>JARACZ010000009.1:5007500-10007500 GCA_029255805.1 Keiferia lycopersicella | reverse complement strand
GACCCTTTATGGTCACATCGCAGGTGATGTCCATGGATGAGTGAAGTTCATCCATGTTGAGTCTGAATAAGAAAAACAAAAGTTTGTGCATTTTATCTCAGTACGATAAAGGTCACGCCTCAGCAAGGGGTGCGTTTGATATCTTTCGTCGAAGTGGACCAATGTGCTAAAGAGGTGGCTGGTAGTGAAGTGGCGTATACCGGGAAGGTTCTAAGATGGATCGCACACTCGACGCACGACAGAGCGCTAAAGTATCGCAGCGGTCTGTCAGCTCCATACTAAAAACGTCACTCTCCCAACTAAAACCGCACTCGACGGGCAACGCTGCGATAGCGCTGCGTCAACAGCGTTTGAGCGGTATGATGATTGATCCTTTAACTCCTCGTGGAGCATAGGGCCTCAATAAATTTCCTCCAGATATTTCTATTTTGGGCATTTTCTCTAGCTTCTGCCCAAGTTGTTCCGGCAGATTTTAATTCGGACAGGATAGATCTTCTCCAGGTAATTGCAGGCCGGCCTTGCTTTCTACGGCCAGTTGTAGGGTTCCGATCCAGCGCTGTTTTTGAAATATTGTCTTCGGATCTCCGTAAGCAGTGCCCTATCCAACTCCATTTTCTCAGGAAAATTTAGTCGTTGATAGGTTTCTGCGATAGGTTTTAGTATGGGGATTGACATTTCTAGACCTACCGCTGCGATGTTTTAGCGCTCCGTCGTGCGTTAATTGTGCGATCCGCCTAAGCCAAACAACGAACCTTAGTTAGTACTTTACAAAAATATTTTATTAACTGATCAATGAGTAACAAAACTAGAATACAAAATGTTATACAAGCTATAATAACTATGCTAGTAAAGTTCAATATTATACCTTATGACGTAAATGACTTCAACTTAACAATGCATAAAACTAGTAATTATTTCCAGTTCATGTAAATCCAAGAAATCTGTTGACTTGTTTGCATTTAAACTAAATACATTTAATCATAATATGGAGATTATGTAACTAGTTTGATGCACATAAAAATAAGTAAATTTTTAGTATACCTGCTCTCTCATATTCACATAATCGTACTTAATACAAAAATGTTTTTATATGTATAATATCTCTTACTTAAGTTACTTTAGATAATGAAATAAGTACTTCTTGTTGTCTGGGAATTACCAGTATACGAGTATCAATCATATACCTAGCTGAATAAAAATAAAGCGTTTCACGTTACTGTCAAATTCAGAATATCGGACATCTTTCTGAGATGATTTAAGATAGAATATGATATCTTGTTTTATAAAAATACCGTTGTTTTGTACAAAAATCAATAAATACACTCAGATTTAAGGCATGTTATCAACAATTTTAACTAATATGTGTTGTGTTTTGTCTTTGAAGTCGACCGTACTGTAATTACCCCATTCAACTTTTTGTACCTAATAATATATATTTTACGTGATGTTTTTATGGTTTTGGGGCAATTACGAAGTGAACTTTAGTTATTTTTTACCATTTGGCTATTATCATGTTTAGCTTTAAAACTTATTTGTTAGATCCTTTGTACTCTACCTAATATTTTTACGAAATATTCGGTTTAGAGTTTTAGTTATAGTCATAATTATTATTTAAACAAGTTGTTTTCCATTATCTGTTGTTGCTTTCTAATTTTAACAAATCAGAAAAAATATACATAATGATAAAAGGTGGTAAATATAAATATTGGTCGTGAGATTTAAATTTGTGATTTTAAATGAACAGTTATCCGGAAGAGGATAGAATAGTCTGGAGAATTCTCTATAATCTTAATCTAATCACGTACCTATATTCAACACCTGACTATTTCCGTCTATGACCATAATAGTTCGTGTATTTTATTTACCTACACTTATAAAACAAACATTATTATGTAATTCAACACTGAGAAGATTTACTTACCTTGCATCACTTAAATATTTATCGAAAAAGTAAAGCAGTGATCTTGTTTAGCCATCACAAAATGGTCATTATTCGTATTTTGTAAAGAAAATCACGTAAAAAGGGATGGAAAGAAAAGTAAAGAAATACCATATATTGTGGACTACACTATAGAACCATCACTGCAGCCATTACAAAAGACATTTTCTGGATGGTTAGGTCAGGTAATAAATTACCAACTGAACCTAATATAATATTAGTAACCTTGCTAGTAGTAGCTGAATGGCGAAAAAGAGTACCGCATGTCCTGGAAACGCTGCTTGACCACTACAGGCTTGACGACCGGTGTGGCGCAGTGGTAGTGCGACCATCGAGGTAATATGTACTAAAGTACTGGAGTAGCTATTCCCAATGAAAGCATTGCGCGCGACCTTGCGGCGGGGCCCGCGCGGGACGCGCGGGACCGCGGTGAAAGTCATAGATAACGAGTAATGCGCGCAGATGCGACAATTTGTGCAATTCGTCTACTTGACACTGTCAGTAGGAACTAATGATAGAGAAATTTTATTTAAAAAATTAAAAAATTAGATCTTTTTGTATAAATTTAATCCACGCCTCTCTTTTTTCATGGCCCGGATGCGGAAACCTTTAAACAAGTTCAAATAAAAATAAACAGCAAGAAGGTAAATATTTATTAAGTTGAACCTCATTTTCACTTTGCGTAGTCAGTTAAAAGTATAAATATTTACAATACTATACTACAATAACATTTCCTAGCAAATTGACTGTTTTTCATTAAAATGACTCATCTGAAGTGTCACGTCTGTACATACTGTAATGTTGTTAATCTATGATTTTCGCCGAAATATGGCCGCCGCTTCCGAGCGCGCGGTGATTTTTTACAAAATTATGAAAATAATATTCCGATGCATGGTTTACTGATAAAATTAGATAACTTACACATGAAATGTTACTCCTTGGGCTTTGCTTGTGGTTCTCGAACTGTTTGAGCAGTATCTTAGTACACAGCCACGCATTTTGATACTAGCACTGACACGTGACGTCGCGGCAAGCGGTGGGCTCAAACTGAGCGAGCTAGAGAGCATGCTCTCTAACGCGTGTTACAAAAAGTGAAGTTGCGGTGCCTCCTCTAGTACGCTAGTACATATTACCTCGATGAGTGCGACTGCCTTTGACGCAGAAGGTCCCGGGTTCGATTCTCGGTGGGTCACTTTGTGAATTTGTTCCCAGTCTGGTTAGGACATTGCGGGCTGAACCACCCGATTGTCCGTAAGTAAAATGGTTCCGGGTTTCGGATGGCAAGTTAAGCCGTAGGTCCCGGTTGCTGTCCATGATCACTTAGACGGCGGTCGTTACACAACCATGTCAGTAGCCTGCTACATGTATTAGGCATCGGGTTGTTGGACGACTCGGTGTCCCACACGAAAAAGAAAAGAAAAGAAGAAAGAAGAAAGACCACTACAGGCTAATTCTTTCTTTTCGTGTGGGCCACTGAATCGTTCAACGACCCAATGAATCCTAGTGTCAGAATTTTTCAACCGCCTTCTACAAGTAGCAGGCTTCTGACATGGTTGTATAACGACCACCGTCTAAGTGATCATAGACAGTAACCGGGACCTACGGCTTAACGTGCCATCCGAAACACGGAACCATCTTACTTACGGACAATCGCAGACAGGCTAATATCATATTGTGTTAGGTACTCACTCAAGGCGGTCAAAAACGCAGCTACGAATGTTCTTCGCGACACCGTCCACCATGGTGATTTCCACTACATTGAGCACGGAAGCTGATACGTCCTTTATCGTGAAGGGGTCGTACGGTGGGATGCCGTACTCAGGGATCCCTGTCTTGGCCGCTGAAGACATTCCCGTGGTGAAGAGTTTGGCCAAGCACTGGTTGTCTTTTACGCTGCATTGTCCAAGAGTGTCGACTGATAGGAACAAATAGGAGTTAAACGAAATTAGTTTTAAAAGTAAAAATAATTCTAAGGGTTAAATATAACGAACATGTGAAACTTGGCAGTTTTCCAGAAGGAACAGAGGATGAAATTTAATTCCTACACAAAAAGTTGTAACTATTAATATGGATATTTGACACGATAAGTCATCAACATCGTGTCCTATGTTTTGTAGGAAACAAATAGGTTTCATACATTGCGTGAACTTATAAATAAATGAGATTTAATACAAATTCGATGATATTAGAGAACTGGACAGATATCAATCTTGTAGAGCCACCTTGTGAAGCCCTTGTGTATACCCTTTTTATAGGTACCTACACCTACTTAGTGGGTATAATTTTGAATCAAAAACTTTGACACAAAAAACCTTTTATATTTTCCTAGAAAATATTTGGGTGTTCTCACGGGATTACATGTAGCGGCGGATGAATTCTTTTGGCGGTCACGAGTTTTAGATGAAGGCTGTATGTCTTGAAAATATTACATGCTACTACATCATCACCTATGACTTGCATATTTGACAGTCATCTAATGATTAGGTGCAGTGGTACCGATGGATGAATGACAATGGTTTTTTTCTGGTCTGTGTTTTAGTATAGTTCATTCTCGATAAAATATCCTATAAAACTTTTCATGCGAGTCGTCCAACAACCCGCTTTTAATGTTTGGTATGTTTAGATTCGTTGCCGGAGTGTAATAAGAGAAAGTAATTTAATTCATGCTGCGAAATGCGATCCCATACAAAACAACTCAGAAAAAAAGTTACTCCCTATGTTTGATAACGCCTCCTCATCCTCCGACTTCTAGACGATTCCGGATTTAAGTTTGAGCAATATCAAAATCAAAGAATACCAAAATACTAATAGAACCAGGTACAAATAAAATCTGCTATAACAATAATTCGTCCCAAATGAAACAAGAGAAATGATGATCAAGCATTGGCGTGGACCACACTTCAAATAACGTTACGATTTTAGAAATTTGCTCATGTCAAATATGCAAAGTGTAACATAACCAAAAACAAACATTAATAACTTTTTACTAGCGATTACTTTTACACAACATCCGGCATGTGTCTTGTTGAACAAAACAGTTGACTTAATGAATCAACAAACAAAAATTTAAGCATATTGAAGCTTATTAATTTCTGTTTGATTTTATAACAGATTTTTTAAAAGGTTGTTTACAGATTATCTACCTCATACAACAGTATAACAATAAATAATCAATGTCACTTACTGAAAGCAGCTTGACTTTGGGCGACAAAAGCAAATAACAGAAGTACTGTTGTTCTTAGCATTTTTACGTCTCAACTCTAAGCCGGGCGCGAAGGAATGAGTCAATTATAGACCAACGCATCACTAATAAAGGCTTTAGGTTCGGTAGATCTAGTCAAGTACATAAGGTCAAGTGTATTTACAGCCAGTTCTAAAATCATAACAAATATGAATAGTTTATGTTTTGATTACAATGTTTATCTTGAATGCTCACGATTATTTTAAAATTGATCTTACCTGATCAAATCAACTCTTCTTTTATTTGGCGAGTATCAAAATGTTAACTTTTCTAGATCATTCGATTAGCACATACACGTCGATACATACATGCATATATCACGCCTTTATCCCTTGCGGGGTAGGCAGAGCGTTAACAGCCGTAAGAATACGGTCGCTATCGCCACGTCTGACATTTTTGAGGATTGTTTTCCAAGGTTGTTTCAGAAAACATGTGTATCACTATAGTGACAGGTTGTCAGCCTGTCGCCTAAAAATTGTAATACACTAATACTCTCGAGTCCCTTAGTCGCCTCTTACGACACCCACGGGAAGGATGTGGGGTGATGCTATTCTAAGCCGGCATCACACAGCAATACACGTCGATGTTGGACAGAAACCAGCAATTTTAATATCCATCAACGAGGCGTTGGGTTCACATTCACAATGTACCCTCTGTCCATTCTTGAACTGCTTTTTACAACACCCTCTAGCTAGAAGAGTAACAGGTAGTGATGTTTTTTGCCTGTTGCAAGAACTGTGACGCCGGACGCGATAATACATTAGGGTTTTAATTATTTGGTATATTACTGTTTTTGGTATTATGTCCTCCGGTCGCCATTAACTATAATTACGTCAAAAGTAAACTCACGTGCCTGCACTGTGCATGAAACCTCCTTGCTAAAATTAGCTACAATAGCCATTTACGGGCACATCAGCGCCAAATTTATTCAAAGTCGAAATGAACACCATGATCAAAATTGAGCGGAGAAATCATCATCAACTATTTGGGTGACTGCAAATATGTATAGATTTCCAATATTGATTGAAAGAATTAGAATATATGACATCAAAAATTGTATATAACGCTGTCATAATTCATAGTTATGATTTTAATGTGTTCTTTTCGCCGAATATATATTTTGTTCTGTCGTTAAAAAATTCAACGGTAAGAACCCGTAGAAATCAAAACTATGAATAGTGTAAACAACCGCGAACCGCGACAGTTTAAAATTTAACGCTGTCATAATTTGAACAAAACCAACAATGACATAAATGGACTTTTACCACCAGTGAGATCTCCCATATTATAAAAATTATACACACATATATCACGCCTGTATCCCTTGCGGCTTAGGCAGAGCATAACATCCGTAATAACAGACATTGACGCCACGTGTGTCAAAAGTTTGAGGGTAACAGAAGACTGTGTATCACCATAGTGACAGGTTTTCAGCCTATCGTCTAAAATTGCAATACACATCAAGCCTATAATCCGTAAGTCGCCTCACGGTATCGTAACACCCACGGGAAAGTTTTGGGGTGATGCTATTCTAAGGCGGCATCACACGGCATCTAAAATTATCCAACTTATTTTTTCCAGAGTAGGGCAAGGATTTGTAAACCATGGTCTGTGACGGTCTCACTTGTATGCCATTAAGATCAATTATTGTCTTTAATTGGAGTTTAAGTAAAGTAGTGAAAACCTGCAATTTAGCAAGTGCTAACAGCAATGACAATTGTTTTAAGGTGGCCTACAGGCATTTTTAAATACTCATACGTCATGCTATCATACATCATCTATGTCAATATTATCTTTAATGTTATCATTTCTATGTTATCTTTCCGTAAGAGTTATTGAATAGCCAAAAACACACCAATTACATTAAAAAATGCTTCATAAATGTACAATGTTTTTATTCTTTTTTTGTGATCGTGACCGCCAAGATACTGGGACCAAAAATAAGTGGTATGATTCAGTAATTTTTTTGCAGCTAGAAAAGCAATAATTATTGCTGTAAAACGCGACAGCCTAAAAAAATTGCTTTCTCAATATCAGAATTTTCACATCCTTTCATTTGTGTTGAAGCTGTACCTACCTAGTTATTTATTACCTACTTGAACTCGGCTCGATACGTTTGGGTATAAACTTGATTTATACAACATTTAATGAAGATATATTGGTTTGTATCCTTTGACCCACTTCATTACACTTCAAGGCATTCTACAAAGTAAAGATATTTAACCGCTATAATGTCGCTAAGACGAGAGCCTAGGCTGTACCTAGCAAAATAGATTTCAGATAAAAGTTGAGCCAAGCTGCAAAATTTCATAAATAATTGTCTACAACATATCGATACACAAAATTATGAGAAAAGGCAGGTAGTATGCGCTTCGCTTGATTTCTCCCCAGGCCTAAAACTCTGAAAATATACTAAGGTAGTTAATTTTTTGCTGCTATAAAATCTAAAAATTTAATCGAACATGATATCAAAATAAAATTTACATCTCTTCAGGTATCTGCTTAAAATATTAAAAACAAAACGTTCCTACCTACCTACCTAATTGCGAGGTTGTGCACGAAATCAAAACAACGAATATAATTATAATACATTTCAGGTTTATGTGAGAGAATAAAAACAATCATCCATTTACAAGCATTTAACAAATTAATAAGAACTTAGGTAATATGCAAAAAATATATCTTATGCTAGAATTATAGCACATACTATCACAAAATGAAATGACATGAACATACAAAAAATGACTTATAGAAAAAACATGATTCATCGAAATACTGTAACTTAAACTAGAGTCAGGCACTTTAAGCTTCTGGGAGCTGTACAGGAGCAAACACTCGTTTCCTTGTCTTCTTGGGGGAGTTGGGGAGCCAATCCCTTAGGTC
The DNA here is from genome assembly GCA_029255805.1 of Keiferia lycopersicella. Taxonomy (NCBI): domain Eukaryota; kingdom Metazoa; phylum Arthropoda; class Insecta; order Lepidoptera; family Gelechiidae; genus Keiferia; species Keiferia lycopersicella. Next base: position 9,999,437 of record JARACZ010000009.1, on the reverse strand, counting down.
TTCCAAGAGGTAGAACCTGGCTGGTGTGACGTCAAAGAACCTATGCGTGTACTCAAAGACGATGTCTGTGGCTACAACCATGAAGGGCCTTCCGAAGGTAGTCACGAAGAATTCCCAATTGTAGTTCAATATAGAAATAACTTGCCTACCTGTGGAACGAGAGAACGGATTAGGATATCTTTGTAATTAATCTACCTACTTATATAAAGCGCGGAGGAAAAACCGTCTTCTTCTTGATCAAGTCAATAATAGTAACATTATTTTTGAAGACCTTGGTATGCTTGGCCACGGCAATAGCTGTAGAGGTCTCTCTCTTTATTGGTTAGAAAATAGTATATCATTTGACAAATATGCATTACAGTTACAGTAATAACAGGTGGTTGGTTAGATAGATACGTGTAGTATTTATACTTTGAACAGTGGCGCAGTGGCCCGAAGCGTCAAGGTTTAGACTGTTTTTTTTTTCGTTTATCTTTCTTGTAAAATTGAACTAGATGAAACTAGATAACAGATATTCAGAGGAACATAGAGTCCAGCTTACGTTTGATTAGACTCGATCCGCCAATGTAAGTCTTATGCGCTTGGCATACGAACAAAGTTCTAATTGTCTAACCCCGCTTGAGCTTATCTAGGTATACATGCAATTATTATGTAGGTACTTACTTTAATGACATATGACTTCTGAGCATTATAATTTATACAATTTATACTCACTGACTTCTTGATCCGCAATATAAATGCTGTCAGCATCAAAAGTGACTTTCCCGAAGTCATATTTGTACTTTGTGTCTTCGTATGTGCAATCGATGTACACTTCTCCGTCCGTTTCCCGCAGGAAGATGTCAAAATCGAACGTTATGTGCAGTTTCTCTGAAGAAGAGTAAACGATAAGTTAATAATTATATCTAAATCTATCAAAGAGTAAAACAACCGAACAGCTGATCTGCTTCCATGGTTTCCAAATTAAGTGCATGTGTACGTATTCAGACAAATATTGCGGTGACTTACCAATTTTAACTTGTCCATACCCGTTACCTCTGACGGAGTCCGCAGAACCTAAAAGGTTTTTAATCAGAGGACTGGTTGCAGCAAGACTGTAATTTCCTTTTATTGTCACGTCACAAGTAAGCTCCATGGTCGAATGGTAGTTTTCGATTGTTGTGCTGAAATTACAAAAAACTCGGCATAAGTTTTACTATTCATGTGAAAAGTAAATGAAAGTTGTGTAGCCAGGAAAAAAGAAATTAAAAATTTATAAATAAAAGTATTTGGCGCTTTTGAAACGTTGATATTAAGTCTAGATATATTTATGTACACAAATGTAAATGTTGTTGCAGTAGATTTTACTGTACAAAACAGGTTCTTCCGCAGAGCGCGGTTGTCATCCTCATGTGCAGCAGTAGGTATTCTTATTTTGATGAATAGGAGTTTAATTCTCTTTTGCACGTGCTATCTATCATTTACTTTTTTTGAATGTTTTTGCCATGTGCGCTCTTTTGTGATGCAAGAGTAGTCGGTAGTGGGCGACAAACTCTGACGCCAGGATACTCGGATCGTTCAAAGAAAAAAAAAGGAGTATTAAGTATACCAACTTACTTGATGCGGTTCAGAACGCAGCTCTTCAAGTGTTTAGCGACACCTTTTTTCATGGTGATTTCGAAGAGATTGACAACTGATACGGACATGTCTTTTATGACAAAGGGATCAAACGGTGGTATGCCGTTCTCTGGGATCCCTACTGGAGCAATGTGCTGAACGGCTGCTGTGTATAATTTCTCTTGGCAGGCATTGTCTTTGATACTGCATCTTCCCGTCTTCTCGAGGAAGTCAACTGAAATGTTTCCATAAGTACTTAATAAAGTAGGTATCAAATATAAAAATAAAATTTTGTTTCCATGCCCTGTTCAAAAACCGACATCAATCTACAAATGATATATTCTTGAAAATATTCCAACCAGTCACTCATTCGTTGAAATATGTATGTTATGGGGATAATTTTTTAATGCTTACCGAAAGCAGAGTCGCTAAAAGCGAACGTTGCAACAAGCAAAACGAAAATTGTCTGCCCGAGCATTTTGGTCCACAGTGAATACTAAACTGAAGATATCAGATACTTTTCGTTTATATATAAACACTGCAATAAAAAATAATATGGCAAGGTTAGTCTTAAGGTCAAAAATCAAGACCTATATTCATAAATCTAAAATAACTAATTAGATTTGAGACTAAATTGACCTAGCAGGTAATAATGTGATTATTTGCATGTTAATATTTAAATGTTTAGACGCAGACGCATGAGCAGATGCATTGATTGATTCAAAGCGAGTAGAAGTTGGACGTCTCGGTGTCCCACTCAAAGAGAGAGAGAGATAGAGAGAGAGAGAGAGAGAGAGAGAGAGAGAGAGAGGTAGCAGAAGTTTCGCCAAATCCTAAAAGATTTAATAAGAACAAAGTTAGTTTCACTCACCCCCAATAATTTAGTATGATTTTTTAAACTGGTCATGAAACTAAACTTTTGTCGATAAACATACATAACATAATTCAAAATATTGTAAATAATTAAATTAACTGCCATACAAAATTTGCCAACTGGTTGAGACAATCGACAAGGAGGTTTGAATTTAAATAATTCAAAGACTCGTTCAAATATTTACTTTTTTTAAAGGGTTAGGGAGGGGTGCTTGATAGTCCACAATCAAATTAAACAAAAATAAAACACCATTGTTTATTGATTTAATAAATACAAAATTAGCATCCCTTTTTGGTTTTATCTCATAGAGACGGATTTTCTAAACATGTCTTTACTACAACTTTGCTGCAAATAATAAACTTCGTAGTAAGATAAACCATATTTTACTTAAATAGAAAAGTGTTATTGTGTTGTAAATTCTTATACAAAATAATTAAAGAGAATCACAGTTACATTGATTTTTAAACTAGTTATACATAAAATTACACTATTTCCCAAGGATAATTACTTGAAAATCTTTGTTCTTTTATTAATTAGTTCGTATTAATTATATTTTTGTGCATACGGTGCGCCTCTTTTGTGTTATTATGGGAAGACAATGGAAAACATTTTAGAATTTCAGACTGACAGACCGCTGTCTGCGATCACAATAACGAATAGACATCAAACCAACGCACCGTGTGATCGCACCTTTACAGAATTATTCAAGCAAATATGACAAATCTTCAATGATGTAATTCTTGGCAGGTACATTGTCATAGAACATGTGAGTGTATTTGAAGAAGATGTCCATTCCTAATTGGACAAAAGGTTTTCCAAACGTTGTGAGGAAGAAACGCCAGTTGCTGTTCAGCATTTGAAGGATCGGTTTAACTGTAAAATAAAATAAAAATACATTAGACAAAGTAATGAGGAACGCCGTTGTAACTGGTTCTTGTGTAATTAAACTGGAGTCATAATCATAAAGACAAGTCAAGAGTAAAAAAATCTGCATATAAATTTTACAAAATAACGTTCTTATAATTATAATGCATCAGATTTTAAAATTCAATGACGGTTCTTGTTTTTAATTTTAATTTAGCTCCTGCTACTAGATTGGTCCGAAATATTAATAATGACAAATTATGATTAAATAAGAAAACATGATGTTTTTCAAGTTCAATGGACATATAAATGTGACACTGTTTTTTCCCAAGGACGACATTCGGTTTAATCTGTACAAGCTGTTAATTATAATTTTGCTCCTGCTACTAGTTTGGGCCAAAATATTAATAATGACAAATTATGATAAAATAAAAAAACAAGATGTTTTTCAATTTCAATGGTCATATAAATGTGACACTGTTTTTTCCCAAGGACAACATTCGGTTTAATCTGTTCACATTTTAAATAAATGTACATTTTCAGTGTGTATTTGCAGCAGGTCTTGTTGCAACGTAAACCGGTAGAGCAGTTTACATATTGAAGAAGAAACAAAAAAAGCACCTTCTTGTATGAGTTTTAGTGATAAATAAATAAATAAATATCCTGGACAGTTCACACAGCGCCATCTAGCCCCAAACTAAGCAAAGCTTGTAGTTTGGGAACTAGATAGCTGATACTGATACATATATATATATGTATATATATTTTGTAAATAGATACATATTATACATTTAAAACACCCAGACTCAACACAAATATTTGAAAATTGACTTAACAAATATTTGTGTCCGGTGGGGATCGAACCCACGACCCTCGGCGTAGAAGGCAGGCATACCATCCGCTACGCCATCGGGACAGTCAAATCCGTCATGTAAGCGAAGTAAATCGAGGTGAACAACTCGCATAGAACATGTCAACGTAAAATAAAAATAACAACGCCTGATAGGCGGATCGCACATTAACGCAAGACGGAGTGCTAAAACACCGCACTGTTCTGTCAGACCCATACTAGAAATGTCAATCACTATCGCAATATCGTCCGTCGAGTGTGGTTTTAGTATGGGGAGTGACAATTTTTTTTTAAATTATTTAACTAGCTTTTGCCCGCGACTTCGTTCGCGTGGACTTCAGGTTCGTCCCGTCTTCGTATAAGCTATAGCCTATGTGTTATTCTGATGTATAAGCTATATTGTGGTAAAGTTTCATTCAAATCCATTCAGTAGTTTTTACGTGAAAGAGTAACAAACATCCATACATCCATACTTACAAACTTTCGCCTTTATAATAGTAGTAGGATTATATGGACTTCTACCCTATCTAGGGTAATTCTGCCAGTGTCAGTGAGAAAAGATTCCAGCGCAGCAGCTGCGTCGGACGGTAACTCCTGTAGGGTGATAGTGTCATCTACAGGATCTGAAGGGCTCCTCTTGATACCATCCGGAAATGTAGTGAAAAATCTTCAACTTCAATTCTTCATTCAATGTTTACAATACGGGCACTTCATTGATTAAGTTACTATCGAAAATAAGCACTGAAGACTCCAGTAAATATAAAATAAAAATTTGCAATTGAAAATTACGTCTTTCATTGACGGATGAAACAAAAGAAGACCGGAGTGACTATTCTAGTATGGATCTAACAGACCGCTGCGATATTTTAGCGCTCCGTCGTGCGTCAATTGCGTGATCTGCCATTGACATCATGACTGATGGTTGAAAGCTGCCAGGATGAACGGCAAACGAAGCATTTTTGGTACTTATACTAAGTACGACCCTCAAAAATTTGTCAGACGTGGCGATATCAACTCTAACTTAATAGTCGTAAACGCTCTGCCTACTCCGCGAGGAATAAAGGCGTGATTTTTTAATGTATGTATGTACTAAGTAAACAACATACCCATGTCTTGCCCGCCAATGTACACACTGTTTCCGTAGAATCTGGTTCTTCCAAAAGCAAAGACGAACTTCATGCCTTCATAGTTGTAGTCGAAATAAAGCTCTCCATCGGCGCCTCTTCTTGCAAAGAACTCAAAGCCAGCTGTGATGTGAACTTTCTCTGAAAAAATATATTCAGTAGTGAGAAACCCATCTAAAGTACCTTATGTTCCCTTCCTATTGGACCATTATCAAATGGAAGTCAAATATCTAATATTTAAAATGAGCAAAATAAAAGAAGTGGCTGGTCACATCTAACCGAAATAACTAATAGGTCAAAAGTTAAGATACGATTCTCATCTGATGAATAAAAAAAAATTATTAAACAGTTCGGTAGTTTGGGTTCTACAAAATCTAGGTTTTAAAAGGAGATTTGTCAAATTCGACAAAGTTTCCAATTTTAGCCGTGTTTTGCCGGTTTATCACCCCAATTCTACCCGTGGGTGTCGTAAAAGGCGACTGAGGGATAATTGTCTACAGAATGGAAAGCAGCCAAGCCGCCTGCCAAGCGTGGTGGGTATGGCAATATCTCCCAAAAGGAGGAGGCCTATGTCTAGCTGTGAACTGGTACGGCTGTTAAGGTTAAGGTACAATCTTAGGCTATTTTCATGCCAGACCATCTCGACCAGAATGTTTATCGAATTATTTAAACCTACTGATACAAATGCACTAACGAAGATTTTTTGTCCCGTTCTGATTTTTCTACCAAAGCAGTATTCATGATGCCATACACACACAACCTGTCCCAACTTCGAGTATGCATATCCTCTTGTGATCATTATTATTAGTTTTATTTTTTTAATAATGAGAGTGTTACTACTGTCCAAGCAGCGATAGTAATTGTTCTTGATATTCTGTCTATCATTGATTATCTTACCAATTTCAACTTTCCCGAGGCCTTCTCCCTTCACTTCACCACCGATGAGGTCCTTGATTCCAGGTGTAGAGGTGACTCTATATTTCCCCTTGATCACCATGGAACATGTGAAATCCATTGTGAAGTTCCTGGTTTCTAGATCAGCGCTAGATAAAAGATGCAATGTTATTCATACGATTTTTACCATCCAATTTTTTTTAACCTCTGGGTCATGTTTTTGGATTTCCTTGCAGCAACGATTATAAGCGATACATACTACTTTTAATATTTTCTTCAATACCTATCAGAAACTTCTTCTTCTTATCAGAAACTAGCCATAAAAACAACAACAATTGTAATATATCTCAATTGGGTAATTGAATATGATCGATGAGTAAATAAATAGCGTAGAGCAGACATGAGAGATGTCCATGAAAGTATCCTTCTTTATAATTGCACTAAAGGTGATGAAAGGGACCGCAAAAGGGATAAGTATCAGCCCTTGATGGCTAGTAATTATTAGTTCACGGAAACAAATGATCATGTACTAGGTATTTATGGTGTATGTATGTTGATGATATGATCTTGCATTAATTTTTTTTTATAACCGACTATTACCTAAGTATTTTTATTAATAATTAATGAATACAAAGAACCAAATACTTACTGTACTTTATGAATCACGCAGTCCTTTATACCCTTAGCAGTGCCATCTAACATGGAAAGAGTGACGAGATCCAACACCGTAACGGACATATTTTGCACTACAAAAGGATCGGTAGGTCCCATTCCGATCTCTGGTATGCCGTTTCCAGAAGCAGTTACTATTTTCTGATACAGATTTGTCAGGCATTCGGAATCTTTGATACTGCATGGCTCAATAGAATCCACTAAAAAAAACATAACGCTTATTATATTATTTTTGAAAAATAAAATGTATATATCGAAATATTACCTACCAAACTTGTTTTTAAAATCATCTAACTACTTTTAAGTAGGTTTGACCCTGCATTATTCACGAAATTCTGATTTTTTTGACCTCAAAGACTTTACACAGAGGTTGTCATAAAGGTATGCCATTCTTCCTCTTTTGGTATGTGTCATACTAATTATTGAATACATAACCATGATCAATGTGTGAAACTATGTGCAGGCTAAATCCGATTGGTAAATTTTTCAGAATAATTGATGTGTTACCTTTATTTTCTTTTATAAGAAAAATTAAACTCTAAAAATGACAACTTAACAAAAATGCAACAACCCCTGAAAATTAATGCCGGCAAGCACACCCTTAATCCGCGGTAACCCACATAATTAAATAAGAGTAAGATTTTAAACTTTTGCATACTTACCCAAATCCGATTTAGTTATGCCAAATAAAGAAAAAAGTGCCAAAGATATCAAACAAATCTTTTGCACGGACATTTTCTTAAAAATGCACCAGCACCTCTTGAATCTAAATAAAATAATGGTGTACGTTTTTGTAAAATCCTTTTATAAATATCAGATCTGGTTCGTCATCACTAACCTGACCGGATTTTTTATGAACTTGATACCCCAAGGACAGCAGATGCGATTTCTATGACCTAACAAATAGACGCAAAAGTTTAATTAAAAATTCTTAATTATTATCTTAATATTATGAAATATTGGTAAGGCTTCTAATCTGAGTACTGTTGTGATTGGCTCATTTTTTTATTTGCTCGCTATGCTGGTTTTCTTTAGATAGTTGCTGTGTCCAAGTACTTTTCAGATTAACAATTATTTTATGTTAAATTTAGAGGAATGTTTTAGGATATTCTTGACCTATTTTTCTAATAAATGAATCTAATACATTTGTATCTTAGTTACATGAATAAAAGCCTCCACTATTAGGACTATTATAGCATATCATCACATCACAATGATGTTTTCGTTCTCGCTTAGAGAAATTCTTTCTGAACTGGCTTCACAATTGAAATCTAATCTAATTCATATATTTTGTTTAGGGGTAATAGTTTATATAGCTGTTTTTTGTCTATATGTTGGCTTTACTGGTCATAATAATACACATTACTTAATAAAAACAATATTTAATACTTAATCAGTAAGTTTTGACATTTTGTCTTCACCATCTTAACTTTTGATTTATTCAACTTTTTGTACATAGGGCGTAAAATCGTCTAACAGGTAGTACTTGGCTGGGGTGACATCGAAGAATTTGTGACTTTGCTCATATGCGATGTCCATGGCTTTGTCCAGGAAGGGTTTGCCAAATGTGTCCATGATGAATTTCCAGTTGTCGTTCAGCAGACTAAGGATCACGCCGCCTGGAACATATATTTTCATGTTAAATATCTCTCCATAGTTTTATGATACTAAATTAATATTGTTAGGATAAAATGTTACGAAATTACTTTGGCGACAGAATAGACTCGGTTACAGCTATTGGTTGACAATATTTATATATATGCCGTTTTGACATAGCAACTTTCTATATTAAGAAATAATTAATCTTTCTATTGTACATGGTGGTCAAATACTGGAAAAGCAAAAATTTTATGTGATCGCCATTGGTTGGACAAGAACAAGAAGAATAGAAAAATTCATTGTTTCGGAGGCCAAGATCCATTTCGGGTCACTGAGCCAGAGAAGTTTTTTTTTTTTAATACAAGTAACATGCTTGAGTTTTAGCAAGAAAAGGAAACAATGTTAATAAACTTGATTTACATTGTTATTAACTAGGTAATCGTCGCAGGTACCTGTTAATTACTCGAGATTACTAGGGATCATAGGGTCATGTGCGTGATCACATACCAACCTGCGCGCTGACTATGTAACAACAATTTTATGATCCTAACTTAATAACTACCTTGAAAAACCTAGTACCTACGTACCCTAGAATAGAAATATTATAAATAAAGCAAAGTTTACTGTTTCGATACGTGCATCTTTTACATTTAATTTAATGATTAAATAGTTTGATATACACTCAATTAAATCGATGAGAATTAAAAAATGCCCAAGATTATCTTATCAATATTTTTTTTATAACAGGAAGATAATTAATATTGTAGAAACATTATATACCAAAAACATTTGGAAATGCACATTCCTAGAATGGCTGAATAATGAAAAATGTGGGCAAATGCTGTTTTTTAAATTTTACTCACTTGCTTCAGTCTCTCCTATGTAGAGGTTGTTGGCAGCGAAAGTAGCTTTCCCCAGAGAGTAAGTATACCTCAGGTCCTTGTATTGACACTGAATGTAGTTCTCCCCATCAACGTTCCTTACTAGGATGTGGTAGTCGAATCTCATATTGAATTTCTCTGAAAGTTTTCAAAGTATGAGTATACAGAAGATAGGAAGAGAAGTAGGCTTGTTCGTCTTCATTTAAGAGCTTCACGCTGAAGGAGAGTCTATCTTTTAGTTAAGTGTCTTACTGGCAAAAATTGTTTTTCTTTTTTGTATTGAACAATAAAGTAAAAAAAAATGTAATCAAAATTATATTTCCCTTAACAGGTTTGGCATTATAACTAGGTACCTACAATGTACAAGGTAGCTTAAATGAAAATTCCTAAAGTATTCAATATCAACAGAAGAAAAGTGTTTCGTTTGTATCTGTTTTAAACAATATTGGCAGTAAAGGTAAAAGTATTGAAATGACGTTCCCCGATAGTACTTTAGATAGCTAGGGCCTAGTTGTAACCTAATATCACTTTGACATTACCTAGTCGAACTTTTCCAAATCCTTCACCGTGTACTGTGCTACCGCCAAGAAAACTCTTGATAATGGGGGAATCTCCAAACACCTTGTATTCGCCCTTAACCGTGATATCACAGGTCATTTCCATAGTCGCCCGCTCGTTGTCCAAGTCGGTTCTGTAAAATAAGGAATATTATTTGCAAGAAGTGAGTGATGCTGTTACTGGTTTAGAAGAATATCACCCCGTTTTTACCTAAGAGTATTGGTATTGTACGTATCAGACAACTAAGAGATGGGTTTAGGAAATGAGCGGCAGCGTTCCCAGTCAATGGAACATTCAAAAACAGCACTCGCAAGTACGCTGGCTAATTTGGCTGGCTGGCGAGAAGTTTTTTTGCTTTCGCGTAAGACACTGAGTTGTCTAATAACATGGTGGACCCTGTTACAGTTCTTCAAAATAACCTTCAGCCTCATTGCCTCATTTTGACACCTCAGGGTGTTGATTTCTAGGCGTATCAACGACATACACAATTCGTGTAACAACGCAGATACAAATATGAGGGCATAAGGACAGATACAGGACATGCCAGTACGAGTATGTGTCTATACAGAACGTAGAAAAGACACTGAATATTTTTTAAATTGTACCACATTCCCCAAGATACTGTGAATTTGACAACACTGAAAATATTTATAGATATTTTTTTATAACTAATATACTTACTCCAACTTGTTGACAATGCAGTCCTTAACACCTTTGGCTACACCATCGATCATTGTGATGTCGATCATATTTAGCACCGACACCGTTACATTTTTGACAGGGAACGGGTCAATGGGGGGAATGCCCACTTCAGGGATACCCGTTTTGCCAATGTCTTGAAGAACTTGTTGAAAAGTGTCTCTTTGGCAGTCCCAGTCATCTAACGGGCATCTTTTTAGTGTGTTAACTAGAAGAAACAAATTGTTAATAATATTGCTGGTTTAAATATACGACGTCTAAGAGATAGTGACCAAAACATTACCTAAGGCGAGGAACACACTTGTCGCACCACGGAGCGCAAAAATATCGCAGCGGTCTGTGAGATCCATACTGGAAACGTCACTCCCCATACTAAAATCGCAGTCGACGGACGACACTGCCATTATAGCGCTGCGTCAACAGCGGTTGAGCGGTTTTAGTATGGGGATTGACATTTCTGGAATGGGTCTGACAGACTGCTGCGATATTTTTGCGCTCCGTCGTGCGTCAAGTGTGTCCCTCGCCTAACAGGTGTCTATTAATATAATAAGGATACACTTGACTTGACCTAACCTAACTGACCTACCTAACTGACCCGTTCAAGTTAATTTTAAAAACAGTTTATTTTTAAATGAATTATAGATACTGCGCCTAATTATACCTAATTGAAAAAGCAAAGCAATAAATACGTTTTTTATTTTATTTTACATGGATCCTAATTTTCAAAGGTACGGTTAATCTCGGCATCTAGAATATTCGTATGTGTAGCTACGTATTATTTTTTGTGCTAAAAGTATACCCGAAATGTTCAATTATTTGCAAACTGCTTAATTAAAAGATAATTTGAATGTCAATATAAATCAAAACTTACCAAAAGCAGAATCACAAACAAGAAACACAGAGGACAAAAATAAAAGCGCTTTTTTCACAAACATGTTGTTGATGTTAGAGACTTGTTGCTACAGTGACAATAACTCTAAGCAAGTCTTCCGTATATATATGTTTATCATCATACAAAACGGAAAAAACTTAGTTATGTGGTAAATACAATTATACCGTAAGCCCTTTGAACTAAGAATAATAATCCAATCGGTCGGGTTAATACGACCTTGAAAAAAACATCTCGAAAATTCTTTGAGATTGGTCAGTGAGGATGAAAAATATAGGGTCATTGAAAGTTTTGTACCGAGTCATTAATCGTTCAGTGATTTTGATAAAAAAATAAGTCATTTGATAAAAGGTGGCATATTTATCTAGAAATAGAAATTTACCATAGCCAACAGCAATATTATAGTGTGGGAGCCCATTTATACCTCATACATACTTTGAAAAAGATAGGTAGAGCGCTTATTATTTTTAATTTTATATAAGTTATAGTTTTGATAAAATTCGATTTGCTAGGCAATAGGTTAGGTAAGTGAGTTAGGTATGTTATAATGGGATTTATAATTGGATCTAAGCTGATAAACATTCATTTTACAAGAGCAATCTAGGTATAGAAAATAAAATAACAGAAAATAAAGAAACATCTAGGATCATACATTATTATCTATTTATAGCCAAAGTATGAAAACCGGTTGCATAAAATAGATCAAAGCACTAACAGGTTAGAAAAAAAGAACCTGTCCATACAGTCATGTTTCCGTAAATTAATATATATGTAAATTACTTCTAAAAGGAGATCCCTTTACTATATTTTCGATTTAGAATTAGAAGAAGGTACCAAAAATATTGACGACCAATTTGGCGCAGTGGCAGTGCTACTGTCTTTAAAGCAGAAGGTTCCAGGTTCGATTCTCGGTGGGTCCTCAGAAAGTTTATACTTGTCACTTTCTAAATTTGTTCCCAGTCTGATTAGGACGCTAGGTGTACTTGTACGTTGACAGTTTTCTTGTAGAAGTCGGTTGAAAAATTCGGGCAGGGTTCATTGGGTCGCTGGACACGGTATCCCATACGAAAGGAAAAAAAGAACAATTTAGGCGAGGAACACACTTGACGGTTGACACTGCGATATCGCTGCGTCAACAGCGGTTGAGCGGTTTTATTATGGGGATTGAGATTTCTAGTATGGATCTGACAGACCGCTGCGATATTTTTGCGCTCCGTCTTGGGGACGCCCACACCTGATTCAAAAGAGTCAAAAGCAGATGCCTTTATTGCGGCAATATTGGTTTTTAGTATGGGGACCTCAAAAGTTCCTTGCGTCTGTCAGATGAAGAAGATTTGTTGAAGAAGAGATGAGAGAAGATTTGTTATGCATGCGCATCAACGGACGTCAAGTGCGGCTAAAAAACGTCATAACATGAGTATATTGAATGAACAGATACCTGCAGAATCCTAGAAACGTGATTTCTCACGGAACTATTAGATACATTGATGTCATGTAATATTCCTTTGTAAAGAATCGTCCTCATTATCAAACAATTCGAAATTATAGCTTCAGTTTACACAGAGACAAAAAATTACATTTGCGTCGATCGCTACTTGCGCGCGCATGACATTTCTGGTCTGTGAGTTTGCAGTTGGATTAGGTATTGACATCTTGTCTACCTCAAAAATGAATTGCAATTTTGATACAGGTACTTGACTGCAGGTATTTTGCTAACTACAGTAATTACAGTTTAGGTAGCTAGGTTTGTTGTTATAGGCTTGCTTTAAGATGTGTTGATGCTAGCTTCGCCTACATTTTAATTCGGACGTGTTGAAGCTGCGTAGATACGAAGGTAGGTACTATAATAAAATCCACTAAAACTTGATGTAGGACTGCAGGACATTGTCTATCAAAATCACTCATTTTCCAGAAATACAAACTAGTCTGAATTATGTGGCATCACGAACCTGTATCGCCTGGGCTCTACATCTACACTTCTCATAAAAAAATCTGGATAATTCAAGCGCAAGATAATTTGGGCCCCGAGTCTGCTATTTTTTGTCATTGTAACACCATCGAAATTCAACTGTCATTCAATTGCCCTTGTAATTTTTTATACTTCAAACTGTTAGCAGACTACAAAACTACCAAAATCATCCAACTGAGATCCAATCGACATCCAATTGAAAATATTGTCATTTAGCAGACTTAGGGCCCAGGTTTCCTTGTTTCTGGCAATATTTACTGAAACCCATGAAAGTTGAATTTGAATTTAGAAATTTGTTGAGAAGTTTATTTCTTAGTATGCATAAGACAGAAATGTTTAAAACATTAAGATAAAGTACAAAACGTAACATATGTACGTAATGTAAGGTAATTTAGGCAATTTTTAGGCATACCTGTAATTTTCTTTTGGCATCTACTAATTTACATCTGATCCCATCTACCATATGCATTCAATTCTTCTAGTGATATCATACCTATTGACTGCTACTAGAAATAATAGTCCAATCATTCCCATCATTAACCTAATTATCTATTATTATGATGTCGTAGTAATTACAAGTTCCAATGACCCTTAATATTACAGCATCCGCGTCTATGTCTTCTGTTCTATTATTATTTACATCTTACATATTGAAAGGTAAATTTTGATCAAAAACAAATGGAATTTTAAAAATCATCTAATGTTTTATTAAGTCTAATAATTAATTTACATCTGCATCCATATTAACAATGAAAATTAAAACTTCAAGATAATAATCAACAGCCTTTATATTAATTAAAAACAAGTTCATTGTTTTGTTTTTTTCCGCCTTTAACTTTTATTCCCTCACAAACTGGCTCAAATCATCAGCAACAAAGTGTTTAGTAGGAACCCGGCTGAAGAACTTTCTGATTTCTGAATGGATGACCTCTCCAGCTCGGTCCAAGAATGGTTTTCCAGCATTTTCCATGATGAACTTCCAGTTATTGTTCATGATGTTGGTGATGAATGCACCTGAGGAAAAAATTAGGACTTGTATTTGTGATCGAGAATATGGCTCAAAGGGTTTTTTTAGGCGTTTGGCGCTTTTATTTTGTGAGAGCTTTTGTAATTGAAAACAACGAAATACTACCTACATAAGTACATTCATACATCACGTTTGTATTCTTTACGGGTTAGGCAGAGCATAAACGGCCGTAAAACCGACTATTTACGCCACGCCCGACTAAAGTTTGAGGGTTATCTCTGAAAACTGTATATCACCACGGTTGTCAGCCTGTTGCCTCAAATTGCAATACACATCAAGCCTCAATTCCCTTAGTCGCCTCTTACGACACCCAAGGGTAATTTTATGGGGTTATGCTATTCTAAGCCGCCGTCAGTTGGAAATGCTTTTTGTTTTAAAATTTGAAAGCCATTAGTATCACTAGGTACAGAAGTGCACTGTTTATTGCTAGAAAATTCCAGATCCCTTTTGAAGAACTGGTAGCTGTGAGTGAAAATTTATAAAAACTTACTCGCTTCAGTGTCTCCCAAGTACAGATTGTCAGCAGCAAATGATATCTTGCCAATATCAATATGAGTTTTCGTGTCGTTCTTTTGACAGTCTACGTACAGGTCACCGTTCCTGCTTCTTACGTAGAATTTGTAGTCCGTCTTCATATGGAATTTATCTGAAAGATGAATTAGCATGTTGAATTATTGAGGGTATATACTCGTAAAACCAAGTGAACATTATCTCCTTCTTCTAAAATAGGAAACTGGACCACTATGAAATGTGTGTCATTTCAAGTGAGATTCAAGCAATTAACACCTAGCTAGACAATTAATAACTATTTTTTTTTACGTTTTATAAATATTTTTGATTATGATTACTTTTGAGCACAACACGTGTGTGGAACAATTTTCGTCATTCAAAAATGAAAGTTTAAAACACAATTCCTATTTTAAGATTTATAACTTACTTTCATTGACGTTCAAAAGTTAAAACACTCAAATAACAAAGAACAGCAAAACAAAAACTGGTTCACAACTATCAGATTGTGAATGGTGGAATTATCACACCCGAACATAATCTGGTCCGAGACATGGACCTTGGTATTGGACTTTGGTGGCTCTAAGGGCTGTTGTAGTTGAAATAAATCTTGCCCAGGGTAATGCAATAATAATCTCGTGAAGAAAATGTAAACCTAATGTTTGTGTTAGTCAGCAAGCATAATAATTTACACTAACTTATTTACATAAGTTATTACATTCTTGTCGGAATTGTCAAACTGATAAACTGTATGAAGAAAATAATATACTGAATGATGATGGCTTAAAAAGCTACCTAACTCGACTTGCTAGTATACTTAACACTACAGTCCTTCAAATGCACTTTCGGGGACAAGAAAACTTAATAATTGCGAATTGGTATTGTGTACGAGAAGCTCATATAGTTTAGTAAAGTGTAAATACTAACCAATGACAACTTTAGCATTGCCTTCTCCATGTACAGAGCTGCCTCCCAGAAGAGTCTTGATGATTTCTGCTTCTCCGGACGCTCTGTATCTTCCTTTGATTTTGACATCGCAAGTCAAGTCCAAGCGAGCTTTTCCTTTGTTGAAGTTTACACTGAAAAAAATGTTGCGTAGTTAGTCAAAGGCGCACCGTAGGGTTCATGGCAGCTACCTATCATGTTGACAAACTGTTACAGCCACAATATGATGCCGCTCATATCCATTTTCGAGTATGTCTTTCCGAAAAAAAACGGATCCGGCAAACACCGAAAAACCACGTACTGCGTGTGAGAATCGACAAATTTAGGAATAAAAAACGTAGTCATTCACGCTTCGCGTAATATAATACAATATGACGTGGAATGTTCCCATAGTTATAATTATCGTTTCTTTTTTTTATATGACTATGATGCAAACGTCTCTACTTTTTTGGGTTTGAGACCTAAATGTGTTTTTACTGTCCTTTTTGACTCGCTATAGGTATGCTACGTATGGTAGGTATAACTAGAGATTTCAAAAAAAATACTATGTTTACTTTAGTTTAAGTATAATATCTGGTCAATTCGCCAGATAAAATTTAATTCGCCTCGACATGCAAAAAAGGAAAAGTATAAGCTTTGATTTCGTACAGAGAAATACGAAATAATTGGCAAAATAGTTTTTATAATGACACAATGACTACTTACTCAAATTTGTTGACAACGCAATTCCTAATGCCTTTCACAGTGCCCTCAATCAAGGTGACATCCACCAGGTTCAGCACAGAGACCCGTTCGTTGTTGACGACGTAAGGGTCGTATGGGGGGATGTCATATTCCGGAATACCAGTCTTGCTAGTGTCACGAATCACTGACTGGATCACGTCTCTCATGCAGCTGGTGTCCGTGATACTGCATTTTTCGAGATTATCGACTGCAAATAAGATACAGGAAACTTCAAATTTGAGATTCTTGACAACTTTTCCTTGTCAGGATCATAAGTAGAAATCGACTAATAACAACAGTTGCTTTTTCCTCAAGTCAAAAATATTTTTGCCCTAATAATTAAATCTAACGATTTTAGGCTAAAGCTGTATAAAAAGTTTAACCGTAGGATTTCTGATTGAATGAATCATAAATTGTTGTCCAAGTTTTCAAAAATATTTCAAACAAATTGAAAATTTTATTACAGGACGATCCACGGATTCGTAGGCTTCGACCCTTTTGAGTGATTTCACTGTCTCTATTTGACCGCCTTTTAGCGAGAAAAATTTACACTTCACTACAAAATATAAAACATTATTTAATATTTCTAATACTTTTTTCTACACTTACCGAATCCTGCCTCACAAAAAAGTAAGACAGAAGACACAAACAAAATAAATGTTTTTCTAACAAACATTGTGTAACTTTACTATCCCAGGAGAATATCGTAGACAAATGTGGCTCGAATCCTAATTCGGATATTTATATTAAAGAGATGATCTAAAAAACCTTGCAAAGAGTTTATCAAACGAAACCAAGTCGAGGGTTCCGTACCTACAGTTAATAAAAGCTAGTTCTCATTACACTTGATCTTGATCCTATTACTTAAAACCGCAAGAGCATTTTTATGAAACTTTGAATGCTAGGTAAAACTGTAATAACAACGTCAACTGATTATCTTCTTTTTAAGGTCTTTTTTGGTAGTTAAATTATATTCCCGAAACTACCAGACCCTAAAAAGTCTTTAGCCAACCTCAAGAAAACAACCGATTACCATGATATTACAAGTACTTGGATATCTCCTAATGCGAAACGAGCACGTGGCCGACCGCGAAAGCGATGGAGAGACGAGCTCGATGCCCACGCGAAAAACTGATGCCGGTAGCTCAAGACAGAGAGCAATGGAAGAAGGGAAGGGAGGCCTTTGCCCTGCAGTGGGTAACTCACAACTTACAACAATAACAACCATGATCTAGGTGTTTTCAAAAGTCAAAGTTATCTAAGTAATGGCTCGTTTTGATATTCAAAAATGGCTGCGGAACTCTAAAAAATAGGTGGATTGACTGGTCATTAAATTCTGACTGACCGTCATTGAATACAAGGGAAGCCGAAACTAAAGCTTAATTGTTGTTCATACTTAGTATAAATTATGTATGAATCATTATCATAATCTGAAAATATCATAAAAAATCTTGTTTTGCAATAAATTTACAAAAAATAGTTTAGTTTATTCTTGCTAAAATTATACTACGTAGCTATAGTATATGTGTTTTTTACTAGCTTTGGAATTTACCCACGTAAATTTAAGACGTCTTGTTTTAAAGTACATGCGGAATGCCCACTCAGCAGTTACACCCTTTGGTAAACGTTTCCCGTGGGTAAGATTTTTAACATAAACCTCCACATGAACTACTCTATAAAAAACTGCATGAAAATCCGTTGTACCGTTTATGAGAAGAGCGCGATGTCCATGACTAAGACACGCAAAAATCGACCTTACTTAATACTACTCGTATGGAAAGGAGATTTTTTAATGTCATTATTCAAATAGGTTGTTCGAAATTCTGCAACTGCATTATTTACCGTGTTTTTGAAGCTGGCAGACATTTAAGGCCCGAACATATGCGCCATTTTCATAAATACATACATAAATCACGTCTTTCGATTCTTGCGGGGTAGGCAGAGCGTTAACGATTGTAAAATTGCGGTCTTTATCACCACTTCCGACAAGTATTGAGGGCCCTTTCATATATACTTGATAGACCTAATTAAGAGCAATCTATCAGTATCGGTCACAAGTTGCACTTTTGAGCTTTTTGGAAGAAAAAAAATAAAATGTTCAGGTTCAGTAACTAAAACTATTCTTATATAATATTTTGACAATCGATTCCTCCTAAAGGCTTCCATGGAGGAATGTGTTTATTTTACCAATGATAGACCTAATCAAGAGCAATCTGTCAGTACCGGTCACAAGTTGCATATTTGAGTTTTATGGAAGAAAGAAATATTTTTTGATCGATTGATGTGATAAACATGGGTATGTAGTATGGGAAAATTGTTTGAGCCAAAATCATTTTTAATGCGTGTAACTCAGAAACGGTAGGATATAGGAAACAGTGATTTAGGTATAACTTGTAGATAATTTTATGGCCTTTCAACTTTTCCTTGAACGTTTTTCTCTAACATGTACCGTTTTTGAGATTTAAGCGAAAAATGAAAAAATGGACCCTTTCCCTCCCTCCCCCCACTCCGGGGCTCCTCCTAGTGTCCCGGGGTTTTAGTATGTTTATTACCTAGGGACTCTTGACATGTTTCCGAAGAAACATCTTACGTTACTAACTCACGCACTCTAGACCCCCTTTGGAGGTACTCATTCAATGGACTAATGACTCAACTTTCTAAACTTAATATTTTCTTTCACTCATAAACTGTTTTGGGTTTAATGGATGAGATCGTTTGAGGTATGAACATTTTTCTTACTGATAGATAATTTATGTAGGCATTGAAAATGAACGCCTGTGCTGCAAGACCTGCAGATTTACAAAGTAGAAACATCTTAATAGGAAGTAACTGGCGCCAGGTGTTGGAATACAAATTTTGATTCGTAGGTTTAGGCGAAACTTATCTAAAATTACAACTGAAAATTACTAATTTTCTTTTCTAAGGATTTCTAACTTGTTGCATAGAACATTTAAAATAGTAATGTAGACCCCCGTACGAAGCGGATGATTGGCTGATATTTTTTCTAGACTTAATAGATATCGAGTAAAAACTAAAGTACAAGGAAGTATTTTTAACTCCTTTAAGCATGTGCATAGGTTACTAAAGTTAAACATATGTATACTTATAGATGGAATAACGAAATGTCTTATTTATTTCTGCCAGGAAAACAAGCTATTGCTCACCTGCCAAAAACATATCATCTAAATCGAGAGTAAAATGGAGGCACAAGAGCTTGTCTCTTTTGACCTCAGAATGCTGGAAAGTCGGAAGCTAATATTGTCAAAAAACAATATTCAGAAGATATCTAGTTATTTCACCTCGCTTGCTTTAGCACTTTACGTTTTTATTTGACGCCAGTGCAAATTTATACTTGTATAGTGCAATGATTATTCGTGATGTTCTCGTGTTATATTGCATTGCGGTTATAAGTAGGAACTTGCGTTAACCTGCGTCTGTGATAGAAGCGAAGCGAAAATTTGACCCAAAATCTTTGATATAACATCTATCAAAGAATACTAAAAACACTAATGTTAGCTACACGCTTCAATATCAATAACAGTACACAGAACTATATTTTCTGGAACTATAAACAGGTTAATTGCTGACAAACAAACATTTTTTTCAACATAACAGATACCTGAATCCATTAGAGACCCATTAAAATAATACCTAGTGTTTTGCTAAATACGGCTTCTAGATGGCAGCCAAAATGTTTTCAAACAAACTTTACTCGTTGTGATGGTATAATTTTTTTAAATAATATTGACGAATTTATAAAATTAAAATTTTAGGTATCTACCAGATGAATGAGACCTCCATTTTAATTTTAATTTATTTAAAACTTAAGTGACAGGCATTTGATTTAATTTATTTAATGAATCCTGTCATTTTGACTGTGATATTATAACTGCATTTTTATGCAATTAATTAATTTGATAGTAAATTATTTAGAAGGATCTTGAATGCACAATTACCTGCGACGTAACATGTGTACTCTTGTCTATTTATAAAAAAAATATTTTTTCAATTCACTATAAACTTTATTTCATTGTATACGAAAGTGTAAGTGTCTTTTGTCTGATTAAAGATATATATTTGTCCTTATTCGTTTTAACATATATGTAGAGTAGGTACACAAGGACATATTTATCCAAATATAATAAATTCTTTTGATAAGTTAGTTTTTTTTAATATTTAGTCTTCAATCGCAGTATTTTTTTTTTCTTTCTTCTATACAAATCAAGGCTACGAATCATATCAGTAGAGTCTATTTTAATATAAAAGTACTTAAATCGATTGAGAACCGGAATCGCGGCCTGGTTTGGCTAATATCGCGTTCCAAGTGCTCGTGGGTCCACTTAGCTATGTTCAATGTTACCAGAATAGGAAACCAAGCATGACAGGTTACTTACGATTTTACTGATCGGTGTATTTGCTTGCAATATTCTCAGAAGTATCTAGAATACGGAATTCAGATGTATGTAGAGAAATAGGTTTAATAATTGTATAGTTAAGGTCCTTTTAACTCTTGGTAGGTAATATATTTTTAGTTACTAATTGTTTGGGATCGTCTAAAATCGATTAAAAGTTTCAATCATGCAGGAACTTAGTAAAAAGTTTATCTACCACCCATAATATCATCAACCTATATACGTAGTATATAATGAAGAAATAAGGAGAATTCTTTAGAAAGAAACAGAGCTGCATACCATTTTTTCCTGATGATCTGTGGCATATTTTTTCCTGTGTATAATAAATTTTTAAATAAATAAATCATTTTAAGGTACTTTTAGGCAATTCACCTTAAACCCACGTCGTACACCTTCCTTTACATCCGGCATGAAGGTTGGCAACAGTTCTCAGTGTTCCTAACATACACTTACCAAACTAACACGTAGTGTTTACCTACTCATTCACATTCGGACATAATAATATAACACCTGCTTCTATTCATGATTTCGATCGAGACTTCGTAACCGGTCTTCCTTTGGAATAACCACCCACTATGACTAGAACGTGAATTCCCTAGCATCTCCTTGAAATGGTTTGATTAAATCATTTAAGCAACTGACTGCTACTTACGTAGGTACTTAGAGAGGTACTTGCTACTAGAATATTTGCAGCCTTATTCTGTACTTGTGTTTACACTAGGCTTTCGTGTTTATTATTATTACTATTGAGATTACAATTCTCTAAGTGAAAACTTTTATTCATTTAAAAATTTAAACCATAGCAAATATCTAAGAATGTCAACAAACATTTCCCAAAAATATTGAAATTAAGAACATTACATTTGGCATTTTGTTGGCAATAGTAGACGCTAACAACGATATTTTCATGATCAAATTATTCAAAACAAAAAAAAAGCTATCAGAAATGCCAATAGCTATTAAAGCATAATATATCATCTGAGTATAATACGTAATGGAATCAAAATTCACTACCAGGATACTAATTGCCAATTTACATTATCGTTTATTTGTTATCTAAAGAAGTTAAAGAAATAGCTAAGCATCATCATCATCATCACGGCCCTTATGTTGCCTAGTTAGGGCGTAGGCCTCGTCCAATTTCCTCCACTCCTGGCGATCTTGTGCCCTCTGCATCCATGCATGGTTATGACCTGTATGTTGTCGGATGTCATCCACTTATCTTTTTGGTGGTCTTTTTCGGGTCTTGAGTTAGCTCTAGGACGCCATTCGAACAATTTTTGTGGCCATCTAAGCATCAGCTAAACATAATTATATTCTGTCAGAATCGTGCCTATTGTACCTATTGATAAATTGACTATAGTCTGTAAGTTTAGGTACTTATCTTTTTGTAAACAAACTTTGTATGAAAGTGACACTTCAGAACTGTCAGTTTAATACAAAATTTGTTTACAAAAAGATAAGTACCTAAACCTACAGACTATAGTATGAATTTCTCGATGCCACCATTTGTATAAGTGGGAACTTAAGACAAATAATTTTATTTTCACTATTTCGGTTATTTTTGGTTTAGCCGTGGATTAATATGATGAAGAAGATGAAGAAATATTTTGATTACACACATTTAGCTAAAATTTTATGCATTATTATATAAAAAAATATTTTAATTTTATTATTGAAAGCTCATCGTTTATTGGGAACTTTAAGGAACTGCAATTGATTCGTATAGAAAATAATAGTAAGCGCATGGCATGGTACAAAAATATCAATCTATGTCAAAAATGTGTGGGATTTATAAAATAATAATCACAGACATATCGCGCACTATGACTGTATCCTTCATACTTGTGTCTTCTCACACTTAAGGCTCTAGTTAGCGCAGCGTCGTGCGTTTGACCTTCGTCAACAGCAGTTTTAGTGTGGGGATCGCCGTTACTGATATGAATCTGACAGATGGACGCGTTACGCAGCGTTATTTTTGCGCTGCGTTGTGCGTTAAGTGTGAGAACTGCCTTAAGGTTTAAGCCTAAGCCCAATCTCGGCCAAGGCTGTTTCCCATGTGAATGACATTCTAACAATGGTGCCTTCTAGAGTGTATTCTTAGTGCATACGTGGTTACATCGCTTGCTGACACTATACCTATTTGCACTTTATACGTGCTGTACTTTTGCGGTAGAATATGTCATGTAATTTACATAGTAAGTAGGTATATCAGATTGTTTTAAATAAGGTTTTTTGAAATAATTTATCATGGTTTCGTTAAATAAGTTTGACACTGATAAAATACGCAACTTTCGAGGTGCGATTTAAAATTAAGATTGACATTTCCCTACTATAGTTGCATCCATGTAGGTGCCTATATAGCAAGAAAACTTCACAGAACAATATATGCCTCCCCCACACAGCGCTAAAATAATGCATCCGTATCGCAGCGGTCTGCCAGATCCATACTAGAAACGTCAAAACCCATACTAAAACCGCTAAACTACTGTTCAGCTGCGTCCACAGCGGTTGAGCAGTTGAGCGGCATTAGTATTGGAATTGACATTTCCAGTAGGGATCTGACAGACCGCTGCGTTATTTTAGCGCAGCTTTGTGCGTTAAGATATAAAAATATTGATCGTAGAGTACCATTATTCTCCCCGCCTTATTACGTTTCTCTGTCGAGGTCGGCTACCTAATCTAAGGGAATTGACGTGTAACCAAGTTTTTAAACAGAGTGACTGCCATGTGACCTCTGCAACCCGAGGAATAACCTGGCCCGAATCCTAAGTTAGGTCACATTCAAATATCATCTAAATTCTAATTTTTATTTGAATGTGGGTTTCATCTTGGATGTTTTTCCTTCACCGTAAACAGTCGGTAATTAGTACGTGAGTAAAACACATTGGTAAGGCGGGGATCGAACTCGGGTCTCACGATTGTAAGTGTCCTTACCACTTGGCCACCGCTACCATCCAAGCAAATGTCATCACCTGTCATCTGTCATCTAATTTTATAAAATTATTTGCCCTCTTGGCCCCTTTTCGCAGACTTGAGCGGAGTTGAAAATCGTGTTTTAATTAAAATAGATCAAACATTATTATATAAACAAGAACTATTATTAAATAACTAGGGTAATCTACGACTACCGATGATATAGATTTAATTGACCTTAAAGACAATATTCACAAGTATTAGGTTTTTTGTACCACTTATCGTAAAAAAAGCTTTCACGCTCCGTAAACGAATCAACATAATCATCGTTTTGCGAAGGTCAATGTCATTTATTTTTGACAATGACTACGTAAAAAAGCTAGTTTTTTTTACGTTAAAATAAAAACATTGTGTCCCAGCCCAGCTCAACAAGATTTGATTTTATGAAACAAAAATGTAGTTATTTTTTAGACAACTCACCTAAAACAAGATTTTAATACTTAAGGCTAGACCAACAATATTTTACCTGGATGTTTCAGACCTTCACACTTGACCGGAATTTTTAATAACATTTCAAATTATAAACAGCAGAGATGAGATATGTGTACGTAGAAGGCATTTTGTACAACAACATACCACAGTGCATCGATACCATAGTGTTTTTAAGTTAGATAGCAAAATATTATTCATTTCTGTGACCTATGTCTGTCGAAGTTTTTTCCATTCTGTTTCTAAATATAGATATGATGATCTGTCCACAAATATTAGCAATTTTAAAATATAGCATTTAAATAGATATACGATGATTATTTTTCTTAATTTTGCTTTAAATAGTACTTAACTATAATTTGAAGGTTCTAAGTACTTGAACCCTAAACGAAAATAAGCAGTGAAAGGCCTCTCAGGTTTTATAACTTCGCGTAGTTGTAATCCAGTATAGTATACAGCACCTCGACTATCGAATCCACTAGTCTCTGTCAGTCTGTACTTGCAGTACGTAGTAATAGTGCATCCAGAACACCGCCGGCGCACGCACAGCGCATACAACCCACGCTAAGGTGCGCGCGCGTTCATTTTGCGGCGGATTGGCGGGCAGTGTTGCGTGAAAAGCAGGCTTCACATTGGCAAAGAGCTAGCCCAATTTATGCAACCGAAAATGAGAAAGAACTCGTTTCGATTTACATAAGACTCGCGTGTTGGTGCGAGGGTCAACGCCAGTGTGTCTCCAGGTTTGGATACGACAGCAGCTGTGTTTTCGTAACTATTTTTCGAACATTTGCCGGGCAGTGGGCTGTCACGATGTGTGATAAGCGTGTTTTGGTTTTCACTGTGGTGGCGCTGGCTCTCCTCTGCGGCGTGTGTGACGCGAAACTTGCGCGTGAGTTTGTGCTTTTTCCTTATTTATGTTTTCTTTTATTGTGAAATATACATGTCACTAGATTTGTGTGGCAACCTTATTCTGCTACAAGTTTTTAGTAAATGACAAAAGTGTTTAAACTCATCACTCCAAATCTGTACTCGCATACATTCCTGTGGATTCCGGTGATCTTGTATCTATCTGAAACGGCTATATAATAGGGAGAAAACGTATAATTGTCTATTTAGCAGTGAATTAATTACTTAGCTGTGAATGGGCATCCGTGGTCTGACCGGGAGGTCTATCCGGGATTCTCAACAAAAGGAACTTCGGTCGGACGGTTGCCATGTGACTCAGTGTAAGAAACTCATCAAACATATTAGATTCGGTATATAAATAACATAACTAACGATTAAAAAAAAAAAATATTTGAATGTACGTGTAACTCAACCTAGGATTCGGGCCGGGTTAGCTTTGAGGATGCAGAGGTCAGATGGCAGTAGCCCTGTGTAAAAATTTGGCTCCACTTCAAATCCCCTAGGTTAGGTAGCCGACCCCGACAGAGAAATGGGATAAGACGAAAAGAATGATGGTATAAAAATAATATAACCAATATCTGAGATGTTTAGAAAGATAAACACACTAAATGCACTTAACAACATTATATATCAGGGTAGTCACAAAGCAATCACAAAAGAGATTTTTGATTTAGCCATACAGATTACACAAGATTTGTAATCCAAGACAGAAATTTACGGTTCAAAAATTGAACCACGAAATCTTATTTTAAGGGTAAAATTCTCAATACTAGACTTCGCTCTCCGTTACCGATTTTGACAACTGATTAAAAGGCATAAGTTGATAATAAGATAATATCTATGAGCAGCCCGATAATGCCAAGAAAACTTCCACAATCACATGATCAAAATTTTTATGTTTAGCTTTGTGATGATGATGTTCAATGATGAGTTAATTGTTTTTTTACTCACACGTGGTTGTTTCTTGCATTTTATTTCAATATAGTAACTTTATCAATATAAAGATCTATTTAAATCTACTCCCAACATAAATACTTAAGTACGACTTTTTCTAACTGCCGATGCTTTACGTACAAGCATTGTACGGGTTTGGTTGCGCATTGGACTAAGTTAGTTAAATCTATCGCCTAAGATTAGGTATTTACCAAACGATGTTTATATTTTATGTACCTATTTGTATTTATTGATGTACTTACCCACTACTGCAACTGTATATGGAACTGTGTTTTCTGCAATAAAGACATATTATTATTATTATTATTTACCAACATTATTACAATATAAATTCCATTTTTCTGTGGGGTTCACTCATATCCAAGTCTAAGCAAAGTTACGGTTTTTTTATTGGCAGTGCAAATGCAATTGCTTTGAAACAAAGCTAACTTTGCATTTACCAAAATCATTGTCGTCCTTACACAATTTATATAAGCAAGGGCATTGAACAAGATAAGACAATAATTGCCCATTTTAGGGCTCGTTCCAAAAACCTTGGCTGCACCTACTACATAAACAAATGAATGTAATTGTCTCTATCACAGACTATTACTTGTAAATTCACATCGAGATAATCATTATAACATTAGAACTATAGAAGATTATAGACCTACCCATTTTGAAGACCAACTTAAACTGGATTCTCATAGAGTTATTAAGAATATCTACCATAAGTTGATCCCTTAAATTGGAACGTTGCTGAGCTGATAGTATTGCCTTATAAGGGCAAGATATGTAGAAGGGCAAGAGTTTCACATGACCTTGGCCCTACCAAGGGCAAAGGGTCCACTTGGTAATCTTACGAAATAAAACAAGTTTAAGATAAGCAAGTATTGTTTGGACAAGATCGGGTATAACTTGTTTGAGTTTACTGATTTGCGTTGTATAAGTAAAACAGAAGTAAACACCTAAACAGTATGGAAACTTCCCATATTTTGTATACTCTCTATGCACATACACATACATACACAAATCACGCCTTTACCCTTTGCGGGGTAGGCAGAGCGTTAACGATCGTAAAATTACGGTCCTTATCGCCACGTCTGATAAGTATTGAGGGCCCCTTCAGATGATTCGTGTATCACTGTAGTGACAGGTCGTCAGCCTGTCGCCTAAAGTTGTAATACGTGGTAATACACATGAAACCCTCGAGTCCCTTAGTTGCCTCTAACAACACCCACGGGAAGAAATGGGTTGATGCTATTCTATGCCGGCATCACACGGCTCTCTATGGAATAGCTGATTTATTATGTTCAGAAAGCTTCTGCTCACGTTATTTTATCACATCAGCATAAATGTGGACGTAAATTTTCTTTCCTAAAGATGCGCCCTAATGCACCATTTCACGTTAACTCCATCCATTTAGTAGACTGTTCAAATTGGAAACAAAAAAGTGGGTACAAGCATTCAACGCAAGAACAACATTTTTGTAGATACCTATTTCAAAACTAGAGTAAGGCTATTTTGATACGAATCCGTCATAGTCCCATAATTTTCAAGGTGTTTGTATGCAATTTGATCTACAATTTGATTCTCAGATATGATTTAGAAACCAAGTAGGCATATTGCCATACTTCCGTGGGTTTCTAATCGCATTACATAGGTACCTGCCTGTCAAAATCTTTTCGACAGCCTGCATTCTTTACCTACTATCTCAGCATAGGTACAATCATCTCTTCCAGCATACTGAAAAAAGTGCCATCAGATGAATCTAGGGTATGATCAAACTGTAAAAGGTTTGGCCATTCAAATCTAGGTAATTTAAATTAATGACCTATCTTTTATTAATTACCTAGATTTTTCATTTTGGAATAAAATACTTCCAGGACTTTATACAACAAACCAATTTCCCAGCAGTATAAAATAAATGAGATAGTAATATAAAAAGGTTTTGAAAACAACTTTTAGTACGTTCCACATTATAAAACAGTTTAAACTTGATAAAGAACTAAAAACTTCCAATTTATTTATTACCTGCATTTACTTTTTAGGACTTTTTTAAAGTGAATGCTGTTTGTCCTAGGGCTGTTTTATTCCTGGATACTCATAGCAGATCAAGGTAATGAGGAAACAACTTTTTGACGTATATTATTTTGTGCAACATTATATGAAGCTTCCTGTTTTCTGAATGGTCCTTTGTCTGATGTTTTTTTATTATCTTCAAGATAAAATATATTTAAAAAATATTGACAGCAAATTGTTATTACAGTAGCAGCCATGTTTGGGTCGTTGTTATGGCACTGTGTATCTGTCCAATGCAAGAGATATTTTTCTTTATCAGAATATTTTATGTACCTTTACTTACATATTATTCTATCGTTACATTTTTAGTTAAAAATTTATAGTTATATAAATATACACTGGTATATTTTTTACATTGGTTAAAATGTCGGGCAATAGGTAGACATATAGGAATAAAAAACTGCAATAGTAATTATAATAAAAGATGTTTCTAATTACTGTAACGCCTGCAAACTTTTTTATCATTTGTATTCTCTATTCTAATGACATGTTATTAGTATAAGTTCGCCTATCATTTCTATTATATCCATAAATATTTTGTGATGTATTAAAGCCATATCAAGTTTTTATCTCCTTAATTCCGTCGGAACGGGATACACTCAATGCAAATTTTAAAATTAAAGTAGTGATCGCCAATGCTGCAAAATGAGCTTTATTAAGGTTCTATTTTTGTCTTATCGTGAAGCGGTATCTTACCTAGGGAATAAAACAATCAGGAAATGAATATCAAATGAAGTGTTTGTGTATTTGTTGGTTACAATCGTAAAATGTATTTAGCTAATCATAGGGCTTGTGATATACACTCTTTAAGACATGGGTCCTAACGCACTTCCTTGCGGCACGCCCGATTCATCAAGTCGACTTCACATGCGATTGCGGGCTCGCATTGACGCAAGACGCTGCACACGACTGGAATTCTAGGTGCATGCGTTGCTTCACAACGACAAATAGAGAGAATGGATGCACTATAATAAATACTCGATGTTCTAGGAGAATCTTAAATTGAAAATAGTTGCGATTTTTGGAAAATTCGTGGAATGGAATTGGTTTAGCAAAAAACGTGCAAAATTCTTTCTTACAATGTGCAGTCTATATAAAAAAGTACACTAAAGTACGGCCGTTCGAATAGACCATATTTGTAAGCCATCCAGCCCATACTAAAGGACATGGCAACAAAGAAAAATAGACCTTATGTCATAGCATTAACATGATTGTGACAGCTGTCAAATATGGCTTAATCGAACAGCCATACTTTACTAGGGTATGGATAGAAAATCGAATCAAAGGTCGACCAACCCAAAAAGAAAAATATGAAAGTGTTATTGAATCTTAGTAGATTTCGTAATATGATGGATTTTATATCAGACTACTTTGATCAAATTTATTTATTAACTATCCAACTACGATATTTGGATTATACAGTTCAGTGATGACATTGATAAAGCTCTATACAATAGCATTCATTTTACGTTTTGTAATTCCTATTTCCAGCCGATTTCATTCATCCCTGCAACAACACAGAACGAGCCTGTCTCATCAAAGCAACTCAGGATGCGATACCAGACTTCGCGAAAGGCTTGCCGAACCTGGGAGTGCCTTCTCTGGACCCCTTCATCATTGATGAGCTGCCAATCCAGCTTCCTGGCGTCAAGGTCACCTTTTTGGAAGGCAGAGTCACTGGGTTGCGGAAATGTGAAGTTTTAAATGTCGAGTAAGTAAAAATAAAACAATTGACATATGTCACATTAGAGAATACTTGAACGATCAATATGTTTTTACACGAGAACAAATTGTTTTCTGTATCAGTTTTAATAACAACCGGGCTAAATGTGGGTATAAAAGCGATAGCTAGGCTAGTTTTACGTAAAATCTGTTTAAGATAAGCTTCGCATTAGATCATCAATCAATTATCTAGTCATGCCAGGATGCCTTTTATGGTTTGCCATAACATAATAATTATATAGGCTATAAAGCATAAGATGTAACTAAAGTTATAATATTTAATTCCAAATAACGTCAATATAAGTCTCAAGTATCTACTTCTTGTAGGAAAAAGTCGTTGTTGGGCTTTAATAAAAATCTAAGTAATGAAAATTATTAAACGCACAATTGTCTAGCAGGTAAACAGCAAAAGGTTATGATCTAAAAATACCATGTGGAAGCAAAACCTGTTTAAAACGTAAACATGTCCTGCTAGGTCAACAGATTCGTCGAAAGTGGAGAATTTTCCGTGTCAAGGTTTCGGTTATTATGATAAAGATTAATAATTATGATTATTACACATTACATAATAATGATTTGTGAAAACAAATAAGGCGGGCCTTAAACAGGTGCCTTCCGATTTTTATTCAATAGATATCTAGTAATGTTTACAGCAGAAAAGAAGTATTATGGCCGTGTGATGCCGGCTTAGAATAGCATCACCCCATTTCCTACCCGTGGGTGTCGTAAGAGGCGACTGAGGGACTTGAGGGTCTCAGGTGTATTAAGTACAACATTTAGGCGACAGGCTGACAACCTGTCACTATTGTGATACACAAATTACCTCAAACTGCCCTCTATATTTGTCGTTAACGCTCTGCCTACCCCGTAAGGGATAAAGGTGTGATATATGCATGTATGTATGTAGAAAAGAAGTATGATGATAAATAATGAGATAGCAGAGATGCGATGATAAAAAAAAATTGCCTACAATATGCATTCTTGGCCAAATCAAGCACGCTCGCGATAAGCGCTGCGTCGTCGGTCGAATGCGGTTTAAGTATGGGGATTGACATTTCTAGTACCGATCTGACAGACCGCTGCAATGTTTTAGCGCTCCGTCGTGGGTTAAGTGTCAAAATTTTATTTACTATAGGTACCTACTTAAAAATAATTGAGGGTCGATGTGTAAACAATGACCTAATAATTACACGTCTTTTATATTATATTTTCCCACGCAAAGCAATCTTTTTCAAAACCAACCTTTGTTTGGATTTCTGTGTAAACATTTCAACCATATTTTGTGGTTATTCCACCATAGCATTACCACAAAATTGAGCAATCGTGATTTTGTCTTCTGTCTAACAACATGTTACAGTATTGGCCTTGATGCTGCCAGGAAAATTCTTAGCTATTTCTAGCACTTTCATAAAATCTTCAAGAAAAAAAGTAGCAAAAAGTAGAAATGCAGGAAACATCCAGTATGAATCTAGAGCATTATCTTTTAGCGGTATCATTATCTTCACAAAAGTTTTGTCATATAGATGGCGAACACTTATATTTAATTGATTTTTTTTTTTTTTTTCCTTTTGTCCATTCTGGACAGGCAAGGGTCTTAAGACCATACAGCCTCGTCTTCAGTGAGTACTTATTCTTAAATATTTATAGATTGTACGTCTTCAGTTAGTTTCCTTTTGTTGTGTATTTTTATCAATAATACGTCTTTAGTATTTTGTCCATTCAGTGTGTTGTTCTTCTTCTGTATTTTCTTATTTTATACGTCTTCAGTTAGTTTATTCTTCTTGAGTGTTTTTATAAATTATTCGTCTTCAGTATTTTGTCAATTCCATGTATTTTTATATTTCGTAAGTCTTCAGTATTTTTGTCCATTCTGGGTATTTTTACAATAAAATCGTCTTTAGTTCAACATTCGTTAAAGGTTTCATGTCCATATAAAATGTGTTTGTTGTGTTTACATCTTCTCCATATTTTTCAAATTTAATTTTTATATACAATAATTTCACATTAAATTTATATACAATCGCTAAACCTAAATTTCCTGTACAGTAGAAATTACAAAATTAAACAATGGTACGTATGTGGAATTATTTTGTAGTAATGTTTGTACAGATTGCGGGACCAGATGTGGTTCTCCGTAAATACGGATTAACTCGTCCATCAGCAAAAGGCGCTGAATACCGAAAGACGAGCATGAAAAGAACAAGTGATCAATGGTTTGATCGTCTTGTGACTGACAATGATCACAATGCGGATTATTTACAATTTTCATACGACATAGGTGATGATTAAGACGACAGTGACCAAACCTCAAACGACTTATTGTGGAGTAAAACTTCTTGCATCTGTATATATTACCGGTACGGAACCAAGAAACGGATTTCAAATTAACATTCAAAGCAGCATACCAAGAACCTTTGTTTTCTATTTGTACCATGTGATCCCAATGTTCCTTCCACTTAACATACATTCTTTGTTTCAGAACAGCAACTACATCGGTATATGGTAATAATAAATTCAAATCATTTCCAACGTTTTGAGAATTTGAAATTGAACGAGCCAAATAGTCTGCTTTTTCGTTACCAGATACTCCTATATGGGATGGAGTCCACATGAATTCAACTGTTATTTGATGATTAGCATAAAGATCAAACCAAAGATCCTTTATACTGTATATGAGGTAGTTTGTATTTGCCTTAATTTTATTATTTTGCAATGCCTTCAAAACACTCATGCTATCACTGACTATCACCCATTTATGAAAACCACAGTTACGATTTAGTATGTGCTTTAGCGCACCAAGTATAGCAACTGCTTCCGCAGTAAATATGCTAGATTGTTTGTCTATTTTATATCCAACACCTATTTTAGTAGTAGGGTCGTATATTGAAAAAGATACATTGGACTCGTTTTTTGCGCCATCAGTGTATAAAAATCTGTATCCATTCCAAGGAGATAATCTTTCGTAAACTTCTTCCTTCTTAGAGAGGTTATTTTCAATCACTATATTCATTGGAATGAATTTACTTTCATACGGTCCATCATAACATGGTAGATAATTATTATTTTGAAAGATTGGAAGATTTTGTAAAGATTCCATATATTCAGAAAAGCCTTGCAAAATATAACATGGTTTTTGAATTGCTGAAATGCTAGGATGGGTAAGCTCAGCTATGAGATGGTTATTTTTCTCAGAGTAGAGTTTAAGAATAAACCTTTCTTTTAGATAAGCGAGACGAATAGCCAGAGGAGGCAGGTTACACTCCACTTGTAAAGAAACAATTGGAGTGGTCCTGAAAGCTCCTGTGACTATCCGCATGCATTTATTCTGTATTTTATCAAAAATATCAATGAGCTTGGAGTCTCCCGCGTAGCATAAGTAACCATATTCAAAATGTGATCTCACGATTGATTTGTAGAGCATGAGCAGAACTTTTGGGTCCGCTCCCCAGTTAGTACCACAAAGTGATTTTATGACATTGCAAGCCTTATTAGCTTTGACTATCAAGTGATCTGTATACTTTTTCCATGACAAGTTACGACAAAATAAAACGCCCAAAAATTTTATATCTAAAGAAACTGGCAAAGCAATATTATTGTAATAAATTGGGGCCAGAATGACATTATTATGTTTGCCAAAAACAACAACCTTGGACTTTTGTGGGTTAACATCAAGATTTAAATATGAGAGGTATTTATGAAGGTTAGTTAGAGCCAAATTAATGCTATTTATAATATCTTTAGAATTTTTTCCTGACAAATAGACTACTAGATCATCTGCAAATTGTAAATTTTTGATGTTGGGTCCTAATATTAAGTTCAATCGACGTATGTACAAAATAAATATCAACGGAGATAAGATTCCACCCTGACATACTCCAACAGAAGACAAACGAGGACCAAATAATTCACCACTATATTTGACGTACACTTTTCTATTAAGCAAAAAAGCACGTATCCACTCAACAAGTTTCAATGGGATACAAATATTTAATAATTCTGTACATAATATGTCTATATTTACATTGTTAAAAGCACCGGCAATATCAAAAAACACGCTTACGAGCTTGTTGTTACTGCCAATGCTTTTCAAAATATCTAAATGTAATAAACTAATACTTTCACGGGCCGAACGGCCTCTACGAAAACCAAACTGATTTATTGGCAACAATCTATTATGTTCAATATAATATTCAAGACGTTGCTTAAGGAGCTGCTCAAACACTTTTCCTGCACAAGAAGTCAAGGTAATAGGACGATATGAGTTTGGATCAAATTTCGATTTATCAGGTTTTTGGATGGGTATTATACAGTCTATTTTCCATTCATGAGGAATGTCATTATTGAACCATAATGCGTTAAAAATGTCTAACAATACCAACAAGCTACTTTGTGATAGCTTTTTGAACATCAAATATGGAATACAATCTAGCCCACATGAAGTATCTCGACGTGAAAATATAGCAGCTCTTAATTCCTGAATGGTGAAGGGTTGAGTAATGAAACTATTTTGAGAATTGTTATTGGAATTTAAATTGATAGTACTACAAGATACAGGTTTATTTTCCACGAAATCTGGAGTATATTTTTGAAGAAAGCTAAAAATCCAATCATTATTGTCATCTACACTCTGAGGAATATACGTTTTGTTATATTTACGCATGAAGCGCCAAATTATTGATAATGGAGTACAACGATTAAATGAGGAACATAAGGTAACCCATGATTTTTGTCTTTCTATTTTAATAGTAAGCTTTTTCGTAGCTTGTAATCTTTTGAATTCTAGATAGTTTTCCAAAGTTGGATTGTTTTTAAAACGTATGTATGCTTCTTTAGAATCACGAACAGCGATAGTACAGTTACTATTCCACCAAGGAAGAGTGGGCCTGCGTTTACGTCCACCCACTCCCGATCTTGACCGATCGGGATTGCGAGGACTGTCATGGCCATGCCCACTAGGATTCGGAATTGATTGTGATATAGCACAGAACAAAATTTTAGTAAATAAACTATAAGCCTCTTTAGGTGAAAACGAATCCAAATGAAAATCAGACAACAGGTGTTCCACTTTTTCGGTATACATTTGCCAATCCACACTCCTGAAATTGGGTTGGATGGGCATATGTACACCACTGTTAGAATTATTATTGCATGAAACATTTTTAAGTACTATTTTGGTTATTACAGGAAGATGATAACTTCCAAGAGGATCATCATGAACAGACCAACTGGAACAAAGAGCCAAAGAAGGAGAAACAATTGTTAAATCTAATGCATTCGGACGCCAAGTTAGAGTACCCACTGTAGTGAGCTGACCATCATTCAAAATAACCAAATTATTATCGTCAACAACTTCCAAGACAGCTCTACCGCGAGGTGTGACAGAAGCACAACCCCATACAGTATGGTGCGCATTAAAATCTCCAGCAAGAACAAATGGACCAGGGATGGACTTGACTAAATTATCGAATTTCACTTTATCAAATGCAGGATTGCAGTTCGTTGGACTATAAAAGCTAACAAAACTAATTTTTTTCCCGTTTACTGTTATTTGAATACAGATATTCTGTAAAGAGTTATCAAAATGAATATTGATGTTATTGTAATTTATACTATTATGAATAAAAATACATACACCATTATGGTTGTTACCGCAATCATTGCGCTCTATGTTGTAACCTCGAATATTTAGCCTCTGATGAGGCTTCAACCAGGTTTCGCATATGATTGCGATATGTATACTATTATCATATAAAAATTGTGTAAATTGATGTTTATTATGAGATAAACTTTGTGCATTCCATTGCACGACATTGAGAGAATCCATTACTTGTTTATATGGGTTCTCTCACTGATCGTGTCCTGAAACGCAGCACGTATGGTTTCAGTGTTTATTGGGGTTTCGTCACTGTTTTTATTTGCGATCAATTTTATTATAACTTGAGTTACTGTGTTCATAAAAGTTTGGCTTTTAATTAAATTTTGCAAATATTTGCCTGAATTTTTTGCCGCCAAAAGCGGAAACGATTGTTCGTCAAATAGTGCTGAGTATGATACAGAATGTGATTTGATTTTATTTTCTTCTATTTTCGCTTTTTTAATTGGACACGTTGCCGAGATCGCTACATGTTCGCCCTTGCAGTTAGCACAAGTAGGTTTCTTGTTTTTGTCAGCATCGCATACTTTAAAATTATGAGGACCTGAACAAATGGAACAGACGTCATTGTTTTTGCAGTAGCTAGCAATATGTTCAAACTGTAAACATTTTAGGCACTGCTTTACAGGTGGAACATACTGTGCTACCTCATGCCTCCAGGAATCGAGAAAGACGTGTTCTGGAAGTTGGGTTGAAGCGAATGTTACTGCAACAGTTTGTGTGGGGGTGTAAGAAACTTGGCCTCCCTCAACTCGCCTGCGCATGAAACGCCGTACTTGGACAACATTACGTGAACTGCCAATTAAAGAAAAAATTTTTTTGTTCGACAGGTTCACCGGTACCGACTTGACGACACCAGTTATCTCTGTTCCTGAAGCGGGTATCGACGCGTACAACGATAACTCATCCAAGATTTTGCTGTTCAAGAACATATTGGCATTGTTAGACAAGTCAAACGTAACAGCTACCTTAAACCTATTAACAGGTCTCAGGTGCAGCACGCCGGACACTGCATGTTTTCTGAGTGCCTGCGACAAGGCGACTTTGTCATTGTCTGAAAATGGCTTTTGATCGACTTGATGTTTTAGAAAAACAACAAACTCCTTACGGTCAGATGTTTCCGGGTATTTTCTGCTGTATTCCTTTACCTTATAGGGCCGGTACTTATCTGCGTCCATCTCTACATCGGAGTCCTCTGTCTCCGAACTCGCTGGATTAGCCGGGTCTTTTTTTCGTTTTTTGGGCTTATCCCTCCGCCCCATCTTCAGTCTTTATGTACACACCTAACTATGTACAAGAAATATATACAAAAACACTAAAGAAACTATGATTATTTACAATTTTTTTACAATTTTCAAAAATATTTTCTTAAAGCGCGCCTTTACGGTTCGAACGTTTCCCGCCGAAAAACTATTTAATTGAATACTTATATTTTTCCTCTCCCAAAAAGGAAGTAGTAAAAAACTATTATCATCTAAGCATGGAGATTTTAAAATACTAAGCTAAACTAGTGATGCATCGCATGATACATCTTCTTGATTTTACTTGGATTTTAAAATATTCAGCTAAACTAGTAGTGCATGGCATAATCAGGTCTTCTTGATTTTACTTGGATGACTCGTTTGACTTAATACACATTCCGATATTCATTTCAGGGCTTACCTGGAAAAGAACCTGTTCATTTTGGAGGTGAAGTGCAACATCACAATCAAGGGCAAATACACGGCTGTGGGCAGACTTCTACTGTTCCCTATCAACGGAGAAGGCGACTCTAGAATCAAAATTAGTAAGTTATTATTTTGTTCTATGTCAAAAGGCGAAAAGGATTGAAAATTAGGAAGTAGAGGAAGTAATACACGTTGCAGGTTAAACACCAAATTTCTAAAACAATTCTCAAATGTTAAGTATCTATAAAAAAAAATTGAAAATGTTCAAAATTTACTACCGCAGCCAAGATTTGAACCTGTGACTTTCGTACTGGGCTTCTTTTGGGCTACCGAGGCTAAATCAATGCCTGCGGGATTATGCAGGTGTATTTTGCTGCGATTTTGACCAATAACTCGTAGCTCTATCAGGCTTCTATAGTTACTGGTTTTCTGTCTAAAATTATTATTAAAATTAATTTATAAATTGACGGATAAGATAAAGCATTATAAAAAGCAACTTTTCAATTAATGTAATCAATCAGGAAATTTGAGAATAGTAAATACTATTTAACCTAAACAAACAAAAAGAGGTTTTTAAAAGGACAAACTAGAGATGGACTGGTTTAAAAATAATAATTAAATGAAAGTATATTTAAAGATAAAAAAGATTTTTACAATAATTAAATGTTGCTAAATAAAAAATGTTTGAAAGAACTTTGCCCTACGCATGATAAGTTACTATATGAAAGACAGTGATATAAATCAAACCTAGAAGTTCTCACACTTAACGCTCCATTGCGCGCTATTTCAGCGCATCCGTAACGCAGTTGTCAGTCAGATGCATACTCAAAACGACATTCCACATACCAAAAACGGATGCCTGGCGCAGGTCCAACGCACACACTAACATAACGAATCCTTCTATCAAACAACGCAGGTGTCTACGTTGGACATGCGTCGGGCATTCGTTTTTAGAATGGGAAATGACGTTTTTAGTATGCATCTCACAGACAAAAGCGTTACGGATGCGCTAAAATAGCGCAATGCCGTCATAAAATAGAATCCAAAGCGATACCAAAACACGCACCACACTTTTCATTTATTGGTTTGAATAGAAAAACTTCTTTAAATTAAACATTTTTGAAACGAAACACAAGAAAAGAAGAAACTATGTAAAATGTCAAGTACCTAACATTGTAAAACTATTAACCCCTGGTTTTGAATATTTCAGCGAACTCTGTGATAAAGTTGAACATCAGGACGAAGTACTTCAAGGACTCTGAAGGAAGAGACCACTTCGGCATCAAGAACTATAGATACACCTTCGACTACGGAGAGAAGATACACTATGTCATCAGCAACCTCTTCAAGGGAAACGCTGAACTAAGTAAGTAGATATTGATCTCAATTCTAAGTAATAATCACAATCTTAACAAAAAAAATTAACATTAGTCACTAACTAAAAAGACTACCCCAGGACGCTCCCGGTCTAAAGATGTCCATAATGTTAATGACATTACCACGCTGGATGGCAATCGCCAGCCTTTGGACCAGGAACGAACCAGAGCGAAGTCATGACCCCTCTCCTTCAACCTAAGGCCAATCTGCCAGATAAATTTGAGTAATTGTCTTAAATATGATCGGCCAACCGCAATCCCGAAAGTGGCCCCATATCTCACGCCAAAACGTATTTGATATTTTGATTATACCAACTACCTAACAACTTCAAAATAACATAATATTGATAAAATACCATCAGAAAAAGTTCTTCAGAGGCTGAAGCTCACTGAATTAAAATAAAACGGCTTTTCATAAATTTATAATTGACTTGTTTTGTGCATTAATTACATACGTGTTGAAAAGTCATTTCTTCTTTAAGAGCCATGCTCTTGTCGGTGGAGCAACCACCACAACATTCAATTTCTCTTTCAACTGCTGAAAGTAGTTTCTCCTAGGTCGCCGTCTTCCTCTTTTTCCTTCTACATTTCCTGCTATAATCGTCTTCAGGAAACTGTCGTGTCGTATCAAGTGGCCTATCATCTTGCCCCTTCTGTTCTCTATTGTTCTCAACAATGTTCTTTATTCCTTGACCCGTTGTAGCACCTCTTGTTTTGATTTCTGTCCACCTGATTCCCTCCATTCATGTAAGGGTCTAAAAATATTAGCTTTAAATAAAACTTTCAGTTAAAATGACATAAAAATGATGGCAAACTAAAATCGTCGTCGTTCAACACTATGCTAGCCGAAGTGTGGCTTGGCCCGCTTACTCCACTCTATCCATACTAATATTATAAATTCGAAAGTAACTCTGTCTGTCTGCTACGCTTTCACGGCCAAACCACTGAACCGATCATCATGAAATTTCACACAGAGATTAGTAAGATACCGAGAACGGACATAGGCTACTTTTTTTCACCACTCGAGGGTCTGAAGTACCTTCAGTAGACCACCAGGTACACCACCAGGAGCCCGCCTAAACTATAGAAGATACAGACATGGCACCAAGCAAAAAATGTTTAACTTGATGGTTAGCTTCTGGTGGCATATAGACTTTGAAGGTTTGGAGTACCTGATGTAGACCACCAGGTGCACAACCAGGAGCCCACCTAAACTATACGAGATAAAGATATAGCACGAAAGCAAAAGTTGTTTTGCTTGATGGGTAGTTTCTGCTGGCATATAGACTTATAAGGTTTGGTGTTCCTGACGTAGTCCACAAGGAGCACTAATAGGAGCCCAGATTAGCATGTATAATTTAGGACGTTAGTGAAGGAAACAAGGTTATTTTGTCATCTAAAATACTAAGTCAGCGAAACGAAGTCGCGGGTACCAGCTAGTTTACTATATGTTCTTATCATTTTAGGTAACACAGTGCTACAGTTCCTCAACGAAAACTGGAGAGCGGTGACAGAAGAATTCGGAAAGCCGGTGGTGGACTACGCTATGAACGTAACCATAGACACAGCCAAGAAGTTCTTCGACGCGGTTCCTTACGACGAACTACTTTATGTACCTATTCCTAAGTACTAGTTTTAAGTAGCAATAAGGATAACGTACCTCAAAACGTACTGCCTCCAGTTCAGACCAGACTTTATCTATATTTTTTTATAGGATAGATATTAGATACCAACCTAAGGCGTTACCTAACTCTGTCAGTTTGTAATATGAATAGATTTCTTTTAATACCAGATTGTGCTATCGAAAATCGCGAATACTTTTGCTATTATTTCAATTAAATAGGATCAAAAAAGATAGAATTCGTCAAAAGTATTTAGGATTTTACTTGTATTAAATGTGCTTGTTAAATAAATTTAACGTTTAAGTAAGGCGTGTAAAAAATGGCGACCAAACAGGCGAAGAAATGGTGACAATAGTCACAATGCGAAATAAGTTAAGACATCCTTTTGTAAAGGCCTATTTAAAGCCTATTTATGTGATCGATTCATACGTTACTTTTAGTTTGCCCACAATTCATTTGTATCACAAAATGTAGGAGTTTGTAAGGCTGGTTTCAGAGCGACGCGTCTCGGCAGCGCTGCCCAGCCGCGCGCGCCTCGCATTACACTAGATTGTATGTAGCGTTTCATAGTGACGCGTCTTGGGCCGCGTCTCGGCCGCGCCGCGGTCGGATCTCCTTCGATTGCCAGTAGCGTCGACTTGCAATCTTTTAAGACGTCGTTGTTGCACTCTTTTCCATATAACGTATATAGCTAATATAGTGATTACGTTTGCTGGCATAATGATTCTCTGCACTCGACCGTACACCACAACGAAGCGCGCGCGTCTGAATGTCGTTTCACAGCGAACGCGCTGCCCAGGCGCGCGCCCGAGCCGCGCGCGCCTGGGCAGCGCTGCTGAGACGCGCCGCTCTGAAACCAGCCTAAATCATCTATAATTTTCTGGACGGCATGCATCATTCCAGTTACCATAGAATTAAAATAGAAATTATTTATAAATAAAAATATAATTTTTAATTTTAATCAATCTCATATACGCAAAAAATGAAAAACTCCCTTTGAAAAATCAATGACGTACCTGATTGAAAGATTATAAAGACAGTGTTTTCTGATTGACTGAGAGGTGATAATTTTCTTTCACTTATATCGGAACCCACCAAATTAAAATAATATTTTTACAAACCATAAAATTATGCGTCATAACTAACTACCTACAGTTTAGTCGCGGAGTTAGATAGCACGTAGGTACCTACCATACACAGTTCGACAAATTTGTTGCACTTCCATTAATTGAGCCACACTTAAA
Organism: Keiferia lycopersicella; assembly: GCA_029255805.1. Lineage (NCBI taxonomy): Eukaryota > Metazoa > Arthropoda > Insecta > Lepidoptera > Gelechiidae > Keiferia > Keiferia lycopersicella. The sequence goes on along the minus strand of JARACZ010000009.1, from coordinate 9,957,744 downwards.
GTTTTACAACACACTTTTTTTTTATTAAATTGATTTAAAACGAATAACTCACCTTTTTTCAAGAATTTGTCATAGCGTGTCCATCGCACCTGCAGAAAAGGAATTATTGACAGTACATCAATTGTTTTTTTAAGTTATGGCGTCACATCTCACGGGTTGAGACGTATTTTGCCAATGTCAAAGTAAAGTCGTCGGTAAGGCATCAAATGTTGTCATTGCATAATAAAAATACCAAAATACGTCCCGTTCTACGCAATAAGCATTTTTATGTGAACAGGAAGTTTCAATCAAAGTTATCCTATGGTTTAAAGTATGGTCCATAGCATACGCTACTTTCACGGATTTTTTTATTGTCAAATGCAATTGCGAAATTCCGTGACTAAGCTTTATTTTTTATTATATTAGCCTATAGTGTCAAGCTTTATTACGACGCTTAATATATTAAGGTCATTTTGAGTTAAATAAATATTTTAGGGTGAGTTCCAGTCATTAAAATGAACAGCTTTCCCCAATAAAAATCGGCCAAAATATTTAAATAAAAATTGGATCACACCATACAAAGCTTCGTCAACATTTTTGTTTATCATCTTGTTTTTGATATAAGTACCATAAGAGAGAAGAACTCTTTTGTATGGGAGATTCAAATATTTTTTCTAATTTTGGCCCATGTTCCTGGGTACATTTTCACGATTAGAACTCACCGTAAACATATTCCTATTAATGACTTCATGTTCAGGTACAAGAAAACAATATTATATTAAAGTATGATCCACGTAAGTTGTTTTATTTTTCATACACAATGATATTTATTATAGGAAATTGAAAACACCTTCTCACTTCGACTGTTAATAAAAAATACCAGGATGGTAAATATCTACAACTTTCATAGAAAGTTTTGAACAATTTTGTTGAAATCTACAGGTTTTCATAAACAATTACAATAACGTACTAGATATACCTACCTGTTTGTATTTTTTCCACTTTATTCTCTTTTAGAAAACTTGTCAGGCCTACACTTTGGGCACAAAATAATCAACTGTAAGTATTTCTGAACCCGCACAAGATCTCACAAGAGTCCCATCTAAGGTGACTCTCACACTGGCTCCGGGCACCGCTCCGGTTTCCGATTGCGACGTCACGGTTGGAACAAAGGCTCGCGGTCCGGTGCAATGTGGGTTTCGCCTAATGCCTTTGACTTATTGAAAGGAAAATGTTTTATTTGGTCACCTCACGCGATTTATTTTGCTTCTATCAGGCGTTTGTTTAATGTGAGTGAGTAAAATCACTTTATACACATTTATTATAACAAACAAAAAAAAACAGCAATACTTATTTAAAAAAGAGGTTTCCAAAATCGTAATGGTTTAACCCCCTAAGGCCCACGGTCCTACTGGTAGCACCAATTCAGAGTAGTATTACAGACCCAACTTCTTCATGAGCTCAGTAGTACTATCATGCCACGGTCCTACCTGTAGGACTTATTAGAAAACGTGATATTGTGATCTTAAATTTGCGCCAACTTAAAATAGTGTATCCGAACTTATAAAACAGACTACGTCGGTCACGTCTACATCAGTTACGGTGGCCCGTAAATCGACGGCTCAAAAAAAGGAAGTCAGTCTGGCAGAAATTGTATTGGAACCCATAAGTGAACTTATCGTTAGAACAAACGCTTGGGTCTGAACTACTATAAAATATTAAGTCCTACTGGTAGGACCGTGGGCCAATATGACTACTTAGCTTATATCGCTCTGGGCCTTAGGAGGTTAATGCTATGCACTCTATCAATATTTGTGAGTTTAGTCAAATTCTCAACAGGACCAATTTTTTTACCATAATGCTTTTGACAATGTCGCGACTAGCATAACTTGACCGTCATTCTCGATACACGCACGTGCTGACAGTTACGCTGGTCATGACATTATCTGAGAGCGAATGAGCTGTAAACATGCCGTTGAGCTTTTTGGTAGACTGAAATTTGATTATCTCATTTTATGGAGCCCTTGAACAAACGTTCATAGCAATTTTTTATATGTTTCCATGTAAGGCTGAAATAATGACATAACTATTTTGGAACTATTCGATAGCAATATTTTGAGGTACATCTCGGCACATTTGGACCTTGTTCTTTTCAATGAACACAATGCCATCTCAAATGAGATTGTAAAAAGGGGTGAGAACCATCAGATAGAAAATTTCCTATTATCATGCCAACAACAATAAGTTAAAAATGTAAACTGCTAAAAACTTATTTAAAAATCAGGGTCAAGTACCTTACAATAACACAACTCACAAAGAAACTGATTATTATCTACCGGAAATGGTCAAAAAATGTATTAGTACTTAAGTAATAAGAGGATTTTTTTACCTTTAGTATTTAAGTATTTATTCATTTTTGTATAGTTAAAGTTATAACAAGTGTTCCATCTCCTGTAATAAGATACCTTTTCCCAGACGTATATAGAAAATTGAAAACTTAAACGCAATAAAAAAAATTAAAACTACCTAATTACATTAAAATATGCAGCTCTGCACACATGAATTGTATAATATTATACATTAAAAACATTACAAAGTACCCAGCTAAGTGTTGTTTTCAACCAATGTTGTGTATAATTAATGCAACCAAAATGCAGCTCAGGGCTAGCATCACTCCATTTTCTGTTCATACATACATACATACATATATTACGCCTTTATCCCTTACGGGGTAGGCAGAACGTTAACGACCGTAAAAATGCGGTCGCTATCGCCACGCCTGACAAATAAAGAGGGCCGTTTGAGATAATTTGTGTATCACTATAGTGATAGGTTGTCAGCCTGTCGCCTGATAGTTGTAATACACCTGAAACCCTCAAATCCCTCAGTCGCCTCTTACGACACCCACGGGTAGGAAATGGGGTGATGCTATTTTAAGCCAGCATCACACGGCAAATATGTTCTGTTTATAGGTGTCATAAAAGGAGACTGAGGGATGAATCCAGGGATTGGGCAGCAGGGTTTTCTGCGAACATCCACAATACTCTCTCTTCTTATTGCTTTTATGACATCCCCGAATTCAATTTGACATTGTTTTGAATTGTTTTTCCTATGACATGTTGGTTATTTGACTTTTTGTATTATTTTGTTAGTAATTTTAATTTATAAATCGGTAATCTCGACATCTTGTTCTTTAATTATCAATGTAAAAGATTTAATTGAATTATTAATGTTATGAGTAGAATGTTTTCTTTTTAATATTATATTTTATATTTGCATGTCGTGTAGCATTTGTACCGTGTCGCTAGTGAATAAAGTATATTTCATTTAATTTCACACATTGGGCGGATCGCACACTTGACGCACGACGGAGCGCTAAAATATCGCAGGGGTCTGTCAGATCCATACTAGAGACGTCACTCTTCATACCTCATACTTAATAATTCTAGTATGGATCTGACAGACCGCTGCCATATTTTTGCGGTCCGTCGTGTGTCAAGTGTGCGATCCGCCTTAAATAGCGCTCGCCGATCTGACTGCAAAGCAATGCCCCACAGGAGCAGTATCCAGCAATGGACTGTTGCAACTGCCAGCAGTAGTAAGGGCATCGCAAATAAAGTCCGTCATGATAATCCAAGAAACATTCTTTCTTAAGTACATTAAAAGTTTAAGGTTATTTAATCAGATAAAATAATTACCAAACTTCAAAAACCTACAACTATAACATAAACATTGGTAGGAAAAAATCAGCAGGTGAGGTCCAATACTGTGACCGGTTCCTAACAATGTCAGCTCAGAACTTTGAAGGCCTAACTAATGTTATCTCTTTCCGTGCCGATATAAGCGTTATTCTCAATCCGGACTCAGCTGAGATTGCACAACGTTCCGATTTCAAACACGTCGTTAGAAAAAGTTAGATTTAAAGTTAGAACGCCGGTGCGGCCAGGACTGAAAATGAAAGCCATTGTGATATCGTACAGTGTCACTGTGTGTTTGTTTATTTTCTTTGTCAGCAGTACTTCAGCCAAATTAGCACGTAAGTTTTCTCAATCTAACATTTTCTTGACTTCTAAAAAATTTTGGTGTCATATTTGCGGTAAAGCAAAGTGGTTTATTAACATAACTAGTTGACCCTTCACTAGGTAGATAAATACCATTAGTGGTTTACTCAGAAAAACGTTTAGACTAAGGCAAAGTCTAAAAATTTATATGCAGTTTAAAGTTTGTATTATCAGCATCACGGAAATCAATTTATACTGTTTTTTCTTAGCAACTGTGTAAACTACCATTAAAAATTGATTGGTTTGTAACTTGTTATTCTGCGGATGCTCTGTCCATGTATCTACTAGTCTTAGAGCATTCACCCGAAGGAGATGGCAAAGCTGGGCTTACCCCTCTGCCAAAATTCTCTGCCCATTTATCCAGCACGTTATATGAAACTGAGAGTTGTCATTTTGTATGTGGTTGTCAAGTTGTTGTAAAATAATCGTTGAGTGTTGTACGTGTTTACCTTCCCTCTCGCAAAAAGTGACAGAAAAAAATGTTCGGTTATTGACTGTTTACCACCTCCAAAAGTTATTCACCCTTAGAGCATTCGCTCTAAGACAACGGTTAACTGTTTTATGGCTGTTAGATGGAGTTCTAACTTGCTATAGAAAAGTTAACAACACAGAGTATATGTTGTTTTTCATTAAAAATAACTAGCGCTAAAACATCGCAGCGGTCTGTCAGATCCATATCAGAAATGTCAATCCCCATGTCATACTAAAACCGTTCAACAGTGAAGCGCAGTTTTTGACAGATAGCGGAGCGCTAAAATCGTGCGTTAAGTGCTACCCGCCTAAAGCTGCGTTGACTTTATAATCTATACGAAGATTTCTTTCTATTTATTATCATCATCTTGAGTTATTGAGTTTGTTGTGCCGGTAATAAATAGGCACCTTACTTGTCATGGATATTTTTTTATTGGTGTCACATAAAACGCTCTTAAACTGCGTGTTGGTAATTATCGTCAACAGTTTTTTTTTTAATAATTATTTACTTGCGTTGCGTCAAACTTATAGTTGACAAGTAATTACCGTCATATTAGATGGATATACATACATTACATTTTTCACTCTGCAGAACTTTCAAACCCATTTCGATAATATTACTATACCTTCACAAACAGTAGGCATACTGTTCCCTTTAACCACCACCACACCACCCCACCACCATTACCCCATTTCTTCGCCTGGGGATCGTAAGAAGCGACTGAGAGATTAACCAAACCCAAAACCGGTCCTGGAGAAGGACAACTCCACATTAAACCTGGAACGGGATCTCCGTCAGACGAGGCCTATCGTGCCGTAGACTCTTGCAGCCAACCTGGCTCCGCGCGTATCGACTCATCATTCCTGTGGAGTCAGCTAGGGACGCAGAGAGGGAGGCGCAGGACCTGGGCAACCCTGCGTTTTCCATAATTGCCTTTCTGTAGAGAGAAAACTTCACCCGCGCCATGCAAGGCTTGCCTCAGACACTGATTAAATCGCCTGTCACAGACATTATGTGGCTAACGGTAAAAGTATTCTTTAACTGCGAGAAAACCGAAAAAACTGTCTGTTGCTCATAAAATTAATATAGAAATGATTTGTTTATGAGCCAGGTTCATTGGCATAGGTTTTTTGACTTTATGCAAAATTTTACAAAGGCGAGCTTAAAGCCGCGGGCATTATCTACCAGTCTGCCTTAAGTAAGTAGGTATAAATTCTTCACTGACAGTTGACTATTTTGGAAGGTATTCGGGTCAAAGTCATGATGTCAAATTATTCAATAGCTATAAATTAATATGTACTTGAAAATTATGCAATTTATGTGTGAACTTGCGGTTCAAGTTCAACATTAACATCAAAGAAGTAGTTTTAGATTATAACGATGTAACATTCTTGATTTTTTATTGTTTGTCCATTGGACAAACAATAAAAAATCTTAAAACATATGGTCTTAGACCATACAGCCTAGTCTTCAGTAAATGTCTTCTTTAGTATTTGTAACATTCTTCAATTGCTTAAGTAACTTTTTAGCGTACTCAGTTGCAAATATTGGGATTCAGAGAACTACATTTTTATGTTTTAGGTAGGTAAGCAAAGTTCTCCAAGAAAAAAATAAAATTTTAATGGATAAAAGACAGCTGTAGATTGAATAGTCATCCCAGATATATTTTCTTTCTCTTTTTTACAAGATGACACAAGTAATTAGGTAGGTAAGTACGTACTTCTTTAATTTGATGAATGTACGGTCATCGTAACTCATGCATGACAAATTCGGTTTTTCAGGTTCGATTTTTTGTGATCTTTACCAATAAGCCACATGAAAATGATGAAGCACGTTCAGTAAACATTACTACATCTAGAAAAGTAATAAATATTGCTGAAAAATGCAACAGTTTAAAAAAATATAGCAACATATTGTGGTCAGCACCGCGTGACTTTATATTTTCCTGCCAATGACCTATTGACTCATCCTCGATAACATCTATAAAGATGATCTTTTCGGTTGGTCAAAAAAAATCGAAATTCAAGAGGTTCTACGAACAAATAAAAAAGTTTTTTAAATTGATGCAGGTTTTTAAAATATTCAGAAGATGTCTGTATCGTAAGCACCTAGAGAGAGATATTATCAACCAACTTTTAAATTATTCCTACTCTGTGTTAGCGTAGTGTCGTCCGTCGATTGCGGTTTTAGTATGGGGAGCGACGCTTCTAGCATGGATCTGACCGCTGCGATATTTTAGCGCTCCGTCCTGCGTTAAGTGTACAATTGGCCTAGCATATCAAACAATACGTTTAGCTGGTGATTAGGTATGCGAAGTACCTACCTACGTAATTTCGACATCCTCGAATTCAACACGTGCGCAGTGATGCAACACATCCTGTAGATCTCCAGCCTTCAAACATTAAACTAAATATTTAAGAATGGATACTTCCGTGGCTTTAATTTTTTCTATGTATCTTCCTAGTTACTCGTGTAAGTAAATGGATGTGTATTGCACACTGAAAGTACGAAAGAAAAAGTGTTTTCCTTTCTTGTAATTTGTAATTGCGACTGAGCGTAAAATGAAAATGATCAAATTGTAGCAAATCTAGGCTTATAATAAAAACAACAGATATGTATAGAAAGAAATAAATCGAGAAGTAAGAATCGGACACACAATATACACACACATCGTAAAATCGTGGAATTTCATATTGCTTAGAATATTCGGTGTCCTTAGAATATGATCGATGATCACGTTCTATGATGAGTATTTTTTATGCAAACAATAGTCCTAATAGAGGTACGAATTATCAAACAAAGGCGATTTTCAAACTGATATGTACGTAGGTAGAACTGGCCAATTTCAAAAACTAAGGCCGTACTGAAACTCAACGCACAACGCAGCGCTAAAGTAACGCCGCGTAACGCAGGCGTCTGTCAGATCCAGTTAAGCATGAGAACGGCCTAAATTTCACTGGGCAATGATATTATCTAAAGAAAATTGTTCTTTCGCTGTAAAAATTAAGACTTACTTTCATTACATAACAACGATCTGCTTCGCTTGTTCTGTAGAACAATTTCCATAATATTGTCAACATGAAAATTGTTTTTACAGCAGAGCTTATTTCTTCTATAAAGATGTTTATTTACAAACTAGGATTTTTCCATAATATACTAAGAACTAGCGGTAGTTAATAGGTCCTGGGTAATAAACGAAAGGTCAGCAAGTAACGGGTACCTAGATAACATAGATTTTACTTGTGTTTGTACAAACTGTTTTCCGGTATTGGTTATGAATTATGATCTATAATTCTAAATCAGTACTCGGTACTTGGTAGCAATCTTTCTAGGCGAGAGAACCCTTTCTTTTGAAATGAAGTTTCATTTGGCTGCGAAAGTTTAGTTACAGGATTTTCTGATTTGGGTACACGAAAAATTTCGTTCAGGCAGATACTATAAACACCCAAATTCATACCCTATATTCCGAATTCTACTACTGAACTTCTCCAGACATGATACAATACTTTATATGATCGGATTTCTGATGAGGACTGTCAAAACACAAAAAAAGAGGACGCAAATTACTTCTGAACAGTAATAGGACTGATGAATTGCGTGTTCCCGTTGTCTCCGTTAAAAGTGGGCAGATTTGGCAGGGTGGGTTAGGGTGAGGAGTAACAAGGCGGAGCAGGTGAAGCAAGTATTTCCGGGTGAGCCCTAGCTCCCCCCATACCGACCAGCGTAGTTCTGACGGCCCTCGGGCTAAAAACATAAAGCCAACACACAAAGGTAGAGTAAGTTGTGACACAGGGCTGGACAATGTCTTGCTATGCTACAACCTTGCCTCACCATGCCAAACCTCGACCCACTTTTAACGAGCACAACTGAAACACATCTGATGAATGACCCAAAATCAATTTCCACCCATTTCAGCCGACTACATCCACCCTTGCAACGCATCTAACTGGGAGAGATGTCTGGTGGAGTCCACACAGCTAGCACTCCCGGAGTTCGTCAATGGTATCCCACATCTTGGCATAGAGACCCTGGACCCCTTTGTCATTGAGAAACTAGCTGTCCCTTTGCAAGGCCTCAAGGTGACCTTCTATCAGGGAAAAGTGTCTGGATTCAGAAAATGTATCGTCGATGATGTCATGTGAGTAAGATTTTTACAATACTTTGGCACTTAGTTACCTATCTACAGGGTTACCTATGATGTAGTTGTAGTTAATAAATAATATTATTCAAATAATCTGATATTTTGCTATTGAACAAAAGTAAGTTTTATAAACGTACTTGCACGAGATTGGAATAATATTACGGGAATATCGCTTCATTTTTACGAACCTATATCTTAGAAATCATATGGTAACAAAAAAAAGTCCATTCTTAAAAAAATATAAATATATCGATATTTTGTTCACCGAAAAATTAACAGACTAATAATAAACAGACAAATGCAAATCAAATTGTTTATCTTTCAAATTATAGAAGCAAAAAATGCAGTAAATATTTGTTTATATACTTCGTCCATTACGACCAGGGAAACCGGTTGAATAATTAAATAAAATCTCGCAAAATATTGCTAATGGAATACAGCCTCGCGGAAGTCTACCATAAACTTTTTTCCTCCATTTGATCAGAAACAGCGTTATTATAAAAAAAAACGTATATGGGCTTATTTAAGTAGTCAGATTTGCAGAGGCAGGAAGAATTTTTTCAAATAAAAAAGGTTCTTATACATCAGACTGTATGTATGAGGTCTTTTATGGTACACAATAACAGGAATACTTCGCGTGCATTCCATTTTTTTTAACTTGTTATGAAATGGAATCTATAATATTATTAATAATTTCCAAAAAGATAGGAATGAACTATACCGAATTTCAGTAAATATAACATTTCTAGTCGCGTTTCTCGACTACGTCTCGGCCCTTGCTAATCGACCATGAATTGGTCAATTTTCGGCCTATGTCGTAATAAACCAATATTTTGCATTAATAAATTGACATACCTAACTAAAATATGACATTATATACTACCAATTCAATTACCATAGCTTCCAATATTTTCTAATTTTTGGTTAGAATGTACCAGTATCGTGGTTTGTATTTGCATTTTAAGTTGCTGGAAGAGTAGAAATGGACAGATATAACTAATAATATATACTCGTAACTTTTAAAATACTTTGTGAGACCCAATTTGGTTGTTTATTGACTTATCTTCCTTGAGGAAAGTTGTTCAGTGTCATGGACTTTTTGTCGTATTTTTTTTTAAACTAGACGCCTGTCCTGCAGTTTAAGCCACTGATATTTATTATATTATACCGTGAGAATGAGGTTAGCTAGTTTAGTATAATTTTCTTCATATGACCTTACCGACCCTCACGTAACATAACATGATTGTTCAACTAAATAGATTGTTATATCATTGTCTCTCCAGTTTTCCTTACGACATCTAATTTACTTAACGTGCAGAACAAGAAAAAACTGTTTGTGGCTAATTGTTTCTTTTTCAACCTAGACCTTATTATACAGGAAATAATAGCTACGTCAGTCAGTAAACATATCAAGCTTGCTTCAAGAATGAAACTTATACTGGTCAAACAACTATCGTCACAGGCCATAAAATTTAATAATTTATGCAGAGAACTAACTTTTGAAAACAGGATATTTTCAGTTCATCTACCTACAATATATAGGTAGGAATATAAATATATCTTCCAAACATGAATATATTTGCAAGAAAAAACAAAAACATGGCGTAATTGCAGTTAGATGTCCAATTTCAAATAAATACTAAAAAGAATGTAAATATTATTCGCCATGTGGTGCCGGAATAAAAAAGCAAAATCCTAATTCTGCTACTGCACTGGCAGTAGAACATCAACCAGGGAATGGACAGGAGCGTTCCCTGTCGATACAAAATGTCGGCTTGCCAATTTGCAATGTCAATGTCATAATAGTTTTACACAAATTCAAGTGAATTTTGCAAAAAATCACACACACACACACACACACACACATACACACATCATGCCCTGGCGGGGTAGGCAGAGCGTTTTAAAATTACGGTCTTCATCGCCACGTCTGACAATGTTTGAGGGTCGTTTTAGATAAGTAATGTATCACTATAGTGTCAGGTTGTCAGCCTGTCGTACAAAAAATAATTAACATACAAAAGTACAATAAAATTAAAATGAAATTGTTCTTGTCGACAATCATCTTGACATCAAACACAGAAAAAAATACGCTTCTTTGTGTTTCCAATAGACATAATACATTGGCGTGTGGCATCTGCGTGAACAAAATGATTTTTCCAGTAACAAGAATCACTGACCTTACGTCAGTTGTTTCACATCATCGGCATAGATAATTGTTGCGTCTTTTATTTGAAATTATCGTCTTCCTCCAAACGCCCCTCACCTCACTGTTTCAATACATGCAGGCTGAACAATGGCCTAATATTTTTTAATGTTGACTCCATAAAAAAGAATGTCTAAGTTTGATGGTACACTTTGTATATGGGAGATCCAATTTTATTTCGTGTTACGATCTCTGCTCCTAGGAGAAAGTTGTTCAGCTTCATGATTCAATGGCCGCCTTAGAATATTTGCATTTTTTTTCGCATTCTGTTTTTCTATTGCCGTGTGATGCAGGCTTAGAATAGCATCACCCCATTTCTTCCCGCGGTTGTCGTACGAGGCGATTAAGGGACTCGAGGCTTTCATGTGTTATTACAACTTTAGGCGTTGTATTGTCACCATAGTGATACACGAATCATCTGAAAGAGCCCGCAATATTTGTCAGACGTGCAGCGTGCAGGTGATAGCGATCGTTTTTTTTCGGCCGAGAACGCTCTGCCTACCCCGCAAGGGAAAAAGACGTGATATGTGTGTATGTGCTGTATTTCTAAAGTTCAATGATTTCTACTCGTTCTTTGCAGCTCCGAGTTAGAGAAGCGTCATTTTGTGCTGGCCTTCCACTGTAACCTGACCATCAGAGGACAGTATGATGCTGTAGGTCAAATTTTACTCTTCCCAATCAATGGTGCAGGAGACGCGAAAATCAAACTCAGTAAGTAACAAAACATTGTTCTTATAAACTAGATATTGTTCATAACAGCAAATGTTTGCTAGATAGGGCGTAAATTGTAGTGAGATCAGACCCAAACCCGAAGTAGAGTTGTAACTTAAGATTTTATATATGGAGCCGGTGACATGCAATATTGTCATATTAAAGAAAGAAGACCAAATTTTTTGCATTAATAAATACAGAAATGGTCATGACCAATACTATAGCAATACCGTGACACAATTTAATCACATACGTGTCATTAGATGCGAATTCAATGTAAGTCTATAAGAGGGCTGAAAATACTCGCAGACTCCGGACCTAGGTTAACAAGATTAACATATTTTGTAATAGTGCGTACTTGGCCATTCTTGACCTTAAAATATTATCTCACGTTGTAGGCCTGCAAAACAATTAACCTTGAAAACTTCCTGTACAAAATGTTAACGATGTTTTGATCATAGAGTTGGACTATATTCTAAAAAAAAACTTTGGATAAATTAACATGCTTGAATTTTTTTTTCAGCAAATCTCCGTATGAGAGTAGACATCAACACAAAATACATTAAAGACAAGAACGGAGTGAACCACTTTGCCCTCAAAAACTACAAGTACACATTCGACTACGGAGACCGAGTGTATTTTGATCTCAAGAACTTGTTTAAGGAGAGCAAGGAACTCAGTGAGTATCATCAATACTTTTCTTACCCTCACCCATGTATGATAAATTCTGATTTAATTTTGTGAAGAAGCGTCGAAACAAAGCTCAAAAACTAAAATATTTTGGATATGTGTAAATATTACTACGAGAGAAAAATCTTGTAAGTCAAATTACAGAAATGATTAAAAGGTCTGTCTTAGGTGGATCGCACACTTAACGTACGACAGACCGCTAAAACATCTCAGCGTTCTGTCATATCCATACTAGAAATGTCAATCCCCATACTAAAACCGCTCAACCGCTGTCGACGTAGCGCTATCACAGCGTCGTGTCGCGTGCGGTTTTAGTATCACTGGGGAGTGATGTTTGTAGTATGGATCTGACAGACCGCTGCGATATTTTAGCGGTCCGTCGTGTGTTAAATGTGCGATGCGCTTAAATAGTAAAAAATTTGATATAAATCTTTCACGTCATATTCATACATTTAAAATTTCGTAGGTGTGTCTTGCATACGTATCGAAAAGACAATAATATTCAGTACGTCTTAAGTGTTGATTATGTGAATTTGACATTCTACAACACATATTTTCGATATTTATTAAAAACACGACAACCTTAATGATACCCTTGGACGTACTTGTAACTACAGGCTCTTAGATAATAATAATCCAAATGGTATATATTTTTCAAAATTGATCTTGAAATCTTGTTTTGAACCTTTATAACCTTGGATCAGGTCGAGGTTAGATACGTAGGTGTAATTAATTCTAAATTATATATATATATATATATAATAGTTACATATTTATTGATACACAAGTTTTCAATCGAGTCGGATACATTGGCAAACCTGTATTTTTATTACAACTATTATTAGGCGAACTATAACATCATTATTAGAATCCTCTTATTTAAATACGAGTACCTAACTTAATAATTATTTGTTATATAAGTAGTTCACCTTATTTTGTATTCACTTGAGAATAAATATACCTGATAGACATTCAAGGTCATGTAAACTAGCATTTTTTAAATATAAGTAATAGATTTTTGTTTTTGATTACAATAAAAAAAAATACTAACTTAGGTCGCAATTTTTATAAATTTTGGAGGAAAAAGCTGAAAATGTTTTAATATTAAAATGTGTGAACTAACCTGCGGACGGCACACTTAAATCCCACAATAAATTGGTAGAATTAATATATAAAAATATATATATCCCCTCAAAAACATTAATATATAAAAAAAATCCAAGTCTCGCTACTGAGCTGTTCAACCGTAAAAAGGTATGAGATGAGATCCTTTTGAAACCAAGTCGGCTATCGATTTGTTCATTCCCCACTTAAGAGATCTATCCTAATTAATTACGTAATTAGTTAATAAGCATTATTTCATAGTGACCATATCAATATTTTCAATATATTTTAATGTTTACAATAAATTGAATGACTTAGCCATCGCACTAGAACAGAAGGTTAACGTGTAATACATATTAAAATTAATACATTCAGTGCGATTGTCAAGTCATTCAATTTATTGTAAACATTAAAATATATTGAAAATATTGATATGGTCACTATAAAATAATGCTTATTAACTAATTACGTAATTCATTAGGATAGATCTCTTAAGTGGGGAATGAACAAATCGATAGCCGACTTGGTTTCAAAAGGATCTCATCTCATACCTTTTTACGGTTGAACAGCTCAGTAGCGAGACTTGGATTTTTTTTATATATTAATGTTTTTGAGGGGATCTCATTTCTTTTTGTAGATAGTCTTACTTTTTTTCTTTTGCGGCTCTATATCTTGAGCCTCAGCAACGGTTTTATCTCATAGCCCAATCTCTATCTTTATGTGGTTTTCTCGGAATCAGAAGTTCCTTACCATTAGCACTTACCAGTGAGAGGTGGCGACCGTGACATTAATTTCGGTCGACACCTTATATTTTCCCCGAAAACAAAACGATAGCGTGTTTTAAGAATACGGCCACTATCGCCACGTCTGACATTTTTGAGAATTGTTTTCCAAGGTTGTTTCAGAAAACATGTGTATCACTATAGTGACAGGTTGTCAGCCTGTCGCCTAAAAATTGTAATACACCATTACTCTCGAGTCCCTTAGTCGCCTCTTACGACACCCGCGAGAAGGATATGGGGTGATGCTATTCTAAGCCGGCATCACACGGCATCACACGGCATCACAGCGACATCTGTGATTATTTTGCTGGACCAAAACAAAGTATTTTAGGAGCGACAGCAAAATATAACTTGGTAAACAGTACATTTCTATGGAATTACAAAGTTATTTATGCTATCGGTTTATCTAGAAAACTGCATTGAAATTGCTAGATTTTTAAGTTTTTCCTTGATTTATACACTAAACCCAAACTATATTCTAAATTAGAAGTCTCTATGTCTGCTAGAAGTGCCTTAGACTTTTGATGATCGGTCAGTGAGTGAGTCAGTGACAAAATTAAGAACTTTGACTAGCTATAATTCCTAAACCACTGGTTCAAAGTGAACAAAATTTGAAATATACCGTATCTACAGGGCTTTTGATTGATTCCTGAAGTTTCAAGTCTTTTGTTTTATCCACAAGAAAGTTATAAGGTGTTGAAAATGGCCTGAACCGCTTCGAGAAAAGGATGGTACGGCTGTGCCGCTTTCTAGCTCGACTTGGCGGGGGCACTGCCGTGCCCCCAGATATATTTTCTTCTCTTTGGATCATACAATAAGAAAAGTGGCCGGAGCAAGACTATTTAATGTGATTCCAATTTCTTCATAGTAATTTTTTTCATTATTTTGGAAATGTTTGATTCTGTTTCTGGTTGATATATTCAAAACTTTTTGGTTAATATAATGTTCAAGATCTTCTTCGTATAATCATTGGCAATTTATTTTTGTTTCCAGGTAACACAGTATTAGCCTTCCTGAACGAAAACTGGCGAACCGTGGCAGAAGAGTTCGGTAAACCACTCGTGGACTACGCGGTGGACCTAGCCATAAGAACAATCGAGAAATTCTTCCTAGCAGTGCCTTTTGAAGAAATCGTCCATGTTCCCATACCTAAGTTTTAGTTTATAAGTTGAGTTAGTTGAGTATTATCAAATAAAGTATTATTATTTCTTAATTACTTTTTCTTTGTAAAATAGGGTTTGACAGTACAAATAAACCTCGATCGTTCGAGTTCGTATAAAAGAAATCGTATTTAGACAACATCGGTGCTAATTACCCGAATGCCTCAAAAATATTATATATTTTAACACTACTTGTATGTAAGTAGACGTGTATGTATGTATGTATTTGTATGTGGACAACTTGATTTTTTGTTACAGGCTACAGTTTAAACAGCTAAGCGGATCTAAACTTAATGACCGTCGTTAGATACTTACGTCTCAGCAGCCCAAGTGACGCACGCTGTATTAAAATGATTATGAATTCGAAATTGCAAATTTCGAACGCAAAGTATAACTTTGAAAGACCTGATGTCAGTTTTTATCAGAGTTGATGCCGGATATTCTAGCATAGTGTCATTAAAAACAAATACAATAATACGGAAGTAACCAAGCAGGAATATCAGACGTGTTATGAACCATGTGTGAAAATTCAAGATTAGGAAGAGGCTCCTCATATGTAGTAGTAAACTTTGACCCAAAAATTTAACTTCGATATACGCTACTCCGGCAAAACGCATGTTCGACATAACTAAATTTCTACATTACGCTACTTCAACAATAGACGTCTTCGATACTAATGCATTTAGACGTGACAGAATTTCGACGCTACTATAGTTGGATTGAAAATGATAGAGATGATAGAATTTCCTTAACAAGTAACAATAAAATAATAAATAAGTAACTCGTATTTCGATCGAGTAATGGCCCATAATGGATGAGCATAAAACATGCCGCGATACCCTATTAAGAAGACTGATCATCGTCTCTTCCCCGCGATTGCTTCAAACATTATTCTGAAAATCTTCGGTTTCATAAACCAACTTTTCTCATCGCCAACAACTGGTACGCTTACCCTACTGCCTTCGTATTAAGGTGTAGGGTAAACGCAAAAGTTGTGGTTTACTGAAATCATTTATCTTGGTTAGAGAGGCATTGGCACCGCCTTTACTCGGTTCTCGTCATCATGACATGAACGCCTTATTATTTGTGACATCTGATTTTGATTTACACGTAGGTAGTCGTATCGATTTTCACGTCTCGTTTGGTTCGTATATCAATAGCATATTAGGTTAAGAATAACATTTTTGTTGTTCGTATTACAAAAATCATTTCATGCTGAAAGATAATATTCTATTTTCTTTCTTATTTTATTGTGTTTTTGCGCAATTAACTTTAAACTGAGATAAACTTTTCCGTTATATTTATCAGGCCGAAAATAAGCGGCCATATGTCATAACTACTATCAAGTCAGCTTACTAATGGATATCCGTGTGATTCCAGTTTGAAATACAGCCACCGAGTGAAATAAAAAGCGAGTAAACAATAAGTTCCTCCCATTCCTACAGAGTATAAGCTATTGCGTTCCACTCCAGCGCTAGACCGCCCGCTACGTATGGCACATACCCCAATAGGGGGAGGCTGATGTCCAGCAGTGGTCAGTTGTGGCTCTAATGTCACCCATGTATGGCATAACTAATTTCAACTAAACTAGATATCAAGCGGCGTGAAGTCCGCTCAAGACTTGAAACTTCAAGTGACAACAGTGGGAGGCTGAAGTCCCCAGAGCTTCCGAGTTACAAACTAGTTGGAAAGCAGACTGCCTGAACATTGTTTTACTAAGTGAATTGTGTTCCATGCTTGTTTTATTGTTCTTGTAGCTTACGGGTTATGAGACACCTTTAAGATATCCGTTAGAGAGATTATTTTTCAAAAGGTTTTGCGGTTGTTAATATAGCGCTGGCAATAATTTAATGAACTATCTATCAGGCACCTAGTTACTTTGAATTTCAATCTTGTGATTTTTCATGAGTTCAAGATTTCAATCGTTTATTTCAAAGTAGATTCACAATCAATGCCTTTAGAATGTCTTGTGAAACACCCGAAAAATAACCTGTTATCGGGTACTTAATAGGTTTAAGCAGTATTTTTGTGTTTATACATACTCAAAGACGATATCATCGTCAGTATCGTCACGTTTCTAGTACCCAACTTAAACGCAATAAAGCAGACGCCCCGGCTCTATCATGACATGACACAATATTATGTGACGCTATAACAACGTCACTATTTACCTGCCCCATACATTTCAGCCGCAAACTGCCCCCGTATTGTGGCAACCCAGCAAACTGGATTAAGACATTGCCGCCCGAGCGCCCGTAGCTGTCGCCACCAACTTTTAACTAGATTAGTCGTAATATTAGTCAAAGCAACTTGCCACTATGTGACAGTAATGGCCTTTTCACAACTAAATGTTGCTGTCTGTGGTGAGTGTGCTAGCGAGACAGCGATTTCAAAAGCGGGAGCGATTTAAAAAAGGCGGATCGCACACTTAACGCAACGACGGAGCGCTAAAATAACGCAGCGGTCTGTCAGATCCCTACTAGAAACTTCACTCCCCATACTAAAACCGCACTCGACAGATGACGCTGCGACAGCGCTGCGTACATAGCGGTTGAGCGGTTTTAATATGAGGATTGACATTTCCTGTTAGGATCTGACAGACAGTTGCGATGTTTTAGCGCTCCGTTAAATGTGTTTTTAATTTATATCAGTTGAGCTTGAGGAAGCTATTCAAGTACGTGCTTTGCTACAGTTTTTGATTTATAAGCAATTTTTTTTTTCTTTTTTGCTTAGTTTACCACATTAACGGCTGAGGTAGAACAATTCGCTTTGACCTAAAACCTTAACAAGTTTGAGTTTTTTATCGAAAGTGTTTTTCGTTTATTGTAGCTTACACAAAATTTAAATAGATCATTTTTTCCCGTTCATGTGCCTATCTGCACAAAAAGCATATTTTTCCCTCCAGAAACCGCTTGTCCACTAGTTAGAACCTGATACAAGAACCATACAAGGTGCAAAAATATTAGCAGCTAATATTTTTACACCTTATATTTAACACACCGCTATTTTCACCACTGTGTACTCAGCCATAGAATGTTCAGACATCGTGATTAACAGCGAAGTCTCTTGGCGAATACACAGTAATTGATGTGCCACAGCAAATATGTTGCAGGGTTATGTGTAGACTCAAGTGTCTTGAGATGTAACTAATAGTGCGAATAATGAACGAGGTCATTATGCTAAACTGATGTTTTGGCGCCCTAGGACATTAACAACAATGTTTTGGTACGAAACAAGTCTTGAAAAGTTGTGGTCTGTCACATAACTTTGATATGATTGTCGCTAGTGTGATTTCTTCACCTTTACGCGATAATGTGTCTTAAGTCGCGACTTTTGCCGAAGATGATTTGATAGTTCGAACACAATTTTCTTTCAAAAAGTATAATATAACGGTGTGTTTTTCTAATTCAGGGAAATTGAAAATGTATTTGGAAATTTTAGCAGTATTAGCACAACCTACAAAGGACATGTTAACGTGCAAAAATGGGACGATCTGTAAAAACAAGAGTTATCAAACGCAATAAATTTTGATAAAGACTGATTGTCCAATGCAATTTTATTCCATCTCGGAGAAAGGTTAGGAAGTTTTTCTTGCGAGCCATGAACCGCCGTAATGCAGCAAGGAAACAATTAAATCGGATATCTGGCTCCAACTGTTGGTAACAATATATTTGTCCCGCAGTTACAAAGCCCTCGCTCGGGATGAACTTGTAACTGGATTGTAAAACTGCGCTCGACCGCTGCCAATTTCATTATTTCACTCCACGGAAGGTTTACCTCAGTGCCCATACAGACGGACTGCAATTCGCAACCGCAAGGTGACTTCTAATGGCAGTGCAATGGCTGGGAAAACAGCTGAACTACAACTTTAATCTACTCTGCGTCCAATGAGATTTCATTCGCCACCTCGACGCTGAAAAATCAATTGCATTTAGCGTGACAAGCTAAATGCAGTAGATTTTAAAGTTTCACCTTGAGCCTTAGACTAACAGCTATTAATTCAGATCGCACACTTAACGCACGATGAACCGCTAAAACACCGCAGCGGTCTGTCAGATTCATACTAGAAGTGTCAATCCCCCTACTAAAACCGCCCAACCGCTGTCGACTCCACGCTACGCACGACGCACGCAGTGTCGTCCGTCGAGTGCTGTTTTAGTATGGGGAGTGACGTTTCTAGTATGAATCTGACAGACCGCTGGGATATTTTAGCGTTCCGTCGGCGTTAAGTGTGCGATCCGCCTAAAAAAATATCCTTCGCACCTCGTCCATAGCGCAACCTATCTACAATTTTGTATGGTTCGATTGTGCACGATGCAGTCCGTCTTTCCAGAACCTCACCTGGGATGTTCACAGACTAATCTTCTTTTTTTTCAGGTGAATTAAAAAGAGAACGCAATTGTGACTGTGACTGAATGTTTATGGGATGTATTTATTTGTACGGTTTTCTGTGTGGGATTGTTGCAAACAGACCGACAGGATTATGACATTTTAATGAAATCATATGCTGTTCCCATAAATATGAGGAACAAGATATTAAAAACGATTAAGGCAAACTGTCCTAAGTTTTTGACTTTATAATGTGGAACAGAGTACAGATTTTTATTTTGTAGCGGAATTCAAAAAATACCGTAAATGCAAGTCATAGATTCCCAGTTAATGAATCTCGATTAATAATTTTTTATGTCGGAACATGCATCAACTGACGCATGATGTTAAAATATCAAGATAATTGGTAATACGAGAGTTTTATGTTGATTGAACTTTTGACCGGGCATAAAATCGATATGGTAGTCATTATTTTAATGGTATTGTATTAATGGCTGTATTCTTACGGCCACTATAGCTCTGCCTACCCCGCAAGGGATGAAGGCGTGATATATGTATGTATGTATGTATTTTAATGGTAAACAACTAGGTAACTAATTGGCAAATACTATGCATGCATCAAAAACATTTCACAACTTCATAATTAATTTACATAATAATAATATAAGTAATAAAACATGCTGTGATAAGCAATACAATACAACAAAGGATAGGAGGGTAAAAATGATAGGGCAGATACAGTTATTTAAAACAATCATCGAAGACGGAAGGGAAGACCAAGAAAGAATTACTTGGATTGAAATAAAGGAGAAAGTAAAGGCCACGTAGTACAGTAAAGTCATGGAGACGACAGAAGACATTGAAAGCTGACGGATACTTCATTAACGAGGGCAATGCCCTCAAATAGATGATGATGAAGTGATAAGTATCTGAGACAGGTTACTAATCTGATGAATCTTTATTACTGTTTATTTTATTTATCTACTAAACTTTAAATGCACTAATGTGTACCATCTAACTACCAGGGCATTAAGAAGTAGCAGGTGCACAAAACAAAAGTACTATCATCACGTGGCTTAACTTACTGTGTCGTAAATAAACTGAATAGGATCATACAAAGTGACCATTTTCCATCGAAAAGAAGAACCCAGATAACAAATTGGTATTCAAAGCAAAAGTGCAAACAATCAACTGGACCACTTGGTTCTCAAAAAGCACTTACTACATAGTTTTCTCTTTTGAAACCGTTCCAGTAATTCTATTATTCGTAAACTTGGACTTTTCTAAATGAAATAGAAGTTTCTTTGTTATTGACACCACGTTCAGCGCTAAACTCTTTAGCGTATGTTTTTGCTTTTAACTTGTATGCAGGCGATAAGTCTTCATCACGAATAACTTGTTCGGAAGTGGAATTGGGTTTGCTGAAACACGTATATAGTTTTCGAGGTGTTCGTGAGAGTTGTCAGTATGAGTTATAGTTTGTTGAGTGTTTACGTAAGTACCAGATCAAAGTGCGAAATCCAAATTGAGCATTTTCAGGCGTGATGATAAAATTTTAGCTTATTTTAGTTACCACCACCGCTCAATAACTTTCATATTTAGTGTGTCCAGCCAAGTTCAAGAAGAGAACTGGCAGATCGCGCCGTGTGTAATATTATATCTTTATAACTGACCTTACTCAAAAATGGCTATTCGAAGCAAGCCAAAAAAAAGATTTATGCATTTAGATAAAGCTAACAGACATACAAATTAAAGCAGTTAACTCACAGAACCCTATCGAAAAAAACCCCAAAACATAATAACATTTTGGCTGAATTCAGGATGTTCATTTGGGTTTTATTTTTAAACTTTTCACTGGAATAATTTCAGCTGAAACACCAATTTAGATTTCAGGTAAATCGAGTTAGTTGAGAGTTGGAAGTTTCAGGCCGCTGATGACTTTTTAAAGGTGGAATAGAACACCTGATAATTACGCTAGAGGATCAGAAGTATTTTTAAACTGGATATTTAAATACGTTGAAGAGTTTTGCGGGAAAAAGATCCGATATATCTACAATGTCTCAGCTTTACGTAGATACTGGCTGGAGTGATGATCATATCCATCCATTTTAGTACCAAAACGGCGACTTAATTTATTAGAAATTTGTTAATTATAGTATGCCTTTTAGCAGAACAAATATGCTTAAACAATAGGTTATCAATGCAGAGATTTCAAGGCTGAACACAGGTGAACAAATGCTATTCTAAGTAAATTCCCACTCACACCGGGAGTAATAAATAAAAATGTTTTTATTAACCCCACAATCCTACTGCATGCATAAGCCAGTGTGGGTGGCATGTGACAGCAATTTGAATACCGTAAACATCGCGCTTCTGGTCTGAACCATTCCTAAGCATTCCTACGAAAACCGCACAACAGAACGATCTATGTTACCATCGGCTATTCATACAAATATGGACTCTGTGTGCAAAGATTTTCAAAGGGTGCGGGTAGTTTTTTCAGCGCCACAAGAAACGAGGCCGTGCACCCGTTAGGAGCCGTATGTGTGTTAAGTCAACATACTGCTTTCTTTCGGTGGAGGTTTTGCGAGATTTTTTAAAGGCAAATTGACTAGTAGCTGGAGGTTGAGGGAAACGGGTCAGCGGGTCTCAGCGTGTCATGTTCATGTGTCACCAGGGACGGACTTAGTAGATAATGAAGTCCTAAAAAGTCCTATTAATTAAAAAGTAATAACTATTGTCAGAGAGACATCGCTCGAGTGTTGTTTGATTAGAATTACGTCCACAGTTTTTACTTGTAGATGTCATAAAAGACCACTTGAAGGTAAATATGTGGATTGCAACACTTTTAACTATAGTAACTAACCACTTCTTTACAACATTTTAAGTATTGTTCCTATCTACTACTCATTCCGTTTATTCATCAGACTGAATTCTCTAAACTTCTAACTTTCGAAGTGTAGTACGAATCGCAATCAACTTTGTTAATAAATTCATAATTATGGTACCAATCAGGCTGCTATTATTTTATCCTGTGTTTATAATTTGTTTCTATTTTTTTACTTCATTTTGTAGATCCCTTAGTAGCTATTTGGTCGTAATGCTCCTTTAATTTAACTTCTGCTCGTTGATATCCCCCACATTAATTGCATATGCTTTAGAGAGATAATAACTCATTCCATGGTTGATACGCCGTGTGATGCCGGCTTAGAATAGCATCACCCCACCTCCTTCCCGCGGGTGTCGTAAGAGGCGAACTAAGGGACTCGAGAGTATTGGTGTATTACAATTTTCAGGCGACAGGCTGACAACTTGTCACAATAGTAATACACATGTTTTCTGAAACAACTATGGAAAACAACCCTCAAAAATGACAGACGTGGCGATAGTGACCGTATTCTTGAGGCCGTTAACGCTCTGCCTACCCCGCTAGGGATAGAGGCGTGATATATGTATGTATGTATGTAGAGAATAACTCATCCCATGGTTGATATCTTAGGACTTCAGTTTCGTCCTCTCACTTACCATCAATCTTCGTCTCTATCTGTTGTTTGTCGACATATTTTTATAGATGGCTAACTGAGACCTCTGCCAAATGAAAATCGTTTTAGTTGGATATCGATTGGATCTCAGTTGAGATTTCGGTCATTTTGTAGTCTGCTAACAGTTTGAAGTATAGGAAATCACAATGGCAAAGACATGACAGTCGAGTTTTGATGACGTTACATACACGAACACAAATCATGCCTTTATCCCTTGCGGGGTAGGCAGAGCGTTAACGATCGTAAAATTACGGCCGTTATCGCCACGTCAGACAAGTATTGAGGGCCCCTTCAGATTTTTCGTGTATCACTGTAGTGACAGGTTGTCAGCCTGTCGCCTAAAGTTGTAATACGTGGTAATACACATGCAACCCTCGAGTCCCTTAGTTGTCTCTTACAACACCCGCGGGAAGAATTGGGGTGATGCTATTTTATGCCGGCATCACACGGCGTTACAATAGCAGACAAGAAAATAGCAGAGTTGGGGCCCTGATTACAGCCCTGGCGTGCATATTTCTATTAATTACTGCGTCAACTGGGGCGCGCGGCTATCTCCCCAGGTGTCCGCCCGCAGTCTTTTGGATACCAGCTTTTGGCTCTCAAGTGACTAGGTATGTCATTAACTTGGTAGCTTAGGTAGGGTATCTACTAGAATATTTTCTGGGACAAAAAAATGGGTAGATAATTCAAATTTGTTTAACGTAAATACGGGATAGTGCTTGCTATACATGCATAATATCTGTCTATTCTCCTATTCCTAAGTTTATCTTAGCTGCTTTCGATTTCGAACCAACACAAGGTGATAATATAGGTATCTAACGTTAATACAATGACCAAAATGTTAGACGTATATAAGTATAATGTTAAGCTCAACTTTTTAATTTAGATCACCACAACATCGTAAAGTACTCTGAATTAAATCACCAGAATATCGTAAATCATAACATTAAAAAAATATATAGCGCCTGTTCGAAAAATTAAAGCAAACTTCTTATTCATGACAAATCTGTTCAGGACAGGCGCGGCAAACGCAAATTAGATGATTCATACATGAATGCATCTTGTTTGAATACGTTGGTCTTGTGATGCGAATGATTCTACATAATAGAAGATACACGTAGGTCGAGAACTACAACTGTATAAATAGATTTTGTTTATGGAATTAAGATTTTGAAGAAAAACTATAGGTACCCCTAAACTGTTATGTCGAAAAAACTTAATTGGTTTGTTTACCGATTCGGTTCCCTACACGATTAACAGAAAAAGAAATTAATTTGAGAAAACTCAATGCTTTATTATTTACTCGTAAGTTACTTATCTCGAAAACGTTGTGGCAACATTACTAGCTAATTTCAGTTTTAAGTTTCAAGCGCCTGATAGAAAACTAAAAGCAAAGTATACCATGACAAAATCTGTCGGTTCTAAGCAGACGCCAGGCGCAAGGCTATCAATATAAGCATAAATTCCAGAACGCATCCCATTTGAAAATATGCAGAGAATCCTGCGACATTGCTCGTCCAATCCGAAGCGAACTCCAGTAAAAATAAATTGCGCCTGATAGAAAGCCTAAAGCAAATTCCATGACAAATCTGTCGGTTCGGATCAGGCGCAACATAGCTGACTAGTCATACATGAATGCAAGAACGCATCCGACTTGCGAGTATGCAGTGTATGAATTATTCACGAAAGTCAGGAACTCAAGGACTGGAAGCTAAGGAAATCCGATCAGTTTTGCTAAGCGGATTGACATTTTACAAAAGCACGAAGTATGTTCCGTATATTGTAGTTGGTAAGATGGATAGCTGTAGCGGAAAATTGAAAATATAAATTTCCGTCAGGTGGTAAATATTAAACCATTTAGGTTATGAATGTAAAAGACGTTTTTTAAGAAGGCCTTTTGCTCAACGATGGTTTATGTCCGTAAAATGTATCTTCCAGCTACACAGTTGATATATACCTACCTTGGAGTTAGAAATTGAGCATTATTTTGTTTAGAAATGTTAGAAACTACGTAACAGTTGGGTAGGTATGTACAACAACCTTTTAGTAAATCCTGTCACTCCTTTACATCTAATCCCAGATTTAAGATATTCGATACTGATTGAATCAATGAAAATGGATTGTGAAAAGATTATTACGATTGAGTTAATACAATACTTTTATCTTATCTCTAGATACGACTTACTAACTAAGTACTAATATTACCTAATTTTAATATTTAAAGGCCACGAAATATTATATAACCATGGCTCGTTACAGCCACAAAAAGTCTTGCCTCAGACTGAATAAATCGTCTGTTACAGTACACACGTATGAGGCCAATGTTAATATTACTAATCAAATCAAATCAAATCAAATCAAATTATTTATCCAAAGTAGTAAATTTTACATTTCGCTTTTTGATGGTCAAGAATTAACAATTTTAACAATAACAATTTTATGAACCTAGTGTAAACGCGGCTCAGGTGGACTAAAAACTTAAAACTAGCCCCTAAAGCACTGCCTCGGGGCTGGCCAAGCTAACCAAACAACATGTAACGTAAGGTGGTAAATAAAATAACATCGAGTTCATGCCAAGAGAAAATGTTGTGTTACATGCGTATGGTTAGCCGGACCCCCTGGACAGTAAACCACCCAGAAAGCTGCCCAGAAGTGCTCCTATTCTAAAAATACAATTTGTCAGGCTACCCTAGCTAAATTTCTAAATATGAAACAAAAATATATTAATAGCCAAAAGCGACTACGTTAAAAAGATAAAATATATATCATATACAGTAGATAATTCTACCTGTGTCGTCATATAAAGTCTACTTTGTACATTTGTAACTACTCCCATGGAGATTTATCTTGCACTGAATATTTTCATAAAATACCTTCAATTACTATGATGAAAACCAAAACAACTTTATCATCGGACAATGCAATAGATGGTATGTTTACGAAATATCCATTTGAATTTTTCTGCGTGTGAATCGTCCCCGAATCGACAAAAAGTTTGAAACAATTTTATTTTCCCGTCAAATCGGTGATGGATGAAATTTTCCGGAATTTCGTTACGCATGCGAAACAACAAAAGATTAAATGGCGCAACAATTTTATTATTGTTGATTTTATTGTTTCTAATAAGAATTGATTTTGACCTTTTGTATCCAAACACATACACAAATCACGCCTATATCCCTGGCGGGGTAGGCAGAGCGCTGACGACCATAAAATTACGGTCATTATCGCCACGTCTGACAAATGTTTAAGGGTCGTTTCAGATGAGTCGTGCATCACTATAGTGACAGGTTGTCAGCCTGTCGCCTAAAATTGCAATACACATGAAACCCTCGAGTCCCTTAGTCGGTTTTTACGACACCCATGGGAAAGAAAGGGGTGATGCTATTCTAAGCCGGCATCACACGGCGTACCTTTTGGATCCGATTTCTCTGAAAACAGTTTGTAGCACAATCTATCTCTCTCTCACTCTTTTTTCGTGTGAATCACCGAGTCGTCCAACGACCCAATAAACCTTAGTGTTAAAATTTTTCAACCACCTTCTACACGTAGCAGGCTTGACATGGTCGGGTAACGACCGCCGTCTAAGTAATCATAGACAGCAACCGAGACCTACGGACCTATGTAACATAATATTTTACTGACTGATAACACTACAACTCATACTTACGTCTTCGTGTCACGTTTGTATAAAAAACATACCTAGGTACCACAACGTCACATTATTATCTATATTTTGGAATAAAAAAACTAAATAAGCACCTACAACATTCATATTCATACATTAGATACGTAAGTATACCTACAACATTACACGATGTTGAAGGAAATCACATCAAATTTATTTTGTAGGGTGGAAGGTAATGTGCCTTAATAGATCAGAGCACCGCAGGTCGTAATGACTTCTCATAGAGATGGAGTTCTACTAATAATATGAACGTTAGGAGTGAAGGAATTAAAAAGATATGAGAGTACGTAAAAATATTTATTCTACACGATTATTTTTGCTTGATGAGTGCAAGTTTTCTTTGCCTGTTATGACTGTTTTACTCTTTAACAAGTCGACAATGAATATGACAAGATTTTATATTTCACGGTGCAATAAGGAATTTCAGATGTCATTAAAGTTTTTGCTGAGTTGTCATTTGTATACTATCTCAAATTCAGTGACCAAACTCCTCTCAAACTATTTGGTTTTCTTCTTCGTCGTGTTAAAGGATCATACTTATATTTTTGATTGCCAGTATTTGGCGACCGCAACCGCGTATTTGGTAAGAATGTTATTATGATTTACGATACGCAAGAACAAAAATTCTAATATTTTTACTCTTTAAATGCACCCGAATATTTCAATTGAAACCCCTCCTTTGTCTTGGATTAAGAGCACGCGTTCTTAATCCAAATTGTTTCGGGATATATGCTTATAAGGCGGTGCAATAGACCGTGAACGTCTGTAGGCTTATCTGTAAGCCTGTTACCACGCACCCTTGTAATGGGCAAAGAAACCATGCTATGTTACAGAGTATTGACTTCAAGTTACTTGTGAACACGTTAGTGTAGAAATAACGTAAAACTTTACGGCTTTATTGTTGGTTTTAGGGTTTATTGTTATAGGGTAGAACACTTTTCATTACAAGTAGGTATCCAAATAATCTGAATTTCTGCAGCTTAACATTACACACGAGTGTCTCTACAAATCACTTGAAAAGTTATACCCATCTGAAACTTCACTTAGATCGTGGAATTGTATTTATGTTATATACCTACTAACTCGATTTTTTGGACCTTGTGAGTAGGTACTTGCACAGATTGGCTGTCAGCTTAACGAATGAGTTCGGTTTATAGAACAACCCGCATTTGAGCACGAAATGGTACGGTAATTTTTTAACAAATTGATTCAATTTACTCGTAGGTGTTTTTTATTTTGTTTTCCATAATCTGGAACAGTTTTCTTCGTACCATATTTCTGATAAGAGAATAAGACTAAGAAGACAATTTCATATACTAGACTATTGATACTTAAGTTATTCTGAACGTAATCCGGTAAAGGCATAGCGGGGCCGACGTGATACGATTGTGTAACGTCGCCGGGCAGACCGCTAAGTGCTACAATCCCCGACCGATGGCCTCCTAGCCTCAGTATACTCCACCCGGCCGCCATCAACACTCACCTTAACAACTAAAATGTGACGCGAAAATGGCTCTGATTCCTCTCACCTTCGCTTTATTACTAGTGAATCCCGTTAAGCCCGCGCAAATAGGCACTACCTCAGACGCCACAGACGTAAACAGGTTATCAGAAGTGTCTGCTGTTTTTGCCTTGCAAATCCGACAGATCCGGACGACGACGGAAGCGCCGCCCGAGGCTTCCACCGGAAACAATCGAAATGATGTTCCCGCAGCCACCTGGCTGGATGCTGGGAATTTCCAACCAATCTCGACAATTTACTCGTTTGAAAATCAGAAAACCAAAGAAAAATATGGCGAGAAAAACGTTTTATTACCTACATTTTCTGAAGAGAAAGAAAATGAAGAACTACGATTAGAAGAAGAAAATAAAGATAAAAATGTCAATTCAATGCCTTTAGTTTGGGATAGCTGCGTTGAAACCACGTACAGGGATAGTATCAAAAATATTCCAAAAACGCAAAACGATATGGAATCATTTCGGAATCACGACATCCACATGGAAAACTTGAAACAAAATGGAAGCATTTGGAATAAAAGACATATAAGCGCGAATAACTCTGAAGCTGTAAGAACGTGGCTGGAAAAGTACAACGCTTTACTAAACAGCAAACCAGAAAGCAGACGGCAGCCAAAACAAGACTCCGCCGTTATAAGGAAAATCACCCCTATTTCGAGTACTACAGAGACAACATATCCAGAAATGGTTTCTACGGTTAAAATGGTACCAATAACACGGGAAATATTCAAAGATCCATCTGAACTAAATATTACCTTCGACATTGTAACAGATACTAGTATAAAGGCAAGCTACACTGAGGATTGGTTCGAAGCAAAGGACAGAACTAAAATAAGATTTAGTGGACTGCCTCAGACGGAAACCTATTTGATACCGGCACTTAAGCTCGAGGAGGGGTTCCATCCTTTCGGTTTTATGTCTGACTTTTTTTCTTTGATATATCCCTTCGAGTTTCCAGTGGGTGAGTTGATGATATTATTAAATTTTCACACCTTATAAATTTTTGAGGATGTTGATACTAAGAATCACTCTTTAGATATTTTGGGAAACAGTATTTTTCGTGCACAATTTTTATAAGTTCCCCTTGTACTTCTCTAGGTCTGATCAAGGATATAGTGTGGGGAAAGTTCACGTTTCCTTACTCATTCATCCAGGTATTTTTTTTTACTAGATGCGATTTTTAGTTATTTGGTGTGTTTTTGGTCGTTCACCCTTCATTTCATATCGAGGGGTTCCGGGCTATTTGTATTAACCGCCATTTTTTGGGATATGGACTTTTATACATATTTGGACTCAGCGAATTTTTCTGCGTCGTTTGAGCTCGGTTTGGTGATGATCGGAGCAAAAAAATGTCGCTTAATACAACCGTATTTTTTGGGCCTATTTCGAAGTGCAATGTATGAACCGGCACAAAATATTGTCAAATTTAAGGCTTGTATACTTAAGCTCACTACCAAATGACCACACAGTCGTTTAAACCTTTTTGCCTGGAACAATAATTTACAGGGTGCATACGTTCAACCATTTAGCCTGACCTTATAAATATATAGAAATGTCGCTTAAAACAGTTAGCCTCTTAGTAAAATTCATGTCAAATGTCGCTTAATACAATAAGCCGAATAAACAAATGTAGTCATATTTTTAGCCATATTTATCAGTTTAAGATATGGTATTTAAATTTATTAGCTTAGGATTAAAATATGAATAACTTTTTGGTAAAAGCAAGTACTTAGAGCTAGTATTTTCAATTCTAGGTACTAGCTTGGAACATGTATTAATAAATCTAGGCGGTTGAGTCATTTAGCCTGGAACAAAAAACCATAACCTCAGGCGGTAAAGTCATTTAGCCTGGAACAAAAACCCATTATCTCAGGCGGTTAAGTCATTTAGCCTGGAACAAAAAAATTAAAATTTTGGGTCACTTTGTATTAAGCGCCATATATTTTCGTTAAAAAGAGGAATATCAGAAAAAAATATTAATCAAATTGTAGATAATGAGTAACAGGAACAGAAATTTTATTTGTTGTGATAAAATAATGCGATTTGTTATAGTTATGATTTTTTTTCTGAAACTTTAAACTTTAAACTGCTCTGGTGTAAAGTTTCAAAAATGGCGGTTAATACAAATAGCCCGGAACCCCTCGATATTCTCTCTCGACCTTAGAGAATGGATTCGATCGCTAAAAATCACTCGAGTGTAAGCCTTTTCACGTGAAATGGTTATGTTAAGCGCTGCCTGTATTATTATACTAAAAACAAATTCCTTTTGGTGTCCAAAAGAAGTTTATTTATATTCATGTAAACATTATTTTTATAGTTATCTTACTTATAGGAAGCTATAGTTACTAGACTTTGCTTTACTTTGTTTGCTTTGGCAAGTGAGTCGATTTCTTTTCTTTATACCGTTATTTCTTCACTGAAACTCGACCACGGAACAAAATTAGATTGGACAGTAAAAGAAATAAACCCTCCATTGAACTCTATTATAACTTCGTGTTTTTAAAAAAAATCGAGTGTTTAATAAAAATATATTATATTTCACCAAATGAATACTCGTTTATACATTGATATGATTGCAATCCATACGCTGCTGTCTGGCTTACAATAGAGGGGGCGTCTAAAAGGCATTGACATTTTAAAAGGATAGCTTCCTGTAACCCGATACGATAGCGCTTGATAGAACCAATCCACAGCTAAGTCTAGTGCTAGTCTAGCCAGTCCGTATTAAGCTCTACATCACATGTGATTGAATTCCATTGTTCTCACTCTACTATGCAACAAACACTTGATTATTTCAGAACAGTCAATGTACGTAACATATCACGGCGCCAACAATCTGCTGTGTATATTTTCCTTTCCTATGCTGTTTAACACGAGTGTGCTTGTTCTTTACCCTAATAGAGTGAAAATGTTAGCTTGTAAACGGTGCTTTCGCACTAATAGCCACTTGAGTCGTTTTACTATTTAGAAATGTTGGCTAAATGTTTGCTAACAACGATTTTTGAAGGCAAACAAAATAGTTCTGCCGAAAAAGCACATACGCTTTTATAAAACGTAGGCGCGTGGAAATTGCCAGAAAAATAAAGCTATGCTCACACTGTAAAATAAGGGGAAAAATCTACGCCATCTCGTAAACGTGCGGGCTTCTGCACCGTTTCCCCTTTCTAAATTGCAAGCATCCAATTTAAATTTTCATTCTTTTCACCTTTATAGCACGCGTAAGTAGAACTACCATGAAAATGCTACAGTCAAGAGGTAGAAATGTTTAGTTTTAACACTCTAATACTTTTCACGTAAAGGAAAAATAATTGTGTGTTCAACATAGTTGTACTGAATTTGCATACAGCTTTTGTGTAAATTGAACCAATATTGATTGGTTTACACCACTTTCTGTGGATTTTTTCTAGAGCATTAAGATTTTTTTTTCATATTGGGGCCTAAGAAAGGAAAGTTGATTAGTTTTACGAGTAGAACTAACCCTAAAATATATGTCAGGAAACGTCAAAAAAATTAGGTTTCCCATAGTTAATGCAGTCAGCTGATCGCAACTTTGTATGGGAGGTTGAAATTTTTTTTGTCGTTTACTGGCATATGTTTCTAGGGGAAAGTTGTTCGGTTCATGGTCTGCTTGCACCCTATCAGTATTCGGTATCGACGCTGTCCCTAACACCCTGTATTTGTACTAAATGTATTTTTTTTTCAATTTGACATTATTGTAGGTACTTTCATTATTAACGCTATTATACATACTTGATTATATACTAGTCATTTTTATTGAGGACATTACTAATTATTTACCTTAGTATAAACCAATAAGCTATTTAACCTTTCTTAATGTTGCTTACTGTAAAGACATACTAACTTCTTGTATCTATTTCAGTCGGTAAAAGTAGAGTCTACGTTCCTGGGATTTATAATAGTCTTCGCGTGCATCGCTCTAACAATTCCTTCATATCTACTGATCTTGGGAATTCTGGCACTATTTTCCAACTCGGATTGCGGGGATGAGATGGAAACTGGAGCCCTCTTCCCTGAGTCAGACGACTCAGATTGCAATGATAGAATTGTGGTGGTTGTGACATTATTTGTCATTCTGATTTGTTGGTAAGAATCATTTATAGGTACTTTTTACACTATTTACACTATTTTGGTCATACATAATTGATACTTAAAATAACTAGAGTTTTTGGCGATTCATGGAACTCTTGGAACTTCTATTTTATAACCACACTTGAATAAGATTTTTAACTTTCAATATTGTAACTGTGGTCTATACTAGCTGTCAAATATCTTTGATCTTAATTTTTGTATTATTGACATTTACATACATACATACATTAATCACGCCTTTTTCCTGTTGGGGTAGACAAAGACTATTTCTTTCCACTTGCTACGATCCTAGCATACTTCTTTCACTTCTTCTACATTCATTAATATTTTGTTTCCACACGAGTTAATATTAGAAATTTCAATTTTAATTTCATGATCATCTTTACGGATTTTCAGTATCTTCATATCAGGTATGGCGGTGAGCAACGAGCAAGCCCGAACAGCAGCTGAAGACAGTCGCAACGTGCTAAGCTGCGCCTGCTCAGATATATCAGCCTGGCTACAAGCAGCCGCAAGAGATCTTCATCACAGTTTGGTACCTCCAGTTGATATGGTTTTGCAAGCCTATAAAGATGACTTGAGAAGTAAGTAATTTAGTAGTGGTAGAAGTAGTAGTTTCGTTTCTAATATTAAATGAATGATCAAGCAATATTCAAATTATCAAAATGAGTCTCCTTTTCCTATAAATGTAGAACACGCCATTATTATACACTATTTTGGCATGTAATTAAGGCAAAATTAACTTAATTGCCATTCGCAAATTCATGAAGGAAGAGCCAAGAAGACGCATATATTACAAACTACAAAGCTAGGGTTTTGCTAGTCAAAACTTTGGCCTAGCTAGCCACTATCTTTTATCACTGTTTCTCGTTACAGTACAGTATCGTCGCAAAAACAAATTCTAGTAGTAGAAGGTAGGTAATAGTTATAATGCGAGATAAAACATCAGACAGAACATACGTACCTGTACAAAATAAGATGGTTTGATTAAGTATGTCATTTTACATACATACATATATCACGCCTTTATCCCTTGCGGGGTAGGCAGAGAATTTTTCTGGCATGTTGATATTCTTTTAGATTACCTTAATGAAAAGAATTTGGTTTGATTTGAAATGGTTGTAAAAAAAATTACACGAAGTCGCCATGAATAAAGACCTAGTGAAATTATTATTCAAAGAAGAAATTTTTACTAAAAGTACCATGCGTTATGCTGAGTGGGCCGTTTCTATGGATGCAGCACGATTGTAACACTTGTAGGGCATCGCTTGCCTTGCTTGTTTTCTTTCTTTAGTAGGTTTTCATCAAATGTCCTTTACTGAAACTGTTCTATAATGGATAAAGTCCGGAATGAGGCCATCCGAAAAAAGACCAAAGTGACGGACATAGTCTGGAAGTGTAGCAAGCTGAAGTGGCAGTGGGCTGGCCACATTTGTCGTAGAACCGACGGACGGTGGAGTAAGCGGGTTCTCGAGTGGAGACCACGCCTCGGCAAGCGTAGCGTTGGACGCCCTCCGGCCAGATGGACCGATGACTTGAAAAAGGCGGCTGGTAGCGACTGGATGGCAAAAACGGGAGATCGTGCCCTATGGCGTTCCTTGGGAGAGGCCTACGTCCAGCAGTGGACTGCAATAGGCTGAAATAGAATAGAATAGAAACTGTTCGTCAAAGTACTTGTTTATGCTGGGAATCAAACAATAATCCACATTTTTGACATATTACACAAATGATGATTGTTTTTCATTACCTAGATAATTATTTTATACAGTTTCATATACTGAGTCAGTCTAAACACTTTATTTGACTTTTCGTTACAAAGTTTATCACAGCTTGTGTATTTTTAGCTAGAAATCTAGAAAAAAATACATATTCAGTTGAATCAAGAAGTCACATAAATATTCAATTATTTATTTTCGTGAAGCCTACTTGACCTAAGAGCGTTCCATCATTATTTTTCTTTGCGAAATTCTTAGAAAAGTCGAATATTTATAATAGAAAACCTTTGTTCTTTTAAAAGAAATAACTTTAACAAAAGTAATCTAGATAGGCACTTAGTCAACCTATTTTACACTCACCTTTTTCATAAGAAGTGCCATTTTACTCGTTGTTCACTAATTTGGTGTCCTATACAACTGATGTTTTTCTTCTTTTCTTGTGGGACACCGCGTCGTCCAACGACCCGATCAACCCTAGTGTCAGAATTTTTCAACCGCCTTCTACAAGTAGCAGGCTTCTGACATGGTTGTGTAACTGATGTTTTCTTATTCTTTTTGTGGGACACTAAGTCGATGAACACTGGTGTCAGAGTTGTAAAACTACCTACAATAAGTAATAATGAACTTATTTTATACAGGGTGTTAGGGACAGCGTCCCAAATACTGATGGGTTGCAAGCAGACCATGAAACTGAACAACTTTCCCCTAGGAACATATGTCAGGAAACGACAAAAAAATTTCGACCTCCCATACAAAATCGCCTTCAGCTGACTGCATTTACTATGGGAAACCAAAAATTTTTTGACGTTTCCTGACATATGTTCCTAGAGGAAAGTTGTTCAGTTTCATTGTCTGATTTCACCTTATCAGTATTCGGGACGCTGTCCCTTACACCCTGTATATAAGGTGATGATACTGAAAGAATTATGTTTTATTTCAGACGTGGAAACGTTATTAGGAGAGCCGATACAAAATTCAATAGCATCAGAGAGCGGTATCGACATGGTTCTAGATTCTCTGGTGGATATAATATCGGGTAAGTGATATACTTTTGCAATCACTATGGCGAAAAGTATCTATATATCTAAAATAATGCATCGGTAACGCAGCGGTCTGTCAGATCGAAATGTCAATTCTCATACTAAAAACCGCCGATGACGCAAGTCCAACGGACGACGCTGCGCTAGCGCTGCAGCGAACCTATCCTAACCTAACCTAGAACGAACGCGGTTTCAGTATGGTGCAAGAAAAGCCTAACAAGAAGCTTGGCCCCGGAAAATGTACTAAAAATTTGCGCGAGAATACATGGCATGTGTATGATAACAATAGAAATATAACAATGATATCTCATTACGATTACGTTAGCCAATTGTCATATCATAATTATAGCTTGTAAAAAATATTTTGCGCCGCGGAATAAGTAAATATCGACCGAAAATCACTTTCAAACGCAGAATTTCGTATTGCGTACATATTTAATTCAATCAAAAGCTTTCTTCACTAGCCCCTTTATGATGCGCACAGTATAGAGGCTTATCTCGCGGGCGAGAAGACTTCTCTTTTTTTTGGTTCGCAGAAACCGAAGACTTGGCCACAAAGATCTCGTCTCTCCGCGACATGAGCAACAGAGCTGGTGCCCTCGCGTCGGCAGCATCAGACCGGGTGAAGGACCTGGCTCGCCAGATCGACAACATGAAGAAACACTGCACCTTCAAGGATTCCCCACTGTGTGATACTATCAATACGAACGCTATGGAGATTCAGATGAAATTTGACTTGGTACGCTAAGAATTATTTTTTCGTTTCGTTTTTGAAATAGAACGTATTTTTTAAACAACTTTCAAAACCGTACTTAGTAATTTTTTTTTGGTCTTAAAGTTATTACGTGAAATATTTTGATTACAATAAAAAAAATGTATTACGAATTTGACGTAAAAGCTTGTCGCTAATTCAAGTACACGTATTTATTATTAACTGTAACATAACTTGTAAATAAAAAATCTTAGTTATATAAAATGAGTCTCGTCAACCCTCTTTTGAAGTGAACATTAAATTTACACTTTTAATATGCAAAATTTAGTATTTTAGCACAAATTATATAGATTTTATGATAGTGTATGTATGTAAACAGGGTGTTAGGAAAAGTAATAACTTTCTTTCAAGGGATCTACCAGCCCATGAAACTGAACAACTTACCACAAGGAATAATAGGTCGAAATATGAAAAAAATATAATGTGAGGTCCAAAAATTATTTTGTTCGTTTCCTAACACCCTATACAATATTAAACATACTATTGGTTATTCTGTGGATACAAACGAAATTCAAATCAACGAAATACTGAATATTTTTCTTTTACTTCAGATATTACACGAACAACAGCTGCTACACCTGCGTGCATTGGGTGTACAAAACCTAACTCAAGCAATATCCACGGCAAGGCAGGAGTTCCGGATGCTGCCGTCTGCTATTTCCACGCAGACGGCGGTTGTGAGAGCAGGTCAGTTTTGAGATTTTTTACCTTAGAACTACTCGATCTTGTATGGGATATTTCGAAAATTTGTACATTGTGGGCTATCTTCTATTGCACAAAGCCGTATGTACGTTCTTAGTGATATGTAGAGATTTAATTCTAGATTTATGCCTTTGCCTAGAAGCCTTTTTTTTACCTTCATAACTAGAGCACATTTTAGGACAGTTGCATTGCATTCTATGCCCTACAATATTCATCATAAGTTTCCCTTCACGACACGGTAGTACACAATCAAATGTTCGTTTTCAATGCGTTACAGACATCATCAAAGTGATAGAGTCCCGGCGCCAAGAGGTCCACACTTCATCGCGAATATTCGCAGACATCGTTCGCCACTTGACTTCAGGATTACATTCCGTCTCAAGACTCGCGGACTCGAGTCTTGAGAGGGCGCAGAAATATGACTTCTGGAGATGGACCATTATGCTGGGTAACTATTAAGATTATGACTACTTGTATTATGGAGATGTCCTGTCATTATCAGGAAAGAGTGGGTTAATTATGGGCCCGGCAAATCATCAAGATTTCTTTGAAGACGGGACAATTACGCCTTGCATTGAAATTTATGTTGTCTATCAATCACATTGTCGCGCAGCCTATTTTACCTTTTACATCATAGTTCTGCTGTGGAGCTTATCTTATAATTTCCAAGTTTTTGTATTTCATCGTAAAATTTTAAATTCTGTGACTGCAGGTAAACTCAACTGCTCTTCTATCATTCTTCATCTCCACTAATTACTATTACATGTAGATACATCTAGTGTTTGTATTTTAAAGCGGTTTTTATTTTCAGCATGCCTGACTACCTTCGGCTTCGTAATGATGCTGATGCTTTTTGCCATGGTGTGCGGTTGTGGAGCCGCCAAAAATCACGCCAAAAGAACCTTACAGGTGTAAGTGTGCCTTCAAACAACAAAAGGGGTCTTAGAAAGTCCGCACTCTCGTCTAGCGCGGGAGTTTAAAAACACTATACATTTTACAATACAACTTTTTCGGTAAATCTTGAAGATTAAAAGTATAAGTTAATAGAAGTTTCTGATTCAATCAGATAATAATAATTATATTTCGACTAAGGCAAAAAATAATCTCTCGACAATGTAAATATTACAACTTGTGCTGAAAGTGTGAGTCCAAATTCCGCGACTAAAACCATAGAGCTTTAATATTAAGTTTAATAAAAAACACCCGATAAATATGATGAAACCAAGTAAATCCAATTTTTACCCAGACATTATTTTGGAAAAAGATGTTCTGTGATGTATATTTTTTACAAAATTCCTTTGAGGGAATTTATAAAAGTTCACAAGCGTAATAAAAACAAATATTATATATTATGGAACTTTTACTTGGTAATATTCATTTTTCTAACTTAAAATAATTGCGTCTGGGCTAAAACAGAATCATTCTGATTTATAACAACATTTATGGGCCTAGCTAACATAATAACCCCCGCTTTTTTTATTTCAGGTCTTCGGTATGGCTGTGTCTGGCTTCTCTTATTTTATGGAGCATGATATCCGCCATGTTTCTTCTCGCAGGGCATGCTGAGGTGAGTCAACTAAATGTAGGAAAAAAAAACTTTTACCTACGTACCACCACCA
Organism: Keiferia lycopersicella; assembly: GCA_029255805.1. NCBI lineage: Eukaryota > Metazoa > Arthropoda > Insecta > Lepidoptera > Gelechiidae > Keiferia > Keiferia lycopersicella. The sequence continues at coordinate 9,919,403 of JARACZ010000009.1, read as the reverse complement.
TTAAAGGAAATTAAAAGTTACAAGCGCTATATTAATATACTTACCTACCGGCCCGAAATCATAGCCACTTACGTACGTTTGGTCGCAGGATTTCAGTCCTCACATGAAGGGTAAACATTTTACTTGTGCCGGATATCATACAAACAGAACACGCTGGTGAAAATGAACAATTTTGCCCAAGAAACATTAGTCGAAATATGAAAAAAAACTGAACAGTTTATGTCTGTAACATCTACTTGGCAAAATATTACTAAATCATGCGGCACGTGTTGGCTAGATGACTGGTTCATTTATAGAATACAATAGTTGTACGCTTACAAATATTGTCCAAATAAACTAGGTACTCCATTATGAAAAATTTAAAAGTTTGAATTAATAAACAGAAAAATTATATAAAAAGTATTTTGACGCCATCCAAAATAGAGAGAGATGACATCATCAGTCTGTATTTTCATACAAAATATCGTTTTAAAAAGAAGCTTATTTGACCTGCCAGTAATCATGCCTAAAATTCTTTGATAGCATATTCCTTCGTGAGTGTGAGCCTCGCACACTTAACGCAAGACGCAGCGCTAAAACATAGCAGCGGTCTGTCAGACCCATACTAGAAATGTCAATCCCCATACTAAAACCGCTCATCCGCTGTCGATGCGGCGCTGTCGCAGCGTCGTCGTCCGTCAAATGCGTTTCTAGTATGGATCTGACAGACCGCTGCGATATTTTAGCGCTCCGTCGTGCGCTAAGTGTGCGATCTGCCTATACGTAATGCTTTCAGGTATACGTGTGTCACGCATTATGGGACGCCCCACAGTACAAAACGCTGTCTGCTCTATTGGACAGACCGTCGCCTTTGTTAGGCAACAAGGAAGGAGTCTTTGACGCCATGTTTCGAGATCTCGAGAACGTCACTATTGATGTCTCTGTGAGCGATGTCTTGAGGTAAGTCGTCTGACTTACAAAGTGTGTCTACACTTTGTTGGTTTGCCAGACATAATCCAGATTATAATACACCTTGTTCCCTATTGCTTTTAAAACTGATCTAATACAAAGATGATTAGAACCCAGAAGAAAAACACGTCAAAAACTTTGACAAACATGGTTTCCATACACAAACTGATAGTGAAAGGAGTCAAGTAGGTGGACAGAAACGTCACTCGCAATTTGTTTAAACTTATGGCTTCAAATGCCTCAAATACTTTTTTATACTAGATTTTTTAAATTACAAACAAAATATTGACAAATAAAATATTCTTATCACATTTGCAGAGAATGCGAAATGGACCAGCCAGCATACACCGTCTTCCAACTGGACAAAGTCCTGGACGTGAACAAAGAGACGTCTTACTTTGAATGGCAGGGACTACAGACCGATCTAGGCAGGCTCGCCTCGGCTATAGACGTTGGCTTTCTGAAGACTGTATCTGACTTCTTTCATAAGCTGCTGAATGATATGCTGATGGTTTCTGATGTGAATTTAGCTAAGTATAGGTAAGCCCAATGTATACAGATAACACTTCAGCGCAAAAAAAATGCTGCGCTAACTAATGAACGTTTCAGATCTATACTAGAAACGTCAATACCTATACTAAAACCGCTCTCAACGCACGACCCAGTGCTAACGCAGCGCTACCGCAGCGTCGTGCGTTGGACCTGCGTCGAGAGCGGTTTTTGTATGGGGACCGATATTTTTCGTATGGATTGGACAAGTGCATGCGCAGCGTTATTTTTGCGCTGAAGTGTGATACAGGCCTAATAGTAATGGTAAAACGGTATTTTTCCCAGAACTCGAAGTCTACTTGCGCCTATTTTGCATGCATGGTCGAGCGATGTTCCCCAAGAATCAAAAGCAGATAATTTTTTGTGCTAATGATTACGATCAATTTTCCCCAAACAGTGATTCTTCAAAATAAAGAAGAAGACCTATCTGGATGTCTAGCGATATAATAATCTTCTTACTTTACAGAATAAACTACAACGGACCAATCGTTGGTAAGGACATACCCTCCCTGGTGGACCAATTGGAAAATATTGCAGCACAAGTATCAGATTTAACGACAGCTGGAAGATTGGAAACTTTGGGTAGGTAATTTTTTTTTTATATTTCAAAAAATTTTAATGTGAAGAAAGGTAAAGGCCTCTTCCCAGCAAAGGGGCGATGAAAGCTAGCTAAGATAAGATACATTTCTAAATAGCTTGAATTCCCAATAGCTCATATTTACAATTCTTTCAAAGATATTGAATCTAATGAGATGCTATGACATGTCTTTAAGTTACATACGAATCGTTCTATTCCGTTCGTTACTATAGTCGTGAGTTCAATCTTCTTTCTGATTCTTATCACTAATTCATTTGTTCCTCAGCTTCAAGAACTAAGAGGCTGCATATCACAAACATAAAACCACTGGAACATCTGAAAGCCGACATAGTCTATAAGCTGACAGAGCTCGAGCTCCAACTTATGCCTTTTAGAAGAAAACTCAACATTTCTTTGAGCCACATCCATACATCGCAATTTTATATCGACAATCAGGGAGATGTTATTGCTCACAAGGTAATTTGTATAATGATTCATCGTATTATTGCCTGCGTCTGTATTTCCGAGTGCATATAACCTGAATCTCTTTAAGTCTAGAGTGAATAGGCATCTTCTGGGCAAGCTCGCTCCACCGCAGATCCCATCTCTGCTCTAGGGTAAGATTGGGGTCAAGAGTAAGCCCATCACAGATTAAAAAAAATATATTCCAACTCAACATTATTATTTTGTTTAATTTACATCCATTTTTGTGAAATTGCGTGAGTTATTAAGTATTTCAAGGGGTAACGCGAAATCAAAATGACATTGGCTCTGTCGGACAAATTTTGTACGAGATATTTTAAATTTCGACCATTGTGTCTTTAAAAGATTGTTGATTCATCTTATTAAGAATTCCGTGATTATTTGTAACTAGAAAATTTAATCTTGCTTTACTTATTTGAAACTCTGGATAATAACGGAGGTACTTATATATATCAAATTGTTAAAGATCAATCTTTAGAAAATATTTGCACGTGTAAGTATAAGTATATTTATAGGGATTGAAGATGAAAGGCATTAATTATGAATCTACAGCGGAAGTAAAACCGTAAAATCCATTACTTTAATAACAGTGGAGATAGATAGATTACCTACAAAATAATAAGAATTTATTTATTACTGAATAAGATTCGTTTAATTAAAATTAGACATTAAAACTGAATTTCATTTTATGGTATCAAAATTGTCTCTAATTAAGCAAATACCTAAGTAGTCCCTTACTGGTACATCATCATCATGGGGTACCATCTTCAAATTGAAGTTTGGAGGTCAGCATGTAGTAACCCTAATCCTTAGTGATTGCGTTTGGGAAACTATCAACCTTGTTTCAGCTAATGGGGAGTCTTGAACTAGTAACTAGTAATAGACATTTACAAAGAGCTGTTGTTTTGACCAATAATCAAAACCGATATTTGGACCTAAAATAATACATACATACATATATCACGCCTTTATCCCTTGCGGGGTAGGCAGACCGTTAATGACCGTAAGAATACGGTCGCTATCGCCACGTCTGACATTTTTGAGAATTGTTTTCCAAGGTTGTTTCTGAAAACATGTATATCACTATAGCGACAGGTTGTCGCCTAAAAATAGTACCTAATACACCAATACTTCCGAGTCCCGTAGTCGCTTCTTACGACACCCGCGGAAAGGATGTGGGGTGATGCTTTTCTAAGCCGGTATCACACCTTAAATGATACAGAGAAAAAACAAGATAAAATAAATCTTGTAAGAAATTAAAAGGATGTCTTCCCGGATTTGGAATTGACTTGAAATTAACGAGATGCGAATTTGACGAACTCAATTATCGGCGTGGTAATCGTGACTGTTCAAAATTTTGTGATAACCTCATCGTTAGCGGCGACGCAAAAGATCGTTAAATCTTTGTATAAATACGGAATACGTATATATAATAGGTATAACTGTGGGGTTGACTGTACGAACTACCTTTTATTAATAGTACAAACGTACTGCATGTAGTCTGTAAGTTTAGGTACTTATCTTTTTGTAAACAAACTTTGTACGAAAGTGACACTTCTGAACTGTCAGTTTCATACAATGTTTGTTTACAAAAAGATAAGTACCTAAACTTACAGAGTATAGTTCTGTACTGCAGAGAATAGGTATAGTTTAGAAAATATAATTTTGTGCGGATTCGACTATAAAACGTCAAGGAAAATCGGTTCAAATGATATTTCCCCGAACTATACATATAATGTATGAATGAATTAAAACTATTTTACTCAAGCCGGATTTGATACACTATTATCAGATAAATAGAAATTCGTTTACATCACCAGATGGAACACTGCGTTTGCAATGACATAATGTACATTTTACAAAAAAAGATTATGAGTTTTCTAAATTAAATTTACTGACATTGACATCTGAGAACTATGGCAAATGAAATACCAAAATCTTTTACATTCTAGTTTAGTCATCCGTTTTGCTCAAAACGGAAGGCCTCTATCACAATTCAGCGCAAAAATGACGCTGTGCTAACCGCTAAGGTATGCGCCTGTTAGATCCATACTAGGCACATCAATCCCCGTACTAAAACCGCTCTCGACGCACGACCCAGTGCTAAAGCGCTAACGTTGACGTGCGTCGAGAGCGGTTTCTTTATGAAAAGTGGCCTTTCTAGTATGGATCTGACAGGCGCATATGTTAGCGCAGCGTTATTTTTGGTCTGAAGTTCGTTTTCTACCGATTATTGTTTTCCTACAGAAGGTGTCGGTCTACGTATCCCGGTTGATCTCGCATACGGCTGCGTGGCGGACTCACGTACTCGACTCTACAGGGAAACAAGCCGCTAGATGTCGCCCTCTGTACAATGTGTATTCTGCTCTTAGGGCGATGCTATGCTCTCGATATATAGCTTCGTTGGTAAGTATTCATACTAGAATACTGTAAGTAAGACGCTACAGAGAAGCAGACCGCTAGATGTTCATACTAGAATACTATACTAGGTATTCAGCTGCGTGGCGAACTCCTTTACTCGACTCCACAGGGAAACAATCCGCTAGATGTCGCCCTCTGTACAATGTGTATTCTGCTCTTAGGGCGATGCTATGCTCTCGATATATAGCTTCGTTGGTAAGTATTCATACTAGAATACTGTAAGTAAGACGCTACAGAGAAGCAGACCGCTAGATGTTCATACTAGAATACTATACTAGGTATTCAGCTGCGTGGCGAACTCCTTTACTCGACTCCACAGGGAAACAATCCGCTAGATGTCGCCCTCTGTACAATGTGTATTCTGCTCTTAGGGCGATGCTATGCTCTCGATATATAGCTTCGTTGGTAAGTATTCATACTAGAATACTGTAAGTAAGACGCTACAGAGAAGCAGACCGCTAATGTTCATACTAGAATACTATAGGTATTCAGCTGCGTGGCGAACTCCCTTACTCGACTCCACAGGGAAACAATCCGCTAGATGTCGCCCTCTGTACAATGTGTATTCTGCTCTTAGGGCGATGCTATGCTCTCGATATATAGCTTCGTTGGTAAGTATTCATACTAGAATACTGTAAGTAAGACGCTACAGAGAAGCAGACCGCTAATGTTCATACTAGAATACTATAGGTATTCAGCTGCGTGGCAAACTCCCTTACTCGACTCCACAGGGAAACAATCCGCTAGATGTCGCCCTCTGTACAATGTGTATTCTGCTCTCGATATATAGCGTCTCTGGTAAGTGTTCATACTAGAATACTGTAAGTAAGAATCTACAGGGAAGCAAGCCGCTAGATGTCGCCCTCTGTACAATGTGTATTCTGCTCTTAGGGCAATGCTATACTCTCGATATATAGCGTCTTTGGTAAGTGTTCATACTATAATACTTGAAGTTCAAGAACGGTAGATAGGACGGCTGCATGGCGAACTCATGTGTTGGACTATACAGAGAAAATATCCGTTAGACATCATCGCCCTCCGTAAACCATATATTTAGCTCTGAGAGCAATGCTGTGCTTCTCCATATATAGCTTCATTGGTAAGTGTTCATACTATAATAATGTAAGTCACAGACGGTAGTCTTCCTAATTGATGACGTATAAAGGAACGGCTGCATAGCAGACTCATGTGTAGAGCATCTACAGAGAAACAAATCGCCAGATGTCGCTCTCTGTATGCCGCGTGTTCTGCTCTAAAAGCAATTCTGTGCTCTCGCTCGTTTTTTTGGTACGATTTTGTACTGGGTTCAGGAGGACTGAAACATGTCCAGCGGCTTATCTAGAACACTGCTATTCACAATAACGCACTGAACTAAGCAGTTGCCAATTAGTTGGATGACTAGACTAGTTAGGTGTTTAGTCCACGAGAGAAAGCCGCAAACATAGAGCCGCTTTATGTGTCCGTCCAATGTGTAGAACCTGTACGCGATAGCAACTGATTCTGGCCACTGACAAGGCAATGAAGGAAGCTGGAAACTCCGCTAATGATATTTGAGGTATATTGCTACTATAGCCAACTACGGGCGCATCAGCACCGACTTGATAAGGAGTAATGTAGTCGTCACGTTCGCATTCAGGAAGATAGTACAATTTTCCAGGATCTGGTAACTATTACTTATTATGTGATCTGGTGAAGAAGCTCATCTTTCTATCAATGCCCAAAGCTTCCCTTCTACTTCTTCGTTTTCGTGTGATGATATAGCAAATATTTTAAGGGATGAAGCAGCCTATTAAACTATACAACTTTTCCCAAGAAACATAGGTCGAAATATGAAAAAAATATTTGGACCTCCCATACAAATTGACTAGGTCGGTAATTTTGTATGGGAGGTCCATTTTTTTTCATGTTTCGACCTATGTTCCTTAGGGAATCTTATTCAGTTTCATCGGCTGGTTCACCCCTTAAAATATTTACAGATATTTTTTTTACACCCTTTAATGTGATGCTTATTAATTTTCAGCATGGTTGGTGGGTCTGCGGGATAGTGCTGGGTTTGTTATGGTGCACAACCCTGACTCCACTCTGTGTGAAGTTGTGGCGAGTTTATGGTCGGAAAGTTAGAGCCAATGAAGCATTGACACTGGCGAATTTGAACGGGTACGCTATAAAATAAAAGTTTGTTTTTGCAGTAGGTAATTCCATTATGAACAGGCTTCAGATTTTCACTGCTACACATGCGATCCATTACTGGAAGATCGAATTGGAAAATCTGCAACTAATTTGTGCTTGTAGCACACATTTTACTAGTTAGTTAGATCAATTCACAATCACACCATAGATAAATTTTAACACATCTTACACATATTACGCCTTTCTCCCTTGCGAGATAGGCAGAGCGTTAACGGCTCTAAAAATCACGTCTGACAAATATTGCGGGTTCTTTCTTTCATCTTATATAGGCATTAAAAACACGAGTAGTTAGACAAGTTTTCGAACACCTTCTTGCATGGCTAAATCATCTTTTCAAAAATAGATCTTCAGGTCTCGATAAACCGCCCCAGAAATTGAGAGTTAAGGACAGCATCCAACGGCTCTTGAAGTAATGTCTACCTAGTAGAAGGTCTTCCCGCGTTCTTATAAAGATATTCTTACTAGACCTTTGGATATCTTATTACAAAGAAATGTATCTTCTTTTTTATTACAGTGTTCAAGACCACACGCCCACAACTGCATTGTGTGGAGATAGCAGTCATTGGAATACACCAGGGTAAGAATAAGTGACTTATGACCTTCACGTAGCATATAAATGATATAACCTATGTTTATATTATTATTTGGTTACATTCTTAAGTAAAAATTGAGTGTGATCTACTCATAAAAATAAACAGCTTTCGTCGGAAACGTTTTTTAGAAATCAGAAAAAATATTGAACCTCCCGGCTGGTACATTTTCTTTGAGAGGTCCAATTCTTTTCATATTATATTTCGAATAAAATTTATGAACAAAAATTGTTATACGTAAAACATGTCCTTGAATTAAATGTGACCCTATATTTTCAAATCACGTCTCCCATCACGGATTTTATATCGGAATTTTAAATGTATTGGATATGAGTGGAATATGACGTGAATGAAAGATTTTCCGCGGAATCTTTTTCATAATCCAAAATAGGTGGATCGCACACTTGACTCACAACAGACCTCTAAAATATCGCAGTGGTCTGCCAGATCCATAGTAGAAACGTCACTCCCCATATTAAACGTACTCGACAGCGGTAGAGCGGTTTCAGTATGGGGGTTGACATTTCTAGTATGGATCTGACAGACCGCTGCGATATTTTAGCGCTCCCTAACCTAACCTAACCTATACAATTTCGCAGCTGAAACGCAGGTTCGCGCGTCCCGATCCTTATGTTTATTTACACAAAAGAAATATCGAATTAATTCAACGTTTATGTTTCCAGGCCGCCAGTTCCACCGCCAAGAAGTGACAGCTGGTGAACAAAACAGGCTCTCGTTGCTACTAGCACAAATCTGATGAAATACTGCTCATACTGCCAAACTTCACTCTAACTTTTATATACCTACCTAAAAGTACCTTTACTCTCCAAAAGAACGATGTTAATACCTTTAGCAACCTTTTTATTAATTAGAAATAAAATACTTAGCTTTTCTTTTACAACTAAAAAGTCTTTTTTAATCAAGTCAGTCTTTTCACCTTGTACCTTGCACGACGAAACTCAAAAACCTACATTTGATTGATACACCAAGATCATCGTCCGAGATACGCCGCACTACGCAAAGGTCCAGTCCGATCCGTTCTTCCCAGAACAACTCCTAAGCCCAGCCTCACCCAAGGGAGAGATTAGGCTGGTAGTTTGAACAACAAATCATGTATTTCCGGATGAACTCGAGCTCCCCACCAAGCCGACAGGCGTAGTTTTGATGGCCCCGGGGCCAAAAACGTAGGGTCCATAAAAAAAACTACGCAACGGCAAAGCAGATATATGACAACGATGGGTAGCGCTACAAATTCACTTCGGTTGTACTCATCAAATATTATAGTCTCGAAAATTGGCAAAACGGCTCAATCGATGTTAGGTACTCTCGGTTAAATCTGACTTGCGGACTTGCTGCAAACCTTAAAAACAAATGATTCCGAATCTCTATGACTCGGCCATTATTTTTACCTATCTTAGCGTAATGTCACGTAATGTTCACCAAAACAAAAATAATGGCTCCCTTCCCTCAGAATAACGCATTCAAAAAAACAGGCTCTATGGCGAGCCCTATGAAATGGTTGGCATCGAGCCAAACACAGAACTGTGATTCTACTAATGAATTTAACGTATTCTCAAAACGCTGCTGAGTGAAAGAGAAGGAAATACTCATACAAGAGTCACATATCCATTACATTGGTTGGCCATTACGGTAGACCCCATGAAATGATCAACCATTAGTCGAAAACGAGTCAAACAAGAATGTAATTCTACTTTATCTACATTACATTAAAATACAAGTAAACAGGATTATTCAAGATTTTTAAAATGAAAGTGATTGCGTGATACTAGAAAGAAAGAAAGAAAGAAAAAATGTTTATTTGTTACCAAATACAGCAGTTACTAAATATGTCAGTCATTAAAAAAAGATATAAACAAAATGTATAACAAAAAGGTACCCGAAATAGTCAGAAAACTCAGAATACTCAGAAATACCTACTACTTAACTATACTTAGGTATAGTAAACCAGTTTTATTGCCTATACATTTTGTTGAAGGCTAATCTGGATATTATGTCTATGAAAAATTTATATTTAAAATTGAATATAAAAAAATTGGTAGCTGTAGTGGCACCGGTAGTCTAGGTACGATAATAAAGAAGAAAATTATAAAACCAACACTAACGCCTGTATTACAGAATCCCCGGTCCCATTTCCTCCCGCTACCTCAATCAAAGTACGTATATAGCATTAGTGGAATCCGTATTTAGGCCCTATAATGTCAGCTTCGTGTGCCATCAACATTTTACACCTTCCTGTTCCGCTTACCGATACTGCCTTTACGTCTCGTACGTAATAAATATCAGCTTTGAACTGGTTTTTGCAAAATATTCCTTGCGAATGTGACCTCTTTTTTTATTGAATAGTATTATGTTCTGCGAATATTCTCTTATTGTTTCGTTTAATTTGTTCTTTAGAAATTGTGTTAATCATTCTGTAGTAATATTTTTATCAGTAAAATCTTCTTCCATAAAGACATAAGAACCGATGATTGTTCATACAATCTATCATCTGAGCCTGACTGATCAAGAGTGACCAGATCAGATAATTTACAAGGTTGGCAAAATGTATCATTAATCCATTTCGTAAGTAGATTTACATAACTACTTAAATCTCATTACCTACTTAAAAGAGATAAAATTCATACTAATTTCCCATTCCCTCTAATATTCAGAAAAGGCGAAAACCAAATTACCTGTACTAAACTACTGAACACTCATAAAATAGTTACACCGAAAATAGAGTCGCCGAGCTAAATAATATGCTAATAACGTATTAGCTACTGGCTTTGGCAGTAAAATTTATGGTTCCCTATCTATTTGCATAAAAATATTAGGCATAATATAGGTTGGCACATTGTACATTGAACTAATTATACTTACGCATAAAAATAGTAGGCATAACACGTTAAGCTTAATTTATTAACCTAACCTAACCTAACTTAACCTAATGTCTATAAAAATACTAACCTAACCTAATGTCTATAAAAAATTGTTAGGCACAAATAAACTGTATTATGCCAAGATAAATATTATGCGAAAAAATGATTATGACAAAGTTATAAAAGGGGAAAAAGAGTTATGCGAAACATATTATGCTAAAACATATTAGTGGAAAAAACATTATGCTAACGAAAGGGATCCCAAAATTTATACTAAAAAGGCTACCTCGACGACTATGTATTAGCTACCTAAGCTGATTTTGTAGCTGCTGGAAGTAAAATGATAAACAAAGTGTTTATATTATGGCTTACCTAACATGAATTAGGTTAAACGCAGGATTTTAAGCAAACAGGCCAAAAATATAAATAAAAATTCAAATACAAATAACTTGCTATCCTTAACCTTAACAGTCGCAACTGACCACTGCTGGACATGGGTTTTCCCCTATTGGGGTGTATCAATAATAAGAATTATACAGAAAGGTACTACTTACTTCTAAACTCTATGATCAACTTTATGTCATGCTGATACAAATTATACGCACATTAACTGTCCCTAATTTGATGATATTTTGATACAAATCAAAATCTGAGCCGAACTCTTAAATATAATTATTTTTAATAGCATACTTTTTCAGATTTTACTCGTTCTGCAACTAATGAAACTACGCAGATGCCTTCTTTATCTTCAGGTAATAAATACCTACGTAGTTTAGGTCCACGAAACTTAAACAGCCTTTTAGAGCCTTTATCACACAATTCTTTTAATCTCGATTCTCGATCGCTGCAATAATCGATTCACCTAAGCTACCAACAATGCGTAGCTATCAAGATCTGGTGTGTCGTAACGATATTTTTGTGATCTAAATGTCACTGGAAATGTTAACCGGTCAGCTATAAGTGGTTATTACACTACCGACAGGGCCCGATTTGGAATACAATGATGGTTGTTATATGTGCAATATTACAACAAACTGTAGATGACAAGCAATGTATACATACCAAATCGGGATAAATTTAATGGTAACACCCGAGTTCTTTATATTGTATTAATTGTTGGTTGGTTGGCTGGCTGGGATGGTTTAGTCAATGTCAAAACGCACCGTAATACGTTTGTATTGTTTAACACCTAGTAGATCTAAGATTGTATGCCTAAGTTATTAAATTTTAATTAAAATTCTGAGACTGAATTAATGCAAGGTCTGTTAAAACTAAACCTATATTATTTACACCTTCACCTTCGATTACTCTCAATCTAATATTGCGCTGAATTAACTAAGCAAAGTGTCTAAGCAAGTGGTATTATCAGTAGGTTCACTATTATCACTCCATTACGCAGTAAGGGATTGATATATACTAGTTTTCTATACAGTTAACTAAGAATCACCAGTATTAGTTGAACCCACGAAATGCTGCACAAAGTACTTAAACTTGTAGGCAATTTACAAAGATACAACATGATTATCATCTTAAACGACGTTAGTTACAAAACTTATGAATATTTTTAAATAATAATGACGAGTTGAACAAGCAAGTAATGAAATTATTTACATCTAGGTATACAAGTGGCTAATGAACTGTATTACGGGCTACAAAGTTGCATTTATCTTTTTAGGAAACTCTAAATAGGCGTTTTAAATAAGCAAAATATTATGGCAATTTACATGCTACGCTACGACTTAAATTGTATTCAAGTACTTAACCCACCTACGAACTACGATATTAAGACCATATTATTTATCGTAGTCCACCAGAAACACGAGAACTATAAGAAACGAAAAACGCCTGCATTAAAATTGAGTCGCAAAATCTACTACTATTGCGGATAATATTTGGTGCAGTTTTGCCCGTTCTCAAACTTAACGCACGACACAGCGCTAAAATAACGCATCTGTACATGCGTTTTTCAGATCCTTTTATAAAAGCGCTACGGCCGCGTTGTCCTTTGATTTCATATTCATTCAATACATTTCCAATTACTGAGTGTAAAATTATTTAAACAGGTATGTTTTGATAATCAAAAAAGAAATACCTGTATCCATACACTATCTATACCATTACTGACAGGTTATATGTCTGGTCAAGTAAAACATTCAAGACCGCCCTCGCACCAAAGAGATGGCATAATACTATTCCCATAGAAAAACTAACGTTTATATATTTGATAAAATATTTGGAGTACACTAGATACGGTGGTAGGTTGGTAGGTACGCGACTTTTTCAAAAGGTCAAAGATATTTCGAAATTGTATCGTCCAAATATGATTGTCGCCTTGGCACAGAATTGTTACAATAGCTAATTACGCAAAGTAAACACATGCTTTTGTTATGATGATAATAGCACTTTTGTTATGCAAAATTATACCTTTTAAAATCAGGTTTAGACTGGTTTACATAGATAAGAGTTCAAATCAGAAAAGTGGAATTTTTGATTCGTAAGTATGCATAAAGATTCCACGCTTCGAGAAATGTAGCGATGGACTCCCACTATGGTCATATGAATCGATTACTTAAAAGGGGGGGGGGGGGGGCGCGACGGGGTGGTGAAAATGGGAAATTGTACCTTGTGGCGTAGGCGGATCGCACACCTGACGCACGACGGAGCGCTAATATATCGCAGCGGTCTGTCAGATCCATACCAGAAATGTTAGTCCCCATAATAAAACCGCTCAACCGCTGTCGACGTAGCGTTATCGCAGTGTCGACCGCTGCGATGTTTTAACGCTCTGTTGTGCGTCAAGTGTGCGATCTACCTTACCCTGGGGACGCAGGACCAGTGGACTGCTATAGGCTGATGTGACGAATAAACCGATGAATGACCGACCATCGATAACACGGGAGAGATGGTTGGTACGTTAAGATAAATTCGTTTTAAAATTGCTGAAGAGAAAGGCCAAAGGGAAAGACGAAGAAGTCCACTCACTTTACTCAAAGAATAGAATAACATAATGGCCATAAGCCAAAATGTGTTCTTTGTTAACCTTGACCCGGTAGAACAGATACTATTACGCAAGTCATAACTGCGATCGTAATATAACGGTATCCGAGACTCGTCTACCGGAGTCTACATGGATTCTTGAAGACAACTCTGCTCATGGATGGGGTATATATTTACTGTAAGGAAAAGAGGTGAAAAAGCGAGAGAACCATTCACGTAACGCAATTTCACATTGAGGGGTAGAGTTATACAGAAAAAAAAGCAATAATATTATATACTAGATATATATTTTTCTTTGCCGTGATTTTAGGGCTTGTGTATCCCACTATCCCCTGATCGAGTCCTTTAAAGTTTAAGTTCAGTTAGTTTGGATCCACAAAGAAATCCAAAAAAAAATACAAAACACAATTTGCATGAAATACAAAAATAAGGAGAATAGGTAATATAACCCCGTCAAATTGTGAGATTGAGCTTCTTTCGGTATGTAGGTAAGTACGTTGAGGAAGATAATAATTATGTGCTATAATAATAATAATAATATTCTTTATTGCACACAAAACAAAAACAAAAATAACAAAAGAAAAAGATAAATAGTTTTATCATGTTTACAATTAGCGAGATCATTGCGTATTGGAGAACATAAGTCCAAAATGCATGTCATATCCACACCGTACCTACTTCAATTCTGTACCTCCACTCCACGTTATGATTATTGTATGAGTAAAGATGCGCACTGCCTTGAACTCAGTCGAGGTCGAATTCGAGTTGTAGCTGCATTCAGTTTGAATGAGAAATCGCTATGAATGGATTGAGTAAACTTCCGTCTTAACATAAGTATTAGAAAACACTTGCCGTGTGATGCGGGCTCAGAATAGCATCACCCCATTTCTTTACCGCGGGCGTAGTAAGAGGCGACTAAGAAACTTGAGGGTTTTATGTGTATAACAATTTTAGGCGTCAGGCTGACAACCTGTCACTATAGTGTTACACTTATTATCTGCGGCCCTCAATATTTGTCAGACGTGGCGATAGCGACCGTATTTTTACGGCCGTTTTTGCTTTACCCCGCACGGGATAAGGGCGTGATATATGTATGTACGTGTAAAACACTTATTTTTCAATAACAATGCTACACATGCAGATAGCGAGACGAATTAGACGGGTTCTCCAATAATTGGCCAGGCTTGAGATTAATGGAAGAAGGAGAGGGAGGCCTGCAGTTGGATTCAGACTACTTCATAAGATAAGATTCTTCACAAGGCAGAAGAAGAAACGCAGAATTTATACGTATATTATGTCCTCCCGTGTTGTTTCACGACCTTAGTTCAATCGCATTTTTGGATATTTTCCAACCAAATGTTTTTTTTTATTATTATTTAATTAACAGCTAATTAAGATAACTACTTACTGAAGGTGTTAATTAATTAGGTAAACCTTGGTGTAACATTAATGTTAATGATTAAAATAATATTAAATGTCTAAGGTTAACAATTAAGGAACCAAAGGATGTTTTAAGTAGGTAGATATTGCGATTTCACTTTAAAATAAAAAGTGGACCTAGTGTGTTTTATTGACTAGAATACTATGGAGATCCATCAAGAAGTCACAACACAAAATGTACTTAAATAATTTTAAAATAAAAAGGCCCAAGATAGTGAAAAGTGGAAGAAGGAGAGGGAGGTCTTTGCCGTGCAGTGTGTGTCTGGCTCAAAATAATGATAATACCTAAAAAAAACGTAGAAAAAAAACATGCGACAGGGTTGAGAACAATATAAAAGCCTGTCACAGTAACTTCCACAATCGTTATCTTAAATAGAAATTCTGTATTGGCAAATTATCGGGTTTTAAAAGTCGTCTATCCCTACAGCCTAACTATTTCGCCACTCGGACGGGTTTGAGTGACCTTTCTACAAAAGTATGGCCTGATCTAGATCTGCCGTATCTCTATCTAGATACCTAAGTAGATGGATGCATGACTCCGCACACTTGCAGTTGGTTGCACAATCTAAAACGCATGTTCGGCTAACCAGTTGACGGACAGTGTGGATTGAAATAGGGTAGGCCAACAGTTTTGGTTGAAACACGCCTGCGTATAATTTCAGATTTTTGAGTATTGTAATTTATTATGCGCGCGAAAGTTTTCATTCAATCCACTACTTTGTCACTGAAGTATACGCGGGTGATTTGTTCATACTTTGGTTTTTCATAGGCCCGTGGTGTTCCATATTGACGCAAATGCTTGTCTTCTTCTTTGTTGCCTTAAAAAAAATGTAATCTTGACATAGATACATTGAAAATAAAAATCATTTTATGTTTCAAAATCAAGTTTCGTAAATCCCCTAATTACGCATTCTATCACCTAGCCTACGAGCAATCAATCTTCACGTCATTTTCAAACCACGCAAACCATCCAAATGACTTAATTGCACAGAATCTAGAGTCTAGATTCTACAGGTCTACCAGCGGTGAGTAAATCAACAAGTGTCAAGCCACACCAGCGGCAACATCTGTGACGGAAAGTTCCGTTAAGAATACCAGAGATTTTGAAAATTTGCAGTTGCGTCAAACGTGTACAGCGTCTCCGTCTACTTCCTCCATCGTGAATGAGCCTATTTGGCTAAATTTTAAAATTGATTTTATATTTTTTAATTTTGCCACATATTTCCTAGTTTAGTAAGGAACTACAGGTTGAATCTCACATAAACTCAGTGCCCCACAAGTTGTGATAAAACTCAAATTCAAACCAGTAGAACGCTTCGCAACAGAAATTCCATAGAAGTGGCCTGGCAGTCAATCATAGAACAGGACATAAGTTACATACATTAAAAGGAAATCTTAAAATCATGAATTACTAACCGCAGACATGATTTAAATGGCTGCATAATTAATGTATTGATGAAAAGGAAGTTACATAGTTCGCCCATACATAAGTAATAGTCAAATCAATGGAGTAGGTACATACATACCATGATTGCTTATGAAATAGGTAATAAGTAGAACATAGTAATACTTGATTTGCTCGTATCCTTGCTCGTATTTTACATAAAGGTTTAATTAATTACACATGTGGTTAAGATAAATGCACAAAGTGAATTGCAAATCATTTCAAACATTTTGCGAGCTAATAGCAACATTGTACCTATGTACTTCTACTTAAACCATTAAGATAAGTTCATGCAAAGATCTTTTGATTATGAATCTTTGAATAAAGAAGGTAGATGAATGAATAGAGTTAAATCAAGAATTTTTCCCGCTCTGCGCTATGTTGTTAGCTACTACCACTGTCCATTCTATTTCATGTTTTCCATTCCATTTAGTAGAGACTAGTTCTTCTGCTTCTACAGCCACGAAAGTCCACAGCTGGACATAGGGCTCCCGCAATCGGTGGTTATTACTATACTCACCACGCTTCGTAGTCAGAATGGCGAGCGTAATGCAAAATATTATTGTAGATATTCACAGGGAACATTGCCGCCCGTTTCCTGGATTTATTCCTTAGTCACTCATACATTTAGAGAAATTACATCCTTATTGGACCACAAGATTCATCATTTGTTATTCTATGAACTCCATATCCATCGCCAACGCAAGCTAACCATCAAATGAATATTATTATCGGAAAACTTTACCGAACTTTACTTACAACAATCGATTATTTTCAACGTCTCTGAAGGTTATCAAAGCCATTCATAATACTACAAAACTAGGAAATTGAATAAAAGATTAACCAAACTACATAATCCGCCTGAACATAGATCTTACATAACAGTGAATAAGGCTTAATTTGAATACAAATTTGCATTATTTGGAGGCCAATTTTGAGAAGATAATTGGTTAATTATATATCTGGTTTTAGATGTTTGATCTAGATAATTTTGACAAATTCATCTTGTTTAGGTAGTTCTTATACTTAACGCACGCTATTTTAGCGCCTTGGTAGTGCTTGCGTCTGTCAGATACTAAAAACCGACGTCGCCCAAGTCAAACAGGGCAAGTTCATCTGTTGGTGATGCGCCAACGTAAATTTTTATTATAAGGAATTTTAAATTTCCTTACATCTGACTGACGCACGCGTTCCGCATGCGCTAAAATGCGTAGCGTCGTGCGGATGTGACATTTGCCTTAGATTCTTCAACGTATTTTTTTTATTTATAAATTATGAGTAGTACACTATATCCTACCATCTTTTTAATTGCTCTCTATTTTAAAGAATTTGTTTGCTCAGAAATTAAACATCTTTGTGAACCAAGTTAAGACTAGCTGAGACACGCCCAAGTCTCAGCGTTAAGACCTTTTGAGAAAACTGTAAAAACCTCATAGGTAAATGGCACGATTTTATAATTTATGAGTCCAGATATGGAATGCGTAATGACTAAATCTAGAGATATGTTCGCTCACCTTCGAGTTACTGAGTTGCTAAGTGCTGACTTCGCAATGGACTTGTCCAAAAATGGGTCCGTATCTATAACATTTTGCGCGTTTTGAAAAGCCACTTTGAAGTGGACACACGTTTTGTAATGCCATAGCGTTTAGAAATACGCAAGTAGGTACCTACAACATTTTGTGTATGGTATGTAAACAGTCAATACGATATTCCTATACATACATACCTGTACATTCATTTTCGACTAACCTACGTTTCAGTCACTCGCACAAGAAAGGCAGCCTTTAAAGGCATTTTTAAGGCATTCTAAAGATTTTATAGGCATTCTAAGTACGCACTCTTCAATTTACTATTTGTAAGAATCTAATTAAAAGGATTTATATGGTTAGAAATATCACTCACATGCTGAATAAATAAATACAAACCATCAGAATAAAGAACTTGAGAGGATAATTTTCTTATACTCCATTTTAATTACCTTCACCAATGCTTATAGCAGTTTTACTACAGAATTTAGGTATGTATTACGTATGGAATTACTCCAAGAGTTCAGCATATTCACGTCAAAACAAATGTCTCTCGTAAATCCCTGTCACCGTAAGTCAAAACTGAAAAATTGAAGAACCAAGGTTTTAAAGAAATCGATCAACATCATTTCTGGCAAGGTCTAAAATACGTCTATGTATAAAAGAGGTTTGCCTTAATTTTAGCCTTTTCCTTAGAACAAGTTTCATAAAAGAATCCTTGAGTCCCAGCTAAGTGAATCACCGTTTTAATTGCGATAATTTTTCTTGCTAATTAGAAAGAGTTTTGCAAGAGTAGCGCAGTAAAGCGACGTGGGGCAATTCATGACTCAGTCTTTTAATTTCATGAAACATAGATGAAAATGTTTATTTCTATTTCTTTAAGAATTAAAAACTAAGACAACATTACCCTTATATCCCTTGCGGGGTAGGCAGAGCGTTAACGATATTAAAATTACGGTCGTTATCGCCACGTCTGACAAGAATTGAAGGCCCCTTCAGATGATTCAAGTATCACTCTAGTGACAGGTTGTCAGTGTCAGCCTCTCGCCTAGAGTTGTATTACCTTAATGAAATAAATGAGGAACCAGATTTAGTTGACTTAAACTTGCGTTGATTTCCCTAAGGTCTAGGAAATCATCAAATGTTCTGATGAACGGATTAATTTGAAATATTATATTATAATCTTCCAAATCAATCCTTAACTTTTCACAGTAATTGCCTGACAAATCTACAATTAAAAAACAAACATAAAAAATATTAATATAAAAAAAATCTGAGAGCAGTAAACTCAGACAAATGTTGTGCGTTTAAAATCCATTTAGAATTTATAAATTTTGATTATGGCCACTGTCACTCGAGCTGCAAGGCGAATCCAATGACATCTCATATTATCATACATCCATCATCCATCAAGGGCTTAAGTCCATGAAAAATAATTATCCGTGCCGTGTGATGCCGGCTTAGAATAGCATCACCCCACATCCTTCCCGCGGGTGTCGTTAGAGGCGACTAAGGGACTCGAGGGTATTGGTGTATTACAATTTTTAGGCGACAGGCTGACAACCTGTCACTATAGTGATATACATGTTTTCTGAAACAACCTTGGAAAACAATCCTCAAAAATGTCAGACGTGGCGATAGGGACCGTATTCTAACGGTCGTTAACGCTCTGCCTACCCCGCAAGGGATAAAGGCGTGATATATGTATGTATGTATGTAAAATAATTATCTAGTCCACATACATACATATCCACACATTGTACATACTTAAGAAGAACATGTAGTCAATTAAAAATATACAGGATGTAAGAAGGGACGGTGTAAAGAAAACTGTGCAGGCGTGCTCAGGTCATGAAACCGAACAACTTTTTATATGGGGGCAATGTTGGGAAACGAAAAAGATTTTTTAACCTTCCATTCAAAATTCCCGGTCAGCTGAGTGACTTTGTATTAGAACACGAAAAAATTTATTCGTTTCCAAACATAGCCTTTTTACAAAAAGTTGTTCAGTTTCATGGTCTGATCACGCCAGCAAAGTTTTCGTTACACCGTCCCTTGCACCCTGTTTAGTATATAAATAAGAAAAACGTAATCCTCCTTCTGAGTCAGTAAAAGCGCCTACTTCATGTAGTCAGTTCAAAAATATAAGTAGTCACGTACACACAACACATGGTGGTAAGTGAAGTTCATTTTGTGCCTCGCCCATAGATCAGCAGCGTATCATTGATCAACGCAACACGCTAAGATCATAAAAGAATTAAGAAATATATTGTAGAGGTTCCGTACAAGTATAAAAGTGTGTTTATTGTCTGTCTGTAGAGTAGCTACTCTGTGTCCAAACTTAAGGCGAGGAACACACTTGACATACGACGGTGCTCAAAAATATCGCAGCAGTCTGTCAGATCCATACTAGAAACCCACTCCCCATACTAGAAACTACTACTACTAGAAACTCACTCCCCCAGCATACTAAAACCGATAATCGAGAGACGGGTAGTTGGGCCGTTTTAGGATAAGGATTGACATTTCTAGTATGGATCTGGCAGACCGCTGCGATATTTTAGCGCTCCGTCGTGCGTTAAGTGTACGATCCGCTTTTAAGCGTATAGGTAGTGTAGGTACCTATTTACTAACTTTGTTTCCGAACTTTATTAAGGTCTCATTTGTCACTGATCGCAGTAGGTCAGTTCTAAGTGTAATATAATGGAATGATATCGCATGGTCCCGAATGTAAGCCCTAGCCTCATTCAATTACAACAATTTCAACCAGCCACAACAGTCCAATGCTGGACATATGCCTCCCCCAATTGAGGGGGATGTCATTCATTTTCTGTCTTTTATCGAATGAGTGTTTTTTCTTAACTAACATCTACATTAGTTTCTACCGAAGTTGTTCTTTTCTTCGTTTTTACGTAGTAAATTCTTTTTTCTAGTACTCTGTGTTTTGTTCTCATTCAATTCTATTTTGACCCATTCAATTATAGTGCGTATCTCTAAATGTGAACATAACATACACAAACCATTAATATTCGCCTACCGCGAAGGAGACCGTTTAAGACGAATATGGTCCAAGGTGACATTTAAATGAAGTTCAATCCTATTCACTATCTTACGAGCTTATTATATGAAAACAACTATTACAGTAATATGAAAATGACTATGTAATTTGAACTCGTATCAATAATAAAATATATAAAATAATCTACACCAATTTAAATATAAGTACGGCGGATCGCACACTTAAGGAACAACGCTCCGCTAATATAAAACGTCAATCCCCACACTAAAACCGCTCAACCGCTGTTGACGCATCCGTTAAAAAAACGCAGCCGTAACGCATCCGTCGACAGCGGTTGAACGGTTTTAGTATGTGGATTGACGTTTCTAGTATGGATCTGACAGACCGCTGTGTTATTTTAGAGCTTCGTTGTGCGTTAAGTGTGAGATCTGCCTTCGCCGAAAATGGTATATATTGAGTCAAAATGTTTTGACCCGACTGCCATAAAAGGATCATGTTTCCGGAGAGTATGTACTAGCTTGTATATCGACAAGTAAATTACGATCTACTCGTATATCCCAAACGTTTAGGCGGATGTCAACAATTATGGTTATAATCCGTTAGAATCCTCTTAGCAGTGGCTATGAAAAACATAACTTTGGAACTACCGCGGTCATTAATAGGCTTGATAACTGGCAGGTCTAATGAGCTACTTTTTAAAATTATATTTTATAATAAAATACTGAGTAATGACGTCATATCGCGCTATTTTTATATGGCGTCAAAACACTTTTATATAATTTTTCTGTTTATTAAATCAAACGTTGAATATTTCGAAAAGCTATAAATGGAGTCTGTTGTATTTTTGGAAAATCGTTTTAAGCGTACGTTTTTTCTATTTTTATATGACCCAGTCATCTAGCGAATTCTTGTTGTTTATATTACTTTTTAAGCAAAACTTGTATTCCTGTAGTAGAACGTATAGTGATGTCCACTTCCAATCTTTTTTTATCGTTGTAATAAATTATACTTATAAAGAGTAAAGTGTAGACAAGTCACAAAATTATTTATGCAGTTAATGAATGACAATAATATTATCTGATGTTATAAATTGTTTTCAAGTATAATGTCAAGGTTTATAATGGTTGAAAAATTATTTAGGCATAATATTACGTAAGTAAGATATTATGTTTAAGGCGAGTGATGCCGCAGAACTAGCGCCATATTACAAAAATATAGATAAATTATAGTGTTATTACTTATTTACTTACTTATCATTCAGATAATACATACGTTTTTGACACTATTATAAAGATTAATATTACATGCCGTGTAATGCCTGCTTCGAATAGCATCTCCCCAATCCTACTCGTGGGTGTTGCAAGAAGCGACTAAGGGATAAATTATCTAGAGCTTGCGCAGCAAGGTTCCCTGTGAATTATAAACATCTTGCACTGCGCTCGCCAATCCGCCTGCTCAGCGTGATGAGTATGGTAGTACTCCCATAGGGGGAAACCCGAGTCCAGTAGTGAACTGTTCCGGCTATCAAGGTAAGTTAAGATTAATACTACAATCTCAATAATATTATTTGCGGTAATTTATTGACATAATTAGTGTACACATTTTTTTTTTCATAGCATGGCGCTAGTTCTACAGCACAACTTACACTTAAATAATGATACGATACGGACACATAAACACACGGACTACCGTGAACTTGAAGAATGAAACAATTGAATGACTAATATGTAAAAGGTAATGAATGTTATTCTTGAATTACACATATCTATGACATGCATTTGAAATCGACTCTTGAATTAGTTTATGTCATAGATATTTGATACAAAGAATTTAATAAATATGTATCGCATGAATGGTTAACAACAGAAATAAATGTCATAGATTTCATAATGATAGCTAATTAGGTCCTGCTGCCCAGCGATTTTTATCCGCGTTCCAATTTGTATGAAATGCGGATTTTTCCTTGCGTTTTGTTTATCTATCGTCTGTGCGGATGCTTGCATAAAAATACGAGTTCGCGTTTATATACAGGGTGTAAAAAAATTGCTGCAAATATTTTAAGGGGTGCACCAGCCCATGAAACAGAACAACTTTTCCTAAGAAACATAGGTCAAAATATGAAAAAAAATTTGGACCTCCCATAGAAAATTTACCGGCCGACCAAGTCAATTTGTATGGCGGGGTCAAATTTTTTTTTTCATATTTCGACCTATGTTCCGCAGTTTAATGGGATAGTTCACCCCTTAAAATATTTGCAGCTAATATTTATATAAACTTTATGGTACTTATGTAGGTTCGAGGGTTGGTAAATTATACTTTTAGTGATGCCCTACAAAAAAGGTCTGAGTTCGGCGTTTTTAAAAGTATCAAGTTTTTAATTAATTATTCCCACACACGATACGTACAGCCCCAGCAGATGATACTGTAGACTAATAATATACGTAAAACATCAACAAAGAAGAAAAACTGTTTAGAAAAGCAAATGCCACAACTGGCTGCCCCCACGCTCTGCATTTGCCGATCCAGTTTAAAAAATAAAGCCTCCATCGTACTCGAAATGACCCAGATGGGCGAAGGCTGAGCAAATGTCAACAGGACCACAAATTACGAACTCCACGTGATGTGTCCGTACAGATGGCTCACTTGGTATTTAGTAGTCGTTATGCAGGATTAAGCAGACCGGAAACAGCGGGCCTTACCACAAAAAATGTGTGTGTAGCTTTTTTTTGTGTGAAGATATTTTTTAAACATGCGTTAGATTCACGTCTAACTTATTTGTGGTAAGACCTAGGAGAGTGGTTTCAGTATGAAGCAGTATAGTGGTTTCAAAGGATCTCAAGGAAAAAAACTGTGCGAGTGTCTTTACAGTTGGAATGTATTTATTTGGTTATTTATTTGACTACAATACAAAATAAATATTGTTCCTTTGCTTTGCATCTGTCTGCAAACAAAACACAACATGTATAACACTTTCAATATTACAAATGGGAGTTTCTTTTTTAATTACTTTGCATATTGTTTGCATGGTGGATACACCGACCGATGTGGCGCAATGGTAGTGTGACTGCCTTTGACGCAGAAGGTTCCGGGTTCGATTCTCGGTGGGTCACTCACAAAGTTGATATTCATCACTTTGTGAATTTGTTCCCAGTCTGGTTAGGACATTGCGGGCTGAACCACCCGATTGTCCGTAAGTAAAATGGTTCCGTGTTTCGGATGGCACGTTAAGCCGTAGGTCCCGGTTGCTGTCTATGATCTTGATCACTTACACGGCAGTCGTTACACAACCATGTCAGAAGCCTGCTACTTGTAGTAGGCGGTTGAAAAATTCTGACACTAGGGTTCATCGGGTCGTTGGACGACTCGGTGTCCCACACGAAAAAGAAGAAAGAATGGTGGATACAGTGTAATATGATATATTTTTTAATTTAACTATAGTTGTAATCCTAACGTTTTTTCAAATACAAAAACGTAAGAGAACGCCTTCTGCAAAGTCGTTTATTCTGTGACAGGACCTTTGGATGAGAACCGTAACACCTGTGCAGCGGTACCGCGGACAGATCATAAAAAGTCGGAAGGTGTTTTTATATAGTCCGAAAAAATACGGAAGCGGAAGCCTCATTATTCAAGAATGACTTCTGTTTACCTACTTGATTAATATTGAATGAATTGAGTTTTATTCAATTAACTTTTTACGTATAAAATTTAACGTTTCACTGTTTAATCTTAAGTTTTAGACACTACAGATTAATTATAGTGGCGTTTGATACCAAATAAACAAGAGGGTAATCCGTTGAAATTGTTTTATTGCGTTTAGTAAGTAATATTTATTGCATTTTGAATGTGCTCCTCAGTTTTCGTTACATTTTCATTTCAAATATATTTATTTAAAATATACAGACATTTTAAATTGATTATGATCATGTAGGTATAAAAATATACGTAGATATTTAGACAAAGTCCTAGAATACGATCAAACAAAGTATTTCCTCGGTCGAATAGTATAAATATCTCCTAATTTGAAAATTTACATGTATATCGAGGGTCTGATTTCGTAATATTGTGAACGCAGCAAACTGGTGTGTAGAATATTCAAAATTTTTACTCATCGGTCGTTTTATTACCTTTGTAAGACACGAGGGATAACCACATCGTTTGTAGACTCGTTGACCCAATAAATTTTATTTGTAAAATTTAATTCAGATTCATTTTATAGGTGGCTAAATACAACTGTGTAGAGTTCGATCGCAGAATTAAGGATCAAAGAATTTTTCCGAGTGATTTTGGAACTCACGTTTAAAAATATCTTCATATGAAAATAATGTAATAATACGTGTTCAACGTAAGTTTGGTTTATTGGGTCGTTGGACGACTCGGTGTCCCACACGAAAAGAGAGAACGCAAGTTTGTGGTAAAGCCCTTTACGTTGCGTGAATACCATTCTGTCCAAAAATTACGCAACTGGCATATGAATTCTAAACCTAAATAAATCCCCTAACCATTAACTTGGGCAATTTATACGGTATGAGGCATAGTTACAAAAGTTGCCTAAATCCGATTTAAACGACTTCAATAAGTAGAAAAGGTTAGTAGTTACTAAAACTCTACTCGTTATAACTTTTAAAGTTACAGGCACTTACACTATTTCTGCTCGTACAACGGTACGGTATATCAACCTATACCTATATAGGTGGATCGAACTCTTAACGCACGACGGAGCGCTAAAACCTCGCAGCGGTTTGTCAGATCCACGGACGCGCTAGCGCTGCGTCGACAACGGTTGAGCGGTTTTAGTATGAGGATTGACATTTCTAGTATGGATCTCCGTCCGTGCGTTAAGTGTGTGATGCTGATGCGCCATAGAGGGACTGTTTGTTTTATGCGATAGTATGATACGTAGCGTGCGAGCACCTTAAGCGATCAAAAGCGCTAAATAAAGGTTTTCCTGCTATTTATTCCTAATAGCTCTAATTATACTTGCAATCCATATCTCAGAAGAACATAGTCATACAAGCTACAAGGTTTTTATTTACGTAGACTCTATTTAGTCACATGACTATATTTTGCAATCAACACTTACTTAGGTCAAGATCATGGATAGGACGTAAACTGTTACTACATCTATTGTCTTAGTCTATGATATTATAGTGTTACTAGCTTTTCTCAGTGATGAGTTATCTAGGTATGACGTCAAAAGCACTCAATGAATTCCCATAAGTGCTTCCGTATTTTTATTGTCCTGAAATAGCAACGGAACTACGTAAGTCATAGGTAGTTGGCATCTTACAACTATTTAATAACAACCTACCTACTTACTTGCAAAATCTACAAGTTTTCATTTTTATATTTGTTTAGTATTCTTCTGTTTCTATAGACATTGGTTCTGCGGATTTATCTGCCTACTTCTGGAATAAATACACTGGAGAGCAATGAATTAGTACCGAAAGTCGTAATTAAAATATTAATACCGGCTTTTGAGGAGCATTACATAGTCTATTTAACGCAATTTATTTCATCTAGCTAGCAGTTCTATTTTCCAAGGTATTTGCAATTTTCCACATGATCCTTATTCATTGCTCTCCAGTGAAGTATTTTTTGCTTTTTTTCTGTTTCAACTAAACCGCACAACGGTTGTAAGTTCGTTTTTTAATTCATAGAATGAGCGTTCCATAAGAAAGGTTGGTGGAATAAGATTCAGATTTTTTTTAGGCACCTCTAAGATAAGATATTATTATTCGCTCAAAATATGTAAATATGCAATCTTTGCTCCACATTATCATAAACTCAGCAAATTACATTAATATTATATGGAATTCACTCGAAAGTATATTTTAATATTAAACTCTACATAAACGAGATTAAGCTAATGTAGGATAATTGAACGCAAAATGTTAGAAACACGTGAATATTTGGTTCAATAGCCGGTTGGTATTTGCTTGGACATTACGTGGGCTAGCTAAGGCTTGGTAATGTGTTGAATAGTATGCAAGATACGATCAGCATGTTAGGGTCGAATCGGACCTACCGTAGACTGTCGTATAATGCCAGCTCAGATGGATTGCACACTTAAGGCACGATGGACCGCTAAAATATTGCAGCGTTCTGTCAGATCCATACTAGAAATGTCAATCCCCATACTAAAACCGCTTAACCGCTGTCGTCGCAGCGAGTGTCTCGTCCGTCGAGTGCGGTTTTAGTATGGGCTGCGATATGATATTCTAGCGGTCCGTCGTGCGTTAAATGTGCGATGCGCCTCAGAATGAGCATCATCCAATTTCTATTTTCTATTTCTACAGGTAAAGTGACTACGGGGGGCTCATGGGTAAATATTTTATCATTTTAAGCGACAACCTGTTTCTAATAGTCTTTCTAATAGGCCCTCAAATACTTGTAACATTGAAAAAATGCACTCTTCCACATTATTCCAAGAACATTTAGACCCCTTTTTTTACTGTCTCTACTTCGAATCTACATAACCAAACATACATGCCTCTGGTTCCGTTTGCCACCTGGTCAGTCAGTTCATACAATTTAATAAAGGCCGCAATACACACACATCTGTCGTCGGCATTTCATCAGCAGCCAATATAGCTGTTGTCAAAAACATATATGGAACACTTTAGTTAAGCAGTTGTGAATAATGCTTTTTCTTCTATCACGTGAGACACAAAGCCGACAACCGCCCTATTACATACATATATCACGCCTTTATCCCTTGCGGGGTAGGCAGAGCGTTAACGGCCGTAAGAATACGGTCGCTATCGCCACGTCTGACATCTTTGAGGATTGTTTTCCAAGGTTGTTCCAGAAAACATGTGTATCACTATAGTGACAGGTTGTCAGCCTGTCGCCTAAAAATTGTAATACACCAATACCCTCGAGTCCCTTGGTCGCCTCTTACGACACCCGCGGGAAGGATATGGGGTGATGCTATTCTAAGCCGGCATCACACGGCATATTAGCGACCTTGCATTAGAATTTTTCTACCTCCTGGATGCAACTAGCTAAAATTGAATTCAAACCATACGCAATCTAGAAAAAATAACCTCAATCACTTAGGAATATTGCAGTTTTCTATCACTTAAAAAATTGTTGAAGTCTATTCAGTAATTAAGGGGATCTGTATCATGCTAATCTTAATCTCTCAAGTAGGTACAATTTACTATGTAATCGATAATCCCCTAAATTGCTGAGTAGACTAACAACTCTTTCAGCGGTAGAAATCTGCATTATTCCTTAGTGATTTAGGTAGCTTTTTCTGGACACCTGATATTCACGGTAGAGCGATTAGATGTGGGTAAAAGTGGTTGAGGAGCAACTGTCACTGGAAAATTTATGTGTCACGACACACAACTAAGAATGTGTTGGTAGCTTTATGATTTGTGTGGAGTGGTGCTTTAGGCTAAGATAGCTTATCTGCATATCATAATAATAATATGGCTTACACTTACCCTGCGATTTGGCATACATTGTTGTTTATCTGGAACTTACTGCAATGATGACCATAAAATAACCAGCAATGTAAGACGAACCGGACCTTGTCGGCAGGGCAGTGTAGTAACTGTTTGAATTCAACCAACCACTAGCACCCAATTAAATTGTTACTACCAACGTAGATGCTGTCAGCGATTAGAATAATAGTATTTAAGATAATAATCTAAAATAAACAATTATAATATTAATGAAGTATTTTATGAATAATATAGGGTGTGAGGGACGGTGGAACGAAAACTTTGCAGGCGCGATCAGACCATAAAACTGAACAACTTTTTCTATGGGGGGCTATGTTGGGAAACGTAAAAGATTTTACGAGTTCTCATACAAAATCACTCAGCTGATTGGGAATTTTGTATAGAAGGTCGAAAACTTTTTTTCGTTTATCAACAAAGCCCCATATAAAAAGTTGTTCAGTTTCATAGTCTGAACACGCCTGCAAAGTTTTCGTTACACCGTTTCTTACACCCTGTATAATATTCAGCGTAGGAAAGGTTTTATAAAATTAGAAGAATAAATAAGTTCGAATAAGGAAAAGAAAAAAAAATTCGTTGCATCATTTAATGATGAAACGAATTTTGATGATGATGATGATTCTTCTAACAAATTTTGGCCATTGCGACTACTATAACTGCTTTCAGAGCCACTATTATATGCGCTCGGAGATGGCTACTATCAAATCCAATTGTAAGTTATTGGGACTACTTTCTATATAGTTTTTGCATTGAATTTTCTCGTGTACAAATTAGTACATATTGTAATCTCAAAATGTGTTTACATCGATGACATTTTGTCTTTTTTTATATAATTTTACCTGTAACATAGGTCACTGCCCTCTATTAAAAAGTTAATTTAATTTTCGCACACTATCCAAACACTTTGTCATAAAGTCTATTGAAAATGTAACTAATATTGGCCAATAAATTATTCATAGTTCCACAACAAGCTATTATGGTTGTTCTAAACACTGTACAGAGTAATAACCGGCACAGAGGGTTGGCTCTGCGCCGAGCTGAAGCCCAGGGTGTATGTACTGTTCAGATTAAGCGCGTTAATTGCTCTGTGCGCCCCAGGATCTCTGCTGGATCATAGCCAGTGGATTTTTATGGCAATAAAGGTAGATATAGGTACATTGTGCAATCGCACTACATAACTATTGGACCGCACTGAGCAAAGTTACGCAAGTAGGTAAAATTTTGTACGGAAAGTGGTCAAAATCGTAGGAAAAATGTGGCAACAAATTAGTTTCTAACAGTTACACATGCGATGTCAGATTTTCAGATAAAAACTTATGAAGATATCATCTTGCTTTATTACCTCAATATTTGCCATATTGGTTTCCACAAACTGTTACGCCTCAGATAGGTATCTACATTGCATTTCAAGTTTATCTACCTATTTTACTCGGAAGTCGGAAAACATCATTTAATACATTTGCCGTGTGATGCCGGCTTAGAATAGCATCACCCCATTTCATCCCGCGGGTGTTGTAAAAGGCAACTAAGGGACTCGAGGGCTTCATGTGTATTGCAATTTTAGGCGACAGGCTGACAACCTGTCACTAGTGATACACGAATCGTCTGAAAGGGCCCTCAATTCTTGTCAGACGAGGCGATAACTACCGTAATTTTGCGATCGTTAAAGCTCTGCCTACCCCGCAAGGGATAAAGGCGTGGTTTGTGTGCGGAATACATCAAAGGGAACTGATTGTATCTGAAAATATTTATACTTACAATCTGAAATTTGTCATATATATCATTATGACGTGATGATGTTTTATGGATTATGTATGAGTATTTAATTAGTGTAATATAATTATCGAAGATCGATAACTTTTTCTGTTTGAACATGATATCGAAAATTTTCCATATGTGTTGACTGTTGTCCCATTCCGCACCTACAAACTTTCTAAAATTCCACCACTGAAAGTTCTGATCTTTCCTTATAGCTGCTACAAAAGCTAAGAATTAAGCAAGTCCTTTCAGCAGCTAATAGGTACAAGGCCGATGTCTATCACAAACAGTCGAGTAACACGTTTGCAAACATGACGGATCTCACACATGCACCATTCGGGCCACTCCTACGCACGTGTGTATGTATGCTAAACAATGCTAATGCCGCGAAACAGTTCATTGACAGCTTTATTGCAAGGGCAATAGGTCACTAGCTTATTGTTAAATAAACTGGTAGTAAGTGGATCAAAAAGTGCATCTGTTCTAAGATTCTCTAATTTAAAACAATTAGCCAAGCTACAAGATCAGATTATTTTACAATTTATTAAAAAACACTCCTATAGTACTTACAGCACTGTTTTATTTTTATCCTTTTTGTCTGTTCCTACAACCGTTTATGTTATTCAATTACCAAAAACTAAATCACGCTTTTATCCCTAACGTAGTAGGCAGAGCGTTAACGACCGCAAATTACGGTCGTTATCGCCACGTCTGACAAATGTTTGAGGGTCGTAAAATTACTATTACGTAGGTAATAATCAGGTAAAATTCTAATTTGCTTCGTAATAAAAACTAAAACGTTTCTAGATCAAAATGCAACAGTAACAATTGCAATAGCATAAGCCTTAGTGAGATAGCAACAATGAATATGTTGCAGTGGTTACACAATAAATAAAATAGATGTGGTATAGATCACTTGATTACATTCGAGACTGACTGGCGACTTATAGGAACAAGTTTGCATGTAAACGGTACCACAGAATTGATAAATACGATACTACTGTGGTGGCGCAATAATAAGGACAATCATACACTGAATATAAGTTAGGTGGTTCTCACGCCACGCAATGGAGAGCTACTTTAGCGCATCGGTAACGCATGCGTCGGCGTAGATTTTATGGCCTGGGGTCAAAATCGTAGAATCAATAATTTAAAAAAAATGCGTCTGTCAGAGCAAGGAAATTTTAAATTTCCCATTCTAAGACGCAGGTCCAACGCATGAACCTGCATCAACGGATACGTCTGTCAAACAACGGAAAAAATGTACAGCGTCGTGCGTTAGATGTGGAATTTGCCTAATATTATGCAGCATATTATATTAGTATCATTAGATGCTGAACTGACAACAGCGATACGGTATTCAATTAGCCGGCTTTGGTACTTTAAAGTTCTTTTATTTAATCATAAGTTTAACTTATATAGGTTGTATTTCTTTTTATAATATAGATACCAATAAAGAGAACCACCAGAAGATCGGATGCACAGTTAACAACATTCAAAAATCTTAGAACATTCGATCCTAAATAACCGTTATCTCACTAAAAAAGAGGATCAAGTAAGTAATTGCCGTCATACATAACGATCGGCCGTGATAAAGCCATGAAAGTTTAATGTGGGCCATCCATAATGCATGGGATGATAAGTGGCAACCGCTGTCGAACCAAACCACGCCTATGGTGGAGTTGTTCTAGCAAGGCTGATCGTGGGACCTTTTTGGGATTGGAAATTCTATTTGAATCAATAGTTGTACGGCAAAACAGTCTTTTGAAATTCAGAATTTGAACAGTGCAACAATTCCGAATTCCATTTTTTTTAAGTGGGAGTCGGACTCAGGAAATAGGATCCTAAACTGTACCTAATGTGGTTCCGTGGCTTAATGTATAAAAAAATATGTTTGTAGTATGGAAACTCCTTTAAATATTAATTTTATTCTTTGTTATAGCGACAACAGAAATACGGTTTCTGTGACCATCACGGTTTATGAGATACAGCCTGGTGGCAGACGGACAGACAGACAGCGAAGTCTCAGTAACAGGGTTCCTGTTTTTACCCGACTACAGCAAAGCAAAAAGGAGGGTTATGATTTTGACCGGAATGTATGTATGTATGTATGTATGTATGTATGTGGCAATAATTCCTTTGTTCCCTCCTAGCTACGAACCTGCTCATCAGAATTTGACAAATGAGGTGTCAATAGAAGCGTCTGAACAGTCCGATGGTTATAGGCTATGTCATGTCACAATAAAGTGAACATGGCGCCCTCTAGCGTACATAAAGATACGAACAAAACATTTTTTTTCTTTAAATGGTATCGTGTTGGGTATCAAACAAAAGGGCTTAAATAGCACATTTCAAAAATATATGTAATGTAGGTGAAAGTTTGAAACTTTCTTGCATTTGCGCAATGTCAATTTAGTATGAAATTGGTACATCGGTTTATCTCTTTCTCACTTTTCGTGTAGGACGCCGAGCCGTCTAACGATTCAATTTCTTTTTTCGTGTGGGACACCGAGTCGTCCAACGACCCGATGAACCCTAGTGTCAGAATTTTTCAACCGCCTTCTGCAAGTAGCAGGATTCTGACATGGTTGTGTAACGACCGCCGTCTAAAGTGATCATAGACAACAACCAGGACCAACGGCTTAACGTGCCATCCGAAACACGGAACCATCTTTCTTACGGACAATCGGGTGGTTCAGCCTGCGATGTCCTAACCAGACTGGGAACAAATTTTTCGAAATTACATGTGATAGGCCCGCATTTGTCTGCGAAGTGTGAAGGGACTCCGTTTAGCCGAGAATAGACAAGCCTGTGTCTTTGATGCATTGAACTTCACTAAATTGGCATCACCCCACTCGGATATTGTCTTGAGTGAAGAGTTCAGATGTTGGACTATGGACTCTCGACAAGACTGGGTGGTTTCACTGCTAGCCTTTGCACTGGACAGGTATCTGTCAACAACCGTGCTATCATCTGCGTACCCAAAGGTGTCGGGCGTCAGCATGTCGTTGATATGCAACAGAAATAGTGTTGCAGACAGAACTGATCCTTGAGGGACTCCAGCATCTATGGCCTGTTGGTCCGAGGAGCGGCCCTCTAGGACTAAATTCACAAAGTGATAAATATCAACTTTGTGAGTGACCCACCGAGAATCGAACCCGGAGCCTTCTGCGTCAAAGGCAGTCGCACTACCACTGCGCCACATTGGTCTTCAATGAGCCCTTATGTCAGAATTTTTCAACCACTTTCTACAAGCAGCAGGTACATTGGTATCGGTATCGGTATGGTGTCGGTATGTGTCATACTCGTGGAGCTGATCTGATGATGAAAACGAAAGGCAGACAAGACGTGATAGCACTACATACGCTAAATATCTGTGTATAAGCTATGGTAAGAAAGAGCTGCTCCTTAGGATCAGATCTGACATATTTTTCATCATATTTAATGGGATCGAAGTAGAAAAGTACCGCGAAAATTATCACATTTAAATTAATTTAACGCGTAGATAGGTAGGTACATAAGAGATCCTACTAATCCTTATCCTAATTCCTTATATAATTTATAAACGCGGATGTGTGTTTGTTAGGACTTGGCGCTAAAACGGCTGAAAAGATTCAAATGATACTTTGTACAAAGATGAAATAATGTCTAGAATAAAACATAGGCTGCTCTTTACTGCGGTTAAATTTCTTATTTTTAGGGGAACATGCACTTTCCAAAATTTTTGAAAAAGGTAGTGCTATTAAGCCAATTAGCGTTTTAGGAAAACTAATAGCGACATCTGTTGTCTGAGACTTTTGACTTACTCAATTGAGTAGCTGCACCAAAATTGACGTTTAAGTCACAATACGTACTGCTACTGCATGTAAAATATGTTTGAATAAGGTTTATATCGTGTTGGGTATCAAACGAACTGTCATATTTTTCATCTCACGTAATGGGATCCAAGTTGAAGGTACCGCGAATTATTACATTTAAATTAATTTAACGCGAACATAGATAGGTAGGCAGAGCGAAAGCGGGATAAAGGAGTGATATGTGTTTATATGTATGTATGTATAGATAGGTACATGTATGTATGTACATAAAAGTTCCTACAACTAATATTGTAAAAGCAGATATTTGTGCATTTTTCTTAGAACTTGTCGTTATAACGCTTCATATATTCATATCAAATTTTATACGTAGCTAAAATAATAAATGAAAACATCTGTTTTGGTAACGAAACCAACAGCAAGCATCGACCCGGAGGGTTGAGGGGGGCTTCCCCCCTCGCAGAAAAAGAAACGGAGACATCTTTTTTGGTGATAAAATCACACGGGGGGTTACTAGCATATTTTATATACACCTAACAAAATCATAATACAGTTTAAACCCGTACCTACTTACATCATCCAACAAACAATCGTGAAAATTTAAGTTTACAACCCCAAAATATTTAAAATAAAAAGAAGTCTAAAAACTAAAACCCGACTACTGAGATTTCGCGCTCTAAAAAGTAAGAAACAAGAAATCTGAAATAATAACTACTCACGATTGAATGTGTTTATCGTCTCCAAAATTCATACAAAGTAAACAGCTATTATAATTTATTTTCATGGCAGTTTAATTTAAAGTTCATAGTGGTTTTCAGGTGATAGCTGTGGTCGTTTGCCACGTGTTCTAGTACTATCTAGTTTATAAAATAAATAAGGCAATGTGGCAAACGACCTCAGCTATCACCTGAAAACCACTATGAACTTTATATTAAACTGCCATGAAAATAAATTATAATAGCTGTTTACTTTGTATGAATTTTGGAGACGAAAAACACATTCAATCGTGAGTAGTTATTATTTCAGATTTCTTGTTTCTTACTTTTTAGAGCGCGAAATCTCAGTAGTCGGGTTTTAGTTTTTAGACTTCTTTTTCTCAGCTGCAGCTTATACTTACCGCATTTCTTTTTCGAGGGGTCATTGGCGACTAAAATCCGAAGGTTTAAGTGTGCTAGTAATAAGTGGTTGAAAAAGTATGTCACCAGGGTTCATCGGATCGTTTGACGACTTGGTATCTTACACGAAAAAAGTGAGAGTGTTAATTCTAGGCTATGATCTGACTCAGTGAAAACCTCATTGAAAACGCCTAAGTATGGTTTAAATACTTAAAGTATTTCCTACTATATCTTGAAACTGGTTTAAAGTTCTCATTTAATCATTGAACCTAACAATCTCCCGTGCGATCTCCAATAAGGAAAAGGTTCAAATAAAAGCTCTCTCGACCCAGTTCGTTTGAAGACAGCTTTGCTACAAATACAATGTAACCGACTTTAGCTGAGTGCATCTTCAGTTAATCACTGCAATTTTATATCTCCTTGCAATTCTTATTTCTTCAAAGTAATAATGTATAGCGACCGAGAGGTATAGAATTATCCAATTTCAATTGTGTAAAGGCACATCTGTGGGGTAAAGTAGTCTGAGCAGGCCGGTCAGTCTACAGATGTCAATGTAGCATACATTATATACGTACACATCTCACGCCTTTATTCCTTAATTGCGGAGTAGGCAGAGAGTTAATGATCGCTATTGTGACGTCTGATAATTATTTGTGGGCAGTTTCAGAATAATCATGTATGACTATAAAGTATTGTAATACACAAAAAAAAGTATAAGTAGTGAATATACTTGGAAGTAACCAGTTGAATTGGAATTTGAAGTTAATAGTGACAAGTTGTCTTCCTGTCATAAAAAAATTATACCTACACATTTTTACGACACGCGCGGAAAAGAAATGCGTGATGCTATTCTAAGCCTTCCAATGTAGCATAGGTAGACTTTCTTAACATAGAATAGTGCTGTTATTATTTGTCGAATAGGTTAAAACGATTGGAGATATCTTAGAATTTCGTTATTTAAAATGTCAATAGTCTCTTCTACATTTATTTCTAGTAATTTGGTCGCCATTTTAAATCGTTATTTTCGCAAGTAACGTAATTATGCGTTAAATTGTAATAGTATATATATAGTCACAACAATATTCTTTCCTTTTCTAAACCTCTTTTGATGGATAGTGACAGCGCTATTTCAAGTTAAGGAAGATAAGAGAAATTAACGAATAAGGACAATTCCCTTTTCAGTATGCAGACTTGTGATAATGATAGTGGTATTGACAAATTATAGACAATGGGTACTTATTACACAGGTATGTTTTATTCATGGATAATTCGAGTATAAGACGTTTATGTTAGAGTATATGACGTTTATAAATAAGTTGGTATGACAGTTGTGTTGTGTGTGATCAATTCGACGTGGGAGGTCCCTAAGTCATTGTCATTCTTATTGCCAAAGATCTGCGTTAAATGAAATAACCAGTTTGGTTCAATTGTGGATATTAAGTAAACACAAATAAGATTCACGCCAAAAAAGGCATAATTATTAGGGTTCCTTCCTAACCCATTGATTGGGTAATAAAAAGAAGTCTAAATCTAAAACCCGACTACTGAGATTTCGCGCTCTAAAAAGTAAGAAACAAGAAATCTGAAATAATAACTACTCACGATTGAATGTGTTTTTCGTCTCCAAAATTCATACGTACAAAGTAAACAGCTATTATAATTTATTTTCATGGCAGTTTAATATAAAGTTCATAGTGGTTTTCAGGTGATAGCTGAGGTCGTTTGCCACATTGCCTTATTTATTTTATAAACTAGATAGTACTAGAACACGTGGCAAACGACCACAGCTATCACCTGAAAACCACTATGAACTTTAAATTAAACTGCCATGAAAATAAATTATAATAGCTGTTTACTTTGTATGAATTTTGGAGACGAAAAACACATTCAATCGTGAGTAGTTATTATTTCAGATTTCTTGTTTCTTACTTTTTAGAGCGCGAAATCTCAGTAGTCGGGTTTTAGTTTTTAGACTTCTTTTTATGTTTGATACCCAACACGATACCATTTAAAGAAAAAAAATGTTTTGTTCGTATCTTTATGTACGCTAGAGGGCGCCATGTTCACTTTATTGTGACATGACATAGCCTATAACCATCGGACTGTTCAGACGCTTCTATTGACACCTCATTTGTCAAATTCTGATAAGCAGGTTCGTAGCTAGGAGGGAACAAAGGAATTATTGCCACATACATACATACATACATACATTATTATTATTATTTATTTATTTTATTGTACAAAACAGTGTTTACACTTATAAACTAAAACAGTGTCCCACAAAACTGCACAAACAGTTTGACTGTAGGATCAAGCGATACTCGCTACTTAAACATACTAATATAAATACATTTTATCTGATACTTAATTTAAACTTCAGATAAACATGGAGTGACATTTAGATTAGTGAATTAACATAGTACTTCCTTAATTTGCTCTTAAATACACTTTTTTTAGTCTCCCTGCGTATATGCTCCGGCAAACTATTTAATAAATACGGAAGACGTTTTTTTAGGGTTCTGTCCCCATAATAATTATGTACTCGAGGAACAACATATTTACACGAGGTCATAGCCCTCGTATTGTGACTATTAAAAACATTAGTCAACACTGAGTTACGCTATTCCGGTCAAAATCATAACCCTCCTTTTTGCTTTGCTGTAGTCGGGTAAAAAGCTGGCATCACGCGGCACACCTACTTTCAGGCTTTTAAAAGTCTACTTTAAGTCAGGTGTTTACTTTAGTTCTAGTAATTTACACTTTGTGTTGTTATTTCTTGATGGAACTCCATAACATGGTAGTAAAACACTTAACATTAGTAAAACACTTTTTCACTACATAAGTGGAACTAGTGAAAAAGTGTTTTACTAATAAATTAGTTCTAGTATGTATACTAAATGAGATAAATTGACAATAATTCAATTGACAAAGGTCGTCTTGAGAACGTACCGTTGACATCAATATCAAAGGTTTGTATTAAGTAGGTACCATTACTAATAGCACAGACATTTAAGAAACTACTGTATACTGGTTTTTCATATAATTATTAAGCTAAACCAGCATAGAGTGATCCTTAAATAGCTTCTGACTACGTACTTCAATTGCCTCTATTTGATGTCAGTTTTGAGTAATGTGTGAACAAAAAGCTGACACAATTATGACTAATATGAAGTGTCAGATGTCACGATGACACTTTACACATGTTTCATTCATTATCCTATTTTCTTTAGGACACAACTTTGGACACAACATTATGTCGTGTTGTTGTAGTATGATTTATTTATTGTCCCAAAACTGTGTGCGACCTTTGGATCTTCAAAGGCAGAATGCCAAGTATCACGAAGAATAATTGATGCAGGCAGTTTAAATTGCACGAATTACAGTACAAATTGTATGGAGCTCTTGAACGATATATATCAGTCGTGTTAACTGATTCTCTAGGTCTCCGCCAGAGTTCATTGGGTCGTTCATCGAAAACTGTTTAACTGTTTAAGTTGATAATAAAGATTTTTAAATAAAACAGCAACCATCAGTCTGCAACAAACTAACCGATCTCACTAGATAAAAATTAACAATATAAACATCAAATGCCGCGGTGGTGGGCTGTGTGGTGCCGGCTTAGAATAGCATTACCCCATTTCTTCCTGCGGGCGTTGTAAAAGGCAACTAAGGGACGCGAGGGTTTCATGTGTATTACAATTTTAGGCGACAGGCTGACAAAGTGTCACTACAGTGATACACGATTCATCTGAAAGGGCCCTCAATACTTGTCAGACGTGGCGATAACGACCGTAGTTTTACGATTGTTAACGCTCCGCCTACCTCGCAATGGATAAAGGCGTGATTTATGTATGTGTATTGTGTATGTATGTATAAGCATCAAAATAATTAACAAGAGACCTGTCAAAGAAGAGTCAAAGCCTCAGGCTAAAAGCGGCAGTCAAAATGATATGCAACGACATGGTACGTTACTTATCGTATTCCATTTAAACCGGCACCGTTTATTAAGTCAAAGGTGAGTCAATGAGAGGTCAAGGTTGCTTGGTTCCGAAAAGACAAGTACAAGATATGTGGGTACATACATTACAGTACAGGATGTTTAAAAACTCGATCACATTTTGGTAATATAGTAAAATGACTACAAACGCTCAAGTACCAGAAACACCACCTTTATGCAACATTTGGATTTCGCTCCCAAAATACCCTGTTGGTGTAGCAAAAAGCAGACAATATGGACAGGTAGTCAGCCTTTAGCCTAAAGTTGTAATACACATGAAGCCCTCGAGTCCCAGTCGCCTCTGACTACACCGCTGCGGGAAGAAATGGGGTGATGCTATTCTAAGCCTGCATCACACGGCAAATTCTAAGCCATGCTGTTATGACAGTATAAGAAAAGTAGTCTGCCCACGTAGTATAAGAAAAAAAAATTGCTTTTCCCGACATCCTGTATAATTTGATTGTTTATAATGTTGTAAACAAGGCGGAT
Organism: Keiferia lycopersicella; assembly: GCA_029255805.1. Taxonomy (NCBI): domain Eukaryota; kingdom Metazoa; phylum Arthropoda; class Insecta; order Lepidoptera; family Gelechiidae; genus Keiferia; species Keiferia lycopersicella. The sequence goes on along the minus strand of JARACZ010000009.1, from coordinate 9,879,697 downwards.
TTAATGAGCATCGATATTATCCGGAGACAATATAAAAAGGTTCAGCCGAAAAAGAAATTATCATTCAATAGTTCGGTACCAAAGGATACAACTGTATAAAATGAAGGTCCGTAATATACAAGTGAATTATCCCTCGATTGATTAATCCTGTTAGTTAATGCTTATTATTTAGCAATGATTTTATTGACTCCTATTTTGGTAACGTAGAGCCAGATAAAGATGACACGATTGCTAATATTACAGGCGTTCCATTACAACGGCTTCCGAAGGATAATCGCAAGTGAAATAGGTTACGAGACCAAAGAGTAGCACTTACCTGTACTTACTTTAATGTTGATAAATATTGTGTGAAAAGGTATCGGCATGAAAACGTTGAATCTTATTTACAGGTCATTCTCTTCCTCTGCTTCCTGGCTGCAGTCAAGGCTGGCGTAATCGGACCAGTCTACGCCCCAGCACCGGCTGTATACTCCTCGGTCCACGCTCCAGTTGTGAAGACCTTCGCACCAGCCACATACACTCAAACCCTCGGTCCAGCACCTGTCTACGAGTCTGTCCTTTCAACACACCAGACAAGGACAAATGCTCTCGACGGCTCACAGCAGAATACCTTCTCGAAGACGTTGAATACGCCGTACTCAAGCATTCAGAAGTTCGACTCTCGTACTAATAATGCTGGATTTGTCGCCAATACTGTTCCTGTGTTCCCCAATGTACTGAGTCACCCGCAAGCTACGTTCAATGTAGCCCCAACTGTCCACCACGTGGCTTCCCCTGTGGCTTACACGACGCATACAGGGCCTGTACTCACTAAAACCGTGTCGCCTGCTCTGACAACCTACGCATCGCATACACCGGTAGTTGCCCAACCAGCCGTCAAAATTCATTACTCAGAAGCGCCTCTGGTATCTCATATGACGTTCACAGGCCTGGGAACGCACTACTCTTGGTAAATGCTTAAGATTGTATGCCCCTCATTTCATGCGCGACTGACTGCTTTTATAGGTCTAATTTGTTAACTTGTTAAGATTTTAAGGCCTTTATTTATCATTTGTATAAGACTTATTTAATAAATTATTATGAATCTTTTTCATACTTTTATTGCGAGTGATTAAGGCGTGAATCATTTTTATATAGTTGAGTATGAAGCAATGTGTTAGTTCAAATAGCATAACTCAAATTTTAAACACTTTATGGCGGCGTAGAGACAGAAACAACATTCTAATAGGCAATTATGTAGTTTACTCAGGCAACTCAGTCCTTATTTGTAAAGCAAAAAATGTAATCAAGCTTGCCAAGCATTTTATTATGCTCAAAGGGCGAGCAAAGACTCGTAATTTCATTAACTTTTCCATCTGATAAACAAAATGAGTAAAAATATGAATTATGGCCTTTTAAAGAGGTGAACGAGTACTTGTAAGGGCACCTTGTGTCTTTTTTGTGCAAAAATAAAGCAATTCGTAAAATTGATCTGCCCATGAAACATTTTTTGGGCAGACATGCTGTTTTGGTAACTTCCGTGTTTGAAACGAATCTTAAGGTGCAGTGCAACAGTAGCCACAGTAGCCAGAACAAAACAGAACAATCATTGTTGGTCAACTTTATTGAATTGTGTGAGACTCGTCAAAATTATCGTAAGTACATTACATTCCATTTCCATCATGTAGTCCAGAGTAGCATTTCAAGAGATTTAAATACACAAACATATTATTACTTAACTCCACTCAAACAATTAAAAGAATAATGACATCGTAATGATGGGCTGCAAGTTTTTGACACTTACGAAAATTGTCATTGAGTAGGTGCATGGGAAAATCACAAGGTACGAGTAACTAGGAGCTGTCTATTATAGCATACCTTCACCTAGTTTATTGTAGTTTAGTTCTCTACGTATAATATGAGTCAGATAATTAAAAGTTAAAATGTAAACGAATCAATAATACTTTTAAAGGATAAAATCTTTTGTAAATATTACCTTACACTATTGTGTCGTCTATTTATATGGATGGGCAAGGAAACTGTAAGTATAAACTCTGTGTAAAATCACTGAAATCTCAATATACCCCGAGAAACCAACTGAAACCAGTTACCGTTAATAAATGTAGTAAAACTTGGTCCCTAAAAGAAAAGGCTATGGGTGGTGTGTAGAGGTGACTGAAGGAAACGGCTGGATAGGTTTCACAAGAGTTTATTCTTCACCGTACACACTCCCTATACAGTAGTCAATACAACTTGTAAATAATATAATGCGCGTTACAATGAGTTCGGACGGACAGAGCAAGGCGATACGTGTTGCGTCTGCGCGTGTCGATCTAGGAGAAGGGCAGTGAACATGGCCGACAGACGATACCGGAAGCAGAGGGCTCTCGGTTTCCGGTAGGGACCATGTTCACGGCCGTACATAATAAAAGCATGTTGAGGGTGGTACCTTATTAAGTAAAGTGGTGTTGCCAGTGCAACGCCACAAGGCTGATATGATGTACTGCTAATAGTATTAACAGCCTATCCACGCGGAAATATCCGAGTCGGCGCTGTGTGAGAATTTTAAATATTTTATAATGGAGTGTCGCCTCTCATCAAAGATATACAAAGCATACACAAAGCTATTGTTTATAATTCAAGGTGAATCTTAGTAAATGTCACATTATGTTTACCGATCGTGTTATCAGAACAATAGTGACACAAAACAAAGATGCATGGAGGTTTGTAAGTTGTTTAGAGGGCCCGCACGATTGACCTGTCCAGTGTTGTAAGTGGCTTCAGTGTTGCTAGCTCTTATTGTATCTGGAGCCACGGTAGTGACCCCGCCTAGACGAGGGCACTCACTACCTATCTTTTCTCGAATTGTATTTTCAGTATTTTCTGTACATTACATACAAAAAGTTAAAGTCAAAACTTTATACAGACTTAGTAAGTTGGAAATTTCTACTTTAGATAAAAAAAGCAATATTCGCCATAAATTGTTGGTTATATAAAGTTTATCATGATAATTCCCAGAAAATAACCAGCACTACAACAGCCACAAAAGTCCACTGCTGGACATGGGTCTCCCCCTATTAGGGAGTGTTTTCCATACTTCATGCTTAGGAGACGGGTTTGCGACCGCAGTGCAGTGTTGTAGAAATTCACATGAAATGCTGCAGCCAATTCCCTGGCTTCATCCGTTAGTCGCCTTTTACGACACGGGTTGAAATGGGATAATAAACAGCCTTTATGCCTAATAGGCCAGCTGGGTTAAGAGTGGGGCTGGGAGCTGGTGTTCCCACAAGTAAGTATCTAACATGCAGTAAGTAGCCACACCAGACAAAGCTCACGATACTTACGCAAAAGCAGGCCGGGCGAGCGATTTATGTTCGTATGTGTGGCATGTGACGGTGACTTGAGACAGTTCCAAATATAGAAGGAAGTATGCGAATATAAACTATGAGACATTTAAATGGTGAATGAACCTTAGTGATATCGGTGTCGGTAAAGTTATCAAAGACAGGCAAACAAATAATTCCAAAACTGAACCTAACATTCTGACAAGATATAACTTAGTTGAAAGATCTTTCATATCACCTAAGTATATTATTAGAGCAACTCTGATAACAAGATTTATAGGATAGTTCAACGACTCGGTCTCAAATACGATAGAAGAAGATCAGGTACCTACTATCTTACATTTGACACCATTTCCACCAATTGCTTTAGTTATGTACGTTAATAAGTTTGTAGAATGGTTCATACTGTCATGTCACGAATATGAATTTCTCCTTCGGAAGGTTTCCTAACTTTTCATATTTGTTTAGAACCATGGTCAAAGATTTTTCGCTCAAGTTGTCATATTTCGTACCAACGTAAAATAAAGAACTGCAACAGAACTACACAGAATACTAATTCTAGTTAGTAGTAAACTCATTTTGAGTGCAACTTTTTAGTCAGTGTGTCCATAATTTGTTGAATACAACCTACTTCTTTGATAGAGTAACATTCTTAATTAAATCAAATTGTACAGCCTAAACTCAGGCCTTTGGACCTGTTTAAACTACCAAATAAATCATTATTCACACATTATCATGTTGCATAGGCCTGCTTAGTCATTAGAATGTATGGTTCTATAAAATTTAATGGATTAAAACTATATGTGTTGGTCGACATTTGCGACAGGGCACCATAGTCTGCGTCAGGGGTATCAAACTAAAAGGGTTTGAACAAAATATTTTAATAACATTGATAAAGGGACAAAGGTGTGATTTGAGATTTGTGTGTATGTGTTGCAGAATTTAAGTTTTTGAAATTTGACCGTTGGACTTGTCCGGAAAATTCTTGATGTCATAATCTGAAATTACGTGACTGAATCACGCATACGCAGAAATATTTTGACAATAAGAAGTAATTAGGAGTACAATTTGTAATACAAGAATATAAAACTGTGATAAAGTTACAAAAATATTGAAAGGATAATTTGAAATATAATTTTAACATCTCGTGGGCTACACGTGCCCTTTTGAAATGAAAGTCTAACTCGCTGAAATTATTTAGTTAGACACATATTTCCGTTTTAAAAACTTCTCATGCTCGTGCATTCGTGTCACGTTCTGTTCGGTAGGCATCTTGCTCTAAAGACTTTGAAGGGAACCTTCATAGCCATCAGCGATCTATGGCCTAAGAAACAATAGAAGGAGTTGTTGCCATAGTTACGCTGGGCTGTTATATAGAAGACCGAACTAATTTTTTGTGATAATTATTTGATTTCATTTGATTTTATTATATTAGTATGTTTTACAGTAATAAAACGATATAAAAGTAATACTCTTTTATAATAAGTACATAGCTGCCATATGGTGGTTATGTACATTTGGTGACCCCGACGTGATGCTGCCTAATGATAAACTGCCTGTATTTTACCGTGGTTCAAGTAAAATCGATCTAATTTTTTGACCTAAAATTTGTTCGGTTCTAGCAATGTTATTTCAAAGTGATTAATAAAACTAACGTGAGCTGAACCATCCCTGATTTTTCATCAGTTACAAGACCTAGTTAGACTTATGCAGTTAACGATTGTCAAAAAATTTTGTTCTACTATGTTTTATGAAATACTACCTACAATGAAAAGTGTTTACCCACAAAAAAATATCAGATTGACAATTATTGAAAATTCAAACACAGGTAAAAACCTTTCAAACTTTATTTAAGCTATGGCCAAAAATAAACGCCAGCACAATAAAAAAAATACTACTTTTTACTGGCGAATCCTTCAAGGCTCGCCACCCCTGATCTAGGCATTGCATTGCGTTCAGAAGGCGGCTGACACACGGGGGTATCGCAGATAGTATAAATAACTGCGTTTGCGCACACATAGTATCACTTGCCGTAGTGGATTTCATATTGCAAAATGGCAGCTAAGGTATAAATAAAAAAAGACAAATATTATTCTGAAAAACTTTGTGATAAGTGCGAAAGTGTGTTATAAAATATACGCAACTTGCAAGGAGTTTGAATTAGTTTATTTAATTTCAAAATGGATCACAAGAGAATAATTCTAAGCTAAGGATCGGAGTAATCAAACTCGTAAAAGCAAAACAATATTGAAAATCCAATCGTAAAATTAATCTGTTATAGAGCTTTTACAGTAAAGAGATGAAAGTGGATTTACATAAGATTAAAATGTTTTAGAGTCTTTAGATAATATTGAGAGTGCTAAAATTCATTTCAAGCTAAGTGGATTCTGGATTACAGTTACATTTTATTGTTACAGTTAATCATTTTGTTGTGTGCGGTGGCAGCGGCCCAAGCTGGTCACGTTTTGGGAGGAGTGGCTCCTTACGCGTCATACGCGGCTCCCGTGGCAAGCTATGCTGCTCCAGCCTACGCGTCCTATGCGGCTCCTGCAGTCGTCAAGAGCTACGCCGCTCCCGCCTATTCCGCCTACGCGGCTCCCGCGTACGCATCCTACGCCGCGCCCGCGCCCGTCGCGTACTCCGCTCCCGTTGTGAAAGCCGCTGTTGCCCCCGCCGTGTCATCTGTGTCTTCCTACACAACGCACACCGCTCATGCGGCGCCAGTGTACGCTAAGACGTACGCGCCGGCTGCGTATGCTGCTCCCGTTGCCAGCTACGCGCACGCTGCTCCTGTAGCGTACACTGCTCACGCTCCCGTTGCCGCCTATGCCCAGTATGCCCACGCTCCCGTCGCCGCCTATGCCCAGTATGCCCACGCTCCCGTTGCCGCCTATGCCCACGCCCCCGTGGCCTACTCAGCAGGGCCCGCGGTCTCCCATGTCTCATACAACGGTTTAGCTGCCAACTACGGCTGGTGATCTTACCCGACTGTGTTCAAATTCTAGTTCTGTTAATTTTTAATTTGTATATTATTTTTGTACAATGAGAATAAACTGTGAAAAGCTATAATAAGAATCTGTTATTTCCTATATAAAATATCCGCTTTAAAAACATTAACTGCTAATAATTTAAGTGGTGAATCAGCCCATGACACTGAACAACTTTCCCCAAGAAACAAAGGTCGAAATATGAGGTAATTTTTTGGACGTCACAAATTGGTCTTGGTCAGTTGGTAATTTTGTATTGAGTCGTTTTTTTTTTTCATATTTCGATATTTCATATGTTCCTTGGGGAAAGTTCTTCAGTTTCAACAAATGGTTCACCCTTTGAAATATTTGCAGGATTTTTTTTACTTCCTGCATTTACATTTTAAAAGCATTGATCCTATTCAATTAAAATTAATACAATACATGTAGAGTCGATAAAATAGCGTTCAAGGTAAAAAGTCAAGGCTGACCAAGTTCATTACCAGTTGCCAAATAAAAAATAAGTTGTTATATAATGTTAATGAGGTTATAAAGGGCTCTTTATTAAGTCACACTACCACTTTTTTGACAAAATGCAGTGTGGGAACACTTTTACAATAGTTAATCAAATCAATCGCCATGAATTTCATGTAGGTAAGCCAAAACATGTATAAAAATCAGCTTCTATGGCCAACACGAGCATCAACATTTCTGGATACTAGGCGGATCGCACACTTGACGCACGACGGAGCGCTAATATATCGCAGTGGTCTATCAGGTCCATACTAGAAATGTCAATGCCCATACTAAATCTGCTCAACCGCTGTCGACGCAGCGCTATCGCAGTGTCGTCCGCTGAGTGCGGTTTTAGTATTGGGAGTTTCTGCGGTTTTAGTTGACGTTTCTAGTATGAATCTGCCAGACCGCTGCGATATTGTTTCGCTTCGTCGTGCGCCAAGTGTGCGATCCGCCTTCGACTACAGGTTAGGGAAAGGTTTATATAATCCCCTCACTACATGTTTGAAATGTGATATATAGATAAATTGCTGGCCGCACAGCAGATGAGCTGCATAGAAACTGCAGAGAAAGTGAAACTGTGGCCGAACTGAAACAAAGCGGCCAAAAATTGCCTCCCTTCAGAAATCATTTCGCCGCGCCGCTGCTGCTTCGGTGCAGTTGCAGTACAGTCACAGAACGGTTTCACCTTTAAAAAATGCTAAATCTTTCAAATGTCATTTCATTCTCTTCCGTACAAGACTTGTACCTACAGATCTCATAGATAAACGAGTCGCTTACAAGTTATTTTATTCAAGGGCTGAGTTTCCCCACTAGAAATACCTATTGCGTTACACATTGTTTATTTCTTTGTTTATCTCACGGAAAGTACAAAGAATCGCGTGATTAAATTTTTCTCTGTAACGTCATAATAGTTACATTACTTTTAATTCTGTTACATTACTGTTAATGTTGATGGTGTCATAATCGCTTACTTCTTACTTCTACAGCCTCAACAGTCCACAGCTGGACATGCGCCTCCCCCAGATCGGGGAGCATTGACATACTAACTACGTTTGGCAGCTGGATTGGCGAGCGCAGTGCAAGATATTATTGATATATACAGGGAACGCTGATGCCCTGATTTCATCCCTATGTATTTTTCTTCCAATTGCCGTAGGAGGTATACGTTTTCCAGAGTATGTGCCTGGACTGGTTTTTTTCTTCGCGTGATACATCTAAGGGTATCGCACACTTAGCGCACGGCGGACCGCTAAAATATCGCAACGTTTTGTCCGCTCCATACTAGAAATGTCAATCCCCATACTAAAACCGCTCTACCGCTGTCGACGCAGCGCTATCGCAGTGTATTCCGTCGAGTGCGGTTTAAGTATGGGTTGTGACGTTTAAGTAAGGTTGTGCATCTGACAGACCACTGCGATATTTTAGCGCTCCGTCGTGCGTCAAGTGTGCGATCCACCATACGCTTGTTTATTTTGTTTTGGAGTGTTAATTAGGTATGTACTTTAATTGTACTGTGACATAAAGGTAGCAAGGTCAAGTGTTATGATTTATATTAATTGATGTATCTCCTTTTAAGGTGAGAATTAATGGTCTTAATAATATGTAACTGTACGACTTAACGTAAAAGGTACTTTAATCATTGTGATGAATTATTTATTTATGTGGGTAGTATGCAATACGAAGTTAAAACTTCCAGACGTGATGGCTATGTTACAAGTTCAAAGATATATAAAAAAATTACAAAAATGATTATTATTAATATAAACTTTTTATCTAGCCTTCTTATATTTGAAGTAGTAAGAATTTCAATGTTACTGGCCAAGATACACTTGCACTATTTCGCAGATTGTGAGTGAGCCACGGTAGCCCAGATGGTAGAGGCATCGGCAGATTTTGCAAGTCGCTGGTTCAAATTCAAATACAGCCTATGGTAAAATTTTTGCATGTTTTCCAAAAAACTTTATTTATATAACTAAATTATAAAAAATAAGTAAATAAGTAAATAAATAAATTAGTATAAAAAATAAACTGAAATAATATCTCATTATATTATATTACCTATACCTCTCTCCTTATCTACTAAAAACATTGAACGTTCCACTTTTTTTGAGCAGTTGAGCATTTATTTATAAAAAACTGCAACACAAAAAGCCCACACTTAACGCACAACGGAGCGCTAAAATGTCAGATCCATACTAGAAACGTCACTCCCCATACTATAACCGCACTCGACGGACGATACTGCGCTAGCGCTGCGTCAATAGCGGTTGAGCGGGTTGAGTACGGAGATTGACATTTCTAGTATGAATCTGACAGACCACTGCGATATTTTAGCGTTCTGTTGTGCGTTAGGTGTGCGATCCGCCAAAGTTTTAGCGGAATGTTAATAAACGTGATAGATTTGCCTCAAGCCAACTTGAAGTGTCAAATAATAATTTAGCAAATGACACAAGTTGTCCTTAAAACTAATCATCGCGTCGTTGCAAAAACTTGTCCTTAAGTGATTTAAGCTATATCTTAAAATTAAATTACATCCTTTTAGGTCAATATCAAACACATAACAACGTACATCGGAATTAAAACTGCGAAGCAAATAGCCAACCTCCGAAAAAAGTGGTAATATAATAAACAAATTAACTTAAAAAATATTCACCGGGGTAGGTTTAACCAAAATAATTATGCCGTGACATTTTTTATATTAAATATTTGATTATATATATGGCTGAATTATAATTAACACAACAACAAAATTAAGCACATCGTTACTATCACGAACTCAATTTCGCACATTTAACATTAACCGTGATTATCATTTGTGTAATAGTATTTACGTACTATTACAATTTTCATATGTAAGGCGAGGAACACACTTGACGCACGACGGAGCGCAAAAATATCGCAGCGGTCTGTCAGATCCATACTAGAAATGTCAATCCCCATACTAAAACCGCTATTGACGCAGCGCTATCATCCATCGAGTGCGGTTTTAGTATGGGATTGGGGAGTGACGTTTCTAGTATGGATTTGACAGACCGCTGCGATATTTTTACGCGTCAAGTGTGTTCCTCGCCTCAGTAAACAGTAGTGTGCGCAGGCTCTAAACTCATCAAAAGGGTGCTGTTACCACTTAAAAGCAAAAGGATCGCTTAAGCATTTCCGCCGTTAAAGTTGCCGATATGTTTGTTGTAAAAAATCAACTGTTGATATTTTAAGGGGTAAACCAGTCTATAATAAAACTGAACAACTTTTCCCAAGGAACACAGGTCAGGTTACGTCATGTAAAAATATTTGCAGTATTTTTTACATTATGTGTTCATGTTGCACCGTATTATGATTTTGCTCGCGATAAATGATTGATAAGCTGTTTATAATTCAACTCGGAGTCAATCAGTGACACGCCCAGGTCGTTGACCTGTACCCACGCATAGACTTAACGTAAGCTAAGCTCAGGTGGTCACGACATTGTAGTTGCTCAATGTAATGAAATATCAGGATGTAACTGGTACTAGGTATTATCAGTTTAGCCTTATACGATTCCTATTTGTTTTCTTTTTTTTTGCTTTCTTTATGTACGTAGGTACTTAAATCAATGACTGTAACTTAATACTGAATACATAACAAAAATCACGTTGAGTATACTATACGTATACTACGTATCCTACAACTGCGGTACCCCTGATTATTGACACTAGAAAGACAGAACATGATATCAAAAATTTTCACGCGACCTATATAAATCTCATACTATATCAATCGGGACTCTACGATATTCAGACACGTTGCAATATTTAAATATGAGCGAAAATATCTTATAGATTTCTAGGAAGGAATCAGTCCATGTAGTGAGTTGATCATTTGCATATGAATGCTATAAATATGACACACATCTATGTAGGTTGTAAACATTTTCAGGGTTAATATGACAAAAACATGCCATAAAATAGAATTAATTTGGTAAGCGCTATATCCATATTAGGTTTATTAAACATATACAAATACAAAGTCAAGGCTCATATGTAGATCAATTGTATTATTTAATTCTAAATAATATTTTTGCCAATCATAGTTCCGTATTCCATAATATGACTAGTATTAGGTTTTAAGAATTAATTACACGAATTTAAAGATCTATTAGGCAGATTACACACTTAACGCACGACGGTGCGCTAAAATATCGCAGCGGTCTGTCAGATCCCTAGAAATAGAAACGTCACTCCCTATACTAAAATCGCTCTCGACGGATGATGCTGCACTAGAGCTGCGTAGCGGTTGAGCGGTTTTACTATGGGGATTGACATTTCTAGTATGGTTCTGACAGACCGCTGAGATATTTTAGCTTTCCGTTGTGCGTTAAGTATGCAATCCGCCTTAGAATTGCATTGGTTTGAAAACGAACTAAGAAAATAAATAATGCACATTTTTATTATAACCTAGTAGCAAACATTTTTAGTAGGTAAGTAAAAACACTAACATAACAGTAAATCAGTATGATGTGACGACTCTTTTAAAATAACTTTACATCCAGGCAAATTATTTAATATATAGTAGGGTTAACACGACCAAAAATAACTTGCTATAACTGAACTTTTGACTGTTAGGTAAGTGTATCCTAAAAGCATGTATAGTAAATTCTGTTAGAAATTGGACCAATTAAGGCGGAATTCGCATTCAGGGCGACATAATTTACGGCGATGGAAACGCCTAGAGCGTTGTCATCACAAGGTTGATATCAAACTTTATAACTATATAAACGGTCAAATAAACATCCTAAACTATAACACATACCACACCCAAAGACATCACACCTTATTTTAAAATGATTGCTAAGGTAAGAAAAAGTTTGATGAAAAAAGCTTTTCGAGTTTTAATCTCAAAATTCTGGCCGTATAACTTTAAAGTGAGCAATAGGATATTGTTCTTAACATTTCTGCTACCTTATCAGATAATTGTATCATATTTATAATTATTGTAATAAGTTCCATATGTATCAAACATTTTAGGTCTCCTTTAACATGTAATTTATTTCGTGGTCAATGTTTTCGGATAATAAATTAATCATGTAGATTGCATCCGAGTCATTGTTTTGAATCACACACAAAATTGATGACATTTGCTTACCTTTTCATTGTGAATTGTAAAAAAAAATCTTAAGTTCTTTAACAGTAAAAAATATATATTTACTTTCAGGTCACCGTTTTCGTCTGCCTCTTTGGCTTAGCATTTGCTGGTTTCTACGGCGGCCATGGCTACTCTTCACTCGGCTACTCAAGCTTCGGTCCATCTTACAGCTACGCTCCCGTAGTCTCGAAGACCATCGTAGCGTCGCCAGCAGTCAGCTACGCCGCTCCAGTAGTCTCGAAGACCATCGTAGCAGCGCCTTCAGTCTACTCCGCTCCAATAGTGAAATCTTACGGTCCTGTGAGCTATTCTGCTCCACTCGTAAGCAGCTATGCTCCTCGCATTGTGAAGACCTACAGCCACGCATATTCTGCTCCTGTCGTCAGCTCTTACGTCGCTCCGTCTTATTACTCCTCCCCTGTTGTCAAGACGTACTCTTACTCTCCTTATGTTAGCAGCGGTTATGGATACAGCAAATACTTGTGGTGATTTAAGATATTCTAGTCTATATAAGTATGATGGCTAAAAAATTGTACACGTGCTATAAAATAATATGATTTAGTTTTTTATGTTTATCTTTTTTAAAATAAATGAATTCCAATTAAAGGTATTTTTAGTCAATTTCAAGGATGCCCGGCAGATAAATCTTCAAAATTGCTCACATTTAATTAGTACCAACAACTTCTGACCATTCATTGGAACTTATCGCTTTAATTATTCTATTATAGATAATTTGATCTTTTGGATGCTTCATATACCCTGAGTTATACTCTTCGTATACCCAAATGCCCTAAGGTACTCACAGGGTAGATAATGCCATGTACACATATTTTAGTGCATAAATATTCATAAATAAATAAATTTTGTACCTACTGGGAAAACTGGCTCGTAGAACTTTGGTACCTATATTGTAATGTTCCAGGTTTTAAAAGTGTGTCCTTTATGATATATTTAATAAAAAGAAACTATTAAGTAATTTACTTGCATAAATCTTTAAAAATAACGAATGAGGTAGGTAGTTCCCAAAGTAGAAGCTCTTAGTTTGGAGCTGTGTGAAATATTTCGGTTGTTTATGTATAAAAAACCTGATTTTAGTGAGTTTACATAGATCGTAGGGTTCAATTGATGTAGTTAGAGACACAAATTAATATTTTTCTCTGACGTAACACGCGCATTATTTTTTGTGTACTTCATATTTGATACGAAAGTTTTTAATTTGTGCTCATCCTGGCCAGAAAACCACAGCATCTTTATTACGTTTATGGAACGAACCCGCTTTTATTGTGTACTTAAATACACTGGCCTACTCGCAGAACCAGAGTTGAGAATTGAGTAATCACTAGCTCAATTTCTGAAACCTCGCAATTGGAATCCGTGCACGGAAGTTCGCAACGACTGGCCTAACCACACTTATTTACATGTCTACTACTCGATGTTTTTGAAGTGCGGAAAGTGCGGAAGTGTTTTTGAACAGCGTCTTATAATTCGATAGAGCCGGCTGCACGCACCAAAAAACATGACTCATGCGGCGTTATCTCGCTCTGAGGCGTTCCATTTAAGGCTTGTTCCATCAGTATTCCCTTAAAACCGACTTTACCAGACAACCGATTTTTTTTGTAATCAAGGATATGTGTAAATTTATTAGGGTAGGTATGTGGGAATCGATAAGTCAAGTAGAACGTGTGATATAAGCATAATTAGCAGCAGACTCCCGCATGCAAGAATTCTAAAATAGAACCCCAGAAGGCCGTTTAGCTGGGTCATCTAGGAAAAATAGGACTCATTGCGTACATAACATGTAAATCTACAACATTTTGCGTATCATACCTCATTAATTAGCCAAAATTGTAATTAGTTACGGTCTGTTTAAGGGTTAATAGAACATGAAACCTTGAAAACTAATATTTCCTACCTTTTTTGGTATAAAAGCGTGTAACAATACAGATATTAACATCATTCGACACACAAGTGAAAAAGAACAAGAACTACACCAATATGTACACAAAGGTATTAAAATCATTTAAAACTACTTAATTATCAAAATAATTACACTTCGAAGATCACTTTCTTTTTTTATATAAAATTCTTTTGTAAACGGTTCGCAACGCAGCTGTTCGCTATAAAAATATAAGAAAGATAAATAGTAATTTATATATTAGTTACTGATCATTCGTAAAATTTACACATCCATGATTCAAAATTTTGGTATCCCAATGTATTGTATCAATCAATAGGTGCATAATTTTCTAAATTTTCTCCTAGATCGTAGTTCTCGCTTGCCTTTTGGGCGTGGCCTGCGCTGGTGCCATTGGAGGTTACTCCGGCGCGGCCCTCGGAGGCTACAACGGTCTCGGCTACGGCGGTCTGGCTAGCGGCTACGGCGGTCTGGCTAGCGGCTACGGCGGTCTGGGCGGCTATCCCGGCTACGCTGTCTACGGTGGCTACGGAGGCCACGGCGCCTACGGAGGCTATGGAGGCTATGCCCCGGCTACATCATACGTGTCGGTGACCAAGCATGTTCCTGCTGCCAGCGGTGTATACGGAGGACATGGAGGTTACGCCGGCTACGGCGGCTACGGGAACGGCTACGGCTACGGGAATGGCCTCGGCTACGGCAGTGGTTACGGATACGGAGCGGGGGCGTATGGGCATGGAGTCGGTGCCTACGGTGGATACGGTCACGGCTGGTGATTTCAGTTCCTGAAATATGTTGACACATTAATTTTATTTTTTCAATTTTATGTTTTTGCCAAATTATCCAAGTTCCTTTAATTGATGTTCATAAAATAAAACTTATTTTTTCTATAAATTTCTCGTATCACTTAATAATACAAAAAAGCGTTCATAGATAACGGTAATACAGAAGCAACACGTAGTCTACGAACCCTTTTATATGATGTTTCTGTAAGATTATCAGCTGATTACGCCTGCCGCGATACTAGTAGTTTTGCTCACAGGGTCTCAGTATTAAATTGAGCTGTAATAACATAGATATAATTATATAGACACACTGCTACAAATACATATTAATTTATGGGGCCATAAATCACAGAACTACCAGGAAGTTTTAGCATAAAAAACAAACTACTTCCGAAAAGGATTTCCTTATTACCATAATATTGTTTGATAAAAAAGACTCGGTGGCTCTCCATATCATAGTGTACGAAGTATCTACAGGTATGCCTTTAAATTCGTGTTTTATTTCTACTCTTTGGGTAACTATAAACTACCTAGGTACCTGCAAACTGGGTTTAAGAACAAAAACACTTAGAATACTATTTAATAATAATAATAATAATAAGTATAAGACTTAGAAGTCTGGATATGCGAAGTTCTCCGAATGAAATGTTCAAACTTAGTAGGTATGATATGCCATTTATATGACGTATTAGAATCATCCGAAACTTATAGTCGTACGAACTAAAGTACGAACTAGGATTTTCTCATAGGTGAATCTAATGAAAATCCAAATCAAACTAAAGTACGAACTACTTTCTGGTATTTACTAAAATTCATATCGTATACATTTACTGAGGAAAAGAACATTATCGTTATCTAAAGTACAAGTACAGTGGTAGAGATTTATTTTATTATTTTATTTACTTGAAATACATTTTACAGCATAACATCTTAGCCTATGCACTGTAAAACTAACATCTCTATAATAATTATAATAAAATCAAACATATTTTATAATATTTAGACCCAAAAAAATCAAGATAAAGATAACAAACAAACTTAACATTTGTGTGATAGGTAGGTAGGTACAGTTCTATATCTATAAACAGCTTACCGCAAACAATCGCTACACGTGATTGTCAACGCTTGCTATTACCAACCAAAAAATAATAATTACCAAGCTAGAAACTAGCTACTAATAGCTAGAAATGCTAGCGTTAGCTTCTCAATAACTAGCACTACACACTCTGTTATAGTATACTAAGGTATGCCTACAACTAGTACAGTAAAAGATGTTGAAACATCAGCGATGTTTGGGTGTAGTTCTCCTTGGCATTGGTGCAGTACAGAAAGCCGCAGGCAAAGGCGGTTAACACACTTAGCACACAACGGAGCGTTTTTTTTAGCTTATCCGTAACGCATGCGCCTGTCGGTTGCAATAGGAAGTTTTAAATTGACTAAAAACCGACGTTCACGCAGGTTGAATGCATGAACTTTCGTCAACGGATGCGTCTGTCAAAGAACGCAAGTTAATCTGTTACTGCGTCAACGTAAATTATAAGTATGGGGAATTTGAAATTTCCTTACATCTGACAGACGCGTTACGGATGCGCTAAAATGCGCGCGTCGTGCGTAAGATGTGGGATTCGCCAAAAGAGGGCAGATTCGTCAGCCAGACCAGTTAGCGAGTTGCGGTATAAAAGCAAACGCAATTGCTATTCAGATTATACGAACAGCATCCTACAAACACCCAACATGTACTCCAAGGTACAGTGATTAATCCTATACAAGTGATTGTTTATTTGAAATGGAAAGTGCAAGAGAAAAAATATTTTTTTAAAGGATAAGACAATTTGGATTTGAAATATTGTGTGCTGTGTTAATAAACCAAATCAAGCCTGCTACTTGTAGAAGGTGGTTGAAAAATTCTGACGCTAGGGTTCATTGAAATACCCCTAAAAAGATATTTTTTTCGTCTATTTGTTACTGGCCGTTCATTATTTTAGGGAGTGAAAAAAAAAACCGAGTTACTAAAGTGTTTTTTCTATAACAGGTCGTCATCTTCCTGTGCGCCGCGAGCATCGCCTCAGCCGGCCTAGTCCACAGTGGTGCCCCCGCGGCATACGCCGCCGCCCCCTACGGAGCAGTGTCCTACTCGGCGCACGCTGCCCCTTTAGCGTACGCTGCAGCCCCCGTGGTCGCTAAGGCCTACGCTGCCCCGGCAGTCAGCTACGCCGCCGCCCCTGTCGCTACATACGCCGCCGCCCCCGTTGTCCACAAAACAGTAGCCACGTATGCTGCTGCTCCTGCAGTCTCTTACGCCGCCGGTCCTGCCGTCTCTTACGCTGCTGCTCCCGTTGTCGCTAAGACCTACGCCGCACCAGCAGTCACCTACGCCGCCGCTCCTGTCGTTAAGGCTGTAGCGCCTGCTGCTGTGTCTTACCAGTCAGTGCACCACGCGTCCGCTCCAGTGTACGCTAAGACTTACGCCGCTGCTCCCGCTGTGGCTTACGCTGCGCCTGCTCCCGTCCACTACGCCGCCAGCCCCGTGATTAAGAGCGTGGCGCCTGTGTCTTACGCCGCTCCCGTGTCTTACGCCCACGCCGCACCCGTGTCTTACGCCCACGCCGCCCCCGTGGCTTACGCCGCCGCTCCCGTTGTTAAGGCCGCGGTCGCTTACTCTGCCGCTCCCGCTGTCTCCCATGTTTCATACTCCGGTGTGGGTGTCAACTACGGTTGGTAAAAATAAACCGAATCACTTTTGTACATAAATTATTTATTTTTTATACAGGGTGTGTTTGTACGAACGAATATGGAAAATAAAAAACAATAAAAATCGAAAATAAAGCCTAAACATTATTTTATTTATTGACCTATCTTCTACGTTTCTTTTCTCATATTATTATAAAGTTCTTTGACTAATTTTGAAAGCCATCATCCTATCATCATACTAATAAAATTGATTTCTTGTATGCCTGATAACACAAAGATATTGTTTTTTTTACTATATTGTACTTATTGGTATTGATAGCTCTCACAGTCTGGCTGGACATAGTCTATAATCTGCGCTGCAAATTAGTATGTTGAATACGTACCAATTGTTGTAAAATACACGTAGGTAAGGCATAGTTCGGTGGCAGATTTTGTTGAATATAAATATAAGGTGTAAAAATATTAGCTGCTAATATTTAAAATGGTGAATCAGCCCATGAAACTGAACAACTTTCCCCAAGAAACAAACATATGAATTAAAAAATTTGGACCTCCCATATAAATTTACTTGGTCGGTTCGTAATTTTGTATGGGTGGTCCAATTTTTTTTCATAATTCAGCCTATGTTCCTTAGGAAAAGTTGCTCAGTTTCATGAGCTGGGTCACCCCTTAAAATATTTACAGCTAACTTTTTTACACCCTGTATTATGATTTATGATTAAGACTGTGCTTGCTTATCCAATCTTATAATCACAAATATTACGACTGTATAACATGCATCAAGATTTAAGGATTTTATAAAGTATTTATGTTCGGCCAGATGGACCGGACTGGTAATGACTGGATGGCGAAAGCGGGAGATCGTTCATTATGTTGTGGCGTACCCTGGGGGAGACTTATGTCCAGCAGTAGACTGCTATAAGCTGATGTGATGTGGATAATGGTTTGTGTATTATTTACAAACTTTGCTTAGTTCGGGGATAGATAGCACTGTGCGAATTGTCTAGGATATGTAATCATATAAAAAATGGTTTTTCATACAGAATATAAAGTTTACTGCCAAAAATGGCCAGAATAGCCTTCTCCGGGCGCATCAGCGCCGATCTGATTAGAAGTCGAAGTGGTCGTTATGGCCGAAATCGGTTGGAGAGATCAACATCATCATATAAAAAAACCGAGTATTTCTTTTGATAAGCTGATATTTACCTTTGAGCTACGAACTTAACCTTTATTCAGCACATTTATTTTATTTTATTGATAGTTTATATTATTATCCAATCTGTTTGATAGGATTTTTTCCAGCACGAAATGCGAATGTCTATCACATATCCTTATTCACATATTTTTAATAGAAATTTCTCTTACACCTTGTATGAATCTCAATTTCTGAAATGGTAGAAAATTACGTTTACGTGAACGAAAATCAGTCGTCCACGATTTAATTTAAGCTTTCATCCTTTTTTGCGCATTTTTGAAAAAAGTAGCTCTGTATTGCTATTTTATTAAAATTGCGTTTCGGTTTTATTCAGAAATATTTACACCTCACTACCGTCATTCCTAGGAAAGTTCTTTGAGATAATTATAATCCCCAACAGTGAAAAGAAACGTGATTTTAAAAGGTTATATCTATGGTCTAATGCTTAGGTATTTGTCATTGTAGGTTTCACAATCAGCTGCTTTGGCGAGTAGTAGAAAATGGAAACGAGTGGTTAGACACACAGAGTGTTTAAAAAAATACCGTTTTTAGGATTCTGCTTACGGAATAGTGATTGCGTAGAACGGAATTGACTTAGGTAAGCTGATTAATTACATATCCTAGACAACACTTGATTTTATCCTAGACAATTCGCACAGTGCCATCTATCCCCGAACTAAGCAAAGTTTGTAAATAATACATAAACCATTATCCACATCACATCAGCTTATAGCAGTCCACTGCTGGACATAAGTCTCCCCCAGGGTACGCCACAACATAATGAACGATCTCCCGCTTTCGCCATCCAGTCATTATTTTTTTTATTTTTTATCTATGATGGGCTTACTCTTGACCCCAATCTTACCCTAGAGCAGAGATGGGATCTACGGTGGAGCGAGCTTGCCCAGAAGATGCCTATTCACTCTAGACTTAAAGAGATTCAGGTTATATGCACTCGGAAATACAGACGCAGGCAGGGAATTCCATTCTTTAGCCGTGCGCATAATGAAAGATGATTTGAAGCGCTTAGTGCGTAATGTGGGTATTTCAACTAAGAACGGATGGTAGCCGGCCGTGCGTCTGGATGTCCGATGGAAGAAAGGAGACGGTGGTATGAGCTCATGCAGCTCACGCGCACACTCTCCGAAGTACAACCTATAAAAGACCGATAGGCAAGCAACCTTGCGGCGGTAAGCCAGGCTGTGAAGCTTGGTCGCCACCAGTTTTTTATCGCCTATTAATCTCTTGGCTCTGCGTTCCACCGAATCCAGTGCAGCAAGTTGGTATTTTGCCGAGCCATCCCAAAGGTGACAGCAGTACTCCATGCAAGATCGCACTTGAGCTTTATAAAGAGTTAGAAGCTGTTCAGGCGTGAAGTACCGCTTGACTTTATTCAGGACGCCCAACTTTCTAGCTGCAGTTTGAGCCTTGGACTCGATGGTGGTGCCGAAGTTGAGGTCAGAGGTCAGCTCCATGCCAAGGACTCCATTATTAGTCATTACCAGCCCGTTCCATCTGGCCGAACATAAATACTTTTTAAAATCCTTGAATCTTGATGCATGTTATACAGTCGTAGTATTTGTGATTATAAAATTGAGCTAGTCGAACAGTGGACGGATACTGCTTTTCAAAAAGGATAATAAGGAAAACGTGTTCTTAGAATTATATGTCACATTTTATTTTCTGTTTTACTTCTCTGTACACTACACAATCTGGTAAATAAATATTTTATTTACAATTTGACTACATTACCAACCGTAGTTGACACCCACACCGGAGTATGAAACATGGGACACAGCGGGAGCGGCAGAATAAGCGACCGCGGCCTTAACGACGGGAGCGGCGGCGTAAGCCACGGGGGCGGCGTGGGCGTAAGATACGGGAGCGGCGTGGGCGTAAGACACGGGTGCGGCGTAAGACACAGGCGCCACGCTCTTGATCACGGGGCTGGCAGCGTAGTGGACGGGAGCAGGCGCAGCGTAAGCCACAGCGGGAGCGGCGGCGTAAGTTTTAGCGTACACTGGAGCGGACGCGTGGTGCACTGACTGGTAGGACACAGCAGCAGGAGCTACAGCCTTAACGACAGGAGCGGCGGCGACGACGGGAGCAGCGGCGTAGCTGACGGCAGGGGCGGCGGCGTAAGAGACAGCGGGAGCAGCGGCGTAAGAGACAGCGGGAGCAGCAGCGTAGCTGACTGCCGGAGCAGCGTAGGCCTTAGCGACCACAGGGGCTGCAGCGTACGCTAAGGGGGCAGCGTGCGCCGAGTAGGACACTGCTCCGTAGGGGGCGGCAGCGTATGCCACGGGGGCACCACTGTGGACTAGGCCAGCTGAGGCGATGCTGGCGGCGCACAGGAAGATGACGACCTGTCAAAATAAAAATATTAAGGTCAGTTTTATTACCATTATCTATCACAGAAATCTATTTTTAAACAAAACCCTGTTACACATTTCTTAAAAAAAGATCTCAACAATTTTTTTATTAATAAATGTTTAGTACCTTGGTGTACATGTTGATGCTAGTGAGATGCTGTCGTTGGAATAATTCACAGAACCATTGCAACTGCTTATATATTGATCTTTCTAACTGGTATTTCTGCCAAATCTGCATCTGTGGGCCTGAGGCGTCGCGTCGTTAGCAGCGTCAATGCCAAGGTAAACTTCCAATTCCAATATAACGATGCTATACTGCATTCGCTTACATACTGTCGCGACCAGCGTAACTGTCAGCACGCGCATGTAAGTGCTGGTATCAAGCATTGAGGTCAATTTACGCTGGTCGCGACACTATCTAAGCAAATGAGCTATTTATTATACATTTCAACATCCTATTTCTATGAAATAAAGCAGATCTAGAGGTAAAGTTTACTTGAAAAAAAACCGGATGTGCTTGTTTCTGTTTTATAGAGCTTTTTAGTATAATTTATTCAAAAACGAGTATGGAAACTATTTCCAGTTACGGAAGGTAGATAGCACAGGCACTGCGCCATATTTGTGGTTCGTTGCAGCCACCATAGAAAAACTCCTTTTATCAGAAAACCGGATCCGTCATAACATCGGAAGATCATGCGTGTGACAACGGCTTTTATAAAATGTCAAATGTATCACACACCATTCATAATAATTAGGCGGATCGCACACTTGTCGCACGACGGAGTGCAAAAATATCGCAGCGGTCTGTCAGATCCATACTAGAAATGTCAATCCCCATATTAAAACCGCTCAAGCGCACTCGACGCAGTGCTATCGCAGCATCGTCCTTCGAGTGCGGTTTTAGTATGGGGAGTGACGTTTGTAGTATGGATCGGACGGACCGCTGCGATATTTTAGCGTTCCATCGTGCTTCAACTGTGCGATCCGTCTTTCAGCTTACCTCCAAGTCAAAGATGCCTTAAAGTCTACTAAAAATATCTTAGTTCTATTATTTTTGAATTGCTTAGGTACATAGTTTAAAAGTTTTTAAGTTAAGGACGGTATGAGAAATTACCATTTTGAGGCCATATTGCCTAATTAAATCAAACTTTGGATGTATGTAGGTATGTATATTAAATATATATTTTTTAATAGCCTTTTCAGCGCCCCACTGCAGGGTGCAAAAAAGTTACCTGCAAATAATTTAAGGGGTTTCAGCTCATGAAACTGAACAACTTTCCCCAAGAAACATAGAAATTTTTAAAAAAATTGGACTTCCCATACAAAACTACCGACCGACCAAGTCAATTTGTATGGGAAATTTTCTCATTTTTGACCGATGTACCTTGGAAAAAGTTGTTTAGTTACATAGTCTGATTCACCTCTTAAAATATTTGCAGCTTTTTTTACACCTTATATTGTTCGGAATCATGAAATCTATCGCAACTAATTCCTTGTTTTTCCTTTCTTTCTAATAGAAGTCGTTTCAATAGGCAACCTTGTCGGAAACTAAAGGGGTGACTAGAGTGAGATCCACAATATTATGAATCAATAGCGCCCATGTAGCGCAGTCAACTTTCGCACAAAGTTTTGACAAAATTGAAATGATGAGTCATTCATTTAATTCACTGATCTCTGTAGGTAGTAGGTTTACTTGTGTCAGTGCATATGGGTACCTAATCGATCGTTGTGAGAGGACGAAATGCTAAAAGTATTTACTCGGAACTTTATAGGCAGGAAATTATTCCAACCTCATTAAACTAACATTTATCACCTATTATGTAGGTTAACGCAACTAGTTGTTAAATTATTTGGTATGGTAAAAAATAATTTACGAAAAACTCTGCTACCCTTTAATTAATCCCACTTGCTGCAATTCACTCTGTAAGCTGCATGTATTCGCTTTGTCATTGATACCTAAACCACCTCGGCTCCAGAATTCACTTCCCAATCGAAAGCTAATTAGAATCTGGCGCTCTCTGTAGAGTATGGGTTGTATGTGGTCGAAATGGGCATCGAATATTGGGATTGCACTTGATTTATGTGCAAGGCTGGAAATTTTGTGTACTTCGCATTCTTATGAAAAAATATTCTACTGTGCATTCATATCGCACATCTTCTTAGAAGGCGGATCGCACACTTGACGCACGACGGTGCACTAAAACATCGCAGCGGTCTGTCAGATCCATACTAGAAATGTAAATCCCCATACTAAAACCGCTCAACCGCTGTCGATGCAGCGCTATCGCAGTGTCGTCCGTCGAGTGCGGTTTTAATATGGGGAGTGACGTTTCTACTATGGATCTGACAGACCGCTACGATATTTTTGCGCTCTGTCGTGCGTCAAGTGTGCGATCCGCCATAGCATATGGACTTTTGACTAAGCGAGGCATTTAACAAGCATAGCACGTGACGGGGAAGCGAGATACAACAAAGATGCACTACCAAAACGCAACCGTAGTTTGTATCATAGTCGTCATAGATCATAGATCACGTAACGTAATAGGTAGATTAGCATAGGTATTAATTACATGTCAACTACTATTTGATAGAATACAAGGTGACAACATTATTAAAAGGTGTAATAAAGTAAACAACATTTAAGGTAGAACATATTTTATCTTTATTTGTTGTTTTCATTTTTTCGTAACAATATTTTTCAGTCTAATCGTTTAAAGCTTTCATTTTTTATACCAGCTGCTAAGTACAGGAGCGGTGGCGGCGTAAGTCAGAGGTTGAGCGTCCGCGTAAGACACATGGCCGGCAGTGTAGGACACAGGGGCTGCAGCGGCGTATTGGACTGAAGATGCGTAAGTCACGGGAGATGCGGCGGCGTAAGACACGGGAGCGGCGTAAGTAGCATAGCTTGCGGGTGCAGCGTAAGTTTTGAGAACAGGGCTGGCAGAGTACGCTACAGGGGCGGCAGCAGTGTAGGTTGATACGGCGGGAGCGACGACCGTCTTCTGAGCCACAACAGGCGCGTAAGCCTGGTAGGACACAGCTTTGGCAACAACTGGGGCAGCCTCGTAAGTCACGGCTGGGGCAACAACAGCTTTAGCTACGACAGGGGCGACGTATTTCTTAGGAGGGTGCACGTGTTGTGTTGTCACTGTTTGATAAGAGTAAGCCGGCTGCAGGGGCTTGGTAACAACTGGAGCTGCGGCGTATGTTGCGACGGGGGCGGCGACAGTCTTGGCGATCACTGGTGATGCAGCATACGTTGCGACGGTCTTGGCAACCACTGGTGCGGCGTATGTGGCCACGGCTGGGGCTACAACAGCTTTAGCGACCGGGGCGGTGTAAGTCGACTGGTAAGATACAGCCGGCGCAACGGTCTTAATTACCGGGGAAGCGGCGTAAGTTGTGTAGGCTGGGGCGGCAACAGAATATGAGGTGTACGCTGGGGCAGCTGCCGCGTAGGAAACCGCTGGAGCGGCATATTGGGCGCTGTAGGCGACTGCTGGTGCTGCAGCGTAAGCCACTGGAGCTGCGTATGCCGTCTGAGCTGCGTACGCTACTGGGACACTGTATGGCTGGAGAAGGTTTCCAGCTGAAGCGATGCCAGCCACGCACAGTACTACCACCAACTGCAACAAAATCTTTTGTTAGTCAAATTCACTTGCTTCCCCAAATTTAGTCCGTGGAACAAATCACTGTTACACAATTTCAACAAAAATAGAATATGACACAACATCCACCCGTACCTTGCCGAACATGTTTAAGCGGTCTCTATTAGTGACAGAATAGTTTTGAGAACATTTGCATTCATTTATATACCTCGACGACAAACTGGTATCGGATCCTAGCAGCGTCTAAAGAAGTGCTTTGCATATTTTAAATCGTTAAAAAAAGACACTTGCGACGTTGAAATTAGAATTTATGGATCCTAGGTCCTTATAAAGTTTGACCGTCGTTTAGAAAATAAAACAATGTCAGGGTTAGACTGAGGCGAGCATTTAGATTCATAATGTGAACTTATTTTTCATCATAAAGTAGCTTGAAGTACGGCTTGCAAGGCGTTAAGGCTATTTGATGTTTATGTATGGCTAGGTAGATACTACTAAGTTGTAGAGATATAATTAAATAAAACTCGTCGTGAACTTGGAACACATTGAAAACACAAGCCGAAAATTTAGATACCTAGCTTATTAAGAATACCTATGTGATAACATCATATTACCTAAAACAGTCCAACCCATTTATAATTTTAGCCCAGATGGCATATTATCACCGCTGCTGCGTCACTCCCAATACTAAAACCACACTCGACGGACGACGCTGCGATAGCGCTGCGTCGACAGCGGTTGAGCGGTTCTAGTATGGGGATTGACATTTCTAGTATGGACCTGACAGAACGCAGGTATATTTTAGCAATCGGTCGTGAGTTAAGTGTGCGATCCACCTAATAAAAGTAATTTAGTTAAAAAATCTAAAACAAAAACATCTCACGTTGATGTCTTTTGTACGAACCAGTTATATTGTTTACTTTATACAAATTGTTACGAGCTTTGATGAAAATGTTCGACTTTCTTTGTTTCATGTAAATAACTTGAATGTTAGGTACCTTATTCTATGTATTTAGTTCATCTCTGCAGGGTACAAGTATTCTAATGCATGACAGTGCAGAGTATCTTAGGTCCGTATTTATAAATCGCTCTCAACTCTGCGATCGATCTCAAGAGCGATTTTGGCAAATGTCAGTCAACAGCATCTCAGAAGTCGCACTCAAGATCGATCTCAGAGTTGAGTGCGGTTTATAAATACGAACCTTAAACTACTGTATGTGAGCGTTCTGAGTTTATTTATGAGCAACTTTGAGAAATTGGACATTGCACATGCAATTAGGCCTGCGCCATGACATTTATCTGATTCGTACAACTGACTGGTTAAGTAGGTGGGTGGATATTTGAAAACGGTTCTTCAGGTCCCTTTCCTGGCAAATTTAAAATTTTAGTTTTATGGTTATTTTATTATTGCATAATAATGAAGGCCTATTGAAAAGGTTATTTACGAAAAAACACTTAAATCGAACCACAGGTTTCGTCAAAATTCAATTTTGAAATTTGAGGTGCCAGTCAACGGGACATTCTAAGCCAGTCAAGGGACAAAGTAATTATTTTAACAAAATATATGTATAAAAGCTGTTCATCTTTTGCTTTTAACTAAGTAGAATAGAAGTAAAAGTTGCCGCGGCCTACCAGACTGACGCCCTGAAGCCTCAGTCTGGTTAAGACACGACGCACCTAGTCACAGACAATTTGCTCGTGCTTGAAACACGACACAGCCAGCCCGACATACGAAATGAAACAGCCACAGTGTTCGACAATCACAGTTGACAGGCGGGCAAATGTGATCTGTCGACCTCCAGAAGAAGGCTATTTGAAACAGCCGAAACGTAGACCCAATTCTCCACCAAAACAATAGTAACGTAAGTCGTTTAGACTTAGACCATAATGAAACAGATTGCATGAGACAAGAAGAAACCACCGAAAAGATTATGACCTGAGAATTAACTGTGTTGTATATTCTGCTACTGAACAGACGAAGATAACCTTAAAGTTTACGCAATCAGCCAAAGACACGCATGGCTCAGATAGCCTTAGACACCACTAGGCAAGCAACCTAACACACGCCGCTGTATACATGAGACACGACGCAATCAGCTTAAGAGACATTGCCATCAGACTGAGAAATAACGTAACTAACCTGAGACACGATGCAGTCACCTTAGAGACGACGTAATCAGCATGAGACACGATGTACTCAGATTCAAAAAGACTCCGACATACAATGCAATCAGCTTAAGAGACGCCGCAACCAACCTGAGACATAACACAGCCATGCTGAGATACAATGCAGACAGCTGAAGATACGTCGCAATCAACCTCAGACAACGCAGTAGGCTAAGAGACGTCGCAGTCAGCTTTAGAGATGTCGAAGTCACCCTTAGTGAGACATAACGCAGCCGCCCTGAGATACAACGCAGTCTGCTTAAGAGACGTCAAAATCAGCCTGACATAGCGCAGCCACCCTGAGATACAACGCAGTTGCTTAAGAGACTTCGTTTTATGACCCTGACGGAGATAAAACGCAGCCAACCTGAGATGCAACGCAGTAAGCTGAAGAGACGTCGCAATCATTCTGTGACATGATGCAGCCACCCTGAGATACAACGCAGTCAGCTTAAGAGACGTCGCAATAAGCCTGAGTGAGACATGACACAACCACCTTTAGATATATCACAGTCAGCTTAAGAGACGTCACAATGAACCTGAGTGAGACATGACGCAGCCACCCTTAGATACTCGTACATCGCAGTCAGCCTCAGAGACGTCGCAGTCAAAAGACGTAGAAATCAGTCTAAACGAGACATAACGCAGCCGCCCTGATATACAACGCAGTAGCTTAAGAGACGTCGCAATCAGTCTGTGACATTACGCAACCACCCTGAGATACTACGCTGTAAGCTGAAGATCGTTGCAATTAACGTGAAACCTAACGCAGAGATCCTGAGATACAACGCAGTCAGCTTAAGATACGTCGCAATGTGCCTAAGTGAGATGTATCGCAGCCAACCTGAGATACAACGCACTCAGCTTAAGAGACGTCGCAGGCAGCCCAAGATATAACGCAACCACCCTGAAATACACCGCAGTCAGCTTAAGATACGTGAAATTAACCTGAGACTTAACGCAGCCTCCCTGAGATACAACGCAGTAGCTTGAGAGACGTCTATCAATCAGCCTGAGATATCGCGCAGCTACCCCGAGGCCTAAGGCAGCCACACCTAGAGACATAAAGCAAGTGTTTTTAAACTATGTTATCTGCACGAAAAACAATGCTGTTCACCAACTGGAAACCCTTAATCTAACTTACGGTACCCATGGGCAGACATGGGGTGGTGCTATTCTACTCTGCAGGCACACCTTTACACAAAAAAATTGCAAAAACAATCATTAAAATAACATTAGTCACTTGACTGGCATAAAATGTCCCTTGACTGGGAAAAATGCCAGTCAAATGAAGCCAGTCAAGGGACAATTTTCTATGTTTTTAGTGATTTATTGGTAAACGCTTGAATGTAATCAAAATTTTTAAGCGAATCTTAAATCTCGCTTTATTATGCGACATTATTTGTTCAGAATAAATCCTCTGTAATAACTCTTTCATGAAGAAAACATGCACAGGAAAGGGACCTGTCGCAGGTGCAAAAATAGGATCTAAAAATTTAACAACTCCTATTTTATTCTAGAAGTGCCCAGGAGCTATATGCTCCCTCTCCAGGGAT
Source organism: Keiferia lycopersicella (assembly GCA_029255805.1). Taxonomy (NCBI): domain Eukaryota; kingdom Metazoa; phylum Arthropoda; class Insecta; order Lepidoptera; family Gelechiidae; genus Keiferia; species Keiferia lycopersicella. The sequence goes on along the minus strand of JARACZ010000009.1, from coordinate 9,851,486 downwards.
GAAGAAGTAATCCTGGCAGAAGGCAGAAACAAGACCCAGCTCATAGTTCTATTAGTTTCAGCGATTCAGTCGTTTTAGACCACGTATTCAGAAAACACAAAAACGTGTGACCGACACAAACTGACATTTTTATCGGTATACGCAGTTAAATATTGTCCAATTAATAATTTTCTATAAATCTACATGATATAAGGATTATTATGATGGGTGAAAAGTTATATGATGTCCAGCTAGATAAAACTTTATACGTGTTTGAATTTCGCAATAGCTGAGTGTGACACGCGAAGAACGCGTGTTTTGACCCCGATTTCAGGTTTCAGATTAAGTTTTAGTTAAACATATTTCATAATTTGTGGATGGAGTTTTACTTTCCAAATTGTCAATTAAACATTCTTTCGTGTGAATGATACTTAAAATCTGTAAGTGTTGTACACTTGAAGAAATTTACGTGTGACCGCAATTTTTAACTGCTCAAATTTTCACCCAGGTACACCTACTTACCTTTAAGTAAATTCAAGACGGGAAGTAATTTAAAACAATCATTTAATATGGCAAGTCGTTTATTTTACATTGGTCTATTTACAATAACTTAGTCGAGGATTCAGTTTACCAACCGTAGTTAGCACCAAGGCCGCTGTAGGAAAGGTGGGATACGGCGGGGGCGGCGGAGTAGGCGACGGCGGATTTAAGGATGGGGGCGGCGGCGGCGTAGGAGGCGACGGGAGCGGCGTAGCTCTTGTAGGCCACGGCGGGGGCGGCGTAAGCTACGGCGGGAGCGGCGTAGCTTTTGTACGCTACGGCGGGAGCCGCGGCGTAGGCCACAGGAGAGCCGTGGGAGGTGGAGGAGGAGTAAGAGGAGTAAGAAGACACGGCGGGCGCGGCGTAAGACTTAGCTACGACGGCGGGAGCGGCGTAGGAGATAGCGGGCGCGGCGTAAGACTTGGCGTAAGCCACGGCGGGGGCAGCGGCGTAAGTGGCCACAGCGGGAGCGGCGTAAGTCTTGGCTACGACGGCGGGAGCGGCGTAGGAGACAGCGGGCGCGGCGTAGGTCTTAGCGTAGGCTACAGGGGCGGCGTAGGCGACGGGAGATCCGTGAGAGGTGGAGGTAGAGTAAGAAGAGTAGGAGGTAGAGGCGGGAGCGATGGTCTTGGTCACGGCGACGGCGGGAGCGGCGTAGGCAGCCACAGCGGGAGCGGCGTAGGCCACGGGAGCGACAGCCTTAGCGTAGACGGCGGGGGCACCGTGCGCGGTGTGGGTCGAGTAGGAAGAGTAAGATGAGACGGCGGGAGCGGCGTAGGTCTTGGCTACGACGGCGGGCGCGGCGTAGGTTACAGCGGGAGCGGCGTAGCTTTTGTAAGCTACGGCGGGAGCCGCGGCGTAGGCCACAGGGGAGCCGTGGGAGGTAGAGGAGGAGTAAGAAGAGTATGAGGAGACCGCGGGGCTGATGGTCTTGGTCACGACCGCTGGAGCGGCGTAGGCAGCGATTGCCGGCGCGGCGTAACTGCTGTACGCCACATGGTCGTGGCTAGCTACAGCCAGACCCAACGCGCAAAGAACGACGACTGCCTGCAAAGCAATTCACAAATTAGAAACATCTTTCACTCGTCACAAAAATTTCGCAATTCGTCACAGAACTGTTTCGACACTCGGCTCTGAGAAGACAACTCTCAACAATTAGACAATTATGCTCGGTACACACCTTGGTGAACATGTTGGTGCGACTAGAGTTGGCAACTGAATAATTTCGACAATGAGTGCTCGAGTTTTTATACTGTAAGGTGCGTCCAGTGTCCAATTCACTTTCATTGCCAAGGTGAGGCGGTTTGCTGGATCGTATAGAGTAACCTACGCAGGTTGACTCAGAGATAGCCTTTCGATTTCGTTTGTTCCGTTTGTGACGGGGCTCATAGCCTGATAGGGCACGGGAGCCTTGGACGCCGCGTATTGAGAGGCTCATTATTCAGAAGGCAGTCGTCCGCTCTACATACCGCTAATAACATCGCTAATGTCAGCCGCTTGCGATTTTGTTAAAGATAAAACTAGTATTTAGAGGTGATCAAAGTGTTATTCAATATTTTCAATGATGATCGTTCTAATTTTTCTGTGCGTGGGATGGTTTTGTTGTAATAAACCAATTGTTTTAGTATGTATCTGTATTTTACTAGGTTCGTTTGTTGAATAACTGAGTATCCAACCGAAAAGAAAGACTTAGGTTCCTAGACAACCTAGGTTCAGTGAATTCAGTGACCTACTACCTATTTACCATCTATTTATAAAAAATGTTTGAAAAGGTACATTTAAAACGTATTTTAACGTACTTAGTAGAACTCGACGTTTTCATATAGGTAGAGTTACGGTACTTACTAGTGATTTTGATACATACATACATACATACATATATCACGCCTTTATCCCTTGCGGGGTAGGCAGAGCGTTAACAGTCGTAAGAATACGGCCGCTATCGCCACGTCTGACATTTTTGAGAATTGTTTTCCAAGGATGTTTGAGAAAACATGTGTATCACTATAGTGACAGGTTGTCAGCCTGTCGCCTAAAAATTGTAATACACTAATACTCTCGAGTCCCTTAGTCTTAGTGATTTTGATAGGTATACATATAGGATGCTCACTGCCTACTTACCTAGTAGGCTTGAGTTTAGGTTAATTAGCAGACTAATGTAGAGGCTTTGATAGTTTTAGTGAGCACGCAGGTATTCTCATAATGGTATCTAGTTTGTGTAGTTAAGTGTTGTCTAAAGGTAAGGTTAATCAATTCCAAGAAGAAATCGCACATCTTCGTTGCACTTTTCCATGGTCGAAACATAATCTTTTGTTTCTTCTTATAAAAAGCACACATGTAGATGCAGCCAACAAGTAATTATATCATCACGGAAGGTAATTATATCGTGGGTGATCAATTTTGCGACAATCTCAAACTGGATGTTGACGTTCCAAGGACTTATTGAAATGTTGATATCGTTTCCTACTTATTAAGAAGTTTTTTAAACCACATTCCTACAAATTGATGTCCGGTAGATCAAACTGTTTGGTTGTTTCGGTATGGGCGTTATTCAAGGTTTGTATAGCTTCTATATGATTTTTTTTAAAGGAAAACCAGGACGTCTGCGTAGAAGGCAGCTGAATAGCAAAGATCATCGTCAGTCTTTAAAAATTCGGAACCCCAACGTTTTTTATGAAGCACGGGATATGTCTGTAAACATTTTCCCATGGTTCTTAATTCATAGTTCCTTTGTCTTATTTTACATTAGGATTGGGCTAACTTACAACCTAAAGAAAAACAACAAGTTAAAGAAATAATCTTCAATATAGCAAGGCCAAAATATGACACAGACGAAAACAAACATAAGTTTAACATTTTTGCAGTTTATTTTTAGTCAGCGCCTGTGAAACCTTAATATTGATTGGGTATTTCTATATATGTACCACTCCTACTATGGGGCTCCCTGCAAGCAAAATCTTGAAAAAACTGGCTGTACCACACAAAATTTAATCTCTACTCGGCCAAAATGTATGAAGGAACCAGTTCCAGAAAAAATACCAAATTTTTTCGCTATCTCGTCCTATTATATATCTAAAAGCTCTGCGTACCTACTAAGTAACAAATAACCTGTTGGTGTAAAACAATTTAAATTATTTTGAGTACATTATTTTTACGAACACATTCAAAACAAAAACTGGTTTCGGACAAACTATAAATCGCTTATGCAGCTTACTTTAAAGATTTATGACATGAGAACTTGCAGGTTGGTATGTCGCATATTGCTAAAAATGCATCTGATAAATGTGATTTGACAGTATATTATAGAAAGACCCTTAGAAAGTAGTTCCTATCCAAATATTATATCATTTTTGCAGTCAAGATAGAATTGATTAATTCAAAAAGGACTATTCGAACCAGGTTGAAGATTAAATACCTACCACGTGTAGATATGTAGGTACGGTACATTCAAGATGGCCTGAATACTACCGGGCCTTCACGGAATGAGGCGATTGACGACCGATGTGGCGCAGTGGTAGTGCGACTGCCTTTGGCGCAGACGGTCCCGGGTTCGATTCTCGGTGGGTCACTCACAAAGTTGATATTTATCACTTTGTGAATTTGTTCCCAGTCTGGTTAGGACATTGCGGGCTGAACCACCCGATTGTCCGTAAGTAAGATGGTTCCGTGTTTCGGATAGCACGTTAAGCCGTAGGTCCCGGTTGCTGTCTATGATCACTTAGACGGCGGTCGTTACACAACCATGTCAGAAGCCTGCTACTTGTAGAAGGCGGTTGAAAAATTCTGACACTAGGGTTCATCGGGTCGTTGAACGACTTGGTATCCCACACGAAAAGAAGACGGAATGAGCCCACAGGTTAGGTAGAAACGTCGAACAAAATGGGGCCAAAGGTAAGTAGGTACCTACATCGATTTCCGTTTTAATTACTACTGTTACCTCGACCTTCTATTTTCCAAACAGGACACTCGTACTCGTAATGATTTACAAAGGCAACCGACATTTTTGCCATTAATTTGCGTTACGTACTTGACTCTACCGTGAGGTCGTTGACCAAGCCTTAAAAAAAAACACGTTCCGTCGGTCTCCATAAGATCACGCGGCTGTCAAAACCGGTATCCGTGGAAATGGCAACAGTTGAATGCTGCTCAGATGAAAACAATAAAACTTTTGTGCGGGAGGTCCAAAATTTTTTTTTTCGTATATCGTCTTACGTTCCTTGGGGAAAGTTGTTCAGTTTCATGGGCTAGGTTCATCCCTTAAAACTAAGTTAGTACCTTTCCTAGTACTCTGTATACCCAAAACTTTTCTTTTAATCCAGAATAATTGTATACTCACTCACGCCCGTTATTTAACGATTAATGTTTTTGTATGATCGCCAATTTATTATAATGATATCCTAAGGTCGTCCACATAGTCAGTTTTGATCATAACAACGTACTGAATCTCAGCTTATGCTATTATCGCGACTAGCGTATGGAGGTCGTGAAATCAAGTAACGCTGGGCAGAAGCTTTATTTTTGATTTTTTTGCATGCGAAATTCGGCAACTAATTGTGCTTGTATCACTCTTTGTATTACTTATATTCATTGAAACCTTATCGAAACATACCATGATCAAATCCAACACATCCAAGAAATTAACTAATTCATGTACTAGAAAGTGTGATACGAATGGTCATTATGTACTAGTTGTTGCGGACTTCCGTGCACGATTTCAGATACCTTCAGAAATTGAGCTCCTGGGATAAATTGGAACTAAAATAATATTGATGTGAAAAAAATATTGTATAACATCCAAATTTTATTTGTCTTTCAATTGACATTCATAATTGTGGTTATAAACGAGCACACGTAGTTACATCAATTTCACGATAAAACATTAAAAAATTAAAATACTGCATGTAATAAAATTGCTAAAAATTTATTAAAGCCAAATGTCATCCTTTTCATAATTCATTCATAATTTTGTACGGGAGGTAAACTTTTCCTCATAGACATATAAGCCCGTAAACCCATCCAGGAATTACCCACGTCACATAAAATGTAGATGAAACGCATGGCATTGTGCTAAGCCAGAATTAGAAGGATCAGTACCAGGATTTTGGCCGGAAGTTGGAAAACATCGGTGATTGAACTTTATGAAACTGAAAAACTCTCCCCAAAGACATTATAGCTCGTCTTAGGCGGGTTTTTCAGTTTCATAGGTTGGTCCCTAAACATTTTGAGCAATTTTCTTACACCGTAATATACGTAGTCGGTCCCAAAGTTCTGTCACTGGCACATTATTTTTGAATTTAGAACACGAATTTGGAAAAGTTTTATTGCATTCCTTTTTTGAATGTTTGACAATTATTTTAAAACAATAAATGATCATTTGGCGCAATTTTTCACGATGGAGTGGACTTTGAAAGAAAACCGAATAGCAGTTTTGCCGTTGCATCGCTGTGGGCACTCGCCGAGTACCATTTTTAAGTTGCTCAAAAAATTGAAAATAACGCTTAGGTTTGTGTATAACCTATATAAGTAGGTACAATGAAGTCTCTAGTGTTGAGGACAAGAAAAGAACTGTCCGGCCTCGCTCCGCAAGAAAATCAGCAGTGATCAAAGCGATCAAGGAGCGCATACGAAGAAATCCTGTCCGAAAACAGAAACTTATGGCTTTGCAGATGAAGGTTAGTAGAAAAACAGTCAAAAAGGTTCTAAACGAAGACCTTAAGCTGCGAGCATACAAAAAAAAGAGTGGGCACTTACTTAATGCCCATTTAAAAGAAATTAGACTCAAAAGATCCCGGGTGTTGTTAAAACGGTACGCGAAAAACCGGCACCGCGATATACTTTTTACAGACGAAAAAATTTTTGATATAGAAGAAAAGTATAATAAACAAAACGAAAGAGTGTACGCTACCAGCTCTGAAGAAGCAGGAAACAAGGTTCCGCGGGTGCAACATGGGCATCATCCCTCTTCAGTCATGGTCTGGTTAGGAGTCTCCTACTATGGGCCAACTGAGGTTCATTTTAGCGAAAAGGGGGTCAAAACCAGTGCAAAAGTGTACCAAGAGACGGTTTTGGATCGGTACGTCAAAGACCTGCCCAACACACTATTTTCAGGACATCAATTTGTGTTCCAGCAGGATTCTGCGCCCGCTCACAAAGCCAAGACCACTCAAGCCTGGTTTTAACGTCAAAACATTGACTTTATAAGACACGAAGATTGGCCTTCCTCCAGTCCGGACCTTAATCCTCTGGACTATAAAATTTGGCAGGTCTTAGAGAGCAAGGTCTGTGCTAAGCCACATAAAAATTTGGAGAGCCTGAAGTCAGCCATAGTTAAAGCAGTCGCTGGAATCGACATGGATATGGTGCGTGCTGCGATAGACGACTGGCCGCCGCAGTTGATGGCCGTTATTAAAAGCAAGGGAGATCATTTCGAATAGTTTTATGTTATTTTGATTCTTCGATAATTGTATTTTTAATTGATATATAAATTTTTAAAAACGGATCGGTACTTTTTATTTTATCAGTATTTTCATATATGACAGAACTTTGGGACCGACTACGTAGTATGATTAAAACAACCACTACCTGACAATAACACATAACATTTAATACTTACTTAAAGAATAAAAGGAACATTCAGACTATGTTCGTTGACAAAAAAATACACACTCTAAGCAAGTCTATAGCGTCCATGGAATTGTCTCAAAAGAAAAGAGAGAAAGAGAGACAATGCTTTGTTCTCGATAGTACCGTTGGGGCATTTCACGGAAATGTCCGAAACATTCATACATACACATATCACGCCTTTATCCGTTGCGGGGTAGACAAAGCGTTAACGGCCGTAAAAAATACGATCGATATCGCCACGACTGACCAGTATTGAGGGCCATTTCGCCCTGTCGCCTAAAATTGAGTTAAGTTGTTGTCCGAAACATAGCGTATTGAAGACGCCTCCCGAAGGTAGGTGCTGTCCCAATTATTAAAAATTTACAACTCTATCAACACGTCATCGAATTATTAATTTTAAGTGTGGAGGCAGCACATAATACGGCTTATGTTGTAATAGAGGAAAAAAAATATCCACAGCATTTTCTTCTCTATTCATCCTAGTAGATGGGTAAGTGTATTTATTTTCATTCCGGACAGAAGTTGTCCTTTCAGATACATGCATCTATTCACAATCTCTCTCTTTTCGTGTGGGTCACCGAGTCGTCCAACGACCCAATTAAGCCTAGTGTCAGAATTTTTCAACCGCCTTCTACAAGTAGAAGGCTACAGACATGGTTGTATAACGACCGCCGGTTGTATAACCAGGACGTACGGCTTAGCGACAATATAGCCCTCCAAATCGTAACCTAGCAGTATGTATTTCGTGTCAACGACCAAATCTGTTAAATAATAAGTAACAGAGCATTTTCACGGAGCTGCCGGAGTTACAAAATAACTGCTCTTCTACTTTTCTGCTCTCTATTTAATAGTGTCAGAATGTAAAAATAAGAGTAACCTTTTATAATTTTTCAATCTTAGGACAAAACATCATGTAGAACGCATCATATGCCAGAAGCACCAAATTTTAAAAACATACCTAATTATTTCTTACTTTCTTAGTAATATTTATCATATCACGTAGTTCACAAAATTGCGAATCTTTAGTCAATTGACAATAAAATTACAAAAATGGAAAATAAATTTTGGACTTACCTACCACATCTTATAATACTTTAAGAATTAATTTATATTTTAAGCTCTATCAAAATGGACCGTCGCATTCGTCTTACAACTACAGAGGTTCTCAGTTCAAACTCTTACGGCCCTGTCTTCCATGATAAACATTTATTACATCTAAAACAGCCAGGAACATTACGTATACAAAGAAAAATATCCTCAGTATGGTATCGTTTGAGGTAGGCGAAGGCAGCATTACTAAGCGACACGAAAGTCAATTTGGGACCAAATCATAATAGATTAAACTTTCACGCATTTACTGGGCCGAAATATCAGGCAATCCAACAGAATCGTGTATACTAACTTGATTTTTTAAAGAAAGGGTTCCGAAAGGGCAAAGTCACTGACCTGAAATTAGCTATCGACTGATAGTTGCTACAATATTAGTGGCACTCATTGAAAATCGCCACTGTGGCGCTGGTAGTCAAGGAAAGCAAATACGAACGAACGCGGTACTCTCATAGGTGGCGCTTCAATTAGCTGTCATTTGTATGGGACAACCTATCGTGCGTAGATAACATGGGGCAACATTGTTGTTGACATCTCGCTCATGTCATAAATTTTGATAGAGAGACATACAATATTGTTGCCAATTCAGGATCCTTTCTTTAAAAAATCTAGTTACAATACTGTATCTATTTTGAAAACAAAGTTACAATACTGTAGCTGTATTCTAAAGGACGTAATTCCAACTAAATATATACACATTTGTAATTGTGCAAGTTCATTTCACTATCAAGCTGGGTACTCATGAGAATACTTCGTGGCGTAGTGCAAAGCGATTAAGTAGTAGCAGTCTACTTTAAGCGCCCTCTATAGGCCAATATGAGAAACTCAATTTAGCGACTGTACCTCGATCTTCTACCGAAAAACTCTGAAATATATTTTACTCCGTTCCTCTTCAAAGTACCTGGCAGACAAGAAACAGTACGTAAGATAAGGATAGACATATATACGATACTAAATATAAAACAGGGACGGAAAATCATATAATCGTTATCACAAGCATTTGACGAGTGAAAAGGACGGTTGATGTGCCCAGGTATCATCTGATATCGGTATGGCCTACCTTTCTATTTCATATTTATGTTCCTGACTGCTAAAGTAGGATCGACATAGGACGAGCAATGGGTTAATATTGGATCCTGTGACTGAGACAGATAGATGCAGAATTCGCTAAGTGCGAAAGTGTCAAACACTATTCTTTCTTTCTATCACCGCGCCCATGCTACGTCGATTCCACTGAAAACGACATCTACTACGTATTATAAGAACTTATGTCTAACATTCAAACACACATTGTTCTTAACCTATGGACAAGTGGTAACTTTAAAATGGAGATAATAGATACAGATACACGGCTTTTCAAGGAGTTGTGTATAAATTACGTACAACTAAAGATATTGACCAGAAAAATACCAAAACAAAACAAGCTAAATACTAAATTAGAACATACGCAACTATACACCTACTTGGCACAAACTTGCAACGAAATAATCCATTTTTACAAAATTAACAATCGCTGATGATAATATTTTTTTTTTTTTTTTTTTCTGTAGCCTATAATGTGTCCCACTGCAGGGCAAAGGCCTCCCCTCTTTTTCGCCAGGTTTCTCGCTCATGGGCCTCTGACGTCCATTGCTCACAAAAATTGTCAATTTCGTCCCGCCATCTTGTGCGTGGTCTACCTCGCCGTCGGCGACCATCTTCCGGGATCCACTCTGTGGCCATCCTGGCCCATCTTTCGGGATCCATGCGGATGACATGTCCTGCCCAGTCCCATTTTAACTTTGCGGTTTTTCGGGCGACGTCTGCTATGCCTGTTCGGGTGCGAAGCTCTGTGTTGCGAATACGATCGGTTCTTTTAACTTGTAGTATGCTTCGCTCCATGGCGCGTTGGCAAACCTTGAGTTTGAACTTTTGAGCTTGAGTCAATGACCATGTCTGTGCACCGTAAGTCAGGATGGGCAGAATACACATGTCAACGAGCCTTCGCTTTAATGTAATTGGAAGGTTGCCCTTCAGTAGCTCTTTCATGGACCAGAAGCTTTTCCAGGCGTTTTGTACTCGTCTTTCGACCTCCTTGTCTTGCCTGTTTCCGAAAGTTGCTATCTGGCCCAAGTAGATGTATTCGCTGACATAATGCATGGCCTGCCCATCCAACTCGATCTTATTTTTTGTGCTATTGGACATTATTTGGGTCTTCGACATGTTCATTTCCAGTCCAACCCCAAGGCTTGCCTCGTTTAGTTCTTGTAACATCTTTTCCAGATCCGCTGCTGTGTTGGCAAAAAGAACGATGTCATCCGCAAAACGAAGATTGGTCAGTTGTTTGTTGCCAACTTTAATGCCTTTTGATGTCCAAGGTCCAGCGAGTCCCTTGAACACTTCTTCAAGAGTAGCCGTGAACAACTTCGGCGATAAAGGGTCACCCTGTTTTACTCCACGATTAATTTTGAAAGATTGTCCTGATTGTTGTAGTTTAATGTCAGCTGTACTGTTGGTGTATATAATTTTGAGAAGGTCTATGTATGTTTGGTCTATACCTTGGTTCTTAAGTGCTTCAAAAATTGCGTTGTGGTGGATGCTATCAAACGCCTTAGAATAGTCAACAAACGCCAAGTACAGTGGTTTGTTGTATTCTGTATATTTCTCAATTATTTGGTTTAAAGTGTGAAGATGATCAGTTGTGGAATAACCAGGACGGAATCCGGCTTGGTGAGGTGGTTGATGGGAGTCCAGCAGGTTAGCAATACGTCTTTCAACTATTTTTATAAATATCTTGTATATATGCGATATTAAGCTGATAGGTCGGTAATTTCCAATATCCGTTTTTTCACCTTTCTTGTGTAAAAGTATAATATTGGAATGGCAAAATTTCTCAGGCATAGTGCCGGAGACTAGAATTTTGTTAAACAGATTTGTAAGATAAGGTAATAGTTCCAATTTCCCTATTTTAATAGCCTCAGTGGTGACACCATCTATGCCAGGACTTTTGTTGTACTTTAGACTTTTGATTGCGGCATTTACTTCATAGGGTGAAATAGGTTGGATTTTATTGCTGCAAGTGTATTGAAAACATTCGTTTCTGGTTATAATGTATGTACCTACCCATTCATTCATTCGCATGTCACCGGTCATTCCCAGTCTCGCAATAAATGGATGTCGAACTAGACGCGTGTTTTAATTAAAGACAGTTCAGTGGCGACGAGGATGGGATATATGCGTGAAAATGTCTCATGGAAAAATGGGGGAGTTTCATGTGTCGTCGGGGACCTGGACCTTATATGTGGAGCGTTTGGAAATGTATTTTAAAGCCAACAGTGTACAAGAAGCCATGTATCTACCCACTTTAATTTCGGTGATTGGTGAAGAGGCCTATGAACTGATGAGTAACTTAGTTAGTCCAAAGAAACCAAAAGATAAGACTTATGCAGAAATAGTTACGGCAATGACACAACATCTGGAACCAAAACCATCTTTTATGGCAGAGCGGCATCGTTTTCGTCAGCGCCGGCAAAATGAGGGTGAAAGTATAATGCAGTATCTGGCGGAACTTAAGAGACTGTCTAAGTTTTGTGATTTCGGAACAAACCTTGAAGATAACTTAAGGGATCAGTTCACATGTTGTTTAAAAAGTGAAACAATTAAACAACGTCTTTTTGCCGAAAAAGATCTTACATACGCAAAAGCAGTTTCTACAGCCTTGTCATTGGAGGCGGCAGAGCGGGACGCAGCGACAATGGAACGCCCGAGTGTGAGCGAGATGGGGGCGAGAGGTGTCGGGACGGCCGTGGTTAACGCGGGACCGACTACACAGCTCCATGCGATAATGGCATCTCGTAAACAACATAGCGGAAAAAAACGGTCGCAAGCGACACAAAAAGGGAATCAAAACATGTCGTCATGTAAAATTTGTGGGAAGAGAGCTCTTCACAGTGAAGCAGATTGTCGCTACAAGGACTTCACTTGCGATAGATGTGGCAGAGTTGGACATTTGAAACGTGTCTGTAAAGCGGGACAGTCTTGGAATAACGAGAGAAGAGGACAGCCATCTCGATCCTTGCACCATGTGGATGTGGGTGATGAAGAGTTTCAGGAAGACGCGTTATCGGAAGTAGAAGAGGACTTTAATCACTTGAGTTTAGATTTGAGCGGTTATAAACCGGTGAGTCTATCGATCAGTGTGGATAATGTACCTATAGATATGCAAATAGATACCGGATCGCCCTTATCGTGTATAAGTTATGAAACCTATTGTAAATATTTTTCAAACAGACCGATATTACAGCCGTTAAATTTGTTAATGAGATTTATTGACGGTAGCAAGGCGAAGCCGTTAGGTGCAATCAAACCTTTAGCGTCTTATGGCAACTTAAAAAAACAACTTGATTTAATTGTTATCAAAGGGGGAACTACGTCGTTAATCGGCAGGCAGTGGTTAGCCGAATTGGACATTGTGGTTCCGAAAATTACTAAATGTAATATGATAGCCAGTGAAAATGCTAATTTGACTGTTTTACTTGACAGGTTTAAAGATTTGTTCAACGGAGGTTTGGGACGGTACACGGGTGGCAAGGCTCGGCTGAGGGTGCGCGAGGGGGCGGAGCCGGTGTTCTGCAGAGCGCGACCTCTGCCGTACTCGCTGCGCGCGCGGGTCGACGCAGAGCTGGATGAGATGCTGCGCGCCGGGATCATCGAGCCCGTGGAGACGTCAGAGTGGGCCACGCCGTTAGTGCCGGTACGTAAAGCTGACGGTGGACTAAGATTATGCGCAGACTATAAAGTGACCTTGAACCCCGTTCTACTGATCGATAGGTATCCTTTGCCCAAGATAGATGATCTACTAGTAGGGCTAAATGGCAGTAAAGTTTTCTCAAAAATCGATTTATCCCAAGCGTACAACCAAATTGAGTTAGATGACACAAGCCGTTATACAGTCATTAATACGCACAGAGGGTTATTTAGATACAATCGGTTGGTATACGGATTATCATCCAGTCCAGGCATATTTCAACGCATTATGTCAAATTTATTGAATGATATTCCCGGAGTGGAAGTTTTTCTGGATGACGTAATTATCAGCTCAGTAGATGAGAAAACACACTTGGCTACCTTAGAGAAAGTTTTAGAAAGATTAAGCCATCAGGGAATGCAATTAAAAAAAAGTAAGTGTCATTTTCTAGTTACTGAAATTCAGTATCTGGGATATGTTATTTCAAAAGATGGCATTCAGGTAGATCCTAGCAAGATTGAGGGAATAGTTAAAATCCCACGTCCCCAAACTACTACGGAAGTTAGGTCATTTTTGGGGCTGGTAAATTTTTACGCAAAATTTGTGCGGAATCTAAGCACCATTTTAGCGCCCTTGTATGATTTGCTTAGGAAAGGAGTTCAGTGGGAGTGGAGCGCTAAGTGTGAACGCGCTTTTAAAACAGTGAAAAATATTTTAACTAATGCAGAAGTGTTATCGCATTATGATCAAAACAAACCCTTAATCCTGACCTGTGATGCGAGTTCACGGGGGATCTCTGGAGTACTGACTCAGCCGTGCGCCGGCGCCGCTGCCGGCTCACAGGGTGACGTCATCGAGCGCCCGGTCGCCTACGTATCGCGTAGTCTTAATGATGCTGAACGAAATTACTCTCAAATCGACAAAGAAGCGCTCGCTATAGTTTTTTGTTTTGAAAAACTACATCAGTTTTTGTATGGTAGGCATTTCTTGTTAAGAACAGATCACAAACCACTTGTGAGTATTTTTGGGCCTAAACAAGGCATTCCGGCTATGGTAGCAAGTAGGTTACAAAGGTGGGCAATTAAACTGTCAGCGTACACTTATGATATTGAGTATGTACGTACACAGGATAACGGTGCGGACGGGTTGTCACGTTTACCAGTTGCAGTGGTGCCGTCTCGGGAGTATGAGGTACCGGAACAGACCTATTTACATTTTACAAGTAACGATCTTTTGCTTGATTATCACGCCGTAAAGAGATATACGCAGCGGGATCCAATATTAAGTAGGGTGTTAAATTATATACGGAATGGTTGGCCTAACGAAAATGACATTCGTAATTTACAACCTTATATTAATCGTAAACATGAGTTGTACGAAGAATTGGAATGTGTCATGTGGGGTCACCGAGTTGTGATTCCAGAGGGTTGTAGGGCCGGGGTTTTAAAAGAATTACATGAAAGCCACATGGGCATAGTAAAAACCAAGGCTTTCGCTAGAAGCTACGTTTGGTGGCCCGGCATTGATGAGGCTTTGGAAACAATGTGTCGTGATTGCGTAGTATGTGCGGCGGAAGCGGACGTCCCTGTAAAAAGCGTGCCTACGCCGTGGCCATGGCCATCAAAAAAATGGGCTCGAGTCCATTTAGACTACTTGGGCCCCATTTTTGGTAAATTGTATTTGATAATGATTGATGCTAGAACAAAATGGTTAGAGATTTTCCAAGTGGCTAGTACGTCAGCCAATATTGCTATCAGTAAATTGAGTGAGGTATGTGCGCGTTGGGGTCTTCCCCGTCAAATAGTTACTGATAACGGCCCACCGTTCACAAGCAAGGAGTTTTCTTTATTTTTAGCTAGTAATGGCGTAGAACACTTGTATTCGGCCCCTTATCATCCTGCCTCGAACGGTGCGGCGGAAAACGCAGTGCGTACAATGAAAAGAGTTATAAAGAAAGCAATGCGTCAAAGCCAGGATGTTAATCTAGCTCTTAATACCTTTTTGTTACATTATCGTAACACAGCACACTGCACTACGGGGGAATCTCCAGCGTCTCTTATGCTAGGTAGACCATTGCGCACTAAGTTAGATGCACTCAAACCGGACTGTGAGAATAAAGTTATTGCTGCACAAGGGAAACAAGTTCAAAGAGTGGGCGGTTCAAAACGCAGTTTAGAACCAGGGGACGCTGTTTGGTTACGTCAGTTTCAAGGCAGTAATAAGTGGGTGGCTGGTCAGGTCACGCAACGTTTAGGTATTTCTGACTACAGAATCGCTGATAGTTTGGGAAGAGAAAGTCATCGTCATATTGATCAGTTGAAGCGGAGGTCAAGTTCACTGGTTTGCCCCACTGATACGTCAGCTTTACGTTCACAAAATGACACTGTTACACTTTTGCAGCAGCCCAGTGTGTCAAGTAGTCCAGCACATGAAAAACTGACGTCTCCAGGGAACGAGAGAATCCGGCGTGACACGAGTTTTGGCTCACCGGTTCACTCACAACCTGAAGCTGGCCCTGGTATTAGTACAGCCGACACCGACACCACACGTGAACCGCCCCTGCCTCCGGCCCTGCCTCGAGTACAGCCGATGAGGCGTTGTAGGTTGGAAAAACCAGTTTCCTATAAAGTGTAATCCTATAACATGCGGTATAATGCCTTGTTAAGTTTGTTTACTTTATTTTTCTTTTATTGTGTTAGATCAAATTACGTAGGTACCTATTACTGAACCTAATAGATGTTTATGGAGGTCTCAAATAATTCATTTTGTTATATTAATTTAATTTCTTTAAATATTAACCTTCTTTCTAGTAGCATATTGTTATTATTGAATTCGATAGGTTTGAATTGTTATTTATATCGTAGTAATTTGCTACTTCAATAGATTAAGTTAAGTAGTTACCTATTTTGCAAAAAGGTCTGAAGGGAGAAGCGGATAATGGGTACCTAGTTAAGTTAGTTTGTTAAGTTCTTGTTTACAAATTATTTATGTGTTGATACGAGTACTTAGGAGTAGGTATGTAACTAAGTTAATTGCTTAGGAGTTGCAGCGATATCGTGCCTATTCTTACCGCATGAAAAAAGAAAACTATTTTAACTACCTAGTGTATAATTTTTGATTTATAGAATAAGAAGAGAGTGATATAATGTATGTACCTACCCATTCATTCATTCGCATGTCACCGGTCATTCCCAGTCTCGCAATAAATGGATGTCGAACTAGACGCGTGTTTTAATTAAAGACAGTTCACTGGTGTTGCTTGGGTCAGAGTATAGAGTTTGGTAAAAATCGGTACATATGCTCAAAACCTTGTCTCTGTTCGTATGTTTTACACCTAGGTCATCTTTCATGCTAGTGATCCAAGTTTTTCCCTTGGAAATCCCTCGTTTTGCTGTTCGTAACGATGTATTTTGTTCCAAAGCGATTTCTACTCTTTTTTGATAATAATAATAGAGTTAAAATAAGTTTTTGTCCGGTCAATAAATACTTCGACGAACCCTGTGAAAAATCACAGATAGTCAACTTATAGAATAGGTTAGGTGTACTTACTTACTTATAAAATCATTTAGGGAAACTTATATTCTCAAAAAACTTAACAAAAATAGGTTGATTTTTATTAGATGGCACTACCTTAGTATTCTTTGATTAAACTTATCACGAATTATTTTATATTTAAAAGTAATTTAATGGCTGATTTTTCAGTATCCAGTTGGGTCCCCGTAAAAATTTATTATTATTTTTTTGTGGTCCCAAAGTCAATAGGTATTTGGTATCGATCGATAAGGTTTTAAAAACTTTTGATACTTGCATTTTTTCTTGTTCCAGTATCATACATACATGACACAAAAAAAATCATTAACAGGTATATTTAGATCTGCTAAAAAATCAGTCATTCGAATTGTTAATCTAGTCGTGTAGATAAAAGATACAAAATATATTTTGATCGTTTGTTTTTTAAATAAAATTACTGTACTCTTTTGTGCGTTTAGTATCTTAGTGATAAGTTGGCATTACACAAAAGCATATTGCATTTTGTCAAAAGGTTTTGTCATGAAAATAACGATTTTATTATTGATTTTATAAAAGAGAGACTCATCTTATTGAAATCTTCTAAGAATACAAAAAACGCATCTGACTCTTTATTCACAGATAAAATCAATCTTACTTTTTAAGCCCAACCTGCGAATATAGTGATACACGACAAATAGCTAAGGACGATAGGGAGCGACGAATATCCCGTAAATTTTTCACCTGCAAAAGCTCTAAATTGTTCTAGAAAGAACGGATCTGAATTAATCTACCCAGTACATACCGGCAACCTCAAAAAATGGGGACATATGAAAGCACCTTGTAAACGAAGAGCTAGATGCGTGTAATTTGGGATTGTATTATCCACTCATCCTTATTCTAAACATTATATTAAATAGACAACATTGAACACTTATATACTTTTTAACCTTACATCTAACGTCTTTTCACAAAATAGAGATTTAAAATCTCTAATTAGAATTTCGTTTCGGAAGCGGTGTGCAAGCTTCTTGCAGTAATATTTCTAAATTCGTAAGCAGTAGACGTTCTTTAATGCCTACATTCGTTTGGCCGACGTTCTAAAGGACGTATTAAATATCGTTCCAAATATCATTACATTACTATTGAACCGCAAAACGCGATAGTCTCTTTTGACACCAAAGGCGTACATTCAATTCCTAACACTTTACCCTGCCTGAAATGATATTCAAAATGTTAAGAATACCAACTTCTCAAATTCTGAAATTTAAGTTGTACTTCTGCAGTATTTATTACCTACAATTGTAATTTTTGTCCTTAAAACTGATCGAAAAATTCAAATCACTTTATATAAACTTCGCAGCAATCTTTGCAATATATTTTTGTCTACACTCCTTTACACATTCAAACCCAGTTGTATAAACTTTTACTTTAACTACTGTTCATTAAAAACATAGTTTCCATAAAATGTACTTTTGTACTGAAAACCGACAGTCTAAGTTTACTTTATCTGTAATACGAACAAGTGTACTTAGATAAAATAGTGTATGCACCTGCATATAATTAGGCATTAGAATGCTCGTGCCAAAATATTATCACATTCTAATGCCACATAATATACGGCACTTGCATTAACTACAATTCAAGGGCAGTGACAATAAAGGGTTTTTTTAACATCATAAGTATTACGAACAATTTTAATACAACAATGCAATAGCACTCATCTAGGCCAGTATTTGGTTTATGGTTGTCACAGCCTTCTTCCATTTTAGGCCAATCAAAATAATCTACGACTTTAGACCAAATTATTCTTTATCAAAGTCTTTTTTAAAGAGCTTATTTACCTCTTCTGTATGCATTTCTTAATTTTTTAAATAATATTCACATACATACACAAATCACGCCTTTATCCCTTGCGGGGTAGGCTAAGCGTTAACGATCGTAAAATTACGGCCGTTATCGCCACGTCTGACATTTTTGAGAATTGTTTTCCGAGGATGTTTGAGAAAACATGTGTATCACTATAGTGCCCGGTTGTCAGCCTGTCGCCTAAAAATTGTAATACACCAATACTCTCGAGTCCCTTAGTTGCCTTTTACAACACCCACGGGAAGAAATGGGGTGATGCTATGCTAAGCCGGCATCACACGGCATTAATATTCACTCGCCAGGAAAATAAGTTGGCACTCTAAGTATTGTATACGGTTAGTTTTAAAGGATAGAATTTATACAAATCCACCATTAATATCCAGATTAGCACAATAAGAGCCAATATATCTCACAATTAAAGATTTTGAATTCATAGTTTTTCATAAAAAATGTATAACTTTCCCACAATACCCTACACATATTATATTCTCCAAAAATTGATTAAAGTGGATATGGTACTGTCTTTAAGACATTGTTTAAAAAATTTAGAATATAAATCAGTCCCATTATTTTTTCATACCTATTACCTAATAAGCCAATGTTTTTTTTAATAGCATATACAAAGATTTCACGGCTAATAGAGTTGGTCTAGGTGGCTGGATTCTGGGCAAGCAAAAGTCCTCAACTCATTATCCTAATTCCATATGACATTCCCTCAATGCCAAATTTTCAAGATTCCTAATCCAGAAGTATCATTCATACGCCAAGCATTAGTATTATGAAGAATATTTGTACAAAGACAATCAATCACTTTTGATTTCTTGAGCATTTTATAAGTACTTCTATCAAAATAGTTTGTGCGTCTTGTATAAAATATGTCCAGTCCAAGTAACAGGCGGTTCAGTTGAAGATCTTACGAATAACCATTAAACCAGATTATAACTGTTATTATAATAAGTGTCAGATATATAAATGGCGAATTCGTAGACACATTTTGATGTTATAAAAATATCTTCTAATTTGAATACACCTATCAAGCTCGATCAATGAATAGGTGCGTCTATACCGGGCGAGCAGCTTCAGATGCTCGCCGCCGCGCGCGCTGGCTGCTCGCCCGGTATAGACGCACCTAATTAGGTACATTCTTATTTCTTGTCTTGATTTTGTTTGTCTTTAATTCATGATAAATTCGTGATCTATGAAATATATACTTTAATAAATTAAACCGTCTTGATTGGGTTCGTATTCAGTTGCAACATTTGTTTATCAACAACTTCACGTGTGTTGCGGGCGGCGACTTCTGTTTTTATAAATATAGTGCGGATGTTTTTTTTAGATAACTGAAACATGTTGCTTGATTTGGAGGTGACATTTTGCTTAGCAAATTTTGTTTATACAATGTCGCTAAACAAATGTTGCAAGTGAATACGCGCCCTAACAGTAAACTCAACCACATAGCGAAACATTAGATTGGCAGTCTTAGGTAAAAACATGGGGAGTACAGAACGATGGCACCACTGTGAGGGTCAAAGACGAAAAAGTATGGGCACATAGGGGACAAAATCTGTTGAGGCAAGTACATTATAGGCGCGACAAATGCAGGGTAATATGTTACCGTACCTAGCGCATTGTCCAAACTCTCAAACTGATACTATGGCACCTGCACTTGGTATGACAGTCTGTCGTCGGCTGTCACTTTGGCCGTTAGCAGGCCGGGGTTGCGCTCGGTGAACCTGGAAACGTGATAATGATAATGATAATTTATTTGCTAGAAATATGGTACAAAAAGATCTTATTCTTAAAAATACAGTTGACTTCCAACATATTTCACCTGTTTCAGGCATGCAAAATTATTTTTAATTAAAATTATAATTGAGTAATTAAACACGATAGTTAAAAATATTAAATTAATGTCAAAGTTTACAATAATAATTAGCTTACTCATCTATTTTAATCTATAACATGTCAAATAGAATAAGTCAAAATTTTGTGTCAAAATATTCTCTTAAACTATAATAGCAACCCTATAACAACACTTCCCGCACCTCACGTTTTAAGGAAGGCAGTGATAAATACATTCCTGAAAACGGGCTAAATACATTAATTTATCACATCAGCTTATAGCAGTCTATAGCACCAGTAGCCACTACTGGACGTAGGTCTCCCTCAGGGTACGCCACAAGGCACGGTGTCCAGTTTTTATCATCCAGTCGCTACCATCCGCTCTCAATACTTCATCAGTCGATCTGTGCCCCGTTTTTTGAAACAACAGGCTACAAGTCTACAGGTGAAATTCTATGTACATTGCGTAGCGCGTCAAAAATCCTGGTTTTTAATGTCACATCGGCTACGCAATGCACATTTCACGTATAGAATTGTAGCCTATTAGTTTCGTTGCATAGGGAACTGGACACAATTTCTAATGACATTTATTAACCCTGCTGAAATTTTGATCTGTTACGTTCCCAAACTATGTCTGCCGTTTTAGTCTTCTAGATTATATATTCTTCAGCCAATTCCGAACCATAAATTACGAAGAACAAGTCACTTACGCCAATCCCCGTTCCCTGAGCCTCTTTTTGACGGCGGGCTTGACTCGTGGGCGGCCATGGCTGTGCAGACCGCGGCCAGTTATGAAGAACAAAGTGTGGGATCTGAAACGTGATTTCATATCATGCTACACTATAACTGGAGTATGCAAGTCTTCAGAATACCTAACAAAGCACCATTTGGAATAAAATAGTATGGCAGTAGTAATTTTCAAAATAAGCCAAATAAGTACCGTTTTTCTCGTGTACGGTCCCTCAATTAGAGGGCTCTTGCCATACCTACCTACTCACCATACTTAGAATATATATTTTATCTTATCATAGCAAGTTGATTGAGGAACGTAGAGCATGTTGTTGTATTCACAGGAAATGCTGCTGCCCATTCGCTGGCTGCATGAATCCCTTAGTCGGACTTAAGACCATAGTTTTCCCAATATACCTTTCGCATTTTATTAATTACTTTGTCAAGTACCGCATTGCGTAAATAGGTATGATCACTGGCAAATGAGCTATTTTTTATAACGATATTTTGTATGAAAATACGAAGTGATGACTAGTTTCGCTGGCGTCAAAACACTTACTTTTATATTATTTTTCTATTTATTAATTCAAACTTTGAATATTTCGGATACTCAGTCATCTAGCGAATTATACGTACCGCACTCCTTTGTTGTTGCTTTCCCTGAGTTTTTGAATGTGGGTATCCAAGAACAGATCGAGTGACTCCTTAGCCTCCCCGACGCGAAGGTAGTGGAGATCAATGGTGGCGTTGTCCACACTTTTTGAGGCATGCACCTGAGAAAAATATTTTATAAACTTATTTTTACAATTAACTTTTTGCTACAAAATTAAAACAAACAAAACAAGTGGAAAAAATTCACGCCACCGGCGGGATTCGAACCCACGTCTTTTAATGAATAATTATTACAAGGTATGGCAATCGGTAAAATGGCAGGCGCAAAAAGAAAATGGACAGGCACAAAAAGAAAAGGGACTGATGCAAAAGAAAATGGAGAAGTATATGCAAAAATAAAATAAACATACGCTAAAATAAATAGACTTAGCTGATCTCTGAAAAGAACTTGTTGCAGCAGGTCTAGATTAAAATCATACTAAAAAAACTATTATTATTTTTTATCTACAAGTTAGCAGGGAGTGCCTTTCAAACTAGTTACATACCGTTGGTTTACAAGTTTGTGATAAAATCTGAAACCAATTTTAATAATTCTTTCACAACTCGAAAGGCAGATAATACAAATTGTAACAGACTAGTACTGTGTTCATTCTGTACTATACCGCATAAACATAATCATTTGTTTATTCAAGAAACTCAGCACATAAAATCTTGGCGCCAGATAAAATCTGCAGTGGTACATTTAAAACATAACGATTCCTTTAAACAAGTCGAGCTCTCAATAAAATATTCATTTACAGTCATGTAAACAATTTCATTAGGTTAACTCTCATACAAACTATGGACGGGTATGTTTTTTTTTTATATTCTTTGGAGTAGTTTGTATGAAAATTCAAGTTCATGTGCATTTTAGTATGTTTTACCTGCATAAGCGACGCCGCAGCCATACTGTTTGCTTGCTCGTACTTCTGTTTGTGAAAAGACGCGATGTCCGAGTAATAATTGGCTACTTGAGTCATGCCTCGGCGAATGTAGTCTTGGGCTTTTTGGTAGTTCCTGAAATACAAATAAAAAAGAGTTTGATATGTCTAATCTCTTTTAAAAAGTCTCTTGTTTTTTCATAAGATTTTAAAATTCCGGCTTTCTTCATACATACATACATATATCACGCCTTTATCCGTAGCGAGGTAGGCAGAGCGTCAACGGCCGTAAAATGCGATCGTTATCGCCCCGTCTGACAAATTTTGAGGGCCGTTTCCAATAATTCGTGTATCACTATAGTGACAGGTTGTCCTGTCGCCTAAAAATTGTAATACACATGAAACCCTCGAGTCCCTTAGTCGCCTCTTACGACACCCACGGTAAAGAAACTGGGTGATGCTATTCTAAGCCGGCATCACACGGCACTTTCTTCATACACTTTCGTCTATCAAATACAAAAAAAGTTTTTTGTAACAGGGGAAGACTTCTTTTCAAATTCGTCATGAATAACTAATTTTTAATTACTTTCCCGGCCCCGTGACGCGAGAAAAAGAGGAAAAAGAAAAAATAAAATCTCGCAATTTTGTTCGCGGAAGACTTACAAATTCCTTCTTGACAAATGTTTGTCGGCTTGTTGCCTGTAATTTTCCACAACGGCTAAATCAACTGTTTCGCCTTTTGGAAGCAGGGGCCATTCTACTTCCGATAATGCCTGAAACAAGAGGGAAAGTTCTAATCGTGGCAGCTTAGGACACAAATATGACAATTATTGTTTGACTTCATTATTTTATTGTTTTGTCTACTATGTATGACTTTGTTCGTAGTCTAAAATTTAAAAACTAAACCGACGATCTCAGTTGCAGACTATGATTTGATTACTTAGATACAGAGCAGTTGCAACTCAACCATATCAAAGGCCGTCAAGTCTTTCATCGACTTGGTGACGTAGGCACAGAAACTATTTAAAAACAGAAAGTACTAATTTGAAACAAGTAAAAAGTAATGAGCATGAGACAAACCTTCTTTTCTTCTTCCAATAGTTTTTCTTGTCGCTCCATTTCTTTCTCCATCACAAATTTGTTTAAGCCATTTTTCTCTTCAAGTATGTGCGCTTTTCCAGTAGACATTAGTAATACCTGAAACAATAATAAAACTTTTACGACAACACAAAAACCATCAAAATCTTTGTAACTAAGTATCTGATAATTCTTATCAAGGAAAATGACGCTCATTATTACCTCTACCGTGGCTTGAAAGTTATTGTCATGAGCCATGAGCAGCTCAGAAAGTATATCCGGGGGTGTGTCAGGGAATAAATTATACAATTTGTCTCTCGACAGTTTTGCTGCTATATCCATCGGCTCTTTAGACCTCCACTCAGCTACGTCTTTCTGATACAATGATATAGCGAAGTCCATGTCCATGATCTCTTTAAAATCTGGTACTTCTGGTTCTTTCCCCTGTTGAGCTAGTTCAGCTTCTTTGATTTCCAATTGCCTGAAAAAATGCAAATTATAATTAAACTATGTCCACTAGATTTGATGGCATCAAGAGCGGTACGAATTTGGCGGTATCTTCTTACCTTGCAAAATCTGCATCCTCTCGTAGCATTCTAGCATTTTGTTTATCTTGGTCGTCCAGCTGACACATCAATGATTCCATCCAAAAAGCATTTATCTCATTTAGTAACGAGATCGGTATATTTATCCTCGGCACTATATTCTGAGGGTATGTCATACCACGCCTGCCAAAGAGGTCGTCTAATTGCGCAATAAAATCAAAACCCACGTTTATATTTATCGTTCTCTCAGATTCATCGACGCTGCTCGAGGTTGACACATCGTCCTCAATCTCTTCGGTGAGCGCGGAAGCTTCGTCTTTGCGTGCACTCTCTTCTTCTATAGAAGTACTTGGCTGAGGCTCTTGATTAGCTTCTTGGGTTTCTGCTGTGGTGTCTTCACCACGCCGCCACTTTCGAAGTTTTAGGGCATGAGGGGAATAGTGATCGTCGGATAAAACGAAGTTTTTCTCCATCTCACGTTTGAGTTGTAGTGTATTATCGGATGGAACGATCTTAGCTTTCTTTTGAGGTAGGGGGATATTCTCAATGGAATGAGTCGGAATGTTTTGTCCTTCGGCAGTGCTAGTTGACGGTTCAGGTTCTGCATCGGGGACTATTTGATAAGCTGCTAAGCAATTGCATTGTTCAGATTTAGGAGTTTCTTCCTCTGGATCAGACAAGTCGCCTCCTCTTAATTCCAATTGATTATCAGCCATGCCACCTAATACAATATCTACCGCCCAATTGACATCTCCGCAGCATTTATCAAAAATATCTCTCAATGAAGCTCTCGGTATAGTCTTAAACAGTTTTCGGAAGGCTACAAAATGCTGTTCTTCATTTTTGCATCTAAATGCCTCTGTTAGCAACAATTCATTAGTCGTCGTACTTTTGTCAAGCATTCGAATTGCCGGCATTTTTTCCTTTTTCAAAATAGTGTAAAAATTTATATCCCTTGGGGTAGCAGTGATTACTTTTAAAACTTTGTTAGGATGTTTCAAATCTGTGTCTCCAACTTGCATACATGTACCAGTAGATCTAGTCTCTCGAACTGGCAACACATCAGATTCATCTAATTGTGGAGGAGGCCCATCGCTCCATGGTGGCATAAACATGGAAATTTTCCTCCAATCGTCACATTTTTGGACGGTATCAAGTAAAGTCTCGTTTGGCTTTGATTGAGTTGAACTATCAGAGTTTTCTCGTCTTGGAGGTCTAGGCTCTAGTACTGCCGGCAACTCACGCCTACTGTTGACATTTTTTTGTGCGTCTTCATCCCAACCTTCTCCTTTTTCCCACTCTTCTTCAACTTTTTCCATCTCTTCTATTTGTTTTTGTATTTCTATATATCTTTTTTTTCTTGCTGACTCTTCTTCTACACTTTCAACTTCAATCGGTATGATGTGTTCAACAGGAAGAGGAATGGTCGCAATATCAGATTTGTCTTTAGAATATTGATTGCTATCTTGTGCTGGTGTTTCGTTAACAAATTTACCTTTTGACTTATTACCATCAGTTTCAGCTATGGTTAACCCTCGTATCAAATTTATAGCTGGTGTGTTAAGATCTGGTGGAGGATTATACTCAGGTGAAGCTCTTAATACTGGTGGAACTTTATCAGCTGGGTAAGATAAACCATAATGCTGTTTTAGGTAAGTCCCCGTTATTCCATCTTGATAACTTTCAAGCTTTCGCTTTATTGTTGAGATTGGTACATTATGTGCAGTTTTCTTTAACAGCTGATTTGCTTTCCGCGCCCATGGCGTGTTTGGCTCAACTACTTCAATCATGTAACCATTTCTAACGCCTTCTCTAACATACGGCTCCATCTCCCATATTTCGATGTTAGTATTATCTACTATAACGGGACTTAATCCTCGACGTAAGGCATGTCGAGCCCTATTTTGGTTCCAATCATGGGCCTCACTCAATCTGTACTGCTGAAATTGATACTGGCCCCTTACCATGAAAAAATCATCAGTGCTAAATATATGAGTGTTATAGTTAGCAAGAGATGGGCCAACCAGGATGTCGACGATTTGTCTAGCCAAGTAGGTTTTTCCGCTGCCTGAGAGACCGCGCATAAGTATTAGTATTCTACTGCCTTGATTATGGTTTGCCACAATTGCCCGCAATTGGTTGGTCCAGACCATTGCATTGGTTGATGGAGGGCGAGGTTTGGGAAACTGCTTAGGAACAGCCCCAGAACTTCGCGAAGCTCCAGCATATGACACTGCTGGCTGTATAACTGGCTCGGGTATAGCAAAAACACTTTGGTTTGTAACAGGTGCATATTGCGGGGTACTTTGGTCACTTTGACTAGGTGTTGCTTCACGCTGATTTTTAGCTTCCTTTTCATCAGCAGGTTTTAAGGAATCATCTACTACTGTGTCAGACGACATGTTCATTACAGCGTCTGCAGCCAAATTTACTGTCAGAGAAACAAAATTTTCGTTAAAACCATTGTTATGGTGAAAATATGAACACATAAATTACTACAAAAATATGTTTATTTTCTGTTTTGAAGAGAAATTAGAATAAGTAGTTTTTTGTTTAAAAAGTGAAATTAGTAGGCAGGCACATGTCTTCTGAAATACTTGGAAGCTCAAATACATAAATGAAATTGACTCTGAAGCCTGAATCAAAGGGTAGGTAAGATTTTTTTTAATTGGGCTCTAAATATATGATGGATGCATAAGAAAACTAGACTGATTAGTAAAGTAAAAACGTAACTTCATCTCAAGAAATCAACAACACACTCAGCCAATATTATGTGAGCTACAACTACTAAACAATGGAAGTTGTTGATAGCAACAAGTTACACAGTTATCCTTTTTCACATACAAATGAGCAATTTACGTACTATTTTATTTTACATGCTAGTATCCTGTGAATTTGGATATCACATGAGGGTAATTTCAGAATAAGATTATTCTCTACAAAAGTGAGATACACTAAAATAAACAGTTATTTTATAGCTGTTGATTGACACTCGGCGTACTCCGCATGGGTTAATATGTGTATATATGCTTTCTTTCTTTTTGTGTGGGACACCAAATCGTCCAACGAGACTGTCAGAATTTTTCAACCGCCTTCTACATTAGCAGGCTTCTGACATGGTTGTGTAACAACTGCCGTCTAAGCGATCATAATGTGCCATCCGAAACACGGAACCACCTTACTTATGGACAATCCTCCTCAAGTCCTTATATATGCTACAATATACTTATTTTGTGATAAAATAAATCCCCTCAAAAACATTAAGGCCAGGATCTGCTGCTCAAATCGCGATTTCAGGGGGTGAGGTGGGGGGGGCCGCCCGCGCTCTGAGACATCATCTGGCGCTCGCACACTACGCACTCGCACCTCGCGTGTTTTATGGACATGACCGCAGTCCGACCACTTTTTGAGTATTTTTTAGCTTTATCCCGGCCGTGGAACTTTTACTTCTACTCGTGAATTATTATTTTTTGTGATAATGTAACGAAATTAATATGAATGTGGGTAGATGGATAGACGCAGAAGAGGAGGAAGGCCTAAAAAGACTTTAATAACTAGTTAAAACACACAAATTTAATTACAAAGGATATTAGTATAAGTACTAAGTTCCTTCTATGAGCCTGTCTTTGAAACTGAACAACTTCCCCAAGGAACATAGGTTGAAATATGTTTAAAAATCTAGCCAACGCGACTCAGATTCTATGTAGTTAAAAAAGTTTGAATAGATTGTACAAAAGATGATTATGACTCATAAAGGTGTAAGCAAAGATTTCAATGATAATAAAAAATGGTCCAAAGTCGGAAAATGTGCTAAAAGTTGAGTAAGTACGAAAATTTTGTTACATTTGCTCTACGATTTACCGTTCTCAAGATATATGCACTTTTAGTTTGCATTCCTTTTTAATATTCAAAAATGATATTCTACTAAAATTTTAAATGGCGTTTTGCGCTGGAGCCCTCTGTCACGCTTGCTTTTTGCTATAGGTAGGTACTTCATTGTTTTTTTTTTGTTTATGCCGCCGGCTCAAGAGCCAACATCCGTAGACTTGGGCTGTAGCCCGTGATTCCCGTGAAATACTAGAATTTACATCATGTATGTGGAATGATTTGTAAGATGAGACGAGCAACTGTATAATGAAACGAATGGACAACTGAACGATAATTTTTGAACGTGAGCCAGATGTTAGATGAATTTCTGAACTATGATGCTAGAACGGAATAGCAATATAGGTGAGTAAATGAGTGTGAAACAGAGAGGGAACAGACACTTTTCAAGTACTCAAACTCAAATTATTTATTCAAAGTAGTAAATTTTACATTTAGCTTTTTGATGATCAAGTATTAACAATTTTAACAATAACAATTTTATGAACCAAGTGTACGATACGATGGTGGGCGAAAAACCCGGGGTTCTCTGTCTAAAATCCGAAAATTAGGTTATTCCTTCTTCTACTTCCATAGCCACAGGGAGCAGGACATGGGTCTTTGTTATTGTAGCGAATATAAAACTAAGAAGCTTAATTAAGTGCCACATCCCATAAAAAACATAATCTTTTTTCCAAGCCGGTCGGATAAAAATAAAAATAATAATAATAAAGAATAGAAAAAAGTACGCGTAAAGGTAACTGGAACGCAAACGCCATTGAATATTTTAGAAAAATAACTGTTTTGAAAATTAAAAAATAATGCAAACTATAAGCGCAATTACCTCAAAAAAGTGCATAGTAGTGCAAAAGTAACTGAATTTCGGTACTCATATTTTAGAACTTGTTTCAATATCTTAAAATTAAAATCAGGCCCCTATTTAGTCCACAATTGCCCTAGGCGTAGCCTCATTCATATGCGCTTTATTGAAGGCCTACTTTTCTAGTTTTTTCTTTTTAATATTTATTTCTTCCAATTTACAAATGCCGTGTGATGCCGGCTTAGAATGGCATCACCCCAAATCCTTCCCGCGGGTGTCGTAAGAACCGACTAAGGGACTCGGAGAGTATTGGTGTATTACAATTTTTAGGCGACAGACTGACAACCTGTCACTATAGTGATACACATGTTTTCCGAAACAACCTTGGAAAACTACCCTCAAAAATGTCAGACGTGGCAATAGTGACCGTATTCTTACGGCCGTTAACGCTCTGCCTACCCCGCAAGGGATAAAGGCGAGATATATGTATGTATGTATGTAATTTACCAATTGGTCTACATTTACTGAAATTTATTTATTGAAAGTATAAAAATATCTCGTCAAGCCCTACAATTAGGGACTTTCTAGGGCCACAGACCACTTAAATATTTTGTTCTGAAGAATATGTCAAGTACCACGTTATATTAAGGAGATATTGATGGCGCGCAACGGGATACTGGGTACTACTATTACCATATTGTTATCTCTTTGATGGAAGCGTCAGTATGAACATAAAAGTTCATATCTAGCTCCTAAACCACGCCATCATATTTTCACTTTTATAGTACTCCTACATAGAAAGTGCCATATTACCCTAAAAACTTATAGTTTTAGTTTGACAGCTGTCACCTTAAATCAAGAATTCGCCAAAAAATACAACTATACCAAAGAAAGTAAAACTACTTTATATCCGAAACGTTTTAAGGTCTTTTAAAGTTCGTGTAGTGTGTGCGATATGATATCTCGTGTTTATTCTCATGCCCATTTTCACGCCAATGCTAATTTGAATGCTTATGCTCAATATGTTCATGTTGATTTTATTGTCCATGATTTCTATTACACATGCTCATTTTCATGGTCATACTCATATGCATGAATTTTTTCATGCTATTTCCATTTCATTTAAATGGTCTTATAAGTACCTACATGAACACAGGGGTCATAAATAAAACCTAGATTTCAACCCACGAGCCAGACGAGCGGAGTGAGCAGCTGTCCAAACTGGACAAAGAGCAACATAAAAAAATTGTAATTATGTAGAAGCTGGTAAGACTGCTCTCTGCATAGATTTATTTGTACGTCTAAATCCCATACCAACCCGACCACAGAACAGCGTATGGGTATCACAGACTATTCAGGGGGCAAGATCTTGGCGTACGTAAGTAACATTGTCTTCAGACTTAAAAAATATCACTACTCGCTCCGTCCGATGCGTTAAACGCACAAAGAAAAAAATATATTTGCGTGCGCGCACATGATACCTCTGGTCTGTGGTAGAATGACCACCGACTGGATCTAATTACGCACCGCAGACCGCTGTGTCGGTTCGGTTTCTGTAATAAGTTATCGGGGGAAAATTGTTCAGATGACCTGTCAAGCAAAGAGTTATCTCGAAAAAAAATTATTAAAAATTACTCGGTTTTTACAGTAGGTAAAAACGTTACTCATGTTCAGAATGCACCCTGTAAATATTTAAAGTGAATTACTAGTTATGTATCACTCCTTTCTTATTATAAGTAAAAAGACTTAGTTAGACTTTTGCTTTTCATTATCTTATAGATAAAATATCGTCTATCGTCAAGGCTAGCTGAAGCGACAGCTATGATAAAATAGTTGCTCGTCTCGCCAAAAGACATAACCGACGTATAATAAGCGCAAACTTAAACTACGCCTTCTGGTGTCAGCCATAAAGTATTTTATCAATCAATCTGTCCATGTCACAAACGTCATAAGTAAAATGAGCGACGTAATAATTATACGAAAAATATTTGTAAATTTTGTGGGAAATTTTGACACAGTACCGACGCTGGCAAGAGCCATTTGGGTACTGGCGGGGTAGCGGGCGGTGCGGGGTGTCATTGGGAGGTTGGTTTGTCGGCGAGAACCGTTCTAATTTTTGGAAAAAATTGATTTGTTGAATTAAAATCTGTTCATCCACTAAAACCTGATAGTGTTATTTTTAGGGCATTAAAAGAGGAATATTCTACATCAAGAAACTATATCAAAATAGTAGTCCAAGTAACGATAAAATTGGTTTGAAAATATTTTTAATGCTCTTTTTGAGATTTTTTTGTGTACATACAAAGGGCGGGGAGGGGGGAAAGCTATAAGGCAAGCGGAGGGAGCGGGGGCTTGCTGAATGAAGGCAAGTCGTAAGATTTACCTTCATCCAGTTTCCCTTTCCCACAGCCAATCCTCCTACGAGGAGGTACCAACCCAGTAACGGTCACCGCCGGTTCGCGAGAGAGCTTGAGTGAAAGCAAATTTTGAGAAAATTCGCGTTCACCCAATTTACCACTACTATTTCTACAACTCTGGTGAACTATAGTCTAATCTAACAGGTTACACGATTTTTCACCGAGTTCCTTACCATTACCAGTGAGAGGTGGCGAAAGGTACCGTGACATTAATTTCGGTCGACACCTTATATTTTTCCCGAAAACAAAACGATAGCGTGTTTTAAAAACTAACGGCGACATTTGTGATTATTTTGCTGGACCAAAACAAAGTATTTTAGGAGCGACAGCAAAATATAACTTGGTAAACAGTACATTTCTATGGAATTACAAAGT
This sequence comes from Keiferia lycopersicella, assembly GCA_029255805.1. Lineage (NCBI taxonomy): Eukaryota > Metazoa > Arthropoda > Insecta > Lepidoptera > Gelechiidae > Keiferia > Keiferia lycopersicella. The sequence goes on along the minus strand of JARACZ010000009.1, from coordinate 9,819,933 downwards.
TATTTATGCTATCGGTTTATCTAGAAAACTGCATTGAAAATGCTAGATTTTTAAGTTTTTCCTTGATTTATACACTAAACCCAAATTATATTCTAAATTAGAAGTCTCTATGTCTGCTAGAAGTGCCTTAGAATTTTGATGATCGGTCAGTGAGTCAGTGAGTGAGTGAGTCAGTGACAAAATTAAGAACTTTGACTAGCTATAATTCCTAAACCACTAGTTCATAGTGAACGAAATTTGAAATATACCGTATCTACAGGGCTTTTGATTGATTCCTGAAGTTTCAAGTCTTTTGTTTTATCCACAAGAAAGTTATAAGGTGTTGAAAATGGCCTGAGCCGCTTCGAGAAAAGGATGGTACGGCTGTGCCGCTTTCTAGCTCGACTTGGCGGGGGCACTGCCGTGCCCCCAGACAAAACATAATATAAAAAATATCATTAACATGTTAACCTGTTTGTGAGATATCAAAATTGTATTAAATTTTTGTGCAACGGCAACTTAACATTACAATATTCTAACTCAAGATAACGACTAAAAATGTTTGTTATAGCATAAGCAGTACATCATAACATTACTCAATAAAAAAATAGTTTTAGTTACACATACACAAATCGCACCATAATCTATTTCAAAAATTTAAATACTTTCAATAGGAGATCCCGCAATACAACAACCTTCACCGATTTTAAGACTGAAAGATATTATTTATGAAATAAAATATACCAATTAACACATTGTATATGGGTTGCCTAAAAAATTTCAGTCCAGAGTATGATTAAAAGAAACATTTTTGTTATTTCTATAAAAAGTGTGAAAATACTAGCTGCAAATATTTTAAGGAGTTATCAACCCATGAAGCTGAACAACTTTTCCCAAGGAACCTGAAATTATGTCAAATCAGGAAAAATTGATTTGGACTGCCCCATGCCAAATGGGCAGTCAATTTCTATGACTCTAAAAATTTATTTCATATTTCAATCTATGTTCCTTGGGGAAAGATCTTCAGTTTCATGGGCTAATTTACGCCTTAAATTATTGTATGAGACACATACACACACACACACACACACACACACACACATATCACACCTTTATACCTAACAGTGTAGGCAGAATGTTCACTGCAGTAAAAGTATGGTCACTATGACAAAGATTGAAGACCCTTTCAGATATAACACAAACACTTATAAATAAATGTAAATTACTACAGGAAAAACCACTTCATTCAAATTCTACAGAGTGTATGTTAATATCCAATACTCATTTTTCTGAATGCAAAATAAACACCCAACAAGGTGATTCCCCTTCAAGATTGCTTGTGAATATTTCTCAAGTTTTCCTAATTGTGGGGAAATTCTACTAATAGTTTCGGAGAGTATTGGACGAGGATAGACACTGTATTGTGGGTACTATGTCTGAATGTCTGTCTATTCTCCATACAGTTCCTGCATGTATTTTTCAAACTATACTTTGACCAAACATTGGACCAAGACATTGCTTTCCATCGACTGGAAAGACCAATAAAATTAAAGAGAAATGTGATTGCCATGCTGCAATGTACCTACAGATGTTTTTGTCTGATGTGATAGAAAAAAAGAAAAAACATGCACAGTACACACACCAAAACCTAAACAATTAATAATAGCACAGTAGGTACCTATTGTAGGAGTTTGTATTGATAACGATAGATAAGGTGATACACAACAACACAGATGCTTTGCCAAATATTTAGCAGTTCAAGAATATGCACTTTGGACAGAATATTAGTAGAAGGAAATATATTGTAAAAAGTCACTTACGATCACCATTACAGCTCTCTACGACAGCGCTTATAACTTCTCTGCTGATAATATTTCCAAACATACTTGTGAGTGTTTCTACGACGTCATTGTTCTCGGGGCCCTCCATTTTCAACAATATTTTGTAATACAACGGAACCAAAACTCAAAACTATTAAAACCACCAGTTAACTTAAAGGACTTAGGCTAACCAAAACTATTAGTATTCACATTAAATTTTATAAATAAACGAAGATTATTACGAAACTCGTTCGCTCCAAAAACCCCCATCTTGTAATGAAAATAAAAACAGATTTTCAACCTACGTGACAACACAACCGCTTAACTCAACAATATAACTTTCCTTGACTCATCCAACTATGGCGGTGTAATTTTCAAGCAGATAAAACTAATAGCGGCATACCTTTCAACAGAAAAGCACGATGACATTATTACTTTTTTACATCAATAAATATTTCCTGACATAATAATGCAAACTATTGTACGAGCCATTGTCACAGTAATAATATCCAACAACGTATTACGGCACGGTACCACCACTCTTTGTGCCATTACGTTGAGGCAATCATGCTTTCTTCCACACACTTAGGTAACCGCCGCCATTTACAGATCGTTTCTTTAGCTCTCTCTTTCTCTCTCTTTTCGTGTGGGAAACAGAGCCGTCAAACGACCCGATGAACCCTAGTGTCAGAATTTTTCAACCGCCCTCTACATGTTGCAGGCTTCTGACATGGTTGTGTAACGACGACTGTCTAAGTAATCATAGACAGCAACCGGGACCTACAGCTTAACGTGCCATCCAAATACGGAACCATCTTACTTATGGACAATCGGGTGGTTCAGCCCACAATGTCCTAACCTGACTGGGAACAAATTCACAAAGTGTCAAATCAACTTTGTGAGTGACCCACCGAGAATCGAACCCGGAACCTTCTTCTTCTTTAGCTAATGTGATTATAGGATGTTTATTGTAATGCGAATACATTATGTTATAGGTGTACATTTTGTGTGTTTGTTTGATTTTAACATCCTTTTTATTTTGTTGTCACTGTTTAGTTTCTTACTTCGTTCACTCTGGTGTCACGAGGCGAACTTAGAAAAAAATGCACAAACCATGGACCGTAAAAATTGAATAATTAGAAAGTAATTCAAATCGATGATGATTTTTTTTAAATTCCTGGTGGCACTCATGGCTTAGCCTCTTAACGACGAGATCTGTTAGAGCTTTTCAGAGATAAAGGCTCAACTGCCTTTTAAAAGATATGATTCCTCAAAGCAAAATGAACCTTAAGAGCTATCCGTCGTAACATACATTTTCAGGGTAGGATACACATGGTATGTCAGACGACATGGTGTTCCACACGAAAAGAGATAAGGTAGCTTTCTGCTAATGTAATGTTTGCCAGGGCTTGGGTCTGCTGAACCAATGTAGACCTACCTTATATACCTTTTAATAGGCATCTGGGATTTACGAGGTTAGTAAGATTTTGGTTTGAAAATTGAGCTTATAATCTCTACGTCTGTGTCCACGTCCTTAATCTTCGTCCATAGGGCTATACATTGTTTTTAATCATGTCATAGATAGGTACCTAACATTATTGCACTGTTTTGTGTCAGAATACACTGTTTGACATTGTTGTTGTGAAAAATACTATCGGCTATTACAATGTCGGTAAATATTGCTCCTGTCAAATTGTGTTTATTTTTACTATATTTTGTGTCAAATAAATAAAACATAGTGAGCAAAATGGTTTACCTCTTTCTAGCGCTATCTCTTTTATTCATAATAGCATGACCTGCATTTCTTTCTAATAAGCGCACAGTGCTTGCTTGTTGCTTCAGAATTTCTGTAATTTTGTGATCATTTTGAAGTTTAAAGTTTGCGTTTTGGTCTGTTTCATAATCAATAAACAGGAATCAACGTCCAGAAGATGAGTGACAATTTTCAGAATAAAACCATGGCACCGGTGATGATGGATTACGAGTTCAAAGTAAAGACTCAAAATGAGCGGTCAAAAGTAGAGGATTTGTTTGATTACGAGGGTTGTAAGGTCGGCAGAGGGACTTACGGCCATGTGTACAAAGCTAGGAGAAAAGACGGGTCGGATACTAAGGACTATGCACTCAAACAGATTGAAGGAACTGGGCTGTCGATGTCGGCTTGTCGGGAGATCGCTGTAAGTGATCTTTATTCTTCTTTATTTCGTGCCATCTAACGGACCAATTTTTCTTAATGTTCTTGGTATCTTCTCTAGCCTGTATCATGCCACTGGCGGGCAAAGGCTTCACTAGTCTAGCAAACCGGTCTTTATTTGTCATTGTTTTTATTCTGTTCTTTTTCAGCTACTAACCTATTTCAAACTTGATACCGTTACCACCTCCAGTGCCCCATGCAAGGAAACCATCTACAAGTGAAATTTGATATACATTGCATGGCTGATGGGACATTATAAAACAAGGATTTTGACCCGCTACACAATGTACATCAAATTTCACCTGTAGACTTGTAGCCTGTTATTTCAAAAAAATGTGACACTGGTCTATAGGATAGCTACAAATTATTATTTTTATTTTTTCCAGCTGCTCCGAGAGTTAAAACACTCCAATGTTATCAATTTAATAAGAGTGTTCCTGTCCCATACTGACCGCAAAGTGTGGTTACTGTTTGACTATGCGGAACATGATCTCTGGCACATCATCAAGTTCCACCGAGCAGCCAAAGCAAACAAGAAGTCGGTGATGGTTCCCAAAGGCATGGTCAAAAGCCTGTTGTATCAGATTTTGGATGGAATCCATTATTTACATTCAAATTGGGTGTTACATCGAGATTTAGTAAGTATTTTAATTGTAGTTCTACCCATTATTATTTAAATAAAAAAATAAGACGTCAATCAAAATCAAAATGTTAACATGCTACTGAAACTTATCTTATGTTTATCTTACTTTTAAAAGAAATCAATACTTTGATAATTTATGTTATACAAATAAAAATATGTACAATCAAGATAATACATATTCAGTTCTATTCAAGAAATATCTTCAGCTTTATACACAGTGTTATGGAGGAAATGCATTAAATTGACCAATTTTCACTATCGGACCAATGCCGAAAATTAAAAAAATAAATCAACCTTCCATACAAGTGTTATACTGTATACAGATATACAGGCAGACTTTGCTGAAGTAGATATTTTAAAAGTGTTAGTCAATGACCTGTTCTATTTTTCAGAAACCAGCAAATATCTTAGTAATGGGTGAAGGTCTGGAGAGAGGCAGGGTCAAAATTGCTGACATGGGTTTTGCGAGGTTATTCAATGCTCCACTGAAACCCCTTGCTGACTTGGATCCAGTTGTGGTCACTTTTTGGTACAGAGCTCCGGAACTATTACTTGGTGCGAGGCATTATACCAAAGCCATAGGTTAGTATATTGTGGATTAATTTATTTTTACCTGTAGCCAGGCTATGGTTTCATAGCAAACGATTTAGAACCTAGACTACATAATTTGTGAAAAATTGTGATAATTGATAAATGCTACTACTATTGCTTTTTGGTTAATACTCAGACATCAAAGTTCATTCCACAACAAGTTTAAAGTAGCATGGTTTACCTGCAAATAACATATGCTCTGGGTATCTCAAAGGTTGACTGGAAGAGATCCCTTAATCGGATAAGTCTGTCTTTGTGCCTCTTTAGTTTTATTTCATTAAATGCTTTTGTAAATTTTTATGCAACATAAAGTATCACATACATATACATAATTTCTTGTTGAGCCAGTTTTAAAAGCTTTTTTTATTTTGACCATTATGTCATAGATGGGATATCAACAGGAGAAAATGGACCTGTAACCATAGCATTATCTTGCATCTGAGAGCTGTCAATTCAAGCTTAATATGATGGACTTCTGTACTTGTCTATACACATAATGGTCCATGAAAATCCTTCAAGATTCAAAGATTCAAGACTTTATTTGCAAAAAACATGGTAGTTCAGGTGGTAGTGAATGTTCAATTATGTACAATACATGTTTCGCCATATCACTAAATAGCATGCAAATATTGTATAGGTCTGCTGGTTTCTAAGACATTTCCTTCATGTTTCCAGACATTTGGGCGATAGGCTGCATATTTGCCGAACTCCTAACATCAGAGCCGATCTTCCACTGTCGCCAGGAAGACATCAAGACCAGCAACCCTTACCACCACGACCAACTGGATAGGATATTCAACGTCATGGGCTTCCCGCTAGAAAAGGATTGGGAGGATATCAAGAAAATGCCGGAACATGCGACCCTGGTTAAAGACTTCAAAAGATCCAAGTATAAATGTTTGCCATACTTATTTTTAGGTCATTTTCTCAAGGGCAAAGGCCTCCCTCCAATTCTTCCTTACTTCACTAGCTTGGTAACGTTTACTCTATCTAATTTCGGTCATGCATAAGGACAAACGTCCTTACATCTCTTTCGTGGTCTACAATAAATTATATTTGGAAAAAACTAAAGACTTTGATGAAGAAATTGAGAAAAGAAATAAATTGCTAGTAATCTAAAGTTTTAGGGTTTTTAATATTCTATTCATCTAAATTTTTCAGTTACCAAAATTGCTCACTAAGCAAATACATGGACAGACACAAAATCAAGCCAGACAGCAAGGCATTCAGCTTACTTCAAAGACTGCTGCTTATGGACCCTAACAGGAGAATCACATCAGAACAAGCCATGCAGGATCCTTACTTCACTGAGGACCCTTTGCCCACCCAGGTTTGTTGAATAGCGAAAAAACAATTAGGACCTCCCATACAAAATTACCAACTGACAAAGTGAATTTGTATGAAAGTTCCAAAAAATTTCTCATATTTCAAGCCATGTTTCTTGGGAAAAGTTATTCAGTTTCATAGGCTCATTTGTCCGTTAAAATATTTGCAGCTAATATTTTTACACCTTATAGAATGGTGGACTTGTGTCCGATTGGAAATAGCGCGCGGGGGACGTTCTACGATGGGCGAGGATAGATATTGCAGTTGACATTTCAGCAACAGACATCTCACGTGGTTAACGATCATAATAATATTACCAGCACCTAGTGAATAAGTTATGGCAAACATCTCCACAGATTGATTGTAATTTTTATTGGCAGGATGTGTTCGCGGGCTGCCCCATTCCCTACCCGAAGCGAGAGTTCCTCACGGACGACGACCAAGATGACAAGAGCGACTCCAAAGCGCGCCAGAACCAACAGCAACCAAATGTAAGAACTTTAATTTTTTTGTTACTAATGAGTTTTTGAACTACCCAATTTCTATTCGTAAGAGAAATAAGGGCATTTTCCTAATTATATTTTACAACGTTTTTCAGAGGAAAGGCAATATATTGAATCCGTTGCTTAAAAAAAATATAAAATCTTGTGTTCTCATATAAGCTTCAGCATAGTTGATCCCCGTTGATAAACCGACTTCGTTTGGGAGGTCGAAATGTTTTTTCGTTTTCCTGCATTGGTCCCCTCCTATCAATAGTGAAAATTATTCAGTACGATGCTCTAAATAACGTCTATATATTATTCAATGTGTGATATTTTAGAAATTACTCTTCTTGCTTTTCTGTACTTATTTAAAATGTCTTATTATATTTATTGAGGTTCCTTGGCTTTGTGTGGATTCTGACAATTCTAAATTCTGTGTTCCAGCAGACTCAGCAGAACCAGGTACAACAAAATAGTCACGACCAACACGCAAATAATGCCAAGAGGATGAGAATGCAAGGTAATTTTGAATGTTTTTTTATAACTTCGGTAATATTATTTTCTCTAATAACTCCGCCACTTAGTATACCATCCCCCATTTCTTTTCGAGATTCTCGTAAAATCCGAATGTATTAGTAGCCGGGTGATGCTGGTTGAAAATGGCATCACCCCTTTCCCGTGGGTATCGCCGGAGGCGACGTAGAGATCGGCCGCTTTCACAATGACCTATTGTGTCCACATTGTGTGTGTCGGTGACGATATTTCAGACGATACTTTTTTTAAATGAATGAAATGCTTGTCTGTGGCTTTTTAGGTTCGCTCCGCTCTGTCTACTCTGCAAGAGTTACATGCGTGACGTTTGTACTGTGTATATGAAGTTGAAAAAAAATACATGTTCTTGTTTCCAGGTCCGAATCAAGGTAACAACGCGGGTGGGGGAGGGCAGCAGGAATTCCATCAACAACAGCAGATGATGTTCGGACAGAACCAGCAGAATAATCAGCAGCAACAAGGCAACTTTCAACAACGGTTCTAGGATACCTAAATAAGGACTTAAGAATAAGGACTAGAAAACGTTTTTAGAAGAGCTGAATAAAGATTTGCGAGCATCCAGATAATACTCGTGCGGTAGGCAGTTTATTATTTTTGGACTCCTATTCTGCTGCCTTATGATGTCGTTTCGATCGAGACTGCTTTAAGTGTGGCGAGAAACTACTAGTTACTAAAAAAGCTGCGATATTATTGGTAGAGTAAAAGTAAACTCTACATTTTAATGTCAAAATTCATGACTTGTTTCGATAATGAAGTCTTCTCGAGCGCGAGTTAAATCTCTACAGTGCATATACTTCATTCGCTTACATACTGTTACGACCAGCGTAACTGTCAGGAAGCGCCCGTACGTGCGTGTATGGAGCATTGAAGTCAAGTTACGCTGGTCGCGCCACTATCTTAGCGAATGAGTTATAAAAGCCTGCTGATAAAAAATAAGTGATGTTATGGAGTGATATTTTTAGCAGCAGATGTTGACATATTTTTGGGATAAGCCTACGCTAAACGCTACGCTATAACTACGCTACGCTACATTTTCTGAATCTCGACCGGTGACCAAAAATTCCATACGGCTCTAACTAAATAGTGTTTCGATAATTTTTGTATTTATTGATTACTTTTTATAAGACTGGCTCTATTTAATGACGTCACTTAGGTGTAAATAGTAGATCAAGTAAATGAAAAAATCGTATTAAAATAAAAAATATATTTTGTAAAACAATTCTTTGATTTCAAAGTGGACGAATTCAATTCGGTATCATCTAAAAATCTTAAATTACTGGACGGGTTAAAAAGATCATTCTCATTTACATAAAATTTCGAATAATAAAGAATAACAAATTACCTAAGAGTCTAATCAGATCACATTAGAAAATACAGAAATAAAAAAAACTGCAAATTCCGCTACCATATTTTTGTCTCTGTATTTTCTTGTATACAAAAATACTAAGGCCCATATTTATATATCGCACTCAACTCTCGAAAGTGTCCCACACGAAAAGAGAGAAAACTCTGAGATCGATCTCGAGAGTTAAGTGCGGTTTATAAATACGGACCTTAGTGCCAAAAATACAATTTAAATTCAGTAAATTAAGTTACTGTTGTAAATACAAGTTCCTTACTATTTAATTTCTATGATGCACTAATACTTCACTTTCACCCATTCACTCAAACAACACTTAATATTTTATAAGTCATCTTTTAAGAAAAAAGTTGGCATAAAATCTGACCTTATAGGCACGACTCTAAACCAAAACTTGAAACACATCATTAAGTAAGTACTTAAACTTGTAATGATTTTAAGGCAAAATTTTATTACGCTATAACAATCCCCTTTTCTCCAAAGATCTGGATACCATTATAGTAAGATTTTTATTCTTCTGAACTTATCAGTATTTCATTTCCACATTACACATTTTTTACCACCATACCTATGGTATGTCTATGTGGTGTCTCAATAATGGTCTTCACTATACTACTCAATTAGAAAGATCTAAGGCACAAAGAAAACAGTCTTAAAATCAATCATTTGTTACGTGGCAAAGAAGAAAATTCAACTATAGTTTCAGGTCCGTTCACTAAAGTATACTGCGCCTTGTTGAGCTCCAACCGTTTCAGTTTGTCAGAGTCCACTGTCCTTATGCGTGTACGCAGTTTCCCGCACCTCCCTTGTACTATCATTTCGTATTCTGAAAAGAAAAAAAAGTATGAACAGTCTGTGTTAAATTGTATCATACGTATCACACCAAAAAAATTGGTAAACTTTTAAAAGGAAATCAACATCTTTAAAAAAAGTATCACCCACAAAATATTAAGGCGACAATGTGGTCAAGAACAAAATACATAAGTATATAGGGCAGTGCCCACTTTTTTGAAATCTATTTATGTTACTATTTCCATAAATATATTTTCTTGTGACCGGGAATATTTAAAACATTTTAAATATGTACTATTTTGTAAAAATATCCACATTCCACAAGATAGTAATTTCGAATACTGGTGTTTTAATCAAACACTAGATATTGATATTAGCTTTCTAACAAAAAGTTAATTAAAACATTTAACTTTCATTTTACCGAAGCGTTGCTAATCGAAGATAATCGTGCTACCTACCTGGTCGGGGGCGTAATGTAATAATTATTAACCAATTAGTATTAACGTATGTCATGCAATTCGTTTGGAGAAACCATCAAGCACATAATTGGCTAGTTTCCTGGGTCATTAAAAAAATATAACAGTTGTACGCTTAAAACTATTGTCCAATAAAAAGAAGTCTAAAAACTAAAACCCGACTACTGAGATTTCGCGCTCTAAAAAGTAAGAAACAAGAAATCTGAAATAATAACTACTCACGATTGAATGTGTTTTTCGTCTCCAAAATTCATACAAAGTAAACAGCTATTATAATTTATTTTCATGGCAGTTTAATATAAAGTTCATAGTGGTTTTCAGGTGATAGCTGAGGTCGTTTGCCACATTGCCTTATTTATTTTATAAACTAGATAGTACTAGAACACGTGGCAAACGACCACAGCTATCACCTGAAAACCACTATGAACTTTAAATTAAACTGCCATGAAAATAAATTATAATAGCTGTTTACTTTGTATGAATTTTGGAGACGAAAAACACATTCAATCGTGAGTAGTTATTATTTCAGATTTCTTGTTTCTTACTTTTTAGAGCGCGAAATCTCAGTAGTCGGGTTTTAGTTTTTAGACTTCTTTTTATTTTAAATATTTTGGGGTTGTAAACTTAAATTTTCACGATTGTTTGTTGGATGATGTAAGTAGGTACGGGTTTAAACTGTATTATGATTTTGTTAGGTGTATATAAAATATGCTAGTAACCCCCCGTGTGATTTTATCACCAAAAAAGATGTCTCCGTTTCTTTTTCTGCGATGGGGGAAGCCCCCCTCAACCCTCCGGGTCGATGCTTGCTGTTGGTTTCGTTACCAAAACAGATGTTTTCATTTATTATTTTAGCTACGTATAAAATTTGATATGAATATATGAAGCGTTATAACGACAAGTTCTAAGAAAAATGCACAAATATCTGCTTTTACAATATTAGTTGTAGGAACTTTTATGTACATACATACATGTACCTATCTATACATACATACATATAAACACATATCACTCCTTTATCCCGCTTTCGCTCTGCCTACCTATCTATGTTCGCGTTAAATTAATTTAAATGTAATAATTCGCGGTACCTTCAACTTGGACCCCATTACGTGAGATGAAAAATATGACAGTTCGTTTGATACCCAACACGATATAAACCTTATTCAAACATATTTTACATGCAGTAGCAGTACGTATTGTGACTTAAACGTCAATTTTGGTGCAGCTACTCAATTGAGTAAGTCAAAAGTCTCAGACAACAGATGTCGCTATTAGTTTTCCTAAAACGCGAATTGGCTTAATAGCACTACCTTTTTCAAAAATTTTGGAAAGTGCATGTTCCCCTAAAAATAAGAAATTTAACCGCAGTAAAGAGCAGCCTATGTTTTATTCTAGACATTATTTCATCTTTGTACAAAGTATCATTTGAATCTTTTCAGCCGTTTTAGCGCCAAGTCCTAACAAACACACATCCGCGTTTATAAATTATATAAGGAATTAGGATAAGGATTAGTAGGATCTCTTATGTACCTACCTATCTACGCGTTAAATTAATTTAAATGTGATAATTTTCGCGGTACTTTTCTACTTCGATCCCATTAAATATGATGAAAAATATGTCAGATCTGATCCTAAGGAGCAGCTCTTTCTTACCATAGCTTATACACAGATATTTAGCGTATGTAGTGCTATCACGTCTTGTCTGCCTTTCGTTTTCATCATCAGATCAGCTCCACGAGTATGACACATACCGACACCATACCGATACCGATACCAATGTACCTGCTGCTTGTAGAAAGTGATTGAACAATTCTGACATAAGGGCTCATTGAAGACCAATGTGGCGCAGTGGTAGTGCGACTGCCTTTGACGCAGAAGGCTCCGGGTTCGATTCTCGGTGGGTCACTCACAAAGTTGATATTTATCACTTTGTGAATTTAGTCCTAGAGGGCCGCTCCTCGGACCAACAGGCCATAGATGCTGGAGTCCCTCAAGGATCAGTTCTGTCTGCAACACTATTTCTGTTGCATATCAACGACATGCTAAAGCCCGACACCTTTGGGTACGCAGATGATAGCACGGTTGTTGACAGATACCTGTCCAGTGCAAAGGCTAGCAGTGAAACCACCCAGTCTTGTCGAGAGTCCATAGTCCAACATCTGAACTCTTCACTCAAGACAATATCCGAGTGGGGTGATGCCAATTTAGTGAAGTTCAATGCATCAAAGACACAGGCTTGTCTATTCTCGGCTAAACGGAGTCCCTTCACACTTCGCAGACAAATGCGGGCCTATCACATGTAATTTCGAAAAATTTGTTCCCAGTCTGGTTAGGACATTGCAGGCTGAACCACCCGATTGTCCGTAAGAAAGATGGTTCCGTGTTTCGGATGGCACGTTAAGCCGTTGGTCCTGGTTGTTGTCTATGATCACTTTAGACGGCGGTCGTTACACAACCATGTCAGAATCCTGCTACTTGCAGAAGGCGGTTGAAAAATTCTGACACTAGGGTTCATCGGGTCGTTGGACGACTCGGTGTCCCACACGAAAAAAGAAATTGAATCGTTAGACGGCTCGGCGTCCTACACGAAAAGTGAGAAAGAGATAAACCGATGTACCAATTTCATACTAAATTGACATTGCGTAAATGCAAGAAAGTTTCAAACTTTCACCTACATTACATATATTTTTGAAATGTGCTATTTAAGCCCTTTTGTTTGATACCCAACACGATACCATTTAAAGAAAAAAAATGTTTTGTTCGTATCTTTATGTACGCTAGAGGGCGCCATGTTCACTTTATTGTGACATGACATAGCCTATAACCATCGGACTGTTCAGACGCTTCTATTGACACCTCATTTGTCAAATTCTGATAAGCAGGTTCGTAGCTAGGAGGGAACAAAGGAATTATTGCCACATACATACATACATACATACATACATACATACATACATACATACATTCCGGTCAAAATCATAACCCTCCTTTTTGCTTTGCTGTAGTCGGGTAAAAATACTACGGACTTCATTCATAATTTTTCGAAATATTCAAAGTTTGAATTAATAAACAGATAAATAATATATACGTAAAGGTAAAGTGTTTTGGCGCCATCCAAATAAACAGGGCGTGACGTCATACTTCTAATTCTTCATACAAAATACCGTTTTAGATCGTTTTAAATACTAGCTCATTTGACCTGTCAGGAAACAAGCCTATTGTTACATATTTATAGGTTCCAATTTACTACATACATACATACATACATATATCACGCCTTTATTCCTCGCGGGGTAGGCAGAGCGTTAACGGCCGTAAGAATACGGTCGCTATCGACACATCTGACATTTTTGAGGATTGTTTTCTATGGTTGTTTCAGAAAACATGTGTATCACTATAGTGACAGGTTGTCAGCCTGTCGCCTAAAAATTGTAATACACCAATACTCTCGAGTCCCTTAGTCGCCTCATACGACACCCGCGGGAAGGATGTGGGGTGATGCTATTCTAAGCCGGCATCACACGGCAAATCCAATCCAATCCAATTTACTACCTGGATAACTTTAAGAAATTTACACAATCCTGTTTCAAAGTCAGGAATTTCTCCTCTCTGACTATTCCTTAAATTCCTTATTTCGACTGTTCTCACGAATTTACCAGGCTAGTGGATTACAATAATATTACCTACTTGTGCAACAAAATAATCAGAAACTGGATAGTTTTACAGCCCAGTCCAAAACCGGTTCGTAAGTATTGTTTTGGTCCGTTCACAAGTAGAGTGAATTGTGAAGTTAGGTCAGTTTTTTCGTTCTGAAATTAATAGCTTCAACGAAATCGACGTTGATACTGATAGGTATTTCAAAATCAAGCGGAACGATTTAATGTTTGTCCTTGAGAAGTTATTTTGTACTGTATACGGCGGCATATAAGAGACGGTTTACCGAAAATTTTGCAGACATGCTTAGACCATGAAATGACACCTTTCCTTATGGGCTAGATGCCAATGGTGGGAAGGAGAATTTAGCTTTCAACCATCCATAGAAAAATCACTGACTAACTTTGTGACGGAAATACGTTTTTTTAAGATAACCAACGTACTTAGAGCATCTAGGGGTCAATTCACACCGAGACGCGACGCAACGATACTCAAAGAGGCCAATGATTTCGCGCTACGCCGCGCGTCGTCGCGAGACGCATCGCAACGTCGCGAGGCGCATCTTAAAATCGTAGCACAGCACCGCTCTTGCACGCCGCGCGTACCGGCGATGCACCGCTAAGTCACGATACGTCGCGCTACGCCGCGAGGCACCTCGAGGCGCAGTGCTGCGTGGTGCAACGTTATCTGAATTCTCACAATGTAATGTGTATCTTTTCGTGTAGTGAATAAAGTATATTCAGAGTCGCTCTATGAAAAATGTGCGCGCAGCGTCGCGCCGCGTCGCGTCTCGGTGTGAACTGATCCTAAGCCAACGTATTATGTTCCTTGTGGCAAGTTGTTCAGTTTTATGGTCTGATAACGCATGCAAAGTTTTCCTTACACCGTCTCTTGAACCCTATAGATTTAATCGCAAGCATTTCGCAAATAATTATAAAACTAGATAACTTACGGTCTCTCTTGAAGGAATTATGGCACGCCATGTGACACACCGAAGGGAATCCCTTTAGTGTTTCAGGATTGACAGGTATCTGAGCGAGAGGAGCTGCACATATCGGGTTCCTCCCGCGATCTTCACACGTGTTTATGCATCCGTTGAACGTATTTCTGTTCTTTTTTGTCCTTCGCGTCCGTGTGGTTGTAGGCTTTCGAGTCGTCGTCCGTCTGGTCGGGGTTCTTTTAGTTGTGGTTGCTGGATTGATGTTTACGTTGGTTATTGAACCGCTAGGCGCTACCATTCTTATTCTTAATGTTGGATATCTCTCCAGACCAAACGTCGTGTTGTTACAAGGAGTTTGTGTTCTAGGAGTACCTCTGATTGTTTTGCTTCGTGGTGTTGGCTTTGGTGAAGTTGGTCTGGGACTGGTCGCCAGACTTGGTGGTAATGTCGATTCTGAGCTCGGTGTGAATATTATAGTCGTTGGGGAGGTCGACGGCTGTGGTCGTAAACTCGAAAAAGTTGATTGAACACTAGATATTTCTGGCTGTGTTGACATATAGAAAGGCGTTGATGACATTGGTAGAGCGGAAGTTGAAAACGTAGACTGAGAAGTTGAAAGCTCGGGTCGGAGAGTTGAAAATGTTGACTGAGGAGTTGAAAGTTCGGGTTGGAAAGTTGAAAATGTCGACTGGGGCGATGACACTTCTGGTTGGAAGGTGGAGTATGTTTGCTGAGGCGCTGGCGGAGGCAACTTTTCTCCTTGCTGGTACACGATATAATTATTTAGGTTGTTTGAGTTATATTTGTCTTCATTGTATTGGAAGGGATACGGTTGTGCTCCTAAATCATATGTCGGCTGACTATATTGCGGTGGTACCGAGGACGGTACGTAGCTAGATTGGGTCTGATACGTCGATGGCGGTGGCGTTGAATACGTCGATATAAAGTCTTGACTTATCGATGGTGGGGGATACGAGCTAGAGCTGCCTGGGTGCATAGATGTCGATATCGGTGCGGAGGCCGTCGTCGATTGAGCAACCACAATAGGGTTTGTCGATGAGAAGGTTTGCGGTGGTGCCGTGGTGAATATTTCCGATAGCGGTTTAGGTGAGAAGTCTCCATCGTTTATAGCATTAGCGGCGAACCATGGTCCGGTTACTTCAGCCCGGCATAGTTGAAAAACTGGAAGAGAAGAAACGAGACTTGAATTAGTTACAGGCGCATTCTTGAAAACAAGACTACTCTAGGGCAATGTAGTGCAATGATGAAATGGTATAACCACATCGTTATTAGATAAGCAAGTATTGTAAGTTATGTAAACACCTAAGGCCAAAGTGTACAGGACAATTGTTTATTTAATACTCCGGTGATTCATAAGAAATTTTAAACACCTGCCTGCCAAAGACCTGCCCAATCAAAATGAATATTAAGCTAGTTCATAAAGATCGTGTATTTTATCTACGTTATTTTTTTTCAATTGGTTAGGTAGCAGATTATTGCGTGATTTTACTAGTGGGAAAGTTAGTCATATATTCACGTCATGCGTAGTTCTCCTTTCAAAGTTTGACTAACTGAAGAAATAATCCCTAATTCAATCATACCAATAATACCAAAAAACTAAGCATAATTAAACATCTTCGCTATACTAGAAAGTTGGTGAAAAAAATTCAGGTGTCAGTCAGTATTGATGAGTGTGTAATTGAATCATTACGGACGCACAAAAAGTGCCTCAGTAGGAAACGCTCCTAACCCACAACGTTCATATCCCTGCATAATCGGTTAACTAAGTGCACGGATACTGTGTTTGCGTAAGCCTGTACGCTTTACGTTCTAAAGAGAACCAATTTTCTCTTTACCGCAGTTCGTAGAAGTATATCAGATTGTCAGTGTTACTTTAATCAGTATTGAAAAATGTTCTGAAACACGTATTTCAATTCCTATGTTCCCATTTGTCCCCACAAAATCTGTCACTAGCATATCATTACTTATATGGCGGTCACTATTGACAGATGGAAACAATTTGTCCCCGCTCGCGTTTGATGTTACTGCTCTGCCTATTTACATGTAAAAAATACCTTTACAAACCATAGATTGAACACACCGCTAATCTATCTATTAAATTATATTGGTACAGTGTTTAAGTGGCGCGCCAACGATGGTGCTAGCATTGTAAATCAAATGCGAGTGGGGACAAATGGGAACATATTGTTTGTCACCGGTGACAAATGGGAGTTTTTTTTTCCATTTGTCACTAGTGACAGATATTGTTTGAACAAATAGGAACATAGGTTTCAATTTAATACATTTCCTCCGAAACATAGTGTATAGATATACCAATAATAGACAAATGCATACGCAAGTTCATGCATGTGTTTGACATGTTTGATATTCACAACAGGTACCTAGGTAGATAGTTGGTGGCGAACACGTTATAAATCCAAGACGCATGGGCATCCGACTTGTCCGGTCGATTTGTACTTATTAGCCGGAGAGCTGGTTACGTCAGAGGTCGTATGGCAAATGACTCACTCACACGTAAAACTGAATGTAGTGGGATTGCTTTGGACGTTGGTTTGGTTTATTAAATGAAAATCCAGACTATTTATTAATGTCGGTTACGAGACCTTAATATCAGTGAGTCAGTGATATTTGAATGTGACTTAATTAACCTAGGATTCAGGCCAGGTTAGGTTAGGTTAGGTTGCAGAGGTCAGATGGCAGTTGCTCTGTGTAAAAACTTGGTTCCACTCCACGTCAAATCTGCTAGGTTAGGTAGCCGACCCCGACTGAGAACGGGATAAGGCAAGGAGAATGATGAGTGACAGTTCCCGTAGTGCCTACCAGTTTTTGGCGAGGGCTTCATGTGGAGCAGGGAATCAATTTTATTTAAAAGTCAGGTCAAGTTCAATATCGAAAAATTATTTGATACAACAAATACAAAATAAAATGCTTATTTGTCGATGTACAAGAAAATTTCACAATAATGGTATTAGAAAGTTTTTACTTCCCATGTAAATAAAATGAGCGGTCACATCATACGCGCTCTGATATAACCAGCTCTCGGGTTATACGTTTTGTACTGGCAACTGGTTTCCAAGGCCCACTTTTTGCGAGCCCTCCCGCTTAAGGTCAAACACCCTGGCTACTGTGCCGTTGGTTTCGTTTCATTAATCAAATCACAATGCATGCATATGTAGGTATATACAGTAAAAGTACAATAATAGAATTGACTTTTTTGAATCCATGGCACGCATTTAAGTGGCCTACGGTATCAGATTTAGTAGGTGCGACACGAAACGAACGATGTAGGCGGAATGTTTTGTTTTTGTTGCCCGTGTGGAAATAAAGTTGTGTTTCTTTGCGACAGTCGCTGTTTTGTGATATGCGTTTATGTCTTTTTTATGGAGATTATTCTACTTAAATATTTATCTCTCTTTATAAAAATGGTTTGATTGAATTTATGAACTAATTACACTCACATTTAGGTATGCCATTTTTGTGACTAGGTAAGCACAAGCAGTGACCAGTAGGTCTACATCAATAAACTTGTATAAATAATGAAAAAAAATATGGTGTGACTGGCGGTAGCTCCGCCCGCTGCAACCCAATTTCCCATTGGAATAAGTTTTGTTTTCCCGGCAAGTAATATACATATAAATCTTCATCACGAACCATTCTATCTATTAAAAAAACAACATCAAAATCACAAAAAGCGACTTTGCTTTATATTATGTAGTGATGGTCTGCAGTTTATTTTTATGCAGGTGAATTTCACTTTTACACAAAAACATTCAAACAAAATGTTACCTACATTCATAGTTGGCAAGTGAGGCCGGAATGAATGAGGCAGGTACAGTTGCATCATATGGACCGCGTCAGGTTGAGTAACTAGACGCATTGAACCAAAACAAACGCATCTTCCGCCACACAATTTTCGATAGGTATAAACTTTAGTTGAAATGTAAGCGAAATTTATTGGTTAAGGTGAAGTATTACGAGTAATTAGTTGACGAAAATGGTCATGCTCTATCACGAAAGTTACCTCAATGGGATACTTACTTTAGATCTATGATCATTTTACCTATTCTTGTATTATCACACGCCATACATCTATGGACTCCTCAAACTGTAACATAACATGTTTTTATAGTTGGGATTTAATGCACACACAGTTAGTGCATTTTTTTATTTTATTTTTATTGTTCTTGTGTTCCAATTTCTTGTTTTCATTTATAACATGTTATTTTGTAATCCTTTGGGGAAAGCTGTTAAGTTTTATTTGCAACTTTTTAATAGATGGTGATACAGTCTGTTAGGATTAGTACTAAGTTGAAACCTGCCCTCGGAACTGAACAATTTTCCCAAGGATATAGGTCGTATACGATATATAGGTCGAGATATGTCAAAATATTTGGACCTCCAATACAAAGCCGACCGAGTCAGAAAGTAGGTATGTGACGTCCAAAATTTTTTTCGTATTTCGTCCTATGTTCCTTGGGGAAAGTTGGGCTGGTTCATCCCTTGAAAGGAACGTAGTACTTTTCCTAACACCCTGTATAACTTGTGTGCTTGATGTCTGACTCTGTTTTCACGGAGGAAAAAGTGTCAACAAGCATTAATACGATACGAAACAATGATCTTTAGTCGTTCTATCAATCGCATACTCAGAACAGTGAGTAGGTAGAAACTGTCCTTGATTCTAAGAACATATCTTGTAGAATATGCGATGTTCTTTTCATGCCGGTCACTGAGAAGTCCAACGACACAATGAACCTTAGTACTTATCAGAATTTTACAACTGCTTTCTACAAGTAGCAGGCTTCTGACATGGTTGTGTAATTGCTGTCTAAGTAATCATAGTCGGCAACCTGGACCCATGGCACAACGTGCCATCCGAAACACACACTGTCTTTCTTACGGACAATCGGGTGGTTCAGCCCGCAATGTCGTAACCAGACTAGAAACAAGTTAACAAAGTGATAAATATCAAATTTGTGACCTATTGAAATCAAACCCGGAACCTTCTGCGTCATAGCACTCGCACCGCACTACCATTACTCCACATCGTCATTTTCACGACTTCATCAGAAGAGGCTTTATGTTTTTCAAGAGTATGTAATCTTTTTTTCACGGGCTACCTAAATGGCAAGGCAGATGAAGTGTTAGATGATGATGATGATTACATTACATTTGTCCCAGTTACGTAAAGTTTTGATAGTGTCTTGACAGAATCAGAGCTATTGTTGGCTACTGTAAACAAAACCACCTGCATTAGTCTAAAGACGAGACTATTTAATAGAGCGTTGAGATCGTTTTATTACTACGTGTACTATTAGACTGGACAAAGTCTCACATGTGTCCAGTTTCTATTACACTACCCTGCCGATAGGGCCCAATTTGGCATACACTGCAAGTTATTGCAGGCGGCATTATAATAGAGTCAAGAGCGTCGGTGGCCAAGTGGATAGGACACCGGTCTTACAATCGTGAGACCAGAGTTCGATCCCCGCCATGTACCAATGTGTTTTTACTCACGTACATTTACCGACTGCTCTTACGGTGAAGGAAAAACATCGTGATGAAACCCACATTCAAATAAAATTTGAAATCAAATGATATTTGAATGTGACTTAACTTAGGATTCGGGCCAGGTTAGCCTTCGGGTTGCAGAGGTCAGATGGCAGTCGCTCTGTGTAAAAACTTGGTTCCACGTCAAATCCCCTAGGTTAGGTAGCCGACCCCAACAGAGAACGGGATAAGGCAAGGAGAATGATGATGATTATAATAGAGTCAAGACGACCAGCAATGTATATCGAATCGTCGTGTACATTCCTCCTCCTCCTTGCATCGTTTTCATCACTGCTGTCCTGAGGGTCGTAATATCTGTGCAGTTTCCGGATCAGATTACGCCATCTTCCTCGATGTCCGGTGTGTGGATACTTGGATAGCCTCACTAAAGGCGGTGTCAGTGTTTGCGTGGATATACGGCTACGTCTTCTTGGCCTTTTCCCTTGTATTTTCCCCGTTTAGCTTTTCGGGCTCCTATTTTTCTGGTGCCTGGCGTGTCGGCATTGTTGTCTTTTGCCTCAAGCATAATATAATAGCCACTTTCTATCTGGGCTGAATACCCTGCCAGCTTGATTCCTCCTTTTTTCGTTATACAAAAGGAAGAAATCGACTGCATCGAAATATTAAGCATAACTCTTGGAAGCATGCTAAGAACGATAAGGTATTACAATATACTAAGAGGTATTCCCTCAAGAACAATAGCTCATTCCATTCATTAGTAAACAACAGTTAACCAGAATTTACACAAGAGTTTCCTTCCTCGTGACTTTTCCCAATTACATAAGCTTTAAAAGTTCACTGTCATCGTGTCGTACCCATGCGTCGCATTGGGATTCAGTGTGAATTGACCCTTTGTAAATGATATACAAGTTATGCATACTTCTCATATTGTTAACCTTAGCATATTATAGGGTGTAAAAAAAATTGTTGCAAATATTTTAAGGGGTTAATCAGCCCATTAAACTGAACAAATTCCAACTGGTCGATTTTTTTTTGGCCTTTTCCAGCACTGGTGCCTTAGGGAAAGTTGTTCAGTATAGAACCCTTAACAACGCCTCAATTTAATGCATTTCCTCCGAAACACTGTGTATACGGTTCCTACCTATAGTCTGTAAAATATAGGATGATCCCTGTGACTTTTGCGACCTTGGAGCAAATGCTATGACAAAAGGTCCATTTTCCTAGTAAACAAAGTAAAATGAGTTTATGTCGTAGCATTTTCTCCAACGTCACAGGTATCATCCTATATTTTACAGACTATAATATCCAAGTAAATTGGAAAATCGATGGCTATGGATGTGTTGGGATTGGAAGGTTGGCATGAGAAAACACGGAGTACATCAAAGTTCAACAACTGGATGTGAGAAAATTTATCAAAGAGTAAGAAACAATAACAAAAAGTGTCAAATAGTTGGATCTCCAAATACCGTGAGATAATAAACTAATAATAATAAGATCAGCAGATCAATTTCTGAGTTTGTTCTTGATTCATGCGAAAATCTGGTACTTATTTTGCTTGTATCACACGTTCTGCTTATCGATTCCCATATACCCTATACATTTATCCATATACCCTTCAGAAACATCGAGTGGTAGAAATAGAAATAGTCGTTTTGGAATCGAATTACGACGTTTCAAAAATAGAGCTTCTGAAATTGTGCTCACAGATCGGCAAAGAAAAACCATTTTTGTCTAGATTCTGATGTTTTCAGCATTATAAAAAACAGATAATTTTGAAAGTGAAACATTAACGAGTGTCAACCAAGTTGGGTCACTTAATTGTGAAAAAATAAACTAATAATGTCAGATCGGGAAAAGGAAACAATTACTTTGTTGAGATTCTGATGTTTTCAGCACTATGAAAAACAGGTAATTTACTAGATGTAACAATAGCGAGTGTCAAGTCAACCATGTGTCAACCACGTTGGCTACCCCGCAAGGTTGAAAGGCATGATGTGTCTACGTAAGTATATATGTGTTGTGTATGTATGATGGTGTGTTCTCTTTGACCTGTTTCTATTATCCTCACTAACCTTATTACCAGCATTTCAAGATTGCTATAGAGAATCTAGATCTACTAGTTTTTTATACTAACTACTACCACCACTACTGCAGTTACAACAGTCCACTGCTGAACATGGTCGGTTTTTATTAACTACAATTAAAATAACCAGTATAGATTAGTTGGTGCCTTACGCTACGCGGGAAAATCACATTAAGCCTTCAACATTAAACATTATTGTGTACCATAAAAAATAAAAATACTTATTTCACGAAGTGTGAAGTTGAAGAAAAAGTTAAAAAAAGTTTAGGGCCATTTGTTTGTACTAATAATACGAATCCTGTGCCATTATGCAGGACCGAAAAGTTGTAAGGAATTTCATTATTGTCGTATTTGCGTGCCTCTACAAAGCTGACGACTTAAATGATGACGCCCTTTACGGGCAAATGGAAGAAAGGATTATACTTGTCACAACATACTATCAAAAAACCTAAATCTCCTTATTAAGGCAAACTTATTTAAAAAAAAAAGTACTAAGTTATCGAGTTCCATCCATGTTTTTTGAAGTCTTCAGTCAAATACATTTTGATCACTGTACCACAACATAGAGCCAGTACTTATTTTGGTGATTGTGTTGAGTCGATCGAGATGTGAATAAACAAAAAATAAAGTTCTACTAGCCAAATCAACTAATTGTTGGCACGAGACAAAGTTAGCCTAGTAAGGTAACTGACAGACACTCGGAGAGTTGGAATGTTTACTTGTATAATAACATCGTTACGGTAACTGTCCCACTTATAAACAACTAGAGCACTAACTTTGTAACACAAAGTGAACAGAGTTTTGTGTCTTATAGCATTTAACTGTTATTCTCTAATAAAAAAAGGCTTTTTATATATATACAAACAATGTACTCACGTGCTATAAAGAGGAGGATGTACGTCGATACGTGCTCCATGCTGGCAGGCCACGCGAGTTCTGTTTGTATCCGGCCAGTATTGTGAATCTGTAGTCTGTGGCGCTGTGCCGCGGTTTGAGTTGCCAGAACGTGACGAATTGAGCAATTTCTCTACGTGATTGTATGATTCTTGCTTACTAGTATAATAATCTGATCGATTATTTTACCTATAATCAAATCGTGATTTAGCATGTAGATAAAGCAGTTTGCCATGTGAAGTAGGTCGTAATTGTCGTAAGATAAGAGGTGATTAAGGCTTTATGGGTGGTGTGTAGAGGTGACTGAAGGAAACGGCTGGATAGGTTTCACAAGAGTTTATTCTTCACCGTACACACTCCCTATACAGTAGTCAATACAACTTGTAAATAATATAATGCGCGTTACAATGAGTTCGGACGGACAGAGCAAGGCGATACGTGTTGCGTCTGCGCGTGTCGATCTAGGAGAAGGGCAGTGAACATGGCCGACAGACGATACCGGAAGCAGAGGGCTCCCGGTTTCCGGTAGGGACCATGTTCACGGCTGTACATACAAAACCATGTTGAGGGTGGTACCTTATTAAGTAAAGTGGTGTTGCCAGTGCAACGCCACATCACCCCCCTACGGAGAATGATAGAGTATAATGAGAGTAAAAATAAGTTTGTTATACAAAACCATACCTATAAAATAGTCATAAAAGAGAAAAATATTTAACAGTACAGTTGTATGAACAAGCAATGTTATGCAGTACACATAAAAATTAAAGAAAAAAAATAATTTTATGTCTAAGATAAAATTACATACTACATAACAGTTATATTTACATCTATAAGTCTAGTATATCCCTAAATCTAACAGTTCTGCCTGCCCTGGTTGTGATAGGTGCAGGACCAGTTTGTGATGTGGTTTGGGAGATGGGTGTAGTCGGTGGAAATGTAGGACTAGATGGGGAGGAAGATTGAGATGCTGATGCTGGTGACGCTGTATCAAGAGCAACTGAGTGGGCTGGTTTGACACGGTCAATGCTAACAACAGTATGACTCTCACCTCCTGTGTCCAGAGTGATAGTTTTTGCGGACCTAGACACGATCTTATACGGCCCGGTGTACGGCGGCTGGAGAGGCCGGCGAACGGTGTCGTCCCGCAAGAACGCATGAGTAACCGTCGCGAGATCTTTAAAAACAAAAGTGGACGGCTGCGAGTGATGCGCTGCGGGTGTGGGACGGATTGTAGCCATCTTGTGTTTAAGTTGCACTACAAAATCGTTTGTGCACCTGTCAGACGAACCTAGAAAAAATTCGCCAGGAAGCCTCAACGGTTCACCATACAGCAGTTCAGCGGCAGAGCATCCAAGATCTTCTTTCAGAGCAGTCCTCATCCCAAGCAGTACGAGAGGTAGAGCCTTAGACCAGGTGTCCTGATGACACATCAGCGCGGCCTTCAGTTGCCTGTGCATCCTTTCTACCATGCCGTTGGCCTGTGGGTGGTAACTGGTTGTGCGGATGCGTTTGCATCCACAGATCGTCATGAGGTGCTGAAATAATTCGGATTCAAATTGCCGGCCCTGATCTGTGGTGATGTTGCTCGGCACACCAAACCGGGAGATCCATCCTGCAACTAGGGTATTAGCGACGTCTTCTGCTGTCATCGAAGCCATAGGCCATGCTTCTGGCCAGCGTGAGTATCTGTCGACAGCAGTGAGACAGTAAGAGGAACCATTCGAGTATGGAAGAGGTCCGATGATGTCCAGGTTGATGTGGCTGAAACGAGCAGATGGACTAGCATACGTTCCTAGCGGCGAAGTGACGTGTCGCGTGACTTTGCTCCGCTGACATGCGACGCACGAGCGCGCCCAGGCGCTGC
This sequence comes from Keiferia lycopersicella, assembly GCA_029255805.1. NCBI lineage: Eukaryota > Metazoa > Arthropoda > Insecta > Lepidoptera > Gelechiidae > Keiferia > Keiferia lycopersicella. The sequence continues at coordinate 9,794,754 of JARACZ010000009.1, read as the reverse complement.
AATTCTGGCGCATGCGTGGCCAGACGTAGCGCTCAGCTACCAGGCGTGCGCTCGCGCGCGCACCAGGGTGGCTGAAGTCATGCAGACGCTGAAACGCAGGGCGGCGAAACGACTCAGGTAGGTAGGGTCTCGGCTTGCCCGTTGAGGTGTCGCAGATGATGCGGATGTCGGTGCCTGCAATAAGAACAGGTTCCAGCTTAAGTGAGGAGTCAGAACGCAACCTGTCTAATTCGTCGTCTGTTGCCTGAGCGAGAGCGAGTGCGGCGTGGTCGTCGCTAAGAGAGATAGTCTCTACGCGCGACATAGCATCCGCTACAATGTTGTCCTGCCCCTTGATGTAGACGACGTCGGTAGTAAATTGGCTTATGAATGACAATTGGTTGAGCTGTGCTGGCGGTAGCTTGTCTCGCCGTTGTACGAAAGCATATACAAGTGGCTTGTGGTCTGTGAAGATGGTCGCGTGTTGGACCTCCAGAATATGCCTGAAGTGTTGTACACTTTCGTAAACGGCGAGCAGCTCGCGGTAGTACGTAGGCCACTCCATCTGCTTTTTAGTCAGCTTACGACTAAAGTAAGCCAGTGGTTGCCAAAGTTCATTGTCATTCAAGCGTTGTTGTAAACAAGAGCCAATGTGGGTACCTGACGAATCAGTGAAAAGTCCCAGTTGGGAGTTGGGGTCGGGATGAACCAGCATTGTAGCAGACGACAGGCTCTCCTTGCAGGCGTTGAAGCTCTCCTCGAGTTGCGGCGTCCACAGGAAAGGTTTCTTGCCTTTGCCTTGCGTAGCCGTGACAGCATCGATGAGAGGGGCCTGAAATTTAGCAGCATCAGGTAAGAATCTGCGATAAAAATTTATCATGCCCAAAAATCGGCGCATGCCTGCGATTGTTTTTGGAGGGGGAAAATCCATCAAGTCTTTGATGCGGTCTTGAGGTGGGCAGGTGCCTTTGGAAAGACACTTCCTCAGCACCGAAGACACATTTGGCAGGGTTAATCACAACTCCATACTCGTTTAGACGACCAAAAAGGATGCGCAGGTGTTCTGCATGCTCAGCATGGTTCTTAGAGTAAACGAGTATGTCGTCGATATAAGCAAAACAGAATTCCAGGCCACGTACCACCTCGTCCACGAAGCGCTGAAATGTCTGTCCTGCATTCCTTAGGCCGAATGCCATGTATGGAAATTCGTACAAACCAAATGGGGTTATGATGGCAGTTTTGCAAATGTCAGGTGGATGAACCGGGATCTGTTGGTATGCCTTTACCAGGTCTATGGTACTGAACACTGATGATCCAGCCAAGTTGTGATTGAAATCACCAATGTGTCTGACAGGATATTTGTCCGGTATAGTACGGGAGTTGAGACCTCGGTAATCTCCACAGGGACGCCAGGTCAGGTCCTTCTTTGGTGTCATCTGGAGGGGTGAGGCCCATGAGCTCATAGAAGGTCGAGCTGTACCTGACTGTACCATCTCAGCAAACACTTTCTCTGCAGCTCGCAACTTGTCAGGGGCTAGACGGCGTGGGCGGGAAGTCACAGGTGGTCCATCAGTAGTGTTGATGTAATGGACCGTGGAGTGTTTGATCTCCCTGTTAATGCCGTGTGATGCCGGCTTAGAATAGCATCACCCCACATCTTTCCCGTGGGTGTCGTAAGAGGCGACTAAGGGACTCGAGAGTATTGGTGTATTAAAATTTTTAGGCGACAGGCTGACAACCTGTCACTATAGTGATACACATGTTTTCCGAAACAACCTTAGAAAACAATACTCAAAAATGTCAGACGTGGCGATAGCGACCGTATTCTTACGGCTGTTAACGCTCTGCCTACCCCGCAAGGGATAAAGGCGTGATATATGTATGTATGTATGTTAATGCCAGGGGGTTTGATCAGATCAGGGAACTGAGCGAGGATCTTGTGGTAAGGTGTGTCCTCAGCAAGACTTACAGTTTTGACACTCACCTGAGCAGAGTTCATGATAGAGCAACTTGATTTCAAGCCGGTCGTACCATCAACTAGACTGCTGTGACGACAGTCTGGCAATAGGTGGTAGTGTGCCAAGAAGTCTGATCCGATGATGGCTGTCTCCACGTCTGCGACTATAAAGTTCCACCTGTAATCGCGTCTCAAGCCTAAATTCAGACAAAGTTGCAATGTGCCATAGGTGTTGATGACAGAACCATTAGCTGCAACAAGATGGTAAGATGTAGCTCGCCGTCTCTCTCTGAGTGCGGTCCTGGGGAAGCAACAAATATCCGAACCAGTATCAACAAGAAATTTCTTGTTGGTGTACCGGTCGGTAATAAAAAGACGGCAACTGGGTTGAGGGCAGCCAGTAGTCGCCATTACTGACTGCTGCTCTGGTTTCCCGCAGATTGATTGCATGGAGGGATGCATTTGTTAGCCTTAGAACCGTACCTGTTGTGGTACCAGCACAAATTCTTATCCATGGGTCGACGTGAGCTGCTGCGAGCACGGTGTCGGCTGTTGCTGCGGTCGCGGTGCTGTGAGCGTGAGCCATGCGAGCCTCGAGCTTCACCAGAAGTGAGCGCGGCAACAGCTCTAGTCAGCTCTGCAACCTGCAACTGCAGTGCCTGCAACTCAGATGGGACTGCTGAAACTTTGTTGACTGCTGGGGAGTAAAGCGGTGCATGAGAATTAATTTCCATCAATTTGTCAGCAAGCTCACACAGGTCAGTTATATTTTGCTCTTTTTGAGCTGCTAGGACAATCTGTAATTGTCTGGGAAGCCGATTAGTCCAAATTGTTATGAGGAGTTTATCAGGAAATGTAGGTCCGGCCTGAGATCGCAGGTGCCTCATGAACGATGATGGCTTACGATCACCCAATTGCTCGTTCTCTAGCAACCTTCGGACCTTCTCCTCATAAGAGTCGGAGAATCTGTTGACAATAGCCTCCTTCAGCCGTGTGTAGGGTTCTGATTTGGGAGGGTTGAGGATTAGATCTTCAACCTCTTTTGTGCAGTTAACATCTAGATGGGCTATGGTATAATGGTACTTGGTAGTCTCACTTTTAATATTATTGATATGAAACTGTGATTCTAGACTGCAAAACCACAGTGCTGGCCTATCTTTGCAGAAAGGAGGGGTTCTTATAGTGACACGGAACACTTGTGAGTCAGCATTAAGGTTAGGATTGCCCGTGCCAGTACCAGCATCACCACAGCCAGCATCACCACCACCAGCATTCTCAGGGTTAGGATCAGGGTCTTGGTAATCATCGTCAGACATTTTGAACAATATTAACAAAATACAGATATGTACAAAAACAAACCAGCTAGGTACGTAAGATGCTGTTAATTATCAGCTATTGTAGCACACACAAAAACAACAAGACGACGTAATAATTACGATGGTAAACAAACACTTAAAATCTATGTTAATGTCCTTGCAGTAGTAAAATGTCCTCTGCCGTTAATGAAAAATAATGTCCAACGTTGCAAACACCAGATAAGTTTGTTAATCGCCACAAAAGTTCATGCAAGCTCGATGAAAACACGTAAACAAAGTTTAGTAAAAAAAGTAAACACGTAAAGAAGATTGAGGTTACCGTAAAATGGGGTGAATAGGGATCCAGGGGTGAATCGGGACAAAACCGGGTAGCGTAAATACAAACCCGACTACAACACAGACATCCATACTCTGTGTTGTAGTCTGGTTGGTACAGAGTTCGGACGTACAAACCCGACTACAACACAGAGCACTCATACCAGCCTCTTCGCAATTACATTAGTTTTGAAATGCCCTGTGTCGGTTCTGGCTAGGGCTTGCATTCGAATATTCGAATATTCGAATAATTCGAATAGTAAACCAGATCGAATATTCGAAAACAAATTGGGAAAATTCGAATATTCGACCATAATCATAAACCTGTAATTATTTACAAAACTAAGCGGCATGGTATCAACACCCTTGCCGCTCCTTAACGGCAAATGTCTCTGTAAAAAAAAAATTTTTACTTTCTTCGCGCGGTAACAAAATTTTGTTGAGTTTGTGAGTGTTTCAGTGTTTTTACGGTGTCATTTCACTATTTAGAAAATAAACGTATGCTGTACTGCTGCTGCTTTATGCTTTTAGTGTAAGTAACACAATTTTACAAACCTTAAACTATAATTTACTGACTTTTTCTTTTCATTCACGGATTCTAACCTAACCTCAAATTAAGAAACTTGTTTGTCGTCTATTTAGCTATAATATAAATGCTATAATGTTTTAATGCTACTGTTTTTTTAAATATGAAACTATAATGCTAGTTATAATAGAAACAATGAATATGAACTGCATAATGCACATACATATTTTATCAAAACTGGTGCGCGGATGAGCTCAAGTTAGGATGGTCGTCATACAAACAACATAATGTTGACCAGTTAACTTGACCCCTCGTGCCAGATTTTTATTATGGATATTTTGTTTCGTTTTTAAATTTGTTTTTGTTTTGCTATTACGCAAAAACAAATAAAAACATAAAATCAATAATAATTGTGACAGCAGTGAAATCAAACATCAAAAATTTGAAATAACCATCAAACTAAAAGTAATATCAAGAAACTGATAGATAAGAGATATATATGACAATTCTGGTAACAGTGATTTGAAATGTAATCACTAAAATGGTAATTAAATGATGAAATTCTTATTAAATAAGTCGCACCTTATTGCTTTTTTTTTCATTTCATTAAAAAATTATATCTTTTATCTATCAGCCTCTTGATATTTCTTTTGGTTTGATGTTTATTTCGAATTTCCGATGTTTGATTTCACTGCTGTGATAATTATTATTGACGACATGCAGTGCTGCGTCTCTGTAGACGGTGAACAGTCTGATTTCTTCCCCGTCACCTGTGGGGTGAAACAAGGGTGTGTTCTAGCGCCCACACTGTTCGCCTTGTACTTTGCAGTTGTAGTCAAAGAAGTCCTAAATACTGTTTCCCAAGGAGTCCGCATCCGTTTCCGCACAGATGGCAGTCTTTTTAACCTGGCTAGACTTAAGGCGCGCACTAAAGTCTCGTATGCATTGATTACTGAGATCATGTATGCTGATGACTTGTGCTTTCTTGCAGAATCCCCAGACGGCCTGCAACAGCTAATGTCCGTTTTTCACCAAGCATGCTGTAAATTCGGCCTGAAGATCAGTGTCAAAAAGACGGAAGTGATGTCCTTAGACTCGCATGGTCGCCAGACACTGGCGATTATGCTTGGTGAGGATATGCTGAAACAGGTTGATAAGTTTCGTTATCTGGGGAACACTATAACATCTAAGTGTAACCTTGATGCTGAGATCAACAGCAGAATCAGTGCTGCAGCTGCAGCATTTGGGAAGTTGTGTTCCAAGGTTTTCTGCTCGCACGACCTAAAGCTAGCCACAAAAATCTCTGTATATATGGCGATTGTGCTGCCAAACCTTCTATACTCCTCCGAGACTTGGTGTGTGTATCGTCACCACATACGCACTCTGGATCGCTTCCACCTAAAATGCCTTCGCACCATCATGAAGATCAGATGGTCCGACCGAGTGCGCAATACCGAAGTTCTGAGACGAGCCAATGTTGGTGGCATTGAGGCCTATCTAATGCGTCGTCAGCTACGGTGGTGCGGTCATGTATCCCGGATGTCGGAGGAGAGAGTGGCGAAGCGCATCTTTTATTCTGAGCTAGAGGAGGGCAAGCGAAAGCATGGCGGACAACTCCTCAGATATAAAGATGTTCAGAAACGACACATGAAAAGATGCAACATTGAGCCCACTCAATGGGAGGGTCTGGCAGCACAGCGTCCCGAATGGCGCGGGATGGTTAAGAAGCAAGTCCGCGAGTTTGAGGAACAGCGTAAAGCAGACCTCGACGCTAAGCGCGATGAGCTGAAGGCCCGTCCACCCGTCGCCATTAACTATAATTATGTAAATGGCAAACTCACGTGTCCACTCTGTGCACGGGAGTTTACTGCCAAAATTGGCTACAATAGCCATCTCCGGGCGCATCAGCGCCGATCTGATTAGGAGTCAAAGTGGTCGCCATGGCCGAAATCGGTCGGAGAGATCATCATCATCAATTATTATTGATTTAATGTTTTATATTTGTTTTTGTGTTATTATGAAAGTTTAAGAGTTTATTTTAGATTTTAAATACTCAAAACTATAGATTATAGTCTCCTATTCATTTTTAAGCATATTTTTCGTGAAAATAAAGCAAATTTCTATTTAAATAACAAGCTTTTTCGTCTTTTCGAAATATTCGAATATTATTCGAATAATTCGAATAATCCCGAAAAAAAAATCGAATATTCGAATAGTGAAATTTTCGAATATTTGCAAGCCCTAGTTCTGGCACATCGCCGGCCCCTGCCGGGGCACGCTCGCTCCGCTCGCTCGGCTCGTGCGTTGTGGACGCAGTTCTAACCTAACCTAACCTAACCTGGCGTTGACGCCAGGTTAGGATAGGTTGTGTCTAACAAACCATGTTTGAGCTTGAGTTGCTTTTGTATTTATCATTAAAATATCATTAATCATTAAAATATCAGTAATCATTAAAATATCATTAATCATTAAAATATCATTAATCATTAAAATATCCTTAATCATTGAAATATCATTAACCATTAAAATATCATTAATCATTAAAATATCATTAATCATTACAAAGCCATTAATCATTAAAATGTCATTAATCATTAAAATGCCATTATTCATTAAAATTTCGTTAAGCATTTACGTATGATTAATCATTAAAATTATCATTAATCATTAAAATATCATTAATCATTAAAATATCATTATACATTAAAATATCATTAATCATTAAAATATCATTAATCATTAAAATATCATTAATCATTAAAATATCATTAATCATTACAAAGCCATTAATCATTAAAATGCCATTATTCATTAAAATTTCGTTAAGCATTTACGTATGATTAATCATTAAAATTATCATTAATCGTTTCAGTAATTATTCATTATGATTGGTTATTCATCATTTAAAATATCATTAAGCTACAATTTATCATTAAAACATCATTAGGTAATCGCTAAAATAATAACAATCACAATCGTTAACTCGGCATTGATCATTTATCGATGATGTCTGTGTTGTAGTCGCCTTTGTAGCATAATTTAATGTTCCAACCCGACTACAGCACAGACAGTCCCCTGTCTGTGCTGTAGTCCGGTTTGTACTAACGCAACCGGGTAAGATTTTGAAGCGCCTAGCAGAGGGTCTATTCGTTTTGTTGCTGTGGTATTTTTTTATTATTAGTATGGTAGAATTATTAAAGAATATAATGGCAACATTAAATTGGAGTGAAGTTTGCCTCTAATCAGTGTCAAAGTCAGTTGAAAATTTGTTAGAAAAGAGCGCGAACCAATGTGCTGCAGAAATATTATGAAAAAACGGGTTTTTACGCTGTACTCCGGACAAATCTCTGGTTAATGTGTATCTTAGTAGTTTCTGGAACATCACGATAAACAGTAAGCTGTGTTTTTATCTTAATTTAATACTTTCTGGACAAGGAACTAAAATGCTAGATTTTTTCATAAGAAATGGGATAAATAGGGACGCTCACAGTACAAATGGACACGGAACTGGGGTGAATGGGGACGAGAATGGGCAAAATAGAGACGGGCATTGTATAAATGGGGATGACCTCTCAGGGTTGTCAATAATTTTTGGGTATTAATTTTTGCCTTTTTTCTTATGTTCTTTTTAAAATCAAGCTTTTTTTATAGAAATGCCACGGAAGTACATACCAAGCAGAACAAAACCATACAAAAAGTACGATCCTGAACAAATGCGTGCTGCAATTAATGAATATGAAAACAGCAAAAATAAGTGATTTTCAAAATCAATATAACACATAGAAATTAGAATTTATAATCTTCACCTCATGAGACGAATTAATCTCAAGATCGTTGACAACCCTGACAAATATCCCCATTTAGCCTCGTTCCGTCCCTATTGACCCCAGATCCCGGGTGAATGGGGATGACCAATATTTAAGCGATTTCTTAAAAAAGTAACGTTCAAACAAGTTTTTCACGTATAATTTCGTGTAGGATACATCAAGACTCAAGTTTTGATAGTATTTTTATTAAAAAGTACGAAAGGGAACCATTCTAAAATTACAACTGAAGGTTGATTTTGTCCCTATTCACCCCATTTTACGGTACCTGTTGTGATGACGTTTGACGTTGACAGTTTCGTGTTTCGTTCGGAAACCACCGAACCGGTCTTTGTCGGTCACGGAAGTAGGTCACCGGTCACAGACAAGTAGTACTCGAAACTGTCGCAACTCGAGATGGCGCTTCCAGCAGCGCGAAATTTGCAAGCACGTGTTGCAAAATGGCGCACTTCCGGAAAAATTTTCACAACCTCGAAATTCATGCGAAATTCACGATTTTGACACAGAGTTATGATTTTAAGCACTGAAGCGAGCGAACACACGCGGAAAAACGCGTTGAGATCGCGCAGGGTGTGACATGCGCATGCGGCTTTGCATGCAGGCTAGGTTTGATGCGTCGCCGGGAACACGGTCTGTGTTATTGATGGGCGGTTCCCGGGAATATTCCCCAAGTGGAAATATTCCCAAAGGAAACTTTCCGGTGCCCGGGAACATTCCCAATCGCTGGGAACGTGTCGGCGAAACAACATAAAATAAAAATTATTATTAAACAATTAATAAGAGTATAATGTATAATAAATAAAAATAAATTATTTCATAAATAAACCATGTCAAAATACAATTTAGTCAAAATAAATAAACAAGATGGCTAAAGGGCTATGAGTAAAATTGGTGCCTTTCATTTGAAATATTTTTTTTATTGTCAATAAACGCCGTCTTGATAAATGTGTAGAGTACTTCCATACAAACAATATTTTGTGTGACAGCTCAGCTGTCAAGTGTAATCATTACGAGATATACGCTTTAAAACACCACGACAGTTTTATACGAAAAACTTATTTTTTTAAATTGTCAACGAACACCACCACCATTAGTTGTGTAGAGTACTTTCATACAAACAATATTTTGTATGAGAGCTCACCTGTCAAGTGTAACCATTACGAGATATAAGGCTTCAAAACGTTACGACGGTTTTATATGGAATATATTTTAAAGTGTATATCTCGTAATGGTAATACTTGACAGTTGAGCTGGCATACAAAATATTGTTTGTATGGAAGCTGCGATAACTACGCTGGGGTTGCTGAAGTGATACACAGGAGTACATTGATTACACTGAATCCCTTTATTACTCACATACACCACCTTATATACTATTCAGAGATACTTACTAATACGTGCTTTATTTGGGAGAGAGAGGCCTATCTAATCATCTAATCATTGGCGTGCTAGTATGCTTCTTAGCATATCACACCTCCCCTGAAAAGGATAGGCGTCCCTCCCCTGAAACGAGCCTCCTTAAAATAGGAAAAAAAAATGATAAATTTAAAATATTAATACACTAAAAGATAAAATATTTTCACTCATTAAATTTCTTAGTTCTATTCTTATGCACTAAATAATCTTTATTATTCTTAATTATCTTCACATTTTCGCCTAAATCTCTTATTACAACATATGGACCTAAATACAAATCATTTAACTTATTGTAATTTTCATTTTTTATTAAAATTAAATCTCCTTCCTTATAACTAATTTTATTTAACTTATTATCGAAACTAACTTTTCTAATTTCTTTTGATTTCAATAAGTTATTTCTCGCATCCAATTGTGCCTTCTGTAACCTATATTTTAATTCCAATGGATAATTATCATGTATATATAATGGTTCTACTCTACGTAACAAATTATTTGGTATATTACAATTTTTCCCAAAAACTAACTCATAGGGGGAATACTTCGTACTCGTGTGAACTGACGTATTATAAGCGAAACACCAATACGGTATCCAAGAACTCCAATTTGATGATTGCTTGGCTTGAATTCTTAAATAACAACCCAAATGTTTATGCCAATTTTCTAAGACGGAACGGAACGTGACTTACATGTAAACAAACCTGTGTCGTAAATTTTTGAGGACTTATTTTAAATAACATCACTTTCATGCGGAAAAACAGCGTGATTTTGAAGAACAGTACAAGCCACATCCACTGAGATAAAAGGATCAGCATTCACCAACACGAAAACACAATTTCACCTAAAGGTACGAATCACAATAGATTGGAATTTATCATGGTACTTGTGTTTTAAATATTAACGAATGTTTTAAAATAAAAGAAAATATTGAACTGAATTTATCAAATCAGCTGATTGGATCACAAGCAGTGACAGATATGACAGAACGTCAACTACTACCAACATAACAAATGTAACGGCTGCGTTCGATCAAAACAACTGTTATAATCACGTTATAACAGTTACTCGCGGAAAGCCATTCCTTTAAACGCAGCTTAGCATTATCGCATTAGAAAACAGAATATCGATGACCGGCACTGCGATTCGCGTAGCATTGCGATAATTTAGCGATAGCTTAGCGACAATTTGGCGACAGTCCACATACTTAAATTTTACTCCAACTGAGATATACGAAACAAAATCGTGATACTCAGGTCAAGAAAATACCGCCTAAAGAAAAATTTACAAACTAAACTGCGCGACTTGTAAGAAGTAAAAAATCAATTTGTTTTACAAATAAAACTGATTTTTGCTTATTTTCAAAATGTCTGCCAGGCATCAAAATTGTGGCGTATGTAGTAGGATTTGTAGGAGAAATAACTATTTGCAATGTATCTCATGCCAACGAATACTATGTGTTGAAACTGATGGAGAAAATTACTGCTCACACGTTACAAGAAAAAGATTCAATCTCATGGAATCTCATAAAAAGTCTACGTGGAAGTGCACAAAATGTATAAAAAGAACAAGCACACCGATTATACATAAGTTTACAAAAGGCACTATAAATAAAAAACACACATTTCAGCCAAATAAAGGTACTAGTGCCAGAAAAATAGAGCAAAAACGTGTTCAAAATATTACTACCCAAATCGATACACAGACTGCGAGCACATCTGCCCAGATACCGAACACCATTGCAAACGAAAACGATGATACATCAAAAACAGATCGCATAATATCCCCTCTGTCGACCACAGTGGCGAGCATTAGCTCCTCATCGCTGGAAGATGTAGAAAATGGGAAAATTGTGATAAATGTTTCTACAGAAAACTCGTATCAGTCACTCGAAAATTACATAGATTCCGATCTAGATGACCCGGAAAAAGACTCAATATGCAGCCAACCACAATCAAACGGAAAATATGCACCAAGCATCTGCTTTTCCAAGAGTAAGAGTTGTCCAGGCTTACACAACATCATTGCAACAAATAAATATGATAACCTGACTGAAAAATTGTCTATCCTTGAAAAGCAACTTGCTTCTGCCGAGTTGGAGATAGAGACAATGCTATCAGAAAATTGTAAATTAAAATCGGAAATAGTGAAGTATAAAAAAAGGGTTGAACATTTGACGCGGCTGTTTAGTACAACAAATAGACCCCAAAGGACTAATCAAAAAGCGGAAAACCGAAATAGCACTATGCCGGTACCGTGTCTGAAGATGAACCAAACTGAAACCAGAGATGAAGAACTGTCATCAACATCAAACACGTCAAACTCAGCTCTCTGCAGATATGGTCAACGCCAAGAAAAAAATAGCTCCACTACTACAAAAACCGCCACAAAAGCACATCGCCAAAACAGCTCTACACTTGATACAAATCAAACTAGAGAGAAATCACGGTCATCACACGCAACAAAAATTTGTTTGATCAGCAGCAACTCTACAAATAAAATACTTCAAATTGCTGAGTCTAATCTTGACTACACAGATATATGTCATTTCAGTTATCCTGGAGCTGGTGTGAGGAACTTTGCTAGATGGGATAGAGTCAAAATTATGCAATTATAGTCTAGACGACTACTGTGTCATATTTATAGGTGAAAAGGACTTTGATTCAACGTCGGATTACTCCAAAATTGTTAAATATATTAGAAGTTCTGTAAGGCAAGTCCAACATACAAATATTATTCTATGTGCTCCGACGTATAGATACTCAAAATATGCTAATCTGTTCAACAGCCGTGTGGAAGTTTTTAACAACTTATTATGTACTGACAATGCTATACATAAATATGCATATGTATTAGACACCAACCAAAACCTGCAATATTCCACGCAAATGTTCTTCAAACGTAAAGGCACTTTGAATAATTTTGGTTTCAAGATCATCATTACAGATTTGAATAAATTAATAAAAGACATTGTGGAATATTACAAGCTGAACGATATCAAAGGGGTGGATGCGGAAAAGGACCGGTTTTTTCGTGACTGAACCTAGTATTTCAAAATCTGAGTTTAAAATATTTCACCAAAATATAAACAGTATCTTATCAAAACAAGAAATTGTAGAAATAACTCTAGATGAACTCAAGTGCCAAAATAATGATCCAGACATCTTGTGTTTATCCGAAACATACTTAAAAAGTGGGTACGAAAATTATCTCAAAATCTTTAACTATACATTAGCTACTAGCTTTTGTAGAAACAAAAAAAAAGGGGGAACGTGTATATTAATAAAACAAAATTTATTTTATAAAGAGCTTCAATACGTAAAAAAACGCGCTATTGCAAATGTTTTCGAATGCTGTGGAATCGAGATTGTTCCGAATAAAATTATTATAATTTGCATATACAGGACACCGTCATCAAATCCTAAAACATTCTTAGATAAGTTAGATTCATTATTGTTTGAAATAACTAATAAATATAAAACCAAAATAAAGCTGGTAATCACGGGTGATTTAAACATTAACACTCTAAAACCGGGACCAATATCCAACCATTTTCGTGATTTAACTAAAAATTATAACTTACAAATACATATCGCACTCTTAGTAAGACAACGACCGAATGCAAAATTGCAAACTTTTGGGAAACAGCAAAAATGTTTTTGGATTTTTGTTGCAAATAGTAAAATCACTATAAAATCATGACAAATAAAGATATCCAAAATTTATAAAAAGGTGTGTATTCCTAAGAGTACCTTCTATTAGATTTAGTAAATCAAGTTAATGTTTGTTAGTCTATTATACATATATTTTTAGTTTTTTTCTTAAGTTTTGAGATCGGTCGTTGTCTTACTAAAATATTTTAAAAAATTGTGTCTAATCTACAAATAAGTCTATATCTTACTAAACTATTGAAGTGCAGAGGTGACCAATTTTTTTTTCAGTCATTATATTACTTAAATTTAAGAAGAGAGTGTAAAACATTACTAAAGGAGTCGTTATTTGACAAAAAATCCCACATATTTAGAGGCTTATGTCAAAATTTAGTACCAGAAGATGCTGATGATTTACAGTAAAGTGTTTTATAAATGGCAAAATAAATACTTATTATGATAATTTAAGATGTATGTATGATGTCGTGTAAATAAAAACCATTTTTTTTTATTTTTTTTTAATAATAGGACGTATTTTCGCTGAAAGGACTCAATCCACAAAATTGTCAAAAATGAGTTAGTGTTACCAAAGAGGTTTATAGGGTCAGCTCTTTCATTCAGCAAAAAAAGACTTACGATCAGACAAACCAATGGCAGCGTTTTACAAACAAAGTCGTTTCTCATTTATTCGGTTGCAGTGAAGGAGTTCAGCCAAAAAGACTCAAGCTGTCTGAGTCGTTTTAAATAAAACATTATTTGTAGAAACAGTGCAATTTTTTAAGGTACACCACAAGGCACGACACGAGCTACCGCTTTTGCCATTCAGTCGCTACCAGCTTTTCTCTTTCAATGGTCCATCTGGCCGGGGGGCGTCCAACGGTATGCTTACCAGGGCGTAGCGTGTAAGATCTAGAAGAAGATATCCTCCAGCGCATTGGTAAAAAGTCTGGGTGATGTAACGCCACCCTGTTATACACCCTGCTGGGTGGGTCTTGTTTTCTGGTTTTTTACTTGGATGGACATCGTCGCCATTTTATATGGGTTTCTCAGCACCTTTAAGTATCGCCAGTCGAGTTGGTATCGCTTACAGACTTGATATCCATGCCTGCAGACTCGACCAGCCCAGGTTTCTCGTAGTCCACAAAAGCCAAACACAGCGGTTGGTTATATTCTTTTGACCTATGTATGACCTGCCGTACAGTATGGATGTTAACAATGTTGAAGCCTTTACGAAACCCTACCTGCTCCGGTGGCTGAAAGGCGTCAACTCTTGATGTCAGACGATTCGTTACGACTCTCGAGAAAGCTTATAGACGTGGCGCATGCAGCAGTGTGATCGGCATATAGTTTTTGAGAAGCGTTTTATCTCCTTTTTTAAAACAAAGCCACGACATCACTGCTCCACGCCTTCCGGGTTGTTTCATTGACTATCACATGAGTTGGATAGCCTTTTCAGCTACGCAAGGACCAGTTTCCCACTTGCCTTTAGCAGCTCAGAGTCCACCCTGTCTTCCGCGGGAGCCTTTTTAGTTTGGGACAAAATGGAGCAGAGAAGTGACCTCACCATGCGGCACATTCCAGCTTGAAGTTGATATTTATGGTGCCTCTTACAAGTCGGTGATCGCTTGTTATTAAGAAGATGACAGAGTCATCCATATTATAAATATGTGTCTTTTAATCGTCATGATGAATAAAAAGCACAAATGTCAATCTTGTTCTTGGTCTTACCGTCAAAGCTCTTTCAGACCCACTGCTTGGGGTTGGGGCTTTTTCTTAAAAAAGGTGTTCATACAGACAAAACAGCCCTTGTCTGCTGAGGAAGTTGACCAGCATCTGGCCTCTCTGGTTTCAGTTCCCGTAGCCATGTCCCTAACATGATTCGCTGCCCTGTCCCATTTTGGCGTCGAAGTCCCCCATGACAACCGTTAGTGGGTTTCACTCGGTCGGTGCGTAGCCTTCGACACGCCGTCTTATGGGGCCTCCACTTCTTTGTCTGAGATGTTCGAACTCAGTGCATATACATGTACAACCTTGACAGAGTGTCTCTCGGCCAATTTCAGTACGAGGCACAGTGTTTTTTTCGTCCCAAAAAAGTGACATCCGCCTTTTATTGAATATATCAACTAAAAACATAATTCCAAATGCAAGAGTAGAACTCCCATGTGTCAATTTTCAATAACTGATTTTTAAAAAAATATCTAAGTTTTCGTGACCTTTACACTAAAAATATTGAAAACATATCATAAAAGCTGAAATAATAAATAAATAAATAAATTTGTATTGCAGTTTTATGAAGCCTTTCTCGATGCATATTGTGCAGTATTTTAAAATTAAAAAAGTAGAAAAACGCCATGAACAAAAAATGTTTTATCGAAATCAGTATTTATTTTTTTATAATTTTTCTAACACGAAGTAGAACCTCTGTCTAACACAAAAAGATTCCTCACACTAAGGTTTATCACCCACAAAAATATCACATTCAACTTGGGCCTAGGTTTTGAGAAAATGATTTTTACGTACTGAGGTCAAATTTCCAAATTTAGGGCTACCACACAAAAGGTCAAAATTTTCTTTTTCTTCTGGTACATCATAGGTAGGTAAGTTATTGTGTCAATATAATAGAACCTATATTTTGTATTAATAATTATTCTTCAATTAGATTTTCTTCGTTACTTAAAATTATAGAATTCATCGGGAATAAATAGATATCCAAACTATTAGCTTACGAAAATAAGATAAAACAATTTACATATATTCATACATACATTCTCTAAAGAACATTTTCGTGAAAAAGCTCCTAATAATAGGTAAAAAAAAATACATGAAAGGTCATATTAGTGGCATCCCTGATGTAAATATTTAGAACACAACCCTCCTTCGTTAGTAAAGATAAAAAGCTGCCAATATAAAGTAAAAAAAAAAATTAACGCGAAAGGTCATATTAGTGGCAACCCTGATCCAAATGTTTAAAAATCATTTTCTCAAAACCTAGGCCCAAGTTGAATGTGATATTTTTGTGGGTGATAAACCTCAGTATGAGGAACCTTTTTGTGCTAGACAGAGGTTCTACTTCGTGCTAGAAAAAATATAAAAAAATAAATACTGATTTCGATAAAACATTTTTTTTTCATGGCGTTTTTCTACTTTTTTAATTTTAAAATACTGCATAATATGCATCGAGAAAGGCTTTATAAGACTGCAATACAAATTTATTTATTTATTTATTATTTCAGTTTTTATGATATTTTTTCAGTATTTTTAGTGTAAAGGTCACGAAAACTTAGATATTTTTTTAAAAATCAGCTATTGAAAATTGACACATGGGAGTTCTACTCTTGCATTTGGAATTATGTTTTTAGTAGATATATTCAATAAAAGGCGGATGTCACTTTTTTGGGGTGGAAAAAACACTGTGCGAGGTAAGGTAAGCTACCCTGGTCAAGACGCAGCATACCTATCTCCGTCACGTTGTCAGTGTTAGCAGAAAGTTCTTTGTTGACGAGGAATCCTATCCTACCCTAACCCCCATAAACAAATTGGTTCTGTTTCAACTATCATCAAATCATTTTATAGCAGTCCACTGAACTGACTGTGCCCGCTGAACGTAGACCTCCGCCAGGGTACAAACTCTTGCTTTCGCTATCCAGTCGCTACCAGCTGCTCTCTTTCAGTCATAGGTCCATCTGGCCGAAGGGCGTCCAACGATACGCTTGCCAAGGCGTAGTCTCCACTTGGGAACCCGCATACTCCACCGGCCGTCGGTTCTGACAACAACAGATGTGACCAGCCGACTGCCACTTCAGTTTGCTACTCTTTCGGACTATATCCATTACTTTGGTCTTTTTGCGGATAGTCTCATTCCGAACCGCCTGTCCATTGGCGAGATCATTACTCATTTATTGTTTGGGGTAGTAATATTTTGCTTAAGATAACTACCTATAAAATACACTATACTCATCACCAATGATTTTTTAGGTAGTGCGTAGAATTCGATTGAGCACATACTTGGGTAGTGACCACAAGCGTATAGATTTCTTGTGACTTATCTAAAATAGCTTGATCCAAATAAAAAAAAAACAATGACCTATTTCATAATACTATGACACAAGTTAACTAGAATTTTATAAAATATAGACCTAAATATAAATGAGCCATCATTATAATAATTTATTCAATGTAACATAGACCGAATTTGACTTCCAACACAGTTAATGTCAGATTTTCAAAAGAACATAGACTTAACTTTAACACTGTCAATGAGTCTGTACACAATGTAAGTAAAAGAACGACTGAATACAAAATCAGTCAACTTAATCACAAACAGTTTTCGTAAGACAACGACGTATTTCAAAATCGGTCGTTCTCTTACTTAAGTATGTTCAATAAACTTATCCAAAGTCTAAGTGAAACAACGACGTATCCCGAAATCGGGCGATGTTCGACACAACCTCCGCTCGCGGTGGCCGGCGCAAGACTAAATCGGTCGTTGTCAGACGAATGAAGCAGGGGCGCGGGGATAGTAAGATAAAGACTCCTCTATTTTCTACCTAACTGTTAAGGGAAAAAGGTTGATTTTCTTTACACTACGTTATGAGACATGCTCTTTGCTGTCGATTTTTGCACCTAACTCAGTTTCGCTAATTTTTGATTTCGGTCGTTGTCTTAATAAGAGTGCGATATAGATGTTCCTACTCGGCAAAACTCATGTCTTGATCATTTTTTGAGTAATATAAAAAATGCTAAAGGTACTGTTTTACACCTACACTTATCGGACCACGATACTGCTCAAATGTTAACATTTCCAATGAAAAAAGTTGTAAAAGCTCCAGCACATTTTATACAAAGGAGAGATTTTAGCCGGGAAAATATTCAAAAGTTTCGGGAGTGTTTAAAAAGCATGTCTTGGTCAGAAGTCTATAATGAACATGAGATGAACCTTGCCTTTAACCAGTTTCATTCACTTATTATTCTTTTCTACAGACTATGCTTTCCAAAAATGCGCATAAAAATAAATCTCAAACAAAAGCGTAAAAAATGGATAAGCTGTGGTTTGAGAAATAGCTGTAAAACAAAACGCCATTTGCGCTATAAATATTACAAAAATAAAACAACATTAAATAAAAATAAATACAACACTTACTCAAAAATATTAAATAAATGTATATATGGATCTAAAAAGTTAACTAACATAAATTTTATAAATTACAGTAAAAATAAGTGTAAAGCGACATGGAAAATTATAAATGATGAAACGACGGACGTAAAAATTGGACTAAGTATAGAACAAATAGAAATGAACAATCAACAAATAACTAATCCTGTAGAAATTGCCACTATCTTTAATGACCATTTCACTGGCGAAAATTTATTTAATATCCCAGTGTTATGCCAACGAAACAATTATAACACTCAACAAACAGTACCTAACTCAATATTTTTAATCCCTATGACTGAAATGGAAGTCAAAAAGGAAATACTGTCATTGAACAACACAAGTTCAGAAGGTTATGACCAGTTAAGCACAATAATATTAAAGACATGTGCAGATGACATTCTTAGCATTCTGACATATCTCATTAATCTCTCATTTTATACAGAAACATTTCCGGATGCTCTTAAGTTATCCATTATAAAGCCACTGTTCAAAAAAGGAAATAAAAATGACATTAAAAACTATCGTCCAATCGCATTAATATCAATATTTTCAAAAATTTTTGAAAAATGTATGCTAAAAAGGCTTATTAATTTTTGTGAAAAATATAATGTAATTAATAAAGAACAGTATGCGTACCAAAAGGATAAATCTACTACCCTTGCGGTTTTCTCACTCTTAAAAGATGTATTAACAAACGTTAATAAGAAAAATCTAACTACGGCTCTATTCCTTGACCTCAGTAAAGCGTTTGATTATGTTTCATATGATGTGTTACTTTGGAAACTTGATGCTGTTGGTATCAGAGGTAAAGCATTGAATTGGATATTTTCGTATCTTACTGATAGACAGCAGTGTGTAGCTGTTAATAGAATTGATGAAAACAACGAAATGATAGCTTACTGTTCTGAATTTAAAAAGGTTACACAGGGTGTACCCCAAGGCAGCATACTTGGTCCTTTTCTGTTCTTACTCTACATTAACAATATTACTGAGGCCACGAATTATCATTGTGTGTTATTCGCGGATGATATCTCCGTTGTGATTACAACAGAAAAATCAAAACTCACGCCTGAAGTAATTAAGAAGCACGAAAAAGAGATAAATAGCACGTTATACAATATAGTTGAATGGTTGAGTACTAATAATTTAAAAATCAATTTTGACAAAACTACATACTTACAATTTAATAATTTAAGACACACAAAATGTAATATGAATCTTGACATTATATACCAAAACAACATTATAATAGAAAGAAATGTACATACAAAATTCCTAGGACTGATACTAGACGAAAACATAAATTGGAAAATGCAAACAGATAATATTTGTAACCGCATCAATAAATTTGTATATGCTATTAATAGAATAAGACAGATAACAAACACGAAAACAGCTTTATCATTGTATTATGCGTACGTTGAATCAGTTTTAAGGTATGGTCTTATAATCTGGGGTCATAGTACTGACATAAATAAAGTTTTCATTGCACAAAAGAAGTGCATTAGAGCCATATGCGGAGTGCATCCGCTTGACTCTTGTAAGCCATATTTTAAAAAGCTAGGCCTCTTACCACTTCCATGCTTATACATTTTTGAAATGTGTGTATTTGTTAAAAGATTTAACTTGTACAAGAAAGCGCATGAAGTAAATAATCGTGTAAAAAGAAACATGTATAGGCTCGTGTTTAAAGAAACTCCTAGGACCATGGTTTATGACAAGAGTTGTTTATCTATGGGTGTAAGAATTTATAATAAAACTAGCTGGTGCCCGCGAACTTCGTTTCGCCATAATATATCTTCCATCATTTATCAGCTATAATAAGGACGACCACTGCTAAACATAGGCCTCTAAGAACCATAAAATAATATTAGCCAATATTAAATTGTTGGTAGGTAGGTACCAGAAAACTTGGTTTCTCAGACTATATGTAAGTAATTTAAAAAACTGTTAAATCGTAAAATTTCAATTTCCACATGCAAGAAAGAGTAAGAAAACGGTGGTTGGTT
The DNA here is from genome assembly GCA_029255805.1 of Keiferia lycopersicella. Lineage (NCBI taxonomy): Eukaryota > Metazoa > Arthropoda > Insecta > Lepidoptera > Gelechiidae > Keiferia > Keiferia lycopersicella. The sequence goes on along the minus strand of JARACZ010000009.1, from coordinate 9,774,610 downwards.
TATAGTGTTTAGTCTTTTAGAATCCCTAAAGGTTCAGTTTCTTGAAGTCGTCTTTCCCTGCTACGATTTTTTAGCTTTCCAGTTCTCTTCCCTATATCTTCAACTTTCCGCCTCTTATGCCATTTTTAGCAGATTTTTTAAAACCGTGCAATATTTACTTCCAAGAGTATTAATTCCGTGAAGTAGACTGATGCCACATTTCTTGACATTGTGATGGAAGACTGAAGACCGAGTTCATGAGTGTGAATAAATAAAAACAAAAGCAAGCAATCATACTACTAATCCTATCCTATCCTACTTCCTACTAATAATATAAATACAAAAGTTTATATGTTTGTTTGTTACTCCTTCACGCAAAAACTGTTTAACAGATATTCATGAAATTGAACACAGACATAAAGGAGGTAACTTGGATTAACGCATAGGAAAGTTTTCTTCGCGAAAAAATGTTCCTGTGTGATGCCATGACCGATTTCCACACGGGCGGAGCCGCGGCGAGGGTTACGTTTAATTAAGTACCTAAGGCTATTTAATTAAGGTCGTGTGCTGCCGGCAAAGTAGAATAGCATCTCTCTTCCCGTGGGAGTCGTAAGAATCAACCGAGGGAGAAACCTGACCAAGACCGGCGGCCCTGGAGAAGGACAACAGAATCTACATTTAAACCCGAAACGGAGTCTTTGTTAGACGCGTGTGATAGAGGTCTATCCTGCAGTCAATTTAGCTCCGCACGTATCGACTCGCAGTTCCTGTGGTGTGAGTCAGGGAGCCCGAGAGAATGGCGCAGGTCTTGAGCAACCCTGCGTTTTCCAAAAAACGTTGTCTGTGGAAAATTGGCTTATACCTATAGCCACGAAAAGTCTTATCTCAGATACTGATTTGATCGTCTGGCACAAACGTATAAAATATAACTTTCGTCAGGAAAATTTTACAGAAATATGGAAAAATGTATCTTCTATATAAAATGTACCAGCCGATTGGGTCAATTTGTGTGGGAAGTCCAATTTTTATTAGTATTTCCAAAGAATATTTCAGAAAAAAGTTGTCGCCCCCTGAAAATAATGTAGCTGTATTGTCGGCAAAACCTATAACATACTGCATGTACCAGACAAACATTGGCTAAATAGCCTTAACCAAATTAGCGAGAAAATTTAAAAACAAAAAAGATATTGCAATTTTCCTGCGTAGATTACGCACAAAGAAAACAATTCCTATATGAAGTTTGTATCGTCTGGCCACGCAACTTGCACGTCTTGCACCACGGAACTTTTGTTTTCGAGGGTAATAATTATTGAATTATTAAAAGTGAAAATTATTCCAATATTAAAGAGATATTTTTGTAGTCGTCGACATATTCATATATTTTAGTTTCCTTGTCGTAATCATGAGCAATAATTCGACAAACTCATTTGTTGAGGTTATAAAAATACAGATTAAAAATATAAATACGGCCTCATGTTTTTTTTTCTTCCTGTGCGCTTATTCAATACGTGAATTCAGAGACACAATACGTGCTGGCCAGTTCGAAATTTGAAATAATCTCAGGTCCAATTAGCCCATACACATCCTTTTACTACGCGCCACTATGAAATTCTCATGACCTACAAACTTAATTTATGTGTAGCAGCCAACCCCCCTTTTAGGGGTATGTTTTTTTTAGCCTATAACCTGGTCGGTGAATTACTTGACATTTTGGTACAATTTGATTCAAAATCCGTTCGGTCGTTTTCGCGTGATGCTTCCGCATATACACAAACAAACACAAACATCGTACAAAACTCATTCATAGATGTCGCCACACGTCTTTTAAAACGCGCTATCGTTGTGTTTTCTTAAAACTATATAAGGTCACTGAACACTGACATGTTACTGTCTTATTATATGTATAGATACCAGATGACATAAAAAAATTAAATTTACGATTATTTAAGAAAAAGTTGTATAATTGGCTAAATTATAACAATTTCTATGACATAAAGGAACTAATTTGACATTGTATTATAATTATTTGCATGCTAGATTATAGTTTAGCAAAACACGAATGTACCTTCATTGATAATAATTGTGTAACTCTACCACCTTTATACCGTGTTTTTAAGCGAATAAATATCTTTGAATCTTTGAATCTTTGAATCTAAGGATCCTATACTCTCATGGTGATATGGTGTCGAATTAATTTTCTCAATAGATAGCAATTTACAAACATTTTCTAATATGGAATTCATAAATTCCGTTCCACAATCAGTTGCAATTATATTCGGAACACCATATCTCATGATGAAATTTTCAACCAAAGTCCTGGCCACCGTATCCGCTGATTTGTCTGGAATAGGATATGCTTCGACAAACTTCGTCAGTTCGCACTGTAAGGTAAATATATATTTATTCCCACTATGATCAACCTCCAACGGTCCAACAGTATCTAAAAATATTTTCTCAAAAGAAGAGGTAGCTGTGGAAGTTATACACATTTCCTCCTTAATATTCCTATTTATGAATTTCTGTTTTTGACATTCAGCACAATGTTTTACATAATTCGCAACGTCTTTGTACATATTATTCCAGTAGTATTTCTTCCTTATATTCTTTACCATTTTAGTGATCCCAACATGCCCACTAGACGGCAATAAGTGATAATCGTTCAAAATCACTCTTATCATTTCCTTGTCGCTTATCCTCTCTACATCACTTACAATGCATAAACGAGGAAACAAATTATTTTTAGAAGCTTCTTGTGTCAATATTTTAATACAATTCTTATTGAGCTCATTTTTAACCAATACTAACTCTACTATACCATTACTTTTACATAATTTTATCAGCTCTCCCATCGTTGCGTCTCGGCGCACCTCCGTTAGTAAAGAGTCCTGACTTATGTAAAATGTAGAGTTACTAAAAATAATATCCCTTAAGGGTTGATTACCTTCTATACCTTGAATAGTCTTTAAATATTTGTTCGAACAAACTACCAATTCCACGTCATTTGAAGTTTTTTTTGATAATATCCACTACTTTAGGCCGGCCGGCAGGGTCGCCATGCGATAACTACGCTGGGGTTGCTGAAGTGATACACAGGAGTACATTGATTACACTGAATCCCTTTATTACTCACATACATCACCTTATATACTATTCAGAGATACTTACTAATACGTGCTTTATTTGGGAGAGAGAGGCCTATCTAATCATCTAATCATTGGCGTGCTAGTATGCTTCTTAGCATATCACAAGCACTCTACACAGCTAATAGGGTATTATCCGTTGACAGTTTAAAAAAAGATTGGTGTTTCATTGCTGAAAACCATTTTAATGGTTTGGCGTTAATTGAAAGTCATAAGCAAAGAAGTTTTTCATATAAAACAGTTGTAACGTTTTGAAGCTTATTTCTCGAAATGGTTACACTTGACAGCCAGCTGTCATACGAATTATTGTTTGTTTGGAAGTACTTTACACATGTAACAGGCTGGCGTTCGATAACCGTCAATAATTGGCATGAAAAAAAGGCACTAATGCTCCTTACATTTCCCGCAAAGCCCTTTAGCCTCAGGTAAAAAGGCAGCCCCGAATGGTACCCGGAACTAATGTGTCCGTAACGCTGGTTGCGTTTCCGCGCTGTATTGCCAGTGATATGCGCTGCACCAAGTACCATTCGGCACGGGAATCTGAACCCTGGTTTCTTAGGCGCTGTTCCAACCTATGGACAAAGTCCTTTGCCTCTGCACACCATGACCCGCTCACCTCCACCGCAAAGGGTACAAAGTGGTAGGCACTCCTCAGTGAAGCATATCTTTGATGCTTCTGAGCTGCTGCGGACTCCGTAGTTGTACCCGGAGCTCGAATTGTGCGTGGGAGATGAGATGCCGCGAACGTGCTTACACACGCCGCGTCCCACACCAAAGAGAGCCCTTTCTCTCACGGGATCATTGTGAGCCCATCCGGTCTTTTACCGTCATCGCGGCTTAAACCGGGAGGCTCTAGAACGCAGGGTACACCAGCGGACACCAGGGCACGGCGGATAATCTCATTGAGCATGTGGTGCGGAGGAAAAAGGCCAGCTGATTTGACACAGCTCAAGCCGTGGTGACCCCTGGCGTCCACCTTTACGCCACAAACATGCGGCTCACAAACCCTGCATCCAAGCCTCAGTGCTACAGCCACCCTGAGAGAGTCATTATCAAGCGCCGTACCCATGTGGGGTGACGGGAGGGCGTAAAGCCAAGCCCCTGACTCTGGTCTAAGAGCCGCCTCAAGGCGAGCAGAGCCCAATCCTGATGACGCCTCAAGCAATTCCATCGCTCTGGCCTTACACAGCTGATCATCCCATTGTCGCTGCACGTCTGGTTTAGTCGGGCGATCTGCATCAGGTCAAACCAAGTCCCAAGCACTCAAAGCCTCCCCCATAAATGGAATTTTAAGACTTTCACCATGAATTTTGAGTTTATTAGTGACGAGTGACTACTCCGTGGGAAGAGGCCAAGAAAGCCGAAACGTTGGTGTCCTGCACACGCCTCACGCCCAAATCTCCATGTCGGATCGGCAACGACGCTTGCAGCCACTGCGTCTCCTCTAACTGTACATTGAGGATCATCACCAACGTGACTTTAATGTCTTGATCCAACCGAGAAATTTCATCTAGAAAAAGCCACGTCGGAGACAATTTCAAGATGTACATGAGCTTGGGTACTGAGAGACAGCTGCGGAAGAGAGTGAGGGCGACACGGGCCGGCAGTTGCTGCAGGTGCTCTCGAACGCTTAGAAGCATCTCACGCTTTGCAGCCAAACTAGCCTCTACTGCATCCCTGAAGATCGGCGCCCCCAGCAGCTCAAATGACTCTATTAAGGATTTTCACTCCCGAAAGAATATGCTGGAATTGAGCTATGCAACAACTGAAGACATCGCCGCACGTATATATCTCGCATTTGTCGCTGTTGAATATCAAATCAATCTCCGCTAGTTTTGGAATGAGCGTACTTATATCGCGACATACGACATCTGATGCACCACCCACCAATCGTGCCGTCTTCCAGGTACCACTTACTTCATTCATTTCAGTCACTTGATTCTTTTTAAAGTTATTTTTAACGTTCTCAGGACACTTATCACACTTATTTGCCAAATGACGAGCAAATTTTGACACATTTCGACATGTGTATGTTTTGTTGCAAAATGAACACTTGAATATTGTCTTTTCATTAACAACAGTTGTTTTTAGGCTTCATTTCGAATTTCAGTTGTTAACTGGACGAGGGTTGCAACGAAACTGACACAGTTTTAAATGGCCGCCAGGCAGGCTAGATACGCCGACCAAGATAAGCTCCAGGCTAAACAATATAGCAGAGTTGTCTTCTCAGACTAAACTGCCGCATATATTACGGATAGGTATAAAATATATTTCATTTACCTAATTATTTAAGGCAGTAAGTAGTAATTTAAAGTTTTATAGGTGATGGATTCACTTGATGTTCTAAATCAATTTACTTTCGATTTACATAGAAACGAAAATAATTAAAGTTTAAAGAATTATTTATTTGTAATATATAATCATTTGAAAGGTACATAAATAAGGTTACCTTATGATAAAGAAACCTAAAATATGCCTTAAACTTCAAGAAAACTAAACTTATATCAAAATGTTATTGTTCCCAGTAACTGGGAACGTTCCCGGGCACGTGGGAATATTGCCGGGAACATTTCCATTGGGAAGTTTCCGGGAACGGGAATGTTCCCGCGGCCCATCACTATCTGTGTGCCCGCACGTGCCTCGACGTGTCGCGGGGCTGCGCCCCCCCGTACCGTTGGTTGGGCCGGTGCGTCCGGGCACACTCAGGCGGCGCGGCAAGATTGCCTGCACCATGTCCAAAACTCACTCGCGTCGAGTCACCATTATGGGTGGTGTGTAGAGGTGACTGAAGGAAACGGCTGGATAGGTTTCACAAGAGTTTATTCTTCACCGTACACACTCCCTATACAGTAGTCAATACAACTTGTAAATAATATAATGCGCGTTACAATGAGTTCGGACGGACAGAGCAAGGCGATACGTGTTGCGTCTGCGCGTGTCGATCTAGGAGAAGGGCAGTGAACATGGCCGACAGACGATACCGGAAGCAGAGGGCTCCCGGTTTCCGGTAGGGACCATGTTCACGGCCGTACATACAAAACCATGTTGAGGGTGGTACCTTATTAAGTAAAGTGGTGTTGCCAGTGCAACGCCACATCTTGATTTGTGTGTGTGTGTGTGTGTGGTGTATGTATGTATTATAATTTTAGGCTATATGCTGAGAACCTGTCTTTCTAGCTATGATCATAATTTGCTTGAATGTCGATGTAATCTAATGGATGAAAGAAAAATTAAACGAGAGAATACAATCACAATGCATGAAAATATTGTTCAAAGAAAAACGGGGACATCGAGCGTTAATTCATTTTGTGTTACTTACGTTTTTGGTTCTCTTTAGTGGCGGCCCTTATGAAAAGAGTGAGGAATTAGAAGAATGAACTTCTCTTTTACCAACTCAACCACTCTTTAGGTCAACGTAAGCAAATTCCTTCATATTCACCGGCTCACTTCGAACACGCAACGCACACAGCTATAACAAACGCTCTACAACGTCATGCACATTTAAGTACCAAAGAAAAAAATTGATTTAGAAAGTAAAATGAGTGCTTATTTAATGAATGAAATATAAGTAGGGCGCTTGGGAGCCGCATTGAACTATAGTAAATGAGCTATTTAACTACTCGGATTTAAAAAGACTCAAATCGTTCTACTCTTATGACTATGTGGTCTTCCCATTGCCATTACTCAGTTATACGGCTGAACTTGCTATACGTAGGTACCTACTATTTTCACGATATTATTGGTAAAGTCAACACATAACATAAAAAAAATATTTTTTTTTATTGCTGTCAGACTCTGAAAGCAGCCTTTGGATTATCCATCGACTCGGTCTCTCACACGATAGAAGTAGGGTCTATTTTTCATAAGAAGTGGCCGTGGCCGTGAGTTTTCTGGCCCTTTATTATCTGGCCATTTACACCGTATCTGGCAATACATTGCCGTTGGTTGCATTGCATTGCATGCGTCTGCGCACACTAACAGCAGCGGCCATGCGATTAATTTTTTTAACGCGCAAAGTGTTGTCGTAAGAATGATGCTGTCAGTGGATACAGGATATCATTAATGAGTTATAAAAGTATTTCTTTGTGCGGATAAAATAACCTACTGCAGAGATTTTGTACATAGATTCTCGGCTGGCTTGTGTTGTCTTATACTACCTAGTTATAGTGACATTTTAAATAGGCACTCGCCCCGTGGTACTAAAATACTACAGGTACTTCAGGACATCTTTAGGATTGTCATCTCATCAGCTAGCGTGTGAACTTACTTCAAATTCCCTAGAAGAATAGCCCCTCTTACTTACCGAGCCGAAACCAAATAAGTTCAAGTTCAAGTTCTTTATTGCATAGTCAAATTCATAAAGTTCTTAGTTGTGAGTTCTGAAGCTTTAGCCTCATGGAAGAAGTATGAATGCTCTCTCTATGGTTGACTTTCATAACATGTTTCTTTTTTTTTCTGTCGGACTCTACAATTTTGGCCCCGGGGCCATCAAATCTACACCCGTCGGCTTGGTGGAGAGCTCGAGCCTCACCCTGGAAACAATTTATTCCATAACATGAGCAGCCTCTATTAATTATACCACCAAGTCTTTCTTCTTATCAGTATCTGTTAGCAGAATGCGATTACCTCGTAGACAGAGAAAACTAGATTCCCAAGTAGTTTTCTTAATGGCATCACATCTCTTGAGTCTTGGCCATAGACCTACGCCGTAGACCTTTGGCATTGACACTGGGTGACACACTGAGGTGGCACACCAACATTTGAAAGACACACTTCAGACTTCAGTCAGAATTGCTTTAGTAATCCAAACGAAAGAAACTCTGGTTTGCTCTGGTTATTTTGAGATAGATTTGTTTATGAAAATATGTGACCGAAATGTAGGATTTGTAGACGTATGAGTATTTAATGATCTTCGTGTCCTATATTTTTAGATTTCAACGTTTAAAGTGATGTATTTTTTAAAGATTATTTTAGTTCTCGTAGAAAACGTTTAGTTCTCACGAAACGTGTCAGTGTTGGGGTTATGAATTCGATGAATTCTTATTTTTTTTTATTTTACTGTTCAGTTTCTTTTCTCCTCGTATGAGTAAGTTTTCATCAGATTTTAATGACAACTCTTTCAGACGGACTACGGAAGTTATTGAGGTAATAACCATATAATTTACCTGTTTATCTGATTTTCACATATCACACATACCTACTGATTTTACTGCAGGTTATATGATGTGAATGTTAGCTTGGTATAATTTATCAGCTAAACGAGCAAAAGTTTGTATACAGGGTGTAAAAATATTAGCTGCAAATATTTTAAGGGATGAATCAGCCCATGAAATTGAACAATTTTTCCCAAGCAACATAGGTCGAAATATTAGATTTTTTTTGGACTTCCCACACAAATGAACTTGGTCGGTTGGTAATTTTGTATGGGTGGTCCAAATTTTTTTTTCAAATTTCGCCCTACATTTCTTGGGGAAATTTGGTCAGTTTCATGGGCTGATTCATCCCTTAAAATATTTGCAGCTAATATTTTTACACCTTATATTTCGGTATTTAGGTGCTCACTGCCCAGTCCTAACAAAACTCTATCTGTGTAGCTAGATATATAGGTAGGTGTAAAAATATTAGCTGCAAATATTTTAAGGTGTGAATCAGCCCATGAAGCTGGACATGTTTTCCCAAGAAACATCATCATCATCATCAATTTAGGTACTCGTACAAGTGCTGACGATGAACTTCAGGCAAAAGAATACAGGATGTAAAAAAACTAGCTCCAAATATTTTTTTCATATTTCGGCCTTAGGGAAAGTTGTTCAGTTTCATGGGCTGGTTCACCCCTCAAAATATTTGCAGCTATATTTTTTAAACACTTCTCTTCTGCCTCAAGTTCATCGTCAGCACTTGTACGAATATCTAAAGATAATTTTGTATCCTCTACATTACTATCACTGCATAGAGTAAATCAAAGTCGCATTTCGCGCCTGTATGTATCCTTAAAAATCCGTAAAACTACACACGAATTTTGATGCAGTTTTATAATAGATAGAGTGGTTTAAGAGGAAGGTTTATGAGTATAAAACTTGCCGGGAAGCAAGTAATTTCCACGGGAAAATGAGTAAAAGCAGCGGAGCCGCTAGTAAGTTCAAACAATTTTTATGTTGCAGACTAATTCTACTCGGGTGTCAAATATTAGATCAGGTTATGGAGATCCTGTGAAATTGGGAGATATGCCCCATCATGTTAGTATTTGTAGTGCCTCTCGGTAAACTCCGTTCTAAATCTAGGTTTAAATGACGACCGATGTGGCGCAGTGGTAGTGCGACTGCCTTTGACGCAGAAGGTTCCAGGTTCAATTCCCGGTGGGTCACTCACAAAGTTGATATTTGTCACTTTGTGAATTTGTTCCCAGTCTGGTTAGGGCATTGCGGGCTGAACCACCCGATTGTACGTAAGTAAGATTGTTCTGTGTTTCGGATGACACATTAAGCCGGGTTGCTGTCTATGATCACATAGACGGCGATCGTTACACAACCATGTCTGGAGCCCGCTACTTGTAGAAGTCGGTTGAAAAATTCTGACACTAGTGTCCATAGGGTCCATCGTTGGACGACTTGGTGTCCCACACGAAAAGAAGAAGCATTTCCGTACGCGAAACGACTGAACGACGGAACATAATATCAATTTTAATACTGTTTGGGGCTTATCGAAAAAATTGTAGTAGCAACACTGACCCTTACGTGGCTTTCCACCTAATCACCTATGGCCCATCCTGCGATGCTAGATTCAACTGAAATCTGCTAGATGTCCTACCCCAGGCAGTGGGGGTGGCGAACCTCAAGTTATTTAGGAATTAGTAAGCGAGCGTACCGATAGATGGAGCTTGCGACATCCTGATTTGGAACCACCTCATCAACCGGCTAGCAAAACACATTTTTTTTTGCAATTTGTAGCCTTTTCATAGCCGAACTATCCATAAACTTAATATTATTTTAACATTTTGGTACCTAGTGCCTAGGGCCTTACAAGACAAAAGTATGAAATGGTAGGTAGGTTGGTAGGGACTTTTACATAAGAAGAGAGACTGTTCAAAGATGGTTTCAAATCTACCTCCCGATTCAGCACTATAAGACTATTTTATGCGGCTGTTTGTTTATAAGTATGAAGAATTAACCTTTCTTAATTTTTTCAGGTCTTTATATCCAAGTTGTACAACCACACGGCAAAACTATTCAGGGCTTTCTGTTCTGGCAGTATTATAGGCCCAGAAAAAGTATTGACTTCAGCATATTGTTTTGTGACGAACAAAAAGAAGTACGTACCTTCGGCTTTTATAGATATTATACAGTTTTTTAAGGCGTGAGTTCGGTTGAAATTTTGACTTATGAGTTATATTGATACTCAGCTGGACAAAATACATTTCCTTAGAGAGAAACTTTTTTAGTTTAGATAAACGCCTTCATTTATGATAAGTAAAATTGAGTGAATTCAGAAAGACAAAACGAACAAGAACAAAATCTTGTTGCAATAAAATTCGCTAGATGACTGAGTCATTAATAAAATACAAAAGATGTAGGCTTAAAACTATTTTCCAAAAATACTACGTATTCCACTTATAGCTTTTAGAAATATTAAATTTTTGAATTTAAAATACAGAAAACTTAAATAAAAGTAAATGTTTTGACGCCATCCAAACTAGAGAGACGTGACGTCATCTATTCGTGTTTTCATAAAAAATATCTTTAAAAAAAGCATATCTTTTCACCTGCCAGTCGCCATGTCTATTTGGCCTGGCCTGGCTCCCTGCCTGACGTCGACCCCTTTTTGGGAAAGCTATCCTATTTATTTTTTAAGTATACACTAGACCTCCTGTATATATCACTTCCTAATACCTATATTTTAAATATAATTTTGTTTCGTACTCTATCTGCTTAGCCACTATTTTCCTCTCTGTTTCGCTCGCGCTACATCATTTAGGTTTCTGGCAGAATCATCAGCGTCACAGCTTGCTGTGGCAATAAGCTGAGCCAGCGCCTTTTCACTGTCACACACACAGTGCACAGTGGGTCCCAGCGACATGGTTGCACCCTCCTATATCAATTGTCATTATTATCGCTAATTACCTTGTTGTTTTTTTTTGTACTTGTTGTGTATTGTGTATGTTTACAGTGAATAAACGTGTTTTCTATTCTATTCTATCCTATCGTAGGCTAGTAGGTACTATTATTTATTATGTGTCGAAGGATGTATTTAACGTACCTATACTTACGAGGGCGGTCCCAAAATTACCCGACTTGACTTAGGTACTGGCAGTTTTATTCGATTAAAATACTCTTTTTAAAAAGTCTGAACAATGCGGATTTTAAATTTGGAATTCGAACACGCCAGGTCATTTGTCATTTGTTTTGTAGTCCTTGAAAGTGAACGTTGTCGGAGAATTTATTAATAGTCACGACAGTTAGTAATAGTTACGACAGTACTAAGTAGGTATTGTTTTAATTTTGTTTTTCTTTATGTTTAAGTTACCGAGAAAGCCTTGATAACCTCCATGTGATTGGTGGAATACTAACAGTTTATACTACTTATAAAGCTGAACTGAGTCAACAGTGGAGAGGGATCGCGAAGATTTATACTCAGAAGTTCTACAAATTCCCTGCCTATAGTTTATGTGTCATGGTTTGTATCTTCAGAAACCATATCGTAATTTTATTTTGTACTTACCGAGTCTATTGCGAGACTTGCGATAGTAAACCAGTAATTTATAAAATATTGAAAAATATGTTATTGCTCCATGTTAAAGGTTTAATAATTGGTTATTGTTACTTCTACGACGCCGAGGGTCGCAGGTTTGGCCCTTGAAAGACAAAAATATTGTGTTAATTTTCAAAAAGAGTATACAAAGAAATGAAGGTGCCACTTTCTTCGCGATCTGTCAAACCTGTCTGACAGATAACGTTTAATTAAACGTCTGCTGTCTGAATTGCTGGGCTAAAAATTAAACCTCCTCCTGGACAATACCTCCGAAAATTTTTGAAGGGCGATTTTTTATAGGCGAGGTATTTCGAGGTTTTTACCTACCTAGAGATTTATACCTACCTACTCTCGTTTTTTTTCAGATGGTTCGTAAACCTTGGGTGTTCAATGAATACGTAAATTTGATCCCTATTGCGTCAGAAAACCCTGACTTTAATGGAATCTGTTGGGGGGCTCAAGTTAGGACAACGACGGTATTTATTACTTTTAGTAAACACTGCCGTGCCGTGTGATGCCGGCATAGAATAGCATCACCCCAATTCTTCCCGCGGGTGTTGTAAGAGGCAACTAGGGGACCCGAGGGTTTCATGTGTATTACCACTTATTACAACTTTAGGCGACAGGTTGACAACCTGTCACTACAGTGATACACGAATCATCTGAAGGGGCTCTCAATACTTGTCAGATGTGGCGATAACGAACGTTAACTGCCTACCCCGCAAGGGATAAAGGCGTGATTCGTGTATGTGTGTAGTAAACACTTCTTGTGTGAAGTATAAGTACAGTTTACTTGGAAACATAATTTGAGCCAAATCGGCTGTAGACGCTAAGCCGAATCAGCTAATGTTTAGTAATTGTACAATTTTTTTTTCGAAAATTCAATGTTTTTTTTTAGAGATAGTAAGTTGACATTTTGGGTTGCCATTTTTAAGCAAGTCTTAAATAGTGATGTGCCAGTACCGGTAACTTGTTATCGAAATGGATTATTTTTAAACTGTTTCTTTTACCTCCTAGCAGATAGCGCTCGTGCCCAGCAGTAAAAGCTCAGCAGCTATTTTCTATAGATCGTCGTATCGTAGAACTTGACAGATAATTGGCTCATCACTATTTAACATATTTTGCAAAAAAATTGGCAACCCAAAAAGTCAATTTACTATCTCTAAAAAACACTTTACAATTTACTATCTCTAAAAAACACTTTACAATTTGCTGTCTCTAAAAAAACTACCTCCAAACGCCCTTGAGTGTCCGTGCTGCCTTGCCAAGAGTGTGCTACTAGCTATAGTCTGTAAGTTACGTACTTATCTTTTTGTAAACATACTCTGTATGAAACTGACAGTTCAGAAGTGTCACTTTCATACAAAGTTTGTTTACAAAAAGATAAGTACCTAAACTTACAGACTATAGCTAGCGCCTGTTTACACCGTGAAAAATTTGAGCTCGCTACGCTCGGCACATCTATAGGCTCGCTATACGTCCGACTTGTGTGTGTTTAACTCTCTAGTGATTGTGCGCCTCTACCTTTTGTAGAGGGAAATATATAAGGTGTAAAAATATTAGCCGCAAATATTTTAAACGGTGAATCAGCCCATGAAACTGAACAACTTTCCCCAAGGAACATAAGTGAAATATGAAAAAAGAAATTACCTCCCATATAAATTGACTTGGTCGGTTGGTGATTTTGTATGAAAGGCCCAAATTTTTTTTTCATATTTCGACCTATGTTCCTTGGGGAAAGTTGTTCCGCTTCATAGACTGGTCCACCCCTTAAAATATTTGCAACTTATATTTTTACAGCCTGTATTCATGTTCCTGTTCTAGGCTTGGGCCCATACAAGAGTGCTTTTCAAAGATGCGTTGTATATTCGAAAGCAAGACGACTGTGAACACATTTTGCAGAAGAACTGCGAATTGTTCTATTGCACTGACCCTAAAAAGGAAGCTCTTCTCCGTTCGGTGGTAAGTTCTACTTTCTACTTACTGCGACGTATCTGAAACGACCATCAAAAATTCGTCAGACGTGGCAATAACGACAGTAATTTTGCGGTTGTTATTGTTCTGCCTACCCCTCTAATGAATAAAGGTGTGATTTGTGTGTGTGTATTCAAAACTCCACGCGGCTATATACATTTCCTTGAAATAAGACTTTCCCAATTTTTTTAAAATATAGAGTGCAAAGCAAAATTAAACAGCAAGTCCATTCAGCCAAGTCTTACATTTTGTCTGCAAACATATTTGATTCACGTTTCGTTTTATGTGAATGAATGTTTACTATGTCCTTTGTAGAATTGTTCACTATTTAGTGATTTTGTAACAAAAAAAATACGTAAGTTTTGAAAGTTGCATCTTTTCTCCCCTAGGGATGATATTGATCTGTGTGGATTATTCCTTCCCGTTAATTTTAAACGTGAACTCACGCTACTCTCTACCTACGTTTCATAAGCCATAGGGCACTTTCTATATAGATGTAGTGTTTTGTATTTAACAACATAATCCCAAACAGATCAACTTTTTTAGGGAACCGAAGGTGCGGGGCTCATTTGCTATGACACTGGGGACCCAGAAGAGATCGACGAGAGAGGCATACTTTGCGGAGTGGCATCCCTGATCAACATCAACCTGCCAACCCTGCATAACAGAGTTGGCATGTTCAGAAAGTGGATAGAGGACTCTGCTACCAGCGATTTTAACCAGCGCCATTTCATTTTGCTGATGTTCCTTTGGTGTATTCTTATTTGGTTGTGAAATGAATAGTGGTAATGAAGAAATTATTTCGATGATTCGGCTCGTTTCTATTTCTTTCAGTATTTCACGACTATGTACTTTTTGTATGTTATTAGTTAATATTGTTCCCAAATCTCAATCGTAGAAAGCTGTCTGAAAAACGTTCACGTAAGCCATGTGGTGCCGGTGGAGTAGTATAGCACCACCCTATGTCTTCTCGAGGGGGTCGTAAAAAGCAACCGAGGGATTAACCAGATCGAAGACCTGTCCTAATAAACGAGGACAAACGAGGTCTATCGCGCGGTAGACTCCTGCAGCCTACCTGGCTCCGCACGTATCGACTCGTCGTTCCTGATTATTCAGCCAGGTAGGCCGAGATGTTGGCGCAGGTCCTGGGTAACCCTGCGTTTTCCATAATTCCCCTGCGTCCCAGGCAACGCAGTGTCTGTGGAGAGAAAACTTTACCCGCGTCACGGACGTACGAGGCCAATGATGGATCTAGGATATATGAGCTCGAATGGTTTTAATAAGACGACGAACTAGCAAATACTGAATAGTAAAAGATTTTTCTCTCAGTAGCTTCGAATTACAAGAATTAGCGAAACATTAACCTAAGTTTTGACACAGTAAGTGCAAATAAAAACGATGAACATATTCGCAATCAAAACCAACAAAATTGATTATCAACTTCCGGAGCCACATCTGTCTCTTTTTGTCGCGCTGTCCGGCCCTTCATAGAAAAGCAATCGGATAGTCGTAAACGGTAAGGGCCTGTAACTGCCCCCAAGGGCGCTCTACTCTACGCTGTTTCTTGACACCGCCAGAAAAAGTACCCTTACATGCCTATTCTAGGCATGTGAAAAAATAATCGATCCTTTTAGGAATATAGAAAAACAAAGATTTTTAAATAATCGATTGTGTAATTGGAAGCACATCAAATATAATAGATTTTTCAAATGTAGGACTCCTAAAATTAATTTTTGCCAAGAATTTGCACCGTTAAATTTTTTGTGGCCTTGCCTACGCTACGCATTTCAAAGTACAAGTTACTTAATTTTTGGTACCTTATAATGTTTTGATTTAGCGCTGCGGTATGCCCCTCCTTTTGTCAGTAATTAAGTGTACGATTAACGATGCGTGACATTAAGTGAAATAGTTTGCGAAAATCGATTATTTTAAAAGTCTGTTTGTTTAAGACCAAATGGATTTTTCGAGACTAGAAATAATCGATTATTAAACAATCGATTTTTGTTACTTAAGTCACATTCCTCACGGCTAGCCCTTATCCATGCCATGTACCCGGAATGGCGTCGAGGGTGTTATAAGGGCAGCGAAAAGTGTAATTTAAAGCTGACTTTAGGTTTCGAATTAAAATGAAGGAGGAAGTCGGGAGATTGTCCTGAAGAAACTTGCAAATGCGCATTTTTTGTGATTTTTCTTCTGTCACTTAGCCTTAACAGCCAATAAATAGGTCGATAATAAAGATTTCTGGTACCCACTAGCACACCACTATTTAAGATTTGCAAAAAAATACAACACAAAATGTCAATTTACTCTCTAAAAAACAGAGCATAGAATATGCACATATCCATAATTAGTGGCCGCCCGCGGCTCCGCCCGCTTGGAAGTCGGTTCTAATCCCGTAGCATCCCACAGGAATATTTTTTCGGGATAACAACTGTCTTATGTGTTAATACAAGTTACCTTCTACATGTGTGCCTAATATCAATGAAAATCGGTTCAGTAGTTTAGCGTGAAGGAGTAATAAACAAACAAACAAACATACAAATTTCGCATTTATAACATTAGTAGGATTCACCTATTTAGCCAAGCTACGCAACGCGTATGTTGCCTACGGATGTGTCCCAGTTAGACTGTCTTACCTATGCATAACTGAGAATAACTGATCAGCAATTCATCGTTCCACGACAATTTTAGTCGCAATCATATCCTATCTCTTCTGCTCTGCTTCTCTTCTTTCTATTTCTTCTTATAATCTGTTTTTTATAGAGAGTAAATTGACAGGCCGATTTTTTTTTTCAAATCTTAAGTAGTGATGTGCCAAGTTCATTTTACAAGAAGATAGAGAGTGCGTAACTAAAAAAACTATTTCCCCGATCTATGAAAAATCACTGTTCAGCTTTTTCATCATTTGCACGAGCGCCATCGACTAGGAACTAAAAGAAACAGATTAAAAAAACCGATAACAATATAAAGTATAAAAACCTTCACTTTAAAATCGATTGTTTAATAAAATAAAGTGTAAAAATATTAGCTGCAAATATTTTAAGGGTTGAATCAGCCCATGAAACTGAACAACTTTCCCAATGAACATAGGTCGAATTTTGGACCTTCCATACAGTTTACTCGCTCGGCTGCTACATTTTGTATGGGAGGTCCAAAAAATTTTTTTTATTTCGACCTATGTTCCTTGGGGAAAGTTAGGAAACTGAACGTTTCTTGAGATGATTCCTTAAAATATTTGCAGCTAATTTTTTTACACCCTGTAGTTACCGGTAGTGAGAAATCACTGTTTAAGATTTGCAAAAAAAAAAAGCCAACCCAAAATGTCAATTTACTCTCCCTAAAAACAGTTTAAACCTGTTTCTATTTTAGAAGTTTAGCTACGCCTCACCTCACCTGTTTAGCTAAACAACGCAACGCATGCCCCTACGGATGTGATCTAGTTAGAGTGCCTTATGCATAACAGTAACCTGATTATAATTACTGATCAGCCCGCCATTGTTCCGCACAAGGACCACCAGGAAGTATCGATTGATATGCAAGTAATGAGAAACGGTATTGATGGGACAGTTTGGATCACAGATATTGTTTTGAAATGTACCAAAATTATATATCCATTTCACTTTAGGTTATAAAAAACAATTTATAAATGATAAATACGGGTACTCGAAAGAAGCCTGGATCAATTCAGTAACTGCACAGATTTCCTATAGGTGTGTAGGAAAATAGTATACAATAAAAACCAGCGTATTTATCCATTGTAAGTTTTTCGAAAAGTTGAACTTTTGCACATTCTTTGAGTGCGTTATTGTTCACTTAGTAGGTCGGTCGTAATGTAGAATACATAAATGTTAACGTATTTCAGAAATAAAACAGAATTCAATATACATAGCATTATCTTTAAGCAAGCATTTTACTATTAGTAGTCACTTTTGGACTGCATTAATATGTAGCAGTTTTAAAATAATGATCTACCGTACCTACTAAATAGATGAGTACCTAAGTAGATACATAACACGAAAAATGGATGCTCCAAATGATCTAAAAGCAAATACATTTCAGTATCTACCTAAAAACATATTTTCCCATCTAGAAGTATAACTTAGTCCCAAGTGAGAGAGGGCGGGGCTTACGGTGGGCGTGGCCTGTGGGCGGTCCTTAGAGACCTGGGCCCAAGGACTAACTTTGTTGTTGAAACAAGTATTAATAATATTCCGCTGATGCCCATGGTTGCCGTGTCTGCACCACCCCAAAGTTCATCTTTTAGGGTAGATTGTGATGGCTTTTGTCACCACTCTTATGCCCGTATTTGTAAACCGTACTCAACTCTGAGATCGATCTCAAGAGCGATATTGACAAATGTCAGGGAGTACTAGTGACTTCTCAAAATCACACTCTAGATAGATCTCTTAATTGAGTGCAGTTTATAATAATACGGGCCTTTAATCCACATCTCCGTCATAAGTCGATTTAGTATTCAGTCGAGCTATTTTCTTTTCAGCCTAGTAGATACCTACTTATCTACCTACGTATCTACATACTTTCTATATTTTACCAAGGTGAATCTGCAAAAGTTTCAAATGCGAATGAGTTAAGAACACGTGTCGATATAAGATTTATAAATTCACTTACGCTCCTACACACGATTATGAGTCGCCATGTTGATATTGGGAATGCAATGCGATTTTGCCAATAATGATAATAATTATAATTATGAAACGATAATAATTATTCGGTCAATAATTACCGATTGATTGATCTAGTCTCATTTAATTCATAATTTAAGCACCTCGTCAAGAAGTAAGATTAAAATTCAGATACGCACGAATTTAAATGTTTAATTTTAAAATTCACAATTATTTATTTCAAAGTAGATTTACAACGAATATTTTTAGAATGTCAATTATCAACAGAGTGGGTGCCACAGGATGGTCGCCGTCGTCGAGGCCGGCCTCGCAGAAGATGGAGAGATGACCTGGAAGCTTTTATCCGAAACTGGTCATCGGAGGCCCAAGATCGAGACGAGTGGCGCGAGAGAGGGGAGGCCTTTGCCCTGCAGTGGGACGCTGAACAGGCTAATTAAAAAAAAATAAAAAATTACAATACTATCACTGAATCACAATTATATAATAAAGCAATTTTTGAGAATTCACATCCCACCTGTAAAGTTGATCTACGGTGCTACGGCGTAGAGATATAATGTAATAAAAGGTACAAACATTTTATCTGGATATAAATTATTTTAATGGGAGTATTTATACGTGCAGGCCAATATAATATAAATAGTAAAAACTTCGAATCTGAATAACTTTTTTTAAAAACCTGAGTTAATAACGTAAAAAGTGGTTTTGAGTTTTTCTATATTTAGCTGTGGAAATTACTACGTATTCTATTAGTACCTATTCTGTCGGGCGTAACAAGCCCTCTCCAGGAATACCTCTATCTGTGTTGGAGTGATGTCCTAAACAGGCAAAATAAACCAAACGGGATTCATGACTAAACGTGTGTCCTCTGAACCACAGAAATAATTTTCTTACGGACACTCATATGTCTGCAATGTCCATAGAGAACTCGGATCAAAATAACAATGTGATAAATTGACAAATATCAGCGTTGTATCGGCGCGGCATTCTCTCGCCATCCCCCCGAGAATCGAACTAGGGACCTCGTGAGACCAAACTTAGCCATCTACCCAACGGAATCCGAACGAAAGTAAAAACCCAGGCATCTGTCTATTATATTCTTACATATTGTGTTAAATTGCAAGACAATTGCCACAGTATTATAATATCCGAATTGAACAAAAAGCTTTTGCTAACTTTCGGTTTGGAATTGAAGTACTTAGCTGGTAACTCTTATTATGAAAACCTAGAAATTCCAAATACGCATACTGATTGCGGTAATAAAACTTCATCTCAATAGTTTCAGTGAAATCCCAGTGAAATTTCATCATCGTCAACTCGGTTTAATAAGTGATTGTCGCCGTGGGCAGTCCCTGCGCTGAGCCCGCGCCACGAAGCGCTATCTCTCTCCAAGCCATCCCTTACCCGCAGAGAAATCCCGCGGGCAATACCCGAACCACGCGGCTAGCATCGAGCTAACCCACCATTATCATACCCAGCGCCGACTACGGCACACATGTTGCCACTGAAAAAACAACAAAGACTCAAATCGAATTTGCAGCAATTTAATTTTTTGCGAATTAAAAGTTTTTGAAAAAAGAAATGTTGCGGAGACTTAAAGAAAGTGGCGCCACCTGCGTGCGTCGCGCTGTCTCGCTCGGGAGGCGAGGGCGTGTCCCCAGGCGCCTCCCCCATCCCGCGGGGACGGACGGGGGCGCCGGAGCCCGGGCACTGCGCGGCGGGCTCCCGCGACGCTTGTTAGTGCTCCGCAAATTCACAGCGGGATCGCCCGCACAACCGGGACTCGATCCCAGTACGCACATACGATAAGACAGAGACGCCTACCGGATATTACTACATAGTTTTGCTATCAGATTGCCGATATTTTTTTTGAAACTGTGCTAGATTAATTTTAATGTTTCTTCAAGTGCAATAACAACGTAACTCGCATTTTTTGCAAAATTAGATTTTTGCGTTTTTACTTATACAAAACAAATTCGAAACTTTATTTGTTGAAATATTTTGACAAAAGATTTTAATTTAGAAAAGTGCGGATAGAACTCTGAAACAATTTGAATTTGGAAGCTTTCGGTTCGTGCGTGGTCGCGTTTTTCCGGGCGCTGGTGTCGCTGCGCGCGGTAGAGCCGAAGGACGGTCGCGATTCGGTCGGACGAGCTCAACGCGGCGGCGGGCGGGTACACGGGCTCCCCGTGGCCGCCGCTCGAGCTAGACCCCGTGGGATGGGGACGCAAGCTGTACCCGTCAGGGGCGCCCAGATCTTCAGGTAAGTTTTTGGCTACTTGTTTCGTTGTATAAATTGTTAGAATGTAGCTACCTAGTCATTCCTTTGCATTAGCTTAAAGAAATATAATTTCACAACAAAGTTTAATTTTCATATTTGGAAGTTGTAAGGTTATATGGGACTAGGACTGGAAAATAGAAAAAAAATTAATAAGCAAATATGTGATATTAAACATGTTTAATTTGAGGATAATTTATTGGATATACTCAAAGTTCTATACACTGTTTTTGTTTTGTGGTGGGTGAGGAAGTATAAAAAGTTCAAAACTTTAAAAGATAATAATTTACAAAGCAAATTAAAAAGTCAAACCGTTTTTCATATAATTTTTAACCCGGCAGCACATTTTAGCTGAATTCGCAGCAATTTCTGTAATTTTCTTAAATTGTTAAGCAAAATAAGAGACCTATAATTTATATTTCAGCCATTTGATTGCTAAAATGTGGTTTAATTCATTAAATAAGGTAAATGTGAGTGTGTGTGCTGTTAAGTAAAATGTGTAAAAAAAAATGTAAGGTAAAAATGCAGCGGCTTGAATTGAGTTCCTTTGTTTATTTTAAAAAGACATAATAATTGCTAAGAATTAGTAAAGATTTATTGTGTTAAAGTCTAGGTTATTGTGTTTTGGTTTGATTTGTAATAATTCAATCTAAGATTTTCATTATGACGTAATGATTATAAAATTAGACAGAGTTTAATATTTTGGCCCCAGGCTCCGGTAGTTTAGCGATTAGTTATGGTATTTTTTTTAAGTAATTAATCTCTCTATGAAATTTTGGCAGATTTTCCACATACTTTGTTATTAGTTAGTTATTCATAGTTATTTGAAAGGCTTTCCTTTTCAATTTCTTAAAATAAGGGAATTATGACTATCATACAAAAGGATATTAAAATATTAAATAACTCTGCAGTCTCTATGTAAATTTGTACTTTATGCGTTGGGGAAATTGCAGGTTTCTTAAAAACTCTAGTACATGATTAAACAAACAAAAATCACTAATTTTGTATATTTAAACGAATATTACTTAGTAATATTCTAATTGAGATTTATGTACCTATATCGACTCATTAAATATAAAATATACAATTAGTTTATATTTTACTGATAAAGTTCATTATTTCACATCAAAAAAATTTGAATAGTAAATTATGTTCTTACCAATTTTAGTATTATTAGTAGTAATTTTATTAGTAGTAAGTGTACTTCTTTTTCCAACAACTTCTATTTTATTCGAAAATTTCTTAGACAGAGTTTTGGGAAAATGTTCATACTTTATCACTATGATATCTACAAATATTGCTTGTATACTAATTTCCTAGGAGGACTGATGTTTGGCCTCCACCACCAAGAGGCGGCGGGGGGCCTCCACACGCAACCGCGGGGCCCCGTCACCTCGCTCAAGGAGGAACCGCTCACTCGCGCTTGGATGACCCCCAGCTCGCTAGTTGACAATACCAAGTAAGTATCAAATTACATCTTTATCTAAAACTAGCGGTTCGGCCAGCGGTTGCAACCGCTGTAACTTATTTTCCAGTGGGACTTAAGTTGTTTTCCCAGAAATTAATACAGGGTGTAAAAATGAGGTGCAAATAATTTAGGTAATGTAATGATAAACCAGCTCTTCATGAGCAACAACAACTTTCCTCAAGAACCTCCCATACAAAATTACCAACCGACCAAGTCAATTTGTATGGGAGGTCCATTTCGACCTATGTTTCTTTTGAAATATTGTTCAGATTCATGGGCTGACTCACCCCTTCAAATATTTGCAGCTAATATTTTTGCAACTTATATTTAAATGTGAGTGATTATAATACATAGTAAAAATTATATCAAAATTCACCGTGTACTTTCAAAGATCTAAACATACAGACATACATATTATAAGACGCGGAAAGCGACTTTGCTTTGTGCTATGTGGTGATGAAGCTGCATTATAATAAGTGATCATTTACTAAAATGAAAAATTGAATTCGAAATAACTGTATTGTCATTAAAACTGCCTGTAATATTACCTAGATAGACAACTTAAAATGCCTAAATGAAAGCCAGACTATGAAAATTCCCACACAACAAAAATAAAAGACATCAGTTACAGCCCTTAACAATGACAAGAGTAAAAATGGTTTAGAATATTAGAATACTTCCAATATTCTTAAAATATGGTACTTTTGAATAATTATTTTTTAGCATGGTGAGACATTTTCACAAGACGTTAGACTTATTAAATAACTTACTTACCTATGTGAAGTAAGAGTAACATATCTAGGTTACCTTCTAATTTATTTTAAAAACAGTCATAAATACCAAAAAGCAAATTCACCGCACCAGCTCGGTAACAATCATGCACTAGGTACCCCACACAGATGATTTATGGGGCCCCAGTTATGGGGCCCTACCGTTTATGAATACGCACTTGTTACGGGTGCTTCATTATCGCCCGCCCCTGATTGGATGCGCCCCGGCCGCTGGTAATGACGTCATTGTGTATAGACAGCTCCATTGATATAGTGGAAAAATGTTGGTGTATGGACCGACGTTTTTTATTTTATTATTATTAATGTGGCTGGCTGGAGTAACTTTATTATTGATTGTTGTTTTTAATTTTTATTCTGGGCTCTATGAAAGAAGTAGTGAATTAGTCGCTGGGATCTAGCTTTAAACTGCTCCCGATAGTTAGATGGACCCATGCCAAACTGAATGGCATAAAAATAAATATTTTGCTTTATTCAGGCACTATTACCGCGGTGCAATGACCCGAGGCATCGCTATATATACCTAGATGTTGATAGCAGGTTTGAATCCTAATTGCTGCATAAGTATTTTGCAACTTATAACTCTACAACGACTATTTACCGGTACATAATGTTGTTTGCATCCTACAAGGTTCCCCACTTGTCCAAGTACTTACTGCGGTATTGCCATTCTCAAAATGTAATTTATTAAAAAGTTCGTCTAATCGCCGCTAGGGGCGCGACGGTGGAAGGTAATGATTTCGCACCGGTTTATTAAGACGCTGTTATGAAGGAAGGCCAACGAAAAGCATTACTTTCGATTCATTTTTTAAGCCTGTTACTGATGCTACCAAGACCTCAAAAAAATATATGACATACTCGAAGATATTATCTAGTAGTAACACCATCGTATGACTCGATTGGTTTGACATATTTTCATAAAAAAAATCTCAAAAAGAGCATTAAAAATATTTTCAAACCAATTATATCGTAATTTGGACTACTATTTTGATATAGCTTCTTGATGTAGAATATTTCTATTTCAATGTCCTATAAATTATACTATTAGGTTTTAGTGAATGAACAGATTTTTATTCAACAAATCATTTTTTTCCAAAAATTAGAACGGTTCTCGCCGACAAACCAACCTCCCGATGACATCCCGCACCGCCCGCTACCCCGCCAGTACCCAAATGGCTCTTGCCAGCGCCGGTACTGTGTCAAAATTTCCCGCAAAATTGACAAATATTTTTTCGTAATTATTACGTCGCTCATTTTACTTATGACGTTAGTGACATGGACAGATTGCTTGATAAAATACTTTATGGCTGACACCAAAAGGCGTAATTTAAGTATGCGCTTATTATTACGTCGCTTACGTCTTTTGGCGAGACGAGCAAAAATTTATCGTAGCTGTCGCTTCAGCTAGCCTTGACGAGAGACGATATTTTATCTATAAGATAATAAAAAGCAAAAGTCTAACCAAGCCTTTTTACTTATAATAAGAAAGGAATGATACATAACTAGTAATTCACTTTAAATATTTACAGTGTGCATTTTGAACATGAGTAACGTTTGTACAGTAGGTACCAAGTAATTTTTAATACCTATTATATTTTCAAGATAACTCTTGGTTGACAGGTTATCTAAACAATTTTCCCCCAAGAACTTATTACAGAAACCGACACAGCGGTGCCAAATTAGATCCAGTCGGTGGTCATTCAACCACAGACCAGAGATGTCTTGTGCGCGCACGCAAATATATTGTTTTCTTTGTGCGTTAACTCTTCGGACGGAGCGAATAGTGATATTTTTTAAGTCTGAAGACGATATTGCTTACGTTCGCCATGATCTAGCCACGTATATATAATCTGTGATACCCATACGCTGTTCTGTGGTCGGGATGGTATGGGATTCCATACAAACAAAACTACATCAGAGAGCAGTCTTACCAGCTTCTTCACAATTACAAAATTTTTGCGCTGCTCTTTGTCACGCTTTTGACACATCGCTGACTGCTGCTTACTCCGCTCGTACGACTCGTGGGTTGAACACGAGAATGAATGTTTATGAGAATGAACACGAGATGTCACTACACACACTACTCCTACACGAACACGAACTACAAAAAACCTTAGTTTCGGAAATAAAGTAGTTTTACTTTCTTTGGTATAGTTGAATGTTTTGACGAATTCTTGATTTAAGGTGACAGCTGTGAAACTAAAACCTGAGTTATCTCGAAAACTATGCATGCCAGACTGTAAGTTTTTTAGGGTATTATGGCACTTTCTATGTAAGAGTAGTATAAAAAGTTTAATTAGATGGTGCGTTTTAGGAGCTGAGTATGAACTTTTATGTTCATACTGAAGCTTCCATCAAAGAGATAACATTATAGTAATACCCAGTATCCCGTTGCGCACCATCTATATTTCCTTAAAATAACGTGACACTTGACATATTCTTCATATTCTTCTCAAAATAAAAAGGTGGTCTGTGGCCCTAGAAAGTCCCTAATTGTAGGCTTGACGAGATATTTTTAGGGAATAGAATAAATGAGGAAGTTGACTAAATGTAAAAGTAGACCAAATGAGAATTTGGAACAAATGAGGTAGTGAAATAAATAACAAGAAAAGTAGGAATTCAATAAAGCGCATGTGAGTGAGGCTAGGCTTAGGACAATTGTGGACTAAATAGGGGCCCAATTTTTATTTTAATATTATCAAACAAGTCCTAAAATATGAGTACCGAAACTGAGTAATTTTTGCTCTACTTTGCACCGTTTTTGAGGTATTTTCACTTTTAGTTTGCATTCTTTTTAATTTTCGCAAAAGTTATTTTTTTGAAATGTTTAATGGCGTTTGCGAATGGCAATTATCTGTCACGCGTACTTTTTTCTATTCTTTATTGCAACTTTTTGTTTTTTATCCGACCAGCTTGGAAAAAGGGTTATGTTTTATATGAGATGGGGCACTTAACTAAAATCTTTTGTAAGCTTTTTAGTTTTATTTTCGCTGTAATAACATACACCCATGTTATTACAGCGAAGTTTTAAGTTCTCTGTGGCTGTGGATGTAGAAGAAAGAATAAGTTAATTTTCGAATTTTCTTCAGATCACCCCGGGTTTTTTCGCCCGTGATCCTATTTAAAAAGTATCTGTTCACCCTCTCTTTCACGCTCGTTTACTCACCTACATTGCTTTTTCGTTCTAGCATCATACTTCAGAAATTCATCTAATATCCGGCTTACGTTAAAAAAATATCGTTCAGTTGTCCATTCGTTTAATCTTACAGTTGTTCGTCTCATCTTACAAATCATCCCACATACATGATGTAAATTCTAGTATTTCACGGGGTACAGCCCAAGTCGACGGTTGTTGGCACATAAGTCGGCGGCATAAACAAAAGAAAACAATGAAGTATAGCAAGAAGCAGGCGTGACTGAAGACTCCAATGCAAAACGCCATTTAACATTTTAGTTAAATATCATTTTTGAATATTAAAAACGAATGGAAACTAAAAGTGCATATATCTTGAGAACAGTACATCGTATAGCAAATATAACTGAAATTTCGTACTCAAATTTTTGGACTTGGGACATTTTCCGACTTTCGACCATTTTCTATCAAAATTGAAATAATTGTTTACACCGTTTGATTCATAATCATCTTTTTTACAATCTATTCGTACTTTTTTTAACTTTACAGAATCTGAATTGGGTCGGCTAGATTTTTTTTTCATATTTCGACCTATGTTCCAGGGGGAAAGTTGTTCAGTTTCAAGGACAGGTTCATAAAAGGAGCTTAGTACTTATCCTAACATCCTTTGTAATTAAATTTGTGTGTTTTAACTAGCCATTACGTTCTTTTAAGGCCTTCCTCCTCTTCTGCGTCCATCCATCTACCCACATTCATATTTCGTTTCGTCGCATTATCAAAAAAAAATAATAATTCACGGTAGAAGTAAAAGTTCCATGGCCGGGATAAAGCTCATATATTTAAAAGGTGGTCGGACTGCGGTCATGTCCATAAGACACACGACGTACGGGTGCGTAGTGTGCGAGCGCCAGATGATGTGTCTGAGCGCGGGGAGCGCGGGCGGCCCCCCCCGCCTCACCCCCTGAAATCGTGATTTGAGCAGCAACTCCTCGCCTTAATGGCGCTGTCATCGCCGTCGGCCACCCATCCATCTGCATTTGTCTTCTAACCCTGATGATTTCATACAATTAGACTAATTGGTGGAACGTGAAATATTGATAGAAATTATGAAAGGGATTATCAACATTTGTACGAAAGTGGGATATAAACATAAGGCAAATGAAAATTTGTGGAATATTTCCACAAAATTACGTACGTACTTAAAAAAGGAATGAGACATTAGGTTATTTACCAAAACTAAATTGGAAGTCCTATAGATTCCAATATAAATATATGGCAAGTTTAAGAAAATGACAGAGTGATCCTAGGGGCTAGCTATATAGCATTCATCATCAGAATAATGCAGCCATCTTGCCCTTTGATTTTCTTTCTAGAAACATAAAATCTAAGTCCAAAATTTAGCGGCTGAATAAAAACACAGCTCAATAAAATTAAACCCAGATAACTAAACACCACTTGACAGTAGGTAAACATTTTAGTCCAAGTTTGCCCGCGCCAGATGTCGTGAGTACTCTCCTACAATATGCGCTAATTCGAGATACGAACATTATGCTGCGGACTGTACCAAATGGCACGCCCTTGCGTCAGTTTATTATTTTCATTGTGTTTATGATAAGTTTGCGGTTGTTCAACTTTTGGACGTCCATCTGGCATTTGATGCGGTTGCTCTTATTTGCCAAATACGGTGCTTAGATTATTTTTACCTACTAATGAGAAAAAATTATGGGTTGCTGCTTTAAGTGGTTTATTATATTCAGACACATGACAGAAGGGGTACGTACAGCAACAAAAAAGAAGGCATTTTTACACAAGTAATATACCTAGCGTCAAAATAAAATCTTAGTCTGTGACTAATGACTGTTTTGCGACTGGTTAAGTCAGGAATTAAATTCATTTTCGTAGGCAGAATCAACCCACAAGATTTGAAATGTACTGAAGATCTGGTCAGAGGAATTTCATTCATCCCAGTTTTGTTACAATATAAAAAAAAACCTCTACTGTAAAACTAAGGTACACTCGTTGAAAAAAGCGCAGCAGCCTAATCGCGGCCGGCGAAAACTCGCGCGATAAATAAAACAATGTACTGTCGCGCGCACAGTATAAAATGGCAATCGCGAAACCAATTTGTTTACGCAAATTCTGCAGCGGGAGAGATGAATGGGCGACCATAGCGTAATACGGCGCTCGGTAATGGTGCGCCGATATGCGGTATCGATATCGATCAGTTTGATGATGAACGAAAATGGTCAGATTTTTCAAGGCCTACTTTGCCGACTAAAATAGTTAAAGAGACGCAAATTCTGCAGCGGGAGAGATGAATGGGCGACCATAGCGTAATACGGCGCTCGGTTATGGTGTGCCAATATGCGGTATCGATATCGATAAGTTTGATGGGGGACGGAAGTATTAAGTAAATATTTTTCCGACTAAACTAAAGACGCATATTCTGCAGCAGGAGATATGGTTGGGCGACTATAGCGGAATACAGTGCTTGGTAATGGTGTCATGCGATATCGATAGAATGCACCTATGCCATGTTTGTTTATTATGGGGGGCGGTAATGATCACATTTTTCAAGGTTTCAACAATTTTTGACTAAAATGGACTTTGTAGGGTAGAATATCTGCTAAAGTAGCAGTAATTCGCGTCAGTTAATAATACAAGGCGAACACAAATAATACCAACTAAGTGTGCAATGTAAGTCATCTACATCGATCGCAATTTAGTTCTGACCTGATGTTTCTACAGGAATTTTAACTAAGATTTATAGACAACAAATGGCGTTTTATTCCCATCACTAGGCGAATACCACACAACCGGAGCAACAATGAGAAATGAGACCGAAGATTTGATGAACAGCACGCATTTCAAATGCTCCATCGACGTATTTACAGCTACAACAGCAACACACGCCAAAATACACCTTACGCCTTTACAATAAAGCTGCTATATTAAATGTGATCTTTGTTTTCATAACGCATGTGTCGATACCGAGGTGTGTGGCGCCGTTTGTATTTCGTCACTTCATTTTGGTTTGTCGCGCAAATGTATGATTTTACTAATATTAATGTGCAATACAGAATGTTCTATGAAAATGTGTATGTGATCTCTTCGAGGTGGTCTCATTTGTAGTTTTGGGTCCTCGAATAAAAGATCTTGAGTTTCCATGCTGCGTGATGCCGGCTTAGAATAGCATCACCCCGTCTCTCCCCGCGGGTGTTGTAAGAGGCAACTAAGGGACTCGAGAGTTTCATGTGTATTATATATAACTTTAGGCAACAGGCTGACAACCTGTCACCTGATCTGAAAGGGCCCTCGATACTTGTCAGACGTGGTGGCGATAACGATCGCAATTTACGATCGTTAACGCTCTGCCTACCCTGCAAGGAAATTGAGTGCTCATCACAGATTCACGTAAACATGTTTCCAATTACAAATTTTGTAGCGTATCAGCAACTATTATAAATTTATTTCATAAGCATTAAAACAAACGTAAGCACAGACGTTGCTTTGGAAGTTTGACGTGCCAAAGAAACGCAGTAGAAAAACATACTAAACAGTAAAGGTTCTTCACTGTTTCTCATAGTTTTGTCGTGAATAAACAAAACAAAATTCCATTTCAAATAAGTAAGTTATTTAATAGACACACGTAAAAAACGCAAGGTTTGAAAAAAAAAGGTGCAAACTCGCAAAACGTCAACCCATAAACGGTATCCATTGTAAATCAATTTAAAAGGATTATGACGTGCTTTGTCTCTTCTATACTTTTTTGATCTGTGCGATTTGTCAAATAGGGTTGTCAAAATATAAGTGTAAAAATATTAGCTGCAAAAACTTTAAGGGGTAAATCAGCCCATGAAACTTAACAACATTCTGAAAAAAAACGTAGGTCGAAATACAAGTTTTTTTTGGACCTTTCATACAAATTGACTTAGTCGGAAGGTAATTTTGTTTGGGAAGCCCAAATTTCTTTTTCATATTTCAACCTATATGTTCCTTGGGGAAAATTGTTTAGTTTCATGGGCTGGTTCACCCCTTACAATATTTGCAGCATTTTTTTTACACCCTGTATAATGGTTCAGTGGCAAGCTGGGATGCTTGTGGTTCTACTTCTATTGACAAACAACGGTACAAAAATAAAGGTTCCGTTGAAGAAATGCTTAATTTATGGCCGCAGATGGCACTGTTACTTTTTTTGTCGGTCACTAGTCAGAGTGAGATGTTTGGGGTTTTGCGGTGCATGTAATTTGTCACTTCCGTTAAGTGAAGCAGTGTAGATAGAAAAAAGTTTCAGCTTCCAAATCTAATACCTTACAACGAGCAATAATAAAAACTTAGAACTATCTTGAAAACTGATCCAGCTATTTTTATGACAATTTGTATATAGCGGGATTCGGGGGCAATAAATCGATCAATCTAGCTAGGTATTATTTTCCAAAAATCACTCTGAACGGTAGAAAAAGCCGACCAATGTTCGGTCAACCAGGTACACTAATAAAAATCGATATATATAGTAAGAGTAGGTTATTTATGATATTGATAGGTAGTATTTTATTCAATATAACTTATTCAGGTGTTGTAGATCGCTATAATCGGGGACGCTCCAATGGGAGCGGCATTCTGATGTCTCGGGTTCACTAGGTTAAATTTTTAGATTCCTTATTTTCAGAAGTTTTTTATTTCCTGTTTTACTTTAAAATATGTTTATACCTTTTTATAGTAGCGTGGGCGTCGGCCGCGCGCACTTCGAGAAGCAGCCGCCGAGCAACCTGCGCAAGAGCAACTTCTTCCACTTCGTCGTCGCGTTGTACGACCGCGCGGGCCAGCCGGTCGAGATCGAGCGGACCGCTTTCATAGGCTTCATTGAGAAAGACCAGGCAAGTATTATTTACTTCTGTATCTGTGAATTCAATCCTAAAACTCTTCTTCCACTTCGTCGTCGCGTTGTACGACCACGCGGGCCAGCCGGTCGAGATCGAGCGGACCGCTTTCATCGGCTTCATTGGGAAAGACCAGGTATCAGTAAGTCTCCTTTGTTTTTTCATCTACCAAATTCAAATTCTTTCATTTCGTCGGCGTGTGGGCCGGCCAGCCAAATTGAGAGTAAGTCTGCATTTATCAGGTTGAGAAAGACCGAATTAATCTCATTTCGTTTTTCATCTTATATGCCTTTGTTTTTATCCATTTCTTAATTTATTTTATTTCATTAATAAATTTTTTATCACTTTCTGGTTATGTCATACGTTTTTTTTAATTAGGTACTGTATTGTACCTTCCGTGTGTTTTATTTTTGGCCATCCTTTACCTACACCCAAACAATTTTAAACTTAATTTTAAAGATGGACGCCTAGCGCATGCCACCAACGAACGATCAGTTGATTATGCAGATTTAAACTTCGAACACAATGGACATCATGTCCAAGAGATCCTGATTGATGGTCGCAAGCGCATGATTCTTATCACTGTAAGGATTTTATTGATAAACTCTAATAACTTCGCTTTGAAAGGGACTTGTTTGACTAACTTGAATATTATGATGGAGATAATGTTTTGTGCCGAGATGACTCAGACACGAAGTTAACACTGTTCGTAAAGTATTGCTTATATATTGTTTGTCCTTCTAGTATACTTTTACATAGCTACCTATCAGAAACTCAGTAATTAGTACAAGCATGTACAAGTAAGTACTTATAATAATATTATCATATTATAATATATTATCATATTATGGTACCTACTTAACCTCTTATTATTGAGTGGGCCTACTTAAAACTTTAAAAAATATTTAACACTAAAGTGGTAAGTACTCGTATAAGCCTTCAAACTTGATCAGTAGCATCTCTAAGTTTTTGTAGATCCATCTACTCTGGACCCTATTAATGTGTATCGATAGAGAGGGTGAACCAGTATAAGTTGATCTCTCAAGTTGGAACCTACTTATTTTATGTAACTATTCTAAAAACTACCTTTATTTCAGGAAGCGGAGGGCCAGAAGACAAACAACGGCATCCAGTACAGACTGCAGTTACTTTATGCTAATGGTGAGCATTTTGTTTTAGATACGTCTATTTTGTAGCCATTCGCGAAACTTACTGCCGACCAGCGAATAGTTATTCGAGTACCAAGTGTATTTTATTTACCAAACAAACGGAGACTGGGCTATGGGAAAGGGACATTTTGGGGAAGGGACATTCCAGGAAGAGACATTTCGAAAAGAGAACATTCTGGGAAGGGACATTATGTAACTAAACGGGTTTTAATCAGTGGTTTTTGTTTTGACAATAAGATACAGGATCCTTTTCGTTGACATAATTGTTTTTTCACTAAAATGTTTTCACCGATGATGTGGCGCAGTGGTAGTGCGACTGCTTCTGTCTGACGCAAAAGGTTCCGGGTTCGATTCTCGGTAGGCCACTTACAAAGTTGATATTTATCACTTTATGAATTTGTTCCCAGTCTGGTTAGGGCATTGCGGGCTGAACCACCCGATTGTCCGTAAGTAAGATGGTTCCGTGTTTCGGATGGCACGCTAAGCCGTAGGTCCCGGTTGCTGTCTATGATCACTTAGACGGCAGTCGTTACACAACCTTGTCAGAAGCCTGATACTTATAGAAGGCGGTTGAAAAATTCTGACACTAGGGTTCATCGGGTCGTTGGATGACTTGGTGTCCCACACGTAAAGAGACTAAAATGTTTTACCGTAACATGTTTCGCATAATTTTTTCCCACTATCATTTCCTGATACTGTTTTCGACTATTTTATATGACCAATATTTTTTTGCCTAATGGCTTATATCATACTGTTTGTTTTGTATGCTATGAGATTTGCGTAAGAAACGAAACTTAATGTCTTTATCAAGAACACCGAACGAGAAACATTCACTTAAAATATGCATTCAAAATAAAACTTTCAATAATCATCTTTTCAAGTGGGATACCGACTCGTGCTCGACACGATGAAGCTCACGGACTTTCCTTATCTTAAATAATTCTTTTTCGCTCATTTGACGCATCTCATAGAAAAAGATATTATCACCAGACCACACATAGGTACTCATAAGTATTTAAGGTGTCTTTCAATCACTTATTTCAATCGATTTTGACTTTTATGTCTTGAGCATAAGCACTATAGCAGGTGCACTATTGCATCACGTATGCTGGAGACGTCAGGACGGACAATTGAGAGGTCAATTTGCAAATATTTGCCGTCTTGCCCTTGCCTTGCATGCAGGTAATGGAAAATTGTCACCGGCTCTCAGACTATAGAGCTACACAGGGTGTTAAAGTAAAGAGTTGAGTGGGAGCAAATATATTGAATTGATTCCTTAGTTTATACTGCCCTGCCTGCCAGCTACATGTAATTAGCCCTATCACAGATTTCGGTCTAAAAGGGCTGTTACATTAAACCACTACTTATGTCATGTAAAATAGTTTTAATTATCTACCTATTGCGTGGTTATTTTGTACTAAAAAATAAAAAATATATTTTAGATCGTGTGTTCAGGTCTTGGGGGGCGTAATTCATGGTGTACTGGTTAACCAGAACTGGGCTTGACTGTACAGCTTTTCATTCACCAAAGTGAATCAGCTATTAGTGAATACTGTATGTGAAGGCGCTATTTTGTCTCGTTTTCCACATTGGCTCGTTACTGATGTTGTTTAGTTTCATGCCAAAAATCACCCCTTAAAAGTTTCTGGTACACCATTCCTTACACCCTGTATATATAGGCCATCTTCCCGCAATGAATGATGACTGCAGCTCTTAGTCTAGAGAGCCGCTTTGTGGCTGCAATACCGTTTGATGGCATAGGAGATACCTGTTAGCTATGTGTTTGTTTATAGTCGAATAACTAATTGATTTTGACCTATAGGTTAGGTTACAAGCGCAGGAAAAATAAACAAAAAAAAATTATAGCCTTACGATAATAAACGCATGTCTTTGATTTAATTCAACCTAAAATTCAGTGATTAAATTTTTTGTGTGTTGTAAAATATTATTTGCTTTACTGTCGTTCAGACCTAACAATTATTTAATTTTTATCAAGAGAAAGACTTAAACGCGTATTTTGTAGCACTTATCTACGGCGTAGCACATTTAGCTCCTTCAATATTAAAAATACCAACTAATTAATGCTTTACTATACTTTTTTGTCTTCTTCTTTTCGTGTGGGACACCGAATCGTCCAACGACCCGATAACCCTAGTGTCAGAATTTTTCAACCGCCTTCTATAAGTAGCAGGCTTCTGACATGGTTGTGTAACGACCGCCGTCTAAGTGATCATAGACAGCAACCGGGACCTACGGCTTAACGTGCCATCCGAAACACGGAACCATCTTACTTACGGACAATCGGGTGGTTTAGCCCGCAATGTCCTAACCAGACTGGGAACAAATCCACAAAGTGATAATTATCAACTTTGTGAGTGGCCCACCGAGAATCGAACCCGGGACCTTCTGCGTCAAAGGCAGTCGCACTACCACTGCGCCACATCGGTCTATTTTTTTGTGTTAAATTACGTTTTTTTTTTCAGGTATTAGACAAGAACAAGATATATTTGTGCGCCTCATCGATTCAGTAACAAAACAGGTATGTTATTTTACACATTCTTTATTTCACCTATTAAAATCCTTCTTTACTTAGACGTAGGAGCAGTCCACTTATAATCTATGAGCGTAAGACTCTACCATGACTCTGAAAATCGACCCACCCTCAACTCACCCGATTGTCGTCCACGTGTCGTCCACGCGCCCGATTGTCATCGCCGTGGGTCGATTAGGGCCTAATCCCCACGCCCCTTGGCCACCAAAATCATTGCCCCATACTGCCCCAAATAGTTATCGTTTGGTACAATCATTAACGTTATCTCGTATTGCAATTTTGATTCATGTCACGAGTTTAAGAGTAGAGTTACAATGGTAGCGCCAGTTGGATTTTGATAGTTTGATTGACGGGAAAGGGGTTGATGGTGTGAAAACGTTTAAAATTCTAGAGTGTTTGACAAATATATGTGTTCGATAAACAAAATATATGCTTCAAAATCCTGATTATTTCTTTGTTTTAAGCAGGGATGTGTTTTCTTAGGGCCTAGTTAAAACTAGTGGTATCTTGACTCATACAAGTTGTCGAGTGATTGACTTTATAAGCTACCTGAGTTGGGATTTCACTTAGATTTGAACATTGCTTCACGTTTGTTTCGGATGGCACGTTAAGCCGTAGGTCCCGGTTGCTGTCTATGATCACTTAGACGGCGGTCGTTACACAACCATGTCAGAAGCCTGCTACTTGTAGAAGGCGGTTGAAAAATTCTGACACTAGGGTTCATCGGGTCGTTGGACGATTCGGTGTCCCACACGAAAAAAAGAAGTTTGCTTCACTGTAGTTTAGTGACGATAAAATAACATTCGTGCAGAATTTCACTAAATCTATTCATTTATTATTCGTATAGTTAGTATTCTCTGATTATATTACCCTGGGCAATTATCATAAACTCCAGTCCCTAATTCTTGATAAAAAATACCTGTTGAACCTTGGTACTTTGTAAGTACCTACATGATTTTTAGTTTCTTTCTATCGGTTATCTTCATGCAGTAACCTCACTCCTTGATACACCCAAGTAATTCACCTATACAGGGTGTAAGAGACGGTGTAACGAAAACTTTGCAGACGTGATCATACCATGAAACTGAACAACTTTTACTATGGGGGCTATGGCGGGAAACGAATACAAAGTCAGTCAGCTAATCGGGAATTTTGTATGAAAGGTCGAAAAAAATTTCACGTTTACCAACATAGCTCCCAAGGAAAAAGTTGTTCAGTTTCATGGTCTGATCACGCTTGCAAAGTTTTCGTTACACCGTCTCTTACACCCTGTATACGATTTTCTAGTCATTCATAAAAATTCCGAGGCATTCTGCTTCCCTTCCTAGGAACCCAAGGGTTGCGTGCGAGCCTCGCATGCACCGCGCATTAGTTGATTGCCCGTGTACTGACCCACCGTTTTAATACAATTAAATCGAGTACACGCTGACTACACTATTATCTGGCGGCCATCTTTTTCTGCTCTTTTTCGGGAACGACCGTTTTGCGTGTCAATGTTCTGCGTAATTAGTTACTTGATGTGCATGTAATTTCGCGGCACTTATTCTGTTCTGATATGTTATGAACGAGGTGGTGGTAAAAAGTCATCTTGAATTGATGTTAGTTAGACCTAAGTTACACTTAAGTTATATACTGACATCCTTCACTTGCATATTTTTCTTATGAAAGCTTATCTAACACACAGTCGTATAAGCTAATAAACCGACCAAAGAAAAGTCGAAGTAACTTTGAAATGAAACTGAAGTACTTTTTCTAAGACAAGTAGGTCAAAATGTAAAATCCTGATCTTTTATACAACATGGCTCGATAGCTAAATGGTATATAACTTGTAATGGTAATAACCTAGTACGAGAAATCAATATATTTTTTCATGTGATAATGTTCGTGCCTTGGGAAATGACCAATTTCTTGAGTTAGCCACCTTGGCCTCTTATAACGTGTTGTTTCATAGCCTTAGTCATTTCATTTTGTATAATAAAATACAGCTTCTAAGGAACACAAAATCTACTTCCACTTTACGTTTCAACCGTTCCGAACTCAAAAACAAAATGGCGTCTTTCCCAACCCCACATGCATCCAAAAACTTCTTCCAAACATTGCATTAGCTTTGTAACTTGTTCCCGTAATTCTTAGTTAACTGCGTTCAGCCTAAGTTAATTATGTTGTTGGCATAAATCTTTCGTAATTGGCCTCTTGTTTCACCAACACTAACTGCTTGGGATGTGTTGAAATTATATATGTGATACGGTGAAGCCTCCGTCATAGGTTCGGCGAGAAGGTTGGCTAGTGTGATAATAATTAGGTGATGAAGTGAGTACTTTCTATTTATTACACTTATTTATTTCTTAGGGCTTTTTTACACAATCTGTATAATTTCTTTTCAAATTTTGAATTTCCTGTAATAACATTCTTTAAAAAATTTAAAGTAAGTAAGCCGTAGCTTTTCAAAAAGTAAAACTTCAATAAGTTTAAACGTCAATATAAGGGGATATACATAATAAAAAAGGTTGAGTTATATAACCGAACTACGAAACCAAGTCTTTTAAATGTGTAACTCTATTCATAGTTACAATTTAATGGTAGTTATAATTCTTACCTACAAATTCCTTATTATGAGCTCCTAATATTTCGACGCTGTTACACCTCATGATCAAGAGTAGACGATACGATACGATGTAGTCCTAATGATAAAATAGTCATATCCTAGTAATGTGTTTAATTTTTCTGTATTTTATAGAGTATAGATTTTCATATATGATTCCTGTAGTTATACTTATCACACTTTGAAACGCAGTTCCCACACTAAATCACTATCATATCAATATCTAAAACATCAATTCTGCCCCCTCTATTTGAATTTCTTCTTAAGATACCCTGCCCAGGGTCTACCAAAATGGGATCCTGGCAAATCCCATACTCCACGCAAATGTATGAATGGGGAGCCGCGCGTAGGCCACGTGACCCACTGATTATGTTTACCTAAGTATGTTCAAACAACATATTAATTTGACCCCCTTTGTCGGCGAAATGACTTTCGGAAGCCATTCTTTGGTATTACAGAGATTAAAAATGGTTTTTGCTATTTTGTTTGAGCGCAGAAAATAAATAGAAAAGCTTTTGAAATGACATACAGCACCTATGGCATAGCATTCAGTGATGTGCTCTGACCTATTGGGTTACATTACGTTTATAACCAGTGAAAAGTTAGGTTACTTTTCACATGTTAAAAATTATGTTTTGTTACTTATACCTATTTGTCGTCAAAAATATAGTTACAAAATTGCAAAGTTTTATTTTTGTAAAAGTGCCAATGTTGCCAGCAGTACCACAATCAAAATGTCTAGCATCTACGCAATGGCGAGCTCGCAACCCCGCCTCGTAGTCGCACTGCACATAAATCACCAACTTCCTACAACGACTTCTTTATGTCGGCCATCTTATTTTTATTCTTTGCAAGTTCTTCTGGCCTTTCAAAACAATTTTTGGGAATGGAAACTTAGAAAGTTACTGCGTTACTGTGTAGAGAGTTTCTTGTAGGTATATTTTACACATGTCCTTTAATTACATGCTAAAGTAATAAAAAGAGAGCACAAACTGTCATTCCATTTCCATTGTGATTTTCTCTATACCTACTTCAAACTGTTAGCAGACTACGAAATGACCGAAATCATCCTACTGAGATCCAATCGACATCCAACTGAAACGATTATGCATTTAGCAGACTTAGGGCCCTGATAGAAATCGCTCTGTGTAAAAACTTGATTCCACGGCAAATCCCCTAGGTTAGGTAGCTGACCCCGACAGAGAAATTGGATAAGACTAGGAGAATGATGGCAATATACCTGCACAGGTCGCAGTGGCTGTTTCATCACCAAAAATAAGCAACACTAACTTTTTACTTCATTGCAACTTCAATAAATGTCTGCATGAGTAATGGCTAATGAATCAAACTAAAAACCAATAACATTTATGTGAACCTAATTTGTAATTTTTTCCCTAGTTTCTGTGCAAAATAACTATAAGTAGCTCATCAGCACCACCAACCCATTTTTTTACCACCCCACCAATTCCCAAGAGATTGAATCCCATGCGGCGGGCCAGCCCACAGTGAGACTATTACCATTCCCGTAGGAGGCATACCGGGAACGCTCTCGGGAACGTTCCCGAAACTCCTGCGGGAATCACGCCACGAACCGCTGGGACTTAGGGAGTTGAGTCCGGCTACCGGATGGACTTGAAAAATGTTGGTGATAGCGGATACGAAACTAGAAATGTCGTGTTATCTAGTACAGTGGGTTAAGTTTATTTTGAATTAATAGTTTAGTTTTGAATTAATAGAATAGTCGGGGAAGAGGGGAGGCCTTTGCCCTGCAGTGGGACATTGAACAGGCTACGTAAAAAAAAACGATTTTTCTATTCCTAGTTTATGATTTTAACGGGTTCTTAGTTCCTGATATTGCGACGCTGTTTAAAGCGTCATGATGACGGGTAAACTATTTACCCGTGATTATGAAAAAATCATCCTTAAATTAATAACTATGAATAGCGTAAACAACCACCACAGTTTTTTTTAATATTTTGAGTTTTTTTGTACAGGTGCGTTGATTTATAGCTGGTAGTACTTTACCAAATATTGTATTACTTAGATTTGAGTTCAATATTTCTGGTTTTTAAGTGAAATTATAGGTAATACGTATGTACTAAATATTTAGTAGACGTGCTTTTAGGTGGCCCGCTTTGCTCTCGATTTTTTAATGCATCAATTCATCATTCACCATGCAACTTTTTCACGACGACACACAACATAAAAATCCATTCTATTACTAATACTACCTAATCTTTTCTTTCCGTAATGCACCTGCTACCCTCAAATTATTATAACATAAAAATACCCAAAAACCCTAATCCGAGTCGTTTAAATACTCTTCTATGCCCCTTGAACTATTAGAAAACACCCTTCGTATACGAAATCTCCCAAAATCCTTGTACAAAAGATGATAAGTCCAGGCTATTTCATATTCAATTAAATATTTTGTTAGGGATGAAAATAGCTGATTTTGTATTGGGGCACTTGCTACAGTAACTTTTAGTTAGAAATGAGTAAATATTGATAAAAGTTATCCTCGTAAGGCCCAGAGCAAGATATCTTGCATACTCATTGTATCCCATGGTCCCTCCCATGGTACTTAATTTTTATAGTAGTTCAGGCCCAGCGCTTGAATTAGAGATATTTCACTCAATGTTTATTTTATTGTAATATTGGTTTAAGGGTACATTTTTTATGGTACTTGATGGTCTCTAAGTGTATTTTTCTTCAAATTCATTAAATAAATAATACGAAATATTTAGCTGTCAATTTCCATAAGCGGCAAATTTGAAATCACTACGACGCAAAAATGAATAAGTACCGCAGGCGCCACCTTGGGTTTCTATGAGTTCTTAATGTTAACTTGTGCTGGGCCTGAATGACTATATTAAAAAGTACCACCGGTGACCCCTTGGGCCTTACGAGGATATGTTTCTGTTGTACATGAGAGGTTGGGATTCAATACTTTTCTTCGAGTTTTTAAATACATTTATACGTATAGAATGAGTAACTTCGACAAGGGGTCTTGTTTAACGTTATTTTTCTCGGACTTTGGAAAAAAAATCTTTTCGTGTGGGACACCGAGTCGTCCAACGACCCAGTGACTAGTGTCAGAATTTTTTAGCCGCCGCCTTCTACAAGTAGCAGGCTATGAAAAAACTAAAATAAAATAATAATGAAAACTAAAACTTTGGAAAACTACGAAAGTATAACAAAAAAAGATCAGTTCTAGAATTCAATCAGATTTTCATGAAAATGGTAGTATCCTAACCTGAATTTCGCAAAAATAAAACAGATCAGAAATAAATAAAAGCAGCGGTTTCTCTACGGCACCTTGAATCCGAGACATCAGATGCGCATTTGGTGGAGTCCGAAATGCGTGCATCAGGATTAGCGCCCCCTACGTAAGGGCACCAGTAATTAGATATTAATAGATAAACGCAGGGACACGTGTTGGGGGCGCTTGTAAAGTTACAATACTTTACTTTAAGAGAAGAAATATATTTTTGGGAGTTTTCAAACTCAGAATTATGCCAATAGAAATTCAAAACTTCCCATTGGAATTCGACGATAGTAAAAATTTTACAGACTTGACAATTGACTGCCCGTAACAGAAACGCGATTCGACTTTGTTTGATACTTACGGATATTGGATATCTAGCTTAATTGAGCGGGAGACGTTTAGACGCTTATTATCAGATCAAAAAATATTTGTACCTACTTGTGGTATTCAAAAATAGAAATAAATCTGAATAAAGTCGTATTTAGTTGGCGTATACAAATAACTATCGTCCAGCATTATACTTTTACGATGCAATGAATTGTGTTTCATATTTAGTAAAGTCATTCAACAATAATCATACTTAGAATACAACTTCATATTAAAATTAAAAACGAAAGATGTAACTATGCAAATGTATTTTAATCTGGATAATAAAATAGATTACGTGGCGTAGGGTGCATAAATTTGCAAAAAAAAGTCCGATGAAGACTGCATC
This sequence comes from Keiferia lycopersicella, assembly GCA_029255805.1. Lineage (NCBI taxonomy): Eukaryota > Metazoa > Arthropoda > Insecta > Lepidoptera > Gelechiidae > Keiferia > Keiferia lycopersicella. The sequence continues at coordinate 9,733,280 of JARACZ010000009.1, read as the reverse complement.
GGGTTTATCTTATCTTGTGTCCAAATTGTAATTAATGCATTTTGTATAGGGCGCCTTAATTAGTGACCATCCCTTAATCTACCACCAAGAATAATATGATTAGAAACAGAGTTGATATGAACGACCAACATTTTTAATTTCGTATACTTTGTTTAACCAACCTTCACAAAGCAAAATAATCAACCAAAGTAAATGGAAAATTTAGCTCAATATTAAAAGTTGATTGGCTCAATGAATGTAGCCGACAGTCGCTTTTAGACATACCTACGTAAAACAAATAAATATCTTATGTATTTCACGGAACAAGACTAACGTATAAAAATGGAAAAGGAACATGGAACAGAAGTCAAAATATGCAAAAATTTACAGCATTTTCTCAGGTTTTGGTAAAAGATCCTTGGAAAATCTTCCAGCTTACCCCCTTGTCTACACCTGAATATTATTGAACCAAACCTCTTCTAAACTACTACCTACCGTAAGGCTGTTTTTTCTCATTGAAATGTTTTTGTTCCAGCCCATCGTTTACGAAGGTCAAGACAAGAATCCAGAAATGTGCAGGGTTTTGCTCACACACGAAGTTATGTGCAGGTAAATACTTACTTTTACATCTGAGGGCCGATTCACACCGCAACAAGACGATGCTTGATGATGCCAAAAATTGTATGTAGGATATTGCCGAGCTGCGTCGACCTAAAACTAACATATAATGACAGTGAAGCGTCTTCACGTTGCTTCGTGGTGTGAACTGACCCTACGCTTCCTACTAGTAAATACACAGCACCACAGCAGACATATTTCGTAGAATCATTTTTGCTTACAAACATTATAATGCTGCCCCATCATTTGTCATAAATTTCGACTTCTGTGCATTCTTGCCAGTCACGTTTCTTTAAATTTGGGTTGTCTTGTCGCATGCTGTTGTTGAATAAAAGCTCATCATTGGTTGTAAAACTCCAAAGATGAACCGTAAATAATGCTTTGGTTTGTTTTTTTGTAGTGTTGTGTGTTTCATGGTGCATTTGTTGCACTTTAGCTGGAAAAAAAATAGATATTATTTCATGTAATTAGTAGGTCAGTAGGATGTCTCTATTTTTGAGCTCCGATAACTAGCATAAACTTACTTTTTTATGTCATTATGAAAACCTGTATGATTTAATTAAAAAAATATATGTCCTTGTTACATTAAACGTGTGAAATACAGAGTTTACCACCGGTTTTAAATAACTCTGGTATCAGGCTCCTACTAGTAAGTACTAGGTTTCTGACATGGTTGGTTTTTCCAAATAACAACGTTCTATAACACTTCTTAATTTGTATCTCGCCTCCTCTTAATTCTTTGTTTAAATGCGGAATAAATTCTAAAGAGCAAATTGTTTAATGTTTATGGGTGTTGTTCCGTTTTACGTAAACATGGACGTTCTGTTTCATCCCGACTTGAGAGCCTGCGCCACGCAAGGAGCCTTTCATTGTAGAGTTTTTCTATTTTATTCTCTTTGTCACTGGACATGAGAACATGTTTATTTGTTTAATACCAAACTTTAAAATACTTCCCGTTTAAAACAGCCAAAATTTTCTATCGCAGGCAGGATTTAAACCTACAAGTTTCACTATTAGTAGCTACTAGTAACGCCTATACCGTCTGAACTACCGAGGTTCAATCGTTGCCTGTGAAGTTTTCTAAAAATTTTAGTTATTCTATCACGGGACTTCTTTCGTGGCGCGGACTCAACAAAACTGTATAGGTATAAGTGGAAATTCTTTCACATAGAAAGGCCACGTTTCCCTTAAAAGATCAACTTATACAAGTTATTAAAAAAATATTTTAAAAACCACTATTAGTTGAAAGTCTTTTTAATTGTAACTCGAGCTGCAGTCGATAGAAACGCTAGTTCCGTCTGTGTTAGCAATTAAAATTTTATTCCACCTTAGACGCAGTGTTGCTTTCTCTCTTGTTCGCATATGTGCGTCCTTGTCTGGCGTCTTCAGGGGAGGAGTCTCAGGGGAGTCTGTCCTTTCAATGTCTTTGCCCTTTGCGTCGAAGAGCCCCTATAGGGCGCGCTACACTACCGTGTTTGCATAGGGCCGCCGCACACTGGAGACACGACAGTTTTGAGACAATCCTGTTTTACATAGACATGTCAGCTTTATAAACAGAAACAGTTGTTTCTACACGCTACAAACCATGACAAAACAATTTTGTCTACAACGACGCAACGATAACGCTTGAATAAGACTAACGCTAGATAGTTTCTCATTGATTGAACGAAAAGACAAAATGATAGGTCTGCTAGAGATTTCTTTTTAGAAATAAGCTGACCTGTTGTGTATTGTTCTCAATGTTATGTCCTTTGTGTACAATAAACGGTTAAATAAATAAATGATTCCGCGCTTCATTGTTTCGGTAAGCCATCGGTCCTGGTTGTGTATAATTACTTAGTCAACGGTCATTGCACAACCATGTCAGAGGTCTACTACATGTAGCAGGCGGTGGAAATTCTTGACACCAGGGTTCATAGGGTGAGGCAGTGTGCCATACGAAAAAAATAATATTCTATTTTGAAAATTTCGTGCCTGTGTGTGTGTGTGCAATGCCCCTTACTTTGGATACGGCTTCTAGACACAGCCGCTGTTTGCTTAGTGTGGATGCGGCTTCCGCCTTTATTGTTGTCGTGTTATTGGATTCCGTTTGATTGACTTTTGTTGTATAGGGATTGAATAGTTTGCGGCAATGTTTATCCTTAAATGGTTAATATTCACATTTATCCACACAATCAGTAGCTATAGATTACGCCCTTAATACGCAAGGCGTCAATTTGATAAGATTATCTTAATCAAACAAGTTGCTTTGACTAATAATCGTATTATAAATGGACTAAATGAAAACAATGGGATATTTTGGCATTTCAGGTCATGATTGCACCTGCATGACCATAATAAAAACAAATCGAAGTTTTTATTTCAACACGTAAAAATTCAAAAGCTAAAACTATGACTATCTATAATTAGGACTGCTTCTATTGCTATGTCCTTATTCTGTGCATTTATCATTGTGAATTATTTTGTTATTACTTTATTTTTGTTTGCAGTCGGTGTTGTGACAAGAAGAGCTGTGGAAACCGAAATGAAACTCCATCGGATCCTGTCATCATAGATCGGTAAGTCATAGGAAATAGCTACATAATGTTATTCTAAAAGACATGCAACACATTTTCTAGTACTATGTCTATAAGCCGATCTCTTAGCTCTAAGATTTGATCTTGAGTGCGAGTTTGAGGTGCTTTTAGTATTGACTGTCATTTGTCAAAATCGCTCTTGAGATCTATCTCAGAGTCGACTGCGATTTATAAATACGGACCTAAGCGTAAAAAATGACAGTAAACTAACTCATATAAAACAAAGCGCCGCGCAAACAATGGACAAAAGTCCATTCTATCGGGTTGCCAAATCACACGAAAAGTTAGAAACTCTCTTTTCTCTATTTCCAACGATTCATCAGCCGGAAATGACGGCAATCTCGAAACTTTGCTGAAATGCATTTTCACGATACACGAACTTTTGAAGGTTCCGTTTGCATTCGGTTTTTTGTTCTGAATTTTTGAACTGAGTTGCAGACGCGCCGCAGTTGAATTTAGAATTTTAAAACGGTTTATTGTCGACTACATGAATTGATAACTGTAGAGTTAGAAAACAGTTATTTTTAAATATCTAGTTTATTTATTTTAGTGTATATTAAAGGATCTTAAAAATTACCTAATTAATCTTGTTAGGGCCTGGTTTGAGCCATAAGATCAACGACTGCGTTTTGAAGCTGATAAAAACTAGGAAAATAGGAAATTGGGTATCTTAAAAAAATCAATGTATGTGATGGTATACTTATGTGGCATATTGAAAACACCTTGCGTAACGTCAATCGTACCTATCCAATTTGACATCAAATCAAACTATACCTAACAAAAACACCTATCGATTTCGGTAAAAACAAAAGCCAGAAGGAAAATTGCCCGAATTCGTCTCACGCTGTGCCATTCATCGACATCGATGGCATAGGGAGGAGCTTCAGCTAATCAGGCTGACAAGAGCCGTCCACTAATTAGACCCACAGCCAATTAGACCTAGTGGGTCAATGTTACATTACATTTTGCTTACTATGAATAAACTGAACTTGTCACCTTAACCTTAACAGCCGTAATAGTCCACTGCTGAACATGGGGGTATTTCCATTTCCATACTCACCCCGCTTGGCAGGCGGATTGGCGATCGCAGTGCAAGATGTGTAATTTATAGGGAATGCTGCTGCCCGTTTTCTGGATAATTATCTCTTAGTAGCTTTTGACGACACCCATGGGTAAGATTGGGGTGATACTATTTTAATTGCCTGTTAAATACCTGTCAGTAACATTTTGAGTTCCCATGCAAAGTCAGTCAGCCGCCGTATAAAAAGTTTACTAGTTTGATGATTTAATCATGCCTACAAAGCCTTTACTACTCCCTTTTTTTTCGTGTGGGATACCGAGTTTTTCAACTCTGTATTACAAAATCATTACTTACTTTATTAAAATCTATTGAGATGCAGGCTGTACTTTTTACCATACTCTTACTGATTTTGTCACTAGGGTTTTTAGTAACAGGCTCAATAGTTTAATTCAATGTCAACTGGGTCTAACCAGCTGTGGGTCTAATTGGTGAATGATTCTGACAAATATCGATATTTCAACGGAACTATGGGCACTATTTTGCCACCACCGAGGGGTGGCGCGTTGCTTTTATTTCGGTCCTTTTTCGGGAATTCAATAGAGATAGGCGTCTCCCGTTTGGAACGTCGTCGTTCAATATTTGAAAGTTAGGGCTGGTGGTACAAGTTGGTAGTTGACAAAAATTCAAACTATTTAAACTGTAAACGTGTTTAACTGGTATAAGACAATGTTCTCATCATCTTCTTCCTCTTCTTCGTGTCAAAGGATCATACTTATATATGTGGGATTGTCAGTTATATCTTGTTTTTAGTTGCTGGGATATAGTAATTTCTTTGATCTTAAAACAAGCGTAGCTTGAAATTCATGATATTCTTGCCAAGTTATTGCACTTTCAACGGATCAGCCAAGTTATTAGACAACGGTTTGATACCTAAGTACAATAAATTTTTGCAGCATTTGTTTTGTTCTACTATATTTCCTGATTATTAATTTTGGTAATATCACATAACTATCATTCAAGTCAGCAACCCTACACATTGGTTTTGTAATTCCGTTTGATTCATTTTTTTTTGTACCTTCTGAAACAAAAATTCGACGCGAGCCTTTGTGGGAGAACTCTCTTTTGCTTTTCGGCGGCGCATGAAGTTGACCGGCGAACTTCCTAACCCACGAATAACCTTTTTATTTTCCGCCATTTTTTTCGCGTTTTTCACCGTTTGATATAAAATTAAACTCTGTTGAGTGCGAATGCCATTATTAGGCGCCATTGCGGAAAATTGGACACAAAAATTTTCGATGAATTTTCATGAAGCTTGATTTTGTATCTGTTTTGATTTAGGGTGAGGTGTCAATGATATCGAAATTTATAATGATAATTTCATTGCCTGGCTGGTGTAGCTTTAATTTTTTTATCAGAATTTTTAGAATCCCTCGTTCAACAATCGACAACTTGACAGTTAGGTGTTCAGTTCATCTTAACATTTCTTGGCACAATCTTGCTTTAATTTTTGAAGTTTCATTCAACTCCTATATATATATATTATATAACAGGATGCAGACCAGCAAAATCCGCACTATAGCGAACAAATGTCAAAACCATCTCAAAAATAAATATTAGTTAAAAATGACGAAAATTGTAGTATACAATTCTGTGTCGTACAAAATACTATTAATCCATCAGGGTTATTCTGTACCGGCGCGCCCATGCAGCGGACTAATGCGATAATTGAAATTGTGCAATTGCGTGCAAAACGCCCGACACTGAATTCATTAGCGCTCTGTTTTTCACAGTTTGCCTGCTACACTTCTATTTTTATTTGCAATGTCGCTGGCTGAAATGATATCGTTTTGAGTATTTCATTGTATGTCTAGGTGTGGCAGGTAGCTGAGTTTTGAATAAGTGAATTAGAAGCAGTAGGTAAGCAATATTTTTATTCTATGCTTCGATATTTGCTCAACGGTTTCAAAATTTATTTCTTTGATGTTTACTCAACGATGTATGAACGGATTTGGAAAACAATTCTTTATTTTCAATTATGGTGGTATAGACCTTTGGTTACAATTTGATGTAGAGAGTGAGAAGACTCGTCAAATACAATAATCACATTTTGTTATTTGCTTCAAAAGGTTTTTAAACAGCTCTATTTACAAAAATCTCAGAGAAATCATCGATAGAAATCACCAATAAACGCCCAGATAAAACAGAACTGCCCACAACAACAGTCAAAAGCGTTCAAGTATCGATAACAGGAATAATTGACGTGCCGGTAAAAGCAGGCAACAATCCAGAACCCTTCGAATCAGCAGCAATTTGTTAAGTGGATTTTTGCCCGAGACACGCTCGCGGCCCGTTGCGCTTCTGCACACAATTTCATTATCTGTGTCCGCGCGCCCGCCGTCCGCCCGACTACTATTAACTTATGCGATCCTGGTAGGTATGGAAAATTTTACAGTGTTTTTTCTTTATGTTTCCGTGTTTTGCGTCTAGTTTTTGTTGGGTATTCGTAATGAATTTTTATCTGATTAAGCTTGGTGTAGTTTTTGCTTTTGCAGCATTTTTAAACACTGTAAAATTGTGTAGGTAATCCATAGACTTGCCACATAGTTTTGACGGTGTTTTAGCTCTTTATCAAACATTTTGGCAATAATAAATAACAAAGTACAATTTATAATAGAACAGACAGATCAACCGTCATCTGTATGTTTTATTATCTCTTAAACCGTGTAATAAAAACCACCATCTACCTTTGTAACAAAATACACTGCATTGAGTCCATCAATAAAACGCCGATTTTAATCAATTTTGGTCAATTGCTCAAGACACCCCTTCAAATCGAGCCTCGATTACAATGCAGGTACTTATCCAGATGGACTTTTGGAATCAATTCGTGCCCACGCAATCCGGCCCCTAAGCGCAATCACTTAAGAATTTTATGAACCGAGCTGATTAAGATGTTTTGTCGCGGGTTTGGGGATGTAGGGTTAAAACACTTGGATCTAAACGAACATATTGTAACTGGAATAGCTATTAAAGGATTAAACTTAAGCTGTTTTAAATGTTATGTGCGTTTGGTAGGGAGCCTCGTGTGAAAGTTGGTAGGCACTTAAGCGAACGAAGATGCAAAATATTCATTGACGTACGTGGGTAGGCATAAGGCACCTAGTTATTTGCAAAAGTTAGACCAAGATGTCCTTTATCGAAAAAATTGAATTGCGAAGATGTTGAATTCTCAAAATGTTTCTTTCTCCAAAAGTTGAACCCTGATTCATATTAAGTTGAATTTCTAAATGTTGAATGTAGTTTTTCAAATAGTATTATTGTAGTTTTACATAACCACAGATTGAGTTGAGTACCTCATGTAGGTTACTAAAATCTATTTATATGTACGTACGTACAGAAATGTAATACGTGCATAGTTTGAATAACTATTCAAATAGAAGCTGTTCGGAGGAAAAAATTACAATATGAAGAAAAAAAAAAGAGTAAATCGGAATCGAGTTAATAAAAAGTCCATAAACGGAATAGTGCTCACAGAAGCAGTCGACATATGGCTAACATCTATATTACAATGAGATTTTTACACCCCATTTCGAATGTGACAATATCGATTCCCAATTCGATATGACCCTCTTGTATATTACTAGCGATAGAAGCGTGTTTTAAATTCGACTCTATTTGGTTATTTTGATAGGCGAAGTTTCTATTGAACCAAGTTAAACATATCTGCAAGACAACTAGACAAGTCATCCTATTAAACTTCCAAAATTTCAAATTTCTTGAAAGACTTCTTACACATGATACTTACACTAGACTCAAACAAAATCCGACAGAAAATTTCATTTTAATTTACATTCTAATTTCAAATGAAACGAACGCTCCATTTTAGAGGCGCGACTTCTTTGGCTGCAGTTTTCCGGTAATTCCCAGTAATTTTCGGTGCCGCGAACGGCGGTGCGAGGGAATCACGGCTATTATATTATCTCATTAGACACGCCGCGGCGCGGAGCTCCAACTCCTCTCTCTTCTTTTTGCCAAATAAATTCCTTTCTGAGCGGCTGATTTCTCTATTACATTTTTGTGGAGCCCAGTTTAGCGTTGGGAAATGATCTAAGAATTTTTCACCCTATATTTCTTTTTCCCTTGGTTGATACTGTTAGCTCGGTTTTTAGGCTGATGTATTTTTGCAGAAATTGATTCGTGTCTCTATGTGATTGTTTACACAGCGCGTAACTTTCCTGAGTATAAGTTTCCGTATTTATCCATTGCAGAAAGCATATGTTGCCGCCAGGCAATAAATTTATATTACAAATAGTTTGCAACTACGAGTTAGTTGGAGCGCGACCTCGGAACGGTGGGGTTTGCACTCTCAACGGCTAAGTTTCGATAACTTCATAAGTCTCTTTATTAATAGCTTTGCACTTTCTTGGCCCCACAAAGTTGAAAATTCGTTCAACTTCCTAGAACAAAAATGCCCTACACAGCCCATTAAAAAACCATTTCTCTGTTACATAACATTCGTTCCCCTTATTTCAAAATCTTTACATCTAACAAAAACTTCCAATCCTGAACACAACACAAAACACGCTAATCTGTACAAAAAGTGAGGCGCAACAAAAGAATTCGGCACACTTACAGTGTAATGTAAACCAAAAAAGAAAACTGGTCCCAAAAGCGTACCCTGGGGGACACCCGCGCGCTTCGCCGGCCCCGATACAGACACGACGACGGTGATTAGGCTTCTTATCCACGAGATAGCGACAGAAACTGTGCAAGACTTAACAACTAGGACCGTTTTCTTATTCCCTCCGACCAAGCATTTTCTTACCCACCGACTTATCTAATGCCTGCCACTGTTCGGCTTAAAATTTGTATGTAATGTTACCGAGTTTTGCGCTATAAATATTTCGCTTTACTATTGCCTATTTGATTTTTGAAAAAAAAATTGAGTCCTAAAGTAAAACCTTTGGTCTTTTTTTGTTTAAGAAACCGAGGCACATGCACATGCTTATGTGGATGTTGTAGTAACGCAATACATACCATACAGCTTTCATTACACCCTATACCTAATATCACGTTTGAATAAATCAAGCAGTAATGAGACGTCTCATTTGTGATTTATACGGGGTGTTCGTTTCTCCAGATTGCCCTCTGATTTTTCTGCTCGATAAGTCCGGGTGACGTCCGCGGTCGTAAATTGAAATATGATGAAGACTTGCTACTTAATAAGCCCTCGGTAATCGCTCCCTTCGATTGCTTGCGCTCGGGTGACATCGCGCAATGCCATGTATAATGCGAAATACCAGCTTGGAAAACTGTAACAGGATGTAAATAATGAGGATTTGTGGAAATTACGAGTATTATAAAGTAGTAAAGTTAGTAAGTATCACAGATGGATGTCGAAACCGATTGTTTTAGTCCTACAAAACCTACTTTGAATCTAATATAGAAAAACATGGATATAATATTTGATATTGATATTTTTTGAGTTGGTAGTTTTTAGTACTTGGTTTCTAGAGGTGGTTGTTTTAGGAGCACGTTCATTTTCATGCATGAATATTCATAAGATGCTTCCGTAAAATATTTTTTTATTTCTCAAACAGATCCTGTATGTTCTTGCTGTACCTACATTGACTATAGTATCGTAGATTTTTTCACGAGGCATAATCGTCCTCGGCTCACGATCGACGGATCATTAATCTATTATTACCTACTTTCCGCAGTCTTTTCCTCTACGCCCTTTTACCAGCCATGTTCCGCTATTCTATCTCAATTTCGACCTCATCCCCGATTCCAATACGCGATTCGTCGGCTCTCAAATTATTCGGTGAAAATTCACCATCTCGTTAGAATGTGCTGCCGTGCCGAGCCGGGCGAGCCAACCGCTTGATAAATTGTCTGGAATAATAATGATGAATTGCAACTACTCGCCATCCTATGCTGGTTCTAATCTATGGAGCGATTTCGCTCATGGTTAGACTTTTTTATGTTTCGTAATAGATAGTTATCCAGAGCTAAAAATCCAGTCGTAAGTCATTGATAATGAAATATAAATTGTGAACCATCATCATAGACAGTATAAAATTTAATAACAAATGTCAGGCTCACTGAATAGGTAGTTACTTACCTACTTTAAAATTTACAATAGCCTGACCTGACGAAGTAAATGCCAATAAGCAAAAAGGTAAAAATACGACACAAATAGTCACGATTCACTTAAAATTATAAAAGTTTTTGGGTTAGGCATTACAATATTAAAATCTGGGGCTAAAAATATTTTCAAATTAAATTCTAATTCGACGTTTGATATTGCTTGAGCCTGACAAAATTACTTCAAATTAGCGACAAATCTATTAAGAAGAGGACGTCTCGGGGCCATTTAATTAGTGACTGGGTTTTATCATCCCCTCTTTGCTTCCATTTGTTGGAATTTCAACTGTAATACCGCCATATTGGTGAGGCTTAAATAATATCGGGAAATCTTCTTTGTGATTTTAGCTTTTCAGATTGAGTTTCTGGGCGAAAATTTTAAAAGAATTTCCGAGAATACTTTTTTATGTCCACCAGTAAATTAAGTCTTGAAATTCATTTGTGGTTTCAATTTTTGATCCACACTCCACAATTCTTTAAAACTGCTCGTAACTGTAAAAGCTTAGCTTCAGTCATTAAATTTGAATGAACGCGTGACATTTCCTTTGAAGACAAACACGCCTTCAGCTTCGTGGTAAAACAAACTAATGTTAATTGTTGGTTTTATGAGGCCATCGCGTGTGTTGGGGTCAGATGGCACGGAAATTGTTGGTGCAGAAGGCGTAATTTTGAATCAGTAGAATGACTATATGCCAGAATGCAACAAGTGGACCTATGACTCTTATCACACGTTCTACTTACTATTAAAAATCTTTGTCAAGGGTAAGTGTCAATAGATTAAGTTATGAGTGAAAGGATTCGTGTATAACGTGTATATTCGTAAATAGTACAATGTAACTTACAAGTATCAGTATTACAATTTGTGGCAGACTTTCGTCGATAATGGTCATCACATAATTAGCAATACCAGCCAAAATTTCTCTGTACCTAGCCCTTTTATTCTCGCATGCGAAATCCAATTCATAGTTCAAAAATAGGCCTTCAGACTTCACATAGCGAGGAAATTGTTGGAGCTGTGAAATGTTCTGTATTCGGATATGGTATTGTTTACATGCGCTTCATCAAACAAAATTTGAATTCGTCTGTAGTGTACAGTATATTCGATGCAAGAGTAAAAATTGATGCATTATTTTGAGATACTATAGTGACTGTACATGACATGGCAATAACCGATATATAAGGGTGTGATGAACATCGCTAAAGATATTATCTATTTTGTCTTACTTTCTATGGTAAAAGTTGTTCGGTTTCTTGAACTATTTTTGGATAACTCGCATATTTTTCCACCGCAAGCTTGACTTGAACCTGCTTTTTGCCATTAATACTAGCGACGCCTTTTCCACCTGGGCTACTGTGGCTCAATCTGACCTGCGAATTTCGTAAGTTTATCTTGGCCTATAACTAAACCAAAACTAGTTTACCTCTTGAAAACTTTACGTTTTTCTGGGCATGAAATTCTTCAACGTTCACTGTAGGTACTTTATCTTTACTCATTTTCGTTTCAATGAAAAACCTTGGAACCTATCTTTGAAGTTATTCTATTACAAATCAATTTTCGCTTTCTACTTCCGGGTCACCATATTCAATTATGACAATCATTACTGGATGTGGCGGGGCTTGATGACAGCGGAACCAAAACACCACTTACTTCCCATTTATATGAGTGGCCATTCAATTAGTTATCTAGATGTGTAATCGCCTCTTTGCTTGATTGATGGGGAACAATTTCATCTATTTAGAAAATCACTGGTTACTGAAAATAAATTGGATTACATTAGTGAAGGTAGCTTTCGTTTTACCTGATTTCCTCAAAAAGTTATGTTTTTTGAGAGCTTGTATATTATGTAGAAACAGTACATGTTAGATTCGTCTGTTTTTGCGATTGCAAGTGATACTAGCTATAATATTATAAATGTCATAAATCAAAAATGGCGGATTTCTAATGCAAAAAATATACATATTTTTTTGTTCGTCCATTGGACAGGCAAAGGTCTTAAGACTATACAGCCTAGTCTTCAGTAAATGTGTTCTTTAGAATTTTTATTAAATTTGATAGTGCCGCAGTCGAGTTTTTGTTTTTTAATAATCATAGTTTTCTATGAGTAATAATGAGTATTGTATATTTTCTTGATCCCTCACTTCCTACCTAGACAATTTCATTTCCATCACTCACAACTTGTTCCTCTTAACCTTGTCTCAGGCTTAAGGCACCACAGGCAAACAAACAAGGGCACAAGCCTTAATGCAATTTACAAAGCAGGCAATCACCGGCTAGCCACATTGTTGTGCAGTCTATCAGCGTGCAAAGGAACGCGCTGAGCACCTCCTTAATAATTAATTGCCGCTTAAACGTGCTGACGTCTCGGAGCCCGCAGGGGGGTCTAAGAGCTCCTATGCATGTACGCTAGAGGTCTCGCTTAAAATAGATATTACAGACTGAGAATTTTACGCTCGGAAATGGTTTATATCATAATCATGGAAGTTTACGAAGCGTTACAATGGAATTGGTTTAATAAATAAGATCTAATAATATTTTTTAAAGGCATCTGGACCTCTATCTCTAAAAAAAGTCACTCAAAAGCCTGGGCCTTACAAGCTTATTGGTATGACCCGATATTTTTCATCAAATTTAATGAACGAATTCTTCATCTGAAAAAAGCAAATAAAATATGAGAAATACCTTAAAATATTTTTTGTACTATAAAACACCTTTTTCTGTATTGAGTGAGTTGCAGTATCATTTAGATATGTTACCAAAACAAGTAAGGACACTGGCAGATTATCTCTTCTATTGTATGAAACACTGAGTTATCAAAAGACCCGATTAAATAAAAAAGTCAATACTACACTACCTACTACGTATTCACTCACACCAATACCTTCTCGAGTATAAAAATAGAAAGTGCTTTTAAAATGTATTTCGGCAAACATGTTGGAGGGTGCCTTTGATGGCAACGTCTCCGATTGTCAGTTGTAAATCCAATTTTCACTTTATATTGCTAGTTTCAATACTTTCTTCTGGCTTAGGGTGCAGTAATGGATCCGGCTCGGATATCAGATAGGCTATTGCGACGCCATTATCGCAAATGAACTGTGACCTTGCAAGTTTACTATGAACGACATTCAATAATTTAAGAATACCTAAACGAACGCTGACTGCAGATAAAGGTAAATGGAAGAAGACATGTTGCGCCAATCCAAATGAATTGGGACAAGGGCGGGCTGATGATGAAGATCCAAATGTAGGACCCTTCTTTAGATTGTAGGTGGCGCCATGATAATTTTTACCGAACCTTTTTTATATTTCTAAAATATCACTTGCAAATCTTCGTTATTTCCTTGAAAATGAAAATACAAGTTTTTTTACCTACCAGCAGCAGCTCCAGGTATTAAGCCTTAAATTGAAAGAGATCTACGTACACTAGTCATCTATTCAGTTATTTAGACCGTCTAACATTTTTTGAACCAATTAATTGGTAAGTAGCTCACGCCGCTGATGACAGAAAGTACCAAGGATATACGACGAAAATCCAGTAGGGACGCAAAACTAGCAGCAGAATATCCCATTTATCAAAAAATATAAATCGCAATCGGATCAGACAAGCCGTTAATGGGAGCGGAATGCAATTTAAGCTCCCCACACCAAGTGTAAACGAATCTCTGGGTGGAAGTTGATACAGGAAAGCAATCGGAAAATGAGCATGTGATACTTTTATACCCCCAATTGAGGGAGGCCCATGTCCACCAGTGGACTGTTGTGGCAAATGTGATGGAAGTGTGGACTGTAGAAGGAAGAAGAAGATACTTTTATCACTATAATAAGGAAAAGCAAATAAAAAGAAAGAAATCAATATAATCAAATTAACAACCACGTTAAAAAAAGTGAGATTGCTGTTCTTTTGGAAACTAAGTTACTATCTATCCCTAGTTAGTTGACTGTGGCATCGAACTCTGCGCAAAAACTTTTTCTTTACCTTCTATATTTTCATCAAGCTGATAGATGATAGATGTTGCCTATTGTGTGCAAATAAAGTATTTTAATATTTTATTACAGATGATTTTAATAAACCACCTAATTATTTATAAACTAGCCAATTCTACACACCTGGTATGATCTTTAGATATAGATAGAGTGTACTCTTCGTTCCTAAAATCGTATCACCACCTCTACAAACATCCCCACACAGAGCGGGCGTTTGTTTTAGTTTAGCTTTTCGCTTACAATTTTTCCCGTTGTCACGGAGAGTTAATGAAAGAATTAGCCTCCATTACAACTGATACGATTCCTTAAAGGGATTGCCGAATGAAGACGAAGTGCCCTCGTAACCTTTCCGATTGCCAGGATCAATGGAGGCTGGGTCGTCTTATCTGTGATTAGTTTTTTTGCGACGCATAAAAACCTTGTGGAACTTTTTTTTTGTGTGTTACGTTCAGTGAAACATTCGACAGTGACTGTAGGTACAATGTTCTGGCAAATTAGATAAATACATAAGCATACCTATGTATCCAACCGCGTATAATACGGTACAGACGAATTCTAACTTTCAACAGTAATGCATTAATTAAGCCGTCGCGATCCCCGAAAATCGTCTAGAAACTCGCTCCGTTTAAATTAGTGCAGAATTCATTTTCTTTTTAATTCGTCTTCCAAATTCAAATAAGATTTCTTTTTTTATTGCGCCGCATAAAAGGGTAGACCAGGATTCGTCGCTGCGCTCGCTTCGAACGCTAATTCTTCCTCCCTGCTACTGATTGGACGATATATTTAACAATGCTACCGACACGCTTCTCTGCGAAAAAATACATCTTACGTACTTTTTTCTCGCCGGGATTCCTTTATTTTCTTATTTTCTATTTGTTATTCGGCCAGAAGGTTGTAAGGCGGGTGCAGCATGCGGGCGTTAATGAAACTAATGTCAATTAGTGGAAGGTTGTGTTTGGCTTGCCGGGTCCCTGTGTTTGGTTATTCGGTGTGTTCTCCTACAAGCATATTACGGGGCATAGCCCATAGAGATGGAGGGTCTTAACGGGAGGTCGTTTGCTGCGCTGCCAGGCGCCCAAGATTAATGACATTACACCAAGACAGTTTGTAAGAGGCAAACCTGACAAAAAACTGAGTTGTAATTAAGTGGATCGATTTGATGGCAAGCAATGGCTCTCTTTCTTGTCCCTGAAAAAGATTTTTCATTAAAAAAATCCAAAGTGAAACAATCTTCAACTTATATTCTGCAAATTAATGTAATCTTCGGCATAAAGTTACAAATTATTAGCGGTTTACAGTTGTGATCTTCAAAGCATACATGAAATTTACTTAGTCAAACTTCAAGAAGGGATGTAACGGACGCTACCCAAGTCGGTAGAACAAGCCGGACATCATAAAATATTTAACACTCATATCTTGCAAGCGGTCCGAATATTATCGACTCGCCTATAAAACGAACAACTCCTGCCAGAAAGAGATGGTCTTACAGAATTCACTGAAGTCGGTGAAGGAGGTAAACTTATTGTAGGATATTGTACGATCTTTGGAAATTCGCTGGAAACGTTTGCTTTCTTTCCATCGTTTTTATCGCGGTCGTTATATTTTGATAGAGCAGTTTGGTGCGATCGCCAATATAACGTTTATGTTTTGGTTTTCGGTATTCGTGGCTTCGTACATTTTGTGCAACAGTTATTGTTTGTTTTTTTGTTGCTAGGGTTGAATATTTAATTTTTGTGTAATGTAAAAATGTGGTATACTTTTTTTAAACTTATAAAACCTTGTTATCATTTGTTGTGGGTTGTACGTAACATGCGTTCACTTGTTCTTCACGAGTTAGTTAATTTCTTAGCAAAAAGAAAATGTGATTTAGGAAAGTTTTTATACAAAACATATTTTTACTTAAAATCAGATTTTTTTTTCTCACCATTCAAAAATTTTTTTTTCTAAAAATACCTAATATTTTAGACCACATAAGGAATAGGCCCTAAATATTGTTTTTGCCTGTAAACTTGACGGCGCAAATATGCTTACCTTAAAAGTTTTCAGTGATAAATTCGCCGCGAGGCTCGCGAATATAAAACGTCTTGTACACTTGTGTTGATAAGTGGCAGATGTACTTTTACCGAAGCGCAAATATTTTTTGAATAGTGTAAATGATTTTTATTTGGAGACAGGCAATATTTGGGTACTTATCTAGATAGACGATTGACGATGAGCACAAACTGGCGTAATAATTAGCGCCGCCCGAATATTGAAAATATATACTCGTGTCTTTTTTTAAGTCTTACTATTTGGCAACTATAAACAATCCACGAAAGGAACCTATTTGTATCAGTCCGGTTCATAATAATAATTATTATTATTTTGAACCAGACATGTCCCACTGCAGGGAAATTATCATTACACTTTATTTATTTTCGTTAAATCTTTGCTTTTTTCGGGATCTAATAGGCTTTTTCTTCTTCTTCTTCTTCTTAGCGAATAGGCTAATTGTTTTTATTATCTTCTAAATACAAAAACACGACAGTATATCCAATGCCATCTCAATAATATGGGACAGTTTTAGCACTTGTGCACTCGACTTTACATCACCGATAATAACTCACGACGCCCTCGGAAGATGATTCAGTAGACCATGCATCTATATTTCGCATTCCTCGAATAAACGATAGAGCCACTGTATAAATGTGTGACAAAATGTCTTCTATATTTTAAACCATACTTTTGGAAACAATATATTGAATTGGTTTTAGTTTGATAACTTACTGACACTAGGGTTTATCGGGCCGTTGGTCGCCTCGGCGTCCCACACGAAAAGATAGATAGATAACTTACTTAATAATTAAAAATCAAATCAACGTGTTAATTATGCGGCGTAATACGCTAGCTGACTGGGTCATTAATAAAATACAAAAGTTGTACGCTTAAAACTGTTAACTTAAATTACAACATACTCCATTTATAGTTTTTCGAAATATTTATAGTTTGAATTAATAAACAGAAAAGTAATATAAAAGTCAATGTTTTGACGCCATCGAAGCTAGAGAGACATGACGTTATCTCTTCGTATTTTCATACAAAATATCGTTTTAAAAAGTAACTCATTTGACCTGCCAGTCATCATGCCTATATTAAAGCAGCTTAAAGCTGGTATTGAGTTTCTTTAATCCTCTAATAAGATCCAATATACCAGCCAATAATTACCTCTTTTGTACCACAGCAATCTATTATACGCCATCGAAACTAAAGAGACATGACGTCATGTCTTCGTATTTTCATACAAAATATAGTTTTAATGTTTAGTTTAATTTTTTATTTAGTTTTATAGTTTTTTTAGTTTTTAGTTTTATCTGCCGACTCCGACAAAGACCCGAGATAAGGCTACGAGAATGACGAGTGATGGTGATAGTTTTAAAAAGTAGCTCATTGGCCTGGCAGCCATCATGTCAGCACCTGAAAGACGGTATTGAGTTTCTTTAATCTTCTAATAAGGTCCAATATACCAGCCAATAATTACCTCCTTTGTACCACAGCCATCTATTATTAACCCCCTATATCCGCATAAAGTCATCCGCAATGGCGCGAACGAAAACACGCGGCCGCGAATTTCCCAATAATAAATTATACTCCTTGTCCGCTTACCTCGGGTTAACCGGCTTTTATAAACTACCCACGTAATTTATAACTATTACCCGGCCGAATACGATCACGTGATATCACTTTATAGCATATTCGTCCGGTAAATATGAGGGCACTCTGTAATATGTTACTTGTTCGGGAGTGGCGCGCCGGCGAATTATTAGGTGTATGCGAGCTAGGTACATGATTAATAAAGGCTAGGACACTTGATATAAGAAACTTTACGATTATAATGTAAGGAAATTATGAGACAGCAATAATGTTTAGTACTTAATAAAAAAGTGGAATATTTTTACTCTGTGGTGTGTGTAGCTTATTGCTACGACGGCGTAGAAAGAGAGCTACAAACAACACGGAGTCGACGACTACGAGAATTTCAAATTTAATGAAGGAAAATTACCTGAAGTCATTCAGTACATTCTCATTAATGTGGCAGAAGATAAATCGGGATATCTGTTGGTCAAGGATAAGAACCGAGGGAAAATAATGGTGAATCTTAGGATTATAATAGGAAAATCATATTTTTCTCCTGAGATTGCTTGATATTTTAAATAATCAGGACCTACTTAGCATATATTTTTTTTCTGTTTGCCTACCTATAATGGGATGTTTTATTTTTGTCTACCTATGATGGGGTGTCCTTGCTTACTCATCGTCATTCCTAACCCACAAAATTGATTTTGATGTGGTTTTTTAGTGGATAAGTTTATTCAAGAAGAAGGTTTCTAATATAATAAATGCCGGGAAAATGTTTTATACCAACTGAAAAACGATCAATAGCATTTGTAACTGATTTTAATTAAAAACTCCTCACTTATTACCGGATTTTTTCACACTGCTTGTCGGAAAAACCCTCTATACAAATAAAAATTGCACGCAAAAGTATCGGAAGCAGACACAACAATGCCAATTCTATTACAATCGAAGTATCTCCCATCCCAGTTACCCCAAAACTACAATCTTACCGCGCGGTACTTAAGGCGCTCTGCTGAAGTAAGGCCGATGAAAAGCGTTACTTTCGATCCAGTTTTTAAGCCTGTTATTGATGCTAACAAGACCTCAAAAAAATATATGACATACTCAAAGATATTGTCTAGTAGTAACACTATCGTATGACTCGATTGGTTAGATATATTTCAATAAAAAAAATCTCAAAAAGAGCATTAAAAATATTTTCAAACCAATTTTATCGTTACTTGGACTACTATTTTGATATAGTTTCTTGATGTAGAATATTCCTCTTTTAATGCCCTAAAAATAACACTATCAGGTTTTAGTGGATGAACAGATTTTAATTCAACAAATCAATTTTTTCCAAAAATTAGAACGGTTCTCGCCGACAAACCAACCTCCCAATGACATCCCGCACCGCCCGCTACCCCGCCAGTACCCAAATGGCTCTTGCCAGCGTCGGTACTGTGTCAAAATTTCCCACAAAATTTACAAATATTTTTTCGTAATTATTACGTCGCTCATTTTACTTATGACGTTTGTGACATGGACAGATTGATTGATAAAATACTTTATGGCTGACACCAGAAGGCGTAGTTTAAGTTTGCGCTTATTATTACGTCGGTTATGTCTTTTGGCGAGACGAGCAACAATTTTATCATAGCTGTCGCTTCAGCTAGCCTTGACGATTGACGATATTTTATCTATAAGATAATGAAAAGCAAAAGTCTAACTGAGTCTTTTTACTTATAATAAGAAAGGAATGATACATAACTAGTAATTCACTTTAAATATTTACAGGGTGCATTCTGAACATGACTAACGTTTTTACAGTAGGTACCAAGTAATTTTTAATAAATTTTTTTCGAGATAACTCTTTGCTTCATCTGAACAATTTTCCCCCGATAACTTATTACAGAAACCGACACAGCGGTGCGTAATTAGATCCAGTGGGTGGTCATTCTACCACAGACCAGAGATATCATGTGCGCGCACGCAAAAATATTTTTTTCTTTGTACGTTTAACGCATCGGACGGAGCGAGTAGTGATATTTTTTAAGTCTGAAGACGATGTTACTTACGTACGCCAAGATCTTGCCACCTGAATAGTCTGTGATACCCATACGCTGTTCTGTGGTCGGGTTGGTATAGGATTTAGACGTACAAACAAATCTATGCAGAGAGCAGTCTTACCAGCTTCTACACAATTAAAATTTTTTTATGTTGCTCTTTGTCACGCTTTTGACAGCTGCTCACTCCGCTCGTCTGGCTCGTGGGTTGAAATCTCGGTTTTATTTATGACCCCTGTGTTCATTTTTAAGACAATTTAAATGAAATGGAAATAGCATGAAAAAATTCATGCATATGAGTATGACCATGAAAATGAGCATGTGTATTAGAAATCATGGACAATAAAATCAACATGAACATATTGAGCATAAGCATTAAAATTAGCATTGGCGTGAAAATGGGCATGAGAATAAACACGAGATGTCACAACGCACACACTACACTACACGAACTTTAAAAGACCTTAAAACGTTCCGGATATAAAGTAGTTTTACTTTCTTTGGTATAGTTGTATTTTTTGGCAAATTCTTGATTTAAGGTGACAGCTGTCAAACTAAAACTATAAGTTTTTAGGGTAATATGGCACTTTCTATGTAGGAGTAGTATAAAAGTGAAAATAGATGGCGTGGTTTAGGAGCTAGATATGAACTTTTATGTTCATACTGACGCTTCCATCAAAGAGATAACAATATAGTAATAGTAGTACCCAGTATCCCGTTGCGCGCCATCTATATTTCCTTAATATAACGTGGTACTTGACATATTCTTCAGAACAAAATATTTAAGTGGTCTGTGGCCCTAGAAAGTCCCTAATTGTAGGGCTTGACGAGATATTTTTATACTTTCAATAAATAAATTTCAGTAAATGTAGACCAATTGGTAAATTGGAACAAAAGAGGTGGTGAAATAAATATTAAAAAGAAAAAACTAGAAAAGTAGGCCTTCAATAAAGCGCATAATTATGAGTGAGGCTACGCCTAGGGCAATTGTGGACTAAATAGGGGCCTGATTTTAATTTTAAGATATTGAAACAAGTTCTAAAATATGAGTACCGAAATTCAGTTACTTTTGCACTACTATGCACTTTTTTGAGGTAATTGCACTTATAGTTTGCATTATTTTTTAATTTTCAAAACAGTTATTTTTCTAAAATATTCAATGGCGTTTGCGTTCCAGTTACCTTTACGCGTACTTTTTTCTATTCTTTATTATTATTTTTTTATTTTTATCCGATCGGCTTGGAAAAAAGATTGTTTTTTATGGGATGTGGCACTTAATTAAAGTCATTTGTAAGCTTCTTAGTTTTATATTCGCTATAAATACAAAGACCCATGTCCTGCTCCATGTGGCTATGGAAGTAAAAGAAGGAATAACCTAATTTTCGGATTTTAGACAGAGAACCCCGGGTTTTTCGCCTACCATCGTATCGTACACTTGGTTCATAAAATTGTTATTGTTAAAATTGTTAATACTTGACCATCAAAAAGCTAAATGTAAAATTTACTACTTTGAATAAATAATTTGAGTTTGAGTACTTGAAAAGTGTCTGTTCACTCTCTGTTTCACACTCATTTTCTCACCTATATTGCTATTCCGTTCTAGCATCATAGTTCAGAAATTCATCTAACATCTGGCTCACGTTCAAAAATTATCGTTCAGTTGTCCATTCGTTTCACTATACAGTTGCTCGTCTCATCTTACAAATCATTTCACATACATGATGTAAATTCTAGTATTTCACGGGCTACAGCCCAAGTCTACGGATGTTGGCACTTGAGCCGGGGGCATAAACAAAAAAAAGCAATGAAGTACCTACCTATAGCAAAAAGCAAGCGTGACAGAGGGCTCCAGCGCAAAACGCCATTTAAAATTTTAGTAGAATATCATTTTTGAATATTAAAAAGGAATGCAAACTAAAAGTGCATATATCTTGAGAACGGTTAATCGTAGAGCAAATGTAACTAAATTTTCGTACTTACTCAACTTTTAGCACATTTTCCGACTTTGAACCATTTTTTATTATCATTGAAATCTTTGTTTATACCTTTATAAGTCATAATCATCTTTTGTACAATCTATTCAAACTTTTTTTAACCACATAGAATCTGAGTCACGTCGGCTAGATTTTTAAACATATTTCAACCTATGTTCCTTGGGGAAGTTGTTCAGTTTCAAAGACATGCTAATAGAAGGAACTTAGTACTTATATTCTTTGTAATTAAATTTGTGTGTTTTAACTAGCTATTAAAGTATTTTTAGGCCTTCCTCCTCTTCTGCGTCTATCCATCTACCCACATTCATATTAGTTTCGTTACATTATCACAAAAAATAATAATTCACGAGTAGAAGTAAAAGTTCCACGGCCGGGATAAAGCTAAAAAATACTTAAAAGGTGGTCGGACTGCGGTCATGTCCATAAAACACGCGAGGTGCGAGTGCGTAGTGTGCGAGCGCCAGATGATGTCTCAGAGCGCGGGGAGCGCGGGCGGCCCCCCCACCTCACCCCCTGAAATTGTGATTTGAGCACCAGATCCTGGCCTTAACATAATCGCGTTCGATATCCTTTGTTCACTTTCAGACTCATTAAAAAGGCGATGCAATTTAATGAGTTGATAGTGTGCGTTAACCCCTCGCTAGCTTCGCAAATACTGGCTAGATATCGCTCATACCACAATCGAAAAACAACTCTACAGGGTAAATAATAAGGTGGAAGTTAGCGTGGTGGTGCGAAGGCTGGTATCGGTATGTAGGGGTCGAAGATTAGTGGCCCACGCCTACCCGACGGTGCGCTGAGCGGCTGATGGGGCCCCAGAGTGTAGTTACAATTAGAGTGGTGCCCACAATGAAGTGATGCCCGCGTAATGTGGCCCCTTGTCTTTGTATGTTGATTGCGCCCGAAAGAGGTCGGCTGGAGTATTAGTAGGTGCTGCCTTAGCGGTTTGTTGGCTGATAAACTAGTGCGATATGAGTTTGGTGTCTGGAAGATTGGAAATGTTTGTTCTTCTGGCCATAGTCTAGTGCGGATAAGGGCAAACTTGTGTTTAAGTATTTTTAGTGGTTTTTAGTAGTATAAAGGTAATTTGTGGATAGTTTTTTGGTTCCTCTTTTGAAACATTTCTCTTTAATTAAAAATGTAAAAATATTAGCTGCAAATGTTTTAAAAGGTCAATCAGCCCATGCAACTGAACAACTTTCCCTAAGAAACATAGGTCGCAATGTGAGAAATTTTTTTTGAGTTCCCATACAAATTGATTTGGTCGGTTGATAAATTTTGTATGGGTGGACTAAATTTTTTATCATATTTATACCTGTATTTTTTTGAGGGAAAGTTGTTCAGTTTCATGGGCTCGTTCACCCCTTAAAATATTTGCAGCTATTTTTTTTTACTTTGTATATCCTGTATAACTCCACACTATTTTCAAGCGAAATTTAGACTTATAACCTCATAAACAACATATAGTAGTTCCTATTCCCATAAAAGCTGCCAGCGATTTGCCTTTGCCGCTAAAACTACTACACCTACCTATTAACAGTTTAAATACAAATTGGACCAAATGTACACTCTATCGAAAGTGACTGCGTATTTTTTAAGTACGGTCGCCGATTCATAAGTACGTTTAACTATTTTTTTCATTTATCAAAAATACAGTGCTTGGGTGAATATTACGGCATTTTGTGCACCAGACTGATACGCTATAATAAAAAATATAACATGCCACAGGGTAAACACAGCTATAACCGCCCTATAGATACAGGCAGGAAAACCCGGTCACAGTTGGCTCATTATCAATTAGTAAACTGTTTATTAGAATCAATATAAACATTTCTTTTACCAGCCAGATACACTATAAAAATATAACCAGCGGCAGGGTAAACGTACCTATAACCGCCCTATAGATAGAGGAAAGGCGCTTACAACCGCAAGCGATTGCCCCAGTCACTGCCAGTAGGTATATTGTCAATTGGAAACTACTCCGCGTCGGGAGCACAGGCGCTTTTAGATTTGAAAGAGTACCGAATGTAGTAAAAGAGAAGCTTACAGATACGAGGATCAGTTTTTTTTTTTAATTTATGTTATTTTTTCAACTAGCAGCCCGCCTAAATGCTGTACCCGCTGCTAATCGTTTTCCCGTGGTAATAAGTAATTTTTCCATCATGTACAAAAACTGACAAAGCATCTAAGTATACATACATACCACATGATCTAGGCATAGGGACAGACGCGGGAAGCGACTTTGCTTTATACTATACTTTATAAAAAAGATGATTTATGAACTCTATGTGCTACTAACGGAGCAACATTTTAGCCATCAATCAGTTATGTAGTTTTTTTTAGAACGGAAAACCCGTATTTCATGTAATCAAGTCCATAACCCGGCTGAAAAATAATTTAATCTGAGTGACTAGTATTACGATTCCAATTTAAGTCCTTGAATGAAATTGGCTGAAAGACTTACAAATATTTTGTTGTAACTAGATGTTTCAAAACATAACAAAAAGAAACAAATGCAAATAAAAGCGTTTTTGAACATTTCCCTTTATATTTTTACGAACCATCTGCAGACTGATCGTTTACTACACCGAGGGCTATGAAAGGCGAGGTTTTATCGCGTTGCCATGACGACGGGATGCTGCGTCGCGTGATACCCTCTCGGCGTTCCCCGCGCAGTAGGGAAAGAACTACCGCGTTTACCTTATATAACTATAGGTGTTCTGGATTTGTAGTGAAAGTTGACGTAGTATAAAATGTAACTAATTTGAAGACATAGAAAACAGAGAACAATAGATGATAGCGGATGTGTCATTTCCAATTTCCTAAATACACAGTATTCGATGTTTTTGTAGTTATCAAAATATCTATTTAGTCATAACTGATAACATATAAGTTATTTATTACTGTTACTGATAACTTATAAGTAATTTATTTTTATGGCTGTTAACGCTCTGCCTACCCCGCAAGGTATAAAGGCGTGATATATGTATGTATGTATAACTTAGATTTTATTTTTTTTTGCTAAAAAAACTATAGCTGCGATTTCCTACGATTCATTTAATTTCAAACATCTACAGGATATTTTTTGTAAATAAAAACGTTTGTTTATCTTGTAAAGACGGTTCTTAGAGACGTAGTTAGAAATGTACGTTATTATAATATTAGTACGTTATATTATTATTATTAGTATGCTAGAAAATGCTTATTGTAAAAGTGTCGTTTACTTTTCCAAAATATTATACCTTCACCTTTATTGGGGCATTCCACGAAAATCTACTTTTATCGTTTAAGTAACGCTACGGCATCATCTTATTATGCTTATACAAAGTTTCAATATGTGCAGAACCTAAAGCGTTCACGTTTAATCAATTCGGTGTCTATGAAATCTTTGAATTGTACAGGGAAATAACAGAAATAGGACTTTTAGTGGTATGATATAATAATTTGATTAAAATGCATAGATACAGGATATAAGTTTAACGTCTGCGAGATGTATTTTTGTAACATAAAAAGTTGCATCTATCTTGCAAATTAAGTACACCTACCTATGTAAGCGCTGTCTTCACACTTTCAACTATATAACATAACTAAATCACAGAATATTATGTTAATTTCGAATTTGATACTAAATGGTGTGAAATTCATCTGCTCTCAACTTATTTCCTCAAACGCACATGGCAAATGGCAGCATTCCTGCGCAAGTTAACCCTTGGATTGACGCGGTTGAAATATTAACGCGAGCTATAGACACTCGCATAAACAAACTCCGAAACTGGGCCCGTTATGGTAGCGGGGCCCGTCGCATGGGGCCAAAGATTAGAAGGGTTTTAGAAGGTAAATGCGGCTAAGGTCATTCAAATTATGTTTTGATTATAAACGCTGCAACTGTTATACAATATTTTTACCTATCCTCAAATTCTGCGAATTAAAAAGAAAATTTTCTTTGTCATCTTCGAAAGTGTTAGCAAGAGCGTGTTTATTTTTTATTTCCCTTTATTATATTTTACCGGTTTCTCAATTATTTTTTGCTGGAATGGTGTCTTTGATATGTCGCTTCCGGTATTTTTTTATTCATCTACGAGGAAGCCAAGTAAAAATAAATACAAATCTCCAAAAGTTAAAGAAAAATCCTTTCAACCCAAAAAATAATGCCTCTGCCTTTCGTGACTAATCTCCGGGCTGCGCTTACTTACTTACTTATTGGCGTTAAATTGAGTGTCACTGGGTGAAACTTAATAAGTATGGTAAAATTAAAAAAGCTATTATGTATGAAAATCTATACTGCCTTTAAAAAAATCGTGACCTATCTCTTGGCCGCTTATTCTTTGCCGCGATGGCGTTGTATTGAGTGGCGCTAGGTGAAACTTGGCATTCCATACTAAATAATAAGCATGGTAAAACAAAAAAGCTATTATGTATGAAAATCTATAGACGAAACAGATAGAATTATCTACTGTAGTACTTTTATTTTATTTCAGCGTAGTCGTCTTTTGGGCTATTAATATATTTTAGAACTTAGCTAGGTTAGCTTAGGTCCTATGGTACAAATTGTTAATTGAGAATAGGAGCTCTTTTGTGCAGGTTTTTGGGTGGTTTTCCTGTTCAGGGGGTCCGGCTGATTTACATGTCACATGTAAATATATATTTTTTTAAATATTCACTTTAATTGGTTGACTTCGTACATTGACGGTGGTGGCGTAAGTTACATGCTGTGTGGTCAGCCTGGCCAGCCCCGAGGCAGTGCCTTTTTTATCCCACTCGTGCCGCGTTTCTACTAGGAACATAAAATTGTTATAAAAAAGAGAAGATTGTGTCTGACAATTTTCTCTTTTTTACAATGACTAATTTATTTTTTAGTGACAGTATTGTATTGTAAATTTTTGACTTTCTGAAAGTATTCGTTGTGAATCTACTTGGAAATAAACGATCGAAATTTGAAAAATTTGAAATTTATTCAGCCCTTAAAAAAATCGCGACCAATCTCTCGGACGCTTATTCTTTGCCGCGATGGCGTTGTATTGAGTGACGCTGAGTGAAACTTATCATTCCATACTAAATAATAGGCATGGTAAAACTAAAAAAGCTATTAAGTACAAAAGTTTATTCTGCCCTGAAAAAAAAGTGACCAATCTATCGGCGGCTTATTCTTTGCCGCGATGGCGTTGTATTGAGTGGCGCTGGGTGGGGGCCCCGGGGACCGCCTCCCGAGGGAGCCGCCCCGCACCGGAGGTTAAAAGGGAAAAGTTATAAGACCGCGCGTTGTCAGTGATCGCGGCCTTTTTTAGTTTTTTTTTCTTTTAGTGATTTTTGGCCGTGGATGGAAGTTGTAGTTTTTGATGGTTTAAAGGGTTAAAAGCTTTTTTCAGATATTCAATACGAAATAGTATAATAAGTTCTATCATAAAATAATGAAACATCTATCTACGAACTGTATAAGTGTAAATGGTTTTTGACTTACTTCAATTTCGGATTATTTTTAAATTGTTGAAAGTTATTTTGAAGAATTTTCTACGGCTGTAGGTATTTGAAGCTTTTCAATTTAATACCCACGCCACGTAACTACTTTAAAAACGATTTTCAAACTTCTTTAGAACTAACGCGTATAATGTAAATAAACATAGTGAGAGGGGGGGGGGGGCAATGGTGTGGGGTGGGGGAGGTGGGGTATTCAAGTGTTCAAAGAGGGCAAGCCTACTCGCCTCCCGCGACTTAATACCGTAGTGGGCTTTTTTCATCGACTAGTCCGCGACATATCCCATAACATCTATATTGTACATATAGATGGCTATAGTGTATCTATAACCTTACAATACATACAGGGTTTACTAATATTAGCTGCAAATATTTTACAGTGTGAACCAGCCAATGAAATTGAACAACTTTCCCTAAGAAAAATAGGTCGAAATATAAAAAAAATTGGACCTTCCATACAAAATAACCAACCGACCTAGGCAATTTGTATGGGAGGTCAAATATTTTTTTCATATTTCGACCTATGTTCCTTAAGGAAAGTTGTTCAGTTTCACGGAATGATGCACGCCTTAAAATATTTGCAACTAATATTTTTACACCGTATATAATGAAAAAGTAATATGTCTCCTTCTTTTCGTGTAGGACACTGAATAGTCGAACGACCCGATGAACTTTGCTGTCAGAGTTCTTTCAACGCTTACATAATATTGTGTACTCTTTCTTAAAAACATGGTTTTAATTTTCATACACTGCGCATGTATTTTAACACCTACCTACTCCACTTTGCCTTTGCATATAGTAGCAAATAATACTAACTACTTGTAGATAGCTTAGTAGATACTGTGTACAAAGGCGGAGACCATTTTCATTGCTAATCCATAACTGAGTTTCCTTTCAAAACCATTGTATTAATTAATTTTAATTGATACGCTGGTATATAATACCTGTTTTATTCTGTTAGTTATTCCATGGTGTTAGTAAAAATATAGGTACCTGCAAAGTATCTCCCTAAATAAAACTTTACATTAGGTATGATTATATTATCATATTTAAGTCCTGCATTCTACGTTTCTTTACACTTACATAGAGATTCGTCGAACTCATAGGAAGGGATGGAAAGTGCGGGGGTAGTTTTTACGACGAAAATGGAGGGTTACCTTTTCCTGTGATGCGATAGGTAAATACACAAGCTAGGTAACTTTATTGGACTGCTCTGATTTGGTTGTTCTGCACATTGATCGGTATATTTTAGAATTCCAGGTGAAAACAATATTTATTTTCTTCTCGAGAAAAGTAAAAATGAGAACATTGTTGAGCAGTTATTTTTCATAAATGGTCCTCCCCTTGCTAAATGTCACAGTAGCGATATGTGCCTTTCGCTAAGAGTCCCTGTAGCCATAGCTGTGAAATTGAGCTACGAGAAACAAATACAATATAACTGTAGCTCTATTTTTGAGTTTTTGCTTGATAACGCTTGCTACTAATTATGCTTGTAAGTATTACACGTTTTTCTATTTACACTTTATACATTAACAGATTCGTGTAGTAGAAAGTGTGATACGTATAGTTAGAGCAGTCGATGTGTACTCTCGTGCACGATTTCATAAATCACACTTGTCAAATTGAGCTCCAGATCAACAAGCTGAGAGTTTTTTTTTGTATGGCTGAGAGTGGGCTGAGATCACACATTTGTGTTAAGGGACGTATAAAACATTTCGCTACTCCACTTAACACTTCGGTTCAAATAATTTCTAGCAAAAACAAAATACGTCATAAATAACACCACGGTGTCTCCATAACTTCAGTCAAAAACCTTTTTCTTGGCCATAACCATAAGGGTCCTAAGCTCGACCATTAATACTGCAAGGGTCACCCAGGGGTCATCTGACAGTGTGATCCGATTCATCGATCTTGGCTTACGTACAAAATATTGCTATGGGGTGCTAAACGGAAACTACGGTTTGGTTTGTTTACGTTGTGGTGTACGTCAATGTAGAAATAATTTGTCTACTATTAAGGAATGCTGCGATGCCGGCTGAGAATAGCATCACCCCATTGTTTTATCGCGGGTGTCTTATGAGGTGACTTAGGGATTTGAGGTATCGCTTATTGTGCGTGTACTTTTAGGCGACAAGCTGACAAACTGCCACTATAATAATACATGATATTTCTGAAACGGCCCTTCATTGTTTATCAGAGTTTCAAAAGAATCATTGCAAATACTATGACGTAATAAATATAGGTACCTACAACGTCCATCTAGCGTGCGTTCTTCGAAAAACCTAACATCTTACATGTAAGAGCTAGCATGGCAAAGAGAACAAATAAAATGTACATGTATTCAAAATGAAAGTTCGTTTGGTTCTTAGTAAGTGACGCTCGTGCGAATGTTGTTAAAGCTTAGCAGCGATTTCTCATAGACAAGAGTACTTAACAGTTTTTTTATCGTGTACTGAACTTGACACTCAACAGATTATTCCTTAATCTGAAAAAATTAGAACAGCGTCATCTAGCCCAAAAAATCCTCATTCATTTCATAATCCGAACCATTGCCCTTCGGAAATGTTCTTCAATTTCATTGGCTGGTTTAGCGCCATTTTCAAGTATTCTTTCACCTTGTATATTCTGTCTCCAGGTTTAAAAATAGAATGTCTCGTTGACGGCGCAAACTGCTAACTCGTAATATTGTGACATAAGGTGTTTAACATAAATAATGCTGGAACAGATGTGCGTTGCCGCGGGCGTCGGGGCTGGTGCCGCAAATACTACACCGTATCTGGATGGGTTTTATATAGATCTAGAGCTGATACTACCGCCTTTTGAAATCCTTGTTGACTATATTGATGATTTGATGATCTTTACAGAATAATGTTTTCGCGGTACACTGTACACGAGTCGTATTTCAATGGGTTCTGAAATGGATGTAGAGTTGATATTACCACTTTCTAAAAAAATTGTTGAGGCATTTATTAATTAAGTTCTTTATCCGGTCAACTGCGGCAAAGCCCTCTGGGGGCGTCGGTCAAAAACCGTCAACTGCGACAACGCCCCCTCGGGGCGTCGGCGCTTACAGCTTATTTTACCGCCTTTAATTTATTCTACACTGAAATTAGCTGATAATGAATGAAAGAAATGGACTCAGAATTAATTAAGGATTGATAAAATAGCAACATTTCGCATTCGCCCATTGACAATTACTTTAAATTCATCACTAAAGTAGACCTAAAGATGCACCATATTTCTTGGCGGCCGCGCGAATATCAATATTTACGCATGCTCGTCCTAATTGAGTGTTTTCACTAAATAACTTTATAATTATGTTTGGCCATGCGAAATAAAAAAGCTTTTCTAAAAATAATTGTTTTATTCAATAGATATATGGTTCCAAACACAAAAACCCGGGTAAAAAAAAAAACCTGCTACTTTAGCTAAAGATTGACAGAATCTTATAGCCGCTCGTGTTTATATTATTCAACAACGATGTAGCCTGCTTTATTACGAACTCAACGATATATGAACCGACACTTATCGCTCTCTAGTTTCGTAGAAATGTTTGTTTATGTTACGCAACTCGAGTCAAGTGGCCGCCACCCGCCGCGCGCCCCCCAGATGCGTCACTTATCGCTCAAGGGCGTCCCCAGGAGAGCGGTTAAATAGGTAGGTACCTGATTAATTAATACGTTAGCGCTAATTGTACCTACACGACTCGTATCTTGCTTGACGGGTTTCGATTGCGATATTATCACCGTTAGAAAGTTGTGAAATCTCAAGAACCTA
This sequence comes from Keiferia lycopersicella, assembly GCA_029255805.1. Classification (NCBI taxonomy): domain Eukaryota; kingdom Metazoa; phylum Arthropoda; class Insecta; order Lepidoptera; family Gelechiidae; genus Keiferia; species Keiferia lycopersicella. Next base: position 9,702,054 of record JARACZ010000009.1, on the reverse strand, counting down.
CAAAATAACTTCGCTTTGTTTCAGTTCAGTACCTATTATATTAGATGCGGAATTTGTTAGACTCGATTTTTAAGAGACTTCTATAAATTCCATGGCCGATCATGACACTGCGTTTTCACCTGCCAGTGAGATGCAACAAAAAGAACCTCACAACTTTGCCAACCTTCTGGGAGTAAATAACAGCTCTCCACACATCCATATCTGTTGGCACAGCAATATTCAGCATGGCATCGCCACCGCCGGAGGCTATGTAAAATATTTCTGCTAGAGCATTCATCGTGATCGGCTGCGCGATCGTACGCTCCATGTTACGCGTCACCCAACTTGTCTGCACACGCCACGTCACCCCTCCCTAGAAAACAATAAGGCCCATATTCCCCCAACGCAAGGACAAAAATAAAATGGCGAAGTTCAGCTATTGTGTGTAATCGGATATGCCGATAGTGGCCCGATAGACTTTCTGCTCGAAATTGTTTGATTTCGTTTCGCAGTTTTGACGTGCGATGAAAAATTTAATTCTTCTCTTTCTCTCTTTGGCCATTGTTGGCGCCGTTGCATTTGATTGCCTTCAGTATAAAGGACTTTGTGTTAGGGTTCCGTACCCAAAGAATCAAAACGGGTTCTTTACTGAGATTTCGCTGTTCGCCTGTCGTTCACCAGGCCGTATCTCATAAACCGTGATAGTAAGACATTGATTGTAAATGATACATTTCTACCAAAACTAAAACAACCAAAGTTGTTTATACTTACATACATATATCATATATTTCTTTTGCGACTTGTAAATGATATATTTTTGTTACCAAAAATCGTGCCTCATACACTGATTAAATCGTCTGTCACAGACGTACAAGGCCATTGGCTTGATGATGACAACAACTACTTTGCAATTCTCTTGCATTTTTATAGATATTGGTACGGAACCCTTCATGCGCGAGACTGATTCACACGTGACCATTTCTTTATTTGTTACTATAAAATCTAAACCAACAAACATCCTAAACTACTTAAGTGTTTCAAGTGTTGCAAAAAAGGTGTAAAACTGAACACCCCTTAATTGCCACATTTGCCACCGCAAAAGCAAAAAGTTGGACGATTTCAGAGAAGACCGGAAAATACAAATTTGTGAACACGAGAAGCAAATTAACACTCGCGAAGTGGATACACGTGGGCTGTAGATAAAGTCACGGTCGAGTTTGGGAACTTTTGTGAACAATCATAAAAAAAATACTTTACCATCAAGGTACTTAATGATGGATGGTAAAAAATTATTACCTAGGTAAAACCAAAAAAAAAAAAAAAAAGCAATAACCCAACTTTTCCAAAGAAACTATATTCAAAACGATAGGACCTGCCGGCCACAGAAAACTTGGTTAACTCACGGCATTTTAAATGGCAGGTCCACCAGGTCCATAATTTTTTTTTCATAATTTGGCCTATGTTTTACAGAAAGTAAATTCTATTATCACCAGCTTGTCATGAATTTTTGGTTTCATTAACTTGTAAATTGATACCATACGAAAAACTATGCGTAATATTGGTTTTTCAATAATACCTATAGATTGACTGTAAGTTGTAAACTCCAAACACAGCTGACTGTCCATATGTTTAACAGTGGTGTATAACTACATTTGGATCGCTTGGTGGTTTATTGGTCCTCATTTTTAGTCATTTGTGTCCCATTATCTCTTCCCACGGTTCCAAACATTTTACGATACATTTCGATGCACGTGACGGCTATCGATAACTCAATAAAATTGGGACATCCTGTACTAATTGCCTTCTTGTTTTGTTTCAGATTTTTTCTCAAGTTCTTTCTGAAATGCAATCAGAACTGTTTGAAGAATGCCGGCAATCCGCGGGATATGAGGAGATTTCAGGTAAGATCAATTTTGCTTCAGAATTTGCAGGAAGCAAAGAAGTAGGCGTAAATGCCTTGAATCACGGTAAGGTCATAAGATTTGCAAACATCATTCCAGAAGCTCCCAAATATGCTAAACACTTAGAACCTCACACACACACATGTACTTATCACGCCTACATTCTTGTGCGGTAATATTACGGTCGGTACGTCTGACAAAATATTCGAGAGCCGTTTAAGAAAAGTGAGCCGGCATCACAGGAACCGATTGCCATGAAAGTTATGGAGGTTGCTCCATCTGTCAATCTTCATGGAAAATTAAACAAACTACTTAGTTTTGAATTTTGTATGGGAAGTCCAAAAAAGATTCTTGAATATTGAAAAAAACAGGAAAAAGATCCGTACTCATGTATAGACATACTCGTACATATCAATAGACTTTGTAGTGCCGCGATCCTAAGTAGAGGTATAATATATGTTGCTACGAAAGCTAGTTCCCATCCGAAACAAAGATGGCGTAATTACTCAAGATGTCGACAGGTGAATCGTAGCTTGTTTACTAGAAGCGGGGAAAAATTGCCGCTTCCGTACACGGTATGTCTCAGACACGACGGCGGGGTGGTCTGAAATACAAGATAATAGCGCATTTAAAAGCGGTAGCGGGAGCGAGAAACATACTCTTAGATGAAGGTAAGAAAAAATTGTCGCATCCGGTATCTCTCAGGCACTATGATGGCGATACACAAATGATAATGCGAATGACAGGTGAAGAAATAGAATTGAATGGAAATCGCTCTACCGACAAGAGTGAATGAATTTATTATGAGAATTAAATTTAATTATGAGATAAAAAGTATAGGCAGGCCTTAAAGCGACAAGAGATGAATCCAAGATATAGGCAGATGGGCTTTCTTTATACAACTCCTTAAATTACGCTTGCAAATCTGGCGGTTAAGAAAGCCTGTGAGGTGCCCGGGAGAAAAGAGCCATTGGACTATTCTGGTTACTGGTTATTTTGGTGATGACATTTTTCACAATGTATCAAGCAAGCCAAGCCTTCACGAAGCAGTTAGCTTTTCCTGTTCAAAGCAGTTAGCTTCAAAATATTGAAATTTTGATGTATTTTAAGAGTTATTTATCACTATACACAAAATTAAATGATATTGTTTGTTTTGTCACTTGTACCACACTGTCTGGTATCGCCCTTAACCGAAGGAAGGGTTGCGTTCACAGCTCCTGAATATTTGAACCGGCTCCAATTTACCAGGGGCTCAAATTAAATTTATTTATACAACTTTATTTATTTACCCCATTGCTGTTCGGCTGTTTTAACTTTTTCTTCTATTATTTCATTACTGAGGGATGATCGTTGTAGAAAAGTCAATGCGTAAATCTTTAAGGTTAAGCACAAAGTATTTTTTTTGTCTAAACTGTCTCGTTCTCACTGTCAAGATAGGTACAAAGTAAAGTATGTATAGGTAAAAAAAATATCGACATCCCCTAGAAGATTCACGATTTACTGAATGACTTTGTATGAAAGGACTAAGTTGTTTCTCGTTTTCCAGCATTGGATCCATAGTGAAAATTGATGCCCTAAACAAAACACATCTAACTGAATGAATTCATTATTTAATATTAAATACATTTTTATTTATTTTTGTTACTACTATAAAATGCACAAAGTAAATCTTCAAATTTTCATTTCAGTGTGTAAAATTTTAATTAACTTTAATAAATCTAATCTACCACCATCATAATAATTCACACTTACTGCAAACTTTGCCTCAAACTCACATAACATCTAATTAGCAACCCTACACAACTAGCTATAAAGGTGCATTCACACACACTACTTACGACTACAAATTTGCTTCCACAGTTTGGTAAGACATATTTGTCTTACGTGTCCTCTTGCCAACTCCAAGCAAATGTAGAACTTAGCGCTTAGTACATAATGCTCAATTTTATATGCAGCTAGTTAGTATAGTTGTGTGCGCAGTTATGTCTATATTTGGGCTTTCTGTATGTCATTGAATAATTCAGTGGTCGCTCCCTAACGTTTCAAGGGTAAGAATATATGGGTATACTATAAGTTGGTACGTTTATAGGAAGGAGGAATCGAAATAATGCATTCGCTCATCGATTTGAATAGACCATTTTGAGATATTCCCGTTCTGGTATATTGCCTCTGCATTTTGCGGTTGCAGTCTGTAAATTGCCACACGAATTTGGTGCACTCCAACTTTGAAATAGGATGTTAGAATAGATTATCTACGTTTTATATCTACCTACTTTGCTATGTAACTAAATATAGATTAACAAATAACCTTGGATCGGCTAGCAAATTGGATCATTTGTTGACTCAGCGTACCGCAGCGTACGGTTATTTTAGAATTAAGTGCCTTATAGTTGCATAAATGTCATGATTTTTTGAAATGCAAAGAAAACTAAAAGTTTCTTATCAGTTTCAAGAACACCCAAACCAACAACTTAACCAGCTACAAAGCAACTGTCTCCATTCGAACCTGCCTGAATAATATACGGTACAAGCGTCGTTTGCCCATTTTAGTCCGGACAGGCCCAAGTTCAAGATCATCGACTACACAACCAACTACAGTCGCCCAAAATAAAACCGTCAAGTGTACTACTGGCCGGTCTTATATTTCACACGAGCACAAGGTTACGCACACATGCAACGTATCGAAAGGGAGAGTCGGTGGTCCCTGGGGAGGGTGGAGCCAATGTCTCGGGACCGGGGCCGAAATGGACGGAACTCTTCCAATAGGTATGCAAGGAAGTGCATTGTGGACGTATATGGAGGAGTGCTGTGGGTGGCGGCCGTGCGATGGAATTCCGATCGATTTTTTTGTGTCAAATAAGTACTTCTTAGGGTGAAGAAGCGGGTTGTTTTTGTATTGCGTTGCCGAATAGCTGGGTTTGTATTAGATACAGGGTGTCCTTCTTTAAGTGGTCCAAATAAAAGATTCTGGAAAGCCTTAGGTACCAATTTAGAGTATTGTCTTTAGATTATTCGCAGAAAAAAAAATGAATCTCCCATACTAACAATAACTGATTTTGGCGTACTACAAGACAAATGTAAAAGTTACTACCTTGTAAGAATTAATTATACAATACTTATTTTAAATGTATGGTTAAAGAAACCGAAGCGAAAAAAAATGTATTTGTTTTGCTAAAATAAAATTAAATTGCATTGCTAAACTCATCAGATACTTATTTTTATTTATAAACTGTTCTTGTCCCGTTCGAAACACTCAATTGCTCTGAGTTTCCAGTTAACCTATCATAATACCAGTATTTTAATTCGCAGGTGGTGATATCAACGCAAGTGATGGTGGACGGTCCACTGCTGGCCATCTCTGACAACATGTTTGTCCACAACAACAGCAAACATGGCCGCCGAGCGAAAAGGCTGGACCCCACTGAAGGTATTGAAGCTGCGCCTGAACCCTCCTGTACGTTTGTGTTTTGTTTTTTATTATTTCTTTTTTATTTATTTTAAAAGTGGCCTAATGTGCGACAAATATACTTCAAAGAGAAATGTGCTATGAAATAATGTGGAAATACACCCAATAGGGCTGTGGACGCGCAGGTCAAATGAGCTACTTTTTAAAACGATCTAAAGCGGTATTTTGTATGAAAATAGTATGACGTCATTAACTGCTATTTTGGATGGCGTCAGAACACTTATATTTATGTAATTTTTCTGTTTATTAATTCAAACTTTAAGAATTTTGAAAAATTATGACTGAAGACCGTTGTATTTTTGAACAATAGTTTTAAGCGTACAACCTTTTTATTTTATTCACAACCGAAACGGTGACTATCGTTCGTTTACCGAGCAGAATGTAAAGTTTTCAGTCCTTTCGGAGATTTCTTGCTGCTCACCTTTTCACTGGCCATATTTGTATAAACAATATTTGTTGAATTATTGACACCCTTTTTACCTATACTATTTCGTTTTCCTTTTTCATCATGGTTTTTAATAAAGCGTCCTGAAGCAGACGTCACATTAAACCAACCTAGGTTAGGTTAGGTACAGACGATTATTTTATTTAAATATTAAAACATTATGAACCTTACAATTCCAATCAATACGCGCCCTTTGACATTCAGTCCTATACCTATAAATCGAAGTGTGCAAAAGTCATAATAACGGCCTGGTCTGAAAAGTCGTTTGTATGCGAGGAATCACTGCGGACATTTCGCAAGAACTTCGCACAGGGGGCGCTGAGGGGCGCTGAGCCGAGCAAGACACGGTACGGATAATTTACTAGGGAATTATGCCTTGGAAATTCTTCTAGCGGGTATATGGCAGTAGCTTGAAACTTTCTGGATTCTAACCTATTTTGAAATTGTGCCTTTTGGGCTTTGACGTAGGGAAGTAACTAGTTTTGACTAGCCTAAAACTGATTTCTCTATCAAATTGAAACAAGAAATACATATACTTTGAAAATGCAGCGGCTTTTCAGAGTTATAAAACATCAGACACATGTTAATGTCTCAGTTGAGACATAGAATATAATATATGCTAGTTAAGGCTTAATAAGTAAGGCTAAGTAAGTAAGGCGAAAATTACAAAAATGTGGTAACACATGATTTCTTCAAGTAGTCCTCAAACTGAAATCTCCATACTATAATATAAAGCTTCTTCCACATTATCCGAGCATCAAAAGTTGTGTAGTAGACGGCGTGAAACCTCCAAGTCGATGGATTACACGGTGCGAACGAGACAATTTGCACAAACACCCGACTAAATGACATTCCGTGCCTCTTGCTTTTTGACTGATAACGCAAAATAAAGAGGGTTGTGTGTTACCAAGCGTGATGAGTTGTCCAGCAGTGGACTGTTGTGGTAGTAGTAGAGGTATAGTGCGGCTTGAACGACAGAATTTGCACAAACACCCGGCTGAATCGAATTTCGCGTCTCTTACTTTTTTAACTAACAAAGCGAAATGAAATAGTACCGTACTGTAAAATAAAGTATGGAACAAAATAGATAGTGATAGCAAAAAGTTTCCTGCATCTTCGCTCAACGATGAAAAAATGCTAACAACAAGTCTGCAAACTTTTAACATTGAACATGAAAAATTAATTTATCGCGGGGGAACAAGAGAAAATATTAGTCAAATTAAAAATGAACCTCGAACGTAATCTTCTTTCGTCCCCTTAAATTCACTTTCTCTACCCGTCTTTATTACTGCGCCGTTTTGTTCAAGATTTCAGATTCCCCCTGTTGTCTTACGACGCGTGTCCCCCTAACAACCTTCTTGCATCTGCGAAGTCGGTTCAACAATGTCATAACAACCTTTAACTTCAATTTCATCTTCAACTTTATCTACACTCATTAAAATTCATTTTCTACAAAGCGGACGAATCAAATCTGATCTTATAGTTTCATTACAGTCGACCGTGACTTTTACGGTCTGCAATTGTCCTTTTTCTCGGAACAGTAAAAGATAAAAGTTCAAGAAGGACGGAATGAGTTTTAGTGTTGTTGCGTTTACTCAACTTTTAAGTTGTTCGGTATGGAATTTTGTCTGCTAGTTTTAGGGTGAGGGACTTACTACGAATTACACTAGAAACTTGTGTTATTTACTTATTTCCTTTTATTACTTAGTCAGCAAAACAGCTGCAATGACGAGTAGGTATCGAAGTAGATACGTACGGAACTTGAATGGTATCTATATTTGTCTAGCTTTTATCTCAGCTCAGCAAAAATAAAAATCTTTATACGATAACTATTTAGGATAGAGTCCAGTTAGCCCTATTGATTCAAGATTTTCTACTGACTACAACCTAATAAACTTTTGATCTCTTCTATAAGCCACTTGCACCCCAGTAGAGCAATCTTTAATATAGCTATAATTTTGTCTTTTTCTTTATAACTTCCCTCGGTCAGGTTGTAAGCTGAAAGTTTCATTGTTTAGATTTCTTTTATTCTTCAACAGCGGGTCTGTACCCCCCGTTGCCTGTCGCTACTCCTTGCATCAAGGCCATATCTCCTAGTGAAGGATGGACGTCGGGAGGATCCACGGTTATCATAGTAGGGGACAACTTCTTTGACGGGCTACAAGTCGTCTTCGGAACTATGCTGGTTTGGAGTGAGGTGAGTATATTTATCTAATTTGATCATAGGTCTAATAATGTCAATAACTTGCTACATTGCTTTATATAATTCAATATTTACTAGGTTTTTTAATGTCTCCAATTATACTCATACTCTTCGTCATTTGAAATCAATGGCAGTAAACTTTAGATTGTAGCTGTTGTGTCCAAAAAGTGGCAATGTAAACCCCTTTAGGTTTATTAAGGTTTAGGTATATTTTAGACCTTCGCCTGTGTGCAAGCAAAAGATTCATACTAATTATACACCATTGAAAGTTTTGTAACCAATAACATCATAATTTTCAGCCTAATATACGACTGATGTGGCGCAGTGGTAGTGTGACTGCCTGCCACGCATAGGTTCCGGCTTCGATTCTCGGTGGGACACTCACAAAGTTGATATTTATCTGTTTGTGAATTTGTTCCTAGTCTTGTTAGGACGTTGCAGGTTGAACCACCTGATTATTCGTAAGAAAGACCTTAAGCTGTAGGTCTCGGTTGCTGTCTATGTTGTTAACTTAGTCGGCTATTGCTTCCAACCATATCAGAGGCCTGCTACTAGTAGTAGGCGGTTGAAAAACTCTGACAGGGTTCATCGGGTTGTTAGGTGACTCGTTGTCCCACTCGAAAAAGAAGAAGCCTAATATAGATTGTTTGTCTCCAGCTAATAACCTCGCATGCGATACGAGTGCAGACGCCGCCGAGACACATACCGGGCGTGGTGGAAGTGACGCTGTCGTATAAGAGCAAACAGTTCTGCAAAGGAGCACCGGGCAGATTCGTTTATGTTTGTGAGTATTATTCTTCTGTGTTCTTATGGTCTTGTATTTCACTAAACAAATATCATGTCTTCTTTATTTCTTTAAGATACAATATATAAAAACTTACTGACTCTCTACTTACAAATAAAAATATCCTCAAAAGCGTCCCCGCGAGGCAAGTTACTCAAAAGAGCTTGTATTTCTAACCTTTACCAAGTATCTTTGAATATTGTAGGTATCTTGGGATTCAAACAAGATCTAAATATTAATAAAAAAGCACAGAATTGAAACAATTATCCTCCATACCGATTTCTGAAAGATGAACTCTACTAAAATTGGTAATGCTGTGACTTTTTGCGGTGAATATAATATTTCGATTAAGTATCTTTGTGCCATGCCAATCTATACTTGCCCTTATCCCTTACGATGTCTTTGCAAAAAACCTCGCTAAAAGATAATTAATTCGGCAACAGTAGCTTCGATCAATCAATTAGTCGGCGATTCGTTGTTGGGCAACGCAACTAATGATTGATATTGTTTTTCTTGTCCGCATAGCAGCACTGAACGAGCCCACGATAGATTACGGCTTCCAAAGACTACAGAAACTTATACCGAGGCATCCTGGCGATCCGGAAAAGTTACCAAAGGTGAGTGACCTTTCTTCCTATTTGATTTGGATAATGGCTGCTAATCGTTTTCCGGGACGTTATTATCCTAGGGCTTTTCAAGGCAAGAGTTAATCTAGACAAGCTTTACAGCCTGCATTGTCATACACTGTCATATGGCATGGATGGCAGGCAAATAAATGGGTTATGATGGTATCTTACCCATATATCTTACCCTATGTAGACTAAAGCTCGTACAGTAATAACTACAAAACGACGTTTTTCGTTCGTATTCAAATCTGAGAATAAAGAATATGAGAAGTATTTTTATTTTTCACCAGGAAATCATCCTAAAGCGAGCAGCGGACCTGGCAGAGGCGTTATACTCGATGCCTCGCAATAACCAACTCGGTCTTGGCGCCCCTCGGTCGCCTCCATCGAGTATGCCCTTCAACTCTTACACCGGTCAGCTGGCCGTCAGCGTGCAGGATACCGCTGCCAGCCAGTGGACTGAAGGTGGGTTGATATCTACAAGTATTCATTCGTTCTAGACACTTACAATCCTTTCGATTTCAAATAATTCGATCCGTCACACTGAGCAGATTGTTACAGGACGTAAAATATGAAATCGAAAATTTGTTAGACTGCTTTATGCTGCTTAAGATTCTCTTCGGATCGCTGAGTCAGCTCAGTTAGTTAGTTTATGTTATTCAACTTTGATCATTCATGAAACTTTCAATTGTCTGTATGGAACACTTAGGGTGCGTCTCCACTGAAGCGGGGCTGTGCTAAGCTGAGCTGAGCGGGGCAGTAATTGACTAATCAAGGTGCGTCTCCACTGAAGTGGGGCGGGGATTCGGGAATTTTCAGGCTCTTGATTGGTCAATTCATGCCGCGCTTAGCTTAGTTTAGCGTAGCCCCGCTTAAATGAAGACGCACCCTTATAATCATCCAAAGAAACGATTTCTGCCAACGACAATTCAATTCAGTCGTAAAAACTTACTGTAACCTTTTTAGTACAAGTAGCATTACGAAGAAAGTCCTAACGATAATTTCGTGATGACCCAGGCTTTTTCTTTTAGAAGAGTACGCGCGCAGCGGCGGCTCGGTGTCCCCCAGATACTGTTCAGCTGCTTCAACTCCTCACGCCGCGCCCGCTGCCTACCCTCATCCACAACACTACCCCGCACCGCCCACGTCGCTCTTCAATACAAGCTCACGTGAGTGCTAAAGAACACCAGTACTCCAGTCATTTTAGTTGCACCCAGTCCAGAAGTCTAAAACATATGCGTTCATTCTTTTCGTCGTGTTGGTTGCCTACCCCCAAAGCGATATGCCGTATGGGAACCTTCGTTTTTAACAGGAGTTCACGTGAGTACTGATAGCATAAGCATAGTTTACTAGTACTCGGTGTCTTTGAATATAGTCCAGCAGTGGCTAGTGACATCATCTGTCTACCCCCGCAGCAGTACTCCGTAAGTAAATATTTAAAAGCTTTATGTGAGTAATGATGACACTGTTTTAAATATTTTCATTTTTTACTTACTGGTGATTGTATCTGAAAATACCCCTTGCATTTCTATTCTCAAAATGTAAATGTAGCATAATATCTTACACCAAAACAAATTAAAAATCTGTCTAGAATTGAATTTGGTAACTGAAATATTTCTTTATGGCTTAATATTCTTATCAAATAAATATGAACCAATTTGCTGTTTTATGTTTCAGTTCTCAAAATTATCCGCCAATATTTCATTCAAATTTTAAATTTCAAAACACCAACAATCCCGGTCATTTCCAACGCTTGCACAGTTTGCTTTCGCCTTTTGTGTTAACGTTCTGTTCTGTCGACCAGTGTCCCTCGGCCCGTACCACCCAGCCAACGTGAATGGACACTTATCTGACCACTATAACGTGTATAACACGAAAGATAGCGGACATTATGAAAGAAATTCTAAACCGTCCGACTGTCCTGTAAACACTCATTCTCGAGAAATGAAAGAGGATAAAGGCAAGAGGAGTGCCTTTGCCGTAGTGAGGCACAGTCCGCCCCACACTCCGCATAACTGGCAGCTCGCTGTTCAATGTTAGTAGTCTTTTCTGTCTCTATTTGGTTTCCTTTTTTGTGTGTGCCCTATCTTCTTGTTTGGTGTGCGCCATAGTGCTATAGAAGTGTGGTGTGCTCAGAAAATCAAATTGTTTGCTTGATAAAAATAAGGCTGATAACTTATGAATGATTAAAAAAGAAAGAATATTTGCCTTTAAAACTTTTGGTGTGTTTAGAAAAACAAATTGTTTGCTTGATAAAAATAAGGCTGATAATAAAACTTAAGGAATACCTTATAAATGTTTAGAAAAGAAAGAATATTTGCCTTTTAAAACTTTTCTTTTTTCGCCTGAGTTGACTTTGTCCATCCTTTCCTAAAACATGCATGTAGCATAAGCTTATTAATTTGCTTGTAGAAATCCAATATAACCATTGGTGTTACCTACTTCTTTGTAACAAGTTTTTTTTTGTTCACAGGAATGGGCGGCCTAGTATCGTCGCCATTCAGCGTGAACCCCTTCTCATTGCCCACCTGCAGCGCCCAGCAGTACGCACAGACAGCGCCTTTAGCGTCCAAGTAACGTATGGACTCAGTATTCTAAGTGTTGTATCAACAGAAGTGGCAAGGTACTGTTAAGTGTTCAGAACGGTCGCCGTTGTAAAAATCATTAACATATCCAGCTTAGAAAATGAAAATAGAGCTTGGGGTGTTCGGTTTGTATTATGTATTTACCAAAGACATTTCTAAATTAGTCTTCTTGTAATATTGTTTGTACCTCGGATAAGGGGTAGGCTTCACTTTGTAAATATTATTATTATCGTTATGTAAATATTAGCATTAGTCCAGTTGCTAGACAAAGTAATTACGTAGATTTTATATACACTGGCGCCCAAATTCGTTTCAGATTGCTCAAAATTGGGTGAAATATCATGTAGTAATCAAATCTATTCTCATTTCTCTACCTTCGTTGTGTATTTTTTTCTGTGTGAACGTCTTCTTGTTTTGTAAAATCTGTGATATATTTATTGTAAGTACCTTTGTAAATTCTGCTAAATAAAAGTGTAAATTTTCTCTTCGATTCTTAAATTCGGCTAGTGTATATTCGTCACTGCTTAGGTTTGTAAACATCGAATATAAATTTATGGAATATTGATCATATCTCGAAACAAAACATATCCTGTTTTTATGAATGGGGATTCAACGTAGTGGAATACAACGAAAATCTCTCAAGATGTATACGAAAAGATAAAAATAAATGTACTCTCCCGAACACTTTCCCCGGATTTGAACACGAAGCGTATTTACAGGAAAAAGAAGTTTATACTGTAATATACTGAGAAATGAAACGAACAAGCGGTTTAGCTTGGCCGATAGAAAGATAGAAAATCGTTTCATAATGATTTTTGCTGTGGAACGAGCTCTATCTTTTCGTTAGTCTTTTATTATTTGGTCAATATCTCAAGAGAGTTGGTTGGTAAAAACCTCTTTTTACTGTGACATCGTGTACGTATTTTGGAAGTTTCACCGGTTTCCTCAGCGAATATGAAATGTAGTTACGTATATTGTTTAATGCAATTGTGTATCGGATAAGACTTGTACATTGTAATCTTTCATGAAACAAAAATATCACGAATACGAAATTCAAATAAATATTAATTATACGACTTTTATGTTTTTTTTTTTCATTATATTAGCCAAATGCTACATAGAATTGATCACATCACAACAGGTTGTAATATAAAAAGGGATGCATCAAACAATGTTGACCAAAAATCCTTATACCGTCGTTTCGGCGTGATGGGAGCTGGTATATCATCAGTTGTAGGGACAGTAGGCTAAATTAAACAATAGGTATTTTAAGGGACATAAAAATCTCCAATGGGCCCAGTTGCACCATAAGGCCACCTATCCATCATTTCATATCGTGTCTAACAAAAACATAGCATCAAAACCATTGTGATTTCACACATGGTACTCATACGCACCCCACTTGAAATATTATACTAACAATTTTAGTCCTCTCCAAGGGTAATAATAATTCCTATTGTCCTTTTGACTAGATAATGCATGGGTGTTTTATGTCTCTAATTGTATCGCGAAAGAATGGGGATAGAGTTACTACGTTTTAGCATAAGAATGGATGTAGGAGATCTCTCTTTGTAAACATAAATTAATTGTGATTTAATATTAACTTACTTAGGGCTGGTTTCGATTATATGGGCTATTTAGCTGTTTAGTCCAACTGTTTAGTTTGGACCCTTCAACAAATAATTTTGAAATACCTATTGGTTATGGAAATGAAAACAATGATATGTCACGACTTAGGTAGGTTGAAGATTCGATCTTCAATTAACAAAGTCCTCAATCATCAGCAATTTCACCATGATTAAGACGTTTTGCGAGCAAAAAGTATCATACTAAAAACAACAACAAAATATTGTTAAAGTATGATAGAGACATAAAAATAATGAACAAATTGAAACAGAATCTCCAATAAGGCTGCGTACACATGTTCGGCTAAGTAACTAGATTAGGTCGCAATAAGCAAATGGGCGTTTTGTCGCCGCCGCTCGCGACGCGTGCGTGCGCCGCACGTGCGGAGTCCTGCGCACGCGACGGCCGGATGTCATACGAGCGCTGTTAGTGTTTCCAATTAGATAACTTCTTTGCTTATAAGGTCAAGGAAACATATTAGTTTTCCGAGGAATTTATCTGCTGTTTTGTATTTCTATTGGAAAGTGAAAGTTTTTAATTTTATGTTTGGTTTTGTTATCGTTCTAGGTATTTGTTTATTTTAGGTGAAATTAAGAAAATGTCTACAGTCTTTAAAAGATACTCGTTTTTTATATACTCGTATATACCCTTAATTACTAGATTTTTAAGAAAAATAAGATACCTAATATATATATTTAAATATGTTAAAATACGTAATAAAACAAAAGTTTACAGTAAGATTCTCTCTCTTATAATAATAATGAACAATATCGAATTTCAAAAAGGGCGTGATGGAAATGACATTTTTATTCCTCCGGTTGTCTGTCGTTTTTGACAAACAAGTTGAGTGTGCGGATCGCACGCCTGCGTCAATCTGTCGCAGAATCGCGCGGCGGTCGCGTGACGCGTGCCGGCCGCGTGGCGGGTCGCGCATTACCAAATTAGCGTCAGTGTGCACCTAGCCTTAAATCGCATTACGTATGGGCGGGTCAGGTTACTGATGCGAATTAGTTTTGTGGAAATTTATATTACCTACTTATGATGTTTTTCTTTTACAGAAAGGTTATTACAAGTAGGTTTCCCAGGTTTCTTAAATTAATTCTACTAGATATAGGCAATGTCACAAAAAAATGTTTTAAAGTCGTGTATATTACTCACAGGTAATCTTAAATAAAGAAAAATAATAGTACCAACTTCATTATCAGTAATTTGGCTTTGCCTATAGGTTTTATTGAAATCCATTTGCGGACAGGTCTCTACTGAGTTCACTGAACAAATATTTGCTATTTGCTACGGGTTTTTGCGATCATTGCCATTACCATTTTCATTACATAAATGTATTAGCATAATATTATTACTAGTACATTGACAATGAACACAGAAATCCACAAGTGTCCGTCAAAACAAAAGTCCGACATCAAACGCAGAATTAAGTACACTAGCAGAAATAAAACAAAACGTAAAACGCGTAAGAAAGTCCTTCGACGGGCGGGGAGGGACTCAGGGCGCGAGGGGGGGCAGGGGGGCGGCCGACAATAGGTGTACAGATAACTTTCCTTCCATAGTAGAGTCAATACCGACCCTAGGGAGTTTTACCCTCGAGGCTCGGTCGCTTGGGAAAACTAGACCCAACAATATAGAAAAGGACGGATTTATTCACCCCTCGCAGACTAGAAAGGTGCATCCGAGTGTAGCTATGTATTAATAATATATAGAGGAAAAATGCCGAGGACGTGCACGGAGTGATATGTTGGGACTGTTAGCGAGAGAGGGATAGATGACATCAATTTGTCGTGTCGTGATGGGGTTTTATTTTGTTTTCTTCGTTTGCAATTTTTTTTCGGAGATCTATTTTTGGGCTTTCGATTTTGGTGTTGAAGGATTAGTGATTCAAGCAACTGTTATTGGTAGGTACGTATAAAATGTTTCGCTTACCTGCGGTAGTAAAACTTTTCTTCGTCACAATCACAAAATCTTTTCAACCGTAAAGTAGAGAAACATTCGTCTATGAAATCACTTTTGTCAATGTAACAGCAACTTTCATAATAATTGTGTAACTCTACCAAGTTTGTACAGTGTTTTTAACGAATATACATCTTCGAATCATAAAGAACTTTGGAACTGTATAGTTTTCAAACTTTTGAAAAACAGTTTGTTCACTAATTTTCACATCCTGTAAAACAGGTTTAAATATGCAAAATTGACCTACCCAAAAGCTTGCAAAGTTGATTCCGTAATAAAACGGTTACGCGGCGGTATCGCCGGAGCGTGTCAACGGGCGGCGCTGAGCGAAATTGAGTGAAAGTCGAGTTAAAGTATTAAAAGTTTTCAGCTAGCGATCTTCAGCCGACGACGTCGAGAGATGCACCTCAATCTAAAATAAAGTATCGATATCGATGAGGGTGGAAGATAGCATTATCTACAAGAGTTACCGGTGTGAAGGCGCTAATGGTTACAACGGTTCAAACTAACTTTTTGTTCATGCATTTCTACTAAAAATAGTAAACATTTACAACGGTTCTTGTTAATGAAGTTAACATGATCTGCGGCTACAAGTCTTGCTAACAGGTATCGCGAGCGGAGAGTGTCAACGAGAAAATTTGTGAAATTTGAGACTAGTGACCTAAGACGACGATAAAGATGATTAGGTGGGTATTTGAACATATTATAGCTACTAGAAAAAAAGACGGTGTCCTGAATAAATATTCAAAAATACAAAAATATATATAAAAATTACAAAAAATTGTAACGACGAAAACCTTAATTACAAAAATACAAGTAACTAAGAAAACCTTATGATTATGACAAACATTAAACTAGTAAATGACGATTTGACACCTCACAGATCGCATTCTGTTCCATAAGACTATCGATATATCTTAATCTTACTCAGCCAGCACTATTTCCTTAACACGGTGTAAGTTAATAATGTAATAGAATTACGAGGGAAAAACTGTTGAACTCCGCTCGACCGGTCGCAACTTAATTGTAGCAGTTTGTTTTCCACGTCTCACTGTCTCGCGTGTGTGTACAGATGTACTCTTTTTCTATAGCTTGAATAGTCCACTGTTGGACATTGTCATTGAGGTTGGGTTGCCATACTCACCACGCTAGATGCAGGCGGCTTGGCGACCGCAGTGCAAGATACTGTGGATAGTCACAGAGAACGCTGCAGTCTGTTCCTTGGATTCACCCCTTAATCGACTTTTACTACACTCAGTAGAAATGGGGTGATGCTATTCTAAGCTGGCACCATACGGCATAATTGATATGTTCTCAGAAAGTTTTTCCTACTTTACCTTAATAGGGACAGCAGTCCACTGCTGGACATAAACACTGGATACTTAGGTGGACTTGTGTACTAGAAGTGGAGTTGCTATTACCTACACGGTGTGTCAACACACAGTGTGTAGTAAGTAGTATTTAATTTTGGTATACATCTTAAGTAAGAAGGTAACCAGCTCTGAAAAGAGCTCAGCCCTGAGTCCTACCCTGTTAAAAATTATGGTAAGAACTTGTTTGATGTATCAAACTGCAGTCAGAATTTAAGGAACAAAAAGTTTACATACATCATATATCACGCCTTTATCCCTTGCGAGGTAGGCAAAGCGTTAACGGCCGTATGAATACGGTCGCTATCGCCACGTCTGACATTTTCGAGGAAAAATAACCAAAAAAAAAAAAGTTTTGTGTCGTAATTTTTCTCAAAATGCAAATATTGATCAAAGCAGACTTTTTTCTCGTGGAATCACTTCTTCAAGAATTTTTACAGCTTAGATTCACAGTAAGTATTTATCTTTCTGTTTGTTTACAAATCTATGAATCAATCACACCAAACTGTTTCAAACATACTACTACCAACATTGCTCGACAATACCGAACTGAGAAGATCACCATGTACTCTTAGCTGCACTTTAACCTACCCTAGTATAGTCGAGGTATCCAAATACTGGTAGGGTGCATTTAAACCATGAAACTGAACAACTTCCCGAAAAAAGATTTAAGAAACGCCCTAATAAGTTTGACTTCTCATTCTTAAGATCTCAATCCATTTTGGGTCATTGAGCCAAAGAAGTTAGTTAGTTCGTATAGTCAATGCAGTCAGCTGGTCGTGATTTTATATGGAGCTCGAATGGTTTTGGCCATTTCCTGACATAATTATGTTCCTAGGAAAAAGTTGTTCAGTTTCATGGTCTACATGCACCCTATCAGTATTCGGAGATCTGTCCCTTACACCCAGTATAACTTGACCCCTTGAATGTATGACTTGAACTTGTACACACGATCAGTGTAACGCTGGCTCGTGGATGGTAGTGAGTTACGACGGACGTCTGTAAGGAAATCTCTCTAGAAAACTTGGTTTGTATCGTGCAACGGCCAGTGGAACAAAATAATCCAGTCTTGAGAGATTGAAGACTGTAGGACAACTTTCCACTTAACATAATTTCAATTTTAAGCTATCTTGTAGCTATTTTGTAGATGTGTAAAGATTGTCAAACGCTGTTTTCAAATTATTTAGGTTAAGACTGGCGTCTCTGTGCTATTTTTTCATAACACTACTGAGTTTTATACACACTTCTCATCAAAAAATCCGGGACACCTTGCAAGATTATGTGTCGTATGCTTAGTTTTATCAGATATGCGAATCCAAAAGCACGGTTAAATTTGGCCAGAAACAAGAAAAACTTAATTGTGCCGGATTTTTTGATGAGTAGTGTAAATAGAGTTTTCTAATTCCCAGAAAATTTCAGACAAAAACAAACTATTTGAATATGCATAGACGCTAATAAAACTGCACTCAGACTGCCGGAAATTTTCTGGACTGACGCCTCGCCGGGACTCACAACTACCAAACAAAAGTTTGTTACAAAAATCATGCGAATATGAGTGCTAGAGGCAGTTCGTGAAAAATTAACATCGAGCTTTCAAAATATAAAAGCATTTTTTTTTACATTTCTGAACCGTTTTTGTGTTAGTTACTGTTTTGCAGGAAAGACAGCTAAAATTATGCTTAATATTTTTGCTCCTGCTTAGTAATTTCTACACTTTCGTACTTCGCCAAAGTTTAATAACTAGACTGGCGATATATTGTAGTTTTGTGCATCGTGGTTGTGGTTTTGACTAGTAAATAGATACAACAGAAAAAACAATAAAACATGAAGAAAAAAAGGCTTAGAAACATGCACCGTGTTTTGGAGGATGGTATTAAATTGGGGAAGTTATGTACATCGAACTGAACAACTTTCCGTATAGGGCCAGTACTGGAAAATTAAATAAAAGTTGATCTCTCTGAAATTCACCATCACCAGACTAACTTTGTATGATTCTGATTTTTTTTTCGTATTTCGACCTATGCTCCTTGGAGAAAGTTGTTCAGTTTCATGGGCTGGTTCACCCCTTAAAATATTTGCAGCTATTTTTTAAAATCCTGTATTTAAGGAAATAAAGAAAGTTGCAGCGCGGCGTATTATAACGATCACAGAACACTAGATCACGACGCACGACGTCAATTTTCCATACGCTATCTTACACTGCGTATAGCAACACAGTGCCACCTCATCACCCAATACCCTACCAAATTCGAACAGGTCAAAATGTGTAAACAATACGATCAATTCGCCCTAACTGCAGATGCCCTGGTTGTCCCTTATCACGCTTCGCATCCAGTTTTATGGGTCTAATCGCGCCGATTGGGCCCGCGCGGCCAATTTTCTAACCTGACCGATTACAGGATTACACCTAATTAGCTATTACCGATACGCCGATGTGTGTATTGCGGTTTTGGACGGTTAGTAGGGCTGGTTTGAATATGAAAAAAAAATTGAAAAGATAATTGTGGAAGATTGAAAATAACACTTGATGCAATTTTAATTTTTCGTTTAACAGTTCTCATACTTCATTCACACAAGTTATAATTTTTCGTACAAGTCAAACTTCTGCAACTGAACGAAAGTAAATTTAAAAGACCTCGCTACCTATAATGTTCTAAATCCTAAAAATGTCGTAAACGCATAATGACCTAAATGCTTAGATTATTGAAGGTCTTGCTACGTTCAATAATCTAAGCCTGAATGCAAAATGACCTAAACGCCAAAGAGCCAGAACCAGTGAACTCATAGCTTTTTATATGCGACTTTTTATTTCACGACGATTATACTCGTAGTTGTAAGGCAACGTGTTAAATCTGTTTTTAAGTTTCGTAGCTAAGTTTTCATTTGGTCTATCCTTACTACGACTCGTAGCAAAAGACTACGACGTAGACGTACAAAAGACTTGCAACAACATCTAATAAAACTTTGACTCATGGACTGAACATTTTCATATAACCGTGTCTCCTTTATAAAATGCTTTAAGGAATCCAGTCTAGTTAGGTACTTACTGCTCGGCGGTAAGCCCGCCTAATAAATTGGTAAGCTACTTACCGAGATCGATTCCGAGACAAGATATTACGATGGAGCAATCTATAGACGGGCCCTTGAACAATCAAGGAATTTTGCAATTGATATTGAAATACTGAGTGATTTTTCAATCATAATACACACTTTGTATGGCCACCTGTGAAATTGCAAAAAAAATGGATGTTTCATTATATTTTTGCCGTTCAGGTGTGAATTTATTTTTCTGTGAGGTTTCTAATTTTTTTCTGCGATTTCTCAGGTGGCCCCGTAGTAAAAGTTGTTCAGAATCATGAGTAGAAACAGCCTACAAAGTGTGTGTATTGATTAAAAAATAACCCGACATACCAAGTACCTACTTACATTAAATTCTGTAAAATTTCGTGAACTTGTTTTATAAGTGTAGGTAGGAGGTAGGTACGTATATGGCATAGTTTATTTGTTTGTAAATAATCTTGCGACTGTGAGATTTTTTAAGTAGCTAAGTAGATACCTATATTATTAAATCTGTTTTAAGACCTATTTTTAAAGTAAAAGTGAAGTTACATACTGAAACCCGTATGTGTTATGGATAATTAGATTAAATAATTAAAATGAAGTATTTGTCATATTTCGGTACCCACACTTAGTTTTCAGACACAACAATAAAAATGTCTGAGAGTAAAACAATCAAATCAAACTAAAACAAAGAAACCCAACTACACAAAACAACTTTCCAAGCACTTTCAGCGTAGGCTTTCAGAGTGCTAACCAGCGCCATCTTGTTTCAACCAACTTCTAGCTAGTTCACACAAACTCCAACAGATGTCGCTGAACACCTCCAGGGATTTGACTCGAACCATTTTCAGTGCGCACCGTCCTGAAATAGAACGAACCGCCTCAAGAAAGGGAGAGAGCAATTCTCAAGGCTCTTACTCAGACACCGCTTTGGGACAAGCTGTAATATTCCTTTTTGTTACTCTGGTGGGTGTGTCTCAACCAGCCAATGGGGGTGGCCTGCTCTCAAGCCACTCCCACCCAGTTTCTGATGCCTACTGGGACTTGGGAAAAATGTTGGCAATAGGTAATTTTGAATGGCGTTTGTAGGTGACGTAATTGCTACTTTATGTTCGGATGGACGTTAAAATTTCCCAACGGATCGTCGGGCTGATTGAAAATGGAATTGGTAGCGGAATTATGTGTAATTGCGAAGGAAATGACGGCTTGCGACACGTGTTGTTTGTCCAATCGGGGGCGACAGGTGAAACGACCGAATTACAAGTTAAATCGAAAACGGTGTCATGAAAATCATTCGAATGATGTTGAATTTGTCTTTTGATACATTCAAGTTTATGGCAGGTACCTAATACTAATTTTAAAAAGACTGAAGATACGTTTTTAGTAATAATTTAACCATGTATCTCTAAGTACTCGCGATTACCTACTTTCACACAATTTGACACAAAACCGGTTTTATCGTCAGCTGGTTTATTTTTCAATATCATAATAGTGTATTGTTTCACGCATTACCTACGTTTTAACAGATTTGTCAATCGCAGAAATTCAGAGTTTGACATCAAAAATTTTTCACGTTGGTGTCATAGCTAACACGATCTAAATTATCTTTATCTCCGCAAGTCCGCATACTCGTATATGCATTAATGATGATCGAAATAACATACCTATTATAAAATGAATAAAGAGGATCCCTAATCTAAACTTTCGACGACCGATGTGGCGCAGTGGTAGTCCGACTGCCTCTGACGCAGAAGGTTCCGGGTTCGATTCTCGGTGGGTCACTCACAAAGTTGATATTTATCACTTTGTGAATGTGTTTCCAGTCTGGTTAGGACATTACGGGCTGAACCACCCGATTGTCCGTAAGTGAGATGGTTCCGTGTTTCGGATGACACGTTAAGCCGTAGGTCCCGGTTGCTGTCTATGATCACTTAGACGGCGGTCGTTACACAACCATGTCAGAAGCCTGCTACTTGTAGTAGGCGGTTGAAAAATTCTGACACTAGGGTTCATCGGGTCGTTGGATGACTCGGTGTCCCACACGAAAAGAAGAATCTAAACTTTTTGCTAGAAAGCAAATAACTACCTACAAACCAAACAAGCGGAAAAAATTCACGCCACTGATGTGACTCAAACTCACATCTTCTGACCCATGTCTTCTGTGGGTTGGAGTCCCATCGGTGGCGTGATTTTTTATCAATCTCTAGTGTTCGATTAAAACACGAAGTATTCGAAATTACTATCTTGTGGATATTTCTACAAAATAATAAACATCCTAATAAGGATTAGCAGTGGGCAATAATGCTTAAAAACGAAACATACTTTTAAATACAAAAAAATTGCCCGACATAGGTACAAAAATATCCAAAACTTTTCACTAAAACTTCTTAGCCACACGACCAGAAACACGGTCTCCACTCTACACATCTACTTTAAACTCGGCCGTCTCGTGTTGCCTTAAAAGTGCTAAGCCGTGTCGAGACCGGGTATTCCCTGGGATATCACTCTTATCCGTCAATATCTTTGCATACTTACCACTCTGCGTTGGCACTACTGGGCGGGTAGTTTTACGATAGCTACGATAATAGTATAACGGCGTAAGAAGACGTGAAAACTTTTATTTTAAAGCGAGAATGTCCTAATTTGTAAAGCCGAAGATATGGAACAACTCTGAGTTTTTGGGACAAAAGACTAACGTAATATTTTTCTAGCTTTGTTTTAAAATTTTCGTAATTAATCAGAACTCATTTTATGGACAGTCATTGGTTGAGCTTTAAGTTATGTAGAATACTTAAAATGGATCATACACACACTTAGCTTTTTAAATTAACTGAAGTATTTTTCAGACCTGATGATTTAAGATGAGCAAATTGAGCAATCACCATGAAACGTGACAACTAGGCAAGGAACCTTAATGTCACGAAAAAATAATATACAGATATTTGTGATAATATGATAACTGGAATATGACATTCTAGTCAAAAATGTTCATAATTGTGACATTAAATTTTCCGCCTAAGTTGTCATATTCATTTTACATTCCTAACAAAGATACCAGTGAGTGTCATACAAACGAAACTCTTTATTTCTTTTCCGAAACACCAATATTTAGGCCCAATAACAAAGTTACCAGCTGAATAGACGTAACGAGCGTCACCGCTATTATTTCACAAGCACATATTTATGATATTTGTATTGTATTGTAATGTTGCCATACCCCTTTCTGCCATAATACCATGTGTTCAGTCATTACCACTGCTGGCCAGAAATCGTGGAGTTACAATGGAAGAACAAGTGCGAAAATTTGACAAGCAATAAATTTAATTTGGATTCTGTTCTCCTTTTGTGTTGTTATTGACGTGCAATGTACCGTGAAATTACGAGTTAGGGTGTTGATTTGTATCTAATGCTGATTTGATGTGTTTTTGTAGAACTTTTGTGCGTCTTTTAAAATGTTTATCTTTGACGAAAGAATTCTCTTGGTTTTTCTCTTTTAGTAGTTTAATCTGTAGTGAATACAAATGTTTTTTTATTAACTGCATGAAAAATCAGTAACTTCATAACAACGGCTAGTTTGACGTGCTGCTGAAACTAAAGAAACGGTTTTTGTAAGTCAGCTTCGTTTGATAGTAAATATAAAACATGACAAGTACAAACCTACATTTACTGAAATAGTCTCCTCCTTACACCATTTCGTGAGTTATAAATCGGAATCCTTAAATTACATCAACAAAATCTACTTCATTCAGAGAAATTCGTGAATTCCTTTGCAAAAAAATCCGCATGAAATCGTGTTAACCATTAATATCCCCGCTCCACGCATAACGAGGCGAGACAGGTGAGCCAACCAGTCCAAATTGAAATTCTTTTACGTAAACAAACACACTTAGCGTCAGGCAATACCTGAGGTATATCGTCGCGAATCTATTGAGACTTGTTTTAACGTCGTACTTTACATTTGACACGCAAGCTTGATCAGTTTTTTAATAATTTGGGCAGAGACATGCGTAAAAAGTTAAGTTTTATTTCTTGTGGAGTATTTCCATAAGAAACGACTAAAATGTATAGTTTTTGGTATTTGACAAATATTTTAGGAGTATTGTAAAAATGATAATGTATAGGTAACCGTATAGACAGATGATCAGCTCGTCGTTTATAATTATTGTAGTACCTACACACGAATTTCTTATCTTTCGTAGGTAGAGTTCTTACTTCAAGGGCTTTGTCTTCTTCTTTATAAATTTCATGTTCTTGTCGGTGGAGCAACCGCCATTCATTTCTTTTCTCCGCCAGTGACTTCACCTTCTGATACTACACAACAATCACTTTCTCTTTCAGCTGTTTTAATAAGGGATTCATAAAGTGACTACTCTAATACTGTAAACGTCAATGATGATAGCGATGCAAGCGGATCGATTCATCGCGGAGTAAACAGCTAGTGTTGCTTGACACTTATCAAATCCCTCCCTCCTTACTGAGCTGTCGGTTCTACGGATGTTTCGCTGATAAATTGGTTGAAAAGAAACGAACAACTGTAAATGATGAAGGGAAATGAAATAAATCAAAGTTCG
Source organism: Keiferia lycopersicella (assembly GCA_029255805.1). NCBI lineage: Eukaryota > Metazoa > Arthropoda > Insecta > Lepidoptera > Gelechiidae > Keiferia > Keiferia lycopersicella. The sequence goes on along the minus strand of JARACZ010000009.1, from coordinate 9,677,476 downwards.
ACACTTTGTGGAGGATTTTAAAGAGATATTTTCTGTCGTGTAAAAGTTTTTGGCATTTGCATCGCTGTTCAAATAGAAAAGGGATAAAGATAGATTGGCGATAGAGTTGACAAATATGTAGTGTGGAGCAAGTAAATAATTATCTGAAAAAAAAGATATATCTGTGCCTCCAGTGTAAAAGGGTGAAACTCGAGTTATGCGCATATATGGATTTTTTTACCATTGCCCGTTTGGTGCTATTCTGTATCGAATGGTTTGACTCATGGCTCGCTATGAGTGTTAGTTGCTGAGATATAGATTTGTGCAAAACGATCAATCTCTGTAAAATCGCACTTTTTTTCAGTGAAAATGGATTAAATTAAAGATTGATCGTTTTCATACGTCGAATTTGTAAACTAGCTTTGTACATAAGGGTATGAATTGAGTTCCCTTCTTTTGCACGTGCGAAAGTTTGCATAATAGTTTTATTCAAAACGATCAAAGTCGAATTAAATCCTTTTGAACAAACTGTTCTTTACGAGAAAGTTTGTTCAAATGGATCCAGATTGAGATAGACCGATTTACAAAAATACTTTTTCTAAAGCAATGATCGTGAAAAAGGGTTTATCTTGACATGACTTTCTTTTCACATATCTTAATCCCTGTAACATAGGAAGTAAAAGTATAGCTTAATCCTTTTTGAACTAAACCAGGTATAAACACGTTGATCAAAATGATCAAAATCCTAAAGATGCGCGGGGGTGAAGTAGCTTGAGGGGCAACGCAGTGTATACGCGTATAGTGCGCGGGTGTAGAAGTTTGCGCGCTTCCATCAGTCGTAAACATTTACGTGAACAATAAGTTTGATCGTTTTACACAAACAGTTTTTTTGTTGATTCAACATTTTTTACGTAGGATAAAATCTAGATAGTCGCCAATATTTTTTATATCGGCTCATGTATCTATGTAGATGTGAATATAAAGAAACTACTTTAGTGAGAAAGGGTTTAACTCGACTTTTAAGTAGATATACTTCAATCAATATAGATCTGAAAGTTTACGGATTATAGCCAAAGTTAGTGGTATTTACAGGGATGTAAAACTAAGAAATAACTACTAAAATTAGTAAAAATAAATAAATAACAATCCCCCACATAGTTTAGTTTCACCAAATGTGCCCAGCATGCTAGACGCGTTCTCTCTTAGGATCATCAGCGAGACACGATGGGCCAAAAAGGACCCAGACCGCAGGTCCCCTCCTTTTTAGCGTATTCTGTGACTTTCGCTAAAGTTCGCTGGCGAGAAGCGTTCTATCAAATGAGCTTCAGGTTCCGGATTTCTCCACGGAAAATGACACGGAATCATTCCACGGTAAAATACTTGGAACGTTCGCTACAAGCCGCCGTCTTGACTGCCGCGCCAGCGCTCCTCATGGTGCTGGCAATATGGCAAGCTGGAAAGGCGCTGATGCACGCAGTGTCCCAAATGCGCCCTCTGTGCCAAGAAATTAAGGTAAGGTGTTAGGGCTCTTGATGTCTGACCTAAACAAGCTTTGAGGCTCAAGAACGCAGGGAACGTTGGTCGAAACTAGTGCCCGACTGATAATTTCGTTCAGGGCGTAATGCCGTAGTCGATGGCCGGCGCAGGGAATACAGCTCCGGCTGTGATGGCCATTGAGCTCAACCCTCGAGCCGCTGATGCAAGTACGTGTTGAAGCGCTAGGACAGAATATGACTGACCGAATTCTCAAGGTTTCCGGTATCTAGATGTTGCCTCCATAATTAGAAAGTATGTGAGTGACAAGGTCCACAACCCCATAAAAGAAGACAAGAAATCAATTGGACCAGTCACATGAAGGTTCGTCATCTCCAGGCCACTAGGATGAATCGGAAAACAAGCCTGGCACCATTGCTCTTTGACTTTGCCCACGTTGAGGGTATCCTTGATTATACCTTTGAGGGCACTGTTGAAGAGAAGGACTTGGTTTGGGTGCATCCTGGTGGGTATGTTCTAATAAAGTAGGTATGTCAGTTTTGGCATGGCTAAAAATTTTGTGCTGGTGCCGCTTTAGAATATCATCACCCCCATTCTAACCGTGGCTGTCGTAAAAAGCGACTCAGGATTAATTATCCAGGGAATGGGTAGTAGCATTGCTTGTGAATAAAGCAGCTTGCATTATGCTTGCCAATCGCCAAGTGAGCATGAAAATACCCCCCAAGAAGGGGAGGTTAATGTCCAGCAGTGGACTGTTATAGCAGCTGCACAGGTACTAAAAGTTAAAGGAAACATTACCTCAAAAGCGTCAGAGAATCGTCAGCCTCTATTTTTTGGACTACAAGCAGTTCTGTATGCCCTCGGAGAATATGGGTGCACCTATAATGGTAAGAAAGATTTTATCTGGGACCCTCAGTCCTAGAATACGTTGTTAAATGTGGCCAAGCATCGTATTTTTTTTTCAACTTATCTCTCATTTACGTTTACTGATCATTCCACAAAGCCGGGTCTATATTAACTGGACCTCCTGTCCGGTTAAAGATTTTACTTTAGTGACGCGGTGTTTTAAATGCCAACAATATGGGCACTCTGCTAAGTTTTGTAGGGAATCTGAAAACACGTGCGGTCATTGCGGTGCTTCTGGTCACTCGATCAAGGAATGCACAGTGCTCGCCCAATCACCGAAGTGCGCCTCTTGTTTGCGCTTTAAAAAGCCAAGCGACCACAAAACTGGGGACCTACAATGTCCGGCTCGTAAAAGTGCAGAGGGCCGATTTCTTCAATCAATTGACTATGAAGGCGCCTAGAGCGCCACCTTTAAGTGTTTTTGTGTACTGTAATAATGGATAATTTTAATATTGTACGTGAGGAGCTTGAACAGCTGGGTGAATCTGATTCGTATCTGTGTGCTCCTAGTGAATGTTACAGTCTCACCGAAAAGCAAAACGGCCAAATCAATATATTCCATATGAACATTCGTAGTATAAATTGTAATTTTAATGAACTCTTAGTTTTACTAGCAGAGATAAGAAGTACTGTTGATATTATAATACTATCTGAGTGTTGGTTGAGTAAAGTCACCAACTTGCCGACGTTATTAGGATATACGTCATTTTCAACTACGTTGCATAAAAATCAAAGTGATGGTGTAGTTATTTACGTAAGAGCTGCTTTAGAATGTAGTGTTGAATACCCAGACTTTAAAGATGGTTCACTTTTAGTGTGTAAGTTTAAAAAAGATCTCGCTATTGTTGGTATTTATCGTTCCCCATCCTACGCCAATACTGAGGATTTCATCAATAGCTTGAATACAGTTATTAGTAACCTTTCTGAATATAAATCTGTTGCCATTCTTGGCGACATTAATATTGATATTATACCGACCAACAAATCTGGAGTTGCGGATGACTACCTGGATATGTTGGCATGCCAGGGGTACCTTTCTACACACTTTATTCCAACTCATGGCAAAACTTGCTACGATCACGTCATTTTAAAATCACAGTGTTGTTCAAAAACTGTGGTGCTTAGTTCCACCATTACGGACCACTTTGCTACCATTCTATGTTTGAAACAATCGCTACAAAGGCATACGTCAGCAACTAATGCAAAGCGAATAGATTTTGAATCAGCATTGACTGCTCTTAGGGAAGCAGAATTGGGCGAGTTTTACGAAATATCGGACCCCAATGTCTTTGCGGATCTTCTTATTTCAAAGTTAATGAAAATAGTTGACGAAAATTCTATAACACGTAAAATCCCCCGAAGGAAAAGATCGATCAAACCCTGGATCACGCCAGGTCTTTTAAAATGTATGCGAAATCGCGATAATTTTCATCTAAAACTCAAAAAAGACCCGACTAATGAGGTATTAAAAATAACTTACACGCGGTATCGAAACTTTTGCCGAAAGTTATTACATAAGCTTAAACGTGAGTATGAACGTGATCGGTTTTCTAAGGCAAAAAACAGCCCTTACGCCACTTGGAATGTAGTAAAAAATGTTACACACTTATCGAAAAGGTCTGTTTCGTCAGTTGAGCTCCTGAGAATTGCCAATAATCCCATGGATTCCGTGAACTTAGTTAATAGCTATTTTGCAAATGTAGGACAGTTATTGGCCAATAATATTTCAGATAAAAATATACACGACTACCCTACAATGCAAGTTTTTCCTAAATCGTCTATTTCAAATTCACTTGTTTTACTTGAGGCAGACTGCATTGAAATTGATAGTATAATAAGGAATCTTAAAAACGACTGCGCTGCAAGGTGGGATGGAATTCCTGTTCTTTTGATAAAAAATTCAAGAGATATTTTGGTTCCTCTCATTACCCGATTGTGTAACTTATGCATAGTAAATGGCATATTTCCAAGAGCTTTTAAAAAAGCACTTGTCCATCCCATTTACAAGTCCGGTGAAAAATCTGAAATTGGTAATTATCGTCCAATATCGGTTCTTAACATTCTGTCTAAGATCATGGAAAAAGTTTTAAACAAGAGGTTATTAGGTTTCCTTGAACACGAAAATATTATTTCCACAAATCAGTATGGTTTTAGGAAAGGTGTCTCTACTGAGGATGCTGTATTAGCTATGACTGAAGCAGTTTCCAGGATATTAGACAAAAAGCATAAGTGTTTGGGAATTTTCCTTGACCTCAAAAAAGCATTTGATACTGTTTCGGTACCAACTTTACTAAACAAATTGCGGGATGTAGGTATCAGAGGTGTTGCACTTGATATTTTCACAGACTATCTAACTGACAGGACCCAATGTGTTAAAATAAACGATGTTGTTAGTCGTCCATCTTCTTTGTCTTTCGGTGTCCCTCAAGGAAGCGTTCTTGGTCCAACATTTTTTCTGATATATATAAATCAGTTATGTAAATTTTGCTATCCGAGTTGCTCGGTGTTTGCCTATGCCGATGATACTGCGTTACTCGTGGAAGGGATTGATTGGCCGGACGTTCAACAGAAGACGGAGGAGATCCTTCGACTTGTTACAACTTGGCTCGATCACAACCTTCTCACCTTGAACGTCCTTAAAACAACTTACGTTGCCTTCTCTATTACTTGTGCCACTCAGCCGCCGCCCACTTTCTCCATCAGGGTGCATGGTTGCGCGAGAGATACCGAACTGTGCATCTGTCCTCTACTTACGCGTTCAGCATATGTCAAATATTTGGGAGTCTTAGTAGATGAAAATCTTTCATGGCAGCACCAAGTAGAATCTGTCAAGACCCGTACTCGTAAATTAATGTACATTTTCAAATTGCTTCGCAGCTCGGCCGATGCTTCCATTATGAAAATGGTCTATTTTGCTCTCGTGCAGTCATTACTCTCATATTGCACTTCCGCGTGGGGAGGGGCGCCCAAAACAACTTTACTTCCACTTGAGAGAGCTCAAAGAGCAGTAATTAAAGTGATCAATAAACGGAATTTCCTTTACCCAACACACCGGCTCTATGCTGAGTACCGTGTCCTTACAGTCCGGCAGCTGTTCGTGTTTCATGCTATCCTTCGTTGCCATAAAAATCTGGAATACCTCTCAAGCCATGTTACTACATCCCGCAGGACAGACCTCGTATGCGGTAGGGTACGTCATAGAACAACCTTTGCATCCCGTCAGTGTTGGGTACTGGGTCCTAGACTGTACAATCGGGCGAGTGGTTACATTGACCTGTACCCACTCGTTCTGTTTGAATGCAAGAAAAAATTGACGTCTTGGCTCTTGCAGCTCAATTATGATGAGACAGAAGACTTGTTACAAATAACTGTCTAATAAGTATGTTTTCGCTACTTAAACTGCACAATAACTTCAGTACTTCTTGTCAATTCCTAATTACTATAATAGTCTAGTTCTAAGATTAACCATTTACTTATTTTTTATAATAATATTAAGTTGTTCTTATTTTTAAATGCAGCATACATTTCACATAGAAATAGTCTAACTGTGTTAGAATGGGGGCCTGGTGACCTATGATACAGGTTTCATACCGAAACCTAGTTTAGGCGCCAGTCTCACAAGTTGGCTCAAACTGTATTTATAAGTTTTTCATTTTAGTGTATTTTGTTCTTTTATGTGTTCTCATGTACCTAATTCTAATTTGTGAGAAAATAAATGATTTTATTATTATTATTATTTATTATTATTATTTTTTTTAAGGGAGGACAACAAGCTCGTTTTGCGATACGATTTTTGATTTTTTCAACATTATCAAGAAAAGAGAAAATGGAAAACAGCAGGTATAGCCTTTGCTTTGCAGTGGAGTATGTGTGACTCGAACTGTAGTGGTATAATCCATTCGATATCATAGTGTCATGGCCAGCCCAATGGTATAGTCAAGTTACGCAACTCGCTTAGAAGGTATCTAAGTATTGCGACCAGCGTAACTTGGCTTGTCTTTCAGCTCAGGCTGGACGCCGCACTATGAGTGGACTATAGTGCAGGTGTATGTTTTAGCCATATTTAAAACATCTTAGTACCATTCCTTTCGGTATCATACATCCAAAATTTTTAGGAAATGTATTGAAAAAGTTCCATTTTACACAATCAACATAAACGATTTCGGAATATGTCATGAGAATAACTAGAGTTTGATCGTTATGAACATAGTTGCATTTTGTGCAAAAGGATCAAACTTATTTTCAAAGGCTGATATCTCTTCATCGGTTTAAAAAAATATGACAACTGTACGCTACAATTTAAGTTATTTTAATAACCTTCTCGGTTCATCAATCAAATATAAATATCTTTAACGATGAAAGCAATAAAAAGTGTTTTGAAATTGTTTCTTGCTCTCCTGTAAAATTTGGATTTCTGAGTTTAACCCTTTTACACTAGAGGCACAGATATAAATTACGGAAAATATTGTGTTTTAGTTAAACTTTTTGTATTTTAGCGTCTTTGTTTCGTTTTTATTTATTTAGAGCATATTCAATTATATAACAGTCATCATAAATTTCTCGCGCAAGTTGTTATATAGCGTGTTAGGAAAAGTTATTTTTTTTAACATTTCAACCGGGCTGGTTCATCCATCATCGTAAGGAAATTAGTACTTTTTCTAAAATCCAGTATATCATATTATTACACAATTCCAAATCCACAAACAAAGATGTGTTTCGACGCTAAAAATAGTAGGTAAAACAATAGCGTAGGCACACACTAAACTAGAAGTGATCTCTACGGTTGAAATCAGTCGGTAAGAGATCATCATCATCATCATCACACACTAACATATATACCATGTAGTATAATAGCTATTGTATCAATTATAGTATATAATGCCCTTTTGCAGCTAAAACCGACCTCAAACACTAAACGCGCCATTGACTCTAAACAGTTGTAAAACTGTTACAATAAACACATTGGAACACCATTATAAATTGAAATCGTATTGTAAGGCCTGGGTCAATGCGTATTTGACTCGTTCACATATTAGACCTACTGCCATTTAGACCCAGTGGGTCAAAGGTTATTGCAATTTAATTACTGAACACGGTGCTAATGAGACCCGGTGATAAAATCTGGGGGAATTCGATATTGTTAGCACTTGTGAAGTTTCGTAGTTACTATATTTTCATATTTTTGAGTTTATGAGTTTGTAACAATCAACCATAATGTTACTTTTATATTTTTTAACTGTTGGGATGCAGACTGTGTTTGTAAAAAAATACCTGATTTTGTCAGAAGTTCGAATTTATTGTGAAGATTCATTAACGTAAAATGTAACGTCACCATTTATGTCATCTACTGATAGTAGATGGTTGAAAAACTCTGACAGCAGGGTTTATCGGGTCCTTAGACGATTCATTGCCCCACACGAAAAAGAAGATTTCATCGTTCTGACGTACCTACTAAATACATATATTTTTTTTTGTATTCGTTCGGTTGACATAACCAATCAGACTCATCGGGTCTAACCGGCTATGGGTCTAATAAGCGAACGACTCATACGTAAGGCCCAGGCGACAATGCATCATAGTGTCAAACAGGGCATTGTAGCAGATGTATAGCATTACGACTTCATTTTATAGGAATAGTTAGCGGGCGGGGTCGGTAGAGGCTGGCTGGTTAGAGGGAATAGGGTGGATGTGACTCTAAGGGTAATAAAATGGTTGATTTTGTGCAATTTAGTCGCATACTTGCAGTAATTTCGCTTGAATACGCTATCTTGAAAATTCTTGAAAAGAAATGTACTCGTAATTTTGAACGAAATATTATACGAAAAGAAGGTTAACTTGGTCGAGTAGTACATAAAAATATTGATTTTTTTATATTGTTAAGTTCTACAAATTCCTTTCTGATTAGGATGATTACTCACGTTTGGTGAGCCATGTTTTGTTTACTAAGTATTCTAAGTATACATGTTTTCACTAAGTAAGATTTCGAATAGCCTGATAAATTTAATTAATTTTAGTAGTAATTCTTAGCTAGTTTTAATTTTCATATCATATATCTTTAATTTTCTTAGAGACATGTCCATATTAACCCTGCCTCGCTCCCCAATCGCAGCGCATACGCACGGCGCTCCGAAAATTGTGTAAAGTACAAAATAATTTCACGCATCACGTGTCCCGCTCGCTCCGTAATGACCTGCCCGGGACTCGAACCGGGACCGGCCAAAACAAACAGCTAATGGGCTCGATTATGCAAGACATCAACATTTCAATTCGTTTTTCTAATAATAGGCATTGCAGTTTTAGCGATGCAGTCACGGAGTATACATACATACACCAATACATTAAAGTCTTATTAATCATTTCAATATTGAGTTGGTTTCTGTCCTGTTATGGGATTTTTATAACTGATTTCAATCAGTTGCCATAAAATTCAAAATTTAATTTTTTGACTATCATATTATTTTGTGCCATGAGATTCTTTTAAATGTCAGTTTTGTAGGCAAATAAAATGTTCTCTTTTTCGTCTATGCCTGTTTCTTTTTTACTTTCTATGGGGTTAAAGAAATATACCTCAGAATTGAGTCCAACAGCGGAATCGAATGAGAAATTGAGAACAACCCCCCAAGATCGGTTGCGAATTAAAAAGAAAAGGGGTTGGAGACGTTGTTTAAACAAGTGTCTTGATGGTTCTTGTTTAGCAGTATGAATTGGAAAACTTTCTAAAGAGCTGCTTTTTTAAATTGGTTGAGAATGTATAGGGTTCAACAGCAGAAACTAAATTGTGTTTTAGTTTTTCAAAAGGTACCTACACGTAATAACTTAGTAGGTAGCTTGCTTCCTAGAATTAATATATGAGTTCAGGTTAGCTAGCACAATATATGAGTTGTGGTTAAATAAATCAGTTGAAGTACATTTGAAGATTGGAAGAGTATTGGAAGATTGGAAGTCCCAATGCCCGAAGTCGAAATTCTGTTTCTGGAACTACCTAACTTGTTACTTTTTCAGACACCAGACGAGCATGTTTCATTATCAACAAAATCAATCATATCAACAAAATTATATAATATTAGCGCAAAATGCCAAATTAAAATAAAATGAACTACAGCTGCCTCACGAGATTTCAAGAAAAATGTACATAGTTCCTTTTAATCAGCAGGAGGCAAATAAAAATCAATCTCAAAAGCAAAAACTTTTCAATCCACAATGTTTGAGACCACAAACAATAAACCCTCGATCACACTCGCTTGTTCCACAGATTGTGTTGACAAAACCAATGAACATTCTTAATTATTTGCCCTGTTTTGTAAACAATGACCACCCAGCTTTATATGACCCTCAGATATTCATACAAAAACTCTTTGACAACCCTACTTTAAAGTTACACAGAGATCTTCTAATATTGGACTTCAAAACTATTGTTTACCTACGCACATAGGGTTGACTCAATTAAAAATATTGCTAACAACTCAAACAGTTGTCGCGTAGAATTTTGGGTTTTAATTGGCTATCTCGCTCAGATATTTATCTTTATGGATTTGTAGTATGGCGACAATTTCAGAAAGGGTAGGTAAATCAATTGAGTGTGTACCGAAATTATGTTTGCAGGGTGCATTGAACTTTTCTTGCAAAATTCTTTTGTTATTTTATAATTTAACTCATAGTTTGACTCAACTCCTAATACTCAAATCTTTTAAAAAACATCTAAATAGATCTGCCATGGCGCATCGCACACTTAACGTAGGACGGACCGCTAAAATATCACAGCGGTCTGTCAGATCCATACTAGAAACATCACTCCCTATACTAAAACCGCACTCGACGGACGACGCTGCGATGGCGCGGCATTTACAGCGGTTGAGTGGTTTTAGTATGGGGATTGAAATTCCTAATATGGATCTGACAGAACGCTGCGATATTTAAGCGGTCCGTCGTGCGTTAAGTGTGCGATCGATAGATACAGAAAATCGGAAATCCACTTCTGAAATTCAAAAGTTATATGAGGCACATCATATCAATTTCGTAAAAATACATAGATAACTATCTAAAATAAAAACCATAACAAACCATACCACAAGGATATTCCTCACATTTCTGAACATCTGTAATAGAGATAGCACTACCGTTTCCCTGCGAAAACAGTGGATAAAAAGAACTGGTTCATATTTTTTTATATAATAAGGGCACGCGTCCAAAATCAGCAGTGAAGTAGCACTCAATTTGGATAAAGGGCTTCGGTGGCCATACGCCACATGCTTCGAAAGGGACCGATACTATAGAGAGGGGACTGTTATTGTCGATTAAATGGATGTTGTTGAATTTACCGACCAAGTTGTATAAAGAATACAAAAGTTTTTACAGGTCAAACTATTTTCGCGGTTACTTTGTAGGTCAGTTTACGAGAATGCATTTCAGACATTACATCTATCTATATATATATCTATCTATCTACTTGTTTAATTGTTACGAGGTACTTAGCAGCCGTCGGCTAGCGGGCTAATATAGGCCGGTATCACACTTCAGTGCAAAAATAACGCTGCGCTAACGTATGCACCTGTCAGATCCATACTAGAAACGTCAGTCCCCATATATGGATCTGACAGGCGCATAAGTTAGCGCTGCGTTATTTTTGCGCTGAGTGTGTGAAAGGCCATAGTTTAAATGTCAATGTTTGATGTTTATAGGACTAAAGGAGTTCCTACGTGCTAATTGAAGCTTCTTTATGGGAGATGTGCATTTGCTGTCATAAAACTCATAAAATCAAATCGATAGCTCTTTCTTTTTATTACTTTAATACTGAACACGTTATTGACAGAAAAGCATTGTATGGTATTATTATCGATAAGCATTTTCGAACTATCTAACATCACTGTCCGATAGTCTCCCCTAACATTTTGACCCGATGTGACATTTAAATATTTAGAAAGCTCTTTTGCCATAATTACAATGATTTATTGATGTACTCCACTTCCGTTGTCTGTTTTATAAAACTAATGGGCTTAATGTAAACAAAGTGTGGTCAGAGTAAACAATAACATGAAGGATTATCCACAATAAAATTTTGAAAAGTATAAGTAAAGGTAAAGTATCAGCAATCAAGTTTTGATATGTCTAACTTATTGTAGGTAGACATACATGCATTATTAAAATCGCTTTTTTTTAATTAAACGAAAATAATGGTAAGTTTCGTATACACCGTGTTTCGAGGGAAATTGAAATGGTTAGGTATGTAGGGCACCAGTATGATGCAACGCACTAAATTGAAGACATGGACTACAACACTTGTTTCGCTCAAATGTTGTCACGTCCAGCGTAACTTGACCTACATGTTCGATACAAGCACTTATGAGCGCGTACTGATAGTTACGCCGGTCGCGACACCTTCTGACCGAAAAAGCTATAATGCCTTATATAACGTCTCAAATTTAATGCATTTCCTCCGAAACACGATGTATAGCTCACCATATCTATATATAACTATAGTAAGTATCTACTAGGTAGTTAATTAATTTAAGTAATCAATTTCATCTAGCTTTCAAAATTTTGTACATAAAAATCCCTTAGATACTTTTTTTGTTAGATAGGTAACTCAAGAAGCCGACTGATGATCAAATAAACAGGAAAGGTGAAAATTATTTCGTATCCTACTTTTTGTATCAAACACCAAAATCTAGAATATTTTACGCAATGGAACTTCTTAATACCCCGTATGATAATGTTTCCATCAATAAACAGGTCAGTTTATACTACGTTAAAAATGTGTCAATCGTATTGTAGTATTAAGAGCTTTACACAAAATATTCCATTAAACCACGAAGTAAGCAAACATCGCTTAATTACGACCTGTCAAATAATTAGGAAATCCGAATTTCAATCCCCAAACCGAAATATAAAGTCCCTTGTCTCTAACATTTGGCTTTTACCGTTTTATCACTGGTGGCGCAGGACACTCGGGGTTATCTGAACCCGCCATCTTTGGGGTCTGGGGTCATTTTGACCCCAGTCTTGCGGGGACAGCGTCAAGATGAAAAGCTTGTTCGATTATGAGTAGGGTTCGCGATAATGAGTTTATAGTGGGGGTTCGTATGCGTCAGATATTTGGTTGTTTTGTGTGTGATTTATGTTATGGCAATAGTATCTTTCCTTTATAAAGAAGGATAAAAGTAGAATGAATTATCTAATTCGTGCTTAGTAGGAGTTATTGTAATGTGAAATCAGTCTCTATAAAAAACTAAGCTCAGGAGGTCCATTTTTTAATATTTGCGTGGAAAGTCTGCTGCTCGTATCATACGTTTTACTACACAAACAAATTTACACGTACTCTAACCAATTCCAAAACAACATCCCATAAGTACATTACTCAAATTCGAAAGAGTATGTGTAAACAAGATGTTAGACCAGTCCTAGCAGGTTTCCGTGCACGATTTTAGATTTTGACTTCTAGAAATTGAACTGCTGGCCTATAAGGATTATTCTGTCAAATTTATTTTCGATAAATTAGTACAAGTATGTAGGCAGGATTAGTATAGGTCGGTTGGTTAGTATAAAGGTAGTAATGGATCACGTTGTGTTGTTATCCCTTTTCGATAATTTAGTCACTATGAGTGACCACAAAATTTTTAAACAATTTATTAGAAAAGTAAGCGGTATGTACACTTCCCTATTGGTCCCCATTATTGCTGTATCAAAGCGCAACCAAAGCGAACAACCGGCAAAATGTAAAAGTGCGCGCATTGTATTGTTTTCCGTAGCGCGCGCGTCATCCGTGACGCGAATGCATAATCAATCAGCAATACAGGAGGCAGCCGCCGCGCGCTGTGACGCGCAAACCGCCAGGGAGTTCAAATTCTAACAAAGATTCCAATCTTTATTTTTCTGGTTCTAGGATTGCGTAGTCACAGGGCATAAACCAAATCTGAGGTCATTTGAACCGACTCTCCGAAATTGCTTCAGCTGAAATAATAGGTATGGAAAAATTTATTATAATAGTTTGAAGTGAAGTTGAAAATCAAAACGAAGATAACCCAAAGACAAGTAACTATTTGTTTTTCTAGCCACCCTTTAGCCATAGGTCCAGTGGTTGTCTATGATTACTTAGACGGCGATCGCTACGATGAAGATCGGAGAGTCAAAAAGGCGTAGTAATATGGATCGACCCCGGTACCGCTGGTGTGATGTGGTGGAGGCGGATCTTCGGAAACTACTGGCAAGCGATTGGCGAGAAACCACGCAAGACTGAAACGAGTGGCAAAATCTTATCGGAGGCCGAGACCCACTTTGTCGAGTGGACAAAGGAAGGATCGTTACACAACCATGTCAGAGGCATGCTACTAGGGCGGTTGAAAAAAACTTTGACGCCAGGGTTCACGAATCGTTGTCGTACATGAAAAAAAAATCGTTTATTTAGCCACATAGCAAAAATATCGAAAACTATATCGTTAAAAATAGCAATATCTACCTACAGAACCACAGGCAATACAGCCAAACTCACCCCCCCTTTGATGGCATTCGTGTTTGAGTTTTAACAAACGCATTCGCGGTTACCGTTCAAACGCCGGCGCGCGACAAAGAAATGCCTTTTCTATTAAAAAAAACCTCGCGGCTGAATGGCGAATAATTTTAAAAGCTTTCACGCTGTTTTCGGGCTTGCCTCCGTTCCTTGGGGAGCTTGGAGATTATTGATGTTTTGACAAGCTTATATTTCTTCTTAATTATTATAATGGATTGCTTAGTGGTTACTGCATTGTCGTTTTACTGGAAGCTTCTTTTTAGTTCTTGTTGCTTGTGAACCATCACTTTTAGGACGACAAATGAGATACCTAGTAGGCTCTCTGTCCCACATATTTTAGAGTGCATTGTTGTCACTATAGTACCGGATAATACACCTCTTTGAGATATTTTTCGTTGAATCAACGCGGGTAGCTGAAAAAAATCAACCAGTCTATTTTTAACGAAACCAAACCTTTTTAGACGTGGAATGTCGAAAAATTGCAGAAAAATTTACCACTTACGATTATTGCTTGAGCGATGGCAGAGATTTGTGATTTAACATAGGAATTTTGTGGACATTTACTATTTATATTATCTAGTCACTTGTAAGGCAATACGTTATAGTTTTTTCAGATCAGATCAATTAGTTTACACTGTAATGAAATACCAATCGGAAAAAAGGTACACAACCTTTCGTGTAAGCATACTGAGGTAACGTTGATAATCTTGAAGACTATTGCGAAGGAAAAATAACGATTACATCATGGCAATAAAGTTGTAAGTGAGCTGCCAGTGAGCTATACGCATCATAACATCTGAACAAAATTGGGGAAAGCGTGCGTGATAAATCGCGCGGCAAATGTGCGTATGGGTACGTGTACACTGTACCTAATTTCTAAAACGTCGCATACAAGGAGGTAACTTGCGTACAAAAAAATAACCACAAATCTTTGACTCTCAGTAAAACTGTCTTTTAGGTAGGTATAAAAAACTTTTGATAGTCGAAAGGTAGAAACTGAAAAAATAGGGTTAATAATTGTTGTATTTTACTATTCGGTCGCAATAGTTGACTCATTTAAATAATTGAATATCAGTTTAACCCTAGCGCGTGTTTACATTGGCCGCTTTTAAAAGCCTGTAACTGAAGATCTCATAAAGCTTCTTTCACCTTAGATAGGTACTTACTTACCTACCAACGTTTTATTACCCACAGTACAAACGCAATATTTCACGGGCAGTATCGTTGTGTGGACGCAGGCCGGCCGATGAGCAATTCCGCCGTCGTGATTGGTGGGATTTCCCAGGAGAGAGCCACAGACTCAACTCTTCATTTCTTCTGCTACAGAACTCTACAGCTTGGTTGGTATGGTATAGACTCGACAAGTAAAACTTGAAGTCGAACTTTGGATTTGATGATGTTTTTAAATCTATCTATTTTGAAACAAACCTCATTTTCTTTGTAGTTGGCAACCGCCAGGCGCCCATTTTGGTGATCTTTATACATGTCGAACGATACTGTGGTAATTAGCCGAGCCAAAAAGGCTTTCGTTTCCAGCTCATGCAATTTTACTAACCCCGCAGGTGACGAATCTTTGAAGTAGGCTAAACACGCCAGTAGGTATAGAGCGAATTGGCGAATCGCGCCAGGCAGCAAAAGCAGGTTGGCTTACCACGCCTACTCCATCATATATATCGTAACAAACACCAGATCGGCAAAATACTACTACATAGTTAATCATTAGCACGAGTATAAACCACCTTATTTATAGACGCAATAGGCATATTGGAGAAAATCCCTTCCTTCCATATGAGTGACTCTATTATTATTCAGTGCGCGTCTTAATAAACTAAAACGCGGAAAACCAAAACAAAAGCGCATTCAAATCTAGCGCCGCTCTGCCGACGCGGAAGAGAACGGAATTAATGAATATTAAGCACATACGCACTAGGCATGTCATAAACTTGGGATAGACCAGTCAAAGAAGAGATTCGAGCTTTTATTTAAGTTCTGGAGAAAGCTACATATAATACGCATCACACAGCAAAAGCAGTAAGCGTTGCAGGCGTACCGTACTTTTAGCCGTAAGTGTAAGATTATTACCTATTCTAGTGCGAACTAAAATGAAGTAGTATTAGAAACATTAAACAGTAAACTAGATATATCACACTAGGAAAAATCGTTAACAAAGCAAAAACTATTAAATAATGATCATTCTCTACGTATCCCTCAACCAATTTGGAGTTGACGCAACTTGATGGTAAACTACCAAAATAGTAAAAAAACTGTAGAAATATTCGTGTCTTTTCTATTTTCATGCAGTAGCCATCGTCGTCAAAAATATCTTTGTTGCTTAGACTATACAAGTAACACCGCCATATAGCGAATGACGACACTTAATTTTATCCATCCTCGCGGGAACAGGGTTAAAATTATACGGCTGGTTAATAAATCTTGGCAGCGAAGGAGTTGAGCGACGGTAAGTAAACGTTTTGATTCAAATTTGACATGTTAAGAGGGTTTGCAGCGGGTTAAGGTTAAATCTATTTGCGTTGGCATCTTGGGTATTGAGTTGAATATGTTATTTGAATTATCGGAATTTGATGCGTTGTGCTAATTCATAGTAAATACCTGTAGGTACTACATATACAGTTTTGTTTCTTTTCAATGCCCAAAAGCTCTCTCTCTAGTTCCATAAAGGCTTTTTTGCGCTCTATAGTGATTTTCCCCTCCTAATTAACTGTAGATTTCTCTGTAAGTATATGGTAAAAAACACCTTTATTAAACGAAGTGTAGTAGCTGCGAAGTATCACATGGTGAAACTACATTCTGGCTCTACAATAAAATCGATACTTATTTTTGCTGATGTTGATTTTAATGGTGGTTAGGTTGTAATTGGTAAGAGCAGCTTGTTTTCGTTTATGTTTTAAACCTATTATATCTACCATAGCATGTATATTGTGAGTAGCTATAGTTCTTTGACTGTACACACTGCAAAAAAAAAATCAGAGGCAAAAAAAGTTACCGCGGCTCGTTTCTCCACACTCGGTTTTCTGTACGTCGTTGTCAGTAGCTATTATGTATTTGCGAACCGTACATTATGCGTCAAGATTCAACGATAGACAGGATCACATAATATTTTGGATCGAGAGATAAAGTAAATACATGAGTACTTACATTTGACAGCAAAATGAGTGAAGTAAAATATATTTAGCAATTTATAAAATAAAATTCCGTTATAAAAAAATAAATAAAAAGACTTGATAAATTACTAAATACATACATATAATTATTTTTTCCTGCACCTAGTGCACCTATGTATTTTTACCAATCATCTTTCGTAACCAGGAACATAACAATAGATACAGAGTCCAAACAAAGTTACCACGGCTCGTTTCTCCACACTCGGTGTTTTCTGTGTCGGTGTTCTGTATTATTACCGCGGTAGCCGGACGATGATGGATTGTAAGCACCGAACCACATGAGATTTGGGACTACCCTCGTTGTGAGGCACACAAATTGGAGACGTACTAACCTTCGCTGAAAACGAAAAAAAAGGCTCGTAGAGTTAGCAAATAAATTGCTTAAATTGCGAGTTTAAGAAACCCTTACTATTCAACTTAATATTCTTTACAATATTTACGCCTTTCTCACACTAAAATAACGCATCCCTGATGTACAGATCCATACTAGAAACGTCAACCCCATACTATAAAAAGACGCTGTTGATGGTGGCTCAACGCTGCGCTAGCGGATGTGCGTTGAGACCTGCGAACTTTGATCTCAAAGTTCTAATATTTTAGGATAGCTAATGTTACCTACAGTTATAGTTTGGTAGATGAAGCTGTTTACAGACGTTAACCAACTTTGATTCGTAGGTATCATTCAAGTGATGGCTTACTATTATATCATTCGGATTTTTACCAAACGCCCTTCTTTGTGAACCCCATAGCCCCGGCTGCGTGCATTAACATTGGCAACATTGGGCCTCAGAACCCCGGCGTAAATATTTGACTACCTCCGTCGGAGACTGTCTTATGCTTAATTTATTTTGACAAATCATCTCTTTGTTCCGAAGGTGGGTTTGAGGTGTGTTTACCGAGGGTTCAGGTGGGGCTGGATTAAAAATTGTGAATTAAGACTGAAGGTTTTGTGCGTGTTTTCGACGTTTTTTTTTTTAGTAAGCAAGCACTTCGTGTATTTTCAGTCTTAATTCGATATAAACAAAGTTATTTTTCGTTCAATAAAAAAGACTTGTCATATTTTGTACCTACATGGTTACGTATGTGATCAATTTTTATACTTTAATGCATACGAAATCGACTTACACGCGAATGATTACTTCCAGTATAATCTTGTACTATCGTTTGATCTTCTTTCTTTTTCATACAATCGATGGTACCCCACAGCGTATCAGCTTAGTGGTTAGTTAAGGCGTCTACTTATACTAATTTTATACATAAGGGGTCTACTTATACTAACTTTATATACGGTTATTAAGAAAAACCGGTATAATTAGATCCTTGAAGGATAGCTTACATTCATGCTGATATTACCTTGGTATCGTCACATAGTTAGCGTCGGTAAGGACGGCGCATGCAAATATTTGACAAGGAGATAGTTGCCAACTCAAACAGACTCCCCAAAGGTCGGGACATACGACATCTGCTCTTTATTTTACCTCCGTCCGACCATCCGGTATATAGGGTGATTGAAATTACTTATTTGTAAAGGTATTTAAAAAAAGATTTTTCTGCATTGAAATGTGACTGCTTATTTATCCTAGCATAGGTAACATACCTATTTATTTTGTATGTCTTTTTTACTGGCTGAGCTTCCAGTCCTAACTTGCATCTGAACAGAATGGAGATGTCGCGAGCGGAGCAACTACAATTTGCTATATGACTGGGTCATTAATAAAATACAAAAATAGTACGCTTAATTTATAGTTTTTCAAAGTATCCAAAGTTTGAATTGATAAACAGAAAAATAATATAAAAGTAAGTGTTTTGACGCCAGCCAAACTAGAGAGACATGACGCCATCCCTTCGTATTTTTATACAAAATATCATTTTTAAAAGTAGCTCGTTTGACCTGCCAGTCATCATTCCCATTATGTAGGTACAAGATACCTAACAAGATACCTACTACTTGTGATAATAGAACTAAATAATCTTTTATCCAAGTAGCCAATATCAGAACACCCCGTACGTATCCTTAGCGGGCTACATTTGACACAGCTTCATAATATATGAGCGGAGTTAACAAGCATGTAGTTACGGGCTGGCTTCAGTATGACGGATCTCTCGGGACTACCCGCAAGATACAACTATGAATATAACGCGATAATACCACTGCAAATTACCTCAGTTATTTAATTTAAACTTTTAATTGACAGTCGTTTGTTTGTGGTGTGTGTTGGGCAAGTGTAAACAAATGAAGAGCAGTTGAAAAATATGTATGAATAAGTTTGATATCTAAGATTTTGCGCAGCGTCATCCTTCAAGTATGGTTTTAGTATGGGGAGTGACGTTTCTAGTATGGATTTTTCAGACTACTGCGATATTTTAGCGCTCCGTGGTACGTTAAGTGTGCAATCCGCCTTATCAGTATTAAAAACAGTATTCCCGTGTACGTTCTAACGCTCAGTTTTTTCCATGTTATACATAAAATGTACTTAACTTAGATCTTCGTGACTTCATTTAACGTTAAGTTCGACACCTCATGATCTATATATACGATCTATGCAATATCTTATGCAGTGTATGATCTATACAGTATCAATAGATTGCTAAGCAATGTGTAAAGAAACAATAAAATAAGCTAGAAATTCCACAAATACGGAAATCTTTTATTTATCCTCTTTTTATTAGAATAGAAGTAAGTAATATTTTGGTTAGCAAACCTACATTCACCACAACCAATTCTAAGTGTCCACATCCCCCATCCAATCTCCTTTATGCCAACATGCAAAATTGCCATCAAATTGGAAATCGGAATAACATATTATAAAATTCATACTCGTATCCCATTCCAGTAGTATCTGGACAGGGGTCCATGAGGGAGTCAGGGACCTCCTTTAATGTTTAAGGTACGACATTATCTATCGGAAAGTAATTATGTGGGACCCCAGTTTGAAATGTCATCTGGTTAATATTTCAGAAGGGGTTTTCGGGAGTTTGAATTTGAACGGATTTTCATGCGGTTTCGTAGTTGGTAACTAGTTTGTTTATTAATTGTGTCTTTTGTTGAGTCAAAGTGTACTTGTCCTTCAAGGATTTTTGGAAACGCCAATGTTCGTAATAATAATTATGATATCTATACGACATCAAAAAAACTAGGTACTCAAAATCTAGTTAATAGGTAGGTACATTAGTTTAGTATTTTTACTTAGAAATCATGTACCTATTAAGATAATTTATGACCAAGGATTCCCTTTTATGAAACAAAATATATACCTAAACCTATATATATTTAGCTTATATGTATGAAAATAGAGAAGTATTTAAAACAGTTTTCAAAGTAAATCGGAATGCGTTCATCCAAAACCAGACTCATAATGACTTCAAAACAACTAATTATCAACCCATCATCCCTATTTCAACTACTTCACCTTCGAGAAATCGCTCAAGTCGACGGCGAAAATTAATAGCAATCTAAGCGGTCAGGTAAGCGGGCGACTTGAGGGCCACTCCTGGCCAAAACTAATCCGTCTCCCCAAATTAGGTTAGCGACAACTTTGATCCTCGTCCTGCCTGGCTCGGGACCAGCAGAGAGACCCTCAGGATATGATCCGACAAGATATTGGATTAGTTATACTAGTTGGCTTCGCTAATAAGGGGCAAAAAGTTTGCTGCGGCTTCCGAAGTTGTCCGGATTATTATTGACTTCGTTTACTTAGTAAATTATTATGTTCGATGCGAGTTTGGGATCAAGTTAGCCACGGTCTTTGAATGATAGTCTTTATACGTACAAAAGTGGCTTAGGAAGTGTATAACCAACAATTACTATATTTTTTTCATCCCATTTGGTATTCAGTTACTTCCTACTTTGTATGTCTGTAAAACTGTAGAAATAAAAATCACATTTTTATATTTGACAGGATAAATAGACCATCAACACACTTATAATAAGACGTTTCTGTCACGTCTGACCTACTGTACTAGGGAATTTCGTAATCTACTTTGTCCTAAAACAAAGTTTCATACATCCTAGTAACTTCTAAACGCCGTAAAACGAATTACCGTGCGTAGATTAAAAAGAACAGCGGAACGTAGTAAATATAAACTCTCCTCAAAATGCATAGGCTATTACAGAAGGAAGTTTATTGTGATTTTGCGTTTAAACAAAGAGGGTGGGGTTTTTATGCGACGCTGTAATGAATTTCAGACCTGGCGAGACATCGCACCGCTAAAATATTCATCCTGATGTGAGGGTACGGGGAATTTGTACACCTCATTGAATAACATGGCGTCATGCATAATTTTTGGCCACCGAGAATTTGTCGCGTAAAGTTTTAAGAAGTGTTTTTGTTTTGACTTCCTGCGTTATGAACTTGATTGGGTTGCAAAATATTTGGAATCAACAAACATCAAAATATTTGTGCATCTGCAAAATAACAGTAAATTATCAATCATAGATTAGAGTTTTAGATAAGTTTGAAATGCGAATTGTTCTTAATTGTAGGTCAGGTCACAAGACATAAAGTCTCTTTATAGACAGCTCAAAAACTCACAAAAAGATAGATAGATAGATCGATTAACACTTTATTGCTTACTACAAACACATTATATGTATAGGATAATATCCAAAACTATAGCTAAAAGTAAGCAAAGGCAAAAGATATTGGTCTTGTCTTGTACTTTATAGCGAGTACGTTTATGTGCTTTTTAAAACACAGACGCACTGCAAGCGTCCTGTACCTAACGGTGAAATAACCGAAACAAATTAACGGAGTGACCAGACTGTCTGTTCTATGTACAGATACAGCTCTCAAAGACAAAGTAAAATCTTCTTACACGCGCCACAAAATTTTGCGGTATTTGACATACAGCCCGCAACAGTAACTGGCAATCTGCAACATCGGCATGATACGGCGGAGCGATTGTAGGAATGCTGCTACATGCAGTCATACATAACACAATTATAGCTCATTAGCTTAGATAGTGTCGCAACCAGCGTACATTGACCTCAATGCTATATACACATACGTACGGGCGTGTACTGACAGTTACGCTGGTCGTGACACTATGTAAGCGAGTGAAGTATGCAGTCAAGCTCCAGCTAGATTGAACAATCTCAACTTTGGATCGTTCTCATAACGCGCGCTTATGGCTTAGATTGGCGGTCAGAGTGTAGTGTACCGGACGTGAGCGTGACTGTAAAATTTGTTCCTTCTATTACGCCGGGCCAGCCAAATATCGCAAACTCGTCGGGCATTAGTGAGGGCACCTAATAGGGGACAGTTAGATATTTGAGCAGGCAGTCTTCAGGGATCGCTGGACGTCGGATTGCGCGGAGATAGTCCGCCGTCCAACCCAACTTGATTAATCTGCTTTGCATTGCTATATTCGGACTGCAGACGAAATGAGTTTAAATATTTGAATACTATATTCTTATGAAAAATAAGATCTCATTTCGTAATAACATTATACATACATACACAAAGATATATCACATAAATTGACAAAATCAACATCATAATATGAAAGAAAATTAAACAAAAACATAACAATTATTCTTTATCTTATAATAATACTATAGTATATAATAATAGGATATACATATTTTATTCAAGGAAACACAGTACATACAATTGTCAAAATAACTTAAAACTAAACATAGTAAAGCGGCACTCCACCTCAGTCAAACAGGCCTCCTCGTAACGCGGCTCCTCCGAATGTGCCCATTATGCTTGCGGCATTTCCACGCTGGATGGCAATGGCAATGTGTTGGGCCAGAAAACCACTAGCTCGCGGGTCGCCGCCATTCCGCCTTAACCGCTGGCCCACTTCACGGACAAAAGCTTTGGCCTCTGAGCCCCACGTGCCTGACGTCTCAACGGCAAACGGCAGGAAGTCATAAGCAGACTCAAAGTTAGCATACTTCGTATGCTTCAACCCCGCAGCAGCCTCGGCAGCAGACCCAGCAGTCCTTTGTGTGCCTCTTAGGTGTGTTCCTGCAAAAGTGCTCACGCACGTAGCATCCCATAAGAGGCACCTGCCCCTCTGCCACGGGATTAATGTCAATCCGTCCGGCCGCTTAACTACACATAGATAATTCATATATAAATACACACATCACATCTTTATCCCTTGCGGGGTAGGCAGAATACAAGTACCGCCCGGTATAAAAGTACGGTCGCAATGACCACGTCTAACAAATATTGAGGGTCTTTTCAAATGCTTACACATATCAAAGCCGTGGGATAAAAGAGTAGGTAGAGCGTTACATTATGAAGATTGAGAAACTCTCTTTTTCGCATTAAAACTCCAATCCTAAATTGCTCTAAATCCTGACCACAGAGGGCCATTTTTACAGAATTACACAAAGTACTCGTTTCCTCTGTTAGTCAACTTACATCACGACCTAATCTTCTATATTAATATACAGACAAAGTAGATTTAATATAACATGCCACTTTTCAACCGTCTGGAACCCGCATCAAACCTTATTTTCCCGTAAAATTTCCCCAAATATACTTAACGAACCTTATTCAGTATCATTACGCGAGCGTTTTGGTAATATTCCCTAAGGTTGACCATTAAAACTATCCGCGGTGCGTTAATATGGAAAATTTGTTCAGTAATGCGCCCAAATTGGCCTACCTCGCTTGATTTGCCGCAAAACCGGTATATTGAAATATTTTACGGTTCATTTAAAAGGTCCCCATGCACTACCTATTGTATTTGACTAAATTGAAAGCTAGCATAAACAAAATATTGGTGGGACTATATTATTTGACAATATTAGTAGCACGTAGCAATGGCTACGCCATAGCAACAAACGGATTGCGTATTTATTATCATGAAGATTAGAAAAGATACGAAAATTAAATTTACCTTATTCTATATTCTTAGAATAAGGCAAAAATTGTGACCAATATAATATGCCATCGTTTATTCAATAACTCTGCACGTTGTCGGAATGAAGACGTTATTTTAAAAAACCTAGTCATTAATCCGACTAATATTATAAATGTGAAAGTTTGTATTTTTGTTAGTTACCCCTTCACGCTAAGACTACTGAACCGATTTCCATGAAATTTGGCACACAGATAGAGGGTAATACATAAGATAGTCATTATTCCGAAAAAAATATCCTGTGGGATGCTACGGGATTAAAATCGACTTACACGCGTGCGGAGCCGCGGGCACCCATCCACTAGTAAAGGATTAAAATGCGTACAATTATCTCTTGAAAAACCCAATGATCCCAATAATGAGGCTATAAATAAGCTTGATAAAGTTGCATATAACTATAACGCGATATTATTTAGCGCGAGCCTCCATACAAATGGGGCTTGTCGCGATTGGCGGGAATTTGTCGACGATATTTATGGTGTTATTGACTTGAAGCTAGGAAAATTTATTGGAAATAGGATGTGCCATATTCATACAATGCAAACAAAATGCAATGACTGTCCCGCAGAGCATGTCGCATCTCCTAAATTGACCTGCGTGCAGTGTGCAGAAGAACTTTGGGCAACCACTCCAAACGCCGATAGTGTGGCATGCAAAAAAGAAGAAGAAGAATGCAAACAAGGTTGTAAGTGTCTGTAAGTATGACGCACGTTGCATATATTTGACTCGTTATTTAATCATTTGTTCATTGACTGTGGGTTGATAATTATACCTACTTTAAGTACGCTGATAGAACGCTTTCTCAGACGTCAATTTGGTCTTATGCCCACTAAATCCCAAGATGACGTCCAGATCTATATAAAGCTCGATCACACACTCTGGATTAACAGAGTAATGTAAAATAATGGTTAAATGTAAGTAGTCAACCGTAGGCGATATCCAAAAGTGCTTGCAAAAAGTTTTACCACATCCGTAATATTCGCTACTATGACATCCATGGTCCCTCGTAAACAGTCAATATTGCATACAATTTATGCGGGGGTAATTAAACGTATCATGTTAATTGCGCGCCATTCCAGTACTATAAAGCTTGTGCTTGTGTCCATTTCTGGTGGCTAGTTTTACGCAAAACTTTGAAGCTTTTAAAAATAATAATTTCAATAACTTGTTCTATTCTATTTCTATTCTATTTCAGCCTATTGCAGTCCACTGCTGGACGTAGGCCTCCCCCAGGGAACGCCATAAGGCACGATCTCCCGTTTTTGCCATCCAGTTGCTACCAGCCGCCTTTTTCAAGTCATCGGTCCATCTGGCCGGAGGGCGTCCAACGCTACGCTTGCCGAGGCGTGGTCTCCACTCGAGAACCCGCTTACTCCACCGTCTGTCGGTTCTACGACAAATGTGGCCAGCCCACTGCCACTTCAGCTTGCTACACTTCCAGACTATGTCCGTCACTTTGGTCTTTTTTCGGATGGCCTCATTCCGGACTTTATCCATTATAGAGATACCAAGCATAGACCTTTCCATAGCTCTCTGAGTGACATGTAGCCGGTAGGCCAGTTTTACTGTCAAGTTCCACGTCTCAGCTCCGTAGGTCATGACTGGTAGGACGCATCAAACACCTTGGTCTTGAGGCATTGTGGCAAAGATGATTCGAGGATGTGACGCAGCTTTCCAAATGCTACCCAGCCAAGCTGCACTCTTCTGGTGATTTCAGCCTCAAAGTTGTCTCTTCCCATCTGCACCTTCGACGTAGACCGGCTCGGGGATTATGTGTTGATTGAACATGACCTTCGTCTTATCCAAGTTCATCCCAAGTCCAACACGTCTCGAGGCAGAGTTAAGACTAGATAGCATTTTGTGCAGGTCCTGCAGCGATTCGGCTATTATGACTATGTCGTTGGCAAAGCGGAGATGCGGAGACTTTCGCCGTTGACGTTGATGCCCAGTCCATCCCACTGTAGAGTTTTGAAGACATCCTCCAATGCGTTAGTGAATAGTTTCGGGGATATAACGTCACCCTGTCTTACACCACGGAGCAGTTGGATGGGTCTTGTTTTATGGTTTTGAACTTGAACGGACATCGTAGCCATTTCGTAGAGGCTTCTCAGCACCTCCAAATACCGCCAGTCGACTTGACAGCGCTGCAAGGACTCCAAAACAGCCCAGGTTTCGATAGAGTCGAAGGCTTTTTCGTAGTCCACAAAAGCCATACACAGTGGTTGGTTGTACTCCTCTGTCTTCTGTATAACCTGCCTTACAGTATGGATGTGGTCCACGGTACTGAAGCCCTTGCGAAACCCGGCCTGTTCCGGTGGCTGAAAGGCGTCAAATCTTGATGCCAAACGATTCGTGACGACTCTCGAGAACAGCTTATAGACGTGGCTCAGAAGTGTGATCGGCCTATAGTTTTTGAGAAGCGTTTTGTCTCCTTTTTTGAAAAACAATGCCACTACACCTCTGCTCCACGCCTTCGGGGTTGTCCCATTGGCTATTACAGAGTTAAAAAGCCTTTTCAGCTCCTCGAGGACAGGTTTTCCACCGGCCTTAAGTAGCTCAGAGGCCACTCCGTCTTCCCCGGGAGCCTTCCCATTCTTAAGCTGTCTGAGAGCCGCCGCGATTTCGTCTATATCTACGTCCGGGAGATCTTCTGTAAAGTGGCGGGAGAGAGGAGCTCTTGGGTCTGGGGTCGCATCAGGTGGAGGCTCTTTCGCATGCGAGGCATACAGATTTCCATAGAAGTCCTCAATTTCAGCGAGAATCTCTGGAACCGATGTGACAGTTACACCATTCGAGGTAGTTAGCTTTGCCAGATGACTCCTTCCCAGTGTCTTGGTAAAAACTTTCGACCCTCGGTTTTTCTCAATCGCCTCCTTTACGAGTCGAGTGTTGTAGCTTCGGAGGTCGTGTCTTACCATACTTCGAATCTTTTTGTTAAGTAACTGGGGATCTGGCAATGCATCCTCTGGTGTTTCCCGTCTAATTCGCATCAGTTCCAGGGCCTCGCTTGAAAGTTTGGACTTCTTGTCTGTTCGCCTTTTACGAAAATGCTTCGTCCCCACTTCGCGAATAGCCCCGACTATGCTCTCTAGGTCCTCGTCAACGTTTGCCGGGGTCTCCAGGGCAGCGAATCGATTTTTTAGTTCAAGTTGGAACTCCTCATGTCCGGCTTGGGGCAGATTGGGACGGAGAACTTGCTTCACCATGCGGTTTCTTTCTAGCTTGAAGTTGATATTTAGGGTGCCTCTTACTAGTCGGTGATCACTTCCGGTATTGAACCTATTGATCACTGAGACATCCCTAAATATATGCCGTTTATCCGTCATGATGAAGTCGATCTCGTTCTTCGTCCTGCCGTCAGGGCTCTTCCAGGTCCACTTCCGTTGGGGCTTTTTCTGATAAAAGGTGTTCATACAGAACAGCCCTTGCCTGCTAAGGAAGTTGACTAGCATTTGGCCCCTCTGGTTTCTGCTCCCGTAGCCATGTGGTCCCAAGCTTGATTCACCGCGCTCCTGTCCCACTTTAGCGTTGAAGTCCCCCATGACAACAGTGAAGTGGGTCTTAGTGGTTTGGTGTATGGCTTTCGACACGTCGTCGTATAGGGCCTCCACCTCTTCATCTGAGCTGCTAGAAGTCGGCGCATATACCTGTACGACCTTGAGAGAGTACCTCTCGGTCAGCTTCAGTACGAGGTACGCTACCCTGTTCGAGACGCTGCTGATCTCCATCACGTTGTCACAGAGAGCCTTATTGAGAAGGAACCCTACGCCACCCTGGGATTGTGCGCTCCCTTGCCTGAAGTAGAATAGGTGACCTGATTCTAGGGTTATCGTGTCCTCCCCCTCTCTTCGGACTTCTGACAATCCCAGAACATGCCACCGTATCTTATCTAATTCTACCTCAAGGATTTGGAGACTTTCGTCCAGCCGCAGACTGCGTCCGTTGTACGTCGCCAGGGTCAGTCTATGGCAGCCGTAGTCCGTAGCCCGGGGATTCTTCGCACCCCCTGCCCTACCATTACCCGGGCCGCTACCGTAGCCCGGGGTAGTAAGGCGGCCGGGAACTAGGAGCCGGTTTTTTCTTGTCCTGTCCATGGGGGGTTTTGCCCATAGTCACCACGCTGGGCAGGCGGGTTGGTGACCGCAGTGTGCGTTTTGGACTATGTTGTCAACACGGGAGGCGCT
Organism: Keiferia lycopersicella; assembly: GCA_029255805.1. Lineage (NCBI taxonomy): Eukaryota > Metazoa > Arthropoda > Insecta > Lepidoptera > Gelechiidae > Keiferia > Keiferia lycopersicella. The sequence goes on along the minus strand of JARACZ010000009.1, from coordinate 9,649,349 downwards.
GCTGCCCACCTCCCGGAAGCCCTTTATCGCCTCTTACGATACCCACGGGCAGATTTGGGGTGGTGAGATTCTACTCTGCCGACACCACACGGCTTTTTTTTAACTTGTTCTATTAAAAAAAAATACAATAACTTATGTCCAAGTAGTGATAACTAATAAATTTTGTTAAGCTTAGACTTTTCTATTTTAAGCTGTCCTCTGCTTTGTGTTTGTACCTAGATAAAACAATGCAAGACATGCATCACTATTAAAATTTAAGACAAATAAAATCCTATACTAATAACAATTTGTATTATATCCCTCACCTATGCTGCATCATCAAATTATGGCAACATCGGTTTTGAAGCACAAAATGTAAATGATTGAACACAAAGCGGGGCCTAATCTAATTACTGGGAACATGCGTTGTGGGCTCACAATACAATGTGATATACTATGCCCCACTGTGACGTGTGTGACATTTATCTGAAAAGCCATGTGATGCTGGTTTACAATAGCACCACCCCATTTCTTTCGTGCGAGTGTCGTAAGAGGAGGGATTGTAACCGAAGTGTAGTAGAAGTGTATTAGGCATTGGGCAAGTCGCTAGTATAGATGGGATAACAGAAATTTTACGGCACTTTTCAAACCTATTTGCTTTGACATTAATTAGTAAAATCAATTGCTTTCTATGCATGACATACCAACCTACTCCGTAAATACATACACAAATCACGCCTTCTATACAACGCTTATATAGACGTTTTTTATTGCATACTGCAGCAAAACTAGTACTACAGCTACAACAGCCACAAAAGTCCACTGTTGGACATGGAGCTCCCCCCAAGTATTGGGAGTTTATTTTATACTTTCCACACTTGGCAGGAAAAACTAGTACTAGCATTAAATATGATAGATAAGGCTACAACAAAAAAATATATTTATCGTAGCAAGAAAAGCTACGCGTCTACGCTGCTCTGTAGCAAAAGTCTACGAAAATTTCCATAAACTAATCAAAACTATAATTTACTGCTACATGCACTCTGCCCCGCAAGGGATAAAAGCGTGATATATTATGTGTGTATGTATGTTTGTATGCAATTGCAAAACAACTTTTAATTAACAAAAGGCGCAATGCAACTAGTTTCCAACTTCCAACCGAAGACTTTGCAACTTCTGTCTAGTCTAGAAATCTTAGACCAAGAAAATATACTGGAAGCAAATACGCAAAACTAAGCCAAAATCTTCTACTAAGTAATTTAACTAAACCTAAAAAAACGCAAAAAGAAGTAGAAATTCCAGATCAAGATATACATACAATACTCGGAGCAAAGAAGCAAAACTGAGTTAAACAAATTGTACTCTGAAATATATTACTAAACCAAAAACAACGCTAAAAAATATGCTTAATATACCTAGTGGCCATTTCAAATGGCTCTAACTGATTCTGCACTAAATATTAGAAAAAATATTACATCCTTTAAAAATAGAAGTATAAAATTTTTGTTAGCAATTATCTTAATATACGCATAGCATTTAGGGGTATTTTGATTGAGAGTTGTACAAACTGTAATTTTAGTGTCTACTTTTCTAATACATAAAATGGTCATGCAATATTTTCTACTGTTTGTGTTTCATCTCGTTTGTTGATCTGTAGAACTCCCTCCACGTTATTTCTTAGTCTATCTAGGTATCTAGCTAGCTCAGTGTTGTCTTGGCCAAAGTAATCGCAAGTTGGTAATTAGTCTAATGAACTGATGTTCTACACAATGAGGTGTCCAACTTTGAGGTGACACTCGCGGTGGACGTACGACTCCTTCGGGATTTGATTAGCTGGACAACGGGGTTAATTTACCGTGTAATTAATGATCTTGTATATAAATACATCATAATGATGATATTGTTAGTGTGGTGTCATATCATAAGTATTGTATTGTAAAATCAAAAGTTCGCTGTAGGAAAGAAAATGGTACACTGAAAAAAAATGTCTTCAAAATTCTGGTGATAGTTTAGTAATTAATTTATCCTCATACTTTCAATATTTCATCGAGGTAAGTTATTTTGTTTCATTCATAATTTAAATAGTACGTATCTACAAAATTATGGTGTAAAAAAAACAACTGCAAATATTTTAGGAGATGAATCTGTCCATGAAACTGACAAGATTTGCCTAAGGAACAAAAAAAAGCACCGTATAATTACCACTCAGCCAACCTTCTAATAGAAAAGGACCTCTCATACAAATTGAATAATTCTTATTTCGGTCTTTGTTCCTGAGAAAAGTGGGTCAGTTTCATAGACTGGTTCACCTTTATAATAGTATTTTACATTCTGTATACACAGGTGTATCCACACTGAAGCATAGAAAACACGTAAACGGATATCAAGTGTACTACTACGTAACGTTTACGTGTACGTAGTACGTACCCTCGTCAATCCGCAAGCTAATTTATGCGCGCATTTGTTTGACCAAAAAACGTTTAAATCCGCCGATTTACGGCTCCTGTCTCAACTTTTTCAGATAAATCGCTCTTCTTGCCGTGGATAAGGGGTTCATGGGTTTATTTTGTTTATGCTGTGGGTTTTTGCATCTAAAGAATTGGATAGATAAGTAGATTAACTACAATTAGTAGCCGAATAGCCGACCCCGACAGACAAACACCCCGACAGGCATGAGGCAAGGAAAAAGATGAATTAATGAAACTTATAACAGATTCACAACGTCATAAACGAAATAACTATGGCTCGTATAATATTTTGTGACAAATTATTTATACTTAAATATATTTGTACTTTAAATACAAACGTGTATTCTGTTTTTACGTAACCAAAATTATACTATTAAAAAATCGTTCGTGCTATAATCAGTACTTCGAGTTGTCAATTTAAAGGATTAGCGTACAATGGTTTTTGATACAATAATTAGGAAGTAATAGCATATGATGTCGCCGTATGGTGGCGGCTTAGAAAAGCATTAATTATATATAATTAATCCAGGGAACGGGCAGCAGCGTTTCCAATCACTGCGCTCGCCAATTCGCCTGCTAAGCGTGGTGACTAGAGCAATGCCCCCAATTGGGGGAGGCCCATGTCCAGTCCAGCAGTGGACTGTTGTGGTTGTAGCAGTAGCAGCAGGAGTAGCATGCGATAGCCCTTCAATTTATTACTCAAGTCCAGGTGCTGTCGATAGTACTATGCACTATGCTAGTTGCTAAATACATAACAACGTCGGTCGACATTGACGTCCCGACACCGGACGCCGGACAATCGCATCCCCAAACATTTATTAAAGAACAGAAAAGCTGTGGAGACGAAAATAACATTGCGTACAAGCGTATAAGTACATTTGAAAGTGACATCATCATCATCATCATTAACAGTCGATTGTAGTCCACTGCTGGACATAGGCCTCTCCTAAAGCACTGCTTTAGGAGAGGAAAGTGACATGCTGTCGACAAACTCATTGAAAGTTTGGCAGATGTAAAAACGAGTTGTACGGTTTTTCGTGTCAAAATTTTTTTTTTCAAAGCTTATTCCTACTGAGAAATAAATCAATTGTTCTTTTTTTTATTTCAGGCAGATAGATAAACTGAAACACATTTCTCATATTAACGTACCAGAATTACTTTTTTCTGATTACTTTGACAACTAAAAGTTACCATGAAAAAAGCCTCATTAAAACATTACGTAGTGTTGTTTATAAGTTTTTAGTTGTTTAAGTAATTTAAGTAGCTGGCAATAAGGTGTCTGTATCTATCAATACATATTCAAACAAAATTATTTCTGTATTTAGATAAAAAAATGTAGAATGTAGACTAAGTGCTATTCCAACTTTCAAAATCTTATATCTTTGTACTATGCCGTGTGATGCCGGCTTAGAATATGCCGTGTGATGCCGGCTTAGAATAGCATCACCCCACGTCCTTCCCGCGGGTGTCGTAAGAGGCGACTAAGGGACTCGAGAGTATTGGTGTATTACAATTTTTAGGCGACAGGCTGACAACCTGTCACTATAGTGATACATATGTTTTCTAAAACAACCTTGGAAAACAATACTCAAAAATGTCGCACGTGGCGATAGCGACCGTATTTTTACGGCCGTTAACGCTCTGCCTACCCCGCGAGGGATAAAGGCGTGATTATATGATTATATGTACGTACCAGTAAGCCCGGTCTCCTCCGCATAATTTCTCCAAGCAATGACCTAAATAGAACACAAAACATGCGCAACGCCCTGTGAAAAAAATCACAGGGTATACAAAAATTTTCTGCAAATAATTCAAGGGGTGAATCAGTTCACGAAATTGAACAACTTTCCCTTAGAAACACAAGTCGAAATAACATGAGATTTTTTTTGGATCTGATGTACGACCTTCTATACGAATTGATGGGTTACGGTTAGTAATTTGTCTAAAAAAAAATTCATATTTCGACCTAAGTTCCTTGGGTAAAGTTGTTCAGTTTCATAGGCTGATTTACCCCTTCAAATATTTGCAGCTAATATTTTTACACCTTAGTACTAATAAATAGTTGCAAAATATGTATTATTACCAACCACAGTTTAGATACTCATGGCGTTTCTCCTTTAAAATAACTCGGTAAGTTAAACAATCCCCTCAACTGCTCCCCCTGTTCCACACACGTCGTGCATACATCACCGACTGCGGACCATTATTCTAATTGGTCACAAATTATGCCTGATCGGGTTAGAGTTTAGTTCGATTTGGTCCCGGTTTAGTTCGGTCACGCTCTGACCGCGGCTTAGGGATGGGTTCGTCAGCCTCGCAGTGTTGCAGACAATTTGGTTTGATTTCTATTGTGATTCATTATCTATGGTATTGTAGGTATTAATGGAGAGGGTACACGTTATAAGATGATACATATTTCGTTTACAATACAATATATTTCTTCGCGAACTTTTGGAAATAAGAATAACGTAGCTTGTTACTGCGATTACAAAAAAGTGTTTCAATATTTTTTCCGTATGATTGTACTCTGTCAAACGACTTAAAACTTTTTTTTTTTCAATAAAACAGATACAGTTAGTTATAAACGAATCACTAGTTAAAAACAGCCCTCAATTTGTCAGACGTGGCGTTGCCGACCGTATTTTTACGTTATTTTAGCGCTCTGCCTTCCCCGCAAGGGATAGAGGCGTGTTATGTGTATGTATGTAAACAGATACAGTTTTTAAAAAATGACTAGTTTTAATATAAGACCAATTTCCCTACTCTAGTTATGACTCAAATCAAATCCCAACTCCCTTCTCCCCTAAACATTTTTACACGAGACAGTAAAATCCACATATTTAACCACAAACAGTTGCCGCCGCATTAACATAACACGGAAATCCCATAAACATATGACATTTGTTTTAACACCCTGTATAAGTGACTGAGGAACCCCTCCTTTGAAGATAAAACGTGATCATGATGAATATTTGAATTTTTTTGACATAATAATGCAAGTGTCACATAGAGACATTTAAATGAAGCGGCAATACCGTCGTCAAAATCGTCATATTTCTTTATACAAGAAACTTTACTATGCAAATGTCGCATAAAAAAAAGATATTTTTGTGTAGATTTTACATGAGTTCTTAAAATAAAATAAATATGTTAGGTAATTCGGATTTTAATCATATCAAAGAAAATTTTTATACAACATACTTATTTTGCCTATGTTTTCTCTTTAGCCGAACATCAATTAGTGCGGAATACATGATTTAACAATTTCCATGTCAAAGTAGAAGTACCTATGTCAGAGAGTTAGCAAAATATGCAACTCGAACTGTCTCTACAAAGCAAGCGTTAACAACGGAACTAAATTAGATGCACTTTTGCAAAAGTCAGATAAAGAGAAATGTGAAATTTTTTGTCCATTTGCGAACTTATTCAAATCATATTGAAATCATATTCATTTCAAATGTCTAGTACTTAATGGTGTCCGTGCCTACTAAACTATATTAACTAAGCTACAAAACTAATGTCTCGTATTAATTAGTGTAAAAGTGGAGTAGATTGTTGTCTCGGCAGAATACAGTAATGTCTACTTAACCCTTCCGTTTTAAATATCACCCTGTCAACGTAAGTAATAGGCGTTACACATGTACGTGCCAAAGTACTGTACACAAAATAAAACCTACTAAAATTAAGACACATCAAATCAGTAGAGAAAGTTGGACGACTTGGTGTCTCACACGAAAAAAGAGCGTCGACAAAGCAGGCGCTTAGTTCAATTTGGCATGAAATTATTAATTTATTACGCATTGATACTTACTTTTGGTTTCTGTAGGAATATTGTTCGGTGGGCTATTTACATTATAGTCACTACCTTTACATAATTATGTAACATGCTAACTTAAAACATAAAATAATACGGTAAAACATATGGTACAGTATTTTTATAATAATAAGGACAATGGACGCAACAGGCAATGCTAAGCATAAGTTATTTTATTTTCTAAATCTTACACCAAACGTTTTAGAACTTTCAGACGTTGGACGACTCAGTGTCCCACTCGGCGAGAGAAAGAGCACTCGTGGGACTTATAAGTGGAAATAACTCATGAATTTATTGTTTCTAAAATATTTTGCTCTGATGATATATTTTTTTGCTGTCAGTACACGCGTGAAGCGAAGTGCGTGATCTCCATTTTATCTCTAAATCTAACTCATTTTGTACTTACACTGTATGTCTTTTTGTCACGAATTCAAGTGAATTTGTATGTTTCACCAATCTTATTTACTACCAAATTGTAAAAGTAATATTACAAAAGATTATTATTGATACGATACGATATCACATCTTGGCCGAAAATGATACGTTAGAACCGGAGCATCTAACAGTACAAAATTAAAAATACAACTAGTAATTGACTCGTAAACATTCATTGGCCAAACCACAGAAAACAAAAGAAATACAATCGTAGATTTAGAAAAAAAACATTGTAACAGACCAGCTCGCTCGTCCCGATCCCAGGGTATGTTTTATTCAAATTTACTTACATTTTACTAACGGGAACGACCTTTGCCAGCCAGAATTGTATTCCCTCGCCACACCATATATCTTCTTCAGCGTAGCGGAGTGGAGTAGGTACTTATTTATTTCTGTAACGTATTGTGGTACGCGGGTGAATGATGTTTTTTGGTTCACGGGAGTCAGCGTTTGTTGGGTTTTATGTATAGAATACCTAAATGTATTTAGCGTCTACGTTATTACAGGTGAACGGGTTTTCTACTAACGGTTCATTTGATTCTGATCTGACATCAGCTGATCTGACCTCAATGCACTGGATATCTGTAAAAAAGGATTTGTACTTGAAGATATTTAAAGATATTTTACGTCGATGAAATATACTTTGTCACTCCTCATACTAAAACCGCACTCGACGGACGACGCTGCGATAGCGCTGCATCGACAGGGGTTGAGCGGTTTGAGTATGGGGATTGACATTTCTAGTATTGATCTGATAGACCGCGCGCGATGTTTTAGTGCTCCGTCGTGCGTTAATTGTGCGATCCGCGTTAGTGCAGTGCATAACGTGCAAGTTTTCATTAATTTTATATACTATTTTCGTCGTTCAACTTTACCTACACCTTATTCTACCACACTACGTTCTACATTAAGTTTCCACATCAGATTTTTTCACAATTCACTTCAGACTTTTCACCCGAACGGCGAAGATAATGAAATTTTCTTACGCGCTCAGCGCCACCTATCCTCAAACTCGTCGGATACCATAACACTTATAATAAATAACCCAGCAGCCTTATAAATTATGATCGTGTTAGCTCACTGCTCATTTGCTGACGAAGTTTGAGTCCCTGAGGAATTGAGCCAATCACGGCGCGAGCGAACTTATTATGGGAAAAAGTATGGTGTGGTGGTAACCTATATTTAGATGTTTGTTTAGGCATGGGTGTTGGTGATACTAGTGCATATAGGTATCTTTCTTAGAGATACGTATAATGCTAGTTAATATTACAAAAAATATGATAATTTTGCAGTTTCGAGACTGAATATTTGTTATTCTATTAGGTAAAAACATTAATTTGTACTGACAGATTTAACCTATTCAAGGGATCAAATTATACTGGTTATTTTAGTGTTTGTATGCAAAACCAAAATAAGTTAGTCCCTTCAATGGATAGGTTGACGAACTTGCGATGTAACTGCGTCAATTGATGCTGATTTTAATACATTGTACATGAGGCAAACCTGATGGATCAATACATTATAAGACTCTTTAGAAATAATTAGTACCAATTTTTTACACGTTTTAAATAAAAGATGGACTTTCCTCAAAGATCCATGGTTAAATAGCAATGCATCACCCGGTTATTACGGATGGCGGCGGCGCGCGCAATGATGGCGACAATTTCTCACCCGGACCAATCCACTGCTCCACAGAGTATAGATACAGCGGTAGAGAGGGTTTGGTACTGTAGATATCATTAAAGATAAAGATAAAGATATTTTATTTGTAAAACATGAATAATAACAGTACAGATCTTGGTGTCAAATTAATTATATCTTCATGTTCTTCTTCTTATAAAAGCGAGAGCTACAAATGTGCACAATCGGCCTCCGCGTTCGACAACGTATATCTATCAAAAGTAAGTTAAAATTTTCTTTTGAAAATGCAGCCCATTCCATCAGTATTTTCTTATGACATTGTCAAGTTCAACTATCGTCAGCGAACTGACTTTACAGACAACCGATTTTTTTTGTGTTCCTGAGTATGTGCTACACAGGTTCTACGAAGGTTCTACGAGCTACGACAAGAGGTTTGCTGCGCGCTACGATCAAAAGACCCTACGTTAAAAGCACGAGAAAGATTAAAATTGTACCTGTGATGACAAGTATCAAACACTATCGAACCATCTAATCACCGATACTTTCCATAGAGCTGCATTAATATTTTGCTTGAGTTTTTCACCGCCGCCAATTCCCAATAGGAAAAGAGGGGTGATTACCGAGACTAGGAAGGAAAAGAGGGGGGGGAAGATACTCGATCTCAATAAATTATCGAAGATGAGCGTGAACATTAACTAATTATCGACACCGATACCTGGGTATTCGTAAGTTAATGAATTATTGAGTGGATGGAAAGTGCTGGTAAAATTGCTTAACATTTTCTTTATTTTTTTAGTAGAGTTCAATATTCCACGCAGTAAAAATAGTAGCTCGATCTTGAAATTATTCATAATGTATGGCGTTTGGAAAGTTTTAATACCTAGCTCACGCAGTGCTACAATATACGGAAAATATGTATTACAATCCCATTTCAAGTCAGTTTGATACAAACAACTGTAGCTAAGAGCTTCTTAATATAAATTTCCTTAGCCTAGCAGTTTCTATATAACTCCAATACGTGAACCTTACACAATCACCACCCAAGCAACAGCAAAATTACGTGGAAATTACAGTCGAGCGAAATTTTTCTCCAGACCGACACCAACTTAAACACAAAGAACAAACCCAATCCCCGAACAGCGTTGCAAACAAAATGCAAATCCAGCCTTTTCACCCTTTGCCCGAGATATTTAATTCAGCGCAAACGGAATGCACCTAGCGGCCAACAATCCTGAAACACCGGTAACTGTAAGTGTAAACGAAGAGAAAAGTCGACGTACGATTTTTTTTGCCGGGAAGAGGAAAAAAAAACACAAGCGAAACCCTGCCTTGCTTATTTCCCCTGGCGATGCCCCGGCTGCCTGCTTTCGCTGCCGGAAATGGAAAATATAGCGATAAGGCATTATAGATTAAACACGTCCCGTTATTTTAATGCGATCAAATCCGACTGATACTTGCCTAAATCGTGTGTGCGCGGGAAACTTCTTTTTTTAATGGACCTACTCGTATGTTGTAAAGAAATAATGGCGGCGATAAGACGTGATTATGCAAACGGGTCGATAAATAACCTAAGTCGCGTTTACCCCATCCCCTGTGAGATGGGTAAATTACTGAATGGCAGATTTAAATAATCTCACAATAACGAAAATTTTAAGTTTTAAGTATTTGGTTTTTTAGTGATCAATAGGCATGTGAGACGGATCAAAAACGTACTAGAACTTGAAGCATTTTAAGGGGAATACAAATATTTTTGTTAATTTTACTGGTTATATTAAAAAAAGTTTTTGCAATAGCACGTAGGTTGGAATATGAAAACTGCCCGAGGAACTGAACAACTTTTTCCAAGGGACATTGGTAAATTTTTTAAATAAATTTAGAAGCCCCCATACAAGGTCACTTGTTTGGGCCTTCCCATACAAAACGACACATTTTTTATATAATTCGTATGCGAGTCAAAATTGTTTTTAATGCAGGTTCTCAAAATTCCCAATCACAACCATCGGATTTTTAAATGTCACTGATACAAATTGACAGTTCATAGTGCGACTATAAAGATCAAAAATCGAGGGGGTTGCGTCATCTTCCCCTAATTCAGTTTTGATTCCATCAACCCCACAGGGGCAGTGGAATTAGTCTTACCATATGCGCACTACTTGTGTTACACTTTGGCTTGGACTGCTCATTTTTATACCGTACATCCCTCTGGCTAGTCTTTTACAAGAAACAAAAGCTGAAAAAACGACTACTGAAGAAATACGTATGTTTATTATGTTTATTGTACAGTATGTTTAAATATGTTTAAATATTATGTTTTAATGTGTTTTAATATGTTTCTTTGCCTGCTAAACTTAACTTTGCACATATGTGACTCTGCAGTGGTCGTGTTCTTAGCTCTTGTTTCTTGTAAGATTAGTGGATGACTTTCTTTAAATATTAAATTAATTGGTTATACTTAACTCAACAGCAAATTTTAGTATGGGGACGTGAGGGTTTTTATTTTCTTTTCATAACAGGACATGTAGGTTAAATTTATTTTATATTCAAATAAAATATGTGAAATTAAATTAGGTTATAAGCAAACTTTTACTCAGTAATTTTATGGATATTACGAAAGGCTGGAACAAACCAATTAATGTTGCTTCGCACAATACTTACTCGTAAGTACTAGGCCAACTCAAGTTATGCACTTTGTGAAATAAGGGGTAGTGGGCACAGGCGTAATCCGAGCTTGGAACATGTGCATGCGGCTTTAAATTCTAATGTAATACAGATTACTGGCACGCACCAGTCAGTCAGTCAGTGCACATCAGTCAGTCAGCTACTGTAGGTTAAAAAAAATCCGTATTTTTTTCATGTTTCTTTAATCGTTTTTGAAGACAAAACACCTATAGGTATGATCAAGCTAGGTAGGTATTCTAAGCGGATCGCACACTTGACGCACGACGGAGCGCTAAAATATCGCAGTGGTCTCTCAGATCCATACTAGAAATGTCAATCTTCATAGTAAAACCGCTCAACCGCTGTTGACGCAGCGCTATCGCTTCGTCGTAATATAATACAGATTACTGGCACGCACCAGTCAGTCAGTCAGTGCACATCAGTCAGTCAGCTACTGTGGGTTAAAAAAAAATACCGTATTTTTTTTCATGTTTCTTCAATCGTTTTTGAAGACAAAACACCTATAGGTATGATCAAGCTAGGTAGGTATTCTAAGCGGATCGCACACTTGACGCACGACGGAGCGCTAAAATATCGCAGTGGTCTCTCAGATCCATACTGGAAACATCACTCCCCATACTAAAACCGCATTTGACGGACGACGAAGCGATAGCGCTGCGTCAACAGCGGTTGAGCGGTTTTAGTATGAAGATTGACATTTCTAGTACGAATCTGACAGACCGCAGCGATGTTTTAGCGCTCCTTCGTGCTTCAAGTGTGCAATCCACCTTAAAGTAAATTACGGTACCAATAGGTACGTCAAAAATATATATGACAATATTAAAGTTTCCTTTTCAGGTTTCCGAAATCCGTTATTGCATAGAAAATATATGTACTTAGGTACTTCATGGATGCATACATCAAGGCCCGTATTTAAAAACCGCACTCAACTGTGAGAACAATCTTGAGTGCGACTTTGAGATGTTGTTAGTATTGACTGACATTTTTCAAGATCGATCTTAGAGTTGAGTGCGATTTATAAATACCGACCTAAATGTTCGTAACAGCAAATTACGTTAATAACTCATGATATATTTAGTTAACAATGACAAGACAAGACGAGAAAGATAGAATAGAAATTGAATAAAAGAAAACACCAAAGATATTAATAATTTATGAAGAAGCGCATCTAATCTGTTATTTCGCCAACCCGTAAAGCTATCGATTTCAAAACTAAGGCACACATGTTACGCAATTTGCAGGAGCAAGGAACACCCGCTGTGCTAAATAAATTATTCGAATGATCAGATTAAATAAAAAAGTAGAAACAGCTCCATGAGCAAATAAAGTTGAGCTGTGGAAATAGAAAACTACTCTACTTCAAGCTAAGCGCGCTTTCACTCGTGCACGATGACGCGCTCAAAGACTTGCAAAAATCATTTGCATTTCGCTTGTTAAGTACTGGAAAAAAAACATGTGACTTGACGAAGAAGAGGAATAAGACTGCCCGCATGTTACATTCGTTCAGTGCTTTACATTATTATTTAAGTTTTACATGAATTTTTTGGTAATAATGAGAGGGAGAATGCTTCTTCTTTTTCGAGTGGGACACCGAGTTGTCCAACTACCCAATGAACCTGCTGAGAGAATGCTACTGTCAATTCTTTAAACACACATGAATACAGAAAAAACTAAATTCTGCGCCTTTTTGTGCGTAAGAAAGAATATATTTTAGGTAAATATAAGACAAAAGGACTAAAGGACTTGAGAGTATTGGTGTATTTACAATTTTTAGGCGACAGGCTGACAACCTGTCACTATACACACATGTTATCTGAAACAACCTTGGAAAACAATCTTCTAAAATTCAGACGTGGCGATAGTGGCCGTATTCTTACGGCCGTTAACGGTCTGCCTACGCCGCAAGGGATAAAGGCGTGATATATGTATGTATGTATGTATGTATGTAAATATAAGTGTTTGCAGAGCACCCTCTATCTTAATTCGGATCTAAGCACGCGAACACGCCCCTCCGCTATAAAAATCATTATTTGCTAACAAAGGAGGTTGATTTTGTTAGTTATTATAAGTGGGCATGCCTAGTGAGCGTTTATCATTGATATTTTTATGGTAATATGCAACACAAGTGTTTTGGAGCTTGAGTTTTTGACAAGTGAAACAGACAGCGCCGACACAATGGGAGCGAGAGTTTCATATTGTACTAAAAATATCTATTGTTAAGGTCAGCCGTTCCATTTTGGTCATAAAACACAACAACAGAAACTACTATATTATTGGTCATATCATTTGGTACTTACTTCTCTTAATCATTAATGATATTAGATATTTTTTGTTAGATTTTCCTACGATTGGTGCTCCAAGAACCATCCATACAAAAGTTCTTTATGGTAGAGTCTGATTTATATTCTTTGCCTAGCAGTCTTTACATATATTTCAGTTTAACCAATGAAAACATATCTGTTATTTCAAAAGACTATCTGTATTTCTATATTTTTTATTTGTTACATTTTAAGTCGTATAAGTTTTGTATTACCTTTCATAAAGACATTGCTTTCAGAAAATCTTCAACACCGTCAAAGTTTTACACGCAATAAGCCTCCAATATGGCGTCAAATTATCACACGTTACCGACATTTCCGACCCATGTTCGTCTGCCATTTAGCAATCTTTACAAACGTCTTGTCTAACGCAATACATCACGTTGCTGTAGGGAATTGATCAGGAGTTAGGTCACGATTGTTACAGTCCGAAGCCGAACGCTCCGCTGGGATTCATTATATGGACGGCGGACTGATTTGCCGGCGATGCTGTAGGTAGAGCATAATCAGGTAAGTATCAGAGAATTTAAACTGAGTTTTTTGTATACTGTAAAAAATCATGACTATGTAAGAGCTTACCACAAAAATCCGCAATAATTAAAGAACACCCAGCTACTAGGTATTTATGTGTACAATGTAGCAGAAATACAATTAAAGTATGGTCATTTGAATAGGCCATATTTGACAGTTATCAAAATCATGCTACTGCTATGGAATAAGGTCTATTTTTGTTTTTTGGCATTTCCTTTTGTATGGGTTTGACAACTGTGAAATACGTAGGAAAAGAGAAGAAGAAGAAGAAGCAGCAAAACCATTTACCTGATTTGGCTATATTTTCAGCAAAAGTAAAATTTTATAATCCCGTCCCCATCAAGTTTCCTTAAAATTATATCAAAAATTAACACTGTGTTAGGAGGTATGACGTGAACAAGTTTCGGTCTCGCAAAAATCCAGCCATCTGGCTAATCATAAACATGCTAAGTGAAAAATGAAACCCAACAAAAACTTCATAAAATATTCAGCGCTTGCTCATAGTTACGCCGTTTTGATATTGTTCGCGCCGTCTGCAGCCGCGCTACACTTTTTAATCCTTTTACTCTCCCGTCTAACAAAAATCCAGGAAGCTTTTATCCCGAAGTTTGGTGTAATTATTAAAAAAGCTGGTCCATTAACGCTGGTATTGATCCTGCTTCTTGCCGGTAACAAGCTGATCCGAATGGCCCTCTAGTGTATAAGCCAATAACGCAAAAAAGAGGGGTCGGGAGAGTCTAAATGAGCCGTCTCGTGTAACTCCTGAATATTTATGAGAGGCGATCTGCCTCTTGATACAGTTAACATGATTAGTTGTGGCACTATGTTTGTTTAGAATAAAAAATCTGCAAATAAAGTGCCCTCTTGTGACCATAACTTCTATGTAGAAAGTTTTACAAAATTGTTTCTTCATCGGGACAAGATGCTAAATACTTGTGACTACGTTTGTTGTAGTCTGGTTAATTCTTTTGATACCACCCTCAGTCTCAGTCATACCTAGTTCAGACATGGTACTAAGCACGATTTTCTGTTTGCCTCATCCAGTTTTCTCCAAAAGTCCTGCGAAGACAATCACTCCTTCTAGACTGAGGAGATCCTACATCCGTACGATCCGCACTCTCAACCAGAAACTTAAGTCAAGAAGAAAAAAACGAAGTTGAAAAGGATCAAAATTTGAACAGGTACGTACATATTCATATCAAAATGAAGTGCAGCAATTCAGCACCCAACAAAACATGCAAATGCAGAACAGTTCATCACACTCCCGCGTTCGTTTCCCTGATAACTTCAACCACCAAACTTTCGCCAACTCCACACCGCATAAAATTAGCATATGCCTGACTACCGTCATTCCCGGGCCCAAATAAGTACCTACTAGTACAATAAAGCAATTATAACTGTCATATTTCACGCGTGTCGGTGTATTAACATTTATATTGGAAGGTTGGAACGCACTCGTCTAAACAACGTTCATTGACTTCGTAATTTTGAATTGATGGGCCAACATTTTATGATTGGGTTGATTTTTGATTTGATCTAATCTAGGTACTTTAAGTTATTTTCGGGATTTAAGTTATTTTGCACGTCCTTTCGAATTTAATTTTAATTCTAGTGTTAGTTTACTAACACCATTTTAAAACAAATATGTAGTTAATCATAGACCATAAAAAAACTTGTTCAGGACAGGTCAAAGTTATAAACATATTTTCGAAACCAAGCAAGATCCGAGCTAGATTTAGGAACTGAACTCTACAACCCATGAATCCATTATTAAAGTTTGCTTTCCATGCAAAGGTTCCATCTGTAAGCAATAGTGCTCGCATTCCCAATATCGAGGCACATTTCTGGGTGGAATAAAGTCGTCGACGTATGCGTACTCGTATTTGCGATTCGGTCCACGACTGCCTGCACTCTTCCTGATTCCATTTGGGAATTACTGTCGCCGCAAACTCACAAATCACTACTTTCATTATAACGTAGCGTCATCGTAGCTTACGTGACGACTGAGAGAAAGTAAATGAGTGGATCATAGAAATTAAGAGAGAATTTTGTCTCTTTTAGTGATTGAATACATACTTTTTACATTATATTCTAAACACATTAGGTAGTATATTTTAGATTCTTACCAAAAATATTCAAAGAATTGCAAAAAATTAACAGTACTACTAGATTTTTATTTAGCTTTTGAACCAACCACTTTTATTTTGTTAAACTGCAAATGTCTTCTTTAGTCGCCATTCATCCCCAATATAACTTTGAAATCCCATGGTAGAATAAAAATTCTGAACATGCCGCGTCCAAATAAATAACATTGACAGTGCCCATAATAGCTTTTGCAGTTTTCGCTGGTCAAATGCAGAGGGGCACGTTTTTTATTCCATTATTGTTTTCTGAGAAATTGTTACAGTTTTGACGAGTGACCTGGCCGTTTTTCTTGCCCGGCTAGTCGGGTGGAATGAAAAATTTTCAAGTTGGTCCCCCTGGGGTCCCTAGGGGGCCGTAAAAGTCGGGCCGCGGGCAGCACGGGCTGACCGCCGTCGGACAATTTGTCATATTCATATGTTAACGTGTCCGTCTTTTCTTGCAAAAAGTGGATAACTTAATTCCGGTAGCGGCGGCGGCGGCGGCCGGGTTATTCGATTTGTGGACATTCAAATTTCATGTCTTGTTATGGTAATACAGGTGTTGTCTCGCCTCGGGCGGATTTCCAGCTTTATTTTTAGGGGAGTTTTGACAGGTTGTTTAGCTTTATTTTGTTACGGAAACGAGCGAAGATTTTTTAAGAGTAGAGCGAAAGAATTTAGACTGACTTCTATATGAATATTATTTAGTCAATGTTTGAGAGTGAAAAAGCACTTACCTATTCTAAATAATTGCCATAGGTCGGGGAGGGGAGGAAACCACACACTATTACTGAAAGCAAGTAAGAAGGCATAAAACACTGACAAGACAAGAAAATTACTTTGTCAGAAGCGATGTCATTAGCTTCCTATATTCCCTGCTGATTAGAGTAGGTATGCTATATAATAGGTAATGAAATTAATCTCTTAATTTCACGACTTACACGCCAGCACATCAACCCACCTATTTAGTGGGTATACTGGTTTTCCTTAGTATTTGTATGAATAACCAATGTAGGTTGGTATTTGAATGGCTAGGTGAAAGTGCTAGCAATAGTATCTTCGCAAGTCTCACTTCAATGTGAATAACGCGTGCAATTGATGACTTGTCAGATTTGGTCGGACCTGTCGTTTCTCACTCAGTTTACGATGTACGTGCGCACGTAGCACCTTTTGACGTACCCGCTTATTGCCCAATGCCCGTCTTCGAAGTGTCTTAATGAATTATGAAATACCACTAATACAACTCTTATCTGCAGGGGTATATTAATTAATCAGTACACACACTTTGTAAAAATTGTTCCGAATCATGAGTAGAACTGTATCACTGACTAAAAATAACCAATCCAGCGCATATATAGTATTTATTTTAAAATAATGTACGTTTTATTCAAATTTTAAAAACATTTTAAACGTGATATTAAACTTAATCCTATTTCTATTAATTTAAATTACGCCGTGTTAAGTAATAATCGATACTCTTGTGTATTAATATTCGCTTAAAATAAATTGGACGTCTATGACACAAAATTGACAATCTGTTTCTAGATGGTATCTAGCTCTTTCTCTCTCTCTCTCCTTCTTTTTTCGTGTGGAACACCAAGTCGTTCAATGTTTAATCTAGAAAAATGTTTCATAATTTCAAACGTCACTACAAAGTTGACCCCAAGGCTTAATTAAGACATTACCAACAAACTTAACCCATTATTAACTATGTTATAACTTTATAGCTTTAACATTGAGTAAACATTTTAATTTACTAAATTTGCTAATCAACTTTCCCTACCATTACTCGGGGGCTATCATAGAATAACGCATTATAATAACTTATTACAACATAATTTATTATTCTGTCATTACCGTGACACGATCGCGTGCATTCCTGTCATAAGTTACCGTCATCTAGCCCACGTTACTTAATTCCATTGGACATGGTGACAAAAATTCTGTTTACCTTTCTCCTGGGCGTGAAATGACGCAGCAGGTAATGATGATGATAAGGATGATAATGATGGGGGTTTAATTAATTTGTTCGTAATGCGGTTTGGAGTGGCACCCGCTGGCTTCTTGTGTTTAGATGCAATCTGGGAGAGAAATGTTGATGGTAATGGTTTTTGATTTGACATAATATTGTTTGATCAAAATTCTCTTATATTAACTATCGGTATAACGTGAGGCGCAGATATCGCAGTCAACATTTTAAGCTAAAACAATGAGCACGGTAATACCGAAGACTTTAAAGTTCATGTTGTTTTATCTTAATTTTGGATGATCAGGTATGCAAGTGCCCAATTGGAATATTTTTCATCTTATGTCATTTTGGAATACGAAACGGACCTGCTCGTTTCAACTGGCTTGCTTGAAAGCTGATTTCAAAGTTCTCAAATAAACTGTAGTGCACAGAATGGTTGTGTCTTATTTATGTATGTACGTACCCATCCTTCTATGCTATACCGATTCAACAGTGGTAATCTTTTTGTAATACCATTACTTAACCCAATAAAGCGTAAACTTACAGCGTTGTAAATTCATCTACTTTATTTTACTTTACTAAACAAATGTGTGCGTATATCCAGCTACTTAGTATGCACCCTCTGGGAGGCTCACCTAGTATCAAATAGTTAATTTTTAATTACAATTTTATTACTAGGTCGGTCCCATCCAATTACTGGGAGAAATATTAGAAGCCGCTTAGAATTTGAATTGTAGGGTGGGTCTCCGGTCTTCGTTTTTAAAATCACGAATCTACTTCGTACTCCTCGTCACTCGTCATTTATACAATTTATCAAATTCGTTGATCAAACTGAAAATAATAATCTGCTAACCTGCTATAAAATTTTGAGAGAAAACAACACGAACCGTTATCCCATCACAACATCAAATAACGTAAATTCTGACTTTTTTGTCGGTTGATAATGATATTTTTTTAATCTGTAGTTCCTAGTAGTTGGCACTGGCTACGAATTTTGTTTGGCTACGAAATTTTGTTAAAAGCTGAGCGGCGTTTTCCCATAGATAAGTCACATGTCAAGTCACTGAACTTGACAGATAATCCCTCAATAGTTCGGACAAGTGTTGCTATCAGACCGAAAAATCCTCATTGTTGTATGACATTAGGATGTTTACCTACTACTTGTACATTATGTGAAGTGTGCTGGTAGCTTGGTAGGTAAGCAAATACTTTACAATATCCGTAAAACTCTTTCAACGACAAAGTGAGTTGAGAGCTGTCGACATGATATCAATAACGCATCAGCCGAAGCGAGAATAGATTCTGTTTTATACAAAAACAGGTGCCTTTGAGCACAAAGTAAGATCCCTGGAGGCATTAGGAGATAACACGTAACGTATCGTATTCGTACTATAATCCTGCGATTCTCAAACTGTCATGAGAAGATTTTTGGTGTAAAGTGTTCAGATACAGAAAGTAGAATCAATCACACTACGACAACGTCAATAGTCTGAACAATACCGAAGGGATTCGCTGTAAATACATTCACGCTGCGCCTGATAATTTTAATCAATATTTTTACGTCACATTATGTTTTAAGAGCACTACCCTCGACCATTACTGTAGATGTAGCATGTACTTTTAATATAGAGCTCTTTCGAAGGAAAGACTTCGAGGGTTTGTGTAATTGGACAAAACGGCACTCGGTTCTTTTAGTCATGTGATATTATATACACATCTACGCCACCAAGTCTTATCATGGTGATTTTTGTATCATGTACTATTGTACGTTTTAAGTATGTCGGCGGCAGGTGTCAATATGTAGGTAGATACTTACTGTGTTTTCCAAAAAGCCACAATATCTTCGTCATTGAGAACCGCAGGTGTATTCGTATTCGCGTCGGGTAAAAGCGCGGGGAATTCAGATTTTGGGCCGCGAGCCGAATTCGAAAGGGGTTTTTTAGTTGCTAAAACACGCACTATTTTGGTTGGATATCAGTGGAGTGGAACCGAGCATATCCAGTGTGTTTGAAAACTATATCTAGATTAAGAGAAAAGCTTTCGTATAATGTGAAAGTCTTTGATGTGTAGTTTATCTACATTTTCACTTCGTGTCTGTCCACAAAATAACGAGTTATATAAAAAAATCGGTTGTCTGTAAGTCATTTGATTGACAATAGTTAAACTTCATAAGAAAAAACTGATGCAAAGGTTGCATTTTTTAAAAGAAAATTTAAGGGCTTCCCTTGAACTCAGAGCGACGTAACGCCGCATGAGTCATATCTTTGGTGCGTGCAGCCGGCTCCATCGAATTCGACGCTGTCACGTCAAAATCCCATCCGTAATTCTTAAGCCAACGAAGCTTTAACAGATAAAATTTATCACGAAATCCCATTTAATCTGCTCCTTCCTTTCTAATACCAGAAAATGAAAATAATCCACTGAATTTCAATATAACACAGTTACGGACAAACACACAAATGCACTCGGCAATGTTACCATTTATCAGCCAATAAATATGATAAAAAGTGTTATTGGGGCGAAAATGTGCCCAGAGGGACAAAACAGCAGGATTATTGTTTTTATTTTCACCCTTTATGCGAAAACGAATATATTTTATTGAAATGATGTTTAGTATTGAGATTTATTATGTGCTTATGTAGAGTTACAGTCAGGTGTTTTTACTGAAAAAACTTTAGCTTATATAATCGGGTAGCTTTTACTGATTTACCTAATAGTAATTCCTATTTTAAGGCACGTATCTTTGTGTTTTTGAAGGTTGCCAACTCCTGTTGAAATATTGCAATCCAAACTATTCGTAATTCGGCTACACGTGGATGACAATTAAGGAAGGATGTTTGACAGTATGTCAAATTTGTATTTTTATCTGCATGAATTTGAGAGACACAATTTTATTTTATCGCCTAATGATATTAGAGCGCTAGCGAGACCTTCAATAATCTAAGGATATTATATTGTTACTAGCGTATATATCCATTACTTCCTTTTTAATCCAAGGTAGGTATTCCGTGTAGATTCGATTTTGCAACAACTCCAACATATCCCTTTTCAAATTATTTTTTACTATACTATATTCATTTTACTCATTTTTTTCTATAGTGATACACAACTTATTTGCAACGACCCTCAAATGTTGTCAGACGTGGCGATAACGACTGTAATTTTGCGATCGTTATCGCTCTGCCTACCCCGCAAGGGATAAAGGCGTGATATGTGAGTGAGTGAGTATACTCATTTTCTTTTACTCACTAATTTCGATTTTCAATCACCAATATCCACCCTCTGTCCAAACCAATAACGGGACCAGCTAATAACAATCCCGTTAATTTTTTGTGTAAACAGAACGGGCGACATGGTCCCCATAGTAGTATATTGGTGTCAATTCTCGTAAACACTTTTCTTGATATTTATTATTATTAAGTTGGTATTTTGTTGTTACTTTCAGAAGCCTGCTAGTTCCAGTAGGTGCTTGAAGAACGCTAATATCAGAGGTTCATCAGATCTTCGAATAACTCAGCATTCCAAACGCATACCAGAATCTGGGTGTAACGCCTTTTTCTCTCTCAAGATAGTGTGAATTTAGGCATTGAATTACAATTTAACCGGTAAACAGGTTATTTCAGTATTTTTCCTTTGTGTTATCATAGAGGAAAGTACCAAAAAAATGGCTAAACAAATGCGCAGCAAAATTGAGGACGTAGTCTCCATAGTAGGACGATAACAGGGTAAGCGTTCCCGTCGGCGGCACGTCCTTATTTACTTATTGTAAACTCACATGACAGGTGCCTTAATGGGCGGAATAACATGCGGGTGTGGCACCTGAGTCAAAGAGTAGCTGGGATAGTAGCATGGCATTCACGATTAGGTAGTTTCGCTATCCTTTCGTTGTTGTCTAACTAGCAGATAGACGAACGGCATAAGCAAAGAATACCAAATGCCTGCACGTTACTGTCACTGAACGTTAAGTAAATCATCTTTTTAAACCCATAATGGATACTCCACAAGGCGTTTGAAAAATTCTGACACTAGGGTTCATCGGGTTGTTAGACGACTCGGTGTCCCACACAAAAAGAAGAAGAAGAAGGGCAATGCCATTAAATAAATGATGATGAATGGAATGTTGTGCAAGAACAGTAACCTTATTCTATGATCCGCTAAGATCCTCCTAGGAAACGTTTGTCGCTCGAAAGTTACAGGTACATAGATGTCATGACGCCTTTTGCTGCCAGCATGAAACTAACCTACCTACAATGGCATGTCGCTTCTGCAGAAACTATGTTATTAATCTATGATCCGCTACGGACCACATGGGAAATCGTTTGTTGCTCGCTAGTTACAGGTATCTACACTACCTGCGCAGGGCGCGGTTGTATATGAACCAATAATGGAATGTCCTATCTGCAGTAACTATGATCTTACTCTATTACCCGCTAAGGACCTCATGGGAAATCGTTTGTTGCTCGCTAGTTACAGGTACCTACACTACCTACGGCGGGCGCAGTTGTATCTAAACCTATCATGGCATGTTCTTTATGCAGTTACTATGATCTGACTCTACGACCCTGTAAGGACCTCATGAGAAATCGTTTTTTGCGGCTGCACAAAACTAACCTACAATGACGTGTCCTTTCTGCAGTAACTATGATCTTACTCTATGGCCCGCTAAGGACCTCATGGGAAATCGTTTGTTGCTCGCTAGTTACAGGCACCTACGCTACCTACGGCGGGCGCGGCTGATATATGTAATTAATTATCGATTTTACCCCACTGTGTGGTTATTAATTTTAGTATTTTGCGAGTTAAGGCGCACGGGTTGTTTACTGGTTTTCAGGATCATGTGAAGTTATGAAGGTGAGAAAGTTTATTGTGTCCTACATTCTCTATAATATTACAACTATAAACAAAACAGTACTAACAGTGATACACAAATCATCTGAAAGGGCCCTCAATATTTGTCAGACGTAGTGATAGCGACCGTATTTAATGTGGCCGTTGACGCTCTGCCTACCACTAAAGGGATAAAGGCGCGATATGTGTGTGTGTGTGAGTGGTGTGTGTGTAAATAAAAAAGTTTTCATATTTTTTTCTACGATATAATAATTGTGAGCTAGTGGACCAATTCCGAGTAATAAGAAAATTACTAAATATATTTTGTTTTAATCCTCAATGTCTTCCAAACAAAATAAACACCTACGTATGTTATTATTTCAACAAACAAATATGGAATCACATCTTACCTATAACATAAGGTAATCTACAACGAAAAGACAACTTACTTAAAAATAAAATATTCAAATTCAATTCAGGGTGTAACAACGAAATCTGCAATTCTATACATGCCGGTAGGGTGAACGCGACTATGTGCGACTATATTCGCACGTCCGCCGTAAGTGCCAACAATGGCGACAGTTACCCTATCTCTACTAGCCGATAATGGAGCGTGAAGCTGAAGATGGTTCTCACACATACCGCGTTGAATACCGGTGTTTTGCCGGATTTGGTTGTCAGATGAAAAGAAATTTACAAAACCCCATACAAAACTTAGAGCCGTGGTCTGTAACACTGAATACCAAATTTTTAAAACAACTGTAGTATTAGGTATACAATTTAAACCCGCAACGATGGCGTTGTGAGAACAAATATCGAAAGTCACAGGTTCGAATCCGTCCTGCTGTGCAAATTTTCAAAAATCAAGGAATACTATACTCCCCTTCGTGGAGTACAATAATTTATAACCTTGGCACACGTCACCTCGTAAACTTGCAGCTGTCATCGGTTGTCATTTGTTTGGTGTCTGTTACAAACCGCAAATCGTCCGATAGTGAGGTCTGGTGTGTATGCGATTCGCCTAACTCTCTAGGCACACGCCGTCTGCCTGTCTCTCTAATGTCTTCTATGCACTGAGGCAAAACTGTGACTATTACTTGTACGTTTACCTTAAAGTTTGTCTGCTGTTTGTAAACATTTTATTTTGAACAAGACTCTTGCAAATGTGCTTTGTAATTCGTGGATATATGTTTTCTTTATTTTTCTTTAGATGCCTTTATTTATTTTATTCTCTTCGGAAAACTTATGGCCTAAAACATAACTTATTGCACCTTACTTTTACCTTTTCTCTCAAGCATTTGCTACTGCTAGGCTAGATAGCCTTTGTTCTCACTAGTTCCATTGAACAGTTCCATGGTGGAACTAATGTAACTTTTTTGTCTCATTTGTAGAATTATTCATGTTCCATTGAACTATCCAATGGAACTAGTGTAGGCTTACCTAGCTGTTGGTTGATATTGCATAATTCATTATTTCAATTGTTCAAAATATATTTAAGTGAAATCTAGTTTCATAAAAGTCATACATTACCTTCGAAAACTTGGCGGCAAGAAAGGGAATTCACCGGTATGACATAATATGCAGCAGGTCTGTATATTTATCCCAATATGCGATATTATTATCAATAGTCACTGAAAATTACAAAGGCGCACTTTTCGCGTCTCATTTCCTATACTCCAAACAAAACCAAACTCCATTCAACCTCCAAAACCAAAACCTCAAATTCAAATATAGAACATTAGCAGGTCCAAGATGGCCGTTTGTGAGGTCGTCCAATAAAAGCCAGGCGGATATCACACCAGCAATATAAACATTGGCAACGTAACGACGCAGCGAATGCGCCCTGACGGACATAACCGGGGCCGGGGCAATTGTAAATAGTGTAGCTCCCGTTTAGTTTGCAATATTTGTGCGGTTCCGTGTAAATGGAAAAAGGAGAGGAATAGATCAGTTCTGTGGAACAGAGCCTGTCATCCAAATTCAAAATTTCTCGTCAAAAAATCTCGCAGTTGAATATTCTAAGCATCATGGTTGTAAGTAATTGTAGTTATATTTTGTAGTTTTAATTTGTCCTCTGTATTGTTTCTATTTTGTTTGTTTAAGCGAAGGTACTTGAACGATGTAGTTTACTTATCATTTTTTTTCTGCTCTAACATAAGAAGTATAAACCTGCAGCTTAGGCGAGAAACACACTTGACGCACGACGTAGCGCAAAAATATCTCAGCGGTCTGTCAGTCAGATGCATATTAGAAACGTCACTCCCCATACTAAAATCGCACTTGATTGACGGAGACAGTGGCGCGTCGTGTTTTTAAACAGTTCATCCCAATTGCAAGAGAGTATTTTTTTTTTGTTAATTTTAGTTTATTTTTCTGTCACTTTTTTTTACCTCGCCGTGTAAGCAGTCTTATGTATAAATCATGTAGAATTGCAAATCCCTAGTTTCACTCTGCCTCAACATCTACTCTGTGCATAAAGGGGGTAGCACGATATCGGAAACGCTGATGTGTGTAAGTCGACGGGAATTAGACGTTACGACGGCGGGGAATTGCCCCGGCGACGCAGAGGCCAAGCAACGTGCCCAATGCGAGACTAGTTTCCTGAAATTATCTGTTTTGCTCACGGGTTTTGCTGCATTATTCTATAATTTGGTAAGGTTTTCGGAATGCTTGCTCCTTTTTGTTGGGTGTCAGTTGAAATATTATCGCAGCATTTTGACGGCTGATCCAACCATGATGAACAAATCGTACCTATTAATTGAATGACAGCTGGTAAGTAAGGAATTTTAACCTGCACCTTCTTACTTTTTCGAGTGGGACACCAATTCGTCAAACGACCCGATGAACACTGCGGTGTCAGAGTTTTACAAAACCTGCACAAATATTTGAACTTTTACCAAACTGCAACTTTTCCCGTCCTAGCCGTTGCAGTCATTATGTAGACATGTCACGTGTGGCTAATCGCGCGGCTGTGACGTCACGCGCGGTTAATTCGCACGTTTACACCTCCGCACACCTTATGCAGACCTGGTACCTGAACCTGCCAAAACTGCCATGCAACCAGGTAATGACTGGATTTCTATGGTGTAGTGTTGAGAGCTATAAGTTGTTGCTGTACCCCGACGATAGAATCTCATGTTGTTAGGGTAGCTTAAATTTTATATTTCCCGTGGTTTTATCTTTCTACTGGTGGTGTAAGAAAAAAACAGAATTTAATATTGCTCGGTGTAAATCGCACTGTGGAGAAAAACAAGAATGAGATAAAAACTCACCTGTCTACCTCCATTTTGATAAACCCCGTACTGCGGGTATGTTCCCGGTGGCTGTCACGCGCGCGGCTAATCGCGTCACGCGCGCCCGATCAGCGTGACAGCTCTAATTGGCTAACCTGATCATCCTGCATGTTAACATCACTATTATGCTGTAAAATGCCGGTGTACGGGAATTTGAGCGAAAAACCGAAACTTGACTGACATCTCCTAGTTTGTGTAGAGCAAGTTAAAATAGGCCAGACATCTCCTAGTTTGTGTACAGAGCAAGTTGCGTCAAAAACATTCCTACATTTTTGATTCACATACAAAGTCAAGTGGTGCCAGTGTCATACAAAAAAAAACTATCAATAGCAATTCTGGCAGGCTATGGAAGATTGTTTTTGTTTATGATTAGATAGTTGCATGATAGGCCGAACTAATCTTGTGCTTGAAAGTCATGTCAAAGTTTTGATCTAGATGTTATGTCAAATATCTAGACGTAAAACCCTATTTCTGTTGTTTTTATGTTCAGGTAAAAATAAGAAGAAAATCTCTGATAACCGGGTTATCTGGTCGTTTGACGATTCGGTGTCCCACACGAAATGAAGACGATTTAGAATATAAAGTTATATTGTCGTAGCAATGTGCTACGAAATTTAGCGTAGTAGACTAGTTTCCATTGGCACACAAATAATGGAACAATTCAATTTTCATACAAAATGTTACATAATGATCTTCTTTGTATCACACATCACAAACATGTTTTGTAGAAAATTTGCAAATTTGCTACCGTCTTTGCTAACATCTGGTCCACCGAGGAACAAACGTTATTTGCGAAATAATGCAAATATAGCTCGGCCAATAACCCATGACATGACATGGCTCCATCTACCGGCATAGTTTTACAACAAATTCCCAATTTACTATGTTTTATTATTTGTATACTTACAGATGGCAGCTGTGAGCCTGTGATTGTCGACATCAACACGTATCACAAAACCTAGAGATCTAAAATGTATTCTCTGTGTACATGAATGTAAATAAATCAGTAGGTCTAATGCTAGTCTAACGGCTATGGTCAGATGGAGACCCCATTATTAGGCAACGAACTGACGTATTGACGGGCCTTGTATAATTCACCGACGAATCCTAAACACAGCTTAATTTTGTAACGCATTTGGTAGATTTACCCACCAACAATACAATGTCAAAATATCATGGAGATATTGATGATGAATTTGAGGTTTGTTCCTTTTGTAGTAACACTATACCTTGTTCTCCCCAGAATAGGCAAAGTGATCATAGATCTGACGTAAGTATCCCTTTAAATGAAGCTAATTAGTGATCAAAATACGTGCATGCGAGTTCTTGTAAAGTAATTTTTTATAAGTTTAAATAAAGAAAATGTAAGTAAATATACAATAAATTGTTAAATAAATAAATAAATATATTTTTTAGTGTAAATAGGTAAAAAAACAGCCATTTAGTCTATGACACTTTCTGTATTGCCAACTGCAAAATGTCGCTTCTGAACCCGCCTATTCTTTGCCCCTTGAAATCGCAAGGGCCCAGTAGCGAAGGCGCAAGTAATTAACGCAATGAGAAATAATTCACGGACCGACAAAACGAGGAATTTAATACGCAAATGAAATAACTCCGCGGATTGATGGCGCGGATTTTGCGGACCTTTTTTTATTTCGCAGACCTTTTTTTTCTCTTAGTGTTCTTTTTTTTTTTGCAAAATTGAGTTTTTAATTATGCTTTATGGCCTCGCGATTCGCAATTTTCCGAATTAACTGCGCTTAGCCGCGTTACGGGATAGATAGGTTTGATTTTTTATTTATTTCTCGTTTTCTGGTATGCGATACGTTTTTCGCGTTAAGCTAAATTTAATGGTACCTGCAAGTCAAGTATGCGGTTGTTTTTAATAATTTGGTTTGATAGCAAATACATATAATTATATTTTTTACGTACAAACGCATATTACACCTTTATCCCTTGCGGGGTAGGCAGAGCGCTAACGGCCGTAAAAATACAATCGCCAACGCCACGTCTGACAAATTGCGAGCTGTTTCAGACGATTCGCGTGTTACTATAGTGACGACAGGTTGTCAGCCTGTCGCCTAAAAAATTGCAGTACACATGAAACCCTCGAGTGCCTTAGTCGCTTCTTACTACACCCGCGAAAAAGAAATGCAATGATGCTATTTTAAGCCGGCATCACACGGCATATATAATTATAATCTTCTTAAAATAGGTAGTTAGCAATGTTTTCTAACCCAATCTTAAAACATCTTTACAAAAATTAATACACTGCATCACAACACAAATAAACAAACATCACACATAAAGAATTACATATACAGTATACCTAGATAGGTAGATGCATACAGTTGAATAAACTCAAATCCCTAATGTGCGTCTCTAATTAAGGACGGACTCGCGCCAAAGTTGTCCAAAACTCGTGGACACATTCGGCCGAATTCATACATTATAATAATACTCAACTTCGTGGGTCCAACATAGCATTATACTTATACAAAATCCTCGTTCACACTAAGCGTAATACACAAACCTCTCGAAGACATAGTGTAGAAAACGCTCATGCAAGATGTTGGAAAATTTGCCCGTATGTAAAAGTGAAAGGGTGATTTTCCTGCTCTGTGGCAGCATAGCTTTTAAGGCGTAGCGTACACAGTACGCTGTTTTAAAATGATATGCGTTTCATTTATAAACAGAGAGAGATGAGCACGACCCTGCAAACAAGCTCCCTTAGGAGGCGAACTTTTCGTCCACCTAGCGACAATATTTGAAAGTTATTTCAGCGTTCACAACCCTCGTAGGCGCCGTTAAAATTTTCCCTACCACCTTATTCATAATACACACGATACACCCATCCTTGTCACACACGAATTGAATTATTCGCTCGGGAAAGAGATAGAAATATTTGCGTAGTGACATCTCAAAATTAACGGTGGTCGGCTCATGATAATTTACATATTTAGGTGAAATTAACCTCTCGCGTTAAATTGTATTATGAATATTAATAGGCGTGCGTGGTATAATGCATTATATTATATGGAGCCGTCTTTACGGCTCAGATTTTGGTATGAAATTATGATGGTCTTGCCGCGCTCCGCTGAACCCTTTGAAGCTCGAATGATACTCATACTAAATTGTAAAAGATCTATTTTATTACAAATCTTGAAATTACAACCACAGAGCAAAAATTACATTTGTGTCACTCGCTACGGCGCACGCATGACTGCTGTTGTCTGTGATTAGGTACTGCGATTATAACGAAGTTTTAGTTGTTCCACATTATATATCCTAAAATGAACTGGTAATTATCTCTTTTTTATCTTAAGTCATATAATAAATTAATTAATTGTATTGCCATGGATGTTTTCCGAAATAAATTTATTACTATATTATATCTTGTTTGTACACTAAGTTATAAAAATAACATAAACTTTAAAAGGTAAATGTCAATTGAAATACTGAGCGTTGAATAACACAAAATATAATAGCAAAATCTGTTTATTTCCCGCCAAAACAAGAAAGACCCTAAACTCTTGAACCGTCTCGAAGCCAAAATGCAAACTCGCAGTTTATTTGGTTATCTAATAAAATATTACGAGCTTTGACAAGTGCCTCGAGGTAGCCCCCTGTGGCCACTGTTTCTTACCTTTTCAGTTATGGGCCCGTGAACAACCTTCTTTACTTCGCCTTCTTTTATCATAAATAATAATAGCTACAAGTTTTCTTTTTCAAAATGGCGGATTGTAAAGGCTGTATAAGGCGCCAAAATTGAAAATATGAGCATGAGAACTGGCTGGTTGAACTATAATAAACCACTTACTAAACTTTTGTAAACTAACGCGAATTGAATGCAACATACGAAACACGTGTCAAAAATTATGATAAAAGAAAACATGATAAAAAAGATATTATACAGGGATTTAAATACAAGATATTGTGTAAGGGACGGTGTAACGAAAACTTTGCAGACCATGAAACTGAACAATTTTATCTATTGCGGCTATGTGTAGGAAAACTAAAAAAAATTTTCGAGTTCGCATACAAAGTCACTCAGCTGATCGGGAATTTTATATAGCAAGTCGAAAAAAAAATTACGTTTACGAACATGGCCCTCATAGAAAAAGTTGTTCAGTTTCATGGCCTGAGCACGCCTGCCAAGTTTTCATTACAACGTCTCTTACACACAAACACAAATCACGCCTTTATCCCTTGAAGGGTAGGCAGAGCGTTAACGATCGCAGAATTACGGTCGTTATCGCCACGTCTGACAAGTATTGAGGGCCCTTTCAGATGATTCGTGTATCACTATAGTGACAGGTTGTCAGCCTGTCGCCTAAAATTATAATACACATGAAACCCTCGAGTCCCTTAATTGCCTTTTACAACACCCGCGGGAAGAAATGGGGTGATGCTATTCTAAGCCGGCATCACACGGCGTCTCTTACACCCTGTATTACAAGTAACGTAATAAATAATAGCGGGGTCACTGTGACCCGGCAAAATTAAACACACGAGAAGTCCTTACGGCCAGATATAATTTGGAGGGCGGGAAAAATGCGAGGGGATTTAAATTTAATTTTCGAACCGGAACGACGTGAAATATCCCCTGCGGCGTCACAGTTCCAAGTTCAAAAATTACGTCTTTGAAAAAAGAACAAAAAAAGTAAAACGAAAGTCGTAACAAAATCAAGAACGTTTTCTCAGCATGAACGGCAGTAAGTACTTTTTCATTTATAATCTCTGGATAAATTAAATTATTCTTTTTTACATAGGACATTTTGTGACTATTTTTATTATCCACCTACGTTAGAATCCGATTTCTTAGCACTTAGTAAAAAAAGGTACTTACTTATTTTTATTCATGGTTTTGCGAAGCATCTCATAGATAGGTAGGCCAAGACCGTTAAGACATCAGTTTCTAAGGGTTTTGACAATGTATTGGAACAAGACTGCCTTTTATAGTAAAAATATTAGTTATAATGTACTGATATAGGTATTACAAAAATAGACCCCTCAAAATATTTCCAGATTTTAGACAGTCGCAAATAAGATAAACAAAACGCTAAAAGGCATCGGTGTCCGGCGACTTGTACTTAGTAATTAACAGGCGCTCCTTGGGGACCGGCGGGCAGCTAACGCAATATATTATATTCCGGGTGACATCCTTCCACCCATAGCCACTGAAGGATCATGCCCGCTATTATATTGTGAATATTATGAATAAATTTTAGTGTATAAGTCGAATATTAGAACATTATAGGTGTGCTGAAAAAGAGTATAAGTAATGCAAATAACGACTGTCTATAAAGTCTTGAAATAAAATGAGCGCACCACTTTCTTCGCGATCTGTCAAATCTGACAGATAACGCTTAAATATGGCAACAATTTTTCATAAAAATTTGCAGTGCAATTTAATTTTATACTTTAAAGACTGACTGTAAGTAAGTATTGGTGGATAGGATCGATACCTACTCCATTAACTTCAAAACTCAGAAAGAGAAAGTAAATAGCATTCCTAACAGAATAGGTAGGTATAAGTAAATAATAGAAAAATGTGTGAAATGTCCTTCTGTAAACCCTATTTCGTGCATAGAGTATGTGGACGTATTTTTTTTAGATAACACAATTTGCTTATTGAACTGCCAAGTACCGACACTCAAAATCTAAAGATCATTCAATAGCGGAAGTTGCAGTGCAATAATTTGTATGGGAACCGTTTAAAAGTTGATTAAGCACTGAAACTTTGCATAGCTGTTCCTTAGGTAGTCTGGAGTGGATTGAGCCCGGGAGGCATCGGGAGGCACCCCGCGGGTAGCGGGGGGAGGACGGAGAAGTATGATTCCGGCGCATTCCTTTGTTAGGGATATATCTCTCGAACTATACATACTAGGGCAAGTGTGGTATTATTTTCGGATAACTTAAGGACGTAGAATCCATTTATGGAACAAAAATTTGGCCTTTTATTATAAAAAATTGAAGTTATTTGACAATTCCCTAATAGCTGAACTTTATTTTTTCACTTAAGTGTCGTTCTATACAAAATTTTGAAAGGTATCACTATAAAAGATAATATGATTGGAAAGCCACCTTTACTAGGATTCCAAAAATATAACCATCATTGACGTTCTACAGCAAGTAACTGACCATAAATGTGTTTAATTGGGGTAGAGTACATGAAGCGAAATATTTTAACTTTTATCGGGTATTCGTTGTTAATTCTATCGCCTCTGCCATAGTTTTAATCCTGTTCAATTAAATCGTAAAAAATAATTTAACACGTTCATCATCATATCGTATGGCCATCCTTGCTCGGATCAAACGTCAATATCAAGGGTTTTTAGCCAGCTTTCTGCATCAGGAGTATACTTGTGTAACTCGGCTATGCCACCTGGGAAAACGGCGAAGTGGACATTCATTCACAACATGGGATAAGGTCTGGTCAGATGCTCCGCAGTCGCATTTTGGTGACTCCTTTAAACCCCATTTGTGAAGGTGGTGATTTGTTTTCCCGTGGTTGGTCCTAAACCGGTTTAGCCGAGTCCAAGTTTTCCGGCTGGCGTCAAAACCAGGCAGTTTTATCGTGGGATCTGGTACCAAACCCGAGTTTATACTCTCGAAAAGGCTCCATTCCGATCGCCATGCCTCATTTATGGAGATCTTCTGTTGAATACGCTCGTCAGTCCAAATGGGTGATCTTGACGGCAGACTGGAAACAGGAAGGCCGGAGCGGTTTAGCTGAGAGCATTTCTCCCATTCTTTTGCAGTTGCCGCACATCTGCGTAGCGCTGGCGGAGGTATATGTGCTAGGACGGGCAGCCATGGGAGTGGAGTGGATTTGATAACTCCCGTAATCAGGCGCATAGCCTCGTTGAGCTGGGCATCGACCTTGTGTACGTGTGCACTGCGACTCCATACGGGCGCGCAGTACTCAGCTGTTGAGTACACAAGCGCTAGGGCAGAGGACGGAGGACTGGTGCAGATGCGCCCCAGCTTGTGCCTGCCAGCCTTCGAATAATGTTAATCCTTGATTTCACCTTTTGTTTGAAATTCTCTAGGTGTTGTTTGAATGTAAGTGAGCGGTCAAGTGTGACTCCAAGGTATTTTGGTGTGTAGTTATGTTTTAGATTTACACCACGGAACATGACATTTAGTTTTCTTTTGGCAAGGCAGTTCGTGAGATGGAAGGATGAGACTTCGGTCTTAGTAGGATTTGGGTGCAGACGCCACTGGGTGTAGTAGTCAGCCATGGTGTTAAGATCTTCTGCCAGTGCCTGTTCTCCCTCTTCAAAACTCCGCGACTGATAGGCTAGTGCAAGGTCATCAGCATATGCGAACTTGAATGATCTTGTGTCTGGCATGTCGCGAGTGTAGATGTTGAAAAGAAGGGGGGCCAGTACCGATCCCTGGGGAAGTCCATTTTTGATGAGGTGATAGCGGCTGCAGTCTTCACCAAGATGAACTTTTATATACCGCGGGCCAAGCAGAGCTTTGAGGATGCGTAAGGTCGTACGACAGGGGATAACTTCACAGACTTTGCTCAGCAGCCCGTCTAACCAGACTGTATCGTAGGCCGCGCTTAGATCAACGGAGGCTACTGAGGTCTTTAGGCCCCGTTGATAACCAGCCTCGATGTAAGAGGTCAGAGCAAGAGCTTGGTCTGCGCAGCTTCTATTTTCCCTGAATCCAGCCTGTTCTGGTGGTATTGCTGCATCTACAGTGGGATATATTCTGTTATACAAAATTCTTTCCAACAGTTTATATGTGACGGAAAGAAGAGAGATGGGTCTGTAGCTGGATGCTTCGTCAGGTGATTTTCCCGGTTTCAATAAGGCGATAACCTTTGCGAACCTAAAGGCTGATGGAATAGTACCAGATTCAATAATTCTGTCGAAGAACACTTTTACATTTAACACGTTCACTGCGGCAAGAGGCCTTTTCGGCCCCCTGTGTGTTGTTCTTGCAGTGCGGCTATGATATACTATTACAGTGTGTCTAAGGACTAGTGCGACAAACTTAAGGGAGTGATTGCTTGGATCATTACCTTTTAGATTATGAAAATTTGACCTTCGTAAAATTATAATTGATTTATTAATTACTTGGAATACCTACTTAATTTATTATGTTTCAGATCCAGTAAATGCTCGTCAGTCAACTAATGTCGTAAATACCTATTTACAAAAAAAGGCCGGCAAATTCCTCCTCCCACCAACAAAAGCCGCTTTACACCAGTACTTCTTAAGGGCTGTATATCAAGGCGTGCACGTATGGGGGCAAATGGCACCAGTCCAAAGCCTACCCTGTCCTGTTAATTGGGGATGGGTAAAAGTAGGGGACAACTGGCAGCCAAAGTGGACGGAGTTGCCCATTGCTGCCGATGCATGCCTTGAAATGGTTAGGTATAAATGTAAAAAACAGTGCGGTACGAGGTGCAGTTGCCGGAGTCGACAGTTAAAGTGCTCAAATTTGTGCTTATGTAATGGCACCTGTTACACAAATACATAATTCTTCTTGTTTGGGTCTATTATTTTAGTTACTTATATGTTTGTACAGTAGGTACAATAAAGCGTAATTGATAGCTTGTGCAATTACTTACTATTACTTGTGGAATTGGACGCTTAGTTCTCGAGATGAGTTTGTATAACATAGAACATTGGCTAGAACACCACAACCTTCAGTTGAACCTAAATAAAACCAAAATAATCCAATTCAAGCCGTATCAGAAAAGAGCATTACAAATAAATATAGACTATAAAGGTAAAATCATAACCGCAGTAGAATCCGCCACGTTATTAGGTGTCGAACTTGACTCAGGTATGAACTGGAAGCCACATATTCAGAAATTAACAAACAAACTGTCATCTTTTATATACGGTCTTCAACACCTAAAAAAAGTAACAGATTTTCAGACAACACTCACAGCATACTATGCCTACGCCCACACAAGGTTATCTTATGGTATACTTTTCTGGGGTAACGGTACAGATGTAGAAGATATATTTATTCTTCAAAAAAAATGTATACGAATAATGACTAATATAGGCGAAATGGAATCATGCAGACCCATATTTATGCAACATAAGATATTAACAGTTACCTCGATATATATATTCGAATCTTCTATGTTTGTTAAAAAAAACTTAAATTTATACACGCCACTCAAAAATAATAAGCGTAATAATCGCAACCACAACAAATTAAAAGTCCCATTTTCAAAATTGCAATATGTTTCCTCGGGTCCTCATACCATGGTTATAAAAATTTATAACCATTTGCCAAATTTTATAAAAGATATTGAGAGCTTGTCATTGTTCCGGAAAAAAATAAAAGAGTTTTTGATACATAAATGCTATTATAGTACCACAGAATATTTTAATGATAAATTGTAATTATAATAAGTTTCTATTTTGTATATTTTCATCAAAAATTGACTATAATATTTATTTTATTTGAATTGTGTTTAGTCTTAACTTCGATGAATAATTTATTTAATTAATTAATATAACAGTAATGTGTGCCATCTGCCTCTCCTAAATTGCAATATATTTTATTTTTTTATTGTATTAAAACAACTATTGAAGGAATATTTAATTTATATAATAATTGTGTGTGCCGTTTGTCTCTCCTACATTGCTGCGCCCTTGCAGGGTGTCACATTTATCTAGACATTTATTTGTAACAACTTTTACTTAATGTGACTTGCAATAAATAAATGAAATGAAATGAAATGATGTTGTGTTTATGTGTGTGAAGCTTGGGGCCTGAGGGGTTAACTTATATTTCCTACAGTACCTAGTTTTTCCGTAATCTGAGCTAATAGCATAATTGCCATCTTTTAGATATCCATTTCACGACGAATAGTCAAGAAGGTAAGTGCCGAACGCTTTGCACCACTCGGCCTTGCATTGAACATATTTTTTTTCATGCAGTTTTTAGTGCAAATTTCCAACAAAAGTTATATTTTTGTGATTCTAGTAAATGTGGCTTTCAGAATATATTTTTTTCATACTGATACCTTTTATGGTTAAATAGTAAATGACAGTTATGTAAATAAAATTAAATCACGAATTATTGATTTTTTTAAAATACTCCGTTTCTTTGTAAGGAAAGTTAAAAATTTGGTTTCAGAAATAGATTCATCGTCCTCGAGTTATCCGAAAATAATACCACACGTGCCATAGTACCTATAGTTTAAGAGATATGGGTGTCAAAGTGGAGCGCGGCACATTCAAACTTCCTCCCTCTCCCCCCGCCACCCGCGCGGTGCCTCTCGATGCCACCCGGTCTTAATCTACTCAAGATGACCTAAGCAACAACTGTGCCAAGTTTCAGCCCTAAATCAGATTTAAAACGGTTTATAGCACTGCATACTGAGCTATAATGACATGAGGGTAAGGAGCTACGTTGTTGCTACGCAATCCTAGCAAGTCCACCATTGCAGGAAATTTAATTACTCGTGATAGAAAAAATGTTGAAATAAGAACTCATACCTAATACTACGTGTAAGCAACGGTGTACTAAAAAAATTAAACTAGTTAAAAATTTCACGACTTAACTAAAAACATTTTATAAGCCGAAGCGTATTTTTCTTGCAATATATTTTATTTAACACAGCAATAAGATCAGATTGACCGGGCATAGAACACTACATAAAGGGGTGCGCACACCATCCCGGATTACCGCCTTACCGGACCGGACCGGTCATCCGGCAGTAAACTCGACCCGGATTACTTTTATGTCCCGTTACAAATAATAGCACATAAAACTTGCGCGAAAAACACTAGTTACGGGCGCCAAGATGAACAGAAAAGGTAGTGGTAGGAAAAAAAGGTAGTTTACGATACGATTGTCCACGATACTTTTTACAGGAAGTGATCTCATGAGTAGGTAAACCATATTACAGCAAACTTAACTACTAATTAATAACTTGCATGAGTGCTGCGAACCCAAAAGCCAGACCGAGTAAAATACCAAAAAAGTGGTCAGCAAAAACTTTATACAAATACGAAAATGTTTATTCTATATATGCCGCGTGATGCCGGCTTAGAATGGCATCACCCCACATCCTTCCCGCGGGTGTCATAAGAGGCGACTAAGGGACTCGAGAGTATTGGTGTGTTACAGGCTGACAACCAGTCACTATAGTGATAAACATGTTTTCCGAAACAACCTTGGAAAACCATCCTCAAAAATGTCAGCGTGGCGATAGCGACCGTATTCTTACGGCCGTTAACGCTCTGCCTACCCTTACCCTAGGCGTGATATATGTATGTATGTATGTTATTCTATATAGAAAATTCACATTTCACAAATAGTCATTGTAAAAAAGAGAAAGTTTTAAGACATAATTTTATCTTTTCTACAACAATTTTATGACTATAGCATAAACGTGGCACGATTACTTTATCAATTTTATCATTAGTTAGTAAATTATTGGTAATAGTAACGCTTCTCTTTCATCGATGTTCTCTATTTTCGTTTAAGTACTGCTTTTGATGAAATAGGAGATGATCTGTATGTATGTATCGTATTTCTTTAATATCACACAATTTTCTTTATAATCAGTAATACGAAAGCGATAGTATATCTATAAATACCTTTAGTCCCCTATCTGATCTCTCAAAATAATACAATCTCTTTTCCCGACGCTACCGTATGTAATTCCTCATTCCGGCTAAGCAATAGGGGTGAAGTAGCTCTTATAAAAATGTCAGGGCAAGATTTAGGTACCTCTGCGCTCTGGG
Source organism: Keiferia lycopersicella (assembly GCA_029255805.1). Classification (NCBI taxonomy): domain Eukaryota; kingdom Metazoa; phylum Arthropoda; class Insecta; order Lepidoptera; family Gelechiidae; genus Keiferia; species Keiferia lycopersicella. The sequence continues at coordinate 9,611,531 of JARACZ010000009.1, read as the reverse complement.
ACTACAAACATAACACTAATTTCTTTGTTGCCTTTGTTTATTTTTATTCGACTGTTGTAAATTGTTTAGTGTGGCGTAAATAAACAATTGGTGTGCGTGTAATAAAGTATTATTAAGAGTTCATAAAAATGAGAGTATGTAATTTTGAACAAAGCGTGAAAACAATCATATTTTTCTATTACATTGTAAGCTTTATTGCATTTAGTAATAATGTTTAAAAAGAAAACTATGACACAATAATCGGCAAAAGTGATAATTTCTCATAAAATTTAAAATTGCGTGGCTTTTACGAATATGTAGGTGGGTTTTCAACAATTTCATCTTTACAAGTTCCTACATAACAATACAAATAACTCCAGATACGCAATCTTTGATGTAGTTTATTTGATGAAAATAGTGACTAAACATATCCCTATCCCCCATTTATTATCAAAAATATTTCCCAAAGTAACATACTCTTTGTCCGGCAGGAGTAGGAGCAAGAGTAGGAGTAGAAGTATCTAGGGGGGTATCCCTATCTTTCATTACTCCACAAAGAGTTTTACACCTCATCAAAGATTAAAGAATTAATCGCAGATGGCTGACTTAAGAGCTCGCCGTATCGCTCATCGTAAAAACTTTACACAGCGCTACTATGAAAATTAAATTAGGCTGAGATTGTCCCGCCTCGTAGAAGGCAAAGTACTCGTAAAATAAAGAGCCACTTTGTACTTATTTTGTGCCTTCTGATTGCTTTATTTATTAGGCAGGGAGTCTACATAACATAGTAGCCAAATATGGATCGCATTAAAAGAAGAGTAAGAATTATAATTAAAATAGTCTAGCCACGGTTTAGCAGTTTTCTGTCTTACCCGTGATCTTACCTAATTTTTAATAATATAACTGAACTGAATTATAAGGGCAAAGGTTCCGGGTTCGATTCTCGGTGGGTCACTCACAAAGTTGATATTTATCACTAAAGAATTTGTTAGGAGCAAATTCTCTCTTTTAGGAACAAATTCTCTCGTTAGGAACAAAATCTGGTTAGGACATTGCAGGCTGCACCACCTGATTGTCCGTAATAAAAATGATTCCGTACTTCGGAGGGCACGCTAAGCCGTCGGTCCCAGTTACAGTCTATGATGACGATCGTTACACAACCATATCAGAGGCCTTCTACTAGTTAGTAGGCGGTTGAAAAACTGACAACAGGATTCATCGGGTTGTTAGACACGAAAAGAAGAAGAGAGACTACGGAATGTTTTTCAATCAAGATTTTCAGTGTCCTGCTCATGTACCACCGACGGATAAAAGATACTGAACTTCTACATATTCAAAGAAAACGCCCTCTCTACTAGCAAGTCGCACTCGCGACAATATTTCGCATGCGACATTAAAATTTATCACTAGCTCACGTTTACACGGAAGCCATGCGATAAAATAAAATGACAGTTGTTTAGTATAGGCCCGGGACTTCAACTTATACAGGGTGTAAGGAAAAACATAAAGAAGATAATGCCATCAACTATTTGCCATCGATTCTACATTCATTAGCACGTATAGCGAATTGATTTGATAAGTGATTTTTGAATGTGGTTGCTTAGTTGTTCTTTAAATACAGCATAACTATGTTATTAATTTGAGAAATGAAAAAGCTTCTGTGACAGCCTTTTAAATATTGAGTAAGTTTTTATTTCAGCAGGATTAAACACCACCCGTCGGCCGTCGGCATGATACATATGTCTAAGTTCCTTTTCTTATTCTTCTCTTTCTCTTTTCGTGTGGGACACCGAGTCGTCCAACGACCCGATGAACCCTACTTTTATTTTTACCGAATGAATACTTTTTTTTATTTCGATAAAGATTGTTCGTTCGTGAGTGTTTGATACCTAACTGATATGACAAACCTGAGCTGGTGAAAACCTATTTCTCTAGAAACATTTCAACAGCTGTCTAATAATTTGTTGCGCACCGTTCTAAATTGAATCTCCATAAAATAAGACTTTCTAACACCCTGTATGTTAAGGGACTATGACAGTTGTTTACTATAGACTCGGGAACGGCGCTATACGGCGGCACTAGGAAATTGAAAGGTATGGGGCGCGGGAGGCCTCTTTTATTTATCACCCAAAATGGTTTTTGGATTGCTGACTGTAAACTCTGTATGGCAAGTGTGAATAGCTAATGGCTCGTGTGTTTTTGAACGAAGCTTCAGACACAAAGATGCATAGATTAGAAGTGAAGTAAAAAAATGTTTTACACATAGTAAATACCACCGATTACCATCTGATTACCATTACCATCGATTCGATGAAGAAGAAGAATACCACCGTTAGCCGATAAAACTATGACTCGAAATAATACAGTAGGTATTTGATAAATAATTGCGTTTTAGAATAGGATACCTTCATTTTCTTCATATATGTCGAAAGAAGAGAAAAAGCTTAGTGTTTCTTGTTTATAATAATTTTGGATGATGTCTCTACGTATCATCATCACGCTCCTCACCTCTGCTGGACATAGGCCTCTCCCAGGGTACGCCACAATGAACGATCTCCCGTTTTGCGTGTTGGGCTTGCTGAGGCTTGATCTCCATTCCAGAAACCCGCTTACTCCACCGGCCATCCGTTCTACGAACGATAGATGTGACCAGTGCTACAATTTTGAATTGGTCTTTCCCTAGTTATATATACACTATTTTCCGAAATCTTCCCGCTCATATTTACATTGGCAGCAGTAGGATATATTGAACTTTATTTTACATACTGTGTAATAAAAATCTCTCCTTAGAAAAATACAGAGAAAAAAGCGTTCCTAGTGCTCATGTTTTTGCGTCTAATCTCCACAACGAAGCAGTTAAGAGGACCATAAAATTATGCAAGCCAGTTAGTCCAACCCATTGTAACAATGTCTTTTTAAACTTTTAGAACTTCCAAACTCTGTCGTGTTTCAAATCTGGGATCGGTCTCCAGAGCCTTCCTTAAAAAATTAAGGCACAAAAGAGTCCAAAAAGTAAAGTTAAATTGTCCCCTTTTCTGAGAGAGTAAACATTTTACGTTGGGAGTTGGTGCTTGGGAATTAAAAAGAACCTTCTGTAGGTTCGGTGAGCGTACGCACTTTGATAGCTTTCTTTTTTACCTACCTACAAGATAGAATTATATCGGGTGACCCGTTAATTATAGATCAACGGCATGGAAGAGATAGATAGCGGACATGAATACCTAAAACTAATTTGGGTGTTCTTGGAAAAAAATAAATTTTTTTGTTATATTTTTTATATTCTTTTTAAGATTGTGACAGCCCGTGACATAAAATCAAAGAAAATATACAATTACTTTTTAGTTAGTTACGTCAAATGAAAGCAATGCAATTATTTACTTTTGATGAATAATACAATAAGTATACAACATTGTTAATTTTAGTTTGAAACGGGTCTTAAACTTACCGGATGTACTTATCCATACCTAACCACTTCCGTCTTAACCTCGCAACCCAAGATTCTATCCCATCTTACCCCTTACTAGGTAGAACCCATACGGAAGTTGCTACTATGGTGTTAATTAATAATTTCTGTTTCATTTTCTCAAGATTAATTTCCAACTGTTTCCTTATTAATCAGTACGCATATCACAGACGATATAATGAACGATGTCCTAATGAACCGGGACAAAATCTGAAATGCAAAATACACTCACTTGGCTCTCCCAATAATAAATTTCGTGTTATCTCCATCGGTACTATGCTGATATGTATGTTGTTTCGATAAATCAACGTTACTAATTTATCCAGGGATATTATCTACTTTTACTATAACAAAAAACCACAATAATTCACTGCTGGTTAAATTAGATAACTCTATCGACTTTATTCAGAAATTTACGTCTTTAGCATTTTATCCATTATAATTCTCGTTGCAACTGTCTAGCAATAATATTACTTATTTACTATAATAGCATAAAAAAACTTCTCCTCATGCGAACATGAATTCAGAAAACGAATAATTTACTTGAGCCAACTTCCGGAACAATGTGCAACGCAATTTTCGGGAAAACACCTCAAAATCTTTAATGTCATATTCATGGTAAGTAAACTGCAGTCTTGGTATTTTTTGCAGGCTCGACTGAGTTTCACAGTTACTGTCGCCAACATCTTACTTTAAGCGGACTCTCAAGTATTTGTTTACAATATCGATGCGATATTAGAGTCACATAAAAATATTACCAAGCAAAAACCAGCAAGTCGCAAGGTGTGTGGTATCACCGCAACCCGCGGTTACACAAGTCGACGGCGCGGCGGTTAATTCACGTTGAATTCATTAAGTTTGACGAGCACGAGGTGCCTTAACTAGGTGTCTTCATAATTTAATCCAGCCAGGATTGCCCAATTAAAAGCTTGCCAACGACTTTTTAAATATTCACCACTGAGAAGGGTTAAAACCTTAAAACCGGCCTAAAAACGGGTGAAATTTATAACGCCTGCGAAAATTTATACGAAAATAATGACATTTAGGTGTCGATTAGGGAAAGTTTGCTCGTAAAACTTTTGCAGGCGCTTACGCGCTTGGATTTGAGGTGTTTGAAAGAGATTTGAAAGAATAAAAATGCTTTAAGTTATTACGGATTTTGTGGGTCCCTGCTCGTGAATATTTTCTTGTAGGTATTGAGAAACGAACAAAATAAGAATTTAAAAAGTCATGCATGACCGTCTAAAAATACAAAAAAATACAAATCCATCTCTTGTTGATTCGATAGGTATGTATGTAGTTAGGTATGTGACAAAGTTCCCGATTGGGATTTAGGGCCTTACCACAAAAAAGTTAGACATGTGTTGAACACGCGTTTTAAATAAAACTTTATACAAAATAACACTAGAAACGTTTTCAAGTCGAGCCTAAATTTTTTTTGGTAAGGCACTAGTCTAACTTCTCAGAAATTTAAAAATTGCTCTCAATAAGGTTTGGTTATAATCACGCTATAATGCATCATTTTCATAAGATTAAAAAAAATGTCTGATTCCTAAAATTGTCTTTTAGATTTTGTTTATTTTTCTAGGATGATGATGATGATGATCTCTCCGACCGATTTCGGCCATGGCGACCACTTTGACTCCTAATCAATTCTAGGATATCTAATTTATGAATGTCACATAATCCATCTGGTCGCTATATCGCAATAGCCAAGGGAGCGACGTGGCCGGTGGTCACGGCCGGTGAACTTGTAATATTATTTTCATTGGATTTCCGTCGGCGACACGCAGCACTGACGGGACAGTCTGGATTGGGTATTATCCTAGACGAAATTGGTTTTCGTTTCAGTTAGATTGTCCCTTTGCAGATTTGGTAGACTCTCGAACTTTTGACTATGGGTACTGGCTCCACGCCTCGGAGGGCACGCTTTGGTTTATTATTTAGACGGCGGTCGTCACACAACCATATCTGAGGCCTGCTACTAGTAGGCGCTTGAAGGACTAACACCAAGCTTCATCGGGTCGTTGGAGGACTCGGTGTCCCAAGCGAAAGAGAAGAATACAGGAGTACCAGAGCTGAGCTAGGATGGATAGGTATAAGTAACTGCTTTACTCATTATTATTATAATAATAATTTACCCACATACCTACTAGGCCTAAAACTATTTAAGATAAAGTATAGTAGGTACCTACAATGTTAAAATAGCTACGAGAATCAGATTTTTTTACACTTACAAAAGACATAAACGCGTTCATATTTTTTGCAATCAACACCAAAATAGGAAAACGATAGGTACTCGTAAGGTAGACTATAATTCTATATTCTTCGGTAATTCTACCTAGGTATGATAATTATGTGACAAAAATTGGCAAGTGTCCCACATGAAAAGAAAAGAGATTACAATAATACGAAAGGTCCAAAAATACTTCTACTTCATCTTTTACAGCCAATGCCAGCAAGTGACAAATTCATATTTCTGTGAGAACCCGGTCAATCAGATTGTGAAACCAACCAATAGTCTATTTCGATGGCTCAATCGTAGGCCTCGGTAGCGCAGTAGGCAGCGCGTAAGTCTCATAATCTTAAGGTCGTGAGTTCGATCCTCACCCGGGGCATTTATTTTGCATTTTTTTCTTTATTTAAACTTACAACGTCAGCGGGATTCATTCACCAATGATTTATTTTTCGACTTAGTCAATTCAATGTAATAAACCTGACTTACAATATAGCAAACAATCCACATTGTTAAAAATCTTGTTTTTACGAACCAACTAGCGCCCTCTATGAAACGCTGGAAATACTTGCGCTAACAGCGACATCTATAAAATTTTACCATAACTACGTTCATGAGGTATTGCGAGAGCAACTCAAGTGAACCTCGCGTTTACAGTTACCTTGCCCGTGCTCCTAGTAGTTCCACATCTTAGTAGTAGATGACGCTGTACGCATAAAATACCTAATTCAACTAATTATTATCGTTTTGTTTTTCATTTCATTTTTGCATTAAATATTGAATGAAATATTTTTTTAAATATATTTTGTCTTTATAAATATCAGATTGCATAAAACTTAGGTAAGGTACAAGCTGCTATTTACCATAATATTTTGTAAATAGCGATAAAATTGGCAAGTAGGTAGGTGCCTACACTAATTAATCTTTGGCGCCACTAGTTCAAATTCTTTTGAGGTGATGATGCTACAATATAAATAAAATAACATTTTAGTTAGTCATTTACCTGCTTCAACTAATATAACAGGTTTTCCTTCTTCATTTAAGACTTTGCACCTTTAGGTATTCACCTGATTACTATTTATTAGGTGTGTCTACTAAAATTAGTTAAAGTATTCCCTATAGGTACTAAACCATCTATCTTCCTATAATCTACTTACCTTACTACGCTGAACTTAGATACAAAATAAAAACATCTAGACCTAAAAAAAAAGTAAGTAGGTACTATTACAACCAAAAAAGATCAAAGTACAACTTTTTAAAAGGAACTTAGGTAGCTAGATAAGTATTTCGTAATGTACCATCCAAACCATTACTCGAGAGGTAAACTAATCAATAATTTCTGCTGTCAAGTTGTCAGTGTTTTCAAGTCCTAATTCTTTTAGCGCTAATCTAAAAAAATCAATTGCAAATATTTGAAGGGGTGTACTAGTCCATAGAACTGAACAACTTCCTCAAGGAACATAAGTCAAAATATACAAAAACATTTTGGACCTCTCATACAAATAAACTTGGTCGGTAATATGACATGGTAACTAAGTATGAGAGTGCCTAAAATTGTTTTTATAATTCAATCTATGTTCCTTGGGGAAAGTTGTTCAGTTATATGGACTGGTTCACCCCTAAAATATTAAGCATTTGATTTGTTTTATCCATTTTATCCATGATTGTGTGAGGTGACATTTTACTAACCAAAACGCCTGACAGGCCGAACACTAGTCTACCTACACAAGTACTACTCCATAAAACTTGACGTCCAGTTCGCATGGTGTTTGCGGCGGCGCGTGAGGGAATTCGAAACAATACCCCATGAACCCGGTCGTAGCTCGCCTTGCTCGTTTTGCTAGCTACGCACTTAACTGTCAAACCTGAACGTTAACCGCTCACCTTACTACCAACCAAGCCGCACTATAATTGTTTAGAGCCTTATACAGCTCAAAATTAAATAGATTCTGATTTAGTGATCTGACTATAGTCTACTAAAGAGTTGACGACAGAAGCTTCATACTGGGGTAGGTATTATTTATTACCACACGTCATTGTAAGAATTTCTAATTTCTCGAATTTCTGTCGATCAGATCAAGTCAGTTCAGGAATCAGTCTTGTAATGACCTCGTATTATATACTTCCCTACTTACTATTAAGTTTAAAAACGCTACTTATTAGCAGTTTGCGTATAAAATCTTTGATGTTTGACTTATTGGAAAAATTCAAAATTCAACTACTGAAAATACGTATTATTATTTTTTACAATCTAGCAAAAATAATGGATACTTATCCATCTGATCCCAAAAGCCGAACCCACGGTAAGCTGGATCCGATCAAAAATTTAAAATAATCTTATTTTGCAAAATGGGCCAATCAAATTCAATCAAGTCAATCAATGAACAAATCTGGTTACTGGTTATGAAACTGATTCGATTTGTCACGGTTTTTGGATATGTCATTGAATTTGACGTCATTATTTACTGGTTTTGTATAAGTTCACCGGTGATTAAAGCTTTTGACAAAAAATAGGCGCCAGAAAGATCACATCAATAAGAGAAATATACCACATTGATGATAGGTATGTATAGTGTCTCTAGTAAATCAAACAAACTTGTTTTTTTTGTGCCTGCAATAATGGTCACTGAAGATACAACGTTATAAAATATTTGTATTAGTATTGCGTATTTTCTAGGAACAACCGTAAGTCTTATCAAGATCTTATGGCGAAAGTAGGTAGGTAACGTTTGCGAATAAAAAACAAATAAATCCGTTAAGTAACCTGCCTACTTTGCCTAATTCTTGGTATTTATGTTTAAGTAGTTTGACATACGCATATTTACCAACCTTACGTTAACTTGTCTTCGGCGATCTAGCATAATCCAATTCGTAGAACAGCTTCAACTCCCATGAATAGCCTCACCCCATTTTTACCCGTGGGTACCTAAAAGGTTAATATGAAATACATACTCATACATAAAATTATCACACGTTTATTACTAGCGGGATAGACAGGGCTTTACCGGCTGTAAAAACACGTTCGCTATCGCCACGTCTGACAAATATTGTGGGCTCTTTCAGGTGATTCGTGCATCACTGTAGTGACAGGTGGTGTTAATAAGAAATGCAGCTAGGAAATAGACAGCAGCGTTCCCAGTGAATATCTACAACACCTTACACTGCTCTTGCCAATCCTCCTACCAAGCGTATTAAGTAATGCGATACCCCCTAAATAGGGGAGACCCATTTCCAGCAATGGACTGTTGTGGCTGTTGTAGAAGTCCTAATAGAAGTGTGCAGTGTGCTATTTGAGTAACTTATCGTAAGTAATGCGAGCACTTTTCGAAGTCGTTTTCGTGTGGGACACCGAGTCGTGAAACGACGACTCAAGTAGGTATGCACTTCACTTTAAAATATTCTTTGGGCCGTTCTCATGCTGCAACGCTACAGATCTGACAGATCTATACTAGAAACGTCAATACCCATTACTAAAACCGCTATTGACGCAGGTCCAACTCACGTTAGCTATTAGCGCAGCGCTAGTGCAGCATCGCGCATTGGACCTGCGTCAACAGCTAGGGGGATTGACGTTTCTATTCTAGTATGGATCTGACAGACGCATGCGTTACGCAGCGTTGTTTTCGCGCAGCGTTGTGCGTTAAGTGTGAGAAAGACCTTACACGTAATACTAATACGTAGAATAAAACATCAAATCAGAAATAGATATAGGCAGCACCTGTCAGATTATCATTGAGAGAAGAAAATAACACGGTGCAGTATGAGAACCTTCGTTTGACAAGCGTGTGCGTTGATCACGCTTCACCGATTAGTGCTGGCTAAATAAATACTAGTTAGCAAAGTGATTATTATATTACCCTACGACACAGCCCGATTCAGTATACACTGCTGGTTAATACACGTCATCGACGAAATTTGAAAAATATCTATATTTCGACGCGCATTTCAAAGAGTGATACATATCGATATCTAAAAATCAACCATATGAAAAAAACGGTTGAGTAAATTATTTCTCTGACAAAGTTTTGGCAACACTGACAGTGTTGTATTCAGAAGTTATGAATAGTGCGTATGGCTGGGTGTGTAAGTGTGTAGGTATAACCACACATTAGGTACTTATTATGTATAACTTTGAGTATGTAAATAGAAAATCACTCAGAAACCTATATTTTGTTCATAATTTATTAAACTTGAAACAAATATCGATGATACATGAATTCATTGACGTCCTAGGTCGATATATCGATATCGACAGTTTCATAAATTTGCATCACTTGTCATACAATAAACTCAAAATAACAAGCAATGTATGCCAAATAGAATCCTTTCAGCATGCTAAATGTAATAGCCGTTTTAGTCCTAGACATTGGTAAGATCTCGTACATAAATCTATAATAGTATTATTGAATTGTTTATTAATTATGGATATCGTTTACTAATCATCGAGTAACGACTTGTGACGATGTGATGAGGAATGGCCGTGGATGTTTTTTGCATAATGACAACTAAACTTATAGGATGTTATTGTTTATTTTTAAAATTTGCATTTTTTTCTACGTATAGACCAGACTGTATGTATATTTTACAATACAATATAATGTTCCGCATTATTCGTAAAAAAAAATGTGGTTACTTCAGGCGGTAATGAACGTAAATTAAGTGAAAAAAATTAAGAATGATTTTAATGTAAATGAAAATGAAATAGTAGTTCCTACAGGAAGTTTTCCCGTAAATACTTCTCTAAATTTAGATAAAACAAAAAAAACGAGACTACGTACCGAGATTATGTTGCTTAAAGTTAGTAGTTCATTTGCTTCAAGTAGTAAGTAGTCCCCAAGACTTTTTTCCAACCTGCGTTACTGACAGAATAAACTAAGGAACAAAAACGTAAAAGATTTACAACGTCGTAATTAATCTTCCACAGTAATAAGACAAATTGGAGATTTTTTTTTCTCTTCGTAGGTTTGTAACCTCATCAGCAACCGCGCCCTTAACACCAAGGGCCGTCCCTACGAATAAATCAGATTATTAAAACGTTCTACTTGACCTTTATGTCTTCTCACCACACGTTTAAAAGGTTGTTAAGGAGAAGAAGGTTCTTGGTAGTTTTGAAGGTCGATTTCTTTTACGATGTAGCTTCCTATGTTTAATGGTATCTACTTACTAATGAAAAATGCCAGTACTGTGTTGAAAAGATGAGGAACTTTTAAAAGACATTATCAGGTCAGAAAGTACCCTAAACCGACGAGCGTGCATGAAAAGACTGAAGAAATGAAAGAAGTACGCCAGGATCGTAGCAAGTGGAAGGAAATAGTCTCTGCCTACCCTAAGGCGAAAGAGGCGTGATTTATCTATGTATGTATGTATGTATGTATGTAATAACTTTATTGTACCAAGCAGGAAATTACAAAAAAAAACACTTAAATAGACTAATATAATGTGTAGGCACAAAGGCGGACTTATCCCATTAAGGGATCTCTACCAGTCAACCTTTGAGAAATCCAGAGGACATGGTGTGCGCAGGTGAACTATGGTACAAAATCAAATAAAATTACTAATAATATATATAACACCTATATGTAGATATAATAACAATATGTATGTATTATCAGGATCACACTGTTACATAAGGCTAAACAAGCGAGTAGGCACAGAGCAAGTTGGCTTATCGCGCATACTTCATATCATAATAGCTAGCACCCAGAACTGACAACAAATAATATGTCTAACAAAATAGTCCGGAAAGGAATTGACTTGAATTTCATTTCGGCCACATATCCAATTAGATAGATACTAGTACCAAACATCTCAAAAATGTACTTAAAAATAAAAACACATAAAAAGGTGCTTCAGTTATAAATTTTTTATCTTTTAACAAGAACCATCTTCCCCTTAATGACCTACAGTGACTATGCACCCTTAAAATCGCCCAATTATTCCCCTTTTAAGGGGTGCCGCCCTAAATGCTATTAACTGTTAAATTACAGATTTATCTCAAGCCATTAGAAGCATTGTTGATTAGTAACGGATACATTAAAGTGACCAAGGGAGGTCTTGACAGGTTGTCGAATAGTTTTAGGGAATCAAAACAAGTCAGGAATACGCTACCTGCATTTCTGGCAATAAAAGGCTTTTTCGAAATTCGTTTATTTTAAGCTAGTTTCTTACCACTAAGACTTATTACTATTAATCGTAAATTTCGAAATTAAAAGTAAAGAAAAAAGGAAAGTAGGAGAAGGGTAGGAGGATCTAAGTATAGGAAATTATAAAGCAATATTAAGGCGGATCGCAAACTTGACGCACGACGGAGCGCAAAAATATCGCAGCGGTCTGTCTGATCCATACTAGAAACGTCACTCCCCATACTAAAACCGCACTCGACGGATACACAGCGATAGCTCTGCGTCAACAGCGGGTGAGCGGTTATAAAAGGGAATTGACATTTCTGGTATGGATCTGGTCTGACAAACCGCTGCGATGTTTTAGCGCTCCGTCGTGCGTCAAGTGTGCGATGCTCCAATTATGTTATGATATTGTCTTGAATTCATAGAAAATATTTTTTATAGTTTTGTTTATAGAAGTCATATTTAGCGGGATGTATAAGAAATGTTTATTAATAATAAAAAGCGTCGTATTATATAAATGTATTACTGAATGAAGCACGTGTTTGATTGATATTTTATATTAACTATTCGCTTGCATCTTTCACAAACGACGCCGCCGAAATTAGTTTACAATCTGAACAGTAACCTGAATAGAATCGTGTATACCTATGAAAAATATTAAAATCTTGGTTGGTAAAATATTTATGAATAATGAAAAAAAAAACATTATTTTTACTCAAGAAGACAAAAAATCGTAGGTAGGTAGGGTTATCTTGCACTTAGGTATAAAAAGTGGAAGGCTCATAAGCCCTGAAACGGCTTTTTGGTTTAATGTTTGTTCAACCCAGTTGCCGTTTTTAATCTCGAATTGTTACCAATATGTTGACAGAATAGGTATTGTTGACTAAAATATTTTTGCATGTAAAATTAATTGCAATAAAAATTATGATGATACTTGAATGTGACCTAGGATTAGGGCTAGGGTAGCCTTCGGGTTGCAGATGTCACATGGCAGTCGCTTTATGTAAAAACTTGGTCCCAAATCCCCTAGGTTAGGTAATCGACCCCGACAGAGAACGGATAAGGCAAGGAGAATGATGATGACGAAATATAAAGCAACTTTTTTCTCTCTCTCTCTCTCTCTCTTGTCTGGCTCTCTGTCTGTGGGACACCGAGTCGTCTAACAACCTAATGAAAGCTAGTATCAGAACCCTTTTTACTAAAAATACTCTACGTCTCTTTGTGTCCTACCACCCTCTCCAAATTGAGTTATCAACTTTCGTGAAATTCATTGTTTTTAAACGTTTATGTTATTTTTTGTGCCAATGGTTTTAATAGCCATTAAAACGTACCTGCGGGTCTTTGATCCAAGACAGGGTGGCCATCGCCCTCGATTCTGTATATCTATTCCTTGCTGCTTTTGCTTTCTCAAAAAAGAAAAAAGTATGTCGGTAATCCAAAAAAAAATCTTCCAAAAGCCAAAGTGACGAAAGTTTAAAAATTAGGTGAAATTGTTCTTAGTATGCAAATTTCCAGACGGCAGATAAAATGTCGTCACTGCAGGTCTGAATTTAGAGACAAAATATATGTATATGTATTTCAACACTTCCTGTTACTCTTTCTTCGTAGAATAAAACAAATCCAAATGTATCCTAACATAATGTTAAGGATTTGATCACATCAGTTAAAGAAACGATAAGAAATTTCGGCCGATTGTCGTGTTTTCTCTTTCCCACTGAGGTTCTTACGTATACCAAGCGTACATTCTTTCTCCCTAGGTGACTGCCGCCATTTACAGTTCCATTCTTGAAATTGATCAGAATATACGAACGTGCTCGATGCCCATGCGAAAAACTGGATAGAGGTAGCTCAAGACAGGGAGCAATAGAAGAAGGGAAGGGAGGCCTTTGCCCTGCAGTGGGACACTAAAGGCTTATAATAATAATAATACGAATGTGAGAATCAACGGCATTGGCCAGTCATCGCGGAAGCCTGCGCGAGAGTCGATCTGCTATCGCCAGCGGGGTAGATAAATCGATATGGCATGGGATTGCTATTGAATGGTTTAAAGTAAGTGCCAATGCTTTAAAGAATTTGGGGAATGCTGTTTGAGCCAAATGTAAAATAAATCTAACTTTGGCGGATGCAACGACGGAGCGCTAAAACATCGCAATGGTCTGTCAGATCCATACTAGAAATGTCAATCCCCATACCAAAACCGCTCAACCGCTGTCGACGCAGCGCTATCGCAGTGTCAACCGTTGTTTGCGGTTTTATAATGAGGAGTGACGTTTCTTGTACGGATCTGACAGATATTTTGGCGCTCCGTCGTTCGTCAAGTTTGCGATCCGCCTACCTATCACGCATTTTCGTCATTTCGCAAAAAAAAATACAATTCCAAGCTTGATTTTTAAATAAACGACACTCGGCAACGGAATCGAACTCTTTTAGCTGCATTTCATTCCCTTTTCCCCCATTCCCTCGGCTGGTTACCTAATTAGAGGGCGCCACCTAATCACAGGGCGTGCACCGGTTACCGGCGTAATGGCCGATTAGACGCCGATGAAAATCTATGCTTAACTTAATAAGCACAAAAATTGAGCGTTTTTTAGCCGAACAACTTTTTGTATGCATCGTGGTTTTAGAAGATTTTCCGTTAAGGTCGCTGTATGCTAAGCTGACTTGCTGACTGAGAAACAATTGGCACTTTTTTGTCCCAATTGTACACTTAATGGTACTGCGCAAGTGTACAAATGGTCCTGCAGGAAAATTTCATCCCGCCGCGCCCTTTCACTACTGATTATAGACGTTTGTTTTAATTTTGCAAAAATATTGTATTATGCAGAAAATAAAAGCATTCTTGCACTCAAATGGGATTTGAAAGAAGGATATCTCGAAATTCGGTAGGTACAAATCATAATAGAACATTAATTTAAAAAATATGTAAAACAGTTATGTTCATAAAAATAAGCAATACTTAAATAGTATACTCTTTTTTACTTTTCTTTCAATGCTTTTTTGTGAAAAATTCATAAAAGGAAAATTTCTTCTTCTATAACCTACCTACTCATGGCCCTGAGTCTGCTAAATGAAAATCGTTTCAGTTGGATGTCGATTCTCAGTTGGGTGATTTCGGTCATTTCGTCGGTCTACTAACAGTTCAAAGTATAGAAAAATCACAATGGCAATTGAATGACAGTTGAATTTCGATGGCGTGACAAAAAATAGCAGACTTGGGGCCCATAATATAAGTCTTGGCGTGTTGGGGTCGAATGTAGTGCCCTTGACTGGAGGTCCCCGTGGCATAAAAGGTAGCAATGGCCTGGGTGGCGAGTGTTTATGGCCAACCTGTGTGTTCCCATACACTTATACTCGTTTTTTTAGTTAGAAACGCCATTCGAATCCCAGCCATTACACTGTTAGGTATGCCTTGGAGTTCAATCATTATTAGAATGTTTTGGTGAGAGAGGATCGAGATCGCGAGAGATATTTTAGTGTCATCATTTGTTGTGTTGTGGGTATATTCTAAGGCGGATCGCACACTTGACCCACGACGAAGCGCTAAAACAACGCAGCGGTCTGTAAAATCTATACTAGAAATGTCAATCCCCATACTAAAACCGCTCAACCGCTGTTAGCGCTATCGCAGTGTCGTCCGTCGAGTGCTGTTTTAGTATTGGGAGTGACATTTCTAGTATGGATCTGACAGACTGCTGCGATATTTTTGCGCTCCGTCGTGCGTCAAGTGTATGATCTGTCTAAAGTGCAGAACACAACGGCCTGCGCATGCAGCACGTGTGCACGCGCGTACCTATGTGTACCGCGTACGGATTGTAATGTAAGGAATTGTATGTGAGACGGCACACCGCTTGCGTCCTACGCAACGCACTACGCAACACAAGCGGTGTGCCGTCTCTCATACAATACCATATACAGGGTGTAAAAATATTAGCTGCAAATATTTTTACAACCTGTATAACAACTGGTACGCGCGTGTACACGTGCACGCATACGAGCTGCATACTGAAAGAGGCGGTGTGCACTGCCCTTGAGACTATTACATGTTGACTTCACAGAGCTATAATCACATTTATGCCGACTGCGCGCGCATAACATTTTTGGTCTGTGGTTGACTTATTCAAGTATTTTTAAAGAACGAGAAGATAAAAAAAAAAACATTCCAATCTCGACCACTTCGCAAAATAACATGCGATACCGTTTGACCTTCAAACCGGCCTCGCATCATACGCCTGAGTCACGTCAGCGTCTCGGGTAAGCGATCGCTAATTTCGACACTACAGTCATCGGCCGAAATAGCTCAGTTGGGAGAGCGTTAGACTGAAGATCTAAAGGTCCCCGGTTCAATCCCGGGTTTCGGCAGTTCTTTTTGCTCCTTTTACTTAAATAATTAATTGATACTTATTTTACAAAAAACGCGATGGGCACTCATAAGTATACTGTAATTTTTGTCAACATTTAGGTACGTCTTGTTCAGCCAAAATATATCTCTTTTCTCTCTTTTCGTGTGGGACACCGAGTCGTCTAACGACCTATTATCTTAGTTTATTTATCTTTAAGAAGCGTTAATTCTATCTAAGGTATCTAATTATTGCCGTATTCTTACGGCTGCTAATGTTTGCCTACTCCGCAAGAGATAAAGGCGTGATATGTGTATATGTATGTTGTTAATGTAGACAGGTATCTAACTATCTAGCTATATATAAACATTTGCCGTGTGATGCCGGCTTAGAATAGCATCACCTCACATCCTCCCGCGGGTGTCGTATGAGGCGACTAAGGGACTCGAGAGTATTGGTGTATTACAATTTTTTAGGCGACAGGCTGACAACCTGTCACTATAGTAATACACGTGTTTTCTGAAACAACCTTGGAAAATAATCCTCAAAAATGTCAGACGTGGCGATAGCGACCGTATTCTTACGGCCGTTAACGCTCTGCCTACCCCGCAAGGGATAAAGGCGTGATATATGTATGTATGTATATGTAAACAAAACAGGAATGACTGCTCTAAAAACTGGTACCTACCTTTCAAAACTATTCATAACGTAATAACCGGGACTAGTTACTTTTTAGCAGGCGCTTCATAATTACCTTCACAACTTATTAAAATTTCCTACCTTACCTAGGTAGTATAAAATTTGTTTGTCAGTCTGTATAAAAAAATAAATTACAGAAGTATGACTACTGAAAAATCTTAGAAATAAGGCCTCTTTCACACTCAACGCACAACGCAGCGCTAAAACAAAGCAGCGGTCTGTCAGATCCATACTAGTAATGTCAATCTTCATACTAAAGCGTTATTTTGACGCAGCTGCATCGACAGCGGTTGGGCGGTTTTGGGGATTGACGTTTATTGAAGTATCTATCTCTCAGACCGCTGCACTACGGATGCGTTAAATTAGCGCTGCACTGTGCGTTAAGTGTGAAAATAGCCTGATTTATAAAATTAGCAATCATTGTAATTTGTAATGCGTTCTTTAGTTAGTTCCATTTCCATCCCTATAAATTCTTCCTAAATAGATATCTACCTAAAAACCTTGGACCAAAATTATTTCTACACTAAGTACGTATAAGCAAAGCAACGGGGAAAACCTTGTTTTCTATGTAATTATTATTCAAAATATTGTAAAATTATCATACAATATAACTCGCTGCCGGCAGTGGCGCCGCGACGCCTACGCAGTCTCAAAAACCTCATGGCACCTTGTCAAATTATATCTAAAACGAATTAGCAGGAATTTAAGACTAGAGTTGAATTACAACATAGGTGTGACTTATTATGACAGAGTTCTATAGGTCAACTTTGATGAACTTTGAACGGTGATCATTACGATAAAAAAGTAAGGGACACAGTAGCAAAAATGAGACTGGCTTTGATACCTACTTTGTTCCTGTTTTTATGTGATGACAAACTACCTTTTGCAGTTAAAACTAGACAGTGTCTTCAACTAGACAGTGCAGTGCAGTGTGATGCCGGCTTAGAATAGCATCACCCCACATCCTTCCCGCGGGTGTCGTAAGAGGCGACTAAGGGACTCGAGAGTATTGGTGTATTACAATTTTTAGGCGACAGACTGACAACCTGTCACTATAGTTATACACATGCTTTCTGAAACAACCTTGGAAAGCAATCCTCATAAATGACAGACGTGGCGATAGTGGCTGTATTCTGACGGCCACTATCACTCTGCCTACCCCGCAAGGGATAAAGGCGTGATATATAATGTATGTATATATGTATGTATGTATGTAGTGTCTTCAACAATAAAACTAATTAGATAGTAATCTTAGAGTCAGGTAAATGAAATAAATGAATTAAATACCGAGCATCTACAAACGGTAACGAAAGTGAATGAGTTTGAACCAGGCTAACCAATTTTAAAACGTATATAACCCAGAGTTACCCTTGTTGGACTTGTATGTAGAGACATACAACTCTAACAAGAGTTAACTATTTTTTGCAGAATTTAGAGAAAAACTCAGCCCCAAAAGTATTTATGCGATTAGTGAAAAACTTAGCCTTAAAAGTATGATAAGCAATCCATATTTCCGCGGTTTGTAAAAAACTTAGTCTCAAAAATTTGATAAGCAATCCATCCTTATGCGAATAGTGAAAAATTCAACCTCACAAGAATGATCAACAATCCATATTTATGCGTTGCCCCAAAGAACACGTTTCCACACATATACTTAATTAAAAATAAATCGAATCACCTAACAAGAAAGTAATTACTGCGATCAGTTCAGTATTAAGTGCCGTAAAGTACGCCCCGACTCAAATTAACGTGAATTAACGTAAAACCAAGTTAATTATACGTGTAAGGTGTAATTGAGGTAAATATTATAATAAATTCTCTTACGCTTTAACTGCCCAATTATCGATTACAAGAAAGTAAAGGTTTTGTAAAGATTCGTGGCTGCAGAAAGTTTCGTCCATAAATCATCATCATCATCATCAACAGAGGAGTACGCAGCATGTAAAAAAATCAACAACAAATATTTTGTGCCGTTTTTTCTTGTACCGTTTTGTGTTTTAATATTGTGTTTGTTGTAAGCAATAAAGAGTTTATTTATCTATCTATTTTTGAGTGGAAAAATCAGTCACTGAAATTTAACAACTTACTCAATATTTCGAATATGTCGAGATATTTTAAAAAATTTGGACCTTCCATTGTAGCGTAGTTAACCATAAAAATATACTCGGTTGGCTGTATGGAACATTTTGTATGGAACGTCCAAATCCTTCTTCTATATCCTGACCTATATTCGTTGAGGAAAGTTGTTCAGTTTCATGAACTGGTTAACGCCTTAAAATTGTAGTTGATTTTCACTTCTTTTATCATCCTCACCATCCTGCGGAGGCATAATTTCGAAACGTTGCTGCTCATTCTTTAGATTGATTAAATCTTTAATATCTTTCACGTAACCTACGGGAATGATGTATTTATTCCCGATATGACCATATAAGTCTAGTAGGCTCATACTGTATGAACTCAGGCTTGAAATGAGTAGGTACACACTTTAAATTGTAGTGGACTTACAATGCATTCGTAGTGTGGTCGATCATCCAACTGAATGTACGGTCCTAATCTTATCTTATTTATTTTTACTTTTTTTGTATTATTTAGATATAATGATATCACGTGCCAAAAATTTTCGTAATTAAAATACATAGAACTACTAAAACAAGTTTTTGAAGGTTACTCGTGTGTTAAATACTAGCATATTATTAATTTATCATAAACGGTCATTAACCGTTGAGCTCAAAATCTACGTTTTTACGTTCCACGTGTAAGTCTAGTAGCATGCAAGTAGTAACATAGTATCCTCATATCTTTATTCTACTGTCGTAAATATCTGACCTGTGACCTCGATTACGCAAAATAATTGACAGTGACCAACCCACTTTGACTAAATATGACGAATATAAAAAAAACTACAAAAAGTAAAGCAAAAAATTATAAAGTATCGTAAAATAGGTACAGTTTGAGATATTACGACATGCCTATTTAAAGACAAAAGATCACTCTTTTGAGCAAAGACGAGAAAAATCAGCATGATTTGCGAAAACTGTTCAGAGCGAACTTAGCTCCACTAGAAAATCTGGGTGTGATAACAAAGATATTCTTACGTGTATTATAATTAACGATACTCCAGCCATATGATACCATCATTTTCAAAATTCTTCTAATATAAAAGTAAATAAATAAATTGACAAATCACTTCTTTACTTGTACCTATTTTTTGCCTTGCCTTCAGTGACTGTGATGAGTTTTGATAATACCTATTGGATCTGGGATTGACATTTTATAATTCGCTAGATGACTGGATTAATAAAATATAACAGTAGTACGCTTAAAGCTATTGTCCAAATATACTACATACCCCATTTATAGTTTTTCTAAATATTCAATTTTTGAATTAATAAACAGAAAAATAATATAAAAGTAAGTGTTTTGACGCCATCCAAACTAGACACACATGACGTGATCTCTTCGTATTTTCATACAAAATATCGTTTTAAAAAGTATCTCATTTCACCTGCAAGTCATCATGCCCATTGTAAGCGCCATCATGGCGTATGTGCATATACTACTCTACCTGTGTATGTGACAGCAATCCCTTTAATTATTGAAGTTCTAAGTTCGAAATGCAAATCACTGTTTTCAATAATTTTAATAAGCATCATAAACCATGCCGTGCCGTGCCGTGTGATGCCGGCTTAGAATAGCATCACCCCACATCCTTCCCGCGGGTGTCGTAAGAGGCGACTAAGGGACTCGAGAGTGTGAGTGTATTACAATTTTTAGGCGACAGGCTGACAATCTGTCACTTTAGTGATACAAATGTTTTCTGAAACCACCTTGGAAAACAATCCTCAAATATGTCAGACGTGGCGATAGCGGCCGTATTCTTAACGGCCGTTAACGCTCTGCCTACCCCGCAAGGGATAAAGGCGTGATATATGTATGTATGTATGTATAAACCAAAAAAGACATGCGTAATACATACGTATTCTCTGGTCTGTGATCTGCACATCCCGAGTAATTCGAAGTTCTCTCTCACTATCCCAGGCTGTTACACGATAAATCACATCGCTAAATACCTGGTAATTGCGCAGGCGCATCGCCCCGGCTTATCCTTTGAAACGGTTATCAATTCGAGATACAACTCTGCTATTAAACATGTTTTATTTCGTAATTCATTCCGCTCAAGTGTAGAAGGGTAAAGTGTTGAAGTAATGGATACCGCTGGTGCTAATAACAGAGAACATGTAAGTGGGAATTGATTTATTTTTCATTTGTGCTGTTCCGCGTTCTTTGTTTCGACTTGGCTTGCCGCGTGTTGCCGGTTTAGAATAGCATCACTCCATTTCTTTCCCGCGTGTGTCGTGTCGGTGGCTAAAGAACTCGAGCGCTTCATTTGTATTACAATTTTACAACATGGCACTACTGCAGAGATACATGACTTTCCTATAATATACACACACACACAATTCACGCCTTTATCACTGGAGGGGTAGGCAGAGCGTTAATAGCCGTACAATTATGGTCGTTATCGCCACATGAGACTAATATTTGAGGGTCGTTAAAGATAAGTAGTGTATCACTATAGTGACAGGTTGTCAGCATGTCGCCTAAAATTTGCAATACACTTAAAACCCTCGAGTCCCTCAGTCGCCTCTTACGACACCCGCAGGAAAGAAATGGGGTGATGCTAGAATACTAAGCCGGCACCACACGGCTATAAACAGTACATTTACGGTTGTTTACGCTCTGTTTACCTCTTAATGGAAAAAGCGTGATGTGTGTATGTATGTGTAATGTGTACCTATGTATTTCTGCAGAAAATTTATCATATTGTTCCTTGTACCATGTACCTTGTGCTATACAGATATCAATAAATTAATTTTATTTTAGCTCTAGTCAAGATGAATATTACTTTCGCACGTCTGGAATCCAATATCTTCTGTCTTACTACTGTAAACAATTTAAAAGTAATACACGATAGTATATCAGAGTATCGCAATATCAAGCTATTTTCAAATATTTTATCTAAAATCATTCAGTAGTTCTATTTCCTGCTATATTTACAATCATATCTCCGTCTCTGATAATCATTGATTGACACCGATGATGAAGGAAAGTCCCGAACACAATCAAAGTAAAAAAAATCACACTTCGATACACTTATAATATACAGGGTGTAAAAATATTAGATGCAAATATTTTAAGAGGTGAATCAGCCTATGAAACTGAACAACTTTCCCCACATAGAAACATTGGTCAAAATATGAAAAAAATTTGGACCCCCCATACAAAATTACCAACCGACTAAGCCAATTTGTATGGAAAGTCCAAAAAAATTTCTCACATTTCGACCTATGTTTCTTGGGGAAAGTTGTTCAGTTACATGGGCTGATTCACCCCTTAAAATATTTGCAGCTAATATTTTTACACCGTGTTTCGGAGGGAATGTATTAATTTGGAGACGTTATTTAGGGTTAGTACTGAACAACTTTCCCTATGCTGGAAAACGGAAAAATAATTTTAACCTCTCATACACAATTCACGATCATCGGACTAATTTCGATCGGTCGAAATAACGTCTAAATTGAATAAGTATTATTTCCACAGAAACACGATGTATATACCTACATACAGATAGAGAATCTGAATTTGTAGATATACGTCTACCTACGTCTACGCATTAAGAACACGTGAAAATTTACTAATTAAAGATTGACAAGTATCTTTAGATTAAATATGTAGATAATTATAGTGGAAAATGGACTGGCGAGCGCAGTGCAAGGTGTTGTATTCACAGGGAAATTTTCTGCCCAATTTCTAGGTGGATGGCCTTCACCCGCGTATATAAATGGGGCGATGCTATTTTGAGCTAGTACCTTAAGGCATCTTTTAACGTAGAAAATAAAAGAAAAAGATTTTTAAAATGCTTAGTATGCTTATCTAATATGTACATGATTTATAAGTATATTTATAGAAGAAGTAAAATTAAAATAATTTTGTTGCTTTCTTCTTTTAACAAGCAGGTTCTGTAGCTCAGCTTACTTTGACGTGAATTAGATATGATAAAATTTAATATTGGAAAATATTTCACAATCAGATTACTGATACCGACACGATATTAACCATATCTTCAGGATCAGCAATAACAAAAAAAAAATTCGTTACGTAGATAAAATCGTAATTTAAATATACCCTGCAGCTGCTTCTTCGAATATCATAGAATTCAGCGAATAGTTCACAATACACTGATATTTGTACAGAACTAAATTATTTTAAAACTAACCGTAATATTACAAAAAAATGTTGACTGGTTTAATTCGTTTGACAACGTCATGTAGTATGGAAAAATTATTTGAATATTTTTTCCTAATTTTTAACTTAACCGTCGTCCGACACGCTATAATAGACTTTAAGCCTAGTAACCATAGAAAAATTCGCATCAACTGGCCTTGGGCTGCCTAACAACCCGACGGCTACATATCGGTCACATAAAACTAGGTTTAGTCTCTCCACTGACTAGAGGGTTTCATGTGTATTGCAATTTTAGGTGACAAGCTGACAACCTGTCACTATAGTAATGCACGGCTTATCTGAAACGACCCTCAAATATTTGTCAGACGTGGCGATAACGACCGTAATTTTACGGTTGTTGACGATCTGCCTACCCCGCTAGGGGTAAAGGCGTGATATGTGTATGTATGTATGTGTACGTACTGTAGTTGTCCAAATGTTTTCAGTCTTGTTTTTTTATGTGGTAAGTTGTTCTGTCTTTGGCTCTGGCTATGGGGGCTGGAGACAATGTCGAATATGGAACGAAGATACCCAAAACCCTAGTATACACGTATGTACTATAATTGACTATTGTATTTTGACAGTATCAGTTTGTAGACCACTATATTACAAACAAGATGAAGCTACTTAGGAAAATATTTAAAAAATGTTTATATTTTTTTTTATAGTCACCGATTACTAGACCGACGCAGGCGCATCAAAGGCGGGCTGCGCAAGCGACTCAAATTGATCATTACGCCAACTTGGACATGCGTTTATCAATTTACTAGTATTGCCGCTTTACGTGTAGGTACATATAAAGAGCAGAATCTTTATTTGTTCATGACATAAACGTGAAAATATTTGACGTCACATTCAAATTATCCGAAATTCCCATAAAACCTTCATATAGGTACGTCAAAGTGAAATGCGATTTAATTATAAGAACAGTATCAAACACATACGACGTAAAATCAAAATAAGAAATTTCACCACAAAAATTTAGGGCTGAAAGAAATTTTGAATAAGAAAAGTTGGTAAATATGGTCATTATAGTATGTTGGAACGCCCTCTGGAAGCTGTCAATGCATACTTTAATATTAAATTGCACGTACAGGTAGGTAGAAAATTACTGCCTTTATTTATGAGTTTTCTTACTGAATATTTTAAAGTATTTTCATGTGATGGTATTGATGGTGCAGTTTATTTAAGATCGTCTATGCCTGACTTGAGCCATCCCGTTATAGGGTGGATTTTCTAAAGGTACTCTACAGATCTAAATGCATGGCAAACAGGAAAACATTGTCCTTACCATTTGATTGACAACGCTGTAGCCTATTCTTTAGAACCCTTTTGGATTGTATATGTAGTATGTTAATGTGCAATGCAGTGGTTTGCAGATTATTACAAAATATAAACCTACTAAAATATTTTACGCTAATTTTACAGTCATCAAATCGTTTATACTTGGCTTTACGACAAGGTTCAATTACAAGTTAGTCAGAAACCATTAGCAGTCATAATTACGTGTTTTGTACAAATATCATTGCGGCGTTTTTATTATCTTGCTCAGTGGCCATAAAACACAAAATATCTTTAAAATATGCGATATAACGTAAGTCGTAAGTATTACGCAAATATATATTTTTTAGATAAAATTGTT
This sequence comes from Keiferia lycopersicella, assembly GCA_029255805.1. Taxonomy (NCBI): domain Eukaryota; kingdom Metazoa; phylum Arthropoda; class Insecta; order Lepidoptera; family Gelechiidae; genus Keiferia; species Keiferia lycopersicella. The sequence continues at coordinate 9,586,765 of JARACZ010000009.1, read as the reverse complement.
CACATTACGTATTTAAATCTACATAATTCATGTCTTTGCTTTAACTAGACACCGATCAACACAAACAAGTTAAAAAATAATGAATAGGCGGTTTGTGGAACATCTTATTCTCCGGACGCTATCTATGCTAATAGGTGCGCGTGATCAGTACAAAATATTCAGAAAAAAATCGTATCTTACATCCATTAGCGGTTCATATCGTATGCAAATTGCTGGTATCTTGGGCCCTACAATTACGAGGTACCGACGATTTCTCTCATTTTTAGTATCAGTTCCCGTCTTGTCTTTTATCTGAATAGTTTATGATCTCGTACAAGGTGATGATTTTGGGTGGTCTCCTCGGTGCATCTTAAAGTAATGTTATTATTTATATGGAGTTATTAATGGCATGTCTCACAACCGTCTCATCAAGATAAGTTTGTTTTCAACGAGTTCTCATTAGTATTTATCGGATGGGCGATTGACTTTTAACGTTTATCAATAGACAAGGTAGAGATTTTGATTTGATTGTTTTGACTGACGGGAAATTCCTAAAGTAGATATCGTTCAAGTCTAAATTGAGTGCATCTTGTTATATCTTCGTATCAGCTGCAGGCATTGTTTTGACTAGAAATAAGTTTCACCCCTTCAAAGAGTCCTTGACTGACATTCCATTGCTAAGTACTATTTTCTTTGATATATTTTAGTATATGTTTAGTATCACGAGTAGCAACATCTGCTATATTCACATTAAATCATTTTATTAATTCATCATAACGTCAAATGTGTGTGTGTTGTTCATGTTCAATATTGATTTTCATGACCTTATTGTTCTGTCACCTGTAGAATAATGTTATATAGAATTAGAATAATAAATTAAAATTGTGACCAGATTTTTATATGACTTCAATCTAGTTTCTTGTTTAGTGGCGTTTTTACTTTCTTATTCTTCTTTTCATATGGGAGGGATATAATTACCATTGATTACATAATAGTTGCTAACGTTCTATATGAATTATTCTGTAATGTTTTATTTTCTATTGTTGCCTTTCCTTTTCATATTTGTATTTCAGGCTTCTACTCTGATTAATTCAACCATAATAATACATTTGTTTTCCTTATCTTGAAAATTATTATGATTCCTTCATTAAGTATAGGTATGTGATAACACGGACTAAAAATGTGGCTTTGCGGAGGTTCCAAGTGTGTTTTCTACCCTTAGGAGGCATGTCGCCCGCAAAATATCTGGTCCGTGGGCGAGTTGACTTTTCTTGAAAAATTTGTGGTTATCTGGCCCGAATGCTTTTTTTAAATGTCAAAGTCATCGCCGAAACTTGATACTGGCGAAATCATAATGAAAACTCTGGGTCACAAATACCCGAGACCATCCTTTTACAGAAATCAATTGACCAGTATGTACGCGAACCTCCAAAATTGGGTCTGGCAGCAGTGTGCCAATTTGCGCCTTTCGCCGACCGGCGCGATTCGCCAACTCGCACTGTGCCTACTCGCACGTTTAGCTTACTGCAGCGATCCGCGACCTGCGCGATTGGTAAACTTCAGCTATTGTGTACATTTAAGTACAAAATCTTTACACCTTTTTATTTTTAAATCAGACTAAGTGTGACCAAGATAAATATGACCTATGATTTCACCCTCGTATTTATCTGCATTTTGGAATATTTGAAAGAAAATGAAAATGCATTTATGTCGGAAACTATGTGCGCTACACTATCAGTTTCTTTGAGGATGTTGTTGTTTTGACAAGCTCTACATTTCGAATGACAGCTGTCAAACTAAAAATGCATTTATGTTGGAAATTCTTGCACAAAATATGTTAATACGACCCTTTTGAGAAATGTCAATAAGGTCGAAAATCGCGTGCATCACTTCATTACATTTGTAAGCGATAGTAGAGTCAGAAAATATGGTGCAAGTAATTTTCGACCTTATTGACATTTGTAAAATTTTAGTACAAAGGGCCGTATTAACATATTTGTGCAAGAATTTCCAAAATCCAGGGCATTCTGAAAACTGTCAATAAGGTCGAAAATCGCGTGCACCAGTCCATTAGATTTGTAAGCGATAGTAGAGTCAGAAAATATGGTGCAGGCAATTTTCGACCTTATTGACATTTGTAAACGGCGTTAATTCGGCTAAACGCGTAGGTGGTGAATCACTGCAGTAAGCTAAACGCGCGAGTAGGCACAGAGCGAGTTGGCGAATCGCGCCGGTCGGCGAAAGGTGCAAGTTGGCACACCGCGCATACTCCGAATTATGTAACATTTTACAATTTATTGTTAATATTTTTTTCTTTTTAAATATACTTTAAACTTTCCTACTAATGGCTGCACTATTGTAATGAAAGTTGCAATATATTTTTTTTGGACCAAATAACCACTATAAGTTTTATTTGTAGTCATCTGGCCCAATATTAAAAAAGCATTCGGGCCAGATAACCACAAAATTTTCAAGAAAAGTCAACTCGCCCACGGCCCAGATATTTTGAGGGCGACATGCCCCCTAAGAATAATTTATTTAAATCATTGAAACTATTTTGTTCGTACAATGTGATTTAATGGAAGGACGAAAGCTATTGAAGTTAATATGCTTAAAGCTAAAGTAGTATGACTTTGGCTTTGACACATTTTGTATGAGCGTTTTCGAATATATATTTTTTCGAGTTATGTACTAATTAAAGGGTGCTACTTTTTGAGAATGATTAACCTTTTATGTCAGCTTTCGGCTTTCTCTTTTCTACTTGCAGAGTGTAAACAGTAAGAGAGTGACCAATTCTTAACTCAAGCTATAATTTATATCGCAGATTCATGTCTTCTCTATTCTCTATTGTTGTACTTTCTTTTCCCACCTATTTGCCATTAATTGCAATTCCTTAACTTCTGATTTCCAATCAATAACGACATTGATTCCCAAATGATTTTGTTACGAGGGTCGGAGCAGTTCCCAATGCAAACCAGCTCAGCTCAGCTCAGCGTGGGAACCCTCATTATTTGCTCCGTCTGTTGGCTCCTCGGAGACCAAACACTTGAGCCTTTGTCCAAAAAATGTAATGGGTATAGATAAATAAGAATACGACTTCAATGCACGCCGATTGGTCTTGTCTTGACGAGTAGGCTTTGATGAAGGTTTTTTGTGATACTTATGGAAAGAAATAGAAATAGTTCCTACAGGCGTAAAACGATTTCAAATGTTATATTAAATTCTGGATTGGTGAATAATACCAGAATTTCGTTATGTTAAATCATGAATGCAACTATGAACGTCTTCGCCCTTTCTTTACATTTTGGACTTTTGTAAGTATTTCACTGATAAGGTTTCTAAATGAATGACTTCAGAAGGTATCATTTTAGACTTTGAGTTATAATATTTCTAAATACCTTTGACTATGTACCGAATTATAAGAATCTGTTAAAGTCCTAAGAGCCTTCTATGGAAATACAAGAGTTCTTTGAAATATTCTATCTGGCTGTTGTTAGTATAGTCGACAGTCGACTACACATATCCGCAAGCGAACCTAATGGACTTGTAATACCCGGAGACTCAAACATACGAGTGGCGTTAAAAGGACGAAGAGCCAATACAAGTAAGTCATAAGTGGTAGCGATTTTGTGTCATCATACAAACTTTGGTTTTACGCCTGTACAGACACCATCGATAAATTGATTCACCCGCCGGCTACCATTTTGTTCGAAGACCTGAACCCAACGTTACCGATGTCTTTTGTTTATTCTTACAAGTAAGAATAAAAGGCATAGGTCTATGACTTGCATTCGGCCAGCCCCACTATAACTAAGCTGATCCATCATATGAGAGATTAGCTCTATCCGAAAAATTATAACATAATCAGATCTTTGGATGGGATTCTCGACTTTACCATCTACTTGTCTTGTACAATTAAATACAACATGTCGAGTACTAGGATCGTACGATATCTCCAAAACGTTTCGGTGGATACAGTCGACTTAGAGACGAATCTCAATAAAGGGATAATCAAAACACTCTCTTGGCGCTTCAAAATTAGTTTCACGCCGCTTTCGCTCCTCCCTTGACCCAAACCAGCGACTGGACTTCCAATATTTGCGTAGTGGAGTATTTTTTGTCAAGCCCAAGTGGAAGGGTTGAATGGCTGGTGTTTGGTGAGACAGCATCCTTAGGACTGGAATTTAGGGAACTGTGCCGCTGAGGACGTGAAACTCCTTTGTGATCGAGTGCTATTCTATTTGGATGATTGACTCTGAATGTGTTATTAGTTGGTAGCTTAGAATTTGTATTCGATGATTGAGATATGAATTTCGTTGTTTATTTGTAAGGTTTTTGATAAAAAAAAACCTAGTTGTAGTATCTACTATTCATTGTTATGATTAAAAGTGGTTCTTTCTGATGTAGGTAACCGTTATCTTGATATTTGCAGATCACAAAAAATTGCAATAATTTTGAATGTAAAAATCATTATCATTACCTATTTGGTTCCCTATTAGTACAATGATTACTGTACCTACCTAATGATAAATGCTATGAATTTAATGGCAATCCTTGATTTGGATCAAATACCAACAACAATCTTTTACTGTAGATAGTCACTCAATTTCAGATTACCTACTTTTTTAATTTGACATCGATGAATTTTAAAGAGATGTGACATTCACAATTGAAGAGTTTTGGCTTCTGATATCATAGATTTTGCTCGTAAGGTTTCATATCTTGAACTCTATGCGTGTGTACTTGGAATTGTTTATTTGTTTTTGGCTTGTGATGTAAATATAACCGCTAACTAAATACATAGCAGTTCATATTGTCCTCTCAACTCACCTAAGCTTCTGATACTCTATTAAACCCTCGATTACAACGGCCGTGGAGAGTAATGCAAACAGCCTGGTTACAGGCAGGCGGCCATTCGAGATCAACCACTCGAGGGAAAGGATTATTACAAATTTTATAGGGAAATATACACACACACACACACACACACACACACACACACACACACACACACACACACACACACACACACAAATCACGCCTATATCCCTGGTGAGGTAGGCAGAGCGTTAACGTCGATATCGCCACGTCTGACAATATTTGAGGGTCGTTTCAGGTAAGTCATATATCACAATAGTGACAGGTTGTCAGCCTGTCGCCTAAAATTGCAATACACATGAAACCCTCGAGTCCCTCAGTCGGCTTCTACGACACCAACGGAAAAGAAATGGGGTGATGCTATTCTAGGCTGGCATCACACGGCACAGAAATATAATGAATACATAAACCTGGAAAATGGGCAGCAGCGTTTCCTGTGAATGCAACATCTTACACTGCGCTCGCTAATCCGCCTCCAGTGGTGAGTCCCGATCGGGGGACGTCCATATTCAGTGGTGGGCTGATGTGGCCGTTGAAGAACATTCCAGACGCATGCATACATACATCACGCCTTTATCCCTTGTGGGGTAGGCAGAGCTTTAACGGCCGTAAGAATACTGTTGCTATCGCCACTTCGGACATTTTTGAGGATTGTTTTCCAAGGTAGTCTTAGAAAACATGTGTATCACTATAGTGACAGGTTGTCAGCCTGTCGCCTAAAAAATGTAATACACTAATACTCTCGAGTCCCTTAGTCGCCTCTTACGTCACCCGCGGGAAGGATGTGGGGTGATGCTATTCTAAGCCGGCATCACACGGCACGGCATTTTTAAGTAAACCAGCTCATAAAACAGAATAACTTTCTCCAAGATATGATGATACAGATATTAGACACAAATTATAGGTAATTAAGCTATCTGTAGGTAACATATTTCGACCTATGTTTCTTAGGAAAATTTGATCAATTTTGTAGACTCGTCCGCCACTAGATAAAGCTAGTATTTTTTTTCTCCTTATGTAGGTAGGTTTTGCCGTGTGATGCCGGCTGAGTATGTAGTATAGCATCACCCCATTTCTTCCCGCGGATGTCGTAAAAGCCGACTAAGGGACTCGAGGGTTTCATGTGTAATACAATTTTAGGCGAAAGGCTGACAACCTGTCGCTACAGTGATACACGAATCATCTAAAAAGCCCCTCAATACTTGTCAGTCGTGGCGATGACGACCGTAATTTTGCGATCGTTAACGCTCTGCCTACCCGCAAGGGATAAAGGCGTGATTTATGTATGTATGTAGATAGGTACAAGATTTTAATTCCTTGTCGAGATAGGCATTAGATACCTAACCGCAGCCACTTAGCCGTATAAAAAAGGGACCTTTCGAACACGAGTCTTTCGAAATCTATTTCATTCTTAACGTACAGTTTAACAGGTAGTGATGGCGGCTCAACCGGCCCTAATGTTTAGACAAACAGTTAACGCTTAACCAGCCTCAGATCGACCATCATGCGTCGATTAACGTTTTCGGGTTTTTACTTGCATTCCTCAAACGAGGATTCTTTCAAACGTTTTTGTGATGTGAAAATGAATGTGTCTGTGGTTTTTCTTACAGCGCACCATTGAAATCAGTTTACCGAAAAAAAAATTCGTCGTCTTTAGATACGAACTGACATTCCTAGAAATAAAGACAGTCATAATATTACACTTATTGAAAACCTAAAGGTGCTCCTTGTTGGAAAATATAGCTACAATCCCCGGCATATTGTGACAAACTTTTTGAGTAGCATCATATTTTCATTCAGAAGATGTTCAGAAGTCATACTTTTTTGGAATATTCAGTGTGAGATCACCACATTTTGACGTTCATAGAAATATTCTATTATTAAATCATTGTTTTGTCATATATCTAGATGGCGTCTAAAATATTCGTTTAACACCTTTATATTTTCGGTTCGCACACTTTACCTACTCATCAGGTTCAGGTAATACCTACTCTATAATATAATTTTACATATAATAAAAAGTAAAGCGAAGAAAATTTTTGTTTACAGCAATCTGAAATGTTTTTTTTTTATTGTGTCCAAAACAGGCAAGGTCACTAACACAAAGTGACTCTATTTAGAGAGCCGGGTCTTCACCAAATACACCTGAGCTCGCCACAGCGGCTGCGGCATGGTCTATGAACTAGTTAGCACATACATCATGTACATAAGTACATGTGTCAGTATATACAAACATCTCGGATACAACCGTATGACCATGCACCTGAAGATCTGTGCTCTTACTTGGACAGAGTAGTTGGTAATACAGAGATGCGTTTAGTAAGGAAAACAATTGTCTTATTTGTATCGGTAAAACCTTCCCAATGAAATGAAAATCTAGATTGTACGTCAACAATATATGACGTCTGCAGTTTTTGCCTTCAAGTTACCGTTTAACAACAAACAGACCGGGAGACAGAGCGCGTGCGGTTTTGGGCGATAAAGAAAATTCTAGACTTTGTTAATTCCATAGTGATCTGTTAGGCTCTGTTCTTAGGTATTATTGTTTTCCCATGACATGCGAAAACAAAAAGGCCGAATAATATTTTATAACCTCCTAAATTAGATAGGTACAAAAACAGGTAAGTATACGGTGAGAAGAAAATAAATATAAATTATTAGTAACTACCCAATGAAAGTCCGGCTATACAAATGATTGTTTGTCATAAATTCAACTACAGACATGTACTTATTCAAAATGTCTTTAAACAAACAATCGTTTAGCTATTATTTACAGCAGCGAATGTAAAGAATACATAAATAACCAATAAAACCTTATTATCTTTGCTGTGATTATGAATTGTGTATGATGCAACTATGATGTTAACTGAAAGTAGTGAAGTAATAAGCAATAACAATAACACTAGAGGTTTTAAAGTTTCACTGATGAATATTGGGTAATAACTCTTGTAATACTACTTACTAGATAAAAAAGAAACAAGAGACTGTACATAACAGAAATGGAAAACGTAATTTGTTGTAATATATGTATAAACATAAACGTGTTCGATGTGCCGTGTGATGCCGGCTTAGAAAAGCATCACCCCATATCCTTCCCGCGGGTGTCGTAAGAGGCGACTAAGGGACTCGAGAGTATTGGTGTATTACAATTTTTAGGCGACAGGCTGACAACCTGTCACTATAGTGATACACATGTTTTTTGAAACAACCTTGGAAAACAATCCTCAAAAATGTCAGACGTGGCGACAGTGGCCGTATTTTACGGCCGTTAACGCTCTGCCTACCCCGCAAGGGATAAAGGCGTGATATATGTATGTATGTATGTATGTGTTCTATGTTCTTTAAATATTGTCGTATGAATTGTACACCAAGATAAAAACTACCAAGTAATACCTGATAATATAATTTAAATTTAGTTTTTTCTAGGCAGTACCTATAAACTTAATTAATTGGATTTTTTCGTTTTTAAATCGGTTTTAAATCGTCAGAAGTATCTGTCGCGTTTATTCGATTGATTTATCAATGAAGCTCAGGGCCCCAGGTCTGCTCTTTTTTTTGTCATTGTAACGCCATAGAAACTCAACTATCATTGAATTGCCATTGCGATTTTTTTATACATCAAACTGTTAGCAGACTACGAAATGACCGAAATCATCCAACTGAGATTCAATCGCCATCCAACTGAAACGATTTTCATTTAGTAAACTTAGGGCTCAGGCGTAATGTTCAATGATGGTGAGGCAGTCTCTGTCCGCTGCGTCGCTCTGTGCGCCGAGGAGGTGCTAATCGGGCGACGCACGCGCAGGCCGCGCACGCAGCGCCGCGCTGCCGCCGCCCGCGCCGGTGCCGCTGCGCCCGCGCCGCCTGTTAGCCCCACTTTACCCTGTTTATTCTCAGAGTTACGCCCCGCCCGCAAACACCCTTTTCCGGCACGCTTTTTGGAAATAACGCCTTTTTATAACCTGCTACTTCAAGCAAACAGTATCTACTCAGTAGGAATTATGGAACGTCAAATAACAGACAAATTGCGAGTTAAATATGATTTAATTTCGTAATTTTTCTTAGCAATTATTATGTTTTCGTTTTCAGCATCTGAATTACTTATATTAGACACAGTATTAAAGAAGACAATGTCACAATATATAACAAATCTATCATGTATGTAAGCGCATACTATGTAAAATAATATACAATTTATTGTTTTTGGAATGTATCAATGTCTTTTACTAGTATTGTCTATTTGTAAATCTATGGAATATGATGTAGGAATGTAGGTATCTGAAAGCAACGACTGAAACTTGAAACTGACCAAAAAAATTACAATTTCAGCAACATTTAGTTCGAATATATATTATCTTTAATTTGAATATACACTGGGTATAGAATACACTAATATTTATTCAGTTATTTGTCTTATTTTATCTAACCGTAGTTTACAGACATAAACTTAAAACGCTAGTTACAATGCGAACACAGAGTCGTACATTGCCACCACACTATGGCACAGATCTTATCAAAATATTAATATTATAATGGCTTCTTTTCATGTATTTGCAGTTAGGAAATTGACAGGATAAAGTGATGCCCTGAATATTTAAGTGAAGGGGTTTACATTGCCATCAAATATTTTTAGTTTTTTCTGGATCAGGCATCACCATGAATTGAGAAATGAGACTAACAATAACAGAGATTCAAAAACCGATCACTCTCAGACGGACTCTTAAAAATAATATGTACATAACTCTCAAACCATACAATCAAATTCATACACGTAGCTGAAGATAATTTAATTTAACAAAGTGAAATAGTTTTTGCCTGAAATACGTTTTTACAATATTTTCCAGATTAAGGTCGAAAGTCAGCTAGCCACAAGAGAGCGGTTGGTCGGACAGGTTAATTACCCAATAATTAAATACAAAACGTTTTAATACAATTTTACAACTAACATCTCTTACAAATGTCTGATTATCGCTTTTTTGATAAATAAGTAAACACAAATTACCTTTTATAATATTTACAAGCATAACACGATCCGTACTTAACAGTAAAGCATTTTAAATAATAACACACTGAGAATTGACGTAAAGGCGTTTGCTACACATGGCGAGCCAGCCGGAGCGAGCCTGGCGACCCGAGCCATGCGAGCCGCACGAGCGACACGAGCTGCAGGCCTGTAGCGAGCGAGTTCAGCGGTGGTCCGTCTGAAGACTTCTGACCAGCGCGACTACTATTTACTCTCGCCATAGAAAACCTTTTTTCCTTTTAGAGCTTAAGCCCGACCAGGCCTAAGAGCAAACACGCGCCGCGATGTTGCACGGCCTTAAGGAATTTCACAGCTCCGGACGTTCGTCCCGGCTCGGCTTTTTTCTCCCCATTCAAATGTTTGCTCGCTCGCTTCAGCTACCATTCATGCGACGTTTGAAACGCCGCGGCCACCGCGAGCACTGACTTAATACGCTATCCAGTCCTCGACACTGTAATAATACTGCGATAGTTGACTAATACTCTGCCCACTCACAATGTCCATCGACAGCTGGCAACGGAACGCGCGAAGCGTCGAAGCGTAAATAAATTCTAACAACGAGATTAGTTTTCTACGTGCCGTGGCAGTTCCTTCGCCTGTTGATGTGTCTGCCGTGGTTGTGGCGGATGCCGTGGCAGGGGTTCTTGATGGAGTTCTGCGGAGGCGGCCGGAGTCTACGCTGCGGGCGCTGCCACTTGGGCATGATCTGGTGGTGTATCTGCTGCTCGTGCTTGGCGAGCTCTTGGTTGTGTCTCGAGATGTCGAAGTCGGGCGCCATCTTCATGAAGCCGATGCACTTGTGCAGTCGCGCCGGCAGGTTCTTGAAGGTACGCCTTATCTGCAAGCCTCGTGCGTTGAAACCGATATATCGGTCTTTGTTCTTCACCAGGTGATATCTGTTGTATCCGTCCACAAACTCTTCTTTGAAGAGACAGCTGGGTTGTTTCTCCGCTTGCGATGTTGTCTGTGAACAATAAGGAACAGTTAGTCGCCTTTACAATAAGTGTGCGAATGCCAAGTACTCTTGGATTTTTGCTTCGGCGTTCACTCTATCTCAATAAACTTTCATACACGTATGTCGATTGGGGGTATTAGAAAGACTGGTACACGACTTTGAAACAGTATTGATAAAGGTGTGGAACTTATACTGACCAGGCGCCTGCCGACCAGCCGAGACCGGTTGAAGCAGAGGAACATGTCCTGAACGGGCGAGTGGATGAGCAGCTCTAGGCTGAAACTGCGCGTGCTGATGGTGAGATTCGCTGCAACAAAGAAAATTACTCCATGAATATTCAGTAGGAACATGGTAACATATGAGGTCAGCAAGTAGAAGTGGGCGAGGCTCACAGCTTCAGACGATTAATGTGGTTGTGGTTGAAAGATTCTAGAGTGTCGAGCTCGAATCGAAAAGTGTAGCCTGGAACGGGCTTCTACTAGGACGCCGACAACCTTGTGAAGACAAGGGGAAGTGGTCGACCCAAAAACAATATTTTGACATCTGCGGGAGGCCTATAATGCCCATCAGTCGACGTTTTACGGACTTTCGTTTCTCTACGCGTGGCTGTGTTATCTCTCTTTTTTGTGTGGGACACCGAGTTGCCCAACAGCCCGATGAACTCTGATGTCAAAGATTTTTAACCGCCTACTACTAATAGTAAGTAGGCCTCTGTTGGTATGAGTGAGGTCAACTGAAATCGTACACCATCAAAGATAATATTAGTGAAAGTCACTTTTTCACTTTTTATGTTCCCATTACTTTTCATTTCCTTATCGTTCAAGTTTTGAGTTTCTCTCACTTACGCTAATCCGAAATCGAATATCCGAAAGATTTTATCCCAGAATCCGGACTTTCGATCTTCCTTGAGTTGCCTAAATAACTCGTAAGTACAAAATTATTAAAAAGAAAGTAAATATTCATGGAATTCAAGTCCGTGTTTAGTAATTATTGCTACATACGACACCCCAGGTGACTTTACTGTTTGAATCGACGCCGCTGGCTACATTCAATAGAGGCTGTAAATTCATTCCCTAAATGAAAGAAAGGGACATAAAAGCATTCCTCAAATGTGAGAAAGGGACAGCGATGTTCACAGTGTCAGGTGCAATATACTAATCGTTAATGATATTTGAACGCTAATAAAGTAAAAAATAAAATGACAATAAATATTAATCTATGCTGGATATTCAATACTTAGAGTTAAGGAGAGGTTACATGCCGCAGAATCGAGAAATTTTTGAGTTGAGTTATATACGTATACATTTAGCACGTTTCAGATAATCAATCAATAGAATAATTTGTAAGTTAATACCTATATTAATTTAGCTGCTCTACATTCATCAAATCGATAACTGTACAACAAACCAAGTAGACAACAAATCAAGTTCTTGGACGGTGCTTAGGTTGGTGAAATCGGGTTTTAGGTACAAAATCGTAATCAGTTTTTTGAACCCTTTTGTTAAGGAATATTTTTGTAATAAATGTTATGCGTTCTTCAAAGAAAATGCAAACAGTTTTAATATCACAGCATATTTTACTGAGCATTAATTTACTAAACACTTTTTTTTATATATTCACGCCGTCATGTAAAGCACTTGACGTTATTTTGTACGTATATATTCATAGCGTAATGTAGCCCGACCCTAACATTTCCCAGCTCACATAAAAGAGGAAAGTCGTTGGAATTCGATGTAAAGTTCGATGGGAGCGGATAAGAATTAATAACATAAAAATTAAAGTGACACCGTCACACTGTCTGACTCATTTCAATTAACATTAGGGAAATAAAAATAGCTTCGTGGTCTACGCGACGTCCTTTAGCTAGAAAGGAAGGTATGAAATGATAAGAAAGGTATAAAAAACAATGCTTTGTTTGTCGTCTCACTTTGCTAGTTAGATCCTTGGCCAAGATTGGATCATTGATGCAGCTGATGACAGCTACTGAAAATGCTGTGAGGGTGGCAAAATACTTGGAGAACGAAATCTCAAGAATTGGGCTTGCCATCTACACGATAGAAGAAGAATTATAATAATATAAGCCTGTTCGTCAAAACTGTATACCAATGCTTAAACCGGGTGTAAGAGACAGCTTTCCGAATACTAATAGGGTGCATGCAGACCGTGAAACTGAACAACTTTACCCTAGAAAAATATGTCAGGAAACGAGAAAAAAAATCCAACCTGACATATATTCCTAAGGGAGAATTGTTCAGTTCCATGGTCTTAATGCACCCACCCCATCAGTATCCAGAGTGCTGTCCACACCCGGTATTTTTCGGAAAATTTATCATTAAAATAAATTCTAACTAAACTTTTTACTCTCTTGCAGACGTAGGTAAAAACCTAATATTCTGAAATTCTCACACGTTCGCTCGATCGATATTTCGCTGTTTCGATATTATTGATGAAAAGCGTCACACTGCGGCCGTCACAGACTTTAACCAACTGTCGTGTGGCACGTTTCCGAATGGCCTAAGGTAGTCGTAAGCCTTACAAATCCATAGCCACTGCTTGTCCTGTTGAGTAACAGGGCAAACATTACCCAACTTCCGTAATGGCTGCCGGCTAATTTCGAAAAGACAACATGATCTCTAGTCGCCATGCAAACATACTGCTTTGAACTTTGCCGACAAACATTAGAAATTAATAGAAAATGTATAAATACGTAAGTAAGGTGGCATTAAAATACCTATAGAGTACGAAAATTCATTAGTACCCGTATGTGTAGAAAATTACCGCATTTTCTTGCTCGGCTGTACGATACTTAATTGCGTCTTTCGAAAGAATTCAACGCCTAAATGAATTTTCGTGCAGCTAATAAAACAGGGGTGTCTCACAGAGGTCTAAGTAGAGGTGTCTACCAGACCTACACAAGCTACCTACCAGAGTGTTTTAAATCATTTTTGAAGCTTAAATATTGTTCCATTATGTATGTTAGTTATGAGTAGGTATAATAGGTAAGCGCCACTTCCATTCAGTTCAATCGGACTTCTACACGCTTCATATATCTAGGTACTATAAGTAAGTAGGTATTATAAATGAAATGACCGGTGAGAGAAAACGTTTTCATACGGTGTAGCCGCCAGGGCCGGGTCAGTGACCGGCTATCGCACCTGATAAAGGCATATCAGCGTATCTTGACGTCTGTTACCTATATTCTCGACCTAACATATATTTTTATAAATCGACACATGAAAAATGATAGTTTGATGATTGGATAAACCTTGCCGTGTGATGCCGGCTTAGATTAGCAGCACCCGATTTTTTTCGAGGATATCGTAAGAGGCAACTATGGGACTCGAGGGTTCATGTGTATTGCAATTGCGACAGGTGGACAACCTGTTACTATAGTGATACACGACTTATTTAAAACGATTCTTAAATATTTGTTGGATGTGGCTATTTCGCTCTTAGAATATAATAGGTATTTGTGCCAGTCTTTAAACTGTAGATTCTTTAGCTAACTAGCTTTGTGATATAAGCAGAAAAGCGAACATTGGACCAAAATTAGAGCAAACCTGATTTTTTGGGTTTGCAATACTTTCATTTTCAATTAGTCATGGGTTAAAATCCAGCACTACGATATCTAAAGACGCTACTTGTGTATTAAAGTCTATACAAAACAGACGTTCAACTGAAACAAAACAATTTTTCAAACGATATAAACAAAACACAATCTCTAATGACAACTTATTTATAACAGCTTCTAACATAATTCTCAACTGGATTATTGTGAGATATGACAATATGATAACATTTTTCAAGATTAAAGAATTAGCTTAGTACTATCATTTTATCCGATGACGCTGGAGATTAGTATTACTATCACTATTAATTACGTAGTTAATATACTACTAGTGACTGGGTACTCACAATATTTTTTTTTCGTTTAATAAAAATAGTAAAGATCCTTTGTAAAACAATCAGGTAACTTGTGTATACTTGTGCCGTGTGATGCCGGTTTAGACGCCGTGTGATTCCAGGTTTAGAATAGCATCACCCCATATCCTTCCCGCGGGTGAAGTAACTTACGACATACACATGAAACCCTAGAGTCGTAAGAGACGGCTGTGGGTTTTATGTATAGGTATTACAAATTAATTTTAGGCGACAGGCTGAGAAACTGTCATTATAGTGATACGCGATTTATCCTCTCTGTGGTCCTCAAATCGCATCCCGCAGAACTTAAATAAAGACGCGATGTGTTTTATATAGGATTACATTTTAATTAAGTACTAATATTTTAGGGTTCTACTCATAAAACTGATCAACTTTTGTCAGACATATTATACCGAAAAATAAAACCGAATTTGGAAAACTTTGTTTGTGAGATCCAAATTTATTTTGACTTTTGATAAAAAAACAGACAAGAGTTGTTCAGTTTAAGTGGAACACACCCTGAAAATATTTGTAGTTAATTGAATGTAACCTTATATATCTGTTACGGTAGCATTACAAGTCATCAAGAAAAATGTATTTATTGTCATTGTAATATAAATTAGATGTAAGCTGTAAAGTTTGCTTGTCAACAATAAAATAAAATAAAAAAAAATAAAAAAATACGTTTTCCATTAGCGTACCATCGGAATAATACCTTCAGATGCAATTACTTTTTAATTTACCAAATAAAAATTATAAGAGTGTAAAGTAAAGTTTTTAAAATGACTGGCGCATACCCTAAGTTGACAAGATGCCGGTCGGTCTAGCACTCTTGTTTGACCTGAGATAGCAAATTCTGCTATCTTCCGACCTTGAGCATAATCACAGTGCAAATATTTAATTAATTCACATACCAAGCGTCACTGATAGTGAGTGGCAAGCACGCGGTAGTTTGACCTGTGATGAAATATTAAGATAAACATGTAAATAGGCAGTTAGATAGGTGTTACGTATGAACTGAACTCAGAACGACACCAATAGATACGGCTACTTTTGTTTTGATACCGAGAACTATAAGGTATAAAACTGGCTGCAACTATTTTAGGGACGAACCAGCCCATGAAAATGAGCAACATTCTCCAAGAAACATAGGTCGAAATAC
Source organism: Keiferia lycopersicella (assembly GCA_029255805.1). Taxonomy (NCBI): domain Eukaryota; kingdom Metazoa; phylum Arthropoda; class Insecta; order Lepidoptera; family Gelechiidae; genus Keiferia; species Keiferia lycopersicella. The sequence goes on along the minus strand of JARACZ010000009.1, from coordinate 9,570,847 downwards.
GAGAACAAATTTGAACCCCTGTACAAATTGACTTGGTCGACTGATACCTACACTTTTTTAAATCACATTCAATCTTTCTTGTGGTCCTTTGCTTATCTATCTAACGGAATAAAATTTTACTCTGTCAAAACACGCCTCTTTTACATAACAAAATGTTTTAATAAGGCGAAATCTGAAAATGTCTTTGACGAGGCATGAGATGATAGAGCGCTGGATAAACAGGTTTAATCTGGTATTAACTGGAATAAACCGGAGTAATCCAGGTGGGTTCCGCTGCGGTAGGTTGGTATTTGTCGGGAATGCTAGGGATGCGATGCGACACGCTTCCTTGGTAGCTACGTGTGTTTCCATGGATATGTTTCTTCTAGCAATCCGATTTTTTTTTCTTAATCCAGATTTTTTCTGAATGATAGTAAGTAATACGAGCAAGTATTACTCTTTACTTATTTTAAGTCATCGGTTTATCTGGCCGGAGAGCGGCTTGAATGGCAAAAAAGGGAGTGCATGCCTTGTGGCGCACCCTAGGGAAGCCTACGTTTAGCAGTGGATTGCTATAGATGTTGAATGAGTACGATGTGATGATGATGAAGAATCTCAGTTCAAACGATTATGCTTAATAAAAAGAGGGCGGCTGCATGATGACAGATGCTGTCGTATTAATTAACACTTCCCCAATCAGAAAATCACATCAACGGAGCTAAACCGAGCTCATGACCACGCCATCATTCAATTTTACGTTTGAATGTAAACATGTTTTGTGTGAATGGAAATGTTTTTATAGCTTACCGTTTCCTTTTCGGTGCGATAAAATTCAGCGGAAATAAACGTTATAAATTTCAATTAAGTACGTTTAAAGACCAAAAAATTGCAAATATATTATATTTTTGTCGTATGACAATGGAAACAGTTTTTATAGCTTAGCGCCTCCCCGACGACAGGATACAAAGTCAGGGTACTAAACTTCCAACACTACGACTATCTTAATCCGGGATAACTTAATCTCGTGACGGTACCTGGTAAAAAGTTGTTGTTGTCCCTACTTAGGCACTATAAGAACTAGGTAGCATATAGAATAAGTACTGTCTTTGAAATGTAGGCCTTACTTATGTTCTATTTTGATAGGTAATCAACCAATCTTCGTTTTATTTTCTATAGTTTCTTTGATTTCCATAACCTGAATATAGCAAACACTCGATAACCTTTAGCTAAATTTTCACAGCTTTTTTTTATAGGAGTAGACTACACGAATGTCTGGATTAATTAATATATTTATTGCTGAACTAGAGGCCCTCCCAACGGTTTTGCTCCCTGTTGCCTATTGTCCCGTTAGATTAGAATATAATTTCTTTTGCAAGTCCTCCGACGACAAAAAAGACCTGGATAAGTTTCAGATTTGAAGATTATCTATGGTTAAAATACAAACAAAATTAGATGTGATGATGACGCGTATTGAGGCGTGTCATTTGCAAAAAATGTAACGACATGCAACATTACTCTACCAGTGTTTGGCTAGCTAGGTATGATGAGCATGACCTGAGATAGAACGGACAGAGCATGAAAGTAGTTGAATCCAGTAGGCTAGATATCATAATAAACGAAGTAGCTCGATTAAAGTTTATTTTCAATTCAATAAATATTTTTCTGTTTTCATTCACAGCTATGTATACCTATTTACAAAATCATTTGTTATTGCGACATAATTGTCGCATATTTTGACGTCGAAATCAAACAAGATAAAATATCTTAAATAAGGAAATGTCACAAAGCATGAAATAAAGTGATAATGTTCTGTCTGTGACGTTCAGAACACAAAATAAGGACGACATCATGACAGAAACCATAAACCAAACCATCAAATCACGTAGAGATTTTCGTTGATACATCGTCAGTTTTATAAAAATTCATAGATAAGTATTTACCTACCCGTGAAGGTAAAAACTTATAATTAATCTGCATCTACTTAATGAGATACCTATGTATGACAACTTTCGCTGAAAACCTTTGATGTCATATTTAAACTACTAATCGATATGACGTATAGTGGATATATTTGCCAATCAAATGCAGTGCAATATCGTCTACAGCAATCATCAATACATCATTCCCATCTCACTGATAATAAATTACCCGTACATCATAATCGTGTCATAAACATGAATATATTATAGGTCGGTATGCATAATACTTGAAGGTATTGATGTCAATGCCATATACATAGTGTTTGCGGTCTGCCTAGACATGTAATTTGATATCTTAGATCAGTACACACACAGGCTGGCGCTATAAGAGGAACATTACTGTATGATTACTTAAAAAGTCAGCTATGTTTTTAATTATAGGAAATCAACTAACTGAAACAGCGATAGAGGGTAGTATAGTACAATCCGCGGCACGCTACAAACTATGGAATTTTTCTGAGCTCATAAATTTGATATATAATATATTATTTTTTCCATTCGCTTCCTTTTAAAAAAGCCACACCATCCTTACTTAATTTCCTCCATATAGGCACCTCGTTTTAGTAGACAAATTACGACCGATCTTGAGTTTTTTTACGCCTGTGTCCGCAAAATAACGCTAAATACGAGTATAGAATCGACAATATTTTCGCAATAAGCTACTAAATCACGACATTTCAAATCCAAAACTCCAAGCTCATTGACAGTGTTTTAGTGTGTTATTTAGTCTTTACACAACCTTGTTAGAACCTGAAGCTTGTAGTACGCGGCTGAAAAACTCTGACACCAGGGTTCACCGGGTCGTTGGACGACTCAGTGTCCCACCCGAAAAAGAAGAGAGATTGTGATATTTATGTAATCTTATTAATTTTCCGCCATGTTTACGAAATGGCACGAGTAAACCACATTCATAGGTCTCGAGATGTGTCAATACATCGGACGTCTAGTTATCACGTTTCTAGATATTGAATATGCATTAAAATTATTAACCTTAATCGCGGGCAAATAAAGATCCTTACATATTGACGGCTCGAGGAAAATTTGCGCTGTCGATATGAAATTTGCGATTATTTATTGTGATATGGTGATTTTCTGTTATAACCTGTTCAGTGAGCTTGGTATGATTGCTGCAACGATCAGCGAAGGATCGAAACTGGTAATATAGAACTTAGCTAAAAAGTTTTTTATGTTTATGTAGTCCTAAGCGTCGCTACAATTAGCACTTATCAAGCAAAATTCTACGAGGTAGCCATCAGCTTGACATGAACAAGAAAAAGTTTCTTATTTGGAAAATAATTCCAAAGAATACTGACAATGTAGAACGTTGTGACAAAAAATACATAACTATTATTCAAAATATTTCCCGACGACCGATGTGGCGCAGTGGTAGTGCGACTGCCTTTGACGCAGAAGGTTCCGGGTTCGATTCTCGGTGGGTCACCCACAAAGTTTGATATTTATCACTTTGTGAGTTTGTTCCCAGTCTGGTTAGGACATTGCGGGCTGAACCACCCGATTGTCCGTAAGTAAGATGGTTCCGTGTTTCGGATGGCACGTTAAGCCGTAGGTCCCGGTTGCTGTCTATGATCACTTAGACGGCGGTCGTTACACAACCACGTCAGAAGCCTGCTACTTGTAGTAGGCGGTTGAACAATTCTGACACTAGGGTTCATCGGGTCGTTGGACGACTCGGTGTCCCACACGAAAAAGAAAGAAGAAAGAAAGAAGAAAATATTTCCCGCGATCTCGCTATTTCAAACGCTTGAATTGAACTGAGATTTGTCATTAGTAAGAAATAATAAAGAAAAAAAGAAGAAAGAAAAAAAGAAGAAAGAAAAAAAAGAAGAAAAAGTCATTACAAGAAATAATTTCTCTTCAAATAACTGTACAAATAATTAGATGGGCAGCTTGCTCATCATATTCAGTTTAAAAATATTTTCTTAAGAAGTATTTTTTTTATCCTTCGACTAATGTAAATAGTCAGTTTGAGGAAACACGATGACGACAAATGAATTCTCGAGATGCATTAATTTTATCACTTTGATCATCATTAACATCGGTATGTTTTGTTCAAATTATGCATAGAGGACAAAGGTGCAAGAATTATTCTTTGTATACTTTGAAATTATCTACATGAAAACGTAAGTTTTTGTATATTTTTTCGCGGAGAGGTTAAGAATTACGTATAAAAACTAAGTAACCTCCCAAAAAAAATACTTATTCATTCTCGCTATTTTTCAGTTTCACGATTTGGGTCAAACCTTGAAATATTTTCATTTTGTTCAATTTGCATCTGGTGTCTCTATCTTCTTAATAACTTTTTAAAATTCGAATAAGTACAATTCTTTTATTATTTCTGCGTTTTTGATAATTTGTTCATATATCTATGCACTTAAGGAAGGTAAAATATTTAAATAAGGAAGTACCGAAATTACATTAACTAAAAAGAATTCAATAATAATGTGATTACGTAGGTACGTACATACTAATACGGACATTATCACAACAAAAGCTTAATGCTGTTAAGATCTCGTAGGATTATTATCACTTTTCATTAAAAACAATGCAATAGGTAGGATTGCATTGTTTTGCATTAATAAACAAACAAACAAGTTTGATGAGTACGCGACGCGCCGTTACATTTCTACGCACTTGAGTTTATTATGTACTTGTACAGTACCTAGGTATTATAAGTATATTGATATAATACAGTTGTTAAAGTGCAAAGATCATACTCATATAATGTTTTCAATATTGTACATGATTCCTCTCTTACACAGTTTGACTCGTATTTTTAGAATCCCTGTTGACATTTTATATTGTCCCTGAGGAACAGGCTCAGAGTAGCTTCATCCCTCCATTCTTTTCTGTTGATTCTGTAATAGGTAACTAAGGACTCAAGAATTTCATGTGTATTACAATTTTAGGCTTCATTCTATCATAATAGGTACACGGTTTTTCTGAAATGACTCGATTTTTTTAACAGATGGCGTAATAGCACCCGTACATTTACCGTCGTTAATGCTACGTCTACCCCGCAAGGAATAAAAGCGCGATATATGTATGTACTTCTAGAAACCTAAAAGCTACTCTCTAGTACGCGAACAAAGCATTGGGTTCCCCGGAAAATTCTTTGATTTCTGATTTTGCTTGATTAATAATATGTGTATTAGTGTCTTTTGCTATCTTTTATTCGATAACCTATGACAAACTCTATTGTTATTTTAATCAATGGAATAGTTTTTAAATGCTGATATTCGATATCGATCTGCTTGATTGCACCACGTGGATGCGTATCAAGTTTTAATACTGTACTCAATGTCGAAATGATCTAAATGCTTAGTTTTTAGTATTACTTGGCTCGTGGCACACATAAAATCACTCCCACCTGATTAAAACCTTATTTTTTACACGTTCGTTGACTCCTTGATACATAAAAAAAATCTTTTACAAATTCGATAGGTAGGAACTTTTATGACAGGGTAATTAATAAAATACTAAGGTTATATTTGGAAAAGTATTGTTCTACTAACCGTTTTTTATATTGAAAATTATAATTTCTAAACGATAGCTAAAATAAAAGTTATTGTTTTGACGCCATGTACAAAAAGTGTTACTGAGTCGACGTTTTACATTATTTCCATACAAAATGTCGTTTATCATGATATGACTTTGTTTGTAAAAACCTTACAAGTCTACTAACAAAAAAAAAACAATGGATGTAACATAAATAAAAATAATCACTGACCTAATTCTGCACACATTTAATCTGAACCTACAAATCTAGATGTGAAGAACTAGGTGAGAAGCTTAAGCTTCTGTCAATCAAAAGTGATCCTTACAACAAAGTAACATGAAGTTTATATTGTGTTTCTTGCCTCTTTGTTGTGGTAAAGTAGTTAATATATTACTCTACCGACAAGCCGCGATTTGGCATACATTGCTGGTTATAGCTCATTCGCTTAGATAGTGTCGTGACAAGCGTAACTTGACCTGAATATCCATAAGAGCACGTACAGGCGCGAACTGACAGTTCCGCTGGTCGTGATCTATGATTGAAGTTTATAAGGGTGTGGTGTGTGTCATTACAATGAACTGAAGATATTCAGCAATGCCATGCCGCAACCATGCTGTGTAGTGCCGGCTTATACTAGCATCACCCCATTTCTACCCGTGGGTGTCGTAAAAGGCGACTAAAGTATGAATCCAGCGAATGGGTAGCAGTGGTCCTTGCGAATACAACGCCTTGCGCTGTTCTTGCCAATCCGCCTAACAAGCGAGATGTGTATGGCAAATACCCTCCATTTGGATGAGTTCCGTATCCAGCAGTGGACTTTTATGGCTGTTGAAGTTAAGCCCGCAATGTATGCTGAGTAGGGTCGCAGGATAAGCATAATAACAGTTTTAGGTTTGTCACAGAAATCGGGTCGAATTTGTAATACCTTAGTCGATAACAATTGGTAGGCATCATTGTAGATTACGATAAATTTAAATTTACTGCAGTACTAACACCATTATATCACAGATAAAGTTATTATTATTATTATACTTCGTAGCTACGTACGGTACCTAGAGTTAGATAACTGTGTTTTGTTAGTAGATAAGTTACAAATTGTATTTTGGGAAAAAAAATGCCTTAGAAATAGATTTCGGTTGTGTCATTATACTACTGGCTAGAATTTTTATTCAAAAGTAAGAAAAGCAACTTTATTTTGAACGCATGAGTTTGACGTGCGTTAATATTTTTTAATTTGAGTAATTTCTATATTTTGTTGTTTCTACTTTATTTGCTGAATTGAAATTTCCTTAACTTCGCCGCAAAAAAATCTAACTTTTTAACACATTTAACTCAGAGTAAACTGGCTAGTCTGATTAGTTTTACGTCATGAATACCTACATTCTTAAAACGATTTTATAAATTAAATAAAATTTACTATGAATATAGCTTTTAAAAGTTACATAATACTTCCATTACCTACACAACTTTGTAACAATTGTATAGTCCATACTGTTATTGCTACAAAGTGCAATATTTATCAAACATCGCGTACCTAATATAAATACGTAAAATAATAAAAAAACTAAGCTATTGTTATTATTTGGAATTTTTACATTGTTAATGGAATAATGGACCACCCAATGTGTGAACACATGTTGATATAACAATTAAATAAGCAATAAATAATATAATAAGAGATAAGATATGAATAACAGTATATTTGTTTTGTAGAGGCCCTTGTTAGGAAACATTTTCGTTCGTTTTTCTTTAGGAAAATAAAACAGAAAATTTTATATCAAAAAGTCTAATTAATCACGACTATTTTTTGTAGGTTATGAAAGTAGATCTTTACAGATATTTAAAATTATGAAATTGTCATGAAGAACCACTATGTACGAATAGGAACCTAAGACATAGAGCAATAATTCATATTCTTTTTAGCCAAGGGAAACTTTACAAAAACTTTGTTCAATATAATACAAACAAATGGTTTGACATTGACTTTTTCTACCAATTAGGTAAAACCAGTATTTACGGCTAGTTAAATTAGAACAGTCACGAAACAGTGACTCAAAAACCTACAAATTGTAACCACAATATAAGTCAGGCGACTGTACCAATTATGGTTAACAATATCATCAAAGTAGATACCAAAACCACAGCTTCTAATTCAAAAGTTTCTGACATATCACCCAAACACTTCAATATCACTTCAAAACTTTATATTTTAAACAACAAAAACAAATAAACCCCTCAAACTAAATCGATTTCTGAGAATCGAACTCGCCTATAACCGCTTGATCCCTAAAAGACTCATAGAAAAGTTTTTATTTTCACGAATTTCACAAATTGCTGTTTCCCTTTATTATTAGATTATGGGGTATTAATAAGGATACCACACGCAACGAAGTGAAGTTTTTTTGCAAAACGGAGGGCCTTATGGATCTTTATTATTGTGTTTTTAAGATTTAACAACTTAATTTGGGAAGGCGCCGCACCGCCTACGTCGATTGATTTCATATAATTTTCGAGCCGCCGAATCTTCGATCGAGCAACGCAAAAAAATAAACTGTTCTGATGAAAAAAAGAAAGAATTTTGATTATAATATTTTGGTGTATTGCTGCCAGTATTATACTTCCTGTAATATCTGATCGTAATTTCATAATTATCATTCAATTTTCGAATTGAATATTTTTTTCTTCCTTCGATATTTCAACGCTCCCGTTACTTTTCGGCCCGTTTCGGTTCTAACTCTTTGTGCATAATTAAATTCTGTTATCGGTATCTTAAAATCTAATTTTAATTAAAAAGCGTCAAATAATTCACGCGGTATTCGGCGGTAGGCGTTTCAGTGCGTCCAAACACGATTGCTGACTAAACCATGATGACCCCTCATTTACTATAAATATCTTTAAAACCGATAAGAAGTAGAGATCAACCGATATTGGTGATGCAGTATTAAATCGTTAAATTTAATATTGGCCGTGTAGTTTCTTTTATTGCCTAACAACTAAAGCTAACACGGGTCAAAGTCATAAGATTATAGTTTTGGACAAAATTATTGCTTGTTCTCACGCGATCATTGTTCTAAAAACATATTTTTTCAACTCTAAATAAGGTCTATAACTATAATAATATGGAGAGGTAGCCACGGGTCAAATTATTAAAGTTTTAACCCGGATTCAAACTACAAGAATGATAATAAATAAGTAAACAATTCACGCAGCTATGAAATAACTGTAGCAGCAAATTTTACTAGGTCACTGGTGGCATGATGTTTGCAATATTAGATTACAATTGCAATTTTATTCAATTTTTCATTTTGTAACATTGTTATTTTGTCGTGTATATTTTTTATACAACTTCTATTTCGTATTGATACAACATATAATTTTAGGTTAAGCGGGTTCTCCAGTAAACATAGCGTTGGACGCCCTCCGTTCGGCAAGATAGACTGATAGCTTGGAGAGGCTGCTGGTAGCAACTTATAGCTGGTGGTATGCTTATTGTGTTCGTTGAGGGAGGCCTACGTCCAGCAGTGGACTGGTATAGACTGATCTACTGATGGATGTATTTTGTTGTTCAACTATCAAAATAACTTGAATTGAAATTGATCTTAAAAACACCGCTGACACATTGAACAGTCAGGGTCAGTCAATGCGCCTGCATAGGTATTATGTACTTAGGATCTGCAAAATCTAAAACACAAACATCAGCGCATTTTTCAATACCGCGGTCCATTGTGCTGTTCACGTCAAAGAATAGGCCCGTAATTTGTTCGGCAAACTTAAACTTGTGCAGAAAGAATCCAGTCTCGGTTTGCCACGGTCCCGGTACGTCATGATTTTCATGATTTTTACGACGTTTACAAAGTCCCAGGTCCAGGTAAATCTTCATATTTACCTTAAATCTAGTGCTGTAATTGGACCAGGTCAAGTATTCAATAATGATCATAATCAGAAATTTTATTTTTTTGCCCCAATAAGTCACAACTTTAATATTTGATTTGTACTTTTCAATTATTTTTCTGACTGCACCTCAAAGGTCTACTATACAAAAGGGCATTTCACAGGAACTACAACTATGTCTCGCACACGACCAGGACTTGTATGGTAGCACATATTTATTATATAAAGCTACAGGACTTACTAGTTACTTTCAACATCTTCATAATTAGTAACAAGATAATACCAATAGGTGCGGGTCATTTTCATTGAATTTCTCAGAATCTGATGAACTCAGTGTACTTTTTTATACAATAAGTTTGGGACAAATGGGAACTACTTTCTTAAATATGTAACGAACCAAAACAATGACGAACCGGGCTCTAATGAAGAAAGAAGAAAGAAGGGAGAAAGTCAGCTCTATTTGCACACGTGACTGTGCTAAAAGTTGCATGCTTTTACAACAAACATTAAGTCATTTGACAATACAATATTACATGTTCGCGAATTCTCCGAATGATTTCACCGGGCGAATGTTGCTAGGTGGTCTGGCTAGTCTTTATTTGATTTGATGTGTTAATACGATGCAACAATGTTATTTCTTTAGTAGTAGACAGTTTTAATGGTATGAATGTTTTGGAAGGAGAATTGTACTGATATATTTCGTCTTATACTTCAAATAGTACAAGGTAGGTAAGTTTATGATGTGTCTCGAGATAGTATTTGCTTTTGAAAACGGCCTTCTCAGGCAAAAAAGTCCAGCCAAAACTTTTAGAGCATAAATGCTAAAATAAAACCCATTATGTAGTATGTAGTATTGTATACGAAACCCTACTTATGGGCGTCTCCGTCACGCTCTTGGCCGTTTTTTTACAGTTCATCAATTTTCCTTTTTTTCCTAATTACTTGTTATAGTAACGAGTGACTATGACATAAAGACACATACGATTCAATTTAAAATGCTCTGCGTATTTTTTTTCTAGTTTTTGGATAGACTAAAATGTCAACGTACACCTACGCACTCACTTAGAAGTAAGTACCTTCCTACACAAAGAGGGTAATACTGGTAAGTAGTTAGCATAAAGGAATTAAATTAGCAGTACGACTTAAAAAAATTGGCTCCAGCTTATTGCAGAGGCTTGTTCAAAAAGAAGCAAAAATTTATCAACGTCTCCATTCAATGGCACGAACAAACACTTCAAGTATAAAAGAAGTAAAGGACCGTCTGAGATCAGGTCTGAGTGGTTTAGACGTAAGTAGGTACACCTACCCACATCGCACAATCAATAGTTGTTATCAAAACAACTACTAATGAAAACATCAATAAGTACGTTATGATTTGCAAACATCTTTGGCGATGAGTTCCACTTATAAAATCAGTGAGCGAAACTAAGTTTAATCTTCTTTTCTCGTGTTTGATACCGAGACTACTAGCAAGGCTCTGACATGGTAGGGTAGAGCCTAACAACAGCCTTCCCGCGGTATAAGCTATGTATTTAAACCACCACCAGGACTGACGACTAAACGTGCCCTCCAAAGCACGGAGCCATGTAGGTATATAGTTTAGTGAGTTAGATATTTCTTTACTATTATACTCTTCGTTTACACCTAAGGTTAATGGTATAACGGGCTATTTTCCGCAACTTGACGTCTACATGCGCCTATTTTGCGTAAGTCGTTTATACCTAACGTGTCTTATTGTGAAATTGACAATTATATTGAGCTATGCTCATGTAGGTAGGTTGGTCAGTCGCAAGATAGTAGCTAAGCCTAACCTAAGTACCTACACAAGTCAAAGGCAAAATCCGTTAAACTCCTCAACAAAAGGCTCGAGGAACTCCGACCTCCATTTTGCGTTCGCTTCACCCCGCACTGCGCATACGCACGCAAACTCTACAATCGGTCGAGTGCAGGCGTACAATTCATCACCAAAGAGCTAGCTACGTCAGAAGGCGTTGCATTTCATATAAAAACTCAAGAGATGTTTACCTATGGGAAACTGTTATATCTTTTAGATGCTAGGAAGTTTAAGTAAAATCAAGAGATGGTTACCTATAGGAAACCGTAATATTTTTTTAAACCTAGGATGTTAAAATGAAATCAAGAGACAGTTATCTATGGGAAACCGTAAAATTTTTTAGAAGTTAGGAAGTTTAAATGAAATCAAGAGATGGCAAGATTTTACCTATGGCAAACTGTTATATTCTTTTGAAGATAGGAGGTTTGAAGGGTCAGAAATTGTGTGTTATTTTTCAAGCATTACAAACAACACGTTTTTATTTTAAAGACGATGAAGGAACATGGGGTATTCTAAATATTTTACGTTGTCCGAACGATTATGCCTTGTGACATAGCCAGCCGTCGGTCTATACATAACTACAGCCTAGACGTGAGAAAATATAGGGATATGTCAATAGTTGACGGGTCAATGGCCAGCTAGCCGATACTGTAACGGCGTTCGCTGCTAGCCTGCTTATAGTATGCGACTAGCTATTGGCATATTGTGGAAATGACTTACAGAAAAGAAAAGTCGATACTAGTAATCTTATCATGTTTAGCTAAATACAATACTGTGTATTTATTGGAAATGGTCCGAGAAAAAAAATCGTGCAGTTGTGATCCCCTAGCTAGGAGTACCCTTGATATATATATTTTTTTCTTTAAAGTTCTGGCGTCACATCTCATGGGTCGAGACGTATTTTGCCAATGTCAAAGTAGTCAAGTCGTCGGCAAGGTTAGTCAACTGGTGTAAAGTTAAATGGCATTACGCCGAGGGAGAGTCCACAACACAGTGATCCTAGTCTGATGACTAGGGACTGTGTTGCGCAAAATTATGTAGTACAAAAAACTCAATAGTAAAATTTTCTGCACCACGTGGAGGCCGCTCGTCACTATTGCACAATGCCGAATATATGCATTAATTACAATTTCCTATTTAATGATCACTTTTAGAATAGATTGTTGCTTAATACACTATCAGAATTATTCAACAAACACTCAAATGAACAAGAAATAACATATTATAACCAATACACGACCCGCCATGATGAAATACCAACAAGCATATGTTTTTACATAGGATTTGAGCTTTCAGTGAGGTTGTTACGGTTTAGTTTTGACTGGTACATAAATACATACATAAATCGCGAGGTAAGCAGAGCGTTAAAGATCACAAAATTACGGTCGTTGTTGCCACGTCCAACAAGTATGTGACTATTACATAAATAAAATACAGTAAGTACTACAGGTAGATGAGGCTACTGAAGCATTTCCGTAGTTTCAGATCGGATTTAAGAAAAAAATCAGCACAGCTTAGTCAGTAATGATCTAGGTATGCAATTTTACAGATATTCCAGGGCTAACTGATCTCACTCTTATTCTAATAAACAACAAAAATATAGATCAACTTACGCTGGTCGCTGTCTACGGATCGAGCCATGACGGTGCCGTTTGGGAGCACGTTCACGTACAAATGGGAGCACTGGCTGTACAGTCGCACCGACCGGACCATCGACGGCACCGCACCGCAGATCACCACCTGGAGGCAAATGAAACAATCAGATAGAGAAACAAAACAATAAGAGAGAAATGAAACAGAGAGAGACATAAAACAAACAGAGAGCGACGTAGAACAAACAGAGATATTTCAGTAAATTCAGTACAAACACTTTTAGGGTAAGTTCTACCCGTGAAACTAAACAATTTTCCCCAAAGAACATAGCCCGAAATATGAAAATTTTGGACCTCTCATGCAAAAATGTTGAAAAAGTGTGACACTTTGTATTGGCGGGGAGGTCCAAAATCTTTTTTCATATTTCGGCCTTTATTCATTCAGTAGTGAAAGTAGTTAATTTTAACGAGCAGGACTCACCCTAAGAATATTAGCACTGATTTTAAAACTACCAACAGCCGTTATGAGAACCTTTGGTATGAATAATGCTATATATGGCTATCAACTTGTGCTACCAACAACCCCCCCTCCTTTAGAGAGAAGTAGAATAGGTAGCAAGAAGTAAGCGAATCTTCATTTTTCTGATTTGCATGTGTAGATAGAACTCACTGGCTTCTTCTTTATAGAACCTCCTCCGTTTTTATCGTCGTTTAAAATTTGCTACGTGTATCCAATTTATTGACAGAATGGAAAGACTTTCGATTGCCAAGTTTAATGTCTTGGAAAGGATATAAAAGAAAATGCTAATGCGGACGTCAGAAATAATACGTAACAACACAACAAAAGTCACACCTGCGAAAATATTTGCAAAGCAAACCATAACAATACATGACGAAAAAATGGAAAACACATTTCTGGCTGACGGCTGAACTCACAGTTCTGAATTGAGACAAATCGACAGAACGAAAAAAACGTCATAAGAAATCAATCAGATGTCATGTATTGCTGTACTACCCGCGCCACCTCGAGTTGCTCTTATAGGGATGTACTGAAAGTGGTTTTTTCATACATTTTATGATAGAAACCAACAAAGATCGATCCCTTAATAAAGGTAACTTGCGGTGTTGCTGATTTTATAATACGTTTCCCATGTACGTACGATAACGTAAGAAGAATGTAACGATTTCGCAACGCTCACTTCGCACTGTTTCCAATAATCGTCACGGCTATTTTATTCGTACGCGCTTACTACACTACTGCAATATCGTCACAATACTATGGACTGCGGAATTTATTTCATGACCTAGCGTTTACGACTAAAGTAGCACCTAGGTAAATATAAGGAGGTGTAAACATAAGTAATACAGTCGGTAATCGTAACTCAGAACAAAATATTTTTTTAAGGTTTCCGTTTCGATTTTCTTGTGATCGTTACGAACAAGCTGGATGAAAATGATGATGCCAATTCAGTAAATGTTACTGCACCTACAAAAGTAATAATTATTGCTGAAAAACGCAACAGCCTCAAAAAAATCCCAACCTCAAATCTTGGGTCGTTCATGAGTCGCGCGAAGAGACTACAATAAAACACTCAGATTATTACAAGGGGAATGAAGTGGTAAGCACCAAAAAGATAGTATTAAAAGCCATTGTGATTTCAAGGTTGGTGGTATCTATAAATGTTTTGGCAAATGTTGGAAAAATGCTTGTATTGCTTGTGCGTTCTATCGAAAAAATTCAAAAGTTTGAAAGCTGGCGGATATTCCACCGACAAGGGCAATGCCTTAAAATAAATGATGATGATACCAAAAGGTAATATATATATATATTTTACAAATTCATTATGTACATACTTTTAAAATTTTGGCTCAATCGGATTTATGTGCGGTTTTTTTCCACATGTTTATACAGGTTCCTTTTTTGGATTGAACCTTCACATAAGCTATGTTAAGCATTTAAAATTCACACCCCATATACGAAGGTGTGTCGCGACGCTAACTTATCGTAAATATTTAGCGGCTATCTACAGTTCTATCATAAATTTCTCGAAAATTTTAGGTGTGAAAGTGTCAATTACGTGATAAGGATGTGCAGCCATCCAATTTGCCCAAGGCGCATCTTTCGGAGATAGTTTTACACGTGCTAATGCAAAGAGAAATCTTTCTAGCACCTTCCTGGCGGATCACACACTTGGCGCACGACGGAGCGCAAAAATATCGCAGCGGTCTGTCAGATCCATACTAGAAACCACATAATAAAACCACACTCGACGGACGACACTGCGATAGCGCTGCGATGACACCGGTGGAACGGTTTTAGTATGGGAATTGACATTTCTAGTATGGATCTGACACACCACTGCGATATTTTTGCGCTCCGTCGTGCGTCAAGTGTGTAATCCGCTTCTGTGTGTGGTCTATATCGCAACTATCACTGACAACAATGTGGCGGGTAGTTTAAATTAGTTTCTAATACTAATACTGTTAGCTTTCTCCAAAGACGAGAAAATTGTTGGACGTCGCATATCGATGGGTTTTTGAAATAATTAAATTGACACATTTGTACCTACGCAATTAAAGTTTTTTTATGTCGTCTTATGAGAAAATTAGGAACTAATAAAATGCTTAATATGATTAGTAGAAATTCGTTTTTTGCAATTATATGAAGCCAGCCCAGCGGTTTCCCTCGCTCCTAATCTTTTTCCGTGGGCGAATAATATTTTTTCCCTAGAAATAAGTACAAAAGCCTTGTTACACAGAGATATTGTAGTTTTTTTTTATGGGGAAATAACAATGAAAATCCATCCAGTAGTTCCACAGTTAATAGATTGCATACAAACAAATCTTCCCAGTTATAATTTTTAGAAGATTTTCTGAAAATTCGTAACATCAATTCGAAAAAAGATACCAAAATTTCAATTAACAATTTTTTTTATTTTTTGCAATATTTGTCAGACGTGGCGATAGCGAACGTGTTTTTTACGGCCCCGGTAACGCTCTGCCTACCCCGCAAGTGATAAAGATATGATATGTGTGTGACAATGTATTTTATTTGACTGTTACAATTTTGTACCTATTGATTTGCGAGTTTTTTGTTTCACCTGGTAAGCTAAGCCTCCAAGGGTTTCCCGTCTGTGGCTTTCTCTGTGGTTTAATGGCGCCAGTCGTAGGGGACACCTCATTACGCAGATATTGATCAACGTGTCTCCTATGACCCCCTGAACTTCACGAGTACCTTCCATTCAGTGTTGCCGTTCGTGAAAATACATTTTACATGCAATTTTAGCCTTTTATGTGTAACTTTATAATTCCATGTTAAAATTAATTGCCGCGAAAATATATTGAATAAGTTTTATTATGAGCGCTTTTTGTAAAGTTTTACGATCGTTAACGCTCTGCCTACCCCGCAAAGGAAAAAGGCGTGATTTGTGTATGTATGTGTGTGTGTGTGTAAAATTTTATGTTTTGATACGCGACGTCAGAGCCAACACATTACATATCATACATACACATCCTTACTCTTGTTTTCACACACCATAGATGTACTAAACGTACTAGACGTTTAAAAGCTGGAATAAAGTTCATTTACCCCTCATGCATTACATACGCCAAACATGACGACGTGAGAGTTATTGGCATAGGTCAGTTTATGTGAGGGGTCAATGAGCTTTATTCCAAGTTTGAAACGAACAAGAAATAGATTTTAATTAAAAAATAAAAATTTGGCGAGTTTAATTTTATGCCAAATATTGCAGTCGCATATTAGGCATGTTTATTTTGGGTGGTCGGTTGCGGCAACACTGGTTCGATTACTCGTTAGCCTCAAAACTGCAGATCCCATGCGGATTGTGATTAGAGGTGATCTTTCTCAGGGCACGACACCTCGGCTGCAATTTATCAATATTGCATAATTAATTCGTAAAGCTGACTGTAATAATCGATAGGAGAAAAGTTTACAATTTTTTAAAGAAAATATAAATTACGCCAGATATAAGTTCTTATACCTACATTTAGAACCTACCCAACCCAGCTTTTTGTTAAAAGCAGTAAGTTACGAAAAATTACAGTAAATTTTTAACGAAGTTGCTAAACCATAGGAAGTTTGAAATATAATGCTTTTGGGCTAATTTAAATATTACTTAGTCATTATCCAAAACTGTCTCCTTTATTACATACATACACATATCACGCCTATATCCCTGGCGGGGTAGGCAGAGCGTCAACAACCGTAAAATTACGGTCGTTATCGCCACGTCTGACAAATGTTTGAGGGTCGTTTCAGATAAACCGTTCATTACTATAGTGACAGGTTGTCAGCCTGTCGCCTAAAATAAACATGAGACCCTCTAGTCCCTTAGTCGGTCGGTCCCTTTATTAAAGTATTAAAAATGAAGGTGTCCCGTACAAGACGAATACTGTACTTTATATTACTAGATATAGAATTATCCAAAGAATCACAATAATATATTCCCTTCCCTAGGGATGACATTTCAAATGTAATCTATCAATGTTGCAGAAGTAATTGATTCAGGTAGATTATGACGGTATGATGTGTTCTCAATGCGTTTGCAGGTGAACACGCATTAATTTACTGCATAGTATTTATTTTGATACTTATTGAAACCATTTGTATCATTTTCCTTCGACATTTGAAAAAATGTTATTTAATATTGTTTTTAAAATGCTGCTCTTAAGAATTGTGCAAGTCTTTGATACTCATAGCTTTGTTTAACATGAATTTTCCGGCTTCTGCGTCCTGTAGGCAACTATTTGCCGGTACCGTCTATTACAGCAGATATGCCTATTATAGTAGATATTTAAGGCCTTCTTTCCCATCCTCAAGAATGCTCCTCAACCAATACCATAAAAATATTGTAATTATAGCTAGAACCGGCAACAAGCGCCACAATACGGAAACAATCGATCGTTTCAATGGGTCAGGCGAGCCCTAATCCATCCACGGAGGGTTCACCCACCACAACCTAAAACGACTCTTATTTATAGCTATAAACAGTAGTTTTTCCAAAGATATGAATTTATTGCTGTAGGATATTTTAGAGTTGTGGCATTGGTGTCATGTTCAGGCGGGAAAGCATAGGCCACCGCGCCGCGGTCGCTATTCGACATATTGCATTTCACGTTAACTTTTTTGTAAACAATACTGCAGTACTTTTTCAAGGTAAAAGCCTGTTCTATTTGGTTGTGTTTTAAACGGCCTGCGTTATTTTGGCACACTTATTTCACTGTTAGGAAAACCTGGCCATTTCTGTAATACATTACCAGTATATTTAATTTTGTATAAAAAATCCAGTTTCTTTATTTCTTTTTTTTTCATGTGGGAAACCCATTCGTACAACGAAAACCATTCCAGTAAAATAAATATTATATAAATAAATATATGTCACATCGGTG
Organism: Keiferia lycopersicella; assembly: GCA_029255805.1. Lineage (NCBI taxonomy): Eukaryota > Metazoa > Arthropoda > Insecta > Lepidoptera > Gelechiidae > Keiferia > Keiferia lycopersicella. The sequence goes on along the minus strand of JARACZ010000009.1, from coordinate 9,552,643 downwards.
TAGTTATCATAATTACATATTTAAAAAAAAACCTATTTCATAACTTGTTTAGATACAAAACAATTTATGATCATGTAATCACCCTCGTAATGTAATAATTTTGTAATCTCCATATCTGTCAAAATAATCATGACATGCCAGAACATAATACGTTCTCTTTTCAAATTCTGGCCGAAAACTTGTAATGAAAATGAAACTTCAGTTTTCTTATTTTCGAATATTGTATTATTTTAATAAGTTTGAGGATTTATATGCAGATTTTACTTAAATCACGGAGGAGAGTAACCAGTGGAGAACGCGTCGGTACGATTTTGTTCAAAACCAAGCTCACTGGTTTTTGCGGGGGGAGAGGTAATTATCGCTAGACGCAATTGGCTTTCGCAATGACCGCATATTTTGTAGAGATGAGAAAAATAAATATGTAAAATTATATCGATATTTTATATCACCGTTTAATAAGTTTACTCATATTATGTGTAAGAAAATTTATTGAAACATGTGCATGCTAATATTAATATAGCGATATATGTATAAAAAAAAATAATAAGCTCCTACTTACATTGTAATTTTAGGGTATGTATTGAAATAATTGTACCGAATTGGAAACGACCTGTTACGATCATTTTGGATGGTAGGGCTGGTTGGCGAGACGATGCTGGTCAGCAGACAGACAGACGGACATGACAAGATAATATATTGACCTACCTATTGATATTTTGTTCTGATTTCATAATAAATGAAATAGTTACAAATTGACTCGAGAGTGTTGGTGTATTTTTAGGCGATAGGCTGACAACCTGTCACTATAGTGATGTGATACACATATTTTCTGAAACAACCTTAGAAAACAAACATCAAAAATATCATACGCGGCGATAGTGGCCGTATTCTTACCATTGGCCATTAACGCTCTGCCTACCCCGCAAGGGATAAAGGCGTGATATATGTATGTATGTATGTATGTATGTTACAAATTGATATTCGACTAGCGCAAGATCTTTTATTTATAATAATGAAACACGAAGTTTTGGCGCGGGGGGAATGCGTCCGCGCCACTCCATATACCCCGAATGCATTCATTCATATAATATACATTGTAGGTAAGTTGTTAAGTACGTACATTAACATAATTCTTTTATGACGATCCCAGAATTATCGATAAAATAATTTTATACTTCTGAGAACAGTGGTATAGCACTAATACGAAGAAAGAGCCAGCCTACGTATGGACACACCCGTGCGTTAGAAAGGGATAGCAATGAAAGACATCAACGGGAGCGCATCAGAAATTATAAATATGGAATTATTTTTCATTAAAATGAAATTTTGAAAGAATCAAGCATAAAAATGTTTACCTATGAAATGTTATCCCGTCTTTTGCGGAACTTGATGTTGTATTACGCTTTCCACACCATTTCACTGCACAGGAAGGCATTCTTGATTACGTTTATACGCCAAAAAACGAAGAAAATGGTTATTGTCCTCCGTGACTTAAATGAACAGTCACGCTATGCTATTACAAGCTGACTTCATAATATTTATATTTACTCGATTGGAGTAAATAAACTCGTATTTATCTCAATCGACTCAGGCAATAATGATTGTAATTAGTTTATTACATCTGTAATTTATCCCGTATCTGTAGTTTTACATTTTATCAAAGAGTCAAGCGTTGCACATACCTAGATACTTAATTTTTTTTTACTTCGATCTGATTCAATTAATTTCAGCCAGCACTTTAGCCAGCCAGTCATTAAATGATCAGCCGCACGCACTTCCTTAAAATCCGGAAAAATAAAGAAATATTTCGAATGTTCTTTTATTGAAATTCCTGTCTTAGCAGGTCTTTTACGGTTCACAATTTAAGGCCGTTGATTCTTTTACAATACACATTTTCACGGAAATATAAACGTACCTACCTACAATATTTGGATTGTTTGTATTATTCGCGCCACTTTTACTCGTCTGTGAGGTCTTTTACAGTACACATTTTATTCGGAGGTCAGCGTTCTTTGTCATTGGGCTTATCTCAGCCGGGCTGAGCGGTCGCATTACTGCCGCCCGATTACATATTATCAAACCTACCGAAACTATCCGACACAGGGTATCGGAAATTTTCATGCCACTTGAACATCAATAATCGATCAGCATTACCCACCAAATTTATGAACGATAACGTGTAAAGTTGTGTAATCTTGTCGTATTATATCTCGATGAACCACAGATAAATGCCTAGGCAACCTATTTATTTTAATTTTTTTATCGGTATGTATTGAATAAACTGAAATGATAGAGGCCGCCCACAACGCTTATTTGCCTTGATGCGATAAGTAAACGCACTTAATGAGTGAATTGGCTATAAAAAATATAAAACACGACTTACTTACTAACTGGTTATCCCGTATTACAGGTAAATTGTAATTCCTATTTTACACTGTAGAAAGTTATGATTGCGACTGTCATCTGATTGTTACATAATATACAAATTTTCAAGTCAATACTAAGTATTAGGTACTACATATTAAATTTTATAAAATCTTATTTGGATACATCGCAACTACAAAACCAAAGAAAACTAAAGCTAAAATGTAACGCATCGGCATGACAAAAGTATTAAAATTTTAGCCTGAACATTTTAACCTGCTCAGCCAGCAAATCTTTTGTTTTAAATTTCGCGTATTTTAGATTTAATATTGAATTTGATATACAAGATGATGAGATACGGTACAAGAGTTGAATGGAAGAATAAGATATGTTGCGTCGACCGCATAATACCTAAATTTTGATAAGGTCATGCAGATAATGATGATGAATTTTTTAAGTGTCCCAGTCCCCTGTCCCACGAAAAAGAGAGAAGAAGAATTTACAAGTACCTATTCGAGTATACCATAATATCTTCCCTCCAAAGGTGATATCCATGAGATGACCTACTTCGGGGGCGATCTTCGTCCAGTCTTATCTTTAGACTTAGATTTAGACGGATTAAGACGGCCACACGCGCGATAGATAGTGGCAACACTGTAGTTATATATTTTTTTAAACTATAGTTTTTTAATATTAAACGAAAATACGTAGGTTTACGCAACTTACTTGTTGATGATTAGGTAAAGACTTTGGCCCTTTTTAATGTGTCAATTTTAATTAAATAATTTGTATTGAATTATGTACATAGTAGAGAGAAGATTGACATATCTGTTGGTAGAGTTCCAAAATATTCTATTGTATGAAATATGTCAATTTTCGTGGAAAATCTTGCAATACTGACACAATCCAAATATAGTAGTACGTAGGAAGGTGGAACACTTTCTCAATTGATAGCCGCTCAATAATACCTACACTAAATTAACTGTAGTGTACCTTGTAAGCTAAGGTATTTTACTTACAATCAATCAATATTATTTTAAGCGTTTAGGCTTATTTTATTAGCTTATGTCCTTACGCGTGACGCGTGGACTACTGATACAGTAATTCCATTTAATTTTAATAATAAGATATGACTAGTTTAATTGCTTTTCGCGTTGTCATTTTCCTTATTTTATTCATAAGTTTAGTTACCTAGATCCCGACTTTCATGGTTTTAGGTGCAACAACAGCCATAATTAGTTCACTGATGGAGATATGCCCATGAGAGGAAAATTCAGTCAGACACAATTTCCTCTTTTTATAATAATTTTATAGTCCTAGTAGAAAGGCGGCACAGGTCGGATAAAATAAAAATAAAGGCACTGCCTTGAGGCTGGCCAGGCTGACTACACAGCATATAACTTACGCCACCACATCACTTATCGCCACTCAGTGAACACTGCTGTCAATTCCCTAGCATCCCTTAGTTGAATTTTACGACACTCTTCGGCGCAAATGGTGTTATATCACAGTGCCACAACATAGCACTAGGCACGTTGTACTATAACTAGGTTATAGATACTTTCATGTCCTATCAAGAAGTGGACTATATACGATCATAATCTCACTCTGCCTCATTATCTGAACTACGTGCTAGAACCTCATTTCTCTAATAAAGTCATTTTAATACGCACTATTTTGTACCATAAAACTATTTCTTGTAGGAAGAGTATAAAATAAATTATATTGTAGCATTAAATTAGTATTCATAGGCTAATAAAATCGTTCTAATGAAGTATCTAAGCAAACACATGTTTACTAAAAAAGTACGAAAACAATATTCAGCAATTTAAAACTGATGCAATGTTACCTATTTATTGTAGAATATGTATAGTGTAATTATAACACAAAAGAGTTAGACACGCGTTTACAGACTGTTTAAGTCTTTTTTTTTTGTAATATCACGTTACCAAAATATCTAAGCACGTGTTCACTAAACAACAAAATTAATATTCGTTGAAAAGACAACTGATGCAATAGTATCTTACTATTGACCGTAGAAATTCCATACAATTTATCTCATACCAATAGTTAGTATTCTTTACTAATACGAACAGTTCTTCTTCTTCTGTATCCAAACATTTATAAAACGTATTGAACGACATTTGTTAACGCTCTGCCTATCCTGCATGGGATTAAGGCGTGATTTATGTATGTACGTATGAACGACATTCTTGAAATTTGGTATGGATCGGGGGCGATAAATTGATATAACAGGTTTAATTTTTCATGTTTTTGTACCAATTTTCATGATTTGTTCTTTATAAACAACGCCATCTATTGAAGCGTAAAGAAACAAAAACGAAGTGAGCTCGGTCAACCATCTGTTAAAATAAAACGGCAAACTGTTTACGCTATTTACGGAGAAAACCCTATAATTTCAGCGTGTTCGCATCAAAACCAACACCGCGTATCGCGGAATTTTACTACACGACTCCGTAATTGAAAATCCCATGATCGAGCCTTTCAATGGAGGCAAATTTCTTCATCGTAACCGTGGATACGTGCGGGCAATCTCCGCAAATGATAGCACGCTGAGGGTTGCCAGCTTTAAGAGTTGGAAGGTTACCTTACCACGTTACCAACTTACTGGGCCTAAAGCGTATCAATAAAGGTACACAGTCAAAATTTTAAGAAAAATTTGCCATTTTTTATACCATATCCAGTTTTTTACAACTTAAATCAATCTTTCCTGTATTTCTTGACATAAACAGATAGATACAGTAATACCTACAGTGTTTCGGGCATGCAATGACGGATAGAATAGCTGGATAGTTCATTTTCTTATACTATCAACCAATGGTATTATATTGTTAGTAGCGTAACCTGTCAGCCCTATCCGCAAATGATAGGAGCCTGTTAAATACCTCGCTGGATCGGTGTTGGAAACTTATTTAGCCAGCACATGTTATACTGCGCGATGATCTTACGTAGGTACAGAGTCAGATCGGCCCGGGTTCAAAACGAAAACTACTTTCGTGCATTTGCAGTGCGATATTTTGTACTTTGAATCTTTTCTGATTTCTGATAAGTCTGCCTAAAATGATGTAAGGTTAAATGTTTTGAAGGTGGAATTTCACTCGATTCTCGTGAAACTTAGCAACTTTTCTCAAGGAACATATACGTAGGTCAAACTATAAAAGAAATATTTTATCCTCCCATTCAAATGACGCATTTTTTGGACATCTTTATATCATGGGCGGCCCAAAACTCTTTTTCATGTTTCGACCCTGGGGAAAGTTATTCAGTTTGAAGAGTAGTGTAGAACTCACCCTACAAATATTTATCTCGATTCAAAATAACCCTGTAGTCTATGTATTATGTTTGGACTTACATAAAAAAAAAACAAGTAATTAATTGTATATTGTAAAGCCAAGCCAAGAATGTCAAGTGTCCTCGTGGACCGTTATCTACGTTCTTTGAAATAGACAGAATAAGTACAAGGCTTACTTTACATTATCTTCGATTAAAGATACTGTTCTTATCGTAATAAAATTAAATATAGCAGACATTTCCTAAGGTATATCTGTAAAATTAGTAAGAAAACATTTTACTGGATGAACAATTTTACTCAAAGGAAATGTCAGGAAAACAGGGAAATTTTTAGAAGCAATTAAATGGTAGATTTGATATTATAACTCTGCAACGAGAACGACTTTGGTCCGGAAATGTGTGAACAAACTTAAAAAAGCGTAGAAAAGAAAGTAATCCTCAAATCTGCTGAATTTTAGCCCTGGTTTGGTCTCTCTGTGTCAGTAGGTCAGGCTGGTGCCGCTTAGAAAATTCTGTATCGTTGCCAAAGTTCGAAATGGAAATCTTGACAGGGTTGTATTACTTTAGAGAAAAAATAAAAGTAATCCGGTAGTTTAGTTCGCAGATTCAAAAGCGTATGCCGAAATATTCCATAGTCAGAATAATAAAAAGAGAGACCTCGGCTATCAATGACAACAATTGTGATGTATTGTTCATTCATTTTGAGTGCGTTTTGAGCAAGTTTTCTGCATGTTTTCACTGTGAGATATTTGTTAAATAGATAAACGCAACGCAACGCAAACTGATTAGCACCAAATACCAATGCATAAAACACTATACAGTAAATAAAGTAGGTAAATACGTAAAGCCTCTCTCTCTAGTCTAGTCCTTCTTGTCATGTGGGACAACAAGTCGTACAATAACCCAAGTAACCCTGGTGTTACTCGTATATTTAATTCCAGGAAAATAATATTCGCTGCACCGTAGCGCACCGTGCGTACGAGTATCATGCGCAAGCGCACGTCGCTCATCAAACGCGGCTAATGCGAATCAAATGATAGAGGCGGCAATTGAAAGCTAATCCTTTTATACAGACTAACTGACCTTTTTACACGTTACGTAAATTAATTTACGTTTGAATGTTGGTGGTCTGATTTATATATTTGATTCTGCAACGTGTACGATATTATGTTACTTTTAGCATTTTGGTTTTTATGTGACACGCCAATCCGACTACACGTACCTACGTAAGTGTACATAAGTTAGATACAAGGTGTAGGAAGGTAAAATGCAGGCCATGAAACTACGTAACACAATAGAGTATTTAATGGAAAAGTAATATTTTTTATCCTGCCATATAAAATATCAGATTAGCTGACGGTATGACAACCCCTTAGACGAGAAACATACTTGACGCACGACGGTAAAAATATCGTAGCGGTCTGTCAGATCCATACTAGAAATGTCAATCCCCGTACAAAATAAAATCGCTCAACCGCTGTTGACGCAGAATTATCGCAGTGTCATCCATCGAGTGCGGTTTTAGTATGAGGAGGTGACGTTTGTAGTATGGATCTGACAGACCGCTGCGATATTTTTGCGCTCCGTCGTGCGTCAAATGTGTTCCTTGCCTTGAAGTTTAATCGACTAGATGTCTTTAAAAATATAATTCAAGCAACATAACATCAATTATCATGAAATTATCTGTAAGAGCAATAAGAATAGTATATACTTATATGGTTAGGTATTTGTATATTTCCATTACATTTGCCAAATCAAAACATATCGTTCAATATTTGTAAACATATAATAAAAAAAAAACATTGATATATTATGTATAAACAATACTTCCTTCTTTAATTACTAAATACGAACTTTGGTATCAACCAGTTGATTTTTTATGTGCATACTGAATGCTGTTATTTTATGTTTGCGATAACCTTTGAATGCTTGATATAATATTTTTTTTGAATTTTATTACATTCAAGCCATTAAATTAGAACTGAACGATCATTGATTTGCGTAAGTTAACGATATTGATTTAGTAATTAAAATCTCAACGACTAATAATGTTTTTTTAACAAGCCACCTAAAAACCTTAGTTTTAAATAGGACCACACACAGAATGGCATTCAATAGATTTTTGCATTTTCATAATAGATAATTAAGTCGGAATATTATGCTAACTATAATAGATATTTGATTTAAATATTTACGAGTTATACAGCAATATAATTTACTAAAGTTTCAAATACTTTTCTGTACCTACAAAATTTTCTATAGAAGCCTTACTAAATCTAAATTTATCTACTAGCGTACTACTTACTAACCTAATGGAATCCTAAAATACAGGAATTTCTATTCTTTGATTAAGAAATGGTCATACAGCTTCCTACCCATTTCATTGAAATGTCTGCAATTAATAAACAAAATAAAGAAATTTAGATAAACTTACTAAGTAACGACCATTTTTTAATACCACATGGCAACTATTGGCAACTTACCATCAGGAGGCACAATATCTTCGCAGAGACGGCAAGCTGTGGTAACCTGCAAATAATAAGAAAATTCTGTTAATTATAGCTTTAAAAGTGTTAATATTGAACGTGATAGCATTATTGGAATCCTCTGGCAAAAGTACTTTTTTACGTCCAACAAAAGTTTCAGGGTTATTCCAGAAGTATTACAATAGTGACAGGTTGTCAGCCAGTCTTCTAAAATCAAGAGACAATCAAAAGACACATCAAGCCCAAGAATTCCATATATTGTTTCCAGGTGAAATTTAGTGGTCGCAATACACCTATAAAAGCTTTAATTTAATTCAAGAGCTCTTTGGCCTCGGTCTCGAATTTTGCGGGCAGCGGAGCGGCAGCGGCGGCGGCGCGGCAGCGGGGCGGGCAACGCCGACCCGTTCTCGAAACCAGCGGGCAGATCGCGCGGCGCTACAGTTTTTGTTATTCAGTGTCGGCGGCGTAGTGTCGATTGCTGTTATTATTTGTAAGGCGGAATGTCTGAACAACGACGACAATATCTTTCTGATTCAAATTTATTCCTAACGCTCGATTTATTGTGGACAAAAGAAGAAGTGGATCCCTACTATAGGGCAAGGAAATCTTTGCTGTTCCATATGGGTGTCCTCTCAATTATAAGTGAAATGAGTTGTTCTTGCACGTCCGAGGACATTTTGACACGTCACAAAGAAAGTAGGTACAACACTAGAGACGCGCAGCGCGGGCGGTCGCCGCTTGACTGGAGCGCACCGCTCGTTGCCCGCCCCCGCGCCGCTGCCGCGCCGCTGTGTTCGAAAACCGGTCCATTTGAATACATGCAAAAGATGCTGCCGCTGCCGCGCCGCCGCCGCTGCCGCTCCGCTGCCCGCTAAATTCGTGACCGAGGCCTTTAAGTTTGTCACTTTCATCTCAAGAGTCTAGAATTGTTGAAATTAGAACTGGACAAAGTCCAATGCGACAGGATTGTCGTGCTCTTGACTGTACAAATATTTTAAACAAATAATTAAGATTTTTATGTTGTTTCGTCCAAGTATCTAGCGAGGTATAAAACATATTTTTATTTTTGTTTACTTAGTTCCTTTTGCAAGTGGATCAAGAAAGTGATACAATAACCGAACCTTAGTTAATTTTTCTATTCAATAGGTACTTATATTTTATCTGAGATACTCGTAGGTAAAACTAAATCACCGCTTGTAAATAAGTTGTAAAGCATTTTATTTTGCCATTGTTTGGTACCTGCATAGTGTCAAACACTATTTTATATTTCACATTTGTTACGATTATGAATGATTCATCTACAGATCTGTCGAATTGGGCCTTTTTAAAGATCTCTTCTGGGCCGCTGTATATAAAAAGCTTTCATATGCCTGGGCCTTACGAAGATTATTGAAAATCCAAAAAATAACCCTGACAGAGTTCCGCCGCGGAGTAAGCCACTGGTGTGTCTTAACCATCAATTACATAACATCCTACAATGTCACTCTCATGTCATAAAATAATAAATATCTCAAGAATATTGATTTAAATCCGTTGTTGGGCACACAAGAGATTCTACTTGAAAATGGAAAGTGCAAACACATCTGAGAGTATTTGTACTAAAAACATAGTTGATTGACCAGCAGCAGGAGCGACAAGTAATCAGGGCTACTGCCTTTGTGGTCTTGTCATCTTGTGCTATTTCATCCGTAGGTAAGTACTGGGTTCGATATTTTTTTCATATCGTGTAAAATTAGACTGAAAATACTTGATGGGTGAAGAGAAATATCTTGTAAATTGTGGACATACAAATATACAAAAACTACATAATATTTTTGGACCATCCGTTTAAAGTGTGGTAGAGCCAGAGCCTCTAAACATTATGAACGGAAGATCAAATTAGTGTCTCTTAAATTTTGACCTGATAAAGATGATCAGTATCTACCTACCACGATCGTTAATTTTTGAGGATAGTGCATCTCCAAAAAGCTAGGTTTAACAAAATAGGGTAACCTTACCTGAAAAATTTATAAATATTTGTAATTTACAATTCTGTATTTTTCTTTTTTGTAATATTCATATTAGGTAACCCTACAATACAATATGCGCATCGGTGTTCTGAAGCTGTATGCTAAGCTAATAAAACTGTTTGGATTTCTAAGAATGTAACACTGTCCTATTAAGGAAAAGTACTGAGGACCTTAACATATGGGTTAGAATGAGGTAATATTTCTAAAATGTAACATAAGTGAGTTTCTATTGGATGTATGTGAGCACTCTTATAACATAATACTTAAGGACGTAAATATTTGCCCGTGTGATGCCGGTTTAGAATAGCATCTCCCTATTTGTACCTGTGAGTGCGTAAAAGGTGACTAACGGATGAATTCAGGAAATAGGCAGCAGCGTTTCCTATGATTTTGTGGCTTTTGTGGCTGTTAAGTAGGTAAATATTTTAAAATATATGGCGAGTGACCTGATAAATCGTTACAACCAATACACGTTGGCATGTGTGTAATCTGCGTGTACACAAGAAGCTTATTATTATTATTATTAGCCACTGTCGTCCACTGCAGGGCAAAGGCTTCCCTCCCTTTCTTCCATTCTTCCCTATTTTAGGCCGCCTCCATCCAATTCTTACTTCATTTAAAATTACTTTATGAATGAAAAATTTACGTTATTCAGTACCTACCTGAGAAGCTTATGTTATTTTACTTTCTTTTCGAAAAAAACACCTTTTCCACCGGAAAACGGGTTGCTGTGTTTGCAATCGCTCGATGAATCACTAGGTTAATTAACAATGACCCAAAGAATCCTCAAAACTTGTCGTTTTTGTTCTGCCTAGTTTTTTCTGGGTACTTATTGTTTTTTTGGGTCTCAGCTTCCTAGGTCAAATAACTTGCGTCCGTGGACTACTAAGGGCCGGTGCACAGCTAGAGACATTTGGCGCGAGTTGTTTAGAAATGAAAACTTCAAATGAACTATAGTCTGTAAGTTTCGGTACTTATCTTTTTGTAAACAAACTTTGTATGAAAGTGACACTTCAGAACTGTCAGTTTAATACAAAGTTTGTTTACAAAAATATAAGTACCTAAACTTACAGACTATATTTCGGAAGCCGAATTGGTTTTTGATTTAAATTATGAACATTCATCTTCTTCATCTATCTTTATTTATCTATAGTACATTATTAGGATTACTGAATCCGGATTAACTAACAGGAAAATCAAAAACTATGCTAGAAGGATTTAGTATGTGGGTGCCAAGATGATTCAGTAGATAGATAGATACTTTACATTACTACATATGTTATTGGCAAAAAAATTAAAAGTTCTTAAAATTATGTTATATTAAGGACCCTTCAAAGAAAAGAGAACTGTTCATTCAACAAAGAAGTAGAAATGCAATAGCATAAATTTTTCCTCAATTGGTGTTAAATATAACAAATATCACATAACTTAGATTATTAAAATATTACCAACAGAGATATTTTATATCCATTAAAATTAAAATAAACACAGAATTGAGACATTAATCTGGATTTATGACGCTGTAGTTTTGACTCGGGAAAATCTTAATGTAGTTTTCATGTAAATGGGATCCTAATTCTATATGATTGAGACACACGATTGCTGTGAATATGAAGAATTTGTTTGTCTTTTCGTAAATCAAATAAGTGTGTCGTCTTGGCAGTTTCGATCAATAAACTTATTACTTATCGACTGATACTGCATAGCTACAACTTTTTAAATTTGTGCAATAAATATCAAAATGTCCACGCAAGCTACCCATGGCATACCCACCTATTTTTAGCATTTATAGCAAAAATTTGACAATCTGGGCATACCCATAGAGGGTGATTGTTAGAGAGGAGCCTACTTCGAGAGTATTACAATACTCAATACTCGTTGGCGAACGCAGTGGAAGATGTTGCATTAACAGCGAACGCTGCTGCCCTAATCCGCAGGTAGAATAGGTTTTCTTTTTGAAAATTAAAAAATGAACTAGTATTCCAAGAACTCGATAGATGTCGTTGAACCGACTATGTTACTAGATTTTTGTGTAGATTCCAAAGCCAAAAGACAAAAAACACATGGCAACACTGACTGACAGTCTGGCATACACGTGACACTTTAGTTCCAAATGAGTCAGAGTCCAAGTTTTAAAAAAATAAAGTTTACGTTACGTTCTTAGCGGTAACACACCAAGCGCAGCGCCATCTATCCAGCGACTAGAATAATAATTAAAAAAATAAAAGAAGATTCCCTATTGGGGCGATGCTATTCTAAGCCCGCATCACAAGGCTGACAAGCACATCACACCTTATTTAAACAAAAAATTCACTACATACTAAATTATTCGCATGCAAGAAAGTAGGGTTGGCACATTCATAATATTTTAGTATTAAAATCAGTGATATGTCGAAGGTACAGGTTGGTAACTAAGCAAAAAGCAGAAAATAAGAAGGTACAAGATTGATACAAAGATTATGTATATTAAGTAACGAAATATTATCCAAAGATGACAAGTAAATATTCATCCAAAACAGCGTAATACTTGTAATACCCCGATTATAGTAAATTTCCAATTATTTATCATATGGGGTGAAGCTATTCTAAGCCGGCTTTACGCGGCATTTTTTCCAGCGGATAACCTAATGGGCGACTAAGGCACTAGGCTGAAAACCTGTCACTATTGTGATACACGATTTTTCTGAAACTGCACTTAAATGTTTGTCAGATATGAAAATAGCGATTTTGGCTCGCCGTTAACGTTATGCCTACCCCGCAAGGTTGTTTATCGTATCACTGCACGCGTTATGCTCACAACCTATCGTCTCATTTAGACGCATCGATCATTTTGAAAGTAATTTAAAATGAATTAATACGAGTATACTTAAATTATTTAAAATCATAAAATTATCTAATATGCCGTGTGATGCCGGCTTAGAATAGCATCACCCCACATCCTTCCCGCGGGCGTCGTAAGTGGCGCCTAAGGGACTCGAGAGTATTGGTGTATTACAAGTTTTAGGCGACAGGCTGACAACCTGTCACTATAGTGATACACATGTTTTCTTAAACAATCTTGGAAGTCAATCCTCAGAAATGCCAGACGTGGCGATGGCGACCGTATTCTTACGGCTGTTAACGCTTTGCCTACCCTGCAAGGGGCAAAGGCATGATATATGTAGGTACGTATGTATTTAAAATTAGGTCAAGCATGTCTACCGTGTCTATGTACAATATTCACATCCCTATTAAATTATACCTACTTGAGAGTGTCCGTTTTCACTTTGGGCTCTAAGTTTTTATTTATATGTTTCATAATAATCAACATACATTTTGCTGGGTACATAAACTGCTTAGCTAGGGAAGTTAAAATGCAACAAAAACTTAGAGCCCAAAGTGAAAACGGACACGTCCGTTTTTCCCAGCAAAATGTATGTTGATTATTATGAAACATATAAATAGGTGGTGCTTAATTATATGCATAGCACAATTACAAAAAAATATATTACCTTAAAGATAGAGTAAATAAATAAAGATATACTTATCAAAAAACTTTGAAGATAAAGAATATTTGTTATGAATTTTTCCATTTGTTAAAATAACCAATAAATTCCTTCGTTGCTTTTTGCAATAGAATATAATACAAAATCAACTTGGTAACTCTTTGCTGTGACGTTTCGAAAGTGTGGAAAACCAAATATTCAACCACTCCTAATTTTAGTCAGTCGATGTCCTAAAGCCAGTAATTCTGCTACGAAGACATGAAAACATTAAATAAGAATAAAAATGAAATCTAGACTTTTTATTAATTACTTTTGTGTTGACTATAATTACTTATTACAGTAAGTAGATAAGTACCTATAAAAGTGGAAACTTGTAATTGGCTACAAGTTCATATTGTTGTTTTTTAAATAATGTTTTTATGTAAGCTGTAAGTTTCCCAAAGAAACCAAAAATAAAATAAAATATGTACGATCAAAGAATAGTAACTAAGTATAGCTACTTGCTATAATAGACGCAAAAAGTGTACTTTCTACATAAGTGCATAAATTAAAACTCATTCAGACTTATCTTTTATCTACGATAACGTAATCTGTTGTCCAGATAAATAGAAAAATAATGAAGAATTCCATTCAAAACAAATGTTACACAGTACAGCACAAAATGACATAAATTGTGTAGGTAGGTATATTCCCGCGATCCATATACTTATAGCCTTCAACTAAAATTTTCGTAGTTACATTACACCCTTCCGAAATTAAATTAAAAAAAGTTTAAGAACTGCTTTTTTATTTAAATTATAATAAACCAAAACATTTAATAAAACACGGCCTAGTGATAAACTGAAACAAAAACTTACATAGCAGAACTTTGCCGTCATGTTGTGACCCGTTGTATATTATGTTGAACACACATCTAACTGAATTCTGCTGCGTTTCCTTTGAGAGAACTGAATCACACACTTTTATGTAATAATACCACACACGTCGCATTCAAACAAACAAAGCACTGAAAAGTCCGGTGATTATAAACCTAAACCAGAACAATAGCTTTTGTAGTCACAAAAAACTGTGAAACTTCTGAACGCGCTGAACAGAAACACGCTTCACATCACTTTCATAATTTTCCGGATAAACCCGACGAAGCCCGATTTGAAAATGGAACACGTTTTCTGTTTGTCAAACGGCTTCGGCGGGGCTTCTTTCAAACGCTGGCTGGAATTTTACTTTTTTAATTTTCATATGGGTTTTCACGCGCACGTTTGCTGGCTGTATAAGAAAGAGCGGCGGGGACATGCGCTCTGCGCGCCAGCCGGCCAACGACTACGAGATAAAAACCTCGCTTGATTATAAAACTTATAAGTAGTTATAAGCTAAACTTTTTGTCCGCGCGCGTGTGTTTTGAATAAGTACGCACGGACTTTTATTGCCGGGTCTTTTCTCTCACAGAAAAATATTTTTACAAGTTTCTACTTTAAATTCTATATATATGTATTATGAAACAAATTTTGAAATAACTTCGGTCCTTACAAGGCGTCAGCGACAAGACATTTAATTAAATTTTCCCAACTTTCTCTACCTATTTCAGCTACTTCCTAGTAATGCAAAACAGTCAGTATTTACAAATTAGGCGAACCTTAAACCCCGTAACAGACAAATTGGCGGACAGCCGTACACTATGCGTAAAGCGTTTCTAATCATCCTATTGCCATATAAAGGTGGTAGCAGAAACTATAAAGAAGCTATCAAAAGTTATATAGTAAAAGAACATTGGCCAGAGGGCAAGCACCTGTGGGCACGCAATCTACTTGCCTTTATCAAATAGGTCAATGTAGGCGTACCTTTACACCTTACGCTCGGCCACGCTCTAAAGAAAACCAAGATTACGTTTTTCAACATACACTTCTGCTTTTTTTATTCAAGAGAAGAAATATTCAAAAAATGCGTCAAGGAATTTCCTAGTGTTTTGGTTTTCTTGTAGGTAAATTAGGAACGCCTTAACTATACGTAATTTTGAATCATCTTCTTTCTTGTGTAGATCAGAGAATTTAAAGCGTACTACTCAAAATTTTACTTTGTTCTGCTAGATAAGCCCAATCATTCAAAAAGCAAACACAAAATTTTTTGTTTACTCAGTTGCTGGATGTCCATGCCTAATGAGCTTAGTTTAGCATAATATAGGTAATATATACTATTTTGTACACGTATGAGTAGGTACTACTAGTTCTATAGTTCACGGTTATAAGGCTAAGTATCTTTACGTTCCACTAATTACCAAAGCAGTGCCTACTCTAAAACGGCCGTAGACATTGTCTAGGTCTTTTGTGCCAGATATCATTTTTTGCGAATAGGAAGCATCGAGGTGAAATGGCATCAAAATAATAATAGTTTTGTGATTGTTGTTGCTGTAAATGTTCGCCATTCAAATTTAAATTGTAGCTTGTTTTTAGGATAACGTTTTTGAGGATGTGAATCACTGAAAGTACGTTAGAACGAATACAAATGTAAATGTTTTGACGAAATCAAATCTCCTAAATAGATAGCATTATTCCTTGGCCTCATACGTAACTCATCTAATTCTGATAGCGAAATATTAGTGGACTACTCAGGCAGCCTGAGGGAGGAATTTCTCCTTACAAGATTTAAAGAAAAAATCATGACGATTTCAAAGTGGGGTTTATTGGACATTTAAACAACTACACCATTACAATATTAGTGCTCAGAAAAAAAAAGCTTGGTATAATGAGAACTGCAGTAAAAATCAAAAACTAAAGTTAAATTCTCTACATCGCCCAAATCTCCTTTGTCCACAACAATCTCGTAAACATATATACATACACATATCACGCCTATATCCCTTGCGGAGTAGGCAGAGCAATAACGGCCGTTAAAATACGGGCGCTATTGCCACGTCCGACATTTTTGAAGATTGTTTTCCAAGGTTGTTACAGAAAAAATGTGTATCACTGTCTTCACTATAGTGACAGGTTGTCAGCCTGTCGCCTAAAAAGTGTAATACACCAATACTCTCGAGTCCCTTAGTCGCCTCCTACGACACCCGTGGGAAGGGGGCGGGATGATGCTATTCTAAGCCGGCATCACACGGCATTCGTAAACAACTCATTAAAATTCGATTCAGGCGCACATTCTTTAACTAGTATTCATCACCTTGACTGCCAGATTCGTGATGAAGTGGACGGATACATGACAGCTCCTCTAATCGGTCCCAAATGACTTCCTGCTTCCGCGCGAGATGCCACTCGCTCACCTTAGCGATAAGGACATTGGGTGTAACACCTGGTATTCGAGATTCTAGAATCTATTAGCTTCCATATACTATTTACTGAAGTTTCCTTTTTCAGTGATAATGGATGGTTTTCTTAAATCAAAAATGGACTAGATAAAACTAAGCTTGAGTCGAAGGTGCGAGCTCATCCTGAGCTAGAAAAAGCTTATACAAACTCGATGGAGTGATCAGAAGCTAAAGAAGACATTGGCTTTCACCCACTACATGACAGAACATAGAAAGCTGTTTGGCGCTGGACTCTGATGGGGAGAGGGTGGTTGGAAGACAGATGGTCCCTAACTACAGGGTCATAGCATAGGTAGAAATCGTGAGGCTTGACTTCTGAAAGTAAGTACACGTTTTGTAGTGTCACAGCACATGATACTTAATGAATTCGTAACCCACGGGTTCTTAGGGTCACTTTTTGACTGACTTTCTACCCTATGCAAAAAAAAACTGCTCGGAGTTTTAATATGAGTATTATGTCGCTTCGACGTGATCGAATGCGAATCTCATAAAGATTACTTTATTTACTCATAATCGTTCTACAAAACTCATCTCAACGCACGTGAGATGCAACGCAAGTAAGGATTGTTTTGTTTTGACAGGCGCGCCTTGACCCGTCCTGCGTTGACTGACCGCTGGTGCAGACGTGCTCAACGCAATTTGACCTTCATAACACTTCCATTTCCTTTATTTACACTATCCATGAATGCGGCAATGGGACATGCCTCATTTCAGAAAAATCACAGTTTTCAATGCTATAGGAAACTGACTAAAATTTGTTTGTTAATATGATCAGGCAAAGACTTTACTCTTCCTATTTTGAAACGTTTATGCTACAGTATCTCTTATTATGTGGTGCTTTTTGTTATATTCTAGAAAATAGGCTAATTTGGGTAGTAGATTGAGAGAAAGAGGAGGTGACCCCCGCTCTGGGGCGTTTCTGGTGCAAAGGTTGGCCATAGCGATTCAGCGCGGCTCGTGAATAGGTAGGTAATTTAGGTTAAGTAGTTTTAAGTGACATTTTATGTTATTTTGACATGTGAAATTGTTTTTGTTAGATTAATAAATTGACATAGTTTTCTTGTAAGATTCATAATTATAATTTTAACTAATAAATACGTTCTAGAAAATATTATCCCAATTGCAAAAAAAAGATCTTTTTCCAAAACTACGACTCTGAAGTACTATAACGTTTCTTATAATGACGACGTTGATGACGCCGATAACTTTTGACGAACATTTAATTAGGACAAACTTCAAAGAAGTTCAAAATTCGATGTCCGTTAAGGATTCTGTTTGGAATTTGTACTTTAACGTCATACAAACCACAGATTTAAATTTATCTATCTTCTTATTTACTTTTCAATAAATCGTGTGACGTCACAAATTATGTGATGATGTTGTCAGTTAGTTAAGAACCTAGTTGGTTTAAAAACAATAAGTGATATAATAAGTCGTGTACCGATTGACTACCTGTTATATTAATACAAAAACTCTCACACACCCGGGATATGGCATAAAAATAATAGATATTTAACAGATTTTTCACGTCATTTAAATTGGTTAATTCTTTTCTTAATTATTAAATTACTTATTAAATTTTTTTGCGGTTACGGTCAACTAAACAGGCCATACGGACAAAAAAAGTTTGAATAATATAATGGATTTTATGAACAATATATGGAATTCCAGCAAGTCGAAATACATTGGCAATTTTGAATAGGAGGTCTTTTTTTAAGTCATCCCCAAATCTCCTTGCAGAAAGTACCTATTTATAAAAAAAAACTGTGGTCTCTGGCTTAAGGTCAGTATGTGATGGCACATGCTGGGACACAGATCTTGCAGTAGACGTCTCATGCCCATGGCTACTGATGATGATGATGATGAGATGACGGCTTCACACAGAGTAAGTATAGAAATGCGGTAGAAGATGAGTTGGAACTACGTCGTAACCTTACTTTGTTGATAACACCTTCTTGTTCGTAGTTTTCCTGCTAAGTTCAAAGTCCTTCAAAGTTATAGAGTATCTATAGTACTTGATCAAACAAACTTGGATGATAAAGATTTTATAGATTTTAGCCATAAATTATTACCCTGTGGTAGATAAAGTTTGAGCGATAATTTTATTTTCCGGGTCAAAATGATATCCTTATATTTGAAGCTGTTTAAAATATTACGGATTTTTAAATAATTGAAAGGCACAGTCAGATAAATGGAACTTAGTGTAATACTAAATATAATAATATGTTCTTGACCTTAGAGTTAGAATAGGCGTGAACATGTCAATTAAGTACTGTCATATGCCGTCATGAAAACGTAATACATAAAAGTATATACGCATTTACTTTGGAGTCCGAACATTCGTTACATCACTACTTTGGATCACAAGTCGCTTCAGCATGACGTGTAATGTCTATGTGTGCGTTTGAAGAAATAACTATAAAATAAAATTAAGACTCCATCTAACTAGCAGACGTCACTAAAATACCTACGTTTGACAGGACTTGACGACATCTCGTCTGCTGCAACAACGTTACTGTTTATTGCACGTAATTGAACTTACAATACTCGTAACTTTATATTAGATATTTCCGCCATTGAAATATTGCACTAGAGTATTTCGTGGGTATCTACAGGGTGTGATTTTTAGTCAGTACACAAACTTTGTAGGGTGTTTCACTTATGATTTTACTATGGGGCCACCTGCGAAAACGCAAAAACATGCGTCTACCATAGAAAAGATCATACTTACACTTAAAGTGAATGAAAAACCCCTTTTTTTTGCATTTTTACGCGTTGTCCCATAGTAAAAGCTGCTGAGAATCATGAGTAGAAACACCCTGCAAAGTTTGTGTACTGACTGAAAAATAACCCTGTATGTACAATATTTTGTTTGAATGTACTATTAACATTGCCGTGTGATGCCGGCTTAGAATAGCATCACCCCATTTCTTCCCGCGGGTGTCGTACGAGGCGACTAAGGGACTCGAGGTTTATATGTGTGTTACAGCTTTAGGCGACAGGCTGACAACTAGTCACTATAGTGATACACGAATCATCTGATAAAGCCCGCAATATTTGTCAGACGTGGTGATAGCGACCGTATTCTTACGGCCGTTAACGCTCTGCCTACCCCGCTAGGGAAAAAGGCGTGATATGTGTATGTATGTACTCTTAACATACATTCGATATTTTTAACTGCAACGTTTATAATTTCAGGATAAAAACAACAAGCATATAACAACAAAATATAATTATTTTAATTACCTACATCATGCATGCTTTATTGTTTTAATTGGTTTAAAACTTTATTGCAAATGAATTAACAAGTATGTGCTAATGGTAAATAATTAATTACACTTAGTTAAAATCTACTTTGTTGTCTAATTTGCCGAAGCTTTAACAAATATTATGAAGTAGCAAGCAATGGTTAAAGGCCAATGAAGACACATAAAAGTTTAGCCAACTACGACGAATCATACAAGATAGAACAGTCAAATCTGCTGTTTTTTCATTGTTTTAATGCCTACATCATAAAAGTACCTACAATTTTATAAAATTACTTGGATAGGTAATTTTCATGTTCAAACATAGTCACGTAATTTTGGATAATATGGGATATGGAAGGTTGTAATTTTTTATGTCTTAAACAATCTGGGTTTTTGGGTTCGTTTCCATTAGGTCCTGACTAATGTATGCTCTGGAACTTATAGAGAATGGCATGAGGTGTCTCATGGTCTGTCATGCACAGCTAGTGACTGTTGGAAGGCCCCAACTCTCCCGGTTTTTGTGATATTTTCCTACACCACCCTGGAATCTGTCTAGCAAATTCTATTCTCCCCAGGTAAGGTTACCGGAAGATCCCGGTGGAAGCTTCGCGGCAGGGGAGGGACATACGTTACAGCGGGCAGATACATTTTTACCAAGTACTCTAAGCGAACCTTGGAAGCGTCGATTCTGTTGGCGTTCTTAATTTACCTCAATCCACTGGACTATCGCACAAAACTTGGGTATGTTTTCGTGGATTACACACTCGGATAATCCACACTCAGTTTAGGTGCTAAAACTAGATACATTAGTAAAACAGGCGTCGCGTCTCGACTCGGTCTGTTTGCGCGAACAATCACAAGGGGAGGCGCCACAAGACAAACATAACATAACTAGTTTTGTTAGATCAGTCCAGTTAGAGGATGTGTGATGTGCAAAATTCTTTGAAAGTTTGTTGCTAAACTAGGTATTATTATAATATTTAGCCTACTAGATCCCACTGCTGGGCAAAGGCCTACTTCTTCCAATCTAAACTAGGTAAACAAGAAAGAAGAAAGAAATAAGAAACTAGGTATAAATAAACAAAAACAATTTCTGTCACGCGAGTGGGACTCGAACTATACGATAGATCGTGACTTCTAACATAGAGATTCTTACGTAAAACGCATTTTGACCGATAAAAGACATATAAAAAAGTTACCTTACCGTCACTAATCTGCGAAAATAATTTTTTTGTGAGGCATGCTAGTTTAGGTCCCTAGGTGAAATTCATGAAAAGAAACCATTTCACCAAATAATATGTAACTTTCAACCAATTGTCACAAGAAAATATTATAAACAAGTTTATCTTCATGGTAAGTAAGTAACACGTCTTAACGTATTTAATTTATTATCCTTCCACTAAACGCAAATTTTATATCGTGTGTAGCTTGGAGGTGTGTAAAGTAAAGGCATGTAGGTAATACTTCTTGGCATGTCTGTGTCTTAAAGTTGACATGTCAAAGTCAAGAGACTGTGGCAATGAAATAGCGAAGTAGGTACTTGTAGGCGGATCGCACACTTCTTGACGCACGACAGAGCGCCAAAAGATCGCAGCGGTCTGGTCTATCAGATTCATGCTAGAAACGTCACTCTTTATAATAAAACCGCACTCGACGGTCGACACTGCGATAGCGTTGCGATGACAGCAGTTGAGCGGTTTTAGTACGGGGATGGACATTTCTAGTATGGATCTGACAGATGCGATGTTTTAGCGCTCCGTCGTGGGTCAAGTGTGCGATCCGTCATACGTACTGTGTCTACATATTATGACGCTATTTTATCGTCATCAAAACACAATTATGATACAGTCATTTCAGTTTTCTACGCAGTTTCTTTCGGTGTACACTGATACAGGGTCAATTGATTGGTTATGGACAAAAAACACAAAGGTCAATGAAGAATTTTGTTTTATTTTGATAAAATTTGAAGATTTTCCTATTCCTATTAGTTTAATTTGCGTGGTTTGATTCATAGTACGCAGAAACAATGCAATCAGACAAAAAGCGCAATAATTTATTGTAAAATCAAAGAAAGTATATTACAACAGTTTTTCCTGTTAAGAAAGTATTTACCTACCTACTTATTGGTGGCGGCTAATCGCAAAAACTATAAATGTTATCAGCTCAACGCGTATCCAACATATTACCGACCACCTAAGTTCAGTTCATTTTATCTCTATATCTATTACTGCAATAAATTTTATCGACGCACTCGTTTTAAAACATGGCGCCAATTATCATACAAACGCAGTACAGTCATCAATGAAAATTACATACACATGTAACGTAGAAAAGTAATCACGTCACCAAACGGTGATGCAAAGCGGTCTACTTGAACACCAATTAAATAAATAGATAGATAGCGATTGCGAGCGCTTTCTACAAACAAGATAAACGCCACAGTACAAAAAACTTCCTAAGGCGTAAACTACCTACTGCACTTCGGGAGTTTCTGTTTAATGAATGTTGATTAGTCTGTGGCACGTCTCGTTGATGGGTTGACGGCATTGACAGTCGCATCGAAGTGTCAATGAACTTGTGATGTCCCAATTCACTCGGGAGTCGGGTACTGAAAGCTGACTCACGGTGTTGTGCAATATGGGCCCTGGACTGCAGTGAGATATGTGTAAAGCATAATCAGTACAGTTGAAATGGTCTAGATTTTCTTAATAGATAATGGATCTTCACACTAGTGGTACATCGGCTCGCGCGCCGTCTTTCTAATTTGTATGTTAAGTCAAAAAATGCTTACTACGCCTTTTTTACACTTAGCGCACAACGCAGCGCTAAAATTACGCATCCGTACCGCGGCGGTCTGTCAGATTCATATTAGAAATGTAATCCTCATACTAAAACCGCGCAGCTGCGCCAAAATAACGCTACGTTATTATTCTAGCGCTGCGTTGTGCGTTAAGTGTGAAATGGGTCTAACTGATATTACTCGCTGTAATATGGACGTACTCCCAAAAGATAGGAAGAACAACCTGTCGTAAGAGCACTTTACAGTGGAAACGGAAGCGACAGAATTACCTACAAATTTTGACGACATACTTTTCTCCTTTTACCAGTTTAATATAAAAAATGACTACGTAATAGAGCTTGCTTGCAATTTAAAAAAATCATATAAGCCAATAAGTGCCGAAGCTTTTATGGCTCTATTTTTTTACTTCAGTGTCTCCAATTATCCTTAGAAATCACGCTATTAGAATATGAAAACCACAATAATCTGTTTCGCGGTTATAGAGACCATCACACACATAATACATAGTATGTATGTATACATACTAACCGACAACGCAACACATGGCACTATAATTACGTAAAGGTCGTATGAAAATCTTTTGCGTCAAGAAGAAAAATGGAAATTTTAGTACTTGTTGTTGTAACTTTGTACCAATTATTACCTATTCTTGTATATTTCCAGCACCTACTTAAGGTATTACGTACGTGAAACACATAAACAGACCTCGTAACCCTTATGAGAACAAAAGAAAAGCTGATGCAATAGCGGAAAATAAAAAAAAGGGAATTTCCCAGAAATACTAAACCATAATATTACTTAACGACTCAATGCTTAGGTATACGCGTGTATTAGTCACAGTAATTAAGTAGCATACCTACTCTACTTAAAGTTCGTAGGTATAGCTACCAATCAAATTACGACTACCTATATGCATGATTTGGTCCATTACTCGTACCTCATGTTAGGAACAAAACACTACAGATGAACACGACTTTTTTCTTTCGAAAGGGAATTCTACGGCAGTAAAGCCCAGGGGTGGCAGATAGATAGTTCGGAATTTGGACCGTTCTTTTCTAACATTGGCGGTTTAAGAGACAGTAAGTTTGGGTGTGCATTCTACAAACACTCGTGAATCGCATAGGTAATAAAGCTATCATCATATCAGACATAGGACGACTGCTGAACATAGACTTCCCCTAAAGATTTCCACCTTGTCCGCCTGCATCCAGCGTTTCCCCGCAGACTTGACCAGATCGTCTGTCCATCTCGCGGAGGTCCGTCCTACGCGGCGCCTGCCGGTACATGGTCTCCACTCGAGAACTCTCCTGCTTTCAAAGAAGTCGTTTGTTTTTTATTGCATTAAATGCAAAAAAAAATGCATGCATTTATCAATTAAGCCTACGCCGTAGCAATTGCTACGCCGATTATTGGCGGCAAAAGTGTTACAACGCCTTACAATAGGAAAAAATAAAGTACAATTTGCAATAACACATACCTACGAGTAGATATACCTAACGTTCAAGACCACTTTGAAACTGAATTTAACAAATGTAAGAAAAATCGCTTGATTTAACGCTTAATCGACTAAAACACAGTCACGCATTTTAAACTTATACTACGCTTCGATTAGTATCGTAATACAAATTGAAATTCGTAGCAAGCCACATAAAAACGATTTTTGTCATTTACTGGCTTATGATTTTTGTGCATATTTTGGCTCTTAGTAACTGCGCTAACTAATCGTATTTGGGTTAATCGTTCTAACCGACGTAACTTGCGGCCAAGAGCAAGGCGGACGCAGTGCAATCGCTAAGGCAGATCTCACACAGGCACCAGGCACCGCTGTAGTATCCAGATGCGGTTGCGGAACCATCTGGAACTCCGGTTAATTACGGCCGCATTAGCTCCAAAATTCCTTCTCATACTCTTTGCTCCCGTGTGATGCCGTCGTAGAATAGTATCACCCCATTTCTTTTCCGTGGGTGTCGTAGAAGACAACTAAGGGATTTGAGGGTTTCAAGTGTATTGCAATTTATAGTGATACACGACTTATTTGAAACGACCCTCAAACATTTGTCAGACGTGGCGATAACGACCGTAATTTTACTGTCGTTAACGCTTTGCCCACGCCAGGGATAAACAGGCGTGATTTGTGTGTACTCTTTGCACCAAACCTCCATTCGGAGGTCCGGATCTTTCGCATACCTCAGTAACCAACCACAACCACAGTTTAAAACCGGATCACCGCACCTGACAGGAGTCCAGTGCAATGTGGGATTCGTCTAAGTATGGTGAATTCATTTAGTCGTAAACAAGAAGCATTAATGGAAGAAACACAAGGTTACTATCATTGTAAAACCAGTAGCCTACAAACTAGTTTAGAAATAGGTCGTATGGGGGCAATTTTGAAGTATGACAGAAATGTGCGTAAACAAGGATATTTATGACGATTGATCCTCTAACTCTTCAGAGGAGCGTCGGTGGCCAAGTGGTTAGAACATCGACCTTGCTATCGTGAAACCTGAGTTCGATCCCTGCCATGTACCAATGTGTCTTTACTCACGTAAATTTACCGACTGGGTTTACGGTGAACGAAAAACATCGTGATGAAACTCATTCAAATAAAATTTGAATTCAGATGATAATTGAATGTTACTTGAGATTCGGGCCAAGGTTAGCATTCGGGTTGCAGAGGTTTGTAAAAGCTTAGTTCCACGTCAAATCCCCCAGGTTTGGTAGCCGATTCCGACAGAGAACGGGATAAGGTAAGGAGAATAGAGATCCTCTAACTCTTCGTGGGGCATAGGGCCTCAACATATTTTCTCCAGAAATTTCTATTAAGTATGCTTTATGCTATTATGCTTTATCTTTGCCAATTTTTATTTAGGATTTTAAAGAGTATTTTTTATGTTACTATGCTTAAATTTAATTTATAGATAGTACTTATTTTGATATTGACATACATAGTTGATTGTTGATGGTTTGAAATTATAAAATGTATCTTTATCATAATTATTTACAGTACTTTTTACAAAGTCGCCATTTGTGTGAATATAATAAAACACAGGGAGACATTTTGGAATATGTGTTTTATTGCAACACAATAAATTAGCAAGTTTTATAATGTACACAATGTTAATGCATTTTTAATGTCAAATTATTTTAAATATTTATTTTGCAAAGGAATAATTTTTTAAGGAAAACATCGTGATTGCTAAGGTTTGTCGCTTGATTTAAAAATAAATGCAAAATGATTTTTCTTGCAAAACAATCACCATGAATGTTATGTTTTTCTGAGATATTTATAAACTTTATTATAGCGTGAGTGCAAATCTTTCCTAGCTTTAAATTCAGCTCAAAATATTATAAAATTTTCTTTCAGATATGTACTGGAATCCGGTTCTAGGAAAAAGAAGGAAAAACAAGTAGGTTCTAGTGGTATATGCCTAAGCAAAGGTTTGTGTTTGCTGAGTGCATATCTTCGCAGTACAAGTGCAAATATACGAACGCACACATAGATGTCAATACACTACTCGTGAGTAAGTAGTAATGTCTATGAGACAGAATATCCAATATGTAGAAATTTAATGATCTGAGCGGCGTTTCGGCTTGTGAAGAGCAAATAATTTGTGCCCACGCATAATGAGCGTCTAATTAATATAAAGCAGAAATGAAATCGTAAAGGTCATTCCTATTATATTTCATTTAGAGTATTTGCACTTGAATATGGAACGGAATTTGAAGTAGATGTTCTAGTAAACGGCAATAACGTCATTCAAATTGACGCAAAAGAAGCCGTTAATTTAACTAATTAAGTGGGACTAAAATACACGATCAACTGTGATTTTTTTAAATTCTATAGTGTCTTCCCAAAAAACCTTAACTTTTAAGTTATTTTTGTAATAAAAGCACTAAGATAATACTACTTAAAATTGGATTCTAGCAACAATCTTAGAGTAAAAAAGATTGCCTATTTAAAGCCTACAGGTCTTGTCAAGTACTTGACAAGAAACCCAAGTACTAAAACCTTCAGCAAGGATGCACTTGCGACCACCGTCGGTCAAGGCCTGACCTACAAGACGACAAATGAGTATAACACTCTCTACATGTCTCGTTTTGTTCAGAACAAGGCATTGTCCAATCAATTTGACACAGCATTGAACAAACAAATGGAAGAAAAAACTATTGGATATTACTGTGAGAAAGGTAAGGTTTACAAAGATTGGTCATAAACCACATTAACACCTTTTACTCACCCATTTCGGTTCAAAGACATCAAAGGATCAGCATTTGAAATCTTTCAAGTATTTTTTAGCGTCAACATGTTTATTTATTAATAAAGCATTGAGTCAAACACAACATAGTGCACTTGAACTTATGTTCTTTTTAGCTGCAGATATTCTGCGAATTTGATTACTTTAAAGTAAATATTTAAATGAATTCCGGTACACAAATAAATAGGTATGTAAGTAGATTGGACCGGTATCCGAATTAAAATAAATATTTCTCTTTTCGAAGGCCAGAATTTTGTAGACACATTTTGAAGACAAATAATAAGACAGCCCTACCAGCTGGTATTCTTCTTCTTCCTCGTTCCCTCAATTCTGAGGATCGCGACCACTTGAAATTTGCCTCCATTCCGAGCGGTTGTAGGCAGTATGGACAGCTCGATACATGCTACCGCCCACTGCGTTCTTCACACTGTCGGACCATCTTCCTGGAGCTCTGCCCTGAGCACGCTTCTCCTCCACACGTCCTAAAATTAGTTGTTTCTCCAGACTATGCTTTGTAGACCGTACAATATGTCCAAAGAAGGCAAGTTTACGCTCGTTGCAGATTGTGGAGAGACGCTTCATGACATTAAGCTCTTACCAGCTGGTATGCGGTATTTCAAAAAGATTTTTGATCTAGAATATGAATGTGTGGTGATCTTGCAGTAAGGCATTCACAAATATAAACATTTGTTGTAAATGTTTTGGTTCATTTATGCAAGATCACGGACAAGCACCGCTTAACATTCGCTTGTTCACATTTTCATACATCATTATTTTAGCACTAAACATTGTTATAGGAATGCGCATTAAGAACGGAAAATGTTCGGATAATTGTCTGTTTATTAAGCTCGAATAATTGTGTTTTTATTCAACCTATGCAGATTGATAAAAGTGTTTCTTTGTAGATTTGTAGACACTTAGTACTATATTCTTTATGTTTATTGTATTTTGTGATTTTTATCCATCAGTACCTTAGCCACTTTTTCGGGACGGGAGGTAAACACGTAAATTTTACAATCACAAGCAACAATATACAAAATGGCAACTGTCTTGCGTCAAACAGTTTTATATAGGTATTGTTTGCCATATTCATAAGGTCAGTGAATCCTGGCAAAGGGGTACGCCCAGCTTTACAATTTCCATATCACCTATTATAAACCCGTATTACCTACTGTATCACAAGCACCAACATTATTATAAAATGTTCGTACCAACCTTACTTCGTTACAATGCTTCTTCACCTAGTATAGTGTATTTTAGGAGATATTTTTTTTACTTTACACAAAATAATTTCAATAGCTTCTACAATGCCGCACCATAATATATCTAAAACAACGAAGTTTTTGACTCCTTCTTCTATATTGTCATATCTCTATGCTTCGTCCTACACGCCGTTCATCCACATTGCATGTCGAATTTGTTTTTTTTTAAATATTATTATGCAAATGTGGATAACAAATAGTCGTGAAATGGGCATGCCGTTAAATATTTTAAGTGTGGAATTGTGTCATTCGTCCGATCTTATTGAACACAAACGAATATTACTGGTTCGCGGTGTTATACTAAATGCTTTGATGTTGTAGAGTCATTTTGCTGGACTAAATACTAAGTGTAAGTAAATATTTTAGATTTATACTCAATCTCATTATTTATTTATTTGTTTTACGTGACTAAAACGTGCTAGAACATAAAAATGCTAATAATGTTTTAAACATTTATAATGTGATTAGTTTATCTAAACAATGGAATATTTCATGATCGGGTAGGTTGAATTTATTTGGTATTTAGTTATACTTAGATCAAACAGAGGCTACTAAATCTTCCATTAATACATAAATATATTAGACCCTTGGTCTTTGGTCCTTGGTCGGTCGGTAATTTTAATTCTATATTCAAAGGGTTTTTTTCATATTTTTTTCACATCATATTTTCGACCTTTACCTATACTTTGAGGAAAGTTGACTTTCATAAAACTGAACTTTCATGGGCTCATTCAACCTTTAAAATATTTCCAACTGATATATTTATGTATCAAAGAAAAATAAAAATTTGCAAAAATACCGTGCCTGGAACGTCAGCGCACTGACAACACGTTGACCTTGCTGTTATATCAGACCAACTTATCATATGAGTTGACATCTCATCATCCTAAGTATCCTAGATATGGCCATCACGAAGGCACTAGTGACCACATGCCAGGATGATTACACGAACCTATCGATGGAAACCGCAGTGCATCGATGCAAGGTTATGTCTTTACATTGTCAGACAAACGAAGATACCTACTTATTAGATAAATAATGTCGTCAGCATAGGTTTCGATCTCATGTAATGATTGTGTTATCTTTCCGATAAAATACGGAAGAAATAACATTTGTCCCCCATTCTTGCCGGGCTGACCTCC
This sequence comes from Keiferia lycopersicella, assembly GCA_029255805.1. Taxonomy (NCBI): domain Eukaryota; kingdom Metazoa; phylum Arthropoda; class Insecta; order Lepidoptera; family Gelechiidae; genus Keiferia; species Keiferia lycopersicella. The sequence goes on along the minus strand of JARACZ010000009.1, from coordinate 9,522,969 downwards.
GAACTGAAATTTGAAGATGGTACCCTACGATTACTATACCTAGGTATTGCATGCGTAATCTAAAATTAATACCGGAAGTAGTGTGATGTTACTGTTTTTCCGAAAATCTATGTTAGACTGTAAAAAATAATAATCCTACCTCTCAAAAAAATAAGTTACCTACATACATACATACATACATATATCACGCCTTTATCCCTCACGGGGTAGGCAGAGCGTTAACGGCCGTAAGAATACGGCCACTATCACCACGTCTGACATTTTTGAGGATTGTTTTCCAAGGTTGTTTCAGAAAACATGTGTATCACTATAGTGACAGGTTGTCAGCCTGTCGCCTAAAAATTGTAATACACCAATACTCTCGAGTCCCTTAGTCGCTTCTTACGACACCCGCGGGAAAGATGTGGGGTGATGCTATTCTAAGCCGGCATCACACGGCATAAGTTACCTAAACCTTCAAATTCGTCCTTGACTCGATAAGTAAGCTCGTGATTTTTAAGGATATGATCTCTTTTTCTCTTTTCGTGTGGGACACCGAGCCGTCCAACGACCCGATGAACCCTAGTGTCAGAATTTTTCAACCACCTTCTACAAGTAGCAGGCTTCTGACATGGTTGTGTAACGACCGCCGTCTAAGTGATCATAGACAGCAACCGGGACCTACGGCTTAACGTGTCATCCGAAACACGGAACCATCTTACTTACGGACAATCGGGTGGTTCAGCCCGCAATGTCCCAACCAGACTGGGAACAAATTCACAAAGTGATAAATATCAACTTTGTGAGTGACCCATCGAGAATCGAACCCGGAACCTTCTGCGTCTAAGGCAGTCGCACTACCACTGCGCCACATCGGTCGTCAAGGATATGATAATTAAATAATAACTCATTGATGATACCATATAGTCATTTGTAAAATAGCTTCAAAAAAGTTGTACATTGATGTGGGTCGTTAGCAAAACTAGGCCAAACGAAACATTGTTGAACTAATAGCCTACAGCTATTCCACGAAATTAATACTAAAAGCAAGCATCGGTTAGTTGTTATTGCAGTACCCTGCCTATTGAACCCGAATTTCCATAACATATACTGCGGGTTATTATATGGCTGTCATTATATAAAACTGAAAAGGACAAGCAATGTATGCCGAAGCATGTTGGAAGGGTAGAGTAATAGCATCTCAAAACTGCAAGGTTGCTATCGCGATGCGAATGTCCATGTTAATTCCCAGTATTACGCTATCGTAGGATGTAATGTTACATTATTTACTAGGGTCGTCAAGTGACTACTAAGTAAAGTATGTTAACTGGGAAATAACTTTGTTTTGAATTAATGAAAAATGAAGAACTCGAAGTGCTGCTAATATACGTATAGATCAAATTTTGCAATACATAGTAATCTTACTCATAATATTTTCAATTGTCATAATAGGTAGAACTGTAAATTTTCTGTTACATTAAGTAAATGAAGTTAACAACTGCAAGCTTCGAATTACAAGTGGAAAACACTAACTATTAAATACAATTACAAAGCGAATGATAGAAACCTCCAGCGGGAAGAATTCATGCTTACAGCACATAATTAATTCACAAATTAATAGGGGAGGGAGAACCATCAATTAATAGCAGACACAGGCATTGGGGTGCATAGGAAATAAAGCCGGTGATTTATGTGCAGTCGGAAACCGAGTGAAAATACCAGAAAATTGTGGTGAAACCTTCTGATGTTCGATTTACTATCTGGCTGGTCTTATGCGTGGAATTTTATGAAATGTTCGAATAACAAAACTAATAAATACATAGACAGATAAGTACTTATTTTAATTGAAAAGCGACAAGATATTGGGTCCCACCTCAAAAAAGTTAGACGCGCTTTCAACGAGTGTTTTGAAAATATCTTCATCAAAAAACGCAAGTCACACGTTCAACGTGCGTCTAACTTTTTAAGGCCCATAATGTTTTAAACTCCTTCGCAAATCTTAGCTTCTTCTTCTATATTTAAAAGCATGGAACTTGTAGATGGAGTATCTATAGCTTTCATTTCTGTTATCTACTAAATCTTGGTTTACTTTCGACAAAATATTCAAACGTCATGGATGACTCAAAATATCGAAACGCGTATTGATTGTTTACAGCAAAAACTATAATTTGTAATTTTTTGATATTTTTTAATATATTAAATTAACTACAATTTACAGTACTCAGTGCCATATAAACGTACAAATGCCGATAGTCGTCGTTTTAGAGGCTTCATATCAATTGGATTAATTCAGTGACCCCAACCTGGTTGGAAGGTGGGGCGCGCTCGTGTTGCTCGCCCATATTTAGCGGCACGCAATCTTTATACGATTTGCTTCCAATCAATTTACAGAGAAATGTGAAGGTCAAATACATAGTCATTATCAAATATCTTGAATCCAATGTTTTTGATAATGTCAATCGTAGGGACTTCATCCGGTCATGCTCAAAATAAGATAAAATTCATAGTATTATATAAGATAATTAAGTAACTTTACATTTAGTAAAGCTATTTTGCAATCGTTATTGCTCTGCCTACCCCGCGAGGGATAGAGGCGTGATTTATGTATGTAATTTTTTTATGTATTTTGATTGAAATAAAAAATTTAAAGAAATTCCGGATTATAAAAATTTTTCATGACACTTTAAATTTTTTCTGAGAAAAAGTATTAATGAAGTAATGTAGGATATTGCTCACGTCATTTCAATTAGTCATCGTCAACGTAAGCATGCTTATCTGGATTAATAATGCACATAGGTTTACTGCCAACATTTCACCGAAATATGTAAAATTGATGGGATGACGTTAGAATTACGTCAATTTACGAATAAAAACAGTGTAATGTCCATTAATATTGCATTAAGAAACTCATTATATTTTGTACATATCTAGATAAAACTAAAAAAGTATCCGCTAGAACTGATAATACATAGCTAGCTAGGTTTATCTTGACTTTTGTTGATGAAGAGGTCATATAAAAATAAAATTCCATGTTAGAGACATAACGTGATTTAAATTTATCTACATCCTATTCGTGGTAAATAATGAAAACCAATTAATAAATTACTATCCGGATTGTTGACATTTCAAAAGATTCCGTTGGCATCTTCAATAGTTTGATTATAAGATTATGTAGATCTCCTGTCAGTGTTTGCATATTCATTTGCAACCATGACCAGGATATTTGTCAGTAAATACTAGAATCTATCTATACACTGGCTTATACAATTTCTATGGAATGCTGATACAAAATTGTAAACACTGTTATTTAAATAAAAATTGTAGACAAAGGTTAAAAATCGGCTAAAGCGAAAATGGTAACGAGCTTTCTATACTTTTCATTCTCGTCGTAAGGAAAGGCGAAAAAGGAGAATGGTTATTTTCAACACCATGGGAAAACACAATTGTAAGTAGAAAAGCCACCAACGCCATGAAATTTGTTTATGTGCATCGACATCATAAACATAGCAAGTAACCATTAATAACAAACACAACAATAGAGCGAAAGTCGGAAGAATGGGGAAACACATTGTTGAGAAAATAGTAAACACATGTCCAAGACCGCTTCAAGCTAAAAAATATTCTTAAGTGAGTAAAAGCGATAATATAAATAATACTTCCAAAGCTTTCATTGAATTGGAATCGATGAACAGCAACAGTCATTAAATTATGAATGTAATAGATGCTCGGCACGATAAAAATGCCATCGGATCTAATGCAAATGTCAGTTTTCAATTCAAGAATGTGACAAAAGGCTGTAATAAATAAATTTCCCTTCAAAGCCCTTCACTTTCTTTGGCCTAGCTTGAATTTGTGTCAACGAACTAGATTTGTTGAAAAGATAAATTTTGGGTGTCAAATTGAACGCAAGTTTCTACTAGTTAAATTTTTACTTGGTAGCCTTTTCTTTAGAATAGTTATTGACTTGCAATCTAATTGAAAGTCAATGTTTTTATCAACATCATACATTCTTTTCTCTTTAGTATTATGAAAAAGGATATTGCATTCAAAATACTTTAAAAGGATTATTTACAGCTAATATTGGCAATAAAGATACTTCATCGTCTGTCGCCATATATCTAAGATCAATCTATCTTGTTAACACATTGTTGCCTAAAATAAACACGCTTTGAGTTCACATTTTACCGGTTCCATAACCTTATTAGAATTGCTAATTCTAAGATCAACAAAGGTGTATTATAATTAATTATATTTGACATATTACTGCAAATTCCTCAGATTGGTATCTTGATGTAGGTACCTAATAACCATTTGTCGAAACAATAATTTATTGTCCATTTATGTAAATGGCAAGACTAGTGGCGACAAGAGCTGGTTTTGTGGAATTTTCATTATCTTTTTATTGTTTTCTCTTGGAATCTCGAAGAGATCATTCTTGTAGAAATCGAATAACTTGCCGATAATGTGTTAATTTGATTATGCGCTTTTCAAAATAGTTAAAGGCATTTTATGGCCATTGCTTTTGTAAAATTTGAAAGATATCAAAGAATAGGCACCGATCAGAAAGATCATACCTATGTTGCTAGTAAAGGTTGGCCAAATATTGTCCCAACAAAATTCTATTGTTTTCCATCGACTAAAAAAAAATATGAGATGAGCATACTTTGCATACTACAAGAATTATTTGCATTAAAACCTTACTGACGTCTGTACAAATAATAACAAACATAGAGTAACAAGTTTCTAATGAAACGTGTGTGGCAAATAAAAAAAAACATGATGATCAAAATTAAGCGAGTATAGACGAAACCATATGCAAATTGGCAAATTTACAATCAATATTGAGAGTCGTTTTGCTCAATTATATAGCAATATTATACAATTCCCATTCCAAATTCACGTGACGTGAATTTTTATTATAAATTTATACATATTCGGCTTCTGTACGGTTGGCAACAGCATAAACTATAATATAGAGTCTAGTTTTTGCACTCTTCCCTTCTGTGGCCTTATTGTCATTGTTATTTAAATTTTAAGTGCTTGGTTTATATTTCCATCGAGGCCCAGTTTCTCTATTAGGGTATTACCTATACGCAAAACTCATATTTTAGTGTAACCAATTTTGGCATAAATTACAAATTTACATACGTTTCCACTAAACGTTTATTGTTTTCGTCTGACAACTTTATTTAAATTGATATCATTTGTTGTAATGTATTGTGTTTCGCTTTTGAAATATGATACATTATTAAATTAAGTAAACTAAGGCGCCATCATAAATTATTCCGATTTGGAAATACCACGTCGAGTATTCGATACATACAAAAAAATTCTCGACTACGTATTTTCGTTCAGAAGCTGTTTTCAATGGACTAAACTAACCTGATATATCCTGGGTGAAGTAATTAGGTATACAAATATACTTACAATTCGTCCATTTCCTATTTTCACCTTATATCAAAGGAGTCATTCAATTGTAGCAAAATCTATACATACGTAGCTGGTATTCATAGATATGTTATATGCATGCTTGGTATGCTGCCGTCGAACCGTTGTCGATTTAGAACCGATATCAATTTGTAGTTAAGAACTCACATGGAATATGAATCGACATGAGGGCGTTATTTCAGTTAAAAACTTATACGTGTGTAGGACATTAAAATCTACCTCTTGTACAGTGTATGGCCCGCAACAGGATATTTAAAAATTTACTCGTACATGGAACATAGGTCGAAATATATATTATTTTAAATTTGACCTCCCATACTTACTATATGTGGAAGCTTGTAATTGGCATTTGTTTACACATTAAGTTAATAATGTTTTTAAGGCTGTAAGCTACCCAAATAAAATAAAAATAAAAATAAAATAAAATACAAAGTGACTTGTCGACTGCTGCTGGCACGTTTGAGAAGACACTTGTGTTTTTCTACTAAAAAGCATGACGAAGGTTTTTGAAGTCAATTTCAATAGCTATTTAATTTTCCATTAGTAACAAAATGCTACATTTATTAACGTATTTAAATCTAAGTCAGTATCTTGTTACTACCTTATCCAACATATCATACATCTATGTTCTTACAGAAGTTCTTATCCCTAGAACGTGCCAGTCAATTTGTAATCGGCATGTCTGTTGCAAAAATGTCACAAGCAATGGTAATAAAGAGCAGTTTTTATTCAGCATCAGCCTATAATTACGACTTAATCGTAAGCTAGTACTAAATGTTCACTGGGCGAATGAATTTTAATTCAATAAAAGCTATATTCAACTGTACAAGTTGTTAATTGAATGTTGAATGTGAAATCAGCTTCATAAATTATACTAAAATGAAGCAATTAGGTACAGGTAGTTCTATTAAATAGTTAGAGTACCTACATGCAGTCAATGCAGATATAAGCCAAATTTGTTAATGTGATTTTCTGAAGTCATAATTTTTTACGAAGGAAATTACACAAATTTTTTAATTAGGTTTAATAGTTTTTTATTCTTTTGGGATAATTTATAAAAAGTGCAATCACAACAAGAACAGTTGTGTATATACCTACTTACCTATGTACGAGTAGATATTCGAAGTCGTAGGTACGCGTCGGGACAAAAATGTATCAGATTGCACCCATATAAAACGAACATTTCTGCGTATGCGCACGGTTAAGGTCCCATATAGGTCTGTAGAGATAGCATAATCCTATAGGATCAAATTAACTTCTACACTCGGCAGTTAATTGTTATCACGCCCAGCGATCAGGTGTACTAACTCTAATTTAGTACACCGCGTATTTTACCTTTAGCAGTGTAGACACTACCTTGAAGAAACTGCAATATCAATGGCATACATTTAAAAAGTACAAATTTGATACCTACTAAACCTTATAAAACCATCAAAGTATAAAATATATCGCATCAATTCAAAGTAGTTTTGATTGACGTCAAATAAGTTATTGAACTTCACCTGTTTCAATCAATCTGTCTGTATAACGAATCGTCCACATAAACGAATGAGCGTACTGTTAACTCCCGAGTCGGTCTATTTTTTTACTAATAAATCATTCACAATTGGTGTAATGTTCACCATTCACTGTCTGAATGATGATCTACCTGTCTTGTGATAAAAAGGATTTACATTTTTCATAGAGATGAGTAGAGTCGGGTAGTTTAACAGATATTTTTTCTGTTACTACTGTGATTGGAATACCAGAGAAGTACATACCAGTTATCTAACATTGATATAAAAAATATATTGCTAAGCCTATATAGTAATATTTTTAGAGTGTTTAGAATACCTATACAATCAATATGTGTTTAATATTCAAAGATATAAGAACTAAAAATCTAAACTTTTTGAAAAATACACTGTGATTTTGTATATGAATTCACCAATATAATTTGACGAAGAAAACAAAAAATAAAAGAAAAAAAAATGAAACAAAAGTTAGGAACCTATAAGAAGAAACATTCGTCTCGGCTCTAGTTATTAAAAATGGAGTTACTATTAAAAGCATATTAGCACCGCCCTGGGTGGTTGACGGCCCGACAAATGGTCATCGTAATGAAGAAACATAACCGCGATAAACGTAACATTAATACAATAATTTGTTACTTTAATAACTTACTGCTCAGCGCCATTGAAATTTCACCATTAAACAGGTTGACCACATTGCAATTTTCTTCAAACAAAGTGTCATGCTGGTAACATTGTTGGTAAAAACAAAAGAAAGCATATAAGACGATACGTAACAAAAATAAGAAGCCTTGAAAAAACTATTTGGATACAAAGCATCAATACAAAGAATGATCTTGAAAAGAACAATGCGGAAGTGAGCAATCAATATCGAAATCAATGTGTAATGATCATGTGTCTAACAGAATGATTATGAAACCAATATTAAAGCTTCCCGGGCACCGGCTACACACGAAACGCCGATAGATGGTCACGATTTGACAGACAACACTCATTAGCATTGTTTATTTTATTTCTGTTTTTAATGAACAGTTTTTTCCATTTAGACGATACTCAACACTCAGGTCAATATATTGAAAAGAAAACACGTTCTTTATGCAACAGTAGATGATGCTAGCTTCAAGTTCGTGGGATGATATTATTACTTTCTTTATGTACGTACGTTTAATACTCGTACTTGCCTCTTTATGTTGGCCAACGATACCATAAACAAAATAATGTGCGCATACACAATAACCGATGATATATAACTTAATAACATGTTATTGCCACTAAAACTTACGTTAACAGTAAATCTTTTTTATATCCTTCGCGAAATGACAACTCGGTTTCAGAAGCCTTGAAGAGACTCGTTTTGTTTGGAGCGTATTTGTGAAAACTTTAGAAAAGCGACATTCTCACGTAGCAAAGTGTACTTCTCTAGTATTTCACGGAAGCGCATGGCAAGAAACCGGTCGCCAACATTTACTCCTAGGAGTGTTCGTAGTCGTTGTGATGTTGTATGTCAACAAGACAAAGAATTCGAAGACCATAGGTAACCTAAGCGTAAGCATGTTGAAGTTACTGCCTTTTGTAACATGTTGGCTAATGCCATTTGGCTCGTCATATGTAGTGTATGTAGCAGATATTTTAACAAACTGAATCAACTTGAAATGTAGAGTGGAAAAACACAATTGAAAAGTTCAATACTTGCGATGTAGTTTAGTATTATTAATTCCTTGTCAAAGGACACAACTGCCAGACTTATTGTATTGTCTGACTAAGAAGCTTTTGGACAGCAAAATAAAGTTTTCAGAAAATCAGATACACCAGGGAAAGCTAAATTTTACGAATAAAGTTCAGTAAAGTAAATCATTGCATAATGTTTCCCATGAAGGAAATTACTGGCTGCTAAGGATATTAATCTCGTGATTGGTATACAGAAGCAGATCTCTTCCGTTGATTGAAGTTGCGAGATTTGAAACTTGTTTATCACAATAATCGTATCGATGATAGATTAATACCATATGATCATCTTCAGCGTCATAATTCAAACAACTATTCCACGGTGTCTTCCAGCCTAATGATACATTCCACAAAAGTTGCATCTTATCAAAATTGAATCTTAATCGACGCGGCTATGAATTCATAAAACAATATTAATTGTCATATTTTGCATAAACACATTGGAAATAAATTGTTCTCGATGAGAGTGGACATGGTGGGATGCCGTGGGAGGCAGCGCGCGTCCAAATGTCACTTGGCAACTTGTTAATATTTATTCAATAGCGCACCGGCTTGAAAAGATGGACACTCGACGGTCTTGTGCAGGAAATGGTTAATGACATTCAGTTCTTAGACACACAATGGTAAGTACAGTCGTGTTTATAGAGTATGTTAATATTTCCTGAATGCGCTACGTGCCACTGATTCGTTCACGGCGATCAATTAGGACAAAAAGTTTGACAAATTATAGCAGAAAGGCGGTGTTGTAAAGGCGAAACGGACAAAAACCGTGATACAGTTAAAGTTTGATTGATGTATACCTGTTCGCACACTCGGCAAGGACGGGTAGATAATTGATTTATGATACCAAAATGGTTTTCTTGTTGTTTCTTGAGACAGTTGCTCGTTCACTTGATCAGAGAGTTCAGTTTCGCGCTAAAGTTTGTTTGTTGAGTGCATTTGAGGAGGTTCGCAAGTCAGTTGGGCGGCGAGATTGCATTTGATCCTTAATTTGTTCCTGAGCGGTGCGCAGGCGCAGAGGCCGGTGCGCGATATGCAAACGATCCTGATAGAGCCGAGAGCAATCTTAGGAGAGAAGAATTTCTGTTTCGAGTTACACCAAGCACGTATGCTCAATGAAAAATGTTCTTACATTGTTTACAATTGAGGAGCTCAATTCAAAACTCAGAATTCTTTTTATTGTTACATCTTCGGAAGCTTATTCTTAAAAATCAATTCTGACTAGGTGTCTAAATTACGCTAAATTACGACTCATTTGCTTGTTTGTAATCCACCTCGCAATGTTGTTCAATGTCCATGTCTTGTGTGTCAACCACGACATGCTAATTATGAGCAAAGTCTATAACGCCGTTTAATTAATTAAGTTGCCGTGTGATGCCGGCTTAGAATAGCATCACCCCACATCCTTCCCGTGGGTGTCGTAAGAGGCGACTAAGGGACTCGAGAGTATTGGTGTATTACAATTTTTAGGCGACAGGCTGACAACCTGTCACTATAGTGATACACATGTTTTCCGAAACAACCTTAGAAAACAATACTCAAAAATGTCAGACGTGGCGATAGCGACCGTATTCTTACGGCTGTTAACGCTCTGCCTACCCCGCAAGGGATAAAGGCGTGATATATGTATGTATGTATTAATTAAGCGCGTTCATGTCGCAACTTCGTGTGTTTAAAAATACGTGTCAATTGCGAGAATTCATGTATCGGTAAAGCGAATAGATTTTTTGTATCATTGTTGACTGGTAAATATTTTGATAGGTATAGGATAGGTAACTGATCTTTTCGCATTTAAATGCTTCTTATTTGATCGGGCGATGCCCTCATCATCATCTCATTTGTACTGAGCCTCGTAAAAGGCGACGAATGAATGAAACCAGGGTATAGGCAGCAGCGTTTCTTGTGTATATTAGGTACAACAGCTTGCACTGCGCTCACCAATTCGCCTGCCAAGCGTGGTGAGTATAGCAGCAACCCCCTAATTGTGCAAGGCTCATGTCCAGCAGCAGACAGTATCAAATATCAAACATGAGACGTTCAAAGCTAGAAAAAGGTCTTGGGAGGCTCCGTGTACCGCGATAGGTATTGGTTGGACCGACTGTCAAAACAACTGTCCGACTGTGCTACCCAGCTGCGTCACAGCCTCTCCAAAACCTTCTGAACACCCGATCGCTGTTTCAATAGTTTTAATACGAGTATTAAGATGGTACAATGATCTTGGTATACCACCCTCCTCACTGTGTGACGTCAAACATGCGGCAATATGCAAAGCTTTGCAGAGTTATCACTCTCATCCATGGCACCCCTATCTTCCACTATTAGCTTTTCTATTTCTACCAGATACTCGGGAATTCCATGGATACAAGATGTAAATACGACACTCCGACAAATTGGCGTTTGCAGATTTATGTGTCTCATACGGGGTTTGCATAATTTTGTAAGCAAACGATGTATGTGAAATTCGTATGTTTTTTTTTTCATAGATCTGTACAAGTTCGTATTTTTTCTATGCATATTTTGGTAAAAGCTGAATCAGACGTGATATATGAGCATAATTTTTGCATTATTAAAAAACAGACCATAACCAACTCTGTCCCAGACACTTTTTTTTTAATGAAGATCCAAAAAATCCCTATGAGAAACATGTTGTAATGAAGATGTTGTTAAGCGTGAATACTAATACATTCGCATATATAAGGGTGGATACAACTTTTACTGCGGTTACTCTTTCTGATTCAACACCGCTTGCCGGCAGGTTTACAACATCGTTGGCACACTTGCTAGATGCTAATTGGTAACAAGTCCTACTAGGTATAATCCCTTCCTAGATTCTTTCCATATTTTTCTAATCGCAGAGGAACTATTTACACATCTCATACTTTCTGACATGCGCGTCTAGGTGCATGTAAAGAGGCGCAAGGTACACCGAATCAATAGGAATCAGAAAAACAATCAATGACACATGTGTTGAATAACTTTTTTATTTTTCTCTTTAAATATAAATTTTCTTATCATGCAATATTTAAAATTTTACTTTATCTTGTCTTCTAAAAAGTTTTGTGCTTTTTAATTATATTTTCACTTTCAGCGTACAAAATGCTTTGATTGCCACTTTTACTTTAGTCCCGCATATGCATGATTTCGATCCTGCCATACTGATAAGTGCTCGCGTTTAAACAGGCCCATTGCACGCAAGTGCATGCTCGGTACATGCAAATTACTTAATCGTGAAATAAGGCCCTGCTGATAGAGCGATTAACCGCTCTGCTTTGCAAATCTATCTTTGGACTTCATATGAATTAGTGTGATTTGTAGGCAATTTTATAATTTTGTTTAAACTAATTTTAGTAAAGCTTATTGTATATATTTTTTACTTATAATATTTTCTATTTAAGCATCATCACAGACACACCTCTATGATATGAGGCTTATCGATAGCATTTAACTTACTTGCATATTCATGTCAAAATTAATAGTTCAAAATATAGAAAAAATACTTCGAATCCACAAATGTTTCAGTTAGAATACAATAAAATAAAAATCCACTAAGCAACCTACCAGCACGCAAGAAAAGATTAAGGTCTAGATATAGAACTCAGCTAATGTAGTAGGGTTTTAAACTACGAGCAAAAGGTCACGGACGATTCACCGACGATACTATTTGGTAGAAAAGTTAAATTTTACGATGCCAACGATAAGGGCTTAATATGCAACATTCTAATTTAATTGACAAACAAATTAGAAAGGTGAACTTTGTAGTTAGGTATAACGAAATGTGGAGATAGTTACGTAAAATTAACGACGATTAGAAAAAATACTTGTGGTTGAAATATGCGTCTTATGTTGTCTTAATAATGCCAGATGTAGGCAAATTAATGAGAAATTATTTCCAAGTTTGTTCCAGAAAACATGTGTATCACAATAGTGACAGGTTGTCAGCCTGACGCCTAAAAATTGTAATACACCAATACCCTCGAGTCCCTTAGTCGCCTCTTACGACACCCGAGGGAAGGATGTGGGGTGATGCAATTCTAAGCCGGCATCACACGTCATAGTTATAATTTTTTTTCATGCTTTTAATTTAAATTAAATTCATCTTCTGGAATGTGATTTTAATAAGCACCTGTTTTATATCTCATTATATGATATTATTTTTATTCTAAATAAAGAAACTTTTTAACTTTTACATCTAATCCTTGATGTCAATGTGATCAGTAGTTGCACAGTAATGCTTACTCTCTTTTTCTTAGTTACGTCGTCGCCGTAAATTGAATAGTGTAACATATGCCCTGAAGCATTACTTTACTACCATTCACGACAATACTTTTTGCTACTAATGAATAATGATATATTATTTTGCCACATTATCAGCCCACACACAAATATTTAGTTCAAGAGAGATCAGTGAGAGTGTCGTATATATGAATTCATCGTGCATGATAAATTTTTGCTTGCAAATACTGCCTTTATCATACATGACACCTACGACAAACACTAATTATTTATCTACTTAGAACAAGTGAGGTGAAATTAAACAACCAGCTAATCAATCAGCGATTAAGAGATAATAGTCAGGTTTAGAGAGCAAAGGTACTTTCAAAAGATACGAAATTGAACTTTCAAAAAATTTGCATAACATGCCTACCCGAGTTTTTAGTTTCAAGAGAAGGATGTATGACAATGTGAACAAAAGGGTTAATTTTATTCGAGATTCGGTTTTTACTCTCATTTAGGCCTACTCCTACCAACACTTCAAAAGTAATATGTAGAAGGTACATGTAAAAATATTAGCTGCAAATATTTTAAGGGGTGAACCAGCCAATGAAACTGAAAGTTGTTCAGTTGTAATATTTTTTTGTAATATTTTTAAACCCTGTATAATATGATATTCGTATTGCTCTGTAGACCTCGAAGACCGGGTTCAGTGGCGTGCTTTAGGAGAGGCCTATGTCCAGCAGTGGACTACAATAGGCTGTTAATGATGATGATGATTGTAGGGACCTAGTCACGTTGTGTTTTGTCAGCAGTTTTGTATCGAGTCACTGCGGCGGCGAGCCCCGCTCGCCAGTCGTCTCCTCCACCTTAGCCTGTGCGCGCGCACCTCACACTTTAGTAATGTAAACCGGAAATTAACTGAAAATAATAACCTTCTGAAAAGGAGTCCAGCCTTTTCTTTCTACAAGTTCATCATCTACCATACCGTATGTCAACCACAATGGCATACGTGATAATTGGTGACACCGACTAGCAACACGCAAGACGCAAGATCAGCGAAATTTGGATTGATGAAAAATTCCCGTGAAGTATGAAGAAACTGTTCCGGACGAGACGACTCCCCCATGTCACTTGGGGTTACTGAAAGTGACTGGTGTTCTGTTCTACTTTTGGATAACATCATCGAAGAAGACGACACGACAATTTCATCAGATCCTCCCCGAATGAAGAAGTGCCATCGGTTGGAGTGGATTAGCTGCAGTTTTGTGTACGGAATGTAAGCCTCTGTTGTACGTAGCCCTTGATTATGAGCGAACTATGACATGCGATGAAGATTCCCTGACGGCAGTGTAGCGGTCACGTCTTGCTCCCACGTGGCTAGCGCTAGGACGCCGAGCATCGTGTTACAACTGCGAGCGTTTGAGGACACATAGGGTGTTACAAAGATCACTGGAGATTTTGTCGACGCCAACTGTCACCGTTTTCTTCAAGTCTGGAGGAATGGAACTTAGAGAAGACTCTCGCGTTGGAGTAGGAGTAGGGCGCGGAACCACTCAGAAGGCTCACCGGGAGGTCTTGAGAAGTTTATGCCCAGGCGGATTTTGGTTGGACAGCGTTTGGATATGAATCGGACAGGACATCTCAGTGTCTTACAGTGTGTCGTGTTTCAGAAAGTGTCGTGTAATTGTTAGATGAAATTCGTAAGTTGAAATATTTAAGAACACCATGTACAATATTTAAGAATTCATACCTTTGTCATTGTAAAATTTATAAGTCGTAGAATCATACAAGTCCTACTATTGTTCGTTGTAATTTGTCAGTCAGCGTAATTGTAAACGTTTGATATGTTCGTAGTTTCTGCGTAGCCAATGTTATCGTTCTTTATGTCAATGTAATATGAGATCCTTTTGTTTAGTCATGTTTTGGTTTCGATTTTGTTGTAGCTTTGTAATATTGAAAATTTTTACCAAAATTTTGAAAAAGGAGGGGAATATTGTAGGGACCTAGTCACGTTGTGTTTTGTCAGCAGTTTTGTATCGAGTCACTGCGGCGGCGAGCCCCGCTCGCCAGTCGTCTCCTCCACCTTAGCCTGTGCGCGCGCACCTCACACTTTAGTAATGTAAACCGGAAATTAACTGAAAATAATAACCTTCTGAAAAGGAGTCCAGCCTTTTCTTTCTACAAGTTCATCATCTACCATACCGTATGTCAACCACAATGGCATACGTGATAATGATGATGATTGCTCTGTATCAAAAATGTTGGTATTCGGTATTGCTCAGCCAACAGTACGGTACAAACCGAATGCATCAAATTCTAATTAACTATCAAATTCCCGAGAGTGTCACCAGAATAATAATTGACAAGTTCTTTGATGAATAGCTCGACGGCCACCTTGTTACCCGCGCAGTAGGCCCCATCCGTCTTGCTGGCACATATCAGCACTTTCCTACCTTTAATTTGATGGTAAATCATGACTATGCGACCATACGAGTGATATATTGGAAGTTTTTGTGCCTTCTTTTCGTTGGAAGAGATAGTTGGCTATATTTAGCTGCTGTTACTGGTGCAACAATCAAAGACTACACAAATATCTATTCGACTGCAACAAAATTGTTGTTAGGCAATTTTTGATTAATCATCAATTAAGTCTCTATGTCTCTTTTAGGTCCCTTTTGGCTACGGCCCGATTCCACACACATTGTAATGTTGTAATGGAGGTTTTTAGTTCATTGAGAGATATTGCTACATGCTGGCAACATCAAGGCTCAAAGTGTTCTAACAATTAATAAACTTAACGGTACTTATCAAAACAATAAAAGGGTCCTCACATTCCTAGTCAGCCTTGCCATGGTACTCGGAAGACACAGAAGATTAAAAAAAGAAAAAATAAAAATGTAACCAAGAATAAAAAACAAGGCGTTTATTTTTCGAAGGTGTGTATCGGTGACTGCATAGCTGGTTGACATTATTCTTCTTCATACCACTCAATGAATGTAAGAATTATGAAGGTTTAGAAAGGACTTGCATTAGGAATTCATTCGCGTCTCTTTTACGAATAACAATTTCAATAACTGCTCTAGAATAAAAACATTGCTATCAGTTTCACATAATTTCTATTTTTTTGTTGTTTATCATATTTAAAAAAGTGTTATATTGAAACCGAAACCTTTCTTCTATTTAAGCAAGATGTGCAACAACTGAAGTTCACTCTCATCATTCTTCGAAGTCAAAGATATACGTATAGTACGTAGGTACAGGATAAAGAATATATATCTATTGTCCGACTTTGGTAAGAAAAAATATAGGCAAGCAGTCATTCCTGTCTCTTCTATAGCTCTTCAAATTCAAGCGCTTGTCACCGTGGTAGTCAATTTGTCATGTGACATCAAAGTCCTTTCCTCCTCATTTAATAATCTCTCTCTGTCATCCTCAACGGACACAGGGATTAATACGATCGGGGATCAGCTTCAAATAAGTATACAAAACACCATTGAAGTAAAATCAATGCTTGAAGTGTGATATGGTACATAAGTCCATTTAACTTTGCTGGCAACGATACACGAATGTCTAGGGATAACCGATGTAAAATAAGATAGCAGTGGAAGAATATTAAATTACAACTTTTATAAGATCTCATCGACAGGTGAACATAAAATAAAATTGACAATGCCGCTTACGATCAATGGAAGAAAAACAATAAAAATACTACAAAGCTACAGCCACACCGTTACTTATAGAAATTATATTGACAGGACACAGGCGCGTGAGAAATAAAATTATCAAGATTCCAGATTCTATAATTAAATTAGCGTCCTCGAAATTATAAAAGAAATTGTGGATGAGACGCTTCGTGGGGCGCCAACTAGAGACACATACCTTCAAGTTTTATGTCCATCAAATCGATCGATAATTGAAATGAGGCCCGTGTAAAAAGCAGAGAAACGATTATCCCTGTACCTTTTAAGACGTCCGAGATACACAAATGGACTTTGAATTAGAATTTATGTCACTTAAAAGAGATGATATAAAAACGCGCCGACGGGTTTACACGCAATAAAAATATGGGAACGACAAGAATGCTTCCCGGTTGTCAATCGGGGGTTTAATAATCGTAAAATGTTCAGATCCATTCGGTATTACAAGAAAAAAGTAAGTACTCACCACTAACTTTTTAAAGTCTCTCCATGGTCCAAAGTTTTTCTGTGTAACTAAGTACCAAAAATCAGTAAAATGTAAGAATTGTGAATACCTACGTCGTATCAAAAATATGCGGAATGTTTATGATAAGCTATTACGTATATATAGTTCAATGACTTGTAGGTCAATTGACAAATTACTATATCGTTAATGCAAAATAGCGTAACACACCTAGCAATAAACGCTACAGTGTTCCGTGGGCATATATTTCTAATTATACCAACATTTTTACTATTGATTAATTTTATTTCTTGCTCTTATTGAAAGAATTTGCTCGTAAACGAAACGCTGGATTGCACGACAAACTCGTCCAAAAAGCACTGTAGTACATTGAGGCTTTTGACACAGTTTTAGCAACAAAACCGGCAATGTATAAAGATAATTTTCATTTTACAAGCGTTTTGGATCCAACGTAAAGTTTTATAAAAACAAACAGCGCACCTTATTGCCACTTAGAGGTCGAATAAAAGTAATATTTGCATTTAAATGTGTACCTACGTCTACATCGCAGCATGGAGGAGTGTTAACGACTCACATACATTGCTGGCAGTTGAAATGCTTGGTAATTAAAATACAAAGTTTCCTATCTTTTTTCTACTTTAAATTTAAAACTTTTAAACACTTTACTATATAGCCAACCATATAACTAAACTACTTATTAGGTACCTACTTATATAACCTTTTACTTTTCCTCCTTTTTTTCTTAAACTTACTTGTAATCACTTTATTTATCTAAGTATTTCTTAGGGAAGAAAGAGTAATACAAATCTGTGAGACTTTAGCGTATCGAATTTATTTATAGTATTTGATTGTGGGGGCGATGCGCGGAAATCATTTAATCAATTTGAACACCTTTTCTTCACTAAAACTATAAGACATTATTACGGGTTTTAACTCACGGTAGGGATATATCGAGCACCCAATATTACATACCAAGACTGGTAAGCGAGGCTATTGAAATCACCAAGTACAAAAATTTCAATAGAGAAGATGGCTTCAAATTGTCAAGTACATGGAATCCAGTGGTAAATTTGTGTAAAAATAAGTTTGTGTCTAAACCTGCAATAAAATCATGCGATACCGTTAGTGTGTGTTGTCGAGATGACTTTCGAGTGAGTACCGATAGTGACCAAAGTGTTCCGAAAAAACGCAGAAGAATGAGGGTAGACAGATATGTTTGCCCTTAGCCGTCACCCGCAGCCGCTCCAGTTTACCCGTGATCATGGCGATTGCAACATCGCCGAAATATTGGGTGCTCGATATATCCCTACCGTGAGTTAAAACCCGTAATAATGTCTTATAGTTTTAGTGTTAATAACCACGGAACCTTAAAATCAAGTGTTACCTTTTCTTCATTAGAAAGATAGGTACATTATTCATAGGAGTGAATACAGTGTTATAGTTTTGTTATAGTTATCTTAATTCTACAACAAAGTCGCTATTTAGGACTAAATGAAAAGACTATAAGAGTAAAAATAGACTCAACACATGTTATCTGTCGATCTTTACTCAGCGAGTCCCGGGTGACCGTTGGAAACAACTTTCCTACAACCGGCTGAACTGACTAGACCGTTTTAGATGCCATTGAATCCTTCAACTGCTTATTTTATGACCTGAACGGACTGTTTGAGGCGGTATATTTGCCGGAGCACGTTTTCGTAGCCTTTTGCTGGCCAAGACCTGGAATCGAGGCTATCAAGATTTAGCTGAAAATCCAAGTCTTATCGATGTAGGTATCTATCCAAAAAAAGGAAATAAAAGAGATATATTTTTTAGAAGAACTGCAGAAAAGAATGGTAAAATAATCAAACCCGAAACTCGAAATATTCACATCACAGTCATCAGAACCGTTGTTGTTCCTATGTTTCAAAATTTCATAAAGAAGTTCTTATAACGTGCGCGATACAATTTGCTAACCAATCTAAGATCGTTACCTACCTAGCTCACCCAAAGCTCGCATTCCTTCTGCTTGAATGCAGACAAGGAAACCGACCGTCTAATCATTTACCGTAACTAAAACATGCAAATTCCACTAGCACCCAGAGCAGTACAATGCTGTTGACATCCTTTACCAGATGCCAACAGGGATGCCAGCTGGTCAAGTAGTCCTTTCTCTCAAGGTGCCTCATTAATGATAAAGCTGCATTCATACAGAGAATGTTTAGAAGGCAAGACAATAAATTGTTTAGCATACTGCTCCGGATCTGTCAAAGAATGCTTCAGCTTCCTGAGGGTCAATTCTAGTTTGTACCTTCCTAATAATGAAACCATTACTTGTTTAGATTCAAAATATATCGAACCCAGGACTAGAAAGCTCTAGAAAGTCATTAAACGTTCATCAGATTGCATATTAGTTAACAAAGTAGTAAATAGCGAACTTAGTTTTAGGAGATGTGATGGATGATGAGGCCAGTAGGCAGAGTGACGACGGAGAAGGGAAAAGCTACCCTGGTCGGGTGTTGTGACCTGGGGACCGATTGGTCCAACCAGACACATTATTTGGTGGTTGTACTTGTATATAGCGATCGGCGGTAACACTTCGATACTGCGTTTCAGGACCTATAATATGTGGAGCGAATGCGCGCCGCCAAAATTTTTTTAGCCCAAATAAAACAATTCAAATTCCGGGGTCTAATATTTTTATTTCACTTTTACCCATACTACTTAGTTAGTATGGTAGACGAAAGAAATTCCAATGACCCTTATTTGTCTTTACAGAATCGGTACCTTCCCGCTGCGAGTCAGGTGGTCTGGTCCCACCACATGTTCAAGAGGGAAGCGGTTCTTCAAGGGTCGGAGTACTATCGAAGGGTGATCTGATAAAAGACCGAGGGGTTCAACTGAGTATGTAGGTCGGTAGGTTTAAAAAATTTATGAAATCAAGATTTCACTTTTTTTTGCTTTTTTCTAGCGAACATATTTTTTTGTTTTTTGTAAAGAGCAAGATACAAATAAAATAATTACGTAACGTAAACAAACAAATTACGTAAAAGCTCCAGAATGATAGGTTCTTTTCTTTCAAAGCCCTCTACATTTCTTTACAAGACAGATTACTCCCAAAAGTACCTTTCTTGTTTCTTCCTATTCTCATAACTTAAGTACCAATTTTCTAATAACGCGTTGCTTTAATCGGTAAGTAATTTATGTACCGAATTCTACGCCCTTACTGATTAAAAACACCGTCTTTAATATTCAAAACACCGATAGCTTATTAGAAACGCATATTCGGCACTTCATACATCAATTGGTTTTATTAGATACATTATTTATTGCATGAACTGCATGAAGGTGAAAAATAAATTACGAAAACACGAATAGAAAAAGTTTTTTGGATGAAACATTTTCAATCCATTTTTGTATCTTAACGTAGCTTACGGAAAAAGTACATACATACATATATCACGCCTTTATCCCTTGCGATGCAGGCAGAGAATTAACGGCCGCAAGAATACGGTCGCTATCGCCACGTCTGACACGCACGGAAAAAGTAACTAGGTAACTATTTGTTATTCAATTCGAAAGTTTGTTTGAACTAGATTTAATTTAGCTTATCAGATTATCAAAAAATATATTGTGAAGCTATTTGCAGCAGTGGATATCCTGGACTCTACATGGTATGGTGCCCCGAAACTAAGTGCCTGCAAAAACACGCGTGAATATTAATAAAACATGTATCGTAAGATGCAGCTCATCAACCTACTAATTCAACGGATACACTTATGAAGGTTTGTTGTACAGTTATTAAGAAAAACTAACAATAGTTGATCCCTTGAATACCCATTGGATAATTAAAAAATGCAATACATTTTTTTAAGTTGCAGTTGCTTAAAAACTCATTTATTTACTGGCTATTTTATTGCGCCTTTTAGCGAAGAGTAAAATATGGCCTATCTCATAGACTATGTAGCGAACAATAAATTAACAACGTTTAAAGCGTAAAAAGGTTAGTAATTAAAAACTTTAACACTGAATATATTTCATGAATATTGAGATGGCCGGCCACTCAGTAATAAGACATCAACGGTTTATAGTATAAAAATCCTGCCCCTGAGTTAATGTAATACCTATTCATTAAGTACACTTGCGACGGGAAAAAACAAGTGCACTTATATGTGGGATGAAGTACAAGCGATAGCGTGAGCGGATTAATTATTTGTAATTTGAATTATCTTGATCCTTCCTTAGGATGACTGAGACTGACTTAACAATTAAACAATCTCATCTAAACTACGCATATTCGATGTTTGCCGTCATTTATTTATACCTGTCTCATTTATTTATATCTGTGTATATTTAACCTGCCGTACTTATTCCGGACTCAGGACTGGTAAAGGGATTTTTTAGATGACTCTTAGAGTGAATTTCCCATAGGGAGGGGTAGTAAATAAACTTACGAAATTTTATAAAAGCTTATTTAAATTTTGCAGAATAAAAACGCGCTGAACGCATTAAAATACCAATTATAAGGGGTAATAGTTTTTTATTGGGCACTAAACTGAACTTGAAAATTCCTCAATCTGAAATAGCGACACCTAGTTCGGGCAAGACGTGTTGCTATAAACCCAAATAATCCTCATTGGTCGGAAATTATAGCACCCATACCGTGAAATAATTCAAACTTTTCTTTGAAGTCAGATTTGTAAAAGTTACTGTTTTCTTTCCGCTCCCGCTACCGCTTATGCCTGACGCCGAGGTGTTAAGCTCTAAACCCACAATTACGCATATTGGATGACCAGATCAAAAGCCCCGGCGTTATTACCCTACCAGGTACACCAAATTAAAACGAAACGTTTAATTTTGCTATTAATTCTATAGAAAGTGTTCCTGAGTTGCGAAGGATGTCGAGTTTCAGTAAAATAAGTCACAAGAAAAGCTGTTTTATAAAGTTTAATTTATGTCTAGAAATAATATGAAATAAATCTGTGGGTACTTACTAAAGTATTCTCCGTCATGTCATGTCATACGTATCCACTGATAGTTTTATAAACATTTTGGAAGTGTATCTACCCGCATTCAAGCTGTTGCATACGACATATATTTAGGTATCCATTTACATCCATAGTTTACTTAAAGAACAGAAAATAGATGGACCTAACATAAAAGGTATAATAAATCTAATAAAAAACGTGTACCTACTATAGATCATTGTGTAATAGAAGTTTAAGTATTGGTACGGTCTCAAAAGAAAATTGAATTCGGAACACGAATCGAACAATATAACGGTCAGACATTCATCATTGAAATTCTATTCACAGCACAGATATGTACACAAAAATTAAACATACAAAGTAATGTATCATAGTAAGAATTACCATTTGTACTAGAAGAAAAAATACCTTAAAGTTGTCTATGAGCGCATCGTTGATAAAGACGCCTACGCGCGGGACAGTAAAAGTCGCTTTCCAAACTGTGTACCGTGACAAGTCAACAAAGAACTCTTTGCCTCCCTTGGCTTGCATGCATAATACACAATGTCAAAGTGTAGTTTTTTTAACAATAAATTTGGTGCATCGCACACTTGACGCACGACGGACCGCTTAAATATCGCAGCGTTCTGTCAGATCCATACTAGAAATGTCAATCCCCATACTAAAACCGCTCAACCGCTGTTGACGCAGCGCTATCGCAGTGTCGTCCGTCGAGTGCGGTTTTAGTATGGGGAGTGACGTTTCTAGTATCGGCTGACAGACCGCTGCAATATTTTAGCGGTCCGTCGTGTGCGCCAAGCAAAGAGTTATCAACTAAAGTGAGAAACTAAATTCGACCAATCACTTTTTATTCCCTTGATCAACGCCTGAGTTTCGAGTCTAAAAGCTACCTAACTCTCCACAGACGTCCACAATGTACATTAGCGTCTAGACACACTGTTAATAAACCTAGAAACTTTCTGCCCACGGCCCAGACCACCCATTAACACAGAACATAATTAAACACATCATTTATGTCTAATTAAAGTCTCGTTATGTGTAAAGGCGTGTTTATATAAACTAATGTGTAGTTTACTTTGTTGTAGCGTACGTGAGTATTCAGCTAATGTATTTTGCTTCTTCCGACTGGTCTTGAGTCTAGACGATTGATGTGAGTTTGATGAATTTACGCAGTGTAGAGCTTGCACAAAATTAAAGTTGCAAAAAGCCATAGAGCCAAGGTAGGTATCAGCCTATAGGATCAGATCAGGTTCGCAACGGGAAGATAAAACGCCAAACACATTTCTTCATTCATTCCGGAGTCACAGGACAGATTTGGGCTGATAGGACGATGAAGATGATGCAACGTATTTTCATCCTTAGCTGCGTTGTTTTCCCTCTCCCTCCATAATTCTAATTACCCAAATAGTTTAACTCTTTGTTAACTTACAACTTTTTAGAAGAAAAATCATTAAATAATTTTTACTTTAGATGTATTTAGGATGACGAAACTACGAAGAATCTTTAAGAATATTTCATACTTTCTGTCGATTTTATATTATTCCGACAGAAAATAAATATCAGCTAATAGACATTAATGACTTATGAGGTATTCGAATATGCAATACTTTTGACCTCCGATGGATAATCTTGCAATAAGTTTATTATCATACATAAGCCTCTCTTTAGCACTATGAGGCGCTAACAAATTTTGCTTGCATCTCATAAGCGTCTCTAAGCAACGGTAAATCACTGACCCACCATAATGTACTACATAAAGTACTGACATTCAATATGTGAAATTCACAAATAAGTAGTAAAGATCCCACTTAGTGACAGCTAGACTTTATAACAGTAACTTCATACGTCCGTTAAACGGTCAGACACAGTAAAAGAAAAAATGAAAGAAAGCTCAGTAGAATAACTTTAAGTCACATCTGTTGATCGACGGAGGCTAATAGTAGCGGGTTATAGAGTGGAAAGCGAAGGTTTTTGCAGCCACTCCAAATTGTATTAGTGGAGCAAATAATTGGTAAGATAAGGTTTGATTCGCCTCGACACGCAAATAAGAAGAAGAAGCGTAGGTTTGGAGAGTTTAACATTGGACGCCCTCTGGCCAGAGCAGAGGGATTAATAACGTAAAGAAGGCAGCTGGTAGCTACTGGATTGGCAAAACGGAACATCGTACCCTGTGCAGTACCCTGGGGGAGACCTACGTCCAGAAGTGGGCTGCTATAGACTGACGAGATATTGAATTCATGTGCAGACTCATGTCTGTGCTGTGACATGTAGACTTATGACATCATGATCAATATCTTAGTAATTCTTGTCTTCGCTTATTTCATTCAATATTATTGGTAGCTCGACCAAATTGTATACCGAGAACTAACGGACGACACCTATGCAAACTGCCACGCCTCGGCGGATAACCAAGCGGCCTATTTTAATCACGTATACTCTTTCATTCTCCTACTGTGGTTGAGCCTAACTACTTGACTGTATTCGATCACAATCAGTAAAGAAAACTAATCCGCCCATTAGTATTGGAGGTGCATCCACTCAGATACAATCACAATCACATTCGGTGTTAAGGCCCAGTCCGGCACGGGATATTTGAAAATAAGTAAGTCTATAGTTTAAAGGAATTTGAAAGAGAATGTTAGGTTTAAAGACATTTATTCTCAAAAAGAATTACAAATAAATTCACTTACATGAGAAAAATTATTCTAATATTAAACTAATTCACTTAAAGAGCATAACAATGTTGTAAAAAAAATGTAGGTAGAAGCATAACAAAATATCACAAACTCGATACGAACGCAGTAGCGGGCCCGAACACAGCAATGTTGCACACAAAAAATAAACTATATAAGTAAACTAACAAATGAAACTTCGGAACTAAAAGTGAGCACAGATGATGATGATATAGATGAAAGATCAGCATAGATGAAGACAAAAGCGTATAAAAATATTTAAGGGGCCAATCAAGACTTTGAATTTGGACAATTATTGTCACCACTGGTTACAGGACAGAATTGATATCTGCTTATAAAAACAATAAATTTGACGTAGTAACTTTACCAATATTGACTAAGGTCAGACACAGTAAAGATAACATCGGCCACATAGGGATTCGTAACTAAATCATGGCATCACTTCCGCTCAGCATTTAAATTAATCTTTGCCATTATCATGTTAATGTAATTACAACGAGGTACTACCTCATCTTAAATAAGCTTCAATATTCATTTAAGTAGGTACCTATCTGTATTTGGACGATGTGTTGATATGAGTGACATATGAATCGCTTTGTATTAGTGTCAGTAGTTGCTAGGAAGCAAATACACACAAAGGCAACTGTATATGCTAAACATGATTGAAAGGAACCAATATACGATATGAATCTGACTTCTGGTGAAAAGAAAGCTAGTTATTGAGTCATGAACGAACAAACCAGTTTACATACATGAAGAAGTTAAAGCTATTTATGCAGAAAGTCAAGAATCTAGTTAGATACGAAGTCAGGACTAGATTCTATGCAAATTTGATCATAGCAAAGAATGGAGACAGTCAAAATATTGAATAGACAATAGCTACCAGACACAATAAATCCGTTCTATTACACGCCTACTGACTGAAGAGTGAAGCAAAAAATGTCTACCTATCGCTGTCTACGTCTAGACATTGTTGTAACATTAGTAAGTGTAGTAATCCGATTCGTGGCTGATTTAAACAATGGTATTCGCCTACACGACGATTTTATTGTCCGATCGACATGAGCATTTCATAACGCAGACAAATAACTTCCACAGTTTGATTTGAACTTGAGGACATAAACCTTACTATGTAGCGCATTGGCAGTGCGTCTCCCGTGAGGGTCGTAAGAGCGAGGATTAACTCGATCCAAGCCCGGTCCTAGAGAAGGACAACTCCACACTAAACTCTCCGTCAGGCGGGTGTGACAGAGGTCTATCGTGCGGTAGACTCCTGCAGCCGCCCTAGCTTCGCACTTATCAACTCGTCGTCCTTGTGGTGTGAGTCAGGGACCAAAAAAGATCCTGGGCAACCCAGCGTTTCCCACGATAGCGTCCCAGGCAACGCAGTGTCTGTGACCCTGCCTCAGACACTGATTAGATCGTCTATCACAGAAGTGAGGTTAATGATGATGATGATGATGATAATGAAATATTGACCATTTCTGGCGGCTACGAGCGTGAGACGGATACACCAACACAGTCTTTTACTTAATTTAAATACTTGCATAATATGTCTTAAAAGCAAAACGTGGCGAAAAATATTATTAAAATATTACTTTGCATCTCAGATGTATATTTATTATGATCATGATTTTTTTCTAAGTAGTTATGATGACTGTCAATATTTTTCGACCTCCTATTTATTTGATCTTTGACACAAGGCACTAATCTAGACATCACGATAGCCTATAATAAGACTCTCCCGATTGGGTAGCGGATTGTATGCCTGCCTTCTACGCCGAGGGTCGTGGGTTCGATCCCCACCGGACACAAATATTTGTTAAGTCAATTTACAAATATTGGTGTTGAGTCTGGATGTTTTCTATGTATTATTATACATTTATTTATTTATTTATTGTATTTATTTACAAAAAAAAAGTATATATTTATTAGTATCAGCTATCTAGTTTCCCATAGTACAAGCTTTGCTTAGTTTGGGGCTAGATGGCGCTGTGTGAATTGTCCAGGATATTTATTTATATTGCTCGATCCTGCTTGACAGATGTTTCACGTATTGTGACTACTTCTGATTGGGCGAGTGAAACACTTATTTATATCTATGCAAATGTATAACATATTTGCATGATAAAAGAACAGTGCTACTTGAATGATTTGATTACTCATATAATTTATGTATAGAATTTAATTGACACCTGTTTAATCCTATTTCATGAATGACGTATATCTTACTAAACCAGACTCAATCAAAATTCTGACTTCTCTTTTTGATCTTTAATTCTTTTTCATTTTCGATGCTTATCCTATCTATAAATGTGGTAATAGATAAATTCTATGCTTTAAAAAGTTCAATGACAGAAATTTTCATATTGGCCCACTACTAGTACCTAACATAGAAGATCATTTCGCCATATAAAACTAACCCAGACAGACTAAGACAGTCACATTATTAATTAATCTATTGTTTCCAAATACGGAATCATTTCGTAGGCGGGAATCCCCGGTCAAGGGTATATTTGCTTATAATTCTCTAACATAACTCTATGTGACCTTTACGAATAAATTTGCCAAATATCTAAAGCTTTTTCAAACAAACATGGAACTCGTAAATAAACAAAACAACATAAATGGACAATTCAAACTCCAAAACAAGAGTAATTTATACGATTTATCCAAATTCGACACCACTATTCATATTTGAGTATTGTCGTATTATTGCGAGTTTATAGTCGAAAATTTTCCACTGCTACTTGTTTATATTAAACACATAAACTTGTTGTTAAATATGACAAGAACTAATAGAAACCCAGATCGCGCGAGGCGCGAATAGTGACAATAATAGAGGACATTTAGTCAAAAATACTACAAAGGAACGTACGTAAAGTAGTTACAGGTTAGTCACTTCGACCGTGAAAATCAATATAATGTAATGAATTATCTGTTTGACATTAAATAATGTTACATTCCAGCCGATTTTGCACATCCTCGAGACTATTTACAAATGTAATCTGCAAACATTCCGTCTTGTTGCTAAATAATCTCTTATTACCTAATAGTAACCAAGATGATTTTCTCAAATAAATTGATTCAAAATGGTAGTTGTAATAAATATTGACTAAGATTGGTTTAGTCGGAAGCCTGATTAGGATGTTTTAACTATGTGAACGAACTGTTATCTGGAGCACTTACTGTAATCTGCCGATGAGGATTTATAGTTACGCGACCAGTACACAGCAAATACAGACATGAAAACGCATTTATTTGTACACACATTTATCACCGTTCAGTCCCACATATTTGTGGAACACAACAATTTTACGACAACGAGTCTTGAACGCGCAAGCCCCTTATTTGTGAACAGTAAAATTTGCAACAAAAGCCGCTAAGCACTCAGATAATGATGATAGTAACAGGAGAGTATTTGCAGATTTATTTGACAATAGAAGAATACATAGTGACAAGTAATCATAACTGCATCGTAAATTGGGTAGTAAACCGTTGCCTGCCACTCCTCCTGTCCGTAGAATTCAGCGGAACGCATAGACAAGTTTTATGTCCTTTACATTGATGAGCATGAAGTGGAAAAGGTTAAAGGGCTCAGTCAAGAACATAACGTACGAGTATTATTACCTCGGACTTCGACGACGCGACATAAACAACGTCCAATAAAATACATTACAAAGTGCGGTTTGGTTAATTAAAATATTCCCGATCGATTCCAGTTAGAAAGTTAGACGGTAATGGTGTTGAAATGAATTTTATAATAGAAACAAGTGAAAAAAGTAATCTAGGTGTATAAAAAATGAGGTACTCACGTGTATACAGTTAGTAGCATCCAGCACTGAAGTTGCGCGCCGGGAAGCCACGTGACGTAGCGACCAGTCAGCGCACAGTCGACACAAGATGCAATATACAGCATACCACCGCAGTGGCGGCTTCAGGTACGCACTCGTGTATCCCACTCTACTCGCTACTGGTAACTTACACCCCGGTATATTGACTAGCTTTGAACGTTCTAAAATTTTGATTGTAGTTTTAAGGCCGAAATGAAAAGTTTATTTGCGTTTGACGGACATCTACTTGTCTAAGCACCGGCTGTCGTCAGCCGAGCTGAAGTTGCTAGCGCGCGCGGGGAATGGAAAGAAGACTGAGGTCACTCTTCTTAGAGCACACCCCAGCATCTTGTTCTTAGCTGCCGTTTAAATTGCAGAGCTATTCAAAGAAATGATTAGTGCGCGTTCCCTAACAGTGTGCCGTCTGGACGAGTGATTTCCATATTGCTCCTGCAACAAAAACAAAACAACGTTTAACGGGTTTATAGGTTTCGATCATAACACAAATATTGGGGCAAACACCGCTGCAGCAGAACGCGTTAGAAACCACCCAAAAGTCGGCCAAGCGAGGGCTGTAAAGGGAGAGCCATAAATAAATCACACCTTCACACAAGCCCGAGGGCCTTTTGTTTAAATGCTACCAAGACATACAAAAAACTTTTATTTTTCTCGCAAGTTAAACTCAAAAAACTCGAGTCGGTCGAGATTGTGCAAGATCACAACAGAAAAATCATTAAACAATGCGCCTGCCAGGAATTGAGGTGTTTATTATATCGGTCCACGCTCGCTCGTCTCGCTCCGCAAAAACGCGGCCGTCCAGGTAAACTCGGACGTCGTTTTTTGCACCTTCGGGAACTTATTATGCGGGATTTATGTCACTTTTTGTTGCATCCAAGCTAATTATTGTTATCCACTTTCTGCTTGACCATAGCGTTCTCTGTGGACCCATAATGGGCCACTAATTCTTATAACACCTCCGGAGTTAAGGCGTCAATCGGTACGACGTCTGCCTTTGTGAGAGTGAACAAAGCCTCCCGCAAGTCCTACTGTGCTTTTGACTTCACGTTTTTATTTGCATTCTCGACGTCTCATTCACCTCTGCCAGGTCTAGCTGCACCTTTACAGCCATTTCACTTCCGAACGCTAATTGATAATAAGTTTTGACTGTTTTATCATAAAGCTGACTCATTGACCGACATGGGGCAGGTTTTAAAAAAGGGATTGCAAATAATTTTTTTAGGAGGCGCGTATCGGCATGCGGTTGAAGAAAAAAGGAACAATAAAATATCGAATTTAGACAAGCAATCCGGGCGCGGGACTTATTATTTTAGCCAACAAAGTAGAAAACCATTTACTATAAATCATTTTGAATGCTTTCTTGGTTCCCGAGCGAGGAGCGGTCGACGCAAAGGGTGATTTCTGTCGGAGTAGTACATAAATAAAGGCGAAGGTCCTGTGTGCGGATCTCAGGTATGGTCAGGAATACTTGACACATTTGAATTTGTTCTGTTCTTATGTCAAGTACCTTAGGGGCTAAATTGCATGAACGTTGTCGCGACTGTAGGTGCATTGGGTTTAAAGTTGACGCCATTGACTCTGACGGACTAGATGAGGCATTTGAACAGCTAGTAGGAATAACTTACTTATCGTTAAAAGGAAACATTAACAAAGTACACATAGTACTTGTACAAGTTACAGGAGATAATTTTAGCATGATTTATAAGAAAAGTGCGCCTCTATCTTTATATTTGTACAGCAATTTTGCATGCATTTTATAAAAAATCTCTGGTACAATGTCAGGGATGTCAATGTCATTGACCGATCTAGCTGGACTCTATATCGTGCGTGCTTCGTATTGTACGGTTGCGGTGTGCGACCACACGTAAAATGCAGTCACCGTAGGGTTTCTTTGGTGATTGGACGAGTTGTGAATTGTACTAAGGTTCGATTTCCGGATTCCCAGTCGACGCTTGTCAATCTTTCAATTTCTTATTTTCATTTATGTAGTAAGCTGTTCAGTAGTCATGAATACTGAAAACTAATATGACTTGATGAGGGGCAACTTTTCCGACACACACGTCAAATAAGTAACATAAATGTAACTCAATAACCTGCAATCAAATTCGTATGGTTGTACAAAATAATATTCCTATTTCGAGCAATAAGTACAAAATAAACTGCCATCAAATTCGTATGGACGTTCAAAATAGGTATATTACCTATTTCGAAAAATTGGTACTGCGAGTCCATAAAAAAATAACTCAACATAAAAAACCTATACAAGCTGTTGGGAAATATACTAAGTCCCATGAACCAGCCCAGAAACTGAACAACTTTACCCAAGAAACATAAGTGAACTGAAAAAGCAAAAGGACAGAGCACTTACGATCCTTTTTTAGCACATGCTTAAAGCTAAAATGTAAACAGAAGTCCCTGTAATTTGAGAACTCAGGAGACGATTCCAATTATCGAATAAAAATCGCAATACTATAAAAATGGTGGGTGGTCTATTTTATGTAGTTTTGCTCCCAGGCTACTACGTATGCAAAAATACATTTAACTATATTGACCTATGACATTTTCTTAGTTCTTTTCAAGTTTCATGTTTCTAGTAGAAAAAGCTTGGTAGCCACCAGCGGTTTCACCTGCTATTATGAATCAATTTCTTGCAAATAAGCCTATGCAATTAATTTCAGGGTTGTTGTTGTTTTCTTTGGTAAGAAAATCGTCACAATCGATTCAAGTTTAGGTAGGTACCTTAATTGTATTAACATTTACAAAGAACAAAACATTACGTTTTATTAATCAAATTACCTATACAGTAGGTATCCAAATAACAATTTATTGGGATTTACCGCAGCACTCACAGTGCTCAATATCAGTCAAAAACAAGATCAAATACTTTTGCGCATATGGCATTATTTGTAGGCTAGGTATGATCTCTCCGTGCCGTGTGGTGCTGTGTGATTCCGGCTTAGAATAGCATCACCCCACATCCTTCCCGCGGGTGTCGTAAGAGGCGACTAAGGGACTCGAGAGTATTGGTGTATTACAATTTTTAGGCGACAGGCTGACAACCTGTCACTATAGTTATACACATGTTTTCTGAAACAACCTTAAAAAACAATTCTCAAAAATGTCAGACGTGGCGATAGCAACCGTATTCTTACGGCCGTTAACGCTCTGCCTACCCCGCAACGGATAAAGGCGTGATATATGTATGACATGTATGTATGATCTCTTCTTAGAAGATGAGTAATAAATTCAATTAACATGACGCAACCAATACATTTACTTATAATTTGCAACAAAAGCTATTCGCTTAATCCGCCTTGTATCTTACAAAATACAAGCCAAATATAGACTTTCGGATAATCACCTCCCGTCAAACAAAACAGAACCTTATCGCTCATATAAATAAGAGTGCTATTCTGGCAGCAATATACTTGACCCACTGCTAGTCTCATTAATCACACGAAGACTAAATGAAAATATTCATTTAAGGAAATGCTTGGTAGGCAGATCAAGGACGTATTTCATACTACAAAGCTTTTCCTGTTCGAATTTTCGGAAAAGCACTTCAAGAAAGAAAAAGTTATTTAGATTTCACTATTATACAGCTGGTTTTGATACAAATATAGATTTGATACTTATACACATATCTTATTATTTAAATTTTTAAATGTTGATAGTTATCTAACCAGAAGGTAAGCAGTCCGCTATCATATTTTTTTTATCAAAGCTCACAATAGCGTACAGTTACGCATTTTTTTTATGTATTTTCGGAAGTAGAATTGCAAGTTGAATTTTCAAGTCTAACTACCTACCAATAAACATAGACGAAAAATTTATGTGTCTATGACGAAATCGGAAAATCTGTAATGGAAAACTTATCATAATCCACACCCAATCTTTTCAAAAAAGATGTTATGATCTTTCTTCTGGTAGTTTATGGTCTACGAAAAGTTTAAATAGTAAGTCAGTCAGTCAGTGCATATGTTTTATTATTTTAGAGTAAGTGTGAGCCGTGGTGGTATTTTTGCCTAATTGATTTTTATTTTTTTACTATTGTCTCTATTTTATATGACATTGTTTTATTATTTGAATGGACTTTGTTTTAGAGTAGATACACAATTCGTCAATGGCAAAACTACGCACAACATCGACCAATCAGAGCAGTCCGAAAACAGCCATCTATCCGTTTGCGAGAGTTCGACTTTCGAACTCGGACCAATCATAAATCTCCGCGACTCAAACGTTTTATTTTGAAAACGCTAGTTTCAAAACTACGTACCTACCTACATGTTTACTGGAACACTGTCACTCGACTACGATGTGGTACCATTTGAACTCGATTTAAAACAACACTAAATTATAATAATTGTATATTTTTATGCATTGTGTGTACGTTTATATAGCAGCTATATAATTATTTCATATTCTCATTTTTATTCGGTGAGATCGTCAAATATATTTTTTACAAATTGCATTCAGGTCCTTCCGCTTTACTCATAAACAAACCAAAATTTTATTTTCAAATTACAAGAAAATCGAAACCTTAAAAACTTAATTTATCATGAGTTACGTTCACCGATTGCACGTCCTTAAATTCACCCGTACTCATGGGTGTAAGATATTTATCAATATCTGCCCTTTTTGCCTAGCCTTATCTTCATACATCTTTCTGAGGTGCTCATCTAAATTTCCATAATCAGTGTTGAACTGATATTGAGCTGAAATCGACGTGCGAGTTTCATTCGAGATTCGTTTTGATAGTACCACTGCACGTTCAGAAACTAAAGTTACGGAGACACCGTTTCGTTTCCCTGCAAAGTGCATTGAACGGTTTAGGTACTAAAGGATACACACGAACGATTTAACTCGAGCGAAAATAGAATAGAATGTCGCCATATTTTTCTCAGTAATGTGAAAATATTACACTAGGAAAAGTAGGTAATGTCTACATTCCTAAGATGTTGCAAGTTATCCCGGTAAATTAAATTCTGAATTTATTTTCTTTGCCTACTGTCTTTTATCAGATCGTAGCTACGACAGTGTAGAAAAACTAGATTCTCGTAGACAATTGCTACGAGATCTGAATAGGTCTTTATCTAGGAAGATTATTTAGTGTTGTAGCACTAAATACCATCCTGTGATCCTTTTGAATAAATGGAAATTATCCGTATGAAAGAATATTGTAAGAATATTGTATGTGATTATAAAACCAGAACAGGCTCAGATAATCTCTGCTACATTACCTACCTTACATATGTACAACTTCGGAGATAGGTATAAGTATAGTACATTCCTATGCAGTGGTTACCAAATAAGAACTGAAATCATACGAGTAATTCGTGCGATGCCAGGTACCTGAGCTCGTATTTCGTGAAATTTTCATAGTCCCATAAAAATGAAGTATATAATTTTATTACACCCAAAACTGAACGCAGCGAGAGAAATATCACAAGCGAATGAAAACTTTATAAGTGCATTGTCTGGTGCTTTACGATTGTGACGTCATATAACATTCCAAACAAACGAATTTACCTCAAAACATATTTTTAAGCTCACTCAGTGCAATGACCAAGATACCAAGAACCTTTTCACAAACATTTTATTGCTCATTTAAAGAATTCTTTTTCGATAAACATAATCGTATTTTGTAGGACCTTTCCTCTTAAAACCCAAATTCTATAAAGCTGTTTAGGAGATATACGCGAGTCATTTAAATTCCAAAAAACTGTTAAAATAAATTACATTGTGCACATTTTACGCCGGGTAACAAGCTCTTTATTAAGGTTAAAAATAACATACTAAGTAGGTAATCATTTACACGTAGAATACTTTCTGCAGTCAAGATCCATTGGGTCGTTCATTGACTTAGTGCCCCACACGATATGACCATCACACACGGACTGGCAAGCGCAGTGCAAGATGTTGCAATCACTAACTTTACTTATCATTGGACAAATTAACCCCTAGACAGTTTTTACGACACCCACGAGTAGAATTGGGGTTACGGTATTCTAAGTCGGGAATACGCAACACTATCTGAGCATAATTAAAATGTATGAATAAATGCACTGAAATGAACTAGACCGAATAAAAATGAATTGAAATAGTTTTGTCGTTCAATTCTTTCTACACAACACAGCAACTTCGAGTCACTACATTTTCCCAACGCTACAGTGACTATGTCCGATCAAAATAAGACAGTATCCATTTCCCGACGTCAAAATAAGTATTTATCTGGAAAGAAAGTTTTCCACAACGGAAATAATTTCGGAAATAATATATCACCGAGTATTTTAGTTCGGATATCGGAAGTTTTAAACTTTGCAACTAGCAGATGCAGTGGGGTAGGTACGGGTTGTGGGAGGTGTGAGTGATGTCTGTTTGTCGATTATCCAGTTATCGATATTATGACATTCTAAAAGCATTCATTGTGAATAAACGATCTACTTGGAAATAAACGATTGAATCTTGAATCTTGAATCTTGATAAACTAAATCCTAAGAGCTGGCACGGATCTGCGTGAAGCGAAGTATAGAATGGCCTCAATTTTAGATAGTACTATGACAACTTTAAATTCGAGTAATCCAAAACTAAACCATATGAATTAATATAATATACTATTAACGTAGGCGAGTTTTGATTCCCAATAGTTCTATAATAACGAAATTCATAATAACAAGCAAAGTACCTAGCTATTTTGAGCAGAGTCAAGTCATAAAAAAACTGATTTGAATCGTACAAATTCTTATTCTTATGCAAAATTGTAAAACTTAAGAATAAGGCCAACTGGTAAATTTTTGAAAACTATGTTTTATATTGGTATGATATTTCTCCTCTCTGATTATATCTCGAGTATACCTGAATATACGAATGTACCATGCTCGTATTTACATATTTGACAATAAAATACCATAGCTTGGGTCTATCGTACCACCAACTGCTAACTCGCACTCCTACTCGCACTCTTCGTATTATCGACCTCAACTTCTATCGATATCGATAGCCGACATTCGACAGCACTAGGGTAGTTTCAGTCGCTCTGGCTGCGTCGTGTTTTCCCCAAGTTGCCCAAGTTGCCGAGTCAATAACACCATTCGGCAAAAATATGGGATGACGGGTTTATATGCGTCCCATTTTACATAGGTGTTTTTAAAGTGCATAGAGTATTTTCGAAGCTACGGGTAGTAATGAAATTTTTAAGATTTCTCTTATTTTTCAGAAGCAAAATCATAAAATTTTAAAGATTTTATGTGTTTCTCAGAAACAAAATAACAAGTGGAACATCGCGTCGACGAAAAACCCGGATTAGCCCTCATTTTAGAGTCTCTCTCTTTTCGTGTGGGACACCGAGTCGTCCAACGACCCGATGGACCCTAGTGCAGAATTTTTAACCGCCTTCTACGAGTAGCAGGCTTCTGACATGGTTGTGTAACGAC
This sequence comes from Keiferia lycopersicella, assembly GCA_029255805.1. Lineage (NCBI taxonomy): Eukaryota > Metazoa > Arthropoda > Insecta > Lepidoptera > Gelechiidae > Keiferia > Keiferia lycopersicella. The sequence goes on along the minus strand of JARACZ010000009.1, from coordinate 9,486,986 downwards.
CGCCGTCTAAGTGACCATAGACAGCAACCGGGACCTACGGCTTAACGTGCCATCCGAAACACGGAACCATTTTACTTACGGACAATCGGGTGGTTCAGCCCGCAATGTCCTAACCAGACTGGGAACAAATTCACAAAGTGATAAATATCAACTTTGTGAGTGACCCACCGAGAATCGAACCCGAGACCTTCTGCGTCAAAGGCAGTCGCAATACCACTGCGCCACATTTTAGAGTAAAGAGTTTTAAAGTAAATAGCCTAGTTAATCACCAAATTTGCCAAAGAGGACGATGATTTTTTTTTAGTTTTCGACAAAAAGGTATTTATAAAAGCCTTGTTGTTAGAAATCATATTATAAAGAACTAGTGGGCCGCCCAGCGGCTGCGCCCGCTGCAACTCATTTTCCCGGGTCAATAAGATGTTTTCCCGTCAAGTATTATGCACAAAATCCTTCCTCTTGAACCACTCTATCTATTAACCTGCATCAAAATCCGTTGTATAGTTTAAAGATTTAAGCAAACATACCTACACACAGACGCGAAAAGCGACTTTGCTTTATATTATATAGTGATTTCATAGAACTAGATAAAGTTAACGTAGGTATAGTTAAATATAAGTAGGTAAGCTAATGGACTCATCGCTTTATAATTTATATACCTAGTAGGCAAAGTTAAAGTTACCTACCCACTTCACATAAACACTTTCAGAAATCGTTGAAAATGAAAACACAAGCGTCTTTAAGACTTACTCAGACTCAACTAGTCTAAAAGTCTCTTTGACTAAGTCTTGACTCGCTCAACTCATGACATAAGACTTTGTAAGCCGGCAACAAGACTTTGTTCTGAGAATTAGGGCTGTAACACACCGCCTGATATATTTTTTCATGTGGGACACCGAGTCGTCATAGAACCCGATGAACCCTGGTGTCAAATTCAAGCGCCAACTACTGGAAGCAGATCTAGATGGTTGACATAATGATCGTCGTCTAAGTAATCATAGCCTTATGATTGGATTATGGATATTAGATACAGTATTTTTATCTCACGAGTGCGGGTTAGCCATTCTTGTATGTAATATTTCTCTCTCTTTTCGTTGCACGACTCTGTATCCAAACGAAAAGAGAGAGAGATAACACACGCAAGTATGACAAATCCGCTCGTGAGATAAAAGGTCTGCAATTAGTTTGAATATGCGGATTTTGCATGCAAGTTGTTATAATAATTTCACTCAATTTAGAATTGCTATATTTCGTAACAAAATTCTTATATATGTACTGAAATTGTGTATCCATATTGGTATAGGGTTGCTGGTTTGTATAACAGCAAAGTACAGGTAAGCGACGAGCGATGCCTTTAACGTAGAACGTTCCGGGTTCGATTCTCGGTAGGTCATTCACAAAGTTGACATTTATCACATTGTGAATTTGTTCCCAGTCTGGTTTGTACATTGCGGGCTGAACAACCCGATTGTCCGTAAGAAATATGGTTGCGTTTTTCGGATGGCACGTTAAGCTGTAGGTCCCGGTTGCTGTCTATGATCACTTACACGGCGGTCGTTACACAACCACGTCAGAAGCTTGCTACTTGTAGGAGGTGATCAAATATTCTGACACTAGACGACTCGGTATCCCACACGAAAAAAGGGAAAGTACACTTTTCGCCTAAGTTTCCCAAACCCAGTGTGAGAGCACTTTTTTCAATATAACATTAAGAGAATTTAGGAGAGAACCTCTTATTTTTAGCCCTCTAGAAAATATTACATATTTTAGTATTTTTTACCAATCTCTTTGATCATTTTGATAATGTCACCTAATATTAATATTACCTCTACTTTACTTATTTAAAATTTTCAGCGATCGATCCATCTCTAAAAATACGATCGATCGACCAAAACAAATCACTCTTATACACACAAAGAGTCCTTCAAACGCTCGCAATGTAAACTGAGCCCAAGTCTCATTTATCGCGCGAAATAATATCTTCGCGATATTAAACAGACTTGAGTGCAGCAATAATTCTATAAGAAATTAATCATTTTGCCGCGGCGCACCGCCGGCAGCCAGTCGCGCGTTTTCTTAAGTAGCCACGGGCACCAACATTTTACTATAATGCCATAAGCCTTATAGCCATTGTCGACATGTGAAATTGATTGAGTGCAACCAATTATTAAATTGTTACCGTTTATCGACACAAATTATTATTACAAAACCGATTTTAGGTAGCTACTGCGTTTTGAAAGTTAGACGCAATGTTGAAAGTCGTGAAGTTTCTTAACGCGTAACGTAAAAGAAAATGCAGGAAAGTTTTGTTTGTGGATTCTGCTAAAACCAATGAATTCTAACTCTGTTTGATTTGACAAGCATTTGGAATGAATATTGAAAATTAAATGTGATAGAGTTGAGTAAGCACTTGCAAAATAATTAAAAAATAATAACAAATAACCAACCAAAAAATCCGGAGCAAATAATCCAAATCAAAATGTGCACAAAATAAAATACAACACTTTTCACATAAACAAAATGTTTCTGCACATCGAAACAGCACACAGAACGAAATAAAATCTTAGAAGCGCTGAAAGTATGCTAAACACTTTACACAACACACAAGTTTACCGTTTGCCGCCAACTGCAAAGTCCAGATAAAATACAATGTTCGATGTTCAAATAAATTTTTAAAAAACACGCGTATTAAAATTGAAAGTTTCGCGTCGCGTCGGTACGCGTCTCGAGTCGGGGTTTCGAATGTGGAATTTTCGGCTATGATGGGGAGGATGCGCGCATAGCTGCGGCTTAGATGAGACTGTGGCGAGGTACCGCGGCGGTCGCGCGCCGTAGCCAAGCCGACTTTCGCCCCGACCGGTCGCCCTACAGCTCTGACAACCGGTGACGCATCCAGGAACACCACTAATTCTCTAACTTCATACTACAGTTCTAATTCACACCATATTAATTTTTTTAACTCTATTTCATTAATAACTGAAGAAAGTCTGAATAAATCGTAAGCGAACTCGGGGCGAGCGGACCGATCGACGAACAAGTCGCGACTACGTTAGGGGTAGCAACCTGAGTAATGGTGAATGAATATTGTTGACACAGAAATTTTTGCACGATCGCGCATCCATTGTTGCAAGCGTGAAATTTTATGTATTGTTATGTAAAATATTCAAATTGTACTCTATCGGAAGTGCGCTGTCATTACCGAGAATTGGTCGTTCTACTACAAGGGTATTTTCGAGGTTTGCAAAAAACGTGTTTGCATATTTTGCACATTCGTCAAAACAAGACTTGCAAGCCGCCGGCTTATCAGTGTAATCTGATACGTCAACAATCAACCACTAGTTTTACGCCCATTTCGCTATAAAAAAGTTACGATTGCTCATATCATTCAGTCGCTTTACCAACTTGAATTCGTAAAATTACAAATTTACGCGAGTATAAACCGGAATGATTCATCTCGCAATTAAAGTACTATTTGTCGTTAACTTTTTGTTACTCACGCAGTTTGCTTTATTTAGAATTATGTGTAATTTCAGACAAAAATAACAAAGTTTATTTAAGTAGTAATTTTTCTGGGTGTGACCTAGTTTCAAAAGAAGGAAATATTAGTAGGTAGTTTGTAGTTTCGGTAGACACAAAGCCGGCCGCAAACCACAGGCACCATTATAAATCATACAAATGAAACCGACGACACTTTATTTTAATAAGCAACGCAGCTGACAATAGAAAAAGATACCATCAATTAACAAAAACAGCTTTTATGGGGTGATGGGGCGTCTACTGGCGTCATAGATAGTGAATAAAATTAAATAAAAAAGTTTGAATAACCGAATAATTCAAATGCTTCCTGTGAATTTCTTGGAGGGATGCCCAATCAGAGCCAAGGTAAAAGAAACTTGAATAACTTTCGAACACTTACTTTTCTACACAGTTACCTAAGTACAGGTATAATTTTGTACCTACTTCCGAGCTTCAATTTTGAGAAATATTTTTACGCACGTTGGAAACGATAAGTATCGTTTATGTTTACGAGAAGCCAAAGATGCGTCGTTCCTAACTGTGTCTCTTGAAAATCTTCAATTAAGTACATACATCACGCCTTTATCCCTTACGCCGCAAAAATACGGTCGCGATCGCCACGTCTGACAAATATAGAGGGCCGTTTGAGATAATTTTGTGTATCACTACAGTTACAGGTTGTCAGCCTGTCGCCTAAAAGTTGTAATACACCTGAAACCCTTAAGTCCCTCAGTCGCCTCTTACGACACCCACGGGTAGGAAATGGGGTGGTGCTATTCTAAACCGACATTACACGGCACAATTCAATTAAGACACAGAATAATAACTAGTAACTAGCGTTACATTAAGACCCTTCTAGAAATGACATCCCAGAAAATTTACATCTAAGTACCTACAACATTTTAGACTGAAAATATACTATAAAGTCGGTTTGCATTAACTGAAAAATAAAGATAGTAAACTGTTGAAAACATTAATTCATCTAAAAATAGGGATATTAATTAATCATGATTACTAGTTTCTTACGAGACAATACTTCACACCATCTTTTGCAATATTTTTGTGAAAAGTCTTTCCTCAGACACTGATTAAGTCATCTGTCACAGACGTATGATATGAGGCCAATGATGTTAATGATGATATAAACCAACATGAATGTCTCAATAGAATATCACATTGCAGGTATCCTCCTAACAATTTATATCGAGAACAATTCCCAATACCATCTATAGTTTACAACTGCTACAATAACAAGCTAGTTTAACCTAGTTAAGCACAGGAACAATGTACCAGGATGGCAGGAAATGCAGGAGCAGGATACCGACGGGCACACACGGGACTGTGCACACTGCACAGTGCTAGCTCTGTCGATACATTGTTACGATAACTTTTGAAAACGGAGTGTTTGTGCTAGGTACCCACTGACTGAAATTAGCTATAGACTGGATGTTGCTACAATATTGGTGGCACCATTTGATCGCCATTGTGGCGCTGGCAGTCAAGGAAAGCAGATACGAAAGTACCTGGAACTAAATTAAAGTTGCCATTGTGGCGCTAGCAGTCAAGGAATGCATATACGAAAGCGGAACTAACGTAGGTGGCGCTTCAATTGAGTCCGCAAATTATCTATCATTTGTATTGGACAGCCTATCCAGTGCGTAGATAACTTCATATCAATGTAGGTAAGGTACCCATTTAGGGACCAACATTAAATTGTTTATCGTAAAGTTAATATGTGTTTCTGAAATTGTGGCGTGCAATTCATTGCATTTATTACGTAAAGGTTCTTTTCGTGTGGGACATAGAGGTGTCCGTCGCCCCAATGGATTGTGTCAGAACTTTTCAACAGCCTTCTACAAATATATTTTGCTACAATATTTCAACCGGCTCCTGACATAGGTTGTGTAAGGACCACCGTGTAAGTAATCATAGACAGCAACCGGGAGCCACGGCTTAACGTGCCATCCGAAACACGGAACCATTTTTCTTGCGGACAATCGAGTGGTTCAGCCCGCAATGTCCTAACCACACTGGGAACAAATACACAAAGTAATAAATATCAACTCTGTGAGTGACGCACCAAGAATCGAACTTGGAACCTTCTGCATAAAGTGAGTACTGTAATGAGAATACACCGTTATGACAACAATAATTTGCTACTATTACAAGCTAGGTAACGAGCTTTTCCGTTAAATAACTTCAGTTTTACTACATGTATATTGTCATATCAAATTTCTGAAACTACTCTTGCTTCAATCCCGTTGCATCAAAAACACTTCTCAAACGAATAATTTGTTATCAAGCGGGTAATGCAAATACCTAATTATAGGTAGCATTTGGTTATCTACTAAGGTATAAAGGTTTAATATCACTGTTTTTTATATTCTTGTCGGCTTTTATAATACTGAGAAATCTTTACAAAGTTAGGCAAATTACAAAATGTTTCTCTTTTGCAACACAGAACGTTGATAAATGTCCAGGATCTCAATTTTTAAAACGTTCGTTTTTGTTTCGAGCGAAAATCTGCCACTTATTATGCTTGTATCTCACGTTCCACTTTATTTATCGATTCCCACATACCCTAGTAAATTCACACATACCCTTGGCCATAAAATCATCGAGTAATAGAAATTTAAAAAGGTGTGGTTAGACCAGTCGTTAGCGTTAGGGACATTCGTGCACGGAATCGAAGTACAACGTTTCAGAAATTGATATCCAGGTACTCAACGTTGGGGTCACTAAGGTTATCACCAACTGTCAATTTGCTTATCCATTGCTTTTTCTAGGATATTGCGGTTAGGTCATTTTGCGTTAAGGACATTTTTTAGGATTTAGGACATTATGCATCGAAATCGGCATTTTGCCGGGTGATGCCGGCTAAGAATAGAACCACCCCATTTCTTCCCGTGGGTGTTGTAAAAGGCAACTAAGGGACTCGAGGGTTTCACGTGTATTACAATTTTAGGCGACAGGCTGACAACCTGTCGCTAAAGTGATACATGTATCATTGAAAAGGGCCCTCAATGCTTGTCAGACGTGGCGATAACGACCGTAGTTTTACGATTGTTAACGCTCTGCCTACTCCGGAAGGGATAAAGGCGTGATGTGTGTGTGTGTGTGTGTGTGTGTGTGTGTGTGTGTGTGTGTGTGTGTGTGTGTGCGTGTGTGTGTGTTTGTGAGTGTGTGCATCGGAATCGGACATAATTATTTCCATAGCCAAAAGTTTGAAATCGATGGATAGTTGAGTATCTCCGAAGTAAAGATGTTTTACCGGTCGCCTGATTACATTATGGTAGTCAAGGTACTGCCGTCGATAAATATTCAAATATGTCGAAAATCTTGTCGGTGACACTGTCATTCATTAAACTTTCTCCAAACACGAATGCCCTTTCAATGATGCGACCATCTCTAAAACAGACGAGTTTCGACACTACGTCATATTTGTGTGTTTAGTTTGTAGTAAAAACCGGGAGATAACCATTCAACTGCACATGCAAATAAATCACGCCTTTACCCCTTGCAGGGTAGGCAGAGCGTTGACGTCGTTATCGCCACGTCTGACATGCATTGAGGGCCTTTTCATATGACTCGTGTGTTTGTGTGTGTGTGTGTGTGTGTGTGTGTGTGTGTGAATTTGTCGCCTAAAGTTGTAATACACATGAAGCCCTCGAGTCCCCTTGTTGCTTCTTACAATACCTGCAGGAAGAAATAGGGTGATAGTATTCTAACCCGGCTTCACACGGCACTAAAAATACTTACCACGAAGAAAATGAATAAAGCGGGTTGCTACAAAATAAAGTAGGTATAAAAATGTCCAACTTTTATTAGTCGTATTACTTTTTTTACGTACTTCAACATGAAAGAGGAAACAAATAAAATCTCAATTTCCTGTTGTGCTGATAGTAAAAACTTGGTGCCTAAAAGCACATAAAGAAAAAGTATTCAGCTCTATTTCTGTTAACAATTTCAGTACAAAATGTAGTTGTACTAAACTATTGCCCAACTTTTACTTCCTTATTCGTAGGTGTCCGTCAAGAAATATTCAACTGTCATTAAAAAATCAAAAGCCATATCAAAATCTCATAGATCAAATAACAACTTTTCATTTCATACAAGTTCTTTCCGCTAAAAGATCATCAACATAAACGGTTATGATAGACCGACTGGTTGGTAGAGTTGATTAGTGGTCTTATCGCGAATCTACGAACATCTCACTCGGGAACCGGCGATAAACAGAAATCCGACACTCTGTGCCACTGCTAACAAGATCTTGATAACGTTCGCTTATTATTTACAACATTCAATGCCAAAACGAAATGCATTTTTATAAATAGTAGTATTATAGGAAAATTTTACTGCTATTTGGTATAATTTTAATATGCGCGATTGGTTTCAAGCTCTGGGCTTTTTTCTGTTATATTCTTTAAAGTGAATAACACAGACCTAGTAACGGTAGACGACCTTTGAGAGGCTATCAAGGCAGCAACGCTAAATTGTAAATAAGAGCTAATATTTGAGCTTTACAACTCCGTTCATGGTAATGTAATCGTTCGTTGATGGTAATGATAACGCGTAAGTACCTACCTATCAGCGAGTAATTGAGGGTAATAAAGAAAAAGACGAGAATAATGGCAAAATAAGAAATTCACACAAATGTGTGCATACATTCAAGTACACGTTTCCGACGGCACAACAAACCCAGAGCTAGGTCAAATAATTATTTCACCCCAAACATCACCTACTCCTAATTTCCTTTACCGCCTGACATTCGGAAATTTGCAAAACAGATTTGCGTGGAGTATTACACACGCAAACAGGCGAGCAGCTGCCGTACTACGCATTTCATAGATAAGGGTTATATTTAATTTATTCATGTAATAATCATTTACCCTTCACGCCCCAAATCCCCGCTAGAGGGATATAGGGGCGCGTGCGCATCGATCATTCTCCGGAGCAAAGCTAATCGATTTCTAAACCGTCTCGTTTGCTATTCCATTAACACAATTTTTTTGACATGTTTAAAATTAATGATATTTCTGTGGACAGTTTTCACCTGGAAGCTTTAATATTGAGTGATAGATTGAACTATTAATTATTCTTAGTATTTTAAATGGCGAAAACTACACTTATCTTAGCTAACTCATCCTACGGAAAGAAAGTTCTAATTCTGCTCTGAATAACCGTAAAGTTCATAGACAAAATACACAAAGCGCATGTCGTATTATCCTATAAAGGTATATAAGGTGTAAAAATATTAGCTGCAAATATTTTAAGGCGTGAACCAGCCAATAAAACTAAACAACTTTCCCCAAGAAACATAGGTGGAAATATGCGAATATTTTTATAGACCTTCCGTACGAATTGACTTGTTCAAACCTTTTTTCATAATTTGACCTATGTTCCTTGGGGAAATTTGATCAGTTTTATGGACTGGTTTCCCCTAAAAATATTTAGAGCATTGTTTTACACCCTGTATATTATTGAACGGACAAACAATATGCTACTGTATACATACATAGGTTCATAAATAGCCAAGTTTAATATCAGACAGAGGTTGTCATAACAGGTGGTTTCCTTCGTTTTGTAACCACTGTGTTTGATCGTATCTCCGTATTTTAATTAATTAAAGATAGGAATCTGTTTAATGCACAGGCATGCGTTGAAAACCATCACCGTACGCATTCCTACTATCTAGTAGGAATTTTAAGTAGGTATGGAAAAAGCGAATGTTAATGAAAATTAATTATGATCGTTCATAGAGAGTTGGGTATGGTATGTTTTTACAACATTATAAGTTAATTTAACAACTAGTTCTTACACTCAAAAGAAAAGAATATACTAATTTATTTTTGTTTTCCAAATCTGCTACTTATATTTTTTCTGTAAAAAGGATATAAACTCTCAAAAGAAATTTCTTGCAGCTTAGGTATAATACAGTGATATACTTACAATTAATTAATAGGTATATCCGTATCGCATCTTCCTATCTTGCTTGTAAATAGTCATAAGGGACAATGAGTCAACGAACGACCTGACGAACCCTGTTGGCAGAGATGTTAACCTTCTCAAAAACAAACACTACTATTTTGCCCCTCAAAAAACGAATAAATATTCCATATCATCACAATTCAATACCCTTTAGTAGTATACAAAACTCTTTGTGGTGTATTGAAAGAGCCCCTTCGGAAGTGGAGGGTGCAGTAGGAAGCGACACCGGTTCGATTTCCTGTCTGCACCATCACTATCGATTCTGTAGTATCGCACACTTTTTAACCTCCGTACAAAACCAAAGTACATTTAAGAGATCAATTTATACCAGATATCCATATCGAGCTACTGTGACTACCTTGGTGACTCGTGGCATGGAATGCTTGCGTTTATTCTGTAGTAGAAATAGAGTAGAAATTATGACAACGACCATTCGATTTAAGAACCTAGTGACGTTGAGTATCATGCATCTGGTAAAAAAGGTATTGTCAGGATATTGTTTTTTTTCTGTCAGATCTCTGTTTGATAGACAACCCCATGTTAAGTGTAAATTGTGACAATAGTTCTGTGATGGGGTGCGCGGATAGCATTCTATATTCATCGAATGTCAAAACAGACTTCCAATGTATTTGATTGACATTTTATAGATAGCAACACGTTCAAGTTTATTTTATTGTATGAGGTTAACAACTACACAAAATAACTCATTCAATTTATTAACCTTTTGCCAGTGCACTGCGTAACCAATGTTACCACAGGTTCCATCTCAGGATCTAAAGGTTAAAATCATAATCCTTCATTGCATATTGAGATTACATCTCAATTCAAATTCAATTCTGAATCCCAATCAGAAGCGTGGCATCATAGCAGCGTGGCGTATGCTGTCAGCAGCAGATCAAGCCAATTTAAAAGACCAAAGTATACTAGCTCTTCATACAGCTGTTAAGAACAACCAGTATAATTTCATCCCTTAAACGGGTAGGTCGATGTGCTGTGCAAACAAAGTTCCCTTTTATTGGATGAAGTTGTAGCGAGTCGTGCCAAAACCGGTCGAATGAAGCCATCGCATATGAATACAGCTATTGTTAACATTTTAATTGGTATTAACATGCCAGAATTAACATAAGCCAGGGGTCACGAATATTTGAATAACTACTGCGTTTCTCTCCCACTTCGAAATCAACTCTAGGCGACGGAACTTAATGCTCTAAGCATAGCAAAAAATTCTGACAGTTGCGCACTTGGATCGTTTAAAAAACATAACAATATCGCTTCTGTGTGGTCGCACAAAAAGTGCCAATAATCCACACAAAAAACATAAATTTGTCCAAAGTAAATTAGCATAAAATTGAACATAAAATACCGCGGCTACCACACTCCGGCGCAGGTATTTTATACCTCGCGTCACTGTCGCGATTATGCAAGGCACAATAAAACCGTGATCATTCCCTATTAAAATATCATATTCAACATTCAACCAAATCAAATTACTAATATAAGAATTATCAGTTATAAATTGTGAAGAACCGGCAATAAAACGAGTGAAATAGCATATTAGGGTCTGACCGATAAATTTAATATTTACGGCAATATTAAAGATCGGTAAAATATCAATAAAGGTAGAAGATGCAACATAATACAAATATATTACTTAGTAAATTTATCAGAGTTGAACGTTTGACAAAAGAAAATGGTAAAGAAATTAAAAATGAAGATATTATTAAGCAATTTGGATGTCTTCTATGGGAAACCCAATCTCGCCATAAAATAATAATACTAACCGTTACATAAGAACTAGAACATCAAGTAGCTACCTTATTTAAATTATCGAGTATAATTTATTTCACTGTCAGGATTTTTAAAATATTGGAGTTCAAAATCGTAAATTTGCCAGTGATTTGTACTATTGGAAGAATTTTAAATACCAAGAAGGAGAACATAAATAAAACTGATAAATTTGGTAACATTTTGTATAAACGTCGCAATTTTTGTATTAACATAAAAAATCCAGTTGTGACACAGTTATTTTCCTTTAATCTGCAATTTGAATTGAATAGATGAGTGGACTTTTATATTAGACGTATATTTCAAAAATTATACAAAGATACACAAAACGGGGACATGAGAATATTTATTGTAAAAGATAGAGCAGAAGAAACACACAGATAGAAACCTATCGATTATCAATTCATTGTAAATTATCAAAACCCGTTACATGATTATCGAATCTATAATATTTATGACTACGAACGCAGCGAACGCACATATATTCCCCATTATCATCAAAATATAACACTTATAATCACTATGCTATCTACGGACATAAAACAAGAGATATTTCGTAATAGTCGTATCATGGTAATGTAAGAAAGTCGTGAGCTTCACTAATAAAACAATATAAATATATATTGACAATAATTTATTCAAGTTTAACACGAACAGTGAGAGTGGGCTCATAAAAACGATGCATTCTTGTGTAGAAACTCTTGTAAATTTTCAGTAAGTAACTAATATTTTGTTGACGTTAGCTTTGCTCTATTCACTACCAGTACTCGATTTTATGAAACTATAAGCTACAATTTCTGCAGGTAAAATTCTTAGTGCATTGCGTAGCGGGTTAAAAATCCTGGGCAGTAACCTAAGTCAGCTAAATGAAAATCGTTTCAGTTGGATGTCGATTGGATCTCAGTTAGATGATTTTGGTAGTTTCGTAGTCTGCTAACAGTTTTAAGTATAGAAAATCACAATGGCAATTGAATGACAGTTGAGTTTCGATGGCGTTACAATTACAAAAAAAATGCAGACTTGGGGCCCAGGTTATATATTGACCCACCGGCTACGCAATGTTTATCGAATTTTACCTGTAGATTGGTAGCCTGTAGTTTCATAACATAGGTCTTGGACTTATTGTAGTCCAAGTGAAAAATGATGATGAAGTGCTATCACTCACAAGTCCTCAAAACACCAAGCTCAAAAGACCAAGGAATTACGAAACACACCAAGTTGTTTGGTATCACACTTCAATAAAATTTATTTTCTTTTCCGGAATCCCTAAGCTTGGCATAAGTTGCATTCAGCTGCTTTAGGAATATCGTTTTGTCTTTTTCAGGCTCGGGAAATAAGGTTTCTTTATCGAAAATGACGTAAATATTAAAACAATCGGTCATCCTAACGAGTGTGAGTGATAATCACGAGTTCGATGAGTGGAACTATTTGCAAATAAGCTACTTAAAGTTTGCATTTTGTACTGTTGAGTTAACTCAAACTGATTAATAATGTTTGGGTTCAATAGAACCCGTAAAATAAACGTTGAATATTGACATAAAAATACCTACAATACTAGGTACCATTGTACCAATCAGACATCAAACTTATGGCGCAAATCTGATCACAGGAGAGCTTTCTAGAAATCGCGTCATATAATAAATATCCTGTCAATTTTAACCTTACATGAAAGTTACAGGGGACAAAATCTGCTTAATAAAAATTGTTTCAATTGCGTCTCTACGGCATGTCAGTTGGATGGCTTTATAAGTTTGATAGTCTGCTAATAGTTTGAAGTTGAGTTTCGATGGCGTTACAATGACAAAAAATAGCAGACTTGGGGCCCAGGAAAATTTTCATGGATGACGAAAACGATGACGTGTGTGTTTCACCGTATTGTAATTTAAAAGAATACAAATAGAGTCGAATTCAAGGAAGTTGTCGTAGTTCTGGAGAGCAAACAAGAACCGGTCGTCGCCGCGGCGCCTGCGCGCGTGCACGCAGTCATCGCTCCCTCGAGTGTTTGACAACCGACGACACCAGCCGCGGCGCACAGATTAATTACATTTTACTTTGTAGTGGCGGCTAAGTTTTACCCAGAAACTTGCGTATTGCAGATGAACTTCTGGGCCCTAAGTCTGCTAAATTAAAGTCGTTTCAATTAGATGTCGATTGGATCTCAGTTAGATGATTTTAGTTTCGTAGTGTGCCGACAGTTTGAAGTTCCTATATATAGTATAGAAAATCACAATGGCAATAGAATGCTAGTTGAGTTTCAATGACGTTACAATGGCTAAAATAGCAGATTTGGGTTCCTGTCTCCTGAAAACACTTCTAAGTGAAGATTACCTATATTATCCTTTAGTGGTGTTCGAAAATTCTAGCGGCCGGTGGCGTTTGGATGGAAAGCACGGAGAATCATGCCTGGTAACGTACCCTAGGATAGGCTTACGTCTAGCATTCGACTCTCACTCTCTCTTTCTCTCTCTCTCTCTTCGTGTGGGACACTGAGTCGTCCAAAAACTCCTATAAGCAGATGTGATAATGAGTCGGAAAACTGCACTCGCAGTCATTGCTTCTTCAAGTGTTTGACAACTGACGACACCAGAACAGCACATTGGCAACACAGATCAATTACCTTACTTTGTAATGGCAACGTTACCCGGAAAATAAAAGATTACTTGTATTGCAAAAAAACACCCGACAAAAAACTGCCGATAGAACTTCCGCAAAGATAACCTAAAACACGAGTTTCAGTGATTTATGTAAGGATGTCATTGACTAAATTTAAAAATATATATATATTTTACCTAAGGTGCTGCTACAAAAACTCCGGAATAATAGAGTGATCGGTTTGTTCATAAACTTAGAAACCGTACGTCTACGTACGTATATGCGTTCTTTGTAATGCCGAAGAAAGATCCCTTTGAATGCAGTCTTTCCTCGTCAGTTTGGAACTCAACATTAGGTATATTTTTTTCTATTATTAAATATTCTAGGATCGTAGAATACTTAATGTTAATCCCCAACACACATGTCAAAGATTTTCTTAGGAATGGTCATCGGAAGCGGCCGAGACGAGTTGTTTCTCTGGAAAGCCCTTATCTTGTTCAATAGGTAGGTCGAGTAGGTACGATTAGGGATGCAATTAAATAATCATTAATCAGTTATATCGAGGCCCAAAAATCGATATGTCGAAGAGTTGATATAATGAGACAATTCATAATATATCGAAATTAAATATCGAATCTAATGGTCCAATAAATCCAAAATGTAGGTAAAATTATACCCAAAATGTTTAGGCAATATTTTTGTTACAGACAAGCAACACTGATAAGCTACAAAAGGCATTATCAGTGCTGTCATCGAATTTCGGGTATTATTATTTTCATGATTTATAAGTTAAAAAAATATATCGACTAAACGCCATATATCGATATCGATAGTTAAATATAATCATTCCTAGGTTTGATAGTTGCACCTTTTCGCACACGCGTCCTATTGTCATTTTTGCGAAGCGCACCGCACCTCCGTTCGGATTTCCGGATGTTTCCCCCCGCGCGGAGATGCAGTTTGTGGTAAGCCATCATGCCATAACCAAAGGTTCATAGACTTACGCTAGATGTGCACATTTGAAATCGTTTGCAACGTCCATACGATTTCAAATTTGCGTCGCTAGCGCACGTCTATATAGACCTTCGATTTTGGCCGTACAATGCGGTTTTTCTATACCAGTTATGATTGTACGAGCAAAACCGGATTACCGCAGATCGGAGCGGGGTTCGGTGCAGTGTGGGATTCGCCTTAGTAGCCAATCGAGTACTTATACTTAGGCTTCATTCGCTTACATAGTGTCACGACCGGAGTAACTCCCAGTACGCGCCCTTACGTGCGTTTATCAAGCATTGAGGTCAAGTTACGCTGGTCATGACACTATCTAAGCGAATGAGCTTATACACTACTGGAACAGTCGCTGTCGAAGCAAATACTATTGTATTTAAAAACAAGTTACGTCTAGAGAAGGGTCCTCCAGATTTGCCAGTCATGCACTTACAGCTTCTAGCTTCCTTCTTAGAATATACCGGGTGTAACGAACATTGAACATTGTCACGTGTGATACCGGCTTCAGACAGCAGTTGTCGTAAAAAGCGACTAAGGGAGATGAGTTATTTAACAGATTTAATATATTAATGCACTTCTATCACACGTTGCCTAGACATAAATCTAGAACGCACCTTGGAATTTGGATTCAAAATAATTTGGCTCTATAAATCTCGTTCTTCCTATTGAAGAATTGAATAGGTAGATATGTACTGATAAAAGATATCTGTAACAATCTAATTGAATAGATAACACAACTTGTATGTTGCACAATAACATCCGCTATCCGATAAAAAGGCTGCCCCTGCACTATCGATTGTCAATAATCTACATATTTAACATTCCAACATATTGTTTCCGCTGAGTGCCTCTCTAGATGACCTAAATAGAACACTAGGTCATAATTTTTCCAGTAATCCACATTTATAATGGCAGTCGTATAAATATCTAGATCACGCTTATACTTTCAAGCACTAGGTACCTAGTTATAGTTTTTGAGTAGGTACTTACTCTAATTTACTTAGGTAAATTACCTGTTTTACAGGCAACTACTTCAGTTGGATTAATTTCCGTAACAAGAAGTATATCGACTAGATATATCGACCTAGTTATACGTCATAATTTCCTAGATTATACCTAAGCAAAAACTCCCATATTTAACTCCTATATCATAATGAAAAAAAAATACAATAACTTCTAGTAGGTAAGTATGGTCTAGAAGACGAAAGAAAATTTTGTTATTTCTGTATCTTGTTCTATCGCAGTGCGTCAACTAAGTCTTTCAGAACAACTAATATTGGCTTTTCAAACATTGTAAAAGTAACAGCACCTTACTGATCCTAAATAAAAGAAAAAAAAAACTTAAAAAAAAAAATTAAAAAATGTTAAAACAAATACTTACCTGCGAGCAACACTTTTCATTCATTTTTACTAAAATCGTGTTTGTTTTTATCCGTACCTACCATCCATAAAACTTTTTCGTAAACAACTCAACGTAGATATTAAGTACTAGATAAGTAGTAGTAGTAGGTTACTTACAACGAAAAATAAGAAATGTTTTTCTAGAACATAGTCGCAGTCAAAATACCTCTTGTAAAGTAGGTAAGTAAAATTCTTAGTCCTGAGTATGAACCCCTTTTCATGATAGGATCGTAAAGAAATCTAGGGATGCCTTCAAATCTCATAAGAAGAGTTGAAGTCGACTCCAAAAGGATTTCAACTTTTAATATGATTGCAGTAAAACTCCCTAAATAGCGTGATAAAGAAAGTGAACAGTAACATGGACCACAGTGGTAGTCAGGATTGACGCTACAGAGCAAAACTTTATGAGGAGAATGTAGAGCAATGGTTGGTACCCAACTATCGTAAAGCTAACACAACACTATCATAATCTAAAGTTATGGATATTGGTACGTTGGTAAGTATTATGATTGTTTTATTACAGACTACTTTTTGAAAAGTTTCAATAGTTGTCATTGATTTTGTAGGTGCATTATTCCTTAGACGTTGCAAAACACACGGTGTAAAAAAAAACTGCTGCAGATATTTTAATTGGTGAACCAGCCCATGAAACTGAACAACTTTCCCCAAGAAACATAGGCCGAAATATGAGAAAATATTTTAAACCTTCCATACAAATTGACTTGGTCGGTTGATAATTTGGTACGGAAGGTCCATTTTTTTTTACATATTTCGACTTATGTTTCGTGGGGAAAGTAGTTCAGTTTCATAGGATGGTTCACCCCTTAAAATATTTGCAGGTAATTTTTTTACTCCCTGTAGATAATATATAATTTGTTAAATTTGAAATGACCGGTTCAAATACCGATATTAATTGTGTCTAATAAATCACAGTACAAATTACACCACATATTATTCGATGAAAGCATACCCCACGAAGCTAGCGACGATTTGCGAATCAATAACACATTTACCTACATCAGTGCGTCAAACCCCAAAATGACCACCCATCCGACGCCCCAAATAAATAGGAAACAAATAAATTCACAGCCAAATTGCTCGATTTCCGAACACATCGACGACTCAATTTGCCACGGCAAGGACAATCGCATCTGCACCCTGATCGACTTATAATATCTGGCAACACTAAATCACATATTCGACATTGCCCTCCTGGAAATAAGGGACAATTCGGGTCGGTAATAGACCGTAATATGATTGGAATAATCCTGCAGTTGCTGACCAATATAAAGGAGTTTAACACCAAAATAGAAAAGAGAAAAGAGCATTGTAGTTTTATAACATTTCATGAGTATAATAGCAATAATTTAAACGCCTGCTTTCGCCATCTGCCGGTATTGCCACGTGTCCATTCACAAAAGGATATAAATTGTATTAGTCTCGATTATTGACACAATACGTGTCAAATACACTATAATTCTTGTGGTATTGTGGTCAATCCGATTTTATATAGGACGGTATTTTAAATTTTCCGTTTCGGCGCATCAGCGTTTTGTATTAATCAACATTTGAAGTTTAAGATTAAGTAACTGGTTACCCGAGCATTGCTCGGTTTCTTGTAGCTTATAGTGTTTTTTTTATACAATGAAATCCAGCTAGATCAATTTATTGTCTTTAAAAACAAATACATAGAAAACTTGGTATTTAAAAATCGTAGGAGCTGTTTCTAAGATCCCATTATTTATGCTTCTGGGTTGTAAAAAATTATCAGATGCCTAATTGTAGTGTTTTTATAATATAAATATTCAAGTACGTAATTAATTTTGTTTCAAGGCATATTACGGATTCGGGGATTTCTCCTTACCTAATTCGCTGACGATTTATCATAAGAAGTTACACATAAGTGGGTAAAAATCTTAAAGATACATTTTTTGCGTAAGATACTAACTCACTTTTTATTACTTAAGAATAGGAAAGACAAAAAGACTCTTCTACCATTTCTGTGAAGGTCGTCCATAACAAACTGTATAAAAACGATGTTACAATAGTCTTGTCTTGTCATAAAGTCATAATTAATTAGCATCATTCTTTTATACAATTACACAGCCCCTTTTTGTATCGATATTTTTTGCTTTAATTACCTACGTGTACGTACGAGTACCAATTTGTATAGCAACACGCGTATCTTGCGATTTTTTCTGATAAAAAATATCGTTGAACAGAGTAACTAAAATAACCAAGTGCGGTTTAAAAAATTAAAATTATCTGGCGCATCGCACACTTAATGCACGACGCTAAAGTATCGCAGCGTTCTGTCAGATCCATACTAGAAACGTCACTCCCCATACTAAAACCGCACTCCACGGACTACGCTGCGACAGCGCTGCTAAGTGTGCGAACCACATAAGTAGAGGGTTGTGTCTGGTTCACGAAAATATTGTTAGGACTTGTCACGATTATTTTGGTGAGTATAGCAACACCCAAGAAGCGGTAAGTCTATGTCCAGCAGTGGACCGTTGTGGCTGTTGTAGTAGTAGTAGGTATAGCTTGATCATAAAGAGTAGATAAAAAAACAGAGCGCAACTTTTTTCGCGATCTGTCAAATCTGACAGATAACGCTTAACTATGGCAACAAGTTTTCATACAAAATTTTACCGAGTCGGGGTACTTTTTGAAGCAGAAATTGTTTCCCGGTCAAAGGAAACTTGCACAGACTACATCGGAATCATTCACTCTTTCATTCAAATCATTCACTCTTTCAATCATTCTACTTTTTCTGGCCAAGCTATACACGTACTTTTATCGTACAGTCTCCACGTCATCATCATTCTCCTTCCCTTATCCCGTTCTCTGACGGGGTCGGCTACCTAACCCAGGGGAGTTGACATGGAACCAAGTTTTTACACAGAGCGACTGGTTGTAAGTATAACGAAACTACTTTTATTTGTTTCATCAAATCACTCATAATTTCGCATACGGAACTCTAAGCTGTATTGAGATTTAGCAGACAGTGTGCCGCTCTCGTTAATAAGATATACAACGAGCTACGAAACATTTATTGGAGTAGGTAACTAGAACACCCATCAATACTCAATTCGTTCTATCAAGTTGTATGTAAACATATAAGTATTAGTAACATTTTTAAATATTTTACTCAAATTTACTTCTCATATTAGACCAAATCATTTGACAAATAAGTATTTATAAAGAAAAGTTTTCTATTTATATTTTTGTCTCAAAAGTTAGTAAAAGTAAGGGAATGTAGATTATTACACTTGATGGGACAGTGACGAACAATAATAGCCTTGTATTTATATTTATAGATATGTACACAATTATAGACCATAAATAATTTATAGATACATACATACATACATACACAAATAACGCCTTTATCCCTTGCAGGGTATTTTTTTAATTTACAGATAAAAAAAGTGCAAGTGATTAAGACATATTCGATTCGGTCGAATCAATCCACGAAGACCGAATGGAACAAGGAAAGTGAATCTATTTGCTTTTTATACATCATTGTGCTAGAAATAAAAATTTCATGGTCTATGTCACAGTAAAAATCACATTTGCCTAATCCAAGGCGCGATGTAATCCGTCACGATTTGTATTAGCATTAGCAGTAACCTCGGTACATTTCCTCTTCTTAATATTTTGCAAAACAAAGTAGGTACCTGTACCTAGAAACTCTTCCGCAAATAATAAATGAGTTAGTTATTAGGCAATAATTTTGTTTTATTTTACGTTGTTTACCAATTGTATATTCTTGTAAGAAAAAATACCGTGTAATGCTGGATTAGAATATCATCAATCACCCCCTAAAATGCGACTGAGGAATGACTCCAGGGAATGGGCAGCAGCATTCATTTTGACTGTCCCGATGGCGTAGCGGATAGTATGCCTGCCTTTTACGCCGAGGGTCGTGGGTTCGATCCCCACCGGACTCAAATATTTGTTAAGTCAATTTTCAAATATTTGTGTTGAGTCTGGGTGTTCTCTATGTATAATATGTATTTATTTACAAAAAAAAAAAGAGTATATATGTATTAGTATCCAGCTATCTAGTTCCCATAGTACAAGCTTTGCTTAGTTTGGGGCTAGATGGCGCTGTGTGACTTGTCCTGTCTTATTTATTTATTTATTTATTCCTTGTAAGTATCTGCAACACCTTGCACTGCAGTTGCCTATTCGATAGCCAAACGTGGTGCGAACGGGAACACCCCAATTGAGGGAGGTTTATGTCCAGCAGTGGACTGCCGTGGCTGTAGTGGAAGGAAAAATGTAACTCATATTTGATGTCAGTCATCCCGAGCAGAAACTTTCATACACCAATAGAGTACTTTCTAGTTTTTTCACACAATTTCCAAATTTTCTCCTCTAGATCAAAATGAAATACAAAACTCATAGATATCTAGATTTACATACAAATACCTCCTCCAAATAACTATTTAAAAGCGTAACTCTTTGACTTTGAACATCTGGGCAAATTCATATTTCAAACAAACAAAAAATAATACCTATAGACAATTATTCGAGCTCATTATCATCAAAGATCATCGCATATAAAAAGCCAATACAAACATGAACAGCAAAAACTAGTGCAGACAGACTAACTAACCCAGAACTACTTCCTTAGATAACAAGGTAGGTAGGTAACTGTTTTATCTAAGCTTAAAAGCGCGTACACGAAATAGAGCGGAGCGACGGCGCGGTGGTCTACTAAAGAAACAAAGTCTGCATACAATCGGCCATTTTTTTTATAGAGTGCCGGCACAGCCCTCCCCCACGCTGTATTCCGTGTACGCGCCTTCAGAAGCAAAGAACTGTAATTTAGAAAAAATATACCTACATACAAATTAGTTAGGCATATAACAAAATGTGAACTAATTTTGGTATAGACAAATTATGCGGAAAAAGATATTAATTTCGTATTCCCACCCCATATGTATCATAAATTAATCGATATTCATGATTTTTTTTATACGATGCTAGTGAATGAATGAAAAAAATGGTTGGTACTTATAATATGGAGCAAAAACTCTTTTCCTCTGTTACATACTCACTATAACTTCAAATATTTAGCATGTTCTTACAAAAGTCGAAAAAAGCTACAACAGTTTTTTTTATAAACTTAGTATTTATCAAAAGTATGTACTTGTATCCACTCGTAGGTACACTAAAATAAGTTACAAACTAGATCTGCAGCTAGCAGATTTTTATATGTTACCAATGAAGTTACCGAGGCAAAACAAATATTTTCTAGCTTCATACAGTAACCTAGATTCTAAACGTGATATTTCCCTGCGAATAATATACACACCAGCGGATTATTCATATTCATATCGCACTGAAGAGCTTAAAAGGATGCAGTTTAAAATACAGAGTGTAAGTGACGTTGCAACGAAAACTTTGCAGGCATGATCAGACCATGAAACTGAACAACTTTTTCTATGGGGGCTATGTCGGGAAACGTAAAAAATTTATCGTGTTCCCATACAAAATCAGTCCACTACTACTACTTTTCGTGTGGGACACCGAGTCGCCCGACGACCCGATGAACCCTAGTGTCAGAATTTTTCAACCGCCTTCTACAAGTACCAGGCTTCTGACATGGTTGACGTTCACTGATCGGGAATTTTGTATGGAAAGTCGTTTTTTTTTTACGTTTATCATCCTCGCCCCCGTAGAAAAAGTTGTTAAGTTTGATGGTCTCATCACGCCTGCAAAGTTTTCGTTACACCGTCTCTTACACCCTGTATATTGCAAGCCTGAGGCGCAACCGCCGTCCTACTGGAACCTGGCGCCAAAAAGCTTACTATATTTCTCCGTCATGAGGAAATACAAAGGTGAGAAAATCACTACAGCTATAAATTCTATCTAACCCCCTTATGATGCGCACAGTATAACCTATCTCGTGGGCGAGAAGACTTCACAACTTTCAAATCGTTTGGATTTTATCAAATCAAGTGAATAATCTTGTCTACAGGTGTAGAGAAAATCGAAGTCTAATATCACACCCCATACAGTTCTGCTTGTGAGTGTACTAAAAGGCAGTGAAGGGATGAAGCCAGGGATGCGAAACAGCGTTCCTTACCAATGCCTTGCAATCCGCCTGCCAAGCGTGGTGATTATGGCAATAAAAATTACCCCAATCGGGGGAGGCCCATGTCCAGTAGTCCGCTGTTGTAGCGATAAATTTATATAAATTTAATGTAACATGTAGTTTGATTTGACGGCTGTGCAATAGGTTAAAGGTCCAACTTATTTTATTTAAAATTCTTGTCAAATTACCTTGTTGGAAATAGCCAATCATCAAAATAAATACAGTTAAGTAATAAAATCAAACTACCTGTACTCTACTTCGAAAACGGTATGTGTTGACTACTTAAACATATCAACATCTTTTAATTATAAATTAAATTTGATTGATGCGGGGCATTACATTTTTACGGCGAGCGGGAATCAATCACGAGCAAACCAGTCTCGGCGGCTTTACTGTGGAATACTTGGAGACACTGTTACTTCAACACAGCATATTTAATTACCTATTTATCTCATAATATTAAACTATTTTCTCAGCCGATATCACTGCATAGTATAAAGCAAAGTCGCTTTTCGCGTCTGTGTATACAGGGTGTAAGAGACGGTGTAACGAAAAATTTTTTTTCTATCTTACATACAAAATTCTCGATCAGCTGATTTTGTATGGAAACTCGAAAAAAAATTTTTTGTTTCCCGACATAGTCCCCATAGAAAAAGTTGTTCAGTTTCATGGCCTGAGCACGCCAAAGTTTTCGGTAAACCGTCCGTTACATCCTGTATGTATGTTTCTTTTAAACTTCATAGCGGATTTTGGTACAAGCTTTTTCAATAGGTAGCGTGATTTACAGGAAAGGTTTTTATGTATAAAACTTGCCGGGTAAACATCTAATTCCCACGGGAAAATGAGTTGCAGCGGGCTCAGCCGCCGGGCGAACCGCTAGTTATACGTATAAACCTTCCTTTTAAATCACTATGTCTTTATTAAAAAAGAAATAGATAACAACTACATCAAAATCCGTTCCGAAGTTTTAAAGATCTAAGCGCAAATACATACCTATCTAATACGTTGCATAAAGACGCATGATGAAGTGAATTAATGACAATTAAATCATACATAATATTATTTATCAAAGTAGCCATAAAATGTTAATGACATCCATATTTACTACAATAACAATCAATCAATTTTCTAATATTAAAATTTTATAGTTTACGCATAGGTTCATCATAAGAAGAGTTATCAAATTTCCCGATTCCAACTTAATATATTTATCATTAATCTAATAATGATAACGATATAATGATTTGAATAACAATGAATAGTTAATAGGCATATCGATTGGAAATTATACGTAGTATATCTTATATCGTTATTCGTTAGCTATGAGGAAGGCCGCCGATTAAAAAAGTTTATTATAGATTTTTTAGATATTGGTTTTAGATTTATTAGTTTTGGATCTGCGGGTATCTTGGTGAAATTATAACGAGTATAAACTAGATTTAGATAGCGGGTCTTGTGAAGAATATCTGTAAGTGGGTTATTAAAAATCAGTAATAAATTTTATGATGGTGACACTCGACTATTTACGCTGCAGCCTTGGATTGTAACTGCGTTTTCCCAACAAGGAAAAACGTTCTGTTGTAATGAACATAACTGAACAAAAGTCTGCATCTACCGCCGATCGACGACTTATATAATATATGCTTTCAGACATCATTTTAATCATGATTCAGTCTGCAAAACCAAAAAAAGAGATTTTTGTGTGACAATCCGTGTGCGGGGCAAGAATAGCATCACCACATTTCCACCCATGAGTGTCATAATAGGTGACTAACGGATAAATTCAAGAAAAGGGCAGTAGCGTTTGCTGTGAATATCTACAAATCCTCCATTGCGCTTGCCAATCCACCTGCCAAGCGTGGTGAGCATGACAATATCCCCGAACTTTGGAAGGCCCATGGCACCTGATCACATGGTATGTATTATGTGATGTATCAAAATCTCCGCCCAACTTTTATTTGAGTAGTTTCTAATAGTTTCGAGCACTTTTCGCGTATACTAATGTACTTCTTGTACGCTACGCGACGTAGCAAAGGCTACAGAAAGTTTCCTGTTCTGATTTCCCGCTACGACGTACCAGATGTAACTGGTGAAAACCAGAAATATCCTGCAAATATTTCCTTATTTTCTTGCGTGACTTCATTTGACAGATTTACTTACTGTCGCTTCGGACGTAAGTACTACATACAACATATCAACCAAACTAATCCTTTTAAGGTGTTAAACTATACTAGTTTTCTTTATAAACTGTAGGAAAAACTATTTTAAGTTGATCCCTTAAATAGGTAGGTAGATAGTACATGCGCTGAAAACGGTTCCGGGATGGAAACGACCAGATTACAGGTGAATCAGTTTATGGCGCGTGTGATTTGATTCATGCAATTTTTATCGCCCTGTTTGCATCAGCTTTTACCTGAACGAAAATCCTCTGAAGTACAATTAAAGTTTTTATAGGTCGGGTGACCCGTTAATAATGGTTCAACGGTATGAGAGAGATAGCGGACATCATCATCATCATCATATCGTATGGCGATCCCTGCCTGGGTCATACGTCCTATGTCAAGGGTTTTTAGTCAGCTTTCTGCGTCAGGAGTGTACTTGTGCAGATCGGCTATACCACCGGGAAAACACCGAAGTGGACATTCGTTCACAATAGCGGACATTAAGGCCTAAAACGAACTTGAGTAGTTTTGGAAAAAACCCAAGGATACAAAAGTAGCACTTAGTACTCTCCTTTTCGTATGTTGAAAAATGTCGTTCACAAAAATATTGAAGCACCTTTGATTTTCTGAGAAAGATATCACAGAGAGCAGACTTGACATCGAAAATTTTCCGCACAATATAGAAATTACGCAATTTCACTTTTACGTTCTGACCTTAGGGTACAAATTGTATTTCGAACGATATTTTTTCTTAAGTTTAGTTTTAAAATGTTTATTCAGAAAAGTGTAAGTACAACAAAGTATTACAGTAAAGATCTTATTCTTTATGAACACCTATCTTAGCTTTAATTACTTTTGTATTTTCACTTCACCGCGTGTGAATTCCTATACAGCAACACTGCGATGCTCTCAACGAACACGACCTATTTTTTCCGCTTAGCGAATAAATCAATCGTGGCAAAAAGTGCAAGCTCACTGGAACCGATGAACAACTCCGAATACAATTTCCGAAGCGCCATTGGCGGTTCACACACATGCCATAAGATTTTCCGATTTTTTACCGCATCCGGTTTTGACGATATTAGTTTAGGTACTAAATTCCAAACTTAGATAGGATACCATGGTGTCATGGCATGGCACGGGACCCCAAATCTGTTTTTTGTCATTGTAATGCCATTGAAACTCAACTGTCATTCCATTGCCATTGTGATTTTCTACTACTTGACTACGAAATGACCGAAATCATCCAACTAAGATCCAATCGAGATCAAACTGAAACGATTTACTTTCAGGAGACAGGTCTTCGCTTCAAATTGGAGCTGTCACAGGTGGTCAGATATACCCGTATGATGGCTTCCACGTACCGCAATACCGTGTGATGCGTATGCGATCCACAAATGGCACAAACTCAATCCCGACCCGCGATTCACATCATTTGCCCGCTCAGCCTGTTTTGCGCTTGCTTCCCCTTTCTCTGTGCCGCCGGTTTCATTACATTTTGTCTGATAATAACTTATCAATTTAAAAGATGCTATATTTTTCTTGATGGCTGACTTCAACTGTGCCTATGGAGTTTGAAGTTTAAACAGTACCCCAAATTACCCAGGATTTTTCCTTTCCAATTCCGCTCTTCAGATTTTGACCTGACTATACTCGGAAAAGAACCTCTTCAAACACAAAAATATTATTTTATTATTTCCGTCCAGGCGTCATGTCTGTGATTATGTAAACGTATTTCCTACATTGCAATAAATAACAAATATATTATCAATGCTTTTTTCAAGTCAGTAGTAGTAAGATAAGCCTGTCAGAACCTCCTCCTTTTATCGAACCAGCTAAAACTGGCCTTACAACCGGGATGACGCCCAACCGACATCTCCATTCAATTGCCTACCGTACCGTAATCATTCCAGATAATGCTGCCAAAATATACTCGATACAAAAGATTTGAAACATGAAACTGAAATATGAATGAGCTTGCTTGCGTCATAATATTTGGCAGAGTCCCAAAACCGTGGGCCGAAAAACTCCAAATGTTAGAGGTCAAACGTGAAATTAAGTTGTGCCTCGAACAGCTATTTTAATGCATTCTATTTGCAGTAAAATAAGTTATAAGTATAGTAACTTTAAGTGGGAAAAGCTACACAGGTATAACGTCGAGAATTGTAATGAAGTAGCGAGATAATCTGTAGACCATAACAACTTTGCTTTCATAATTTTTCTGCCTTTATCCCAATTGGTTGGCGCAGTATGTTTTATTTGAAACCACAATCGTGGATTTTGCAAAGTTATTTTACTATTGGCCGTAGGTGGCTATGGCACTATGGCCGACAGTTTTTCACTAAACACCCTTAGGATTCAAGATTCAAGATTCAATCGTTTATTTCCAAGTAGGTTCACAATGAATACTTTTAGAATGTCAGAGAGCTACAATACACTGAATAAATGAATTAGTCAATGTAAACAATAACAATTTTATGTTCCTAATAGAACCGCGGACGAGTGGGATAAAAAAATAAAAAATAAATAAAGGCACTGCCTCGGGGCTGGCCAGGCTGACCACACAGCATGTAACTTACGTCACCACCAACAATTAATGAAATCAATTATATTAAAGACAAGGCGAGGCAGTAGGCACTCTAGCTGCTACAGCACAGTACCTATGGACTGCCACGATCAAAATATTCAACGAGAGTCAGCAAAATGAAATTGAATCAATCGCTTTCTCTTTCCAGAATTCGACGCTGGAGTGGTCATGTCATTAGAAGCCACGGGTTTATCCAAAACCGGGCGAATCTTAGAGGTTATTACTGAAAGTATGAATGGAGGGAGACTTGGACAGTCGCCAACTGGCGAGACGGACGCGTGGGAACAGAATAGGATCTCAGCAAAGGTTAAGGGTGACGAAAATGCTATGGAAAAACTTTTTAAACCACATCCGACAGAAACTGTGAAGTTAAATTAAACTAAGCAATGGTGTTCAATTTTAGTGCTTCTTCGAACACTGATCAAACACTACACTTATGTGATGAAAATGCATAACTTCTGGAAGTTTTGAATTTTATTTTTATAGTAGCCATCTAGCCATGATCCTTCATGCATATTAATACGTTTATTAATGAGATTCACTATTATTTTGAAGTCAATAGCAAACTCTCTCATACCTATTCCGATAATAAAAGTACCTACGTACTTACAAACGTTTTAAAGAACCCCTTCTTTGTTTCTAAATCGGTTGAAGCATGAAACAATTCATTTTTCTCGGTGCTTTTCTCACTATGTATGTACTGGATTATCAACGTGACTACTGATGGGCGGTTCCCGGGAATATTCCCCAAGTGGGAATATTTCCAAAGGAAACTTTCCGGTGCCCGGGAACATTCCCAATCGCTGGGAACGTGTTGGCGAAACAACATAAAATAAAAATTATTATTAAACAATTAATTTAATTAGCAAGAGTATAATGTATAATAAAGAAAATAATTTATTTCATAAATAAACCATGTCAGAATACAATTTAGTCAAAATAAATAAACAAGATGGCTAAAGGGCTATGAGTAAAATTGATGCCTTTCATTTGGAACAATTTTTTTTATTGTCAAATAACGCCGTCTTGATAAATGTGTAGAGTACTTCCATACAAACAATATTTTGTGTGACAGCTCAGCTGTCAAGTGTAATCATTACGAGATATACGCTTCAAAACACTATGACAGTTTTATATGGAAAACTTCTTTTTTTTAATTGTCAACGAACACCACCCCATTAGTTGTGTAGAGTACTTTCATTCAAACAATATTTTGCATGTCAGCTCACCTGTCAAGTGTAACCATTACGAGATATAACGCTTCAAAACATTACGACAGTTTCATATGAAAAAAACTTCTTTTTTTAAACTGTCAACGAACTCCACCCTATTAGTTGTATAGAGTACTTCCATACAAACAATATTTTGTATGACAACTTAACTGTCAAATGTAACCATTGCATATACGCTTCAAAACGTTACGACGGTTTTATATGGAATATATTTTAAAGCGTATATCTCGTAGTAGTTACACTTGACAGTTAAGCTGTCATACAAAATATTGTTTGTATGGAAGTACTCTACACGTTTAATGGGTTGGCGTTAGTAGACAGTCATAAGCAAAGAAGTTTCTCATATAAAACAATTGGAACGTTATTTGGTAGCGCTGGTTGCGTTTCCACGCTGTATTGCCAGTGATATGCGCTGCACCAAGTACCATTCGGCACGGGGATCTGAACCCTGGTTTCTCAGGTGCTGTCTCAACCTATAGACAAAGTCATTTGCCTCTGCATACTATGACCCACTTACCTCCACCGCAAAGGGTACAAAGTGGTAGGCACTTCTTAGTGAAGCATACTTTTGATGCTTCTGAGCTGCTGCGCATTCCGCAGTTGTACCCGGAGCTCGAATTGTGCATACTTGCTTACACACGCCGCGCCCCACACCAAAGAGAGCCCTTTCTCCTACGGGATCATTAAGAGCCCATCCGGTCTCTTACCGTCATCGCGGCTTAAACCGGGAGGCTCTTGAACGCAGGGTACACCAGCGGACACCAGGGCACGGCGGATAATCTCGTTGAGCATGTGGTGCGGGGGAAAACGACCAGTTGATCTGGCACAGCTCAAGCCGTGGTGACCCCTGGCATCCACCTTTACGCCACAAACATGCGGCTCACAAACCCTGCATTCAAGCCTCAGCGCTACAGCCACCCTGAGAGAGTCATCATAAAGCGCCGTACCCATGTGGGGTGACGGGAGGGCGTAAAGCCAAGCCCCTGACTCTGGTTTAAGAGCCGCCTTAAGGCGAGCAGAGCCCGATCCTGATGACGCCTCAAGCAATTCCATCGCTCTGGCCTTACACAGCTGCTCGTCCCATTGTCGCTGCACGTCTGGTTTAGTCGGGCGATCCGTATGGCGGGAAGCAGGCAGAATCCAGGTGGTGTCGGGAAAAGGGTAGCTACCCGCCAGGCCGGGTGTTGTGGCCAGGGGACCGACGGGTCCACCTGGATTGGATTTGAAGTTGTATATATGCGTTGCGCGGTGAACACTTCGATACCGCGTTTCAGGGCCATTGTTCTGTCACGTGGCGCCATCTCTCCGATATGTTGAGAACTCCTGTTGCGTCTTGTATGCTTGTGAACCACTTGAGTGAGCTTCATGTTGTAGCCACCAGAGGTCGCTACAGTACTCCCCCTCAAGACCGGAGGTCGATACCGTAAGCGAGCGTAGTGGGGCTGATGACGTCATGTAGCGTGATGATGCAGTCTGGCTTGGCGATGCAGTGTTGGTTCCAAATGTCCACGGTGAGTCGGGATGATGGAAGACCAATGAAGCTGCCGTCCTGGTTCCAATGTCCACGATGAGTCGGGATGATGAGGAAGACCAGTGAAGCCGCCGGTGCTGTGACTGTGGTAGTTGCTGATGACGAAGTAGTTGGCTCCATGCTGTAGTGGTTGATGCGTGGTTGAAGGCTGCGAAGTCCATTGTAGGGGTCACCAATATGGCGGGTGACAGGAAGAATCCAGGTGGTGTCGGGAAAAGGGTAGCTACCCGCCTGGCCGGGTGTTGTGGCCAGGGGACCGACGGGTCCACCTGGATCGGATTAGAAGTTGTATATATGCGTTGCGCGGTGAACACTTCGATACCGCGTTTCAGGCCCATTGTTCTGTCACGTGGCGCCATCTCTCCGATATGTTGAGAACTCCTGTTGCGTCTTGTATGCTTGTGAACCACTTGAGTGAGCTTCATGTTGTAGCCACCAGAGGTCGCTACATCCGCATCAGGACAAGCCAAGTCCCAAGCACTCAAAGCCTCCCCCATAAATGGAATGTTAAGACTGTCACCATGTATTTTGAGTATATTAGTGACGAGTGACTTCTCCGTGGGAAGAGGTGTCCGAAGAAAGCCGAAACGTTGGTGTCCTGCACACGCCTCACGCCCAAACCTCTATGTCGGATCGGCAACGACGCTTGCAGCCACTGCGTCTCCTCTAACTGTACATTGAGGATCATCTCCAGCGTGACTTTAATGTCTTGATCCAACCGAGAAATTTCATCTGGAAAAAGCCAATTCGGACACTTTTTCAAGAGGTACATTAGCTTGGGTACTGAGAGACAGCTGCGGAAGAGAGTGAGGGCGACATGGGCCGGCAGTTGCTGCAGCTGCTCTCGAACACTTAGAAGCGTTTCACGCTTTGCAGCCAAACTAGCCTGTTCTGCATCCCTGAAGATCGGCTCCCCCAGCAGCTCAAATGACTCTATTAAGGATTTTCACTCCCGGAAGAATATCCTGGAATTGAGCTATACAACAACTGGAGACATCGCCGCACGGATATAGCTCGCATTTGTCGCTGTTGACGATCAAATCAATCTCCGCCAGTTTTGGAATGAGCGTACTTGTATCGCGACATACGACATCTGGTGCACCACCCACCAATCGTCCCGTCCACCGTCGTCGAGGTACCACTTACTTCATTCATTTCAGTCACTTGATTCTTTTTAGTTATTTTTAACGTTCTCAGGACACTTATCACACTTACTTGCCAAATGACGAGCAAATTTTGTCGCATTTCGAGATGTGTATGTTTTGTTGCAAAATGAACACTTGAATTTTGTCTTTTCATTAAGACAGTTTCGTCGAAGTGACTATACACTTTGTTTTTAGGCTTCATTTCGAATTTCAGTTGTTAACTGGACGAGGGATGCAACGAAACTGACACAGTTTTAAATGACCGCCAGGCAGGCTAGATAATACAATGATAAAAAATAAACAGTTTTGTTTTGTTTTAGTCACGCCGACCAAGATAAGTTCCAGGCTAAACAGTATAGCAGAGTTGTCTTGTCAGACTAAACTGCCGAATATATTACGTATAGGTATAAAAGATATTTCATTTACCTAATTATTTTAGGCAGTAAGTAGTAATTGAAAGATTTATAGGTTATGGATTCACTTGATGTTCTAAATCAATTTACTTTCAATTTACATGGAAATGAAAATAATTAAAGTTTAAAGATTTATTTATCTGTTATATACTATAATCATTTGAAAGGTACATAAATAAGGTATCCTTGTGATAAAGAAACCTAAAATATGCCTTAAACTTCAAGAAAACTAAACTTATATCAAAATGTTAATGTTCCCAGCAACTGGGAACGTTCCCGGGCACGTGGGAATATTGCCAGGAACATTTCCATTGGGAAGTTTCCGGGAACGGGAATGTTCCCGCGGCCCATCACTAAACGTGACACATTCCAGTGAGATACTGCTAGTTGTTCGCGAAAACTGGCAGTGTTATCCAAAATGGGGCAAATTGTGATAGCAACGTCATATAAAAACTGGATTTATACACTGAGCGTAAGAGGCAAAACCATTTGACAGTATTTTAGGCACTCAAGGAGAATCTTGATCGGCACTCTTTCTCAGTAGAGAAATAAAAAGTGTTTATGTAGCGCGAAATATCCTAGCGTAAGCCTAAAACTGAAAACGGCTCTAGTGATGGCCGCGGACAGAACTTTTTATGGGAAATTGCAGAATATGCTGTTATTTATAGCCACATTTACCAATCCAAGGATACAAACAAACAGAAATATAGATAAACATTTTATTGTACAATAAATTATTCGCGGGATGATTTTGCTTGATATTGATATCTCAACTAAGCTTTACGGCCCGTCGTGCGGTTAATCATAATAAATCTTTGGTAAAATCAATTGTTGTTAATAAAAACACACAAGGCAGAAATTAAGGAAGAAGTATTTTATTACAGGTACAATTTATTTATTCAACAAGAAGGAATGATAATTTGTAGGAAGTACAACAAATAAGCTGTTTAGGTAAGCACATACGAACATAACTAAAAAAAAAATGATTTGTTATTAGAGGTAAGATCTCCACGGCAGTCTAGGGGATCCAACAGAACCGTTTGATTCCAAAACACAGTTTTTCATGATATTTTTTTTTCAAATAGACGAATAGATCAGCATAAACGTTCAGAATGTTTGTAGGATTACATAGTACTGAAATCATAGTCTACGTCGCATAGCTAAACAAGTCTAAAGTCAAGCTAGAATCAGTAGCCGTCTATCCCACCTACGCATCAAGGCGTGGGTGTTCCTAGTATATAACAGAATAGTAATTCATGAAAAACTATGTATATAACATAGTGTTCCTAGTATATAACAGAATAGTAATTCATGAAAAACTATGTAACTACAACCCATATGCAAATCACTTTCGGAGTACAGAGCAGCTACTCTACAAACATCGCCTACACATGCCGTGGGCGTAGCGAAAACACGTGTAAACCATGAAAATACTATCTTTAGCCATTATATCTTCGTAAATATCAGCAGATTGATTATGGAGGAGCAAACTTGAGCTTTCCCGCCCGCCCAAGGACTTGCGTGGGCAAGTCTGGCGGGATTGATAGTACGCCGCCTACGCACGTGGGCGGTGGGTGTAAGAGTGATTCATGAACATACAGAATGTTAAAAATCGACTGGAAACACTTGATGATGAACCAGTATATGAAACTGAATATATTTGCCCAAGGAACATAGTCTGATATATGAAAAAAAATGGTTCACCCCTTAAAATGTTAGCAGTTGATTTTTCTTCACCATTTCATAGGGTGTAAATGAAGCAAAAATAAATAAATTAAGTGGTTCCAAAGATGTAACCAACACATGACAATAGGTATATTATCAAGTGTTGTATAGGTAGTATACCTACTGAAAAGTCATGTCACGAAAGATTTTACTCAACTAGAGGGTAAAATCCGAAAGCATTTCCACTAAAATACCCTGTATAGATTTGAGGCGTCATGGCGTCGTCGTGGCTGCGTAGTTTCATTGACTGACGAGTCGGGCGGGTGATACTTACTACCCACTGCCCCACTTCTAACGCGTGCGTGGGACACCGAGTCAACGAACGACCCGACTTGCTACCCAATACCTGCTCAAAGAATACATAAACATTTCCAGTTTTCGAGGACGGCAGGGGAAATGCGTGTTTTGTTGTACATAGGTAAGTACGTAGCACAGATTTTGCAGTAAAGCATAACTCTACCGCAAAATAACCGTGTCCTCAATGGTTTGCTTAAAGGGCAAGGTGGTCATGGACATTACTACCCCATAAACCGATCATTTCGAGGTGGAAAACGCATAAAACTACCCACATGAGCACTGCGTGGGCGGTGCGCGGGCGAAAACTACCCCATATCTATGGGTTTCTAGAGCTATCTGTTATTAGGATAAACGAGTGTACCATGCATTTGGATTTCTTAATTTTATATCGCAATAAATTTTATGAAAGTGCAGTTTAGCATTCAGAATCGGTCAAGGAATTGAAATAGAATGCGTGCAGTAGCAACTAAAATAACGAATACAGTTAACTCTAGAATGAGCGAACCTCTTATAGACTTTTCAATTTCATGAATAGAAACATAATCTTGTAAAAAGTGCAGGGAGATTAACATGGAAATATAATATTGTTACACTTAATATGTAGTGAGTAGGTCTTAGTAGGTTGACGGGAAATTTTCTAAAGCTACAAATGACCCAAACACAACACCATATTTTTATTATTACCAAAATCGCACTACGACTCTACCGCTAGCCATTCAAACTTTAACTGTGATAATCCCATCAACCGTTGCATTTTTTTGTCCGAGCAAATCCGGTACCCACTTTATAGGATTAGAGGGATGAGTGCCAATGACGTCATCATCCGGCCGTCCGGTCGGATTGAATGGGCCGGAAAAAACTGGGCCGCAAATCGTTTTGGCAAGGGTGGTCGTGGTCGGATCGAGTGTGCAATATGCTGATTTCTTTTCTGGGGGGAATTGTAATAGATTTGTGTTTTTTAGCCTTAGTAACTTTATGAGTAGGTACTTTATTTACTTGATTTCTGTTCAATTATGGTTCAAAACAGAATCTCACTATAAATATAACCCCCAAGCGACTTTTCAAATGAAGAATTGTATATTCATTCCTAGAAAGCATTTAACTTTGCATATTTCTAGGTTTCCGAGGTTATTCTAAATTATATCAAGCTAAAGTATATGAAAATGCCGGTAAAAATCTAAAGTGTTCTTTTTATTTGCCTGTGGCTATAGCTTATATGCAGTGGAGTCCATCTACTGACAAGCTTGTGCTGTATTTGCGTTTACAATTTTACATTCTCAGAAGGCGTTCTGCAGGTAGATGTTTTTTTTTTATATTTTGCACCTGTATTGTGATTTGTGGTTAGTATAAATAGGATCGCGGGATGACGGTAATTCGAAAATACTTACTCACGTACCTACCTACAACAATTTTGTGAATTTATTGCTGTGGGGAGATATTACTTTAGTTACAAATTAAGTATAGTATTCTTTAGTATGACCCATGACTTAAAGAGAGCAGCTGGTACCGACTGGATAGCGAAAGCGGGAGATCGTTCAATGCGGCGTACCCTGGGGAGGCCCTATGTCCAGCAGTGGACTGCTATAGGCTGATGTGATGACGTTATGATTCTTTAGTATTGGCCGGCACGCCCGCGAAAGATCGTATTACTCTGTCATGTACAAGTTATATTTACTCTTTAACCGGCCAAGAATCTCATAAACTCTGAACAAGAAAGGGTCTTTTGAGCAGATTCCAGCGTTTTGAGCAATTACAAGGTATGCGAGGGTTTAACGCGAAAGTGCACAAAACAATGTGCGCACAAACCGCCGCATTGTGCGCATTGAGCGAACAAGTTGCTAATCGCACTGCGTATGCGCAACCATGGACAGTGGAATGAAGCGCACGCGCTAAAATGCTGCAGCTGCTGCGTAGGGACGAGGCTAAAACTATTTTGTTTCAAAACTGCACCATGATAAACTTAAAAACCCACGCCAAGAAAGCTGAACTGCTCAACTTAAACTTCAGCTTCAACAGTCACAGCAGTTCACTACTACAGGAAATGGACCTGGATTGGGAGATATTTGCTGTACCTACCACGCTTGGCAGGCGGATTGGTGAACGCAGTGGAAGATGTTTTAATCACATGGAACGCTGCTGCTTATTCCCTGGGTAAATTAATCCCTTAGATACCTTTTACATGCTATTTTAGAAGCTGGCATCACATGGATGAAAACGCATTGTTGCGGATAACTTCGAAATATTTTAAGTAAGATTAGATCCAATATTTTAAGTAAGACAGAACAAAGCTGTCGGAACACGAAGTAAAACAAAAATCTGTTGTACTGTACCATGCGACCGACGAAAACAAGTATAAGCGCAATTTTAGTGGCTCTACTTTTTGTGTCAATTCTTGGAGAAGCGAGATGATTCCTCTTCTATGTAATGGTTTACACTTACACCAAACTAAAGAAACGCTACAAATGTAATTTTGGCACAATTGACAATATTTCCTTAACTTTATCTTCCAGGTAAGGGTGTTTATAAACATCATTACGAATAATCAGACAACAATCAGACGTCTTTTTTGTAAAAATATGTATTTTTTTAATAGGATCGATTAGAAGAGGTGGCGCGATTTTCTCGCGGTTTTACTTTCAATTTTGGTTCGTCGTTCAAAAAGTCGAAAGAAAGAAACGATCGCCTTCATACAGCAACCCTAAATAACAAATAACGCATACTGTCATACACAGTATTTGCTACGGTGACAATACAGCAAGGAAAACTTGATATGGGCAATAAAACTCATGAATACGGCAGACTACGACGATTACATGGGCAACGTATGAGCGTACTGCCAAGCGTTCGGTGGCTAATGTTGCGAAAAAATAGGGAATTCGCCAAATGTCTGATTTGACCGAAAATTGTTCCGAGATAGCAAAGTTCGAGTGTGTTTTAGCTAAATCTTGTTATCTTAACGAGCCGTCGAGATCCTATTACTAGAAAAAGGCTCCCCCTCTTCAACTGTTTTCGATTTTTCGATCTTGTGGCAAGCCAGCCAGTAGGTACTTGGAAAATCCGCTTAGTTGATCTCGCTATTTACATCTGGGTCTGGGCTCTACCCTGGGCCGTGCAATCGAATTCCAATCGTGTGTTGGTTTTAGGGAAATTTTGCAAAAAACCTGTTTACAAAAAAATGTTTAACAGAAGATGTAAACGTTATTTTTTCACGGTACCAGTGACATGCAGTGACAATTGTGGTTAGTACATAAGGCGTATGAAATATCGTGTCGGCGATCGTCTCCGCGGCCAATTTGGGGTTCCTAGCACATTGCACTCTCGGGTAGAGAATATATCGGGTTTTAAGGCCTCTAGACACCTTTTGCTCAACCTAAGTATTTATGCGCAAATAAGAATTGATTGGTCCATTACAATTTCTTTTCAATACCTTAGTTAATTCAGCCGCACCTGAAAAGGACTGTTATTTTTCTAGACATGGGAAGCCCTGGTTTCAATGTATTTTTTGAAATTATTTTCAAAATACTTTCGCAATGTGATTAGCACTGAATGAGCACTATTCTTTAATGCACCTGCTACGGGATTTCATACAAATTAATTAAAGAAAATGACTAAAGTATCGCAAACTACCCTCGCCCTAATTTCCTCGAAAATTGCATCAATACTACACTTTGCAACTGCCTCGTTATTTTTTTTTATATAAAAGCCTCTGTATTAATAGGTAGCGATGCCGTCGCGTGGTGTGGTTTCGTGCCAAAATTGCAACTTTCCGCTCGCTAGTCGCGAAATGATGGAGTCTCATCTCATGCTTTAAGTCCAAAGCTCAAGCCAGCTCAACGGACGGCTTAGGTAATCGGGGATTAACGAGCAACTTACTTGAATGAAATATATCTGTAAAAGATTCCAGATTCCGTTGAAACAAGTTTAATCATTTCGTTTTTACAAAAGAAAACTGCTTATGCAAACTATTCTACTTATTTTTTTCCACGTTAATCATATGGAGATGAACACTAACAAAGAAAAAGCAACTTCAAGGCTAATTTACACTGCCTGGTTATTAGGTATTTACAGAATCGTCTGTACTAACCGAGTGGCAGATAAAGAAATATCTCAATACGACTATTACTACTAATAGGGCTACTGATATTTTGAGCAGCCTTTAAGGCAACATTCAGACGTACGCAAGCTCCACACGTTTTCGATGCCAGATTTTTCTGTGTAGGCTACAAGATTTCCGTTAAAACAGGCTACAAATGCCGCATGTATCGCGACCGAAGCGAGCACGACATTTCGTGCTGCAAATGGAGCACGAACAGTAACCGGAAGTGTAAAACGTGCACAAAAGCTCACGTATCGCGAGCGAAGCAAGCTCAACTTTACACGCTACAAATGAGCGAGGAACGTGTACATTAATTGAGAGTGTAAAATGGGCATCAAAGCACACGTATGGCGAGCGAAGCGAGCTCGACTTTTCACGCTACCAACGGGAGCATGTAGGTATGTATATCGCAAAAACTTTCTACGCATGTGCAACGTTCTAAAACTACAACCTACTTTGCACAGCACGACAGAATTTGATGAGTTTTTCTATAGCCGCGTACTAGATTTACTCCTCTTCCAACATAATTTAGCCAGAGTAATAACATGTCATGATTATTAGTTGGCACGATTTCCACTCTTGCTGATAATCCGTGGTCTCGTAAACTGCGGTTCCCACGTAAGAGAACCCCTTGCTTCGACCGCAAATGCACTTATTGTTGCGCAGGCAAGATGCATCAGTCAAGTATCATCTTCAGTATTAAGAAAGGTATTGGTATGAATGTATGAATATTTTGTTTTGGTGCTGGGTTATAGTCTTTAACAAAATAGAACAGTCTAGGTAAGGCTGCAAAGTCTTGTGGTCTCGTAATCAAAGAATATTATATTCCATCGTTATTTTCAGCCTCATTCTGAGAATGACATTACCATATTTTTACCCGTGGGTATCATAAATGGCGACTAAGGGATGAATCCTGGGAGTGAATACAACTGCAAATTTTTTGTACTGCGCTTCTAATCCGCCTGCCAAGCGTGGTAAGCTTGGCATATGCCCCCCAAGTAGGGGAGACCCATGCCCAGCATTGGAGTGATGGTAGTAGTAGTAGGTAGTTGTTTGAACCCAGAATCAGTCAGACCTAATAGACGAACAAATCATAAACTTCTCCGAAGACTGGTAGATTGCCAATAAAATAAAACATCGAGTGACAACAAAAGAAGAGCTCGTCCGGGATTTGAACCCGGGACCACTCACACCCAAAGCGAGTATCATACCACTAGACCAACGGGCCGCTTGGAAAAGGAATTAAAAGAAACAATCTTATTTTAATTACATAACGTTACGAGAATCTTTGATACCTAACGAATATTTATTCAGTTGGCTTGATACATACATTTTTGTACATCAATTAAAAATGAATTTTCAGGTTTTTTCCAACCTACTTGGCCCGCTGCTGGTTTAGTGGTATTATACTTTAGGTGTGCACGGTGGGCCCGGGTTCAAAGCCCGGACGAGCCCTTCTTTTCATTTAAGAAAATATAATTAGCTGACATTGGCTATACATTTTGATATACCTAGCAGATGAAATTCAAAACTAAATTTCATACGATTTTGTAATAGCAGACGAAAAACTATCGATGTGAAAAGCATAGAGATACGTACATTTAATGCTAATCGTTCGTAGAAGTGCCAGCTTTAATTATCCATCAAATTGATGATACTAGCTAGTTGTTTTATGCCCAAACATTGACACTATTCTAAGCATGCTTGATTTCTGTAGAAATAGCAACCTTATGCAAAATTCTTCTAACCAATGTTTACGAAAGAGAGGTAGGCATTTACCTACCTACCAACATGTCTACAGCTTTAAGAGAGCAAGTAGGGGCATTCTCTTCAATTCGACGCAAGAAGTTTCCTATTCGGGAGTTTAATCCAAAATTATATGCCTTTAACGAGTTGAAGAAACCATCGAAAAGCGATATATTACAGTATAATTACCAATACATTATACTTATCGTGGACATAGCGGTGGTAATAGTTTACTTTACCCTTTGACATATCTTGTACCTTGCTTATTTATATTTGAAAGGGGCTTAAAATTAGCTAATCATTGTGTTTAGAATTTACGAGGCAAGAAGCATCTAGGTGTGCTACTGATAAATACTTTCAACTATTAACCTAGATCGTAAATAAAATAATGTTTTAGTGTAACATATTTATTTAAGGAAGAAAGTAACTAGTATGAATGAATGTGAATATAGGTAGGTATAATTGGGGTCATGCTATTATAAGCCGGCATCACAAGGAAAGCGACATTAGAAGACGACAGGAATAAAAAGAGTGTACCTATATGTACGTACCCAGGAGGCTATGCTGCTAATAAAGAATGAATGGAAGAAGACATGTTGGATACAAATTAATCAGGACATGAGCAGGCAAATGATGAATAACGTAGTTACAGCCAGGAAGCAAAAGATATTCAATTATAAAATCGAAGGTGACAAATATCACCTGCTCGAACACTCTCACTACCAAATAAGTAAAAATAGAATAAAATCCAAGTCATATCACATCGGCTATCGCATACAAAGCCGTATGGAGTTTTTGTACAAGCTCTATGATCAAGCGATCAAATTTTAATAAATCGCTTCCTGTTTCCATATCGATAGGATTCGATAACTTGTCAGGATAGTATGCAACGGATTCAAGGGGATCCTTATGTAGTAGAGCGAGTAATATAATATCATTGGTAGGTAGCTATAGTTAGTATTCTTTGGTAGTCGGTTTTATGGTATTTTGAGCAACACGGTCTTCAGTCCCCGGTAACTTAATGTAGGTTATCTATCATGATTACGGAATACATGTGTTAGTGCATAAAAACCTACCTTGGGTACTTACTAGATCTCCATGTTACCTACAACCACGCTACTGAATCTAGGCTTCCTTAGCCTACTAACACTAACTTCACAAACTCAACATTTTGTCAATATCTTTGCCGTTTGCTTTTGTAACCTCCACACAACCGTGTGTTTTTCTTGTTACAATTTGCATCTTTGACCTTCCAAAAACTCGACTTTCTGCGTTTATGACAGCTTTAAGATTTAATAGTCTCTATTCTACTAAATAATCTCTATCATTATTTCATATAGAATGCAATTGTCGATTGAACCAACAATTACTAAATGCGGATACAAATCATTTGTAACTGTAACCAGTTATTAAATTCGGTTAGTTACAATTAAATTGTGGCCCACCACTTGCCCACCGCTGGCCTACTGTCACAAACACGGTATCAGTGTCGGCACAAATCTTTAATCGTGTTCAATTCGTTGTTTATGTTATTATTCGTCCGTACTTTTAATCGATCGACTTTATTAATCGCTTTATTCGTCAAAGATTAAGTGGCATCAACTTTGCAGAGCAGAAGGCATAGCCATAGAAGTAACTGTTCTACTTCCCCCATGCCAACGTTCACATTTTGTAGGTTTAACATAGGATACCTACATAGGAAGGAAAATACTGGAATAAAAGTTAAACTCTCATTTACAGTTCAATGTATATGAGCATATCAGAAATGAAGTTATTTGTTGAAAATATTGAACAAATCATAACATGCCCTGATTTTTTCCTGGAAAGTCGTTGTAGACAGAAAGCTCTAATACCAAGGTAAGTACAGCGGATTGTTCAGAGATTCAATGGCACACGAAACATATATTATATAAGACACTGACTCTGTTCCGTGCGTACATTAAAAAAATACTTTTTCTTAGTAGCGTAGCAGGAAATAAGAGGAAGACGATTTCAAACGTAGAAAAAATACAAGCACGGCCATTGTCCTACCAACAGTCTTAAATTTGCTGAATAATAAAAACTGTTTCTTATGCATTCGAGAAGTACCGACATACATACACTTTTATCTTTTGCGAGGTAGACAGACTGTTAAAATCCATAAAAACTACCTGAAGACTTCATTACCTATCTTATAGCCTAATCCTTCTGCTACGGATTCCATACATTGATTCTATGCTCAGTGCCTACCCCAGAAGCGGTTACGGCCTCAGGCGCGGACAATATCGGCCCAGATTGAATTATAACTCCGATAATGGGATACCAAGAGAAATGCCCCTATATATTGTTCCAGCTACTTTAATTACCACCCAGTATAGAGATTGGATGATACATTTTAGTCATTCTTGATTCATTAATTCATGTAGAGACTCTTAGTTAAATTATGTTTCGGGATTATCCTCAACTTTGGGATGGCATGAGAATAAATACATACACAAATCACGCCTGTATTTCTGGTGGGGTAGGCAGAGCGTTAACGACTGTAAAATTACAGTCGTTACAGTCGCTACGTCTGTCAAATTTTTGAGGGTCGTTCAGATAAGTCCTGTATCACTATAGTGACAGGTTGTCAGCCTTACGCCTAAAATGCAATACACATGAAACCCTCGAGTCCATGAGAATACATAAAACTCAAAGGCCTCATTAGCCTAACTACCAGTTTTCTCTATTTTCTACATTCTCTTTGCTTGATGAAAAGGATTAAGTACAGGGTCTGTCAATCCAAAAAATGGTGTCTGAACTATCCATGGGTTACTTACTACATACATACACATATCAGGCCTGTATCCTTTGCGGGGTAAGCAGAGCTTTAACGGCCATAGAACGATCGCTATCACCACGTCTGACAAATACTGAGGATCTTTGAGGTGTATCAATGTAGTGACAGGTTGTCAGTCTGTCGCCTACAGTTGTAATACACACGAAACCTTCAAGCCCCTTAGCCGCCTCTTACGACACTCACGAAAAACAATAGGTTACTACAGTTGACTTTATCAAGTCGTCAGTAAATTTGTTACGCATTTCGCATAAAGTAATTTGTCAATCGCAGGTATCAATTTCACAGATCACCAGCCCAGCCAACACAATGTAACTGACCTATCACACGGACTGATAACGATCGTATTGGCGCCCAAACTGTCGACAAGACGAGTGGCCGACAACTTGCCGAGAAGTCGTCAAAATAAGCGCACATAAATTAAAACAGTCGTACACGTCACTCAAGGAGATTCATTAGAAATGAACAGTGATTCATGAGAAGAGAAATTTCTTTTACTGTCCATTGCTGTCTTGATTCGAAGACTAG
Organism: Keiferia lycopersicella; assembly: GCA_029255805.1. NCBI lineage: Eukaryota > Metazoa > Arthropoda > Insecta > Lepidoptera > Gelechiidae > Keiferia > Keiferia lycopersicella. Next base: position 9,444,310 of record JARACZ010000009.1, on the reverse strand, counting down.
GTTAAAGATTGAAAAAAATAAAGCAATGTATATAAATCCGAAAGAGCGTCGTCGCATAAAAGATCCTTACGGAAGCCAGGTAGTTAGTCAAGATTGGAAACAAAAATATGAGATAACGCAAGTTGAGATGTTAAATTTTTACTAGGACGTAACAAAATGCATTTAATTTACGTCCTTTGGAAAGATAAGAGCGGCTGTCTTTGATGAATGGCGTCTGAAGATATCCCGCAATCTGTGGGCCGGTCAGCATTAACTCGTGAATTAAGATAATGTCGTCTAGACTAGAAATTCATAAGATTTTTCTCTCTTTCCTTCATAAATTACACCATCATCATAGCGTTGGGCCAAATTCATTATCTTTATGGCCAGTTAAAAAGTTATGTTACTAATTAATTTTCGCGTCAGCTAACCAATGCAAATAGATGAAAGAGGCAGAAAGCATAATCGAGAGATAACTTTTTTAAAGACAACCGACTTCAAAGGACATATGAAAGTGTGCACCTCTGTTTTCTATCGGTTAATATGCCTAAACCCTTCTCCTAAGTATGACAAATACTTTTCTGAAATCCGCATCAAAATCAGTTCATCCAAACGCAAGATAATCGCGGACATACATACAGGTCAAACTAAGAACCTCCTTTTTTGAAGTCGGTTATAAATTTTCAACAAAATAAACTAAGAGCGTCATGTAGTAAAAAGATAGTAAAATACGAACAAACGATACTCAAACTACGTCCTAAGAACAATAGTAGGTAGTGATTTGCTTCTCGACAATAGTTCATCTAAACTGCCTAGGCAGGCACAGCGAGCTAATATTATGACGATGCATTATGACTGAGCACCAATCATAGAAAACAATACTCCTAGCATCTAGCTAGTGCCTTAGTTACTACCTAGGTAGTAAATTACTATGAGGTAAGCTAAGTATTTAAAGATACTTTAGTCCCTATACGAAGATAGAGTGGCCAATCATTATAGTGAGAGGAAGACTATTTTATATCTGTTTTATGGTTGCAAGAATGTGCGTAGCATTACGAATTACGATTCATTTGGCAACATTTCTCGGAAGACTCTTCAACAGCAAAGTTCCCGAGTGTTTTGCGCGACATTATATCCAACTAGCGGCCTGCCCTAGCGGCTGCGCCCGCTGCTTCTCATTTTCCCGAGGGAATAAGTGTTTTTCCCGGCAAGTATTATACATAAAAACCTTCCTCTTGATTCACTTTATCTATTAAAAAACCTGCATCAAAATTAGTTGTGTTGTTTTAGAGATTTAAGCAAACATACATACAGACAGACGCGAAAAACTACTTTGCTTACATGTTGCCGATACAAAGTCATCTGTTTAGGAACATTTATCTGATACAAAAATCTTGTTCCTCGTAATGGAAAAAAAAAACACTCAGGAACTTTGTTGCTGTCGGGCAACAAAATGTCATCAAATAAACGCACCTAATTTCCTCACGAGTATCATTTTAGAGTTAGGTATTCTGAATAATAGCCATAGTCTACGATAGTCATCTACGGGCGCATCGACTTGATTAGGAGTCGAAGCGGTCGCCATGGCCGAAATCGAACAGAGATCGTCATCATTATAAATATGAAACAAATCAGACAACACAATCTGCGTTATTTGTTACATAATCAAAATCGTATTATCTTACAGGACAGCTAAATAAACACTTGAGTATTTATTTCCCGATAATCCACGCCCACAACAGACAATAGAGCAATAAACGCGAACAGCGACCAACTACTTGAGAAAGCTACCAAGTATACAAGTAATGGTAACAGATAAATCAAATACCTGCTATGCGTACCTACTACAACGTCTACAACACTACAAGTCCGCAAATACTATTACCAAACTATCAAAACTGTCCACCTATTAAATCTACACGATACATAAAAAGCTAGCTGTAGAAACCAAGGGTGCAATTTCTGAAACGGTGATTTCTGAAATTAGCACGGAAGTTAGCAACTACTTGAGCTCTTTTCTAATTATTCGCAAAAAGAAATCAGCTACTTGTTATTATGCTTGTATGATACAATTCTACTAAACTTATTAAGTCACACTTAATTAACCTTGACCAGAAAAACATCGAGTAATATAAAATATTTGTGATTAGACCAATCCTTGCGGACTTCCGTGCACGAGATAGAATTACGACGCTCCAGAAATTGTAATCACACTTTCTAGGACTCGCGAACTACTGAATTTCAAAGTCAACTTATTAGAAAATGAGAGAATGAACAAGTTCAGTAGAACGTGCGATACAAGCAGAATTGGCAGGAGACATTCCGCATGCAAAAAATCAAAAATAGAGCTGCAAGAAATAGGACCAGTAAGTTTATACTTATCTATCTATCGCATCTCCAACACTGATTTATTCGTTCACAAATAGACAACCGAGCGACAACTTTGCCGCATTAGTTATCTTAATTTTCTGGCAATTGGTACCCGTAAAAACTTCCAACTGCTTTCCGAACGTGACTCGCATACCGCATGCCAATCCGCAAAAAACCGGAAACTTAATTACAACTACTAAATCGTAGTATCCTTGTTTTGAAGACAGGTAGATCACATTTCCAAAAATAGCTGCCCTATAAAAGTTACGACTCTTAAAATAGCTCGTCTAATTTGGAAAACAAAGAGGTAATCAGAGCCGGTATCACGTGCTTTTTTATTTTTAGATGCATGACAAACGGTAGTAAAACGCAAAATTATGTGTCCCGGATTTTTCCACGGCGCATTTCGTAAGTAATCTAGGGGCATCGGCGCAGGTGCCCCTTATTCACCTTATTGCACATGATACTTGACGATAAACTGATTTCATCAGAATAGCTATTCTTTGGCCTTTTTCGACTCCTCTTTCATTCATAAAAAACTGCATACATTGGGTTATATAAGGTGTAAAAATATTAGCTGCAAATATTTTAAGGGGTGAACCAGCCCATGAAACTGAACAACTTTCCCCTAGAAACATAGGTCGAAATATGATAGAATTATTTTGACCTCCCATACTATAATGGACTTGGTCGGTTGATAATTTTGTATGAGAGATCCAAAACTTTTTTATATTTCGTCTTATGTTCCTTGGGGAAAGTTGTTCAGTTTCATGGGCTGGTTCAACCCTTAAAATATTTGCAGCAATTTTTTTTACACCCTGTAGGTTCAGTGGTTCCATAATAACTGTACCTACACGACCAAAAGCCGCATATCATGCACTCCTGCGCCGCCATTGTGTTCTAAATTCAAATAGTCACACGTAGCACTTCCTAGCCACCAGGATGCTGGGTGCTGGCCGCACTGCAGCCGTCATAGACCCTCGATCTGATACGCATCAGGCACGCGCAAGGGCAAAACGTGATCCAACAAATTTCACCATAATTAGACTTGTTCTCATGCCACTTGCCTGATAGAGACGAGAGTTTGATAAAAGGGAGGTAGCTGGAAATGAAGATTTATTAACATTGTTATGAACATTGGAGTAGGTTTCTGCGTTTTTGTGATTTTAAGGACTTAAAGATGATAAAGATAAGTTTTAATTTATACTAGAACAAAAAATTTTTTGAACAAATATCGAGGAATAGGTGATGAATTTAAAACACACTTATTTTCAAAATACTTTATTATAAAAGTTGGTAGTTTGCACTATCACTTGTGGTTTATAAAGATAAAGGTAAAGAAGTTGGTACTATTATGCTTCAATCTCATATTACGAGTCCATAAAAAACAGTCCAATAACTACATTTCATTATATACAAATACATAAAGTTAGGTTACTGAAAACTTTCATGAACTACTACATCTACTTACAAACACGGCAACGAAGTAAAAATTAAATAAGAGAAGAGACACAACCAAGAACTCGTTCTAATTGATTTATATAAGGTGTAAAAATATTAGCTGCAAATATTTTAAGGGGTGAATCAGCCCATGAAACTGAGCAACTTTCCCTAGGAAATATGTCGAAATATGATAATTTGTTTAAATTTTTTCATATCTCAACCTATGTTTCTTAGGAAAAGTTGTTCAGTTTCATGGGCTGATTCGCTCCTTAAAATATTTGCAGCAATTTTTTTACACCTGCATTTAAACTTCACGTTACTGGGCAAGTATGAAAGTACAAATCAAATAGGTAAATAATGAGATACAATTTAACTAATAAAATTATAATGTCATAGTATTGTAAATTGATGTAGGTATATAGCTACCTAGACCGGGTAGGTATGTAAGTGTAGTGTACGCAACATGTCAAGGAAAGAACTTATCACTAAAAATACAAATTTAACTATAGAAAATTTAGAACTAGTCACCACATAAGTAAATCAAATAAAATTAATTTCAATCAAACGAAATTTTGCAAAAATGTATATCATTAGCACATTAATATTTGTATTATAGGGTTTTTTATTTCAAGATATTTTTGCATCTACATTCGTCAGTAATCGTATCTAAAGTCAAAGGACCTTTCGGAGTCAGTCCTGGTTCTCCGTTTGCTGTTTTTTTTGTTCCACCTGTCAAAGGCACCATGGCTGTCCTCCACAATACCGCGAGCTTCAGTTCTCCAATTCTCAGTATTCTCACTACTTCTATCTCGGGTGCCACCATCGCAACGTATGTGCGTATTTTCTTCCCTGCCATATTTTCTACTTCCACGGTAATGACTGTCTTTCTTATGATCGGGTGTAGAAAGTCTTCTTCCTCTGGCGTTGTCGACTGGCCTGACCTCTGTGTTTTTATTTCGGAAGTCCAAGTCTGGCGGCGGTGGTACTTTGCCCAATAAATCGGCGATGTAGTTTTCCCTTTCGATCTCGTAGCCCCGGGCCTTTTCAAATCCTGCAACCAATGATGTGGATCAGACAAAACACTATTTTGATTTGAATTGATTCGAATACTTTCTACTCGAGACTTGTCTATGTTGCAGGGATATTACAAAAGCCGTGATATTGAAATTTCACTAGTGCCACTATAATTGCACTGATTTATTGAAAATCGTTTGCATTACTTACAATTTAACGGGCTAGTTTCAGTTACATTATAATTTCACTAGACAGATACAGTGAAATTGTAAGGCAGTGATATATTGACAATAGCACTGGTTGAAAAAGCCGTTACATTATCAGACCGATCGCTGATTCGTCCGCTTTCATTACCAACTGAGTAAATGGCGACTGATTAACTCTATTGACCAATCAGATCACGCGAGGCTCCTTCCACAAACATAACTTATAATAAACCTAAATTTATTATAATATCACTTTTGCGGTCCAGTTAAAATTACAATATCACTAAAATAAGTCCGTGAAATTATACAAATCTGTCGTTATTGACAATAATCAGTGTAATTAAAATTTCACTAGTGAAATTACAATATAACGTCTTTGACTAAATCCCTGCGACATATCATGATGGGTATGTTTACTAGGCGACTTAGGGGTGCATTATTCTCTATAACTATGTATTACATCATTTGCATTCTCCTACTAGGAAAAACCCTTTATGTCTAGCAGTGGGTTTTCAGTCGATGAATGACGATTGTACTTACTTTTGATGGCAGTTTTGGCTGGGATGTTGAGCCGGTCTCGCATGTAGCGGCACACCATGTACCCGGTTCGATTCAGGCCGTGAGTACAGTGGACACCGACCAGGACTTCTATGGAGACAGATTAGAGGGTAAATTAGGTATAGAACTTTCTGGATTTTTTAAGACTATATCTTGACTAGATAAGATGACGAAAGGCAGTCTACGAAATCATTTTTAAATAGGTATACAAAATACTTATTCATTATAATTAACTAGGTGTCCACCTACTTCTAGATAAGACCAAAAACAATAATACTAACTACAAAACATTTAGTTATTTAGATAGTTTCGCGTTGCATCTGTTTTGGAGGTGATGTCAGTGCTATGTCGCTAGAAATACGAAAATTTTCATATTCTAAAAAAACCAAGAACGAAAATATCCGAACAATACATGAAATTATCTGCCCCAATTTAAAGGTAGATTATAGCAGAGTACAAAATATGATTCCGTCGAAATTCAATAAAGAAATGGAGAGCGGTACAGTCTAATCGAATTACAAGACAAAGAGCGTCACGATCGATCGCCGCGCCACTAAAGCGGTCCGCGGAAAATAAACGAAAACCTCATGTTTGCGTCTTCAAAATCGCACCGCAAACACCGGCGGGTTCAACGACCGCTGCCACCCTCGCACAGGGAGGGGCGGGGGACAGGAAGTTGCGGCCGCGGTTTGACACTTCCTCAGGAAGACCTTTGAAGTAACACGAAGATACCGCAACGCACAAAGGGGTAGACTTAAAAATTTATCGTAAGGGGTGAAATCAACACGCAACTCTAGGGGACCAAGTAAAACCTGCAAATGCCTTGTAAATTGTGGAATAAACAAGCGAGTAATTAGCGAACGACTAAAGCTCAACAAATTACACGGCGCGACTTGGCACGAGACAAAAATGAAAGAAAAGTGAGAATTGTCGATGCAAACATTTCCCACGAAGCCAGTGGTAATGGCGAAGGCGCATGCATATGCAAACCGAGTGGAGAAAAAAGAACTGGTAGAACAATCCATCAAGAGGCTTTTGCCTGCAACTTCATTAAGGCACAGGTCCGTTTTCAATTACACAAACAAACAATCGTGATAATTGCACTGCCTTGACATTGACGTATGTTAATTGCTGCGCTTCAAAAGAAGTCTATTCATTTAATCTTTCAACTTGTCGCTGCGCTACGAAACAAAACGCTACAAATTCCTGACACAATTTTCGTACAGTGTGTTACAAAAGCTTATTGAAAAAAAATCGGACATTTATAAAGTCTAGAGACATTAATATGCCTAAAGACTTTTATCTTGCATCAATTATGCTACTACGCTTTTCTAACCCTTTTAAGACCAAATCATAAATATAAGTAGTTATCCGTATTTCCCCGTCACAAGGAAAAAATTTACTCCTTTTTCACCACGCAACGGATCTGGTACAATTTCCACTGTCGTTTAGAGATTGGATATTTTGAAGGGAAAGGTTTTAAACCTTTATTTCGATTAAATATTTGTGTCAGACGAAGCCGGGGCGGGTCACTAGTAACATTTATAATACAATGAGCAAAACATACCACTCGCGAGTCACTTAGCATAGAAAGCGTTGCATTCCCGATGCAACTTGTAATAAACTCGATAGTAAATAAACATAACACTAGTAACTCAACAGACTGGCTCGAACAAACAGACAAAAGGTATCAAAATGGGGCGTGCACTAATCTCAACAATGATATTTGTGATGTATCCCATTATTGCGTAACGAGGAACTGCCATAGAACTAGAAATAAAAGGCTCTAGCGCCATGAAAGTTATTCATAAAAAATAAAGCACTACGAAGACCATAATAGGATGTGGCTCTTGGCGCTAAAATATTTTATAACAGATATCGTAAAGTTGTTCGAATCGTGCATATTTTATTTAGATACAGCTATTACCAGAATCCTGTTTTGATGTGATTAATGTGTAAACAAACAATAAAGTTGGATTAACCCAAAGAAAAGTAGGTAGGTACGTCAGTAAACTGGTCAACAATGTCAAGTTAGTATGTGTAGGTAGATATTTTGGGAAGTTCTACAGTAAAGTTGGTATGATGACGAGATGAGAAAATATCGCTCTAAATTTTAGGAGTTGAACCTTCCAGTCCTAAAGAGTATAAACAGGTGAGGTAGGTCTTTTATGTGTGCTGCCTCTATACTTCGAAAGATCCCATTTCAACACCCCTTTACGTGACTTATACAAAAACAGACAGATTCCGAATTTCGCTCTATGAAAAGTGTCTCAGGTCTTTAAGTGTCAGTTTCGTATTTTAATAAAAAGATTGAGTCAGAGTTGCAATAACTTGAATGACTAGTGTCACGGTATGTAAATAAGATCTGGAATTATAAATGCCAAAAAATATAAAAATTCGGGCCCAGATGTAGCTGTTTTTAGCTCTACGTAGCTCGAAGTAGTCAAAAAGGTGCACAGCGTCGCGGATCGATTGTCGACCATCGATGCATTGTAGAGTCGAGTGGAATCGGATCCGATAGTGTTCCAGCTCAGAGCTAGGGAACTCTCTAGATTAGAACGACAGAAAGAATGAAAAATTTGTTGCTAACGAAATTGAAAAAAATGGAAAAAAAACGGCCAAGTGCGAATTCGATTCGCGTAAAATTCAATAAATCTCTATAAAAATTAAGTTTTCTATGTGGGAGCCCCTTGATCATTAATTTTATTCTGATTTTTTTGTATTTTTTATGGCGACAATATATTATCTGTGAAAATTTCAACAGTCTATTACTATTCATCAGAATCAGTTTTAAAGATCCCCATTAAAAGTACTTGACTCAAGTAGTAACCTTTTTTGTGGTAGCGCACGTCATGAGGGACTGGCAGTGACTGGATGGCGAAATCGGGAGATCGTTCATTGGGGTGTACCCTGGGGGAGGCCTATGTCCAGCAGTGGACTGCTATAGGCTGATGTGATGCACGTCATGCCTAATAACAACGAGTTTCTCGTGGCGTCATTTTGGATTTTAATTGTTACCGTTTAACGGACGAATTTCGATGAAATTTTTTTTGTAGCATAAAGGAAAACTGCAAATGCTTCGATCTAAGGCGGTTAATATGCCTCTGGAAAATCCTTAGTTCTTAGAGCGCAAGTTTTGGAGTCGCCTACGCTCGCCCCGCTTGCATCGTAATCGGCTTATTAGGACTTTACCACACACATTCGTGAGACCACGGCCCAACAATCATCTATTGAGCTAACATGTTTTGGAAATCTGCGTGAAAAGGTCAAAAAATAGCCGGTAGGCATAACACACTATTTTGAGAGATTTATAAAGTTTTGAAATCAATGGAACAATAATTTTCTACGCAAATGATCTTGCAAAACATTTTCTACAACGAAGAATACAATATGAAGTTTAAGAATACTAAAACAAAAGTAATTTACACGGGTAAGGTATCCATGCATACTACGCATAGCATATGCTTATATTTTTTGTCTTCACGATAAGACGAGATCCGACAAAGACTTATGGTATGTTTTATATTATGTAGTTGGACAAAGGAATATTTTACGCCATCGTTGGTCATCAGGGCCAAAACTGTAAAACGAAAGTTGTAAAACTTTACAACAATATCAAAACAAAAGGAAACTAAGCACTGTAAGCAGTAACTTCAAACAACTAGCAGTGAGTTGAAATAACTTGTAACATTTGAAAGTAAGTAGCGACTACGTTATCTATGTAAGAATGGACAAGGAGCGAATCTCGGCAGCATTTGTCAGGCAGGGGTAGCGTCGCTGCAACTTACTTAGTACTCTGTTGCAGTGAGGTTGCGATACACGACACAATTTGGTCAGATCAAGTCAAACTTTGGGAAACCCTATCGGAATATCTGTCGCAAAAATTGCCAGCCAATCGATTCGATGACGAAGAAGAAGAAACAAAAGAAACTATCTCACTGTACTTCATTTATGTTTCTTGTTTCAGTTTTTTCCCTAATAGGCATTACCTATGCAATTTACATACATACATACATATATCACGCCTTTATCCCTTACGGGGTCGGCAGAGCGATAACGGCCGTAAAAATACGGTCGCTATCGCCACGTCTGGCAAATATAGAGCGCCGTTTGAGATAATTTGTGTATCACTATAGAGACAGGTTGTCAGCATGTCGCCTAAAAGTTGTAATACACCTGAAACCCAGAAGTCCCTCAGTCGCCTCTTACGACACCCACGGGAAGGAAATGGGGTGATGCTATTCTGAACCGGAATCACATGGCAATTTGTTGGAAGTATTTCAAACTTACATAGCATTAGGCTAAAAATGAGCTTCCTTGATTTATTTCTAGGTAATAGGTATAACAAAAAATATGAAGAAGTCAAACCAAGTTAGGTTGTATAGCAGCAGTAAGCGAACAAGGAACGATATATCCCACGCAGACGCAGATATCAACAAACTTAGCCGAACTTTGAAAAGTGTGACGTCAGCTCAATAACTTTACAGAGCAAAATCTATTTTTCAAAGCAAGCAGATAGTAGGTAGGATTTACTTAAAACACCGAAGATACTTTTTAAAAACTTGATAGTGATTTATGTTTTTACAAAGACATGTTTATAATGCTCTATCTTTAGGACGTTAAATACAGTAAATAAAAAATTAAGATACTAGTAATAGTAAATATATATATTTATTTATTTCTTTATTTATTTAACTGTTTATTGCACACAAGATAAAACACAGGACAATCACATTTAGACAAAAAACACAACAGGCACTACTTATTTCTAAAAAGAAATCTCTTCCAGCAGTCCTACGGTAGAGAGATAGCATAAGGTGAGGCTGATGACCGTGCACAATATTTAATACTAAATTCGGTATTTAAAAATAATACATAATACCTACATATCATCATTGGCCTCACACGTCTGTGACAGACGATTTAATCAGTGTCTGAGGCAAGACTTTTCGTGGCTATATAAGCCAATGCGGCAGCGGCATGACTTTCCGCACGCTCTACAAGTGAAGGTGGTATTATAGACTTGAACATGCATGTTGAGGTGTCGTTTTTGCCTTTTGTTGGCGAGACCAGAGAACCAGGCGTCGTCGTGAGACTTACGCCCATCATATACACGCTTTCGCCATTCGTCCCTATCCTCAGCAAGCTTCTCCCAGCTTTGATGGTCGATGTCAAACGCAGCCATATCCCGCTTGGCGCAATCTTTGAAACGCAGCATGGGTCTTCCAACCCCTCTTTTGGCGTTAGCTACGGCACCAAGCAGCACACGCCGCGGTAGACGCGAAGGTTCCATTCGGTGCACATGCCCTAGCCACCGCAAGCGTCTCTGCTTGAGCAGGGCGGTAAAGCTAGGCAGCTGTGCAATTTCTAGAACTCGCTCGTTTGTGACTCTGTCCTGCCAGGTTATATGCAAGATGTTTCTTACGCAGCGCATATGAAACGAGTACATACCTACATATACTAAAATATAAATTTTACATAATTATACTGATATACTACATATTATAATACAACATATTACAATATACATACATAAATATAACAGATACGAACTATTTTGATAGTGAAAGATAGTGCTCTTTTACTCTCTTCTTGAACACTGAGAGGGAAGGGCTGTCACGCACTGTGTGCGGGAGGGAGTTCCACAATCTGGCTGCATGCACAGTGAATGAGTAACTGTAGAAATCGGTGTGATGGATTGGAATTGAAAGAATTGACTTGACATGTGAGCGACAAGGCTTGTCTTGGGACCGCGAGAAATTAAACCGTTTGTATATATATATATATATATATTTATATAATATGTTGAATTAAAAACACAAAATTACGTTCACAAAACACTAATATATACAGCAATCAATGTAACGTATGATCTATGGTGAAGACAGAAATCTAAAATGCACTATTATCAAATTCCTTGCGGCGTCAAGTGGCAAGTTGCAAGTCACCTGTCCATAACGGGAGGCAGATACATCTATCAATCCCAAATATACCACGCCTGACGCCACGTCATGGTCTGTCATGATAATGACATATTCCGTATGCCGAAGTTGCAAAACAACACTATCAAACGTTTCTGATCTGTTGTAGAAAAAGGTATGAAACATGCGAAAATATTCCAATGAATTCGGGATATAGAGTGTACAGGCATGTTAATCATATTCATGCACTGCACTTATCGGCAAATAAACAGATATAGGTAGGCACAAACAACAATAATATAGAACTTTGGAGTGGTTCAGAAAGTGACATGGAGACGTTTAAACCAACTCTATCACACACAAAACGTGCCAGTCCCGTCTCGCATTCATAAATACGTCACAATTTCATATTTACAGACCACCGTAGTTGACACAGTTGTGTTTGTGGGTTAGTATAATATAGCAATCAGTATATCATCCATGTATAACAAATTTTCGTAAAAGCTATAACATCAGGATTCTATAAATTAGTTAGATTCTGATATAACATAAATTACTATACTAGAAAATCACTGAAATGTAATTTTGTACTCGTAAATACCTCTAGCGGCAAAATCTAGTACAAACAAACAGTAGCAACTAGTAGCAAATGTAGTGGCAAATGTACGACAGCGATATCGCGCAAATCGGGACACGAGATCGCGAGATACCAGTGAAATATGAATATCGCAGCACACCGCACACCGCGTGTGTAATGTAGGCTTTGTGAACAACAGACAGAGGTTCAAAAGAAAAAGCCAACGATGATCTCAATTATAAAAAACTTGACTTCAGTTTAATACTCATAATATTAACACAAAGTCAAGAACGTAATTAATGCAATGGTGTCAATTAACAAAACCACCAAGATCGACCTATATCCACAAAGAATCTGGAGTTAGCCATAGCAAACCAGTCGCATAATATACATCTCACTCAATCTACTTAGCGACACCGATAACCGGCCATTACCAATGGAAACGCCGACACACGTATCACGGCTAGTTGCTCACAATTAATTGAAACTATCAAACTACCCACGTAATCTAATAAAAGCTAGTTTTCGTGATCAAGACAAACAAGGGCGCCCATTCGTAATTAGAACTTAATGAACAGTCGGAATATTAAGTTCGGCACCGTGAGAAGTTAGACGATAACTACGATTTGTGTCACTGTAATTAAAAGTGTAGCTGCCGATAAACTCGGACATGCGGACCGAACCTACTAGTTTTGACTGCCAAGAGTTATTGATCAACCAATTAGAATAGAACTCCCACGCCGCCCTAAAACACTGCTACAAAAGGAACCATAGATGCATTCGCAGTAGAAATCGAAGCTCTACCATCACTGAACGAATTGTACATTCCTCGTTTAAATCAAAGCGGCCTTTAATTGAAATCGTATGTAGTGCCCAACGTCATTGATAAGTTCATTATACGATTTCGTTGACGTGTTGACGCAAGCGACCGAAGCTGCAAATTGAGACAACGAAATCGAAATTACACGTCGTTCGCTTTTCAATGAAAAAGTTTATGACTCAATTTATGACAAAGAATTGCATAATCTGAGCGAACCTCGAGTTTTATAGCTGGGTTCTCGGCGCAGGGCCGACGCAAAGCGAAGCAGACGACTATATTTTTCCCAGAAGATGCACACAATAGAATAACGATTAGTGACTATAAAGACTTCGCTCAACGATACTTTTTATGGTCGGCTCGTAAAGTAATACAATTAGGCAATCGGCGCACATTAACACCTCGCCGCAACCTTTCCGCCCACGCGCGGTTCTAGCACTCCCAAGTGCTGGTAAATTTAACCTACATGCGCCTTTACAGTCCGCACTCATCTCCAACCACACACCAACTTAACAGTACATCCAATTGTAGAAACTCGGTGTTTAGATTATAAAGTGTATTGGCCGATCTCACCTGCGGTCGACAAGCCGAGGCGGGCTCTCTTTACTTCTACGGCCACTGGAGAGAAAACCGCAACAGCAATATAAGTCCGGACACAAGAGCCGTCATTAGCCACGGCCAAAAGTAATCAAGTGCGTTAACACGTTGTGCAAACGAAAATTTGACTCACCGCAGTCTCTTCCCAGGAACTCGTCAACGGCATCCATAAATCTGGAAACAAACAAAGCGAATGAATACCACTGCGCTGTTTGCGCTTGCGCACGCCGACAACCGCCGAAGCCTACCAGTAACACTTTAAATTCGACCGACCTTATTTTTACCAAAAAATTTTCTGCCTATTGAATATAAATTTTGTCGTCAACAATAAAATAAACTGATATTTTATATCGTATCAATACATTTTAACGCCACGAGAACATAAAACACATCTTTAAACATGGGCGATGTAAAATAATATAGCACAACAGTTATTTTGCTATAAAACGTTAATTGATTTTCACAAAACTACAAAATCTCCGGATTCCGTCCGGACAGAGATGAAATATTATCATGTATCGATCGCAGCGTGTCGCCATACTTTAATCGATTTTTTTACACCTAAAACCGCATGATCTGTGTTTGTGGGCGTTTCGAAATTACAAGCAGTTTCTACCGACGGAATGCATTCTGCCAATGCGGTGAAATATGTTTGTTTTCATCATAACGAATGCCTTTTAATATTGACTGCGAGGCCACGCCGACACCCCAACACCGCATTATTGGAATGTTTTCTGAAATAACTTGCTAGGGTGGTCTAACGATTCTGATTGTTCATCTGGGACTCAGTTTTCTCCCTCTACAAAAATAAGGGGATCGAACAGCGGTGACATTTTTAGCCCGTTATTTTTTCCAGAGGTAGTCTGCGAAGGCGTTGATTAAGTCTTGTCATGTAAAATGGTTGTCGTTTGTACTGCGGTAAGCGCCATAATTTTCTAATCATGGGAGTTACCCGAGGCGAAGACTTGGCGGCGACGCAGACGACAAATCGCACTCTATTGGTCACAAAGTTACAAATCAACCCATCATCTATATTACCATCTAAAACGGTCCCAATGAGCCCTTATAGAGTCACGAAATATAAGCATTGGATGAAAATTTATTCAAATTAAAACTTTTTAGAAAAGATTATCATTTAAACGGTGGCAATGGATCCAAAGATGCGTTTATTTCTATAGAAATCAATTACAACGGTAAAGTCCCGAATAAAGCTGTGACTTTTTAACTAATGTACACTATTCTTAAACTAATAATGAACCACAGACAAGAACAATAACTGGTATTCGAGCTTAAGGCTAAACGACACGCAAGTGACGCCGCTATAAAAAAAAATACTGTCCTAATAAGCAATGCTTATACACAAAAACCTTTACTCCTATTTTTGGGATGCAAAGTAATGTGATCTCAGAAAAATGGTTAAAATTAATCAACTATGGCAACAATCATTAGGCCTTGAAGAAATAATTATAGAAATTCCAAAAACTATATTTTTTTAAAAGTTTTACCAATTTTTTATTTCGAAAGTTTGGTTTATAAGCATTTTTTGGTTTCCAGAAGTGATGCAAGGATTTCTTTCTAACTGAGGGCGCTACGAACATGTCGTTTGACCTTAAACAGGTCACTTCAAATATTTCCGCAGAATTTGAATCTTTTTGCTTAAATAAAATTTACAAAAGGAAACTACCCGCGACGTATGGCGCCGGAGAGCAAACACTTTAATTAAGCATAAAGTCACGCGAGAGCCAAACAATGTCCTCGCCGAGGTTGAATTTTACGTGGACGATTGTTTTATATCACATCAAGACCAACATCAAAGCGGGTTTCCCAAAGATTTTAAGGTTATTGTATGGTTTTCTTAAAAAATATGACGTTACTTGTTGTATCAGCGCTGTTTTAATCGACGTCGATTTTTACGTAGATGATTTTTTTATATGATACCAAAACGGTGAGCAGGTTTTCCAAAAATTTAAGGTTATTGTATGGTTTTTTAGAAAAATATGACGATATTACAAATGTTTCGTAGGAATCGTCTCAACAAGGAAAATCATATATAACCACAGAAGTTTTAAATTGATAATGAGCTTTTATTTTAGAAGTTGCATAGTGTCTTTACATTAGTTTCTATTTATAGTGCTAGAGCGGTGGAATCAAGTAGAAATACAAATTAACTTCATCTACAATGAGATTAATGTAGGTATGACAACTAAATAATTTTATTGCTGCTAGCCCCTGGCGTAGCGTGACGATCGCTTACTTTCCAAAACGAATGCTTACGAACCAATCAATTGCTACTCGATAACCATCTAAGATGTACCAAACATATTAAAAATATTTGAAGAAACCGCCGCTTTATAATTTAAAACATAATTGAAGCATGTTTCAAAAGTGTTTGGACACTAATAGATGATTTTTTATTACTTGTGATTGTGACAAGATCTACTAAGGAATCTGAAAGCAAAGATTTTGCCTAAAGACATTTTTTGTCAACACTCAAGGGGCATGTATTATTTGTGTTCATAGCAATACATTATGCATACACGGTAGCGTTGTTATTTAGTATGTACGTCCCCTTCCCACAAATATTTCCTACTGCCGTGAATATTGCTCCACATAACTTACGCATACGGAATCCAATATATCAGTCGCAAGGTCAACATGACCATTGAGCGAGTTTAGAGCACCATCTGAATTAAACTTTCCAAGCATTTCCTGGCCTACGCGGACGTAATTATTTAAAATCTGTCAAAATTGTGTATTTTATTGCTCGGGCGGGTGGATCGAAGCAACGTGAATTACATGCTTTCTTATTTAATATTAGCCGCGTCTTGCGTTGTGGGATGATTTACATCTGGTTGCGTTATCTAGCGAGCGGATCGCTCCCGAGTTATAATCCGGGTATTTTTCATGCGGCACCGAGTGCGCTGCCGTCTGCCGGCTGCCGTGCCCTGTGCACTGGGAAATTTATGTAACAACCAAGAGGCATCGCTGCAATTATTATTTCCCATCCCAATATTTAAGGCGGGAACGCACTAGGCGACTGGTGACTTGACTACCTCGCGTGATCAGAGCTTTATGGGGTATCATATACCACGGCAACTCGAGAACTTTACAAAGTCAACTACTGTGTAGGCACTCGACCGTTCAAACATGAAGAATGTTTGAGAAACTATTTTTAAATCCGCAATATACTCACGATAAATTCTTTAAAAATACGTAGGTAACATTTAAAAGTTTTGTAGCTCATAAATTGACAAATTTACCGGACCATTACACGACTGACGACATAAAATGTACGTAAAAGACTGCGCAATAATTTTATTGCAAATTAATTGCGACATTTATTTCCAATTTAACATTTTGGACTTGTTCCTGGTTTTACGACAATAAATTTTAATGACTGATTGAGAACGCCGAAATATGTTGTTCATGTTTGGACAAGAGCTTAACAGCGGCTGGCGATAAACAAAATTGAATACACCGGTATGAACTAGTCAGTGCAGTGACCATACAACAATTTGACATAGATACTTTCACAACACCCCTGTCGGACCTCACATACGCGGCGCGGACGCATCCATCATGGTAGGAGCGTACATGTCGCCATGTCGGCACTCTCCACCAACAAGCCTACAAGCGCCGAAAGTCGAAACAGAGATAATAGGCGACATTCTGATACAACGCGAGATAAGGACACCAAGGGTTCCCATGAGATCCAGGGCGCAGGAACCGCCATACTGAGGCCAGAGGTTAAACGTGAAGAAAATACTTTAAAAACTCTTCCAAGATGAAGAAACACCCGTTCGAAAGGTAGGTACTAAAACTTAGATCCTTGTAAGTATCTTCTGTACAACATCCTCCAAGCCAACCCTTGTTGAGATTTATAAGGTTCAAAAGGTCTATCACCTAAATAAACACACAAGATTATTAATGCAGACTACCATGATGAAGAAGTTTTAGCGCCTGAACATAAACCTAATAGAGGTTTAGCAGGTAGCGCAGTTGTAGCACAATTTATGAGTTAGATCGTTTGCAGGCCGAGCTAGGGTTTACGGCGTGCGAACTGCGCGACTGACGGTGGCAGAATGCCGTCGGGAAGTAATTAGCTAAAGATGCATAGCCGCCATTGGTCGAATTGGAGATGCGCTTGCGAGTCGAAAAGTCGAGAAAAACACACTTGTTCTAGTATAATGCAACGTTATTTCAATCTCAATTCTGAGTACTTAAGTTTCACGGTTAAATTTATGAAAAGCTGTTGAAATCATCTCTAGTTAAGAGTTAGCCAACGAAGAGTGATATTGCTTCTTCTTCTACATATCATGTACGACATCGAGTCGAAGAATAACGTAATGACCCAATCATCGTATAAGATATTGGTAAAAATTCAAAAAGAAAATTCGCATCCATCGCATTCTACAGAATTTAAGCATTAAATTATATTACACATCAGAAACAACAAGCATTTTTTTTTAAATTTTTGGGGTCACACATGCTGACTGAAAATTTATAATCTAGGTTCCTACGCGATACAATTTGTAATCGTCCGACATTTCTGCCCAGTTGTATGGGCCACGATTGTTTTGCGGAAAGTCTACATTCAATATCGGACAAATCAATAAAGATTTTATTGCAGTAAGGTTAGATATATGATATTCTGTTTCCAAAAACGAGACGTGTTCAAGGAACAGCTTATCCCCTGGTTGCTAGCGTTTGACGTCGGCCAGCCACGGCTATTAGGACGTGTCACAAATGAACCGGAGGAGTTATTAGCACAGTTATTAGCCGCGTATTATCGTCAAGTGGAAACCGCCCGGGGACAGCTCCTGTCGATAGCAGAATTACTGGACTAAGACACTGGGAGTTGTGGACAAGGCCTTGTTTATACTAGAGAAAGAGTAAGAAAAAACTGAAAGCGTACATTTAGCGAAGTATGTGAAGAGCTGTTCATCTGACAGTTCTTGATTTTTATAATTTCATACCAGATCGCGTTGCATGAAGTAAAATATTTGACGTTTGAGTTATGTTGATACTAGATCAGATAAACACATTGCCTTGGAAAGAGGCAGTTTTCAGTTTCAGCGCCATCTATGTAATTTTAAAAGGGGCAAGAAAATTTTTCCTTGAAAATGAGTGGAGTAAAGAGGATATCTAATAATAAATTCTGGTTAATTTCCAAAGAATTTATTGAAAAACCACTACAGCAAAAGCAAACAAATTAAATGCTAATAAAACCACATAATGAAAACATCAAATACGCATTATTTACAAATGAATTCATAATTGTATGTACTTAGATACCTACGCATAATGTCTTAATTAATAGTGTTGTTATAAAATTCAATTTGAATAATCTATTTGAAAAAAGCAAATGTTTTGTGCCAAACCCGCAAAGCACTAGTCAAATAGGTCTTTCAAATTTGTGGGAATTTGTCAAAGGTTTCGATTCAATATCTAGCTTTACATAAGACTCAAAAGATTCCTTTTACCCATATCATCTAATTTATCATGTCAACCTGTCACCTCTTGCTATTGCAGAACCTTGCACTTTTATGAACTATTTTTCTGTTAACGATGATGGTGACAAATTATCATAAATAATATACCAGATATATTCCACACGTATGGTAATGTATCTTCTCATTAGAGTGGCGCATGGCATTTAAGTCACTTAGTAGACAGACATCAACTAACTATATCCTTAAACTAGAGTCAAGCAATTTTCCCTAGTGAAAAGGAAACTAGCCTCGACTGAATATCCTTAACTCTATTCGCATCCCAGACTTCTATCTCTCAGACCACAGTCAATTCGAAGTGTCAATGTGCGAATGTGGTTGTTCAATCAACACAAATGCGTTCACACCCCATCCTATGCTTTCGTCGGTAAAGTTTGGGAGTAGCTACTTGCGACAGCCTTGAAAATTGGCAACCATAAAATCTTGTTTGTAAGCGAAAAACTTTTCTGGATGCGGTGAAAATATTCTGAGAGAAAAAGATTTCTTTGATATTTTGATACTGAATCACGAGAAAACCTACTTTATTTATGTCTCGATGTCTAGGTACATAGGAATTTGTGTCTATGTAACATCAATGTATGAAATCCGTCATTATATAATATGAATTGTATAATTCCTAGGAAATGTATACAATTCCTAAAATGCCTGGGAAATAAAACACAACCTTACCTAACCAAATCTTGTCTAACCCCATATAAAATCTAAGAACCCATGAAACTGTTTTTAATAGCTGAAAACTAGCCATAAAATAGACGAAAATAGCTGAAATAGAAAAGGGAGAAAATATCACTAGCAATGTGTCGGTAGAGACAGACAATAAAATAAAATCTTATCGCTTTTGTAGAAGTTTCGGATCGTACAGAGTCTGAAAAGTTTACGTGTTCCCAATAATAGACGGACGTCAGTGGAATATACTTACACATTAATCTTACAAGTTCAAGAAAGTGTATGAATAAGAGGACGAAAAATATAGTTTATTGTGGTAGTTGCTTACAAGAAACTTCAATAAATGTGGTTTCTGCTTTGAGTCAGACTTAATCCTGTCTGTAAATATGCGCAGAAATTTACGGAATTAATCTTGGCCAAATATAAATTATTTATTGTCTAGATTAGATACCGAAATTGTAATAGAGAAAAACAAAATTTAACATAGGTTATTCCAACTCTCTTTAGTCAATGTTTAGTTTTTCTTCAAAGAACAAAGAAGGGATCTAAAATACGTAAATATATTTCCAGTCACAACATTCCAAACAGATCTGGAGAATCCATTTGCTAAAACTTTTGCCGGCCATGAACATCTCAATAACATTAGAATAACACAATACGGTTTCGTAAATCGTTCAAAATGTCTCAGTCTGCCGCCATTTTCACGAATCGCAAGATGCCAAACGAGCCGGAACCAACAAGAAACAAGACAAGAAACAAAATGCAGAATAATACTGGATATGACTGTGGTCTAAAGAAAAAAATCATTGTACCAGGTTTTAAGTTCATAATCGCTAACTACTTAATGGTAAGATAAATGACTATAAAGAAATTCTGATTTGATGAATGGAATATCAATTCGATCGTAACAGATTTCTACGAGAACGGCTGCTTTCATGAATTTATCATAGTTTCCGGGGTAACTATTTTCATGTCGAAATTGTAACCTAACCTTATCAATACGTAGGTAATATGCCACAGAAAATAATTTAGATAGTAAGTATGATGCAGAATTTAGAATTGTCTGCTAAAATAATAACAGACAGACAGACACATCATAACAGCGACTCATCGAAACTATTGCTCAATCGTCCTGTGAAGCCACATGTCGAAAATACAGCTATAACATTCCCATAGCGAGTGACTCACAAATGTACCGCCATTACGTATCTCCATACAGTATTGCCAGATAAATCCTTTCCTCTTCGGTTCGAAATCCTTCAAAAACTGTAATTTCTCCAGGGCCAGAATGAGTAGAAATTAAATAAAATGGAACTAAAAATTTTGTATGAGCAGTTTTTTTTTTATCAGTGGTGGGCTTACTCTTGACTGTTGCCATAGTTAAACGTTATCTGTCAGATTTTACAGATCGCGAAGAAAATGGCGACCTCATTTTTTATCTACTCTTTATGGTCAAGCTATAACTAATTATTGCACTCAATTCGTCTATTCTAGCTATACTTTTCAAATTCGCAGAAAATCCTTTATCTGGCATCACCGGTATCAAACCGCAAGAGTCGTAAAAACCATCTTAATTATACTCTATGAATCAGCTTACTATAAAGATGACAATTGTCCCTATTATGCAAAGTTCCCGGAACATTGTTGCCTTTGCGGCGCGCAGACCAATAAACGCGAGATGATTGAAATGTAGCATTTACAAGAGTAGGTTATTAATGTTATTATAATACCGGGTGTGGTGGTTTTGCCGTGTGGCAGAGAAGAATAGCACCACCCCCCCTCTTCCCGTGGAGGTCGTAGGAGGCGACCGAGGAATTAAGCCGAACCAAGGCCGGTCCTGGAGAAGGACAACTCCACAATAAACCCAGAACGAGGTCTCCGCCAGGCGCGTGTGATAGTGGTTTATCGTGCAGTATACTCCTGCAGCCGACCTGGCTCCGCAAGTATCGACTCGTCGTTCTTGTGGAATCAGCCATGGTAGCCAGGCTGAGAGGCTGACGCAGGTCCTGCGCAAGCCTACGTTGTCCATAATTGCGTCCCAGGCAACGCAGTGTCTGTGGTCTTGCCGAAGACACTGATTAAATAGTCTATCCCAGACGTATGAGGCCAATGATAATACCGGGCGTAAGGGACATGTTTCAAAAACTTTGCTGGCGTGATTAACTATGAAACTGAAAAACTTTTGCCATGGAGGTTTTGTTGGAAACGAGAAAAAATATCCGAGTTTCCATACACGGAGGTCGACATTTTGCCCTTGTTTGTATTCATAGGCTTTGTAGAGGTAGAAAAAATACCTGTCTGGTCATGCCTGCAAATTTGCGATATAATTTTTCACACCCCATATATTATTGGTATTTTATTTTATTACTATTACAGTTGTTATGAGTAAACATTACAATGCCATTGCAATGCTTCATGACTTTATAAGGACAGAGTTGCGGATTATGAGACTGCAGATGCCAATTTATTTGATAAAGGTGCTGGGTGTAGTTTTGAAATCCATTTGCTTTGCTAGAGCAATGTAATGTGCTGAATATAGATACAACAATAATATCTGTTAGATACTTTGTATATTTTTATAAAGAGTCAGGGTATTCAAAATCGGTATACAGCTACTAAATCGCTGTTGTATCTTTTATCAATTGTCTTTTTCCAGGGGCACGATATCCTGTTTTACTACAGCTGTCGTATTTCAATCCATTTGTATGGAAGATGTCCATCGCTACGACGTCACTTTTTAACTCTGTCGCTCACTTTCTGGTCCCGGTTGTGCTCTCTACTGCTCCTGCCACAGAGCCAATATTATGATGCTACGCCTCAAATTAGCTTTATTCCTAGAAATTACGTGCCCATATTAGTGACACAGACGATGAATACTTAGTTTCAGTTTACACGTACACGCTAACTAGTATTATTGTTTCGCATGATAAAGTCAATTAACGTGGTGATTAACGCGTCCCATTTCCATGGAATATTCCAATGTCACCACTTTCTAAGAGGTGTCGCGGACATCATTCTGTTGATGAGTTTAGTCATGGTTTTTATGCTGTGGTGCTTTGAGTAATCCGGATTGGAGGCTGTGTGTCACTGGCGCCGGCGTTTGATGCCGCCAATTAGGCGCGTGCGCTTCCCGCCAACTATGTATTTAGCGTCGCAGATAATATAATTATACAAGCGTATTTTAGCGTTGTTTCTGTATTGTGGTTAAGCTGTAAATAGAAATAAGTTAAAAGGTATTTTTGATAAACATTGATATGCCAGCTCAAAATTACTTTCCCATAGGTGCAGTGAGCGGCGAATAAGGCTTTCAGGATAAGGTTGATATGATAATCCAGAAAAGTGATGATAAGTGATGGAATAGAATACTGGCTGCAACGGGTAACAGAAGTACGGGCTCTTTTAGCTGCATTGCGCCAAGAGCACCTACTGAAAATCTTTGAGATGTGGTGCTATACAAGCTACATTATAAAGATTTATATACGGAACATGGCGTTCCTATACACATCATTACAGGTAAAAACTGTTATGACATTTTTAGAGTAGGTACCTCAGTTTAGACGGCATCGGTCTACATTGGACAAGTTTTCATGACTCGCGGCGACCATGATAATTACGTGCATTAAACAAGACCATGCTAATCAAAATCACATACTTGAACCCGAGTTTCGTAACGAATTAATTAACTTGCAACTCAATCCATATTTCGAAAGCAACCTACGATAAGTAAAAGTAGGAATAATACGAGAGGTGTAATGATACCTATTTATCCAATGTCTCAATTTATGCAAGCCTGTGTGGTCCAGACAAGTGATTATATTGTAATACTGGTAATGAAACTAACTATAACATTGTAGATGTTAAGAGCGGCCATTACAACGAAATACACGCTGTAACTACTTGTAATGGGATGTTATTTAGCATTATTAAGGCGTTGTCGAAAATCGATGTACTTATTTCGAAGTTCGATTCAATTCATGTTATTAAAGCTAGACCGCCGCAAAACGAACAGTTTGTAAACAATAAAAATAGCTGAAGTGGACATCAATAATACGCAAGAAAAGGCAGTCATGTTTATGTCCACACAAAATATGAATAAATCTTTTGTTATTCTCAGAAAACTGATATCTTCGAGAACAAATAATATGTTTTATTATTGAGACACTGAAATAACAGAGGAATATACGTTACATCATTTCCAAATATAGAGAAAAATAGGCGATGTTGACGATGGAACGGCTTAGCGACAGTAAATTTGGACAATGGCCGACGGTGGCTGTATTTATGTGTTTGTTATCACACTCGGGAAGTCTGCCATCGAAAGCTGATTTACAATCACTCGCCGGACAAACGGGCAAACAATCGACATTGTGCCTAATAGTTTCTAACACCTTCCTGAATTCCAGTGTAAGTGGGTTAGTTATGTGTGGGCCGCCTTCCAGCCAGATAGACCGATGACTGAATGAAAGTGGCTTATAGCGTGTATGTATATAGTATAGTATATAGTAAGAATAGGAGCACTTCTGGGCAGGTTTCTGGGTGGTTTACTGTCCAGGGGGTCCGGCTAACCATACGCATGTAACACAACATTTTCTCTTGGCATGAACTCGATGTTATTTTATTTACCACCTAACGTTACATGTTGTTTGGTTAGCTTGGCCAGCCCCGAGGCAGTACTTTAGGGGCTAGTTTTAAGTTTTTAGTCCACCTGAGCCGCGTTTACACTAGGTTCATAAAATTGTTATTGTTAAAATTGTTAATTCTTGACCATCAAAAAGAGAAATGTAAAATTTACTACTTTGAATAAATAATTTGATTTGATTTGATTTGTATGGAAAATACGGGAGATCGTGTCTTGTGACGTTACCTGGGGAAAACCTATGTCTAGCAGTGAACCGCTATAGGTTGTATGTGATGTAGTGTGATGTGATGTGACCGTTCAGATAAAGACAGGTAATGTTAAAGGTTTCATTGTTAAAATCCTTTTTAGAGAGAGTCGCGAAAAAGTTTAGACGGGGAGATGAAAATGTAGACCTATAGAACAGGCATATTATGTAATCCTATTCTATAAAATAGAATAGGCAGACCGCGCTGCGAAAACGAAGATAAAATATTCTCGTGTATTATCATTATTTGAATGAAGCATTTGTATTTTTCCTGTCCTCGTCAAATATTTTTGTTAGTTTAGTGTTACTTCTGATTGTTGTGATTGACCTCCAAAATCAATATCCAAAGGCTATCTTGGCCAAAGTCAAAACAACTTTTTATGGATTTTCCTTGCGACTATATATCTCATGTCTGATTGAAGAGCTAAAAATAAAAAAAAACTGACTTAATACACGATCAATTTGTCTCGTGATAACTCTCAATCATGTGCTAATAGATACACAGACTAAATATACTTAATGGCGAAAAAAGCTTTAAAGCGGATTTAGCATGTGAACGTGATACGGAATCGACAGCATCAACATTACAATGTTTAACCGCTTATTTGTAACGATAGCTCATTCGCTGGGATAGTGTCGCGACCAGCTTAACTTGACCTCAATGCTCAATACACGCACATACGCGCGCGTATTGACAGTTAGTAATATTTAAAGAACAATAAAGTGTAAAGGAATCAAATCAGAGCATAAAAATCTGTTAACAGAACAATCGCACCAACGACGGTGGTCACAATTTATTAACAGCGGCGATCGGTACCGATCGACTAATACAAAATGAGCCACGACATCTACTGAGGGAATCCAGTAGCGAACGTCGAGCGGCATGTATTGGCGATAATAATGGTGACTGCATGTAGTACTTTAAAGAAGAATCTGCAAATGTTAAATCTATAAGAGGTGAACAGAATATATATAACTTTCCTCAAATCTAAACAGACTTACATGGAATCATGAAAAATAAATCGTCACTAAGGAAGGTCCAAATAAATTTCATATTTCGACTTGATTTCGGTTCGATTTCCTCGGGGTATGTTGGTCAGTTTCAAAAGCCCCTTCAAATATTAGAATTCAACTTTTTACACCTCATTTATGGTTGAAAAGGTAATGTAAATAATACGAATACAGCTAATATTATTACTGTTGAATTGAGTTTATTCAAAAGGACCTCTTCCGTTGCCCTTTCACAGTTCACGTATAACTTGCAAGCGGTGTAGAAGCTGGTTTGTAATGACGACAGGGCTGTCAATAGCAGACATGAGTGGACATGGAAACAAGTAATGTACTGCACTGATAAATGAAGCATCAGACGGCACGCGAGCAGAGGTTGTGTATCTTCATCAAAGGTCACGGTGGACGTATGTCTGCACTTTTTTCACCACAGAGGTAATCACACTACTAGTGAAAGTAAGCCTTCCTTCGTGAAAGTTAATTTTGCTTAAAATATTTGGAAAAGCCTCCTTAATAGATATTATGGAATGCTTTTTGAAATGACATCAGATGTGTGTCCCTACAGCAAAGTGATTTTTCATTCTTTCTTTCTTTTCGTGTGGGACACCGAATCGTCCAACTATTTTTCATTACAAACGTATGTCACATCGCTGAACCTTTCAAACAGTGTACAGTTTAATTTACAAAGAAGATTTCTTCAAACTCTGGTTACTTTGTTCATCGCATTTTAATCAAGTGTAGGTACCTACCCTGTTATGTAATACTGAAATTAGTAAGCCTCCTTATACGAAATGCAGATCAGGCAATATCATTGGAACGGAGATTCAGGTATCAGGTGTAAGCAATATCTGATCACTACGTTGATTAAATTCTTGCTGAATCTGCTTCTCCGTGTAATGACGTCAGCATCTTATAGTAGGAAACGTTTCAGAGTGAGTTCTATGCACGAATACGGGTGGCTCGTTCGTTCTCCGACAAACAGCGATTCTGGGACCCGTCGACATCGAAGTATCTTAAATTCCGATTGCTTGCGGCTTCATTATTCATTCGAATGAATCCCTCTCAAACATCATGTTGTTATGAGGTCAACATCAGCATAACAGCCTAGCATTACAGGTGGAACGTTCGTCCTCTTCCGGTAAGCAGAGGCTAGGACAAGAACCTCAACGCAAGCAATCAGAATTTAAGATAATTCGATGTCGACGGGTCCCAGACAGGTCAAGTCGACATCAATTTATTTAAAATGCCAATCGTTTGCGACGAGATTGCCATGGCTTCATTATTAGGTCGAAGGATGTTCTATCAACGATTGTCTTGGTCTGAGGTAAATATAACTTTATGGGTGGCTCGTTCGTCCACCGACAAACAAATGCTAGGACCCGTCGACATTAAATTATCTCAAATGCCGATTGTTTGCGACGAGATTCCCATGGCTTCATTATTAAGTCAAAGGATTTCCTCTCAACGATCGTTTTGGTCTGAGGTCAACATAACTTTACGGGTGGCTCGTTCGTCCTCCGACAAACAGATGCTAGGACCCGTCGACATCGACTTATCTGAAATGCCGATGGTTTATTTATGGCGAAGACAATCGACACAACGAGAGACAAATGGGAAAGATATGACTTTAAAAGCCCTTAGCTCTATAGATTAGTCTTTTGATTCTAAGAAGATATAACCAGAGAATAGTTACGTAAGAGGTGCACACTTTTTTTAAACAGTCACTTTTCTTTAGAAAAATTTATATCTTTCGGAACTATTATCATAGGTAAAGTTCTTCGTCTAAAGCGAACCGGCTCAAATTACATTTCCTAAACTATAATAGTTTTGAATCACTGACTAATATTCTATTTTGTACAGAACGCTTTATCAAATCTCAAATGGAGAGTATATTGAATGTACGACTTTATTATATGAGAATAATCTATCGACCCAATAAATAACAGTCACAAGGCACCGTAAATTGATTTCCGAACTAGCATTCATTATTATGAATATCTAAATAGAAATGCGGTGTCTAAATTTATGTCTCAATAGGAAGAGTGTAATTTTTTGTGGACACGCTGTTAGTTTACACGAGTCGTAGCGGAGCGACAAATGCCTTTCGAATTCCAAAAGTAGCGCGTGGGTGGGACCCACACCAGTGGTACCACCGCCTGCATTAAAGGCACAGTAAGCCTAGCGTCTACTTTCCAGCAGTTACTACCAGGTAAATAAGGCAGTCGAATCGTATAAGGTGCGAGACGGATAGGGGTTTTAACCTATAACGGCTTCGCACCTGCTAATTTGCCGGCTGTAAACTGTAAACGTTTTCGCATAGGTGTTCTGACTACCAATAAACCTGAATTTAGTTTCTCTGAACGGCAGTTGATTTTACGGTGATTACACGCATTTAAAATAGGCAGTATCTGGTATATTGTTTACGATTTGACATTACGCTACCCCTACTAGTTGTGCACTTATTACGGCCAGTATACCGCTAGGCAGCGCAGGCAGCGCGGGCCTCGGGCGAGCATCGCCCACGCCACAAGAGATTTATAACATTACCCATATTCGGTCTACGAGCGGCGCCAATTCGACGGTTCAAATTAAAATGCCGCGAATGCAAAACGATAACATTCGAATCGAACAAAATGCTGATCGATAGCTCAGCGTTTAAGATTTACGCGGCACTATAAAAGGGTGTAAAATGCTGCTCTACCGCTCACATGTCAGCGACGACATCGAGATCAATCATGGTCTAACATGCCGCTAGCACGGCGTGACAGGTGAACGAAAACAAGTATATTTTATACAGGAAATTCTCGTTACCATTCCTCACAAATATACAAACTGGGAACGTCATGGAGGCTGTCTTTATTATCAATTAGCTCCCAGCTTACGCAACTGTATGCATATTCATGTGGAATCAAAACATTATCTCGTCAGATCTTCTACTTGGGCGAGCATAGAGCATCGAGCATTGAGCTTCGGCCTGTGAGTTCACATGAAAGCGCAATTAATCGCACGTAAATGCGGGCAACGCTGTCTAAATAAGGAATGACCCCAGATATGGAACCCGATTTGAATTAAGGCTCTTTATGTTTGCCTATGACATGTTAAAACATAAACGTTTGGTTGGGGTGACGCTCCCTAAAAACACACGGATAACCCGAGTCCAAATGACACAATGGATAAACTTCAGTATTGATAAATAACAAAATATAAATTATATGTAAGTAAAAAATCTTAGAAGTTCCTAGAACTAACTAACAAATGGCTAAGAACTTATTTTGAAATGTTTTAGGCGTAGTCATTATGTAAATCAATAATGTACTTACTGCTGAACTTTGTCTTCTGGTGGTATGATGCGACCTGGCATCAATATTTTTTGGTGCAAGATTCCAGCCTGCACTAATTCCTGTAACAAACCAATACTTCAGATAAAAAGGTTTAAGCAAATAACATGACGAAACAAATTCAAAAAAACAGATTGAAAGTATGAAAAAGCTTGATAGAGAATAACATCGCATCGACAACTCTAATAAATGAACAGAATTTGTATATACCTGAGTATTTTTTAAAGTCGACATACAAAATATTAATGCAGAGATACGGACAAACACAGATGTCAATCAATGTAGTAAATTAAATAAAGAAGTTAATTCAAAGATATTAAAACAAGTTTTGAATCATGAAGGTATAATTGTATGTTGAGATTATAGAGAGCAATTGAAGTGTGAAGGATAGACGGATTAAGATGTAATCAAAACGACAGGTGATGAAATGACAAGTTACAATTAAGACTACATAATACAGTGTTGATCAGCAC
This sequence comes from Keiferia lycopersicella, assembly GCA_029255805.1. Lineage (NCBI taxonomy): Eukaryota > Metazoa > Arthropoda > Insecta > Lepidoptera > Gelechiidae > Keiferia > Keiferia lycopersicella. The sequence goes on along the minus strand of JARACZ010000009.1, from coordinate 9,414,950 downwards.
TTACATAGGTCCGTAAAAGCTATAGGTACACATAAGAATGAACATATTTTAAAATAATCACAAAAGGGAAAAAGAACATAAAAAGACACTTGAAAGTATAAAAGACTCGCCAGTAGTAAGTCCAAAGTGGTGGTTTCAGGTAAAAACGTTATGAACACTATAAAGCTGATAACAACAAAATTAAAAGAATATACAGATTATTCTAATAAACAAAATAACATTAAACCTAATAAAACCGAACCAGACTCCATTTATATATGCCAAGAACATCTCTAAGTCGTATAAATGTTCATTAACTCGACAATCGTCAATGTAATCCGAGTTGACGGCGTTGACAGGCGCCGGCGATCTGCGCCCGCGCCGCCTCGGCAACACATGATCCACTCCCAACGCGACAGGTGGCGGTGATAAGAGAACTAAGTTAGAAAAGTAAGTTAGAACAAAGATATTTCCTGATCCAACTGAATCTTTCAAAAAAGGCCGAATTATATAGCTAACATCAATCAACAACAAAAAAAGTCTCTCAGCATTAACATTTTGATATTGAGCTTCGTGGATTAGGTATATTGCCCTGTCGATCGTTAATTTTAAGTTGCTAATATTATAATCCGAATTGATATAACTTTGTCGGCGAAGAATATTTGACAGATTAGTGTTGCAAGAGCGCGAATAAAACGAAGAATGTGTGAACTTCCACAGATGGAATGGATGTTATTCCTGAGAAAAACTATTCCATGGTACACGTTATAGAAGAACAAAATAAATAATGGTTAGAGTTCTAGATAAACTCTAGTTACTAAAGTTGGCTTGGCTTCCAGGAAGAAAGAGAGAAAACAATAGCAATGCTTTCAAATGTAGATACTCAAGAAGACAAGCGACCTAGACAAGTCGGTCTAAACCAATATCTTACGCCTTGAAACCGCTCATGAACACACCGTTTTACGATCGGATTATGCTGGAAATGAATGCAAGGCAATCAGACGTAGCTACGAACAAAACATCGTAGGGGAAAATGTGAGTTTCAATCGTAAAACTGAACATAATTTTATTGCTTCCCCGTATTTCACACATACCGAGCGCGACGCGCGTCCTGCAGGCTGTGTCTCAATAGTTCTAAGTCGTAATTCTACCCTAAGCATGATATTGTCTGAGTGTTTGCAACTTTTCATTATGAGTAACAAGCCTTGAGGAATTTTTATGGATTCGAGACAGCAAGTTGTGTGCGAACGTAAGCAAAAACGAAGAATTTATATGACAAAAGAAATGTCTTGTCTGCTGTAAAATTGTTTAAAACGATGCATACATTCCTGATGGTGAGAATGGGATGAGTGTACATAGGCCAAGGTATTAAACTTACCCTTGGATCGTAATAGCGAGCCGTGTTGGTCAAATCTATGACAGCTCCCAGCTTGGGAATTGTTTCTAACAGGGTCTTGATGTCCCATCTGTGAACAATACAGTTATTAATTCAAATTTATGATACCAGAAAAATAATGAGACGTTTGTGCATAAAATATTAGAAATCATAGAAAAGCTGCCAGAAACGTAGGAGGAACCATCATTAATCTCATATTTATAATGGAAATCGTCGGTGTTAAATAAATAGCTCACAAATATAACTTCAAAGACACTGTTCAAATTAAAAACAATAACTTTTAAAACTAATAAGGTTGCAGCCTACTGCATGGCAGTAATAGTCATAAATTAACCACACACCCAGGAAAACTGTTTAAAGTAACGATAATTTTAAGTCAGATCTTATTAACTTCTGGACAATATAAGGTATAATAAGTGATAATGATAACAAAGATGAAAGTACTCGCAGTCTTTTAAAAAATGTTAAGTCTGTTCTTGCAATTTCCGAAAAGTCTTATTAACGTCCAAATAAATAACAAGAAAGGGGCACATTCAGGTCTTTAGAACAGATCTCTGGCATTTTCAATTAGCAAAATGTCCAATCCAGATTTAAAAAACCATCAGCTGCTTTTAAGACGTGAAGCGCCAAAACGCCAAATAAATTGTGATAAGGGCAGACAGACGATGATCACATGTTTTAACTCTGTCGTTACACCCTGTTACGAGGTAAGAACACCGTTTAGCCGATATTGCGTAACTGTATGTAATTCGAGACGAGACACGCGTGAAATCGATCCCGGCTATAGGATTTCCCACTAACTTGACATTTATGTATTTTCACCGCACTTTCACCGTTTCATAATGTAGTGTTCTGATCTAATGAGTACCTATTGGTAATTTATACAAATAATTTAATATTACACAACTTGTTCTGTATAGAAACTATAACAATGTTCGTTCATATATTTTCGGTATGAAATAGATATCGCCAACAATAACTTAGTGTCAAAATGAGAAAAAAGTGGATACTTACATTTCTTTGATATCACTTTTCCCGACCTGAACAGCCTGCAACAAAGGAAAGGATTATTACACAGATATCAGCGTTGTACCTTATTCATAGAAGGTAAAGAGTTAGGTTACGCTGGCCCATTAGAACATGCCTTAGTGGCCAGAGACAATACGTGTTTGACAGCAGCCGCGGCTGTCGTAGCGGCCGCGTGGCCACATGCAGGCGACACCGGCACGTCGGACACACGGGCCACGGCGGCCTATGATAAGGATGAAGATCAATCATCGCCAGCCCTACCTGACCGCCGCGCCGCGATGTCAACGACCGAGGAAGCCCACCTGACGGGATCAAGTTTTGGACACCACCGGCACGTTGGTTTTTCAAATTAGGAACATTAAACCCCAAAATCCATTCACAAGCCAAACTTGCAAAGTGGCGCACAAAAAAGATCAGCCGCATTAGAATTTAAAATAACGAAAATTGTGCAACATAAATCTCAAAACCCATCTCTGATGCACCGCGGGCTAAAATTTTTGGGTAAAAATTTTCAATTTCGCCTAAAATTACATTAAATAAAATGTCAGGCACCTTAATAATAGGTTGTTAGAGTGGTCATAATTTATCGACGGTGTTGACATGATGTAAAAAATATGGAAAAGTTTCGGAGCGCCAGGAGGTGTGTCTAAATGGGGTTAATTTTCAATTTGGATTCGCCGGTGGCCTTTATAAATTAAGAGAGACCGATTTAAATAAATTCGTACCCTTATGATTACTGAGAAACGCGCATAAATATTGGCCATTATTACTCTTGATTAACATTGTATATGATCGATTAAAATTACAAAGTGACATGAGAAAGTTGGCGAATTCGCTGCTGGCTTCTTGGAGATGTTTTCGTCGTCAATATTTCTCATCGTGCCATTATCACACAGTAAATTAATTGCAAAACGAGTTGACAATCGTAATGATACTATGTATGGATAAGAAGAAGAAACCAATCAGAAAATAATTATGCCATTCGAGTACAAATTGAAAGATTAAGATGTAACCAATGATTTATTTGCTTGTAAGTGCCAATTTCTGTATAAACGATCTTTATATTTATTTATCCATATGTACGAAAGGAACGATTCACGGAGGACTTTTTTAATAAGCATACCATCGTTGCAAGGAGTTAAGGTAACCACATGACGAAGTTTACCGCGTTTTTCAATCAACATTAAACCGGAACAAACAGTAAGCCGACAGGACAAAGAAATATTTCAACAACCGCGAATTTAAATGTTAAAGAAGCGGTGGTAAACAATGTTTATACCTTGACACGGCGCGGGAATGTTAATAAAAGAAAACAATCTCCAAGGCGGCATTATAAAACATCAGAACCTAATCCAGATCAGACATAAAGATTACTCGACAAATAAATATAAAGAGAAAAAAGAACAAGCTATTAAACGCAATTGATACTCTGATCTTAAAACAATTGCGGTGAGCAATCGATAACCCGGGACGTGAACGAGAAAAAACTTTACAAACAAACCAAGTTACAAATTGGCGCGTTGTAATAGCAGTGCTTATGAAATGTACAGTGGATTAAATGCAGCACGAGTCGAACAATAAGTTGAAGGAGATGATCCGAAGTCATAAATCGAGTCCATTACGATATTAATGACAATCGTAACTCTCAATCACGTTGTAACTGCAAGGCAGCAATACGCACCTACATCGGAGAGCTTACCAATATGGTCAACAAATAAAATACAACAGAGGGCTTATATTCATTACGAGACTTCTTCGGCTTGATCAGCATAGAGTCTATCACATGTCGTGAATATGATTACAAAACAAAAAATTGTGAAGTGAAATAAACATAAGTTTTATCGAAATAGATAAACATATTCTAGTTTTTCATATTATTATTAAAAACACTGAAATAGGTGACTCAGGTTACTTCCAGCCAATAATTTGAAAAGATAGTATTCGACAGGTAAATTATTAATTTTAATTGGAATTAAGATTGTTGACGCTACAATATGCATGATGTAACTTGCTGCGAGTGAAATAAATAACTATCAACAGCAATACTGTCGATGTGTCTTATTGATCTTGCGTACTACTGCGACTGGGCTAATCGTTACCGACCATTATAATAAATTTATCTTGTGGTGCTGGCTTAGAATACCATCACCTCGTTCTAGGGTGGATGTCGTAAAAGGCGACTAAGCGATGGTTCAAGGGAATGAGCAGCAAAGTTTTCTGTAAATATCACTTTGCACTCTACCTACCCCTTGGTAGCTACCTAACCTTGTATGTGAGTATGGCAAAACTACTAAGAGGAAGAACATGTCCAACAGTGGAGTGGTCCAGAAGCCTGCTACGTGTAGGTAGAAGGCGGTTGAAAAATTCTGACACTAGGGTTCATCGGGTCGTTGGACGACTTGGTGTCCCACACGAAAAGAGAGAGAGAACAGTAGAGCATTGTGTTATTGCAGATAAGATTGAAATTTAAATAGCTTCACTTGTGTCTGTTAACGGCAACAGTTCATTCAATGTACAGTCAGCAAAGAGCTAGCCAATCATAGACAAAACAAAACTATAGTTTCATAAACACGTTAAGATGATCATAAAAATTTGATTCGTTAAGCGTTTTAGCAAGCCGCAAGCGTCAGAATCAAGAAACCATATGGACACATAACTATAAACCTTGACGCAAATCGAAGGAGTCGTTAATAAAATAATCAACAATGTACGTTAATAAATCGTCGATTACCCGCTGACAAAAGCCATACGACACGTCAAGACATTGCTTACACATGTCGCATCCAATAATAAATGTAATTTCGTTATATACGTAGGGAATAATACTGCGAAAATCATAATTTCACAAACAGACATGAGCTGTCGCCTACAATTTTACTACAACAGATCAGTACAGCGTTTTTACTCGTAAGCGTTACAATGACAAGATTTTTTGGAGCGGTTTAAAATTAATTTATAAAGAAATAAATTAACCAAATTGAATAACAAATCTTAAAAAAATTAAGAACGACAATAAAGCTTTAAATAAGTATAGCTTAAAGTCAAAAGGAACAAGCCAAGAATTCAAAAAGGTGCTAAAAATAAAAACTAAGACCAGAAAATGAAGCGTGTGAACACATTAATATGATTTAAAAAACAAAGCATTGTAATGCAAAGGAAGGGCCTCCCATCGAATTGCAAGTGGCGAATTTATCGCACAATCGCGTGTCGAAAAAACGAAGTACAAGGTTTGATCATATTTGACAAAGCTGGGATCAAAATGATTACTAATACTGTCGGTTAGCTTTTACATATCCGTAATACAGGCAGTTATTGTAGTATAGGGGTCAGCAAATTCAATTGATAGGCAATAGTCTGATTGTGAAGACAAGATAGTAAATCTTTAACAAAATTATAGGCAAGAACATATCTTAGGGTATAGTCGGAATAATAACCGTAAGTTTGTTTGCACGCTGACCCAAACTCTAGAACACAGATTCAGACATTACGCAAAATTGATACGTTACGGGTGAGTCAGCCTAATGTTGTGGTGTTAGATTTCAATACAAACATTATGGGAACAAATCTAGCCGAGAACATTCGGAATTTACGAGGATACAAGAAGGGACTTGTAGCGGGTTATCGAGATCCCAACACCAAATAACTTAGCCACTTTCTCCGAATAATCCGTAACATTGGTAAATCCTACAAATCGGAGAACTCTCGACTGTTTACATACAAAACGAAGTATGGCCCGTAACAGGGGCAAATATTTTACGAAATGAAATTACCCATGAAACTATAACTTTCCCCAAAGAACCAATAAAGAACAGAGATCGCAAAATATTTTTTAATAATTGGATCTCTTAATGCTTACAAACCAAATGTACTAGCCGACCGAGTCCATTTGTACAGAAGGACCAATCATTTTTACAATATTTCAACCTTTGTCCCTTGGGGAAAGTTGTTCAGTTTCATAGTTAATTTCCCTCGTAAATTATTTGCCCCTGTTGTGGACCACACTGTATTCACATTATGCCAAGTGTAACTAGAAGCTTCAACTATCAAAACAGGTCCAACGAGACCCTTCAATGCATTACGAAACGGCTAATCACCTTTTGATAATATTTAAAAATATGCATACGAACATTAACAAGCATGCACCATTTTAATTATTCAGATTCATTGTACATTGTTAAGTGACAAAAATTTAAACGGCGCCGCAGTCTATAAATGATTTATAGGGTAACTGTTTCGACATCTCGAAAATGCAAGATCACTGTCACGTACTCCAATAAAATGGGTCTCTTTTTCCTAAGAGCTATAAGGCAGCTTTTCGTTTGTATGGCTTTACAGGCAGGCTCGTTTAAGGCATGTTGTCGCTGTGTTGTTTTTCGACAATCATCTGATCCGTTACGTCGTTTATTCGAATGGTAATGATGGCATAATTGACAGAGGGCAACTATTGTTCCCATTGTGTTCTATTGATATTAGAGTTTTGTCGCCTTGTAATGGGGGGCTTTGTTATTGTTTCAGGGATAGTCGTAGCATGTTTCACAGACGCCGGCGTTGCGGGAGATTCGGAAAAGGTGGAGTTGACAAGAACTCTATTTTAATATCTCACTGTTCTGTTTCATGTAGGTAGTTTGGTTATAGTTTAATTTTTACGCTGAACCGGTAAAAGAGTACCAAAGTACAAAATATAAAAAGTAAACTTGCAAAATAAGAAGCCAACTGTTTCTACTTCGATTTAGGTCTGCAGGTAAGGAAGTGCCCTTACGACCTTTCTTTCGACAGTTGGAATGAAACTGTCCTGTTTAAATTTTGAGAAGTAATTAAGTATTCAATTTTATTCAGAAGCCAGTGTATTTAGATTTATCTATAGCTGCTATTCACACTTAACTTATAGCCAAGTGGAGCTTTACAAATGAGACGTAAAACTAATTGGCTAACACTAAAATAACACTTGGTGTCAAAGTAATTGATATGTAGCCCGTTTCTCATGTATGCGGGCTTTAGGCAGCGTATGGTTAACCCTAGCAACATGTTTTACTAATTGGACAAATCGGTGGCAAGACCATACGGGTGTCAATACGACAATGTATTCTACACCGTTAAAAAGATTAGTAAAAAATCGGTATAAGTACTATTACTATACAAGGAGAAAATCAATTAGCTGCAGATAGTTTAAGGGATGAATCAGTCTATGAAATTGACCCGACTGACTAACATATTTTGTGTTTTGTTGAGGTTTTGTGCCATGGCAGATTCTTCATATTTCGAGCTTTGTTGCTTAAGAAATCTTGTTGAATTTGATGGACTGCTGGTTCACCCCTTGAACTATTTGCTATGTATTTTTTTTAATTTTTATCTCTTCCTTTATTCCTCGAAAACAAATCTAAAACTTTCCCGACAGTGCCCAAGTAATGTGAATTATGATTTGAATATGAATGTGCAGAATTCCAGTCACCTGAAATAATCTAATCTAAATATTAATATCTAACCCCGGTGTGATGCCGGCTTAGAATAGCATCACCCCATATCCTTCCCTCGGGTGTCGTAAGAGGCGACTACGGGACTCGAGAGTGTTGATGTATTACAATTTTAAGGCGATAGGCTGACAACCTGTCACTATACTGTAATACACATGTTTTCCGAAACAACCTTGGAAAACAATCCTCAAAAATGTCAGACCGTATTTTTACGGCCGTTAACGCTCTGCCTACCCCGCAAGGGATAAAGGCGTGATATATGTATGTTTGTATGTATGTATGTAACCCCGGTATTTATGTCCAGAGTATTTACTGTGGCTAAATGCGACCACCGTCGAATTTCGGAACCACGCGAGCTGGGTGGCGTGATGGAACGATAATACACCTTCGGAGGGAATTTAGTTAGCCATCACTTGAAAATATCTGAGACGAGTCGAGAACAGTTGCAGGTTCAAATCCTGCCTGCCGTAAAAGAAATGGCTACTAATACTCCCCCATAATACAGTGACTTCCTGTCACCAATACGTAGCTATAGTTGTTCTTTGCCGATATACACAGATGGTATAAAAGTCGTGAAATCAAACCTGAAGGTACCTCAATCAACGTACATAGACGACATTATTTTGGTTCTCTCTCGCCTTTTCAAACAAAACTAGTTTAGTTATATAACGTAGCCCAGAGAAAAGTAGAGAAGAGATAATGAGATCTCAAAAATATCGCATACTTATTCAAAGAACTAATTTTCAAAATTGCGTTTAATGCAAATGAAATTACTTTGGGACTAAGTGTTGACCATTTCACCAGGTTCATTTATAAAGTCAATTAGAGTAAGCGGCAGCCGGATTGAGATAATGTAACTTCAATTCCATGCTATGGTCACCCTACACGCTGGTTCCGAGTGTTGTGAAATTAAGATTTGGCGTTCTTTTTGCCGGCTCTCGCACGCGCTTAAATCTCGGGGGCTGAATTGTATTTTACGACAATTAAGAGGCTGTAATCCCGAAAGATAACGACCTGTTACTTCATCCGGTTAAATAACTTGTGATTCGGAGTTCTTCAACCTGGGTTTTTAATGGATTGATTTCTACTCCAAGGATGTCCCTAATTTTTTCGACCTTATATTATTCAAAATTGAAACCTTTTGCAGCTGACTTCATCGTCATCTTTTTCTCCGCCTTTGCTGTGCAAATGACTTTACTCGATTTCACGAAAATGCCACCATCACATTCTGACCTGGTAAAATCCCTATGAATTGAAAACCTCCTGCGTTTTCCATCCGATTAAAAAACTCAGTAACAAACCTTATAAAATCAGATAGAAATAGAAGCTAGTGTCGACGTCGAAGTTTAATTTCCTCCAGGACCACCCCTTGTTATTATAGTCATTACATTACAGGCGACGATAGAAAACAACTTGTTGAAAGATAGCTACAAAAAATGTAGCTGCAACTATTAATCATGGACTTTTAACACCTTCACATAGTTACATTATAGGTATAGTTTCGTCGTATATTCTTATGAAGAGAATTTACAAAGTATGACGTTTTGCCAGTTTATACCAGACTGCCTCAGAAGGAGGGTTACGTTTTTTGAGAGAAGTTTATATGTATGTCTATGGATAAGTAATTTTTTTTAAGCCGAAATGTCTTAGCGATACCAAAGAACATATACATAACTGCGATACATATGAGATGTCGTCAGATCTGAGATACATATTATGAGATGTTGTTAGCTGCGTCTTAGCAGCGCGACTGCTACTGGGTAATGGGTATATTGAAATTTCATAAATTCAATATTGCGAATTAGAAACGCAAAATATAACTTTGAAATTACTGGGTTTTTGTTTATTCATAATAACGGTTATTCAAAGTCGGCATTCACGTAATCAAAATTGAAAAGCAGAAAAAAATATTTCACCAAACTGTCTGGAGAACAAAATAAATGATACGTTATTGTTGAAAGATGTGAGTGAAATGAAAGGAGGGTGTTGTGGTGTTGTGGCTTACATGACAAGGCGGCACTTTTATGGTTAATTACCACCGAAATGTGGACTCGACAAGTGGGAATCACGAGATGTCATGTTCCTTTTATTCGCGCCATGAGCTTTCGCCAATGCTATCAGCATCTGGAAATGCATGTGTGTTATCAAAAAATACACACACATAAAAAAGGCAAAAGGCAGTGCCTTATCCTCTCTTCTCAGTTTAAAACTTTTTTAATATCTCTGTGTAGGATTTGAAATCTTCAGAAGTAGTGCAGAGTTTGCAATTTTGAACTGAGGATGGAATGTAAGGTCTTTTCATTTTCATATTCTGTGAGGCGAAGTCCTTGCCGTTCTGCTGGCCATAGCTCCGTGGCACCAAATGAAAACAAGACAGTCAAGAAAGCTGATTACACGGTGCTCCCACGATCTCATGCCCTGGCGGCTCGTGAAGTACGAAACTTGGCACGTACGTGTCAAAAGATGTAATTATGAAGAAATCCAATCAGCTGGTGCGACGCCGGCGCAAGCGCTTACCGCCCGACGTTGATTGAGCGATAAATTCATAAAAGATAAATCACCCGATCGCGACAAATCGGTAGCAAAAATGTGCCGCCCTTTAATTTTGGCAGGCCGGCTGCCAAATTAGTAAATTAGCCTTCCTGATAGCACCGGTCCATCGATTACTTTCAATATCCGAAATTGAACTCCTGCACGAATCGCCTTACCGAAATTGCTTCAGCAGTTTTAAAAGTACCTACACGTGAAGAATTATATTGCATAGTATCCCGAACTGTGAAGTACAATAATAATATAAACTACTGATACATGATTTAACTTTCCACTTCAGAACTGGCGCCGCTGCGTCGCCACTTTTCAGGTCATATTTCTGATTCAGGATCTCTCGTGACCGCCCGACTCTCGTATTGTAAGTATTGTGACATTGTGTACTCACTGATACTTTATGATATTCATTTATATGAATTATGAACGTTCGCATTCACTTGCAAAGTTACTTCACTCAATAAACTTTTTACAGTTAATAATAAACTAAAAGCTAATGAGTAGACTCGTGTCTTAGTAATATAAAGAAAAATACACTACGATATAAGTTATTTAACATAGAAGATATAATAGACACGTGCTATAAATATTGTACGTTACGACGAATGTTTTCATATCGCGTCATTGAATACAAAAACCCGATAAAGGCTTTTTAATATTATTACTTTGGAAACATGTCCTCTTAGATGCATCTGAACACGACCCTTGAAATACGATGTCTCTTCGATCCAGACATTTAGTGTATTGTAGACTTGTTATTATTGTAGGCGTATTGACGGCGACACATGTAAACGCTATAAATTGTCTGATGTCTGCAAAAAGCTGAAAAACTTTTACATCGCCTGTTTGAGTCATACATGCAAGCTCATGAAGACACTTGACCTTAAGTCGTATTGCTGATTGTGGTTTACTGATAGGTTTCTTGTTAAACATTGTTTCAGACGCTAAAAGGAAAACGCCGCCGTTTTCTCTTAAAATAATCTTAAAGATCAAGATCGAGGTTTGAGATACTCTTTTACACGGTTTACTGGCTCACCAATGCACTTCGTAATGTAGTTAAAATTGGGATTTGGGATTCATAAAATTAATTTTAAAATCTTTTATCACATACGATAGCATGTCTGAACAGATCACACGATTTCACACTGCACAATCCGTGGCTAACACTAGCCTGGGGCAAGTCTAGCACTAAACAGTCTAGACTAATTAGATGCACTAGCAACAAAGAGCCGTCTCATGATTCCAACAATTTTGATGATGCGTTAGACGAAGTCGATTATGGGCTTAGTAGTTGAAGTCATAGAGGTGTTGTAGAAGGTACATGTAGGTAGAATAATGTGTTCAGTGAGACGTGCGATGGCGGCGTCCGATAGTCCGCCCACGCGCCGGCGCCGCCGCGAAATTCGTGAGAAGCGCTGCGCCCGCGCCGGCGCCGTGCGATAGTGAATTGGTGACCAAACAACCCCAATAGAATACAAGGAGACATAGATGAAGTAAATGCCGCAATAGACACTGTCTCTCCGAGCAATTGACCTAAAGCAGATAACATAATACAAGAGACTGGCAGTTAAAGTCGGTTTACATTCGTAAAACAAGTTAGAACTGGAACAGGTAGAATTCAAATGTTTTGATTTCCAAGAAACAACAACGTAGCTCGTTAATGTTTAACCGTAAATATTGATTCGATAAATTCCATCATTATGATCCTATCAAGTAGATAAAACAAGGAAATACTACAAAGTAGCATATCCATGAGAAAAGTGTCCTTTGTATAGGTAGGTTATGTAGGCGCAGTGCAATGTGATGTGACCAACCTTGGATTCTTGGAACTGCGGGATCAACAATATGTCATGTTGTCATAGCACTCCTTGACTTTTATACAATGTCATATACCATTTGCAACCAAGAATGACTAAGATCGAATCGCGACCTGCATCACGGATTTCACAAAATACGGACACACAGACTCACGACGACCTTCGCAATACAATAAGTTTTACAATCTGTCAAATCAAACGCCAAAAAATTTACAAGTGGACACAATAACTTTCGACATACCGCAAAGAACGACGTTGATATTGCAACCTATTGACGCAAGAAAAGCACTTGACGTCGAATTTGTTGAACAGATATTGGAAATGAATAGGTTGATTAGGTGGACGATCCTCGGGGGGAAAAAGTAAAGAGTGTTAAGTGCTGTTATGGAATGAACACAGTTTGGTTTGCGAAGCTGTCGGGTGTCGGCTGTTGGCACGTCTGAGCGGGGCGTGGCGACACTCCTCTCTATTACTGCACAGCCCCCTACAACACGAACAGCCGCACAGGTGCGAGAATGAAACTTCATTAAAATTGTTTCACTTCATAAGACACCTACTGTTTACCTCTATAAAATCGGTCTATAATTAACGAGTATGCGCAAAACAAAGAGTTCAAATTATAAATACTTACCGTCCATAATATTGAGACCAAGTAATGCTCCTAGGATAGTTCACTGATGTGGGAAAAGAAAGGCGTGATCAAAAGTCATTTCAAAACGAATAAACAATAGATAGTATCTAACCAAATAACATGTTACACAGTAACAAATACAAAACATAAATTAGATAACATTCCCGAAAAATGTATTAACCGAGAAAAGATAATAAAGAAATTAAGATTTTACAAGATAAAAGAGAGAAATTACCGCCGGTAAATAACAGATTAACAAGGCGAGTACTCGTGTAAATTGAATTAAAAGATAAGTGTTCAGTGTGTGAGCCTTTTGCAGTATTGATATGGCTGTTTGACCTCGCATCCACAGCCACACGTACACTTGAAGATAACATTACAAATATTACAACGTGAACCAATGTTCCACACGATGATAACCCCAACGATACACCATTAGAAAATGAATTTAATTTTAATAAAAGCGACATAAAATGTCATACCGATAACAGAACATGCTATACTTCACTGACTTATTTAAATTATTGGGCAATAATGCTTTATTTACAGCATAACTTACACTGGTATCTATGATTCATTACCGGTCTAATAACATTGCTTATACTTACTAAAATATGCACGATTATAAAAAAAAGAATTAAATAACGTTATAAAATGAGTAGTGCCGTAATTAAGTATTCGTTGGTTAATTAATAACGCGGTGAAGATTTTCAATCAACACGAAGTTTAAAAATTAGCTGACAACGGCGAAATTAATATGCAAGTTAAATAGTAATGTTATAATAAACAAGAATTAGAGTTTACGATATGGCAGTAATAAAATAGGTTGTTCATAAATTGTAAAAATAATAAAATATTGAAATAGCAATCTGTTTAAGCAATCCCCAAAACAATTTAGCCTTGTTAAGATCGTAAAAGAGGATTAGTACATTCTTTCTGGGTACTAAAACCAAATCAAATTATATTAATCAATTCATCTATTAACAATATTTAAATCGATTATAAAAACGTTTCAAATATAAAATATGTTTCGTTCTATGCAAAGAAACACTTATTTAGATCCTTTACCATAAATCATAAAGCATGTTTTTACATATTAAAATATGAGCTATGTATGTATGTTACCTATGTTAAAGTGTTTTTGAAATTAAGTAAGCTAAATTATAATAAACTTTGTACCTAAATCTCGCTAACAAACAGTAAGTACTATATTATGAAAATCAAATAGAATTTCGTATAGCATATTATTACTACAATAGGTGGCACAAGAACTCTAGCACAATTTGCAGGTTTACATTTTCGCGATACCTTAGGAAACATTAATTTATAATAGGCTACTAGCCGTTAAAACATCCATAAACGATCATCAAACAGTATTACCGTACGTAACTAATATAATGGGAACATTAATCGATAGTTTGTTTATTAACGCTGGAATGCAATAAAATAATGATGCTGTGTTGCCACTTAATCATGGGACGATATTGGGATATCTTATTCAGAGGAGGCTAATGAGGAACGTAGATCACATTTGGTAATGGTGACAGAGGGAGATTTATCAAACACTTTCGATCCAACTTATAGGCGTCGATTAAGCTATTCGTGTTGACATAATGGCCGGCCAAACGGAGTTAAACGACAAGATATTTCATTAGCCAGTTAATAGAGTTGCCGAAAATGTAGAAACGGGCGATATTTAAAGGTTTCCGGTGACATTCCTTTCGAAAACGAAATATATTGCAAAGAAAACCGACTGCATTGCCGCTATAAATTACTAGCGGCCATAATGAAAACACGCGGACGTAAAATAACAGACGAAATGCCTGTATATGGATATGATATGGACGGTAAACATATGCCCTTTGTGTGAGACAAAAGAGATAAAAAGAAATGTGCACGTGAATCACACAGAAAGTCATGAATAAAGTCAGTGTTCAAACATCAGCAATAATTAATACAGCGTTATTCATGACATGGTGGCAACCTGGCAGCCGGTGACGAAACACAAAGAAAGCAACTTACAAGTTGAAGTTCACATGGCGACAGCAACTTGTGGAGATGCCTCGCTTCAAAATAGCAGAACAGTAACAATATCCATTTAATTTTAATGCGCAAAACGTTCAATGAACAGACTATTAAAGGGTGCAAGATAGCATCCATGCTATTATTATGAAACCAAAGCTTTTGTAAAACAGTAGCAATGGCCGGGAATTTGATCGTTTGCATGAGGAGTATGCTCAGTTGTGTTTGTGCGTAGGCAGGAATCGGCAGGATTATTGGATGTGATCGCATCCACAGGAGGCTAGCACGCGAAACGGACCACTCTGCACATTGTATGGTAAATGGTACGCCATTATGGGGAACTTCGCTTAATAAACACATTACACTGCGATATTAGGCGTGCGCGCAGCCGCCGTGATTAAGAACTACGAACGTGGGAATATACGATGAAAGGGAGGAAAACATACGACACGGGACAAAAGGAAGTAAACTATGTAGAAGTATAGATCGTTACTGATTATATTCGAGTTAGGAATGTCGTAAAGATGTTTGTGAATGACAATCAAAACACGCACACAATACTGTGGTAATACTAGAAAATGTCAGAAGCTAAAAGATTAAACGATCAAATCAAACTATACAAAGCCAATAAAATACGGAATCAAATGACGTAAGTTCTTTACGTAGCCGACATAAAATATCAGATCCCACTAAACATACCAAAACTAGGCACGCGTTCGACGTACAATGGAAACATGCTTTTATGAAATATCAATAATGGTATTCAAGTTAGTTTAGTGCGCTATTAATGCACGGCGCGCTTGCAGACAAATTCAATTGACAGGAGCCTCCGTGGCAGCCCCGGGGTGTCCCTCGTTTACATCTACCCGCCTATCTATTTACGCTGGTATTGGATATAAAATTGAACGGCGAGATTGCACAGGAACTCTCAAAGGGTGCGATCGAGACTTTATGATCCGACTTTATTGTTGTCATCGACACCGTCATCTGCATAAACGCGCCGCAAGCTTGTGGTAGGCTCCTTAGATGGACTGGAAAATTGAACTCTTTACGTTCTTGACGTTTGCACTCCGTGACTTCAACCTACGAGTACTTTGTCAATTTTTCCCACGACGAAGACTCAATGAGGAATTTCCGGATGTCTGTTGCGAAGTTTGCAGCAACTATTTTTGCATTCAACAGCAGCTGCTTATTTCACGGACATTTAGAAAAGTGACATTCCTCAAAGCTACTAAGCAGCACACAATGTTACATACGAAATGGCATTGTACCGTTGCACCAACGTATTGTCGCATAGCTTAGCCCCAAACCCGATCGGCCCAATACGTTCACGAGATGCGTCCTAGTGGCGTTATCACAAAATATGATAGATCGTCGTCCCATCGCGACGCTCTCCCACGCGACCAAACGTGATTAATTATAATTCGAATTTTATTCAAAGTGAACACCGGACAAACTATGATACCAATCAATAAACGGTTCCATACCGACGACGACGGTACCGACATGATACCACAATTTACTGTTCCCGATAATGCGTATGAAGACGTCAGCCTTGCAGAGGAACATGCCCAGATAGAGAGCGCCGGAACAATAGTAACAGCATTTTCATTGTGATATGAATCCCTTGTAATGCGACGAGCGCCGCCGCTAGACCATCTATCAAAGAGCTTGCATAGCGCAGCAATTACCTTGTATGTGGGGAAGCCTGATATAAAACCAATAAAGCATTACGAAATAAAACTTTGGTTACTATAAAAAAATAGTATACTATCAATAATCCCTAGAAACATTTCAAACGACCTGTTTAGTATGAATAAAACATCCAGACGCAACGCAAGCAGGAGGCAAAACCATAATCCGACATTCAAATACTATAAAATATCCATGAGTGCCACCATAAGCCTCAGCTCTGTAACATTTTAAATTGCGCAACGAGCTTATTATTCAATAAACACATTTGTATACACAAATTCCTGTAAGCCGTGTGTTTTGATCATTAGCCTCAGATATTAGACCCCCGCAAGTACCGACTCACACTGCGTGAGAAATAGTCGGCCATTTGACAATATCGTCGCGGCGAGTAATCCCACTTTACCCGACCGATGCAGGACTTCATTATCTGGACAGCGGCGACTACGACCCAGTCAATGGACGACTCGTCCCCGACGCAGCTCGTAAGGATACCGATTCACGTCATATCTCAACCAAGTATTATCGTAAGAATATGAAAATATCTGAAGCTACGCCAATAAGAACAACAAGACCAGTTGCCGCTCGTTTACATATCCTGTAACGCGATATTGCATGTTTTTCTAATTCCGTCCCGCAGCGTTAACGTGTTTATTTGCGTTTACAGTGTCTTCGGGTGGATGTAAAATTGTAAAGGCGTACCATTAACAGCCGCACACGACTCCTCGCCGTGTGACAGTAATCACTGTCCTTATAACAGCATAAATCATAGAGACGAGCTCACAAGCGCCACGGAGATAGGAGCGGGTTGAGGCGACATGCATCCCGTCTCACAGTATAATAAATAACATCCAGTTCTCGCTTTCAAAGAGCGGTCGGGGAGCAATAAGTCGCGGACGGGTCAGAGGTGAACTGAATAAAAAACGGCCGACAATTAAATAGCGTTCTTGAAGGTTAATGAGCACAATAAATATGTTGTCGGCACCGCAGCTGCGGACAAACAAATGCATGGTGCCGTCATACGTGTGGAAGGTTCGGTGTGTTCTCTATGGGAAGACTTTAGAACGAGGCCCTCGACACTGACTGGCAAGTTCATTGTCAGCCGGAACACTTCCACGCACAGAACGTGACACATTCACTATTGAAACGAATCGAGGCTAAATAAATATTGTGTAGAGCATGAAAATAAGATTACAAACAACTCTCAATGTGAAGTTATCGCTTCGGTATTCTTAAATCCAAAATTATGATATGGAATTAGTTTTGGAGCTAACCCAGTTGTTTATTACTTGTTTATTGAAAACAAACATTAGAGAATCGGTCACGGTCTTAGAACAGAATTAGAGAGAAATCTTTATTATATTTAATCTTCTTATTTATTGACAAAGTAGCGTTAGTTAGAGGCCTTTGATGTTGAGAATGTATGAAGAATTCTTATTTAAATTAATATAGAAGCGGCATCAAGTATTATAATAGCGTATGCTGATTGCTTGCGCCAGATTTTGAAACTAGGTATGCCAAAAAAGGCAAAATTCAAACGCCCAATTATGGTGCCCTTATTATTGAAGAAGCGTATACAGACTATCATCATCCAGTATCCAGTGATACGTCACAAACCGCCCCTGCAAGGGTCGCATTCACACACGGCTGCACCAGACGGAGTCGTACCTGCGTTTGATTTATAATGAGGAGGGGACAGCAAACCGCGGCGGGTGTGAATTCAATCGGTGAGCTCTACATGTCAAGGAAGAGCAACCACTATAAAAGAGCCTTGATGAATTCATCTTCCTGCAAAGGACCTTTTAAAGGAAGGATCTAGAAAGGACGAAGGAAAGGTCGCGTTAAACTGGCGGGGTGAGATATCACAGCGGGTAGCTCCAACTGCTGGCGCCTAGGACGACGCGTAGCATCTTCGTGACCATCGACTATTATCAAAGGCCTTTATAGATTTTTTACTCGCTGTACCGATTACTTCGCTACGTGACTACACTGCAAGGAGCGCCGCCGACAGTTCAATATGAATTTGTGAATACATTATCGATTTGAGTAATAATTTCATTTATAAACTACGATTGAGAAATGTCGATACGCAGCGGGTAGATAAACCAGTTGTAAATAATAACGAGGAAGTCTGCATTGATAATTTAATTATCATCTGTATTGCGGCGACCGTCTTTAAGTACACGAAAAAATGCATTACCACAGTCATCATTACAACTCTGTTGTGTTTCACAAACTTCAGCTAAACACATAGTGTAAATTAGGTTCGACCATTCGGCTTGCCAAGTCACCAAGATGTAATTGTATCCATATTCCCCGTATTTTCTCTAAAATAGAGTTCAGTATTCTGTGATACAATGTTGTATGTAACGTTGTTAAAGGTAATAAAACCAACAGGGACGTATTAGCACCAGCCGGAAGGTAGACAACTGTGGGTGTTCTTAACCAGTCGTCGCGTTTCGGTACACAACAACTACCGCAAGATCATTCGGTAATATACAGGAAACGGTTTGAAGCACGTGCTGCTACAAAATGAGATGTTTTGAACATACTAATATATCAAATCAATACCTATTAACCTACAAAATAGTCGAAGATAAAAGGTTACCGCAACGGTATCTGAGGCACAAAATTCTAAAGGAAAGCAAAGTACCTTCTTTGCCGCAATGAAATATGGTCAAACTCTGATATACGACCTGAGAATGTTGTAGTACACCTGTGTCGTCCAAATAACGGTATAAACCTTTCCTCTATTTGTTTAAGATTACACAGAAGGAAACGAGATTTATGGAGCAAATAAAAATTACTATCATTATACATCTTTATGGGACATAGCCTAAATACACAAGTAAATTTGTTTCAGTAGGTTGCAGTAAAACAAAACTTATTGCTTTCTGTGAATGTTAATGATACACTAGTTAACTTGAGATCCTGTTTCTCTGTTTTTGCGGTCGTTACTCATCAACTTGTTAATTATAGGTAACGAGCACGATAATCCGGTAAAGAGGCGCCGTTTCATACAATACGAGCTGCAAATTGAAGTGCAAACATTTGCGGATTCCAAAAATACGTGATCGTGACGGATAAACCCCAAACAACAACGTAAAAGTACAAAACCACGAACAAATAACGCATAGAACAGAACGCGCAAATACCGATCCTAAAAGGATTCTTAAGAAACTGACCAAGTAAAAGTAATTTGAGTTGAGGAGACAAAGCCAGAAGCGACAGCACAAGACCGAGCCAAACAGAATCCGATACCCACAAAAAAGGCTAAGCACTGCGGTGGCTGGCAAACGCCGCCCTCTGTTTTAGAGTCGAACGCAAACACTCTAGAGATAGATGGACAAACAAATGTAAATGAACGAAATGTGAACGTAATGTTTGGCATTCCCATAAAGCAACGTTAACACGTCATTAAAGGTAATGATGTCGTGATTACGGAGTGGGTGCGGGTGAGCGATGGTCAGATGATTGCTCGCTTACTGTGTGGTCCTCCTTTACAAACAGACGGTACCCTTCAATCTGGAGCACGTGTCTTTGTAGATGGACTCTAAACTCTAATAGATGTTTGTGGTATTCTCTGTCTGAGAATATTATCTTTTGTGATCGATTTTGTTTTGAAAATAAACTAATTAGCTTTCTTTCTGGCAATCACTGATTCTTGTGAATCCATTCTTTGATCACAAGTGGAACTTATCTCAACCCTTCTGTAAATCAACAATGGCCATCCCGAGCCGATTGGGAGATGTTATCGGCTGTAAATAATTTATAGTCGTCTTATCGTTCGATCTGCGTAATTGATACGGGTAAGGACGATGATGGGACACCGTCTTTATCGTAAATATCATAATTCAATTTACTTTGAAGATCTCCTGGTGGGGTAGAATGCTTATGGAAAGGCTTGTATATGTAAATACGCTTCGAAAATTTTACTGGTTGCATGATTTGTTACGTATTCGCAATGTCAAAAGGCGTCAGGTCGTTGGTCACTTAGATTAGGTACTGTTTAGCGTTTCAACCAAACAAAGCAAAGCTTTAAACTTAGCTGCAAAGCTGTACAACGCAGTTAAGTTAACGACACTAAGAACCATACAAATTCATTTGTTTGAGAGTAAGGGAAATAAATAGAGACGTAAAACTGCAGAACGCGCATAAAATGTTACGAAATCTGTTTTCTGAGTTCGCCCTCGGTGGTCCTAACAAAGCAGGACATGAATGTGGTCATATTGACCATAACACGCGCCTAGGGTCTCTGGATTGCGACAAATGTAGCCAATAATAATTCGACGACATTGTAGCTAGATAGCGCATGAAGCTAGAAATAAGGGCATGAAAATTCGAATTGCTCTATTCAAGAGCTAAGGTTAGTAAATTCTTATTACTGTAGGTAATTGTTATTTTTAACGCCAAAATATTTGAAGCAATCACAATGTTTTTAAAGAATTTCTATCTCAACCTTCCTCTTTTTCAGAGTCAGTGAACATCAAAATATGCAGCAAACATTCCTTTCGCATGCATCCCTATTCAAATAGTCGCGTGCGCAACTCAGTTAGCTAGCGGTGATTGGCTATCCCGCCACCCAGGGGAAACAACAACGCATCGTTTAGAGAAATTTTCTGCTTTTGAATTTAAATCCAAATGGCAACGCATTTCACGTACTTTCCCTAGGCCTCGCATATTCAAGAAATTATTGTCTGACCGAGAACTGAAAGCGACCACTTCCTTGACCGTGTAAGCCATTTATTTCATTATCACACCATCAGAGGGGAATAAATCAATAAATATAACTATGCCACTGCTGCGTAGACCCAAACACACTTCGTAATTCACTTGTTACGCTCAATAAATTTTAATTAGATGAAATTGGAAGATGGCAGAAAGTTCAAACAATTACAATCCGTTGATTTACGGTGACAATGAAAATTTTAATAATAACACAATTTATAAGCAGCCAGCATTCACCCACTTTGTAGAACAACCTTGTTTTGGTGCGCCTGTATCCTATGTTCTGCCCTCATCAATAAAGAATTTATAAGTTGATAAAAACATTATTTATCCAAAATCCGCTGAAGGAAATTGAAGTACAGATAATGAAGCTTATTTAAAGTATGCCGTTGCTGTAGTAATGATAGCAATAGTGTTGAAAATGGCCACTTTAAAACAAAATTCTGTCAACAAGATTCAGTCTTTGTATTTCAATCTCTTCCAGCAGATTTTCGGTAAATTAAGTTTTCACAGCTACATTTTTAAGCGATGCGGGCGTATGGCGCGTTTTAATTAGCTCGATATGAAGATATTGAGTTACAGAAGATGACAACGAAGATTATAGAATTAAACACAGTAACTTGACACTGGCACGATGTTTACTTAGTGCCATAACCAAAAAAAAACACAGTAACGCGCAGGACTGTCACACAGCAACCACCCTTGGCTCATACATCGGACAATTAAACGCAGCGATCGTCGATATATCACCGTGCAAATTGGCAATCACCGGGCATTGATTAGCAGAAGCGAGGCCTCTCAGCGGGGCCCCCACGCCCGCCGGCCCTCTTAGGCTAAGCGACAGTGCCAAGCCAAAATATTAAAAATATTTTGTAACAAAAATATTTTCGGAATTCGTGCTTAGTAAGAAAATAAGGAATAAAGAGCCGAGAATGCTTACGTATACAAGCACTGATCAGACATATCATAGTTGTTGATCCGACAGAAAATAGAAGTGGTTGTGCAACTGGATCGCAGTCTGGCAAGAGCTAAACAACTTGCAACATTCATACGTATTTTCTTAAATAAAAACATGTTGTCTAGCTTTTACGAGATTTTTCCATTCTCCCCTGTCAGATTTAGACCTGTGAATAAGAAGTGCGTCTTAAGCCCAGATTCGGAAAATAACTTTAGAATTTGGGCACTATCTCCTAGCTTATCCGCCCTCCTTCAGGCGCCACACCACAAGTAATCCCACTAATTAAATACCGAGCCTAATAATCATATATTAATCGACCGCAGACGGAATGACACTCCTACATTATACGCAATGACTAATAATCATCTCAAACCAGCCAAATATATGAGCTCATAATGTAACATGGCAATAATGTCTGGCAGGGCGTTGCCATCACGATTATCGTGTCCAGAAATCTGCAATGACATCACCGTAATGATTTTATACGTGAAAAAAATTACAATAAACAGAAATGATTCGATGACAACACTACATCAACAATTAATTGACGCGTCACGCACGACCGCCACCATCATTCTGTTTGATTCAGAAATTAACGCCCCAAAAATGCATAGGTCACAAAAACATTGTTTCCAAAGAGCTATCGTAAGATCAAACAGTTCGCTAAATGGACAGCCATTAACACTGCCCACCGGTTCACGACGAAATCGATATGATGCTAATCGACTCGCCGACCAACTCGGTTTTAGCACATCGATACTAATTACCAATTACCCCGCGCCGATAAAGACATTTGCCGAGACAAACATCACAAATCCGGTTAATTCTCAAATAGAGATAAATAATCGAGCTGAGATATCAAATAACGGTATAACTGATAAATGCCTGCATTTAATAAATACACGTCTAAGTAAATGCATTGCAAGTAGAGTGTCCTACAAACAGATGGTTTCCGAACTACCCCACCGCACCGGCGGGCGGCTGGGCGGTTGACGCCACGCGACGCGGAAGCCAGACAGCGGATAAATTATTGCTCTCCCTTCGCCCAAACACAAAAGACAAGTCAGGAGTTTTTTTCAAAGTTCTGCGTATAATTGAGGTGTAATTTTGCGTACAATTCCAAACAATTGTGCGGTCCAGGCGAACGGCGCACCGGTGCAGCGCGACCTCCCGACGAAACGGACAAAAGGAATAAAAATGGATTAGAAAGTCCCATTGTTGATGGGCCTTGTAATGATCATGATTTACGTCAATATAGGCACCGGGTCCTAACATAAATTAAGCCGTAAGTATCCAATATTGATGGTAACGCCAGCCTCCTTTACGCTTTTAGGTAGGTAGTTAACAAAAGGCTTGAAATATTCCAAAAGATTCCGTTACGAAGACGACCGAGAAGAATGAGCCGCATCTCCGTAGACGCCGCAACGGGTACTTTATTAATTACAGGATCCTTTCTAATGATAATGAATATTCAAGATGATAATTCCAAATTTGAATAATAGTTTAAAAAGGTCCGTCGACGTTTTAGTTCCAATTTTTACGAGCTGGTAACGTTATATCATTAGTCGTATGTCGATAATGCGACGGATTGGAGTTGTCGGCTCAATAAAATTATCGGGTGATATGGAATGACATTACAGAAAAGTGTTCCCAAGCCTGCCATCGGTTTATTACTTTATTATTCGTCCTGATGGCCAGAAATGCAACACCACTCCCGATTCTGATGTCCACGCCGATACTGAAGTGCGCTATAAAATGTATACCATAATGAATAGTTCTGGGCCAATCACAGTGCCATAATCTCGATGAGATTGTCGAAATAATAACAAACAAATGAAACAGACATAGTGACAAACATAAAGCTATTCGAGATCTTCCCGAAGCTACATTTATTAGTGTGAACCATAAAAGGACAAAAATTGGAATTTGAGTGTGTAACCGATACTTTACAATAATCATGCCTTGTTATGGCAACTTGTCATAATAACAAAATATGAAAGACAATACCTGACATAGTTCAGGATAAAATTCCGAGGAATAACTACATTATTCTTTGACACATTCCGAGGACCACACATGACATTACAGCTATTACACTAAGAAACAGCAGATATCGATTGCGTTCCTCACGTATAAAATCGATTAAAGGAACGAGATATCGTACAATCTACTCAATCGCATTAACTCGTCGATTCCAATGACTATTCACACCTGTTAGTGAGGAGTCAAAAGTACCGTATCCTCATTACAAGATATCATTTACTAAATTGGGAGGTCCAGTATTAAAGTCCCATCTGAGACGCTACGAATAAAAAACAAAAATCTCTACCGCACACGTTAAAGAGAAAACAACAATGGTATTTCTCAGCACATATCTTTAAACGGTTTAAAGCAAACAAAAATATTGCAAGTACGAAGTAATGTCCGTCGTTTGTAACTTTATAAGGCGTCTCCGTGTGTGTGCATAATGAAAACATAAGCGTTTGTCAAAGTCGTTGGACCAATTGTGCGCAAGCGCTCGAGGTGATATCGTAAAAGTGTATTGCAAGAAAATATTGTTATTGCACCGAAGAATGTTTAGACGATTGATACGTACGTACTTGTCTGCATCTGCAAAACGCATTCGACTCAAGAAAGTCCAAACATTGTCACCAGTAATGATGTTGATGCTGACAACGTTACGATTTACTTATTGACACAATTTGCCCCATCTTCAACAAGTAGACTTCTGTGTCATCCTTATTTCAAAGAAGCGATACTTTGCAGACGTGCTTCTAAAAAAAATAAACAATTTGTACCACTTCCCATTAGGAACCATACAAGATGCAAAAAGCCATCTGCCACCTGGTTGAAAAGCAAACGCCCTCGTAGCTGTCACTATTCATCATAATTACAACAAAACCCAACAAAAACTGCGACTAAATGCTCCATTCACTCGACTACAGCTTTATAGTTGCCGAAGTCACAAACTACGATAAATTCCTCTTAATTTGGATTAGAAAATGGACAATTTACAATGAAGGAATATGAAGAATGGACGAAGTAGCATTCTTAACGCAAAGCAATGAGAAACTAATCTTCGGCACTGAATCACCCTAACGAAACAGTTGTATGGCCGCGACTGGCATCAAATTACACCTACCGATTGCCATTAAGGTAATATCCCTTTATAATTCAAAATGAACAAAACTATCCAAATTTATGACCAGGTCCCGTTGAATAAAGGAACGGTATCAAAGCGCCACGGATGCCGAATAAAGGACTATTTTCAAAGAAAAAACTCAAAAGATGTAGAGATAAAAAGAATCAACTATTCATAGCGGAGTATGAGGCACCCGCTGTTTTATCAAATACGGGATTAGTGTTGGGAGTCGGAACTGTACCCTTTGTACGAGCACAAATATTTTGACACGCCGCTGAGCAAATAGGAGGGCAGATTTACCAGATTAAGGTCATCCTTTTATGGCCCAATTGCGCCCTAAGTGGCCCTAATCTTGGTTGTTTTATAATCTCAAATAATTAAAAGGATTATAAAAAAGATGAGAATTAATTTTAAGTGTCAATGCTCTTAGAGATATGTTGCGTAACAATTAAACTACATCTAAGATACTCATAGTTAATGGCATTTAGAGTAGCTTAAGTTAGTAATTTTTGGTATTCGTATGAACGACTAAACGAAGAATATTCATGAAGTTTATGAGAATTTGAAGGTATTTTCGCAGTAAGAATCGGTTGGTAAACAGATAACAGCAGAAATGATGTTCTTTACTAGAAATAAAAGGATATTAATACAGACCAACGCTTTGTCAATACCAAACTGCATACCTACATAGTAAGCAGAAGGTACTGTGGCTATACTAATGTGTACCTACTTGTAAGCTGTGAGTTTCCCTTCATTGCACAACTAGGTACCTCGATTAAGCTAAGCAGCGCAGTGTTGACCGAAACAATAAAGAGCGGAACATACTAAGTTTCCACAAACACATAGTCTTGTACACTCAAATTCACAGTGTAGGTAGACTCTATGGTACTTACTGCAAATACACCGCTTTATGTACCTACCGTGTCAAGACCAATGAAGAGCAGTTTTGCGAACTACTCGATGACATACCCATGGATGCCTTTAAAGGCCTATTCAAACCGCGGTTGTAACCGCTGGATGCCCAACTGCCTATTAAACAGATACCACCGTGTTTTGAATAGGCCTTATGGAATAGGTACGTACGATAATAATATGGATGTTACAAAGTCGACGAAATAACCAAAGAACTAACGTAGAACGTATTTACTCGTATACTACTCCTATTTCATGTTACTTACATAAAAGACAAATATAAGCCTAACATAATACATCTTTTAAAGAGGAAGACGAAATTATGTAAAACAGATTAATATCTCTGTTGTATGAGCTTCCTTCTTTCACTACGTAATCTAAATCTATTAATAAAGTCAACCGAGATTAATACGCATATCTCAGTAGTTGTGGTTAATCTATTTTATATCATAGAGGTCTAATCTGGAGCAAGTAATCTAATCACATTTTCCAAGTAAACACTATCCTTCTACTTTCTAGATTTCCATCATCAAATAATCACACGGTGTACACCAGGTTACTAACCAAACGGTTATTGCACTTACCCTCCAGACAGGGCCAGATTCTTTGTATATTGCTGGTTATCTCATGTTTATTGGAATGATCTGCGTTTAATTTGCAGCAATGTATGCCGAATCAGGCCCTAATGAGAAGGTGGTATAGTAGCCACTTAACTCAAAGCAAAAACCCTCTTGTTTGTCGTTGGTACAGTCGACCAAACATCGAACTTTGTTTGAAAGTTTAGTTCTTACTTCCCTGATGTTAGGGTCTCGTCATTTGAATTGCTGTAGACTGTACGTTGTCAGTAGGGATGCAGTCATGTGATATTATGAATCGAAATTACGATAAAAAATGCTATGTCGACGCACGAAAATATCGATGATTGTATTTATCGACACCTATCAAAGATCTGCCTCTACTGCAAGCACCTGATTTATCTAAACATTTGAATACAAAATGTGATAAATATGTGTTGTTATGCTTATGATTATGACATCGCTTCTGCTCTGAATGCTTTTATTTCGGTCTAGTGACCACAATAATCTACAGCAGCAAAATGGTTTCATGAAAGTTGAAATAAAAAACATTGTCTTTGCAACATTGGCTGTAAAACTGTGTCAATCTTTGGAAATAACATTAAAATATCGACGTCTCGATAAATTGTTCCTTATCGATATTTTTCACTAGCATCCCTAGTCGTCGGCGCAGACGCAGCGGTCAAGTGAACGCCCAGGCGGACAGTTAAGCAAACACGCATGCGCGCAGCGGTTTGGACCAATAATGCGTCTCATTGTCGGCGTTCTTTAGCTGCGGTAGATAAAGTGCAATGAACATTGGCCATTCGATTTGCTACCTAGACAAAAGCGTAAAAATAAGATTTTCTTATTTTTGACGTTTCGCAGAAATAACTTTGGATTACTTTTACTAAACCATAATATTAGAAAATTCCATTGATAAAGTTAGGGTCGATGACTTCTTGAAAAGCAATGTATACCTCAACTGTTTTTTTCTGTGTAAAATTATTTTTTATCTCTATTTTTCGTTACCCTGTGAAAACTAATCTGATGTTTTGTACTTTTTATAAACCTACTACTGCCCTCTAGTGGACCATATCAGTACAGCTCAGCTATGTATGACTACGATGCAAAGAAGATGTGGCAAGTAGCACACAAGTAAGATAGTCTTTCAATAGATGGCGTTGTAACAGAATAATTTTATCAGAAAGCTTTCATGTTGATTGGGTTACTTTGCTTGCCTAAAATTTGACTCCATAAAAAAGCCCTTGAAGCCAATCCAAAAAGTCATAAGGATAGCAAAGATCCAGAGCTCAATTTCTGACTGCGTGATTTCTGTAATTGTGCATGGAAGTTCCATAAATCGCAGTTTCTGCTATGTCACAAACGGGTGCTGATTAAAATTACTATTCATTATACATACTGACATTTAAATTTTACAAAACAAGTAAAGACAGCTTTAACTATAATTTATTTTAAAAATTAGACTGTAGTATAAGACCTTGGGGCAATGCTTGGCCAAGGCGATTGGTGGTGGGTTCGACCTTAGGTCTTGGATAAAATCTTGTACATATATACTTGTAGGTATGAGGACCTCATAGCAGATACTCTGAGTGCACACCAACCTTTTCATTTAATTATACAGGGTTTTAGGAAAAGTTCTAACTTCCTTTCAAGGGATGAACCAGTCATTGAAACTGAACAACATTCCTCAAGGAACATAGGTTGAATTATACAATGGAAAAAAATTTTTGGACCTCACATACTCAACAAACTGACTCAGTTGGTTTTCTGCCTAACACTCGATATATGTATAGTTATTATAGTTTAGCTTCACTTCTTGGCAGTCTTCTTGTTTGTTGGACCAAAATTAATAACCTGTGCCAAACAAACAAACAACAAAGAAATATATGTTTGCTTACCTTTCTCAGAGGGACTTTGAAGCAAATGATCCTGGTGCCTTCGATGACTTTCCCGCAGGCTTTGTAGGGAATCCACCTGGAAAGTTTCAACATATTTATCTTGTTTTCCATGATAGATATTTACTAACAAATAGAGTCCACTAAATTAAAAGAAAATAAGTAACTTACCGATCAGGAATTGGTGGAGCCATACTTCTCAAACGTTGAACAAAAATTTATTTCTTATTTAGTTGTTGTAAATAAATAAATTCATGGGAAATACATAATGAATGAGCGAATTGATTGACAGCAAATCTAACCTAAAATTTGACTTGACGTATAAAATCATGGCATTTGCGTTCCATTCCACTTATAAAATTAAACAATATATTTTCTAATTCGTATTTCTCTTCTGCTCGATTTTCGGTGGGACTTGTTTGTTTTTTCTTTGACATACATAATAGTAACCTTAGAAAAATAATCAAATATTAATTTTAAGTAATTAATAATATTTTTGTTATTGTCTATATGTAACTGCGTGGAACGTATCGCACTCGCTTAAAGGTCTGTTTTCACTTGTGCAAATTTAATTTGCATCATACCGGAAGTGCTTCTCTCAAACAAAAGCAGCAATGGATAAAATATGCGAGTCATATGCACACAGGTACTGATCTGACCAGGGACAAAAAATCATTATAACCTCAAAAATTCCTAATTGTTTGTTTGTTTTGTTGTTAGCTTTTATTGCATTAGAAAATGTTAATTGCTAATAGTATGTGTAAAAGATAAGTTAAAATTCTGCGATAATGTAATGTACAATAACTGAAAAACGTCAAAGCATGTTTCCATAGAAACTAAACAATGAAAAGAAAATGTTTGATCGAAGCTTTTGACGATAATCTCGACAGCTTTGAGAAGAAAAATCGTCTTGAATTTGCGAGCTCGCCAAGCCCTAACTCGCTAACAATGTACAGGAATACGATCTGGTACAAGTCCCTTCAAAATGCAGAAAAGTCTTGCTTGAAGGAAGACAAAATAAAAAAAATCCATTACAAGTTTGAAGATGGTAGGGAAATGGTTGAGGAGTACAACACGGACACTCAGGTGTTGCTGAGGAGGGTGTGGAAGGTGAAGGGGAAGATTGGGGGAGAGGGGAAGTGGGATGTAGAGGTTGGTGACCCTATACCTGATGCCACTCCAAACATTGAACCTGCAGAAATAATGGAGAGCAAGGACCAGGTACATGTCTATAATTCTATACCTACTTTAGGGGCTGGAGTTTACTTTATGGTGCTGCCTTTTATTTCTTTCTTTTTTGGGTATACCGGGTCATCTAACTCTCTTTTAAATATATTTTTTTCAAAGACATCTTTTCAATAATATAACCCCCTTAAGTTCACTGCAGCTGCACCCGAACGGTGCACTGAAATGGCCCAACCTAAACTTAAAAAATTTTGTAAAATTCATTTCTAATTTAGCCTTCCTGGTGTGCCCTCCAACTTGCTGTTAAACTATATGTGTCTACTTTAAAATTTTATCAAACTTACAGCCACAACTCTTAAAACGCAATACAAGGATAAATATTGAATGGAGAATAAGGAACTTACCTTACCCCATTGAGACCTACTGCATCGCTGTCAATAATGAGGAAAAGTGCATAGTAATTAGGACTACCAACAAGAAGTATTTTAAGAAACTACCAGTACCTGAACTTGAGAGATTGAATTTGCCTCTAGAACAAGCTAACTTACAATCTGTGCATAAATTTAACACCCTAATTATTACGGTAAGTCCTAATCAATCTCTCTCTTTTTGTACGGGACCTACTCCTTATTCGTAGTACGGGACACCAAGTGGTCCAACAACCTAATGGACCCTAGTAAAATTTTGCATGTTTCTGTATGTCATGGACACTGCTTAGGTACTCCTCTTAGACCACACAACGGCTTAGGTGGATCGCTCACTTAACGCACGACGTAACCATACTAGAAATGTCAAACCCAATACTAAAACCACTTACAGGAAATCTACACCAAAGGTTGTCCGCCCCAAACGAAACCGAATTTTTTAGAATTCTTTATATGAAATCCAAGAAACCTCGCACATTTACCGGAATCAACAGATTCAACCGATTTGGTTCGGACAAATGTGTGAGGTTTCATAAAATTTCATATAAAGGAGTCTAAAATTTGGTTTGTTCAATGTGGATAAGTGTGCGTTCACCTCTGGTAACTGGGCAGTAGTAAAATATAAAATTATATCCTGTCAATTCAGGTAATCTATTGCAGCATAATTAATATCTCAGAATGTAATTGTAATGACTCTGTAGTTTATATGATTATTTTTTGTTTCAGTATAAGAAACCACAACAACTGCTGGACATGGAAAAGTCTTGGTATGAAGAGTTGAAGGATGTTCTGCCTATAAAGGATGGACCTGATAATTGCAAAGCACAATAGTTATATTATTAATATAGTCAAATTTCACAAATTATTGTTTTATTGAATGCATAATTTGGAGAATTATGGCAATGACATAAAGTAAATTAAGATTACTGTAAAAAAAAATGCCGTGTGATGTGAAAGAATAGCGTCACCCCATTTCTTACCCATGGGTGTCGAAAGAGGTGACTGAGGGACTTAGGGTTTTAGGTGTATTACAACTTTTAGGCGACAGGCTGACAACTTGTCACTAGAGTGATACACAATTAGTTATCTCAAACAGCCCTCAATAAAATAATAATAATAAATAAATAATAAACTGCCTACCCCACCAGGGATATAGGCGTGACGTGTGTGTGTGTGTGTAAGAAATTAGTTCTCCGAAATGGTTACTTACTGCCTAAAAAATTTAATTTATTTCACAATAAATGCATGTTAACGCTCTATCTACCCTGTAAAGGGTAAAGGCGTGATATATGTAATGTATGTATAAGGTGCACTAAACTAGCCACAGACAACCAATCATCACAAATTGTTGCACAGGAAGGAGCTTCATCGCAGTCATAATCATTACATTTTGCATCCTTGACATTTTGAAACTTTGATATTTGGAAACATTTGATTGTGAAGCAATAAAATACTGTTAGCACCACCAGTAAGGCTCTTTTTGGGCATCATAGAATTTAGAGCCTATATTCTAAAGATCTGGACTGCTATAGGCTGATGTGATGATAATTCAAAAGAAACAATATAATAAACTTTTTCACCATTTATTTTTGTTGTCTTACGAATCTATTTATATAACTAGTTAATCATCCATTACAAGTGCTTTTGCTTGTTCTTTTAATTCTTCTTCATCTTCTTCCTTGTCCAGCAAACCCCTTGCTTTTAAATATTCTCCATACTGTTTGGGTATTCCCATGAAAGTCTTTATTTTAGCCCGTAATTGCTTCCATGTTTCTTGGTAGAAGTTCTTTTTGTCACGTTCCATAGCCTTGTAGTCATGTCCATATTTGTCCAGTAAGTATGTAATAAATTCCACTTGACCTTTCGGTAGCCTGAAAAGAGTAAGAATGAATGTAGAAAGGCCTATTTAGGAAAAATATTTATCAAGCTATTTAGCCATCTATTACATGTGACTTTGTACAAATGCAATTCAGAAGATACATACATGAATCTTCTTTTCCTTGGCGCTCTGGCTTCCTTCTCTAATTTCTCTATAACCTCTGATTTTGGAACTATTTTGGTTGCCTCGTCTACTTCCTCTTCCTCGTCAGATTCGCCAAAATTGACCATTTTCTTTGCTCTTTTTAACTCCTCCTGCTTATGGCTTGGGATTTTTATAGCCTTATTCGGGTCGTTCGCGAGGCCCATTTCCTTGAGATTTCTTAGCGATGACTTTTTAGGATCCCATGCTTCCTTGATGGCTTCGCTGTAAAAAGGATAATTAGTTTACATAGTCCCACTGCTGGGGAAAAGGATACTATGAATATTTCGAACTCTAGCTTGTAGCAAATATTTACCAATGCACTTCGCCTGTGCTCTTTTGTTTTCTGTGCATACGCTTTCTGTTTAGTTTGTGAAGATATTTCTTCTTGCGGTGGACCTTCTTTATCTTCATTTCTAATTCTTTTCACTGAGATATTTACTAAAAATCTAAATGGGACAGGAAGAGAAACAGAAATCAAACAAACACGTGTTTTTGACGTTGACACTAATAGTTTTTTTTCGATAGTATGTTCCATTTTCGCATTTTGATTAATAGAACATGCGCGAAGATTGTCTATGGAAAGTTGTTTTGTGAATGGAACAGAAAACCTATTTTCTGAACGAAAACATCACAAATGCGTTCCTCCGACATAACCTCAAAAACACATTTGTTTGTGAAGTTGTGAATTGAATAGTATTTTGAGAGTAAAAACGATCGTGGTATCAGTAAAAAAGCCTAATTCAATATGCCTCAGACAGGCGCAACACGTTATCAAAAGTTCTTGAAGTCAGAGAAGAGCAAAACTAAATTGAAATCCAAAAAAGAGCTGCCTAAAGGAACCAATGTAACCAAAACTAATTTTAAAGTTAAAAAGATAGTTTTGAAGGAACAGCTCAAGAAACATAGCGAGTCTGAAGTCTTATCTACGAGAAAACTCAATGCCAAAGAGCTATTATCTCGTCTCAATCACTTTAACACCCACTCCAGAACAGATGCTTTAAATGGGTTAAAAGAGCTCATAACTGGTCATCCTCAAGTATTAGAACAAAGCCTCGGTCAGTTTATTCTTGGAGTAACACCGCTTATACTTAACATTGAAAAAGTGGTAAGTATTGATGTCCTAATGAACCATTTTATATTAATGTGCTACGCCCATCCTCTATATTTGTTGTTTCTGATTACAGGTTCGTCATGAGGCTCTCAAAGTCTTGCACCTGTTGCTGTCCAACGTAACCGCTGAAAAAATTGAACCTTTTTTTGATATTATGTCCACTTACTTGAGAAGTGCTATGACTCATATTGATAACAGAATTCAAGAGGATTCATTATTATTCCTTGATGTACTCCTGCTGTGTACACCACATAAAACTGCTGAGGACTTCCACAAGATCATACCAAACTTCTTAGATATGATATCTAAGCTAAGACTTGATTCAAAGCCGGGCAGAACTCTCACTGTTAATTTGGACAGTAAACTTACTACTGTAAAATGGAGAGTCAAAGTATTGCATAGACTGCAAGACTTCCTACAAAAATTTGTAGAATACCACAAGGTTGATAATTCTGATAAACCTGATACAAAAATAACCAAATTTTTTGATGATTCTAAAATGAATCACTACAATTTATTCAATCCCAATCATATCTCAGTTTGCCATCTCTCTTGTTTCTCATCAAAGAACATGCAGGATTCTCTCCAAATAGATGAAGTGCAGAAATTCAAAGAGTACATGGAAACTCTCATGCCTTTGCTGTTTGAAACTTGGGTAGAAGTGTGCCCAAATGTGAATTCAGAACAAAACATTGAAACTGTTGTGAGTGAAGATGCTGCAGTGCTGCTAAAACATACTCTGGAAGTTATACTGTTGTTGTGGACACTAGTTCAGCATTTTGACAAAAAAAGCCCAAGCTTTAAAATACAGAACCTATTTTGCTACAAATATAAGCAGCCATTCAACCAACACTTTGTTCATGCATTTCCGTTTGTGACAAATATAAGGTCCAAACAAGTAAAGACAAACAACTGCACATTTGAAGATACTATCACAGACCCTAAACTGGTTGCTCAGAACTTAGAAATATGTCATTTATTTATCATGCTGAATCCATTTGTGAGCATCAAAAGCCAGAACAGAGAAATCAGCTCAATACTTAATTACATTGAAAAGACATTCAATCAAAACACTCAAGATGATATAAATGATTCTGTTATCAAGATTTTACACACAATTTTCTCTAATGATATCACAAGTTGGACTATAACTTTATCAGTCATGGATGCTTTATTCCGAAAGATAATTTGGGCATATTTCAACAAAACTATGCAAAATTCATTTAAGCAAAAAGTTTTTACACTACTGTGTAAAATTGCTCTCAATGATAAATTGGTTCACTTCCACAGCAGTGAAGCTTACGAGAAGTGGCTTACCAATCTGCCTGATATTTTGTTGCAAGACTCTGTAACTGTGCAGACAGTGGACATTATCCACAAGTTTGCAGTTAGAAACAACAAGACTTTCAATTCTGTTGTTCGCCCTAAACTATTGATGATTGTTACTAATCTGCCTAAGTTGCGAATTTCTGATGCAGTGGACAACACAAACTACTACAAACTGTTTTCTATACTTTACTGGATCAAAAACTGGGATTGTGATTCATTGAATCTATTAGAAAAGCAATTGCTTGATAATGAATATCAAAGTGACTATGGAAAGTACATTTTTGATACTTTAAGACTGAAGAGTGGTGGAATTTTATAAAATAAAATGTATTTGCTATTTTAATATATTTTTACTTTTAAACTCAAATCACAATTTTCAAACAGATTCAACCATATAACTAAATGTACACACATTTTGTACAATTCGTAAATGGTAACATAAATAGGGTAACTTGAAATTATAAGATACAAAATACAGTCATATTATACATTCCAATTAATTTAAAAAGTAGCAGACAACACAAGAGAACTTATAATACGTTCTATTAACTAAAAAGTTTATTTCATTTATGTAAAACGTTCGAATCAAGCAGTTATATAGTTATAAAGGTCTTAAATCTCAGGAACATCTTGTAAACTCAATCAATGAGAAATAAACAGTCAAGGAATAAGAGCATATCTAAAGTTACACCTCTACAATTACAGCTATAGTCATCCACCTGATTGCTATTGCATTTAATTAATTTAGGAGTCTTCTCTACTGAATGACTATGTGTAACTTCTGGTTATCTCACTTTGGCGGTCAATGTGTTGATTTTATGTTTTGCCTATCATTTGCAGAGGATATTATAATTCGGTTATTCCTATAAAATTATGACTAAGTTTATCACATACATAATAATACAACCACATACAAACTAATCCAACATGAGATTTTTATTACCTCTTAGATAATTCAGCCTTCACAAGCTATAAAATTGCCAAATATTTTGGAAGTATTTATCCGATCAATCACAAGATCAGATCAGATATGCAAGCCCCATATGCTTTCTTTGATTTTCCCATTATTTATTTATTATTATTTTAGACTAGTCTGTTTAAAAGAGCTAACCATTAAAAATATGACTACTTATTAAAATATTTTAACTAAATATTGAGTCAAGTGTTTCGTTTGGCAAATTTTGGCTAAAATTATAAATCACCAATGAGTGCTATGCTATGGCTACGATAAATAATAGTTTGTGCTGCCATTTTTGTATGAAACTTTTTTATATGCCATCATATTGGACGCCCTGTGGCAAGGTGGAGCGACGACATACGCAAAGCTGCGGGCAGTGACTGGAGAAGAAAAGCCGAAGACCGGGTTCAGTGGCGTGCTTTAGGAGAGGCCTATGTCCAGCAGTGGACTAAAATAGGCTGTTAATGATTGGTAATGTTGTGAATTTGTAATTCGTAATAGAGCAAAGACGGACGCATTTTCGTTTGAATTTCTACTAAATAAGTTGTTGCTAAAAAACATACTAACCCCTACTTTATAATCTCTATGAGAACATTTCATGTGTTATAATAATTACAAATAACTATTCACTTGTAATTTACTAAAAGCTTGGAAGAAAAGAAAAGTATTATGATTCTATAATCAAAGGTATTTTTATAATGAATATAAACTGGGGAGTGCCAATTAAATAATATTCATTAACGAAAAACACCTTTGAGTATACACACTATTTAATGAACTCTACAAACTAATCTTTGTGTCGTCACCTGCCTTAGAGGAAGCGTTATACTGGGGTGTGCCTACCTAGCAGGCGTTTGTATTACTTAGCATTGTATGTGCCTACTGAGTTTTTCTTTTAGAGGTTTTTTTTGCACGCGGTATTGTAGCATTGCCTGAAGAGACCGACAGCATTGCCTGAAAATAAAACAAAAAGTTGAAAAGAATTCATAAAAAGCTGAAGCACATTTAGTTGGATGGGGTATGGAGTTACGCTAGTAATATAGAGAAGATTATTGATACGGGGTAGGGTAGTTGAAAGTATCAATGGGTTTAAAAGGGAAATTACTACATATTTGAATCTAACTGGGCATCCTTTTGTTTGAACGTTTTTATATTATGAAAAAAATATATTTTGCCAACTAATATTCAAATTGCCTGTTAGACTTTGAATAATAAAGGTTTATACTAGGCTGAGTAACATTATAAATCCGTGATAGAACGTTAATTCAAACTTGATGTTTAGTTATTATTTAAATAAATAGTAATAAAATACAAAGAAATAAATACTCCACTCCAAAATAAATCATAAAACGAATACAAAAGATAACAAACTGTGCTTTTTAACAGCGTTTATATTATAACAATATTTGTTAGAAATTAGTTTATCCAAGTGTAAAAATATATATAACGGACATGCAAAAACGAGCACACGCAAAACAAAACAAAGTAAACATACTGTTCTGCTATCTTCGGCTATGAAAATGGACTCGGGAATAGGAAGGCCTCACACATCAGTAGATTTTGATGCCGGTACTTCATCGTGCAACGAAACGAATTTATACTCTGGATGACTAGTGATTTTAGCTTCAATAAGCTTCTGAAGTTCGTCACTTCTTTCGATTATTTCCGACGTCTGTGACACGTTATCAAAATCAGCATCTTTGAAACTTAGTTGATCGTCAGCGACTTCTTTAGTTGATGCATTCATTAGTTCGCTTAGATCATTACAGCTTTGGAAATTATCAGCAGCTTTTTCGATCGTAGATGATCGTCTGCTATTATCTCCTGAGGAGGTAGATACGTTATCTTTTGTCTTATCATCATTTTTGTTCCAAAAAGCGAGCTTTCCCGGTAACTGCAACAGTTTTCCAATGCCAGAGCTGCCTTTTGGAACTCTGTTGGGTGATTTAGAGTTGTGTCGACGTTTATTTTCTGCTATGGGATTCACAACTTGTAATTTAGAATGCGTACCACTGTCCTTTAATGCCGTACTTGGCAATTTTTTTACATAATCAGCGAGACTTTCTTGAGATGTAGTGCTTACTGGACTGTCAAGAACATCATTCTTAGTATCTTTATTTTCAGATTTTTCAGTAGCAGTAGGCGGAGGTGGTGCCTTTCCTTTACCATATTTACCTTTAGGTGACTTTCTTTTGCTCTTTGGAGAGTCTTCTGGTGTACCGAATGATGCTTCATCATCACTGTCTCCCGAGTAATTAGAAGTATCGAGACTAGTAGTGTCTATTGGATCATAGCTAGCTTTGGTTTCAACTTTTGCAGGTTCTGCATAAGGATTTTCGTTTTTCGCTATTTCAGTTTCACTTTTTATCGGAATTGTATCGTTTAAGATATCTGGTTTTGATTCATCCTCTTGCTTTTTCTCACATCTATCATCAGTGAATATTGGAACGTCACTTGTATTTACATTACTATCTTTGCTTGTATCTTTGTTTTTAATAACATTATTATTTTTATCTTCTTTTTCATTGGAAGCATCAATTTTAACCGGTTCCTTAATTATTTCGCTTGCTTGTTCTTTACTTGTTATTATTTCTCGTTCTTTACTTGCAGGCGCAACATTTATGCTAGTATTATTTTCAGCATTTTTATTGTTTTCTTTACTTTCATGATTTACTTCGTCTAGCGTCGGAGAAGCATCCTGGTACGCTTCGTTTTGGTCCCACTGATCTGGATTGTCATTTTCATTATTAAAATTTGGAATATTATTGCTACCTAGTATTTGTATTATTTTTACTTGACCGCCTACGAGTTGGTATAAGAAAGGTGGGTCGGAATCTGACAAGTATAGGTTTTGGGGGAGGTTAAGGAGGGCAGGCATATTCGTATAATCAAAATTATCGTCTTCATGTAGCTCCTCGATGATTACTTCACCCTTTAAATAGAAAGTTCTTATGTCTAAATCAAAGTATGATAAAAAGAATATACTAGTAAATGCATATACAGACTTATAGATATTTTAAAAGGAAAAACAGAGAGAAAAATTTCTTAAAATCGCATGCACAACCTTAACCATATTATTTTTATCTATATCTATATCTATATCTATATACATATAATAAAGCTCAAGAGGACCGAAAGTCTGTACATACAAGATATCCAAAAAAAAATTGTTTCGTGATACTAAATATTGATAACAAAACACGTTTCTGCAATTTTTTAAATTTTTGTCTGTTTGGATGTTTAGATGTTTAGATGTTTGTGTGTTTGTTTGTGGATATGCGGAAGCATCACGCGAAAACGACCGAGCGGATTTTGATGCAATTCGTACCAAAATGTCAAGTAAATCACCGACCAGGTTATAGGCTAAAAAAAAACATACCCCTAAAAGGGGGGTTGGCTGCTACGCATAAAATAAGTTTGTAGATCACGTAAATTTCATAGTGCCGCGTAGTAAAAAGATGTGTATGGGCTTATTGGACCCGAGATTGATTTCAAATTTCGAACTGGCCAGCACGAACTGTGTCACTTTGAATAAGCGCGCAGAAAGAAAAATAACAAGAGGCCGTATTTATTATTTTTAATCTATATTTTTATAACCTCAATAAATGAGAAAAGTAAAATCTACGAATATGTCTACGACTACAAAAATATCTCTTTAATATTGGAATAATTTTAACTTTTAATAATTCAATATTTTTTACACTCGAAAACAAAAGTTCCGTGGTACAAGACGTGTAAGTTGCGTACCAGACGATACAATCTTTATTTATGGATCGTTTTCTTGGTGCGTAATCTACTATTTACCGCGGGAAAATTGCAATAGCTACAAAGCAAAAGTTTGTGTGAAGGGATACCTATCCTTATTTTTGCCGCTCCAACCATGGTTAAAATGACTCAGCGGAAATGGATCTGCTTATGATGTAAGTCGGCCAGCGAAGTACCACAATTTTTTGTTTTTAATTTTTCTTGCTAATTTTGTTAAGGCTATTCTTTATATCTACGTTACTAGCCAATGTTGTTCTGTTACATACTGTTATTATATGTTTAGCCGACAAATTGTAATACACCAATACCGTCGAGTCCCTTAGTCGCCTCTTACGACACCCGCGGGAAGGATGTGGGGTGATGCTATTCTAAGCCAGCATCACACATCATCTGTGCCCAATTTCATGAAAATCAGTTCAGCAATTTTTGCGTGAAGGAGTAACAAACAAACAAATCTTTTGTATTAATATATTAGTAGGAAGTAGGATAGGATAGGATTTGTAGTGGGATTACTTGGTTTTTAATAAGCTTATGTTTTATTTATTCACACTCATGAACTCGGTCTTTATTCATCCATCACAATGTTAAGAAATGTGGCATCAGTCTACTTCACGGAATTGATACCTCTGGATGTAAACGCACGATTTTAAAAAAATTGCTAAAATGAACTGGAAAGCGAGGATTTGGAACAGGGAGTGACTAATCTGTAACCTGATTCAGCAAATTCAACCTACAGGAATCAAAAAGACCAAACATATATAAAAGAATCACCGTTTTCTTACTCTTTTTTGCATGTGGAAATTGTAAATTTAGGATTTAACAGTTTTTTTAAATTACATATAAAGTGTAAAAAAATTAGCTGCAAATAATCAGCCCATGAATCTGAACAACTTTCCCCAAGGAATACATAGGTCGAAATATGAAAAAAACATTTGGGCCTCCCATACAGTTGACTTGCTCGGCTGCTACATTTTGTATGGGAGGTCCAAAAATTTTTTCCATATTTCGACCTATGTTACTTGGGGAAAGTTGTACAGTTTCATGGACTGATTCACCCATTTAATTATTTGCAGCTAATATTTTTACACACTGTATAGTCGGCGAAACCAAGTTTTTGGGTACCTATCTACCAACAATTTAATATAAGCTTATAATATATTATTTTATGGTTCTTAGAGTCTATGGGGGAGGCCCATGTTAATCAGTGAGCTTCCTTTATATAGCTTATATGATGGATGATATATGGCGAAACGAAGTTCGCGGGCACCAGCTAGTTCTAAATATATTAGAAAGAGTAAAACATTCTACTTATAAATATAACTAACTGACATTTATATTTATGATAAATTCCATAATTCTTCTCTATCGAAGTTCCATTAAATATGTAATCAACTCTACTAAATTTATGTAACTTTGATTAATTTTATCTGTAACCATCACCATACTATATCCCTTTACCTTATTATAACATTAGTAAATTTTCAAATATAACATCAAACCAGGATCTTATTTTCCTTAACCATTAAATTACCAGTCCCATATCCAGCACCATAGTTTTTTACCCTCACAATGTTTATAGAAAATTCTTCAGAGAAGTAAATAATTAACAAGAAATCAGTTTTTAAGGGAAGAAATATCATCCACCCAATCGAATGTATTGATCGGAGGCGACAGTTCACTTCACGGCTTAGGCAATTTTCGTAACCAATAAGCTACTTTTTAAAACGATATTTTTTATGAAAATACGAAGACATTACGTCATGACTCTCTAGTTTGGCTGGCGTCAAAACATTTACATTTATATTATTTTCCTGTTTATTAATTAAAATTTTTAATATTTCGAAAAACTATAAATGGAGTAAGTAGTATTTTTGGACAAAAGTTTTAAGCGTACTACTTAAGTATTTTATTAATGACCCAGTCTATAGCGGAATTGTATCCTTTTTGCTTACTTTGGCTCAGGACGTGGCGCTCAGGGACGCCGTGCGATTGAACCAACACTAAACTAAACCAACCCTATACTACACTAGCCAGAGAACCGTCACATCCGCCCCATACAGATTTTACAAAGCGTCTCTTAGATAACAAAGTTACCAGACCTCAGCCGCCTGCGGTCGCTTGATGGTAGTGACGGTTGTCCTCGTGCGTACTTTGGCTCGGGACGCGGCGCTCAGGGACGCCGTGCGCGTGAGGGACGCGGAGTTGTCCGCGCTTGAGTAGCCCGAGCTTATATCCTCGCTCGATTTTATGTGGCTGGAAAAGGCGGAAAATAAAGGTCAATAATAAGTAGATTTAGCTACAAATGTTCTTTTTGCTAATTGTTCTTACAAGGGAGGCATCATGAGACAACGCGGCAGCATTTCCTGTGCCAGTGACATGTTTCATACTGCGCTAAGCAACTTTCTTGCCTAGCTTACAACCAACGTTATTTGATATTTTGCGTTTGGATTAGAATTAATCCGAATGAGCATCAATATTTCTCTATGTAGAGCGCCCAGCCGAGAATATCTGACACCAGATTTGAAAGTATAATTTCTCGACTGACTTTCGGCTCACCCTCACGTCTACTTCAGATCCATGTCAACTGTTCAGCAGTGGAC
Organism: Keiferia lycopersicella; assembly: GCA_029255805.1. Taxonomy (NCBI): domain Eukaryota; kingdom Metazoa; phylum Arthropoda; class Insecta; order Lepidoptera; family Gelechiidae; genus Keiferia; species Keiferia lycopersicella. The sequence continues at coordinate 9,372,760 of JARACZ010000009.1, read as the reverse complement.
AGTATATGGCCTTACCTAAAGTCAGGTTCATCGCTTTTAGGTCGGCCCCTGACGTCTACGTCTACCTCGGGGAAATACATGGGCGTTCGGCTGTTTGACTCTGAGGCGCTACGACGCGTGTTGTACCCGCTGGAAGTGAACAAATTCTGCTTTAGAAGGTTCAACGCGCGGCTAACTTTTTATGCTAAAGGCCATTATGGCATAATTGTACACAATCACCCCAATTTCTTTCCCGTGGATGTCGTAGGAGGCGACTAAGGGACTCGAGAGTTTGTGTGTTGCAATTTCAGGCTACAGGCTGACAGTCACTATAGTGATACACATCTTATATGAAACGACCCTCAAATATTTGTCAGGCATGGCGGAAATTACCGTAATTTTGCGGTGGTTAACGTCTGCCTACCCCGCGAGAAATAAAGGCGTACGGTGGTACTTAACCTATTAGTTGGTACGTTTACGCTGAGGTTCTCAAGATACCGAACTCAGTTTTTGGGACATGGGTAGATCGAGATAATGAGTTATGACTAAAATACGGACGGTTTTCTAAACTAGGCACAGTCATATAGAATTTGTTCATACCTCTTAGCGACAGAGCGGCGGATCAGTCGTGGCTCGGAGAGCACGTCGTCCGCTTCGTCTGCGCTGCCGGCCTCGCGTGGCTCGCACTCTGTCAGATCGGACAGGCTGTAACTTTTACGAATCTGCTGGACTATACCGCCGCCGCCCTAGAAAAGTTTAAAAAAGTTAATAAAAAATACTTCACAAAAAGCGATAGATATGAAAGAGAATTTTAGTTATTTTTCTCCAACAGATCACAGACTTTTGTATTACACAATAACAAGAAATATATATTTTACTATTGTACCAAAATGTAATCAAATCATGAAAAGAAACCATAAAACAGAAATTACATGGTTGGTTGAATATCTCATGGCCTTGAAGATGGTTGCGATATGGCGTAAACAAATGTGCGTAATAAAGAGAAACTAGTCATTAAATTGTCGTTACTGTATGATGCTATAGTTTATAAAGAAAAACATAAAAGTATACTTACTAGTCCGAGTTGGTAACAAGATTTGTTACAAGCTTCTAGTGGCAAAGCGCATGCAGAATTGGTTTGATCTTTACATTAATGTAGCAGCATATTAGGGCTCGCATATAGTAGTATTAAAGTCAAAATAGTTTTTATGAATTAGCATAAATTGTAAAATACGTTGCATCAAAGAAATCTAAACAATATGCAAACCCTTGTGGCAGCTAATCACAATAAAATACAACATTGATTCCCTGTTTTATTTTAGAAGTTCTTTATCCAATTATTTAAAACTAAATCAGTCACACATCATTATTCTAGCTATAACTAACACAACATACAGAGTAAGGGTCTTTGTAATTCATGCTAAACGACCCGATGATCCTTAGTGCTCGCTTTGTTTAAAATACAAACATCGCCTACCTATGATACAAACTATTCTTTCACAAAAAAATCATGCGATGTAAAAAAAAGGACAGAACACTGCTAGACGAAAATTGTGCTACTTTTAGGAATAAACAAAAATATATAAATGTGCAGTGATATGTAACAGTTCGATTTTGCATTACTTCATATTATATGGCTAAATAAAATTAAAACTAAGTTATACTAACAATGCAAACTAATATGAGCTCTCTAAAAGCTTGTATGAGAGTTGACTTTGGCACGTGATACATTCTCAAGTGATATTATGATGATTATTCTATGTACTAAGAAGAAATTGAGAGGAGTACGTCAAAATTTAAAATGGAACTGGATAGATAAATCGACAGTTTATCCTAGCTTTCCTAAAATTGTCTAAAAGAATAATATCCGTTATCTAGCATGATAAATAATGTAGTAGACGCAGAAAAAGGTTACTTATTATGTTCCAAATAGAATAGATTTTGCAAGTGATATTAGTATTATTGTGACTTCATCAGGCCAGCCCGATGCAAACTAATCTATCAAAAAAGTATAAGTAATGATAATAATAAAAACATAAGAAAAACTTAAAAGTATACAAATAGGATGCCCCCGACTTTAGCAAAGCTCATTTATACTTTTGGTCAAGGAAACTAAACAACTTTTTACAACTTTCTTTTCCCAATGATATCGGTTGATAAGGAAAGTAGTTTAGTTGTATGGTGAGAATTCAGTAAGTATTGCAGTTTTTGTCAACCTTCCCGTCTGATCTACTACCAAAATCTATCCTGCTCGATCCAGAACATACAAATCACAGATGCGTTGCGTTCAGTCGACGAGTACTTCGTTGTCTTTCTGTTCGGCGGCGGTCTTGCTGCGCGTGCGTCGCCCGCGAGATCGACTGCGCACGCGCTGCGCGGACTTGCGCTTGCGCACCACGTTGCCGCGACTGCGCGCCGCGCCAGGGTCGTAGTCGGGGTCGGACGCGTCACCCACACCGCCCATATCGTCACTGTTATCAAGATCCGTTATCGCAATCAACTCTGATTCCCTTTGCAATTCCAGTTCGTCGGGATAGTCGGTGACGTCACGTATCGCCGGCCGAGCGAGTTGCTCTCTCGACTGCTCAGGAGTCGGCAGATTCAGATTCTAAGCGGACGGATTAGGGGGAGGGGAGGAAATTAAAAAAGCGTGTTAATAAAATTAAATAACAAAAATGAAATCATATTAACCTGTGGGGTCTAATGTGACATGATTGATGACAGTGGGTAATGGTCGCTTGCTAGTGCTCCAAGCTACTCGAACGTATACGGTAAACTAGGCTGGTGCTAATTAAATGTAACTGTGTGAATTGTAGTGTGTTTGTGTTATTTACACCTATACTGTAATCAAACATGCCACGGCTTCTCAGGTGTAAAAACGACATAAATAAGTGGGCAAAAACGTGGTCAACCAACACTTAGAACTCGTGTATTTTTTCGGTTAAAGGGTTAATGTCCACCGTAACCCTTGCTTCTGCAAATTGGCTCTAGTAGGAACTGTATTTTTAATTTCGAAACCTAACTATTATGCTCATTAAGATAGTTATCTGTAGTCCAGCAGTGGACTTTTATGACTGATTAAAGATTAAAAACTGAAGTAGATTGGTAATACTCGTTTACGATGCTCTGTGATAAAACGTGAATTGCTTTCTTCAAATGGCATAGAATGAACTAAATACCTTATTCTAGAAGTTCAAAACAATATGTATAACAAAAAAGGTAAGTAAAACATACGACGTCAATATTAAATACAGAAACTTCAAGCAGTTCCAACTAGAGTGGGGTGTAAGACAAAGCATGCGTGTTTCGAGTCACTAAAACGGACAAATGAGTCAACTCACTTTGATGGCGGTCTGCATGATGACTGTGGTGGCATAGTTGACGCCCTTAGTGCCCAAGTTGAGCACTGTGTGATAGCCTTGGTCTTTCGCTTTGGCTATGTATTCATCTATTTCCTGAAATTGGAAGACAAAAATAAATATTAGTCAAACAACAATGTGCTAGTAAAACACTTAATCAACGGTAACATACGAAGTTCTGAGTTTGGAATTTATTTAATAGCCAGCGGATATATTGTGTCGGAATGGGTCAGAGATTTCCTGCCAATGGAACTGTATCGAAAGCAAACAATTTTAATGATACAAATATTGAAGCTGATTGAAATTATAAACAAACCACGACCACTGCGTGTATGTTTAGATATTTTTTATTCGGGCTACGAAGATATCTCCTTCTTTTTTTAGTAAGTCTACTTCTTTACTTCTTCAGTCTTCTTTTTAGATTACTAAACCTCTATCTACCCCATCTTATATTAACTAAGTTGAATAACTTAGCGGAGTCTTTAGTGCATAACGTGCCAGATAAAGAGTTTGAAAGTGAGAAAGTGTGTCAAGGGCGGATTGAGTCACCCAAGGGCACCTCTCTAGTGGCGAATTAAATTGTATAAATTAGGTAAATATCCACAAAGTCCGTCTGCTAAGTGTGGCAATTTCTATTGTTGTTTGTGTTGTATATAATAATAATAACCTTCTTTATTTGTGAGCAAACATACGCCTTTACAAAAAGAATTTGGGAAAGGTCAGTAGGTCTACGGAGTTTTATCCCAATGATATTACGGAATGCTTTTTAGAAAAATATTATGTGACCTACCTCTTTTACAGTAACTACTGTAGGGATCATGATTATGACAATCGCATGTGGCATGTTTAAATGGTCGTCAATAGTGAAATGATAAAAACATTTTGCACGTGTCTTTCTTAGAAGCCAACTGCAACAGATTACTTTATGACACTATCAATGTCAATGGTATTTCTATTTGAAATACTATATTAGATATATGGCGAATAGAAGGGGAAGACCTAGACCAGGATCAAAACGGCGACGTACTAAAGAAATGTCAGGTCAGACCAACGAGCATGTAGAGGCATAAAAGTTTGATGAATGTTGAGAAAGCGAAAGAGGTGTATCAGAATCGTAACAGGTACTAGTAGTCTCTGCCTAGTGCCTACCCCTCCGGGAGAAAAGCGTTATGCTATCTCATGCATGTATCTAATACTCTATCCGCTTTTCGGTACGAATCGATAACAGACAAAATAGAAATGTTTCCCCCAAGCAGGAACCGTGATTGAACCGCCTAATAATTTCCTGTCATTACGAAAGCCCAGTCAAGCGACATTCGCATCCTGTAGAACAGCCGCTTCGAGCTTATTCAATAGGTACATGATTATGTACCTGGTGTGATACAAGATAGCCGTGTGATGCCGGTTTAGAATAGCATCACCCCATTTCTTTCCTGTGGGTAATTCTTTCCTGTCGATAATGAAGAGGCGCCTAAGGTTTATTGCAATTTTAGGCGACAGGAAGGCAATCTATCACTGTGGTAATACACGACAATAACTGAAACGGCCCGCAAATATTTGTTAGACGTGACGTTCCTGCTCCGGCTACCCCCCTGATAAAGGCGTACGGTGTGTGTCTATGATAGAAAACATAAGGTTGATTAGATCGTTGAATCGGTACACAACAATTACCCCTCCTGTGTTATACCTGTGTTTCGTGTGTCATGTCTTTTTGTATTTACTTGTGTACAATAAATTATTGTTGAATAAATGAAAAAATATTGGCCTTTTGCGATATTTTGCATGGCCTGGGCTTACCATGATCACCACACCACGCTTGGCAGTCGATTTGGAGAGCTCACCACTTCATCTTGTGGTAATTCCTGGTGGGTTCTTATCCCGCTCCGTCAATCAAACTGAAGAAGATATAAAATCATAATTTACCTGTTCCCTCCTGCACAGCGCTGGGTGTACAAACTTCCTGTACAGGAAAGAGGATCCCTTGGTGGCCGGCGACAGGAGCCACAGGACTAGCACTATCTTCACCTCGTAGTAGAACGGGAACCACGACAGAAACACGTCTGTGAACGTCTCTGTGCATGTGAACAGGGCGAAAACTATCCAGTACATCATCCATTTTACCTGGAAACAGAGAGAGACGAGTAACAAAATATGGAGTTGGTTGGTTGGTGGTTGTAAGTACATATCTATCTGTGTGTGTGTTTCAAGTAAGCAGGAATTTCGTAACAATAATACTGAAGCTTACAGAAATTGGTCTCGCAAACAAATTTTAATTCAAGCATGCAAAACTTCAGCCATGTCTGCTAACTGTCCGAAAAAAATACGAAGCAGGTACATTGGGCCTTTTGAGAAGTCGAGGATCAAATTTCTCTTGCTAAGCGACCGTGGTTATCAAGGACGATACGAAAGATATCTGGGTATGACATACTTAGATTAATTTGATTGACAAGAATTGAGTTCGATATTAATTTGTCGATTAAGTCTGGCCATGACATTTTAATTTTAGACCAAAATCGGAGTTTTAATTTACACTTACGTATAGAACTAGTTAGAGCGAAAGAGCCCGTAAATTGGAAAGCAAAGAAAATGTAATAAAATAAATTTCATTTTCAGTGCAGGGGACTTTGTATTAAACCTGTTTATTGCAGTCGTTCTTCACAGTTTGTAGACTATAAACTAGGAACTATAGCCAAGTCTAGTCTAGTCTCCCCTTAGAGCTACTAACTGCGTCTGGAACGATCTGATGCAGTCTTTTATGGTCCTATCTTTTATCTAGATGATTAATAGCCTATCAGAGTAATATAGTATTCATTAGGGGTTAAGTCATTTGCAAGCGCCTTGACTTTTGTGCCTGTTTTGTGTTACATGTTTTGGTTAAAATGTTTTTCAAATACCAAACTATCTAATGTAGATTTCCTATCACAGCAAATAATTATAAAATAAACAATAATTGATTAACTAACTTGGGTTATTAATGTCAATATTCTAGCTAGATGAAGTAGGATCACATTGTGGTTCAATATTAATACCTGTCACTCAGTTCCAGTAGTAATGTACCATAATGTTGTGCCTACGTGCCTACTACTTTAACATGTTAGGTATGTACTGGCTGGCCTTAAATTTATTCAATTACGCCCCTCCCACTACCCTGTACTTTGGGGAGAGTAGGGTGCATACATACATATCTATAAAAACGCAATTTCGGTATTTCAAAGTTGAATTTACATTCAATAGCCAGTCGTTCATTTTATATCTCTGGCCTGATGCGGCAGTAATGAGTACAATAATCGACGAATCCACGCGCACATAATTGCAGCTATTGTATTAACAACAAAAGGGTAAAGCACGAAGTAATTGCACGTAGATATGAAATAGGAAGCTCTGAACAATGTAAAGGACACAAGGGGAACTGAAGCGTGACGAGCGACTTGAGCGTACGCCCGTAACGTGACAAGGCTGGTGGATATACAACTGGTAAACCATTGCAAATGGGCTATCGTAGCAAATAAGTGGAGAGAACGTGCAAAATGGTATGAAATAATAGAAGTTTACACGGTTGTTACACAAATGGATATGCAAAATTACAATGAACAGGTCAAAATTTGTTCTGGGTTATGTATAGTAAACTAACCAAAACAATGACTGATTAGTAATGATAGAAAAGTTGTAATACTCACGTATTCCTTTAAATTCTTCGTCCGTACGGCTTTATATGATGCGTAAGCCGGGTAGAGGGTCCCGAATACCAATCTGCAAAACGGATACACGACGAGGTAAGAAATCATCCTGGGCGCGAAGAATCCAACCACCAGGGAGAACAACGCGAAGTTCGCGAAGGTTACACTAGGGATGCATCTGCTTAGGGCGACGCCTAGGTTCACTGCGAAGCGACACAACACCCGGCCCTTCGAGGTGTCGAAAGGGGGGTCATAGTCGTCGTAGCTTTCGGCGTTTGGGTTGTAGGGGGCGATCTCGCGCGCGTCAGAGGCTTCGGCACGCGCGCGTTCAGCCTCCAGCTGGTTGACAATGAGCCGCACGCTGGTCAGGCCGGGGCTCAGCGACGGCAAGCCGCGGTCGTCACGGTAACCGCGCGCGCGAAGTGCCACCATGGATACCGATTCGTCGACATTGACACAACCGTTGTCTATTTACACTTTTGATAGCAGTCTGTTCCGAACACGCTCCAACTTCAAACAGATGTGCACGAGCTTGATGAATTGTAACAACTGAGTCGGAGATACATCTCAGAGCGATTGGCGTGCTATTAGCGTGCAAATCAATGCACATGTGCGAACTACTTCAATTAGGAAGTCGGAACACTTCTACTTCAAACTAACACTGTGCATTGTTTGTTTAATAGTGTTCGAAGAACGCGTCTAATTGGTCGCTTCTTTATTAAAAACCTGAATATATGTAACAGTATTTCAGCTTTATGATTTTAAACGGGAATCAAACGTCTATGGATAGAAGATTATTACTGGCTATTCTGTGAGCAAGTGCTCGTGGGCGGCCGGCTTCGAAGCCAATGCGCACAAAGAATTTCAACATATAAATATTTGTTATACACAGACATTAAAAGCAACAACATTCATACGAATCTCATTAGGCAGTGTATATACCTACCTACAGTATATATATTTGTAGAGTCCGAAACATTATAACACTGGGAAGGTCACTCATTCATCAAACTGACGAAAAAGTCGTTGACGTCGGTCACAACTGTTTTAAGTCATTTGGTCTAGTATGTCCATTTATCCTATTTGCTCACGGAGCGGCAAAATGCCGAGTTACGTGACTAAAATAACGAGTTTACACTAAATACTGAAAAGGAACTGGCCTGGTATATTTTACACCTTATGAGGTTAGAATTTTATAAATAAAAAATGTCGGAAATAATTAAATTACATATTCAGGTCATTTTAAATAGCGACCCAAGAATCAACTCACAAAGAAAAGAAAGAGAATATCGTAGCCGACGACAGGGTAGAAATCAGATGAATAATGAAATGACCGAGGGCAGGGCGTTTATACCATCACCACTGTAACATGAACTACCCCATCTACGTCCTAGTTGAGAGTTGGACCACCAATCTAGGTCTCACCTCACTGGTCGCCTTAAAAATAAACCAAGACAATTGCAGATGCACTAATATGTATCTAAAATGGTATCTATAGTAGATAGAAGAACAATCGTGCATTGTGTGCTGTTGCGTAGAGGTTTGTTCTTGTTTATTATCTACTTCGAGACAAGTATGCAGTCGTTAGATTTATCTATGCCGTGTGTATTTTAATACAATGTTAATTCTGTATTTTTTATCAAGGTTCGGCCGACAAACCGTCGATTACTTACTAAATTTTCTAAAATTATCCTCCAATATTTGTCAATATTCGACGATAACGCCCGTTTTGTAGCCATTTACGCTCTACCTACCATGCAGGGGATATAATATGTGTTGTGTGTATCAAAAGCGAGATTTACCTATGATACCAACTCAGTAAAGTTGTAAGAAAGTTTAAAGCCAGACTTGTCTTTATAAGGAATCTTTTAGGAAAGTGCGAGACTTGAATGCAAATTTTTTCCTACGCATGATGTCACCTTAATAAATTACCGCCTACTCTGTGAACTTGACTCCATCTGTCATGGATATTAACTAGTTGAACTGATTTACAACGTATACTTACAGCTGTCGTCATTAATAACAGATTAATCAAATATAAAGGGACAATGCTGATAACTAGGTAAATAATTCAGATTTTGTCACCAGGGTAAAATATCTGACGCACTAAACTATCGGAAAATGAGCATTCGTGAAATGTTTCTCAGTTTGTTTAACAAAGCAAACCGAAGCATATTAACGTCACTTCGAAGGGCACGTTAACCAGCGGTCCTAGTTGCTACTTACAGCCATCTAGGGCTAGACCTTCGTCACATAAATTAAATAGGCCAGTGGTAGAAAGTAGATAAATACTCTCAAGCCAGGCTAATGGGCTCTATCTCCGATTTGGTATAGCAAGAGGAAAACTAGCACGAATCCTCATAGATTAAACAAACAGACAATCTCTTGCGGATTTACAAGTAGCATACCTGTTTAATATCTCCAGATGTGAACCATAGCTACTAAACATAGAAATGGGAGCACCGGCACGTCTCACAACCATTCGACTCAGCATCAGAAAATGTTATGGTTTGGTTTCACAACCCACCTAAAATAGCCAAAGCCGGGAGATGGAAACCCATTGCTCTAAATACGCCGTCTTTGCCAAACTAAACATTATTTTGTTTACTTTCAACATTTCAAATACTATTTGCTTCGGATATTACGAGGCTTATAAACAGGTCAGCGAACTAAGTAGCTATGAACTGCTGACTCATGTTATATTTTCAAATACCCAAAAGAAAATATATTTGAGCCCACGCTAGGTATGATGTAAAACTGCAAGCCTAATGAGCCAAAGAAGTAAGTGAAGTGGAACACAATACTGCTACTGATTCGCTAACAGACTTGTAAAGTATAATCAATCATCTGACGTTAGATAGCAAGCAGTAAGTATAAAAGTAAGTTTACTTTGTTGGGAGTGGTCATGGTATACGTACCTTATACCAGAAGTAATGCGAAGAACGTTTTTAGCTAGTGGTGTCGGTAATGAAATTATTTTACGTTAAGTAAACATCTTTTGACGTAAAACGCATGTTTGTAATCTGTTTTACGATTATAATGACGTCGTGTCTATAATGTAGGTTCCATTTGCTGCCAAAAGCTATAAAGATAAATTATTGTATGAAAATATATATCTACTTCTATAGCTTCTTTTTAGATGTGTGTAGTGCGAATCTTCCTTGCTACTGAGTTCAATAACCTGAAGGAAATCGAAATCGAACGCGACTACGAGGAAACGAATGCTTCCAAAGCAATTCGAACGAAATAGCTCGCGAACGCAAGGAAATTCCAAAATGGGATCGACAATATGTATTAACATTCACGTTTATTTACCTACAACTGCACGCTTTGTGACTTCATGTTACAATAACAAAATTAGTACAGACTTTTGGTTTCTAACAGATTCAACCTCGAAAAAAAGGCTAGTAAAAATTAAAAAGTTGGTGTTTTGCACAGCACGTAGTAATAGTGAGGTATTTGTATAAAACCTATTCAGTATCATATCTAGGTAAGATAGCGAAAGAAAAGTATAGCCCAAGAAGTTTGAATTGGCCAACAATTTATAATTTAAAATACTTACCCATATCATCCACATAGACTATACAAATCAATCGAGTAGCAAATGGGTCAAGAACCTCGAATGACCAATGCAACGGCAACGCATCACACGCGATGTTCGGTAGCTATCAGTCAATCCTTTGTTCGGTAAACTACTCACTCATAATACGCTTGGATTCATTTTGAAGTACATAGTAATTTAGTGTACCTACTCAATCATTCTAACAGAGCTTTAATTCGAAGATGTCTAGTCTACAATTCTACATCGAACAGCATCAATGAAGCGATATCACAAACTAAGATTTTTAAGGATCTGCTGCTTTCACTTCGCCGTTTTGTTTGGGATCCAGAAGCAGTCAAATCCATGTATGCTGTCTAATAGCAGACAGCAAGTGAGTATAGCAGAATTTTAGATTTTTAATATTGCTACTCATATGCAACATAGCCTGCAAAATATAATTTGTAGCCTCATCTCTGATTTTCATTTCGTAAAATAGTTACTTTAAACTGGTAGCTCTACCACGATTATTCGTGTCGGTTCATTTGAACGTATTCAACCAACCAAGAAGTTTAGAAATAACTGATGCTCTACTACACTACACAGTTTGTGTAAAGGTTATCTGCTCTGACTCATAGCTCGCTTCAGGCTTAACTGTTCCATCGATATGATAAATATGTTAAGTGGGATGTAGATAGAATATCACTGTAATTATTAGTGTACCGTTAATGATGTTGCTTTGTTTACGAAGGAAATAAAGTGCTTCGTTTTATCAATACCGAAATGATTTTGTTCGTGACTTTGAAATGCAAAGCAGGAGTGAATCGATGTTTTATTTATTCTTTGATCGATCGTTTGAGGTTGTACTTTTAAGCAAGAACGTAAGTGGCAAGGAAAAGTGCCATGTAAAACATATTTAAATGTAAACGCTGTTACTATTATCTCATCTATACGTTAGAAATTGTAACAAAGATAAGATACTAGAGTGAATAAATAGGAATAAAACAAATAAGTATCTGTTCGTCTCAAGGTTGTTTTTCTTGCAACAGAAACCCAGTCTAGCGTTTGAACTAGTGCTTCTATGAGTCACTAAAACACCTAGTTCGGATTGGTAATTTTTCGCGTGTATAGGCGCATTTATGCGGGCTTGGTTTTACTTGAAAAATTAAATAGCCGCCAATCAGCAGTAATAGAAACTAGTGTTGAAAACCGGTAATGGATAATGCAGTAAGAATGCTTGACTGCCCGTTATGTAGACTCCCGAGGATAGATCAGTGCGTGCGTACGCGCCTTATTAGGTCGTGTCGGTCAAGTCGTGTTCAGAATATACTAATAGTACCCTATTATATAAGGTGTAAAAAAATTGCTGCAAATATTTCAAAGGGTGAATCAGCCCATGAAACTGAACAACTTTCCCCAACAAACATATGTCGAAATACGAAAAAAAATTGACCTCCCATACAAATTGACTTGGTCAGTCTGTAATTTTGTATGGGAGAGCCAAATTTTTTTACATATTTCGACCTATGTTCCTCAGGAAAAGTTGTTCAGTTTCATGGGCTGGTTCACCCCTTAAAGTATTTGCAGCTATTTTTTTTACACCCTGCATTAACGCTTTACCCAAATCGAGAATTGTTGTCACGTATCGCGAGTTATATTTAGCTTAAATAGGGAAAAAAGGTTAATATAATAATTATCATCATTAGTATAATACAAATCAGCGGGTCGTTAGGGTTCATTGGGTCGTTAGGTTAGGTTAGCTTAGGAGAAGAGTTCCTGAAACGCGGTCTTAAACTAAAAAAAAAATCCCCATTTGCTGAAATAATAAAAAAAAACACACGTCCTGAACTCCTGACCACAGGAAGTAGGTACTTGTCGAATGATTCTGAGAGCTGAGTACGACAAAGTGCAATTTAATGAACGTTAATAAACCACGGACAGCTCTGTAATATTATCTTCCAGTGCTATATGAGAATAATATAGTTCATCAAGTTACTAATTGTCCTTCTGTGATCTACAAAAGACATGACTTCTTGCGAACTTTTCACATAACCACACCGAATATTACGTTTTTCAGTTCATTACACTTTAGATTCTCAAATTCAGAAATCATCCAGACTACATTTGATTGCAGCTTCCGGCGCTTATTAAATTACGTTTGTCTATTAGCAAGTCGGCCAAGCGGAATAATTACGATTACAAAATTACCAATTAGTTCAAAGTAGGTAAAGAAGGATACCTTTTGAAAATTTAGCGAATCAAATATCGAGGAAGCAGTTTTTTATATTTCTAGTCCTTGTTTCAAAGTTTTAAATTTTTGTACTAACCTTGACTTCTAAGTCTGACTCGTGAGTCAGGCTAAATAACCTAATACGTTTTAAAGCAAGGCCACAAGTTAGACACGAATGTCCGAAAACCGAACCTAATATGGCAAAACCCTGAACATAGCTCGGCATTGCGAAGGTGACTGTCAAAGCCAAAGTCAATTAATCCTCAAGAACAAAGCTCGCCTACACAACAGCCTATCAACGCATCACTGCGACGGACTCGTGTGTGGCGTCCTTTATGACTAACGGAAGTTTAGCCATACAAATATAGGATAACGGGAATTCGGCTCCTGCATTTCTTTTGTCTCTCCATTCTTTGGAATAGCATGGTGCCCACAACAATGCGAGTGAAACTCCATCATGTAATTTCTGTCATGTCGCAACCGCAATTTCATGGTAGTATTGCAGGGTGTTTTTGTGTGTTTTTAATGTTTTAGATTGTGAAATTAATAACACGTGTCCGTCGCTATGAGTACAGTTCATAGCACACGTCATCTAGCAGTACGCTAAGCTAAATTATGTCGTGGTTATTTTGGTAGGCCATCCACGACGTCGTACGCCGCGTGCCGACTAACCCATATTTTCAATTAAGCTTGAACTGTAATTAAAGGGCAACGAAATTATTGCGTTCGTTTCCTACCAGCTTAGTTTCCAAGGACATGGGTAAAATTCAAAATAAACAACTAAAAATCATAGTGTATTAAAGAAAGTGGTCCTTATTATTTATAACAAAAAATCAACCAATCGCTTTTTTCAATATTTTGAGACAGTTACCATGTTACATAACATACCATTAAATATAAATCACAACTACATGATTCTCGTAATAAATAGTGATTCTTATTTCGAGCTTCGTGCGCGAAGACATTGGAAATTAAAAAGATACAATACGTCACCCTCGAAACTGGGTAAAGGTACACGTAATGCTGCCGAGGTTGCTCCTAAAATGGCAAGACAAGTGGTCTCAATAAGCACATACAGAGAAGTCAAGGCGCTTTGCCGGGCGGTGCAGCGTATCGAGCGCACTTGGAACAGACACTGTAACTTAAACGGAGATCGAAGTAGGTAGTGATTCACACAACAGTTAGGTGTCAACGCACTTCACTAGCTGCATAGAACGACGAGCGCGGGCCGCGAGCTTCGCGGACTGAGGCTGCCTCTGCCTAATGCACCCCAGAGGCGAACGGCCGGGCCACTCCGAAAATAGCACCCGGCAGTGCAGGGATGCCCTGATGACGAATTCCGCGACGCCACCCAAAGCTTCTTTGTTTTACTCGCGTAGCTCGTCTCAGATCGGATTAGGTTACCGAAGTTCCAGCGTAAATCTTCTTATTTCACAAAAGCTTGCAACTCAGTGATGTCGTTTTCAATTTAATTAGTTAAATGAAAGTAAAAGACAGCACAAGCTGTACGACTGTCCAGACAAAGTCTGAAGGTGAAAATAAGAATAGTAAAACAAGAGCATGTGTAGCAGTGTTGCCAAATTTCAGGATGGTGGCACATCCCAAAATCAAGAATGGTTTGGAGCTCTGCCAACTCTGGGCTAAACTTTGAATGTTTGAAACATACTAAAGAATATTAGTGTATGTATGCTATGCTATAATGTTTAGAAAACTCATTTACTTACATTTTAAAGAGAAATTTGCAAGTTGCAAAGTATAAAGAAAGTATCTGACATTGTTAGTCAGTATGAAATTTTGACATTTAAATGAAATGCAGAAAGTTGAAGAGGTTATGCGGCTATTAAATATAAGCAAAATTGAGGGATGCCTTAAATTGCCAAGTTCCACCGTGAAAAAATTTAGTCTCGCTCAGATGGACGACATGGGAGTCATAGTCAAGTTCCGCTTAAGAGTCTTAAGCCTTAAGACTATGTTGGGATTATTCTGGTAAAATGTTACTTTCAATGTTACAGTATCACAGAATAAATAATAGTACTACAGTACCAAGAAGCGCTTCTTGAAATACACAAATTGGATTTTGTACCATTCGGTATAATGAACAAGTTTTAATAATGACATAAGATCAAGAGAACTTACAATTTGCAAAAAGATAGAATAGATGACCATTTTTATTGAGTACCTCTTACAACATGTAGGTACTTTAGTTAGAAGACAGAAGACACAGCACAAGTAAAGGTCAGAGTATTCTTTTCGGGTCAGTAAAATCTACAATATATGTATGTCCAGCTGCCCTAAGTGGCAGGCTATACTTTTTAAAACGAAAAACGATGATGTAGGTAATAGTAACATTTTACTAGGATAATGTCTATTCTCATGTTTAATATCAATTTGATTGATTGGTTTTCCGTGAATTCTATCGAGAGGAATGTAATACGCACTAGGTATATCTACTCATCATAAAATAGGTAAATTTTTGACGCATGACACCACAAAAATATTGATAACATTACCTACCGTTTTGATTCGATCAGCTGGGACGATACTATGCTTTTGCGATTTCTACAGTATGCTTACGGCAAGTATATTCAATAACGAATGTCCTAAGCAGATGCACGCGAGAATTTGTAATTAAAATACGCTGAAAGAAACTGATCTAACATCAAACAAAGGGTTTGTAAAAATAAACAAGACGTCACATTGATATTCCCTTCACACCCAAATTAAAAATGTTGTACTTACATGACCAATCGGGATATTATAGCCGATATCATATTAAAGCTCACATAAGAAAAATCCAGCTAAATATTCACAAAAGTAAACAAGTCAAAACCAACACAACCGTTCGGCACTACGTCTAGTCCGCCATATTGAATCAACTGTCAAAAACTGGTCACGTGACTGCTTCAAATCAATATGGCTACCACCCTACCAAAACTTTTCGTGGCGAGAGGGTAGCGACATCTATACTTGAGGTACTAGAACTAATAAATTCCAAAGCAGCGCCACCTGTTATAAACAATGAAAACTATCACGTACTTTACGGTAGTAGGTGGCAAGTATATAATGTAACGAAAAGGAGAAGTCTTAACGTCGCAGGCATTCTAAAGATATTCAGATACACTTTAATTTGGTAGCATAATAGTATCGTAAATTATAATGCAGCCAAGTAAGAATGTTCCCTCGTTGTTCGAGATCACATGCTACTTGTATATTTCGTAATAAGCCGTATAACAAGTACGTACCTTTTTTTTGTTTTCCACGTAGTTTCCCTTCGCTCAACAGCGAGTGGACGTGTTGTGCGTTCGAGCACTGTGTTTCTTGACGTTGGTGTAGTTTTTTGATGTGAATAATGTGATTGTGTTGTTCGTTATGGCCTATAAATACCGTGAAGATTTAGTTGGCAAACGATTTCTCTCTGTGAGTGGTGTTACAAAAATAAACGTGAATAAAGTTGCCGAATGGGGATGGAAAGCTGGTGTTATCAGGGCGGCATCGCTCAAAGATAACAAGAACAAGGAGCTTCAGGTAAAGCTAAGCCGTTTCAATTTTGGATCTCGATGTATGGATGGAAGTTTAATTCATGGTTTTTCAAATCGCGGCCTGAATCATTTGTTTCATCCTGTAAAACTACTTCGTTCTAGGTACTTACCTACCTACCTACTTTCTTATGTAGTCACGATAGAAAAACACTACTGTGCTTTACATTGTGTCTACCTGCATAGTTGGCGACTTTCCATTACTTTCAGTAGCCAAATTATTGGTAGGAATCATCCAAACGAATGAAATAGAGGTCGTTCATGTCGGCTGTACATCATCAAGGTCCTTTGCCAAGATTTTTTACTTTGCCGTACCGTTGATTGTTTCATTTTCTCCGTGTTGTCAGTTGGCCTTCATGTATTTTATTCTGCTTTAAAACTGAGTACACTACCCATGTACCTATGTACCTAAGATACCACGTAGGTACCTACTTTAATTATCTACCTAGGTGACGACTAACGTGTATGTACGTAATCTATCTGTATAACTGCTTCAGCTGTACTGTCAAATTTCAGCTGCAGAATAGTTACCTAGATCCGATCTACCTACCACATATCTACCTATCTTTACCTAAGTAACTGAGGTACTTACCTCTACAATGTGAAAACAACTTATCTACCTATCCAGTTTAGTTTAGTATATTGGTAGTAGTACGAATAAGGTAAGTAGGCACCTACTTACACTACCAGTACTGCCCACTACACTATTACAAAGTCCACCTTACGATGACACAACGATCATTCATGATAATAGCTATGTAGGTAACTACCTTCTGCATCAAGCATCATGCAGACTAGTCTTAAAAGATTATGTAATTATAGTACCTACCCAAGCAGGTTGATACGATAAGAAACAGAATAAATGAGCACTAGGTAAAGGTACAGATTACTTTATAGTTACTACGTAAGGTAGACAAGACAACCTACTTACCTTACATACAAGGTTTGATAATTTAGAGTACCTACCTAGTGCTAGAACATAAGTTGTTAGCTATTGCGATCACACGTTATGTCACTCAATGCGGATATTAGATATTTTCGACATTTAAATCAAGTTTCTTGATCGTTCGATCACGGAACAATTTAACAAACAAATCGTCGCTCGTGGTAAAAATCACGTCGATACCTACGAGTGTATTAAATACAATATACATACATAGGTACCAATGACACAGACATTTGCCAGTTACGTAGAAGAAGGAGTGATTAAGCACACACGATTCGATTATTTTGCTGCTGATTGATAGTAACCTACCCGTACCTTGTATTGAATTTACTTAGACTTGTTTTAAACTTAACCTAGTCTAATTCTGGCTACAACCTCTGTTTATGGCCTAATGATTTGTTTCGTATTTTGTTTTTATTGATTTAGGTGATACCTACGCCTATCGTACGTAAATGATCGATTAGGGAGGCGTAATAAAATAACAGTAAAGAATAAGTTATCTACACCTAAATCCTTTGTTCTTATTAGTTAACAACTACCTTAATGAATGAAACCACGCCGCCCATAGGTACATCAGGCACATTATTAGTGGTACATTCAAATTCGACTTGCTTACCTGCTAAATAAATATAAATTCTGATATTCCAAAGAAACCTTGTTAATTACTTATACCTGGGTCAGTACAGTCTAGCAGCCTATAAAAGTAGCTATACGCTTGTTAAATACAAAATCTAGGTATCACAAGCGCGACGATTCGCGACTGACAAATGATCAGTCAGAGAAAGTTCAGGTGCGATCAGTCTAGACGTACACCTATTCAGGTATACGAGGTCTACAGACCTAGGTGCTCGGGACGTCTACCAACTAAGCTAGAATCTGAATCAGTAAACTTTATAAACTACGTACCTAGGTAGACAGACGTAGACCTTTTCACCCGGTCATAACAGGTCATATTGAACTGGGACGGGGACGCCAAATTAATGAATAATGGCTCCTTTCAAGTATAAATTCTGTCTGTCAAATGTTTATTTATGACTTTCATTGATTAGAAAACTTTGTGAAGAGGTAGTGGCGAAATAAATAAGCAGAAAAGAATGCACACAAAAACAATTGAGTGAAAATTTCTACATTAGTTACGAGTTTTTAAGAATTGACTTGATCAGAAACGTTTTGGTTATAATAAAATTATCTAATCAATGATTTTCTTTTTTAGATAGATAGATTAAAATATAATGGAAGTGCTTTTCCTGGACAATGTTGGAATCCTTCTTGTTTAAAGCCGCAAATTCCTCTATTTCATGCGAAGTGTGAACTCTGAACCAAACTGAACATTCTATAACTATCGCGATTAGGCACCTAACAAAACTACCCGAATGCACATGGCGTCAGGTCGACGACCCCGCTCTCACCGCGTTCGATGCACTGCGCGCCATCCGTACGCACCGCTCGCTTCTGAACCAACCAGCCAGTCATCGGACAAAGAAAAAGAAAATAAAAAATAAATAAACAGGCAATCGTTTATCTCGCGTCCAGTCTTTGGTTGAAAATGTTTTCGCCTCTGATTGGGAGGTTGTTAAACTTTATGGCGTACGCATGGATGAGTTTTCGTCGTCTGTCTTAAATAATTTTCCCTTTAGGTAAATTTATTTTGCTTTGCTTTATTATTGGAGAAGCTTGAACAAATCTTAGATAAATTAAAAATAATTTTGTAATTATATTATAAACTATTAGCTTAAAATGTTAAAATTTAAAAGAAACTCGTCCTTGATCGTGCTATGAGATTTATCTAATAATAACCATTTCGTACCTACCTCTTTAAATTTCATACATAAGTTACTTGATGTAACGCACTCTAAAGTTTTTCTTCCTACTAACTTCCTCATCACCTACCTAGCTCACATAATGTGCACATGACTACACTGTCTTATCACATCAAGAAATTAATATAATCTGTGTAAATCCACAAGTTACTGGCTGAAATCTAAGAAAAAAATATTCATAAAAGCCATTTGATTAATAAAAAAGTTAAAAATTATACTTTACTTTTTAATTTCAAATGAATTTAATGGCGACAAATGTCAATCGTATTCAGCCGAGCTAAGGCCGAGCCTTTATTATTTTATCTAAATTTAACTTGATTAGAATGTGCAGTACAACGTGAAAGAAGGTAGCAGAGAGTACTGTCCAAGGCAAATATTTTTTTTTCCAATAAGCAGTAGGCAATTGGGCAATACGTTTGAAAAAGCTAAATTCAATGATAATTTATAATAATAATGATTGTGATAATATCGTGCTAGTAAACCCAGAAAACATTGCATATAATCATCTTCTATTCAAGAAAATAGAGAAATTCAAATGCCCATAGCCTAGCTAGATATACTTACCGTCGTGTTGCCACATTATTTTGCGTGCTATAATCAAGAATAATAGTGATTGTGATATCGTACTAGTAAACACAGAAAACATTACATAATCGGTCTGGACTTCTATTCAACAAAATAAAGAAATTCTCAGTGTCTGCTCACGGTCTAGATAGACCGTTGTGTTGTCACATTAGTTTGCGTGCTATTATCAAGATTACTGTCACATCAGACACTAGAAAAGTTGTATGAAATCAGCCTCAGCCCAGCGAGCATTCAAAACGATGAGACAGGTCCACAAAAGCAAGTTGGAGGTGCGCCTGTATGCGCCCAGTTATAAATAGAAGACGTATCTTTGAACACACTCTCCCGCCGAGCGCATACTGGCATACTCGAGTGAGAAACACCAGGCGAACATACCTAGATGATATTATGCAGATACAGAATTTGTTTCGTTTACCTGGCTGTGTACTTGATTCAAACTCTTTCAAACTGTTTCCTCTCGCGGTTTGTGCAATCTTTGAATCTATACTTAGTACTTACGTGTTTTACGGATTTCGTTCACACTTCGTGCCTTTTAGTATAGTATCCTATTGTAGTTATTAAAACAGTAGTTACCTACCTTTAATTCTTGTTTTATTGGAAACATTATTTCGGCCTTACTATCTTTCGATGATAGAAATGACAAAACAATTGATGATCTCAGCCACTTAATTGAACTGTGGGTGTGGGTGGGCAGACACATCAATCAACAATTACATTTACTTGCCTACCTATTATTACCTATATTAGGTCCTATGTAGGGCAGGCAGTGGACCACAGTCCATGGACATGGACGCTGGACATGTGCTTCCCCCTATTAGTGGATTTTGCCATACTGATAGTGTGCGCAGATTGTGAGCGCCGTTCAATATGTTGCATTCATAGGGAAGGCTGCTGCCCATCCCCTTGATGATTAATCCTCAGTCAGTTTTTACGACCCGACGGATAGAATTGGAGTGATGCTATTCGAAGCAGGCACCACACGACTTACACGACGATCTATCCAATCATAATCGTCACAGCTACTTACTCTCCATGTTAGGGGTATTTAACATACAAACACGTTTGGCAGGTGCTCTGAAGAGTGCAGTTATTATACCAAGAAGTGCAAAATATAGAAAACTGCTTTTTGTTCCATGAATAAGTACTCTCTTTTACGACGTCCAACTGCAAAGAAATGAGTTGATGCTAGTTAAAACCGGCAACATCAAAGCCGGCAACATTATAACACTTGATCTAGTGTCAACAACCAATTTCTATCTTCTTATAAATGAAAAAAAAAAACCTAATTTTATATCTTTAGCTGGTTTCAAATTTTTTTATTATGTAAAAATCTTTGGATAGGTAGGTAATCATTTCATCAATCGAAATCAGAATTCGGGCGGGAGTTTTACTAGCATAGGGAATTTACTAGCGTAAGTTGATTTTTACACCATTTGATCATTAAAACGAAGACGATAATCTAGAGGCAAACCAAGAACTTGGTGACCTTCACAAGGTCTTCAAGTATTTGAGAATGGGAAAGCATAAAAATTTTACTTCACACATAACAAAGTACCAATGTAAGTAATAATATTTTGTATTACAATAAAGTAAGGTTAACCTTTTGTTCCGAGTACAGTTTTCTTCTAATAAGGGAAATTCTACAGAATACCTACAAGAACTGTGATTATTTTTTCCGCTAAATAATGGCGTAACTAGGGTTTTTACAGCGTTCTTATCATACCATGCAACGTAACAAGAATCGAACACTGATTTGGTTATGTAAGAACTCTGATAAGTTTGAGAAATCTTTATTATTGATATTTGGAATTTAACTAACATAATACCTACAAATTCTTTCAATCCTTCACATAGATTATATGTTTTGTGTGGATTTCTAACCAGTGAAGTATTTCTCTCTGTTTGTAAACAATGCTGAGTGATACCGGCTTAGAATAGCATCACCCTATCTCTTCCTGTGGGTGTCGTAAGAGGCGAATAAGGGACCTCGAGGGTTCATGTGTATTACAACTTTAGGCGACAACAGTGATACACGAATCTTCTGAAAGAGCCCTCGATATTTGTCAGAAGTGGCTATAGCGATCGTATTTTTACGGCCGTTAACGCTCTGCCTGCTCATGACATGTGTATGTATGTAAATATAGCTTGTAGCAGTTGTATGTATATAAGTTTATATGACATACATAAAGTAGTTAGTTACCTACGTACTAAAACGTAATGATGAGTATGCTCCAGTACACAAGGCCTCGCTGTCTTGGACAAAAGGCCAACTTCATTCCATAGCATGAGTTGAGTAGGTCCAAGTACATACTCATCAAATGTCGGCGAGTGAGTAGATAGGTACTTACTTATCTTCTAATTCAACTGAATTGTGTCTGAATATTTTCTCTTTTTTACAATGACTAATTCATTTATTCAGTGACAGTATTGTATTGTTACTTTCTGACATTCTAAAGGCATTCATTGTAATTCTACCTACTTGGAAATAATCGATTGAAATCTTGAACCTTCCTTAGACTTCCAGTAGTTTTTTAAGAAATTATATTTTGTCCCATTTTTGTGCAGTATTATTGTGTTTTAGTGACATGTACGTAAAAATTATGTTTAAATCTTGCAATTCATTTTCGATCGATACGCCTAGACTTAACACTTACATACGATGTTTGCAGTTTGGTGATCAATCATGAATCACCGAGGTGCCTCGATAGGTTTGTCTCGAGACGACGTTTCACACGCGAAATTACCCGCTTATCTCAACAAACTTCTAGAAAAATCAATCAGTAGGGTACCGTGGTAGGAGTACTACTTAGTACATACCTACCGAATCATGCTCAATGAAATGTCAAAGAATGCGAAACCTGGTGCAGTCGCGCGCCGCTCGCCGAATATAGCCAGATGAAATACAACTCGAATCAGCTTTATCATCCAGCTGATACGAAGTTGTGCAAGTGCCGAGTGGCTGGCGTGGCGTGCACAAAGATCGGTAGGGCTCGCGGGGCGGGAAGTAGGTCGCAGGGGCGCGGGGAGGGACGCCCTTAGGCCACTTATCAACCGCGCGGGGCCGCCGCCGCCGCTGCCGCTAATGCGGGGAAAGCGTGTCTCTTGAAATTTTTGGTCGACAGCTCTAGATGGTGAGAATCTGGTGCCAAAACGGTACAAACGGTTTTTGTCCAATTATCACGATCAATGACATCAACTCTCAAAACAAAATTTGAAAGTCCGGCACAATAAACTCGAGACAATCGACTTAAACCATAATTTCGTTCATTGGTACCGTGTCCTCATTTCGCAGCTATTACGGCGATTATCTAATAACTCTCCAAGTGGAACACAACACAATACAGAACTTTTCTATAAAATTCTGGCATTTTTATCGCCATAATTTGCGTTAACTGTAGTAACTTTCACAAAAAGAGCTTTAAGATTAATTACGAGTTCTGTTATGTGGAAGTGAAATCATTTATCATGGTGTGTGTAGGTAGGTGGCTTTCCATCTGCCCTCCGACTAGTACTTGCCAGAACCAGCTGACAAACTAGTTATACAGCTACAAGTTACAACTATACGTCGAATGCCCTCTATAAATTAGGTGATCATCAACGTAAGTTTTTCTGTTACAATGAATGTCAAAGGAGATACGGGAATGGTAGAACACGTACCTACGAATTGGTAGAGCCAAATTATAGTAGTCACCGTTAGACTTCATAACTTCTGTGACTGAAAGGATATTAGCTGTACCTACGAAATATTTACTTTAAAGTAGGCATGAAAGGAATATTCATTGCCACATTTCTTACAATATTACTTGTCTCTCATCGTTACGACCTTGATTTCCCGAGACTTCAAAGACCCAAATTCATCGTCATTGAATTCATTTCTCGTGTCTGGTGACATAAAAGTAAATAAGAAGCAAGATATGAAGCCAATTTGGAAGGTACGAAGACAGATGAAGTACCTACTAGTATAAATAGTAAACAAGCAGCGAATGACAGATCGCTGGTACATATAAGGCTGAGTCGACCTCGACAGGCCCTTCGCAACCTGCGCGGCCCCCGCCATAACCATCAACAACGAATCACGGACTTGTTCGCTGACAAAAAACTACAAATCTGAAGTTTTTACTTCTCGAAATGTTGAGACAACCGCCTTTATACTCGTACCGAGGCCACTTGAGTTGCATGGCCAAAATCGTAAACAAGATAAACGTCGTTTTATGTCATCGCTATCTTAAAATGTTAAATAAAAAATCCGTTATGTGAGTTGTCATTCAGAGGAAAGTTGTGTAGGAGTATCAAGATAACCGACATCTTTAATTAGCTAACGTTTCCTGTTTGTTTACGTACATTTTGTTCCATGCAACGAACAAAGACGTTCAATAAAATAACACTGCGTCTTGTCACCGGCGTTTTCTTTGTGTTTCTACTTACTACGTCTGTTCTGTACTGGTTCATTGTCTGCTGAGCTGGTTTCTTTAAAACGTCCATTGCACGTTGTCTCCTTTATTACTTGTGAGAACTTAAACTATGGAATTTCCGTTGTAGTATTACTATGAATTTCTAGTTTCTACTAAGGCGTAAGCCTGCTACGTAAGGAAAGCCTGCTTCAAGGGTCCATTGTTTTGGCCACGTTTAAGGGACATCTCATAAATTTGTGGGTCACTGTCTCAGAAATAGCTGTAGTCACAGGGTGTCTACCTTGCTTATTAATTGAATTAATTGTAGTACACTTGAACCTCAAGTATTTCCAATATTCGTTTCTTGTGACACACGCAAAAACAAAATTGGGTGATGCTATTCCAAGCCGGCATCACACGCCCGCTACTGTACTAATAATTCCTGCTGTATGTTGACCATGTTCGGAATTTTTTATACGAGGGAGATTGGAATTGGAAATAGCTTCGGCTCCCGTGCCTCCCGAGGCGCAGACGACCTAAATTCCCCGCGTGGCTCCCGTTGGGCTACGTGCGTACTGATCCCGAAATACCCGTCTCCATGTCGCTTAGCATCACTTGCGTAACACCTGCACTGGCCATCATCTGAAGTTATTCAATGCGCTATATCAACTTTAAGAGATCAGCTTATACTGGTTGTTTTTGGGAAATGTATCAAAAACCAATATAATTTGATCCTATAAATTGTGGTGCTACTGATATTGCAGGTGTTCTGTTTAGAAAGACTATAAAATCATGCGTCTGTGACAGAAGATTGCAATCAACTATATCGTGAACATTCTCAGATGAAAGCAACATTGTTGTGAAGACATCGTAATATGTTATGTTTACGTGAGTTGGAAGTAACTGAACACAATGTTAGCATTCATTATCAATAACATCACATTTCTTACATTCAACCTATTCGTAGATTCAGCCTTCAACGAAAAGCTCTTGATCTATGATTATTTTAGTTTAGAGGATATTAACCTATTAGGTGTTCAGGATTTCAAAACCAAAGTCTATTATTACTAGTCCTTTAAAAACTAAGGTAAAAAGCAAATTCCTGGGCGCATCAGCTGCTGGCTGGGAAGAAACAACGAGCGAACTTCCGCGTTCTGCCGCCGCGTATACAAAAGTGCTTATAACAAAATAAGTGTTCGAATTTTGAACCCATGGCCTAATAGCACGTTAAAAAATAAAATAAAAACTAAATTCCTGGCCGCATCAGCTGCTGGCTGGTATATACCATAGTAAGAAACAGCGAGCGAGCTTCCGCGTTCAGATGGTTCAACCGTCGCCACGTATTGATTCTTGTAAAAGATTCTAATACGAACAAAGTAAGTGTTCGAATTACAAACCAAGACTTATTAGTCTATTAAAAAATAAAATAAAAAAAGTAAATTCCTGGGCGCATCAGCTGCTGGCTGGTAAGAAACAACGAGAGAACTTCCGCGTTAAGTCTTAGCCGCGTATTGATTCGCTTACTAACAAAATAAGTGTTCGATTTTCGAATCCAAGGCCTACTAACACGTTAAAAAATTAAATTAAAAGTAAATTCCAGAGCGCATCAGCTGGCTGGTAAGAAACAGCGAGCGAACTTCCGCGTAGCCTTCGCCGCGTATCGATTCTCGCTTTATATTCCGTGGCGGAGGACGCGCTCGGCGGTCACGCGCCGCGGGTTCTTCCGTTCGTGGCTTACTTGCCCTGCATTCTTAGTAACAACCTCGCAGTTGTAGGTAGATTAGTGGAAGGGTTCAAAGGCTAACGGTATCATCTGCACTTGTACGTGCTTGTACTGGGGAAATCAGTAGTTGGGTCGACGCAGAATTATTATGAAATTACCTTCTCTAATTCCTACAGTCCGGGTACACGTAAAACATACTTACTTCTTCTTCTTTATGAATCAATGGCGATCTCGTCAGATACATGATTACTCTATACTTAGCATATTAAAATGTCGCTTTTTGCGTTACTTGGCTGTCGGATTCTGATACGGTTTTTTAATAGATAGTGATATAAAATTAGTTACATGTCGGGATAACGTTGCATTCCCTCGGGAAAACGATTACAAGCGGGGGCAACCGCTAGACGGTGCGCATGTATTTTTAAAATTTTGCGTTCAAAAATTAACAAACACCTTTCCACTTTTATACCCTTCCCTTTGAACTTCATACTTTTGTAGATTGAGATGTACAAAGCTTTTAAACCGTAACATTTTACCTATCTACTTACAGAGAACAAAGGTACAAGGGCGTACGAATAGCTTATTAAATTCCGTCTAGACATGACACTATGTCTGACGATACGATCTTTTAACAAACAAATACATACACAAAAGTAAGTAAATATATGATCACTACTATTTCAATGCCTGGGTTGACATTTATCGTTTCTATGAATGTAATCAAATCATAGAATCATTGATAGGTAAGCCGCATATAAAAGATGTACCGGTTGATATTTAGCTAAGTACCCAATTAAAGGATTAATATTTCTTGGTTTTCATTCAGGTACACGAAGAATAACCAATACAAGCTGATCTCTAGTCCTATAAATCGTTTCTAGAACTATCCATGCTACATCCCAAAGCGGTTGCGACTAGGTATCCTTTTTACCACCAGCTCAATTCCAGTAGTATAGTAGTTTTAATAAATAACCGCAGACTGAAAACAGGAACGTAAAACGATGAGAAAGACCTTCGCTGCACGTCAGGAATCTTGGATACGAAGCAGGAAGACGGCGGGCACGCAAGCAGATCTAGCCGCGCGTGACACGAGAAATTAACTGTTAGTTTGTACGTCTGTACCTACTGCGCGACAATTTTACTGTGAGCTCGGACAAAGCCTGTTAATCGATTGCATTGCAATATACAGTCCAAAAGATAGCAAATCTAGAGTGATGATGGAGTACACGCATCTGACCTTCAGTGCAAGTACGCATTAGACCTGATGCTCCTATTTTGCGGTCACCTGCATGGGTAGTGCACAAGAGAACATATCGCATTGCAAGCCACTACCTAGAAATCCTGACTTACCTAGATGATTTATTGACAATCTCGGAAAACATATTCTACATAGTTTTGTAATGGGACATTTGGGATTTTATATCAGTATGGTTTATATGGTATATATTATGGCGACGGAGGTCTATTTAGGTATGTCGAGGAAATATATCCAAATGAGACCACAAAGAAACTGTTATGAAATTAGTCAAAAGCGTTTCGACTTCGATTTTAGATTACGACGCCTACAACTTACATTACAACCTAATAATCTTTTCCGAAGTAATGTCGGTAGGTACAACTTATAAAAAATTACTTGAGTATCTATTGTAATAAATTACACAATAGTTCCATTTTGTCGAAAGCAACCGCCAAAGAGAAAGTGATGATAGAATCGCAAATGAAATCAAACAAGCAATTAGTGCTATTCATAAGGTCAATGAACATCATAGAATATCAATATCATCGTCGTCAACGGGTTCTTACCGACGAACAAAATAATTTCGTATGTAAGAACCCAATAAAATCATAACTGTGAACAGCCGTAAGATGTCCACAGCTGGACATAGGCGCCTTCATAGACCGTGATTTAGGGCTAAGTTTCCTTGTGTTGCCAGATAAACTTTTGATAAGACTAAGACCAAAATTACAGGCCCCGTTAATTCCAAAGAGTATTGTTTAGATAATAGATAGTCTAATAGGTAGTAATTTGCCATTATTCTATCTAGTACCATGACCAGCCGTGACTCTAGCCTTGGCGGGTGAGTGGTCCAATCCCAGCAAAGGTTTCGGTGTTTCGAAATCAGCGTCTGCGCACTTCGAGTTGCATTTTTTGCTGCCAATTTACTTGGCGACGTCATCCTTGACCGGTGCTGTTTAAAATATTGTATTTTTGTAGGTATTTAGTTGGTGGTAAATATTAGCCAGTTCATTATGTTATGTCTTATTCATAACGATGTATGATGAAATCTGAAATTTTCCATGAGAGACTGCTGTCCTTGTATTGACACTTTCTTGGTATTTTCCGAGATTTCCCACTTCCCATGGTACCTATGTCGATCATTTTCATTACGGAAAGGAAATAACTATGTAATTTTTGTTAAATAAGCAATGTAGAGTCTTGATTCGTATTTTTGACCTTTGCACCTATAGCACGTAAAATTGAAAAAGGTAAAGATTTATGCAAACATTTTGAAAGTGGGACGCTGAACACAGGCTACGTAAAAAAAAATTGTTATGTACCTTTTCGTATCCTATCCATCTATAACTATCGTACAGTCGGCATTGTAATCCAAGAAAATCTTATTACTACAGTTGTAAACCTATTGTTGTACAAAATGGGAGTCCATTAAACTGAGGAATCTTAAGGCTTTTATTATCTCGTCTGTAAAGTAGTTCTTTGCCTTGATTCTTCACGACTCTGTTTCAAGGTTGTAAGACAATGTTTTTGCTTCGTTAGCTGCAATAGAAGTTTATTCAGACTGCTATATAATAGACAGTTAAATAAATAGATTATGATTTCTATTGTTTATTATCTTGTCACATCACCCTACCTGGTAAGCACTTTTACGATGTGTTAAGTATTACCTAAGAGAGTGTGAAGTTAGATATTTACGTCAGTTTGCTATTATCTTACGATATTAATTTCGACTTCGTATGATAAGATTTTCTTATCCTCTTGCATATAAATTAGCTACGTTCAGGTTTTCGGTCACATATCGTCATCAAACGAGTCAGCCTCTTTAATAATCAATTATTTTTTACGTTACTTTAGTAGAGTTGTAGCTTGTTTGAGATTGTAGTATGGCGAAGTTTTAGACTGTACCTTCGAGATTTGACAGTATTTGGATCTTCCGACTCCTTACATACATACCCAAATCACGCCTTTATCCCTTCCGAGGTAGGCAGAGCGTTAACAATCGTAAAATTACGGTCGTTATCGCCACGTTTGACGACAAGTATTGAGGGCCCTTTCCGATGATAGATGTATCACTGTAATGACAGGTTGTCAGCCTCGTTACAATTGTCACTAACTTCTTTTATCACGAACTCACAAAACAGACATGTTTTCCCCTATCCACCTACCCATAGCTCGGCATAACGAGGTCCAATAAGCATGGCGCCGAGTGTTCCTGACGACGCCACTTACCCTCCGCCGCCCTAATGAAACCCAACTAATTAAACCCTGAATATCGCTACAGAAAACCCATATCTATAGGTCTGGCCCTTGAAACGAGAGGTCGTTAGCTGTTAGCCTGGAACTGAATTCAATGGAGCGACGTGGGTCGTGTCAGACGTGGATATTTGTAACTTTGGTAATAAGTCTGATAAGGTTCTGAAGGATTCTGGTGATTTTGTTGGAAGGTCAGAGATCGAACTCTACATACATCAAGTATTCCAGACTATTCTACATACGCAGTTCAGTGTCGTATTGTTCTTCCATTGTCAAACATTCTGTGTGACTTTAAGGCAATGGCAAACATCAATTTGTGGGAACATTTTGCTTATTCAGCGTGTAAGTGATTGTTCGTAGTTTGCATTTCCAGTACATATATATTTTACCAGGATTTATCCAGGGAATAGATAGCATCATTCCCTGGTTATGAAACATCTTGTACTGCGCTTGTCATTTCGCTTGCCAAGCGTGTTGAGCATACCTTCCAATAGGAGAAAGCCCATGTCCAAGAATGGACTGTTGTCTGTATGTATGATTCTACCAAATACTAATATGCCCTTCAGTTCTGTCTGAGTACCATTCGATCAATAGGTATAATTTCCAACGATCCATTCACGATGCTACAGTATCAACATACCCATTATGTAACCATGTCTGTCCACGGTCCTACTATGCCATTACGATGATTGTTGTCATGATGTCATGACTGTTGCTAATTCACAATCCCATTCAACTGTAGCCGTTTCGAAACCGCCATTTTTCTGTGAGAATACTGTTCCACTTGTGATATCAACAAACAATACTCGAAACTAAGATAAAGTACATAGGGTATGTGCAGTGTTTATTATGTCTTATTGTTTGTCGGAGATAAGCTATCACGCCACCACTATTAATAGAACTAGTGGAAACGTACACATGCTCGTACCTATCTTCTCTTGGCAAGATCTAGTGGTTGTCATTATGTAGCTATGTTATACAGGCTGTAAGGGACAGGTCAGTGATTACTGATAGGGTGCATTCTGACCATGAAACTGAATACTACCCACAAAAAAACTGTTCAGGATTATTCGTAAAAAAATTTTGAACTTCACTTCGCCATAGTAAATTCAGTCAGCGA
Organism: Keiferia lycopersicella; assembly: GCA_029255805.1. Classification (NCBI taxonomy): domain Eukaryota; kingdom Metazoa; phylum Arthropoda; class Insecta; order Lepidoptera; family Gelechiidae; genus Keiferia; species Keiferia lycopersicella. Next base: position 9,342,366 of record JARACZ010000009.1, on the reverse strand, counting down.
GGTCTAAAATTTTTCTCGTTTATTGGCATATGTTCTTAGAGGAAAGTTGTTCAGCTTCATGGTCTGCGTCATCACACTACCAGTATTCGCAGATAGATAGATAGATGGTAGTATTCTTGGTCGTTTTTTACATGTCTACGCAGGCGCAGATTACTTCATTCGCTTACATAGTGTCACGACCAGCGTAACTGTCAGTACGCGCCCATACGTGCGTGTATGGAGCATTGAGATCAAGTTACGCTAGTCGTGCCACTGTCTAAGCGAATGAGCTATACTTGGAAATTGGAAACACGTTAGAGTATGTACTGACACGTTTAGCGTAAAAATGCGCTGCTTGACTTCAACAGATAAACTGATGTGGTGGTTTATACGTGACCTTGGTCATACTTAACTTATCTTTAGTTTTGTCTTATCAGTTATGTAGGCATTCCTATCACTCCAATAGCAACTACCAGATTTTTTTGTTATCAAAATGATAATGATAACTTTAGATACCTAAGAAAATATTTTTAGTTAAAAACTTTTTATACGAGTATTTTGAGGTATACCTACTCCGTTATTTGATGGAGTTGTTACGTTACGAAAAATTTGCCACACGAAGGCGCATCACACACTTGACGAACGACGGAGTGCTAAAACATCGCACCAGTCTGTCAGATCCATATTAGAAATGTCAATCCCCATATTAAAAACGCCCAACCGCTGTTGACGCAGCGCTATCGCAGTATCATCTGTCGAGTGCGGTTTTAGTATGGGGAGTGACGTTTCTAGTATGGATCTGACAGACCCCTGCGATATTGTAGGACTCGGTCGTGCGTCAAGTGTGCGATCCTCCATACTTCCACTGTCCCTACTAGTACCACCAATACCATTTTTTCATTCATCCACATTTCTCAAGAATCGGTACAAACGGTTGTGCAACACGTCGCGCGGCCGGTCGGAACCGGTTGGATCCGCTGGTCCTCCTGCGCCCGAGTCATTCACTTTCACAATACCTACCTGTGCTGCAAACCTTGGAATATCGAGGTATACTACACTGTAGAGGGGATATTATGGATAGAAAGAAAAAAGGAGTGACATAATATAGGTACATATATACCTAACCTACATACATATATCACGCCTTTATGCCTTGCGGAGTGACATAAACTAAGGTAGAAATATCGTTTAGAAACGTGCGGAAGGAGAAAATTGATAGTCCTTTAGGATTTAGTTCTATTGCTGACTTTAGGTAGCTTACTAGTCCATGCAGTTTGGGCTCCTAGGTACATTGTTTTGTTATTTAAATCGACGACAAAACCCGATTAACTCTGGATATATCATTATTATACCTAGCTTCCTACTTATCAGTAGGTGGAGTGAGTGAACGAAAATAGTTTGTGCCAAATTTAATCTATTTTTGTAGTAATAACCGCTACGCTTCAACCCCGTTTCAAGCCTTTTTGACCTAGCTAGGTCCTAAAGTCTCTCTTGTCTGTACCTCTTGACCTGCGAAGGCGCTTAAGCTAGAAAATTCAATTAATTTTCATATTTTATTTAAATAATTATCGTTTTGTGTTCAAGTGTTTAGGTACAATTCATTATGCGATGTTTCGATTCTGTAGTCCTGTTTCTGTCTTATCTACTGATTGTCTAGTAGGCTCTATAGATATGCCTCTTACTTGCAGAGATAAATCACGGATATCACGTGTTTTATTGTTCTGAATTAGTGCATTTGCATATTACCTTATCTGCATCTTAAAGTAGCTACATGTGGGGTCTACCTCGTTGGACGGGTTCAATACCTTCATATACCCCTTGACCTGGTTGGCGGCAAGCTCAAGGAGTACGTTGCGTTTCAACTGCGTTGTAATCTAAAATTACCTTTATTTTAGTTCTAATTCACATCATACACATAACATGCCTTTATCCATTGCGGGGTAAACAACGCGCTTAAAAATACAGTCTTTACTTCTAAAAATAAATAGACCGTTTTGATTGCAGTGACCATACCCCCAGTAAGAACTACGAACTGCGTTGAAGTTTTCGTTAGACTACATAACAAAAAATAACGACGATTAGGTCATCTTGAAATTCATAGGTTAATAGAAAAAACACAGTTCCGTGAAGTAAATTTGGCGTAGCACATTTTTTTACTTCCATATCAATCTAGAACTCCAGAAACGACCTTAGAGTAAAAGGTGAAATATCCGAATACTTGTAAATGAATCAATCTGAAGAAACGGTTAAGAAGGGAAAATGATAAATCAAGGATCCTCGACAGCGAAGTACCGCCTCTAGGATCAGGAGAAATCTCCAATCCAATCTTGATACTTGTGATGGAAAACAAAGAACTCTTTTGTCGTTTCGCAAATGATAATAAGAAATTGAGAATATGACGAACGTCGCCCCGGTCGACGTAGAAACTGTTTACAACAATCCCGATACTCATTTGTGTCACAAATCGATACAATCACTATGTTGCAAAAACACTTTTCGAGTTGTTACTGTTTGTGTTATTGTAGTGTAACCGTAAACATTATAATTCGTTTACGATACCTGTTACTGGTAGTACAATTGGCAGAATGTCAATTCCTTGCCGCGTCGTTGTGCTTATTGCAATTTTTATTGGAACTCGTGTGTATAACGTATTTTGCTGTATTAGAATTACAAACACATATTCAATAACATATTAATGGTAAACTTGTAAAGTAATTGTGGAGGAACTACAGGTAGGTTTTTATAAGTTTTTAAAGAAAGAACGCAGTTGAGCATCCAGCAATTTATTACAAGAAATGAAGCAAGATTTCCAGCGCTGTCTGCGCTGCACAGTCAGCGCCTGACATTGATAAATACTGGCCAGCTATATTTCTGCAATTAAAAAGTTAATGGAAGATTGGAAGCACAGCTGTATTTACAACGTCTTTGGTTTCCTCGTGATTGAAACAGACTTTTCATATTGAGCTAATATTTGTACATGTTGACAATTGACTAAACAAGTATGCGAACATTGATTTGCATATAAAACACTCCACCGCTAGTAGTAGAGTACCATTACGAAACCACGAAAACTTCGGCCTTGCAGAGTTGCGCCATCGTCGTATTCGGCGGTCGTTCACCCCTCGTGGGAGGACCTTGTCTGCCATAACTACTCACTTTCCTATTTGAATACTCGAGACGCGTTTGTCAATACACTATCGGATGAAGAATACGCAAAAAAATAGCGTACCGTACCTAATTACTAATGTTCTATGTGTATCGGACATTGATATCGTCAGAATATAATGACTTGAAACTTTTTCGTGAACCGCATTAGCATCGTAACTCAAATCTTTTCTTATTTCCAGCCAGCATAAAATTTAGAACGCTTCAAATTCCGAACACTTCAAAAGCAATCATTCGCTCGTCACGTACCTAAATCATCCTATTCAGGTCTACGGCTGATACAAGTTGTGCGATAGAGACAGAGTATTTCAATTTTCAGAAACCTTTGGGGCAAAGGCACGATTACATACAGCCCCGTTCTAAACCCAGCAAATGAGGGTCGGGAACTAGGTCAAAAGGGACGCCGGCAATGTAGGCCGAGTCGAGCGAACCCTAGCGGGGGACAATATCGTTTCGTGTGGGTGGAATTTGGCAGTGCTGCCAAAAATGATAAGATTTGCAGGCAGCGATTTACTGTAAAGGAAAAGTAAGTTACAGTTAATTTGTAGAGCCATATTTTACTAAAATAATGCAATTTTCAAGACACTTTGATTAAAAGGTAAAGGTTACCACGACCAAATAACAGTTTATACCAGCCAGACTACGGTTATATGCACTTTATTTTTAAAATACCAATCCAAGTCACGACCTCCACGGATGTTGTATGAAAAATAAATCGATTTCTCGTTACGACCGTAACGTGATATTGTAGGTGGTACCGGTAATCGATTCGACGTGAAAATGAAATTCTCGATTCCAAATCGACATCCGAGTGTTCAATGTGTATTGTTGATGCAACTATACGATATCACTTGGAATGAAAAGCGTGTTAATACGAACCCACCTACTTACTTGCTTGCTTAGTTTTATTTACACTACCGTTTCTTTAATCGAGCAAAAATTGGCCAATTGGTACACCTATTATAGAATCGAGATCATGAAAACGATATTATAATGAAATTTTGTGCCTATGAAGTTTTCGGGGTTACTAAGGCGTCAAATCGATCTAGCTATTATAGGTTACAATTCCCAAAAACCGTTATTTCACCCGTTTCTTTGCATGTTTCATCTAAACGAAGAACGCCATCTATAGTCGCGTAAAATAAACAACACCGACCTGGCTCGGTCCGACCAGGTACTAACAATGTTATGGTTTGAATCATGTCGTGATTGTTAAGTTTTTTACCCACCATAGAAAGTAGCGATGGTGAGAATTTCTGCTCCGATACTGTCACTCGCCTTTTCATTGATCAATTTTCTCTGCTACGTAACTGTTTTAATCTGTGGTTCTAATCTTTGCCTTTAATACATTTGACGTAATGTACGTATGTATCATTATGATAATTTTATACACATACATTTCCTTTTAGATCATTCGCGGAATTTGAAATTGTTTAAGGCAAGAAAACTGACATGCAAAGATACGAGGGGAGGTCAAAAAGTTCGCGGAATGGAGGGGTTGGCGGGGGTAGGGATGCTTGTCCAGGTACTCGCTAATTGAGTAACTCATTATTACTATAAATACCAAGTTTTAGCCTAATTGGGTCACTAGTCTTTGAGTTATCAACGATTAAACAAGTGAATCGGGAAGAAAGTTGGCAGTATGGAAAAAATTGAACATCGCGCCGTCATAAAGTTCCTCACCAAACAGGGAAAAACGCCGCAAACTGTTTTTCAAGATATGTTATCTGTTTACGGGGACTCTGCTCCTGGAAAAACTATGATTTACAAGTGGCATAATCTTTTCAAGCAAGGAAGGGAGTCAATTGAAGACGATCCCCGTTCTGGGCGGCCGATCGAGGCCACCACGCCGGAAATCATCGATAAAGTTGAGAAACTTGTATTGGAGGATGGCCGTTTGAAGAAGAAACAGCTTGCAGCATTAGTTGGTGTATCAGAAACTACCATTTTGAATATCCTTCATCAACATCTTGGTATGAGTAAAGTCTGCGCAAGATGGGTCCCGAGAATGCTCACGCCGTTTCAAAAGCGAGAGCGCGTCGACTGTTGCCGCGAGTTTTTGGACCGCTGTGGAGATCAAAAGGAAGAAATTATGTCCCGTATTGTGACTGGGGATGAAACTTGGGTTCATCATTATGAACCTGAGTCAAAGCAAGAGTCAATGCAATGGCAGAAAAAGGGCACTCCCCCTCCTAAGAAGTTTAAGGTGTCTCAATCGGCCGGAAAGATCATGGCGACAATATTTTGGGATTCTGAAGGCATTCTTCTGGTGGATTATAAAGATCGTGGCCTTTCCATAACGGGAGAGTACTACGCTTCCTTGTTAGATCGATTGAAGGAAGCGATTAAAGAAAAAAGGAGAGGAAAACTGACCAAAGGAGTGCTGCTTTTGCATGACAACGCGCCCGTGCACACCAGTCGTGTTGCGACCGCTGCCATTCACCGATGTGGTTTTGAACTACTGCGCCATCCACCCTACAGTCCAGACCTGGCCCCCAGCGACTATTATTTATTTCCAAAGATGAAAAAAGAGCTGCGTGGAAGAAAATTTAACGACGATGATGAGGTTAAGTCAGCGATTTCGGCTTATTTTGACGCACAAGATAAACAATTTTTTTTAGACGGTATTAATAAGTTATTTGATAGATCCCATAAATCTATTCGAGTTAAGGGAGAATATATTGAAAAGGAAAAATAATTTCATGTTTAATTTCACCCTTCTTCCTTGTCATTCCGCGAACTTTTTGACCTCCCCTCGTAGTATCATATGCCACTAAATTTGTTCAAGTATATTTCGACATTAAAACGTTACTTTCCCATACACAATTTGTAATTTAGAACACATTTATCTATTAAGTCACATTATGCAGCTTATAAATGGCCGTACAATGAGTTTTCCATACTTAAAACTAGTAAAAGTCTGTTCACGTTCAACGTTGGCTTGTTTAAGGCCAACTGTGTCGCAACTACAGATTTTTTTTTTATCATAGCCACTTCTTTCGTTTCCTTTTAATCGTGATTTGAATGATACGCTACTATTTCTTCTTGTTTTTTTTTTTATTAGATCTTGCACAGTTGCGATTGTCTTTTGAGCATAGACAGGTTAGCCATTCTCGTTCTACTTCTAACCCAGATCTTTGACACAATACCAACGATTCGATCGAATGAAATTATCACCAGTCAGGCAGGTACGCAGGTTAAACGTTTTAATTTTAACCCAGATCTTTGACACAATATCAATGCAATGTGATGCATATTATGACTTAGGGAGGCTCATGTTTGTTTTTGACTGATTCATGACTACCTAGAAATTACGTACCTTCAAGTCTAGCTATTTTAGATCCAAGGTATTGTACACAGTGTTGTGTTGTTGCTCACGACAGCTTACGCTCTTTGCAAGGGATAAAGGCTTGATATGTGTGTGTAAATTGGAGGTACATTAGAAATAAATACGCCCTTCCAAATGATTGTCGGTATCGAGATAGAATCCTGGGGTTATGTCCTAAGGACAATCAAGTTCCCCAGGCCACCATGAATAGGTATAATAGGAGGTGAATAGGAATAGGCCACCGCTGAACCCCCTAATGTCATATGTGCTTGGTTCATATCATCATCACTTCAGCCTATTACTGTCCACAACTGGACGTAGGCCTTCCCCAGATAAGCCTTAAGGAACGAGCACGAACGGGAACGAGCCCTCTATGTCCGATTCATCTTTCCGGCTATGTTAAATCCAGCAATTCAAGTATTCCGACCCTGGCAGGGTATGTCCAGGGAAATTCAAGTATTCCGATCATTTTTCACTCCCTCATGAATAATTCCACTGGACACGCGAATTGACGTAACACTTGTACGAGTTTAAGTTCCAACAGAGAGTAACAATTTGTATCTGTTGCTGTGTTTGTTGAATATCTACATTATGTATGCACGTTTTTCTTTTGCGTTCATTGTCTGATGAAAGTTTTTCCATTCATGCATACGTATAACTTTTTAAGGCCTCTCCTACATGTAGGTAGGTACCTAAATATCGTCGCGATAGACCTACAAACTCCAATTTTTGACTCATCAGTAGTCATCAGTTAATTTGATGACCGACTACGCATGAACATGACATTTACATACAATTCGTACCCTAATTTAAATAATAAACAATCTTTACCATCTATAACTGTACCAGCACCGAAACGGAACTATTTTCTTAACTGCGCCATAAGAACCTACTCTACCTCGGGTATACCGGTTTTGAGGTGTCGCAAGCTTACAAGAAAAGCACACGCGCTGCACGGTGTTGCGGTATTTGACAGCTATAAAAAATAGCAATAGACAGGCCACATTGCTCGAAGGATCGATAATCGATGGAGCAGAAGAGTTCTCGAGTGGAGACTACGTACCGGCAGGCGCAGCGTAGGTTTGGCCCCCTGTGAGATGGACAGACAATCTGGTCAAGTCCGCGAAGAAGTGCTGGATGCAGGCCGCTTCTAATTGAACAAGGTGGAAATCTTTAGGGGAGGCCTATGTTCAGCAGCGTACGTCTTATGGCTGAAATGATGATGATGATGAAGCAAATAACAACCGTACGGCGATGCAGCATCGTGTTCCATAATATTATGCGGCGCTATGAAATTTCATACATCGCATTTCGTCAAGTACACTACCTCCCACCCAATGGTCCTACACATATTTCTTTCTATACAAATTTATTCAAGCTGATTATAAACCCATGGTCTGCAGACTAACAAATACATGCAATCGTGCGGTGGGTGTGAGAACCACCTTGTTTTAGTAACCTCTACCCGTTCGATACGTCTGGTATGTCTGCTTGGAGATTAGTCTGAAGTTTGAACACTAGACAGGCAATCTGTTTTGTTAGGATAGCTTAGTCAAAAGGTCTGTGGTCTGGACCGTGAAAGGTGACTGATTTGAGCATTAACAACATAAATGAACACAAAGTATATGTGATACTTATGTGATACATACACACATTTTATTTAGGGTCGAACTTACCTACACAATATGGTTCAATTCTGATATTGAGATGCGGAAAATCTTTGAAGTCAAGTTGAAAAAGAACAAATTCCCCGCAAAAGCAGGTGTGTTCTTTCTTATGGTGGTAAAACGCACCTGTCTCGTAAAGAGCACGGTTTTCTCATCTTACGTAAGCTGTGGAATGAAAATCGATAATATCGAGTTTACACACAGTGCGAGGCAATAAGTAGGAAGCGAGCGCTATTAATAGTAGGTGCCCACTTTCCAACACTGCGTTATGTAACACTTTCTATTTCGGCCAGCATAAGATTGTATAAAGAAGGTTTGCATTGCAGCTGGTTTTATACTTTGGCATATTTAAGTATGGATAAAATCAGTGATAGGTACCTGGAGAACTGGATTTGTATTTCAGAGGGCACGCTAAACCGTCGGCATTATGCCGGTCGTCCCAATTGGTAGAGTCACCTACTATTGTGGTTTATCGCCAGCTTGGTTTATCGTGTTTTCTTATTGGTTCTATCAAGATTTCGGATGGCACGTTAAGCCGTAGGTCGCGGTTGCTCTCTATGATAACTTAGACGGCGATCGTTACTCAACCGTGTCAGTAGGCGGTTGAAAAACTCTGACACCAGGGTTCGTCGGGTCATTCGACGACTCGGGGTCCCATACGAAAAAAAAAGAGAGATCGGTACAATTTGCTGATATGTCCGCGTCTGTGAATAAAACTAATCAGAACTTGGCATTAATGCATCAGTTTTGTTCATCAAAATTTTTATCTAGTTTTACTGCTTTGCGACCAAATTCATACGTAACTGTACAATTATGGAAATGTCCTGAATCATGTCTAGAATTCTTTTAAGCAGCAAAGCGAAGCACTAGTTCTTGTGTCCATTATAATAGGATCCACTCAACTGAATTGCTTTAACCAGACTTCCACATTCGCCAATCCTCTTTTCTTTAGTAGATGGAGAGTGGTGCCTTTGCTGTAAAAATACTTCTTGTTAGAGCAGAACTAAGTTTTCAGAGTTGTAGTTTTACGCGCAGATTAATATTTTTTATAAAGTTACTTCCTTGATTAAAAATACTTGAGTTCATTTAGTTTAGACGATCAAAGAAATGGGAAGTAGACTGTGTTAACGTCAGTCAACTTATTGTACCTAAAGGGTAGAAATGGTAGTTAAAGGTACGAACGACTTCTTCCTCACTCAAAATTACAGTTTAATCTAGTCCAATTGTTCTGCACATTTGGGACAGTAATTAACTTTCTCTTTTATCTATCAATCAAAATATGATGATCGAAATTTGTCCAGTTACCTATAAGGCTGATCTTTCGTTGATCTTGATAGCGTTATTTGAAATAAATAATGTACTTACTTGCTTGCTTACCTAATTACCGTGGTTTAGTGGTTAACACGTCTGACCTGGCAAGTCAGAAGACGTGGTTTCAAATCCCATCGGGGGCGTGAATTTTTTCCACTTGTTTCATTTGAATCAAGTTTTTAACTTTCTAACAAAAAAACAATTACTAATTACGTCTAGATATCTTTGAAATTTTCCAAATGTTGAAGAAGTTTTATATACGGTCAAGTTTGAGATCCACGAGAGTTTTTACAAATTTCTGTACAATGTACCTAAATTACTGTTTGTACACGATATACCAGCAGATTATAGACCTGTCGAATTCTCCCCTACACCATGCGCGGCGCGGAGCGGAACCGGGGCTACCGCCGCGCGCGTGCGTTGACCGCTCGGAATGCAGCGCACGCGCAAGGCGCATATGCGCGCGCGCAGCCCTCAGCTGTTCCGCTGACGTATGACGCGCATCGCCGCGCGCCGCCTGCGCATCCAGAAATCCAGATCCAGCAGCGGTATTTTTATACGCTGTATTTATTTGCGGTGTATGTTTCCTGCTTGGAAATGAGGAGGTAGTTTTGTATTTTTTAATTTATTTTAACTGATATTAATTGAGGGACTTATAACTCTTCTTAAGTTACAGACTAAAAATAAAGTTTACAGATGAAATACGACACATACCTATTGTTTATCTGATTGATTACTGATGATTAGCTATAGCCATTATCATCTAAGCGAACCTATAGATTTAATTTGATTATGCTGCAGAGTTTGTACTAGAATGATGTAGATTTATAATAAACCACTCCGACCCCTTTACTAAGCTTCCTTTTAATATATTTTTTTCATAGAGAAAATGCCAATTTCATTCCTTTCTTACGTTTCTTTGTTCGATAAAACAAAAAGTAATAACCGGTCCAACATCTTGAAGCATTTGCCCCTATTACGGGCCACACCATATATAAGTATAACATAATTCTGTAATAACATCCTAGCCATCTTAATAACGCATCAGGTCGGTATACATTTAATATAATGTACAAGCAATTTGCATGAGACTGATATAATTCAAAGTCCAAGCCTCTCATCTCAGCGTTTCACAATGTAATAATATCGCTTGGTAATATCAGAGAAGGGTATACATACATACACATTACACATACATACCAACTTATTATCAGTAGGTACTAGCTAACTACTTGTGTCATTCATCAGAACATTCAATCTCCTTGAAACTAACATTAGAAGGTGTGACCATAGTTGGTCTAAAAGGAGATAGAATTATCTGATGAATGACCCATAGTTGCTAGCCAATTAACCATGTACTGCTACTACACATATTGATGTGGCGCAGTGGTAGTGCGACTGCCTTAGACGCAGAAGGTTCCGAGTTCGATTCTCGGTGGGTCACTCACAAAGTATTTTCACTTTGTGAATTTGTTCCCAGTCTGGTTAGGACATTGCGGGCTGAACCACCCGATTGTCCGTTAGTAAGATGGTTCCGTGTTTCGGATGGCACGTTAAGCCGTAGGTCCCGGTTGCTGTCTATGATCACTTAGACGGCGGTCGTTACACAACCATGTCAGAAGTCTGCTACTTGTAGAAGGCGGTTGAAAAATTCTGACACTAGGGTTCATCAGGTCGTTGGACGACTCGGTGTCCCACACGAAAAGAAGAAGAAGACACATATTGAAATCAGTTGGTACTCCTTTGTATGTTGGAAGGCAGTGGACTATACAACACTCTGAAATCTACCTTTCACAAGATGAACTAAATATAAAATAAATACGTAATAACGACTTCCTTTCTCTATATTTAATAAAATGTATACGTTGTGCGAGTAGGGAGGATAATGTAGCATAGGACACAATATACCTAAAAGATATAGGATGTGTAGGTATATAACAAAGGCAGTATTGGCAGTAAGGAAGTTTGGTCGGAAGGTCTCATGGTCGATAGAGCCTCGCAGGATGTAGATTACGGGGGTTGCGGTGTACAATCAAGCACAGGCTGGGTTAGACAGTTGGCACTTTAGACCATTCTTATGCCGTGCGCATAAGACTTAGATTCACGGTTCAAGTGTCTAACCTGACGTGAGCTTGACCGTACCAGGGGTAGACTAAGTACAGGCCTTTTAACAGTTATTATTTTGTACAATGGCTTCAAACTAGGTCAAAATCCTAGTAGATATTGCTTTTTGAGTTTTGTGTCTCATACCTTACATTATTTGTGTAATTTTTGTTTAGATAAAAGTTGCGTTTGCAAACGCAATAATGCTATGAGCATTTTATAGTACGTAAGGTACGTTTCATAGCTAAACATTATTCAAAACGCGTCACAGTCAGGTGTTACTTATTAAAACTAGTTTATCAGGTTTCCCACGCGATACCGACTTCAAAGATAAAAAATCGATCGTACGAGGCAAGATATTTGCGTAGGTATTTGAATATTTTATCATCCGATTCATAGTATAAGGCCGGGACGCCTGTCCGTCACCTTTGGAATATCTTGGGAAGAATGCCATTGAGCCTTTTATTCAAGATCACCGCGTCGTGCGTGATACGTTTGACATATTTTCCCTCGCTGAGTTCAGGCAGGGATGTTCTGAAGTTGCCAGGGCTCGCCCGCCTCCTTCCCCCCTCTACCCTATCCCCTTCTTACCCCCCTGCTCTCTGTCCCACAGGACGGAGGCTTTATCAAGGCGCTTTATGAGCAACATCGCAAACGGCGTACTTATAAATGGAATCCGGCTTCAACCCCTGCGACTGTGAGGAACATTCGCGGGAAACAGTCGTCGTAAATATTCCATGAATACTGTCTAGTCTATCTCACTGAAGATAAAGGTTCGATAAAGGAATTGATACAAGAAGCGAAAACATGTTTTGGTACGCGTTTTGTTTTTGTTGTTGCACGAAAGGTCGACGTGTGAACGAACTACAAACTATGCTAAACTGCGTCTTGGAATTGGAACTAAAAATAACGCATTCCTCATTGTAAGTGACCTTTACACACTCTAAATGTTATACTCACTTATCGCGATACATCTTGAACACAGTCTTAACGGAGCTAGAGGCGCAAGTTTTGTAGGCCTTGACATCGGCCTTCAATTTAGATCTAAGATTATTATAAATACGCTGGTACGTAATGGCTGGATAATAACAGCCTTACAGACCGTTCCTTTGATAACACAGTGCCAAGTTCGAGAACAGTCGCCTTAATCACGCCCGCACCCGAGATGAATATTAATCGAACACGCTTGGCAACGGGATGAAATTTCAACGGGCCTTCAGAACCTTACAAATTATCCTGTACTGTTTGTTTTGATAAAGTTATCTGTTAGAAAAGCTGGTAGTTGGAGCTAGCTCATTGAATATGGATAGCTCGAAGGTCGGTCACTGCCAGCAAGGTCGGCACGAGCGTCGTGTCCAACAACATAATTTAATTATGTTTGTTTAAAATAACAGTGTATCTAGAGACCAGATGATCAATGGTCGGCAAATCGCCCGGTTGCCCTGCCAAGACATCCATTTTCTTAGGAATCGTGGCTCTTTCTTTGATGAGTTACCTACGCAATTTTTCAAAACAAGTTAACAAAACATACCGAAGGGATATGCCATTCCTATCATTTGTCTCATATAACGAGGCTATAGCAAGGTACTATCGCAGGGATTGGCGCAGTAGACAAGAGACCTTGCTGTGGGTGGATGTGGGCTGAAAATTATGGTGATAATGATGAATCACTTGTCTATGTTTATACGAAGAAGGCATTCAAAAGCAAATCCAACTGACTGCACCTGACCATCCCATTCGTGCTCTATTATTGCTCAACAATAAGATAAACGATTATCATATCCACCGCGCACGCTGATTCACAAATCGAGGCCGTACGCATAATACCTTTGGCGTATTATGATGTAAATGGTTTATCAGATTTTCTCACGCCACGTTACGTTTGGCGCGTTCGTGATCGCGCACAGCGAAGCCTGCTTCGTTCCAGTTCACCTGTAATGGATTTCAGGTTGTGCATGATCTACAGTTTTTCATTGCACGCCTGGGTTGGGAAACTTGGAAATTGCTTTAAAAGGCACTTCATGATATTTAAGTGCCAGCCACGCTGATGTTTGTATACTAGAATTTTTGACGAGGAACGTACGAAACGTGATGCACCCATAGTTGGAGCTGAAATAGATAATTAACTGTTTTTATAAGTCATTCGATAGGCAGTGATTTACACTGAACACAGAGCAATACGGACCGCGTTTCAAATACTTTTGTATTTGTGGGCGTTGGGATTCGGAAGGAACTTTCGAAGTTCGGAAGGCGATTTGGAGTATGCAGCTGGTGTTCTTGTTATTTAACAATAATTTTCGCTAGTCCCGTGTATTTTCTTAAAACATTGCCAGATTTGAGTTCCATAAAACCTGACCCCTAGTTCTCGAACACCTGGACTAACAGTTATGGACCTCTGTCTGTGCATTTCCCATAGGTACTTAGACGAGGAACACACTTGACGCACGACGGAGCGCAAAAATATCGCAGCGGTCTGTCAGGTCCATACTAGAAATGTCAATCCCATACTAAAACCGCTCAACCGCTGTTGACGCAGCGCTATCGCAGTGTTATCCGTCGAGTGCGGTTTTAGTATGGGGAGTGACGTTTCTAGTATGGATCTGACAGACCGCTGCGATATTTTTGCGCTCCGTCGTGCGTCAAGTGTGTTCCTCGCCTTACCACACTTGGTGGGACTGTTAGCAACTCATAATGTGAAATACCTACAATACCGTGTTCAGGCATAGTTTCGTATATTTACAGTCGCAGAACAATACCAGATTTGGCTTCCGTAAGTCTTCAAACATCTAATATTAAAGACTTATTCAAACAACTCCGGAGCGCTCGAAGTCATTAACTGAGCCACGCTCGGTATAGAATCCATCTCATTTCACTGCTCTTTTGGAGTTGCGGCGAGGCTTCGCAGCTCATTTGCTCTACACCCCTCGGGGGTAGATTGTGAGGTTTTATTTTAATAGGAATACCGCTTTAATTTAAATATCTCTAGCTTTATTGCTTCGTTATTTTTATGAGAGACGTGGGGCTCGACTTGTCGTCTAAGATTTTACCAAATGTGTCTCGAAATGCTTTACTCGAGGTAGACTTCATTTTTCCCAAGTAGAGTAGCAAACAAAGGCACCCCTCAGGCTCAGCAAACACCAGACGAGTCTACTCGTACTGCACACCTCTGCATATTTTATACTGGCCTATTTTAGACCTGTCGCTTAGAAACTGGCATACTGAACTATTAATGTCTCCATTATAGCAATCAAATGCAATTTCCGTATCTATCCAACCGGAAATTTTACGAGACTATTCTAAGTCTAACAAATGTTTCATAAACCAAAGCAGCGTAAGTCAAAGCATTTCGCTTCCTGAAGCGAAGATAAAGGACACGCTTTCTTAGATCAAAATGCACAAAGCGCATAAAGAACAAGTTACACTAATATCGGGAGGCGAGTGTGACTATGCGGAGCTAGTTTTGTAAGAACATTGCAGTCTGCAACTGCTGATATCAGTTGACGCAAATAAGACATCCATTTCAGGGTTTACGTGGAATAGTTTATCGTGATTTCGATAAATGAAGCAATGAATTGCTAAATGTCGCGTTTTATACAACACTGGCTAAAAAACTTCTCATCACGCCATTATGCACGTCTCTCCGTCACCAAAGTTTTACCCCCTTAAGGCACATTAGAGCACAAAATAGTCGTGTCTACGGTTCAACGCGCTCAGTAATTTGAAAATGGCGACAGTAATAAAGCGCGTTTTAAGAGAATCCTAGACGATATTAGACGTTGGCTTTGTGGAAAGAAGGGTGGTTCTCACACGTTATGATTCTTCGGTTTACTAACAAAAGGATATTTCGAAATTTCATTCATGAACCGAATATATAGTTGCAGCTTGCCTTTCAATATCATCCGGTGCGTATGTAATATGTATGTATGTAGACAGTGTCTTTGTGGAACGAAAGTTGAGCGGTCATAACAGTTATAATGTCTGGCTGTTCTTTGAACGGCTCACAGAAATAATTTCTTGACGTTAACAGGCTTTAAAAAAGGTGTTTTGTTTTGAATACCCGACAGACATCATGTTGTAAGTACCTATGATAAAAACGAACACAAAATGCTGTACAAAGTGGCTTCTTTGTTAAGGCCATTCCGTGAGAATATAGGTATTTTTGATGAACATAACTTTGTTGGTTAATACGACATTCATCTTATTATTACGGTTAATAAACGATTTTTCAATATATTAACTAGATTCTGGAAAACCTAGATAAATAAATTTATTTCTAAAGTTAGATCTGTTTTCTGACTAACTGGTTGGCTTTACAGCAAGCCATTAAGAAATTGTGGATTTCGTTACAGGTTTTTTCCTTTATTTTATGTAACTACATATTAAACACATTCGCAAGTAATAGCTATATATAGCAAGGCTTCTAAACACCTAAATATGTTATGCATGTGTGTGTGTATGTCGGTTCATTTACGTCGACTTCGTCTCTTTCATTTCAGCCTCTTGCATTTTTAATGACGGCTTTTTGTCCCACAAATCTCCCCTTGATGTTTTTCAAACAACATAAGTATGCAAACATAGAATCAAGTACATTGAGTACTAAGTACACAGAAACAGATTTTCTCAAAGACGTTTTCATGGTACGTACTAAAATTATTTTATTTATATTCTCACAGAAAAACCAGGATTCTAGCTTTCTTCCTCGCATTGCGAGGAATTATATGAATCTGCCTGCATATTGTGTCCAATGTCGATATATACACGTCGCAAAATATCACTCTGTTAAGATATGACACGACAAATTGTCATATCTATATGACGACGGTATGTCAGGTTTCGGTTTATTTTGCAGGGATTTTGTTAGAAAAAGAGTACCCTAAATCGAAGAGAACGTATGAAAAGGCTGATGAATGCTGAGGAAGCAAAAGAGGTGTGTCAGGAACGTAGCTAGTGAAATGATGTAGTTTTATCCTACCCCTCCGGAAAAAAGAGGCGTGATTATATGTATGTATGTATTTTTTTTAAAAAACGACGGAATTGTTCAACTTTGATGCTTTACATTTTTCAAGATTGTCACAGTATTTCCAAAGTATTTCGCGTTATCTGACTCGATACAATTTTAGAAAGATGCTAATAGATTGACTGTAAGTTCCTCATAATCTAACTTTTTCAATTGTTCGCTTTAGGTTAGAGCAAAGGCTATACTGTCAAGTAGTTTCTATTTAGGCAGCTTTCTTCGCGGCTGGACTGTATTTAGTATTACTAGGTTAGATCTAAATAAAATGTAGATATTGTATCCAAGAACTTTTATAATGTACTAAATAGGCATGTAGCTCAAGGTTACTCGTCCATTATCTCATACTCTGCGAGTGCTTCTGTTGGTAACACGTTGATTGAACACACTTCCATAATTACGAACCGGCAATTATTCTCCGCACGAAGCTACAAGTATCTCGCAACAAATAAATTATGAATTTACTAGCGGCTCGCCCAGCGGCTGCACCCGCTGTAACTCATTTTCCCGTCAGAATATGGTGTTTTCCTGGCAATTGTGATGCATATAAACCTTCCTCTTGAAGCACTTTATCTATTTAAAAATACCCCGTTAAGATCCGTTGGGTAGTTTTGAAGATTTAAGCATAGATACATACAGACGCGCGGCAAGCGACTTTTGCTTTGTACTATGTAGTGAAGTGATGATGTACTGTAATAATTAGTTGTGCAATCTGCCTGGATTTATTTCTATTCTTGAAGAATGTATAGAGCATTGATTTTTAGGATTTTCTAGATAGTTGGCTTACCAATATATACACAAAATGACATGGGGATCTATCATAGCCACATAGCTTTAGCGATATACTCATACTATACCTACTTCCTTTGATTTTGTAAAGGCTTGTCAAACAATCATTGGAATGTTCTCTCTTTTCTGTCGTGTGCGATGCGACATCCCAGCTGCAATCCATTTCTGAAAATCCCATCTTTGCGAGTAGCTCAAGAATCTTAATCTCAAGTCATGAGCTATAAGCTTTATCACTTTCTCACTCTTCCTATTTTTGATGTAGGGTCAATGTCAATGAACCCTGGATTACGTTTATCTAGTCTTTTGGGTGGCTCGCTCGATACAGGCCGTCCTGTGTGCAAACAGCATCAGTCCCCTACGGTAGAGTAAGGTATACCCGGGGAAGTTCGGATCTGGGGTAAGAACGTATGAATTAAATTTTGTACGAACTGAGAGTTATTTTTTATTTCTGGCAACACAGTTCGTTGTGCCATTTCACCGCGCCCCTCTCACTAGTCCGAGACTAGCACTCCGACAAAGAGGTTGGGTGTGACGACGACTTGAAAAAAAAGTGCCTGTTTTGTCAAATTTTTCGAGATCCGGTCTTCCACCTGAAATTTTGTTGCGGTTTTTTGGTAAGTAATTAGTCTATTTTGGTATTTAAAACTACAAAAAAACACAGTTTTGTTACAAAATGGCTTGTTTTCTTTATTTAAAATGATCCTAGGATAGATATTAACTGAGATCCGAACTTTGACTTGATCGGTAAAGATCGGATTACCAGAGAAGAGACAATGGCTCTCAAACTTTATTGTGTTGGTATAATTTTATGGTGTCGGCTTAAGATCGGACGTAAAGTTGCAATCAGTTTGGTGTTACTGTAGACGAACATCTAAAAGATTGGTGTTGATTGATTGTTGACAAGTCGTAACCAAATGTCACTATCTTTATAAAGCTGTTCAAAATACTGATTTCAATGCTCATACTAATGTTATAAAGAAGAAAGATTTGTATGTTTGTGTGTATGCTTTGTATAACGAATAGGCTCAAAAACTACTGGAAGCTAACTTCCGGAACTATATCTCTGAAATTAACATGACATGAGCTTATTTTTGCTATGAGAAAACTTAAATTTCCACGGGAGAACGGGTAACGAGTGAAACTGCTGGGCAACCTACTTACTTGTTGATTATTATTTTTATCCATTTATTTTTGTTTTAGGTGAGATGGTGGTAACATGCCTTCAAAATATATAAGAAAGTCAAGGCGAGCTACTTCATACAGCAAAGAAGACTTAGAAACCGTCCGAATTTTTAGGTTTTATAATTTTGTGTAATTTTATGTTTTGTTTAATTACTTTTTTCTCAACTGTTATGTTAATCCTACATCAGCAATTTGTCAAAAGACATTTAACAGTCAAATATAAAAATGTTTGTAAAAGATTTTTTATTCAATCACCACATACAAAAATACGAAGCGTAATCCTCTCCTCCTGCTCGGCACCCGTTTCATACAACTTTAAAAAAAGTATTTTGTGCTCCAAAGTGAAGAAGTGAATAAGTAGCGAAAGTCAATTCCGGAACTGAAAAACCTTCGATAGTCAAACCCAAGTTCCTTGTCATATCACCAGGCCGTCCTCAGTTTTCAGTATCGGTTACTAGTATTTTATCCAGTATTTTATTAATTCCTGGATCCGATCTTTTCCTTCATGGCCATGAAAATTTTGAGAACCACAAAATTTCACTGATTTGCTGACAAGGGTAAGATCGGACTAAAAAAGTGAAAAAAAAATACGCAATGTAGTTCCCGCCGTATTTGTAGGAGATCAAAATCAGGTCTGCCAAATATTGTCAATGGTAAAACATCGGATGTTTTTTTGCTGTGGACTTTGCTGCCCTAGCTATAGAAGCGAAATTAATTAGTAGTCCGAACTTTACCCACATACGTTTTTCAGCAGAAGGTCTCGATAAAAAAAATAATTTACTTTGAGCGTGAATTAGGAAAAATTTATTTCATTGTAGAATATCAAACACAATTTCAGAAATACCTTGTTTTATTATGAATCATTTCCAGTGATTGCAATAAAGTAAATAATTCTGAGTAATGAGTAATACGAAATTCGCCAAGACATTTCCAACTCACAAAAAAATAGTCCGAACTTCCCCGGGTATACCCTATTTTATCAGTCAGAACAAAAGAAGCGCAATTGAGCATCCAGGCGTCATACCCTCATACCCTGACCGATAGAGAGTCGTAGACCCCTGTGCAAGCGATAAGAGAAAGCGATTGAAGGTCACAACGTATCGTTGTACTGGTTATGTACCTATTAGGCTGGTACACGTATTTCGTGTTGTGTTGTATGTTGTGCAACTGCACAACAGAAGATAAGGAGTATGTAAATTAATAGCTACAACCATTATTGATGCACTTTCTTTGGTATGTTGAGAAGGTGGACCACGGGCAATAGAATTTTATTTATTAGCGGTAATTTATTAATAAGGGGACCACGGGGTTGAAGGGGTCATGTATAGTAAAGTTCTATACAAAAGTGTACAAAAATTGTATGTAATTGGAATATTTAATAGCACGTAAACTCCTGTCCTCTGACTCAATTGCTTCTTCATAAAATATACTTTTATGGTGGCTATAATCTGCCACAATAAAACAATTTAAAACGGATTTAAATTGTGTTTATCTAGATATGGGATTTTACAATATAGCTTCGTGCTAATGAACTCAACTTAAACATATTTTACTATGGGGAGTAATAGTTTGGAAAATACGAATTAATATGATTAAGATAAGTGTAAACTACAACTAGGTAAAAATAACATTTATGTAGATAGATACAATATTATCCGAATATGAGATAGCCTCGTTCGTAGGTCGTTAACCGCTAAAGTTATGCAAATTGTGATAAGATTACGTAGTGTCAACGCTAACATACCTATTCTTCATAAATTTACCTAGAAGACATTTAAAAAGGAACGCACACTTAGATTTTATTTTTAATTTCATTCTTAAGCCCTACTTACTAGTTTTACTACTTACTACTAATACTTGTTACGGTACTTTTTAAAACTAAACAAGACACTTTCTAAGCTATTTGTAAATATAACCTTGTCAATTTAAATATTTGCATATCGTAGCTACTCGTCTGGTTATCACTTAATTATATTTTAATTTCATAGATAACCTAATCATATCGAGCAATGTGTACGGTTGTACACAAACCAAGGTCAATGTCATTGAATTTGATTTTGGTATTACACGTTAGTATATTAGTTTTTCTCTGTGGTATTACTTAGAATAATATCACAGAGAAAAACTAATATGAATATTTGAAAATTATGTATGGCTGTTCAGTATCTATATTTTTTTATGTAGCCTCTTCTATGTCCACTAACATACCTATTAATTACGTAACGAAAAAAGAGCATAGGTTTTGGTAACTACCACCAAAACCATTTACTGTAAAAAAGATACTAGCTCTCAAGGTAGAGCCACTCCACAGACAGACCCAAACACTAAATTCTACCACTCTACATTTTAGTCAAACATCTAGGCTTATAATGGTGAGACTTTATCCATTTAGCTATACTTTGAACATCTCCCATACAAAATACACCAACTTTTTTATAACGTGCGCTCTCACTCGTCGCGTGCACCAAGGTCGGCCATGTTTCGCCACGCTCGCGACAGGTCCGCAGTTCGTTGACCTACTGAACCCGGGAAGGTGGCGCTAGTCCCCGAGTGGTGGCAGCACTGGCGCGATGGCGGCGGCCCGGTTCGCGCTCGATGGAGTTTTGGCGGGAATCACAATGGCCCTAGGAAGAGGGGAGAAAGTATCAAGACTACAGTTCGGCTGTACCTACCTATCTTTACAAGTACAAACCGACAACCAGCTATATGATAGAGATAGATTGTGGGTGCGCTTTTTCAAATTGTTTCTTTTTCTAGACTCTAGACAGAATTTTTCCAGCAGTGGACGAACCGTTGTGGCTGTAGCAGCAGCAGATAAAATTTAGGATTGACACCTGTGTGGCCTGATCTGGGGGCAAGCAATAAAACTTTTTGGAGTTTTTGTTGATGATCCTACCAGTTATATTCATCTAACTAGCTTGCCTTCAACTGCGAAGTATGTAGGTAGGTACCTTATCTATGTAGTGTAGATATGTGGTGACCTAACCAGTCTCTTCTAATTACAAATACTTACCTACTTAAATATTGACATGATTTATAATAGTCTCTACGTTCAAATTATTATTGTTTGGTTTGCATAGATTCGTCTAAAATATCCGATGAATCAACTCACGCGCAACCAACAATAAAACGATGATTCATACAACGAAAATGCATTAGGTATAAAATGAATTTGCTTCAATATAATCTATCTACCTATCAGCCCAGGTACTAGGTAGATACCTAGGTAAAACTCGGCCGATCTTTCGCGCTGGCTGGCCCAGTTTCGCAACCTTGAATGCTGTAGTACCAATACCAACCCACGGTTTCTAATAATAGTTCTATTACTCGTTGCCGCACCATAGAATGCCTTCTAATAAACAAACAAATTGAATATTGATGGATCAATTTTAATAAAAGAAGAAGTACCTATACCTACAGTTCAATTGGAAAACTACGTTTTTTGTGGAATTGAAGACATAAAAATACAGGTACCTAATGGGGATTCGGCTGAATGAATCAGATCAGATCAGAAAGAGATGCTTTTACTCATTGACTTATATCCGTGAAAGTTGTGAGTGATAGACTGATACCTGAGCTGATACAGGAGCAAATTTTTTCTGAAACATACATTTTTGTTTCATGCGAAAATCTGCTACTCATTTATTATGCTTGCTTGTATCACACGTTCTACTTTACTTATCGATTCATAAATCCACATACTTACCCTAGTAATTTCACATATTTGACTAAAAAAATATCGGGTAGTAGTAATTTAAAAACGTGTGGTTAGACCAATTGTTGCGGCTACTGGGCACGTAACCGAATTACGACGTTTCAGAAATAGAGCTCCTGTGCTTATGCTAGGATATCAGGAGTACCTATTTGTATTCCATATAAATTTTCTGCACAAAGTTGGGGATAGATCATTAGTATTCGGTGTTGGTAGGACTTTTTTGTCCCACACATGATCTGTATCTGTGATGATTTGACGATTGATGAAATGATGAATCCTGTAGTAACTATCAACCGCTTATAGTCCATTAGTCGATAGATTAAAGAACGTTGAAAGCAAATTCAACTCATTACAATATCAGCGGTCAGAGGGCGTCGACAGTCCGCATTGTCTTGGTATCATTGTCGTTTATCGACAGCTGTAGTCATAGTGTAGTCAGCATTCTTGTTCAAGACAACGTATTACGTTCCCATTTGTGACGTTTTTATTATTTTGTGTTTTAGCTTCTGGTCACCATCAGCCAGAAATCAACCCTAGATATATACCCACTGCCTTACTTTGGGTTGCTTCAGGTTCCAAATGTTCCAAATCTGGCGGTGAGAAAAACGGTGTATAAAGGACAGCAGTCCGAATATTGACAGGGTAGGCCATGAAACTGAACAACTAAACTAAATGCAATCACCTGGTCGTGATTTTGTATGAGAAGTCGAATTTTTGTCGTTTCCGGACATATTGCTAAGTGAAAGTTGTTCAAAATTATGGTCTGCATGCACGCATGCATCCTTATCTATATTTGGAAAGCTGACGACGATAGGTGCGTATTGTGTTGTATCGAGATAGTCATAGAAATCTTCAATTTAAAACAATAACCGAAAAACCTCAAACGAATCAAGTATTATACAAAGTCGGTGCATAAGGTGCATTCGCTGCATAGTTTGTTTACATTGCCGAGTGCGCGGTGACGTGGCCACGCGTAAACTCCGCTATTTTGGCTCCGTACCAAACTCCACGAATGTAATGCATACACGGATAACTCGACCAGATTCGGCTCTTGTATCTTGATGCGCAACACATCACGCCCATATCCCTTTCGGAGCAGGCAGTGTGTGAAAGGAGGCAAAACGCTCGTTATTGCTAGATCTAACATACCTATTTGAGAGTCATTTCAATGATCTTCTATTCCATTGGTAACTTGAGAACTCGCTGATAGTATTAGTTTTAAATCTAACATATTTATATTACTTATCCTCTATGATTTATTTTCTGACGTAATTATGTAGGTAGATCCTAATCGTAAAATGATAGGTTAGGTATGGGTATTGACGAAATCGTCATGCTATGTTTGATCGTGTTATCTGATTGTACTTTTTCCTTTTTTTCTTTTTCGTGTGGGACATTGTACTTAATGCTTGACATGATAAAATGTAAGCTTACATTTCATTTTGGAACCTTACCGACTACTTCACAGTCTAGTCTAGCTATATAGTAAATCATCAATATATTTTTTCCTCGATTTTTGGTCTGAAATGTCCAATGAATATTTAATGCGAGCTACGAAAGAGCGAGGATCAGATAGAACTGAATTACTCCAAATCGAATACCATCAATTGAATTACATACATTCTTTCGCTCTTTGTTCGTGAATAAGCGCTTCACCTTTTGGTTGACCGTTCTTTCCAAACTACCACTTGCTACTGCCAGTCATTCTTTACGGTGGTTGGTGGTCTGACTTTTTGACAGGTTTCCAAGAACACAGCACTCAGCAGCGAAAAAATTGCTGCGAAAAAAACTCCACTCGAGGTCTAGGTTCTTTTCTTTACTTTCAACAAAGTAAACGAGAGACCGAATAGTTGGTCCAGCAAAAAAATGAAAGAAAACTCGAAAGAATACTTTTCCGATAGTTGAGTCGACCGTAGGCTAAGGCCGTAGGATGTAGTAGGTCTATTTAGTACACACTGTTACTTACGAAAGATTCGAGACAGAATTGAAGTAACATTTTTAATGTAAACCAAAGATTTTCTAAGGCAAAAGCGCATAATACATAAAAACATCACCTGTCCTCGTTCGCAGTCACATGTGACATAGGCCGCTCACGAGTAGATGCACATAATCTACATATGTATGTGTGTAGACAAACAAGGTCGCTAGCCTAGCTACAACAGGGCTTCGAGGAAAACTAGGCCAGAGGGCTCGAGAGTTCCGTACTGCACATCTACATTCAAAGTCGAGCCTCTTATGAATGTGCTAAGAACGGCTTTTAGAGCCTACCCCAAGGAATTCCAGCCCTTTTCAAGTTACATAAGACGCATGTATTCAAACCGTGCTTTACTTAAGATGGCGTTGACTTCAATGATGACTCTTGTATTTTCACAGAAAGGTAACTGGTAGCTTGATATGTACCTAGTTTGAGTTACTCGCATGTGAGGCCGATTAAAAGAGCAGGATCAACCCGTATTTGTTATTGAATGTCATAGAAGACGACTTACACGCCAGGGCCCATAGGATATTGCAACACTGGCGATGGGCTAAATTGTCCTATCCACCTTTCATAACAGCAGCGATAAAAATAAGTAGGAAGGTTAGGTAGCGACTAGCGGCAACATCTTCCATTTAATGGGCCAAGTAGTTAGGTACTGATATCCTTTGAGGAAAATCAGTAAAGATTCCGGTGGTATTGACAGCATTGAACTTTCGTATTTTATCGGAGCTGGCGAAAATGCCTTGTATCACATACAGTAAATACCCAATCTATGGCGCACCTTGTTAGGTATCTTCTTTTGCACGGCTCTTGCAGCAGGGAGGAGCTGATCCTAGCAATAGAGAACGCTTTTACGGTTGCCAAATACTGGCAATCAAAAATATCATGATCCGTTGACGCGAAGAAGGAAATACCCGTACCTATGCATGATCTGTATATCGTTTATCTGGGTGGACCCGCCTAGTTCTCCAGCCACCGTTTATCATTTTCCTCTATGTAAACAGAAGGTAGCGAACCAAACGTATGATTATGAAGCCGTGTGACATTGAAGCCATTATGACGGAGGCCATGCGTGCGTGCCATGCCGCCATGGCGTTCTCTGATAGTTTTTAGATACATTCTAGCTTCGAGCAACACGGTCTTCCTTACCGTTTCAGGCCACGTTGCTTGAAGCATTCTAAAATCCTCCCATGAAAGGTGTTCAAACAGATCTGATACTTCTTCCTTTCATGAGGGATATCTATACTCTTTTGATTGGACGTCTACGTTGCGTCTGCGGGATTACTTTCGTGGCCCGCATATCTACTAGTTTCTAGTATATGGCCCACAGTTTTTGCTTCGACAGAATGAGCAAAAAGTACTTAATATTTAGGTCTTATTCAAGTAGTAAGAATTATTTAGGTCTTTACTTCCCAGAGGAACCCTTGGATTCCCATAGTTACCTTAACGTCGCCACCTATTGACACTGTCAGTCTGTCAGGTCCTCCTCCATGTTTACGCATTTATTACAAGTAGGTACCTAAGTAAGTACCTACGTAAATACGTTTCCGCGTACTCTGCTCTGCTACTTTCACGGAATCCGTAGGTACTCATCTACGTCCGTGTCTACGTATCGCCGTATACGGCCAGCCAGCCAAGGCAATAATTTTCCCACATAAAAGTGGATTTGTTATTGTTTCTGTCTCTCTCGTCTTGTATTGGTTTGTCTCTATCGCACGTTTCCGGGTCTATACGATTTGGGCGGGGTCTTGCTGCGGCCGTGCTATCATTCGTAGCTTTGTAGAAAACGCGTGCTGCCATCTAGTTATTTCCCGTCCGTACTCATTTGGGTTTGCCGCCGACTTGGCATGGTAGGGTTGCATGCCGTCTACCATCTGAACATGAGTTCAGCTACTCGACGATAGATGGCGGCAGTTGTAACGATTTTGATACAGCTCAAATTATTTTATTTCCCATTTTAACATGATGTTTTCTGTTTGTTTCAGGTGTTAGTGGAATATGATGGTGTGGACTGGCAAAGGCGCGAGTGGGTAGCGGTTTATTCGCGTAGAACGTTTCGTGTTTTTTTAGTGGAACGAACTTTAGTGTGGGCTCCTAGAACTTACGAAGAAAAGGAAGTGAAATGGCCTGCTGTGGTGAGTATTATTTTGTAAAACTTTTTGTTTCAGTATTTACAATACCTACTTACTCTTTCATTCATTCTTTTTTGGTTGCTCCTGCCTATATTTTAATTAGTTCTCTGTAAAAGCGACAGATGGCGTTAGCAGTGTCATTTTAAATTTTTCCGTAATTTTACAAAACAGGAGTGTTAGCAAATGTACCGAAACCTATCGGTGCTGAATTACTTGGATTTTATACCTTTTAAAAATTTTATCTGTAGAACATAAGTCATTTCAAACAAAATAATGTGTCTTAGATGCCTCATTAGGTACATCAACATTAATTAAATCAAAGACGATCTCAGTACCTGCGTACAAAATTATTATAATATTTTTATATGACTATTAACAGGTATAATTTTTATATTTATTAGCATTACTTAAATACCGTTATTTTATTTTTTTTGAAAGTTGCAACCTCATACCTATAAGGATTTTTTCCTCCATTGAATAAAATTAAAACTTCTGTGGCATCGTTTCAATCCTCATAACAATAACTATTACACTGAAACAATGAGTAACAGTTGTGTAAACAGTATAATAATAAATTACTAGTGTAGCGAACCGGCTGTGGTAATAATAATGATATTGTTAATGTAACAGTTCATTGTATCAACTCTATATTTTCCTAGCTTAGATATAAGATAGAGGACGAAGGGGGCTTAAGGGTGTGACATAATTTCGGTAGTGTGAGGAAAGTGAAAGGTCCCTAGACATAAAGGGAAGCAATTTTCTTTGTATATTTCGAGAAAAGACCCTAACAATATGTGCTAACAATATTTCTGGTATTTGACAATGTATTCGACTACAACAATGGCAAATTAGTTTGCTTTTACACTATTCGGTGTAAATTAGACATGTATTTTTTTACAACTTATTACATCATCATCACCTCAGCCTATAGCAGACCACTGCTGGACGTAGGCCTCCCCCAGGGTACACCACCAGGCATGATCACCCATTACCACCATGCCGGAGGGCGTTCAACGCTAGACTTTTTTTACTATAATCGTTACATAATAAATAGGTAACGTAACTGTAAAAGGCTAAAGCAAAAAAGAAAAGGATACGGATATCCCTAGCCAAACTTTGCATAAAGCTTACTAACGACACAAAAGCTTTTCAAAAATTTAACTTACTCAAACAAGGCTTTCATTTTGGGCCTTTCAATAAAACTGGGCAGCTTTTTAGGTCGACCTTCGGCCTTTGTCTGACTATTTAATTACCTATCATGGAATTACACGTGGGAGGAGAAAAAGATAATTATACCTTTCAAGAATTTTGCTCTATTAAGTAAGTATAATATGTAATAACGGCACGCCCATCGGTTACATTTACACCCGCTGCTTATGTTTACCCGTGGGAATAAGACTTTTTCAGGCATGTATTATACATAGACATTTAAATTTCTCTGTGATGCAGAAGAATCACTACTGAAAGAAAACGGAATCAAAATCCGTTGCGTGGTTCAGGAGCGGTGTCAATGACAGAGAGGGCAGGCAGACATTAATATTTTCGTTTTATTTTAGTCTACAATTTAATATTTATGTCATTCGTACTACAATATCTTGGGCTGAATTTCAAACTCAAGGGCAATTTATCTTCGTGTGTGTCTTGTCTGGTCTGGTGGATGAGATGGGGCTGCGAGGACCATCCATCATCCACCGTTTTACACGAGAATTTATTTACTTAGGTCTTTGATGTTGTCAAAAGTGTCAAATTCTTCAATTTATATTGTAAAGAAAAATTTTGATGATGTGTTTACCTACCTTTTAATTGACACTTGGCGTGATGAAATTGTTTAATTCGACTTTTATCCTACTTCTGACATCCAAAAACTTGGATAGCTAGTAATAAAAATATCAAATTATGAAGACAAATTATATGACCTTAAAATCTACAGAAAAATGGAAACCATAAAATTTGATTTTGCCGTAAGTTTCCTAAATATGTACCTATATTGTTACTTAGCATGAGGCTCTATTTTAACTCGACGGGTATCCGTGAGATACGCAGTTTCCTTATTGGTATAAATTGGTGAGCGATTGTGTACCGCGTACTCAACCCACACCTTCCAGATACATACCGCTTTACTTTGAAAAGGGCTTTGTTATTGCAAGTATTCTCTCAAAGTGTTGTTGTATAATTACCAACTCACACAGGGTGCCCTAAACCAACAACAACCGTATCACAGGAAACAAGGTACCGTAATGGATTTTACATATCTCATGCTCTGAAAGTAGGTCATTACTGACAAAAAACACGACCTGTAAGTTCAACTTACAGGCGAGGTTTTGAAACTAAGCCTGTAAGTAATTTTAAATATAGAACTAGAAAAAGAACCAATAGAATCGCGACAATTAAAAAGTTAAAATCAATTTCTTCTTATTATTAATAGGAGTTGCATCCAATTGGTTGTATACGATTTTAAATTTCGAACTGGCCGCTACGAATTGTGTTGCTTGAATGCAGGAATTATGTTTTTAATCTGTATTTTTATAACCTCAATAAATGAGTTTGTCGAATTATTACTCAATAATACATTTACAAAAGTAAAAATTACGAATATCCCTAGCATCAATAAAATTTCTACTTTATGTTAGGATACTTTTCTTTCATATTAATTCAACATTTTTCAATCATAGAAAAAAAAGTTTTGTTGAGCAATTTGAATACCAGACAATACAATCATGGTTTATGGATCGTTTTCTTGTAATTATCGCTTTATTTTACTCACTTTTCATTCGATATGTAAAGCAGTATACGTACCACGGATGTAACATCAATAACAACCTCGGAAAGGTACCGCCCTCGCTCCGCTCGGGCGTTAAAAAACCTCGGTTGTTATTGATAGCTTACATGCCTAAGTACGTAATCTACTATTGCACTCTGTACCGAAAGGCGATATTTTTTTGTCTCCACAACAATTCTGTGAAAGCAGAGAAGTACGAAAATAAATTGTTCTAAGAACGTTTTCTCTTTGACATTTCCGAAATTCTAAATAAGTGTTTCCGGTAAAAAGTCCTTGATATCTTGCCGGAATTCTGTAATAAAATAATTGTAAGTAAAAACTCGTGTAACTTACGGCTGCCCTATTTCTATTCCTAGACATAGTTAGACCCCCGCTGGCAGTTTCATAATGAAAATATGAATTGTTCTAAAAGTGGAGGAAAAAACGGCTTTCCACGTGTAACCCAGGGATATCTTGTTTCCAGGGCTTTCTCCCTGCTGTGTTGCTAGTAATATAATTTCATCTTGAGCTCATCGTGGAAATAATATACTTAGTCCGGTCAATTATCAGCTTGTAGAATGATTGAATGCTTCGAATATTCCTATTAGGCTACTTATACATGTTAGTTGTATACACAAACTTGGCTTTACATACACCTACTTACTTACTTATACGCAAAGATACGAAAATATTTTCAAATATTTTTTTCAAATTGAATGCGTGAATGTAACAACAAATGTGTCCTGCAGCAAAAATTTATGAAAAGCTTAGATAGGTACTTTCTTTTTCCTTTTCGTGTGGGTCACCGGGTCGTCCGGCGACCCGATGAACCCTGGTGTCAGAAACCGCCTACTATATATAGCAGGCTTCTCACATGGTTGTGTAACGACCGGCGTCTAAGTAAAAACAGTAGCGGAACTAACTGATTACTGAATGGTTTGCAGTTATTCTACCCTTGTTTCTCTGAAGTAAAGTCTAGCTATAATCTGTAGTCTGTTGTCTAATTATAGTCAACTGAGCTACTCCAATTCAGTATCTATAACTGCTTTATTGCCCCCTGGAATCTGCTGACCGGCCATGTTGTTTTCCAGACGTTCACCCCCCTGGCGGCGGACCTGACGATAGCTGCGGAGTCGCAGCCGGTGGAATTCCTGCACGACCGCCAGCTGCAGTTCACGGACTATGCCAGCCTCACGCCATACCAGGTATTGCCTTCTAACAAGGGTTCTTAATCGACTCGATGTCCCATTGGTGATGATGATAATTACAGGAGCGTTGGAACGGAACTTACAAGACTTACTACACTAGACTACATTAGACTTGCCTACTAGTAGTTCGGTCCCCTATGGCCGCGTACGATACCGGAGGTTCGTAACGGTAGATGAATTTTATTCTTTAAGACATGCGACAAGACGTCACATTCATTAAATCTGATTTCTACGATTGAACTATACGCAAACAGAAACATAAAAAACAGGTGCATTTCTTGTTATTATTCTATGACTCTATTATAGGTAGGTATTGGCATCATACCGTGAAAATAACTAGCGAGCGTAAGGAATAAGTTGATTAAATTAATCATATTTAAAACTGACGTAGATTTAATCCTATTTAATCGTCAAAGTCTAAAAGTTTGGATGACGTGCCGTTTCGTCGTAAATATTAGATTTGCTCGTGGCAACGGATGTCATATAAGTTTATACTAAAGCATGTATGACTCATAAAGCGTGTAGTAGATTCCTATATAATATATTTAGTAAATTGATCGTGAAATAGCTCTCACTGGTAAGAAATTGCACTAGCTAGATAGTATGTATATTTCATTAGGAAAGTTGCAGAAACGCGCACTGTAGCACACCTGCGATGTGCCTAACCTAATCTCATTCGCTTAGTTCTGCTAGTTTTTTATCACAATCCCATCGTATTGCAGTTGATTCATTCTGAAACCGGGACTCTTCGACTCGGCACACATACATATATCACGCCCATGTCCGCTGCGGGGTAGGAAGAGCGTAAACGGCCGTAAAAGTACGGTCATTATCGCTACGTTTAACAAATATTGTGGGCCCTTTCAGATGACTCGTCTTGACTCGTGCTTCACTGTAGTGACATGTGGTCAGCCGTTTCCTAAAGTTGTTATACCCATGATACCCACGAGTCCCTTTGTCACCTCTTACGACACCCACTGGAAAGAATCCCACATGTTAAAAGTGATTATGATTATGTGCTTTTTTGCGATACATTTAAGTGTCATAAAACACATACTATTAGTATCACGTTCTTACATAATATTAGTCTATTGACTGTGAGCTATACTAAAAAGCCAGAGAGTATTAATAGACGGCTCATTACGAAAGTACTCGAGCACACCTGCGGTGCCCGTTCATAATCTCAAATCCACTTAGTTCAGAAGTATAACGCTTTAAACTGCACTTCGGTCATTAAAGTGTCCAATACTGAGTCGTAAATCTGAGTAATAGGATTTATGAATCTTAAACAGCTTGCTTTGTTTCTCATAGATTCATTTATCTTATACAAAATACAGCTTACGGTCGTTAAGCCCTGCCTTCCCCGCGAGGGATAGAGGCGTAATTTGTGTATATTTCTCGACATTAAAGCTCAGCCACCTTCTTCTTTTTGTGTGGGACATCGAGTTGTTCAACGACCCAATAAAATCATTCATCTCCATGTTTTATTTAACCCACACATGACAAAGATATGACTATACAAACGTACATTTCACAATAGGTATGGTGCAGGCGCCAACTCTAAAATGAACGTCATTTCAGCAGACCGGAATGCAATAGTCATAAAAGTCTCCCATTTAATATTTAGTTATTCGTTTCAAATTACATATTTATTTTACGATTGCGATTACGTACGGACACGGCGAGTTCGTCCCGAGTGGAATATAATGAATCACGCTGCGACGCTCCCAGCATTTCTATACCAATGACTCACTAGCGCTCTTAGGTAATCTTTTATGTGTGTGGCGCCTGTACGTAATGCTTTATCTATACATACAACTTGTTTTATACAAGTTTTTATGTCGAACGTATATTGTCGTTGTAGCTACTAAGCATATTCCTTTCAGAATGTTTTCTAAGGAATCCAATTAAGTCTCAAGGCTCGCTTTGAAATCGTTTCGCAAAACGTTTGACATAGGTATTGCTGTTAGAGCTATTCATCATTATGATTATTATTAAAGGCACTTTATACGTTATTTACTAAAGATGCTATTTATCATACTCGTAAAGGGATCCGTGAATGTCGGCTATGGCCAATTGAAATCCAAATTCAGAAGTCACGAAATAGTAATTCAAAAACTTGGCAATGGTACTGAATAAAACGCATCAGATGCGACATGCGACCCAATTCCAAATAACTAACTATGCTCTTGTTTATGAAAAGTTGCGCGGCTGTGCGAAGTGGGGAGATCAAGGACGACGTCTGCCAAACAAGGGGGAGGGTTTCCCCGGGAGACGGGGGGGCAGGAGGTCTGGAGAGGGAGCCGTGTTTTGATGCTCACCGCCCGCTCTATTGATTTTCCTCGCTCGTGCCGCCCGCGCCTCCCCTTTATTATATACATATTCGGAACCAGGTGGTAGCTGGAGAGTCCTGCTATTTTCGGCGAGCCGGGCCGCCTCGTGTGAGGGAAAACGTTATGATTGATCACCGCCGACAGACGACTGTCCCGCAAACTGATTTCATTGTTCTCTCGACTTCTTCTTAGTTTAAATACCACATCGATCGCTCCAGACGCTTCTTGTACGGATAAAGCAATTAATTTATAAATTAATTTGTTAGGCGATCCTGATTAATGTTACTTGGGTGAAATTCTGACGTTCAAATTTATTTATGCTCTTGAGAGCTTTGTAATTACTGGATGTTATTACGCTTTGGAGTTTATTTTAGTTTAATATTTAGCCTTAGTTTTAGTACTTGTCCTCTTTGACCTTTTTCTATAATTGTTGTCTCTAGGTAGAGACTAACGTGCTTTGAATTCTCGGGATGTAATAAGTAAATTTAATTAATCAGGAGTTCGGAGAACCTATCTGAATCCTGTTATTAGCACTACTAAAGCAGATATTACGTGACTTTGCTATCTAATTATTAGATAGTGTTTTAAATAATAGGTACTAAGCGTTCGCTATACTGTTACCATGCTGTTACGATTGACACAGGATATAGCTACAGGTTAAACTCATTATCATTAATTTAATGGATAGGTACTAACAATAAATTACCTAAGTACATAAACATTTTTATTACTCACTGGAATATCTTCCCTGAGAAAATACTGCGTGGGCAGAGCAGAATAGCCTTATTTCTAGGTATCTCTTTGCTGTACTGAAAGCTTTTTCAAAGAATAGCGTGTTATTCGAAAATAAGATGTACAAACATATTCGTGCTAGCTGGAATTTAGTAACGAGTACATAATAATGTATATTTCTGTCGGCATTGCGTTGTCCGTAATTAAAAATGTATCATGTTTTAAAGGCAGCAAATCATAAATTTTTTCTCCTATTAAATTAGAACCATTTCATCAAGAAAAAACTGAACAAAAATATCTTATTTGTGGTGAAAACTCAACCAGCAGAGGTTAGTGGAAGTTTCGCATGTAAACTTGTTCGTCATGCACGCAACCAAAGTTCACAGCTCACAACCCCCGGAAAATTTAAATGAGTAAAGTTTTGTTTCGTTAGCTTTCGCGAGTGTCCAGTTTTACCCATTTTACCCGTTTGCCCCACCCTACTAACCCCCGGGGTCGGGCGGGGTGGGGTGGAAATGATATACGCGTGTTAGACGCACGAGACAGTTGATCGTGTCTGTTTTATAAAGAACATCATTTCATTTACTTTCAGAAGCGTGTTTCGTTTGTTTTTCTCAAACAAAATGTGTTGTTGGCAGACAGGATTAAACATCGTCTTTCAACAATGAAAAGTTGTTAATTAATTTAAAAGATCGGGAATAAATAAATATGGTTATTGTTGGAGCAATTATCGAGGCGCTCGTTGACTCGGTGTCCCGGGACACACGGGAAAGTAGAAATAAATTGTGGTTCACGTAGGGGACTAAAAAAATGCTTTCAAGTAAAACAACGTTGTTCCTATAGTCCCTGTTATATTTTCGTATAGGTTAAAATAAAATACGTTTCTGAGAATGGCTCAATTTGATTTTTGGTCAGGAAATTTCGTCAGATTCTTTCATTGATTCTCTGAAACACG
The DNA here is from genome assembly GCA_029255805.1 of Keiferia lycopersicella. NCBI lineage: Eukaryota > Metazoa > Arthropoda > Insecta > Lepidoptera > Gelechiidae > Keiferia > Keiferia lycopersicella. The sequence goes on along the minus strand of JARACZ010000009.1, from coordinate 9,308,020 downwards.
TTTTCCCTCTTTTGAGTCGGTATTGATAAACGAATACCTACTTGAAATGTATGTTGTGTTCAACTCACCTTTGATGTTAGCTAAAGTATTCCCATACGTGTAGAATTGTATAGGACGTTGGTGCTTGAATATACAAGTATTCGGAGTCTTTGTAGCTACACGTGCCGGTATGTACTAGGGTCGTATACTCGTATTCACATAGCGCTAGCCCGCAAGGCCACCAGGAGCACAGAGGTATACAGGGGCTCGCCACACAAAAGCCCAATTTATGTTCTCGACAAGTTTACGTGTTTGCTTTGCTCGCACGGTTCACCCAGACGTTCCATCTAGCTGGTCTGTCTACCGATCTCAAATACACTAACAAAATTTTTACACGTGACGAAATAGAGACGACCTGGGGAGAGAGAATTTGTGTTTGTGGGTTTGCGCAATCCAACTAAATGTTTTAAATGTGAACTGACTATCAATCTTATAAACGAGTTTTAATATTTATTTAGATGTCTAATGTGCAGATGCCCAATATTTGAAATCTCTTGCCATTCTTACCACCGCAAACAAGGAAAAAGAAGAATACTGTTTTTTTTATACTGTTCAAGTTTTTACGTTTATTACTCTCTCTTGTCGTTGCGAAGTAATTTCGTTGTTAGCAAAAGCTCGGATAATGATAGAGATTTAGGATTTTATTTTCTTTGTTCAAGTATGAAAGTTTACGTGGATTGTAGCCATAAAATCGGAACTAGTTGGGATTATCATAAAAGTTTTTATGATACAACGTTTTAACCTATCAATAACATAGCTTTTGTCTAACCAACTATCTCTTATTTTCTCTATCGAACTAGTACTTATAATTTATTTTATAGTCTGCTAAGGTATAAAGTATGTATTCTTTTCGCTTATTTATACCTAGTACCTCGTTAAGTGACCATTTTTTTGGCGTTTAAAGTGTAGGTTCCACAAACAGTCCCAACCGTTACTTACTTTACTAGTAACTTGACAGATACACCTCACTCAAGTATGAGATAGATCTCAAGAGCGATATTGACAAAATACGACAGGAGACCGTACCTACTAATAACATCTCAAAATCGCACTCGAGATTGATCTCAATGTGAGTGCGGTTTCAATATGTCTATTTAAAATTGTCTTCAATTGAAATCAACATAATATGTATCTATTTACATGGACCCTTCTTTTGTACCTATGTACGTATGTATGTATGTATGTATGTAGGTTGATTAGATCTAGCGGTGGTCGCAGGAGCATGCAGGAGCGCAGGAAATTGAATGAGCATCGCGGCTGAATGTATGTCACCGATGAAACTGCTATCAGTATCCATTTCGGCATATACTGCGTGTTATCTTGAGTTTATTGAAATTACGTCCATATTATAACCAGCAATGTACGCCAAATCGGAACCTGTGGGCAGGGTAGTGTAATAGCCATTTAATGGCTTCCCGGTCTTCGCTCAATCGCAAAACGCTGCTCGCTGCTACTTCAAATTGTATGAATATGACATGAAAGATTGTGCTCTGTAACTAAATTATAACTAGTAATAATAATAATAAAATAACAAGTAACCTTCCTCTTGAATCACTCAAGTTACAAAAAAAATTGCATCAAAATTCGCTGCATGGTTGAGAAAGAGTAAAAAGTGTCCATGACAGACAGAGAAACGCAAAGTACGACTTCATTTATACTCTTATTGATTTAAGATGTTGCGATTAAAATAAGAAAGAAAGAAAGAAAACAAAGCTGAGTAGTTCATTACATCTTATGCAACACATACCTACCTACCTAAACAATGTTGTATGTATGATTGTTTTGTTATTACATCTAGTTTGTAGTTGCCATTGTCATGTCCTTATCATTGATCGTTATTTATTGTTGTGTATTCCGAATGTACCTAACTTTTGCTTACGATACGAGCCATAAACTGTAAAATACATTGTCGTATAAACTGTAACTAAATGCAATATTGTGTGACATAAAACGAAGTAAGTATCATTACATCTTCGTGACTAAGGCAGTTGCCTCACTTAACGTTTGTTGTTGCACATTTTTAGCGCATCCGTACGAGTAAAGCATGCCTCAGTCAGATTCAAGAAAATTTCAATTCCCCATACAGAACAGTGATATTGACGCATGAGCAACGCAGAATTTGGTGTCTGTCTCTGTTACACATGGTAGATACAGTATACCGTATCCCTTTTGCACCAACGGACGTCAACTGGTGTGGGACTCGCCTATCATCACAGACATCTTCTTGACAGTAAAGTGGGGTTATGTAATAAACGCCAGTCTGCAATGCTGACGCAAGAGAATATTAACAGTGCATTGATAGTTCTGACTAGATAAAGATGTAGGTTATACAATGTGATGATGATCTCCGACCGATTTCGGCCATGACGACCACTTCGACTCCTAATACGATCGGCGCTGATGCGCCCGGAGATGGCTATTATTGTAGCCAATTTTGGCATTAAACTCCCGTGCACAGTGTCATGGGGTCTCATTCCCTACTAAAAGAAATTAGTCCAAAAATAAATCAATAGATGGCGATACGGGTCGCGAATGTAACTTAAGAGACTGGAATAAAAGCAAATTTACAAAAACAATGTATTGAAAAATTATAAATACATTATTTAAGATGTTTTGTGGCGGAAAACACGCGAATTATTCACATTTTTGCAATATTTTTCAATCTAATGTCGTCAATACGAAGTATCCAATAAATAAGCTAGATGTCGCTAGCAACGCACGCGGCGCTGAGTCGACATATCAAATAGCCCGCCAATAGCCGTCCTAGGGCAATCGAACTCCGTCTATGACGTTAGGTATCTGTACTACTTTAGTAGTATTATATTATCTGTGACAGTGTGGACACTAGCGTTGCCGAACTATCGATAGTAAAACAATCGATAGTTTTCCTATCGAAACCCCTATACAATCGATAGGCCAATCGATAGTATCGATACTATCGATACTATCGATACTATCGATTGTTCAGAATGAGGCAATACTATCGGTCAGCTTCGATAGTATCGATAGTATCGATAGTATCGAAGCTGACAATCGAAAAAACAATCGATAGTATCGATAGTATCGATAGTATCGAAGCTGACAATCGAAAAAACAATCGATAGTATCGATAGTATCGATAGTATCGATAGTTTTGGTCTATCGATAGTCGGCCGATGAGCGATAGTATCGTTCAGGCAGGTATGGATATTTTATTTTACATACATATAATTATCATGACTTTATCTCTTGTGGGGTAGACAGAGCGTTCACGGTCGTAAAATTACTCAGTAAAGCGACAGTAATCATTGCTGTCGCTTGCTATCGCCGCGTCTGAGGGCCGTTTCAGTAATTCGCGTATCACTAAAGTGACAGGTTGTCAGCCTGTCGCCTAAAATTGCAATACACATGAAACCCATGGGAAAGAAATAGGATGATGCTATTCTTAGCCGGCATCCCACGCCTAATGGGTTAATTATTGTATATGGATTATTTTAAAAGATTTTTAAAATTTTAATAATTAAAGTAAATTCATTTAGCCATAGTATTTAGCAATGAATGAATTAGTTATACAATTAGATACATAAAATTACACCTATAGTTTTAAAGGCATTTGCACACTAGATGCGTGCGCCTGCGTCTGCGTGCGTGCGGGAAAAAATAGTATGGATATGACAGGAGAATGAAATCGACGCATCACGTGATGTATCACAATAGATACCTACGCATCACCTGTCATGTCAAGTTGTAGCGACCTCTGGTGGCTACAACATGAAGCTCACTCAAGTAGTTCACATGCATACAAGACGCAACAGGAGTTCTCAACATATCGGAGAGATGGCGCCACGTGACAGAACAATGGGCCTGAAACGCGATATCGAAGTGTTCACCGCGCAACGCATATATACAACTTCTAATCCAATCCAGGTGGACCCGTCGGTCCCCTGGCCACAACACCCGGCCAGGCGGGTAGCTACCCTTTTCCCGACACCACCTGGATTCATCCTGTCACCCGCCATAAAGTAATAAAACAAAAATTGTACAAGAAATGCTATTATGAAATATCTGATTATATGCAGGATAAATCTCCATGGGAGTAGTTTTAAATGTATAAAGTTGACTTTAAATGACGAAACAGGTAGAATTATCTACTGTATACATATTATATTGTATTTTATGTTTATTTCAGCATAGCCATTTTCGGCTATTAATTTTTTATTATTTTTTTTTTAACTTAGCTAGGGTAGCTTAGGGCATGAGCAATTGTATTTAGAATATATATTTAGAATATTTATAATATATACTGAAACGGCCCTCAGACGTGGCGATAGCAAGCGACAGTAATGATTACTGTCGCTTTACTGAGTAATTTTACGACCGTGAACGCTCTGTCTACCCCACAAGAGGTAAAGTCATGATAATTATATGTATGTAAAATAATCCATACCTGACTGAACGATACTATCGCTCATCGGCCGACTATCGATAGACCAAAACTATCGATACTATCGATACTATCGATACTATCGATTGTTTTTTCGATTGTCAGCTTCGATACTATCGATACTATCGATACTATCGATTGTTTTTTCGATTGTCAGCTTCGATACTATCGATAGTATCGATACTATCGAAGCTGACCGATAGTATTGCCTCATTCTGAACAATCGATAGTATCGATAGTATCGATAGTATCGATACTATCGATTAAAAATCGATAGTTCTTACTATCGAAAAACTATCGATAGACTATCGATTGTCTATCGATAGTCCACTATCGAGCGGCAACGCTAGTGGACACGTGAGTTTGCCATTTACATAATTATAGTTACAATGTTAGCTAACCGTTAACCTTTGATCTTCTCCAGTTATATTCACTACAGTACTAATTATAATTAGTGAATACATATTCAATTCACTGAATGCTCAGAGAACAAAGTAGGAGTACAAGGTTTCATAACTTCAACTACGGAGTCCTTCACGATGACGAAAAGATTGTTCAGTTCGGTGCAACAAATCTTTCAGACTTCATGCTTCTTTGGTCAGCGATATGCCTACCTAGGATATTCAGACTATTATCTCTCAAGTGTAGGTATAGTAGGTACTCCAATCTTCTAAATCTTGCGCGTGACAAAGCTCCTAGAAGTGCCGTTTCTATCAACAAAGCCATTAGGCCATTACGCAAACAAAACGACTATAATCCGTGCCCTCATCCTTCCGCCACGAGCGGCGTTTATCACGGGGCATAATCCCCCCAATCCCCCCAAATGGAGTAACCAGCAAAAACAATAGTGTACACTAGGCCCTTGCGTAATGCTGTGGACTGCTGACTCAACCGTGTACTCAGACCATCAGAGCGTGACAGCACGACAGCCGCGGCGCTATTCGAAAGAAAACTGTTTGACCCTGAAAAGATGATCAGAATAAGGGCACGAGCGCGAACGTTTTTAAGAGAACGTCCGTGAAGAATGGAAACGTTGAGACGATTACTGAAATATAATTTGGAAACTTCTGTAGAAACAAATTGTAGAACGGAATACAACTAAAACGCTTTGTTTGATAGAGTATTGACTCTAAAGTACCTTCACTCTCATGAATAGAAATTATGTAGCACATGCTTCAATCAATAAAACCTCGTGTTTACAAACGTGATAGTTCTATTTCTTAACAATGGATTGTCGTATTGCTCTATTGTAAACTAAATTAAATCATTGTTCGTTTACATAAACACCTGAACAAATAAGATTTCTAGTGACCCTGAACGATCCAATGGCGGTGTAGTTAGCGAACTGCCGGATACATTTAGGTCTACAAGTATAATAGTCGTGGGGGAGAAGGGGGGAGTCTCAGGTCAACGCACCGGATACGCCTGTCGGCGGGCGCAGGCCTGTATGCAATACACTGATACACACAGGTGTACGTCTATGTCTCTGTGTGCTGCTGTAACATTGACATAAATACTGTGTGTACGTGTGCGCGTTAACTGCAGTGTGCATGTTACACTACACCCAGTGCATGTAGTACATGCATTTATGTATAACAGGTTCCTATATACGGTGAATTATTACTACACTTAGCGCTGTACGTGGGCAACTTGCGCTTTATGTTGATCTATGAGCTGTTTGATAATGTAGGGCATCATATTTAACGTAACAGGTATGTAGGTTCGAATTACAATGCGAGGTCGTAAAAGTAACGATCGTGTGAGTATAATAGTAGTGTTTAATAGTTAGCGATTGCATTTGATATTGTTTCATAGAATCACGTTACCTGTGGGTAGTGATTAATGTTCGTGTTTTAGATCAAAGAGCAAGGTCTCTTCAAGTAATTGTAGGTAATTTATTATCGTATTATGTAGGCATTTATTATAATTGCCTTTATAGTGTTACATCTTTACTAACAATACATTTCGAGCTCTGATTCACCGCAATTTTATTCTGCGGCGCAACGTAACGTTTTTTATCTTGGCAGTCGTTTATGCTGTCATTCCGTGACATGACAGTTTAAATGACAGGTAAATAGATTACGTGTCTATAATTAATTATAACTTTAGCAGATAAAGAAAGTATCCTGAAATGGCAACATTATATTACGTAATTTGCCTCTCTATCAATTATGTGGCATAAAAGCAGGATATCAACAGTAATATTGCCATTTCGGGGTTATTTCTTTATCTGCACTAGTCATATGTACTTCCTAGTGATCTGATTTTGTCTATTTACTTATAATGTTTTGTAAGTTGTGCCCACTTTTAAAAATGCCCTTTACTCCCATTGTTTCGGTAACATTGCTAACAGGTCCATAGGTATTCCTGTTTTGTTTATGTCGCAAAATGGATGTTTTTTCAAATGTGATTCTTCTTCCACAGGACTGGGACGCCCAACTGGCGGGCTCTGACGCCGGGGTGGACGCCGCCACCCTGACAGCCCTGTCCGCAGAGGCCGCGGAGTGGCGGAGCACCCAGGACGGGCAGAGGATACTAACCACTACGCCGTCTGTGCTGGGAGGGTGTCGCGCGCAGGTGTACAGAGCAGCCGGTGCCACCCAGTGGTACACGGCGGTCATAGTGGGCGTCAATGAGCATACTGGGGTAAGCAGAAGTCATATTGGTTTGGTCACATTGAGATGACGAATGAAAGAAGATTAACTAAACAAGTACATAAGGCGACTGTGAGTGGAAACGCTGGAAGGGGAAGACCTAGGCGAACGTACCTAGATCAAATCGGGGACTTTCTAAAGAAAGGTGAGGTCAAAAGTAGCCTCAACCGACGAGCATAAAAAGGCTGATAAATGTTGAGGAAGCAAAAGAGGTATGTCAGGATCTTAGCAAGTGGAAGGATGTCATCTCTGCGTACCCCACCAGGAAAGAGGAGTGATTATATGTATGTATAGAAATATCATCAGTTGGTCTAAAGAAGCGGCTACATATCTATGATATGAATATTAATCTAATTAATATCTCTGTTAGGAGAAGTTTGATACTATTATTATTATTACCAAATCTAGGAATATAAACATGAAGTCTAGAACGATCACTAAACTAATCCTTCATTGTGGGGTCAATATAATGGCAAAGATGTTTCGTGTAATTTATCAGCCGATAACTTGGCCAAAAGGTTTATTTGTGTAAATTAAAGTTTACCGTCCTTATGGGCCATGTCATATCAACTCTAAATCAAATGCTAGTTAATATTGTAGTCCAAAGCTATTCGAGCCATTGAACTGAATAACCGATATTACAGCCAGGCCAATTCCACGTCACAGCACAAAGGCAAGCCAATCAGGTGCACAGCGTGATTGTGTGCCACAAACACCTATACACAAGGTTATCAAACAAGACCTGGAATATACATACGTAGGTAGGATTCAAAATGAAGAACAAAGTCAATTAGGTGGAGGGGACGCAAGACAGGGATCAGTGGAGTAAGCTCGTTTCGGATGCCAAGATCTATTCCGGGTCACTAAACCGGAGAAGTTAGTTTTTTTTTGTTGTTTTCTTAACGCTCTGCCTACCCCGCAAGGGATAAAGGCGTGTTATATGTATGTATGTAGGACTCAAAATGAGACTCAAATCCGTCTTCAAAGACTATTAAGTTGGACCAAGTAAATCGAAGATAAGGATGGCAGCGGTGCTACTCGAGAGCAAATTCCGTGATCATCCTTTAAAAATAATACCAAAAGATTTGTATTGATTACCTGTTAAATACTGCAAACGAGGATCAAACATGTGGAGCCATATGTGGAGCCAAACCTTAACTCTGCTATATTTTATTACGTAGAGTTGAATTTTTGTGATTTTATGGTACGAAAGACGAAAATGTTTGCAAAATATTGAGGCCATTGTTTCGTCTTCGATTCAGCATCAGTACCTAATCGGCATGGTCACAGTTTCATTACGTTATTATCAGTCAGTACTACAAAGGACTGGCAAATCTCCGCTAAAGTAAGCATTAACAAACTTATTATGATGCCGTACTCTAAAATACTACGTACTGAATCTCTGTAAGGAGGCATCGGTCGTGTACTCGTGTCAGATTGTCACGTTCCGTTACAAAGTCACCTGCCCGGCGGATGTGGCACTATCAGTCATCCATGACGTGACATGAGACCGCAGAATGCAGATGGATATATCCCCTTCATAAGACTCGGGTTACTCAGTGATGTGCGTTATTCAATACCGCATCCGTTTCTTTGAATCCACTATTGTTCGGTGGGATTTGTAACGCATTGTTGGATGTACGACACGTGTAGGATTGTCCTATCTCTCTCTTTGCTCTCCTAAGCTTTCACGTGCCAAATGTCAATTTCCAGGGCCCCGATTATTTCATTACCTACTCGACATGAGGCATAAGCTACATCCCAACCTGCTAAACAGATATTGACGTGGCGTGACACAGGCTATATTAAAATTGGTAAATTCCTATTTTCAATTAAATTATTGCAGTCGGATTTGTGTTTTCCAATAATTTGACTTTCTATTGCCTCTGCAACACGACAATGTTTAAAACATAGCGTGATACGTAACGACCAAAATCATTCTGTCTGCCACTCTCGAGACACGAGTAGACATTTTCATAATCTGAAATTCGGAACTACCCAGCAAGTTACAATCACCCAGTCATTTTCACCAATCACTTTTACTATTAGAAGTCAAATTACATCGTGGGTCAAAGAGCAAGAAGCAGGAAGGGCTCTTGAGGAGGTGTAAACTAACAGTAAAAGCATTCTACAAGATAATCCCTTACCGGGAAGTCCAGGACTGGTTTACTGGATGCGATGGAATCCTGCTCGCTAACGAGACGATGTTTATAAGCCTGCTATAAGGATAGGTAGTCTTAAGGCGGTGTTTATAAGGGCAGGTACGGCACCTTACACTTTATTTATCAGCTTACAAGGAAACTAGTTAGCGGAGAACACGGCTGGAATAGTTGAGTGTAACTTTCCACCTGGGGAGGTTGTTGCTTACATGGATGATTTGATATTTAACGGATTCAAGTTCTATGTTGTGTTTTTAGTCTGGCCTTTTTTTTCATTTATTGTAGGTAGGTAAGTACTTTAATGATTATCGTATGACTTACAATCTAAATGCTCTACGTAGCGTACCCTGACATAATGTCTCCCTGTTTAGGTATATAATTGTTCTTCGTGTGGAACAACGAGTCGTCCATCGACCCATCATTGGGATCTAGGCAAGGATTCATGAAGGGCATAATTTGTTAATATGTACCTTTTTAATAATGTACATTATCATATTATCAACAATAATAACACGTAGACGAGATGAATCTTCATACAACTCGTCTCTATGCGAAATTCTTTAACCTTCCATTTTCACTTACAATTTCTGTACACTGTTTGCTTAATGTTAAATGTCTATTCATTGGAAATCCTTTCAACGCTTCAACCCCGTAAATTAATGTTATACACAACAATGTATCAATAAAAGGGTACCCCGGGGCTGTGCGGCCCGGCGTCAGGTGGCAACCCACCCCACCTTCCCCCCCCCCGCCCTCGGCTAAACAAAGTTTGCTGTTTTGCTTTATTGAAACACTTTATATTGTTTTTCTTTCATCTCCTTTGAGTTGTGTATCGAAACGCGAAAACTGTTTTGAAGGAAATTGTTAGCGAAGGGTGTCGTTAAAAGTTTTCGGTTTAGTCGAATAAACTTTCTAGTTTTGTGTTGCTAAGCTTTAAATTCTACCTCGTAAGAGGTTTCTAGGAAATTTTATTCCTTATGGAGGAGATTCCTGTTTAAACTTGGATTTAATTTAAACTCGACACGTGCAACAATAATTTCCATTACCCATCAAACTCTTCTAGTTCTTCAATCTATTTTGAACTCACGTAATTACAGTTGAAAGTTGAGACGTTAAACAAATTTATACTTGGAATTAGCGAGTGGAAAAGTTGAGTCGTATTGCGCGTCCGAGCCGTCAAAGTTTTGAGTAACCCCCCCTGGTTCCCAAAGTAACTTTCTTAAAGTTGCCCGAGTTCCCTCTTTGTTTCAGGCGAGTTTGCTGCGAAGTTGGTCTTGCGACGACATGTTTATCGAAGCCTGCTCGGAGTAATACGAATAACTCCGTCGCAAAACTGTTTGAACAAGTTTGTTTTGTTTTAATGTTGTTCATAATGGTGCATCGTGTGCCGAACTAAGCTGCAGCTGGTTCGCTTTGCATTTATGCCCGCCATTTGCAGTTTGTCGATGTATTTTAAAGAGTTGTTACTGTTTTAATATAGCTGCGGTTAATTTTCGCGTTGCAGTCAATCGTCATATGCATATTATTGCATGTAGCGATACAGTAATAAAAGTGTCTTCTGAAGTTACCTTCTACAGTATTGACATACAGGTTTGATATAAGCTTAGAGGAGAAATCGTTTAGGTTTTGTTTTGGTTACTCAATAATAACCGCGTTTGGAGGCCGACATTTATAGATTCGTGATATTTGTTTGACATATAACTTAAGTTCGTCTCCGTATATAACGCTTTTCTTAGGTATAGGTACATCGCCGTCCATCAGTCAGATGATTGTCCGATAAAATACTAAAAATAGTCCGGTTGCCTTGCTGATCAGGCTATAAACAACTGGCTTATTGATACGTACATACATAATCCATATACCACGCCCTTATCCCTTGCGGGGTAGGCCAAGCATAAACGGCCGTGAAAATGCGGTTGCTACCGCCACGTTTGACATGTTTGAGGACTGTTTCCCAAGGTAGTTTCAGAAAACATGTGTATCACTATAGTGACAGGTTGTCAGCCTGTCGCCTAAAAACTGTAATACACCAATACTCTCAAATCCCTTAGTCGCCTCTTACGACACCCGCGGGAAGGATGTGGTGTGATGCTATTTTCAGCCGGCATCACACGGCTCATTGATGGACGTGCCTAACGCATAAATTGTTGTATTTCGCCTGCGTCCAGTAAATATTTACACATAGTATTTCCACCGCCGACGTCGACACGAACCAGACCGCTCTGTTTACGTTCTAGTGGCTCTAGTATAGCGTGAGAAAGTTAGATGAGAATTTGGGGAAGCTTGTTTGCTTACCAACATAAAACACCTGCCAACTGGAGTTTTTCCTGGAGATAAATCGGATGTTTTTCCTAAGAAGTTTGTGGCGAACGGTCTGCGTTGTTGGGAAACGACTTTTTGGTTACGAGAGCCCGCTAAAACCAGAAAAAATATGCGTTCGAGTTTTCTTCGCTCCTCAGAATAATAAGATACTTCAGTAGTAGGTATAGGTTAACAATACTAGGTTGTGTATTGAAATGTGTAAAATTTGTTTTACCAAATGTTAAACCGAGTACCACAATTGTTAAGGTAAAGGATGAAAAGTTGAGCCTTGCTGACTCAACTACATTTTTAGGCATAACTTTGGACGCCACGCTCCAATGAAACCACATATTGAAAAATTGTCGAAGAGACTGAGTTCAGCAGCATACGCAGTTAAAAAGATAATTAAGATACCTCACTGATGTGGACACTGCTAGACTAGTTTACTTTAGTTACTTTCATAGTCTAATGAGTTATGGCTTATTATTATGGGGCCATGCTGCGGATGTGAATAACATTTTTGTTTTGCAGAAACGGGCTGTTCGATCAATTTATAAATTAGGGCCAATGGTCTCCTTAAGGCAAAAATTTAAAGAGATTAACATATTAACATTTGTGTCTCAATATATATATGAAAACATTATGTACGTTAAAACAAATATAGATTCTTTTAAGAAAAATTGTGATAAACACAATTTTAACACTAGAAATAAGGATAAACTTGCTGCGCATATAAGCAGGCTTAGTAAAGTAAACAAATCTTTTAAAGGCAATTGTATACGCTTTTATTACAAGATTCCTAAAGATATCCAAGATTTACCACTAAATAAATTTAAGCGAGTGATAAAAGAAAAATTGTATAAGAAAGGCTATTACGAAATATCAGATTATATGCAAGATAAATCTCCATGGGAGTAGTTACAAATGTGCAAAGTAGACTTTATATGACGACACAGGTAGAATTATCTACTGTATATGATATATATTTTATCTTTTTAACGTAGCCGCTTTTGGCTATTAATATATTTTTGTTACATATTTAGAAATTTAGCTAGGATAGCCTAGGGCCTGACAAATTGTATTTTTAGAATAGGAGCACTTCTGGGCAGGTTTCTGGGTGGTTTACTGTCCAGGGGGTCCGGCTAACCATACGCATGTAACACAACATTTTCTCTTGGCATGAACTCGATGTTATTTTATTTACCACCTAACGTTACATGTTGTTTGGTTAGCTTGGCCAGCCCCGAGGCAGTGCTTTAGGGGCTAGTTTTAAGTTTTTAGTCCACCTGAGCCGCGTTTACACTAGGTTCATAAAATTGTTATTGTTAAAATTGTTAATTCCTGACCATCAAAAAGCGAAATGTAAAATTTACTACTTTGAATAAATAATTTGACTTTGACTTGACTTGACTTTGACTATGAATGTATAATAAATAGTATTTTTAAATCTTTACACACCTACGCTGAGTGTCCTGTTTTATCCTCTGCGCATTGAAACCTCTTTTTTCAACTGATACGGTCAATATTTTCTAATATCGGATATTCCTTTTGCTACAGGAACTAACGGTGACAGATGACACAGTGTTGGAGGAGCACAGTGAAGACCCTTCCCTGGTGCAGATGAGATTGCTCGGCGATGGAGGTACTCTATACTTTGCTATTCATTCTTCTTCTTTTTCGTCTGGGACAACGAGTCGTCCAACGACCCGATGAACCCAAGTGTCAGAAACCAATTCATTTACAGGGTTAGTTTGAAATTGGATAGGCACTTGAATGGGCGGATCATACCTAGGTATGGTGTTTATATTATTACATAAATAGTGGTCTACTGCCTATCATACAAAATTTTATGAGAGAAACACACTTGCTTTGATGCGAAAAATTCATTAAGATGGTGTGGTATGTCATTTCGAAACTACTTATTTATATGACATTTACCACTGAATATATACAGATTGATGTGATCGACACACAACATAAAAATGGAAGCATCAGCTCATATTTCTATTATGATATTTTCTTTGAATCTGCTCATAACATTTCTAATAGATGAATGTGGCTTCAAATCCCATCAGAGGCGTGATTTTTTTCCACTTGTATCGTTTGTATTAACTTTCTAACAAAAAGTTAATTTACGATAGATGATTTATTTAAATCATTACATTAGGCATGACCATGTTAGAAGTTAAACTTATTAATGATAATGACCATAATACCACACGGTTCCAATTCCTAAGACTCAGTCAAACCATCAACAAACAAAGTTAGCGCCACTTACATATCTAACCGGATTATAAATTAGAAATGCAATCAACTTTAGTACCGAACCAATCCGATTAACCTCATAACTCGGACAGAAATACCCGACTAAACCGGTTTTCATACATACCATATGACTTTCCGGTGTTTTACCGGAGCCGGTAACTTGAGGAAAAGAATTTACGAATTAAAACATGCGCTGCATTAAATTTTTGCTTTGAACGCTGCAATTTTGACTCTCTGACCCCCACCGCGGCTGCGACGATGTGCAGGAGATGGGTCACTTGCTTTGGAGTTGCCCAGTTTGGTCAGTGCCTGGTATGGTTCTTCACAAATTTAAGTCGGCTGAAGACGACCGACGCCGTGAAATGGTTAAATAGCATATCAGCACTGTAATATTGCTGTATTTATCATAGACGAACTGTTGCTGCCAGAAGTCGACATTTGTATAAGTAGTGAGTGACCGTCACGAACCGTAATATCATCTGGTATGTGTGCAACTAATCTAAAATCCGTGGTTATAAACGAGACTATCCATATTGATCGCTTTAAAATGCATATTAAATATTCCATTACAAAGTTTTGGTATTACCGTACCGGGTTAGAGGATAGTGCGCCTTGGGCGCTTTGGGTGAAACGCTTTGTAAAATGTAGGTAGAATATATTGTGAATTGTACCTTGGATATTCGCTGTATCGTAATGTATTGTGTACTTTGATGTCGAATACACGTTATGGCTGTCTCTCCTAAAGCACAGTGCAGAATATATTGGACTTCCGAAAGACAGTTACTGTTCATTGCAACTCGTCTGTTGGATTTTACTTAGGCCTTGGTCTGACAGTTTGGATACAGTTTTGGTTTCCTAAAGCTATATGAGACTGTATTTGGGTGGTAGCTAGGGCTCACCGAGGAGCATAATTTTAGCCCCGAAACTGAAATACAATGTCAAGACAATTATGAACTGTAATTTTGAATCAACTCATACAATACAATTTTGAGTACCAGTGAACATGCCCTGTTTATATACGGATGCTCACTTCGGTGTACATAATGTTTAGAAATCTAAAAAAGTCTCTACTATTTTTGGGTGAAAATAAAACCGAACGGTACTAGACCCTTTCAAGTTAATGTTACGTAAAAAGTAATCAGTCATCGCATTATAAAGACGTGAACAGTAATTGTTCAACTCGGCGGAAATAATCAAAGTTCACTGAATCGTGATGATGTTTGTTTACCCTTTTTTATCCAGTTGATAATTTTACGCCATCCTCATAATTGTCCTGAATAAAGAAGAATGTAAAAAGTAAGAGAAAAATGTGTTAAACAATTTTCTATAAAAAAACCTGTTACGTTCGACATTGGAACGAGACATTCGACACGACACATATTGAAAGACATTGGAATTGGAAGTGAATCAAGTTGAATTTCCAATCTTATAATATCATATGTCCATGGCTTAGCGATAGCGTGTTTTAGATTGCAACTAGCGACCATCTAGTACATGTAGTTTAGCAAATACAACAACAAAATCACATTGTGAACAAAATCACATCAAATCCGTGATTTAGATAGGACATAATTGCCCGCAAAAAGAACGGTAATTTTCGCTACGTTTGACCCATATTTGTGGTTTATTATTGGGTAGAAGGATGAAAGGAAACAGACAGACGTATTGTAATGTTATTATAGATATAACCCTGCTAGAGGGTGCGAGAGTGAGTCTGACACGAACAATTTACATTATTGGATAGTAGAAGCCTTACAGTTGCTTACTGTTCTGTGTATTCCTGGGTTTAGTATTGCTGCCAATTACTGTTGCTATCTACTTACTTCTTAGTACGTACGTAGGTAGGTATCTACGTAATGTGGCGTAACTGCACGTGTGTTGATATGGAGTAATATTTAGCATGTATAAAATGGTAAAAATGCAGCGCTAATTTAATTGACGTGAATGGATTTTTATCGAAGTCCATGCTGAAAGCATGATTTGATTATCGTCGACATAATCAATAATGTGTGGAAATAAATACCTATAATACCTACATACATACATATCGACAACAAGTACTTACCTAGATGCATTTTCGGCATTGTCAAATCTACGCGAGTAAATCTATCTAATACCAAAAAAGACTAACCATAGTTCCTTGCCTAATACCGTACCCTAAATCCTTTCTGACTTGGTTGCGGTTAAAAAGCTTCTCTATTTTAATCACAAACTTCAAAGACTTTCTAAACATAAAAAGTAAAGATAAGTAAGTAATTCAATAAAAGCGAAAGTACTTCAACTTTGCACTTAAAACATTTCCAAAGGGTATTAAGTTTGAATAATATTGATTAAGTTTGTTGAAGTAAGATAAGCCAAAAACTTTTAAACTTGTTATAAAGTATTTAAATTATGTACTTTGTCTTGTTTTAAAGTTCCTATTTAAATAATTTTGGAAGTATTTCATTACAACTTTATGTTAGGTATATAATGTTACCTACCTATGCGAGCTTACCAAGTTATTCATTCCACACTCTACGAGAAGACAGCTACCAAATCTCATTTACCTGTAGTTACATTCTTTGGTGGTTACTTTATTCCTATGCATATAGTGTTTGTTCAGTGAAGATTGAAGGAAGAAGCAGCAGTGTGTAATGGATGGAAGAAAAAAACCATGTCTAGGCTTCCATCTTTTATTTCAACGTAAACAGAAACAAAGTCCTGACGTTTGTCGTCTGTCCGTCTGTCTGTCTGTCCGCTGGCCAGCAGAATGCTGAGGACGTATCACTGGAATAAGATATTTTGATCTGTGCTCGCTATAATAACGTTTCTACTATTACTAATTCTAATGATTGGTTATTTTAATCGATCGTTTTTGTTTGCAGTGATCGAGTCCATCATGCGAGGCGAGGTGGTGGGCGTGATGCCGCGCCGGTCACGCTCCAACCTTCAAGTAAGTCTCAACACCTAGGGGAACCTAAACCATCAGAGACCAACACAAATCCTTGCTAGGTGAATCTATACCACCCGACACTTTCATTCATCATCATCATCACATTCAAACGTTGAACGGCTCGGTGTCCCACACGAAAAGAAGAAGAAGAATCATCACATTAGCCTATAGCAGTCCACTGCTGGACATAGGCATGCCCCAGGGTGCGCCACAATGAACGATCTGCCGCTTTCGCCGTCCAGATGACTTAATCCACTCTCATTCCCTTCTGAAAATTCATAGAGCAGTAATTTTAATCTAACTAGCCAGAAACTCAAAGCCAGTAACAGATCTACTCGTAAAATTGAAATATAATTTGTAAACTCGTAAACCTTTGAAATACTGATAATATAAATTTCATGTAGTCGATAGGTCTTATAAAATATCCCATTACATGAAGTAGGCGAAACTAATCTGTTCTTTTTGATTACTCGAAAAGAACAAAAGTACAAAACCTGATTATATTTCTGAACCAAATTCCTCAAGAGCATGAAGTTTCCTATCGTCATTCCTATCTTATAGCTACAAAGGCATGACAAGTGTTAGTTATCTCATATAAGTAGAGACACCACACATGCAACAATGACGTGAACTCAAAGCAAAAAGCAAACAATAGATAAAAGGAGAAATTGCCAGTGCAAATTCTTATCTAAATATGTGTTGTCATTATGATAACCCTATTCTCACTGTATTGTCTTATCACAATACAGTAAATGTATACGATACATCACCCTATTGTACGTGTCTGAGTCATGTAAGAGAATAATAGAACGTAAAATGTTATTACCACTCAGATTATGGTTACAGATACAAACTTATATTTGCAATTAAAACTTTAAATGTCAAAATTAAATGATTCACTGAAAATTCTACAGTGATGTAATTAAACTTATACCTTCGTTTAATTATGGTACTTATCTAATAACTATTAAAAATATAGTAAAAACGGTAATCGTAAAAACAAGAGAATCAATAAAAATATCCCGAATGAAAGCAATAAACGAAACTAAAATACCTAATACTAAAAGCGAAAATAAACGAAAGAGAATTCGAGACGACTCTCAATTGGCAACGTTATTAGAACAGAGATATTGTATTCCTCTATTTGCTGGTGGTCCGAGCTCGAATTAGCTATTCCCGTCTTGATTGCGATTGCGTCCTATGTTGGTTATTTCTGCACAAGTCGCGACAGGCCCGACTCGGGTGCCTATGACACATTCGACCGTTTTATCCTGCGACCCTCCTGAGCAGGTTCAGCTAAATATGGCATAATGACTAATTGCCTCAGGTCTAAAGGACTTGGGTGATTGCTCCCGATTTCGTTACGCATGTTGACGCATTTACCGATAGTACCTGTCAAGCTATGATTGAAGTATTAGAAATAAAGGGCTGCGTGTTAGATCTCCAGCAATTAACTATGTAATTACGAGTTGAGATGCATCTAAGAAAATTGGACGACCGCACAAACTATCGCAGACACATAAGTTTAAATTAATCGATTTAAAAGTTGAACCGTCCCAGTGTCTGAGTTGGCGTGGTTGTTCCAAACTCTAAAACGTCGAGTTTCTGCGCTACTGAACTCATTTGAATATTGGAATAGAGGAAGCGCACGAACTTAGTTGAGCTACTCCCGGCATTGTTTTAAACTAATGTTAATCGGGGATGTTTGAGTTGGACACGAGTGGAGCCTCGTGTGTTGGCTTTAAAACTTCCGCCAAATCTAATTTGGATCAGCCCCGAAGTTACTACTTTAACATAATTAGTTTTCAGTTTGTTTTGGTGTCAGATAAGAATATCTCGTGAAGATTTATTATATGCAATAGTATGTAATTAGATACAGAACTAAACAACGAATTTCATTTGCTTACCCACTCTTTTACAGCAGGCAATGGCTCAGTAAAATCATCCAAGTAAATTTGTATTGATTTTTTACCTGTGTCTCATAACATGTAACATTTAAAACATTCTATTATTCTTTGCTATTCTTTTGTTCAATATTTATAGATTTTCACATCTCACGTACAAAATAAGTGCTGATATTTAAATGGTTGAATAGGGAGTTGGGAGAGGTTCGAGTGGGTGGATTGTAGAAACCAATTTTATTTTTACAACCGAGCTGAGCAAGGTCGCGAGGATCCGGACCCAAGGACCTGACTTTCACGAAGGTCTCAGTCTTAGAGGAGCCTTGAGTGACTAATTACTTTGTACACCTCTACATCCATATTAATTCAAGGAATTCTCTAGAACGTCGTGGCTGGTGAAGGTTAGATAGACTATTTAGCATCCTTGGAAATCTAGAACACTGTTTGGAGTTATCGTAGTAGTTGTGCCCATATATCTTGTTTTGATGATTCATCTGACGATTAGCAAAGTAAGTGTTCGAATACAATTTTAACTACTTTCTGTTTCGTGCTTCTATAAATAAAAAGCACCTCTGAGCCTCAGTGAGGTACGCAATTTGAAGACAAAGAAATTTGAAATGTAGTGCGTACGTATTTGTTAAACAGTATCCAACCAAATATAATAACGAACTTGTGTTACGTTGTGAACCAAATAATAAAACAATAGACGCAAAACAAACATCCCAAAGACCCTCGTTCCACTTTCCCAAGATCAGAGGATCTTTGTTACGTGATTGAAATAGGTCAACGGCGACGTAGACAAAGGTACAGATCAGAACCAAGCGAAGACAAAGAAAGTAGACGTTATCTCCCTATTATGTTTATTGATTGGCTATTTGCTACCCATTGCTGGTTGATTCGGGCATTTCTTTACAATATGCTCAAGAAAACCAGCAATGCTTATTCAATTGGGTAGTGTACGTAATCAAAATAAGCCCTTTACTGCGCACTGAACCATTGTAACCCCCAGGCGACACGCAATTCAAGCCGTGGCCAATTATCCTAGACCCCAAGCGTATCATCTAACGCAATATAAAGCGACTAACTTCGCAAACATTTTAGACCGTACTTAGTTGGATGGATATGTAGGTCGCTTTCAGTATAAATTATCTGAGATGAAATTGAATTTTAATGAGCATTTTGCTTTTCAGACTTGTTTATATACAAGAGTATCTATGGCTTTGTCCCGCGCAAACATAAGCCAGAAAAAGGGAGAAGGTATTACGTAATTCCAAAAGGCCATTATGTGAGTAGAATGTAAGATTGTATTTAATGGGATGTCATCGTCGCTGTAATATCCGGTCTGCAAGGTTAGGATATGGGCTGATCCCATCTTCGCCGGATATAACAGAAGGCTGAGATTTGACATTCAACTACTTTAGTAATATTATATGGTCTGTGATTCAACTAATATGAAAAAAAATCAGTTTCAAGCCAAAGCGGGATGGCGGGATCAGCTCTTACTGGTCTATTCGCATGTTGGTCACGTATGTGCAGTGGCCGATAGTACACATTTCGTATGCCGTCGATACTCTCCTCTATAATTCATATCTGACATGTTTGCAGCTCGAATCAGCGAATATGTTTCATAAACTACGCTCTCGGTGCTGTTTTGCATTTTATACATTCAGTGGATCGATTCTAAGTTATAAATATGCTAAGTCAGTTGTGCCATATTCAATTAAAAAAGCATTTACAAATACCTTTGTTTCAATTTCGCTAGCTCGCCTTTCCGCCCGACGCAACCAGCCAACCGCTCTATCGGAATTCCGTTTTAATTCAACCGAAAATTCAAAGCGACGTAAATTCTCCAAATAATGCGATTAAGCTGAAACATGGCGCGTCGATTTGACAGGGGGACCGAGTGCGCGGCAATTTGTCTGGTTCGCCGACCCCGCTCAAAGACACGACCACGGACCGAGCACACCCCATAAACAATTCATCTTGTGAAACTCACGCAAAGCACCAGCATAACTACCATTATGCATGCCCTTAGCTTACTTATCGATTCCTAAAGTACACTCAAACAAATCATCCTCGCTTTTCGCTCCAGCGGTACTCTAATAACACCATCTCTTTCATTTCGTGAGCAGAATGCTAAAATGGTGATCCTAACCTCCGTTGCTTCGTCACGTTCCGCGAAAACTGTAAATGAAACTTTAAAAACTGCACTTAGAACTGATTTTGGTTCGCAACAGGAACCTTTCAATGCAGGTGTTCCATGATCGTGAAACTTCTATTACCTACTAAAGTTCTTTTAACTTTAGAATTGAATGGTCGAAGCACTTAATTTTATATTACTTTTTTAAAAGCTGCCACATTCTATTAAAACTTGGCTCCATTTCCGTGTAATGGTTAATTTTTTAAACGCTTGACTTTTTAATAGCACTGTACAGTAGCATATACGGGTCTGGGAAAACCAGTGATTCATTGAGCTGCCTTTCAATTGTAAGTGCTTTCAAACTCATTGCTTTAATTTAATGTCTTTGGCAAAGTTGGTTCCTTTTGTCCTTGACTTTAGCCGTGAGCGCTAATGATTCCATCCATTTGTTTTATGGTTTTCACGATTAGGAACTATTTACATAAAAAGGCGATGCAAGAAAAGATAAAATTTAATTTTACGACATGAGTGCCTTCTTTGTTGTTAGAAAATACTGTTACATTGTTCGGTTAATTCCTTTGTGTGCGAATGCAATTAGAGGAAGCTGATTAAGGGCGAGGTCAAGAAGATGCCATGCGTGTTCGGAGATTAAATTTTAATTCTCTCTTGGTCCTTTATCTGGCTTTGATGTGAAGGGCTTCAGTAGGGGAGGCATAGCTCTCTGAATAATGGAGAGGGTTGTCATATTCTCCCATTTAGGGTTGCTATGTATAATGTGAGGTTTCATTCAGATTCTTGCTCAATTAATTTATTAGGCCATGTTACAATATCTTTGCTAAAATTCAGCAGTATTTGCTTATCAAGATCACTAACGTGTAGTACTATCTCTGTGACTTTTATTCATAGCCATTCATTACTCAGCTCACGTATGATGATATGTTGATGTTATTATAAAATGCAAATATTATTATGCCAGTCGCCAGATAACCCAAACAGCGTAGTGTTGGCGTAAGGAAGTCATTTCGTTGCATTTGCAGCAACATTTCAGTGAAACTGTTTCTATTTGGCCGCCTGCCAAATCCAGCTTGCCACCTTTCAGACCAATTCCAATAAATTATCATTTAATACTACGAGAAACTGTAAAACCGATGTTGTACCAGTAAATTATTAAATGAAATGTTTGACGTCTAGATGAGGATTATAAGGAACCTGTTCAACTTATGTCTGTATGCACATGTAAGCGCCAATAAGAAATATTTTTTGCAAGTGTGTTAAAGTTTTATGTCTCTCCCACGAAAGATTTTCATGTACTAAGCTGACCTGTTGTGTATTGTTCTCAATGTTATGTCCTTTGTGTTCTTTTGTGTACAATAAACGGTTAAATAATGTAAAAAAATCCCCTTTTACATGAAAAATCTCGTACTTATCCTTGTATCAAACCAATCTCATTAAAATTAATAGATTTGATTTAAAATATCTTTTATAACTGTACTTGTAAGAACGAACTGGTGAACAAAGAAGATGTCTGCTCAGATAAAACACAAAAGGAAACCCGCGATAAATCCTTGAAATAGGAACCCGAAGTCCGCTGTAAATAGAATATGCCATGCAAATTGGAACTGTGAGAAAGCCGTATCAGAGCTTGTCAAGAAATGCAAGCGGTTTCCACTGACAGGATTTGAGCAAGAAAGGGTCCCAATTTTTCGTTCGTAGGATTTTTATTTTTGAAAACTATATGGGAAAGGTTCTCTGAAAGATAGTATAAAAGAACTACTAATTGCATATTTTATATAGCGAATTTATTATCCACTTTCCGATAACCGAAAATTATTTTAACATCCGTAAGCTGTAAATACGTGGCTGTCGGTGCCTAAGTATTAGATTTAATTAATCTTAAAGGAAGTCTATACTTCATCGTGTAAAAACGACACTAAACGATGGATATTTTCATTTTATATTGTATTTTGGCTCCATCTTTGACAAGAATCCGTGCGGAATGAATAAGCCTTTTTGCTGTGGGGTCAGACCGTTGACAACGTAACGATGATGAATCGCTTCCATTTAGATTTTTATTATCATCATCATACTGGAGACTTGAGTACATACTGCACGGCATCTTAGGAATATGATCGTGGGATTTGAGACCTTCAATTGTTTGTGTTCGTGATTTATTATTACACATTAGCATGAACGCTTTTACAGGTCTTAATTTTAGCGGCATCTGTTTTAAAGTCAGCATCCACTTCAGTTTCGTATATATGTTCTTGGTTTTGCAATAATAATATAAATGCATGGCTCGATTTACCTCATTTTTATCACAATTTTCAACATTTAGCATACATTACGTAATTTTAATAATTTGACCATAAACTCTTAATGCCCTTCTGGGGATCCACCCCCACCAAATTGGAAATACGAGTAAGCATTACGTATTTGCGATTCAATTACGTATAATATAATTGCTATCACAACGTTTACCGGCTTGTTTTCGGCACGCTCGGTCTGCTCGTGTCAATAACTCGTGATTCATTCTGAGGGGAGCCCGCCGAGTTGTAATCACCAAAGTTTGATACAACATCGGCCGACTTTCCACCTCTATCGGAGTTGGTTAATGCGAGTTGCCGAGTTGCCGACTGCCGTGCAGCGGGATATCGATCGCGCCAAGTGCGGGATGCCGGGATTCGTCTGGCGCGCCCGGGTAACCGAAACCCCCCCTCGCCTCACCCCACGAGCCTCCGCACCCTCCCGAACCTGTCAAAAGGGTACCTTTAACGTGCCACTTACTACTTTGTTCTTGTTTTGTTTGAAGGTTAATATTCGTTTTGACCTGGATGACAAGTGCTGTTTTGAGGGTTTTATAATAACAATTCGAGTAGATGTACAATCAAACCTTCGATAATCTATCTGTTCTCATCTAATTTGCAATCATGCACTTATTCTAATCTAATTAGCATTTATGCACGCAGAACAGATTTTGTTTTGATGCTTCTATTTCTTGAAGATCTATAAATCGTTTCACCTTCGCAGTCATCATCATCATCAATCAATTTTCGGATCATATTCGTAATACTGTTAATGTGAGCACTTCCCTGGAGTAAGACTGCCTCGTCTATGAACAAATGCCGATGTTCTATCGCAAAGTTGTCAACAGCACTTGATGACCAACCTGCTTATCAGAAAAAACAATGACCTTGCATATACGGAAGGCGCAGCGTGTGTGAAGTCCAATTAATTATGCAAGTTTGTGTCTGGCGGGCCGTCAGGGGCGGGCGCGGGGTGCGGGGTTGCCGGCCCCGTCCCGCGCGCCGCTCGCCAGTATGCGCCATTCTCCCACACCGACACCACAGCGCTTGGTTACTGTTCCTCGTTTGAACCGTTTACGGAACGCATCTTGCCTTTCACCGCACTTGAGCGTCACATGTTGATAAAAATTTCTAATGTTTCGCGTCACGTCGTGAAGTGATTTCCGTGTTTTGTGGCCATTTTGGAGCTTGGAGCGGCGTTCGCCGGCGACACCGGTACTTTATGATTCATTGTTAGCTTTTACGACGCACTTGTGACTTCATCTTACATAATTATTTTCTGTTCTGCATCATAAATTGTATGTTTCGTTGCATTATTCTTCTCAATTTATATTATTATGTAGATAGTTTCTCATTTCCTAGTAAAATTATACACATATTTATTGCAAACGAATGGCAGATCAATGTTTCTCCTTATTTCTCTGATCGTTTTCTTTAGATTTTCTTATTAGTTTCTTTTATTGTATTATGTTCTATCCTGTCTGCACTCTACAGTACTAGGTGAACTAAAACCAACATAGCAACAGGATTAGAAATAGCATGTCTGTCGCCATCTTAATTAGTTTTAGATTAGATTCTTAGCTTAGTGACTGTAGTAGCTCCTGATCTAATTGGAAGTTGGATCTACTTTGTGTAGGCAGTGTAGTGACTCACGGTCTAATCTGTGCCTGTGAGCACGCATCGGAAAGCTAATTACCATATAATGGTATGAACGCTACCTAATTCGCTCACGTACCTATGTATATTATTGCATTCGCGTGCAACTATGTACGCCGTACTTGTAGCGCATACGAAGTGGGTATAGATAACCACACCCCGCCACGAGTTCGTCTCTGTCCAACGTACGTGGAATGGAAACTATCTCTTTTCGGCAGATGCAGCTCTGCTCCGTTAATTCCCGAGCCATTTATTATGCTTTCGGATATGGGAACCCGTTGACACCGCGTGAGTGCTTGCGTGGAATTAGACCAGCCGCGAATCACTCGGCTCGCGGCACGTAACGCAAACGCAACGCACGACGACGCCATATTGTTATTGTTATTACATCGCCTTCGAAGGAAACAGCTCGTTTGACTCGCTCCGGTGTTTGCTTTTGTTCTTTTCTAACTTCTTAGTCGTTATTGTTCCTTTGTTCGCTATGATAAAGCGAGCGCGACTGGACGCATTATTTATAAACATTCCCTCATTGATTGGAATGTATTGTGTTGCGCTATTCTCATAATTCTTAGTATATACAACTTTTAAAGGTCATCTATTGTACTGAGGTTTACACAATCTTAGCTACCTACTTTCTTCCTTATTTACATTATTCACTATTACGTAACAACAGGTGCTGGAAAGGCTTGCGGTTTGGAATGACTGT
Organism: Keiferia lycopersicella; assembly: GCA_029255805.1. Lineage (NCBI taxonomy): Eukaryota > Metazoa > Arthropoda > Insecta > Lepidoptera > Gelechiidae > Keiferia > Keiferia lycopersicella. The sequence goes on along the minus strand of JARACZ010000009.1, from coordinate 9,282,541 downwards.
TGTCACTAATTGGATTTTAAGAGAACGTCGTCCACACAAGGCAGTTAAATTCCTTATAGGGAGTAAAATGGTTGTGGCACGAACATAAAGGCAGTCTCGATTGTAGTCGTATCGTAGCCGTCTGCCCACGTAGAATGTTGTCCGCCTACTCTCCGTGTTATGGGGGATATATCTCACAGCAGACATCGGCCGGTACTCGCACATATCTGTCTGCTGGCTCGGAACACGAGTTTTGAATTTACTCGAGTCAAACTATCCCGCTTCTTCGAAATGACTAATCCTATAAGGATGTGGGTTGGCGTCGTGGTTTGAAATACGCTCTGTTGTATCGGAGTGAATGACAGAGACAGGGATTACTAAATAGTTGCAGTGAGACAACTCTCGGCTTGTTTCCGACAAGCGGTCACGACTGGCTCGTCTTTATGGCTTGCGTCGGCGTTTATTTTATTGTGATGCGCCGTTATGTAAATCTTTCGATAAACCGACGCGAATTTACTTAATAGCAGTTGTTGTTGCATATTTCCATTCTAATGCGAGCTTTAACATTTAAATAGCCAATACAAGTCATTCTATTAATATCTTTGTGCATATTTGAATACCACTTAGGTTCAAATTTGATCGTGGCATACGGGTCGGCCAATTTTATCTACTCTTTACGAGTTCGACCTAGTTTACAAAGCGGATTAATTAGGTATTCCTTTAGTTGCAGCTTGTGCAGCTTGTGGAATGAGCCGGACTCAGGGTTGGCTCCAACTACTGCAGTTTTATCTCTATGTTTGTGTGTGTGTGTGTGTGTATGCTGCATTGCACAGCAATGCTAGTTTATAGTTCGCCAATCCATTTATTTCTTCACTCGTAAGAACTCGTAAAAGGTTACTCTGAGTACGCTTCTGACGTTAATTCGAGTACGCCATAAAAACTAATTTAAGACTCTTTACTCTCTTAAATTGGCTCTAGAAAGTTGAATCCGCTCTTGTTAAGTTAGTGCTCGTTTTATGACTTTGTTTAGCATTTTGTGCCATAACTATATTTATTGGCACTTATGTGCAGGAAACGTAAAGTATACACGTATCTAGATACGAAGTAGCCATTCTCATTATTTAATACAAGTTAGAACCACCTGAGGGCGTGCAAAGCAGCTGGTATAAGTTACAGGTAAGCTGTAGTAGCAGTATCCGCGCTATAATCTAGTTAGAGGAGGGCTCGAGGCTTAGGGCTAGGGAGCTAGGGCCGGAGGAAAACCAGTTATAGTACCGGCCAAAGAGGGTAAGGGGGGGGCAGGTGGTCAGACGGGTCTCGTTGCACTCGTGCCTTCCGGAGCTCGCGAGATTGAGAGATAAACGCGGCGAACACGACGTATGCACATTGCCGACATAACTCCGCGCTGCGGGCGAAACGCTTTGCCAGCTCACCTCACCTTTGTTTGGCTTGGGAAAGTTGTTCGAAATAATAGCCGATGAGTGCTCGGCTATACAATTGCACAATGGCGGCTGGCTTATAAAGACATTACACACATTATTTTCAATTGGAAACACATGACTGAACTTGGAAACAATGCATAGTTTAATCCGTGATACAATTTAGAGATTGGACTATCAAGGTTAAAGAGGTCAATACACTTGTTATCGTCCCACTAAAGAACATTATCTACTGGACTAATTTAGTGTATTTAGCCGATAAGCTAACGTCTGTTCACATTAATAAGTCATTATCATCAATTGACTACGACGCTGCTACAAAACAAAGGCACACATACACATACCTACTTGTAAACACAGTCAAAGGTTACATTAGTTTGTCTTGTTGTGCAACTTGTTTAACGTATGCAATTTATGCATTTGCATTATGTATGTACTTGTAGTTTGTTGTTATAGCGAACGATTGTTGAATTGATTGTGCGTTTGCGCGCATTAATATGGCCTCGTTTGTTTATCATTAATTTTATTATGATTATTTTATTTTTTAGATGTGTTGAGGACTTGGCTTTTAGGCAACAATAGAACATGAACGCATTTTTCTACTGAAAGAGGTTCGTAATGATATCTTCCTTACGTTTATTAAACTTCTATTTCAAAGAAATTGCCTTCATTTCCACGAATCCAACTTCTTTGAACATCAAATTGACTCTCTTGAAATAAAATCAAATTAATTTTCTCATTATTACTTCTAAAGTGCCGTTTATTTTCTTCTGTTGATTTCGTATTACGAATCTTAAAGCCAGTAATATTTTCTTAGTAACACGTTTAGACCGTTAACCTCACTCAAGTTGTCCAATTATCCAAGACCTGCAACTTTCCATACAGACTTAAGTTCTTTATGGTGGTGTTAATGTCCGGGGGGAGTCAGTGGACCACTTTATCATGGTTAGGCGTTTCCAAGGGAGCGGGCGACAGCCCTGGAGGTGAACGCAAATAAATCACCCTATAGGCACTCAATGGGCCGTTCACCTGCCGGCTAACATCCTGTATACGTTTGATATTGAGCGCGTGAGGAATTGACGAAGTCTATTCGGTGGGGCCCTAATTTATCGCGCTCATAATGTCGTCCACATAAACCAATGTGGGAGTGTAAAGGATTAAAAAGGATTACGCCGCTTTATGAATTCGGTCTGGTTTTTTACAGGCCGCGTGTCGTAATCGGCTTATTTTTCATTTTGTTTAATACTATCCTACATTTTAATAGTGACATTGATGTATGAAGCACTTTTATATCGGTGCACTTAATAATGATATAGTCCCAATAACGGCATATTATTTAAAGTTGACAGGTCATTTACATATTGACATCTTTTAATCAGCTTTTAACATATTTATGATGTCCTTAAATGGCGTGTGTAAATTTTAATGGCGACAAACAGGTTTCCGCTTCACGGAATACCAACATTGTTTGTTGACTTTCCTTTTATATATTATTTGTTGGATAAGAAAGAAAAACCGCCTTGAAAACGTTACACGAATACACTCTAGCCTGTTTACTTTGCAGAAAACTAATTTACGATAAAAATAGCGAAATAAATGTAGGAAAACATGGTTCTTTGAAAGACTCAAGGAAATTGGTTCTTCCTTTTCTACAAGCCTCTCATAAAGCCACTTTTAGCATTTAAGTGATCAAGCGTTTCCAAGAAATTGCTTTAGTCAGAAAAAATAAATAGCACTCTTGGGAGGATTAAGTAGTCGAACCTTTCTGTGAGGTTCTCGCCTACGCCGCCAAGAAATCTGGCGATTCTATCATCCTCTACCTAGCTACGACTGAATTGTTTGAAAGTTATTGGCACAGAAAATGAAAACTGTTCAAACTTTCAAACTTTAGCTTAGTGCAGCGAAGTAGCATGCTGCATGCATGCCTAGCTGTTTCAATATTATGTATGTCAAATATTGGTACCTGTGTATGCTCCCTCAGCAGAAAAGTTTATTCCACAATCATACAAAGAGTTGAAGAGTCGAGAGTATCGACCCGGGCCATGAGTGCTACCATTCGATTGAGCCAAACATACCCACCTAGTATATACTTTCTAGAATATAGTTCAGTTCACAATACACTGCCTGCTGGTTGCGGATAGGAGCACAAAGGCACTCATAATGCCTATGTATGTACTGAATACAACCGAGTGTGTTGGATAGGCTTTGTAAGCCAAGTGAATAATGTATTGATACAGAACCTACGGCATTGTAGGATCTAGATTGTGGTATGGTCTCGAAAGCGGTTTTGATTACTAGGAGTCAGAAACTTGACTTATTTGAAAACCAATTGGATTAAAGAATTGAATCTGAAATTGCTTTTGAAGCTAGATTTGTATTAAGAATACCAAAATGTTTTATTTCAATATTGTAAATGAATAAAGATGATGAAAGACTTCAAAACGTAGTGCTTAGTTTAATTTAACTTGTTTCTAACCATATCGCCTACGCTGCGCCATAAACAAGTAGGTCCCAAACACGAGCAACTCTCTCTCAAACACAAACAAGCCCTCCCATATGTCAAAGGTTGTTCACATTAATTACTGCGAAGACTGTGAGCGTACACGTGGACGGATAATCTAACAACCTGCCTTAAACAACACTCCAGCCATGAATCCACAACAGAAACTGGGTCGCATTTTGCCCGGGCTGGTATTCGCTACCATCTTTGAAGTATTCTTCTTTTTTACTGTAAATTACTATTAATCTAGAGGTACACAGAGCAAACATGTCACTTGTATAGAGAGTTGCAAGCACATTATTACTTCTCTGGTTTGTGAATATGTAGGTGAGGAACTATCCCGAAGGATGGAATGAAGTACCTACAAAAGAAACTGCTTGCCGCTGCAAAAGTCTCTGCAGATTTCGACATTACTCTTGCAACTTTACGCCATTAGAGGGCGTAACACAAGATGATCTGTCACGGACAGTACGATAAAGGGGTAAAATAAAGAGAGAGGGTACAATATTACCCCCAAGGGTGAATGGCACGGCAAAGGGTAAAGCGACATAAAACGAATCGTTCGCTTTCATTTCGTACGAAGCCGTCAGACATAAAATGAATTTGAATTAATTCACGTTCTAGCTTGGCATAATATTTTAGCAAAGGACTACTGCGGAATCGGTACAGAAATTGTTTTTGGTTTGACAAGCGAGTTGTCGAACTTCGGAATGTGCGATTTCCCTTTGGGACGAGTAAGCCAACAACAAATGTTCGATAGCCATTGTAGTTCGCTTTGTTTGCTTTCGAGGACACTAAGGATGCTGCTTGTCTATCGGCTTTCACATAGAATACACTAAGCCAGTGTAAATGTTTGTCTTGCGATAAATTAGATAGAAGCCGGCGAATGCAGCATTGTGCAAGACTGGGTGACACACTTAGGAAAAGTAGCAAGGCGCATTGCGTTCGCGTAGGTCAGTCATGAGGCCCACTTTCTCTACATTTCACTTTCACTTTTGACTGTTTACGAGTTTTTGTCTTTTTGTGGATACATGCGTTTCAGCTAAGTTTGCTTGCGAAAATCTTGGAGACAAAACATTCGCCCACGCAGTGTATTTTTGACAGTAGATTGTATCACATTAACGCTATAAAAATAGAATAGAAAACCAGCTTTATAATACGTCTGAAAGTAATCAAATTAAGCTTCGCCCACGGTCGGAGTCGGTAATCGATACGAAATGCCGAATCAATCACTGATTCGATTCGTAAAAAGACCGACGTAATCTTGCCGCTATGTTTATCAAATGACGTAATAGGTTTGTTATTTTAATAAAAAGTAGACTTGTTACAAATATATTTTGTAACTTTCTCCCCGCTCGTGTGCAATGCAAATTCAAAAAGTTATAATTAACGTTTTAACTTTCTATTGGGGCGAAATGTTCTCTGTTGTTTGTTTCTGTATAAATAGAGCACAAAGTGCTTAACTTAAAGCTAATGTGAAACCAACTAGATTAGTTACTTTGTTGACAGGTTCATTTCCATTTATTAGGCTTTTGTTTCTATCTAAATATGAAGTCGCAAGTTTTTAGTTTCAATTGCTCAAATTGCAACCCATAATTATTCCTGGGTTTCCTTTCGTAGTTACCTTTCGAGATTGCTTTTGAAACTTCAATGATTAATGCTTTGAAATTACACGCGCGTAATGTAAACCCAATTTCCTGCCTCAATACATACTCCAAAACAGGTTGTTTGTCAATTTTGTGATGACGCATAGCGCGCCGCCGTCAAAGCACGGGGTGGACATATAAACAGTTGAGTCTCGCCGACCCCTACCCCCACCGGGAGAGTTCCCCCCTGGCCCATTTTTCACAAGTACTTAGCATTTCGTGTCAGCCCCCCCCCTACCTTTCGAGCTCCTTTCATGCTATTCGCCGTAAATTATGTTATTGCAAACACTCGGTCAGCTGAGCTAATATTTTTAAACAAAATTCTTTTCGAACACAAAGGAAACAGAAGCGTGTACCTACTGTACAAATGAGACTGAAACACGAATAACGTTATTAAATTTGCTCTGATCTTGATAGAATAACATTCTATTGTTTGAACAGAAGGTAGGAATCTCATTGTTCATTCGGGAATGAAAATTTTATTCTTTACGTTTGACGGTTAGACAACATTAGGTGTACAAGAAGCTTGAGTGTGTAAATTATTTCACAGCGAATACTAAACTAACCAATACTAAACTAACGTCCCGATTTAAAATACTTAACACTACACTAAGCTCCACTTTAGGTTAAAATACTTAACCTGACGACAGATTATATATTCTTTTAAGTTTCTGATGCAAAAAAAGAATACTCTTTCGACTCGGTTATATTATATCGGTTGTTATCCATCAGCGTTATTGCATTACGCTGAGCTAGTGCTTGCTCCGTCCAGTCAGCAATAACCGGCGTAGGTGCGCCGCTCGCCGCTGAGTCGGCAGGATCCCGCCGTTGCTGAATCGGCAGGATCCCGCCGTTGCTGAATCGGCAGGATCCCGCCGGCATGAGTCAGCAACCCGCCGGCAGCCGGCAGCCGTGACTCGGCACTAACCAATCCACCCGTCAGCCGAAATAAGTGGATTGCCCCTTCACGACTCAATGATTCCAAAGACTTCTTTGTGCCGGCATAACTCCTATCGATTACGTTTTAATTCTCCGGTTTATTTCTTTATTATTACTTCCTCTCAATTGAAGCCTTTTAGGCGGGTAAGTTCACCGGTTACCCAGTAGCGTCGGAGATTAGACGCTGACCCAAATTGCTTTTTAATGAGGACGAAACGCTCCCCTAATTCAAACGAACATGAATCTTTGTAAAGATGCTAATGTTTATGGATAAGCAATTTGAAATTTCGTTTTTGTTTTTTGTATAATTTTAGATGAATACTTCGGATTTATTGTCAAAATTTACCACCGTCATTCATTTTGGTTTTCTTTGAGTGGGTGTCGACAAAGTTTTGATTCAGGCTCCAGTTCTGTGAGAAAGCAATGTAATTAAAATCTAATGTTTATGAGTTTCCATGTGGTGAAATACAGATGGTACATAAAGCTAGTACACACACGAAACCCTGTAGATTAGGGCACTGCTAAATATCTACGAAGTAGTCATACCGTACTAAATAGTCAGCCATTTATGTTGCCTATTCAAAGAAAAGCTCATGCTGAATAATAATGTCTAGCTTCAACAGTAATCACGTTATATTTCCATTACCTACGTTTTTCAAGGCAGTGGAAATTTTAGAAGGCGGTGCAAGGCTTGTAGCGCCAAAGCAGCCTGCTTAGTTTGACGACATTCTTGCCTTCAGACCGATCCATCCTGTACTTTAGATTATTAACCGTATGTTTTCTTTACTTGCAGAGGGTAGAGCGAGACATCACGAAGAGTCCTGCGACCACCGGCGGCAGGAAGAAGACGGCTGCCGTGAGGAGCAACGGCCAGATAGCACAGGCTGATCCACCACCGCAACCACCAGGTACGTTTCCTATATTATTACATCCCTTATTTATGTTGACAGTGGATGCGGGAGGCACAGGGCCGGCGTAGATGGCAAGAAAAAGAAGAGGCTTATACTCAGCAGTGGGTAAATGTGGGCTGATATGATGATGATGATTCATGTTGCCAAAGTATAAAGTTTGGGAGGACAGCTCATAAAGTGCTTACAGGTCTTCGTACACGAATACAGAAAAACTAGTCCATCGAAGAACGCTCGTTATTCTACTAAAATTCGATTAAGCTACTTCATTAAACGATCGTCAAAAACAGACATCTTTATATTGCTAATTGATCATACGAATCAATAAGAATCTTCCAAAATATACGTACCTACAGTCTTGATAAAGACAACTAATGAATGGCGAAAGGTCAAGTATTTGTTGTAGGTATATTTCAGCGTATATACTTACTTATGTTACAGATACAGAATAGTAGTCCTACTTTTAGTAGGTACAAAATAATACTTGTAGGCTGCTAAATAACTCGGGGTTACAAAATGAATTATTGAAATAATAAATTATGAATCAATCATTATTGCTGAATGAATACACTACCTATAAAACATAATTATCGAATATTCCAATTTCAAGCTGGTGTGATTTCCAATAAGAGTATGAATTCGCTGATATTCTGTTCATCAGTATTCCAATAAGAGCCTTTGATGTCATTATTTACCGTATGAATTACATTATATGAAATGAATAAACATTCATATTCCGCATTTAAGTATATTTCTGTGCCAAGCACGTTGATACCTAGACTATACATGTTTATAGGTTCTGTTTTCAGTATTGTCGGCACGCAGTGTCGCAGGGAGCAATATACGTAACGGGGCTGGTACAAAGGCTCTCCTGGGAGTGATCCCGGCTCGTCCGTAATACGATACGATTCAGAGCACTCAGGTGTGTCGGCTCGGTCGATACTTGTGTTGCTGTCTGTTCCGAACCCACTCTTTGCGGTCGAATAGCTTTTACAACTCCCATTCTCCTGTTTGCATCAAGTTCTGATTAGTTCTGAATAAAGCAGTTCATTGTGCGATCTGGTTTCGCTCGCTGTAATAAAATTACCGTTTGAACTTTCATGACCTTCGAGTCTTTTGTGTACGAAAACTTTGCAACATCATTTAAATAATAAAGCCTTTGTCTGTTTTTCTTTAACATATCTTGTTATATTTCTTTCGCTTCAGCTGGTTTTTGTAACGTCGACGTCGCGTAACACTTTCTTGGGAAGACCTTTTCTAAACGGAGAACAAAGAAGCTTCACTCAGTTAAAATAAAATACATTCAAGGCTGAAAGAGCCTCACGTTACTTTCATTATTTTCCCAGAAATCTCTGCGCAAATGTGATGTTCTGTGTTTGCTGCTGTAAGATTTCCTCGTGTAGATAAAGGGTTATAATCAGGATAATGGTCACATGTTTTACACGCTTTTATGTAATACGCTAAAACGACGCGCACCCTAGTGGTATAAATTCTTATTCCCTTCGTAAACACGAGCCAGTATGGTATGGCGGTAATAAATATCTCATGCACATTCTTCTCCACTTCCCCTTTATGGATAGTTTCGTCTCGTTTCTTGACTGCAGTAAAGATGGATTGCTACCATTTGCTACGGAAATATCCGTTTACTTTCTTGCAGTTTTATGTGTACTTGCTGTAATTTCGTCGTTCGTATTCCATGCTAAGTTGACTATCCCAATTCTGCTAAAACGTATTCCTGTAATCTCAGCTGCATTGCAGGTATAATACGTTAGATGAACGCATCTGACTGTGGACTCTGAATATCTAGTGCCTATTTCCTTTCATGTGTGGTGGAGCGGAGGTAGATAGAGCCAGCCCGGTGCAGGGAGCCCAGTAATTGGGTGCATTCGGCACCGCAGCTCCGCATTAGCGTAATGAAGCCGACCGCCTCCTGCGAAACACGCTAAGCTCATTCAATTAGTACACATTCTATACCGAATTGCTGCCATTCACACGGCTTAAGGAATACCGGATTGCAATCGGATTCAATTTAGTAAATAGAATCAGGCGATGTTGAAATCATGAAGCTTGGCGCTAAGCTGAATTCGCACTATCTGAGCTGAGCGTTGCAAAACTATGATTCTATAGTAGAGCCAACGTGACCCGATAAAGCTGATAAAACGTGCTTTCATCTGGCGTCTGCTGGTTGTGACAGCCGCGCGCGGCGGCGGCGCGTCGTCACAGGAAGGGGGTCGGCGAGCGCGCAAAGGGACGCGGAATGTACGTGTCGTATAAATCACCGGGAATGACGTAGTGCTCTTTTGTAATATAACTATGAACAGCGTGTCTGCTCGATATTTTGCAACTGTATATCCACATATTTATACGTACGAGTGTGCACGTACACAGATAGTAATGTTTGCTTTACGTATGATGGCAGTCACGTTTGTACGAACATTTCGTGTGTTGATTCAAGCTACGCCAACTGTCATATCAATGAGAATTTCGTAACGCTCACTTCCCTACTTTACATACATATTTAAAACTTTTTTTTGTGACCGGGGCATCCGTTGATTACGTCGTGAATAATTCAGAAAAGATTTAATTTTGTAGCCTTCGGGCTTCATTTGCATAATAAAGAATAACGCATCTCATATTGTAAGCAGTAGGCGACACGCTGATGTTTTGCATAAAATAATAATATGAACTCATAATTCATAATTCATAAACAAGTTTTAGTCCATTTGCGCTTTCTAGCAGGTATTCGTAAATAATTCTAATCGTGATGAACAAAACTCATAAAGGAACCCAAATATTTATTTAGTTTGCATCGTTTTAATAGGCCCCAAGTTAACTATTATTGACTGGAATGGAAAGTTATTATTCGCAAGTTACGACTCGAACCGATGAACAAATATGATAGGGATCGCCGCAAGTTAGTTCGCGTAGACTTTCATGATTCAAACTTTGGTCACTATCGTCGGGTTTTCCAGTTTTCCTGACTGCGTGGTCCGAGAAAGTTTTCAAAGTGAACTTTAGCAGTTAGCTTTTACCGCTTTTACCAACTACTAGTAAAGATACATAATTTTTGTCTTGAGATAATTTTATGCTTCCTTTAGAGTGGTTAAACGGTTGTTTACAGCATCTTTAACGTGTATTTAAATTTTAACGAAGTCATGGTCAAGATGTTGCTAATACTGAGTATTATATTTGCGCAATATTTGCATCTCTCTCTAATTTGATGACTGACGTAGTTAATTTGACTGTTGATACTTATTACCAATGCCTAATGGCTATTTACAAACTAGAACTAGATTAACATTCGGTAATTGTCATTAAGTGTTTACTGATTTCTCGAGTAAAGACCACGTACCGGCATGCGCAGCGTAGGACGGCCCCCCTCGATGGACAGACGATCTGGTCAAGTCAGCGAGAAATGCTGGATGCTGTCCGCTTCTAATCACACACGATGGAAATATTTAGAGGAAGCCTATGTTCAATAGAGGACGTCTTATGGCTGAAATGATGATTAACAGTCTTTTCTGCACTACCTTTACCTGGAACGGACCTGAAGACTATGTTGCTCGAAGACCTATACAGGGTGTTATCTTCCCAAATGTCATGCGCATGACAGCATGGCATCACGAGTACAGGGTGTCCCTGCCGGCGACAGTCCTTTGTTCTGCGTTGTGCGGAATTCGGATATTGGATAAGCCCCGCTCTTCTCTTGTTTACTTCCGTCGTTCATCCAACTGTGCTGAATTTAATTGGTTTTCGTAGTATTGTTTACGTAAACTTTTATAGTCGATTGGGACTTGGGACTAATAAACTACATTGATTGTGCCAGTAATTCTTTCTTGCCATTAAGATACCGTAGGGGCTTTTATTTGTTAGGATTTAAGCAATTTACTAAGAAAGCTTCCCCAACTGTAGTAATAGTTAGTACCTAGTACTACAATTCATTAAATCTTGTACATGTCAATCTTTTTAAAATTGATTGATTGGTACGTATGACGGTATTTTGAAGACAGCGTAAACTCGTAATTTTTTAAAGTACCTACATAGTTTAAAATAAAACTAGACACCGTCACAGAATATTAATAGTACTAAAACACCGTTTAAAAACTGTGTTTATGTTAGCTTTGATTGATATTTGATGAAGCGATCTAATAAGCAGTTATTGATGAGCGTTTGAGGGCCGGTCCAGTTCCGTGTTGTGTCCATTAGGAAATCTACCGAATTTATAATTACTTATTATTGACCAGTGGCGATTATTTTTTACTCCACATTTTGTAATGCATCAAATCACAAACATTTTTAGCTAGAATTCACATATCTGGATGTTATCCTATCGACATACATCAAAAATACTCATTATAACGTTCGTTCAAACAACAAAAGGCTGAAAATTAACTGTTAAGTGAAATCATATAAATTGCACTTGAATCCGGAATTCCAGTTTCTCAAATCGCGCAGCAGATTAGAAATTATTCTAGATATTTGGTAGCTAAGTCTGCAATCTGCATTCAGTCGAGGGTAGTCACAAATTCTGCGTACATGCTCAGCCCGCCCCCTGGCGGCGGTTTGCATAACTTTACATATTCACCGCTAAATGCACCTCCACACGAGGAGCAAGAGCACATTTCACTTAATACACCTGCCTCACCTGCATTTCTAGATGTTTAGGTAATATGATTACTGTTGCGTCATCCTAACAAGCCTGTTTTGTCGACTGTCAGATCCAGTAGGTAGAGTCATCTTTCTTTACAAAAGTAAATGGGCCAATGGAAGCCTTTATGCGCTCGTCATAAGAACGGTCAAAGTCTAATCTGGCTAACCCAGCCTGAGCTTGTCTGTACGTTGTAAATATTAGGTCGGCCTTTTTTAAATTGACTCAACTGCATATTAAGCTTCAGATAAATTGCTCCGCAGCGGTTCCGAAAGTGACGTCAAATTTAATAAACCGTTAACGATGATAGCTCTGAATTTGCGTGTAAACTGTACGACTTTCGGATACGGCATCCATTTATCCATATTACGCTCCTTAATCATACTTTGCTTCCCCCACTGCCCTTGTAAAGTCAAAGTAAAAATAACAACATTAAATTTGCATGCCAACGAAACGGGCGGAGGCACGCAACCGCTGGGAGGGGAGGTCGGGGAAAGGAGGCACACAGACACGAGCACACGCTCCGAGGGAGCAAAGCCCCCGCCTCGCTGCCCCCCGCCATGCAGGAATGCACCCTGTCACCCCAATCTTTGCTTTAGTAATAAACCTCACCTGCTTCTCGAATTACTCGAGAATAATGACGCAGTTTAGCCCATTCGTGTTTCTCTTGCGAGTTTAATAAGCAAAGCGCTGAGATTTTATAAATTTCGTGTTTGTTCTTTGCAGGAATCTTTTACGATATCATCCACATAAATCTGCAAATAACGCAACCCCTTGCCGGCTTTCTTTTAGCTTAGTAATAAGGATCTATTGAAGCGGGTGTGAAAAGAGCTCTTGAAAGCGACGGCACATTGACAGCTATTCTTCTAGTAACGCTCCAGGCGAGAGGGGTACTCTATAGTCGCTTGCAGACTTTCACGTGCATTGTCGCAAATAATTAACTGCATGCTTTCTGCAATTAAAAGTGACACACGCACTCGTTCGTATCACAATGAGATGGAGTGTGGGAATCGGAACCGCCCAGCGTGAAGTGCGATACGATACAGAGAGCGCAAACGCATGAGGGCGCATCCGGCAGCGAAGGTCACTGACACACATGCGCAAACACGCACGTCCGAGAATCGCACGCGACTTAATTAGACACCGACCGTGTCTGCAACTGCTGTGCTTATTGTGTTATTACTCGCTTTATTATTGACTTGTCTTAACTGGCAGTTGAATGCAACGGTTTTTAATAAACTTTCCTTTGATGTCCGTAGCTGTTGTCGCGCTGTCAATTAATGCGTATCGCGTTCGTTGTTTTCATGTTTGTTTCATGAGCTGTCGACGTCGTTTATTGGGTCCTTTATATTTTAAGGTCCATGAATTTCCACGTGCCAGATACGCCAGTTAATTTCGTTGAAAACTACCTATTCAAAGATCAATGTTCTCTGTAAAACCCTGTACTTATATGGGTACAAATTATTTATATTATATAATATTATTTCCCAAGCCAATATAATGTGATAGACATTGTACAAGCTTTCGCCCCATTTCAACCCTATCTCAGTTCCGAGGGTGAGTGAGGGAGTATAGGAATCGTATAAAAATAAGGGTTAGTATAACGTGCTTCGATCCGTCAACGCGGTAGACAGCGTCAATGCCCTTTTCGTGTCGAATCAACCGTTATCGAAGATTTATGCTGTTACAGCAGCGATAGAGGTTATTTTACGAGCCTTTTATTTTTAAACTTTACAAGGGCCATCAAAACACTTTGTAAAAGTGTGTTCTAAATAAAGTGTTTGCATTTACGAAGGCCATTCTCTTTGAACGATCTTAAAAGATACTTAGAATAGTTTTAATTCAATCAGCTAACGTTTCTCACACCTTTGTTGTGATGATGTTAAATGCATAATAATTACGATTAGTTGTGAGATAAAAATGAACAATGGAGTAGGGAAATCGACACCAATCCGCCTTCCGACAACCCATATTAATAGTTTCTTATTCTTATCTATCATCGTATTTTATGTTTTGTTTTGAGTAGTGTCCGTAGGCTTGGTAAAAGAATTTGTTTTAATAACTCTTAGTTTTAAAGACAAACGTTGATTGAAACTTTATTTTATAATTCGAATACAATGCTCAATTAATTAAGGCTTGCATAATGTCACGGTCGTGTCGTGTTCTATCTACTTAATTAATTAAACTAATGATCATTCAAAGGCAGCTATTACTTGTGTACAGATAAAGGTTAAAATATAGGTGTAACCTGACACTTGTGGAGATGTCCGGTGGACGCCTCACGTCGCGGTTACGTAAAGAACAATGAGCGGTGAGAACGCGGCCGCGGGCGCACAACGTCCTCACACTCTATTCTATTTATTTATTCATAGCGTCGTCTCCATTTTATACAATATCGCCGTGGAATTGCAAATGGCCGGCAGTACCGTTTCCGTCCTCGGCTCGTTCTCTGCATAAACATGCATTTGCATATTTTCGACCGCCTCGACCGTGGTCCGCGTGCGAAATAAGTCGCGTGATAACGTAAAACCGGAATCCTGACTGGTTTTATGATGACCATCAATTCTGGTTACATTAAAGACATTCTCAAAACCAAAGTCATTAATTTTAAATGGTTTTCCTTAATTTCCGTCGTTACGTTCTCTGAATTTAAATGATTTCGAATTTATTTTATCAATGTTGAGTTTACCTAATAAGGCTTTGCCAGCGCGCAAGCTGCAGGCGCTGTAAGAGGCTGGTACTCCACACTTGACTCAACATTACGTGTCGTGTAGTAGGTACTTTCACCCCAGAGTACCGTTACTTGAACTACTGTGTGCCCCGTCTCCCTCGCACTCCTTGCCTCAATCTCGATTACCTCAGCCGTTCATAATAGCCTCGTTAAGTATACTTCTGTCTTTATCTTATCCTTTTGAGATTTATTGAACGGACAGCGTGGGGTTGATTTATCAGTCTATTGAAAGGGATTTTGGTTCCAATAAGAATAAAATACTTTGAAAGCTTCGAACAAAGGATGGGAGGGATTCTCAGGATGAAATCTGTCACGCATGTGCCCTTTCTTTGTAAAAAAAACGGTTCGAAAGTCGTAGATTATTATACGATTTATCTCAGCGCGGTTTCCAATTTGAATATCTAGTTTATATTCATGTTCCTTCATCTGATAGGTGCAGTGGACTATAAATCTTATTGTGGCTATTAATTCAGTAACTTTCCTTTCGAACAATTAAATGCTATTCAAACGATCGGATGTTGTCTTTCAAATTGTAATAGATAATGGTACAAAGAGATCAATTGAAAAAGAGTGTATGGGAGTAGAAATGATGACTGGCGATTTTAAATCTTAAAATCTTATCGACAAAAGTATAATAAGTAATATCTACTAGTATAACAGACTGATAGTAAGAATATTTTTCTCATAATAAAGTAGTTCTACTACAAAATTGTGATTTTCGGATTATCCATCCACATTTTATATTTTGCGTTAACAACCTCAAATGGTTAGTCACGAGCTCGACCACACGAAGGATTCTCACAGGGTAATGCAAATGCATTCTTCACACAATTATCACGAGCGGCTAGTCGGCTAGTCTTGCTCCGTTATGACTTTTATTTGCCCTCTGGCGTTGGCTTGGAACTTGCGGGAACCGGTTTCAGTACCCCGGGCTCCATAAATACAGGCTGCCCACTATCAGGATAATCTCTCACATACATTCATCTCGCTCTAATCGCAGTAAAAGGGGAAGATTCATGGTGCCCATAAAGGGAATTTTGCTGTCGAATCTTAATCGGTTCCTAGAAGAATTTATCTCAACCCCTTGGAATAACCTGTTTTACTTTACATGAAGACTTGCTTTTATCGTGTTTTATTATGCTTTCTTTGGGATAGTTCTTGATCAGGTTCAGGTCACTGATTCCAAAGGAATGCAATTCTTTGAAGCTAAACAACAATATTAAGATACACAAAAATAAATATGTTTTCTAAAAATAATATCAGGTAGACAGTCCAACAGCTTTATTTATTCCAAAATGGTAACATTGGTGACAGATTATTTAAATTCATATACTGTACTTATTTTCAACGTAGTAGATTACAAGAACGTGGTATAAATAACTTTATTGAATACAAAACCATACGTGTTATTACTTATAAGCAACCCATAAGTTATTACTTGATAGTGGAATAATACAATGTACCTATTATGCTGATACATACTAGGTTGCATCTGAATTGTAGTTTATCTGACTAGGTATAATAAGTATATTATTGTTTTGCATTAATCTATTTCATCGTTATCTTATCGGGAATAAAAGTTTGTAATTAGAGCAAATTTTGTTTCCGAAGAAATAGTCCATTTTTCCTTACTTCACTCTGACCTAACCCCATTTTTTATTCTACAGATATATTATAATGTTTGTGTACCTACTTAATATAATATTCACCATGCCACTAAATTCAAATTTAGAAGGTCAAGAATGCTTTAATAAAGTAGCATAACAAGTCGTTTGTTCGCTCGTCTCCGGGTCAAACGCGTTACGGATTCCAAGATGGCCGCCACGGTTACGTCAGTGTGCTGCGCTGCGCGGGAGTTGAATTGATCGCGCGCTGATTGACGCTCACGGCCTTTTGTGCATTGCTGGTAAATAGTAAATAGCTAGTGGTTGCGGATCCATTCTGCTTATTGCATCATTATTTATCTTGACATTCTACCACGATGATGATGTTTGTAACACTTCAGATTGTAAGGTTTCCGAGAATCTATTAGCGACGAAGCGATAACTTGACCTGCGTGTCAGAATACGCTCTAATAGAGTTAAATATTACCCAGGCCCACTACGTTTATTTTAGACATTAGCTGTACTGTATCTATGCTTTAAATAGGTATCAAACTGATTTGCATAAAACAAACTGCATAATTCATGAATTTTAACTTGTTCCAAATAAATTCAGGGGAATCAACTGAAAATGCGTTCACGTTACACATTTTATCATTGAACTGACCACGAAACAATAGATTATTGACATTTGCTTGACCTTATTTATCATTAGTTGTTGTGGAAATTTAAGATTGTTTAAAAACACGTGTACATTATTCCTTTGTTACGAAACATACCTTGCCTCTACCGTTTTGTACACGAGGAAGTAAAAGTACTTATAGGCCATTCATTCATACCTAAATGTTTATATACAAAACGAAGCTATTGAGCACGAAGCCGTTAACAAAGATGATGATTACAGCAAGGAAGATTCCGAACGGCCTAATTCCATATTCAAATAACCATTAAACTAAGCAATCTTCTAATTGATATAACAAGAGAACGCCATGCATAGAGTGGCTCGAATCACCCGTACCAGGGACGTTGGCCTCGGAAACTAGGCTCGGCAACCAGGCACTCGGCTCGAATTGCGATTTTCAAGGCGATAAACAATAAACGATTGTGGATGTTGCGCGCACGCAACGCAACACAACAGTCACGAGATAATGGACGTGATGCTATTGAGACACGGATTGTGGACACGCGAAAAAAAACTGCTCAAGAACTGTAATAAAGCCAGACAGCTGAATGGGCTGTAATTTGTGCTAGATGAGAACAAAAACTTGTTTTTAATGGGCTCGAGAATAGCGAACGTTGCCGTTGTCGGTTTATCAATTTATCTAGTGTAGGCGAAAGATAGTTTGATAAAATACGAAGGATAGCGGAAATATTGAAGTTGCTGCATACAAAATTGATGTAACAAATTGTTGTAATCAAAATGCATCTCTGTCTTGCAAAATAGACGCGCTAGGCAAATGTGGGAATGTCTCGGTTGGAGAAAGTCTTGCGGTTCTGACGTTTATTTGCTGCGCGAGGGGAGACACGAACATGACATGAAGCTATAAAGTGATTATAATTTGTGACAGAGATTGCAGTTAAATTTTAACTAGTCTGTAATAGGAGCAGAGGTGTCTGCCGCCGTAAATCTGATTGCGAGAAATGGTACAGGAAGTTTTGATTGACATTTATGTAGTTAGGGTACTAAAATAGCTATACCTATTCACTTAGCTAATTTGTTGGTTATATTATATATTGTAAGAACTAATAATGATGTAATTTACTTATTATTATTTTACTTCAAATTCACAATAAATTCTGCAATATTATTAGTTTTAATTAGAGCACCTACAGTACTGAACAAGGAAGGAAAATAACCTGATGGTTTGCTTGTACAAGTGTAGGTAACCTATTTTCTATGTCACTATGAGTAATGAGACGAGTGTGCCAAGAACTAGTACGGAAGAGGTAGGAAATGAGTCAGAAGTGCAATGCACCAGGTCATGTTATTCTTTTCTAATCTGACAGATCGTGAATAATTGTCAGTGTAATTTTACACGCTACAATGGGATTTAGGACTATTAATAGCAAAGCGCGCTATGGCATGGCAACCCCACGCTGCGTTTATTTTAATTGCTCGTTGCATACGTCTACCATCTGACAATTACACAATTAAAGCAACTATTATCTTAGGTCATATAATAAATTAGTATTAGCTCTTGCGTGGCAAACTGCTAGGTATTTTATCTTATTATTAGACTTACATAATAAACTGTTCATCATTATCTTATATCTAGATCTAGATGTTTTAATGAATGATATTATTTCATTGTTATTTTATTACGTCATGTCATTCTTTATAATCTGATGACTGTCAGACAAGTTAATGAAAGGTAGAGTCAAAACACTCTTCTTAATAAGAGTATTTTTAGCTCTGCATATTTTTCTCGACGATGTCAATATTATTTCATCTTTTACTGCCCGTACAAGCCAATAAAAATTTAAATCCAAAGTAATTTAAAACTCGTTACAGAGGCATGACTGTGGTGTCGGAGTTTGTTTGACATCCGAACAACATACGCTCACAATTCTAAAATTAACCGCGCGTGTTTTGGTTAGGGGTATATTGGGGCAAATCAAATTGGGTCAAAGAGGATAATAATATTGTTATCGCGTATGCTCGTTGCTTGCAGTGTCGCGGTGCGGGCGGGCGTGCCACAAAATGGCTGCCGCGCGCCGCGGAATGGCGGTCGGCCTTGGTTCAAGCAATCAGCTTATTATTCAATCTCATGTCGCGAATTGGTCCGAGGTCTGTCGTTCGTTGACCCACGTTCCACTCCACTCGCCAACTTTGCGCCGGAGGCTGCTAGATTAAATTGCATAATGTATTCTGGTAATGTCAGTCGTCAATTTGTGTTTTTGTTCGAGTAAATTAATGGTACGCGACGCGATCAATCTGAGATCTATTCATGCATTTTTTAAGATCACGAACACGTCTCTTAAATTCTGACCATGTCTGCTGAAAAGAAGGTAGGATAAGTACATTATTTAGGTAGAGAGACACAGTCCAACTTCTAAGGCGGATTACCTAGGAGACTAGAAATCAGTACACTAGGTAAAAACCTTTTACTCGTGCATAAATACCTAACATTAGATTCCTAAAAGCGATAATCGTGTTGTGACATTCCAGAGGTCGTCAGTCTGACGTGAATCCGACACAGCCCGTTATGTCCTCACGAGAACAATGCCGATTCTCGCTACTCGCCTAATGAGAAATGTTTGTTTTTAGCCGCACACAATGGCTACTACCTCATTGGTGCTTACAAAGTTTTACTACTTGGTGCCTTTCGACTTTAAAATTGATAATAATCTCTCCATTTCCCCCTTTAACTGCAAAGTAACGGGTAGGTCTTGCTCTCGCATTCGTTAATCGTCGTATTTTTAATCAGCGTAGGCACTACGAAAACCAACAATTTCTCCTTGGTACGGCTTACAAGCAAGTAACCAGCTCATTCAGTGCCCAAAAGCAGAATGTAAAACCAGTATAATGAATGTCAGCATAAAAAGGTTAAGATATCTTAAAAGGAATAATTTTAAAGGCATCGACGTTCCACCGACCTTGATTGAAGGCTCATTAGGCGTGCAGAGTGAGGCTCCACTCCACGCACCATGAACCAAGCACCACGCATGAACCGGTCTCGGTCGTGAGTCCGCATGATTTATGCTTTTGCCTTTACAAAGAGTTTTTTACTCCAACCATACCGGTTTGCCCGCCGCTCCCCCGCTCGCTTTTTGTTGCGCTACCTGGAAGCCATGGAAAAAATATAGTGTCAGCTTTTTTAGTCGTAATAATAATACCGAGCATTCCTTTTGTAGCACATGCGGACGTGGGTACGCTAGAACGTGATGTGCTGGTGCTGTGGCTTCATTATATTAATGGAGCCGACCGGATGAATACAAAGACGGGGCCTTTAAACCCTGCGTGTTCCTCACATACGCGCCGTGAAATTGGATTTATGATTATGATAGCGATCTTGGGAATCCTGCCTGATTCAGGCGCTCATCAACTGCACGCTCGTCAGAGCTGTTTTAATTAGGTCTTCAAACTTTTGGCTTCTCGTTGGGTTTGTCGGTTTTATGTGAGGAATTAATTGCTGTTATCATTATCACTTACATTTAAGCTGAAACGAATTCTATACATAAACTACTTCAATGCCTTATGCCTGGAACCTAGCAGGTATGAAGTTGTTAATAACCAACGCTTGAGCATTTTCCCCTCAAAATAAAACCCATCTTATGCTTAAGTTTTACTTGACCGCACTAAAGTTAGTTTCCTTTAAATGGGTAATGTTCATTGCTTGTCTTACAAACTCTATCGTACTGTATGTTGCTACGACCTTTATTTGACATTGGAGTCTCGACTGCGCCTTCACGCCGACCACTTTTTGTTGCACATTTTTTATTGCACATTATTTATCACCGGGCTTATATACCACCTGCCGCGGTCGTTACCCGCTTAGAAAAACTCCCCTTCTACAACAAAAGAAGTTCCCAAAATTATTATTATAATTTCGAACGCACAAAAGCATTTCGGGCAGAAAGCTTACTTTTTGCTCTACCGCAAAAAATCGCCCTTTAATTCCTTGGAAATGGGCATTCTTCTGCTTTAACGATCGTATGTGTACCATTTTTTTTATCATGTAGAAAAAATGTAAACAAATCTTTCCTTTGGTGCAATTGGGATAAGAATCGAAGGGAGGCTGATCCCTTGCTAGATTGATGTTTATGGTGTTTTTTTTTTCTAAAATTTGGAATGACGATGATGTGACAATGGGTGGGAATACTGAGAAATGCGAGGTATTGTATATTATTGTAGCTTTGTATTATTGTGTTCCGTTCAGAGGTCAGAGTGTCGTGAGATACGCAACTCACTGACGTTTTAGTGCCTACGCCACGCAACCGACTTTCTGTTGCCAAACACGACATTGTTTACATTTGCACTAGTTGTTTACGCTCCATGAATGCGTCGCCCATTAGCCATTAGCTACACGCAATGTGATGCCTATTCTTATCGTGTGGTCTGACACATCGTGGTAATAGTACCTAAATATAGTCACTGGCTACTTAGGATCATCTTTCTAGAATAATAATGTTATCAGACATCGTAATTGTCTATTGTCTCTCAGTATGTATCTAAACAATGAATTAATATACTTACTGGTATAGTGTATTTCATAGGTACCTACTGTAATGTACTACGATATATTTAAAACCAGCTATCATCGTTTTTATTGTAATGTAATTTATGTTTATGGAACCAGTTAAATGTTACCGATAATATATGCAAATATCTTAAAGATCTTGTATAATTTCCCTCCGGCTGCATCGCCGGTACTGGTTTGTAACCTGTTATTAACTACTGGTTCAATCCGGTTCAGCCCGGTATCGAATGTCTATCTATGCTATCGGTTTCTAAATTGCTCTGAATTGGTCTTGTATTTTCTCGTTTCTCGATCTAACATATCTACTTGTAGGTAGGTATATAGAGGAGGAAAGTTCTGTCTCTGATCTGAAGAAGTTTGAGTTCATCTTGTATCATATATCTCAGTTACGTCTTTATATTACTGAACTTATTTAGTCTTCTAGCAGTATATTTGTAACTTAAAATGGTCATTTATTTCCAACATGCAACTCATTTTAAATTCTTAAAATAGTTTTTTCAGAATAGGGTTTGAAAGTTTTCCAATCTGAAAGGCAAACTGAGCAGTACGTTGTCAAAGGGCGTAACTCCTGGTTTGGTTAGATATTGGTTCGTTGGGAGGCGGAAAAACGCACAACTTTTAATGCTGTTTTCCCCGTTGGATCTAATAACTAGGGGAAACTTCCGCTGGCTCCCTTTGTTATTATACTACTGTTGGGATATTGCTATGGACTGTGTGAACTTTTTTTCCTTTGTCTGCGGAAACCGGTCAATAAGAAAACGGATTAGAGACTGACATTGTATTTTTAGTTCCTTTTAAGTTAGCTTATTTAATTTCAGATGCAATAAGTCTTGTTGAAATCATCAAACCGAAAGTGTAGAGATAACGAATAAAGATCCGCAGGTTTATCGACCAATAATTAATTATTCCGCGGGCAGATCCGATAGAAAATAATAATTTGATTAACATTTCTACTTACGCCCTTTCGTATTGATGACCACAAGATAGTTGGCCAAACGAAGGCTTTTCGCTATTTTTGTGTTGCGCTATTCACAACCATACAAGTCTAAGCAATGATGAATAGATGCAAATAAAGCAGGTTTGCAAATAATGTGTGTCACCTTAATAAGTTACGTCAAATTAATGCAACTAGGAGTCATAAAAGGCATAATTTTTAACCATATGCATCCATGAATAAACAGATTAGTCTCTACTAGAAGTAATAATGCTGTTATATTAAAATACAGTTTCTTTTCTATTCAAATTAATAGTAAGTATTTGTGTATATTTTAATTTGCTTTAAACTAATGCAGTTATTTCAATTGACCAAACGATTGTAAAAAAAAGCAAGGATATTTTTTGTATTAAAATATTTGAAATAAGCGTAACCTTATCGTGGGAAGTGGTATTAACTGGTAAACCAAACAGGAAAGTCAACAGTATCGGTTCTTATAGTGAGGTATTTATTTGCGATACCTTATCTTATCACTTGGCCTACATAACATAGACTACATACATGCATAATCCCTGAGCAAATAACTATACTTACCGTTAGTTTTGACTTACTGATAACAGTTGTAATAACAATATGAATAATAATATCTTTGAATCTTAAATGCAAAATATAAATATCTTTGACTCTAAACATGCAATAGATGAGGAATCTTGAGGAATGTAAAATGCAATTGGAACGCAGTTTCACATAGGTTAAATCAAGCAAATTTACAGCCATGTGAGAAAGTGACGTATTTGAACCTTCATTTTAGTTGGGTCGTTGAAAGACATTTAACATACATTTATGATGACGTAAGTTAACGGGTGTAGGTAGGTACATATAGGTTCTTTTTTCAGAACTGCGTATTTGTCATATATTTTTGACGTAGGTAACGAGGTATGAATATGAAGGTTAATATTCCACAGCGATCCGCCGTAAAATTTTTCAAAGTTAGCATCGTTGTTATTATGCGTGCTTTTTGGCTCTTTTACGAGCAATCTAATTTATATTACTTCGTCAGTTTACGACTGTTTTGTGATACACAAACAAAACACAAACAAGACACTATCACTCACTACTTTCGTACGAGTAAATAAACGTAGGTAACATGAGAAAAAACACAGGTTGATAAATGTAGTTCTTGTCCTTTTTTATTAACACCTGTAGAGTCATTAGTGTTGTTATTATGACCTCTTTTCTAGGGATCGTATAGCCCGATTCTGACAAGTGCTAAAATATGACCCACAATTTAACGAACGACTTTTTTTATTGTGGCTTCAGACACATGATATGACACCAGCTGTGTGGCATATGATGTAGTTATTTTTAAACTCTCTGTCTGTGACGTGCTTGTCATTTTCGTATAATGTTGTGATTTGTACTGCTTTAGGAATATTATATTTCAAGTAGGTGTGGCATGATGGTGTATACGGTATACTAACTTATTTCTAGAAATTCGTAGAGTTAGATATTAATTTCTACAACGATCAAAAGCATTTAGTACTTTGTGATTTTATTTTATTTAAATCATTCGTTTATTTTGTATTCATTAAACTTGTTGATGCAACAATGCGTCCTACCAGTCATGACCTACGGAGCTGAGACGTGGAACTTGACAGTAAAACTGGCCCACCGGCTACATGTCACTCAGAGAGCTATGGAAAGGTCTATGCTTGGTATCTCTATAATGGATAAAGTCCGGAATGAGGCCATCCGAAAAAAGACCAAAGTGACGGACATAGTCTGGAAGTGTAGCAAGCTGAAGTGGCAGTGGGCTGGCCACATTTGTCGTAGAACCGACGGACGGTGGAGTAAGCGGGTTCTCGAGTGGAGACCACGCCTCGGCAAGCGTAGCGTTGGACGCCCTCCGGCCAGATGGACCGATGACTTGAAAAAGGCGGCTGGTAGCGACTGGATGGCAAAAACGGGAGATCGTGCCCTATGGCGTTCCTTGGGGGAGGCCTACGTCCAGCAGTGGACTGCAATAGGCTGAAATAGAATAGAAATAGAAACTTGTTGAAGGTTAAACAAGAAACAGGTAGGTTAATTGTAAATTATGCTTAAAATAAAAATAATATGCGATCCTAAAAATATATTTCATTTTTGCTTTATATAGCTCACTCAATATTTTTCTTACATCAAGGTTAAAAGCATCATAAAGTATTATGCTTAACACTCCTGATGCTAAGTAGGACAGTAACATAATTTATGTCATCGATTACGGCTTTCAATCATTATAATCTATGTTTAATATTTATCTCCGCAAATCCATTAAGGTCAAAATCCATATAAATAAGTAAAAGCCAACATCGAGACGAATTCTTTGATAAATCCGATGTAATAAATATTATTCACAGTTACATTTGCCGTACCCGCCTTCGGGTTTGACAAATGGAAGCAATACATTACCAGATACAAATCTTTGTGGGATATGCTAACTGTTATTTAGTATAATTATTGAAACCGAGCACTATTGTTGTTGTGCTAGGAATTCATAGATCTGTCCGTAAATTAGTTCTACGAGTTCCGAGAAACATCGGTCTTAGCCGTAAAATGTCAGCGAGTTCTATAATTGGCTTGGCTGTTGTTTGATTGAATAAATTGATATGCCTGAACAAACCAGTTGCGTTAAATAAACATTCTTGAATAAATAGATTTTGTTTATCTCGCTTAAAATTAAATTTCTGATACTGAGAACGACCCTAGATCAGATAACTTGATACTATTAATGGAAAACTAATAACCTTTAAGACCATTCATTAGGTACCTATAGGTACAATTATGTTTTATCTTTGGTATTATAGTCTGCCTTTGTGCCATATCTTGTTTGTGATTTGGTGTGTTCTTTTTCTGTATTCGTTTTAATAAGGTACAATAAAGTGATTATACATAAGGTAGGTACATACATGTATTCATTATACGCTTACCTGTTATTTTATTATTCCTGCCTAACATTAGTTCCAGATTCTCAGATAGTTTTACTGAAACAACCTTTGTGGGCTTTCTCTGGGGTAAAGAAATCACTTTATGCTGAAGTAGAATAAGTAATTTACACTACAACACATTTAAAATACAGTTATCATAAGATAGAAATATACAGTCATAATATCTTCGTATTTCAACGATCACATTTACCTTTAAACGATTACAATTAACCTCCTCTGTTGAAAGTTCACATTATCGTGTGATCGTTAAATGCAGATATAACTACCTGTTTCATTACCCATATTAATAATGCAAATAAATATACATATTTATACTGAACATAAATAAATATTGCGAAATAAAATTTGTGTAAACAAATTACTGAAAGGGAATGAAATTAAATTGCGAGTATATCGTAATGTGTAATTAACAATGTATAAGCACCAACTGTTTATTACATTTATTAAAACACCAAATTTTTAAAAGCTTGGATAAATTAAAACTTTTTCATAAAAGCTGATTCTGAAACACAGAAATGTAGGTAGAAAGAGCACTTACCTACCTACGTGCTGATCTTGATCTAGCTAGAGTTCTATTTTAAATCGTCTGTAGCATTCAGACATACCCAAATCAATTCATTCCTGAAATCAAACAAATCGAGTAGCAGAAATTGTGATAGGAGTGGTTAGACCAGTCGTTTGGGACTTCCGCTTAAGATTTCAGAAATCACGCTTTCAGACATTTAGCTCTATCTAGACTTATCTCTTCAACTGCCTTACAAAATCTTTGACTGTGACCATCTTGTGATGTAAACAACATTGACCAGTAAAACATTATACTGTTTTAATTATGTTTCTTTAGTATTACTTTCTCTAATTGCCTGCTAATAAACATTTAAATGAAGTCGTAAACAAGAGCTAATTTGAACCATGGCCACTCCTATGGGTTCGTTCAACCTGACCTGACCCTCGTACTAAAAATCATTAGGGTTTATGACTAGTAGGTAATAAATCATATAGGTTTGACTTATAAGTAAGTATATTAGGTAATCTATAGGCGCGATTCATTATACCTAAATTGCTACGCAATTAAAGACAAACATTATTCTCCTATAGCATCACCCCACATCCTTCCCGCGGGTGTCGTATGAGGCGACTAAGGGACTCGAGAGTATTGGTGTATTACAATTTTTAGGCGACAGGCTGACAACCTGTCACTATAGTGATACACATGTTTTCTGAAACAAGCATAGAAAACAATCCTCAAAAATGTCAGATGTGGCGATAGCGACCGTATTCTTACGGCCGTAAACGCTCTGCCTACCCCGTGAGGGATAAAGGCGTGATATATGTATGTATGTATTATTCTCCTTTTATTATAGGTACGTATCGTAATGGTTGATGGATCAAAATGATGTAAACCCTCTTTTCCCATGGCACAAGAGTGATTAACTGATAGCTCTAACGACTACCGGCCGCTCTAATTAATCGGCCGTTAAACTCTAGTTCCTGTACAGCTAGTATGGCGCAACCGGTCCTCGTCTAACCGGATTGCTTTACGATCGGAGCAAGACGCTGCTGTATACACGACTGTAGATAGCATATTCTTGGACGACTTGCTTTGATAGCTAACTCGAACTATTCCAGAGATAGGTCTAAATCAATTTCTGAGATGCAAAAGATTGTTCATAATAGAGTTTGATGAGCAACACAGATTTATCGACTCGTCCCTTTACAAAAAGTTCTTAGTATTTTTGCTGTTTAATATCTTTCATATAAAAGTGGCTCTCACGGGAGATGGCCCTCAAACCAATCTATCGTTGAAGCAGCACATGCTTTCCACATTATTACGCCATCCATCTCCCAGGAACGGTACAATGGGACGATCTATCATATTCAATTGCGAGTGCGGGGGTCCGACGACAGTTCCATACGACGTGCATACCCGCTTATAGCGCAGAGATTGGTCTGGTCCAGATAATAGGGAAGGAATTATTTACACAGGCTGTTGATGATCTCTCCGACCGATTTCGGCTATGGCGACCACTTCGACTCCTAATCTGATCGGCGCTGATGTGCCCGGAGATGGCTAAAGACAAAGTATAAAGTACTTTTTGTCGAAATACGAAAAAATAGCCGCCATACGCAAAGTTACTTCTTTTTCAATCATTTTTGTATAAGAGGTCCAATATAATATTCATGTTTCGATAAAAGCTGTTTTACGTTTATGTAGAATACGTTCTGAAAAGATTTGCGCAACCTGTATATGTATGTATGTATGTATACTCCCCCAGGGAAGTACGTGAGGCAAAATATGCTTCACGACATGACATACTGCTATGGTTAATACGAGGTTGAGGTGTTTACGCCTGAAGCGTTTCACAAGATGGCTGCTCCAGCCAATAGCAGACTTCCGCGATCACGTTACCCCTGACGTGATTGGTTGCAACATCTTCCAGTGCCGAATATGAGTAAAGTTTTCTCATAGCACATTCTATATGGTGTTTGAAAACTAAGTTTCGTATAAACTGGCAGACGCAAGGCTTTTACTGCACAATTCGTTGTGTGCATTGCAGTCATGTTGCAGTATGTTGGAAAGTAAAAGTTCTTTATGGAACAAGAGAAATATTCTACTTTGCAAAGCAATATAAAGTTCCCTGTTTCAAGGCTCTACGCCACATGAGACGAATAAACTATGTACGAATAAGAAAAACACTCTGTATCTGTCATAAAGCTGTATATTTTGTATTTTTACATTAGAACAGTACAATGCGTCAAAACACTCGCGTAGAACAATCGTGCACATTAAGATAAAGTATGAATTATCGGGACACAACGACACTTAGGTTATCATCTATCATCACTTTATCAACTATCATCGTTGATAAGCAATATAAATCATGCACTGAAGAGATAGGAAACGATAAGTTAAATAGAAACGAGGGAGATTGCAAAACTGTTATCATTTCAAGTTACATAGATAGAAGACCGTTATGATAAACACATTTCGCAGTGATAAAATACTTTTAAAATATTTGTTTCGATAACGGAAGTAGGATAGAAATTCCGAGAAGCTACTTATTGGTTGATAAAAATAACATACCTAATAATTAAATCATCAACTACTTAATATATATATATATATATATAATATATATATTTTTCTCTACATACATAGTTGACAGTCTGTCTACCCCGCAGGGGTGATTTGTATATGAATGTATACTATAGTATAAAGCTTAATCGGTTCCTGCGTCTGTTCCTATGTGTAGTATGCTTAGATCTTTAAAACTGCATAACGGATTTTGATGCAGTGCTTCATGTAGATTTATATGTATAATACTTGCCGGAAAAACAACTTATTCGCACAGGAAAATGAATTACAGCAGGTGCATCCTGGGCGTTTCGCTAGTTAAAAATAAAGAGTAATAATTAAGTACAGTATAGTAATTTACATAAGTGAGATAACAGCAAATTCTGTTTACTACTGGACATAACTTAGCATAAGATAACTCTTGACCTATGATAAACTCAGATAAAGTTATACAGAAGTGGTCGTATTTTGCTCGATTTGTGATATCAGCATGATTATGTGTGTAAATTATATATATATATATACATGCATGGTATGTGTGTATTTGACTATGTTTTATAATCTGAAAATAAATGTGTGCCCATTAGAATGTTTGATAACTCCTAAAGTGTTAGTTTGTCGTAAAAGAGTAGGTAATTATCTAGAAACCACAAAACTATTGCATTACATCGAAAACAGTCAAGTATTCTCCCATATGTACTCGTAGGACGTCAACTGGCGAAGTTGTTTGTAATTGTATGAATATACATAGATACCTATTTGGTTAATAATTTCCATCTAGAACTTTTTACCTAAATTAACCGCCTACGAAAAACATGTTCGAGCAGTCTGGCTTTCTGGAATTAATTATACTTGCAAACAGTTTTAATACCCTCCAGTTAACCTTTGGAACAAGATAACAAAATAAAATTATATTGAAAAGATAATTTATTTACAGTGATCATAAATTAGGTCATAGCTTTAAATATGTGCTTATCTTATTTTAATTAATCTATACTTATTATATTATATAGATTAAGTTTTCATCTGTATCTGTACAATATCTAAATAAAGTTAAGCTTAAATATCTAGACTTCATATTTCGACCTACAGATGTTCTTTGGGGAAAGTTTTTAAGTTTCATGGGCTGCTTTATTATCTCTTAAAAGGAAGTTAGTAGGTACCTACTTTTTCTAATACCCTGTATGTTATTTATATTTTTTGTGTATATTCGTAGTAAGATAATGTGCTAATTTCTTGTATTTATTGTTTCAGGTATGTCCATAACTAACAAAAATATGACATCGATAACATGTAAATTGAGTAAGTAAAATATGCATGACTTACTTATTTCATGTAAAGATTCAAATAACGAAATAACATTGAACACGCGGTACCTACTTAACTTTCTCTTTTAACGTTCCACATGCTTTTACCCACGTACAAACAGCATTTATATTCCATTTTTTTATTAAAACTTTTATGTAAAAGAAAAATCTACAGTCGCTATCGAGCAATAACGGAATCAATTTATTGGACTGTAAAAGTACCTTTCCCTTAGTAAAAGTCTTGAGTTCATAACTGTTAAATAAGTACTTAAAATAACGGCCGACGATTTGAATCATGTCTTTTTAAAAGAACGATTTATCAAAGTTTTTGTAGTACTGCCCACTCAATCAATGCCTGACAATAAGGTATCAATAAACCCTATGTTAATGCGATAACGTAATTTTTACACATAATGATCCTTTTGTATTCTAGAGTAGGTATTAACAGTACTATTACTAACTATTCTGTGGTATTAATTACTTGGAATGGTTGGGTATTTCAGTGTGTTTCATTACAATAACAGTTTCCCACATACGTCCCTTTTATGTTTACGGAGGCGGTTTCCGAGAAGGATTCGTAAACAGACTACATGAAACCGAAGGTCGCCATTTTGTTTGCTCACCTCTATTTTCAGTATATTGATGTTCTCTATTATCGTGCTTCTATTATTCCTTTTAAAACACAAGAAATTACCTTGTTGCTAAGTTTGTAAACATTTCAATTAAAATGAAGTAATTACGAAACACATAAGCCAAAAGACTTGGGTACCTACACATACGTGTCGTAAATATAACTTCCTTTATTTTAAAACTCTACACACAATGCCTGCTTAGCATGAGTCAGTAGCGGTCACCTGCCTACAAAATTAGGCATAAATCATAATATAATTTGTTTGCTTACGAAGTTGTTCGTTATTATTGCGCAAACATGGCAGATGGCATAAATAAGTGGCTCTTGATTATACACACATCTAGATATAGTTAGATGTCATCACATCACGTACTTATTAGCTTTGGGAGATTTCCCAAAGGCATGTTCGTAATAGAACACATGTAGTTTTTCCCAGTTGCCTTATATAACAGATTTTCTCGTAGAATATTGATTGATGTGCTGTGATGTATGGATAGTTCAGCATACACAGAAATTTTATGAAAATTGTTGCTGTCGTGCTCGATCAATGGCTCCTTGGTAACTGATTTTGGTAAGGAATCTTGACACTGGTTATTAGACAACTATAAGCACTTTTTACTTTAGTGCCGTCTTGTTTGCCAGATGGTGCAAACGGAATGTCCACCAGACATTTCTCTTGGCTTAGTCGTAGATTTCCCCCGAGTCCTTGACAAAGGCTACACCGTACAACAGCGAGCGAGTAATCACCTGCTATTCCTCTCCTCTTCTGCAGCTATTATTGGTGTCAACTGTACGTGCCCCAAATGGAAACGGGGTTCTTACTGTGTTGACTGTACTAGGGATTGCGGCTTTAAATATTTACTTAGTAGATTGGAATTGTAGGTACTGAAGCTTTTAGTTTGCTCTCTTTAATGTTTTGTAGCTTAGTGTGTCAAAAATATATTTTAAATGTGCAGGTACTTAGAGCATTAGGTCTGCTGATTTGTCATTAACTTCAACTAGTTCAATGTGCTTCTGCATATCGAAAGATAAGTTCAAAGAACCTAGATTTGGATTGAATATCCTTTCAGGTACTAAGAATTACCATTATAGGTCCATTTTCATAAACACACGTTCTCTAGAACGCAATTAATTTATAGAATGAACAACATTCAATTCATCGTTTAAACACAACATTACTTGCCTACAAAACGGTACTAAATGTAGCTGTATTTATTATTTGTATACGTTTCACCGAACGACGTGATTCATCAATTCCGTATGAACTTCCATTACGAATGTGATCTGATAAATTATTCGTGCAATAAAAACACAACACAAGAATACACAGGCATATAAAACGGTGGTTTTCTTGCCAAGTTAATATCATGAGAGAGCTGCGAAAATATACTGTGACATCACCAGATAATCCAGATTCTGGGAAATGGTTTGATTCCGGGAAACTGTAAGGGGAAAGTAGGTATGGATTCTAGTACTCATCTTGTAGTTTATAAAATATAGCTTGATACTTGTGACGTCAGACAGATCTGTACAAAAATAGAAGTAAGCAAAGGGAGATGGACCTTTATGTCATAGCATTTGCCCGAAACTGACAAACATCACTGGTATCAACTTAAATTTTATAAAGTAAGTACCTAATAGGTATCGAATAAAACTTGCCAATGGTCAGAAATACTCCTTAAATTGTATCGATACCATAAATTGCGTGGCACATCTTTGACGTCACATGACGTAAGACTTCTGAAATCTAAATTCGCAGAACGGTAGGCAAGTGTACTTTGAACGACATAAAATTGTACCGATATGATAACTATTTGTATTAACATGTATCTATTTATTTGAACGTTGTGATACCCTTCATTGACACGGTAAAAATCAAGGTGTTCCACAAAGCATATATTTTGGGCATAGACAGACGTTGAAATAAATAACCTGTCCTAAGTCATTCGTGTCATTACGGCTCATTAACTTTACCTATTTATAACAATATAGGATTTAAATGTTTATAATACGTAGGTAACACAATTACCTTACTTAATAACTTCAAGCAACTAGCGGTATGAAGGTCGTCATGATATAATTAGATTATTAGCTAGACTAGACATAGCTGTCTATATTCATTCATACTTCATGTAAATAGTAGGCTAGGTACGGCACAGACAGACAATGAGTTCTTAAAACATCCTATTATGTATATTGGAAATAGATTTTAACAGGCCAACATAGGTACTTTGAATATCTGTTTCTTAGAAGCATAATATTATTATCTTCTAGAGATAAGTTAGGTACTACGTTGCGTTTTATATACCTCCTCTATTGAAAAAGCTATAAATAAATGACTTTTGTACAAAAGGAAACTATATATTATATATAATACAGTTTTCAATCAAACGGCCAATTAAATGTAAGTACTTATCTTTGCGGCATTCTGAAAGTAATATATGGAGCTCTATCGGGCAATACGCCAAGAAGTTTTGCCAGCATTCACTCTGAGTTCCTTTCTACTCTGTTGTTAAAATATTATATGACTAGTTTATCTAAAAATAGACTTGGTTGATATTACAATGTCTAAACAAGACCAAAAAGTTCCTTCTTCACTTCATATCTCAACAAATTGATAAAAAAAATGTGTTAGATTAGAAGTAGTATCAACAAAAATAAATCTGCATGACGCCATAATGCGGAAAAGTAAAAGGAAAAGCATCTTTAGATAAACAAACTCACTATCAGAGGCGTATCATGTGAGAAGATTAAGGCGTGCGTAGATAAGTATAAATTATTTGCCCTGTACAAATAAAACGGGCACATGTTGTTATTACGTGATATCAAAATGATGCCTACTCTAGCGATAAAACATACATGAGTCTCTCATCATCTTATCTTATTTAACTGGCATCGTCAATTGGGTCATTGTAATTGAAATGGCTCGCGAATTGATAAAGTTTCCATCTGCATATTTAATCAGGAAGAGCACAAAGGAATGGTGGGAAGAGAGCCAGATGCGCCACGTCACCGACCGCTTTCAACATCAGTAAAGCTTTTTATAACTCCTTTAAATGACATAGACAACCCGTTTGATAAATTAGCTAGTTTCCTGAGTCATTAAAAAAATATAACAGTTGAACGCTTAAAACTATTGTCCAAAAATACTACGAACTTCATTCATCATTTTTCGAAATATTCAAAGTTTGAATTAAAAAGCAGAAAAATAATATAAAAGTGTTTTGACGCCATCCAAATACTTACGGCGTGACGTCATACTTCTAATTCCTCAAAAAAAATACCGTTTTAGATCGTTTTAAAAAGTAGCTCATTTGACCTGTCAGGAAACAAGCCTATTATTCATTAGTTATCAATCAATTGTATCTAATATTTATCAGGGATACTTAATAATGATTAATAATGTGCTTAATCATAGCCAGGCAACATAATTAATCATTGTCTTAAACATGTAGGCTCAGTAATCGACATACTGGTATCGGATGGTCCCGATGTTGGTCAAGGCAAGGCTGACGACCGTGGCGGCACGCCAAACGCTCAACCCGCCTTAATGGATGCCATTTGTTTTTTTTATTGAAAACAATCAACAGAAAACACGCATTTATCAACAGCACTTATAATAATACCCACTTAACGAAAGAATCTTTACCGTATCTACACAAGCAAATGTCATACGCGATAATAAAGGTAATCTAATGAATATGAGCAATGCCTACAGTCCATGAAACTAACAAGTAAACGTTTAATAAACAGAATAAATTAACAAGTTACACATACCAAGCTACCGTTGATGACACAGCAAACAGTAGCCAACGAAATGACTCACAGATACATGTAGAAACATACGATTAGCAAAAGGTCGTGACTCGTGACATTTAGCCAACTTTGTGACCGCTCATAACGGATACAAGAAAAACAAAACTCTGTTAGGAAGTCACATAATGTGGCTAAGCATAAACACGACCGTTGTTTACCGAAAGACATTGAACCGCCTAGTTTGATTATTTCCTGCCAGTAAACACAATTTCCAAGAATGTCACGATGCAATGCAGGCAATGATAAACTTTTGAGTTGAGTGAGGAAATTATCGCAGTATCTTGAATCGTCTGGCCTCGCGCCAAAGAGATGCTCAACCATCAAGGGCACCAGCATTCACAACCATCCGATGTTTATGTTGGCTGATTGTCGGATTCCTTGCAATTTTCATAGTGCCAATAATATTATTGCCTCTTCTTTTCCTCAAAATATGATGTCATCAACGTAAAAAACAGCCCGCTTGTTTATACGGCGCAATATTAATGTAAGATAAAACACTGTTTCTGATCTGAACATAAAATACAAGATCATAAATTGGGCTTTCCGGTTTCATGGCGCGTGAACTCGTCATGGGCACAAAAAGAAAACAACATATCGTAAAACTGGAACTCATTCAGTGAATATTTTTATTACGTCGATGCAAAAAATTAAGTAGATACAATATAATGAATGACAGGTAAAGATACAAAATAATTTGTTAAAAAATCAAATGGAAAATGAGCTGTAGATGTTATATAAGTATGTTATATAGGTAGATGTGTATTTAGCTAGAGGTATCCACATCACATAAGCAACACATCATTTGTTCATTCTATTCCATATTCAGCTGCTGACGGCTGTAGTGTGAGATTGAATTGGAAATTGGCCAAGTTGGATGTACGGTAATCGTATTCCGAGTGTTTGTATCAACTCAATGTTGATGGATGACTTCCCCTCTTATAAACGACCGTATTCACCTCGGAGATGATGCTTGAATGAAAAATGTTATAAGTTTCTTAATGGCAAAAGTTTGAAATAATTCACCTCGTTGCAAAATTTTCTCATTAGTTTAGGCAATTTTAAATTGAGATCAAGCTTCTTGCTTAGCTTAAACGAGCTAAAAATCTTTTTACTTCACAAAGTATTAACATTAGGTTTGCCACTATTTGCTCGTACCAGAACTTGTGTCCCAATTAAAGTTTGATCGTGTAAATACACCCCATGCAGGCCCATCCTCCCCATCCGGCTTTTAATGAGTTTCCGGCTTAATTTACAGTTATTGTTCCACCCCCCGTGGCATTTCGGACCACAGCCTTCGAATACCAATTACTTTTCAACAAATAGATGCGCTACAGTTAGTTTAGTGTGTTACTTACTAAGAATTTGTACATGCGCATTTAAATCAGAATAGGATGGACGACTCGCAAGGAAAAGAAGATCAAAATTTGTATCGGTTAATCCGAAATAGCCTTCGAAAACAAAATTATAATAGCAATGGAGTGCGTAAAATATTTAAATGGAAACTGTACACAGTGACAAGTGAGTTAGATGAATAGATTCGTTTCATGGTAGTAAAGTAGGTACTGTTATAAATTCTGTGTTCATAGAGAATTTTATTCTGAAATACTTTCGAAAAGATTCTATTCTGTTATTGTTGAAATATTTTATGCTCCGGCGTAGCTTAAACGGTGAATATATTAAATGTAAATGAGAAGCAATAAACGAATCTCGGGTGTATTGTAGCGTCGATAATAATGTTTATTACATTGACAAGAGTAATTTCAAAACTACGCCACTTATCAGATCCTTTCGGTGTCTCACACGATAAACAAGCAACTACTTTGTATTCATCTAAACACACATTGGCCTGGCACTGCTGAACGTCGCCTCCCCCAGGCATGCCACAAGGCATGATGTCCCGTTTTCGCCATCCAGTCCTACCAGCTGCTCCTTTAAGTAATCGGACTTTTAGTAAAAAGAGTAAATACATTTCATATTCCTATCGCACGGGCTGCTGAATCTAATTCACGTATTCCGTAATATATGTACTGAAAGGTAAGGTTCTATTTTTATTCGAGTCATATTATGTATTTCGATTAAGCGGTTTCGTTGAGTTTTCTACGTTGGCCCTCGTATTTCCAGACTTGATAATCAATGCTCGAAGTTTCAGAATCTGCACCGACTCCAATACTCCATTATGCCAACTCAAACTAGTTGCCGAGAACAATCTAGCAACTTATTCATCAATCTGTAGTTTCAGAGGTCTGGCTTAATTGCACTTGTTGTTTTAATATTAGTTCAGCTTCAGTTTGTTTAACTATTATAATAGTTCTATCAAAATTTGCTTCGTATCAGACGGTCTGACTTCTTAGTTTTCTCATTAGCTCGTATGAGCACTGGGTTTCATATCTACTTTCAAACTAGCTTGGCTTTACAAGGCTGAAGTTAAATCATAAATTATTAATATCCTTGAGTTTCATAAACAGGAACAGCAAAGTGTTGAAAAGTTGCGGAGACGTATTAAGAAATTCCATTAAACATTCCTTCAACTTTGCCTTCAAGAAACTGAAACAAAGTTAAATGTTATTCTTTAATGTCCTAAATTTCACGAGGCGGTTGAAGTCCAGAGTTTCGAGACTACTTGTTACGAAACTTGCTTTTGTGCTTGCTCTAACTCTTGAAACACCCTCTATTTTTGGAATAAGTTTCTTGTTCTTGCTCGTTTCATTTATTTTCTTATGAAAGTTGATTGTTGCTGATATAATCAACGTCGATGTTTCAACTCGGACCGTTTGTCGGATATTCATTTAAATTATCAAGATCTCGTCGTGAAAGTAATTACGGATCGCATTACTAAGTTTTCCAACAGTGACAAACTTCCAGATTATCTGCTCGCAGCCATTTCAGTTTTGAAGGAGCGGAGCCGGGCTCCAGACGGGAGTTGGGAACTTGGGGACTTGCTAACTTCAAGCGAGTGGCCGACTAACTTCGTCCCGCGCGATATGCCCGACTTTGAATAACGTGTTTATTTACGCTGCAGTTTGTCCTAACTTTTCGAATCACCGGGCCCGAGTCTCCTTGTACCCTTTGAAAAGTGTTTGAAAGTCAAATTCTGCGTAAACAAGTCGAACGTGTAACCTTGTTGTCGGTGGAACGTGAATCGCTCTTCAAGTCCTATCGGGTGGAAATAACGCGACTCGTAACCTAATGGAGTTTCCACATCACCGACTGCCACTCGTCGTGTACTAACTGCCTCTCTATACCCATAATATAGTTGAATTAGTCATGCATGATTATGATGCTTTAATTAGACTATAGAACCAACTTTCTAGCGGTATCGTGTCAAAGGAAGTTTAGCAGACTTTAAGATTCCGAAATAATCGGATAGAATTGTGGGTGGCGGAACTTTGTCAATTCCACCCAGGGCTGCGGGGAAGTTGAGGAGGGTTGGAGGTAGGGGGCGCCTCTTTGGTGTTCGTGAATACCGCTTAAAGTTCCGACGTAATTGCTGTCTGGCTGCGAATAAACTTTGTATTACATTACCCGAGTTAATTTATAGTACCTTCTTATTCATTGCTTTAAGTTTTGTTTGGCTAACGACCAGAGTTATTGCAACTGCTAGTTTAGTGTGACTCAGTGCGACAATCTGCGAAGATACAAGGGACTTGTTAAATCCCGTTTCTGCCGACTACCGGCACTGCATTAACAAAGAATAACACCTTTGTACATTAATCTACATTAGTTGGGGTCATGAAGTTTACGCGGAACTTTATTGTTTGCCCTATGTTAATGGAAGTTTATAATGAAGTTGTTGTACCTTGTTCTTCGTGTTTATATTGCAATGTTAATTGTGTTGACTCGTGTTATGGTTTAGAAGACTGAGTTAATTCCCACGATTGATTAGCACGCAATCCCAGTGTTTTAAAAGATTCGCTGGTGTCCGTCACGCACGACTGATCGCTCGTCATCATCAACATTTGCACGTTCGTGCTCCCGGTGTCCTTCACTCGTTTCATGTTATTTATATTCAGTCTAATTTATTACATCGCTTTAAAGTCATAGCTGTTTTATATAATTTAATGTGACTTGTAAGGTTTTGAAACTTCTACTACTCAAACATTGTAAACATGAATTAAAATGAAAATGCAGTCACGTAAATCGTTAAAATAGTTTTGCCTGTTAAAAACTCGGTCACGAAGTAGAGTCGTGTCGTGTTGGAGAGTTCAAAATGTCTCAATTGCGAGAAGCAGAGCCAATTGCGACCGGTGCGGACAGCTGGTTCAAAACTATTTAAATACTAATTGACTACGAGCCTCACTATTAACAAGGTTAAGTGGGCAGTTTTATCAGCCTTATAAGCCATCAACAAACACTCTTTAAACAGAAGTTACAAGGACAACAAAAGTCAGTCACAACATAAATTATTAAGGCCAGGATTCAGTGCTCAAATCATGATTTCAGGGGGTGAGGTGTGGGGGGCCGCCCGCGCTCCCCGCGCTCTGACACATCATCTGGCGCTCGTACACTACGCACCCGTACGTCGTGTGTTTTATAAACATGACCGCAGTCCGTCCACCTTTTAAGTATATTTGAGCTTTATCCCGGCCGTGGAACTTTTACTTCTACTCGTGAATTATTATTTTTTTGTGAAAATGCGACGAAACGAATATGAATGTGGGTAGATGGATGGACGCAGAAGAGGGGGAAGGCCTAAAAAGACCGTAATGTCTACTTAAAACACACACATTTAATTACAAAGAATGTTAGCATAAGTTCTAAGTTCCTTTTATGAACCTGTCTGTGCGGAATCGCACTTTTTTGTATGATCTGTTGTATTTTTTATTACTTTTTATTTTGGACAAGATATTTTGACTCAGTGTCATTATAGTCGTGCTAGAGAAAGTTGGTTGTTTTATTCCACCAAAAATCAGGCCCCAGCTGATAAAGCAGCCAGCGGGCCATATCGGCTCCGCCACACTGTCCTTGAAACTGAACAACTTTCCCCAAGGAACATAGGTCGAAATATGAAAAAAAATCTAGCCGACCCGACTTACATTCTATAAAGTTAAAAAAAGTACGAATAGATTGTACAAAAGATGATTATGAATCAAAAAGGTGTAAACAAATATTTCAATGCTGATAGAAAATGGTCCAAAAATTTGAGTACGAAAATTCAGTTATATTTGCTCTACGATGTACTGTTCTCAAGATATATGCACTTTTAGTTTCCATTCGTTTTTAATATTCAAAAATGATATTTTACTAAAATGTTACATGGCGTTTTTCATTGGAGTCCTCTGTCACGCTTGCAACTTGATATAGGTAGATACTTCATTTATTTTGTTTTGTTTATGCTGCCGGCTTAAGTGCCAACATCCGTCGACTTGGAATGTAGACCGTGAAATACTACAATTTACGTCATGTATGTGGGATGGATGATTTGTATGATGAGACGAACAACTGTAAGATGAAACGAATGGACAATTGAACGATAATTTTTGAACGTAAGACAAATTTTAGATGAATTTCTGAACTATGATGCTAAAACGGAAAAGCAATTTTTTTTTTTTTTTAATATGTAATAGGCCCGCATTTGTCTGCCATCTCACCTGGTGGTAAGTGGAGATGCAGACGAAGATGGTACATGCTTGCCTAGATAATGCCTATTCACTCTTGCCTTAAAAAGGCCCAAGTTATATTGTTCCGGAAAAAGATCCGCCGGCAGGGAATTCCACTCTTTAGCCGTACGCATGATAAAAGTTGAAGCGAAACGCTTAGTGCGGATCAGAGGTATATCTACAACATAAGGGTGGAACCCCAGTCGGCGCCTCGATCCCCGGAGATGGAATGGGGAAGGGGGTATCAGGTCGTGGAGTGATTGAGCACACTCTCCGAAATGTATCCTATAGAATACCGACATGCATGCTACTTTACGACGGTGTTCAAGGCTCTGCAACTTAGTCTCAACCAGTGCTTCGTCTGCTATGAGTTTCTTGGCGCGTTTTTCAATGGAGTCTAAGGCGGCCAGTTGGTATTTGGCAGATCCATCCCAAAGGTGGCAGCAATACTCCATGCAAGATCGAACTTGAGCTTGATATAGTTGTAGAAGCTGTTCTGGTGCAAAGTAGCGCCTAACCTTTGAGAGGATACCAAGCTTTTTTGCTGCAGTCGTGGCCAAAGATTCTATGTAGCGTCCAAAGTTCAGGTCTGACGTAAGAGTCATGCCAAGAAGATCAAGGTGGTCAGAAATCGGTATGGATACATCTCGGAAAGTCGGAGTAAGTGTGAAGGGACTCCGTTTAGTCGAGAATAGACAAGCCTGTGTCTTTGTTGCATTAAACTTCACTAAATTGGCATCACCCCACTCGGATATTGCCTTGAGTGAAGAGTTCAGATGTTGGACTATGGACTCTCGACAAGACTGGGTGGTTTCACTGCTGGCCCTTGCACTGGACAGGTATCTGTCAACAACCGTGCTATCATCTGCGTAACCAAAGGTGTCGGGCGTCAGCATATCGTTGATATGCAGCAGAAATAGTGTTCCAGACAGAACTGATCCTTGAGGGACTCCAGCATCTATATAGGTGAGTAAATGAGTGTGAAAGAGAGAGTGAACACTTTTCAAATAATATCTTGGGCGAAAAAAACCCGGGGTTATCTGCGTAAAATCCGAAAATTTAGTTATTCCTTCTTCTCCACAGCCACAGGGACCAGGACATGGGTCTATGTTATTGCAGCGAATATAAAACTAAAAAGCATACAAAAGGTTTTAGTTAAGCGACCCATCCCATATAAAACATAACCCTTTTTCCAAGCCGGTCGGATAAAAAATAAAAAAAAGCAATAAAGAATAGAAAAAAGTACGCGTGACAGATAATTGGAACGCAAACGCCATGAAACATTTCAGAAAAATAACTTTCTTGAAAATTTAAATAGAATGCAAACTAAAAGTGAAAATACCGCAAAAACGGTGCAAAGTAGAGCAAAAGTAACTCAGTTTCGGTACTCATATTGTAGAACTTGTTTGATAATCTTAAAATTAAAATCGGGCCCCTATTTAGCCCACAATTGCCCTAGGCCTAGCCTCACTCACATGCGCATTATTGAAGGCCTACTTTTCTAGTTATTTATTTCACTACCTCATCTGTTCCAATTTCTCATTTAGTCTACTTTTACATTTGGTCAACTTCCTCATTTATTCTATTCCCTCTTTTAATCCACTTTCTCGGTTAGTCCAAGTTTTATTTAGTCCACTTTCTCATTTGGTCGTTTTCCTCATTTATTGAAAGTATAAAAATATCTCGTCAAGCCCACAATTACGGACTTTCTAGAGCCACAGGCCACTTTTTTATTTTGTGCTGAAAAATATGTCAAGTGCCACGTTATTTTAAGGAAATATAGATGGTGCGCAACGGGATACTGGGTATTACTATAATGTTATCTCTTTGATGGAAGCGTCAGTATGAACATAAAATTTCATACCTAGCTCCTGAACCGCGCCATCTAATTTCACTGTTATACTACTCTTACATAGAAAGTGCCATATTGCCCTAAAAAAATTATAGTCTGGCATGTATAGTTTTCGAGATAAATCCGTTTTTAGTTTGACAGCTGTCACCTTAAATCAAGAATTCGTCAAAACATACAACTATACCAAAGAAAGCAAAACTACTTTATTTCCGAAACTAAGATTGACTAAGAAATGACATCTCTGGTCTGTGGTTGAATGACCACCAACTGGATCTAATTTCGCACCCCTGTGTCGGTTTCTGTAATAAGTTCTTGGGGGAAAATTGTTCAGATGACCTGTCAAGCAAAGAGTTATCTTGAAAAAATTTATTAAAAATTACTTGGTACCTACTGTAAAAACGTTACTCATGTTCAGAATGCACCCTGTAAATATTTAGAGTGAATTACTAGTTATGTATCACTCCTTTCTTATTATAAGTAAAAAGACTTAGTTAGACTTTTGCTTTTGATTATCTTATAGATAAAATATCGTCTATCGTCAAGGCTAGCTGAAGCGACAGCTATGATAAATTTGTTGCTAGTCTCGCCAAAAGACGTAACCGACGCAATAATAAGCGCATACTTAAACTACGCCTTCTGGTGTCAGCAATAAAGTATTTTATCAATCAATCTGTCCATGTCACTAACGTCATAAGTAAAATGAGCGGCGTTATAATTACGAAAAAATATTTGTACATTTTGTGGGAAATTTTGACACAGTACCGGCGCTGGCAAGAGCCATTTGGGTACTGGCGGGGTAGCGGGCGGTGAGGGATGTCATGGGAGGTTGGTTTGTCGGCGAGAACCGTTCTAATTTTTGGAAAAAAATGATTTGTTGAATTAAAATCTGATCATCCACTAAAATCTGATAGTGTTATTTTTAGGGCATTAAAAGAGGAATATTTCTACATCAAGAAACTATATCAAAATAGTAGTCCAAGTTACGATAAAATTGGTTTGAAAATATTTTTAATGCTCTTTTTGAGATTTTTTTTATTAAAATATATCAAACCAATCGAGTCATACGATAGTGTTACTACTAGACAATATCTTTGAGTATGTCATATATTTTTTTGATGTCTTATTAGCATCAATAACAGGCTTAAAAACTGGATCGAAAGTAACGATTTTCATCGGCCTTACTTCAGCAGCGCGCCTTAACGATAACGCTATTAGTTGTAGAGTTAATAAAGTCAATGTAAATAAATTTGATGAACCGTGCTAGAAGGTTATCAATGTTCGCGATGTTGCCCGCATTCTCCAGCGAAATCCATTTATATTAGCTTAGCACGATAACGATATACCAACGAGGTCAGACGTAAACGCGCAAAAAATAGAAACGTTGCTCAGTTGCTCCGCCGCGCGTGACTAAAGACTCGATGCAGGCAAGATGGCTGCACACCCATCTCTTTCCATCCAATGCAGTCAGCTAGGTCTACCTATCCTATTCTACCGAATTCGGTTGCCGTTAATTTTTTTGGGATTTCGTGCAAACTTTTTATCTATTTTTTGTCGTAAAATTTCACGAATTACGTGATGGAAGCGAGAGCTCAGCGGACGTGGACGTTTTTTATCATAGTTCTGTATCGCGCGTTACGTAAATTACAGAAATATGCAACATTAATTTTACACACATTTTAAAACCTCGTTAAAGATTACGTTTATAATCGAATGGGTATTGTACGCGCACGACCGTGCAGTCTTTAACAACATTTGCATGTAGTCGCCGATGCGTGGCCAAAGACAGGCCAGATAAAAACTCTTTGCATAATGCATGCGTTCTCTGGGGGTCTGTTACCGTCGGGCTGGGCTGGCGGCGAGGCGAGTTACATAACGGATTCACCTTTTTAGCCTCCTCGAGATTGACGCTCGAACCCGCCCAACCCTATTAGCTGGTGAGACGTTACACACATACTAATGTCCGTTGGATCCAACCGCTCTCCAAAGATTATGGAGTCAAATCTTGTGCGAATTTCGTGGAATAACAAGAGCACTTCTTAAGGTCGTTCTAACAGGACCATTTTTTTTTTGTTAAATTTACATTCTAAATTGTAATAAAAAATTTAGCAGGTGAAT
This sequence comes from Keiferia lycopersicella, assembly GCA_029255805.1. Taxonomy (NCBI): domain Eukaryota; kingdom Metazoa; phylum Arthropoda; class Insecta; order Lepidoptera; family Gelechiidae; genus Keiferia; species Keiferia lycopersicella. Next base: position 9,238,640 of record JARACZ010000009.1, on the reverse strand, counting down.
ATGAGGGATTCAGATAAGTAAAGAAATGTAGAGACTTTTATTAAACCATCTGAAAGCAACAAAGAACAGATGAGAGCAGGTAGAGACCAAGACGGTGATTCAATAAAAGCTATTGATACAAAAAATACAGAGCAAGCATCATTAGTAGTAGGTAATAATAATAACAACGTTGTGCTTATAATGGTGAGTCACGCATGGCGTGATGGGCCGTCGAGGAAACATTTGTCACGAAAACGTTAATGTAATACAGCCGACTCCCACATGCGAACCCAACGATTGATCAAATATCGTTTAGTGTTACTCAACTAAGCCGAATGTAATTCATCCCTATAATTATTTATGATTACAATTCCAATTCGTGAATTAAAGCGTGATGATATTTTCGTTTTGTAATCATCTTCGTCGGCTCGGATTGCAGCTCATTTATTGTTCGTTACAGTTGTAGAAGCGCAGACATCTGGGAATTTATTGAGGAAGTCAACAATAGAAATAGTGGTAATTCTGGAACGAGCACGTAGGAGGTCAAACCGGCTGATATCTTATTCCGCAGACATTACGCGAATTGCTGTTACGTGGGCTCCGGAAAAGCTAACACGGGCCTTATTTCTGCACGCCTTGCTCTATCGCAGAATATCATCTAGGTAAAACGTATGACTCAAACCTTACCCCACTTTCCAACTTTGGTCTTGTCTGTCATTGTTGAAAATTTATTGTATTTTTCTGAGCATCCCACAAACTGCGCCATTCTCTAAGTTTACCGTTTTGTTTTGTAACTTCTCTTCTTATTGTTTGGTGAAGTTGCAAAGATGCGCTTTAAAAGACGATGTTACTTTCAAATAGTTTTTAGTAAGATTTTTGACGTAAGAGTTCATAAATAATTTTCTTTTGAGTCATTTCATTATGACAGATATTGTAGCAAGTTGCTATTTGTTCAGCAAAGCAAGCTAAATAAATAAAAAGCACGTGGTGTGCACATTGTTCCGCTCCGTTTGGCGCCTGTACGTTGCACGCTGTTGCCAAGCGGACGTGTGGACACGTGATGTTTTCCGAACGAGCCCACTCCAAGATGGCCGCCGCCGCTGCCGCTGCCGCCATTCGCTTTCCCACGTCGCACACCGCTCCGCACTCTGCACAGTTCGTACTCGTTTCTTTTATTTTGTAGCATCACTATTCGCGATAGTAGGTAGAACAAATTCACCATTGCATTTTTTAACTAGTGCTTTGGTGAACAATGTACCTATAAGTTAACTTCGCTACCGTTGCAAAACGAAGTTCTTCATTTTGAGGGATATCTTGAAGAGCTGAGTGGTGTTTAACATATGCGTGGCATGTTATACATTGGTGTCATCATTGGCTAACATGTGCTAACACCACAAAAGAGAACATTTATAGATGTGGGTGACGACTTGTGCGTCAAGACAGGTCAACATATGTTTTGTATGCATATCCCTTTAGTGAATCATCACATCGCCATCAGAATAGAGAATTTGAATAGACGTTGATATCTATCGGAATGTGTGTAAAGTATTATAGTGTGTTTCTGTCACTTAACCAGTCTATTGTAGGTATAGTTCGTTTATAAACACTTGAGAAGGCGATTCACGCAACCAAGTGTCAGTGTTGGGCAAATTGTAATTAACTACTAATTACAAAATTACAATTATTGTATGTAATTAAAATTACGAATTACTGATTATAAATCATGAAAGTAATTTAGATTAACAATTACTTTGATGTAATTGTAATTAAAATTACTAAATTACTCAATTACATGGACGCTGTTTAGCATTTGTATACTAACCCACACAAATTGAGATTTTGGACTATGAATGCAGTTCTATGCGTCTTAAAATAAGCTTTCAGAATGTATAACTCATGTTAAAAAAATATATTTTATTAATTAGATAATCCCCTTAAATGGTTAATGCGTAATTCACGTCACCGTTATTTAATTTTGCAATAATGTCCTATACACATACACTCTTATTGCAAAAAACTATCTGGGAATTTCAAAAAAGCAATAATGTACTATAACAAGGTTAGTACATTGTTGCGAAATGGCAAGTGTGGCTTAGTACATTGGTGCAAAATTCAGATATCTCCGGGGAGGGCAAGTGCGCGGGCGGCGGCCCAACGTGATCGGTACCTCGTGTAGTTGTTTGACGGATCGCCGTGCCGGCCGGAGGTAAACAAAAACAAACGTAAGTTTCCAGTATTTTCATAGTAAATATGACGTGTTAGTTAACAGTTTATTCGATTATCACTTCAGGCTAGGGAAGATTAACAAAACAAGTTCGAAATTTGCAACATTCTGACAAAAATTTAGGCTCATTGTAAGAAAAAACTTAACCTCAAAATCATGTGAGTGAGAATCGTTTTTATGTGCGTATTTGCTTGCCTTTACGTATTTCTAACGTGAATGTGTCAACATCAACCAACACTACGACCGAAATTCTGACGCCGTATAGTCACCGTCAAGAAGGTAAGTACTTGGAAACAAGAAGTACCTACACCCAAGAAAATTGACCGTTAAACCTTGTTCGCACCCACAATCTCTCTATAAAAGTTTGTGGGTAGGGTGACCATGTTTATTTCATATAGGATGTAAAGAGATAACACTGTTCCAAACACTGGCATTTGATCGACTTTGCTATTATTCGGCAACGAGACATCGGTCAAGTTCAAGTCACCCGCGTCATGCGTGGTGCTCACTGTTGGACTGACCATCGACTAATTGTCACTAAGCTACGACTCCGCCTCCGTCGACCTCGCAGATCCACAGTGAAGAAGCCTGCGTTTTTAAACGTGGATAGGCTGAAAGATCGCGAGGTTAGGGTGAAATATGCTGAAGCCTTATCTGAAAAGCCGTCGCCAATAACTGAGACCGGTGATGTCCGTGCTGCTTGGGGAGCTTTGTCATGTCATCTCATAGAAGCCGCTTCTGCTACTTTGGGTACGAAAGACCGACGTAGTGAAGACTGGTTCGATGACAATGGCGAGGCTCTTAAAGCAGCATTCGACAAACATCGACAGCTCCTGCGACAGCATAATCGAAGAGGTGGAAGTGTTGCGGTGGTCAAAGAAAGTGACCAAGAATTACGCAGGCTGTCTCGACAAATAAAAGACAAGTGGTGGCAGGACAAGGCTTGTCAAATGCAGTGGCTCGCCGATACAAACCAGCTTGGTGAGTTTTACTGTGAAGTGCGTAAGCTGATTGGTGCTTCCTACCGTGCAAAAGTACCTTTAAGGTCTTTAGACGGTATGCACCTCCTGACCAGCAAGGAGGATGTACTTAAACGTTGGGCTGAGCATTTTCACAACTTGCTCAACGTAGATCGATCAGCTGATCTGCATCATATCAGTTTAATGCCTCAACTCCCGTTAGCCACGAAGCTGGACGAGCCCCTGTCATGCGACGAGGTTGTTACTGCCATCAGACAGCAGCATAATAACCGGGCGGTTAGCATTGACCTTATACCGGGTGAACTACTTAAATATGGTGGTACGGAGTTGCACACGTCGGTATGGAAACTTTTCGTTCGAATGTGGGAGGAGGAGAGGGTCCCTGAGGACTTCAAAGTGTCTCGCATTTGTGCCCTCTACAAGAACAAGGGTGACCGTTCTGACTGTAACTCTTATCGCGGTGTTTCATTGCTGTCAGTCCCTGGAAAAGTCTTTGCCAGAGTTTTACTGAACCGCCTCAAAGATCTGTCGGAAAAAATTCTGCCCGAAACCCAGTTCGGCTTCCGACCTGACCGAGGTACATGTGAAGCTATTTTCTCGGTGCGTCAACTACAAGAAAAAAGTAGAGAACAAGGTCGCCAGTTGTACCTCTGCTTTGTTGATTTAGAGAAAGCATTCGACAGTGTGCCTCGCGAAGCTCTCTGGATGGTGCTAGGAAAATTAGGGTGCACAGAAAAGTATGTGCGACTCCTAAGACTCCTGCATGACGACATGCAGTGCTGCGTCTCTGTAGACGGTGAACAGTCTGATTTCTTCCCCGTCACCTGTGGGGTGAAACAAGGGTGTGTTCTAGCGCCCACACTGTTCGCCTTGTACTTTGCAGTTGTAGTCAAAGAAGTCCTAAATACTGTTTCCCAAGGAGTCCGCATCCGTTTCCGCACAGATGGCAGTCTTTTTAACCTGGCTAGACTTAAGGCGCGCACTAAAGTCTCGTATGCATTGATTACTGAGATCATGTATGCTGATGACTTGTGCTTTCTTGCAGAATCCCCAGACGGCCTGCAACAGCTAATGTCCGTTTTTCACCAAGCATGCTGTAAATTCGGCCTGAAGATCAGTGTCAAAAAGACGGAAGTGATGTCCTTAGACTCGCATGGTCGCGAGACACTGGCGATTATGCTTGGTGAGGATATGCTGAAACAGGTTGATAAGTTTCGTTATCTGGGGAACACTATAACATCTAAGTGTAACCTTGATGCTGAGATCAACAGCAGAATCAGTGCTGCAGCTGCAGCATTTGGGAAGTTGTGTTCCAAGGTTTTCTGCTCGCACGACCTAAAGCTAGCCACAAAAATCTCTGTATATATGGCGATTGTGCTGCCAAACCTTCTATACTCCTCCGAGACTTGGTGTGTGTATCGTCACCACATACGCACTCTGGATCGCTTCCACCTAAAATGCCTTCGCACCATCATGAAGATCAGATGGTCCGACCGAGTGCGCAATACCGAAGTTCTGAGACGAGCCAATGTTGGTGGCATTGAGGCCTATCTAATGCGTCGTCAGCTACGGTGGTGCGGTCATGTATCCCGGATGTCAGAGGAGAGAGTGGCGAAGCGCATCTTTTATTCTGAGCTAGAGGAGGGCAAGCGAAAGCATGGCGGACAACTCCTCAGATATAAAGATGTTCAGAAACGACACATGAAAAGATGCAACATTGAGCCCACTCAATGGGAGGGTCTGGCAGCACAGCGTCCCGAATGGCGCGGGATGGTTAAGAGGCAAGTCCGCGAGTTTGAGGAACAGCGTAAAGCAGACCTCGACGCTAAGCGCGATGAGCTGAAGGCCCGTCCATCCGTCGCCATTAACTATAATTATGTAAATGGCAAACTCACGTGTCCACTCTGTGCACGGGAGTTTACTGCCAAAATTGGCTACAATAGCCATCTCCGGGCGCATCAGCGCCGATCTGATTAGGAGTCAAAGTGGTCGCCATGGCCGAAATCGGTCGGAGAGATCATCAAAGAGATAACAAATTCTTAGTTTGAAATTGATCAATAATCTTTATACACCCATTGTTTTAGAGTAAAACATACAGCTTACACTATAAATAATCCATGGTTGCATCCATAATCCAAAGTAATTAAAACATATAGAAATTCCCGCTTTGAATTTCGGTCGTAGTAGGTATGAATTAGACACTGTAACGACGAGGCTGAACAGACGAACAGAACTTAAACATTTGACTGTCAGGCCCTATTTAAATCTGAGCGGTATCCTATGGGTAGGCACGTGGGTACCGGTATTATACTTGGTACAAATTGTCAAATAGTCGAGTTTTCGCGTACCGACCGGCACACCATTCAGATTTTAACATACGTCTCGTGCAAACCACGACGCCTGGCTCCGGACAAGCTGAACATTGCGAAGCACGAATTTCAAGAGATGGTCAAGAACGGTACTGCACGCCCATCCGATAGCCCGTGGTCCTCCCCAAAGAAGTACACCTCGTACCAAAGAAGGACAACAGCTGGAGACCATGTGGAGATTATCGTCGCCTGAACGCACGCACAGTACCCGAAAAATATCCCATCAAACACATTCACGACTTTAACGCAAACTTAGCCGGATCCACCATCTTTTCCAAGATCGACCTTGTGAAGGCATATAACCAGATCCCCGTCTATGGCCCAGATATCCCGAAGACCGCCATTTCTACGCCCTTCGGACTTTTCGAGTTCCCTATGATGACTTTCGGCCTTCGGAACGCAGCACAAACGTTCCAACGGTTCATCGAAGAAGTCACTAGGGACCTCGACTTCTGCTACGGCTACCTGGACGACATCCTCATATTCTCACCAGGCCGCCAGACCCACGAAGCCCACCTACGTCTTTTCAAACGCCTTGACGAATACGGCATGGTGATCAACGCCGCCAAATGCGAATTTGGCGTAAATGAGATAACTTTCCTAGGCTACCACGTGTCAGAGAAAGGCATCACACCCTTAGAGCATAGAGTCGAAGCCATCAAGAGTTTCCCGGAACCGAAAACAGTGAGAGAACTCCGGAGATTCCTCGGAATGTTCAACTTTTACCACCGCTTCATTCCACATTCCGCAAAGCTTCAAGCTCCTCTCAACGAGCTACTCAAGGGTGTACGCAAAAACTCACAGCCTGTCAACCTCTCAGAAACAGAGCGACACGGCTTTGAGGCATGCAAAGAAGGCTTATGCCAAGCTGCCATGCTTGCACACCCGGACTGCAACGCGAAAATAGCACTGGTCACTGATGCTTCAGATTCAGCCATTGGAGGAGTACGGCAACAATATCAAAACGACTCATGGCAACCGTTATCCTTTTTCTCCCGCAAACTGACACCGGCGCAGAAAAAGTACAGCCCGTATGACCGAGAGCTCCTTGCCATCTACAAATCCATCCAGTACTTCCGTCATATGCTTGAAGCCTGTCCATTCAGAATCTACACCGATCACAAGCCCTTAACTCATGCCTTCAAAACCAACAAAGATCACTGCTCTCCACGCCAATTCAGATATCTCGATTCTTCTTCTTCTAAGTCGATGCCTCATTCCTGAGGGACGTGACCATGGGGAGCCTCTGCTCCACCAAATTTCTCCAGGCTCCGCGGTCTTGTGCCATGTGCACTGACGCCTGCAGTGTGGCCTTGGTTGCCTGCTGTACTGTATCGGTCCATCTGACCGGTGCTCTTCCACGACTTCTTTTGCCCATAACATGGCCAGTGAAAATAACTGACTCCAGACATTCATGTTCACGCCTAGTCAAGTGTCCAAAAAACCCAAGAATGCGCTGCTGACAGATGGTGGACATTCTTTTCCGGATGTTCAGCTCTTTCAGGATAGACTCGTTTGTGCGCCGTGCAGTCCATGGAATACGTAACATTCTGCGCCAGCACCACATTTCGAACGCGTCTATCCTTTTTCGTGTGCGAGATTTCAAAGTCCAAGTTTCAGATGCGTACAGGAATATGGAAAATATTAGGGTCTGCATGAGGTTAATTTTGGTTTTGCGAGTGACACTTCTGTTCCTCCAAATCTTTTCCATCTTTTTCACTGCTGCTTTTGCCATTTGGGCTCTTCGTATCACTTCAAGGTCGCAGTCGCCATCGTCACTGATAAGAGCACCCAGGTATACGAATTTGCGAACGACCTCGAGGTCCCTCAGTTCGCCAGTTCGCTGCATCGTCCCAGCTCTATCAATGATCATTAATTTCGTTTTTGACCTGTTGATAAGAAGACCGTATTCTTTGCCTTTCATGCCCTTATGGTGTTTATTTAATATTAAGGTTGGTTTTATTTTAAAGAGAAAAGCAAATAAGAGCCATTTTTGTTATATTTTTGATAAATATTTAATTATGTTTTTTGTTAAAAATAAATGTTTCATAATATGTAGTTTAGTTTTAAAAGCAAAGTACGTACGTACCTAATCAAAATATGACTGATTTTTTGTAATGTTCAATGGATCTCAGTAAATAAGAATAATCATTTATTATTCTTTAAGATGTAACAGTTAATTTAAGGTAGGTGATCTCATAACTATAATAAAGCTGATTTTCAAATATTTATGGTACATTTTTCTCATCTCAAAATCCCTGTAAATTATTAAGCAATAATGTTGTAAGCCACATAGTACTTAATTGCTTTTTACAAAGTAGGATGTTGGTATTTCGCAATAACAGTTTTTCGTCTTTATTTCAATAAATATTTATTCAAAACATCAATTACATACATTACTTAAATAAGGACATTTAGACGCACCTGGTGATACTAAATAGTATGAGCTTACGTTCAGGGAGACCGCAGGAAAACTAAATGTCTTTGAAAAACTTCGAAGGCTCGTAGCTTAATTTGTTCCGGGTGTGGGTTGGTACATAAATGCTAAACAGCGTCCACATATGAACAAGGGCCATATAAATAATCGAACCCACGACCCTCGGCGTAGCAGGAAGGGCTTCTATCCAGTCCACTACGCCATCAGGCCAGTCCTCTGAATATTGATAGGGTGCATTCAGACCATGAACTGAACAAATTTCCCCTAGTACCTACTTAATATATTTCATTTTGTATGGGAGATTGAATATTTTCTGTTGTTGCCTGACATAATAATATGTTCCTAGGGAAAAGTTGTCCCCTATGAATATGTGGAAGGCTGTTCCATGCATTCCGTATTACTATAGCAAAGATCCATTCTATCATAGTACAAAATGTAATTGAGTAATTGAATTACGTATTATAATTACATAATTACATAATTGGAAAAATAATCGCGATTACTGGTAATTTCAATTACATGTAATTTGGATTGAATTAAATTGAATTAAAAGTAGTTAAATTATTAATCAAATTACAAAAGTAATTGATTGTGCCCAACACTGCCAAGTGTGTATCTAATGGCGCTGTTATCTACTCTACTCCACACTCATTTACATTTTTTATTACTTGAGCATTGTTCTGTTTGCCGTTAATACGGGGCTATTCACATTGTTCTCTTGCACGGCATGATGTCATGCTCATCATTCTCAGAACGTCGCTCCTACTCACAATTTACTTTTTTCGTCACTTATTCAAACATTTTATGTGCTTACATTCCACGCTCGATCAAATATTGACAATGTCCGTGTTTGAATCGAGGCCGTTGCCTCCGACGGCCATCATTGGAACTAGGGGAACGTTGTTGGCAGGAAATTACACGAATTGATCTGCCTCCTTAACGACACAATCATTGCTCGTAGTAATTTCGCCTTGGTCATGTCATCAGTTATTGAACCGGACGGAAAGGTCAGTCGGACAATGAAACTCCGCAATCGGCCGCAGGAGGAAGAGCGAGCACCCACTCTATTGTATTCAATTGAATAATGAATTGTTTTAGACACAAGTGTACGCGTAATTGCGTATTCAAGTTTAACTCGCATTAATTATTATTACCCACATTTGCATTTGACGGCTTATCTAATGTAGAGATTACTTTGTAAATGCGTATTTAATGGCGTAAAGTGTTTGTGGCGTGGTATGGTTTTATATAAGACTCGTTTATATCTGCAATGAGGATGTGTGTCACGGTTAAACCCTGTGCGTGTGTTGTGTGCCTTTCGAGTGTCTCATACATATTCATGGCAGCACTGCCCGTGCCGATAGTCGATAGTTGCTCGCCATTGGCCCACCAAACACGCTGAATACTAACTAAATGCCGTCGCTAGATCTGCATTTAAATTACCACTAAATTCGTTTTCCTGTCCGGTTACAATCTACAACAAATTCACTTGATAAAACGTTTCGCTATCAACTTTATAGGCAAAGCATTTATAATCATGACGTTATCTAAATGACGGATTACTCCAAAAACAGCTCTTATCACCAACATACCAACAGCTATCAGCAATCACATTGTTATATCAATTCATTTAGTTTGACCTACTTGGCGCAGATACCACTATCAGCCGTTGTAAGTGTGATATTTTATACCTACGTAGTTGTGCAATCGTTATCGGTACAGATTATTGTTGATTCTTCGAGTTTATCAACGTTCTTTGTTCTCCAACTATAGGTTACTAAACTACTTTAAACATTGACTTGTGATCGAACTGCGATACCTCCATTCACGTACTTACCTAATCCAATAATGTTTGCATTATTGTGACGCAAATCACCTTTTGTGTCGTGTTTTGTGATTCTACTTATAAATATTTTATCTTCAGGTATGTTTGTTTTTACATCAACGAGAACCTCACCTCACTCACCTGTAGTTTTATTACATAAGTTACAACTTTATGTAATGTCTTTTAATTTTCTTTACGATTGGAATTACAAAGTAAGGACTGTACAATGTCAACCATGTTACGTTGGTTGTTGCTCATGTAAATAGCGTGCATATCTGTATGTAATTTATTGGCTGTTAGCAATACTTGTAGGTACATTAATTTGCACATACGTGTCAAAAACGGATCGGCATTCATAATTACCATAACAAGTTGTTTAAGGTCGAAACGTTTAATAATTAAATTCCACCGCGTGTAGCCAAGATAAACTACTCCGGTCGTCTGGTCAAGGTGACCCTGCCGCGCGCAGTCACATTGCAGCTCCGCGTCTCCCCATTCAATGTAAATTTCTGAGACCTTGATCACACACAGCTTGCTTTGTACCTACCGAACGAATTATCATTAATTCCGAGCTCAACGATCGTACGTTAAATCATTTAGCGAGTAAATTCCTTTCCAAATGCTGGCTTTAAATAACAAAAGAAAGAGGAACACGTGCTGCGCTGCCCGCCATTTTGCAGTATAAATACCAAGATGGCGTCGGGCCGTTGGTTGGCGAAAGTAGTGGGTAATTATACGCGGCGGGAAGGCGAACGAGCGGCGAGCAGCGGGCGAGGATCTATGGCCGGCCGGTGCACGCAATGCTTAGCTTGATTTATATCGTTCTCTTGTTTCCAGTCCGCCGATTGTTCTCGGTTTATGTGCCCGAGACGCGCGATTCTGTTATTGTTACCGGCGGCCATGGGAACTGCTCGCGTGGGTTCACAGCGACCTTTGTGGCATTTACTTTATGGCCCCCTTACTGAATTTAAATGCTCATTTGCTATTCAAGTTCAATTTGGCCAAGAATGTTTCTGCCAAAAAAGGCGATAAAGTTACGAACGACCTGGTTGTGTCCAAAATAGATGACTGGAAAGATTTAGATTAGAAAGCGTAGAGATTTTACTGCGCAATCGGCTTTGATGTGATCGTTGACTTCAGAAAATATATTGAAATTGATTTTGTAGCATTCAGGTTATGGTGATTCGTGAGGTATCTTGAAATTCTAAGAGCCTAGTGACGCAAATGGTCGAGCTTACTTATTCAATCAACAGCCATCGGTGTGATCAATCAATTCTAGAAAAATCTTCTACACCTTGATCCGATTCTTCCATTATGAATACTTTATAAAAAGAACAAAATAACCCACATAAACGTTATGCCTGACGAAAATATCTCAGACACATGAATAACACGTTAAATATGTATGCTTTACAGCATTAGTCCGACTTTATACTGAGTATAACATATGTTTGGGGCACGTGAACCATCAATGTTTCTTTTATTTGAGGACAAAGATAAAATTAAAATAGATAATTTGCTCATAAATTCCTTATAATATTGTGTTTTTGAGAGGTAAACTTTGTAACAGACGTTGAAACATTATTTTAAAAGACTTGTTAGGATTTTGTCATGACAACTTTGGCGAATTGGAGCTGCAAAAACAAAATCCTTCAATCTCCAAAACAAATTTGTACGAACTTTCGTGAAATCTAAATTCGTGACACAGATTTTAAATTATACGCTCGCGGTACTGTTTTATTTTTAAAATGACTTCGCTTAAAATAGCTTTGAGCACTTTGAGCAGGTACATTATGAAGTACAATTTTGTTTCTTTATCAATTTGGTGGCCAATCATTTGATTCTAGACATGTAGGTATGTATGTTGTGGGTGGGCAGTCGAATGTGCTAATGGAAGGCGCTAAGTCTCTTGCGCATCAGTATTCGCAATGTGACGTGACCTCGTTCTAAACATTTATTCATCCCACGACCACGACTTACAGGTTGTCGTCTAGTTTCTTTATTCACTTTAAAAAATTCCGACGCGACCATTGCAATCAATTAATGTTTTGCTCCATTTTTTGACTCTTCAGGCAAGCAACCATTAAATCTGTTGCGGTTACGTTTCCATCTTTAGATTTCTCACAGAAAGTCGAAGTTGTTAGGAGATAATACTAATCCCCTCTCATTTATCTGATTGTTTCTCGGACGATCAGATGTTGCCAGCTGCATATTTTTAGGGGAGTGCGAGTGCTCGATAATATCATATCACGTTGCGATTCCCGAGTCACTGCTGAGTGTGGGGCGTCGTGCAACGTGAGCTGTGTATGATATATTATGATGAGCCTAGTTCCATTAATTTAAGCGCTGCAGTGTTGCCAGCGAGGTCTTCTCAAAAGTTACCTGAAACGTAAAAAAATGTAACCTTTTCGGAGGAAAAGTAACCATTTGTATTTTTGATGACCAAAAGCTTAAAAAAATGAACTTACAAAATAATAGGTCATGTAAAAGCTGCTTCTTTGTATTTAAATTGGGATGGATGGGATGGGAAGCCAAAGCCAAACCAACTGAAATTTATTTCAGTTATGCTTAGAGTAGGTATATAGATTACACAATTAAGCCCTTCATAATTAGTCTACAAATGTAGGTATCTCTTCGCTTTCGTGGACTTTCTACCACAACATAACAAAACATCAAGGTGATCCAGGCAATTGAAATTCTCAAACGTATTAGTATTACTTACAAACGTCGTTATTGGTTAGTTAGTATGCACTGATTATTATAACTTAGTAGGTTCACTTACCAAGTTTTCAGCTCAAAACGCAGACACAATCACACAAGTTAAACCTCAGTTCAACCTCAAACTTAAGAACTTACGATAAACAAACAATCTGTCTGACTGACGTTCACGAAGAGAAAGAAAGAAAAAACTTGCCTACTGCCTCCTACTTACTAGTTAGTACTACGTACTTTTCGTTTGGCTGGCGACAAATTCGCGAGTCACGAAGATCGACCGAAAGGATACGAACGAATCCGATTGACCGGGCCCGGGCGAGTAAGTCGGACGCTTGATTTATGCATTGGTGTGAAAGAGAAAGGTATGTTTGATTCGATTGTGAATGCACCACTGCCCTGCCACAGATAATAAATTTGGTAAAATCCAAACCATTAGCGGGAATCTTAGAAAGCATTTTGTACGCAAATTCAAAAAAATCACCTAAATGTAACCTTTTGAGTCGTGTAACCTCGAAGTAACCTAAAGCAGTTAAAAATCACCTAAAAGGTTACTAAAGTAACCTTCTGGCAACGCTGAAGCGCTGTGCGACGATAAGGCGGTGCGGGTGTGTTCAACGGACGGACGCGCTTGATAACGACGCTGTTCCGACACGTAACCGGACTGATTGCATTTCAATCGCCATTGTTATCGTGAATAGTGTTTGCGTGCACTACTCCACTTTTTTTACAAACATTCCGCGGAGTTATGACCCATTTATCACATTTGCATAACTGTGAGCAATGAGCATGGCGAGCTCGTTCATTGTTTTACGTTTGAGGAATTTACTCGCATTCAATTTTGATTCATTGCCAACAGCCATAATTTTTTGTACTGCAATCTACTTACTCATCTATAACTTGGTTCCTCTACCTGTCATCAAAAATATGACCGGCTTGGATAATCCATAAATTAGTTTAGATCATAATTTCCTTTGTCTTTCTAGAGTTTCTAGCATCAGCAATGTTATCGGAGCCATCGTTTATGCCAGCACATTGTTTATTGCCATCAGATACATCTGCTGCCGACGTTTGGGGAGCATCGTATGCCAACTCGTTTGACCTCATTCCCGAGACTAGCGCTGCGTAAACTCACATATCGGGTTTATGAAAACACAACTATTTTTAGACGGTGTATCAAGCCAGACCGCTCCAACTTATTATTTGTTTGCTTTAGTGCGAGCGTTTGCCAAGTGCGGGCTCGGTTCTGCCGCTCAGCGTAATTTACGATAAGCAGACATCTGCCGACGAAAGAAAACTCGTGTTTCGCTTACGTTGTATGACGGGTACTGAAAATATTTTACTGGCTGAGATATTATTACGTGTGGTCGGGCAGTATTACCGTTGTGGTCGTTTAGTTGCAGCTATAAATCGAGTGGAGCCAGTCCTGCGACAGATACATTAGAGGAGCGACCCCGACCGGTCGGACGAAATCCGCCGCCTCGAGGAGAATGTGCCACAAACGGGTCGATCAGGTTATCTCTATTAGAAAGTGGAAAGAGAGTTTGACAATACTGACGCGTTGATCGATAAGGTGACATTAACATATCTGAGCGATAAAACGTTTAGATTATGAGATTAATAACATCAATATTTAGCTACCTTCGCAGCAAGCAGACGTGTCTTTGAAATAATTGTATAAAATTGTGCATACAAATACTTGCCCTAGTTTTTAGTGAGCTGTGCAGTCACGTTCGACTATGATTTACATTGACGTTGTTTAATGTGGTTTTAGTTTAGTGTTTACTGAATGGGAAACTAGACATAAGGAAAAATGTCAGCGACTGGACAAGATAGTCCTTTTGGAAATCGCAGCAACCGTACGGCTCGAACTCCGCCGCCTACACCGCCTCGGCAGCCGCTAGATCCCCCAAAAGTGGTAAGCACTGATCAAATACATCATTGGTTGAATGCTACCGAAAATTTGATCAAGGAAATTACTACTATAACGGGAGAAAGCAAACTGAACACGGAGCAGAAGCTTAGAATTCAAAATCTCTGCCGTCAAATCTCAAACAATTCAGCCCAAGTTGCAGTGGCATATCAATCTGCTAAGCAATATGCTTTAATCAACTACCAAAACAATCAGGCCACTGTAGAAAATGCAGAAATAATTGTGGAAATCCAAAAATTAAAGGAATGTATCAAAGAGACTGCCCAGACCCAACCACAAACAAGTAAGACCTTCGCCGATGCCATCAAAACAGGTACTAAAAGTGTAGTTCGCCCTTCAAATATAAGCTCTGTTGCAATCTATCCAAATGATAAACTGAAGACCAGCGAGGAGACAAAAACTTTAGTCCAGAAGATCATCAAACCAGACGAGATGAAATTACACGTCAGAGGATTACGCAGGGTGAAAAATGGTGGCGTTATTATCAGCACAGACTCAAAAGAAGACATCGAGAAGCTAAAACGGTCAGTACAATTAAATTCCTGTGATGTCACTATCGACGAGCCCCACAAACGCAAGCCCAGAATCATAGTTATTGGATTACCAACGACAATGCCTGAAAAAGACGTCTATAAATGCATTTATGAGCAGAATCTAGCTGACAAACTCCAAGATTGGTCATGGGAAAAATTCCTGTCCTCAATTAAACTGAGTCATAAATCGGGCAAAAAAGACGCTGAAACCTGCAACTACATCATAGAAGTACCAGCAATCATACGAAAAGCCCTCATTAATCAGAACAGAGTTTTTGTTAACTGGTCGGCCTGCCCTGTACGTGACTTTACCATAGTCACGAGGTGTTTCAAATGTCAGCAATATGGTCATGCTGCTAAAACCTGCAGAAATCCAGCAGAAACATGTGCTCATTGTGGTGATGTCGGTCACTCGGCCAAGGACTGCGTGAAAAAAGCGGAAACTCCAAAATGTGCAACCTGCCGACTATTTAAAAAGCCGAGTAATCACAATACAGGTGATGATGAATGCCCCGCTAAAAAAATTGCCGTGCAAAGGTACATTAATTCCATTGACTATGAAGGCGCCTAAGAGCGCCGTCTTTTAGTAAGTAGTCTAGATCTATATTTTTAATAACCAGTTTTAGTTTCATTTATTCAATTAGTCATCATGACTAATATTTTAATGGATGACCTAGATGATTTCTCTGTTTACGAATCCAAATCCTGTGAAGTTGAAAACTGCAAACAATATTTTTCACGTTACCAAAATGCGCTGACAATACTAACACAAAATATTCGCAGTATTTATAAAAATATTGACAATTTCAGTACACTCCAACAGCGGTTAAATTTCAACTGTGACTTAATTATTTTAACGGAATGCTGGCTGACGAACCGTAGTAATCTTAACCTGCCTTCTATGGATGGCTACAGTTCATTTCATAGTAAATATAATTACTACCAAAATGATGGAGTAGTGTTATATGCTAAAAGCAGCTTAGACATACTTGTTGAGGAGCCTTTTTTAGCAGAATGTAACCGACTTTTGATAAAGATTGGCATGGATACGGCAATTATTGCGATATATAGATCTCCTTCTACTGTGAAAATTGACGACTTTTTGAAATCGTTAGATACACTTCTTATAAGTTTAGCTCAGTTTAGAAATATAATTCTAATTGGCGATATCAATATAAATATTGGCACAGTAGGAAGCGATAATGTTCCTGGTCAGGAATATCTCAATCTATGTTTATCTCACGGGCTTCTTCCTGCGCACACTCTTCCAACGTTTAAGACTGGTTCCTGTTTAGATCACGTCATGCTTAAAACGTGCCTACCATCACTTACGCTGGTTGCTAACTCATCTATAACCGATCATAATGCTGTTTTACTAACACTTAGTCTGAAGAAAATGAGGTCACGGCAAACTCGATTTGTCAATAAATTGAATATAAAGAAACTTGAAGAATATTTGTGCACGACTGACTTTAGTCGAGTCTACAATTTTGCTGATGCTAACACTGCATTATTGCACTTAATAAAAACTGTGCAACAAGGTATATTAGATAATACTATGACTGTGAAAATAAGTAGGAAATTATTTAATATTAAGCCATGGATCACTCCGGGACTGATTCGTTGTATGAAAAACAGGGATAAACTGCATAATAAGGCTAAAAAGAACTCTGAAAATGTAATTCTTCAAGTCACCTATAAAAGATACCGCAATTTTTGTAACGACTTATTAAAAAAAGTAAAAAGCAGTTATGATAGGAGTGAACTTGCTAAGGCTGGCAAGAATAATAGGGAAGTCTGGAAGCATGTTAAGAACTTAACTTACACGTCAAAACAACAAGAAACTTCATCAAAATTATTAAATTCGCATCGATCCGAAACAGAATCTGTTAATTATGCCAACGACTTCTTTGTTAATGTTGGCAAAAAACTGGCCGAAAATCTTCAGAGCACCACCACTCACCTCCCATATACTAACACCCAAACGTTGTCAAAGTCCTTTGTATTGCTAGACACGGATGAACAAGAGGTTGATAGAATTATAACAGGATTGAAAGAGGATTGTGCAGTAGGTTGGGATAATATCTCTACCAAAATATTGAAAAAATTTAAACACTTATTGGTCCAACCACTAACACACATCTTTCAAAAATGTCTAGCTGATGGTCTTTTTCCTGATTGTCTAAAAAAAGCAGTCGTAGTACCCATTCACAAATCAGGTCCTAAAAATCTTGTTACTAATTACAGGCCTATATCCCTATTGACATCAATATCTAAAGTTTTGGAGAAAATTATAAATACTAGACTTACACAATATTTAGAAAAGAATTCTATTCTATCGGCTATGCAATTTGGATTTAGAGCCAAACTTTCAACCTCTGATGCAGTCCATCAACTAACCGATCATATTACGAGGGAACTTGATACAGGGAATAAAACTATAGGTATATTTCTTGATCTTGCTAAAGCTTTTGACACTGTTTCCACCCCAATCCTCTTACGTAAGCTTGAAAATATAGGTATAAGAGGTACGCAACTAAAACTATTCGAAAGTTATTTATCTAACAGGTGCCAATGCGTCAAAATAGGTAATGTTATAAGCTCTTTTCGATCAAATACATCCTTTGGGGTCCCACAGGGTAGTATTTTAGGTCCAACCCTATTTTTGATTTATATTAATGAACTTTGTAGCCTTGAATTGGACTGCGGCAGGATTATTTCTTATGCTGATGATACAGCCCTAATCTTTTCTGCCAAAACTGAAAAACAGGTTTTCGAATATGCACAGCGTGGATTTAATATCGTAAGCAATTGGCTGCGATACCATCAACTCACCCTGAATGCCGATAAAACAAGTTATGTAAAGTTTTCAAAGAGGAGCTATCCTTCAGCAAATCCCATTCCCAGTATTTATGCTCATCACTGTCATTCCCCAATGGACACTATTTGTGACTGTCCTGTGATTTCAGCCGCACACCAAATTAAATATTTAGGCATCATCATAGATGACTTGCTTTCATTTAGACCACATATTGAAGCCTTAAGCAGTAGAATCCGTAAGTTGATTTTTGTTTTCAAAAAATTACGTTCATTTGCGGACTCTAAGCTGATTACACAAATATACCTTGCGCTTTGTCAATCACTTCTTACATATTGTATTTCATCATGGGGGGGTTCATGTAAAACTGTCCTTCTGACACTTGAAAGAGCACAAAGAGCAGTTCTGAAGGTATCAAGTTTTCGTCCATTTTTGTACCCTACTAACCTATTGTATAAGTCCTGCAAAGTGCTAACAATTCGACAATTATTTATTTTGAGCACTGTACTAAAACAACACGCGGCTCTATCATATAGCACGGATGTAACTAACAAAAGACGAAAAGATATTGTCTGCACACATAAAACACAAACAAACTTCGCTTTCTCATCGAGATTTTTTGTGTTTTTGGGACCCCGGCTCTACAATCGACTAAATGCAACTTTGTCGATATACCCTTTATGTTACAATGAATGTAAAAGGGTACTGCAAGGAGCTTTGCAGTTGTTGTCCTATGAGGAAACAGAGGAATTATTAACGGTTCTCACCTAATATATTTTAGATGTATAACGATAGTTGTGTAATATTAATTATAAAAGTGAACTCTTAGTTAATAATTTTGTAATTTGTTTGCATAGATAATGAAAATGTAAATATTAATAATTTAATAATGCGAATATTTTATATAGTTTATAAAAATAGATGTATAATGTAACAATTAATCATGACCTTGTTTGCCTGAGATACAGGGTAATCCTAGTTCAGGCTAAATTGTAATATGTAAGTACTGTTATGTAATTAAACTTTATATGTAAATACTAGCATTAAGCATATTAATAAAATTATTCTTATTCTTATTCTTAAAAACATGACATGATAAAATGTAGGTATTGATGTAACTGCCAAAGAAATTTGCATCAATTTATTGATCGTTATGTTCTTTGCAAATCTTTTACTATCTTCTGGCCTGACATGGAGTATCATACATGACATAGAGTACGTACGTTTTATTAAAAAGTGCTTTATGTTCGGCTCATAAAACCCCAGTTCTGACGACGCCGATACCTATAATCTCCTTCCAATTAATTCCCAAATCGATTCGCAAATCACCCGCGGGGTATATCGGCCATCGCTCCGAAGCCCGAGCCCCCATTTCTCACGTTTGGACCAGTTGCCGACCAGTTCCACAGTTCTGCGACTGGTTGGGCCGCATGCCAATCAAGAAAGGCGCCCGCGGTACCTTTAAGGAACGGCATGTGTTTTTGCGCCGACTTTAAGTATGGCCGGCCATTAAACTGCGTGAGGCGGAGAGGCGAGCCTCAATAGCCTTTTGTTTACGAGCGTAGTCCTTTTTTGTTTCAAGAATCTGGTGCGGGAATTGCGGTTTGAATCGATCCTCTCATGAGTAATTTACCTCTTCTACCAATATTTATTGGTGTATTAAACTTACAACTTGTCTTGGAACAATGTTGAACTGACCTCTATCTCGGAACTAACTCTCTAACTCTACAAATTACGTCTTTGCCCGGCATGGTTTATCGTCGATAATTTGTCTTCCGCGCGACGTTATGACATGTTCTGTTACTTGGTCGGAGGGAGGACCACCTGCGCCGGAGTTGCAATACTTGTCTCGTTGAACTGGATGGTCTTGTCCAGTCGTTACTCAGGACAGACCAGCTAAACACGACCCTTACTCACATTCTAAGATGTTATCGCCAGGTGTCTCTGTAAACTTGGCAGACTGTACACACTCCATCACCTGGCATAACCCGTATAGGTAGCCATTACTTAGCTTGTTCAAAAGGTATTAATTTATTTTATTGCTGTAATTTCATAGCGACATGTCTAGACGTTACTACAGATAGTTATTTATGTCCTCCTGTTCGTGAAGGAAATCGTAAATTTGATTTGTGATGTTTACTAATCTAACTTGTTATATTTATCTTATCACTTGAACTTATCCTTTTATTAATTTAGTATGGCTAGGTACGCTGTATGTATGTTATAATAGTCATTTACATTATATATTATATTTATTTTTATACTCCAACTAATCGTTGCTATATTCAACATCAGGCCAGTTGCTCAGAAACGACAGGTGATTATGCTAAGTGGGCTCGCATTAACCAGATACTTTTTCTATTGCATAACTTTATAACTGGTTTCTCTAAATGGCATAGAGTCGAGTCTGCCGAGATTGCTCACACCCACGCGCTAAGTACGGGTAATGAGGCTTCCAGACGAATTCATTATGTTCTTGATTTGCTTAGTTGGAAATTGATACGATCCAAAACCGCAAAGAGCTCTGGTTTCACACTAATAAGCAAAGGATCGATATCATAATTAACACATAAGAGTATGAAGACAAGAATATACCTTACATTCTAAGTATACCAACTTTGTTAAGAGTAGTCAACGGTATCTAGGAATTACAGCTTTGTATAACATTTTACTGCTCTTTTCATTTCCACTCGACGTTTTAAAACTAACTTTGTAACGTTTCGCAGACATTTTCTTTGTCCAGTCACGAAGTAATTAAAATGCATTCTCTGCTTGAAAAGCATTTGCATTTTGAAGGTGCAAATGCGAAATGGAATGATAAATCCATTAGCATGGCGCGTATGGCTTGTGTGAGCCACTTTAGCTTGATGGGTTGATGACCTGCCAGCTGCAAGAGCCGTGGCCAGCCGAGCGGGGCCCGGCGGTGCCTCCCATACCAGTACCAGTGACCACACCAAGCCACCTGCCTCATCAGACCATGTGTGGCCAACGTTGCCTTTCGATAAACGCTCGTATAAAAGGAATTTTAAAACGACTAAAAAATTACGAACACCTGACGTGATAAGGATTGCATGCGGGCGTAGAATTCAGGTTTTAACGACTTCAAGTCTCAAAACAAGTTACTAAACTTAACTTTATTTGGATACCTGTACATGAATAAATTTGCCTAATATGTTAGAACTCAGACTGGATTATAAAATGATAAAACATTCTCACTGGAACAATAAAACGATCTTTAACCGCCGTGAGCCATACAGGGGACTGAAATAGCTGACTAGTTTTAATAAAATATGCCAGGTAATAATATAAATAACAGGCTCTTGTTTATTTCACAAAGCTTTGGCTTCACTGAGAAAACGGCTTGTTAAAAACTAAATAATTTATTGTTGTAAGTAACAAAGCGACACTGTTATTATAGTGCTTGCAAAGCTTACTGCTAAAAACAAATAAGCGAAAATGGCTAAAATACTTCCATAAAACCAACCACCTAATTTTGTTAAATTTTAGACCAATATCTAACCCTTTTTGTTTGTTTATAGGTAGAATCCTATGTTTGTAGTAACTAAACAAGTAACCGAGTTAAGTTTAAGGAAGTCCATATATAACCTCATTCATTTATAGCCAAATGGCATAGTTAACTATAGCAGGTCTTCTCATCAGACTTTACTACCTTTAATAGTTAAA
This sequence comes from Keiferia lycopersicella, assembly GCA_029255805.1. Taxonomy (NCBI): domain Eukaryota; kingdom Metazoa; phylum Arthropoda; class Insecta; order Lepidoptera; family Gelechiidae; genus Keiferia; species Keiferia lycopersicella. The sequence goes on along the minus strand of JARACZ010000009.1, from coordinate 9,217,146 downwards.
TATAACCTATATGATAGGTATCCCCACTTAATTAACTTTATTGTCATAGCCGATTTACATTGCAGCTGTGACTGATTTACTACGTCTCTTTAAATAATTAATGTTGTTAGCAACAATCAATTAAACCAGTGTATTTTGCATACATCGCTGCTAATAGACAATTTACTCAGTATCATCAACAAATTCAGCAGGGTAGCCACTGCCGTTTTCACTTGGTTGTAGTTAACTAACCTACTTGATTCTATTAAACGGTAACAACAGCAAATTTACGTTGCTGGGACAACCAAACAAAAGCACGGTACACCGCCGCACTGTGGGCTGAAAATCGGCTTTCATAGACATTTTCATTTGATTTCTTTAGGTGTGATTTTTTTGCTTGGATGTGCTTCGGGAGACTAAGTTTTTCACTTCTATTCAGCAATTTTCATGTTTTAATCATAAACTTAGTCTCCCAAAGAACATCCAAGCAAAATAAACACACTTAAAAAATCAAATGTAAATGTCAATGAAAGCCAATTTTCAGCCCACATTGCGGCGGTGTACCGTGCTTTTGTTTGGTTGTATGACACTAAAATAAAATGTAAGGAAATGAAATTACTTTAATATTGTTATTATTGTATTTATTTAAAATAATTATAAAACACTCCTTAAAACTATATATTGTCTTCCATCCGATAAGATCCATCCGATGTGATCGCATTATCTGTAATGAAAAAATAAGTTCTTTGATTCATGTATTGTATGTAAAGAAATATACAAGGTATAAAAATATTATTCAGACATACTTCAAGGGGTGAACCAGTCCATGAAACTGAATAACTTTCCCCAAGGAACATAGGTCAAAATATTTGAAAAAAAATTGGTCCTCCCATACAAGATGACTTGGTCAGCGTGGTCAGCTGACACTTTTTGTATCGGAGGTCTATTTTTTTCATATTTCGACCTATGTTCCTTGGGGAAAGTTGTTCAGTTTCATGGGCTGGTTCACCCCTTAAAGTATGTCCGACTAATATTTTTACACCCTGTACCTATGTCCTACCTACTAGACGACCTGCTTATTTCTAGATCTTTCTGAATGCCACATATAACTAAAGCAAATAGAGTTAGCACTGGCGGCTTAGAATACTAGCACCCAACAATCTCTTCCTGGAAAGTCGTAAAAGGCGACTAAGGGACTAAACTGCAGCGTTTAAAGGGCTATCCACACATGTCCGGGTCAGGGCCTTCAGGGCTCCGGGCCGTCCGGGCTAAGGGCACCAGGACACTGGCTATCCGGATCGCCCTGACACGGACATGTGTGAGCAAGTTCGTACGAATTGTATGCAACCGATTATTTCCCCGTCCCTGCCGGGTCCCGTCAGGGACGGGAAATCGGAAATGTGTGGATAGCCCTTTATATGAATTTTACAGATCATTGCGCTCGCCAACCCGCCTGCCAAGCGTGGCGAGTATGCAATCTACCCCTGAAAGCCTCATCCAACGTGCATGCATCCAACAGGGAGGAGGAAATAGAATTTAAAAAATCACTTACCTTTGAACTTTTCAATGTACTCCTCCAACTTCCACGCAGTGAGGAGGTTTTGCACCTCTTCGTCCATAAATATTGCCGAATAATTCCACAGCAAAATGCACACGTTATACACACTGCACTCTTTAGAACTCGGTCCGGGCAACTGCGGAAAACGAACTGACCGACTGACTGTCCGACCGAGCGGCGAGTGCGAAGCTCGCGGGTGACAAGTCTCAACATGTTCCTACAACACGATTAAACGTAACCGAGTTACTTTGCTAATTTGCCGAGGCTTAGTTAGAAATTGATAATTTAAATAGACACTTAGTTAAAATTTAAAATGTATGTTTGCTATTGGTAGCTAACTTTTTTTATTTGAACATAAACAAACTTCACATCATGTATTAAATAAACATGATATGTTAAAAACTACAAACAATTTGGTTTGGTTTAAAAAATTACACTTATCTATTAGTTATCAAGTAATTTAGTTGCATTTATCGATTGATCGGTCAATTTTAATTACACTACATATCTACAATTAAACTATAGTGAGAAACAGAAGTATGCTACATTTTAAATGACAATTTAGTTTATTTGTGACAAATTAACTTATTCATTTTTAAATATTATGCATATTTGTCTTCAATCTTTCATACACTTATTTCAGATCACAGTAATAGCTTGCTAAAACTACTGAATAAGGTATTTGAATATATCAAGTCAAATTTGGTTGCGAATATTAACTATTTTATTAAAAAACGAACAAATACAGTGCTGTATCTGACTAACACAATTTAACAAAGTTGACGTGTTCGTTTTTAATCATACACCCTTGTGAGTTTTCAGCTAAGACGTGACTGATGCTAAATAAAATTCCGTTAAACAAGCCAAAAAGGTCCTCGGTTAACTTCAGATTTTCTCAGTGTTGGAACAGGTCTAGACCGGTCCATGTTACTGAGAATGGCAGCTCGATAAATATCACCGCCGACTGGGTACAAGCTTGACCTTAAAATTGTCGAAAGGTCTGCATTTTCGTCCACCAATTTATTTTAAACTTAGGTCAACATTTACCTTTTCAATAAACAAGTCGACGTTCTTTGATTATGGAATTAACGTTTCATTTCATGGACTTGTTATGTTTGTATTTCTTCTTATGGTTGCGTTTTATTTGTTTCAGGTTCACCACCAGAGCGTGAATCCAGCGAGATTAACAAAAAAGGTAATAAAAAGCTTTCTTTCATTAAAGTTGGCCATTGAGAGTACACATAATATAGAGCTGCTTTCGTCACAGTTGGTGAAAGAATACTAAGTACATTTTGTATCCTCGTTGCTGTCCATACCTGTTTGATTAAGGTATTATTACCGGGAACGAGTTTTCACATTGCTCTATATAAATATGTCCATAATGATATAGAACACGCAATTAATAAAAATAACAGGTTTACAATCCATTCATTAGCAATTCCGAACAAAACACATGCCTTATTTTGGAATAATAGGAAATTAGAATTGCAAATCAGTCATTATCATTGCAAAACAGGAAGTAAGCACTTTCATAATTTATTGCATATTTATCACAATCGTGAACTGAGTCATTAGAGTTTTATTTTGTTGTTTTGTAATCTTCTCCTTCTATTTCTGAATCGATAACGTGTTTTTGTTGAAGAATTGAAATCACCATAACTTAACATTCAAATCTGAACGTACCTCTGTTTGTCCACCCCTCATCTGTATATGGATGACCGTTTATTCATAACACCTTTAAATCGGAGGTCGCATCGGACAGCGAAACAATTTGTTATTGATATTTTCTGATCTAAATTTCAATGAGCGTCCAAGTAACGGGGTCAGATCGTTTTCGATGGATTCTAAGAAGTTCTTTATTCCTTTGCTTGTTGTAAACACCGTGGCACTGATGCTGCGTAACGGTACCAAATGCTCTATCTATATTGATGATATTCTGTTCAACTGTAACTTTCCTTCGACGATGTTTACTCAAGTCGACTTGAAATCAATTTTGAGAATGTTATGCGTCACAGTTTGACACATGTGTTGTTTATTAGCTCCAAGTTCATATTGGCTTTCAGAGTTGTTTGGATTACCAGTGGGTTGAAATAACACGTTCGCTCTCCCTCTGGTGCTAAAGCCCGCCACACACGAGGCGGTGTTGCCACCCTCACAGCTACGACTTTATTTTCTTTTCCCGACGTCCCCACACCTTTTTTAAGCCGGTATAAAGTACACTCGGGGTCACTCTAGCCGTGCTGCCGGGTCACTTTTGTTTATTCGCCTTTAAAGCCACCTCTGCAGCTTTAACCTTTATTAACAGTGTTGTTGTAGACTTTAAACTAAGTTCCTGTCTACTTACTTACCTTGAAGTTATTCGTAAGTCGTAATGAATTTACATATGTACCGCATGTTTCATTAATTACTTATTCATGTGTCGAAATTAGAAACCGCTTCGTATTTAAACGCCGAGAATTGTCGTTAACTAATTGATCGATTCCGGCAGCAAGACCACTACTAGTCTATTCCACGAACGCGCCCAATATAATCCACGCTATAAATAACGATAAAAAATGAGAAAAAGGAAATCGTTACCGAACCAGTTACAGATCGTTTGTGTGTGCGTCATCTCCACTCGAAACTCATGTAGATGTGTAATTAAATGAATATTCATGGCGTGGAACGCCCCGAAACCATTTTTATATGCCAACGCTGAGAACCGGTCTCTTGATTTTTTGTTTGTGTTGTTTAGTTCGGATCGTGCTACAGAGCAATTACTGCCTGTTATGGCCGCCAGTACGATATAACGTGTATTTATAATTTATAAACACCTGCTTATGCGTGAGTGTAGGCGCAACTCGCAGCAAGCCGACATGCAGCGGATATGATTAATTCGTCGCTTTATAACGCAGAGCACGTTCGTTGATATCATTCCGCGATTTTGTTTAATAACTCCGCGCGAACTGTGTCGGCGAAATGGCAGCCATTAACATCAGGATAGTGCGTAATGGTACTCAGTACGTAAAAGGGAAGTTCTGAACCTTTAATTAACCAAAGTAATAATGTATGACCAATAATGGTGCATGATTGCCAGGTAATAATGAAACGAACTGCGATGCTTCTGGTATGATGCTCAATGAGGCAGAAGATAATGACAGAAACGTGGCCGGTAACCGGAGAACTTTCTACGAAGCATTGACATTGACGTATAATATTAGCTCGCATGGATTGACAGCACAAAAGAATGGTTGAACAATACTGACGCGTAATGCCAGAGGTCAGGCGAACGGGTCTGAAGTGGCTATTACACTCTGCCCTGACACCTCATACATTGCTGGATATGTTGAGATTATTGTAAAGAAGCTCATACAAGAAGCAGTAATGTATGCCGAAAAGTGTTTTGTCTATAAGTGGTCTGACGAGTGCTCCGCGCCGGCGTCTGAGGGTGTCTGTGTCAGAAAGTCGCCGGTGAAAGTCGAAGCCGACTCTAATTTGCTCCAACGATAACATTAAATGCGTTTCATAACAAGACTCGTAAAGTCGTAATGAAACCGGTTCGCTTCGTCTCAGTTTGCACTATAATCTTTTGAAGTGGAATAATAATACGTTAGGGTGTTTGTAAGGCTGACCTGACGGGCTTTTCTGTATCGTCGTCCTTGGGACGAGGGTCTGAGTCTGGACCATTATGTTGTTTAATGGGTTCAGCTCTACCCACCTCCTTTTGAAACATTTTCCTTTATTCACAAATCCTTACCTGTTTGATAGTTGTGTTTGGCAAGGGGATTATCTAGGGTAGTTTTTGTACTCCGTGTATATTGGAATAGCCTTGCTTTATGAATCTTATAAATCGTGTATTACAGTTTTACTTTTATTTAACTGCCATGAAAAATTCAATGTTATCATTAAAAGAATCCGTTACAGGCAACGTTATAAAAGGACATGAGCGTATAATAACAGGTCATCAAGATAAGCCCTGTGCAGTGACCGTTATGATCAGTGGAGCTGGTACCGCGCTTGCGTCGCTTCTTGGCTCGCCGATCGCGCTCGCGCAGCTTGCCTAACTTGTAGTCACACTGCATAGCCCGCATCACACGGGTCGACGAACTACCCCCGGAACTAGCATATTAGCGATTGGCAAATATGACTACTGCTGAAAGGTCAACATGTCATGTGGCAATAGTCGTTGTCTCTGCTTCTTCAAGTACTGAAATCAGTAGTACTAATAGTTAGTAGCTATAATCACAGGCTTGAAAGCACTGTCTAAATCACCCAAGCGTTTCCCTATAAGTTCAGTTAGGTTTGAAACATATGTGTGTAGCACCTTTTATAGCTTTGGCGTTGGCTAATGCTCAGGTTTCACATACTCTGGCCCTCAACCGGTTCCCACTTCCAACATGCAATTTTGCTCGACTTTCTACCAGACGTGCATGCCTGCTCCCTCCCTGCATTTGCACAGCTGTATAATTATGCATATCAAACACATTATGTGCTCATAAATATACTTACATAGTTTCGCGTTTTGTAAGTATATTCAAATGGTTAGCTGACGATACGGTAAATTATGTTGATTCAACTGCTGCCATCAATAATAAAATTTTGATTTCGAAGAATTGGTGACGCAAGTCTTTCTGTTCTATTTTTCCTCTAACTAATGCATGGTGATAACTTTAATTGTGATCTTGTATTTGTATCATAATGGCCTTTCATATATCACCGGACACATTGAAATGAATAGACAATCGGAACAAAAAACAAAGTGTAAGTATATGATATCGAGCGAGCATGAGGCTGAATAATGATTGTATGGTAATACCTTGTTGTGATGTGAGTTGGTAGATTGAATTTCAATGAGCTAGTCGAGGAGAAAACATTTCACTACTCAACTCACACGCAGGCAACACATTCAAATGGTTGCATGAAGGTTACTTCATAGCTATGAGGTTCTTTTCCTTTTTCACTGCCGTAGGTTTGGCTTTTTAATAAAATTTGGACCTGGCAAAGCTGAGACAGAGCCAGGCCAGTATGGAATCACCCATAATCCTATAAACGTACTGGCTTTTCCACATGATGAAAGAGTAGAAATATAGGTTAAGTACCGATTGTAGTACCATATCATCCTGTAGTCTTCAGCTTGCCGACAAATGATATTCTTTAGCCGACTGCATTAGCCAAACTTAGTTATTTGTACAATTTGCCAGGGTCATGTCGCTCTCGCACTTGCAAACCGGTCGAGCCGGCGCGCCTAGCGACCGGTGCACTTGCGAAACAGAATCAATCGGCGCCATGATACCGCATTACGCAACATCTTCTAAAGATTGATGGCAATGTCTCCACCCTCCATTTACTGCACTCGACCGATAATGACTGCAGATAAATACAGCTTTCACGTTGCATCTCCTTCATCATTCTTATTACTGTAATCATGACGATGCTTTATGTTCAATGTACCATTATGTCCATTTGCCTCAAGACTGACTGACCTTAACATAACCTGTATTATATTATTTCAAATACGTGTTCTATCAATCAGAAAGTTGAAGAGCGAGAAATATTGTATCGGCAGTTCAAGTGCGGATCAAAAACTCTTCTAGCAAACAAAGCAAAGGTTATTATTGACATGGATGGATGGACAGGTAGACCTTGGAGCGAGATCGATCAAAAGATTAAAAAGAATTATGCAGAAGCAGTTACTATTAATTGAAGTAATCTGATCTTTATAAGATAATGTGAATGTAGCAGATGTTTTCTCTGCCTGGCATATCCGCACCTGGCCAAATGTCGTTCTTGAACTTGAAAGCAAAGTCGTGATCGTAAAGAATGTGCTGGCTGTCTAATTCCATTGTCAGTTGTGATGGCTTCGAATTTGGATCGTGTCGATAAAATCGAATCGAGTGGTTGGTCCGGTGCGCCGTCACGATCCGTGCGCCTGAGTGTAGGCGGCTACTTTCTCCTAACGGTATCCACCGCTGCCCCCGCTCCCCGCTCCGTCTGCGCGCACGATTACCATTACGCCATCTATTTTAAATTCTGTTATCTGCGCAATCATCGTGATAAATGCTTTACATTTGTTAACACGGGCATTATTGCCCACAGCTTTAAGTACTTTCGTAAATATGTTCACATTTGTAGGATAAATTTGTGACGTGTATTTTGCGTATCAATATTTAACTTAAACACATACGTGTTTGTAACCGCAAATAAATCTGGTTTCAACAGTTCGGAACTCTTGTTTGACCATTGGTGTCCATCTGAAATACGATAAGGGTAATATATCTGAAGTGGGACTAGTAAATGGTGATGTAAACGAGTTGCCTCGCCTGGGGGCTTCGCAGTCAGCTCGCAGAGGCAGAGGTCACGATCTCTGCCTCGGCTCTGCCAGCATCCGAGCCGAGTTAATGTCCATTATAATTCACATGGTAATGTTTGTCGAAGGCGCCACGTGCAGGCTCTAGCACATTTAAGATGTCGGAAATGTCATGTTCAATTATATTCCTTCTTGGTAATGTCTTAATTATTTTTGTATGAAGTAATTTGAAGGTCAAAACAGATTCCACAAGATCAGATTATTTATTTTTGTGTTTCTCGGAATATTAAGGCAAGGAAGTTGTCCATCCCTTCCTGTAATATGAACCTTGCGGAAATTAATGGGTGGCAAGGCGACAGAATGACAGTGAAGTAGAGTAAATCGCTTTTGTAGAAACGAAGGTCGCAATTATTTGTAAATCTTTTGTAAACACACAGACTCCGATCTCAATCTTTGTCTCCAAAATAATACGCAATAAAACATCAGCAAAATTGCTAACATAGGCGTTGGTTTGGAAGAAGTGCCACTTAACGTCTATGTTAGTTCGAGTTCAGCGAAGAAAGTGTCTGGCAGTCTGCCAGGTAGCGGTGATCTTCTACGAACTGCATCGTTCGTGCCCCACAATCCACAACCCGCGCCAACTTGTTAATTATGCGTCTCCTGCTGATTTCAGCCTGACGTCATCCACACCGATGACTGATGAACGCCACTTGGAACTGTTCGCAGCAGGTTCCCCTACAAACAAAAATAAATCTCATCCTTAGAATTGCTCTCCTCGTCGCTCGATCGTAACAAATGTATTGATTTCCTTTCCAATAAAAAAGGCATTGTCCGTTTGAAAGCTCGCGATCACAAAGCGTGAAGACAACAAAAAGCTACTGCACAAAAAGACTCGCCCATATCGGTGCGGTTGCGCGCACGACTTGCATTATTCCGTATGAAACGCACATGTGCGGCAGATGGTATGGGGTTCTTTTTTCAAATGTATTATTCCCCCACCCCCGCTCTCCCCGAGCCACCCCGCTGCGCAGTCACTGACCCCTTTTTGTCGTTGAGGGTGCTCTCACTTTGTTTTTGACCTGTTTCTTTGCCCTTTTCTCGTCCATTATGTGCAGTCGCAATTAAATTTTCTCTGTTTCTGCTACCGTGAATTTCATAGCGAAGTCGATGTCGTTCCAATTAGTCGGTCTGGTCTTACGTGACTGTTCTCTGATTTATAATACTAAAGTCGTTATTAATAGAACTTTGCGTGTGTGAACACGTGGCCCGCCGCCCCGTGGAACTCACAGGAGGGTGGGTTAACATGCTCTGGAGTGTGAAACAGGTTCCAAGGTTATTACCAAACAGCTGCTATTGGTTGTTATTTTCTTTGTCGTTGAAATACTTTTGTAATGAGTTGTTCAAGATGTCAGCTATTATTGAGAACCATTAAGTGAACGATATGGTCTTCACTCCATTCTAATCATGTTATAGCATACTAAAGTGGACGTTCTAAATACGCCCACATTCGACCATCAATAGCTATTCAAGCGTTTCAACTGCCAAGTTCAATGCTCTAAAATCGTTCTACCGGCAATCAAGAGGCAGCACAACAAATGCGAAATAACCACTCGCTCGCGGCTCAAATGTCGAAATATTTACGAGTTTTCGTAACTTTTTGTTTGAATTTTATATTTAGACGTGTCGCTGATGTAACGAGCGATTCTCAACTTTAATATTTATTTGTTAACAGTTAAAATGTGTTCCGTTGGAACGGCTGTAATTTCGTAGCTGAGAGTGAGTGGCCGAACGAATCGTGCGTTCTCCGCGAAACGTGTTTACACAAGCAATAAAGGAACAAGTAATACTTGTACTTTGGTTATTGGTCAGTTTTTGCTCGTGATTATTATTACCGAGTCTTAGTTTTACCATCACTTCTCCCTTTGGATACTTTTCTTTTAATCTTAAATATTCACCTGATTCAATTATGTTCTGTTGCTTTTCGCTCCTGTTTTAATCTCATTAAAGTCCTTCAGCTCTACAAGGAAACGTTCTGCTTCTAAAACAAAAGGAACCCAATTTCCTCTTATAGTTCCAGTCTATTGTTTAAGCCCGATTTTAAGCTCGACTTAATCAGAGCTGAGTTGCTACCAAGAAATCGTTTTACTGAATATTATGCCGGGAATTTTATTAACAAGGACGACATTCCGGGAACCTGTTAGGAGTGGTTCGATCGTTTGCCTCAAAGGGTCGGCGCGAGGCAGGTAGAAGGGAGGCTCCATGATCCCATGTTTTTGCCCTTTCATCCTCAAGCGATACCATGTAATTTATTCCTTTCTTCATTCTGCGTAAATGCCCGTCGGCGTCTGGGATGTTCGACGTTGTTTTATTCTTGCCATAAATAGAGTGGTTTGATCGTAACGTAAGGGTCGTTTCGAGCCTGACTTGCCGGCAGATCAAAACCATTTAAATTACTTATGTTTAGAGGTTTATCGGTTAAAGTTTCCTGATCTGTAACGCTGGTAACGCTTCTGCATCAACAGCTGATATTACAAATGCAATTTGACATCACTTTGTGCCACTAAATTGACTTCGTTTGTTAAATTTTAATTAAGTACAACTGTGTCAGAAAGCTAAACGCAAATTGTTTCGGAATTTGGGATGGTATTAACAACCAGGAAAACCTACCTAAACATAATATTAATGGTTAAACGGACTGTGTGATGCCGGCTTAAAATAGCATCACCCCATGTCTTTCCCATGGGTGTCGTAGGAGTCGACTAAGGGACTCGAGGGTTTCATGTGTATTGCAATTTTAGGCGACAGGCTGACAACCTGTCACTATAGTGATACACGACTTATCTGAAACGACCCTCAAACATTTGTCAGACGTGGCGATAACAGCCGTAATTTTACGTTCGTGATTTGTGTATGTTTGTATTTGTATGTAAACGGACTGTGAGACTGTTTACGCAGCATAACTGAATATGCGCTTGGAGAATAGGCAAAATAATGTGTAATGCAAAGTAAGTACTGTAAAGCAGAAGCAATCTGTTTCCGCGCAGTGTTTACAAAACCTTGTGGAATCAAACCGAGTGTTCGCTAGTATTTGTAAACAGGCCGCTGACTGCGAGCGTGGCTCCTAAAATACTTCCAGCAGGAATTGAGCGCGCGCCAACTGGTGTGCGTAGACGGCGGCTCGCGAGACCCTCGTAAACTTCTCACTATACGACACATCTCGTTTTATTCTCGTTCATCTGTCTTTTATGTCCGCTAATTTATAACCTGAATCTGCGCGACGGGCGGTGACCGAAATTGTTCTCGGCGTTCTTGATATATTCTGAGTTCGCTTTTGTTGACATTTCACTCGTGACGCAAGCTTGCACGAATATAGCTCGTGAATTAACGTTTCTACATTTCGAATTCACACTAAATCGGTATTAATCGTCCTTCTTTATTATCCCCTAGTTGTTGTGCGTGGGCTAATTGCGTATCGGCATAGTTTCACTAACAGGCATAATAAACTAACCGGTTTTCGAGATAAAAACATGAGTATGTAAATGAGGAAACCTGATCGCTATTTACTGATGTAAATTGTGGGTATGCATTTTGTATTCGAGTTCGGATCAATATTCTATTAATAATGTTATATTAATAATCCAATCGTGTATTCTGTTGACCTTATAAGTATATAGGCACGTGTATCGTTTAAGTTGCTCTGTAAATTTTCGGTATCTTTGCGAAAAATTTGCACAAGTTGTTCCTAAAGCACACAATACATATCTATCGCAGCTACGTTGTATACTACCTTACTGACATAATTATAAGGTATTTTATATCCATGTACAAAGCGTGAATAGTCCACATCGTCGTATCAGGTTTCTAGAGCAACTGTATGTAAAAGATTGTGCGTCATCTCATCTCATGTTGCTTTACGACATTTACGACATCCTTTTTGATTAACCCCAATAAAGTCATGTCGCGAATGCCATCGGACTATAAAATTCTTGGCCACACTGTAGTTTTATTAACTTACAATAAAATGTTAGTTTAAAACATCACTGTTTATGATTCTCCCCGTACCGTATCGTCTCGTTCACCTTCATTTGCCCTTCAAGTTTTGTGTGCGTTCTACCTGCGTGGTTTTTACTATACGGTAGAGAAACAGGTAAAACGAAGGTTGCCATTTGTAGGGCACCTCGGATATGTTATAAAATTTTACAATCGTTGTCAGAGTGTTAAATAAGCAAATTAACAACACTTGTTTGCTTTTTGCATTAGTATGAGACAGTAATGTATGCGGATGTGTGTAGTAGCATTAAAGTTGCTTGTGTGTGTGTGTTGGTTGTGTTCTCTATTGGCCTCGGTCTTCCTCCTCCCTTCTGACCCATTTAATCCCGGATAATATGACGAGTTGCACGCACTCGAACATCACACAACATTGAATTTTGTTTGGCTTCAACCAATGTAGAGCAATGTGTGTTCTCCCCACTTTCACAGTTTACTCATCGCTCGCTTTGATTTTACTTATACACTTACGAAATAATCACTCGAAAACTATTGCGTCAGCTCATTCCTACATTATTGAAATAACTTTGTGACAAATTCAATTTACGAGCGAGGCAAATCATTGAAATTCATTCGCTATTGTGTTCAACCATTTGTGCAAACAACGGTTTGTCGATATTGTTGCTTACCGTCGCGGTTCTCAGAGTTTGCTGCAAGGTTTTATAAACAAAACGGTGGGTCTAAAATTAATGAAAGGCATTGCTAATGCATTGTTTGTGCGCGGTGTCGTGTGACCGGTTGAGGCGGCGCTGTGTGGGCTCGTCACGCGCAGCGCTTCGAGGAAACCAACAGTTGTTTTCATGCGCATTCTCCGCGCGCCCACTGTGCGCGCTCGCTGTCGCCAAGCGCAAGTGAAACGGTAATTGCCTCCACACACATCATTACCCAAACCGCAATGGTCACTTTCCATTACTGCCTCATCAATAATGCGTCCAGAACCCGTCCGCGAAGCTCCCGCCAGCCGTAGAGCGCATCTGTGCCGCGTCAACGTTGTTTATTTGGACGACACGATACGGGCCTATTTACGTCGATAGCAACCCGAAAGGTTGTTCGCCACAGCCGACCGTACTCAAAGAAAGAGTTAAACGGACGCGCACATTAATCAGCGTTGCCGGTAACCGTAACCGTCGTCCGGGGGGATTAGCCGCGAGATATTCTATTCTCCGTTGTAATTAATAGCTTTTGGCAAGTGAGCAACCGCCTCTCGCCGGACGACGGCTGCGGCCGCGTCGCCTGCAGTTGCGCAATTACATAATTAATACACGCGATACAGAAACAATATGGGCTGTAGGAAATGTTCGTTGCACGTAACTGTATTGTATAGTTGTGTTGTGATGTGCGCGCACATAATGCGCGGCCCACGCCTTCGTAAGCAGGCCAACGTCCTCGCGAGGTGTGGAGCGGACGCCTGCAGATGAACGCCATACTAACTGAGATTTAACAACATGAATAATAAAGCGGTCGGATTGCGGGCGTGGGCCGCCTGTCGAACTCTATTCAGCAGCGTACCTATTGAAGCGGCCGTCAACACAACACATACGTGTTCCGTGCACGAAACGACGCAAAATGCCTCCGAGGCATTGTGGCCTACGAGCTACAAGTCAAGAACCTCGTCGTTTAATTAGGAATGAGCTATGAACACCCACGCTCGCTGAGGCAATGACTTCTTTTGATTTGTTTGCAAGATCTTACGCGTCTCATCATTATGACTGTACATGAAGTTCAAATATCATTGTCGCCAAACATTTTGAACGTTTAAACTTTCTGCATCGCGTTACACAACATTCATGCATAACATCGATAGCCGAACGAGCGTAAAATCGGAAAGCCGAATACATAAAATATGTAACGGTTGCTGGCACGCCAAGTCAATTAAAACTTGTTCGGAAAGTATGCAAAGCGATAACGTAATCGGAAGTGGGATACGAATACGAATAGAAATATCGTTGACTTTCAGTCTGAACGGTATTGCAGCGATTTTATCGCGTTTATCCCGATTAACCGGATGTAGTTTAATTAAAGTGGTTTGAACCGGTTTCTCCTTGGGATATCTTTAACCACTAAAGCTATAAATTAGACCACTAATGTACCAGATCGAGACCGTTGATACCAGTTAAACTTGGCTATAAACTCGGCTAATTATGAAATTGAAATTCGAGCGGCTATTTTGTGAGTGTAAATATTTCTCACGGTTATTGAAATGTAAATAGCTCGAGCTTCGATCTCTTTTCCTGTTTTTCACATCGCAAATATTAATTTGTAACATCCGGCTCATACCTACTAATAAGTAACGCTTATAGTTTTCCTGGTGATAATACTCTGTACTTATGCTTAACAAATCGCTATCATTTCATTTTACATTATATATAGATAAATAATGAGGCAATTTATATGTATAAGAACACGAGTGGCCGTGATCTATGTCAAGGAAATTTCCATATTATTTGCAGAAGTAATACTGCCACCTTTGATACATTAGCATTACTAATGCTTTAAGGAAGGACACATTTATGCTATCGAGGTCAACGATGTTTTGTTATTTGTGCTATTTCTGTTCTGTGCCTATTTCTTTTATCACCAGTTTATTTTAAAATAGAATTGTGTAACTACGGGTTCATCAGAGTCGGTGGTTTAATACAACCAAATGACCTTTTTTGTTATCTTAAGTATTGAAATGTAAATTAATAACGACTCATTGTTGTTTTTATGATCTGTGCGTCAACGAGATGTTATCTTTATAAATCGATTTGCATCGAGCCAAGGCCTACAGGCGATGATCCCGACTGAGTTGCCTTCACCTGCCGTCTGGTATTTATAATACTTTATTAATACAGCCTTTTCCTTAAGCAGGGCTAAATATAGATGGTATTTCTTACTTGTTTCCTTGTTACGAATAATAAATGAGTTGCCCGAAACGACCTCGCGTTACGAAAACAAACTTTGTCATTGTATTTCCGAATTTCACCATTCCGGACGCTCGACTGTTCAAGGATAACTTATAAGGTGTTCGCGTTGAGAAAGTAAAGGCTCAATGCCGTCCGATGAATATCAAAGCACTTCTAGTTGTCGCTGGTTGCGCAACCATCGTCTGCAGATAATTACGGACGAACGTCACGCGCCCATGCGCCGCGATGCGAATAAAAGCCGCGACTGTTGACCGGCCAGGCCCACCCCGCCCTCCGCGCCCCGGCTCACGACGCCGGCCAGGGGCGCCTGGTCGAACCATCGCAGATCGCGTCTAAGTGGTCACGATCCATCAGACAACGCAAATGGGCGGACAGAACGCGAACAACGGAACCACTGGAACGTGAAAACGAAACTATCACGAGCTGGGATCGCGCTACTGCGGAATGCTACCGGCAACCGCGCCTGGCCTACATAGAACGTGTCGATTTTCGACCGATACTGCTGGCCTTGCCGCTCAGCTCGCCTGCCATTTAAATTGCATATGCATCGAATTTAACACGCGCAATTTATTCCACGTAACCGGTTCGTAATTTAATTCAACAGTCGTTAACGTGCATAATGAGTCACGTCTACCCCGCAACGAACACATGCCCTCGATATCGATATCAATTTCACCTCACACTCGTCGGTATCGTATGAACAGAAAATAAACTCGTGGTGATGTCATGCTAGTAAGAATAATCTATTAGGTTGCTAGTTGATGGGGTACTTATAGCAAAAACTATCGCGCTTAAACAAATATAATATAATGTTCGTTTGTCCAAATGAACGTCCAAATCCAACATGTACTTTAAATTAAATAAAATGACTATCATTTGTAAGGTGTTGTTAGCGCATAAACAACATAATAATATGATTTCACTTCATTTCAATATAGATGTAGGATATTTCAGTCGGTAATGGAACGGGCAAGCAAACATAAAGTCGATGCGTAAACGTGATG
Source organism: Keiferia lycopersicella (assembly GCA_029255805.1). Lineage (NCBI taxonomy): Eukaryota > Metazoa > Arthropoda > Insecta > Lepidoptera > Gelechiidae > Keiferia > Keiferia lycopersicella. The sequence goes on along the minus strand of JARACZ010000009.1, from coordinate 9,201,366 downwards.
TCCTATATTACGAACGCGTAGGTAGCAATTCGACCACTCGTTTCTATTTATACGTATACTGTACGGAACGATCAATCACAGCGCGCAAATGTTATTTTTGTTTCCGAGGAATGTTAACAATCGTTATTGTGACTAGTCCAAGTCCAACAACGGTTGGTTAATTGCGTCGCTTCGTTGCGAACAAAGGAAAATGGGGATCACACAGGGAATAATAACTCTAACTTTCCCCCAAGGTCTGACTGAGCTCGTATCTTACATCGATGTTTTTCTTTTGTATGCGAGGGCTTTTAAGGGTTGAGGGAGGGCAGCCCTCACCGGAAGGGTTGAGTCGCCCTGACAACGTTATATTTTAGCATGTTTCGCCAACTGCGCATAACGTAATTCCGCTTTAATTGAAACTTGATTCATGATAAATGTGTCGACTAAGCTTTGACAGTTTATTATGCTCGCGGCATGCGAAATGTCAGCGTAATCGCTAATTAATGCACAGGTATAAAATATTCTGTTTACTCGAGAGATTATGTTATGATGACTATCGCAAAACGTTCACGTTTCTGATGAAACATTTCTAGCGAATGTGAATATCAAGTTATCGCTGTTATGCGCATTCGTCGAGGAAAGCGAATTTATTTTAATAACATTCCAAGAAGTACGTAACGAAAGTATGTACCTACCTACTTATTTATTGAGTGACTTTGATAAAGTTTTCTACAAATAAGACGATTTTTTATTGATAAGTATTTCAAAGGGATGGAAGAAATTGAGGGCGCTTACTTATGAATGAATGAAAACAGCTGCTCAAAGTTCGAGGGTTGCTATGTGGGAACAAACAAATAAATAAGGGATGTTTCGCTCGTGGTAGGTTGGTACTTGTATAGCGGCGTTGTCATGGCAACGGCCCGGGACCGGATGTCAGCTCCGTTATTAGAACGTCAACAACATCAAAGCCAAAATTCGTTTACTTGCCCAAGGGAATAAAATAATGTTATGTAACGCGTTTCATATTAGCTAAACAACGATAAGATACGCGTTTAATCCTTGGCATTCTTGCTTATCAGATTTCTTTAACTATTTAGAACATGATGATAAACTTCATAAATTAACATACAGTATTTGATATTACCTTGAATGACGTTTATAAAACAGACTGTAGTATAGCACGTGCAGATCACTCCCTCGGGAAACGATCGCTTCAAATAAACGGCCTCTTGTCATCATAAATAAAGAATAACTAATCAAAGTTTTGCCTCCGGATTCACCTCGATTCATGGGCGACAACGTAAACACAGTGGCTGGCGGCGGTCTGTGGGGGCAGGGGGCGGCATTCCTCCCCGTCGCCCCTGGCGCCCCCACTAGCTCCCGCCCAGGGGGTGGCTGTAGAGCTTTGCCTAAATTGTGACGTTTTCCTTTCATCGCCCCTTTGCAGCTCAATAATCTTTCAACGGTTGTGAATTATAAAATTAAGCTTTTCATAATTTCCTTTGCGCGCGTTTTTATTTAACTTTTTAAAGTTTCGGATTTTATTATGACGCGACGTTTGTTTGGGAAAGTGGCTTATTGAAAGAGTGTGGTATTCAATTCTTTCTATATAAAGTATGTTTAGATAATATGCATTGAAACTTGAACTGACTGGTATATTCGGAAAGGACGTCTAGAAGTCGTAACATATCAGAATTTGGGGATATTGTTTATTATCTTAACCACTCAAATAACAAAATGATCAGGTAAATATCTTTCAGCAATATATCGTTATTCACGTAAGCACGCTCCACCGGTATCGAGAGGTTTTTGGCAAGAGTCCAAATAGCTATTGAGGCGAGTAGGCGAACTCCTCGGCTTACTTTGATAACGTGTTGTTGGTAATGGAAAGCCTAATATACTGTGGGCTTTGAATCAGCTTATAAGGGTGGTGCGGACTGTATGTATAAGTAAGTAATACCTACACGTAATCTGGGGGATGTCCTCTTTCAAAGAGTGCTGTGTAGTTATATGATTTTTGCGAAGATCTCTTTCTTTCGATATGTTAGTTATTGATTTTTTCCTAGAAGTGAGCAGTGACAGAGCAGCCATTTTCTTTTTCTATCTTCTACTTTACTTTTTTGTGGCTTCTACTTTAGCGCAACTTTTTTGGACTTTTTTGCAGTCAGCTTACTACTTTCTGAATGGGAAAACATTACTTAAAAATTGTATGGAATGGAATGTGATTTGATTACGTATCGGGTGATCTCAAGCCACCCAAGCTAAGGAAGTCTGTAAGGAAAGCTCGTTGGAGGAATGCTCTTACTAACAATGGAGTCATTGTGCAGTCGAGTGAATCGTGGCGACCGATCACGACTTGCGGCCACGAACCGAGAGATCCCAGCGCTGGACACAAGGGTGTGGAAGTAAGAAATAAGGACATGTTGATTGGTGACCTAGGATGATAAAGTTCGATCTAATTGACAGTCTTAACCGGACGGCTCAGAAACCTTAGCAGATACACAACTAACCTATTAACAACTAATTAGAGTTAGATAAATAATAGGTGTCGTCTCGCTACATCTTTCATCTAAGTAATCTGGCTACATTGATTGATCCATCCAGTTCAATCATCAATACTCAAGGAAACGTTTTCCTTTATGAATGCAAACTGACGCCTAATCCCTTATTACCTATTTGCGCAAAACAATAATTTCCCACACTAAACGTGTGTTTGTCGCGAACATAAAGCTGCGAACGTAATACAGAATGGTTCGCGCTATTCTTGGCTCTTGCTTGGTATAAAAAGCAAGTAATGTAACAATAGGCCGTTCTTCGGGCGGAAGCGGCCCGCAGCTGTCTGTGTGAATTGAAAAACACCTTCGACGGAACGCGCTTTGTAAACATACATCGTTGAGGCGAAGTTTACTAGAAAAGCGCGTATGATAAGCTACGTTTGTTGAAATGGTAACTTCCTTAGAGTCCGTTGCGGTGTTGGGAGATAGATGGTCAAACCACTGGTATTCTATTACTCGACTCGAGCACTTTCATGCATCACATCGGTTATTAGAGCGAGCGCCGCGCCAATGCCAACCATGCAAGTCTCAAAAATCAACGTGCTATTCTTATCTTCATAATTAAAACAATGATGTATAATTTATTACTAAGTGAGTGACTATGGTAAAAAGTAAAGCATACCTAATGTATGAAAGAACAATAGCCGTATTCTCTCTGGCAGAAATCATTGTGAAATGTCTCTATTGGCAATGAGCCGCTTCGCATCCGAGAGAAAAGACTTTTGATTGCGATTACACGGCACAATGGGCGCGCGTGAGAGTTCCCGCTTTGTATGGTGCCATTAGAACTATTATTACTACGCGCATGCTCTATTTACCCGGCCAGCAACAATAGAAACTAATAAAGATCATTTCTGTTTTAATTACACGTTGCGTGCTCGAAGACTGCAACGATAATCGTATCATGATCGTTACGTGCGGCCGATCGAGCACAACGGAAGCGAAACAAACGAGGAAAAAATGGATTCTTGGAGGTTATTATCAGAGGTAGTGGTACATCATAAGGTCGTATTAATATTCACGGTGTGGCGCGCTCGGGGCGGGCAGGCAGGCTACACAAAATGGCTGCCGGCGGCGGCGGTGGCGCGGCGCTCGCGAGTCGTGACTGCCAGGAATCCACGCTCGCTCCGAACCCTCATCAATTATGGATGAATGCGGCGAACACCGATGTTTACTCTCCATGAGACAACAATTTATTGCGCCTTGCGGTTTTTGACATTCGATCTTGGACCGGTCCACGGTAGTATGACGAAACTGTTGACTTCCGCGCGGTGACTAAATTACGTACAATTTTCTCACATCCGGTCGCAGCTGCTTACTTTTTTGCAACATTACGTTCTGCGAGCTAATCGTATGTCGTTTTCCATAAACTATAGTGATTCATAGTTGTTGCATCAGTTATTAAGTAAAGTAGAATAACGTCTGCGCGTTCGAGCGCAGCTGTGTAAGCTATCGGAGTTTAAACATGCGATGTTTTATTAATAGAGTTAGTTTTTCTTATCTAACGTGTAATATTATTTTGATTTAAGCTGGAATGTGTGTCACAGTGTTCGCTCCCACGTAGTTGAGTGGTGTGCGGAAGCGCGTTCTCTTTGCACAGTCGGGTAAACATGGCGTCCCTATTGGCGTTGACGGGAAGATAGCATACGTGACGAGTTCTCGAGAAGATAACGTTTATCTTCACACAAAGCTCCTCACGATCACGACCGTTGAAGGTTTGCGACAACGGGATCACCTACCAGAATAACTCGTTCTCTTTACTAAACCGCTTATCACATTACTTTACATATAATTTGCAACTAATTGTAACCAAGTAGTTATTGAAATAAAGAAGGAAAATGTGAAGGTTACTGCGCGAATTATAACCGGAAATTCGATAAGAATATTGTATTTAATGTTATCGAAAGAGCCAAGGTTGGCACGGCCTTTCGATCCCAGATTAAGCTAAAATTATGCACGGTAATTTGATTAAAATTCCAACATTCTCGATTATAATTTACTTGCCATCTGAACAACCTGTGTAAATATATGGCGGTGATAAGGCGTGTTATCTTACTGCAACCAGGTTATCGACTGCTGTTTGCTTACTTTATCGTTATATTATGAATTCCCCTCTTTTACTTTACTGCTAATCATCCTTATCTCTCTACATTCTCTGTCCGTGCTTGATACTGCTATTTTTAGTAGATAACGCCAGCTCCTATCACCCTATCTGATGAATTACTTGGAAACTGTTCAATGTATTCGATTATTTTGGATTAACTATATCTACAGCTTACATGTACGTGATTCACTCAGGCAGCTAGAAAGGTATGCCTTATCTCAATTACACTATCATCAGTCTATTTATCTCGAGCTATTTGGAGCACGATGCTTCAAAGGAATCATTGCTCATTAAACCCAGAACCGGCATGCTGTTGAAATTACAGCTTCTTTTTTCAATACCGTTCAAATTGCAATTTATAGTTATTTGCGTGTAACCGCTAACTCGATTAGCGAGGCCAAAACAGATACGAATATGTGACCTCTTTGCTTGCTTGTTTTTGCGAAAATACACAAACAGGTTTTTGCCTACGTCCGTGTAGCTTACATGTTACATGCCCGCATGTCGAAACTCTGCGATAAAAGAAACACTAGCAAAAAACAACAACGATAATGCAAATGCTCTAGTTGGCAAAAAATTAATTAGGTTTTTATGCGAATTAAGTTTCGAGTCTATTTATTATGCTTGATGACTCAGGTAATAAATGTCTTGTTTGAAGAGCCAATGCAAATACTTGATCAGGAAAATGAACAAGCAAGTTTGTTCGTTTAGGTTACCTACTTATTTGCGTCATATTTAAATTTGATTGCATGTGGGTTCTCCAGTAATATTATCTTTGATCTTTTCGCAGTCGTTTGACCCAGGTTGAAGATTCTGGTGTTTTGTGTATTATTTATAACTGATAGATATGTACCTACAAAGCGAATAGCTTGTCACGAAATAGCTGGCTCGTTGCCAAATCGTTAGCGCGTCGTAAAATGCCTTCAGCAGCATGTTGGTCATCGGTATTTGTTTATTATGTATGCTATTTCAAATTGCTTTGTAGAATCTCTTGTATTGGTTTGTATATAAGTTTGACAGATGTAATCGTAACTTATTTTACAATGGCATATCTTGCTTTCGTCACAGTTAGTCCAAGATTACGTACCTAGGTGTAGGTAATCACCTAGTTTTAAGTTCACTTCACTCACGTAACAATATATCACATTTTCTCGCTTTATTTACCTACACGTACAGTTAGGTATTTCCAAGAATAGCTGGCATGTACAGTATAGAATGTGATAATATTTACTTCTTAGTTCCGTTCCTTATTATTATTCATGTTTTACAACAACAAAAGTTATTTTAATGGGTTTCTTTGTTGGTTGCTTGCCAACTACCTCTATGCGGTTGTCGTTTCCTTGAACTGTCTTTGGCTCTATATTTTTCGTATCTCGACATAATGCATTCACGAATCTGCGATCGTTTCGTGTCACATGTCATCATGTTTCGTGATTATTGCCAGCTGTCCTGATGTTCATCAGGGCGGATTTGACGGGCGGGTGTTTGCTGCATGCGTCGCCGTCAGGTGCGCTTTGTATCTGCTGGGGGAGACTCCCTCCCCCTCCCCCCTCGTTCACTTGTTGCTCTACGTTGTGCTACGTCGTCGCGAGACTGCCGCGCGGCCCCCCGCACCCCCCCGCCCTCCAGCCAGCACTTCCCTTCCCCCGCGCTCGCTCAGTTCTTTGTGCGCAATCGAGGCTAACACATGTCTGTTGAGTGCTCAACTATTCCATACTCGTGAAACTTGTGGTCATATTTCCTACAGTGGTGTGAGTGTGTGCAGGTGAACGGCTGACTGCGTCTATTTCCTGACCGCTTTCCATTCAAGGACGAAGGATCATTTTGGAGTTTGGAGGAAGCATTTCGAGGATCTCAAATTGACACATTCTGGATATCTGTGAAAGTGACTACCTACACGGCTGTGATATTCCATTACTTAGTGATACAGTGAGAAGTGCCACGAAACATTTGAAGTAATAACGACGACGTTGACTGAAATAAACTAAACAGATTATTTGAAAGAAGAGTGAGTATTTTTGTCGCTAATGTGTCGGTACGATTTATTTTAATTAGGTTAGGTAGATAAGTAGTGTTTTGGGGAAAAGATAGGAGTACTTCGTTGACTTGTGTTATAGAAATTGAATAAGAAAAAATACTTCCGTATCCTGCCTGAATGCAAATAGGACAGTTTTCGACTTTCTTCGAATTCTCAATACCTAGGTACCTACTACAAAATGGCGTTCCGCCGAGGATATCATCGTAACCTACGTAAATCTAGTAACATAATAAATTACCTAAATCCAACTCTCAAGCTATTAAATAACCATTTACTTAAGTTTCGGTGCACAAATAGGACTTGTAGGTAATTAGGTTTCCACAGCCTGGTAGGTATCATTTACACCTATCTAGGCAAATAACCTAGTAACTCCTACCTAGTTATTAATAAATAGCACGTCTGTTTGATCAGATAGGCTCAAATTACATCCTAGCAGCCACGAGAATGCTATTAGAGATTATTAAAGCAGGACTATTATAGATTATTATAGCATTACGTTGCAGTTATATCGTATTGCTTCGGTTGACCTTTCTTATCGCGTGTTATCGCGAGTTGCGAGTTACAACCGCGCATTGTACTAGGTAGGTACCTGAGTAAACAGCATTAGTTATCGAATCGCTTATCGGCTGGGCCATTGTTTATTGTGGTTTTGATTGACCCGCCACGCCACGTTCGAATTTCCGAACGATTACTCATTGTTACGATTTATGGACGTTGACTAGATTTTTTTCCGTGTGATGTAGGCAGTGTCACGTCTATCTAGTGCTTCTAGGTAACTGTGGTTGCTTACGAACGCTTATGCGGTTTCATTCTTCACTGTAAGAAAATCTTCCTTCCTACAACACGAACACTTACACATTTACCTAACACATTCTTGCGACGAACATCAAATGGTCTACAAATGTTACAATATCTGAGGTATTGTGCGCACAAAATGAAGTAGACAGGGCAATCTGTATAAAGCGTGTGGTTGAGTGGTGTAGTGGATGTTGCCTGATCGGTATTTCAGTCACGAGGCCTCGGGAGCGCGTGAGATGGGAGAGATTGCCCCGCCCGCCTCCAGACTGGGGTTGCCAGATATAATAAAACAGTTTCATAAGAAATTGTAACTTTATTCACTTCTTTTTCTTAATTGTTAGGTTAGTGGTGCAACGAATGATTGAATCAAACTTGGTGCTTTGCCTGCGTTGCTACATTTCTATTAGATAGAACGGCGAACTATTTATTAATCAGAGTTTGAGCACCCCCCAAACCCACACCTCGAAAGATATTTTTAAGTTTAAAGGCATATTTTGGTAGGTTTCGATCAAAGTAAACCTTGGCTCTACGTCTAAACTGCTTCACCTACTTTTCCAAACATCGAACGTGATATGACCAAACCTGGCACTACCGTCCGCACTCCGCATAGGCTTTGAATAGCGCATTGCATTGCGCAATTAACTGCACGCGCCGTTCCCTGCGATACAACCCGGTCCATATCTCCCGCAGTCACGACCGATGCAGCCATAGACTAGTCGCTAGATAATCCAACCACATACAACGGTCTAATTGATTAGGCACGAGTATAGTCATGTAGGTAGTTATAGCAAGTGGGTTTATGGAGGAGGTCGATACGCAATATACTGAACTAACGAGATCTGTTGACATTTCAAACACGATCTTTTATTAACTTTCTTGAGACATAAACCCAGCTAATTTAGAAAGCGTTTAAGATTTTTAGACCTCAAAGACACTAGAAAAATCGACTACGCGACATTCTAGTCTAGACTTTAAAATCGAATCAAATGCGAAGTCAAAATTGGGGTGCTAAACTGAACTTGATATAATCGACGATTGTGATCTATGAATGTAGGTATTAAATGTATTGTACGGGGAAAGCGAAAGAAGTGTCCATAGATTTAGCAAGTAAAAGGAAATAGTCTCTGCCTACTCCTTCGACATAAATGGCATGATTTTATGTATGTTATCTCTTGGTCAGTAGACCCAATTCGAGCAATACAGACAGGCGTATTACGCAACACATGTATTGCCATCTAATTGGTCGCACTACAGGGAAAGCTTTGTCAGAGCTGAGTGTCGTATTAACGGCTAGTGGGTGGAAGTGTTCATTACACGCTCGAGTGCGCATAACGAGATAGCTACAGGCGAGCGAAACAAGCAAGCGTGTAGTAAACTAGTTATGTGGGATTATTGCTCTCTACGGCCTTATTAGGAGGTACACTTTCAACTACCAGTCATGAAACACGCTTCGCAACAAGCCACTACACTAAACCGACTTTTAATGTCAGTAACCTCGTTATGTCTTTCGATATTCGTTCGTGAGCGCGTCAAATTTGTTTGTAGGGTCTGATTGATTGGTGCGAGTCACGCGCCAGACTTCCTTCACGAAGCGCTGTGTTGCATCTAAATAGGTTTGATCATTTTAACCTCTCGACCTCGCAAGATGGCGTCGAACGTAACCGATTGCACTGTTTCATTGCTCATTTTAACGACTAAACTGTTTGTGGTCTGTAATTCTCAGAACTCTCCATTTAGCTAATGATACGACAAACGGTATTGCACTCGTATGAATTATTCAAAACCACGCGCTGGCTTTGCGGTCGGTTCATAAAACTGCACAACGTGTTGTTTCTTTCGCACGGTTCTCGGAAATCCAGAATTCCTCACTATCTTGGTTTTAACGTAACCTACTTACGGGGGTCGCATGTTGGATTACCATAAAGTTTTTAGGGTGTAGATTGCAGCGGTGCAATAGTTCGGCCTACCGTCGGGCGGCCCACCCTTCATGAATAATTCAAGTAGCGGCGGCGGCAGGATTTACCGCCGTCGGCACGGCACGGATGGAGTCCGCCGCGCTTCGCCGACTCTCCGTGTCAACTTTTTGCCCGCCTTTCCTTTCTATCTAATGAAAAGCTCTCTCACCGGTTCCGCCTCGCCGTTTGTCCTGTCAATCACGATCTGCCCGCCGCCGCCATGCCGCGCCGCTCCGCACTTCCCCAACAAGTTATTTGTTACTCCATTGTCCCCACCCGCTGATCACTGTCGCATTGTTCCACTACTTTTGTTTACATTCGCTCAATAGTCTTTTGTTTGTAAAGCGACAGGTTTGTTTTCTACGCCCTATGTTTCTTTTTCACTTTGTAAACAGATAACCTTATTGAGGTTCTCGTTATCGCATAATGTTGTTTACTAAACATTTCTGTGTAAACTGCGATTCGATTATTTCAGTTTGTTGATCACGACTCGGGCGTAACTTATACTCTACACGTTTACTACGTTGCGTCATCCAATTTGTTTCGTGCGCGATAAGATTAGCGATTATTTTCGTTCGTTCCAACGAAATATTTGCAGCCTCAAGGTTTCGATAAGCATCCAGTTAAGCGAGGCTTGCTTTTGTTGCGGCTTATCGGTTGAAGTGCATTTAAGTGGCGGTGTTTGCCGGTGTCTGAGGATTACGGGAAAATTCCCTGACATTACGGTATTATTAATTGGTAGCCGTAGCAGGAAGGAATGCGCCCGCCCCCGTCTTCGTGGCGGCGGTCGATTTCGCCGGACCGGTTCTGTGTGAGTAACCGCGAGCAGTGCATTAAAAATGGCCGCCCACAGCTCGTCACCGTAATCATCGCGAGAGATGAGATCGGCCACGCACGCAACATACTACTTAATTGCTGGTATTGCCATGTGTTCACACAATCGCTGGTTTCCTTGGCTGTTTACGTTCGGTATGAATAACTTATTTATGTAAATTGTGACCCTCGTTAACAGCGGCTCATTAAAATTCCATTGTTGCTCATCCAACACGCTCGGCTCCTTTTGTTAATGTAGGAATTTATTTACACCTATAATTTATTAAATTATTCTATAATCTGTCTGCGATGTTTTTGTTTACTATAAAGTAGAACATCAGAATTCCACTTCATTAACTAGGGAAATTAGTAAATGTTAATAGTAAATTGCGTGTTACAATTCCTTATCAGTTCGTTTTTATGACGGCTTCGCATGATTTGCTTACCACATGGCGTGTTCTAATGCCCCTTTTAATTCACTTCCGAATTGTAACTGTTATCGAACCAAACGTTTATTTATAGCTTGTTGAAGGTCTAATTGAGTGACAGGACGTCCGCGCTTTTGGCGTATTTGCCCTCGTTCTGGTGTTGCGCCAAATGTCTTGATATGAACACAGATATATGAGTGTTGTTGGCGTCGCAGGCGCAGCGTGCTGGCACGCCTCCAGCCTGTCATTCAGGCAACGCACCATGTTCCTTCCACCCAACCCCAGATAAAACATCCCGTCTTCCTGTTCCGGTTCGCAACCATTCCATATAACCAATAACAAGTGTTCCGTAACTAAACGTGACTGTAATAAACGATTCTTGTCACGCTCGAGACTCAAGGCCGATAGTCTTCGCTCGTGAAAGTTCTTCGTGCAATAATTATCAGCCGCGTCAAGGTTCGCGTGCAAAAACAGTCCTTGCTAAATCGTAACGAGCATTACGCGGTTATTCGATCGTTCACGGTTGCAACACCGCACTCGTTTCAGCCAGTAGGGAACTAATTAAACTGGCCTTTAAGGTAAATTATAGTGTTCGTGAATGAAATAACAAATTAGCACTTGCATAATTACTAGGGCAATTCTAAAGCAGAAGATAAACAATTTTGTTGCTAGCGACAGAGCAATGATAACACGCGTGAAAGATGTCATCCGCATACAATACATATTTGCGGAGACTGGGTGGGTGTAGTGTGAATGAGCCAGTATATGGCCAATGTTGGCTTCAAGCCAAACGTGTCGGCTATCCGGCCGAAAATACTGACGTCAGACCATTTGATGATATCCAGCTCGCCAGACTGCTAGCCAAATTTATGATAGAACTTAGTAGATTAACTGATATGACTGTGGAAAGTTTGGCACACATTTTGTGTTTGTATTGCCTATGACTTAGTTTGGTAAATTAATCACGTTTCTAACCAGTGTTTTTCCATTGTTGCAGGTGTTACCGATAGTGTGAGTGCGAGTGGTGATGCCGTCGATGCCAGTGAGGAAACCAAGTGCGTGAAAGAGGAGGAAGTGAAGCCGGAGTGCCCAAGTGTCGGTGAAGTGAAGAGTGAAGTGAGTGCGGGCGCGGATGGTGTGGCCAGCGCCGTGGCCTCCGAGGAGGACGACTGTGTGATAGTGTGTGCGCGCGATGCGGACGAGCGGTCCGACTCGGGCGTGAGCGGCGTGCGCTCGGGCGGCTCGGCCAGCTCGGTGGAGGATTGGCGCGGGATGGCGCACGGTTTTGGCGGAGGCCCCCCGCCGCCGTTGCTGCACCTGCCGCCGCCGCCGTCCTCGATCTACGCGAGCGAGCTACTGTGGAAGCAGCGGTATCAGCCGCCGCTGCATCCGCCGCTGCATCATGCCATCGCCGACGACTACCTCGCGGCGGCGACCTTCGACAGAGAGAGACATGAAAGACTGTTACGGTAAGCATCTTCATGTTTAACTCTTTCCCTTTTAGGCGCACAATGTAGGCTAGCTTGGTAATAGGTATGTATACCCAACTGGTTTGTGTAGGATTTTTTTTTATCAAAGTAATTCTCTTTACGATTATGCCGGTAGAATCACAGGGTAGAATGACTGATATTGTAAGGTCGAATACTAAATTATGTTCCTATCATTATCATGATCTTGGATCATTATAAATCATTGATAAAAGAACAATTTGGTAAAATTTATTATTTTTTATATCCCGACTATTATAGACGACGACAATACTTGATTGTAACTATGTAAATTCCAAAAACTATCTACGATCATTAAAATTGATAAGATACTGTAATTTGCAATGCTACAATGAAAGCAAATATCATTATTGTTTGTTGTTCATTTATGTAAGCTGAGTCACGTCAGGCACCGTTGAATGTCACTTGTAATGTTGTGGCAAATAGTTCCTAGTCACGAAAAGAACACTACTCATGACATGACGCATCCAAACAATCTACCCTTATTTCCTAAAAGCCGCTTTATGGCCTTTATGGCGTACCAAACTACTAAACTTTACTACGTGGTTAGTTACGGACCAAAACAAGTTACTACAGTGACGCACCAATTCTAGTTTCGTGGTTGTATACTACATTAAGTATTGAAACTATTACACATATTTACTGGTTATGTGTAATAGTTTTAGTGATATTGTTTAATTTATTTAGGGCAAAGCACACCGCCTCTATATGCAGCTCGTATGCGTGCACGTGTACACGCGCGTACCTTGTAATGATTGTATGAGAGACGGCACACCGTTTTCCTGCAATACGCCGCAACGGAAGCAGTGTTCCGTCTGTCATACAAGCCCCCATATTTTCCAAGATACGCGCGTGTATACATGTACGCATACAAGCTGCATACGCAGGCCGGTGTGCTCTAGCCATTATTGTACCAAGTTACTGGAAAAAACATAAGGAAAACGAACAAAATATGTTTTTTTAAAAGACTAGACTTAATTTGTAATTATACTCGTAAAATATTAAAATAAAAGTTATGATAATGCATTAGAATACAAGTGGCCCTGTTTATCACACCAACCTGTTAGCTATTGCCTATTGTCTCAGATAAATGAATACTTGCATAAAAACAATCAGTTTACATACCTCACAGTATGTCAAGAATGTCGTACATGTTTTTTTCATGAATTCCAACCGGTCGTTACGTCTCATTATGGCGAGACTTGATTCCTTGAATGGTTCTCCTCTGGCGTGTGTCAGCCTACTTCTGTATTTGGCAGGATAGCCTCGATGGCCTGCTTTTTTAGTTTTTTGTCGTCTATTTGTTCTGGTAATTGTGTAGCTGATAGTATCTTATATATTTATTTTGTTTGTATTTGGCTGGATAGCCTCGTTGTCTTTGCCTGCTGTTTTGGTTGTATAGTAGCTTTAGTTGTTGATTTGTATATTTTTTTTCGTAATAGTGTGTTCTGTAGTGTTTGCTATTTCTATATTTGGCTTGGTAGCTTCGGTGTCTACGCCTTTTTATTGTCGTATTACAGAGGATTCATGTTTTTAAGTATTGTTACTGACGTTATGGACGTGGTTTTGTTGGTTTGGTTTCTGTGTAGGTCAGGTATAAGATTTATTTTTGTTAGAACCTAATTAGGTATTGACAGAGTTGTTAAGCTGGTAGATAATGATTACGTGTTAAATTTGCGCATTCCTTGTGTGAAATGGGTACTTATGTGAACTTTACACCTTATCAAACAAACCGAATTTTCGCCACTGATTATTGGCACGTCTATTCCGACTTTCCGACCCATAACGCATAAAATATGCCTAGGCGACGTAAACAGCACCCCTATTCCGAAAGTAGGCAATAGCTCTCGCTATAGGGACTACGTAGCTAGCTAGATAACGTACTTTAATATACTACTAGAATATATAACCGCCTTATTATAAGTGCTATTATTGACGGCTGACCTGTGTTTCGTGGAAGTAATCTTGGTTTTCCTGACATTATCGTGACGTATGACGTCAGAGGCGGTCGCGAGCCGGGGTCAAGGTGCCTCCATTGTTAGCCGACCGACATTGACCCTTAAATAATTTATTTATAGGTATCATTATTTTTTATACAGACAAGCGGCCTCGTAAAGTTTTATAAGTAGCCATCGTAACAACTTGTTTTTTATTTATTGGAATTTTTCTTTGATTGTTGTTGTTATTCAAGTAAGATCAAAAATGTTGCAAAGTTAATAGAGGGTTGTGTTTAAAGTGTGTTTTGGGCTCTGTATTACGTTTAATAAAGGTTCTTTTAGATGACATGAGCCGCTGGAAGTGGATTAAATTAAAAATCAGATTTTTCTCATTCCCGGTTATAACTCTTACTCATAAATGTAAGATTCATGCACGCAGATAAACGGTATCTGTGACTAATGGAAAAAAAACGAATGTAATACCGACTTTGCAAAGGTCCATTACTTAAAATTTTCTGGTGATCATTACATTACACCCAATTTATGAAAAAGTTGATGTGGTTGAACTGTTTTATATTCACGTAGTCGGCGTATGTTTACGACTTACAATACTGAAATATGGGCATGTAAGTAATCCTCCCACTTCCAATGACTCGAATAACCTGAGGGACTTTATTACACAGAGACATTGCACAGATAACCCTCACAATCACACAGCATTTGGCATTTGGCACAGATACTACTTTATTTAATTTAAATCATATGAGTAGATATAATTGAGATACGTACTCATTTTGTTCCAATAGACGTTTGAAGATTTTCCTATACTCTGTAAACGAAAATCTTAGCTTTCGGCTTCAAACTCGATTTTACGTATTGATGGCATAGGCGTAACTAACTAGTCTATTTTACGTCAAATAAATATGACAAATACTTAATATCTTATCTCTCCCTTACGCTGGAATCTAAATTTTAAAAGAGATAGAACAGAATTTCGTTGGTCACGGCTTCAAAATTTGGTCGCAAAAGATATTTTCGATTTCAAACATTCCTGAACAAGGTTTTTATAAATGTGATCCGATCGAGAGATAGCAGTCTGATATTTTGATAAGTTGATGTTAGGTACTTATTGTTGTGTGAACAATCGTACTTTCTTCATCTAGATTAAATTGGATAGGATATTTTTTAATTATCGTTGCTTATCAGTGTTTTCTTCGACTACTTATGCTTGCTTTCCGTTATAAAATACATCATCTGTCTCCTTGCCTTATCTCGTTCTCTGTCGGGGTAGGCTACCTAAACTACGGGGATTTGACGTGGAACCAAGTTTACACGGAGCGACTGCCATCTGACCTCTGAAACCCGAAGACTATCTTGGCCCGTATCCACTCAAAATATCATGCACATTTGTAAATATTATTTAAAAATTTACCTACAAAATTCAATCAACACGTTCAAGTAGAATTATTTTATAAATGCCTATCAATAATAGCTATGTCAACGTTGTTTTTATTGTTAAAATTGTTAATACTTGACCATCAAAAAGCTAAATGTAAAATTTACGACTTTGAATAAATAATTTGAATTGAATTGAAAGTCAAAGTCACGTCAAAGTGTTTTTTGTATTATATTTTGTCTAACACGTGATTCCAAATCATCACAATCATTGTTTATGTTAGTTTTTTAGTGTGTTTAAAGTCTACACGTGTTCTTCACAAAAACCTTAACAATGTAGGTACAAACAACTATATATTTATTAAATGTTATTCGATTAGTTTAGGTTGGTTTTGTTTTTTATTCTTACTAATGTTTCGGCTTTTTAATGTGAGCAATGAAGCACTTCTGTCAGTCTGTTATAAATTGTATCACGGTAATCCTAATAAAATCAATATTTTATATGTGTTCGACTTACTATTCTACTCTTATCTATACAATCTATATCTATGCCGTGTGATGCCGGCTTAGAATAGCATCACCCCACTTCCTTCCCGTGGGTGTCGTAAGAAGCGACTAAGGGACTCGAAAGTATTGGTGTATTACAATTTTTAGGCGGCAGGCTGACAACCTGTCACTATAGTAATACACATGTTTTCTAAAACAACCTTGGAAAACAATCAACAATCCTCAAAAATGTCAGACGTGGCAAAAGCGACCGTATTTTAACGGCCGTTATTGCTCTACCTACCCCGCGAGGGATACAGGTGTGATATATGTATGTATCTATACAAACTTAAAAAGTTCTGCATGCAATGTGGACACATTCGTGAAAGTAACATTTCTATGAACTTTGTTAATAAAATTATACCAGGTCAGGCCAATGATCACTTCTGTCATTGTCTGCCAAAGTTGAACGTCACGTGCGGAAAGTGATAGATTTAGCGGAGGATGTTTGCTGACAGAATCGAGACCAGTAAATTCATAAATTAGCTCTGTTATTTCTCAAGGTCATTGGTAGTTTCTCATGGTCGTTAATTTGATTTGACTCAGCTTAGTAATGGTGTAGATTGTTGATTCGATAATGTCTTTCAACTTAAAACAGCGCTGTCACTTTCAGTTGAATACGCTTTACCGAAGGAGATGATCGCGAATATTACTTATTTTATGCCTTATCTATAAAAATTAAGCTACGATTGGACAGACAGACAGAAACACTTTATTGCTCAGATAAAAAAAAAATTGCACGAGCGCTGACATTTTTGAACATGACATGACCAAAATAGGCGTAATTCGATTGTTTGTGTTATCGTGGGAGGAAGGATATTTTGCGAAAACAATATTATGAGCTGAAAAGATTTAGTTTTGTCGATTCGACACTTGCATAATATATAATATAGAAAGTTACAAAATCTTACAGTCAGACACAATTTGTATATTCTAATAAGCTAATCAACTGAAAGTGAGAGCCCTATTTTTAGTTAAGGCAGGCTTATCTTTGACCTATTAAACTTTCGAGAATAGTTAATGTCTAGGTAGGTAGGTATGTTATGTCGAGTTTTATTGGAATTTCTCTGTAATTATCTAAATGACTTGTTTACGACTTCTAAAATATGACGTTATCCATTCATAGGTAAACTCCTTGTCTGGGTACGTACAATCCAAATAACAAGTTAACCGCATGGTCACGTACACGTATACGAGCTGCATACGCAGGCCAGTGTGCTCTGCCCTTAAGAATAATCAGTGTTGATTGATACCTTAAAAGACTAACTTAAAGTGCTACTAAAGCATATGCAGTCATAAGGGCTGTGAGAGAGCAGTAAGCGCTCTCTTCTAATATCCATCTTCTGTTAAGCAAATCGCATAACAGTTGCGTAGTCAAAACTGTAATTTCACCTTTTTTTGCTAATTAAACGTTACTTGTACAGATTAATGATTATAAATTAGTTAATAAGTATTTTTGCCTCTGTTTCCTCTTCGCTAGAATCTCTCTCGCTCTCTTTTCGTGTAGGACACCGAGTCGTCCAATCGAAGCTAAAACCTTTTGTCTACTCCTTTGTTTTCTGTAATCTATAAATCCATAATGCTCCAAAAATGTTGCTCTAATTAATTTTATATTTAGACTAACAGCATTATGGGAACTAAACAAAATATTCATTTGCGGTATGGTTTCACAAAATGGCAGTTATTTTATCATATCTCGAGCATTATGAATATAAATGCGTTCCGGTTTACGTAATCTCGATGGCCATGCTTGTATCGCTCGCGCTGGCGTCACGTCACGCATGGCCGGTGGCATGGCGCCAAACTGTCTGCAACGGAACGTTACTATCTAGATGGTATCGTAGTGTTTTCAGACCAAACTGGTTAACAAAGCGTTTCTAATTTGTAACAAAGCATTCTCCGCCATCTTCGGAAAGAAAAATTCACTTTGCTTTTCATTCCATTTCAAATGGAAATCTGGATCTTTGTTTTCAGTGCGTATAATACTTATAGTGCTTAGAAATATTCACTTGGATACACAACAGATACATTAGGTATGGTATTAAATTTAAGCCTGACTTGCCAAATATAATAATGTTATTATACTACCAGCGTGCCAGGCACCGTGCCTTTCGGCGACGCACTGAAGAACCTTTTTTTCTTATTTATCTTTTGTGTTCATAGGTACCAGAAACGACAATTTTTTTCTGTAAGTTTTAGGGCAAAGCACACCGCCTGCGTATGCAGTTCGTATGCATGCGTAATCTAATCACGCACGTATCTTGTACCTTGTAATATGTGAGATTATATGAAAGACGGCACACCGCTTTCTTGCACTACGCAAACGCAACGCAAGCGGTGTGCCGTCTCCCTCACAGTACTACCGGTACGCGCGTGTACACGTGCTGCATACGAGCTGAGTACGCAGGCCGGTGTGCTCTGCCTTAATAAAAACAACGTGCTGTTTCGAAAAAGATTTGCAATTATCGGTCATTGACCCAAAGTCATTGGCTCACTGCACTGGTCACATAGATTTCCATATTTTAACCTAGGCACTCGTATCTATTACCTAGATCTTTGAGAAAGATGAAATTGCGTCTGAAAATTCAAATTTGCGTCCAATTTCTGAGGATCTAATATTTAGGTCACACATCTTCCGTCATCTACAATCTACACACTAAATAATAATGAAGCTAGGAAAGATATGTTTTTTTTGTTTGCTTATGTACCAAATCATCGATAGCCTCTGAAGCAATTGCAAAAATTCTTTATCAATAGAAAGGTACAACATCGCTTAGTAACATCAGCTAAATTTTACATGGGGAAGAGTTTGACAGCATATAAAAAAAAAGCTGTAAGTCGCCTTTATGAAACAGGAGATAATTATAATAAAATATTGAGTGAATATTTCGACTGAATAGCATGTAATTAATACTGTTACTGGAAACTGAAACTCTTTGAAAGTACTTTTTTTTCAGTTTAGCTCAGCGCCATCTCTTTACGCTTGAAGATTGTCTAGGAACTTTCCCCAATTTACTATGACAATGGCAAAAAAGAGGCCAATTCGTGGTCGAATATCGGAAGGAGGAGACAAGTCGAGGACTTATTCATAGTGTTTTTTATTCTATTTGCGAGGAAACATCATAAATTCCTCATTTTGAATGTGATTAATTTTTAAATACGCAAGCATCATGTGTTGGATTTTCTTTTGTTCCATTTAATTTAAATAAAGAATACGCGGGAAAACCACATTCAATCTTTTTTTGTTGTTCACATTCAAACTTCAAACACTACACTAAGTTACATTTTACTCGAAAAGAACTGCTGAGCAGGACAGTCAGCCAGCTAGTCGTAAAAAAGTACGAACTTTTCTTATGTTAGTAATCCAGTACATACAATACAATAATACATACCTACACAAACTATCTCATCGTTTCTGTTCTGTGTGTACTACACGCAAAACTTCCAAAACTCATAACAAAACCTCTTTGAAAATAGAACGACGAAAGGCAGCATAGTCGTCGAATCTCAGGCCATTTTCAAAGAAAAAAGAAAAATAAATGACGCTGTCAAGTCACGTATGCCGGGATTTTATTGTTGCCGTATTTGTTGCTTGTTTTTGCTCTACATACAGACAAAATGCGTGTTTTTAATCCAAAATATGTAAAATTCACTATGAAATTAAGAAAACGAAGGAAGCGCAGGATTACGTAAGATAGATTATGTATTTATCACAATATTTTCATTGAGACAGCTGTCGACGCTATCTGCAGCTAAGTATTCTATTACTTTGTGCATCTCAGCACTAAAAGTACTTTATTAAATTGATGAATTAATAATAACGTGCCATAATCTTAGTTAGATGAATCACAGACCCGCAGGGAGACCAATTTTTCATCTAAATCTAAGGTTATCTAAAGTCTTTCCCTGTTTTTACATCGATTTTTTACTGTAGCTATGGTAAGCAAAACCTCTACCTGTCTACCTACTTAAGACTGATGTATGTCACAGCTGTTCCATCCATTTCGTTTCACATGGAAACAGCGCCTTTTCCCCGGCCGAGTAGCCTACTACAACAGCCATAACAGTCCAGTGTTGAACATAGGCCTCCCCTGTTATGTCTGCCATACTCACCCCGCTGGTCAGGCGGATTGGCGAGAGCCGTACAAGATTTTGTATTCAAAGGGAACGCTGCTGCCCACTCCCTGGATCCCTTAGTCTCATTATCGGATCCCTTAGTCGTCTTTTATGACACCTACGGGTAGAAATGGGGTGAAGCTATTCTAAACCAGCACCACAGGCCAAGTAGCCTTAGTAGGCAATACAGGGATCTTTTAGCTTGGTAAGGGTGAGAGATTTATGTAATTTTCGGAGACAAAAAAATAACTAATTTGATGACTCTGACCTACCACACTTGAAAACTGTAAGTATAGTCCTTGCTGAGTCGACCATAAGTAGAGTATAACTGTGTCAATATCAATCCATCAACGACAGAATGTCCCAAGCAAGTCACATAACCTGTTTCCGTGATGTCGTTGGGTATTTCCGAATTTTAAATAGTCTTCAACGTGCGGTGTGTAAACCCAGTTGGCTGATGTTTACATCACACGATCGTGCGACTAACCGGAATGACCTTGCCCCACTTGTCGGTAATCCGCCTACTTAAGCTGACAGACACTCGTTATCTTTATATGTATATTATTATTATCTCTGATGTTTATTCTGAAATTTTATTTTATCTTTTTACATGCAGGATATCCTGGTTGCTATTTAGTTGCGGTTTTTAACGCTCTGCCTACCCCTCAAAGGATAAAGGCGTGATATATGTATGTATGTATTTAGTAGCAGTGATAATAAAAGTGATGTTTATCTGTTGCTAGTTGCTACCGACTCGCCCAGGTTTCGCTAGATATTGCTTGTTTTCCCATACAGTAAATAATACTTAGGAATAATATGACTTTCTATTGACTACGAAATTACGTAAACTTCCTGGTCACAAGTTTGTTGGTGTAAGTTGATTATCAATTTAAAAAAGTTGAGAACAGTTTCGTTTCTTTTGCTAGGTAGGCAATTAGTTACCTATGAGATGTCGGTCCGCCAACTTTACCCACTGCTAATCCTTTTCGAATAACATGTTTGCAGGATTAGAGAATTGATTGAAGTGCAAAATTATTTTTTGGCTTAGAATTTGACCTTGACCTACTTTCATAAATACCTACCTAACCTAACACCTTGAATTATATTAAGACTGAGTGAAAATCTGCTTAGTAATATGTACTTGCACCTTGTTTCAATACAAAAATGTTACCTAAGTATGTATTACAGTTTGAGTTTTCTTTGTAAAACTAGTCTATCTACTACGTTGCTTCAAATAAGCATCTTATTATTGATTATATATATTATATATTGATTTCATATACTTTAGACAGGGAGAAAAAAAACTTAATCAAACTCCCAGGGGTTATTTTAAAAATCTGGGGGCACGGCAGTGCCCCCGCCAAGTCGAGCTAGAAAGCGGCACAGCCGTACCATCCTTTTCTCGAAGCGGTTCAGGCCATTTTCAACACCTTATAACTTTCTTGTGGATAAAACAAAAGACTTGAAACTTCAGGAATCAATCAAAAGCCCTGTAGATATGGTATATTTCAAATTTCGTTCACTTTGAACCAGTGGTTTAGGAATTATGGCTAGTCAAAGTTCTTAATTTTGTCACTGACTCACTCACTGACCGATCATCAAAATTCTAAGGCACTTCTAGCAGACATAGAGACTTCTAATTTGGAATATAATTTGGGTTTAGTGTATAAATCAAGGAAAAACTTAAAAATCTAGCAATTTCAATGCAGTTTTCTAGATAAACCGATAGCATAAATAACTTTGTAATTCCATAGAAATGTACTGTTTACCAAGTTATATTTTGCTGTCGCTCCTAAAATACTTTGTTTTGGTCCAGCAAAATAATCACAGATGTCGCTGTTAGTTTCTAAAACACGCTATCGCTATTTTAATGTCCATCGCGAACAGTTTCCAATATGTATAGCCTATGCTATAATTATACATAAAAGTCAAGGCCTCAGTCTGAATAATGCGCTGATGGATATAGGTTCAGCTGTATTTACATCTGGTCAAGCTTATGTAGCACTATCAAGAGTAACAAGTCTGGGCGGCTTACATTTTATAAAAATAGACTTTGGAAATATTAAAGCGCAAGAATCTGCAATTTGTGAATACAATAGACTAAGAAGTATTTACCGTCCAGACTTGACAAAAATCATTACTACAAAGATTCCGAGAAAACCACATAAAGATAGAGAGTGGGCTATGAGAAAAACCGTGGCTGAGGCTCAAGAAATAGAGCCGCAAAAGAAAAAAAGGAAGACTATCTACAAAAAGTAATGAGATCTCCTCAAAAACATTAATATATAAAAAATTCCAAGTCTCGCTACTGAGCTGTTCAACCGTAAAAAGGTATGAGATCCATTTGAAACCAAGTCGGCTATCGATTTGTTCATTCGCCACTTAAGAGATCTATCTTAATTAATTACGTAATTAGTTAATAAACATTATTTTATAGTGACCATATCAATATTTTCAATATATTTTAATGTTTACAATAAATTGAATGACTTGGCAATCGCACTGAATGTATTAATTTTAATATGTATTACACGTTAACCTTCTGTTCT
Organism: Keiferia lycopersicella; assembly: GCA_029255805.1. Classification (NCBI taxonomy): domain Eukaryota; kingdom Metazoa; phylum Arthropoda; class Insecta; order Lepidoptera; family Gelechiidae; genus Keiferia; species Keiferia lycopersicella. Next base: position 9,178,645 of record JARACZ010000009.1, on the reverse strand, counting down.
AGTGCGATGGCTAAGTCATTCAATTTATTGTAAACATTAAAATATATTGAAAATATTGATATGGTCACTATAAAATAATGCTTATTAACTAATTACGTAATTAATTAAGATAGATCTCTTAAGTGGCGAATGAACAAATCGATAGCCGACTTGGTTTCAAATGGATCTCATACCTTTTTACGGTTGAACAGCTCAGTAGCGAGACTTGGAATTTTTTATATATTAATGTTTTTGAGGGGATAGAATTTAACCTTGACCTACTTCTTCAGGTATACATGTAGGTGTCCAGACAGACGCCAATTACAATATTTTTTGTTAGCCGTCTGGCCTGGGTGCTTGTATTTCATTGTAAACAAGTCTGTAAGGGGAGTTTTTTGAATTGTATATTGACTTGAATTTCTATAAATAAATCTGACTGTGGCCCGGTTTTTTACATACAAACATTTATTTACAGACTTCCTAAATTGGTGTGATATTTACCATAATGATAATTTAAATCGTGTTTTACCAAGTTTCTCAAGTTATCAAATTTAAAGGTCATTTGAAGGTTATTGGTATTTACTTGGTAGCTGTTTTGTTTGAAGTATTCTTTAGATGTTAACTTTTGTGTTCAAGTTCGAAATTGTTCTGGAAGCCCAATAATTTACAACAATATAACTATAGGTACAAATTTAATTTATCAAAGTTCGTTTAATTAAATTATACAAAGTTACGTTGGTATACTTTGAAACTTAATTTTCTATTAGAATGGAGAACTTTATTTAGAAACTTAACTAATCTATACTTATATTAATCGTGCAGTTCCGAAACACCGAAATAAATAATACGAATAATTTTTTTTTCTATCATACATAAAACTTAATACATGAACATGTCATTAACCCCTATTCCTGATTAATTTTTTATATGCGATTCATTGTTCATCGAATTGAACAAACGATAAAAAAATCTCTAGTACATTCTAAAATGTCTCTTTTCATATTGTTACAGGGAAAGGAGAGATCAAGAGCAAAGAGACGTGTTGGAAAAGCAGCAGAAAGAAAAGGAGAGAGAACGGATAGAGCGGGAGCGGGAAAGAGAAAGGGAGCGAGAGAGGGAGAGGGAGAAGCAAGAGAGGGAGGAGAAGGAGAGGAGGGAACAAGACGCCGCGTCGAAGCTCGTGTCGCGGCACTTCGAGGAGTCGCTGCGGAGAGCGAACCAAAAGGTGAGGGTATAGTATAATCTGTCTTTTTCAATATCCTGTAGCAAACAAATTCAAACTAGATAATTTCAACTATAGAACTTACAAATCTGGAATGTTAACTTACCGCCCTTACGAAGTTTTCAGAATATTAACCTTTGCTTTTTATTGTCCACAGAGAGAGCAAAGTATATCCTGGTCATTATTAAATAGTCTGGCTCCTTCACGGGGTGAACACGAGCGGTTGCGCGCACAGCACCCCGAGCGCGCGTACTACTCGCCCCCCGCTCACCCCGCTCATCCCACTCACCCCACTCACCCCGCTCACCCGGCTCACCCCGCCAACCCGCCGCGCGCGCAGCAGCCCGACTACAGCCTGCAGCACGCGCGGCTCGCCATACCCAAACCGGACAAACCACAGTCCCATCCGTCCCTACCCAAGGGCGAACCCAACTTCGCACCCTACAACTACCCCCCCTACAGACCCGCCTACGACAAGCTCAAGGACCCCCACCTCCCGGCCCCCCCTCCCCTAGTCCCCGAAAAGAACTCTGTGATAGTGAAACACGACGCCAAACAGATACACCTGGAGCAGAAGCATCCATACCCGAGCAAGCCGCGCTCCGAGCCCTCGCCGCACTACCTGCAGTCCCTGCCGCACCGGCCGCACCGCGCCGCGCTCAGCCCGCACGCGCCCCCCCACGCGCCCCACGCGCCGCACGCGCCTCACCCGCACCACGACAAGGCGCGCCGCCTCTACCAGCCCGCGCCGCAGCCCTCGCGCTCCCCGCACGCGCCGCAGCACTACTACCAGCAGCCGCCCGTCAAGCCCAAGGTGTCGAGCCCCGCGCCGCCCCACATCTACGGCAAGCCCGGCAACTCACCCGCCGGCGCCGCGCCCCCTCCACCTCCCGGCCCAGCGCAACATTACGCCGTCGCCGTCGAGCCGCCGCTGCAGCTCAAGGCGGAGCCCCCGCCCGTGCCCTACCCCCCGCCCTCGCCCTACTCCCCCGCGGCGCGCTCAAGACCTCCACCAGCGGCGCACTCGCGCACGCCCGAGCCGCGCCCGCCGCCAACCTTCGCTGCCAACACCTCGCCGTGCCAGACGCAACCGCTGGACCTCGGCGTGGCGCGCGACGACCCCGAGCGGCTGTCTCCGCGACGCCGCTGCCCCTTCGAGCCGGCCGACGGCGACACAAAGCGGCGGCGGCTCGAGGACGCGCCCGCGCCCGAGCCGCTGATCGCGGCGGCAGCGAGCGTGGGACGCGCGCCGCACGGCTCCGAGCCTGCCCCGCAGGCGCCGGGCCCCCCTTGTGACGTGCGCGTGCCCTCCGCCGACGGCAGCGTCGAGACGCCAGAGAAGGCGGCCGGCGCTTCGCCCGCGCCCACCGTCACCCCGTCCGCGAGCCCCGCGCCCGCGACCCCCGTGCCGCCCCTAGTCTCGTCCCCGCCGGTGGCCGCGCCGCCGCCGACGCCGACGCCCCCCGCGCCGCCCGCCACGCCGCCGGTCACGCCGCTCTCCGCGGACGCTGACACTCCGGCCAAAACGGCGTCATCACCCAACCCTCGCGACAGCTCCGCGCCGGTCCGACATCTCGGGAAAAAAGCGTGGCTGCAGCGACACGAGACCGCTCCCATCGGGGAGGGGGACTGCTCGGGAGGAGGGGGAACCTGCATCACCCTGCCGATGACGATCACGCGGGTGTCCGAACCGGATGACTCTAGCTCTAACATCGTCGTTCCAGTGGCGGCCAAGTCGATAGCGCGCGGCGGCCGCAAGCCCTCCAAGCCGCGCAAGCCCAAGGAGATGAACGGCCGCGTCGACGACGCCGAGGAGGACAGCTCCAGCTCCGACCGCGAGGCCGGCTCGCAGCCCAAGCGGAAACCGCCCAAAGCGAAGCGGAAAAAGGCGATCCCGCGCAAAGCCGCCGACGAGCCCAAGAAAAAGAAGGCCTCGGAGAGCGGCAGCGAGAGCGACAAGGAGAGCGACGACAAAGACTCCGACTCGGGGGGCTCGGGCTCCGGCTCCGGCTCCACGAGCAGCAAGCGAGGCAGGGCCGCCCGAGGCAGGCGTACGCGAGGTGGCGGCAACGGCCGAGGGGGGCGGCGGCGCGAAGAGCCCCCGCGCGCCCCCTCGACGCCGCGCGGCAAGGCGGCGCCCGAGTCGTTCCTACAGAACGGGCCTTGCTTCGAGGTGGCGCCGCGGCTCGCCAAGTGCCGCGAGTGCCGCTGGTCGCCGGCGCAGAGGGACAAGGATATGCCCAACATCTTCTGCCGCTTCTACGCTTTCCGAAGACTGAAATACGCCAAGAATAGGCAATTAGCTATAGCCGGATTCTCGGATCCTTACAAAGATGCCGAAGAGGTAAATACTTAAATCTTCTTACTCATTTAATTCTGTTTTATTCCAACTAGCGACTGCATTACTGACGTATGATTTGCTTGTCTGCAGGATGACAAGAAGTTATGGTTGTCATCGTCTGCGGGCGCGGCGGAGTTAGACATAGAAATGAGTTGCTTCCTTCTTCGTGAGATCGGGGACCAGTTCTGCGAGCTCTTGCAGCAGGAGAAGGAGGCTGAGTCACATCATCTGAATGACGGTATGTTTTATACTCTTCATATTTTTTTTGCATTCACTAGAAAATATTAATCCTGGCTGGTCTTTTATGATAAAACTTTAAATTACTTTTGACTTTTGTTCCCGTAAAGTTGCAAACATTTCATGCTTGAATACGTCTTTGTCAGTGCCATTTAACTTCGATTTTTATTAGAATTCTTCTGTAAATATCATACTAAGTATATCTTAAAAAACTACAACATTATCTTCTTTCACATGGTTCTACTGGACTGGAGTCTTTTTTTAAATCAATATCTTTATCCCATGCCAAAATGGGTCTTTTGGCAATGTATTGAAATCTTTGAAAATTAGCAAAATTCTCTACCATAGGCTAATCAAAACCTTTCAATTGACTTTGGATTTGAATCTGCGACTTTCGCCAGTTCTAGCAACGCCTCTTTGATCTGAGCTACCGTTATCATCGAAATTATGCAAGTGTATCTTGTTGGCCAATAACACGCGAACTTAAAATTTGGTATTCATATATTCCAGACAAAACAGTGGCGTGGAAGCGCGTCGTGCAGGGCGTACGGGAGATGTGCGACGTGTGCGAAACAACCCTGTTCAACTACCACTGGACGTGCGGCAAGTGCGGCTTCGTCGTCTGCCTCGATTGTTATAAAGTGAGTAATCCCTCAAAGCTGTCGAGGACTTTTCGTATCCGGTAAAATAGCCACATCCTTTGTGCAGTTGAGAAATCCAAATCCAAATTAATATCGACATTTTGTTATGTTATTTTTAAATGTCGAACACAAATTGTTTTGCTAACGATGAATAAATACTGAATACTTGAATACTCCAAATAGCATTGTGATCCTTTGATTTTTCTATCACTCTCCTTGCCTTATCCCGTTTTCTGTCGGGATCGGCTACTTCCTTGCTCGCACTTTTAGTACTTTTTACAAACCTATTTTTCATCACCAAAAGTATCTTTGACGATAGTATGATTCTTAAACGTCATTAGGCCAGAATTATTGTCGCCAGTGGCCAGCAATAGGTACTCCCGCCCCGCGTACTAGTAGTTAAACACGAAAAGCCATCGATAAAATTCTATCTACTTCGCATTTACACTGAAAGTCTGCGTCGTGTGTATTTTCAGTCTACAAACTGACACGTTAAAACACCTATACCTTTCGCATCTTAGCTCGGCTGTTTACGCTAAATTTTAAACTTGCATTTTCTTCATTTGCAGTCGAGGACGTCGGGCGAGTCAACCGCTGCCTCCACTGACACCAACAATACCTCCAACTCAAGCGCCAACGGCGAAAGGGATTCCTTTGGGTAAGTTCACATAACTTAGAATGATATGCTGCTTATGTTATCTTACAGTTTATCGACACTTTCCAGGTGATAGACAAGGAATCAGTCGTCATGGATGAAAATGCAAAGATGTTAGCGGTCAATCTCATTTTTATCAACGAAATCAGTCAATTAGATGGTGCCCAACTCTATCTGATACTTGATTTTTCGTGAGTAAAATCGTCAGCGATCGAAATTGTGGAAGAAAAATTTGCAATTACTCTCATACTACAGCCACAATAGTCCTTTGCTCCCCTGCTCCACTGGGTCCCCTACAATTTGAAGGGTCTTGCTATACTCGCTACGCTTGACAGGCGGATAGGCGAGCGCAGTGCAAGTTGTTGTAGACTACTGCCCATTACGCTGAATTCATTCTTTAGTCTCCTTTTACGACACACGCATTGTACAAATTTAGTAACCTTGCTCCCCAACCCGTCCGGTGTAGTTTAGATGGTCCCTGAGCTATTAGCGAATCCTAAAGAAATACACACACACACACACAAACAGATCAAACTACTATAATATAAACAACCATTTGATTTTCTCAATTTATCTTTCCAGCTGGCTAACGTGCACATCGGGCGGCGCTCACCCGGCGCGGCGCCTGCTGCTGACGCAGATCGCGGCGGGCGGCGCGCTGGACGCGGCGGCCGCCCGGGCGCACGCCGCGCGCGCCGCCTGGGGGCTGCCCGCGTGCGTGTGCGGGGACTCCGCCGCCGCGCCCGCGCGCGACAAGCAGCGCGCCAAGCTGCTGCTGCATCACGCGCTGCAGAAGGTAACTATCTCTTTACTTGTCAACAGCTGGACACAGACATCTTCTTCTTCCTCGGGGTAGGGCGTCCGCGGTCATCCGTTCTGCTAGTTGTAACAATTTCATCAAGATCCCTAGTTTGGAGTACATGGTTTGCTGGACATGGCCTTATTTAGCGGTTCCGTAGACTACGCTTTTGGCAACTACAACCAATTGCTGACTACAACCATTGTTCGCCTGCATAGCTTATGAATTTGCCGGTTTATTTAGTTAGGAGAAGGCCGTACTACATAATTTCTAAATTTTCTGACACATGACCGTCAGTCCAGAACCTTGACCACATCTTCGATCGTTGGTTCTATGAACTATTTTATCCCAGTTTTGGGCAACGGACAACCTTTATATTTGGTCAATACTACCACTTTAAGTTATTTATCTCGTCATTGACAAACCCTTTCTTTAAATTTTACTTATTTTCTCCAAACATCAAATCTCACCTTTATCCTCACTTGTCCGCAGAACGTCAAAAAGGAAGAAATCAAAGAGGAGCCTTCAACGAACGGCACCTCGCCTGTCAAGTCCGAGAACGGCAAAGGGTCGCCCGTAGTCAGCTGGCTGACAGACCTGCCGCTGAAGAACGAGATCAAGGACGACAAGACAGACACCAGCTCCTCTGACTCGGAAGAAGGCGGGAACTTCTCCACACTAAGAGAGTTGCTAATCAGACCAGCGCCCGACGGCGAAACGCAACCCAAGAAGAAACAGAAGAAAAACAAAAGCGACAGCATAGACGATATAATCTCCAGCGTGGTCGACGAGAAGAAAGACGAGGACGGCGAACAGAAGCCTTTCGCTCTCTCCAACGTGGTGAAGCGGTACGAGCGAGCGAGAGGGCGCGAGGAGCTGCCGGTGCGCATCATGACGCTGACGGAGTCCAAGCTGCTGTACCCCGACGTGCCGCACGCCTGGCTCTGCGACGGCAAGCTGCTGCACCTCACCGACCCCAACAACCCCGGCAACTACAAGCCTTTCCAGGTAAATGTTTGTATACCCCACCAACTACAAGCCTTTCCAGTTTGCTAGAAAGCAGGCTTTGTACAGGGTGTAAAAAAAATTGCTGCAAATATTTTAAGGGGTGAACTAGCCCATGAAACTGAACCACTTTCTCCAAGGAACATAGGTCGAAATATGAAAAGAATTTTGTTGCTTCCATATACATAAAGACACATACATACGCATATCACGCCTTTATCCCTTTCGGGGTAGGCAGAGCGTCACCGGACCGTATAAAATACGGTCGCTATCGCTAAGATAAGTAAGTATTGAGGGCCCCTTCAGATGATTCGTATATATATACGTATATATATTCGTACACTATAGTGACAGGTTGCCAGCCTGTCGTCTGAAGTAGTAATACACATGAAACCCTCGAGTCACTTATTTTCCTCTTACAATACCCGCAGGCTATTCTAAGGCGGCATCACAACGACAACTGTATAAAACAAAGAAAACACTAACGTTTCAATATCCTTGTTTCCAGGAGCAATGGAAACGCGGCCAACCAGTGATAGTCTCTGACCTTCTGACCACCCTCGACAAGGACCTGTGGACCCCCGAGAGCTTCTCCCGGGACTTCGGGGACACGCGGGTCGACCTGGTCAACTGCGCCTCTGGACTCGTGGTACCCAACCAGCCGGCCAGGAAGTTCTGGGACGGGTTCGAACTCGCTGCTAAAAGGCTGAGGGACGACAGAGGCGCACCCATGGTGTTGAAGCTCAAAGACTGGCCGCCAGGAGAAGACTTCGCAGACACCCTGCCGCAAAGATTCGATGATCTCATGCGCGCGTTGCCGCTAGCGGAGTACACGTCCCGGACCGGAAAGCTGAACTTAGCTGCTCGTCTACCTGACTGCTTCGTCAGACCAGACTTGGGCCCGAAAATGTACACCGCTTACGGAGGCGCCGGCGGTACTACCAACCTACACTTGGATGTGAGTGACGCAGTGAACGTGTTAGTTCACGCGTCAGCCCCGCAAGACGCGCCCGAGCGCGCTCGCGAGGCGCAGCGAGCGGCCGAGGACGCCGGCGTGGACGTGCTCGCCCGCCGCCGCGCGCGGCAGAAGCCCCCCGCCGCGCTCTGGCACATCTACGCCGCCAAGGACGCCGACAAGATCCGCGACTTCCTCGTCCGCATGGAGCTCGACCGCGGCGCGCGCCCCCGCGCCAACCACGACCCCGTCCACGACCAGACCTGGTACCTCGACGCCGCGCTACGCGACCGCCTCTACCGCGAGTACGGCGTGGAGGGCTACGCGATCCTCCAGTGCGCCGGCGACTGCGTGTTCGTGCCGGCCGGCGCGCCGCACCAGGTCAGAAACCTCCTCGACTGCATCAAAGTCGCTGAAGACTTCGTTTCGCCTGAAAACGTTTCCCGTTGCTTCGAACTGGCGCAGCAGTTCCGCCGCCTCAGCCGCCAGCACGCCAACAAAGAGGATAAACTCCAGGTGAAAAACATAGTGTACCACGCGGTGAAGGACTCGCTTTGTTGCCTGGACGCGGCGCTGCAGAGCATGCCGCCCCCGGCGGCGCAGGCGCCCCCCGCGCCCGCCGCCCCCGCCGCCGCCCCCGCGCCCGCGGACTAACGCACGCGCCCGCGCCCGTGCCAAACCGCGCGCACTAAACCGCGCCACCGCTGAACGACGCGAACGTTTTGTGCCGCACAACCGGAATTATTACTCGAAGTGTATGTTGTGATTGGGCTATGAGTAAACGAAATTAAAATGTGTTACAATATTTATAGCTATAGATTGAACTGTTCTAAAATTGCACTGCAAAGAGACCTGCACTTGGAGTAAGGATTTCGATAAGTTTTCGGAATAAAATGTTGACGATCGTTCTGCCGTGGAGCCCGTGCCGCGCCCTGATCTCAACTCGAACGTAACATTATTCGCTAAGTTCCGCATTTAACGTAAGATTGGAGCGAGTGTGATAGCGCTGTGCGCCGTGTGTGTGTCAGTCCGCGCGTCCGCCCGCCGCCGCGGCCCGACCGCCCCTCCGCGCGGTCGAGCGGCCGGCGGCGCGCGTCTGTAGCGACCTGTGTAAATGTACTGTGATTAGACGCTCGGAGAATGTGCAATGTAAATTAGTCTGAATATGGTGATATCGTCGAGATGTGGATATGTTTTTATGTTCCTTATTCGATAACTTCAGGTTATTTACAGCTTATGTAGGTATAGTGATATGATATGTATGTATTGTGTAAATTTTTAATTCGAATTCCATCGAGTACATATTAAGAAGTGTATACTTTTAAGTTATTGTATTGAAGTAAACGTATCGCTCGAAGCATTGTACATTAAACACGGCGTGTAGATAAGTTTCTCGTATATTAGATTTCTCAATTCGGTTAGTATGTTACAAAATAATAGTTGACTAATATGTGACAATTTCATTTTGTCCTTATTGCTGTATTAGGCGAAAGCAAGTTTTTTTTGTACTGTGTATATTATGTATGGTTATAATATAAGTTGGAATAAAAAAAAAGATGTTTATATAACGGTGGTTTTAATTTTCATTCCTTGATAGGTAGCTTACCCTTATGTTGTAGATATACCTCTGATCCGCACTAAGCGTTTCGCTTCAACTTTTATCATGAGTACGGCTAAAGAGTGGAATTCCCTGCCGGCGGATCTTTTTCCGGAACAATATAACTTGGGCCTTTTTAAGGCAAGAGTGAATAGGCATTATCTAGGCAAGCATGTACCATCTTCGTCTGCATCTCCACTTACCACCAGGTGAGATGGCAGACAAATGCGGGCCTATTACATATAAAAAAAAAAAAAAAAAAAGCTAGCTATAAGGCTATTAGCTAATATAACATACCTGCTGAATAAACCTCTTTCAAGTCATGTTATATTTTTCGACTTCTTCGTGTGCTGCTGATATTTAACCTGCTACATACACACATACACATACATGCCTTTTCCCTTGCGGTGTAGTTGTACCAAGAACTACGTGGTAAGAAATCTATGTGGAAAAATCGATATGAGAACAACCCACGCAGTAGTATTCTTTTAGTATTTTGAAATATTTATTAATCGATATAAAATTTAACTACAATGTGTTCTTTGAAATAGTGTAAATGCCAGAAATGGCAACATTCAATATGTCTTTATACCTATGTGCAATTTCAACCGCAAATTTTATATCTTGTCTGTTTTACACTAATAAAAATAAATTTTAAATAAATAAATTCTTTAAAATTAGCTTACTGAAAACCACATGGAAGTAGCATGTGTGCGGTGTGTAGGGAGAACGTCTGTTCTGTGCTGAAAACTGGAAAGAAAAGTGAACTGTACAAAAATCCCGGGACTTATGTTCGATCGCACTGAAAGCGACTTCAGAAATGGTGCTGGGTTGAGTAAGTGATCACAGCGCCATCTAGTTTTTTGTTTGTAATATTTGCGGTGAGCCATCTAGGAGCGAAAAGCGGTACTATGGACGACGACTCCTCTGGTAGTTTGGCTATTCAGCAACAGGTGGCCATAATGTTACACAACTGCAAGTTTTTCCATTTTATTACCAGCTAATAATCATCTTTCTACATAGCTTTTCCTTTTGTACCTATCAAGTGGTACACCTAGAAAAAAAAAATGATTCTTTTTTCGCCAAAATTGACGTAAGTTCATCCAAAATATTTCCGGTCTATGCTCCTTCTTGCCTTCTTACGGGATAGCTTCCTTTTGTAAGGATCAAGCTGAATATTTTTCCTATCATTCTGTACCTTCACGAAGAAGAGTAGAGAGCGAAGACTTAAGATAGATAGATAGATAGATTCTGTGCGCAAAGGGAACCGTCGTGGGAAAAAACGTAAACTGTATTTGTATTAATTTTTACAAAGAAACCCACGTTCGACAAGTGTCAGAGCCATAATAAGGCATAAAAGCGTTTCTCTTTCCGTACAGACTCTATAAAACTTTTTAAAGGGTATCACAAGAGTATTATGAAATCGGGGAAGTAGTTTAGGTATTTGAGCTCAACATAGCTAGTTATGTTCACAAAACCCGTAATTCAGTGGCTCCAACAACAATCGAATATCCCGTTGTATTTATCCGGTGTCCGAGCGCGACGCGATGACCTGTAGATAATCTTATCGCCACCTGCTAACCTCTACCTCCACGTCATCCACTGCAGGTTTACTCTGCACTCTACATTCAACTTTGAGAACAAACCCAGCGATGGAACGTTTGCTATTGTTTTGCAAAAGGCTAGGCTGTCCCCCTCTCGGTTATAAAGAGAGTCTGATTCCCTCGGAGCCAGTTCACCTGCAGAGTTCATCGTGTGCAGATTTGTGTGATAAAATCGAGGTACAAAATGAAGGCCGCTACGCTGTTTGTTTTCGGTGAGTCATTTTCCGGTTATTCACTATTATTCGCAAAAAATGACCGTTAATGCAACAAAAACCGGGCGATTCTAGGTGTACAGGTTTCTTGACGATTGTTTGTAAGCTTTTTCCTTATTCTGTTGTTGACAAAGCATAACTTTATTTGAAAACTTTGAAAACTGTTTCTTTTGCCAAAGTACCAACGCTATAGAAAGTAAAGCTTTCCTCAAGAAACACCACGACGAAATAAATATGTGGAAAACTTTTTTAAAACCTCCGCAACAAAATTAAATTTATACCCTGAAAGAAACATTTTCCTTTTTTAACAACCTAAAAAGCCCTTACTACTTTTCCTAACGTAGGTAAGTAACCATTTTATTTTCGAAGACTCCTTGGGTTCAGTCCATTTTATTGGCTTTCATCATAATATCACAACAACATCAAAACAACTTACCAAATGACCTCATCATATGGGCTGATTACTTCCAATTGAGATTGAAGCCGGTATTGGTCGGTGTGAACCTAACGACCTAACTGCAAATTGGTTGGCTTCCTGCGATTACCTGGTAGAAACTGGTCTTCAGTCACCAGAGTGGACCTACACTTTATTGTCCACTGCTATCTAGACAGCTATAGATTATGACAACACGCTTGTAATGCGAGCAATGGATGGGCATCGGTGGACCAGTGGACGCGCTATACGTAGTCGGTCCCAAAGTTCTGTCATATATGAAAATACTGATAAAATAAAAAGTACCAATCCGTTTTTAAAAATTTATATATCAATTAAAAATACAATCATCGAAGAATCAAAATAACATAAAACTATTCGAAATGACCTCCCTTGCTTTTAACAACGGCCTTCAACCGCGGCGGCCAGTCGTCTATCGCAGCACGCACCATATCCATGTCGATTTCAGCGACTGCTTTAACTATGGCTGACTTCAGACTCTCCAAATTTTTATGGGGCTTAGCACAGACCTTGCTCTCTAAGACCTGCCAAATTTTATAGTCCAGAGGATTAAGGTCCGGACTGGAGGAAGGCCAATCTTCGTGTCTTATAAACTCAATGTTTTGACGTTCAAACCAGGCTTGAGTGGTCCTGGCTTTGTGAGCGGGCGCAGAATCCTGCTGGAATACAAAGTGATGTCCTGAAAATAGTGTGTTGGGCAGGTCTTTGACGTACCGATCCAAAACCGTCTCTTGGTACACTTTTGCACTGGTTTTGACCCCCTTTTCGCAAAAATGAACCTCAGTTGGCCCATAGTAGGAGACTCCTAACCAGACCATGACTGAAGAGGGATGATGCCCATGTTGCACCCGCGGAACTTTGTTTCCTGCTTCTTCAGAGCTGGTAGCGTACACTCTATCGTTTTGTTTATTATACTTTTCTTCTATATCAAAAATTTTTTCGTCTGTAAAAAGTATATCGCGGTGCCGGTTTTTCGCGTACCGTTTTAACAACACCCGAGATCTTTTGAGTCTAATTTCTTTTAAACGGGCATTAAGTAAGTGCCCACTCTTTTTTTTGTATGCTCGCAGCTTAAGGTCTTCGTTTAAAACCTTTTTTGACTGTTTTTCTACTAACCTTCATCTGCAAAGCCATAAGTTTCTGTTTTCGGACAGGATTTCTTCGTATGCGCTCCTTGATCGCTTTGATCACTGCTGGTGTTCTGGCGGAGCGAGGCCGGCCAGTTCTTTTCTTGTCCTCAACACTAGAGACTTCAGTGTACCTAGTTATAGTACGATACCCAAACCTAAGCGTTATTTTAAATTTTTTGAGAAACTTGAAAATGGTACTCGGCGAGTGCCCACAGCGACGCAACGCCAAAACTGCTATTCGGTTTTCTTTCAAAGTCCACTCCATCGTGAAAAATCGCGCCAAATGATTATTTATTGTTTTAAAATAATTGTTAAACATTCAAAAACGGAATGCAATAAAACTTTTCCAAATCCGTGTTCTAAATTCAAAAATAATATGCCAGTGACAGAACTTTGGGACCGACTACGTATATTTGTTTTATTATCTCCGTACCGTAATAGTTTGGTCTCTACCGGCTGAGGTCATCGGTACCTCAGTGTTTATTGTATTCCTAATGAGAGAAACAGCTTCCAACCGAGAAGGTTCTAGAATTATTTATATAGCCTCATAGCATTTCTTACCTATTTATAAATAATGAAATGTAAAGCTTTAAAAAGGAGTACATAAATTACAAAAGCCGAACTAGCCGATTGATTACATCGCTGGTAGAACAATACTATGCAGCTATTTTACAAAAGTTTTTCAGCTGAAACGGTGCAATATATCGTCGCTTCGAGACGAGCATCAAGAGATTGAAAAATTGACGAAGGCCGACCGGTGCGTCGATAGCTCAGTGGCAGAGCATTCCCGGTCGACGCTTGTCAATTTTTCAATTTCTTATTTTCATGATTATTGCAGTATGTACTTAATAGTTTTATCGCTACGATTTCCAGCCGCCCTGGTGGTAGCCGCAACCTGCTACCCCGACAAGACGGACCTGAAGCAGCTGAAGGCGGAGGCGGCGCGTAAGAAGGCGTGCATGCACGACTGCGCCAGCGCCAAGTTCGACCCGGTGTGCGCGGGCAAGGCCGGCGAGAAGCCCAAGAGCTTCGGCAGCGAGTGCGTGCTCAATAACTACAACTGCGAGAACAAAGACAGTAAGTTTGGACAGTCTGATAAGCTGCCTGCGTGTACAAGCCGATTCAACTATAAGGCGGATCGCACCTTAACGCACGACGGAGCGCAATAATAGTGCAGCGGTCTGTCAGATCCATACTAGAAATGTCAATCCCCATACTAAAACCGCACTCGACGGACGACACTACGATAGCGCTGCGATGACAAGTTTTCGATCCGGCTAAAACATCAGGACGAATCGGCTCACATTAATTATAACTTAAGCCGATGCGACTATCAAACGTCAAGGCAAATAGGCCGCTGGCATTACAAGGGCTAAAACTAAAAAATTTGAGAATCTGAAAGAGTGGACTCAGTAACGATAGGTTTCTACTACTCGAATTTGTTAATATCTAAGATGTGTTTGGAATTGATTGTGAATGGATATGAGTACCTAGTAGTAGAACCCGTGATACAAAATTGCAAACTTTCGCATAACATTTCGTTTCGAAGTTTTTTAGCACGTAGAATCACGTAGTAAGTAAAAACGTATTTACTAAAGCGTATAGGTAGACCATTATGTTTTGTAGTTCAGTATCTAAGCCATTGTGTAATTTTATTTCACCTTTGATAATACAGGGTGACTGGAAAAGTGATGCATTCCTTTCAAGGGATGAATCAGCTCATGATACTGAACAACTTTCCCCATGGAACATAGGTCGAAAAATGAAAAAAAAAATTGGCCCACCCATACAAAATTACCGACCAACTAAGTCAATTTGTATGAGGACCTAATTTTTTTTCATATTTCGACCTATGTTCCATGGGGAAAGTTGTTCAGTTTCATGAGCTGGTTCATCCTTTGAAAGGAATGCATCAATTTTCCAGTCACCGTGTATACATACATACATACATATATCACGCCTTTATCCCTTGCGGGGTAGGTGGAGCGATAGTGGCCGTAAGAATACGGCCACTATCACCACGTCTGACATTTTTGAGGATTGTTTTCCAAGGTTGTTTCAGAAAACATGTGTATTACTATAGTGACAGGTTGACAGCCTGTCGCCTAAAAATTGTAATACACCAATACTCTCGAGTCCCTTAGTCGCCTCTTACGACACCCACGGGAAAGATGTGGGGTGATGCTATTCTAAGCCGGCATCACACGTATAACTGTCGGTAAATGACGCAAACGCGTAGCAAAGGGAAAAATACAATAAATAACCATTGTGTCACCATAACCAGAAATAGTTTATTCAACACCTCTGGAGCGGAACATTAGGTCACACCATGAAGCTATTGTTGTTGAATGTGTAATCCAGAGATAAACCATCGTTCAACAAAAAACATAGTTCAATACCCAATTTTGTACACTGAAAAGAGTGTTCTATTTCGCTAACTGGATCGTGCAACGAATTTTATGTTTTTTTTTTTTTCAATTCATGTAATTTAACTCTATTTACATTCTATGATTGATACTTGGAGAACGATCAATTTCATTGTATTAATTTCGATTATAAAATTTAATATACAGAGGCTGCACCATCTAAAAACAAATTTGCTGCATTTAAACTAGGACAAATATCACTTGCTGCGAATAAAATCAGTCTTCCCACTTCTTCCGGTTCAATTATGGTCTCGTTTGGCAGATACTTACTAATATGTTCGTACGTCGTGTTTATTAGATCCTCTGGGAAATTTAAATTTGAGAATATTTTTGTTCTTGTTATACCAGGCCTGACTGCATTCATTCTTATTCCTTCTGAAGCGAGTTCCACAGCTCCTGTCATCGTAAACGACTCCAAGGCAGCTCTGATCATTGTGACGGCGAGAAAGCCGGGTATTGTCTTCATTGGGGCAGCAAACACGTTTACAACGCATCCTTTCGTTTTTTTCAAGTGCGGTGTGCACAGCATAGTCATTTTGTAAGGTATACGGAGTTTCACGGCGATAAGGTCATCGAAGTTGATTAAATTATCATCAAAGAGTGATGTGATAGCGACTTTTCCTGCACTGTTGACTAGAATATCGATTTTACCATATGTTTCAACTGTCCTTTTGACGACGTTTTCACAGCCGCCTTCCATGGTCAGGTCTTGTACTATGTAAAGTGGAGTGTGGCCTTTTGCTGCAGCGCATGATCGGGCTACGTCTTTCAGTCGTTTTTCGTTTCTTCCTACAATGGTGAGATAGGCGCCATGTTCTGCAAACAATTTGGCGGTTGCCGCTCCAATTCCTGAAATAGATAGATATTATATGCTGAAATTATAGTTGACTAGCTTTCTGTCCCGCGGAAATAAGTAAGTAGGTAAGAGGAACGTGCTGCAATACTGGAAACTACACAAACACTATCATCGAACCAAGGAATTATGATTGGCAAAACTGTTGTGCAACCAACCAACCAACAATGATTTATAGTAGTATAGTAATTATCAATAATTAATACCAGCGTATTTATTTATCGTATTTATTTTCGGCAACACGGAACTGATAATACGATATCGGAAGAAAGATAAAATATAATCGAAATAGGTACTACCTAGATGGTTTTATTGACTAGACCAACATCTAATTGATTAGAAGTGAAGACATGATGATTTGATGAGTCGAAGTCAACATTAATCTTCCATCGCAAATGTTTGAAGATAGAAAGAACTGAGTTGATGTATTTCCAAAAACGCGTGTGTACCTACATGTCGCCGGTTTTGATGAGATTTGCTTCAGATTGTAAAATTTGATCTCGGTTTTCTGGTAAGATGGACTAGTTTATGTTTATGATATGCTTAGTTTCATAGTAAATAGGCTGTGGTGTGTGGTTTAGTTTATTGGTGAAATTGAGTTATTTTATAATCTGCCGGTGTTTGACCACCAACCATATCGTTGATCAATAACCTGATTCTATCAAAAACCTTCGATATACATACAAATAACTATAACAACTTACATTATAGGAGTGCCTGGTTGAGGTACATTTCATTTTATTATTTGCTTAACTCTTAATAACGAAAAACTAATCATTAAATATACTAGACCATGTCTTTGAAAAAGCCTACTAACCTGAGCTACTTCCGGTGACAATAACGACTTTCTCACTGAAATCCATGGCTAAAGCACTTGAGTTATTCATATTTTATTATTTTGTAGAAACACGCGTAACATTTCACACGTTTCTATTGCCACGACTTATATCGTACTGATGAACATGTACTTACTACAAAAGTCAAGATTATACACTACTGGTGATATGATAACAAATAACCGATTGATAACACAGTTACAACTGCAAAAAAATGTTTCTCTATCTATCTACAGCTGCAACTGCATTTTTTGACGTCATGTTATGTCTTCTTCAGTCAGACTCTTTTTTTATTGCGAGGGAAGGGACTGTTAGGACATTTTGCGTCTCGGGAGGGTTTTTTAAAATCGCCTGCTTTTGTTCTTTATATTATCTTAAACAAATAACTTGTGTCATTAAAAAACTTTGCTATTTCCTGAAAAACTTAGGTGAAACCAAACTATTTTACGGAATAAGCAAGACGTAGTTCTTGAGAAAACCTTTCTTTTCCAATTCAACACCTTGCTTACCATATTTTTACTTATGTAGGTATTTATTTAATCGTCTCCCTGTTTACGTTTCGTACAATTCGATGATGATACGAGTATATCATCGGTGATTATTGATTTCTTAATCCCTGTATTTAATGATGTCATTGTAATCCTCAAATACCAGTTTATACAATGCAAGTTTTTGTGCTATTCCAGCCCTGCAGAAGATCAGCAAGGGAGAGTGCCCCAACTCAGATGGCATCCGTCTTTCCTAAACCTGACGTGATGCAGCTTCGCCTGTCCTGTCGCCTCATTGTTACTCTAAACAGATTTTACTAAACTACTTTAAAGATACAATTCGTCGCTTTTATGACAAAGTTGTTGTAGTCATGTGACAAAAGAAGAATTGTGTCTTGTATCAGAATTATAACTTTGTCATGAACGTGACGAATAATGAGTTTTAAACTAACCCCTAATTTACCTAAATAGCTAATTTTAATGCTATATTTTATCAGTCGGTTTTCTGCTGTGATTAAGTTTAATAAGCCAAGAGATACCCATTCTTTCCGAGCTTTAATAATCTATGTAATAAAAGCTTTTGTAAGTATTATTAGGTATTGTAAGATTATTTCCAACTTTACCTTACCTATTTAAAATTTTATAATAGTTGCACTGTAACTACTTCAAACAAACGTGTGCTCTATACAGGGTGTAAGGGACGGTGTAACAAAAACTTTTTAAGCGTGCTCAGACCATGAAACTGAACAACTTTTTCTATGGGGGCTATGTTGGTAAACTTACGTTAAAATATTTTCGACCTTCCATATAAATTTCCCGATCAGCTGAGTGACTTTGTATGGGAACTCGAAAATTTTTTTCGTTTCCCAACATAGCCGCCATACTTCTTCAGTTTCATGGTCTGATCACGCCTGCAAAGTTTTCGTTACACCGTCCCTTACGCACTGTATAAGTATTTATAACAGAACAAGAAAATGAAAAGGCCGGGGCTTGAGCCGAACACCGTCAATTTCAATGCTCTCCCAGTGCTTCCCTAACTGAGCACCACTGCCTCGACCAACACTGCCAAGTTTTAATTTCTGGATGCTCGTCTTTAAGCATCCTGTGACACTACTCTAGTGTTGAATACTGACTCTACCACTGTTGGAATACTTACCGGCGCGGCGTACAGTTTAAGATTGTTACGATTTAAACTTTTTCTCATTAGGCTCCTGCGCTTACGATAGAATAGCGTTCCAGGCTTATCAAAGACGCACATCTGTTTATATTCTGTACCTACTTTTCACGAGAAAGTAGATTACATATTCTTAGACCTCACCCAACTTGATTTCCGTTAATAAGTACCTAGGTAAAATTGTTCGTTTGTCAATTGTTTCAACTTGTGTTACAGACTAGCAAGATTCTCTGTAATTAGCGCGAATTGTTTCTATTTGTGTTTATCAGGAATCAAGTTGGCAGCTATTATTACATTAGGAACGGATGTCAGCGCGGTTATTTCTGGAACAGGCAAATATACTATATTAAGTTCTGTTACAAAAGATAACGCTAATTAAATTACTAAACTAATATGTCGAAGATACGTTCCATTGTTCTGTACGATGGTTGATGATGTAACATCGTAAGAGCTTGCGTTATTCTATGCGTCTGTCAAACTCTACAAGATTATGTGTTGCTTGGCGTCAACGTCCGGGTTTTTAGGTATAGGAAACTCCACAGACAAGGGAATTCTTTAGGGAACTTGAAATTTCCCTGCATCTGACAGACCATGCATTACGGAGGTGCTAAAAATGCGCAGCAACGGATGCCAAGTGTAGGAGCTGCCAAAGGAGGATATAACATGACTTAATAAGTGAGTAAGTATTTTTAGTGCATCTGCATAAATTAGGTACGTAATATTATTAATATCCTAGTCAGTGTTATTTAGAAAAACTGTGAATAAGTCCCATGAAACATAACAAATACATTAATGGAGAATGCCCATATATGGGCGGGCAATGTGTTTTGCGTAAGAAAACGATTGGATGCAATATATAATATCGTCATCAATTTAAATGAAGAATAGCAACGTTAATTGCTGCACAAAACAGTGAAACTCGTATTTATAAAAAGAAACTACCGTTATAATTTTATAACCAAAGATTTAGTAAACCTTTTTTACACTAAAAAAGTAAACCTTTTTTTCCATTTATTACCAAAGATAACGAATTTAGAAGTAATACAGTAAGAAGAGCCAAAGTTCAGCACTTTTGTCTCTTTGGTTGCCCAACTTTAACATTCAATAACCCAGTGCTTCCATCCTGATTTTTTAATCTTAAGATTTTATTTTAAGAACATAAGATATTTTTATCTTATGTTCTTAAAATAATGTTAAGCAATAATTAAACTCTATAATTATATAACTTTGACTTCGATACGAGGCCTGAAAATCTGACGAGTATTGAGGGCCCTTTTAGATGATTTGTGTATCACTGTAGTGACAGGTTTTCAGTCTGTCGCCTAAAGTTGTAATACACATGAAACCCTTGAGTCCCTTAATCACGACTAGAAGGAAATGAAACCTCTTTATTTATTATACTACGTAATCAATAATAATCAGTGTCTAATTAATAAGTGTTTTTGGGGCGCGCTTCTAATAAACAAGACAATAAATATCGGTAATCAGTTACTTACTTGACGGAGACTGCTTGTCGCCTTGTTTGCTACATTGCTGCATGGAATTGTCTCGAACTCAATTGCGGCATTTGAGGTGTATTTTAAAAATAGTGAAATCCTCTTCCGAGCACGGAAGTCCGCGACAGCTGTTTTACCACTCGTATCACAATCTTTAGTTCGAGTTTTTTAAATGTATGTGTGAAGCGATTTGTCTAGTACAATTTATGGTAGGTACGATTAAAATGAGTGCCAGATTTCGCATACGAAACTTCAAAATATTGCTCGCCTAAGTACCTACATTTAAGAAGTAATCATGACATGAATAGAACAAACCTACACTTATAAATCACAACAATAATCTGTGGCATTTGCATCATTTGTAGAAAAAAAATAATTTTTGTCAGTACCTCTACCTTTATATGGTTTATATCTGTTAAGGGATCATTTTCCACATGCGTGTACGCAGGCAACGAACTATAATACCAACCTTAGTAATCTATAGCTCAGCCATCCTGCACGTACGTCGCGCGTCAGTCGTAGAAGCTAGGATATGGTTTCATCGTAGATTTTCCGTAGGCATAATTGTCATTAGTTACTACTTATTTTTTTTCTAAAACTTTTTCAACTTTAAAGCTAGTGGAAAGATAGTACTAACATCCTTACCTGTATATTAATCCAATTTCTATGACACCTTTTCATTAACGCCATAAAATTAAATAAATATGACGTGTGCATTACTAACATACATATAAAATATAGCTGCAGTTTACACACACATGTAAGTAGTTAAATTATCTGCATGAGGTTATCTACTTTACATTAACTAGCACTACATAGCTACAAGTAAACAGAACAACGATTAATATTCAGTAAAAGATGTAAGGCGGATCGCACACTTAACGCACGGTGGACCGGTAAAATATCGCAGCTGTCCGTCAGATCCATACCAAGTAGAAATGTCAACCCCCATACTAAAACCGCACTCGACGGACGACGCTCCGATAGTGCTGCGTCGACAGCGGTTGAGCGGTTTTAGTATGGGGATTGATATTTCTAGTACGGATCTAACAGACCGCTGCGATATTTTAGCGGTCCGTCGTGCGTTAAGTGTGCGTTCCGCCTAAGACTCTCGTGGCTTTACACTGCCTATGAAGTGAAACTTAACAACGTTCAACTTTTGGGAAAAAGGTTTTCGTTTTACATGTTAATGTTGGCCTTTGCCAAAAGATGTAGCTGGCTAGCTATGCAACCGAACGACGTTTTTAACCATTTGGCTGCGACATATATTTTCATGTTGATTTGGTGTCACGGACAGAATAGGGTGCATGCGGATAATGTCACTGAACAACTTTCCTCTTCGATCATTATGTCAGGAAACGGCAAAAAATATCCAACCTTCCATACAAAATCACGATTAGCTGACTGGTTTTACTGTGGGAAGTAAAAAGACTTTTGAAGTTTCCTGATAAGCATTTCTGGGGGAAAGTGTTCCATTTGACTGAAATTTTTTGCTTTTTTTTATATTTTTATTTTTATATGTAATAGGCCCGCATTTGTCTGCCATCTCACCTGGTGGTAAGTGGAGATGCAGACGAAGATGGTACATGCTTGCCTAGATAATGCCTATTCACTCTTGCCTTAAAAAGGCCCAAGTTATATTGTTCCGGAAAAAGATCCGCCGGCAGGGAATTCCACTCTTTAGCCGTACGCATGATAAAAGTTGAAGCGAAACGCTTAGTGCGCTTTTCCCTTATATGAAAGTGTGGAGACTAGTATATTTGTGTGGATGAGCAAATAGGTAGATAGGAACTTATCTAAGACCACAGCTGTAGTTACTATCTTTCGCACACAAATCGAAACAGGATGTTATTAAAAGGCATGTGATTTTATTTATAAACTTTATTGACTATATTCCACTAGAGCGAACACAAATTTATTGAAGGGTTATTGAGTACAATTCTGCTATGGAAACTTGAACGAAGACAAATGAAATTGCTGTTGCTAATAATTTATGATACAAGAACATGAATGGAGACAAATTGCAGTAGGTACCTACTGTTGACAACAATTTTTGATACAAGAACTAGTACGAGTTCGAATAAATGTGCTGCTAACAACAATTTCTGATACAAAAGTTTGATCAAAGACAAATTGAATTGATGTTGACAACAGTTTCTAATACAATATTTGTTTTCTTTTACTCATATCTGCAGTCAAACAAAAACAAGAAAGCCTTTCTATTCCATCAGGGTACTTCGGAAGCACTTAAGACTGGCATATTTTCACCAAATTGTGTGGTTCGTTCGTGTATTGTGTAAAATAAATTAAAAAATTACATTCAATTCCTACTATTTGGCTTAATACTAGGTAAACTTAATAAACATTATTTTTTATATCATTTCGGTTGGTAGGTTTACATCAAAAGAAAAAAGGCAAGTAGAATGTGTCTGATCTATATCGATACTGATAATTATTTTTTCAGAAACTTTACTACAATAGTGGATGACAGTAATAATTTGTAACATTTATGCAATTCAAGAAAAGTCTTTGGTAATATTGCTCTTAGAACTACGTAACCTAAAAATAAGCTAAGTATTTTTTGGAAAAACAGGATAGATTAGTTAGGTAGGTACGCCTCGTAGAATGCGAATAGCCATTTAGTTTTAGTTAATATTCTTTGGTCATATTATGATCACCAATTTGAAATCTCCATTAAAATGGCTTTGGTACATACCTAATTATTTATAGCCCAAATTGAAATACTTATAGTTTAAAATTAGATACATTAATTATATAGATACAACTATTTTTTTTTCCGAATATATAAGGTCAGGATTGCTGGATCTAGCATCATCGGTAGGAAATTTTTAAAACTATGTGAAGCTACATTATTTATAGGACCTTGGAATAAGAATTATGGATACCTATGATATTGTACCTATTTCACTAGGAATTAAAGTTAACTCTGGCGCTGGATGTTCTGTAGTCAGCATTCCCCGAGGCTTGTGATCGCGTAATCTGGAAAGAGTTCGGAAGATTGTATCAAAAAGTTTTTTTTTGCATGGCTATAAAATACGGTTTAACTACTTTTGAGGGCCTTCAGGAAAGAGACGACCTCTTGGACGCAAAAATATATAAAGTACTTTTGAGAAAATACAGGGCCGGATCAGGGCGAGCAGCAGCGCCCCACTCACAGTGGCGCCCCCACTTCATTACAATGCAACACTTACATGTACTCTCGCGACAAGACACAGCCTCCAGCTCGCAGAGCGTGGCAAACGTCCGGGCGGTGCCAGTGGCATCGAAGGCGCACACAGGGCCGGCGGGAGGCGCGAAGCACCGCCCCGCGCACAGGGGCGGCGGGACCCCCTCGCGCACTTTAGCCCACGTCAGCTCCTCCGGCATCCCGAGGTCTGCGTTGCCGAAACGCATCGGCAGCACCGGGATGCTTGCGCTCTCGCCTTCTCGCCATGCTGTCGGAGAAAACGGACATTTCATCGAGGCCCTTTTCTTTGTTTTTCGTGTGGTACACCGAGTCGTCCAACGACCCGATGCCCTGATAGAGTTACAACTTACCTATCTCAAATAATTCATTATTCATGAAGGGCTATTTGATAAAAGTTAGGTTATACTACTTTGGGACGTCGAGACGTAGTTTGTGTAAATATTTGTGATTTCTTTGTAAGAGAATTTCTTCAGCCTGGTATAGTATTTTTTTTTTTATTAATAGGCCCGCATTTGTCTGCCATCTCACCTGGTGGTAAGTGGAGATGCAGACGAAGATGGTACATGCTTGCCTAGATAATGCCTATTCACTCTTGCCTATATCGACATAATATAAAGGAAATCACAATTAAAATTAATGATAATTCATAACAAATTTATAGAGTAATTAATTACTCTATGTTCATGTTATGTAAGTTCTATTTTTGTAATAATGATTAATATAAGTAAATATAAATAAAATAAAATAAAATAATTGCTTCTGTACGGTTGGACGACTCGGTGTCCCACACAAAAATAAAGAATCTCCTAAAATGTAGAAAATCTTGAAAAGAAGAGTGTAGATCAAGAACTTTGTGGGTGAACTGAATGGTTTTTTATAGTGAAGAGGAAACTTGTAGAAATACTGAAGCGCAAATCTTCAAACACTGCCTCATTATTTTGATAGCAGCTATCAAAAACAATAAATTAAAGAGGACATAAACGTAGCGTAATTGTTTCTGTTTTATTCCATTATTGTTTTGACGAGGACGCGATTACGTGACATTTCCTGACCCTTAATCTAATCACTGCTTATTGTTTGCTAACCTAACTTTTCCTCGTGTCTTAGTACTTATACTACTCATATAGGGTGTAACGGACACCCCTCCAAATACTAATAGAGTGCATTCAGTGGTATGAATGTCTATGACTGAATGCACCCTATCCCAAACAAAAAGGGAGAGAAAGAGTCGAATGGGTCAAACTCAACTCAAATTATTTATTCAAAGTAGTAAATTTTACATTTATCTTTTTGATGGTCAGAAATTAACAATTTTAACAATAACAATTTTATGAACCTAGTGTAAACGCGGCTCAGGTGGACTAAAAACTTAAAACTAGCCCCTAAAGCACTGCCTCGGGGCTGGCCAATAAGATAACTATTTGTTACTTGGCACTGGAGAAAGCTTTATTCAGTCATAGATAGTCATATGAGGAAGTTGTTCAGTTTCACAGCTGTACCTTGCACTCCGTAGAGGTGCTACCGTGCTACCAAAACTGCCGAGAGGAGGGACGAAACTAAGATTTCATAATTTTCAACATAAAAAATATTTATTAAAATTTGGGACATCTTTGTGATATAGAAATTCTTTACTATGATTTACAAACATGATGGTGTAATATGTTTACTTAAGCAAGTTTAGCACTGTCTCTTTATTAAGGAACACATTCTTTTAGATTGCTTTTACCTAGTTTCTAGGAAAAAGTACAGTGTTCCGATTTTAATAGCTAAAGTTGGGGTGATGTGCTGATGAGAAATCAATGCTAGATAGAAACGTGAGGTCGCCACATGTTTCCGTATGATCTCATTCTTAATACGCATTTACCAAGATGCATTATCAACGCAGTTGGTAAACATTGATAACGGAATGATTATTTTACCCACGCTCCTTCATTCAAAACAACCTATCTAAAATACACAAAAAGTAGGTGCATGCGTCATGAAGTTAATGTACGCGAAGTAAGGGATGGTTTGCAGGCGGTGTGATCAGACCATAAAATCAGAAACTTTTTCTATAGAAGTTGTGCTAATAGACGGGAACAAAATTCGACCACCTCCTATATACAAATTCCCCATCAGCTAACTGACTTTCTATAGGAACTCGAAAATAATTTTATATTTCCCAATAAACTCGCAGGCTCTTTAGGAAAAGTGGTTCAATTTCATAGTATTCATGCCTAAGTACAAAGTTTTAAGTATACTGTCCTTTAGGCGGATCGCACACTTGACGCATGACGGATCGCTAAAATATTGCAGCAATCTGTCAGATGCATACTCTAAATGTCAATCCCCATACTAAACCCGCACTGGACGGACGACGCTGCGATAGCGGTAGCAGTTGAGCGGTTTTAATATGGGGATTGACATTTTTAGTATGGATCTGACAGATCGCTTTACACTCAATATGTTGGGGATAACCTATGGCAAACTTTGGGCTATACCCGCAGCTTAAGGATTTTCCCGAGGCAAAATAACGGCGATAAAGCACAGCAGGTGTGGGATTTGCCATTGGCAGAAAACGAAAGTACAAACTCTCGACAACTGTTTTTGGGCTAAGTTACGTTTTACGTTTTCAAAAGATTTATATGCATCATACTGAACCGTATAAGTATTTGAACATTGTCTGTCAATTACGATAAAATATAGCAACTTTAAAATCGTACTTTTCATGTGTTTTCTGTTATTACGAGTACCTAGTATGAGTATCTGCCTACTCATTAATATAAAATGTATTAATCTAGTTACTAATTTGTAATTACTCATTGGTTGTAAACTAATTTGATCATTAATTTTATGTGATCAATAAGTGATACCAAATAAACTAATGAACATACGCCACTATCTGTAAACATACTAACAGTATCTACTTCGGTTATTGGAACAATAAATACTTCCGTTCTTCTTTTAGTTAAAATAATTATGTATTATGTAGGTCACATTTATTAGTCATAGACATATGACACAGGATACGTGGATTTACGTCAGCTATCTATTTCCTATATAAATGTCGTAGCGTTATGTAGGTTACAACAATGTGTGTAACATATTGAATTATTACTGCTGTCAATAAAATTATTTTTCCTTTCCTTGCTCGGCTCACTTATGACTCATCATCTCATGTTGTTTTTGTTGATTCTTTCCGTCCGATTAAATTTGGTCTGATTGTATCAGTTGCTGTTTTATCTACTTCCTAGAAATTATGTAATTATTTGTTACTCGAGTCTGAAAAGCACCATACAAAAGAGTTCAACGAATTCATTTCACATCCTTTTTTTGTTGCTTGGTGGTAATTTAAGTTCTTAACTTGAATCATTCTATTAGGCTAAAATGCTCGACGTCACGCAATTCACGCCAAGCACAAAAAATCTGCAGTTTTTTAGCTGTTTGCGTAGTATGCCCGTGTCCCTATGAAGATACCTCTAATTTTTTTTTCAAAACGTCTGCAACTGTTTGTCACAATTTTTGACTTTGTTCTTTGAATTAAATTTTTGAACACACAATTAATTTTGCAGTCAGCTCAGCCTATAAGTCTTTCAGCGCAGCGTCCAGAATTTTGGTGTTATAAACTCTGTCTGTCATTAGATGCCCTTATTTATGTCAGTCAGTTGTCCATTACTCATCGCTAATATTACCCCGGTGGTGGGTGTGCGCAAGCGCAGTAGTCGTAGTCCAGGGCAGGCGGCAGATGATAACCCCCCACCCGCGCCCCGCCGGCCCCAGCGCCAAACGGTCTCAGCCACGCACATAAAGGAATCACTGATACCGCCTACTATGTAACGCGTGGCGTGATTCTTTGTTTTAATCTTAAGCTATCACGAAGACAAGACATTGTTCTTGTCATAAAAATTAATCAAAATATTTCTTCTTCTTATAGTATTATTAGAATACGCACAATACAAAATTGTACAGTAACTAAATCAAACGAATAGGCGCTTTTTTATATCTCTAGATGAACGAATATGCATGCTTTAGCTACACATTTATCTGCGTAAGTATTGTGTGAAAGTGCGAAAGCTCTAGCAATTTCCTTATCCATTTACGCACTCTTCATTTACAGATAATATTAATTTGAACATAACATATCGATATTTTAGAGATTAGGTTAGCATTTATGATCGTGATAATTCCCCATATCTTCTAAACTTACCAGCAAGTAAAATCGCGCAAAAAAGTAGCTTCCCGCTTTGCATTTCCACCTGCTGAAATCCAAAAACTTCGCACCACCTTCACTCAAAGTAGTCCTCGAGTTAATTTACGCCTGATACGATTGATCTGAACAGTCTTTATTACGAACTGTATGCTCGAAATTTGAAGTATTATGTATAATGAGCTGATGTTATTACTGTGGGACTTATCGGTGGACTGGTGCATCGGGTCGGCGCGCGGGCTGGTGGCTGGAAGGGGGGATGAGTATGGGAGATAACCTTTGCCTTTGCCGGAGGACGCCCCGCGCCGGCCTCCGCTAGATAACGCAGCGCGACTTTCAAATGAGAGCGACTATTCTTTTACCACAGATACCTAAACACAACCGTGCTTATTGTTTTGGAGTTGGTTGACTTTTGATTGGCACAAGATTAACGAGTAGTAATTTGTAGAATTACATAGTTACTGCTTGTCAATAGTATCATTTAGTACAGTAGACTATTGAGTTAGTCGTTTGTACGTACCTAATATAAACTTGTTTGAATATGTGGAAGGAATGAACATAATTTAGCTTCCAACAAAAGTGGTTTCATTTAAATCACATCTAATAAATGATAATGTCACTGTAACCAAAGCGCGTGCCGTCTCTCTAATTTTTGCTGTAACTATGTAAATAAACCTATCTGCAGAATATTCTTCTACTCAATAAAATACGACAACTTTGCTGAAACAACTAAATTTTCCTTACAGAACCTACAAAATAGTATGTAGCGTAGCGTGTATGTAGATATGTATTGTATGATCATCTCATCCTCATTAACTAATGAGTAAAGTTTGAACTGTAACTGACGTTATAAATTTTTATTAGTATTAACTTGTATCCATTTATTTAATGTTTCATAAGTCAAATTGATTGTAAATCAAAAATTATTGTGATTGTTTTTATAGCTTACATAAAGTTGCTAATTATCTACTCAGTAGTCCTTCGGGATAGATCCGATATGTCTAATAGTAAACGTTTTTTGGCTAAAAAGGCAAGCTAAAATACAAGAAATCACTAAGAAGGAATTTCTTAATACGATATATTTTTATTTTAAACTTCATTCTATAAACTAATGCTAACAATAATTTGATCGCTATCTTAATGAAAATGAATGTAGTGGTAATTATTACCACTTAGTACAGTTAGACAACTATAAGATATTAATTGAAAAGAGATTACAGATTTGATAACTAAATGAGCACTTTACTAATGACCAATGGAAAGAAGCTCCCTAAATAGGGCTCCTTTAAATTGAAAATTGCATTAAGTGAGAGTGTCTTTCAGAGTGTACATCTATTGTAGTTTAGAATTGTGGTGGTGTCGTTGTATCATGGAGTGTTCTAGTGTTTATCTATTATTATGTGGTAAGTGTACTAGCATTAATTATTATTATTTATAGAGTTTTAGAGCCTCAAATTAAAAAGCTTTAGTTGTTCTTTTGGGTTTCCTTATTATTAGATTTATATGTACAAGGAAAGCATTGTCACGTCGTTCTCTTTATAAGACTTTCATTATAAAAATAAATGATATTCGAGTTCTATCGATCTGGATCGTGATTTTCAAAATGCTATTTTTCAATAGATTTTAATTACTTTTACAGCGTTGTTAATTTTAAAAGCGATTGGAATCGAAGGCAGAGTAAAACGACAATCGAGTGATTTGAACCCAGAACCAGTTAAATTTGGTGATGATGACAATGAATCTTTTCATAAAAGTTTAACGTTAAAATGGGGAAAGAAACCTGGAGGTTGGCAAAAAGGTGTCCCATCCTGTGGAAAACCAGGCCAACCACCATGTCAAAATGGGTCAAACGGTAAACCAGGATCCACAGAAAAGCCTGGTCAAGCTGTTACACCTGGATCTAACGGTAACACAGGCTCCAGTAGTAAACCAAATGAAACTAGTGCTCCAAACACGCCAAAACCAACTGAGTCTAGTGGTTCCCAAAACACTAGACCAACATTTGCAACTACAATCGCACCTGGAGAAAAACCGAAGCCAACTCCTCCTAATCAAGGCCCAAATGGTAACCAGAAGCCTACCCCGCCGCCTACACGGGGGCCAAATGGAAGTCAGAAGCCTACTCAGCCGCCTATACAGGGGCCAAATGGAAGCCAGAAGCCTACTCAGCCACCTACACAAGGGCCAAATGAAAGCCAGAGACCAACTCCCCCGCCTACGCAGGGGCCAAATGATAACCAAAACGACGAATTAGACCCTGCGAAAGAAGATAATAATGGGTAATTTCTTAATTTTATTTATGACTTTCAGTTCAGCTTAAACGAAAATGTTGTCTTTGATATTAACATGAATTATGAAATAAACTCTTCATTATTTTTTGTTTTCTACTTACAGTGCTCAAGATAAACATGAAATTGACAGATGTATGAGGAAATGCCTTATGACAGCAGAAGATGAACCTGTTTGTGGAAATAATGGAGTAACCTACATCAATCCGTGGCACTTCAAATGTGCACAGAATTGTAAAATTGGTGAGAAAATATTTGGATACGAAAGACCTGTACATTACATATTCATGAAATGATACGAGCAATACACAGAATCAAAATTATATTTTTTTTTGTTATTAACTTATTTTTTGCTATGTTTACAGCAGTGACAACATTTACACGAGGAGCTTGCCCGCCGAAGTGTGATTCCAATGGGTAAGCGTGTCTTTTTATTTATATTTAAATGCATTATGTACGCTACCTACTAAAGTTTACTTTACGTTTACGGGCTCTGTAGAGATAGACAGTTAGTTTCCAAACAAGATTTCCATTGTTTTGTTTCAGGTCTTCATCAGCGACGATAAAGCAGTGTATCAGCAAATGTCCGGTGACATCTGAACACGACCCCGTCTGCGGTACCAACGGAGTTACTTACGACAACTACGGCCGCCTACTCTGTGCCAAACAATGTGGAGTCGGTAAGCAATATTCCGAAAGTAAATCCCTCAAAAAGACGAATGCGATACTTTAATACACACGTTGTGAATATCAGAGCATTTCTGTAATTAGTTTTTATTTTTTCAGCCGTTGA
The DNA here is from genome assembly GCA_029255805.1 of Keiferia lycopersicella. NCBI lineage: Eukaryota > Metazoa > Arthropoda > Insecta > Lepidoptera > Gelechiidae > Keiferia > Keiferia lycopersicella. The sequence continues at coordinate 9,148,066 of JARACZ010000009.1, read as the reverse complement.
TTTGCGAGCTAAAGGACCTTGCCGCAGCAGTACAGAAGCACCTGTAACTGGAACCGCTGACGAAGAGTAAGTGTTTTTCAATAAGTTTTGGGCTTTTATGTTCATCATTAATACCTGAAGACAAATCAACATTGTGTACTTTTTTACCGTTGTGCAGGACTACTCCTTCAACTCCTTCTAGTGACGCAATAAGGCAATGCATGGGCAGATGCCCCGTGACGTCTGAATACAACCCTGTGTGTGGGTCAGATGGGGTCACCTACACCAATCATGGAAGACTCATTTGCGCTAAGGATTGCGGTGCCAGTAAGTAGATAATTGTAGTGTTTGACTGGACTGGGGTATTACTAACACTTAAAACACAATAAATATTTGTCATTCAATACAAAAAGGACTAAAATTTTACTCAATTACTTATGTGATAACTCGTTTGACTGTTCAAAATGTTTAATAGTTTACGTATGTTTTTTACTTTCAGGTGTAGTAATGCTGTCTAAGGGAACTTGCCGTCCCACACCGCCGTCTACGGAGATAACAATAATGTACGAATAAAAATATATATTTTACTATTTGTTGTTATTTAAATTATTATTTTTTAACAGTCTTGATGCAAGAAGGTCACGGTACTAAAATATAATTAAATACTTTTTCAGAAGGACTACTCCACCTGACGCTCTGACAAAAGCTTGCATGAGTAGATGTCCATCGACCCCCGAGTACAACCCTGTGTGTGGCACCGACTTAGTCACTTACACCAACCCTGGGAAATTATATTGCGCTCAATCTTGTGGATCAGGTATATTAAGATTAACTAGAAAACTTGTTTGTTAGGATTTTTCCAAAGAAATTTATTATGTTAAAATTCACTTTTTTTTGTTTCCAGACGTGACGGTATTGAGAAGAGGGCCGTGCCAGGAGAACGTTTCCCGGGACCCGCCGGTATCTGACCAGAAGGACCCTGTGACTCCTGTTGTAGTTGTCACACCTTCCAATCCTGTGACGTAAGTTTTAAGCCACGCTGGGCATATTCTGAGCTCGAATTTTTTTATAATAATTTATATCCTGTTACATGAATCATATTAAGTTGAAACAACTAACAAACTCACTCGTGCCAATACTTTTATGAAAACTGATTAAGTGCACTGAATTGATACTGTCTCGATGTTTATTACGTGTGATTATGGCGATGGCATAAAGTTATCGATATATTATAAATTTACGAATGACATAGTAGCTTAGCTACTTGCAAAACAATTCGCAGTGTCAAATAAATATGAAAGTGCCGCGATAGGACATATATTTTAACTTTGATACTTCTTAAGGTTTTTGTTAATGTACGTTACGTAAGGCTCTTGTGAAGTCATGGCATGATAATAAGTTTTTATTTATTTTATAGGCCTAACACAAGTCCGTCAAGTGTAGCGAGAGCATGTATGGAAAAATGCCCCAGTACTAACGAGTACAACCCTGTGTGCGGGACGGATTATGTCACTTACAATAACGCTGGGAAACTGTTCTGCGCCCAGTCTTGTGGAGTCAGTAAGTATAACAACTCTTGTTACTCTTGTGGAGTGGAACGCGATGAGTCGACGAACTCTCTGATGATGAATCGTCAAACTGGGTCAAAATACTGTACGTACCTATCTGCCAATTTAAGCAGTAAACTTTTTAAGCACTCTAAATTAATACAATTTAACTTGAGAAGATCCATAAGGTCATTAGTTACTATATAAAAACAAAAATAAGCGATTTCCTTAAACCATTGATCAAACCTATCTAAATTGTTGAACGCAAAAGCTAAAATTATTTTATAATTTATACAATTTCCTTTAATTTTGATTTTTTTCACTTGTCGTACCCACCCAGTAGATATATACATTAATTCTGTGTTCCAATTGCAGATGTAAAAGAGCTGCGCCATGGAAAGTGTCCCGCTCAACCTACCACGCTTGCTACAACGACTGCCACATCTACAACCGCAGGGTTAGTATTAGTTCTAAAAAAAGCTTGTGACAGATGGTCCTCGATTTTTTTAAAGATTATTTACTTTTATTATTACTTTCGCCAACCTGTTCACCAGAACTTAAATAAATTAGGAAAAAAATGTTTTTAGGTCGAGCACGACGCAGTCTGCAGCGGATTGCGTCAACCGGTGCCCAAAAACGCCTGAGTACAACCCTGTGTGCGGCACTGACTTCGTCACATACAAGAACCCTAGCCACCTCAACTGCGCTCAGACTTGTGGAGCTAGTAAGTTATACCAATTACTTCTCGATCAACTTATCGACTCGAATAACTCTTCATTAAATTTTACTTTCAACCTACACAGTAAATTATAAATTCCAGATATTCTAGCTTCGTTACTCAGGCTAGTCTTCGCCTTTATGGAGTCTTGAGCTACTCGATTAAAACAAGACTCGATAGTCTATTGGTTATGTTGTTCTTTCTATTCTTACATCCGACGCAAAATTCCACTAAGCTTTTCATACAAAATTTGAATTTTAATAAGATAAGAAAAGAAACTCATAAGAAAGTACTGGTCAACTCATTTCATCCGTATTTTACTTTACTCGTATAGATAAATCGGACTAGGGGGGCCTAGATACCACCATTTCGTTTCTGTCGTTCCTAATTCCCGTTTTTGTTTATCAGGTGTGACTATGCTTCGCTATGGCCAATGTCCGAAGACGCCCATCACCACCACAAGCACTGAACCTATGACGACGGGCGCCTGGCGTTGGGAATGAAGATCATACCACCATGCTACCTACTTCGATTCTTTGACTGCTAAATTATTGATCTAAATCGGGGCATCGCACACTTAACGCATGACGGAATGCTAAAATATCGCAGCGGTCGTTCAGATCCATACTGGAAACGTCACTCACCATACTAAAACCGCACTCGACGGACGACGCGGCGATAACGCTGCGTCAACAGAGGTTGAGCGGTTTATTAAGGGGATTGACATTTCTAGTATGGATCAGAACGCTGCGATATTTTAACGGTCCGTCGTGAGTTAAATGTGCGATCCACCATTGGGGTCTGCTTTATAGTTTGTTGTCATTGCAATTTGCAATGACAACAAACAGCGAACGACTAACAATTTGCAATTTGCAAATGCAACTGAAGTTATTGCAATTTGCAATCATTTTCTCATTACAGATAGATAGGCATTTGTGAACTTCGCTGTATTTTGTGTAAAAGACTGTATAAAATACGAATGTATGAAAAAAATAAAGGATTAAAAACTATGAGAAATGTTAATATTATTGAAAAAACTATTAAGTACCCAAATTGTAATGATGTCTTTCGAGTATTCGAGTAATCGAGAATTTGTTTGCAGACAAGTGTTTCCCCTTTCATATGTCATCTTAGCAGTTGGTCGCACGTAATTTCTTAATGGACTGCATTGCCTTAAACTTTACAATTAAGGAATTAAGTATTTAATAAGGTTATCGAACAAAGAAAATAAAGGTTGAGGTTAAGGAAATGTCCAGTGTGACGTGGGCTAGGAAACTATCCTCTGAGTGGCAAGAAGCTTATAGTAACTATGTAGTACCTACGAAGGGCATATTCATTTATGTAGCTAAATTATAATTAAAATGTACCTATATCCTCAATTCCTAAAGAGGTTACGTACCTCTTTTATTAAAAAACATAGGTATCATAAACAAACAAATAACAACGATAAATATCGGAGGAATTATCTGCGACTCTTTTACAAATTATTCTTATTTACTTAGTTTTGAATGTGACTTAACCTAGGAATCGGGCCAAGTTAGCCTTCGGGTTGCTGAGGTCAGATGGCAGTCGCTCTATGTAAAAACTTGATTCTACGTCAAATACCATAGGTTAGGAAGCCGACCCGGCAGAGAAAGGGATAAGGCAAGTAGGATGATGATTTAGTTTCAAAATAGATACCTAGATTTAGATGTATACATCATTAATATAGGTACGTGGTGGCTTGATGACGTGATAAGGAAAATGAACCTTAAGATGACAACTATAACATCCAAAGTAGGTATATACATAGTTACTAAACGAGGAAAATAAAATTACGTAAACTGGGAATTAATAACCTTCTAATCTTGGCTTAATTCGATCCACGTTACCAATATGTGTGTGATTAACGAAAAGAGAACTTGAGTTTTAATTTCATAAATTCCTACCTACATATTACCAAGATATTGCATACTGTATCTTCCTATGATAAGTAAAACTTTGGATCGAAGAGAAATATTACGTTCTAAAATATCATGAAAGTGTGCCCCAAAATAAAACCCTGGATCTGTCCGTGTCTTAGGCGTAGCACAATTAGCTGAAAGTACAAAAATGTTTGACCCTATGGGGTTGAACATTACAAAATAGATTAATAAGTTATCGAGAAGTGCTTGCAGTAATTCATATTTAATTCTTTTAGGTTTACGAAATTCCCTCATTAGGAGAATCGATCAGCTGATCGATAATTAATTAATTGGCATGTTCTCATTGATGAGGGAACTGGTGAGTGGCACCAAAAAACTCATTGATCTGAAGATAATATATTTTTCTCAATTTTTTTATTGGAAGTATAGACCTTTAATTCCTTAAGCAAAGTCGCAAAATGGTTCTAATTATTACAGATATTTTTAAATGTTTTTTTAAAACGACGTTCTCTCGATTCCGTAGGTGGTGTCCAACCCTACTTTACAAAGCGAAACCAAAATAAGTTCTGTGTTTTGTTCAAACTTGCATAAGTTTATTTACATATTGTTGCATAGTGATTTTATGTATCTTATGGTGCCATTTTAAGGTCATTAATTCATTCTTTTACCATAGATAATTCCGTTTAAACATTGGTGTCACAAACTACTCTCATATCCGAACGCACCCTTTATGGTGCTTGTCAATCTTTGACAGTTAGAGTAAGACATAAGATAACCCTGCCTGCACGTTACCTTAGTCGCCTCCCAGGACCTGAACGAGGCAGGCACGTTGCAAATTCAAGGAAATCCGCACAAGAAGGTAAGTCATTTCAGATCCGTAATTTTGTTTCATGATTTTGTCATAACTTTAATTGCGGTTTTCTCTTATCATGTGTAAATATAAGTTTTTCTTTTAATGCAATATGATGTACCACTGCTAAATGAAGGTCATTGTGTGTAAAAATCGTAGTTGCTTGATTTAAGTTTGCCACAAAGCTAAAAAATATGCTTTGGTTATCAGATCCCTCATATCAGATCCATCACTTTCCGTCATCGTGGCAATGACGGATCTGATAAGGTGATGACGGAATTAAGAGAATCGATATATGTGGGACTTAATCGGTGCCCACAGTTGGGCAGTTCGTATAACTAAACTTTTTTCTGCGCAAAATATATCTTTGGGATCGTGTATGTACTTGTGGGAGGTAGAAATGAATATTATTTTTTAGCCATACTTATATCATAAATTCCAAAGTAACTCTGTCTGTCAGTCTGTGTGTCTGCGACGCTTTCACGGCCAAACCACTGAACCGATCATCATGAAGTTTCACACAGAGATTAGTAAGATACTCAGAACGAACATAGGCTTCTCCTTGTCACCACTCGAGGGTCTGAAGTACATTAAGTAGACCACCAGGTACATCACCAGGAGTCCACCTAAAGTATTGGAGATACAGATATGGTACTAAAGCAGAAGTTGTTCAGCTTGATAGGTAGCTTCTACTGGCCTAAATAGTTTGAAGGTTTGAAGTACCTGATGTAGACTACCAGGTGCACCACGAGGAGCCCACCTAAACTGTAGGAGATACAGATAAGGCACCAATGTAAAAGTTGTTCAGCTTGATGGGTAGCTTCTGTTGGCATATATACTTGGAAGGTTTAGAATACCTGAAGTAGACCACCAGGTGCACCACCAAGAGCCCACCTAAACTGTAGGAGATACAGATATGGTATTAAAGCAGAAGTTGTTCAGCTTGATAGGTAGCTTCTGCTGGCTTATATAATTTGAAGGTTTGGAGTATCTGATACAGACCACCAGGTGCACTACAAGGAGCCCACCTAAACTGTAGGAGATACCGATATGGCACCAAAGTAAAAGTTGTTCAGCTTGATGGGTAGTTTTTGCTGGCATATACACTTCGACGGTTTGGAGTTCCCGAAGTAGGCCACCAGGTGCACTACCAGAAGTCCACCTAAACTAGTTGAGATACAGATATGGCACCAAAGCAAAAGTTGTTCAGCTTGATGGGTAGCTTCTGTTGGCATATAAACTTGGAAGGTTTAGAATACCTGAAGTAGACCACCAGGTACACCATCAAGAGCCCACCTAAACTGTAGGAGATACAGATATGGTATTACAGCAGAAGTTGTTCAGCTTGATAGGTAGCTTCTGCTGGCCTATATAGTTTGAAGGTTTGGAGTACCTGATGTAGACTACCAGGTGCACCACAAGGAGCCCACCTAATCTGTAGGAGATACAGATATGGCACCAAAGCAAAAGTTGTTCAACTTGATGAGCCCCTTATGCTGGAAAATAGACATCAAAGGTTACGAGTATCTGATGTAGACCACCAGGAGCACCACCAGAAGCGCAACCAAACAATAGGAGATACAAATATGGTACAAAGCCAAACTTGTTTGGCATGATGGGCCGCTTCTGTTGACAAACTGAACTGCACGAGATACAGATATGGCACCAAATCAAAAGTTGTTACCAAAAGTTGTTGAGTTTGATGAACCACTTTTGTTGGCAAATAGAAGTTGATGGCTTGACTGAACTACCAAATGTAGACCACCAGGAACAACACCTGTGGTCAATCTTTCATTTGATAAATGTGGTTGCTACAACAGTTAATCTAGATAGATACTGTTTTAGTCCCAAAGTATGTCAATTTTAGGATACGGTTAAGAAAATACGTTCTTTTATTATTTCTATATATTAAGTCAGCGAAACGAAAACGCGGGTACTAGCTAGTTACTTACGTATATATTAAAGTGGTGTAGGTCGTGTGATGCCGGCTTAGAATAGCATCACCCCACATCCTTCCCGTGGGTGTCGTAAGAGGCGACTAAGGGACTCGAGAGTATTGGTGTATTACAATTTTTAGGCGACAGGCTGACAACCTGTCACTATAGTGATACACATGTTTTCCGAAACAACCTTAGAAAACAATACTCAAAAATGTCAGACGTGGCGATAGCGACCGTATTCTTACGGCTGTTAACGCTCTGCCTACCCCGCAAGGGATAAAGGCGTGATATATGTATGTATGTATGTATGTATGTAGGTCTGTTTAATTATAAAATATACAGTTTAAACATTTGGTTAAAAAACATAAATATACAGATATTTCAAGCTACAACAAAATATTAAAATTATATAAGCATAAAATCTTTAATTTCATTTCATATACATTTCCTTACATATTTACTTCTATATATTTATATTTTATTAAATACAAGCGTACGAAAGCCACGTCCGACACAAACACTATGACATTTTATCAGATCCGACACCGAAATAGTGGGCATATTTATCAGATCCGTCACCTAGACAGTGGGACTCAATTTTCTGTATGAAAATCAAATTATAAGTCAAAACAAATTTGTAATTTTTCTTTACAACACAAAACTTAATGTGTATGTATATATACTTCTTGTCAATACTTATAAAAAAGGCCACTAGAATTAAATTTGTAAGTTTCCGTCATAAACCGAAATCAGTTCTCTTGATTCCATCACAGCAAATAGTGGGCTAGCTATAACTTTGTAATTATTCGTCCAAAAAGTGGGCCTTTCACATAATTTTATCTGTATTCCTCTAAAGAATGACCCCATGCCCCCAAAATACCAAAAAAATCAATTTGAAAAATGATGACGGAATTATCAAGAGAACGCGTTTCGAAGAGAACAAGCCAATTTGTTATTGATCTATAATCCATCAGCAACTAGCACGAGGACAATAAAACAACGTGTTTCGAAAAAATATTTCTTCGCTTTATCATACCTATATCTAAAATGATGATCTAGGCATGCCTGGACCATGTAGATTTGACTAGAATTTGACATTGCCATGCCATTCTGAACGCAACGTTGATCATAACAACTCATAATATCATCAAAGTGCTATTGGAAGACCGTACAATCAAAGATGGATCGCTCACTTAACGCACGACGGACCGCTAAAATATCGCAGCGATCTATCAGATCCATACTAGACATGTTAATCCCCATAATAAAACCGCTCATCCGCTGTCGACGCAGCGCTATCGCAGCGTCGTCCGTCGAGTGCGGTTTTAGTATGAAACGTGACGTTTCTAGTATGGATCTGACAGACTGCTGCGATATTTTAGCGGTCCGTCGTACGCCAAAGTGGACTAGAACCGCGTCTTACTTTCATCCAAGTTACTTGTTCAAAGTTACTTTATCCAAGAGGTATTACTGTCATAAGTGTGTGATGTCTTCATAGTGGCAACGCGTATTTACAAGATAGGGTAGTAATGGAAAGGTGATTCTTTTCTTTTCCCTAGTATTTTTCATTTCATTGAGTTGAGTGGTACCTACATTGCTCTGCCTACATACTGAATCAAATGATAATGGAATAACAGTTTCGCTGTCAGATTACTTAAAACATCTTTGACGCAAAAGCACAATAATTTAGCCTCAACAGCATGTGATACCTACCTAACATTTTAAACTTGAAAACACCCCCTTGAGACGCTAATATGAGTAAAAAGTAAACCCCCTTTGATATATTGTAAGGATGGTGATATGGTTAATGAAATCACTGGTTCCAAAAATTACGTATATCTCATTATCTACTAGAAAGTGAAGTAATCATAATAGGATTTATGACAATAATAAAATACACCACTGTGACGGAATTAAAATCGCAAAAAAAAATTGTCATTATTACGTGCGATTCGAAATGACGGGCGCGACCGCCAGAAATCGATTTAAATGAAAACCGATAACGCGCGGCTTACACTTGCATTTAACTGACAGACACGGTACACGACGGTACGCAGAACCGATTATTTTTAAATTAAGAATACAAAAAAAAATAACAATATGAAAGTGTGTAATGATGTTTTGGTTTTCACAAGGATATTCATTGTGTTCGGTAAGTTTTGGTTACAATTTCTGTGCAATTTCTTGATAGTAAGCTGTTACTACTACTACAGCCGAAACAGTCCAATGCTCAACATGGGCCTCGACACTTGGTAGGCGTATTTGGCAGAGACAATAAGCTATTTTTTCTTGCTTTTGTTCATAATATAATTCGCTCTGTGAAAAACTTGGTTCCACGCGAAATGCCCTAGGTTAGGTAGCGGACCCCGACAAAGAAATAATATCCCCAGAATAAGGCAAGGAGAAGGATGTTCATAACATAACTAATTGTTCATATTGTTATAGTAGAGAGGTGATAATAACTATTTAGCTATACTTAAGTACTTACCTACATCATTATTGATCTTTACAGTTTTAACTCTAAACATAGTATTTGGACTACACCTTCGTGAGAAGCGTCAAGAAAGCATGGCAGATGACAATGTTTTAGACAACAGATATGACAGCTGGGGCAGCAGGCCTAATCCAGACGGTGACAGGTGGATATGGGGGAACCAGGAGGAAGGTCCCAATGCAGACCAGTGGCAACAGCCTAGTCAGTTCAATGTGGTACAGGTACCATCTGGAACGCGCCCTCCCTCTAGAAATGGGTAAGAATACTAAGCTAATCATAATAATATTGTGTGAAGCTCTCATCAGATTGGAAATCATAGGTTATAGAAAGTCGACATGCAAAATTCTATGATAAATAATAATTTAAGGAAAAATGCTACTAGATGAATAAAAGAAAAGTTCATATTTTTTAATAAAAAATTATACTATGTCGTCGGATAAACTGTTTACCGGAAAGCACCTATTAAATTTTAAACCATGCGAAGTCAATGTTTTTTATAAGCTTTCGATCTGTTAAATCAAAATCATGGGAAAATCAGTTATTTATTTGCCGACGGTATCCTATTCGAAGTCGTTGCTGATTTTTAAACCACCTATTTTAATATGATAGGCAAAGCTTTACATATCTTTTAGGCACCGCACTTATGTATGGGTATGTCACTGAGCCGAAGTATTGGGATTCACAGACTGATATTACAATGAACCTTGATTTGATTCCCGTTTCCAGGAGGACCGCTCAGCAGGAGTGCATCAGCAACTGCCCAGTGACCACGGAGTACAACCCGGTGTGTGGCAGCGACTTGGTGCAGTACAGCAACATCGGCCGGCTGGAGTGCGCCAGGACCTGTGGAATCAGTCAGTGTTCTTTGCTTGTAGTTTTTATTTAGTCTATATCAATAACTCGCTATCCGCTTGCTATGCAAAGTGGATAAAAAAAAACAACTGTATGAGCCTTTTCACACTCAACGCACAACACAGTGCTTAAATAACGCATTTGTAACGCAGCTGTATATCAGATCTATACTAGAAACGTCAATCCCCATACTAAAACCGCTCAACCGCTGTCGACGCAGCTGCGTTAAAATAACGACGACGATGAAGATTGACGAAACGTTGTATGGATCTGACAGACAGCTGCGTTATTTTATCGATGCGTTGTGCGTTAAATGTGAAAAGGCCGAAAATGAAGAACTAAAATTGGGTTACCTTATAAAAAATGTGTTGGCCGAACGGTTCAGTTAACAGTTTGTATGACCGGGACTGTTATTTTTCATATTGTTATGTGTCATGGGCTGGCTCATCTCATTAAAAAAATCAAATTTCTGATGCTCATCTGACGATATTTCACCTTTGTTTCAGACTTAACACTCTTAAGGGCTGGTCGATGTCCTTCTTCAACTACGGCGGCACCCACCAGTTGAAACTTGAAATTAGATTGTATTTTAATATGGAGTAACCTTAAAATACCTTCAACGGTATCTTTTTTAAACCTCTTTTAAAAAAAAAGACTGATACAATGAAATGTCAGAATAATAGCAATTGTAAATAATTAGTTAATAATAATAAATAGCATTTTTGATTCATTCTGTAGATTTTTAGAAAACAGCTAGAAAAATATTTCACGAAGCTGACCTCATGGTCAGCTGACCTCATTATTTTTCGGTTCGGATTTTCCTTATTTTGTAATACTACAGACATTATTTTATGTTAAATTTTCGGGCTGCAGGTAGGAAGGTTTAAACCACGAGGGTTTGCATTTTCCTTCACCCAAACTTTAAGTTGCGTTATGTATGACATATACGACACTATACGTATCACTAGTCACCTATAATATGTAGATAGGTATCTAATTTTGTAACTAAATAAATTGTAAGAATAATGCATCTGTTTTTATTGTTAACCACCAACTAACTGATCCGAAATCAACACAAAATATCTAAAACAAACAATAAATTAACACGAAATGTCAAAAAACCAGAGCGAAAATAAACAAATCATCCCATAACGATGACGTCCGTAGCCGGTTGACAGAAGCTGGTTCAACGAAGCTGCGCGTGCGCTTAAAAACAGTCGCCGGTCGGCGCGGGCGCAGTGACACGACGGACTCCACGCGGACGGTTACTTAAATCATCATTTTATTTAAATAATATTATTAAAGAAATATTTAAGACACAAAATGAAGCGGCTTTCGGTCTTCCTAGTTCTTGGTAAGAAATATTTTTCTTATTGTGCTTTTTAGATCATCTAACTAACTAGCTTAACGCCTGATGTTGATTGGTGCTTTTTTCTGTAATAACAGGTACCTTGTTCTATTTCATAAAAGTAGGTACTTAGTACCAAATTGGGAGCTACAATGTTGTTTTTGTTATTATAGGTAGTCTTTGTAAAAATTTGAAATAATTGAAATAAAAAATTGGTACCTAGGTATTCCATTCAAAGGTCACAATCCATCATTGACCTTTTCTGTTTATTTACCCTTCTTATCAAATTAAGATGATAACAAAGGAACACAATGTTACTATACAATAGTGGCCTCAATAAATTAAGCATTTTGGTGTGTTTGATTTGTATTTGATTTCTTTATAAAAAAATACCGGTCTATAATGATTATGTTTTCCATATTAAAGCTATTACACTAAACGTGGCTGTTGGCATGACCTTCCGACACAAACGTCAGTCCAATAGAGACGACGACGAAAACAACCTAGACGACAGATATGGCGACAGGCCTGGGTGGAACCCTCCACGGAGACCCAACCAGGGGTGGCAGCAGCGGCCGAACCAGTGGGGGCAAGAGAACCAGGGTGGTAACCAGTGGAATCAAGGAGAAAACCAGTGGAATCAAGGTGGAAATCAGTGGAACCAAGGAAACCAAGGCAATCAGCCGCAACCAACACCATCACCGAATGCAAACGGGTAAGCACGTATACTTAATAAAACCTGTACTTAACTACACAACCACATACGAAACACAATCAAAACTATTCATAGTCATAATTTAAACAGGTTTTTACCAAGGGATCGTTGTTTTTTGCTCAATGAATTAAAAGGTTTTTTGTACTAGTATCACAAATAGAGTATACGAGCTGCATTTTGCAGTCGCGGTGAGTCAGTGACCTGGGAAACCCAGTTTGCCTGCTTCGTTTAAATATTTTATGCTAACAAACCTGTAATTTAGTTCTAGGAAGGGTCAAGCGTGTCTAAACTGTCATGTGGGCAAAACCAGATTGTAAAACAAATATTGAGTAATTTGAATTATTGACAGTTTGTCACATATTACGCATAAGAATATCGTGCATGGGTTCTTGTCTTGTACGGTCACACTTATATGACTTATTAAGGATATCGCATTTCAACATAATAATCATCCCATGATCCCACCACCTGTCTGTAATATGTCCGCTAAAGTATACCTACTTTAAAAATACGATTCCTAGGTCTTTACATTATCAGTTCAACAGTGTAGCTGTGTGGTGCTTGTAATTGCATCGTGTTTAACAATTTGAACAAAGTCTTAGAACTATTTCTTTGCAAATTTCAGGAGCACAACTCAATCCGCTTCCGTTGAAGCTTGCATCCGAAACTGTCCAGTGACTGCTGAGTACAACCCAGTATGCGGAACCAATCTAGTCCAGTACACGAACCCTGGTCGTCTGACGTGCGCGCAGTCTTGTGGAGTCAGTGAGTATCTAACCGAATCGCATCGATTGAAGCTTGCATCCGAAACTGTCCAGTGACTGCTGAGCACAAACGAGTAGTAGTAAGAAGGCAGTTCCATGCAAGAAGAAAATCAGAACAATTAAAGCAAATAATTGAACCTGCGCGACTAACAATACATAAACAGACGCAAGCGCAGAGGGTACATTATATGTTGCAATGTTTTATAAAAATTCCCATGCTTTTTGAAAAAGCAGCATTAAATTAATCAAGTTAGAAACATATTATGCTTGCATCATTAGTTAGTACCCGTACCTTTGTTTTTCTGTTCATTAAATAAACTTGTAACCTAGGTCTCCGACTTAAAGAGCCTGGAATATTTACCAAAAAATAAGACAATCTTCTTACAAAAAATAACTTAAAGTGCCCTCACTTAGCTCTAATGTCACATTCATACAATTTAAACCTGAAGATGAAAATACATGTAATTATTACGTACTCTGAGATCAGAAAAACACACTTCGTTTGCGGTTTAACCAACAAGAACAATATGTATGGCTTGTGACACCAACTATTTATTATTGAGGAAAACATGGTGGTAAATCCCTGAAGTAGGTATCCATTTAAGTAAATAAGTATGCAACGTGACATAGTTAAGTAGGTATTTAAATTAAGCAGGCTTTTAACTAGTTAATTAGGTGTCTAATAAATAACAAACACGAAAATGCGTTAAGAATGTATGAAAGTGCTACGTTTTGACAACTAGGGCCAACTGACGCAGATATTTGTCTAAGTACTTCTTTGAAATGCTCCGAATTTATAGTACCTAATTGCTGTCAATATCAAGCACCCTATCAGACAAATATGAAATATTCATATGCCTGGTTGGTTTGATCAAATTGTGTAATTATCCCCTTTTTGACCACCGTACACCTCTCATTTCCACCTGGGTGGGTGGACCTATTAATCCTAGTATCAAGTAAAGACAGAAAGCGAAAACTAAGGATACACCCTGATGATGCCCGGTAAATAGAAAGTTTACTTAAAGAAATGTTTCTTTTTCTGTAGCCTGTTCTGTGTCCCACTGTTAGGCAAAAACACTACTCTCCTCAATCTCCGTTTTCTAATTTGCCAGTCACTACTACATGTAAATCTGATATTAACATAATATTTTTTTAATTCCAGATGTAAGTTTGCTGCGGGCATCCCCGTGTCCGGTTACCACTACTGCTGCACCTGCTTCATAGTTTTATTATCTAGACTAGACTATCCCATGTACTGACTAGTATAATTTAGACTAAAAAGAAAGAAAAGACTTCTTTTCATCGTGTCAAAAATTGTATCATAACTATTAAATATTAAAAATCTACTAGTGACATTGATTGTACTTATTTATTTCGGATGCGCGTGTACCTACTTTTTTTCTTCAAATGACTTTTGTCGGTGAAGTCATTTCCATTCATCCCTAAATTATTACGTTTTAGCATCTTATAAATATGGACTTCTATATATCGGGGCAGTTTTGCCAGTATCAGTAAGGTTTCAGCAACCCTTCTGCGCTGGGTGATGACTCCAGTACTGTGATAATTTCATCTGCAGGAACAAGGACACGGGTCCTTGAACGACTCGGTATCCCACACGAAAAGAAAAGAGAGATCTGCAGGAACCGAAGGCGTCCTTGTCGGTGCCATCCTAGAATGTAGAGTAAACTCTTCAATTTCAATTTGCAGAATGATACTATCAGATATAATCAATGACTGAAGACGTAAATAAACTTTATAGGTAAAAGAAGTAACTTTAACATGTAACTTTGTTGTTATTAATAAAAGTATTGTATTGTATTGAAGTGAAATGAATATTGACGGCTGAGTTTTACATCAAAGATTTTTCACGCGTGTTGTCATATCTTATACATAATAATATAGGTACTATCATATTGTATCTTTTCTTTATGTTTCTATTCCGTTCCTTATATCGGATATGCAATGCCATATCATTAACTAATAGCTTCAGGACCGAAATAGTGAAATCAATAGTAGCTATTATGATAGGTACTACTTTGTCGGACGTAGCGATAGCGACCGTATTTTTACGGCCGTAAATGCTCTGCCTGCCCCGCAAGGATAAAGGTGTGATATGTTTATGTGTGTGTAGTAGGGACTTCGTAGCATTTGTGACAACAACGACTAACAGCTTCTCATAAAAGCTGCAAAAAGTAAGGTTTCGTAATCTACTCGGGAGTCGAGGGTTTCCTATGAATTACAATTTAAGTGACAACCTATCACCATGGCAATACACGGTATTTCATTTTACGGCCGTTAACGCTCTGTCTTCCCCGCTACGGATAAAGACATGGTAGGTAAGTGTGGCACCATGATATGAAATTTTAAGAAAATCTATTATTAGCTACTGAATTATATCGAATAGGTATAGTAATATATATGTTGGTATAGTAATATGTTGTGGCTTAATAAGAAGTTAATATCTTAAGGTATCATAAAAAAAATACATTAAACAATTACATGGTTCAAAGGATTGCCATTGTCATCATTAACTTGCAAATCAGTTTGACTCATCAAAAATGGCGAAAACACATAATATCAACTTTACTAAGAACAAAAAATTTAACAAGTTAATAAATTTTACAAACCTAGGCGGAGCGAGAGCGGATGGGTCAAACACACAGCAATGCAATATTTAGTATTTTTGAAACATTTTCCCATGGGAATGTCCGCAACGAGTGGTAGGTTTAAATACAAAATACAAGACATTATACATACATACATAACATAAACACGATTATTCCTATAAATACAGTAGACATTCGTTAGGTACATGGGTGGAAAAAGCATGGGTACAGCACAGTGCTGATTTAATTATTAAATTAATTAAGAAATATTGTGAAATACAGATTATACACAATCAATAATACATAAGTCGGGTAGACATTTTTTCTTTTAATTACGGTTTACACCTATAAAACGAAACGCAGGAGATTCTAAGTTGGTAGCGAACTTTTTTAAGCACACTTCGAGCAAAATTTATTATGTGAATGGTTTGTGTAGTACTTAGGGTTGCGTATGCGAGATTGTTTGTAAGTATGTTAGTTACTTTAATTTTTGTCTGTTTTGTAGGGTCACATTTTAGCCATCAAAATCGCAACACTGTGACAACTAACAGGACAGGAATTCCGCTGATTTTGTACCTATACGACCATCGCTCCCGCTGTCGCTGTGTTCGTAGACACGGCCTAAAAGGCGTTTAACCGCAAGAATGCTGAGGAGCGAGAGCTGGACAAAAATAGGGACTTCCCTTGGTTCCGCTACTGTACTGACCTTGGTTTGGTCAATACTCCTGGATTTCTAGTGAAACTATGAAATACTGGCGAGGAATGTGGAACCATTTATTTTACCTTCTACAATTTTTTTTTGCCGTGTGATGCCGGCCTAGAATAGCGTCACCCCATTTCTTCCCGCGGGTGTTGTAAAAGGCAACTAAGGGATTCGAGGGTTTCATGTGTATTACAATTTTAGGCGACAGGCTGACAACCTGTCACTGCTGTGATACACGAATCATCTGAAAGGGCCCTCAGTACTTGTCAGACGTGGCGATGATAGCGACTGTATGTTTACGATCGTTAACGCTCTGCCTACCCCGTAAGGGATAAAGGCGTGATTGAAAGTGTGGAGCGGAGATAATATGGGGTAAATGGGTAGGTTGTAGTTGTTGGTTGGTAGGTTGCTGTAGCCAATGTACCTAGGAACGTAGATCTAAATATGAAAAAGAATATCCGGAGCTCCGATCTCCTATACAGTAGGAACGTACGCTATCACCAATACCTACTATGAAATATTGTTATAGCCAGGGTTTTACAGGGTTAAACACAAGTAATCTTGTAATAAGTGTACAGGAAGTAAAATAAAAAACTGAACTTATTCGAAGAGATAAACCAGTTCATGAAACCTCAAAATCCTTATAATAACTTTTCACACAGTCAAATATAATAAGGGAACCTGCACCTATTATATTTTTACTGCCAACTAAATGAATACAAGAGGTAATAAAATTGTGCAGCTGTCAAAATTTTGGAGGTTGAATGTGATTAAAAATAATTAAAAATGAAAAATAGGTTTAAAAGAGAAGTGACAATTAAAAACAAGCTAGATACCTAATAGTATTTTGTTGTTTTAGTTTATTTTATTATATCAATAGCTATAGAAATAGAATTACATATTTAGCTTTCCTATTAAAATTTTCAATAACCTGAATGAAGTTTTAAAAGCACTAAGCTGAGACCGTTGAGAGCCAATAATTTGCAAAATGCTGTAGGACCTGTTCTATATGCACTAAGCCCATCTTTTCCTCTTAGATCTTGTTCTGGGCTGTCTCGTCTAAACTGGTCCCACGGGTTCCATGCGTGGGCTAAGGTCAAATACAGGGGTAAGAATTGAGTTAATAATTTATTTAAGTTAATATGTTGACTATCCCGATGGCGTAGCGGATAGTACCCCTGCCTTCTACGCCCAGGGTCTTGGGTTCGTTCCTCACCGGACACAAATATTTGTTAAGTCAATTTTCAAATATTTGTGTCGAGTCTGGGTGTGTTCTATGTATAATATGTATTTATTTAAAAAAAAAGTATATAAGTATTAGTATCAGCTATCTAGTTCCCATAGTACAAGCTTTGCTTAGTTTGGGGCTAGATGGCGCTGTGTGAATTGTCCAGGATATTTATTTATTTATTTTATTACTACCAACGTATGGCCCGCAACAGGGGCAAAAATTGTGCAGAAAAAAACACCTGTGATATTGAACTCCCCATTGGACACTGGTAGCCGTAATTGGACATCCCATACAAACTGGGGCTTTTCTCACATTTAACGCACAACGCAGCGCTAAAATAACGCATCCGTAACACAGCGGTCTGTCAAATCCATATTAAAACGACATTCCCTATACTAAAACCGTCAAAATAACGCAGCTGCGTCGACAGCGGTTGAGCGGTTTTCGTATGGGGATTGACATTTCTAGTATAGATCTGACTCGGTCAGCTGACGCACTTGGTATAAGATAATATACATTTCTTAGTGTTCGTAGGTAATTTCACCCTGTAAAATATTTGCCCCAATTGTTGGTTATACGTGTATTCAGGAGTGATCTAGCGCACAAAACTAAACGTGTTTTTGCTAGGACCATTGATTGAAATATGAAAGAGTGTCCGGACCTCCGATCTCCGTATCGTGTGTTCTGACTGACTCATTTTGCGAGGGCTCTCATTTTCAATTTACCAATATGTCCCTGAGTGAAAATTGTTTAGTTTCATTGGCTGGTTCACTCATAGAGATATTTTCATCACATTTTAATTTTAATACATTCTATGTTATCTCAACGTGCATTTTCTAGTGGTACATTCACTTGCCGTGCCGTGTGATGCCGGCTTAGAATAGCATCACCCCACATCCTTCCCGCGGGTGTCGTAAGAGGCGACTAAGGGACTCGAGAGTATTGGTGTATTACAATTTTTAGGCGACAGGCTGACAACCTGTCACTATAGTGATACACATGTTTTCTGAAACAACCTTGGAAAGCAATCCTCGAAAATGTCAGACGTGGCGATAGCGACCGTATTCTTACGGTCGTTAACGCTCTGCCTACCCCGCAAGGGATAAAGGCGTGATATATGTATGTATGTATTCACTTGACTTTGACTCTGAAAAGTGTGTAGGCTGCAGCTATAGACCCTGTTTCGAAGGTAATGCATTAATTAATTTTGGCATCTTTTGGAAAGCCACTTACTTACACCATGATACGAACCAGTTTCGTAATAAGATAAAAATCCAATGAATTATGAAAATAATTGGATCTAAGAGTTTTAGTAAGAAAATTATTGGAGTAAGATCTGATTTTATCATATTTAGGTCGCTTTTTAAGAAAATTTCAGTGGTCAATGTTGTCAAAGATCATTGGTTAAATGAATCAAAATAGCAGTCTGAATGTACCCTAAGTATAAGTTTTTGAGCACTCGTACACCTAAATTTTTAAATATTATTGCGATGGACCTGGTTTATCTCAAAATGTATGAACTTACCCTATCAGTAAGTATTTGAAAAAGCTATCCCTAACAAGCCATGTCATTCGTGCCATCGTGCCTTAATAGAATCTAATTATATCCCTCTAGCGAGGGCAACATAGTTCCCCAGTATAAACCCAACAAGACACGGGCAAACCCGCCTCAAAGAAAGCTCAGTTTACCATCAATCAAGTTCTTGATAAAATACCTAAAGCAGTATTGGTATGCATTTCATAAAGAACCCCACGGTCTGTAGGTAACACAAACGAGTTCGACGACATTTGAACTTCAAAATCCCCAGCGGTTTCCCAAATCTACACTTTCATGTCGCGACCCAAACCCAAACAAACCAGCTTGCAGATTGTACTTCCTTTGGGTATTTTGTAAATATTTCGTGAAATTTCCTTCCTATGCACCTGTATCTAAAATAAAGAACACAGAGTAGATGCTTGTTTACTACCGTTATTAGGGTACTTCAGGCATTAGAAACCTACAAGAAAACCAGTTTTTCACAACATTGCATTGGTGATGATGACTTTGGTCTTGCGCAAATCAGTGCAAATTTTAAGTTCAGATATGACATGAATCTCTTAACCTTAAACGCATTCCTTTCAGGCAACGCAATACTATTTCAAAAACTTGTGAAATTCTTATAAAGAAACATATCGGCGCCTAGCCTAGAATATTATGCCTTTTCTAGGCTCAATTGATCATGGATTTACCTCTAAAGATAATATTCGTCAATTATCCTAAATAGAAACAATTCTGACTGAAAACAGTCTGTTGTAATGGAAGAAACGGATACAGATCGTCAATAAACATAATGTATTGTATTGACATGACTTATTGGGAAGTACCTCCGGTCCTACTTACGTGTCAAGAGATCACTTACCTACTAAACCGTATTACTGTCAAGATTCTAATAAATGATACATATTACGTATCTTATGATACGGAACCTAAGGTAGCAGAGAAAATGAATCATAACGCTCATCTGCGAACTAAACGGGTTTAAGATATAAGGCCGGTGTGGTGGGGGCTTATAAACATTGGAGGTTGTAACTTTAGTAACACAAACGTGTGGTCGGTACCATTGCAGTGACTGTGTTGTGTATGAAACACGAAAATTTTAATATTTCAAAATAAACTTTATACGATAATTTTTGTAATAGTGAAGTGAATAATGGATAAGTGCGTCAGAATAGCTGGTGAGTTGGTTGTGTAACTTATTAATGATAATGACATAATGTTCAATATCCATTAGTTAGATGGTAACACGTTAAATAACTAATAATAACAATGGTTTTAACGATCGTGTACAGTTGAATGACGACAGTGTTGAACAGTATACCAATTATTGACTCATTTTACCCACCTGTTTAGCAAAAAAGCATCATAGCATCGCAGAACAGAATGGAAAGGAAAGAGGGAGGCCTTTGCCCAAAAGTGCGACGGTACAGGCTCATTAAGATACGATAAGCATTGATCAAAGTTAAATGCTGGTCCCATCAAAATCCTTTATTATGACACATACGTTTTACTTATGCCATAACAAACGTAAGTTTTGGCATGCTTTTAGTTACAAGACGCGGTTATGTACTCGGATTGTAGAAATTATGATCAAGATGTTTTCGAATAGCATAGGGTAAGCAACCTAACTGGTATACCATGCCAATTGATGGAAATCTTGAAAAATCTACAATTGGCGCAAAGCGATGAAACATTATGCCAATCGATAGTACTTAAGTACTTACATATACCATAGTACTTAAGTACTTACATATGTATTTCACCAAACAGTATTTTGGGTTTTCATTTTTAACAGAAAGCGTAGATAGGTATGCCAGGCTTCATACCACTATGAAAGGGTAGTCTAAGTACATCAATAACCATGTCGAGGGTCCTCTTAAGGAGTGATATAGAATTAATATGTTTATGGATATCTAGTATAACAATATTATTATGTAACTTAAAGTACTGCTAATAAACTTAGTACAAAGAAGCTGCTTCGATTATGAACTCTGAGATCACCTTAACAAATAAAAATTAAAAATATTTGGTTGACACGAAAATTACGAAAAGAGTAAGATTATTGTTAGCAGCAAGATGCCAACAGTATCAATTAAAACCTAAATTTAGCCTTATACGCAATTAAGACACAAAATAAATACTTGCTCGCGTCATAATTTTGTGATTAAAATCCAAGCAAACCTCAGAAAAAATGTCTGGTAGGTAGGAACGTATTTACGTCAAGAAAGAGAAGTTCTATTGAATGGATATGATTACCTACTCAAAATCACGCTGAGTAAAAACTGTTTCAATGGAACCATACCGAGTACGAAAAGCTTTTTATGAATTCTTTGAACTCTGCTCTAAGTAGATACCTACAATAGAAACCAAAAACGAGTTGCAAAAACTTAGACAAGATACAGAGTAGTTAAGTTCATAACTTGCGTCATTTTCACGAAATCTTTTTGTCCGCAGTGGCTTTAGCCATCACCTGTCAAATCGTGACTGGAAGGTCGTACTTCCCGGACTTCAAACATAAGGAACCCCACCGAGGATACGACTATCGCGCCCCCCACCAGCATCACCCACCAGGCCAGTGGCACCACGGCCAGGACTGGGATCACTCCAGTTCCAGCTCTAGCTCCAGTTCTTCAGGCAGCTACGGGCGACCTTCTGCTTACCAAAAAGACCAGAAACCTCACAAACATACTGACAAAGATTGGAGTCCCCATTCTTCTCATTCTTCTGATTCTTCTGACTGGGAGTCCGGCAGTTGGGAGTACCCGGATTATCCCGGACATGGGAGCCCTGACTGGAGTCAGCACCAGCATGGGTGGGGCCACGGTCATGGTCACGAGAAACCCCAGCACCAACAATGGCCTCAGCATCAACAATGGTCTCAGCATCAACAGTGGCCTCAGCATCAACCGTGGACCCAAAATCAACCCAGGCCTCAACAACAACCCAGGCCTCAACAACAACCGGGCTTGGATTGGTCTAACAGGCCGACCAGGGATCAACAGCAAACAACTAACAAGTAAGTTATCTTATACAACAACAAATTCAATTAATGACTGAGTTAATTGAGTAATCTTACATTAGCCTACATATCACTGATAGCATTAACACTTAAATTATATTTCATACTTAAATGCATATGCATTATGTTTTGCCAATGGTGCTAACCACTAAATAAACTTTATCTGTCGAAAGATCAACAATCTTTTTATATGTAAAACTTGACAATATCATTCCATATTATATGCAATACCTCAAAATACTTACGAATACCTATCCCAAAATAAATCTTTTTTACATACGTACTCCACTAAACACACAAAAATGTGAAGTGTTTATGGTATGGACATCACCCACCCACATCTTCATATGCGAATTTTAAATGTACATTTTGACAATTAAGAACAAATACTTTTTAGGAGGTAGGTAAGGTAGGTACCTACGTCAAAGGTATTTTATTCATACAATAAACACAAATTAAATACATACACGTATTCGGCAAAACTTTGACAGATAGGTATGCTTCTAGAAGCTTTTACGTGCGTAATATATAAATAAAAAGCAAAAAATGTAAAGCTATACATAAGTTGATTGTACCTACCTACCTTTGTTCCACCTGCTTTTTTAACACACCTTTGCTAATTTTTGCAGCGATCAATATCAGGTACTAATCGATAAATAGGCCTACACAAGAACTATCAAATTATTTCATTAGCAATTTAAGATCAAAAAACCCCATCTAATCTACACAATGGTAATCTCACTACTAACCAAGTAATGACTTTTTATTACTTTCTAGGGCTGCCACGAACCCTCCGACTTCACCCAGAGCCACGAGCGGTGAATCTCAAGACCTGCTGGCTCAGACTGTATGCATCAGATCGTGTCCAGTCACCTCGGAGTACAACCCTGTGTGTGGCTCCAACAATGTGACATACAGCAACCCTGGACGACTGGAGTGCGCCAAGTTTTGTGGAGTTGGTAAGTACTACTGGTCATAAACTTTCTTTTATTGAGTTTTATGCACATTTACTACGCTCGCCAGCCAGGTCTGTTGTCCATTGCCGACGCCTCATTTTATAAAATTAAGGGCGATAGAGGGATCCTGGTACAAGCTAAAAATAAAGTAAATCTATAGTGGGAAAGTTCAATAAACCCCCAGAACCAGTGAGGCTAAGTACTATTGTGTAAGTAAACACTTGAAGGTATTTCCTACATGAAGGTAACTATGACCTACAGACAAAAATTGTCGTTATGTAATATGCAGTTATGTACAAAAATGCAAAATTATAATTATTTATCAAAATTTCCGGTAAATTAAGGCGACCTTGCACGACATAACACCAAAGGAAAAAATTACCGCAACCTCACTGAACCGGCATTCGGACCTCATTACTTTCGAATGCCTTGAAAACCTCAAAAACGGATGTAGGTATTGTACCTACCTGAGGTATGTGGTTACTGGAAAATGAACAGGAACAGAATTGAATAGGACATAACTTGTCTACAAGGTGACTTTTATAGCTTTACCTAGTGGACGGCTTTTCCATTCAGTAGTTTTAAAGCATGTGACAACTCTTGTTTATTCTTTAATGTTTGTAGTCATATTTGTCATACATCATGTGGTCTACTAATGGGTGCGTCAGAATTAAGAATATTATTTACATGACGTTAGGTTACCTTCTACACTTGGAATGAGAGACTTGCTGAGTAGGTAATGTACAAACTCAACTGTATGATATGCATTGAATTTACGTAGTAGGATAAATAATTACCAATCACACAGATAAAATTGAAAAAGAGGTTATGAAAATTAGAAACTAATCAAGTAATTCCTTTTCCAGATGTATCCCTCCGAAGAAACTCAGCTTGTCCGCGGCCAACCGTCGACAACCCTCAAACAACCACCACTTTACGTCCTACCACCACCACTACCATCAGGCCACCACTCTTCGTCACCCCAACGAGATTCACCACCGTGGTGATCCCATCCACCGCACCCACCGACAGGCCGCCCCAGACCAACCCCACCATCTCACCAGAGATTCTGAACAGCATCTTCACCCCCCCTGCTGCCACTACGACTGAGGATGACCAATACGAAATTGATATCAGAACTAGAAGTAGATTTCGGTATGCTTAAAAAGCATAGATAATTTCTACGAAGAGGCACACACACAATGTGTGGTCGGTTATTTATAGCAATTACCGGGGGTATACCAAAAGAACTGAAATATTTCCCCCAGTAATATTTATTTCTTGACAGAACCTTAAAGCATTATAAGAATAGAACTCATTTTATGTTTTAGTTTTTACTATATTTCAACTGGAAATAAAAATAATTTAGCCCCTTTTAAAGTAACCCTGGTACCATACGTGCTGCAACCGAGTACTATAGTGATTTTAAGGAACTGACATTATTTATAGACTGGATATTTATCATAGGTGTAAATATTATTTTTGAATATAAGTTAAAGCCATGAAAACTTGTTTTATTAAAATCTATTTCGCATTACCACGTTTAGTAAATATTATTCATTGCCATTTAAGTACTCATACTAATTAAGTTACACAATAAACAATACAAGGTGGTTTATATTGAATCACTAAGTGCGAGTCCGCCTGGTAAACGACGGGTTCAGTGCTACATCAAACATCTTAAAACTGCGTTTATGTCGTGCTTAGCCTCCTTTTATGTCAATTTTATTCTGAGTGTTCGAATTTCCGGCAACAGTATGTAGGGACACATTCTATGCAGATACAGCCTTCGAACCGTAACACCTTTTTGTAGAGAACTCTCTACATACACTTTTATTAAACTACTTAAAAAATGAGGTTCTTAGTTTGACCTGTATCTATGTATGTATAATTAATCTTTAAATATTTGTTGTTGTAGCAGCAAAACTATCATCCCATTGCCATTTCCATTGTGGTTTTCTATACTTCAAAGCAGACTCCCAAGCTATCGTAACCATCATACTAACATGCCATAAAGACGCAAATAAACTGTTTTTATTTAGTAGGCAGGTAGGCAGCAAAGTCTCAGTAATATAGTTCTCGTTATTAGGATATGGGTACGGAACCCTAAACATTGATGATATTTACGTAGTTCCAACATGTTTTGACATTCGGACGAGTAACAGCTGCAATTAACTAATGAGGGAATGGCTGCACTCAAACCTGTAATTGGCACTTATTAATTTTCTTTGACCGCTAATTAACTGTATTAAGTTGTGGTATATATTCCCGTATATTACAAATTGTATTCAGTTATCAAATACAATCGTAACAGGAACAAGGACAAAGGTGTAGTAAAAAAAATGGCTTCAGTGAGTTATGTGATACATAGTGCTTTAC
Organism: Keiferia lycopersicella; assembly: GCA_029255805.1. Lineage (NCBI taxonomy): Eukaryota > Metazoa > Arthropoda > Insecta > Lepidoptera > Gelechiidae > Keiferia > Keiferia lycopersicella. The sequence goes on along the minus strand of JARACZ010000009.1, from coordinate 9,122,524 downwards.
TTGTGCTGCTATCCAGTGTTAAAATTTTAGGAGGTAAGTTTATTTTATTGTATTTTCCAAAATTTATCTAAACATTTAGAGGTACTCAGTAGCAGGTATAATGTAGAGGTAGGTACTTAGTGTACAATAAATACATCGTGCCTAGCGGCGTACCTTGTGGGAGGCTTTCGCCCAGCAGTGGACTGCTGTAAGCTAATGTGATGTGAAGTATACCTCTTGATGACTTGCACAAAATAATTGTCATATTAAAACAAAATTATTTTGAACCACCCAGGTTGTAACTGTTTCGTAATTTGGTTTGAAATTTTGCAGCCCAATCATGCCACAACACCTCACCACAATGTCTGAAAGAAGTATTACAATCAGAGCTACCGAACTTCGCCCTAGCCAACCCTAAAATAGGGATGGATTCTCTCGATCCCTTCCGCATAGATAAGTTGGTGTTGACCTTGCCTGGAGATCTGAAGATGGAGTTCCATCACGGAATGTCAAAAGGATTCAGGAATTGTGTGATTGATTCCGCGAGGTAAGAAACTGAATACCTACCTGCGTAAAGCATGGTAAATCTCAATCGCTATTTTCGGTTTAGAAATATGAAAAATTCGATAATATATATCTTTGATGTCGCATTCTTCTTTTTTTTTTTTTTTTTTTTTTTAAATTAAGAAATATCTATATTATGCGAGATACTTTACGGTGTGTTTCAACACGAATAAAAAATCTTAAGAACTATCCACATATTTTGAATCGAATAATTACTACGCAGTTGTCTTCGTATTGTATTTGTATAAGCACGACGTAGACCTAAGTGATATTTCATTCGATGAGTTTGACAGCTAAAGCAAAAGTAGGTTGGGAGTAGGTAAAATAACTTTTTGTGGTACATTACAGGTTCAAAGAGGATCGTGTGGACAGATTGAACAACACCATAGACTTGCAGTTTCACTGCAACCTGACAATCAAGGGGAAGTACAAGACAGAAGGCAGACTCCTCATGTTTGCGGTTAATGGCAACGGACAGGCTATGATCAAATGCCGTAAGTAACTGTTACCATTTTAGACCACCTGCTTATATGAACGACCCTCAAACATTTGTCAGACGTGGCGATACATATATCATACATATATCACGCCTTTATTCCTAGCGGGGTAGGCAGAGCGTTAATGGCCGTAAGAATACGGTTGTTATCGCCACGTCTGACATTTTTGAGGATTGTTTTCCAAGGTTGTTTTAGAAAACATTTGCATCACTATAGTGACAGGTTGTCAGCCTGTCGCCTAAAAATTGAAAGAAGAAGACTATTTCGGGGCTTTTAATTTTTCCTAACTTTTTCCTCTTACTATCCACATAACAATTGGTGTTATACGATTCCAAACACGGTTGTTAAATTTCTTAAGGTCACCGATCTTCGCATGACTACTGACTTAATTACTATGACGGTCACCGAAGAGGATGTATTAATTAATAACCAGTCGAATTTCATTTAAAACGTGGCCGACTGATGTTTATAAACGGGTTGTATTTAATACACACGTTTTCCTTATGAGAATAAAAAAATGTGAATGACTTTTTGATTGCTCCATTCCACGTGCCACGTGAGCAGTGTCGATATTGTTATTACGTTTTATGATATCAATATAATCCAATAATAACATATGTAATAAGATAATAAATGTAATCCAATCGGAACTCCCTGATTATCTAGGTTCTCGGGTTCTCTCACTAACATGGTTTACTTTCACGTCCACTTTCCAGAGAACATCAAAATCCAGTTTACAGCAAAGTTGGGATCGAAAGTGGCAGAGGACGGCAAGAAGCATTTAGAAATCACGGCGTTCAAATCGAGCCACTCCTTCGATGGACAAGTCCAGTACAAACTGACCAATCTTATTGATAACAACCCGATGTTAAGTAAGTATTTTTATAATTCTACAATATTAGAATTGATCACTACCTGCCATGCATATCGTTAACCTTGTAGGTTTTGGAAAACCTGATAATCAGCGGGCCTTTTAGTAGAATAGAAGAACCAACTCAAAAACAACAACACTATATGTAAATGATTTTCTGTTATGTCTTGTGCAGATAAAGAAACGATCCCCAATTGGCAACATCATTGTTTGTCTCTCGTTCAAAATATATGACATATGAGTGGGATGTCAACAATAATGTTGCCCTTTCGGGATCGACTTTAAAAAATCAAGTTATAATACGCATATTTTTAAATTACAATTTGTTTCCAGGTTCCGTGGTCTTACAATTTATGAACAGTAACTGGAAAATGGTCGCCGAGGAGTTCGGAAAGCCGATAGTAGATTATGGAATTTCAAATGTCCTGAAGAACCTCAAGATTCTACTAAAAGCAATACCACAAGAAGAACTTGTTGGAAATGTGGAAGGGTTTCTTGTTTAGGAAATAAAAAATGTCTGGTGCCTTAATTTTTTTGTTATTTCAAATTTAAGTACCTACTTACCTATATCTTAGTCAAAAATGTAGTTACCTAGAGAAAATACCCTACCGAAATCTTTTAAAATTAATCACACGTTGTACAAATCACACGAAATGAGATATTTGAATAATAACAATCAAATAGGTCGTAGCAACACTTACAAACTTTAGCATAAGCTTGATATCAACAGCAAACATGTCGTACACGAAAATTTTGAGCGGCCATGCTTCTATGAGCTCCATGAAGACCTTGGCCTGCACGCGCATGATCCTGGGCAGGTCATAGTCCATGATGATCTCGTTGACGAGGATCTTGGTTTGGTTGCGCGCGGTGAGCAAACTCTCGCAAGTAAAGGACATGACCGCCACGCTCACCACCGTGAGCAGACACCAGCTCATCGCCGTCAATAGCAGCACATACGTGCTGCCCGGGGTCCGGAAGTAGAACAATGACGTCCAAATAGTGATCAGGATGAACACGAACGTTGACGCCAGGTTCATGAATATTTGAAACTTGAACACTTCATTGATCAAACGGCAAGTGTCTCCGATAGTGTCGTATGATGCAGCCAAATCACGAATCCTCATATTACTGGATGATATACGACCGATAAAGTTGAATTGTTTATTAAATAAACTTTCCTTTTCGTTAACTATAAATATCGGCGTTTTATTAGCATCCTTTTCATAGATAAACTTCTCTAAATGCCCGTTGAGTATTTTAAGTCGCGCCTTCAACATAAGAACCATTTTGCAGAAAGCATATATTTCCAGATTTTGAATGAAATACAAGGTCATCGATATGATTTTAAATGGATCGAAGCTATCATCGGTCACCAGATCGGCTGTGGCTAATGTGCTATGAACTAGGAAAAGTACTATCAGGGACTTAATCGTATTGGACCTGCATTTTGAGTAAAAGTGTTCGTTCAAGTTGACGCGCAGAATAGTATCAAGTTCTGCAAATGATGATAGTATGCGGATTGTCAGCTCGTCCAATAAAAAGGCTGTCGAAATAATGGCTGCTATAAATTGAATGAGAACGACTAATGTCGGTATTTCCACTACGACATCCACAAGAGCTTCTGTTTGGTTTTCATCCTCCGATCCAATGTGGATTACTGCCTCTTTGTACAAGATTATAAATGTAGTGAATGCGGCAACCAGAATTCCAACTAATTTCATATTTTTGTTGACATTAGCTATGCCCGTTTCCGCTATACTGAAACGGAAAATTCCGCACGTATTTTCAAAGATTAAAAGCGGTTTAATTGAATACACTATGTTGCCAACTGTAGTACGCAGGGTATGTGTTTTTTCATTGTTTTCCTTTTTTCCTTCCAACATGTTGGGATTGTAACAAAGTATTTACGAAGCAGGCCTCCGCTGCCCGACACCAGAGAAATGACCTGACTGGTGAAACATTTGTTAAATATTAAAGTAGGTATGTTCGTAACATAATGTATTAAATGCTATTAGGATAATTGTTTTTTCAGTGGCAAAGCGTAGGTAGTGTTTGTATGGAGTGTTAATAAATGCTAATGTGTTAAAAAACTTTATGATCATAACTTAGGTATTTGTCACGAATTATATTGAATGGTCCTCAATAACTGTCAGACGTGGCGATAGCGCTCTGCCTACCCCGCAAGGAATAAACACGTGATGTATGTATGTGTGTATATTTATTTGTCACCAGAGGATTTGGATCAGATCATCGATCACCTTCAATCAGGCAGCACACCGACCTACCCGATCAAGAGACCAAATTATATTTGTTTCCATACAGTTACTGAGAATAACCAGTGTGAGCTGATGCTTCTCCTGCTGATAGTTACAGAAAGAATCTACTGCTGATAGTTTAAATCTACTGCTTATAAGTGTAAAAATGGACACCAAGTTTGCGATCATTCAAACAAATCTTGACATAAGTTGTCTGCTTTGATTTACCGCTAATGTGTAGGATTTTCAATTTATATTCATATTCTTTATTGCGAATCATATGGTACATAAGGTGATGGAGGTACATACTCATATGGTGTTATTCTGTTCCGTCTAGTTATCCTTATACTCTTATACTTATCTAGTATGATAGCTATTTATGATTTCATTGTTAAAGTACCTATAACTTTATGATCATTGCTGTGAAATTCTTAACTGACATGATTATGATGAAGGCATTGAATTGCATTGAAGATTGCAGTACATGTACAATGTATATGGTCAGTAGGAGTAGGTATTGAACCGGAACAGAACAGGGGTTACGATGCACTTTTGGCTAATTCACATAGCTAGAAAGACGCTACTGATTGATAGATTAGACGGATTTCTTTTACTTGATATTTTTAAAGTCAACAATTTGCTAAATTTCAGGAACGTTCGTTTTTGTTACATGCGAAAATCTGGTGCTTTATAGGCTTATATCATACATTCTACTTAACTTATCCATACCCAACATACCCTCAAAAATTCACACATATTTTTAACTATAAAAACATCAAGTAAAAGAAATTTTAAAACCTTGTGGTTATACCAATCGCTTCGGACTTTCGTGCACGGAACTGAAAACGAACGTTTTATAAATTGAGCTTCAGGAGCTCAATTTAATGTTTTTTTAGTCAAAAATATGTACGAATTTTTGAAGGAAATTGACTAGTAAAGTAAAACGTGTGATGAAATCATAATAGCTGGCAGATTTTCGTATGATTCGTCGCCTGATGTTAAATCAGCGACCGATTTTCCCCACAAGTATTTTAATTTCTATTACTGGATGTTTCATAGTTAACACTATGTGTGAATCATAGAAAAAAATGTCATTCGCATCGCCCGCAGGTGTGAATTTTAGGATATGTGAGAATCGATAAGTAAAGTAGAACGCGTGATACAAGTATAGTATTTTCCCATGAAACGAAAACGACGTTTCAGAAATTGAGCTCCAGGATAGTTCGACAACACCGTGTGGAACACCGAATCGTCAACGACCCGATGAACCCGTGTCAGAATTTTTCAACAGCCTTCTACAAGTAGCAGGTTTCTGACATGGTTGTGTAACGACCGCCGTCTAAATGATCATAGACAGCAGCCGGGACCTACGGCTTAACGTGCCATCCGAAACACTGCCAATAGGGCACAAGAAATACGTCTGTGCCTGCTGATATCGATCACAAGAAAGTTCTTTGAAACCAAGCCGCAGAATGAGCATTTTTGGGCTGATATTTAGGTAACGCTACATCTATACCTAAGTAACCTACACCTTTACAGATTTCGTGATCATCTGTCAAATTTAGTGACAGATACCTAATCCACATGACGGGCTTTAAAAAGCTGTTATTTGCAGCCCACGCCACCTACTAGGAACTAAACGTACCAATTTCCCATTACGCCATCATTAAGTTTGCTATACAACAACATTAGTGGACAGCAAGCTCCATTTTCTATCATAATCAACTTCTTAAAAAAGCGAATAACTACCTATTATATGTGGAAATTACAAATTATTCCCTTAGCCTAGTTAGGCCTTCGAGCAACACGGTCTTCCGTCCCGTTCTGGCCCGGGCTCAGAATTAATTGAACTTTTTTTACGGTGCTTTCTTTGCTACGAGTTTCGTAGACAGCTCTATGAGAACTGAGTTCGGCATAGGAGTTCGGGGACGGGACGGCACAACATTCTCAATAAGTTTCCATTATAGTTTTTTTCTGCTTAATGTATGGTGGTTCCCTAAGAGCTATTAAACCACCTACTAACAATGATTATGAACTTTTTATGTTTTTTCTGGGATTGTATGACATACAAGCATATTACATGTTAAGTATCCATTACCTACTTATCTAGACGCATAATTGACCACTCTTAAGTATGAATGCGGAAAAGGGAGTCCCCAACCATAAATACTACATAGGTACACATACCACGCCTTTATCCCTTGCGGGGTAGGCAGTGCGACAACGGCCGTAAGAATATGCTCGCTATCGCCACGTCGGACAAATATTGAGTGCCCTTTCAGATGATTCGTGTATCACTGTAGTGACAGGCTGTCAGCCCGTCGCCTATAGTAGTAATACACAAACATCCTCGAGTATTACAACAAGAAATAGTTACCTATCTAGGACTTTTATTTCTTTTAACTTTTTTCGCTAGAAGAACTTTTTAATTGGATTCTTATTGGATTGGATCTTAAGAAATTGGCCTGCCATTTAATATAAACTTGAGGCTAACTAGCGGTCTAACACGTCCCTTTCGTTTACGCGTTAGTAAAAATGTTTCCCTATCAAAGGTCAACGAAGTTTGCGAATGTTCCCAGCTGTTGGACACAGAGCACAGATTATATATTGTAGAGGTCCCAACTGGTGGGGCGGACCTGCGCCCGCTGTATCGACCGCCGCGCTAGGGCGGGCGGCGTACTTGCGCTATCGACAAACTGCATAATCAATTTCGATATTTACAGATTTTTCAATAATTCAAAGGGGAAGCTTATGTCCAGAAGAGGACTGTTTGGCTGGTAAAGAAGAAGACTTTTCATTCGCTTTTGATCGAACGAAATCGCTTTTGATGATTTCATTAATTTTCTCGTAAGAAACGAATGTTGATCACGAGTCTCACGACGATGTATTCGGTACGAAGCAACCACGGTTGTTGCTGTTTTGGTTGTGTATCTTGAGAATGATAGATACCTAGGTCACTAATAGTTATTTTCCACTCATTTTGTTCTCGACCGTGATCAGTATTTACTGTCGCACTGATGCCTCCAAATTATATGGTATATATATATATATATACGCCTGATAAAAACATAAAAGCAATTCATTGAGCATGCAGTACTTGCTTTAGCTAACAGGCGTTTTATAACAGTTAAAGTTTTCGATCTAGAACTGGCACAGCCATTCATTGTTATGTCGATGCCGTGGTCGATGGTACATCCTTCCAACTCTACGTGGTGAAGGCTGCCTCGGAGCCAGCGCGGCGCGGCAGTGGTCGCGCGGCAGACGCGCGGGCGGTCCTCGCCGCCGCCGGGGCCTCACGCCAGGCCCGCAGACGAGCTCAGCACGCACCCAGGCCAACATGGGCCAGACGCAGGCCTCGGCCGAATGCGCGCAAACCGACGACGACGTCGTAGAGGACGACACCAGCTACCACGTCAACTTTGCCGTCTCGCCGGTGAGTTATCTAACAAAGAAGTTCGCACGACTGGTTTATACATTTGTGAAGAAAAATATGGAGTCGCATTGTTTCTAATAACTTTTTCTTCCTACCGGATAGTATCGCATACACACAATTTTTCCCATTATTAAGATTCCACATACCTACTCTTCCTGCTTGAAATAAGTACCTAAAGATAAGTTGGCAGATTTCAAATAAGTACCTATAGAAAGAAGTTTCCAATACAGGCATAAAGTTTTGGATAGGATTGTAGGTAGATGTCCTCCTATCCTGTAAGTCTTTGCTGAGAAGTCTTTGCCACGCTCGGCAGGCGGATTGGCGAGGACAGTCTCACACAGTGACGCAATAATATTTTTTTTCTAGATACAGCAACACTCATCTACTACTGCATAAATTTTTGTTCAACTTGTTGGTAACGATCACAAAAACATCGTTAGATTATGCAGTACTGTGATGAATTTGAATAAACGATAAATAAATAATCATCTTTATTGCATTCTATAATATAAATTGTAATTTTCCACTATTATAACATGGCCGAAACTGCATAAAAAAAATCATTTTGCTTTTAAAATTTTATTATTTCTTTTTAATTTTGTTTGTCTTATTCAAATAGCTTTTTTTTCGACTAAGGTGGCCATTAAAGATTAGAAAAATATAAAATCTTTTCGAAGTTGACGTTTTTCCACATTTTTTCAAGATCTTTGTTTGCGTGGAAATCAATTTTGCCGCCTATTTTAAAGACTCGTTTTCATACGCATTCGCACACACCATATTTGAATGAACGAACACGCAAACAAAGCCAGCAGCTGTCATTTTCTTCAGTTTCCTTCCGCCCGCTCAGCAGTCTTCGCAAACACTTTGCTTTGCTTGTTCGCCGTTTCGATCGTTCGTTGTTGCACGTGAGTGAAACGGAACGTTCGCTCGCTGGCGATCGCGTAGCTCAGCTGTCAGTGCGGTTAAATTTTGTTATTTTATTTTATTTTACAATAAATTACTTAGCTTTATTTACAATGGTGGATTAGAATTTTCTCAGCTACCTACATGTTAGTCTAATATATCAGTGTTTAAAACTAAGATGGGCTTGTAGAATTCATTGTTGGGGTTTGTTTTTGTTTCAACCAATTATATCTTCAGGCGCTTCAGGTGTTTTCGTTGTGCGGCCGCTGTGGTTTTGATTTTGGACGTGTGCAAGTGCCAAAAGTGTGAATAAAACAGTTTGAATTTTGTTGAGAATATCCTAGAAGCTTCAAGATGTCCAAGGTGTCTCTAAACAATGTGCCGTCGAACCCGAGAATCAACCGTCTGCGAACGTTCTCTAGGGTAAGCATTACATTTGGTGGCTATTTTTAACGTGATACTGCAAAGGGTTTCGTGATTAAAGCAGTTTAGCAGTGTTATCACACGCCTTTGAGGTTATTTTTTCAGAAACTCCCATCCACTGCTCTCATCACTGAAGCTTTGTTTCAATACCTAATCTTGTCTTGTCCTATGATTGTTGTTAGTGAGGTAGGTATAGCATTACAGCTCGAGTTATTCCTATAGGAAACCATTGACTCCTAGGAGGATAATTGCATTTAGAACTTGAATAATTTTGTTTCCATTCCGTTGTGTGTTCTTTGACTTTCAATTATAAGTTTTATTCAGGTAAATGTATGCCCGAGTTTTATTACAATTTAATCTTAAATTCATTTATGTCATCACTAAGGCAGAAAGTAATAAAGGAAGGGCTTATCTTTGATTATCTTGTTGATACAATGATGAAAAACTGAACTCGACTGACCAAAAATACTCTTTGTAAATTGAGCTAGTGTTATCTGGATTATTCCAGCTGTGTTTAGAATCCCAGCCTTAGTGATTTCCCCTTTGTTACTGAATTTTATTTCTGTTGTCTTTTTCGTCCTTTGAATACCACCAGATTCAGATTTTCTATGTCTTAGGATAATTGGATTGACATTGTAGTGAAAGGGTCAGCCAGTCTGGGTAGTATTAGCAATTAATGGGTATTTTATTATAATTTACATGTTAAAGACTCCTGTTACCAAGCAATGGGTAAATGTGGGCTGATAATTATGATGACATGTATTCTTTTATGTAAGCCCTTTTCCACTGTAGTAACCTACAATAGACTTCCACAGATCCACATTTGCTATGCTGTTAAAATATTACAGCTGAACTCGGTATATTTTCTTCTTAGATAACATTTCTTTATTTATGGCCATTATTATATATTGCCATTATTATTTATTATATATTGCCATCTTAGTTTTAAAATTAGCATGGTTCATTGATTTCTATTCAATATTATAATTTCTATAACAATGAAGATGTTCTGAATAATCTCCACCTTAATCGCAAAAGCTGCTCCGTTTGTTTTGTTCTGTTAGATAGGTGGCCTTTTTGTAGCCTATAACCAAATTCATGCACATAATGATTCAGTCATACAGAAGCTAATATTTTTTTTTTCTCTTCTGGGATCCAATACTTATGTAAAGTAGGGTCACCAGTATCGGCCTAATGTATATAGTTTACTCAGAATGTAAATGTAGGTTGAAATGCTAGCATATACATAGCATATAGCATATGCAAAGTAGTGAAATAAAGTAGTAAAATAATATTATCTGCACTGCAATTACACAAATTTCAAGCTTCAAGTTTAGTATCTGGGCTTTATTGGGCTACCTACTACTATTAAATAATATATCAGTAGGTATTTACTTTAAAAAGTACACCAAATTGTAACCCATAATATTATAGCTCAATTCAATTATCATTCAGACTTAAATTATAGATATGGATTCAAATGATTGCCTCCATCCTGTCCTGTGACATCATTTAACTGTGACATTGTGACATTTTTAATTGTAGTGTTATGTTTCAAGTTCTTGAATTGCACAGTGTAGTTGTACCTACTTGTTGTATTTTTGTTTTCTGTACTCTCTCTCTCTCTTTTCGTGTGGGACACCGAGTCGTCCAACGACCTGATGAACCCTAGTGTCAGAATTTTTCAACCGCCTTCTACAAGTAGTAGGCTTCTGACATGGTTGTGTAACGACCACCGTCTAAGTGATCATAGACAGCAACCGGGACCTACGGCTTAACGTGCCATCCGAAACACGGAACCATCTTACTTACGGACAATCGGGTGGTTCAGCCCGCAATGTCCTAACCAGACTGGGAACAAATTCACAAAGTAATAGATATCAACTTTGTGAGTGACCCACCGAGAATCGAACCCGGGACCTTCTGCGTTAAAGGCAGTCGCACTACCACTGCGCCATATCGGTCGTCATTCTGTACTGATGTTATACCACAAACATGTGTATGCTTGTATATTGTCATTAGGGATGTTTATAGTTTTTATTTTGTTTCTTCTGGGTTAGAACATCAATTCCCTATTTCTACCCATGGATGGATGTTGTGTTACAAAACACGACTAATGACCTAAACCCAGACATGAAATGAGAACAGTGTTCGTTCATGGGTGATTTATATCCAGCTATGGACTGCTGCGTTATAGTAGTTGATGATGATGGGATTTCCTCCTAGGAACATTAATTGTACTTGTTTTAACAACTCTTTAGAAACTAAACCAACTAAAAAAGAACTTATAAAGTCAACAAAATCAGAACTCATCAAAATCAGTCTAATAGTTTTTGAGATTTATTTATTTTTGAAATATGATATGTTGCTCAGAAGCGAACGCAAATTCCACAATCTCTACCTGTGAGTCGAAACGTACGGTTTGACCGTGTCGAAAGTGTACAAAATGAGGGTTTAAAAAAACGAAAAATTTCGTTTCGAAGCTAGTGCCTTCACGTTTCGCTTAGCTCGTCTTGGCCGTTAGGTTAGGCTTGGGGGTTAGACCGTGCCAGGTCCAGAGATTGTCACATATAATATCACATATATGGGTCGAATTGGTGGCCTGCTTCGTCGTAATCGGTCAAACATGATTGTTTCACGCGTCTAGGCGGCTCAGTTACACAATATCATCAGTGCGAGATGCGTGCCCGCTGCCCGCAATTGGCACAAATGTTTTGCGGTCACAGTTTTATCAATGGCACGCGGCGGGCGGCAAGCGCCGCGAATTGAATGCCACAAAAATGTTATGAGCAATTCAGCTAATAAGGCCTTTGTTCTGTCTGGAGTATTCCATGTTTTCTTCGAGTAATTCATAAAATTTTAAGTAGCTTACTTCTTATTTAGCTTAGCAAGTAGAAATACTTTATTGTACAAAAAAGTGTCAAGAATCATCCAAAGCTAAAATGCGCAAAGTAGGTCTTAACGCTAGAAGCGATCTCTCTCAGACAACCTTTGCATATGCTTACTTTTGAATTAACTTGACTTAAACATTCATTATGCCTTAATAAGTGGTTAAAAGTAAAATACTTTGTTCACAAATAAATATAACACAGCACGTGTGTGTCAATTTCAATCAAATACGGTTGGTAGGCAATAAAGTTGATGTGGTCGGGAGATTAAGGTTAGACGTGAGAGAAGTTATGGATACGCACGGTTTGCGTTGCGAATGCCAAATGAAGCGAAATTCAGGGTCTCGTCATCTCAATGGCTACGTCTAACATTTCTTATACCACAAATCAATTTTAATCAAAGGCGGGATTATTGAAATTTATAGAGGGTGACTGATATGTATATCGTAAACGCGACACCGTGGTGCCTTATGGCGTACCCTGTGGAGGTCTACATCTTGTAAGCATTGTAGTTATCATATCAATCAATATCAATAGTTTAAAATGAATTCGCATTTCGCGTATGTGTTATAGACACCGCTAACCCCTCCTAAACCACGCAACGGATTTTGATGCGGTTTGTTTGATACAAGATAAAGGTTTATAGTTTTGTCTGTGCGCTGATATTTTGGTCGCACAACTGAGCCCCCTCTCGGCATAGTTAAAGAACAGCCTAAAAATTTGTTACACCGTGCGACCAAAAACAAAACTTGTAACTGTCACTAATAGAGATACATTCATACCTCTACTATTGCTGCTACGTAGTACCTAATACCTATTGAAGTTTTAATGCAAACAATGCACTTGCTGTTCATTTATGCAAATAATGCAATAGGAAATGCACGTGGCCACCAGCTTATCTGCGTAGTGGGTTTATATGGAATCTATCAATATCAACAATAAATAAACGTAGCGGCCTTCGTACGATTGTAGGTAGATTAGTTTGTATATAATATTGAATTGAGTAGAACTTCTTCACCTACTAGAAGAGTAGGTAGAGGCGCGCTAGATAAGACGAAGCTATCGTAAAATAAAAATATAATCACTTTTACAGCAGCCACAATAGTCTACTACTGGACAAAGGCCTCCCCTCGGTTAAGAGTATTTCCGAAACTCACCATGCTTGGTAGGCGGATTGGCGAGCGCAGTGCAAGGTGTTGTATTCACAGAAGACGGTGTTGTCCTTTCCATGACCCTATCCTTTAGTTTAGTTTCCTTTTACGACACTTCTTCCTTGTGCGACATAAAATGGAGTCATGCAATTCTAAGCCGGCACCACACGGCACACGATAATCCAGTGTGTTAGGAAAAGTAGGTACCAAAAGTAGAACCAGCCCATGAATCTCAACAGCTTTCCCTAAGTAACATAGGTGGAAATATGACAAAAAAATTTGGACCTCTCGTACATTTACTAACCGACTTGTGTCAGTTCGTATATCATCATCTGCCTGCCCTTTATGAATTCAAATGAATGATACAAATGGGTCGGCGCAATATGTTTTCTTTTTCCATTCATCTCTATCAGCAGGCAAATCCTCATTTATTCATGTCGTCTTTTATACAATTCGTATGTGAGGTCTAAAAATTTTTTCCTATTTCGACCTATAGATGTTTCTTGAGGAAAATTGTTTAGTTTCATGAGCTGGTTCATTCCTTGAAAGAAAGTTTTTACTTTTCCTAACACCCTGTATACAAAATGACGAAATTTAAGGAACGATACCTTCTTCATCTTCGTCGTTTCAATAGATCATTATATTTTTGATTGCTACTGATAATAAGCTGCCTATGCGTTCATTCATATAACGATGTCAATGATGTCCTTATGAAACTATTGTGTATTTAAAAGCTACATAACAACAGTTTATAAGTAGTTTTCAGCAATTCTTAAGGCGAGGAGTTGCTGCTCAAATCACGATTTCAGGGGGTGAGGCGGGGGGGCCGCCCGCGCTCCCCGCGCTCAGACACATCATCTGGCGCTCGCACACTACGCACCCGTACGTCGTGTGTCTTATGGACATGACCGCAGTCCGACCACCTTTTAAATATATTTGAGCTTTATCCCGGCCCTGGAACTTTTACTTCTACCGTAAATTATTTTATTTTTGTGATAATGCGACGAAACGAAATATGAATGTGGGTAGATGGATGGACGCAGAAGAGGAGGAAGGCCTTAAAAGAACGTAATGGCTAGTTAAAACACACAAATTTAATTACAAAGGATGTTAGGATAAGTACTAAGCTCCTTTTATGAACTTGTCCTTGAAACTGAACAACTTTCCCTCTGGAACATAGGTCGAAATATGAAAAAAAAATCTAGCCGACTCGATTCAGATTCTGTAAAGTTAAAAAAAGTACAAATAGATTGTAAAAAAGATGATTATGAATCAAACGGTGTAAACAATTATTTCAATTTTGATAGAAAATGGTCGAAAGTCGGAAAATGTCCCAAGTCCAAAAATTTGAGTACGAAATTTCAGTTATATTTGCTATACGATGTACTGTTCTCAAGATATAATGCGCTTTTAGTTTCCATTCGTTTTTAATATTCAAAAATGATATTTAACTAAAATGTTAAATGGCGTTTTGCATTGGAGTCCTCAGTCACGCCTGCTTCTTGCTATAGGTAGGTACTTCATTGTTTTCTTTTGTTTATGCCGCCGGCTTAAGTGCCGACAACCGTCGACTTGGGCTGTACCCCGTGAAATACTAGAATTTACATCATGTATGTGGGATGATTTGTAAGATGAGACGAACAACTGTAAGATGAAACGAATGGACAACTGAACGATAATTTTTTAACGTAAGCCGGATGTTAGATGAATTTCTGAAGTATGATGCTAGAACGGAAAAGCAATGTAGGTGAGTAAACGAGCGTGAAAGAGAGGGTGAACAGATACTTTTTAAATAGGATCACGGGCGAAAAAACCCGGGGTGATCTGAAGAAAATTCGAACATTTACTTATTCTTTCTTCTACATCCACAGCCACAGAGAACTTAAAACTTCGCTGTAATAACATGGGTCTATGTTATTACAGCGAAAATAAAACTAAAAAGCTTACAAAAGACTTTAGTTAAGTGCCCCATCTCATATAAAACATAACCCTTTTTCCAAGCTGGTCGGATAAAAAACAAAAAGATGCAATAAAGAATAGAAAAAAGTACGCGTGAGCGTGACAGATAATTGCCATTCGCAAACGCCATTAAACATTTCAAAATAATAACTTTTGCGAAAATTAAAAAGAATGCAAACTAAAAGTGAAAATACCTCAAAAACGGTGCAAAGTAGAGCAAAAATTTTTCAGTTTCGGTACTCATATTTTAGGCCTTGTTTGATAATATTAAAATTAAAATTGGGCCCTTGTATTTAGTCCACAATTGTCCTAAGCCTAGCCTCACTCACATGCGCTTTACTGAATTCCTACTTTTCTTGTTATTTATTTCACTACCTCATTTGTTCCAAATTCTCATTTGGTCTACTTTTACAATTAGTCAACTTCCTCATTTATTCTATTCCCTAAAAATATCTCGTCAAGCCCACAATTAGGGACTTTCTAGGGCCACAGACCACCTTTTTATTTTGTTCTGAAGAATATGTCAAGTGCCACGTTATTTTAAGGAAATATAGATGGTGCGCAACGGGATACTGGGTATTACTATTATATTATCTCTTTGATGGAAGCTTCAATATGAACATAAAAGTTCATACTCAGCTCCTAAACCGCACCATCTAATTAAACTTTTTATTTTACTCTTACATAGAAAGCGCCATATTACCCTAAAAAACTTACAGTCTGGCATGCATAGTTTTCGATAACAAGATAACTCAGATTTTAGTTTCACAGCTGTCACCTTAAATCAAGAATTCGTCAAAACATTCAACTATACCAAAGAAAGTAAAACTACTTTATTTCCGAAACTAAGGTTTTTTGTAGTTCGTGTTCGTGTAGGAGTAGTGTGTGTAGTGACATCTCGTGTTCATTCTCATAAACATTCATTTTCGTGTTCAACCCACGAGTCGTACGAGCGGAGTAAGCAGCAGTCAGCGATGTGTCAAATATAGGTATTAAAAATTACTTAGTACCTACTGTACAAACGTTACTCATGTTCAGAATGCACACTGTAAATATTTAAAGTGAATTACTAGTTATGTATCATTCCTTTCTTATTATAAGTAAAAAGGCTTGGTTAGACTTTTGCTTTTTATTATCTTATAGATAAATATCGTCAAGGCTAGCTGAAGCGACAGCTACGATAAATTTGTGCTCGTCTCGCCAAAAGACGTAACCGACGTAATAATAAGCGCATACTTAAATTACGCCTTTTGGTGTCAGCCATAAAGTATTTTATCAAGCAATCTGTCCATGTCACTAACGTCATAAGTAAAATGAGCGACGTAATAATTACGAAAAAATATTTGTAAATTTTGCAGGAAATTTTGACACAGTACCGGCGCTGGCAAGAGCCATTTGGGTACTGGCGGGGTAGCGGGCGGTGCGGGATGTCATCGGGAGGTTGGTTTGTCGGCGAGAACCGTTCTAATTTTTGGAAAAAAATTATTTGTTGAATTAAAATCTGTTCATACACTAAAACCCAATAGTATAATTTATAGGACATTGAAATAGGAATATTCTACATCAAGAAACTATATCAAAATAGTAGTCCAAATTACGATAAAATTGGTTTGAAAATATTTTTAATGCTCTTTTTGAGATTTTTTATATTAAAATATGTCAAACCGATCGAGTCATACGATAGTGTTACTACTAGATAATATCTTCGAGTATGTCATATATTTTTTTGAGGTCTTGGTAGCATCAGTAACAGGCTTAAAAAATGAATCGAAAGTAACGCTTTTCGTTGGCCTTCCTTCATAACAGCGTCTTAAGCCAAAGGTCGTCTATTTTAGAGGCCATGTAATGTGCCTTTGACAATGGTCCTCGTGACATTCAAGGATTTTACGAAACCTTCGTGAAGGATAACTATTTCAGTTTGCTTCCATAAACTTACAGAATAAACAGTCTTATTAGTCATGGAATAAGAGCTATAGTCACGGTACTTACTTTTCTTTCTTTTTATTGTAGAATAGTTGATCGAATCGACAAGGTAGTTTAAGGTTGGTATTACAGTACCTCTTGTAACAGGGCAGATTCGGCATACATAGCTTTGTCGTAGTGCCTATCAAGTATTATGTAAGTTTAAATGTTTTTATTTTAAAATATGTCTTCAACTCCATCCCAATTTCTATATTTCACATAATCCTATCTAAATGTTGCTTAAAAGAAAGCTACCTCATAAATGAAACCGCTTTTGTTGTTCTTTGTTTGTTTGATTGTTTTGTTCTTTTATAATATTACTGTATTTTATTTTGTTTCTTATTGTAATGACACCCTAGCAATGTATACTAAACCGGGCCCTATTTCCAGGGTAATAACTACCTCCTTATGGCCGTAACGATAGGGATGTGAATAATTGAAGTAGGTTTAATCGATATCGGCGTACCTTGCTACGTGTCACTACCAATTTCATTTACTTTCATAGAGAAATAGAAGGTTCAGGAAGTTGTAAAAAAACTTGTAAGAACACGAATTGTAAAATTTAAGACTACTCGTATATCTCCCATTGCAAAGAAAATTAATTCGGCCCACTTAAGGGCGACCTACTAAAACGACCCAGATTCATTCAAGACCCAAGTACCTTCGTGTAAACAAATTTTCCTATTGGGTGTCGGTTTTAGCGGTTTGAAAAGGTGCGAGCACAGTATTTTCTTTTTTGATGCGTGAGAAATAAAAAAACACATTGCGGTATGAGGGATTGAGGGCACAACGGGTCAAATACATATGAACGCAAGGCCTCTAATAGGATCGTGTTGAAGTAGAATTTATATAAATACAGAGCAGGTGCGGTGCACTGCAATACAACATAGTAATGGCTCGTATTTAGTTCAAATATTATCATCCTTTGACTTAGTAACAGAAAGTAAACACGAAAGCAAAACTAGATAGAGCACAGAATAATCTCAACAGCTGGACCGCACTTCGTATTCGTTACAAAATATTCCCCAAGTAGATAAAGTATGTCTATTTGTCTAATGCTGTTGAGTCTGCGGGATAATTTTGTTAAATTAAGCTTTTCCTTCCTGTCTTAAATAAACATAAAAACGACCGGTAAAAATACACCATATCGCAAATAATGGATGCCAAATTACCTATAGGCATAACCTGTGTTCTCCTATGGTAAAATACTTTATTAATATACAGTCGCGATTTTCTAGTCCGTTTTTGGTGGTCGCTACATAACCATGTCAGAGGTCTACTTGAAAAACACTTAACACCAGGTTTCATCGGGTCGACCGTCGATTCGGTGTCCTACACGATAGCAGTAGTCTCTTTTCTTTTGCTTATTTTAAGAAGGCTAGCAAACAATAAATCAGCTAAGCAAGTGTCCACTCAAAGCCATAATCTTCTTATCATTCATTACCATTTCGCACGCAGCGGGCAAGAAGCCAAAATAATGCGCACCTTGATTTGTAGCATCCAATCTATGACATATCTTTATCTAATTGTAATAGGTAGCATATCTACATTGATCAGTACTGTACATAGCATCTACATCAAGCTTAACATCATTGTCCTTGCCTTATCCCGTTCTCTGTCGGGGTCGGCTAGGCTACCTAACCTAGGGGATTTGCCGTGGAACCAAGTTTTTACACAGAGCGACTGCCATCTGACCTCTGCAACTCGAAGGCTAACCTAGTCCGAATCAAAACCAACCAATGTTTATCCCTTTTTTCCCTGTTTTCAATGTTTATCCCTGAGCTGGCATCACCTAATTGGCTTTTAAAAGCATGGTTTCATTATGTCTGGTTCCTGTCATTGTGGTCATTACCCACCTAACGTCCTTGCAGCTTCAGCCTCACTCGTTTTGTCATTCATTAAGTCAAACATTGCAACGTTCCTGCCGGTACCAGAATGTGTCAAACGGTTTTCAAGCTTATTGTTCAAATAAGGAACGCGTTTTATCAAATCACATAAAAATTCTATACAGATCGATCACATGAATTAAATAATATTTCATCGCTTTATTGGTTAGATTATTCTTGTTTGTACCATCAAAATTCAGTGCCGTACACATAGCGCTGACGATTTTATGTAGCTATTGAAGATGTGAACCTTGTATGGACGTGTTCTTATGTAAACAGATCAAGGAGAGTTACTTAGTCATTTTATCAAAGATGGGCGCAGCAGGAAAATTGTCTTGAATTGAAGATTTTCTAAAAATTGTTTGAGCTTAGATACTCCGTTTGTAAGTTATTGAATCCTGCCTGTATTTGCTATAGTTTTGATTTCTTTGTTTGGTAAAGAAAAGAAACATGTTACGATAGAGTCTTTCAAAAAGTGACACGATTTATACACAAAAATGTACAGGAGCGTACTCAGGCGTTACTACACAGCCTACCCTAGGGCATATGGAATGAGGATAGGCTAGAGGTAGGTTTATATGTTTCATGACAACCATGGACCAATAATACTAGTGACAACTTTGTTTTCATTATACACTTTGATTTTATACTCATATATATTATAAGTATAAACGTGTTCTCGTGCCGCGTGCCTTTTATAATCTTGAACTTTAACATGTCGTAGTGCATTAGCACTGTAATTGAATTCTTGTTTATAATTTGTTTTATTACTATGATGCATGCCTACTATGTATAATCGTGGTTTTATTCGCACACGTGTGGACATAAAATGATGAACAGTTTTTGTTCTGGCATTACAAATATCTACATCATTTCCTTTATTAAAATAACTAATCTTATAATACTCTTGTTTGTATCTATTAGTGCTATTTAATCTAATCTATAGTATCAGTTAAACAGCAAAGGTCTGGTCGTCAAATGATTGTGATGTTTTTCTTTACTTGTGAATTTTTCATGATGTCTAAACACTAATCTCCATAAACTACCCTTAAACAGCCCTATTAAACTGGCAATGTTTTTATGTAGTGTAGATGTAATATAATAAAGGATAAATTGTAAAGGATTAAGATGTTGAAAATAATATTTTGTTTGACATTTTATTAGGATTTACCGCACTCACAGTGCTATATTATTCTCATGATTTGTTTTTTGTTTGACGTTGTGTACGTAGTGAATATATATTGCCCAGCATTGCAATGTAACCTTAGAAGGGAGTGGGTGTCGCGTCGCTGTGACAAACGTGCGTCTCCAATCAATTGGCGGCAATCACACCACGTGCGCGGGCGCACCCGATAGCAACGTGGACGACGATTACATCATAAACAGCCGCAACAGGCAGTGGACTGTAGTGATCCAGTGTCCAGTGGTGACTGGACAGAGGCTTCTTTAGTCTAGTTACAGCCCCTGTGTTTGCCATACTTTTGCGCCTGCTGCCTGGTTGGCAAGTTGTTCTACATATCTATAACGATACCTAAAGCATTACCTCTCCTTTATCAAAGTAGTAATTAATATGTTTTGTTATTAATATGTTAATTAGTATGCTTTGTTTTGTGTCCTTATGAGAAAAGCGTGATGATTCAGCTTTAGTTTGTAAAGCACCAAAACCTTTGTTTACAACGTTCCATTCAGTTATTTTCTCAGTTGTGACGAGGTCGCCGATCTCAGGAAACGTGATTTGGCAGAAGTCACTTTTTTGTAACTTTCCCTTGTTTACAATTAACTCGACCTGATTAACAATTTGTACGACAATGTTTTTTTGCGGTAGTTGCTGTATAACCCATGTTATATACTGTAGGTAGGACAGAGATGTAGCTAGGTCGCCAAAGGCCCTGAGGCAGAAAGAAAATCGGTTGTTCCGCATTCGTTGTAAGATTTTTGGATTCTAATCTCTAGAGAAATCTAGGTTCGTTCATACTCATCCACTTATATACATTCTACAGATTTTTTCAAACAAAAAACTTGTCTCAAATGAGCTCATATGGGATCAAGGGACCCACGGCACCGCCCCGGTTTGGCCCTATGTAGTTACGCCACTGAGGTAGTTACAAGTTGTTTATATAGCTGAAATACGAATCCTTCATTCTTATACCGTGTATATTACAGTAGGTATCTGTTTTTATTTTGCCCGCACACTTCTGCAATGCGGAATTTCTCGACAAATTCAAATTGAAATTCCTCATTCTTGTATATTTATTTCTCGCTTGCAAGTAACAGATAATATTTTAACTTTATGCTAGTTAAATTCAATTCAGGTCTATGAATGTGTTCCTTATTTTTATTTATTTCCTTTTCCGTCTCCATTGTTAGAACGTAGTAAATATCTAGGTATATAGAATTACAGTTCAAAGAGGATTTAGCCCTTTTCTAGCCCAATTGTTGCAATGGTGAAAATATTTAAATATTTACTCTTAGTACTATTTTTTGTTTTATTTTATCTCTATTTTACTCTATTATTTAATGTGGTATGTGCGGTCGTCCCAGAAAAAGATTAAATGCCCACGCCCGAAACTAGATGGAGACGGCCCAAGATAGGGAAAAGTGGAAGGAGAGGGAGGCCTTTGCCTGGCAGTGGGACATGTCTGGCTCAAAATAAACAAATAAAATTATTTAATGTGCAAAAGTCAAACAACATCTCGTCTGCAATACTAAAGTACAAAAAACGCAGAATCTTTTACTACACAGCCTTGATAAAGCTTATGTGTATTATCTATTAGAGAATTAGCAAACAAAATAAATCATTCTGTCGGTGCCTTAGCAAAGTAATCACGAGTACCGAAGGTCGAGGTTGTACCCGGTAGCACAGAATATATACCTACTTGCTGGTAGCCATGGGTTGGTACTCTATGAAGATACTCTATAGACGTGTACATGCCTGCGTGTACGCAATGTTGGCAATGAGGAAGGTAAATGACAGGCGGCAGTAAATCAGTGGAACTCGTGCTTTGATACGTACTTGCTACTCTTACAATTACAAATTTATGTTACCAATAAAATATAAATAAAACATGACTTATCTTCTTGTTTTAACTTGATAGAGTTTTACAAATCTCGATCATACAAACTCGCCTGCAAAGTGTTATTTATGTATTAAGTTGATCGATACGTAACAAAGGATTCGGTCATAATTTATTGTAAGTAGGCGCATATTTGCATTTTATATCCGTGTACTAATGTTCTAGTGATTAAGCAATTTCTGAAGTGGTACCTAGTACCTAGATTATATTTTATCAGTAGTCATTTACTAAATTATGCGGTATGTAAATTATTAACAAGTAGGTAAAATTTTCAAAACAATTTGGAACTTTTTGTTAAAATTAAGTATAGTAACAATTGAATATGAATACTAGTTATTATTTTATGTGTATAAATTACAAAGACCAAGGTCTATATTTTCATTGTTTTTGTTACAAAGCTGATAGTAATTCAGTCTTATCTACACGCCCGGTTTATAAACAGCTTCCTGGCATAAATTTTCCTCAATATTATTGTGAGTCACTCGGCTGATGATATACTTGCAGCTTTTGTTTACCATAGACTTTGAACTGGGCCACTGTACACTGTATTTGTGCTACAAAGTACCCAGATAAGTTTGCTATTTATTTATCAATAAATACTGTAAAATGAGGTCGTTTTTTGCATTTCGCTGCCTATCTGCCATGTTCATATATTAACCCCCCGGTTTGATGATGTCTGTCCCTAGTATTTTCTTTTTTAGTGTGTAAACACACCATGCCGAACCTACGCCGCCGAAGTTCGGCGCAATTACGCTAGCAATGTTATTTGAATGAAGGATGACACACTGAGCCGAATTTACGTCGCGTTACAGCGTACAGCCGAACATCAGTCGGGCGTATATTCGGCGGCGATTCGGCGATACGGCAACACATTATACGCGACCGAAGTTCGGTTCGATTGGCGACGAAGCAATAAACGGGCAATTGCTATTACTGTAAAATAGTTCATTTTTCGGGTTTCGCACCTCTAAAATAATAAAAACAGTCTGTCCGACAGTGTAGGTGACACGACACGACGCCACGACAGCGCTCGAAACACTAAAATATACACCCGAAGTTGCGCAGCTGAACTTATGCCGCGTAAGTTCGGCGCTAATGGTGTGTCATATCCGCTGAATACGTCGGAACGTAAAATCAGCCGCCGAACCTCGGCCGCGTAACTTCGGCATAGTGTGTTGAGACACTTAATGTAATATCTTTCAGTACCACTTCACCAAGTATTTAGTTTATTTTAGAAGGTCCTGGGTACTGCTAAAAACCAGCGTTGCAGTCTTGAACTGTGACACATGCTGAGCAAGTTACTCTTTACAGTAGGTACCGAATTTGATCCTGTATTACTTGTAATTGCATTTTTGATAACTTACTGAAAAAAATGCTTTTCTTTCTTTCTTAATGCGAATCTTAATAATAGATAGAGTGACTCAAAAGGTAGGTTTATAGGTATATTACATGCTAGGAAAACATCTTATTCCCATGTGAAAACGACCTACAACCGCTGAGTGGACTACTAATAAAGAGTAAAGATCTGGCCCTAAGTTTGCTGAATGAAAATAGTTTCAGTTGGTCGTCGATTGGATCTCAGTTGGATCGCATTTGAGTAGTTTCGTAGTCTGCTAAGAGTTTGAAGTATAGAAAATCACAATGGCAATGGAATGACAGTTGAGTTCCGATGGCAAAAAAATAGCAGACTTGGGGCCCTGTATGGTTCTTTTGTATTAAATAATGTACCGATATCGGAAATGATATCATTGTTAGTTACAATATTGGTGAACACCGTAGGCTACTTTCCAACGCGGAAAAACACCTTGTCCCCACAGTTCAGGCATTAAGTTGTAAGTGTAGTTGTATACATAGAGGTACAATTAGGAACCGTTTTCAATAACACATCCATTCTACGTATTTATCGGTAACAGAAGTCCCATTTGATAACACTTGCGTAACTTAGGGCTACGTACATGCCTAGGTCTAGACCGACTCTTTGTTCCTTTGTCAATGCGCTTTCATTGTATTCAAGTAGGTACCTATTACATACACTTTAACCTCTGGTTTTCTGATAAAAAGAACAAAGTGCCGGCTGATGCATGAGTGTATTGTGATGAATTGATAACCTAACAAGGCGAATGACATGATGAACAGATGTACTTCGGTATTTTCTTTTGTTTCTACGCCAGCTTCTAAGGTCATCTCTGTTCTGTATTTTCGGATCAAGATCAGCGAACCCAAAAGATGGGTACGATGGTCTTTTGAATTGCTGCATTTTTGTATGGTGCCATGTGGGTACTAATTAAAAACCCACAAGGTAACGAATTATGTAGGTATAAAAAAAGTACGACTGTAAAATTTGTAGCTATAAAGTAAGCTTTTGTTATGCCAACCAGAAACCATATTTTACATCCTCATTACAATAACCTAACAGCAAAGTTAGCAAACTGAGAGGTTGCCTCAACTTCTAAACTGTTCTTAACTTTTGTAAAGTAGCGGTTCAAGTTCTTAGAATATGTTATTAATAAGTATCTGAAATGCTGCTTCATTTCCTTGTAAAGTTTTACCTTACCTCTCTAGGGAGGAAAAACTCTCAAAACCAACCTAGGTGCAGTACATAAGCACAAATTTTATGTTCATCGAGTGTGTTACTACATTATGACGTACATTCGGGAAAAAATAGCTCATAATATATTTTTAAATACAAATGAAGTTGCATTATTAATAAGATGATTGAAATTCTAAATTTAAAATAGGCGATAAAAACTAGATCCATAAAAAACATACATACTAAGTAGCTAGTGTTGTAATCGGTTTGTTTGGCCGATACAATGACATTGGCCGTGACCGTGACTATGAAGGTTATGCCTTTAAAAAACTGCTACTTATTGATACAGCACTATCGTCAGGAGAGTAGTTTTTGCGATATCAATGAATAGTAGGTATCTATCTACCTACCAATAGTATCTACTCACTTATTGGTGTGAGTTCGAGAACAATCAAATTCTTTATAGTAGAGTTCATTGAGAAGATATTCTATCATGCGACCACGGCATGCAAATCCTTTTCGAAATGAGCTAATGTTTAACTCGTCATTAGATTTTTCTGTATTAATAAGTAAAGTACGTTCTAGTACTTAGTAACGTAGTAGTTCGTAGTAACGTACCTCCTTATCACCCGCATACTAAATGGAGATGAGATATCTTATCCTCAAATCTAGTGGAAAAGTATTTTCTACTTGTACAGCAATAAGTAGTTTCTAGCTTATGATGAAAACATGGTTGGCTGGCCAATAAATTTTACTTTGACGAAAGTTCGTTTGATTCGTATCGCTCTATTGTCGTCAACAAAATGTAACACCTCATCTATGACAGTAAACTGCGACGACGGTAAGATCTACTTCATCAAAGCAAGAATGAAAACGAAACTATGTAAAAAAATAAGTACAAACATATATAGTGCAAAAAGCACTTACTCTACTACTATCCATTCATACTCTCCGCCCTGAAAAATTATTTCCGTAACGGCCAAATTACACTCGTCGTTAGCAGCGAATGCCTTATTTTATTATTAACGTTTACGTTTACGATGGAACGATAAACGCGAATAATCTCTGTGACGTCACTATATACGAGACGTTAATTTTGATGAGCATATAAACAAGCGTTTTGTTTTGTTATTTAAGATCAGTGTTGGTTCGGGGCCCAGCGTGACTAAACCTTCTAGCTGCGTATACTGTCGTAGCCACATAGCTTTATTTCCGTGCTCTTCGTAGAAGGTGAAGAAATATGAAGCTTAAAAAAAAGGATCAGCCCCTGACTAGCAGCAGGACTATTTAACTATTGAGAAGTACCAAAGTCGAAATGTGAATAAAATGGTCTTCTCGTAAAAAGCGTTATTTTTTGTAGGAGATCCAATCCGGCTCAAAGATAAAAAAAAACACGATGGTTGTTCAGTTTTTTGACCTGCCCTTAAATATTTTCAGCTGTATTTTAACCTTATACAGATATTTTCCTGATAACCGATATACCATTAATACCATTTAGACGCTGATCAGATAAGCAAAGCTCGTATGCAAATGTGTCCTGTTTTACTATCACTTAGAAAAAGTGTTTGATGTTTATAGCCCAGTTACTGGACTCCAGTAGTGATATATGAATGAACAGTTAATTAGTGAAGTAGGATGGTGCTTAGTTAATCACACGTTCGGTGCAAAGTGTGTTTTGTCTCTTTAGATAGCGCATTGGTGTTAGTTCAATATGGGCTGTCTGCGATAGTGGTCAGTGCCCGGTACTACTACAGTTTGTGTCAACTGCATTATTGGAATTGTTTTCAAATATGGCCGTAAGTATAATTTATCTATTTTATATTCCAAAAAACGATTTTTTTATTGTGTGTTGGTGATAATTGTACACAATAAAGAATATATATAGAAGGTTATTGAGAAATTCAAATTTAATTTTAAGTTCTTGTTTGGTGTTATTTAGCGATCCCTTCCTTAAAACTATTTGTCATTTGTTAGATTACTGCACCGACTGTCCTGTCTATTCCCAAATTTATTTCTATATCTTCAGACGGTGTTTATGGCATTATTTAAATATTTTCTAAAACCTTTTGTAAACCTAAAAAAATATTTATTAGTTTTCGACTTATTTGTAGATTTATCCAGAAAAAATTAGAATCATAACATAACATCAGTATCAATTAAAATCTAGTTATAAACTAAACATAATAAGGATACATAGTATTCTTTGACACTTACCCGGTTGCCTACAAAACCATCTAATTTATTGCTTCTTGAAATGCCAATAGTACTTATTATCTTTCTATTTTATTATCGAAAATGTCAGTTGCAAATATACAGTAACTTATCGTTACTTCAGATCCATCGTGAAATTCAAAGTAGGAGAGAATCGAATAAACAACTTGCAAATTTTAGATTTGAATATTTTAGTAGAACGCCGAACCCTTGTCAGTCGTCTTTACTTGTACGATATTGAAACTGCCCTAGGAACGTTGGTAAAACAGAGCAAAATATGGTATTGATTTATTTTGGTTCCGCCAGAGAGGACGGGATCAAAACTTTATCTGGTAAATGGCAGTTGCCATTGTACGGTACCAGGCTTTGGTACGGGAAACCTACGGTAGGTGAGGTTTTTGACGAAATGTCCACTAGCAGGAAAATATTCAAGTCTAAGTTAAAATGGTGTCAAAACCACCAAGAACAGATCGAGATGGATATCCTGGCCGACAAACATACCAAAAAAGACTTCCGGGGTTTCTGGAAATGTACGCAAAAGCACAATCTTAAGCCTGGTTTACCTGTGAGCGTCGAGGGCGAGTTTAGAGACGAGGTCGTAGCCAACATATTTAAAGCACATTTCAACGTTGAGCCACTACTAAATAGTTCTGTTGTGAATGTGGTCGATGCTGACTCCATGACTGACAATCTGGAACCTAAAATCCATTTTACAGCCAAGGAGATTGATAAGGCTATTAAGTCTATGACCAGAGGCAAGTCTCCAGGTCATGACGGGCTCAGCATCGAGCATCTTCAGCATGCAGGACCTCACTTGCCGCGTCTTCTCGCTATGCTGTTCAACTTTTGTACAAGGCACTCGTATGTTCCTGACGAGCTGATGAGAACGGTCGTAGTGCCAATAGTTAAAAACAAAACTGGGGACATATCTAATAAAACCAACTATAGGCCGATCTCATTAGCTACTGTCATTGCTAAAGTGTTTGATGGCATGCTTAATAACCACTTGAACGCTGAAATAACCTTGCATGATAACCAGTTCGGGTTTAGGCCTAAACTGTCAACCGAAAGTGCAATTTTGAGTATGAAGCATGCCGTCAGATACTACACAGACCGCAACACACCTATTTATGCCTGTTTCCTTGATTTATCGAAAGCTTTTGATCTGGTTTCCTATCCAGTACTCTGGAGGAAGTTGCGCGAAGCCAATGTTGCACCGGAAGTAGTTAACATCTTGCAGTATTGGTACGGGAACCAGATCAACAGCGTTAAGTGGTCGGGAGCCTTGTCGGAACCGTACAGGTTGAGGTGCGGGGTGAGGCAGGGGGGGTTGA
The DNA here is from genome assembly GCA_029255805.1 of Keiferia lycopersicella. Lineage (NCBI taxonomy): Eukaryota > Metazoa > Arthropoda > Insecta > Lepidoptera > Gelechiidae > Keiferia > Keiferia lycopersicella. Next base: position 9,094,601 of record JARACZ010000009.1, on the reverse strand, counting down.
GCTCGCCTACGCTCTTCAACCTGTACGTCAATGAGCTTATCGCCGCTCTCAGCGGCTGCCATGTCGGATGCCATATTGATGATATTTGCTTTAATAACATCAGTTATGCAGATGACATGGTGTTGCTGAGTGCGTCGGTAGGTGGACTCCGAGAACTTATAAACGTCTGCGAGACATATGTTGATAGTCTTGGACTAAAATACAATGTCGACAAAAGTAAGATTATGGTATTTAAAGCTGGGTCCAATGATCCGACGGAGATCCCTCCAATCAGGTTGCGCGGTGAGCCTCTCGAGCAGGTGCAATATTTTAAATACCTTGGACACATTGTTACACCCGACCTGAAGGACGACATGGATATTGAACGAGAAAGGAGAGCATTGTCAGTGAGAGCGAATATGATAGCCCGTAGGTTCGCTCGCTGCTCGAAAGAAGTTAAAACAACACTTTTCCGAGCCTACTGTACATCTTTTTATACGAGCAGCCTATGGGTCTCATACACGCAGAAGTCTTACAATGCTCTCCGCGTTCAATATAATAATGCCCTAAGGACTCTGTTGCGGCTGCCTCGCTTCTGCAGCGCCTCTGGGATGTTCGCGGCGGTGAGCGTGGACTGCTATTATGCCACCATGCGCAAGCGTGCTACCCGGATGGCGACCAGAGCGCGGGACAGTCGGAATGGACTCCTGGCCGTAGCCAGCAGGTCGGATGGACCTTTTGCCAGACATTGGCGGGAATTACATGCACCTCCCCTCCAGTTGTGGACTAGGTAACTGTGTATACCAATTTATAAGGTTCATTTTAAATTTTTAAAATTATATTTCAATTCACTATGAATTACAGTAATATTTATTTATATTGTAATTGATTAACATTGATTTTTAATTCTGACTATTTACGTTGTATTATATAATTATTATTTTTTGGATTAATTTTTATTGTTAAGTACATATTATGTACTACCTACATGGTGCGAGTATTTTATTTGTAAAATTTATGAATGAAATGTAGTTACCTATTCCTAATTTGTATTTTATAATTTGTATGAGTTTTAATTACTTGAAATAAACGATTTATTATTATATTATTATAGTTGTCGGTTTTCTGTACCTACCTAAACTTTCCCTTAATAAACTATAGATTGGGTACAGAACTTTAGAATTGGACGGATTAGAATTAGAAGTTGTTCCGCAGGATCAAAGCCAGCATCTATTCGAATCCTCACCATTTTCTCTCTTGTTGCAGACGGAAAGCGAAACGTCATGCGAAGAGGCGGCAAGATTGACAGCTGAGGCCGCGGGCGAAGACGACGATGAGGCTTACGACTACAACAACCTCCCGCCGCCCCCCGACGGCGGGTACGGCTGGGTGGTCGTCTTCGCCTCCTTCATGTGCAACCTGGTCGTCGACGGCATCGCGTACACCTTCGGCATATTCCTGCCAGAGCTGGTAAACTACTTTGGCGAGGGGAAAGGAACGGTCGCCTGGGTCGGAAGTTTGTTGTCCGGAGTTTATCTAGCGGCAGGTGAGTACACATTCGTTTCTGTAGTTCTCTGATTTCTTATTGCCCTTACAGCGTTATGGTTAAGCTCATGCACTATCCTATGATCCTATTCTTTAGAAATGTAGGTGAGACACGGATGTTTTATCAATAGATAGTGGATGGGCCGAGCTATCAACAGAGTAGTACAGAAATAAGTGTGTACTCATCCGCTGCCAGATAAACTCCGCACAGTAAACTGACAGATACAGAACAGCCTTATTTGGAAAGAGTTTATTGTATAGAATTTATCTGCAGCGTGTGGGTGCACATTTATTTCTCTATTTTTATTTATGTTTCTTCTCGTAACAACATCTCCGTTGGGCGTAGCTACAGAGCCTTGATGTATTCGCCTGTCTTTCTACGTCTTTGAAGATACAAATAATATGAACTTTTCAATCTGAGGTAAACTGGTAAGATTTTGGTTTAAAAATAGTCACGCTACGTTACTAACAATCATAAGAACTCGCAGTCTCATTATAAACTGTAAATAATTGCAAACATAGGTATTAGAACTATTGCCTTGCAGTAACAAAACAATGAGTATTCATGTTGACGTTGTAGGATATTTTACCTACTGCCTTGTACTTATAATGTGCACTCAAGTTGCATTAACAAGGAAAACTATGAAGGAATTTACCTACTTTAATTATTTTTTTTGGCAGCAACGCAGCCTGCTTGCATTTTCCAATGGAGCAAGTAGTATAATTTATTGGTTCCAATATTCACTTCACTTTTGTTCCATATATTTGACCTTAAACGATAAACAATTTATGATTATGATCTAGTATTGCTCCTACATTACACAGAAGAGCATTTAGAAGTTATGGTGGTTTTACGGTCGTAGAGAAATTGATCGAGCATAATTTTCTGGCATTTCGGTCATCCGGATATAAGAGTCGTTTTACTGAATTGTCGGAACTAATGGTTATCGATGTTTATTAAAGAAATGAAAATAGTGCCTACATGATAAATACTTGGAGATTTTTTATATGTCATGCGTTTTTTATCCGATTACAGCAAAGCAAAAAGGAGGGTTATGATGACACTGTTTGTTTATACTTTGGTTGGCCGATGGTACCGCGTGGCATTAGGTTTAGGCCAGATCTTTGTAACTCTTCTGTAAAGAAATGATTAGTACTTACGTTAAAAATAACCTATTATTAATCGGTTTAACGTTCAACGGTCTACCAGGCCACGGTAGCTACTTCAGTTATTATCTATAAAAGTGAAAAATTGCAATATATTTAGTTCTTGTTTGGTGCTAACAAAATTTTCTACTATTGAATTCACTGTAATGGCGTTTCCTAGTCGCACTTCCGATATCCGATAGGCTGGAATAGTCCATTTCCTATGGATTTAGGTCACGTGACCGGCTGCATGATGCATTGGCTATTCCAGAGGTTCCTAAACAATGGTATCCTCGGGGTCTGACGATCTTTGCAGGTTTTGATAGGTTTGCATACCTACATAAATCACAATTTGTTGTCTACGAGGGTGGGTCTATATTTCCAATCGAGTGATTGAGTAATTTTAGCAAAAACTCGCTCTCTCATCCCTCATGTAAGTCTATTCCAGAAAGCACATTAGTCTATTTTGCATTGTTCTGTTCTCTTCCGATCGTCTTTATATTTTTTTCTTCCTTGTTTAAGGGTGTTTCATACAATGTGGCCGTGACGTTTAGAAAACTTTCGGAACCCCTGGTTCAATAGGAATGCGTCCACTTCGTTCGTAGTATAGTGTCGTTTGCACGTTGTCGTTCCTGTGACTTTGAACGAGTATAACAAATAATAATGCAATCGTATGTTTTACATTTTATGACCGGCGGCGGTTATGTATGCCGAGATCAAGTTCTAAGCCACGGTCTTGTTGCTACGTAGTAACAGCAGGTACTGGTTTGAGACTCATTCAATCTTATTTTGAGTCTCTATAAAAGCATTAAAAATATTATATGCAAAGGCTACTTATAATCACCTGCATCTTTTGTAAAATGTTAGCTCGATTTTGATGTGTATTAGAATTTATTAATTTAGTAATCAGCTTTTACTCAATTAAATATTTACTTAGTTCATATAAAGTGATACAAAATGTACATTGCGCTTGTATCTCGTACGGGGTAGGAAGAGCGTCAACGGTCGTAAAAAATACGATCGTTGTCGCCATACAAATATATCGTCTTATAAATATTAAGAGGCCGTTTGAGAAATATTTAAAGTGATATGATATGGTTGTACTTTTATCATTTCACCACTATCAATCCAAAAGTGTAAGAGGAAGTCTATCTAGAAGGCGCTTACTATGCCGCCAAAGAATGTGGCAGTCAATTTGATTGATGAATTGCGTAGATATCAATCTCGTACACTGTCGCGAAAAGATAAATGACCATAAAGTGGGGCTCTTCAATCGTTTACTTTGATTGAACAGTACAGACGTAGTAGGCCCGATCTCGCGATACGTAACAGCGCGTTTTAAACCATATACTTTAAGGGGTGTGTATAACAGCCCTCCGAATACGGATAGGGTAGAAGCAAACCATGAAACTGAACAGCTTGGCCGTAGGAAAATTTGTCATAAAAAGGCAAGAAAATTGAACCTCCCTCAATAAAAATAAAAACTAAATTATGATACAAGATCAGCCGACTGCCTTTACTAACGGAAGTCGAAATAGGTCCACCGCTATCCAGCTGCATCCTCGATTTAACTATAACGTAGGCAAACAAGACTCTTAATTGTTTTAAATGTTTCCTATATTAATGGTAGTACTTACATACAAGAAACATTAAGATAAATAGATAACACAAATAATTACTAACCTAATAGAATACTTGCTTGTCCTTCCTCTGGACATTCATAAGCTAGTAAATTGCACCGATGATAGTAAAATTAACTTTAGGAGGTTGATGCCTAACTTAACTAATTATTTTGACTGATAACAATGTTATCTACTTATTACTAGAATGTATACCGCTAGACTTGCAATTAACAGTTAAGAGGCTGACACGAGCTAAAAACCGGTCCCTTTCTGACAAATGTCAAACTGCGCGCGTGCGAACGGGACGGGATCTTCCGATTCAATGATATTTTCGTATTTTCGATGATAACTCGGTCAAAAATAAGTAATTTGAAAATCAAAAACTATATGTCGATAGAGTTATTGTAAGGCGCTCATTCTGATAATAAACACTTAATTATTGCGTGGGTTTTGTTCATACAGTTTGCGATATAATAGATTTTTAGAGGTAACTTTACGATGTTTTTCTATCAAGCTAAATTACTAATATCATGTTTTGGAAACAATAATACTACAGCAAATATCCTGAAGATTATTACCTTTTTTTTCGTCAGTTTTTCTGCATTTTATCTAGGGTGAAAATCACTTATAAAAGTAGCTTTTAGCTCTACTCAGCCCCTTAATGACGTAGCTATACGGTCTATAAGAGCCGAATTTCGCGTACATCAAGCATATTTTATACCTTACTCGCAGCCCACTCGGCAGTTGCACCCCCTACTAATCGTTTTCCTGTAGGAACAAAACTTTTTAAAATCGAATACAAACGAAATAAACCGCATGTAAATCGGTTGCGTGGTTTAGGAGATGTTAGCGGTGTCCGTGTCTGACAGACAGACACAGAAAATCAACTTTATTTTATACTAACTATTGATTTACCTTAGCGTAATCAGTATCAATTAGGTACTGGGCTTCGCAGTCGCCATGTCATGTCCCTTGAACTAAAATACGAGTATTTAAATGAGAAGCTCATGGTATGGTACCTAGTGCTAGCTAGTCAGTGTTATTTAGGGCTCTGGCACAAGGCCGCACGCTATCTGCTGATTAAATCGACAACTTGCCACTTCCATAGAAATAATCAGTTCAGTCATTTTGCTTGTTATTTTACTGTAAATTTTGTTTGTGATTTATGATTCGCATTTTATCTGTATAAATAATTTGTTATATGTTGATATTATTTTCGAATCGCGGGCTCACAGGGACCCGGTCCTTTGAGGCATGTTTGGGCCCGAAGCCAACAGCACAGAGAGAGGTCTTATTATTGGAATCTTTGTCGGGCTTTCAAATTTTTGCACTTTAGCGAGATATCACCTGTTTGGGTCATTATTTTGTATGCATTTTCCCTAAAGCAACGATTACATTTAGAAGGATCTTTTATATAAAAAAATCTGATGCACTTAGGTATTTAAGATAGAAGATTACCTTCGTATTATATTATCACACCCACTCGAGATACCGTTACAATGCTAAACCATTTTCGATTACAAAACCATTCCATATCTGTGTCATTGATGGCATGTTAATACTTTTTATGGCTAAGTCCAGATTTCGTATTCATTATAATTTTGCCATACTCGTAAATGTTAAAATGACATTAAAATAAAACGCATATATGTAGTTCATTGCCATGTCCATATTGCCTTCTTTGAGGGCTAAGCTCTTGACCTGTTAATGAAAATGTATAATATTCGATTTATGATTTGAATCGTATCATAAATGCCAATCAATTTGGACACTGTATTGTATGTTTCCTCAATATCTCCATAAGTCGTCATCAGCAAATCCTGGCAGACCACATTTTAGATAAAGATTTCATGCTTCTTTAGATCATCTGAATTTATCATACCACAGATTCATTGCTGTAAATATACCCGAAATTTTCATTTTCTATGACCAAATAAAAACGCTTGTGTTATCCGTTGCAGGTCCAATAGTGTCGGCGCTATGCAACAAGTTTGGTTGCCGCGCGGTGTGCGTGGCGGGGTCGCTGGTGGCGGCCGCGGCCTTCGTGCTCTCCACCTTCAGCCAGAGCGTCACCGTCATGATGCTCAGCTACGGCCTGCTGGGAGGTAACTACCTCAATATCTACTCATCATCATCATCATCATTTCAGCCGGACGTCCACAGCTGAACATAGGGAAGAGAACCTTTCTTCCCTATCGGTTATCGGTTCGTCATTGCCATTTCAACTTGCTTATCCTGAGAGCTATGTCGGTTACTTTCTAACTAGATCTACTAGTTTCTTAGAAACTTCTTCTATATTTATTCCGGGATTCATGACATTCGAGGTGGATGACGTCAAACAACATATAGGTCATGTCTGACTGAATGCAGAGGGCACAAGATCGCCAGGAGTAGAGAAAATTGGAGGAGGCCTACGTCCTATAATGGGCAACAAAAAGACCGTGATGATGACGATATTATAATTGAATTTTGAATCTCTGCCTAAATAACTGCCTATATCCGTATAAATTCCGAGTCACACAAGCACATACAGTACAGACTAATGTGCCATAACGCTAAACGTATTGATGCTTCCTCATCTGTATCTCATCATCTGCCTGCCCTTATCCCAATTTATTTGGGGTCGGCGCAACATGTCTTCCTCTTCCATTCATCTCTATCTGCAGTCAAATCTTCGTTTACACCTTTTTGGCTCATATCATCTTTTATACAATCCATCCAAACTTTTTTAGGCCTTCCTCTCCTTCTGCGTCCATCCACATTCATATTCATTACTTTCTTCGTCACATGATTTTCATCCCTCCTCATAACATGCCCATACCACGATAAACGACTAGCTCTCACCTTTTCTGTCACTGGCGCTACTTTCAAACTTCCTCTAATATACTCGTTCCTTATTTTATCCATCCTGGTCACACCGCACATCCATCTCAGCATTCTCATTTCAGCTACATGTACTCGCCTTTCATCCGTCACCTTTGTGGGCCAACACTCGGATCCATACATGACGACAGGTCTCACCACCGTCTTATAAATCATGCCCTTCAATTTGAGGGGCATTCGTGGATCGCACACTGTGCCCGTGACCTGTCGCCATTTCATCCATCCCGCATTTATCCTGTGCTTGATAGTCCGGTCTATCTCACCATCGCCCTGTATAAGTGAACCGAGGTACCGGAAGTCGGAGCAGACTGGCAAGGATATGTTATTAAGCGTTACCGGAACATAGCTAGAGAGACCGCCGAAATCGCAAAACATTTGTTCTGTCTTGGTTCTGCTGATTTTCAGGCCAACACTCTCTAGCTTTTCCCGCCAGTTTTCCAGTCTGCCCTGTACCTCTTGTCCACTTTCACCGACGAGCACAATGTCATCCGCGAACAGCATGCACCAGGGTGTCTCATCCTGTATTGCCGATGTCAGAGCATCCATTATTAACAGGAAGAGATAAGGACTCAGAGCCGACCCTTGGTGCAAGCCTACAGCCACACTGAACTCGTCGGTTGTACCAGCGGAAGACCGGACCTGTGTACTCGACTGGCTGTACATTGCACGTATCAAATCTACGTACTTCCCTGGCATACCTTTCTCTTTCAAAGCCCACCACAAAACCTCCCGGGGCACTCGATCGTATGCCTTTTCGAGATCGACGAACACCATGTGCAAGTTTTTTTGGGCACTTCTGTATTTTTCGCACAGTTGGCGAACCGCAAAGATGGCATCCATTGTTCCCCGACCCGGCATAAACCCGAACTGGTTTTCACTAATTTCACACTCTCCTCGCAATCGTCTCTCTATCACCTTCTCCCATACTTTAAACGTATGTGACATAAGCTTTATTCCTCGATAGTTGTTACAGTCCTGTACATCACCCTTGTTTTTATAGACAGGTACCAGCGTACTGTTACGCCATTCATCAGGGATCGCCACATTATGCAACAACTTATTGAAGAATAAAGCCAGCCACTTCCATCCATCCGCACTCAATAACATCCATATTTCAGCTGGTATACAATCTGGTCCTACAGCCTTTCCATTTTTCATACTTCTCACTGCCCTTTTTACTTCATCTACACTCACTTCATTCACCAAGCCTAAGTTACGCTGGACAAATTCTAGTTCTCCACTCCATACATTCTCTTCATTCATCAATTTTTCAAAATACTTCTTCCATCTCGCTTTCAACTGCTCGTTATCCACTAATACCTTTCCTGTTTCATCTTTCATACACTTCACATGCATTATATCTCTAGCACTCTTCTCTCTGTCTCTTGCCAATTTGTAGAGGTCCTTTTGGCCGCTAGGGCTAGCAAGGTTTTTATATAATTTATCTTGAACCTTGGCTCTTGCAATGGCTACAGCTTTTTTGGCGGCACGTTTGCAGGTGTTATAGGTCTCTCTTTTGGCGTCTTTCACACTCTCGCTTTCATTATCGACACTTTGCCACTCTTTGAACGCATTCTTCTTCTCTCTCAAAGCTGCTTGGACGTCTTCATTCCACCACCATGTATCCTTCTCGATGACACCCTTGCCTTTTGTTTCTCCAAGTACATTCTTCGCTACCATCCTTATACAGCCTGCCATTTCACTCCAACAATCATTCACTGACTTCCCTTCCATATCTCCCAATTCAATCATCTTGTCTACTACTTTCTTTCGAACATCCTCTGCCAACTCTTCTCTTTCCAATAAGTGCCATCTTATTTTGGGCTGGGACTGCGTTTTAATTCGGTTGGTTTGGACACACAATTTGATTTCCAGTAGTAGGAGTCTATGCTGAGAGACTACGGCTTCACCTGGCACTACCTTACAATCTATGACGCTCTTGAGGTTCTTTCTTCTAAGCAAGAAGTAGTCTATTTGCGTTTTATGGTTACCGCTTTTGTAAGTTATCAGGTGTTCATCTTTCTTCTGAAAATAGGTGTTAGCTATGGCTATATCAAATGCGCAAGCTGCCTGCAGTAAAGTCTCTCCATCATTATTCCTTGCACCAAATCCCCAACCTCCGTGAACTCTTTCATACCCCACATTCATTCTTCCTACATGCCCATTAAAATCACCTCCGATGTATATCTCTTCATTCATTGGTACCTCTATCATCACCGCATCAAATTCTTCCCAAAATTTCTCTTTCGTTCTGTCGTCACTTCCACTTTGTGGTGCATATACACTTACAATATTCAGTACCACACTTTCAAACATAACTTTCACTAGTATAATTCGATCATTCACACGTTTAACATCTGTCACACGCTCTTTCAAATCACTGTCTAATACTATTCCTACACCATTTCTCTTTCCATCACTTCCAGAATAATAAAACTTGTATCCTTCACCAATTTCTCTGGCCCTTGCACCCTTCCATTTCGTCTCTTGTAGGCACGCTATATTTATGCGTCTTCTTTTCAAAACATCTGCTAACTCCCTTCCTCTACCAGTCATCGTACCTACATTCCAACTCGCATACCTCAATCTCACTTCCCGAACACTGCTTCCTCATCTGTATCTATATGTACCTATGTAATTTGCCACAGCATTTGGCTTCAGGGGGTGGTAATGGGTTGCTGAAGCTCGTGTCATTTGGATCTCATTTCGTTCTCCGCCCACTTGTCATACCTATTTATGTACCTACATACAGGGGCATTGACTCGCTCGTAAATTGATCGGTCTTTTATCAAAATAGAAATGTGTTTATTAGATATACTATAATTGGCAATTGAATCTCTACTGAAAATGACATTTGTTAAAGATCCAAATGGGTCCATTCGAGTTCGGAATTATTACGTAAGGGTTATCCAACTCCTTAATAGACGAAATTGGCTTCAACCCAGGCACATTTGGCATACTATTTTGGGTCAATTGACTATTCGGGCATTCTTCGTTACAGATTGAAGGGCCATTGAAAGTTATAGTGACAAATTCTCTGATAGATCATATCGTAACCATTTTATTGACACGATATTACTGGATTGTGCGTTGTTTACTTGTGTGTAAGGTTAATTTATTTTGACATGGAGTAAGCGATGTGTGTGTAATCAATAAAATCACGTTGACTATGTTTTGGTATCGGCAAGAGGTTGTTTACGTTTTGAATTAGAATGATATTGTAAGCATTTCTTAGAAGTGTTTACAACTCGTGACTATTACGCACTAATTTCCTGCCAGAAGTGGTTTCTAAGTGTGAATTTAGACTTTATTGTCCAAAGCTGGCCTGAATCCAGCCAGCAACAGTATGGATTCCCATTGGTTTTTATTTAGGTAGGTTTATGTATTCTAGTATACTTTAACGTAACCGTGGGGACTGCGGGGAATACCGTACCTAACTTTATTGTTTCTTACCTCGTAATATAATAGAGGTCAGCTCAGCAGTACTTAAACGTCGTACTTAAGACGTAGACCCAAACACGTGTACTAAGATATAAAAGGATGAGATAAAGTTAATAACTCACATTTTAATGAACACTGTCACGAGAATGGGCGATGAGTGATGTAACCTTGTACTGTATTTGACGCATAGCATTTTTTTTCGTGGCTAATCCCAGTTCAGTGATTATCACCGAAATTTATCTTCCACATACTATATCCTGAAAGTTTGTACATTTTAGTAATTTTAACAGAGAAAAACAAATTCATTAACTCCTAAATTCAATAGCAACATCCCCCCTTATTTATACTATAACATCGTTAATAGAGCTGCTGTATCTTATCAGTTACTTGCCCTCTATTTTTTATTTGGATCTATCGTTTTATTCTCCCTTCTGTATAGATGAAGAAAGCGGTAAGTTCTTGTTCCGTCGCACACACTGGGAAAACCTGCTCCCAGCAGTGGATGTCAACAGGCTGTTTATGATTACTTTCGTGTTACTTTCTATGAGTCGTGTTGATAAAATTCCTACCGCGTTTCAGCGTTATAATAAGATCTAATTGCCTGCACGCGTATTTCACGCGAGTTTAGTCAGTAATCAGTTAGCGTGTGTGACAATGCCAATTGCCAATTGATGCGTGAGTCGCGGCAGACGTGAGAAATATGCAAATGTGCGAGCAGTCAGCCTTGGCACGCTGGAACACATACATAAGACATTGTGGTGCCAATGCCAGCACGCTCTTAGGAAGTTTGACTTTTTGTAAACATATTGAATCCTTTATTGAGCAAACCGGTCTGTCTATATGAGGTGTAAAAATAGGTGCCAATATATTAGTTGCCAATATATTAAGGGGTGTAGGTATGCTCCCCAAGGAACATAGGTCGAAATATGAAAAATATTCGGACCTCCCGTAGAAAATTAACAAAAGGTCCAAAAAAATTCTTATATTTCGACCTATGTTTCTTGGGGAAAGTTGTTCAGTTTCATGGGCTGATTCATCCCTGAGAATATTTGCAGCAAATAGTTTTACACCCTGCATAAGACATTATGGTGCCAATGCCAGCGCGCTCTTAGGAACTTCGACTTTTTTGTAAACATATTGAATACTTTATGAGCAAACCGGTATGTCTATATATAATTCGCAGAAAAAGTGGTCTTAAAATAAAAATGAGAGCCGTATGATTTGTGTGTAACATCGCACGATGGATTATGTGCTTGGTTAGAATACTTGAAGTGATTATTAAAAATAATATCAAAACTTTTCTTCAGAATTGATTATACAAGTAGTTAGGCAAATCAATTCGATACCTTAGCAGTGAAATCCTTATAAAATTCTAAATGTGACTGCTACAGCTAAAATCCTGCTTACAGACTTACTTTGCTAGACATTTTTATAGGGTTATAGGTAGATAATGGCGCGTTAAATGCTGTTATTGATTTGTGACACGGAAAAACCACTAAAGCGCGTGCCAGGATCGTGGCAGGAGCTCTTTTCCGAAAAGTCGCAATTCGATTCGGTGCACGGTGGTACGCAGCGACTTGTCTAACTAAAATTGCTTAAAGTTCTACTACTCGATGTTTTTATAGTCCAGTCCAGAGTATGTGTGAATCGATATGTAAACTAGAAGTTGTTCGCATGAATCGGATTACGACGTTCAGAAATTGTGCTCCTGTTAGTCCAACTTGTACTGGATCGAAACTGTTTTATGATTTATTTACTAGAGGGTTGGTTTAAGCCGCGTACGATTTATAACCACAAAACTATTTGTTTTCGATGACCTATGACCTTCAAAAGGAGGTACATACGTAGTATCGTGTATCCAGCACGTGCACATTTTATTTAGTTTCCACTGCATTGCAGCAGTTTGAAAGTTTGCGTAACTATGTATTGGGTGTAAAATAACTGCAAATACTTTAAGGAGTGAACCTGTATACTATATAGTACAGTTTATAAAAAACTACCAATCTCTCTCTTTTCGCATGGGACACCGAGTCGTTCAAAAACTATCGATAAAACTGCTTTTTTTTCTGAGGAGTCTTGGGGAAAAGTGATCTGTTTACCCTCGAGTTTTCTCCTCAAAAGAAACTCATTAAAGGAGTTTACCCGGCATCTAAAGGTTTAGCAACGCTCTGGAGGAAACCTACCTACAGTAAAACCAATTTAAATACATAAGTAATAGGTATGTACGCATGTATACTTTTATGGCGATGATGTAGTTGAATATGCGAATTCATGATATGTAATTGCTTCATTGGACTAATTGAAGCACACATTCCTTTGAGCGCCATAGTAATGCGAATTTTAAAAATTAGTTCGTATCCTAATTTGTCAAAACACGTAGCAAATAAAGTAAGAAGACCATATATATACCTATACCTAATCTCTTATCACAATACATCTGTCTAAAGGAGTTCACTGCATGGACGTAGGCCACTGGCCACCTCCAGGGCAAACAATAAGGGACGATGTCTTGTTTTCGCCATTCACTCGCTACCAGCACCATCAGCTGCCGATAACATCACCGACTGTAAAAAAAGTGGTAGAATTAGCATCTGATAAAAATGTTCAAGTGAAAAATGTCTTCTTAGTAGGAAGTTTTAATAAAAGCAAAAACTGGCACTTACACCTTCTTTGTTTGAAAGCAAGTATAACTCGTACTGCGGAATTAAAATGTGGGGTTGGGGCTTTGCCAGCCAAGTTCAAACAGTTTTCAGTGTCGAGTGAAAGTACTAAAGTTTTTCGAGCTGATACTTTTCACCCGACTGCTTCAGAAAGAGTATTGTAAATTCTTCTTCACGGGCTAAAAGCTCTACACCCCAAAGTCTTGGCGGATCTTTATAATATGAGGAGTCGTTAGATCAGGTTCATCTCAGCAGAGCAGGTGACACTGGCTATATTAAAATTTTATTACCTGGTGTGACCGAGCCATCCATGCTGAGGTACTTTGGAAAATGAAACCTAACTAGGTTGATTTATTGCCCCCAAAAGATAAAAAAAACATGTAAATCGTTGGAACTGTTTGCGCTACCCACCTCTCAAATAGTTTCAAGTTAAAGTATGACTATTATTAAAAGTATTCTTGTGGTATTAAAGCGTTATTCTGTCACCCCGTAATGTTGGTGAAATAAACATGTTACCGCAATTAGGTAATATTTAGACTATTTATGTTTGAAATATCGAATGACCCATCAACTACTAAATTGTAAAACAACACGCATTTCAGTATGGTTTTGAAAATGACTAACTTATTTCATGATCTCATCTCGAAATTAGTACTTGTTTAATTAATTCATTTAGGTAGATGTTAATATTACTTACTCTTGTAAGGTTATAGAAGTGTTTCAGAATAAAAAATAAGTATGCTGAAATCCACTTGACTGACTGACATTGACTTGATACAAGTTTGTATAGAATGTAAAATATAATGTGAAGCTAACAGCAATAATGCCGCATTCCGCAGCAAGAAAATTACATAATATTTTATGGCGGTATTCGCGATAGTTAGTTGTCGCGCTAAATGAAATCGATATTCATTGCCGTGTACAAGCACCTACTACACAGTGCCGTGATTATCAAGTGTAGTCTGTTCGAGGCATTTGCAGTACTACTAATAACCTCTTCTATATTGGTTCAGCAGTATCTGCTATAGCTGAAATATAAACTACCGGTCACCATCTGGTTAATCTCTTAAATTATATTCTGTTGGGATTTACAAGAGACTTAAAAATGATCGAAATATCGAGGTTGAATGTTTGGACATGTTTAATGTAATGTAGACGGGTGTCTCCTGTCTAGGTAGGGAGCCGGCGAAGGTCGCTAGTCTTCAGCTGATGCTGGCCAGTTGCCAAGTGATGCAGACGCTACGGCGCCGACCACATGTCCCAGTGTATTTGCACGTATTCTTTTGTCGTAATTTGGCTTGCATTTCAAACATAGGTATGCATGATACCTATGCAGGCATCTACCTAAGCTTGAAACAAAGGTCTTCGTTTGGTATATTTGTTCCGTAAAAGCAAATAGTTCTTTGTGGCTACTTATGTTGATAGATAATGGCCGTAAAACAAAGTAAAGGTCGTTTTATGGCTAGGAAACTGTGATTAATTGGTCTTGTCGGCTAGGTACTTAGTAAATACACTGCGAATAACTGGCGAGAATTTTTCAAATATCGTCTATTTTCAAATTGTTTCGATGCCAGTTTGTGAGCTCATCGATGCTCTACCTACACTATGGTTTACGGTTTGTCACCGTTCAGTACTGCTTGCCAACAACTTACTTTCATATAAGTAGGTATGTATCTCAAACACATTTTGACTTCTTTCATACGAGCGATATTTGGAATACGAGGAAGGAAGACGCTTGCGTGTGTACCGTCTCTTTGTCCTGACTTACGTGATTCGAATGAAACGTGTCTCTTTGAAGGTATAAATTGGCATATCCGTAACGTGTAGCTTCCACGAAATATTAACCTTTGTGTTTGAGTTGTAGGTACTTCCAAATATGAAGAAGCACTATGAAAAATGAAAAAAATGCGTTTTAATATTTGTTAGGTACTAAAATTATAACACTAATTAGATATCAAACCACCACATAATTAGCATCCGACTTTTTCTGCGCGCAGAAGCTATAAAATACTTAAACAATAAAAATAGGTCAGTCAATTCTGTTTCTCTAAATTGATTACCTTCGATTAGGAGCGGAACGGGAATATGGGGCAATCAAGTCAAGTTTTCTTTATTTCCCTTTTCGTCCTTTTTACAAAGTTCTTCATTTCTATAGAAATTATTGCCATTGTTTCAAATAACGCGGTAAGCAATTTTAACGGCATGGCGGTAATGGTATCAATATTGTTTGATTTTCAAATTCACCACCGACGTTTCGTCTAAAACAAGTGCGAATGTTGTCGAAATGTGGGTTTATTAGTTTTACGTATCCATGCGGGAAATGACGCATTACACGTTAGTGGCGTTGAACCCGGTTCGCAACGAGCCACATGCCCTTTGTTCGAACGATTTGTGGGCCGTTTGGTGCCGGCTGCCGGCTGCGAACACTGATTCATACCATATCATATTCCCGATTGGCATGTACCTTACATAAAATGGCAGATAAGTACGTACAAATTACTGAAACGATGTATTAATCAACTAAAAGTAGGTACTCACAAAAACGCAAAAATATAGAATAAACTTGGGGAAGAACTGTGTCTGGTAGCTAGCTTCACATCTGCGCAAAGTAGGTTGTTCAGAGTAGTAAAAAACGAGTTATATAAACATTCGACGTCTAAATTAGTCGTAATTTAGGGGTATGAGGAATGGTCTTGACTCTACCTATATGGTTTCACTATGAATATTGTTTTTGATTGATGTCGAGGTCGTCGTACGGTCGTACACGACACGGGATTGCCGGCTGTTGCTCTCCGCATGAAAAGTGTGGGTTCCCCACGCGTGTGTCTGGCCAGAGTGTGCTTTGATCTGGCAGTCTGCCTAATCGGACGAAATTCGCCAATCATGGCCCATTGGCTTCTTTGGACGTGACGAATGAGGGTTCATTCTTGACAGTTTTTCCTTGGTCGATATAATAAGAGGGTCGTTAGTTCCTACATCATTACAAGCTGGCTTAAAAGTAGCGTGAATCACAACGATTTTTTAGAAACAAAAGACGAAACCTCACAATCTGAATCTTTTGCGTTGAACACTGCTCTTTCTTTATTTTACTTTCTTTTTGCACGGCAGACAAGATTGATACTGTAAACATTCGGATCAGAATGTTCTTTAGGTACAAAACACAATTTCTCTTCTCATATTATCCGTAGATCAAAGGTGGAGGCAACGAACCCTGACTCGAATCAGGGTAGGTAAATAGGGTAGAGCAGAGTAAGTTTAAATCGTGTAGTATCGACGCTAATCCGTTTACACATGTTAGGTTAGGTTGGTGAGGAGCTTATTTCATTATAGCGCCTTACGTCGGGGCGCCTATACAATCAGCCTGTCTAGATTGATCTTCGATAAGGGTCTATAGCTAGTAGTTATATTGTCTTGTATATTACGTATGATGCAACATTTTTTCGCTGCCGTAGCCCCTAAAGTGTCCGTGACCTTTAAGTCTGGTAAAGTTTACCTTTGTTTTATTTTCAGGAATCGGCTTCGGCATGATCTACCTCCCGTCAGTGGTAGCTGTCGGCTACTACTTCGAGACCCGTCGCTCCCTGGCTACGGGTATCGCGGTGTGCGGCTCCGGAGTTGGCACGTTCAGTTTCGCCCCTTTAGCCGCAATGCTGCTCAATTACTTCGGCTCGTGGCAGAACGCTAACCTGCTGCTTGCCGGGCTCATTCTGAACTGCGCTGTGTTCGGCGCGCTTATGAGGCCTTTAGTTTATCCTAAGGTAAGATTGTCACTCCAGTATTGTCTAGGATACGATGGTCTAGGAAGTTTAAAGTACAGATTTGCGTCGTCGTCGGCTGCTGTTGAACTACTTCTGTTTGTGGCAGACCGCTAACCTCTGATTCGGAACTGCTATATGTGTGTCCAGTGTTCTGCTCCATACCTAGTTTCTAATAGTTACCCATGAAGGTTTGTACATGACCTATTTATCCTGAAATGTGCAAAGTTATTGTTGACATCCCACGCTTCAAAACTTGCCATTTTACGCTAATAACTACACCTGGATTCCCTGACATTAAAAGCTTATAAATTGTGATTGCAGACTTCTGGAGAAAAGCCGTTGCTGCAGCGCATGGCTGAGGAAAAGCGGATGCAGATGGAGCGAGGGTCGATAGGCGGATCGTACTTCGTCGTGCAGCTGCCTGACGGGACTATGGAGAAAAGACTGAAGGTAAAACCCATATGGACTAATTAGGCTAGGCATAAGGTAGTAAATAGAAGTGTTTTTTTTACTAGCTGCCTGCTCTGCCCATTCCCAATGGTTGCACTCGCTGCTAATAGTTTTCTAGTGGGAATAAGACTCATAACTACTCTCAATTACTTGCATAAGACTCTTAATTACTTGCATAAACTTTATTCTAGAAGCACTATCTGTTTAAAAAACCCTAATTAAACTCAAAGATGGAAAGAGCTCTCAAAAATCCAAAATGGACCTGGCATTTCCTTTCAGCGACGGGACATACGCAAGCAGTCTGGAAGCAGTCTCCGATAGGAAATTTAGTGGCTCTTACCTTTAAGCGCTTTGCATAGTATGCGGTTTAGAAAAGCTGATATCAATGACGTTTAGATCATTTGAGAATATGGTGCCCCACAGTAAAAGGAATTTTAACTTTTTGCACTTGAACTATGCAGGACCTGCTGGAGGCTAACCCCTAAGCAATAGCGTGGCCGAATACTGGTCCAAAAGAATTTAATTGTTGCCCATCGATTCGATGAAGAACTTCTGTTACAAAGCTAGTATAAAAGGAATATGTTTTTCCAGGCCCCACTAAACATAGACCCGGGCGTCCACTCTTCCCTGAACCTGGAGGCACTCGCGCGAGTGCCGACCATCCCCAACATGCCGGGGCTGCCCCCCGCGCCCACCCTCCCCACCATCACCGAGGCTAAAGTCGTCGAGGAGAGAAACGACAGGAAAAAGGTATGACAACTTAACAGAGAATGTTCTGCAAAGTCAGTTTCTGACTAACTTTCTTCCATTTCGATGATATGAAGGTCCACCATTACTGAGGCTAAAGTCATAGAGGAGAGAAACGACAGGAAAAAAGGTACGACAACTAACAATAAAGTCGGTTTCCGACTAACTTTCTTCCATTCCGTTGCTAGTTCTTATGCCCTGAAGGCACATGTTCGTCATCTTTAAACTCACTTCATTCCGAAATTCATTCAATTACTGAAGCTAAGGTCGCCGTGGAAAGAAACTACAGGAATAAGGTACGACAACTTAACAGAGAATGTTCTGCAAAGTCAGTTTCTGTACTAAGCTACTTCCTATGTTGGTACTCATCACTGTTGCTGTTGCCTATGGTTGCTGAGAATAAAAATTGTATTTATAATTTTAAGTTTATTGATCTCTTTGTCCAGGAACACAAATTAAAACTGCTCTAGATATAAGGTCGTTTTGATAAACTATAGCAATTTTAGCATCTATTTTGTGCAATTGTCATGACTTATATTCCAGGCTGAAAACACGAACGGCACAACGCACATAACGCCGAACCCCGCCCAAGCGCAACACATATCTCGCAACGTGTCTTCGCCTGCCTTCAGCTCGCAAGCGCCCGGCCTGCCCAAGAATGGCTCCGTGCCCTTCTTCGACCGCCAGAGGAAACACAGCACCGGGGAGAGGTCAGCTGAGTAGGGACTCATGTAGTACATTGTAATATCGAGCATTATAGGGATAATTATTGACATTATAATGTATAACATGACAATCGCCGACACAGTATTATACATACCCCATCTTTAGCCCGCAAGCGCCCGGCCTGCCCAAGAACGGTCCGTGCCTTTCTTCGACCGCCTGAGGAAACATAGCACCACCGGGGAGAGGTCAGCTCAGTCTCCATGATGCTCGACATTATAATACACAACATGACACCGTATTATACATAACAATACACGACAGTGGAATCATTTGTTCGCAAACTCCGCCTTGAGACTTTTGACAGAAATGAGAAAGATGCAAATACAGAGGATACATTGACAAAACACTATGTTCATACCAATACACCCAAAATAATAATATATTTCCTTTTTCTGAAATTACAGATTCAAACCGTCCTTATCAGCAATCAAAGCCACGTCCAAAACTTCCATGAATAGTCAAATGAGAATCGCGGGAGATGTAAGTAGCATTTACTTAAACACATGAGTTAGTCTTATTTTCTTTAGAAAATTAAAAAACAAAAAGATAGAAGATGGAAGCTCTTGCCTTAAGTGTTTTCAAATTTTAAATAGTCATTCCGTCGGCCGCGAAATGACACAAGTTTTCTTAAAGTTGTTGGGTATCATGTGCTATTCTCCCGATTTCAAGTTTTACACATATTGTAAGCGTTTTTTAATTTACGTGTGTATGACAACAAACAATTTCCGCGTTTCGACTAGGAACATAAAATTGTTATAAAAAAGAGAAAATTGTGTCCGCAATTTTTCTCTTTTATTCAATGCCTAATTCATTTCATCAGAATGACAGTATTGTATTGTAACTTTCTGACATTCTAAAAGCACTCATTGTGAATCTACTACAACTACTACTACAACAGCCACAACAGTTCACTGCTGGACATAGGTCTCCCACAAATTAGGGTATTTGCCATATTCACCACGCTTGGCAGGCGGACTGGTGAGCGCAGCGCAAGTTGTATTATAGATTTTCACAGTGAACGCTGCTGCCAATTTCATTCTGATTGTAATAAACGATTGAAATCTTGAAATTTCCTTTTTTCAGGGTGACGGAGACAGTGTAATGTACAACTCCAAGCTGTCAGTGGCGGGGCCACGAGAGCCCTCTCGCATGGTGCGCCCCATGTCTCGCAAAGACATCTTCTACTCGGGCTCCGTGCTCAACCTGCCGCAATACCAGAGTCAGAAGTCGTTGCAGGGGTACAGGAATTCGGTTCTCAGCTTGCCACAGAGTAGACAGACCGGGGATTTGGAGAGGCAGGAACGTAAGTCGCATTATTCTTCGTAAAAATCTAAATTCTTTGATTTGACGACCGATGTGGATAATGCGGCTTCCTGTGACGCAGAAGGCTTTGGAACAACCATATTTGCGATTTCGCAACTGGCTCCATAGTAAAAGTTGTTCAAAATCATGAGTAAAAACACTCTACACTACCTACCTAGTTATGATGCGCAACCGCGAGTTCGATTCTCTCTTCACTTGGAGACAAAATTATTCACTTGTTGTTTTGATAAAATCCATACGATTTGACACTTGTGAAGTCTTCTCGCCAGCGAGATAAGTCTCTATACTGTGCGTATCATAAAGGGGCAGGTGTGTGTGCCGTGTAATGCCGGCTTAGAATAGCGACACCCCATTTCTTTCCTGTGCGTGTCGTAAGAGGCGACTGAGGGACTCGAGGGTTTTAAATGTCTTGCAATTTTAGGCAACAGGCTAACAACTTGTCACTCTCGACTTATCTGCAACGACCCTCAAATATTGTCAGACGTAATTGGCGATAACGACCGTAATTTTGCGATTGTTATCGCTCTGCCTACCCCGCAAGGGATAAAACCGTGATATGTGTATGTATGTATGTAAGTGTGTACTGAGACCGACTAAAAATTATCCAGCATAGAAACTCAAAAGTTAGATTTTCCTGCATTCCAGAATACGACCTATGCCCGTGCCTGAAGCTGCCCAACTCGTTCAAGTCGGCGTTGTCGTCGATGCTGGACGTGTCGCTGCTGCGCGACCCCGCCTTCATGCTGATCGCCGTGTCCAACGTGTTCGGCATGGCGGGCCTCTACGTGCCCTTCGTGTACATCGTGGACGCCGCCGAGAATAACGTGAGTTATATATATGTGGCTTAATGTCATAGTTGCAAAAGGTGAAAGCAGAAAAATGTCACAGTGGCAAAATGTCAGTCAGCCATTATCTCCCAGTGGTAAATGTCAATGTATTCAATATATGTAAGTAGACGGAGCCATTAATATTTACGTGTCCTATCCACACAGCTGATGGTGTTTTATTTAGTCAAAATATCACTATACTTACAACCTGTCACTATAGTGATACACAAATTATATCCGAACGGCCGGTTCTATATTTGTCGGACGTGGCGATAGCGACCGTATTTTTACTGCCGTTAACGCTCTGCCTACCCCGTAAGGGATAAAGGTGTGATATATGTATGTATGTAAAATATCACTGAGGTATCAAAAATACAAAATTAATTGCAGACTTACTTACATGGTGCTACATGATCTATGTAACTTTTACATGATGTATGTTTTTCTATTCCACAGGGCATAGAAAAGTCGCAAGCATCGTTCCTGTTGTCGATAGTGGGAATCACGAACACCGTGGGGCGTATAGCGTGCGGGTGGGTGGCCGACTTCCCCTGGATGGACTCACTACTGCTCAACAATATATGCCTCGTCATAGCCACGGTGAGATTGATTGATTGAAAACTTGTGCTGAGTGATTGAAAAAGGTATAAAATATCATATCCCATCGGTTTCTTCGTTACATTCCTAGCCGCCTTTTACATTCCCTGTGTCTAGGTTGCCATGATACACATATACGAAAACAGAAATATACAGTCCAGCTATAAGGTATAGACAATAAATGAGGGCGCCATTTTCTTCGCGATTTGTCAAATCTGACAGATAACGGCAACAATTTTTCATACAAATTTTTAGTTCCATTTAACTTCTGTAAGGTAATGTTACTTTCAAATATTGAAACGTCAATAAGTTGAACACAAACTTTGTTTACAGATATCGGTGGGTGTGACGCCTTTCTGTTATTCATACGCCGCCTATGTAGCGGTCGCCATCGCCTTCGGCCTCGCTATTTGTAAGTCACAAATGTTATTTTTAGTAAATACCTACTTGTATTTGTATGCCGGTCATGTTTCTTTCCTTAGGAAAACTATAGAGTCCTGTGTAAAATTGTTAAAAAAATAACTTGTTAAAAATTACGTAACTTGATGGAGAAAGCGACAGCTGCAGAATTTTAGGGCAGATTTAGACGTATACACGTGCTATACGCATGTTTAGCGCGTATTAGTACTAAATTCATATGAGCAACCTACGCGCTTCTCCCGCGTGGGTGAACTGGCTGTTAGACTTTGTAGCATTCAAAAAACAAAAAAACGTTTAGCCAGCGCTTACATCTGAATCCGTCTTTATGATGCAGGTTCTTTATTCTTGTTCTGTAGCTTTATTAACATAAACATAAAAAAACTAAGTTCTTCAAACTTAGTTATCAAATTGTCTCATCAGATTAAAATCGTGCTAAATAGTTGTAGCAGTTCAACTAAAGAAACCCTTATCTACAGGCGAACCGCTATTCACCAAACTTTCTCTCTTCCAGCGGGCTACATCTCGCTCACATCAATAATCCTCGTAGACCTACTTGGGCTGGACAAGCTCACCAACGCGTTCGGACTCCTCATACTGTTCCGTGGCGCGGCCGCTATAGTGGGATCCCCCTTAGCCGGCGCCGTGTACGATATAAACAAGAATTACGACGCGTCGTTTTATATGGCGGCCGCATTCTTCTTAGCTGCGAGTTTGACGTCGTTTGCTGCGCCATTGTTCCGCAGGTTGGTATTCTTTCATAATAATATCGTGTGGGACATCGAGTCCATGAAAGACCCGATGAACCCTTGATGTTAAATAAATTGTGGAACATATTTCAAGGTGACCGAAGGATTTTATTTTTTGTATCTGACTACTTATGTTTTTTCAGGCTGAAAACCTTCCTCTTGGATCACTATATTTATTAAATAAAAACTGCATATAAATCCCTTATGTGGTTTGAAAGGTTTAAGGTTAATGTATGTATACATAAAGACGTAAAAAAGCGATTTCGCTTTATACAATATAGTGAAGACTTACTTTATTCCTATCTCCACAGAAAACAAGAAGAAATTATCCATCCAGTAAACGTGCTAACCCCCATCGACGAGGACCTAGGGGAGGGTGACGAGGAGGACCCCGACGACACCCCCATCACCATGGGGGCCCACATAGCGAGCAGACCTCCCCCCACTATCACCGAGACCGCCGCCTCGCCCTCCGACCCCCCCTCCGACCCCCCCTCCGACGTCAGCCAGCGAGAGAGCGTGCTATAAGGTATACCCCCCCCCCCACCATGGGGGTCACATAGCGAGCAGACCTCGCCCTCCGACCCCCCCTCCGACCCCCCCTCCGACGTCAGCCAGCGAGAGAGCGTGCTATAAGGTATACCCCCCCCCCACCATGGGGGTCACATAGCGAGCAGACCTCGCCCCCCGACCCCCCCTCCGACGTCAGCCAGCGAGAGAGCGTGCTATAAGGTATACCCCCCCCCCACCATGGGGGTCACATAGCGAGCAGACCTCGCCCTCCGACCCCCCCTCCGACGTCAGCCAGCGAGAGAGCGTGCTATAAGGTATACCCCCCCCCCCACCATGGGGGTCACATAGCGAGCAGACCTCGCCCTCCGACCCCCCCTCCGACGTCAGCCAGCGAGAGAGCGTGCTATAAGGTATACCCCCCCCCCACCATGGGGGTCACATAGCGAGCAGACCTCGCCCTCCGACCCCCCCTCCGACGTCAGCCAGCGAGAGAGCGTGCTATAAGGTATACCCCCCCCCCCCACCATGGGGGTCACATAGCGAGCAGACCTCGCCCTCCGACCCCCCCTCCGACCCCCCCTCCGACGTCAGCCAGCGAGAGAGCGTGCTATAAGGTATACCCCCCCCCCACCATGGGGGTCACATAGCGAGCAGACCTCGCCCTCCGACCCCCCCTCCGACGTCAGCCAGCGAGAGAGCGTGCTATAAGGTATACCCCCCCCCCCCACCATGGGGGTCACATAGCGAGCAGACCTCGCCCTCCGACCCCCCCTCCGACGTCAGCCAGCGAGAGAGCGTGCTATAAGGTATACCCCCCCCCCCCACCATGGGGGTCACATAGCGAGCAGACCTCGCCCTCCGACCCCCCCTCCGACGTCAGCCAGCGAGAGAGCGTGCTATAAGGTATACCCCCCCCCCACCATGGGGGTCACATAGCGAGCAGACCTCGCCTTCCGACCCCCCCTCCGACGTCAGCCAGCGAGAGAGCGTGCTATAAGGTATACCCCCCCCCCACCATGGGGGTCACATAGCGAGCAGACCTCGCCCTCCGACCCCCCCTCCGACGTCAGCCAGCGAGAGAGCGTGCTATAAGGTATACCCCCCCCCCACCATGGGGGTCACATAGCGAGCAGACCTCGCCCTCCGACCCCCCCTCCGACGTCAGCCAGCGAGAGAGCGTGCTATAAGGTATACCCCCCCCCCACCATGGGGGTCACATAGCGAGCAGACCTCGCCCTCCGACCCCCCCTCCGACGTCAGCCAGCGAGAGAGCGTGCTATAAGGTATACCCCCCCCCCACCATGGGGGTCACATAGCGAGCAGACCTCGCCCTCCGACCCCCCCTCCGACGTCAGCCAGCGAGAGAGCGTGCTATAAGGTATACCCCCCCCCCCACCATGGGGGTCACATAGCGAGCAGACCTCGCCCTCCGACCCCCCCTCCGACGTCAGCCAGCGAGAGAGCGTGCTATAAGGTATACCATGTCTTTCCCGTGGGTGTCGTAGAAGCCGACTAAGGGACTCGAGGGTTTCATGTGTATTGCAATTTGAGGCGACCCTGAGGCGAGAAAGTACCCTCAAACATTTGTCAGACGTGGCGATAACGGTCGTAATTTTACAGTAGTTAACGCTTTTCCGGTGGTGGGGTACCAGGAATACAGGCGTGTGTGTGTGTGTAAACTATGACATACATACATACACACAAATCATTGTATGTTTGCATACAAAAATTCAGAAATAGAGCTTCATATTTATGTTTATATTGTGAAGGGAATATTTTTAATCCTTTATCGTCATCCTTGTTTCAGATCCAAGTATTGTCGAGTGGCGATAAAAAGGTATGAAAATGGCGCGATGTGATAGAATATTTCGATCGGACCTTATGGTAAGAACATTACGGTCCTTTCTCTATTAGATAAGAATAATTTCCTTAAATAATTTAAAGTATTTCGTCATCAGAAAAATATAAACTAAGCGATCTCATTTACTTATTTCTGACGACGTGATATTTAGAATATTTACAGAAATTACGTTAAAATTAACGAAATTATTTATTTCACTTGTGATTGAATTTATCGAAATAAATTATTTCGTTACATTTAAAACTGGAGATATGAATGTGTTAAACACGTTATGCGAAAGTTACCACAAATTAACTATTAAGTTTTAAAATATGACAAAATATGAGTACAGGCAGACGTACGATAGACGCCGAAGACGATTTAAACAGTAAACTTAAGTAAGAAGTATGTATTTTACTCTTCGCAGTGAACGGATCATGTAAATGACCTTTTTAAAAAATTCAAACTTAGGATGGTATTTCACAGTTGCATAATATTTGTACCAAGTTATAGATTTCTTAAATTAGGAGCAGAATAAAATTGCCGTTTATTGCTGGCTTAGAATAACCGTACGTCGTGTTTCCTGCGGGTGATGGTTTCATGTGTATTACAACTTTAGGCAACAGGCTGACAACCTGTTACTATAATGATACCCAGTATTCCTGAAACGGCCCTCGAATATTTGTCGACGTACAAATGACATATTTTTACGGGCGTTCATGATCTGCCTACCCCATAAGGGATAATGACATTATGTGTTGTGTTTATAGACCAGAAAAAATCAATAGTTTATCACCACCAAATCCACTTAACATGAATCACAATGATACAGGAGCGTAATTTCCTCCGTCCGGTGTAACTGTGTGATACCATTTCTAGGTTTGGAATTCACCTGCGGAACGTCCCATCACGGAATTTTCGATAAATAGGACTGAAAGTTTATTGTCATATTAAAGCAATTTGACCTGAGCGTTCTCTATTTACGTTCAGATACTTGGATTAATGTATCCAACGTGCCATAATAGCGAGTCGTGGTGCTAGCGTCAATGTAGCGATGTTACGAATCCCCAACGATGTTATACTTAATACTCAATAAAGAACTGTTCTGCGACTTAAATCAGTCCAAACGTAACAGCAATAATACTTATAGGCTTGTACTTAGAGACAGAATATTATTAAACTTAAGGTTTTATAAAATGTCTCGACTAACCCTTTCTTTTATATAAACAAAATCTTCTTCAAAATGATTGCATTGGTAGACAATAAAGATGATTTCTCGCGAAGCCTATATAATGTACTTATTCGTTCAATATAAAATGTGATGTTGAATAGATCCAACTGATGTCGATTTTTATTACGATTCAGTGTAAATATGTAAAAATAACTGTAGCTGTACATACACGTTGAAGTAGATAGGGGTTTTCCAATTTTACCAACATGTCTGCTATATGGCCAAATAGCTTGATGCTTATGAGGAAAAAGTTTTACAGCTTAGAAATATTAAAATAAATATTTTTAGGAGTAGATTTTTGCTATAGATAGACACATAGGTCTTTGAGGAAAAACTAGTTGGAAAATTGGTGTCATTCTGTTACATAACTAATCTTTCTTATTTAATACATTTTATCTTAATCTTATTCAATAAATTCTCAATGAAATTATATTTTTATGTGATAGTTTATTTCTTATGACGTTATTTTATACCTTATACAATCATAGCGATAAGGCAACTACATACTTCGACAGAATGAGATCAGTTTTCGGGTGTGTAGGGTTTTGAACGTGTGTGTGTGTAGTATACCTATGTAGCTTAACCTAAGCCTTTTAAACTCGCTAGACTAAGATCCACTTTTCGAGCTTCGCTTTTTTCAAACTACTCATAGGGAGCGACGCGTGAAGTTTTTATACAAAGAAAGTCTCTCACGCTAAATTATTACTGAGACTTTTGTCTCGACGTCTTCGAAGGACTAAGTACAATGAAAATTTAATAAATCTCACGTTTTAACATGAATTACGATGTAAACTTAGATATTTTCCAAACTATCGTGTGCCATTGCAATGAACAACTCCATGTAAATATGTTTAAAGATAAGGTTTTAACTTAGAAGTGAATGAAGTAACGCAGTCAATTTTCATGACTCTACACCAAAAACTCGTTTCAACGTTAAGTATCGTGATCTAGGCTCTATACTATTGTCAGATTTGTAGGGTGTACATAAACGGAAAAAGAAAAATTATATATTTTTCATGGATATTTTTTTGTCAATAAATGCATAATTTAGCTCATAAGTGTAATAGACTAATGGATGTATAGGAATGTGCAGAGTTAGGATTTAGAAAAGTTATTATGTGATAAAAATAATTATGGAAATTTATATTATAATATTCCTTTTTGTAACAAGTGTATTTTATTATTGGACTATTAATCATTAATATGCCTATGGTTAAACTTACTATTTTTGTTTATAAGGTTAAAGTACAGGGTGTTAGGAAAAATATTGCATTGTTTTTAAGACCTTACCTGTTCATGATATTGAAAATACCTTTCCTTAACAAAAATATGTCGAAAGGTCTGTCACATTATCTGGTTTCCTTTTCTTGTTATTAATCAATTTAATTTGTTTATTATTTTGTTATTCTATATAGGTATACACATCGTGAGTGAACTGGCAACATTTATGTAAATTCATACGCTCGGCTTCTTTTTCTATAATTCGGCTCATTTTTGCTTTTTTTTGGGATACTCAGTTCGACAGGCAGGTGGCGACAAATTTGCCTCTTAAAAGGAGCGCAGTTTTTTTACTAACGCCCTGTATAATGATGATAAAGTTACAAATTGTATAAAAATGTACCTATTATTCGAGTTATTGAGTAATGTTACTGTTGTTATAGCTTTATGTAAAATACCAAAAGTGTTATTATGTTTTTAAGAAAGAAAAAAATATCTATACTAAATCGAAATGTAAAGAAAGAAATAATAATAAGTGGTACGAAAGTATTTAAAACTCAACAAGATAACTGACCACTAACATTTTAATCGTACCAACCGAACAAGCATGTTAGACGAACGCATGTAAGTTATGGCAGTCATTTAAAGTTTTAACTATTACGGCCTGACACTACCCGCGAATTGAGAAAACTATTCTCTTAACCTAACTTAAAATAGCACTGTCACTATCCGTCATATAGGAAAAGATAGGTAATACGAAAGTCATGTCATGTTTCCTAATTCTACGCAAAAAGCGCGTTATCTATCAAAATCAGGCAACACAGGATAAAACGATAGCAACTAAATTGAATACAAATGTTGAAGTACACATTGTAAAGTTTTTAAAAATAATACATTCGATATCTCCTATCCTTTTCAGAATTAATTTGACAGGAAGTTCCAGCGCTATTTTAAGTTAAGAGAATGGTTTTCCCTAAAAGCGGCCACTGAATGGTTGAAAATAACTAGCCACAAATTCGTCCAATATGCGTGCTCGAGGAGTACCTACGGTACAGGGCGTTAGGTAAAGTACGAAGTTCCGTTGAAGGGATTAATCAGGATGAATCTGAACAACTGAATCTGAACAGTCGAAATATTTAAAAAAAATTGAACCAACCGACTAAGTCAGTTTTTATGTGGGGTCTAAATTTTTTTCATATTACGGCCTATGTTCCTTGGGGAAAGTTTTACAGTTTTATGAGCTGGTTCATCCCTTGAAAGAAAGTTAGTACTTTTCCTAAAACCCTGTAGAGAAGTACGTTTTAAATACTTAACGGATGTAAAACGTAAACGATTTTAAAAAGGTTTTAGTTTATCTGTTTCAGTATTGGCTCAAAAGTATTTTTACATTTTATATTTCACTGGTAGTTGAAAGGCTTGAAGGGCTGTTTACATTATTATTTCGTAGAAAATTGTATTATTGCTTTACCTTCTTTAAGAAGTTTATTATTATTATTAAATAATAATATTTAGCATCAACACAAATATAAATTTTACATATACAACAAAAGTTAAAAATTATGTATTGTTAACAGTATACGTTTTGTTCGAGTCACGCATATTTGTGTAAACAGCTTTCAGAGGTGTGTCCGAATTGTAGTGGAAATGTACTGAACTTGCTTGGAATTAATTATATACCCACACTTGTGATATTTCCAAAATATATGGCACACATGTAAGATTCGCCTATGTTACACAATCTGTTACTATTACGACAATAGAGGTCAGCTCACATACATATACCCATCTCACTCACACAGGGCGCTCTCAGGGAGTGCGAGCGAGACCAACTATGCGTATTGGTTATTGACGCTTGACGCACATAATTTACCACGGGTGTTTATAACTGGGACAAATATAAAATGTGCTCAACAAAAATACCTTACGAATATATTAAAATATTGTTGTCATAATGTATATGGGCTGACCTTGGCTTGTAACAAAATATTTACTTAAAAACAAAACTATTCGAACAGGCGACGGAAACTATAAACCTATTCTTTAGTGCCCATTGATTTATTAATACCTATAATGATCGATTGGTGCTAATCGATCATTCTGTCATTGGGCATATAGTAGTTGCGTGAAATAAGTGACAGTTTGTGTCGTCAGCCGTCACGCAGCCTCAGCGCCGCAACGCTCCTGGTTTACATTCGCTGCTTGCGCTGACGCAGTCCACCGAAACCCTTTGTAAATAACAGGCTCATTAAAAGATGATGACTGATACAGCTCGTTTTATTTGCGTCTATCAAACATTATTAAATCATTATATTTCCGTCTTCTGTGTTTATAACACATTGTGTCTCGTTATCAATCGTCAGCGCTGTAAACTGACGATATTTCAGTGTTCTTGCATAATTCTGATAAAACAATTATCAATATATTTGGCACGCAAGTGTATCGCCCTGTAGCTGAACAAATTCAGACACCCGCGTGGCAGCAAGTGTTTCATTCAGTGTGTAATTGCTTCGAGCGCGAAATAGATCGTTCATGACGATAATGAGATTTACAAAAATGTATTGATACAGACGATTGTCTATTATCAAAATGTAAAGATTAATGGATATATTATCGAATGTATTTGCTGCAAGTAGGACTATATTGTTATCAGTGGTAGTTTGATTGGCGCCCTAGACGGGTGGTGTGCGCGCTTTGTGATATTAATATTTAAGTGTTTTTATTATTATTTAAGTTTAGTGCTATAATTATATAGACTACAGAAATGGTAAGTACTTTTAAACAATTTATTTATTACTATTTGATTTTTTGTATATTTAATAAATTTTTTGCTCATATACTTGTATTGTAATATTCTTTCCATAAAGAAAAAAATCATTTTTATATACATGTAAATATTTTAAAAAGAGGATGATGTGCCTTATCAGGAATTCACGACCTATAAATTAAAAATGGGGCTATTCACACGTCACCGCGTTCTAAAATTCGTTATCTTTATAACTATGTAAATAAAATGCGGTCAGTTTACGTGTTTAACCTTCGTTTATGCCTACTTTATTAGTAAATAGTCAATTGATATATTTTGTCATTTACAAGAATTGGAACTGTTAATGAATCTATTATTACTAGCCGAAATACATAAATTTTTGGCCCACTTATATTATGCATAATTGTATACGTAAAAAAATGTATAATATTAAGGTTGAGGCTGGGTCGCGTCAAATTTGACTCTAGTTTCTTTGTTAAAAACTACTAAACCCTAAAAACTAAAATCTCGCCAACCTAACAAGGGTTACTACAACTCATTACAATGTGTAAGTAAACTGACCCGAACCATATTTATATGAGGTCCAATTTTTTAAATTATATTTTGACTTATGCTCCCTGGGAAACGTTGGCCAGTTTCAGTAACTGGTTCAGCCTTTAAAATATATATATTCGATTTTTTTACACCTTTTATACTGTGACATAGAACAAGTCATAAATGGTATGTTTGATTAAAATTCAATTAATAGCAGATAACATTTGACACTTAGACCATATTAGCATTAGCATAAACACAGATAAATATATTACTTTGTAAGTTTTGAGATCATGGAAAGTTAATTTGCCTACCTATGTACCTACTGCTAGTTACTACCTAGCCTAGGTACATTAATATAAACTAGATAACACAGTTGCTGAGGTCGAAGGCTAAGTGATGCTATCTCTAAAACCTATTATTAGTATGACTATTGCAACGCTAGAGTATACTTTCACATTTTGCCTTTCAAACAAAATATTGGCCCACCCAGCGGGTGCACCCGCTGTAAACCACTTTTCCGTGGGAATAACACATTTTCTTGGCATGTATTGTAATAGGTACATTAAACCGTCCCTTGAATCACTATATCCATAAAAAAATTGCATCAAAATCCGTTGTGGTGATCATAACAGACAGGAGAGAAACGCAAAAAGCGACTTCATTATACAATGTACCTATTGGAAAGAGATCTGCATAAAAACGATCCGTGGTAATTCGTTAATTGTTTGCACCTTAGTTAGATTTAGAACTTTCTGGAAATCCATTATGCTATACTCTAGATACTAAAACAATAGCTACAAATCAACACCTGTACCTACTAAGTGAGTCACAAATCTTAAAACACCTACTTTTCGAAGACGACGTGCCGAAGGGGACAATGTTCGACTTGGGCACTTGGCATATTTTCTGACGCATTTCTTTTTTTGTTTTGGAAACATTTGGTGATTTGTGGTGTAATTAGTGACACCTTTTTTTTTATAAAATGTGTTCCAGCCTGAAAACGAGACCCGTGAAGAAGGCAAGCGGCTGACCGAAGCCGTGGCAGAGGAGCAAGTGTTGCCTCCCCCACCTGATGGCGGCTACGGCTGGGTCATCGTGGCAGCCTCCTTCATGTGCAACCTGGTCGTGGACGGAATAGGGTACTCCTTTGGAATCTTCCTGCCCGAGCTGGTGGTGTACTTCGGCCTGGGGAAAGGCACGGTGGCGTGGGTCGGCAGTCTGCTCGCGGGGATGCTGCTCGTTGCTGGTAAGTAAAACGATTGTTTCTGCTACAATTTGGCAGGTTTCGGAGTGACACCGCGCATGTATAGCACTGCAAGTTACCACGGCGCCTCTTTCAAACCAGCCCCTGGTCTGGTCTTAGCTAATGCTTCGACACCTTTGTCTGGCCGGGGCAAATGAAAGTGTTAGGACCTATTCGAACATGAGCGGCACCCGCGGTACTCGGTAACATGGTAAAATAGGTGTAAGAAGCGCCCACGTATCGCACTTTTACTACTGTACTTTGAATAGGGCTACTTTTTTCCACTCAAAGGTGAAACCTTTCGGCGAGCCTTTCGCGTAGATACGTTTTCGCGAGAAATTCAATATGAACCTCTACTTATGTAATTTGTATTATTTTATATGCAATCGCCTGCTTTTTTATTTCCCTAATAGAGAAATATACTGCACAGTAGAGAAGTATTAAATAGAATATTCACTGCAATTTCTATTATACTATTTTATCTTACATTTATCAGTTATTTACCTATTTGCATTACCACATGTTTTATATAGGTTCTTTGACGTACATTTTACAGAAGTATTGGCATGCGTTGCAGTAGCCACAGCTGTCAGTTTCCCTTGATGTCCTCCTACTCCACCGTCCTCGCGTGCAACAAACTTTAATATGATTCAGTGAATTGGACGTTTAGTACAAATCGATCGTAATCGTAACTCACCTGGAATGCAAATTCAATTATTTCGGTAACCTGATTTCCATATGTTGGCACACTCACTATTCTGTTAACAATGTCTGGTATTGTAGATTTTTTTTGTATTGACGTCTTTAACATTTTATTTTGATGTGTAAAATATGATTATGTACGTAATTGCAGAAAAGGTTCAGATTCTTTTATTGATTTATGACGTTGTTATATGTAAGATACGTACGGAGTTGCTGAAAAAATTCAAGTATTACCTAACGAAACACAATATTATAAAACAATAAATAAATAAGATACGATTCGCTGTAACTTTTAAACAAGTGAAACCAGAAAGAATCCAAAGAAATAAACAGGCGAACTGTTACCAGACTGGCCACAATGAAAAACATATTTCAGTACTCAGTTACGTCTTAGGATAAGTTCTTAGTTTCATAGAGTTTCAGTGTATCCCAGTCCATCTAATGCTTGCTTGTGACCATGACATCGCTTCATCGTATTGTAGATTTGGATAACATTAAAGTGATTTGATTAACCATTATCATGCCATTATCCACATATTTAGGAGTACAGGCTAAGATTTCAGTAAGAGACCTTGAAATGTAGAATATACGCTGTGTTTACAGAGGCGGATATTTGAAGTGTAATTATTATAACACGCCTGTTGCTCTATTTACTAAGAATTTCGCAAGCATACACTAATTGTTACTCTTCAAATCGTTATCTTTTTACTGTGCATATCTCGCTTAAAAAGGATATTTAGCCAAAAGATACCTAAGTAGGTACACAATGCAGTCAAGTTCACGTCCAGTTGGAGTTGCAGCCACCAATTCACCAATGTAAGTCTTATACGCGCGGAGCATGACAAGAGAACGATGAAAAGTTCAAACTCTCTAATCCAGGCTGAGCTGACTGTACCTACCTACATAATATTATTCATGATGATGCCTTTAAATTTTCATTGAGAAATCCTTAATCATGAGACGTCTTCATCACCCATCATCATATCAGATTCACTGCTGACCATAATAGAAATTATTTATCAAATGTTATATTTTTCAGTGGCTGTCCTAAGTGCCGACATAGCCAATCAATTATCTAATAAGATTTTAATTTCAGATAATTATCGGTGTGACGACTGTCCTGATTATAGATACTTAGCGTACAATTGCTACCTTAACATACTAGGTATTAATGCGTCTGTCTTTAATGAAAATTAATACTTTTCTCTACTATCATATCTGTATGTATTTGGCTCTTATTGATTATTGACCGAATTACTTTTGCAGATATGATAAACAAAAAGTCGGATATGAGCTAAGTATGAGATATAAAAAATAATCTTATAAACGCTGTCGTTAGGCGGGATATCAAATAAACTCGAGTACTTACAGATTTATGACACGAAATAAAGTACTTAACATGTTCTGTTCTTAGCAATTTAATCAAGATATTTTTATCACAAGTGTCGTTCATTCTATTGTAAACTTACCTACATTCTTATCAATCGTATCACGTTTATATATCTGTCTATTAGGTGAAGTATAACAGAACAGCTTATAATATAAATGCTTGAAAGATTTCTCAACTATATTAACATACCTGGAATTTTATCTGACGATGACACTTGATATTATTTTTCTATACAAGAATTTTATCATGCTACTTTGCTTGTGGGGATACTCTAGGCTGAAATATAAATAATAATTAAATATGAGAAAAATTGCCTAATATCTTACCTTTTCTATTTTAATTCTTCATTTTTTACTCATAATATTATTTTCATTTGTAACTGCCGGTATTGATCTCATTAGAAATAAGTACTTATATAGAGTTACTACTAACGACATCTCAAAATCGCACTCAAGATCGATCTTTATACGGGCCTTAGACACTGTTTTGTTATTTACTACCTTCTAAAAGTTGCTAAGAATAAAGTATACATCAAGTGTCTTGATCAGGATGTCTTGCAAATAATGGATAGGGTTCCCTATATATTTGCATAAAAATATTTGGCATAACATAGGTTGGCACAATATACATTGAACTAATGATACTTACGCATAAAAATAGTAGGCATAACACGTTAAGCATAATTTAATAACCTAACCTAACCTAATGTCTATAAAAATACTAACCTAACCTAACCGCTATAAAAAAATTGTTAGACCCAAATAAACTGATAATGCCAAGATAAATATTATGCGAAAAAATGTTTATGACAAAGATATAATAGGGGAAAAAGAATTATGCGTAACATGTTATGCCAAAACATATTAGCGGAAAAAACATTATGCTAACGAAAGGGATCCCAATGGATAGACATTAATAACGTAACACAACCATGTCAGAAGCCCGCTACTAGTAGAAGGCGGTTGGAAAATTCTGACACTAGGGTTCATTGGGTCGTTGGATGACTTGGTGTCCTACACAAAAAGAAGAAGATTAATAACGGGACTCTCCGTATATATCAGAATATTTTAATAGACTTATATAAACGTTATGCATGCAAGATGTTCCTGTTGCTGTTGAAAAACTTAACTAAATAGCAAAATTTAAAACATTTTTCGTGTAAGGCATACAATTTGCCTGCGTTAAAACATTTGCAAGTTTTCTAAGAGGCTCAATAATTCCCAGGTCCGATAGTGTCGGCGCTGTGCAACAAGTATGGCTGCCGCGCGGTGTGCATAGCCGGCGCCATCACGAGTTGCGTCGCCTTCGTGCTGTCCAGCTTCTGCACGAACGTCTACATGATGATGCTCACCTATGGAGTCATGGGAGGTAGGAACGGGTTCATGGTAGATAAAGATAGTATCATAGGAAGCAAATATGAGAAACGCAGGGTTTTCTAGAACCTGCGCCTTCCTCTCGGCCTCCCTGGCTGATTCGACAGGAGTCTACTGCACGAGAGATCTCTGTCACACGCGCATGACGGAGACTCCGTTCCGGGTTTAGTGTGGAGTTGTTTTTCTCCAGAAGCGGTCTTGGGTCGAGTTAGCCCTTCGGTCTCCTCACGGGAAGATAAGTGTACATATTATGCTTCATTTGCTCTCACAGTGTCATGACCACCGTAACTGACAGTCTGCAAAATGTGCATGTATCGAGCATTGAGGTGAAGTTACGCTGGTCGCGACACTATCTAAGCGAATGCAACATAAAGCAGTTGCATGGAAGATTGCTTACCTAATTACCTGTTGTTTCACAATTACAAATCCATGCGTAATAAGATGAGACAGTAGGGAGATCGATAGATATGAAGCTTCTGTCTCAATACCAGTTTGATGTACCTTCCTATGTACATTTTGATTACAAAGGTATGCTTACAGCTTAAGCGCTAAACGATGATGGCAGCAAATAGCAATTACATATATATCTATTTGCATTGCATCAGTAAAACAAGCAATCAACAGTAAAACAGATTTTAGAGATAAATTTTATATTACATAATTCAGAAGAAAATTTGGGAATTTCCAACAGCTGTTAAAATTATCAAAACACAAACAAAAAGTAATCTGAATGACAAAAGCAAACATGTCATTCTTTCAAGGTGAACAGAGAAGAACTAGTTTTGGCAAGCCAAATCATGAATATAATGTTACTTATAACAGTTCATTTACACAAAACATGCAAACATGTTACAAAGTAAGTATTTGAATAGTTTTCACACGCAAGATACCAAGTTTAATGTTTGCATAGGTGCTCTAGTAAACAGTGAAGTGATGGTAGTTCTCACGTGACCTTACTTGCTTCCAGGCTTTGGGTTCGGCATGATCTACCTGCCATCTATCGTGGCTGTGGGGTACTACTTCGACACCAAGCGATCTCTAGCGACTGGTATCGCAGTATGCGGCTCCGGAGTCGGGACATTCAGCTTTGCCCCTATGGCCAGCTTCCTGCTGAAGGCGCTGGGCTCCTGGCAGAAGGCTAACTTGGTTCTGGCGGGGATCATTCTGTGCTGCGTCATCTGGGGATTCTTAATGAAGCCGCTGACGTTCCCTGATGAGGTACTTTTCTATCATACCAAGAAAAGAAAAAAAAAGATGTAAAAAAACCAAAAGAAGATGTTAGGAAAATTGCGCAAAAAATACTTTTTTCAAACTCTATATCTACACATATCGTGCCTTGATGCTTGTGGGGTAGGCAGACGGACGTAAAAATGCGGGTGCTCTCGCCACGCCACGTCTGACAAATATTTGAGGGACGTTTCAGAAAAAACATGCAAGTATTACTATAGTGACAGCCTGTCGCCTAATTGTACGAGACTTAACCCACATAAATCCCTTAAAAATCTTGTACTATTCATAACACTTTACCGGATCCTCGCTATATTATTACAATATTCGTTACATAGTAAATCTTTTTCCTTACCTAATCATATCTAATATTACGACTATGCCTAAGTATTTCATATACCGTGTACATATTCTACGATAAGTAAGCTGAAAATAAACTCGTAATCTTTCAGATTCATATCTTTTTGCTTGCAATAAAACCTTG
Source organism: Keiferia lycopersicella (assembly GCA_029255805.1). Taxonomy (NCBI): domain Eukaryota; kingdom Metazoa; phylum Arthropoda; class Insecta; order Lepidoptera; family Gelechiidae; genus Keiferia; species Keiferia lycopersicella. The sequence goes on along the minus strand of JARACZ010000009.1, from coordinate 9,057,209 downwards.
ACTGTTGTGATCGCAAATATTTGACTGTTTCATAGGTTGCTGATTATGCTTTGTTAATTTTATTTCTTTATCTTGATTCAGGCGGACGATGGCAAGCCCCATGGACTGGAAGTTATCGAAGAAAACCAGGACAGTAATAAACAAGTAAGATTATCTCGTATTTAATACTACTTGTCTCTACCTATATTTTATCCTAGGTAGGTAGTAGTAGGTAGTATAGTAAGTTTAAAAAAAGGAAAATACTTGATAGTAAACATTTTAAACAGACCTTTCTTGACAATGACAACCTTTAAAGAACCTTGAACATTTAGGTACCTAGATTTTGATGGAACCAGTTTTAGATACTATATTTAAAGTAGGTAGGCAGGTAACATAATTTTCGAAGAACTTTTTTTATCAATAGGTACCTAACTACTTAACATTTGGATCATAGGTCTTTGATAACATGACATAAATATAAAACAAGTCAGAGGTTATTTAGCGGTTGAAACTGGCTCATTATGATCCGAAACAGCTAATCACTGGTCGCAAATACCACGGTGATAAGGGTAACCAGTAGTGGCAAGATGTGATGATGGGCTAGATCGCATACAAAACTAGCAGCCTGCCTGACAGGTTGTCATTGCTGCTAGTTCTTGACCCATAGGAATAGTTCCCGGCATGTAGGTATACAGTCCGCGCCGCGAAAAAAGTTTTAATGAACATTATAGACGTCAGAATAAGGGTCATTGAAACTTTTTTCGCGAGACTTCTTTCGCGGCGCGGACTCTACCAACTTTTCTGATGAATCACTCAATCTATATAAAAAACTGCATAAAAATCATTTGCTAGGTTTAGAAGGAGTTAACTGTTTTCAAGAAACGTAAAAAGTGACTCAATTTTATACTATGATTGTATTAATATACAGGGTGCAAAAATATTATCTGCAAATATTTTAAGGGGTGAATCAGCATATGAAACTGAACAACTTTTACCCAAGGAACATAGGTCGAAATATGACAAAAAAAAATCGGACCTCCTATTCAAATCTACCGACTAACTAAGTCAATTTGTATGGGACGTCCAAAATTTTATGTCATATTTCGACCTATGTTCCTTGGGGAAAGTTGTTCAGCTAATATTTTTACACCTTATAGATTTTATGTTATTTATCTAGAACCAAGGCATTCGAACATTTTAAGTAGCGGCCTAGCATATCCCATGGGAAACCTTGATATCGGGCTACTACGCCTTTCGATAGGTACTTACTTTCTATCAACCAACGCAAGCTGCGTCTCCCCCACAGCAGACGGAGAATGGCTCAGCCATGGGATCAGCTCGTCACCTCCCACGCAACGTATCAACCCCTGTATTCACCTCCGGCCTGACAGCCTTCAACAAACGCGGCTCTGTGCCTTCGCTCAACCAGCGCAAGCAGAGCTACGGAGACAAGTAAGTCGGACACATGTACAGCTCTACGGACGCTGGATGGAAAATATCAAGGGTACAAGGCACACGGAAAGAAAACCTCGGGTTGGTCTTGTGGTTTTGTTTCTCTGGATGTCCTTAGTCAAATAGAGTGAGAGAGAGTATTCGTGCCTACTTTACTCTATTTCTACCTCATGTCAATTTTGGGTTGTAAAGTAATTGTACGTTTCTACTGTTAAAATGATGTCTATTTGGTTTCCAAAACATTCTACTCTATGAGTATAATGGGAATAATCAAATTGTAGTATAATGGGAGACAATGGGAAAAACATGTGGCATATTTTCATCTATTTTGTTTTGTTCCTCTTCTGTTCCGAATTAATTTGTGTGTATTCATGGAAACCAAAACATACGTCTTAGATTTATTCGTACTATGTAGTCTATTATTATATCATTGGGTATATGTCCTTATATTCAGTTCTTTTCTACTTCTTTATTTATATTCAATAATATAAACATGTAGCTATGTAAATTTATGTACTTGATATATTTCGTAGTAGGTCTAAAGTTCTATCAAGAATATTTTTTGTCTTTTAGGGTTTTAAACGCTCCAAATTGATATCCTACCACAACTTGAAGAATATTAAATTATCTTTACTTTAGACCTATTACGGCAACACTTCCTTTATCGATCCCAAATCTTATATTTATATTATTTTATTTTTTACCTCATATTCTCTTCTTATATCTATTTATTTCTGGTTACCCTGTGCGATGTCTAAGTGTGTGCGGATGTGTCGTCCAATGTTTTCAGTTTGCAGAAGCCTGACTTGCTGCTGCACGGTTCCGATCCTCACTTGTACCAACACTGTAAGCAGAGTATCGAATTCGGGTAAGGATACGGTACCAATGACAAGTGGTCGTACCATTGACACTTGGTGCAAATACGACTAACCTGACTATTGCACTAATGGGATAATGTGGTGGTGGATGGTATGTTGGGATTATTATTTATACAGGGTGTAAAAATATTAGCCCAAATATTTTAAGGGATGAACCAGCCCGTGAAACTGAACAACTTTGCCCAAGGAACATAGGTCGAAATATGAAAAAAGAAACTGGACCTCCCATACAAAATTACCGACTGACTAAGTCCATTTGTATGGAAGGTCCAAAATTTTTTCTCATATTTCGACCTATGTTACTTAGGGAAAGTTGTTCAGTTTCATGGGCTGATTCACCCCTTAAAATATTTGCAGCTAATATTTTTACACCTTATTATATGTATCATTGATAATGTAGTTTCTAGCACTAAACGCTTTTAGAAATTAAACGGTAGTTGCACGTAGTAACCAAATCAAACCTAACCCTAGCAGCTTGTACTTATTTAGTAATAAACAGCTTCTTTTCAGCAGTAACAAAGATGATGCATGGAGAAGGCGTTCCAGCTTTGATGGCAGATGCTTTTAGAAGTTTAGTCCAGTAGTAAGCAATCCGCTTGCTATGCAAGCCTTTGCCAGGTAGTGAAAAATAGTGCATGTAGTTTTGGATAAATATGTGGTCCTTCAAATAAAACAATACTACAACTACAACTCCACATTTGTTCCATACTATGGTCAATGCGTGCAATGAATATGACCTCATCACCCTATGCCAGCCCAAAAAGGATTTTACCCTTAACACACCAACACCTGCGGTTAGTAATAGGGTGATGCTTTCCAAACCGGCATCACATAAATCCTAACACAGGATCCTCAAGCAAGCGAGGTCTCCGCCGGTAGGGTCGTGGAGGTCCGTCATTTGCACCACATTTTGGCAATTACCGGGTAGATTCAGTCCGATCCGTTCTTCCCAAAACAACTCCTAAGCCCAGCCTTGCCCCAAAAGGCGCGTTTTGGGCGTGTTGTTTGAACAATTATTTCCGGGTGAGCCCTTGCTCCTCCTCAAGCCGATAGACATACTTTTGATGGTCCAACACAAAAAAAACGGATCCTAATCTTTTACAATTTTCCAGCGGAGTATACAACTCGAAGCTTTCGGTAGCGCGAGAACCCCCGAAGATGATCCGTCCCTTATCCCGCAAGGATATATTCTACTCCGGGTCTGTACACAACCTGATGGCGAGTCAGAAGTCTCTACACGCTTTCCGCAAGTCCATGGCAAGTTTGCCGCAGAGTGTCGCCGATGTGGAGAAACAGGACCGTAAGTCATATTATTATTTTTTATATTAAACTTATTGTGCACTAAATGTGTACATGGGAGGACTTAATGCCAATGGCATTATCTACCAGCCTACCGTAGGGCATGTGGAAATGTACGGCAGGTACAAAAATCTAAATTACTTACTTGCATACTAATTCATGAAAGAATAATATTGTGTACGACTTGTTATGAGTGTTCTAAGTGTAGTAATAGTCACGTAAAGATATGTTGTACTCCGGGTCTATGCACTATCTGATGGCGATCCAAAGTTTCTACACGCCTTCCGCAAGTCCATAGCCAATGTCGCCGATGAGAATAAACAGGACCGTAACTCATATTTTATTAGAGAATGAATGTGCTGTATTCTTTGACATACCATAAAAAGATAAGAATGTCCAATTTTTTCTACAAAATTCGGAAGACAAAACTGTTTGGTTTCTTAGGCTAACAGAAACCCACCACGAGTTTTGAGATATTTACTTCACACTTTATATACAGGGTGTAAGAGACGGTGTAATAAAAACTTTGCAGGCGTACTCAGACCATGAAACTGAACAACTTTTTCTACGGGGGCTATGTTGGTAAAAGTGTATTTTTTTTCGGCCTTCCATACAAAATAGGCTATTTGACAATAATGAAAATATGCGACGAATTGTGGCCATCCTAGTAAATTGCAGTGTAATAAAGCGTATTTAACAGAAATTAGTACTAAAATATGCATATTTTTTCATATTTTACGTATAAAAATTGAAATATTTTTGAATATTTCTAAACGACAGGAACGCCCTGTGATTCGTTCTAACTTTGGTGACGTCACACGCTAGTAAACGCCGCCATACCCTGTGTTACGTTGTGTGTATTTACTACTATTTACCTAGTTTTACCATTGATTTGTTTATTCTCGAGTTAATTTGAGATCTTTTTATTGAGTCAGTGACATTATTAATAGTTTTTAACTTCATTATGGACGAACATTTTGTGCAAGCCGACAACAGAAACTTCCCGAAGTAGATGCGTATATGGTCGCATTATTCTTCAAAAATAAAGCAGATTATTATGCTCCAGAACTAAAAAACGTTAAAACAGCTGTGTAAGTACCTAAGAAATTATATAATCAGAACTATAAAGCATTTAGCACTTTGTGTACAAGTTTTGCAAAATCGCATTTTAGGTTATGTTGTCACTTGCTTTGGTCACTTGTGAATAAACAATGATGTACTAAATATCTTTAAGTCACTGTCCTTGCTTTTGTTTTACATATCTGCAAGACAATCTCCACACATAAACACATTTGTATGCGAGGAAATACTTGTAGGATCACTTATTTCGTCTTTTAGCATTCATTGGAAGTGACATAAACACTTTTTCTGGATTTCTTAATGAATTGTTTTACATTGTGGTACTACACACCATATATAAGACATTTTGTCCTATAAATTCACAGATAAATAATAAAAACGTGAAAGATCGAAGCTTATGCACCTTGTTGTTGCCTTGTTTACTAGCATGTGACGTCACTCGAATCATATGGCGTCCGCCATTACAAAGACAGCGTTTTGAGCGCCAATTTCATAATTTAAACTTTAACATTATTTTTTGTTGAAAATACTGCACGTTCTACGGAAATATTAATGTAGTGTGTTTATTATGCTTTACAGAATTATTTACAACTGTTTTCCAAAATCAGTCAAATAGCCTATTCCCGATCAGCTGAGTGACTTTATATGGAAACACAGAAAAACATTTTTCGTTTCCCAACTTAGCCGACATAGTAAAAGTTGTTCAGTTCCATGGTCTGATCACATTTGCAAAGTTTTCGTTACACCGTCCCTTACACCCTGTATACCTAGTGAACAGTAGGTAGGTTTCCCGCAAACTGAACTGCAACTTTACAGTTTACACTTACATCGATTGCTTTATTATGTAAGAAAATCACTTTATTTTGCAGAGGGCAACTGCTGCACGAATGCACTAGGATCTATGATGGACACGAGCCTGCTCAAAGACCCTGCGTTCATGCTGATCGGCGTTTCCAACTTCTTCGGTATGGCGGGACTTTACGTGCCCTTCGTGTACCTCGTCGACGCGGCTAAGTTCAATGTAAGAAACTTTTACCAGTCAGTTTTATTTAGACCGTTCAAGACTACATCGGGGTCTACTTATTCGGCATTTGATATTTTTATAAGTAGTAGAAAATATGTGTGAATTTTTGCGGGTAAGTGGGTTATTATTGCAATACCCTACAGCCCTACTGTTCGGTTTCAAATGCTGGAAACTATGTACCACCTTATGTACCATATGATGCGCAATAAAGAATATGAATATGAATTGATAAGTAAAGTAGAACGTGTGATACAAGCATAACAAGTAGCAGATTTTCTCCTGAAACGAAAATAGGAGCTCAATTTCTGATAAGTCGTAATTAATTAGTCATACGCAATACACTTGGGGTGTGTGATGTATCTTCCCTTATGGTCTCTTCTCTTATGGAAAACAGTCCCCAAAATGTCAGACGTGGCGATAGCGACCGTATTCTTACGACTGTTAACGCTCTGCCTACCCCGCAAGGGATAAAGGCGTGATATATGTATGTATAGTTTTATGAATTTTCCCTAACTTCCAGGGTGTAGACGCATCTTCAGCGTCGCTGCTACTGTCTATAATCGGAGTGACTAACACATTCGCCCGTATCGGCTGCGGATTCGTCGCGGACTTCCCGTGGGTGGACTCACTCGTGTTGAACATCGCCTGCCTGGCGATCGCGACGGTGGCAGTTGCACTCACGCCTTTCTGTACGACGTATATCGCTTACATCTGCGTTGCGGTCGCCTTCGGTATTGCTATCGGTAAGTGAATTCGCCCGTATCGGCTGCGGATTCGTCGCGGACTTCCCGTGGGTGGACTCATTCGTGCTGAACAACGCCTGTCTGGCGATCGCGACGGTGGCAGTTGCACTCACGCCTTTCTGTACGACGTATATCGCTTACATCTGCGTTGCGGTCGCTTTCGGTAAGTGAATTCGCCCGTATCGGCTGCGGATTCGTCGCGGACCTTCCGTGAGTGGACTCACTCGTGCTGAACAACGCCTGTCTGGCGATCGCGACGGTGGCAGTTGCACTCACGCCGTTCTGTGCGACGTATATCGCTTACATCTGCGTTGCGGTCGCCTTCGGTATTGCTATCGGTAAGTGAACTTACTGTATGGCGGCGTAAAGCGCCATCTTGCGGATTCATTTCTTAAAAGAACGCCCAGTATCATGAATTTTTTATCTTTGTAAATTGCACAGTTACGTTTAAAATTGCATATAGAGGGCCACCTGAAATAGTTCAAAATATTTTATACTCTACATGACTAATCACAAATGAAATCAAAAACGTATCTGAGTGATTCTCGCATTTGGTCCGGATTTCGTGTGCAGGCATCAAATTGGTATGAAAAGAAATAAATCGAAAGTTATTTATATCCGAAAAGGTCACTAATAAAAATAAAAAAAACGTGGCAGGATCGATATTTGGTACAAGTCTTCTCAAAAATTAGTTATCGAACTTTAGATAGGTAAAATCTCATTTCCATCCGTGTGATTTTCAGTTCATCTTACACTAAAATAATCATATCAAGTCATTTATACGATAAACTTCACAATGTTTTTGTCACACAAAATCCTTCATTCCCGTCCGCGAGAATTGACATCAAGTTTTATCCTTGTATAAGCCTGCTAAAGACGTTGATTTCTCCACAAGCCCCTTCCTTGCAAGTCAGCCAAACCTGGAGGTGGCTCCGTGAAAACGTTCGTAGAAAGTTAAATTTTGATTCTCGCACTTAAATTTTGGTTTTGTCACAGGTGAGAGGTCATTACCATCCAGTGATTATTATATTAACTGTTCTCTTTTAATGTTTTCTTTCTATATATAACAATAGAGCATTTCGTTATTACTTTTATCCATTTCGTGTCATAACTTTGAGACATCTAGGTATCGTGAGAATTTGAAAAAAAACTGTCGAAACCTCATTTCCATCCTACTCATTTCCGTCCATTTTGGCCCAATTTGGACGGATGGTAATGAACAAATATGAAGAAAAATGCTTTTTTAAGTATCATTTTCATATTTCTACCCATATTTCTTACGAAAAATGATTTAGTTTCAACTTTTATACCTAGAATTGTTATGAATAACCAAGCAGACATTGTTATGAATAACCAAGCAGACATAGTCCGGAGGCGCAGGGATGATGTCCAGGGGCTGCAGTGGAGGCGTAAGACATGGTAGGAAGCATTAGCCTGACCGTAGGAACGGACATCTCCTCTGTAGTGGAGTCAGTGAGGTAGAGGTGGGGTCATATTTCATTATTATCCATGTACTTTTCATTTCCATCCTTGGCTTCATTACCATCCTTTACATAACTTTATTGAAAATTATCCCACATGAGTGCCTTTCGAAAAATATTGTTAAAAAGGCAAATACGTATCACATTTATAAAAATTGTAGCACTAATAGAGAATTTTTTTTTTTTTTCGAAAAATGGCCAAATCCGGACCAAATGCAATCACTCATCTAAGTACATGTTAAAATTACAAATAAAATTACACTAGTAGCGACTGTATGTGTAACTTGTTATTGAAATTGAAAATATCGAAGTTTAGTTCATTGATTTGATAAAAATTACGCCTGAAATAATCATAATTACTCACATGTTATCCCTCCCATGTCCAGTAAATGTTATTCCGTCCATTTATGATTGTGAGTGTTGTTGAACTTTTGTTCAATTTTATGGATTTTCTAAAATATAATCTCCCTTTCAGCTGGATATATTTCCCTAACCTCGATCATCCTGGTAGACCTGCTTGGGCTTGACAAGCTGACCAACGCGTTCGGCCTGCTCATACTGTTCCGTGGAGTGGCCACTGTAGTTGGATCCCCGCTGGCTGGCGCCGTGTTCGACATTACGGGGACATATAACGCATCGTTCTACATTGGCGGAGGTTTCTTCCTACTGTCTACTTTGGCGTCCGTGGCAGCAGGATTCTTTAGGAAGTAAGTCGTCTCGTTTTCTTAAATGAAACGTGAAGGTGAATTGGCTCAAATTATTTAAGGTGTAAAAATTCGCTGCAAATATTTTAAGAGGTGAATCAGCCCATAAAACTGAACAACTTTCTTCAAGAAACATAGGTCGAAATATGAGAACATTTTTTGCCTCCCATACAAATTGACTAGATACAAGATACAAGATACAAGATCGTTTATTTGTTGGAAATAGGTTAGTTATAAAGGTCTTAAATACTAAATTATTAGGTGAGTACTGCTACTTCCTGCCTTTACCGACATACAAATTTATAAAATGAAAGTTACAATGTCTTATCTTCTAAAAATTCCATAATACTATAAAAACATTTTTGTGTCAATATTTCAATTAATTTATTTTTAAACAATACTATATTCATTTCACGAATCTGTTTTGGAACCTTGTTATAGAGTTTTGGCGCCATACATAAAGCACTTTTATACATTAGAGCTGTTTTAGCTCTTGGTACGACTACCTCGTCATTATCTCTTCTCTTTCGGTTTATTACTACTGACAGCCTTTGAAATAATTCTGGATTTGATTTCACAAAAAGTACTGATTCTAAAATATAAATAGAAGGAAATGTCAGTAATTTGTATTTAAGAAAATAGGGTTTACAACTATCTATGCGTGACAGGCCAAAAATTGAACGAATACAGCTTTTTTGATATTTAAATACATCATCTCTGCCAGTTGAGTTTCCCCAAAACATCACTCCATATCTTAAGCGAGACACAACTATTCCATGGTAAGCAGTGAGTAGAGCATTTGTCTCCATTACTGGAGCTAGCTTATACAGTTGATAGGATGCCGTATTCAATGTCTTGCACAAACCATGAATGTGTTTCTTCCAATCTAATCTACTATCCATAATCAAACCTAAGTATCTAATATCATTTACAATGTCAATACGCTCATTATTACACATAGTATTAATATTTGTTATATTGGATCTTTGATTGAAGTGCATAATTTTGGTTTTCTGAAGGTTTATTACCAAATTATTATTCTTCAACCACTGAGGTCGGTGGATATTTTTTTACGGGAGGACCAACTTTATTTTTCATATTTGTTCCTTAGGAAAAGTTGTTCAGTTTCATGGGCGGATTCACCCCTCAAAATATTTACACCCTGTATTAAACAATTAAAAAAAACGGTGGAATGACATGGCGTAAGCTGACCTGGGCCATCTCCAAGTCAATAATTGGGTGAAGGTGGCGCAGAATAGGGATCAGTGAAGGAAGCTCGTTTTGGAGGCCAAGATCCATTCCGGGTCACTGAGCCAGAGAAGTTAGTTTGTTAGTTAGTTATACTATACTTTTTTTTATGTTCCTGGGGGATGCTACGGGATTAAAACCGACTTCCACGCGGGCGGAGCCGCGAGCGCTCTCTAGTAGCATATAAATAAAGGATAATCATTAACCGTCCATTAAAAAATCTTACCGTTTATCTAAGTACTTCCCTCTAAATTACTACTCTAAAATACTGTTAATTATTTTGCTACAATCTAACTATTTGGGCATCAAAATTGGTTACGCCAAACAGGTTCATAATTTGCACCAAGATATACCACTTTTTTATTTTATTACGCAGAAAATATTCTTATATTAGAGAACGAATCTTATTCTTGCCCAAAAAATACTGATGTTGCACATTTTATTTAAAATTGTAACATATAATATCTAACACGTTTCCTAGACACGTACCGATATTTAAAAGTGTTTTGTACAAAGTATATGTTACTCGAATATTTGTTAGCTGGAACTAATAATGCCCTTCGAACAACAACACTTCTGAAAAACTTTCGCGCGCTTGCGGCGCGCTGCTCTCTCGCTTCCGCGCAACGCGCCCGGCAGCGTTAGGTTAGGTTAGGTTAGAACTGCGTCCACAACGCACGAGCCGAGCGAGCGGAGCGAGCGTGCCCCGGCAGGGGCCGGCGATATGCCAGAACCGACACAGGGCATTTCAAAACTAATGTAATTGCGAAGAAACTGGAAACGTACAAACCCGACTACAACACAGAGTATGGACACCCATACTCTGTGTTGTAGTCGGGTTTGTACGTTTTGTACGTCCGAACTCTGTACCAACCAGACTACAACACAGAGTATGGATGTATGTGTTGTAGTCGGGTTTGTATTTACGCCGCCCGACACGACCCGCTCTTTAATTGAGATAAGAAATATTGCAGGAACGTAGGAGCAAGCGAGATGTAAGATGCACGTGCGACGTTACGGACCTTCTAGAATTTGTTTATTTACTATTTTCGTGTAAGCGCCGTAAAAGTTGTGCTTTCCTGTTTTAAATCAGAAATATTGTTAAAATAAAAAAAATCAAACCATAAGTGATTATGTGCTATGACAAATTGAACATCGTTATAGCAAAGACTTTTTTAATCATTATGATTTATTTTGTTTAAAACTGATAAGTACAAAAACGTTTGATTAGATGAGCATTACATTTTGAGAGCTCGTACAATGTTGGGCTTTGTTTACAGGACCACCAAACCTTTCAAAAACCCAAATCCCATGAAAATCTTGTTTTTCGCATACGTCAGAAGCTTGTTGGAATTTGCATCCGCGATATGGTCACCGGTGTATACAACGCACCAGTACCAAATCGAATCAGTGCAACGGCAGTTCATTAGACAGCTAAACTTTAGGACCTGGAGAAATAGGGAAGAATATCACGCAAGCCTCATACACTTTCGGATGCACTCTCTCGAGAATAGAAGAACTGTTGCCGACATGAAGTTTTTGTTTGATGTTATCACCGCACGCTTTGACTGTCCCGATCTCACTGCTCGGATTGGTATCAGCGCCTGCAGCACTCGGACGCGACGGCCGCGTACCTTCTATGCCGGGTTCTCGCATACAAATTACGCTCGTCATTCCATCATCAATAGGGTCGTTCACACTTACGAGTCGAATTTCCGCGATGCTGACCTTTTCTTTCTAAATCGTAATCAGTTCATCACGTCTATTTTAAAAAAGCTCCCTTCATTTGATAAAAAGTAGAACCCATCTTGCGAAGCATCACCCTTTACACACTCACACACACTCATCACATCACACACACACAACACGCAGTAAGCAACAATGTAAGTTTCGTCACCTGCTTACCCATAGTAATATGTTATTTAATATGTTAAAGTCTGTTATTGGCTATTGAAGTTTTTAAGCTAAAATTGTAATAACCGAATATGTGCTGTTGAGTTTACGAAATAAACAAATTAAATTAAATTAAAATTTTATTATGGAATAAATTGTAATAAATAAAACTATATTGAGATTTAATTAATGTTTGATTTAAACATATTTTGCTGTACATTATTATATGTAAAACTACAATAAAAAATGATACTTTATTAATTATGTGCACTATTAGTTTTACAAATTTGCATCAATCAATATAAAGGAGTTCATTAAATTATATTTATGTAAACATATTTTTGTGCACATTCAGTATTTTCGATGGAGCAAAGGCAAAAATTTATGGAAAAAACGATAATTAATTGAGGAACAGTTAAATACCATGCATAAATAAATATCGATTTAACAGTAGTATTCTTTTCCAAGGAAACCAGTGGTAGCGTCGCCGGCGGTCGCGCTCGCGCCCATCGACGAGGACGAAGAAGGCGACGACGTGCACTCCGAAGCACGCAAGAACCAGGCCAGAAACGGCTACGGACAAGTGCCGGCTAACGACCAAGAGAGTGCTATGTAGGCGTCTTGTGCAGTGAAAATGACTTATAAGGGGTGTTAAAAAAAAAACTGCTACCATGAAAGCGCTATGTAAAACGCCCATTGTAAAAGAGCGCGTTTGTGATGTTTCTCTTAGTAGAGATTGCCTCGGACGACAGTTATATTCTTAGAAAACTGTAACTCTTGAACAGGGTTTAAGGACTGTCATAATTATAAAAGAGCTACGAAAGATGGTTTTAGGAACGCACTTCAGTGATTAGCACTTATAGAGCGTGATAGAAGTGGGAAACGACAAAAAACTACCTTTCATGTAATATACCCACAATCTAATCAACTGACTTACTTAAGATACCCCTAGCTAGTAGCTAATATGGAAAGTTGATTTTTTTGTCATTGCCCAACGTTCATTAGGAAACGTTATATAGTTTCATGGACTGATCATGTCTGATAAATCTTTCGGTACTTTTAGGAAGAAACATAAAATTAGCGATTCTGAAGTGACTAAAAAGGTGATTGACTGACTCTTATGGGCCTATGAAGGTTGTATTACTTTCTTTTATAGCTGAAACCAATGCAGGGTACTGCCCCACTGCAAAATTTATAACTAGGTGAAAAATTTATTAATCCTCATTTCGCTAGTTGAAATTGCGGGGGACAGCATCTTTGCATTGGTACTCCCTTTATGTGTGTAAACTTTTGTAAAACCAAGTAAAAACCATAATACATTATGCCTTATGTACTTAGACAGTTTTTATATTTTACATTACGGTGAGTGAATGAATTTAGAGTATTGAATGAGTAAATAAGAACGAGTATTAATAAAATATACTCATTTGAACCCAAATGCTGTTGTGTTATAAATATAATAAATACTTATAGTGTTTACTATGTTGTATTGATATAGTAAAAATGGTGCTGTATTATAAATTTTAAATAAAAGTTGTATATTTTTTTGTATTAGTAAGTAGGTAAAATATTGCATTTCAACTAGTTACTAGTCTATGCAAAACAGGGATAACTTTATTTACTTATTTTAACTAAGAACATAAATATGTTAGGTTACGTTTTAGTTAGGTCTTAGGATACTTTTGCAATTGGTATCTATACGAAATTGAAATAATTAGTACGAATAGGAATGTTAAGTATTGATTCAAAAGTGTTTTTATATTATGTGATACTTAAGTTCCTACAAAGTCCTAAACCGTTACTTAGCTGGAGATTAATGTAATAAAGTGATTTCAGAAATATATGCTAAACTACTTTATAGGGATTAAATAAACTTTGTTTTATTGTTTATGACTTCCTATTTCTAACATGCTATCAATCGAAACCACAGACTCATTTACTAAAATAGGCAAACAATAAGTACCTACCTAGTCATAACATCTTAAAGGTAAGTACCTATTTTAGAGGTGTACAAGCATCACGTGTATCGTCTATCATGGTGCTAAAAACGACAGGACAAACTGCTATGACTGCTATTTCATACAACAAAATTCTCGAGCTTAATTGATTGTTTACCGCTTACTGTTAGAGCTAAATTGATTGTTTATTGACAGGTCTTATCATACATCTCAATTATTGCATCTAATTGTCGAAGTCACCCCTCCCTCATAGAGAAAAGATGTAAACAAATTAATAAAACAAGTATAAGTATGACCTTTATTAACTGGAGCAATGATCCTTAACCTATATGAAATGAACAATAGTAGATTACGTACTGAGGTATGTAAGCTATCAATAACAACCGAGGTTTTTTAACGCCCGAGCGGAGCGAGGGCGGTACCTTTCCGAGGTTGTTATTGATGTTACATCCGTGGTACGTATACTGCTTTACATATCGAATGAAAAAAGAGTAAAATAAAGCGATAAATACAAGAAAACGATCCATAAATGATGATTGTATCGTCTGCTATACAAATTGCACTACTAAACTTTTTTTTTCTATGATTGAAAAATATTGAATTAATATGAAAGAAAAGTATCCTAACCTAAAGTAGTCATTTTTCTGATCGTAGGGATATTAGTAATTTTTACTTTTGTCATTGTAATATCGAGTAATAATTCGACCAACTCATTTATTGAGGTTATAAAAATGCAGATTAAAAATATAATTCCTGCGTTCAAGCAACACAATTCGTAGCGGCCAGTTCGAAATTTAAAATCGTATACAACTAATTGGATGCAACTCCTATTAAAAATAAGAAGAAATTGATTTTAACTTTTTAATTGCTGCGATTCTATTGGTTCTTTTTCTAGTTCCATATTTAAAATTACTTACAGGCTTAGTTTTAAAACCTCGCCTGTAAGTTGAACTTACAGGTCGTGTTTTTTGTCAGTAATGACCTACTTTCAGAGCATGAGATATGTAAAAATATTTTCATATCTAAAGGTAGGTGCCTACCGCACGCAAAGTAGTTGTTACATTCGTAGGAATGCTACGAATTCTAGAACAAATTCTAGGTAAGTTCCTCATGCTAAACCTAACAATAATAGCCAATTATAAGAACTTGGTACGCTAATCTTAAAATAATAAATCCGAAGGCGTATTTTTAAACTATTTGGCATGCGAAAGTCTGCACCGAAAATTCCACTCACGCGTTTATCAATTTCTTCTCAAAAGTATTGGATACGTAAGTAGAGCGTGTGATACGGGAACAGGTGAAATGATCCGAGACAGACTTTCGTATCCTGATCTCATCTGATGATGCAGGCATGTAGGCTGTATTAACTTTTACCTCTTCACCTTTCAGAAAAGAAAAAATATGTCTTATTTACATAGGCTTATAAGTAATATACTTTATTTATAACAAAGAGTATATAGTACAGTCAAATGGGGAAAAATGAGGCTAGCGGGTAACTTGGGACATGGTCGACACCAGCATCTATGAACCAGCTATAAGCCTATAACTTTATAACTGGTTGATAAATGTAGAGTCCACAGTTTTCAACCAGTTACAACGTTATAGCTGGTTCATAGATGCTGGGTCGACCATGACCTATGTTACCCGCTAGTCTCATTTTCCCCCATTTGACCGTAATATAATGGGGGGGGGATTATACTACGGCGGGAGATGGCGGCCGTGAGTCGTGGCGTGACCGTAGAGTGTTCCGCCAGGGTTGTGACCCAACGACCTGGAGCCACAACGACCCAAAGAACCCCTGGTGTCACAATTTTAACAACTAGCACGCTTCTGATATAAATAACTACGATGATGAGGCATCTGTACCATTTTGTAAGTTATGTTAGCTATAGCAACTTACCTACATCGTTATAAAACTCTCTGTTTTCGTGTAGGACAGTCAGTCGTCCAACGACCCTGGAACAACTAACGCGTATATCTAAGCCACTCACGTGCGTAGGTACTAAGCGTACGCACAGCTACGCACGTGATTCATACGTTAACTTGTCAACAAATCAAGGCACTTACTATAAAATCGATATGGACCAATCAACTTGCGGCAAAAAAGATGAATCACACATAACATTAATTTTGTTCAGTCAATACACAACAGTGTCATACGCATAACAAGCTCGCCATTCATTGACTCAGTAAGTAGTCTGGATATCTGGTTAGAATATGTTACGTAGTGGGTTTAATTAGATACATAAAAGTATGCAAAGATAAATAATAAAAAAATGCAAGTTTATGAAAGTGACGGGTTTTTACATTGAAGTCTAACTAAGATGTAGTACGCCTTTAACGTTTTTTTTTCGTATGATGTTTCGTAAGAAAGATGGTTCGTGTTTCGAATGGCACGGGCCGTAGGTCCCAGTTACGGTCGTTAACCATGTCAGAAGCTTGCTACTTGTAGAAGGCGGTTGAAAAATTCTGACATTAGGGTTAATTAGGTCGTTGGACGACTCGATGTCCCACACGAAAAGGAGGAGGAGGAGAACGTCTTTTTATGTAATATCTACACAAAGTTAAATTTTTGGGTTTCAGACTGTGCGTGAAAATAAAACGGTGCGTGACAACGTAAAATGACCAGAAACTCCACAACTTTGATCTTCCGGATGAAATTCACGAACATATAACTAGATACTTTAATATTTTCTGGGAAATGTTGTTCCTTATCCCACGAATAACATTATGACATGACTCGGTCTGTATAGAGCGATTCCAGGCCTAAGCACTCACGTGCTCAGCAAGACATTGATAGGGCTGACCGCAAATCTAATGAAGTGAGGACAATGCCAATATTGGCAATTGACTCGCCAGTCTGCCGCAACAGGTCTGCGGGTTACATCAGACAAAGTTCAGCGGCAATTGTCCCCAGCCGACCTCATTGATCGGCGTTCCAAGCGAAAATCATTTTCCGTGTAATGATCTGATGATAGGGAAAGTAAAACAGATGAAAGAGACAGACAAAGCAAAACTAATTTTGTATTTAATTACGGTCACCACGATTTTTAGCAGTAGACAGGATAAAAGACCTACCAGGACCAATTTCCTGTTCGCAAGGTCCAAAATTCCCGCTCGGATTCTGTGAAATATGCAGTCTTTAGAAAATGGTACCTACGATAAATTATACAATTTTTTTTGACATTTTTGTCCCTATATCATTAAGTAATTTTTTTGCCAATGTTTCTTGCCAGTAAAAAAAAAAGTATTATTTTGCTACATAGACTTGTGGTACTTGCCTGCCTGACAAGAAAAGCACAGTCCTAATGATATTTACTGTTTCTTGGATAACGATGATGGATTTTTTTAACCCCAATGAGCATAACAAAGTGCAGTAGGACGAAAAACATTTCAAAAACTGAATTAAACTGCAGTGAAGGTTGATGACCGATGGTGCAAGATCAGCGACTGTTTCATCAGACAGCCTTGGATCTTTCGCGGAACAATGTCTTGTCTCGTACCGGCGATGTTAGATCGGGAAGTGATACAGAAGTCACTGGTTCTTTGAAAATGCTTTGATAATTCCATTTTTATTTCAAAACATAGTCACCCTACTCCACTGTAAAACAAAACACGAGAAAAGCAGTTTCATTGTCTTTACAAAGTTGGTAATGCTTACCAATCATTATCATCTCTAATAGGACACCCAATCGATGAAAACTTTAGAATAATTAGTAACTAATAACGAGGTGAAATTTTCTAATATTATAGGTATTAAATAAATCGAGCACATCACGGAAATAGGAAGCATTCTGTTCCAGTGAGATAAAATTTTGTGCATTTTTAATTGTAGTACCTGCATTGTATAAGTAATTTTATTCAACGATACAGCATTTATATAAACTTGAACAATGTTGAGATAAATGATCGCTTGTCCTGTTTCCTGTGCCGTAAGGTCATCAAACACTTATTAAACTGACATATATGATAGCCAAAGTGCACGGTCGAATTAATTTCTATAGGATCCAAGGTACCGCAGAGTTGATAATGTATGCCATCTAACTATACGGTAAAGATACAGACTTTACTACCAAAATTGGCTACAATAGCCATCTCCGGGCGCATCAGCGCCGATCTGTTTAGATGTCGAAGTGGTCGCCATGGCCGAAATTGGTCGGAGAGATCATCATCATCGTCACAAATACAGAAGTCGAAGTGGTCGCCATGGCCAAAATAGGTCGGAGAGATCATCATCATCATCATCACAGATACAGAAGTCGAAGTGGTCGCTATGGCCGAAATAGGTCGGAGAGATCATCATCATCATCATCATCATCACTAATACAAAATTCGAAGTGGTCGCCATGGCCGAAATCGGTCGGAGAGATCATCATCATCACTAATACAAAAGTCGAAGTGGTCGCCATGGCCGAAATCGGTCGGAGAGTCATCATCATCAGCTACAGACAGATAGCAAAAAGTGTTTACAGAAAAGTCACATATTAGGTATACCATGCTTGACAGTGTTGATGCATTCATAGGAAAAGCTGCTATCCATTTAATGGATACCTTATTAGCTTGTCATGCACAAAGTGCGACCGACCACTGTTTAAAATAAATATCCAAAGGTTAGATACACCACACTTTACTCGGAACATAAATAATGAAGAGATATTTAGTATTTTCCTTCCGCAAAATACTCAATTCATAAATACTTACTGCAAAACGCGATTTTCCTCATAATTCAAGTTCCCTTAACATTTAGCTGAAATGACGACAGTAAAATTGCATTCGATTTTCTTATTTATAGCTTAGCTGCACATTTACTGCGATATCAGCACGAGATCGGACAAAAATATCGTGAAAGTACATCAGACAAGAACCGTCTATTTCACTAATCTGCTGACATGGACCGATGTGGCATAGATTGCTGGTTGTCGTATGGGTGTCATTACAATTAACTCAAGATGACGAGCAATGTATATGCAATCAGGTGTCAGAGCACGTTAAGTGAAATAGCCAACAAAACAACGGTTACAAGACGGTTACATTCCTGTATGTTCTGACCAGCAAGACTGCGAACGCACTCGTATCGTAAAACGCAACTCGATGCCAATCACGTGCTGCCAATTATTCCCAAGAACCTCACTTCACGACACATACGCGCAAAGCACTCTACATTGAACTACAACTTTCTACCACACATGTCACAAGCCCCAACCACAAAGCAATGCAACATAAATTATTCAGCAAAAAATACTCACGTCCGCAAACAACTTTACAAAAGCATGATGTAACTTTGTGCAGACTTGCACCAGACGGATTCCTGTAAAAACGTTTGAACATTTTGTTAGAGAATAAAAATAAAAGAACAATATGACTGCGCACAGCCTTGATGGTGAACTTGACTGTTTCGGTTGGTTGCAAAACGAAACAAAATTCACAAGCATTTTTAAATACATCGTATTGAATTACCGAAGCAATATTTATTTTAAAAAAAGCACTTAACTAAGAGGAAAAAAAACTTCGAAGTCATTCACCTTTTCCATATTATCTTAATATTGTTGATCTCATACATGGGACACGATTTTGCAATATTTTGCCGGTCCGATGTTACTAACGAAAGAAATTGTTTGAAACCAAATCATCATTCTCCTTGCCTTACAAAATGTAGTATGCGTATGTGGTTATCATTTTCCAAAATCTGCATATACCTAAACACATACACATAAAAATAGGATCGATTGCCACTTTTGACAAATACATATTTTGAGATTCAGAAAAATAGAGAATCAATATAGTGACATGTTGCTGCATATAAACTCTGTCCAATATCGCAAGTTCGTGCGGAACGTCTAAAGAAATAATAATCGATGATTAGTGTGCGATACGATATTGCAAACAGTTTGAAACGTAACCGATACGTTTGTTGTAAATAGTTTTCCGTCACGCGATCATTCAGGCAGTGGTCTACAATGCTCGGAAGATTTTCCGACGAACGGGTAAAGCGGCCAAGGCAACGCTAAGGTCGCTTTAAAACTAATTACCTACTTTAATTACATAGGCGTTTTCTTTTCATATTTATGACTTGAAGACTAAGGAATATTCTGTGCCGCGAAACTAGCGTTACTTCATAAATATAAATCTAACTAATCACATCGATCTCTTGAGAACAACAATATTATATATTGATCAATTACCTACTTTTGCTCACGTTTTTGGTGCTAGATATAGTAAATTTCAGAAGGTGCAAAAATTATGAAATATTTAGCTGTAATTAGAGTTATAAGCTTTAAAGATAAAGATATTTATTTGCGATAGATATAAACTAAACTACTTTGGATACTAATTAGGAAAATATTTTATTACCGACCGATGATACCAAGTTGTAGAGCGACCGATTCAAAAAACCTACGTATGTAGAATATAAAAGAACTTTTGTGGACAACGGATATTCTAAAATAACAAATTTCATATTTTCAAATTTCAATCGTTTATTTCCAAGTAGATTCACAACGAATTCTTTCAGAAAGTCAAAAATTTACAATACAATACTGTCGCTAAAAATAAATTAGTCATTGTAAAAAAGAGAAAATTGTCAGACACAATTTTCTCTTTTTTATAACAATTTTATGTTCCTAGTAGAAACGCGGCACGAGTGGGCTAAAAAAGGCACTGCCTCGGGGCCGGCCAGGCTGACCACACAGCATGTAACTTACTAGCATGTAGCTATTAAAGTAAATATTTCAAAAAATATATTTACATGTGTCATGTAAATCAGCCGGACCCCCTGAACAGGAAAACCACCCAAAAACCTGCTCAAAAGTGCTCCTATTCTCAATTAACAATTTGTACCAGAGGACCTAAGCTACCCTAGCTAAGATTTAAAATACATATATTAATAGCCCAAAAGACGGCTACGCTAAAATAAAATAAAAGTACTACAGTAGATAATTCTATCTGTTTCGTCTTAATTAAGTCTTCCTTTCTATTTATGTCAATTTTAAGTTCCATGCACGTCCCGATTTGGTATTAAAAATGACTGCATGTTTCTTGTGCTGCGCTGGAAAATCAGAGGACCATGTCTCTTTGTCATTAACGTAATCATCTAACTTATAATAGGCTTTATAACATAATGTTTTCTTAATAATAGATTTAAATTTACTCTCAGACAAACTTAATATATCTTCCGGTATTTTGTTATAGTATCGTATACTTAAACCTTCACATGAAGTCCTAACTTTAGCTAGTCTATGCTTAGGTTGATCTAATTTATTTTTACTCCTTATATTACGATTATGTCTTTCATGATTTCTTGTGAAAGTATGAATATTCTTTCTTACATACATGATATTTTCATAAATATATTGACATGGCACAGTCATAATATTAATTTCCTTAAACAGTTCTTTTAGAGAATCACGACTGCCAAGTTTATAAATAGCTCTAATGGCCCTTTTCTGAAGAATAAATATTGTTTCAATATCAGCTGCGCGACCCCACAGCAAAATTCCATAGGACATAATGCTGTGAAAATAACTGAAGTAAACAAGTCGTGCAGTTGCAATATCTGTAATTTCTCTAATTTTACGTACTGCATAGGCAGCTGAGCTTAATCTTCCCGACAAAGATGTAATATGAGGGCCCCATTGAAGCTTTGAATCAAGCGTAATCCCTAAGAAAACTGTGCTGGCAGTAAATTCTAATTTTTCATTACTAAGCGTGACATAATTATTCAAAGAATGTACTACATTTGGCAAAGTGAATAATACACATTTAGTTTTTTTCGCATTTAGAACTAAGTTATTTGCAGTAAACCAACTATGAATTTGTCCAAGAGTGTGATTTACTTCGTCATAATTATGCGCTCGTCTATCAACCTTAAATATAAGGGATGTATCATCAGCAAATAATACAATTTTGGACAAATTCTCTACCATGTAAGGCAAATCGTTAATGTAAATTAAAAATAAAAATGATCCTAATATAGAGCCTTGCGGCACACCAATTTTAACACGAGATCCCTGTGATTTGGTGTCGTTTACTTGGACCTTTTGCGTTCTATTATCTAAATACGAATTCAGAAATTTCAGAGCTACGTTTCGAATACCGTAATGTTCTAATTTTACCAATAAAGTTTCATGATCTACGCAATCAAATGCCTTAGAAAGATCACAAAAAACACCAATGGCGTCCTTTGATTCTTCCCAAGCATTAAATACATGTTTGA
Organism: Keiferia lycopersicella; assembly: GCA_029255805.1. NCBI lineage: Eukaryota > Metazoa > Arthropoda > Insecta > Lepidoptera > Gelechiidae > Keiferia > Keiferia lycopersicella. The sequence continues at coordinate 9,035,258 of JARACZ010000009.1, read as the reverse complement.
CAAGAGCAACACCAGCATCTGTGGTACTACGTCCCTTTGTAAAACCGAATTGCTGGTTGTGTAACAAGTTGTTGCTATTAAAATGGGACAGCATTTGATTGAGTATGATCTTTTCAAAGACTTTGCTGAGTACGGGCAGAATAGATACAGGCCTATAGTTACTGGGATCTTGTTTGTCGCCAGCTTTAAACAGCGGAACTACCTTGCTATCTTTCATTAAATCAGGAAAGATGCCATGATCAATACATTCATTGAAGATATCTGACAAGTATGGTGCTAATATATCGATAATTGATTTACAGACTTTAACTGACATTCCCCATAAGTCTTCGGTGCTCTTAACTTTAATCTCGTTAAAAGCTTTTAAAATATACTGGGGAGTCACAGGACTAAATTTAAATTCTGAATTGCAAGCATCTACATTTTGTTTAAGAAAAGAAGATGAGATTGAAGGTGAAGAGTTTAATGACTCAGTTGTTTTAAGAGGTATATTTGTAAAGAATGTTTCGAATTCCTGTGCTACATCGGAATTTGCGCTAATCATTCCATGGTCGGTATTAAGTGAAAAGTTATTTTCGCGTGGCTTAGTTTTACCTGTTTCGCTATTAATAGCTTTCCAGACAGCTTTTATTTTATTGTCTGAAGACTTTATCTTATTTGTAATAAAATTGGCTTTAGCAATTAGACAAGCTGTTTTAAAGATTTTAGAATATTTTTTTACCAGCTCATTAAAACTTTCATCAGTTGTCATGTTTCTAAGCTCATAAAGTTCAAAAAGCTTATCTCTGCTAATCCTAAGACCCTTGGTAGCCCAATCACTAAACTTAAATTTCGTACTAATTTCTTTTGTATCTATTTTAAAAATTAATTCAAATTCTTCGCTCACTAAATTAAAGAAGTCTTGGTATACACAATTTGGACTCTCAAAGTTATAATTATTGACTGCCAGTTTTCCCATTAAAACGTTTCGGTATTTTTCCAACCTACTACCAGTGATGCGCCTAGTTTCTATCTTAATTGTTTTAATATGATCTTTGAACGGGAATATTACGCATTGACCTCTGTGGTCTGATTGAAGAGAGTTTATAATACATTTTTCTACAGGCTTACAATCACTGAATACATTATCAATACATTTGGCAGAAGTAGGCGTCACACGAGTAGGTTCAAAAAATACATTAGACAAATTGAATGATTTGAAAAGTCCTAAAAATTTATCACTGAGTGCATTTTTTTCTAGAATGTCTACATTAAAGTCCCCAGAAACAATAACATGTTTATTTGTTTTTGTGACTAATTTTAGTACATCTTCTAGTACTTCTAGTAGTGTGGTAAAATTTTTAGCTATAGGTGGTCTGTGTACGCATACTATAACATGACTTTCCAGCTCAACACAAGATAATTCAGTAGAGCTTTCAACCGACAATCCCACTACATCCTTACGTTCTTTAAATTTAATATTGTTTCTAATGAGTATTAAACAGCCTCCATGGATCGCGGATTTTCGGTTGAAAGAGCTGGCTATACAGTAATTTTCATAGTTTAACAAAATGTCATCTGTTTGGAAGTGCTCTGTAAGACAGACTACGTCATAATTATGCTTCTCTAAGAACAATTCAATTTCTAATACTTTGCTGGAAAAGCCCTGAATGTTTTGATGTAAAACTTGAAGTTGATATTGCTTTTCCTTTGTCTTAGGTTGAGTGCAAGAAGACCCCGGATTGCCTATACTATTTACATCAGTCAAAGAGGGGGTTTCCTTTGTCTTAAAATCTAGTTTAAATTATTATTATTACTACCCTTACTAACTAATATAGAAGAAGACACATATTTTGTGTCATTTATATTATATGCTAACAAAGTAGCTACTTGTTTCTTATAATAATCAGACAGGTACATAGTATCCTGAGTCAAAATAAAATTGTGAATAAAATTATTCACGTCGAAGTAAGAAATAGCATCTCTATGATGGCATGTTATATTGAACAAGTGCATGTTCATTCTATGCACACATTTGTTTTGTTCTACTGACAAATTCGTGCAATATGGAAAGTTGCACAAAATGAACTTGCACTTTGACTGATTATGTAAGTTGAGCAACACCTCTAAGCTATTGTCTAATGCACTACGACTAATGTAAGAATGATTTCCTATCATAAGTATAACAGTGGTGTGCTCATCAAATTTCCCTACAGCTACTCGTTTAACAATACCCTCGAATGAGGTGTCAGGGCAACACACATTTGTCACTTGCTGATTAAGACGATAGTTTAATAATTGACCGAAACCTACACCAATCTTGTCTGAGTAAATTACACTTGTAACCAGTTGCAGAGTTGTGGTTTTTAAAAGTGCTTAAAGTTTTTTTTTTAATAGAGCTAGTCGCGCGGCACATCTCGCCTTATTAGCGAAACAAGAGTTGTTTTGTGACGTTAGAATAAGTCCAACTATTTCTTAAGATTTAAATTTATGGAAATTGGAATGAGTTTCCTGTTGAAATGGAAATTTACTTTTTCACTGTATGTAGGAACCAATTTAATTTGATCTGTCTAATTTAGAGCTATCAAAAGGCATATAATAGGTAAAATTAGGTAGGATGTTATTAAAAATGGTTCCGTGTTTCGGAGAGCACGTTAAGCCGTAGGTCCCGGTAGCTGTCTATGATAATTTAGACTGCGGTCGTTACTCAAATACTCAATCACGTCAGAGGCCTGCTATCAGCAGTTGGCGATTAAAAACTCTGACACCAGAGTTCATCAAATCGTCCCACTAATTGCCATTTATAAATTCTGTGTGGCGCATGGTTTTCCCACGCCGCAGTGGAGTGCGCACGCTGCGCAAGCGCCTATGCAGATGTGTCTGCCGGACGTCTGACTGTTTTTTATTTATTTGTTGGACTCTACAACTTCGGCCCCGGGGCCATCAAATCTACACCTATCGGCTTGGTTGGAGCACGAGCTCACCCGGAAATAATTGACTGGCTGTTCAAACAACCAGCCCAATCACTGGACTTAGGAGTTGTTCTGGGAAGAACGGATCGGACTGAAGGACGTCTGACTGAGCGAAACTTGCCGCGTGGAACGACAGCTTCCGCTTACCGGAAACAGGGTACAATTTCGTTCCATGAATAATTGTTTGCACTGAAATAAAAACGTAGTGTGAAATTGATTTGTCCCATACATACTCACCCATTGCTAAAATGCTATCTATCTCATAGTTATACCTATAAGTCGCGATACACGCCCATGTATTTAGATATTTTAATAATACATTGGTACCTAGTGCGTATAATATACAGTCGCGACAGAGGTATTATTTTTAAATAGATATTGCATACTAATTTCAACAAATAGAAGAAGGCGGTTGAAGAATTCTGGCACTAGGGTTCATTGGGTCATTGAACGACTCGGTGTCCCATACGAAAAGAGAGAAGAATAGATACCTAACCAATGGAAAACTGAGATAACGTGATTAATACTTGGGATTGAAACTTCATAACTTTTTTGTATTTCATGAAACTTGTACTGGTTTCATTCATTCTATTATATTAATATATTTATTGGATAAGAATAAGAATAAGAAAAATTTTTATTCAGTGACCATATAGCTTAGATATCACAATGTGATACAAGTCTATAACAGCACAGTAGTAGGTAAATAGTACACTTAGAATATACAAGACTTATAGGTAGTTATTGAGGACACTGAAAAGGCACTTCGTTCAGCGTATGCTACAACAGTAGTATTTACTACTGCGTAGCGCTAGTATTTACTACTACTTACTACTGTGATGTGGTATAACTCGCTACGCTCGCTATAGTCGGTAAAATATAGGATGATCTCTGTAACGTTTGTAACCTTGGAGCAAAAGCTATGACATAAGGTGCATTTTCCTTTGTTTACTAGGACCTCATCCTATATTTTACAAACTATAGACCAATTTTTCATCTAAGGATAGAGCTATGAAAGATGATCTCACGAACGCGTTCCTAGGTAAAGTAATTAGCCACTTAAGTAGGATCTTGAAGATTTCAGGTAATTATAATTATTGTAATTGATACCCCAAGAAGGTAAGATTTCCTTTTGAAACAGTCCAATTGTTTAGCTGTTTCATGGAAGAATCTGATAAAGAAAATGGAATTTCTAGAGTTGAATTCTAGAACGTGACCTTTGCATTGAATGTCATCGAATGGGAATATTTTTTGTTCGTTTGGTTTCTATTTTAGTACCTCTATATAGCGCTCAGAGTGAATAATTCACTCGTGCAATAAATAAATAAATAGGGGTAGTTAATAGTTTTTATTGAGCACTAAATTGAACTTGACAATTCCTCAATCTAAACTAGCGCCGAGTAGTTAGGACAAGTGATTGTTATCAGCCCAAAAAAACCTCATTGAACAGAAAAATATCAATTATAGCATAGTATAGATAGTTATCTATCAAAGTAACTGGGCTTGGCGTAAAAGTGTTGTTTATTCATGTTGATTTAAAAACAATGCGAAGGTTCACTAATGTCCTCTATCCCTAATTCGTAAAAAGGAAATATATTCTACACGCTACTTGTGCATACTTATTTACTTATTTCGTCGGCTCCTTGACATATTTGTAGGTAGAACTTCCGCAAATACAAGAGGAAATCAATACAGAGAAAGAAGCTTCCGTATTTAAAAAAACGCTACCTTCATAGGTATCGTGGAACAGACATTATTTCAAAAATGCTCTTAGTTATGCTAAAAATGCAATTTACAAGGAAGTACACGGAGGGTTAATTTAATCAGTTGTAGATACAATAAGGCCTTTCCATACTTAACGTGCAACGCAGAGCTAAAATAACGCATGCGGAACGCAGTAGTCTGTCAGATCTATACTAGAAACGTCAATCCCCATTCTTATACATTCTTATAACCCATGTCGACGCAGCTGCGTTATTTTGACACTATCTAGTTTGGCAGATCGCTGCGTTACGGATGCGTTATTTTAGCGCTCCGTTGTGCGTTAATTGTGAGAAAGGCCTTTACTGTTGATAATTCATATAATATCCGCATATCCTTGAATTAAATCACTGTAATCATAATTAAATCAGTCAGAAATCACATTTTCAGAAAGGGAAAAGCGAGCTCCTGGCTAATAAAGATCAATTTTCCAATTAAGCCTACTAATTTTATTACCCAGCTTGCAGTAATGGTCTTGCGTAAAAGGAAAAAAGAATTACCTAGAAGTACGGAGGCTGTACTTACCTTTAACGCATAACGCAGCGCTAAACTGCGATAGCGCTGCGGTAAAAGCGGCAGCGGTTGTACGTTGGACCTGCATCAAGAAAAGTTTTGGTATGGGGATTGACGTTTCTAGTATGGATCTGACAGACGTAAGCGTTTCGCAGGATAATTTTAGCGCCGCTTTGTGCCTTAAGTGCGAATGGCCATATTTGAACAACCACCACGAACCAAACTGTGTTCAATCTAAAATCATGTTTTAAGGAAAATTTTCAATCAAAATTACAAGTACAATAAATAGTTGAGGAAGATACTTAAACTAAATAAGTGTATTTTTAGGTAAATAATAATATGTGGGTATAAATAAGTGGTTATATTTAAGAATGTGTGGAAGTATACCACAAAATAAACAATTAGGTTTGTTTTGCTGGTTACCTAAGCATGTAATGCCTATATTTTATATTAATAACAATAAAATTAACTCATCACACCTAAAAAATTAATGCTCGAGAGATCTTTTCTCGTTCCGAGTGGCTTAGAGATTAATATCTTCTCGTAAAATAATTACTACATCATTCTTTTTAATTCAAAATAGTTGTATGTGATGAATCATTTTTTCTTTTGACAAAGTTCCTGAAACATTACAGGCTTTCATGATATGTGTAGATTATAGTTCTATGATTTAGGTGTATTTTCAAAGAAAAATATATAGCCAGATAGCCGTATAACATACAAAATATCAATCAGCATGGAGAGGTTTTGTCCATAAAGGAATGTGTCCATAGAATAAAGATAGAATGATTTATTGATAAAACAAGTCTCGAGGCCTTACGCGTGTCATACATGGCAATAACATATAACGAGTTTTCTCGAAATTATCCTTATTATTTAGTAGGTAGGTAAGAAAAATATCAAGAAGGTTTAAAGAAAAAGTAATAGTTATAGCAGCAAATGTAAGTACATATATTTATTTCGTTACGGTCGTATAAAAGACATCAACGCGTTATTTTTTTAAATCGCGTGAAAATCATATAATTAAACTAATAATATATTGGAGCATAAAATGAAAAAAAAAAATACTGCAAACATTAGGGAAATCCAAATGTTCCTTGGACATATTATTCAGTTACATGGACGGTTTTTATCTTATCTTAATTTGGCTACGTCATTTCCCCTTAAAAATATTTGCAATTGATTTTTTTTTACCGTCGCATTTTCTCAAAACTGTCGTTTACCACCCACCTAAATCAGATATGAGAGCAAAAAATGACACATGGCCACCTCGAAGCATTGAAGATATGCTTAATTACAAATCGAGTTCTTCGCATACAATTTGACACAAAATTATATCCGCTTACAAGCAACTTTCGCTATCATTATTCAACTGGTTGACTGAGCATCGGTATCGGCTTTAATGTTGGTAAAGCTTATTTTTTTAATATGCCCTAGCTACTCATAGATCGATTTATCGTTCCAGTAACTCGCCACATACAAAATTTCATGTATTTTTGTTTGAGTCGTCTGCAAGATAGGTAGGTAGATACATACTCCACTCGATACATTATACCTATATCCCTTGCGGGTTAGGTGGAGCACTAATTGTCGTTTAAAACGGATTACTACGTAATCTGACATGAGGATCATTCAGGAAACTGTGTATTATCATTCTGACATGTTGTCAGCTCGCGACCTGACGACCGATGTGGCGCAGTGGTAGTGCGACTGCCTTTGACGCAGAAGGTTCCGGGTTCGATTCTCGGTGGGTCACTCACAAAGTTGATATTTATCACTTTGTGAATTTGTTCCCAGTCTGGTTAGGACATTGCGGGCTGAACCACCCGATTGTCCGTAAGTAAGATGGTTCCGTGTTTCGGATAGCACGTTAAGCCGTAGGTCCCGGTTGCTGTCTATGATCACTTAGACGGCGGTCGTTACACAACCATGTCAGAAGCCTGCTACTTGTAGTAGGCGGTTGAACAATTCTGACACTAGGGTTCATCGGGTCGTTTGACGACTCGGTGCCCCACACGAAAAGAGAGAGAGCGAAAAGAGAGCTCGCGACCTGAAATTTCCATATACTATGTAACCCTTGACTAGATGGTTGGGGTAATGCAGACGCCACGCACGATACCTCGATTATATATTAAACAGATTTAGATTAAAGTAGTAAACGATTCGCATTTAAGTAAATAATTCATAGAAAATAAGAAAATTCTTATTTGTTTATGTTTATGGAATTGGTGCTTGGTTCGGGACCGAAACGTCCACCTTAGTACCTGTTCTGCGTACTGCAAGGTGTCAACTCATAAAGGGTCGAATTCCAATGGGCGGATGTGGATCCAACTGGATTTGATAGTCCATATAAAACTTGAGCTTTCTTTTCTGCCATAACAGCAAACATGAAATGTACCTACGCTGTAGAAGAAATACAAAGTACTTGTCTATTTGATTCTCATTTGATTAGGTGCCTAATAAGATATCTCTGCGCCTTATTATTTTACGTGCAGAGTCTGGAAAGTCAGAAAAAAAGGAAAAAATAGGGAGTTTTCATCTCCGAAACTTTTAAAAGGGTTTTTATGATTGAAAAGCACGCTTACTAGTAACGAATTATTACATAATACACAAACAGGAACAATCGGCAAGACACAGCGGAGCAGGATATGTTTCTTTCTGGTACTCACTGTATTTTTCCAGGCAACTCTTATTATCAAAACTTGATTAGCTGACTTCACGTGACACTGGCTGAATCGCTGATTTACTAAAGCCAAAAATTAAAAGAAGACCAACAAGATCTGTCAAAAGTTAAAATTCGAAGCTTGCTTGAGATGGAAAGCAGTAAAAAACAAAAAAAATATTTTGATATTGGAAGGTTCCTACAGGAGATGGAGTGGTTAAAAACAATTAATCAAAGTGGTTATGAAAAAATTAAAAATCACTTTTGCCAAATTAATTAAAAGTAAGTAAGATATACTGGATTGTAAGTAACAATTTATCTACCCATTAGGTAGAAAATAATATTAAGTAGTAATATAGTCTGAAGAATCGCAAAGCGTGAAATGAGAAAATTGTTAGTTAGTAAAATACAATTCAAGGTGACTTTACAATTAATAGACTTCTAGAACTTAGTATTTCAATATCAGATATAATTAGGTGGTTATTTATGGTATTGTACGTATACAGACGGTGTAGCTTTCCGAATACTGATAAAGTGCTTTCCGGTATGTCAAAGGTGAATCGCACACTTAACGCACGACGGAGCGCAAAAAATATCGCAGCGGTCTGTCAGTTCCATACTAGAAACGTCACTCCCCATACTAAAACCGCACTCGACGGACGACCCTGCGATAGCGCTGCGTCAACAGCGGTCGAGCGGTTTTAATATGGGGATTGACATTTCTACCGCTGCGATATTTTAGCGCTGCGTCGTGTGTTAAGTGTGCGATCCGCCAAAGGGTAGTCCTTTAGACCACCTCTAGCACCTCTCTACACTCTCGCTGAAATATAGTTTTTCAGTTTGTGTCTCAGTTACTTTAATTTAATGGTACGGTTTCCGCACAAAACAAGTGATAACGCGACCCCAATTTATTCTGTTAAAAAAATGTTATAAAACTATACAATTTTATCGTACTGACCTTGACAAAGACTTCATAAAATGGAGTTCTGAAAAATACAGACCTAATGTTCTCTTTTAGTTCTTACTAGGCGTGGACATTGATTAGCCGAACATATTTAAATATTAACCAACAAATTTTGAATGAGTTCTTGTTGCAAATTTTTGTCTAACTAGAATGAAATCGTAAACATGAAGTTTTTTTTAACTGAACGCCGCGTGCTTAAACATGGCCGAAGGCGGTAACCAAGCCGTCAGTTCAGTCCCGGCCGGTGGCGAAGGCGCGCGTCATACGCACGCTTATTGTTCATACTATCAAAATAAAATAAAACATAAATACCTACCTACAAGTGAAAATTTTTAAAGTAGGCTCTATAATTGTATTGTCACTGCCATAAAGTGTTTACTTTTTAAAAGTCTAAAAGCGCGGGAGTGTTTCGAACGCGTGTGGATGTTAGCAAGCCGGCATCGAGTTCCAAATTTAAAATCAAGTTCGCAAATTGGAGTCAAATTTGAAGTTTTGATACTTCGTGTGACAACGGGTGAGTGACACGGCTAGACCGCGAACTTATTTCTGTCTCTAGCTATGCGCAAACGCAAGACAACTAGAAGCTATTTTTGGTCCACGCACGAATTTCACAATTTCTAAACCTGCATTCTCGTATCATGTTTCAGTAAAACTCATTTACTAGAAAGACCACATCTAGGAAAATCCTGTTACGGTTGCCTGTAAGAATAGTACAACGAAATATTCTAAATGCACCTATTATAACCTCATCACCATTACAATAGTATACTTAACAGGAAAACAATTTTTACTGAGTATTTTCAGCAGTATAGGTAGGTATACGTACCTAATGTACTCTTTCAGTCATTGTAATTAGGTAAATATGGTGTATTTATACGCATAGTGTCTATGTAAATATTTACGTAAACAAAATAATGGAATTCTGATTTCCGGATAAAATCAGTTTTATTTTGTTTGACCGTTAAAGTTAGCTCTTGGTACATTTTTAAATAACAATAAATTAATTCAAAACTAATTTGATTTGATGAAAAATTCGCTGTGACACGCAAAGAAGTACAAGAAAAAGTAATTTTGATTTCAATTCACCAAGTATTGAACCAGTTTTATAGCGAATTCATAAATAAAAAGCCTAGGCTTTACGTATCTTGAGGAAAACTGCCAAAAGTTTATCAGAGTAAAATGTGTTATACCTAAGTTTGTTAAAACATAATCTCCAAAAAAAAGAATATTAACTTAAGTTTGTCCACATATCTAATACAAAAATTACGTTAATAAAAAATATTAACACAGCTCAAAGTTTTCTGGTTAACACCAACCCATTAATTAATATTCTAATGTTAGTTAGTACATACTAACAGTACATTCAGCAGTTAAACTGGAGAGCAAAATTTCAAAGAACTTACACTTAATTTTTTGTAGCAAATACTTGTATGTAAAAGATTTTGATGGTACTAAAAAGTCGAAAAATCGTTATAATATAATAAATATTATCGAGAACAAAATACATAAGTAAAGTAATGCAGAACATACTATTACAATCCAAAACGTAACATAAGCCCAGGTTTGTCTTCAATGACCTTTAAAACTAAAATAGCTGTTACGAAATCAACTAAATAATAAAATGAATCGACTAAAAGTCGTCCCGAGCTTGTAATTGCAGATAACAAGTTAGGGTTATCAAGAGACTCGCTGAGTTATCGCTAATCGGTTCTGCTTCGCTTAACTGAATCGACCGCACACAACATTGAAACTGAGGTTTTTATTGCATGAGACTTCGGTGTCAATGACCTATTTAACTTTAAAAAAAACTTAGTTTGTTGGCTACTGTGTCAGGTGCCGTGTCAGGTGAGGAACACACTTGACGCACGACGGAGCGCAAAAATATTGCAGCGGTCTGTCAGATCCATACTAGAAACGGTCACCACCCATACTAAAACTGCACTCGACGGATGACACTGGGATAGCGCTGCGTCAACAGCGGTTGAGCGGTTTTAGTATGGGGATTGACATTTCTAGTATGGATCTGAGAGACCACTGCGATATTTTTGCGCTCCGTCGTGCGTCAAGTGTGTTCCTCGCCTTACTTACACAGAGAGTGGCCCACAAAAGGGACAAATATTTTAAAGGGCATAATTACACTTGAAACAGAAAAACTTTTCAAACATAGGTCGGAATATTTAAAATAAATACATGTCCCATACAAAATGTACCAGCTTACCGAGTCAATTGGTATTGGATTCCAATTAATTTTTCAAGCATACTTGGAAGATTGTTTTACCAAACATACATACATACATACATATATCACGCCTTTATCCCTTGCGGGGTAGGCAGAGCGTTAACGGCCGTAAGAATACGGTCGCTATCGCCACGTCTGACATTCGTGAGGATTGTTTTCCAAGGTTGTTTCAGAAAACATGTGTATCACTATAGTGACAGGTTGTCAGCCTGTTGCCTAAAAATTGTAATACACCAATACCCTCGAGTCCCTTAGTCGCCTCTTACGACACCCGCGGGTAGGATATGGGGTGATGCTATTCTAAGCCGGCATTACACGGCGGTTTTACCAAACACACATTTACAGATACAGAAATAGTTGGTAGGAAAGTGTTAAACGAATAAAAAAGAAATAAAACGATTTAAAATAAATAAGAAACCATCGTGTGGGAGTGAATTACCACATGCAGCATCTGTTCACAATATGTTTGGACGCAAAATAATCAAGTTATGCAAAGTAATTTTTTTATATCGATTCCAAAACGAGCTAAAACATATATTTAATATGTTTGATCATGATCAGCGTGTTCTATATGAGTAATTTGTTATTCCTTTATGTTTTTAAACACGTTGTACCAACCTAAATAATTGATTGGCCGGTACGAGGAAAAATCATTACCTACCTTAAGATGCGACAAACGTCAATAATTAAGTTCTGATAAAAAAATATAAAATGATCAAAAAAAAATAACTATATATGCAGATGGGATTGTCATGCACACTTAAGTGTTTTATTATTGATTAAGATTTATTATATATTTTGATTGATTATATATTTTGTCCCGGGTTCGATCCTGATTTAATAAGACCAAGAACAGCCGCTAATTACTTCCCGCGCATTTCTACAAAATATTATTCCATGCTGTATCTTGATAATACCTAAGTATTACTATCCACATTCTTATCAAGAATGACGAATTTCGTCTAATGTTTAAGAAACTTTTACGCTGCTGATTCTAATTCAAGAACGCATCATTTGGCATGCTGTTAGAATAAATTTGCAAGTTGTTTAAGCATGAAATTAGTAGAACTAAGAAACTGCAGTTGTTTACGTTTATTTATTTAAGTCAAAACTTTATTTTTTTAAATCTATGTATGTAGGTATAATCCATCATTGTCAGATAGACCGACTGATGGTAGTGACTTTATGGAGATCGTTCTGTGTATGGCGTATCCTGGGAGAGCCCTGCGTCCAGTGAAAGTCAAAAGGCTGATGTGATATGATTGTCAGCAGTGTAATATCCATTAGTCCACTGCTAAACATAGGCCCTCTTGAGGCTTGCAAAGAACCACGATAATTTGAGCTTTTCCAGTTAAATAGCTTGTAATTCAAGCTGTAGAGAAACCCTATTTAACTAGTAGTATCATTATGTCAGGCATTTTAACTTCATTGCACTGGTAAATTACTTGTAATGTATCTTGGTACTTTCCACTCGTACTATTTACAATTACTACAAATTAAGTAAATGATGTGAAAATGTATACCACATTACTACAGACAACGTATGAAGTTTCAGATTTTCTGTAAAAATGAAAAAATAACGCTCACGTACATACGACAATGCCTGATGTAGTAAACAAAGTTTTGTAAATTTGAAAAGACTTTACTAACTTACACAAATTCGTTCAGTAATGTCTACTTCTATTATTATATAATGCTTAATAATATTATAATGCTTCTTACTTTAGTAGGTCAGTAGTTATAAGATATTCAGGTGAGCAGCAAAAATAGCTGCATTTGGTAGCCGGCATTTTATTTATTTATTTTCAGCTGACCTAAAAAGATAACAAATCAACAGCATAAACTCGTTCAGTTATTTTGCTGATAAGAAGTCTATAAATTGCACTCAGTTTTTTAAAGACTGACTGAAGGAAGGGATAAGGAAACGAGAATGATGAACGAGGATGAAGGAAGGGTTCCAAAAACTATATTTTTTTTAAGTTTGCAAGCGAGACTTTTCTATTAATTTTGATACTAGCACGTTCTATCTACTATCACTATAACACAATTTCTTTTAAGTTAATAGTAATAAGAAACTGAAATTTAATTCATTTAATAGTTAATTAAGTAAAAACACTTTATTGCACTCTATTGCTTTGATATTGTTAATGAGATTAAAATACCCTTGTGAGTGAATAAAATCCAAATTTATCATATCACCAACTATGTGACGTTTTCACAGTGACATTTCAAAGAACAGACAAGAGTTATTTGTATGTCGTGTTTGATTGATTGGTCGATAAATTAAATAAGATAATATAATAAGTGACACTTCGGTAGTAGCGTCCTAGGTGTGTATGATCTTTGGTTGGCAGTTGGCGGACCACTTGCCAGATGGTCTATATCGTGATCGTGGACAGTAGTGAGTGACTGGATGAGGAAGACCGTAAAAACTGAAGTCAGAAAGAAGAAGTCCAGCGGAAGGCTGATGTGGACTGTTGTTGTCGATAATAATTATTCGGTCATCAGAGTCTCAATGCTGGGCAAAGGCCTCCCTGCCCTCTTCCAGTACCTATGATTTAGGTACATGATATATGACAGGCATTAATTTAGCTACGTTTTGATAATATATTTTAATGTGCATTCTTGACATTAATTCACAAGGATATTCAAAGTACAGAAAATAAAATAGCGCAATCATTGAAATAATGCATAGCTGTGACTTTTTCTCACACATCCAACGTAAAAAAATGTGGGATGTAGTCAATGGAAATTTCCGTAGGGCCAGCCAGCAGGTTTGAGCGTCAACTTAAAAAAAGATAGCGCCACCTCATTCACAGCTACGGCGGCTTTGTAATATGACACGAAAAAAAGATCAAAATATTCCACTGAGCCCTTTCTGAGAAAACGAAACTTGCATCGACCCGGGGCCACAAAAAAACAGGCGGCTTTGTCAATAAGCCTAACAAAAAAACTTATATCGTGGGTAAATTTAAAAATACTGATTTATTACACAGGGGAATTTTATTTGGAATCCCAGGGCAGAACCTAACCAAAAAAGTTGGATGCGCGTTGAACATTTAAGCGAATTTAACATTTTACAGCTTGGCAATTTCACAACCTGGATTTTTTGCAACTGAGACGTTTCCCGTCGTCTGTGTAATATTTGTTCGCTTTGACAATCTGCTATTTTCCAATAAGTTAGTCCTTCTGATACAGTCAACATTTTAATATAGAGGACTTTTTAAAGTGGGTATTGTGACACAGTGGGCTTTTAAAGATACCACCACAGTGAAAATAAACTTTTGCTTCAGTGTACGGCCTATGTCTTTTTTCAGTGTTTTTTTATGTACAGTAAAGAATATTATTTATTCTCATTAATATCATGTCTTCAAGCGCCATCTTATTAATCTAGCACACTCTATCCATAACATACACGTGTTTGAGTTGAATATCCAAGTAATCATTCTAATTAGAACCAATTTGTTAAGTACATATTAGTGTACATTACTATGTAGGTACATAAGCTTCTAATAAAACAAATGAAATCATTATTTACCCAATTGCTATGCTTTGACAATTTTATTGTTTGTCTGAGAAATAGCTTTGAGTACGTCTAGATCCTCTTCGTATGGCATCAGAGATTTTTGTGACAAGCTGTCATATTTATACAAATCAAAGAGAAATTTCAAAACACAAACATTCGAATTGCCATGCTTTTCTTCTTCTTCTTCTGGTAGTGCCTCTCCAACTAGTGAAGGTTGGAAGGCAGCTCCGCATATTTCCTTCTATCTTTCGCGAGGCGAAGCAGGTAAATGAATAAGAAAAAACAACACGATCACATAGGGTACTTACCTACTTAGGTATTCAAATAAAATAACATGACTTGTTGACTTGACTTGTTTTGTAAGTACATTCAAAACAATCTGTCCAAATATTTCACACGTTTCTGTAATTCGTAGTATTTGCAGGATGCATGAAAGCTCTCTACGTAGAGTTAACACATAGCAGTAGTTACTAAGCAGACTAGTTGTAGAGGCATCAGACAGGACCCCCAGGCAGACGGGTAGTGGGTAGTGGAGAAAAGTAACCGCTACCCACGCCGGTCATGGCCACATTCCACGCTAAACGGTTGCATTTCATTTAAACTTATATATAGCTGACCTATGTAAACATTGGTGTAGAATTTACATTATTGTGAGGTGACACATTCATCATCACTACCAGAAATGTAGAGCTTACCCTGGATTTCGTGATTTTGCAGAATTCTAAAAACTAAAAACGAGGTGAGGTTTGTATTTCTGTTCTAAGGATATTTTGTGAACTTGCCGTTGAAAAACGAGTTGACACATTTTTGGAGGCGGTACAAGAAATCGGAACTTTAAAATCTAGATCCTGGGGATTTGCAAGGAAAGAAGAGTTCAAAGGACCTAAATGACCTAATGTAGGAAAAGTATAACTAACTAACTGGCACACCTTACAAGACAAGCAGAAAACTTAATTAGGTTAAACAAGGATTTACGTGCGCACATAGCTTAGTACATAGTTACAATGTTTACACTTCTGGATATTACGCATTTGTTTATGTTTTTGCAGTGCTCATGTAAACAAAGTACTTATTTGAATTTGTAGTCCAAGAGCTGATGCTAATTTTGACGACTTTCCTGCCCATAATTTAAAAAATGGCTTATGATATTTGTAAAAGAGCTTTGATCTGCTAAAAGCCATAAAAGAATGATATAAACTACAACTTTAGGCGTAGATTTAACCAGCGATTGCGATTTCAAGTTTTTTATTTGTAAGTAGAGAAGAAATAATTACAGTTTGGGCGTGAATCTTTGATGTCATATATGTAAAAAATCTTAGATGTCAGATATTTCCAGCAAAAGTTTGATGGATCTCTGTTCATTCTATCTGGTATCTATTCAAAATAATTTCAATTTTCAGGGAAGATTGTAATGATACGTACGGTTGTGATTCCAATTATTATAATTACTGTGAAATCCGTCTTTGTGAACGTAGACATAGTTTTAGCGCGACAGGTTCCTGGCTGGCAAACTCGTCGAACCAGCTCGCGGCATAGAACTTGGAATGAGAATTTACATACGATTATGCGATATAAACATAATCCCAGACGTTTTATCAACAAATCGAGCAGGCATCTCGCAAAACCACATCGTGTGATCTGATCATTCTACGTCATAGCTTCTAGTGTTTTCGCGACAACTTTTGCGGCATAAAAAGGTATGTGCTTTAATTCTGGTGATTTGCTGGGATATCTTCTGGTTTGACTAAAATAGATTAGGCAAATTTTGGTTAGGAACCAAAACCGGGTGTTACTGTGATAGTTTTAGGTCTTATATGTTATTTACCTGGAACCCGATGTTTCAGTTGATTTGGGCCGACATTGGTGGATGGATTTTTATGTAGAAATCCTTCTTCTTTTTGGGTCTTGTCGGTGGTGGAGTAAATTCTATTTATTTAGTAGGTAGCTCTACTTAATTGCCTATATATAGAAGTGTTTATAAATCATGACCTAAATAAACACTCATAATCATAATCATCCATCATATTTTGCTAACATAAAACACAAAATAACAATAATATTCATAATGCCGCGCGTTGCGTCAACTTGTTTGTATCTTTATAAGTTCGCGAGATAAAGGAATCCAGACAAAGTTCATATACCTACTGATATCTGAGCTAGGAGCATCTATTTTCCACAATTTTTTAAGACTAAGTTTTCGCGAACATTTGCAATAACAAAACTAGTCCAAAGTAGACATTTTCTATTAGTTTTTCCGAAAATAGTCTCTAGTCACCGCATGTAGATGGGGTATCTAAGTCATGTCATGATCATGACAAAATATGTGATAAATTTAAAGTTATCATGTGATTCTTCTTTGTAATTTTAAAAATATAATTATTTTGCTCGAAGGCCTTAACATAGATATGTAGGTCTGAGTAGAGAGTAGAGAAGATAAGTAGCAACATAGTATAAATTGTTTATTGTACCTATGCAAAAAATAGCCTTTATCTCTGCATGGAAATATTTAGTAGAATAAAAGTTGTCGTTTATTTGGGAAAAAGGTTATCTGGACCCCCTATCAAGACCCCTGTAGCCTGTCTTTACGCGGACAAACAACTCGGTAGGGTCTCAATGATTGCGAATGTGATATAACATCGTGACCCCTGGTGTAAACAGACCCATCACACTGACGCTGATGATAACAAGAACATAAACAGTTTCTGGAAAGTGGCAGATAGTTCTTACAGTAGTGTTAAAATGTGAAACAAGGCAACTGGAACGAACTGAAATGAGATCACATTCAAATGAATAATAAAATAAGTTAGCTGGCAGGAGAAATAGGGTGGTCGTATCATGTTAGAGAAGATAACATCACTTACACAGATTCCTAGCCCTCAAAACACAAATTATCATTGCATAGATGTAAGGTTAATTCCAATCAACACCATAGTATCTCGACACAACTGAGAAGTAAGAAGTTTTATCATACTTTTATCGTTTATATACCTACGCATATCTTGACATGATAAGGCGAGCTTTTTGCTCGTATCAATAATAGGTTCGTATATTATTATTTTCTTTATTACGCGAACTGTCCCTCAAAGTACTTCCTCAGTAATTTTAAACTCGCAATTATGATTAACCACCTTTCCGTACCCTTCCGTATCTACACACCTGCAATGCAAAAAAGTAATTGGGGTGTTGGTAAGGGGAAACAATACTGCTTTTTATATAATTTTACGCAATTTTTTATCTCGCAGCAATTGCAATCATGGTGGGAAAAACCATTAATTCTTTGTTATGCTAATCTGTTTTGTATTTAGGTAAAATTTTCACGGAAGAGAGTTTTATTGGACAACCATTGCTCAAAAACAATCGTAATGTTTGGAAACAATCATGTAGTAGGGAGTTGATTAAACTGGGCTGGTTTCAGACTGACGTATATTGCATCATACTATGACGCTGGACTGATAATTGGAGTATATAGCTTCAGTTTTCGTCAGCGTTGACGTATGTATGCTCTATTCCATACCTGCATATTGTTAAAAAAAATTGATTATTGCGACAAATACAAATATTTTTACCAATGTTTATATGTGACGAACAAATGAATAGGATCAGCATACACAGCACCAATGAAACTGAGAATGAATGATATAATACGATACGAAAATGATACGAACTAACTTTCAGTTCGATCCGTTCTTTCCGGCACATCTTCTGGTTGTTTGAAAACCAATAAAATAATTCCAGGTGAGCCATAGCTTTTCACCAAGCTGTCCGGCGTAGTTTTGATCTTTTGATAGCCCCGGGGCCAAAAATTTAGACCCATTTGTATCATAAAGTTAATAAATAAGGGAACTAACTATACGCATGCGGTCAAGTCTTTCGGTCAAATTTATTCCTAGTTCAAAAAGTACATTTCAAGCTGAACCCAATTCCCCGTGAGAACTACGTTCGGAAGGCGCAAACAAAAGAATCTGCGAATATCCTTGGCTATTTACAAGACTTGAAAACTGATAGTCGCAAGCGCTACATGATAATTTATGACATCGTTATCAACAGGGCGGCACAGTGCATAATGTTGTGATTGCCATTTGCCCACACCACCGCAATCGCACACAAGAGGTCAATCGCCATATCGGCCAACAGTGTTTGTGCAAGCTTATCTAGTTTACTCAAAAGGTCATAAAGGGTGTATTTTTCCACTGTGGCTGTAAACTGGTACGAATTCAACTTGTATATAGGTACTTAGTTTAAAACGGAGAAAACTAAGCTACATTATATCGGGTCGGACTGGTCGGAGACATTTCTCAACATTTAACCTTTCTTCAGATCAATTAAAGTTGCCTACATGGCACCGAGTCATCTAAATACCCGATGAACCCTGCTGTGAGAGATCTTCAGGATAATCGTATTCTACATTTTGGATGTGTTGGGTTGGGAGTCCATAGTATAAATTTTGATAATAATCTCCTTTACTCTTCATTACACTTTCAGGAAATCCATGTTGTTTGTTTGTAGGTATTTGTTGACAGAAAATATTACTGATTCATTCCAAAATCATGCACGCCTGATGTTATAGTTACGTCTTTTCTTGAGGTGAAGGTCGTTGGAATGGGCAAAAAATTACGCTAAAAAGCTTATAACGATCACGAGTTCACGACCAGCGTAACTGTGAGTACTCGCCCGTATATGCGTGTACGGAGCATTGAGGTCAAGTTACGGTGGTCGCAACACTATCTAAGCGAATGAGCTTTTACTGCTATTAGTCATCGTTACGATTGGAAGCAGAAAAAACAAGCACAAAAAAGTTTAAACTCTTGAATTTGATCAAGCTGATAAAAATTCCAAACAAACCGATTGTTTTTATTATTTACAAGCATTTTGTCGACTCAGTCTGTGGTATATATTACTCGTACTTTTGTATTTTGTAAACTATCGTCAGACCCCCTAATGAACATATTGTTGTACAAGATGTTTGATCAGTTGTAGCTTTTGTATGTCTCGATACATGTTAAACAAAGGACACGTGGTCACCATATTCATCGTGGTATTTGGACACTTTGACCTTACTGACTCACTTTCTGAAACTTTTACGATTTGATGATGATAGTATAATATTTAGCAGATTTAAACAGATTTCATGCGTTATTTATACATTTTACATTGTAGATAAAATCATAAATCCACAACCGTGACAAAAGCAGCCAACTACATCGTATAATTTGATGTTTTTTGTTTCGCTGCATTGTACTTTACTGCCATGAATAAGCAAGATTTACAGAAAAACTATCAAAGCGTCAAATTAAATTGACGACCGATGTGGCGCAGTGGTAGTGCGACTGCCTTTGACGCAGAAGGTCCCGGGTTCGATTCTCGGTGGGTCACTCATAAAGTTGATATCTATCACTTTGTGAATTTGTTCCCAGTCTGGTTAGGTCATTGCGGGCTGAACCACCCGATTGTCCGCAAGTAAGATGGTTCCGTGTTTCGGATGGTACGATAAGCCGTAGGTCCCTGTTGTCTATGATCACTTAGACAACGGTAGTTACACAACCATGTAAGAAGCCTGCTACTTGTAGAAGGCGGTTGAAAAATTCTGACCCAAGGGGTCCCAAGAAAAGAGAGAGTCAGATTAAACAAATGTTTTGGAATTGTTACAGGTAGACCAACAAAGCTATCATGGTGCAGAGAGTGGCGACGGACGAGCGTCCGTTTGAAACCCCGTCCTCGGATGAAAGCGGGATGGGTCGCAGCGACTCCCCCAGCGAGGACTCGGAGCCAGATGCAGGAGTGGTAAGTCACAAACTGATGTAATCAAAGATCATTGATTACATACATACATATAATTATCACGCCTTTATCCCTTGCATCCCGCAAAATACGGTCGCTATCGCTACGTCTGACAAATATTGAGAGCCGGTTGAGATAATTTGTGTATCACCATAGTGACTGATTGTCAGCCTGTCGCCTAAAAGTTGTAATGCACATGAAATCCTCGAGTGCATTAGTCGCCTCTTGCGACACCCACGGAAAAGAAATGAGGTGATGCTATTCGAAGCCGGCATCACACGGAAAATCCGGCATCACGCGGAAATTGATTACATTGATTACATCCTTAGAACATTCAGCCTATAATGGTGGTAAACAGTCAATTTATCGAACAAATTTTTCTGCCACTTTTTGCGGGAGGGGAGGTAAACATGTAGGTACAGCACGCAAAGATAATTTTACAACAACTTTAAAACCACGTATTAAATGGCAACTGTCAGTTTCATATTAGATGTTGAAAAAATTTGATGTTGGAAAATGGGCAGTGAATTCTGGGACGAGGTAAAGCCCAGCTTTGCCATCTCCTAATGCTCTTATTATGCATGACTTCAAAACGGGCTTGAATAACTCCGGAATCCGGAGTGACTTACCGAACAGCCCGAAGCAATAGCGAAGAAACTATAGGTACTCATTGCAATTCGTTACCACTCGTTGCATTTCAATCATTTTGTGTGTCACCAAGTCTCCGAACGACACATTCAACACCCTTGGTGTCAGGGTTTCTGAACCGTCTACTAAGTGATATTATTCCAACCAATTTCTTTTCTACCAATATTCAGCGGAGTAGGACTGAGCACACGGCCAAAGAGTAAAGTAATGTATGGAGCCATAGAGAGATTATTGAGGTCAGTGTATGGGGCGCACCTCAGGAGCGCACTCAGAGCTTACCATAGACACTATGTACACTAAATAAAAACTTATATGCATAAAACTTTACTCCTAGTCGAGCCCTGTTGTGTCTGTTTTGTCAAATCAGGTCTTGTCAGTCTACAATACATTAATTTGTGCTTGCCATTCAATGGCCTACCACACTTTTTAAAACATTTCGCTCAGCCGGTGGGGCTGAACGCAATGGTTCTTCGCGTAATGCTATGGTTTTAAGATCCATTATTACAGCTGTAATAACTGGAATTGCAATATTACATGTCGCGTTTATTTTCTACAAAATCCACAAACGAGAAAAGGACAAGCAGGAAAAAGAAAAGTTGGAGGAGCTAATAAGAAAGCAACAGCAACGAGATTTACTAATGAAACAGCACATAGAAGCTGAGAAGGAGAAGTTTTTTGGCGCAAATGACTGCATAGAAGCCTGCACATGCGATGCTAACTAAAAGGAAGATTAGACCACCCATACCAATATAAAACGCCTTTCTAGACGGTCATGCTTCGAAACAATAGGTTTGGTTAGCGATGAGTTTTGATAAAAAACAAAAGGCGAGGAGGATCTTGAAGAAGGTAGCTGAAGCGGTGATCAATACGAGCTTATTGACTACAATTGGAGTGGCACTTGCCGAAGTTACTTTGGCATTCTTTGTTTTGGTAGTTTGAGTATCTCCGTTGGCCTATAGAACAAACATGGGTTTCAAAAGGCAGCAATGGGAAAAGAGGATGCAACAAATAGAATTGGCTTGTATGGTAGCGCTTGATGCAATGACTTGGATAGCTGTGTGTTGCATTTCCTTTGCATTATTTAGCTGTTAATTTTAAGAAAATAACACTTCGATCCTATTACTCACTTCTGTATTTGGGTGTACGGACGTTTCCCCGACAAGACAAGCTAAAAGCCTAAGCCTTTATAAACAAGTGCAAATTAGGTTAATATGTAAAAAAAACAGTATGAAAAGTTATCCAAGCTGAATTTTAAAAAACAGTAACGTTTAATTAAATATTTAGAAAGATAAGGTGCTATCTCGACTGAGCCCCACCAGTTTTTGCGAAAAAATTATTATTTGTTATTGACTTTGTTTCATTTATAAATCGTAAAGTTTTTGTGTTAAGGACGGTGTAATTAAATCGTTGTAGAAGTAGGTGACCTTTTTTTTCTGTGGAATTCACA
This sequence comes from Keiferia lycopersicella, assembly GCA_029255805.1. Taxonomy (NCBI): domain Eukaryota; kingdom Metazoa; phylum Arthropoda; class Insecta; order Lepidoptera; family Gelechiidae; genus Keiferia; species Keiferia lycopersicella. Next base: position 9,012,769 of record JARACZ010000009.1, on the reverse strand, counting down.
GGAAATAATTTCGACCTCGAAATCCCCGATCAGCTGACGGACATTTTATGATTTTCCAACATTAGAAATTAAAATCCCAATTAAAATTGGGTCAGTTCATTGGTCTGATCAATCATGCCTGTAAAGTTTTCGCTACACCGTCCCCACGCGATATACTTATAGTACATATCGTTATTTGCCCTAATTTTCCAAGTTTCTATGAGGTGACAGGCAATTACTTTAATTGTTTGGATGGTGTTACGATAGTAACAAGGGAATATACCTCTTAGGTAGGTCTCCGCTTTCATTCACAAGAAACAGTGGAAGGTCAGCCATTCATTACAGCAAAGGGATATACTGGGTCTCCCGCTTTATGTGATCTAAAGAAAAATCTAGATTCTGGACATCCTTAGCTACTAATCTAGCAAAATCTTTCTGATATTAGTAGGAAAAATGGATCTCTGATACTAATTATGCAGACTGATAGAGTACTTACCTACCTATATTGCATGGAGGTCCTTAATTTTCAAGCATGGCACCCTATATCTATCTATTCAAGACCTTAAATATTTGTATTTATTTATTTCTTTCTAATCAGGAAATGGCCCCATTGATTTTTATGAAATTTAATGAGGATAATAAATCATTCTATCTGAATTTTAAAAAAGTTTTACCAGCAAATAAAAGCCGGTCAACCAAGTTCTTTTAGGCTCTAGGTACCTATAATAATATCTCATCACATTTATGAAGTCTTTGCAACTTAGAGAGCTCTCCTTCATCGTTGTAGGTAAGTAACCTCGATAGAGCTGAGGACTTAGCTACGTATTAGATACCTTTAAAGTTTAAAATTATCAAGTGACTCAACCTCTTTTGACGTAGGTATGGGAGGAAAATGGTCAAATTGTTATATGCTTTAGGTGTAACTAGCATTGAGGAATTATCATAATATCAAGATAACGATGCAACGATGCAAATGCAGCAAAAATGCAGTGCTATAAATATCCACAGACACACCAAATGCTTAGCAACCATTCTCCTTGATCAAGACCTCGGAGTCGAGACATGATTGTGACATTGACAGCCAGTCACTGCCAAGGCTGATACAGCCATAGAGTTTGCGTCATTCGAATGTAAATAAATAATCTATTTTATTGTTTTTAGTAATTTTATTAGGATACATGATCGTAGAACAGAATGCCCGCGATAAAAGGAGACAATGTGACTCTCTGCAGTGGAGACAAAGACGAGTCGTCGGCTAATATCGAAGAGAACTGTGTGCGTATCGGTCACTAACTTTCCTACTCTCTTTGTTCATCCATCATCGTTGTATATCACCATTATCTGCAACGTTTTTGTGTTTACCGTTGGTCTCAGATCCGTACCTAAGTGCCAGGTTCAATTCCCGGGGGAAGCACTCACTAAATGTAAATTTATCTTATCCGTCACGTTGTTTGTGAATTTATTCCCAGTTTGATTAGGATACATTTGAGGCTGAAACCTGATTGTCTTGAAACTTTTGACTCCAGGGTTGTCCGTCGATTCGGTGTCCCACACGAAAAGAAAAATATCGCAAATGCTATTACATATAGGTACTATTCTAAGCCGGCAGCACACGGCAAACTTTTTGACTTTTAGTGCTACATGTGTGCCTTTTATCTAGAGCTTATAAGATATTTAATTCCAGGTGGTGCCCCCAGACGGTGGTTGGGGCTGGGTAGTGGTGATCGCCTCCTTCATGTGCAACGTGCTGGTAGACGGCATCATCTTCTCAGGGGGACTGCTGCAGCAATCCATTCAGGATGAGTTCCATGTAAGTTGACCAATGATTATACATAGCTGATGCTGGCCACCGACAATGCAGTGAGGGTAGCTGAATACTTAGGTTAATGATTTTACTTAGGTTATTGGGTATAAATGACTATAGCTTTAAAGAGGTTTCCTGACGATTTTTTTTTAGGTAGGTAGGTATTATAACACATCATCATTCTCCATGTCTTATCCCGTTCTCTGTAGGGGTCGGCTACCTAACCTAAGGGATTTGACGTGAAACCAAATTTTGAAACGTAAGTTTTTTCCGTAAGTCGACTTGTTTCCGACAGACACAGACCTGTACGAAAGTACCTAAAAAAGTAACTAAAAGTATATCTCTATGTTTAGCACTTTGGCAGTGAACACAGTGACTCTACTTTTTTATGGAAGTCGCTCTTGAATCTAGTTTAAGCGAAATCTAAGCCGTGTGATGTGACCGACATATTGTCAAGTGATGTCCTAACCACTTACTTGGGTTGCTTGGGTTGTGACATTTTTTTATTTTGCTTACACGTGACAAATTAGTGGTTTTCCGTTGTGAGATAAAGTTTTACTAGATACGATAACAATAACAATCGTAAAAGCGTGATTTTACTAATTAATATAAATAGAATGTGCGTGTAACTTGTTATCGTGCTCTAAACCTTGAATCATGATGGATGATGGATCAGCTGTCTAAATTGCATCATATAAATACAACAGTTGTCTACTTTCAGTGACCGTTTAATAGGTACCATATACAATATTTACTGTAGGTAGGTAGTTATTAGTATACGACATACTTTTAGAATTTCTCATTCTCCTTTACATTTGGCCTCTAGCTGCCTCTGAAGTGCCTACACAAAAAAGTAAACTAGTTTTTACTAATAGAAATTCAGCTAGCCAGTCGCATGCGCTTGCTAGTTTCAACAACAAGGACCACACCTACGGAAATCTATATTTTACTCTGTGGTTCTACGTCGCAGACGGCGCGTGCGTCACCGCCGTGCCTCCGTCCGGTCAGTACCGCTCGACCAATCGACGAAGACCTCTCCTTTTACAGCCAATCGCCTTCCTTTTAGCGTGACGGAAACATAAAAGTTTCGGGCCAAAGCTCTCGTTTAATTGACTGAATCAATGTGTCGTTACGTTTGAACTGGTGTTGAAATGCGAAACCATTTCCCTTTCTCTTGAAACTACGCCAAATAGTTATATGGATGCAAAATTGTAGGTTGTGACGTCAAATTATTTACGTTGTTTAAATATTATGTTACTGAATGCCATTTTCAGTGCCATAAATCAAAGTAAATCTATGTTTAGATTGTGAGGATCACCGAACTACCAAATCAAATGGGCAATAAAGTAAAATAACTATGTGATGTTGTCTTGTTGTTGTTTTTATTACGGTAAATGAAACTGGTAGACAAGAAGGCCAGACAATAGGCAAATAATTACAACCAATCAGTAGGCGCAAGGCTAACGAACTAGGTCGCTAGGAAAACATATAGACAAGTTTAGACAACTAACAAGTCAATGCAGGCAGACTAGGTACACATGGAGGTGGTCTATTAAGATGTTATTGTACTGGTTTCACTTGAGAACATGAATAGACTGAGAGCTAAAAGAGCATAGCTTTAACAAACCAAACCAAATAATAGAACACAACTTGAGCCAACACATTACCAGTTTAAAAAAACTTTAAATGGGCTGGGATTATGTACACACCTAATAGTATAATGCAGGGTGGCGGAGTTCTTGGGCAACCCTGTGTTTTTCATAATTGCATCCCAGGCAACGCAGTGTCTGTGCTCTTGCCTCAGACACTGATTAAATCGTCTGTCTCCGACGTATGAGGACAATGATGATAAATATTATGATGTTATATTAAAAAAATAGTAATTTACTTCCCTTGCTGCTCAAATGGTAATGTCCTTTACCAAAAGTCAGGCTGATAAACGCCCACAAACAACCTTGGACTGTAAACATGGCCTTCAATGGCACCAGTTTAAGCGCCTTGAAGAAAAAAGACATTAGGATACGATTATAATAAACTACTTACTGTACTTATTGTATCAGTAGCTTCTTAAGTATCCATCGAACTCTTCTATTAAAATATACGACTAAACATAATTTAAGATTAAACCGTTTTCATTACCGCTGATTTATAAAGACTCTTAAAATGATATAGAGTCAAAACACCGGTGTAAATTGAAGTGGACATTGATTCTGTTCGAAGTTAAGCCGTCTGGTCTTTATTACCATAATGTTAAGGCCAAGGTTCCTGTCTTGGTAACAAGTGGTCCATTCATATTATTCACTACAAACTATCGTTTGCGTTCAGCTGGTACATAATAAACTTTGTCTGAAGAGCGATATAAAAAATGCAATTTTGGTTTATGTAGACGACCTTTTTTGTTCTTTCTATTGACGGAAGCACTTCTTTGAGAAAGGAGATGTAAGATGGTAGCTCGTTTTGTAATATATACCTACATCCGCAGTTGTTTATGATTAGCTTGGTATAGTCGAAAAACTAGACCAGATTACCAAATAGCAAAAGAATTTATTCTCTGAAAACCTGTCGTTATTTGTTGTCTCTTGAAAAGGGCTTAAGATTTTCATGCTTTAGGAACAAAATAAACCATAAATCTTGTTTATGTGGTGTTATAGCAAAACATCAAACAGAATTTGCTATACCTACCTTATCTAAAGTAGAGCGTGGAATCCGATTTTACTTATAAACCGCTTTAATATTATCGCTGCGCGTCAATGGACAAATTAATACAAGAGTCGAAGAAACCTGTCGCGAGCTTCACGACCAATACCACCAATACTGGTTTTCTCGAAATTTTCCACAGCACGGCGCGACGCCCGCTGCTCTCAAATGTAGGGTAGGGACATACACCACGCTTCTATTTGGTGACGTTTTCAAGTGTATGGGCTCATTGTCTAAAATATTGGTGTACGGACACATTCTCTAAAGTACTGGCGATACTTTAGACAATGTGTCCATACACTTGCTATCAAACTTATGTTAATGCTAAGGGCTAATTTTCTTTGTTGAGATGTCTTTTAGTATGGGTTGGAAAGTTGTCAAAATTGGCTAACCTATTCGAGCGGCGATATTTTAACTTTTATCAGCATGGATGCCATTTTAACACTTGAAGCCGATAGCGACGCCTATTTGTCCTGTGACGGTAATCCTTAATAATAAAAAAACATAGCGCGGCGCTTTCAAGTGTGGAGGAACATACACCCTGTTCCTATTTGATGTCGGTTAGTTTTGGCTGGCTACAGCTGTCAACTAATTCAGTAGGTACATAGATAAAATACTATAGATATTGATCGATACATCGATTTTTGTACCAAAATATGAGATACATTTGCGTGGTGTATGTGAGGACCCTACACAGAGTTAAGTCGTCACAGATATACCCCGCCAGGACACCAACTAATGTTTGTGACGCAAAGAGATACGATGAGGCTTCAAGCTGCGTGCGTACTTGCCCGCATTTTTCTAAGAAGTAGTTAACACCTATTTGCGGTGAAGACATTAATATTTTTCCTTCATCGAAAAATAGGAACCTATTTATTTAACCTTTTCACACAAAAAACAATAAATATATAACAAGTCAAACTATTTGTAAAAAGAAATCTCTTCCAGCAGGCCTATGGTAGCGAGATGATATAAAGTGAGGCAGATAACGGGTAAAAATAATAATACATTACATATATCGCGCCTTTATCCTTTGCGGGGTAGGCAAAGCGTTAACGGCCGTAAGGATACGGTCGCTATCGCCACGTCTAACATTTTTAAAGATTGTTTTCTAAGGTTGTTTCAGAAAACAAGGGTATTACTGTAGTGATAGGTTGTCAGCCTGTCGCCTAAAAATTGTAATAAACCAACACCCTCGAGTCCCTTAGTCGCTTCTTACGACACCCGCGGGATGGATGTGGGGTAATGCTATTCTAAGCCAGCATCACACAGCACAAAAAAAATACTTATGTAATATATTTAAATTAAAGCCAAACTTACGTAAATATAGTTAGGTACCAACAATACACCTAGGTAGGTGGGTAAAAAAATGCTCAATATTTTATCAAGGCTCTCGCTATTCCGAATTTAAAAAGCTTTCCCAAACATTAGTAACAAATAGACGTGAAAACCTTACACATACCTACCTACACACGGTGCTTTTTGTGACGTTTAGTCGCGTGCCGTCTCGATAAATAGATTTTTTGGCAGTACCGAGGCAAAGAACTTGGCGTGCGATGTGGCTAGTTCGCAATACGCACGGGATATTACAACACGAGACACTATGAGCTCTAGTGATAGGTTCAATTTGTTGACTAAATAAAATTATTTTCAGTAGTATTTTTAACCTCCTTTCAGTTACTACAACATAGCCCTATTTACCTACCCTATTTACGGGCTTCTCAGAATTCTAAAATATTTTAAACGCGTCAGTGTATCCACGCGTTTTTTCCCGTAAAGTTCAACTTCTTTTTCGAAATCAATTTACTATCAATTGCCCAATTTAAACCTTAAACGTAGTAAAAACAGTAAGACGTAATAATATCGCATCATTGTTTTGTTTTCAAGTTTAATTTATTCAAATTAAACCGCCGTCGCCGACTTTGTTGATACTATTCAATTGAAGGTTAGGTTGGTAGATCATTTATTACTTGCGTCTGAGGCGTAATTATACTTTATGTCAACAAACATAACAAACCACAGCTGGCCATGGGCCTCCCCCTTTTTGGGAGCATTTGTCATAACTTCTCATCCATCAAGTTTGGCAGGCGGATAAGCGCTGTGTATTCCCAAAGGATCTATCTCCTGTCCACAGCCCGAGTAAAATCCCTAGCTAGTCTTTTACTACACTTATCTTACCTACAGCTTCGACGAGTCTACGCCTGCTTATCTCTACGTTGTCTACAGTAAACTTTTCCACTGCGACTGGCGAAGGATAGCACTTTGCATACAGCCATACATACATGCATTGGGCGTGCGTTGCACAATGCTCGGGGTGAATGAACTTTGCCGGCCTCGCGCGGTGCCATGCGACCGGCATCGGCTGCAGATCTTTGGCATCAGGATTAGGCTTTAGGGTGAAGCCGAATTTTTCAGTTACTGAGAAAAACTGAAACTGTTTATGCGAAAAAGTCAAATACAACGGAATCGATAGGACGGTTTTATTTTTGTTGGTGATCTGATCAGTAGTCTGATCATGACTAAAGCGAATTGCCTAGTTATATAGATTTATAAAAATATCATCAACGTAGACTAGAACTTCTTTCTGTAGGTACTCTGCATTTCAAAAAGGCTGACACGGTCTAAGCGTTGGACTGCAGTCTTCAGTATGAATTTGTATGTACTTTAATACTAGCCTTCGCCTTCAATCAACTTCTTAAAACTTTTGGCCATCAGTAGCAATCAGCTTTCGTTAAGTAGGTATCCAACTTTTCTATTGCCAGCCAATTCAGCAAATTAATAGTCTGTGATGTAATTATCAATGTATTGACCTTCAGCACGTGATCGCGACAGAATATAGACTTAGAAAATGCGTAAGAGCTGGGAGAGTGCCAAATTGTATTCGGTTTTAAAAATAGAACTGCAGAGACAAATGGATGGCGCCTCGGTTTCGTAATACTAAAGAACGCAGACAACAACAATTAGCTAAGACATTCTTTGAGCCAAAGAAAATCTGCCCTAATTTCAAAAATATCTGGTAAAGATCACGTTACTAAGACACCAGCTACTTGCTTCATTTACTTTCATACCTACGTAGTTGCACTAAAAAACCGGACTCTCCGAGGGCTTTATTTATTTATTTATTATTTAACCGTTTATTGTACACAATAGAACACAAAGGACATAACGTTGAGAACAATACACAACAGGTCAGCTTATTTCTAAAAAGAAATCCCTTCCAGCAGACCTAGGGTAGTGAGATGGCATAAAGTGAGGCAGTTGACTTTTGTGTCAGTACAAATACAAACTTCTATTTTGAGAGGGAGATAGAGGGAGCAATATATCAGAGCATAGTATGTGTAAAATGCCTGCTTATCTTGCGGAAAAACTTATAGTTTACGAGTATTTTCGCTGCAGGCGAGTTTTCCCCGTAAACAGCCTTCACCGCATTCTATGACTTACCCACCGCTGCACTCTACATTTTAATGTAGCGTTCGAGCAATAATCATCCATAGTCAAGGGTGATTGAGATTCAGCCACTGAGCGTACTTAGGTGACCTAGCCATGCCTAGGAATGCCTAGGTTTATTACCTAGAACTTGCGGGTACTTAGTTAGGTCCCGTTAGGAACGCTTGCAATGTACGATAGAAGGACCACACACGTGGTACCTAGTTGTATTAAATGTCGTGTTGTGAATAGTTTCGAGTAATCGAAGTGGGTATTAGCTATGGTATGTTGAATCCCCTAAAAAGGGTAGGTTCATGTCTCGCGGCAAAACTATTGAATATTTTCTTGTTAAGAGAAAATATCGAATCGTCACTTCACTCAATTTAAGGATGCAATTCCACATACTTAATATAATAAATGGCGTACATATACATGGTGTAAAAGCTGATAATATTGTTGGCCGTTTGTCTGTACGAGAGGGCCAATTTTTTAAATATTTCCAGCTATGTTCCTTGGGGAAAGTTGTTCAATTTCATGGGCTAATTCACACCTTAAAATATTTGCAGCAAATTTTTTACTCCATATTATGTATATGCACCGGAATGCAAGTTGATGCAAGAACTAGAAAACCCAATATTTCAATGTCAAGAAAGTTTGACATCAATGTCATTTACTGGCGCTTTCATTTCAACTCTTGCGCTTTCAATTTGTTGCACGTCGAGTTAGCTACTTGTTTCAATCAAGTTTTTTCCCTGTCACTTCAAACAAGTCATCTATATACACATTTAATTAAATTACTTTTCATTTTTTTATCAGAATCAGTACATGTTAATCTGTCAACTTCCACTGTCATATAAGAAGGCCACTGGGCCGCAACCGAGAGTGTCGGAAACTTTTTTCTCGCGGTACGTCAGACGGGAAGTGAACTTACTTCCATAATGATATTCAGTAGGTACCTTGGGATATCAAATTCTTTAGTGCTTACGTTTATATTCGATACGCTCTAGTTCTACACGGAAATTACTAGGAAGTTAATTATTGTAAGTGTTCATTTCCTTTATCTCTGAACCTCCGAAGGTGTTGCCTTATACATATTGTTGTTATCTACAATAAAACATACCTGATCGTAAGTAAAATAAACTAGGTAGAAACTGATGTTGCCAATTTGAAACCCACAAAACGCTTTGTCTACCCTGCAAGAGACAGATGGAAGTGTTGTGTGTACTGCCTGAATACGTTTAGTATATTTTTTTCAACCGACAATATATTTTAAAATCTGTGCATACCGGAATTATCTAATAAAATGTTATCCGAATTTCGTTACACATGATGTTGCATTATCTAATAATAACAAAGGAATCCTGTCTACATGTTTTACGAAATAACCAAATTAGTACCTACACTACAGTACCTACATAAGTATAAGTATTAAGGTAAACCAAGGCACGTGTCTAATAAAATACCGCAGTCGACAACATAATCATCACCATTACCTTGTATCAGGCCAATCACGTCGTATCTTTACAATGATCTTATGATGTCCTATACTTATGTTTTACTTCATGTGTACCACAAGCAGTATTATGGTGTTATTTATTGCCCACTGTCAGGATAATAATCATGGCCACCGACCGTGACAAGATCGTCATTTCCTATGTACGGACGACGTCTCGTTTTATATCAATTACCTGTTTGTTTAATCCAAATTTGACCATTTACCTGTTTGATTATGGTGATCTTTTCATCCCGGTCTCAATTCCCGAATTCGCCTCTTGATTTGGCATAACCCAAAGCTATTGCTCAGCTATTGTTCAACCACCGATTACTTATATATTTTTTCCTTTTAATACGTTTTGCGTTAAAAATAAAGCTTCTTATCAACGACAAAATGTCAAATGTTGAATGTTTTTTGTTACAGGCTACCAAGGGACAGGTTGCTCCTATAAATTCGCTGCTAGCTGGTTTCTATTTGCTAGGAGGACCATTCGTGTCAGCTTTGGCTAACAAGTAAGAGATTTATTAACTAGCCACTTGATGAACCTAGAACTAGAATTGATGTACCTAAACATTCCAACGAAAAGATACTGACTTAGCTTGACTAGGCTGATTTAGATTTACCAATTTTGTACAAACTGTCGATTCATGTTATATCTGGTTTCAGGTATGGATTCCGCGCGGTTACCATTGCAGGCAGCTTCATATCCTGCATTGCTTTCGGGCTTTCGTATTTTGCCAACAGTCTGTGGTATTTGTACATAATCTACGGTATCATTGGAGGTAAGCATCACTCTTAAAATATGTGCACCATCACCATCGAAACTTGTATTAGTTTGGGTTTACTTATGGAGTATTATAGTTTTTAAACACAAGTATGGTTTCTTCGTTCAGGTCTCGGCTTCGGTATGATCTACATGCCAGCAGTGTTGACAGTGGGTTTCTATTTCGAGAAGTGGCGAGCGCTAGCAACGGGAGTAGCTCTTTGCGGCTCTGGAGTCGGGACTTTCGCCTTCGCACCCTTCACAGCCTATCTGCTGAAGAATGTCGGATGGCAGGTCACACTAGCTATCAATGGAGGTCAGTGTCTGTGTATTTTATTCTAGGTATTCTATTAAATTTTTTAAATACTTTTGAGGCTAAGTAGAATCCCATCTTCCAAACACGCCCGCATTTATCTAGGCATAATTATAAAACATCAGCAATATGACGTTCAACATACCATACTTATTTGTTACTCGCTTCAACAAGTTCTTTAATGGTAATTTTTGTTTTAGGTCTGGCTCTTCTTTGTGCCGTATGTGGAGCCATGTTCAGACCGCTAAAGCCAGTTCGCGTCACCTTCGAACAAAATGATGAAGATACAGCGCGCCGTCACGAGGAAGCAGTCGAGAAACTCAACTCCATGCTCAAATTACACAACAAACTCGACTCGGGCATATCTTTACCTCTTGACATGAGATTCAATAAACAAGTTACCCCTCACACTTGGATGGGAGTGGCAAGCAACACTCGCTACCCGACTGCGGAAGAAGTCTTCCGTGGAAGTAATTCCCACCTCAGTAGAAGATCTTCGGCCGTTACTGGGGCTAAAGGAAACAAACCACTTTTTATCACAGCACCTGTTGATGAGAAAGATGAACAAGAAGATTCTACTGGAAACATTGACAACACTGAGCCTCTGATCGGGATCGGGAATACTATCAAAGTTGTACCCAGAGAAAATCGGTGCAGACGCTCTCACGCTGAACTAGCAAGACCTCTTTACCGTGATGATATTTTCTTCGGAGCCAGTCTAACGAGACTCCCGCAATATACATCAAGAACTTCACTAGGCTACCACTTGGCCGTGACACATGTGCCGACTAAAGAAGAAACTCAGGAGGAAAGATCTGGAAAATGCACTGTCTGCCCTGAAGCTGTTAAGAGAATCTTAGCGACTATGTTAGACTTCAGCCTTTTCAAATCTCCCACATTCGTGTTACTGGCGCTTAGTGGTTTCTTCACGATGTTAGGCTTCTTCGTGCCCTACCAGTATGTGGCCGCTCGAGCGCAAGATAATGGGATTAGTGAAAATCACGCTGTGTTTCTATTATCAGCTATAGGGATAGCGAATATCGTCGGTCGTATTGCATGTGGCCTGGTGTCTTCGATGCCGAAGATATCTCCCTTATGGCTGTACAACATTGCATTATCTGTTGGAGGAGTTGCCACCATGTTCAGTGGATACTGCTACCATGTGGCGTTCCAGTATGGTTATGCCGCCGTATTTGGATTAGCTGTCGGTAAGTTGGCATTACAAAGTTCTATGTTAGCTAATCTTTATTTATTATGAAAAGATGAAGATACTTAATTTATTCCTTTTTTGTTCGCAGCAAGCTTCGCATCTCTTCGCTCTATTCTATGCGTCGAGTACATCGGTTTGGAGCGATTAACCAACTGTTTTGGTCTGTTCTTGCTCTTCCAAGGTTTTGGAGCGCTACTTGGTGTTCCACTCGCTGGTAAGATTTTTTAAATTAATTCAACACTTCAAGCACGTCTGCTGACTTGCTGTCAGATTTAATTAATAAGCTCTAGATACTAGGTATATCCGGAAATCCTGATCTGTAAGGTAATTAGCCACATTCTAGCTTAGCTAGCCGGCGCTCGGCTATTTCTAACTGGGAGCTATAAATCAAATGAGACGATTGCCAAGTTGTGCGTATGCACCCGCATTTCCAATGACTTTATGACGTAGGGCATCCGCAATGTATGTTTGCATTGCCTTGTCGATTGGGTAGAGTAGATGTTTCTTTTAAATTTATCCTTATTGAATCGACAAACAAAAATAATACAAAAGTAAGCGGTTTTATAAAAGTTTAGAGAAATACGAGATCTACCTTTTTGTAGCTGTCTGTGATTACTTAGCCGGCGGTCGTTACACAACTATGTCAGAAGCCTGCTACTTGTAGAAGGCGGCTGAAAATTCCGGTTCATTGGGTCGTTGGACGACTCGGTGTCCCACGCGAAAAGGAAGAGAGAGCTTTTGTTACTTTCGTATGAGGTCTTCAGTAATAAATAACGTACTTGAACCATATTTTTTTATTCCGCAGCCATCTTATACGACGCGTATGGAAGCTACACGGAACCGTTCTACGTATCCGGAGGATTCCTTCTATTGTCCGCTGTGATGCTGTACCCTATCGACTGCATCAGCAGATGGGAGAAGTCACGGGGCAAGCTCAACTCGAACCCTGTCGTTTGAACGCACAACAAAAGACACAAGTCCCAATCAATTGCGGTTTTTAATGGTATAAATACACTGAAACTTGAAAACTGCACCGTATGGTAGCAAGTTCAGTTCGTACATATAATTATAATCCTTTGTGAGCTTGTATTGAAATTGAAACAAGTTGAATTGAAGTGAGGAGTGGAGCTATAGACTTGAAATAGAATTAAGAGATCTGCACGTACCAGGTTTTATGATTGTAACAATTTTATTAAAAATGTTGTTGTACTCGCAATATACCTACTTACAAGAATCCCTCGTGATTTTAAAAAAGTTTAGAAATGTAACATTGTACAAAGTGTTTTTTAGGACTATAGGTTTTCATATAATAGTTATTATTATCACAAAGTGCCTCGTGAATAAAATTTAAATTTAATTTATTATTAGGACCTACAATTAGAAACATTCCCTACACATCTTTGACAAAACTGCGTTAAGAATTAGCTGGTTCGCTCAGTCAGATTAAATGCATTTAAACATAGGTATAGTAGATAAAAGTACAAAGACTCGAAATGTATTTGGTAGATAGTGCAGTTTTGTCGAAGTTCCCTTTGTAGACACAACCTGAAGCCAAAATGTACTTTAATTTTAGAAATTATTGTTAGCTGTACCAAACTTTATATTGGAAAGTGGTGCATAATTTTAAGACTATTATCTTATTGTAATTTAGGTACTTACTGCAGGACGAGTGCGAAAGATAGGTACTTAGTAAAAAAATAAGTTTTTATAATATAAAGTTACTAATTGTGCCTTTTTGTAAAAACATTCAATGAATGTTTACCTAAATCGCAATATTATTCATAAAAAGTGTAACTTTTTTACATATTCTAAAATCTAAACCCATTACAAATAAGTTTCGAATGCCCAATGTATTTATAAAAACAATATTTTTGTAGCTCGAATCTTTGTGTACGGATCAGCTGTAGGTTGGTATATGTACTTACACATACAGGTTGTTAGGAAGAGTACTAACTTCGTTATAGCGCGTCGTTACATTCAATGTGGGCTACGGCTGTACTACTGTAGATCTTATAGCGCATAGCGTAGGAACAGTACAAGTCTAAGGCACAAGTCATGCTGTAGTGTAGCTGACTGTAACAACTCGCTATGTCGCGTTCGGGCGTAGGGTTGAACATTTTAATAAAATGTTATTAAACACATTTTGTCATACCTACCTTGTCATCTATAGAATGCGTGGTTTAAAGGAAGTTAGTACTTTTCCTCTCACTCTTTATAATACTTTACTATATGTTTCAAAACAGTGGAACCGTAACAAATACCAAGTGATTAGCCTGCCGCCAAGTACATAATCATAACTCTTTCTGTATTGTTACTGTAAGAAAATACAAAAACTGTGGCTGTGGTCAAAAGTGGCTATTACACTTATCTTCTTTCTGCCCTGCCTTCCGATACGGCACCTATACTTTGCTAGTTATTATACCCGTGTAATAATAGCCTATTGAGGTTATTTAGATTTTCTAATATAAAGACCGTAACAACCAGCAAGATAGGTATGCTAAATCGAACCCTGTAATAATATCCAGTAGTGTAATATCCACTTATATAGCGTATTTAATCCTATCAGTAGATAAGAAATCATAGTCATTTCGTCCCATCCGTTTTGGAATAGTTGCCGATATTCGTATTTCTATATCAACTCGATTTTCTATCACAAGGAAATCTTCGGGATTATGAATTTGAAAAATGAAAGTATTTCTTTTGTATTTTCGATTCTTTTCGAAATTTTGTTTGACCCACAAACTCTTCTACACTCAAATCATCAAAGAAGGTAGGTGGGTACATTGGCTTTAACTAAAATCTTGATTAATTATTAGGTTCCTATGTCCACTTATTCGCTACCTAAAGCCCTAGTACTTCAACTATTTGACAGATTATTTATACTTAGGTACTTACCTATAATTTTTTATCAATTTTACATGAATCATTTTATAACAAACTGTAAGAAGTACCTATACAGTTTATTTAGTAAGATTTTGAGATTTTAAGTTCCCGTATAGATAGGTCGGGTAGATAGGTACATTTTTTTTTCACTGCCTAAATAATATTAATTTATTAGTATTATTTTAAATTATTAATATAATAGTCTTGCTTGATCTAATCTGGTCATAGAACGAATTTATAATACCTTCTTTTTGTACATAACGGCAGTTTTTGGTATTTTGTGTTGATATAGACTTATTGATGGTTGTTTTTTTACATTGTTTTATTTTTATCGTTGGATGACTATGATTTTTTGTGTTTATTTGATAATGCCACAGTGCCATAATATGGATTAGTGTTAAATTGTATGCATGATGTGTGTCTGACTGAATGTGAATCTGAATCCTTGACATAATAACCTAGGACTCGTATGTACGTACCTACTCATTTATAGTTCCTGTTGTTCTCTCTACGACACGCTAGAATATCTGAAATCAATGATATTATCTATCTGCTATCCTTTAATATGTTGAAAAGAGTTTTCAATGAAATACTCACTGCCTTAATCAAATGGGATAATTATTGCTATTTTTGTCACGTTAAGTTGTAATAAATTAGTTAAATCAAAGACATATCACTATTTTATTATCATCAGTTCTAAGGCGTTAAACAACTCGTAGAGCGGTTGTAACAAAATTGTCTATAATGTTCAGACACCATTTCTTTTTTTTAACCAGGGTGCATTAATTTCGAATTTAGACAAAACAAAAAAAAAGAACTGCTTCTATTTTTTAAATATCTACACGCTCAGTTATGATTTGTTTTACCGAATACCTGTGTTCCATACATGCTAAACGAAATTATTTTGTGTTTACCTTCATATTGGCCGAACATTTTTTTTTACTTTTAATTTAAAATCGAATCACACGTTGAACTTTGGGCCTCACAAGAACTGTGACCAATTATTTAACCGTTCTGCCATTTGTTGACCCTAGAACACATTCAAGCAGTCTTCCCTAGAGTGTAATGTAATATTCTGATGTACGAGTGTTAAGAGAGGTTTTCCTCTGCTTACGTATTTGTATCGAAGAAATAACTTGTTGACTATTCTGTTGTTTTATTTAAAAAAAAATCGGCGGTTCATAACTTTTCCAAGACAAACACGTGCAATACAAAGCAGCAGACTTTCGCATGCAAACACACACCCTTCGAGTAACAGAAAGTGTGATGATACGAGCGGTTAGACTTGGATTTCCGTGCACGATTTCTAAAATCACATAGTTAATTTTTAATTAAAATAAATGTAAAGATGATAACACAAAATTTCGAAAATTAGCGCCATCTGTTATCGAATAGCTAAACACAAAAAATAAATGACACACACACACAAGCAACAAATTTTTGAAACGTTGTAATTCGATTCCGTGCACGGAAGTCCGCGCGCAACTACTAGTCGAACCACACGTAGGATTTTAATTTCTACTATTCGATGATTTTATAGTCCAGTCCATGATGATTTTATAGTCAAGGCTTGTCAAATGCAGTGGCTCGCCGATACAAACCAGCTTGGTGAGTTTTACTGTGAAGTGCGTAAGCTGATTGGTGCTTCCTACCGTGCAAAAGTACCTTTAAGGTCTTTAGACGGTATGCACCTCCTGACCAGCAAGGAGGATGTACTTAAACGTTGGGCTGAGCATTTTCACAACTTGCTCAACGTAGATCGATCAGCTGATCTGCATCATATCAGTTTAATGCCTCAACTCCCGTTAGCCACGGAGCTGGACGAGCCCCTGTCATGCGACGAGGTTGTTACTGCCATCAGACAGCAGCATAATAACCGGGCGGTTGGCATTGACCTTATACCGGGTGAACTACTTAAATATGGTGGTACGGAGTTGCACACGTCGGTATGGAAACTTTTCGTTCGAATGTGGGAGGAGGAGAGGGTCCCTGAGGACTTCAAAGTGTCTCGCATTTGTGCCCTCTACAAGAACAAGGGTGACCGTTCTGACTGTAACTCTTATCGCGGTATTTCATTGCTGTCAGTCCCTGGAAAAGTCTTTGCCAGAGTTTTACTGAACCGCCTCAAAGATTTGTCGGAAAAAATTCTGCCCGAAACCCAGTTCGGCTTCCGACCTGACCGAGGTACATGTGAAGCTATTTTCTCGGTGCGTCAACTACAAGAAAAAAGTAGAGAACAAGGTCGCCAGTTGTACCTCTGCTTTGTTGATTTAGAGAAAGCATTCGACAGTGTGCCTCGCGAAGCTCTCTGGATGGTGCTAGGAAAGTTAGGGTGCACAGAAAAGTATGTGCGACTCCTAAGACTCCTGCATGACGACATGCAGTGCTGCGTCTCTGTAGACGGTGAACAGTCTGATTTCTTCCCCGTCACCTGTGGGGTGAAACAATGGTGTGTTCTAGCGCCCACACTGTTCGCCTTGTACTTTGCAGTTGTAGTCAAAGAAGTCCTAAATACTGTTTCCCAAGGAGTCCGCATCCGTTTCCGCACAGATGGCAGTCTTTTTAACCTGGCTAGACTTAAGGCGCGCACTAAAGTCTCGTATGCATTGATTACTGAGATCATGTATGCTGATGACTTGTGCTTTCTTGCAGAATCCCCAGACGGCCTGCAACAGCTAATGTCCGTTTTTCACCAAGCATGCTGTAAATTCGGCCTGAAGATCAGTGTCAAAAAGACGGAAGTGATGTCCTTAGACTCGCATGGTCGCGAGACACTGGCGATTATGCTTGGTGAGGATATGCTGAAACAGGTTGATAAGTTTCGTTATCTGGGGAACACTATAACATCTAAGTGTAACCTTGATGCTGAGATCAACAGCAGAATCAGTGCTGCAGCTGCAGCATTTGGGAAGTTGTGTTCCAAGGTTTTCTGCTCGCACGACCTAAAGCTAGCCACAAAAATCTCTGTATATATGGCGATTGTGCTGCCAAACCTTCTATACTCCTCCGAGACTTGGTGTGTGTATCGTCACCACATACGCACTCTGGATCGCTTCCACCTAAAATGCCTTCGCACCATCATGAAGATCAGATGGTCCGACCGAGTGCGCAATACCGAAGTTCTGAGACGAGCGAATGTTGGTGGCATTGAGGCCTATCTAATGCGTCGTCAGCTACGGTGGTGCGGTCATGTATCCCGGATGTCGGAGGAGAGAGTGGCGAAGCGCATCTTTTATTCTGAGCTAGAGGAGGGCAAGCGAAAGCATGGCGGACAACTCCTCAGATATAAAGATGTTCAGAAACGACACATGAAAAGATGCAACATTGAGCCCACACAATGGGAGGGTCTGGCAGCACAGCGTCCCGAATGGCGCGGGATGGTTAAGAGGCAAGTCCGCGAGTTTGAGGAACAGCGTAAAGCAGACCTCGACGCTAAGCGCGATGAGCTGAAGGCCCGTCCACCCGTCGCCATTAACTATAATTATGTAAATGGCAAACTCACGTGTCCACTCTGTGCACGGGAGTTTACTGCCAAAATTGGCTACAATAGCCATCTCCGGGCGCATCAGCGCCGATCTGATTAGGAGTCAAAGTGGTCGCCATGGCCGAAATCGGTCGGAGAGATCATCATCAGTCCAGTCCAGTAGTGGAACAGTGGAACAGATAGGAACGAACGGGATTTGTAGGGTATGTGGGAATCAATAAGTAGAACGCGTGATACAATCATAGTAAAGTAGCAGATTGTCGTTTGAAACAAAAACGTACGTTGCAGATATTGACTCCCACAATGCAGTAGGTAGAATAGGTAACGTATGTATGAATACTATACGCTACTTGAGTGTATCTGGAGACACATTGCTGTGACTGATTAACCAGTAATATCACATTTTATACTGTCTATTTGACATGCATAAATTATTGACGGGCTTCAGATGTAGCTCTGCCGGCGTTTCTATCCTCCGTTCATGCCCTAAGCCCTCTTATCGGCAGTATACTTAACCCAGCATTGGGTACCGGGGAGGCTTTAGGTTTGACGGACGCTGGAAACGCATGGCGCACTTTATGTTCAGAAGAGTTTCCAACACATCGCCACTCACAAAAACAATGGGACGAACCCTTGGCCAAACTACAGCAAAAAAGTTTGATAACCTCGTCTACTAGTGCAGCTGATCGTGCTCGTTTGTTGGCCGTTGCAGAGAAAGAGTCTGGTATGTGGCTCCATGCCTATCCATCTTCCCACATTGGTACGCTTCTAGACAATTGCAGCCTATCCATTGTAGTAAGACTTCGTTTAGGGTCCAAAACTAACGAAAGTCACCGCTGTCAGTGTGGGGAGATGGTAGGCCAACAGGGGCACCATGGTCTTTCATGCCAGAAAAGTGCAGGTCGCATCTCACGCCATGCCACCCT
This sequence comes from Keiferia lycopersicella, assembly GCA_029255805.1. Taxonomy (NCBI): domain Eukaryota; kingdom Metazoa; phylum Arthropoda; class Insecta; order Lepidoptera; family Gelechiidae; genus Keiferia; species Keiferia lycopersicella. The sequence goes on along the minus strand of JARACZ010000009.1, from coordinate 8,993,789 downwards.
TAACGACATCGTCAGAAGGGCGTTGGGTACTGCCAACATACCCGCTGTACTGGAGCCAAGCGGAATATTTCGATCTGATGGCAAGCGCCCCGATGGCATGTCCTTAATGCCTTGGAAGAACGGGAAAAGCCTGGTGTGGGATGCAACCTGTACTGATACCCTGGCTCCCTCTCATATAGGCGCGACGTCAGTGCGGGCAGGTGCTGCCGCTACCGCAGCTGAGCTTTTAAAGAAAAGAAAATATTCTAGTCTGGGGGAAGTATTTTTGTTTGTTCCCTTGGCGTTTGAGACAATGGGTCCTTGGGGCCCTTCAGCTAAAGATTTTGTGAAAGACCTCTCAAGGCGTCTCATCGAGGCAACGGGAGATCCAAAAGCTGGCAGCTACTTTGGCCAAAGGATTAGCCTGGCCATTCAAAGAGGCAATGCTGCCAGTCTTTTGGGAACCTTGCCACGGTGTGCCGCCTTGGGGGAAATATTTTATTTGTAAATTGTAAACATAGGTAGATTTTAAATAAATTTAAAAAATAAAAAAAAAATGAGAAAAGCAAAAATAGTAGCAGACTTTCGTATGCGAAAATTCAAAAAAGGGAGGTCCGGGCCATGGATGGGATGCTTGTAAAATCATAACAAAGAATTGGCGCAAAAGATGTTATATTTGCATTTTATTTACAAAGTAAAGTAAGTAATCTACGAGTTGGAGTTGGGTCCGCGGCGACGACCGAATGTCTGCACAACATTGACGAACCTGAAACAAATCAAAATGTATGTAAGTATGGCAACCTGAGTAGTAGATTATCTATTTAACTCTCAAATGAGTAATGTAAATGATCAGGTCTTGTTCAGAGTAGATAATTGTACGGGAAAGGATTTCGTTGCTTGCTGTAAGTAAACAGTTGTCTGTATGTGACAGCACTGAAAAATTAAATCCAATAACTCTGCAATCAAAGCCAAACAGATTTCTGCTATAACCCCTGCTAACATTCCATATTTTATCAAATAGGTATTTAACACACACACATTAAACCATAATTAGCATAACTTAACCATTTTTATCACTTCAGTAGTCTTAGCAGAGAGAACAAGCTGTGGAAGAAATTATCTTTTCATCATAGGCTCGTTTTGACATTACTCATTATGGGGCAACCAAATGCTCAGCACACACTTCTTGACCATTGTTCTTACTCATACAATCAACATTGATGTTATTGTCGACAACTTAACTAGGAATGAAATCCTGGGAATCCTTATGTGAAAAAAAAAAAACAATAATACCAGGATCCCAGGAACCCCTAATCTTAGCAGCAACAGACAATTTTATGCATGCCGAGTGGCCCACTAGTAAAAAAAAAATTTTGTCAATTACCGTCTGTTGTACTGGATCCTCCTCTTAGCACGGCCGGTCTTCTTCTTCTTCTTTTGCTGCTTCTCAACCTTGGGGGTCTGTCCCTTTACCTTACCTGAAAAGGGTAAGGTTTACAACTGATGTAAGATGTCAATGGTTTGGCTGCTAATGCTATAGTAGTAAATCTTGATTTTAGTTAAATGCATAATTTAGCAATATATTGAACTCAAATTATTACAAAAAGACATGACTAGTACAACAAGCACTGCTTATTTCCAAAGCAATTTCTTTCAGAAAATCTAAGTGAGATTTCATGGAGGATATTTTATACAAATTAACATGCACTAATTGAACAATAATAAAAATAAAGGGACAAAAGGAGCAAAAGGATTCTTGCTACATATTCTGTAGAAATGCGAAAGATACTTCTACCTGTTTCCGTAACAGTATTTTCATAAGTTCTTTGTTGCACATGAGCTACATTGGACTAAAGTTCGTCTTATACCTACTGGATTGGAAACAAAGCTTACCAGCACGAGCCAGGGATCCATGCACTTTACCACCAAGCAGTGGGACGGTGAGGTCAAGCTCGTATGCCGACAGCTCCGACACCAAGGTAGAGTCCTCGAGGGGCGCTCCGCTGAGGGACAGAGTCACGTCATCTTCGACACCAGCAAGGGCGCGGACGCGCTCCTGGAAACAGAAAATACTTCGTTTTAGTTCAAGATACGCAAGACATGAATGACCTTTAGATTTGATCGACCGACAAGACTGTCCGTCGTCTTGTAATGTAACATAACCTCAAAGTTTGTTTTTAGCACTGTTGCTGGTGGTTTAGTTTCAGTAGAGCTCAAACAGTTAGCTGCGAGTTTTAATTAGCTTTTTGTCGTTTTTGGATGTATATATTACAGTCGGCTTGTTTTGAATTGATTGAAATCCAATGGAAAACCAAGATCACATACGTTATCTTCAGCCATACAACCAATGCAAGATTCTTGAACTCACCTTGATCTGGGCAATGTTCTCATCTCCATTGACGTCTAGGACGTGAGTAGACAATCCTCTGATGTGCAGCTGCATTTTGAGGTCTCTGAAATAGCAAAAACGTAAAATGCAACAGCGTGGTCGGAACACCTTGTCAAATTGATAGAAACATTTAGCATAAAGAGTTACACTGTTGCACACTCCAACAAATATTTCACAATCACAACCGAGATTTTGGCACCTTTTGACGGCAAATTTTTACAAAAATTACCCAAAATATCATAAAATATTGCCGAAACTAACCTCATCAACCAAGCTGACAAGTAAAAGAAACAAAGATGGCGTCTATGGCGAAAAGGAAACGGATACGTCAAAAAAATCGGATACACATGCAAAATTCAGAAGTTTAGAACCTCTAAAGCAGCAATGGATGTCGAACACTCTCGAGATAGGTGAACGCAGCAGCATGCATTTCCTGCATGTTGGCAAGCCTGCGTTCCACCCCGAAGCTCGTGATTGGGCTAAAAATGCGGCTGATTGGCGGGTGACGGGCGACGGCTGACGGGCTGTGCGTGTGATCTGTCGATTTATGTTGAATTCTTTTGCCAGAAAAATGGTCAAATAAATAAAGTAACTTAGTGTAATTGTAGTGTTTATGTGAACCCCTTGACGATGTTGGCTCGCCTCTTGCGGCAGTGTTTATTTACCTTCGTACATTTAGTACTGAACTTACTTTTTGCTGTCCAAAATGTTTATCATCGAAATTGGGTGAAAAAAAGCTATTCTTACAAGAAAGAAGTGACTAAAAGTGAGGTTCGAATGATATTGGAGATTGTGCCACGGTTGAACAAGAAGCTGAACCATTTGGTAGTAGTGACGGAGGGCGGGAGACCTTCGCTCGAGGAGCTGGCGCGCGTGGTTATTTGGACCCTGGTTGCCGGCGTGCCATACCTCAGTTTCCACGATGTTAGCGGTAATTAATTCTATACGATTTACCTTTTACAGTCACTAACATCTTTAGATAGAAAATTTATGATGCAATAATCATATCCATGGAGCAACTCGGGTGATATGATAACCTAATTCTTTATATTTTATTTCAGGAGAATTGAAACAAAATGAGGAGAAGTTATTCCACGAAGTAGAGAGAAATAAAAAAGGCATTCCAGGCTGTATCAAATGGTCTAAGAAGCCAGATCTAAATGGCTATTCCAATGGGATACAGGCTCATAGAATAGTAGTAAATATTTTGACTCCAGCTGATGGACGTCCCAAGATAGCTGACTGCATAAAGCAGATTGCTAGCGGGACTATTCTGTGCACTAAAACTTCTGAAGAATTCACAGCACAAGAGTTGGACAATGCCTTAGCCCAGGTTTACCCCGCTATTCCGGAGCCTGATGTAGTTTTATACACTGGTCCCCTATGCTGTACATATGGTCTTCTTCCATGGCACATTAGACTTTCAGAATTCATTCAGTTAAGAAGTATAAGTGTAGAAAATTACATAGGTGCTCTAGTTGCATACAGTAAATGTGATCAAAGATTTGGAAAGTGAATTTGGGATGTGTACAAACACCAGTGAAAGGCCTGAATGTATAAGTGATAAGAAGACAATATGTGGTGAAAATAATATTTTTTTTCAAATTTAGTTTTATGCTGTCCTATTACTGGAAACTTGTGGGTGCTTTTAAATACAATAGCATTTATTTTCTTCCATTGTACCTACTAAACAAAAAAAGTTAACAAATTATACATTACAATCAAATGTCAATAGACAGGAACACAGAAAGATCACTAGTAAAAAATACAGGTGATTAGATAGAAAAGTTAAAAGAAGTAAAAGAAAGATTACTAAACTCCTTAAAGTGGCATTGAAAACTGCCGTTTTGTGTCCAGCGAAGTTCCAGCAAAGAACAGGCGAGCACAATGCAGCCCGCTAGTTCTTTGCTGAAATGTAGCTGGACATGCTACTGCATTAATTTCTAGTTCAGTCACAGTGTCGGGAAAAGACCTACCCTAGAAAGTGTTTTTTTTTCTTTACTTATTACTACATAATCGTTTTTTCTGGTGCAGTAATTTATTGTATTGTTTTCGTTGAATATATTGTATTTTATTTTAAATAACGTAGAGAGTTTTTGTTTATTTCCAAACACCTAGAAAATACTTATTCATCATTAGCAAACTACTTATATTAACGCTGAGGACTTACTTGAAGAGGCTAGAAAGTATCCACAGGAAAATAGGTAGCTGCTATTGAAACAGTTTTGGGCTTCTAATAGTAGTTAACTGAAAATTTTGCTGAGAATATTATGTTTATTTACCAATGTATTTGTATAGTTACTCCATAAATATACAATCATCAACAGACCTTTATATTGTATTTAAAATAAAAAGTAAGATTTGTAAGACAAGGAATTGTTACAAGGTCAAGATATTAACTTTATTCTGGTTTTAATGAAATAATTTCTGTATAGAAGGGCAAGGACACTATTTATGAATGGAAAGTAATATGTAGGTACTTAGGCAAGTTGTGGCCAACATCTTATTGTGCATTTTACAATCTCGTTTTACGTCTTTTTATAAATAATAGAGAATAAATAATATGACTAAACCGTTTCACGTATTTTTTTATAGTTAATAGAGGTGAATAATATATAAATATATATAAACACCGATTTGTGTTAATTTCTTTTCGATTGCACCTGCCAGTCAAAATCACTAACCTAACCAGTCTTACATCTAGCAATAAAATTTTATGAATGCAATATTATGTAATTTTCATGTACCTGCAGTAAAGTGTAATGATAAGTGGACTGACGCAACAGCATGACAAACATGGGCATATTAATTAAAACTAAAACAATTCAATCAAATAATTTTATTGGAATAATTTCATGGGCACTAGTGCATGAACTCACTTGAAATGCTTCTGTCCTCAAAATAGACCTTATTTACACTAACATAATGTTGTCAACTTATTAAAATTGTCGTCTTTTGAGAACAGAACATTTTATTACTAAGTAGAAAGGACTATACACGAATTCTGGCGTATTTACATCCGAAAGCTCCCTTCACTACGGCCACAACCTGTAAGAGAAAAAAATACAAATAATAAATCACAGTCTTGTTATCTTACAGATGCCAGAAATGTACGTATAGAGCATGTTACATCATAACTGTTACGAACGAGTAGGATAAGTGTGCATTATCTTTGCAGCAGTAAGTTGAAAACAATGATTTATAGTAGGTATAAAGTGTACATTTCTGCCATCTCCATTTATATAAATATTTGGGGATATAAAATTGACCAGCTGCCTTATTATTTTTGGTTAAGATACTACACTAGATTTTATTTTGCAATAATGGCAAGGGCATAATTTATAGATTTTATTGCTATACAGGTATGGAAGTGAATGACGATCGACGTATAAGAATAAATAAACGAATACAACCTGCTGTGGTGGTAACCTGATGCTGGGGTGATGCTGTGTGGTGGGGGTGTTCACCGGCGATGCCGTCCGCGGCTGGAGCTGCGTCGGCGCTCCTCCCTATGTCGCTCATACCTATCGTCCCTGTCGCGGTCGCGGCGCTCGTGCTCCCTGTCCCGCTCTCGCTCGCGCGAGCGGCCGCGCTCCCTGTCCCGCTCGCGCTCGCGTCTGCGCGGGCTGCGGTCGTCGCGTCGCCGCGAGCCGCGCGAGTCGTGGCTGTAGGAGCGCGACCGCTTCGATCGCTTCCGAGGCCTATCGTCGTCCGAATCCTCCCTATATTTATCTTTGTGTGATTTCTCGTAATCCCTACTCCTAGATGACTTGCGTCTATCGTAGTGATCGTCTCTCTTTTTCGACTTGGATTTAGATTTTTCGTAATCATCGTAATATTTAGAGGAACTTTTATCTTCTGATCTGTGGGATTTGTCCTTTTTATGTTTCTCTTTCTTTGATTTTCTCGGCGATTCGCTCGTGCTGGAAGTTTTGCGTTTACGTTTCTTCGCCTTTCTCTCGAGCTTGGATTCTCGTTCGCTCTCAGAGGACTCGCTGGAGCTGCTGGGGGAGTCTGCCTCCGAGTCGCTCGTGGAAGAATCCTTCTCTTTCTTATTATTATTCTTTTGCGGACTCGGTGTGAGGTCGTTTTTGCTAGATTTTTTCTTTTCCTCGGGTATAGATTCTAGTCTTTTAATGCCGTCTACTCTGTCGGTAGATTTGTGATTTCTGGACGATCGACGTTCGGATATTTTTTCAGGTGTTTCGCTTTCCGGCGGTGGAGTTGCCGATGATTCTGTAAAATCGAACAAGGAAAGTAAATGTGAGCACAAATTACAGACGCACCCCTCAACTAGCTTCTTTGATGACTTTTACATACTTAAAGGTCATGTAGACTGGTAAACAGATATTGAAATTGACATAATTATTTATTATTAACTCCAGACGGGAATCAAACCCAGGACAGAATCATCGGCGCCACATCTGTCGTCAAGGTACCAGTCATACATAAGACGGAAGAAGTATACTGACTTCTGCGCGGTCGCTCGGGCGTGTCCCTGCCGTCGGGCGCGTCCTCCCCCGCCTCCCGCAGCTCGGCGCGCCGCACCTCCGCCTCGATGTCGCGCGCCGTGCGCTCGAACTCCTGCTTCTTCCGCTTGATGATATCCTGGTAGCAAATTATAAAATCAATGGTAGTTTTCCAAGGTTTTCTAAGGTTTTTCCAATTTGAGAGCGTCGGTGGCCAAGTGGTTAGGACACCACCGGTCTTGCAATCGTGGGACCAGAGTTCGATCCCCGCCATGTACTAATGTATTTTTACTCTCGTATATTTACCGACTGCTCTTACGGTAAAGGAAAAATCGTGATGAAACCAACTTGAATTCAGATTATATTTGAATGTGATTAACCTAGGATTCGGGCCAGGTCATACTTCGGGTTACAGAGGTCAGATGCCAGTCGGGCTGTGTAAACTTGGTTCTACGTCAAATCCCCTAAGTTAGGTAGCCGACCCCGACAGAGAACGGGATAAGGCAAGGAGAAAGATGATGATGTAGGTTTTCCAAGGTGATATCTAACTATTTACCGTGTCGGTTAAAGTAGGGCAACGTTTAGCAGGGCAGTTGGGGTAAGTTGTCGTTGTGGCATAGGGTGGGGCACTGTGTTACCCAGTCTTATAGTTTAGGAAATTTAATTTGAGCCGATTCGCCTTGACGTGTTATAGTCGAATCGGCTCAAATTATATTCCCTAAACAATTCCATGCTACACCTTGCTCCACACTACCAAACTTTGCCCAACTTCCATCGCAAACACATCGAAAACTGCAAGCAAAGCGCTTTGATGATGACGCGAACATACCTGTAGCTGGTTGTCGGTGACGTCATCCTGGTCGTCGTCGTCGCTGTCCTCACTGCTGCTCTCGTACGCGCCCAGCCCTGCGCAACAACTCAGTCAGTTCCGGCCCAATTCTGCATAGCTTATGGAGCCTTGGTGCGATCGCTTCATAACTCATGGGTTTGCCAAACCGATAACTTTTAAACCCGATAGTTATTGCGTTCTATTGCTTTGAGTAAATGTTCCCACCGTTTAAAGTAGAACAGTCCAAAGACTTACAAAAACGTCCCATGGTTTGTTATGTTATAACTTGATTTTTTAAACAAAGTATCCCGAACTGACAACATTATTGTTTGTCTCTCATCAAAATATGTGCGGGATGTCAACAATAATGTTGCCCTTTCGGAACCCTTTCTTCAAGATATAACGTCTTTTGCATTTATGAGCCGATTTTGTATGTTATTGGAAGTCAATTATTTTCACACGAAGCCAATAGCAGGGTAATTTTAAACGAAATATTTCCTTGTCCATTTTCTTTTGGTGAGCAATATAACAGAGAAACGGATTTTATATCAAATTATTTAAATTTTTCTGAGTAAATATGAATCACAAACAGGACGGAATTCTAGAAGGATGCATTTAAATTCCTCATTCTTGTTAAGTTGTTATTTGAGTGAATGTTCTTGCCCTTGATTTCAAGTAAACTTTTAAACGAAGCAATCACAACAAAACGGAACCTGTTCTCTCCACATACACAGCTAAATTAACACTGATAAATATTTTGCAATTTCTTACCAATATCTTTTATTATTTTCCACTAAAACACAATGTTTTTAAACACTGCTTCTAAAATGCTTTGCACTTTGTCAAAACGTAATATTTTTTGAGGCACAGCTGAAATAGAAACACATGGTGACATAAATGGTGGTTTACTACTGGAGCTGAATCTTTGGAAACCACCATCTATGTCCAAACATAACCATCTGGCAGACTCAATTTCCACTGTCAACATATCAAAGATTTAAGGGTCGCACGCAGTTTGACAGACACTTTCTAAACCCTGTTTTTTAAAGGTAGTAAATTAAAATTTTGTGTTGTCATTTTTTTGCGAATCTTAAATAGTGATGAGCCATTACCGGTAACATCACTATTTAAGACTTGAAAATAGCAACCCAAAATGACAATTTACTATCTCTAAATAAAAAACAGGGTTTAAGTCGATTGCACAGCGACCCTTATGGTCCGAGTTTGCGAGAAGGTTGCCGTGAAAGCGTGTACTGCACTCACCGAGCCCGGAGCCGATGGCGGCGAGCGCCTTAGACTTGCTTGCCTTCATAGCGTTGAGGCGCGACGCTTTTACCATATAAATAAAACCAACATTAATTCAATCACACACAAATTGTATTCACTTCCGCCAATCTGAAAGAAGACTCGGTTAGGTATTAAATAACAGTTGTATAGTCTTTTAGGATCACAGTTTGTTTTGTCGGCTGGGTGGGGAGTACCTTGTAGCGCAGTATACCGCGCGCACTCCTCCGTACACACGAGCGCGATCTCCGCGTCCGTCACCTCCAGCAGCACCTCCGTCAGCGACCGCCGCACCGACAGCATCTGCGCGGGACGCGGGACACACGTCACATAAACATGTATATGATGGCATATGAAGCCAATAACCAAGACAATCCAGTGAGACACAGGACGGTTCAACACATATATGGTTTAAATATCACCCACCAATGGTTTATAAATACGGGTGTTGGTGACAAGCCGCCGAAAACTGATAGGGTGGGTGCATGTAGACTATGAACCTGAAGAATTTTCCCCTAATATATTTCAGAAAACATTGATTTTCTTCATATGTAGTACTGAACGCCCGTGATTAAAAATAATAATGTTTTTTTTTAATCATAGTTTTTTTATTACACTGGATTGTTTTGGTTATTGGTTATCATCGGCATCGCCATACTCCCCATCGGCTTCACATGAATATTATTCGTAAATATAACTTATCGAAAATTGGGATAAGATGAAGTGAAGGTATTTATTGTAGCATACTTTTAGCAAGGCAAGTTAGCCTGCTTATAATTAACTGCAGTTGCAAAGTATGTCAAGGTCTAGAAGCTTTTTACGCACAATAAAGAAGCAATATCGAAAATACTTTAAAAACCAGATTATTGTATCAACAAATTGTGTCAATGTTGGCCTCATTTAGCCTTGAGATATTTTTAACTTCAGAACACTAGTTACCTCTTAGAATTTTTCTCTCTAAACCAAAAGTCGTTCAGAGTGTAAGTAAAGTGTTATTTTGAAAAATGACAAATTCTTAACATTCCAAAATTACACAATTTTTTATTTGTAAATTTCGTTACTCGTAAAATGTAATAATCTTGCTTTGGACCCTATACTAATCTGAGCGGTATCCCGATACGAAAATGGGCAGCCAACCCAAACTCAAGATACTGCTACCGAGTTACCGCGCGAATACTGCTCACGTTTGAACAAGAGTTCTGCCGACATGTTGCGACTTAGACATTTCGGTGCGTATCCGTTAGTCCATCTCACCACTTCCTGCATGATCTCCTCCTTGGTCTTCCTGGCCAGGGGCGGCGGCGGCGGGGGCTCCACTACTGCCTCGCGCTCGGGCTCCGGCGAGCTGGCCGCGCCCGCGCTGATGGCTGGCGGCGGCGGCGCCTCGGCCTCCGGTTCAGACTCGCCCTCTGAATCTGAGTCCTGGGGAAATAGGTGCACAGTTGTAAGGACAATCAACACTTGCTTCATAATACCTCAAAAGACAGCTCTCTGTAGGCTACAGATTTGAAAAGTAGGTGCCTAAGCTAATATGTGGACACTACCAACTCCTCATAAAATCACGAAACAGGTTTTGATGCTTTTTTTATCGACAGTTAGATTTAAGAAAAGTCCTATTTCCACAAACTTAGTTATACAGAATAAAGAACAAAAAAGGAATATTCAAGATGAATGTAAATGGTTTTCAAGGTTTCGACCTATGTTCCTCAGGAAAAATTGGTGAGAATTTTGCTTAGGGATGAAGATGACCTGTACATCCTGGTTTGATAAAATCCACCAATTATTTTACTCTATAAATATAATAGAATGAGGTCGCAATATTAATCAGTCGAGGAAGTGGTCTCTGTCACTATTCAGGTTGAGTTACAACAACAGGTGGAGTAAACATTAAAATGCCGCAAGTAAAAATAAAATTAATTATTACTTCTTACAACTTTTGCTGAGTTGCTGGTCTTCAGTTTTTATATGCAAGCAAGTTGTTTGAAAAATCAACACAATTACTTTTGGATGCGATTTCTTATTGACTTTCTGCTAGCACTAACCAGAAACTTACTAAAAAAAGAATACAATCAGGAAAGCGTATTACTAAACTCCAGGTAAGAGGGAGAGTGAATAAGGGTTATTTAACTTTTATATATTTAGGCATATTGTAGTCATACTCGTAAATTCTATCTGTCTGTATACGAATTTTCATCCAATTCATTAAGTCCATAAAACATGAAAAAGTTACAACACGCGCGACGCGAATGTAATTTTTCTCTGTGGTTTCAAACAGCATACACAAATAAAGTCGCGATCATAAAGATAGTTTATCAAAGAAACTTACGAATTTGCTCTTAGCAGGCAGCATGGGTTGCCCGCCTGCCTCAGCCTTCATTCTCTCTAGTTCTTCTTCTTCTAATCTCTTCTTTTCCTTCTCAGCTTCCTCTCTTGCCTTCTTCTCTTGTTCTCGCTCTATCGCTCGCTGCTTTTCGCGTTCCATTTTTTCTAGACCTAAACGTAAGAGTTTTAGCTTTAAATTATGTCATGGGACTGGGTAGCCAATATGCATACGAACAATCGATATTGTGCAGTCTGAATGAGTCTGTCTGCTCCGCAAAGGTTCTGTTTTCACTTATTGAATAGGCTACATTCCTGACAGGACCAATGAGAATTGAAAGTATGACGTCTTGCCGTCACGTAAGTATTTGGGTGTCGTCAAAATAATTACTTTTATATTATTTCTGTTAATTAATTCAAACTTTAGATATTTTGAAATATTTGAATGCAGTCCTTGTTATTTTTGGACAATAGTTTTAGGCGTACCACTTATATATTTCTTTAATTAACTAGCGGTCCACCCAGCGGCTGCGCCGTCTGCAACTAATTTTTCCGTGGGAATGAGATGTTTTCCCAGCAAGTATTATACATAAAAACCTTCGTCTTGAATCAACTATTTAAAAAAACCGCATTCAAATCCGTTGTGAAGTTTTAAAAATCTAAGCAAGCATACATACAGACAGACGCGGGAACCGACTTTGCTTTATACTATGTAGTGATGGCCCAGAAAACTAGCGAATTTAAATATCCGTTCTTGACTGTGGGTGCATATTTCAGTGTACATACATGGCTCTCTGAATGAACCAAGGTGCAGACCCTTTTTTTGGGCTAGCTCATGCAAAGGACTGTTATGTTTTTGGGGTTTATACCTTCCCGGATCCAGGCGGGCAGCTGGCGGCGCTTGTTGGCGTCGAGCGCGGACGGCGCGGGCGCCACGGGGGGCACGAGGGGCTCCGGCACTGGCTGGATTAATGGAGGCTTCTCTCTGTACCAATAGAACAAACAGTCAATTAATCAAATGATTATGTTGTGTGGTTGCTGCGAAGATTACTGGTAACCCTAGTTTGCTCAGGGTGTTTTGTAAAAGGCCTAGTAGAGTTACGAGTATTTCTCAAGGCTGATTAGCTGCTGATTATGGTGGTGAATCTATCTATTACAATAGTATTTTAAAAGAAGGGTGGCATAGAAAAAAACTTACCAGGCAGAATATGTTAACAGTTTGCTTTGCTCAAATTTTGCATACATACATAATATTATCACGCCTTTATCGCGTACAGGGTAGACATATTTTGTAAAAAATATTTTTTTTAAAAACGAGTTTTGTATTATACAAACTTTAATAAAATATTATCTCTCTGCTTTATTTTAAATCTTACAAAAAGAAGATGTGTGGGTTGGATGGGATCCCATTACATTTTGGCTTATGCATGGCTCTCATTATATGCCTGAAAGATTGTAACTTGATTCATGCTGAAAATGTATGCTTTGTTATGGTTGCTAGCTCTTAATTAGGCTGTCAAGGTTGGTAGTGATCTAATAACATCCTATTCAAACATATGAGCTACAATGCACACAGCTAGTTAGATAATGAAAATTGACCTTGAAAACTGTATTCATGAGACCATGTTATTTTGAGTTGCTTAGTTTTTAATAGTACTAAATATTTTTTTTTTTTGGTAACTTTGCATTATCCAAAATATTTTTTCTAACAATATAAATTATTAGTAAGTTGAATAATAAAAGCAAGTTCAGCAGACAATCATATACAGATTTTGGGTAAGTATGTCAAATATATGATTGATAATTATTATTAGCTGATTGTTTTACGTTTTAAACAGTATGGTCATTCATCATGAACACTAACAAAGTATAACATTCATGAAAATTTACACTTAAACAGAAAAAAATAGGTCCCACCCTGGGGTCTCAACAGGTGGGGGCCCATGTCCAGCAGTGGACTGTTGTGTCTGTTGAAGTTGACCGTAAATACCTATGTGAGCGGCCTCTGCTGGGCTTGCGGTCCCGGTTCTTGCTCTTGGAGCGGCGGTCTCTGCTGCGGCTGCTGTCCCGACTGCTGCTCTGCTGCTGCACCTGCGGGGCAGTCCAGTAGCCATGCTGGAATGTCGGTGCGGGCCCTGATGTGTAGCTGAAAAGATAATGTGTGTAACATGTTAAAACACTTATGAGTTTAAACAATAGGAATTATAGTGGAAGATAGGAATACAATGAGTTTTATAAGTTATGTGCAGTATTGCTATGATGGTAGAGAACTAAGGAATTATACTTTTTTTAATGTAGCCTGTAATGTGTTCCACTGCTGGGAAAGGCGTCCCGTCTTTTGTGCTATATCATGTGCCATGATGTTTCTTCTGCTCATAGATAGGTCATCAGCTCCCTGGGTTCTTTTTCTCCAACCATTTCACCCAAAATGTAGATAAAAATCTTACCCAGGCATAGGCGTAGTGCCATCTGGCACTTGGAATCCATCCATCATGGGGGCCATACCCATTGAAGGGTCCCCTCCCATTTTGGGGTCTTGGCCCCATCCCCAACCTAGATGAAAACAAATAATTATTAAACCCTGCTTGATAGTGAGTACACGGGATCAAAATGTGATAGGGCGACCTTTATTTCATCACTGATTGATATTATTAAGGCTTGTTTCTGCTGAATGGAGTAAAAAATAAATAAATTCAATAAGCAAATAAGTAAATTCATTTGTTGCTACTGTTGGAGTTAATTTTATCATTGTATTTACAGAAAGAAATCTTATCAATGCTGGCGAGTCGATAACCTAACAATAACCATAGGAATGCTATCTCAGAAAGTTCCTTACCCCATTGATTCCAGCCAGCCGCCGTCCCCCACGAGTTGGTGGCTGCGTTCCACTCAACCCCTGGCGGAGGAACAGGCTCTGCACTGTGATCCGAGTTCTCAACTTCCATTGGCGCTTCGCCTTCCTCCGCGTCGCCCTTTGACGGCGGACCAGTCGGCGTCGAGAGAATCGCCGCCGCTTCTTTCATAGCGATCCATTGTTGCGCCAAAGCTGCCCAGTCTACGTTGCTTGCGTCCACACCCTGGTATGCGCCAGGGTTCAGCGCCCATTGTGTAGGATAGTTCGGATTTGTCGCAGCCGCGGCTGCGGCTTCTTTGCTTGAGAACATGACGTCCTCCAAACGTAACTAATACACCTCTGAGTCCACTTATATCTTCACCCACGCCACATCAACGTCTTAGAAACAAATTGTGCATGATTATTTCCTTAGTATTTCAGTAAAAATAACAAATTTTCACGAAAAAACTGCGACTTTACAACTGCTGCAGCACATTTTCATAGACAATTATTCTTCTTTTTAAAATCAGCTGCAATGACTGGTATTGCCATTTAGAAAAATAATAATGTTTTGACTAGTGCCATCTATGAAGCTACAACAAAATTAAAGTTTCATTGTCAACACAAGAGATGTCGCTACTACAATAATACTTATGCTACTCGCTCATAGATGTCACTATGTGAAATGCTTTTGCTACTTGGCTACAGATGGCGATAAATTTTCTAAGACTTAAATTTGCTATTATGTAATGTATATTTATTTGTTGAGTGTGAAGTCTAGTCAGACATTCTATTTTTTGTTGGACTGATAGGTACCTAAGAGGGTTGTTTGTATTTTATACATAGTTGACCTGCAATATTCCTCTCCATTACCTACTTTACCTATCCAATAAAGTTCCTGCGTCTTGATAGAGGATTTTTTGTAAGATATCAGTTGTAACTAGGTACCGACCTTGCCACACCACCCATACCCATAAATAAATAAAAAGACAATTCGGTACTAAAATTTAATTTAAAATCGAATACACTCTCCATACAATTTACAATACGCATCCATCGGTAGCTCAATATATTCTAAACACTTAGTTTTACAATCACACATCAGACACATCACTTATTCTACTTAAACTGGTAGGTAATACAAATTTTTTATTTATTAATAGTGAGCACAAAGCATAACATTTTTGTGGGTCATTTTGCACAGAATTTACCTATATTTTGGTGCGATATTTTGTGGTAAGTGTTTGAAATGCTACGTAAGTAATAACTTCATTGGGTCGCTGGTCGGCTTGGTGCCCCCATTGACTTACAATCCCTTGTAAATCAATCGGTGCCCCACACAACTTGAAGATGATATTGTAGAAAAACGTAGGTATTCATTATGTTTGCAGTTTCCCTAAACAAAGCCGTTAATTTTTTGACACAAACAAAGGTGAACGTACACTTGTCGGTGGCGAACGAACCGAAAGCACCGAACGAACCTAATTTTATAATTATTTACTTATATGAAATCCTATGAAACTTCGCAGATTTACCCGAGCCGAATCGGTCTAATCGGTCGAATCCGGCAGGATCCCAGAATTCCTAGACGGAAATTCGGATGACGTCACCGGATTCGCTTCGAGCACCGGAATCGGCCGATGCTTCTAACAGTTGAGTGCAACAGAGCAATGCTTCTGTATTTTTATCTGTACAACATATAGTAAGTAATACTGACGTTATTACGCTGCAAAAGTTGTAAAAGAAAATAAAAACTATTCTTTCAGCGCGGTCGATCCGTTCGGTGCGTTCAGTTCGTTCGCCGCCGATAAGTGTGCGTTCACCTTAAATTAAATATCTATGGGTATCATAGAGCCGTACCTACACTTCTTTGTTACAAATTGGAATTTATTAATGTTCTTTGTGTAAACCCCGATAAAGTAGGCAAATTAACTGGATATTTTAAGTATTACTTACAAACATCAGGAATAGTATAATGAACAGGTTTCAGGCGTAACTTAATTAAACACCATAATATTTTATACCATGGTCCTGATTACGTAGCGAAAGTTTAAATTTCCTGTAAGTGGCTATCGAGTGATAAATGTGTCGTACTTGGTCATACATAATGCACCACACTGTTATTGCAATCACCTTATGTAATTCAAGTCTTTATATTTACAACACAGTAATGGAAGACGCCACGCGCGATTAAAGATTGCCTCCTCGATAGAAATCGAATGGGTCGATCGAATTAACGACATTTCGACAGATTTTCCAAATTTTTACAAAACACTTGTTTTTACAAAATACTTTTTTCTACTAGCAGCATATCTTTGATCCGATTATGCGTTTTCAAACAATCTACCTAAAATAACTAAACTAGTTTTAACTTAAAGCTAGTAAGGGCTCTTCAGGGTCGTGTTTGCTGTTGTATTTGGAATTCGTCTTCTTCCACTGGTCCTTCTTGTTCTGCATCTTTTGTTTTGTTAGCATCAATTTGGCCTTGCTCTTAGACACCTTTGGGGGGCTTTCCTCAAGGCGTGCTAACGTCTCAAAGATGTTCTTAGGTTCTGATACTATTTTCCTCGACTCCTCGCTAACCTCGTCTATGGTCGCGTTCTTGTTTGCGTACACGACTACGAAGTGAGAGTAGGCAGAGTTGGAAGGAGTGTTGATGTCGGCGAAGTCTCTGAAGTTGGCGAATTGGTCCTGGTTGTAGTTTGGTCTTGGGTTTGCGATGTATCCGACTCCGAGCGACGGTCGGCCGTGGCCGTTGTTGTAGAAGGAATTGTAGCTGTCGTACTCGTCTTCATCGTTTTGGGCGTTAAATGTGCCTCCTCGAATGATTCCAAAGTTTCCGGAGCCTAGGACAGCTGAGTTGGCTTCGACGAGTGGTGCGGAGGCTTGGGTGTCATGTTTGCCGAATCCTTCAAGCCCTCTGAAGCCGTTGAAGACGGGGTAGTTGAGAAGGGATCTGTAGGAGCTGGGTCGTTGGCTGTAGGCCGTCTCTTGGTTGGGGAAGCCTAGTCTGAAGTTGTTGGAGCGTGGTTCGAAGAGGTTGGCGAAGGAGGGGAAGAAGTTCTGCGCTCCGCCGACCAGCTCGCTGCTATCGGCTGCTGCTGACGCGTCTTCTGGCTCCGCACTGCGTCTTCTTGGGGGTGCTACTGCTTCTGGTATGAGTTCTGACGACTCCGCTGATAGGTCTCTTGTGTTACCTTAAACAATCGATACAGGATATTAGAATCTGTACAACCTAGTTCCTACTTTAATCGGCGCTTTTTTAAAGAAAATGTAAATATGAAGTAGATTCGGAATCTGAACAGCAATCAGTAAAGAAACTACTGAAGTAATGGATGAATACTACAGTTAAACTTACAAAGTAACAAGAACATAAACAAAGCATAACATCAAAACAATGAAGGGACATGACTTTTACACAGACACAACCTCGTTAGACCTTGATGGACGTTACCGGTGTGTATCATGAGCTGCACTTTGACTACCCTATAAGGGGCCAAATTAAATTGGTTTTTCATACAACAAATAAGAATAACCAGTACAGGCTGGTCTCTGAAATAGCTAATACGAAATGCACCTGATAGTACGTCGCGTCGGTTGTGATTTCATACAAAACGTTGCTGTAACCGAACATTGCAATAATTCATACATAATGTATGACGCACATACATTATCTATTGTTTTAAGCGCATGTAGATTAGACTGTGGGTTGGAATTCGGAACATTCATGTCAGTTCGTTTAAGTCACTATGTGTTGGTTGGTAAATATTACCATGTGACAGCTTGTTCAAAAACATTCAGTTTTCAGAGGTAGGACCGAGTACAATATAGACGCATTCGTGTTAAAATTGTAGTAGAAATATTTTTACAGTTTGGCGCTAGAATAAAAAATTGCAGGTTCCAGTTGGATGCGTTTTGATACAACATGACCAAAGTTGACCAAAGCTGCGTCTTCTGCAAGTATGTTTATCGTAAAATTGCTTTACATAGGTCCCGAGAAACGATCATAGAGACAAGACATGCATATGGCCACGCCACAATGTAGAGATCTTTGAAAAATAATAATCCTTGAATGATAAGTACAGTAGAAAAGTAAGTCAGGATCTCCAATACTCTGGTCAAAAGTAACACGAGTGTTTCTTTGTACTACTTGATGAAGTCTTACGCACCTACCGTACGTCAGTAGGCGTGGCGTGAGTGACGCGCAACACGGGCTCCTGTGACACTGCATAATAGATATCTGCTACCGAGATAATGGCTACACATGTTCAGAAGACTTGACGCGAAACGGTGGCCTTACAAACGCCCGCTCGCTACTTCCTACTAGAATAAGCAGTTAGGTCAAACAGAAAATTGTGGAGCTTAGAGAATCTATCGTTTACTTAGCTCCAAGAACCTAGGACCTTTTTTTTTTTTTATATGTAATAGGCCCGCATTTGTCTGCCATCTCACCTGGTGGTAAGTGGAGATGCAGACGAAGATGGTACATGCTTGCCTAGATAATGCCTATTCACTCTTGCCTTAAAAAGGCCCAAGTTATATTGTTCCGGAAAAAGATCCGCCGGCAGGGAATTCCACTCTTTAGCCGTACGCATGATAAAAGTTGAAGCGAAACGCTTAGTGCGGATCAGAGGTATATCTACAACATAAGGGTGGAACCATAGATGATGAATTCCATATTAATTGGTAAAAGTATTAAACAATGGGAAACAGTAAAAATATATAAGTATCACCTATACGATTAATTAGGAATTGAACAGACTGCCGTATAATTCTTGGCATTCGAAGTTTCACTTACAGAAATGCACCTATATCCATTAGAACTTTAGGGTTAGAACATTAACTTAACTTATTACTAAGCAAATAAATACATACCTACTTAGATTACGATGTTAAAACTTTATCGGTTCCTCAAGCACGAAAGGACGTTCTTTGGGCAGGTACATGACAAATAAAACATTTTGCAATACACATTACATTACATAGTGAAATGGGGAACTGATTGAGACACAGATACCTACGACAAAAATAGTCAGGTACCTAGCCTTTATTCTAATGCCAGCAACCAATAAAGTATCACCACAGTAGGTAGTAAGCAATACGGAACTATCCTTGTATGGCTAATGTAACTAAGTAAATTTCACTTCACATCTACCTACGCCCGGAGGCAAAGATGTGACAAGACGTTGCTTTTGGCGAACCCATCCTGACTGTTTGATGTCGAAATATCTAGCTCTTTTTGCAACAAAAAAGGCTTTTTTAACTTTGCAACACAATGCAGGAAGGTTTTAACAAAATAGCTATATCCGCGTGCTTTATCGTCATAGATTTCAATGGGCACCGGTTCCTTACGACCACATTCACCTATTACGTATGAGGGCACATTACTTGACTAGCCGCGTTTGACTTTGTCGCGCTTTCCGCTCGACCACTCGTGGTCGTGCACCATAATCAGAGAAAACAGACCTATTATGTCATATGTGGGCAAGTACGTGGCAAGCACCTTTACTTACTGGCTGGTTACTACTGGCAACCTATTTGTGGCTTGCGGTCAGATTTGATTTCCTCTTTAAAAAAGTTGATCGAGTTTTGAAATTAGAATGACATTTGCTGCCAGTTTTGTTTTTCTTTTTTAAAATTCTTGCATTACAGTCGTCATGTTTATTGCTTAGGAATTTACATAACGCGTGATTTCATGTTCGATTTACGTTATAAAAATAAAATTGTTTTTGTTTGGTAATACACGCGTGCCTAATCGTTCGGTTGTAACCTTTGACCTAGTGAGTAGTAAAGTAAGTAATACGATGTCAGGCGATGCGCTTTTCGTAAAACCTGCGTTTTCTACGGAAAAACACGGTGTAGGTGTTTCCTAAGTGTGTCATAGGTCAAAAGAAAGCAGAGGTGAGCTGCAGAACAAGGCCGACTTTGAAATACGCATTATTGCGGAATACGAAAATGTAGACTAGTGTATAAAACATCGATATGGTTGTAATTGTTTATTTTGATGAAATATTATAACATTAGCTGGCACTCGACTGCCCCATGCACTTTTTTAAAATTTATTTATTTTTATTTTTTCATGTATAGGACCGTGACGTGAGTGTATTAAAATCACTGCATTTTTATTTAATTTAAAAATAAAAAAATAGTGTTTACTAAAATATATAGGAAAGTGTTCAGTTTAGGTAAGTTCGGTATGTAAAGCTTAACTCGAAGACATAAAATAAGAAATCCATTTGGAGATATTTTGGTACATTGTAGTATTTTCATGCTTTTAGTTCGAAAAAGTTAAAAATCACTTTTATTTATGCAAAAATCTAAATAACCTTCATTTGACCTTTGTGATGTACATACGACACAAAAAAATGAAACGAAACGCATAAAACAGCATAAAACCATAAAACCTTACAGTATCTCATAAAACGAACTTCCCCCTTGCTTGCTTCTGTCATGTCAATTTGACGTTTGAAGTAGTGTTGCTAAACTATCGATACTACTACTATCAATAACACTGTTCAGTTTATATTTGTTTACGTGTACAATATGGAATTCCCGAATTCATAATTTTCCAGCCAACTTTGCAAAGTTTTTACGGCATATTTCAGCTGCACTATCTGTAAAATATGGAATTTCCTTTTGTTTTTCAAGCAGTATTATATTATGTGTGGTGGTGCATAGTTTTGTGTTTGAAACAAAAACTACAATAAACTACCTAACACTATAACATATATTAACGGGTTTTTACTCAATACAATCCTATACCGTGAGTAAAAACCCGTTAATATGTATTACCTAGTGTTAGTGTGGAGTTTACCCTTCGGGGCGCTATATCGATAATAGTTTTTTTATTTTAATTTTTGTCGTGTAGAGGGGTCTTATACAAACACTTTTTGTCCTTGGTAATTATGGTCTCACCTAGGCCGAGATAAATAGACCCTCGAAAGTCTAGACCAAAAACTTTAAGGGCCTATATCTCGGCCTAGGTGCGTCCTAGCCCAAAATTGCCAAAGACAAAAAGTGTTTGTATTAGGCCCTTCTACACGACAAAAATATAAAACATACGATTTTCTAAAAAAAAAAAATAAGTTAGTCGTTATAAGCTATGGGAAAAGACTTTAAAAAATTTCGAAGTCATTTTTTTTCGGCTATCGTTTTGTTTTGTATTTTTAACATGTAAAGGGGCTCAATACAAACACTTTTTGTTCTTGGTAATTTTAAGCTAAGACGCACGTATATATATAGGCCCTTATAGTTTTTGGTCTAGACTTTCGAGGGTCTATATCTCGTCCTAGGTGCGTCCTAGACCAAAATTACCAAGGACCAAAAGAGTTTGTATTAGGCTCCTCTACACGACAAAAATATATAAAAAAATTATTATCAAAAAAAAATTTGCCCAAAATTTCCCAAAAAAATTTAACCAAAAACATTTTTTTTTATGTTTTTTCGACGTTTCATAGGGCCCCGAAGCGTATACTTCAACTTTTTTTACCGCACCGAAAAGTATACTTTGACCTGACCAATAAATAACGTATCGAAACTATCGATATTCCATTATCGAGCGGCATCACTAGTTTGATGACATGACACATGACATTTCAAAAGATGAAATACTAATTCGTTTCATTTGCAATAAAATCTACATGGTGGTTGTTCGTTTCATTAATTGTGTCGTAGTGACGTCATCAATGAAAAACTTTTAAAAAATTATTAAAAAATAAGGGATAATCAAATAATTAAAAAAAACAAATTAGTTTCTTAAAATTGCTTATATTTTCAGAAAAAAATATTAGAAATATTCATTTTACATACCCAATTGAACGGTTATTAACCGTTTCAGTAATAAAACACTTTATTGCTCACCTATTTCTAGCGTAATAAACAGAAAAATTACATAAAAGTAAGTGTTCTGACGCCATCCAGAATAGCAATTGATGACGTCATTCATATATTGCTATTTTCATACAAAATACCGTTTTAGACAGTTTTAAAAAGTAGCTCATAATATGACTTGTCAGTCCACACCCCTATTGTGACTATTTCAGTTCAGTTATGCTGCTCGTTATACAGCCCTCATTTTTGTGTTTATTTAGAAGATCTAGGGAGCATAGAATCATGGTTCTGGCTAAACTAACTAAATATTAAAATTCAATGTCAGGACCCAAACTTGCAACCATTTGTCTTAATACCTATTAGCGACAACTTGGCGTCCGGGCCACCACCGCACCGCTTTGATCCAGACATGGGCCAAATATTAGTTTTCGGCCGAATCTACGAATATTCATATTCGTATTTTCGGCCCATCTCTAGTTGAGATTAAGCAGGAATGCAGCATGTTTAAATCCTAAAAATCTAACCTCAGGCAAAGGCCTACTCACTTGATAAAATTTTACCATTATTGAATAATGTGTAACAAGTAACAACATATCAATTTAATATACCATTTATATTCGTCGTGCTCTAGAAATTTTACAAGTAATAAAATTGAAGGTCTATTATATTCATTAGACAATTACTTACGTTATAAAAGTACTGATGGATCACGATAAGAAAATGCTATCTATAAATAAAGTTTTGATAATAGGGTAAACTGCATGTTTCGCGGATGCACCCCGAAAAATGTGGGCCAAATTTGTTACTCAATGGCTTTTACAGAAGCGTCGTCCTAAAGCCCCTAGAGGCCTACAAACTTTTTAGTTTTTTTTGTGCGCTGGGCCATATTTTTCAGTTTTTTCTTGAACTTGAACAATGCTACTAGCTATAGAAGAAGCTAGAAGTATGCTAATAAGTAAGTACCTTCGTACAAATAATAGACAAAATATCTCGTCGTTCCTAAAGCTCGCATTGAGAATATGAAACAAGTTATGAAAAAGCTACAAGAAAGTTTACCTCAAATATAAATATCTCGTAAATCATTGTTGGCTCGCTAAAATTTTAGCAAGTTCATCTGGCGAAAGTACCTACTTACTTACGTAGGTACTAAATTCGTTCGGTTGTTTTCTTACCTTTTTTGAGGGTTAGGTAGCTACTCTTTTTGCAAGGCCAATGTCTCGATGTCGTAACTTAATTAAATCTATCAAAGTCGTTCTAAATATTAATTACCCTGTAGACTAATAAAACTGCATTCTCTATATAAAAGAGATTTATTACATCTAGTTACTGTTATATTCAGACACGAATTGTTTTATGATTGGAATTAATATGAATAATAATTATTCGAAAGGCCTTATTTTGACGATTACCTGCTTAATAAAGATTTATGTTTATTGCAATTGAACGATTGCCTATTAGAGCTGTATCATTTTAAGGGCTCTATTGAATCAAGAGAATGGATGTATGATGAACATATCGAATAAAAGTTTCCATTTAGTACTGCATGCAAGTCAATTGGATTTTTTAATCTTTTCGTTCAGTTCCTAGTAGGTGGCGTTAGTACGAATGATGGGAAGGCTCGGTAACGATTTCTCATGGGTAAGGGTAAAAGTTTTTTTTATTGTGTACTGAACTTGACAGATGATCCCTCACTTAAAACACTAGTATTGCTATAAGTCCAAAAAATCTTTATGAAACAATAAACTAGCTAGTCTGACTGAATAAGTAAGCAAGAACTTATTTACCTCGGTGAAATTTATATTAGACATTCCTAGGTCCGTATTTATAAATCGAACTCAAGTCTGAGATCGATCTCAAGAGCGGTTTTGACAGCTGTCAGTCAATACTATTAGCAACTCAAAGTCGCTCTCAAGACCGATCTCAGAGTTGAGTACAGTTTATAAATACGGGCCCTAGTATGCTACAATATTTTGAAACTACTTTTATGCATTGTATACATAGGTGTATGTGTAACGAAAAGATAGACCATAATATTGCTTTTTTATGTATTTTAAACTAGTATGGTTTTATGCATTAGTTGTGGTGTGGAATAGCATATAATTTAAATTACAAAACATGGTGGATTTCACTAATATACCTACGCACTTTGTGTTGCAAAAGACAGATCGAACTTTTTTTCACGATTGCTACAATTTTCCGTCACATTAGAATTGCGGTCGTTACACAACAATATTATAAGTCTACTTAGTAGTAGCTATAGTATTCTTTGGTCTTTTAGCAGTATGTTCTATAACATTTCCACTTAGTTTCATCGGACATTAATCGACTCAACATCTTATATTAGCGAGCAAGTCTATTTTTGGTATCAATTATACGTTTAAGTACCTTCAAAAAATTACCTACCTTGGAATTTTGTTCATCAATCAGGATGCAATTCCAGAGCCCACGTATGGACACTTCCATGCCTGATGATTCGAAATGAAGATGAAACAACCTGGAATTTTCATCTTCGGTATTTAGGTACTAATCGTTTTAGCCAAATGCTGACTACTTAACAAAAT
Organism: Keiferia lycopersicella; assembly: GCA_029255805.1. Lineage (NCBI taxonomy): Eukaryota > Metazoa > Arthropoda > Insecta > Lepidoptera > Gelechiidae > Keiferia > Keiferia lycopersicella. The sequence continues at coordinate 8,969,296 of JARACZ010000009.1, read as the reverse complement.
TTCAAAACGTCAATAAACTCGCAGACTATTTTTACTCTAAAAGCAAGTATCTGTTGATTACACGACTAGGTAAGCAATTACAGGGTTTGGGGTACCTTCCAATGATACTATAGTAATTACGCTTTCGTAAATTGTAACATGCTCTACATTCACAGACTGCTGTACGAAATGGTGAAATGTCGACCTTTTGCGGTTTATCCACAAAAATTGTGTTTAAGTTCCGACATACGCACCGTGAACAGAACATTAACTTACCCATTTTCAGGGACCTATTTAAACTGGTTTTTCCATAAAAATACTAGTAAAAACCAGTGTAAGTTGATCTCTACTATGGGTATGTTAATGTGCAGGCTATAGTACTATTGTTGCACCAACTCTGTGGGAAATGTAAGAATAGTGTGTAGCGTAAACTTAAGTGTTGATCAACATAGGTTACGGTGTGTGTAATGTTATGTCTACTCTTTTATACGTTTATTTATGTCTATGACTATTAGATGCTATTGACCTAGTTGGCCCTTTAAAAAATTAAGGAATATGCAAAGAAAAGTAAGTAAATTATATCGCCAAATAAAAAATGGATGCGACAAGCACCGTAGACAAAAATATACCTAAAGAAAACAAAACTCGAAGGGCAAGTGCCCAAAAAAGACAAATTCTTGGTAGAGTGAAGCAGTCAGAAGCCAGCAGTGGGCGAGTGATGGGAAACACTAAATATTTCTTATACATAAAGAAGACGAAGAAACCTTACCTAGTACCTATCTTAATTTAATTGTCCTGTGTTTTAACTTGTGTGCAATAAACAATTAAATAAATAAATAAGAAAAAATGCAAAAGCGGAGCTCCTTTCGTTCTATGTTTCATAGTCTCACTACTAAGGTTAACCTTCATATACATTGAGGATTTTTATAATTACTAGGTACCTAGATACACTATGAGATCCGTATTTCGTGACTATTGAACATGAAAAACTTAAACTTGAGGTAATTCACATGGTTATATCATAAAACTGCTGGTAATTGTGTAGTGGATTAACCTTTGCAATAAAGTAAATAAAAACTATGAAGTTTATGCGTGAGTTGCGTATTTTGTAGTAAATTAGACAATAACAAATTATTAGGTATGCACGTTTTTGATTTCCGCGTAAAATTGGCGAAATATTATCCAAGAAAATATTTTTACACAGAGTGTTAGAAAGAATACTAACTTATTATCAAGGGGTGAACCAGCCCATGGAACTAAACAACTTTCCCCAGGAATATAGGACTCAACCGGCTGGAACATTTTGTATGGGAGGTTATTTTTTTTTTCATATTTCGATCTCTGTTCCTTGGGGAGAGTTGTTCAGTTTTGTAGGCTGGTTTACCCTCTGAAAGGAAGTCAGTATTAAGGAAGGAAGCAGTACTTTAACTAGTACAAACTAACTTTCTATAAATTCACAGAGGTCCCCGTTGCAGACTATGATAATTTAGACGGTGGTTGTTACGCTACCATGTCAGAGGCCTGCTTGTGCGCTTACGTACCAGGTCAAAAATATGTTGGAAAAAAACCATACCAATACCAGGACAAAAAATAACTTTTTTTGTGTTTTCTTAATATATCAGTTTTATGCTATCATTGTATCTACATTTGGCCTTTGGACGACTCCGTGTCCCATACGAAAAGAAGAAGGAGGTTACCGACTCTTTATGAATCATAAATATTTCCTTAGTCAAAGTGTTTCCTCTCTATATTCTTCTTAATACATTATAAAGGTAAGTTAGCCAATATACTTCCTTCTACTTATACTACGTAAATTATACACCCATGTTTTCCTGACATTGCTGCCCTGAGGCGCTAGTTGGTAGTGTGGTACTTAGAATGTTTATCAGGCAATTCTTGCAATTTCCTATGGTAATCCACCTGCGGTAGACAAGTTAGCGAGGTTGTTAGATAAACTAGCGCCATATAATCATTGATTACTTACGACCATTAAGTATCAACTGCCAATTTTATTAGGGGGTTTCCGCACTTGATGTTGATGTCCGTGGTTGCGCATTTTTAGCGCATCCGAAACGCATGCATCTGGCAAGGAAATTCCCCTACAAGAAACCGATCCTGACGTAGGAGTGACATGCGTTGGCACCTGCCTCTGTTACACTTATTATTGTAGATGCAATATACTTATCTATCTCTTTTGCACCAACAGACTACAGGTGTGAGATTCGCCGCGATTCCGAAGTATATTTATGCTCTATATAAATATTTGAAACTTACTAAAAGATCACCCAATTTTTTTTACCTATTTTTTACTGTTTATTGCCATTTTTTGACCCCTCTCGAGTCCTCTAACTACCTAATAAACCTAAAAATTAGCTTAATGTGCCTTGTCTGATTATGAATTGAATTTTTTTCTGTAAGACACCTAATATGTCCTGAGTATACTTTTCTATGACAGGGTAGGCTAATACTTAGTAGGTATTTCATAGGAGTTGTCTAGCTGATATGTAGAAAGGTGGTTTTGCCATAAATACATCGTAACGTCGTTTGTCAATCTATGGATTGACGTTTATGGACCCTTAAATCAGCATAAATCATTATAAATGGTTTATTAATGCTAGTATGTGAAACTATGACCCTTGCGTCCAATTTCTCCTAACTTTTTTACATGTCTAATGTCGATACAAATCTTGCTAATATTTACTAAAACGTTGTGAATAGAAACAATAATTTATAAGAAAATGATAAGGAGACTATTTTTTTAACTCTATTTTTGTGCTATTATGGAGAAAACACATAAGTATGTTATTTGTGTCCTACGAAAGGACCATTTGCCTTCTAATTGAGAAAGACTGTAGATGTCTCGAGTGGAGATCACGCCTCGCAATCGCAAGCGTGCCGTGTGGTGCCGGCTTAGAATGGCATCACCCCATTTCCGCCTGTGGGTGTCGTAAAAGGCGACAAAAGGATGGATCCAGGGAACGGGCAGCAGCGTGCCCTGTAAATATCTACAATACCTTGCACTGCGCTTGGCAATCCGCCTGCCAAGCGTGGTGAGTATGGCTATTACCTATTGGAGGAGGCCTATGTCCAGCAGTGGACTGTTGTGGCTGTAGAAGTAATCGCAAGCGTAGTGTTGTACGCCTCCAGATGGCTCCATGACTTCAGTAGAGCGGCTGGTAGCGACTGGATGGCGAAAGCGGGATGACATTCATTGTAGCGTACCCAGAGCGGCCTTCGTCCAGCAGTGGACTGCTATAGGCTGATGTGATATGATGGTAATGTAGATGCCTACCTAGGCAAAAAGTGTGCACTTACTATTAGAAAAGGTTTTGATGCAACATAATATTTTATCTTACTTCTTCAACCACGGCTGTTATTTCGCACTATATAACATATTCTTACAAAACACCTATAAGTGCATTAAGTGCCCATATCATGCTACGCAATGTATATGCCGTGTAAGAGTCATAAGAGGTGCTTTAAGTGTCATTAGACTCATAAGAGAAGAGGCTGTAAAAAGTAAATGTGAATATTTTAGAGGCGATTTTTTTTCAACTTTGGTTGAAATATTATAAAAAAAATAGTAGTTAGCTAGTATTGTTTGGTGATACTGATGATACCCAAAGTTTGGAAGAACTTCAGAAACATTTCACCAATCTTGCCAGGAATCTATTACAATGTTTAAATATTACACAAATTTGCAAGATGTTTATATTTCTGAGCTTAGGTTTAGAATTTTCTTTTAAAAATTTACATGAGTTTTTTCGAAAAAGTACTCGTATTTTCATATTTCCATAAAGTTAATCCTTCTTCTGTACGTACATAGGTTTCTATTCTAAGTATATATAATAAATTAAGGTAGATTATTAAAAGGTAGTTATTTCTACTAAGTTGCTATATTAAAAGTATCATTATATAACATCATATAAACATAATTATAGCTTGTCAAGTGTCACCAGTGTGCTCTACCGTTATTAAGCAATAGTCTATGAGTATATTGAGTATGGGTTGGATAACATAAATAAACACACCTACTTTCAAACAAGCTTTTCCTACTTCGTACTACCGAATATGTGCAAAATGTACCTACTTACTAACATGTGTTCAGTTTATCGTGAATAAGGAGTGAAAGTTAGCACCTACCTAGATCACGCTATGGTTTTGAGTTCCGTGCTAGGCTATGAGGTATTATCGGTTATGTTATATAGGAAAAGTACTAGTTTTGTTTCTAGGTCCCATGAAACTGAACAACTTCCCCCAAGGGTATGTCCCTTAGGTTGAAATATGAGAAAAAAATTTTGGACCTCCCATACAAAATGTACCAACCGACTTAGTCAATTTCTATGTCATACCTGGAAAGGAAGTTTTCCTGACATCCTGTATATTTATAGGGTATTAGGAATGCAGTACATTCCTACTCTCCGCAAAACCAAACTTTTCAAAGAAACGTAGATTGAAAGAGGTCTAGCTTCATGTAGCGCGCAGTTCTTAGGCAATTGCCAAAAAAACATGGAAAAGTTCGCTTACGACTTACCCAACCCTCCTAATATTGTTGAAATTTATGTCAAGAACATGTGCTTATCTACCATACGATGTCAATACCATAAAAAACTTTGCCTTAAAGCGTTCTAAACATCCTTATGTGGGATACAAAGTTAGTTGCACCATCAACTCATCTCAGGCGTTGACGAAATGTAGAGCATGACATCGATTTTACATACAAACACAAGTGAACTAACGCAACTGGATTTTTAGAGGATTTTGACGCGTTGACAGATACATACTTGCATTTACTTGTGAAATGTTGTAAGTATTAAGAGCATACAGAAATAGTTTAGTAGTATTTAACATTAAGCTGAACCGTTGCAAAAGTGGAACCATCATCTATTTAGATCTAAAGAACCTATTGAAAACTTGACTCTGAAATATCTATGGGTTCACAGGAAAGGCGGAGAGGCCTATTGGCAGGGATATGGATAGCGAAATGAAGAATCGGGTCACGACGGGCTAAAGATTGAAAAAAAATCCACCTTAATAATAATAACGATGCTATTCATTCTGAAACCAAATGTATGATGTACTTAAGATGTAATTTCTTTCATATTTACACAAATATCTTCTGCAAATAACTTTTTAAAAAGAAAAGCTGCCCCCACATTGGGCGTTGGCCGAGCGTACGCGTTTCCTGAGCGTACTGCCGGCGTCGGCGCGGCGCGGACGTCGCGTCAGCGCACCGTCTGCGGGGCGCGGGCTTCGCGTTATACAGCGCCGCGCGGGCGCTGCGTGAACGCTTATGTCGCGTTCCACAGGCGTTCGGCCGCCCGTGTCCCCCGCGCACATTCCCCTCCGCGCCCGCTAGCATCTCAGTTGCGGCCGAACGCCCGTGGAACGCGACGTAAGCGCGGCGTCTGCGCGGCGTTCACGCAGCGCCCGCGCGGCGCTGGACAACGCTGAGCCTGCGCCCCGCAGACGGTGCGCTGACGCGACGTTCGCGCCGCGCCGACGCCGGCAGTACGCTCAGGAAACGCGTACGCTCGGCCAACGCCCAATGTGGGGGCAGCCAAAACCAACTCCAACGGACGAATAAAGTGCGAACCTCTATTTTTTTGTCGGTTAATATGCCTAAAAAGCTTCTCCTAAGTCTGACAAATACTTTTCTGAAAACGCATTAAAATCGGTTCCTCAATAACGCGAGATACATACATACAGCTCAAACTGTGAACCTCCTTTTTTTTGAAGTCGGCTAAAAAGCTCTTCAGCATATAATATGTATTTAATAAATTACTAAGTATTCATTTTAATACCTACAAGGTTCACCTACAGGATGCAATCTTAAACAGCCCATAACACAACATGACCATGCGCGGGCGTCATTTCGTCACGATCTACATTATAATTTAATGCCTTCCCTATTCACTATTATAAAATGACTATCTACTAAACCCGGAACATTTAACGAGTTGTGACGATAAATAATGTGTGTACTAGTATATGCACAAAGACAGACAAATCAAAGCCGTAAAACAGCTATTAATCTTGTAAGAAAGAGGACCATCTCTTCCTTGATAAGACAATGTGTTCTTTCGTTTGATTTATGATTAGAAATACGGCGACAAATGACGAACGATTTTTATAATGTGGGTTTTTGGAGTAAGTACACATCTCGGTGTTTTACACGAAGAGAAAGAGAGAGGGAGAGAGAGTATGATGATAGTGGAATTCGAATTTTTGAGGGAAGACGCAGCACGTGGCGCAGCATGTTGACATAATTATTCTGTGGCGATAGCGTTGAACTTTTTGACGTCAAACCAAATAAGAATTGTAGTTTCTGCGGCGAGTGGAATGTCTTTAATTGTATAGATGTATTTTTTTCTATTTGAGAATAATATTTTATTCAATATACGCAACTCATTTTGAAAGGCTTTCAACCTACTATCAAAACCTAGCTGTGCTAGTAGGTAGATAAACAAAGAAACAAGTTCAAGAGTCGATAGTAGGGTAACACATCCGGCTCAAATACTCAATAGATTCTTAGCAAAGAGTAAGCAAGTGTCACTCACTTCGTCGCCGCTTCAACGCATTGCATCGGTTACATAAGCTAACGTGTGTTTGGTACGGGGTGCTATTAGGCATTAAATTGTGAACGTGCTTCAGATAAAATTTATAAGTGAGATGGAGTACAGTGAAACAGAAAGAAGCAGCATAAACACAGCTGCAGCTTATGACCGGACCGTACACATTTGTACACTCTAACACAAACAAATACTATAAATAACGGGACGGTGTATCGAAAATTTTGCAGGGATGAGCGTACTATAAAACTGAATTAATTCAAAACGAAAATGTTATCATGCATACAAAATTCACTTTAAACGGACTGAATTCGTATGAAAAGTCGTTTTTTATATCGTTTAGCAACATAATGTTTCTTAGGAAAAGTGGTACAGTGTCATGGTTTGTTTACAACTACAAAATGTTTGATGCACTGTCCCCTGGTATACCCCGTGTTTTGTGCTCTATTATATAACTGCTAAAATAATCTATGCTTCTCATAGGTGCTACACTTACCACGCTAGGATTGACAGAGTAGTACCTACCTATACAATTATAGTATTCGCATAGGAAGTTACCCTTTCCAGTAGATGGTAAGTTTTACCACAATGTGTGTCTATTTGCATTTAGAAAAATAAATATATGGCTGCTGTCTTAATTAACTTAAAACTAACACACATAGAGTGCATGTAGTATGCAATTTTTACTTCCATTATGTATTTGGAGCGCTCCGTCTACTCATGCCTTGATCTAAGTCAATGTGCTCTAGCGTTTTATTACGCCTGCATTAGGGACTTATTGCAGCATTCATTCGACTCATTTCAAATTTAGAACTACATCGTTTTGTTCTTTTCTTATTTTAATGGTCAATTTGATGACTATTCCAATTTCAAAAGCGACGTAAACGGCCAGTCGTATAAACGAATGAGTATTACTTTTATAGAGTATACCTACCTTCATATCGATATTAAATGGGTATGTAACTACAATACAAGCTCAAATCGATTTCCGGGTCGTGAATGATTGCAATGAGTCTGCACATGTTGTCATCATAGAGATTATATTTAATTGTATTATTTAAATACAGTTTAGATGCAAATACAGTGGTTTCCTGTCGGACCATACCGACCTTAGGAATTCGTTGTTGAACTTTCGATCCGTATGGTTTCAAAATTATTGTGTGTGTTATCGAGTCGATCAACGATCCTATGAGCCCTGGAGGCGGCTTTTTAGTTCTTTGACATGGTTGATGGTGACGACAGCTGTCAATACGTAACCAAAAGTAGCGACCAGAAAGATACCGCATCATACGTATCAACTGAACATATTATACCTTGATAATGAGACGCTGTCAAAAATAAATGTCAGGATTCAATCAAGCAGTTATTTTAAAATTTAAGAGCGCACTAAGTAATTTGTTTATTACAGCTAAGTATATTAGTAATAGAAAACTACCACTTAACATTTGGGCCACCGCAGCTCAATCGTAGCCTGCGAAATAATGCAAGTGTATCTTGGAAAATAATAAACCAGAAGGAAAAGATGTCGCGAGTTATAATGGCGAAAGCTATCAAACCATGAAAGTTTCTTATAATGGTATACACGCGGAAGCGTTTTTAAATTTAATATTCAATCACTAGTTCTTCATGAGTGCTTGATAGATCTTATAAGATCCCTCAACAGCAAACAAGTCATTTATTTAAAATACACAAACACACTACCATATTGGTGCGCTTGTATCAAAAACTAGTATTTTACTGTACATACCATAGGTAGTACCACTGAGCAAAAATTAATTTCGTAGCTGCCCGCACATGACATCTCTGGTCTGTGATAGGAGTCTTTTTTTCTGTCAGTGTAGTTTCAAACGGAACATAACGTCGCGGAGCATGCCACTGGTGTGGTTTGACACTTGTGACAGGTCGGTATGCTCATGCGCATGTAAGATAACTTAATCACCGCTCAGCTAAATAATCCTAACGAAGCCAATTAAATTAAATTGTTCATCGTAGTGCTTAGATTGAGTTACCTGCTCGTGTTTTGTTTCTGCTAAATAATTATGCCATTTTTGTTTTTATTTTAGCTTAACGTTCATAATATTTTAAGTTTTGTGGGCAACGGAATGGAAATAATTACATTAATTATTTAAGATGGTTTTTTTTACATGTTCTTCTTACTTGTTTTTTTATTTTTTGAGAAATTGAGTAGTTTAGTTACGTAAGTGATTTTACTTACTCATTTCAGTGCAATAGAATAAGAATACTCAATAATCTGATGCACGTTTTAACAACTACTGATATTAGTAAAACACACACACATAAATCACGTTTTTTTCCCGTTGGGATAGGCACAGACTATTTCCTTCCACTTGCTACGATCCTGGCATACTTCTTTAGCTTCTTCTACATTCATCAGCCTTTTCATGCACGCTCGTCGGTTTCGGGAAGAACTACTAAGAACTGATATTAGTAAGAACTATCTATAATAATAAGTTCAGAATCATGGCTTCTGTAGCATATCTAAATTCTAAGTAGCAGGCATAATTGCAATTAAGTATTCAAGTTCATCGTATTATTATAATGTTGCAATCAGCAAATGCATAATAAGCTTTATCTCTATCTGCACAGTCACGCTTTGCCCTAATGAAGTGTTGTTTATTGCTTTATTATACAGGATCTTTGCCGTGTGATGCCGACTTAGAGTAGCATCACCATATATCTTTACAGCGGGTGTCTTAAAAGGCGACTAGGGGACTCGAGCTTTTTATGTGTATTACAACTTTAGGCGACATAGTGACTATTTGTAGAGTAATACATGAGTCATCTGAAAGGACCCCTAAATTTTTGTCAGACTTGGCGATAGCGACCGTATTCTTACGGTCGTTAACGCTTTACCTACCCCGCAAGGGATAAATATATATATATATATGTATGTATGTGTTAAGGTCAAAACAGCATCACCCCATGTCTTATCACGAAAGACTATTTTTATAGTTAGACGAATTATGTGAGAGTGTAGTGAGATGATGTAACTTTAGCTCAAATGGTTCAGAGATCAGGACATCCGAAAGAAAAAACATAAAAATAGTGTCATTAGTATCTACAGTAAAAACACTCTGTATAACATTATCTATTAAGAATCATGTCATGACATTACAGTAGGTAGCGATTTATTGATACGGCAGCGAAACAAAAACTAGTAGCGTATTCAAAGATGGCGTGCTATGATAAGCGAGGCGATGTGCAGTTGTCTTTATTCACCTTATTCAAACGTAAGCTAGTAGAAGGTGGTTGAAAAACTCTGACACAAGGGTTTATCGGATCGTTGGACGACTCGGTGTCCCACACGAAAAGAAAAAGAAACTTATTCAAACATAGTCTTAGGCTAGCACCACCCCATTTCTACTTGTGGGAATCGTAAAAAGAGAGGGAGAGGGATAAATATCATTCAGGGAATGGGCGGTAGCGTTCCCGTGAATGCAGCATTTATCAGATGCTATTAGTTACGAGTAGAATGGACTACTCAGTAAATACTTTGCTCCCGTTGCGAATTAGAAAATTAGTGATGCTAAAATTACATGACAACGCATACAAAAGACATTAACGAGCGATAGGCAAATTTACTGTATACAGACCCATTCGTCATGATACCTATCGACATTTTACATGACGACCGATGTGGCGCAGTGGTAGTTCGACTTCCTTTGACGGAGAAGGTTCCGGGCTCGATTCTTGGTGGGCCAATCACAAAGTTTATATTTATCAGTTTGTAAATTTGTGCCCAGTCTGGATAGGACATTGCAGCCTGAAGCATCTGATTCTCCGTAAGAAAGATGGTTCCGTGTTACGGATGGCACGAAAAAAATATCGACATTTTAAACAATGTTTTTATTTAAGTCAAACAGGAAATTACAAATATGTACTTATGGGTTATGCATATTTAAAAGTTGGTATCATTGCAGGGTTCCCGCGCAAGATTCGCCCAAGAGAGCATATCTTATTACGTGATGATGCCAAAACAGCGTCTACCTTTCGATACTCATCAATTTACCTTAGCAGCTAACTATTAGCTTATTAATCTTTAATTATAATTCAAAATTGTTCTATTCCTTCGCTTTCGAAAGGCACAGCGCATCCTTCAAGGTTTGATTCGACCGATAAAACCGATTTTCTGTTCCAGTTGTATCGAAGTAAATTAACGGACGTGCATGACCACTGATTAAATACTTTGGCCTAAGTGTGATTAATGATCATTGATCATACTTAGCTTAACACGTTCGTTGCTAGTCTAACTAGCACATACATACCTGAATTTTTTTTTTCTCTTACATTAAGCTACAAAAAAAAGTACTCGCGCAGGACAGAGATCAGTTGTGAGAGCTCGTTTCGGAGGTCAAGATCCTCTTTGGGTCATTGAGTCAGCGGATTTAGTTAGTTAAAATAAGTATTTGTGTAAAACTGTGTTACTTTTCAGAACATTTAGAAATGATAATCGGTTATCTTTCAAATTTTTTGGTGCGTGCAGCCGGCTCCATCGTTGTCACGTCAATAATTTGTATTAAAGGTAATTATATTCTCTATCCCTTTCTATCCTCTTTCCTTTGCCTAGTAAAAATTAACTTACTACAAAGATTCTCACGCGTAGTCGATCACAAATCAGAAAGACGGCGCACGGGACGCCTCTAATACAACGTGTAGGCATACACGCGCAGCGAACGTGTCAAAGTCGTGACTGTGATAGACAATATTGCTAATCAATAATTAAATTGTATGCAGTTGTATAAAGGTATTATTTTATCTACACGTGAATTTCATAAAATAAACAAGCCACTATTATCTAAATGCCCAAGGTAAAGTAAACAAGTAAAGTAAATCACAAATAAACACTAATTCAATTTGATAATTCGCGGGATCTCGCTGATGGATGAGGTCCGAAAAGAGACTATTCGCAAAATACCCATGTTACAGATTTAGTCCGAAAGTGAAGCAAACTGAAGTGGCAGTGGGTTAGTCACATCTGTCGTAGAACCGATGGCCGGTGGAGTTAGCGGGTTCTCGAGTGGAGACCACGCCTCGGCAAGCGTACCGTTAGACGCCCTCCGGCCAGATGGACCGATGACTTAAAGAGAGCGGTTGGGAGCAACTGGATGGCGAAAAGGGGGAGATCGTTCATTGTGGCATACCCTGGGGAAGGCTTGTGTCCAGAAGTGGGCTGCTATTAGGCTGATGTGCTGTGATGATGAAATTGGTAAAAGATGAAAATTCGTGCCCTCAAGTAGTTTCTACACTTAGATTCGTAGCAACAAACCTTTCTACACTTTTGAAATAAAGTGTACATACACAATTTATTAAGTCTCCGTTTCAAAACTCCGAAAGTTTACGAGCCTGACATATCTTTAGAAATCTTATATTCGATGTAAACACATAAGTACCTCCTACACGCTATTAAGAGCGTCGTAAAAGTACTTCTCATTGCATTATGGCATTAAATAATCGATCTAATTTGTCAAATCATTCAGTAGATTTTCATAATGTCAAAATTGGATGTGTTGTGAGTAGGATCAACGTAGCAGTGCTGAACAGGTTTGTTTTAATATCAAACCAAAAAGTTAGATTGCAGTCGATTTACAAATCAAGCATGAAATAAAACCACATCTGGAAACAAAAAACAACAATAATTTAAATGTCGGACAAATGAAAACAAAGGGAGAAAAGCGTGTTATATGTATATATGTATGTATTAAAACAAAATAGTGTAGGTATCACAAAAAGTAGCTATTTGTTATTTTAGTAATACCTAGATATATACATACCAAAAACATAATTTTAACTTCACATGTGTTGCCTTTGCAAATTTTTTTTTTAATCCGTGTATTTTATGCAATAAAAGAATACATTACTTTGTTATCGTATGAATAAGTGATGTCCCGTTAGCGTTGGTCTTCAATTGGTACGTCTACCCTACCTACTAGCGAATGGCTGGCATTATCGAGTATGTTATGTTATGCCATATGCCATGCAATATAGTGCTTAACATTATATTATGCCACAGTAGTTAGAATTTATCACATGCGGTTTGCTATGATGCGATGATTTGTGACATCGTGTGTACGTCTAGATTTCATTTTGTGAAATTTTATTTTATTACTGACATATGATGACTTTATTGCACACAGCAAAAGCTGTGATCAATTTAATAGTTTGCAACTATTGCAAAGTGTAATAAAATAAAACTTGTGTGAGTCATGTTAGGTATTATGAATTATTAATGCAGGGATATGTACATTGTAGTAAGGCGGATCGCACATTTAACGCACGACGGAGCGCTAAAACATCGCAGTGGTCTGTTAGATCTATACTAGAAATGTCAATCCCCATACTAAAACCGCTCTACCGCTATCGACGTAGCGTTGTCCGTCGAGTGCGGTTTTAGTATGGGGAGTGACGTTTCTTGTATGGATCTGACAGACCGCTGCGATAATTTAGCGCTCCGTCGTGCATTAAGTGTGCTATGCGTCTAATACGTGGTCAGCGATGGGATTGAGTAGCGTTGAATTGGCGGTTTCGAATCCTGATATTCCGCTAGAGTAACTGTTATTTTATCATTTCCTCTTAATAATTCGGGACCATTTTACCGTGCGATGTCAATTACCCCAATTCTACCCGTGGTTGACGTATTATGCGACTAAGAGATGAATTCACCCAGGCAATGGGCAGCAGCGTTCGGTAACTTGGATTGCACGGCGCTACCAATCCGCCCGCCAAACGTAGCAAGAATGACAAATACTCCTCAATTCGCAGGTTGACTGGCTCATAATTAAATGCAAAAGTTGTATGCTTAAGTCAAAAGCAATACAGACTCCATTAATAATTTTACGAAATGTTCAAAATTTGATTTAATACATAAACAGAAAGATAATATTAAAAGTAAGTGTTTTGACGCCATCTAAAAATAGCACAATATGACGTCAAACTTTGACTATTTTCACACAAAATATCGTTTTAGATCATTAAGTAAAGTAACTCATTTGACCTGTCAATCATGTAGCCAATTTGGAGAGGCTCATCTCCAGCATCCTCCAATAGACTCTTTGAAGTTGATCTTACATCTGTCTATTCGCAAACTATTAAAATAACAGGATAGTTCCGACTCTAGTGGTCTTTTATGGCCATTTTTGTTATTTTTACATACCTACATATATCACGCCTTTATCCCTTGCGGGGTAGGCAGAGCGTCAACGGCCGTAAGAATACGGTCGCTATCGCCACGTCTGACATTTTTGAGGATTATTTTCCAAGGTTGTTTCAGAAAACACGTGTATCACTATAGTGACAGGTTGTCACTATAGTGATACACGTCAATTGTAATACACCAATACCTTCGATATATTTCGTCAATCATCTAAACAGAGGAAATACATCTCCACATAAAAATATAGCCAATCAATAGTGAGAGTTCATGTTACAAACCAAAGTACCATAGTGCGTACTCTTATGAAATGTCATTATTATCTACCCGTTGATCTGCACTGCACTCACTTTCCCTTCGTGAGCTGTCGCTCGTCTAAATAAATAATACCAATGGACAAGATAACATTGTAACCGATCTTTTCGTCAATCTGTATTTTAACCGACTAAAAAAGGAGGTAGTTCCCAATTCACCTGGACTTTTTAATTTTTTTGGTTATGTCGTTTTTTTTTAGTCTAGTCTTGATCACACTTAACATGCATGTTAAGATTTCCACAAATTATTCAAAATAGCCAGGTGTAAAATTTTTGAAACGTTCGTTTTTGTTTCATGCCAATATCTGCTACTTTTTATGCTTGTATCACACGTTCTACTTAACTTATCATTTCCCACATACCCTTAAAAAATCATACATATTTTTGACTATAAAAACATCAAGTAAAAAAAAAATCAAAACCAGTCGTTTTGAACTTACGTGCGCTTAACCAAAAACGAATGTTTCAGAAATTGAGCTAATGCAACGATTGGTTTTTCTTATTTGAAAAGGTAGGCAAGATAAGGTACTCTCTAGGCATTTCCACAATTACTTCAGGTTTATAATGATAATTAAACCTTTGAGAGATCGATGGATGTTTTTAAATTGCACATTCACAGCACAGTTGAAGTCGGTTCAATTTTTTTTACTTTTAATGTTATAGTATCGTCAATCTATTGCTTATCAATGGCGTTTATGGATCTCAGCGTTAATACTTTCTGATTTATAAGGCACCGAACGAAAGGGTTTATGTAAGCATAGATAAATATTTATAAATATTGTGCAATTGGTTTATGTTTTTGAACTTTGTTTATCGAAGTTTTGTAATATTTGCTCCGGTAATGTAAACTCTACTTACAGCTTGAATAATTTGCAAGGTGGTAACCAAAGTAAAGGGGTATAAAACCACTTACAATAAAAGAGTAGTATGAAAGTATTAAAAGAACTTCTAATTATTCATGATATGAAACCAACATATCGATATCAAATACCTATTTACTATGTAATGATTTCCAAGAAATAAAATATTGCAGGAAGCTTATCATTCTCACATACAACACATACCTAACCTAACTATCTTGTTTTATATTAGGAAATCGGAAAATGTGCTCGTAAAACTAGAATTTACTATGTCAGTAGGTTTTGTCAGAAACTCGAGATCGTCACGACAAAACCTGCCACGGTACTAGCCACGCAACAAAATTATGTAAAGACCCAACAGGGTTAGACAGTTTGACCTCTAACACCCTTCGTGGCACTCACGAATGTACGGAAAATGTGTCAAAATATAAAGATTAATAGTTTTTATTATATAAACAACAGTTTGGTATTTAAAAGTTATATAACTCGATCAATATGGTATTTATTTCATGACAATACATTTTGTAATGAAGGTTAATGTACTAGACATAATGTGATTGATTACAATTACCTACAGACAACTGTTATACGTTTGTATAATGTTGTTGTGAAAAGTTACTTGCACATTTATTTATTTTTTCTAAGAAAGCAAATAAGTCAGACCACTCCTGAAGAATCGCGGCAGCGGAAAGTTTCGAACGTGACGATATGTCTTGTTCATCTGAGCTAGAAGAGGCTAGAAGAGTCTGTACGACAAAAGATGGTTCGCAAAAAGAAGAAATAAAAATAAAAATTTTGGATGACAGAGCTGCGCGTCGCCAGGATTGTTTTGAAGCGAATAGCTCTAGTAGCGTTTCGAGTGAAATACTTCGTTGCGGATTATACTACTAGTGTGGCTTGAGCTTGACATTAAATCAAAGTTACGTTTGAGGGATCAGCTGTTTCCTTGGTAGGTGTAGAATTTATTGCAAATTCGCATAAATTTACGTAACAATAGTGACTGTCAATAACTTGTTATGAAGTGTTTGAGTTGAGTACTAACTGCTTGGTTCAACAAATAGTTATTGTAATACCTATTAAATTATTATACGGCGTTTCATGTTTACGTTACGGTTTTTGATTTATTAAATTTTCTAGAGACGTATCTAAATTATATCAAAAAGAGTAAACAACATAGCGCTAGAAAGTTTTGCTGGAAATAATTGAATGCATTTTAATTCTTGTCAGCCATGTTAGACCAGTTTATCTTCTTGACTGTTATTGTTGACAATTTCTTAGAAATTTTTACATTATATCTACTTTAATAAAATAGACGACTTCGGTGGTGTGACAAAGAAGAATTGGATGTGGTAGTGAAATGAGGTAGCAAATTGGGGAATCAATTTCGCCACTTTTGGTCTGGACTGTCCCTTTTTCTGTATAATCTAATTCTGTATAAGTGGAAAGTGTTCGCGGTTCAGTCACTTGTTATTACAAATGTAGTCGCACCTACTGCCGTTTGCAATAAGCTTTGAGTTTTCTTCCCCGTGTCAGTAGCCCTAGTAAGAGAGGCCTATCCAGCAGTTGACAAATACACTATTTAGGTTAATTTTGTTATTCCTATTCATTACATTTTGTAAGAACTTACAATCATGTCTATAACCTTACAAAGAATACCCATAATTATAATCAGGTCATCGGTCAGTTGCGATCGACAATGACATTAAACGTACGAGGCGCGTTTGAATTATGATTGCAGCGATTATAGTAACTATACTATACGTATAGCAACTATAATAGGTAGGTGTACAATGTCGCTGACCTCCGGGTGTGAATCACTGAAGGCCGTACTATGTTTGTAAACATACTATACAGAAGCTTCTGTTGAGGTGAAATTTTATTGACCGATAGGTAGGTACTTAAAATTTGAATTCAGATGATGTTTGAATGTGACTTTTCCTAGAATTCGGGCCAAGTTAGCCTTCGGGTTGCAGAAGTCAGATGGCAGTCGCTCTGTGTAAAAACTTGGTTCAACGTCAAAACTCTTAGGTTAGGTAGCCGACACCGACAGAGAACGCGATAAGGCAAGGAGAATGACGACTCAGTTTGAACAGCTATTCAATGGAGCGCTTCAATATCCCTGTTTTAAATGGACAAAAGTGTGCCTGGCAGCCACCATAAGAAACTTTGGCCTATGTGTCCTTAAACTCAACAGTCCACTGCTGGACCTGGATCTCTCCCTTTTGGAAGGTACTACCATACTCACAACGCTTGGCAGGCCGATTAAGGAGCGTAGTGCAAGATGTTTTATTCCCTTGATAAATATCCCTTAGTCGCTTTCTACGACACCCACGGGTAGAATTGGGGTGATTCTATTCTAAACCGGCATCACACGGAATCTTTTTATTGAATTCAGTTATTTGAAGCCAAGATCTATATTTACTAATTATGATCTAAGATATTAATCCAAGTAGCGCAGCGTAGAGAGAATTCATTCAAGTAAATTAATTTGATTAAAATAAGAAACCTGATGAAATATTAATCTACCTACCTTAATAAAATAGACTAAATTATACTTCAATGAATTATTCAACATCCTGTTTTCTCATGGACAACCTAATATTATATAATTAGTGTTTTTACTGCGCCTAATAATTCTTAATTGGCTTCTATGATTCAAATCTTTTCTGCCTACTTGATATTGCTGGTTAATAGAAAAAGTAAATTGTTTGAAGCCCAATCTATTTCATTGTATCAATGCATTTGCCTTTCATAAAAAAGCGTCAATGAAGTATTTATGAGCAAAGCTATTAGGTCGGGTTCATAATGAGAACATTTAGAGTTCAAAAGTTCGAAACAGAGCAAATAGGCAGGTATGCGAGTAGGCACAGAGCCAGTTGGCGAATTGCGCCGGTCGGCGATAGGAGCAAGTTGGCAAATCACTGCCAGAACTGCTACACACATTGATTTGGTCGGCTGGTACCTAAATTTTTTGGTTGGCAGGCATGGCTGGTATTTTTCGCACAGACCATTATTCTAAACCTCTGAAAGTTACTCGAAGAAGTACAGAGTAAGTAGCGACTTGCGAGTGAGCGACACGAAAGACATTTTTGCTCTGTGGCTTTTACTATTATGTACGTCCATGTCGCAAAATTCAAAACTTGTATGGCATTTCACAAGACGCTCAAATTATGTTATATTCAAACAATCCGTATATAATAATGAAATCCGACGATGATGATATGTATGAGATGACAGCGCTGATTTGACATCCAAACATTTCGAATTCTTTGCATACGTCGCATTTCTATTAGGGCCATTTAAAACAAGATGTTAGTATCACAATGTAAAAGCTATTGGCACCTATTGTATAAACCTTTAAACTTCACTAATAACACAATGTTGTACGTTCAAGTTCCTGTCACAGGAAATATATATAATGGGCCACCCTACTAATGCTAACTTCCTTCACCTTCTCTCACGGAAGTTACTACAGGAAGAACATCCCACGTTTTTCTCAAGTAACTGGGTGAAAATACGATAGAAAATGAATGAACGCTTTTTCTCTTTATTTTGCTCAGGTAGCTGTGTTGATCATTTCCGTCTTCAGCAAGCTGAATGGATATCTCATACTATCGGTGAATGAATTTATCGACAGCAGTAGTATCGTATCTATAGGTGAACTCATTCATTGTTCTATAAAGTGGTCAATGACCGATGGAGAATATTCTTACGTTTGTTTAAAAAAAAACTAAGATTGTTTTTTTTTCTGGAAAAAGCAACGATGTGTTAAAAATGTTTAGATAATGTCAGTGCATTAAAAAAATTCTTTACAATTTACCACCTTTAATATGTGGACGCTTGTAATTGGCATTTGTTTATACATTAAGTTAAAAAGGTTTTAAAGGCAGTAAACTACAAAATAAAATAGAATGACAAAGATAAAAGTAAAATATATACAATTGTTCATACAGCTTTCTATTGAAGCTACATTATTTGTTTGACGAAAATACCCTTGAGGCTTAAAAACTCTTTTCAATAAGGTGATATAACAGTTCCAGCAGGTATGCCACTAACAAGCGGAAGGAACATCCATAGTAAATCATTGTGATGATCTTACGCCCTCAGCTGTCAAACTTGACCTTTGGGACTGTACCGACAAACTACAGAAAAAATGCAATGTAACTAATAGTTACAGTTTCAGTACAACTTTCTTCTGGGTTTCAATTTCATACACCCGTGATAGAGTGCAAGAGTAGCGATTTTTTTTTATCACATGACTTTTTTGTGTTTATGGCACTAGTTTACTTTGTGCCAATGTCAAGTAAAAATCACATGACTTCTCAACGTTTCTATAGTGATCAAAAGGAAGTCCAGCAACAGGTTGAAACTTGTAGCCGGGATTTTAGTTTTAAAATGTCCTTGAATATATTCGTTTTCAGTTCTTTTCTTTATGGACGTTGTGTGCGATGAAATGCGTAATTAAAATTACATCGCTCGACTGCACAGGAACTGTATACATCTATAATTTTGCAGTTTGTCTACAATAATCAGAGACAATACGTACTGATTGTTCTCTAACTAGGCACAAATACCCTCAAGTTGCAAAATAGAAATTAGCTATCTATTCATGTTAGCAACAATTGTTAGATAATTTATGTATTTGACTTAGGTTCCTTAAATGAAAGACGAGAGACGAGAGACGATAGAAGTTCCTATGCATATGCTAAATGCCTGTGTAGAATGATCATCTATACTTATCTATTAAGTATTTTATGGATCTTTAAGAGATATTCAGTTTCTTTGATGTGGTCATTTAGATAACATCTACTTGAGCACATAAATATAACATCAAAAATTTTCCTCGTGGGTTGTCATATTTCAAACAAAATTTTGAAGTCATATCAAAACACATCGTAAATTGTGGAATTTACGATATGTTTGAAATATGACAATCAACGCGGATATTTTATATGTCGTATTCAAATAATCCAGACTACTTACCGCGTGACTGACTTTCTTACTCGTATTTACGCATGTTGTATCTAATACCAAGCTAAAATAAATTAAATATGACTCAGACACCTTCCTACCTTCTCTACACTTCTTACATAATATCAAATCAACGTGCAAATTCTATCAGATTGAATTAAATTTAAAGCTCATTCGTTAATGGAAGAGATAAGAAGGAATACATTGTTTCTCATATATTAATTTTCACTTGAATAGAACAAGTGGAACGATACACTCAATCTTTTATACTTAGATTTACGTAAGTAAATTGAATATTGACTTAATACCGGAAGTATTTTGCTTTTTTTACACTAGCAGGTGCCCGCGGTTCCGCCCGCGTGGAAGTCGGTTTTAAAAATCAACCCGTTACCATTTATTTCAATTTTATTTCATGTTAATCCACCCTCTAAACCCTCTCCGTGTGTGCCAAATTTCATGAAAATCGGTTTAGTACTTTTTTCGTGAAGGAGTAACAACAAACAAACTTACAAACTTTCGCATTCATAATATTATTAAGATTACGGAAGCTCAGTATCGCTAATCTGTAGATCAGATTTGTATATTAAGTATTTGCTCATAGCAATTTCAAATTATTGCTCCATAAAAAGAGTGCTCATGATTTGATTAAGTACTACTCAATTTGATCATCTACTTTTGCGAATGTAGTGTGTTTTAAAATTATAATATACAATCTGCTAGTATAAGAATGTATAACTCTTCAATCAGCCTGAATAAAATGAATGAAAAAATGTCTCACTAAATGAACCACATGATCATGTTAGTTACGAGTAAGTACTAATTAGTACCTTACATACGTACGTACACATGTTTTTCATACTTTACCTTTTTAAGGTGACTGGATTTGGAGCGGGACTGTACTTGGATCTGTCATCAAACAGTTAATTTTTGAGTTTATTTAATTAATTTATACATACATCATGCCTGTATCCCTTGCGGGATAGGCAGAGCATAAACGGCCGAAATACGACAATTTACGCAATGTCCGACAAAAGTTTGGGGGTTATTTCGAAAACTGTGTATCACCATAGAGGCAGACGGGTTGTCAGCCTATTGCCTAAAATACACGTCAAGCCTCAATCCCTTAGTCGCCTCTTACGACCCCCAAAGGAAATATGGGGTGATGCTATTTTAAGGCATCATACAGTAGGTTTTATTTATGATTACAATAATATGGTTTCAGTAGTTTATTTGAATCTGTGCAATAAAAAATATTAACTAATGAAGACCTAAACTACTTCACAAATACTAACGAATCTAAACTAATGCTCTCACAATTGATCGTGTGTTTCAAATCCAGTTTACTCCAGTTAGCACAAATAACGTAACCGTAAAGTTATTTCGTTGTTTGTGAGCAAACTGAGGCTCAGTTAACCCATCGACCTCTGTAGACGTGAATATCATCCAGTCAAGGAGGCCACACCTATCGAACTGAACTATTTCTCGGGAATTTGTAATACACACGGCCGGTAAGAACCCCACTTATGTACATTAAGTACTTTTGGATCTTTTGACACTAAGACTATTTTTCCCATGAACTTTTGGTCTTTGTAAAATTTATTACCCGAAGGGACATTTGACTACTTTCATCACCTCACTGTTATCTTGACGAAGCACTTCGATCCAAAGGCACAATATCTGGAAGATTATTGACGACGCTTGTTGGCTAGAACTATATTAAAATCTAGATTAGATCTAGATTAAAATGTGATGTGACTGTTCGAGTGACTGAGTGGTATGGTTAAAAATCATAGTGAGGTCATAAAATCCTTTCCAAGTCCTAGTGTTTTTTTTTGTTTTATTAGTTGTTTCACCCCTCTCTTTCGTTTCTCCTCAAAGATCCCTATATAAACCATAAATATCTACATAAAACGAATCATGGCGAGATTTGCTCGTATTTGAAAGTAGATGAGCGCTGTGTAATGTGATTTTTCTATAAAAAAATATAACGCTTTATAATTAAATACCTACGTACGTTCATGTTCATTACCTACATAATATAAGCTTACACTACAATCTATTATGATTGCATTAATCACGATATCGTTAATCAAAGGCAATGTGCAATTTGTTGTCAGTTAGTTACAATGTTAAAGTCGTAACAGGTAAGATTAGTTGAAGAAGTGTTACTGCTTTTTATATAGTTAGTTACCTACTATAGACTTGTAAGAGCGTATTAGCTTTTATTAAATAGATAAATTAGTAATTTTATTTTCCATCATCCCAACCTTCCTTCCTACCATGGAATTTAGCATCCACCTAAAAGTAAAATAGGTTAGAATATCTTAAAAAATTTTAACCTGTGGCTGTTGCTAAGAATCTACTATCGAAATTGTTTCCCGAACTAGCCTCTACTGCAGTTGCTAGGAATCTAAAATTGTTTGCCGAACCACCCGTCCGTGCGTCCTAAGTAAAATAATGAATTAAACAGCATTTGCCGTTCCATTGTTAACTGGGTGATGGTTGGTGAGCCCAGCTGTCAGATGCACAGACATGCTCAAGACCTCAAGACCCCATTGTGGCGTACCAAGGCCGTTGCCTAGCAACCGTGGCGGCCGCGGCATAGTCGCGGTTTTTCGACACAGTGGGTCGGTTTGCGACACGACACGCTTCGAGGGTTGACTTGACATGCGATTTAGTGGAGTTTAAAAAGTATTATGATTGGTATTATGAATACTGTATAAAAGACATAGGGCCTTACGAAAAATATAAAATATTTTTCAAAAACTCGCGTTTTATGTGCATCTAAAGTTCGCCGTACGCACTCGACTCTGAGATCTCAAGAGCGATTTTGACAAATGTCAGTCAATTCAGTATTACAGGATCTCAAAGTCACGCTCAAGATCCATCTCAGAGTTGACTGTGATTTATAAATAAATGGGCTGAAAATTGAACATAATTCGATGCAAACATTTTTATGTATTTCCACTAGATACTTTGGCGACGTTATAGTGAGACGTATATCTTTACTACGACGTAGCAATCATGTAATTTACTAGATAGTCTTGATACTTATGCTTACATCTCTATCGGGTAAAAAAGTTAAACTTCCGACAAAATAACTTCCCTCTTCCATTGCCGTTCAACAAAGTGTCACAAATTGGTAATGTAAGGTATTTGCAGGCTTGGAATTCGTGTGGCAACTATGAATAGGGTAATTGACCGTGCTGTTGCCCGTATGATAACGAAACTGCAAATTAAGGTACTCGTGCCGGACTAACGAGACCGCGTTTCATGCATTTTTTCACACTTTCCCTTCTTGAGCTACCGATAGATTTCGCTAGCGCAGATAGCACTACTTATAGCTATATCGATAGCTATCTTGGCATTTTAAATTCTATGAGCAGACAGTTTCCGTAGAAGAACTAATGTGACCGACATAGCTCTGAGGATAAGCAAGTTGAAATGACAATGGGCAGGCCCCATAGCTCGACGAACCGATAACCGATGAGGAAGAAAGGTTCTCGAATGGCGGCGACGGATCGGAAAATAGTGATGGATGGCAAGGTGGACAGATGATCTGGTGAAGATCGCTGGGCGCCAGTGGATGCAAGTAGCGCAGGATCATTCACTTTGGAAATCTTTGGGGGAGGCCTATGTTCAGAAGTGGACGTCTTCCGGCTAAAATAGTCATGATGCAGACAGTTAGTATAAAATATTAGAAACTAACTATGTCACAAATTCAATTAGCAGTATAATAGGTTTGATTATGATTACCTAGTCAACGAGACCAGTGAGCCAATATTATGTTACGTTTTATGTTTAGGAGGGCGGACGGGAATGTCCAGCAGTAGACTGTTCCGACAGGTTGTTTCTTATTTTTGTGTTCCTTTACCTTGGTAATTTAATGCATTCATCTTTTAAATCATTTATGTGTTTCTTTTTTACAATTAGTTTGTGAGTTTTATCGTGTACCAATAGCAAAATAATAGTTATTATCTTTCATGTTGTAGAGAGCGTTTCAAAACATGAGAAACGAGCTTCAGTATTTAGTTATACAAATTATAGTTTTAATCTGTTCTGCAATGCAAGGCGTTATGTTGTTCTAATTTTGAAATGAAATGATAACAATAGGAGGGTAAAGTTCAAAAATTCAAGGTCTGTGAAGATATTTTGCAACGTCTAGACAACTCGCAAATGACAGCGCGGGAACAGATATTATCTGTGCAGCCGAGATTGTACATTGTACCCACCAACCTAAATCTAGAGAAAAAAATAAGTTTGTGTGCTTTAGATAAAATAGGAGTTCTATGAAGCACGCATTGCAAAATCATGCGATAACTAAAAAAACGTTTACTAAAAGTATAGGTAAGATGAATCAAAATATAAGTACCTAGAGAAGACAACACAAAATTACTTTCAAATATTGTAAGTGAAGTATTTTATAAAAGTTGTACATTAAACATATAGGTGGAAGGTACTAGCAACACAGAGCAATTTATAATATTAAAGCTTTTAAATTATTTTTTAAATATTTTGGCACTATGTTAAGTACTCATGCTAATCCATCATCAAATCAAATAACCATGTCAAATTTTACAACGTATAATTTAATCTCACTAATATATTATTTTGAAATATTGATTGCCAACAAACATATTGCCAATCTTCCGGTTATTTTAACTGACAGTAATTATTTACAGGTTTAAATGAACATACATACCTACATATCATTATCTGTATTATACATCTCGTTATCTGTATAATACAGATAATGATATATATATATATTATGTATATTGTATATTATTTATCTTTTACCAGTCTAATAATTACTTCGGTACTTCCTTCATCCTTAAGCCGATGCGAGAGCGGCATAATACGAAAGTTCCACAGCCCAATAGAACTATCCTACATTTTCTATAAGATTATAAACATCACATCCTAATAGCTTATATTTAATGTAGGTATTATAAATTATGTATTTTTATTGGTTCTGTTGGTTACTGCAAGCTCAACACTAGTAGGTAGGTATGTTTGTAGACGGCAAAGGTGAGATATTTATCTTACCATGGATGAACATGCATTTTCATGTTCGTCTAAATTGAATCTTTTATTTGAATCCTAGCTCTTCCCACCATACAACCTACCTACAAATCTATATCTTAACCCTTCAAACGATTTAATCTAATTAAATTAAACGAAAGGTCACAAGTAGTCACAACTAATGAATATGAATTCTGATAGTCCAGAAAATATAACTAATCGGTTTGCAACAACGTTTGACGAAGAAATAATGCAAATTAAACATACTTGTGATGTTACTTTCTTAAATAGAGATAATTATGTAAACAATGTAAACTTGAGTATGAGATGGCAACCTGTAAGCAGTTCCTATGTTAGTAAGGTTATAAAAAATATGAATTCTAAAAAGTCTCCTGGAAGCGATCTCATGCGCATGTGTGATATAAAGTTTATATGTGATAAAATAAGCCCTGTAGTTGCTAAGTTGGTTAATTTGTCAGTTAGTCAGCATAAATTTCCTGATAAATTAAAAGAGGCAATAATACGCCCTGTGCATAAAAAAGGTAGTCGAAAGTCATATTCGAACTACAGACCGATAGCTATCTTGTCAAGTTTAGATAAAATTATGGAAAAATGCATAATTAATCAGCTTGGGGACTACCTACATTTGAATAACATTCTAAATGAATCGCAATATGGGTTTCAAAGGGGGAAAGGTACTAATACTTTATTGTCCAAATTCTCTGACGAAATTAATAACTATCTTGGTGACAAGCAGTTTGTAGTGTCTATATTTTTTGATTATAAGAAGGCGTTTGACACTTTGGAAACTTCTACGTTAATTAATGCAGTCGGAGAATGTGGAGTGGGATATCCACTGAATCAGTGGTTTAGTGACTATCTCACATCACGTTCATATCGGGTTAAAGTTGGCGACACGTATAGCGATGAAAGGGAAGTACGGTGCGGGGTCCCGCAAGGTTCGGGATGTGGTCCCGTTTGCTACTTGATGAACGTGAACAGCCTATGTGGAGTTCTACAGCACAGCTCGGCGTACATGTTCGCGGATGACTTGTGCATTCTGCGGGCCGGTACCAGCTTGGCTGATACAATACGTCTAGTTCAACAAGATGTGGATGCTGTCGTTAAGTGGTCGCACGATAATGGCATAGTGCTAAATTCAGATAAAACTAAGTTGTTGATTATACATTCGCCATACTTACCGCTAACTGATGAGCCGTCACCTTTATTTACTCACACATACAGTTGCATTCATAATGACCTTGTTAATTGTTGTTGTAGGCCGATAGAAAGAGTAAGCTGTGTAACTTATCTTGGTGTAAAGATAGACGAGCACTTTTCTTGGGCTGAGCATATTACTTATATTAGCAATAAGCTTAGAATTATTTTAGGTAAATTCTATCATTTAAGTTACAAAGTACCTTTAAGCACCCTACGATTGTTGTATACAGCTTTAGTGGATTCAATACTGGATTACGCTCTTGATTGTTATGGTCTAACATTTAAAACCTATATTGATAAATTAGAAAACATACAGTTAAGATTCGTTAAATTGCTAGTAGATAAGAAGATTAAAAATAAACACAAAGATAACTATAGTAAACTATTTAAAATTTGTAACATTCTCCCTATTAGTTTAAAACATAAATACCTACTTTTAATTAATAGTCATGGCAATCCGGAGCGTAACTCAGTGTTGACTAATGTTTTTAATAGTCACAATACAAGGGCTATGACCTCGTGTAAATATGTTGTTCCTCGAGTACATAATTATTATGGGGACAGAACCCTAAAAAAACGTCTTCCGTATTTATTAAATAGTTTGCCGGAGCATATACGCAGGGAGACTAAAAAAAGTGTATTTAAGAGCAAATTAAGGAAGTACTATGTTAATTCACTAATCTAAATGTCACTCCATGTTTATCTGAAGTTTAAATTAAGAATTACATAAAATGTATTTATATTAGTATGTTTAAGTAGCGAGTATCGCTTGATCCTACAGTCAAACTGTTTGTGCAGTTTTGTGGGACACTGTTTTAGTTTATAAGTGTAAACACTGTTTTTTACAATAAAATAAAAATAAAATAATAATAAATAATAAATAACTAAAACGGCTATTACGCTTTCGTGCCGACAGGGCCCGATTCGGCCTACATTGCTAGCTATCTTGAGTTTGATGATTACCGCCATAAAATGTATCCGAGTGATGCCGGTTTAGAGTAGCATCACCCCACTTTCTAGCCGTGGGTGTCGTAAAAGGCGACTAAGGGATGAATCTGGAGAATGCGCAGCAGCCCTCGCTCCGTGTGAATATTTGTCAGGTGTTGCGCATCACTACGCTAGCCAATCCGCCTGTCATGCGTGATGAGTATGGCAAATACCCCAGAAAAAGGGGGGGGCCGCGTCTAGAGGACTTTTGTGGCTGTTATAGTAGTTACCCCTGTAAATAACCAGCAATGTATGTCAAAACGTTCTCTATTGATATTTATCCAATTCTTCATATTGCTCTCATAAATGACCGAATTGACAACCACTTAAATAACACCTGTACGGAGCAATTATCGATCCTTTGCTTTGGAATAACATTCATCCAATTTGTTGACATTTACATTAATCTTCAATTGAACGTAATCAATGTGTTCTTGCTAAACACCTGCTATTGAAATATAATTTAGCACCATTATAGTGATATCGATGGACAATCGGCCGTAAATTACAAAACCCTATAGCACCTTAAATAAATTATTGGCATCTAGTCCTTATTAGGGCTCTGGTTACAATTACAAAACTGAATTTGAACTTAAATTAGGATTGAAATTGACGAATGGATGACGGAAGGGTTAAGGTGCAAAAGTAGCTAAACTAGTGCTTATCAGTAACTGTTAATTGAGCTGACTGAACACGCAATCCGGTGGCAAAATAAATTCTTGAGTACTCAACTAGCCATAGAAATTATTTGAGTACCAATAAAATCTTGTTGAAATTTTTCGCTTTACGTAGGTATTACATTGCGTAGCTCATACCTACTTCTTATCTAATTTTTAGTTAGTTGTTGGCGTCACACGCTAAAAGCTCGCATTTATCACGTGTTTCTCAGTTCAGCTCGGTTTTTTTCCTTTTTGATGGCGCCACTATTCCGACGTTTCACCAGGTAAGTGAACCTTTCTGAGTCGGCGCCGATGCGTGCTCAACGCGACATTCAACCGTGCCTGACCTATGACAACATGCCGACAGCGTGCTTTGTTCCTCCAAACGCTCTTTACTTCTCTTTTCGTGTGGGACGCCGAGTCGTCCAACGACCCGATGGACCCTAGTGTCAGAATTTTTCAACCGCCTTCTACATGTAGCAGGCTTCCGCCATGGTTGTATAACGACCGCCGTTTAAGTGATCATAGACAGTGCCATCCGAAACACGGAACCATCTTACTTACGGACGATCGGGTGGTTCAGCCCGCAATGTCCTAATCAGACTGGGAACAAATTCACAAAGTGATACATATCAACTTTGTGAGGGACCCACCGTGCTAAGAGAACCACCGTGCTGTGGGCTTAGAATAGCATCACCCCATTTCTATCCGCCAGTATATATTGAAAAGTCGCTGTTGATTTCAAATAAACTTGACTTAACGATGTAACACTTACCGTTGTCACTAAATCTTGCTTGTGTGTTTTGGTTTCTTTGAATATAAATTGTGGATTGATTCCGGACTTGAGTAACGTCAAAATAAAATAATGTCGGAGTAGAGGGATGTCGGAGTAAAATGATATCGGAGTATATTAATTTCTAACTAATGTCGAAGTAGAGGGATGTCAAAGTAAAATGGTATCGGAGTATATTGATTTACGACTATACTAATGTCGATATAGAGTAATGTCGGAGTAGCGTTGTAGAAGTTCAGTTTTCTGGTTAAAATAAATGCATAGGTAGCTTTAGTATGCACCGGTATTACGTACCTACCTACCTGTATCTTTATTATGATTTGGTCTAATAAAGGCAATCTTAAAACAACAATTAAATCACTTTAAACCTTGACTATTTTATGTAGAAACTGCCTCAAAAGGTGGCATTAATTATTTAACCTCCTTTATACGATGTTTGGCCGGGGGGCGTATTTCTAAATTTGTAATTTCATTTCATACGAAAACCTCTCTTGAACTGTCTAACGGCTTCTTGTATCACACGGTATATTATGCGAATTTGTCAAGACTCCGACATGAGCAAATACGAGTGGTTAGACCACTCGTTGTACACTGGCGCATGCGAAGTAGGATTTCTACTGATTCAAAAATACGCCTTCAGTAAACGCGAAGTGAGGTAATTAGAACTTCCGACGACGCAAAGCGGTAAAGGTTGGCAACACCGACCTAGTCGCGTCCGCCCGCCGCCCGAGTTACGCGAATCGCGGTCAAATAGCGTGTGTAACAAAAGGAGTCACTGTAGGACAAAAATATAAGTACTCAAACTCTTTTATATTTTAGAGCTCGGCTTTTTTTAGTTCAGTTCCGTCAATGTCTTCAGATTTTTACATAGCGATCTCAGGTACATTACACGAAACCTTTCGAGTAACAGTCTCTCCTAAAAATAATCCTAAACTCATTCATCGTTTTTGAAGTATTGACAATTTGAATTTGTAAACAGAAAATAAATATAAAAGCTATCCAAAATAGTGACTTGTGTTGTGATGTCATAATTCTATATTTCCATACAAGATACCCTTTTGAAAATTGGTTCATTTGGCCTGTCAGTCAAGTAGCGGGAGTGAAGAACACAAATATTATCTACGATGGCTGTATGTTCACTACATTGCCGAGTGGCGTCCGCTCGACGCGAAACTCGGTCAAATATTTCTTTAGGCGACATTGATGCCATAAACATGACATGACTATGACGCAAATTACGTACGGCGCGCGACGCATTTGCCCATAAAACGATGAGAATGGGATCGAATCCGGTTAGAACCTAATTTACAATTTACTTGGACTATGTGGCATCAATACCATACTTCGTAGCTCAGCATAAATAAAATTCTAGAACAGTAAAAATAGTTTTCATTACGTAGGTACTCGCAATTTTTGATAGATTTTGTATACAAGCTGAAAGACAACAGTAACTTAAAACTGTGATAAAGTACAGAATTAAATACGCAAGGACCTTATTTGACAAATTGTCCCTTGTGTCTTTTCTTAACTGTTTCTACACATAAAGTTATAGCGTACAAGCGTGTCAGGAGGTATTACAGCTGCCAACCTTATATCACGCCTCAGGGTGCAAGTTCCAGCCTAGCCGACAAATTCGCAAACAGATCTCTATCACTTGCAGTGCAGGCAACACAACAGCCGTTTGTGAAACATAAAGTTTGAAAATAGAACCACATTCTTCCATGCGTATGAATGCAATAAAAATATCAGTAAGTACTGGCCGAAAAATTATTGTCATTCATAGAGAAGGCTCGTTCTAATTTAGAAAACCTTTAAAATAGAACGATATTATTCCACGCGTATATAAACGCCATAAAAAATATGAATTGTCGACCATTCCTCACTACTGATGGCCCATCAGCAGGTAAAATGTCATCATATAAATTTATACCTAATGTGCAGAATTCTATATTAAAGCATGTAGTTTTTTATCTAAAGTAAATTGACTCGTACACGTTAATAGTACGTCAACACTAGATCAACCTTTTTATTTAATGGACCAACTTATAGTGGTTTTTCATACAACTATTAAGGATAACCAGTTTATGTTGACCTCTTAATGGTGTAGGATAGCACGTATGTGAGCGCTGTCTACATCGATTTATCTTCCCATTGTACTCTATAGATTATAGGTCCTTGAACTATCGAGAGTAAAATACAAGACTTAGAGTTTAACGAAGTGAAGAATATGTGGTGTTCACAATATAAATCGGTTTTAACTAGCGTGAGATCTTAATGTTAAGTAGGTATAGATAGGTATCTATGCGCTTGCCTTTCTAATGCCTTACAGGGATTTTATGGGGCTAGAAAATGAGTAAAACAGTAGTATTTGTAAAAATAACCGGTACAGGAAATTATTAACCTTTTTTACTTCCTACGAAATACCTGTGAAGATGTTAATTTTGAAGAGAATTGGACGCGTTGAGATTACCTGTAACAAAATAAGTAACATT
Source organism: Keiferia lycopersicella (assembly GCA_029255805.1). Lineage (NCBI taxonomy): Eukaryota > Metazoa > Arthropoda > Insecta > Lepidoptera > Gelechiidae > Keiferia > Keiferia lycopersicella. The sequence goes on along the minus strand of JARACZ010000009.1, from coordinate 8,938,255 downwards.
AATTAACGATTTCCAAATGTATTCATTGACTAGTGTGCCAATAACAGAACTGAAAATGAACATAGAAAAAACATGCAATAAGAGAAAGCTAACTATTATCTATCAACAGTTAAGATACATCGCCTTTCAGTAGCTAGCGTCGGCCTCGAAAACAAAACCCAACATAAACTTAAATTGGGCAGAACTAAACGTACTAAATTAGATTGCTGTCTAATAATTAGTCCAAGGCTCTTGGATAGCGTAAATAAAGAGCTAGTTGGAAAAAAAAACTTGCGTGACTAATTTTTGAAGCGCGAGTCATTCCGCAATGGTGACAGTAGTTATTATATTGTCGGTTAAATGCAATTGCCGGAACCGACAATTTTCTTAAACATTTTTGACACGAGATACGCTTTACGTACCTCTGAACGTGACCCTCAATGCTTTCTACCATTTAACTACTTAACCTATGAAATAGAAGAATTTACATCACGATTGGAATTTAGTATAACAGCTGGTGGACCGAGCTCACTCGCTTTTTTGTTATTTACGTCTCATCATTGACATTAGCGTGCCTACTTATTAAAAAAACAACTTAAAAAAAGCGTATGAAAGAACTGTTCTTGTAAAAGACCTACGAGTAGGGAAGTGCTTTATTTCGAGTACCTAATCGGCTTCATATATACCAGAATATAATTTTATGGTTAGTTCTCGTATATTAATGCCTGGTACCAGAAATAGTTTAAGTACTTATACAAATCAAGTGCCTAGGTGGATATATTTAATTACTACCAGGAAATAATAACTACAGAAAGTACCTAATATAAACTATACAAATGATTTTTTAATGTTTATTAGTAGGTATATTGACATAATTTTGTCTTAGATATTACAAAAACAATTAAAGTGAATGTAAAAAGATAATCGTCGTCCGTTCACTTGGTCATTGAACGAGTAAAATCAAGAAAAGCAAAAAGTCACGGCATCGGCGCATAATATCACAGGAAGTGTGGACATGCGCTGTGTGATGCCGGACGCCGTGCGATGCCGGCTTAGAATAGCATCACCCCATTTCTTCCCGAGGGTGTTGTAAAAGGCAACTAAGGGACTCGAGGGTTTCATGTGTATTACAATTTTAGGCGACAGGCTGACAACCTGTCACTACAGTGATACACGAATCATCTGAAAGGGCCCTCAATACTTGTCAGACGTGGCGATAACGACCGTAATTTTGCGATCGTTAACGCTCTGCCTACCCCGCAAGAGATAAAGGCGTGATTTGTGTATGTATGTATGTGTGGACATGGAATCATATCATGGAATCGGGAGAAAATCACTATGCATTCCATATTTCAATCAGCGATTGTTACATCACGTTAATATCACAGACGAGACAAGAGATGCCACGCGTGCTCTGAAAATATAATTTTTACTTTGTGGTTGATATTTTGTTAGTTTTAAGGACTTACGTTCTTTTAGTTTTCTTCTATGAGTGATAAATGATACCTACCTGTTCGTTTAAATATAAAAAAAATGGATATATGTCACTTTAGGGATTTTTTTTGCAGTTTCGGTTTATCAGGCCGTCTGATTCGGTGTACCAGATGTTAGAAGAAGAAGAATCAACGGTCATTATTTCCGAAGCAGAATTTACGCATCATGTCACATCACATAGCTGGACAGGTTTATGCATTTCACTGAACTTAGCAACGGATTTGAGGGCGCATTGAAATGCAGTGTCATTTTGAACAGGAAACTTACTCCAGGCATGATCCAGGGTACCTACCTACGCCATAAGGCACGACCTTCCCTTGTTCAGTAAATAATACGTTAGAACCTACCTATAATGTAATGTGGACTTTTTTGGAAAAGTTATCATCTTGTGACAAACGTAATAATAGGCCGTGAGTGTAGTATGGTGTACCTAGCTCATGTCGTGAGTACAAAAGGCAGACGCTCCGAGAGCTACATGAAATATTTGACAGCAAAGCATATGCCTCGAGCTCGGTGCAATATTTCACCACAGTATTAGTTGGTTCTCACACGCCGCCGCACGACTTTGCGGTAATTTGCCGCTCCGAACTATAACCGGTGGAGCAAAAGAGTTCTCGAAAGGTGACCACGTACCGGCAGGAGCCGCGAAGGACGGCTCTCCGCGAGATGGACAGACGATCTGTTCAAGTCCGCGGGGAAATGCTGGATGCAGGCCGCTTCTAATCGGACAAGGTGGAAATCTTTAGGGGAGGCCTATGTTCAGCAGCGGACGTCTTATGGCTGAAATGATGATGATGATGATGATGATGATGATGATGATGATGATGATGATGATGATGATGATGATGATGATGATGATAATTGATGATGATTATGATGGTGATGATGATAATTACCGCTCCTTTGTTGCTGCACTGGCATATAGCAAGCACACACGACGCCGCATCGCCGTACGGCTGAGGTTGTCACATACTTGCTGGCTATCAAATAACGCAGTAACGTGCGTTATAATGTGCGAATTGCCAAAGTATTATTCCTTTACGTTCGCCTACTAGGTACTGGGTAAATAATTATTTCGTGCTGCGCATGCGCCGTCTCAAACTTTGCAAAATGGCGTGGGACAATACACAACACAGTGTTTCGCGCTTGGGAAAACGCAGACAAAATCTATTTTAGCATAGTAATTTCAGCTGCAATTTGAGTTGCTATTTATTCTCATAAATGGTTAACCTAGGTAAGGTACAAAATATAAGTAAACACGAATTTATATTTTTTTTATGCAATAAAGTATAAATAAAATATTCATATCTTATCATTTATGTAACTTAAGAGTTTATCAGAATTTATCAGAAATGGTTCAGTTAGTTCCGAGATCACACTAATCAACCATTACCTTAAATTTGCGAAATTGTTAGCACCATTAGTAACCCTTTTTTAAACCAGTTAAAAATAACAAAACACAATAAATTTCGCAATATAATTAATGGTATCGGTGCTAAATGCTAAATTAAAAGGTAGGTTGATAACTGAAAACTAAACAATTTAACGCATGTCAGTTACAGTCATATCGTTTAATCACTCTCAAGGTTTAAGTCCTAATTAAAGTTCTAAGCGAACACTAATATAAACCCAAAGATATGTAACAAAGTAAGTATGCAATTAATGGCTAAATTAATAGGAATTCTCGAGTTGTTAGGTTGTTATTTGTAGTTGCATTCTTCAATTTGATTTACACAATTATTTTTCACGGACTGATTTTCAAGAATCACAGCAGTAAACAAAGAATTTTGATATCGCTGTAATATATAATAGTTAAAAATTATTGCTACGATCGAATCCTTTAGATTAGCAGACTGCACTGACCAGTAAAGCCATCATGTGCCGAACATCTTTGCCTTGTGACAGACCGGGTCCCACCATTTCCTCCCATCGTATAAAATAGACCCAATCAAATCAGAATTTGAGGGGCATTGAGACATAGACAAAATAAAGTTTAGACTGAAAAATAATAGTAACAATGACTGAGGCCCAATCAAATCAACATTTGATGGGCACTTAGACGTAGACATAATGATGTGTAGACAAACCAATGTTAGCAAAAGTGACTGAGGTCTTAATCGCGGGAAACAGTATAGATAGATACAATCAAATCTACATTTGATGGGCACTCATAAGTAGACATAATAAAGTGTAGGCTGAAAAATATTAGTAAAAGTGTCTAAGGCCCAATCAAATCAACATTTTGATGGGCACTCAGACGTAGACACTAATGAAGTGTAGACCAAACAAAGTTAGTAAAAGTGTCTTTGGCCTTGACCTCGGTGAACAATGCAACAGTGACGCGCAGAGAAGCGCGTGCGCAGCTGTGGGAGCGATCTGTGCTACTGGTTATTTAGGACACGGGCCATTGTGAATTCAGGTACGTAGGTATAAAGACAAAACGAACCTAGAAAGCCTGGCCACGTGGTGCCGGCTTAGAATAGCATCACCCCAGTTCTACCTGTGGGTGTCATAAAAGGCTAAATACATGGAACAGACAGTAGAGTTATCTGTGAATATCTACAAGCGTGGTGAGTATGGCAACACCTTAAATTTGGGGAGCCTACCTATGTCCAGCAGTGGACTGTAGTGGCTGTAGAGAAATTTAAGAACCTGGAAGACAATTTTCTTGAATTTGTATGAACATATATTTAAAAAAAGCTTAATTAAGGATCATTTTATTTAGATGGAATCATTTAAAATGGGACAATGGTCACTAGCTAATCTGGGGGAATTGGAATGCCCGGTTGAATAGAAATAAACTGGTTACGTACTTTAATACACACGAAACTATAAACAGCATATTCTACCGAAAATTTTGTAATTGATAGTAAATTTTACACTTACGTAAACTACGTAACCAGCTTATTTCTATTCACTCGGCCCGTCTCAGTCATTTATGGAATCACTAGACAAACGCCAAATACTCTGCCTGTAATACACCTTTTTTACCTATAGTGGTAAAGCAACCTTTATCATGTGGGACTCCACGTCAACGAAGGACCATTTCAACACGATGAACTATCATTTTACGCCTCAAGATATTGAGAATAAATCATATAGAAAATAGGCACTCAATTAGAGAGTGAGCCGTCATTCAATAGCAAATCACTAGTATTGATGACTAGTAAATCCTACACAGTTATATTTCATTCAATAAAATGGATACTGTTATAACTTATTCAAGTGCCACTTCAAAATTGTACACACCGTGACTTATACAGTAATCATAATTATCATAGGTACTATCACCAGCACGTCGACTTACCCATTTAAGGGATCAGTTTAAATTGGTTTTATATAGACACTTCAGAAACATATATAACATACTTTTCAGAAACACCACTTAATATTGAGCCATTAAACGATAGGTTCAGGTGTTGCTTAAAGTACCATAATTATAACACAAATATAGATAAATAAGATAAAATTCACCATTTTACTGAAATACAACTAGCTGACTCCTAAGTAAAGGTGTATATTTAATTTCAGTTAAATATGCTACACATATTATAATTAATGTAATGTTTGCTATGTTTTATCGCTGGTAATCGAAACAAGACGTTTTTACGGACTTTTCCATCCGGTGCATTATGGATTAAGGCCAACATAGGGCTCAAGTTATGACAATAATGCCATTATTTTAATTTCAGTCATTGTGCCGGTATCACAATAAGCGACTTTATTTTCAATGTATAAACCGCAATAACAAATATACATAATTGTTTGGTCCTTGCGACCTCAAGGATATTCGACGAACCTATGGATAAACGCTGAAGATAGCTCAACACGCAGTGCTACGCAGCCACCAGAACTACAAATATTGGTTGAAGATCGGTCCACGCAGGATCCTCGTCGGCAGAAGGCGCACCGCAGCGTACTGTGAGACGTGCCAACCATATTTCTAATAATCTATCCATATTTTCCCCGTGTGTTCTCGTTTTGTGTGAATTTTCAATGTTGAGTCACCTCTACGTTAAATTACATTGCCTGTGCCTATTGCACGTTCAAATCGAGTATACCAAGTATATCAAGCACGCTAGCCATTGTAATCTGTATCCGTTGAATGTAAGTACTTCTATACTTCTCCAAAATGACTGACAAAACTGAGTTGAATGCTCAGAGAGGCAACATAAAAAGGAGCCTCACAAATTTCACGAAGCATGTAGAGGGGTTAGAGGGTCAGGTAAAGTTGGGTACAGTTTTTACACTAAAGCAGCGTATCGAGTTGCAACTGCGCATTGCGAATGTCCATAGTTTGTACGATTCATTTCAAAACATTCAGTTGAAACTTGAAACTCTAGCGAGCGAATTGGAAGCCGAGATGGAGAAGGCACTAGCGTATCGCGATACTTTTGAGTCCGACTATTACTCAGTTTTAGCGAGAGCGCAATGCCTGATCCATGAAGAGGAAAAGAAAGTTGTAGGTTCATCTGGGTCGTCTGGTGCAGGGCAAGGAACATCGGTTAAATTACCTGTCATATCGTTGCCTGAGTTCGACGGCTCATTCGATCATTGGCTTGAGTACCGCGACACATTTCTTTCTCTGGTTCACAAAAGCGCGTCAATCTCGAAAATCCAGAAATTTCATTACCTCAAATCAACTCTAAAAGGTTCAGCTCAATTAGTTATTGATTCGGTTGAGTTTTGCGAAGATAACATGCGAAGATAATATTGCATGGGAGTTACTTCTCAATCGATATGATAACTCGAAACTTTTAGTTCAGAAGCACGTCAAGTCTTTGTTTACCATGCCTTCGGTTACAAAGGAATCCTCGGCACAGGTAAGGAAACTTATTGATGTGACCTTAAAAAATATACGCGCCTTAAAAATGCTCGGCGAAAGTACCGAACATTGGGACACATTAATAATCTACATGATGGTTTCCAAGCTCGACCAAAGTACAGAACGCGAGTGGGAGCAACATAAGTGTTTCTTATCTATGGCTGACGATTCTACGAGCGTAAAATTAGATGATTTAATGAAATTTCTTAGACAAAAGGCGGATATGCTGGATACTCTTACACACAAGACAAATAACAGTCTATCGATGAATTGAGTGATGGTATTTTGATAGTTTGAAATATAAGAACCTTATGAAAACATAGCTGATTTAGGTAGGTACTTAAGTCTTCAAATACCACGCGCATCATTCATTTAATTACCATCAACAGTTATCCAGACGTTTGTATGAAATGTATGAATAATTCGCTTGTCAAAACCGTACATGTAGGTACCGGAGGCGAATTATTGTATTACGGTATTGTTTTGCGGTATTTACTATGAACCACACCACAAGTTCACATTTAAAGGATCAGAATAAAATAGTTCTTCCTATGGTTACTCAGAATAACCAGTAAATATTGACCCCTTCTTTTAAGAGATCAACACAAACTGGTTTTTCAAATACTTACTATTACTAACCAGTTTAGAAAGACCGTCAAAAGGTAACTGAAATTACGAATATAAAATGTACGTAGCGGTCAATTGTAACGGTTTGGTCTAGTTATTCAGAGGATGATAATTGACCTTAATATTACTTACAATAATCAATCATAAAATATAAAATGGCGTTAAGTAAGTCAAGATGTAAATAAATAAGTACTTAGCTGTACATTTAATGCAATTTGTTACATTTGAAGGTCTAATTTACAGATATTTCTACTTGATTAACATTTTAGGTAATTAATTGCATCCCTATTATATTATACTTTCTTAATTCACTAACAAGGTAAGTAATATAAAGTTGGTACAGTAAGAATGATAATGACTAGAAAGTACTTTGATTGATAAAGTCATACTTACAGTCTTTATTTATACGGATTGAAATTAAAAGATATCATTTTATTGTTAGGTAATTTCAGGTCAAGTTCAAGCCTAACCTAATTTTCAAAACACCCATTTTCATTTAATGTAAAGGTGTATTGTATAATGGGCATGATGGCTGGCAGGTTATTTTGTATGAAAATACAAAGAGATGACGTCACGTCTCTCTAGCTTGGCCGGCGACAAAACACTTGCTTTTATATTACTTTCTGTTTATGAATTCAAAATTTTGAGTAATTCGATAAATTATAAATGGAGTATGTAGTATTTTTGGACAATAGTTTTGAGCGTACAACTTTTGCATTTTATTAATGACTCATGCAATGTATAATGCAGGAACAGACTATAACTTGCGGTCAGGCAAACAGTTAGACTATATTGAACAAACAAATCATAGCAATATTTTATGCAATGCGTCTGCTAAGCAAACAATGACTCAGACAAGATCGTTGACATCTCGCTAAGTTTATTGATCTGGAGACTTCCTAGAAAATGTTTACATTTGTGCTGTTCTACTTATTTACTGGTTTTAGTGACCCGAAAATCGTTTATTTGTTTTTAGGATTGCGGTGTGGCCTTTATACATACATACATATATTTACCCTTGCAAAAAAGTCATTCAGTCAATTAAGACCTTTGCTTATATAGGTTTTGTTATGGGTAACTGAAATCCTAACTTTTCAGTAACACTTATTTTATGTGTTATATCTATTGAACCTACATTTAAAACTGCTATTAATTAAATTGGTTAGTTATTTTTTTAAAGGATGTATAATACCTATTTTAAGCAGATGTTTTCTGTAATAATTGTAAAATTACATATACATTCTTGTATCTAATTTACTTAATGTTTACCACGTAATCGTTCATAGATTATGTAGGAAATCCTTGGTGTGAGTAAGTGCTAAAGTGATTTACTCTGCACCGTCCATTACACTTTTCTATTCACTTCCTATATTACCATTACATTAGATTTATGAAGATAATGAAGTATCTTGTTGAATATTCGATCTGTGTTATGTTCCAATTTCCCGTTTGTTCTAGGAAATCTACAACTTTGTCCTACACAGGACGTGTCTCTATCACACACCTATGCTTAAGATACAAAGTTACAGAACTTGTAGAACCAAATGCTTTTTACTTGCTTTTAATATTGTTAGAGTTCATCGGGTCGTTGGACGGCTCGGTGTACCACACGAAAAGAGAGAGAGAATTTCGGTATCTAGGGAGGTATCTTACACGGAAATACTATTGTGGGTCATTGTGCAGAACATTCATAACAGGCCACGGCAACGTTGTGAATTGTTATCATCCCATATCTTTACATGAGCAAGACTTAAGAGATGAATCCAGGGTATGGATGGCATCCCTGTGCATACAAAACTTTGTACATCGGTCGTTCAACCACATACCAAGCGTGGTTAGTATGGCAAGATAAACATCAATCAACAGAAGACCTCTGTCAGTAGTGGATCGTTTATCAATGATAGTTTACTACTGATTATATAACTTAGCTGGCAGTTCGAATTTGGTTCAGTTATCCTCAATTCCAACAAGATACAATGCAATAAATAATAAATAACTCCTATTATACATATAAAAGATAAGTAATATTTTACAGGTCGTAGTTATCGTACAGTAGTAATGGTTTTCTACCAATAAATACAAGAAATATGTGTTCCGCATAGATCTATCCACATAACTCCTAACGAGTTTTCTACATAATGCTAGGCTTAATACAAGTACGGTCAACTTATTTATCTTGTAAATGTCTGAGATGAATTTGATTTGATAATTGGACATGAAAACATCAAATAATCACATAATTTATGAATAAGGATTTAGAATAGATTGTGCGAATGACCAGAGCTTGAGCTAGAAACATTTTTTGTATAGTATAATGCACTGTGGCAATGCACTTGTGGTTATGACCGTACTCGGCAGTGGATGGGCGAGACTAGTGACTTGCCTAGGTATAGAGATAGCAACCAGGACTAGTATATGTAGTAGAAAATTGTTCCGCTTCCTCATAAATGCTGTTTGCTTGGTTAAATTCACAGGTTTATCTTATTATATGCAATGCAGCTGTTATTTAACAGATCCGTACCTGCTGTACGATTTTCAGATACGGTCTGACACTGTATCTCTATTTACTATTTTCACCCAGGATAGAAAATAGGTATGTTAAATATTAAATTAATTTTTAAGGGTTTATGTGGGCCGATCCCGGCGGCACTGCAATGCCGGGCCGACCCGCGACGGGAGTGGAGCGAGCCCCGAACATCCCGTCTAGGTACAAAAATCAGTTTAATATACTGGTCCCTCAGTGAGGGAACTTTCAGATATTAAGCTGAAAAGAACAGATACTACACTTTGATCTTAGCCAAAAGGCCGAGAAGCGATAACGCAACTGGTGAAACTCGGGTTACTTATAGTAAACAGGAAAGCATCTCAACACCGCGATGTAGAATTTACAAACTTATGTTTGCGGTCGTTCTCAACGAAATATAGGACATTTTATATGACGTCTGTACAAAATCAGCCGCAAATAATAAGATGGTTTTGCTCCACTTGTACAGCGACATCTGTTGCGAAATATTTGAAACATTTCGATGACTTTATTACTAGGTGAGCACGTGATATGTTGATAAGTGGTTAGTAGGTAAGGTACAGAAATATTACTTAAATATATGATGATGATGTCAATCAATGTGATGTAGCTTTTGATTTTGAAGTTATGTAGCAAAACAATAAAGATACAGAAAAATAATGTAAAGCACTTTAAATTTGTTACCTGCAAAAATACCAAATCGAAAAACGTTTTTGCACGATTTAGAATAATAAAAAAAGAAGTAAAACGCAAATCTAATCAAATCGGTTTCACTATGTGCTTGCGTCACTATCAAATAGATCAGCATAATACGAGTATGGTGCTATGACTTTTAATGACCATAATGCTGATAGCTTTTCGTGATTGTGCAGTTTGCAGCGATTTTCTCTCCATTACCATTAAAGACGATTTCTTGAGTTCTTTGCTCTGCTGTGCACGTAAGCCTAAAATCAATTTCTACCGCCATCATCATCATTATGGTCTTAAACAAAACATAATCTATCTTGGCCTTAGAGCAATCACATGATCTTCCGTAGTTATACTTAACTTACTGTAGGTTAGGTTAGGGGTTTAGGTTAATTCAAGTTTTTTTTATTTGCAATGAGTTCTTGAACAATATAAATCCTGATAAGTATTTTGTGTATTTGCATTTTATCTTGAAAGGCATTATAAATATAAGTTAACAAAACGTTTTATTTACTTACTAAAAAAATGTTTTTGTTGCTGATACAAATTTGATCGTTTAGATTTATTCATTGTGTTCACGACATCTTATGGCACATTATAAGATTTGTTCCATTTTCAAATTTTATTTTTGTTTTTAGTATCTTTGTCTGGTCACGTTCGCTATCTCCGGAAGTAGACAGTAATGATAAACGATCGCATAGCGAACATTGATGTTACGTCGATGACTTCTTCGAATGAGGATTAGGTAACCTCTTGGGCTAGTACAGTGTGGGCTTTGGTGACAAATTGTATAAGGATTTGCGATCTTGTATGCCATATATAAGCATTGAGGTATATCGCATAACACGGTTCAATTTATAATTTCGTGTAACTAGACATTACAGCTGTTTAATGGCAATGGTACTAAAATTTACAAAATGAATGTCAAAATTGCAAAATTCGCCTAATTTACTATTTGAGTGCCTACCATAAATACTAAGGTACCTAAAGGGCAGATGAAGCATTTCGACATTGAGACGTGGTTGAAATGTTTAATTATGACTCGGATTTCGCAAGCGTATTGTCACGACGAAAACCGCAGAGCGGGTGCAGCGAAATGTTTCTCATAGAAGTATTAAGTTGCTCTTTTTTAAAATAATTTATACACAAAATTTATACGCTATAATATTCCAAATTTGCAGAAAAAGATTTAAAAACCTTAGTAGTACTTTTTAAGATTCAGCTTTAACACCACTCCACTTGACCTTTTCTATAATGTTTCATTTTACTGTTTGGGTGTCATCATAAAAAATATTATAAAATCATCCACATAGACATTACTAATAAAATCTTTAGTTGCGTTTTCATTGGAAAGCTAAGTGAGCATACTTTATATGTATTTTATTTTTTGTTTTTGCGAAAAACAACTCTTAGATATGATTTTTTTTGTGTGAATATTTCCACAATAGGGGGAGTGAACCCATGAAATTGAACAACTTTCCCTACGGACCAAGATCGCAATTTAAAAAAAAATTTGACCTTCCAAACAAAATATGCTAGCAGACCCAGTCAATTTGTATGGAAGGATAATTTCGTGTATTCAAATAAATCATGGTATACAAAGTTTGTATAACAAACCAAAATTCTATCGCAGAATTGTCCTGACCCTCATACATGTGATATTAACTAAAATAGTCCTATTAAAAATACACTGCTTTGTAAGACAACCCATCAAATCTTAGTAAATGGATAACCATTTTCAATCATGACGTATATAAAAGTTTACTTAATAGTGTTATCTAAGAACTATAAAACCAATGAAACTAAACGTTACATTACTGGTAACATAATGACCTTACACATGACTTATTGATAGAGCACGAACTTGGATACATCAATGATTCAAACAAACGCAATTTATTTTCATTCGCAAGCACGACTTTTCGCCACTTCTAACAAAGCACTTATTTATTTCTCTACAAGAAAATTACAATCTCTATTGCACTTTGTTTGACATAGATATGAGTATTCAGTACGTATCAACTAGCACAGAAGTACGGGTTCAAGGTTAATTCATAAAATTAATATTAAAACCAAATGGATGATTTCTGAAAAAAAAAGTATTTTTTTTTTCGAAAAAAATGTAGTTGTTCTAAGTAGGTACAATATCTAAAAAAAGGAGATAATTGTAATGAACACAACTTTTCCGGTACCTGTCTGTGTATTATAATAAATATTTACATGGATTATGTAAAAACATTATACTGCCTCATAAATACAGTCGTGACCCAAGAGCATTGAAGTGTTCCTTTTAATGGTAATCCCAATTATTTGCATAGGCATATAATAATTAAACGAACAAGTAAATTTGCAATCAACCAGCGCAATTGTTCAATTAACCGAAACAAACATGGCGCTAACAAGGGCACAGTCGAATGTCGAAAAGGTTATAATAATTATTTAAGAAGATCTTTAAATAAATTATTATGAGGAAATTGTTAAAGTGAAAGAAATAAATAATTTGTATTTATCGTAGATAATAATGAAATCAAAATGTTTCTACAAAAGTCTAACACGATTGCATTAGAATCTGAACTAATTATTTAATAAAATAATTTATTTTATAACTTTACCAAACACCAAAAGTTCAAATAAGCAACCTAATGCAAAGCTTATCCGAAAAAGGAATATTAAGCGAAGTATGTCAAACGGTACAGCAAAACGAAAGATTCCGTGACACCGGCGGAATCCAAACGAAAACTTACGGAAGTAACTATTTGTATCACTCTTGTCAGAGAAGCAAATGCGTGCGAGAAGTAGGAAGAAAGACTTAGTTACGACTGTGTGAAAAAGCAATTACAAATTATGTAAGATCGTAAGCCAATGACGGAGATAGTTGCGCGCCTTGAAACTATAGATACCATCGCCGGGATAATGATATTGCATACAAAGAACATTTACTTTAAAAAAATGTTTGCAGTAATCATGATGCACATACTGATTCCATTTTAAGAATGCCACGGTATCGCCACGATCGTGAAAGTTTTTACAATAGATACGTTTATTATTGTACAAGCAAAAGAGAAGGTTATATAAATAAAGCAAAAATAATCTTTTATCGAAACGCGCATAAACTAGCCTAAAATTAAATAAGTACTTAAAACTGAAATGATCTCATTCAAAAAGTTTTCTAAATTCAATAAGCAAAATGAAACACTGAATTTTCTGATTATAAGAGCATCCAAATAAAAAGATTCTATCCATTTTACGTAAGGTAATGTTGTTGAACTTGATACACTTTTGCAGACTTGAGGACTGTGTAATCTGGCATGATCTGGGTCGCAATCCTCTTTCAAATATTTTTGTTTCACTTCGTTAATTGGCGGTTACGGATATGTCTTTTTAAAAGTAGTTACACAATGGGTAGATAATGATATAAATTGACTAGAGTAACATTGTATATTGTAACAACTTAAGTCTATTAATTCTTGTTCCTGATTTTTTGTATCAAAACGATTACGTCTAATCATGTGTGAAGGAGCAAAGTGATATAAATCAGATCGCTATCTCGGTTAGATTGTGTTGGCAGGAGCTGGTTTTATTATGATTTATGAGGTGGTTCGGTATCGATGTCAGTGTCAGAAGTTGATTGAATGAAACAAAGACCTTTTGGCCTTTCCGTAACTGAAAGAACAAAGACTGACTGCTAATTAAGTACACAAATATTTTAAAGGTTTGTGAAAGGTAGAGTATATCAACAAAGAGACAAAGTGTTTGCTTTACAAACTTTTTGTGAGACGGCAGTTCCTAACCTTGTTAAAAACCATATCTTTCAGTTGCTTAAGATTTTGAAGCAAGTAACACATGTAATGAATTGATGTTGTTGCACTATTGAAGTATTATACAGTACTTGAGTGAATACTTTTATTATATACTCGTATAAAGCACCTTTGAAATATATTAACTCTTGTTTTGACTGTAATTTTTCCATGTCTATAATTTGTACTTTATCCGTATAAATTACTACATCTCTACCTAGCAACTGTGTGCTTATGTTTATTACGTACATGGAAATTGTCGTCGTGTTTAAAATGTCTGAATGCTGATGTATTCATCTAAGCAAGCATTAGTATTATAGTCGTCGTGCTCGATTTCTCAGACGCGTTCGATCGAGTAACCGAGACATGTCCGCTCGATATGTGATTGTGCAATATTTCCAACGCATCGCCAACTTTGTTCGCTATTCCAAGTTTCACTTTCGCACGAGATACGCACTGTGTTCTTGGTATGTGAGAAGTACAAGGACGATCCTTAAGTATCACAGACCTTTATGTTACATTTAAAAATAGAAGCTTCTTCATGCTCATTAATATTATTAGTACAAATAATTTTATTTATTTATTTTGAATTTTAATGACCCTTTAGATATAGATGTATTCAAAACACCTTCACTTTGAGACCTAGAGTCTGTTTCCGTTCACACCATAGCTGGCCGTCTTTACTTTTACTTCTACTCCTCTGGTGGTCTAAAATATTTCCGACTGGAATGCTACCGTACTTCACCAGCATACTTCCAGCCAAGAGGTCGTCCATATAGCTCGAGTTCGGAACCGGTAGTCAATTGCGGGCATTCAACGTTTTTATTGCGCTTCAAACGTGTGTGTTGGCTTTTTATTGGCTGTGAGCACTTGAAACGAAAGAGTTTACGAAATGCGATTAGTGTTTTAAATTGACATCGCATGCAATTCTGCTTTAAGGCAGTTATAAATTTTGCTACATTTGACGCATTCATCGTTAATAAATCGATATTGGTGTACTGTGTGAATGATATCCATAAAGTTTACAATTAACTAGGTACTAATTGTATCTTGATTTTACGACACGGAGACGTAGAATTCTCAATTATGACCATTGCACTAAAATAATCAAAGACAATAATAATAATCGTAATTTAACTCGATTAATTGTTGATATGATCTTGACCTACATGTTCTTAAATGTCAGAGGTTCCTTGTTAGACCTAGTTCGATCAGTGAAAGCAGTCAACACATCACCGTCTGATTGACAAGTTGTAGTAAATGCTATTGTATCAAGGTCAGTGACTATTGTTGCTGTAACAATTGTTGTTGGTGCAATATCTGTCACTTTTGTTCACGGGTTGTGATCTTTTATATCAACTTAGATAAATTATAGGTCATCCTAATCGTAATCACCTACGTCATCAAAGAGATCACATTTTATCTCCAAGTAAAGGATAAGGTAAACATTATTTCCAATACATACTATTTCCGTAGAAAATGCGGAAAGAAATGTTGAAAATGCCATTTTTCGGCACCAAAATTAATTCTGTCATTTTTACACATCAATGTTGATTACACATTACATGCTTGACCCTACATTATGAACAAAAAGTATGTAAACATTGCCTTCAACCAAACCGTGACTTGCTTTTTTGATAATGTTGGCAACTGTCTTGACATAATTCTTAAAACGATATTGCCTTTATTTACTGTCAGTTACCGCCATCTGTCCGATGAGTCTTCATTCAGCACATTTCAACATGTCGTCACATTATTACAGGGTTACAGATAATCCAGAAAGTAAAGGAACCGTCGTGTCATTATGCAACTTGGATGAGATCGTTCTTTCCCATTTTGGTCAGTATCCGTATGGTCTTCCACAATACTTAAGTTGCACGCAAGCCATTTATCATTTTGAAACTTTCTAATGAGATGTATGAAGAACGTTCTGTGACCTTTTTAGGAAGAGTCCCTTATGTCATAATCGTTTTTTTCATTCTTGTTGTATCACACAAGTTGTTAATGTTTATGTCACCTTATTAATTTTGTCTTATCAGATTGTTCATCAATCAAGTTTATTCCGGTTTTTCGGTCTGCAGATTCTTCTTTGGTATTTTTTAGGATACGTAATGACATGACTATATAGCCATTCATTCTTGATAAAAAGAGATTACATCGGTTCTTTCGCAAATTAAAAGTGTTTTTGTTTATAAATAATGTCGTTCATCTTTGACCCCTACCTACTTCGATCGTTTCAAAATTTCAAATTCCTTCGAAATCCCACGTTTTTGCTATTCAAGCTCTGCTATTATTATGTCATTAGTCTATCAATAATTTGAATATATTAGCGGCGTTAACCTCAAGGTTATAAGGTTAACAGTTATTATGTAAGGTTACGTTAAATTGCATATGTATTTGGGTTAATGTGGGTGGCGTTGTGTTGAATTACCGGATTTTATGGTATTTGTATAGATCTGTAACGGACGATGACATAAAATGAATGTTGTGCTATTAAAAACTATTATTGATGATTCATGATACTAAAATAAAGAAACAATAAAATAAAGTTAGTAGTTAATGAAAACAAATGAATGAATTTATTGTTGCTTTCTAACAACTGCTATAACTGAAAATTTCGGTCACTTCATAAATTTTCGTCACATAAATTATACAAAATACTTAAATGATACTTTGAAACTATATTTCTGTTAGAATGAAATATTTGTCAGTGTATTCGTTATCACCCCCAATAAATATTGTAATGTACAAATCGCAATGCCCGCTATGCCAGAAGTATTGCATGAATAGACCGAAGGGCGTTGCTTTACAGCGCTCTGGTTATTGTTCCCGCATTCGCAACTTACAGCAGACTCGATAAAAGTTTTAAAATTTTCATCAAAGATTTAGTACTATGGTTTTCAAAAGTCAGTCATTGATGCAACGCGTTCATTTGAAACTAATATTATTCGTGTTGATTAGTTCGTTTTATAGGCCTAATAATAAATTTACTTCTCAGTGCATTTATTTGCACGAATCATATAATTTTCAAAAGTATTAATTGTTGAGATTTTTTTTTGTAAATGAAGACAGAAAAATCGTTCTCATTCATCGATTACAATAATTATGCATGGGTATATTTATGTAAAAATTTATGGTTAATGCTGTCAGGCCCTTAGGAGCAGATACTTCTTGAAAAGATTACGATTATTTCTTAATTTTATAACATATCCACCACAACAACCCACCAGACACTTGCATATCAAATGCAATGTCAGGAACTAGAGTAGCAACTGATATTTATAAACACCTACTGTTATACAAAGCTAGTACCGTTGCGAAATGTCGGTAAACTAGACTAGGTCGTAGGCAGCTAATTTATTCCTTCAGTACTAAGTAATAAAGACCTTTTTTGGGAAATGACGGCTCAGATTGTAATCAAAATTTTCAACATCGTGATGTTTGTCGGCGTTAGCGGTTAGGTCAAAATTTGCTCTACAAATAGAATTAGGTGGCACAGATTCTCCTAGTACAGAAGCATATCTTAAATGCAATTATCTCTAGACAGTTTGTTTCTGATCTGCCTCAAGCTTTGAAATATTGCACTGCTTAGTCGAAACAATTCAGACGAGTCAAACAGAAATACGTCTCAATACCAACGACAGCATTTGCATCTGAAATAGCTGTCATGCCCTTTTCAAGAGCGATACTCTGCTTTACAATTGTATGAATACACTAAATGAGCACTCGTATTGAAGCCAATAGCACTAGAGATGTGCAAACGAGCTCAGTGACAGCTAACTGACAACAACCACTGCTGAAGGTCGCCATTGTCTTTACAACGGCTTGGACAATTGAATGGCAGAAGTAATTGCCCATTTCGATTACTAACCACCAGTATTCAGCGAATTTGAGTGATTATACCAGCCCAGGGTTTGAAGTCACGATCTTCTGTCGGGTCGGGACAAACTTGGTGATGAAACTACATCATAATTTTATTTGGAGATGTGGCAACTTTACCATGAATGAAGGCTTAGTCAAATTTGTCACAATTGTGTACGCATTGTTGCTAAATTTGCGAATTGCGGTAAATCTTGGTTGCAATCTGTGTATTTTCTGCCGTAATTTTCTCAAATCCAAGCCAAGAGAGGAGACAAACACCTAGAAACTTAAAAACTCTATGTAATTTTCTTTAGTATGTTTCGGTAATGTTGTCTGTATATCGTTTTTTTGAAGAACTTATCCACTTATTACAAATATTTCAATTTCAAAAGAAACCTTCGCTTTTGTCGTTGCCATTCCAAAAGGTCGTTTTGGCTCGAATTAAAACAACAACAAGTCTTGCTAATAGATACCTTCAGGACTACGTTACGAAAACCCCCTATTACGTATTACCAAACCCACGTATCAAGTCGTGTACGGTCTTAGGCACCTATAATAAGATGCATCCCAGTCTAGTCTGAGAGTTGATCTATTGTACCGGCACTGATGTTATGGCGTACTCTTTGTGTAACCCTAGGTACTTTCGACGTTATAATACTCATGTATTTGGATATAAGAAGACCAGTTCGTCAAAAGTTACATAGGCGGAAGGTGCTGATTGTTCTTTATGAAATTTTAGTATGATTAATTTAGAGTATCCGTTTAATTCAAAAATAATATATAAATAATTTGCCCTTCGATTGAGCCCAAGTTTTTGCCTCAGTAACAGTACATTACAATACAATCGGAAGAAGTAGGCATAAGTCTAGGGTTATAGTTGCATAATTTTAAGTTTTTACGAACTTTGCCTAGATTTTTTGCGGCAACCACAAAATTATGCAGCTATAAGACCTTGTCACAGTTCCTATTTGCAATTTTGATTAATTACCTGTGCCTACTTATAAATTTGTGGTGATTTACAATAATGTTATAAATGCAGGAACAGACTCAAACGCCCAACTAATTATTTTTATCAATATGCATGAGAGATTTAATTATTTTTAGTAGGTATTTTAAGTTATTAATTGCTAATAGCACGCTAGTTTTATCATAAGTCCTTGAGAATAAAATATCACTTACTTAATGAACATTTTATAGAAGCGAACTTCTCTGTCGTGTCACAGGAAAGTAACTTTTCATAAGTTTTTAATTGCCCATCTAAGTAGGGACGCCTCATCGTAGTGCTAGTTCTCTATAAAAATCAAGCCCAGTGGATACAGGTATTTCAAATTCTTCCAACAATTTATAATCTTCCGATATAGGTATCACATAAAAACTCATGTTTCGCAAAGCCCGCAGTGCACCCGATTGCATTGTCAAACATGTTGCAACGATGCAGCGGAATGCATCCGAGATCGTATAGATGACATTTGGAGGATGATTACTGTAATCACAGAGTGATTTTAAACTATGATGAGAACGAGTATTGTATTGGTATTGCCAATTTTGTAATTATCTGAGGCCTATTCAATAAAGATCAGCGAAGCTTCGTAGAGGTTGCTTGCCAAGTCGTAAAAACAAACTAAATTGTGATTATCGCTATAACAATTGTGACTTCGTCAGTCTTATAAAAGTTGCGTTGTAAACCTCATACAAAAGACATCAACGAAATCCAAAAGTAGACATTTTTCAAAGTACTTGGCGACAGCAATATGAACAGGCAAGTTAAGCAAAAGTCAATGTCAAGAACTAAATTCTGTTTCAAAAGCAGAACAAAATTTTGCAAGTATTTCGTACAATCAAGTAAATGGTCAATAAAGTTACCATTAGTGGGAATAAAACCAGTGGCAAAAGACTTACAGAAAGCGCTCACGAATTTTTCGGACACTTGCACATTGTAAAGTTGTTGTGAAGTAATTGCAAAAAGGCATACCTAAGTATAATGTTGATTGTTGACATTACACCAAGTTTATGAACTTGTTAAGTTACTCAGCAAACGACCAGCAATTCATCAAGGTTTAACTCAAGCCTGCTTCTTGTAGAGGCGGTTAAAAAATTCTGACACTAGGGTTCATAGGGTCGTTGGACGACACAATGTCCCACATGAAGAGAGTGAGAGAGCTCAAATTGAGTTTCAGTCAAATGTCAAATCAAACCTATGTTGCTTTGATCATCCCTTTCATATTTTAGGGCTTTACGTTACGGCTACTGTGACGTTTGTCAGCTTCGGGCAAATGCTATAACATAAGGTTTGTTTCATTTGTTTACTTCTCGTTTAGTATGAATCTATTATATTTAACGGAAAAATTATACGGAGTATAGTCTATTGTTTAACAAAAGAGTGAAAATCGTAACTTTACGCCGCATTTTCCCAAATAAAACATCGAAGGCGATCGTTCGGCAGAGTGGGACTTTCGATTTCAAGCTCACTTTCACTGTACCTTGAGCGAAGGCAATGACCCAGCTTTGCATTGTATGGCTCCGACACACGCCGACCCTTTGCCTGTGTCCAGACGGTGGCCGATTTCATTGTACAATACATTACCGGCATTTTCCCTTTGCCCTACAGTCAAAAGGTCATTGGAATAGGCTACATTCCTGACAGGTCAAATTAGCTACTTTTTACAGCGATCCAAAACGATATTATGTATGAAAAAAAGAAAGTATGGCGTCACGCCGTAAGTATTTGGATGGCGTCAAAACACTTACTTATAGTAATTTAAATTTTGAATATTTCGAAAATTTTTAAATGAAGTTCGTAGTATTCTTGGACAATAGTTTTAAGCATACAACTTTTATATTTTATTAATGACCCATGAAACTAGCGAATTGATGCTGATATTTTTTTATTGACATTATTAGTGCAAGCGGAAACGATGGTTTTATGTTGTTGAGAACGATGACAGACGTTTAATTTCGTACAATTGATGCGACGTCGCGTGTATGGAACATGAAAATATGGTATCTATTCCCATAGATTTCGAAAACTAAACCTTAGAAGCTAAAATAATATGCTTGTAAACCTAGGTAATAGCTATTAAAATTGATCATTACTTCATTAAAAAGGGCGGATTTGATGCAACCTTCAAAAATAATTATTACTTCATGCTATGCAATTATATAGGTACCTGATGAAGATTAGATTTTAGTTAGATTAGATTTATTAGTGGCTGCACCGAAAACGTTGTTACGTTGCAACATGGATACAGTTAATAAACTTTACTGCTCATAATGAAGTGATAGAACTTATAGCTCTAGCCTCTATCATGCTATAGTTAATATAGGCTAATCTCTCTGAACTTGAATAGCATATCTTCATTGAACTTACAACGAACAGTTACCTAAACAATTGACAGCAATGTACATGCCATTTTAAACTGTCGCCATTTTAGTGACGTCAAAGAAATGTGATGCTTTGTGTGGAATTTTTCAAACATGTTGGAATGTTTGTACTATATATACGTGTATATATAGTGTATGGGTCATTTCACTCTGTGTCATATTGTTTGAATGCCAAACAGCAGACATAAAAAGTTGTTGAGTTTCGAAAAATAAAAACAATTCTTGAGTTTTGAGTGAGGGCTACCTACTTAGGCATCCCGACTTTGCGTGCTGGTGTACCAGGAAAAATATTATGAGAAGATTTTAATAAAACTTTTCAGATTTCTGTAGATATAAATAAGTTCCAGTAGATATAAAAATCAATTTTAATCTTTATCTATCATTGTTTCTCCGAATGATTAAGGAATATTGAATTTTAGTTTGAGAGAGTTTGAAAAATCACTTAAAATGTAATATTCGTGATCTCTCAAAAATTTTTGATTTGGTTATGCTTATTTTAATAAAAAGAACATATTTAGGTTCCATCTGAAATAAAATAGTCTCCAATTTTATATAGTCAGGTTTTTCTAGATTATGATGTCATAAATCTTCTCATTAATTGGGTGTCTAATTAGGTAGTTTTGTAGTTCAACGACATCTAATTTTTAAACAAAATCAATCTTTTTTAAAACCTGTTTATATAATCGTTGTCTGGGAGCCTAGTTTTTAAGAAATGGTTGATTTTTACCGCACTGAAATATTTTTATTCAAAGAAACATACCTATAGGTTTGTTCATTATTATTATCATGGTATAATGACTAAGGCCATTTTCATTTAAGTCTATTGCCGTTTTATTAAAGAAGGCATTGAAATAATGTAGATATAAGTCTGTGCAATACAAAATATTGCGAATATTACGAAATGACTAATCAATATCGCACAATTTTCACAAAAGCCATTGCATAAAATAAGTAATTATAGCATTACGAAAATAAAAGGATTTCGATGTTCGCTTGTGAATCGAGCATCAATATAAAAACGTGTTTTATCACCAGATTGAGTTGTATAACACAACACATAAACAATATAATAAAATATAATACAAGCACCTGCCGATGTATCGTAATACCGTGTTGTGATAAAGTTTAAACTGAAGTGGAATGCAATTATTAATCAACACAACATTGTAGCTAATCTTTGACATAGATAAAATAAAGTGATGAATAGAAAAGGAATGCGTGATACGTAATGTATGTAATAGCAAAAAATACTATCCAAATAGCGAAACATGAAATTCGGTCATGAGAATATTTGACAAGCACAATTAAAGAAACGCAGTTTAATCAAAGTTTACAAACAACATCTTTGACACACATTGCTAAATAAGAGTTTAACGTTGTTAAACTTAACTATAAATGTATATTTGTATTTGCAACTGTTAAAATGCTGTGTAATTAATACACCTGTTTATCTTACTAATGTTTGTTAATATTATATATTTATTGCATGAAATAAACAGAAAAAGAATTGAAATTTTATAGCAAAGGCGAACTTATCTCTTGAGACGAGAACTCTTGCAGCCAACCTATGTCTTGTAAGAGAGTTTTAGACATAATCAAGTTTATATGATTTATTTTAGATATTATCTTAAACAAGAATTCCCTTTCCAAAAAGACATGACAACTTTAGCGAGAGGAAACTACATAAGTTCTGCTCTAAAATTAATACTACCCGAAAAGTTACGCATATTTCTTTCCTCATGACGTAGACGGGACATTCTCGCTCAGCTTCAGAAGTTTTAAGTGTTCCGTCAATATTTGAGAGTCCCTTAGAATAAGTTCATTGAACCTGTGGAGAACGGTTGCACTCAGAACTCAGATATAAAAGACTGAGCTGGAATTTTGTTTGCTACTCTTGTATGAGAAAAAGGAGCTACTGACATGTTTTTGCATATTTAAAAGAGAGGAAAGAAAAAATACTTTCATAGCATGCCAAAGAACAGTGTAAAACGGCTAAAATATTGAGTGCAATATATTGTCTTTTTTTTACGTTATGAGAAAAAAAAGATCGTCTTGTAATTCAGTTTACATCCCAATTATTTAAACACACATGTATCAAAACACAATGTATGTACATGCGACAAGAACTACACCTTTTCTTAAAATATTCAGAGTTACCCTATTGCATACTTTTTAGGTCGGTTGGTAGTGAATATAATTTTTTGTCATACCTATTTCTATGTATGTTTCTTGAGGAAAGTGGTTCAGTTTCATGGGCTGAGTCATCCCTTGAAAGGAAGTTAGTACATTTTCTAACACCTCGAATACGATTACTATCCAACATAAAGAGCATAGAAAAGGCAAAGCTCATGACATTACGACACTAACAAAGGCGACCTGTGGAGTATCTCACACGGTTGCACAAGCCGGCGGTTCGGAAGTGAACGTCTGATGACAGCCGCCATAGGCCTTTCCCACACTTCAGCGCGAAATAACGCTGCGCTAACGTATGCGCCTGTCAGATACATACTAAAAACATCTCGCTCTATACAAAAACGCTCCCGGCGCAGCAGGTCCTACGCGATAGAACTGGGTCTTGCATCGAGAGCGGTCTTGTAAGGGGATTGACGTTTCTAGTATAGATCTGACAGGCGCATATGTAAGCGCTAAAGTGGGATAGAGGACTAACAAAGCCGACCTGTGGAGTATCTCACACGGTTGCGCAAGCCGGCAGTTCGGAAGTGAACGTCTGATGACAGCCGGCTAACTGTCAGTTACCTTTAGCTTGAACAAGCAATCATCGAAATTGCTCCCTTATTAGCTACAGATAGAACCACACTTGACGTCCGTTGCTGCGCATTTCTAGCACATCCGTAATTCATACGTCTGTTAGATGTAAGAAAAATCAAATTCCCTATACAAGAAACGAATTTTGACGCATGGCTTTGCGTTGTTGAACTTGAACTTGTTCGATGCATCTGTCAAACAATGTAAGTTGTTAAATTAGTCATGCGTGAACGTCGGTTTTTTGTATTGGGAATTCGAAATTTCCTCGCATTTGACAGACGCATGCGTTACAGATATGCGCTAATATGTGCAGGAACGGACGTCAAGGGTGATTCCCGCCTACAAGTTCAGTCGGTGGTAGATATCCCTAAACAGCAAATAGTGGTTTGAAACTGATGGCCAAACCGGCGGTTTCGACGCGTTCCTTAAGAAGACACCTGGCTAACAACAGGTTAGCTATAGCAATTAGGTATTGGAAAAATTATTACAATGCTATAGTTCAATTTTAACGCAAAAAATATTCTGATTATACTATAACGCATAGTCTAGTCGGGATTCGGTTTCAAGTTCATGAATGTCACCATTTACAAAAAATCATCTGTCGTTCACTGCGGTATTCCTAGATGTGCTTGCGTGGTGACTTGAACAGACCTTAGAACCTACTTACATAGTTCTTCACAAGAAGAATCTAGGCGGTTTTACCTAGTTCAAGAGAATAGGGGCGTGAAAGAGCGTACATGAGTCGCCCGACAGGACGACGTCCCAGGTACCGCTGGGAAGATATAGTGGAGGCTGACCTGGGTCATCTCCAAGTCAATAATTGGGTGAAGGTGGCGCAGGACGGGAATCAGAGGAGGAAGCTGGTTTCGGAGGCCAAGATCCATTTCGGGTCACTGAGCCAGAGAAGTTAGTTAGTTAGTTACCTAGTTTACGTGGTACATCTTGTGCTTTTTCCATGATTACAATCTGAAAACCACGGTAGAATCAAGAATTAACTAACCAGTGAGCATTTAGGCACCGCCTATTGTTGTTCCGTAGAGGTTAAAGCAATTAAATACTAAGCGAAGGCAATCCTTGAACAGCGGAATACTAAGTAAAATTTGATGACTGCCATCCGCCAGTTGAGTTTTATGTTGCCAGTTAAATCTACGCCAAAATGCTATGAAAAATTACCTTAATCTTAACACCGGTAATAGTCCACTGCCGCAAACAGAAGATATGGTACCTATGTTTTTCAAGAGTATGTATGTATATCTATAAACTATACTCGTCTATAGTTTGGGAAATATAATTTGCCGATTCGACTATGAAACGTCAAGGCAAATCGGCTTAAATTATATTTCCTAAACCATAAATTATATTTCACGGGCTACAGCCCAAACAGCTAAACAAATGTTAGCATATTACACCTAAATTATTTATTATCGCACCTAAATACTATACTGCATTTCTATGCATTGTTCTATGTTAGTTTACTTAATCAGATTAGTTAGAACATTGAACAATGCCATACTATAGTTTGAGTTCAACAAAAGACCTTAGACATTTTATTAGACACAGTATCCAACGCAATCCATTCTTTGCTGAGGTGGGAGTTTGCGACAAAAAGTCTAAACAAAGAAATCTGAAACGTGCATACGAAATAGTAAAATAATTTTAGAGAATTTGCAAAATTGCACCGCTATCGGAGTACCGAGTTTGAACCTGTAAATTTTGCTATTAGTCAGAAGTGTCAGTAATAGCGATGCCGTTGGCGAAATTATGAAAATGTATCCTAAAGCAATAACGCGTTGCATTGGTGCTTTAATAAAAAAAAGATGGAAACTAATTTCCATCCACTGGATTTGAATAAAGTTTTGGTATCTAGCACATTGAAGTGTTTTAAAATTTGATACACAATAGTAATATTGCTATGGCGGAGTGGTTTTTATCGTTCACTGGTTTACACAATAGGTAGCTTGAAGATGCAACTCAGAATTGAGGTTAGTCGGTTATTCGCAAATCGATGTTATGCTTACAGTGTTTCGCTTTTCATTATCTCTGTTCCAACTATTACCAATTGTAATTAGAGATTTCTTAATTATTATGCTTAATACTAAATTTTGTTTTGCTTAAAATGATTAAAATTTGTTACTTCAAGAACGAGTACAGTTTTCACGTGTTCTTATCAATTATATTTTCGTGATACAAATGGTTTGACTATAAACTTACAAAAATATATTAAATTACAAGAAATATATTTTAAATATGTCAAAAACGAACCGTTACAATTTAGTTAAATAGAACCTAAAATATTACCTATGTTCGTGTTTACATTTCATAACTTTTAACCACACATCCATTTTTTGCTAAATAGTTCCTATTTGCAACAATATTGTCCAACAAATCATCGAAGCTTGGCAACAATTTTAAATTGACACTTTTGTGTCACATAAATACACGTACATCAGCATTAACAATCATCATATTTGTTACGAAACAGCAGCTAAAGTCATGTTCACTTCATAAAATTTCTAAATGCACACTATAGGCTAATATAATAATAATAAAAAAAACTAAAACCTCTAAGGCAAAATGTTTGAAACAGGAAGGTACAATAATTATCTTTTTCTTTGTTGAGTCAATGATAACAGGATTACAGCAATTTTTCATTGAATCTACTTCTAAAAAATATCAAAAGGTTGGTTTAGATACAAAGAGAAAAATAACAATAGGTTTGCTGAAGGTCTTTTCTGTGCGACAGCAAAGCAATAGTGGAAAGTCGCCCACAAAATAGTAAATGAACATTCAAATTAGTTTCTAATTGTCATCTACAGGTAGAACTGTTGAAGCATAGCGTCTGGATTTCAGTAGGTCATTGTCAGTCATAACGTGCAAAGCCGATTTTATTTCGCGTGAAATTGCCCGTAAAAGTTTTGCAACTGATTTCCTAGTTTTTGTCGGCTTGTGTAAGTTTATTGTTTATAACCTTCTGCTTATGCTGGATTTTGATTTTTATGTTTAATTGACATATCATCTTCATTAGTTTTCAATGTTCTGTGAGTAATCAACATAATATTAATAACTTTATGCATTAGATTCTACCCACAATCGAACCTTGCGGATGTCCTCCTACATCTAAATCAGAGATATACCTTGATGAAACTATTGTTTCTATAATTGCTGTATCTTCAATTATTTCGCCCACTTCAGTTCCTTTAATATTTGATGATGACTCATTACGGGTTCTTAATATTATATTTGATTTAAAAATAAACTTACCATTATCCGGAGATTTGTGAACATCCCTCGCTGGTACAGCTGATGCAGCAGAAATCATTAGAAGCATTGCTACAATCCTTGCACTGGCACCCATTTTTAGTTCTCCACGATTTTTTTTTAATTGGAACAAATATTTTGTTAATTTTACAGTTTTGTTTTTTAGTAAATTGTCGTTCGATGTTTGAAACTGACGCAACTATTTCCCGCATGCGGCCGGTAACATTTGCGTCGCGTTCGGTGCGCGTGCGTCGCCTGTTGAGTGCCGTCTCCGACTGCCGGTACGAATACTTTCTAACCTCTTTATGCGTGCGCGCATTGTTGCTGCACCCGGCACGGGCTGAGCTTTGTTATCAGCTGGTACTTCAACTTTGACCCTTACCAAATTTTGTAGCTTGTAGTAGTGAAATTTACAGACCAGTTTGTTGGTAGGTATTCGAGTCATTACCATTGTCATGGACTTCCTTAAACTCTTCAAAATCGATAATAGACATTGTATTGGACTTAAAATTACTGTTTTTTTTTAGAATAAAAGTCTATATTCATAGGAGGCTCAAAATAGATTATGTATGTAGTAGGCGAATAATAGATCTCGTCCAATACAAAGGGTTAAGTATCTTCGGCTTTACCTTGGGCAGTGTTTGCTATAAAAAAAACTTCTTGTTAATATCTTGTGCAAATGTGAGTTTTTTTATCATCATTGGTTTTTATTTGTTCTAGCACGGTATAAATGTCATGTAATGTAACCTCTTGAATTTCTATCAAAATGTTTCAAATATTACTCAATAGATGTCACTGTCCAAGTGGAGCAAAACCAACTTATTATTTGCGGTTGATATTCTACAGATGCCATATAAAACGACTGGTATTTTTTGAATTTGACCGCAAATATTAGTTTGTAAATTTTACATCGCGGTGTTGAGATGCCTTCCTGTTTACTATAAGTAACTCGAGTTTCGCCGATTTCGTTATCGCTTCTCGGCCTTTTGGCTAAGATCAAAGTGTAGTATCTGTTCTTTTCAGCTTAATATCTGAAAGTTCCCTCACTGAGGGACCAGTATATTAAACTGATTTTTGTACTTAGACGGGATGTTCGGAGCTCGCTCCACTCCCGTCGCGGGTCGGCCCGGCATTGCAGTGCCGCCGGGATCGGCCCACATAAATCCTTAAAAATACTCTCGTCAAGCCGGCCGAGTAGTTCGAGGGACGGTTGAGGCTGATGCTAATGCAGAATGCCTTGTAGCAACTTATAGTCATACTTGAAGAGAGGGGTACCACGAATCACAAATTTATTGTAAAAACTCTTCAAGCAGACATTTTTCCCTTTTTACGACTGAG
Organism: Keiferia lycopersicella; assembly: GCA_029255805.1. NCBI lineage: Eukaryota > Metazoa > Arthropoda > Insecta > Lepidoptera > Gelechiidae > Keiferia > Keiferia lycopersicella. Next base: position 8,909,718 of record JARACZ010000009.1, on the reverse strand, counting down.
TGAGACTTTCCAGAAAATGTTAATTCATACAAGAAGTACCTACATGTCAAATCTAATAACTTTCCCTGAGAACCAAATGTAAAATATTTAATAAAAAGACCTCTCAGGCAAAATAAACAGATGTCCTTACTGAAATTACTGTATGTAAAATTACTATGTTTAGTTTAAATTGACCTTTGTTGCTTCGGGAATATTGTTAAAGATAGATTGACCTGCAAAGCAAAGCAATTTTGGGAATGTCCGTTGTTCGGTACCACTCTGTAAACAAGAATGGTTATTTAGATATTACTTACTTACCTATATTTTGTCTTTATAGTCGCTGTACGGGATACCCGGGACGTTCTTCTTCTATCGTATGGACACCGAGTCATCCAGCCGGGTGTTCAACGAAAACAGGCTTATTTTTATCTGTACGAACGAAACCTCTCTCGATTTGTGCTCTCAGTGCCATCTAGTCTGAACTTAAAAAAGTTTTAGCAGCGCCCTCTAGTATCGAGTAGCAAATATTTGAGGAACCATAACTTGGTACTCGTTCAAATGGTTCCATTACGTTTTTATAGATGGCAGTACTAGTAAGAAATCTGACAAGAAGAATATGAAAAACCCAAATAATGGTTAGTTACGACATATTATAATGTAGGAACTACAGTTGGTAACAGTCAACTTTATGGCAGTACAGTAGTACATAGTATTTTCGCACATGACTTAAAGGTACTCCATTTCTTAATGAAGACACTGAAAAGGCACTTCGTTCATCACAATGCTACAACAGTTACAATCTGTTAGACTCGGTTTGATATTTTTTCCAGATATCTGATTGGAACCGACTGGACTTGAAAAGAATCCAACAAAACTTGGACTTCATTTGATATTGAGTACCACATTCCCCTTCATACACCCTGTAAGGTTCCATAAGTAGGTAGGTCTTCTCTTAAATACTAACTTGTTCCTTCAGCTTTCAGATTTATTAATATTTTATTTTATTTCTTCATTTTTTGCAAATTATTTGGGACCCTAGTTTTAGGTCGTAATTGCATAATTTTTCGTTCCGGAATAAAGAAAAAAAATGTATCAAATGAATAAAATATTTATTTTCATTGTATCATACATAATACTATCGTGTAATGTACTTAACTTGCATGTAACAAAGGTAGCATTAGATAATTATGCGACAATATTTACAACATTTAATACAAATATTCACATAGTATTGTATCAGTTCATTTTTCTACATTGAATAGATATTTTACTCTGGTATGATTAAATCAAGTTTTGGGTACGAATATCTAGGTAAAGATCTATATATTGTTGATTTCACCAGTTCATAAATTCCTATTCTACTAACGGCACAATACATATTTTATTAATACTAAGAAGACTTACTTCAAAATCTAGTTAGGTTTACAATATTTCGTATTTTTCAGTGAAGACTTTTTCTAAAAATATTGGCTTCTTTAATATAAGAATTAAAAACTTTTTTCCACCTAAAAATAACTTGGGTTTACTGTAACTAGATTTCAAAATAAGTATCAACATAAATACGAATTAAAATCATACTAAAAGTCTTTCTTTTCTACGCCGGCATATTGCCTCTAGTAATACTAGGAGAAATAGATAGCAAGAGATTGAAAATTTGGTAAAAAATTGAATGAACTACAATATAAAATACGATTTTTTTACGCTGCGCTTAAAAATACATTGTCAAATATTATTTTAATATAAATATATAATGATAAAGTTTACTTATTGATTCGACTTTCGGCCATCTTCCTTAAAATGCAATGAAAATGATGATGTAGGTATAACCTATAGAACTTGAAGCTGCTATGACAAGAAAATGCTTAAAATTATAAACAGTGACAGATTTCAAGCAGGGTAAACTAACATATCAAGAAGCTCGAATTAGTTTATGGAATAGAAACCACCGACAGATACAGATACAGAATAAAATAAATTATAAAATTAGCTTTATTTTAAAGAAAAAATTAATTACCAGCAGAATTCCATTCATAACTTGAAACAGACGTTACAAGCAGCAAAGAAATAACTTAAGAGAGATGCAGAGAGTTTTACAGATAGAGAAGAGGAACTAACTACAACGCATCTTAAATGCTAAAAATTTCAATAAATTAATGTTTACTTACTAATTACAGAATACTAAATATCACAGAGAAAGTACCCATTTCTTAATCAACAACACATTGTATCGTCAAGCTCAATAAGCACATGCATTTTCCTTCTAGAGAGCACAACTAAAATTCAACAGATTCCTCCAAGAGTATTCTTTACAAACAACATTTCTATCAAAAATACTCAAAACATGACAACAAATATCACTGGTTTACGTTTCAGATGACACGATATTTTAATACCATGTAATTTTTTTTAACAACATTCATCAAATAATTTTAGTCTTCCAATAAATAAGTACAAAGTTTAGAACCTAGACGAATAAATAGTTCATACTGATACATGAAATTTTAATAAAAAACTTCATTATCATTGTCAACTCCTAGCATCCAAAACTCGAGTCGTCGGAATCATAATTCATTTTCAAAATTACTGACCACTGAAATAAATTTCAGACGAAAAGCACCTAAAGCGTGCAAATACATTTTGAAACCTTTCTAAAACTGGTTACATCAGTTAGCTTTGAGGGGGGTCGTTGATTCTACCTTGTCTCCGCTTCCTTTGTTCCAACTTCTCCCTTAATTTCTCTTCCCACTTCTTGCAAAGATTCTGTATAGTTGGTTGATTGCTCTTCTTCATACACCGCAGTTGCTGCACCCAGTTGTTCAGCAGATTGGTGTAACCCCTGAACGCGAGATAGTCGATCCTTATGCACTGCGTATTCGTTACTTTCATTTCTAACGTCGAGAAGTCTTTGAGTTTTTCTGGTCTCGTGGTGATGCCAACCGCCGTCATGCTGTCGTTCACTTCCTGGATCGTGCTGTATAACCTATTGAGGGTGGTCCTTAGTAGTTCTTTGCGCTTCACTTTGTAAGACTTTATGGGTGTGTCGGGGAAGTCCAGCTCCATTTTCTGGAAGGTTTTGAAGAGCTCTTCGTATTCTACCAGGGATTTGTACAGCTTCGGCATTATGTACTTGAACTGTAACAAAAGAAATATCATGGTTAAAACCCTGTTTAGAAAAATGTACAATTTCTATTTTTGTGTACTGACCTATGAATATTGCAATAAATGATTATCTATTCATATCAAATCAATAAAGTTACGTAGCTCTTATCGTTTTTGAGCTTAAGATAATTTAAACATTATCTGCGCACGCTGATATAATTTGCCTTAGATCGTTACTTAAATTTTATCTAACATAACAATTATTAATTAAATGATGACAAATGCATCAGATTGGCTATATTAAGGTTAGCGTTCTAAGTGATATAAGCTGTTAATGCTTGGATAGTTTATAGCTTGTATTTGTGTCGAGGTTGTACTTGGCTGACACTATTCGACTCCGGCGCATCGTCACAGTAAAAGAAAGGATCAGTATGACTCTTCCTAAATGTCCTTCACATTACTGAAACTAAAATGTCAGTTTGACAAGCTAAAAAGATCACTGGTACGTCATTTGTAATAATTTTCTTGGTGATTAATAAAACTAAACTAGAATATAAAAGTTACTGTTCACAGGACAAATATTTGTTTGACAGCTAATAAGCAGAAAAATATTTTAAATTAATTCTTTGATGCCATGCTTATTTATAAAATGCAAACGATACGAATACACTGCCTGAAATTTTCACAGGTAGATAAACGTCTCGTTTACAATCTGTATTCTGACGATGTAGATTGCGTGTGGCCACACTTGCTACGAAGACGTTGTACTGTTTTTCATTTCTACTTCATATTGGCTCGCTAAAAACTGTGAAACTTCTGCGCGGTCTAGTAAGCTGTGTTTATCTGCAAGCTAAGCTATATTTGTCCTGATGATTGCATTCAGACAGGCCTTGGGAGGCTCTTGTTCGAGATTTACATGTATTTAAGAAAATTGTTTTATTCCAGTGTTTTAGAAGACTTTGTACCTAAGTACTTATGATGTTTTAAGATGCATTAAAATATATACCTATCTGTACCTACGCATTGCTCCTAAATTATGGTATGTATTTGGTTTCCGTTGTGACAAAACATTCTTACATTTACATAAAAATTTAAACCGCGTGCAAAGTTATATAATTCTAGTAGTACTTAGGTATTTCGAAATAAAGTTTATGTATTAGTATAGTATGCAACTTCATTGATAGTAATGAAAATGTCTATTTGTATAATTTATTCACTGTTTTTAGATAAAACACCTAACAGGACATTTGTAAACTTCGATACTTAAGCGTTTTATTGCGGTATCGTTTAGTCTGATGCAGGTTTGCATAACTTGACAATGACATAAACGTTGACAGTAAAACGAAAATGTTGTATCTACACGAATCACGAACAAACGTGCCAAATGTACTATTAGTAACACTTTAAGTTACTATTATTTAAAGACATCAAATCAATACCAATTGTAGTATATTTTTCGTAAAGTTTACAAGTAGGTATTGTTTAGGTATAGTCGATTATCGATGTACTTCTGACAGATAACTATTCTATATATTTAGAAAGTCAGTCTTATTAAAAACAAGAAAAAAACTGTTAGTTACATTTTGCTGAAGTAATAATATAATAAACGCCGGCAGTGATTTTCTTACCTATAAAAATCCATTACTACTATACAATTACTTGAGATATCTTAATTAAGATTTATGTGTCATTTAAGAATGTATCTTTTAAATAGCTTAGGAATTTTATGGCATTTTATATTTTATTTCAACGTTGCTGTGACTACATTATTTGCAAGAAATTATTAGAATTTTATTTAATAAAACGTGTGAACTATGTTGAAACAATGTAAAATAGAGGGCCAATGTCTCTAAGAAGGCAGATAGTAGCGACTGAATGATAAAATTGGTATCGTAGGGGGAGGTCTACTTCCAACTGTGGACTGCAAGCGACTGATGCATTATGATGATGATGATAAAAAACGGTAAGGAGTAGTAGTACATACAAATTATCTTCTAATCCATGTCTGTATTGTTTATTTCAGAAGATTATCTAAATCTTTATTCAATAAACATAGATAACTTTAATGTTAATTATTTTGTAACAAATGATGTTATAATTCTAGCTGTTTCAATGTCAATCACAGCTAATGTATTAGACCGATTGTCATTAGTCATTATCAACAATTATCTCTATATTAGCCGTACCGAGAAGATACCTACAGGTTTGGTCCTAGGACAATACAAGTCCTGACAATGAGACCTAGCTAAGCAATATCTAGGTAAACACCAGTTGACAATCCGGTTCTATGCGACGACCAATCTTTACTGGTTGCGAGTACGAGTTACGAAGGTATTAAGTGCTATGTGGTTGGTAGAATTATAATAGTTTCAAGGAAGTGAATTTGCCATGTGATGTCGGATTGAAATAGCATCAACCCAGTCCTTGTGGGAGTAGTAAAAAGCAAGTAAATGATAAATTCTGCAACTGAAGAATAATTTCACCCAGGCAAGGGAAAGAGCGTTCCCTGAACTTCCCTGTGAATGCTACATCTTGCGCCGCGCTTGCCGATCTGTCTTTCAAGCGAGTAGAATAATAATTTCAGTTCCCTTTCAAGGATTCCTTATGTCCACCGATGGACTGTTGTGGCTGTAATTTTTTTTACCTCTGTAACTAATAAAATGTCAATCGGAAACCATGTCTTGCAAGTCATTGCGGCTAGTAGATAGATTATTAAGTTGTTTACATAAATTACGAGCAGTTTTAGGCTGGTTTCAGAGCGACGCGTCTCGGCAGCGCTGCCCAGCCGCGCGCGGTTCGGGCGCGCGCCTGGGCAGCGCGTTCGCTGTGAAACGACATTCAGACGCGCGCGCTTCGTTGTAGTGTACGGTCGAGTGCAGATAATCATTAGTACAGTTTTTCTGTGATTAAACGCAATCAATGTGTCTAATTTTACCTAAATATACTTTTACTATATAATAATTGTGTATTTGGGTAAAATAAGACACATTAATTATTGCGTTTAATTACAGAAAAACCATTCGACGTCATATCGCCAGTGGCAAACTTAGCGCGAACGGGTTGTACCTACCTACTTAGTATGTACTTATCTTAAGTTTCGTATTTTTTTCTAAATATTGTATTATACTATGTATCTACTTACTTCTTACACAAAAATAAGAAGGAGAATATTTAATTCTTTCTCAAAAATGATTGTAATGTTTAAATAATTACTTAATAAATGTTTTTCTACCAACCTTTCTGTGTAGTGAAATTTTCTCCGAACAATTCTATCCCGATTTCTTCCCAAGCTTTATTTTTCGCGTCCCTATTTTTATAATTCGCATCAGATGCATTCCACAAACATTCTCGATGACGAACTTCATCAATCAGTCGCCCCGTGTCGATAAAGTCATCCATTTTCAGTCACGTAGAGGAGTACATAAATTACAGTGTGTTGGACTGTACGCAGCCGCGCGTCCGCACCGTGTCGCTCTGAAACGCTACTGGCAATCGAAAGAGATCCGACCGCGGCGCGTGGCGGCGCGGCCGAGACGCGGCCCAAAACGCGTCACTGTGAAACGCTACATACAATCTAGTGTAATGCGAGGCGCGCGCGGCTGAGCAGCGCTGCCGAGACGCGTCGCTCTGAAACCAGCCTTATGTGTAATTCTAATTTGCAGTGCATTTTTCTAGCTTGTTATATGATATTTGTCACATTGTGCGGATTTTTATACATAGGTACGTAACAAGATGAGGGAGTTACAATAATAAATTCAAGAGTGGGGGGCAGTTAGAGGAGGAACAGAAAAAATCTTTTTTCCATTGATAAACAGTCACCAGTGACAGTACGATTACTTTTTGAATATTATAAAAAAACATTATGGAAATTGTTGTTATGTAATCATTAAATACGAGAATGATTTCAGGTTCAATGTACAGTTCAAAATTAGTCACACTTTCAGGAAAACTCATCTGAATTCAATTTATTAGACTGAATAATTAGTGAATGAAATCACCTCGTTTTGTGCAGTCACCATCGTGCGGTTCTTAGAAAACAATTGACCTGTGGCATCGTCCACTGATCCACTACTGCGCATGCATGCTAGCGCAGGTCGCAATGGCTGCCGCAATATTTTCCGTGTTTTCTTTACTGACCTGCCTTCTCAGGGAATGTTTGCGGATGTGCCATGTTCTTATAAAGAATGACTTGAAGAAAAGAAGTCGGGGGTTCCCGTGAAATATTTCAGGGCAGAGAAGAACCACCTAGGATCAATTTTCGCAGTAAAGTTTGAACTAAAGGAGAAAGCCGAAATTGGTTAAATTCAGTAGAAGTACGCTACGCCAAAACTTTTCGAACATTTTACCTCAGAAACCTTGCTTTAACAGACCAAAGTAGCGGATATTCTTCCGCAGACTGCGGTTGAATCGTGGTTACTCATAGCCAGGAATGACAGTTACGTTTCGGTTGGGATTGTTTATGCGGATTCGTATTACTACGTTATTGTGTCGGCTCCTATGACTTCCTCTCGCAGCGATGAATGAGTGACTCACGTTTCGTAATTATGTTCTGCCTACTGTAAACACACTCATATTTTATTAGATAACTCCGTTCGTCAGCTTTTGAGTATTTGATTACCTAATTTTACTACTATGTTGACATTTTATGGGATTTAAATTTTAGTGACGAGTTTGAATGCAGCATTCATTCTTATTTAAAGCAAATATTTTGATAGCAAATTGAAAAGTCATTAGTAAAAAATCTCGGTAAAAATTTAACGATCCGCAAAATCATTAAGCGGTCATCCTTAGGTACTTGAAAGCTTGGAAACCCGAGAATAAAAGCTCGTTTTGCGCAAATATGGCCGAAGAGCTGAGTGGGGCTAAGCACGAGCACAGGACCTTTCAGCGCGCCGACAATGCGCCATACGCTCGGCTCAAACACGCACGCGCGTTGTACGTGTCGCAGACAAACGCGCGTCCCGGAATCGTAAGTTCACATTCGTCTCACTTGGACAAATAATGTGTTTTTAACATTTCGTGTTGTTTTGTTAAATCGTAAATACTGGGCAAACACTAGTCGAGTGGCCGGTAAAGCTTGAAAGCCAGCGGAATGTCGGGCTTGGGCTGAACAATGCAGGCCTTGCCACGCGTGGAAACCGTCCAGCCTTGTGTTTAAAGAAATATGCCTAGCCTATTGCTATTTAAACCTCCAATCATTTGCTTAAACCTCAAATAAATGGCAATTGTTTCTTAAGTGAAACCTTAGCGTCAACGCAATGAATCACCAATGAGTTTACACATCATAGTTTAGATAAGAATTTTATTTCAAGCAATTCAATAACGCGGTCGATCCACACGTTTCTTTCGTATAGCCCTTTGTTTTAACGACTCATTTGAGCGGTATTTAATTTTTAAATCGTTCGTAAGTCAACTAAAGCCGGAGCGGAGCCGAGATCACTTGAATTCTAACGCTTTCCTTTGCCCAATGTCAAATATTTGAATTTCTTAAGTGGCCATACATTGACGAACTGTCGAGACGAACGTATGAAATATTTAATATTCATCGGTGTGCGTACTTAGCGACCGCGACCGATTACATTAGAGCGACGTTACCACAAAAGCCTGTTGTCCAATAATCACCCATGGTCTGTACAAGCACCGAACACTTGAAGTGCACACACACTTATTGTCTCGTGTCGCATTAACTTTTGTTTTGTGTACTAATTAGTGGGTGTCCAATATGAATACATAATAGAAAGTCGCGGTCCAGATGTGTGTTCGGTAAACAATAAGAGAGCTCAACCCGTTAGTCGCGTTTGTGTGTTTTATAGTTTTATGAACGGAGGCGGCGAGAAGAATCGATCTGAGACCGAATTACCATAACCATAACTCGTTCGGTTAATTATGTTGGTTTGTATGTGTGGCTATGGAACGGCTCTGGGCTGCGTTCCGTGGCCCGGCTCGCGTGTCCGACACCAAATCGCCCGGTGTCCATCTATGCAAATTTCCACGAAACGTTTAACCGGCTCCTTAGTCTCCCGGTAACGCTGTGCTACTCACAGCCTCATATATCACCAGTGTTGATGATCTCTTTCACTTCGAGGGCTTCTTTATTTGTGTCAGTGCTAACAATGTGCGCGCTATATCTTTTGAGGTCATTTTTCATTGGCTATATCGTGTGGGCGGCGTTTTTTCTTCAAACATAACTCATCCAGATTAAAAGGTGCTGATTTTATTCGGCTTTGATTAGTTAAATGAATGTTTTGTGTTGTTTTTATTCTAACTCACGAACGATCGGGTCGATCAATGATTTCATTGGTTTAATTTGATACAGAGTCAATGGGAATGAAGTTATATCGGAGGCAATAAAGCGTGATAAAACACTTAAAACTGCACCGATTTATAAACGTGAAGCGGTGAGTCAAATTAAGGGGTTGCACATCTAGTTATTGCCCTTAAGTACAATGTGAAGTAAATAAACGCGGTAAGAGAGCTGTGCGCGGGTAATTTGGCCGGCGAAGCTCATTTAAGGCTCGCTGGCTAATGCACGCTGGATCTTTGCTTAAAATAAAGCAAAAATAAATTAAAAACAATGCAAAAACAGCGCGGGACCTCGCGATGGGCGGACCACCGCGCGCGAGTGATCCACCACGATAATTACTCTGTCAGTTCAAAATTCTCCTCAAATATAAAAGTTCAAATGCCGTGTGACGCAGGCTATGCCGTATGATGCTGGTTTCGAATAGCATCATCCTATTTCTTTTCTGCGGGTGCCATGAAAGGCGACTTAGTTGCTTGAGGGTTTCATGTGTATTATTACAATTTTAGGCAACAGACTGACAACCGGGCATAATGATACACATCTACTCTCAATATTAGTCAGACGACGTGGCGATAGTGACCGCATTTTTACGGTCGTTAACGATCTGCCTTCCCCGCGACGATAAAGGCGTGGAATGTATGTATGTTTGAGTATAAAATTATCGCGGACTATTGCATAATTTTATTTGGAGTAGCAGACTTGCTTCAACACGTTTGAGTAGGTGACTCATTCCTACCTAATGAACTTGTAGTAGTATTAATGGACTGGATAGATAAGAATCGATAGGTGGGCAAAATACAGAGCTAAGATAATCAATCAAATAAATAAAACGATTAAATTTATAAACATACAAACTCGAAAAGAAAGGACAGTACTTAAGACCAAAACCTATACTAAACTATTAGAAAAAGATACTTACTTTTTTTTCGTACTTGTTTCCGCCGCTTTTCGCTTCGTGTCGACTGACCCTGTAGTCATGGAAGTGTATGTCCACGAAGTTGACAGTCGGCAACCAGCTCGGCGCCGTTTCACTGTACTCCCTCAAATCCTCCTCCTTCTTGTAGTGGAAGAAGCTTTTCGTATTCTTCAGTTTCCTGAAGATCTTTCTCGTTTCTCTTTTGAAGAGTTCTGCTCTAGGGTTGAGTTTCTTCTTCCCTGGCATTGCTAGGTTAGCAGGTCTATGGTGTCTTATGACAGGGGGCGCCTGTGTATCGTAAAGACGGTCGGTTTCTTTGGTCTGCAACGATTTTGTGCGGTCGTGTCGCTTGTGCGACGCTCTGGATTCAGTCGGTGTGACCAACATTGCTAATATCACTACTACGGCTATAGCTACCAAAAGCTTTTTGGGAAAACCTGAAACAAATGAAAAACAGGCTTAGTTCGTTGGTTTCTTTTACATGTGAAAAAATTAATCTATATCACAGGGGACGTGACGGCAGCGGGTGGAAAATTAAATTTTCTTCCAACAAATTGCCCTATGGAAAAATGGTTTTAAACAAAGTGAAACATAACAGAAGGTATGCCAAGACGAAAATATTTCCAAAAAAATGCAGCCGTGAGAAGCTTGCTCCTCAACCGTTGCATTCCCATCAACTCCGGGAGCCTCACATAAAAAATAACAAGCCTCGCGATTATCGTAAACGCATCGTATGCGTACGCGCACCCTGGACGACTTTCTACACCATTACAACGCACGTGATTTTTTATAATCTACTTTATAACTTACACTCTCGGCGTGATGAAATTTTGTGGCAGATGAGCACAGAATGAACCGTTTATAAAGCCCTAAGTAACCAGCTACATGAAGCATATTTTGTTCTACAATTTTTTATATATTGGTCTAGGTATGGATTTATAAGAATGACTTTTAGCATAGGTAGGGTCTCAAGTGGGTGTAGAAGTACTCATGAACATGAAACATGCAACTGCGAAAATGCATTTGCAAGGAATTTTGCAACGTATGAGTAGGTATTATGTTAAAATACTACTGCACAACTCATAATGGTGCTTATAAAATAAATTGCGAGATAAAGTTGCCGATTTATATTGTCACTTTTATTACTAAAGGGCCCGTCACTTTGAAATACTATTGCGTAAAAATAACAAACCTTCGATTTAACGTTAGCTTATTGGTGTTTTTGATGTTTTGCGTCGCGGGGCCGTAAAACATATTTTATGTGCAACAGCGGTGCAATTTCGCGGGCGTTTTCAAAAACGTTCACAGGCGTTCCGAGTTCTTTAAAGAAGCACCACCAACATTGCAACGCCTGCCTTTGTCCGCCCAGGTGCTAAAAAGGTAGAAAGTCTCCCCTTTCAAGACAAGCAATGTGATTTTACAACGTTTATAGCGCGCGCCGTCGCTAAATAAAAGGAATTTAAGCGTGAGCAATTTGTTGACCCGGCTGATATATTTTGTACCTACATATACTTCTTTAATCAATAAAGTAATTCGATTTCCTATAAAAATATATATTCTATAAAAATAAAATATTCATGTTACCAATTACTTTTCTTCGGAATCAAAACTTTGGGGAATCTTTTTCAAACAGAAGCTTTATAATGATCGATAGTAATGTGCTACGTTTGTCTTGTACACACCATTATTTCCCGTAAGTGCTATTTTTATTTATTGGCACATACATTTAAACAAGGGATTATCAGAATCACTTATTCGAAAATCAAATATTATGGCAGCAGCGGTCTCTTGCGGTGTTACGTCAAACAAGGATAAAGCATGATTCGCGGTCAGTAAGCAGCTGAGTCTCGAGCTGAGTTGAATCATTAGGTCAATCCGGGTAGTTGACAATTCATGTATGTTAAGCAAATGCTGCGCTGGCGCACACTCCACGTACAGGATGTCCGTTTTTCAGTATATTCTACAAGGGAGAATTGTAGGAAACTCACAAATTTATACTCGTTGAACCGCTTTAAATTTTTGGAGACAAAGGAGTAAGTATGTTTAAAGGTTGCCAATCAGATGTTAACATTATTTATGGTGAAGTATACTTCCTATAACTCAATATAACTATTAGATCAGCTTTTTTGTCTCTTTTCGTGTGGGACACCAAGTCGTCCAATAATTAGCTGTGATTTTAGTGAAGTTAATATGAACTCTCGGATTATATTCCTTTCTAATATAATTTAAGCAATGGCTAAGGCAGTTCGTCTACTCATGTTATTTTGCATAAATAAGAATGCATAACTATCTAAATATATGTACCAACATAAGAAATTTTGAGTTATATGTGGACCACCCTGTATATTGTGAAGGTAAGCTTTTTCTCATCATGGTTTACCTATCGCGTTATCACTTTCGTTTTTGTTTGCGTTGAGAGAGACGTAAATATTGAGTGCCTGATCATTCTTTAAATTTAAAATTGGTTATGAATGACCCATCCAATAGGAATTGTAAAACAATTGAACTTAGTGCGGTTATTTTTAAATTGAACTTTTGTACAAGTTGGTATAGCTTGACCATAAGGAGTAGATAAAAAATGAGGGCGCCACTTTCTTCGCGATCTGTCAAATCTAACAGATAACGCTTAACTATGGCAACAATTTTTCATAAAAGATGTTTTGTTAAATTTCATTTATTTTCTCTTCTGTCTGGCCAAGCTATATGCAATAATTTGAATTCGAAAAAAATTCGAGTTGCCTTTAAAATATGCGTATATAAACAAAATATATACTTTAGTTTGCTTCTGTGAGAAAAGAATATGCATGACGTATTGAGAAACGTGATTTTCAAACGTGAACTGTACCACCTGACGAGATACCTACCTACTACTAAAGGCAACCAAACAGACGGCATCGACATTAAACCACTGGGATTTCCGAATCCAGTCATTGTTTAGATAATAGTTTCTTCCGACAACAGTATCAATTTAAATCAAGGCACGCTATAAGTATATTGATTATTGTGTTTTATAATATATTTTCTTTATAAACATTTTGACATAAGTAGAACATAAATAATAATAAGATGTTGTAGGTATTTCAAAAATAAACAGGTCAGTAAATTAATTTCTAAGTGGAGTATTGAGTTAATTAAAAAAAATGAGTTAATGATATACTATATGAACCTAATATTCAAAAAGTATAGTAACAGTTATGTTATTATTTCATGAGAATCGATTAGTGACATAAAATAAAATCAAGACTATAAACATCAAGGAATTACTGATATGAAATTGTTTAGATATGACGTCGATTTCCTCATTTTGATAAAGATCTACTTAAATATTATTTTTATTCTCCTATTTAGTAAAATCTTGCAATCAATATATTTACATACTGTCGTCTGTTAAAATGTAACATAGCTAGTAAACCATCAAAGGCTATGTTCCGTCGGCAATCGTCAAAACAGACCTGAGTATAAGTAACTAGTTCAGAATAGGCAGAATTTCAAGTTATCATATCTCATACTAGGTACTTTAAATTCCTTAGATCCTCACTAGGTTACCAATGTGAAAAAAAAACTTCTGGGTTTATTAGCTTCAGTCACCCTTGCTTGGCTTTAGTGACCCTTGCCCTCTGTTCCTGATTTTAGTATACCTATTCCAGAAAAAGTAAAATTCAAATTTGGAACGCAAGCTGTCGACCGCACGCGCACATTCAGCAAGATTCTTTGATTGTTTGCCGACGGCCGATGTTGATCATTCCCACACGACTCGCGACATATCGATACTCATTCTCGTACTAATAAGCACTCGAATTGTCCACTTCCAAAAACGACCACGAATCTGCTTGGTAATCATTATGGGAACGTCGTGTGATCATTGTTTTAAACACTTTTTATTTGGCGAGAGCTTTTGATACGATTTGCATTTTTATTGTAATTCACTTTTTATGTTCACATTGGATTATTTTAATTGTGGACTTTTGAATTTGTCAACTTTTCAGTTAGAGATCGTTAATTATGTATAATAAGCTTTTAATAGCTTGCTAAATTGTTTAAGTATTTATTTACATACAAGTAACTAGTATAAAACTTTCTTTGTTTGATTATCATACAATATTTCAACAATAACCTGTTCATTACTATTTCATATTATATTTGTTGTCAAACTTAAATAGGCGGTTCCGGTGGCGGTTGTAAAAAGTTGTATTCTATGCTTACCCACATTACTTTGTTTACACTTGAATTGACAGATCAAAAAAAATCTTTGATTATGAATGAGTAACACTTAGATAAAGAAAACTTAAAAGAATATTGGAATAAACTTTATAAAAACAATTAAAAAACACACACCAGTTAAAAAGACATCCATGAACAATGCATTGATGTGGCTCCTTCAGGCAAGTCCATATTCATGTACGATTTTTGAAAACGTAAAAGGACCTCAAAAATAACACTGGCTGAAACACTCGCGGTTTTAAAAATTAAAACAGGTGGCACGTTGGCACGTTAAACACTTTTTCGTATTTCGGTTTTCGAACACTAGTGGGGTTGGTTCAAACTGAAAGGAGTTCGCATTCGCGCGGTATGTGTGCGTGTGTCACTGGCGTAGCGCGAGGAGCGAGTGCGGGACCGGCGCGCGGGCAACCTTCTCGACGAATGCCCACCGAAATGCTGAGTGCTGTATGAAATAGCCGGTTAAAGTATGCGAAAACCCTAACCCGCCGCCGCCCGCCGGAAAGCGAACTCCGACCGGAGTTCCTTCTTTCATTTACGAGAAAAACCTTTGGATTTTGCAGGATCCGGCACATGTCATTTATATTAAACTTTATTCCTCGTAAGCTAACTTTCTTTGACACGAAATGTTACTTTTTACTTGCTAAGAATAGTTAGGTAGTTATGTGGTTAGTTCATTTCATGGAAAATATAATAAATCATTAAATTGGATGAAAATAAATTAATGGTTTTGTTATAGGTACTTTCACATAACACGTCACTGTGATTTATAATTTCACATTATTATGATATAGGCTCGCGTAGGTTTTGCGGGTTGCTTTTACAGGTTGATTTTACTGTATATCAATTATAATTAGGTGAATATAAGTAATCTACATTCACAAGGACTGATGAAATCTCTATAAATAAGTATGTATAATACAAAGTATACTAATAAAGATTGTATCACGTATGGGGATTAACAGCTAATAATTTGATAACGATTTGATAATATTCATTTTATTTTGTACTAGACGCTGAACTGGTGGTTGTTGTAGTTTATATAGTATGATTATTGGTATAATTAAATTATATTGATCCGAATTTAGAGCCTGAAATTTTGTTTGCGAATTCTGCATACCGCATTTTGACTTTGGAAATACATATTATTTGGCCTGCACTAGTTTTCAACTAAATACCTATAGCAATTAAATAACTCACCTCTAAATCACATGAAAATTCGTACAAATTACTTGTGTTAAACTAAATTAGCAGTTTTTTGAAGGATCAATTTATTTGCTTACATTTCTTTGGTTACAATCTGGCAAGTGCTTGTGATGGTTGCTTGCTGACTAGCCTACTTAATTAACAATAAAAAATGGTTCCGTGCTTTGGAGAGCACGTTTAATCGTCCGTCCCTGTCATGTCAGACATCTATGATTACTAAGATGGCAATTTTTACAAAACCATGTCATAGGTCTAGTAGTAGAAGGTGGCTGAAAAACTCTAACAATCAGGGTTCATTGGTTCGCTGGACGACTCCGTGTCCCACACAAAAAGAAGACAGGGAATCAATAAATTGTCCTCTACAATATTTCCTTTCCCCGTCTAACGGAAGTTTTTTAGGTTAAAAAATTAATTGAATTGACAGACTGACAACCTGCCACTATAGTGATACACATGTTTTCTGTAACAACCTTGGAAAACAATCCTCAAAAATGACAGACGTGGCGATAGCGACCGTATTCTTCCGGCCGTTAACGCTCTGCCTACCCCGCAAGGGACACAGGCGTGATATATGTATGTAAGTATGTCTAATGCAAGCGACATTCAGCGCCACTCTACGGCTCGACGGCGTCGGTGATTCACCGATGAGTCTCTCGGATTTGGTGCGGCGTGAGTTTTTATCGCCACGTGCTCGCCGCCGTAGCTACTCGACTATGCGATCATCAATCGACGACGATAGCGCTCCTACTTAGCTAGGTGAGAGAAAAATCGGACTGCAGGTTTACTTTACTGAAACTTCCAGTTATTGCAATGAATTTTTATACAAAAATTAGCATTACCTGGGTCCCTGGTCTTTGCTATTTTTTGTTATAACGCCATCGTCATTTCTATCTATCGGTTTTCTATACTTCAAACTGTAAACTACCGATTTATCAAATCCATCTAACTGGCATGTTATCGACAGCAATTTTTATTTAGCAGACTTCGATCCCTGTTGTACCATTTTTCCGAATGATATTCTATATTATATATATTCTATTGCGTACAATAAATTGTTAGATTAATAAATAAACGGTTTTTTCGTGTAAAGTAGCTCCTTTTGAAAAGGGAATAGAGTTTGAAAGGGGATAGACAGTTTGAATTCTATATATTGAATATTTATACATATCACAATAATGCATTTGTAGGTATAATAGGTATATGATAAGATAATACGAGTGCATATCTACCTAGTTACCAAGATTAACGGTATTTCCCAAGTTGTGAAACAAAGAAAATTGTCATAGGTAGGTCATTTACCTTTCTTACGTTATTTTTAAGTAGTTATACAATTTCATTTCAGTTTTTTTTTCGGTTATTTCTTATTTTATGAATAATTTATGACCAGCTCTAAACATATGTAATATAGAATTCATCCCATATTACATATCAGAAGCGTGTCGGCTTAATTTTTAACTATTGAATGGTTGATTTTCCTACTTTTATCAAATTCATACAGAAAAAAGTTTAAGACTTCTTCGCGCTTGTATTGAAAATAGCTTTTTGCATTACATATATTTCATTAAATTTTAGGCTCTTGTGATAAACATTTCTATTACAAACCAATAACAAATCGATGCAACTTTCCTTTATGCTTATGTTGCGTACCGCGATATCGATCACCTTTACGTCAAAATTCTTTTGTTGTATTGATAAAAAACTCATACGATTTTACACTTGTGTACTCGCGCGCGTGATACCGACTATGTCTTTCAGCTGTAGGACACACCATAAGCTAGCGCTGCGTCAACAGCGGTTGTGCCTTGGACCTGCGTCCACAGTGGTTTTAGTATGGCGATTGACGTTTCTAGTTCGAATCTGACAGACGCATGCGTTGTGTGAATTTAGATGATACTTAACCTAGGATTCGGGCCAGGTTAGCCTTCGGGTTGCAGAGGTCAGATGCTAGTTGTTCTGTGCAAAAAACTTGGTTCCACGTCAAATCTCCTAGGTTAGGTAGCCGACCCCGACAGAGAAAGGGATAAGGCAAGGAGAATGATGACTTAGCGCTGCGTTCTGCGTAAAGTGTGAGAACGACCTACTTGTGTGTGTTTCTGTAATGTCACAGTCGAAGAGCTAATATGGCGAGTCTATATTGATACTATGTTCGTTGAATCTCAGCAACTATCTGTGCCGAGCCTTCCCAGACTTGATTTGTTTTGTTTTTTATTTGAGTTTCGTGTTTGGTCCTTTCGTTCTTTTTCGCGCCCCACTCGTGAACAAACGATATAGTGGACATAACCTCAAAGAAAAATGAAAGCTCGGATCATTGGCTCGGCATGTTTGACCGTGAATAGGAATGACGACTGATATACTAGTAGGTAATAGCGAAAGAGGCTTGGCATAAAGATGATTAAGATAATAAACCGATTTGATCTATAAAATTTAGACTTTATCAAGTTACTTTATGAAATATCGTCAGAAATTCCCACGTACTCTTGATATTTCAGAGAAAAAAGTGAACAGTAATTCATCAAACTCGTAAATATTCCGTTAAAACACAGGATGTTAGGAAAAGTAACTTTAATTTCAAGGTATGAACCAGTCCATGAAACTGAACATCATACCTCAAGAAACATAGATCGAAATATGAAAAAAAATTGTACCCACATACATGTGGATGGTCCAATTTTTTATATATATTACGACCTATGTTCCTTGGGCAAAGTTGTTCAGTTGTAGTTTTTTCGTAGTAAGGTTCACACTTTAAAAGGAACTCTATACTTATCTTAACACCCTGTATAAAATCATAATTGAACATACATAATAAAAGTAATCGCAACGTAATTTTCATCAGGCATTAACAATTATCGTGATCGATAATCTAATACTACGATATCAAGTGGATATAAATATATCTTCTGCATTTACTATTATAATTTTTCCCATTGTTTCCGCTTACATAGTGTTTCCCACCAGGTGTTTGCCCCAGTGATATAATGACATGGCTTTCATCTATTAGAAGATTACTGTTTTTCATTATGACTTTTTTTCCTTTGCAGAATGATTGTCTCTCTTGGATACGCAGAAATGGGTAATGGGAGAGGCTTTTCCAATACTTCGCTCGTCAGTGAGTCACGGGTTTCCCGAAATTCAGGGCGGTTTAAGTTATGGGGTGGTTCATTCGTATTTCGACTTGCCAAAATATTTAAACAATGGGTTAAAATATGAATCAGGGTAACTGTAGGTAAACTATACGTATAATAACGAACTCGCAGCCAGTCAGACGTCTTCTTGTAGTTGTTAGGCGGTTAAAAAACTCAAACATCAAGGTTCATCGGGACCTTAGATTTTTGAAGGTGCGCTAGCGAGACCTTGAATAATCTAAGATCGGGACGTTCATGAGTCGATTCTGTCTCCTACACTATGGGAGAAGAAAAAAATAAACTACTAAAGAATTCTAACAAGATATTATATCAATAAGAATATTATAATGAGGTAAACTAATTAAATTACTTATTACTTATATATTTACTTGTAGGTATACGATATTTTATAGTTGTAAGGGTTTTGCTGACTTAGGTTCAAAAGTGCTATAATCTAAGTCCCCGTCCACACGGGACTACGCCGTCGGAACTCCTACAAGATCGGGTGTAACTTATCAAAATGAGTTCACAGTTACTCACCGCGTGGAAAGCGCGCGGGTAACCTTAGATCAGATGACGGTACTCGTGTAGTAGTCAGAAAACGTATTAGTTTTCGTGCTATCGCCGGGGGCTGATTCAGACTTGTATATTTTTAAATCAATACTGTTTGTAATACTAGTGATTTGCGTACTCGTTTCAGCCGCAACTGTTTTTCGGCTTTCTCGTGAATATGGCAAGTTTTTCCGAAGTAAAAAGTAGATAACATGTTATTTTCTGGTTATGCCAAATTTTGTCCTATCTTGTCAAATCTTTAAAGCGTGGAGAGGCAACAAATATACGGATATGAAAACTATAGGATGTAAAATATTGGTATGGAGAGTAAGGGCACGGGGCGCCGGCGTTTGCGGTTTTCGATAATAAGTATGACAATCTGATGAACTATAATGTTTATACCAACTTTAGAAATTCCTTTGCTACTACCTACGAAATTTTCGTATAGTTATTATATAATGACGTACCTATTTGGCTACGTAATACGGGTAAAAGGAGAATTATATTATATACGCCGTGTGATGCCGGCTTAGAATAGCATCACCCCACATCCTTCCCGTGGGTGTCGTAAGAGGCGACTAAGGGACTCGGAGAGTATTGGTGTATTACGATTTTTAGGCGACAGGCTGACAACCTGTCACTATAGTAATACACATGTTTCCTGAAACAACCTTGGAAAACGATCCTCAAAAATGTCAGACGTGGCGAGCCTACCCCGCAAGTGATAAAGGCGTGATTTATGTATGTATATTATTGTTTCCTTTTGAAAATCCTGTTACTCAGTTTCAGTGGGCTAAATTCCTTAACCTTTTGGTTTGAGTTAATCTTAGTTTACCGTAAGACTGGCTTCCGCGGCCGGGTTCGCCTGCGCGCTGACCACTAGCGAGTGGCTGCGCATGCGCATTGTCTGACACGAGCGCAGTATAAATCACACAATGTCTAAGCTGATTTGAAAACCTATCTATTTGCCTATTTCCGCTTTCTGTTTGACCAACCACAGTGTAAACAAATATATCTTATATATTTTAACCATCAATTTCATACACGTTTGTACCCTAGTTTCATTTAAGAAGGTTTTCTCTCTGATCGACTTGATGGCAATAAATCGATTTAGATATGTTTAACTTTTCAAAAATCACCTTAAACAATAAAAAATGTTGAGCAATTAAGCAACCAGTCAATTTTAACTATGTTATTTATTCGGGCATTTCCCACATTTTTGAAAATATCTCATTAAATTATAAAATTAATAAAATAATTTATTAATTAAATAATTTATTAATATTTCGATTAAGCACTTAATCGATAAGCGATATTTTCTGAAAGCTAAACCGCATAATAATTTTTATATACGCAACAGGCGTGCTACATGAGTAGTACAGAATTATTTATACTTATTTATACCAATATTTAAGTCATCGTACCGGATATAAAATTAGGTTTCTTACTTGTTTGACTTGCTACATTAAGTCATCGAGTTAAAGATAAATATATCATTCATCAATGATAGTAATATAATATGACAAGATATCGATAACGTCATTAGCATAATAAATTATAAATGCATCACCTTTAGGTACGATTGTTTACGAACTCTATTTATTATGGATAAAACGTAGGTAAGTACTAAGAAATAATTTTATGAATGAAACTCACTGTATCTATGATACGTAGACTGTCTCGTCGAGGAACATCCATTGCAACAATTGCAAATATCGATCATCTTTGATGATTCAATTATCACAGATACCTACTAAAAATATCTTTGGTATTCACACTATTTAAAATTAGAACACAGTTTTGTATCACTGGCACATCAACATCACTTTGATTTTTATGACGAAGTTTTTCTTTTAAAACTATGTTTTTGAATTTGGAATTGGCGCGTGTTTACGTTCGTTCAGGATGGCGCGCGCTGGCTGTGGCGCGGTCGCGTTCAGTTGCCGCGTTACGTGTAAATGTGTGTCCCGAACGGATTTCCATCGCTTTTATGGTGGCCGGCTGGCGCACACCGGCTGAAATTCCATAAAAACTGCTGCAAACAATTTTTGATATTTTTTTGGCATACCAACTTATTTATTATTATTAGAAATATTTTTCTAGAAATGGAATGAAATTGTAATAAAGTAGGTATACTTATTTTTTTTATCCTAGTGTCCTGATTTGTAGGATGATAAGAAGGAGATATGATTGTTTTGGAGAGTATCGTCATACCGATTAGGTATTTCCAGATTAACTTATAGATTACCTTCATTTTGACAATTTTAAGGCTATAATTAGTCGGCTTAACGCATTACTATAATCATTATCACGATGACAAAATCTTTTTTACAGCCATGTCAAATTATCACAAAATCACAAAGTCTTCAAGGAAATTTAGGACGCATCGTTGAAACTGAAACTTCACCCAGTGTGCCCCGCGCCTAAGATAGGGGGTGCAAAAAACGGTTTGTTTGCATAGAGGGCCGGCCGTGACGTCACGACGGCGACGTCGTGCGCGCCGGGACGTAAGCGCCGTCTTACACGCACACGCGCTTACGCAACCGCTAGTCCAAATAAATACATGTGCACTACAACCGGATCCCGCGCCCTGTGAAAATCGTAGCGCTGATAAGCAGATTTAGGGCCTGCCTATGTTATGACGCAGGTTGTGACTAAAACTGTATGTTTAATAGTTATTAAACTTTATCTAGGTGCCGAAGTTGCCTGTGGGGCACCGAGTCAGTACAGTTTCACGTAAGTATTGCTGATTGATTTTCCATCCTACTGTTATTTCAAAACAATAGTACCTACCTACCTAAATAATAATATCTTTGGAAGTATTCTTCCAATTTTTAATTGCATTTTAGTTTATCTTTACAAACAGAAATAATAATCTTACTATAATAATACCCTCGCAACTAATACCTATAAAATATTAAATTCCGAAATAAAAATAACAGCCCCTGAAATTAAAGAACTTTTCTCATTACCTACGTGTCTCGACATAAAAAAAAACGTCCTGTAGCATAATTTCCTTTATTCCAAAAACGTTTTAAATGCACAATGACCTAAACGAATAATGTCCTGAACGCATAAAGACCTAAACGTGTAATGTCTTACACGTTGAATGTCCTGTAGATCTCTGCCAAGCCCACTTAAGTTAAAGCGTGTTTTTTTATTAAAAGTCATTGAAATTTAAAATAAATAATTAGATCCAAACATAGCCTACATTCAAATCTCGTAATCTGTAACTGGTAAGTTATCAGTTTTTTATTTTTAGCTGAAACCCGTCAAAGTTGCGTGGGTAACTAAAATCTTTGTTTTTGTTACCACCATCTGCGAAACGTTTCTAGAAAGTGCGTCCACACCCGGGTTCCATTTTTAAATTCGTCCTTGTGGAATACATTTTCAGGGCGTGTTGCTAGACCAATCCCGCCTCCGGGATCGCGATCCTCTGATTGGTCGGCCAATGTAATCCTTTCGACTCCCGCCCACGTCTAATTTAAGACGAAATCAGTCCGAGGAAGCCGAGCTAATGAGGGGGTGAAGCAGCGCGCGGGAGGAGCAGGCGCGGGGGTACGGGGAAATAGCAAGCGCAGCGTAGCGCAGGCTCCCGCGCACGACTTGACGGTATAGGCGAGAGGTTTAGGGTAAACGTACTAATAGTAGAACTATTTTGTATTCTCGATATGTAGTAAATTTTTATGTAATATTATAAATGTTTCGTACCAGGACGTTATTTTATTTTTTAATGCAGCAAAATTTAGTTCTACATAATGATAATACCTATGTATCGACTTACTTATTGTTTTGAAACCGCGCATAGTTAGTTGGGTATAGGAAGAATAATAATGGATGGGGTGAAAGGGGGCACAAAAACCAGCTCAATGCTCCAAGCCAACCTCACCTGCCCGCGGTGCATCCTGCCGAACAGCGAACGAGGCTCTGGCGACCGACAAATGGCGGTATAACCATTTCGAAATGATGGCGTAGCTAAATGCCACAGACCGGTGATGGGCAGCAGCATCACCGGTGCGAAGAGCTGCGTCCTGCGATCGCCAAGACGCACGCCTGGCGGGGCGATTATCCTTTAAAGGCAAACCCTCATGAAACAAGCCATCGGACCAAGGCCCCCAGTCCCCGGCCGCCCCGCTATTCCTGGCCAAGGCGGCGGTCATGGTAACGGCGGGTCAGGGGGTGCTAAGAATCACCGGGTCACGATCGGCCGCCAACCCAAACTGACCCTGGCTACGTTCAATGGACGCACGTTACGACTGGACGAACACCTGGCGCAATTAGAAGAGGAGCTGAAGCACATAAGGTGGCACATTCTAGGGTTATGTGAAGTCCGAAGAGTGGGGGAGGACACCATAACTCTGGGATCGGGCCATCTTCTGTATTACCGAGAAGGAGATCAGCCCTCCCAAGGTGGCGTCGGATTTCTGGTTAATAAGGTTCTCTGTGCCAACGTTGTAGAGATATCAAGTGTGTCGAACAGGGATGAAGGGATGAAGTTCTGCGAGATTAGACGTAAGAGCAAAAAGTCCAAACTTTCGACGGAAACTCTCAGCTTAATGGAAGAGAGACGTACAGACCCATTGTCAGCTTCGACGAAAAGTCAAGAGCGCAACAAAACCATCCAGAGGCTCGTGCGACGTGATCTCCGATCCGCAAACACGCTCTTGATTGAAAAATCAATGGAGCAGAATCGGGGACCAAAAGTGTTCGCACGGCCTTTGGGTAGGAGCCACCTGACGAAGCTGACAACTGAATCTGGGGAAGTCGTCGCATCCAAGCCGGAGGTTCTGTCGGAAGTGGAAGACTTCTATGGCAAGCTCTACGCCTCGCAAGCTTCAAAGCCCGTACCCGATACTGAGGATTGCAGAGCCACCCTCACACGCCACTTCACCGAGGACCTGCCCGAGATCAGCCGAGACGAGATCGAAATGGCCCTGAAACAGTTAAAAAATGGAAAAGCCCCAGGGGAGGACGGGATCACGACAGAGCTCCTAAAAGCTGGAGGAACTCCCTTATTGGAACAGCTCCAACAGCTCTTTAACTCCGTTCTCTTCCATGGGAGAACTCCGCAGGCATGGCACAGAAGCATGGTGGTACTGTTCTTCAAAAAAGGAGACAAAACCCTATTGAAGAACTATCGCCCGATTTCGCTTTTGAGCCATGTTTACAAACTGTTCTCCAGGGTCATCACGAACCGTCTTGCGCGAAGACTCGATGAGTTTCAGCCTCCCGAGCAGGCCGGGTTTCGAAGGGGTTATAGCACCATAGACCACATTCACACGGTACGGCAGATTGTACAGAAGTCTCAAGAGTACAATCGGCCCCTGTGCTTAGCGTTTGTGGACTATGAGAAAGCTTTCGACTCCATCGAAACCTGGTCTGTTCTGGAGTCTTTGCAGCGTTGCCAAGTCGACTGGCGATACATCGAAGTGATGAGATATCTGTATGAAGCCACCACAATGACCGTACAAGTACAGGACCAGCGAACTAAACCTATCCATCTCCATCGAGGAGTGAGACAGGGGGACGTCATATCCCCGAAACTGTTCACTAACGCTCTGGAGGATATGTTTAAGACGCTGGACTGGAAAGGTCGTGGTATTAATATAAACGGCAAGTACATCTCTCACTTACGATTTGCAGACGACATCGTCATTATGGCAGAAACGCTGTAAGACCTACAACGAATGGTAGATGACCTAGCTGATTCTTCTCGCCGCATCGGTCTCCGGATGAATTTGGATAAAACCAAAGTCATGTTCAACGAACACGTTGATCCGGAACCGATTGCCGTAAATGGAATCCAACTCGAAGTTGTTCAACAGTATGTCTACCTAGGGCAAACGCTCCAACTAGGTAGAAACAACCTTGAGAAGGAAGTCCAGATAAGAATACAGCTGGGTTGGGCAGCATTCGGAAAACTCCGTCGAGTCTTTTCGTCGCCAATACCGCAATGCCTTAAGACGAAAGTCTTCAACCAGTGCGTCCTACCTGTCATGACATACGGAGCCGAAACGTGGACACTCACGGTACGACTGGTCCATCAACTGAAAGTCGCTCAGCGAGCTATGGAGAGAGCTATGCTCGGAGTTTCTCTAAGGGATCGTATCCGAAACGAAGTAATTCGACAGAGAACTAGAGTGACCGACATAGCTCAACGTATTAGCAAGCTGAAGTGACAGTGGGCTGGTCATATCTGCCGAAGGACCGATAACCGCTGGGGTAAGCTGGTCACTGAGTGGAGACCGCGTATCGGCAAACGTAGCGTAGGACGCCCTGTGGCAAGGTGGAGCGACGACATACGCAAAGCTGCGGGCAGTGACTGGAGAAGTAAACCCGAAGACCGGGTTCAGTGGCGTGCTTTAGGAGAGGCCTATGTCCAGCAGTGGACTACAATAGGCTGTTAATGATGATGATGATGAATAATGGATAATGTCTAGTAATCCGACGAGTAGGTATGATCCCGATCCCAAAGCCAAGCTAAAATGCGTTTATCCATGCAAAGCATTCTTACCCTTATTTTTCTTACCACATTTACGAAAACTATAAAGGATGCTATCAAACCCCACGATTATCCATGGTCACCTGCTGATAATAATTTTTTATGATTAAAATTATACATTTGCTTTTTCGGAACTCGCCAGTGACGTATTGATTTATGTGAAATTATTTTTTGAAGTACAAAACAAGGTTGTACGGAACCCTCCTCGCACGAATCTAATTCGCGCTAAACCGGTATTTATCCATCCACACTAATTTTGTAAATAAGATAGATAGCGTTGCCCCGTAGGTATAACCGCGAGGCACAGGAAGGCAAAATACCATACCATACCATAACAGCCACAACAATCTACTGCTGGTAATGGGCCGCCCCCTATTGGGGGGTACTACAATACAGTATGTAAAAATTTAAATTACTACAAATATTTTGAGGGGTAAATCAGTCCATGAAACTAAAAAAGATTTCCAAAAAAACAGAAGTCGAAACACAACAACTTTTTTTCCTCCCATACAAAAAACTGGGCGGCGACGGGCGTACCAGCCAACAAATTTTGTAAGGGAGGACAATTTTTTTATTTTGTCCTGTGTTTCTGAGGAAACGTTTTTCATTTTCATGGATGCCTTAGAATATTTGCAGCAAATTTATATGGATAATACTAAATAAGTCAAACGAGTCTCTCTGCCTAAAATCCTAACCAATGTACTTAGCCATAAAAGAAGTCTAATAAACAATTACAATTACAATTACAATTACAATATAATTGTATTTTTACCATAAAAAAAAATCTAGTCCTTGCAATGTACTTCTACCCTACTTTCAAAAAAATACATCGCTAGAATACGTAAACATTAGTGAGAACTACTTTACGCAAGCAATGTTTTTTATAGGTACTTACCCTTTCAAGTTACTAATCCTTTGTTTTTTATAGGCACGCTTGGAAAGCGTCGCCTTTTTTTCTTTTATTAGGCATTATTCTTCCCCGCTAACTAAGTTTCGTAAACACGACGCTGCTAGAAAAAAGTTGTACGTGTCTGCTTCCGACGAGGCTCGGCGGCCGACTGAGGGGACGCGGGCGCGGTGGAAGTGGGCATGCTCTTGCGCAAACCCAACACACTATTGCGTTTGTGTTATTTTTTAATTAATTTTAACGAAAAAATCAGAAAATTGACGCCATACGTTGATAACACATATAATAAGGAAAAAGAAGACACAAAATAAATTATGAAATATTGGATAACAATCAAATCGTTCAGCTTTTTAGTGTAAAAAGTGGCCGGAAAACGCAAAATCAGAGCCTACTTTGCGATTTTTTTCTATCGAGGCAATTTTATTAGATCGTGTTTCGGGCCCCATAGTTTTGTAGCAAATATCTTAAAGTACTACTAAAATTAATATCATTTCATTTTATTGAGATTTCAAGAAATGGTTTAGCAAATTCCGAACACTATTTTACCTTCTCGCGACGGTTTCTGAGCCGATTTCGCCTTAAACCTAAAAAAGTTGCAACAGAATTCCAAATTTGCGTACCACAATTTGGCCCTTATCAAGTCAACGTGCTGGCTGTAATCAGTCGTGTCCTAGAAATGATGCGATTGGCTGAAAACAAAAATGGCTTCTCCAATAAAAACGTTATTGGCCTTTTTGAAGTTCAGGTATACGCATACTTATCAGCGGCGAACGAACACAACGCACCGAACGAACCGAATTTTAGAATTCTTTATATGACATCCTATGAAACCTCGCATATTTTCCTGAGCCGAATCGATCGAATCGGTCAAATCCGGCAGGATCCCAGAATTCCTAGACGGAAATTCGGATGAAGTCACCTGATTTGGTTAGAGCGATGCTGTCGAATCGGCTGATTGGACAGCATTGGCCGATGCGCTTGTATTCTGACAGTTAAATGCAACAGAGTAACGTTTCTTTATTTTTATCAATACAAAAATGAGTATTAATGGCTTCATAAAGGCAGTTTCACTCATAATTCGCTTTAGTGCGCTGCATACATACATACATACATACATATATCACGCCTTTATCCCTTGCGGGGTAGGCAGAGCGTTAACGGCCGTAAGAATACGGTCGCTATCGCCACGTCTGACCTTTTTGAGGATTGTTTTCCAAGGTTGTAGCGGAAAATATGTGTATTACTATAGTGACAGGTTGTCAGCCTGTCGCCTAAAGTTGTAATACACCAATACTCTCGAGTCCCTTAGTCGCCTCTAGTGCGCTGCAAAAGGTGTAAATTAAAATAAAAACTATTCTTTCGCCGCGGTCGATTCGTTTGATTCGTTCGGTGTAGTCGGCGCGGATGGTGTGCGTGGCCTCCATAGAATTCGATTCGTTCGGTGCGTTCGGTTCGTTCGCAGCCGATACCTAAGTGTGCGTTTACCTTTATCTGAAACGTTTCACATTTTTTAACAAGACTGGTGATTGATTGAGATAGTTAGCCGAATAGTGTAAAATATAATAAAATTATAGAGAAATCGGGCAAAAAAATTACGTTATGAATAAAAAGAAGTCCAAAAACTAAAACCCGACTACTGAGATTTGCGCTCTAAAAAGTAAGAAACAAGAAATCTGAAATAATAACTACTCACAATTAAATGTGTTTTTCGTCTCCAATATTCATACAAAGTTAACAGCTATTATAATTTATTTTCATGGCAGTTTAATATAAAGTTGATAGTGGTTTTCAGGTGATAGCTGTGGTCGTTTGCCACGTGTTCTTGTACTATCTAGTTTATAAAATAAATAAGGCAACGTGGCAAACGACCACAGCTTTCACCTGAAAACCACTATCAACTTTATATTAAACTGCCATGAAAATAAATTATAATAGCTGTTAACTTTGTATGAATATTGGAGACGAAAAACACATTTAATTGTGAGTAGTTATTATTTCAGATTTCTTGTTTCTTACTTTTTAGAGCGCAAATCTCAGTAGTCGGGTTTTAGTTTTTGGACTTCTTTTTATTTTAATTATTTTGGGGTTGTAAACTTAAATCTTCACGATTGTTTGTGGGTAGATATAGGTAGGTACTAGTTTAAACTGTATTATGATTTTGTTATGTATATATAAAATATGGTAGTTACCCCCCGTGTGATTTCATTACCAAAACAAATTCTGAGGGGTCAAGCCCCTGCCAACCCCCGTGTCGATGCTTGCTGTTGGTTTTATTACTAAAAAAGATGTCTCCGTTTCTTTTTCTGCGAGGGGGGAAAAGCCCCCTTCAACCGTCCGTGTCGATGCTTGCTGCTGGTTTCATTACCAAAACCAATGTTATAATTTATTACTTTATAGCTACGTATAAAATTTAATATGAATATATTAAGCGTTGTAACGCAAAATTTTAGGAAAAATGCACAAATATCTACTTTTAGAATTTTAGTAGTAGGATCTCTTATGTACAGTCAGCAATAAAATAAGGTGTACAGGGTTGCTCCAATCGAATCGATATATTATTGTCCGAAATAAAAATGTCAATATCATGGAAAACAGTTTTCGTAAAGTATGTCATTTTGTATTAAAATTTATTTGTAGAATATCAATAATTTACTCGAAAATAAATTAGCGGTACCTTCAACTTGGATCCCATTAAATGAGATCAAAAATATGACAGTTGTTCGTTTGATACATAACGCGATATAAACAGTTGCAGCTGATGTCGATTTCCAATTAGATGTTTGTTTTTTCTCTCTGAGGGGTTAGCCCGCTCAACCCCCGTGTCGGCGCTGGGAGCTGGTGTCAATTTGCAAACAGATTTTTACTTTCCTCTGTCCTATACTGCGTTGGCTGCTGATTTAAGATATACCATAAAATAACCACATCCTTGTTCAGAATACATTTTTGTTTAGTATTTTACTCAAATTAATTTTATGACCAAAAACGACTGGCTAGTTGTCAAAATATTACGTTTATCAACACTCAATAGATCTTGTTAAGACATCTTAACTGACATGTCATATTTATATGCAAAATGTTTTAATATCTTTGCTAAAAGCATTTATTCAACATCTTGTTCAAACATATTTTGTATGCAGTAGCAGTACGTGTTGTGTGTGACAATTTTGGTGCAGCTACTCAATTGAGTAAGTCAAAAGTCTCAGACAACAGATGTCGCTGTTAGTTTTCCTAAAACGCGAATTGTCTCAATAGCACCACCTTTTTGAAAAGTATTGAAAAATATACCGATACCGATGTACCTGCTACTTGTACTACTTGAAAAATTCTGACATAAGGGCGACCGATGTTGCGCAGTAGTAGTGCGACTGCCTTTGACGCAGAAGGTTCCGGGTTCGATTCTCGGTGGGTCACTCACAAAGTTGATATTTATCACTTGGGGAATTTGTTCACAGTCTGGTTAGGACATTGCGGGCTGAACCACCCGATTATCCGTAAGTAAGATGGTTCCGTGTTTCGGATGGCACGTTAAGCCTTAGGTCCCGGTTGCTGTCTATGATCACTTTAGACGGCGGTCGTTACACAACCCTGTCAAAAGCCTGCTACCTGCAGAGAGCGGTTGAAAAATTCTGACACTATGGTTCATCGGGTCGTTGGACGACTCAATGTCCCTCACGAAAAAGAAATTGAGTCGTTAGACGACTTCGGCGTCCTACACTAAAAGAGAGAAAGAGAAAAACTTATGTACCAATTTCATACTAAAGTGACATTGCGTAAATGCAAGAAAGTTTAAATCTTTCACCTACATTATATATTTTTTTGAATTGTGCTATTTAAGCCCTTTCGTTTGATACCCAACACGATACCACTAGAAGAAAAAAAAAATTTTGTTCATATCTTTATAAACGCTAGAGGGCGCCATGTTCACTTTATTGTGACATGACATAGCCTATAACCATCGGACTGTTCAGACGCATCTACTGACACCTCATTTGTCAAATTCTGACATGTAGATTGGGAGCTAGGAGGGAACAAAGGAATTTTTGCCACATACATACATACATACATACATACATACATACATACATACATACCGGTCAAAATCATAACCCTCCTTTTTGCTTTGCTGTAGTCGGGTAAAAATAATGTACCTATCTAGCTCTCATAAATTTTGTTCGTTCTCGTATTTCTTTACATGACTATTACTCATATGGGAATGTTTAGGTGATGAATCACATCATCAATTTCATCATATATTTGTTTAAATACTGTTGTCATCATCCCTATGCGTAGGTGAATAAGGAAATTGTGTTTAGGAGTTTAGGAAATTCCTAGCAGCCGCCACTTCAAACATTTTTGTCGGGCGTAGCAAATGTTTATGTTGCTACGCCGTAGTAGGTAGGTACGTAGTTTTACGTCACCGTATAGTACAATACCTACCTACAATACAATTATTACTGTTTTTTTTTTAAAAGTACATCGCAATAATTTATAGGATATGCTTTTGCAAAACTGAAAAAGTTTCAGGAGGGAAAAAAACAGTTGTCTGTAAAGTCGGTTTTCTGACGATAGTTGAACGTGACAAGATCATAAGATAATACCGACGGAATGGTAGCATTTCCCAAATGTTTTTTTTTTCTTTGTGGGATAATACGCTGCCTCTTTGTCTCTCGTTACGCGCTCTCGCTTGTACTTCAAGCCTTATGGAACACCTCAGAGCTAGGTAACGCCGCATGTGTCACGCTTTTAGGTGCGCGCAGTCAGCTCCATCGAATTATCAGACATTGCCACGTTAAAAAACTTACAAATAAATGTAGAGTTCTTTATGTTGTATGGTACTATGAGTTTTACAGTAAAACTATAAGACATTATTACGGGTTTTAACTCACGGTAGGGATATATCGAGCACCCAATATTTCGGCGATGTTTTAATCGCCATGATCACGGGTAAACTGGAGCGGCTGCGGGTGACGGCTAAGGGCAAACATATCTGTCTACCCTCATTCTTCTGCGTTTTTTCGGAACACTTTGGTCACTATCGGTACTCACTCGAAAGTCATCTCGACAACACACACACTAACGGTATCGCATGATTTTATTGCAGGTTTTGACACAAACTTATTTTTACACAAATTTACCACTGGATTCCATGTACTTGACAATTTGAAGCCATCTTCTCTATTGAAATTTTTGTACTTGGTGATTTCAATAGCCTCGCTTACCAGTCTTGGTATGTAGTGGCGTTTGGTCGAAAGTACTTTTGGATTATGTAATTCGATCCAGTGGTTTGGACCAGACTCAAGCAGGTGTTCCGCAATGGCAGACTTATGTGCTTCATTGTTTTTCACTGCCTTTATGTGCTCTTTGACACGGATGGAGATGGTCCGCTTAGTTTGTTAGTTTAACTACCACAACTACAGTCTATTTTATACACCCCTGGACATTCTAATGGAAATCGATCCTTTGGTGACCGTAGAAACTGCGACATCTTCTTGAAAGGAGTGAACACAGTTTTTATCGAATACTTATCCAGTATCCGTCCGATCCTGTCTGTTACTCCCTTCACATACGGAAGAAATGCAGCACGACGCTCAACCTTGGGAATTGGTGTCCTAGTCTTGTGTTTCTGAGGCTGAATTTTGTTAGGGTAGCCATTGCTCAGTAGTACGTGTTGAACATGTTGCAGTTCCTCATGAAGGTGTTCGTTATCGCAAAGGTCATAGGCGCGATTTGTTAAGGAGGTAACCACTGAATAATAATAATAATGTGTTATAGTTTTAGTGTTAACACGTTCACGGACAGTAAGTCACCCATGATTGACACAAAAATTTTGTATGTAAAATTGACGACTTCTATTACATCATTGTCATATTACATTCATATCGTACGATTGAACTTGACACTGAATGCTATGCAATTCGAATGCTATAGTAGTACCGTCCAGGACCATGATCTTTTACCACTGTATAGGACAACGAACGCTATAGCAGTCGACTTGGAGGCATCTGTAACCACAACCAGTCATGTTTACGGTGACATATATTGATATACGTTTTACCAAATATTAAAACTAGTACCTAAACACAATTTCTAATAGATTTAGAGTTGATTAATGAATAGTTGTTTCTACATTGATACATTGATTGATACCTTCCCTATCCTGCTTTTTGACTATTTTGGAGTTGCAAACTTGGCTATTACGTAATACTAAAGTGAAATGGACTGTGTTTATACATATTCCAATCTAAATATTCAAGTAAATAGTCCAAAAACAATCATTACGGTGGTTTGTTTGATGCAACAAAATGGCGTCGGCGCGCGAAAATTACTCGGTATGTACGTGTCAACACTCCTGCGCACATGGCACGCGACTGAGCAAAATCTCATACAAACATGGCTGCTATAGCGTTTGTGTGCGAAAACGGGGGGCGCGGGAGACGAGGTCATACCGGTTTTTCTATGTGTGCAAAAACTCATTTATATGACAGAGAGCGCTACGAGATGCAGTGAAATATGACAGTTAAATCAGAGCTACACTAATTTACTTAGAATAGCCGCCTTCTTATGCGTTTCTGTCCACAATAAGCAGTCAAAGTTAGGATGCTATAGAAGTCGCGTCCAGATACCAGAGCATAAACGCATTGCATAGCGGTTGTGTCCGTGAACGTGTTAATAACCACGGAACCTTAAAATCAAGTTTTACAGTAGTTTGTTCTCAGCGGCAGAATTTTATACATTTTACCTGTTTCCTATGTTACTATCTGATTTCGTTTTACCTTATAAACGATTACAGACTAACGTCACACACATAGTTCAGCTAAAACGATTTGTGGTCGACTTATAAGTTAAGATAAATAGAGTTAAGTGACAGATTACTAATATTAATTGAACTAATCACTTCTGTATGGAACGAAACAATTACTAAGTGGTAAAGAAATATTTTCAATTATGAGAGCATACCGGGAAGGATAACTTAAAAACTAATTATAAAATGTACTTGAAATCAGTATTTTTTCAATACTTACATTATGTACGTAAGAGGCGATTGAGGGACTCAAGAGTTCCATGTTTATTACAACTTTATGTAAATGTTGGGAAGCGGGATATATACCACTGGATATGATAGATGCTAACATCGTTACCCTATACAAAGGCAAAGGTGACCGCGGTGACTGTAACTGTTACCGTGGAATATCTCTTTTAAGTATAGTAGGTAAATTATTTGCTCGGTTAGTCTTGCTAAGACTCCAGAAACTTGCTGATCGTGTATATCCCGAATCGCAATGTGGGTTCCGCGCCCAACGTTCCACGACAGATATGATCTTTACACTTCGCCAACTGCAAGAAAAGTGTAGAGAGCAGAAAACACCTCTGTTTGTGGCGTTCGTAGACCTTAACAAAGCCTTCGACACCGTTAGCGGAGAGGGACTTTATACTGCACTTTTAAATATCGGGTGCCCTCCAAAACTCCTGAGTCTCATTAAATCCTTCCACGAGGACATGAAAGGTTCTGTTGTTTTTAACGGCAATACATCTGAGCCGTTCGAAATGCGTAGAGGTGTTCGCCAAGGCTGCGTGTTAGCTCCTACCCTGTTTGG
This sequence comes from Keiferia lycopersicella, assembly GCA_029255805.1. NCBI lineage: Eukaryota > Metazoa > Arthropoda > Insecta > Lepidoptera > Gelechiidae > Keiferia > Keiferia lycopersicella. Next base: position 8,875,315 of record JARACZ010000009.1, on the reverse strand, counting down.
TATTTTCTTTTCATTGCTTTTCAAAGTTGCTTTCGGAGATGACCAACAGGGTATCCACCTGCACACAAGGGCTGACGGGAAGCTATACAATATCTCGCTTCTAAATTCTAAGCGTAACCGCGATGACTTATTTGTCGATAGCCTTCTGTTTGCTGACGATGCAGCCTTCGTTTCAAATTCTCAAAGTGAGCTTCAAAACATTATCGATAAGTTTTCCTACGCGTGTTCTCTGTTCTCCATGTCCATTGATGCCAAAAAAACAGTAGTGCTAACTCAAGGCGCAGAAGCTCTACATATATTGGTGGCGTTCCCTTGGACATTGTCGACAAGTTTTGCTACTTGGGGTCGACTGTGTCGAACAATCTCACACTTGATGTTGAGATCAATACGCGTATCGGCAAAGCGGCAACCATGTTTGGTAAGCTGAGTACAAGAGTATGGAACAATAAACATCTGACCACTAAAACCAAGATTATTGTTTACCAAATTTGCGTTTTAAGCATAATCTTGTACGGAGCTGATACCTGGACATCGTATGGAAAACAAGAGCGTCGACTGAACTCGTTTCATATGCGCTGCGTAAGAAACATCTTGCATATAACCTGGCAGGACAGAGTCACAAACGAGCGAGTTCTAGAAATTGCACAGCTGCCTAGCTTTACCGCCCTGCTCAAGCAGAGACGCTTGCGGTGGCTAGGGCATGTGCACCGAATGGAACCTTCGCGTCTACCGCGGCGTGTCCTGCTTGGTGCCGTAGCTAACGCCAAAAGAGGGGTTGGAAGACCCATGCTGCGTTTCAAAGATTGCGCAAAGCGGGATATGGCTGCGTTTGACATCGACCATCAAAGCTGGGAGAAGCTTGCAGAGGATAGGGACGAATGGCGAAAGCGTGTATATGATGGGCGTAAGTCTCACGACGACGCCTGGTTCTCTGGTCTCGCCAACAAAAGGCAAAAACGACACCTAAACATGCATGTTCCAGTCTATAATACCACCTTCACTTGTAGAGCGTGCGGAAAGTCATGCCGCTCCCGCATTGGCTTATATAGCCACGAAAAGTCTTGCCTCAGACACTGATTAAATCGTCTGTCACAGACGTGTGAGGCCAATGATGATGAGGCGACAAGCTGACGACCTGTCAGATAAGTGACATGTCTACTGTGATCCACGAAACACCAGAAAGGGCCCTCAGTATTCGTCAGTCGTTACGATAGCGACTGTATTTTGACTGCCGTTAACGCTCTCCTTACCCCGCTAGGGATAAAGACGTGTTATTTGTATGTTCTTTCATAAAAAACTACCTATCGATAAAAAAAGTAACCGAACAAATTTCGTCGCTTACTCCATTCCGTAATTCAGCTTGGTGACTGCGTCTGCGCAGCTGGTATGTCAACGGTGAATGTCGTGCGATCTGTCATTGTTACACGCAAACGCAATCAATAATCACTAGCTCACTACACTACCATCGATGACTTATAAAAACGTTGTCTTTGAACGAATACACAGAACATTGAGATTTTACATTGGTTAAAAGTCTTGCTTACTTAAGATGTCAAAAATTTGCTGAAAATATTTTGAGTGTTACCCCTTAAGTCATAGCCAAGAACGAAATATGAAACAATTAACCTTTCATACAAAATGTATTGGCAGGGTCAACTTGTCTCCAAATTTTTTTGTTTTTCTTTTCACTCGCGATAAATTTGACATAGTCTTGGTCTTATCACGATATTTTTTTACGTTAATAGGCTCTATTATTTTAGCATTGCATTATGCGAAAACGGCCTTATATTAATTCTAATAAATTTGGATTTAACAGATAAAATCTTGTATCAAATCTACTTTAATCTGAAGTGCCTAAAACCGAAAAACTTAAATTGTTACTTTATTAATATCAAAAGATTTTTTATTTTATTTATGTGACTTTTTGTCTATAGGTTTGCAATAAACCCATTTTTAACAAACTCAAAACCAATTTTAATTCGAACACACAAATAAAATTCGTTTAAAAAATCTACCAATTATGTATAACAACAATCAGATTTTTCTTAAAACTGCTGTGGTCAGTTTGAGTCAATACTTACTTACTATGTAAAATAGGTAATAAATAGGTACTAAAATATTCTCAGTGTAACAATGTAATGAAAAAAAACTCTTTCGTCAGGGGGATTTTAAGGCGTTTAGCATTTTATTCAAATGTAGGGGTTTTTGAACATCCTGTACTGTTTCAGAGAACTCCATTACCATGGAAACCCCGTGATGTTGCGTTGGCAAATTATCTATTCTAATCTCTCGTTATTGTTACATGGTTTTTGTTAAACGATTGCTTGTTACAGATAAAGAAATATTATTATGACAGGTTGGGTTAGAAACAACTCTAAATTTTAAAGATCCGGAAATATTACTTTTTAGAAGTGTCCCATTTGGGACAAATTTGCAATATTTATTTCTGCAGTCTACTGAACAATCATTATCATTATTTTCAGCTCACATCCAACCACTGCAGGCCTTTTCTCTACAGCATCGTATCCCCTTGAAATCCTAGTAATAACAATCTTCAAACATTCCACTGCTGGTCATGGGCCTCCTTTAGCAGAAAGGTGAACTGCCCTCACCAGTTCACTAATCTATTAGCATAGAGTTGACACAATTCTGCTATTAAATAGATATCACTTTCTCGAGACTTGCACAGTTTATGATTTTTTTCTAGCTTTAAATTTCATAATACCTAGTAGAAACAGTTACTCTAGTCTTTAGTTACCTCATAGTACGACTCATCACCAGACCTAGTAAATACGCCCACACACGCATACTCATTCACTCCAGCTAAATTGGCCTCCCACCGACCTTCCGACCTTCGACCACCTTCCCCAATATCTGAATAAGGCCTGCATTCTCCGCCAAAGCTTGGCATTTCCTCGGTACCTGTTCAAAGCGTTCTTGGAACTCTAACATCATAACGAACGTTAGTCATCGCATTGGCGGTATATCATCCGTGTTATGTCAAGTCGAAATTTGTTAGGTTATGTTTGAATTGGCGCCTTAATCTTATAAAATAAGAACACAATTCTTTTACGCTAAAAAGAAGTAAATTTTTATGGTCTTACTTTGTTACTAAATAGTTTTATCACTGTTAAGCCTAAAGTCTAGACGTCTTTACTTGCAAACCTTGCCTTTAAAAATGCTCTACAATGGTGCAAAAAAATTATTAGGTACTACGATAGCTCTATTCACTACCTATTTGCATCTCTATTATTAGTTGCAAATAGATAAGTGCTACACTATACTTCGTACAAAAGACTTGTCCAATTATGAAACTACCACTAAATAACAAGAATCGAAATAACTATCACGTGTAGACAAAGACTAATTTGAATATTGAAGTACTTCGTCTAGTTAGTCAATATAATTATTCTAATCTCGTTCTAAAGGAATCATTTAAATCACAAGGAGAATCGCAATAACTCTTACTCTACCGGAAAAACTGGATATGGTTTTCCATAAAACGGTTTTTTCTTTGTATATTTGAATACGGTGCATCGCTCCCACGACCGCGGGAATATAAGTCTATTTCCACATGCATTGTCATTTTCTATGAAATTATGTCTGTCTGTCTGTATTAAACGTTATTTTACTTTTAAATTAATTTAAACAATTGAATAACACACACATGTATAAGTATCCCATCTGTACCGAATCCAACCCCAAATTAAACGCCACATATTATAATCTAACAGACAAAGTCAGTTCACCCAGTACGATTTCAAACACGCCTAAAATCTGTAGGATACCTTTACTATGGTTGTGTAGTAGTCGTATTTGTAGACAATTTTAAAATTTTAGAAATATTAAGAAAATCATTCCTTTATAAGCAAAGTCACGACTTGTCATTAGTCAAGTCTCAGATAGTGACAATTATCACTGTCGATTATTAGCTCACAGCAAAAAGGTCTTGATCGTGCATAATTTACGCCTCATAGAATCTGATTACAGAGAAATGGTCTCGCAACGACGTTTTGGAATATCCGCGCGTAGCGTGACTTGCGTAAATGGGCTAGAAATGTCACTATGTACTTACATGCATAATCGCTGCATAATACAATAGAAGAAAAGTCCATGATTGCATAATGTTCTATTTGTAGAGGGTATAAAAAAATTGCTACAAATATTTAAAGGGATAAACCAGCTTATCAAATAAACAACTTTCCCCAAGGAACATAGGTCGAAATAAAATAAAAAAATTCGACCTCCCATACAAAGTTACCGACCGACCAAGTGAACTACTTAGTATGGGAGGTCCAAATAATTTTACACCTTATATTTTTTTTAAAGAGGAAAGATGTCTCGTGTTTGATGCTGATGATCACACGATCTGCGATGACGATTATGCAACGATTATTATGTTGGAATGTCTGTCATTTAATAAAATAAAGTTGTACACTGGTTTATGCTGGCTTGCAGTACACTAGAAACAAATTATGCGGCAGCCATGTTCAATATTAAATTACCGCGTATATTATTGGATGGAAAACGATTCGGCTATTTTAAAAGATCAAAATCTTCTGGCGTGTTTTTATACGATCGAAACGTCCTTTTTAAACGATAAACTTTAAACTATAATTTCATTTTTCCATAATATTATTCCAAACTAGTTGTGACAGACAGGCAAGGCTAGTAAAGCTGCACTATTTTGCATTTTGGTTTGGAATTTCAAGCTATCCCGAAGAACGTGAGGTTTTTATTAAATGAGGTACATCGTCCTAGATGTCCTTTAAAAATCTGTACGTACGCTGAACTCTTCTGTAGCATCATAGGCGCGCAAAATCCAAAGTCAGAACACAATTCTGCCTATTCAAAACATCTGATAGTGGCAGAAAAAAGGCTAATTCCCTTGGACAAGTCGCTAATGACAAGTGTGCCGAGCCACACTCGCCGGTCCAGTATTTCCTGTTTCCTAGTCGTTACGCGAAATTGCCCAACGAATGGAATCCATACCCAGTACCCGGCCATTGTAATGAGAAAATCGGTTCTAAGATTTTCATTCGCTTTGTTCCGATTATGTATCGTGTGAATTATATCATGGTGTTATGTTTATGCATGATGTGGTCGCATCTATTTGTTAAAAAAACTGTAGTCATGAAGGGGTTTTTCGTCAATTAATACATGAAATTCAAATTAATATTCTGCTTTAAATAAAACTTATTTTTTATTTATTTAATATTCTTATCAACTTGTATTACTTAATGTTATTGCTATCTAAAGGTAAAAAAAAGAATCTAGCATACTGCATCGAGGCAATGTCCCCAGAACGCTACCAACTTGCAAGACCAAGGTAACTTTTTGTGCAAAGTAGCTTCCAGCTCGGAGGTCCCAAGGCACCTGGAGCGTGAAGAGACGGCTTTTAGGTTTTCAGTTTGAAGTTGTTGAATAGAAAATTTCTGAGGACTTTACGTTTACTTTACAAACAAATTAGAAATAATAATACACTACATGCCATATAAGGTTAAATTTAGGTACAAATATTTTTAGAGTGCGTTAATTATTAATACATACAATTATTGTCTGAGAATTTTTTCAAACAATGTAAAAATTAACTGGGCCTGTCGGCTGGTATATTTAGTAACAACGGGCGATACATTTTTTAAAAATATTTTGCCAAAAATATGCTCAATAACATGAGTAGAACACACCCTTAGAACAAATGTAACCATATACATACAGTCACTGAAAAAGTAAATAATAACTCGTATACATAATGTTAGCGAATTTTCGAAGTAAGTAAAGTTTCATTCATTTGAATTTCTATTGACTCTTTATTTATAAAACTAAATGAGAAGATTAATACGGCCAATTCGCTTTAACAGTTTTATTATAATTTTCAATAAAATATCGACATAATTTAATTAACTAATCGTTTCGCACCTACATCATTGTACAACTCCTTGTATGGCGACACGTAGGTTGACAGTCATTTCTTTACGCCTGAGTTGTTATTGAAATAAAAGTTAAAATATTATAAAATTAATTTGACATTAATAATGAATATATTGGCTAAGAAATCTCTTAGGCGAGGAACACACTTGACGCACGGTGGAGTGCAAAAATATCGCAGCGGTCTGTCAGGTCCATATTAGAAACGTTACTCCCCATACTAAAACCGCACTCGACGGATGACACTGCGATAGCGCTGCGTCAACAGTGAGCGGTTTTAGTATGGGGATTCACATTTTCTAGTGTGGATCTGACAGACCGCTGCGATATTTTTGCGCTCCGTCGTGCGTCAAGTGTGTTCCTTGCCTTAAGTGAGGTAGAGCATGTGGGATCGACAACATTTCTGCCAAACAGTTATTATTATGAATCTGTGGATAGTTTCATAGTTATTATGACTCTTTGATAGCTGTCTAGATTCATGTTGTATACCGCGTTCTTAGAGGAAATCTAAAGTTATCGCTCTACCTGAGCTAGAAAGCAAGTCAGAGATCGTAATAACTACTAAAAACCATATTTAGCACTCTCTTTGAGAGATTGCTGTTGATTCTAGACTATTAAGCGTCATCGATCGAATCCTTAGCCCATTCCTACACATGTTGGATCTTAGTTTCTGAAACGTCGTGATTTGCTTCATTGTACAGAAGTCCGCAACTTCTGGTCTAATCACACGTTTTTAAATTGCTACTACTTACTCGATGTTTCTACAGCAAAGGGTATGTGTGAAATTTTTTAGGGTATTTGGGAATCAAGAAGTGGAACGTGTATTAACTACAATAATAATAAAATAAGTACCAAATTTTCGCATGAATTGAACTATGATGTTTTAGAAATGAGCACCTGGATTCCACCCAGGCAAATCTTGCTGCAATGAAACGCTTATACACACTTAAACAGAATATTGACGATGAGTTTGAGTTTGTGCAAGTCACAGTGTTTTTGTGGATTTGTCAACTGCGTATGATACAGTTAATATAAAACGGTTGCTGTAGAAGGCACTGAGATGACAGGCGACTCGTATTTACCTCTTCCAAGTTCAACTTTTCAACGAAAAATGCAGATGGTGGTCTCAGAAAAACTACCTTCAACAGGGTAACGTACTATCACTAATGTTATTCACATCATCGCATCTCATGAATCAAACTGGACAGAACGGTAACGAATAAACAAAATTATCACCAAGCACAAAATAGGCACGTGTATAGCTCACTCGGTTAGATAGTATCGCGACCAACGTATCTTGAACTCAATGCTCCACACACGCACGTACGGATCGTACTGACAGTTACGCTGATCGTGACACTATGTATGCGAAAGAAGTACAACTATACATGTACCTAATAATATCTTACGCCGCCTCACTTTCATCGAGTGGGGCATCGCTACAAGTTTTTTTTTTAAAGATTTTAAAGATTTTTTTCCCATAGGAACACAGTCCAAAGGAACTGGAACATAGTTCAATAATAAGAGAACTCAACACAGGAAGACAAATCAGATAACGGTAATTTTGTATGAATGTTTATTAGGAAGGTACATATTTCAACTTTTACTTCAAGTAAGATACTTAAGATAGCTAGTCTCAATATTCAATACAATTCTCAAGGATGAAATTATTTCAGCCGGTATGGCAGAAATCAAGAACATGTAAGTAATATGTAGCTTGATTGTACAATTACAACCAATAGAATGATTCCGAAACATATCATAGAAATGCTAAGGTACAATCAGAAAATATCATATTTCAAAGTAAACGTCTTAATAATCTTAAACATTTTTTAGTATACGAAAACTGCTAAACAACAAATTTGTTTAGCTGCCATTTATTGATGGTAGTTGAAACGTAGGCGTTGGTGACGTAAAATTACATGAACATTAATTTTAGGTGCAATAAATAGTTATATGGCAGGTTAAGGACAGAATGCATTTGTTTGAAAATACCACCATTTTGTTTTGTTTCTTGCCGCACCCGTATTGCGCAAGGTTTTAATTTTCCATGTAGCATTCATTTATGTCATCATTGTGTGGCAGGTGCTAAGCTAAAATAGGTAGACGTAATCTTCAAAGTTATTTCAGTAGGAATCTTGTATGTCTGACTCAATATTACCGAGTTATAGTTATTATTCTCCGATACTCACTAAGTTATTGCTGAATATGTGATGGAACAATAGTATCTGAGCTAGGTGCCCTTAGAATATAAATTTAATGTTCTCAATATCTAAATTTTATACAGCTGCAGTCATTTAAACATTAATGGGCATTTTATTGTACAACTTGTTGATGAGACCTTATAGGGTAAACTTGACTAGGAAATTGAATCTTCAAGCTTTTTATGAGGACGTAAAGTTCAACGATCAATAAAAAGTCTTGATTGATCGCAAATACAAAATTGTCCCACACTATGTTAATAAGATAGTAGATTACAGGTTAAGTAGATTTATTGATCCACGTATTTTTATATATAGTTAAGGTGTAAGAAAGTGCTTAGAATAAGGAGTCAATTCTTATCCCTTTCATAAATTACCGGCCTACTTTTTTAGGATGTCTTTCAAACAAACGTAAAGAAGGTTTCTGGCACACAAAATGTTATTTCTTTTATCTTGTTAGTTACGTTCTAAAAAAATTTGCTTATGAGTGTAAAGCACTGTGGTTTCCTGGTGGTTTCAATGAACTTTTGATGCGAGATCCAATGAGTCAAACGCTTGTCAAATGGCCTGGTCAGACACCTCTGCAGTGTCAAAGGATGTACCGCCAATAAAATGACGATTAAACTGTCATGCGACAATGTTGTGTCAAATTTGCGACGTGACAATCTGTCAACGTGACCCTTGTCACCTGTTGCTCAAAAAGTTACGATGGGAAGAGTGGTAGTGGTACAAAAGTGGCTAATTGCGCTACCAAGATGACAGGACCTGACTAGGCATACATTGCTGGTATTGTATGGGTACTATTACTAATAAACTTAGGATAACCTGCGATGTATATCAGATTGGGTCCTGTCAGCAGGGTAAGAATAATAGCCGTTTAACAACACCCACGTGAGTTATGGAAATCAGTAGGTCACTAGTAACTTAGATAGACCAGATTCTCTTTGATTCACTGCATGTGGGCGATGGTGCAAGTTCGATGTACTCAAATTTGCGGTACCTTTATTTGCATATTTGGGCACTAGTAATAAAAACACCGGCCAAGTGCGAGTCGGATACACGCACTTATGGTCCCAGATCATAATTTGTTGGCAAAACACCACGTTTTTCTTATGCTCCTTTGAATATGAACTTTTATCAAATCGTTTTTGTTAATACAGAGCTGTTTTTAATTGTCTAACTGTATAACACGGTTTACTATAGATATCGCCTTGTGACAGCCAGATAGACGGTTAGATAGGGGGTAGACAGGCGAGCCGAGTTTCAGAAATAGGGTCCAGTTTTGGATACGGAACCCTAACAAAATGACATCAATAGTATAAGACGTAGGTATTTTGTAGTTTGTAGTGCAATTTATCAAGGCCACTGCTCTCTCCTTCAGTTACTGGGTAAGTGTAACGCCTAAAATCAACTTTGTATGATAAATTGCGTATTGTAGAGAGATAAGTGTCGTTTATTTGAGTGGTTTCCTGTGTTGGTGTAGAGAAAGCTGTCTTTTTAGCGTAAGGATTTAGGATATTGGTGACGTATTGATGTAGCTCGTTTGTTATGCGACCTCTTTGTATCTTGATTATTCATAGGTACTAAGATATTGAAGGGAAAGAATAGGTACTCGTAATTTTCATTGCTAGGAATGAAATATATCATTTGGAATAGGCCTTTAATGCATTGCATTTCTAAAATAAAGTTACTGTTGGAAATGGAGATAAATATAATGTTATCTACAGCTCTTATAATTGTTTGTCAAACAATTATTAAAAAAACCTTGTATACCTTGCTCCCTGGAATAAGTAAGTTGAGGTGCTTCCGACAGTATACCGTTAATTTTCCATTATTTTACGTGGAAACTTTTTATTTCGACATATCTGTCAGTCAGCACTGACGAAATTTTAAGGTTCTGTTTTATTTACGCTGTAATAAGCTACCAACATTCCACAATTTGTACAAATTAAATTCATTAAGGAAACGCCAAATCGCACGAAATTGACAAGTAAGCTCAGCTTGCAGATAATTTCTGGCGCAAATTTCTGCATACCACACATTAATGATAATTATTAATATCATTATGTGAATTTTCAAGTCTCTTTAACGACTGAGCATGGTCAGTTTGCATTTCGTATGGCAATTTGCGTAAAATTACAACAGTTTTGGGGACGCCCTCCTCATAATTAGTGATCGTTAAAAAAGTTAGGGTGAACTTTTGAAGTGGTTGATTTACCGTTCGTAAAAGTGAAATATAAAGCACAGATAAGAAATACTTATCGTTCAAATACTCACCTTTCTTTATGTACTTTTTTAAAATTATGTTCGTGCCAGCCCTATTATTCCATTTCCCAATTCCTTTGTCTTAATACAAATATAAATTTTAATAGAGTACTTGATAGGTGGAATGTATCACCACAGGAACCTATGAATTCTGTCATATTCATGTGGCATGGCAACACAGATCCATAAATACATAATGCACTTTTTGTGTTAAATCATAGCCTAAAATTGACGCATTGCTAATGACTAAAGCAACTATGACGAATATGACGATGCTATTTACGATGCAGTCAATAACATTATTTATTATTACGTGAACATCGTTATCACTATTTTAATCTTTTATTAAAGGTCCAATTAAGGGCCGCTAACAATAGAAGAAGAATACAGCAATTAATTTCACTTTTAACAGAAGGTCATATTGACACCCACTTAAAACCTACGCTAAAATTATTTATAACAATACAAGCTTCTATAAAGCTGTTAGATTGTTTGTATTCAAGATGGTGACATTTACAAATACATGAAAGTTTTATGATAGTAGTAAGAAGATGCGGTTTGTTAAACAGAATACCTTCATAATATCCTAACAAAGTTTAGTCTGTGAGACGTAAATGTAAGTTTGCTTTGAGTTTGTAAGTAATTTAGAACGTGTCGATAGAGGCGCATAGAATTTGTCACGTAGTTGTATTTTTGATGACTATTTTTATGTTACACAAAGAAAAAGCTATGAAAAAATAATAACAGCAACTGCTCAGATATATTTGTCTTCACATCCTGTTCTATTCATATAAAGATCTATATAGAGATCTTTTACAATAATATAATTACCTGCCTCTGTGAATAGCGTGTCATACAAATAACAAAATAGTATGTCAGTAGTACGTATTTTTCTGTCGAAAGAAAGTAAAATAGTATTATCGTAAGTTCCTCCTCAAAATTATGTTATAAATTTTTGTAATCTATGCAACCCACATGATGTGTGTAGTATATGGTGTTTAAATTCTATTTGTAATAACTGTACTTATGTTGTCATTTGTTTTATGCAGACGGACCAAACTCACATTATCTACAGCAAGTCCAACAATCGTGGCTTTTCATGTTGATAATGATGAATGAATTTGACATCAATCAATGAAACATTGCTTTTATTTAGCCCAATTGATGTCCCACTGCAAGGTATGGTCTTCCCTCTTTCAAGCCATCCGTCTCGGTCTTGGGCATCAAAAAAAATAAGATTCAGCCCATGAAACTAAAAACTTTCCCCAAGAAACATAGGTCGAAATATAAAAAAAAAATTGGATTTCCCATACGAATTGACTTTGTCCTGTATATATATAAAAAATGAATATAATTGTATTAGACCTCCTCGATGACCTCCTCGACGTTCATACCCCGGCCGGGCCAGACGGGTGCGTGGGCGCACGTGAAAGTGAGCACCGGCGCTTGACTGACACTGAGATCTGCGCACAACCATTTGCTAATAGTCATGTGAATCATTCATCGCGGACTGACCTCGATGTGGTGTTGGTGTACCAGTTTTTATTTGAAGTTGGACTTATACAAAAAAAATGAAAAATATTAAAATAAATCTCTCATAGGGGTAGGAAATATATGCCTTCTTAACAAATCGCTCGCAGACAATCTAAAAAACAAAAAAAGAATAGTCTCCCTAGGTCATCCCGTTCTCTGGCGGGGTCGGCTACCTAACGTAGTAATTTGACGTGGAACAAAGTTTTTATGCAGAGCGACTGTCATCTGACCTTTGCCACCTGAAGAGTAACCCAGTCCGAATATTAGGTTAAGTCACATTCAAATATTATCCGAATTCAAATTTTATTTGAATGTGGATTTCATCACGATGTTTTTCCGTCACCGTAAGAGCAGTCGGTAAATGTACGTGAGTAAAACACACTTTCACATGGCGAGGATCGAACTCGGGTCTCATAATTGTAAGACCGGTGGCCTAACCACTGGGCCACCGACGACGCGAATCAATAATATTATTTTTATTCATTTTCAATTATGTAATTTTCGCTAAATACGCACATTAGATATAAACAATACATAGGTACGTCAATGTATGAGTAAGCTTTAATTTCCAAACCACGAAACCGTAAGACCAACTAACCGAATTAACTTTTACGCAATAAGCTTTACCTACTTTAAATGTAAACATCCTGTAGTTCTATGAATAAGTTTTGAGGTGTGTTTACGTATATTTTACTCATAATAATCGTTTTCTTGATATTAAAAAATCGTCCGCTTTAAATATCATGAAAATTTATTGATCGTAAACCGTCGTTGTTAGCACACAAGCACTAATTCGTACCCTCTTATTCTGATTTCATTAAAGTCTAACTTATCTATTTTACACATACACATGTGTTGCAAAAATGTATAATATTAATAAAAAACATTTATTTTGACAAAATAACGCTCATGGAGAATAGGATCGAATGACATTTGGTCCACCAGCAAGAATAAAGAAAATGGGATGATCACATTTAATTAGTATTCAATCATTTATTTAAATTTTGACTATTTCCAATTTAACAAACTATTTCACATGAGTAAGCGCTTACTTAAGCTGCATCTTACACCACATTATCTCATTATAGCGAATAGTCACCAACTTTTAGAACTCCTACGCCAAAGTAAAAAAATAGCTTTTACTTCCATATATCGTATCCAACGGTAAAGTATTATTAGTCATAGACATAGTTATGTAAGGAATCATCAGTGAGGTGACTCCGAGGTCGTCTGTGGGCAAATGCGGAGTCAATGACGATAGACGATGTCATATGTACATATAAGCATCGACAGGCGAATGACTCCTGTAGTATGTTGATGATGATGAATACTATTTATAGTAAATATATTATAATAATATTTAAAAAAAATAGGGTGCTAAACGAAACTCATGGTACTTACCATGAGTGTTGAAAACTGTAATATTTGTTCACAAACTTTTGAAAAATATAATATTTATCTATTATCATGGGTTGTCAAAAAAAGAAGGATGGCGACCGCTAACAACGCGCAAACAATTTAAAAAAGTAAACCTAAGAAAATGCGACGCTTATTGTAGAACTATCTAAACTAAATTATCACAGAGAGTTAGAAATATTTTTTTTGCAATAAATATTAAAAATAAGAAATGACTATGATTCACAACTTCTGCCTTTTCCTTGAATAAATAAGAAAAATAAACTAAAATAGCAAGTCACTACAATACCTACTCATTCTTGTAAAGGTAAACCCAATAGGAACTTGGAAAGGAAGTGGTTGTCTTCGGTACTCAATGACTTAACCTACGTCGATGACGTGATATGACGTCCTACGTCACCACTAACTTGAACTATATCTTATCTATGAGTCAGTGGCAGTCCATATATGGTTAAGGGAACATTGCGAACCCACATTTCCAAACTGTATCGAAGTCTACGTCAGATGAAAGTAAACATATTGGTTACAACGTATATCCTGAATTCTATCCTACCGTGATAAGAAGAGGAAGGCAAATATTGTTTGAGCTGTACAAACAAACGCATGACACAATTATTGATAAAAGTTTGAGTAAATTTAACCTTAAACTTCAAAATTTATTCAGTAAATTATACCTACATTTATTATATCCCGGATAATTGTGACCGGTTTTTGCTTTTGCTGCGGTTTGACCACGCAATTCAAACCGACTTCATCAATGAATTTGCTTTCAAATTTTAATTAATGTACCTAAATACAATATAGGGGAAACATTAGAGAAAATTGTATGTACCTACTGTTTATGATGATTATGTGAGGCAAATATGCACGCCCGTCCTTTCCAAGCCAAGCCCTGTACATTCCCAGTCAAAATACAATGTCTCCATTTGATCAAACGCAGTCAATTAATGTTGGTTCTAAACAGCGTTAAATGATAGGTAATAACCACAAGTAATAGACCCTAAACGCAGCTTGGGGCTTTAAAATTTTATTTGTATAACTTCAGCCTACACTCATACTAACTTTCGTACGTTTAACTGCAGCATAATCGGCTTCACAGGTTTTGCAACTAACATCCTGGCTAGGAAATAATGTAATATTTTGTATCTTTCAATGTAGTTGTAAACGTCAAGCGCAATATTTTAACCGGATAAAATATATTTGATCCTATTTATTCTAGAGTTTGAAAGTCATATAACACATTTTCCTTGTAGATGCTTCAAAACTTTCGGTATAATTTTATTTGTTGTAAGTTGAACTTAACGATCTATCATATCCTGATATCACCCACTTTGTCTAGCCAACGCAGATCTTTCGCAAACCGACATGAAACGTAATATCCAGCGCATAAAATGGCCGTTGTAGATTTACAGCAAGTTCGGCCAAGTAAACCATACTGACGTTTACAACCATAGTGACAATTATGTCCTTAAGATGTGTGGGGAGTATTGCTGGGTACAAACACTTGGGTTGGGTTACGTGTGGAATAATATACATAATCGGTACAACTTGAAACGCTTTGGATTAGAAAGCTGAAACAACTATGGACAGACATAGTGTTTTACATAAGCTGATAGAATTTCAAATAAACAAAGGCAGCAACAGTGTTTATTGCATTGACTGCTTTATGTATATTAATACCTAAATGAAATCAATAACCTAGAAAAGATTCATTCAATATCTGAAATAATATAAATACATGTTATAATTTAAACTGAACAATAATTTAATTGTTTTTTTAAATTGCAATGAATTTTCGTGCACAAACAAACATACTGAATGATGGTGGAATCTGGGGGCACGGCAGTGCCCCCGCCAAGTCGAGCTAGAAAGCGGCACAGCCGTACCATCCTTTTCTCGAAGCGGTTCAGGCCATTTTCAACACCTTATAACTTTCTTGTGGATAAAACAAAAGACTTGAAACTTCAGGAATCAATCAAAAGCCCTGTAGATACGGTATATTTCAAATTTCGTTCACTTTGTACCAGTGGTTTAGGAATTATAGCTAGTCAAAGTTCTTAATTTTGTCACTGACTCACTCACTGACCGATCATCAAAATTCTAAGGCACTTCTAGCAGACATAGAGACTTCTAATTTGGAATATAATTTGGGTTTAGTGTATAAATCAAGGAAAAACTTAAAAATCTAGCAATTTCAATGCAGTTTTTTAGATAAACCGATAGCATAAATAACTTTGTAATTCCATAGAAATGTACTGTTTACCAAGTTATATTTTGCTGTCGCTCCTAAAATACTTTGTTTTGGTCCAGCAAAATAATCACAGATGTCGCTGTTAGTTTCTAAAACACGCTATCGCTATTTTAATGTCCTTTGCGAACAGTTTCCAATATGTATAGCCTATGCTATAACTATACATAAAAGTCAAGGCCTCAGTCTGAATAATGCGCTGATGGATATAGGTTCAGCTGTATTTACATCTGGTCAAGCTTATGTAGCACTATCAAGAGTAACAAGTCTGGGCGGCTTACATTTTATAAACATAGACTTTGGAAATATTAAAGCGCAAGAATCTGCAATTTGTGAATACAATAGACTAAGAAGCATTTACCGTCCAGACTTGACAAAAATCATTACTACAAAGATTCCGAGAAAACCACATAAAGATAGAGAGTGGGCTATGAGAAAAACCATGGCTGAGGCTCAAGAAATAGAGCCGCAAAAGAAAAAAAGGAAGACTACCTACAAAAAGTAATGAGATCATCAACATCAAGTTAATTTTTTGTGTGACTTTCCCATTTTTTATGTTAAAATAAATAATTATCCCCTCAAAAACATTAATATATAAAAAATTCCAAGTCTCGCTACTGAGCTGCTCAACCGTAAAAAGGTATGAGATCCATTTGAAACCAAGTCGGCTATCGATTTGTTCATTCCCCACTTAAGAGATCTATCTTAATTAATTACGTAATTAGTTAATAAGCATTATTTTATAGTGACCATATCAATATTTTCAATATATTTTAATCGTCGTCTCAGCCGATAGACGTCCACTGCAGGACATAGGCCTCCCCCAAGGATCTCCACGATGATCGGTCCAGCGCCACCCGCATCCAGCGGCTTCCCGCGACCTTCACCAGATCGTCGGTCCACCTTGTGGGAGGCCTACCTACGCTGCGTCTACCGGTCCGTGGCCGCCACTCGAGAACTTTCCGGCCCCAGCGGCCATCGGTCCTACGAGCAATATGCCCCGCCCACTGCCACTTAAGTTGCGCAATCCTTCGAGCTATGTCGGTGGCTTTGGTTCTTCTCCGGATTTCCTCATTTCTGATTCGATCGCGGAGAGAAACTCCGAGCATAGCCCTTTCCATTGCCCTTTGAGTGACCTTGAGCCTTCTTATGAGGCCCATTGTTAGCGGCCACGTCTCAACTCCGTAAGTCATCACTGGCAACACGCACTGATCCCAGACTTTTGTCTTGAGGCACTGCGGTAGTTGTTGAGAAGAGAAGATGTTACGTAGCTTCCCGAACGCTGCCCAGCCGAGTTGGATTCGACGATTGACCTCTTTCTGAAAGTTGGACCTACCCAGCTGGACTATTTGTCCCAGGTAGACATACTCGTCGACAACTTCCAGAGTAGAGCCCCCAACTGTCAGAGTAATGGGTGCAACAAGAGAGTTTGACATAACCTTGGTCTTGTCCTTGTTCATTTTTAGACCCACTTGTTGGGAGGCTCTATTGAGGTCATCGAGCATTGTACCGAGGTCCTCCAGGGTTTCCGCCATGACCACGATATCGTCGGCAAAACGAAGGTGAGTCAGATACTCGCCGTTGATGTTGATGCCAAGTCCTCTCCAGTCCAAAAGCTTGAAGACGTCTTCCAGTGCTGCTGTGAACAGTTTCGGTGATATTACATCTCCCTGTCTCACTCCTCGCTGCAACTGGATAGGTTTCGAGTCCTGGTCCTGAAGTCGAACTGACATGGTGGCGCTTTCGTACAAGGACTTCAACACTTCGATATACCGATAGTCAGCTTGGCACCGCTGAAGAGACTGAAGTACGGCCCATGTTTCGATCGAATCGAAGGCTTTTTCGTAGTCCACAAACGCGAGGCAGAGTGGTTGGTTATACTCTTCAGTCTTCTGTATAACTTGCCTCAGCGTATGAATGTGATCCACGGTGCTAAAGCCTTTTCGGAAGCCGGCTTGTTCGGGAGGCTGGAAGTCGTCGAGCCTGCGTGCGAGACGATTCGTTATGACTCTTGAGAACAGCTTGTAAACATGGCTCAGAAGCGTGATGGGTCTGTAGTTCTTCAGCAAAGACTTATCGCCCTTTTTGAAGAACAGCATCACCACGCCTCTGTGCCATGCCTGTGGCGTTTTGCCCTCGAGTATGACAGAGTTAAACAATTTCTGCAGTGCTTTAAGTATCGGTTTACCACCGGCTTTCAGAAGCTCTGCCGTAACTCCATCATCACCCGGCGCCTTGCTGTTTTTTAGCTGTTTCAGAGCCATACTAATCTCGTACAAGCTGACGTCCGGGATGTCTTCTGTGTAGTGCCGGGTTAATCGAGCTCTTGGATCTGCGACCCGATTATTGACAGGTGTGCATGTTGTCGCGTATAACTGTCCATAGAACTTCTCGACCTCTTCCAATAGCTCGGGCTTGGACGATATGATTCTGCCATCGTCGGTCTTTAGCTTCGCTAGTTGGCTCTGGCCTATCGACAGATCTCTAGCAAACACCTTGGAGCCTTTGTTGCGCTCAATTGCCTTTTTAATACGGTCAGTATTAAATTGGCGTATGTCGCGGGTCAAAGACTTAGAGATCTGCCTATTGAGCTGCCGATATTGGGAAGTATCCTCCGACGACTGCAGAATCATCTCGCGTCGTTCCTCCATGAGCCTCGAAGTATGGTCTGAGATTTTTTTGGTTCTGTTCGTACGATTGGGTTTGAAGAACTTAGAGCCAACCGTAAGGACAGTTTCCACGACCCTGTCGTTATAGTCGTCCACGTCGATACACTCACCCAGGCAATCGAAGCGGTTTTGCAGGTGGAGCTGAAAGCTCTCAGGGTTTTGGATTTGGGCAGGTGCTGGTCGGAGCGTAGACTTCATCAGACGTGATCTCTCGGCTTTTACATTAAGATTCAACGTGCCTCTTACCATTCGGTGATCGCTACCCGTTTTGAACGAATTGATCACAGAGACATCGTTGAATATCCGTTTTTTGTCTGTCATAATGAAGTCTATCTCATTTTTGGTAACGCCGTCGGGGCTCTTCCAGGTCCATTTTCGATGCGGCCGTTTCCTGAAGAACGAGTTCATCATAAAGAGTCCCTCCTTCTCCATGAAGTCGACCAGCATTTGACCTCGGCTGTTCCTCACCCCAATACCAAATGGCCCAACTCTCAGTTCGTCACCGCAACGATTGCCCAGCTTAGCGTTGAAATCCCCCATGACCACCGTGTAATGAGTCCTGGAGGTATGTATGGCTTTGGATATGTCCTCATACATTGCCTCCACGTCCTCGTCGGGGTACTTCGAAGTTGGGGCGTATGCCTGTATGACCTTCAGCGAATAACGTTTAGTTATTCTGAGTATAAGGAATGCCACCCTATTTGAAATACTCCCGACCTGTACTACGTTGTTCACGAGGGACTTGTGGACGATGAACCCGACACCACCTTGGGACAGATGGTCGCCCTCCCGGAAGTAGAGCAGGTTACCTGACTTCAGGGCTATGGTGTCCTCCCCCTCTCTTCGGACTTCGGACAGTCCCACTATGTCCCACCGTAACCTGCTCAGCTCTTCCTCGAGTTCCACTAACTTCTCTTCCGTCCGCAGTGTGCACGCGTTATATGTTGCCAGGGCCAAGGTCGTTCGGCGAGGGATCCACGCCGCCCGGGGATTCCTAGCACCCCTGGTCTCGGAGCCGGGTCGATTTTCGCCTGAATCTGCCCGGCCACCGGGGCCGCCGGGCACTTGGGGCCGATTTCTGATTGTAAAATCCATAAGGGGGTACGGGCCGTCACCCACCACGCTGGCCCAGTGCGGGTTGGTGGGGATTTGGTTGCCAGAGCCTCGTTAGTAGTCCAGCAGGGTGCACCGCGAGCAGGAGAGGTTGGCTTGGGGCCCGAGAGATGTAATTTGGGCCCCCTTACACCCCCTATATTTTAATGTTTACAATAAATTGAATGACTTGGCAATCGCACTGAATGTATTAATTTTAATATGTATTACACGTTAACCTTCTGTTCTAGTGCGATGGCTAAGTCATTCAATTTATTGTAAACATTAAAATATATTGAAAATATTGATATGGTCACTATAAAATAATGCTTATTAACTAATTACATAATTAATTAAGATAGATCTCTTAAGTGGGGAATGAACAAATCGATAGCCGACTTGGTTTCAAATGGATCTCATACCTTTTTACGGTTGAGCAGCTCAGTAGCGAGACTTGGAATTTTTTATATATTAATGTTTTTGAGGGGATAATTATTTATTTTAACATAAAAAATGGGAAAGTCACACAAAAAATTAACTTGATGTAGATGAGAAATATTAGGTTCTCTATGATATATATTCAAAAACGTAAACAATGTAAATGTGAATAAAATTTAAACTCCACATCAATGAAAATCCCATCAGTTTTCATAGCCGCTTCATAGCAGCACAGCGCATGCGTCCAAGTGAATGCTTCATTCCATTCATACACCGATTCCATTCACTCAATGATTGAATGAAGGGAATACCGGTAGTCGGTAGGGCCGATTTGTTTGCGAATGAATGGACCATAACTTTGCGCCTCATGGGGAAGTGCTAGAGTTGTTAACTTGAAAAGCTTATGACTTATGAGCAATAATAAAGTATGTGATGATAGGAGTCTGCTTGGTACATAATATATTAAATGATTATCATTTGAACTTGATTCTTCAATCTTTATTTTTTATCTATTTCAAAAAAAGAAGGTTCTCAGTTTGACCTGTATGTATACATTTATTGAATGTCCGTGAGTATCTCGCGTTTGGATGAACCGATTTCGATGCGGTTTTTATATAAGTATATGTCAGACTTAGGAAAAGGTTTTAGGTATATTAATCAAAACAAATGGAGGTACACACTTTTGTACGCTCTTTGAAGCCAGTTCTCTTTTTGAAAAAGTTATTTTTTTTAGGTCTTTACCTAGTTGCTATTTTAAGAGATCCAGAAAGATAGAATTATAGAAATAATCCATTTGTACAATTAATTGTATTGTTAAGTGACTTGTTTCAGATAAACTTGGCTTTTCTCTTCCGAGCACCACCACATTTTATTCCCGCGGGAGGATTTCATGTGTATTACATTTTCACTCTGATTAGTTGAGCAAAATTTTAGCCATTAATAGACAGACAAAAACAAAAATCTTTGTAGATTTTTAAAGAGAAAGAAGCAGTTATATAGATAGGTACGTATTTTATAATTATTATTTTTACTTTACAGGTATACCCAAGGCAAGAAAGCTCGTGGTAGAAACAGTAAAAGACAGCCCACGTGCGATGGTTGTCTCTGCCGCTGCTACCGACTTGCGCTTTCGCAAAGTCGGCGTCTGCCTATATAATGGTTCAGAAGATTGTACTATGAAGAAAAGGAGATGATATTTTTAATAGAAAAATACTAAGCAAACTTTCAACATTTGAAAAATAAACTGAAATATTTTCAGGCAAAATTAAGTCAAAGACTATACTTATTGAATACCAAAATTGAAATTTGTAGGCTCTTTTTTAATTCTATAACTCTAACGAACAATTTGGCTTTTTATGATGTAACTAAGATACCTTTACTACACATACTACTTATCTTTTCAGGATGTCGTCCAAAATCAACATTACACGCTTAAATCGTTCACAATTTGGCAGTTAATGTCGTCATGCGTCATAGTTGGCTTCTTCTGACGCAACAAAGTTGTAGTACGAATAAGGTAGGTATGTATGCGCCCGCGCACAATGTTTAGCAGACCAGACAACGCCTCCATATTGTCTCACAGTAGGAGAGCTAATAACGACAATATGAATAATAGACTAGAATTATCGCGTTAACATTCAGCCTAAATGTATGTGATTTGATTCAATAAAATAAGCTTCAGTTTAAAAAGGATTGTACTGTCTAAGTTTAGTGTAATCCGATTTATACGTAAAACAGAAAATTTGATCCCACTTGAATAATAGTTTTGTACGGATATTCTTATTTATGTATGGTATTTTTTCTTTGTGTACTTACGACTTTGATGCACAAAGAAGATGAATCTAAAGTATTTAAAGACAAAATTTTTATAAAAAACTTGCGTAATCGTCGCAATAGACCCAGTTTAATATTTAAAATAGGTATGAAGTATTCCGCTTCAAAGTGCAGTTTTAACTGTATTTTTTCTTTATATTTCTATTGAATTAATATATAGTTTTTATTATAACGCAAATCTGTGCGCTGATTTTTCAGTGTGACGAAACGAATTGCGCGCTGTTATTCTTGATTCTCATACTCCCACAGGACTTGTGGAAGGATGACGCCACAACTATGATCCAACCAAATCCTGGATTACTTGTAACTTCTACGTCATTCTTTTCATGTATTGTGACGACGTGAGTTAAGTTCTGTTGTGATAATAATGAAGTGAAACAGTAGGTCAATTATTAATAGGTCAGTACTTACCTAAAAAAAATTGTGAAAGCAAAAGCGAGTGCCTAAAAGGGTGATATTACTTCGTCATTAATTTTATTAAGACAATTTTACCTACATTGATTCAATAGACAGTACATTGTTGTGTAGTTTACATTTAAAACAGGATGTGTCTGTTTAAATCTGCGGTATTTTAATTACGGATATTACTATCTGTAAACTATGCCTACCCCGCAAGGGACAAATTCGTAGTATATGTATGACTTGGTGTGACTGCTTGAGCAACCAATAAATAAGGTTGAAAAAGTACTAATAAGTTAATACGTATGAAACCATTTATTTTTCGCAGAAGAAACTATTTCAAATTCTGCAATGTAACTATTTCTTAGCATTTACACTTGCAAAACTAACAACTATACCTAATCAACTAACAAGAACAGTATTTTTAGCTCAATAATTCCTAGTAAGTACAACTTTTCTATTTTCAAAACAAAACAGGAAAATGATTTCCAAGATATTTGACGACGTAAACGTCAAAAATATTGACGCAGTTCTTGTCAAATACAATATTCAATAACTCAGAACTAATACTAATCATCGTCACTATGATAGATAACCGTTTCAGTGTACACTGAATTATCAATATTATCATCCTTTCTGAGGTGTGAATGTTTATTTAATAACAAATCAATGAAAGGATCGTTGTGCTTTGATAAACGGCTGACGTAGTCCAATACAAATAATGACTACCAGTACCGTTTGAGACGCTATTTTATCACTACTAGTTACGTCATAGTCAGCTTGTGAGGTTGTGTTGGTAAGTATAGTATTATAATACAGAAATACACACTTAGTTCAAGCCTATATCCCTTACACGGAAGGCAGAGCGGTCGGTATCGTCACGTTAGACGAATAGTTGAAAGCCATTTCAGAAATATTGTGTCTATACAATATCCACTCACAGGTATCACTCTGGTGACAGTTCGTTAGCTTATCGTCTAATATTGCGTTACGCACAAGGAACACTCGCGTCTTTTAGTATTTTAGTCGCCTTTTTAAATCAATCTCTTAAAGTGTATTATCAGCAGCCATATACAGTTCACTGCTGGACACAAGCCTCCCCCTTATTTCCCCTAATATTCGTGCGTGTTTCTCGCTCGGCAGGCGGATTAGCGAGCGCAGTTCAAGGTGCTGTATTCATAAGAAACGCTGATGCCCAGTTGCTGGATTTATTCTTTCGTCGCCCTTTACAATCATCATTCTCCTTACCTTATCCCATTCTCTGCCGGGGTGGGCTTCCTAGCTTAGGCGATTTGATGTGGAACCAAGTTTTTACACATAGCGACTGCCATCTGACCTCTGCCACCTCGATCTGAATCTTAGGTTAAGTCACATTCAAATATGAATAAAGTCAGCCGGTTGTAGTCTATTTCGTATACTTACCTACTTAGTGGATGGATTTCCCCATAAATACATAATCTTGACTTTATTTTTTAATACCTACTCTGAGTTTCAATTCCTTCTCTATTTTCAAGGTTAAGCTGCGGTTTTAACTATTAGCGGTACTGACCTAAATGACAATTCATTATGGGACCATCAATTATTTAGTAGGTACGAAAAAGATGACCTATCTGACTCTTCTATTCAGGGATTTAAATGTTTTAAATCTGATGTAGCAACAAAAAAAAATCTAACTTAAGTAATTTTAATTAAAACACGTATGAACATTGAGATGATAAAAAATGTATAATCAAAATGTCATCACGCCTTTGATCATTAGACACATCAATCAATGGTTTGGTAAATTCATTTACATGTAGGTAAATGTATTGTTTCATAGCCATCAAGTCGTATCACTTTGAAATAGTGATTAAGGTTAAACGTGTATTTTTCAAATAAATTAGCAATGTTTTTCCGTGCAATGTGCGAGATATATTATTAACAGAAAATATTTCGGGGCTTCAATAATTTCGTACATAGTACAAAATAGCGCTTGCTCTATCTATCTATCACTGACGGTTTATAATTATAAGAGGAGCTAGCGGTATCCATGAAAAGCAAACAGACCGAGAAGAAAAACGCTCAAAACGACTTTATTTTATTGTCTATGTATTTATCAATAAGTAGTATAAAAACAGATACAAAGCTGTAAATATAATCAATTTAACATACCATGTTACAATTTTAAAAACGAGTTGATACATCTGTCGGTATGAGTATTTGAGTACTTACCTATTTTACTGCTACAGAAGACTTGATGGATAGGTTAGTGGTTAAAGATAGCTACTTCATACGCTTGGCAAAGATAACAACGAAAGTAACGCTAAAAAACCTACGATTTTCTCACGGAGAATGTAGTTTTATTACGGATAATTAGGGCTATGAACGGTATTTCCGAACGTAGCACTGTTATTGATTATCACTGATAGCTAATTCATGTTTTACAATCCAATTAAAAGATGTCATTCTCATTCAGTGACTACACTGTGGGCCGTGATACGAAAAAAACGTGTTAAAGAATTTTTGGAGCTTGTATGGTTCCGCACATACACATTTCCAACAAGTTAAATCACAAATCCAACTTATAATCCAATACCAACTGATAAGCATATAATTTTTTTTGAGAACATATCAATGTAACAGTTACATTATGAAAACATTACCACGGCCGTTCGCTACACTTTTAGGTGTTAAAAAGAAACGCATCTACATCTGAACATGCTTGAGGGTTTATACAAATAGATTATACTATTGAAATAAAGATATTTATACAAAAGTTGTAATTAGGTTCTGCGGGGATTATTTACATGGATGCCGATCTCTAAATATAATAAAAAATTGGGTCTCTGGCGCGTGCAAATCCACTTGACAGAAGTTTTGCTGATTCATTATACTTAATAAAAACACCATAACACATTCATTATGTATGTATTACAATATAATCTTTCAATAACGGATTGATCTAAATAAAGGTACAAATATGTAGAGCAACTGGAAATCAGTAGTAGGTCTACTACTAATTTGACACCCACGGGTTATGTTTGACAATGAGATGTGTGGTCATTGTGTAGTATAGATAGGTACTGTTTATAAGGTACCAACGTGTTGTCATTTTAACCTGCTTCTGAATATAAGTTAAGCCGGCATTTATTAAACAGTCATTTATTATTTATTATTTTGCAAATTATGTTATGGTACTTTTTATTAAGATATCTATTATGAGTAGCATATAGTGTGATATAAAGTAGGTATCACCTACTTATCGTTTCTCATTAGATAATCGTCAAAACAACAGATTTTATAGACAAAGTTTAGTAACTATTGACTCGGAACTAATATTTGGATTAGTTATGTAAATTCTTCCGTGTTCTTAGGTAGGTAAGTAGATACTATATAGTAGATACTACCTACATCTAACAACATGTAGTTTATCCAAAATAAAGTTAACAACTAACTTACACCTAGATGTTTTATTTACCTTACTCTTCTACTTCTTGGCGAATCGAGCCGGGGATTTTTTGGATGAGTGTAAAAATAATTTCCACGGGTTTTTCTTTGAGTAATATTTAAATATGTAGGTGTAGATACTGACTGTCTGTCTACACATATGGAACGCTTTGTTTGATTCATAAGATAGATGACTTTAGTTCTATACAATTTTGTGAATGTTGAATGAGAAGATAATACGGAAAATTGAAACTATGTGAAACTATGCAGTTAAGCCACCATGTTATCCGAAGGTGATATTTTTACATGTTTAAAGTATACTTAATGCATACATAACACAATTATTTACGACGCTGCGCTAGTACGGACTTGCGTCAACAGCGGTCTTAGTACGGGGACTGACGTTTCTACTATATATAAATCTATATGAATCTGACAGACGCACGCGTTACGCAGCGTTATTTAAGTTCTGCGTTGTGCGTTAAGTGTGAGTGTACTTTAACTATTTGTACCTATGGCGCAGCTAAGCATTTCTTGCTGCACCATTCAGTTCTCTTACTATTGGTCTTTAAATACTTTTTACTATTATGTTTTTGTTATGATCATGGCAAAAAAAAATATAAGAATAAAATATTGCAGAAACTTACGATTTTGGGAGTACCGATGCCTACTCCTACTTACTTATATAAAAATTTTGATGTTATGTATTCATGTAAGTAAAGAATAAACACAAAGCGTACTAATTCTCACGATGACATGTAACAGAACCCACCTTCTAGTTCACGATACCCCATAAATAACTGATAGAACTTGCAAGCAATGTAATTATTGCAAAATGTCACGAGACACAAAATGCCATTCCATCTCATTATTAGACGTAAATTAAATCGATTTGTTTACATTCGATTTGTTGTCAGCCTATGATTAAAAGCAGTTATAGTTAATCGATTTTAAATGTGAAACTAATATATCTGTAGTATTGAATTGAATTTAAATATGATTTCGTTCTTCTGAGGGCAGATCCCATTTTAAATTCAGTCGCAATTTTTTTTGTATAACAGCGCCTGAACTCTAGGATCCAGCTTCGATTAGTACATACATCATACACACACCACGTCCTTGTCTCTTACTGGGCAAGCAGAGGGTTAATGGCCGATTTTTAGTCAAGAGATATTTAAATGATGAATTTACCGCCGGAAAATAGTGAAACTTGTAAGCATCGAGCGTGAGTGAACATGGCAACAGTGTTATTGTGTTTGTGGTATCTAGATGAAAAGTCGACTCGAGTCGACAATGGGCGGACCTCAGTGTACTCTACCTATGTTACCATCTTTTATAACCTGTGTGTCACAATAAATAAATTGAAACTTGAAACTTGAAATTCTGTGGCTCTGTGCAATTAGATGTACCTATATAAGATTACAACAGTATTGTGCAGTGCGAATGACTTCGTTCCTACCTTTTTTCTGTTCTCATGTAAGTGACTACGTCTTTAATGAGAATAAATTATCTTTAAACGTAAGATTATCAAAGTAGTCTAATTGAAGAAAATTGGCAAACATCTTCACTACTACAATCTGATCGACTTTAATCAATTCATACCCATTATATGTACGTTATAACCCAGTACCCTCAGAGTGGTGCACAGTTTCCAATAGTTCTCATGCTCACTTAAACAATATTTTTTCCCATTTTAATACACCCCTTGCAAAAGTTCACACACAATGGAATGCCAAAGAGATTAAAATGCATTCATGTCCACTAGGTATGTTTATCTTAATAATAAACAAAGTCATGTGACACTGGTATGCAGTTTAAACAATACGCATTCTCCAGAATGACCGCCTCTATTCGGCATACATCGCCGGTTTGATTGAGTAATTCCGATGAAATACTCAAGGTGAACCGCAATGTATATTAATTTAGGACTGATATTCTAAGACCAAAAAAACAAACGTCATTTCCTTTCAGGCGGCAATACTTAACACTGTGGAGTCTCATAGCGGCGAGCCCTCGCATAGTTTTGAGACAAACAGATCAGTTGGCGTCTTTATCCATTTGCGGTTTTAGCTGCACTGATGCGTATTTTTAACGTGGTTTAAATTCTCTCTAAACAAAAAGCTGCAAGTTTAAGTTCAATTAACCGATTTTTCAATATTATGTTTCTTAGAAAGAAAATCTTTGACGTCAGTAAACATACTTTTAAATCAGGAGATTTCATTAAAAGTAATTTGACACTCACCCAAACACAATAGTCATAAACGATTGATTTAATCCTACTTTTACCAAAAAACATCTATGACTCACAAATGTTAACATTCACATCTGACTCTAAAATTAGCATGTTTTCTAACGTTATTTGATTAATTAATTCACTTTCAAATTATTTAAAAATGTTGTATTTTTGATTATGTCATTATTACACAGTTTTGCTAGCAAAACAAGTAAAAACTATAGACAATATAGACCGTGTGTGTAAAATTCGACCTATTTATGACTAATCGTAACGAAATAGTTTGTCTGTCTGTCCCATGTCCGCTTGTCTGTCTCCAAATGACTCAATCTCATTATGAATTTAGCTCATAATTGGTCTATAAACTTGTCTGGCAAAGCTTATGATGAAAAAACTAATGTCGATCAATGTAAGTGATATATTTCTTCCCATTGCATTTTATGAAACTTGCAAGATACATAACAAAATTACTTTGGAATTTGCTTACCAACTTGAGAGTGTAAAGAACTTGTGTAAACTATGGAAATATCCCAACTATTTTAATTAATGTTTATTCTTTAAATTACGTATTCACAATTATATCCATTTATTGTCATTGACTACGAATGATTCACTCTGGAAGATCCTCTATTTTTAAATTGGCCCACTCACAGCTGTGGTTGAATTCAAACCCTGCTATTACGAGTACCTACATTATTTATTAATACTATCAATATTTTTTTAAGTTACTGACGGCATAGCCATCATCATCATCATGGATGGCTTATAATGAATACACTCTATGAACAAATGACTCGTCTATTTGATAGAAAAACTTACTTTTCAATACAACATTTTCATATACCGTCTCATGAAACAAAATAATTAACCGTATACGCATTTTTAAGGGAATATTTTATGATTCCAATACTATTCCACTATCCACTATCAATAAGTTTCATCATAGTCAAGTATTTTCACCGGATTACTCACATAAGTATAAATAACTTAATAGCCTGTTATATTGTGTTAGTGATATAGTGCAAAATAGACATGATAAAAATAAACACGAGCTGATTGCAATCGATAAGTTCCTGGTGTTCTTTTTTTAGCCGGATCATAGGCCGGACATCCTTCTCTTACGCCATAGAAATAGTCCAAGCTTAGCCGATACGTCACGCGAATGAGACCACCGAATAACTGTTACATTGCTGTTTAAATTACGAACGTTGATACTAAACAACATGTCTAAGCAGAAATGGATGCTACTATAAAGCAACCGGCATTGTACAATGAAGATAGTCCGTAGCCAATGCCGAAATTGAAGGAAAACCCCGTCGATGACTTGATTATTGTTTTTTATGGCACGCGTCACTAAGCACCTTACTTGATTGTAGGTAGGGAGAGAGGATTCATGCTAGATGTCACTAAGAGTTTATATCATTAAAAATAATAGATTGCGTTGTCATTTAATCTATCGATGGTACAGCCTTAATCAATAGTCCATATACTTCCGCTAGTCATGCAAATTTAAAATCAAATGTGCATCGCTAGCGCTAGTCTATATGCGCTAAGACCATTTTGATCTAGATAAATTAAAAATAATGCATTTTGTATGGAACTTTCATTCCAGGAGGAAATTCTTTGACTTGAATAGGTAATGATGATATTGTATGATGGGCATTGGATCCTTAATTATTGTCGCAGGCAGGCAGAAGATGTTTACACTAAGGGAAATAATATTATATTACTTGCATAAAGTATTCACTAACTTTATTTTATCTTTTTGCATGATACCGTCCCAGACGTTCATTCAACAATACTATCAAGTGCATCTAATCTATGACAATACGATTAGTAAGTAGTGACTTACTCCCGGACTTGGCAGTACAATTCGGATACAAGGACAATAGTTTGGCTCAGGTCAAGCCCCAATCCCCGCACGTGTACGTAATGATGAATGACAATGTCTTTAATGAATGGCTACACTGTCAGTCGATGACTTTTCTGTTTTTGATGTAACATAGATTTAAGGGCACAGCACATCTATGCAACGCACTACTTAGATTCGCAACGCAAGCGGTATGCCGTCTCTCATACGCACACACACACAAAGATCACGCTTTTATCCCTGACGACGTAGGCAGAGCGTTTACTACTGTAATGTTACGGTCGTGATCGCCATGTCTGACAAATGTTTTAATTTCATATGAGTCGTGTATCGCTATAGTTACAGGTTGCCTGTCGCCTAAAATTGCAATACACGTGAAACCCACAAATCCCTTAGTCGGCTTTTACGAGACCCACGAGAAAGAAATGGGGTGATGCTATTCTAAGCCGGCATCACACGGCATACAATGTTTACGTGCACGCATACGCAGGCCGATGTGCTCTGCTCTTTATGGTACTCATCGCTATTATCGGCATTTTCAACATTTTTATATTATATACTTACTGGATAATTTAATATCACGCTAATCCAGAGATTTCTCAAGAACATCCCCAATTTGCTCAAACTACGTTCTCTTTCTTCTTCTTTCAGCATTTCCATCAACATTAGCCTTAAACACCTGTTATGTTAATCTTCTTTCGATAACTGTCAATAGCTGTCAAACGTAACGGTTCACAACGTTTGCCAATCGGCGCATTGACAGATACAAATAAGTACACTAGCGGACAAAATAATAAGCCACAGTGGCGGTATCGTAACACGACTAATAAATGGTAATTTGACACGACAAGTCAATTATGAACCGACATAAACACGTATCGGCTTCGACTGAATTTCGCTTGTAATGTCAGATGTTGGAAACCTTTTTCTGGGTTTTTTATTGCACTTAATTGTAAATTTAATTAGTGCAGGGCTTTCACGTACCTACTTTTACCAGTAAATATAGCTTTCAATCTGAGATTATTTTGTATAAGACTATTGTTTGAGGTAAATACCTATTTACCAGTGATTAAAGTCCGTAGCCAGTAAGTATAGTGTGAAATATAAGTAGTTTTTTTTCTTAAATCTAATGGATTTCAACAGCTACCTCTATATTTTGATGTTCTTTCATAAAAGTTTCGAAAACTTTGACTAAAATGTTACTATCTTTAAAAATCTGTAAAGAGGTAATAAATCTTGGGACGTCAATTTTAAATTATGAAATTTAATGTACTTACATTAAAATGATGAAAGCGATCAACCAACAATGGAATTTTGCAAAGGCCGCAGCAAGCGAGTACTTTCTCTTCAAAAATGTGCAAAAAATGCAAGTTGCAAGACCTCACCTCATTAGCTCAATATCAACACGTCTTACCCCTTTAATAGATATATAATCATGCATATTATTTAAATTGCCTGACAAATTATACGTCAGTCGGCAGGCTGTACTCGCTCAGTTGTCGGTTACGTTTCAACTTCCATTTCTTGAGGACTTCTCGGCTCTAGGAAATGTGTAGAGCTGTAATCACCACCAACACTATAGTTATTTAAAGCAATAAAAACCTCAAAATATATGTTATCTTAACTTAATTGACCCGTATATTTCCACTCTTGGGCAAAGGCCTCCTTCTTTTCTTTCACTTCTTTAAATTTAGTTTAATGAACTTCAAGCACACGTCGGATGGAAAACGGTCACCTCTTTTTCATCCAGTAGATCTCAGTAAATTTATTTGTAAAACCTTGGACCAGTGCACGGACGACATATAGTGTGAGGCTGAATTCACTATTGAAGACAACCTTTGCGATGATAAAAACTTAATTTGAGCATATTCTAAAACAACTCAGTGATGAGTGTAGAACAGAAATCGATTGGACACATCGGCAAAAGAACATCAAATGCTTAGCTATTTCCCATGTCAATATTTCGAATTGGGCAAACGTGGATTATTTCTTATCTAGGATGGCTCTGCGAAGCGAACTTCAGGGGTCCTCGGTTATACCAGCTCCGTGAAATTTGCACAAACAACCTCTGATTTAAAGACACGAGTTGCCAATTAGGAGTGGGTACTAAAGGAAAATGGCCGCCGGGCAAAATTACTTGAATACGCTCGTTACATGCATGCGTAGTTCGTGCCACGATCTCTCGCGAGCTCCTTTCTCAGGACCCAGCCGAAAGTGAAAATAGGTGGGAAGTGGTGAGAAGAAAACTCGAATCTCTAATAAGGTACAACCTTGGTACAACACCGAAATATTTCATTGCCTTCACGAAACCACTAATTTATTAGCTCATAACTGAAAAGCCAGTCAATGTTCGGAGGTGGAATCCGGCATGTGGCATAAATTATTTTCTTCTTCAAACTTAAGAGTTGGACTCCTGTCGGTGGAGTAATTTCCATTCTTCCTTCTCTTCGCATTTCCTACAATTCGGAATCTACTCAACATGGTTCAGTAAGACGCCCTAGGCCTTGTCTCCCCAATTTGTGGTTCAATGTTTGAAATTTTATATTTAAGCAATAATTGTATTAAGTTTCAAATAGTAACTAATTAATTCGAATTTAATATTTCGCTCCTGTTTTATTGCTGATAGAGCGTTCTCTATGTGACTGGAAAAACGCCTCTACGTCGTAATGATGTATGTATGTATCTTTAGGAATGGCTACTCATATTAATAGCTAGTTTTGCTTACGTAGGTACCTACTTAAAGACGACAATCTATTGCTGTCAACCAACGAGTTTAAAATTACAATTTCCATACTTAAGCAGCGCTAGATCAACTCTTGCCCTTTCAGGGTAGTGATCATTGCTAATAAATAATGATTAACTGTTTGTGTTAATGTACTAAGTATGATGCTTGAGCAACAAATGTTTTAAAGAGAAATCCTTCTTTATCGTCTATTTACTGCTTACCATATTACCTACTGCACGTCACCTAATATTTATAGTAAGTATAGGTTTTATTTTATTTTACAATACTAATGCGATGCGAGCTTAGAATAACATCTACAATTCCTCAAATGTCTTTCCCGCGGGGGAAATCAATTTAGGTATTACAATTTTTAGGCGACAGGCATCTCAAAACCTGTCTACTAAAATGATACACGATTTTTCTGAAACGGTCATCAAAATATTTGTCTTCGTGGCCGTGCTGACCATATTTTTACAGTAGCTATAGCTCTCTCTACCCCGCGAGGTATAAAAATTTGATCTGTGTATGTATGTAAAAATGATTAATTTTTTGTTTCTCGCACGATCTATTGATGACGAATACATGACCTAATATTTAAGAAGATATTATCGATAGTCGTGTAGGCGTGTCTGGTATAATTGTGCTTAGAATTTGATTTAATTTGACTCGCATTTAGTAGCTAGAGTGTCTGTAGACGGATATGTAGGTAATCTAGTTTTAAGCATATTTATTGTAAATATGAAGTAATTATTTGAATCAATGATCTCAATAAATGTTCGTCCCTACCATATTTGTTTTCATATTGAATGGGAGGCGTTTGCCCAACAGTAGGACACTATGGGCTAATAGTATTTTATTATAAATCACTGAAATGGAACAACGCCGATAGTTTTAGAATGAATGATGCTGAGTAGTTTCTTGACTTTTACCAATAAATACGAGGCGTAAATAAAAAATGTGCTACTAATGAAAAAAACGCTGTTTTGACAACATCCATAAACTTGTAATACAATGTGCGAATTGCTCGTAACACATAGATCTAAATGTACCGCTAGATCCATAAAAAATAAGCCACAAGGGGCAGTAGGTACTGGAGATCTTGTCAATTGTCTAATTGACTAGATAATTGATTCTTCACCTGCATAGATAGCCGTAGGTGTCTCCTATTGTCTTTTTTACAGTGCAAAATTTGCACATTATGAATCATTGCCTAATTCCATTGTTATGGCTTCCTAACGCAATTTCGACAGCAGTTTATTTTATATATCACATTTGATTGTAGCATATCAATGACGGATCATTAATTTTCTCGAAACTAGTGTAGACGCATCTTTGTTTCGGGTTACAAAAACGAATTATTTGGGTAGGGTAATTCAAAATTTTATGTACTCAAAAATGTAAGCAAATTATCCTAAATGCACTGACTTGCATGCTTAAAAACTTTTATGTCAGAAACAGTATTCAACATACCGTGAAGATTTGCCTTCAACTTTAGTATTCTTCACCGAAACCCAAAAGTGTCAAAAGCTCGTTACACCGATCACATCTGAATGCAAATGAGTTAGTGGCACCTGCGAGTCTGGGCTGCTTCTGACGTCATCTCACCAAGTAATCACCGGTATCTTATCCGATACAAACTTGATATGAGCCTTTAACATAACCTGCTGCCCATATTTTAAGCGACCGCAAAATCAGTAGGCTGTACATTGCTTTTGGAATACTGTGTTGTTGGGTTTTCAGAGTCACTGATAGTTCAATGTATGCGGAGTTTTAAAATAATCGCTTTATGAATAAACTATGATATGGGTGCGCAAGACTACGGTGTCTGTAACCTGATCTTTTTGTAGAAAATCTGTGTCAATGACTATTTTGTTTTAAACATAGCCAAGTTATTTTAATTTGTACTTTATATCAGAAGACATGTGAATGAAGGATAAATAGAATACACACACACACATACACACACACATACACACAAATCCCGCCTATATCCCTGGGGGGGAAGACAGAGCGTTAACGACAGCAAAATTACGATCGTTATCGCCACGTCTGACAAATGTTTGAGCCTCAAACTTTATTAAAAAATGTTGAATAAATCGTTAAAAAAATGTAGTTAAACGTCGTTATGACATATTATGTCTTCTAGGTAGGTATATAATATTTATTTGACACAAAATTATTGTAATGGACTAAATTGAGGAAAGTTTAATAATAATTCTTGCTTATTATTGAGCATAATCAAAAGTAAAAATGTAAGCATAAACAATTCAGTAAAATTATATTATATTGCTAGTTTATCAAAATTGCCTATATAGCTTTTTTAGATTTGAAATATTAAACCAGAAATAAAGCTAGAACACTAACTAACTCCTAACTAGAACACTAACTGACCCAAAATGGATCTTGGCTTCTGAAACGAGCAGTCGCCACTGATACCTGTTCTGCGAGATCTCCTGCCAGTTGTGCTTACTAGAAAACTAAAATACCAGGTAAAATAGGTCCTATTTAATTTGGTGCTTTTGAAAAACATGTCAAAAAGTTTATAGCTACAGCAGTATACTTCCTCCAGTCTCCAAGAGGCACCGTGCCCAGCACGCTAGCAATATTCATTCTTTAGATAGTCATACTTAATACCACTGATCCAGGACTGCCAGGTCTTGGTTTACTGAATGCTTCTATGAAAAGCAAAGATAGGCTCTTACACTGCCTCGACAATTTTATTTTAAGTTGTTTCATTGAAGTTCCCACTCAAAATGTTGTCACCGAGCCCAACACTCGCGGAAACGACAGGGCCTTACGCAAACACATAAATATTGTGCTCAAACATAAATTACTAATATTATCTGTAAACTATAACCCCAGGCTTGTGACACACAAAACTGAAACTGGTACCTACTTACTGGTTATGTGACAAAACAGGTAGGTACAGTCTCCCAACGTAACTCATGAACACTTTTATTTTTTAGGTTGAGATATTTTTGTTATCTCTGTCGGCAAGTGGGATAAAAGTTATCCTGTATAATTCAGTAAGGTATACCCGGGGAAGTTCGGATCTGGGGTAAGAACGTATGAATTAAATTTTGTACGAACTGAGAGTTATTTTTTATTTCTGGCAACACAGTTCGTTGTGCCATTTCACCGCGCCCCTCTCACTAATCCGTGACTAGCACTCCGACAAAGAGGTTGTGTGTGACGACGACTTGAAAAAAAAGTGCCTGTTTTGTCAAGTTTTTCGAGATCCGGTCTTCCACCTGAAATTTTGTTGTGGTTTTTTGGTAAGTAATTAGTCTATTTGGTATTTAAAACTACAAAAAAACACAGTTTTGTTACAAAATGGCTTGTTTTCTTTATTTAAAATGATCCTAGGATAAATATTAACTGAGATCCGAACTTTGACTAGATCGGTAAAGATCGGATTACCAGAGAAGAGACAATGGCTCTCAAACTTTATTGTGTTGGTATAATTTTATGGTGTCGGCTTAAGATCGGACGTAAAGTTGCAATCAGTTTGGTGTTACTATAGACGAACATCTAAAAGATTGGTGTTGATTGATTGTTGACAAGTCGTAACCAAATGTCACTATCTTTATAAAGCTGTTCAAAATACTGATTTCAATGCTCATACTAATGTTATAAAGAAGAAAGATTTGTATGTTTGTGTGTATACTTTGTATAACGAATAGGCTCAAAAACTACTGGAAGTTAACTTCCGGAACTGTATCTCTGAAATTAACATGACATGAGCTTATTTTTGCTATTAGAAAACTTAAATTTCTACGGGAGAACGGGTAGCGGGTGAAACTGCTTGGCAACCTACTTACTTGTTGATTATTATTTTTATCCATTTATTTTCTGTTTTAGGTGAGATGGTAGTAACATGTCTTCAAAATATATAAGAAAGTCTAGTCGAGCTACTTCATACAGCAAAGAAGACTTAGAAACCGTCCGAATTTTTAAGTTTTATATTTTTGTGTAATTTTATGTTTTGTTTAATTACGTTCTTCTCAACTGTTATGTTAACCCTACATTAGCAATTTGTCAAAAGACATTTAACAGTCAAATATAAAAATGTTTGTAAAAGATTTTTTATTCAATCACCACATACAAAAATACGAAGCGTAATCCTCTCCTCCTGCTCGGCACCCGTTTCATACAACTTTTAAAAAAGTATTTTGTGCTCCAAAGTGAAGAAGTGAATAAGTAGCGAAAGTGAATTCCGGAACTGAAAAACGTTCGATAGTCAAACCCAAGTTCCTTGTCATAGCACCAGGCCGTCCTCAGTTTTCAGTATCGGTTACTAGAATTTTATCCAGTATTTTATTAATTCCTGGATCCGATCTTTTTCACTGATTTGCTGGATCGATCCGAAATTTTGAGAACCACAAAATTTCACTGATTTGCTGACAAGGATAAGATCGGACTAAAAAAGTGAAAAAAAAAATACGCAATGTAGTTCCCGCCGTATTTGTAGGAGATCAAATTCAGGTCTGCCAAATATTGTCAATGGTAAAACATCGGATGTTTTTTTGCTGTGGACTTTGCTGCCCTAGCTATAGAAGCGAAATTAATTAGTAGTCCGAACTTTACCCACATACGTTTTTCAGCAGGAGGTCTCGATAAAAAAATTATTTTACTTTGAGCGTGAATTACGAAAAATTTAATTCATTGTAGAATATCAAACACAATTTCAGAAATACCTTGTTTTATTATGATTCATTTTCAGTGGTTGCGATAAAGTAAATAATTCTGAGTAATGAGTAATACGAAATTCGCCAAGACATTTCCAACTCACAAAAAAATAGTCCGAACTTCCCCGGGTATACCATGTTGTTGCATCTAGGAAAGTATAATTATTGAAATTTTTCAGGCATGTTCAGATGATAAAAAACAATATGTTGCATTAAGTTAAGGCTGTCTTGTTTCCTTTGTTTGTGTTTTTCTACTGTTGTCTCAATTTTGTGCAATAAAGAATCTTTATTTTTATCTATTCGTCGTTCTCTTAACTTATACAAGGAGATAATGCTTGGACCTTGTTCATTGAATTCCTACGCGATCATCAGAATGACTTTCTATGGGATTTTTTGCCGTATCCCATCAATATAAAAGTTGTTCAGTTCCATGAACTGCTCTTTTTCTTGAATCCGTGAAGTCGGGCGAAGCTCAATTCGTACTTCATCCATTCCACTCCTATCGCTCGCACCTCAATCATCGCAGCGGCCTGCAGGCCCTGACATACTTCCACATATTATCCTAGTTGGAAACAATTATTTTGAATACTTCTTGGTATCTGATAAATATTCTTCATCCTGTAAGAAAGAGATAGTAGCAGTTGCAAAGCGTGTGAAGTACCTATATGTGATAGAGTTACTTGTAGATCCTGCTTTTAAACTATTTTTGCGTAGAGTTTGCGTATATAAAATTGTTTCCAAACTAATCTGGTTTGATTGTATTAGATCATTCGAATCGCATTACATCATTCGTGACGTACCTTGATCAATACCCAAGTAGTATGCTAACTACATAGTTGGGCACACTGTCACACTTGGATTTAGATCTGTCTGTCGTATTGAAAATGTATTTATTGTAGATCACTAACGTGCATTGAGTTGACTCTACGATTGCCTAGACTACAGTTGTTACACAAGCCTGTTGCCTGGTGTCAGAGTTCGTTACTGGCCTACTACACTTGTACACCAGTTTTAGACGGGTCCATAGACGACACGGTGTACCACGCGAGAAAAATAGAATATGGCTCTTGCAAGAATAATGAAAAATATAGTAAATTATAGTAAATGATGCTGACAACCAACATATTCAAATCACATGGTAGGTATGTTGTTAAAATCCAGCAATGGTAGCCAAAATTTGAGACAGTTAGGTACGAGATTATTTGCGGAATCTTCTACGCAAGTTTTATATAACAAAAAGAAAGGCAAAGGAGTCCTTACGGTACAAATCACGTTGCGAGTTTCACAAATTGGCCCGCTTCATGTGTGATATTATGGTCTGAAGTTCAACATAGACCTTACATACATATTTTATGGCATACCAAATCAGCAATATGGATTATTCATTTTCAAAACGATTAGCTCAATTAAACACGATCTACGTGAATAATTATGGCCTGTGGCAAGTAAATACAATAAACCATTAATTGTATCAAAGTGATTTATAAGGTCTTACTTGTCGGATTCTGTCTACGTACAACAGAGTGTCGTGAACATTATGCAGTTTCATTTATGCAAACATGTTATGTTATGAGTGACTAATGTGTTGTAAATAGGTTCTTGTATTTGTTTAATAGTAAATGTTGGTAGTTGGTAGTCAAAGGTTGATTGGTTTGATCGAATGTGATACGAAGAGCTGAAACTTAAAGCTTGTCAATTTAAATTTTCTTGTCTAGTCCTTTTAGTAAATTAAAAATAATAGAAATAAATCATTATTTAAACTCTAACTTTTGATCTGTATGGGTAATATAAAAACTCACACTTACTACACAGCTAAGCTACTGAGTATGAACTTTCAGTTTATAACAAAATATTATTTTAAATTTGTCCAGTTTTTCTTAATGCATTACCTAAAGAAATGTCTTGAAATATGAAATAATTTATCTTCTATAGCTATAAAAAGAGTCAGCGAAGTTGGTTAGTTTGTTATAAAAAGACTTAGTTAGTTAGTTAGTTTACCATTGAATACTTAATCCTGCCAAGTTTTGTGCTAAAGTCTCAAAGTCCTAACAATACGTTAGAGGCGATACCATCTCTGTGAAAATTATAAGGCGCACTTAAACTGGAATTACCTAGGAGATGTTGAGAACTGTGTAGGCAGTGGGATACCGTTCCCAAGCCTGACTAGACGAGAAGATTACCTCAACGAAAACAATATCTATCAGTAGACATAAGTGAGGATAGAATAATACGTATAATAATTCTGGTTTATGTTTAAAAGTTTAAGATAAAATGATTTTTTCCAAATATTGTTTGTACGGTCCGAAAGTTAGATTCAAGATCATTTAGATCATAAATTTTTGACGCCTCGTGAGCTTCAAACTATAACATGAGCGTCAGCGTCAGCAACATTATTAGGATACCAGTCTTACAAATTGTGACACCCGAGTTCGATCCCCGCCATGTACTAATGTGTTTATACTAACATACGTTTACCAACTGCTCTTTCGGTGAAGGAAAAACATCGTGATGAAACCCACATTCAAATACAATTTGAATTTAGATGATATTTAAATATAACTTAACCTAAGATTCGAGCCAGGTTACTCTACGGGTTGCAGAAGTCAAATGACAGTCGCTCTGTGTAAAAACTTGGTTCCACGTCAAATCCCCTAAGTTGGGTAGCCGACCCCAACAGAGAAACGGGATAAGCATTTTGTGTTCTCTCTAATGTCACAACATTATGTACATAACTCTTCTAGTTTTTTTCCCCATAGTATATCCATACAATGCTGCTGTCCCACCAACTAATTGTCTTAAGTTTATGTAAACAAATTTGAACGTGCGTCGTGTATTACGGAACTGCGGCTGAGTGAGCACTTTTGAAATGTGTAGGCTTACACTAACGGGACGGATGCAAGTGCAGTTCCAACAACTTGAAACAGTAATCTTCTTTCTTTCGAGGATACTCATCTTGCTAGAGAGGTTTGAAGGTGGCTACATGAATTTATAATGATATTTTTTGTCTGAATGAGGCAATGAATGTGCAGTCTTACCACCTTGATGAATTGGATGAAGAAAAATGTTTGCTGCACATCTGACTGAATCCTATAAGTCTAAGGATTGTTTTTACGAGTTACTTTATACAGTTTATCAAACAAAGATTTTCATCAAGTGCAGACCACTACCAAACAACGACATAAGTTGTTAAACCTACTTTTCATTATTAGGGAAGATGTACATGAATGAATTCAAGTAACAATAGACGTAAAATAAGAATGACGAGACTTCCTACCAATCAGATCGTTGATACTCCATTATAAACTACTAAACACATTGTTAAGACCACCCGTACACCCTGTATATCATATCTCCAACTCACAAAATACGTCGTTTATTCGAAGGAATAAACGAATATTTTTATTACAATACAAAGATATGGATTTTTATGAATGAAATCGTGTAGGCCGCTTCCATATATCGACGTGGCGTCGCGAGAAAAGAATACCTTATTCAATTTACGTAGAGAAGAAACTTCTTTGAATTTTCGTTACTCTATGTCTTCTAAAAGAAAACATACTCTAAAGCATTGCATTAAAACGTAAAATCATAGTAAAGCGCAATGTTATAGAAGAGTTATTAATAGTATTGCAGTGAGAACAGGTGGCAGTAACGCGAGGATGAGCTCAATGTAATTGCTCACTACTGCCATATCTCGATGGCTTCCACTTGAAATATGAACGGCTTTCATAGATAAAATGGTCTTTAAACTTACGCCTTCAGCTTTGAGTAAAACCTTCTGACAGGGCAAACTGTGCCTTATGTTTTGAAACTGAACAGTGCATTTTGCGGCAATTGATGGTTCTTTAAGTGCCGATCGGACACTTCGTGTCGCCTGGTGCCTATTGCAGTGGCGAGTGTTATGAATGAAACACGGTGTGAGGTACCTTTTGTGTTAAGTCACCTGGTTCTGCTGAAATTTATGGCGTTGGCGTAATCTACTACTCCGGCGGTTTGTGCAATAAGTCAGAAGCCGAATTTAAACAGATTAACGAAACTTCACTTTACACGTAAAGGGAAGTGACTAACTCTATAAAATAAGCTATGTTTGCGATTAAGATTTTGTCTAAGATATATAATTTTGTAGAAACAACAAATAGGCGTGTTTACGTTGAATAAAGTATTGAAAGTTTCAACCTCATAATTTTCATTGCAGTCCTACTCTAAATTATAATCTGCCTGCAAAAGACTTCAACGCAAACTCGCCGCAACTTTTAAGGATCTGCATCTTTACAATTTGCAACAATTTAGTACTACTCAAGTAAGTAAATGTTGCAGCTTGTCTTTTTACCCGACTACAGCAAAGCAAAAAGGAGGGTTATGATTTTGACCGGAATGTATGTATGTATGTATGTATGTATGTATGTATGTATGTATGTATGTATGTATGTGGCAATAATTCCTTTGTTCCCTCCTAGCTACGAACCTGCTTATCAGAATTTGACAAATGAGGTGTCAATAGAAGCGTCTGAACAGTCCGATGGTTATAGGCTATGTCATGTCACAATAAAGTGAACATGGCGCCCTCTAGCGTACATAAAGATACGAACAAAACATTTTTTTTCTTTAAATGGTATCGTGTTGGGTATCAAACAAAAGGGCTTAAATAGCACATTTCAAAAATATATGTAATGTAGGTGAAAGTTTGAAACTTTCTTGCATTTACGCAATGTCAATTTAGTATGAAATTGGTACATCGGTTTATCTCTTTCTCACTTTTCGTGTAGGACGCCGAGCCGTCTAACGATTCAATTTCTTTTTTCGTGTGGGACACCGAGTCGTCCAACGACCCGATGAACCCTAGTGTCAGAATTTTTCAACCGCCTTCTGCAAGTAGCAGGATTCTGACATGGTTGTGTAACGACCGCCGTCTAAAGTGATCATAGACAACAACCAGGACCAACGGCTTAACGTGCCATCCGAAACACGGAACCATCTTTCTTACGGACAATCGGGTGGTTCAGCCTGCAATGTCCTAACCAGACTGGGAACAAATTTTTCGAAATTACATGTGATAGGCCCGCATTTGTCTGCGAAGTGTGAAGGGACTCCGTTTAGCCGAGAATAGACAAGCCTGTGTCTTTGATGCATTGAACTTCACTAAATTGGCATCACCCCACTCGGATATTGTCTTGAGTGAAGAGTTCAGATGTTGGACTACGGACTCTCGACAAGACTGGGTGGTTTCACTGCTAGCCTTTGCACTGGACAGGTATCTGTCAACAACCGTGCTATCATCTGCGTACCCAAAGGTGTCGGGCGTCAGCATGTCATTGATATGCAACAGAAATAGTGTTGCAGACAGAACTGATCCTTGAGGGACTCCAGCATCTATGGCCTGTTGGTCCGAGGAGCGGCCCTCTAGGACTAAATTCACAAAGTGATAAATATCAACTTTGTGAGTGACCCACCGAGAATCGAACCCGGAGCCTTCTGCGTCAAAGGCAGTCGCACTACCACTGCGCCACATTGGTCTTTAATGAGCCCTTATGTCAGAATTTTTCAACCACTTACTACAAGCAGCAGGTACATTGGTATCGGTATCGGTATGGTGTCGGTATGTGTCATACTCGTGGAGCTGATCTGATGATGAAAACGAAAGGCAGACAAGACGTGATAGCACTACATACGCTTAATATCTGTGTATAAGCTATGGTAAGAAAGAGCTGCTCCTTAGGATCAGATCTGACATATTTTTCATCATATTTAATGGGATCGAAGTAGAAAAGTACCGCGAAAATTATCACATTTAAATTAATTTAACGCGTAGATAGGTAGGTACATAAGAGATCCTACTAATCCTTATATAATTTATAAACGCGGATGTGTGTTTGTTAGGACTTGGCGCTAAAACGGCTGAAAAGATTCAAATGATACTTTGTACAAAGATGAAATAATGTCTAGAATAAAACATAGGCTGCTCTTTACTGCGGTTAAATTTCTTATTTTTAGGGGAACATGCACTTTCCAAAATTTTTGAAAAAGGTAGTGCTATTAAGCCAATTCGCGTTTTAGGAAAACTAATAGCGACATCTGTTGTCTGAGACTTTTGACTTACTCAATTGAGTAGCTGCACCAAAATTGACGTTTAAGTCACAATACGTACTGCTACTGCATGTAAAATATGTTTGAATAAGGTTTATATCGTGTTGGGTATCAAACGAACTGTCATATTTTTCATCTCACGTAATGGGATCCAAGTTGAAGGTACCGCGAATTATTACATTTAAATTAATTTAACGCGAACATAGATAGGTAGGCAGAGCGAAAGCGGGATAAAGGAGTGATATGTGTTTATATGTATGTATGTATAGATAGGTACATGTATGTATGTACATAAAAGTTCCTACAACTAATATTGTAAAAGCAGATATTTGTGCATTTTTCTTAGAACTTGTCGTTATAACGCTTCATATATTCATATCAAATTTTATACGTAGCTAAAATAATAAATGAAAACATCTGTTTTGGTAACGAAACCAACAGCAAGCATCGACCCGGAGGGTTGAGGGGGGCTTCCCCCCTCGCAGAAAAAGAAACGGAGACATCATTTTTGGTGATAAAATCACACGGGGGGTTACTAGCATATTTTATATACACCTAACAAAATCATAATACAGTTTAAACCCGTACCTACTTACATCATCCAACAAACAATCGTGAAAATTTAAGTTTACAACCCCAAAATATTTAAAATAAAAAGAAGTCTAAAAACTAAAACCCGACTACTGAGATTTCGCGCTCTAAAAAGTAAGAAACAAGAAATCTGAAATAATAACTACTCACGATTGAATGTGTTTTTCGTCTCCAAAATTCATACAAAGTAAACAGCTATTATAATTTATTTTCATGGCAGTTTAATTTAAAGTTCATAGTGGTTTTCAGGTGATAGCTGTGGTCGTTTGCCACGTGTTCTAGTACTATCTAGTTTATAAAATAATAAAGGCAATGTGGCAAACGACCTCAGCTATCACCTGAAAACCACTATGAACTTTATATTAAACTGCCATGAAAATAAATTATAATAGCTGTTTACTTTGTATGAATTTTGGAGACGAAAAACACATTCAATCGTGAGTAGTTATTATTTCAGATTTCTTGTTTCTTACTTTTTAGAGCGCGAAATCTCAGTAGTCGGGTTTTAGTTTTTAGACTTCTTTTTATGTACTGTTATACTTCCTTTCATCAATTATGACTTTTGTTTGATTCTCGAAATAAATAAAAAATCGAGATACTTTAACCGTAAACCTTGACAGTCACAATAGGCCTCCCCCATCGGAAGTTAAGCCGCATACTCATCAGGCTTGGCAGGCGGATTGGCGACCGCAGTGCAAGATCTAAATT
The DNA here is from genome assembly GCA_029255805.1 of Keiferia lycopersicella. NCBI lineage: Eukaryota > Metazoa > Arthropoda > Insecta > Lepidoptera > Gelechiidae > Keiferia > Keiferia lycopersicella. Next base: position 8,830,968 of record JARACZ010000009.1, on the reverse strand, counting down.
TATGGCGCATCTTATTAGGTGTCCTCTTTTGCCCGTCTCTTGCAGCAGGGAGGAGCTGATCCTAGCAACTGAGAACGCTATTACGGTCGCCAAATACTGGCAATCAAAAATATAATGATCCATTGACACGACGACGAAGAAGAAGTGCAAGACATTACATTCACAAGAAACGCTGCTGCCCAGTCGCTTTTTGCGGCAAGTGTGTACTAGATGTACCTAGTTATGATGAAAATATAATCTACGGTGTGATGACCGGTGGGTGCCGGATCCCGCCTACGCTTTCCTTCCTGCACTCTCACCTCTACACGCTAGCGTTTTGTACAGTTAATATTGTAGCTATTTACTTATACATACATACATATATCAAGCCATAATTTATCCCTTGCGGGGTAAGAATACGGTCGCTATCGCCACGTCTGTCATTTTTGAGGATTGTTGTTTTCGACGGTTGTTTCAGAAAACATATGTATCACTATAGCGACAGGTTGTTAGTCTGTCGGCTACAAATTGTAATACACCAATACTTTCGAGTCCTTTAGTCGCCTCTTACGACACCCACGGGAATAATGTGGAGTGATGCTATTCTAGGCCGACATCACACGGCATACTTACTCATAGTTAAGTGATATTTAATATAAAGTTTGATTGGCTACATAGCTCCTCTGTAAAAGTAATACTACACACAAAATATATATTACAGTCACATGCATTCAATACTTGTACGAACGAAGTAAATGAAAGCAAGAAAGTTATTAAACATAGGAATCAAAAGACTATTTAAATTAAACACACATTTAATGAGGAAATAAACAGCTTTCTAATAATATTACGATCTTTAAAAGGAGAATCAATACATTCCCTTATTAACATCAGCAATTAGGTAGTAGTATTAATGTTTCCTTTTGAAAGTATGGTGATTGGATGATAAATAATAAAAAATAAAGATAACATAGTCAGTAACAAAAGCTATTTTTAACAAACTTAACAACTTTTCCGAAGAACCGAATATCAAAGTATATTGGACTTGCCATACAACCGAACCAATCAGCTGACTGCTGACTGATCCATTACTATTAAATTTAAAAAATTTGCTAAGTATTTTTGTTGGGGAAAGTTCTTCAATTTGACCTGCAGAAAGTTCGCAAATATGTTGGAAAAGTCCTTCGTTCAGTATTACAAACTGCTATACTAATTCAAATTACTACTAATTCAAACTCAAATCATCTTTCAGTTTACTTGAATCTAAGTAATGATTCCCTCACTGCCTGGATGGATAAATTAGATGTGGGCTTGTGTAGGATTTGTCGTGTTAAGGAACAATTTGTAATGGTTTTCGTCCATGAGTTGTGTTACGACTGTTTATTAAGATATTCGGGTCAGAGAAAACACTGTTTATTGATTAGCTGATTACTCAATTCTTCACTTTGAGTTTGAGTAAATATTTTAGTTTCGTGGTTCAATAGAAGCAGAGCGTGGGAAGGTCTTGTGAGTACCAGATGTATGACAATCTCAAGGTTCCCTAGACCCGGATATGGACCATATTGTGGTTGATCGGGAAGATTATTTTTATGAAGATTAAGTATAAGTTCAAAAGAGCCGTTTAGTTATTGATTAGGTTAGATAGAATTTGGGATACCATTAAGCAGAACAAAGAAAGGAAGTAGTTTTAGTCTTAGTCTAATCTTAGTATAAAGTAATACTATAACGGAATAATATTACTTTAATTTGATAAAATAATAATGCAACATTTACGTAAGTATTTGAAATTATTAATTCTTATAATCTGTTCTTATAATCGATTCTGTTTATCATACAGTCTTAGTTTTTTGAAGATAGATACCTATTTTACCTGAAAGAAATGTAGAATACATTCAAATCCAAGGACCAAAATTTGATCGTGAATGTGATCGTGAAGTTGCATTAAATACGTTCCTCAAATATACAAACTATAGTCTCAGACTTTTAATAAAGGTTGTTATCCACTCCAGCGTCTCAGGGTCTCATACTGAAGACAAAGGCACAGCATCATCTCAGCACAAAGCCCTTAAATCCGCTGAATGTTGGCGGGTCCGCGGTATCGCCGCACGTGGATCAGCACACGTCGCGATCTGTATGCGCTTGCGCACCCGGGCGCCCGGTGTGCGTCGTGCTCGTGCCTTATTTCTTGCTTGTTTGTTTGGACATGTCTTTGTTATTAATAAAAGTTATTCGAATGTCTATTGTATTCATTTTATGACAGTTTTCTATATTTCGCGGCAGGATTTCGTTTTATATTTAATTTTATGTATGAAATCACAGATGAAAATTGTGTAGATGCTAACCTATGATGAGCACTTTTATGAAAAGGTAAGATACTCGTTTATTTTTTTAAATATCTCTTTCTAAAATAAAAATACTAAATACAAATTTCCAAGGTACGGTTAGTATATTGGAAGTATACTATCTATCCTATTGTATCATAACGACACCTGCCCAGGCTATAATTTGAATCGACGACGGCAGTACTAAATTCACTAAACTGCAGTAAATTGGCACCGATCTTGTATTTACTGCAGTTTACTGTAGTATGCGTAAATGTCCTGCCCACAGACATACATCATAATTGATGTCATCGACGCGTCTACCGCAAACCACCACCGCCCGTTCTTTAGACTCGGGTTACTGCGTTTAACCGTTGCTTTCGTAACTTTTGTGGGCCGATTACACTGACGGCTGGTTAACGCTGATTGGATATCATTATGCAATGACATCGTCGAATTGAAATTCAGACTAAAGTCAGCTTGAAGAAACTCTCGCGTTTTGGGTGGTATCACTTAGTCTACCTCATGGGAAAATTATCCCAGGGGAGTGTAATTTTCAGTAATAGGTAACACAAATTTGCCGGAATTTTTTATTAAAAAAAATCTTATTGCACCGTGTAAGTATTCACACATATATATTTTAAAGTTTACTTCTTTTTTAAAAGTATTTGTGTGAAATGCCCAGTAGGGCACGACTTGTGATTATCATAGGAGCCGAGAATGCTTAAGGACGGCCCAAAAATTGTCAAATATGTGAATTTTCACAGCTACCTAAGTTACAGTTAGTTATTTTGGTGCAACTGTACCCGAGTCATACTAACTTATGGCAGTAAGCCACTGATATGTCACTGGTAAGTTATGGGCTGGGACTGGTTTCATTCAGATTCCCATTCATTGGCGAGGCTCACATTGCTCCCTACGCAGCTCTGCAGGGTGCGGTGATCATGTATTAAACTTTTTTGTAAAATTTTGGTTTGTATACCAAAACTACATGGTTCTGCATACTGAAATTCCATTGCCATGTGGAGCGCATGGCTTGAGCATGGCAAATTCGGACTTCCGGACGGCGCGGCATGCGGTGCGCTCCGCGTATCTAGTTAAATAAAAATTAAGTTGATATTAAGGACGCATGCGTAATGAATCTCCACGAAATGAGATGGAGCAATTACGGGTCGTGCATTGCAGTTCCAAACGAAGGTGCGAAAAAATCGCGCAGTCCGTGCCTCCTCGAACGTACCTATCCGAATTCCACCTCTCCGGACACCGCAGCGAAGTCCAGTGACAGTGTGAGACTCGCCATACATCAGATCCCGTCTGACACGAGGTCTGCTACAAGCTTAAAAGGTCCTGTTTGAAACACCAGTAAAAGGATTTTGATGCAACCACAAATAGTTATGGTCATAGCTTCGTATTGGAAGTAATAAACCACTCTCATGCGGATTAGATTTCTAGAAGATTTTGAGAAGATCGGAGTTAGAAATTGGCTGCGATTAGGGAAAACAATTTAATTTTAATGGCTTCACATCTCTTTGGCTGTGACGTATTTTTCCAATGACCATAACTTGACTGGGAAAACTATTCTTTTAACGTTACTTAAAATAGCGCTGTCACTATCTGTCTCATACATAATTTGAAAAAGATTGTTAAAAGTTAAAGATACGGTGCCGCAACACCAACCACGCGTCTGCAACCGTCTTGATTCGTCCATATAAGTCGATCGATCATAAATATGACATAAAATTCTCTAGACATGTGTCACTCACTCTCAAATGCCCAGCAGTAACTAACTGGTGCTGAATATGGATGTAAGCAATTTTAAGACAAAATTGTGTGACAACTAGATACATTAATCTGCATTTTATTAACCAGTTGCTTGCCTTACAAATAACAAACGACATATTCTATGACAAAGTGCTATGCAATTCAATTTTCAATTAATTTGTCTATTGCTTTTCGATGTTGTTCTTCTTTATTGCCTGCATTGTGTTCAATTTAATAGATATTGGTATATTTTACTATTTATTACGCTGTTAATTTATTAACCTTTGCTTCATAGTCAATGGTACCAGCCGGTAAAATAACCGGTTAGAAACAGTATGAATTATTATGAAATTTTCACATTCTTATTTGGGCATTGTAACGTATAATTTCTGGATAAAGTTTTAGAGATAAGTACCTACAAACAGAGTGCCATTATGTATGTCTTATAGCACCTTTCAATACTATGCTCTCACTACTTTGCTATTGCCCATAACTCATAAAACGTTGTGACAGTTTTATTGCACGACTAGTATCGATTGATTTAATCATCCCTTAATATTAATTATCTTCTCCACCTTCTAATTTTTACCATTCTCTAGCTTCGAAGGTCATGTTGGACCTTCGAATCCCTAACTATCACTGAGGCCTATAATTTCCTGGAAAAACGGGCCAACTACCAAGAACGGGTCATAACAAAACAATCTACTAAGTTGTACACGACTTTACGACGCTCCCCGACTGCTCACCAGATAGCGCTTTCTTCGACTACAACAGACATTTATATTTGTTTATTTCACCTTAAAGCCTGTGTGGTGTAGTCGATAGGCAACCAGCTAATATTGCAAGAGGTTTCAGTTCGAATACGGTGTGAATAAATTATATTTGTTCCTAATTTCACCGCCCAAAAGTTAGCCTAATGGACGGAGAAAAAGAAGGAATTACGGTCTTCTACTGCTTTTTCGTGTGAGACAATGTAGCAGGCCGATCTTTTTTTGTAGGAAAACTATTTGGAATAAAGTGTTTGGAAAAATTATAAACTATCACAGAAAAGGATTTCTTTACTTTTTTGTGTCAACCTCACGTCCGATAAGACACACGAACTACCGGTTAGGTCTTGTACGGCATTAGAACAGTCCAAAGTCCAGACTGTCTAACCCACCTTTAGCTTGATTGTACTATTTTCTGAAGATATCATCTTCTAACAATAATTCTATTCATTTTTAGAAATATACCAACGAAATTAAGTAATTTAGATAGCAGTACGAGTAGTAAAGTCACTCGTACTGCTATCTTAATTTTTCTTTATCATATCTTTGTCTGAAGAGTGAAGATGCAGCCAGTACTTTGGTAGGTAATGTTGCAGTCTTGACGCTCTCAGGGCTAAGCAATGGTAGTTGGCCGTTAGGAATGGCCCGTCTTTGTGCGTTCCACAATGGCGAAGAAATATGCCACTGTTCCATTGCACGTTAAGATCTCTGAAGAGTTGATATTTTAATCTTGAATGCGGATTATGGAACTTGAGCGTGCGAACTCGATGTATGTATATAAGTATGTATATCTAGTACTCGACTGTTCGAATATTGCTGGGTTTATTGTTGTTGTTTAGGTGTTTTGGAAAATGAAACCGAATTAGATCGATTGATCAGCCCTAAAATCCAAAATTCCAAAATCTAAATCAAAATTTTTGAAAACCGTTTCAGAACGTTTGTTTCTACGAATAAGGGTCGGTTCTTTTAAAGCTTTATCATGCCTGTATAGAAGTTTTCAAATTAAAGTATGGCCTTTCGAATACCTAGGATAATAATATTTGACAGCTGTTAAAAATCATGTTAGAGATATGAAAATAGGTCCGTTTTTCTTTGTTGACATGTCCTTTAGTACGGGTTTGAGGTCGCTCGTTGGTATTCCATCATGGCGGGTCGTGTATTGGTTATAATTTGATATTTCTTGTTCATTTCAGTGTTTGGTGAATAATTCTGATAGTGTATTAAGCAACAAACTATTCTGAAAGTGATCATTAAATAGGAAATCGTAATTAATGCATATATTCGGCATTGTGCAATAGTGACGAGCGGTCTCCACGTGGAGCAGAAAATTTTACTATCGAGTGTTTTGTACTACATAATTTTGCGCAACACAGCCCCTAGTCGTCAGACTAGGATCACTGTGTTGTGGACTCTCCCTCGGCGTAATGCCACTTAACTTTACATCACTTTGACTAACCTTACCGACGACTTGACTACTTTGACATTGGCAAAATACGTCTCCACCCATGAGATGTGACGCCAAAACTTAAAAGGAAAAAAAATAGTATGGATTTGACAGCTGTCAAATAGGACCTATTCGAACGGCCACCTTAATTAACAAATCTGGCTCAATTAACCAGTTTTTTAGTGTTGCTTTAATATTTAAATAATTTATAAATACATTAACAACCTACATACCTACCTACATTCAGTCATGTCACTTCGTTTTGTAATACGAGCTGCAGCATCCAACTATGAAGCCAGCCTCCATCCTCGGCGTGGTATGCAACTGATGTCATCACCGTGCATAGCAGTAAATCAAAATCCGAGATATTCCAAAACGAACAACGGTGAGAGACGATCCTGCCTTATGACGTCATAATTAAAGAGTCCAGTTCGTCCGAAATTCGGGGTAAAGTTCTGAGTCAGTTGCGTGAGAACACAGCGTTATAAAAAAGTAAAAGTGCTTTTTGTACTTTCTTTGTCCAGAACCAGGAGCTCAATTTCTGAAACGATCGTTTTCGTTTCATGCGAAAATCTGCTACGTTTTATGCTTATATTTCACGTTCTACTTTACTTATCGATTCCTACATACCCTCAAAAATTCACACATATTTTTACTATAAAAACTACAAGTTCTGAAATAACGGGGTTTACCCACTTTAGAATACAAAGACATCCTGGGGTGGCAGATCGGATTACTCGGGTTGATTTTGTCCTATCTGCCACCCCAGGATTCCTAAGACCAGTCGTTTTAGACTTTCGTGCACGGAACCGAAAACGAACACTTCAGAAATTGAGCTCCTGGGTGGCGATTTTAAAGTGGATGAGTAGGTACCATGCTCGTTGCTGCATTTTGGATTTTACATCTCAAAAGGATATTCATTGCGCTCTGTGAAACAGAATTTCAGTGACGCTAAGCAGCCAAACCGTCGATGAATATGAAAGGCTTCCTCACATGATTGTGTATCAATTTCATTGAAGTTCGATTATCGGTGGCTTATTTTTGGGGTGATTCATTTTGGAAAGGCTTGAAATTTAAGATAATACGTTCAAAGTTTTCGATTATCATGAAAGATGTGAGCAATATAGAGTAACGGTAGTTTGCTCTTTAATATTAATTGCATTTTCTTTACATACTCGTAATTTGATCTAAGGACTTATATGTATGATCAAAATTCTGGGCTTTGACGGATAATATAATGTAGTATACCTACTTAAATAACAGTAACCACATGTCCTCGAAGACAAACTGATGAGAATCTCTCATCAAATCCTTATTAAGGTTTATATCGATTTGATTAAGTATTTGTACATTTCTATAGTATGTTCCTAGGGCAGGCAGAAATTCGTACAATGACACGAAGTATTATTTTATCATCAAAATAAAACGATACCTATCGCTCTTCATACAGTACTTTATCGTTTACGCAGCGTACCGCTTTTCATGGTACAAGGTGAGGTGAGCGACGGGGTTGTTCAGAGATAACAAACTTGTTTTGACATGTCTGGATGAGGTGCGGATTAGGAAGCACAGCGACACGCATTTCGCTTTGAAATGCGCTTGCGTGTGGACAGTTTGAGTTTGGATATTTTCGATAATTTAAAAAATTGGTTTTTTGGTTATTGTTTTCTGTTAAGTTTTATTTTGTTGTTAAGTTTTGTGTGAGAATTGGTTTTTCGCTGGACTTGTTCAAATAAGTGTTATATTTTGTAAACGATACGGAGTCGGGTCTTTCAACATCAAAACCATTTAAAGATTTTAGGTCACCAAGAAAGAAGCGCAAGATAACGCATATTTCCGAAAATGAGTGTCCGTGTCTTGATACATACTTACCTAAAAGCTAAAAGTAAATAATTCAATAATTTCATAAGATGTTACTAAAATATTTATTATTATTTTTATTATAAAACACTTAAGAAGTGGTCTAACATTTTTTTTTGTTGTAAATCGTGTCATACCTACAGCTTACTGATGTGGCGCAGTGGTAGTGCGACTGCCTTAGACGCAGAAGGTTCCGGGTTCGATTCTCGGTGGGTCACTCACAAAGTTGATATTTATCACTTTGTGAATTTGTTCCCAGTCTGGTTAGGACATTGCGGGCTGAACCACCCGATTGTCTGTAAGTAAGATGGTTCCGTGTTTCGGATGACACGTTAAGCCGTAGGTCCCGGTTGCTGTCTATGATCACTTAGACGGCGGTCGTTACACAACCATGTCAGAAGCCTGCTACTTGTAGAAGGCGGTTAATAAATTCTGACACTAGGGTTCATCGGGTCGTTGGACGGCCCGGTGTCCCACACGAAAAGAGAGACTGCAAAGTAAGTTAGATATAGTCAAGTCAAAGTCAAAGTGTTATGTAATGTAGGTTACTAAAATAAAGATTTTCACTTTCACTTTCACCCTTTAATAATGTTCTCAGGTTACACAAAGGTTGGTTACCCCTGTTAGGTCATTGTACGAATTTCCGCCTGCCCTAGGAACATACTTTACAAATGAAATTCTATTTGACACCAAAAAAAATGAGATACTACTTGAGATAAAAATACAGGTATAAAATATTGTTTTCTTTTGTTTGCCAGTTCACCCCCTTGTAAATTTATTTGACATCCTAAAATTGTTTTTGTTTAACCAATCAATTGTGTCAAAAGTGTCTTAAAAGAAAATTAATTTTGACTTCAGTGCGAAAGGGGTTTTATTAGGATCTGAGAACAAATCGATCTTTCGGGAATAAGGCGCTTTGGATTGCGTCACTTTTTAATTGTTCCCCAAATGGCGTGACCGTTACTGCATCTGAGATCGGAACTGCATTTCGACACATTTCGCCTCCTAATTAACGGGGTCTATAACGGGTGGCCCTGTAAATAAAAAATCGGCCAAGTGTAAGTCAGACTCGTGCACGAAGGGTTCGGCAAAATAACGTAAAAAATGGCGATTAAAAACTCGTTTGTTGTATGGCAGTACGGGGTTTTTGTATTAGTTGGTATACCTAGCGACAAGTGTAGGAGACATTATGCGTATTATACGAAAATTTCAAATGTCTAACTATTATCAAGTGAGAAGAAAACGTTTTTTGTGTTTTCTTCTAGTTTTTAGTAGATACTTGTTGCCATAGTTGCAGCAAAATTATGGCATATCAGAAAGAGTTTACTCTCTACACAGCGTAGTGAGGGAATAGATGGACGGACAGAGAGTGAAGTTAGTTACTATTTAGATGATTTGGTTACGGATTTCTAATAAAAAAGAACAAGGTAAAGTACGAGTACTTGTGGCCTCGTTCGTATTGGATTACCGTGTTATTAAAGGATAAAGCGAAGGCATGAAGTGTCGTCAGATGATGTCACTACCTTTTGAGAGAGGTTGTGTGTTCTGATTAGAATGTATGTATGTTCATATTTAGAATTTTAGTAATTGAATTTACTGCGCACACGAAGTTTTATATTGACTGCGACCCAATAAACACCCATTTTTTTTTTAAATTGTCACAGCATTGAACGACAACTATATTGATGACTACGTGTGTTGGTATTCTAATTAGGAAACTTCAATTTCCATTGTAGGTAGATTTATACCAATAAGTACATCAGTAGACATTGCTCTACTTTTAAGCAAAAGAATGTTTCAATTTATAGTAGGTACTTAGTTTTAGTATTTTACGCTTTTTTTTTCGTGTGGGACACTGAGTCGTCCAACGACCCGATGAACCCTAGTGTCAGAATTGTTCAACCGCCTCCTACAAGTAGCAGGCTTCTGACATGGTTGTGTAACGACCGCCGTCTAAGTGATCATAGACAGCAACCGGGACCTACGGCTTAACGTGCCATCCGAAACACGGAACCATCTTACTTACGGACAATCGGGTGGTTCAGCCCGCAATGTCCTAACCAGACTGGGAACAAATTCACAAAGTGATAAATATCAACTTTGTGAGTGACCCACCGAGAATCGAACCCGGAACCTTCTGCGTCAAAAGCAGTCGCACTACCACTGCGCCACATCGGTCGTCGCTATTTTTGTCGCTAATTTTACGCTAGCAGAGTCAAACGCGCAAACAAGAAAAAGGTTATTGCTCCAATGACTGGAATAATTAACCCACAAATTACCCAAACAGAGAAAATTGTGGTAATTTAAATACGGAACCCTCCGCTATATCAACCAATCAGCGAAACGTAGGCGGAGCTTGATATACGCCAGTCAACTTTACTAGAAAACTGTATGCAGTCCGATGAAACTATACTGCCCTTAAATGCTAAAACTCTTTAAAAATAACCAAAATTGGGCTTGAATGACATTTTGAAGTAATATCGTAGCAAACTGGAGAGTAAACTTTAATAAAATGGTAGCTTTAAAACTCTTGAACTGTGAACTTGAAATATTGACATATCACTTTAAACTAGAAATTAATTCATATTTTAAAAATCTTGAAAGCGACACATATTTTTCTCGCTCTTTTTTATATTAAAGTGACATTATCTGCATACACATAAAAATCATAAAGGGACCGACGCTTGTGTGAATTTAATGGCAGTAAAATTTGAAACGCAATCAACTGAGTTAATTTTAAATCGGTCCTTCAGCACTTTATACACTCTCAGTTATTTCAATAGCCATTTCCAAAGTCCCAAAGTGATCGTGCCTTGTAATACTTGCTTAGATAACAATTCTCCATTTCGACATTTTGAATGTAGTGAGTAGCCTTTAGTCGCACAATGTTAAAAGCGCATAATGCTAAAGGTATGCGAAACAACACACCTAATGTATTAAAATTTTGTGATTTCGTATCAAAATATATAGATAAGAAATTCAAGTTTACGCATGTTTATCAACCGCAAATGAAAACCGGTGAGTCCATTACAAAGAAACATTTTAAACCGAAAGTATCCAAACCTAAATCAGATCTCAGCGACATAAATTTCGCATTGACACACATCGGACCAGCTATAAAATAAACGACTCTTTTTGTTCCCGACAAACATTTTTATGTGAGTATCTTAAAAAATACTCCCTAAATAACTTAGGCGGTTGCCTCACTTAAAATCCGTTGCTACGCCTTTGTAGAACATCCTTAACGCATGAGTCTGTCATGAGGAAATTTCGGATTCTCATACTAAAAACCTATGTTTACGACAGAGCAGCGCAAAAACTTGCGTTGGCATCTGTCTGTGTTTTAACCATTTATTGTACACAAAAAAATTACAGGACAAATCTTGAATAGAATGGACAGAACAGGTATTGCTTATCTCTAAAAATATTTTTTTACAGCAGACCTAGCGGAGAGAAATAACATTTGGCGAAAGGAGGATGAAACGTGCACAAACCTATGAGAATTACTAATAGATATGATCATGTGTTATATAATTGTAATAGATGCAATGAATATACCAATTTCTTATCACAAACGGAGATCGGGTGTGAGATTCGCCTTAGAGATGAATAAATACGGCGGTGTGGTAGTAAACGTCACCAATATGCAAAATAATGGATGGTAATCTTCGAGCAGATTTGTGATTTGCGAGCGAACATTTCAAAGATAAGCCGGCGCTAACCTACCTTCTTCAACTCATACATACATACATATATCACGTCTTTATCTCTTGTGGAGAAGGCAGAGCCTAAACGGCTATAAAACGGTCCGACAAAACTTGAGGGTCATTTTAGAAAACTGTGCATCACCATAGTGACAGGTTGACAGCCTGTTGCCTAAATTTGCAATACACATCAAGCCTCAAATCCCTTCTTCTTCAACTCAATTGTTGTTTTACCGAAAGAAAAGGTACTTAGATTTTTTTTATTTGTTCAACTTCAGTATTTGATTCATTTGCTTTGCTGTCTGATTTTAATGATTATCATATCACTGTGCCTCATAAGGATGTATCACAAAGCCTCTATTTTTTTATTTTCCATAGTGCAAGACACGGGTGGAGTAATTTTAGTTTCATAGTTTAAAAACCGTCTACTACTGCTAGTAATCCACTTAAACTTAAATTCTACCCATATACGTAGGTATATATACGTTTTATTTTAAAAGGTTTTAGAGGTTCATAGATATAATATTTGTATTAACGGTGTTTATCCAATGAGCCACTTTAGAATACCACAAAGACACCATGGGGTGGCAGTGCGGATGGTTTGGGTTGATTTCGTCCTATCTGCCACCACAGGCTTCCTCGGTTTCAGATTGGACTATCCCAAAGCGTGGTTTAGGAAGACATCGCAAAATACCTACCTGTTTCATTACAGTCGTATGATCAAGATCACTTTCTTCATTAATCTAGTTACTAGTTATTACTACTAGTTGTTACTAGTTTAGGTCACAGACGGATAAAGCTCGACACACACCCACATGTGACCCGCGACCCGGTGACATTGTTCACTATTTTTAACGTCCATTGCTCATTGCAAGCCGGCCAGCAATTATTCCTACGCACTTTCTCATCCGTGTTGCCAGATGCTGAATGTGAAAAATAAACGGGCCCCGAAAATGTTAAAAAGTTTCCCGAAAGGAGAAGGGTTATGTGTATCAGTCAACTATTGTGAATATTGATGTAACAATCCTCAAATACTAACATGTTGAAGACTGACATCGAATATATTGAAACAGGTTCAAGTATGATTAAATTTATCACTTTTTAGCCGTTTTTGTAAATTTTCTGTACCTACATCATGTAATAAAATATATTTTTGTTACCTAATTGTTAAAATTCTTGATAACTTCCATAAACCGAAAAAAAATGCAGAATAGTTTTCTCGTGAGTTTTAAGTAGAGCTCAAAGAAGGAAAGGGCCAAATAGTGAGCCTTTAAGTACCTTAATGAAGAATAACGACAAGATATGACTTAATTATCTATAAATACGGGTAAAAAATATAAAACTTCTAAATATGTTGATCTGGCAACTCACGTCTATGATCACTATGAATTCGGTCATTGACCCGCAAACCTAGATATGTTTTCACTTGCGAAGGACGATAAGCTTTTGCTTTTGCTGTTAATAATTACAGTAATTTATCCTTTGATCTTTATCAGTGAATGAAAGTGATCGTTCTTATTCAAAGTTTGAATAAGTTTATAGAAAATAAGTTGTTGAAGAATAAAAAAGAGATTGACTTTCATTATTTTAGGATATACATATACCTATACTTAACAGCAATCTGAGTTCATACACTTACCTACTATATTACCTATTAAGCGATTCACTTTTTTATCGTTTGTATGTTATGGTTGTTCAAGCACCTATTCTTTCTTGTACCTATAACTTGATCAATTACATTGAAGCAAATTGACAGGTAGAAAAATACCAATAGCTTTAAGAAAACAAAACCTTCAAGATTTCTGTGTGCGAGTTAGTAGACATGTCATGTACCTACTATAGTACATGGTACTTAGTACTTTAGGTGCTTAGGCATTAATAAGCGCAAATAATAAACAAGTAAGAACATGTAGATAAAAATGCAATGTTAAACAATACGAGAATGATAATACTGTAAGTACTGAAATTACTCCCGTCAATGACAAAAGAATCGTCACAATGAGATGGAAATATAAGGGCGAAGACACACACGCCAACGCAACGCGCGGCGCGCGTCAAATTAACGCGAGTGGTGTAATTAGGGCGATTACAGACGCGATCCACACATCCTGTCTGGAGGAAGCGTGTGGGCGAGCCCTTAGTTCCCGCCTGAAGACGGGATCGATTTTACAAAGCGATATAGAAAGAAAATGAAGGTCGTGTAACATTATGATGTATTTTACGAAGGTGAGTACAAGCTACAGCTCAATTTCTGAAAAAGTATAAATTTTGCTAGATTCCGTAAACGGAAATCCTTTCATTTACGCTTAGTTTTATATTTTTATTTTTCTTTTGCTATCTTACGTAGATAATGAGTAGGTAATTATAAAAACCAAAAAGTTAAAACTCTCACTGAGGAAAATACAAAAATCATATCATAATCATTATAACAAAGTTTTAATTAGAATAATGACGAATAACAAACAATAAATTCATATGAGAATGAAATGGTTGGGCATTCTTTGCATTTTATTTTGTTATTAATTGTATCGGATTTTGGTATTTGAACCCATTAATTCGTGCATAAAATTAAAATTCCTGAAATAATAATAGATATCTTGTTTTACCAGATAAATCTTATGAAATTTAATATCCCTAGACTTTTTTCAAAGTAACCTGTCATCAGAAAGTGCAGCAAAAACGTAATGGATGTCAAACCCGCAATTGATGCTCTGTCTTCATTTGTCGTCCTTTTAGCAGAAGAAAATAATGATGACACACGATCAGGTTTTCTTACAAGATTATCTGCAATAAGGGCAAACCAACAGATATACACACAAGCGTAAATGGAGAAATAATTGATTTTAAGGGTCTGTTCACGCAGCGCCGCGCCTCCGCTGCCACCCGCCGTTATGTCGGCGAGTGCCCACATAATTTTAGAAGTTAGTCTCTCCCTCTCTCTTTTCGTGTGGGACACCGAGTCGTCCAACCTAATAAACCGTAGTGTCAGGATTTTCAACCGCCTACCTACAAGTAGCAGGCTTCTGACATGGCTGTGTAATGACCGCTGTCTAAGTAATCATAGACAACAACCGGGACCTACGACTTAACGTGCCGTCTGAAACACGAAATCAGAATTTCAAAATATGAGTGGCAGTGGCCTTCCATATTTGCCATAGAATTGATGGACAGTGGAGTATGTGGGTCCACCAGTAAATTCCTCTAGGCTGATGCGAAATTATATGAACCTGAGTCGCTAAAGCAGCAAGATGTGAATGCGAAACACATTCCCCCCTGCCTACTCCTTCGGACGTCCACGCAAGCATGCAGTTGGCCCTTCCTACTCTTCTATCAGTACAGTATCCCAATCATCGCAGTTCTATTTGTGGTTGTCCTAAGAAGCAACTGACAGTTAAATTCTAGCAGGGTATAGGCAGCAACATTCCCTATGAATGCTCAATATCTTAGATAGGGCTTACCAATGCCTGCCAAACTTAGCACGAGTACTTACAGCAAACATTTTTTAATCGGGGGAGGCCCTTGTCCAGCTGTATAATGTTCTGGACTTAAAGCATTTACCTCTTCTTACCCTCTGCTAAAATTCACTGCTCATTTGCTCAGCACGTTATATAAAACTGACAGTTACATAGCTTCTGGCTGTTGAAGTCGCAGAAACGCGTAGTGTGCACGGACTCTAAATTGACAAATAATTGATTCTAATGACCCCCACGCAGAAGCGACATGTCATTTGGAATCGCACTCGCAGTTGCATTTGCACATGTTATTTAGCAAATCGACAAATGCACAAAAAATGAGAACACTATTTGCGCAAGAGATCTGATGGAATGCATTAAGAGTATACGTTACACTACTGGCGCTCTCGGCGATCAGGAAAAAAAACTGTGAATTAAGAGGATATAAAAATTTGTATGGAAACAAAATTATCAATTGGCTATATTACTAACCGCATTGATATCAGCAGCCACAATAGAACAGTGGTTAAAATGCGCCTATTGTGGCTAATTTGCCACACTACCTTACTACGCTAGGCCGCAAGCGTCTTTCCGTTTCCGTGTTCAGTACGAGGCAATGCCTCCAAATGGACACGGGTTTGTAACGCTTACAAACCCGTGTTCATTACGAGGCACATATGTACAAGGCATGAATCCCCGAATCACGCACGGACTTAGAAAGAGAATTACGCCTTATTTGCATTACAGGTTCTATAATTAAAAAAATCTATATTTTACGCATTCTAAGCTACTAATCTAGCAAAAAAATCTTTATAAACATTCCGTTCAAATGCACTAATCAGTCAGAATTATTAGTAAGTGTTTTTTTGCTAGATTGGTAGCTTAGGATCCCTAGAATCGAGAGACAACCTGTATAAATGTTCGTGTTTAATAGGAGGAAGGGGGGGGAGTCACATGATAAGTATTAAGATGTATCGGAATTGGAGTGTGTCTGTGATATTGCAATAAACGCCATTGCTCGTACATGTGAGTTGTTGGCGGAAGGAAGGATTTTTTGTGCATTACATAAAGTAATGTAAGCATTTGTCTCACATTCTTCATTTATAGCCATTTCATTATACCTACAATTTTGCTACTGCCGCTGTCATCTCACTTTCAAAATAGGATTCAAATCGCTTCACCGTGTCTTCAGAGCAACGCAGTAAACTTAATGCTTGGGCGACGACGTAAATTCAGTGGGAATGATTAAAGTTTAATTCTATTAAAAACATTAAATCCCCGTTTCATTACCGGTGAGTTTTTCAGCGAACCTACCCTTAGTCACTTTAAAAAACTTTATCCCAATATTTGCTTTGCAAACATAGTTTCAGGGCACTCCATTTTTTTTATCTTTGGTTTTTTGTTTTTTTGCGACAGCTGACAAACAAATATTTTTGTGTAGCTTCTTAAAATCGTTTTGACATAATCCAGTTTGTTTGAGTTGACACCGAAAACTTCGATAAAGTGTTCACACTTTTTGTCATAATCATAATCACCTTCATAAGGTAAACAGCATCGAATTTTACATAGGTAATTCCCATCCTCTCCGTTGTATATTGTATCCCACAACTTCAAAATCATCCACAAAACCACCAAGTATTTGTGAGAAAACCACCAAGTAAACCACTCGAGCCGGTGGGTTTCGCACGAACTTCATGCGTAAGTTCTATGCCTCGTAATGAACACGGGTTTGTAAGCGTTACAAACCCGTGTCGATTAGGAGGCATTGCCTCGTACTGAACACGGAAACGGAAAGACGCAGGCCGCAAGGTTTACTTAGAATTAGTACCACCAAGCAGTCTTCAAAGCTTTGAACTGTTTTAATATACTTAGTTACTTAATTTGAGCAAGCAAAAATCTTTTACTTAAGCTATGCAGTCATTGTTGATAATTTATTGAGGTTTATTTAGAAATGACGTGTTTCAGAAGTGAATGTTTCTTTACACTTCTTTTACACGGCGGCGTTACTTCAGCGGATGTTGCACTATCTTAACTTACTCGGAATGTATCTGTTACTGTATAAGAAGAAAGATGTTTTACGTTGTAAGCAGTGTTTAAGTTTTTATGCTCAGTGATGCAAAACAATACATTGAAATATATTATAATGCCTATGAAAGTATAATAATACAAAAAGTTCAATACGTACAGAGAGTACAATACATTTCAAATGTGTGATACTATTGTAGTTATTTAGTTAGTGCTGGATCCAGGCTGCTTCTATCCGGACAAGGTGGAAATCTTTAGGGGAAGCCTATGTTCAGCAGTGGACGTCCTTTGGCTGGAATGATGACGATGATGATGATCTAATTAATAACGTATTGATTATAAACTATTCCAATTTTCTTTTCTATACCTACTACTTTTTACATTTTTACTTAATTTTACCTTACCTAAGCAGAGGCAGGAAAAGGTAAAGTGCTTCCTCTGACCTAAAGGAAATAAAACAGGAAAATTACTACTTTTTCCTTCCTAATACTTTTAAAAGATATGATAAAGTGTTTCACTGATAACGGCTTTACTACTGATGAGATCAGGCTGACCTAATGATCAGATATACCTAATCACAAAGCTATGAGGGCCTAAAACAAATTCATGATCACGCAAAACGATTTAGCCGCACAATCTATCTTGGGTAACCATGGAAACCACAGATATTCATCTACACCCTTTAAAGCCCTGCGGTTATCTTTGAGGCTATGTCCTCTGGTATGTATGAAATACCGCAACTTAAAATAAACGATTTTTGGAATGAATTAGCTTGTAGGGTAAACTTAATAAATATACATCGTAAAATTATAAATGTGGGCTCGTTAGGAGGTTTTACCCTGTGGTTTAACCTTGCTAGGTAATCTGTCATGCATACTCATAACATATCTAAAAAACATAATGTACATACAGGGTCTATGGGACAGCCCTCCGAATACTAATAGGGTGCATGCAGGCCATGAAACTTTCCCCTAGAAACATATATGAAACGACAAAAGAATTTTGACCTCCGACAGCATTTATTATGAGAAGTAATTATTTTGACGTTTCCGGAAATGTTTTCTTTTGGGAAGTTGTTCAGTTTCATGATCTGAATGCACCCTATCAGTATTTGCAGGGCTGTCTCTCAAACACTGTATACCGCGACGGCGAACCTTCCTAGAAGTGCAGATGCGCAGAAATAGAGAAACATATTTTTCACATTTACAAAAAAAGTAAGGGCTTTTTTACAGAAAGAAGACTGACATTTACAGGAAGAAAAAATGAAGCTTTTTCAGATACCTACGCCACTAGACAGGTGGATTTTGTAGAATGAAAGTAAATGTATTTACATTTAGTTCTGCTTCCTTTTCTTTCCTTTTTTCTGACTAGATTATTGAAGCACTGGCGGCAGAAATATTCAATCAAGAGACAGTTTTCATCTGCTGAAACTAAATTCATAAAATTTCAGGACTTTACTTTTTATGTCCTATCAAGCTAAGTAGGTAAATACCTATTTTATTCAAAACTATAGCCGTTATTTACTATCTGCTTAGGTATATCATTTCATCTATCTTAGCTAACTGGGTTGAGTTGTTGAGTGTCATAGACTGTTTCACCCCCTGAAATATTTTCAGCTAAGTAGGTAATATCTCTACATTATTTTCTTACACTGGGACTGCAATATGTACATCAGAAATTCGTGAGTTTCTTTAACATATTATAATGAATTTATTTGCGGTAGGTGAAAAAGAAATGCCTGAGCGCAATTTACGTGTCCGCGCACGCAAAGCGCGTCGTGTCGGAGTGAGCGCGTATAAATTAGGTGCGCGGGCGCAGGCAGGCGCATCCCGCGCAGCCTCAGCGACCAGTATCTGCATCCGACATCTAAATGGAGAGTTTACACCGTGCGACTAAAATGGTTGGGTTTATGGAATCAATTTTTAAAGTCACGTCCTACAGCGACTGATTTGACTGTTTTTTCAAAACTTAATCTAAGCCAATCTAGGCGACGTCATATCTACGTGAAGATGAAAGACTCCGCAGAATTTTAGACATTAGTACACATACGTACACAAATCACGCCTTTATCCCTTGCGGGGTAGGCAGAGCGTTAACGATCATAAAATTACGGTCGTTATGTCTACGTCTGACAAGTATTGAGGGCCCCTTCAGATGATTCGTGTATCACTGTAGTGACAGGTTGTCGGCCTGTCGCCTAAAGTTGTAATACGTGGTAATACACCTGAAACCTTCGAGCCGCGTAGTTGCCTCTTACAACACCCGCGGGAAGAATTGATGCTATTCTATGCCGGCATCACACAACAATATTGATATAGGCATCATTAATCCGAAAGAAAACTTTCCACATGTATTTTCGTAGCCGAAGATAGGCCTAGCTGATTCAATTTCTATGGTTTTATGCATTAGTTACCTACCTCTTGTATTTATACTTAGGGATCTTCCTATTCAAATCGGATAAATTTTTAGGTACTGTACCTATTATATTTTAGAAATTTCTTTTAAAGAGTATACTCATATGTAGCTCTAAATACGTCACAAATAACCTCTATCCATCGCCTTCTGATAATTTGGTAGGACCTGAGCAGGCAATAGTAAGGACTTATAATACAAATTCTTCTTTCTGATCCATCCTTTCAATAAAGTCACATCTAAATTACAGGCGTGTCAACAAAATCCTCAAAAAGATCATCACACAAATTTATAAAATGATGGTACATACAAATGAAATCACTTCGACATTGTTATCGCATTACCTAATGCGGTGTTTGATGCCAAATGCCGAGTCCCATAAAGTGAGTAGGTACCTACGGTTTGTTGCATCGAATGCCAAAGAGATACACACGACCCAGTTTAAATACACTTTATGAGAGTTGTTATTAAATAAAAGCACGTTTGCACGTGTACTGATTGCAGAGATATTTGGGTACATTTTCTGCATCGATTATCTAAGAAGCAATTGTTACGTCGATTGATAGGTAGTTCGTCTTAGTTCTAGGTTTGGATGCCGATATTATTATATCAGCATGCTATGTTTTTAAGGCCTAGTAAGGTAAGTATTCGCCAGATTGTACTTTTTCCAAAGATGGAATAAAAATCTAAATTTTATTATTATTCGACGTCCTCCAGGCAGATGGAGAGATGACTTAAAGAGAACGGCTGGTAGCGACTGGATGGCGAAAGCGGGATATCGTTCATTGTGGCGTACTCTGGGGGAGGCCTACATCCAGCAGTCTACTGCTATTAGGCTGATGTGAAGATGTGATTTGAGGATAAAGCTGTAACTATGAAAACCTCAACTTCACAAAAATGCAAATATCTCGAAAACTAATACCAGTTGCTAGCTGACAACTGTTGTACGTGTGGAAGATCACAAATCGCAACATGTAAAAGTCTCAAACAGACAGACGCTGCCGCCGCACCGCTAGGCGCCGCGGCAACCGAAACATAGTCTTTTTCTCATTCTTTTTACAGTCTTTTGGGGGTCCAGAGGCGTCGTTTTTTAATGAATCAGTGTTAACCTTCGCATGGAACTAACAGGGTGCCGATTGGAGATAAATGCGTGTTTGATTTCTTTCGTTTTGTTGCTTTATTCGTGAATCACCACGGACAAATGCCCAATGGTTGTATTCTGGTGCCTGTTACAGTTTTAAATGGCTTAATTTGAAAAATTTAGAAAGTATTGTACAGAAAGGTATAGAAATCTAGTCAATTATAAGTATGTACATCGTGTCAGAACCAGTTTTAACTTTGCCTAAATAAGAATTAATTTTACCTTCATTTCTACATTCCCACAAAAAGGTTTCAGTTCAGAATCCACGGAGGTACCTTTACTAATATATATTGTATATTTTCGGTATCTACATTACTTAATTATAAAATACCAATTTATGAAGACAGCCTTTATACAACCGCAGGCTTAGAAGGCGTAGGTACTTTATGTATTAAATTTTGCGAATAAATCTCGTACAACGTCCCATAAGTAGGTACCTACCTTCATGATTATGAAGCCATGAATGAATCACATTTTGATACAGATTCCCACCAGCGGGGTATCATTTTTCTGGTATTCAGAATATCCCACCTTATTTAAGTAAAATGGTAGGAGTGACAGGATGTTCGGCGCGCTCTTTCGAACTGACTCCCTTGATAAGCATCGATGTTCTCTTATTATGTCTGTTTCATGTTCACAAGGAATGAAAACGGCTGGGCGTGTTCTGGCGCCTCGGTTTTTTTTCTAATGTTTATTGGAACACGTGCTAATAAGATTCCGCACTAAATTACTTACCGGTCGATGTTTATGGCGCATACCTTGGAATTCTCATGAGAGCAAAATCTTTGCGTGTGATGATTATGAAGCGCCATAAAGATTAAGCATATTATCATAACATTGAAGACGTAAGCTTAAACGCATATCGACGCATTAGCATTCATTTTTAGCAAAGGTACAACCTACCGCCATCTAGCGAAATATGATGGAACTAACCATTTTAGATCAATGAAATGATTACCATGTTCAATTTTACAAAGGAAAACAAAATGTTCATTTATCTAGTTAAAAATATCTTTTTTGTTATATGTATGCAAAGAAATACTCAATTTCACCATTGATCTCACAAGTTGCTTCTGCTACTCAACAGAAGATGGCGCTACGTGTCTCCTCAGTAAGGTAATAATGACGAACAACAAATTTGTAAAGCAGCATTAAGCTACTGCTACATTACAATAATAAATTTATTTTTGTATCAAGGTACATGATATAGGTATATTTCAATGATGGCACATACATACATACATACACAAATCACGACTTTATCTCTTCCGGGATAGGCAGAGCGTTAACAATCGTAAAATTACGGTCGTTATATCGCCACGTCTGACAAGTATTAAGGGCCCTTTTCGATTATACATATATCACTGTAGTCAAAGGTTGTCAGCCTGGCATATACCTACATGCGTAATGTTAACTACATGGGTATACTCTTAGTTACCTACCAACTTTGTTAATTTGCGAACACTTACCGAGTAAGAGGTAAAAGTACCTGTAATATTGTCTTTCTAATAAAGTGGAAAGTACCTGCATTACGTGCGTATTCATTTCTATAACTCAAATATTCGATGTGAACCTAACTAATTTAATAATTTAAATGGTTGCCGGTAGATCATTAAAACATTATAGTTTATTAAGAAATGAGGAATGTATATTCCAATACCAATTAGACCACTTTGCCGGTCTGCCACAATTTGTAAGGGTTATATCAAATATTTATACTTCGGGCGGTCAGCTATACATTCATTCATAAAGGTATCGGCCACAAAATTATTGCTTATACGAACAAACGAGGTGGCCGAGATTTATGACTGATCTCGCCGAAGAGTTGAGAGGTGGCGGCGCCTTTCATCTTTAACTAGTGTGTTATAAACTGTTCGTTAGCTCTAGATTATTATTTTTTAGGTTCCAGGTCGGTTGAAGTTGTTAAGGTTACAGTAGGGATGTGTCTGATTTTGCTATTCTGATAAAAGGTTATTTTCGCGCTCCGATGAAATTCTTCCGGGCGTAAAAAAATCATTGAAGGAAAAAAATGGTGGTACCACAACCACAAAAAATACTTTTACAACTGCCTTTACCACAGTAGCCGCTATACATTACTGATCTATGTATATCTAGGTACAGATCTAGATTTGACCTAGGTTTATTACACCTACGTGTTTTATTAATAGCGTGGAATCTAAAATAAAATTAGATCGTAAAAACTCGGGTGTTTTTAGGTGGATGGGTATTTTACTTCAACTTTGTTTATATCTAAATTAACTGCTAACTGCATTATTGTCTTTTTTTACAATTTGTGATGGCATAAAAATACAATGACGTACAAGAAATTACCCATACCGAAATAAAATTACCTATCTGATGTAACGCTAATTAGGTAGGTAGGTACAGTCATTCGCGGATGCGGTTTTAATAGGTCACGTTCCATTTGTAGATTCATGTCTACGATTTTTAAATCGTTTGATGATCTATGAATTGAAAATCGACTAGAATATGTCCAGTAGAAGGCATACGAACGAATAAAGAAAGATATGTAAATGGCGGCGATTATCTAATTGTGAGTTGCATGACTCGGTGTATCACAAACATGAAAAAGAAAAGAAAGAAGAGAGAATGCAAAAATAAATCATGATAATCGGCCGCCTATACCTAGTGGTTCAGTGGGGAATGGTTTTTTGTTAAGGTTTACTGGAGAAATCAAGCTTTATTAAACAAAATAAAGTCACTAATGAATAACAGTAAGTATTTGGGATTTGAATTCTTACTACCCTCGCCAGCACATCACTAATGTAGCGCCACCGCCACGCCACCGGATGTGGGTGGATTTCAATCATAATCAGCTCGTTTGAAAATGGAAAGATTTTCCGTTTCAGAGGTGGCCAGTTTCTTAGTAAAACTTTGTTCATTTTTTAATAAGCTTTACTTTTCATTCACAAAGTGTGACTCAGTGGCTTGTTTGGGGTTTATGGCGCCTCGTAGTCATTTAATTTGGACAAGAATTTGTGGTTTCGGCTGTTTGTCGGCTTGTTGAACATTATGGCTACGTGATTTCGGCTGGTAGGTGTATCATGTATAATCTGTAAATCTAATGGGTTGATAACATGAAAAGAATAGTTTAAAAAATATAATATATTAAAACTGCAGAAATAAATCTATCAGGGACTGTTTTCCAGTGTTCAGAGAATGTGGTTTGACGTATTTTAAATTGCTACCTATTAACATTAGGTTAACTTACATTGAATGTTGAACTTGCGTAAGAATAAGTATCTATAACCTTTCATAGCCCCTTTTTGAGATTCTGTTTCAATGTTGTGCCAGCTAATATTTCTTGAATCCCAACTCGCGCCTACTAATCCTGCATATTAGATAAGTTTCTATTTGCAGGCTGAGTCCATCGTCAGAACAACAAAAGAGAAATAGTCTACAAGAAACTTGTAGATTTGACTTCATTGCTTTCGGTGGCAAGTATTTTAGTTTTAAAATGTTATCATACTACCAATAATGATAAAAGACAAGTTGCCTTTATACCTGAAGATTAGCTGGCAAAAATCCTTCAAATTATATATTTTGAAAAGAACTGTCTATCTCAAAAAAGTGGACCTTACCCAAAGGTACTCGATTCAATTACTTCAAACAAAGTAAATAAGACAATGCTGGTGGTTACAAGTCCATTCAAGACAAAGACTTGAGTCCTCACAAAATTACATAGAAAGAACGGTTTCATTCAACAAGGCCTATTCAATACCGGATTATGTGACAACTTAACCGGTGTTAACCGATATTAACCGGTGTTTAACGCATCAAAGATCCCGATTGAGACGTGTTGGAGCCAAATCTGTGGCCGCGATAAGGATATTTGAGATTAGGTCGGCCACAGACTGTGGTTGTCAAACTTTGGTTAGGAGAAACGTCGTACAACAATTTGTTTGTCATTTAAAGAGGATATATTTAGGGTATCCTCTCTCTTTGTAAAATGACGTCAAATTAAACAAATATTTTGTTTGACGTATTGACTTCTTGAGTCCTTGATGAGGCTTTTGGGATCGGTAGCATGAAATAGGTCTCTCTAATTGTGACGTGCTAAGGTACGAGTATATGTTGATCATTATACGTATTAGGTGACCTATTACTTATACAATATGTACATGTGTTTGAAACATTTACTCAATCGACGTAAATATCGATGTTGGCAACCACTGCCCGCATCCTGCATAAAGCGGACCATCAAAGCTGCTGCCTGCACCCAAGATCCTCGATAACAACTCACAAAAAAATGTGCGTTTGCAAAACTTACCACTTTGTTTTAGATTACCATCTGCCCAATACCCACTCAATGAATGTAACTGTACCTGCAACTATTCACAAACTGCACACCGGGTTACAATAGTTCTAATCCTGTAAAGTAGCCGACGGAGTTCTGTAATACCAAACAAAAAAGGTTTTCCATTATTTGTTTGACAAAGGGTTTTGGAAATGGCGTTGGATATGCGAATCATTGTATGGTAAATGACATTAGAGGTTTGCACGCCTTGACACTTCTGCAAGGATGTGCAATGATGCAAACCAATTGAATTCGTTATGCTTTGACGCGAACATTTTATTCTCATATCCGGAATTTCACGCCTTAATTTCAAATGGGATTAAGATTTTGATTATCTGCCTTTGTAAAGGGTTTGAAACTACTATTATAGTCCCTGCAAAGAGGTCTATTGGATATGTAATTACGGAAGATCAATCTATGGCTCACTCAAGTCAAGATATGTGTTAGGTACTTGAGTATCTTTCATGTAAGACCGAACTGTCATTTTGGAGTTACGATTACCTACTTAAAAACATAGATACAGCATGTTGGGTAAGTGTCGTAGAGTTGACTGAGGGACTTGAGGGTTTCAGGTGTATTTAAAACTTTTAGACAACAGGCTGAAAACCTGTCACTATACTGATACACAAATTATCACGAACAGCCCTTTATATTTGTCAGACATGGCGGTAGCGACCGTATTTTTACGGCCGTCAATGCTCTGCCTACCCCGTAAGGGATAAGGGCGTGATATGTGTATGTGTATGTACAGCATGTTTTTTCTGGCTCCTACCTACATTTACATCCAACAATCGTCTCGCCGCACAGATTTATGCCCGAAGTCCGTTTCAAATAAAAATTCTTTCTCATACACCGAGGGTAACAATACGTCGGCATTCGCACGCAAAGTAACACCATATCCTTGGGAATGTGGGTGCCGGGCTCGACGCCGCGTCGAAACATTTCAAAATTCGAATACTCGATCTCTATCGCTGCGCCTGCGCATCCAGTTATCGAATGAGACGTGAAAAATGATGAGTCGAGTGTAAAGGCGAGCCGACTGTAAGGTTTTTGGGGTTCCCTGGATAATGAAATGCCAAAACTATAACAAATATACTCGAACAAACCGCAAATTTTGTTAAGTTTCATCGGCTAACTAAGTAAAAGAGTAGACTTGAAAACTGAAGAAAACATTGTGTTTAGCTTTTTTAGCTTTTCAAATCAAATCTAAGACAAAGTCCTTGTTTTTTGTTCAGCAGTGTGCAAGCTTGTAGCAATTTGATAGCTACAAGATATTCCAATTGTTAACAATAGCTTGGCGACTAAACTAGATCAATCTTTTCGCTGTACAATGCGTTTACGTATTAGTTGGATGAGACGTGGTTTCAAAAGTTGTACTGAAGAATATACATTAATCTCTACAGAACCTTGCACCCACTTATTGCTAAACAAATAAACATTTTTCTATAACGAGTAAAAATGGGAGGCGAATTTGGTGAACAAAGGCGGTGTGCTGTGACAGCGCTCTGGAGGTCCACTCGCAACGGGGGGCCATTGCCTCTACTGTTAACTTCTCACAGGACAACCCTGTACCAGAAACAACCCACAGCCTCCAATGATCAGTACCTACCCTATACATTGCTTGGACACCAAAACGCTGCTACGAAATTGCAAAGCACAGCTCGACATGGATTGCAATGAAAGCGTTGCAGTAGAGAATGAGTTGGTGTTCCTTTCCCGACGGGGGGCTATTGGGCTCTCGCTGTTAACTGCTCACATAGCACTTGACTACCTTTACGACGTGTACTGACGACAGTTTACAATGAACTGTTTGTTACTTGTAGTGAAAGGAGAAACGCTGTCAGACTCTATAGGAAACACGCAATGGATTGAAATGTTGTAACCTTTTTGGCATGAGTTTAGGGCTGTCGGTGTCGATGATGTCTTTCAATTAATTTATGGCAATTGCGACTGCACTGACGACACCTGGGTGTCTTTGATTATTGTGTCGATGTATTTGGGGCGGTATGTTTGTCTCCGATTCGATGTAGGTCGGTTCTCAAAATTGAGACATTAGCGGCTTCGCTTTTGCGTTTGAAACGTATTTGGCGGTACGCTTTATGTGTCATGGATGCCGAATTTATTGTTGGCGAACATTATGTTTTTGAATTATTTACGGTCGGAGATGAAATCTTCTTTCTAATTTATGATATACCGAAATATGAAATTGTTCAAATCTTTTTAACTTCTTCAATAAACTATGTGTAGGCTCTCAAATTCCCTTTTTGATATAAAATAATAAACACTTACATACTGGAATGTAAAACTGTGGCGAACAACCTCAAACATCAAAAGTTGGACCGGTCTACGTATCTCAATTAAAGAGGATAATGCGCCAGTGTATCATGTCAAATGGCCTCAAGACAAAGCATCTTGATATAGTAATGTCACAAACTGTGGGAGCCTTGTTGAGGCCGGCGAATGGGATAATGTCTCAAACCAGTCTGGCTGGGAACGACGGAGTGACGTGTCGCCACATTTTTGGAGCATCAGCCACGAGGCTTCTGTGACACATATTTTTATATATTTCTAGCTGTATGATATGGAAAATAGAGTACAGCAAAATATGCCAGGCATATTTACTTGTAAGTAACTTTATTCGAGTGTTCTCACTGACTTACACCCAAGCATACCTAATGTTTTGTCATAAGTAAGTAAGGTACATTCAACTTACAACAACCACAAAGTGGCAAAAGCTATAAACGAACAGTCTGACAGAGTAATATATATTTTTCATAAAAATATCGCATCAAAACATCCAGCGGCGGGTACAGCACAGAGCACCGCTAAAACTAAATCCAGAGTTATGTCCCTCCCTGATATGAAACTCTCGGATGTGAAAGGTTTACTAATGTGCAATTTCATACTTTAGTGGCAATAAAAGCGGAGGCAGTGAGAATACATGAGTCGTAAATAAGCATGTTTATATGACGATAATAGATCGAATAATTGGGCGTAAAACTGAATGGAGTGGTGTTCGGCTCGCCCCGTGTGAAAACCGCCGCGGTGCGCGCGCGCCGATCTCGCGTCGGGTTTCAGATGCAGCTCTGTGATTGGTCGACGCGATCGCTACGAACATTGTAGCTGATTTGTTAAGACATTTGTTTATGACACACGTAGGGAATTAAAAAGGGTTGATCTGTAATAAACAATAACATAGGTAGTATTAAAACATTTTTTTATCTATTGATACGAAGTTGTTGATGGATGACTGATGAATTATTTTTTATTGGAACATTCTTGTCTAATCAGTTTTGCATGATTAGAAACAATTAGGTTATAAAAATGGTAGATCCGAACGTATGTACAAAATTCAGTATGTAATTTTCGACTGTGTAGGTTATAAGTAGGCTGAGTGAGTTCTGATACATTGCCAAGATGGGTAGTTACCAAACCTGCCTAACTATACTATAATTCTGCAAAAACGAAAAAAGAAATGAATTAGGTATCATGCATTCTAACCTTCCTAAACCATATCTAATTAGAGTAAACATCAGAAAGGTATGTTGTGGAACAAACCTCAAAGGTATTTCGCCCCGCGTGTGTGTCTGGCCCGATGATGATTATCAGCCGTGATAAATGGACCACGTCGGAATTTATAGTGGGCCCACTCGCCTATTGTCTCAATGAATGCTTTTTTATTGTCATAATATTATAAGAACTTTTGACAAGTGGCGTTTAGGATTATGATGCATTTTCTCCCAAGATTCCACCTCCGTTATGATGCGAGCATTGAAGCGATCTCGAGTAGACCCATAAATTGATTTTGATGTCTTTTTTATGACAGATTGGAATCGATTTTTGATTTTTATAGACGACGCGTTTTCATATGTTAATGTGTTAGATTAGGTTTTTGATCGATGTAGGTAATGTATTTACGTAAATGCGAAGACTACATACGAGTATAGCTAAGTTAAATTCTATTTTTGGAGTCCAACAAGGTTGTTGGCACGTTTTTTGTCGCGCCCGAAATGACGTTGAGCACAACGACATAAGAAGTGCTATATTCGTAATTTATTGAAGCCGGTTGTAGCGATTTTTACGTGATACGCCCTCAGAGAAGCCGCGCGCGTTTAATTTTTTAACAAAAGAAGTTAAAATGAACATAATCTTTTTATAACTCTCGCGCGGGGTGAATACGAATGCGCTTGCGCCGATTGTGCTATACGTATATATTATTTTTGAATTGGTTTTATGATTCTAAATATTTGGACAGGGGTTTTATTGGTATAGTAACTTGATATTTTTGTTAAGATCCGCCTTTTTTTTGGCTTTTTACGATTATTAGATTATGAGGATGGACTGCTAAATATTGTTTTGTTGGATAAACTACTTATTTTTTTATGAAAGTAAGTAATGACATTTAGACCTATGATCCATAGGTAAAATATTTAAAGTTTGCAGAGATGTCTAAAACCTATAAAACAAGATATTGACTGAGAAATCATCTGAGTAGGGATTTCCATAGATACTATGTATATACTGTCTGTTACTTTTTGAATGTTTCTATTCTAATATTTATTAATATGTATGTATTGAAAGTTTTTTTCCTCCAATGAGTCATCTCATCTATTATTGAATCTGCACCTTCTCTACCTCAACACATCTTTCGCGTATCATTTTAATCATCACTTTATCGCGGCCACATGTCATTTAATCTCATTATCCGACCAACTTACTCATTCAGTTGGAATAACATATTTTTGCTGACTTTACCGTCAAAACGTATGAAGAATATAGAGTTTGAATGTGGCTGTGTGAGATTGTAAGTTGGTAAGTACGGTTGGCAAACGCAAAAAGTGTCAATGGCGCGCGCTGCAGCAGGACGCCAGCAGCTGCAGGCTGCAGCGCGCATGCGCGACAGGTGTGAATTGTGCTCGAGTCTGCGCAGGAGTCCGGCGCAGTGACCACTTCCTACTGCGATTTGGTTTTCTATATACCACAAATTTATCATTAGTATGTACTTTTCCGATAAAGTGAAATTATAAATTATGTATTAAACATACGTACATAAACAAATCACGCTTTTATCCCTGGCGGGGGAAGCAGAGCGATGTCACAAATTGTACTATTTTGTCAATTAGTGCGTATTTGATGGGTTAATTTCAACGATATCGGGTCGTTGGACGAAACGTACACAAGAAAAAAAAGGAATACTGCAGAAAGTCGAAGATCTGTATAAACCAGTTTTTTAATTTAACAAAAAAATTTACCTATATAAAAACCTGTGTATAAACTCGTAGTAGTCAGTGTGTGATATTAATATAAGCTTATTATAATGTAGGTGCTGAATTTAAATATTATTTACCTATTACCCAATTTGAGTTGTTGTTCAACTTTCCTCTTTACTATATATAGCGTTCATTTCTGATCAGCACTCGTTGATGTCTTTTTCTTGAGAAACGCGTAGAGTATGCTACGACATAACGTTTTCTCAGACTGTTTCCAATCTCTAGGTAAGTATGAGTAAAATTATTACTGAGGTGGTTTATAGGTTAATAGAAAATATGAGAAGTCGAGCACGAAAGTATTTAATGGCGATAAATGGATGGATACGAAAGTGCACAAAACTTCGGCACGGAATTTTGGGTTTTCTTGAAATGTGTCAGCTGATCGGGAAAATGTTTGATCCAATTTTTAAACGTCATATTCCTAGTATTTAAAATACCGAGACTGAATTTTCAGCAGTTGATATCCTGTTATCATGAGTTACAGCGCAATCTTAAGAAAAACTTGAATAAGTAGTCTAACTAGAAGCATAATAGTTGTATTTGTATGTAACGCACAAAAAAATCTTGAACGGAAATGCCACCAACAGCCTCCAAGCGGAGTCCAAGCGTCAGGAGTCACGGCGTGCGTCAAAGCCGCCGCGAATTCCACACCACAAAGCCAGACACCCTGTCATAGTCATAAATAACCCTGAAATGATCGCTCCTCGACAAAAACCTTCCTATTTGACATCTAAATTATTGCAAGCAGAGGCGATACCGCCCCCTCCGCCAACAAATCGCCCCCTGGTACAGGCAGATGAACCATGCGAAACCAACAAAAGGAACAGCAAATAATACATCGGATAAAAGAATTTTCAAAACAAACTCAAAATACTAAAGCGTTTGACACGAGCATCCGCTCACCAGCAAAAAAGGCGAGCAAGCGTGTCCAATCTCACCCTGAAAATCGACTTTATGTCAATATTTTGAGAGGTGATTTCGTCATGGCGCGGGCGCACTTTGATCCTGCGATAGATCTCAATAGCGGTGATTAAAGGCGCCTGTGATTTTACTTGAATACTTTTTTTTGTGGTGCCTTCATCGGCTATACAAAACGGCACACTACTGTAAAAGAATATACAATTATTGAGCTTTGAATGGTTACAGCGGGGGTGAAGTGCTCATAAATTGTTATTTTTTTCTGTGAGTTGAATGTTGGAAATCTTTTAAAAATCATAAACGGCATTTTGGGGACGGATTTATTTATTGTGCGTGCAGAGGTGTGACGACTGGATATTTACTAATTATACGCTTCGATATGTTTCTACTTCATTGATACTTTTGTAAGATATTTGACATTTTAAGTGGATTTTGTGGTCATGGTTTTAATCAAATTAGCAAGGGCTGCATTGATTTGCGGTGTTGTGATCCAAAAAGTTTTTAAAGTGTCAAAATTTAAATTGAGAAACTCCTAAGTAACTATAACAAATATAAATTTAGATAATTCTACGCACACCCTAGGCTTGTACACTTAAAAACGTTTCCTGAAAGCCCTGAAAAACACTGAAAACGGCAAAACATATTTTTTTACAAAAACTTTGTTTTAGAACCTACGTTATGGACCTAACCTGACATTGTGTGCTATTACGATACCATCTCCCGCTAGGCTCATCAGGCGATTCAGGCAAAGTCTATTTTTTCAGTCCATTGTTTTCAATTCCTTTAGTCTAGCGTGTCCGTCACAGATTTCCATTCCTTTGTCCGTGGACATCTTCATTGAGCAGTAAAGGTGTTAATGTTTGCGCTGACGCTCATTGGCCGGTCGACAGTGGCCGATCGTAAATTCGGTCCTCAAGGCCGGTGGACAAAAGGACACTCGCTCCCAAAGTCGATATTATAAGAGGCTGCCTGGGAGCCGTGTGTGGGCTTCCAGTGTGATATCTTAGTGTGGATAAGATGCTTTTTGATTCTTTTCCATTTCGTGGCAATGGAATAATTCATCTCACATCATCGATTGCTATTACCATTTACCACAATCAGGGTCCTCTGTGATTTAGGGAGTAAGGCCCTTGACAATGACGAATTCCTGTAGTAGAATACACTGTTTGAGAAATGCGTCTCGTCTACGGCTCATTGACGAAGTAGCTTTGCAAAATATAAAATTAAGATATGTTTAACTTGTTCTTTGCAGAAAATGGCATCTCTATCGCCGTTTTGTATTTTTTTTTTTCTATCATTATATTAACATTGATTCAATGAAGAATATAAGGTTGTAGTTTTTTTTAGTTTCGTTTTTTGACTCATTCTCCAAACAAGGTATTTTGCCCAATTCTGGAGCATACTCGTATCTATTTATTTGGTCGTTGGACGACTCGGAGCCCCACATGAAAATACAGCATATCCACAATATTCTCTCTTGACAAATCTCAATAGGTCACCACCGTCCTCATGAATGGGTGGTATCGTCGGGGGCTCTCTACAACGCGCGTTTTGTACGGAATGTCGTTACAAAAACGCCTTAGATACACGCCACGGTGCCTACATTTGCCATTCGCTGCATGACATGAAGTTCGAATTTCAAACTTAGCTTTTTAATATTAGAATCGTCTGATTGCCAGTAGGTATGATGAAGTTGGTTGGTTAAAATAAAAATAATAAAAGATTATGTCGGGAGCTGAGTGTGTGTTTTAGATGCTTTATTAATTATGTCCAATTAATTTTTGTACGGGATATTGAGCGCGTTGAATCGCGAATTAGTTACGGTGGTGGTCTTTATAGGTGGCCTGGAAGCTGAACTGAAGCTAATTTTTAGTGGTTCAATTGGGTTTAGAAACGTTGAATGTTATAGATGTATTTACTAAAATAATTTGCAATAGGTAAGGTGTTATGTATATATTAGGGACATAGATCTAGTTCTTAAATCCAACCCACCTACATATTTTGTATGTTTGAGTTTATTTAGTATACATTTAAGTTAAGCAATTTTTTTTTTATATTTTAACCTATGTTTGTTTCGTTGCAGAAAGTTTTTCAGTTAGAACAGAACATAAAATCACCTTATAAAATTTTACAACCCTAAAACTAGAGTAAATATTTTCCCAAATTGTGGAATCCAAACGATATATTTTTTTCTAAGGTGTCATCCCTCGGTTTCACACGTCGCGATCTGCTTTATAGGTTTTTTGTGTAATGTTTCGTTTTTTGTGTAATATTTCTTTATTTATAATGTTTGTGTATTGTGCGCAGTCGCCTCGGCGGCGCCGGCGCAGCCCGCCAGCGACATTATGTTATTGTTAGGGTTTATTCGAGTGGCGTGTGTGGATGTGGTATTATGATTAGGTAGGGTGGTTTATGGGGCGCCCTTGAGAGAGAGATACGCTACTACCATTGAACTAGGTACCTATAATGTACTATGGCTTCTACTTGACCACGCTATCTTGAGTCGTCTGGAACAAAATGTCATTATGCACGAATATAAATCAAAGATCACTAGTAAATGCTTAGTTTTACTACAAATTGTTTTTAACTTTTCATAAATATTTATGCCAATTTTAAGTAGGTACTTCTGTTAACTATGATTGCTTTTATATTTTAAATTTAATTATATTTTAAAAATCACTTATTTTTTAAAACAGGTGTCTTTCTTATTCGATATCAAATATCTACTAATACTGATAGATGATGCTTTATGTAGTTGAATCGTAAGTGAATTTACCCTCAAACTCATCCCGTCGATTAAAATATGAAAACCACTAATTTACCGGTACCTTTGCTAGGCCTACCGCGCGTAACTCAACACTAAGCTCATAGTCACATCATTAAACTGTCGGTGTGAGTTTACCTTTACAATAGCAACACGATCGTTAACGTATCTAGTTACCTTCCGCTCTCACTTGCTATTTCATCAATTTTTTTCTAGTAATGTACCGTCTTTATCTTGGCAGATAGGCAGAATGTCTAGTTAAGTTTTAGAAAAAGTTATAAAGTTAGAAGAGATTTGGAAGATTACACAGGTCCTTTTCTAACTCTCGTTTCGGTGCATACTGCATATTTATTACAAGAGTATGTAGTAAAGAGATAGAGAAATAGCATTATATAATGTAAAATCGTTACAGGCCTCACCACAAAAAACATAAACGTGAGTTAAATGCTATTTTTTAAATTTGAAGGATATTTTTTAAACACAAGTTCGACCACCGTATAAATAATACCTAGTACTAGCGTTCGACTCGCGTCTTACTTTTTTTTGGTAAGGCCCTGAAAGTTGATATTACCTAATTCTTACTTTTGAGCAATTAAGCAACTTCGATTAGAAAACAAACGCCGAAACCAAACATCAAAAAACAAAAACCGACCAAATTCTCACATTCAAGTTAGACCACCGTCAGGATCATTCCACAGACTAACAAAAAGAAAGTCGCTAACTCGCGGCAGCCTAACATAACAACCTCCGGATCACTGACTGACAAACGGTAAATAAATAAATATAGGCCAAAGTAAAAACATACAAAATCATTAAAAAACAAAACCCGACTGCGGAAATTTTAAAGCAAATTCATACCTTTAAATCCGCCATTTTGAATTTTAGATATTTTAATAGGTATAACCAGTGTCACTTGCGTTGCTGAAACAAACCTACCTTTACCTCAATTATAATATCCGCCCAGTCGTTTGAGCTGTACTTCCTGAAAAAAAAAACTTGTCCGCATACCTTACATTATATCCCCTTGAAAAACATGACCCTGCTTCTGAGGCAGTGGGTAAAAAAAGGAATAGAAGGGCAAATTCACACGAGCACAGATTACGAATCAATTAACAGGGCCAGGACAAACGCAGAGTATGGGAACAGTCGTTGGAATTTATTTGTTTTGGGCCGCGCGTGACGACCGCAACCTGACAGACGACAACGTTTTTTTGTCCTTTTGATAGCCGCCCTTTGGCCGCAACGTAAATTAGTTCAACAAATTGTTAGGTACTGCTTACAAGACTTTGTGGTAGGTTATGAATAAGGTATAGAAATTAAAGAAAGGTAAGTACTTATAGAATTTCTTGCGATTTCTGTTATGAAGGAAGTGGGCGACTAATTGCGTGTATATTATACTACTTTGTCACTACAGTGATACACGAATCATATGAATGATCCCTCAATATTTGACAAACGTTACGGCTGCTGACGCTCTGCCTACCCCATTAGGGAAAAGGCGTGATGTGTGTGTGTATACAGGTATATACTAAGTGGACATGGAAAACGAAAAGCTTAGTGAATGGCTAATATTAAATTTCAAACAGAAGTATTAAAAAACTGTGACACCAGGTTGCTTCTGGTCCCTCGTCGACTTATTGCTACAAGAATAAATAAACTTATAAGTACGAAAAAAAATGCAGAGACTTAACAATTTTGTAATCAAATATTGGCGCCATACTTCCGGTTTTGCTTGCTACTTAAACCTCTAGAACAATCGGTACTAAGTCCTTCCCATCCCAAAAACCGCAAGCTTACAAAATACAACATTGTAAAAGATAAGAATGGTGTAGGTAGCAAAACGTTACAAGTCATTTATGCCCAAACAGATCGTTTACCACTCTAGAGATAAAAGTGCCACCTCTCAATTTGGGAACGATCCATTTTTTATACATTGTTCTTTACCATTTTTATCTTAAGACTGGCAACTTCTGAACAGACTTTAAGATACGGAGTGAACGGGACATTGTACCAAATATTTAGTAACTAAATCAGTCATCGTAACCATTCGTATAGAGCGTATTAGATATTAATAGGGAATAAGAAAAAATCTGTCTGCTATACATAAGATCCGATCAGCTGACCAACTTCCTAAGAAAATTAAAAAAAAAAGAACCAACTTGCCTCCACAGTGAAAGTTGTTCAGTTTTGTCTAGGTTGATCTCATTTAGCAGTTGTTTTGTGCAGTTTTAATTATTCTTTGTGATTTACGATAATTAGTTATTTATAAACAATTAAAGAAAAATCATTATCATATTTTCCTCAACCATCACCTACTCCAAATCCTACATCAGTACAGATCAG
Organism: Keiferia lycopersicella; assembly: GCA_029255805.1. Lineage (NCBI taxonomy): Eukaryota > Metazoa > Arthropoda > Insecta > Lepidoptera > Gelechiidae > Keiferia > Keiferia lycopersicella. Next base: position 8,794,489 of record JARACZ010000009.1, on the reverse strand, counting down.
AAATTCCCATGCTCTACCATACATTCGCTGAATCGATGAATCACATGGCGACGCTACTCGTGACTCACGCGCACATCCACCTGTACTAGCCAGCGTCAATTGAACCCAGCAATTGTTCCAATATAAAGAGTTAAGGCCGGTTAGCCACAGTTTCGGTTTGTCACATTAAAAAAAAACATGTCTTGGTTTTTCATTATAACCAACGTATTATTTAAAAAAATATCCTCTTCATTACAACAAAATACGGTCAGACAAATCATCGATACATATTTTGTAAGATACCTAAATTACTTAATCATAAAGCTATTGCGAACCTCCACATGAAATTTACATCATTATCATTTTAGAGTGTGCTGAACTGGCTTAATGTATGGATCAATGCATTGATGACAAACCGGGTCTGTGGCAAATCGGGACCGAGCCCGGCTAGAGACGTGCGGAGTAACGGTTGCGTGAATCAGTGCGTATGCAAATACGCGTCTTGATCATGTTTATCGGAAGTGGCGCCTTGAAAAATGTTTTATTTAAACGAACTTTGTATAGAAGGGTAATGTTTTGCTAAAATAGATTCAACATTGTCAATGTTTTAAAACAAGCTCTGTTTTCTTGATTTAGTCTGTAAACTGTGTCAAATGTCAAAATAGATGTGTTTAATTTTATCAAATACATAGATTGAAGTTCATTATTAAACTTAATCATACTCGGATGCATAAAACATACATATAATTTAGGGTGTTTTAACAATTCAAGTTCAAATTTAAGTACATTTTATTAATTAATTACGTAAACAAAATACGCAAGTGATTATTACTATGGTGCAAAGGTCTTTGTAAATATGCAAATAAGTGCAAAGTCTGTATTTGAATAATCATTGAGATCTCATAATCGTTCGGTTTTATTTTTCTGCAATAAAGGCTGAAATGAGTCAGCATTTGTGTCGGTGGAATGCTCGCGGCATATTTGTGTAACCCTCTATTTAGATCGGCAGGTATGAGCTACTATCAAATTACTCATCTTATTTTTTGCGCGGGCTCGGCGGCATGAATCACTTTCGTTCATACGCTGAGAAAACGACCTTGGCGGATCGGAACTGGAACGAACGGACGAGAGATCCGGTGGTTGCCATACCAGTGAGTCTGCACGTACCTAGCTACTTACTTTTACTTATTAGTAGTGACAAAATATTACTTTTTCATCGGGTACACGTCACGCAGAAAAATATGGAAAGCATTTCATTCAGGATTGCACTTGCGACAAAAAAGTTCTGACACGAAAGTTGGTGCACAAATCTTTCTTGATTGCATTCTGCGTGAGTCAGTAGTTCAATAAATTTGTTTACACACGCCACTGCTACTATTCAAAACAAGAACACTTACACTAGTTACGATGAAACGATCATTCCATTGCGTCAGATGGATGCAATTAGTCCAATAGGGAATGGACTCGAGTGAATGATTCCAAACAAAAGTTCAGTGTACCCATCCTTCTTGAGAATGCGATGACTCCCGGTGGGATTCGCTAGAAACAAATCAAGTTTTCTGGACTTTTTCATAGTTTTCCTTCTGACTCATCTAGAGTTTGATAATAGTCGGTATCAGTATCTCCATGTGGTTTTTGCAACCTATTTGGATCTACGTTCCGGAATTCCGGGTCAACGCTCTAACTAATCTGTCGTCGGTGTCCCTTCATATCCCACAGGTGAAATATCATAAATAACTAACCAACTCCATTGACGACAGCGACTGAAAGAGGATCTTGGCCTCCGAAACGAGCTATTTCCATTCCACTGATTCCCGTCCTGGGCTTTCTCCTGCCATTTGCTGATACAAAGATCGCGTAGGGCAGTATCTACATCTCTCCATCCTGTGGCACCCCACAGAATGGCGTCCCGTAGGATGTCCAACTTTTGAGTCCCCTGCTTATTTAGCACACAACACAGCACAGAGTCTCTATTTTTCATTTTCGCATGCGGAAATTTGTTACTAATTGTGTTAGTAACAGTAGTCAGTATCACACGGTTTACTTTAACTTATTTATCCATTTACACATACCCTAGACTAGACTTTAAAAATATCGAGAAATAGAAATTGTGATACGAGTGCTAAGACCATTCATTGCGGACTTCCGTGCACGATTTCGCACGCAAGTAATCGTATGTTGTAACGTGTGACTCATTCGGCGATACCAGTACCCGCTGCCGAGAAACCCGCGTTCGATTCCGGGATATGAAATGCCGAACGACTGTGAGCTCGTTCACCTACGTTATACAACATTGTGACGCGGGTGACCGGTAGAGTAGGTGAGAAATAATGTGATGTAAATATAAGCAATACCGTTTCGTAGCCGCTAACGAAGAAGTATATTGTAATTTGTATAGTACATGATTGAGGATAGTGGCTGTCTATCAATGGTCACACCATAAGCAATAGCATTAACAGCCACAACCGTCCATGGCTGGGCATGGGCCTCACCCTGCAGGAGTAATCTATACTCACATCACGAGAGCAAATTAGTTAAATAGAAATACTTTAGTTTGAACTCACAGACCTTCAAATTGCAATTGGCTTAAGATTCTGTGATTAGCAAAATTCCTTATTTGTATATGTAAATGTAGATAACGAGGAGAATTTTATCCCACATAGTTAAATTTATTTCACATTCCGCGAAAATACTATGTAAAATGATGAAATCATTATACAAGTTTATATGTTTGGCAATCTTATGCCGTCGTATGGCTAACTGTAAAGCATTTACACTGATAAACTAATATCACTCTCAAACGGAACAACACTTGAAAAATGGCTGCTAATGATGATGAGGTCCCAATGTAAAGTGAACTTGTGCAGTTTTTGTGAAAGGTCTGGCCTGACTCATAAAGGTCTGGACATTATCGCGATTGTCGTTCAGTGTCGTGAGAAGTATGGAGGTAGACCACCAGGCATGCATCGCTTTCCGGCTACTTGACCCAAATTAAAGCTTTAGCTCCTTTTTGAAATTGGAGACTATCACTGGCAGAAGATAAATTATTTAAATAAGGGGTAAAAAAGAATTGCAATTATTTTAAAGGGTGAAATAGGCCATGAAACCGAACAACTTGCTTTAAGGTACATAGGGCGAAATATAAAAAAATCTTTAGACCTCGCATTCAAAACAAATTGACTCGGTCGACTGTAGTTCTAAATTATTTTTCCGTATTTGTACCCAAGTTCCTTGAAGAAAGTCGTTGAGTTTCATGGCCTGGTTCACACCTTAAAATACTCACAGTAATTTATTCGATCCCGTTTACACTCCGCAATTTCAGCAACAGTTCATGTCTGACGTTCCGTAATGAATAGCTTATGTTCATGATGTTTAAAAACTTTCAGCGTGGTACTTCCTTCACCTACAACCTTCAATAGCTTTATTATGCTCTTACATTCTAGAATGCTGTGGAAAAGTCTCGAAGTTTCTCCAGTCTGTTCTACAATAGATAATAGCTCTCTATCAATATTTAAGAACAGTCTTTTCGGAAAATAGGAAACTATTTTCTTTTCATTTAGAAGGGCTCAGTCTTACGTACGACTCGGTATTTAGGTTTCTTTTGTTTTTCATAGTTACTTTGTTTTCGAAGTTTTTTTTTTCTATAATAAATGGGAGCTTGTTGTGAAAGTAATCAGGAATTTAGCAAGTCTTTCATGGAAATACTTTCGTAAAATTTACCGAACGTCTAACATCATATTGCTTTGAATCTGTGAAAATCTTAATATATGGGTGGATATTTGAAAACGGTTCTTCAGGTCCCTTTCCTGGCAAATTTAAAATTTTAGTTTTATGGTTATTTTATCATTGTGTAATAATGAAGGCCTATTGAAAAGGTTATTTACGAAAAAACACTTAAATCGAACCACAGGTTTCGTCAAAATTCAATTTTGAAATTTGAGGTGCCAGTCAACGGGACATTTTGCGCCAGTCAAGGGACAAAGTAATTATTTTAACAAAATATTTGAATAAAAGCTGTTCATCTTTTGCTTTTAACTAAGTAGAATAGAAGTATAAGTTGCCGCAGCCTACCAGCCAGACGCCCTGAAGCCTCAGTCTGGTTAAGAAACGACGCACCTAGTCACAGACAATTTGCACGTGCTTAAAGCACGACACAGCCAGCCTTACATACGAAATGAAACAGCCACAGTGTTCGACAATCACACACGAGAAACAGCTCATGAGACAAGAAGAAACCACCGAAAAGATTATGACCTGAGAATTAACGGCGTTGTACATTCTGCTACTGAACAGACGAAGATAACCTTAAAGATGACGCAATCAGCCTAAGATATGCATAGCTCAGATAGCCTTAGACATCACTAGGCAATCAACCTAATACACGCCGCTGTATACATGAGACACGACGCAATCAGCTTAAGAGACATTGCCATCAGACAGAGAAATAACGTAGCTAACCTGAGACACGACGCAGTCACCTTAGAGACGACGTCATCAGCCTGAGATACGATGTACTCAGCTAAAAAGACTCCGACATACAATGCAATCAGCTTAAGAGACGTCGCAACCAACCTGAGACATAACACAGCCATGCTGAGATACAATACAGACAGCTGAAGAGACGTCGCAATCAACCTCAGACAACGCAGTAGGCTAAGAGACGTCGCAGTCAGCTTTAAAGATGTCGAAGTCACCCTTAGTAAGACATAACGCAGCCGCCCTGAGATACAACGCAGTCTGCTTAAGAGACGTCAAAATCAGCCTGACAGCGCAGCCATCCGGAGATACAACGCAGTTGCTTAAGAGACTTCGCTTAATGACCCTGACTGAGATAAAACGCAGCCAACCTGAGATGCAACGCAGTAAGCTGAAGAGACGTCGCAATCATTCTGTGACATGACGTAGCCATGCTGAGATACAATGCAGACAGCTGAAGAGACGTCACAATCAGCCTCAGACAACGCAGTAGGCTAAGAGACGTCGCAGTCAGTTTTAGAGATGTCGAAGTCACCCTTAGTGAGACATAACGCAGCCGCCCTGAGATACAACGCAGTCTGCTTAAGAGACGTCAAAATCAGCCTGACATAGCGCAGCCACCCTGAGATACAACGCAGTTGCTTAAGAGACTTCGCTTAATGACCCTGAGTGAGATAAAACGCAGCCAACCTGAGATGCAACGCAGTAAGCTGAAGAGACGTCGCAATAATTCTGTGACATGACGCAGCCACCCTGAGATACAACGCAGTCACCTTAAGAGACGTCGCAATGAGCCTGAGTGAGACATGACGCAGCCACCCTTAGATATATCGCAGTCAGCTTAAGAAACATCACAATGAGCCTGAGTGAGACATGACGCAGCCACCCTTAGATACTCGTACATCGCAGTCAGCTTCAGAGACGTCGCAGTCAGTTCAAAAGACGTCCAAATCAGTCTTGACGAGACATAACGCAGCCGCCCTGATATACAACGCAGTAGCTTAAGAGACGTCGCAGTCAGCCTAAGACATAACGCAACCACCCTGAAATACACCGCAGTCAGCTTAAGATAAGTCGAAATTAACCTGAGACTTAACGCAGCCTTCCTGAGATACAACGCAGTAGCTTAAGAGACGTCTATCAATCAGCCTGAGATATTGCGCAGCTACCCCGAGGCCTAACGCAGCCACATCTAGAGACATAAAGCAAGTGTTTTTAAACTATGTTATATGCACGAAAACCAATGCTGTCCACCAACTGAAAACCCTTAATTTAACTTAAGGTACCCATGAGCAGACATGGGGTGGTGCTATTCTACTCTGCAGGCACACCTTTACACAAAAAAATTGCAAAAACAATCATTAAAATAACATTAGTCACTTGACTGGCATAAAATGTCCCTTGACTGGGAAAAATGCCAGTCAAATGAAGCCAGTCAAGGGACAATTTTCTATATTTTTAGTGATTTATTGGTAAACGCTTGAATGTAATCAAAATGTTTAAACGAATCTTAAATCTCGCTTTATTATGCGACATTATTTGTTCAGAACAAATCCTCTGTAATAACTCTTTCATGAAGAAAACATGCACAGGAAAGGGACCTGGCGCGGGTGCAAAAATAGGATCAAAAAATTTAACAACTCCTATTTTATTCTAGAAGTGCCAAGGAGCTATATGCTCCTTCTCCAGGGATGAATAAGTAATCCTGGCAGAAGGCAGAAACAAGACCCAGCTCATAGTTCTTTTAGTTTTAGCGATTCAGTCGTTTTAGACCACGTATTCAGAAAACATAAAAACGTGTGACCAACACAAACTGTCATTTTTATCGGTATACGCAGTTAAATATTGTCCAATTAATAATTTTCTATAAATCTACATGATATAAGGATTATTATGATGTGTGAAAAGTTATATGATGTCCAGCTAGATAAAACTCTATACGTGTTTGAATTTCGCAACAGCTGAGTGTGACACGCGAAGAACGCGTGTTTTGGCCCCGATTTCAGGTTTTAGATTAAGTTTTAGTTAAACATATTTCATAATTTGTGGATGGAGTTTTGGTTTCTGAATAGTCAATTTAACATTATTTCGTGTGAAAGTTAGTAAAAACCTGTAAGTGTTATACTTTTGAAGAAATTAACGTGTGACCGCAATTTTTACCCTCTCCAGGAATCACCCATATGGATATGGTTGGTTTGTTGCTACCTGTAATTGCCTGTGATGATTGACTCATATACTTAGTCAGTGGTCATCAACTCATAAATGGATCTTATATTTTGACCGATCTTTTATGGTTTCAAAATAATTGAAAGACAGAGAGATAATAGTAATTTTGATAAAAAAAAGTATTAGTCACCCAGCAGTTCGTAAGGACCTAAAAAATGATTACAAAATAAATATTTCAAACTATGTCGATGCCTCCAACACAGTAAGTTAAAACAAATCATCTGAACATACATATCAAATTAAAATAAAAAACCAAGTAGACTTTAGTTAAATAATAAAAATTCTAAATCTGCAACTGAAAAGCATGATATTAGTGACACCTGAAGAAAGGCATGCGGCTCGTTTCCGGTCATAGTTCTTGAGCCGAGTCTCTGAACTACAATATCACAACGTCCTAACTACACCTCAGGACTACTGGCACTTACGCTGTTTTGCGTTTCAGGAGAACTTCATCAACTCACAACCAACACGTCGTAACTTGCTTTAGGCTTCAAATAGCGCATACGTCTTTTTACTTCTGGACTGGCTCGAGGTCGTACAAACGTAACGCACATGACCTTTTTATGAGACGAAAAACATAATTGTTACAATCACTTGTCGTCAGATCAGACAACTTGATTTAATACGTCTGCAGTCACCTGTGGCAATCACTGTATAATACCTACTTATATATTCAGTACATCCTTCCCGCGGGTGTCGTAAGAGGCGACTAAGGGACTCAAGGGTATTGGCGTATTACAATTTTTAGGCGACAGGCTGACAACCTGTCACTATAGTAATGCACATGTTTTCTGGAACAACCTTGGAAAACAATCCTCAAAAATGTTGGACGTGGCAATAGCGACCGTATTCTTACGGCCGTTAACGCTCTGCCTACCCCGCAAGGGATAAAGGCGTGATATATGTATGCATGTATGTATTCAGTATTTTTAATCAAAGAGAAGAGAAGAGACGACATAAGAAGAATACTCGTCAACAGACAGACACAACACTGCTGGAAATAAGCTTCAAGCTTTTGGAGACATCTATGGGAATGGAAGTTGGTGAGTGGGAATACTTTTTTCCATTTTATCTTCCTTTTACGTTTTAGCCTACATCATTTCTCTGCTAGGCAAAGATCTCCCTCTTCTTTTTCCATTCAGTTCTATCCTGGGCCTATTCTGCCATAATAATAATGAAATTAGACTCGACTTAAATGTAAAAAAAAAATATCGAGCTTTTGATCAACATAATAAGGTATGTCTAACTAAATGACCTAGAATCATTCAGGAAGACCAAGAAAACAGGTCGTTTCTCACAAAGTGGCGTACTAGTCGTCCTCGTATTCACACTCAGGGTAGTCGTGTGGTTTCGTGCGGGTCAAGTGCTTAGACCCTATTTACTCATTATGGATTGATCTGATAGTGCAGCTCCGGGAAATTCTTTAGGTCTAGGACAAAGCGAAGGAGCCAACAGATCCAGATCTTTTCTTGGTGCGTGATTTTATTCCCGGAAAGTTTGTTAATGGTAAATTGGTCAGATTGTTTCTGCTTATAACAATTTATCTTTGTTAAGGGTAATGTGACCCGTTTTAATTTCTAGTTCAGTAGTAGAGCTACTTGAGTTCAACCTAAATCTTTCGAAGCAATTCTTGAAATGTTTTGAGTACTTACCTTCTTCTGTTCTACATAAATATGGTTTTAAGGATTATCCAAACATGTCACCCCGTAAAAAACGTCCGAACGAACCCTAAAAACCACAAAATACTTGTTCGTTTAACGATCCTTGGCGGCTACAATGACCGGCGTTTAGGGCCTTCGAGCCTTTATCTCGCTCACGTTCCCTTGTTTTATTTATTAGAAAGATTTATTATTTACCTTCGCTTCAAGCACGGCTCACACACGATGTGTCACGAATCTGGAACGAAAAAACGGGGTTATGGTAATAGGAGATCGCACGTGACAAACTTTTTTTGGTCAGCAATGAGATTGTGACCCTCATTGAGAATGACCCCCCTGAAGACACCGTGCGTCCTGGGAGCAGTTCGTAGCTTATTCAATTTCCCGCTCTAAAAATTGCCCTCGGTTTATACCCCACTGCGCTAAAATAACGCTGCGTAGTGCGCGCGTCTGTCAGTTTCATACTAGAAACGTCATTCCTTATACAAAAACCGCTGTTGACCAACTCACACAATGCTGCGGTAAAAAAAAATATACAGACTTGAATTCACCTGAGGGGTTTATCCTCATTTATCCTATCTATATTTATATTTTTAAAATTCTTTCGCGTAGGTATATTATTCAGAAGATTTTTTCAAGTCTAGTTCCTCAATATCCTAACATAATAGAAGACGTTTTCACAAAATCACCACCAAAACACGCATTCCAGCAAATTATTACCAGTGTTTGATTCTCCCGCTGCCACCTACTAAGCGACGCGACACATCATTATGTGCTACTCACTAAATCTAAGTCAAACAAGGCGGCATGGCGGTAGAATTATGTTTGTAACCTCTTCAGACATTGGTAGCCGCAGCTATGGACGTAGCCTGATTAACTACCTACATTGAGTTCGACTTTTGAAGGCTTGGTTTTAGGACAGGATTTAGTGATGGTTTGCTAACAAGATTGGTCTTTTGCTTAAGTTTTATTTATAGTTTTTTTGGCCTATTTACTAGTTTAGTTTATACACTAATAATTTGTGAGTGTGTCGGTCGGCACTGAGTCGTAAACTGAGTATATTGTATACATAAGCAGGTCTTAAATACTAATACCCTTCAAAGATTATGTCGTAAATTGTTCTGCAAGAGGTGTAAAAAGAGGTAGTCAAAAAGGGAATGTTATCACCAAAAGTCAGTCGCCTGAAGCATAGTTGCATTTGCAGCTGATCCTTGAGCTCTTTGTGCTGTTCTGTTCTGCATTCAGTCTTTGATTTTTCAGTACCCTTAATCAAAAATTAACTCGTACTTACTACAAACTTTCATTTCTTATAGACTTCTTCTGGACTTATTTAATAAAGAACCCTCAACAAAATCTCGTATCTCGCTTACTCTACATTTTTTCTCCGTGCTGGAGCACCAAGCCGTCGGTCTAATTTGTCAAGGCGACCACTGCGACTAGTCACCAGTGCAAATAGCTCTTTGTGAATATGTTGTGTCAAGAGGAGATTGTTTCCACCCGAGCCATGGGAACATGGGAGGCAAGTTCCTTTTTTGTATGCTGTCGTGTCTGTTTATTTGGATTACCTACGTGTAGATATTGTATTTATTGTTGTTCGACGTCGGAAAAGTGGGCAGGTTAAGCCGCAGCGCAAACGTCACACGTCTTTGATTGCTTGCTCACTTACTCACCTACCACCGGAGTACCTGTTTTTTATATTTTTATGTAGATAGGTATCGCTGTTTTATTCATTTGCATGTTGTTTGGTATCTGCTCATTTTCTGTTTGGTTTCGAAAGTAATTATTATCTAATTAATTATACGTATAAGTAGGTATTATTGCATGTACCTATTAAGGTATGGCATTGAAATATTGTCAATCAAATTTTACGTTAATTTTCTAATTTATTTTAAGGTGTGTGTCATATGAAAAATATGTGTAATGTTTGAATGTTATTATACTTTGTTAACGCTCTGCCTACCCCGCAAGGGATAAAGGCGTGATATATGTATGTATGTATACTTTGACATTAAAGTTTTGACTGTGCACAAGTAACACAAGATTGAAGAAAATTTTAAGATTTTTCAGGGGATGAAATATGAAAAAACCAAATGTAATGCAATAATAATTTAATTTAATAAACATAGAGATTATGTTTCCCGCAGTTATAAATACTATTTGAACTATACAAATAATGATTAAGTCATAAATACACTGGCTCTGTATTTTACAATAATATAATTAACCGCTCTATTAAAGCTAGACATACTGCCTTGGATTTCTGTAACAGTTATTATAAATAGTTAACAAAGTGAGTTTATACTAAGGAAAGTAGGAATAATAATGTACAATTAAAATAAAGGTGCAGCCTCAACCGCAGTCATTGATCAATCAAGATCTATCTGTTAATATTCTAATTATCAATTGACAACCCTAAATAACGCCATCTGTGTACCAAAGTCAGCATTCAAGGTTTTGTAGATAGTAAAGATATAATTATTATAAAAGTGAGTCGTCAAGAACTTGTTAGTAAAAGTGATAATGATAGTTAACTGCTAGTGCATTTGAACAGAGTATTTTTGAACTATGTGATTCTAAAAAACCTTTTATCTGCTTTAAATATTTATTTATTTAGAGTTGTAAACATATACACACAACCATGTTATCATCAGGTCTGACATTCAAACATTAACTCAATAATTTACTTAGAAAAATTTCATTCACAATGGTGGAATACTTGTAATACTAAATTCTTAATTAAATACTAACCAGTTTTTTTTTTCTAAAATACCTCGAAAATATTGATGACACGACGTATGTAGGTATTATGAGTATATTAAAATCTTAGCTCAAGGTTATAATCTCAACGGTGAATGTTATTTTAAAGATAAAGCAAAGTGATGCCAATTCTTCAATGATAGTGATAAGGTTGGTTTGTTTGACCTTCAAAAATAACATATTGTACTCAAGGTATTATGTAAATTGTACTAAAACTGTCATCAACATTCATAAGGTCTCAAACATTTTTTTAGTCGCTCAACTACATCAAAAACGAATCAAAACTACAGTTAAGTAATCAAATATAAATAAGTTAGGACCTTGACTAGGATAATCGGAAAATTTTGAATGTTTTACTGCTCTTGAGATTACAATAAATAAATTCGTTGGGTAATATTTACAAAAACACAAAGGAACTAATTCGCTCTAGACCAAATGGCAATGTGATGGCATTAACAATAAATTAATTCACTAATCGGTAATAGCCAAAACAATTTTCTAGATCTGACGGCTACATACAACTGAGCAGTGGGTAGAGAACTGGTAGTACCAATGGGGAATTTTGTTTATATATAAAAGCACCAATTAAGTATACAGCCCGATCTGGATCTTAAGGGTGACTGGTGGGGAGGTTTAGGTCCAGCTTGGCACCCCGATAATCTCAAATCCAAATCACTCAAGTGTCAATACCGCTCCAATCGTAAAAGGACACCATAGTTCCTCAAACAACGGCTTAATTGAGTCCTTCCTAACAGCTTACAAGACTTTTTTACAAACTCTCAGTTCCCTTTAATACTCAAAGTTCCACATGTAGTCTCATCACTATTACTCTCTTTACATGTTTCACTTAAAAACAATACCATCAAAGTAAATCCATTCAGGATAAAATTGATATCGTCATCTATAAAGGGAACAAAAAGCCGACGACTGTCGGGAAGGCTGCGTTAGCTAGCTAGCCTCACTAGAGCTCCTCTTCAGTACTCAGCAACAGTATTGTACATGACGCTGAAGAACTGGTCGACATACTCCAGGAAGTTGAGGGTGTCTCTATAGATGAGGAACACGTCGATGATGATCTCTTCGGGGGTCTTGTACGTCGGGATTTCGGAGTTTAGGAGTGGCAACATTTGTATCTTGCGAGCTCTTAGGACCTCCTATAACAATAAAAAATCATGATTATTACAAGGCTCGTGTTTAAATATGTATCTTTTATTTATCAAATTTCTTATAAACATATTTATTTTTGTCATAATGCTATACTTACACTAGTCAAGCAAAGGACATGACGCATATCGCTGCTCGTGCTCTTCAAATTTGATTTGAGATTTCTCTCAATGGGGTCGTTTTCCTTTAAGGAAGCAGACACATTCTGCAGGCCAGCACCCAGTTTCTTCATAGCCTTCGTGAACACCGGTAAAATTTCGTCTAGCTTTTCTGGTGTCTGTGGACAAAGGATAACAAATTGTAAAAAAAACTGAAGATCTTTAGAAACGTTTGGGTCACATCCGTCATATCTAGCAATCATGAATCAGTCTTATCATCTAAATTCAGTACAACACTATAGACCCGAATTATCAACCGAATTAGTTGATTACATTGATCGGACCGACTGAATTGCGAAACGGTTTGTTCTCACGTAAGCGATAGTCGGGACAACAATGAGTGCCACCGACGAAGCCGATTCTGCGAAATCGATTCAAAAACACATACGGATGCACGTTTTTGACATCAGCAAAATTCGGCGCCCTTCGACGATTGTACAGCAAGGAAACGAGTCACTGACAACGGTTGTATTGTAATAGATATTGTTTTGCATAACATCATTCAATGGTCTAACACCCATTATCGCTAACGACCTTCTAAGTGTTCATAGTGAAAAATTACGTAAAATTTTGCTAAGTAAACAATTTTTCATCTATCAAGAAAAGCTGTTGCATGATTTTTTTTTTACTTTTTGGAACAACTCGTAAAGACACCCAACAGTATGGATAATAAGATTTTTATAAAATAATGAAAAATTGAGTTTTATGGACGGACTAAACCCACAAGGAGTCATGGGAATGCTTAGGAAGATAGCTATTTACTCACCATAAAATTAACTAATTCAGTCTCATTTACAGGAGTCCCTAGATCCTTGTTCCTCGGCAGCACATCCTTGAACAAGGAGTCGTTCCGCAGCCACTCAGTGCCGCTCCATTCTTGCCTCATACTCTCGAAAGAATTAAACGTGTGGAGCTTAGCCTGAAACAAATTAATTGCACTTTAGAATAAAATTTTAATGGAGCCATTTAAAATATAATTACATATTTTACTATATTTGTTTGGAATTTACCTAAATTTCCCTCATTTATATCCATAATATTTACCTAATTTTCCCTCATTTATATCTGGTAATTCCAAAAGGGAAAGTAGGTAGATTGAGATTCTATTAAATAATATTATTTTGCTAACCACTCGGAAATCCCGTTCGGGTAAGTTAGAAAAACAATAATCATGTTTTGCTTTATTTTCTTGACCTAGAGTATTAGTTTATCTATAGTAAACTGATAACTAACACAGTTGAGTCAACGAGAACAGTTCTATGAACGATAGAATTAGAACTACTGGTTCATCCAATAGGTTGATTGACTTTCATGGAAAAGAAGATTGAACGGAAGATGGGGCAGCATCAGTAATAGGAGTTTCCTCCCTCACTCGTATATAAAGAGACGAGAGCTACCAGCGGACCCAGTAAGATCATACGTCTCCCAGTGCTCGTATTTTTTTCTTAAGCCACTACCACGTAAGTAAATTTAGTCTATTAGCTAACCTAGGACTATTTTTAGTAAGATAATCGATTACGAAACTGATATTATATCATTATCTTCCTAGAATTGCGTGCTATATATAAATCCTGATTTCCTGTTTGTGCTGGAATAAAAGTCGCAGAACTATACCTCCTACACATTCGAACTACCTAGTAGCAAATTGTTCCGCGAAATGGCATACGTTTATCCACGTGCATTATTAAACCGTAAAATCTAGATCTCTAATGCGGAGATAAATCTTCTTAACCTAGGTTCAATTTATTCTGGTGTTCTGTTGCTACTGCAATCTTTCTATCAGTAGCTAACTGTCAATTAGATAAATGCGAGGGTTGTGAATAGGTACAGCGTTTTAATTTGGTAGTAATTTTATAAGTACTTCAAAAACATTTTATTACCAAAACAAGCATTTCATTTAATACTCCTGTATTACGAGTTGACAACCGAATAATTTTATTTGTCAAGGTTGTGGGTCAAATGATACCAAAACAGGAGGTCTAACCACCGCGGTCATTACGTAACACAACCGTTTCGTCAATAAAATTTGACACTTAGCCCAGAGCATACGTGACGGTGGACGAATAAACAAAAACTGATCTTAATTTACACACAAGAGGGTTCAAAAACCTTTGCCACGTGCACGCTACCGGTGGCAGATGCAACGAAATTAAGTATCCCTATTGAACACGTCGGTAGTTGCACAAATATTGTTATATAACAATACTGCTAATTAAACAAGGCTTCACCCTCAAAACCACAAACCCTCAAATATCGTAAATTATTGTAGCATTATCGCGATCCGTGAGGTGAAATTGGCGATTACTTTGTAAAGATTGGTCAATCCTAATTATGAATTGCCACGTTCGTTTCGCCTTTTACAATGTTCTGATAAATTCGGCAGTGTAAAATTGCAGGCTATTACAAAAGACAATGTTTAGATTAGAGTCGATGCTGATTTTAATAATAGTTGTTGTGATGTATAGAAGTGGAATGTGCTATGTAGTCAGTAGCGTCAGTAGCCTAATAGCCACAGGTGTTCGTCCGGTACATCACGCCACATCCGAAACACTTGATACATACATTTGTTAACGAAGTATGTATAAGTCTAATGACAAACGAACGATATACTCATTTTGTAGCTTTATTAGCTATTAAAATTGCTTATTTTAAAAAACTAGATAACTTTAACAAACCATTTTATATTTCTTTGTATTTTTTCTTTTAGAGTAGGACACAAAAAGACGAGATATCCGATAAAATCTACCTATGTCAGAGATTTTACACTACAACAACCTAATAAGTACCTAACTAGTAGTTGGAAGACAGCAAGTGGATATTTTTATAAGAAATGTTCAATGTGATAGAACAAAACCGAATAGTACTTTATTTCAATTCTCTTCGATGCAGAAACGATTACGCGCGCATTCGGTAGGCTTGTGGGTGGCCCGACACTAAGAAATTTGACGACTTAGCATCCGAATGCCTAGCTCGCTTCGACTCTCAGTCCATCGAAAGCTTATCAAATAAACACGCCCGCACACACACGCAAATACGTACGTACACGTAATTTATAGCACACGTACGCGAGGCGTCGCAGACAGCCTGTCGCCTCGTGAGAACAACGCTATCGCACCAACTACGTATATACCTACTCAATGTATGTAATACAAGTAATTCAATGTTTATGTACCAAGTAAGGTTACGTCGAGATATCTGCTCCAAGTGCACGCCGCGGTGGCATGCAGAGCAGAGCACGCCACCCTATCAAGTTACTTTGTAAATTGAGCAAGGAAACGTTGAAGAAGAACGCGTCCAAATTTTTCATAAAAGTTATAAATGTCTGCGACAAATTGTCTGATAAAATGACACCAGTAGTCAAAAGCCTTCGTATGAGACATTCACACGGTGGCCGGGACACTCACTCAGTACCGGTAGGGTTCGTTGAATTTGTTATTGCGTTCTTAGCACCGCATGACCAGTTATTATTTTATACGTAATGGCCTGCCGACAGATCTGGCTGCTTAAATTTGATATTGTCTTTATGACGCCTGTCTCAGTGCGGTGGCTAACGCGTTTAACTCTACTATCACTTATACAATCAAAGAGATGACTCAAAGTCTTAAAT
The DNA here is from genome assembly GCA_029255805.1 of Keiferia lycopersicella. Lineage (NCBI taxonomy): Eukaryota > Metazoa > Arthropoda > Insecta > Lepidoptera > Gelechiidae > Keiferia > Keiferia lycopersicella. The sequence continues at coordinate 8,778,464 of JARACZ010000009.1, read as the reverse complement.
TGAGAAAACGAATGATGATTAAGAGTTAAGATTTGAACGGCCTTGTGGTTCTTAAAAATGGCAAGGGTGTTGGCTTTAAGATTCGATAAATCGGAATAAAAAACGACACATTAGCAACGAATGACCGACATTATGGGGAGAGACGCAGCAAAAAATGGACGGTCAGGTGTGTCGCGCAATACTAATGCGCAATCAGTATTCGATGCGTATACGCACCGTCCTGTAGTTCGTTCCGGCTACTGTGAGTCGATAATGTTTTACGACGGGGAGGCAGCGGACTGCGGACAGGACGTCGCCGTCGTTACGACCGACGAGCCTATTACAAATGCCACCATACCTCATGCGCGAACACTGCTACCGGCATCCACTGGCGATGCTACTACTGACACGTGATTTTGAGCATTAACTAAAGTAGAAATGGAAAGCGAACATTTCCGAATCACCATTTTTGTAGTTTGCCTAGGTAGGCACTGATCTATTGACGATGCGCGGCGCGACAACGACATCGCATTATTGCTCGTAGATCAGCCCACCTTACTTCCGATTCGGAAATATTATATTCTTGACGTCAGGATGAATTCAATTGACATATTGAGTAGTATGCAAACAATAGATACTGATAGGTTTTTTGAATTATAAACGCATTCTTGAGTATTGTAAGGTATTGGTTTCTTGATACATTCAAACGATTGCGTAGTTTTATAAAACGGTATTGCAGCGCAAAATCTGCATGTGTTATTAAACATACAGTTAAGAAACTACATTGAAAGTTTCGTTTTATTTTTACCATGAAAGTCCACCGGTTAGTATTTGACGACGTTTGCAAAATTATAATTACTAAAAGAGAGGAAGTGCGTCCGGACAAGCAGACGAGCGGCGCCCGCGTCGATGCAATCTCTACCACGCAACCAACGCTGCGGTGAGAAAGGGCACACGACGGGAATTTGTAAAGGAGCCAAAATTTTGATAGGTACGTCAACATATGTTGGGCGACTCGGTGTCCCACACGAAAAGAGAGAGAGCCCTTGTCCACAGCCTACTGAGCCTGGAGCCTTTTCTCTCTCGTGGTGTACTAATGAAGGTGCTTTTGTTCAACCTCGTGGAGATTATACAAACAACCTTTGTCATCAACCCGGTGCTAGCTGCATGTAAATATCTTCACAGATACAATTCCCGTTTTAGCTTTCGTGACGAAAAGTATCCTTTACCCGTCATTTTTCATCCCATATCCACGACCTGTAGCCTCTAGCCTGTAGCCTCTTCTGTCTCGTTGAGTACAGAGGAAGGTATTTTGGATCAACCTCGTGCAGATTATGCCAACAATCTTTGCCATGTTGTCAACCCTTTGGTCAAGCATGTATCTTTACAGTTACATCACCCGTTTTAGCTTCCATAATAAGAAGTTTTCCTAAGCCGTTTTTCAATAATCGACATTCCATAAATATTAGGATGTATCGTTTGACGTCAGACATTTTGTCTTTCCGTCCAAGCAAGCTCGCACCGTCTGCGATGCCTCCATTCACAAATCGATAAAGCCGAGCCTTGGAGGCTTGCTTCGGTTGCGTATATTATTGGCGAGTTTGGTATTGGCGAGCGGCGTCGCGAGCTCCGTCCGTTCATTTGACGCGACGCGGTAGGCATACATTATACGCGGCTCTTGCGATTGTCTCGCAGTTCTCAATGAAAGTGTTGAAGCATAACTACGGACTAAATAGTATTGTGTCAAGAAATGTTCTAACTAGTAACGGGAATGTGATTCCAATGATCTCGAAAATCAGTAGTAGATTTGGTAGGTAGTCCAAAATTAATAAGATTATGCTTCCTATCTGCATACATCATAACATTGTTTAAAATTAAGTACCTATATTATCTGTTCTTAACTGTAATTTTATTAGTTGAAGCTTAAAGACATTCTTAGCGCGAGAGTGAAAAGCATTTTGTTATTTTTACATTAGTAGAGTTAGTATTAAGAAGTTTTTGAAAAGTTAGTTAAACGAAAGCAAATTTTAATACATATACACATTGCAAGAACCAATGGGTCAAAAGACCACTCACCGTAAAATTCCGTCCCTTTAAAATAAAAGAAAACAGTTTTATTAGAAGTGCATAAAAGAAAGATAAGTGCAGAAGTAACCCATCCCCAAATATAGTGAAAAAAAATTAGAAAGAATAGCAGCAAAAGTACAAAACAATCCACAATTCGTTAAAAATCAAGAAAAAGTGCAAAGTATTAGAAAAGAAAAACCATCACCACAAAAGAAAGATCTACAAATCGAAGTAAGAGAAGTTAAGATAGTAAAAATTGATAAAGAAACTTACAATATCTTCCTTATATAGAATTGCTCTTGCTAACGCATTTTTTGCTTTGTTAGACACTTTCTCAGCAAGTTTCGGCGTGTATTGAAACGAATTTACCTGAAAAATATATCAAATAGTATAAGTAAGTGGAATCAAACATCATTTAGCAATTTTTTGTGGATCCATACAAGTCACTGTAGTAAAAGTAAGTAAATAAATAAAGAGAACCAACTTCAACCGACGTAAAAATTGCGAACCTCCATTTTTTTGTCGGTTAATATGTCAAAAACTTTCTCCTAATTCTGACAAATACTTTTCTGAAAACCGCATCAAAATCGGTTCATGCAAACGCGAGATAATCGCAGACAAACATAAATACATACAGGTCAAACTCAGAACCCCCTTTTTTTGAAATCGTTTAAAAAGTATGCTGCGAACACTTACATTACTTAAATTTAAGTCACATGGATTCGACCACGTCTCGTTCTCGTGTTCGCTGGAGCTTTCCATTCTGCGCAGCAAGTGCGGTGCCGCCGACGTCGGTGCGAGCCCCCCAACCAGCAAGAGCAAACACACGGCAGCGCAGACTTTGACGTATCCTGCGGAAAAACAATAACGTTACAGAAGAGTCGGAATCCAGGGTCAGGCTATGAACCTGCGAGGAAACAAATAACAGGTTTTAGGGAAAGAGCAAATTTTCTTTCAAAAGGAGAACCAGCCCATAAAACTGAATAACTTTCCCCAAGGAACACAGGTCGAAATATGAAAATAATTTTTAGACCCCCTCCCATAAAAAATATACCAGCGAGGCTGGTTCGCCCCTTGAAAGAAGTTAGTAGTTTTCCTAACACCCTGCATCTTAGAAAAAATTCAGATAAAGTCGGGGTCAGGTTGAGACGTTGCGATTTTGATTGCGAAGAGAGCAACATTGGTAATGAGAGTAACTTTTGCTGTGAATGGTTCCGTAGCGTGATTTTTAATTATTCCCCGGTTGCATCTCACGAATGAATCGCTCGTTGCGTTGCGTTGCGTATGCGGCACGCGTTGTACTATCGATTATGGTAATCGGTGGACATCCGATGAATAAATATAAACACAGTGCGCCAGAGGTAGACAGCCTTTGCTAATTGTTCGCTGAACCCGCGTCAATCGGTGATTTAACGGTGGCTCTAACTGGAACGTACACCCGATCAAGATCTTAGTTTAGATTTTATACATGAAAAGAATTTGGCGTAGAAATGAAACTAAATAATTTATTAACAAAAGAAAAGAGTTCTTACTCAACATTGCGATTGATCTTTGAAAGTCGGAAGTTATATAAACGTCTTATTTTTTTAAATTTTAGTAATTTATTTAACTATTACAATACAAATCACACTGTAATATACTCCAGAGGATATAACTTCAGTGAGTTCTAAAACTGATTAATATAATTCTTCCCATAATTCACGCTTTATATATGTATCCCGTAGAGCCTGTGGTTTAGAAATTAATAATATGATATAATATCACAGTTAATTAGTTATTTTATAAACCTAGTAATGGGGGTTTCACTGTTAGGTACAGAGCTCTTATCAAATGTGGTTTAGCGTAGTTTTATTCTTTTCCTCTTTTTGGTTTTCAGCTTTTGTTACATCACAAATATTTATGACGGGTGAAATATAAATAACGTTTATTTAATATTCGTAATAATGAACGTCATTGTATATACTTTGAACAAAGTTTTTAAGTGTTATTTGAAAATGAGTGGTTAGACCTCAACTATAATTCAAAAAGTTGTGAAAAACTAGAGTCGTCGCTGCATCGTCACTTATCAAAACGTCTTGTTATTTTGTTGTGTGGGGACACCTAGTCGACTAATGCCCCGATCTTTTTTACAATGACTATTTATGAATTAATGACAATCAAAAAGTAAAATGTACATTTTCTAATTTGAATAAATATTTTGAGTTTGATGAACCCTGGTAAACGGGTGAGATGGCAGAAAAACGCGAACTTGAAAAAATACTAGGAGATTTTCTTCAAGGATCTCTAGCTACTCCACGGTTTCTTGTGCTTTACTTTGCTATCAGTGTATCGTGTGTAACCACAGTATAACTACGTCATATATTCCGTTCAATTAATTACTGATATATTTGGTTTCGTGACCCGGTTGGTGACCAGAGGGATTTCAGCGGATATGGGAATAACGTCATTGATAAAGTTTAGCTGCAGCAAGTTGCCATGGGAATATGAGTAATTTTTGTTCGCGAGGAAAGTAAATTCTACGGACTTTCTATATCTATGTGTGAAAATAATTACATATCTCAAATATTTCATAACGTTATCATTAAAAAGTTACTGAAATTGAGCTTAAGTTCATTCTGTTGACGACATCTTGGCTAATGTTAACAAAATTCTGAGATACCAAGATTTTTCTATAGATGTAAAAATGTTTACAATGTTAAATAATATAATTTTAAAGAATTGCCATTGATTCCAAATTTTTTTGATCGGTTATGTAGGAAGGTACACAATAAAAATGTTTTAACTCAACCTGAGGAAAATAAGTAGGCGAATACGTCATAAATCCGTAATTAATAGAAATAGCAAACTACTTGGAATTGTGCAGTTTTATCAAAGCATTTGCTTTTCCTGTGGTAGGTAATGTTTACGTCTCTTCGGTATGTGCTAGTATAATGTGCTTTTCGTTTTGTTGCTGAATAAGTAGAGTTTTTATTAAAACAAATCCTCTAAATTGTAAACTATCGGGGTTGTTTACACAAAAATAATAGTTGAATCAAATAGATCCCCTCAAAGAAAAATATGTAAGTCAATGTCAATTACTTTATTATCTGCAGCAGCAGAAATGTAATATTTACAATTCTTTTTTAAGGTAATGAATTAAAGTTGTGTTTTTGTTATTTTATGGCGGAAATTAAATCAAAAGACCATAAGTATTATGTATTAAGGATCCAAATAGTTTAATTTGTCGTTCATCAGCTGGTTGTGCCATATTATTTCACTCGTTTTAATAATTATCTAATTAGTTAACGTTTTGGTCCCAATGACCAAAATATTATGGTAAAAAGTATTTGCGTTACTCATAGGTAATTTTTTCTGTTTTGACTCAGTATGATTCACTGTCTTTTGAGTTTAGTTAGGTACTTACCAATAGTAATGACTAAGTTGGCAAACATGCAAGATGTGATCATTTTTGCGTCTAAAATTCATATTTTCAGTTATTTTTGTTCAATAATCCTTGAGTAAGCCTTGGTTGTTATTTATTTTCCAAACAAAAATATTGTTTGTTTTAGTTAGAGTAGGTACCTACTACTCGTAACAACATTTCAATAGATTTATTTGAGTGTGATCAAGAAAATTTACGCAAGGTATAAATATGCTTACTGGTTATTAATTTGTTATGATACCATAGTAGGTACTCGTACTCTACTCTACTATGCATTCCTTGCTCAATCATAGGCAAATGTTATGACAATGACTATGGCAATCCATAACCTATGCCAATAATGTATGATTAACCGAGTTACTCGTACATTACAGCTTATTATCAAATATTACGACTAGCTGGAAAATAAGCCGAACGCCTATAGGTACGACTATGTAGATAAAACTTTATGAAGAACCAGAATGCTGGTAAAAATATTTCCTACATAACTTATAATATAAGTTTGTATTATGTATAACAGGATTGCATCTCCCAAAGTGGAAAATCACTAATCAATACACAGATACCCACGATTAGTGCAGACTTGCGTTTTTTTCTGCGCTCATCTCGTTAAGTCGATCCTCTGCCTCGCGGTCAAACAAACGAAGGCAGTTAAGGTGATGCCGCTTATTATTTAACCAAAACTTCTTTTTTTATTGCCAACTTTAACGCCCCCTCGTTAGGACAGCGCCATCTTTTATTTCTCACGAGATCAAAATTTGCATAATCGAATAAATCGATTTGTAAACTCAAACTCCTTTGTGTGCTAATATAATTAGTTCATTGCTTCTGGACGTCTACGAATCAAAGTAATACCTATATTTCAAGTGAACAGATAAATCTTTCAAGAGCCACCCTTGTTAGCGAAGAAGTATATTAATCGGCATTTAATTAACACAGTAATAATGTTGTTAGTTAACAAAGCAAGCCGCTTGTGGGCAATAACGATCATGTCAAAAGGAGGTCCGACAACACACGTTAAACACACCATACTACCTCCATAACATTTTATTAGTGCGGTCAAAAGCAACCGCGAGAATAAGAGTTCAACTAAAAAAAACACAACAGGTCAGATCGTAAAAGACGTAGAGTATGCAGACGTGAGACTAACGTTTACGAGAGCGAAGACAAATTGAGGTACGAAGTATACGAAGATTATGTCAAATGAAAGGATGTAGTCGTTCTCTATGTGTCTACCTTTAAAAAAAGATTGTTTTATTTAGTTACGACTTATCTACAAAAATAATGCCGACTTCAATCAGTAATTGTTTTATTGTATAACGCACCTATGACCTTTGATGAGTAACGTAAATTCCTACTGGTTCTGGTATCTACACACTTTCTTTGAACTCTCGCTTATCTATAAGTTCACTTGTGTAATGTTGATCGGTATTAGAAAACGTTTTATAATTCCAGTAATTCACATCAATAGTCCATTAACTCTTTATTATGAATTTACAGAAAATGGAGACTCAATCGGATTCCTTAGCCCATTGAAGAACTGACCGAGCGACCATAAAAAAACCGTAGATACCTACACGTAGGTAATACACAGGTTATAAGGGGGCATAAAAAAGTAGGGACCGCGCCGGAGGTCGGCCTGACTACCCGAGAAACAAAGAGTTCGTTTATTTTTTAACAGCTCGTCGTACACAAAAGGAGGCATCGCGGCTCGAAAAAAGACCGAAACGAAGGACCTTGTTAACCTTTTTAAAAGAAATCGCGCAACGGCTAACTAGAATTTCGGTTCGAAAACCGAGAAAAGTCGCGCCGCCGAGAGGGACCGTCGCCGGTCGCCGGCGCCCGCGCAACGCAATCATTATGTAAATTTGGAACTCAGCAGCGCTCAAATCCGCCGCTTCATTATCTCGTCATGAACTTCAATTTATCGATATGTTGTTGCTGGGTTTCGCATCGCCTTGCCGCTCTCAGACGCTGGGCTAGGTCATTAACGGTATAGATACTCATCCGCGTGACATAAAATAGAAAAAGCGTCATGTTTAGCCATGATAGAGGTTTAATTTGAGTCGGTTCATCATTTTGTTAGTAGCGGCTAACAACCGATGCGGTCGTAAAATTTGACTGCGCATAATAAGGGCGATTATCGCGCGGGGACGCGCGTGGCGGGCGGCTCACACGGCGCGCCGCCGCGGCCGCCCGCGCAACCGCCGGTGATACACTCTTCATTAACTGAAAATCGCTCTAAATGGTAATAGCTCTGCGACGGAGATCGATCGACCTCGATTTACTCCGAATTAATGAAACAAGCGGAAATTTAATAAGGTCTCAATCGACTTTTACATGTTTCCCGTAATAACTTTTTAAGTACAAAATTATGAAAACCGTATATTTATGTAATTGAGTCGGGTAATTTTCAGGCGTCATTATCTTTTTGCGTAACTTTCGTTCATTAAATCTGTTAGTGGCCGCACTGTAAATAAGTAGTTGCATTACATCTAAGCTCGGTTCGACATGTCTCTGTAAATGTGTCGGATAAATACTGCAATTATGAGTGGTCTCACTGAAATAGCTGTTTATAATTGTGGGGAGGCTCGCGGGGGCACTTAGAAGAGGGCTTTTATGTGAAAATGTTGCTAATGAGGGCTGTTGGTAATGACGCGGACATAGCGAAGCGGACCGCGCCGCCAGTGTGCGTGCACCCTAACTCTCAGCACTTATACGGCATTGCTATTACCTTAATGATTTAAACTAGTGGCTTGCTGTGACTTTGCATGTTCCACACGGTTTTTATGTACTTAATCCTGGTTATGTATATCTCCTGGAGGTTGTGGTTTAGTTTTATGGCAGTACAGGGATAAATTTGCGTCTGCAGGGTGTGGATACTTTTTAACTCGAAGCAATTAATACCTATTCATGTGCAAATTCTCAACTGCCAAATGAGATTATTTTTAGCCAATTCCTTTTAAGTGTGTAAATTACTTCAAAATAAAGCAATATTGATGATATAACATATCCAATGGCATCTCAATAACTCCTATTCTGAAAATTTTATACAAAATAAATAGAGAATTGATATAATTGAGCTGTAGAACTAACTTATCAGTACTAATAAGTCACTAGCTTGCTGTGCCCATTAAAGTTTTTGCTCTACATTAGCTCAGTTATTACCAGGGCGCTCAATCATAGTACTGTGATTTGGGGAACACTTTCGGAATACGATGCGAAATTACGAAGCACAGATACATTACTGCAATTGCTAGCGCCCATCCTATTTTCTATTTGGGGGGATTATATCACGTTCTTACTATATCTCACAGATGGCGCGGCAGTTTACAAATTCTATGTTGCCAATTTATCAATCATATACATTAATGTGTACCAAAGGGCTACTTTTATTTTAATATATAATAAACTTTAAAATTCAACTTTTTTACTAATAGCTATAGATGTATTTATATATATATTATGTAGTTAGTTCCTACTAAGTGCTTGAGAGGGCGCTACTTACACATTGCCAATTTTGGCAGCTGAGATAGGTCTCTATACCCCTATATATATTAAAGTACTTTGTGGTTATTACTTTAAGACATATTTATTTAGTACATTCATGAACTAAACTATAATTGCTACCAGTACTTTTAAGACATACTTAAAAAGGCCATATAGGTATTTAGAATTAATATAATAAGAAAATCATTTTAAGATATAAATGAGTATCTTTCAAAACAATTAAGGGGAGTCCCGGACTTAAAGTAGAAAATTTAAATCCAATTCTACTATGGTATGTAATAAACTGATGAAAACTACATAGTAATGAACTAATGAATGAATGGATGACACATATCTGAAATATGTATTTTCAATACCTTCTATAAAATAATATAATTAAAGAATGTAATCTGACCACAGTAGTGAGTATTCAAGTAGGTATGGTATTTTTGTATCAATCTTTCCCTAGGCACTAGAGTTCATCGCGTCGTTTGACGACTCGGTATCGACTCGGTATCCACATGAAAAGAGAGCCACTTTCAACATTGAAGAAGAGACGTCATTTTCAAAGCAAGAGTATTACCTCATATCCGTCATAGCTAGCTACTTCCGGGAAAACTATAGCTCTATTATCATGCTTACCTAAAGTTATGCGTTTTCCCGGTGTTGACTTTGGCACACGCGTAGTAGGTATATTGTTATTTAATTGCCTTTGATAACATGTGGTTTCTTGTCATTTATTTACAACAGGTCAAAGATTATTTTAGTCTTAGTTAGATTGTACTTATAAAGAATATTAAACTGATTGTGAGCATCATAGTAAATGAATAAGTAGAGAGGCAAGAGAGGCTACAAGTCTGTCAAAAGTTGATTAAGAAAATATCCAAATACTCATCATCAGCATTGGCTTCATACGTCAGACGATTTATTCAGTGTCTGAGGCAAGACAATTAAAATTTACTTGCATGACGCGGGTTAAGTTTCCTCTCCACAGACACTACGCTGCCCTGGGACGCAATTTTGGAAAACACAGAGCTACCCAGAACCTACGCCGCCCTCTCGGCCTCCCTGGCTGACTCCACAAGAACGAAGAAGCCAGGGCTGCAGGAGTCTATAGCACGATAGACCTCTGTCCTCCTCTGTCGCACTGTACCGGGTTTAGGTAAATATATTACGACTATTCTAGTCAGCCGGCACCACACAGCCAATCCAAATACTATATTATTAAAAAAATATATTTACTAGTATTGATCTCGTAACGTATACAGTGGTAGTTACTCATTAAAAACCCCTACAACAGATCCGGTAAAGCCGCCTAGTAGTTCAACATAATTGTTTACAAGCGTAGCTCCGTGTCAAAGTTGACCCTTCATTAATAGTGCATATTGCTTATTAGTGCAGCGATGGAATACCTACATATTAATACCTAAATCATGATTGTTAGGTATTTTTTTATAAACTTCTTCCAACCTGCGAGTATAAAAATGAGGAACAAACGAATGCCAATACTTAGTAGCATTTCTTAGCCATTTCTTTTCTTCTGTTGTCTATAGATAGTTACTTAGCTGAATGAATGAGTTGGTGCTTACTACCGTAATTAATACTACCCATGATGCACTTGAATTAACGATAGTCAATTATTTTAGATGATGACTCTACATAAATGGTAACTTAGAAACTACTTTTAGAGCTAGGGTTTGCAAAATATACATTGATTTTTTAATATTTATACGGTAAAGTCTATCAACAATAAACATCAAAATATAACTAGGTATCTACTTATTTTATTTCAAAAAAATCTTGTATGCCTATCTATATAATAAGGAAGATGTAAGTATAGAATAATGATCTAGATAATAAAAAGATGAATGGAAATAAAAACACAGCTACTACCTGGGAGGGCTGATAATAATAAGCCAACCAGGCAAATAAAAGTTATGAATCCATCATATCATATTCACACAGTACAATACAGAACCCGTTATCAATTAAAAATCGAAACTTACGACAGGAATCAATTTCAACAATTCCATCTTGTTAACGTCTCGGCAATTATCTTTGCTAATTATTAATTAAACACTCATTTGTCAAAATTATGTATTCAGAGCATACAACCTTAATAAAAAAGTTAATTACGCTCCACTATCGGCTGAGCCTTTTTATCGAACGCTTAAATCATTTCTTCCCTTACATAGGAGCGATAGTAGGTACTAATTACGAAAGAGTCTCCCAACATAACTGTCTGGCTTTTAAAGGATAGAAACATTTAGTGAGTAATGTTATACCGGTAATACTGAACAGGTTAATTGCAGTTTAAGCCTAGTTAGCGAGTCCTGATGTCCATACCGTGCATTGTAGGGAGACCGAGCCCAGTTTTTGCGCGTGCGCATAACATTGTAAACTCGCGCACGGAGAGATCTAGCGTCTAGCCCCACTGCGAAAACTTGATGACAAGGTGTCGGTTGCTACAGCTTCTTTGTGACATTGATCTTCATGTTTTGAGTTATGTTCATAGAAACTTGTAAAAGATTTCTATAAAGTCAGTGTTATATTAAACGGAACTAGTAGGTACTTATGCTGAAATTATTGTCTCTACAATTTTGAATGGGTCAAAAAATATATTTTACAAACTGAAAGTAAAGTTTTGAACCTTTTTGTCAAATGATATTGTGTATAGTTTTATAGGTATTTCATTTTGCTCTGCACCCCAAAAAAGTCTTTTTCCCATATTATACTGGAACTATACCTACTTACTATGAAGATATACTGAAGTGGGTCAAAGGAAGACCGGATATAACTGTATACAGTTTATATAAATAGTGCGCGCCCAGCGTGCGACAAGCTTAATGTTTATGATAACACCTTCTTAATGAATAATCACATTTGTAGAGGGGACTCTACCTTTATCTAATTCATTGTTTATGCTGTTGGTACCTGTTTGTTTATCTACTTCCGGTAAGTATCTATTTCAAAATGAATAATTATAAAACTTAGTTTTTTATTCAAGAAGAGTAACTTTTTTTAAGAATGAGAAATTTGAATTTAGCTAGGGAAATATCAACTTTAAATTTTTAAATTACGTTTGAAAAAAGTTTTTGAACTTGATATAAGAAAAAGTTTAACTTACTACTCTTCGCTGGTCTCGTTCTGTATGTCCTGCGTTTTTCCACTAAAGCACTATCACAGTCACTGCATTGGCTAACTAATCTAGTTCTAGTACAATCTTCACATCGGGACACCCTATGCACCACCCTCCTGACACCCTCTGACTGGTTGTCAGTCTCATCAGCGAAGTGACAGCTCTCCAGAAATGTTCCCGAAAACTTCTCCATCCTGAGTCTTAGTATCACAGTACCGTATCTCAACAACGCGAAAGAAGGAATGCTAATATGATCCATAATAGAAGGCGATATGTGACATCCCCGAAAACGATGTCGCGCGGATCGTGTCGTGTCAGCGACTAAATGAGTTGGTCGAACGCTTGGAAGATAAAGCTTGGAGAACACCGTGCACGTGTTAGGTGATAGTGGGGACGCGGGAGCGAATCGCGGCGCCGGTGCGGACGAGCCCGCGCCGGTGGGCCAATCAGGGGCTGCCGCAGCCCGCCTCTGACCACACCCAGCGGCCCGCGGACCTCTATGTACCGGACCCCGCACCTCCATCTACAAGTGGTTGGGAATTCCGCTTGCGAATTTTCGGCCTTGTGACGTCGTCACTGCGTCGCTTTACAGCTAAACTTGCCGCGATTCTTCAGAAACAGGCACGGTTTTCATATCCTGTTAGAAGCTTCCGGTACACTCATTACCAGTGAGAATCATAATTTTATAACTATCTCTCTAAACTATATATCTCTATAAACAAATGCATCAGCACTTTTCCAAATAACTAAAAAAATAATTTTCATGGCATCAAATTTTTGAACCCGGTATTAGCCAAAATCACTTGATTTTTCAATAATTTCATAACGATTTCACAAAGCCTCCGTCAGCACTTTCGAAACTTTTATTTCCAAACCTTCCACCAGCTGAACGCATGACGCTGCCACCATCAATGGACATGAATGGATGACTCATCATCATGTTTTACGTCATAGTCTGTTCGCTGTAAGATACCTTTTCCCATATTTTCCATTGATCACCGGATGCAATTTGTTAATAAACCCATCGAATGGAAAAATTTGAGTCCCTATCTGTTTAGGAAACTTGTTCATGTAAGGCAAGACCAATGAAGTAGGTCGATTTTATAAAATTTTATTGATTGTTTACTATAGGCCAGTGGCCTACCTTATACAACAGTAACATGGAAAGAGAGACACATTCAAGAGGTAGATTCACTCCGCCCCTTCATGTGATGACTTAAAATACTGCTTTTTTTGACGTACCTACCTAGCTGTATATGCCGTGTGACACAGGCTTAAGATAGCATCAACCCTTTTTTTCCCATGGGTGTCATAAAAAGACGACTAAGGAATTGATCAAGTGAATGCACAGTCGCGTTTCATATAACAACGCACCACCTTTGCTCTTTGCTCGCCAGCACAGCCAAGCGTGGTGAGTATGGTAATACTAGGGGAATATTGGGGGAGGTCTACGTCCAGCTGACTGTTGTAGTTGTAGTAGTAGAATTTGTAAGGTTTGTGTGTATTCTTTTAGATGCAGACTATGGATATCAAGGCGAACCTTTTGAAAGGAAAGAGATCTATGTCCAACAGTAGAGTAGACGTCTCATGGGGGTATTGCTGATGATGAGAAAGAATTTTAAGGAAATACCGAACATTATGTTATACAGGAGAAAGCAGTGCAGTAAGAAGCATCTAATGTTGGTTCTAAAAATCCTAAAAATACGGAAAAAATTGGTAATATAATATACAAACCCCAAACCGGAAGTCCCAAATTACAAAGACCATTAACTAATAAATTGCTTTAGTGACGTAATAAAAGGAACCCATTCGATTGCGTTACATCTACTGCAAAGGGTAGATACTTGATGACTAGGTTATTGTGATAATAATGTCATTGCCAATAAAATAATCTAAAAATAGAGGTCAAAAAACCATTGGACAGGTATTTACAGCGTCTTGGTAACTAAACCGGGTCTATTGAGATTATTTATTTAGCCTGTCAAAATCATAAAATCATGATCAACCGAATGCATTTACTATAAAAAATTTAAAGAGGGGGAGTGAAGTGGTTCAGTTTCATTATCTGAATGCGCTCTTTCAGTACTTGTAGGGCTGTCTCTTATACCCTCTGAAGGACCCTATTTCAAATTGAAGGTCAACAGTGAAGACTCAAAGAAATTGTAAATAACTTTGCTGGTTATTAAAGGTTTTTAGGGTTGCCAGGAACTAGAATATCGTTACTTATATTGAATGGTACATATATTCTTGTCCTCATACATTTTGCAGAGTCTATCCACCCTGCTTTATGTTTAGGTTTTCATCAGCTTGTATTGATCAGGCTTTCGGATTTTTTTAATATACTGCCAAGCCTAAGAGCATCGAGAAAAGATGTCAGAATGCAAGTTTGAACTTCCTCTTTCTTTTTGTGTGGGACACCGAGTCGTGTAACGATCCAAACTTAAACTAGGAGTACCTACGGGTAACTTTTGTACCTGGTTAGTACTCCGACAAGCAATCTTGTATCAACTCTCGTCAGTTTTGCATTTTATAAAATACCTACAAAGGTCTTATCAGGTTTAGACATGGCTTCGCAGAAGATAGAACGATATATTGTTTGATATGACTACAGAATAAGTAACATACCCGAAACTAATGTTAAACATCTTGGTCTAGGTACATAAATTAATGATCAAAAAGGAAACAGTTAATAGAAGGTATATCATTACTAGCGATGATTAGGGTTTAGCTAGGTATGATGATATTAATAAGTTGACTAATAATATCGACTGAGTCTTATGAATCATCGCTGAAAAAGAATATTACAAAAATTGTAAAGAAAAACTATTACACACACACTTGATTTATTTAGTCATCTTTGGTGCTGTTTACTCAAGAGGTTTTCTTTATACCGATCATTTTCATTCAATAAATCGGTATACCTACCTATACTCAGCTAGCTTAGTTTCAGATTGACTCATGGACTGTAAATCAGTAAGGTACGTACCTATAGTTAGTTAGTCATGATAATTTCTGTTGGCTGAGTCTATGTGTTTAGTAAACATGATCTGAAATTCTTCATGATTCAGAAATCAGAAAGATCTCTTTTTACATGGCAAATAAAATTGTAGTTTACTAAGGTTTTTTATGTACACATAGGTACATACATTACATAGGTGCTGTAAAAAATCAACTGCAAATATTTTAAGGGTAAGTACGTATATATATAACCAGCCCATTGAACTTCTGGTCCCTGAACAAGTTTCCCCAAGGAATATGGGTCGAAATACGAAAAACAGTCCGAGTTGATTTGTAAGAGTCGTACATTTTTTTCACTACCGACTCGTAGTCACACCAGATTGTCACACCGGTGTGACAGATAGGATTTTTTTTCCCGTTTGTCACACTACTTATTTTTGCACAGCATGTATTGCATTTATTTCCTAACTAGTGCTGTCAGCTTACTAGTTATATTACATAATGTGTTAATAAAAATAATCATCAAATCAAATAGCTTATATTTGTAACGCAATGTTTCAAGGAAATGTCCCGAAGTTATTTCACTATTTAAAAATTCGTCGGTTCTGTGCCTTTGACCAACTACATTCCAGTCGGCAATATATTGTTCATTATTTAACCATTGTCGGGCCATGTATGCGATGAACTGTTTCATCTTTTCACCGCCCAATTCATATGATTCTGTTTGTATGTACTCCCATCCGTTTTTAACAAATTCTAATGGAGTTAGCAGCAATGCCGTGCATAACCCCACAATTCTTCTATGTACTTTACTTTTCAAACCAATTGATTTTGCTTTTCGCTATAAGCTCTGATAGTAACGATAGTAAAACTTTTTTATCGATATATGTGGAAAAAATATCTTAGGGCATTTGCTACAGCAATCTCGAAATCTGCGTGGAATAGAGATGGTTGTCAGTCATTATAATTATCTCAAGCATTGCCATACCATTGCACTTCCAACCGGCCAGTAGGTTTACTTGATAAGGTTTAGGCCTACTTGATAAGGTTGCATTATCATATGAATCAATCGATGAAGGTACTGCACTGCACTATCATTTATCGTACAGATGGTGTGTAAAAATCAAAAGTGTGACAATTGAGAAAAGAAATTCTTGTTAGTCATACTGGTGTGACGGTCTGGTGTGACTACGAGTCGGGATAGATTTTTTTCATATTTTGACATATCCTCCTTAGGGAAAGTTGTTCAGTTTCATGAACTGGTTAACCCATTTTATTATGCAGTATTTTTTACATCGTATCTAATTGTGATGATAGATAATTTTCATTAGACACCTCACCTTCTAATCAATAAATCATAGCAATTAGACCATTCACAGCAAAATTGACTAATCACCTGTGCTTTGCAAATAGATAGTTATGCCTTCATTATTATGTAAAGTTCATTCAAACAAATTATATCGCTTGTAATTATAATCAACTTTTTTGCAAATTGCCTGATTTATGCAAATTCAAAAGCTATTATTCATCATCGAATCGCACGGCATGTGGCGGCAAAGGTCTAGGTTTGTTTTGCGATCATGTCCCACGAAACAGTGCCAAGATATCGGACAGTTGTAACAAGATAGGATATCGCTGTAAGAATAATGTTTAAAATTTAGTTACTGTTTAATATCGCTAGTAATAAATTAGTTGCAATCAACCTCGTCAAGCCGTAAGTCCCGCTTGCTGTCTATGATTACTTAGACGGTGGTCGTTACACAACCATGTAATTTTCTGAAAACTGCATCAAAATCAGTTCTTTCAAACGCGAGATAATCGCGGACAAACATACATACCTACTACATACATACCTACAGGTCATATTGAGAACTTTTTTTTTTAAGTCGGTCAAAAAAGCTTGCAGTCGAACTATATGTTACACTATTGCGTTCCACGTATGCTCTGCAATTCATACCCTATTTCTATGAAAAGGCAACCACCTGTAGGTAGCTGGTTGCCCATTAGCTGCATCAGCTCTCCCGACTTCCTGTCCTCGCCAACAGGTGGGTGAGTGGAATTCGCTTTACTCAGGTATGTATTAACCTATTTAGTACCTGAATGAGTAAGCATTATTCGACTTTATCGTTGTAGTCTTATATGTTTTTTTTTTTGGAAAACGAAACCTTAGCTATTAGATAAAACACCCTCCAAAACCCCTCTACTTAAGAAGTAAAAAAAAAAACACTGGAGCTGCCACTACTTTATTATTATTCAGAATGGTACGAATCACAATTAATTATTATTTTTCTGCCTATAACTGCAGCTTGATTTTAATTTTACCCCACAGTGTTTTAAATGTACCTATGTACACCTATGGCTCTGTGGATAACTCGATGGTGTGAGAAAGTTAGAGAAAACAGTACCTTTTTGTACAAAAAAAGCAGTTCTAGCTAAATTACAAACATTTTCCTAATCTGCTCATCAGCAGAACAATAAAATTCTACGAAGAAAAAGAGACGTAATCAAATGTAGGACAAACATAATACCAAGGCGACATGCAGTCTAGCACGTTGATATCAATATTTTGTTTACAAATACCTTTTTATCATTTTGCCTACTACGGTTCGCACAAATCCGCACAATACGCATCATACGATAAAATTCTCTGAATAGAACTGCTTAGCCAAATATTTGTAAATTAATCATACGATGATTCTAGGATACGTGTCTGAGGCATTGTGGCTCACGCCACGCACACGCCTTTTTTCAATTTCAAATTATTACATTAATTTATTCATATAAAATGTTCAGGTGCATAATACCTATTATAAAGTATCTTAGGGACTAAGGGACTCAAGGGTTTCATGTGTATTACAACTTTAGGCGACAAGCTGACAACCTGTCACTAGGTACAGTGATACGGGAATCATCTGAAGGGTCTTATTTTAATACTTGTCAGACGTGGCGATTACGACCGTAATTTTACGAATGTTAACGCTCTGCCTACCCCGCAAGGGGTAAAGGCGTGATTTGTGTATGTGTATGTAAGTATCTTCACAGGTGTCAAACACCTAGAGGAAGTCCTAAGAAAGTCATCAACATCGGTGACATCGCCAATGCTGGGCTAAGGCCAAGCACTTGTAAAACGGCTGCTTACAACTCTTATACACTCTCTCTCCCTTTTCTCGTGGAACACCGGGTCGTCCAACGACTCAATGTGCCCTAGTGTCTGAATTATACACTGTCAGCCCTTCTCAATATTCGTTTTCCGATGGTGACTACGACATGAGGCCATGAGCCTATTGCACCTATGGCAGTCCGACAAGAAATGTACCTCGCCTAAGCAAACAAGTTGACAATTTCGATGACGTGGAAGTCCACGTCTAAAGAGCATCCAATTTACAATGCTGAAACAATTGGCCATAGGCAGTGGACATTTTGCTTCTTATTATGACTTATTTAAACACGTAACATGGATAGGTAACAAGATACTGTATGATTTGGATACTATGACTGATCTAAAAGTATATAAATAATGTACTATTTAGTTGATGACTGAAAGGTGATATATTTATCGTATGATTAAGATTATTGATGTCACCAACTGCTTACTTCAGAATCGGAAATTCCTCAACACACCTTTTCAGGAAATGCAAACACAGCCGATGACAGCATCAAACGTTCGACAAGCCTTTTCAAACAAAACGTTCGTCATTATTGTCGAACGTCATTTACCATATTTGGTAAAAGCGTGCCCTCACAAACCAGACTTTGGCAAAGTCAAGTCTTTAACCAAAATATAGACATAACCTTTTAAGGCAGCATGGCGCCTACCGTTATCAAGACGGCGCTAAGGGTATTTCTGTGTTAACAGAAAATCCTAAGCCAAGTTTGAAATGCTTATCAGCCAGTCACTACATTATTTTCTAGACACGTATTCCATACATACCTACTCATGTACCAACAATTTTAAAGTATTTCTGTCTGAGATGATGACAAAATAAGACATTACAAAATGCGGAATAGCTATGATGTCATAAAAGTTATTTCAATGAAATCGTCACTAAAGTTTACTTCGTCATTGTATCACAACATCAAATGCCCCATTGACGTGACGATGTGCACAATCTCATAGAATACAGTAAGTATCTGAGAACAGCGAATAAATTACCAAGAATTAATGACATAATCAAATTAGTTTTCCAAGCGTTAGAATTAGCAAGGAGGAAAACGAGTTACATACTTCTGTCGAATATCATTTTATTACAGCTAAAAATACATCAGTACTAATCAATGTGGTCATAGATAAATTTTAAATAGTTTATATTTATAAAGAAACCCCAAGCAAATGATGATAGTACCTACGATAAATACACGAATAATTTCTAGATAATAGTTGGTTTATTTAAAATATTGCATGTCACACACTAATAAATAAGTACTTAGTCGTCTTATGCTGCCAACTCATCTATACCTTAATTTATGGTATTATATTATGGTATTATTATATCTATTCTTTTTCTGTTCCAACTGGGATCGACTCTATAGCAAATTTAAAAACTAAGTATACCTAAATAATAACGTAACTCTAACAAGTTTAAGTATGTAAACCAGTTACAACCCGTTTGTAACAGATTTTGTATTTCGGAAGAAAATACACTAACTATTCTTAATTTTCCCATAGTGACTCATAGGGTATTAAAATAGACAAAAAGTTCTTCGCACACTTCGAGCAAAATTAAATGGCATACAATTTTAAAAGACACAGTGGTAGTCGTTAGAGGACAATAAGCTACATAGTTACCTAAGAATTGAATGGAGGAAGAGCCCTGCTGTGAACAACTGAACAATTTTCGAACCAGAATGAACATGTCAATGAATTATCGAAGTTCCTCATCAGGACTTAACAGTTTAACACCCACTAAGTACGGCTTTGGTGGCACAATCACCAAAAGTACCCCTTTTAAGAAAAAAAGGAAGATACTAAGCTATTGTCTTAAAGTTTTTGATCATAAAATTTAAATAATACATTCAAACTTTTAACGTCTCGTCTACAAGTTTATGTGAAGTTTGTAGGTAGCGTAACCAACAAATCAACTTTTATACCTCAAACGTAAAATTAGAAGCCGAAAAAGCGACGCCGTGCGCAAATTTTACTAATTTAAAATACGGTCGCGGCCATCATTTTTCCCATAAATAAAAATTCCTTATGGACCATTAAAATTTCGCAAACTGTTTATTGAAGGTTATAAAATAGTCAACTTCTGTATAACAGCGGCACCTTTGTCTATTCTAAATGTTTTGTTTACCGTTAGCACTAGAACAAAAGTTGTATCTTTAACTTTCACTAGGTTATTTATGTGATGCAATAAACGTGAACCAGTGTTGTATTGTAGCGTTTCGTTTGTATTGTAAAGTTACATTTTGTGTTTTGTTTCTGTTTTAACGGGAGTGAAGTTTGGGTCCGCTTAGTGGAGGTCCGTCCATAGTTTGGGACAAAAAGTAGCGCGCGCCTGCCTTATTTTCACTTGGTCCTTGTGAAGCGGTAAATGTAGAGCTGGGAATTTATTTATAGGAGAAAATAATTGAGGTTAATACAGGCAGGATGGCAAGCGGTTATTATTTTATAGCCTGGTTTGTAAAAATATACATACGAGGAAAAGGCTTAATAATTTTTTTTGCCAGTTGCGATAAATACTTTTCAGGATTTTCAGGATTATGCTGCAATTTTTTGCCTTATCATTCAAGAAGCATCTAAAACACAAATTATTTGCTAAAAGAATTTTCCAGCTAAGAGATTCGTTAAAAATAATTGAGGCACTGAAAAGCCCGTTAGCTAAATAAACTTTTTTGCATAACTTTACGAATCATCTTTGAAGAAGACAAAATTGTCCTGCTCTGCCACCAAATTCGGAGACTTTTCTTGCTCTTTGTGGCGGTGTTATAAACGCATCTATAACAAAGCTGCGTCTGCGCACAACAATTGCTGGCTGCAGAAGTAGCGTGAAATTTCGTTCAAACTGCCTCAATAGAGGCATCATTTCAACGTTTGTTTAATAAATAGTTGACAACAGCACGCCCTTTTTCCGGTCGATTTTAGAACACATTTATGTTATCTCTATTCACGGTTAAGGTAACTGTAGCAATTGCGATTTTGAACAATATTTGAATTTTTTTTGGACTTTTTCACTTTGAAGCTGCGTAAAAAATATTTTAAGAATAAAAGCTGAAATTTCGAAAAAGTAGATAAACTGCAACAATTTATGAAATTGTGTCCCTTCCTATTTGATACGGTAGTTTATATTGATTTCCTTCATTTGAAACTTATCCAAGTATCCCTTACACATAACATCATCTAAATAGGAAGGTCTTCTAGACAAAGTATATGAGTCATCGATCTCTGAGACGGTCAGACTGTATTCTAATTACAATGCAATATCATTGCGTCATAGATCTACACTGCTTCTCGAGGTCGTCACCTTATTTGCCATACATGTCTTGTCTCACTTAGATCTAAACGTTCGTTCACATGATTTCTTCTAATCAGCACGCAATGGATTTTTCATAGGTTTCTTTATATTAAAAGACTACAGATTGTCTCGGCCAGAGTAAGGAAATTTAAGATCAGCTTCTTCCTTGGGAATTAATATTTTAGGTTCTATGTACCAGTCTTAGGCAAACAGTTAATAATGTAAATAGGCATACTAATTAAGAAATATTCGCGCAAATTGTGCTAATTAACGTTTTAACCTAAGCTTTAATGCCATAGGCCTGCCAATGTAGGAGGCAGTTAAAAATCCCCCCTGTGATACCAAGGTTCATTGGATCGTTCACGAAAGAGAAAGAGAGTAGGATCTAAATTAGATCAATAAGTTGTTGCAAGGTCCCTGGTTTGAGACCGGTGAATTCATCCTAAATCAATGTTTGACGTAGGTGGCGCTGCGGATCTTGGATCGGTATTGACGTCGTCAAATGATGCAGCAACTCTGGCGGATCTAGTAATTGACACCTTGGACTACCTTAGGCAGACCCGTTGGTAGATGATGACTCTAGCTTCGGGTGACTGGGTAAATTCCAATGAGTAAGCCTTTAATGCAATTAAGCAAATTATCCAATATGCAATTTAAGGTAATCATGTTAAATTCTAAATTATTGTTCTTTTTTGCTTAATTTATTATGACGCGCCCATACGCTATATACTACCCTCATCACTTAAAAATTCATAACACGATGAAAATGTAGAACAGATGGAACAAATCTTACCTACCTAAAGGTAAAGAACCCTATTTTACAGAGCAGACAGACAAGCCATACACAACATATTATTCACTATACTTTCCTACAACTCATGTTATAGGTAATTACCTGCGCGAACCGCTTAGTTGATTTAGATTTATCTTATTAAGACATGTTACACTCAAGAATGTAACATTACAACTTAGTTGCTGGTTTCAACAAACGACTGCGGTTGTAAGTATGGGAAAAATGTTGCCATGACCATTCCGGAGTAGTTAGAGTCAGTGGATTTGTTCCTATGTTCATTTCACTTTCTAAATATGTAGGTAGTCTATTTTTATGTCTGCAAAGCAGATTCATTTTATTTTCCCATAGTTAAGCAAAAAAATTGCAACATATAAACAATTCGTAATTAGGCAAAAATGAAATATACTTAATATTTCTAAAAACCTACTAGAGAATACCATACAAGGTTGAAATAGAATTTTACCGAATAAGTGTAAAAATAGTTGCCCAAATCCAAGATGAAATTAAAGAAGCATTTTGTAAAGAATCCCCTAAAAGAGAAATCTCACTTGGTGGTATCCACGCCGGTATGTATGGACTCGACATAAACAGTACCATTAAACAAGATATAACAGCATCATTTCGTTTGATCTGACATGCCGAAACAATTTAATCATTATCTCTCATGGAAAATTAGCTGAAAAGTTTGCAGTAAATATTGAGTTATATGAGGCGTCTATAGAGTTAAGAATCGTCAAGAAGTGGCTGGTGCGTTGTGTCGTTTTGGCATTAAAATTGGAATGGAAAAGGAATTGTCGGTATTCGGCAAGGATCGCGGCGGGGTCGGTCGGTCGGCAACAAGCCCACTGGGTGGGCAAGTCGCGGCGGTTGGCCACACTGCTCTTTTTGTAGCCCCATTTTCGAATTTTAAATTTCGAACTGTGCGAAACCATAACGATTTTATCTTTGATAAAAAAGGACTTAGATGCGCACGCGATTGGGTAAGAGACTCAAACGCCATGGCGCGGACAACTTGCCAAACGGAATCAACTAAATATACGATCAACAATTGCAATTTTGAATGAGTCATAGATATTAACATAATGACTTTAAACACATAAGAAAGAAAATATATAGATAATGTAACTATTGATACATTAAATAAGTTTAAACTAAGTACCTTTTTACGTAATTGTTTGCTTACTCATTGTACTAGCTGTACAGGTTAGGTCGACAGCGCATGGAGCGCCATTAAATCATTTCCTTTCACAGATGATGATATAATTATTAAATCAGTGAGTTGATAATTAGCGAAAAAGGAGGTAAATGAAAAGAGAAGGGTGTGCATTAACATTACTAAATGGACGTCAAATTATGTCGTAATTAACCGAGTGATTAACATCGAAGGTCTTAAAAGTGGTAAAAACTCGAACGAGAGCCGAGCCACTGATCTTCTTTTTACAGTAAACATAGAATAAGGAAAGACATCGAAATGGCAGATATTAACAGCCACAATAGTCCTTTGTTGAACATAATTTATGTCTCTGTAGGGATATTGCCAAAATTATACTTGGCAGGCGGAGAAAATTATACTTGGAGAAATGGATAGTGTAGTGCAAGATGTTGCATACACAAAAAACGCTTCTGCCTATCACCGAATGAGTTTATATACTTGCCTTAAACGCTTTTTACTACATCCACGGATAATTTCCGGATTGGGGTCATTTTATTTTAAGTCAAAATCACATGGCCAAAAATAATACTAGGATTCTCTGGGTCACTGAACGACTCGGTGTCCCAAGAGAGGCCCAAAAATATCGCATAGTTTTATAATTTTTACGGTGCCGTGCAGCCGTTCAGTTCGAATCATGCTTGAGTATGTAAAAAATTTAAAAACTAATAAATAGAAAGCTAATGCTAATTGATGACCAATATAACGCAAGTAACATAAGCAGAATTAATAAGTAATATTTATACTTCTGAAGATAACACAACCAAGTTGGAATTGTGTTTTTATTCAAGTCTTTTCTTTCGATTCTAGATTTTCAAAGGTCTATGGTGAAGGAAAGAGGGCTGTGTGAAAATACTCATCGAGGCACACCGCGACGCACCACCGCATCGACGACTGCCCGCCCTGCTTGGTTTAATGATTGGCTACTTTAATGACAATATGAGTTATTAAGACGACCGCATACAACATTTTGTATGAAAATTTTGTAATATGAATTCACATTACACTATTTTGGATGGTGTCAAAACCACCTTTATTACCAACTGTTTCAAAATTTTTATCTACAATATTTTAAAAAACGATCATTGGTGTTAGTAGTGTTTTCGGAGCATAATTTTCCCAATATAATATTCACATTTTATTAATTAGACTGTCAAGTAGCTACCGAAATTTACCATTTCTTAAAAAAAATGTGTGATGCATAAATAAATATGAATAAATCTTTTATCTACCAATCGAATCTCTCTTTTACTTTCTATTCTCAGTATTTCGATGGAAATGCATTGATTATGATGTTTTCTGGTAAGTAAACAAATAAAATACAAAATAGGTACTACGATTTCAGTAAAGGCTCAGTTCTTTTGATAATACTAAAGAACGAGATCCCACTGGAAAAGTATTAGCGGGGCGGGCCACTAGTTTTTAGTTTTGATGAATTCATATGCACTACAAAGTTGTTTTTTTCTATTCACCATTTGGCAACCTCTCCCATCCAATTGCCAATTGTTTTACGCCTGTCGCCAAGGTAGGAACTGATTTTAGTAGATTTGCTAATGGATAATCAAATGGTAATACCCAATTACTACGTCTTACCGCTGCGGAAAATATCCACGGGACAACTTACGTAAGTATGGGGTAAAACAGCTGATGGACAAGGCTTTAACATACTCTGGCCACATACCTGAAGACTTTCTGCTAAAACCTCCTCTATTCCTCGATGCAACCATCCGTTCAACATGATGTCAGCACTACGATTCTGTCCGTCGCACTCCTGACCAAGCCAATGTCCGTATCCAGAGGCAATTTATAACACATGATATTTTACCATGACACCACGTAAATAAATAATTTCTTCAAAAATAGACTCACGAAAAATATTAAAAAATTCAATATGAAATTTTCACTTTTACACAAAGTGATGTGAAGCCACTTAAGTCAGTGTGAACTGTCACTGTGGCAACTGTGCGGCGCATAAGCTCAAGATGGTTTCCTTGATCTGTGACAGTTTATAAAACGAGATTTATCCGCTGAGGTTTGTTATGAAGACTTCTTTTCCGCATTGTCACGTTTTTTTTTAAATATACGATTACCGGTAGGTAGACAACGTAAGGTATACATTATCTATTACAGCTCCTACCAAGTGATTATTATAATAACAAGTCTTCTTCTTCGTCGTGTCAATAGATCATTATATTTTTAATTGCCAGTATTTGGAGACCGCAA
This sequence comes from Keiferia lycopersicella, assembly GCA_029255805.1. Taxonomy (NCBI): domain Eukaryota; kingdom Metazoa; phylum Arthropoda; class Insecta; order Lepidoptera; family Gelechiidae; genus Keiferia; species Keiferia lycopersicella. Next base: position 8,752,733 of record JARACZ010000009.1, on the reverse strand, counting down.
TGGCGTTCTCTGTAGCTAGGATTAGCTCCTCCCTGCTGCAAGAGACGGGCAAAAGAGGACACCTAATAAGGTGCGCCATAGATTGAGATGGAGCCCTTGCATTGCACTTGCAGGGATACGAGAACCCAAACTAATCTCTAGCCTAGCTGCTGTATTCTACTTTATTTAGATCCAGCCATATGTGGAACCTCTGGATTTCCAAACCGCAAATTGTAGATTTACGTTTTTTGACGAGGGATTTTCAAAACCTTAGTTCGAAAAAGTTACTCTTATTACCAGTTATTTAATACTTAGGTACTATTGATTTAATGCTAATATAAATAAACCAGTATTCACTTACCAAATTAGCGCTTCAAGACCGCAGACAAACTGCAGACCTGCAACAAAAAATATTTCTTTTGTACTAAATATTATTTTAAACAGATTATGACTCGCAACCAATGATTAGTCTGCGTTTGATAATTTAGTATTTAGGTTCGATGGTTAGGCCCGGGGCTGAAAGCAATGCTTTTCGTGACATAGATCTGTTTAAGCACTAAACCAAAATCATTAGGCATTTATTTCCCTCCTTGCATTCGAAAATATCCTCTCCAAATCAACTCTACAGTCGGTGCTTTAGAGTTTCAATTTGTTTAGAAGTTCATTCAAGTCTCGGGGCTGAAATGATTGGTTTTGTATTTGCGAAATTACAACCTGTCATATTGCAGACGCGTTCATGAGAACGGGAGAAGGTCATGGCGATAATAGGCGTTTATCTTAATGTGAATATCGATAATATTATGTGCGAGACGAAGCCAAGCATAGCTTACTAAGTTGCCACTTGGAATCTCCGCCTTAGGTGACGAGCCTCTGCTCTGTTGCTAAGTCAAAAATAAATTACCTATAGAGGATGTTAAAAAAAATGCAATTATTTCTTGAGATTGAAATTGAACACACACACAACACGCCTTAGTCCCTTGTGGGGTAGGCAGAGCGTAACTGCCGAAAAAATACGATCGAAATAGCCACGTCTGTCAAGTATTGAGGGCCAATTAGAAATTAAACAATGTTCCTTAAAGTAGAAAATCTTATATTAAGATTTTCGGCCCGCCCGTACATATTTACTTAGTCATTTTGTATTGGTGATAACTTTTTTTTATATTCCAATTAGGTATAGGAAAATGTTTCAGCTTCAACCGTTGATTTTTCAAAAATCCACGTGTTACAAGTCTTAGGTGACTGTTTAATCATTGTGTTTGCTTGCTGCCTTACAATGAACTTTTATAATGGCGGCCCATGAACCAGGATTTCCTCCGCAAGTTCCTTACTAAATTGATTAAACTAAATTTTTACGCATTTTATCCGTTCCGTCAATTGTGCAAAGTTTCAATAGGGACAGTACCTGGCCCGCAAAAAATGCGATTTTCATTAGATACCTACCTACTTCCGACAGTCTAAGGCACAATGATACCCTTGTAGTTTACGTAGGTTCCTATTCCCGTTAATAAAAACATAACATTCATTCTACATGAGACCTCTCATGATGAAAAAAGTATCTTAGGTATGTAGGGAGTAAACCGCTACTTCCCTTTAACTTACTATTCTGGTACTTGGTCTTCAACATCGCGAATTGCATTTATTAAGTAACAAAGTGGATCACTAGTTCTTAGATCGGTGAGGTGACACGTAATTGCTTGCAAACTGACCCTTGGTTGAGGCCCACCTACCAAATTAACTGATGATATAATTAATTATAGACATCCCAGGACCATAATCATTGCGATGACAAAAAAGCTTGCAAACGGAACTACAAGATCCTACTGTCCACTGTCCGCTGGCCGTAGCCGTTTTGGCCGCTTGGTTGCTCGCCGCTTCCTGTTCCGTCTAATGCCGTGTTTCGCGTCCTGTTGCAGTGTCTGTCATGCGTATGCGCACCCAAACACTCTCCAACTGAATATTTAAAATTACCAGGATCTTCGGACGGCGGTCGTTACATAACCATGTCAGAAGCCTGCTACTTGTAGTAGGCGGTTGATAAAGGCTTCGTTATTGGGTCGACTCGGTGCCCTATAAATGAAAAAAAAACGAAGAAGATGAAGACCTTCACCAATGGTGCGAGTATGAGCACGCCAAGGATCAAAACTTGAAAAAGAGAATGAGTGAGTTGCGACAGAATGTGAAGAAGCCGACAGTTCGTATGAGTGTCTAGTTTTTTCTGGACAATAAAGTATAAGCGCCTGATTTAGTTTAAAATATAGAAACTATCAATCAACGCTGTAGTAAACTAGCACAGCGCTCTCATAATCAACAATGGCCACTACGCCTCGCTGTCATACACATCGATTACAGTCCACTACGAGCACGTTTCATCAATGAACTGACGTAACACTGAATGAAACACAAGCCTTGACTGTGAAGCTGCTTCACGAACAACGCTCCGATAGAGCAATGAACTTGGCACCAATCCCGCGAGAGTGAACTCCATAGAGGTTCTTAGAAAGTGAACCGTGCCAGAATAGCGATATCAGCTATCTTAGCAGTGGCGTTTAGTACAATTTTATATTCTGTGGTGGCGTGCATCTAAGGGCATGTCAATTCATTTTTTATAAATGTTTGTTACCTTTTCTTACTAACTATTGTATTTATTTCCCTCAACCGCTTTACTTTTCATGAAACTTTTCTTTCCATTGCTGTCTTATAGTTATTAGTTTAGTACCTGTCTATGAATAGACAGTTGAGATTAATACCTAGTATAGTTTCCGTGTGATGCCGGCTTAGAATAGCATCACCCCACATCCTTCCCGTGGGTGTCGTAAGAGGCGACTAAGGGACTCGAGAGTATTGGTGTATTACAATTTTTAGGCGACAGGCTGACAACCTGTCACTATAGTGATACACATGTTTTCCGAAACAACCTTAGAAAACAATACTCAAAAATGTCAGACGTGGCGATAGCGACCGTATTCTTACGGCTGTTAACGCTCTGCCTACCCCGCAAGGGATAAAGGCGTGATATATGTATGTATGTATGTATGTATGTATTGTTTCCAAAATCTTTAATGCAAAACAAAATAGCGGCTCTGGGGATGTAAATACATTTCTTATTCATCAATATCATTTAAATCCAAATTATAATTCCTTTATTGTACGTTGTAAAATTAGTTTTTTGACTAGAATCGGTTGTCATAAACAAAATTATTCACAAATCTTGCCAAATCCGAGTATTAAACAAAGTCGATGAAACGTTTCTTACTGTGAATCATCCCATAAGAATGTATGAAAATTCCACTCATTGCAATTGCATCTGGTCATCCCGTCATCGAACACAATTTGTGTAAGGTGCCAAGTACAAACAAGGAAAATGCCTTAGTTATGAAAAACAGCACCGTTAGCTATGGAACCCAGATCACAAGCGGGAATATGTTGGTAGATTAGATCGATAATAAATGGAATGCTACTTATTGAAGCTAGAATAAATATGTAAGTATGTTAACAGTTAAATAAAATACTAAGCTAAACTAAACTATACACTGCCCTAGCAGCTCATATCAACAATAAATTATATTGTGTAATATTTGGTTTTGGAAGTAGGCGCATATGGTTGGAACCTGGTTGAAAGTTTGGAACTTAACTCTACGTTGTGTTTTGGTAGAGTTTGGTTAGGAAGATTTTGTATAAGTTAACAGATAGCGCAACTGATCATTGAGGTCATATTTATGCAATAAAAAAGAATATATGACTGTACTGTTGCATTTTTACGGCAGCCATATTTTTACGGCAGCCATATTTTACGGCCGTTATTGCTCTGCCTACCCCGCACGGTATAAGGTGATATATGTATGTATGTATATTTGCATTTTACACGTGTCGTTTTCTGTATTCACTTGCTCGATAAGTCACACGAGACATTGACGTATACAGGGTGTGAGGTACAGTGGTGTAACGAAAACTTTGCAAGCGTGATCAGACCATGAAACTGAACAACTGTTTCTATGGGGACTATGCTGGGAAACGTGAAATTTTTTTAGACCTCCCATACAAAATTCCCGATCAGCTGACTGACTTTGTAAGGGAACGCGAAAAAATTTTTTCGTTCCCGCCATAGCTCTCATAGTATAACTTGTTCTGTTTCATGATCTGATCACGTCTGCAAAGTTTTCGTTGCATCGTCCTTTACACCCTGTATACATCGCGCCTTGCCCACATATCGGCGCAGACGCAAGTATCGTAATCTAAAAACAGTGTTGGTCAACACGCGTGTGAACGTCCACTATTGACACAACTAAATATGGCCATAACTGTTGGTTACGACTTACGTCTTTTATTAGCAAATATTGTGTATGTAGATTAGCAGTTAGTAGAGTTATTAATAGGTTTTTTTAAACTTGTTTCATATTTTAGGAAAACTTTATTAATAGTAGGTAATATTAAAATAATCTTAGATAAAAAACCTTCTTCTACAGCGCTACATATACATCCTTTCGAAATGCAGTAGGTAGGTTTTATTAGGCCTTGACACAGAGACAAATGACATTGGCGTCGCCAGCATGACATCTCTTGTCTGTAGGCCTTGAAATTCTGTCTACGTGTTTGTCTATCAGTAGCCTGGCTACAACAAGTAGTTTATGGATTAATACATACACATATCACGCCTTTATCTCTTGCGGGGTAGGCAGAGCGATAACGATCGCAAAATTACGGTCGTTATCGCCACGTCAGACAACATTTGAGGGTTGCAGATAAGTCGTGTATCATTATAGTGACAGGTTGTCAGCCTGTCGCCTAAAACTGCAATACACTTAAAACCCTCAAGTCCCTCAGTCGCCTCTTACGACACCCACGGGAAAGAATGGGGTGATGCTATTCTAAGCTGGCATCACACGGCAAATATGGATTAATACATGGAAAAAAATCGCAATAATTGAAAAAGGTAGCGTCCAGGCGGTCGGACGCAGAATTTTTGATCGTGTCATTCAAGTGGATAGTAAAATGACGTAAAATTATGAATTAAGAGTGAAAAATCTTTGATGTCAAATACATTACGTATTTAAAACTTGATTGAACTATTTTAACTTTGACGCCGGATCATATCCTGTCGTATGCCACGCCCACGCGACTGACCATGCGGATCTGATCTCGGACCTCAAAGTGACCTCGTGCGTCACACCCAAGTTCAACATAGACTTGACATGGAACTCGACTTAGATTTTTTACATGCATTTGACAGGAGAACATCAGCAGGTCGTCGATCATATTGCTATTTATTTTTACACGGGGTACACCACCTTTGACTTGGTTATGAAACGACGGCCATCTAATTGATCATAAACAGCAACAAGGCCCGTGTGGAGCCGGCTTAGAATAGCATCACCCCATTTCTGCCCGTGGGTGTTGTAAAAGGCGATTAAAGGATGAAATCAGGGAACGGGCAGCAGCGTTTCTGTGAAAATCTACAATATCTTGCACTGTGCTAGCCAATCCGTCTGCCAAGCGTGGTGAGTATGACCCCCCAATTGGGGGAGGCCCCTGTCCAGCAGTGGACTGTTACAGTCCACACAGACAGACATACAGACAGACTGTGCAGACAGTTGTGGCTGTTGCAGTTCTAGTAGCAACAAGGCCCGAAGATGTAACGACCCTGCTACCTTTCTTACGGAGAAATTGAGTGGCAATCTGCTTTTTTATTTATTTTATATAGTTTCTAAATATTAGACAACATTGATTCATGCATGCGCCAAAGCCTGACTCATACACATACGTAATATTTGTTTTGTGCGTCTGGATGTCCAGCCGGTGAATAGAAGGTCGCTTTCTCTCAGTGAATCACACTGTCAGAGGTGTTTAGATGGTAATCGCAATATTATGATCATTGCTTATATCACTCTGATTTTCTGGGTCGTAAGTCAATCACGAGCATACCAAGCTAACTCGACAACTGCCAAGTATACTCAGCATCAGTATGAATAAAAGGTTCAGGATACGATAGACCATGAACTTGATAATACGCATGACAGATAGTTTGCCCATCAGTACGATATACGTGGAGCAGAGGATTAGTTTAGTCGATTTGATAACAGATCCAACCTGATATTGTCATCATCATCATCATCATAATTCTTTAGAGGAGGGATCTTTACTTTTCAAAAAGCTATTTCGAATATTATTTTCTCTACTTCTTAACGCAAAACGGGCACGTGGTCGTCCCAGAAAAAGGTGGAAAGACGAGCTACATACCTACGCCCATGACTGGATGGAGGCGGCCCAGGATAGGGAAAAGTGGAGGAAAGAGAGGGAGGCCTTTGCCCTGCAGTGGGAAATATCTGGCTCAAAATATAAATATATATAACTACTTCTCTCATCAATCTATTTAGACCAAAGATGCACAATTTTGAATCGCAAATAATCGACTTGTGTGCGCGCAAAACGTGACCATGATGAAGCGTTTAAATATTTTTAAAGGTATGAAAAAATTGGTATTCCCTACATTAAATGACTAACAATATAACCATCTGTAACACGTCTGCGGTCGAAGATTTCAAACACGAGATGAGTCAAAATTTTAGGTGAAAGGTCTTGCAGCTTGCTTGCTACGTGACAAACGCACGTAGGCACGTCCCGATACAGATGGATTTGCAAGATAAAGGGGTATTACTGTTGGTTACTAAAGAACAGAAGAAAATTAAAGTTCACTTAACTAATTAATCGGTCCCTTTAAATTTTTTGTATTTTTATAATGTATGTGGCAATGAACTGAAGTAGAACCCAGATTAAAAAGTGCAGAAAAAAATAACTCTTTTCTTTAGCTAGGTCCAACATTGAGCACCAACTCCATCCACATTCTCTTGCAACCGATATACGAAGACTCAACAAACCATGATTATTTTTACTATCTGAAAAACCCATACATCTTGATCCCTTTAATTGGCAGGTTGATGTACTGTTTTTTTTTTATAGGTAAATGACAAAATCACTAAACCAAAGGATTAGAATTACACTTTAAATTCAACATAAACATACTCCGGACCCAAGTCAGCAGGAGTAAAGAAAATATGTGTAAATGGGGGTACATCTTACTGTTGTACCCCGCGTGCCCAACCACCTGCACACACGAGGACCTCTATAAAGACGGACAACGCTGGTGATGTCTACAAACAAATTTAATGTGGATATCATACGGTAGATACAATACGAGTACTAAGTATTTGTTGAATTACTCACGTACAAATAATTTGTCACAAGCTGTAATAATGACCTCATCTCCAAGGATAGCGTCATCTGTGTAGATAATTTTACTTTCGCGGTTGCACCTAGCTTAGAGTGAAGTGCATAGAAGAGGTAGAGTCACAGAATAAATAATAAGTAGAGTTTGGCATAATTCGCAGCAACTAAGCTTCGGAGGCATAGTATTATAGAATATCTACCAAAGATAAAGTCTCCGTATTGAGTACGCACTGCAAAATACTGCCTTTAAATCGTGTATGGAAATTTGCCAATAGAAAGAGGGGTCTGTGCTCCAGCAGGTCCGAATTCTGTTTATGGTTACTTAGGCTCTGGTCGTCCCTAATACAACGTCCTCAGAGGCCTGGTACTTGTAGTATGTGTTTAAAGACCTGTAACCAGGGTTCATCAAGGCGTTGGATGACTCGGTGCGCCACTTCACTCGAAAAGAAATAGAAGCTGTATAGCCGAAGTGCAATATTTCTGTTTTCTCTACTGGACTGCCTTGCCGTGTGATGCCGTCTTAGAGTAGCATCAACACACTTTATTCCCACGGGTGTCGTAAGAGGCGACTCAGGGACTCGACGGCTTCATGTGTTTTACTACTTTAGGCGACAAGCGGAGAACCTGTAACTGCATTGATACACGAATCACCTGAAAATACCTCCAATATTTGACTTGGCGATATCGACCGTATTTTTACCGCCTATAACGCTCTGCCTACCCCGCAAGGGATAAAGGCGTGATATGTGTATGTTTACTGTACCGGCAAAATAATCTATGAGTACGAGTACACTCATACCAATTACAAATACATTAGCAGAAGCAGAACAGTCTTGTCTGTCGCGACATCTTAAGTGGCGTATCATTGCCTAATTTCATGGCGAACGCGGTCCCATTCACCGAAATGACTACTCGTTCATTCACTCATTCTCGGTGAATGAGTGACTCACGGCTGACTCAGCTTTCCACACAGGACATCCGGGCCCGTGGTACTGAAACCTTCACAGTTGGGAAAACCTTGCCAAATGGAATTGGAGCAAATACCACCATGAGAGACCGATGTTCTCATAAGCAGACATGTGAATCAGTTATGGCGTAATGCGGCTAGCGCATGTTGGTACAATGACGCTGTGATGTAGGTACAGACAAGCTCATGTTTGGTTATACACTCGTACTGCCAATGTAAGACTGAGCTTGACTGTACCTACCTATGGTAACATTTGATACAGTATAATAGTTATGGTCATCGCTTAATTATGTCTGATGTGGTTTTGCAAAAATTTACGTGGTATAGGTAGGTTTATGAATAACGTCACTGTTGAAGATGGAATTAATATTAATCTGCAAACAAAATATTTAATTGATTTTTTGTTGTTGTTGTGTTATATTGACATGAGTTTTATACTTATTTGATTTCTATTTTAACTAATGTTTATAATAAATTCGTTTTATTAATATTGTGATATGCCCGCCGACCTATAATATAGCATTTGCATGCTATTTATTAAGATCGCGAAACATGTATTGTAAACAATTGAACATTACCTACAACCGGATTTATTTGAAATTGAATCCTGAATCTTTGAAACTTAAATATAATAGTGTTGCATAATGAAGAATTACGTATGTAGAGGAAAACATTGAAAGAAACGGGACATAATATATTTCCTTATACGTAGTAACGCGTGTATGTTTGCAAATTTTCCTCATGTGAACTTTCGAAGTGATTATGTGGATGATTTATTGAACTTGTTGCTAACCAAGTAACACAATATATTTTGAACTAACTTGAAATTCATATACAGGCTGTAAAATAATTTGCTGCAAATATTTTGAGGAAGGAATCAGCCCCATGAAACATGGGTCAAAAAATGAAAGAAATTTTTAGACCTCCCATTTAAAATGTAGCAGCCCAGCAACGAGTCAATTGTATGGGAGGTCCAAAATTTTTTTCATATTTCGACCTAAGTTCGTTTGGGAAATTTGTTCAATATTATGGACTGGTTCACCCCTTAAAATATTTGCAGCTAATATTTTTACACCTTATAATATTGCCTACTAAGAGTTTTAGATATACCTAGGTAATTAAGTAGGCAACAGTTCCTATCATAAAAAGCGTACACAAGTTTTTTAAAAATGTCAGACGTGGCGATAGCGACCGTATTCTTACGGCCGTTAACGCTCTGCCTACCCCGCAAGGGATAAAGGCGTGATATATGTGTGTGTGTAAGTTTTTTAATTTTATTTAAATTTGATACCATTGTGTCAATACTTGTACCTGTAGGTACTTGTAGTATTTTAATACAATTCATAAAAATAGGTAGAATTTTATTGTTACAATTAATACAGACAGCCACTACACTCTTTATAACTAGGTATGGGACTATTCTGCTCACTGCTAATGACTAATTGCCTTGTTAACTTCCGATCATAATCGAAGCACTTAGACACCTAATGATATACTATCTATCTACGTACTACAGACGGAAAAACCGATGAATGAAAATATTCCGTAAGCGAGCGATATGAAAAATGCACTTAGGTTATAATTATGACGCATGGCAAAACTGATTAAGTATACCTAGTGGAAACAAAACATAAATCCAAATTAAAATACTTTTATTATAATTATGTTTTAACTCCGGAAATTTTATCAGCAGCTGGAAGCTTTAAAAAGTACAGAAAATATGTCAAGGGGTAGGTGAACTACACTAGCTAACCCGTAAAATCTAAAAAAAATCCCCAAAAAACATTTCTTTTCATTAATTACCTCCTACGAGTATGTAAGTTGGAAAAAAAGTGTCTGTCTTATGAGCAATTTAATCACTTCTTCCTTGAATGAATATTAGTTATTTATTAACGTACAATGCATAAAGTCAAAATTTGCTTTGTAGAGTGAAAAATCCTTCCACTATTCGTCCTGTCATTGAAAATAGCAAAGCTTACGTTGTTTTGGCTACTGAGGAATGGGTATGAGTTGGGATATACTGAAAAACCTGGGGTACAACCAATTTAAAGTTTCGTTAAATGAACCTACTACCGTCATATCGCATGCCCAAGGTCCAGACGCTGTCGCATGAGTCACGCAGTGACGCTTTGCAATCTTTGAGAGGAATTCATTTTGTGAAATTCGTGACTTCCGATCTAGAAAATGCCTCTTGCTTGTGTCAAGATTTCAAAACCAGGTCAATATGATAAAAAATAAAAAGGTCGCAAAAGAAAGGCTAGCCTTGACAATTACATGTTGATAGGGTTGGTAGTAAGTACCTATATGCCTGAGCCATTCAAAAATGATTGATCCGAAAAATTAAGTTATCCTTCTCAACACTCATGCCAAAAAAATGTGAATCATTGAACTTCACCGTATCACAGAATTAATATTGTAAATAAATATAGAATTATGTAAGAATACTGGTTATGTAGAGGCGCGCGTTCCGTTTGCCGCGCGCGGCACGTCGGTGACCTTGCGGCGGCGTCGCGGGCGCGTCGACGCGTAACCTCGTGACGTCACGCGGCGTGACGTAGCGTGCGCGTTACATCGCAAGTTCACGGAATCGTCACTGTTCTGATAGCGTCACGCACAATCGCTCTACAATCACCGGGTTTTTCGAGTTTTTGTTGCGATTTTCTTGAAATTTGATTTGCGTTTGTATTTTAAAATGCCAGGTAGGTGCAAAATGATGAGTAGGAAGTGATAAGTACCTATGCACGGATGTAAATTTGCATTTACATAATAATATTAAAAATAAGGTGCAAATTCCCTGCAAGATGTAAAACAATATAACACCTTCCTATAGAAAGTCAGTCAACCGGTCATAAGTTATTAAGGTACCGAAAGGTAACGAAACATACAACTTACGTAGTTAGGTATTATTTTGTACCTAATGGTGTAACGAAAAAGTTTTACCTCCTACCATTTCCTACATACCTGCCAAGTAGAAGTTAGGTAAATAAGTACTTATACAGGATGCTAGGAAAAGAACTAACTTCCTCTCACGGGTTGAACCAGCTCATGAAACTTTCCCCATGGAACAAAGGACAAATTATGAAAAAAATCGGATCTCTCATACTTTACCAGCCGACTGAGTTGTAAGGGACGTTCAAATATTTTTATCCTACTCCGACTTCGATGTATGTCCCTTGGAAAAAGTTGTTCAGTTTCATGAGTTGGTTCAAGAAGAAAACATTAGTACTTCTCCTAACACTCTGTAGTTTGGAGGTACGTAGGAATAGGAAATGGTAGAAGGTAAAAGAATCCTTTTCGGTTTCCCATCATTATTGCATCACTTGGAGACAGTTTGTTCAGTTTCATGATTAGTCTATTAAACATGCATGCTAAGTTTTGCAATATTATGGATAGCTCTACCATTTTAGCTCTACAAAACTTCGTCTGCATACTGCTAGCGACATCTATCACCGATTTTCGGTACTAATATTCGACATTGCGACATCTATTGTTCAGTAGCAGTACTATTTTTGTAGCGACATCTATCGAAAGTTATGAAAATGAAACGGTGTTGTTATGCGTTTAGGTTCTATGCCTTGGCCTGCCGATAGGAAAGAAAAAATATACGTTTATTTAAACTTAATAATTTTGAATTGCTATAATAATCGGTTCATAAAATGGTTGGACATTTCCACAACTAGTTAGAGGCAGGAACATTGAAAAGTTTTAGGCAAGAAGGTAGCTTCACAGAGTCAGATCAACTCCACAGAGAGTAAGGCATTTTGTAATTGTACCAGCCGACACGTATAAGTACCAGTATAGCTTCGTTTTATGGGGATAAACCAACACTTTCACTAGAACAATCTCCAAAGAAGGGGTCTCCAACATGGGTCGAAAAAAACCAATACCTGGTTTAGATCTTCCAAACAAAGTTTATACTGCATCTCGACAAAAATTTCATATGGAATGGAAGTCTACATAATTTCGAGTTTCAGTTTTGGCACGCAATAAAGCGAATGTGCGATTAGAAACCTACTATTGGTTTTTACCATGACTACGACTACAAACGCTATAACAGTCCACAACTGAACATGGGCCTTCCCCTAATTGGGAGGGGGATATTTACTACACTCACCATACCAAGCGGGCGGATTGTTGAGCGCAGTACAACAAAGGATATTGCAGATATTCGCAGGGAACGCTGCTGCTAATTCCAGGGATTTTCCCTGGATTCATCCCTTAGTCGTCTTTTGCGACACCCGAGGGCAGAAATGTGGTGATGCTATTCTAAGCCAGCACCAGACGGAAAACACTATTGATCTTCCGGGACTTGAAATGCATTGACCTTTGTAGCTTTTGTTTTAAGAGATAAGTAACTAGTAAGTACGTTTGAAACTGTTAAAAAAACACTCATTAAATTTATTAGTTCGGAACGTTTTTACTTTAACGTAGATCAATCATTACAGTACTTAGGTTAGGTACGTATGTATTCCAAGGTAGGTACGAAATAACGACCACAATTTTTTATAAATTATAAAAAGTATATACTTTTTCCAATTTACTTATAACATTAATTAATATGTTAATTTAATTATAACATTTTTAATTTACAGCTGAGACAGTTAAAAATCTCTATTTTAATATGTTTTCAGATATCTTAAAAATAATTCAAAAATCCATCACCGTCCGGCTTTTCCTATTTTCATCTAATAAAAAGGATTACATTTTACCTACTTTTACTTACAACCTTTAATACTACCTATCAACTAATATCAAGCTAAATCTTTTTGCAGTGTTTGTAAGAATAAATAAATACAAAATACACTAATACCAAATGGCACCCACCTTTAACGAATGTTATAGGAAAAAAAATAGTTGTTGTGATTGGTAGATAATTATTTAAATTCTGTTCGTAGTAATTTTTAGTAAATCGTTCTATGATCGATGAATTTATGTGTTGACTAGTCCTTGACATACGTACGGTGCGTAGAGCACATAAATTGTCATTTTTGCACTGACCTCAATCTCTCTATGCATTTTTGTCATCCTCGAGCGCGCCAATCGCTACCAAATAGCGCACACTTGACGCACGACGGATCGCTAAAGCATCGCATCGGTCTTTAGAACCATACTAGAAATGTCAATCCATGTCAATACTAAAACCGCTGAACCGCTGTCGACGCAGCGCTATCACAGTGTCGTCTGTCGAGTGCGGTTTTAGTATGCGTGTGACGTTTCTAGTATAGATCTGACAGACTACTGCGGTATTTTAGCGCTCTTCCGTCGTGCGTCAAGTGTGCGATCCGCCGTAGACGTATGACATATCCATCCGTGTTCTGTAGTACGATTTACGTTTAGTCAAACAATTACCAACATTGCAACTTGTCATGAGTTTCTTACACTGACTGTACTTAGGCGAGGGACACACTTGACGCACGACGGAGCGCAAAAATATCGCAGCGGTCTGTCAGATCCATACTAGAAACGTCACTCCCCATACTAAAACTGCACTCGACGGATGACACTGCGATAGCGCTGCGTCAACAGCCGTTGAGCGGTTTTAGTATAGGATTTGACATTTCTAGTATGGATCTGGCAGACCGCAGCGATGTTTTTGCGCTCCGTCGTGCGTCAAGTGTGTTCCTCGCCTTAGGTAAAACAGTGAATCATGTTTTATCGTGGTTTGTACTAGGTAATATGGTTTGTAATATTATGTAACGCTGTAAACATTGAACAGATGATAAAAACAAACCGTTCAAGGGCAAATTCCTTATGTATTACTTATAATCGATTTCTTTTGGACAGTCGTGTAAAAAATGTACTGATTCATCCTCAACAACACTGTATACAGGATGGATAAACTCCTTACACATCAAAAAAGGACATTAAATGTTTATAAAGTAAAATGAGAATTTGATTTTCTTTCTTTTTACATAAAATACGTCAGATCTACGATGATGATGATGATATTATGACTGGGAAACCATTAAAATAAAATAAATTATTCATGTTTCGGAGTGCTATTTACATTACCTTTTACATTATATTTACATTACATTGGCGTAAAACAATAAACCGCTTACCAAAATACGTTTCGTTTCAGCAGTCAGTAGGTAGCCTTGTTCGCAACACCTGTGCTCACAACCACTTAAAACCAAACAGTCCGTACATATATTCCTATTATCAGAATTATCAGTATAACATTTGGGTGTGTTGCTTCCTCTGCCAATTATTCAATAACAGATAATTACTGGAACAATACTGATAGCGGGCGATTTCAAGCGTGAAGATTTTCCCGGCACGCCCGCTTTCGCGATGCGTTTTACGTTTTACACTGAATGTTTTATCAGACATTTGTTGCATGAAGAGTGATTCAAGAGTACCTCATCTTGAATTGTTTTTACTACTTTATGATAGACTATCACGAACATGTTTCATTTGCACTGATGATGGGATGACATGGGATGCTTAAACGTTTTTGTTTTTGTTGTTATTCTATGGGTAGAAGGCAAGAGGCAACTACACCATGCAATGCATTACTTCAAAATATCAGTGGTGTTCAAGAGCAGTTCCAGTGGAGTGTAGCTTAAGGCCTCGGTCTCGAAGTTTGCGGGCAGCACGCTTGACAAGAAGTGCAATTGCCGGGCTCCCGCGCTGCTGTTTGCGAGAACCACCACCGGTCCATTTGAATGTATGCAGAAGATCCTGCCGCTGCCCGCCAAATTCGAGACCTGCCTAAGCCATGATACAGCAGCGCCACAAAAAACGTGAAACGCGTGTTTTTTTTTATATGGACATTATCATTCGTGTCTATTTTTTGTGGTAAGGCCCTGACTTATGGTTTATGAATGATTGCAAAATGTATGAGCTAGAATCAAATTAGCTAAATTCAGCTAGAATCCGCTTATACTAATTTTCTGTCACTTCTGGTTTGCGCTAATGAAATATTCAATCATGACTTCTCTTAGTGCCATGCCAACAGTAACTTTTTAGCGCTTCTACTCAAATCAACCGCAAGATATTCCAATACATACCTGGAAACTTATTGTTAATGTTGTACAAGGAAGCAAACGTATATGATTGTTTATTTCAAATGTCACAGTAACACAATAATCGTTATCACTTTGTTTACAAGATTTGTAAGGTTAGTTCGAAAGCAAGAATCGTCACTTTCATCAACACTCGATGTGAGTGTGAGTAATGATAACAAAACGCAAACTACAAAGCGATAAGTTCGGACTTGCAGTTCTTATCACAAACGTATCAACACAACCGACACGGACGGATCGGTACCTTTTTATAACCTTACAATCGTAAGTAAAATGCACATTCAAAAAGTACTACTGACAGCTTCAAGTCCACAATAGTCTTATTATGCGCGGTTTTGTATAGGTTATGTAAGACTAGCGGCCAAGCTGAGTTTCGCGCCGACACTACCGCGAACCAGCCCACGATCGCCGGCTATTTTCGTCAGTTGCTGTTCCATTGACTTGTTACTTTGATATAAGAACGAACACCTCTATTGGAATTAGCTGGTGTACAGCGACCGCGTAATCTTGGTACCTACGTATATATGGTCTAGCCGTATTTTATTAGCTTGTAAAGTACTTATTGTTCACGCGTTTTATAGATGTGTGCATAATTTTTATTATGATTTATTATACGCATAGATAAGAACAGATTATGAGGTCATTTCTCAAGAGTTTTCATGTACCTTACGTACTTAACGTAGGTACCTAAGTAGGTATGTTTGTTTTAGATTTATGCGGGCCTTAATTTTTCATGATAGTAAATAAATTATTAACATTACAAAACGAATGGGTATTAAAAGGTATTGTGTATTTATATCGCTAGGGGGAATTCATTCAACCTCTTTGCGTATAATTTCCAGTAAGTATTATAACAGTTGATAGGAACCGCAACCTATCGAATATATGTATTATAATAAAGTCTTTGTAGCAATCGTGTTATATTTAATAGTAATTTAGTTAAGTTAAATGTAAGTATAGTTCTAAGATAATAATAATAAATTAATAAAAAAAACCAATATAGGTTGTTTCCATAGAGGTTTTTCTCTAGCTTGACCATTCAGTACTACGTACTCTAAGTATATCATGTAGCTATCATGTACAACCAAGATATTCGATATCATACATTATAACAACTCGGATTACCTACTGTGACAAGGTTGCTGTCTTGTCTAGCAAGAAGTAGCTAGGCTATCAGCAACATCTACCTACAATGAAGGGTCAACATGATACCAGGATTTTTATAAAGTTTGCTGATATAGTATGTTTACGTATTGTCACAAAGTTGATACACACAAAAAAAGTGGAAATCATTCACGCCACCTACGTGATTCGAACCCACGTCTTATGACTTGCCGGGTCAAACGTGATATAGTATGATTTCCTTACCAAATGGAGGCAAAGTATCAAACACCATTGATTTACATCGCATGTGATAATAAGACAAAGCAGAGGCCGTACAAGGCCGCGAGCGAGGCACACATTGTGCAATCTCTTTAAAAAGTGTACACTGTTAACCATATACTTTGTTGCCATACATTTTGTTCATAAATCATAGAAACATTTATTTAATTTTAGTTTTGTACTAGTTATAACCTATTTAAATTAGTAGGCTATATTATAGTCTAACTACTAATTTATAGCCACTACCTATCTATAGCATTATGCCGTTTACTCATGATCATGTGAAAAGGAATGTGCTTGCATTTGGTTTGGCAGAACGTATAATGTTTGATGTCATTATGCTAGTATTTATTAAGGAATTAATTTATTCATCTAGCCATACTTTTTCTGCTTGACGTTTTTGGTGTGCTGGGACCAAGTAGGCGGACTAGTCGGACGCGATTTTTATCATGGCAACACTAACCAAAGTGTTCTAGGATGACCGAATCAAAGTGAAACTTAATAGAACCACGTCTAACTTATCCAAGTTAGGTACTTTGTCAAAGTTACTTTGTCCAAGCATAGGTACTTAGATAGCAGTATGCGCGGTATGCCAACTTGCATCTTTCGCCAACTGGCGCGATTCGGCAACTCGCTCTGTGCCTACTCGCGTGTTTAGATACATAGTAAAAGTGCGGTCAAATTTTCAATACGATGCTATCTTACCTACCTACCTATACTATGTTGATTTTTATTCTTGACATTGAATCTGCCAATCAATCTAAGTGTTTTTATAGTCCAGTAGGTACAAGGATCATTGATTGACGTGATATGTAATGATTACGTCAAACAAATACATGTTTGTACCTTGGTACCACTAATAAATATGTCTGACTTATCTATTGTAAGACTATTAAGTAATTTACTGTCACGATTTGCTGTCTAAGTTATGATTGTTGATAGTATATTGTTCTATCGATCACTAACTTATATTTCAATGATACAGTCATATTTTGTTGAATAGATATATATATACAGGATATAGGGTAGATTAGATATACAAATTTACTATTATATACTGTATATAGATCTATGTTCCTTGAGGAAAGTTGTTTGATTTCATGAGCTGGTTCACCTCATAAAATATTACCAGCTTATTTTTTTATGTATTACATAAGATTTGGTGACTGACGTGTGACGCCGGCTTAGAATAGCATCATCCCAAATCCTTCCCGCGGGTGTCGTAAGAGGCGACTAAGGGACTCGAGAGTATTAGTGTATTACAATTTTTAGGCGACAGGCTGACAACCTGTCACTATAGTGATACACATGTTTTCTGAAACAACCTTGGAAAACAATCCTCAAAAATGTCAGACGTGGCGATAGCGACCGTATTCTTGCGGCCGTTAACGCTCTGCCTACCCCGTAAGGGATAAAGGCGTGATATGTGTATGTGTATGTATGTATGTATAAGATTTGGTCTTGGATTGCACAATTTTAATCGGAATATCTTTATTTTCCTAAAATGTAGACTGTTTTGTTGTTGGCAAAATAATATTTAATGTGACACAAAATATTTCGCTGCTTTCCAAATAATGATCAAGGATTTAGATCTACAACGACCATCGGCGAATTTATGTTTGTAAACGAAGTTTATGGAATAACGATCGGTTTACTGAACGCCTTAAGATAGGTACCGACTGATATTCCGACTTGTATTCCAGCCATATAAGGCTACCAGTTAGAAAAGAGGTAACCGAACATATTGCTCATACACCTACGAAACCATAGCAGCAATCGCCCACACACGGAACAAGAACTCGATTTTCGAATTTTCTAGTATAAATTGTGCTTGTATCACACGTTCTACTACACAAGTCACATACTCAACCTGGTCAATTTACAAAGTCGACTAATAGAAAATATGATACGAGTGGATAAACTAATTGTTGCGAACTCCCGTACACGATTTCAGAAATCACACACATTCTCCTCAACTCAATTCAGGGGCTAAATATCTGAAACGTTCGTTTTTGTGCTATTCGGAAATCTGCCACTTATTATGCTTGTATCTTATCTTATCTTATCTTATCTTGTACACGTTCTACTTTACTTGTCGATCTACCTTAGTAAATTCACACATACCCTTGACCGTAAAATCATCGAGTACAAAAAAATTAAAACGTGTGGTTAGACCAGTCGATTGGGACATCCGTGCACGGAACCGAATTACGACGTTCCAAAAATTTCGTCGAACGGCCCAATGAACCCTTGTTTCAGAGGTCTTAATACTAATGCTTGTAAAGAAAAAGTAGAAACTTACCAATAAATAAATTACTGGATCACTCGTGAGTATACCACCGCTCACACACCACTCTCGCCCACAACTAACAAAGCCGAACACTTGTTTAGGCTACCTTCTTAAAATAGGTATGTGTAAACATAAGGCATAGAAATAATAAATAGGTACTGCAAATATTTTAAGGGGTGAACCAGTCCATTAAAATGAACAACTTTAGCTAAGGGACATAGGTCAAAATTTGAAAAATAAAGCCACTCCTATACAAATTGACCTAGGCGGCGGTTGGTACATTTTGTGCGGGAGGTTCAAATTTTTTTTGTTATTCCTACCAATGTTTCTTGGTGAAAGTTTTTCAGTTTCATGCACTGGTTCACCCCTAGTTGATTTTTTAAAATCCTGTATTATCGTTTACAATTTTTTTACAAGCCTGTTTTACGTCTGAACGTGGTGACATGAAGGCTGAAGGTTTTATACTGACCGCTGTAATACTAGGAATTCATAATCGTGTAAGGGTTCCATGTTGACTCATGACCTGTCCACTCACCATAGTGGGTGATATGACCTATGAAATCTTTCCTGTTTTTGTATTAGTGTAGATGTAACGTAGACAATTAAGTCAAATACTAAATTTGGAAGCACCTTCCATTAACATTTTTTTAAACACTTGCGATAACTTTTATACATTTTCAGTACTGGGTCTATCGCGATGATTTTTACCTATGATCCAACGTTTCAACACAGTAACCTACATGTGTTGTTGTGGTCACGGGTCTTTCGTGTTGGTTATATTTTTTATCCTACAAATACCAACATAGGAAACAGGGTCATCAGATGATTCTTCTCTCATACTTTGACGAATATAAATATAAATACTGAAATAAATAAAGTGATGCCGGCTTAGAATAGCATCACCCCACATCCTTCCCGCGGGTGTCGTAAGAGGCGACTAAGGGACGCGAGGGTATTTGTGTATTACAATTTTTAGGCGACAGGCTGACAACCTGTCACTATAGTGATACACATGTTTTCTAGAACAACCTTGGAAAACAATCTACAAAAATGTCAGACGTGGCGATAGCGACCGTATTCTTACGGCCGTTATCGCTCTGCCTACCCCGCAAGGGATAAAGGCGTGATATATGTATGTATGTATGTATAAATAAAGCATTTTTTTATTTTAGAGTAAAGCATTATGTCAGCCTTGGAGAAGGTACCTATTCGAGTTTGCTTTTAAATACATAATATATTTGTTGTAATCAGATTACCTACCTTATAATTTCGCTGTTTAATTTTTACTTGACATAACAATATAAACACATACTACTATACCCAAGTGATTAACCTGTCAAAAGTAAATAGTTTGCACTCTTGTCATAAATAAATACGTTGGGCCTCACGTTACTTACACTCGGGAAAATGTCATACGATTATACAAGTCTGCTCGGCTTACAGTTCTGATAATATGCGTGGAGCAAAACGAGTTATGGATAATGAAAAATTTTCTCACAATAGGTTGGGCGATTCAGCCTAATGGTGAAAGTCACGCAACCAACATTTTTCTAATAAGCCTAGGTCGAGAAAGGGGGTCAAAAGGTAATCAACTACCCTAGGTTGGGGTTAGGTCAGATGTTATCTTTATGACGCTGTCCTTCAGTATTTCCATTAGTTTTAGGCGAATCCCACACTTGCCGGACGTTGATGCTAAAGCTAAAGAGATATAGATATTGGTATCAACCATAATGAGTGTAACAAAGACTCAATCCAACGCAAGCATCTGCGTTGTTACTGCAACGTCAAAGTCCGTTTTTAGTAGAAGGACTAAGGAGTTACGGATGCGATACAAATACGAAGCGTCGTGCGTTAGATGTGGGAACTGGGGACCGCCGGTAAAAATAAGTAGTGTATAAAGAAATAAAACAAAACAACAACCCTGAAGGTGGATGAGTTAGAACTCGAACTGTAGAATGAAAAAACTCATAGACAAATAAACTAAATGAATATTGAACAGGTGCTACGCTCCTACTAATTTAACCTTTAAAATGTTGAATAGCAAAATGAAGTTCAAACATTGAAAGTAAAGTTTGTTTACAAAAACTAATCAATCGATTTTCAAGTGAGGTCATTAATCAAAACGATACGTGACCTATAAACCTGAATCACTTTCATTTGAAGGTTTGTACAGACCAAGCGATAGAACTTGAGTTGTGAACACGTGGGACTGCAACCAGGTGAGAACGAAGAACGGCCGGTAACAGGCACGGTAATATTTGGAAGCTCTCTTTTGGCAGAGGTGACTATTGAAATGCAGTAGTAGTTAATTATCTATACCTAACCAAAATTGACAACTTCACTTTTTCAAAATTGTCTTCGTGTTCTCTAAAAATATTATTATATATTCCTAAAAATTAATAAAAAAATTATTAAACTTTTATTTTTTTCGGGCTTGTCGCTTACGATCATGAAGAAATCGATTCCTTAAGAACTGAATTTGAGGTGTCGTGAGAGTCCGAAACCGACCGTATACCTATAAATCCTGTCATGTAATATCAGTTTTGAAACCAGAAGGATAAAAAAAATGAAGGTGCATCACTGTGTGTTCGTTCACGTAGTCTGCACAAGCCTCCGATGTGGTACAAAGACCAGACGAGCAGACGCCACAAATGAAAGTGAGTCTACATTTCTAAGAACCCAATCCCATTATCGAGGAAGTTTCGTTGCATTGTTACCGTAATTACATAATGAGTAGGTCAGATTGTAGGCCGCGGAACAAAAATAAATATAATTAAATTATTTTCTGTGTCCTATTTCTGATTCATTTCATTTCTATTCGCCACCATAAAGAAAAAAATATTTCCATCTTATACTAGATCTCTATATCTTATAATAGAATGTAATTCTACACGAACATTATTAATTGCATTCATTCATAATAAATAAGAACATGTTACCTATAAAATAAAATAATAAAGCAATGAAATCACTCATTCATGATGAGGAAAAAACAAATCAGAAGGTGTAGGTAATTATTATTTAATGAACCACTAATACTATAAATCGAACACGAAATTAACAAGGTATAATGGATACAATTTTATCAGAGCGTCGGTGGCCAAGTGGTTGTGACCAGTCTTACAATCGTGAGACCCGAGTTCAATCCCGGCCATATGTACCAATATGTTTTTACTCACGTACATTTACCAACTGCTCTTACAGTGACGGAAAAACATCATGAGGAAACCCACATTCAAATTAAATTTGAATTCAGATGATATTTGAATGTGACTTAACTTAGGATTTGGGCTAGGTCAGCCTTCGTGTTGCAGAGGTCAGATGGCAGTCGCTTTGAGTAAAAACTTCGTTCCACGTCAAATCCCTAAGGTTAGGTAGCCGACCCTGACAGAGAATGGGATAAGGTAAGGAGAATGATGAGTGGAGAATTTTTTATGGTTGCTTATAGGTAAGATAATCTGGACTGTTGTCTGTAGAAGCCGAAGGTAATAATCTGATAGGAAGAAAATGGATAGAGGAATGCAATTTTGGTACCTTTAACATAGTATGCCTATGCATAGAAGATTTCTGGATGAACTTGCTTAATAATTATCGACTGTTTTAGACGTTTTAGCAGACAAGAGCCCAACACAAAAAAGCTTTGAAGTGTTACCTTTACAAAAACAATGACGTGATTACTCGAGAACCGGGAATAGTTGGTGGGCAATCGTGATAATCGATTGGAATGCTTTGTTTTTGTTGAGCCGAATGATACTTTAATCGATATCATTAGTGAATTGGCTTCATCCGCAACTTGATTGCTATATATAGCAATAAGTGCTGGCAGGTCTATTTTCATCGATGTACGAAAATTTTAAGCGAAATACCTTAAATGGAAGGTACAGATTGATTTCCTATGACCTACAAATCATAAATCATAATCCACTAGAGTATAAATATTACCAGTATAATGCCGTGTGATGCCGGCTTAGAATAGCATCACCCCACATACTTCCCGCTGGTGTCGTAAGAGGCGACTGAGGGACTCGAGAGTATTGGTGTATTGCAATTTTTAGGCGATAGGCTGACAACCTGTCACTATAGTGATACACATGTTTTCTGAAACAACCTTGGAAAGCAATCCTCAAAATGTCAGACGTGGCGATGATAGCGACCGTATTCTTACGGCCGTTAACGCTCTGCTTACACCACAAGGGATTAAGGCGTGATATATGTATGTATGTATAAATATTACGATGTGCGTATTTGTGTACTGTAGATTGTAGGGTAACTCCTCGGTGGATTGTCGAGCGCAGTGCAAGGTGTTGTATTCACAGAAAACGGTGCTGCCCATTGCCTGGATTCATTCCTTCTTCTTCGCCGTATGATGTGATGCATTCTATGCCAGCACCTCTCAGCCATGATTTTTTTACATCTTTGATAATAATGGGCTGTGTTTTAGGGCTGTATGTATTTTAACGAGGTCAAAGTCACTAGGGTACCAGTTATGCGTACAATTTAAGCATATTTATATTTTATGTACCTAGTTGACGTTTAGATATATGGCTTCGTTTAAAATTTGGATGGAGTTGATCATGAAAGTTTTCGTAGACAAGTAATTATTGTTATACTGGAATGAGTTATACAAAGTTAATAATATTATAATGTACCTACCTTGTTATAATTTCCTTATTCATTCATAAATTGATAATGCGGAAACCGCTATGTCGACCTCTGGCGACTTCCCAGAAATGTAAAATAAACTATGTTAAGTATTTAATTTTTCTAATAATTATCTTATTTTATTTTATTTTCTTTATTTGGACAACCAACAAGTCTTTCACTTATTACATGACCAAGTAAAACATAGCATTTAAATCTAAGCTAAAGTGAAGCCTTAATTATAGGTAGTCACCGCATGCAAAAATGTTAACAACCTATCTTGTGTGAATACTATCAGAAATAACACTCTGTCATATGTTATACCTACTCCCGATAATATTATATTCTTACTAGCCTACTACAGTATACAAAAATATACAACTGAAGACTTGAAAGTAAAAATGAAATTGTGAACGTAGTAAGTAGGTAGGTATCGATTTTTATAATATTAACCTGGTGCCTAGGGCTATACCAGACCATGTCGTATGATGCCGGCTTAGAAACGCATCACCTTAATTTTAACCAACATATATGAACTGCGTAGATTATGTAAAAAGCCAATACCAGAGAAAAGAGTAGGTAATTTAGGGAATGAGCAATAGCGTTCTCTGTGAATGATTGGATTCACATCACTGTTATTTGTTACATACATAACATACATACTCAAATCACGCCTTTGGCCTTTCCGGGGTTGGCAGAGCGTTAACAATCGTAAAATTACGGTCGTTATCGCCACGTCTGACAAGTATTGAGGACCCTTTTCGATGAGACATAAAGATAAGATAAAGATAAAGCTATTTTATTTCAAATTAAAATGACATTACATGTATCACTGTAGTGACAGATTGTCAGCCTGTCGCCTAAAAATGTAATACACATGAAACCCTCGATCGATGCCTTTTACAACACCCATGAAAAAAATGGGGTGATTCTATTTATTCTAAGCTGGCATCACGGCATGTTATTAGTTATTGCAAGTTATTCAACTAGCATAGCAGTAGCCCATCCCGATGACAATAGTGATGCAAATGCTTGACTGTCCCGATGACGTAGCGGATAGTACCCCTGCCTTCTACGCCGAGGGTCGTGGGTTCGATCCCCACCGGACACAAATATTTGTTAAGTAAAATTTTTAAATATTTGTGTTGAGTCTGGGGTGTTTTCTATTTATAACATGTATTTATTGACAAAAAAAGTATATAAGTAATAATAACAGCTATTTGGTTCCCATAGTACAAGCTTTGCTTAGTTTGGGGCTAGATGGCGCTGTGTGAATTGTCCAAGATATTTATTTTATTTAATGTCCAGCAGTGGACTGTTGTGCCTGTTTAGTTCTATTTGAAAAGATCAGGCCACATAGGCATGTCATCAACTTCATTTCTCTCAGGACCTAGAGGCAAATTGCCCGGTAATTGAGTCCACAAATGACATTAATGACAAGTATCGACAGTCGGAATGTCATTTGGAAAATTATAGTGGCATATTTGTTATAAGTCGATGTAATTGGTTGGATCACGCAGGGTTAAGAATGTTGGGGCTTGCGGCCATCACAATTTGACCAGTTTGGTGTGATAGATGAGGAAACGGGAATATTTGGGTAGTGTGCTAAGTTAGTCTGCCATCTTTTTTTTCGGTGGTACTTATTATTTCATTTTAAGTTTATAACCAACGTTGTTAAGATAGGACTAAAGTATTGCAACAATATCACAGTAAGCTTACGTACTTCCCTTCCTTCGTGTGGTATATTGTAACGACGAACTGCCTGAAACGCCATGATGTCAGAGTTGTCAAAACCGTTATTCAAGCCGTGCTTATTACAATGTAAAGAAAAAATATATATTTTATTCTCTTAGTGTGGTTTGAAAATCAATCCGCACCACAGCATGAAATTATCATGACAGCCACATAGCAACGCAAATCATCAGTTCGTAGTTCCAACCCGTCTTTTCAACCACTTACCTGCACCTACCAATCGTATGCCCTCGTCTACTTAGAGCCGTTCAGCAAATAGCGACAGTCGGTACCAAATAGGTATAATTTCGCTCAGCCGGCGGCGCGGGCGCACGGGGTACTTTTGCATGTCATTCGCGTCGCATGCGTATTGGTCGGGAGAGTGGGCGGCGGCAGCATGGCCGACGACGGTTAGAAACTTGTAATTTTGAGCCTTTTTGTAGTTTTTTTGCCAATTAGGTATGGTGCATATGTGAACGTTGTCGCAGTTCACGATTTCGTATCACTTCTCCACTATAGTAATCATGTAAGCACCTACCTAAGTAGGTCAACTTTTCCTATATGTCAGTCGTTTTAAAGAAAATACAGGGTGTAAGAGACGGTGTAACCAACACTTTGCAGGCGTGATCAGGCCATGAAACTGAACAACTTTTACTATGGGAGCTATGGTGGGAAACGAAAAATTTTTTCCAAGTTCCCATACAAAGTCAGTCAGCTGATCGGGAATTTTTCTATGGGAGATCGAAAAAATTTTCACGTTTATTAGTAGGTTAAAATAAAAGAATTTGTTTATGTATTTTAGAAAATTGTTTATAAACCACATGGTGCTAACTGGTAAAATAGTCAGTGAATCAGTGTCCAAATGAGTTGGTAGTGTGTAGTGTACGAGTGGTTAGAATCTGTAATCAGTCATCAGAATTTTAAGGAACACAAAATTCCTGCTTTATAATTATTTAATAGATTTTCTTCAACCTACTGCGATAAAATTACTAGGCGGAATGTTTTGGGAAGTTTCTGAATGTGTTTAGTAGACATTTCACGTAAAAAACTGGGGCAGTTTATCAAGAATTGCAAAGTAGGTATAGAACTGCTGCATAAAATGTGTAGATTTATTACTTATTCCGGTCGATAAGAGTGATATACTTACTTACTTGCATCAGCAAAGAATCACATCTTACGGTTTTTATGATATACTACAGCCATCTAGTGGAGAGTAGCGAAACTAGAAGTTTGAAGAATTATTCAAAACGCCATCTACCTACATAATTTGAAACTACCTTACGCATGCTAAGCTTTTTGTGCGAGGTCTGTTACTGTGCCATCAAACGAGTAGTGGTTTAACAAATTTTAATGTTTCAAAGATGGCGTTAAATTAATTTGTTGTTTGGTATTATCGGCTCGTTGTGAGCTTAAAATACGCGATAAATTCTAAACTGAAGTAACTTTAGTATGACTTTGAGGTCCTTTTTAATTTCTGCAGGGTCATGTTGCATTTAGCCGACTTTCACTTTAACTTTTTACTCAGTCACAATATTACCTACTATATGCCACAATTTAATGTAAATTATTTTATTTATTTCATTATCACCTACTATAACAGCCACATCACAAGTCACAAAATTGTTCACTCATCATATTCCTCATCGTCATCCGCCACAGTGGTGGAAGTGTTGAAGATCGCGTCAACAATGGTGTTTAGAGCGTTCCTGGTCCCTTGGCGGAGAAGAGTCAGTTTGAACTGCATAAGCACGATCAGGTACGTCGACATGAACGAGATATTCTGTAACGAACAAACATGCATGCTGAGGTGTTGTATAAGGGTAAATCAGCTGAATCACTTTTTCCAAGAAAACATTGCTAGATATATGAAATAAATTTATGATAACTCATACAAAATCAAGTTTTTACAGGTACTTACCTCAGGATGTCCCTGTTGTACTTAAGTGTACAAAAGTATCCGTGGTGCGTTCTCATGTTCCTGTATTTATGAAAGTCAGCTTTGTGCGATAAGATTTGTATCAACATGTTTCAGAGTCGTCAAAGTGTAGAAAGTCTAAGTAAGAAAGAGGGCGACTAAATCGTCTATGTACCTACCGCTTGCCGCGTCTTATAGAATTTGTATTACACTTTACTGACTTTATACAAATAGCTGGCCGAATGCTCCCGTGTACATACAACTAACTACTTACAGCAGTGAATAGCTCCCTGTTGATATTAGCAAAGCCATCCAGGTTCATGATTGGCGGGTTCTTCGCTATTGCTACGAGGAACATCTCCACCTCTCTCTGCGTGGAATGGTCGATGGCACTCAGGTTTACGTTCAGGAGACGGATCTGGAACTCGTGGCCGACCTGCAAGTAGAAACCTTCATTCATTCGATATTCAAAGGTGTAACTAACGCCCTATGATATGAATACCTTATCCTCTTTCTTCCCTACGGGTTCTCCGAAGAAAAGCAAGTACATACAGATAAGGCGCCGAGCGTAGATGTTTTCCGTCCGTTCCAATTTTTATAATATTTTTGTTGTTATG
The DNA here is from genome assembly GCA_029255805.1 of Keiferia lycopersicella. Classification (NCBI taxonomy): domain Eukaryota; kingdom Metazoa; phylum Arthropoda; class Insecta; order Lepidoptera; family Gelechiidae; genus Keiferia; species Keiferia lycopersicella. The sequence continues at coordinate 8,724,961 of JARACZ010000009.1, read as the reverse complement.
TAGCCTACTCTAGAGCTGCCTTTAAAACTAAACATGATTGTTAGGTACAAGTATTTTTTTATCTCTCTTTCTTTGTCTATATAAATAAGGTAAAATATTTGAACCTGAAGTTTGATCGGAATCGCTTGCCTACCTCGTATTCTTTATTTTCTTTCTATAAATATTTCAAGTAGGTAAAATATTTCAACCTTTCTAGAAGCGTGGTAAGCCTCGTTGCATATTATAAACAACAGCGTCATGCAGTATCCAACTATCACGAACAACCCCAGCTCCTTGTAGCTCAGACCACGTTCCAGTATTTCCGACAAAGCGCCGTACAGAGATATGATCGTAGTGAAGAAGATCACCATGCAGTAGATCCCGTACATGTTAGAGTATGCTCGGCCTGGAAAAAAGTTTAACTAAATAGAATTTTAGGCGACAGGTTGACAACCTGTCATTATAGCGATACACGACTTATCTGCAACGACCCTCAAATATTGTCAAACGTGGCGATAACAACCAAAATTTTGCGATCGTTATCGCTCTGCCTACCACGCCAGGGATAGAGACGTGATGTATGTATGTATGTTAATAGAAAGGCGATTCCATTCTTTCTGTATCCCTATTCTTTTCTTTTTTTTTCTGAGTGAGAAAGCGTCAGAATTCATTTTAGCAATGTGAACAAGTAGACGTCGTCGGGTAGTTTAGGATAAAATTAGGAAACCAAAGAACTAACACGGTAAAGGTAAAGATACTTACCGAGTTGTTGCATCATGTGCGAGAGATCCACCCAAAGGTGCCTGTACTGAGCGAGCTTCAGCGCCGGGTGCTCAGCCTCCAAAGCCTTGTGTAAGTTCATCGCGAGGCCCCTAGATGCCGTGCCGAACGCGTTGCAGTTTATGTACCTTGGGATTCGAGGTGGTCACAATTTTTTTGTGTTTAGTATTGTTAGAATCACATCAATATTATTGGTATCTGAGTTTTAAAATCAAATCGGGTTAAAATAAGAAACAGCGGTTGGGGAACAAGAAATAATACTCCTGCCTTCAAAACTTTTATCACCCCATTTAAGATATGTGTTTTATAGGTGTAGGAGTGTTTTTTATAGCTATGTATAGATAGAATGTGTAATTCATTTGTAATAGATATGTGAGTACTATAGTATGACGTCATATTATCTGTACTGTACTGTCCTTCATCATTACAAATAGGGAATTAAAGCACAAAGAATAAAGTACAAATAAACTCATTCATTTCTTTCACTTACCATAGGGAGCAAAAACCGTTAAGCATAGCAATGATATGGTAGTAAGCAAAAGAGTGCCACATCTCGAAATCATCCTGTAAGTAATGTTGAGATAGGATGACGGCAAAACTGAGAGCCCATGAGAAGAAACATAGACCCCAAGTCAAAGAGTACAGGTTTGGAAACACGATGGGCACGCCGGTGATTTTTAAATATTTCAACTGAAACACAAAGTTGTAAACAATTTTCAATACATTGTATCTTTATGCAAATTTAACTAGCGGCCCATCCAGCGGCCGCGCTGGCTTTAACTCATTTTTCCGTGGAAATAAGATGTTTTCCGGCAAGTATTATACATATGAACTTTCCTCTTAAATTACTCTATCTTACTACTTCTTCTTACTTACTTCTTTCTGAACATTCAAGTAAAAGTGACAACTCTTCGAAGGATTTTTCTCTTGGTTTCTGGGGCGTGCATAAACTCGCAAGCAACTCGTAACACTCTGCACCCACCACCGTTATTAATGTGGAGACCTGCAACGCCTCTTCCACCTTATTGACTTTGAAAAACTCCTCCAAGCGTTCCACATACGACGACCAGTTGCCCCTTTGAACGTCAAAAACTTCCATTTTGCCGACCGACATTTTGACTTAACGTGTTACGACTACGTAACATAAATAATTTGTGAGACACGTAAAAGGTTCAAAAAGACTTTTACACGCATAAAAGGTTCAAAAAATACTCGTCGCCATTGAAGAATTTATTAATTATTCTATGAAATAATACAAAAGCATTTTGCTGCTCATGGCGTCTAATCAAAGAATGAGTGATACCAAAGAGGAACACCAAAGAGTTCCTACATTACACTTTCTTACTTTTATCATGCGTACGGCTAAAGAGTGGAATTCCCTGCCGGCGGATCTTTTTCCAGAACAATATAACTTGGGCCTTTTTAAGGCACGAGTGAATAGGCATTATCTAGGCAAGCATGTACCATCTTCGTCTGCATCTCCACTTACCACCAGCGAGATGGCAGACAAATGCGGGCCTATTACATATATATAAAAAAAAAAAACTATTCTATACAGATACAGCCGCGAAAAGCGAATTTTAGTGACTACTCCTCTAGCACAGCGACTCAACAAAGTGACCTGACCTTTAGTAAAAAGGCTTTTACACGAGTTTAGTACCTGATAATGGGTCCACATATTTTTGAAGATAGCCACTTGAGGGCCATGTCTCCACGATGCAATCGGCAGCAAAAAATGAGGTATAAGAATGCTCAAGAATATAATATTGTAGATAACTTCATCAAACCTTTTGTTCGAACTTTTTTGAAAGTTTCCTAGGCGTTCTTTTCCCACTGAAAAAAAAAAATATTTTTTTCATCATCTGCAATTTTTTCAAGATCCAAGCAAATTTCTTCTGCTGCTGTTATTTCCATAATGTTTTTTACATACCTTTTACCACAATTATACACTCTAGACTCCATACGAGATAAGCCCAGAATGTAGCTTTGGATATCCAGTTATAAGTAGTTCGTTTGGTTGTTTGAGCACCTGAAATTGTATTAAGAAATTATTTTTTTATATTTTCAGGTATATGACTAAAGGCAAAATAATGTGTACTGCTATTTATTTACTCTGGATCCTAGGAAACCACTAGTCCTTTAAGACGATATAAAGCTAATGCTGTATTGGAATCAAAACAGTAGTAGTAGTAGTGAAAATTGTGTTACTTTTTGGCACTCGCATGATTGGCATGACTCCCATTATTTGAAAGAGCACCAGCAAACTCTTCGTGGTGATATAGAAACTGTCATGTTTGTCGAGAAGAGGTCCATCTTTGTCCATGATTTCTGGTCCATACAGGTCTTTCTCTTCGTAATCTGTAAATTATATACCATAATATTTTTGAATACCTTTACCTTTATAAAGGTACATGATAGAGAAAAGCTAAAGGTAGAAAAAGTAGAAAAGCGACAAATAGATTGGATCTTAAATGATGGAATGATGGGAGGTACACTCCCTTCGTTTAAGTGAGTTTATGTATTAGTAATTAAGTTTTTCGAATAAAGAATAAATATAAGAAACAGAAGAATAAAGGTACATGAATTTGTCTTCTCTTCCTATCATAGTTTATGGATTGGTCTAAACCATGTCAGAATGTTTCTCTTAATCACCTGTAATTTTCTTCCCATTCTGTTTCCCAAACATATCCCTCTTCCGTATATCTTCATTCTGGTTTGGATTGTACATCCGAAACCTGTTTTGTTGATTGTCCATATTACGCTGTCCCCAATTATCACTTAGGAATAAAACGTGCAGCCTTTTCACCGCCGGTAGAAGTGGATCTGAAGGCTTGGGTAACAAAACACAGTATAATCAATCATAACCCACCCTGCTCAGCTTACTTGGTTATGCTCGTTTTGTCAATATGGTGGGGTAGAGTCGAATTTATGCATTAAAATTACTATTCTTTTTTATATTTTTTAGTACACAGTGCCACTGCTGGGCAAAGCTTTTCTCTTTCTCTTTCAAGTAAACCTTCTGAATAATTATTATGTAGCTACTACCTTCTACCAGTTTCATGAAGAAAAAAATTGTAGAGCTATAACAAGTAATTTTTCAATGGTCATGATCATGACATTCTGGCTTTTTAATTAAACACCATATAAAGAAATATTAAGGTAATAAAAGTTATTTTATCATCGATTCTCACCTTTGCAAAATTGAGTCGCATGGATCGTTTGAATACTGTCCACCTTCATAATGCGCGAGCACGTCCAATTGTAGTGACATCTTTGCTCTCTGACGCTATGAAATTATTAAATAAATGCCAGCTAAGACGCTCCATGTCTTCCATGCTCGTAGACACCTCTTTGAAACGCCTGATACCGATGACGCCGCAACGTCGCTCCACCGCTGCTAATTCATATTTCACACTAATGGCGACTTGAAAACACTTAGGCGTCTAAGTGAGACGTTATCGACCGCAAGTTTAAAAATTCAAGTTAAGTGAAATGTCAACAGTAGTAAATGCGTAAAAGAAATACATACCTCGCCTTTATCCTTGCGGGGTATGCTGAACGTTAACGGCCGTACGGCTAAGGTTGTCAGCATGTTGTCTAAAGGTGAAACCCCCGAGTCCTCGGACAAAAAGTCGCCTCTTACGACTCCCGCGGGAAAGAAATGAGGAAAGCCAACTATTTTTGACGTGACAAAATGTAGCCGGCTGCACGCAACAATAACATGACTCATGCGGCGTTGCTTCGTTCTGAGCTGTTACATTTAAGGCTTGAAGTGCAACTGAATGCGCGGAACGAGCGACAAAGAGGCACAAATGCACAATCACCTCCGCGTTCGGCAGCGTATATCTATCAAACAAATACAATAAAAAAAATCTTATGAAAAATGCAATCTTTTTTACGTTCAGCCATTTTCAGTAAATTGACTTTACAAACAACAGATTTTTAAATGTATTGGATAGATTGGAATGGTAAACACTTGAAAATAAGAGCTAGGAATTTTTTTAAGATATCACTGTCACAAATAAGTTGGGATAAAGGCAAGGCCTTAGGCGGGGAACATACATGACGCACGACGGAGCGCAAAAATATCGCAGCGGTCTGTCAGATCCATACTCTGTCGTGCCGGTCGTGCGCCAAGTGTGTTCCTCGCCTTAATGATGATAAGATTGTTCAGAACATATATGCGTAGTTTTATTGTGTTGTAATGTTAGACGAGTTGACTACAGTCTTTGAAATTACAACAGTGCATTGCTGCACGTGAGCCTCTCCCAATTGAGAGTTATTGGCATACTCTCGTTTTACCTATCTATCTAGTATCAAACTCTATTGTTACCGCCACTTGGTCTTTTTTCAAAAATAAACGGTCGACAGCTTTTCCTTTCCATCTTACGCTTAGGATTATTTCGCTATTGTTTGTTCATCTCACACAAAGAAACGAAAGCTTCGCAACAAACAAACGAATCCTTTCATCAGGTATTTGTTCATATAAGCTTTAAATAAAACGCAAAAAGTTTTCGTAGGTAGCATTGCAATATACGTGGTACGTGTGACATATTCATCTCCATTGTCAGAATTCTAAAGCCAACAATGACATGATGTTTCATCATCATTGGCCTCACACGTCTGTGACAGACGATTTAATCAGTGTCTGAGGCAAGACTTTTCGTGGCTATATAAGCCAATGCGGGAGCGGCATGACTTTCCGCACGCTCTACAAGTGAAGGTGGTATTATAGACTGGAACATGCATGTTTAGGTGTCGTTTTTGCCTTTTGTTGGCGAGACCAGAGAACCAGGCGTCGTCGTGAGACTTACGCCCATCATATACACGCTTTCGCCATTCGTCCCTATCCTCAGCAAGCTTCTCCCAGCTTTGATGGTCGATGTCAAACGCAGCCATATCCCGCTTGGCGCAATCTTTGAAACGCAGCATGGGTCTTCCAACCCCTCTTTTGGCGTTAGCTACGGCACCAAGCAGGACACGCCGCGGTAGACGCGAAGGTTCCATTCGGTGCACATGCCCTAGCCACCGCAAGCGTCTCTGCTTGAGCAGGGCGGTAAAGCTAGGCAGCTGTGCAATTTCTAGAACTCGCTCGTTTGTGACTCTGTCCTGCCAGGTTATATGCAAGATGTTTCTTACGCAGCGCATATGAAACGAGTTAAGTCGACGCTCTTGTTTTGCATACGATGTCCAGGTATCAGCTCCGTACAAGAGTATGCTTAAAACGCAAGCTTGGTAAACAATAATCTTGGTTTTAGTGGTTAGATGTTTATTGTTCCATACTCTTGTACTCAGCTTACCAAACATGGTTGCCGCTTTGCCGATACGCGTATTGATCTCAACATCAAGTGTGAGATTGTTCGACACAGTCGACCCCAAGTAGCAAAACTTGTCGACAATGTCCAAGGGAACGCCACCGAGCATTATATGTGGAGCTTCTGCGCCTTGAGCTAGCACTACTGTTTTTTTGGCATTAATGGACATGGAGAACAGAGAACACGCGTGGGAAAACTTATCGATAATGTTTTGAAGCTCACTTTGAGAATTTGAAACGAAGGCTGCATCATCAGCAAACAGAAGGCTATCGACAAATAAGTCATCGCGGTTACGCTTAGACTTTAGAAGCGAGATATTGTATAGCTTCCCGTCAGCCCTTGTGTGCAGGTGGATACCCTGTTGGTCATCGCCGAAAGCAACTTTGAAAAGCAATGAAAAGAAAATACCAAACAGGGTAGGAGCTAACACGCAGCCTTGGCGAACACCTCTACGCATTTCGAACGGCTCAGATGTATTGCCGTTAAAAACAACAGAACCTTTCATGTCCTCGTGGAAGGATTTAATGAGACTCAGGAGTTTTGGAGGGCACCCGATATTTAAAAGTGCAGTATAAAGTCCCTCTCTGCTAACGGTGTCGAAGGCTTTGTTAAGGTCTACGAACGCCACAAACAGAGGTGTTTTCTGCTCTCTACACTTTTCTTGCAGTTGGCGAAGTGTAAAGATCATATCTGTCGTGGAACGTTGGGCGCGGAACCCACATTGCGATTCGGGATATACACGATCAGCAAGTTTCTGGAGTCTTAGCAAGACTAACCGAGCAAATAATTTACCTACTATACTTAAAAGAGATATTCCACGGTAACAGTTACAGTCACCGCGGTCACCTTTGCCTTTGTATAGGGTAACGATGTTAGCATCGCGCATATCCTGTGGTATATATCCCGCTTCCCAACATTTACATAACAGATTGTGCAGAATAGGTAATATGCACTTGAGCCTGATAAGTTCGGCGTGGGTACCGTCGTTTCCAGGAGATTTTCCAATCTTAAGCTGCTTAACAGCCTTATGGTATTCCCTTATGGTAGGAAAATCATCTAACTCAGACCAGGTAGCTAGTTTCGGCATGCAATTTGCAGCTTCTGGCATTATATTTACTGGTTCTGAGTAGAGACCGATATAATGTTCTACCCATCGTTCGAGTTGACGTTGAGCATCTGTTATAAGAGTGCCGTCCGCTTCTTTAAGGGGGGCTGTTTTTTTAGGCAAAGGACCAAGGGCCTTTTTAATGCCAGCGTAGACACCACCAAAGTTCCCCACATCAGCGCACGATTGAATGCATTTACAAAGTTCGGTCCAGTATGCATTAGCGAAGTACCGTGATGTGCGTTGTAAAGCTGACTTTGCGTCCGCTAGATCAATACGTGACTTTTCAGATGGGTTAAGGCGATGTCTTAGCGCAGCTTGTCGTTTGGACTCGAGCAGGGGTGTAATGTGCTCGAAATTTTCGGCGAACCAATCCCGGTTTTTGACTTCCTGATAACCGAAAGCCGTACCAGCTACTTCTGTTAGTAGCTTTTTGACTTTGCCCCATTCTTCCTCGATATTAGCGTCTACATCCCAGGTGGCAACTTCGTCCCGCACCAGCTCCTCAAACTTTCGGATCAACTCATCGTCTCTGGTTTTGGGAAGATCAAGCTTCTTCTTACCGGGTAATTCGGATGAATGGATCTTTTTGTGAGCTATAGCAACATGTGAAGCCACCAAGGAGTGATCTGTGTCACAATCAGCGCTATGAAAGGTTCGCGTGTGCAGAGTCTCGCGGAGATTTTTCTTTTTGGTCAGGATAAGGTCCAGTTGATGCCAGTGGCCAGAACGCGGATGTTTCCAGGACACTTTGCGAGTTGCTTTGACTTTGAAGTAGGTATTGGTAACACACAGTAGGTGTTTAGAGCATAACTCTAATAAACGCTGTCCGTTTTCGTTTAACTTCCCTATACCATGGTTACCTATACAGTCTGGCCAAGCAACGTTGTCCTGTCCGACCCTAGCGTTAAAATCGCCCAGAACGTATAAGCGGTCAGATGACTTTATGCCGCGTAAAGTCTGGTCGAGCTGGTCATAGAACTGTGTTTTAGCTTCATCAGTTGAGGATAATGTTGGTACGTAAGCAGATATTATTGTTACGTATCCATGATTCGTATTTAATCGCAGCAACATAATGCGTTCCGAGATGCCGCATGGAGCCTCTATAGATGTTAAGAGGTCGTTGCGGATAGCAAAGCCAACACCATGTTCGCGCACAGCGCTGCTGTCCTTTCCTTTCCAATAAAATGTATAGTGTGTCTCACGCAAGGAACCCTCGTCAGGGAGTCTGGTTTCTTGTAAGGCACAAACAGCAATGTTCAATCTGTTTAGTTCGGCGTCGATAACGGCAGTTTTACGCAGATCTTGTGCGTCAATAGAAGAGCCTCCACAGGTGTCAGGGAGGCCTGTCCTCATAGTACGGACATTCCATGTTGCAAATCGCATGGATAAGCGGAATGGGTTTGTGTTGTTTTTTTGCCTTGCAGTCGCAGGTGTACAATTTAACGGCGCCGATTGTCCAGTTGAGGCTGGTGCTCTCTACACCCTAAAAGAGCAAACCAGCACCGGGGCGGAACAGTACCTTATTGGTTGGGGGCTGCCCAACTTGGAGCGGGCGGTAACTGATCAGTGGGTCTACGATGGACCCTCCCACTGACGGAAGCGACCCCTGGCGCCTGCACTTACGCCCATATGTGCAGACTTATAACCGGTCACTGCCACTTCCCGTGTTGGTATCCGCATGACGCGGGTGAAGTTTCCTCTCCACAGACACTGCGTTGCCTGGGACGCAGTTATGGAAAGCGCAGGGTTGCCCAGGACCTGCGCCACCCTCTCGGCCTCCTGGCTGATTCCACAGGAACGACGAGTCGATACGTGCGGAGCCAGGTCGGCTGCAGGAGTCTGCTGCACGATAGACCTCTGTCACTCGCGCCTGACGGAGACCCCGTTCCGGGTTTGATATGGAGTTGTCCTTCTCCAGGACCCTGGTCTGCTCGGGTCGGGTTTCTCCCTCGGTCGCTTCTTACGACCCCCACGGGAGGAGATGGGGAGGTGCTATTCTACTCTGCCGGCACTAACAATTAAAAATGCGACTTTTCTGTTTCAACTTCATTAAGGCCTCTATCACACTTCAGCGCCATAATAACGGTGCGCTAGCTTATGCACCTGTCAGATCTATACGACCCAGCGTTAACGCATCGCTAACGCAGCGTCATACGTTGAGCCTACGTTGAGAGTAGTTTTTGTACGTTTCTAGTTTGGATTTGACTGGCGTTATACGTTAGCGCAGCGTTATTTTTGCCCTGAAGTGTGATAGAGGCTAAGTTTCTCCTACATAAAAATAGTTCGTGTAAAAAATAGTGCGCCCTATCTATTAAAAAAGTTCTAATCAAGTTAATCCTCACTACTAAATCAATCAAAGTCTAAAACGAACCGACAATTGGGTTTAGCCGATGTCAGATTAACCTTAGGGATAATCCGACTGATTTCCTGTTTTCGTCCAATCTAAACGGTCAGGTTGCGAAAGCCTGAGTGGAGCATTCCGAATTATACGCAAACCTGCAAACAATACATTAATTTGTTTTAGTTTTTAGCCTCGGCTTTTAAGTATTTTCATGACTTTTCTCTGCATTCAAAAAATTAAAAATTCTTTATGAAATAAGCACTTGTCGATGGAGCAACCGACGTTCCATTCTTTTCTTCAGAAGTGACTTTACCTCTTGGTACGACACAACATTAAATTTCTCTTTTATCTGCTGGAAGTAGTTTCTTCTAAGTCTTCCTCGACCTCTTTTTCTTTCCTTCTACTTTTCCTTCTATTATCGTTTTCAGGAAGCTGACGTATCAAACGGCTTCTTTCCCCTTCTGTTCTCTATGGTTCTCAACATATTCTCTTATTTAAAATATGACTTCTTTTTGGAATTGGAATAGGAATGGACGTTTTAATACCAAAGTGGGTATGTGTGACACATACTCGATTACTTTTTATAAAACAGCGTAACTGTTACTTGACAAAATATGTAACGTACCTCGATAACTTTTGCTTTTGTTTAGATATCACGCCTAGTTACGATTAATTATAAAGTACGATTAATAAGTTTGATACATAATGATTGAATGGGTAACGAAATAAGTATCATTAATTCGTTGGATAAAAAAATTAAATCACTTCCCTATTCAACCGATTGTAAGAATATGGGGAAATTTAATAGTTAGGTTTGTTAATGTTCTGAATTTACTCTTTCACCGAGTATTTAAAGAGAATTTCATTTTATTCTGCAGTAAGCAAGCAAGATAAGAAAAGCAAATTTTTTTTCTCTTTAAACATAAAACAGAAATCATAATGGACCGTGAGTAAGAAAGAGCCTTGAGGAAAATTGTGCAAATATAGTTGCAATAAGCTTCTAGCTTACCGGGATGCGTTAGTACAAACCAGACTACAGCACAGACAGGGGACTGTCTGTGCTGTAATCGGGATGTAACAGTAAACATGCTCCAAAGGGGACTACAACACAGACATCATTAATGATCAATGCCAAGTTAACGATGAACTACATTATTTGTGATTGTTGTTATTTTAACGATTACCTAATGGTGTTTTAATGATAAATTATAGTTTAATGACACATATATTAATGATGAATAACCAATCATAATGAATAATGACATTGAAATTATTAATAACAATTTTAATGATTAATGACACTTAAATGATTAACGATATGTTAACGATACATGATATTTTTAATGATTAATGACATTATAATTAGAAATACAAAAGCCACTCAAGCTCAAACATAGGTTTGTTAGGCACAACCTATCCTAACCTGGCGTTGACGCCAGGTTAGGTTAGGTTAGGTTAAAACTGCGTCCACAACGCACGAGCCGAGCCAGCGGAGCGAGCGTGCCCCAGCAGGGGCCGGCGATGAGCCAGAATCGACACAGTGCATTTCAAAACTAATGTAATTGCGAAGAGACTGGTATGAGTGCTCTGTGTTGTAGTCGTTTTTGTACGTCCGAACGCTGTACCAACCAGACTACTACACAGAGTATGGATGTCTGTGTTGTGGTCGGGTTTGTATTTACGCTACCGGGATTGAGATTGTATATAGTTAACGGTTTGAAGACAAAATGCTCTGAGAGTTTGTGCAAATACAGGGTTATTTTTTAGTCAATACACAATTTTTGGGCTGTTTTTATTCATGATTATGAATGACTTTTACTATGGGGTCACCCGCGAAATCTCAAAAATGGGTGCTCCATAAAAAAAACATAGCGACTCGTCAAAATGCATTGAACACCCAATTTTTGAGGGTTTGTCAGTAGCCCAATAGTAAATGTTGTTCAGAATCATGACTCTACGAAGTGTGTGTACTGACAAAAAAATATCTAGTGTGTACGCGAACAGCCGGTCACATGTGAAAAATGAATATATGTTGTCAGGTCATCGAAATATAGAAGATCGACACGGATCGCACGATGCTCGCCAAATAACACTAGATGACTGCCACCCAAGGCTGAACATATACAAAAATACAGCAATAAAAATATCACTAAACATAGGGCCTACTAGGCCTGTGCAAGTAAACAAATAAAGTCAATGTGAAAAACAAATTATTGTGTTTCATAAGGGTAGCGAATTGTATGCGTCTGAAAATATATAATTTTACACACATAGAAGTTTATTTTATTCATGCCCTCACAAGCATCTAGAAATACGGCTAAGCAAATGCAGTCAGTGGTTGAAAAACAAACAGCTGTCGGGGAAGTAATATCAGCAGGAGAGAGAGCATCTTGGTCGAGTATCCAGAGCAAACAGGAGTTCTCCATTACAAGACCGACGGGATCTACCAGATTGCAGGCGTAAGGAAATGTTTGTGTCTTTAAGTGCCTATGTAGAGGCGGTCTAAAAATCCTGACACTAGGATTCATTGGGTCGTTGGACGACTCAGTGTGCCACACGAAAAGAGAGAGTGCCTATGGTATCGAAATCGCTTATTTTTTCTTTTTCATTACCTCATAGCCAACCTTAGGTAGATTTAATAAAACCTTGAACAATTACGATGATACCCATAAATCATGTATGTCTAAGCAAATGTGTAAAATATGAGTATGAATTACAATGTAAGTATAATAATGTTTTGTAATAAAAATATTTTATATGTAATAAAGAAGGGCATTTTATGTTTATGTCACCTCATTTAAAGATAGTTTATCGGCACAATGTGTGGTTCAGTGAATGACAAGAACGTATGTGTGTGCAATTATGCATTATTCTGAGACACCAAAGACGATAAAAATTGTGAGAAGCAGGTGGCGGATCGCACACATGGCGCGCGACGGAGCGCTAGAACATCGCAGCGGTCTGTCAGATCCATACTAGAAATGTCAATCCACATACTAAAACTGCTCAACCGCTGTCGACGCAGCGCTATCACAGTGTCCTCCGTCGAGCGCGGTTTTAGTATTGATGCGATTTAGTATACTGCGATATTTTAGCGCTCCGTCGTGCGTCAAGTTTGCAATCCGCCTTAACTAAATCGTGAATGTTAATGTCATTATGAAATAACCGAATGCTATCTGTCTGTGCCAATATCTTCTATATTAATCTGTGACAATAAATAGGATGTATATTTCCAAAGAATTTTATCCAAAAATTTCATAATATGTTATATCTCATACAATGTTCTATGTCTTTAATCTGTCTAATATAGTTACTTTCCTTTTCAACAAAATTTCGAACGGGTTACAACCTCACCTGCAGTGGCGTCAAACAATCCCCAAGAGGATGGTTTGCTCGAAGCAATGCAAGATTCATTCATGCATTCACCCCGCTGGTACGAGCCGACTGGCTCAAATTGCATCAAACGTCATCTGCGGAGTTATTAAGCTCGAGGCGCCAGCAATTTGGACGTATTCCCTTGGTTGTTTTACACACTTTGAAACGGAAACGCTGCTGGTTTGTAACGGGTAGATAATAGGACGCTTTTGCAGTTTTAACTCTTATTATAGGTAGGTACTTATTTGTGTTTTTATCAAAACTTTCCTGATAATGAAAAAGCAGAAAAAGAAAGTTTTACCTCTTTTCTATTATACGGATAAAATGTAATCTATCGTTTTTATTCAAGCAATTCTGTATTGATACCATATTTTGTAGTAAGGATTTAGTATGTAGGAGTTATTCTTAATAATAATTATGAAAACCAGTATTTTATGAATTAGTATGAATACCTTAAAGGTAACAATTCAATATGCTCCTAATATTTTTAAGGAAAATCCAATAAATAAACACTGCGTCATTGTAACTGTAACACAGTGTGTTTTCCTTCTGGGAAATATTGCCGCCACACTAGTTAGAACAGGCAGGTAGGGTCAGCGGTAGTAATGTTGTAACTTGATTAATTTCTCTCTTGTAACACAGTAGTAAGAAATACATTGAAGTAAAAGCACAGTGAAAAAGTTGTTTACAAAGTTCCTTTGTTAATATTCAAATATTCTAAGAAATAAGTCTTGCATTCGGCCAAATTAAATTTAATACTATGCCTAACAGGTTAGCCTGATTGAAGTAAAGTTATTTTTTTTATTATAGTAAGTAACTTTATATCAGTTTACCATAAAGTGTGGAAGGACAGGTGAATACTGATAGGGTGCATTTTAGACTTTGAAACTTTCACACAATATTCTTCAGGGAACGTCAAAAACAATCGTGTTACCTTTTTTTGGCTTAGAGCAATCCAGCTGATTGCTTTTACTCTTTTATTATGTATGGGAAGACGTTTATTAGTTCTTTCTCGACATGCGTTTCTACGAGAAAGTTGTTCAGTCTCATGGTCTGCATGCACCGTGGCAGTAATCAGAAGTCTGTCCCATAAAATCCACATAATAGTTCCTAACAACAAACTTTACTATACTTATTGGCAAGTTAGCAGATAGCAAAAAACGAATTCGTAGCAAAAGTGTAGCGACGTAGACATAAGCTACGACGTGGCCAGCTACGAACGTAAGAATAAATTGGTGAGAACAGCTAAAAGATTCTTCTTACACATTTCCGAGTTAGTTCATGTCATCACTGCATAAGGCAAAAGTTGTTAACTTAGCAGAATGTGTAACTTTCTGATTGTGGTTCCAAGCGGGTATGAATATGAACTCACCGAGGAGATAACTTTGAAACGGTTAGATATACGGTGCGAATAGTAGTTATAATTGAAAAGGTAGGGTAAGTAGTACAACTTCTCTGGCTCAGTGACTTAAAATGGATCTTGGCCTCCGAAACGAGCTTCCTCCACTGATCCCTGTCCTGCGCCACCTCCACGCAATTATTGACTTGAAGATGGCCCAGGCAAACACAAATTACGAAATTTTACGAGTTAAAATTTTAGCAATTGTTGTTTGTTTAAGTGTAGAATTTAACAAGATATGAATGTTACTCTAATACCACATTACCTACCTAATACACAAATTAGCTTAAATCCGTTACAAGACGCTAGGTAATCCCGGTACTGGTAACTAGCCGAAGACTGACTGGGTGATCAATCAAAACCTCATTTGATGACGTCACTCCTACGGAACACAGTTATCCGTCTTGTCTCATTCTAATTTGGCACGTACAACCATTATGAACGTAGATGTAGGCGAATCTCACATATGACGCCCGTTGGTGAAAAGAGATAGGTACTGTTGCGGATCTCAATAATTCAATTTAATTTCTTGTTTTATGGCGTTTCCATTATGATTTCGACAGTGTCGAGTTTCTTTAGTCTGAGGCAATTTACTTTTGACCTATTCAAGCTAACTTCGTTAGAAAATCTGTCTTTGTAAAATAATTGAAATAAAGATACGCAATTTTTGCTGAAATATTTTAGTATTTTCAGCTGTAGGCTTACGCCAGAGCCTTCACAGGTAGGTACCTACAGTACATTGCATCTATTATATATACGTAATAATAAGTGTAAAAGAAACAGATGATATCGCAAGTTTTTGCGTTTTTCCTGTCGTCGGTTTTATCTGAGGAATATGAAAGCTTGCATCAGACAGAAGACAGCGATGATCTTTAAGATGCGCTAAAAATGCGCATCGACTAACGTCAAGTAAGGGAACCGCCGTACTACAGCCATTATGATTGTCGATGTATTCAGTAATAGCAACGACAGCCGTGTATAATGAGACCACAATCTGACGTTCCGATGGGATATTATAGCCTCATTTTAATTGACGTCTTCTCATTAGAGATAGCGTGGAATCGGAAATTAAAAGACGTATCTGAAGGAGATACACCTACCTTGTATACTACTACTACAAAAGCTATAACAGTCTACTGCTGGACATGGACCTCCCCGATTTGAGGGGTATATGCCATACGGCCATACTCACACCGCTTGGCAGACGGATTGACGAGCGCAATACAAGATGTTGTATTTACTGGAAACGCTGCTGTCCACTACCTAGGCTCAAGCCTTAGTGGCTTTTACGATACTAATGGGTAGAAATGGGGAAATTTTATTCTTAGCTGGCACCACACGGCATAAGTCATTGTAAGTCTGGCACTTCCTAACCAATCGTTCGTGGAAGCAGTTTGGCTTAAAATTAGATTTAAATAAGAGAAGCTAAGTTCATGAATTAATAACGGGAGATCGTGCCATGTGGTGTATTCAGGAGGAGGCCTACATCCAGCCGTGGAAAAAGGCTCTCTCTGTTCGTATCGGATACCGAGTCGTCCAGCGACCCAATAAAACCCTGGTGTCAGAATTTTTCAACCGTCTACTACAAGTAGCAGCTTCTCATATGGTTGGAATGGGCTGATATGATATGTGATGTCGAAGATTCAGCAACAAAAATATTGTTTTTAGGAATAATAAAAAAATATATAATTCACAAGATTCATTTAACGCCGGCAATAACTTGTTTGAATACCTTTGATGTTGAAGCTGGAATTTTTCTTCCGTCATTGTATATTATTCAAAATTGTAATTAAATTCTATAATTAAACTACAGTTCCACAATTTTAAGTAAATAATCAATTAATATTGTGAAGTTGATTAGTTTTCTACAATAATTTGATTAGTAAGTACCAGTAGTTACCATAAATCAACGTGATACGATAGACACACATAGTACACTCATATAAGACTTTCTACAAGATAAACTAAAACAAACATTCGTGCATGTAGATGTATGTTTGTGATATATTTATAGCCCTTATAAAACACACGCACCATTTAATTCGTAAATCGATAGGCCTCGTGTTGTAATAGATACTGCTAGCATGTTAGACAGACAAACAGGTTGCGTGACTTACATATTGAAAAAAAACTGATGAATTTCGCTGTCTTCCTGTTTCGGAAATTGATTTCCTGTTATATCATAGTCGGCTGGCAGTTTCTTAACCCAAATTAAGTAGTAGGGTAGTTAGCCAATCAGTTTGCGTTATAATGCAGCCGTTTCACGTTTCTTTCGTGCCTTATCACGTCTATCATTTCAACAGGCATACCAAAAAAGCGGCCGTCAAACAAAATATCAGCGGGATTTATCAGGAAATTGCTGAGGAGCTATTACGCAGACAGTGGCCGTCTATACGTAAAACTAGGTTGCGTAGTCGTCGCCTGTCTAGGGCGGAGGCTCGGAGCCGGAGGCCCATCGGTGCGATCTGCCACCCCCTGGCGCCCTGGCACCCTGGCAGCCCGTATCGTAGCAACAGCAGCATCCCATCCCTACCCGTGGCAGTGTGGTGCCGCTACCCGCATCGGACGCACGTCTCGCGCCAAGCCCGCGTAAACACGTCTCGATAAACACTAAACACAAACCTAACTTGTCAAATTTGAGTGCAGTGCAGACAGTGACATGTCCACAAAATGTTCATACTATTCATATTGATAACTGTGTACTTAATAACGCTGTGCCACGGATGAAGCGTGCGTAAAAATAATTGCTATGAAGGATTTGAGATTATCAGAGTGAGATAAGGAGTGTGTTTTTGCAAGGTTCACGGCTGAAATTGCTTCGTTCCGGGGTAGCGTCAACACTATACAGTTGGTGAGTTTTTATCACTATTTTTAGTGTTTACAATTGTTTACTAAGTTTTGAACTCATATGTGAACAGTTTAGTCGCGATTTTTATATGTTCATATAAGATAATATGACAAACGATGCAGAAAAATTTTAAGGTCATACTGAAACAGTATTTTGTGGATCTTAGTAGGTCAACTCTCATCGAAATACAATAGTTTTTCTGTATTTTAATATATTGTACTATACTTACATTAACAACAAAATTAAACTTCACAAAATATAGACCATAGGGAGGGGTACATTAGAAATTTCTAGGTATTGCAAACTCATATTGAGTTTTGATTTGTGACTACTTATCCACAATATTTTGGCAGTGTGGGCGTGCGTTTATTCATTGAGTAAATTTCATAAACAAGTGGGCGTATCTTATTCGCTACGGAATATCTAAAAACCATGTTGGTAAGTACTGTAAGTAGGTACCTAGATTTCTTTATAAGGCTTTCTTATAAGTCTCTGTTTTCTTCAAATTATGATGTACCTATGTGTTCACGTTTTATACCCCATGCAAAGGGAGTACCTAAGCAAAATAATAGTATGACAATGTACAGATTCAAAATAAGATTGAAAAATACGTGAAAATATATTACTCATATGATTATTATCTTATGTCATATAATAAAAGGCGTCATGTATAGTGATACACGACTTACCTGAAATAACCCTCAAACATTTGTCAGACGTGGCGATAACGACCGTGACTTTACTGTGGTTAACGCTCTGCCTACACCGCCAGGAATATAGGCGTGATTTGTGTATGTATGTATAAAAGGCATGTATTGTAAAAGCAGTATTTAGTTAAATTCTGTTTTGTTTACAAAATATTTGCGCTACTCATCTGAACTATACATTCCTAGCTTTGCATTTACTTCAACGACTACAGAGCAATTTCAAAGGCGAACTCTGTTTCTATTCTCTGTAATAAACTATACGGTTTCTTTGTTGACAGTGTATTCCCCTCTTTATTACTAGTGTAATACGAATACACTTGTCATGTGAACTAGGTTTATTGCACGTAATTTGTAGCCGTTGGGGAACTATGCGCTTTGTAGAGTTACTTTGTAAAAATAATTTGCATATTTTATTGTGGCTTGGTTGACTCGAGACGGCAATCGCACGGTCGTTTGAAGAAAATAAGTGAGTATGTATTCCAAATAGGAATAAAAAGTATACGTTCGAGTGCCAGGTAATCTGCATAAGTAGGTGTATGTTGGCAGTTCTTATCATGTTCGTTGAAGTTCAAAGCTTGGCTAAGCGTAACGTAATGCAATGCCAAATGGATATAGGTGACACTCATGGTATGATGATACTCATTAAAGAATACGAGTAGAATAAATACTTTGTTCGATACTCAAAGACTGCGTGTTGGATGATGTGGCAACATACAGTGTGGAAGCGTCAATGCGAACAATCGTCAGTTTAAGTTTGACGCCAGTTAAAAATATTGGTAACATTTTGTGGTATCAATGAACCATTGTAGTCTGAGAATATACTAGTACACTGACATATTCTAACTTGTTATGTCAACGTCATTATAGGTTATGGAAGATATGGATGAAATTATTTTGTCACGGAAAGTGAAAATGTTTTTATCACATACCAACCAGAAATTTTCGTTAGACGCAAAAGCTTTCATCCCGCTTGAAAAAATCTAGCAAAAAGACGTCCAATTTTTGCCTTCACGTTCCTTTATTGGAGGCATTATTTGAAATCACTTCCTTCATATTGGCTGTCAATAGAAGGGTCCCATTAAGGCCAGGGAAAGCTCGCTCATTGCAATTACCAACTTTTACATTGTCCCGGTTTGTCCCAACTTGGGGATCACTTTGTGCCAACTTTCAACTTTGACACGGAATTTCAATTTCTTTCATACTTTCTATTCATATTCATCACTTTATTTTGTGGTGTCAAATTTATTCAATTTTAAAGAAAACATTAAAAATGTGCGATTCCGTTGTAGTGCTACCATCATTGGCCTCGTAAGTCTGTGATATCTGAGGCAAGACTTTTCGTGGCTATATAAGCCGATGCGGGAACGGCATTGTAGTTCTTTAAGATAATTGATATAGGACTGTCAAAATGAACTTTTCTCCATTTGTTGATATTTTAAGTTCCTGAACTTCTCATTGGATCTACTGTTTTAGACCAACGCTGCGTCTAACATATCTCTTCAGATTCCCGACCTGATTGACTACCAGCTGCGTCACTTGATTTAGCGCATCCGTAACGCATCTGTCTAAATGCCCGACGCCGGTCGTACGCACAAACTTGCGTAACGTATCCGTCTGTCAAACAACGCAGAAACCTGCGTTGAACTGCCTCGGGTATCCGATTTTAGTTTGGGGAATGACGTCTTCAGTGTGCATCTGACAAATAGACCCGCTAAAATAGTGCACAACAGAGAAGTGTGAGAACCACTTAAGAAGGATTAATCCATCTATTGTAACATATGTCTCACAGAAATAAATGATTTATGATTTATGATTTATGATTAAATAAATTTTTGGCACGTGAAGGTTTATAAAAGCATTTGACTATCCACATAATGAAACACCAGCTTTATACGATTTGGACGCTTACTGTTGGCTAAGCCAGATTTAAGTCAAAATCAATAAGTTACTCATTCAAGAAAAATAAAATCTATTAGTTAGAACAATTTCCAGTTATGTTGTATTGGAATGATTGATAATAAGGTTCGAATGATCTTCCAATTTAAAAATTCGAAACTGTTTTATTATAACTATGACAGATAGATAGATAGATAAATCGCTTTATTTCAAAAATACACATCTGGTTTGCATGCATATAAAAACACATTCTTAAAACTAAAGAATAGAACAAAGAACTAAAACTAAATGTGTACTGACGAAACCAGGCCATAGCTCAGTGGGAATTTTGCCCACAAGGGAGCAAACACTGATTTTCAGCTATCACCTAGTGGTGGATGATCGGAGTACAGATACAGTTGTAATAAATAAATAAAATAAACAAAAGCGTGTTACGACCATAACAAAAACATATTTACATCAATTTCGAAAGTATGTGTGGAGTGTGTGGACTATAATTACGAGCAGGAGGTGCAATAAAACGAGTAGGTAAGTATCTTAAATAATTAGGTACCCTTGGTATAATGCGCAGGAACAGATAATAACAAGCGCTGTCCTAACCCTACCCAAGCCATCCCGTACCGTGCTCGAAGTGCTTAGGAATCCCTATTTTTTGTTTTTCAAGAAGGTATACTTTTAAATGTTTTTTAAATCTAAACTTTGTACTTATAAGCCTAAGAGGAGGGGGAATGTTGTTCCAGCACTTCGTAGCTTGGTAACGGAAGGAACCCTCGAAAGCCACTGTCCTGTGTTTGTAGCCAGCAAGAGGAGCCCGTGCAACTCTGCCATATTTTTGGTATACTTTTGAAAATCTTAGTTTGTCATAAAGGTACTTTGGACTTTTGTATTTAACAACATCAAAAACTAAACCAGCAAAATGCAACTGTCTACGGGACTCCATTTTCAACATAGAGGCCTTATTAAAGAAGGGTGTTACATGCGTACGGGACGGTACATCGAAGCAAAACCGACAGCATGCATTCTGGACGCGTTGTATTAAAAGTTTCGTTTTAGATAGTAGACGCGGACCATAGAGTATATCGCCATAATTAAGTTTGGACAGAATTACCGATTCGCACAGCTTTATACGTGTTCGCTCACTCAGGAGGTTACGGATCTTATACAGGACTTTTAGTCTGTAGAAACAGTTGGTTACCAAATTCAGAACGTGCTTTTCAAACCTCAAAGAGCTGTCAAATAAAATACCAAGGTTCTTCGCCTCTTCCACTCGCTCAATAACATGACCAGAGATCTCAATTATGGGGCTATGATCCAATATCCTGGAAACACTCCCACATTAATAATTTGGAATTTTACAGGCCCACCACTAGGCACTTGAAATTCGAACTTTCGCTTTTAGACAGGTTCCTTACATATCCAGCCAGGTATGTTTTGATGACAACACTGGCACATCGTTTAGCCTTAAACACCCACTAATGTGATTGACCCGTGCGTGTCAGTCGGTCACGCGTCCCGCCACGACGAGTGTTTATGAATTGTAGCGCCGTATGGCTTCCAGAAATATGGGTTTGACACCATTCTAGGAATGAGGTTTGCGGCTAATGCTCGGCTCGTGACCTAGACATAATTGTTTGCAACAATTTGATCAACCACATAACATAGTAGTAGATACATAATGAAGTCGTTTTAAGCGATTCTGTCATGGATACCGCTATTCCTCTGTAGCTAACTCCTCACTAAAATGGATTTTGATGCGGTTTTTTAATAGATAGAGGAATTTAAGGGGAAGGTTGAAAGTACCTAGTATCATAGTATTCTACATTTCGAGAAAAGCTTTCTTTCTTCGACATTAAAATGGTCAGCAGCGGATGCAACAACACAGTAACATTTTTACTTAGATAAATAGTAGTGTAGGTACCTTGAAATGTTATTTCATAAGTCAGCATCTTTATCAGACCGTATTGTACATAATATTATTATTTTTACTTGTATGTATCTTAAGTACTGGTAAATTTCTTTACATTATTGTTTAAAAAATTAAAAACTTAGGACATTTATTGAATTGCCAAAACACCAGATAGTTTTACTACGACACAGTATGAATCAGTGCGTGTTTTAAAAAGTACGGTCTCATCGGCAAAACACCAAAGTAGATGGGGAAGGGATCTGGTACTACGCAGCCGTAATTTGATGACTTGCTGAAACAGATTCCTTTACGCAGCTTACAGTTTTTGACTTTACCTACTTAATTCAATGTCCAGGTAACCGAAGAGGAGTGCTGAACTTGGCTTACTTACGTAGCATACCTACGTAAACACTATATCATAGTACTTGTCCTTAGAGTTTCATTCGCGAAACACCAAACGTAATTAATTGAGTAAAAACACTTTATTGCACAAAATTACCAACTACAGACAACAAGAACATTTACAGTTAATATGCGCGTAGTTACGTAGTTCTTCGACAATAATAAGTAGGTTCATCCTTTTACGTTTCGCCGAATTTTTGCTAGTAAATACCATTAATCTTGCTCTGTTGGCTTGTCTGCGTGTCCATCTGTCACAGTTTATTCTTCTGCTCTTGTCAGTAAAGGACTCCTAAATTCTTCCACTATTTTGTTCCTCTAATCTAATTGCAAGCACTTTGAAACTTGGTCAAAGATCTGTAAGTCTGAATGTCATATCTTAACAAATAATCTAAAAATCTGAAATTAGGCGAAAAAAAAATTAAGGTTTTTTAATCTGTAACAACTTTGAAAATCATTTGTTTCTTATTAATGCAATTCAAGATTAACTTTAACGAGAGTTGCAATGTTGAAACACTTCTTAAGTAGACGGCGATGGATTAGAACTATGTCTATGACTTTGGAAACAGACCGGGTTGTAAATATTGTGCTGTACAAACCTTTGGACACATTTTGTGTAAAAAATAACGCATACTTACTTATAACACCCACTCTAAAATTGCATTCCAAATAACAGTCGGAACATTAACTCAGAGCAGAGATGCTCATAGAGCAGAGAACTATAACCAGCAATAGGTCGTCAATACAATAGCGTGAAACACGGCCAGACAATAACTATATCCTGTTGTATGCGGCCCAATTCTCTATTCTCTACCGATACATATTTGCTGTTACATATTTTAAATTCATGACGTATCGTCGTACTATATATTATCCATCTCAAACTATGACGCAAGATATTGTAACTACTTTAGGCGGATCGCACACCTAACGCACGACGGAGCGCTAAAATTTCGCAGCGGTCTTTCAGATCCATACTAGAAACGTCACTCCCCATACTAAAACAGTACTAGACGGACGACGCTGTAATAGCGCTGCGTCGACAGCGGTTGAGCGGTTTTAGTTTGGGGATCGGCATTTCTAGTATGGATCTGACAGACCGCTGCGATGTTTTAGCGCTTCGTCGTGCGTTTAGTTTGCGTTGCGCCAAACTATGCGGTGTATTTGTCGAACTTGCGCCTTTTGTAGATGAGTCCGGAGGGGCTTTCGCTAGAGGCTAAATACATGATTTCTCGATTGACTTCTTAAGTACACACCTAAGCAATATCAACCCCCTAGTGTTATCAATCCCCTTGACTTCGAGAAAGGTTTTTCATTGATTGTAGGCAGTAAATTTTATTTAACGCACTGGGTAATTTTATTTCAGCAGTAAATCTCTTTGTGGTCAATAAACGCAGGGAAATTGCCTAGGCCACCTTGACATTTCAGTATTGTTAGGGAATTTCATTATTCTTCCTTCCCTCAAGGGTCTTGTGTGTTCCATGTATCATCTACCTACGGGATAACACAATTTGCGTAGGTATGTACATTGTACATATGTAGGTAGCTAAAATATTAGTGTAATGTCGGTTTCTTAACTTAATATAATTATGTCCTCTGCGTCTTGCCTATACCAGGATACCAAAGTGTGTCAATATATTCTTTCTGTAAATGGTAATTTTCTTTCTTAAGTTATGATTCAAAAAAGTTTTGTTTAACCCAACTCAATTCACTCAATTTTTAAACATAAACATTCGCAGTCACAAATGATGCATCAGACAATTCAACAAAATCGTTTAGTTTTTTTTACAGTAATTATCATTTATTTTATTAACAAAAAATATCTATAGTTATGTTGGTAAATAAACCACAAGAAACCTAGTACATCACTGTCGAGATAATTAACGAAACCTGCGAGAAGAAACCAAATAAGGTATTATTTTCTAAGCAAAACATTGTTTTATCAAAGAAAAAGCTCCCACGCCTCAGGTGGATTGCACACGTACTGCTCAACATTGCGGATCGTGACAACTATCGTACAAATATGAATTTGATGCAGTGACATGTGCCAAGGTATCGGTTTTTGTATGAGGTTTCGTAAACTCCGTAAAAAACCGGATCCGAATAACGCGAAAATCATGCAGTACGCATGAGAACTACTCTACTTGTCATCTTTGCAGAAACAAATCCAATTACAAAAAAATGCCATTAAAGTCAAAGTAATTAATTGCTATATTGTATCCCAAGTACACATTTTGTAACTAAAAAGACTATTATTGAGCTATAAATTGTTTCTTCAATACGCAAAGTACCAAATAAACCTTTATTGGAAAATTGGAAGTTATTATGCAGATAGAAGCAATGAGGATCTTTGGTTCATGCTTTTAATAATAGAACATTAAAAACTTCAAGCAAATTAATTGACTGAGAAGTTATGCCAGTGTAGTAGTATCAGACAAAACTAATTAATATTATCATGAAAGTTCTATGACACCTAAGGTTCGCAGGTCTTTAATCTATATGACGTAGCTTGTAAAAACTACAGTCTTACTAACAGCTAACATAAAAAAAATAAAAAATAAGTTTATGTTTAAATAATAAGACGTCGCGATATTACTAGGTCTGTTGGTGTGTACTTTGCACTATGCAATTTTTATGCTATTAATAAAATTATTTATCAGTATTTTTTACTCATTCAGTAATCTGCTTATCCGGCTATCCCTCACAAAAAATGCATACTTATGATTCAGTCACCTGACTTGCCCTGAGTTTCCCAATATTTCAGCAAGCCACTATAACGTTTCTGCTCGGTATAATTCGTAAGACCGTACGTCAACACTCACAGCCGTACGTGCTAACTGCCCTTAACTCCATTCGCACGTAGATGCCACCAATTCGTCGAGACACCTGATTGAATGCCTAACACTTTTTCTGAACCAAATTTTCTTACTACTTGGTTTTGAAGGCTCCAGGCAAAGCTCTGTGTTAACTGGTCAAGCACATCTCATCTTCAAGGGAAGGTTGTATGGTAAGAATAATGGTATCTTAGTTTAAACGCGCGATGCGTTTCCTTAAGCTTTTTACCAGCGTTTGTGAAAAGGGGGTCAAGATATTTCAGGAAAATATTGTGAATTATTCAGAGGGTTATTGATATCTAAAATAACTTTGATATATTTAACCTATATCGATTATTTTGATATCTACGTGACCAAGATTTATAAGAACCAAAAACCATTTCAAGATTTAATGCAGATAGGAACACCTACTTATGATTACTTTTACTTTACTTTAGACTAGGTACTATAACATGTTTTTATTAAGAAAGGCGAATATAATATTCATTCGAGCATAGTATAATTAGAAATGCTAGTAGAAACTCTCGACTAGACATCCTTACGACGTGCTTTCACATTTTAGCATTTTGATCGTCTAGAATAGCCTGGAACGTTCTAGACCGAGTGATTGTGCGATTTCCTACCGTGTAGGAGAAATCGTTTGACAGCTTTATCGATATCCGTGGTTGCGGGTTTCAGTTCCATGCATCTTTCTATAGAAAATATACAAATAATTGAAATAGACTGAACTAGCGCTACTTACCTAGACTTGATGATATTTATTTAGAGCTTTGTTATAAAGCGGTACTAAAAAATATTATAAGGTATGAAAAACTTGAATTTAGTTCTATGCACAATCAATTGATCGAAATTGATGTGGTTGACCTTTTTATAGAAAATTGGAGGTCTAAGCCATAAAATGACTGCTTTTCCGAGCGATATTGTTATCTGTATCAGATCGAATCAAGAGTATATAAATATAATTCGAGGCGATTTGCCCTAACGTCTCATAGTCGAATCAGCTTAAATTATACCTAGTACCTACCGAGGAACATATTTTTGCGCTCCGTCGTGCGTCAATTGTGTTCCTTGCCTTTGCTCCACTCTTCTTACTAAGTAGACATAGGCTTTGCTAGCAACTCTCCGGCTATCTTTCAACAAAAATACTTAAGACGCTTTAGGGTGTATTCTATCTTGTAAGTTTAGGACCTCTTAACCCTCACACCTCAGACTTAAGAGCTCATCCTCCAAAACAATTAAAATAGGTACTCTACTTGCTTTGAACTTAGGAAACATAGTATCAGCGTGAATCTATTGAGTAGTTTATAACTCCACATTTGTGGTTATCATATTTCATTTCAACTTTAAACATTAGTTTCACTCTTTTTTTACCAAAATTTTACTATTTACTGATGCAAAAACTGAAGAAAGGTTCGTGAAAAGCTAAAACTTTCAACAAAAAAACATCCAGCGGCGTATCGTTATGACAAAATTGGAAACAACTTCCAAATTATTTATAGTAACTGAATATCACTTTGATGAAACTATTAATCAGACAGAAACAATTAACAGAGCATTAATATCGGGAGTAGGTGGTACAGTCGTTGATTTGCATATCATCCTCATTTCGGTACAGTCATTTGAATAATTGTTTAATTCCATTTGTAAAGCAGCGAGCGGGCTCTGATTTATTGCTGACGTCACTTTTAACTAAGTAATCACTTACTCTATTAAAAAATCTATTTTATGTTCAAAAAAGGTCAGTATTTTCTAATAATTGGTGAATACCTACATACATGCGATCTATTTATATCTATTTCGTTAACGCTTGTAATTTTCTTAAAGATTTATTTGATAGTTTTAAAAGTTATTGCAGTTATATTACCTATCCATTCTAATAGCAAACTATGGATTGATTCATCTAAAATAAAATAAATTTGACGTCTCATATAAGTAGCTTTAGGATTCGCTTGTTTATTCTAATTTTACTTTTTTCTACTGACTTCTAGGTACCTCCTTCTACCTGAGTACTGCAACTTTATAGTCACAAAAAAAAGTTAAAAGTAACCGCCCTATGTTACTCATAGACCTAGATAATTGGCCTGGGTAAGAATCATTTTATTTATTAAAATAATGAGTGCGGCGCAGAAGTTGAAGAAAACATTTGCATATTTTACGTCAACAGGCGCACATGTTAAAGCCCAAGCCAACTTCGCTAGTTTTAGTTTAGGCTTCACTTAAAACTTGCCAGCCAGCCTGAGCCGGGAAACTTTATCGAATCTCATTAAAATTACATGGCGCGCATCTCTTGCTAAATAAAATCAGAAAGTTCATTAAAGGAAATAAAGTATAAAACAAAATATGATTTTAATCAAAAATTTACCAAAAAGTTGATAAAACAGATATCTTCATATATACTTTATCATCATCAAACGTAAGAGCCATGTGGTGAGCCACTCTTGTCGGTGGAGCAATTTCCATTCTTGTCGGTACCAGCCAATGTTTTGAACTCTTGGTACGACACGACGTGAGGCTTTTCTTTTATTTGAGTAAAGAATGTACGTCTTGGTCTTCCTCTACTTCCTTCATATACACCCGTTTTGATTTTGCAGTTATATTTATTAATTTAAATCTGCATAGACTCATTGTTCTACTGACGCTACTTGATAAAAAAATATTAGAATCAGGATATCAAGAAAAATAACTTTGCTACATGAAAAGTTTCGGTATTTTATTTTACACACGGGACAGGGTACAAAAAGTTATATAAGTTTAGAAAGTTTACTATAATCTTATTATCTCCATACCAATAAAAAGTGTACGTAAAAAATCCAGTTGCAAAGCGTCCGATTCCCGGAAAGGGCAGAAAAAGAAAATTCAATCCAAAACGGATTCTCAGAAGTTTCTTTGAACAGTTGCTTGTTAGGTTATACGTGAGTAGGTTAGTAAATCTCAAGAAGTAACTAGTATTCTCTTATAATATTTTATTTACAATTTCTCTTAAACATTATAGTAGACTGAGCTAAACTTGATAGTAGACCCCACGTACTTGTAACTAGTATCTAGAATCATCAGTCAGTCGGACCTTTGTGCAAATGACAGTGAACTTGCATTGAGTTCAGGTAAACTCAAGTCCAGATATGGCTTTGAGAGGCTTGAATTGTTATGAACTCAGTTCCAATTTCTTTGTAATAGTTCATACTGCGAAACGAATTACATCAACGAGAGTATTAAGTTTGGGTAGGGATCCATTTAAGGGATAAATTTTGCTAGTTTTAATTAGTATTTGTATGAAAAACCAGTGTTAGTTGGTCCATTGAATGTGTAGATTGATGTACTGGCAATAGATAGTGCTCAACAGTGGCAGTCGGTCCATATGCCGAACGCTGCAGATTTAATGTTTGCGATCTGGATGTTCAAGCCAGCCGTCATTTCAAAGGATTAGGACGTAGGACGACTCGGTGTCCCACACGAAAAGAAGAAGAAAAGAAGAAGAAAGGATTATTTTCTGATTGACGCCTTTTTTATCGAGAAGTCGGAATTTTACCTAATATCACAAAGATTACTGTAAATGCATGTACAAAAATACTAGTTTATTTTTAACCCTCATTACGAAACCCTTCGTGCGCGTGTCCGACTTGCATTTGGCGGTTTTCTTTACTTTGCGACTACGACTTTTAACTATTTATATTTTATTAGCTTTTGCCCGCGGCTTCGCACGCGTTAATATCGTAGTAAAATAATTCCCTGCTGGGTAGAAAGTGTGAGAATTTCCCGCTATCTTTTTTGGAATATCTAAATTATACCTACTACATATTTACTTTTTTTTTGCATCTTTTACTTATTTATTTTACCTTTATACAATAAAATTTACTACAGAACCTCTCTATATACAATGTTCACAGCTTTCTTGTCATTAGACAATACAAACATGTTTTCTTTAGAGGTTACTCTTGAAAGAGCGACATATAGCTGACCGTGTGAAAAACACTCAACACTCAAATCTAAGCCTGTAACGTTGAAAGTTTGACCCTGCGATTTGTTTATGGTCATCGCAAAAGAAGCCTTTACCGGAAACTGCAGGCGTTTAAATTCGAACGGTAAATCCGATGGTCCAGACTGATATTTTTCCACTTGATTTGGTGATTGTATGCTGAAAGTGGCTTGGTCGCTACCTTTACTAATGTATTTAGTAACATATTGGATTGATTTTATTGAACTGCACAACTCAACGTTGATGTGGGCATCAAATATTTTCAATAGGAGCGGATTGTATGGAACAATCCATCGGTTATCTATATCGTGGTTTCTGACGGTAGCATTATGCCCACCCTGTTCCGGAGATCAGACAGGCACGCGCCGCGCCGCCGCGCGCCAGCCGACCGGTACCTACCTACGCTACGGCCGCAAAGACGCTGGCGCCTATATTTTAAATCTGTAATATCTTCGAAAATATTCATCTAAATGACATGCTGTAAAGGGCTTTATTGTTCTATATTAAATGCAAAATTGGTTTAAGTTACTTAATTCGATAAGGATTAATGCTGTATTGCTTAAAATCACTTCGTAAATAAGCCCGGAGGCAAAGGCGCTGTCCCTATATTTTAAATCTGTAATATCTTCGAAAATATTAATCTAAATGATATGCTGTAAAGGGCTTTATTGCTCTACAATAAATGCAAAATTTGTTTAAGTTACTTAATTCGATAAGGATTAATGCTGTATTGCTTAAAATCGCTTCGTAAATAAGCCATTATTTCTTGTGGAAAGTAAAGTGTAAAAAGTGGTTATTGTGGGTTATCCCTAAGAGGTACACAAATACCACCACGAACTTTTTTGTAGACCTCTTTAAGATATACAATACTTCAGAACATTATTTTGATCTATCTCCTAGATTTCAGCCAGCGTTTGCAATGTAAGCCCAAAAAACTGTTTATTTACGACTTCACATCAGAAATCCTAAAACTATAAGTATTTCTCTAATATATTAAGCATTTTATTATACATAAAAACCTTCCTCTTGAATCGCTCTATCTTTTGAAAAAAATTTTCATCAAGATCTGTTGGGTAGTTTCAAAGATATAAGCACACATACATACATACATACATACATACAGACGCGCGCGAAGTGACTTTGCTTTATACTATGTAGTGATAGTGAAGTGATAAGTATGTTAGGACATCGAACAGGCTACGTAAAAAAAAAATATATGTTTGTTGTAAAATAGTTTCAGCACTCAGTACCGTGTTACATTTAATAATTTATAATTGTTTCATTGCATGCAAGAACAAAAATAAATTACTAAGTATTATGTAAATTCTCAAGAAAAGTTATATTTAGGATTGGATATAGTAAAAATGCAAAACCTGTGCAGAAAATTAATATTTTTCTGCACGTAACATTATATGCTATTTTTATTCCATTTGATATAAAGTAAGGTGTCTTATATCGCAGGAGTTGGTAGGAAATCGAGATGTGTGTACCATCAAAATGTACAATATATACCCCAAAGAAAGTAAAGCTAGTTAAACTAGGTGAATATTTCCAAATTCAAAAATAAACGTTTCTAATTTTAGCTGAATATCAATTTTAAAAAGCTTTGCTCGGAAGACTTTCCTCGCTCAAAGCTCCACTGTTTTCATTGACCTATAAAGTTGTAAGTATTTGGTTGCACCAAGCTACGAAACCTCTTGATGATTAGTTCCAAATTCAAATATAATTAACTATATTGTTCACTGAGTTTTAATAAAGCAAAAGAAAAATGCTTAAAAGTATTGGCCAAAACTACTACATACTCTATTTATAGTTTCCGAAATATTCAACTTTTATATTAATAAATGTAAATATAATATAAAAAAGTGTTTTGACGTCAGCCAAACTAGAGAGATATGACGTCATCTATTCATGTTTTCATGAAAAATGTGGTTTTAAAAGTAAGATACTTTTAGTATTTCAGTCAACATACCCACAATATTAGTTCCATAATCAAAAAGCTTTGCTCAGAATACAGAGTGGTATGTTTACATCTGGCTGCACAAAGCTACCAAACGTCTGCTTTAATTAAACCTCTTGAAGTCCTCGTGCTAGACTGAATAAAATACACTACTCATCAGAAAAATCGAGGCAATTTCGTTTTTATGATTTGACAAAACACTCAACCTATAAAAAAACTATTTTGAATTTGGGACATTCTCGTTAAGTTCATATCTTAAAGATATCATTTTACTCACTATCCCTCGATATCAGGCATTTGTTTCAAAATAAATACACTGTTTAAATAATGTGATTCGCACGAAACATAAACATGCAAAATGTCCCGGCTTTTTTATAAGAAATGTAAATCATAGGTAGGTAGGTATAAGAAGCTTCTTCTGTTTCAACATAGATTTCAGGAAGATTTATTACTTTAGAGAAGTGTATGCTTCGTTGGCTTTAGACCCTATTCTTGGTTACAGACAAGGTCTAAGCGTTAGACCCAAGGGTACTGAAAAGGGCTTTTAATAACAAACTATGGCGTTTTGAACCCAATTTGCGCTTGGATTTGTGGCTAAACATGTATTCTGTGTATACAATCATTATAACAAGTAACTAATTGCCATACAAAAAGTGGATTTAGGATAGTGGATTAAAAGCGGACTTAAATATTTGATTCCATTACTTTATTAGTATTTTTAATTAAAAATAATACGAGAACCCTTTTTGTATTCTGACTTCTAATGGAGCAAAATATATTTGAAATTTTCTTTAGTAATTAAGCTTTTACCTCGCTTGCTCTATATAAGCTTTCCCTTCTTTCTTCCCCCGGGAGTCACGTTCTTATGACTCGCTCCGTATTTTATTAATTTAGATTTATTTTAAATTGAAACATTTTTCCTTCCATTTCCTTGTTTATGCAATTATAAAAAGGGGTTTGGTATAACTTAATAGCTTCACCTACTTTGTTTTGTTTACTATTGTAATTGTGTTATTTTTTAATGAGCAAATTTTAAAGTATGTTGCAATGTTCGACTGGAAAAAAGCTGATTATTTTGCTTTAAACTATTCACTGAAAGCAATTTACTAATTTAAAATTTTACCACACCAGCGGCATAACTGAGACAACATACATATATCACGCCTTTATCCCTTGCGGGGTAGGCAGAGCGTTAACGGCCGTAAGAATACGGTCGCTTTCGCCACGTCTGACATTTTTGAGGATTGTTTTCCAAGGATGTTTCAGAAAGCATGTGTATCACTATAGTGACAGGTTGTCAGCCTGTCGCCTAAAAATTGTAATACACCAATACCCTCGAGTCCCTTAGTCGCCTCTTACGACACCCACGGGAAGGATGTGGGGTGATGCTATTCTAAGCCGGCATCACACGGCAACCATCACATTGAGACAAGGTGCAAACAAATATCTTGTATTATTTTTCTGAATCCGGAGAAAAAAAGTCGATGGTTTTTTTTAAGATGTACCCCAACGATCCACACATCAACCCTACCTACTGGCTTAATAATTAACTTTAATGATTATACGTAGGTACCTATTACATGAAATGCATACAAATTCAGTTAATTTGGAAAATTGTGTACCAACCTGCTTACTACAAAACTTAATGAAAAACAAACACAATTTTGGTTCCGGTTTTAAAGTTTGACACTGATGCACTGCGGCAACGATCTGTTTGCTTATCAAATATTCAGGATATGCATAGTAATGGCTACGTGAAATACCTACTGCAGGATAACGTGATGCTTGGTTACATGATGGGTGACCGTCGTTACCGTATTTTATAGGAATGTGTAACAGCTAATCCATTCATTCAGTACGTGTACTAAGTAGATAAATATATAAAAATATGAAACATATCATTCGATTTATAGAACTAATAAACAGGAAAGCGCTAGTAAAGGCGCATCAACGCCGATCTGATAGGAGTCGAAGTGGTCGCCATGGCCGAAATCGGTCGGAGAGATCATCATCAAACGAAAGTTACTTTTGCTGCTTGCTAAGAAAATATTTTTTAAAAGTCATTCTATATATCCAAATATTTAATTTTAATTTAAATAAAACTATTAATTTAATTTTTTTTCTTCTTTTACTAAAAATATCAAACATACTTGAATCACACAATTACGATGCTAGGAGGCAAGTCAAGCTTTTTTATTGTGCAACAGCTTGAACTAGTTTTTGTACCGCATGCCCATTGGATAATTTCATTTGCATTCTTACTATTATAGTGGACTTTGTAGAAAAAAATAACATAAAGTAGGGAGTCCATTTGAAAAATATGACGATCATTACGTTGTAAACTAAAACGTTTTAATGAGGTGGATTGCACACGTAACGCACCACGGAGCGCTAAAATAACGCATCCGTATCGCAGTGGTCTGCTAGAATTGTTAATCCCCATTCTAAACCCGCTCAACTGCTGTCAACGGATGCGTTACGGCCGCGTTATTTTGAGGGATGCGTCAACAGCTGTTGAGCCGTTTTAGCAAAGTTTTAGTATGAATCTGACAGACCGCTGTGTTGCAGAAGCGTTATTTTAGCAGAGCGTTGTGCGTTAAGTATGCGATTCGCCTAATAGTTACTATATTGTAATTTCTATCTATCATGTTATCATAGTTATCATCAATTATGCCTATGACAATTGGTATCAATATGTTTTAGGCTTTAACATTAATGACTTTATTGGAAGGTACCTATGTCAATTATATTATCCAATATCCAATATTAGATATTAACGAGCGATCTAGCATCATTCATTTACCAATTACTGTCCTATTGACATGACCCACGCACAAATTATGTTCTAACTCGGAACAGGAGTAAGAAGCATGCACGTACGTAACACCATTCCCAAAGGATTTTTGTCAGTTGATATGCGTAAGAACTACATTTAGGATACGTGTATCGACTTTTACTATAGGGTTCTTATTTATTGAATTTATTACCAAATAACTACTCTGTCTCTTGCAAGGTAAGGATTAACGTTGGATTTCTAAGGCTTTTTACACATTTAACGCACAACGCAGCGCTAACACATCCGTAACACAGCGCAGCGGTCTCTCAGATCCATACTACATAAGCAGCTGCGTTATTTTGACGTGGTTGTGATATTTTTGTATGAGGACCGCTACGTCATTTTAGCATTGGGGGTTAAGTGTGAAAAAGGCCTAAAGCTAAATACTTATTTCTTGCTATACACGTCGTCGTCGTCTCAGCCGATAGACGTCCACTGCAGGACATAGGCCTCCCCCAAGGATCTCCACGATGATCGGTCCAGCGCCACCCGCATCCAGCGGCTTCCCGCGACCTTCACCAGATCGTCGGTCCACCTTGTGGGAGGCCTACCTACGCTGCGTCTACCGGTCCGTGGCCGCCACTCGAGAACTTTCCGGCCCCAGCGGCCATCGGTCCTACGAGCAATATGCCCCGCCCACTGCCACTTAAGTTGCGCAATCCTTCGAGCTATGTCGGTGACTTTGGTTCTTCTCCGGATTTCCTCATTTCTGATTCGATCGCGGAGAGAAACTCCGAGCATAGCCCTTTCCATTGCCCTTTGAGTGACCTTGAGCCTTCTTATGAGGCCCATTGTTAGCGGCCACGTCTCAACTCCGTAAGTCATCACTGGCAACACGCACTGATCCCAGACTTTTGTCTTGAGGCACTGCGGTAGTTGTTGAGAAGAGAAGATGTTACGTAGCTTCCCGAACGCTGCCCAGCCGAGTTGGATTCGACGATTGACCTCTTTCTGAAAGTTGGACCTACCCAGCTGGACTATTTGTCCCAGGTAGACATACTCGTCGACAACTTCCAGAGTAGAGCCCCCAACTGTCAGAGTAATGGGTGCAACAAGAGAGTTTGACATAACCTTGGTCTTGTCCATGTTCATTTTTAGACCCACTTGTTGGGAGGCTCTATTGAGGTCATCGAGCATTGTACCGAGGTCCTCCAGGGTTTCCGCCATGACCACGATATCGTCGGCAAAACGAAGGTGAGTCAGATACTCGCCGTTGATGTTGATGCCAAGTCCTCTCCAGTCCAAGAGCTTGAAGACGTCTTCCAGTGCTGCTGTGAACAGTTTCGGTGATATTACATCTCCCTGTCTCACTCCTCGCTGCAACTGGATAGGTTTCGAGTCCTGGTCCTGAAGTCGAACTGACATGGTGGCGCTTTCGTACAAGGACTTCAACACTTCGATATACCGATAGTCAGCTTGGCACCGCTGAAGAGACTGAAGTACGGCCCATGTTTCGATCGAATCGAAGGCTTTTTCGTAGTCCACAAATGCGAGGCAGAGTGGTTGGTTATACTCTTCAGTCTTCTGTATAACTTGCCTCAGCGTATGAATGTGATCCACGGTGCTAAAGCCTTTTCGGAAGCCGGCTTGTTCGGGAGGCTGGAAGTCGTCGAGCCTGCGTGCGAGACGATTCGTTATGACTCTTGAGAACAGCTTGTAGACATGGCTCAGAAGCGTGATGGGTCTGTAGTTCTTCAGCAAAGACTTATCGCCCTTTTTGAAGAACAGCATCACCACGCCTCTGTGCCACGCCTGTGGCGTTTTGCCCTCGAGTATGACAGAGTTAAACAATTTCTGCAGTGCTTTAAGTATCGGTTTACCACCGGCTTTCAGAAGCTCTGCCGTAACTCCATCATCACCCGGCGCCTTGCTGTTTTTTAGCTGTTTCAGAGCCATACTAATCTCGTACAAGCTGACGTCCGGGATATCTTCTGTGTAGTGCCGGGTTAATCGAGCTCTTGGATCTGCGACCCGATTATTGACAGGTGTGCATGTTGTCGCGTATAACTGTCCGTAGAACTTCTCGACCTCTTCCAATAGCTATACACAAAATTACAAAATATGCCAGGTGACAAAGCGTAGCACAAAACTTGTTTTCTTATCCAACCTGCGTCATCCCACTGCTGGGCTAATGCCTCAAACATCTATTTTTATCCAATTCTATCTTGGGCTTCCAACATGCTAGTCTTTTCTTTATGTAATTTTATGTCTCTAGAGAACTTAGCCACGTCCAACTAGTGCGTGGGTGACTTTCACAAAGTACACGTTTTGGCCCACAAGTTTTTTGGCTGGTGACACGTGATCGGCCTAGCTCCACTTTACCTTTCCTAGGCTGCGTCAGATATTTATTTCCTAGTGCACAGTATGGTATTCTGACAGAATTATTCTATTTCAGGCCTAACATACAGCGCTCTAGTTTCTGGCTGGCAAATCTTGAGGCTGGACCCTTTTATCACAGACTGAATTTGAGCGCAATAGGTGAGGATTTGCAGAACGCATAATGCATATGTCCAAAAACTTCTGTTTCAAAGAGTGCTCTTTGCTCTTTGTGTGCTCTTCCGACTTCCTGTAGCGGACTGTTGTGGCTGATGAAATATAAAGAAGTAGTACTTTTGCATGGACATATATGTCTCGCCGGGAAAGATACTATTTGGCCCAGATATAGAATACTCATTGACATATTTATATCAATACTTTTATACTACACCATTATTTTCTATTATTTTATTCCGTGTATTGTATGAGTGAAATTGCCAATGGACAAATTCCTGTTCTACACAGTATTCTCGTGAGAATAACTCCGGTTACATTGCAGCTTTAATTAGTGTCTCACTTATGTAATCTAAGCACAAGGGGGAAATGTGCTCGGAATGTAAAACGCTCGTTAGTGGCTAGCGATGTGGAAACTAAATTAAAAACTCGACCGTTTAGTTTCTTTTTTCTATATTATGACTCAAACCCCTAGGTTAGGTGGCCAGTTTAGTGGTTAAATGCCGACTTTCTGCACTTTGACGACTCCCAAAAAAGTTTCATACATCTTATCGCACCAAGCCGACTGTTTGATCCCGACAGAGAACGGGATAAGGCAAGGAGAATGATGATTAAGTAAGTCATCTCGCCCTTTTGTTAGTGATATCTGTAAGTAGGTATGATATTATTTTCTGTGTTCTTTCAACAGGCTTTCAAAGGAAAGGAACAATAAAATTCGTTTTTTAATCAGTAATTGTATGGAAGTATACGCTTAGTTTACTAGTAGTAAACAACAGCATAAACCAACAATTTTAAGGACCTTTGTTTGTGAACATGGAAAAAATATCTGGTATTTAAATATTGTCGAACAGAGAGAAATGTTACACCTAATCTACTAGATGTCATTGGGAGAATTAATTTGAAAAGTTCAGTTTTTTATCTACCTATGAAATTAATCTCTTTTCCAAACAATATAGCGTAACCGTTATCTGGAACCCCAATATTTATTTTTTTGAATAAAAATACATACTCGCGCTTATATAACGCGATAACGTTTTTTGTGAATACGAACTCAATTGAAATTTATCTATCACAAAACTCTTTTTGTAGCAAATTGTTAAACAACGCCAAACAAAATAATATTTGACAAGTTTTTTTCAGTTTTATCAGCGTTTTTAACCCCACTCACGTTCACAGCATGATGGTGAGTGGATCAGGGGAATATATAACGCGATCTGAATTGCTCAACTCAGTCAGCCTGCTGAGCTGATATTTTGGCCTGGTGCCATCGTAGATGTTCTGGGATCAGTTTTTCATCGAAATATAGACCAAGAGAGTAGATAGCTTCAAAGCCTTACAAAGATTGATTAAAAATTGTATGATAAATTATCGTATAATCTAACATTTTGCGATTCTATGAACATTTTTGTGTTTCAATAATCATCATTCTCCTTGCCTTATCCCGTTCTCTGTCGGGGTCGGCTACCTAACCTAGGGGATCTGACGTGGAACCAAGTTTTTACACGGAGCGACTGCCATCTGACCTCTGCAACCCGAAGGCTAACCTGGATTATAATCATGAATAAAAAATCCACGACTCAACTCTGTTTAGGGAGAGCTTTTAATTTGTATCACATTTAAAATAACAGTTAATAACTACCTAAGTTTATTATTAATGTAGTAAAAAGGGAAGCTAATGTGCTATCCAAGAATTTTTCACTTTTTACACGCGCCGGCATTTCACTCCATTTATTTTATTTATTATTTAATAATATGGACTTCTACCCATTAAGGGTAATTCTGCAAGAGTCAGTAGGTAGGGATTCCAGCGCAACTGCGCCGGGTGGTGGATCCCGTAGAGGTGACATCTACAAGATCCGAGGGCCTCCTCTTGATGCCATCCAGAAACGTGGAGAAAACTCTTCATCTTCAATTCTTGATTTAATATTTGCAATAAGGGCACTTCACTGATTATAATGCTATCCAAAATAATCATTGTGTTGAAATAAATATAAAATAAAAAATTCAATTTGGAGAGACGTCTTTCATTGACGGATGAAACAAAAGAAGTCCATTTTGAATCCAGTTTTTTGACAAGAGGAGATCAAGTTCTTCAACAAAGGTACTCAGTTCTATGGTTAATCTTTTTTTTCTCTTGACATGAACCCGATGTTATTTTATTTACCGCCTAACGTCACGCAGCCAAGCTAACCAAACAGCAGCTTGGTTAGCTTGGCCAGCCCCGAGACAGTGCTTGAGGGGCTATTTTTAAGTTTTAGTCCGTCTGAGCTGCGTTTACACTAGGTACATAAAATAGTTATAATTATAACTAATACTTGACCATCAAAAAGCTAAATGTAAAATTTACTACT
Source organism: Keiferia lycopersicella (assembly GCA_029255805.1). Lineage (NCBI taxonomy): Eukaryota > Metazoa > Arthropoda > Insecta > Lepidoptera > Gelechiidae > Keiferia > Keiferia lycopersicella. Next base: position 8,686,464 of record JARACZ010000009.1, on the reverse strand, counting down.
TTGAATGAATAATTTGACTTTGACTTAGTTGCTGTCACTAACGGCAAAATTATTCGGCGCGTGCAAGATTTTCAATGATTATTTATGTGATTAATATTTATTAAGTCCAAATCTACTGCAAACTCTTATGCTATGTTGTTGTGCTTGAGTTTGGCTTGTCATGTATATTTTGACAAAGAATGCTCCTTGTTCAGCCTTTTTCTCTGTATTTTGCTGTTTCATTTCCTTTTCTGTGAATGATTCGCAAGAAAATACATGTGAAGTTGGCTGGCTTGTAAACACGTAGTATGTAGGTTGTTTTTTTTGTTCAAGGTTACTCGGCATTACTGGGAAAAACATTTTAAGATACTTATTAGATTTTTTTTTCTATAATTATTTATTTTTTGCTACTTCTGACTTTACAGAGTTATTTTTTAATCAGTACACAAACTTTGTATTGTTATTCTGAACAACTTTTACTGTAAGGCTACCTGCAATATCGCAAAATGAAAATTGGGTGTTCCATAGAAAACCTACAGCTATACTCGGAAAAAATGTAAGGAACACCCAATAATTTTTTTGCGATTTTGCAGATGACTCCATAGTAAAAGTTGTTCAGAATCATGAGTAGAAACACCCTGCAAAGTTTGTGTAGTATACTGACTTAAAATAACGCAATATAAATAAAAAAGGCAAGAAGTACTTAGGAATTAAATTAAATTTTTTTGTTTTTCAGATACCCGAAAACTTTGAATCGTCTTCTTCTGATCGTGCCAGTCTCGTCTGCATAATGTGAAGACAAGTAAAAAAAGGTAAGTGTATTTATATTTTTAGGATAGAGTAAATTAATAAAAGTTATACGATCTGCCTACCCAGCGTGGGTAAAAGAATCATAAAAGTAATATAATTGTGTTTAGGTGGCTGCATATTATTGTGATAGCAATAAGTGTTCATCTATCTATCTCTTTTTAAGTACTTACCTGAGGAGGTTGATACTACTATTGCTGGTAATTTCATGCAGAAAACCTCCAAATCTTCATGCCGACTGATTCCAGAATCGGCTTATAAAATAATGATCAATAAATTGTGGAAATGCCTACGAAGACAATCCATTTAACTTGCCTAGAGCCTCATCGCATAAATCCCCGGCTTACGTTATCGAACGTATTCATTTTCAGGGAAACTGACAAACACTGACTGGTTCAAGGAGAAGACACTGCTTACATGGAAGCTTACAAACACAGACTAGTCAAAGGGGAATAGACTTCATGCAGAAAAACTGATAAATACGAGTAGGTACAACATCAGTTCAAGTAGAAATAACTGCTTACTAGCGACCATTTTCGTACATGGAGTCGTTCATTAATGGTTTGTAGTAATAGTGATCACTTTCAATAAATAATCCACAAATCGATCAGAAAATGCAAGAATTTGCTCGGCACATACGGATAACTAATTTCAATATAAAAGGCTAAAACTTAACTTGATGAGGTTTGGCGTTACTCCTGCAACGCCACAAACAGGCTATATAGGTACTTGTACCGAAAGTGACAACGTTTTAAAACTTAGGCTGTTCTCTTTTGACACACAAGGCAGCGCCAAAATAACGCATCCGTAACAGATGAGTCTATCAGACAGATCCAAACTAAAAACTGCAGTACGCGCAGGTTCCACGCAACTCTGCGATAGCGCTGCGTCGTAAGTGGACCTGTGCAAACAGCAATTTTTAGTATGAATCTGACAGACGCATGCGTTATTTTAGTACTGCGTTGTGCGTTAAGTGTGAGGATGGTCTTAATACCATTTTACACAATACTTTTATCGTTTAATGAATAGGTAGTTATCCAGTTAGTTTCAGTAAAGTACCTACCGCAAATCTTAGAAAATATCCATTCTGAATAAGTTACCCTGCAATTCGATCAGAGCTTACTGTTGATTTATCTTGTAAGTAGTTACTGTCTTGATAAAGTGCTCCCCAGGCTACATCTCTCTGAACTTTGCTGAAATGTCAAAAAGTTGCGATTGACCCTTGAACTTCAACTATTCATTTTGGTCAAGCGGTTTACCTAAAATACCATTAGTTATGATGAAGATTTTGATAACATGATGGCATTTTTGTATTACACTAAAAAAACGAGCAATAACAAAAATTAAGAAATAAAGAGCCAAATGTAATTCACAGACGAAATTAAGTCTAGGTAAGCACCTGTGGCGTATCGCCACCATTGCATGTTTTCATTTCTTTTCGTTGTTGCGGTTTTAATATTGTTTAACAGACAGCGCGACAAAATGATTTCTTTTGTATATAATGTAGTTTAGAGCGCATCGCTTGCGCGCGCAGCTTTTACTCCTTACTTATGTACAGTTTTGGTTGCCATGGAGATAGATATATTATTTTGACACTTTTGTTCTAGCTACGGTTTTGGTTCTATGTACAATTTTATTTTATGTTGTAAATATTAAATATTATGTAAATAGTCCGAGAAAATGTATTATTTGTAGAGCGTAAGACATCGCCACACACCGCACACACGCTCTACCAAATTCCAAAGGCAGTCGTTAATGGCGGCGAACGGTTGCCCTACTACGCGTCGCCTCATCATCGCCGACAAACAATCCGGAACGACTTTTCTTGTAGATACTGGAAGTGATTTGTGTGTGTTTCCGCGTAGTGCGTTAAGACAGCCCAGGTCTAAAACAAATTATGAGTTATGTGCCGCGAACGGAACCATGATCAGTACGTACGGTTACGCGCATCTCAAACTCAACCTAGGCCTGCGCCGTGACTTCACTTGGAGATTTGTGGTAGCAGATGTCACTAGGGCGATAATAGGAGCGGATTTCCTCCACTATTATAATTTGATTGTAGATATACGTGGTAGACGCTTGATTGACGCCACTACAACACTCTTCACTCCGGCTTCACTTGCAAAAAAATCTAGCGACGTTTTTTCAGTTAAGGTGGTAGGTGGCAGCACTGTCTATCATAGCATCCTTGAGGAGTTTCCGGATATAACGAAGCCATCAGGTTTTCACCGGACACCCACTCATAACACCGTTCACCACATACGCACGACCCCGGGCCCCCCAGTTTCATGCGCGCCCCGTAGATTGGCGCCTGACAAATTGAAGATAGCAAAGGCTGAGTTTGAATCCATGTTACAATGTGGCACTTGCCGGCCTTCTGAGTCTGCATGGTCTTCAGCACTCCATCTCGCCCCGAAAAAAGATAACGGCTGGCGCCCGTGCGGCGATTACCGTATGTTGAACGCTCGTACCATCCCCGACAAGTACCCCATTCGTCATATACATGACTTTTCTCACAGCCTCGCCGGTTGCACAGTCTTCTCGACAATAGACCTCGTCAAGGCCTACAACCAGATTCCTGTCAGCCCAGACGACATCGCAAAGACAGCCATTTCAACACCCTTCGGTCTTTACGAATTTCCTTATATGACATTTGGTCTTCGTAATGCCGGACAGACGTTCCAGCGCTTTGTTGATGAAATGCTGCGGGGACTGGATTTTACATTCGCATACCTGGACGATTTTCTAGTTTTTTCAAAAGATGAGGAGACCCATAAGGACCATCTGCGCCAAATATTCACCAGGCTGCACAAATACGGCATGGTGATAAATACGGCTAAGTGCACTTTCGGCGTATCAGAAGTAACATTTTTAGGTTACAACGTCTCCGCAGAAGGCACTAAGCCGCTGCCTTCCAAGGTTGAGGCCATAAAAAATTTCACTACTCCAACGACTGTCAAAGAGCTGCGCAGGTTCCTCGGCATGATCAATTTTTACCGGAGGTTCATGCCAGGGGCCGCAAAACATCAAGCGCCGTTGCACGAGTTGCTCAAGGGTAATGTCAAAGGCTCTCACCCAGTTTCGTTCAATCAGGAGCAGTCTAAGGCTTTTGAAGCTTGCAAAAACAGCTTATGCAAAGCGACCTTGCTTGCTCATCCACACAGCGACTCAGAACTGGTCTTAGTGACGGACGCGTCACAAACAGCTATTGGGGCCAGTTTGCAACAGGTCGTTGGAGATTCTTGGCAGCCGTTGGCATTCTTTTCCCAGAAGCTAAACCCGGCCCAGCAAAACTACTCAGCCTATGATCGTGAGTTATTAGCCATTTACGAGAGCATCAAGTACTTTCGGCATATGCTCGAGGCCAGACACTTCATAATCTATACCGATCACAAACCCCTGACGTTTGTTTTTCAGTCACGAAAAGATAACTGCTCACCCAGGCAGTGGCGTCATCTCTACTTCATCTCGCAATTCAGCACTGACATCAGGCACATCTCAGGTCAGGACAATATAGTTGCCGATACTCTTTCTCGGGTCGACCAAATTTCGCGGCCCGTCAGCCTTGAGAACTTGGCCTTATGTCAGCAGTCAGATGACGAGTTAGAGCAGCTCTTGAGAGGTAGTAACTCTCTGCAGCTGGAGAAGATTGTCGTTCCTGGTACTAACGCTACTATCATCTGTGACGTCAGTACAGGCGAGTCCAGACCATACGTCCCCAAGGCTTTGCGTCGTCAGGTATTTGAAGGTTTACACTCACTCAGTCACCCTGGCGCAAGCGCAACTGCCAGATTGGTCGCTGAAAGGTATGTGTGGCCTGGTGTTCGCAAAGACTGCCGTGAATGGACTCGCGCTTGCTTGTCGTGCCAGCAGTCAAAGATCAATCGGCATGTCTCTTCGCCTTTAGGCAATTTCAAGCTTCCAAGAGCACGTTTCGCTTTCATACACATTGACCTAATTGGTCCACTCCCTTTCTGCCAAGGATACCGATATTGCCTCACAGTCATTGACAGGTTCACGCGATGGCCTGAGGCTATTCCCCTTTACGATATGACCGCGGAGACCGTAGCCAAGGCATTGTTGAGTGGTTGGATTTCCCGTTTCGGCTGCCCAGCGGATATTTTTTCCGACCGTGGTAAACAGTTCGAGTCAAATCTCTTCAGAAAGCTGTCAGAAATAGCTGGTTTCCAGCACAGACGGACTACGGCGTATCATCCGGCGTGCAATGGCATGGTCGAAAGATTTCACCGCCAGTTAAAAGCCGCAATTGTCTGCCACGCTGACACGAATTGGGTCGAGTCGCTTCCGCTGGTGTTGTTAGGGATCCGCAGCGCCTACAAAGCTGATCTACACACATCGTCAGCAGAGCTGGTCTATGGCGAACCTCTCCGGCTACCTGGCGATTTCTTTCTGGCACAAGCTGATCAGACGGTAGATGTGACAGATTATTTATCTCGTCTTCGCGGTCACGTCCAGCAACTTCGGCCAACGCCCGCATCCAGACACTGTGGCAAACGAGCTGTTTTCGTGTTCAAAGATCTCGAGACTGCGACTCATGTCTTTTTACGCGATGACACAGTAGGTGGTTCACTTAAGCCCGCGTATTCAGGGCCTCATGAGGTTCTTCAGCGAGGTGACAAGGTTTTCAAGCTGCTTGTCAAAGGTTCTGAAGTTTCAGTATCTATAGACCGGATCAAACCGGCTTACACACTTCAGGACGCTGACGGGCTCGCAGATCTAGCAGTACCTTCACACTTATCGTCGCCTACTCGCTCATCCTCATCTACCCATCCAGCTACGCCAACAAAACCAATCATTGACTCTCATCCTCCCACTCAAACCATCAAACCCGCACTCAAACCAGCACTCCGCCTGCCACCTAACGCACAACAACATGTTATTCGGACACGATCAGGTCGCAGGGTTAGATTTCCTGACTTTTATCGCCCTTAGGACGATCATTGGAGGGGGGGTGATGTGGCGTATCGCCACCATTGCATGTTTTCATTTCTTTTCGTTGTTGCGGTTTTAATATTGTTTAACAGACAGCGCGACAAAATGATTTCTTTTGTATATAATGTAGTTTAGAGCGCATCGCTTGCGCGCGCAGCTTTTACTCCTTACTTATGTACAGTTTTGGTTGCCATGGAGATAGATATATTATTTTGACACTTTTGTTCTAGCTACGGTTTTGGTTCTATGTACAATTTTATTTTATGTTGTAAATATTAAATATTATGTAAATAGTCCGAGAAAATGTATTATTTGTAGAGCGTTAGACATCGCCACACACCACACGCACGCTCTACCAAACACCTTTTTTGTCAAATAATTTAATTTTATGAGTCTTTGAGGGCTAAGATTATTGTTTTTAGTTAGTTCACAAGTCTAGACGTAACAAGATTCTATTTCAATTTATTATTTATAAGATGTATCTATCTCATGTAGTTCTTATGAGAGTGCATAATTATTTATGTGCATAAATAGACATTACTAAAATACCTAATTTTCTTTATTCAATTATTCATGTTATACCTGCCCACGCGTCCCATATCATATCGTATATCGTAATGAATATTCTGTTACCAATATCACTGCTTCCACAACAACCAGTCCACTGCTGGAAATGGGCCTCGCCCAGTTATTCTCATACAGTTAGGGGTATCGCTTGCAAGGCGGATTGGCGAGCGTAGTGCAAGGCGTTGTAGATACAAGGAACGCTGCTTCCCGTTCGCACGATTGATCCTTTTGTAGCCTTTTACGATACACACGGGTAGAAATGGGGTGAAGCAATTCTAACCCGGCACCTTACCACACGGTCATCAGTGAAAGAACCTTAGGGAAATTATACAGCGGAATGATTCTCATTAAGGAGCAGTTCTGATTCGTCACGTAGCTTTCTGATCCAGCCGTGACTTGCGAATCCCACATTACACGCGCATATTTAAATTAATTAATCCAGCTTATGCGTGGATCAAGGAATATTTCCCGTTGGAATACAGTAACACATTGTCGTCGAGGGAAACTTTCCTTACGATATTGCTCAGGAATTTCTCGAATGTTCTAAGGCTCAATTTCTGAAAGAGTGGTTTCTGAATCGTCGACGACTGCTTTAACCATTCGTATCTCACTTTTTACTACCTATTCGAAACGTCTAACGTGTTTTAGAATTGGTTAGGGTTGTGTGAATGGATTTTATAATTAATACGTGTCATATAAGCACATTAGTAGCAGACTTTCGCTTGTGAAAATTCAAAACTACTCGTAAAGCCTCTGGAACGCTTTACACATTTGAATATGGAAGATAACACATGCCAGTGTGTTGCGAGCGCTGAGGAAATGTGTAATTATAACTCGGAGGAATATTTTTTAAACTCTAATTGAATTTTATCTAAAAACTTAACGTAAGGTAAGGATTCCTTTTTATACCTATATACTGAAATGTTACCTTAATAGGCAGGGTTATATTTTAGTCAATACACACACAATACACGTTGAGTGTTTCTCATGATTCAGGAAAACTTGGCCACCTGCGAAATCGAAAAAAAAAAACATGTTGCTCCATAGAAAAATTCATACCTACTCGGCAAAAATTCATGTGTATCATCACCCTACAAAGTTTGTGTACTGACCAAAAATAACCCTGAGTATGATTTTTCTATACTAGGTAAAATCTATTAGAAAAAGGTAATTGCTTTATTTAAGGTGTTTTTTAGAGTACGGATGAGTTTCCTTTGACTTATTTCAGGTCTTTATTAACACAAAGTAGTCGCACTTTGCAAACTTCGTAACCATGTAATTGGCCATTATTACTGCTTAATGAAAGTCAACAGTGGCCGTAGAGTCTGCCCTCAATGTATATAATTTGCATACCAATCAGTCTGCGGTAATTAAGTGGCGGTATTATCATCTCTGTAAATAATGTCATGAAATTGCTTTCAAACTAAAACAACCTTCTTAGCGTGGGTATCGTAACAGAAGAGGGATGAATCCAAGGAATGGACAGCAGCGCTCCCTGTGAATACAATACTTTACATTACGCTCCCCAAACCACCTTCCAAGCGTGATCAGTAAGCCCTTTGAATGACCAATGTCTAGCAGTGGACTGTTGTGGCTGTAAATATAAAAGGTCATTCGAACCAAATACATATTTTTCTAGAATGTTAATTGTGTTGGTCGGTCGGTCTGGTTTCTAGAATAGTGTTTGCTTTTAATTTTTACCCGATTATTTAAAAAACTACTTCGTTTGAATATAAATTATCTGGCATTCAAGACAATCATAATTTTTTATCATTATCACCACGACATTATAAAAGATTTTTCAAAGGCTATTTAGTTTTTTCGATCAAGATGAAATATAACGTTGGGATGAATTACGTAGCTCCTCTCGTAAATCTCCCTCCAGAGACAGTATCTGGGTCTTAAAGGTTCTAGGTACCCATTTTAGGAGCTTTTTTGAATTTATTGGCCATTTTTTCTGCATGACCTCCAAAAACACTGCGAATTTGAATGACATATTCGTACCTAAGTAACTGCGTACGATAATATATAAAATATTTAATAGTATTGCCCAGATCAAACCCTTTTTTATTTTGCTCTGTATCATGAAAATAATTTGTTTCGTCATTGTTTGTATTAATAAAAAAAATAGTAAAAAATCGCGAAATGAAAAAAAACGAAAAAAAAATTTATAAATTTACCTACGTATAACCTTATAACAGTGGAAGAGCATTTAGGTGTAAGAGGTAGTCCTGCCATTTTGGAAATCAAATCTAGTATTTAACAAAACAAAAATATGTTTCCGCCCGGGATCGAACCGGGGGCCTTCTGCGTGTTAGGCAGATGTGATAACCGCTACACCACGGAAACTTAAGAGTAAGCGCCAAAAATTAAAGTCACTTTCGGTCCGTCGTAGTGAAAGTAGAACATCTTGACCTTGATTTTGCTAAATGTAGCTTTATTGGTAATATAAATTATAGATAAGAAGGTCATAAAAATTGTAGTTGCAGTGAATGAAAGTGTACACAGACCAGAGACATCATATGCGCGCAACCTCAAATGTAATTTTTGCTCTGTGTAATAATGTTAAAGACAAGAACTTTTTTTTGTAGCTACTATTGTTTTAAAGATGTATTAATTAGTTCAATTAAATTTATTTCCTTAATAATAAAGCTATGATAATAATAACATAATTTTAATAACATAGCCCTGTAGAGTAACCACAAAATTTGAGCAATTTGCCTCTAACCTCAAGCAACGACTTCCAAGTCCGGTTCTTATCAATGTGACCACACGCGCGGGTCGGGCGGGACTAGGCCATTCATTCCCAAGGGAGGAAAACTGAATATTATGAGCCTCACTAACACGAATAACCTGACATATAAAACGTAATTTAATGAGCTACGTTTTCAGTATTAAATATAATATTAAGCGTAATTTTTTTAAGGATAGCACAAGATCCAATAGTTCTATCATAAGTTCTATTGCTAGTAATTTATTTATTACATAAGTAACGTACTACTAAAATTAAAGTTTCTAATGGTATATACTTTATAGGTGCATATCTTCCTATTATGGGTATCTATCATCTATCTCGTTACTTTTTATTATTGCGGTTCTCTACTAATCAATATCCTCAAAGTCAAAAAATGTCATGCGTGCGACGCAAAATTTTCCGCTGTGGATATCCTCATGGCTTTTTTCTTATTCTGTAATTTAAAATAACAATTTCTTCTTCTTTTCCTCCAATATATGGTCCAAAAACACAACGATACATTATGCGGTAAGTGAATATTGCCACAAACGAAAGAACAACACCGAGAAAGTACATAAATCAGCCACAAAAACAATTGTGAGAAATCCAGCCAGATAGAAACACATGTTGCCTTTTTTCAGGTCTCCAGCTCTCTTACGTACGAGTGGGTATCATAAATATGAAAATCACTTAGTGGATTTCTTATTTATAATAGATTAGCGTCTGGAACGATCTCGGCAGAGGATTTTAAATTTAAGTAGTATATTGCCGTGTGATGTCGGCATAGAATAGCATCACCCCAATCCTTCACGCGGGTGTTGTAAAAGGCAACTCAAGACAACAAAGGGATTCGAGGGTTTCATGTGTATTACCACATATTACAACTTTAGGCGACAGGCTGACAACCTGTCACTACAGTGATACATGAATCATCTGAAGGGGCCCTCAATACTTGTCAGACGTGGCGATAAAGGCGTGATTTGTGAGTATAGTTAGTTATTCATTCTTATGCTATGGGACACCGAATCGACAAATGACCCGATGAATCTAAGTTTTATACCATTTGCTACGTAACGAGTTTACTTATAGTTTCTTATCTCTGACGCGGTGCCATACTCTCACCGATCGTGATCATAGACTGTTACACTGCAACTGGAATTACGGCTCAATATCTTGAGACTCATTATATTAAGGTTCATATTCATAAATCGCACTCAACTCTGACATCGATCTCCAAGAGCCATTTTGACAAATTTCAGTCAATACTAACAGCATCTCAAAGACGCAATCAAGATCAATCTCAGAGCTGAGTGCGGTTTATAAATACGACCCTTAATTTGTGATAATTATAATTGACTTTTCAAGTTAGTTTTGTCGTATTAAAAAATATTACCGCTTACTCAAACGCTAATAGTTTATACTAACTTACTTTACAAATAAAATATTTGACTATGTGTTGTCTTTATAATAAAATATCTATTGTTACAATCTACAAATAATAAAAGTTATCACTGTATTATTTTATAACCAGCTTACTATAAATTAATTTGTAAGCACTCAGCTGTCAAGATAATTGACGATAGTTATTGATAAAATAATTTTGCTAGACATTAATAATATTGTTAGGCTGCCAAATATCTTTTGCTTAATTAGAGATTAATATTATTTATCATTATTGGGTTCGTTGCGAAATTGAAATTGAAAGTACTGTAGGCGGATTGCACACTTGACGCACGGCGGAGTGCAAAAATATCGCAGCGATCTGTCAGATCCATACTAGAAATGTCAATCCCCATACTAAAACCGCTCAACCGCTGTCGACGTAGTGCTATCGCAGTGTCATCCGTTGAGTGCGGTTTTAGGATGGGGAGTGACATTTCTAGCATGGATCTGACAGACCGCTGCGATATCTTTGCGCTCTGTCGTGCGTCAAGTGTGCAATCCGCCTTAAATACAGGGTGTAAGGCCTCGGTCTCGAATTTTGCGGGCAGCGGAGCGGCAGCGGCGGCGGCGCGGCAGCGGGGCGGGCAACGCCGACCCGTTCTCGAAACCAGCGGGCAGATCGCGCGGCGCTACAGCGGCGTAGTGTTGTGTTTGTTATTCAGTGTCGGCGGCGTAGTGTCGATTGCTGTTATTATTTGTAAGGCGGAATGTCTGAACAACGACGACAATATCTTTCTGATTCAAATTTATTCCTAACGCTCGATTTATTGTGGACAAAAGAAGAAGTGGATCCCTACTATAGGGCAAGGAAACGAAACGGCGAGTTTTATCGAAATTATGAAGATCAGAGACAAAATCCTGACAGATTTTACGACTATTCAAAAGACTATTGAGTGTGCTTTCGGCATTTTAAGATCCAAGTGGCATATTTTCAGATCACCCATAGAAACAAATAAATGCCACGCAAGATTGCTCATCAAAACTTGCTGTTTGTTGCATAACATTATCCGAGATAAGGACGGTGAGAATGATATTGCCTATAATACTGTCAATATGAATCAAGAAATAATACAAACACGATTACAAGCAAACGCCCGGACGTCTCATCAAGCACAATATATACGAGAAAAATTTAAAGAATATTTTGTAAATAATCGCATTAGTTATTAAGTACCTACCTAGTTGATTTGTGTAACGTAAGAAACATATTATATTTGACATAATAAATATTTTTTTTATTTACCTTCAATATTCAGTTCGTTTTTTATTTCTTCCCATAATTGGTTAATTATTCTTCTATTTTTATGGTTTACATCTTTGCTGTTCCATATGGGTGTCCTCTCAATTATAAGTGAAATGAGTTGTTCTTGCACGTCCGAGGACATTTTGACACGTCACAAAGAAAGTAGGTACAACACTAGAGACGCGCAGCGCGGGCGGTCGCCGCTTGACTGGAGCGCACCGCTCGTTGCCCGCCCCCGCGCCGCTGCCGCGCCGCTGTGTTCGAAAACCGGTCCATTTGAATACATGCAAAAGATGCTGCCGCTGCCGCGCCGCCGCCGCTGCCGCTCCGCTGCCCGCTAAACGTCGAGACCGAGGCCTAAGGGACGATCTACCAAAAAACTATGAAAGCAAACCACTTTGTCTATGGAGTATGTTTTGGAAAACCATACAAAATGCTGGAGTTCCCATTGAAAGTCAGTCTTGATAGGTCCAAATTTTTTTGTTTTACCGCAATAGCTCCCTAGAAAAAAATATTTAATTAGCTTCAATACATATCTAGGTAGACGACTATACTTAACCTTATAATATAATTTTGAAAATCTCTGTTATGATACGATGGCATCACCTGTGCAGGATACGATCGTTATTCTTCCACAACCGTACAAAACCCCAAAAAAGGGCTTTGTCATGCAAATGCATGAAACCAGGGCCCAGTGGTTGAACCATGTCGTATGTAAATAGAACCACGGAACCAAGTGAGGTTCACGCTTCCATCGAGTATAAATTGATCCATAAAACAATAAAAAAAAACGTCCTAAAAGAAAATTCCTTGCAGGTACATTTCTCTGTACTTACGTATTACATGAATGATAATTTATCATGGAAAACGTGTATTGCTGCACAACCAAGAGATGTCAAAGGAGAGATGAAAAGTTTTTTTTTAAATAGCAATAGCAATAATAGCAATAGGTGAGTAGCTGAGCAAGCAATAGCAAGTTGGTTGTTTTATTCGTGTTGTTTTGTTAATAAAATACAAAATATGTATGACAATAAACCTATGTCACTTATCGCGTTTAAAGGTCGTAGCACACATATCAACTCGTAAACGGAACGTAAACGTATCAACTCGAGCCGTTTAGTATTCTTTGTATGAAACTCCCTACTGCAACGCACACTTATCGGAATCGTAACGTAATCGCCTCGCCTCAGGACAAGCTCACAAACCGCAGTACGGTGCGTGGTCGACTTGCCGTACCCGCGCTTACGTCTCTCCGTACGCTGCCTTACGACTCTCCGTACCCTAACTTGCGTTTCTTCGTTCCCGCCCCCGGCCCCATTGCAATTATAGCCATTTCGTATATTGTGAACTGGGACATAACCATGCGCTACACTTCACGTTCGGATACTGACTAACCGCGAGGCACCCCGCCCAGCCGTCGTCAACCAGCGACCGGCGAGCCGTAAGCGCGGCGTCGCCTAGCCGTAGCCGAGTCGATTCGGAGCTGCTGATGGCACGGTGACGCGCTTACGATAGGTTGACGCCTGGTTGACGGCGAGGCGATACGGTGACGATCCCTTTCCGAGTTGATATGTGTGCTACGACCTTTAAACGTATGTGAGACTACGGAGAGACTGATGACGGCATTTTACGTTGTTTGTCAATGACAAGTGAGTGACGTTGACAGATTCCTGAGAAAAGTTTCATTGTACGTATACGGGTTACGCAATATTCCCATAAATTACATTTTATCTAATTTTTAAAGTTTGATATCTAATAAATGTATTGATGGTCCGCGTCAGAATCGTAAAAGGAATTAAATGAAATTGATGTCATTATCACCTGATCAGGCATTTTAAAAAAAGGAAGGTTGGAAAATGTTTAACAAGCCTTTAAGAATAAAAATTAGATTAGATTTTCCATGGCCGTATACGAGCTATTTACGAAGTAAGTCTTCAAGCACTCTCAAGTAGACAAAAATATGAGATTTGAAAATGTGAAAACAAATGAAAAATGACAGACACTGTGATATTTTTGGAATCTACCCTCCTAACACGGACGATTAAATTATTTGAATGGCCTATTTGGGTCAAAGTAACATGACCTACAGAAAACCACTCTAAAGAATGTATACGTACCTAAAAGATAAAGTTAATTTAAACGAGGGTAAATTAAAAAGCATGTTTATTTATTCACGTCTTGGAGAGAGATAGAAGATATCTATCGAGGAAAACTTTTATTAATATTTTGATACAAAGAAATCTTCAAAAGAATGTTAATTAACTCGATCGGCAGGGGACAAGAAATATCTGTGATAATAGATATAAGTAAAATAATAGCTTTTTGTCTCCAGGGATACTTTATAAAATTTTAATGTTCTTTCTAATAGATTATAAAAAATATTGGAATTCCTATGATTAGTAGGATTGTAAGTGTAACAAAATAACAAAGTCGAGTAGGTACTTACCTGTCTTGTCTACGTATAGAAATAGGCACTGAATTTTGATTTTGTAACTACGTAGGATTTTAATTCTTAACCACAAAACTTCGTCTATTATATAGTTTTAAGTTCAGAGTCAAACAAAAATAAATTGGGCGTAATGGCAACTTCTTCAATAAACAACTAGTAGTATTATATAAATTATCATTATTTCACTTTACTTAAATCAGTTATAACTTTCAAATAACGTAATAAATACATTTGTTACTGCTTCTTCTTCTTTTTCTTTTTCGTGTGGGACACCAAGTCGTCCAACGACCCGATGAAAATGTTACTGCTTGCATGGTGGCGTATTTTTCATATATAGTGTCTGTTTTCCACTCCTTGTACGTCTTCAGCTGTAGATTAATATGGTAGGGATATTTTAAGCTCGGGCAAAAGATCGTTGACCTCTCATATCAAATCATCAGTTTGTAATTTGGGGTCAATTATTTTTTTAAGTGAGGACTTAATTAATAAATTTTTCATGATTTGGACAGCTGCAAAAAACTGATAAGTAAGTCAAGAGAGGGGTCAAATATTATATTTAATCAAAATTTCATTAAAATATCAGTCCCATTCCTATGCAAACAAGGTATAATAATTTGTCATTCTTTATAAATGCAATACGTTATCAACATAATGGATACGACCACACCTAATACCACGTTCTTTTGTTCACAACTATCCTTTTATGTTGCTCATGCGATTTCTATGAACGCTATTCGTCACGGCGAGACAATAGTTGTCACACCGTCACACATCACTGTTTCACTCCATATAGACAGTTATAAATACATTTCCCATTTTCGCACATTATATTTTGTGTAACAAAAATGCTTTTAGGTGCAAAATTGCTGACGCGTTTCGTTTATACCTACAAGTTCTGGTATAATGGTACAATACCTAAAACTGAAGATTTCAGAGATTTCAGAGAATTCAAGATAGTACCAAATTGAACCTTCCCTAAAACATTATAAGCTCTCCAGGTAGGTACAAGTAAACACTGAAAAACTTTCCCCGAGAACCAAATGTCAAGGTATTAGAATAAAACAGTCAGTCAGCTGACTGAGCAGTTTATATGACAGATATTCTCTTTTTTACTTATTATATTTTTCTTGCGATAAGTTGTTACGTTAGACTTGCAAAATTCTCGGGATCGTCCGTCATCGACTGTTCAGTACAACTCTTTACAAAATATTTAATGTTGGGTGTTTACCTTTATGTTTTACTTACGCGTTGAAAATTTATGAAAACAGCTTGGCTTTATATAAAATACATATAGTATTATTGATCTAACTATTTAATTTTAAATTTTCTCGCAACACATGGGTTTGCTGGAAGAGATCTCTCATTTAGAGATAAGCCCGCCTTTGCAACAAATTTTCTTGTATTAATTTTCCATACTATTTATGCAATAAAGAATATATATATATATTTGCCCGTAAAAAACCAAGCCACCTAACCTGATCCTAATTATACCTAACTCCTGTATGGTGATTCGATGGTTTGGATCTAGTATGAACTTTCCACCTAAAAAGAGGTTTCACATTAAGTTTAGTCACTTAAATAATACGAAATTCTTTTATACAACCAGATATGAAACCCAAAATCTTCGCAAGTGATACAGCTAAAAGCTATTATTATTCCATTGACAACACGCCTCGGGGCGAGTGTGATGTGTTATTCAATACTTTTAAGGAAGGTCCACAACTTTCTGCTGGTCATTCAATTTTGGCCGCACCTCATTCAATTTGTGCAGACCGTATCCATTCGCAAGGAGCCTCTGCTCACTGCGGACGCTTAAGGCCATTTCCTGAACAAATGGATATTTTTTAATGCAACTTCGGTAGATACACAATTAAATATATGTTTATTGATATGTACATACAATATAAACACAATTGAATATTTATGATTTTTTATCCTATCTAGGTCTTATTTGCGTGAAAACACTAGTTCGATAGGTAGATTATTTTTCAAGTCCAGTGATGAATTTATGAATGATAATGTCAGTTTAGCCTTAGGCAACCTTTTCCTACTTAATATAAATATCACATAATATTTGACGTTACATTCAAATAGTCCTTCGGTTGTTTATGAATCTAAAAAAAATAACATCTATAACTCTAAGCAAAATATTATCCTTTCTACCTAGTATTTAAAAAAATTAACACTTTAATACACTTTACTTATTTAATACTTTCTTCGAGTTATTAAATAGGTACTGTTACAGATGCATGTTTTCCTTGAACTACATAGATGTTATTAAAGAAATACTTACTTTATATATCTAGATGGCGCATGCAAGAAACCCTAGCATGCACAAGTGAAGAACAAGTAGGTAAACCTATTACTTACTAAGTCCTATGCGTTACGTATAAATATACGTAAGGTTTTATTTTCTATACATATATAAGGTGTAAAAATATTAGCTGCAAACATTTCAAGGGGTGAATCAGCCCTAAAACTGAACAACTTTCCCCAAGAAACATAAGTTGAAATATGAGACTTTTTTCGACCTACGTTCCTTAGGGAAAGTTGTTCAGTTTCATGGGCTGATTCACCCCTTAAAATATTTGCAGCTAATTTGTTTACACCTTGTATACTACACGGTATAAAAAACTGTCGTAGATAACAAAAGCCTAAACACCCCATTG
Organism: Keiferia lycopersicella; assembly: GCA_029255805.1. Lineage (NCBI taxonomy): Eukaryota > Metazoa > Arthropoda > Insecta > Lepidoptera > Gelechiidae > Keiferia > Keiferia lycopersicella. Next base: position 8,669,620 of record JARACZ010000009.1, on the reverse strand, counting down.
TCGCCAATTTTAATTTGGCAAGAGAACGATACGACAAATCCCCTTTTGCTAGACGGTTCCTCGTGTCTCGAAGTAATAGTAGTCATCGTATGCCAACGTACCATTATGTTAAGGCCTCTTTTACACTCAACGTCCAACGCAACGCATTTCCGACGTCCGTCAAACGGACGCTAAAATAACGCTGAACAAACGCAGTGATAGCGCACGACGCACGTTCTAAATTTTAGGCAAAATGACATCGTTTGGCTCGACGTAGTGCTGCGCTAACGGATGCGTCGTCAAGCAGCACAGCGGTTGTGCGTTGGGACATCCGTCGCAAGCGGTTTTTGTATGGCGTTTCTAGTATGGTTTTTGACAGACGGATTCGTTAGCGCAGCGTTATTTTTGCGATGCGTTGGACGTTGAGTGTGAAAGAGGCCTAAAGGTCACTTAGAGACCGGAGTAAGAGCATGTCACAGAGTGATATTTATAATACTTTCAGCAACTTATTATGAGTGCACTAGGCCAAGCTTGTTACATGTTTATTTTCTTTAGGTTAAGGTTGCCACAGTAGCCTCATAAAGTTGAGAGTGTGCATTTATACTTCTTTAAGCAAATTTTAAACTTACATTCCAGTTAAACTGTTTTTTCTCACAGTGCAAATATTTTTAAGAGTAAGACTAATAAGATACTCAAAACGGAAAAATTTTAGTCGTCTACAAAATTACTAAAATGAAAGCGTTAAAATTTTACTCTTTCTCCAAGATTTATCATCGAGCAAAAATCTTCAAAAGGCGTCTCAATTTTTTTATGTAAACCCTTTTTACATAGATTTTTATATGTTTCACTGTAAATTAGGTTAATTACTTTAAGGGTTAAAATGATAAATGTTCCTCTTTAGAAATTACGTCGTGCGAAAGGAATTAACGGCCGTTAGTGTCAGTCACGACGCGAAAAAATGTCGCGTCTACATGTACAGACCTAGAAATATCTAGATACGGACGATTTTTTTAATACGATTTCCTCTCAAACTTGAATCACAGTGACGTTCCTAGAAAACTTTACACTAGCTTGAACTTTTCTTTTACTCTGTTTTAAACTTCGTAATTAAGAAAAACATGTGAATGAATCTTATGAAAGTAAATTTTTAGTCGTGCTATTTATTCATAGTGTACTTTATTAATGCTGTATACAAAGTCGATGAAGGATTATTTCTTCTCAAATCTTATTTTAGAGTTATCAATTCATTTATTCATTAACAAAAATTATGTATGTGAAATAATCATTGCATAAATCTTATAACTATACTATAAATAATAATTTATAGAAATCTAATAACAAGTTTCTTAGCACTAAGGTAGTGTAAGGTAGAGATGTTTTAGATATTTTTTCGTATCGAAAGTATAAGCATAAACTATTCGCCAAGTTCGCCTCTGATTGTTCTTAGCTCTGCGCTACAAGATGAAATATTGAAGCAGCAGCATTAGCGCGTTGAGAATATTTCATTAGAGGGTCTCATGGCTTGAACGCTGATCCAGCTACCTATTATTATCGCTTATTATTCGCCTAAGTTTTTAATATCAGAATAAATGTGAAAAAAGTTTATTTTATAAAAAGTATCTTCGTTAAGCCGTAGGTCCCGGTTGCTGTCAGGCAGTATGATCACTTAGACGGCGGTCATTACACAACTATGTCAGAAGCCTGCTACTTGTAGAAGGCGGTTGAAACATTCTAACACTAGGGTTCATCGGGTCGTTGGACGACTCGGTGTCCCACACGAAAAGAGAGTGAGAGAGTCTTGCAGTTCAGTAGCATGTCAGTGGCGTGCAGCTGAGCATTCTCTTCGAGGCCTCTCCGAAAAAAAGTTATCTCAAGTTTTTCAGGGGAACCTTTTTGAGACAAAAGTCGTGAATAATCGGCATTCGCCTGACAAAATGAGATAGTAGAGAGAATAAAATTAGACCTAATAATATTCGAAAACGTGTTTTATGAATCCATTGCTAAAGCCTATGCAACCAAATGCTATATGCTTTGCTATTGGACCTATGTACCAAAGTATATGCACATGTTTTTTCCATCATCATTATCACCTATTTAAGGGTATTGCCTTTGTCGGTGGAGTATCCGCCAGCTTTCTCCGTCATAGATACTCATTTTTCCATAATATCAATAAAATCATGGACCAGAAAACGTCAGGTCGATAATGGACAGATCAATTTAAAGGCTATAGGATAGCTATACGTAAAGTGTTTTGAATTTTTTTTAACAATGGACTCATGACAAGGAGAAAATTAAATATCCTCATTTTATTATTGAGCCTGAAAATAACTCCGAATATACGTTAAAGAGCACTCAAACCGTAATTACGTTTCCGGAATGGAAAAATCATCTCATACACCTGAATTGTTTTTAGAATTATGAATCTCCCTTTTTTATGTAGATATAAAGTAACACACATTTCTAGAGACAAAAAAGTTACAAAAAAACGCAATAAGTAGCTAAAATATACCCTTCCTGCGCGTGATAATAGCGATTAGCCTAAAAGTATTAGAGACAGCAGGCATTAAATAAAGGTATTAGGTGAATATACCTACATATATACACATATCACACCTTTATTCCTTGCGGGGTAGGCAGACCAATTATACTCAAAATTTAATCGGAGAAAGCTTTTCAATGATCCTTTTTTAACAACAGCAAGTACATAGCTAAAATAAAGGTGGAGAATGCTGCCAGGTAGAAAAAAGACGCGGAAAACTTTGAAAACGCTAGAGACAGGAACTGAGTGGGGACGATAATAAATCCAACCAGATATCAACTTCATTCGGACTATTTCGGACAAAGAATACTCTAATCCAGATTTATGGGCGAGTCGTTAAATATGCCGAACCTTAAAATTGTTTGATGTATCCGGAAATATTTTCTTATGGAAAGTTGTTCAATTTCATGGTCTAAATGCACCCATTCAATGTTCAGAGGGTTGTCCTCATGACATGCCGAGCCTGAATTTTTTTTTTATGTTTCGTGAAATATCTTCATATGTGAAGTTGTTTAGTTTTGTGGTCTGAATACACCCTTTCAGTATTAGGAAGGCTGTCCCTTACACCTTGCATAAAAATCGTTCCAAAACCTAATGAACTAATTGTCAAAAAAAAAAACATAAAAACTTTCTTCCATAAGTGAACTTAAAAAGCAAATAAGGTAGATCTTTCGTCAAAACGATAAGATAAACAAAACAAGACTTTTCACCGCCAGCTAGCCAGCTTCAGGAACTAAACCCACGGTAGCCGTGCGGTCGTCCTCAATCCCGACCAATCGCAGACGGAAGAATTAAAGGCTTTAGACAAGTCCCCGCGATTAATGTCTCCGTGATATCAGCGTCCAAATACGGGGATTAAACTATCTGCAAGGAATACTTGTATACCTTTTTACATTGTAGAAATTCAACTACAAATTCAAAATATATAATTTCTTTTTTGCTTATGCAAACTGCTATATATTAACATGTCGCCCCGCTGGTCGTGTCCCTAATTTGTGGTACAAGACACATAATATGTGATATATTTCTTTATTCTGAACCCCATGATAGTAGTTAATCTTCAATATTTGTATGCGGTTATGACTTCATATTCATAATTTCCATTACCTTAAAACTTTGTTAACTTTTAAGCTTAAAAGCCCATCAGATTTTGCGTACATAACAATCCAAACTCCACTTTGGCTTGCCATGCAATCATCGTAACTGGGAGAGTATATCGAGGGGTTCCGGGCTATTTGTATTAACCGCCATTTTTGAAACTTTACACCAGAGCAGTTTAAAGTTTAAAGTTTCAGAAAAAAAATCATAACTATAACAAATCGCATTATTTTATCACAACAAAGAAAATTTCTGTTCCTGTTACTCATTATCTATAATTTGATTAATATTTTTTTCTGATATTTCTCTTTTTAACGAAAATATATGGCGCTTAATACAAAGTGACCCAAAATTTTCATTTTTTTGTTCCAGGCTAAATGACTTAACCGCCTGAGATAATGGGTTTTTGTTCCAGGCTAAATGATTTTACCGCCTGAGGTTATGGTTTTTTGTTCCAGGCTAAATGACTCAACCGCCTAGATTTATTAATACATGTTCCAAGCTAGTACCTAGAATTGAAAATACTAGCTCTAAGTACTTGCTTTTACCAAAAAGTTATTCATATTTTAATCCTAAGCGAATAAATTTAAATACCACATCTTAAACTGCTAAATATGGCTAAAAATATGACTACATTTGTTTATTCGACTTATTGTATTAAGCGACATTTGACATGAATTTTACTAAGAGGCTAACTGTTTTAAGCGACATTTCTATATATTTATAAGGTCAGGCTAAATGGTTGAACGTATGCACCCTGTAAATTATTGTTCCAGGCAAAAAGGTTTAAACGACTGTGTGGTCATTTGGTAGTGAGCTTAAGTACACAAGCCTTAAATTTGTCAATATTTTGTGCCGGTTCATACATTGCACTTCGAAATAGGCCCAAAAAATACGGTTGTATTAAGCGACATTTTTTTGCTCCGATCATCACCAAACCGAGCTCAAACGACGCAGAAAAATTCGCTGATTCCAAATATGTATAAAAGTCTATATCGCAAAAATTGTCGGTTAATACAAATAGCCCGGAACCCGTCGATATCTATTTTTGAATTATGATTTTGATTTCAAATGCGAAAATTTGCCTTGAAATTGCATAAACGCAGCGTGCATTACACACACCTTAATCCATTCGCACACACCCTGAATTAGGTCTTTTTTACACTTAACGCACAATACAGCCCTCAAATAACGCAGCGGTCTGACAGATCTTAGATCCATACTAGAAATGTCAATCCCCATACCGAAACTACTCATCTCCTGTCGACGAAGCTGTCAAAATAACGCAGAATTTGACATTTCTAGTACGGATCTGACAGACCGCTGCGTTACGTGTCAAAAAGGCATTAGGCGGCGTTTCCAAATACCTGCTTTTCTTTGTACCTGACATGCAAAAATTCAAGTAATAAAAAGTTTGAAATGGTTGTTTTGCTTAGATTTTTACGTATACGAATTACTTTTCTACTGTTTCAAAAATACGCCTCCTGAATCCGTGCTCAAACACATTACGCCACACTGTTTACCGGCGTCCAGCCCAAATAAACAGACCTATTCTAAATCCCGATTTTAACGATTCTGCTGATTTTTTATTCCCATTCGGTGAAGTATTTCAGTCTGTGCCGTATCGATTCCTAGACCGGCGGAATAATCGGGTCAGCTGGGCTCAGGTCCGTCTGCATCCAATAATTAATAAGAGTTCATCGCTCTAAGCCGCGGTATGTCCACAAATCATATCATCTGCCTGCTGTTTCTTTTTTTACTTCTTTGAATGACTTTTATGTTGCGTTTTGAATTAACTGTTATTACTAAATTCATAACATCAGTGTTGCAAATATCATCACATCAAGTACCTTGTACATATTATTAGGATCAAGAAAAAAGTAGTTGGACCAAACACAGCTACGAGTACGACCAGGCGCAGACTTTAGATTGTTTGAATATGACATCAAAGATTTTATCTGAAAGCTCTTATAATTATCTAATATGGATTACTGTTTAGTAATCCATCTAGATTACACGCAGGTGAGTTTTTTCTAGTCTGACCTCTGACCTATATTTTTTTAATTGTATAGCTGTTTTTTTTCATTCGTGTATTCACGCTGGCATTATCATTCTTTACAAACTCACTCAGCATTGTAATATCTTAAACTCAAAACAAAACAAGACCACGAACGCAGTTCCTCACGGTAATTATTTACTAAACCTTGAAGCTCATTTTATGTAAGCCAAACATTTAGGGTAATATCCGGTTTCTGCTTTCCGTGTGTATACTGCAGTGTTCATGTTTACGGAAGAAACGAATGGTTCATCTGAAAGCTTCATTTGGAATACGGCTCTAACTTCCGTACTCTGTTCGTACTTCTTTACCTCCTTACTTAACGAGATCCTACCTCTTACCAGTTTATTTCTCTCTCTCTCTGTTTTCGTGTGAGACACTGGGTCGTCCAACTATCAATAACAGATTTGTTTTGTTAGAATGCTTTCTCACAGGGTGAAAGAATTTTGCTACGTTGCATATTTTAATTGATAACTGGATTAGGTATAATAACAAACACTTTCTGTCGATATAACTAAGTTTTACCATTTCATGTTTTGACTAAGTATTCTATATCTGTTGCCAAGCTTATTAATTAGACTATGTACTTCAACATAACAATCTGACGTGTAGCCACAGTTTTAATTTTTCTCCATGATCTTTTATGTAAATTTATTTTTAATTGACGCCCATAAGTATTTTTTTTTAATTAGACGTGGTTGATGCCTTCGATACATTGTTTATCACGTTGGTTGACCATATATAAAAGTTATCAATCGTATTCTAGCCGATTGGCTAGCACTCCTTAATCTCTTGGTTTCTATATTAGCATAATAGGCAATGCGTCAAACCGCAGGTCCATGCAGGGACATTGCACATTGTGGATGTGTACGGACGTGAACTATGTTATGCCAGTTATCGGCGATAGATGGCGCAATAAATACTGAGCTATTGATATTCGGAATCAGAACTTTGTGTCCTTAGAGCATTGTGTACAGTACAGAATTTTTGGCCGTTCGCATGGCAAGCGTTAAGGAAGACTATCGTTTGTCATACAAACTGGCGTCAATCTGGGCGTAACAGACGTATAATGGTACAGTAGTAGAACGAGTGGTAGAGTTCAATGCCCCCATTGAACTTTTATCATGATTTAGAAACTCTACCATAATTTACTTATAAACTGAAAATTCAAAATTCTGGTGCATTGAAAGAATAAAGTGTAAGCATAAAAAAATTATCATTGGAAACATGGGGTTCATAAAAAACTGCAGTTACCATTAAATTGCATTCGTATTCAAAGTATAGACCACCCAGGAACTTAACAACTTCCTAATTAAGTATTCAACTTTTGTAATAGAGTCCTTGGACTTATTTAATCAATTGAAATTATGGTTAGTAAACTTTATATTGCAATTTGCATACTAAATTGTCATACTGCTAGTATCATAACGAAAGTGGCTTTTTAACAAAATATAGAACCATATTAATGTACCAAATTTTATTGTACATTAAGTAGACACTGAACAATGTTGCCAATTATCGTAATAAATGACATTTAGCTGTTGGCAACGACTTCGTACTTACTTAGGATACCGTGATTTGCTACTTTTTCTATTTTCTGATTTATCAAGACCATTCAATTTATACATGATATTATCGTAGTGATTAATCTAGAATTATTCCAAATCTGCATTGTCGACCAATGTCCCATACGAAAAGAGAAGACAGTTAGAAGATTAACACAAAATTTTAAACTATTGCGGTTGTTTACACTATTCATAGTTTTGATTTTAATGGGTTATTACCAACAAATGCCACCAAAACGAAGAAGAATGAGGGTAGACAGATAATATGTTTGCCCCTAGTAGCCACCCGCAGACACTCCAGTGTACCCGTGATCACGACGCTTGAAACAGCGTTGAAATATCGGGAACTCAAAACAAAATAAATTCGTCGGTAAGAAACCGTTGAGAGTAAGCTTGTCATTCAAAAAGCTTGCCAAGCGTTTGCCAAATTGTTTAGGCCGGACAAATTTACTAAGTACTTAAGACCGTATCAGATTGAAGCCTTGAATAGGCCAGCAGCTTATAGTGACCGCGTCAGGCACTGACAATCTCGGGTCGCGATACTGCATGCTTTTGTTCCCTACCCATTGTCCGAAGGCGGTTGAACTGGACATCTCACCTGCCGTGTCGTCAGTAATGATGGGACCTTTTACTTTAATTCGGCGTTTTTCTGTGCTTTTAATTTTCTGTCTGAATTTAAAAACCGTTTTAGATTTAAATTCTGCATAGACCAGCAGCGTTGGTGTCCATTTCGTCAGTGCTTTTTTACTTTATTTCCAACCAGTTAAAGTTTATTAAAAAAGATTCCTTCAGTATTAAAACACTTTACGAATATTTAGAATATTTTTTTTCATGTAGCTTGTTATAAAGGCAAAAACTAAAGCACAAAAAAATAAGTTTTCCAATAGAAAGTCATGCAATCTAACTGCAACTTCTTTGAACATTGGTTAAACACTTTGTTTCAATTTTTTTAACGATGCCACAATAGTAGCACCTAGTGGTAGAGTAGAGTGTAGTCACTCTCCATCGTAATGTGGTGTATTGGAGGGTCTAAGGATAAAAACCACCCAACCAGAACTTTGCCTTTCACCTTTTCTTGGCAAGACTTAGGCTGCATTTTCATATTATTATTGTATTTTCATTATTTTATGTTTATATTTAATTTATTTTATGAATGTCCTTAATAACTTCAATTCAATTTTACTTTACTACGAGTTGAATAATATTTCAAATCAAACCATATCAGTAGATAGCTGCTATCACTGAAACAACTCTAAACCAAACAAAAATAACAAACATCGATCATCTATAAGGACAGAGGACAAAATATTAACGGTTGCTCTGATACTATACCAATAATAGGACACCAAATCATAAAACAAACAGATACCCACACAAGCACACAAATTGTGGATTGTTTCAGTGGTTGTGAATTTCAGTTTTGTTTGTAATGCGATTATGTCCTATTCCTGCATTGAATAGATTAAGGTTGCGAGATCTACCAAAGTGTGAAAATATTAAGTGTCTATCCGTTTATATAATCATTTCTCTCCGAGTTTTTCTGAAGAATCTGGAAAAGATAAGTGTGGGAGCGTTTACATGGAATTTGTGGCAAACGCCGAAATGATGACGTTAAAGATACATATATCCATACAATCAGATAACGTGCTTTTCTCTAAATTGAACTGCTTTAGCATAACCTTCGAAATATATCTCTCGTTAAAATGATACAATTATTCTGGTACCAGAACAAAGGTACCTTCATACTGTGGGCTCAAAAAGGTATCGCAAAGGATAAGAACCCTAATAACTTATCGTTGTTAACCCTTAACTGCACAGGTTGTAATTATTAATGGGTTAACCGTCACCTCCGGTCATCTTGGACCGTATGTTACTTGAATATTACAAATGATTAAGGAAAATTTATTTCTGGGTCACTCCTTTATCATGTGTATTTTTTGAACTAAAATGGTACTGAATTTTTTTCTGCTTTTTTCGATTGTATTATGTTAACTTTCTAACAAAAAGTTAATAAAATGATACCTACTAACTCCTCATAAGGAACAATGGTTTGCTAATTGATAACATTATAAATTGTGTTAATTTTCAGGTACTACAACTTCAACGTATCTTAAAGGTAGTAAGTTTACCTAATCACTTAAATCATAGTATATTTTTTTTTATATTTCATGAAAATCAAGATGTCGTTTTCAATTCATCATTTGAGCGCATTGAATCAATCAACTTTGTCTTAGATTATACCTGCTCAGATGAAGCTGACGAAAAATTATATATATATTTTTTTAACATTTCCAAATTTGCGTCCATACGATCTATAGGTACTGTATAGAACTCACAAAGTTATTATGGCGGCGCATACCTAAAGTCGAACAGAGTTCACAAAATGATAAGAGTTTGTATTCGAATACGAAATTCAAAAAAACTGTTGAAATAGCTTTCATAGTTTCAGTGCACACACCGCGAGAGTCATTTGCGGCAACAATGTTCACCGAAATCGCTGAGAGTGCGAAGTGCTGCGGTTCACCGGTCATTTCACTATAATGACCCGCCGTTCATTAATATTTCAAATGTTTCGCTTTGGCTTACGTTTGTTTTTGCCGATTGTTGCCTAAATTAGAGAATAGGTATAATATTAGATCCAAGCACTAATAAGAAGAAAGGTGCAGAGTGCATACCATGAAAATTACAACTTTTCCCCGCAAGGGACGTAATGTATATTTAAAATACACATCTTTGTATCTATACATATAATAAGACAGTAACAAGTCAGTGTTCAGTGACCCTATATAGTTTTGAGAAAACACAACGATAGCGCGTTTTAAAAGATGTGTTGCGACATCTATGAATGAGTTTTGTACGATGTTTGTGTGTTTGTTTGTGTATATGCGGAAGCATCACGCGAAAACGACCGAACGGATTTTGAATCAAATTGTACCAAAATGTCAAGTAATTCACCGACCAGGTTATAGGCTAAAAAAAACATACCCCTAAAAGGGGGGTTGGCTGCTACACATAAAATAAGTTAGTAGGTCATGTGAATTTCATAGTGGCGCGTAGTAAAAGGATGTGTATGTGTATGGGCTAATTGGACCTGACTGAGATTGATTTCAAATTTCGAACTGGCCAGCACGTATTGTGTCGCTTTGAATAAGCGCACAGGAAGAAAAAAAAAACATAAGGCCGTATTTATATTTTTAATTTGTATTTTTATAACCTCAACAAATGAGTTTGTCGAATTATTGCTCATGATTACGACAAGGAAACTAAAATCTATGAATATGTCGACGACTACAAAAATATCTCTTTAATATTGGAATAATTTTCATAATTCAATAATTATTACCCTCGAAAACAAAAGTTCCGTGGTGCAAGTGGTGCAAGTTGCGTGGCCAGACGATACAAACTTCATAATATAGGAATCGTTTTCTTTGTGCGTAATCTAAGCGGGAAAATTGCAATAACTTTTTTGTTTTTAAATTTTCTCGCTAATTTGGTTAAGGCTATTTAGCCAATGTTTGTCTGGTACATGCAGTATGTTATAGGTTTTGCCAACAATACAGCTACATTATTTTCAGGGTGCGACAACTTTTTTCTGAAATATTCTTTGGAAATACTAATAAAAATTGACTTCCCACACAAAGTGACTCAATCGGCTGGTACATTTTATATAGAAGATACATTTTTCCATATTTCTGTAGAACTTCCTGACGAAAGTTATATTTTATACGTTTGTTACAGACGATCAAATCAGTATCTGAGATAAGACTTTTCGTGGCTATAGTTATAAGCCGATTTTCCACAGACACTGCTTTGTCTGGAGTGTAATTTTGGAAAACGCAGGGTTGCCCAAGACCTGCGCCACTCTCTCGGGCTCCCTGACTGACACCACAGGAACTTTGAGTCGATACGTGTGGAGCCAAATTGACTGCAAGATAGACCTCTGTCACACGCGTCTAACAAAGACTCCGTTCCGGGTTTAAATGTAGATTCTGTTGTCCTTCTCCAGGGCCGTCGGTCTTGGTCAGGTTTCTCCCTCGGTTGATTCTTACGACTCCCACGGGAAGAGAGATGCTATTCTACTTTGCCGTCAGCACACGACCTTAATTAAATAGCCTTAGGTACTTAATTAAACGTAACCCTAGCCGCGGCTCCGCCCGTGTGGAAATCGGTCATGGCATCACACAGGAACATTTTTTCGCGAAGAGAACTTTCCTATGCGTTAATCCAAGTTACCTCCTTTATGTCTGTGTTCAATTTCATGAATATCAGTTAAACAGTTTTTGCGTGAAGGAGTAACAAACAAACATTATAAACTTTTGTATTTATATTATTAGTAGGAAGTAGGATAGGATAGGATTAGTAGTATGATTACTTGCTTTTGTTTTTATTTATTCACACTCATGAACTCGGTCTTCAGTCTTCCATCACAATGTCAAGAAATGTGGCATCAGTCTACTTCACGGAATTAATACTCTTGGAAGTAAATATTGCACGGTTTTAAAAAATCTGCTAAAAATTGCTTATGAGGCGGAAAGTTGAAGATATAGGGAAGAGAACTGGAAAGCTAAAAAATCGTAGCAGGGAAAGCGACTTCAAGAAACTGAACCTTTAGGGATTCCAAAAGACTAAACACTATAAACCAACCACCGTTTTCTTACTCTTTCTTGCATGTGGAAATTTAAATTTTACGATTTAACAGTTTTTTAAATTACTTACATATAGTCTGAGAAACCAAGTTTTCTGGTACCTACCTACCAACAATTTAATATTGGCTAATATTATTTTATGGTTCTTAGAGGCCTATGTTTAGCAGTGGTCGTCCTATATATAGCTGATAAATGATGGAAGATATATTATGGCGAAACGAAGTTCGCGGGCACCAGCTAGTTTTAAATATATGTAGATATGATCGATCATACCAATTTAAAATGCAAAGCTACATAAATTGTAAAATCTAATGTTTTTAGTTACATCCAGCACCGTATTCGAAGGTCTGTGCGAGATATTTTGATGGAGATGTGACAATAAAGATCACAATTGTATTTTTATTGTAATCGCCAAATTTTCGCTGCCTCTTCAACATTTTGATTAAAGTCGTTCCGTTATGATTTGAAAAAGGAAATATTTTTTTACAAACGATGAACGTGGGCAATATCAATAGCTAATAGCTAATTAAATTTCCCACTATTAATGAATGAAGTCAAATCAAAGATTAATAGCCACAAAAGTACTAAGTCATACTTGGCACGCTCGCATCAATACCCCACTGTAACGCAAAGAAAATTAGTTTTCCCTTCAGGGCTCGCTCTAATCCTCAATTGATTGATGTCTCTGCGCCGCCGCTAAATTAGCTGTCAGACACGTGTCAAAACGCAAGCTCCAGTCACTCAACTGACATTTAGAAGACGTAGGAAGGGAGGGGAAATGAGAATATGCTGTTCCCCAAGGCTATAGCAATAATGGTAGCAGAAAAGCTACTTTCATGACGTCAATATATTAACTCTAAGTAAATAAGGCAGGTTTTCGTGTCATAACCAAAGGGTTACGCTAGCAGCTTTTAATCACAAAGGAGATAAACCTATCTATGTTTAGTGCTAGATCTATAGTAATCATATTAACCCCACAATCAATAGCACATAATAAGATTTGATTAGGTTAGTCTTGCCCCTAGTGGTCGGCATAATCTTCTCTTTGATTGATGTCCTAGCTGGCAGTAGCTGGTCCCTACAGCGCGGCAAAATTAGCTGCCAGCTGCGTGTCAAAACTAGACTGACGTCTGACAACCGGAGAGGTAATAAAAGTGTATCTACCTTCGTAGCTACATTGTTACGTGGAAATCCTGCTTTATTTGTGTCGTTTTTGTTTGGATGTACAGAAATAAAACTGAAGGAAATAAAAAGAGTAAGTAGGTAATTTGAAAAATATTACTAAGCCAAAGCAAAACATCACCAAAGGGAAACTTTTGCATGTCAGTACCAGAGAGCTATGTCGTGGCTATATCGAAGTACTATTTAGCTATGACCTGTAACACAAGAGAAACCGATTCTAAGAAGGGTTGTCTAACAAAATGGTGTTCACATATGACAAAAGTATATGAGCAAATAAAGCAATTTTCATATTTATTATCAAAACATTGTTTCACCATTATTTGTATTTACTGTAGGTATTCAAAACAAAGTTTCGTGTTATGTCGGCTTAGAATAGCATCAACTCATTTCTTTCCCGTGGGTGTCATAGAAGCCGACTAAGGGACTCGAGGGTTCCATGTGTATTGCAATTTTAGATAGTGATACACGACGTATCTGAAACGACCCTCAAACGTTTGTCAGACGTGACGATAACGACCGTAATTTTGTGGTCGTTAACTCTCTGCCTACCCCGCCAGGGCAGTACAGGCGTGATTTGTGTATGAATGTATTCAAACAGATTTAGTCAATATCCATTTTTGTAGATTTTTTTATATAAAGTTGTTACAGTAACTCCCCTGATCTATGTAATAAACAACATTATACGGGATATGATACATCCCGAATGTTGAAGGGTCATTATGACCATAATCCGTGCCGTGATAAAACCGGAGTTGACAAAGCGAAAATTTTAATGAGCAGCGATAAAACTTTACATGTTGTTTGTTACTTGCGACAAAGTAATGTTTATGGATTCTTTTAATGTGGACTGACTGTGACACAAGCGTTTTTATTAATTTCACATTGTGAAATATTACCTTTATATTTGATTTTTCCTCATGTAGAATATATTAAAATCAAAACAGATTCTCATGAATGAAGTCATTGTGTACCCATTGTAACCGAAAAATATTGCATTGGACAAAAACATTTCTGTCCTTCGGAGTACCCTCTTGGTTACTTTTGTGCTACAACAGACCTTACAAGATTTTTTCGATTTGAGCGGCATGCCCCTGATTCTGAGGAAATTGGGTACGACTTCGACTACTATTAGTTCTAAGAAGTAGTTCTGTTTATATCTTTCTATTTTTAACTCCGTCACTTCTGAGAGCATCTTTACCTCAAAAACCGGTCGCAGACTCTTTATAAACACACGCAGATCCATTTATATAAGGTGTAAAAATATTAGCTGTCAATATTATAAGGGGTGAATCAGTCTATAAAACCGAATAACTTTCGCCAAGAAACATAGGTCGAAATATGAGAAAAATTTTTGGACCTCCCATACGAAAAAGAATTGGTCGGTTGGTAATTTTGTATGGGAGGTCTAAATTTTTTTTCATATTTTGACCTATGTTCCTAAGGAAAAGTTTTTCAGATTCATGGGCTGATTCACCCGTTACAATATTTTCAGCTAATATTTTACACCCTTTCTATGATCGCTATGATCGATCACGCATCGTGTTTGCGCGAATAGCTGTTTGTTGCTAAAATGACGTGAACAAAATCGTTGTGTTTTGTACCGCACGAGGGCGTTCGACATTGTGTGATCTAGTTTTAATGCTTTACGAGGTTCGTGTTTAACCGTCCGAAAGATATGATAGCTTTGAAACTCACTAAACGTAATATGAAATATAAATTCTGATGCTCAGATATACTTATATACCTTCTCAGATTATAACTATGTCCAAAATAATACTTTAAGTAATTTTGGGGCTAATTGAAAAAACTGCTTATCCCAAAGTTTTCTATTAATTACACAAGTTTTTATAAATTGCATGTATCATAAATTCTTAAGTATGTATTAACAACGAATCTTTATTAAGTCTTAACTTACACACTAGATCTTGAATGATTTCTTTTATCCCCTTTTTTACTTCTCTATCTCACTCTTTCATCATGGATAAAGGATATGAACTCTACTGCAGATCATTAGAGAAACAAAAACATATTGTATCGAAAACTTCAATGACTATGAAGAAAACAATTCTTTTTTAGCAAGTGATATCGATGAAAATAGTTAAAATTAAAACTTTCACCAATTATAATGTTTATACACATGAACATGAACAACCGTGTAATGCCGGCATAGAATAGCATCACCCCAATTCTTCCCGCGGGTGTCGTAAGAGGCAACTAAGGGACTCGAGGGTTTCATGTGTATTACCACGTATTACAACTTTAGGCGACAGGCTGACAACCTGTCACTACAGCGATACACGAATCATCTGTAGGGGCCCTCAATACTTGTCGGACGTAGCGATAACGACGTAGCGATAACGTTATTTTACGATCGTTAACGCTCTGCCTACCCCGCATACGGGATTAAGGCGTGATTTGTGTATGTGTATGTAACAAGAACATTATTATTGTAAATCAAAACCATTTACCTTGCTGAATAAACATTATTGTGATCATTTTATATAGTACTGTAAGTAATACGACTGCCATTCACGAAGCGATTTCACTCAGCGTGAAACTATTACTGTACATTTTCACGAAAATACGATCGGAAATGTGCGTGTTGTATCTCATGAGCTTTCAATTTTGTTCCGCTTAGATAAATTGTACTTCCAATTCATCATTTATACATACATACATACATACACATATCACGTCTTTATCCCTTGCGGGGTAGGCAGAGCAATAACGGCCGTAAAAATACGGTCGCTATTGCCACGTCTGACATTTTTGAGGATTGTTTTCTAAGGTTGTTTCAGAAAACATGTGTATCACTATAGTGACAGGTTGTCAGCCTGTCGCCTAAAAATTGTAATACACCAATACTCTCGAGTCCCTTAGTCGCCTCGTACGACACTCGCGGGAAGGAGGTGGGGTGATGCTATTCTAAGCCGGCATCACACGGCAAAATAACATCGTTCACACTGTACGTAACGTAGACGTTTTTACCTTTTAAAGCCTAAGCCATTCTATATAATTTGACTTATAGGTAGACGAGGTGACTTCGACCAACAATGTTTACGTTACATACGAGTAGGTAGCTGAAAAATATTACGTTAATCTCGTAGAGTATAAGCGTTATCTTTTTTATTGCTACTCTTAAGAAAGATAATGTATATTTTTTTTGTTTTTTTGTCGAATCGCTTGACGAACACTGGAATAAAAGATATTCAACCGTCTACTCTTACTAGTAGGTCTCTTGACGTGGTTGTGTAACGGCCACCGTCGAAGTTATTAAAACAGCAACCGGAAGGACAGCTTAACATGCCCGTTCCGCAGCACGGAATCCCTTTTTTTTTACAATCAGCCTGTAATGTCCTAAGCAGACTGTGAACAAATTCTCTAAGTTAAAAATATCAACATTGAATCGAAACCGAATCCTTTACATTGCAGGCAACTACCACTGCTTCATATCGGTTGTTACATTTCAATCGTATCGAATAAAACATTATGAAGGGCGATCCTTGTTTTGACCCACTGCCTCGGGACAGTGCGACCCAAAAGGACCCTTGAGTCCTCGAAAGGATAAAATCAATAACCTTACTATGTATTAATCATGCCTCGTTCATTGATTAAGTCTCGGGCAACTGATACTAGAAGTATTATAAGCCGAATGCAACAAGTTGTATTTTTAGATTTGCCTGTGAAAATACAGTTTAATAAGATAAAAAATATGCGCAAGAATTTGGGTTACATGATTTTATATGATGATGATGAGATCTAGGAACTGAAACATTGCAAGTGCGTTTAAAGATATTTTTAACGTGTAAAACATAATCATATCTGCGATTGGGTGAAAAAATCATGCGGCGAAAAGTTACAAAATAAACTAACTGAATGGACTCGCAAATACAATCATTCCTGAAATTAACGCTCCATTGGCACCGCAAATACAAAATAACACAATTCGCATAAACACGACACTAGCATCAACAACAATGGTCTCAGTCTAAAGATTTGGAAGACGGAGCTCTTGATTGTAAACCAGTGATTTTTTTAAAAATGGCGGCTTGACGGTGCTTGATATTGCCGCGCCGTTTTCAAAGGTGCCAAACAGGTCAAGCAAGCTTATAAAGTTGCAATGCTATTTTAAGTTAGCTTCGTACACACCACGGAATTTAAAGATAAAATTGTCATACATACTTACGTAATTTTACACGGGAAAAAGAAACCTCAAAAGTAGCTAGTATTAAAGGAAGATTGCATAGCTAGACAGAAGTGCCGAGAAGGGTGCATCAACAAACTAGCAAACTGAAACTTAGGCATTGTGTTGGATACTATACTAATGATTTATAGCAATGTTCAAATTGCATAGATTGTACAGCATTTGATGACAGTTTAGGAGCTTGAAAGCATTTATAGGACTCCGTCTTTCAGATAATTTGGTCTGAGAATCTAATATACGACACAGCCGGTAACCGAACTGAAATTAATGGTTACCGATTGCACATGAAGTAGTAACACAATGAGCACACGCGCCTTGGGGAATTGTCGATTTATGTTGTGGATTCAAATTTGTATTTGGAAAGATGTTTCTGAAACATTTGCAAATATTTTGTGGAGTTGCGCTTGGTATTGTGATCTTTAGACCTTTAAACACTTATTGCAGGTTCAATAAGGCCATGCAGATAAGCAGATGCTTCTCTTGGTATATACCTGGATAAGTATCACGCTTAGGATCCTTGCGATGCGAGATAGGTAAAGCGCCAGCGCCCGCATACAATTGCCGATTAAAACATTCAAGATTATTTACTGAGTTTGACACACTTCCCGTACGAACATAATATTTTTTTCAATACTTTCCTACATTATGAAACCAAGCATTCAAAAGCTTTCAAAATTCAACGTAGGAAGTATCTACTCGCAGGATGGGAGCCAAGCGGGATTACCGAATGAGTTTCAGAACCAGGAAATGGAGGCCGCGTGCGTTCCAAAGATAACCTCATCCTTTGTGTTTAGTTTACGGCTTTCATTCCAAACTTTTATACGAACCTACCTACAAACCGGATTACCCGACTAACGGATGCCAAAATTGCTGGAAGTTCTTTTGAATACCCACCTAAAATACTCACTTTTGTGATAGAGTTTTAGATGAATCCAATGATTCAAGTTTGGTCATGTCAATCAAAGGAATGCGTACGTTTATCGCGGCAATACGGTAGATTTCAATTTAAAGTTTCAAAGATTAAAACTTACAAGAACGCTAACATGGCGGAAAGGTGAAGTCGTGCCATATCGTTTACCGTGGTAGAAGGCGAAGTCCAGTAGTGGACTGCTAATCGCTGATGTAATGTGATATGAGATTGAAAATTGCAAGTTTAAAACTATTTGTTAACATTGCATTTCAGTTTGCGTATATCTTATCGATGTAATACGAGGTATACCCTTTTGTTTAACCTTACTATGCACCGAAGTGACCGGCACAAGGGACCACCTCCTGATGTATTATTCAGAAGCATGTGGGATTCTTCAAACAACTCGTTCAAAGGGGCAACATCAGCTGAACTTTGGTGCAACTCGTGTGTGTCGAATGGGATTAGGTGTCAGCAATAATCCGTTTAAGCTTCGTTTCAATCCACAGTGCTGGAATTTATATTATTCTTATTTTGCTTTAGTACCTCATTAGCTGATATCACCATATCATCAGCCTATGGCAATTCACTGCAGGACGTTAGCCTCCCCTAGGGTTGTATAAACTTCATTAACTAAAATTGTTAAAGGAGGCTGTGTCTACATTTCAGATTATTCTTCAACTGTAAATGGTTGAGATATTTTTTTTTTATATTTTGATTTAATCGATCTACGTGTGTAGTAAGTAGCACAGTGAAATCTGTGTTTGACTTGTAGTTTAATTTTATTTTTTGCTTGTAGTACTGAGTACTTACTCAAAGAATAGTGGCTCTACCGTGAAATTTTACTTCAAGAATTTTACTTACCTACCTAAAGACTACCTTACCGACTTAAGAGATAAAATTATTTTCAATTCCTTAGTCCCGAAGGACGCGTTCTAAATTCTCGGCAGGATTGAGAAACTTTGATCCTCTTTAGAGTAAAATCTTGCAATCGCATTCTAAGCGTATCCGAGTAACGATCCTGTTCCACTTTTAGTATAATCAAAAAGAAAGTTACTCGATAGCAAAACAGAAAACTTCTGTTGCCTGGAAAAGGTTAGGAACTTCCAGGATATTTTGTTCTTTACACTTTTTCGGGTTAAAAGGTGCCTCTTGTACAACTACTGCCAAGCGTACAACTACTGCCAATTAGCCAATGTACTGATGTAATTTTTATATAAAACAAACCACGGGAGTTTTTTCTTCTTCTTCTTCTTATCATGTCGATGGCAAGTGGTGGCTGTGGCTACCCAGAGGTCTTCTAGCGGGTAGGTATCGAGGCACGCTGGGAAATTCAGGATCTGAGACATATTCTGTGAGACAGCACATCGTGGGCGTTATTCCGAGTCGCTGAAACCCCAGAGACACAGATTTGAAGTTGACTCAGAGATTTCCAAACCGACCACTTGTGGTCGCTGCTACGGGGAAGAACTTCTCTTACGTAGTATTCAAGATTTGTGACATCTTTGACGCCGCGGTGTAACCGAACATGGGGTGTTTTGCATGGTTCTTCTGCTTAGCCTTCTCAATGGAGCTCGCCACATTTCTCCTACCTAACACTTTTATTAACTAACATTAAAAAATGCGTTTGAAATTAATTTAAATTGTAGGTTTCAGTCTTTCACTAAAATCTAGAATAATTTAGATAATCTTACATCCTCTAGTATTTAGTACCACATAGGTAAGGAAGGGGCTGACTGTAACAATGAGATTTTGCCTGCGGTCGTAATTCACCAGTCTGTTAAATCCTAATTATACTGGCTTAGGACCCACCCTAACACTCATGAAACACACACAGACAGCGATATACTACATTTACATACACTAAGTTAGTTGAACTACTAACTATAAGCTAATTTTCTTCAGTTGGTTACATTAACAATTACTCTATGGAAACATAGTCACGTAGTACATTTATTTATTAGGGAAGATTTTAAAAAAATGTCCTACATAAATGTTTCAAACTCTTCATTATAAATATTAAAATATTTTTACACGATATAATTTTCAGTAAATTATCTACGTATGGCAAAATCTATGTATGGCGAAGTTAAAAAACCTTTTTAACGAATGTAGGTAGTTGTGATATTGTTACACGTTACCTTGCTACGCTCAACAAGATAACTCATTCAAGTAAAATACACGTTTGATGTAGGTATGCTAATTTGGTTAGCAGATGAGATGAGATAGTACAGCGTTACTTATTTTCCTCGGGCTTAGCTGAATTGTACCAGCCAAGCGTAAAATAAATTAAAGAAAAAAACAAAAGCTAAAAAGAAGAAAAAATAATTCGTACATCAAACAAGGACAGATAAAATCACTTAGCTACGCTGTTGCCAAAGTCTACCATATTTTCAAACTAAGTGATAGTGACTATTATTCATAGGATTATTTTTCTAATAACCTGATCTTTTTAGGAAATTGGTTTAAAAAACAAATATAACAAAAGATAAACTACGTTTATTAACTCCACGCAAATGAAACTTACCGTAAAGTCGCTCATCCTAAACAACTTCAAATGATTCCAGAACTTATTACCAGGAAACAATTAAGTACCTACTTTATTTATACATACCTACCAAACCCACCTGAACTTATTTATACTACTCAGTGAAAAAAAAAATATCGAGGCAATATTTACAATGATTATATTTAATGCATAGACCGTTACTTTTAATTTTATTTTAAGGATGCGTTTGTTTTCAAGCATGTCCAGGATAAAAAGTCCGGCCACTCTCAACAGAAAAATACGCAATTTTTGTCATTGAATCTATGTTGTTGAGGAGGAGTGTATTTTTGTGGCTATTTATGCCGTGTGCTGCCGGCTTAGAATAACATCACCCCACATCCTTCCCGCGGGTGTCGTAAGAGGCGACTAAAGGACTCGAGGGTATTGGTGCTTTACAATTTTTAGGCGAGAAGCTGACAACCTGTCACTATAGTGATACACATGTTTTCTGGAACAACCTTGGAAAATAATCCTCAAAAATGTTAGACGTGACTATAGCGACCGTATTCTTACGGCCGTTAACGCTCTGCCTACCCCGCAAGGGATAAAGGCGTGATATATGTATGTATGTATGTATGTATGTTTAGGACGGAAAGTGGCCGCACTTCTTACAGAAAAATCGAATTTTCTGTCATTGAACCGAAACTAATAAGCAGAATTTAAGATTCTTATTCAGATTGCCAAAGACCTTAAAACATAATATAACCGCTACTTGTTCTCTAAATTCAGCATTTTGAAAATACAACATCTCAAGAATTCAACCTTATGGTTCTAAATGGTTGTAACCTAAAAAAGAGAGTTTAAATGAAGAGCTATCTTTTGTTCATACAAGGCTGGTGCGATCACTAGGCCGTACTCAAAGTGTTCATGTGTTCATGCACTCGTTATTTTTGTTCGGCAAGTGGAAACTTGGCGGGTAGCAATTCGGTACTCGTTACACAAATAAAAATAAGACAAAAAATATCCATTGCACAATGTACGAATTCTCGGTAAAGAATTGAGAGCGGTTTGTAATTTACTTTTAATATTTTTTATGTTCACTCTAATAGATAAGATAGATATTGTACAAAATAAGGATTTTATACAAATTTTCTAAAAGAGAATTCTTTGTCAGTATTATTACAACTCCTACAATAATTTATGAGCTGAAATTACAGAGATCGTGCGCCGTTTTTTTAATGCAACAAAGTTAGTGATAAAATGCCTGAATTTGTTCTGAAAGCCCGTGCCATTAGACCAGGGTTTCGGAATATAGCGGGGCGGCATAACAGTTACAGTGATTACATGAGAGCAGTCCCAATAGAAAAAAACGAGTTGGCAGGTGGTGCAGTACTGTATAGAAGACAACCAAAGACGGCGCATTATTTCAGATACGCGGGCACCTTTTTGGACTGATGTGACTGGTTGTTGCCCGCTGCCGCGCCGCTCGTTTCGGGTTTTGGTTTATTTAAGTATACTACAGGGCTGAATACTGAGATGCGCCCACGCGCATGGTTCACATTACTTCAAAGTTCATATGATGTGATCACGAGCGGCTCCGGAATTTGCGAGTCCACGCGTACAAGGCGCGTGACGCAGCGTTCGCCCTAAGATGCCGCTGCTGCCGCTCCGCTAAATTACGGAGCCCCGGCTTTAAGGTCATTCCAAAATACAGAATGAGCTAATCGCGGCGGCGCGGGTTCGGCGAGGCGGCAACATCGCGGTTATCTTATGAATTATTCTCCTGTCTCTATTAGCCGCAGTTTTTTCGGTGACAGAAAGATATAAATAACCCACTTTTATTCTTAAGCAGTAGGGTAAAAAGAAAAATTGTGATAAAACTAATCGGTTAGTTACAAATTGTGATGATTTAGGTATCTTATTTTAGATTTTGTGTATTTTTTTGTAAAAAAAGTTCTTTTAATACTTCAGTATTATTTTGTACTTTTGTAATACGAGTAAATTACTTTTTTATCAAGTTATGAATTTTTTATGAGTTAAGTGGTAGTCAACCTAACCTAACTTAGGGAGGCGTCTTAAACGAGCAATCTTAATATAATTTTAAACAAGATCTCGGAAACGGCTCCTTCAATTTTCATGAAGTTTAGTATGTAGGGTTTTTGGGGGCGATAAGCAAGGTTGAAATTTTACAACAATTTGTACCAACAAAAAAGGCCGAACAATTCGGTCAACCAGGTAATGTAATAAGTATTAAAGTGCCATCATATGCCGAGCTAAAGTTCCACCGCATATCACATATCACGCCTAAATTCCTGGTGGGGTAGGCAGAGCGTCAACGACCGTTAAATTACGGTCGTTATCGGCACATCTGACAAATATTGAGGGCTATTTGAGATAATTCGTGTATCACTATAGATACAGGTTGTCAGCCTGTCGCCTAAAAGTTGTAATACACCTGAAACCCTAAGTCCCCCAGTCGCCTCTTACAACACCCACAGGTAAAAATGGGTTGATGCTATTCTAAGCCAGCATTACACGGCATAAAGTTCTGGATAATTTAGTTAGCTACGATAGATGTTTAATTAAAATGTTGAATGGAAATTGTAAAAGCGTTTCTAAATCCCTAATTAGGTTCAAGAATTAGACGCAACAGGTTGTTAAGTAATTATTCAGTGTTAACGGTCTAATGTAATTTATATTTAGAGTAAAAAGTGGTACAGTAAAAAAAATTGTAAATATATTAGTAATTTGAATTCTCGTTCTCACACTCAATGCACAACGCAGCGCTAAAATGGACAGATGTGATAATGTATGATGCAAAGACATATCTTCCAGTGGGTGTTACTTTTTAACTGTTTTTTAATTACATAATATGTATTTGTTACAAAATATGTTTATAATTATTCTTGTATATGTTACGGGCAACGTGATCAATCGGGCACTATTAATACTGACCGGTCATTATTAATAGTGTCCAAAACCGTAGGGCAAAGTGATTAATTAATCACTTGGACCGGTCAGTATTAATAGTGCCCGAGTGCCCGTGGTCCATGTAATAATCTAGTAATAATTTTCATAGTCTACTAATTTTTAAACTATTGAAGTACCTAATATTTTTACAAAAAGAGTGCTACTGATATTATTACATTTATAGCTATTCGTTTTTTAACTCACATGTGCGATTAAATTGATAACTTTAATGAAAATTCTGTAAGTTTAATTTCATTTACCAATTTGTCTTACGTAGTTACCAAACTGTCATTCCTAAGTAATACTTTTATTTAATAAAAGTAGTCAACTTCCGATATTATTTTATTTTTAACTGTTTATTTTTTACTTTCATGTTTTAATTGCTTTTAATAACTTTTCATAAAAATTATGTAAGTGTAATTTCATTGACACAGGTACCAATTTTTAATTTATTATTCTTAAGTAATTTTATCAATAAAAAGTAGGTAGATACTAATGTAATTACATATTTAACTGTTTATTATTCAACTTTTATGTTTAATACTTTGTTTTTTGATATCTTTTCCTTGAAATTATGTTAGTTTAACTTCATTTAATAAAAAATTACATTACAGTTCTTTATTTTTATTACTTTGCCCAAGGTAGGGTGGGATTTATTCATACTGACCAGGAAAAGTAATTAATCATGCTGTTTTAACCACATTGCCCAATTAGGTCGGGCATTATTAATACTGACCGGTCACTACTAATAGTGCCCGGACTTATCAAATTGCCCGTAACATATACATGGCAGTGTGTGTTTTCTTTTTTTGTAAATAAATACATATTATACATAGAAAACACCCAGACTCAACACATATGAGGGGTATAGTATCAAAACCCGCTAAAATAACTTTGTCAAAAATATCACAAACCATAAAAATCTGTTTAAACTTAATCAATAAAACCTAACGGGATTTTTTTAAGCTAATCAATTAATTTATAACATGGCATCACTTATTTTAGCTGGCCCAACAGAAAATATAAAGTAATAAAACCGTTATGATCATTCAAAAAATCATTTTAGAGGAATTTGAAACTATACCTGGCGTTATGGTGGGTTTTGAAAATTAGCTGTCATATTTAAGCGGGTTTTGCAACCAACATTACATTCGGGTGGATGGCGCCATACTGTTTTGGTGATCACGTGACGCAAATGCGGTGTTGTCATTGGCTGATTAAATTTATAGAGGATTTTGATAATGACATGCACTGTTTTAAGGGCTTTTGATATTGAACCAGTGTTTTAGTGGCAGATTTCTGTATGTTTTAGCGGATTTTGTTACAAAACTAACCAAGCATTTTAAAGCAATTTTCACGAGCTTTCTAACGGTGCTACTAACTTAAATTTGGTCTATAATCATTATAGCGGCTTTTGAAACTATACCCCTCATATATTTGTAAATTGACTTAAAAAATATATGTGTCCGGTGGAGATCGAACCCACGACCCTCGGCGTAGAAGGCAGGCATACTATCCGCTACGCCATCGGGACAGTCAGAATGCAGTGAAATGCAAAATTTAATTACCATTTCAAATATATACTACGAAGTTATTGGCACAAAACCAAATCAATAACGGCCAGCAAAATAAATATATTTTCCTACAACATTCTATAAAGTTTTGTAACAAACCAAAAGCTTCATCTTGAATGGCAAGCTCATCAATCTGTGTCCAAATAAGTGCCGACTTTCAATTTAAAGTTTTCAAATCCACTAGAACCCCACGTGAAACATTAGATGAATCCAATTCAGCTGGATCAGGAACACATCAACGTACTCTTTAAAGGTACTAACTTATACTGGTCCTTCATGCAGTCACTAAGAAGAAACTAGTTTAAATTGATCCCTTAAAAGAGTTGGTTGGTGTGCAGTTGATACTTACGATACGGTAGTACATCTGACTTGATTACCTTATAGACGGTTAAGTTTCCTTTTAAGTGGTTTAAAAAAAAAACATTTTAAGTTGCATGGTTGTAAATGTAAGGGGTTTTTGCATTCAAATTTTTCGTAGAATAATCTATAGAGAGAGATCTATAGAGAAGGCTATCTTGATAATTTAAGGTAAGTATTTACAAGAAATATATAAGATTTCCAAACTATCATTATGATTTGATGGATGCATTAATTAAGCGTTGAAAACTAACCCAGTCTAATGCACCCATTTCGTTTGTTTTTTTCAGTAACATCTCAAATAAATCAACAGTTTCAGGTTATTTAACTCATAAATAAACTCATCATTATTATTAGTAAAAGCATGAAATGAAAATGAATTTCCTCATTTGCTAGAAGTGCCACGAACATCTTCCACGCCTACCGCTGAGTGCATTAGCCTATCACTTTTATGTGGACGATTTTTCACACATGACTGTCCCTAATGTATTGCTTCTTGCTTCAGCAAAATATGAACTTTTCGTTTAATATTATTTCCCGCGACGACGGGACGCCCATATATTTTTCAGGAGTAACACGTTTAGCCGCCGTAGCGGAAGATGTCTTCGTAAAGATAATATAGCCTTTGTAAGGATAGGTAGGTACCTACGTGAGGCAGTGCGAATTGAAAATTGAAAAAACATTTATTTGGTAAGCATACATGATGATATTACATGGAAGCTGAGTTCATATTTTGGGAAAAATAATTTATGAATCATCTTGACTTTCACTGTTCAAAAACTGTTAAATAGGATAAAAGTTTATGCAAGGAAAAAATAAAATTATAAAGTAGGTAACACATTTTATATTATTTGACTTCAACGTTATACTGACACCCAAGATTTGTTACTAAACAATTTAAGTGTACTCTTGCGTAAAAGCAAGCCTTTTCATCACAACAGTCCATTGATTTCTTTGACGAGCTTTACAGATAACTGGCTCGAAACGCTTTCTTTGTTCTATGATTCATTGTTTCTTGAATAATACTTGTTGTCGGACTTAGCCTACGAACTATGCGTCGTGGAAAGCTTGTGATTGTGGCCAAGGGCTTATGATACGGTTACTTTTTAAATGTATGAAAATACAGAAATATAACTTGATAAGCCTGTTTAAAGAAATAATATATTGATAAGCCTGTTTGGCGTCAAAATACAAACTTCTAAATCAATAGTACTTATAATAATTCCAAATATGTAAATTAATAATATTTTTGAATGAGTATAGAAACATTTTTAGACAATAATTTTGCACAATTACGTTTTGTATTTCATTTCCTAATTAAACCCAAAAAACATGTACTTGAATCATAGCAATTTAAAAACATTAAAGCCTGATATTGTGATAAAATAATTACGAATTACGAATTAGAAATAATTATATAAATACGATGATTATAATATGGCTTTCAAAAAAGAGAATTAATAATGAGCGATCAAAGCTTTTTTCTGAAGTAACCAATATGTAGGGTTCCGAGCGAAACACTGCGGCGCGTATATACTACTAGAATGGCATGATACTAAAACTGTTATTAGGGTGTCGTATATTACGCCGTGACACATCGACCTATAAAATCAGTTTCTCTTATCCATTGTCGTCGGTGTCAGGCTTGAAATCTTTTTAGACGGCTGCTGATGTTTTACTTGAAAGGGCTTTCAGACCAGTAATTCAATACTTAAAAAATAAGAAGCTAATGGATAAGAAAGGAATAAGGAAAATAACAAAGGGACTGAGGAACAAAATTCGTCTTAAATACTAAGTAGGTACCTAGTTAAGTTTCTTTTTGTACTGGTAAATGGAGTACTTAATGGAGTTGTGTTTCAGCATAAGTCATCTACAAGACAAATTATAGGGAAATGAGTTGTTCCTTCAAAAGTAACTCATTTTCACACGAAGTATTGGGCTAGTTAGTTCTCCCCTTCTGAAATATTTTTGTATTTTTTTTATAATTCTGCCTCTATAAAAGCTTTAGAAGAGGACAGGAAACCCTCACACGGGAAAACTTCTTTCTCTTATCGCTTCAATGACAATTTAACTTTTAAATGTTCCCAACCGAAACAAATATTCAACCATCTGGTCATTTTTTGGGGATTACATGATATCATCACACGAGATACAGATGATGAGGCGAAACAGAATATGAATTTGCCCATGTCCTGAGTTGTCAACTGTCATAGAACTGGTGGGCCGGCGGAGTAAGCGAGTTCAGAGTGGAGACCACGCCTCGCGAAGCGTACTGTTGGACGCCATCCGGTCAGATAGACCGATGACTTAAAGAGAGCGGCTGTTAGCGGCTGGATGGCGAAAGCGGGAGATCGTTCATTGCGTGGGGAAGGCCTATGTCCAGCAGTGGACTGCTATAGGCTGATGTGATGTGAGGAGTTTCAACACATTTGCATTAATTACTAGAGCTGTCGGTGAAGTTTTATCTTTTATCTATAGACAAGATGCGTATATATATTTACCGCTAACAATCGCCGTTTGATAAATCCCCGGCAGCTGCGCCCGTTCTTTCCTATCTGGAGATATTGTTTCCATCTCTCGTCTGCAAGTCTCGTCGATCACGTTTATTGCGTCGTTATCTAGTTGTGAACGCAAGATTGCTCTTTCAAACTTATATTGAATTATCTAGTTGTGAACGCAAGATTGCTCTTTCAAACTTATCTATACATATAATAAAACAGTAACTGAACCAATTCTGTACATTGAATAATTTAAAAAAAGGTTTTTTGTTTCTAATTCAGTTTAAGTTATAGATCTCAAAACGATGGTTAAAAAATTTTTTGTCTGTTTGTCTGTTTGTCTGTCTGTTTGTATGTATGTTTGTTAGCGTTTCACGTAAAAACCAGTGGACAGATTTCTACCAAATTTTGTACAATGGTAGCTTATTACTCGGGTCAACATTTAGGATACTTTTTACTTCGGGAAAATATCTCATTCCCACAGGAAAACACCATTACTGGTTCGGCGAAGCGAGATACAAATTTGTTCCGAAATAATTTTATAGATGCCGCGTACGAAGTGTATACTATATTACTATAATAATAAAATAACAGTAGGTAAATAAACCAATTAATTATAGTCTAGCAAAAAGTTGCGAGTTGAATCCGAGTCCCACCCAAGCGTCGAAATGGCTTCGCACCTAACAAATGAATGATTTACAAATCGGTGGCAGTCCGGAGTTGCTACAGGTTGTTTTCCATTTACACAGGCAACTATCTCACTTACATAAATACATACATATATCACGCCTTTATCCCTTGCGGGGTAGGCAGAGCGTTAACGGCCGCAAGAATACGGTCGCTATCGCCACGTCTGACATTTTTGAGGATTGTTTTCCACGGTTGTTCCAGAAAACATGTGTATCACTATAGTGACAGGTTGTCAGCCTGTCGCCTAAAAATTGTAATTCACCAATAGTCTCGAGTCCCTTAGTCGCCTCTTACGACACCCGCGGGAAGGATTTGGGATGATGCTATTCTAAGCCGGCATCCCACGGCACTATCTATCACTATCTCACTTGGTTCATAATAATCATACATAAAAGACCACCAATCATAAATAATGCCATTCATTGTCAAAAATAGTAGAACCAGATTGTTTACACAAAAAAACATAGATGTCGCTGTTAGTTTTGTAAAACGCGCTAACGGAATGTTTCCTGCAAAACTATATAAAGAGCCACTGGCAGGCGGCGTTAAATTGAGATTGAATTGAGATAATATTGAATTTGTTAGAACAAAGGAAAGTATTTAATACAGTTGTTCATAGTGTTTTGAACAACGAAGGGAAACTGTTCCATACTTTTGAACTTTGTACATAAAATGTAAAATGATAAAATGTATAATAAATAATATTATTTGTAGAAATAGCTGTAACATGCCTGTAAAGTAAAGTGTAAATAAAATGTGTTAGGTAGGTATATTTCATTTTGTAAACTCTTGCCTCTAATTTTGCTTTAATTCAGACCTAAGGTCAAAGGTCTGTCTAAAGTAGGTACATAGACATAGACACCTACCAACATAATAATAATAAGTTAGCGAAACGAAGTTCGCGGGCACGAGCTAGTATTGAATAAAAGTGTAATTTTATTATATTTTAATTGAATTGCTCTTCAACCTATACGAAATATTCAGCCGCAATAGCTTGCGTTTTTGTAACTAGTATTTGCGTAAAATTTTGCATGCATAGTGACTGCAGGCTAGAGATGGGTAACCACCCGGGTAAAAACCCGCGCTTGGGTAATAACCCGGTTTTAACCCATTTCAATCCACCCAAAGCACCCGATGACTGGGTGAAAACCGATGTAAAATTTTAAATGATTTATTACCAAAATAAGATGAAAAATAAAAAGATGCAAGGGCAAATGTTCAATATGATCATAGTTTAAGTATGATAAGAACACAATACCTGTTTTTATTATTCCTAATGACATAAAACATGTAATAAAAATGAAGAGGTGAGTTTGCTTCGAAAGAATTTGTCCCACTGCTACACTTTAGTCGAAATTATTTTTCAAGAATATAAAAATATTAATTTGGAATCTGCCATGATAATTAAAAATGAATATAAAACCGACATTCAAATGTTAGGTACGTCGGCGAACCTTTAAGGCCTAGTGATGTTACAGTCAGTAATAGCTTAGTATCCAAAATAATATTAAGTGATCGGTTGTTTTTTGCTTTCTTGTTGACCATTTATATTTATCAAAATATTTATAGATACTTCTTTAAAATGCAACATATTCTTAGAATAGGTTTTTAACGCCCCGAAGGAAGGCGTAAATAGGTATGTACAAGCACATAATAAAAAATAGTACCTAGCACAAGTCCAATTTCTTATTGTTCGGATGATTTGTTACTTGCTTTGTTTGCATTTGGTTTTATCTGGAGATTTTGACGATTCGCAAACGTGTTTTTTAACTACAATTGCTTCGATCCCCCGTGTCTGGAGGAAATCAAAGCTCATAGCCATTCCAAAGCCCGGAAAACCAACAAAAAACGACAGTCCCAAAAACTTCAGGCCTATCTCACTCTTGTGCCACACATATTAACTTTTTGAGAGACTGCTGTTGTCGCGCTTAACAGGCTTCATTGACCCCAAATTGATCCCAGAACAAGCGGGTTTCAGACCAGCCAAGTCTTGCAGCAACCAGACACTGAAACTGACGCAACACATCGAGGATGGTTTTGAACTGAGGAAGGTAACCGGTACTGTATTCGTAGATCTGTCCGCAGCCTACGATACAGTAAATCTTAAGCGGCTGTTATGGAAGGTGGAGACGATGACAGGCGATCTTAAATTCGTCTCAATTCTTCCAGAACTTCTCCATGACCGCCGTTTTCAGGTGCATCTTCTTTAGGACAAAAGTCGTTGGAGCTCGCAAAAGAACGGACTGCCTCAAGGCAGCGTTCTTGCCCCGTTGCTCTTCAACATATACACTAACGACCACCATCCTGTCCCAACACGTGCCGCTTTCTATACGCCGACGACCTTGCGCTGACTTCCCAGGCGACCAGTTTTGAGGAGGTTGACGCTTTACGCCGTCGGTTACGGTTACGCCGCCGCGTACGAGTTCCCGCGCGTTTTTAGGATTATAGCCTAGAGGGGTAAGCGGGACGCGAGGGGGGAGGACTCCCTCCCGCGTCGCGCCGGCCGGCACCGCCGCCATCTTGTCCGTGTTTTGTTTGTCTGTTCGTTCGTTCGCTCGCCGACTGCAGAGCTCTCGCTACCGTACCGTGTATTTTCACATGTTTCTACTTGTTAACTTTACTGTGCCTAAACTGTATTCATTGAACCCTGAGAACATACAATATACCTCGTATTATAAACTCGCCGTGTTTGAATTTCACTAACATCGCTAAAACCAAAATTCCGCGCGCAAGAAAATATTTTTTAGTAGCCAAAATGACTTTTTCACGCACATGTCTAGCGCCTAAAGCTTATTTAATCAAGCGGGTGATTTTTATTATGATTGTTATTAGCCATTTTTACTATAAAGAAAGAAATAATTAGAAAGCTGCGAAATACTCATTGTATTCTTTTAGATTTGCTTGTAATAAAATCATTTTTTTAATTATTTTCTACTTATGCTGTTTTCACCCATCAATTTGGGTAATAATGGGTTAAAACCGGGTGATTTGGGTAAAAACCCGGTTTTTACCCGGGTGGGTTGAATGGGTTTTTACCCACTACCCATCTCTATGCAGGACACGTAGTTTACATAACAGTTTGAATGGGTCTTACCAAGAAGAATTTAAAAGCGCGTCGAATGAAAAATATCTTGACACGAAAAAAAAACACTACACACCTTGTTTTGGTTCGGCAGTCGTGTACCACTTTTTTTTTGCTAATCCGTTGACTAAAAGAATACACATTGTTATTTAGAAAGATTTGATCTATATCAAACTTGCAAACATCTGCAGACATACAATCCTATTTCTCATTTCAAACCGGTATAATTACTCTAAGACATCTTCCTATTTATCAGAGATAGCCAAGTCAGATATCCGTAACTCTCGGTTGTTATGCGATACGATTTATCGCGTCGTTTCCCCTAATTGGACGAAATTCGAGAACAGTCGACGGCGGTAACATCTAACCTCGCAATATGTGATCCCGGTGGACCGCAAAATGAGCAAAACAGATATGGAGTGGATGATTCTTTGATCAAATAAAGTATTTTTTTTGTTACAACATAAATCAGTTTGTGGTAGAAAAAAATTCTTCTATAATAAGTAGTAGTCGTTCGCACCCAACTCTGTCTTATGAAGTTTTACTTTCTGTAGGCCAGCTGGACGAAATTTCTGAGTAGAAATAAGCTGTCCTGCTGTGTCGTTTTTCTTTTTTGTAAATGTGTCTCTTGCTATGATTTTGTGTACAATATACGGTTAATAATTATAATAATTGATCTTAAGAGCGATTTTGACAAATGTCAGTCAATACTAACAGCATCTTAAAGTCGCACTCAAGATCGATCTCAGATTGTATACGGTAATACGGGCCTTATTCACGATAAAAGAAAACATTTTTATGCATTGTGCGTAGAGTTTATACAAGCTAGGAATTTTCCGGAGGGAATTCCTAAATTAACTAATATACATACATACTCGGCATTTGACGGTAACACAAATGTAGATCCTCGTGTCTCCGTGATTGCGAACAATCCTCCCGGAAATGTCTACAATAGAGCAATTAATGCAAACAAGCTAATTACGTAACGTAATAACACGCCCAATAACACTGACATTAGTACAGTTTCCTTTAGGCTGTAGTATTGCTAATACTGTGCCTTTATGACAACATGAGGTGCTGAATGTTGACTTCGTTAAATGGATATCCGCCTAGTGTCATTTATGTCGTGGCAAATATATCCTTATTTGTTTAATAATATTATTTATATAGACTTGTTTCATTTTCGGATTACAGATTCGAAAACAGACTTTCTTTATGCTATAAATATCTTGTAAAGTACTCGCAATTACTTTTACACATTTGAAGTACAAAAAGGCCCTCAATACTTGTCAGACGTGGCGATAACGACCGTAATTTTACGATCTGCCTACCCCGCAAGGAATAAAGGCGTGTGTGTGAAGTACTTCATTTTAAATTAACTAATTTCTGCTTGTTTTGCTACTTAGACAAATAGGTGTTTCTCGCCATCGCGGAAAGTGGTTTTAATGTTGACTTGACAAATAATGTTGACGTGTACAAAAGTGACGCGTGCTTCAGTAACCCAAAACTCATCAAGGATTTGGCAAAGTACGGCACAAGTACCATCCAGCGCCCTCTCAGCCACGGTACAATTTGTGACAGTTTCGCGCGTAAAACAAAAGCTGTGACGTCATGATGACGTGTACGACCTGACGGCGGTGACAGCCACTTGTTAGCTTGTTAGAGTTTGGACGCTTCGTTAAAAAGTTTTTGAGGCTTGTTTTTGTGGAAACCATAAATAATGTCGTATTGTTGTACTAAAACATAGTTATTTTATTTTTGCGATAAAGCTAACTAGGATATTGCTACAGCGTAGCGGTCGTAGCTGTTCGTAGAAGTAGCAATGGAATTTTTTATAACCCATCTTCAAATGTACATAGATGGCGCTGAGCTAACTTTATTTTCCAAGGAAATGTATTCTAGTTTAGTATCAGTGTTTGATCAATATAACTTAAATTTCATCTTAACACAACGCCATTTGGTATGAAATTTAAAAAAGCGGCGAGTCTCTCTGAAAACAGTCTTCTAAGAAAAAGCAAGTTAATCTCTGAATAGTAAGAACATTTGTCCCTGTTATGACGAATAAGTTTGTTTTTTCATAAATGCAAAAACATTGATGCATTGCGTCGTGCGTTGGATCTGCGTCAAGAGCGGTTTTAGTATGGAGAACGACGTTATCTCTACGTATATCTCTGTTAATTTGAAGGAAGTATCTTCTAACCACTACAGATGGACTATCACTAATAACAGGTCAGGCTGAGAGGAGTAATTGACTGAACATAGGCAATTTCACTAATAGATCCTTAATGCACTTAGAATTGAGAGATAATAGATTTGTCTTCTTGATAACAACTACCATTTCATTACTACTCGAATAATATGTATATATTGTGTTTCCTACTTTACTATGCTGAATGCCAAATAAATGGGTAAATTTTCAAATATAAACGCAGTTTTTCAATAGTTACGAAATTACATGAACGTATTTGCGGTACAGCAAAAATTATATTCGGATTTTAGCAGATTAATATTGGACCATACTTTTAGGACAACAATCACATTACTATAGCTACATAAATAATGTAAATGCAGAATGTAGACGCAATTGAAGACAATTTAGCAAACCTATAGGATCATTCTCACGCCCGTACAGTAAA
Organism: Keiferia lycopersicella; assembly: GCA_029255805.1. Taxonomy (NCBI): domain Eukaryota; kingdom Metazoa; phylum Arthropoda; class Insecta; order Lepidoptera; family Gelechiidae; genus Keiferia; species Keiferia lycopersicella. The sequence goes on along the minus strand of JARACZ010000009.1, from coordinate 8,635,149 downwards.
CTAAGCAAACCGTTTCCCGGCTTGGTAGTTTTCGACGACCCTGTAAATACAAGCCCACTCACGTTAACAGAATCCAGTGTGTCACCACGCGGCTTTTGCTGACTCTACCCTAGGCCTGATTCTAGTAGGAGGAATACCCGGAAAATGTAAGTTGTAAAAATATTAGCTGCAAATATTTTGAGGGGTGAATCAGCTCATGGAACTTAACAACTTTCCCTAAATAACATAACTCGAAATATGATAATTTTTTGGACCTCACACAAATTGGTTGGTTAGTAATTTTGGTCAAATATTTTTTTAGTAGGAAAAGCATGACTCGGTAATAGAAAGTTTTAGTAGGAGAAATATGACTCAAAATGCAATGATTTTGACACAGTAACGTTGATACTAACCCTAATTAGGGTGATGGCACGCCCTACAGAATTGAATGAGCCAGAGTAATGCATTTTTTCTGTCATCTACTGATAACAATACCAATGAAAAGTATACGAAATAATATACATATGTAAGTACATATGTAACTGTCGTATTTAGTACTGTAGAATAATTCAAGCCGACCCCAACCCGGCCTATGATTTTGCATACAACATTATATTATTACCAGTTCCACGAACTGTGGCATTAATGCAGATGCTGTATCCGTATCGCCGCCTCTCATCTAAATACAGTAGGACAGTAGGCCGGCCTCGGGTGAATAACAAAGCACCGCTAATTCTGCCTCTGGACCAATTACACTTTAATAAATGGGCTTCGTGGCACCGGTACTAGCGGCGTGGAGCAATTCTGTGACATCAAGTACTCTGCATAATCAATAGTCGCAACTGGCCACTACTGGTCGTGGATCTACCAAGATGAGAGGTTTGGTCATAAGTGCCAGGTTCTGCGTTCACAGAGTACTACTCTCTAGCGGGTATGTCTAAACAATTTCTGACTAAGACGTCAAGTCAGTAACGCATTTAGTGCAAGCAATATTTTTTTGTTCATTCGTGAATTCTGGACAGGCAAAGGTCTTAAGACCATACAGCCTCGTCTTTAATGAGTTCTTCATTCTTGAATATTTATCGATTGTACCTCTTCAGTGAGTTTCCTTTTTATGTGTATTTTCATCAATTATACGTCTTCAGTATTTTGTCCATTAAGTGTAGTGTTCTTCTTATGTATTTTTATATTTTACCTTAATTTACTTTCAACATTATTTGAATTTTCTTCTAAGACCTTCAAAGGTTAGGTTTCGCCTACCAACTTTTGTATCAATAACAAAGTGTTCTTAGAAGATAACGAAGAAGGTACACTTTTATACCTACCCGCATTGTGAATTGCGACTGAACTTGACGTTGGCTATGTAGCTGAAATATAGTGCTAAAGAATACTAGACAATTTGAGCACTGTCTGAGAGCCCACTACAGTTTGCAAACCAACCCCTGGTTGTTAAATTTCATTCTATAACAAACAAGAAATACCAAAATCCTATAGTATCTGCCGACCCCAGAAAGTAAGTCTATTGTTAGGATAGTAGTTCTGGAGAACGAGTCTAGTTGACTACTTACAATAAATTAGAGTCTAGTTTGACGTGAGCTGCACTATACCACAGAATACGAATAGGATCAAATCAATATCAGCCAGATTCAAAAAATACGCAATAAAATAATAGGCAGACGAACGTAAAGCTTAGGTCTCTCTCTCTCTTCTCAATTTCTTATGTGCGTTGTTTGACAGACGGATCCGCTACGCAAGTGCCTGCGTTAGTGCTGCGGGCATCCGTTGTAAGTATGTCATTCCCCATACTTAAAAGTACTTATTTACTCAAAACGGATGTCAGATGCATATCTGATAGACGAATGCGTTAAGGATGCGCTAAAATAGCGCACAGTAGAGCGTTAAGTGTAAAAAAAATGCCCTAAGTGCAGCTATGGCATCAACTTGGCATCAAGGGCGACTGTACCAACAAGAACTTTTTGACCGATCCCAAAAAAGACACATTGAGCAAGGCGCCAGTCAGTTTCCAGTTTTCCTCCAAATTGTGAACAAATCCAATACAAATCCCGAAATCTTTGTATACGAAGTTTCGCCCCCTTCTAATTACGAGGGCTGAGGATCGCATCGGTCGTGTTACACCGAAGATCATGTTCGAGTTAAGCAGTAAAAAGTTACGACTTTGTATCGGCCGGAAGGCTGGGGGAAGGGATTAAAATTATGATTATAATATCGTTATTGCTAATAAAACCACCAAATAAATAAGACAGTCGTTTACATACTGACTCACGATAATTTAAGACGGGATTCTTACCGCGATACAATTTGAAACAACACAATTGTATAATTTTATCACGGTAAGAATCCCGTCCTAAATTATAGTGAGTCAGATTGTGTGACCGCGAAAGTCTGAAACAGTTTAGTCATCTAAATATTTAATTCATCGTTCTTTTCAAATTATTTCGACAGAACGAACAAAATATCGAACAATTTTTTTTAAATTGACTGAGGAAGTAGAGTCGCCAAGTATCATAATAGATATTTTATGCAATTGTGTATAATTTATGTTTAAATCACATTTTAAAATTTATTGTTCCAAAAAAATATTGACAGTCGTTAATTAGAATTTGTCATTGAATTAATTTTATCCTATGTTTACAATGTGTAGCTTGGATATAGCAACAGGAATAGATGTGCTTTGTAAATTTTTGAATGTCCTTGTAGGCATAACCTCCACGGTATATAATCAATAGGTATGTCGCAAAATTGTTTGACTCTTTAGCAGTTGACAAGGTGCTATAAAATTTTTAGAAGACTTGCAAACTTATATTGATTGCGAAAAAGCAGGTTCAAATCCCGCCGGCGCTAAAAACAGCCGCAAGTTTTCGAAAAAGAGTCCACAATTAATTTCAAACCACCCTAATTAAACTACTAATGATCGTAAGGATCACAAAAAGGCCGCCGGGATCCATTATTAGCTGTAAAAAGTATTTTGTTTGTTTTTGTAATCTCGAATTGGCCATTACTCTTGTTTGTTGCTTTATCATCCTTTTGAATGATTGTAGGTTCAAAAATAAATACAAATGATGATATACGTAAAATGATAATGCTGCGGGCTTTTAAATGCTATAAATCTGGTTTTTAGAATTGGTATGAAGTATTTTGAAAAACTATCTAATAAGTATTTTGTAAATAAAATTGTATCGTTGTGCTAACGACAACGAAAATACTTTAAATATTTTGTAAATAAAATTGTATCGTTGTACTAACGACAACGAAAATACTTATAGTAACGAAGGTCGATCGCATAGTTTTTCAATTCATATATGTTTTGAAAATCTTAACTTTCCGGCATCCTTTTCCTGAATCCAGTTTCAAGAAATAAAAAAACAAAGTATTTTTTACATTAGCTTCTAAAAGCTGCGGTCTTTGGCGACATGGAGCATCAATACTGGGAACACTTGAAATCTTTTGTGTTTCTCACCGAAAAGTTTTTCATTCTTCTCGCTCGGTCGCCAATTACTCTGCAAAACAACCGGCGCGGCACGAGTCAAGTGCCCCGAAGTCGCTTGACACAGATCCGCGGCAATTTACTGCTGGAAATGTATACCTACTGCTGGAGCTAGGTAGGTACATTTTACATTTCCGGGCTATGCCTTGAAGATTCTTTAAAATAATTTATCTCCGTGAAAGCGGTAGGATTGGGTGCCGGAATAATTTAAGTTTGAAGTTAGGAATGTAGAATGTCGTTCCACGTTATTCGGGCTGGAGTATGCTACACTCACAGGGTAGCTTTGAAATTAAATGATTCCTAAATTACCTTCTCTGTTCCCACTTAACGTGATATTTCTGTATTTTACGTTTACATTAATTTTTTGCAATTTTACAGAACTAGTCTGGAACTACATATAATTATCATTTTTCATTATTACCAGTTCTACTACTTAATTCTAGGGTGTGTATAAAAATGAATGAATCCATTAAATACTCGAACGCCTCCCGAACTTCACACATTTTTCAAATTCTCAGAGCTATGACTAAACTAGATAGAACTGCAAGCTGTTAAAAGACGTTTAAGATCAAAAGAATATCTGATTCAGAGGGAATTCATAGAGTCGCCATCGTGAGGATGAGCCGAGGGGTATCCGACAACCAACTTGACACAAATAGCGAGATAGTTTGCCGGGAGAGAGCAGACGGACTCGAGGGTCTGTTCCATTATCTAACAATCGCTCTTTTCAGAACCACTCGTAGAAACCTCGTATACGTAAAGATTTGTCAGTACTAACAGCTAAAAAAAACTTAGGACCAAAGCACGACGCTACGCTAGCGCTGCGTCGTCAACGGTTGTGCGTCAACAAGAATTACTCGGCAACTTCCGCAAACATGGAGAGTAGGGGCTCCATAGCTCCATCTAATTTACTTTCGTGCCTTTTTTGGTAGAAATTAAATAGATTAATATATATATATCATGATATCTTGACAAATGCATTTTGCAAAAGAAATAATATTCCTGATTTTACAAAAATCTTTTCTATTGTTACAGGACCGTCGTCGTCAGGTTTAGAAATGAGTATCGTTGATTGTAAGTACTTTTTTCCTGTCATGTAATAAATATTGAAATAATTTATTAGACATTTAGCTGCGTAGGGGTCAAAACAAAATTATGCAATTGTAAAAATGTAAATTGTATAATTTATCATTCCAAAGTAATGCCTACGTAAAGAAAACGTAAAAGGTAACATATGAAAACAATTAGGTAATTTTTGTCTGTTTAAATGGGAAGAGGGTCTCCGTAATAAATTAAGCTGAAATAAGGGTTTTACAACGTCCGGCAAGACCCCGGGGTCCTGAGACCCAGATGGCAGTAAATGCGGCCATTTTTATCCTCGTTATTAGGGACTTACTTTTTCTTTTCAACCAACTTTAAAAAAAGTGGGTATCAATTCATGAAGTGTCTTATTATTATTGTCAGAATTTTGATAAGTTGATTGACTTCTAAAATTTTTGACGTGTAATTATCTAAAAACTCTTGACTTCCCCATGTTTCTTTACATAACTATCCAATTACGTCATGTTTGTAATTACGGAATAAGCTATTTAGTGTTTTACAGCTATGAAATTTAATTCTTACTTTCCTTAAAATAGAATCTCTTTTAAAAAGATTTTTTTTAGATAAGTGACTATTAATAGTACAGGAAAATAACTACACTGACCGCGTTGCAGGATTGGATTCAGATAGGATAATTTTTGCAGTAAATTACGAATTAACACGCTATATTGAAATATCCGGGTTTCTTTATGGCAAAGCGGTTACCAATTTAATAAATAATTTTATGCATGAAAACATCGGATTGACAAAAAGGGGTTTTGTGAGAGTGAATTTAAATACACTTTCGTTTCATACATGACTTTATATTTTAATCAACAGGAACCAATCCTTTTTCGATTAAAATTAACATGATTATGTCACGTTATAATACGACTTCAAAAAATATGTTTTTGTTGCCAATTCCAAAGTCATCAACTCAATAATCTTGTATTTTACAAATACTTTCTTATGATGTTCCGACTTTTGGCGCTAACTTTCAAATTATTCCGGATAATTATTATTGCCAGCAATCAAACCATAAGTTATTTCTTACATCTAAACATTACTTTAGAAAATGAAGCGCTATAATAGGGCACGTAAAACAAAATTGAACATTAATTTTACACTGTAGACAAAGGAGCTGGCAAGTATGGCAGTAGTAATTTATTGTTATGTGCCATTTTATGGAGGAGGCCCTATAATGTGGGCGCTATAATTACAAAACTACGATAAACTACACGGTCTTCCATTGTTTCGAGATCCAGAAGAGACTATTTTATACGCGAAAAGTTTTATACGCACCAAAGTTATTCTCGCTCATCCGCCTTATTCTGCGCGATCACATTATCGGTCCGGCGATCTTGACGAAAGGAGTAGGTCTGTATAAAACCACATGGGCATCGCAGTGCGGCTGTCAATTGCCAAATACTGACAATATGCCGCAACATCAAGAGGTTGAACATACTTCCGCGTTGCGTGTTAAACTGTGATAACAGTTTTTTCACCTAAATTCGTCAACAGTTCTTACTAGGCTATATCTCATACTGTATGTCAGGGTTGTGACTTAAGAAACCAAGATTGATTTATATGAACAAGGTTTTTCTAGTCAGGGATGATCATCCCTCCCTACTGTATGTTAGCAACATTTCAGCAATCACATTCAACCCAAAAAACATCCGTGCCCTGTTTCCAAGTTTTTTTATTTATTGCAATCTCTAATTTTTGTTTTGTAACAGAAATCCGTCAATTTCCTCCGCTTCTCTGGCGCACAGGATTTATGAATGTCATGGTGCAGTCGCTAGGTGATGTCCATTTGTCTCTGTCTCTTCTCGGAACGAATTTGCACTGCTCTTGGGAAAGGTGAAAAATTGTATCAGCGGGATTGGATTGAAAACCTGAAGCGTATCTGTATTGCAGGTGAAGATAAGGAGGATAAAATATGTAATAAACTACGCGTGCTTAATGCTATTGTGTATAGCTGTGATTCGGTTGACAGTTATTGAATCCTGCCTGTACCTAGTAGAAATTGCAAGTTATCTAAAAAAAAGTTGTAGGAACATTTTCAGTAACGTGTCTGTCTACGCTAAAAGATTTTTTGTAAAGTGAAAAAAATCAACGGCAAATAATCGAAGGGATGATGTAACAGTTCATGGAACTGCATAAAATTTACTAAGGAAAATAGGTCGGAACAATAAATGAAATAGGACTGACCTTATAAAACATACCTACCAGCCGGCCAAGTCAAATTGGGATGATCAATATTTTTTTTCATATTTTAACCTATATTTCCTGGGATAAGTTTTTCAGTTTCAGAGACTGGCCGACCCGGACCCCTTCAAATATTTACAATTAGTTTTTAAAAATCTTGTATTTGCTATATACACCATCCTTGTCTTAAACGTCAAGGACAAAGTGAGACTCCGACAAAATACCCATTGTCATTGGTGAGAAAATGAAGGTTATTTCAGCAAAAGAAATTGGAGTCAAGCATTTCATCCTAATATCCATAACAATTGGCAAGGTTATTAAATACGAAATCTCAGAAAGGGACCATTCATTGCGAAGACAGCCTTCGAAGCTGAAGTTCCAAGTTTAATCCTATTCAGGGAAAGGGTGTAACTTTGCGATGCAAAACTTAAGGCGCATCCATTGGCTAGGTGCTACCTGCATTACCTACTCAAATATTTATATACTTAACTAAGAACATAATTTATTGCAAATCCAGCGGGTCAGATCGAAACTGAAGTTTATTTACATAATGTTGTAAAAATAAACAGATCACTGTATCTATTTATATGTAGCAAACTGTTAAAAGAGGCAACTTATAGCACTCTTGCTGTAAAAAAAACTGTAAATACGTATCAGTAGGGCATGTTAAACGATTTGGTGTCGCACACGAAAAGGAAGAAAATTACGACTTCAATCTGATTCAGCAAATTTAAATAAGAAACATTTTCATATTATGAACGTATAAAAAATCTTTTTTTTTTCTGGAAACGAAGGCAGTACCTAGCCTGTGGGAGCGTCTTCACAGAGTTTAATTCGGGCGTCCGTCAGAGTTGCCAACGCTACCACACTAATGAATATTTCGAGCGGAACGGGGCAACTCAGGCGTTTTTAAAGGTTATATATAGCGGCTTTTAATTTGGAACGCGATGGGTTGAAGGAAATTGTTTTTAATGAAAATATTCGTGGATAAAAGCGAGTAGCTATAGTTAGTGTTCTTTGATAAGAGAGACAGCTGTTTAAAGTTTAGATTCGTTCTTACTTTTGATTGACTATTCGAGTAATAGTTAAAGCTATAACATAGCGTAGTTTCTATACACAATTACTTATTTCTATTTACCACTGACAAATAATCTATCATTTTTATGAAAATATTTATGGGTTACCTTTTTATAATTCCCTACTAGATGGCGTTGCGTTGAATTGAAATTTTGACGTTTGACTTATATTGACTAAAGGAAATTTTTTTTTTTTCGGTTTAGCACAGCGCCATCTATGTACACTTGAAGATTGGAGAGAGTTTTTTCTACTGTTATTCAGAAGACCTAGAAAATTGGCAATACCAAAGAGTACCTTTCTACATACTTTAATTTACTATTTACCTTAAATATAACAACAGAAATGATTAAGTTAATTTTTCCTACATATTTTAATTCACTGTTGACCCTAAATAAAACAACAGAAATGGCTGAGTGAATTCTTCTTTCAACGTACTTTAATTTACTATTTACCTTCAATAACACGACAGAATTGACTCAGTCATTTCTTCCGGAAAATCTCGCACTTACGCGTGGCAGACAACGTATTGTTCTGAATAAAGAGCAAGGCGCTGCTGTGGTCACATTTGCATCAGAATTGCATGTGCACGCTCTGCAGCATAACATGTGTCGCCTTCGTTCATTTCTAGTACGCGGTAGCTAGGTAGGTAAATAGGTAGAGATTTTGTTTACTTTCTGAGTCCAACTAAGGCCTTTTTCACACTTAACGTAATAGGTACTACAACTGCTCAAATACTTCGACGCAGCTACGTCAGAATACCGCAGGTGCGTCAAAATAATGCAGGTGCATTGGCAACGTTTGAGCGAGTTTAATATGGGGATTGACGTTTCTAGTATAGATCTGACAGACCGTTGCTATACGGATGCGTTATTTTAGCGCTGCGTTTTGCGTTAAGTGTGAAAAAGGCCTTCGAATTCACTCACTTAACAACAAAATAATGTACTTGAAGTTACAAAGTCATAAACTTGAATGTAAGTTGATTTGTATGGCGTTTGAGATTTAAAAGCTGTAGGTAACAAAATATGGCCAAAACTAAACTTGTAAGCAAGAACGCACACCCCACGTTTTTTCACAAACATTTTTTTGGCGTTTACGAAATATTATGCAACAACCGCATGATCATGGCCACAAAGGATCATGATCCACGCACATCGCCGCATCAAATTGCGATTTTGAATGTATTTTAATATCTCCCTTGTCTGAAGTGTTCATGAATGTAAAATACAATTCACACAACCCAGAGACACAAATGTTATTTTTGCTCTGTGGCAATTCATAACATAAATCATTGATCTCCATAAAGAGCTCACTACTGATCGGTTCTCACAGCTTAGCAAGGACTTAATAAATATTTTAATTTTGACCCACTTTCTCAATTTAACCGCCGTGGCACAAGTTTTGCATAGCAGATCGAACTTTTAGTGATATTGATTGATTAGTTAGAGGAATTACGACCGTATATTTTAAGAGAAATTTAAGTCATTTTAATTTTAGTGATATAAAAATAGATAAAAGAATATAAGAACATGGAAAATTAAACTTCTGGTGAAATATTAAGTAGACAAAGGTAACGTGGATCAATATACACAAAATATTGATCCACGTTACCTTTGTCTACTTAATATTTTATTTCTCAAGTTTATTTTCTTTCTAATGTAACAGTTGGCTTTGTAAGCGTTTGCTTTTGCATGATCTTGAAAAAAATGATTTGATAAAAAATTAATTTGTTTCGACAAAAATAATATCTTAGGGTAACAATACATAACTATTTAAAAAATTACGCAACTTAAAAAAAATAGTAATAGAACCTGGTCATCCAGGGCGCCCCCATGAGACATGGTACCCAACTCAACCCATGAGACTGGCAGCGTTTCCTCTTTGGATAACAACCAGACTAAAATCTTGACCAAGGAGGTTGCCAGCTCATTGCCAGGTGACCGGAGTCAACTGGAAATGAGAGCGCTGAAATCTCGTAAATATTTTTTTTGGAGAAGGTATGGGCCCCGAGACATACACATACATTGTATTCAATCCTTCATTGCAGTTGAAATCATCAATCATTCACAAAAGGAAAATAAGGAAATATAGTAACACACGAGCGGGTTTCCAATCCACGATATTTTGTATACAGAAAAATAGCACGGCCAAAAATTTTCGTATTCAGAATCGTAATCTCAATGCTATCATCAAAAGCGTACGAACAAATATTTTTACTCAATATGAAAAAAGGGTCAATGGGACAAAGCCACCAGCCTGAAGCTATTAAAAAGCAAAACAATCTCTGGACGCGACAAATAATTTCCACGTTCTCGCAAAATAAATCGTGACGTGAAGAACTCACTCTCGGCGGGTCACACTTTTATTTCCACCGGGACAATAGGCCCGGGCCTCGCCACCTCACTTTCCAACAAAACACGCGACTTTTAACCTTATCCGCTTTTGATAGAGATTTTGAAACGGCATCATAAATTGGTGGCGTTATAAATTAGAACATGCGTCACTGTCACCCCGAGGAGTTCTCGTAATAACGTGTGAAATGAACGTTTGATGACCACTTGGATAGTCGTTTACTAAAATCTAGCTATAGAATCTTATCCTATACTTGATAATCTTGCATATTTTTTTCCTTGGCCATGCCATTTGTTATAGTTTTTATCTATGCTACGATCAGAGGATACGAATACTACGGTGTAGCTGACGTAGCAGGCAGCGTAGCTAGTTTGTCCTTTTCAAAGAAAAAGTGAGTATTGTAAAATTAAATCGAAAAGGTGTCGTAAAATTAAATTAAGATAATAAATCTACTACTACTATGTGAAAAAAAAAAGATATTTTGGAAGGAAACTTTACGATGAAACGTTTAATTATTTTTACGTCATATCATTTTTATACAATTTAATGAGGACAGAACTGTGGGGCAGAAATTCTGAACGTCATATTTTATACCATTCAATATTCTATGGTATAGGAATGTGTTGGTAAGCTCCAATTCCTAGCCAGTCATTTCCAACAAGTTAATAAAATTTTAAGACTTTCGCAGAAGTACGCATAACGATCTACCAGTCTAAAGCGGCTCAGAGATGCAAAACTCATCCCCATAAGATAAAATTTAATTTAATTTGTACTCGTAAAATGTTTTATGTTTATACTTCACATTTCGCACAGACACAGGGAAGATAGGACCGGTTTGTAATACAATAAAAAATAATACGGAATTTCACTAAAAAAATCATAATTTTATCTAAATTACTTCTTAGAAACAAAACATTCCTACCTAGGAAAGGTAGGAAAGATAAAGTCATTCTTTGTAAACATTCTAGTTACTTTGGACAAGAAATAAACTAATCAATTACGTATACATAGTTTTTCGCGATTGTTCATTAATTATCAGTTAATTATTATTATTAAAGTGTTATCGATATATCGAGGTAAAAACAAACTTAATCGTTGTGACAATCTCGTTAATACTATTAATTTAAGAACTATTTAACTGTTTAATTTCCGACACAGTACATATAGGAAGAGGACTAACATAGAAAAGATCGGAATAAACCCTAGGTAATTTTATGGGTAAGGACTAATATCTGCATTTTCGTATTTTCGTGTCAATGATGAAGATGATGATTATTATAGTCACAATCACGGGTGGTATCTCACGTTTAGGCGTTTAAATCGTATGGTGGAATATATTGGTTTGAAAGGGAAGCAATGAAAGGTCTTTGGATCTCCGTCCTAAACATTAATATAAATGCGAAAGTGTATTTATTTGTTAATTGTTTGCCTGTCCTTCTTTTACGTCATCGTCAATGCCAGAGAGTAAAGTGATGTTTGTGTTACAAGGAGTAACTCTTTCTCTTATCAGAATAAAATCTATGTCACTGTATTGATTTGATTTGTAGTACTATTTGAAGCTAGATTTTATTTATACTACCAAATTTTTATTTATTTACTGACTTACTTATGTAAAATAGCTCAATATGTCATTATCGTTACAATTCTAAGAAATATTTCTCTTCATGCCAAAAAATAACCCTTTCAAAAGACGGATTATTAAAATCGGTTTGAATTTAATACCGCCTACACATCAAATGATTCAAAAGGCTCATTTTTATTCAAATTTATATAAAAGTTGAGTCATCATTTTCCCTTTATCCGACACACGAACAAAGCGCAATTTTTCAAGCTTGTTCCCGACCTTCTTTATTAACAGGAAACTAATTCCAACCACCCACTAACCACACTAACAGCTCTTCTTTCTTTGTTCGCAGATACTTTCCCGGTCTATCGAAGCATGCTTTATTGAAAAACTTAACGAGTAAGAATACGAACACAAAAGAATTCCCAAGAAGAAAATTAACACAAAAAAAACTGAACTTTGTAAAGTGATTCAAAGTGTTCTTCGAAACAGTCGACGAAATCCAAGTTCTAGAATTACTAGTAGCGATATAATTCATTCAGTGGTTGTACTTAGTTCGCGAGACTTGGCCTTGTGAATTATTTAACACGTCAAATAACCACTGGAGCCCTTTGTCACAAAGCTCTATGTCGGTATTACGTTAATGTCTGCTGTCATTACCAATTACTTCAAAGTTTCAACCTAATGGAATTTCGTCGGCTGTTTCATCAATGAAAGCTAACAATTTAACCAAGCAAATATTTGTGAACTAATGAAAGTAAACGGACATAATTATAGTGGAACGGTGCACTAAAAGTTTTGATAAAGCGGAAAAGTGACAAAAAGAGGCGATCATGTCGGTGATTTGTTTATGAGCGGAGCGGAAGCGATTAACACTGTGTCTTGAAATATCGTTGTAGTGTATCGCGTGTAACATCTAGCTGTTGTAAATACGGCAGCTGAGAAACACAAGTGTTTGTGGAAACAAGGCTCAGTGCGATGTGTTTCAATCCGTCATAGCGTGAAAGCTGCGAATCGATGTGCGTGCGTTGTGCGTGCGTGGTGCGGCGCGTGTTGCGTTGCAAGGAGTAAAGCTGGGTGCGCAACGCCACGGCGTCGCAGGAGGGTCGCGGGGGCGCGGGGGACGAGGAGCCCGCGCCCGCGCCAGAGTCCGACGCGGAGGCGCCGCCGGTCCGCCGCCGCCGCCACCGCCCGCTCTACCGCCGCCTCTTCTCCTATGTCCGCACCGCTTGGACGGGAGTCAAATTCGCTCTAGGTATGCTTCGTGTTCCGTAGTTTGAGAATTTTATTTATTATGTTTATTCATTATTCCGCTTCATTTATATTCCATTTCTGACTGTGATGGGATGACTCCTTTCAGGTACGCTCTTATACTCTCTAGATAAGAATCATCATCGTAACATAAGCCTTAGCCCTTCTTTTACAGACGATTTACCAATATTGTGGTGGGGTTATCTACGCAGCAGAGCCGACGTACGTAAGAATATCTTTCCCAATATCACACGTAATCTTACGTACGTCTCAGATCGAACTGTGGAGGTTGGGCTAGTCACTATTGTTCCGTAAACTATCAGAAACGTTCCGATACAAGCGGACTACAGAACACATTACGGGTTGTCCTCTTGCCCCCCTCACGTAACTTGTGATACCCATTTGATACCGAAGCCACTAACAAAACGACATTGTGATAGCCGAGCGAAACAACGGCATTGCCAGCTCCAATTGCAACTAAACGGTCTACAAATATGCTAATGAAATTGCAACTGTTCACTACTGCTGTATTTGAACATGTTGGACATTCAGAACACGTCTAACAGCTAAAAATAATTACCTATTGATGCTGTAAAAACCCTTTTGTTTTTAAATTAAGTACCTATTTATCATGCATGAGATACAAGAAGCAAAACTTTGGAAGAATATACAGGGCGTATGGGACATTGCATCTGCATTCAGACAATAAAACTGAACAACTGTTACGAGGCTTTTCGAACTCCCATGCAAAATCAATATCACCTAACTTATTTTATTTGGAAAATCATTTTCTTTATTACATTTGCTGAGATAATGTTTCTAGGGGAAAGTTGTTCAGTTCCATGGTCTGCATGCACCCTATCAATATTCAGAAGGCCTTATACCCTGTCTAATGGGTACGTAACAAAAGAATAGAATAATTAAGTATTTATACTGTACAATAAATAGCTGTTTGACAACATAAACGTACCCTACGTGCGTGTATTTTTCTTTATGGAGGAATAACACCCCTTCCGTTTGATCGTCGGGTGTTAAAAATACTCTCTAACATGAATTACTCTAGACCTACCTACGTCAGTTACGTCCACTAACATTACTTAGGCTGCAACTTAGGTTCCAGCCTTCTAGATATGATGTTCTAGTTGGCTGTTAGATGTTATGTTATAGCTTGTTGTTACGGTTCATAATGAAATTTCCGACGCCATCGTGTTATACCACAGACCACACAGCTTACTAGTCGCCTACTGTGATAAGAAAGGTAAGACGTAATGGTCAAGTTATTTTATAAATCAGCACTAACCAATGCACATAGGAGCAGCCCTCTGAATAGGTGCATTCAGACCATAAATCTTAAGGTTGTAACATATTTTTCGAAAAACGTATTTTTATTTATATTTCATAGTAAAATTCAGTCATCTTATTCTGATTTGGTGTGAGTAGTCGTTTTTTTTGGGTTCGTAACATGTCCTTAGAGGAAAATAGTTCAGTTTCATGAACTGCATGCACTCAATCAGTTTTAGGAGGGCTGTTCTTCGCACCCTGTACGTACATCTGAAGTATTGCAAAAAATATTCGGCTTTTAGTGTGCCGTCTAGTACGCTGTGTGATCGTTGTGTTATACCGTGTACTCTCTCAGGTTGTAGCGTGTAATCAACTTATGAAACTGAGGTACTCCGAAGATTAGCTAGCTTCGAGGAAGGATGGCATCCATCTACCTAATTTCAACCTTAACCGGCAACCTTTCCGTCAAACGTGGTGCTTACCATATAAAAACTTGACTATACATTTTGTAACCTAATAAAAAACCTGTCCCTACATTTATATTTAAGTACCGATAGGGTCTACATTATCTCCTACGTTTGTCTGATTTAAACACACATAACTAATTTAAGGGACCAATAATGTGGTAATTTTGGCATATTATATTATTTTTCTTTGTATTTTTTGTTTTTTGTCATAATAAGATTAATTTATTCAGTAACTTTAAATTAAACTATATAACAAAATAAACGGGGTGTAAGGCAGGTCTCTGATTACTGAGACAATCTATGCAGACTATTTGAATAACTATCCATATGTTAGGAAACGACAAAAATATTTTGCACCTTCCTTCCTTCTTCATACAAAATCATCACCAGCTGACTGCATTTACTATCAATCAGCGGCTAACCAACTTATACACCGTGGCTGCGAAACTACCAAATCGAACAACCATCGGTAATAAATCCATGGTCAAACCTAATAGATTTCATATTATAAATATAAGTTTCAATAAATTATTTTTATACTATGGTTCCTTATCTTATCACTATCGTATCCTTAGATTTCAGTATCGATCGATCACTTATAAAATTTCTCCATAAACTTTGAATGTAAAATTTAGACCAATAAGTATGCGTAAGTTGAAAGCACTTCTCATGCCATTTTAAAAATATTTCATTCCATAAACAATCGCATAAAACAAAGATTCTTGGAAACTGATATGAAAATGATAAATGCCCCCAGGAACCCAATAGACATGTTTATTCACTGAGATGAAATGCGGGTCCAGAGAGAGCCTTATCGGAAACATAGGGTCGCTGATATTTACATAAAAACTGCGGTTTTTCTTATACAAGAGTTTCTTTCCTCACTTCATTTTCCGGGAAAAATATCAAAAGCAAGCAATACATTTCTCAAGGAAAAACACATTTAGGCATGTTCGTATCATAAAGTATAATATATTTATTATAAGGCCCATTTTGCATTTTTTTGCGTTGACATGATTTTGGTAACTGCCAATATAAGCTCATTCTAGCGGCGATACTATAGGTATGATAACTTACGTTATTGTGTAATTTAAACAATATCAAAATCTAGAAAGTGAATGCGTTTCATTTATTCAGCGAACTTTCATTTATTGTGAGCGCTACTAGCAAACTATCAACGTTAATGTCAGTCAGTTTGGGCGAAGACTGATAACTATTTTTACCCGAAAATGGCAGGTGTATAACCGAGTACATAACTTATACGCACAATACATAATTTGCTGACCTTTCGAGTAGCTACGTAGGCGGTAAAACTTTCCTTCCGTCCAAAAGATAAATGTAATCTTACCGAAACATACTCCCACAGATGTATCTAGACGCCTAAACACACACACACCCACATAAATCACGCATATATCTCTGGTGGGGTAGAGAGAGCGTTTTTCTTCTTATCGAATCGATTCTGGCGTTTAAATATAGTATCCCCTCAAAAACATTAATATATAAAAAAATCCAAGTCTCGCTACTGAGCTGTTCAACCGTAAAAAGGTATGAGATCCATTTGAAACCAAGTCGGCTATCGATTTGTTCATTCCCCACTTAAGAGATCTATCTTAATTAATTACGTAATTAGTTAATAAGCATTATTTTATAGTGACCATATCAATATTTTCAATATATTTTAATGTTTACAATAAATTGAATGACTTAGCCATCGCACTAGAACAGAAGGTTAACGTGTAATACATATTAAAATTAATACATTCAGTGCGATTGCCAAGTCATTCAATTTATTGTAAACATTAAAATATATTGAAAATATTGATATGGTCACTATAAAATAATGCTTATTAACTAATTACGTAATTAATTAAGATAGATCTCTTAAGTGGGGAATGAACAAATCGATAGCCGACTTGGTTTCAAATGGATCTCATACCTTTTTACGGTTGAACAGCTCAGTAGCGAGACTTGGAATTTTTTATATATTAATGTTTTTGAGGGGATCTCATTACTTTTTGTAGGTAGTCTTCCTTTTTTTCTTTTGCGGCTCTATTTCTTGAGCCTCAGCCACGGTTTTTCTCATAGCCCACTCTCTATCTTTATGTGGTTTTCTCGGAATCTTTGTAGTAATGATTTTTGTCAAGTCTGGACGGTAAATGCTTCTTAGTCTATTGTATTCACAAATTGCAGATTCTTGCGCTTTAATATTTCCAAAGTCTATGTTTATAAAATGTAAGCCGCACAGACTTGTTACTCTTGATAGTGCTACATAAGCTTGACCAGATACAGCTGAACCTATATCCATCAGCGCATTATTCAGACCGAGGCCTTGACTTTTATGTATAGTTATAGCATAGGCTATACATATTGGAAACTGTTCGCGATGGACATTAAAATAGCGATAGCGTGTTTTAGAAACTAACAGCGACATCTGTGATTATTTTGCTGGACCAAAACAAAGTATTTTAGGAGCGACAGCAAAATATAACTTGGTAAACAGTACATTTCTATGGAATTACAAAGTTATTTATGCTATCGGTTTATCTAGAAAACTGCATTGAAATTGCTAGATTTTTAAGTTTTTCCTTGATTTATACACTAAACCCAAATTATATTCCAAATTAGAAGTCTCTATGTCTGCTAGAAGTGCCTTAGAATTTTGATGATCGGTCAGTGAGTGAGTCAGTGACAAAATTAAGAACTTTGACTAGCTATAATTCCTAAACCACTAGTTCAAAGTGAACGAAATTTGAAATATACCGTATCTACGGGGTTTTTGATTGATTCCTGAAGTTTCAAGTCTTTTGTTTTATCCACAAGAAAGTTATAAGGTGTTGAAAGTGGCCCGAACCGCTTCGAGAAAAGGATGGTACGGCTGTGCCGCTTTCTAGCTCGACTTGGCGGGGGCACTGCCGTGCCCCCAGATTTGGACACAGTTACATGCACAGCGTTGTCCGTTGCTTTGTAGAGCGTTAAAGGCCGCAAATTTTAGTCTCCTAAAATACATGCAATAAAATATCTCTAGCTACTTTTCTATAAAAGAAATTAGACATTGCCAAACAGCAGGTCAGGTTACTTACCACATTGCAATAATATGAATATACGACCACTATTATTTTACTATCCACTAAGTGTCTCATAATAATAAAAGCTGTACCGGATAAAAATAGTAAATTTCGCGGTAAACCTTCCTCCAGCCATTATTGGTAAATATGACCTCATAATTCTTACTTATATGTAAGTGAATATCTAAAGTCTTATATCCAAAGTTTATGATGCTATCTCGCTATGAAGCTCTTTCTAGTAAAACTTGAGCTCTACTCGATTGTATTGAAGTAAAGTAAAATTTCATGTTTCAATTTAAGTATATGTTTATATAAATTAAGCATATCAAAGAATATAAATATTATTTAAAAAATGCAAAGTTGCTTTGAAAATGTCATTTCTAACAGCAAAACAAAATGCAAGTTTCTAATTAAATCTATTAAAATTCTATATGGAATTCCGGTGATGAATCTGGAACAACTGATTTTCTTTCGTGGTTTCACAGCTGATGGCTCCATAACAAAACTCGTTCATACAGATGCCTAAAATCACCATTCTTGTGTAGGTTACGCACTGTATAGTAAATAGTTATCAATGCCTTGCCGTTTGGTGGGACAAGTCTACAAATAAGCGTCAAGGTGTCAGAGCTCTAAAATACTCCATTTAAAAACTCAAAAACTAAACAAAAGAAAGTCGATACTTTTCTCACATAGTTGTCAACTTGAATACAAACTCTTGAGAAACTCGAATACAGCCGCGAAAATTTACCGCCAATAAACGTCAAAGTTTCGCATATTCAAAGTTGGACCACAAACAGGTAACTTGTATACTTTACGCCACTTTACGCTACATAAAATTTGCGAGATGCCACGACTTCATTTACCAACTCCATTATGCTATGGAAGTCGCCAAATACCCACAAACAAGGAAAATTATTTCGTGGAAATGTAAAAATATCTAAATTTAACGTGTAGAAACTTACTCCCTTACTATGAAAAATCTACGCATAGAACAGTATTTCCAACAATTGTTAGGCAGGTATATAAAAAAGCGGCTGTTTGTATTTGTATGTGTTTGTCTGGTTTAAGAAGCCGCCTTAGTGATTGATTCATTGATTAAACTTAGATTTTAAACTTCACAAGCTACCGGTAAATTATTGTGTTATGCTGGATCAAATTTCTCTATGTAAGTAGTTCCGAATATCTATTACAGAAACTAGATACCTTGGCACACGTGGCCGTAATAAATTGCGGCTGCTACAGGTTGTCGTTTGTATGGTGGCTGTGCTTTCTTTCTTTACATTTAAGAGTCAAACTCTTGTCAGCGTAGTAACTTCCAATCTTAAATCTTCTCTGCTAATGCCTTGACGTACTGGTACGATACGTTTCATCTTAAGCAATTTTATTTATTTGGAAAAATTTCCCGTTTTAGGTACAAAAATACTTATACAATACCATTATTGGCCAAGATAAAGTAGCATAATTTCATAGGCACGAAATGTGCTACTATAGCTCAATGGAAGAGGCGTCACCGTGGGCCTAATGGTCAAAATCGCAGGTTTAAACTATCTGCAATAAAAAATTTCGCAATTACTCCAAATTCGCGTCTTTATTCACAGGTTTACAGTGGCATTTCTAGATAATTTACGCACCACGCGTTCTGTGCCTCAAAACCCGCCAAACTTGCCACCAAGTTGCGGTCAATGATAAATTGCTCTTTCCCCGGCAATTCCATAATTACCTTTTATTAATGCCAATGAAAATAACAAGGTTATAATGCTATTACCGTGAAACGTTATTCATTGTGAAACTGTGCAGAGTTTGCTCAGCTTGGAATTTTTATAATCAGAAATTGTTCGAATACCAATAGTATTCGTACGTTTTGTCGAAGCAATGACTGCTTGCCTTTCTTGATAAAGTAATATCGAAGTTTTGACTGTAATAGACAAAATTAGGCGGTACATTCTCACGCCTACTACATACAATGCCCGTTTTATGAATTTTTTTATAAAAATGGAATACCATGGCACACGTGACCGCACTAAATTACGTGGGTGCTATACCTATTTAACAATACTTTTTACATCATTTTTACATATTTTTAAATACTTTTTACATTCAAAAAAATAGGTGCGCAATGATCGACCTCTTGCCATGTTAATCTTCTCATATAGGCAGGTTTTCTGTATAAGTTGGTACATATATTATTATGATGCAATTTTGATCGTACACCTGCGTTCGTATTCAAATTGAATATGAATGAAATATGTAGGTAGGTATTTATCGGTATTCTGAACTGAAGAATGTCAAATAATACATAAGCGTATTTTACTTAGGTACTTCTTTTATTATCTACTTATGATACTAGATATCGTAAGTACCTAGATAATGAAAGAACAAAATTAGACGTGCCTAAATATATTATGACGACATCTTAGGCAATTGAAACATGAAATAGGTATTTAAAAGAAATTCAAACCCTCAAATACATTTTTAATCAAAAATAAGGAAAAGAAACATTTTATGCTTTGAGCGTGGCTTTTCTTGGTAAGACTTATAAGCTACCAAAATATTATCTAGGAAATAACCGAAGAAACCTCAAAACCGCCGAAATATTTTGAACTTAAATAGGGCATAGTGAATGTAGGTCGTCGTCAGAAACTGTTAATTCTCAGATGGAGTGAAAGGGGCTAGTATGTTGCTCTGCCAACAGGGCCTGATTTGGCATATATTGATGGTTATGTTACTGGCGTCATTGCAACAAACTTGAGATAACCGGCAATGTATAAGGTTTCGTGCAGGGTAAGTGTAAGAGCCGTTGAACCTTCCGAGATTTCGGGTTTCAGAAATTATTCACGCGGGGACTTGGAATAGCTACGGCCGTGTTTTCTTGAATGAAGTAACAGTCTTCTTCTTTTTTTTTAATATCTTACACGGCCCGCATTTCTGGTATTCTGTCTGGCACCGGATTTTTAACAAAAAGACTTCGTTATCCCATACAAAACAGGTCACCGCATAAAATTGAAAATGTCACAGGTTGTAATTTTTGTGGTGGCCCTCGCGTACCACAGTATTGTTCGGTGCGTATGGCATCATTTTGTATTTTAATGCAAGCAAAACAGCCAACCGTTAACTTATATGATTTCTCTAAGTGATGAGTTTGTAGGCGTTTGTACCTACTTGGCAAGACGGGAAGATTTGAGATTGGACAGGAAACGGAAAGTGGCCAGACCTACCGTCAGCCCGATGGTCTGACGATATAATATACTAATGCTGCCGGGACCAGTTGGATGCGTGTGGCACAGACTCGTAAAGTACGGTATGGCGCAATAAAGAAGAGGCTTATCTCCAGGAATGGTTAGTACAGGCTAAATAGATGGAGTTTGTAATTTTCATATTGAAAATTCATAATACTGGCAGCTTCCAGCCCTATCGACGGGATACATTTGCGAAATTGGTGTTCAATGCAAATCGAGACCAAACACGTCTTCAAAGAGCTTAATGTTGACAATAAACAGAATTCGATGTCTGTTTGCTGTACTTTGAACTGTTTACAGGGAACGGAGGCAAACAAAAGCGAAATGATAAAATCGCGCTCAAGTTTGTTTCGTATACACCACACACGCACACCAAGTTATAACATACATACATATATCACGCCTTTATCCCTTTCGGGGTAGGCAGAGCTTTAACAGCCGTAAGGATACGGTTGCCATCGCCACGTCTGACATTTTTGAGAATTGTTTTCCAAGGTAGTTTCAGAAAACATTTGTATAACTATAGTGACAGGTTGTCAGCCTGTCGCCTAAAAATTGTTATACACTCTCGAGTCCCTTAGTCGTCTCTTACGAGACCCGTGGGAAGGATGTGGGGTGATGCTATTCTAAGCCGGCATCACACGGCATAAACCACGGCACGGCACCAAGTCATAAACTTACATTAAATAGGAGGCGGCCCAGGATAGGGAAAAGTGGAGGAAAGAGAGGGAGGCCTTTGCCCTGCAGTGGGACATGACTGGCTCAAAATAATAATAATAAATAAAAAAATAGGTATACAACTAAGATTGACATTGATTAGGCCTCAATGCCGAGTCAACCAAAGACCCGATGACCCCTAGTATCAGAATTGTCCAACCGTTTATGTAAGCAACATGCCTCAGAAATAATTGACAAGTTCATTAAAACAATTCTTAATCTAAACGTGAAAATAGCCTAACCCTTTTGAATCTACTTCACATGTGCAGAAAAAAGTTGACGAGCTTTGTTGCCTTTTCATCGTTTTTAGCTTTTTTCTAAAACTGCAAACCGCGTCTTAGCCTTTCCGTCACGCATTGCATTAGCTTCACTTACTAATTGAGTAAACACCGCTCGCTGGTAAACACAGTAGAACAAAAACAGTCACGTAGAGATGTGAAAGGGATATGTATGATAGACAGTTACACCGAGAACAAAAGGAAAGGAAACTGTATCAGGGGTCGTTGTAATTGATTCAGAGTATAGAGCCTACAAAAATACAGGATTGCTTAGAAGGTTCTACAGATCGCTTATTTGTGATTTGCTGACTAAATCGGGACATCATGCCTTATGGCATACCCTATCAGAGACTTACGTCTAATCCAGCAGAGGAGCTATTAGGCTGCCTATCGGCTGATGTGCTGTGGTGTGTATCCATCTTCCGTCTTCATATATTTTTATACGACTTGTCTCTTTTTTGCGTCTTCATGGAATGTTTCAAGCATAGTTTCTAACTAGCTAGCTTCGAGGAATGCAGGTAAATGTCTCAAAGGGAAAGAAGTTCACCCACGTGTTGTTCTAAATACAAATGCTTTACGCCTTATCGTTTTTTTCTGAATATGAATAATTTCCCTTCTAACCGGGAATCAATCTGCCCTTGCAACGGCTTGTAAATGTTTTGTGTTGAAATTTGTATATGAGGTTATTTAAAATTGAGTATAATGTTTTCTAGGATAAGTTCTACTTGTAAAACTGAACAATTTTAATTATATACTTTTACCCATGTTCCTCAGACGAAATTGGTCAGTATTACGAGTAGAAGTTACCCACTAAAATGTATAAATTTTTAAAAATAGTACTTAGCATACATTGCAATAAAACAATAATAGGTGTCTCGTTTATAATTGGATCTATTCTGAACTGTCACTTCATAAAACCTGGCACTAGACCAAACCGTGTCACTATCTAGTTCAAATTACGCATCATCATCATCATGTGAGTTTATATTCAGTACTGAGTAATATTTTCTTTGTTCAGTATCATTTTGCACACCTAATCAAAATTAGGTTCGTTTTCTCTACCTACTTCGCTCTTTTTACTGTGGCAGGGTTTTCTAGTGGCTATAAAAAGTTACAAAAATAGTAGGTATACTACTAGACTATCGGGAAAAAATGCCGCTGACAATAAAGAGTCGTTTCAATATTGTATCACAACCACACGCAACTGAAACAACTAGGGGATGTATTTTAGTCGCAGTCTTGCCCTTAACGCAGATTTGAAACTAAGCCAAGCCCGCAGTCTAGACTACGAGTGCGTTGCAAATCACAACTACACCTAGTGCGTGTTCTGTACTGAGCGTGTAGACTAATGATGTTCGCTCGTAAAATACAACAATAGAATCACTATTCTGTTTACCCAACAAACGTAAGCACGGAGCTTAAACAGTCGCGGCCAGTTAACCAAAACGTCAAAATAAGACCATTAAATATTAACAAGAAACCAAACGACAAAAATGTAGTCGAAACGAGGATAGAAGTGAACGTGCCGGGTCAAAGTGTCGAGTGCAAGCAAGCGAGTGAGAATCCGAGTGATGTGAAAACGACGCTGAAAGGTTCACTAAAAAGCAAAATAACCGGGAAGAAGAAAGGGAAGCAGGGCAAGAAAAGGGTCCGCTTCAGTGACACCGAGCCCGCGGACGCCGCGTCGCTGTGCGAGCGGTGCGCGCGCTTCTTCCATTTCCTGTGGACGTACATGCGAACGACAATCAAAACCCCTTTATTACGTAAGTCTTCTTTACAAATAATTTCTTGTTACTCTTTTAAAAATTCATCTTTGCTCAATCCCTGCCTCGTCCCAAAATAATCACTCACATTATTCACGCTCTTGATAATTATGTCTAATTTTATTCGGAACCTTTTTCAAAGATAATTTTGGTAAGCCACTTCACTTAAAAGAGGGTGACCACGAAAATTGCCAATGCTCCGTAATTAATAATGTTCTAATGCCGCAATCACTGAAAAGGACGGTGATTAAAAATTCAGCGAATGGAGAAAGTTCGCCTTTATGTAACCAAAGTCAATACCGTAAAGTTGGTCATAAATTACCGTTCGTCCGATGGCGACCGTAAACTTTTTAAATTAATAAAATATTGTTTTGGGACACAACTACCCCGGACACGATATTTCTGGATGAATTTGATCAACAATTCGGGGAGGAAAAGTATGAAGGGAGGGTGCGCCTCAACTTCTGACAAACTTCACTCTCAGCCGAATTAATGAAATTTACGACGCTCCTGTCGGAACTTGCCACATTTCACTAATAGATCCTATTCAATTTATTGCAAATCACCTGTTACTTATAAACTTAGCGGTTCGTTGCTGAGCTGTTTGGTTTGATTTATCTTGTTTACAATCGTCAGACGTGACAAAGTAAATTCCTTATGGCTAAACAGGAAAAACGACGTTTTTAATATTAAATTTCAGGGAACGGAATAAAATTGTATCTTCTTACTTTGCTTCTCTTAAGCTCGATTCCCAATAAAGCGTATTCAACGCAACTTGATACTTAAAAGACCTTTCAGCGAGGGATTGCCACTTGATGAATAAGGGTCAAGTCGATGAATATTTAAAGCGTTCGCCTCCATTTCGTCTGGATGGCTATTGGCCTCTATTAGGGCGAGCTGGCCTTAGCTTAAACGCCGAAGTATAATCATAAACTTGAGGGTTTGTAAAAGAGAACAGACTGGTCACGTACGGGCTTGTTTTGTTATACTCCTTCGGGCTTCGGGTAGACAAAGCTTGGAAACCACACAGGGTTTACTGAAGTGGCTTTGGCTTTTAAATTATTGGTTGAATACAAAGATAATACTGTGGATGTTTTTCATTTTAGAAGATTATTTTCGTGGCATTCATAACCAAAATCGAACATCATCTTTTCTAAGTACCTACATGTTTTCCAGCAGGTTTTAAGTACTCAGTAAACCGAAGCAGTACAATTTTAAAGGTACAAGACCACTCAAAACACGCAGCGTCTACAATACATCTCCAATAAGTGAAGCCGTAAATGGGTGATTCCTAAAACTACGCGCAAGAAAGAGAAGCTTCAAATTAATTTAAAATCTCATTAAAGTAGCCTGTAGCAAACACCAAGCGGTGTAACCCGGGGACTTGCAAAATAACAGCCGACTAAGCGAACACTCATAATAATAAATAAGCCGAAGTAATTTACCTTCGGCGCGTAAAAGTGATTTAAAGCCAGCATTATACTGCCTAATTCAAAAGTATTGTACAATAAATTAACACCTTTTCTAGGTAAAGTTCACATGAGTCGTCTAGATTTTTGTTTTGAGCTAGTTTGCTTTTAGAACATGTACCCGAACCATAAGTTTTAAGAGATTGTACTGGGTGTTAACATAGTTAAAATCATCAACATCTAATCTAACTTAAGAAAAAACATGTTTTTTTTTTGTATTTGTAATCTTGATGACATTCCTTTGCCATTAAAAAGAACTCGAAGACTCTACTTTTACGGTGTAAAAACACAAAAATGGCAAGAGCGACAAGTCGATAAGCTAAAAGAAGTTGGATTGATTCAGGATTTTCATGAAAAATTGTTATATTTTGTCATAGACAACAGATGTCATGGTAGTGTGCGACGTAAATGTCATTTTTGCTCTGTGTGTATTGTAATTCTAGATTCGAAAGCCTTTGATGTCATATTTACACAATCCGCTGAACTTACCTCAGTTGTTATGTTATAGTATGTCAAAAGATTTGAAGTCGTTTTATTTTCAGAAAGTAAAAGTGTACTGACAATATTTTTTCTACTAAAGATTTATTAAAGACTCACCCCAAAAATTCTCATCAATAAATGAGGAAAAAAATTGCAAGTTTTTTTTATATCACAAGTTTTTAATTTTTGTTGTTTTGTTGTCATTGTGTAATGAAAAAACACTGTAGTGTTGTATTTTTAAGACTTCGTAATAAATGAAGTTCGCATTTTTGTGTTCAGTTCATGTTGGATAATATTTCAGGAGAATACCGTGCTTCATTTAATTAAGGCTACTCAAAACTATGTTCCATAATTTGAAAGCCGGCCAGTTTTGAAGTAGAGAATAAATCAAGATTGCCCATTGGCTGGATTTACATTATTTTATGCTCACATTTTTTGGGTAACGTTCAGAAAAATATAACACCTAGGTGTGAAAGTTATTATTGTTTTTTTTTAAGATTTCTTATTTATTGTTTTTTTTTTTAATTGTTTAAGAATTAATTTTCCCAAAGCAAATACAATTTAATTATGTATAAAATAATAAAGCAATAAAAAGCATTAATGTGTGTTTATTTTGAATTGCAAGTTATATTACTCTCGACACTTTCAGCTGTTGAAACGGATTCGTCCAAAAATATTCCAAAGCATATTTTCATTTGTGTTTTGATCAAATAATGTCGTCTTGAGCACACCATTACGTTACGGAGTATACTGCTACTTTAGTTTTACCCTAAACTGAAATGTTACTAAGGTTATTTTAATCCGTGTGATGCCGGCTTAGAATAGCATCACCCCATTTCCTACCTCTGGGTGTCGTAAGAGGCGACTGAGGGACTTCGAGGGTTTCAGGTGTATTACAACTTTTAGGCGACAGGCTGACAACCTGTCACTATAGTGATACACAAAATGATCTCAAACGGCCCTCTATATTTGTCAGACGTGGCGACAGCGACCGTATTTTTACGGCCGTTAGCGCTCTGCCTACCCCGTAAGGGATGAAGGCGTGATATATGTATGTATGTATGTATGTTATTTTAATCATGCGGATTAAAATTTACTGTAGCTTTTAACCTGATAGCTGTAAAACCATGCATTACTCGTACATAGTCACAAGTATGTAAACAATATTAATTTACTGCGAGTATTGTTATAGTGACATCATCCTTCGTGTTCACTGCAGTATGTTAGATACTGATGTACATTATAGTACAGGGTTAGCACCATTTAGAAAGTAGCCAAATTGTGGCAGGGCAGGATGAAAATTACACACAAAAATCACGCCTTTGTCCCTTGCGGGGTAGGCAGAGCGTTAACGAACGTAAAATTACGGTCGTTATCGCCACGTCTGACAAGTATTGAGGGCCCTTACATTAAATTTGTCTCACTGTAGTGACAGATTGTCAGCCTGTCGCCTATAATTGTAATACACATGAAACCCTCGAGTCCCTTAGATGCTAATCTAAGCCGGCATCGCAAGGATATTTGTATTGTTGATAGTGTTATCGGTTAATTTGAGATTAAACGTCTACACTCTACACTGACTCTTGAGTCGAATTTTGCCTAGTCTCAGATATGATGATGATGATCTCTCCGACCGATTTCGGCCATGGCGACCACTTTGACTCCTAATCAGATCGGCGCTGATGCGCCCGGAGATGGCTATTGTAGCCAATTTTGGCAGTAAACTCCCGTGCACAGAGTGGACACGTGAGTTTGCCATTTACATAATTATAGTTAATGGCGACGGGTGGACGGGCCTTCAGCTCATCGCGCTTAGCGTCGAGGCCTGCTTTACGCTGTTCCTCAAACTCGCGGACTTGCCTCTTAACCATCCCGCGCCATTCGGAACGCTGTGCTGCCAGACCCTCCCATTGAGTGGGCTCAATGTTGCATCTTTTCATGTGTCGTTTCTGAACATCTTTATATCTGAGGAGTTGTCCGCCATGCTTTCGCTTGCCCTCCTCTAGCTCAGAATAAAAGATGCGCTTCGCCACTCTCTCCTCCGACATCCGGGATACATGACCGCACCACCGTAGCTGACGACGTATTAGATAGGCCTCAATGCCACCAACATTGGCTCGTCTCAGAACTTCGGTATTGCGCACTCGGTCGGACCATCTGATCTTCATGATGGTGCGAAGGCATTTTAGGTGGAAGCGATCCAGAGTGCGTATGTGGTGACGATACACACACCAAGTCTCGGAGGAGTATAGAAGGTTTGGCAGCACAATCGCCATATATACAGAGATTTTTGTGGCTAGCTTTAGGTCGTGCGAGCAGAAAACCTTGGAACACAACTTCCCAAATGCTGCAGCTGCAGCACTGATTCTGCTGTTGATCTCAGCATCAAGGTTACACTTAGATGTTATAGTGTTCCCCAGATAACGAAACTTATCAACCTGTTTCAGCATATCCTCACCAAGCATAATCGCCAGTGTCTCGCGACCATGCGAGTCTAAGGACATCACTTCCGTCTTTTTGACACTGATCTTCAGGCCGAATTTACAGCATGCTTGGTGAAAAACGGACATTAGCTGTTGCAGGCCGTCTGGGGATTCTGCAAGAAAGCACAAGTCATCAGCATACATGATCTCAGTAATCAATGCATACGAGACTTTAGTGCGCGCCTTAAGTCTAGCCAGGTTAAAAAGACTGCCATCTGTGCGGAAACGGATGCGGACTCCTTGGGAAACAGTATTTAGGACTTCTTTGACTACAACTGCAAAGTACAAGGCGAACAGTGTGGGCGCTAGAACACACCCTTGTTTCACCCCACAGGTGACGGGGAAGAAATCAGACTGTTCACCGTCTACAGAGACGCAGCACTGCATGTCGTCATGCAGGAGTCTTAGGAGTCGCACATACTTTTCTGTGCACCCTAACTTTCCTAGCACCATCCAGAGAGCTTCGCGAGGCACACTGTCGAATGCTTTCTCTAAATCAACAAAGCAGAGGTACAACTGGCGACCTTGTTCTCTACTTTTTTCTTGTAGTTGACGCACCGAGAAAATAGCTTCACATGTACCTCGGTCAGGTCGGAAGCCGAACTGGGTTTCGGGCAGAATTTTTTCCGACAAATCTTTGAGGCGGTTCAGTAAAACTCTGGAAAAGACTTTTCCAGGGACTGACAGCAATGAAATACCGCGATAAGAGTTACAGTCAGAACGGTCACCCTTGTTCTTGTAGAGGGCACAAATGCGAGACACTTTGAAGTCTTCAGGGACCCTCTCCTCCTCGCACATTCGAACGAAAAGTTTCCATACCGACGTGTGCAACTCCGTACCACCATATTTAAGTAGTTCACCCGGTATAAGGTCAATGCCAACCGCCCGGTTATTATGCTGCTGTCTGATGGCAGTAACAACCTCGTCGCATGACAGGGGCTCGTCCAGCTCCGTGGCTAACGGGAGTTGAGGCATTAAACTGATATGATGCAGATCAACTGATCGATCTACGTTGAGCAAGTTGTGAAAATGCTCAGCCCAACGTTTAAGTACATCCTCCTTGCTGGTCAGGAGGTGCATACCGTCTAAAGACCTTAAAGGTACTTTTGCACGGTAGGAAGCACCAATCAGCTTACGCACTTCACAGTAAAACTCACCAAGCTGGTTTGTATCGGCGAGCCACTGCATTTGACAAGCCTTGTCCTGCCACCACTTGTCTTTTATTTGTCGAGACAGCCTGCGTAACTCTTGGTCACTTTCTTTGACCACCGCAACACTTCCACCTCTTCGATTACGCTGTCGCAGGAGCTGTCGATGTTTGTCGAATGCTGCTTTAAGAGCCTCGCTATTGTCATCGAACCAGTCTTCACTACGTCGGTCTTTCGTACCCAAAGTAGCAGAAGCGGCTTCTATGAGATGACATGACAAAGCTCCCCAAGCAGCACTGACATCACCGGTCTCAGTTATTGGCGACGGCTTTTCAGATAAGGCTTCAGCATATTTCACCCTAACCTCGCCATCTTTCAGCCTATCCACGTTTAAAAACGCAGGCTTCTTCACTGTGGATCTGCGAGGTCGACGGAGGCGGAGTCGTAGCTTAGTGACAATTAGTCGATGGTCAGTCCAACAGTGAGCACCACGCATGACGCGGGTGACTTGAACTTGACCGATGTCTCGTTGCCGAATAATAGCAAAGTCGATCAAATGCCAGTGTTTGGAACGCGGGTGCATCCACGTTGTCTTGTGCTTAGCGGCAAGTCTGAACATAGTGTTCGATATCGCTAGATCGTACTGAGCACAAAGACCGAGCAGCAACAGACGATTGCTGTTCATGTTGCCAACTCCATGTCGTCCCAGAACTCCAGGCCAAGCCTCGTAGTCCCGTCCAACCCTGGCATTGAAATCGCCTAGCAGCAAGATCTGCTCTCTGGCGTTTATGCTATCAAGGCATTGAGTTAGCTCCTCGTAAAACCTGTCCTTAATGTCATCAGACTTGTCTAACGTTGGAGCATAGACACTGATGACATTAAGGTAATTGTCTGTATCCAGGTGAAGGCGCAGTGTGGTAACGCGGTCCGAGATGTGAACAGGACACTCTTGAAGTCGCTTTACTAGATGATTTTTGATGGCAAATCCTACCCCTGAACGTCGAGGCTCGGATGCAGAGGTACCCTTCCAGAAGAAAGTGTAACCACCTCCATCTTCCACCAGTTCTCCTTCATCAGCAAGGTGTGTTTCGCTGAGCGCAGCCACATCCACGTTATAGCGATGAAGTTCTCGAGCTACGATGGCGGTTTTGCGTTCAGGACAGGAGTTGCCATCTCGATCAATTAGAGTTCTCACGTTCCACGCGCCAAATGTCATGATAGATGGTTTCATGCTGTTTTTATTTTTTCTGTTTCGTCGACCACGAGTTAAGTGATGCGGTGGCAGCCGTGGTTACTACCACCTTCCGGGTAGGGACGAGCACTTTTTTAGGGCACATTTTCTAGCCCCCTCCTCGGCTGGGCGAGGAAAGCAGTGCCTCCCTTAAAAGGGCTGCTTTGTCATCCCAGGTGCTGCCGAATTCGCATTGTCGTCCCGATTTGCAATGCAAAAGCGACCACGGCATGTACTCACGCCCCTAGAACCGCCTATGTGCAGGAATCAGACAAAGCCCAGCTTGCACCACGCCAGACCTCTCTACCTCAACCCATCGCCACAGGACTTTGCGTCATCGGAGTCCATTATTCGGAAGCGGTCAGTTGCGCAGGAGTCTCAGATATACTGTGCCAACAAGGTGATGCGGCATAAGCGTGCCAGCGTGCTAGCCCTAACCTAACTAAAGTACCTACGTCACACACCGACTGCACATATGTCATTGTCATGTGGTTTTCCCGGTTACGTCATCGCATTTGCCAGCTTTTGGCAAATTAGGAGCAATGACCAGTGGCAGACGTATTCAATCATGATTAGAGCTATTCGTATGCGTGTTATGAAAATATATGGTTATTTGATTTTGAAATCCCGGTCACTAAGTTGATTGGTTTGCATTGTTATTTAAATATTTTAGCTGCAATGGTTAATGCAGATTGTGATTTTATTTTCAGTTTGTTCTATACTTTTTAATCAGTTGGTAGACTAAGAAGTACCTACCACAAAGTAATTTACCTACGGAATTTATTTTCTGAAAACATAGTTACCTACTAATACCTTTAACAATGTAACATTCACCAGTTAAAAACAACCAGTAACGTCGTGTCTTGATTCTTTTTAAGAAATTCTGCCAGTCCAGAGGCTTTGCCAGTACTAATGGCGAAAATCACAGGTTGAGGTCTGAGATGACAAAAATCCAAGTTCTCTCTTTAAAAAATCCGAGTTAGTAAGAGAACTTGTGATTGACCTTTAATGATTTTAGCACCCATTAGTGTCTAACGCAAAGACATTAGCCAGAGTTCTTAAGATCATCCACGTAGTGTGTAGGTGGTTGATGATTAGCCAGGAGCGTGTAACCAACTTGTGAGTGTACCATTAATCTTACGGCCAACCAAGACAGATATACTTGTGATAGAGATCTGATAGATACCACCATATTGATAGATTGGATGTATATTTGAACAGAGAGTTGCTTATATCAATTTATTTCTAACCTTGCATTGTCGTAGACATAGATAAAATTTTACAAAATTTTATTTTTTTGTCTGCATTAGAGATTTTTGAACGAATAAAATTTTTAGAATAGGGGATTGTAAATAAAACAAAATACCAACAAATCCAGATACGAATAGCTGGCATTTTACGAGTAGCGTGACATATTGTCGCTTGCTACACATTTACACTTTATCCTCCTTTCAAAACTTTGGTACTTTTCGTGTGGGACACCGAGGCGTCCAACGACTTTTGATTTAAATAACATGTTTTTGTCTCCTTTTCTTTGCTTTCGAATTTCTTCTCATTGAAAATGTACCAATCGAATCAAGATATTGGCGATATTATCACCACCAATTATGAGTTCATATCATATTGTGCAGCGAAGCAAAAATCTAATCTAATAAGTTGAACAAAAGGAGCTTGATCAAAAGATACTTTGTAAAGATACTTAACCATCGCGCAGAAGTAATGTTTAAAACTTGGAAACTCGTTTCCAATTCATTGTTACAATGTAAACTTTCAACATTGTTCTTAGTTAAGTACAATGTTGTTCTTTCGAGGTAATACCAGTTGGAGCTACCTAAATGTTATTGGTAACTTCATACCAACACAGGGCTTAGCCAGATACATAGAAGAAGCATAAGATCTATTTTTGGGTTCTGGCATAACCCGGCAGTGATTACGTACATGATAGAAATTAAAATCCAGTATCGATAATAGGCATGATAATAAAAATACGAATAGATGACGTCATATCTCTCTACTTTGGTTACGCCAAAACACTTACTTTTATATTATTTTTCTGATTATTAAACCAAATATATATTAATATTATTAATAATATTTCGAAAAACTATCAACAGGGTCTGGAGTATTTTTGGACAATCGTTTTAAGCGGACAACATTTGTGTCTTATTAATGACCCAATCATCTAGCGAATTCGGAGGTAATTGTATAATATTCAATTCATAATAATTATGTACATCTACTTAACTACCATTAAGTACAAAAAGAAACACTCAAATCAATGTTGGCACTTGAGAAGCTCATCTGAAGCAGATAAGCACAGACAAGGAGGTCCTATTAGGGCAGGAAGGGACCCACTAATGTCTCTTTCAACAATAATTACTCCCACAGCTTTTTAGATTGCCTTTTCATAAAAGGACTTTAAACTGTAGTGACGTCCAAAGGATACTCACTGACGAAAGCTACTACAGTAATCTGGGATTAAAATATATCTTGTAAAAGATAATGGATTTCGTCGTTTTGACGTTCAGAAGTTCGAAATAAAAAACGTACTTGTGTATCTAAGCAAATCTGCAGAACACTTCGTTGGGAATATCAGAGGTAAACATAGATAACAAATTATAACACAATTAAAAACATAAGCCATGGGCATGAAAATCTAACTGGGTACAAAACTCTCAAAGCTCTCAGGCGATTAGCTTTTCTAACGTACGTAGCTGATTGTACGTAGCTAGGTAATTTTTAAGTTAAAATCTCTTTTTAATATACGCATCTATCTACAACTGTACTTACATACTTTTCAAGATAAAATCTCTTATAAGAATTTTATATTTACCACGCCTATCGATCAAAACACAGGAAAGTGCATGTTACTGAAAACGTGGTAATGCTTATTTTTACAGCGTTTCATTTAAAATGTTCTCTGATCTTTCTTATGAGCTGTTTAGTGGTCGTAGAGCAGCCACATAGTGCAATCAAAATGTTCAATATTTTTCGCTCGTAATAAGTCTAGCGTGAATTTATCATAAAATATTATGACCGGAGTTCATAAAGATTTTAGAGGATTTAGATATCCCCGCCCAATCCAATTTAAGTTTTCTCTCTGAAAGAATATAAAATTCTCTATCTCAAGTAGACAAGTACGAGTAAGTACATTCTTACTTACGTAAGAAGGTGCAGGTTGGTGTTTATATATGAAATTAAATTAGATTATCTGTCTATTTTGTCATAAAATATGAGTACGATTAATTACTGTTTAAATCAACATGCAATCAAAAATATCATGCACGTAAATTATCTTCGCGAAATTATCTTCTTTACCGAAAGACTTTTTGCATCCAGAAAATAAAAGCGTACCTATGGTGTTTATGTGTGTGTACGCCTCCGAACTATTTAAAGCAGTAATTCAGTATTTTGGCTAGAATAAGAAAAAAACTGCCATGTGATGCCGGCTTACAATAGCATCACCCCACATCCTTCCCGCGGGTGTCGTAAGAGGCAACTAAGGGACTCGAGAGTGTTGGTGTTTTACAATTTTTAGGCGACAGGCTGACAAACTGTCACTATAGTGATACACATTTTTCTGAAACAACCTTAGAAAACAATCCTCAAAAATATTAGACGTGGCCTTAGTGGCCGTATTCTTATAGCCGTTAACGCTCTGCTAACCCACAAGGGCTAAAGGTGTGTTATATGTATGTATGCATGTAATATAAAAAGTTTTCATCTTTCCCCATTCATTATATCTACTACGAAATTACACACTTCCGGCTGTTATAGAACAAAGACGAGGCTGAAACAGTTGTTAATGAACCTGACCAGAATACCCGAATGTAAACAATCGCGCCGTGAGCTCTTCCCTCATCGCCTCGCTCCGTAATCAGCTCGCAAATTCTTCAGGTGTTAATATCTTTAATACTGCGTAAGGAATAGAGTTGACCGTGCTATAATAAATGCGAAGCGAAGAAAAAAGTACTTATATCCTGTCATAACATAGTACATATTTACTGAAACTACAGAAAAGTGTTAAAAGTATCGAAGTGTCGGTTCACGTGTGTGCGTTAGTGTTTTTGTGCGTAGTTCGAATGAGATAATAGTTTTATTGCTCCGTGCCGTTTTGTTTAGGCTTTCTGTGTTTCTTTTTCTGATGCTTTTAGTTACACACTTCCGGTTTTCATAGTTATCAAATCTGGCCGACCAGAATAAACTAATATAAACATTCGCGCAGTGAGCTTATTGCTCATCACTTCGTTCCGTTATCAGCTCGCAAATTCTTCAGATGTAAGGAAATGGAGTAGGTAGTGGTTTACTCATACATGTATGGAGTGTGGTTGAGTTTTTGTCTGTTTATTTTATTGTGTCACGTGATAATACTTTAATAAAAACATCTCTCCTATGACTAAGAGCTTAGCTCTTGTTGTTGGAGTATCTATAGACCAATCAGTTCTGTTCTTCGTAAGGATCTTTGACCAAGACGATTTTGACAATTGATAGATACGACAAGGAGCTTGACCTTTTCTTAGGTCATCAAAATTTGTTATTAGCAAAGCCATTACAAAGATCGTAACAATAACATCTTCTACCGTGTCTAATACTTACTGCTCGTTCAAAGTTTATTGGCTGTAAAATAGAGGTCGTCAGGTTATATAAACACAATTTCTCGACTCCACACACTTCGTTGTTCGATATGAAGACTTGAGCTTTAGGCAAATTTCACATGCACCGAACGAGCAGACGGTTCGTGATAACTGTCATTTAGAAAATCATTGACGAAGTGCAAGTTTGACGTAGAGACGTGTGGCATGGTATCCAGTTTTGTATGAAACTTCGTAAACTTCTTTTTTCTATCAACCAGATTCGGCAAAACGAGCGGCAGGTGTGAGATTGGCCTTCATACGCGAGCTTCAAATATGCATTCAACATTTTACGCGCAGTATATTTTCAGCGGCTCGAACAAAAGGTTCGAAACGTTGACGGCGGGCGGTCACGCGAACGTGTGTTTCACGAGGTCTCTTCCAAACGTGCCATTTTGACTGCCAGTGTTACATCGAAACCAATACTGCATACAGTCACGACTGAGCGTCTGAGACATAAAGATAAAAAAAAAACAGAATTACTTTTGAACTTTACCACCCCTTAGTTTGAAAAATTTGAAGAATGTCTGTGGATATAGACATGGAGAATTTCTCCGCAAAGAACAACTTGCGGCGCCGCACCGTAAACACGCTGAAGTACGCCGTGTCTGCGCTCAAACAAATGGCCAGTAAGTGTTCCAGTCTTTATCTGCTGCGACAGTTTTACGACTGTCTTACTTTCTTTATTGTTCATGTACAACGTTGTTATTCAGATACGAGTATAATTGCTCTGTGATATAAAGTGACAAATGTATAGCAAACTGAAGTGGCAGTGGGCTGGTCACATCTGTCATAGAACCGATGGCCGGTAGAGTAAGTGGGTTCTCGAGTGACTACGCCTCGGCAAGCGTACCGTTGGCGAGAGCGGCTGGTAGCGACTGGATGGCGAAAGCGGGAGATTGTCCATTGTGATGTACCCTGGGGAAGGCATATATCCAGCAGTGAACTCCTATAGGCTGATGTAATGACGATGATGATTGTGTAAAGTAAAATAATACATTTGCTTAGGTAAAATTTGCTGTTGATCAATTTGCTACTTTGTTTTTAAGTTCTTTCTTAATTGCAGTATTTACGTTTGTCCAACTTCTCTAATTAAAAGTTTTCGTAAGTTGTTTCACTTAGGTATCGGTATAAACTTTGGACTTTCATGTTTACGTAAGTCTTACGTCGTAAGAGCATCTATACATCATTCCTAATAACTTCTGACATATTATTAAGTGAACGAAAGAAAGAACTCTCCGACCTCACCTCAGTAGAAATGCTCACACAATTTCCTAAATTACTTTCCTACAACCCTACTTCCTATAATAATTCTGTCTCGCTTTGTCGAGTGGAGATCATAATGAGTATGATAAGGGCAGGTAGTTACTGCGAAGTTCCTGCACACTTCAGGTCTCGTAAAACGTCAGCTTTTATCACTGTGTATCTCACGAAAAAAGAAGGCCCATTGTATTCAAAAGGATTCTAAGTTACCTTTGATTTGCCACGTTAGATTTGTCGCTCTCAATAATAATTTGTAACCTTAAAAACAGTTTTCGTTTATCTTCTTCGAAGTTGTTTACTCCAAGTTGAAAGTGCGAAACTTTTCTCTTTGATTTCAATGGAGCTACACTTTGGGGGAAATTGCTTTTGTTGCCACTACTTTTTCAAGTGAGACATCTTAACCTCATGACCTATATCAGAAAGAAGACTTCGCACTGTTTTTGGTCAAGGTAATTACAGGATGCAAGGGGCAGCTTTCCGAATCAGAACGCATTCAACCATGAACAATCACGCTCAACGCACAATGCTGCGCTAAAGTAACGCTGCGTAACGCATGCGTCTGTCACATCCATACTCGTAAATATCCATACTAATACCACTGTTGACGCGCAAGCGCTGCGCTGTGAGTTAAGTGTGAGAAAGGCCTAATATTATATTATCGAAGTAAATAGGATTTAATACTTAGGTATCTACTTGCTCCGAAACAATACAAACGATTGCTCACAAATTCACCAAAATGCTTTACAGATTTGATGCGCTCTAATGGAATTCGGGTTACCATTGTTTCTGATAAGCTTTGTTGGTAACTCAAACCGTGAGAGGGCGTTATCAAACAGATTTACATATCTCCTCTCTACAGGCAGCTTTTCAAAACACAAATTAAGAATAGACATGTAGAATGTATGTATACTGAATAGTCATCCAGTACAGTCTGGTCAGGTAGGTAGGCACTAACTTACTAACCCGCACTAACAGAAAATAATGTACCTATGATTTAATCAAACCCTTGTTTTAATATGAGTGCAAGAAATTTGTTTGTGTTTACAAAGAATCTTATTAAGATCTATCAAGCGCTTAATAAGATCCGTCAAGTGATTGTTTTTTTTTACTGAGATGCTTAAATGCAGCAAACAAATTACTCGGATTGATACAAGCGCTTAATCTATACATTCATATTTTTAGAGTGTGTGGAGTGAATGCTCTGGCGAATAATTTTGAATATATCATGCGAGATATAAATTACAGTCCATAATTATTATTTTAGTCACTATGCGTTGTCTGGTGGCTATAAACACTTTAAAAGTACCCATACGCAGTGCTAAAGAATACTGACTATAGCTCCCAGTTTTCATTCAACGAAATAACTGACTGCCTATGCATAATGCTAACTACTATGAAAGTTTGAATTTTAATTAGAAAAATATACGTATTTTACATCGGTTCAAAGTTGGTGCATAAATAGAGAAAATTATTCATCAATGCATTATTTTGCCAAGCCACAGATAAATTAGAACAATAAGCGAGCGAGTAAGCTAAATAAACTTGACACTTTAACCCACTAACTTCCCTTTCAGGCCAACAATAAAACTTTGCTCGTCGCCATTAACCTCTCGAGTCCCGCAGTAAGGTCTAATTTGTCTAAATATTTTTTAACTTTAAACTAGGAGACGGTCCAGTTTATCCTTCGGGTTGTAGAGGTCAAATGGCAGTCGCTCTGTGTAAAAACTTGGTTCCACGTCAAAAGACCCCGACAGAGAACGGGTTAAGGCAAGGAATATTATGATTAATTCGGGCTAATTGTATGTAAATGCCAATCCAGAGTCGAATTAAAGCGTTAATTTCAGTAAAGCAATGTTTCAGTAGGGATAGTTTCCTTTTTGTTCTGTAATAATAGGTTATAGGTAAAAAAATAAAAAAGCTTTTAATATTCCGCGCGTAGGGACCATAAAACCGTAATAATAAATGCTCTTATATTATCCGTGAATATTGTTCTCTTTTTTACAACCATCACACTAATGATGAAAGCAGATATCGTTCTTCTAGAAAATAACAAATAAAGTAGGATATATTCAAAATACGTTTTTATTCTGATACCTATGATCGTGTAGGTTTGTGGGCTGATTTGATAGAGTCGAATTCTAGTGGGGAGTAGGTCTGGGCTTACAGCCTGCTTTACACGTTTATACATTAATCGGTTATACGAGTATACCTTCGCCAAACACGAGCTATCACAGATAAGTAAAAATATATTGCAATTCAGAAGAAATAAAACTACAATGAAACTAAATGAAACTAAATTTGGTTCCTTGTTCAACATTTCATATACTAAATTTTACTACAATATAGTTTATTTATAGCTCTATTATTCTTCTTCTTCTTGCGCATAGATTGTTTCAATATACTTTGCTGTGCTGACCAGTACATGTATATAAAAGCTCCTAAAACATGACTTTAGAAAAAAACATTGAACTCAGTTAGTTTTCTGCAAACAGCAGTAGTTCTAGTTAGTATTTGTTGGTGCACTAAACAACTAAAACAAACACTGACTAGAATGTTTCGGGTTTCGAACGACCAGCGTTCATTATAGAGAATTATTTTGTTTATATGTGAATTGAATTCATTGTTTTATGTGACACAGGCAAGCTGATTTAAACATAGCAATAGAACTATCGTCTATACTCGTATCTATAGGCACATTTTCACAGAAAATTTATGTATCACTACATAGTATAAAAGCAAAGTCGCTTTTCGCGTCTGTCTGTATGTATGTTTGCTCATAAACTATGTCTGCTATAAATCTTTACAACTTCTCAATGGATTCTGCTGAAGGTTTTTGTGATAGATAGAGTGATTCAAGAGGAATTTTTTTATGTATAAGGCTCGCCCGGAAAACATGGAAAAACAAGTTGAAGCGGGCGCAGCCGCTAGGCGGGCCGCTAGTTACATATATTACGGGATGAATCCAGGAAATCGGCAACATTGTCTGTTGAAGTTGAAAATATTGTAATTTATTTAATTTCTAGACATATATATCCTAGGAATTCAATAATATTTAGTTACAAAAACTTATTATTCCGAATATTTGTTTAATTTTAGCTACCTAGGTATACCTACTTACGTTACACAGACAGCTTGTAAACCAAATCCTGGCAAACTTCACAAAGCAAACATCGAACACCGCCAGGCGGCGCCACTCGCCGATTAAATTATAAACACGCTTACAAGTTAAAATTACATACATATTCATGAGGTTGTTCCGCTACGCAAATGTAAGAATGGTGTAAACTTTTGGCACGTTTTGAAAACTGGTGAAGTGCGGCAGACAAATATTTGAATTACAATTGAATTAAGCTTCTGAACTCCCGTATTTGGTTAACTAAGATAAATTCCTACTCGACACCATGTCCGAGTATTGTTGTTAGTATAAATGTAAAAACTTTTCACGCATTTTTACAATTTCACAAAGTGACGAAAATGTGTCTTTTACTAGGTAATAAACCGGTCGGTACTTACCCAGGGAATTGAAAGAAAAGTAACACGTAAACACAAATAACACCTGAATCTAGAACGA
The DNA here is from genome assembly GCA_029255805.1 of Keiferia lycopersicella. Taxonomy (NCBI): domain Eukaryota; kingdom Metazoa; phylum Arthropoda; class Insecta; order Lepidoptera; family Gelechiidae; genus Keiferia; species Keiferia lycopersicella. The sequence goes on along the minus strand of JARACZ010000009.1, from coordinate 8,595,050 downwards.
GTCCCATAGGGGATAAAATCTGAGATTCTTGGTCGTCATAAAGGATTCCTGAAGTAAAATAAGGCAAGTTAAATAGATATACCAAATGTTTCAGTTTTCTCTACACTTACAAAATAAATTATTTGTTAATGTCTTTACACGATGTGCTGACAACATGTCACTTCTTCTTTTTCTTGTCGTGTCAATGGCAAATGTAGGTAGACATTCTTAAATTTTGCCAGCCCAAAACTTGGCTACTTCAATGGGCCTTTATTTGGCGCTGAAAAGGTCATCCATGGTGTAAGTCATGTCATGTCACTCTCTCTCTCTCTTCGTATGGGACGTGATGGGATGAAGCTTAGTGTCAGAATTTTTCAACCGTCATGTCCCTGATACATAACATAGTTTTCTAAAATGACCCTCAAATATTTAATTACCTACACCGCAAGATATGAAGACGTGATGTGTGTGTAGGTGTTATTTAAACAAGGACGTACGTATCTAGAAAAACCGATATAAAAATAAAATAAAATATTATTGTGGCTTTAATATTCGAAAGGCATAACGAGAGATAAAATCAATTACGATCCAAAAATGCCTGCTCACGTTCCAATCGTTTACAGTTAAACAATGCCGATTCAATGATCATATTGGCATTTTTTTTGCACGGTTTCAGTATCAGTATGTTAACTTTATATGTATGTATAAATATATATGTCCACCTTATTTAAGCTGATGATTTTAAGTAGATATTATCCGTTTCCCGATCTTGTCTATTTTACTTATTCTTCAAACAAATTTATAAGTGCCAATTTAGTAGATAGATATAAAACAGCTAAATAACTTGGCTGGTACAGTGTAGGTATTTTTCTCAGTACTTACCTGCAAGCGCTGTTCTATCTACGCTGAGCCAGAACTAAGCCAAGGTAGCAACCATATGAGTAACCCAGATTTTGCAAATGTGTGGTTGGTTTTCGACTCGAGCTCTCGCTCTCAAATGGAAAAGGAGTGAGAACGCTGGCAATAACATTTGCATGTCGTTTTTCTCCCGAATTTCCTTACTTACCTTTGTGGCGAAATCCTGCATGTTTTTACATTTAAAGCGATTGAAGTAGTTTACCTACCTTAAATAAGTATGTGAGAAGTATCTATCAACGACTACTTTGCTTACTACAAAAGTTTAGATATTTTTTTTAGAAGTTTATTTAGAAGCAAAGTATTAAATAGTCCATCAAAATGCATCTTGAAATGTAGGTATTTGAATTCGGATTGCTAATTGTAATCAAAAATTCATAAATTCCACTTTCATTTTATGCAACGAAGTCAAAATGAATATATCCACAAAAAGCATACTGAAACCTGGATAGAAGAGGACTTTTTAATAATGAAATCGTTTTTGCTGGCCTAAGCCGAGATATTTTCTGCAAACTCGTTGGAGCCCACCTCCCGGCCACGAGGCTGCATTTTGCTTTGTTTTTGCGCCGAACATGAAACGTCGTTTTGGTTTCCTCAAAATTTCAATAATGCATATACTGCGGAAAAAAGTTGAAGAAAATAAGGAACGTAATTATTTTCTAAACGTTCTCGGAAAAATTATGAGTACCTATCTTATACAAAATTATGAGGTACATTTTTCTGGAATTATAATAAAAAACTGAGAATAGGGAAAAGTGGAAGAAGGAGAGGGAGGCATTTGCCCTGTAGTGGGACATGTCTGGCTCAAAATGATAATAAAAAATTGAACCTCCCGTACAAAGTGACCAAAAATGGTTCCGGCGAAAATTGGTCAGTTTTATGAGTAGAACACGCTATTAAAATATTTGTACTTTAAAACCGTATTTACCTATTTATACTTTTTCTTTCTAAAAACGACACAAAGCGAATACCTTAGAATATCTCGTTCTCATAGTCAGACAGCAGCGTCCCCCTTCTTCTATCAGTCCTGTATTTCGAATGCAAATTCCAGCGACGAAGCAATTAAAAGCGTGCACCCGTCCGGCGCTCCGGCGGACACAGGGGGCCAATTTTCAAACACCTAGCACTTATTTTTCGCTTTCTCTGGCGCCGGCGCCGGCCAGCCATTTCAATTACGGTCAGTAGCAGCTGCTAGGGCTCCCAACTTTGACAACCAAACACTTCTTCTTTTTCTTCCTCTTCTTCTTTTTCTTCTTCTTGCGTGTCGCTGGCTTCAAGTATGGTTAGACCAGTGTGTAGCCGCGCGTACAGCCTCATTGGTGGCGTCCCAAAGGACCTCTAGCGATCACTTACGTCATTATCATCAACTTCCTTAAAACTTTTACTGCTGGCAGTGTTTGTTCATAAAGGCATACCCCAGGCGCCTCCATAGACTATTATGGCCTATGTCACACTTCAGCGCAAAAATAACGCTGCGATAACCTGGCATGCCCCTGTCAGACCCATACTAGGAACGTCACTCCTCATACAAAAACCGCTCTCGACGCCCATCCAACCGCTAACGCAGCATACGTTAGCTAGCGCAGCGTTATTTTTGCGCTGAAGTGTGGGAAAGGCCTATTTTGGGCCAAGTGCATCCAATAACCAAACCATTTAAAAATATAAATAACCCCCATAACCTACATTTTTGTTTACTAACTTTAATAGAAGCAGCGTCCCTCAAAACTCGTAAATAACTTAGTGTATGTAGTTAAAATTTGGAAATAGCTTGACTAAAATCTGACATTCTTGTGGCAAAGGTAAAGGTCATGCAAAAAATAACTCTTGGCAACCCTATCAACAACGCTTCGAGGGTTGAACGCTTAATCGGTTGAAGCGTTTGGAAATAAACTGTGAAAGGTTTCTTTACTAAAACGATTAGATAGCTGAAAATACCATTTGTAACTGTGAGAAAATATAGGTAGAAAATGTAGGCAGTATAGAAATAAATAAAGGAGAAATTTTATGTATGGATAGCTAGATTCGTACAAAAATACATAGTACAAGTGTTTCTATTTCAATCTTAACAATAAAGATTTACAAGCAGCCAACAATTATAAGCATAAACTACACAAAACTGTGAGCCTCTATCACATTTCAGCGCAAAAATAACGCTGCGCTAATGTATGCGTCTGTGAGATTTATACTAGAAACGTCAATCCCCATACGAAAACTTTCTTACGCACGACCCATGCGCTAACGCTCCCTAGCGCTGCGTCGTGCCTTGGACCAACGTTAGCGCAGCGTTATTTTTGCGCTGAAGTATGGGAAAGGCCTAAGTAATTTTAATAATAGAACATCTCTAAAACTCATTCGACTCCTATTAAAATCCAACAAAACAAACTTTTGCTACGCCGTAGCAGGTAAGCGTAGCAAGTAGTGTTCACTTGCTACGAAGTTGGTACTCGTAGCAATGTGGCTATCATATTTCTCTCGAGTAAAAATTCACTCGCTTCGAGTTTATCCTTTGACATGCAAAGTAGTTAAGTCCATCATAGCTCCACATTTAATGACAACATAAAGGCTATTTCGAACTTTTAAGTAGTTAAAGTCTTTTTTATGCTTCGAAACCTTTTTATTCCTTTGGTAGGCAGAGCACCAACGGTCTTTGCCATGATGACAAATATTAGAGAAAAAATGTGTATTGCTATAGTGACAGGTTGACAGCTAGTCGCCCGAAATTGTAATACAATAAAACGCCCTAGTTAGTCCCTTGGCTGCTTCTTTATGACATCCGCGGCAAAGAAGTGGCGATGCTGCTCTAAGCCGGCATCACTCGGCATTTTTATCGAAAAATATATAAAAAGAAACTGAACAATTTTCCCCAAAGAACATATGGTCGAAATATGAGAAAATTTTTTGAACCTCCCATACAAATTGACTCAGTCAGTTGGTAATTTGGATAGGAAGTCCAAAGTTTTTTTTTTCATATTTCGACCTACGTTCCTTTGGGAAAGTTGTTCAATTTCATAGGCTCATTCACCCCTTAAAATATTTGCAGCTAATATTTTTACACGTCTGTATAAAAATTTAGAACTTTTACAGTCCTTTGAAGGTTGTTGACCTGGTCCCTCGCCCTTTGCCCTCTCATGCGAAGGGTTGCAGGTTCAAATATCGGGACAAAAATAGAGATATTTTTCTTAGGACGGCCGCAAGCTGATTGGAACTCGTAACATATGAGTAGAGCATTCGTCCGAAATGCTGCATATATTGTTACGATGAGGTTGTTTGCCTTGCGTCGTATTTTTCTTTACACATCTCTCTAAGCCGTTCGAGTTCAGCAAAGTTATTTTGTATAAATATATGCGTTCATAGGTAACTTACCTACAGCTATAACATAATATTTATTACGACTTTGATGTTGTTTATCGAGCTAAGACCTCCCCCACGCTTAGCGTACAACGCAGCCGTAACGCAGCGGCCTGTCATGTCCATACTAGTAACGTCAATCCCTGCGTCATGCTTAAAGTGTGAAAAAGGCCTAGAGTTGTATATGAAATCGGGATCTCGGAAATGGCTCCAACGATTTTTACGCAATATCGTATGTAGTCCTTTAAAGGCGATAAATATAGCCAGGTTTCATTTTCCAATAAAAACTTGAAACAACGAAAAATCTAGCTACTTACAGAAAGAAACAACCATCTTCAGATACAAAATCACATACTTACTACGTCTAACAGAATCATTTTAGCAGCAACGTATGTAATAGCCAGCCAATTTATATCAATCGCCAGCCCATCGTATATTCCATCCTCTGTCCGACCCCTCCCCCCCTTTCCCCGTATCTACCCCTCCCCCCCCCCGGTGCGGTCATTAATTTCTTGATCTTTTGCTACACATTATTGCCGGTTAGCGAGAATCACTATACTTACTTACCCCACCCAAGTACCGTTTGTGCCATGGAAGAAAACAAGTTATTGCTATGAATTGTTATGACTATATCTTAGGACTATGTACAAGCAAAGAATACTAACTATAGGGACTAGATAATATTAGTAGGTAATTGAGCTGGCGGAAAAACTGTATGAAATGAATGACTGCCTCGTGAATGATCAATGAAACTCCATAGAAAATGACACTTACCCAGAGCATCGCATATGTGTCGCATAGTGACCCTTACTTTATTTTTGGTCAACGAAACAAATAGCAGATACCTAAAATTATCATTCTATATGCAATATCCCGTTTTCTGCTAGGGGATTTGACGTGGAGACAAGCTTTTACACAAAGCGACTGCCATCAGACCTCTGCAACCCAAAGGCTAACCTGGCCCGAATCCTATGATAAATCACTTTCAAATATCTGAATTCCACTTTTATTTGATTGTGAGTTTCATCATGTTGTTTTTCCTTCACCGTAATAGCAGTCGTTAAATGTGAGTTAAAACACATTGGGACATGGCGGGGATCTAACTCTTCGTCTTACGATTGTAAGACCGGTTTTCTATCCACTTGGCTACCGACGCTCTACCTAAAATCATTCTTTTATATTTTACTAGGTTGCATTGTTATGTCGTGTTGGAAAGCCCTTTTGAAGATCATATCAATTTGTCTAGCTTACAAAGTTCTTCTTTAATTCACACTAAAGGGTTTGTATTGTATCGCAGAATTCAATGTACTAACTTTGAAAGTCACTTTCAATGTTCCCAGTTATAAATTGATAACTCTATTCAGACAAGTCATGTATTGATCATGTAGATGTAAGTGTTTATCATCTCGCAATAGGGTTGGGGACAGGTTATCAAAAAAATTGTAATCTATGACGTCATACATTGCTATTTTGGATGGCATCAGAACATTTACTTTTATGTATTTATTCTGTTTATTAATTTAAACTTTGAGTGTTCTAGTAAGAAAGTGTTGATTGTTATAAATATTAATTACCATCCATAACTCACTCTCTCTCTTTTCGTGTAGGATACCGAGCTGTCCAACTCAACACATTCTTCAACCATAGCGTGGGTGAAGGTACGGTGTAATAAGCGTACAGTAGGCTCATGTTTGTGTTAATTAATTCTCATCCGCTCTACTTAGCGCATCGCTCTCACTTCACGTTTATTTACGCGCTTACTACGGATTGCGCTGAGCTCCTGAGATATTGCCAGCGTCGTATGTCGAATCAACGCAACATTTCGCACGCAATCCTGTAGGCCTTTACTTTTAAAGGTATCATCAGTAAAAAAGGAACTTACCTGAGTTACGAACCCTATTACGAGCGATTCGTGAGCGTGGAGGCATCTTGTAAGCAATCGTGCGTCTACTGTACACAAAGCTAGCCCAATCAGCACAGCAACTGACCTCGGCCCAATTTTTGCGCCATTCGTTCCAGTCCACTATGCGATTGTCAACCAATTTCTTCATCCCTACAATGTAGTTAACTGTCCATTTACATAAAGACCTAGCCACTCGTAATTTTGATACAAGTAGGTAGGAATAATCTGAAAGAGCCCTCAAAATTTGTCAGACTGGCGATGTCGGCCGTATTTTTGCGGCCTTTGACGCTCTTCTTATCCCGCAAGGAACAAAGGCTCTCTCTTTTCGTGTGGGACACCAAGTCGTCCAACGACCCGATGAACCCTAATGTCAGAATTTTTCAATGTGTGTGTATGTAGGTAGCTATTTATACACGAAAACATCTGGAACTACACCAATATCGCCGTAAGGTGACATAGTTTCCGCCAAGTAAGGTTATTGAGTTTCCGTTTAAGGCATAACCTGGTTTGGAGCACTCAGCTGCAGGACAGGCAAACAACATCAAGTGCACAGCAAATATATGATATAGGAGAGCCCTGAGGTTAGGCAAGATGGACGTGATATTATTGCAGGCAGGTTTGGGCGAAATTGATACGACTGTTTGGTAACTCAAAACTGGAAATAAGAAGTTTTTTATCATTTAGAAGCTTTCTATCTTAAAAGTAGTTGCAAATCCATCTAATTGCATTGCAGAAATAACCTCTGTTTCAAATAAATAATTTAGCTCTAGTGAAACTTTCGGCTCTCAAATTGAACAGTTTTTAGTCTTCCTATAGTTCAATAAAAGTTGTCCTCTTCAAGGATCCGTTTCTCACATTTTGACACACCAATCCAATATTTCAAAATGTTCAGCCGCAGACAATAAAACGGTTTAAAAGACCAACAACAACATAGTGAAAGAGTTCATTTCTCCACAAATTGTTCACAAGTTGAAAGCTGGTATTACCAACAACAAAGTTCACATATTGATTGTGTTTTCTCGACCCCGACACCCACACAAAGCCCGAATTCAAACTTTGCCAAGCACTTAAAGTGAAAACAACTTCACTCTCCATTCACATGTTTGGAACTTTTCGCTACTATGTTATTGTTATTAAAGAACAAAGCTTGTATTATTGTGCACGTTTATCCGTATATCCTCCATGAAATCTCACTTCCTTAGGTCTGTTGGAAGAAATTTCTTTAGAAAAACGCAATGCCTGTTGTACCTATGTTTATTGTGTCATGTCCTTTTGTATTTCCTTGTGAACAATAAATTATGAAATAAATAAGCGTTTACACCTGCAATAATGATTTAGACTAAATTATCTCTTCTCATTCTAAGGGTCGTACCTACGATTTAATGTCAAACTTTACTAAATTAAGCATTTAAGATATTTTTCTTTATCTTTAGGTGCTGTTATTTTGGTAGACAATTATGCATTAACTGATTTTGCGCCAAAGCATTGACTTTCGTATTATTTTTATGTTTATTTATTCAAACTTTAAGTATTTCGAAATCTATAAATAGAGTATGTAGTAATTTTGGACGATAGTCTTAAGCGTACAACTTTTGTATTTTATTAATTACCCAGTCATTTGGTGAATTCTCATCAAGAAATTCGAATTAATTTTTCTTGTTTGGGGCTTACTTAACAATGCCACTCTACATTACATTTCCGGTCCAGACTACTTATTTTCGAAACCTCATTTCAGTCCTTGACAAAAATGCAGCTATATACGTACAAACTTTTCATTACGAGTTGAGTGAATATTCTGCATTACCAGTGCTATACTCGTATAACCAGTGTTATATGACTTATTTTTTCTGCCAAAGAGCCAACATGTAACCCATAAGCGGCTACTTTATGCTTTTTAAAGTTTGGCCCACTCTATCCCCGGAAGCCCAACTTGGCAAGCTCCGCACAATCTGGATAAGATGCTGTCTTGTTGGTTTTATTCGTGCTCTTTAGGAAGAGAGAGATAGATGGCAACTTATGACGCCTGCAATATTGTCTAGGCGCAGATACATTTTAGATAGGAATAACTACTGACGGGAAAATCTGTAATGTATGGGACTAATCTAATATCCTTTTAATTGAGTTCCAGGACGTTATTCATCTATCATTGAAGGAACTAAAAATACACCTTCTTTTCATGTAGCACCTTAGCTAAAGCCATAAGAAGTGTTGCTAAGTACCCGCAAGAGAGCGCTCGTCCTGCCCTGCCCGTATCTTGCGGGTCAACGTAATCTATTCAAATTATAAAGGCATACTAATTCTCTCAAGTTTCCCTCAACCCGTCTTAAGGGCTCCTCATCTCGACATTTAAATGAAGCGGGCCCTATCAGCGTTTTACACGTCATCGGTTTCTGAGGGCCCTCCTGGCTAAGCCGGGACGTGGTAAATTAAAATGGGCATATTGACAAGCCCTTAATTTGATGAATGAGCATTTTAGAAAGTAGGACGGGAAATGGCAAAAAAGATCATTGTTGATTACGTAAAATTTATATCGACAGCCTAAGATTGCATTGTAAGTTACAAGCTAATTTCGGAGCTCTACTTAGACGTTAATCATTGTTGTGACATTATCAGGACCGACAACATTGTGTAACTATGTGACATCAACTTGATAGGTACCTTCGAATCAGTGCTTCGAAGCAAATACCAAAATCCTGGAAGTTAATTCAGTAGGCCTGGAGATCGCATTTTAATAGGCTATAAATAGCTTACTTGTGACCGTTATAGGCACAGCTCAAAACTTGTAAGCTGTGAACCGAATGGAGCACGAAGCGTAATGGGGTAGAACCTCAAGAACCGACAGAATAAATGGCCTAGCTTCCTTTATCGCCAATCTGACTTGTATTTTGATAGATCGCTTTTTGGTTAGCCAATACACAGGCACCTTAAGTGTTTGATAAATGGGTCTAGGTTAGTTTTGATTGTAGGTCTTTTTAGGTTTTTTACATTATCCTAGAAATATCACTTCCTAATCGACATGTCGAAAACTGCTTACCCCGTTCAAAGGCGAAAGAGTGTGTTCTAGGGTAATGAAATGACAAGACAAGCCACAAGAGATGTTAAGGAGAAGTAGAAACAGAATTAACTAGAATGACGAAGCAACACTTCAGCTTTTGTGTCATCAAAGAGAATCTAGGGAAATCACAAATTGAATCTATTAGTTGTAACTAGGAACTTCCCCAAAACCAACAGCCGTAAAGTTTATCTTAGGCAACTTAGAAGTCTCTTTACACAGCCATTTCTGACGCAGAAATTTTCGGTTACTTGTCGGTGTCGAATGCAAGTAGGTATATTTCAGATTCCCCATACTGAAAACCGACGTTAACGCAGAAAAATGCATGGCATATGTCTCTATTACACTTATTATGGTAGTTGCAATATAGGTCTTTTGCACCAGCGTCCGTCAAATGTGAGATTGGCCGTATCCAAAAAAATGACTTAGCCCCTATATTTGATTTATATTTTTACTCCCTAAGTACATATTTATGGATATTGAATATTGATGTAATAGTATACATTGAAATTGATAAAAGATGTGATCCAAAGCAAAAAGTGTGAAAGCGCTATCCTAAAATATGAAATACTGTGAGGAACATGCACCAAAATGCAATTTACCTCCCATTCCCGGTGACAGGTTAATTATTTTGCAAATGAAATTGTGAACTACCCAACCAACTCTCCTAAGTTTCAGAGTGCACGGCTCTACTAGAATTACTTCAACACTTGAGATTTTCAAACAAGCAGGGAGAGTAAAAGCAAAGGGTAAAGTTATGCTGGTACTGTACTGTAAACAGGGCATGGCACGACATACATTGCTGGTTGTCTTGACTTTGTTGTTCCAACACCCATAAAATGACTAGCAATGTAAAGCAAATCGAGCCGTGTTTGTAGGGTTGAGAAATAAGAACTCAAGTTCCGTCCGCCTGTCCGGTAGCCTTTGTTAAATTACAGAGCAGAGGAATGGTCCGGTTACCTTGTATGAGTACAGCGATGAGCTTTCTAGAACATTCGCTTGACTTATTCAGTCTTTAAGAGCGATATGAGAACGGCGTCTCACGTGAAAATAAGAAAATCTAACAAAAGATAGAATTTTTACTAAAAGCAGTGGCTCTTAACAGCTATAAAGTTTTTAACTCATATTATTCTACAAGATCTTTTGATATAATTTACTCTTTTTTTAGTATGTACTTCTATTAAAATCTGATTCTATCGGTATCGCATATATGTCAATGGTGTGTTTAAAATTCTAAATCAGTCGATAATGGGAGCAACAATTGCTTATATGCCAAAAATATAATGGTCGAATGAACCTCGTTCTGTTTGCTTATTTAACTTTTTCAAGCATTCACATGAATAATATTTCCTTCCTTCGTTTCGATACACAATATTATGTACACATTACTGTTAGCTTAGAATTTTCTTCTTCAATAACCTGAGATGTGCTCATAAAAATATTTATGTACTTTACTTACCTACCTAAAGAATATTGTGAAGAATTTTCGCAAAATACTTTCATGTTAGCAAGATGGCGGAGTGTATTTACAATCTCCTAAAAAGCCTCTTTCTGCGATACTTCCCCACTCGTAACTTCGGTAAACTATTGCTTACTTTTTATGGTAACGTCAACAAAATGTCAACAAAATGTACGTACCTACAGTTTTTGAACAATACGTACTGAAAAGTATGCCGAAAACTGAGGATGAGTTGATGACAACAATCAAGAAATATAGTTAATCTGAACAAATTATCTGAATAACTACAACTTCTCGAATATATTTACAGGAAAATGACCTAACAAATTCTTAATACAAGGTGCAAAAACATTAGCTGCAAAAAATTTAAGGGGTGAATCAGCCCATGAAACTGAACAACTTTCCCCAAGGAACATAGGAACGAGATATCACAAATTTTGGTTCTCCCATACAAAATTACCAACCGACCTATTCTATATTTATGTCAATTTGTATCCAAAACATTTTCTCATATTCCGACCTATGTTCCTTAGGGAAAGTTGCTCAGTTTCATGGGCTGATTCACCCCTTAAAATGTTTGCAGCTAATATTTTTACATCTTATATTTTGATAAAGACTATTTATTAAGGAAAAAAAGGTTCATTTGAATTACAAGTTTAAGCAATAAAACGATGCATTACCAAAGAGATACAGCAAAATAACAGTTCGATATAATTTTATTTCCCAAGGCCTTGAATTTCAATGTATAAATTTAAAATCACTGAACAGTGTGCCAATAAACAAAACAACAGCGCCTACAACGTAAATAAACCAGGTTTTCGTCCATTATTCGAAACGGTTATTTCTGCTGACCGTCCCTTGCGTGCCGCGGTGCGTTCCGTTCCATAAACCCGATACTAAAAGTGATGTTTGTGTAAAATTTACAGCTTTTCCAGTAAATTACATTGTAGTGTGGGGTTCTTTAGTGGCACGCGTGATGCAGCTGGAAGGAAAGGTTCTCATCTTTAGCTCGAATACTGAACTTTGATTTGATCTTGTATAGATTGTATAGTGCATTTAACGTGGGTTTTTTATCCAGTCTATCCAATTTTTCAAATACTAAGGGCATAAAAAAACAAATATGTGAATCGTCGTCGTCGTCGTCGTCGTCGTCGTCGTCGTCGTCTCAGCCGATAGACGTCCACTGCAGGACATAGGCCTCCCCCAAGGATCTCCACGATGATCGGTCCAGCGCCACCCGCATCCAGCGGCTTCCCGCGACCTTCACCAGATCGTCGGTCCACCTTGTGGGAGGCCTACCTACGCTGCGTCTACCGGTCCGTGGCCGCCACTCGAGAACTTTCCGGCCCCAGCGGCCATCGGTCCTACGAGCAATATGCCCCGCCCACTGCCACTTAAGTTGCGCAATCCTTCGAGCTATGTCGGTGGCTTTGGTTCTTCTCCGGATTTCCTCATTTCTGATTCGATCGCGGAGAGAAACTCCGAGCATAGCCCTTTCCATTGCCCTTTGAGTGACCTTGAGCCTTCTTATGAGGCCCATTGTTAGCGGCCACGTCTCAACTCCGTAAGTCATCACTGGCAACACGCACTGATCCCAGACTTTTGTCTTGAGGCACTGCGGTAGTTGTTGAGAAGAGAAGATGTTACGTAGCTTCCCGAACGCTGCCCAGCCGAGTTGGATTCGACGATTGACCTCTTTCTGAAAGTTGGACCTACCCAGCTGGACTATTTGTCCCAGGTAGACATACTCGTCGACAACTTCCAGAGTAGAGCCCCCAACTGTCAGAGTAATGGGTGCAACAAGAGAGTTTGACATAACCTTGGTCTTGTCCATGTTCATTTTTAGACCCACTTGTTGGGAGGCTCTATTGAGGTCATCGAGCATTGTACCGAGGTCCTCCAGGGTTTCCGCCATGACCACGATATCGTCGGCAAAACGAAGGTGAGTCAGATACTCGCCGTTGATGTTGATGCCAAGTCCTCTCCAGTCCAAAAGCTTGAAGACGTCTTCCAGTGCTGCTGTGAACAGTTTCGGTGATATTACATCTCCCTGTCTCACTCCTCGCTGCAACTGGATAGGTTTCGAGTCCTGGTCCTGAATTCGAACTGACATGGTGGCGCTTTCGTACAAGGACTTCAACACTTCGATATACCGATAGTCAGCTTGGCACCGCTGAAGAGACTGAAGTACGGCCCATGTTTCGATCGAATCGAAGGCTTTTTCGTAGTCCACAAACGCGAGGCAGAGTGGTTGGTTATACTCTTCAGTCTTCTGTATAACTTGCCTCAGCGTATGAATGTGATCCACGGTGCTAAAGCCTTTTCGGAAGCCGGCTTGTTCGGGAGGCTGGAAGTCGTCGAGCCTGCGTGCGAGACGATTCGTTATGACTCTTGAGAACAGCTTGTAGACATGGCTCAGAAGCGTGATGGGTCTGTAGTTCTTCAGCAAAGACTTATCGCCCTTTTTGAAGAACAGCATCACCACGCCCCTGTGCCATGCCTGTGGCGTTTTGCCCTCGAGTATGACAGAGTTAAACAATTTCTGCAGTGCTTTAAGTATCGGTTTACCACCGGCTTTCAGAAGCTCTGCCGTAACTCCATCATCACCCGGCGCCTTGCTGTTTTTTAGCTGTTTCAGAGCCATACTAATCTCGTACAAGCTGACGTCCGGGATGTCTTCTGTGTAGTGCCGGGTTAATCGAGCTCTTGGATCTGCGACCCGATTATTGACAGGTGTGCATGTTGTCGCGTATAACTGTCCGTAGAACTTCTCGACCTCTTCCAATAGCTCGGGCTTGGACGATACGATTCTGCCATCGTCGGTCTTTAGCTTCGCTAGTTGGCTCTGGCCTATCGACAGATCCCTAGCAAACACCTTGGAGCCTTTGTTGCGCTCAATTGCCTCTTTAATACGGTCAGTATTAAATTGGCGTATGTCGCGGGTCAAAGACTTAGAGATCTGCCTATTGAGCTGCCGATATTGGGAAGTATCCTCCGACGACTGCAGAATCATCTCGCGTCGTTCCTCCATGAGCCTCGAAGTATGGTCTGAGATTTTTTTGGTTCTGTTCGTACGATTGGGTTTGAAGAACTTAGAGCCAACCGTAAGGACAGTTTCCACGACCCTGTCGTTATAGTCGTCCACGTCGATACACTCACCCAGGCAATCGAAGCGGTTTTGCAGGTGGAGCTGAAAGCTCTCAGGGTTTTGGATTTGGGCAGGTGCTGGTCGGAGCGTAGACTTCATCAGACGTGATCTCTCGGCTTTTACATTAAGATTCAACGTGCCTCTTACCATTCGGTGATCGCTACCCGTTTTGAACGAATTGATCACAGAGACATCGTTGAATATCCGTTTTTTGTCTGTCATGATGAAGTCTATCTCATTTTTGGTAACACCGTCGGGGCTCTTCCAGGTCCATTTTCGATGCGGCCGTTTCCTGAAGAACGAGTTCATCATAAAGAGTCCCTCCTTCTCCATGAAGTCGACCAGCATTTGACCTCGGCTGTTCCTCACCCCAATACCAAATGGCCCAACTCTCAGTTCGTCACCGCAACGATTGCCCAGCTTAGCGTTGAAATCCCCCATGACCACCGTGTAATGGGTCCTGGAGGTATGTATGGCTTTGGATATGTCCTCATACATTGCCTCCACGTCCTCGTCGGGGTACTTCGAAGTTGGGGCGTATGCCTGTATGACCTTCAGCGAATAACGTTTAGTTATTCTGAGTATAAGGAATGCCACCCTATTTGAAATACTCCCGACCTGTACTACGTTGTTCACGAGGGACTTGTGGACGATGAACCCGACACCACCTTGGGACAGATGGTCGCCCTCCCGGAAGTAGAGTAGGTTACCTGACTTCAGGGCTATCGTGTCCTCCCCCTCTCTTCGGACTTCGGACAGTCCCACTATGTCCCACCGTAACCTGCTCAGTTCTTCCTCGAGTTCCACTAACTTCTCTTCCGTCCGCAGTGTGCACGCGTTATATGTTGCCAGGGCCAAGGTCGTTCGGCGAGGGATCCACGCCGCCCGGGGATTCCTAGCACCCCTGGTCTCGGAGCCGGGTCGATTTTCGCCTGAATCTGCCCGGCCACCGGGGCCGCCGGGCACTTGGGGCCGATTTCTATTTGTAAAATCCATAAGGGGGGGTACGGGCCGTCACCCACCACGCTGGCCCAGTGCGGGTTGGTGGGGATTTGGTTGCCAGAGCCTCGTTAGTAGTCCAGCAGGGTGCACCGCGAGCAGGAGAGGTTGGCTTGGGGCCCGAGAGATGTAATTTGGGCCCCCTTACACCCCAATACCTTATGCAATATGTGAATGCAGTAAACTAAAGTCGAAAATATACGGCAAACAAGTTTTAGGTCTAAAACGCGGTTATGTGTTAATGAGATAAGCCTGATGTGGAACTCCATTCCACATAATTCATTTCACTCCATTTGCAGATTCCAAAATCCATTTAAATCTGCAACGAAAAATACCAACAAGGATTTATTTCCCATTTAGGGTTACAAACGCAAAACTTTGGCATTTCTAGTTAAGTCGCCGTAGCGTTACTTGCTTAGAAATTGGGTCCAATAAATTTGATTACATCTGTCCTTTTTCAATTTGAGTTAGGTGAATGTGACAGGTTACTTTAAGATATAAAGTTTTGTATGTATTATGAAATTAAGGCGGATCGCACACTTGACTCACGACGGAGCGCTAAAATATCGCAGCGATCTGTCAGATCCATAATAGAAATGTCAACCCCCATGCCAAGACCGCTCAACCGCTGTCGACGCAGCGCTATCGCAGTGTCGTCTATCGAATGCGAATTTAGTATGGGGAGTGACGTATCTAGTATGCATCTGACAGACCACTGCGACATTTTAGCGCTCCGTCGTGCGTCAAAAGTGTGCGATCCGCCTTAGGACAGTTCTACTACATAACATGTACTTATTTTTCTTGACAACTATTATTAAGTATTGCAACGTTTCTCATCTCTGGTTTTGGTAAAGCAGGTACGTTGCGAAATGTTGTCTTAGGTTCTTTTTGAGATGGATTGCAAAAGGTTAACTTCAGTAGCCCCTCACTGACCTCACTACATAATTTCAGATAAAGCGACCCCTTGTGAGGTCAATGTGTACAAAACTGCTCAGCTTTGTTCAAACTGAAGTCATTTTTAAGAGAACTATGTATTTCGAGCAAATAAATTATCGTTATCATTAAACATACTCAAACCGAGAACCTTTAATGTCCACTTTGTATGATCGAATTAGAAGTTAGGGTATTATCAACGATTCCTGAAGATATTAACCGCATATATTATCTTCTTCTTTCAGTGTTTCTATTGAGCCGCTACTATAAGAAAGGTTGGTTGGTAACCCTGTCGACAACTTCCCTTGCTATTTTCCCTATTTACGTATTTGTGGTTATGCTCTACGTTATATTAAAAAAATACCCGGGACAATTCACATAGCGCCATCTAGCTCTAAAGTCAGTAAATGGATAAAATTATAAGTTACTACGTAATAACGAAAGTTGCTAATTGAGTACATATTCGTATTGTGCGTATTATGTTGAAATTGAGAATAATTTTTCATATATATTTTTGCGTATCAAGTGTCATGTTGTCTATGAGTAGGCTACTATTACCTACCTATTCGTGTTTACAAATAAAAACGCTAGTTCATTCACATCTCCAACATCGTAAACCATAAACAATAAATTACAACACCCATACAAGACGGTAAGTAAATTAATATAAAATTACGGAAGGCAAGGAAATGGCATTATTAGAGTTCGCCCTTTCGCCATTAAAACTGTTGGGCACACATATTCCCCATTCGGGTGATGTTTACAACATCAACCCTTTCCCGTCACGGTAATGTAGGCGCATTACGACCGATACATGACCGGCTCGTCTTGTCGCGAATAACAAACAGGCACGTACAATGGATAGTATTTATATAGGTATTGGGTGAAATATTTTACTCGTACGGGATGTAAAAGACGGCTTTCCGAACACTGATTATTTATTATTATTATTTTATTATTATTTATTTATTCTGATAGGGAGTGCAGCGCTTTGCCCTAGGAACATAATATGCAACAAAACGACAAAAATTCGATCTCCTAATACTATGCAAAATCACGATCAGCTGACTGCATTTAGTATTTATGCTGTTATCGGAACGTAACTAAGCGTTGTCTACATTCTAAACATGACGTACAGGTGACCTGCCTATTTCAAGTTATTCTAGTCTTACAGTTAAGGCCCTTTTTCTCCCTAAAAAGTATGCTTGATTGAACTTGGTGTAAGTTTCAAAAGCAAGTCAAACAATAAAGTGGTATTTGAGCCGTTAACAACATAACCAGTGCATAGGGATGTGATAAAAACAATTATTAAAATAATCGATTTCGCAATTTTGCTGGATTTAATGATATAAAATCTCTTTTTCGAATTGCCAAGTACAAACATTCTATTTTTACGCAACGTATTTACATCAATGAAAGCTTTACATCAACTAATATACAAAAAATAAAAGGGTTCATCGGGTAGTTGGACGACTCAGTGTCCCACACGAAAAGAAAGATTAGATGAGAAGATTAAAATACACAGCACTGCACCTTGTTTTATGGCCCTTATAATATTTTAGTTTTGGCAATTTGATTGTTTTTCGAAATTTATATTATAAAAAATTATATAAAATACAATGCATCTTTTGTAATCGAACTAATTGACCATTAAAACTATTTTTGTTAAGTATTAAAGTCACATTTCGATTCGCTCCATAAACGCACAGCTAGGCCTGATAATATATTAGGTTGAATTAAAGATATTCAATTTACGATTTTAGGACGTACCAATAAAAAGGTTTTACGGAATAAGGTTGCCATTAAGTGCCCTTTGACGAAATATTTTATATGTTAGGAATTTTGGCAAAGTAAAACTTTTCTATTGCTAGTACTATTACAACCGCAAGAGTCCACTGTAGAACATGGATCTCCCCCAATAAAGGGGTACTGCCAACCTCACCGCCATTAGTACTAGGAGATTGCAGTGGAAGGAGTTGTAGATATTCACAGGGAACGGTACTGCCCATTCCTTGGATTCATCCCTTGTTATTGTCTTTTAAAATACTCGTGGGTAGAATCCTATTCTAAGCAAGCATCACACGAAATATTTCTCAATCTTATTTTCCAGTTTTAAAATTAAATCTGTGTGGTCACTACAAAAGCGTTATAATGAAATTGGTCACTACCACGTGAGCCCTTAACGAAATCCTGAGGTACAAAGGTTCGGGGTTTAAGGGCAAGACGCTATAACTTAGGGCTACAAAGGGTTCTTTGAGGGTCAGAAATTCTTGGACTGTACATTATTTAACGAAAACGTTTTAACAAATTAGAAGGAGAAATAGATAAATAAGCATTGTGGTATTTCAATTTAACTTTGAAGATAAATAAGTTACACTATTTGGTAATAAATAATTTACAATGATATGAAATTACTGGACGCCGGAGATGTAACAAGAAGCAAGCAGTATCAATGCTCAACTCAATCATTGGCCACAGTTTTACCGTGCATATTCCGATAGCGAATTTTAGAAATCTTATAGTGCCATCTGTTGTGTGCCGGCGTAAACATGGCCGCTTCACTAGGTGTTCGATTTACCCAACTATTTTATAACTAATAATGAACTTTATGGAATAAAAAATGTGGATGCAAAACATTGCAGAACAATATAAAAATTTTTATTCCCAATTTAAATATGTAGTTTTAGAAAATTGTGTCCGAAATGTAAGTACTAAGTAGGCACAAGTATGTATGTATGTTTCAAATACTGTGTCACAGGAAGCAGCGTTATCTGCATATCACGGGTATGTTTCGTCGGTGCTCCGTTATGGAATCATACTGTGGGGTAACTCTGTTGATTTTGAACGCGCATTTAAAGTTCAGAAAAGGTGCGTTCGTGCAATTTGTAATTCTGGATTTAGAGACTCGTGCAGGTCTTTATACAGATCACTAAAAATATTACCCTTTCCATGCATCTATATTTATGAAATAATTCTTTTCGTTAAACAGCATCCAAATTATTATAAACTCCTCAAAGATGTCCAAATGAAACACCTACGTTCCATGTATATACATTTACTGCACAAACCACCTAGTCGCACTAATATTTATAGGAAAAATGTATATAATATGAGCATTGTGCTGTTTAAGAAACTGCCAAATAAAATTAAATTGACTGACAACATTAATGTATTTAAATTAGAATTGTTTAATTGGTTATTAACAAATTGTTTTTATAGTGTAGGGTAATATATAAACCATGCTTGACATTTTTATTAAATTGATTTGAACCATTTATAAATTCAATTTTTTTATTTTGACATTTGTATAATTAATCATTTTTATTTGACATCTCTAATTAATCAATAATCAATTTCCTGTCTATTGTAATTTATAATGTATGTAAATAATAATGACATTGTTTATCTAAATTTGCACGCTTGAAACAAGCAGAATACTGTACTGGATTATAATTTAAGATCTCATTATGTATTACCATGTATTCTGGCAAATAAATAATTTCTATTTCTATTTCATTTAAAAATTGAATGACTTTCCAACCTCTTTTTCAAATGTGTTAAACTGAGTATATGCATATTTTAGAGACGTAAAAACGCTATTAATTTATCTTTTGTTTGCCGTTGTAATTAATCCAGACTTGTCAATTCTGTAGACAGGCGGTTTGAATGGGTTTGGACGTGGGTTCGATTCTGATGCGCACTCGAAATGTGGATTCATGATTAATGAGCGATCAGCTTTCGATGTATTGATTTGAAACCCAACACCTGGCTTCAACAGGGATGAAATCAGACATATAAAGTTGTTATTAAAGACAAAGGGCCACAAAAAAGTTGGGCGCGTGTGAAAATAGAAATCGACATCTTCATAAAAAAACACTTCTACACTAGCCTAACTTTCTTGTGGTGAGGCCCAATAGGTTCGTAATTCTTATTTACCTCAATAATATCATTAACCATCACTTATTACGAAGCTTTTCCATGACTATCAAGCAATTATTTAAAAACACAGAAATTGCCCTTTTTGAAATTTAAATTGTTTAGACTTATGGACAAACCGTAGGTATCGACACTATCAACATACCTGGGTACTTTATTTATATTCAGATGTTTTGAGCTCTGAGTTTTCTGGGAAATCGTATAATTGCCTTTATTTTTTCAGCTCTTTATGATAGCTACCAAATAGGTAGTTACGCCACTTGATTTGGGGTCATTATTAATTTTGCAAGCATAGGCTCTGCAATAGAAATTAACTGAATTCCAGATACAGCTCTGAAATGTCCATTAACTAGACAATATTTCCATGTAGGATGTTATCAAACATCAATCAATTAAACAGCCTACCCGTTGATGGTATTAGTTTATTGATTCCATTCTGCTAGTTCTATTGATTTGGGAGCTGAAATTGTTCAAACCCGATACTGTTTAGTGGATACCACGTTTAGCACCACGTCAAGGTACTTAGTCATGGAATCAACCAACGCTAGTTCTTCATAATAACGGAATTCAATACCAGTGTGTATGATACCCACTTAATATATCACCGGCCTATTTTTCCTATGGGTGTCGTGAAGTTGCTAAGAGAAAGTTTTAATTTCAAGCGTACCTAAACATAACAATTTTAGGCGACGAACTACATCTCACTATAGTGATTCAAAATATTTTAAAATACCCCTAAACTCAAATATTTGTCAGGTGTGGTGACTGTTTTTCAGGCCGGTCACGCCCTACCGATCTCGCAAGAAATATAAGCGTGACGTTTCTAAGCTACCAGTATAAATTGACCTTAAAACGGTGGTAACTTAAGATGCGGCTGATAGTACGCGCATACGAGAGCCTTCCCTAGGGAACGCTTAGATCGGTCGGATCCGACCCTGGCCCGCCTGGTGTGATTGATAGCACGTGTACACATCAATATTTCTTATTTCATTGTTAGCCTCGTAATATTTCACCGTGGGCCACCGATTATGCCCAACGGGTGTAGGGACGCTGAAATGTTTTTAAATATAGAACTGTGGAAAATATTTCTATAACTATTTTGCATTTTCTCAAAATTTTATCGTACAGACGAACTTAAAACTAGACAGATGCTTTTGAATAGTTGAACAAATACGTGAATAGCAGAGCTCAAAGCTTTTGTTTCAGTTTTGAAGACGCAACTTTATAATAGCGTACAGATACATATCAGCAAGAAAAAATCTTTCATCTATAAGATGTTACTGCCACACCTTTTGCAGATTTAGAATATTTTAGCAACATTTGCAAACAAATGTTTTATCCCAGCTAAGCCTGACATGATGGTTACCCCTTGCCTGTGGATGATACGCGCCTGACTGATGTTCCTAATAAATTTAAGCCGTTTTCCCGTTTATTCTGAATACGGATTCGTTTATTTACTCCAAAATAGAATAAAAAATATGCGAACGCCATCAATAATGCACGTTCCCTGTATGAAAGAGGAAAGAAATGTAAGGATTCCGAGTGAGATTCTAAATCGAGCAAATAATGTGTGAAATATTATTTGCAAAATCAGGCACTTGTTTTCCGTTACTATATTGTATAATGTCACATTAAACCTACATTTATTTACCATGTAACCTTAAATTTCAAAAAGTTTAACCATGTTGAAGGCTTGGAACCCGCATGACAATGGCAAATTGTGTAGATAAACGTGATTTTGATGCGCGTCTGAGTTTTTCTAATAAGGAAGATACTTACAGATGGGGAGTATATTAAATATTTATTTACAGCATCATAAATGAAAAAAAAAATCAATGTATAATGTATATAGCTTTACATTATTTACATTTACTTCATATACTTTGAGTAATAGTATAAGTCTATATTTTTCCAGCAATCAACCATATTCTATTTACAATTCGCACGTAATCTTATTATATTCGCTATAGAGGCTGGAGCCAAATTCGGGTAAACGACACATTATTCTATTCATTGACTACTGCTCTATAATACAAAAATCTTTCTACAGATACTATCATCGACTTGTAACGTGCTTACTTTACAATTGGTATACAATCTTACATATCATTCACCAACTCATTCACATTTGAATACAACAGATGATTTGTACTAAAAATGTGTAGTACCTTACTAACAGATTGCTATGTGTTCCCAGGTCTCACAGAAGAGTCCGAAAGTAAGCTCAAAATAAGCATGTACTTACCTAATATAAACTAGTAGCTACTTAGACCCTTTATAAATTACAAGTTGTAGAGACTTACAGTTCCTATCATGAATAGTTCTTTTTCATTAGAAATCACTAATCAGTAGGTATTTACTTCTCAAATTTTTAGTAGACTAAACAGTAGAGATAGATTATATCAACACCAAATTCTTTAGACTACCTACACTTAGTTGCAAATTAATGTTTGATTTGATTGAATTCAAGACCGCTTCTAGTGCTACTCAAAATTAAGTTTCCATTTTTGCAACTTAGTGTAACGTAATTCATAAAAACGATTTCACAAAAAAATACTTTCCAAACACTAAACCTTAGCATGAATCAATAGCATTTTCAAAATTTAGATCCTTACACGACTTTCATAGCCTAACCACACCATCCATTGTAGGATTTAAATTTTAGATAGAATCACCACTAGGTCTGCCTCGCGTTTGTGGACTACGAAAAAGCCTTCGATTCGATCGAAACATGGGCCGTACTTCAGTCTCTTCAGCGGTGCCAAGCTGACTATCGGTATATCGAAGTGTTGAAGTCCTTGTACGAAAGCGCCACCATGTCAGTTCGACTTCAGGACCAGGACTCGAAACCTATCCAGTTGCAGCGAGGAGTGAGACAGGGAGATGTAATATCACCGAAACTGTTCACAGCAGCACTGGAAGACGTCTTCAAGCTTTTGGACTGGAGAGGACTTGGCATCAACATCAACGGCGAGTATCTGACTCACCTTCGTTTTGCCGACGATATCGTGGTCATGGCGGAAACCCTGGAGGACCTCGGTACAATGCTCGATGACCTCAATAGAGCCTCCCAACAAGTGGGTCTAAAAATGAACAAGGACAAGACCAAGGTTATGTCAAACTCTCTTGTTGCACCCATTACTCTGACAGTTGGGGGCTCTACTCTGGAAGTTGTCGACGAGTATGTCTACCTGGGACAAATAGTCCAGCTGGGTAGGTCCAACTTTCAGAAAGAGGTCAATCGTCGAATCCAACTCGGCTGGGCAGCGTTCGGGAAGCTACGTAACATCTTCTCTTCTCAACAACTACCGCAGTGCCTCAAGACAAAAGTCTGGGATCAGTGCGTGTTGCCAGTGATGACTTACGGAGTTGAGACGTGGCCGCTAACAATGGGCCTCATAAGAAGGCTCAAGGTCACTCAAAGGGCAATGGAAAGGGCTATGCTCGGAGTTTCTCTCCGCGATCGAATCAGAAATGAGGAAATCCGGAGAAGAACCAAAGCCACCGACATAGCTCGAAGGATTGCGCAACTTAAGTGGCAGTGGGCGGGGCATATTGCTCGTAGGACCGATGGCCGCTGGGGCCGGAAAGTTCTCGAGTGGCGGCCACGGACCGGTAGACGCAGCGTAGGTAGGCCTCCCACAAGGTGGACCGACGATCTGGTGAAGGTCGCGGGAAGCCGCTGGATGCGGGTGGCGCTGGACCGATCATCGTGGAGATCCTTGGGGGAGGCCTATGTCCTGCAGTGGACGTCTATCAGCTGAGACGACACCACTAGGTACAGCTACCTTGTAATTTAGTGGTTTTCTACGAAAATGCATTATTGTGAGCGTGTTTTAGCTTCTAGGAGGAAAAGAAGAAGAAGCAGTATAATGGTAAGTAACTTTATTAAATAAGATATCAAAGTTCTGGTATGTACGTAATCCTACGACGGTTTTAAATTTATATTATAAATCATCATTGTCCTCATACGTCAGTGATAGACGATTTATCAGTGTCTGAGGCAAGACCACAGACACTGCGTTGACTGGGACGCAATTATGAATAGGACCGACAAAAATAAATAGGACCGTACGTGCTAGAATCTAAGCTAGGCTAGCTAGAACTTTTAAAAACCTACATAACTCTTCAATAAAATTACAAAAAATATTCACGAGGAACTGACCCACATCTCTCAATAATAAAATAAGATTGAATTTCCTCACAGATTCCAAGATTGGGCAACTCCCATAAAATTACACAAAGGACATTTTATTCCAAGTGTTTGGTCCTCCGGCCCTCCTAAATTGAGTTTTCATAGACTTCGCCTTCCCTTCGGAGGCATGTTGAGGTTGGCTTTGAACTCTTTGTAAAACTTACTGTGATGACAACGACACAAAATGGAAAGCATGCACAAAATGCAAAAAATATTTAAGAGGTTACATTAGCTAATGGATAAAAAAACATATAAAAATCCTGATTTCAATTCATTTGATATAGAGTATTTTTAATGGGAAGGCCAATCTCAATAACATTATACATTTTGACAAGTATTTTATTTATGGTACCGATTAGTATCTTTATCTACAGCCACAACAGTCCACTGCTGGACACAAGCTTCCTGTCATTAGGGTAAACCTTACTGGTAAATTAATCTGAAGTTGCGAAGCACAACACGAATTCAATAAATTTTAAATACTGCAAGCAAGCCTTTCCCGTCAGCTTAATTATACGGCACTATCCACGCAACTCAACTGATCCATTTAAGGGATCAATTTATATTGGTTGTTCATACAGTTACTAAGAATAACCAATAAAAGTTGATCCATTAAACGGGAAGGTTAATATGCAGCTGATAGTACCCCCTTTTTAAACAAAGTTACTTGATTGTTAATTGTAGGTTCAACTATGACATTCACTGATTACCGAGTAATTAACCATGATTACGTCAATATTTGTATTTTGGCTTTCGAACTGTATAACTATATAATGGAAGGTGAAATAGGCAGGTTCTCGAGTGGAAGCCAATCTTCAACGAACGCCCTCCAACCTGGTGATATAAAGAATGCGGCTAGTAGGGATTTGATGGCAAAAACGGGATATTGCGTCTTGTGTCCTAGTGGAGAACTACGTCAAGCAGTGGTCTTCTATAGGCTCATGCATGTGATGACGTGTACCCACACCGTGTAACTAAATCCCGTAACCGAAGTAACTAAAAATGAAAAAGCCCACATCAAATTTACTATTTATTTTTACGGTACCTATAATAGTCGTGGTACAATGAAATAACAAAACCACGATCTGCCGCAGTAATTGCGAAATGAAAGGTACCAAAACCAGGCATTATTTAAATTTTCCAATCTATAAAATTTGAATTTCATGAAGAATTATGGACTCAAACGTAATAAAGCCAGCTCTGGCGTTCCCATTCCAGCTGCTTAAATTTTAATATCTAGGAAGGTTTGACTAGTTCTTTTTGCATTAAACTCGGCAAGACAATCCACTCGGAAACTGCTTTACTGTTTCAAATGGAAAACGCTTCCTCGTACATTTTTATTACAATTTTCTGTCGAAGGACAGAAAGCACGTCCTTTTAAGGTCCCATAGTACCCTTATAATTTCATAGCGTTCGGCCGTTTGAGTTTCCGCAAGGGTAACAAAACAAAAAGTAATAGATACATATCCCTCTTTTTGGTGAAGACAGCTAAATTCAATACTTAAAAATATTTTACAAATAGTTTACAGTTGGACTTAACATTTGAATATTGTGAATTCTTATCTTCTTCATAAGCCCGATGGCTTATAAATCATCCCATAATGGTTAAAGTCTTGTGGCGTCATATTGGTTCATTGATTTTATCATGTACAAAAAAGTACACTGAAAGCTAAAGCAAAATAATATGCTTAATTCATCTCGATGTTTTTTCTACCACTCACGGCTCACAGTCTTTTAAAAAATAGTCTTGACTTAGTCTTGACAAAGTAACTCACAAGTAGCATTCTCATTTATAGTTTAAAAATAAAACCAGCAAAGGATAGTGTAAACAAAGTGGCATTTTTATCGTCTCAGCATCTGGCAACCCACAGAGGGCCAATAGAGCTGATACTTCAAGCTGCTCTGGACGCTGGATACTGCTTTTGGTTATTTATATCCTTTGAGTATAATTCTGGAAATAAACTAAAAAAAAAGGAAAATAAAGATTTAGCGAAACAAAACTTTAATTGTGTTGCCATAAAACTATATCTTGCCGTTTTGATCCGTTCAAATTGGTGAAATTAAACTTAGATGATCCATGCGGAAAATCGTCACAGATACCGTCCATTAGGACCCCAATACATTCCAAAGATAGGCTCTTCTTTTAGATCTATTAACGTTTTTAGACAGTTCGCCATATATGAACGGTAAACTTATTATTTAAAACTCAACACCGTTTCGTTACCGCGTTTAAAAAAATAAGTAGCGATATCTATCGGATTTTGTTGTTATTATTTCAGTATACATCCTAAAAATAAGGTAGATATATCCTAAAAAGGGGTGGTAAGAGATACCCCCACCCCCTTTTCGCCCTCGCTGCAATCTTTGTTTTCAGAGAGCTCTTGATAACGCCAAGTGGCCTCTCCTGTAGACCCTACTTCCACCAGTTTCTTACCAACCTTCGATGGTGCTCAAGGAACGCATTCTCGGCGAAAATTTATGGATTATCCCATTCTGTTCCAAATTATACCGAAATGAAGCGACGATAACAACGTCTTGAATAATGTTTTCGTAATACAATGGCCACTTCAGTTTTTGCAATTCGTTGTGTCTTTTGTTAGGTTATTTTTATGAAAATTTTCGTCTGTTAATTTTACCTAGACTAACTAGGTATTCATACTGTCGTATCTATAATGTTTTTAAGATTTATATGATATTTTAAATCAACTTATTGGACCTTAGGTAGGTACTTAATATTTGTTTGTAATTTCTAGAAGGTAGAAAAGATGGCAAGTGTAAGTACAGATTGATTTTGAAAGAGTATTTGAAACTTTAGTTGTAGGTAGTTGTGTCGACATACAATTATTTTAACCAGTTTAACCCAGTAATGGAAGTAAGTAGTTGGGTCAAAGTTAACTTCATAATCTAATCATACGACATGATGATAATCTAATATACAGAGTAGATAATAAATTTCGACAAGACGCAATATTAGGTATTTCAGTATAATATAAGTTGTGCGTTAGTCATTAATCACGTAAAAGTGACGGCGATATGATCGTTGTGTGCGTAGGACAAAGCGTGTATCGGTAAGACAAACATTGGCTGTTTATATCTATAGATATAGGTATCTACAGCCTGGAGGATAAACGTTCATAAAGAAGCAAGCTTTTGAATATATGTAATCTGATTTTGATTGGAAACTTTGAGCCGTAATCACGGCGAAATAAAAGAATAGACCGACCCCGACGCACGTCTGAAAAATCACGATAATTTGAGTGCAACAAATAGGTACATGATTTTGTTAATCCTATTAGAAATGACAGTTTTGCATTCGAGTCACTGGCATGATTTTGGCTGATATACTTTTTGCACGATTGTGTACACTATATTCCCATAGTAAATTAGAACTTAGGTTAAAATATTGAATCGTGAGAAGTTTCATAAATTTGGTGTATTTGAGTTAGATATTCGCCAGTGAACTATATACGACATAGTTGGATATTACCCCCACAGCTGACTGTAGCAGTCCAGCAATCTCTCGAGTGTTGCCCGCTGCCCGCACACCGCTAACTACACTCGTCGGGGTTAATTTTTCAGCTGGCAACAATCTCGGTGCAGCGGTGGTGAGATGAATTATTTCCCGCGAACACATTCGACCAACGTAAGTCTATTTGGCACAGGTTTGCTGCTTTAATACTGGCTGGTTGGCGTAGGTAAAACTGTAGAATTTTCGGAAAAAATTCAAAATACTTCAAATCCTTCAAATGACAGATTACAGTAGAACGACGAAAGAAAATGCACGCGCGTTTAAAACGTGTGTGTTTTGTGCATAATTAATTACAAATAATAAGCTGAGTTTTGTGATGAGTATTTCCTATATTTCAATGTAAAAATCATGCCGAGCTGAAAGAAAATTATTTTAAAAAGTTTCAACCAAGAAAGTAGAACATTGCAGCGTGGTTTTGGAACGAAGTCCCGTAACAACACAATTTGAGAAAAATTTACACATCAAATCAAATCAAATAAAATTATTTATTCAAAGTAGTAAATTTTACATTTCGCTTTTTGATGGTCAAGAATTAACAATTTTAACAATAACAATTTTATGAACCTAGTGTAAACGCGGCTCAGGTGGACTAAAAACTTAAAACTAGCCCCTAAGGCACCTAAGGCACATGGCATACATACCCTGTCATTTTATGTGTCTAACAAAGTTTGGGTGATTGCAATATTGTTGTACAAAGTTGCATTAGCTAATACCAAAACAACTGGGAAGCCTATTAAAATGTTTTAGTATTCAACGTGCTTCATACAATTCCATACAGAAGCAGCTGGAGAGGTAATAGTCGTAAGCTGTACAATGAGGCGAGGAACACACTTGACGCACGACGGAGCGTTAAAATATCGCAGCGGTCCGTCAGATCCATACTAGAAACGTCACTCCCCATACTTAAACCGAACTCGACGGATAACACTGCGATAGCGCTGCGTTAACAGCGGTTGAGCGGTTTTAGTATGGAGATTGACATTTCTAGTATGGATCTGACAGACCGCTGCGATATTTTTGCGCTCCGTCGTGCGTCAAGTGTGTTCCTTGCCAGAGATGTGCCAAAACGACATAGATGCGAGCGCTTGCAAATAAACCCGCCCAGATTCGAGTAATGTTCATACACGCCGCAACGCTACCCCGAGCCAGTGTCTACAAAGCTACTGGAAAATCGGTATATCAACCGACTCGGATTTCGGAGTTTCGGACCCTTTTCTACCGATCTACCAGTCTACCTCACGTACCTAATATAACCTATAAATAAAAAAAATGCTTAAATTTTATAATGTATGTACTTCGTATGCTAATAACAAGAAATATAATAGATAATACTAATGAATTCTCTTCTTGAAAAGAGATCATATGTCTATTTTTTGCTGTTATTACACTTACCGGTGTCTTTACATACAATTTGTCGAAATAATACTAAATCAAAAGATAAATAACTAGAAAAAGAAATCCAATTAACATTTTTCAAATACATAATATGAATCTACCAAAACCTACCGATTTTTTTGTATTCATCTACCTATTTTTCAGTTTTGACTGACCCCCGGCCTAATGAGGAGAAATTAAAATTCCGGTTGTCCGGCGCAACCCAATTACACTGTCTGGATTTAAGGATTACCACCACTGTTTGCCTTTTATTTTAACAAGTCTCGCTTATTTTGGACAGATTTTATTCAACAAGAATGATATTAGAAAAACATATTTACTTTATGTCAAAGTCATAATTTTTATTCACTGTAGCACAACAATGGTAACTTAATGATAAGTAGCCTACGTCCAACAGTGCACTGATAGGATGATGGAAATGATGATCTGCTATCTCAAATGTCGAAATATAGTATTTATACGGTAAATATTTTTTACGTCCGTTATATTTCGTGTTTAGTGAAAAGTAAATTATTTGTATTTGTAGGTTTCAGCGAAGGGTTGAAATTTTCAATCAATGCTAGTATTTTCTCGGTGCATTTTCTATTTGGCGCGCGGTAAACGCGGGAAACTCTTTGTTCGGCGCCATTCAGCACGAAACTGCGGTTGTTATCTTTCACGCGCTCACTTTGATAACCACGTTAATATATTCATCAAAACGAAATATTAGATAGATTTATTTTTTCCATTAAATTGTATAACATAAATAGTTGTAGGATTTGACATACCTATGAGCAATGAAATGTAATCCGGTGCGGTATGTTTGCAGTTTTTTGACAAAAGAAGATTGCATCGAAAAGAAATTGTACTGTACAATTTATATAAATATAGATAGGTAGTATAAAGAACTCTAAAAGTCCGTTGAATTGCATTTCCCTGGTCATTCGAGCTCGAAGCCCCGTTTTCGAGCAACGTCGTACGCGACAAGAATCGCCGATACCCAAACGACGAGCTAACGGCCGAGCGACGGCCAAACGCAACCCGAACTACCAACTCGCGAAACCATACTAAACATTTCTTTATGTTTCGCTTTGTTCGTTTAATATAACTAAGAAGACTCATTGCAGGCTGAAGCACCCGATTGTCCGTAAGAAAGATTGCTGTCTATGATTACTTAGGCGGCGGTCGTTACACAACCCTGTCAGAAGCCTGCTGCTTGTAGAAGGCGGTTGAAAAATTCTGACATTAGGGTTCACTGGATCGTTGGACGACTCGGTGTCCCACATGAAAAGAGAAGAAGAGACTAAAAAGACTTTGCTAAGGACGCAGTTATTTGCTATTAGAAATTTATCTTGTTGATTGCATTCCTACAAACCGGAAAGCCTGCAAAGAGAGATCGGAGACCTTTGCCCAAGCAGGGAGGCAGTATAAATAATAACTTTGCATTCTTGTTACTTAACATTGACTAACATGAACATCCACAACACTCCCTTCCTGGACATGGGTCTCCCGCAATGGAGAGTAGGTAATGCCATACTCACCACCCTTGGCAGGCAGATTGCCGAGCACAATGCAAGATGTTACTCAAAAGAAACGCTGCTGCTCAATCCCATTTATACCTTATTCGCCTTTAACGACACCTACGGGTGCCTTATGATAAGCCGCCTCCACACGGCTTTTTATTTACTTACACATGATTCAATTTTATAAATCTTCTGAGCAAACTAATACCATCCGAATCTTTATCGTTCTTGGTGGGCACTTTTTGAAAAGGGCCGCATAACTTTTCATTCAAATAATTCTCAGCGGGGTGAGAAACGAACCATAACTTCGGGCATTCATCTTCACTATGAACTCACTCCCGACTCGGTATAATTGTCGACTAATGATGTGCATCGAAAGTTTGCCCCACTTTCTATAGCTCGTGAAATACTAATACCAATACTAGCTATAGTATAGCTACTTGCACCAATACTTTCTGAGTGAAAACTGTACAGAAATCAGGTTTTATACCGAGCTTGAATCTGGCTTCAGAGCTTTTCAATAGTGCTCATAGCTTTGACGATCGATCTGGTACAGTTTGTTTATTTTTATTCATTGATTTGACTTTATGCACATCTGTTCATTGGTGGTCTTAAGGCTAAAGGCGTTATCTCCCAGTCTACCTTAGGGCATATGGAACAAATAGGGCAGGTGCAGGTAGTAGTGCGTATGCCTGTTAAGAAACGGGCCTGAGTTCGATACTCTGCCTGATTTAAATTACGAACTACTTATCTCGAATCTATGCAGTAGTACTCTTTGCGTGTATTTTAGGATCTCCTATTGAGAGATTCAAAACCTCCACTAATGAATTTTTTTTCTGCTCCATTAAAATAAAATTAATTGATTCCTTAGTAAAGTTTCTCAAATAAAGCTCTAGAGGTTGATAATAGTGTTCACTACACAGTTTCTAAATAAGACATGTTTTATTCAGAAGTGCAAGTAAACGGCTAAAGCGGGATCGTAACATCTTTAGAAGAACATAGCTTAAAGTTTGAGAAAACCTCAAAAAAGGACTTCAATTATATGATATAATATGTAATTATATACTTCTTTTCTAAAAAGTTATGAAT
Source organism: Keiferia lycopersicella (assembly GCA_029255805.1). Classification (NCBI taxonomy): domain Eukaryota; kingdom Metazoa; phylum Arthropoda; class Insecta; order Lepidoptera; family Gelechiidae; genus Keiferia; species Keiferia lycopersicella. Next base: position 8,563,668 of record JARACZ010000009.1, on the reverse strand, counting down.
AATCTTTAATTGTCGAAGCTCCAGTGGGACTTTATTCCATGGTTCTAATTTTGCGTGTTCGGTATATGTCAGTGACGGATTTTTTGCCATTGTTTGTTCAAAACCAGTTAAATTGGGTTGGAATGCAATATGAATTATGGTAACGCTAACATAGTCATAATATTTCTACAAAATACATCTAGAAGCATTCTACTATCACCTGTTTTCAAGTACACAGACTACTGAGCAGTGTTTGTGCGATGTTTTATTCAACAGTGCAGTACGTGGAGCCGCGAGTCAGTGCTCGTTCCGGATTGTAGGCAACACTAACACACCGTCCGATATCTGAGGTTAGGAGTAGATACCCACTTGTAAAGGTAGTTCAATAATAGCAGAGACTATTTTTTATACCTCTATAAAGTAAGATCCAAAGATGCGTTGTGGAATTAATAGGGCGAATACAGACGTATGCATGCTCTGCGCATGTTACGAGTATCTTTATATCTTAGGACAAACAACGTTAACGTTTGTATCTGACCTAATGGAAAGCGGTTGTCGTAGGCGCCGTAGCCTTAGCCGCTACAGCGTAGCAAAAAATACGCCTGCAGTGACAACATAAAAGTATAGCGATACTGGCTTAGAATAGCATCACCCCAATTCTACCCATGGGCGTCGTAAAGGCGACTAAAGGATAAAACCAGGCAATGAACAGCAGCGTTCAATGCGATCTATAACACCTTGCACTTCGTTCGTCAATCGATCTACCAAGTGTGGTTAGTATGGCAATACTCACGACCAGTACCACGCTTCCAACTGGGGGAGGTTAGGTTAATAGTGAACTGTTGTAGATGTATTATAGTCGACACAGATTTACTGTAAAAGTCGATCGGGTAAATCCGCAGATATAATTTCAATTGAAATTTTAAAAAGTTAATTAAACGTAACTAGGTACTCTTATCACAAAAACCTTTTTCATAGTAAGCTTTTACATTATGAGTTAATTTATTCTGATTGTCGGCTGATTTCCCACTAATTTATAACCACCATAATTTAATTTTTAGATTGCGTTTGTACGTATTTTTTCTCTTTCCTTGTCTAACCATTCAAATACTTTGTATATTTTGTTATCATTTTTTCATATTCACAAGCGAATCCGATCCTTTTCTCTAAATACAAAGTTTCACAAAAAACTCTTATCCGCTGAGCCTATATTAAAGCACGCACGCCTGCAAATATATCCAGACAAGATTGCTTACACAACAAACACATTTGCTTACACCCTCCAAAGTATCAAGTTCTTCAGTCACAGTCACAATGACGTCATCAACGACAACAAAATAAAACGGCAATATAAACAGTTCTCACACGCACTACATTATTTACGGTTTTTATCGGATTCGGTTGTCAGACGAACATAAATTACAGTTTCTAATACTAGCTCGGGATATTTGGCAGACGTCGCGTGAAAATTGTGACTATCAAAAGTTGTCAATTTAATAATGACTGTCACCATGCTGCAATATCGTCCGGTATTTTGCGATTTGTCTTGTCGACTGTCTTAGCTGTCATCGTTAATCTCTACATAACTCTTTTATGTCTTAGAGGGTAGGCAGAACCTCAACGACCGTAAAATCATGGTCGTTATCTTCACATCTGGTAACTAAGTATTTGAGTGCTGTTTAACAATATTGCTTATCACTGTAGTGACAGATTGTCAGCCTGTCACCAAAATTGTAACGAACCGTCGTACCTTAGCCTCGTATGTAGCGGATGTTCCGCAGGAAACAAAATGATGTAATTCTAAGCATCACACGTCAAAACGACGGAAAATTATGCGTCGCGTCTGAAAACTGCCAAACGGTTTTGGTGTTTTATTTCAGTCGTTTTTCACACGACGACGCAGCACCTACCAATTTGTCCGCGCAAAATGAATGCATAATCACAATGTAATTTGAATTTGGAAGAGCGAGATTGGACCCATTGCGGACAGGAACTGGAGACGGATGAACGAATGAATTAATGAATGGCAAAAATGAGCGCGAAATAATTAAGTGACCATTCGTTTATTTATAAATCCTGATTGTCATCACTTTAAGTGGACTGATGATTCTTGTTGCAAAATCATGTATTCCACGCTTTTGATAACTACCTGATTTCCTGCGTACTGATTTAAAGAAGTTTCACCCCACCATTTTTTTCTTTGGGTGTAAAAAAATCATAAGCAGCATTCTTCGTGAATTGGTACAACTTGCACTGCGCTCGCCAATCCGCCTGCCGAGGGTTGAGTAATTGAGTACACCTTAATAGGTCCCGAAGGCCCTTGTCCTGTAGTAGACCATTGTGACTGATAATGTTAATAGATATCACTGAATAGATTGGTTAGGTTTTCAAGTCTATCCGGAAGAACATTGATTTTTAATCTCGAAGTGCGCTATTTTCAGTCAGACATGTTTTTATTCAGCCCAGCGAATAATCTGAAAATGATTCCGAGTTTAATACGGCTTATATTTTTGTTGGTACTTATGGGATAGTGAATGGGAAATGGAAAGAACTGGCCTTAAGAATAAGGTAGACAGAGCACTGAGCACAAAGTATAATTCATTCATTTATTAATATTATTTTCTGTTTACTTTTTGATTGAACTTTATTAGTTAAATATATCCTTTAGTGTAGGTAATATTGTTAAAGGTTAACACTTACATATGCTAAGCTGGAGACCTTTTCGGTATCGAATGCGCTATAGTTAAGGCGGATCGCACATTTAACGCACGACGGAGCGCTAAAACTTCGCAGCGGTCTGTCAGGTCAATAATAGAAATGTCAACTCCCATACTAAAACTACTCAGCTTTAATATGGGGAGTAACGTTTCTAGTATGGATTTGACAGACCGCTGCGATGTTTTAGCGCTCCGTCGTGCGTTAAGTGTGCGATCCGCCAGGTTTAATTTTAATTAGGTGTGCATTTCTATTCTATTTCTATTTTATTTTATTCTCACCATCAATAATGTTCAGCCAAAACACACAAAGAAGCCTTAAGCAATATTATACGCATCATCCTCATATTTACCAACGTCAACGATCGTGAGACGCCTATTACTGGAGATAATCTCAGTAGCACAAGATTACTGAGGGTGTAAGTGTGTGGGTTTTACCTATAAACAAATATTCCGTATGACTTAGAACACTAAAATCGGGTTCGTACCACGATACTCGATTTTGTTGAATTGTCCGAATGATTTCATGATTCTAAGCTTGTACTTGGCAGATTTTTTTGGTTGTACTGTTTTATTCCTCAGAGCTCTATCTAGCATTCTTCCTTAGTCCAATAAAAGGCCGTATAAAAAGTGCAGAGAGGGAAGCGAGGCTCGCGCATGAACGGCGGCTGTTGATGCAGACCAATGAGCGCGCACTTCCGAATGCTGCCGGTTCAAAAATATAACTTCATTTTACGGAATGGATTTTATGAAGCTACCTGCTTAAGCTTATTAGATACGTTGAAACTGGCTTCTGGTAGTTTGGACAAAAAACCGTACTATAAGATCATACTAAAAAAAACTGTTTCTTCGATCTTCTTTTTCAGGTGTCGATCATTTAGCACTGCGATTCAAATGATAGTACGTACTATGGCTGTACGCCACCATTGATAACGGTTTTTATAAAGAACATAGTTCTAATATGTCTTGGTTTCAATTACTAAAGCAATAAACCTACACTTAAAGTGGATCGCAACTCGGACCGCTAAAATATCGCAGCGTTCTGTCAGATCCATACTGGAAATGTCAATCCCAATACTAAAACCGCTCAACCGCTGTTGATGCAGCGCTATCGCAGCGTCGTCCGTCGAGTGCGGTTTTAGTATATAGTAGTAATTGAATACAATAAACCAACACTTTATATTTCACACAAAAAGTATCATACCTCGTCAGTCCTGAACGTCACTGTGGAATAAATTGCCGAAGCCGTGTATGCAAATGTAACTCCAATACAATACAGCCCAATACTGCAATACAATACAGCACAATACGCTCTGTGGGTATTCGTCCACAATTGTGACACGTTTCCGATCACAATACTGCGGTTCCATCGGTTCTATTATTGAATTTCCTAAAAATTGCAAAGTGATCAAAATCGTCAGCCAACGTCAGTAGGTAGATTTTTGGTAACTTATCCAGTCTTTAACGAATGGTATTAAGCCCTTGCTAAGTCCTACCACTAATCCAACTGCTTTCAGTGATGTATAATAGCTTACCATTGTGCATCATCATTAAAAATGAGGGTCCTACTATTCTGCCAATTTAGCTACCCCAGCTGACACTGCAAATTTTGAATCACTTCGAGACGAGCATCTTCATTTCATATTTGAGAATAATATAGCCCCGTATCAGCATTGAAATTCTATTTCACTCACAATGATCATTTCTACCGAATCACTTTCCCAATATTCCCATTTTCTTAATGCCGCCAAGTAGAACTCAAGCTGTTAAACTCCACAAGTTACCTTGGTGGTAAATGTGCCAAGTTTGTTATTAAAGAGTGATAGGCTACACTTGGCCACAGATATTTTGTAAAAGATCTTTTGTTATCATGATACGTACTATGACATATTTTTTAATAGAAATTTTTCGTATTTGTCATTTAAATAAATAAACTAAAAAGTTTGGCATTTGAGTTAAAAATAATTAGATTTGTCATTCTATAATGGAGTTGTACGAAGGCGCTATCGTAAGACGTCGTTTATTTAATTTTTTTATTAGCTGCTTGCTCAGCAGTTGCACCCGCCGCTAATAGTTTTATCATAAAAAACTTCAGTAATGGATTTTACAATATACTTACGTCTACAATCACAACACAATTTAATTGTTTTAATTTCTATCTTATTCTTACAAAGTCCCACTCTTGCTGAAGATTTTTAAAAATATTGTTCTAATACAACTTACCAAGTCGGAATGGATATAAAATTTCCATAACTTACAAGCTAACTGTGTTAAGAGTCAAAAAGACACGTTAAATGATTTTGTAATCCACACCAAAAGAAACAGAAAAAAGTGATAAGTAGTGTTGCGGATGCAACATATTAGCATATTTTCACGTAGGGAACTTTGATCGTATCTCAATGCCCTACGTGATTTACGTCATACTTGTAGCTAGATTAGAATCCGGATTCATTAGTATATAAGCTGTATAGTATTCATAATAAATGTGCATTAAGTAAACAGCTACAGTCTTTATAATATCGCTCCGCTACTGGTCATCAACCTGCGTCGAGCATGGCAGCCTTCAGCGACGGCCGCGCTGGAGCGCTGACCACAGAAGAACCTGGACTCCAATCATCATTTATACAACATCACCATTACCTTACCATTACATAATTTGAACCAGAATGGCATACGTAATATTGGTGACCACCGACATTGGACACGCAAGCTTCTTGAAGAACTGGAGTTCAGCATCAGCAACCGCCGCAGTCGCAGCATCGGCAGTTACACTGGTATTCCATCATCGCATCATCTCAAGTCACCGTAGGCGTCCCGACTCACCGTGTACATTGGAACCAGTTCTGTATCGCGACAACAAACTGCATTATCACGCTGCATGACGTCATCAGTTCCGCACGTTACATTGAAGTTCATTCCAGACCGCCTATAAGATGACACCGCACCGCAGGACGTCGCAGCTCAATCCACGTTCCGCCACCTGTCTGATTTTAACACATCACTCGACGTAGCTCCAATGCACCAGTTCAGACAGGGATCCATCCACCCTCCGAGAAGTAACATTCAAGAATCATCGCTTTCCTACAGGACGCCACGCCAAAGAAAGCAAATGCACGAGAACCGCGCCGCAACCGCTCGTAACAACCCTCAACCGCGCTGCAACCGCGCCGCAACCGTGCCTTATCCACGTCGCAACCGTGCCGCAATACCCCGCTCCGCGCGCCACGCCCAGGAAATATCACGCCACACTGTAAATTGCCGCACTGCCGCCCGTTTAAGAATTGGACGCATTGGTCGCTTTGTTGCGCACACAGCAAGCCTTAAATGGAACAAGGAATCTACGGGATCTACTTAATCGTCGCAAGAAGTACCTAATGAGAAATTGAAAATGTTTATCGTCGCATGCGCTCAGCACTTTCCTGACACAGTGCCGCTTCCACTCGGAATTGCGTAGTCGGTCATAATTTGAACCTGCATAGCTACAGCATACGCGGACAGTCAGTTGAAGCCAAAACTCGCCCAAACAGGAGCTTGAGTAATTTTCCCTCGTCCATGGCCCAGGACTGGAGCAACAATAAACTACGAGGATGCAGTTTTCCCTCGGTTTTATTTGAAATAATATTATTTGAAGCAGCGCGACGCAAAATAATGATGACAAGAAATATCATACGATTGAACAAGGTCAATGTTACTACAACGACGAGAAATGCAAGTTGCCGAAACACGGAATCACAGCAATCTGCCCGGTCAGCAACACATTCCAACGAAGACGGTGACTAGTCTAACCAGCAATTTAGCACGTTCATCAAACGGATCAATTCATAATATTTGTTTTTTGTGGTCTTGGGATATTTTTGTTATTGTCAAGTCAATTTGTCCTGTAGTCTATACGATTTTTTTTCTCAAAGGGGGGTGTACTGTTGCGGATGCAACATATTAGCATATTTTCACGTAGGGAACTTTGATCGTATCTCAATGCCCTACGTGATTTACGTCATACTTGTAGCTAGATTAGAATCCGGATTCATTAGTATATAAGCTGTATAGTATTCATAATAAATGTGCATTAAGTAAACAGCTACAGTCTTTATAATATCGCTCCGCTACTGGTCATCAACCTGCGTCGAGCATGGCAGCCTTCAGCGACGGCCGCGCTGGAGCGCTGACCACAGAAGAACCTGGACTCCAATCATCATTTATACAACATCACCATTACCTTACCATTACATAATTTGAACCAGAATGGCATACGTAATAAGTAGCTTTAATTTGAAATTGAAAGAAACTGCTCCCTATCTGCCTTTAACTAGGTCCCAACGACCACTAATCGCGCTTACCTAATGACTGCGCGACTCCAACTCAAATTAAAGTTCTCCGTCCGTTAGTCAGCTAAGTGGAGACCGTTTGTACTAAGCGTTTTTGCCGCCTTAAATATAGGCAGATCGCACACTTAACGCACGACGGAGAGCTAAAACACCGCAGCGGTCTGTCAGATCCATACTAGAAACGTCACTCTCCATACCAAAACCGCACTCGACGGCCGACACTGCGCTAGCGCTGCGTCGACAGCGGTTGAGCGGTTTGAGTATGGGAATACCATACTCAAACCGCTCAACAGGAAATGGAGAGTGACATTTCTAGTATGGATCTGATAGACCGCTGCGATGTTTTAGCGGTCCATCGTGCGTTAAGTGTGCGACCCGCCATGGGCTTAAAAATTTATTTTTAGGCTAGATACTTATACCAAAGATGAACGGTCTGCGTAGTTTCACCTTCATTTCCTATCATCTGAATCAGCACACATATCCTAAAAGGTTGTGATATAGACATTTTCATACCTAATGATCTGAGATGAAGATGAGACAACTTGAATCTTTCGTTTCAGCATAATGAAATGCTGACACAAGGATTATATGGGTTCAAGTGGCTCATCGTAGAGGATGAAACACAAGACACTCGTGAGACCGATGCCTCGCAGATTTGCATACAAAGTCCATCGGACTTATTCTAGTATATAGCAAGTATTAACTTAAATGAAATAATATATTAGCTCTATCTTGAATAACTTTTTTTTTACACGTAGAAAAGAGACACTGCATCTGTACGGTTTGTACACATGTGGTGTGCGTGCAGTAAAATGGTATATGTACAAAACCGTACTTTTACGTACGTAACCGAATTCTGTCTTTTTTCTGATTGACTTAGTTTCGTTCAAATGCTAGTGAATTTGAGCTACGTAGCAAAGGTTCGTAAAGCGTAGCATTCTCTGCCAAAGCTACGGCGTAGCTTGCAAGGTAGCACAATTTGCTACGATGTCATATCTATTTCCAACAAAGTATGTATACCGGGTGTAAGGTACGGTGTACCGAAAATTATAGATCATGAAACTGAACAACTTTTTCTGTGGGAGATATTATTGTCATCGAAAAAAATATATCGACTTCCCATACAAAATTACCGATCAGCCGGCTGACTTACTATTGGAACTTGAAATTATTTTTTCGTTTTTCAATATAGGCTGTTTAGTGAAAGTTATTCAGTTTCTTGGTCTGGTACACGGTCTCTTACAACCCAATAGAGTGGATAGTTTTAATATTTTCAGAATTTTATAAAAACAATTCTAAGGCTAACTAAATAGACTTCGAAAATTACTAAAACCCATCTTGGGTGCGGGCTTATTCAGCTTTTGTCTAAGAACCCTCCCACGCTGGAACCAAAGTGAAGTACGCTAATGCCGCCTCTAGACTAGCTTGTTTACAATATACCGGCTTATTTCATATGCAAATAGGAGCCCACGTTTTGGGGATTCGTACAATAATAGTTTGTATTTGAAAACGAAGCTCGTGTTTCAATTTCACTATTCGTGAAAGATAAACACTATTTTGGGTAGAAACTTTTAGTTAGAATGGATCTCTAAATTGATATTATTCTTATTTAAAAAAAAATACGTATCATATTAAATATGTGATATCGTAAAAATTTACAAAAAATATATTATCGTGTTTTAATTGTAAACAAGTAAAAAGAAATCACGGTTCATGTAATGGTAAAACGCGCCCGACTTGCACGTGCACAATCCATGTCAAATAAGTAAAGCATAATAATATAATACTATTGCGATTGATCATTCAATGTACAAAATAATGTCATATTAATTTGACATCGCTAATCTAGACATCTAGGTATTCAATTTCACTGTAGGTGGTCTTTTAAATGGCTATATCACATGGCCATATCACAGCTTCTTCGCAAAACGGCGTATTTGCAGCCACGAAAATATAAATTCATTAAAACTGTGTCACCTTCAGAAAAGATGGCTACAAAACGCGTCGTCAGCAGATCATCTTATCCAAATGAAGCCACCGAGCCGCGAGCTAAGCCCAGTTTAATCCAAATTGTTCCGCCTTCTCAGTGCCCTTTCACAAACACAATAAACAGTTAATAAATTGATAAAACGTAAATGAATAACGGTGTCAGCGAGCGGGAGGATATTAAATTAATATTGTATTAATTTGGAATAATTTCCGGTCGCGCCTTTAGCAGACTGATGTTACGTTATTTATACTGTTATGGCATTTCAAGGAAAATTTGATTTTAAGTTGTACTACTGCTACGTGTCATACTAATTCAAATTCGCTCATTATTACACACATTAGCGATAAGGCCGCCTTTGCTTATTTTTAGTTATAGTTTTTGTGCCGTTTTGTGTATTAATATTGTAAGCACTAAAGAGTTTATCTATCTATTATTGGAGAAAGAATTCTAGTATAACAATCCAATTACAAAAATCTAATAATCAAGTCAATTCACTATCAGTACATACACTGATCTTCAAAGATGTTCGGAAATTTTGCCTATCAAGCTCCAAATATGTTTTTTCAACGTAATACCACGTCTTTGAAATAATCTCGTACCTATTTAGAGGCTAAATTGTATTTAAATTTTGTACACCTACTGAAAGGCTTTTGTTAATCTCAGCATCATCTCGGCTTACTCTGGTGCATTACAGACCATCCCAAGCACAACATAATTAAGGGAAAGCGGCTTTAGTACTGCTGGCAACAGGTGCCATAATACGACCTTTCGTCCCTCGTTTCGTAGCAGTTATTCGATAAGTGGAAAGGTATATTGCCCTCTACATTTTGTGTTGCAGAACACTAATATTGTAAACTAACTGATGGTACAAACAATAAATTACGGATACGTAATTACAGTACAATTCTAGTAGGTGGTCTTGCATAGTTTTTCCGTCTCTACTAAACAAAATGTGTCAACCCTGATCAACCATACACCGCAAAATCATGCCACTCCAAAGTTTAGAGTCCAAACGCTACTAGTATTTCTATTCTTAGACGTATCGCACACTTGACGTACGACGGAGCGATAAAACATCGCAGCGGTATCTCAGGTCCGTACTAGAAATGTCAATCCCCATACTAAAACCGATCAACCGCGGTAGATGCAGCGCTATCGCAGTGTCGTCCGTCGAGTGCTATCCGCCTTACTTATCACTTTTTCTAAAAGGTTCATTCCCATACCTACGACAGTATTTTTAGCAGAACGTTCTTCATCGAAAATTCTGTTGGTGTGGCTCAGCATAAAGCATTAATTTTGTCTCGGATACGCCCATGGACAAGTTTTGGGCTGGAAAAATATACTGTGCAAAGAGAAATCTTCTAGCGTTTTCAACAGATTTTTGGGTATAAGAACAACACAAAATAATCCCCTTATCCACGTGGTTAGATACCTAAATCCTTTCAGTAATGCATAGTTAAGTCACTTGAGAAAAATAAAGAGAAAAGAATTTCCCGAGCGTTAACGGAAAATGTAGATAATATTTTTCTTGGTCCAGGGAACATCTGGTTTTAAGGAAAATGCAAGGTATAAAAAAATAAGAAAAGCAAGCAGTCGATATGAAGCGGTGCGAGGATAAAATTGATAAATATACCAGTTCTATTATGCTAGCTTAGTAAAAAATCTTGTCATGCCTTGCACTTCGCTCTTTAATCCGCGTGACAAGCATGGTATGACAAACACTTCCAATACTACTCATTTTGAATCGAAAGGAAACAAAAAAGAGCTAGCTATTAGAATAAATTTTAAACGTATCAAATAAATTTTATGAAACATTTATAGTCTTATCCACATTCCACCAGATCCCTAAAAAGTTAAAAAGGTAAAAGTTGGTAAGCCGGTAAAGTCGTAAATGGACCCGCACAGGTAGACAATCAAAAATTTTACGTTACGACTTGGTAAGTTTGGTTACAAAGTATCTATATTTTTATGCGCCAGGAGTTTTGGCTTGGAAGTGGATTTGTTTCTTTGTACGGTCAATATCACCCACTTTATCCCACGTCTTAAAATAAAACTCACTTTTCGCGGTACACCATTTAGTTTCTTCAAGTTAACCGTAAAATGTTGCTGGACTTTGCGAGATCAAGTTGTAAGTTCTACGGGGATAAGCGTGTTAGCAACTTTATAAGTCGCAATTTGTATCAAAAATTCGAAAACACCTCGTGTTTCATTCTAAAATAGTATTTCATTGGCGAACAGAGATGTATTTGTCGTATTTTCTAATCGAATTTCGTGTGTGTTCCATAGCTATACTTACTATAACATCTGTATATCACCACATGAAAGCTAATAAAGTTAATGATTATGAGTAATTTACTTTAATACAATACGGAAACATTTTTTTGATATCTCTGTACCACATCTGTAATCTAAAAGCTAAAAATTAATATATTTCTATTAAAACCAAAGAACATGAGCTAAAGTGTTTCATAACGCTAGTTTTCCTCAGGAAATGCTGTAGTATTTATTTACTTACTGCAGTCTTACAAGAACATCATAAACGCGGTGCACAGTATCGTAAAGTACTACTCTGTCTTGAAATTAGGACCTCCTGCCAAGTGAACGCTCGTTGGTAAGATTAACCGACTTGCACGACCAGGAAAATGTTCAGAGGATCTTTTGTTAGACTATTAACGGCTTTTTCACTACCTTACTAACTGGACTATATTTGGTATACATTGCTGGTCACGGTATGGGCATCATTATAACAATCTCAAGATAACCAGAAATGTAAGTGGAATCGGGCACTGTCAGCAGGGTTGTCAAGTACCCGTTAACCGAGTAGCTTGAACAGGAAAATGTGCAGAGGTTGCTCTGTTGGGCTATAACTTCGGAATCGAACGCCAAGTTATGGCTGTTTCCTATTATTGTTAGCTTGTTGTGTTTTTCTGCTTTGTTTTTCATGTTAGTAATACCGTTAGTAATATTATACAGATACAATAGTTATAATATAAAGTAATAGCGCCTATTTGTGATAAAGTTAATTGTAATCAATTTTCTTCTCATAAAATTATTTTTGCCTGTTTAGTTTAATGAAATACAATTGCAAGAAGTTGTAAAATGTACCTATCCTCTTTTTATCCTATCCGTTTTTTAAAGTAGCTGAATTATGAGATTTTAAATATTACCTAGGCTTCTTAATGGAAGACACAGTTTGGAAAGCTGTTTTTTTTTATTTCTAGCTAGTCACGTTAATGGAGAGTTAGGTTAGTAAGTGGTAGGTACGTAAAAAGACAATCTCAAGTAAATTTATTTAAAGCAGTTTTTGCACACTCGGCGTCGGGCAGTCAGGCAGCTGCCTTGACGAGGGTCCAACCTTCCGGAGACTTCGCTCCAACGCTCGATCACTTTCACTCTTAATAGGGAATTCAAAAATAGCTGCGAGTTCTTCTAATTTATACTTAACCTCATTATATGCAGAATCGAGTTGTAAGAATCCAAGACTATAAATAATTTTAGTACCAGTACCATATCATCATAGTATTATCTTACCGTTTGTGAGAGTTGTTTTCCATAATCTCCACCCTTGGCAGGATTAATATGCGGTTAAAAGTCCAATATCCCGGTCCACAGAGATGTTCATTGACTCGGTGTCTCACTCAGCAAGAGATGCATAGATAACGCATAAGTTATTCTATTGAGAACGCAAGTGTAGTTTGAATAGAAGTTTTAACCCTAAAGGCTATAATGGAACGGAAACGCTTTGAACAGAAATCTCCGTGTTTAACCAACCATCTGCTAGAAAATTTATACTGTGAAAATACTTGCCTGATTGAAAGTTTCAACCCACAGACCCACTGCAGGGATTTTACTGCTATAAGTTACTGCTCTTACTGAGCTTTCTCAGTGATATTATTTGATCTTCCACTTAATCTAATAGATTGAAGCACATAAATACCTATTGGAAGAAAATGAAAGATAGGATTCCAGATTTTCTGGCTCGTAAAACCTGTTTTCAAGCTGAAAACTTGTGTGTCATATGTTTTTGACGCATGAGTTCGTATTTTAGTGAGTGAGATCAATAAATTATTTTATACTTGTTGCACAAAATCTAAATATGACAGTTGTGTATTGGCAGCCATGAAATATTGACTGAAAAAAGTACTATAAGGTATCTATCTATACATATAATAAGACAGTAACAAGTCAGTGTTCAGTGACCCTATATAGTTTTGAGAAAACACAACGATAGCGCGTTTTAAAAGACGTGTGGCGACATCTATGAATGAGTTTTGTACGATGTTTGTGTGTTTGTTTGTGTATATGCGGAAGCATCACGCGAAAACGACCGAACGGATTTTGAATCAAATTGTACCAAAATGTCAAGTAATTCACCGACCAGGTTATAGGCTAAAAAAAACATACCCCTAAAAGGGGGGCTGGCTGCTACACATAAAATAAGTTTGTAGGTCATGTGAATTTCATAGTGGCGCGTAGTAAAAGGATGTGTATGGGCTAATTGGACCTGAGATTGATTTCAAATTTCGAACTGGCCAGCACGTATTGTGTCGCTTTGAATAAGCGCACAGGAAGAAAAAAATAACATGAGGCCGTATTTATAATTTTAATCTGTATTTTTATAACCTCAACAAATGAGTTTGTCGAATTATTGCTCATGATTACGACAAGGAAACTAAAATCTATGAATATGTCGACGACTACAAAAATATCTCTTTAATATTGGAATAATTTTCACTTTTAATAATTCAATAATTATTACCCTTGAAAAAGAAAGTTCCGTGGTGCAAGACGTGCAAGTTGCGTGGCCAGACGATACAAACTTCATAAAGGAATCGTTTTCTTTGTGCGTAATCTACGCGGGAAAATTGCAATAACTTTTTTGTTTTTAAATTTTCTCGCTAATTTGGTTAAGGCTATTAAGCCAATGTTTGTCTGGTACATGCAGTATGTTATAGGTTTTGCCGACAATACAGCTACATTATTTTCAGGGTGCGACAACTTTTTTCTGAAATATTCTTTGGAAATAGTAATAAAAATTGGACTTCCCACACAAAGTGACTCAATCGGCTGGTACATTTTATATAGAAGATACATTTTTCCATATTCCTGTAAAATTTTCCTGACGAAAGTTATATTTTATACGTTTGTGCCAGACGATCAAATCAGTATCTGAGATAAGACTTTTCGTGGCTATAGGTATAAGCCGATTTTCCACAGACACTGCTTTGTCTGGAGTGTAATTTTGGAAAACGCAGGGTTGCTCAAGACCTGCGCCACTCTCTCGGGCTCCCTGACTGACACCACAGGAACTTCGATCGATACGTGCGGAGCCAAATTGACTGCAGGATAGACCTTTGTCACACGCGTCTAACAAAGACTCCGTTCCGGGTTTAAATGTAGATTCTGTTGTCCTCCTCCAGGGCCACCGGTCTTGGTCAGGTTTCTCCCTCGGTTGATTCTTACGACTCCCACGGGAAGAGAGGTGCTATTCTACTTTGCCGGCAGCACACGACCTTAATTAAATAGCCTTAGGTACTTAATTAAACGTAACCCTCGCCGCGGCTCCGCCCGTGTGGAAATCGGTCATGGCATCACACAGGAACATTTTTTCGCGAAGAAAACTTTCCTATGCGTTAATCCAAGTTACCTCCTTTATGTCTGTGTTCAATTTCATGAGTATCAGTTAAACAGTTTTTGCGTGAAGGAGTAACAAACAAACATATAAACTTTTGTATTTATATTATTAGTAGGAAGTAGGATAGGATAGGATTAGTAGTATGATTGCTTGCTTTTGTTTTTATTTATTCACACTCATGAACTTGATGTTCAGTCTTCCATCACAATGTCAAGAAATGTGGCATCAGTCTACTTCACGGAATTAATACTCTTGGAAGTAAATATTGCACGGTTTTAAAAAATCTGCTAAAAATGGCATAAAAGGCGGAAAGTTGAAGATATAGGGAAGAGAACTGGAAAGCTAAAAAATCGTAGCATGGAAAGACGACTTCAAGAAAGTGAACCTTCAGGGATTCAAAAGACTAAACACTATAAACCAACCACCGTTTTCTTACTCTTTCTTGCATGTGGAAATTGAAATTGTACGTTTTAACAGTTTTTTTAATTACTTACATATAGTCTGAGAAACCAAGTTTTCTGGTACCTACCTACCAACAATTTAATATTGGCTAATATTATTTTATGGTTCTTAGAGGCCTATGTTTAGCAGTGGTCGTCCTATATATAGCTGATAAATGATGGAAGATATATTATGGCGAAACGAAGTTCGCGGGCACCAGCTAGTAGTATAATATGGTATTTCCGATGCAAGTGTGCAAGTCCCCAATTTATGCACTTTCTTCGTCACTAATAAGATTAATTGAGCTGAAGTTAGGTCACTTGAAATGTACCTGCTGCATCCAGACTTCAGCCTGACGGAAAATGGAGTCCGGTTACGTGACTGATATTCAGATATGAAATAGAATCTGATTAGTCGCAACGCGTATAGAAGAAGAATATGGTTCCATATTACTTTCTGTTCGTTACTAATAGCAGGCATGCAATTTGGTTTATATTTATACAATTTATGTATTTGCTTATTATTCAAATATGTGTGAAGTTACTTACAAACAGCAGTCAATATAAATGTTTCCACTGTTCTCTACATCAAGTTATTCTGATGCAGTAAAATCCCCGATATAATATAGTATAGGTAGGTACCTGTTTTAACTTTACTAGTAGTACTAGTATGTGGGTTAAACCACTCGACACGGAGAAAATCAGGCTAAGCTTCTGAAGGGAAAGCTCGGATAAATTCCATTACGGTTTATAGCACCGACTAATAACATATACGTAGAATGCATATATGAAAGTGGAAATTAAAAAAATAAAACTAGGTTTCTCACGTAAAGCTTTGCGTCACTAGTATACAACTATTCTATTTTTGGATCCTTGGGACATTTTCGATGTACGCCGATTGAATGCAATTAATTATGAGTAGTAGGCTTTGCGCCGGAGCCCATAAAACAAATATCTTTGCGGTGGAAATTTAAAATCTAGTTAGAATAAAACCCTAGTGAGTTTTTTACGTCATGGCAGCAATAACTAACTTTAGAAATGGAAACTTTTTTACCAACTCTGTGCCATTTAGTTTGAGTGTCATTCACTAGTTACTTCACATATTTTCATGGCCTGAAAGGATTTTGCGCTGATGTCCAAATCTCCATGTACTAGTTTCGATAATCTGAAATAGTGCTCTACTCTAGGTATGCCTCGTTGGTTGTAATATACCTACCAGCCAATCTTCATATCAGAAATCAATTCACTTAAACTGCTAGTACGCAGAGGTTTGCCTTTAGGCCAGGAGCCAACCAGGAACGCGCTGTCAATATTTGTCTACGGGAGTAACTTTGCTCTCTCCGCTAATATAGCAGAGCCCACAGAGCCACGTAAGCTAACTTGATTAGGTATATTAACTTCTTACAGTGCAAACCAATGTAGTGTAGTGTAGTACCAGTATTAGAAAATTCTTAGAATTAGAGAACCTGATGTAAATATGACCTTAGATGCCGTGTGGTGCCGGAAACACCCCATTTCTTTCCCGTGGGTGTCGTAAGAGGCGACTAAGGAATTTGAGGGTTTCATGTGTTACAAGTTACGGCGACAGGTTGACAACTTGTCACTACAGTGATACGAGTACACTCATCTGAAAGATCCCTCAGTAGTTTTCAGACGTAGCGATAGCGTAATTTTTCGGACGTTAACTCTACCCCGTAAGGGATAAAGGCTTGATATTTGTATGTATGTATTACCTTCGATCTGATGAATAAGTTAATATAGCATATCATCACAAAAATATATATTTTTTGTATGTATATATCGGAAAATTATATTTGTTTACAAAAATAAAACGCTATTATTAAACTTAAATAAACACGAACCCCTAGCTTTTCAACTTCGTAATCTTTGTCTAACAATGTCTTGAAGCGAACCCAACCTCCTAGTCGTGCCTCACTGCTGATGTCTCGTTAAAACTTTAATTACTTTTTATGAAGAAGCAAAAAGAAACGTGTCGCCCGAGGGAAGAAAAGATGGAATTAAAGAAAAATAACGTAATTATGCAGTAAGCGAGCCGGAGAACGGGCTCGACGGTTGTAAGTACCTCATTTGCATTTTCTCCGCGTTGGTTGGTGATCTAGACTTAATCAATGGACAGAATAATGAGCTTCATCATCGTTTTCATAATTATTGTCGACGAAATATACTCACAGGCATCATCAATAAATAGTATAAAATGTTTTTTTTTTATTTTCGTTTTTGTCACGGACACCGCTGCTCCTTTCAAAACTACGCAAAGGATTTCAATAGGAAGGTTAATAAATAGAAAACATGCCGAAAAAGGTCTTATTTCCCCGGGAAAGCGATTAGCAGCTGCAGCTGGTCTCCGTCTCTCTCTCTTCGTGTGGGATACCGAGTCGTCCAACGACCCGATGAACCCTAGTGTCAGAATTTTTCAACAACCTTCTACAAGTAGCAGGCTTCTGACATGTTTGTGTAATGTGTAACGACAGCCGTCTAAATAATCATTGACAGCAACCGGGATCTACGGCTTAACGTGCCATCCGAAACACGAAACCATCTTACTTACGGACAATCGGGTGATTCAGCCCGCAATGCCTTAACCAGACTGGGAACGAAATTCACAAAGTGATAAATATCAACTTTCGTGAGTGACCCACCGAGAATCGAACCCGGAACCTTCTGCGTCAAAGGCAGTCGCACTACTACTGCGCCACATCGGTCGTGAACTGGTGCAACTGGTCCACCGCTAATAGCAGCTAGTAGGTAATATATATCTTAAAAACCATGTTAAAGTAGGTACTGCTTTATTTTATCTTTCTAGTTTATATTTCCAAAGCCCAGAGTAAAGTTGCATTCTTTCTGGAATTTAGCGGGAAAATCTTCTCACCGGCAAATTGTTGACGTCATAAATAACCGACACATGCGCGGCCCACTTTTTGTGCTCCTCGTAGGGTTGCCAGATCACAACCCCGACAAAAAATGCTAATGCTGACGCTACAAGGAAAGCGAAAAGTATTTGTACGAAAACAACTATAAGAGGGCGTTGCGTCTTTGTTGCGTTGCTGTCACCCCAGATGTTGGAATTAAATGATAAGGACGCAAAATGCCGCACGAATGCAAGAGACAATTATTTCTTGCTACAGTTTTATTTAATTTCTTCTTACAATCTAACTAAGGCCCGTATTTATAAACCGAAATTGATCTTGAATGCGGCTTTGAGATGCTGTTATTATTGACTGACATTTGTGAAAATAGCTTTTGAGATCGATCTCAGAGTTGACTGCGATTTATATTATAAGTCCCTAGTAAACAATGTGACTGGGGTTGGATTAAGACCAGATAGACAGGTAAACATTACAGCCTAAATTTTGAAACGAACGTAGCCTTTGGCAAGAAGCCCGTTTTAAATAAAACAACAACAGCCCTAGTTCAGGTATCGGTTCGGAGCTCGGTGGCTGTAATCCGGTCTTCAGAGTAAAAGGATCGTTTCTAAAGGGAGCCCTACGAACAAAATTAGCACAAGATACCCGAGAATCTTTTAATGCTTCTTCTTTTCGTATAAGACACCGAGTCGTCCAACGATCAAATGAACCCAGGTGTTAGAGTCAACCGCCTATTAATGCTATCTCAGCATCTCTAATGTCTCAACATCGGGTTTACGCGCGGAATAATAGGTAGTGAGAAACAAAATACGTTTTGGAGGCGATAATTCAAGCAAGGCTCGGTCAACCAGGAATTGTCTCATTTATCTGATTTTCCTCTTTGCTCTGCGCAGTTTACTTTTTATCAGGCCTCTGAAGTATTAGTCTACTGTAACAAACAAAATGATTCCTTAAAAATAAACAGTCTCTGTTGCGCCTTTTTTCTTACTGTGTTTGTGCTTTACCTAATTCGTTTGATTATGGGCATTATGCGTTAAATGTAAGTGAGACGAGTTTTTGACGGCTTCTCTCTCACTACTCACCATCCCTCTGAATATTTCTTAATCGTTGAAGATTCCCCTCACGCACGGGTTTCGGCTGCACGTGACCGCCTTCAATCCTCTGGACGTGGATACCGCTTTATTTTAATTGCTATTCCCAATCTGACAGGGTCTTATTATACAGGCTATGCCATTTGTAGGTTAGGGAAAACACAAACACAGTAAGTTCGTTTTCATATTTTAAATCGAATTCGTTAACAAATTCATAACATAATTATGACAAATTATTTCCCAAAATTTACGTTTACTTTGTTCTTTTACGTATCAGGCGAATTTCCGAAACGCTTGCTCGCTCCAATCCTAATCGTCACTAATTGCGAGTTATTGGCAAGCGAATTAGAGCACTCATGGCCGCTGGGTTGGATAATGGCTTTGTAAAGATTCACGGCGACATTGGACAATTATTGGCTGCACATTCTCTAGATTTATCCCTTAAATCTTTCTTATATTTAATGCACAACGCAGCGCTAAAATAACGCATCCTCGGATCGACCACGCTGTGGTCTATTAGATCCGTACTAGAAACGTCAATCCCCATACTTAAACTGCTCCACAGCTGTTGAAGCAGCTGCGTGAAAATAAAACATCCGTAACGCATATGTCTAAATAACGCATCTGCGGCGACGCAGCTGGTTTTAGTATGAGGATTTACGTTTTTTGTATAGATCTGACAGACCGCTGCGTTACGGATGCGTTATTTTAGCGCTCCGTTGTGCGTTAAGTGTGAAAAAGGTCTTAGCCGTCTTATGACACCCATGGGTAAAAATGAGGATGCTGTTTTAATCCAGCATCAAATGGCATGGTAGATATATCACTTGGCGTGGCAAGTACCTATTTATACTAGCCGAAACCAAAAGTACCTACTGTTTGCAGGTTCTCGAAAAAGCAGACCTAAAAAAGAAATATTTATCGTTTCCCGGGCTCTGTATAGATGTTGACAGGTTGACAGTTAAAAATGTGTCAACAACTTTAGTCATTAATGTGGAGCTTTCGAGTAGCGCATTAGTAAACGCGATCCGATTGGTCTTAATGAAAGCTCGCGGAAGCGAGAAGCTTTTGACTCGTGTTGGATTAAACATGATTATTAACGTACCTACATACTTTTTGACTTTGATAAAATAATGAGATAAAAATGTATTAGCTATATGAGAAAGAAAGTATTTGAAAACTAATTTTAACATATAGATAGGTACCCAAGAGAAGTTCATCAAAAGATTTTTAGTGTTCATTAGATACCAATACATCTGACAAAAACTGTTGTATGATTCGGTAGATGTTGCTGCATGTAAAGTTATTGTTGGAACATACGATGGTCCATCGTTATTAGTTATCTTCATAGTTATAGAATTGGAATTTTAGAATTAGAATAGACATTTTATAATTACAAGTAAATAATAAATAATATGAAAAATACTAAAAAATCGCATGCCCTTTCGAATTGTTCATGAGTTTTGTAAGAGACTGGATATCTCAAGTTCTTGTAAACTCTCATGGGTAATGGGATGCAACATTCCATGGACCCCGTGCTGGTGCTTGATGGCAGGTGCCATGGATAGTAAAGTGTTTTTTTTTTCAGCCGACAATAAGTAAATTGACTATAGATCATTTACCTACTTTGCTGTACTAACAGTCCTAAGCTATACTTGCTTGATGACCTATTAGGGCCCAAATACTTCAGAAAATTCATCTCAAACTTGTTACTATCCGACCTAACAAAGCAGCAAGAAACTTGGCAAAATTTACTTCAAGATTAATTCAATAAGCTAAGAGCCTAACCACTTATTTGAGTCAACAAACTCCAATGTGAATAAATTTAATAGTCTTTTCGTGGATGACTATTAAGCGTACCTAATCCCCGACGACCGATGTGGCGCAGTGGTAGAACGACTACCTTTGACGCAGAAGGTTCCGGGTTCGATTCTCGGTGCGTCACTCACAAAGTTGATATTTATCACTTTGTGAATTTGTTCCCAGTGTGGTTAGGACATTGCGGGCTGAACCTCCCGATTGTCCGTAAGTAACATGGTTCCGTGTTTCGGATGGCACGTTAAGCCGTAGGTCCCGGTTGCTGTCTATAATCACTTAGCCGTCTAGGCGGTCGTTACCCAACCATGTCAGAAGCCTGCTACTTGTAGAAGGCGGTTGAAAAATTCTGACACTAGGGTTCATCGGATCGTTGGACGATTTGTTGTCCCACACGAAAGGAAGGGGTCCTAATCCCCGATGGCCGGGGCTTGTTACGCTATTCACAGGCAGGATTCTCAAATCCACATAATTTGTTATTAAAATCGCTCGCCGGTTGCTATTCTAATTTATGTTGAGTGCAGAATAATACTCCTTGCACTCTCTTTCACCAAATCCCTCTTTAGTGTTTTAAATTTACGGTCAGCAGTTCACTCTTAAAGAACTGAATGAGTATACAATGAAATTAAAAGCCATTTTGATGAAGTTATTAAGCGGTATCTACTAAGAAATGAACAATATTATATGTTTGATAATAAGTAGGTGCCTAAATGCGGACAAAGTTCCTTTTGTGTTTATGACGATCGTTTATGATGGTCTTTTGATACGTACCCATGTATGTACATTTATCTAAGTACCTAAACATAATATTTCATAACAAAAGATCGCTTTATAAAATACTAGCGGTGCGCCCAGTTGTTACGCCCGCAGACTGTTTTCCCGTGAGATTAAGACGCTATCCCAACATTTGTCTTTAAAATTATCCTTATAAATACCGCATCGAAATCCGTGCGTGGTTTAGGAAGAATTGGTGTCCATGACAGACAGCCAGAAAAACCTACTTCATGCCAGACCATGTATTGATTTCATAACACACGTCTACCTAACAATATGAAAACGTGTTCGAGTGCAAGGCCGTATAGGAACCTAGCTGTTTGCGCATTCAAGTCGGATCTGCTTTTCATCATTCTTTTCAGCAAACTGCAGTGAGCAACCATCAGTTCTCGAAGTAAATTGAATTGCACGAGGGAAGTGCAGTTTTGTAGCTTAGCTAATGGTTGAAACTTGTTAGGGTTTAGTTTAGAAGTAACATTGCTAGTTCCGTGCTATAGATGAACGGAATTTTATGAAGTTGTTTGCCGTCAAAACTTGCTATTTCTTCGTTATGAGAATGCTTTCTAACTGAAAAATTTGCTACTCTACTTCTTATCAGAAGACAATTTCGTTTTTATAATTTGAAAAAAAAACACGAAACCTAAATAAAACTATTTTGAATACGGGACATTTTCACAACATTTAAAAACCTCATTTACTCACTATTACACGTTATCGGACATTTATTCCTAAATAAACACGCGTTTTAAATAATGTCGTTCGTACGAAACAAACTTGTGAGGTGTCCTGGATTTTTCGATAAGTAGTGTAACTTAACCTTTTCATTTTGAAAAATAAAGTATGCTTCTCACAGTGAAATCTAAATAAAAAAACATTGTTATTAAATTCTATTTTAGGATGTGAAAACATTTCTCCTATTTATACTATCAAAACAAGAGCAGATGGTAGCCCCGCGGGTCCCTAGAGCGTTCTGACTGCGATCCAATATTCATTCTCGTCAACATTGGAGCTCTCGCCGACTGAGACAATGCGCGCCCTCTCGCGGACCCCGGGGGTTACTCTTGCCCATTAGCGAGGCGCGTACTTGAATAAGATAAGATGGCAGAAAGATTGACATTATTAATAATAATAGATAGTAACTTATACACACCTAACAAAGTACCTAAAATTTCAATTGACTCTTTCAGCATCATAATTCTGTCCTAACCAGTATAATCGAGACACTCTTGTTTATATTGTTAACTTAGCTAAGGTAGCTTTTACTTGTTTCGTGTTTTATGTTGACATGTTTGTGTCTATATTGCATTAATTATTGAATTTGGAACATTTACACTATGATTTATAAACCTCATAATTATGGCTAACGATATCAGACATTTATTTCTGAGTAATCACATTAAATTTCTCTGATAATGTGATTCGAATAAAACATATTCCCACATCTAACGCACAAAGCTGGGCATTTTCAGCAAGAGCAACGAATAAACCTGCGTCGTCGAATGCGTCTGTTAACCAACGCTAGTTTACGTAGCTTCTACGTCAATATTGGTTTTTAGCACAGACCAGAGATGTCATGCGCGCGCAGCCCTTACCTCATATGTCATTTTTGCTCTGTGGCTTTTAGTATGTGAAACTTGAGATTTACTTGTATGCGACATGAATAGCGTGTTGCGTTAGATGTGAGAATCGCAAAAGTTACAAGGGATCTGAGAATTGTATTAAGAAGTCCGTACAACCTACTTGTATGATTAAAGTGGGTATTTCAACGACTCGGTGTCCCATATGATAAGTGTGAGAGAGGGAGTGGGCAGGTTCATTCTAAGTATAAAATAGTAATTTACGTATTTAATACTCAAGCTGCAACTAAGTAATACTAGGTTAATAATAGTAAAAAAAAATAACGTGTATACCGCGTTATATTTTGTTTCAGTCTTAACGCACGCAAACATGCATGGACTGTTTTATTCCATTCGTTTTTATACGTGTTCATGAAAGTAAGCAATTAAGAGCGGAAAATGTAGTGTTGAATTACGGAGATGGTTTAAAATGCTCGTTAGTACTATGAAAAGAATGATTAAACAATTTGTTGAAAAATTGTTTATATGACAACTCAAAAACAACTTTTCTCTCGAAACAAAATACAAACACTTAAATCCTTTATTCACGGTAGGATAAAGAATTACCGTGTATTGTCCGTGTGATGCCGGCTTAGAATAGCATCACCCCACATCCTTCCCGCGGGTGTCGTAAGAGGCGACTAAGGGACTCGAAAGTGTTGGTGTATTACAATTTTTAGGCGACAGGCTGACAATCTGTCACTATAGTGATACACGTTTTCTGATACTACATAGGAAAACAATCCTCTAAAATGTCAGACGTGGCGATAGTGGCCGTATTCTTACGGCCGTTAACGCTCTGCCTACCCCGCAAGGGATAAAGGCGTGTTATATGCATGCATAAAGAATTACCACTTATTGACAGTCATAGTTCTGCTACGTAGGTTGCTTGCACTGCGCTCGCCTATCCGTCTGCCAATCGTGATCAATATGGCTATTACCCCAGTAGGGAGGGGTGTAACTTTATGCACCATTGAATGTGAATGTTTAATGTAAATAATGATTTCGTCATGCAACATAACTTATCTTATGTATATTTGCATAATGCAAAGAACTTACAATGTAACTTAACTACATAACATATGCAATGCATACAACCAACCCGATCATCCGTAATGCGATTGTGACGACAGGGCAGATCGAACCGCAAGTGGATAAATTACGAAGCTTTATTGCCCAGTAATTTTTAATAACGCAATTTCAGCTGATTAATCGATATAGAGATGCGCTTACAACTCGGGAAAACCGACCAGTCGACCTAGTCGGCGACTAGTTGATGACTACCCGGCCAAATACTGATAGTCCAAAGTTAGTATGACATTGATTGTGATGAACAATCAAATCCCAACTGTTTAGTAGAAGTAGGCAAATCTCAAAACTCGCGCAACAATGACTACGTCACTTATTTCGTGTGGGTCACTGTATCGTCTAACGACCCTTTGAACCCTGGTGGTAGATTTTTCTACCGCCTGCTACTAGTAGCAAATCTCCGACATGCCGCCTAAGGCGGATCGCATAATTAACGCACGACTGAGCGCTTAAACACCACAGCGGTCTGTCAGAACCACAGCGCAGCGTCGTACGTCGAGTGAAGTTTTAGTATGGGTAGTGACATTTCTAGTATGGATCTGATAGACCGGTGCGATATTTTGGCACTCCGTCGTGTGTTAAGTGAGCGGTCCGCCTAAGTAATAAACATAGACAGCAACCGGGACATACGGCTTAACGAACGCTCAGCGACATTTTTGTACTTAGAGGCAAGTTGACTGATTTTATGTCAATTAATTGGTAGTCGGTTAGTCGCCCAAAATCATAATCAGTGCATCTCTAATCTATAACAATTCTCGATCACGAGTCAACGGCGTTGCGGCTATTATGCAAATCGGTCGGTTAATATCGCCGGGATGTAAATCAGCTGAAAATCAACTATAATTCAGCTATAATCTCAAACGAATGGCAGCAACAAGTGAGTTAGCTGGCGTAGCGTTTTGTGGGTAATGCTTCCTTTTTAGTTTCCACGGCTAGTTGACGCCGGATGATATCCAGATAAGATGAGGCAACCGTAGCTAAAAATTATTTAATACGTAAAGTCTTTTACTTGCCACTTTTTACAAGACAGTGAGTTATCATAAATTTTAAAATATATCACTTTTGCTATACCTGCAGCTGCAGAAAAAAAATATGACTGAACTTTTTCTGACGGCTCGAAAAGGTCTCTATTTTTAGCACTGTATTTTTCATAGAAGTCAAATCGAATACAAAAATAACAAACACATTTTTTGTGTTTTTATTGGCAAGTGAAAGGTGATTGGGCTCATCACTCGTGAAGTTCACCAGACTAGAAAATTGCCACGCGGGCACCGTGCGTTCGTCAATCACGCGGGGTCCTGTAAGGTCACATGTTATGCCCTATTGCGTTCAATTTATTGAAAGTACATATATAGCTACTACGCGACTTGAATTTTTCAGCGACTTCCAGACTTCCAGAGCGTATTTGTTCCACTCTCTTTTCGTGTGGGACACCGACTCATCCAACCACCCAATGAACCCTAGGGTACACTAGGTGCTCCGCTACCCAAGCTTTAATTTCCGTAGGTACTTAAATCTCGACCAGCGGATTTTCGATAAATAACTTTTTAATCCAATTACGAACTTTTAAAGCTTAGATTATTGAAGGTCTCACTACGCTCGACTCTAACTTCGGGAGGCGTTTTGAAATGTCAGGTGCAAAATCTCATCTTGTTTGCTGGTTCTCATTTAAGCAGCTCTTCAGCAAGCCAAGTTTAGTCGGTCCAACTTCCCAGCGGGTGTCATGGCCTGGGACCTGCCATTAGCCACGTTTGTTTAACTCCTCCGGGTGATAGCGAGGCGAGCTCTGAATCCAAACAAATCCAATCCCGGGACACGTCAGGAGAACCGGGGTTAATTTGTGGAGATAGTTTCGTCAACTACAAGTGTACTCGGGGAAATTGGACGCTGTGTCGAGTAGCTAATTTTCAAGGATCTTGCTGAGTAGTGCCTGTAATTCCTAGGCTAAAAAGATTTTCATTGCTGTCTTATAAAAATGTATTGTGGGTGGCAACAGGAATATTTTGTGTTTAATCGCTTTTAAAATTTTTATGAAAAAAGGCATATTATGTTGTGAATCATTTCTACCTTTTTTATGAAAAATAGGTCAACTTTTGGTAAATGCCGATAAGGCCCTGTTTTCATAGCGAGTTTTTTGCCGCGTTTCGGTGATACATTGAAGTTTATGCAAGTATCCACACAGGAGATAAAAAAATATCTATAATTTAATGAATACGAAATAAAACGTTACTGAAATGTTTGAAAAGCGAATAAAATCGATGTGTGAACATGGCCTAATATCGCTGCAATATGTATTTCTGTTTTCATTCACAAACATTGTGTTAAATTCTCTGGCGAATCCAATATCCCACCACGTTTTTTGAGCGTATTCTATTTACCCAATATTTACCTAACACTTCACGCAAACAATTCGACAAGTCGCGGGAAAAATAGTGAAATACGACTTTATATCTCGAAACGCGAAGGCTCCAAATGACGAACATATTCATGACCACGCGCGAAAATTTACATTACGTTGACTCTATACATTTGCTCCTGGTATCATGTTGGTATATGGTAATTTTTTATACGGCGCCCGTGTCGTAGTTTTGATTAATGCTGCGAGGTTTTTTTTTATAAAGCTGGTATATATGGAGATTCAAACTTTCATAGCACTGTCTGGATTTATACAGTGTTGTCTGTGATTGATGAGCTTTTTCTTTACTGCTCGCTTCGCAATAATGGCTTACGAGATAAAGTTATGATTTTTTGTAGACTCTATTTTCTGAAAATAAATTCAGCCAGATATTAAAACCATTTTTCTTAAATCTCTTTCAACCGTTCTTTACCTTTGATTTAAGTTTTACACAGATTTGCTAATGTTCTGTATTTATGAACGAGTGAACTTGTATAATACCTGGGCCCAATTCCCTGTTCGCCCCACTCAACGTTGTCAGACGTCAACGCCTGTCCGCGCGTTGATTACATCGCTAATATGTAATTAATGTCAGTCAGATGGGGGTTCCGCCACGATTCCAGATTAAATGCGGGAAAACTCTTCCGAAATCGGAATCATTCCCGGCAACGCACAGTTGTGTGTCCCATTTGCCATCACTTGTATTAAGTAGTATCCCCTCTATCTAACTAACATTCTCTTTGATGAAAAAACTCACGACATCTTTACTAAATGATCATGAATTGGTAGGTTCAAAAATGCTATCCGTAAACGCAGTTATAGTGCAACGTATTTATGATATCTTTCAATAATGATATACATATTAAGCTTACGTGCAACTACTTACGGATAAATACATAACATTATGGTTTACCGCCGTAAGGTGCCGGCTTCAGTCCATTTCTGCCCGTAGGCGTCGTAAAAGACGACTAAGGGATGAATCCAGGGAACGGGCAGCAGCGTTCCCTGTGAATGTCTACAATATCTTGCACTGCGCTATCCAATCCGCCTGCCAAGCGTGGTAATATATGGTGGCTGTAGAAGTAGAAGTAAGGTTTATCTGCCAATCCACTTTAAAAAAGTTAAAAAAATGCCATTCTCAGTTTGCTGATTTTGTATTCTATCCCAATATTGTTAACCGTGTATGTCAACAACGTTTCAAGGGTGTAAATTTCCTTTTTATTGCAAGCTCGGCTCGTCAACTCGTCGACGTGTCAGCTCGTTGACGTGTCAGCACGTCACCATGTCGACCCGTCTCTCGCCGCGGCCACCACACTCGACACATTGATTGGCACATCTGGTGCACCGCTTATTCTATGGAACCAATACCTGGAACATTTATCCGGTTTGCTGGGATGTTTAAAATTCAATTTGCCGTGTGATGCCGGCTTAGAATAGCATCACCCCATATCCTACCCGCGGGTGTCGTAAGAGGCGACTAAGGGACTCGAGAGTATTGGTGTATTACAATTTGTAGGCGACACGCTGACAACCTGTCACTATAGTGACACACATGTTTTCTGAAACAACCTTGGAAAACAATCCTCAAAAACGTCAGACGTGGCGATAGCGACCGTATTCTTACAGCCGTTACGCTCTGCCTACCCTGCAAGGGACAAAGGCGTGATATATGTATGTATGTATGTTTAAAATTCAATACATACATACATATATCACGCTTTTATCCCTTGCGGGGTAGGCAGAGCGTTAACAGCCGTAAGAATACGGTCGCTATCGCCACGTCTGACATTTTTGAGTATTGTTTTCTAAGGTTGTTTCGGAAAACATGTGTATCACTATAGTGACAGGTTGTCAGCCTGTCGCCTAAAAATTGTAATACACCAATACTCTCGAGTCCCTTAGTCGCCTCTTACGACACCCACGGGAAGGATGTGGGGTGATGCTATTCTAAGCCGGCATCACACGGCATAAAAAAAAAAATTAAAATTCAATACGATTCTTTATTGCTGCTTTACGTGTTGTACAATAAAGATCAATTAAGAAGAGACACAAAAAATGTGCTCGCGTCTTACTTTATACAAGTACTAGAAAACTGTGCACGTTTTGCACCGAAAATCTTGCTTGTTTTTTATAATCTAAATTTGTTAAAATTCAATTTTGAGCGACGGGCTGACAACCTGTCAGAATGATGATGCATAGTCTTCGAAATTATCCTTTAACTTTTGTCGGCCCTGGTATGAATAGCTGTTTTTTATGGCCAATTACGCTCTGCCTACATTTAGATTTGTTAAACGGCAAATATTAGTACACAGCTTTAAAAAAACTTGATTAATGACATACCTATCTACTAACGAGCATACAACGGCTGACAATTTTGTATAAATATGACGTCAGCAGTAAGCAGCTAATTGGTTCATGAGAATTTCAAGTGGCTTAATTTAGTACACGGCTCTAATACCGTTTATGGTGTGCTAATAATTAAATTTAGCGTTTCTGAATATGAAAAGGCAAGATTTTGTTATTTGTACAACAGCAAACAATAGACTAAAATTGGGATGCTGAAGGATATGTATGTCATTACCTATCTAACTACAAGCTAAGCCATTTTCACAACGGAGCGCTAAAATAACGCATCCGTAATGGAGCGATCTGTCAGATCCATAATAGAAACGTCAATCCCCATACTAAAACCGCTCAACCGCTGTCGACGCAGCCGCGTTATTATGACGCATTTGCATTATTTTGACGCACGCGTCGACAGCGGTTGACCGGTTTTAGTACGATGGACATTTCTAGTATGGATCTAACAGACCGCTGCGTTATATTAGCGCTGCCTTGTGCGTCAAGTATAAAAAAGACCATAGGTGTAGTGTTTATTTCATCAGTATCTTATATTTGATTTTATTGTATGATTTAGCTGCATTGATAAATTGGAATTAAATGATGTTATTCTACTTAGCTGTGTGCATTTTGGTTGTATAACTTGTATCTCCATGAATTGTTCACTGTCAAACAACACGTGTCATACATATAGGAAAAGCCTTGTTATCTAGAACATTCTAGCTTTTCATTTTCAACTGCTCAGTCCGGAAAGTCCGAGTAAGTAAAGTAGATATCCTCTCATAAATATTGAGTGTTTCGTGCGGAGTGTGGAGCCGTGAGTGTGCGGGGTCCATTTATTACGGAGTTCCTATATCACAGCGCGAGGGCGAGCGCCACGAGCCGCGCGAGCATTGTTCAAAGACTTGGCATGGGCTCAAGTGCCTGTAATAGGCTCAACTGCTGACCCTACACTAGATTACATTGAGTGATAAGTATGCTACTTTGTCGTTTATTTATTTTAGCATAGGTGGCTTAAGGTTCTATTGATTAAATAGGACATTGACATGACATCAACAATTTTCAGTGTGAGTATAAATATAGTATACCTACAACCTAACTAAAAATTCACGATTTGACCTGTGATTTGATTTATACAATTAAGAGACAACATAATAATTTTAAAAACGATTTTGACTAGCCAGAATAAGTACATACTGGCGCCTTAAAACAATTCGAATAAGACTAAAGGCGGATCGCACACTTAACGCACGACGGAGCGCTAAAATATCGCAGTGGTCTGTCAGTAGTGTTACCGTAGCAGTTATTACCAAGCTTATGCATGATTCAGTGCGCGTTCACGCTTTTCCTTACTTATAGCAACACGACTCCTATGTAGAGTGCAATGTCAAGGGCTGGAGAAAAGTGAAACATGCGATCGCGTGACCTGCCTGCTCTTCGACTTAATCTGATACTAAAACTGCACGAAAAAAGCAGAAAAAATCTTTAAAATATACAAATCGTAAATATATCCGTGTCTTATTCATTAATATGGAAATTTCAAATAAAATTGCTTAAGTACCTACCTCCTGTTCTTTGTAAACCCATGAAAATCGCAAAAAATAACTACCACACCATTTGTAAAAAATTAAGGAAACATTGTCTTATAAAAAGATGCGTAGGATTCATTATGTACCTTTTTTAAACGTCAATTTTTAAACTAGAAATGAAATATATTCGCACATTTAACATGGTGGAGTAAA
Organism: Keiferia lycopersicella; assembly: GCA_029255805.1. Classification (NCBI taxonomy): domain Eukaryota; kingdom Metazoa; phylum Arthropoda; class Insecta; order Lepidoptera; family Gelechiidae; genus Keiferia; species Keiferia lycopersicella. The sequence continues at coordinate 8,532,841 of JARACZ010000009.1, read as the reverse complement.
TAATAGATAAGGTAGATATAGATGAAAATAAACATGGCCCAATAAATATTGTCTATTCACTGATTGATAACATAACAATAGAGCAAAACGTGGAGATTATCATAACATAAGAACTATACAAATTCCGTGGCTACTTTTTTAATTCTATTAAATAAGAAAAATATTTATATTTCGTTTACTATAGCCCATATCTACGGGGTGTAAGTGACAGCGTCCCGAATACTGATAGGGTGCAAGCAGAAAACATCAAAAACTTTTTGGTTTCCCATAGTAAATGCAGTCAGCTGATCGCGATTTTGTCGTCTTCTGACATATGTTCCTAGGGGAAAGTTGTTCAGTTTCATGGTCTCCTTGCACCCTATCAGTATTCGGGACGCTGTCCCTAACAACCCGTATACCGCCCCACCACCGCCCCGCCTCCGACGTCGGCGCGATTCATATTATTATCTACCCGCGATCAAATTGCTGCATTCCGATGAAATGGAGATGTTCAAATCTGATTTACGGTATCAAAAATAGAAAGACATTTATTTACTTTTAGACGGAATCTCATGTTTATTAAAGCAATTTTTAAGGAACAAAGTAAATGTGCTTAAAACTTTTCGTAATAACCCAGTTTTCTTTTATCCCATTTTTGGGAGTTTGTTATTCTTCACAAAACACAGGCCGTCTAGAATATTACATTGAATACAGTCTCAAGGCAAAAATAAAGCGGAGACAGCCTCGATATTATGTTTTGTCATTTGGTTGCTATTAAATCTGCTTGACGAAAGTAGAAGATAAATCTCCTAATTCTTTTTTTACTTTATAATTTTGTTGTTGTCAAAGAAAAAGCTTCGTAGCTTTGTACAACTACGTATTGTACCTATTATAAAATTGTAATGTTTTTCTCTTTTATTTGTATTTCTTCTTGTTCTTTGACTAAAGATTCGTTCTCTTACAGAAAATAAACTAGTTTCATAGTCAAATCTGAAAGGTTTTGCCCACGAAATAGGCCTGTGAAATCATATAACCCCTGGTATGAAGGGTGCTAATAAAGGTTGCCGTGTGATGCCGGCTTAGAATAGCATCATCCCATTTCTTTCCTGTGGGTGTCGTATGAGGCGACTAAGGGACTCGAGGGTTTCGTGTATGACATATTTAGGCGACAGACTGACATCCTGTCACTACAGTGATACACGACTTGTCTGTAGCGACCCTCAAACATTTTGTCAGACGTGGCGATAACGACCGTAATTTTACGGTCGTTAACGCTCTGCCTACCCCGCCAGGGATATAGGCGTGATTTGTGTATGTATGTATGTATTGCGCCAATATTTGTCTGGCTTCACTTTTGACGGTTGTTTCTTCAGTGGATTTTTGTAATTGTATAAAACTACAAATAACCAATGACTATTTTGATTTTGATTTATGTTCCCGTAGCCGTGTTCTGCCGGCTTAAAATATCATCACTCCATTTCTTTCCTGTGAGTATCGTAGAAGCCGAATAAGGGACTCGAGGGTTCCATGTGTATTGCAACTGTTACTATAGTGATACATGACTTATCTGAAACGAGCGAGATAAACACCGTTATTTTACGGTTGTTAACGCTCTGCATACCCCGCCAGGGATATAGGCGTGGTTTGTGTATGTATACCAAGTACCTTATTTCTACATAGATATTTTTGCTCTAAAATAAATACAACTAAGTTATAAGTAGTCGATTGGCCTATCTAGACCAGCCATTCATCTAAATCCCAGTATTTCAGACATCATAGAAATTAACATACCTATCATTTCTCCCTCATCACAAAATTTCTGCATTAATAAACAACGAGCTCTACGTACCTATTAGCCCACATTCGACTTACTTTTATCTCCATTCGATTTTATGGTTATGTCCGATATTACTCTCTTATCGTAAACGTTTAGAATGAGTAGGTACGTCTGAAACTACGTCAGACGTAGACGTAAAACGGAATGGAACGCGAGTTTTCACTCTATCCCGTCGAGGGATATTCCACTGGTCGATATTTGATAGTCCATAAGTTCCGTAAATGTGTCCATCTTTACTTCCTAGATTACGGTTAGAGATACAGTTATGTCTATGAAAGTTACATTCAAGTTCGTGGATTTACAATGATCGGATACATAGATAGGTACTCGTATATTCACAGTTGCAGCTACTATCAGCAGATTGTTTTTATGTTAGAATATTTCTGAGATGTAGTGTCAAAAATCTGAAACCGAAGTATTTCTATCGGATTCCTATATAGCTTTGATTCAGGCACTCAAAAAGCATATATAATTATTATGATTGCTCGCGACTAGCACAGTCATAAAGCCAATCATATTTTTGTGATTTGTACAATACTGCACGGCTGATACCTAACATCAAGATAATTTAGATAAACGAGCATAACAAATTGTATCATTTCAGCGTTACAATCACACGTAACAAGGGTACAAATTGTAATCCAGCAATAAATTTCAATTGTTGTCTGAACTGGAATAAATCGCACCTGCCGTGCGGGTGAGAGCACGCACTCGGCGCGTATTATCGTGTGTCGCATTATCGTATGGGTGTGTCGCGCCGCGCGCCGCCGCTAAGTAGGTGCTAAATCATAATGATCGCGTATCTCGCGACACCGTGTACGTTTCTCGACAGAAGTCACTGGATTATGTGATTTATGTAGCAGTAGATGGTGTTCTAAGACAACGACGACGGAAATTAGTAAAATTAAGTAGGTAACAAAGTTATCTTCCAACTGGCGGATATGATACTCCACCAAAAGAGCTCTTAACAAGACCTTTGGTCTGTATTTATAAATCGCACTCAACTCTGAGCTTGATCTCAAGAGCGATTTTGACAAATGTCAGTCAATACTCAAAGTTGCACTCAAGATCGAACTGAGAGTTGAGAGCTGTTTATAAATACGGGCCTTAAGCAAGAAGAAGTTACTATATCGACTATCTACCGAACATAACTGTAAAGGAGAAAATTGTATTCGAAATCACGAAATACAGAGACCAATAATATTTCCTCCATTGGCAGATGCCGATGCAAGTAAATGTAATTACGAGTCGAGCGGCAGTTATTGGCTCATAGGAAATTTTCCGCGCGACAAACCGTATTTTCTGGCAAATAATACACGGCAAACAAAACATCACAACTAGAAACATTATTTTGCTTCTGTTACAGCGAGATATATTTTATGTTTAAGTTTAATTACGTTTTTAGCACTCAATCTGTCTCCAGACGCAGTAGAAGAAGTCTATTAGTACGGTATCTACGCCTTTTTCCTACGAGCAAAACAAAAAAAGTTTCTGGAAAGCTATTTATTAAATTTACTTATAGATTACGTATATCCATTTATTTAGCTTCCATAAACCTCATCTAACCCAACCCAGATGTGTTATGAATCTTACGTACCTATAGTTCTTAGTCTTGGTAGGTCGATAAAAAACTCAGGCCATCCACTATATCCCATCTTAGCTTTCCCCAGGATACTAGGAAAGAGAAAGGATAACATACGATAGCGGCTGCGGAAGGAAGCACTCCCATCTCACGATAATTCTCATCCTTACAACACCCCCGCTAACGTATCTTCTTGCTCGTGACCTTATTGTTATGTCGTACATTGCTGCGATGAATATGAATTTGTGAAAGAAATGGCAAACAAAAGCTACGATGGATGTTGGAAGCACGCAAAATATGTATGTTTTTTTTGCCCATTGTGGAAACGTCATAGATTTTATCCTAATGCTGAGTACTGGTATTTTGGTAAAATACGTCGTTTTTTTGAGGTGGAAAATATTATAAATTACTTTCCGCAAGGCACGGCGATAAAAAGATTTACCTATTTCGTTAAATAATTTATTTTACTTCTGTTTTGCACCTTTTGAGAATTATATCAAAATATTTTACAAAGCATTTTATTCAAGCTCTTTTTTCTTCTTGTAGATACAATACCCGTACATTAACCGTTTGAAATATTTCTAGAAGATTGTTTAATATAAAAAGATTAAGTACACCAGCATAAGTCTGGGATTAAAACTCTACTAAGTCTTTCGTTTACAAGGAAGTTCCTTCTTTGTCTACTAAAGCTCTGCTGAATATTTTACTCATTTCTGGGAAAGCCAATTACTTACACAGTTTTCTACTCGAAGAGAAATGAGATTTATAAACACTTTGCATTTTGCTCTACATTTAGACGTAGGTTACTTGACGTAGGCAAAACCCAAAACAATTAATTACTTTCAACCCTAATTTCCATTTAAATACCTGCAAGTCACATCTCTTGGCTAGTTTCCAAAATCTGGCTTGTTAGCTCGGTGTTGAGGCATTAAAGTGTCCTGCCAGAGAATGGCCTTAATCATTGTTTTCTCACAGTAAATAAACGATTTTATATCTCCAAATCCCACCCCTTATTCTTCGAAACCCAGCTCTATTTCCAGCTGCGGAAAATAATTTGAGCCGCTTTCGTTTACTAATACAGCTCATCGTATCCGCACTAATACGCCTTGGCTGCTTTCCAAAGGTGAGGTTGAGCGATATTTCGCCTTAAACGGTTCGTTCACTTCACGGCGTTTAGCGCATCGGTAACGCATGCGTTTGTCACCTGCCTGAAATTTTCTTAATTTCATATAAAACTACATTACGCAGGATTGCAAAAACTTGCGTTGGCATCTGTTTCTGTTACCTATACAGATCCAATACCCCTACTTATCTCTTTTGCGCCAACGGACGTCAGATGTACGACTCGCCTTATACCGGTGATACCGTTTGCGGCGACGGTGGCGCCGCGCGGAAGATGGGCGGAAACTGTCCCAACCTACCTATGAATATGCTACGACGCCTTTCTGCACGATGTGATATCGGACCTTTGAGGGATATTGGACTATCAAGATGATTGAAGTTCTTGGAGGGAATTTTGTATTACAGTGACAAAGCGGTTTCCATTAGCAGATAGTATAAGGTATAAGTTATTTATGTAGAAAAATTAGTTCAGAGTTGAGCCTAATGCAAGGTATGCAAAATTGAAGGCTCATTCCATGCATTCATTTTATTCCCCCATACATAGACAAAAAATACTTTAATTTTTTGAATTAATACAACTCATTGGGCGCTTTCGAGAGAACGTCGTTGGCTAAGTGGTTAGGTCTTACAATCGTGAGACCCGAGTTTGATCCCCGCCATGTACCAATGAGTTTTTTACTCACGTACATTTACCAACTGCTCCTACGATGAAGAAATAACCCCACATTCAAATGAAAATTTAATTCAGATGATATTTGAATGTGACTTAACCTAGGATTCGGGCCAGGTTAGCCTTCACGTTGCAGAGGTCAGACGGCACTCGCTCTGTGTAAAAATTTGGTTTCACGTCAAATCCCCTAGGTTAGGAAGCCGACCCCGACAGAGAACGGGATAAGGCAGGGAGAATGTGTAGGTGCTTTCTAGATCAAAATCTGCTAGAATCAGACTACAGGTGACGGCTAAATTCCAAACATTTCCCCCCACCCACCCCCATCGCGAACAATTTAATAAAAGAACGCAGAAACAAACTGTTTCTATTTTTTTTATTTTTTTTTATTTTTTTTATATTTAATAGGCCCGCATTTGTCCGCCATCTCACCTGGTGGTAAGTGGAGATGCAGACGAAGATGGTACATGCTTGCCTAGATAATGCCTATTCACTCTTGCCTTAAAAAGGCCCAAGTTATATTGTTCCGGAAAAAGATCCGCCGGCAGGGAATTCCACTCTTTAGCCGTACGCATGATAAAAGTTGAAGCGAAACGCTTAGTACGGATCAGAGGTATATCTACAACATAAGGGTGGAACCCCAGTCGGCGCCTCGATCCTCGGAGATGGAACGGGGAAGGGGGTATCAGGTCGTGGAGTGATTGAGCACACTCTCCGAAATGTATCCTATAGAATACCGACATGCATGCTACTTTACGACGGTGTTCAAGGCTCTGCAACTTAGTCTCAACCAGTGCTTCGTCTGCTATGAGCTTCTTGGCGCGTTTTTCAATGGAGTCTAAGGCGGCCAGTTGGTATTTGGCAGATCCATCCCAAAGGTGGCAGCAATACTCCATGCAAGATCGAACTTGAGCTTGATAGAGTTGTAGAAGCTGTTCAGGTGCAAAGTAGCGCCTAACCTTTGAGAGGATACCAAGCTTTTTTGCTGCAGTCGTGGCCAAAGATTCTATGTAGCGTCCAAAGTTCAGGTCTGACGTAAGAGTCATGCCAAGAAGATCAAGGTGGTCAGAAATCGGTATGGATACATCTCGGAAAGTCGGAGTAAGTGTGAAGGGACTCCGTTTAGTCGAGAACAGACAAGCCTGTGTCTTTGATGCATTAAACTTCACTAAATTGGCATCACCCCACTCGGATATTGCCTTGAGTGAAGAGTTCAGATGTTGGACAATGGACTCTCGACAAGACTGGGTGGTTTCACTGCTGGCCTTTGCACTGGACAGGTATCTGTCAACAACCGTGCTATCATCTGCGTACCCAAAGGTGTCGGGCGTCAGCATGTCGTTGATATGCAGCAGAAATAGTGTTGCAGACAGAACTGATCCTTGAGGGACTCCAGCATCTATGGTCTGTTGGTCCGAGGAGCGGCCCTCTAGGACCACTCGTATCGACCGTCCTCTCAGGAAGTCAGAGATCCAGTTGCAAAGATCAGTAGGTAGTCCGTAGGCGGGCAGCTTGCTAATAAGGCTTGCGTGCCAGACCCTGTCAAATGCTTTTGAGATATCTAGAGACACAGCGAGGGCTTCGCCATGTCTCTCGATAGCCTCGCTCCATAGGTGAGTGGCATGCACGAGGAGATCACCTGTGGATCGCCCAGGACGAAATCCGTATTGGCGATCGCTCAGAAGATCGTTGTCCTCGAGGTAGCCCAGGAGTCTGTTATTAAGTACACGTTCCATAGTCTTGCAGAGTATGGAGGTGACCGATATGGGCCTATAATTCGCAGGGTCAGCTCGGCTTCCTTTTTTGGGCACAGGTTGCACGTTTGCAAGCTTCCACGATTCGGGAACCACGCCAGTCTCTAGTGACAGTCGGAACAGACGTGTTAATATCGGAGACAACTCAGGCGCACAGTTTCGCAGAACAATTGCAGGGATACCGTCAGGGCCGCTTGCTTTGTTAACATCTAGATTCCGCAGGACTTTAAGTACCTCTTTTTGGTGAATACAGACGGCCGGCATAGAGCAGTCTACTCGAGGTAAAGTTGGTGGAATAGTACCTGCGGCGTCAAGACGCGAGTTTTCTGCAAAGAGGTGGGCAAAGAGATTCGCTTTTTCCTCTGCAGTGTGGGCAAGTGAACCGTCAGGTTTCTGCAGCGGCGGTAAAGTAGGCTGACAGAAATTGGTCTCAACTGCCTTTGCAAGAGACCAGAATGCCTTACTTCCAGCTGGATATGAGGCAAGTTTAGCGCCTACGCTACTGATGTGCCTGAAGCGTGTTCTGCGTAACTCCTTCTCGCTTAATTTAGAGGCCTTGTTATAGGCTTTCTTCAGGTCTCGAGTATTCGGAGCTTTGCGCAGTCGAGCATCAGCCCAGGCTAAGAAAGCAGTCTGTTTAGACGCTTCTGCGCGGTTACAGTCTGCATTGAACCATGGGCGAGCTTTGCTACCGGTAGGAATGTCGGAGTACGGTATAAAATACTCCATACCCTGACGCAAAACTTCCGTAATAGCAACTGCGCAGCTCGACGATTCTCCTGTAGAAAAGCAGGCCTTCCAAGGATACGAAGCAAAGAAGTGGCGCATTTCGTCCCAATCTGCTGACTTGTATCGCCACACCCGTCTCTTACCACAAGGGCCCTGATCAGGTGGGGAATATACGGATACGGATTTCACCAGACAGTGGTCAGATGAGCCTAGTGGAGCAACAACTGACACTGAGCATCGGTCTGGATCGGTAGTCAGCAGAAGGTCTAAGCAGTTGGCTGTATGTGACTCCACATCTGGAACCCTAGTCGCACAGCTGACAAGCTGGGAGAGATTAAGAGATAGTGCAAATTTGCGCGCTTCTCGCCCAGCATGATCGGTCTCCTGGAATGGGAATAACCACTCTTTGTGGTGGGCATTAAAATCCCCCAGGATGACTAGCTGCGCCGACGGGTATCTTTGCAGAGCCTCATCAGCAGCTTCACTAAGGTGTTGAAAAAGTTTGGTTGTCTCCGTATCTCCACTATGTGAACGATAGACACATGCGTAAATGTTTTTGGCTACTCCAGTGTCGACCAGTACCCACAAAACGGAAAAACTAGGTGCCTCGAGATTTTTGAGGCGCTTGACGCAGATGTCGTCGCGAACATACACGCAGATTCCAGCCCGGGACATAAACTTGTGTTCCAATGTGTAGCCAGGATAGCTGAGGTATGCCGCGTCAGTCGGACATCTGATCTGCGTCTCAGTGAGGAACAGCAGATGCGGTTTATCGGTCTCAAGATGATGGTGGACAGGATTGATATTTGAGTGCAGACCTCGAATATTTGAGAAGTGCACTTTCAGTGGGAGGACGTGCAACCGCTGTTTTACCTTTTTCCGTTTCGTACTTTTCATTTACTGTTAATGGTGTAGGGGAATAGGCAGGAGGAAGGCAGTTGTACGAGGTACTGCAATGCTTTACGCTAGGGAAGAGAGCTGATCACGACCACACGCTAAGTTGGTTGACTTGGAGACCGCGGGGACGCCCGAACCCCCCCGGGGTCGCCACCTTTTCCTCCCATCCGGTTGCCAACCGGCAAGGTGGAGCCTCCCGGGATTTTTCGTCAGGTGGCGGGGCAGCCTTTCGCGGGTGGCTTTCCCGCTACTTGGGCCCCCAACTTCCTACGGTCAGCCAGCGGTGCACCGTGCTTCGGATCCCGCTACCCTCCAGAGCCAACCACTCGGTGTCGCAACAATCAGCCTCCACAAAAACTGCTACAGCTGCAAGGTACTACTGTACAGACCCAACCTCCAAGATGGCTACTCCTAACTTCATGTCGGAACACGGTGGGACCGCTTGGCGACATGGCTTAGTTAAGAGGGTGGTGACCAGCCACGGCCGAAGCCTACCACCGGAGAGTGCTGTCCATTTCGCACTACCCAGGGATCACGTGTAGGGTATCTAGAGTCTAAGCACCATGAAGGGCTTGGCCTACGGACGCGGACAGCATTGATCCCCAAAAATTTAAAGTTGAAGCTCACGTCTCGACTGTGGTTGCGGCGCGCGAAACTTGGAGTTGCAGCGCGCGGTCGGGCGCTAACTTAGAGTGACGCTACAAGATGCAACGAAATAGGTACAACAACCTGAAAAACAGTAAAGGTATCTGTTTCTACTTAAAGCTGAAGCTATGTCTCGACCGTGGTTGCGGCGCGCGGTCGGGTACTAACTTAGAGTGACGCTACAAGATGCAACGAAATAGGTACAACAACCTGAAAAACAGTAAAGGTATCTGTTTCTACTTAAAGCTGAAGCTATGTCTCGACCGTGGTTGCGGCGCGCGGTCGGGCGCTAACTTAGAGTGGCGCTACAAGATGCAACGAAATAGGTACAACAACCTGAAAAACAGTAAAGGTATCTGTTTCTACTTAAAGCTGAAGCTATGTCTCGACCGTGGTTGCGGCGCGCGGTCGGGCGCTAACTTAGAGTGGCGCTACAAGATGCAACGAAATAGGTACAACAACCTGAAAAACAGTAAAGGTATCTGTTTCTACTTAGAGGTGAAGCTCATGCCACGATTTGCGGTTGCGGCACCGCGAAATTTACCAGTAGAATAGGCTACATTGCTGACAGGTCAAATGAGCTACATGTTTAAACGTTCTAAAACAATATTTGTTATGTAAAACTGAAAGTATGACGTCACGCCGTAAGTGTTTGGATGGCGTCTAAACACTGACTTTTATATTATTTTTCTGTTTTATTAAATCATAGATAAGATAGAAGTCAATATAATTAAATAAGAAATAAAAATAATACTTTGAATATTTCGAAAAATGTTGAATGAAGTGCGTAGTATTTTTGGACAATGGTCTTAAACGTATGAGAGAAGGGAAGTTCGTTTATTTATTTTTACATGTCACCCTATGTTCCTTGGGAGAAAGTTGTTCAGTTAATGAATACCTACCTTGATTTACTTATTTTGGGTTACCGTTTTTGTAACATCTTGTATATTGGCATTCTGTGTTCGCTGCATTCTCAAACACATCTGTAACACGCGGCTGCAGACGAAACATTCAACTATCGCACCCGGTCTGCAATTTGTAGTGTTACTTAGACAAAGCGAACCAGTATAGATGTATGATGGTAAATCGTTTGATTTTACACTTACACATATCACGCCTTTATCCCTTGCGGGGTAGATAGAGCTTGAACGGGCGTAAAAATATGGTCGCTACCGACACTTTTGATTTTAACGGTAATCATTTTTCACGCTGCCGCGTGATGTTGGCTTAGGATACCATCATCCCATTATCTTCCCGCGGTTGTCGGTTTCTTATTAATACAACAAGTCCTATGTAATTCTCCAAAACAGTTTTAAATTTGCGTGTATCGGCGACATATGTATAAATGTCATATTAATAGGGTTTCAACTCTACGAATTAATTTTCCACGTGCTAAAGAGATCAATTTATACTGTTTTTTCTTAGTATTTGTAAATAATCCAATGTAAGTTTGTCCGTTAATGGGTAGTTTGATGTGCTAGCGATACATAACCCTATTTTCTACAGCATTATAGAGCAAAGATCATGCAAGTTTCTAACTAATTTAATAATAATATTGCCACACCAACTATCTATTGCGAAACTTTGTCTGGACTTGGACTCAAACTTGTTGCATCCTGTATTTTCAAGGGGAGTGTAACCACCAACTAGCCGGTAGGCGGGTCGCACACTTTACGCACGACGCAGCGAAAATATCGCTAAAATATCGCAGCGGTTTGTCAGATCCATACTAGAAACGTCGCTCCAGACCGTTGACAGCGGTTGAGCGGTTTTAGTATGGAGGTTGACATTTCTAGTATGGATCAGACAGACCTCTCAATGTTTTAGCGCTCCATCGTGCGTTAAGTGTGCGATCCGCCGTTGCCGGCAAGCGATGGAATATTTACTCTGCGGTATTCACTTCATCCGATCAATTTTGTGCATGCTGAAGTTTCGTCTATCGCTCAGTTGCGTCCAATGTTTATCGACTGATGGAGCAGTCTGTCTGCCTGCCATTGCGGGTGTCCCGGGTTCGGTTCCCGGACTTAAGAGTACCGTCGCCATGTCTGACATTTTTGAGGACTTTTTTCCCAGGTTGTTTCAGAAAACATGTGTATCACTATAGTGACAGGTTGTCAGCCTGTCACCTAAAGATGTTTTAATGGCATATTTATATATTTTTATCGTATCTGGGATATTTTTCTTTCTTTCTTCTTTTCGTGTGGGACACCGAGTCATCTGACTACTCCACAGAGTTATTAGTGTGTGTATTTTTATACAATTATTTTTTTCCTTGCTTGATCAAACTAGTTTTTGGGACACAAAAATATTTCAATTCCCATACTTGACGCAGACAGACAAGTTAGCTAGAAAAGTTCTCAGATGATTTCCTCCTACCTCGATATAGGCCGTGCAATCGCCTACATCCACACTTAAAAGCATTTTAACTCTCTTTCACATCGATAAGACATCTTTTTATACTGTAATAGCAGTTCCATTTTATGATTCGACCAGCGGAAATTATAGCCGCGTCAGCCGTTCGTTCAAAGCCTAGAGAACTGCTATTTTTAGAACGAGAGCGAGAAACAGCATTAGAGGGTCTATTTCAAAATAGACACTACTTACGAGCGAGCTCCAGATTTTGTAGCACCGCTACGCTGTTCGTAGCAAAAGTGCTACGAGTGGAAAGTTGGATAATGCTACGTTTGTGACGGAGGCACGTATTATCTGCGCGTCGGTTATTGTAATAAATGTCTCTGTTTCAGACTGTGATACTTTTTAAAAGATACTTTTCAATTCGTATGCAGATTTTCTTCTCTGATCACTCAATTAAATATAAAGACTTACCTGTTTGGAAGATATCGTTCATGCGTTCAGTCAATATCTGGCATGGGGATTTTCAATTATCGATAAACAGTGGTATCAATACAAAGTTATTGAAATAAAGTTCCAAATACCCTTTATGATTCATTTCTCATTACGTAAATATCAAAATATGTTGACCATTGCATCAAAATGAGCGATATTTGAATATTATAACGAGTATTTTGTACGTACCGTTCTTATGGTTATTGTGAAATTAAAATATTCATGTCTGTAAATGAGATACGAGATTAATTTAGCATTATATTAATTTAGCAAAATATTCCACGAGTGTAAATAGAATTTCCGTGTTTGCTGGAATATGAAATATTTGCTAGAATATGAAATAAAACAATGACTACAACAGTATAGACGATTTATACCTACTTAGTAGAATTCTCCTTAGGACTGAATTGAAAATCTAATTTCTCTACTTCAAACAGATTATATAAATATGACACAAAGATATCACGCGATATAATAGTTGTCACATCCCATCCCATCCATATTAAAATCTTGCTTTTCGACATGAGGACATAAATGAAGGTCTTGTTATCTTATTCCAACAAAAAAGTATTTTCCTCTATCATCATTAAATTGTAACAAATCGTGAATCGTTTCGTTTTTTTACAAGACATTTCCTCTCATTCTCGTCATCTTGGTCTTCTCAATGCCAAAAAGGAAAAGACCAAGCAAGCTAGACCATTTCGAGCCCGTTACTCCAATAAGTTTCTGATCCAGTTACGCGGCAGCATTACTTGGGCATTCAAATAGCGTGCAAACTATGCATTCTTAGTCAGCTTCATTTGAATACATTCCACTGCGAGCTGGAAGTGCTGGAAATGCTGGAGCCAATGAATTTATGAATGAGCCCGGTGACACACGAATGCAATCAAAATGCTTCTAAATTTCAACGTGGCGGGTAGTGGCGACGGCAATAATGGATAATCCAGAAAGCTATTTCATGGACATAAAACCGTAAAAGCCGTGACCCTAGTTTGTGGTTATGTGGTCGCATCAAGCTTGCAAATAGTTTTTATATGTAGTTTTGGATCGTATAGGATATCACAACCCGTGCGAAAACTCTTTGGTGTCACCATACTCTCACTGAACTAACAGCTAATGGATCATAATTTACGTTCATTTCCGCCACAGAGCTTCCTTTTTTTTTGTGTGATAGCTTTGTTTTTGGCCATCATAACTACGCCGGACGGCTCACAACGGCTAGAACAACAGAGCAAAAATGACTATGGATTCTCTGGTCTATGATCTGAACAATTATTAATTTTGCGCGTTGTTGATTACTCAGGACATGAAACTTTTTTAACCCTTGTGACAACAATAAAACGACTGACCTAACCCCTAATCTTTTTGAAAACCAGCTGGGGTCAAATAGCTTAACCCCCAAAACGGTGACCTATTTGAAACTACGACAACACACTGACTACTGACTACAAACAAATAGCATCGTAAACCTGTTTGTCTGAAAACAACGGAGGTCAGGCAGGAGCTCAACTGAAGTCGTAATTCGATTCCGTGTGGAAATCAGCTATTGTGCTTTTAGGTACCACAGGTTTAATTCTCTTATCGATTCACACATACCTACCATTTAAAATTCACACATACCTATAAAAAACAAGTAGAAAAAATACATGCGGTTGGTTAGACCATTCGTTGCGGACTGATGTGCGCGAATTGAATTACGACTTTTCAGAAATTGAGCTCCATGTAGCTGAGTTCGACATATAGCTTACTTGGGCTATATGAAATGTTAAACAGCACTTTAATTTAACACAAATGTTTATTGTTCGAAACGGAAAGTTATACAGTTTATAAAGCACAGCAGAAGGCGAAGAGTAGGCGGAAGAATGAAGCAAGAATATGATAGAAATTACAGCGATAGTAAGATGAAGTTATGATATGTAATTAGCGTAATTAGGCGCGAGCGAATTTGAGCGAAAGCGACGTGTAGGTGCTCGGATGGCGTTTGGACGACTGCTGCGCGGGCGCTGGACCGTCTGGGAGCCGGTTCGGGTTGACCGCCCCGCGCGCGCCGCTGCGTCCCCTCGCTCGCCGTAGTGATGCGCGGTTTAGTGATGGGCACACCACACCACCCCCTCGGCAGTGTGAAAGTTCTGCGGAATAATAATTAGGAAATTTTACTCTTCGGCCAGATCGTGTAGTAACGACCGGCGATGAAGATCTTGAGTGCGGCGTATTTTCAATGTGTATATCATTATTTAACACATATGCCGGCTTGATTCTATCTATGGAGACAGTGACTGGTCCTCTGGGTAAATCTAAGGTCATGGTCTTGTCTGTGCGTGATATCACTCGATAAGGGCCTGTGTAAGGTGCCTCTAATGCTCCACGCAATGCGTCTTTTCTAAGAAAAATGTGAGTGCAAGTTTTTAGGTCTTCGTGTATGAAAGTTGATCTAGTATTTATGAGTCTCGATCCAGGTACTGGGCGTAATCGTGCCATCTGTTCTCGTAATTGAGATACAAAATCCGTAGTAAGTGTAGGTGTAGGATTTATTGAATGGATGAACTCACCCGGGATTCTGAGTGGCTCACCATATACCATCTCGGCTGCTGAACATTTCAGGTCGCTCTTCCATGCTGTCCGTATACCCAGCAGAATGATGGGAAGTGCATCGGTCCATCGCGCGTCGTTGTGAGCCATGATAGCAGCCTTCAGCGTTCGGTGTAGACGCTCCACCATGCCATTAGCTGCCGGATGATAGGCTGTTGTCTGGCGTAGTTGTGCTCCGCAGAGGTTCATCAGTGCTCTGAACAGATTAGAATTAAATTGACGACCTTGATCAGAGGTAATATTTTCCGGACAACCAAAGCGCGATATCCACGTCTCGTAGAAAGCTCTTGCGACGGTTTCAGCAGTCATGTCCCGTAGTGGCGTTACTTCAGGCCAGCGGGTATACCTGTCCACGGCAGTCAGGCAGTATCTGAATTCAGCGGATGGGGGAAGTGGTCCTACTAAGTCGATGTGGACGTGGCTAAACCTTCCAGGTGGAAGCTTGAAAGCGCCTAGAGGAGATACGGTATGTCGATGTACCTTTGAGCGCTGGCAGTCTTCACAAGTCTTGACCCAAAGACGGCAATCTTTCCGAACTGAGGGCCAAACGAATCTGTCTGTTACCATCTTGGTAGTAGCCTTGACCCCTGGGTGGCTCATGCCATGTGCAGCGTTGAATATCTCACGACGCAACTCCTTCGTTACATAAGGACGAGGCCTCGATTGAGAAACATCACAATATAATTTGATGTTGGTACCTGGTACAGGAACCTGCTGAAGCTGCAATGATGTGGAGCCTAAAGAAATGAGATCTTGTAGTTCTCTATCCTGCGACTGGTATTTCGCAAGAGTGTCAAATGGCGGGCTTGAAATGGCTTCTATGCGTGAAAGAGTATCAGCAGTCACATTATCTTTCCCTGAGATATGGCGAATATCGCTCGTGAACTGCGAAATGAAATCCAAGTGGTTAAATTGCCTTGGTGAGCACTTACGTTCTTTCTGCTGGAACGCAAACGTGATTGGCTTATGATCCGTATAGATTACGAAATGTCTCCCTTCAACCATATAGCGGAAATGCTTCACGCTTTCGTATATGGCGAGCAGCTCTCGATCGTAGGCGCTATACTGTTGCTGAGCCTTATTGATCTTCTTGGAGAAGAAAGCGAGGGGCTGCCATTGCTTCTCAACCAGCTGCTGTAATACCGCGCCCACGGCTGAGTTTGAGGCATCAGTTACGAGGGCAAGCGGTGTGTTCATTTGAGGATGAGCTAATAGTGTTGATTTTGCTAAACTAGCTTTGCATCTGTTGAAGGCCTGGGTGAGTTCTGGAGTCCAAGTAAGAGGTTGTGATCCTTTTATTTTGGGCCCAGCTAACATGTCGTGCAGAGTTGCCTGGTCTTCTGCTGCGTGAGGTATGAAGCGTCTATAAAAGTTGATCATACCTAAAAACCTTCGCAGTCCACTCACGGTTTTAGGTGGTGGAAACTCCTGTATGATCTCAACCTTGTCGTCCATGGGCCTTGTACCTTTGTCAGAGATAACAAAACCAAGAAAAGTTACCTCACATTGTCCGAAGCTACACTTAGATTCGTTAATCAGAAGGCCATAGTCTTGTAGCCGCTCGAAGACCTGACGTAAGTGTTCCAGATGTTGTGATTCATCCTCCGAAAATATCAATACGTCGTCGATGTAGCCGAAGGTAAAGTCCAACTCTCTCAGGAACTCATCGAGAAAACGTTGGAAGGTCTGGGCAGCGTTGCGTAGTCCGAACGACATATAAGGAAACTCGAACATGCCAAATGCAGTGGTGATGGCAGTTTTTGGAATATTGTCCTTAAATACAGGTATCTGGTTATAGGCCTTTACTAGATCAATTTTTGAAAATACCTTGCAACCAGCCAACCGATGAGAATAGTCTTCAATATGCCGGATAGGGTACCTATCGGGTATGGTACGCGCGTTAAGGGCGCGGTAGTCGCCGCACGGTCTCCAAGTACCTCCTTTTTTAGGCGCCAGGTGTAACGCAGAGGCCCAAGGTGAGTCTGAGCGTCGAGCTGTACCATCACGCATCATCTCCTCGAACTGCTCCTTAGCTATAGCGAGTTTGTCTGGCGCTAGACGGCGAGGTCGGCAGAACGTTGGTGGACCATCTGTAGTCCTGATGTAATGCATGGTTGAATGTTTGATCTGACGAAGAACGCCTGATGGCTTGGTCAAATTAGGGAGCTCTGCTAAAAGCTTGTGGTACTCACTGTTACCGGAAATGGACTTCACGCTGACGTGCTGGCAGAGCCTGACTTCTCCAGGTGAGGTTAAGGTAGTCAGGGTATCAATCAGTCTTTTATTCCTGCAATCGACCAATAATCCATAGTGAGATAAAAAATCAGCGCCAATAATGGGTCTGTTCACATTAGCAATTACAAAGTTCCAAGTAAAATCACGCCTCAGTCCCAGGTTTAAAATGAGTTTCATCATCCCGTAGGTAGAAATTGCTGAACCATTTGCTGCAGTGAGGGTATATTCGGCAGACGGACTAGTGTACTGGCGTAAAAATCTTTTAGGTAGCACGCAGAGGTCAGAGCCTGTATCCACAAGGTATTGAATCTTACTTGACTTATCGGTAATAAATAAGCGGCGACTCGAGGGAACGTGACAGTCGTTAGTCGCCTCTACTGACTGTCGCGACTGTTTTTTAAATCAGTATTATAGGTGCATGGTTTCACGCAGTGGTTCGCTTTTTGAGCAAAATTGTTATGGTACCAGCACCAAGATGAGTTACGGTTCTTACTCCTACCTCGTGACTTCGACCTGTTACCACCAGACCTCGTGTTCCTGAAGTGGCTGCGTGATCTGCGACTACCCTCAGGTTGAATGTTCAGCTGCGCGATCTGCCGTGACAGCTCTTGTTGAATGCGCGTGCCGATTGACTGCTCCATACGTTGCATCATGGCTTCAAAGTTATCAGCACTCGCCACCTGCTTTTGATAATTAGGATTAGGTACAGCTTCGTAAACTTGGTCAGCAAGGTTAGCCATCTCATCTAAAGGCGTCGTTTGTGACGCAACAATAGCCTGAATATGCAGAGGAAGTCGGGTACTCCATATGCTGCGAAGAACCTCATCGGTTAAACCGTCCACGGCCAACGATCTTAGGTGTCGTAAAAACTGCGAGGGCTTGCGATCACCCATCTCCTCTGTGTTGAGTAGCTGTCTTATTTTCTGCTCACGAGAAATAGAAAGTCGCTTTATTAATTCAGTTTTAAGTTTTTCGTACTTCCCGGTTGCCGGGGGTTTAATAATTATGTCGCGTATTTCCTTGGCAGTTCTAGGATCTAGCTCGCGGAGTACCTGGTAATATTTCGTGTCATCCTGCTTGATGTTGGTCATCTCGAATTGCGCCTCAACTTGAGCAAACCATATTTCTGGGTCATCTTGATAAAAGGCGGGTAAGCGCACAGCAACGCGCTCCACCGCAAAATTCGGCTGGCCGCCGCCATGGCCGCCGCCGCTGCCTTGGCCGCCGGATTGGCCAACGGGTTGGCCGCCGCCGGATTGCTGTACAGGATCACCCTCGTTCCGTTCCTCGTCACTGTCGGACATCTTGACGCGACGATAGCAACGTAAGCGCTAAACAATGTTCGTTGTCGGAGTCACCAAATGTAGCTTACTTGGGCTATATGAAATGTTAAACAGCACTTTAATTTAACACAAATGTTTATTGTTCGAAACGGAAAGTTATACAGTTTATAAAGCACAGCAGAAGGCGAAGAGTAGGCGGAAGAATGAAGCAAGAATATGATAGAAATTACAGCGATAGTAAGATGAAGTTATGATATGTAATTAGCGTAATTAGGCGCGAGCGAATTTGAGCGAAAGCGACGTGTAGGTGCTCGGATGGCGTTTGGACGACTGCTGCGCGGGCGCTGGACCGTCTGGGAGCCGGTTCGGGTTGACCGCCCCGCGCGCGCCGCTGCGTCCCCTCGCTCGCCGTAGTGATGCGCGGTTTAGTGATGGGCACACCACAGACATAAGGTTTAGCGAACTTTAAAGAGAAACTGACATGTAACAGAATAGTGGTTCAAAATCCAATTCGTAGGTTTCTTTCGTTGCCTGCCCCGTTTTCAGTTTAATCTGTGGTCGACTACATAGCAATATTTCTTACTTTTAGCCAAAGCAAAATCTGGGTAAATTTTTTCGTTGGACGACTCGGTCTCTCGAATGAAAAGAAAGAAAGAAAGAGCCCAAGCAATCCCCATATTATAATTAATTCTATTCTAACACATTTTTTAAGCAATTGATTAGGATTTTAATGAACTCTCGAACACAGTGCTCTCGTAAATGAAAATAAGAAATGTTCTATTACGTTTGTTTCGATATTTTACGCATATTCGCGTAAGTTATGCGGGTTGTCATCTGTCAAAATTAGAAATACTCTCGTCGTCTTTATGATCTTGTCTTTCTTTTCTACCGCATCACTGGTGTATTTAATCGTAATACCTTTAAACTTAAAACGCCACCTATTGATCTGAATGAGCTCGTTCCACCAACTGGTATTATTTTTAGTTTTACTTTAAAATTATCAAAACGTAGCGCATCATGAACACTTTTCTAAATCTGTATCTGGAGGAGACCCATGTCCAGCAGTGGACTGTTGTGGCTTGTACGCTAAATTTGTTTTAAAGCTAGTAAACATGTGAACGGGATTTTACTCTCAGTTCTGTTTAAATTTCTAACTTTCTACTAGTTTTACTGACAGTAACCCCGGAGCTATAAAAACAATTCTCTTTTATTTTATTTTCTTCACAATGAGATTACTTATTTTAGCTGCGGTCTGTGTGTGCTATATATAACTTTACCTTTGACTTTACCTTTTCTCCTAAGTAAACAAAGAGAGAGTGCAATGAGTCTGACGTCGGGGATATTGAAGCTTTGATTAAATTTTTCCCAAGTAGCCGTAAATAGAACTTTGGTGTTTTGCTAGAAAATATAGGAACATAGTAAAAGCGCTGCATAAGATCTTCGTTTTACAGATTTTTAAATAGTTATCTAATAGGAAGTAAGCCAACTTGGTTCAAATTGTGAGTACTACTAATACTTCCTTACCTACTACAAGCTTGTTGTTTAATTCGTCAATTTCGTGACTTCGCCATAATTTGTTAAAAGACAGACTTCTTACTTCTTTCTTTGCATGTGGGATACCAAGTCGTTCAACGACCCGATGAACCCTAGTGTCAGAATTTTTCAACCGCCTTCTACAAGTAGCAGGCTTCTAAATCAGACAGACTGAAAAGAAACACTGTATAGAAAGAGTGAAAAAAAAGACTGAAAAGAAGGACTGAGAAGAAAGACTTACAAGTAAGACTGGCAATAAATTATCTGCTGTAATCAATTACAAAATGTACCTACCTTATTGGCCGTACTTGCCAACTAGTGCCAGATGTGATAAACTACCCAGTCAAAAGTAAGATGAGCGAATCATAAAGGCTTACCTAGGTATAATATCTCATACGACTATATTGTGTATAATGTAGATTCCACTTAACTTACTTTTGTACCCAAATCATCATCGTAAAGTTGTTTGTTCCAGCCAATAAATTGAGTCGTAACACGAAATTACTTTTTGCTTACTCACAAGTTCGGTCGCTCATTTTGATCGCGAACGACTTGGAAATTCAATAATAACTTCAGGACTTGTATTCAGGCAGATTTTGTTGGACTTCGAGTAAAGGCTGTTACAAAAAGTTAAGAAAGCACATTGGCACAAATTGATACACCTAAGTAAACATTCCTTTGAAAATCAAGACGTTGAAAACTCAACTGTGCTCTTTTTTCCGATTCACAAACGAGAGAAACCAAATTTAAATCCTTTGCACAATCAGACCCATCAAATTTTCTACAATACAGTCTCAAACATGCGGGTCTCAAGTCTTACAAAGGAACATGGTGATTGAGAACATAATTGATCGAAAACTATCATTGTTTTAATGTTTTTTACCTATGGGATTAGAACGTCATGCCTCAGGTAAACTTTGGCGGGACCCGTTATAATAATTAGAATTACAGAGACTGGCTAGCCTGAAGTCCGACGATAGTTAGATAGAAGCAATGGCGGTTGAAAATAATGACACTAGGATTCATTGGGTCGTATGACGACTCGGTGTCCTGCACGAAAAGAGACAGATAGAAACAATGAATAAAAGCACCCGTTTCTAACTCTGAAGTGAGATTAGCCGCTAAGTCCAATTTTTCAGGACGTCCAAAGATTTTAGATAGCGCAGACGACAGAGACAGTCGAAACCCAATTCCGTCCAATTCTCATATCGGATAATCGGCTCATGGATGCCATTTTACCCGTTTATTTGTCCGTGTTTCGTTTAGCACGTCACCAAATGAATCACAGTGGGATTCCAAAGCTTTATTGCATTTGAGATTTCCAGTATTTCGGAATAGGAATGCTGGAATTTAAATCTTCAGATGAGAAATGGGTACCTACATACATGTGCTAAGCTACTACATACAGTATTAATAGGAAGGAAGGACTCCCGGATGAAATATACCCGGACAAAGCTAGTGTTCCCGGTACCTACTTTAGGTCAGCAATGCAGATAAACTACATGCCTATTTGGCTCAGCTTGCGCTTATACAGATTCAGCATTCTGAAATTTCAACGCTTCGCTAATTTTGGTTTTCTGCGCGGCGCCAGCAACGCTGAAGTGAGGAAATTGGTTTTTGCAGGGAGCTAGGCCTGGTTTGCCAAACTCCCGGTTCGATGGCCATCCAAGAACGTGTCGGACACGCCCAAATGTAAATTTAAAACGGGAATAAGGGATAAAGGCGTGATGTATGTATGTATGTAATAATAGGGCATGGCTGCATATATTTATTGTAAGCTTTGAGTGTGCCACTGCAGGGCAAAGGCCTGCCTCTCCTTCTTCCATTGTCTTGAGCTACCTCTATCAAGTTTTTCGCATTTCAAAAAGGCATATGGCTGCATATGGTATACTTTAATTAAGTAAAAAAGAATTTTATCTATAGAGGCATTACTCGAGAAGAAAATTGGGGTATACATTTGGATGAAAGCGCTCAGAACTTTAAAAATGAGTATGTATGTATAAATACACATACACATGATACACATGTTTTCTGAAACAACCTTGGAAAACAACACTCAAAAATGTCAGATGTGGCGATAGAGACCGTATTCTTGCGGCTGTTAACGCTCTGCCAACCCCGCAAGGGATAAAGGCGTGATATATGTATGTATGTATAAATTGTGTCAAACCGGGACTAATGTTTGTTGACGGACCGGGACCGTGGCCAACCAGTATACTTGGTTTTTGCTAGAGTTGCGACGACCGAAGCCACCGACCGCGTGTGGAGCCAAGCCAGATCTCCACTGGATTGGAATTCCGACGACGTAGACTTCGGTAACCCCACGTAGGCTGCATTCGGTAATCCCACATACAGTTATCTGTAGGTATGTATATTAATTTAAATGGGCTCTTCATTCTGTTTTGCTAATTTCGGTTTTCATCTTCGCTGCCCTAGAAGAGCTGAAATTAGGAAATTGGTCATAAATAAAAACAAGGAATTGAAAAAATGTGGTACCGTCTTGCTCTGCCTCTGACCTACCGACACCTCGACTAACCCTTGCAAAATTTCAATCTCTTGATGCTCGTCACAAAGAGACATATTGGTTTGAATTCCTATTGTTTCTAAATATCCGGTAATGCTAGAAATATGTCCAATTTAAGAAATAAAGTTTTATCGCAATCCCAAACAACAACCAAAAATCTGAAGACAGACCCAAAATCTACCTAATTACTCTACAAGAATTAACCTATTGATAACATTTTTATATTACATCTCTCAAGTAGACAGGGTAGGCACTTTTTATCCTTAGCTTAGCGACACAATAGCAAAAAACTTTAATCGGATCGTGTGCTATAAGAACAGTAGCATTGATAACTGTTGTGGCTGTAAGAGAAGAAGATGAAGAATGATAACAAAGTTCAACAACAAAATGGCCGTAAATCTTGATACATAAGTAGGTATTGAAGAAGTTCCTGAAAAGTTTCCAACAAGTTACTACGGGACGCGAGCCAGTTTGTGACAAATGAAAAAGTTGAAATTTATTATCTCTCCTCTGATGGAAATATTTTATTCATGAAATAAAAATCTTAGTCATGATATCTGTCTACTTTGATATTTAAATGACGCCTAAACGGAAAAAAACACTTATTTTAATAACTATTTTACCGTATTACCAAAACCATCTGCTTTCTGTTTTTTCTGTGGATCTCCAAAACCATTCTCAAACATCTAGTTAATCTTTCATATTGTCTTGAATGAATAAGAAGAAGCTTCAGAATTCTTTCTGTCTGAAAGAGACATTTTCGTTTTACAACCGAATCACAGTGACTCTAATCGCTATATTTTACGACGTTCAGTATTAGGGCTCAAACTTTTCCCGATCGGCGGCACCTGGCGGGTAAACGCCCCATTCGCGGCCACAAGCCGTTCTTCTCGGGACATTCAAATCGGGCCGTCCCCAATAATGAGACGCAATGCGGCAGACGTGCCTTGGGACTCCTAGCAAGCCTAACCTCAACAAAATGTACAAAACAGGTGAACTCACCCTGTTTTTCGGGAATATTCAGCTCTGTGGTTTTCACGACACTTTTACTTTTTTCGCTACAAAGATTATTATTCGCAGCCTTGAATTTTTGATTGAATAAAATCTGTTCAAACGAATACCTTTTATGTACCTAGTCGAACATTAGGCCCGAACTTAAGCAATTAGGAAATTGAGCTTGGAATCCGTTTCCAGGCAATCCCAACTTCCAGTAAGTGGTGCAGAAGCACTTGATGTTCACTCATATAAGGACCGGATTATTCACACATTCATGAGAATTTTCGCCGCCATTTCAAGTGTCATGCTTGTCGCTAGGGCTGCCACCTTACAACTCTTATTCGTAAAAATGTTCAAAAAGAAATTACAATATTCAGAGATTTATTTTACCCACACACTCGTCACGCCTTTATTCCATCTACGGTAGGCAGAATTTTAACAGTGATAAATATTCAGTCGTAAACATCTCGTCTGACAAATATTTGAGGATTGTTTCAGAAAATTCAAATGTCGTAGAACAGGTTATCAGCCTATCGCTTAAAATTGTAGCCATGAACACTTTTGAAAACTTGTTATTAATATTTATAGTTAGCCAAATTCGACATACAGCTGCTAAAATATAGTCGCAGATTTTAGTAAGTAATTTAAATATACATACATAAATCACGTTTTTATCCCAAGATTTTTTGCTTGAGTTGACATATCGCATATTACCTAAAACTTTGCGGTTAAACTACGAGCAAGATCTTTACAACAAAATACAATGATGGAAAGCTAGCCAAGACACAATTTTTCATATCATACGTCTATGCGTCATGTGGTGCTATAGAGCTGAATTTAAAGTACTAGAGATGTACTCAATAGCACAGGTAGCAGGTAACCCCATCCCTAAGATGATTTCTTTCGGCTGTAGTCTCGTCACGCGCCCGCCTCTCGCATGTCCGGGCATGTGTCGTATTATCTGCGCCCGGAGACTTCAAATCCCTTCAATTATGCTACTTTACTTATGCTGCTACTGTTTTTATAATTCGTGATAGTATAAGACATTATAGTTTTAAAAATCGTTGAAGTATGATAAGTATAAATCTATGTAGTAATCTGTATTTCTATAACTATGAGTGAAGCTGAAAAATCTGTTTTTTGTTACTTATTTATTTTTATCTCAAGTTTTCTCATTTCGTGGCTTATGATTGTGATCTGTCTAAATAATGAACTGTCTAATATTTTAGCTTTTTTCTTCACGGAAGAATTGCATCAGAATATAAAAAACTTCAAACTTAAAAAACGTGGCCGCTAACAATGGGCCTCATAAGAAGGCTCAAGGTCACGCAAAGGGCAATGGAAAGGGCTATGCTCGGAGTTTCTCTCCGCGATCGAATCAGAAATGAGGAAATCCGGAGAAGAACCAAAGCCACCGACATAGCTCGAAGGATTGCGCAACTTAAGTGGCAGTGGGCGGGGCATATTGCTCGTAGGACCGATGGCCGCTGGGGCCGGAAAGTTCTCGAGTGGCGGCCACGGACCGGTAGACGCAGCGTAGGTAGGCCTCCCACAAGGTGGACCGACGATCTGGTGAAGGTCGCGGGAAGCCGCTGGATGCGGGTGGCGCTGGACCGATCATCGTGGAGATCCTTGGGGGAGGCCTATGTCCTGCAGTGGACGTCTATCGGCTGAGACGACGACGACGATAAAAAACTTCCGTCGCAAATCACGTGTAGGAGCGTTGTTTCCGGCTTTTATTTTCTTTTGCTAAATAGAAGCGTACAACAGTTTATTAACTTTGTGAACAACAAAAAAGTTGACTTTGAAATATTATGCGCTACTGTCAGCCCTACAAAGTTAAATAAAACGAGCATATTGCACTAGAAAGAAAACAGAAGAAGTAAGACGCAAAGACCGAATAGCTACTCAATTTATTACGTGATTCTTCACAGACTTCAGAAGTAACTTACAGAGACGTCTTACACAAGTATTGTTACCAAACCCTGAATTCAAATCAAATGATAACAAAGTTCAAACGAGGAGCAAAGTACAGGAGCTCTATTTCTGAAACGTTCGTTTTCTTTTTATGTGAAAATCTGCTAGTTATTATGTTTATAATAATAAATAAAATAAATAAATATTTATTTATTTCAGGCTCTGGACCCATATTAAGAACAAAATACAAAATACCCATATTAACAAAATATAAAACACAATAGGCACTTAAAATAAAATAGGGTTGCTACTGCAAGCACCCAGGTCACTGTCGTCATTATTTACAAATTACTTTTTGTTCTCACTGCCGTGCGAAGACATCCAGTAACGAAGGATGGATGTGTCCAGTGTGTCGTACATGGCTTGTACAATTTCGTTTTGGGACGAACCAATTCGCTCCATAAACGAGGCAATCCTGGCACGCATGATGACGAAAAAGTCAGGGATCCGAGCGTCGGCGAACATGCCCGACGCACTGCAGTATCTAGGCAAACGCATAAGGGTGCGGTATGAGTCATTATACTGCACCCTAATGGCACTGTACGAACGCCTATTAAACGCAAACCACAGGTGACACGTATACATATTTTGACAATAGGCCCTAAATAGGGTTTTCTTTACGTCAGAAGTGCACCTGTGGAATCTGCGCGCGAGCATGTTACACCGCACAGCGAGCGCCCTTCTCTCTCGCTCGATGTCTTTATCATCCCTGAGGTCCTCCGTCAGCATGTGCCCCAGGTACTTGAACACAGCCACCCTTCGCACCTCAGCACCATCTAGATAAATCGAGGGCACCGTCTCCGGACCTCTTCCACACCTAAATACAAGCATTTCTGTCTTTTTGACATTATATTTGAGGCCATGTCCCATAGCATACCGCTCACAAACATACAGAAGCTTCCTTAGGCCTGCAATCGAGGGGCTGAGTAACACCATATCGTCGGCATAGCTTAAGTTGTTTGTGCATACACCCGCCACGTGACAGCCAATTCTGGTGTCCCTCAGTTCCTCGATAAGGCCATTCACGTAGATGTTGAACAAGTCCGGAGACGTGAGCCCACCTTGGCGTACACCACAGTCTAGCCTAAACACGTTAGACTCTGTGTCGCCCTATTTAACCGTATTCGTTTGGTTCCCATACCAGTGCTTCAAAAGATTCAAGATGTCATCTGAGACCCCAGCCGCCCTAAGTTTTGACCACAGCAAATCGTAATTTACCAGGTCAAATGCTCGACTAAGGTCTAGGAAGCAAGCATATACGCTAGTTTCCCTGTTTGTATAATATTTTACTGTGTTTTTAAGACAGAAAATTGCTGAGTCTGTCGAAACACCGGCACGGAAACCAAACTGAGCATCGCTTATATCTACTTCCTTCATCATGTGTGGATGAATAAGGCGTTCTAAAACCTTCCCAATTACAGTCCCTAATGAGATGGGCCTATAATTCCCTACTAATGAAAGGTCACCAGTTTTGTTCTTAGGGACTGGGACAACTACAGTTCACATCAAAGATCTCGGTAAGTAGCCAAATCTAAGGCAGACGTTAAATAGTTCAGACAGCACTCTATGTAGCTCATCACTAGCGTACTCCAGATGTTCGATACTTAAACCATCGTGCCCAGGCACGGAGGACAATAACCAGTGGAGAACGCATGCGGGGGCGACCGCACTCACTTGATGTATGCTTTATAAGGCTGACGCATCAAAATTTTGATTAGTCGGGTTGAGACTGTGCGAAAGAACGGACGTTCCGCGCTTCGTTTTTTGGCGTATAAACGTAATCAAGAATGCCTTCCTGTGCAGTGAAATGGTGTGGAAAGCGTAGTACAACATCAAGTTCCGCAAAAGACGGGATAACATTTTATAGGTAAACATTTTTATGCTTGATTCTTTCCAAATTTCATTTTAATGAAAAATAATTCCATATTTATAATTTCTGATGCGCTCCCGTTGATGTCTTTCATTGCTATCCCTTTCTAACGCACGGGTGTGTCCATACGTAGGCTGGCTCTTTCTTCGTATTAGTGCTATACCACTGTTCTCAGAAGTATAGAATGATTTTATCGATAATTCTGGGATCGTCATAAAAGAATTATGTTAATGTACGTACTTAACAACTTACCTACAATGTATATTATATGAATGAATGCATTCGGGGTATATGGAGTGGGGCGGACGCATTCCCCCCGCGCCAAAATTTCGTGTTTCATTATTATAAATAAAAGATCTTGCGCTAGTCGAATATCAATTTGTAACATACATACATATATCACGCCTTTATCCCTTGCGGGGTAGGCAGAGCGTTAATGGCCAATGGTAAGAATACGGCCACTATCGCCACGTATGACATTTTTGATGTTTGTTTTCTAAGGTTGTTTCAGAAAATATGTGTATCACATCACTATAGTGACAGGTTGTCAGCCTATCGCCTAAAAATACACCAACACTCTCGAGTCAATTTGTAACTATTTCATTTATTATGAAATCAGAACAAAATATCAATAGGTAGGTCAATATATCATCTTGTCATGTCCGTCTGTCTGTCCGCTGACCAGCATCGTCTCGCCAACCAGCCCTACCATCCAAAATGATCGTAACAGGTCGTTTCCAATTCGGTACAATTATTTCAATACATACCCTAAAAATACAATGTAAGTAGGAACTTATTTTTTTTTATACATATATCGCTATATTAATATTAGCATGCACATGTTTCAATAAATTTTCTTACACATAATATGAGTAAACTTATTAAACGGTGATATAAAATATCGATACAATTTTACATATTTATTTTTCCCATCTCTACAAAATATGCGGTCATTGCGAAAGCCAATTGCGTCTAGCGATAATTACCT
The DNA here is from genome assembly GCA_029255805.1 of Keiferia lycopersicella. NCBI lineage: Eukaryota > Metazoa > Arthropoda > Insecta > Lepidoptera > Gelechiidae > Keiferia > Keiferia lycopersicella. The sequence continues at coordinate 8,504,787 of JARACZ010000009.1, read as the reverse complement.
CTCCCCCCGCAAAAACCAGTGAGCTTGGTTTTGAACAAAATCGTACCGACGCGTTCTCCACTGGTTACTCTACTCCTTGTGCCCAGGGGACTTGCCACGTTTCATCTTTTTAAGAACTTTAGCTATATCGACAGGCGAGAAACGCAACGTGACCGCCTCCGGGGCACGCAGCGGTGGGCAAACATCGGGCGCACTTTTCGCAGGTAAAGGTGTGGCTTTAAAGTGCTTGGCGAAAGTATCTGCAATTTCTTTAGGACTCTGTGCCTTTTCTACACAAACTGGCAGGCTGGTTTTGTAGTTTAACTTTTTAGTAGAGTTCCAAAATCCGACGAAGTTTTTGTTTTCCTGATGCTTTGCTAATATGTCCATTTTTATTCTATCCTGATTATTTTGGCACCATTTTAAATTGTTTTTAAAGTCTCTTCGACTACGAGTCATATTATCATAATATGTCCCCGAAGACGGTTTTCCCCATAGTAACCAGTTATGAAAGTGAAACCTAGCAACCTGGTGACTATCCTTGACATGATAGTTCCATCCAGTCACAAGCGCCCTTTTCTTCTTCGCATTGCAGTGAGAAACGGAGCTTAAGATAGAAGCCTTACGTAAAATATCAATTGTATCATCATAAAATTCGTTTTTAAATAAATTTCGTAAAATTTATATCACACACTAGAGCATTACTTTAGCTATCGATTCACACATACCCTTGACTATGAAAACATCGAGTAGTAGAAATATAAATACGTGTACGAAACCGAATTACGACGTTGCAAATAGGCTCCACCCACAGCCGTGTACAGAGTCAGAGCTGTGTACTGACTTATGATACAAAATGGATAGAGTCAACGACCAGTAGAACCCAGCGGTTACGGTAAAGTTACCAAAGATCTGTCAGAATACGGCCCCCCTCAATAAATAAATGAAAACAAAAGACAATGCAATGGTGCCGTAGGAATATTGAGTCAGTCGTTTTTATTTGTTTTTAGAGTTTATTGTTGGGAAACGAGGAAAAAAACGAGTTGTGATATGAAACCATCATAATTTTATCATGTTATCAAATCACAATTTTCGCAGTTTCGAGCATTTTGCCACTAAAATCACAGAACAACTGAAAATTAGTAAAATGTCGAACTCATTTGAAATTCCCGTATTGTGCGCACTAATTCGATATTCAAATCACAGTAACGCACGTACAGTTTAGTTGTTCGCGACAATTTGAAATGGATAGTCAGTTTGTTATTTTTGTAAACACCCGTTTTTTTTTCGTGTGGGACACCGAGTCGTCCTACGACCCGATGAACCCTAGTGTCAGAATTTTTCAACCGCCTTCTACATGTAGTAGGCTTCTAACATGGTTGTGTAACGACCGCCGTCTAAGTGATCTGATCATACACAGCAACCGGGACCTACGGCTTAACGTGCCATCCGAAACACGGAACCATCTTACTTACGGACAATCGGGTGGTTCAGCCCGCAATGTCCTAACCAGACTGGGAACAAATTCACAAAGTGATAGATATCAACTTTGTGAGTGACCCACCGAGAATCGAACCCGGGACCTTCCGCGTCAAAGGCAGTCGCACTACCACTGCGCCACATCGGTCGTCAAACGGTCATCGGTCGTAAACACCCGTAAAAACGTGTTATTACCACGGGAAAACGGGTACCTAGCGGCTTAGGCGACCTCTGGGCGGGCCGCTAGTGGACTCGTAGATAACTAACTATAAAATGAGTTTTATCGACACTGTGCTTTATCGTCAGTTCTCTACTCCTCTCTCTCTCTCTTTTCGTGTGGGAAACCGAGTGGTCCAACGACCCGATGAACCCTAGTGTCAGAATTTTTCAACCGCCTTCTACATGTAGCAGACTTTTAACATGGTTGTGTAACTTGATTGTCCTTAGCTTAGCTGTCATAGTTATTTGCGACCCCTTACGAAATTTTTATAATACTTAGCTAATACTGAATGTAGTTATTTAAAAGCTGACTTTTATGTCACATAATAATAATTATGCCGGTGGACTAATCATCAGATTAACACCTAGGTGGGTATGTTTTTTGCAAAACAATATTCTCTCCGGAAATTAATTTAAAACATTCAGCCTTATTACCATCCCGATGATGAAATACTTCATTAAAGGAAAGAATATAAATGGATCCCTAATTCAGCGTCTTTTTATTATTCATTCATACAAATCTTTATTCTTTTTGCGACTTCAAAGGAGAGAAAAAAAATGCAAAGAGGAGGTTGTAAAGCCGCTAAGCCGGCTCGACGAGGTACCGAAAAGGCACAATCATTTTGATCGGGGTCTGTGGTCCACCATTCACATTTTGGCATCTTACAGCTATAGGACTGGAGTAAACTATAACCCTCCTTTTTGCTTTGCTGTAGTCGGGTAAAAAAATTGTTTAAAGTGTAGGTGGAACACACACTTGACGCACGACGGAGCGCTAAAATATCGTAGCGGTCTGTCAGATCCAAACTAGAAACGTCACTCCCCATTATAAAATCGCACTCGACGGATGACACTGCGATAGCGCTGCGTAAACAGCGGTTGAGCGGTTTTAGTATGGGGATTGACATTTCTACTATGGATCTGACAGATCGCTGCGATATTTTAGCGCTCCGTCATGCGTAAAGTGTGCGATCTGCATAAGCCGGCTCGACTAGGTAGCGAAAAGGCACAATCATTTTAGATCGGGGTCTGTGGTCCACCATTCACGTTTTGGCAACTTATAGCCACAGGACTGGAGTAAGCTAAAATAGTTTGAGGTGTTATGGGTAGAAAATGTTTCTACAAAACCGTGTTGAATTGAAATACACAATAGCTGCAGAATTTTCTGTGTACACACAAGGACAACTGTACAAAAGATTTCTATCGTCCACTCAACTCGTTTTTTCCGCAATTTCGTAGAGCGTTATTATATACACGTGTCTTATTTTAGGGAAATACTCCTGGAAGATGGATGTTATTAGATCCGAAAGAGTTGACATTATACAGGGTATAAAAAAAATTGCTGCAAATATTTTAAGGGGTGAACAAGCCCATGAAACTGAACAACTTTCCCCAAGGAACATAGGTCAAAATATGAAAAAGATTTGGACCTCCCGTACAAAATTACCAACCGACCAAGTCAATTTCTATGGGAGGTCCAAATTTTTTTTTCATATTTCGACCTATATTTCTTGGGAAAGTTGTTCACTTTCATTGGCTGATTCACCCCTTAAAATATTTGCAGCTAATATTTTTACACCTTCATATTGTTACAGTCCCACCTGCTTCTTATGTACATGCTCCACAGATGATCGATCCCGGTGGAGCGCCATAAATTACGCGTTATCACTTATGGTGTACCAAGTCCCTTTTCCTAATTTCAGTTCAAGCGATGGTACGTATTTCCCTACCATATCCAACAGCTGATCGATCACAGTTTATACCTCGATACCCACCTGACTTCTATCCCTAGGGAGCGCCATAAATTACACGTTATCACTCCTTGTGTCCCAAGATATCTTTTACTGATTACAATACAAGAGATGGTTCGTATTTCTCTACCATATCTAGCAGCTGATCGATCACAGTTCGCACCTCGATACCCACCTGACTTCTATCCCTAGGGAGCGCCATAAATTACACGTTATCACTCCTTGTGTCCCAAGATATCTTTTACTGATTACAATACAAGAGATGGTTCGTATTTCTCTACCATATCTAGCAGCTGATCGATCACAGTTCGCACCTCGATAGCCACCTGACTTCTAGACAAAGGAAAACCCCTCTTTGACTGATGTAAATAGCATAGGCAATCCGGGGTCTTCTTGCATTCAGCCTCAGACAAAGGAAAAGCAAAGTCAACTACAAGTTTTACATCAAAACATTCAGGGCTTTTCCAGCAAAGTATTAGAAATTGAATTGTTCTTGGAGAAGCACAATTACGACGTAGTCTGTTTTACTGAGCACTTCCAAAAAGAACCTGATATTTTGTTAAATTATGAAAATTACTGTATAGCCAGCTCTTTCAACCGAAAATCCGCGATCCATGGAGGCTGTTTAATACTAATTAGAAACAATATTAAATTTAAAGAACGTAAGGATGTGGTCGGACTGTCGGTTGAGAGTTGTACTGAAGTGTCTTGTGTTGAGCTGGAGAGTCATGTTATAGTATGCGTATACAGACCACCTATAGCTAAAAATTTTACCACACTACTAGAAATACTAGAAGATGTACTAAAATTAGTCACAAAAACAAATAAACATGTTATTGTTTCTGGAGACTTTAATGTAGACATTCTAGAAAAAAATGCACTCAGTGATAAATTTTTAGGACTTTTTAAATCATTCAATTTGTCTCATGTATTTTTTGAACCAACTCGTGTGACGCCTACTTCAGCTAAATGTATTGATAATGTATTCAGTGATTGTGAGCCTGTAGAAAAATGTATTATAAACTCTCTTCAATCAGACCACAGAGGTCAATGCGTAATATTCCCATTTAAAAATCGTATTAAAACAATTAAGATAGAAACTAGGCGCATCACTGGTAATAGGTTGGAGAAATACCGAAACGTTTTAATGGAGAAACTGCCAGTCCATAATTATAACTTTGAAAATCCAAATAATGTATATCAAGACTTCTTTCATTTAGTGAGCGAAGAATTTGAATTAATTTTTAAAATAGATACAAAAGAAATTAGTACGAAATTTAAATTTAGTGATTGGGCTACCAAAGGTCTTAGGATTAGCAGAGATAGGCTTTTTGAACTTTATGAGCTTAGAAACATCACAAATTCTGATAGTTTTAATGAGCTGGTAAAAAAATATTCTAAAATCTTTAAGACAGCTTGCTTAATTGCTAAAGCCAATTTTATTACAAATAAGATAAAGTCTTCAGACAATAAAATAAAAGCTGTCTGGAAAGTTATTAATAGCGAAACAGGTAAAACGAAACCACGCGAAAATAACTTTTCACTTAATACTGACAATGGAATGATTAGTGCAAATTCCGATGTAGCGCAGGAATTTGAAACATTCTTCACAAATATACCACTAAAAACGACTGAGGCATTAGATTCTTCACCTTCAATTTCATCGTTCTTGCTTAAACAAAATGTAGATGCTTGCAATTCAGAATTTAAATTTACTCCTGTGAGTCCCCAGTATATTTTAAAAACTTTTAAAGATCTTAAAGTTAAGAGCACCGAAGATTTATGGGGAATGTCAGTTAAAGTTTGTAAGTCAATGATTGATATATTAGCACCATACTTGGCAGATATTTTCAATGAATGTATTGAACATGGCATCTTTCCCGATTTAATGAAAGATAGCAAGGTAGTTCCGCTGTTCAAAACTGGCGACAAACAAGATCCCAGTAACTATAGGCCTGTATCTATTCTGCCAGTACTCAGCAAAGTCTTTGAAAAGATCATACTCAATCAAATGCTGTCCCATTTTAATAGCAACAACTTGTTACACAACCAGCAATTCGGTTTTACAAAGGGACGTAGTACCACAGATGCTGGTGTTGCTCTTGTCAAACATGTATTTAATGCTTGGGAGGAATCAAAGGACGCCATTGGTGTTTTTTGTGATCTTTCCAAGGCATTTGATTGCGTAGATCATGAAACTTTATTGGTAAAACTAGAACACTACGGTATTCGAAGCGCAGCTCTGAAATTTCTGAATTCGTATTTAGATAATAGAACGCAAAAAGTACAAGTAAACGGCACCAAATCACAGGGATCTCGTGTTAAAATTGGTGTGCCGCAAGGCTCTATATTAGGTCCATTTTTATTTTTAATTTACATTAATGATTTGCCTTACATGGTAGAGAATTTGTCCAAAATTGTTTTATTTGCTGATGACACATCCCTTATATTTAAGGTTGATAGACGAGCGCATAATTATGACGAAGTAAATCACACTCTTGGGCAAATTCATAGTTGGTTTACTGCAAACAATTTAGTTCTAAATGCGAAAAAAACTAAATGTATATTATTCACTTTGCCAAATGTAGTACATTCATTGAATAACTATGTTGCACTTAATAATGAAAAATTAGAGTTTACTACCAGCACAGTTTTCTTAGGGATTACTCTTGACTCAAAGCTCCAATGGGGCCCTCATATTACATCTTTATCGGGAAGATTAAGCTCAGCTGCCTATGCAGTACGTAAAATTAGAGAAATTGCAGATATTTCAACTGCACGACTTGTTTACTTCAGTTATTTTCACAGCATTATGTCCTATGGAATTTTGCTGTGGGGCCGCGCCGCTGATATTGAAACAATATTTATTCTTCAGAAAAGGGCCATTAGAGCAATTTATAAACTAGGCAGTCGTGATTCTCTAAGAGAACTGTTTAAGGAAATTAATATTATGACGGTGCCGTGTCAATATATTTATGAAAATATCATGTATGTAAGAAAGAATATTCATACGTTCACAAGAAATCATGAAAGACATAATCGTAATATAAGAAGTAAAAATAAATTAGATCAACCCGCGTATAGACTAGCTAAAGTAAGAACTTCATTTGAAGGTTTAAGTATACGATACTATAACAAAATACCGGAAGATATATTAAGTTTATCTGAAAGTAAATTTAAATCTATTATTAAGAAAACATTATGTTATAAAGCTTATTATAAGTTAGATGATTATGTTAATGACAAAGAGGCATGGTCCTCTGAAATTCCAGCACAGCACAAGAAACATGCAGTCATTTTTAATACCAAATCAGGACGTGCATGGAATTTACAATTGGCATAATTAGTAAGGAAGACGAAACAGTTAGAATTATCTACTGTAATACTTTTATTTTATTTTAATTTAGCGTAGCCGATTTTTTGGGCTAATAATATATATATTTATAAAACTTAGCTAGGGTAGCCTAGGGCCTATTCTATAGGTACAAATTGTAAATTGAGATTAGAAGCACTTCTGAGCAGGTTTTTGGGTGGTTTTCCTGTTCAGGGGGTCCGGCTGATTAGCATGTACATACATACATATATCACGCCTTTATCCCTCGCGGGGTAGGCAGAGCGTTAACGGCCGAAAGAATACGGTCGCTATCGCCACGGCTGACATTCTTGAGGATTGTTTTCCAAGGTTGTTTCAGAAAACATGTGTATCACTATAGTGACAGGTTGTCAGCCTGTCGCCTAAAAATTGTAATACACCAATACCCTCGTGTCCCTTAGTCGCCTCTTACGACACCCGCGGGAAGGATGTGGGGTGATGCTATTCTAAGCCGGCATCACACGGTATATTAGCATATAACATGCTTTTTTTTTTTTTTAAATATTGCTTTTAATTTGATTGATTAAATTGATGGTGGTGACGTAAGTTACATGCTGTGGGGTCAGCCTGACCAGCCCCGAGGCAGTGCCTTTTTTTTTTTATCCCACTCGTGCCGCGATTCTATTAGGAACATAAAATTGTTATTGTTACTATGACTAATTCACTTATTCAGTGACCGTATTGTAATTTAACTCTATGACATTCTAAAAGCATTCATTGTGAATCTACTTGGAAATAAACGATTGAATCTTGAATCTTGAATCTCTATCCCTAGGGGGCGCCATAAATAACGCGTTATCACTCCTTGTATACCAGGGTATCTTTTACAGATTACAATACAAGAGATGGTTCGTATTTCCCTACCATATCCAACAGCTAATCAATAACAGATCGCACCTCGATGCCCATCTGGCTTCCATCCCTAGGAAATGACATAAATTACGCGTTATCACTCCTTGTGTCCCAGGTATCTTTTACTGATTACAATACAAGAGATGGTTCGTATTTCCCTACCATATCCAACAGCTAATCAATAACAGATCGCACCTCGATGCCCATCTGGCTTCCATCCCTAGGAAATGACATAAATTACGCGTTATCACTCTTTGTGTACCAGGGTATCTTTTACTGATTACAATACACGAGATGGTTCGTATTTCCCTACCATATCCAACAGCTGATCGATCACAGTTCGCACCTCGATACCCACCTGGCTGGGATCCCGAGGGAGCGCCATAAATTACGCGTTATCACTTATGGTGTACCAAGTCCCTTTTCCTAATTTCAGTTCAAGCGATGGTTCGTATTTCCCTACCATATCCAACAGCTGATCGATCACAGTTCGCACCTCGATACCCACCTGGCTGGCATCCCGAGGGAGCGCCATAAATTACGCGTTATCACTCGTAATTGCGCGGCAATGGAATGCGAACTCGGGCCGAAACTGCGCGGCAATTAGTGCACGCCGATTGTAGGCGATTTGTCGCTCCCGACAATTCATTAGACGCTGAGAAGCAGGAAGAGCTATTAGGGTGTTTGAGAGATGTTACACTGCTTATGAAACTATTTAAACTTGCGAATAGATACGCAACTAAAAAAGGGTAAAAAATTACAAACACACAGATCATGCTCATACCAGGGTAAGCGGATCGCACACTTAACGCACGACAGAGCGCTAAAGTATCGCTGTCTATGAGATCCATACTAAAAATGTCACTCCCAATATTTTACCGTGGTGCGTTAAGTGTGCGACCCCCCGTAGGTGGAGCCGGAGCATAGAAAACCGAAAAAATATCAAACATTTGAGAGAGGTTTTAATGTGTATCACTACTCTAGATAGACACAGGTTTATAGAAAAGTCTTACAAAAAACCAAATAGCAGTGAAAAGTATGTTCAATTTTAACTTTCCCTAGTTCCCTAGAGTAATAAATCAGCTGGCTGGAGGCTAATTAGGAGACAACGGGACTTATGTCTCGACTCTTGAAACTTTACATCCATTGTGCGCGGGTCCGCCACACGAGTCGCATGACGAATTAAACTATGATTGAAACTCTCTTTGTACATACATTGTGGTAGGTAATAGAAAATACTATGGCCTTTTTTTCTTCTATGCTCTTTTTACTTTAAAAAATGATAATTCAAAATAAAATAATTAGTACCGGGTAGAACACAAGAGAAAATCTTTAACACATTTTTATTAGGTACCTACTACGCGAGTAACTATAGTCAGTATTATTTGCCACTACCTACAATAAATTGTAGATAATTTGATAAAATAAGGCGGATGGTACACTTAACGCATGATGGACTGCTAAAACATCGCAGCGGTCTGTCAGATCCATACTAGAAACGTCACTCCCCAAACTAAAACCGCACTCGACGGACGACGCTGCGATAGCGCTGCGTCGACAGCGGTTGAGCGGTTTTAGTATAGGGATTGACATTTTCTAGTATGAATCTAACCGGCCGCTGCGATGTTTTAGCGCTCCGTCTTGCGTTAATTGTGCGATCCGCTCAACATTGACATTACAGGTACTCCAAAAACCTATTTGTATTTTTAAATGATCCAAAACCAAAACTATTAAGCTTGCGAAATGATAAAGCAAGATGATATTCTGAATTTTAAGTTTTAAAATGAATAAAACTACAATATCTGTATCAAGATCTCCAGAAGAACAATGGAAAATTTATCCGCTATTTTTCAGACGTAAATAACAAAAGTTTTCAGGACAGAGACGTCTCAGCTTGCTGGGATAGTCACAGCCTTTATTTAAGGCTGCTAATCTGAAGCTAGTTATTTATTTTCTTTAAGTAACTTTACTTACAGTACAAAAATTCGTTTAAAACCTTGGGAGCTATTTGTTCGTAATTGTACGAGTACTTTAAGCAGATACTTACTCATTTTTCCATGTATAATAGATTGTAGCTTTATAATCTCTACCATATCTCTACTACACTATAGTAATACATTATGGATTCATTTACATATTATGACGGATATTTTCCTGAATTTAGCAACCAGGCATTATTTTCATACATTTAATGTTTAGGAAATCTGAATTGTGCCGCCACAAATTATACGAGTGTTACGTCATAGTTTGCATTATCTGTGTAGATACATACTTGCTTAAAGAATACACTCACAAGTAATTCGTCGTGTTATAAATTCTATAGCAGTCTGGTTTAAGTTCGTCAAACCAACTAAAAATACAAAAAGCTACAAAAATCAATATCATTTACCTGATAATAGACACAGCAAACTTTTCGTTACCGTTAGCATTGGTCAGACAGAATGACCTGAATAGCAAAAATAACAGAAGTAAAACCGTTTAAACCATATTGTCCAAAACATCCTGACATAGTATGTAGGGAATTTCAGAGGCTATTAGATTTCTACATAGATTTCAATATTTAAAAAAAAACGTTTTTTTACCTATTTTTCGTTACCTTTTTACTCTTTACTTATTGAGACTTAAAATAAAAACCAAGCGTACTTAGTCCACCTCAGCGGTAGCTTTTACTTAAATTACGATGTACTACTTATAGTAACTGTAAAAATACTATATTCCAATTTAATTTAAGCCATGTTAAAATCTTGGTTCAAATCTCACGTTCAAGATTAAATGGAGGTGGACTTGGAATTTAGAGTAGCAGATTTTGACATAGTATGTAGGGAATTTCGGGGCCTATGAATCTACATAGCTTTCATTATGAAAAAAAAACCCCTATTTTTCGTTATTTTTTTTTTACTCTCCACACGTATTGAGACTTAAAATAAAATAAAAACCGAGCGTGCTCGGTCCACAAGCGGTAGCTTTTACTTAAATTACGATGTACTGTAGTAACTGTAAAAATACTATATTAAAATTTAATTTAAGCCGTTCAAGATAAAACGGAGGTGGACTTGGAATTTAGAGCAGCAGATTTTTGCAATCTCGTGTCATGCATCGCGCACCCATACGTTTCAATACATACCTTTATTCTTGGCTCGTCTCACCTTCACGAGTGAGATAGTTATCTTATTATGCACTGATATGGCTGCAACATAACACGTGGATTTTCAGGGTTGCGTACCTAAGGACATTCCTGAGACTTTGCTGACTCTCAGTCTGTCTGTTAACAACAAGGCCATCGGGTCGTTGGACGACTCGGTGTCACACATGAAAGAAGACGGTCATGTTAAGAAATGCACGCGAAAATATTGGAAACATTCTGGTATCTCATGTCCACCGCTACAGGATCTAGCTTGGAAACTCTTCGATTGTAGTAAGAATTGAAAGGGTTATTCAAAGGTCCTGGGTTTCTAATTAAACTTTGTACATCCCACTCAACAGAAGAAGAACAAAGAATACACAATGTAATCAAACTACAGAATAAGAAAACTTCGATATACATAGGGTAGTCTGTTAGCCATTAGGCCGATCTCACACTTAAGGCACAACGCAGCGCTAAAATAACGCTGCGAGACACATGCATCTGTCAGATCCATACTAGAAACGTCATCCCCCATACTAAAAACCGCTCTTGACGCAGGTCCAAGGCAGCGCTAGCGCAGCGGTGTTAAGAGCTGTTTTAGTACCAAGAGGGAATGATGTTTGTAGTATGGACCTGACAGACGCATGCGATACGCGGCGTTATTTTAGCGCTGCGTTAAGTGCGAGAACGGCTTTATTAAACCAACTACGCAATGTTCAAAATTGTACTTATACTTATAGCCTGTAGTTTGATAATATAGCCATTAGCCACCAAGGTTTTTGGATCATGACAAATCTTTAAAGTGTTCATTACACTGACGATGGGCCTGATTCCACGTACATTTCTGGTTATCTTGAGTTTATTATGTAATGACGTCTATACAATAACCAGTTGTTTATGCCAAATTGGGTCCTGTCAGCTGGGTAAGTGTAATACCTTCCTCTCTGTCTCGGCATTGACAATGAAACGACTGAACAATAGCCACCGGTTATCGTTTATAATGATCCGAGTACCCGTCAGTTCAAGATGGCGTCTGCGCCTAAGGGCGATACCCTTGTTTCACGTACGGACTAATAGCCTGGGGGTATTCGACTGATCTGTGCTATTGACAGTTCGAATTTATAAGGGAAATTGAACAAAATCAGCAAAAAATTTACCTTTCCCTAGCAAATAGCTGATTACTTGATCGAATAACTATGGAAATTCGGGAACACAATCCTTTACTATTGGGAATTTGGTAAAATGGTTCCGACATTTTTCTGAATCGAAAAACGCGCCTGATTGCTACGGAGGCGTAGCTAACACGCTACACTGCTACGCCGTAGCACATGTTTTTTTAGAAAAGAAGGCAATTTCGTTTTCACTGCCTATACTTACTTCAAAAATGTGAAGTTTCTCTTTTCTTTTGTATGCTACAATGAATCGCTATGTGTAATTTAAGCACATAACTAAATGCAAATTATATTAATATAACAACAGTTCTGAAGAAATACAAACAACGTAAAAATTCTTAACATTATTTAAGAAACAGTATCCATAGCTCATGCAAAGTTGTCGTACAACATGGCGTCAGCGTGACGTCACGGAATTTAAGAGCGCCTCGCCATGAACTATGAGCCACCCTGCGGAATGCAGCTGACAAACTAACTTGCATCCTTTCTCAGGCTTAGGGTTCAGACACACCCTATCACTAATAAGGAAATAACTAATTTCTAAGAATCGTAAATGTATGATATAATATTTCTTTGTGTAGTAGTATACTAGTAGGCGGTTGAAAAACTCTGACACCAGGGTTCATCGGGTCGTTAGAGAACTCGGTGTCACACGAAAAGAGGAGAAAGTGACTATAGAAATTTTTCATGGAACTAGTAAATAAATCTCATAATTTATCTACTTTTGCGTATTCATATCTCAATTTGTAATTACAAACGGAACTCAAAAAATTCATGTAAACGTAAAAGATATTGAGTAAAATAAAAAGTGTATCTGTTTGTGAAGAAACCTGACATAATAACAACGATAGCACTTTTCAGCAATTTGTCTTTTTTGTGATGTAATTTGTCAAAATAAATCAATGTTAAAGTTAAGCGTCTTTTCCAAAGGCTTAAATGTGTTGTTAAGTACCAACTGAAATTCTCGTTTATACTTTGCCTTTTCCTCCGTTCTGTAGTTAGTGTGCCCAACTCCTTACTCGACTTACGACTACCGTCGTCGCTGGAATGAGATTACTCACTTAGGACAAAACGTTTTCGCGACGCTCTAATTTGTAAACTTACGAGAACTTGTCTACAGAAGCGCAGACCTTGTTTCAAAGGCGACTTCTGCTAAGTAGCGACTGGCGAGTACTTTTTCGCTGAGATTTTATTCGCTGTGATAAAAGCAGTTTTAAGAATTGTTTGGTGCGCTGGACTGGGAGAGATGAAAACAAAGAAAGTGTCGTCTAATTCCCTTTGCGCGCGGAAATCTGAAAAATAAAATCGGTGAAGTGCGAATCGGACTCGTAGAAGTCTCAGTAATAGACGAGTAGCTATAGTTAGTATTCTCCGGTAATAGGATCCCGCACGGAATCTTAAAAATTACCACAAGAGCTGAGCTCTATTAGGCTTTCTCCCAAAACTAAAATATATTTTTTTATCCTGTCTATCTCCTTCATTTGGAAACGAGATTATCAGCTAGGGTGACCATAAGAACCTAAATTCCAACCAAGTTAACAAATCTTATTAAAAAGAAGAAGAAAGATAGAAAGAAAATACGTTCATTATCTTTGAGCGTGATCGAAAAGCTTCGAAAGAGTTCCTTTGTACAAAGTAAGCTTCTATTTTATTTATACCGCGAGTTCTTCCACCTACGCTACGTCGTAAAGATGTCTAATTACTACAAACATAGCTAGGTTTAGTAGTATGTGGGTATAGCAGTATAAATTAGAGTTTAATGGTTTATGCAACATCTGCTGCTGACGCGAGCACGGTGTATGGAAAAGTTTCAAGACATTGCTTCCTAATTAGCCTCAACTATACTTGCTCTATATCTGCCGAACCAAGTACCTAAGCACCAATATGGCTTTATTTGTGTAAAGGTGCAAGTAGCACGGACATCAACAAATATCTTAAAAGTTTACTAACCTCATAAAGTGTTTTACTTACCACAGGGAGTTACTGTTAGGTACTTTTTAAGGCAATGTCGCATACCATACATACATTTTACGAAAGTACTGCCATTTATGTAGATACCTTTATGTAATTAAGAATCCCTCTAGCCTCAACAAAACCTAAACTGAATTTGCACGTGCACCAGTCATGTGCAAAACTGGCACAAAGCTCTGGAAGTTCCTGCAGGCTGATGTTATTTAATTTGCCTACTACTAATTCACTCCAAGATACATTATCAGATTTGTAGCTGAAAATCTAGAACTAGAATCCTCATTTCCATTTAACCTGCCTTCAAAAACCATATAGTTCAATAGTTGAAAATTTAAAAACTCTGCTTGAATCTAATAAAACGCTTCTATCTTTAACGCTCTAGCGTTAAAACAAACAAGCAAACCCCGTCTGCAATCGATTATGGCCAGTACAGTATGCTGTTATTAATATACCCCTCTCTTTTCTTCCAGATTCGGAACTCGAGGAGTTGGGTGAGCAGCTGCCACGGTACCGGCCCGACTCCATAGCGGCGCTGCGTCGGCAGACCAGGTTCACAGAGCTTGAACTGAAGAGGCTGTACCGAGGGTTCAAGGCGGAGTGTCCGACAGGGGTCGTCAAGGAAGACACCTTCAAGATCATCTACTCGCAGTTCTTCCCACAAGGAGGTAAGTGCCGGTTCATGAAGCTCAAGCTGAAGAGGCTGTACCGAGGGTGCAAAGCAGAGTGTCCGACTGGGGTCCTCAAGGAAGACACCTTGAAGATCACCTCGCAGTTCTTTCCTCAAAGAGGTAAGTGCAGCTTCATAGAGTCTGTGCTGAAGAGTCCGTACCGAGGGTTCAAGGTGGAGTACCCGTCAAGGAAGACACCTTCAAGATTATCTACTCGCAATTCTTCCCTCAAGGAGGTAAGTGCAGGTTCACGAAGCTCAAGCGGAAGAGGCTCTACTGAGAGTTCAAGGCCGAGTGCCCGAGGGTCGTCAAGGAAAACACCTTCAAGATCATCTACTCGCAGTTCTTCCCACAAGGAGGTAAGTGCAGGTTGACAGAGCTCGACCTGAAGAGGCTGTACCGAGGGTTCAAGGCCAAGTGCCCGACAAGAGAGACACTTTCAAGATCATCTGTAAATAACTTCACCATGATAAGAGGATGATATACCTAAGTAATTGGGAGAAACTTTAGGTAAAGGTACGGCGGGTAAGTCCACTAGTTTAAACACTAGAATATCTTGAGTAAAATTAACAATCTCTGAACCGTTCACTTCCAGGAAATCACTGCAGTTTTATGACAATGGAACTAAGCGTTCGATTGCGCTGATAAAATAAAACATGAAATCGTTATTGGACTTTTATTCACCCTCACCCAATCTCCATTAAACCTGAAGAAAGAAGATGTCGCGGCTAATAAAAGGTGAGTGAAAAACTCAAGAGCTATCAAGCACAAAAGTTTGGTGAATAGATGGTAGGTATCCTCTGCCATTAAGGCCCGTATCTACACTGCTGCTTATCTTGAGCTTCTGGAAAAATTATTTTTTTAAATATATTTCAGAGTAGACCACCTTCTAACATCATCAAGCGCGCAAGCTGTAGAAAGAAGTTTTGATAGACATCTAACACTCAGTAATGTATGCCTAATTTTGCCATGTTGGCGGGGTGATGATGATGTATCCTAGCCGATTTCGGCCACAGCGACTGCATCAAGGGCGGGAACTCTGCTGGTTTGCCCGCTCGTGTGCCCTCATGTCAACATTGGCAACAGTCAAAAAAGTCATTAAGGTGAAGTCTTTATCGCTAAAA
This sequence comes from Keiferia lycopersicella, assembly GCA_029255805.1. Classification (NCBI taxonomy): domain Eukaryota; kingdom Metazoa; phylum Arthropoda; class Insecta; order Lepidoptera; family Gelechiidae; genus Keiferia; species Keiferia lycopersicella. The sequence continues at coordinate 8,489,078 of JARACZ010000009.1, read as the reverse complement.
GTTGAGTAAGATCATAAATAATTATGAATTAGATTCTATCAAAAATTTAAGACAATTTCGTAGGAAATTTGCCCCTCCAAATTAAATTTTTGTTCGATAGGAAATCAGAGGACGTAGAGATCAAAATGAGGATACTGGGGGCAAGTCAGCAGCCAAATATCTACTTTTTGACTTTTTCTTTGAACACTGACACATTTGCTATTACAAAAAAAATATTTGCTATTACATTGATTGTCGTAAAGCACCATTTTTATTGTCCTGTACAAAATGTTCAAAACTCCATTGTTAGCGCGTTTTTTTCGTCGATAGCCAGACACTTCCATATTGCTTTCTATATTACGAAAATTACACATTGTGAACAATAGAGAGTTGAAGCCCTGATTCCTGTTTGACTAAACTGTCACAAAAAATCCTAATAACATGATTTGTTTTTTAGAAATAGGTTGTTCCTAGGTAGGTAATGAAAAGAAAAACTCAGAAAAAATATGTTCTAGAAAAGTGTACTCCGCACTCACCTAACCGAACCATGTAGACCCCAGTTACGGTGATTGAGCCTGCCCCGGGATGTAAAACAAAATATTACGGACATCACAGAGCATGTTAATAAAAGATACCGACCGTACTAAAAGAATAAAATGGTTGACATGAAAAACGCATCACAATAATCGTATAATCCCATCAAGTTGAGTGCCCTGACGATGTTCTTTACATTTCGTTGTTATCGCCGTATAGCCCCGTGCCCCGGGCCCTTATGTTGCCGGCTTTGAATAGCATCACCCTATTTGTGCACATGGGTCTCGTAAAAGCCATCTAAGTGTCGAATCCAGTAAGCAACAGCGTTCCTTTTTTTTTTTTCGTGTGGGACACCGAGTCGTCCAACGACCCGATGAACCCTAGTGTCAGAATTTTTCAACCGCCTTCTACAAGTAGCAGGCTTCTGACATGGTTGTGTAACGACTGCCGTCTAAGTGATCATAGACAGCAACCGGGACCTAAGGCTTAACGTGCCATCCGAAACACGGAACCATCTTACTTACGGACAATCGGGTGGTTCAGCCCGCAATGTCCTAACCAGACTGAGTGAAGTGATGAATATCAACTTTGTGAGTGACCCACCGAGAATCGAACCCGGAACCTTCTGCGTCAAAGGCAGTCGCACTACCATTGCGCCACATCGGTCGTCAAACAGCGTTCCCTGTGAATACAACACTCTGCATTACGCTCGCCAATAAATACGCCTTCCAAGCGTGTCGAATACGGCAAATGTCTCCCAATTTGGGGAAATGTGGGGCACATGTCCAGCAATGGAATGTTGTGGCCGATGAAGAAGAAGCCCTATATCCCCAGCGGCCTATAGCCGCAGGTTTTCTCCGAAGCACGGGAAAAATGTATCTCATGGCCCCCGAGTAAGTTGCTCACTAAATTATTGAGCAACTTCAGCCTTTTATAACCCAAGTTTCAAAGTTTAGCAAAAGATATTTTAGTTACCAACACAAACTCAACTTTAACGATAAAATATAAGCTCCGTTACAAAAATAATGTTCTACAAACAGTTTTTTGGTGTGAGTTTGAATGCAAGTGCTTAAAATCTGCATTTCGTGAGCGTCTTTGTGTATTCAAGTATTGAAATGGAAGCCGTTAGCGTCTTTCAGCAACACATCCAACTAAGAGACGGCTATAAAGATTTTAAAGATACATTTTGTTCGCCACTTTACGTACTTTCTTTCTGCGAGCAAAAGCAGTAGGTAGATAAACCTCTTTATCCGACTGCGGCAAAGTTAAGAGGTGGGCTTCATTCCACTTGTGCAAATGCAATGTGGATCGCGATCGATCATTGTGACGAGTGTGAGTGTGTGTGTGTGTGAGTGTCTGAAAAAAAAATGTGAACTGCTTGTAAAAAAAACTTTTGAATATGCTGGACATGGGCCTCCCCTTTCGGAGGGTATTGTGATACTCACTACGTTTGGCAGGCGGATTAACGAGCGCAATTCTAACCTAACCTAACCTAACTTTAACCAGCCGCGGCAAACACATAATAAATTGAATAATTATGACCTATCACGACAGGTACTTACTAGGGACAGGAACCTACGTAATCAATCGCAAACACAGACCAGAGGTGTCAGCAGCGACGCAAATGTAAATTTTTCTCTGTGACCGCGAACTTAAAGTACCTATGTAGTAAAACCCACATATCTGGAGGTAGGTAATTTTTGTTTGACCTGAATTCAAATACACGTTTCTTCCATTATCATTCACAGTAAAATGCACGTAGTTAGGTATTGGCGATACAAGCAGCTCGGTTTCCGAAAGACGTTCATAATCGCTCGCTTCGAGAGCACGGTATGATTGCACTCGGGAAACCCGCGCATTTTCATAATGGCTCCGTTATAAGAATAAAATATAAGCAGAGGGTTAAAACCATACTTGCGGTGCGGATAATCACCGAGTCTTTCGAAGAATTTGAAATAAGCTTTTTATATGAGATCACTTTAGCTTAAAGAGGTAGCTAAAACTGCCTTAGGCATTATTTAAAGTCGTAGAAAGACTTTTGGTTAGGTGTACCTACCTACAATCGAAAACTATAGACTGAATATTCACGATTATCACTATTTCCTAAAATTAGAGTCTAAGTAGGTATATCTAAGTTCAGAACAAAGACTAGTTCATGTGAATGATATATTAAGTAAAATTACGTTCATTATTGACACGTCTGACAAATGTTTGAGGGTCGTTTCAGACAAGCCGTGCATCATCACTACAGTGACAGGTTGTCACCCTGTCGCCTAAACTTGCAATACACATGTAACCCTCGAGTCCCTTAGCCGGTTTCTACGACATCCAACTTGATTGAACTTTTCTAGATATAAAGTAAGTAACATGTTACTCGTACCACAGAGGCTATCCAGTGTCCTATATAAATCTCTACCTCGCTCCAGTGACAGTTTCATTATAAAACGTGCTACCATCTCACGTACCTTGAAATTGATACATTGGGTGGAAAATATTGGGTCCAGCAAAATCTTTACCGAGTTGGTTAAATCAATAGCTACATACATACATAGTATAAAGCAAAGTTGCATCTCTATATCTGTACGTATAGGTACCTATGTGTATATGCTTAGATCTTTAAAACTGCACAACGGATTTTGATTAAGAGGAAGGTTAATAAACCTCATTGAGCTTAATCACCTTTTGGATAAAAACAGGTGTCGTGCAAAAGTCTTATTCCTACGGGAAAATTATTAGCAGCGGTTCCAAGTGCAAAGATTAGCAGCGGTTAAATAAAATTATTGCATTACTAGCGGGCTCATTTTCCCGTGGGAATAAGATGTTTTCCTGGCAAGTATTATACATAAAGACCTTTCTCTTGAACCACTCTGTCTATTTAAAAAACTTGCATCAGAATCTGTTGGGTAGTTTGAAGATTTAAGCAAACATACATACAGACAGCCGCGAAAAGCGACTTTGCTTTATACTATGTAGTGATTAGTTCGTTTTTCGTCGTGATTAGTTAATTATATTGAGTGTTTGCTACTGAAATTATTCACGCTGTAAAAATGGGGCAAAAAGTTTATTATGTAAGTACTTTTATAACAGAAAAGAAACAGAATCGGCTGCAAATTGCTTCGGAATAAAATTGAATGTCGATGAGGGCAATTTGAATGGACCAAAGAGAGCTAACGACTAACGAGTAAGAGAAAACCACTGACTCGAAACACATAGGCAGATATTCTACTTTTTATTTCAATAGATAACGACTTTGTTTTCGTCAAAATAAGACTTGCTTTCGTCTATAAGAAAAGAGCCGGCAGCTCAAATCTTGAAACATTCGTTTCTTGTGAAAATCTGCTAATTATTATGCTTGTATCTCACGTTATACTTTACTTATCAATTCCCACATACCCTCAAAAATTCACTCATTTTTTTATTAGAAAAACATCAAGTAAGAGTTTAAAAACGTGTGGTTAGACCGGTCGTTTTCGACTTTCGTGCACAGAACCGAAAAAGAACGTTTCAGAAATTGAGCTCCAGGAGATTGCGCTCCATGCCTACTGGATGTCGAATTTTCTTTCTTTTTCTTAGTAGGTAAAACTGATGTGCCGTGTGATGCCGGCTTAGAATAGCATAACCCCTTTTCTTCCCGTCGTCGTCGTCGTCGTCTCAGCCGATAGACGTCCACTGCAGGACATAGGCCTCCCCCAAGGATCTCCACGATGATCGGTCCAGCGCCACCCGCATCCAGCGGCTTCCCGCGACCTTCACCAGATCGTCGGTCCACCTTGTGGGAGGCCTACCTACGCTGCGTCTACCGGTCCGTGGCCGCCACTCGAGAACTTTCCGGCCCCAGCGGCCATCGGTCCTACGAGCAATATGCCCCGCCCACTGCCACTTAAGTTGCGCAATCCTTCGAGCTATGTCGGTGGCTTTGGTTCTTCTCCGGATTTCCTCATTTCTGATTCGATCGCGGAGAGAAACTCCGAGCATAGCCCTTTCCATTGCCCTTTGAGTGACCTTGAGCCTTCTTATAAGGCCCATTGTTAGCGGCCACGTCTCAACTCCGTAAGTCATCACTGGCAACACGCACTGATCCCAGACTTTTGTCTTGAGGCACTGCGGTAGTTGTTGAGAAGAGAAGATGTTACGTAGCTTCCCGAACGCTGCCCAGCCGAGTTGGATTCGACGATTGACCTCTTTCTGAAAGTTGGACCTACCCAGCTGGACTATTTGTCCCAGGTAGACATACTCGTCGACAACTTCCAGAGTAGAGCCCCCAACTGTCAGAGTAATGGGTGCAACAAGAGAGTTTGACATAACCTTGGTCTTGTCCATGTTCATTTTTAGACCCACTTGTTGGGAGGCTCTATTGAGGTCATCGAGCATTGTACCGAGGTCCTCCAGGGTTTCCGCCATGACCACGATATCGTCGGCAAAACGAAGGTGAGTCAGATACTCGCCGTTGATGTTGATGCCAAGTCCTCTCCAGTCCAAAAGCTTGAAGACGTCTTCCAGTGCTGCTGTGAACAGTTTCGGTGATATTACATCTCCCTGTCTCACTCCTCGCTGCAACTGGATAGGTTTCGAGTCCTGGTCCTGAAGTCGAACTGACATGGTGGCGCTTTCGTACAAGGACTTCAACACTTCGATATACCGATAGTCAGCTTGGCACCGCTGAAGAGACTGAAGTACGGCCCATGTTTCGATCGAATCGAAGGCTTTTTCGTAGTCCACAAACGCGAGGCAGAGTGGTTGGTTATACTCTTCAGTCTTCTGTATAACTTGCCTCAGCGTATGAATGTGATCCACGGTGCTAAAGCCTTTTCGGAAGCCGGCTTGTTCGGGAGGCTGGAAGTCGTCGAGCCTGCGTGCGAGACGATTCGTTATGACTCTTGAGAACAGCTTGTAGACATGGCTCAGAAGCGTGATGGGTCTGTAGTTCTTCAGCAAAGACTTATCGCCCTTTTTGAAGAACAGCATCACCACGCCTCTGTGCCATGCCTGTGGCGTTTTGCCCTCGAGTATGACAGAGTTAAACAATTTCTGCAGTGCTTTAAGTATCGGTTTACCACCGGCTTTCAGAAGCTCTGCCGTAACTCCATCATCACCCGGCGCCTTGCTGTTTTTTAGCTGTTTCAGAGCCATACTAATCTCGTACAAGTGGACGTCCGGGATGTCTTCTGTGTAGTGCCGGGTTAATCGAGCTCTTGGATCTGCGACCCGATTATTGACAGGTGTGCATGTTGTCGCGTATAACTGTCCGTAGAACTTCTCGACCTCTTCCAATAGCTCGGGCTTGGACGATACGATTCTGCCATCGTCGGTCTTTAGCTTCGCTAGTTGGCTCTGGCCTATCGACAGATCTCTAGCCCGACAGGTCTCTAGTTTCTTCCCGTGGATGTTGTAAAAGGCAACAGGCATAGGCTGACAACCTGTCACTACAGTGATTCATATATCACCGAAAAGGGCCCTCAATACTTGTCAGACGTGGCGATAACGACCGTAACTTTACGATTGTTAACGCTCTGTCTACCCCGCAAGGGATAAAGGCGTGATTTGTATATATGTAACACTGAATAAAAACAGCAAAGGGGCATATGTTTTTGGAAGAGCTGTGCCTCGTTTTTCAAAACTACAGGCTACAATTCTACAAGTTAAATTCGATGTACATTGCGTAGCGGTCAAAAATCCTGGTTGTATAATGTCCCACCGACTACGTAATGGACATCAAATTTCACCTGTAGAATTGTAGCCTGTAGTTTCGTTGCATAGGCCACTGGTCTTTTCCTCTTACACACCACTTTCTGTCTTTTTCAGCAAAGTCCGCAGTATTTCTGTCTATGTTAACACCAAAGCCTGTATAAACGTTAGATCATTGAATTGCTAACTGTGATTGCTTTTCTTATCCCGCCCGCACAATCTTCAGCTAATTTATTCAAACTAGGTAACTAGCTAGACGACTAACTATTTTTTTTTATCGTCCTTGCTAAATTTCCGTCATGTGATGTGATAGGATAGAAACCCGAGTAGAAACCACTAATTGATTAATTAATTCTTTGACGTTTAAAGTTGGTAACGTGCTAAAAAACAAGTTTACTAAAAAACGACGGACGGTCATGCGGACATGTGAGTGATTGTAGATTGAGAGTAGCTACGTTAGAGGACGTAAGATTTAACCTGATCCGAATTAAAGTTCTCTCTGATCAACCGATCAAGTAAATGCAGTTGCATCAGTGAGCAACAAGTAGCTCTATTTTTGAAATTTCACATACGAAAATCTGCTGCTAACTATGCTTATATGACCCGTTACCTATACTTAATTTATCGATTTACACAAACACTAATAAATTACATGTGCGGACATGCCCTTGCCCATAAAAACAGCGAGTAATTTGTAATTTAAATGCGTGTGGTTATACCAGTCATTGTAGACTTCCGTGCACGGTATCTAATTACGACATTTCAGAAACTCAGCTCCAGGCACCCCAATCTGGGTAATTAAGGGGCTGAGTAGAGCTAAAAGCTACTTTTATAAGTGATTTCTACCCTAGATAAAATGCAGAAAAACTGACGAAAAAAAAAGGTAATAATCTTCAGGATATTTGCTGTAGTGCTATTGTTTCCAAAACATGATATTAGTAATTTAGCTTGATAGAAAAACATCGTAAAGTTACTTCTAAAAATCTATTATATCGCAAACTGTACGAACAAAACCCACGCAATAATTAAGTGTTTACTATCAGAATGAGCGCCTTACAATACTCTATCGACATATTGTTTTTGATTTTCAAATTACTTATTTTAGACCGAGTTATCATCGAAAATACGAAAATATCATTGAATCGGCAAGATTCCGTCCCGTTCGCACGCGCGCAGTTTGACATTTGTCAGAAAGGGACCGGTTTTTAGCTCTTGTCAGCCCCTTAATGTTATCTAAGAGAACGTTTGAACCATGCGTTTCTCGTCAAATCCTACGCCCTTCAACGCAGGCAGCTCCCGGCCTATTATTTACAACTGGCCGGTTGGACGTTTGTTATCGGGCCGGGGAGCACAGCCCACAAATCCACGATTCCACGCGGGTAGGCAAAATGGCGGGAACAACAATCAATGCCCATAAAATCCACTCGCGAGAATTTTTATTTGCGATGGACCGACGTTGTTAGTCTTTTTGCATACGCCAGCCGTTAACAGGCTGTTAGAAAACTTACAGCGTACCTTTTTAAGGTGAAACTGCACTATGCCTGCACCGCAACTGCACTGCAGCGGAGCGACGCCACACCAAAGATTATTTGTACTGATTTATATGAACAAACTGCACAGACCGCACTATAGCTGCACTGCATGCAACAGCACTGCAGCGGACTATCGCGGCCAAAATCTTTCGCCGCTTCGCTACAGTTGAATCTGTTCAACTGCCGCTAGCTGCAACTGAACTGCAGCAAAGCGGCGTTTGTTTTTTCAATTCATGATCAAGAAGTACCTAAAAACGGATCACAAAAAATAGGAGCAATTTGTTAAAGTATTTCTAATTTCTATACATATACTTTTTTTTGTTCATTTTTGCGCCTCTCGTAACAACAACATAAAGGCCCGCCGGCCCGCTGCAGTTCGACTGCAGTTCAAGTTTAGCGCCGCGCCGTGCCGATGCTGTGCAGTCATAATAGTGCGCTTACATCTAGGGGTGGCTCACATAGATTGATTGATCGCGTTTGAGGCCGCATTGCGTTGTGTTCCGTGGCCTACTCATAGAAATCACATCAGCTGGCTGGAAAGTAGACCGACCGCACAATCAAAATTAACTGGTTATCTTACGCAAAGTCCAGCCAAGTAAGCGAATCGATTGAAATGGGCTCCAAACATTTTAAAGTAACGGTCTATAAATTATAATCAAACACAAACTGCGCAGGAACCGGCGCAGTAATATTATTCTTGTCTTATTCCCAAACAATTTATTTTGTTTTATCGACATAAGTGTGTCTCAAGTCTCAAGCTATGATAGGGTCTCAACTCAAAGATTTACCTATCTGCTAAAAAAATCCTGTAACTGTAATAGACATCTGCGTAGAAAGAATCGCAATTATCGACTTTTTACAACACTAGTAACTTCCGGCACAGCACTATCGATAAGAACATCCCTAGCCGGAAATCGATACTTTTTCGTAGCGTTGGTAATGTTAAAGGAAATCAGTAAGAGCTCTTATTGATTTTTAACTTGCGAATTATTCAGAAGGTGTGCCTTAAATTCTACAGAATTTAAAGAATAATATTACGTTACTCTGTTATTAAGGAAATTTTTTAACTGACCTACAAGTAATTTACACGATTATAATCACAGTATTAATTCATCTCTTTAAATAGTAGTTGTTCAGCTAATTTTAAATATTCGACGGAGATTAGACGATACAAAATTTATTTTGCGCGTTCTCTTTTAAATACTTTAGGATAAAAATAAACCGAACTCAGAACATCACTGCGCAGAAGCGCGCCATCTTGCTCTGTCGGTTTTTTGACGCTTATGTTGGCAGCACTGTGTTTCCTCCAAGCTCTTTGCCTCTCGAACGCCGGACGCCATTACCACGCCACCGGATTGTGAATCTGTCATTTGTGCGTCTACAGTGAAATAATCTTTGAAGGTCCTCTGGATTTTGTGTGTTTGTGCAAATAATTTCGGAAAGTACATAAAACTCAAAATGTCTGACGAGAAAAAGGTAAGTTTAAACACGTATTGTCACAGTCGTTCGCCTTGCAATAGGTTTCGATGTTCGACATGGCGTTCTTTCTAAAATGTGGTTATAATTTGCTTATTCTGCCGGATTGCGTTCATTTAATTTACAAGCCAGATTTGTTGTACAAACTTTCAATGTTTATTTTCAGGGAGAAAGCGAACACATCAACTTGAAAGTGTTAGGTCAAGATAATGCTATTGTCCAGTTCAAAATAAAGAAACACACACCCCTGAGGAAACTGATGAATGCTTACTGCGACAGAGCGGTAAGTGCAAAATCTCGAACCTTTATTTCATCATAGTTTTGTATCAAACTTGTGTTTGATTCTGAAGTGCATGGAAATTGTATGTTTAGGGGGTCCATTTTGCGGGACCGACAGGGCCGGTGTTCCCAGATGCATAACCTAAAATTGCCTGTACGATTTTACTGGCATAAATCTGTGATCCGTCTCGAAGAACACTTTCAAAACAGTGTAGAGGTTGATGAACTCTGCATTTTGTATTGGCCTGTATTTTTTGTTTTGTACTTGTACCTCCTCAAATATTCAAAATTTATACCTCAAACTATTATACAAATTGAATTATAATTTTAATTCTATAATCCCATACAGTGAACATTTTATGTGAAGGTCATTCACATTTCTTGATCAATGTCATACTAAATAGGTAATAACTGATAAGAAATTGCCCAGCATTGTGAAAGTTGGAATATGTTCAAAATATATTTTTGTTACACAGGGCCTATCAATGCAAGTAGTGCGGTTCAGATTCGATGGGCAGCCTATCAACGAAAATGACACACCCACATCCCTGGAGATGGAAGAAGGAGACACAATAGAAGTCTATCAGCAGCAGACGGGAGGAGTCCATCTAGTGTAATGCGTATCATAAGGAACTGTCACTTTCCATGGGAGGATCGCTGTGGTGTACCCATCTCAAACTTTTAACATTTAAGTTAATTTTAATAACATTTGTAACTGTACGAATTGATGCACGAGACCTCCAATACTCGCAACAGAAGATTCTTTATTGTCTTGTCTGTTGCCAGTTTTGAATGTCTTAGATTTAAGTAAGGAATTTAAGGTAAACCAAATGTTATAGGTAACTTCAACAATTTATTCCAATGTGATAATGTTTAGTTGACATGTCAGAATCAGCCAGTATTGTAAATGCGAAACGCATTTCTAGTAACTGTATGTGGTGGCTAATTTATTGGGCATGAGTCCATTCCGATCAGGTCCGATTCACTGATGTACCTATCTAAATAAATGTAATAAAATACATAGTTCTGAATTTTAATTATCCATTTAGCATAGCGAACCACGATAGGATGTAAAATTTTGGTTAGATAAATAATTGTATCCTTGTGGTTGTTATATTGGGCCTTCTGCAAATATTTTCAGAATTTTTTTGCATCCTTGACTGGCAGAATTCACACTTCTCACAGACTGCAGTTACACACGACAGGCGGGTTGGAAAGTGCAGTGTGTCTATTTCCTGACCCTTCCAATGTCTAAAAATTTGAACCAACTAGTGACCATGTAAATTGTTAACAATGGGTATAAGAACCATATTTTTTTTTATTAAAGTTGCGAATCCCAAGACATTTTCTAGATCGTGCATAAATATTGTCAAATTTGATCAAGTACGTAGGTAGGTAGGTACCTATCTATTAGAGAAAGCGAGCTTGCTTACACGTTAACACCGAGAAGCTCTAGTATATTAATATTTTTGAGATTCTAACTAATAACCTCTTTTTGATATCGCTTGATGAATGAATAAAATAGAAATTTCTCGATCAAAGACCGATTCTCACAGCGTTTTCTAGCATTTTACAATACATTGCGCAGAAATCAAAGAGACAAAATAGACGACACAGCTACAACAAGCAATGGACTTGAATATTTTCTTTACATCGACAGCTGAATTGAAGAGGAAAATTTACGTCATCGCTGAATCATATTCATATACCTACCTACTTGTAGATGTTTGTTTATTTTATATTACGAAACATCGCTCCCAAGTTTCGTCAAACCATGGAAGAAAGAAGAGGTACCTACGATAGTCCGAGAGCTGCTTGCGTATGTGTTCATTGCTATGTACCTACCCACCGAAGCAAGGTAACAATTTACACGGGTGTATATGAAACAGTATGCCGACAGAATAGCATCACCCCATTTCTTCCCGCGGGTGTTGTAAAAGGCAACTAAGGGGCTCGATGGTTTCATGTGTATTACAATTTATAGGCGACAGACTGACTACCTGTCACTACAGTGATACATGAATCATCTGAATACCCTCAATACTTGTCGATAACGACCTGCCGATTGTAAACGCTCTGCCTACCCCGGAAGAGACAAAGGCGTGATTTGTGTATGTATGTGAAACAGAACTTTAATTTTCCGGAGTAACAAGCAGAACTTTCCAGTTTCTTTGGAAGGGTGTTTTTGAATCGTAGAACCCTGATTTATCATACGCCAGACTGCGATAAGTAGGTAGGTACTGAGATTTAAATTGCCAACGATACGATAAGCATAAGCAGTGAACTTTCCAGTTACTTTATAATGGGTACGTATTTTTAAATCAGTCGAACTCTGATTTCTCGTGGGCTAGACCAGACTACGATGTCAAGGTAAGTAAATGAGCTCGTATCTTCCCATCAATCCACTATTCGAACTCATTCATAAGATTTTTTACTCGATTAGCAGATGAACTCTCTATCTCTCTAGCTCGAACTTAGGTAGATGAGTTGGTAGAAAAGAACGATACGAGCGGTAGGTATTAGAACTCGAATCGCACGTTCTTCCACTCGAAACAATCCATGTCAAAGTTATGTCGAATTGTCTCGTATAGTACCTAAGTGTGATACCTACTACATGTAGATAACTTCATTACATAGTGGGTACTATGGTATATGGTGTAGGTACCTACGCCCCGCTATTATTGCAAATTTATCCTGGTGAAGATCTGATGTTTACTTCTGTGATTAATCTAAGCTCCTGCTATGTCCATTGTCGACCAATCTGACCTATTCTTCGTTTTGTCCACAGCAAACACCGCCCAATATGCACATCTCGTTTTCAATACATTGGACCAAGATCGAAGTGGCCTGTTGAGTTTTGAGGTGGGTAACATTTTTAAAAGCCGATTTTTTACAAATTGCCTTCCGAAGCTAACTTGGTAGGTACCAGTTTGGGCAACTCAGTACAGCCACGCGACGCGAATCGCTAAAAACAATAAACAATAGCAATCTTCAATATAACATTCACTACTTCCTTTTTCACAGGAGTTCGTAATCGGTTTATCAATCCTCTCTCGAGGGACTCTAGAAGAGAAGCTGCGGTGGACGTTCTCCCTGTACGACATCAATGGCGACGGCTGCATCACCAAGGAGGAGATGACGGAGATCGTGAACGCGGTGTACGACCTTATGGGCCGAGTGCTGGAGCCTTCTGTAGACGACGAGATCGTGCAGGAGAAGGTGGAAAGACTGTTTCAGGTTGGTGTCTTCGTTTATACTTAGTTATTGCTACTACTAATACTTACTTGTTTTTATACTTCTAATCGCGACGCGGACTCATATAGGTAAACAATATGGCGGCGGCAGTGGCGGACTTATTGCTATTTGAACCAACACAACACACGCTAATAAGTTAATGTTATATCAACATCCGCAGAAATAAAAGGCCGCAGAGAACATAACAAATAAATTACGTAACAAAATTATATCTATTTTGTTCGATAAAATCAAAAGACCTTTTCAAATTCCAGAAAATGGATTTGAACCGCGACGGGGTCCTCACGCTGGACGAGTTCCTGGACTGCTGCCTGCACGACGAGGACATCACGCGGTCGATGGCTGTGTTTGACAGCAACTTCTGACGGCCCGTGGGCCGCGCGCCCTCGACCAGCGCCCGCGCCGCGGACCGCCCGCGACAGCGTACCCAGCCCCCGCCGAATGTGCCGCCACACGAGCAGCTCGCTAAAGCATCTACAGCCTCTATGTTCTAGGCATCTTCTTCTATGATCCAGTTTCTATTTAGAGCCTTAAGTGCGTATTCGTTACGATTCGTCTGACAACATTCATCGGCAACAAAGTTTGTTTCGCGAGAACGAGAAACAAGATTACTGTAAGTATCGGATACCGATACAACGAAAGGAAACAACGGCGATTTTGTATCGAAAACCTGTATACAAAAAATCTTGTTCCTCGCTATCCTAAAACACTCGGGAAGTTTGATGCTGAACCTTGTCGCGCAACAATGGCTGCCAAATAATCGTAGGCAACGAATACGCAAGTACCCGCATTACTTTAATTCATAATTTTGAAAATGAATTTTCGAATAGGTACGCTGCATTTCGTCTGTCACTTTTTACAGCAACTCGCCTACGTTGCTCTCAAGTCTGTAAAGCACGCAGCTGATATTCCTAAACATTTTATAAAATGCTTATTTATTAAATGGCATCTACCTAGGTAGAATTTTAGAACTTACCATGATGGTGGTTTAGAAACTTTGCTATATTTCTCAGCATTCCCCAAAAGTAGTTTTGAACTTAATATCATTGATGAATAAAATAAATATAAATTCTAAAAATCTTACTGTTAACTGTTCTTGTAGACGTAATTTCAAAATACCCAGTACTTTAATTAGTAAAAACTGCGTCTTTCTATGGTAAGATTGGACACGTCATTAGAGAAACCTGATAAGGTACTTTGAATCCTCAGTAAATCTTTTGTAAATAATATGTGTAAATAATTTCACTTTCTTCATGCTTCTTGATTGACTCGCTTGATTTTATCTTCAAGATTCCCTTACTTACTTTCCTTCTTTTAAATGTTCCGGCCATTTTTAATAGATGTTAGGCTTAACTATTCGTTTAAGATATTTATATCTTAGTCAAACCATGTTGAAACATAAGGAAGTATACAATTTTATTAAACCATTTAAAATATTATTACTTGTAGCCATAAATGTAAGATTTTTTTGAGTCCGCGTTTGTGAGCGGCGCAATCGCGGCGTTCCAGACTTTCGAGCGGAAGCGACAGAAAGTGCGATTTCTATCAATGTGTCGAGTTGATTTATTACATTTCATTTATTTATCCCTCATTTTACTAAGGCCTAATTCAGTGATTTATTAATTAGCGAAAGTAAAAAAACAATCATTCATAAACATAAAAGAAAACACTGCCATAATAATTAAAGATAATATCACTAGCGCATTGTTTTAAAAAACGGAGATAAGATCCCTTTGATTTTTTCAAGTGGTGACAATAATTTGAAATTGGGAAATACAAACTTTTTCAGTTTTCAAAGTACACATTATTCTTGGTTTTTGACCCAAATTATTGTTGGTTTACTTTTTTAGAAATAGTTCAGAAGTAAAATCCTAATGGAGGAATCATTTTGAAATTAAAATACCTTCATACCTATTGAACAAAATATTTTGTAACAAAATTACCTACCTAAAACGAAAATGTAAATAAATGTACATAAACGGTATTTTCGCATAGCTAAATGTGTATATTTTCATAGTAAGTGTTAAATGGAACCAAATAACTAGATGCGAAATAAACAAGTTCAATATCACAATAAAATTATAAAACGTGTGTAGGTGAGAAGTCTCGCTATAAATAACAATATTTATGAATGTAATGTAATGTGATTGACTAAAGCAAAAAATAACGACTTATTTATTCATTAAATTAGAAAGCTTTATTTATGTAGGAAATGTACAATCCACACTAATGATGAAATGATATGAAATAGTGTTTAGTTCAAAAAGAAAAGTTATTATTGGTCGAGCTTACATACCTAGATAAGATATTTATGTGTCTTCCTAAAATATTATACATTGTTTTAAACACCCCCTACACTCTGTGAGATACCGAATTTCCGGTAAATTCTTTTGTTTAATAGTTATTACAAAACCTAGGATAAGTGTTAAATTCAGGTCTTATGAATTGAAGAAATTAGAACTATTATAACAAAGATCTATTAATATAGTTACTATACCTAATACGATAAGAAAATAGTACTTATTTTGTCCATATTACTATTAATTTAATAGCACTGCAAACAATATGCATGTATTTATAGCGAACGTCATGCATTACTGTATTAATTATTCGTCTTGTCATTTCCGTAAATGCAACATTTATTGCTGTTCATAATTTTTGTGCCAAAGTGAATATGATGTGTAAACAACTAATCGAGTGGATGTTTTCGCTGAAGTCAACAATCGAGGTATTTGTACCCCATGCGCAACGCATCCTAAAGTTTGAACTTACGTCCAAACAGGCGTTTGTTTCTATGACAACCAGAACTATTAGAACTGGTGCATAACCACCACCATTAACCAACCACTGAAGTCACGCTCTACTTAGCATGCATCGGTAGTTATAGTTAGCCATCTGTCGGCGGAAAGAGCAAACCTCATCACTTGAACCACAGTGAAAAATGCTAGTGCTGAGTATATGCTTTTACAAAATTAAATCACAACAATTTTTAATGTTGATTTTAAAGTAATACTTGAGTAAAATTGAATAATTTATCCAACATTTACTATAGGCCTATTTCTAAAAAGTCGTACATTTTATGATACATTGCATAGGTCCATATTTAAAGAACTAGTCTAAAATCGACAGTACTTCGGTGTTAGTTATTTTAGTGTACCTAGTTGTTGTATTCTGTGTCATATCGAAAAAAGTGAATTAAAGATTGATTTGCAAGTTAGTTTATTATACATTTCATAAGATTTTTTGCCCTTCCTTCAATAATACACTCTTGTTTAGTTATTCATTAAATTCATTATAAAGAAAAAAATCAAATTTAAAGTCCGCTTTCGGAAATATTCGTGGTGAATAACCCTGTATTTGTCTGTACAGTCGCGTTTATACGCGGTCAAATATAATTTCAAGTTCATAAACGAAACTACATATCAGTATCACTTCGTAATTTTAACAGACTCATGTAGTCTCATTATTTACAGATCACGTAATGTGTGTACCTTTAGTATAATTTCCAAGACCATTGTTGTGTACCTACATAATATAAAGTTAATTTAATTCAAATATACCTATTATTATGTTAGTGTGGTCATTAAAGATGAAAATGTTTAGAAACGAAATATGTACTTAATTAATTAGATATTTGAATATTGAATTGTTTATTTACAAATTGTATGTGTATTTTATAGAAAAATAAATAAAACGTGAAGAATTTGAGTTTTACTTCAACGGCCTATAATAAAAAAAATATAAGAAAATCTTAAACAAACTTAGGAGATATTTTTGTCAACTATATTAGAAGTAAAGAAATTCAGTCATCAATGAAACAATATTTTCTCTTTGTACAAAAAATGTATTAACACATAAAAGGTTTGTGACATGCTATTCAAATGATTGAAATGATAAAAAAGAACTATTTAGACAACCTAAAACTAAAACTATGTTCAGAAGAAAAAAGAACTGAAATTAGTGTGCCTACTTTACTTTGTGACAACTTTCACAGATTTTATAACAATTTACCTATGCTATGTATTTTCTTTGTTAAGATATTTGGAAAGATATGGCAAGATATTCATTTAATCATGGCAGAGTTATCAGCAGTATCAATTATTGCCATTAAAACCTTATTACCTAAAGTTTATAACCAGTATTTTATGATGCTTTAGAAGCAGATTACTCTAACTTATTGAATAGTTTGAGGCACACTGTTTCAGAACAATAAGACACTATCCTATACACAGTTCACACACAATCAGAGAAAGGTCAAAGGTCAATATTTAATTACAATACAATACTAGAGAAATACTCATGCATGATGTACATCATAATTCCAGATTATAATTTATTGAAGATTTAATTAAAATTAATAATTTGCCTCTTAGCACTATAAAAATAAAGTTTAAGTAGTAATGTACTCAACAGATTTTTAAAGTAATTGTAATATTTTTTGTACTTGTCATAATCATAATAATATAAAATAAATGCACTAAAAAGTAGAATAGCAAAAAAAAACTTATTTTCTTTTTAACATTCCATATAAAAGACATTATTTAATATTCCATTTAGCTATGTATTTATGTAAAGTTGTGCTGCTATAGTAAAATGCCTCCACAAAACTATTCATACTTTAAAATATGTTAAAATTTCCTAATTATAATTTTACGACACTACTAAGCCTAAAAAGAAATTTGAGAGCTTAAATATTCGAGATTTGTCCGGTGGTATGATATGGCAGAAGAATAAAAATAATCTCAAGTTACATGCATTACATGACATCATGTAATATCAAAAATAGCTACTTGAGATCTCATAAAACACATGAAAATATCAATGATGTACATTATTCACAATACATAATTACTATGTACAAAAACATGTCATCTTTGTAAATAAATCTCTATTACTATACTACAACACTACATAGGGCAATGTCGCCTTTAAAATAAATGTCTTTTTTTGTAAAAGTACACACTAGATGGTTGTGAAAATTAAATAAATCAAGAGTAATTTTCAAAGTTATTCACAACAAAATTGTACAGGTAAAAAAGACGTAAAACCTTAATGAAATAGCAAGAGATTCAATCGAGTGTCATAATGAGAGAGTCCACCTAGTGCGTAGAGGGAGCGTGGTCTAAATGAGTTTAGGTATGATAACGGAAGGTACTCGCTTGCAATAGCGCTCCCAGGCGGCGCCGTAGCGGCGGCGGCAGCGCGCGTGGTCCCGCGCCGCGCGGTGCAGCAGCAGCAGCGCCGTCAGCAGCGCGGGCGCCGCCGCCAAGTGTTGCCGCGCCGCCAGCGCCGGCAGCGCCAGCGCCACCTGCACCAGGATGTCGCCCGCGTAGTTGGGGTGCCGCAGCACGCCCCACACGTTCGATATCAGCAGTTTCTTCCCGTGGAACGTCGGCATCGAGTCTAGGTCTGAAAATTCAAGGAAATATGGATGAGTTACTCGTATCTGTAACAGAAAAACTCATTTTGTTTGTGCAGTATTGTTTTAGTAGAATTCCTAGCTGTACATTATTGCTTCAGCAAAACTTAACTGGGTCATTAGTGGTGTTAGCACTTTTTAAGAAACCTAAACTAAACAAAGTATTAAGTACACATTAAAGCAAATAATTTTTCAATTAAATTAGACCATAAATATTAAGAAATGATAATATGTTCAGACCCATCATAAATAATACATTTATAATAATAATTTGAATAATTATACTAAATATATAAGACTGATAAGATGTTATAATAAAATTACTTACATGGTTGAAGAGGATTTTTCCTGAATTCATGTTTTATGTTGTTACTGACAAGCATTAAAAAGAATCCCAGCAGATAGATTGTTGAAGCAGTTATTAGGACATTAGTAGACAGCGAAATCTGAGAGTCTACAATGTGTTTTGATATCGTCGTGAAGTAGAACGGGTACAAAGCGCTGGCCACAAGCTGCAGGTAGCCCAAGCCTTCCGAATGCCAGAAGAATGTGGTAGTAATCTTGGCCTCTTTCATGACAAAGTTTAGTATGTAAATGATTTGCATCATAGTGTACACTAGTATGGTAGGCTTCCACTGTACATTTTTCAAGAATTCCTGGTAGTTCTCAGTGCTCAGATTGTTTAGATTAGATGGCAGGTGGATTCCGTGTTTGAAGAGCAGAACAGCCAAAACAAGCTGAAACAGAAACATAGCATTCATGTAAAAAACTTCTTTAGCATTCTGAAATAGAAAAATTATGTGTCTTGTAAATCAATCATGATATTTTCCTCTTGAGAATGCAATTGAACAATAACCTATACATAGTAGTAACTAATGCAGCAACTTAATTTGCATAAATGACAATAGCAACATGAGACATTGCATTCATATACATAATGTTGAATAATTGATATACACTTAATATTCATACTTACAGTGTTGATATTGGTGACTCTGAAAATCCAGATCTTCACATCCAGATTCTTGATGTATGGGTGGATCTCTCTTCCCACGCAGAAGTCATACAACTTGTATCCAGTATTGCCGTAAGGATTCAATTCACTGTCATCCATCTTACGACTCTTTACATACAAAATTATGCTCAGAATAACAGCAAAAATGTATGATGCAACAGCCAATTTTAAGTAGTTGTTCAGCAATGTATTACTGTCGAATACATTAAAGTTGCTCAGAGTAAACAATATGTTCACAGTAAAAATGGTAGTGAAGAAAGCATTGAAGTAATATTTGGTGTTAGTACTTTCCAGCCGTTCAGCCTTTGTGCCCAGTATTGGCACTACAGACAGTAGAGCTTGTGCCACATTCTGAACCAGAATGACTGCCATGGCCTCCCAACTGAACCAAGTAGACCAGCCTTTATAGACTGTAGGGTCCAACAGAGTCTTGACCGAACATGATTTTGAGCAAGAAATCAGTATGGAGAATATTGTAGCTGGCAGCAGAAACAAAAGAGTAGCAGATCCTATTCTGCCCCCAAACTCCCACCGACCACTTGCTTGTGCCAACTTGCTCACGCTCTCTCTCAACGGAGTATGAAGCTTCCTTGTGGTAGAAGCAGATGCTGACTTCCGTCTCATAGAACTATCTTCTGAATTCTCTTCATCCGAGTATGTGTCTAGAGACTGGCTCACAGACTTGCTAACGGACTTACTCAGAGATTGGCTGAGGCTGCGTCTGATATCTGGGACAATGTCAACAAACTCTCGCAGCCTACTAGATCGCCGCGGGGCAACCTCCTCGACGGGTTTCCTGTTTCGTAACCCATACACGTCATTAGATTCCAATGAAGACTCTATCCCATTCAGTTTACCAACTTGTTTGTCCAATTCATTCTGAAGGTCTTTGATGGAATACTCAGATCGACGCGTCCGCGTTCTGTACGAGTCATACTTGGTGAAATCTTGTAATTTCACTGTTATATCAGACGTCTTTAGAGTCGGACGCTTGCCTGGAGACTTTTGAGCAGCAGTTTCAGTAGTTTCCTTGGTAGTTCTTGATGGTGATTTTCGCGCGGGAAACTTGGAGGCCGACTTGCGACTCGGTGACTTTCTCGAGGGAGATTTGCGCGACGGCGACTTACGGCCAGAAGTCTGCGCGGGGGGCGAACTTTTCCTTGGCCGTCCGGGAGACCGTGAAGGCGAGGCAACTTTCCGAGTGCGCGGAGGACTAACCTCCGCTACACTAGGCCTTATCCGACCGCTTCTCGTAGACATTGCTAGAACCAAACCACACACGCGTTAGCCAACTCGTTTTTTGTTGATCCAAAATTAACACTGCACTTAGCACGATTACGGCACGTGTTTACTTACTTGTCAGAGAGATTGTATATTCATTGATTCAACAATAAATTACAATAAAATCTGAATTATTTTTGTTTACAGACGCCAAATTCACAACAATACACAACACAATCTCCAAACGCCACACAATCACACAAGCGAAACGCAAATCCACAACGCCAAGCGCCAACGACGCCGAGGAATTTATTTGAAAGGCGGCCTGTGATTGGCTAAAAATAGTTGCCGCTATATTTATCCCGGAAGTACAAAACTTCTCTCTCACATAACTTACGTTATAGTGATAGAGAAAGATAGATTAAGGTGACTGCTGCTGTCATTAACTTCTCATGTTGGTGTTTCTGTTTCCTAATACACTTTGCGGAGAAAATCGATCAACATACCAATTTTCATATAATACCGATTTTTTTAATGCGAAAAGAAAAGGCGAAGTGATGGTCTAGCTAGCGTGACTCGCTCGACGTTTGACTGAATATGCTCTCCGGATCACGGAATCTTAATTCTTAGGGTCGGCGCACTGAAAAGTTCATACAATATTATTATTATTATTATCACCCAGACATGTCCCACTGCAGGGCATAGACCTCCCTCTCCTTCTTCCACTTTTCCTACAATAGGAAAATTTATTTTAAATTTATTTACTTTATCGTGCATCGGGTCATTGGACGACTCGGTGTCCCACACAAAAAGAAGAAGAACGTGTATACAGGATGTAAAAATATTAGCTGCAAATATTTTAAGGGCTGAATCAGCCCATGAAACTGATCAACTTTCCCCAAGAAGCATAGGTCCAAAATGTGAAAAAAAAATTCGGACCTTCCCGACCGACCAAGTCAATTCGTATGGGAGGTCCAAAAATTTTTCTCATTTTTTTTTATGTGTCTTGGAGAAAGTAAAGTAATCAGTTTCATAGGCTGATTCACCCCTTAAAATATTTGCAGCTAATATTTTTACACCTTATTATATCTCATAAAAAAGATAATATTATTATCGGTCGCACAATTTGAGGGCCAACTTTAAACTTAAAGATCTTATCTTATCCGAAATCATCGCACTGTTGGGCAGGGCCTCCCTCTTCTCTTTCCATCCAGTTCTGTCCTGGGCTTCCGTATGCCAGTCGTTTAAAAACTTGTCCCTGCTCGTCGCGCCACCTACGACGGGGTCTGCGGGTGCCTGGCTACCACAAAGTAGACGTTTTTTTGCCCACACTTCTGACATGTTATATAGGAATAAATTAATAATAAAAACATTTTAATAATAAAAATAATTTTATTCAGTTCAGTGAAACAACAACAAAATATGTACTTGCGGATATAAACATTTACGAAATGCAAAATATGTGCCCGCTGTGATGCCCACTTTGTAATGAAAATGCAAACAAACACCCGTGCTTAACACGCTATTATAGGTCTGAATAGTTATTTTTGAAAACCCTATTGAAAACCACCTTCCAGTTATATACTATCTTATATTAGACGTGACTTTTCACTCCTACGTACCTATAAGAAGAATAAAAATAATAAAATAGCAGATGTGCACTTAAATAGAAAAGAAAGCATTAGCTAAACTAACACTTATTCAAATCAAGATTGTATTTTTTGTTGAATAAATTTCAATACATCTTTACTTCTAATTCTGAACTAGAAATATCACATTAAAATACAAAATATTATGTCCCTGATATTAAACTCGTTGTTTGAAAGTATAATATTACCAACCAACAGTTACAATACCCTCTATTCTGACAGGTAGTTTCAGCAGAGTACTTGTATGTGTAAGTATCAAATCTCAGTGACTCTTGATTCTTCATTTTACGCATTTTTACAGCGGATCCAGTACCCTCTAATTTATCTTAATTTCATTAATCAAATGTCAGTAAAAAATGGATGACCAATTAAATGCTGCCTGTCAAAATCGAGATCATCAGAGCATAATATAAATCTAATTCTTTATACGATTTAAATATGACTTTGTGTTAAAATGACAGTGCCATGATCATAGTTCTAAGCAATCTCCCACCACATTTGTAATCGCATGCAGTTCAATATAAACTAGTAATGGGGCAAATAGAGACAGAATAACATGTATACTCTTCGTACTTCTTCTAATCTTGGTTCTGAACTTACAACTGACCTTTTTGCACACTGCACACATATCTATCAGCCTACAACATTTACAATATTATCTGAAACTTATTACACCTATACAATATGAATACCTAGGTGGTTTGAATCCATGCAATACCCTCTGCTTTGCTTGTACCGGATTTACCAATATTTCTCAAGGGACTTGACTAAATCCATGGGATCTGTGTTGGGTCCGTGACGCTCTACCGGCACTCCGTCCTTGTCAACGATGAACTTGGTGAAATTCCACTTGATAAAGCTTCCCAGAGTGCCGCCTTGCTTGTGCTGGAAAGAATAAAGAGTTTATGTATTTATTATCATTTTTTAATTGTATTAAGTATAAAGTATATGTATTTTGCCGTGTGATGCCGGCTTAGAATAGCATCACCCCATTTCTTTCCCGTGGGTGTCGTAGCAACCGACTAAGGGGCTCGAGGGTTTCATGTGTATTGCAATTTTAGGCGATAGGCTGACAACCTGTCACTATAGTGATACACGACTTATCTAAAACGTATCAAATATATTACGGTCGTTAGCGCTCTGCCTAACCCGCCAGGGTTATAGGTGTGATTTATGTATGTATGTGTGTGTATATGTATTTATTTACACTGTCTGCTCTAGAAGTTCATAATATTTATTTTGTGTTATCTATAAAATTATGTTTTTAGTTTATAGCGACGGCGATCACATTTACCCTACCATAAATCCCGATTTGGTATACATTGCTGGTTACTGTTTGGGCAACATTACAACAAAGTCAATATAACGGGCATTGTATATCGATTAGGGAGTAATGGTAGGGTTAATTTAATCGCAATTTAAGTTAGTAAGGCTGCTAATGATGGATGGCTAAAGTTACAAAAGGATGATCGTAAAAACTCCGGTTCATAAAAGTAACAACCAGTAACTGTGTACCTAATACAATAAAATAAGAGGATTATAATTATTATAATCTTAAATCCGTCCCGGTATATCATTATAATGTATAGCTCTTTATATTCTTTGATTTTATACTATTTCTGTGTTTTTCGTGTTTCTTTTTCCATGTAAAATATTTTTTTAAAAATATAAATAATTATTTTTGCGTAGAAAGAATGTCTACGGAATAAGCATCTGAATAAAACATTAGGTATGTGTCTCGTACTCGTAGGGACTATTGATTGTGGTAGCCTTGAGCTAAAAACATAATAAACACACCCCTGGGTCTAGTGCAACCATCTGTACTTTCACATAAAATCAATAGTTGTTATTAAATACAAATAGGCTATGGATGCGCAAATACGATAGCGTTATATACTGCAGGTCAGTGTTAGTTAGCGGATGTCATAATTAATTCATGAGCTTAAGTCATGATCATGACAAGGCATAGTTTTTACTAGATTTTTGGTATCTAAATTCGGCAATACATTACTAATTCATGATAAAAAATGTCTATCAAATGATAGCTAATAGATAATCGGCTTTGAGTTGACTAGTTTGCCTTATCAAATGTCTGCAATATTAGAAAACAACATGATTTAGTATAATTATCTTTCAATTCTAAGCCTACTGAAGATAAATGATGCAGAATAATTATGACAATTTTATTTACTTAGCTAATGTCCAAAGGACGTTCTTGATCTGAATAAGGTGGAAAGGGGACACAAAGAAAATGTACCTAGTTAATTAATAGAGATTTTCATGTTTACTGATCTTTAAAAAAAAATTAAAAGTGAAATGAGTTATGACAATATTATAGAGAAGTGTTAAATTAGAGCTTATATAATTTAGAGTACTGAACATACATCTCAATATGAGTGACATAAATATGTAGTGACATCACTAGTTAGTACACACACCATTGGTAAATTACAAAATCAATAGTCATAGACCATGATGTAATGAATAACTGTTGTAAAAAATGTTACTCCAGTTCTGTAGCTAATCTATGTGATAAAAATAATCTGATAGCAAATAGATATCATGTTTGGTTAATGGGTTATAGTATATACCTTTATGTAGTAAAAAATAAAGTAATATTATCTAGTTTTGATACTTCAATAAATAAATAAGTCTGATCTAGAAAATATAAGACCTGCATAAGACAAAGTAGTTTTAACCATTCTAAGCATTTGTATTTGCATTCATATAAGCTTTAGCATTCTAAGCATTTGTAAATCTTAGAGTTTTAAATTTAAAATAATAATTATGTAAGTATAAGAATTGATGATGAAATTCTCTTATCCCTCGCAAGGGACAAAGGGATCTCAGTACAAGAATTATTAGAAAGAAAAAGTAAATATACCTTCAAAAACTTCCACAGAGGGTGAGCCGAGTCTCCATTCACATCCACCTTCTCGAACATGTCAAACTTGACTTTACGGTCAGCCAAGAAGCACTGCAGCTGCTCTGGGTTGCCTGGCTCCTGGCCAGCAAACTGGTTACAGGGGAACGCCAAGATACGCAGCCCTTGAATATGAAAAAAAAACATATTATATTAAATGATCACTCCCATTCGTTAGCCATTGGCTAATTCTCCCATTCTTTGGCTTTTTTCCCATTTTATGTTTTATCTTATAATTAATTATTATTAATACGTACTTCTAATTTTATATTAAATAAGAACAATTGACTTGTAAAATATATTTTTACCAATAAATGCTTGAATCTTCAACTAATATGGAAAGAGAACAATGTTCTACTTTATCAATCTTACAGGTAGGTGCCCTAATTAGAATGTTATGGATAACAATGAGTATTGGATTACTAGGTAGAGGTACTAAAATCATTATCACTCATAAGCTAAGAGACTTACCCTTGCTTTCGGCGTACTCGTCGTACAGCTGATTTAGCTGTTTGTAATTGTTAGCAGTGAGACCACACTGCGAAGCCACATTCACGATGAGGCAAACATGACCCTTGTACACATCCAGCTTCACCTCTTCTCCTTTGAGGTTCTTTGCTGTGAACTCGTGAATCGACTTCGCAGCTTTGTAGTCCGGCTGATCTGCCATTTTTCTACAAGCACAAGAGCACATTATAAGACCTCATAAATAGCACACAACACGTAAAAAAAAATAGAAATTACCAAGGATATGATGAAATGACACCAAACGACAAAAACAAACTCCCCAAGGTCACGCCGGGCCGGTTTGTTTGTCCCCGAGCTGATTTTGACAGATTTTGCGAAAAGGTCAAAATAGTGATGTACCAACAGCAAGATCCCGGTCCCGATCCCGGCTAATTAGTATTGCATAATATTTTTAGTACAAAAACTACTATTACTCACATGCCAGTACTCAATTGGGCTCTTGAAATACAAAGTACGTTCCCCACAATAGGCACAACAAGCCTAGAAAACGCTCTAAAACCGATTGTCATGATTTTATCGAGAAATAGGTTTAAATATGAACTTCGTTCAGATACTTATCTCAAGATAAACAATAAAATGTTCTAGAAACCACATACTACATCATACCTTATTTTATAAATATGTTCTATGTATAAAAAATATAAATGAAAAGTGTTGTATTTTTCCTGATATATCAAATTACTTTAGAATATTTTGCTCTTCCACAATAAATTGTTGTAATAATTATTTTTACCTGTGTTTTTACGTAACAGCTTTGAATTAATGTTTTGAACGCACTTTTGTTGACGTCAAAAAGCTTGTTCAGAAGCTATCTTCTTGTTATGAAAAGCATTAAGTTAAATTAACTCTTTTCTCTCGTTTTTTTTAAAAAGAAACAGACTAATATATAACCAGATTTAAAAAAAAAAAGAAAAATTTCCATAATATTTATATCCACGAGCACGAGTTGTTAAACAGCCTGTGTTTCTAGATTTTATGTTAGCGAGGTTTTTCTATAAATCGCATCTTAAAAACGTGCCACTGTCATACGGACGGAACCGGATTATAATATAATCTGTGGTCACATCACAAACTTGTCAAATACATTGTGTTGATTGGTTGTGTTTCTAGCTAGAATTCCAGTGGAATATTACAGATTTTCTTTAGCAATGGCGTTTTTGGCTTCAAATATACGTAGGTGCGTCAGCTTGAAGAACTTAAGCAGCCTAACCAGCGTCCAAACCGCGTCGTATCATGCTAACGTAAGTTGTTATTTTGTTGTGCAAGCAATGTCAAGGATTATCGATTTTTTTACGACGCAATGCTTTAGTTTATTGAATATTTTTAGGAAACTAAATTCTGCTAGTGTATATTTTGTAGCAGAGAACCAGTACAGACATTTTGCTTAATAGGTCAGTTACAACTTTCAATATTTCTTTTTAGGTTATTGACCATTACGAAAACCCACGGAATGTTGGGTCTCTGGACAAAAAGGATAAGAGTGTCGGCACAGGACTTGTGGGCGCACCAGCCTGCGGTGACGTCATGAAGCTACAGATCAAAGTTGACGAGAATGGCAAGATCATTGACGCCAAGTTCAAAACATTTGGCTGTGGCTCAGCAATCGCCTCAAGCTCGCTGGCTACCGAGTGGGTCAAAGGAAAGACAGTAGATGAAGCCCTCAAGCTGAAGAATACTGATATTGCTAAGGAGCTTTCTCTGCCTCCAGTCAAACTGCATTGTTCTAGTAAGTATTTTAGATCTGCTATCTTGAGTAATAGATGATAACATTATTACTGATAAGACTAATCTTCACATTTTATAAGATTTTATATGCTGTATTGATCACCAGGATTAACCCACCTGTTATATTAACAATCAGAGTTGATCAAAATTATGCTGGTAAAATAATATATGTCATGCCCTTTGATATATGCATTGCATAGTAGCACAACATAACAAATAATAAATAGAAACAAAGCAGATTAGAAACTACCTCTTGTAAAATTACTATTAATTATAATATTTCTTTCCAGTGTTGGCAGAAGATGCTATAAAGGCAGCTCTTTCAGACTACAGAATCAAAAACCAGACCCCCAAGAAGGAAAATTAAAGCTTGCAAAACACATTGGATTAGGGTTTTCGAATATATCTGTGATTGACATAAAGATGGACTTATGGAAATGTAAACTTGTTGTACTTTTATAGTTAGGTGGGGTCTAGCTTACAAGTTCAGAAGTAGAACTATAAGAATGTAACTTGTAAAACTGACTTGTAAAGGCAATAAATCCAATGAAACATAGAAAAAAATCTAATAATTATCATTTGTATAGAAGCATAGTAATATTATGATGTTAATATCTATTAAGTTTCAACTTTTGTCACAGTTGATAAAATTTCTCATTAGAATACAGTGTAAAGCATAGCGTAGACTGTAAATGTTTTGTTTTAAATAAATTATATTATTGCTTTTATAAACAAATATGTTGTTTTTTTTGTGTATGTTGAGAGTAACTCAACTAAAATCTTAAATTTCATAAATAGTTATATTATGGCAAAGAAAACTGACAAACAACCTACAGATTGGTATATAAGTTTCAAATAAATAAAAAACACTCACATTATTATACCCTTTTATTAGAATATACTTAGTACTTACACATCAGTGCAAAACTCGGACTCTTATGAAGTTTTTACACAAATACAGTTTGATATGAGACCCAGGCCCACATGGAGAATATATTCCAAATAGTCAATGCTTATTCTACAATGTAGAAGAAATACACAGCAGCTTTACGCAAAAAAAATATTCAACTAACTTACAAATAAAATGCAAGATAAAATAATAAAATATGTTACTTGTTATATCATCAATGAGTTCTTTTCTGCTTTTTAAACAAGTCGCCAGTATGAAAATAAAATGGTACTAATAAATAGGGATAGTCTTAAATTTATTTGGAAAAATTTTTTTGCACAACTCTGCAACTCAATAATATATGAATAATTACGGGGCCCGTGTCTATATCGAGATGCCGAGTTTCTGCAGCGCAAGCTGCGCGGCGTCAGCTTTGGCCTGCTTCTTGTTGGCGCTGGCCACCGCCGGCTGGTATTCTGTGCCGGCTACTTTTACCTGTTGAGAGAAATTGCTTGTGTCAGCCCAGCATTTCTTGTTTGGCGAGCATTTGATTATAATAGTGTCACAATAAACATGTTCGTCGGCTCCATGCACAGCACAGGGCCCCAAGTCTGCTATTTTTGTCATTGTAACGCCATCGAAACTAAACTGACATTCCATTGCCACTGTTTTTACTATACTTCAAACTGTTAGCAGAATACGAAATGATCGAAATCATTCAACTCAGATCTAATCGACATCCAACTGGAACGATTTTGATTTAGCAGACTTAGGGCTCTGATCGGTTTTGTTGGAGGAATCGTCTAACAATAGGCATAACTGTCAAAATCGCGGTGTTGTCTGCTTCAACTGTCAAAATAGACCCGACGACGATGGTCTTGAAAGTTTGACAATCAGTCCCAAATAGAATCCGTATTAGTATGAAGCTGATTCGTATGATTGAGGTCTGAAGTGACTCGGTTCGTACGGAGCCAGTTTTTATCATGTCAACCCGGCTTTAGGGTGCGCCTCCATTGAAGCGGGGCTGCGCTAAACTAAGCTAAGCGCGGCACAGCGTTGCCGTTAGGGTACATTTTACACATTTGACGTACCTTTTTGGGCTCCCATGTGTAATGTGTAATCTTGCCAGTACATGTGTAATTTCTTTGAACTCACCGCCAAAATATCTCAATCAAAGAAATAAATGAGCGCTGCTGCGTATAGAGAAACGTAGAGAAAGCTAACTCATTTTATCTCCCTTGCTCTAGCAAAACTCCATATTAAAGCATCTCTTTCACTCATCACAGAAGCAGCGATCTCACTACCCAATTTACCATGTTTGTACCATGGCTAAAAAATGAGCTAAACCACCGTTTACCAAGCTACTTTTTCTAAGTGTTATTGAGTCATTCCTTGTACATACAGATTAAAAGAAAAAAGTAATGGCGTTTTCAATCCAAAAAACATCCAAAAAATTACTACAAAAAAAAGACTGCTGTTATGAGTGATTTGCGAAAAAAAAAAATGCTCATGTACACTTTTGTCACAATATGTACACTTTTTGCGGCGGATATGTGTATTTTGGGATCTCGGTTGCGGTTGCGGCAACACTGGCGCGGCATGAATTGACCAATCATGAGCCTCAAAATCCCTCAGTGGAGACACTGGATTGGTCAATTCATGCTCCAGTCAGATCAGCTTGGCACAGCCTCGCTTCAGTGGAGACGCGCCCTTAATCAGGGGTTTAAACACGCACAGAAATACGTAAGGCCTTAATAAATTCTGAAAAGCAAACCTTGAATAAGAAGTTCTTCTTGTGATCCGGCCCACACTCAAAGCAGAGGTTGTACTCGGGTGGTCCTAATTTCTGTTTACTGCAGTACTCGCCGAGTAGCGACACCGGATGCTTCCCGCCCGCCACCAGCGGCGCGGGACCGCGGCGCCCGGGGCGTTGGCCCCTCACCTAACATTATGAAAAGGCATGTCAGTTCATTGCTGTCGCGTAAGTGACTGATAGAACACAACGAAACAAAGTTCCAACACGCAAAACCATTCAAAACTAATAAATAGTGTGCTTATTGAAGCATTCTCTATTTTTAAGGCTAACCTGGCATAAAGTACCGGTTACCGTTTTCGAAGCCTATTCTGTTTGTTCTTCAAGCGTGACTTGATTCGGAGGGTAATAGCTATATTACCCCACATTGTCTACAACTAGATAGAAGGAACCTTGAATAGGCAACCAGAAATACATTCTATTGATCGAAAGCTCGGAGATATTTAATTTCAGACTATTGAGTGGCTATCAAATATTTATTCAAATCTGCTACCGCGCCGACTAAAGCCTTGAACTTTGTACTTTCTTGAAAGTCCTTGGACTTTGAACCAATATAACTACTTGGCCAAAGGTTTGCAACTTACAAAATCGATAAAATAAGTAGGTAATTAACCTGCCAGTTCTAGTTTTTTCCAATAATTCAAACAGCCTTGTAGGACCGACTATGAATGAATCATTTCCACTTCACACTTAATTGTACAGGCCTCGCAGAAAATGTGAATTGAATTTGTTTAAGTAATTCTAACATGTTAAAAGACATTCTGCCTGTAAAGGTTTTAAAAATTTGTTATTCAATGGTGACACCACCCACACACGATGGTTTAACGACCATAAAATAATTTGTCAGATGTGGCGACAAAAACATTACTGTTGTCCACGCTTTGCCTGCCCCGTATGGGATATAGGCGTGATTTGTTATGTCGTTTATAATTCACGACTGGAACAACTTTTACACTTACCTTGAGATTATTGCAATGTGGTGCTGGCTTAGAACTGCATGACCCGAATTGCTCTCGTGACTAATAGATAAATATTTCATCCGGGGAATGGACCGTAGTGTTCCCTGTGACCGACTGTAACAGCTTACAATCAGCCTGCCTAGCGTGTTGAGTATGGCAATACTCCCCGATAGGGGAAGGCCCTTGATCAGAAACAGAGCTTCAACCTACGCTACTCCGACAAAACACATGAAGTCCATGCCCAGGAGTTTACTATCGTGGCTTCGTGGCTTTTACAATAATGCCAGACCCTGATGGCATGTATGTAGGCTATAGGTATGGCCCACTTTCTCGGATATTCAGCTTGTTTTATACCACCTGCTACAGTAAAACCTAGATATAACAGTCTACTTACGCCTGCTCCCTTTCCTCGACCAGGCGCTTCCTCCTTCGCCTGCAGCCCTTTAGTATCCAGTTTGACCTCGAGCAGTAAGGGCTGAAGGGTGCCCGTGCCCTCTTTGCCCAGCCCTTGGCCCGGAGTCCATCCCATCTTCTGCAGCAACGCCATCCCCATACCGCCTTGAACGGGCGCAGCACGTTGAAGCTGATCCTAGATATAACCGTATTTGTTAATGTTTGAGCTAAGATTGTTGGGATAATCACGACGATGAATTCCGACAATAATTATATTTTTTATGAATTGACAATACAATAAAAATACTTTATTTATTAATTACGACGTCACATTTTTTGTTTGTGGCGTTTATACCTGTTAGACAAAATTTTGCAAAATATTGACAACTTTGGACAATTTGTAGTGTCCTTTTCTTGGATATACTTACCTATCCGTGAGGAGTATGTGAGGTAGCTAACATGTACCGATGTAGCAGTAGACAGTGCAGAATAGACGTAGCTTTACCATCGCGGCGCGCCTTATAAGAAGCTGCAACAAATATTCATGAAATCCCCCGTAATAGGGTAGTTTTTCAATGAGCTAACTCGATTTATTATTGTTGTACAGCTCAAAGAATAACCACTATTAGTTTTAGACTGACTTTTATATATACATATTTATCAATATTAATAGAGATATAAATATACGCTTCAGTTCATAGAATTTAAAAACAAATACATAATAATTAGTATGTAAATACTTTGTTTAACTAACCGATCTTGAATAAAACAATAAATTATAAATAAATATAATATGAAAAACTTAGTTAAAACGCCATCCGAGGCTAGGTGCTGCCCCCATTATTCCTTAAAATTTAAAACTCTGTGAAAACCTAATTTATCGAAAATCTGGAAGCTAATATAGCAGTACAGATACTGAAAATTATTTACAGAATTTTTTATCAGTAAAAAATAGTTCAGTGTTGTTACAGACAGCAAAATAAGCCCTAAAGTGGCCACTGGTTATTTGCAACTACTGTTACTCGTTCAATATTTCTAAAGAACAATCTGTAAATAAGCTGCACTATCTGTAGTACGTTAATCTCGGCTCGCGGTTTCACGATAATTTATGTTTTAATTGAGTTATGTATTTTAAAGTGACGAGGGAAGCACTGAGGCAGCACCTAGATTTGACTGGCGTCTTAACCCCGATTGCTATTTTTGAATTTAATTTATTTTATAAGTTATAATATAAAGCGTCAGTCATTTTTAAAGGGGAAATATGAATATTTGTATGCACTCAGTATAACATTTTTGCCTTGAGCCTACTAGACACTCAAGTTTTACTGACAAATAAGACCGAAGTAGACGACACTAGGTCTTACACAGCAGTAAATCAGGGCCTGTTTCACAAACTTAACAAGTTACCAATATACAAGTCTACTTGTAACTTAGTAACGCAAGTTGTTGTGAAACACCAAAGTCCCGTGAATGTCTAGATGGCAGGCAGTTGTTTTCGATCACGAAATGGTGTAATGAGCAAACTTCATGAGTTTACCCGTTACACGAGAAAGAAATTATTTTTGTGTGATGGTTACAACAACAATCCTTTGTGTTAAGGAAACAGCGTCAAACCTCACGCGTATCAAACTAATAATAAAAAGAAAACAAATTTTGACTAAGACTTATGAAACTACACTTTTATACAATATGTAGTTGCAAAAATAAATTTTTAGTCAGTTTACATTAAAATACAGCAAGTTACATTGCCCGAGAGGTTTTGCGTTATTTCCGCATTGTGCGTGTAAAATGATGCTTTATATAGTAAATACACAAAATAAATGTCATACATATAGTCAAATGTCATAAAAAATATGTCACAAAGGTCACAGACAAGAGAGAGAGAGAGAGAGAGAGAGAGAGAGAGAGAGAGAGAGAGAGAGAGAGAGAGAGAGAGAGAGAGAGAGAGAGAGAGAGAGAGAGAGAGAGAGAGAGAGAGAGAGAGAGAGAGAGAGAGAGAGAGAGAGAGAGAGAGAGAGAGAGAGCGACGCAAATGACATTTTGCTCTGTGTTAATTATTTTATCTAGATTTGAAGAATCGTGTGGCACTTGATTATAGTAAAATACTGTAGCAATTCAGGAATCATTCTGTACCACAACTCTGTCAAACTAAGAAATATACTGTTTAAAATTCAATTACGTATAAGAACAAAAATAAATATAAATACAACCAAATACGTGTTTGTGTATATAATAATAGATAAGTGATGATAATGTTTTGTAAAGTCTAGAAATGTTATTGTAGCCATCAAACAACAAATACAGGTCAGAAGGAATAATACAATTTGTATTATAAGTTCTGACCGCGCCCCCTGCACGCAACACGCAATAGCTGAAGCTGAAAGAAAATATATTCGCAGTACTAAAGTGTCAGACGAACTGAGGGGCGCCATTTCATATAGCTACAACTTATTAATTTCACAAGTGTAAATTGCTTAGTACAAATAGTTACAAAAAGAATTTAAACTTGTGAACATGTAACTGTAATGTATAACTTTATGAAACAGGGCCCAACACATATTAATGAAAGTTGTTATAGACCTACAACAGAATATTCATCGGCTATATGTATAGTTTCATTTCGTATGACACTTTTATACAGATTTCTATTGCAATTTCTTTAGTCATCACGTTGTGAAGACAGACTGATTCATCAGAAATGTCCATTTAATTTTCATGACTCACGTAAAATAGGTGATGGTTTTGCTAGCGTTACATTTGAAAACAATGTGAAAACTTTTTGATCAAAAATTCTATGGAGAATAAATATCAATATATCATACACTATTTAGGAACTCTGTTCAAATTCATTATTGGACAGGACAAATCAGATGAGATGATGCACAACTTAATTTTATATAGCGAATACTTTTATAGACCGATTAATTGTTATGTTTTTGTCCGCAAACTAATGACTCTTGATCACATGTGAGTGGAGTGGCGAGTCAATGCAATCGGCGGAGTTTGTAGAAACCGAGTTACTGAAGAAAGGATCTGTAAAAGCCGCTACTTCCGATAGTGACAGAAAAATACATTTTCAAGTGTAAACACTTCGCAAACTTTGCCCCAAATTTGAGGATATATGTATTATGTTTTTCTTTCAGTTTTTAACACCCAACAAAACAACAGTTTTCTTCAGTAAAACGTTAACACGGTACTCTGTTAGGCCTCCCATATAAAATTGGTCAGCCAACCAAGTCAATTTGTATGAGAGGTCAGTTTTTTTTCTCGTATTTTGACCTATGTTCCTTGGGGAAAGTTGTCCAGTATTATGGGAAAAATATGTAGCATTTTTTTTCCACCCTGTATAGATCCTTTCTTCAAAAATTTGGATAATACGAACATTCTAGCTCGAAAGGTCGTTTCGTATCACCACGTCTTAGCTTTACCTAGTGAAACTGTAATACAGCGTGGTAAGTGTTTGCCGTGTGATGCCGGCATAGAATAGCATCACCCCAACTCTTCCCGCGGGTTTTGTAAGAGGCAACTATGGGACTTGAGGATTTCATGTGTATTACCACGTATTACAACTTTAGGCGACAGGCTGACAACCGTGGTACACGAATCATCCCTCAATACTTGTTAGACGTGGCGATAACGCTCTGCCTACCTAGGGCTAAGGCGTGATATGTGTATGTAAGTGTATGGGGTACCTTCTTGGCCCAGGCCTGCGTGCCGGTGGCGAGCTCGCGCGGCGTGAGGATGTGCGCGCCGGTGGAGCCGGTGAACTGGCCCAGAGACTTGTCTGGCAAGAACCCGAACTGGTGGCGAGAGAGCTACGTTACGGTTAAACAGGGGCATACGGGAAACAAACAAGTAAAACATATGTACAGGTTTTGGACTGGGTCATTAATAAAATATAAAAGTTGTTCGCTATTGTCCAAGAATACTACGGACTTAATTACCTTTTTGTTAGAAATTTAATACAAACAAAACAAGCGGAAAAATTTTCACGCCACCGATGGGATTCGAACGCACTTCTTCAGACTAGCCGGGCCGCGTAAATACAAACCCGACTACAACACAGACATCCATACTCTGTGTTGTAGTCTGGTTGGTACAGAGTTCGGACGTACAAACCCGACTACAACACAGAGCACTCATACCAGCCTCTTCGCAATTACATTAGTTTTGAAATGCCCTGTGTCGGTTCTGGCACATCGCCGGCCCCTGCCGGGGCACGCTCGCTCCGCTCGCTCGGCTCGTGCGTTGTGGACGCAGTTCTAACCTAACCTAACCTAACCTGGCGTTGACGCCAGGTTAGGATAGGTTGTGTCTAACAAACCTATGTTTGAGCTTGAGTTGCTTTTGTATTTATCATTAAAATATCATTAATCATTAAAATATCAGTAATCATTAAAATATCATTAATCATTAAAATATCATTAATCATTAAAATATCCTTAATCATTGAAATATCATTAACCATTAAAATATCATTAATCATTAAAATATCATTAATCATTACACAGCCATTAATCATTAAAATGTCATTAATCATTAAAATGCCATTATTCATTAAAATTTCGTTAAGCATTTACGTATGATTAATCATTAAAATTATCATTAATCATTAAAATATCATTAATCATTAAAATATCATTATACATTAAAATATCATTATACATTAAAATATCATTAATCATTAAAATATCATTAATCATTAAAATATCATTAATCATTACAAAGCCATTAATCATTAAAATGCCATTATTCATTAAAATTTCGTTAAGCATTTACGTATGATTAATCATTAAAATTATCATTAATCGTTTCAGTAATTATTCATTATGATTGGTTATTCATCATTTAAAATATCATTAAGCTACAATTTATCATTAAAACATCATTAGGTAATCGCTAAAATAATAACAATCACAATCGTTAACTCGGCATTGATCATTTATCGATGATGTCTGTGTTGTAGTCGCCTTTGTAGCATAATTTAATGTTCCAACCCGACTACAGCACAGACAGTCCCCTGTCTGTGCTGTAGTCCGGTTTGTACTAACGCAGCCGGGCCGACTCAATGATTTGCTTTTCACTACGGACCTCATAACTTTTCAAAATATTCAAAGTAAAATAAAAATAAATGTAAGTGTTCTGACGCCATCAACAATAGCAATGTTTGACGTCATACATTCCTATTTTCATATTAAAATACTGTTTTAAACCGTTTTAAAAAGTAGCTCATTTGACCTGCCAGTCCACAACCCTATTATTACTTGAAGTTAAAATATTCAATAACTAGCGGCCTGCCCCAGCGGCTGCGCCCGCTGCAACTCATTTTCCCGTGGGAATAAGGATTTTTCCCGGCAAGTATTATATATAAAAACCTTCGTCTTGAATCACTTTATCTATTAAAAAACTTACATCAAAATCCGTTGTGTAGTTTTAAAGATTTAAGCAAACATACATACAGACTGACACGAAAAGCGACTTTGATTTATACTATGTAGTGATTGTGATGTTGTGGTAAAATGCTATGATCCTTACCCCTCGAGGACTATGTAGCTCATTCTGTTCCTGTTCCTTGCGTATCATCGCTATCTTTTGCGACACGATCGAAGCGTAGTCCTAGAAAAAAAAAACAGAGTGAGTAGTAGTTCAGTTCTTCATC
The DNA here is from genome assembly GCA_029255805.1 of Keiferia lycopersicella. Classification (NCBI taxonomy): domain Eukaryota; kingdom Metazoa; phylum Arthropoda; class Insecta; order Lepidoptera; family Gelechiidae; genus Keiferia; species Keiferia lycopersicella. Next base: position 8,452,145 of record JARACZ010000009.1, on the reverse strand, counting down.
ATCATCATTTCAGCCGTAAGAAGTCCACTGCTGAACATAGGCCTCCCCTAAAGATTTCCACCTTGTCCGGTTAGAAGCGGCCTGCATCCAGCATTTTCCCGCGGACATGACCAGATCGTCTGTCTATCTCGCGGGGGGCGTCCTATGCTGCTGCCGATACGTGGTCTTATTAGCGTGGTTATAGATAGATAGATAAACTCTTTATTGCTTACAAGGAACAGTATTAAAACACAAAACGGCACAAAAAACTAAAACTAAGCAAATGCGTCCTTATCGTTTGTAGCGATCTCTTCCAGGCAATCTCTACCTTTACAGAGACAGCTTAACAATTACAGGTTATTAAGTAATTTATGTTCAATCTATTCTCCTCTCATGGACACCGAAGTCGTCCAACGAGACAAAGGACCCTAGTGTAAGAATGTTTCAACTGCCTTTTACATGTAGCAGGCTACTGACATAGTTGTGTGACGATCGCCGTCTAAGTTATCGTAGACAGCAACCGGGACCTACGGCTTAACCATTGTTCTCCGGACAATCGGGTGGTTCAGCCCGCAATGTCCTAATCTAGCAGCAGCGGTTCCTGAGAATATCTACCTACAATATCTTGCACGGCGCTCGCCAATCAGCCTGCCAAGCGTGGTGAGTATGGCAATATCCCTTAGGGAGGCCTATGTCTACCAGTGCACTTTTGTGGCTGTAGAAGTAGAAGTTACACGTATAAATGAAATAGAACAATTTCGAAGCGTAATATACTTACAATTTTAGGTGGTTCTAATCCCGGTGGGTATGCTTGCGGGCCCGGCGCCGGCAGCGCGGGCAATCCCGCGGGTACTGACGCTAGCTCTACAAAAAGACATAGTTTTAAATAAGTATAGGTCAAGCTGATTATAAGCATGTTATACATTATTGTTATATGACATTATATGTTGAAAGTTAATGATGCTGACGAATACATACGCGATCCTGATGTGAAGTTCTTGGCATACGGGGGCGCGGCGGGCGAGGCGGGCGTGGCGGGCGCGGCGAGGGCGGCGGCCAGCGCCGCGGGGACGGGCGGGGGCGAAGGCAGGGCCAGCGCCGCGGGGGCTGACGGCGGCGACGCCAAGCCCAGCGCTGCGGGGACGGCCGGGGGCGCCGGCAGGGCCAGCGCCGCGGGGACGGCCGGCGGCGCGGGCAGCGCTAGCGACGCTGATCTGACAGGACAAAAAATTATCATTCTGACTCAATTTAAGACGGGATTCTTACCGGGATACAATTTTGATGAATTGTCCGACATTTAAACCTAGTTATAACCATAGGCCATGATCACGGAACAACTGATGTTTTCAGGTGGGTAGATGGAGACTGAATATTTATTGGTAGGTACGCGTTTTTGCATACCCTCTTCCTACGATTCTGTCGATCACTACCGGAACAGTACGTGTGAATAGTGTATGTACCGGAACAGTTGTGAGTCAGTATGTAAGGGCGAAAGTTTGAAAGAGTTCATTAAAATTCATTGATATGGAGTTATCTACGCATTGTATAGGCTTTCCCATACAAATGACAGCTCGTTTTGCGGGCTTAATTGAAGCGCCTCCTACGTTAGCTTCTCGTATTTGATTTCTTTGTTTGCCAGCGTCAAAACGGCGACTTCAATTTAGTTCCTCGTACTTTCTTATTTGCTTTCCTTGCCTGCCAGCGCCACAATGACGACTTACAATGAGTGCCACCAATGTTGTAGCACGTCTAACACATCTGAGAAGGCGTAGGTTCGTATCCTATTGGTGCCGTATTTTTTTTTTACTTTTTTCGTCTGTATTAACTGTGTAACAAAAAGTAAATGATTCAGCGATAATAAATGAATAAATGGTACTTACTTCTTTGGTTCAGAAGCCTTGTCTTTACTATCATGTTTGGAGCCTAGCTTTGCGACTTGCTGAAAAAAGAAGAATAAGATTTGTTTAAATCTCTTGATCACTATGAAAACATATTTGAGGAACTGTACTAATATAAATCCTTCGTGTTTAAGAATTCAAACTTGATCCCATTAAGGAAATTATTCAGTATGATGATAAAGTGCCCGATTTAATATATTTCCTTCAAAACACGGAGGTGTTAGGAAAAGTACTACGTTTCTTTCAAGGGATGAACCAGTCCATGCAACTGAATAAATTTCCCAAGGACTATGTTCCTATAAGATCAAAGAAGTATGAAAAAAAATTGGACCTTACAACCTTATTCGATCGACTTGTATGGGAGATTTTTTTTTAATTTCTACTTATTTTCCTTGGGGAAAGTTGGGCAAGATCACCCCTTAAAAGGAACTTAATACTTATCCAACACCTTGTATAAATAGGTACAGTCAACAGTTTGACTGTCAAACTGAACACAAATATTTCAAACTCTGTGCCGTTGTTCTTATTACGCCAAACATTTTAGCTTCACCTGTCACTTTCCTTACAATTCGTGTTTATGAGGATCCTCTTCCGCATCTTCATAATGCGGAAATTCCGCAATTTTTATTGTTCCTCATCCGCTGCCGCCTCCATATTAAAAAAAATCTAAAATTCCTCTTCCGCTTCCGTTTCTTCATAGATTACGAAAAATCCTATCCTCATAGTTTATGAACAGTGTGAACAAAAGTATTATTTTTCGTCCCTTTTATCGCTTATTGTCTGTATCGACCTCTTCTTCTTCTGTTTCCTCATAAAGAAATCCGCATCCTCCAAGTCTGAGCTTGTTACTTCCTCTTCCTCATAACAGCTTTCTCATCAACGCTACTTACCATTTAAGTTATTAGTATGAACGGGATTATCACCACGATTATGTTTGTTTTTACCTCGATATTTCGAAGCGGTTACACGCTCCATGATCACCAGTAGACTGTTTTGGCGAATGTTGTCATCTTGCTAAGGGCAAACAATAATTTAAGTGTTGTGAACAACCGGGAAAATCTTAAAACATGCTACTTACCATGTCGTTCTTCTCGACGGGCACCCACTCGCTGGCCTTGTCGCGGTGCTGCGTGCCGGAAGACACCGGGAACTGGATGCGCAGCTCATCCTTGTTGGCTATAGGGACTATGGCACTCTTCACCGGTAGTGGGGCTCCGCCCTGGGTAAACAAAACACCTTATTTGTATAGGTAGTTAATACTGAAATCAAATATATCTAGAATTTTAGGAAATATATTTCCTAAACTATAACTCACTAACATACTACACTTCTCATCAAAGAAATCGGGACACTTTCGTTTTTATGTTTTGATAAAACACGAAACCTATAAAAAACTATTTCGAATTTGAGACATTTTACTGTGATTCGTACGAAACGTAAACTTGCAAGGTGTCCGGGATTTATGATGAGAAGTATATTACTAACTTACTCTACTCTATTATTATTTTTACTCAAAATAAATAACCATGTTTGTACCTTTTCTGTAGTGTCACGTTAAAAAGTGCATATAGAGGGCCACCAAATGGTTCCAGAAAACAGAATGGTTCAAAATATCTCATAAACTTTAATAAATTATTACTTTTGTTGTCTACGCAGCTAGTGAAACTTTATTTATAGAACTAAAAATCATTAATGTAAAAAGCTATTTTGAACCATTCGAGGTAGCCTTCTATATGCACTTTTTAACGTATATAACATAATTATCTGCCGTTCTTAGGATTTTTTAAAGGAATGATACTGCGCAAATTTTGAAACGGTAATCTACGGCATTACTCATTTCATAACATCCAACTTGACGCTGTCCAGAATGATTGTCATAATTATAGACGTTTCCAATCATCCCCAATAATCCAAATAGGTGCGTCAAAATCAGGCGAGTAGACTCGCGTGCTCGCCGCCTCACTCGACGCAGCCGGCTTTGCCGCGTGCCTCGGTCGGCGTGGTGCGACGCATACCTCGCAAGGCTGCTCGCCCGATGTGGACACACCTAATTAAACGCGAAACTACCTTTGAATTTGAACTTTGTATTTCACCGATGTTCCTTGCACTGACTTGTAAATTTTCGTGGGCTGAGAACAGATCGGCCTAAAATATAACTGCAAAGGAAATTCACCCTTAATTTTATAACAATAGGTGCTTTCTCCTTGATCAGTAATGGTTTCTTACATTTCTTACTATCGTCGTCGCTGCAAATCTGAAAAGCGTAGTTGATTTTAAAACGCTATATCTTTCGAAAAGCCGTGTGGTGCCGGCAGAGTAGAATAGCATCACCCCATCTTTTCTCGTGGGGGTCGTAAGAAGCGACCGAGGGAGTAACCCGACCCAAAATACAAAAATAGTAGAGATTTCAGCCGCTAAGCCAAGGGGGTTAGTTAGAGATTTCAATTTGTTACGTATTTTCAAGGTGTACGCATTGCTAAACATTATAACTGCAAAGAAAATTCACCCTTATATTCATAACAATAGGTGCTTTCTCCTTGACCAGGAACGGATGGTGGAATGCGATGGTGTCCTCGTTTTCACTGACGCCTTCGTCTCCAGAAGACACTGATGAGAGTTCACCCAGCGCCTCCTTCTTCGACAGGTGCTTGCAGAAATCGGTTAACTCGTCTACCGATTTACCTGCGAAAAAAATACATTATTTTGTATTGAAAAGTAAGCAAAAGTTGATTATTTTTATTTTGTAATAAAAAAAGAAGAACACTATATAACCCTAACGCAAAAGCATAGAAAAAGATACTGGCTTTCAATCACTTTGTCATCCCATGTTGCTAACGCATTCAAGCACCGAAACGGGCAAAAGTGGTCTTTACTTCATTATCTTTTATCGTGTATCATCTGAATCACTAACCAAAATATGAACCAAAAAATTACTAGTTTTAAAATGATGCTTGACCACACAGTTTTGACAATTACAAACCGACTGTATGGCCCATAGACATTCTATAAATAGAAAGATTATTAAGGTCAGTTGTATAGCCGCTATAATTTAGCTTGTCGTATGCGTGTTTTCAACATGATGATGGCGTTCCTTCTGCTTCTAGAAGATTTTATCTGCAAGAACAAACCTCCCGACTGTATGGCGGCCATGACTTGGCTCCTGGTGTGGGGCGGCAGGGCGGCGGCGCCGGCGGGCACTGCGCCGTTCTTCAACATATTGATGGCATTCCTTCTGGCTACTTCTAGAAGACGCTTCTTCTCGCTATCTGCTAGTTTTACGCCTGTTGGTGATCTGTAAATGTACACACAACTTTGCATTATAATTGAAATGTTTCGTTTAAGATGTGTGTGATTACAGTGCATAACGCCTCACTCTTGGACAGCTTAATTCATGACGATTTTATGCAAAAACTGTAGCACCCAGCGAGCTTACTTAGCCTCCCAGGCACCAAATGTATAAACGCGTGCTACTGAAAACTCTGGATGATGATATATTTAGTCTACGAACCGCGTAACGTAAATTACTATGAGCCACTATGAGCCTTTTTTCGTAGCAATGCCAGCTTTCGACCTTATAACGATTGCCGCCACAAATACCATCATCATTCTCCTTGCCTTATCCCGTTTCTCTGTCGGGGTAAGTTAGAAAACCTACAGGATTTGACAATTGACTGTGAATCCTTCTCTTACCTAGACCTGGTCCTCCTCCTGCTGTCTCTTCTTGGATCGTACTTCCTCCGGGACCTGGAGGTGGACCGTCGTCTCGACCGCGACCTGGAGCGGTGCCGCGAGCGGCTGCGGCGGTACTTGGAGGAACTGTGGTATTTCTTGGATGGCGTGCGTGAACGGGAACGACGGGATTTGCTTCTGGACCTGCCCATTTTATTATTAATTAGTATTTATCTCAGAATCCGTTTTAGGAACAGGAACTCTTAGGAACACACTAACTCTTTCATACATAATCATGAATATAAATATGTAATAATTTATGTAAATATATAATAGCTGCTAGGGTATTAATATATAATAATAATAATAATAATAAGCCCGCAGGGCAGCTTGTGGCGAGCTGTTGGGGAGTAGCGACCCCACGGACCTGAGTGCTCCCGGGGGAAGTCCCTGCTCTTCACCTGCGGCTTGCCTTCACCGGCCGGCCGCAGTGAACAATGACGAGGAGCAGATCCCCCACCTCTGGCTTGCCTTCACCGGCCGGTCAGAGTGGAGTCGCGAGAGCTTCGGCTCGAGGAGTGCATGTGGAGCGTAAGTGGCGAGTGGGCGCACGTGATGGGACCCTCTAAGGATGCAAATGATCGTGCGTTTAAAGTCCAGCAATACCTCTGGACCCCTAAGCTGCTCATAGAAATGTTGCCCCTTTGCCGTTCCTTGTGCGTTCGGCCGTTTTATGGGGCCCATTCTGTCGAGTTAGCAAGTCACCGTCTGCCATTTTGTTTCGTGTTTTTCAACATAGATCAGGCAGGCGCCATAGTTCTCTCCATAGTCCAGTTAACCATCCTTTCGGCACCCCACCCCAATAGTCCAGTTATTTTAATTTGCTTCCATAAATTCCACAATAACCCTGCACCGTCCAGGGATTGTCCGTGAGTGCATTCACTAGTGTACTTAGGGATAAGTCCTGAACGGTGTACACTTACAACTTTAGATTATATGGTATTAGAAAGGCCTCTGTGCTGTTGGCTTTGGCCCCACGCATGCCTCAAAAGGACCGGGTCCCTGTGGGTCCGAGATTCTATAAGATACCAACATAATAATAATAATAATAAGTGAACTTTTAAAAAATACCCTTACACTTTAAGCAAATTTCCCTTTCTTTAAATCAAACATTAAAAATGCTTATATTGTACCAAATATTTTTATTGCAATTTTTTCCATGTTTTCAGTGTTTTGTAAAATTAAGTAATATGTATTGTATTGTGCCGTGTGATGCCGGCTTAGAATAGCATCACCCCATTTCTTTCCCGTGGGTGTCGTAGGAGGCGACTGAGGGACTCGAGGGTTTTAAGTGTATTGCAATTTTAGGCGACAGGCTGACAACCTGTCACTATAGTGATACATGGCTTATCTGCAACGACCCTCAAATGTTGTCAGACATGGCGATAACGACCGTAATTTTGCGATCGTTATCGCTCTGCCTACCCCGCAAGGGATAAAGGCGTGATATGTGTATGTATGTATGTATGTATTGTATTGTATAAGAACTTACCTTTTACGGGATCTACTCCTGTCCCTTTTAGATTTGCTCTCAGAATGTTTATCTCTGTCAGAGTGTCTACTCTTCTTGGAGTGGCTCTTTTCATCATCAATTCTGAAATAATGAACATTCATAATTTGATAACTTTTCAAAACTGTAATGCATTAAATATATATCAACTACTACAAAGCCAGAATTTATACTATGTGAATAGAATATTTTATATAGATGAAAAAGAATGTATTTTTAAATCAATAAAATAACACACAATGAAAATTCATTCCTACTACCTAAACATAGCCACCATATTAAAGATTGATGGCTGATACACAACATAATTAAAAGGTGATTCACTTGTGTGTGTACAATAAAATAATGACCAAATAGCATGCCATCAAACAAATTAATACAAATACTGCTATTGTTGAATAGAAATTAATAAGTTCAAACAATACAGGGTGTCTTATCAAGATCAAAAGCATGTCCCCTGGGAAAAACTACCATTAGAGGCCATACCATCGTTAAATGCTATTGGTAATTTTGTTTTGATAGTTACAATTTTGCAGAATGCCGCCTGGTGGTTTGATTCATTGAAAAAAGTCAACTACAAGCAGCTTGCATCAATTCTATTTTAAGACTGATCAGCTATTGTATTTGAGTACATAACATGTTGCACCACACCTAATATAATAAAGAGTAAGAAGATATCGACAATCCACTGTTATATTTGCTACTTACAGTTTAGGATCATCTTCAACAAGCTTCTTCAGGCCTCCAGGATCAGATGTCTTTGGAAATTGAGAATTAGAGTCATCAGCCTTCTCTGAATCACTTGATGAATCTGTGTATTCCCCTTCTTCATACATTTTTGCCTTTTTCTTGGCTTCCTCTTCAGCTTGCTTCACAGTTTCCTCATAAACTGTGCTGAATTTCAAGTTTTTGATCTGAATTTTTGGTCCTTTAGACTTTTCATTATCAGGCGCTTCTCCTTTCTTGCCCTCCAGTTTAAAACGTAAGTCAGTTGAATCCAGCTTGTCAGTCTCCGGCATAGGTATTTTGCTAGCATCAATAATCTGGTGAACATAAGATTTATTATCATCTTCCTGTTTCACTGATACTCGTCTCTTTCGGTCTTCTTTTGGCTCTCTTTTGATCCTCTCCTTTTCTTCTTTGATAGCTACCTCCTCTTTCTTTACTATATTCTTGAGGAGCTCTAAATCCGGCTTGAGATCAGGAGTACGCGACCGGGATGGTGAGATGGACCTATCACGGTCCTTTTCTTTGCGTTTTTTGGACTTACTTTTCTTTCTTTTCTTGCGCTTGTGTGAGTACTCACTATCGGAGTCGCTGGAACTACTGCTACTTCTACTGCGCTTTTTCTTATCCTTTTTATGTTTCTTTTTGCTCTTTTTTGATTTCTTCAACGAAGCGTCGTCGATTTTAGGAGGATCAGCGTTGAACGCGCTGAACAGTTCGGAGAGAATCTCGCTTGAAGACTTGCCTGGCTCATCCTTGCAACGCTTCTTTTCAGGCGTTGTCTTTTCGCGTTTGATTAGTTTTTCGATCTTATCTATTAAACTAGTCGTCATGGCGGAGATACAACGTTCAGAACACAGAAGAAACCATTACTTTATAATATTTTTTACGAGAAAACTGTTGTTGTGGTTATAATAATTTGCCATTGATTGATTCAATCAAAATTACTACTCTGTGGATTCGATTGACAGCAGTAGTGTTGTACACAAATCGGAATTAAACAACTGTACGATATTCAAACCTAAATATTATGAGATGGCAATCCTGTTTTTCCCCTGCCGGTCGCTGTCGTCGTATCCCTATCTCTTTCTAACATGCTCCGTCTCGTTCTTCCACCCCTCCTCACAGGCGTGCACTCAAGAGGTCCAGAGTGCTATTAAAATCATTGGTGTTCTGTATTTCGCCGTGACTGGTCGTGTTAGCTAAACTGCTGGTAAGTTTCAAATTCTGTTTAAAAAATAATTTATTTTATTTTTGCTATAATAAATCTTACATATTTCAGCACCGCTGTACTGAATGTAAGTTTTTTATTTCAGTTTAGCTACCGTCAACGTCGAAATACGACAATTTTCTATCGATTTTATCGATCGTTTTATTTAAATATAATTTTAAAAATCCCTTGTTAAAAAAATGAGAATTTTCCAGAGAAATTATGGAAGAAAACATCGCGTCGCCTGCAATCTCGGAAAACGAGGCGGAAGTGGGCGCTGGTCAGCACGCGGCAGACATACCGGCGGCAATGGCGCGCAAACGCAAGGCTCCGCCCGAGTCCATGGAGACATCTAAGAGAAACTGCCAAGAGGACCAGATATTAAATAATTTGGTACAACAGGTCAGTTCAATCCAGAATTTTTTGCAAAGTGTCAACTGGTCACGTAATGGCCCCGCGATGCACCAAGATAAGGGTTATGTTGATGCTCGGAACATCAACGTTATTGACCGTGATGATGATGACGTAATTTCATTAAATGCTAGTGATGATTTATTTGACACGGAATGTGAACAAGAACATAAAAATTTTTCGTTAAATTTACAAACTACCCTCAAAGAACCGTCAATTCTAAAATCGGATGAAATTCGTTTAGAAAAACTAAAAAATATTCAGCATTTTGAATCCACGGATTGGTCCGAGGTGCGTTATTCAGACGCTCAAAAAAGATTTTGCTCAACCCCCGGTTTTACTAACTTAGAGTGTAATGATGAAATCAAACCCTACGACAAGTTTAATCATTTGGCTGTAACGGAAAAAGGTTTCGCAGCCATAACTCAAGGTTTGATGAAACAACAGGAGGCTGTCGAAGTCGGGTTCCAAAGCCTTATGTCTTGGTTCAGATCCTCGGAGATCGTTGACTTGTCAAGTATTGAAAATAAAATCAAAGAAATTTTTTCCGATGACTTTCAAAAAATTTCAAATGACCTTTTGCAAATGGCTTGCGGCCACAGAGCAGACTTGATCGAACAGCGTCGTGACGCAATCTTACGTGGCGTCAAAGACAAATTTGTGAAAGCCAGTTTAAGGAAAATACCCCCAAATTGTGAATACTTATTCACACCCAAATTTTTTTCGGAAACAATAGAAAAACAAGGGGGCATGAGCAAAACCTTTTGGCCTCTTAAGGCACCGAATAGTAAACCTCCGTCCCAGGGCAGATATAATACACCGAAAGTTTCTAAAATACCTTCGCATAATTGGAAAGAGGGTAACGCATGGTCTAACAATAACCGCATGATAACGCCAGCGCATGGTGTACCATTTCAACCCCTCATTTACACTCCTGCGCAAGGAGCTGCTATGCCTCTATACAGTCCTAACTTCTCGCCCGGAGTTATCAGGGCGCCCACGCAAGGCCACCCCTTTCGTTTCGGAGTGCCTAAATTCAATGAGGATAAGGCAAAAACAGGCGCCTCGCGCAGAGGCAAGCCAAGAAGAAAGTTCTGACTCACAATTTCGAGGCGGTCGCCTTCAGGCTTTTCATGCTGCATGGGAAGCCCTCAAGGCTCCACCTATGATTTTAAAAACAATCAGAGAAGGGTACCGCATACCGTTCAAGTCCAAACCACCTCTAATAATACCATTTACCAACCGGCATGTCGTAGTGCCCTATTCCCCGGAAATGACATTGCAAATTCAAACTTTAAAGAAGATGCAAGTTCTCGAGAGCGCGCAGCTCACTCCAAGCTTCATATCGTCGCTTTTCCTCAGGGAAAAGGACGACGGCTCATTTCGGCCAGTGTTCAACCTTCAAAGTTTGAACAAATATGTTCAAGTCAGCAAATTCAAACTGATCAATCAACAAAAAGTTCCCACATTTCTACAACCGAAAGACTGGATGGCAAAAATCGATTTATCGAATGCATATTTCCATCTACCGGTTGCCCCTTCTCATCGAAGGTTTCTACGCCTCGTCTTCGAAGGCGAACTTCTGGAAATGACGTGCTTGCCGTTTGGCCTAGCAACCGCTCCCAAAATGTTCGCGAGCCTCACCAACTGGGTAGCTCAAATTATCAGGGAACAAGGAGTACGAATACTGGTATACCTGGACGATTTCCTCCTTGCTCACCAGAACCAGGATGTACTCCAAAACCAAATTTTATTTGTAACGAACTTACTCGAGAGTTTAGGATGGCAGATAAATTACAAAAAATGTGTATTGTCACCACAAACGCACATTCAATTCCTGGGAATCATTTGGGATCCGCTCATAAATTTGAAATATCTGCCAGACCAAAAATTAACTGCTATCAGAATGAAAATCACCCAATCCTTATCGAACGGGAAGACATCTTTGAAAGACCTCCAAAGTCTTATAGGCCTGCTGAATTTTGCGTGCCTTGTGGTCCCGTACGGACGCCTGAACTATCGAAAGCTACTTCGATTTTGCAACCAATTGTTGACAGAAGCTCCCCAAAAAGTCCATCCGTTCCCTGTGGACACTTTGACAGATCTACAATGGTGGCTGAACTTCCATCGCAGTTCCTCTCCATTGCACATTCCGAACCCGAGCCATTACCTGTCGACGGACGCGTCAGGGACAGGTTGGGGAGCACAACTAGACAACTTAAAGCTAAGCGGAGTATGGAACCAACAGGAAAGCAGGTTACACTCGAATCAAAAAGAGATGCTAGCGATTCTGCATGTCCTAAAAGATCACGGCCACGCTCTGGTACATTCAACAGTATCTGTACAGTCGGACAACAAAACTGTTTTGGCTTACCTCAAAAACCAAGGAGGGACCCGATCCGAGGCTCTAATGAAGCTTACATATCAAGTGTTCCGAACACTCCAAATGTACAATATACGGCTCAGCCTATATCACCTGCCAGGCAGGTACAACACGGAAGCGGATCATCTATCCCGGGGATACGCACATCCGGAATGGCATCTTCTCCCCACTTTGACGAAAACGGTCTTCGACAAATGGGGGAAACCCGAAATAGACCTTTTTGCATCCCACCAAACACACGTCGTTCCTCAATACGTGACGTTGGACATAACGGACAGGAACGCGGTGTTTGTGGACGCGTTCTCTCGCCAGTGGGAATTCAAACTAGCATGGATTTTTCCTCCCCCATACTTAATGCCAAAAGTTTTGGCTCACATGAACAATGCGAGAGGAATCTTTCTAGTCGTAGCTCCTCGATGGGAGAAAGCTTTCTGGCGCCCGGACTTGAAGAGTCGTGCAATAGACGCCCCCTTTTCAATATACAACCTGCACGAAGTTCTGATCAACACCAGAACGAAACTCCCTCCAGCGAAAATTCAAGATCTGCATCTAGAAATATGGAAATGTGGGGCTGGGAGACAAAATTGAGTGGTTGGACGTCTGAACAACTAAATCTGCTACAATCTAGCTGGAGATTATCTACCAAAAAATCTTACGATGCTGCCTGGCGTCGCTGGTGCAATTGGTCCATAATGAATCAGGTTAGTCAGAACTCCCCATCTGGATCAGACCTTGCTCGATTCTTATCTGACCTTTATCTTATTAACAAATTGTCCTACCGCACTGTTTTACTACATAGGTCTGTAGTAGCTACCCTATGTGATCCAAATAAGGCCACTAACCTAAGTTCTCACCCATTGGTTACCCGTATTTTGAAAGCTATATCAAATCAAACCCCGAAAGACACAAAGCCACCCATATGGGATATCGATCAGTTGTCTACCTGGCTAACAAACAATTTTTCACAACAATTAACCTTGTATGAGTGTTGCCGTAGGACAGCTTGTATTCTCTTATTGTGCTCGGGCCGCAGGGTTCATGATCTAACATTACTATCCATAGATTCCGAACATTGTTCGATTTCTGACAATGAGATAATTTTCTGGCCTCTTTTTGGGTCTAAAACAGATTGTGCAGAATATAGGCAGTCTGGATGGAAGCTTATTGCTAATACTGAATGTGACGCACTCGACCCAGTCTTTTTGGTCAAATCTCTCATTAACTTGACTTCTCAGAGACGATCTATTTGTAAAACGAACAGTCTATTTATAACAGCTTGCGGGCCCCCGAAGCCTGCTTCTAGAACAGTTATCGCAAATTGGATCAAATCTCTATTACAGGAAGCAGGCGTCAAAGCTTCGGCAGGCAGCATCAGGCCCGCTGTGGCCTCTAAGAACTGGATGCTGAACTTCCCCTTGGACGAGATTCTTAGCAGGGGCAATTGGAGATCTCCCAACACGTTTGCTAGATTTTACAGACGTACTATTTTGCCAAGTAATGTTTCTACTAATACAGTCACTCGTCTATTTCATGCAATCAATTAAGCAAAACTATGCTGTGTACTTATATAAGTTAATTTACCGTACGTTAATTGAGTTTAGCTCTTACTAATTTATCCGTTTGTTTGAATGTGATTTCTATACATTGGTGTGTTATAATAATTACATAATATTATAATGAGAAATAATAAGTGAAAACAACAAATTCTGTTTTTATTTACTCTGCTCTTTATTTTAAAATACTCATTTGATTATGACATCATTTTACATGAGTATTCAATATAACCTACATAGTCCAGACAAGTTGGATAAAAATAAGTCTAGGATGTCGGTAATATTGGATTCTGGCGATAAGTAGGTACACAAATGAGGTACTCTGGATATCACACATACACACATAAATACAAATTCACTTTCAGTCTACTTTACCTACTTATCCAGTCCATACTAATTCAGTATTTTGCATTGAATAGTTGCCTACACTCCATCATACTCTGGTTTAACCTAACATGGGAAAACCTAACTTATGTTAACCTAAGATAAATTGACCTAACTTTGAAATAAATATAGGTAACTTTTTATAGGCATTCATGTACATGAATTAGTATGAACAATCACATTGGCGTTCTTCCACCAGGCGATAACAAACATATCTCATAATATTTAGGTTTGAATATCGTACAGTTGTTTAATGACAGCGTTTTACCTTACAATAAAACGCTTATTAAATAACTTACCATATTCAAACCTAAGGTTTTCAACACTGCCTGGTGAACAAGTTATAACATACCCGTGTTGTGTATGTTATACCTTTGTAGCATACCACATATTATGAAACACAATGATTTTAATAGCACTCTGGACCTCTTGAGTGCACGCCTGTGAGGAGGGGTGGAAGAACGAGACGGAGCATGTTAGAAAGAGATAGGGATACGACGACAGCGACCAGCAGGGGAAAAACAGGATTGCCATCTCATAATATTTAGGTTTGAATATGGTAAGTTATTTAATAAGCGTTTTATTGTAAGGTAAAACGCTGTCATTATGGCACGCTTGTTGTGGTACATAATTCATTAGGCCGTCCGCACGCTATTATAGACGAAACAGTCTCAAGTCAGATAGGGATGTGCCGTCGCCCGAAATAAGTCCCAAGTGGAAAGGGAATATTCCCAAATAAATTTCCCGCTGTCAACAAAATATAAGTAGGTACTATTGTAAGTAAAATATTGTTTTTTGTAAGGATAATACCGTAAATCACACGCGTGTGCGATCTGTTTCAATTTTATTACTTATGAATAGAGGCATAGTCTTTACAAAAAATGATTTTTAATATACTAGAATTTTTATTTTGTATTCCATACAAACACTTTTTCAGCTATTTTGTATGTTCCCGGACAACGGGAATTTCATGGGAATATATTCCGGGCTTTATTTCGGGCGGTGGCACATCTCTGTCTTGAGACTATTTGTTTTGACTGTAGTGTGCGGACGGCCACAAATTTTGTAGATAAAAAGACGTGCATCCAGGCCAAAAAAACTTATATAAAAAAACGAACTGTCAAAAGTGGATGTGGTGGGGTTTTTTTTCGGCGGGAAACGTTCGAACCGTAAAGGCGCGCTTTAAGAAAATATTTTTGAAAATTGTATAAAAATTGTAAATTATCATAGTTTCTGTAGAGTTTTTGTAAATATTTCTTGTACATAGTTAGGTGTGTACATAAAGACTGAAAATGGGGCGGAAGGATAAGCCCAAAAAAAGAAAAAAAGATCCGACTGATCCAGGAGGGAATTCCGATCCTGAGGAGGACTCCGATGTGGAGCAGGAGGCAGATAAGTACCGGCCCTACAAGGTAAAAGAATATAGTAGGAAATATCCGGAAACGTCTGACCGTAAGGACTTTGTGGTTTTTTTAAAACACCAAGTCGACCAAAGGCCGTTCTCTGACAATGACAAAGTCGCCTTGTCTCAGGCACTCAGGAAGCATGCTGTGTCTGGTGTGCTACATTTGAGACCGGTCAATAGGTATAAAGTGGCCATTACATTCGACTTGTCGAACAATGCGAACATGTTTCTAAGCAGCAAAATTTTAGATGAGTTGACATTGTATGCGTCAATCCCCGCTTCAGGAACAGAAATAACCGGCGTTGTTAAGTCAGTCCCGGTTAACTTATCGAACAAAAAAATATTTTCTCTGATTGGAAGCTCACGTAATGTCGTTCAAGTGAGGCGTTTTATGCGCAGGCGAGTCGAGGGAGGTCAGGTTACGTATATTCCCACTCAAACTGTTGCAGTAACTTTTGCATCAACCCAACTTCCAGAACACGTCTTTCTCGATTCCTGGAGACATGAGGTGTCACAATATGTTCCACCTGTAAAGCAGTGCCTAAAATGCTTACAGTTTGAACATATTGCTAGCTACTGTAAAAACAATGATGTTTGTTCAATTTGTTCGGGACCACACAACTTCAAACAATGTAATGCCGACAAAAGCAAAACCCCCATTTGTGTGAACTGTAAAGGCGACCACGTGGCAATTTCGGCGGCGTGTCCAATAAAAAAGGCCAAAATTGAACAAAATAAAATTAAGTCTCACTCAGCTACATATTCGGCACTTTTTGACGAAAAATCGTTCCCGCATTTGGCGGCAAGAAACTCAAATCAATATTTACAAAACATTATCAAAAGTCAAACATTTATGAACATGATTACACAAGTTATCGTAAAATTGATCTCCAACAAAACAAATGATGATACCCCAATTAACACTGAAACCATACGAGCTGCGTTTCAGAACACGATCAGTGAGGGAGCCCATTCAACCAAATAATGGACTGTCTCAATGTCGTGCAATGGAATGCACAAAGCTTAATACATAACAAACATCAATTTACACAATTTTTATACGACAATGATATTCATATCGCAATCATATGCGAAACCTGGTTGAAGCCGCATCATAGGCTGAATATTCGAGGTTACAATATAGAGCGAAATGATTGCGGTAACAATCATAATGGTGTATGTATTTTAATTCATAATAGCATAAATTACAATAAAATAGACATTTATTTTGATAACTCTTTACAGAATATCTGCATACAAGTAACAATAAACGGCAAAAAAATTACTTTTGTAAGCTTTTATAGTCCAACGAACTGCAATCCTGCATTTGATAAAGTGAAATTTGATAATTTAGTCAAGTCTATTCCTGGTCCATTTATTCTTGCTGGTGATTTTAATGCGCATCATACTGTGTGGGGCTGTGGTTCTGTCACACCTCGTGGTAGAGCTGTCTTGGAAGTTCTTGACGATAATAGTTTAGTTATATTAAATGATGGTCAGCTCACTACAGTGGGTACTTTAACTTGGCGTCCGAATGCTTTGGATTTAACTATTGTGTCTCCTTCTTTGGCTCTCTGTTGCAGTTGGTCTGTCCATGACGATCCTCTTGGAAGTTATCATCTTCCTGTATTAACTAAAATAGTTTTAAACAATGGTTCTGAAAATAATAATAGTAACAGTGGTGTGCATATGCCCATCCAACCCAACTTTAGGGACGTGGATTGGCAAATGTACACCAAAAAAGTGGAACACTTGCTGTCTGATTTCCAGTTGGATTCATTTTCACCTTTAGAAACTTATTGTTTGTTTATTAAAGTATTGTTCTGTGCTATATCTCAAGCAATTTCGAATACTAGTGGGCATGCTGTTGGCAGTCCTCGCAATCCCGATCGGTCAAGATCGGGAGTGGGTGGACGTAAACGCAGGCCTACTCTCCCTTGGTGGAATAATAAATGCTCTATAGCTGTACGGGATTCTAAGGAAGCGTACACACGTTTTAAACACAATCCTAATTTAGAAAACTATTTAGAATTTAAAAGATTACAAGCTGTGAAAAAACTTATTCTCAAAACAGAAAGAAAAAGCTCGTGGGTCGCGTTATGTTCTTCTTTTAATCGTTGTACTCCCTTATCAATAATTTGGCGCTTCATGCGTAAATATAACAAATCATATGTCCCTCAAAGTTCAGATGACAATATAGATTGGATTTTTAGTTTTCTTCACAAATTTACTCCAGATTTCGTGGAAAATAAATTTATATCCTCTGATACTACCTCAAATAACAATTCTCAAAACAGTTTTATCACTGAACCCTTCACCATGCAGGAATTAAGAGCCGCTATTTTTTCTCGTCGTGATACTTCATGTGGGCTAGATTGTATTCCATATTTAATGTTCAAAAAGCTATCGCAAAATAGTTTGTTAGTGTTCTTAGACATTTTTAACGCGTTATGGTCTAATAATGACATTCCGCCGGAATGGAAAATTGATTGTATTATGGATGTATACCTATTATACCTATCCTAAAACCTGATAAACCTAAACTTCATCCTGACTCATATCGTCCTATAACCTTAACTTCTTGTGTAGGTAAAATATTTGAGCAGCTTCTTAAGCAACGTCTTGAATATTACATAGAGCATAATAGACTGTTGCCAGTAAATCAGTTTGGTTTTCGTAGAGGCCGTTCGGCTCGTGAAAGTATGAGTTTATTACATTTAGATATTTTAAAAAGCACTGACAGTAACAACAAACTCATAAGTGTGTTTTTTGATATTGCCGGTGCTTTTAACAATGTAAATATAGATATTTTATGTACAGAGTTATTGTATATACATATTCCATTGAAACTTGTTCAGTGGATTCGAGCTTTTTTGCTTAACAGGAAAGTGTATGTCAAGTATAATGGTGGACTATTTGGTCCTCGTTTGTCTTCTGTTGTAGTATGTCAGGGTGGAATCTTATCTCCGTTGATATTTATTTTGTATATACGTCGATTAAACTTAATATTAGGACCCAATATCAAAAATTTACAGTTTGCAGATGATCTTGTAGTATATTTGTCAGGCAACAATTCAAATGATATTATAAATAACATTAATTTGGCTTTAACTAACCTTCATAAATATCTTTCATATTTAAATCTTGAAGTTAATCCACAAAAATCCAAGGTTGTTGTTTTTGGCAAACACAGCAATATCAATTTGAGTCCAGTTTATTACAATAATATTGCTTTACCAGTTTCTATGGATACAAAATTTTTGGGTGTTGTATTTTGTCGTAACTTGTCCTGGAAAAAGTATACAGATAACTTGATAGTCAAGGCTAATAAGGCTTGCAATGTCTTGAAATCACTTTGTGGTACTAGTTGGGGAGCGGACCCAAAAGTTCTGCTTATGCTATACAAATCAATTGTAAGGTCGCATTTTGAATATGGGTTCTTATGCTATGCGGGAGATTCCAAACTCGTTGATATTCTTAATAAAATACAAAACAAATGCATGCGGATAGTCACCGGAGCTTTCAGGACCACTCCAATTGTTTCTTTGCAAGTGGAGTGTAATCTGCCTCCTCTGGCTATCCGTCTCGCTTATCTGAAAGAAAGATTTATTCTTAAACTTTACTCTGAAAAAAATAACAATCTTATAGCTGAGCTAACCCATTCAAGTATTTCTACAATTCGAAAACCGTGTTACATTTTGCAGGGCTTTTCTGAATTTAATGGATGCTTACAAAACATTCCTATCTTTCAAAACAATAATTATCTACCATGTTATGATGGACCCTATAAAAGTAAATTCAGTCCAATGAATATAGTAATTGAGAATAATCTTTCTAAGAAGGAGGAAGTTTATGAAAGATTATCCCTTTGGAATGGATACAGATTTTTATACACTGATGGCGCAAAAAACGAGTCAAATGTATCTTTTGCAATATATGACCCTGCTACTAAAATAGGTATTGGATATAAAATAGACAAAAAATCCAGCATATTTACTGCGGAAGCAGTCGCTATACTTGGTGCGCTAAAGCACATACTAAATCGTAACTGTGGTTTTCATAGGTGGGTCATAGTTAGTGATAGCATGAGTGTTTTGAAGGCATTGCAAAATAATAAAATGAATGCAAATACGAATTATCTCATATACAATATAAAGGATCTTTGGTTTGATCTTCACGATAATAATCAAATAACAGTTGAATTCATGTGGACTCCATCTCATATAGGAGTATCCGGTAACGAAAAAGCAGACTATTTGGCTCGTTCAATTTCAAATTCTCAAAATTTTGGTAATGATTTGAATTTATTACTACCATATACTGATATAGTTGCTGTTCTGAAACAAAGAATGTATGATAAATGGAAGGAACATTGGGATCACACAGTACAAATAGAAAACAAAGGTTCTTGGTATGCTGCTTTGAATGTTAATTTGAAATCCGTTTCTTGGTTCCGTACCGGCAATGTATACCGTTGTAAGAAGTTTTACTCCACAATAAGCCGTTTGAGGTTTGGACACTGTCGTCTTAATCATCACCTGTTTCGTATGAAAATTGTGAATAATCCGCATTGCGATCATTGTCAGTCACAAGAGGATCAAACCATTGATCATTTGTTCTTTTCATGCTCGTCTTTCGGTATTCAGCGCCTTTTGCTGATGGACGAGTTAATCCGTATTTACGGAGAACCACATCTGGTCCCGCAATCTGTACAAACATTACTACAAAATAATTCCACATACGTATCATTGTATAATTTTGTAATATCTACTGTACAGGAAATTTAGGTATAGCGAATGTATATAAATTTAATGTGAAATTATTGTATATAAAAATTAAATTTAAAAAATATGAAGAAGATGTAAACACAACAAACACATTTTATATGGACATGAAACGCTAAACGAAAGTTGAACTAAAGACGATTTTATTGTAAAAATACCCAGAATGGACAAAAATACTGAAGACGTACGATATATAAAAATACATGGAATTGACAAAATACTGAAGACGTATAATTTATAAAAACACTCAAGAAGAATAAACTAACTGAAGACGTATAAAATAAGAAAATACAGAAGAAGAATAACACACTGAATGGACAAAATACTGAAGACGTATTATTGATGAAAATACACAAGAAAAGGACTCACTGAAGACATACAATCTATAAATATTTAAGAATAAGTAACCACTGAAGACGAGGCTGTATGGTCTTAAGACCCTTGCCTGTCCAGAATGGACAAAAGGAAAAAAAAAAAAGGATGTGGTGGATTGTTGAAGATTGTTGATTGATTTTTGTTGTTGTAGAAATTTTATACACATTTTGTATGAAATTCTGTGATTAATACTTTACTATATTGTTTGACAATGAAGGCAACGTTAATATTTGATAGTGTTAACGATCTTGTGTTCTCAAAATGGGATGATACCTTTATACAACGAATGAAAACTTTCGGTGAACAGGTAAGCATAAAAACAGGTTTTTATCGTAAATTACTTCAAAAAATTCAATGTTAGAACTAGTCTCGTATGATACTATTATGTTGTCTAGGTCTTCATAAGGTTCATCATAAACAGGTAATGCCGTGTGATGCCGGCTTAGAATAGCATCACCCCACATCCTTCCCGTGGGTGTCGTAAGAGGCGACTAAGGGACTCGAGAGTATTGGTGTATTACAATTTTTAGGCGACAGGCTGACAACCTGTCACTATAGTGATACACATGTTTTCCGAAACAACCTTAGAAAACAATACTCAAAAATGTCAGACGTGGCGATAGCGACCGTATTCTTACGGCTGTTAACGCTCTGCCTACCCCGCAAGGGATAAATGCGTGATATATGTATGTATGTTATGTATGTATAAACAGGTAAATAGCACTGAAATATGCGATTACACATAGTTATTTTAGGAACCTTATTTGCATTAATGCGACCCTATTCCAAACTGAAGAGAATCATCAGAACCAAGTCACTTGCCCTAGCAATACCAACATATAGTTTAGGAAATATAATTTGAGCCAATTGGCCTTGATGTTTCATAGTCAAATCGGCTGAAATTATATTTCCTAAGCTATACTTGTAACATCAAAATAAACAGGTTCAACTACAAGAAAATAATAGTAATGTCACCGTTTCTTTACCTTATTTATCTTTCGCAGGAGGAAACTGAAAATCTGACTGACAACCACAATGTCTCGCAACTGCTGTCTCCGATTATCACATCACAGAGAGTCATGGCGGCTCAATTTGGAAACACATATTCATCAATGCAATGCAAAGATAACACTACTATTGTTTTTGATGAGGTACTTTTTTATTCTAGAATAGAGAAACTGAAATATAAACCTAACAGGTTAAAGTTAAACCTATAAAGTGAAACTCCAGTCTATTAGACCCTTCTAGAGCCCTCCCCAGTAAAATCTTATCATTATTATTTACTTACCGGATAAGTTATTTATTAGTATTTACTTAATTGAGTATTACAGCTATAGTAAGTATTCTTTGGTATGACATACTCTCTGAAGATTTACTTAATTTGATTGTACTTGATAGTCCTGTCCTGTCTGATATAAATTATTTACATAAATAATAATGTTGATCTTCATCACAGGGTTTTGAGTAATTTCTCGTAATTTGATTTTTCTATGCTTACTCGCAATTTTACACAGACAACTTTATTTCCAGTGGCTTGACCATGTGTTCCTGATAATCAGTGAACAGCAAGTGGATGACTCTCATAGAGAGCTGTTGGACTGCAAGACATTTGTACAGCACATATGCGGGCAGAACCTAAACTTGTAAGTTTCATGGTACTTTTGATTTGGCAGGACGAGATACTATAGTTAGTTTTTGTAATAGAAAAAATGCTTGGTATTAGAAAACATGTAGGATAGGTTTCTTCTCTTTTTTATGCTTATTTTAAAAAAGGACAAAAATAGCTAATCTATACATATAATAAAGCTCAAGAGGACCGAAAGTCTGTACATACAAGATATCCAAAAAAAAATTGTTTCGTGATACTTAATATTGATAACAAAACACGTTTCTGCAATTTTTTAAATTTTTGTCTGTTTGGATGTTTAGATGTTTAGATGTTTAGATGTTTGTGTGTTTGTTTGTGGATATGCGGAAGCATCACGCGAAAACGACCGAGCGGATTTTGATGCAATTTGACCAAAATGTCAAGTAAATCACCGACCAGGTTATAGGCTAAAAAAAAACATACCCCTAAAAGGGGGGTTGGCTGCTACGCATAAAATAAGTTTGTAGATCACGTAAATTTCATAGTGCCGCGTAGTAAAAAGATGTGTATGGGCTTATTGGACCCGAGATTGATTTCAAATTTCGAACTGGCCAGCACGAACTGTGTCACTTTGAATAAGCGCGCAGAAAGAAAAATAACAAGAGGCCGTATTTATTATTTTTAATCTATATTTTTATAACCTCAATAAATGAGAAAAGTAAAATCTACGAATATGTCTACGACTACAAAAATATCTCTTTAATATTGGAATAATTTTAACTTTTAATAATTCAATATTTTTTACACTCGAAAACAAAAGTTCCGTGGTACAAAACGTGTAAGTTGCGTACCAGACGATAAAATCTTTATTTATGGATCGTTTTCTTGGTGCGTAATCTACTATTTACCGCGGGAAAATTGCAATAGCTACAAAGCAAAAGTTTGTGTGAAGGGATACCTATCCTTATTTTTGCCGCTCCAACCATGGTTAAAATGGCTCAGCGGAAATGGATCTGCTTATGATGTAAGTCGGCCAGCGAAGTACCACAATTTTTTGTTTTTAATTTTTCTTGCTAATTTTGTTAAGGCTATTCTTTATATCTACGTTACTAGCCAATGTTGTTCTGTTACATACTGTTATTATATGTTTAGCCGACAAATTGTAATACACCAATACCGTCGAGTCCCTTAGTCGCCTCTTACGACACCCGCGGGAAGGATGTGGGGTGATGCTATTCTAAGCCGGCATCACACATCATCTGTGCCCAATTTCATGAAAATCAGTTTAGCAATTTTTGCGTGAAGGAGTAACAAAAAATCTTTTGTATTAATATATTAGTAGGAAGTAGGATAGGATAGGATTTGTAGTGGGATTACTTGGTTTTTTATAAGCTTATGTTTTATTTATTCACACTCATGAACTCGGTCTTTATTCATCCACCACAATGTTAAGAAATGTGGCATCAGTCTACTTCACGGAATTGATACCTTTGGAAGTAAACGCACGATTTAAAAAAAATTGCTAAAATGAACTGGAAAGCGAGGATTTGGAACAGGGAGTGACTAATCTGTAACCTGATTCAGCAAATTCAACCTACAGGAATCAAAAAGACCAAACATATATAAAAGAATCACCGTTTTCTTACTCTTTTTTGCATGTGGAAATTGTAAATTTAGGATTATAAAATGTAAAAAAATTAGCATTTATTTTAAGGGGTGAATCAACCCATGAATCTGAATAACTTTCCCCAAGGAATACATAGGTCGAAATATGAAAAAAACATTTGGGCCTCCCATACAGTTGACTTGCTCGGCTGCTACAGTTTGTATGGGAGGTCCAAAAATTTTTTCCATATTTCGACCTATGTTGCTTGGGGAAAGTTGTACAGTTTCATGGACTGATTCACCCATTTAAATATTTGCAGCTAATATTTTTACACACTGTATAGTCGGCGAAACCAAGTTTTTGGGTACCTATCTACCAACAATTTATTATAAGCTTATAATATATTATTTTATGGTTCTTAGAGTCTATGGGGGAGGCCCATGTTTATCAGTGAGCTTCCTTTATATAGCTTATATGATGGATGATATATGGCGAAACGAAGTTCGCGGGCACCAGCTAGTAATAAATAAATAAATAATAGTATGTTTAGGATGATTGTTTCAAATTCGAGCCATTTATATCCAAAAAGTTTATTTCATCTAAGTAACAAAAGTGTGGTTTGTGCTAGTACTAAACGAACAATTTTCGTGTGACACCCGGCTTTATCCCATGCTTGGTATCATTGGATTCGCCATCTTTGACCCCCACTCTCTCCCCCCTCCATCACAAGATTTTTTGACTCCAGTTTCTGATTCAGAGCATCACGACAAATCCAACGATACCAAACATGGGCATGGGCCGGGTATCACACGAAACTCAAAAACTAGAGGACTTTATTGTCGAAAATTAATTGCACGAAATAATTTCTTATTTATCATCGATCTGAGTTAATCTTACACTGGCTTACAGTGTCCTCTTCCAGAATTCATTCATCTGAGTTATACTTACATTGACTTACAATTTTCTTTCCCAGACTCCATTCCCCAATATACCAGGACTGGTTGTCAGTACTACTGGAAAGTCGTGGCAAAGGCGACTCGATACCAGGCGCCAGCGGCGTCATAGGCGAGAGCGGAGCCACGGGGGCCGCCCTCAATGCACTGAAAGCTACCGCCAAAGACATCAAGTGCTTGAACTACCAGCACTATCATCTGATGCTGTTTGTTGGAGACAAGCTGTTGGCATTGTATTCTAGGTAAGTAGTAGGTACAGATATAAAATGGAATAAGCCTGTAAATACAGGGTGTAAAAATATTAGCTCCAAATATATTTAAAGGGGTGAACCAACCTATTAAACTGGACAACTTTCCTCAAAGAACATAAGTCGAAATATGATAGAGTGAGTGATTCAAGAGGAAGGTTTTTATGTATAATACTTGACGGGAAAACATCTTATTCCCGAGGGAAAATGACCGATGTGGCGCAGTGGTAGTGCGACTGCCTTTGACGCAGAAGGTTTCGGATTCGATTCTCGGTGGGTAACTCAAAAAGTTGATATTTATCACTTTGTGAATTTGTTCCCAGTCTGGTTAGGACATTGCGGGCTGAACCACCCGATTGTCCGTAAGAAAGATAGCCGTAGGTCCCGGTTGCTCTCTATGATTACTTAGGCGGCGGTTGTTATACAACCATGTCAGAAGCCTGCTACTTGTAGAAGGCGGTTGAAAAATTATCGGTGTCCCACACGAAAAGAGAGAGCGGATGCAACCGCTAGTTATGTATAAATAAGCATTTGCCAAATTTTTGTTGACATAGCAATAAATCAATATCTTATGCTGACTTTGAATAATAATATAGGTAGTCAATGCATGAATAGATGTTTTGTTTCAGTCGGGGCAGTGAAGATCTGTCTCCGCCGGATCTGATCCTCATGAGCATTCAGTGCATCGCGGCCCAGGAGTACTGGAAGGATATTGAGAAACCAGAAGATAGCACGGAGCAAACAAGGCTTCCTTGTGAGTTAACTACTAATAAAAAAAAAATGTATAAATTTTATTTATTGTTCTTTCCTCTGTTTTATTTTAATTTCTATTTCTTGTCTGCTGTCACAAATGTACCTTTTAAGTTATACAGTGTGCTACCAGCACCCGGGCATTTGTTCATTCATATTGATGGTTCTAGGCATTTATATAAAAAAAACAATGCAATCTTTTGCGAAATCCATACAAATTATAGTAAAAACTAGTATAAAATGGGCAAAACGTATGAAACAGCATTTTTTTTCGCGTAATATGGCCCCACAGTGAAAGATATGCACACAAATGCCGAGAATCACCAATTTTAATTCTTGTCCGCGTGACGGTAACACATTTTATACTGGATCTTCATTTCAATAAGTGTTCGTGTTCATAGAACTCACACTTCTTCGGGTCTATTGGAATTTCTTTAGAAATAAGTAGTACTTCTTGCACCTTTTCTCCTTTAAGATCTGTGTTTATAAATTATCTTGGTTGAATAAATAATTTGAATGTTTTCAGGGTTGTCAGAAGAGAACAGTGGCATAGTGAACGTATGCGCGGGGTCGGGCGTGCCGTGCGCGCCGCATTCCTTACATTTGGCCGAGCTAGCACCCAGAATCACCTTGGCTGTGCTCGTTGACTTGGAACTTAGGTAATGTCAAGAGAATTTAATACATGTCTACCTTTGATCTTAGTTTTACTATAAATACAATACTTCTTAATACATTTTTAATATCCTTCCGTCGCCAAATGTCACGGAAGCGAAATGTCCCGGTGTTGCTAAAAGTCCCTGTAGCTAAATGTCCCTCTCGCTTTTAGTCCCTGTAGCCGAATGTCACCCTCTCGCTTTATCTATCTAGAGGGAATATGGGTAGATTAAATAATATAACAGAAAGTATTTCTTGTATTTAGTTAGTGTCAAAAATAGTATCGGGCATGCGTTTATTATTTTGCAAAGGATTGATTTGGTAAATAACAATATTTTTGAGCTTGTTGGCCTCATAATGCCAAGCGGTACTTCACGCCTGAACAGCTTCTAACTCTTTATAAAGCTCAACTGCGATCTTGCATGGAGTACTGCTGTCACCTTTGGGATGGCTCAGCGAAATACCAACTTGCTGCACTGGACTCGGTGGAACGCAGAGCCAAGAGATTAATAGGCGATAAAAAACTGGTGGCGACCAAGCTTCACAGCCTGGCTCACCGCCGCAGGTTGCTTGCCTATCGGTCTTCTATAGTTTGTACTTCGGAGAGTGTGCGCGTGAGCTGCATGACCTCATACCACCGTCTCCTTTCTTCCATCGGACATCCAGACGCACGGCCGGCTACCATCCGTTCTTAGTTGAAATACCCACATTACGCACTAAGCGCTTCAAATCATCTTTCATTATGCGCACGGCTAAAGAATGGAATTCCCTGCCTGCGTCTGTATTTCCGAGTGCATAGAATCTCTTTAAGTCTAGAGTGAATAGGCATCTTCTGGGCAAGCTCGCTCCACCGTAGATCCCATCTCTGCTCTAGGGTAAGATTGGGGTCAAGAGTAAGCCCATCATATATATATTAAAAAAAAATGTAGGTATAAAACTTAGTAACTTTTTTAATTTATTGCATATTTTATCTCATCTCCCGTGATGGCGTGACTTGCAGAGAAGTGGGAGTATCAGCACACTTATCAAACACGGTACTAGCAAACCTGAGGCGGCTGCTGCTTCAAAGAAACTTGGAACTGCTTCCAAACACACTGGACACCTTAGAGGCTGCTTTGAAAAAGGTATGGATTTTTGCAACTTTTGTTCGTACAAACCAACGAACCAATAAACCCAAGGTCAGATTTTTAAACAGGCTCGTACAAGTAGCAGGCTTGCAACTCATTTTATATCAACAGTCTGTGTTAACTTGTAACGATGTATATAAGACACTGGCCTCGATTTTCATAGGACTTGGTTTTGGACTGGACTCTTGTTTTACTAATGATCAGTTAAATCTTTCTTAATCTTCTGTTACTATTGTGCGTCCTATGACATTCTGAAATATGTAAAATAAAGGGAAGAATTAGATGAATCAACAGCCAGAAACGA
Source organism: Keiferia lycopersicella (assembly GCA_029255805.1). Lineage (NCBI taxonomy): Eukaryota > Metazoa > Arthropoda > Insecta > Lepidoptera > Gelechiidae > Keiferia > Keiferia lycopersicella. Next base: position 8,424,568 of record JARACZ010000009.1, on the reverse strand, counting down.
GAGCGCCATCTGACAAAATGTATACGAATATACTCTGTTTGTACACGTTGAGGTAAATTTCTGCATGATTACAAACCCGCGATTAAGACAATTCTCTGTCCTATGTAAAAATATATTTTTACATAAAAATTCTCTGTTAACTTGTAACCACAATTCATTTTCCCATATCCTGCAGACAACAGACGCTCTAAAGAAGAACAAACATTCGAATCTCTGCGGCCGCCTCACAACACGAATGTTGGAACTGCGCAAATCCTGTACCACAACCACCCCTCTCACCCCGGAAACCACTGCCACCGCCATGCATACAGCTTTAGAAGCTGTCACTGATGTTCTCAAACCGGATATACCGAGTTTGAAATTGGAACAGCCGGTTAAAGAGCTGAGGGTAACCCTGGCGCCGTATCTGGAGTTCCTGCGAGTGAAGGCGATGAGATTCTTCAGCCTTGGATCATATCCTTTTCAAAGTTCAAGCATTTTGGAAATTCAGAAATGCGGTGTGTTTTTAGAATTCCGCAGATTATCATGCAGTCTATATACTGGATTCTATTGAGCATCGCCCCGTTTCTACACGTAGCGTAGGTGTCATAAATGGCGATGTAAGGCATCAGCTAAGCAATAGGGTTGTGGATTGGCAGGTCAGATGAGCTACTTTTTAAAACGGTATTTTGAATGAAAATAGCAATGTTTGACGTCATTAATTGCTATTTTGGATAATTAATTTTATGCAATTTTTCTGTTTACAAATTCAAACTTTGAATATTTCGAAAAATTATGAATGAAGTCCGTAGTATTTTTTAATGACCTAGTCCACAACCGAATTCTAGATCTGCCAAGTACGGTAAGTATGGAAAATACTGCCCATTATGAATAGGCCATTGTCCAGCAGTGGACTGTTGTGGCCGTTGATATTTCAACTAAGTAGGTGCTACTTTTTATGGGCTACAACTTTGAACTAAAAATAATAATTTAATTTCATGGCATGAGAAACAATTATCATTGTTGTGAATGTATTTGATCGTGACTTGTGAAGTACTTATATTTTGCATTTTTTGGTTAAGACGCCTTCTTAGGTTCGGTGCTGTCCTCATCTCTTAAAAATACATAACTTGATGAAAACATAATTTGTCGAATGTCCGCTGGTCGATCGATATTGAAGTACAGATACTGAAACTTGTTTACAGAATATCGCATTAGTAAAAACACAGTGAACCGTAACTAACTACAGTTACCCGAAATCGAAATGAAACTTAATTCTGTAAGCTAGTATGTAACGTCACTGTCGATTAGCGAATTTGCGATAAGTTGTGTTTTAAAGGAATTATTAATTTTAAAATCATGGGGTCAGCACTTAGCCTTTAGGAGCGTCTTGAAGTTTTTTGCCTTGTCTGCGATCATCTCATTTATTGAGTTTAGTTGTTTATTTATTTGGAATATATTTTGCATGTTTTATTCCGGTTATTGTCTCGTGAATATGAAGTTCTAAAAGTAGCACCATTTTATGGTAATTCAAACTCAAAATAAATTTGTATGTATAAATATGTAGTATGAATAGGCTGACAGCCTGTAACATACACAAGGCGTAACATCACGCCTTCATAACGATACATACAGTTTGTAGCTCCTGGCTACCAGAGGTCGCTGCATTCTTTTCCTCCTGAAAACGCTTCGTCATAACTAAAGGTTTCACGAGACAATTCCCGACCGCATCTTACATCGCAATGATTTCGCTGACTGTGTGTGTGCACTGGTGGGATGGTCCCGGGCGATGACGGTGGTTCCCTAACGCTGCACAAGTATGTGGAGGAGTTCCCGGGGCTGGTTCACTTCGTGTGCGTCGACCGCGCCGCCGGCCGCTTCTTGGCGCCCGACGCCGCTGATGCGCAGGACATGCTCACTGCTGACACGGTAAGTATTGCATACAGGGCGGATTATGCCAGGCATAAGGCGAGCGCTGCGTCGCGCGGATAGTTCGTGTGTGTGAATTTCACGCACTTCATCTGTACCGCTTGAAGTAAAGTACGCGAACGGTTCGCGTGCATGGCCTTACCATGTTAAGTCTAAAAAATGTAGTCTTACGTTGTAGGTGTATGTATTTACTTGTAAAATATTTACGAACATAAACCACGGGCGAAGCAAACGCTATCGATACCAAGTCGATTTCAGGTGTCTGTCCCCATAAAACCCCTGATCGCAAACAAAGGGAACGTGACAGATATAAGAGGTTCAGATTTTTGTAAAAATTATTATGATTTCCGTAAATAAATTGCAATCTCTTGACTGCACCTACCTACTCTATGTATATACCTCCCCTATCATACAGCTCTGTGTCTCGTATGAGGCGTACGTAAATGGCGGCTGATTGTCACATTTTTTCTCCCACTGAAGCTCTTACATATACCAAGCGTTCATACCTTCTCCATTTACAGATCTTTTCTTTAGGGTGCGTCTCCACTGAAGCGGAACTGCGCTAAGCCGAACTGAGCGGGGCATGAATTGACCAATCAGGGTGCGTCTCCACTGAAGCGGGGCGGGGATTCGGGGATTTTGAGGCTCATGATTGGTCAATTCATGCCGCGCTTAGCTTAGCATAGCGCAGCCCCGCTGGAGACACACCCTTAATTGCACGCCTTTATACAGATCCGCAGCACAGTGTCCCGAAGCTACTCGATAGTTCGCGAGGGCTATTGCGCGGCCACGTGGCGGCGCGGGGCCCTGCATGCCTGCTCCGTGCTCTGGTGGGAACGCAAGGGGGTCCCCGTAAAGCCGAACAAGCCGCCCCATCCTGCGGCCGTACGCGCTTTGCCGCCTCCGGGAGATATTCTTGGATCCTTCTACAGGTAGGTAATCACTAAAATTCTTCCATATCGTTAATGCAGCTTGCATTGCTTTTCAAATATGTTCCAAAGAGTGGCTTTAACTCCATTTTTGTGACGCCCTGATGGACTCTTAATTGAAATAACAGGTTTTCTATGTTTGTGAGAACCGTTAGAGCAGCTATAAAGGAATTTCCATCGATATGGTTATATAAGATGTGCCTGTGTTTTTACGTACTGTAAGAAAAGGACTGTCGTTGCATACATTTCCGTAAACTCCGGCCGCTGCCGTCGAGTAGAGTATGATTTTTACGTTACAACAGTAAGTAATTACTTTGTTTTTTCCTACAGACAACTGCTCGAACTAGCCTTCCCTGGCGATACAGCGGGCGTGAGCGTGAAGGAGCTCATCTGCATCCACTTGGGGCTGCTCCCAGCGCCTACAGCGGTGCAGCAAGCGCGCCGTCTCGCACACGCCGTGCAAGAGCTAGCGGCCGACGGCACGCACGCGCCGCGCGCTGCTGATCTGCTGTAGATTCTAGGCTGTCACCCCCTATGCTGCCGATATAACACGATTTTTTTTAAAAGATCCCGAATTCGCTAGTTTCCTGGGTCATTAAAAAAATATAACAGTTGTACGCCTAAAACTATTGTCCAAAAATACTACGGACTTCATTCATAATTTTTCGAAATATTCTAAGTTTGAATTAATGAACAGAAAAATAATAAATAATATAAAAGTAAGTGTTTTGACGCCATCCAAATAATTACGGTGCGACGTCATGCTTCTAATTCTTCAAACAAAAGACCGTTTTAGATCGTTTTAAAAAGTAGCTCATTTGACCTGTCAGGAAATAAGCCTATTGGCAACATTATTGTTTGTCTCTCTATCAAAATATATGACAGAGCGGGATGTCAACAATAATGTTGCCTATTTATTGGGATTTATCGCTGTAGTGCTAAATTATTCTCATAAATGAAAATAAGAAATCGAAAAAGATAATAAGATCGTCGCTTCAAGACGAGCATCAAGAGATCAAGAAATTGACGAAAGCCAACCGGTGCGTCCATAGCTCAGCTCTAGAGCAGTGGGCTGATACCCCACGCGGCCGGGATTCGTTTCCCAGTCGACGTTAATGTAATGTAGTCGTTGTAAATTATTCTATTTCTTATTTTCATTTATGAGAATAATGTTGCCCTTTCGGGATCCTTTCTTTAAAAAATTATGATATAGTATCTATCTAATAATGTCCCAGCACCTGCACGCACCTTATTGCAATGACAAGCTACTGATAAAAACTGTAAATTAAGTTCTGAGCCGCGAAGGTGCAGTGTCTGCATCAGCCCACTAAAGATGTAGTACCTATCATAGAATATTTTTGTAATCTGTGCCAATACTGTGCCATGCTTCGAATTATATTCTGTATTTACCTAATTAATTATATGAGTTTTCTCCTAAATTTGCGATGAACGACTACGCGGCCCAGCAGTTTACAAATATAATTCAAGCCTATAAAGTTAACTTAAGCGTAACATACATTAGACAGGATGTAGATGTACTAATGTAAGAATATATTTTTGACTGATGTTATTTTTGAGTTTTATGTATTTCATATTTCTTTATTTCCAAAGCGAAAATTATAATTTATACTGGATGCATTTATAAGAAAATTGTGTTTTATGTTTTTTAAAATAAACATTCCATTTTGTTAATTTTCAGATTGTTTCATTTGAAAACCAAATGTTATCATATTACACTTATTTATTATAAAAATAATTTGTACAATATTCTCTTACATACAGTTCTTACTAAATAAGTAGTGATAGAATCAACTTATCTAACAATAATTTGCCTTTGAATTAAAGTAGGTCAACTAAACAAACTATATGCAACTTTTTGTAAATTACAAAAGTAAAAAAATAGTGCAGATTTGAAAGGATTACCTAATTTTCGTAAATCTTTTTATGATTCGAATAGCAATATTTATTTCTATTTATCACCTCAAATAGAAAATGAGTCATTTTTAAATGCCTAAATAACAATTTAATGGTCTAGAATCAATTAATATACAAATTGGTAGAGAACCTACATTTAAGTAACATGTTTATAGTATTGATATTTTTTTATAATAATGAGTATTAGTAACAAAATAATTCTGCATATGTCTAATTGGTAACTTAATAGTATTAAACTCTTATATAGATAAGGCACTTGGGTATTAGTACTCTGGGGAGCTGTCCCCCACACAGTTTACGTCATCACTCACTAAGTCCACTTTTTGCACATGATTCTCTTCAATATCAAACGATATTAGGTCTTCACTGAAACTGTTCGACTTCTGTAACAAAAAGAATGACTATAATAAGCTATAATTACAATCATAAGAGCACCTTTTTAATATTTTGTACGAAAATACTAATAGGAGGATGTCATATCTCCCTATTTAGGATGGCGTCAAAATATGATGGCATTCTTTTCCATCTTATTAATTCAAGCTTTGAATATTTCGAAAAACTATGAATGGAGTCAGCCTGTAGTATTTTTGGACAATAATTTCAGTATAGGTACAACTTTAGTATTTTATTAATGACCCAGCAAATTAATAGTTTAAGTTATAACATTCTAAACACCATTGATCATTTCAATTTCATTTTTCCAAGATGTCATCATATCGTTTTGGCTTATTCTATAATCTACTTTATATTACATTGAGATTGGGACTGAAGCAACATGACAAAGTTTTGGCCTGCGAAAGGTTAAATACTACTTACACTTGTAGAAGGTTTCTGTGATTTATTCTTTAGCGCTGCAGCATAATTCAACACCACAGGTTTGACAGAACTAGTGGTCATTAGCACAGGACTTGGGCTTCTTTCCTTGGTGTCATTCTCCACCAGCTGCACCGAGCTCTCACTATCTGATAAGTGATTGCTATTCATGACAATGTTTGGACTCAGTATATCAACACCAGGCGGAGTGTGCAAGGCTTGCACACAAGCCTCTGCCATTTCAACTTCCCTGTTCATAAATTTCTCTTCAACCATCTTGTCATAAGCTGCGCTCAGCTCCGCTGTCTGTTTCTCAGTCAGAATATTAGTCATCTGTTTGATGTCAGCTTCTAGTTCTCTAATGCTTTCTTCAGTTTTGGATGCCACCGCTGCTTCCTTCAGGAGTCTCACATTCACAGCCTCCTGAATGTGTAATATTGCATCACTAGTGTTATTACTCTGAACATTGCTCTCCTTAACTATGTTGTTGAAGATGCTATGAGGAGACAGCCTAATGCCTTTCTTATACCCTGTGTGCTTTTCACCCAAGTTGGCAGTAACATCTTCTATATACTCATACATATCAAAGCAGTTAATTTTACCAAACCTATAGGTGAATGTATGGGTTGATCCCGCAGAAGATGTTTTACTTGACAAATTACATGACACAAAAGTCTTCTTGTTGTGATGTTTTTCGAAATACTTCTGCAGGCCTTTGGATATTAGTTTGTCTCTGAAAGTGGGCTTGATGGAGTTATTTTTCCTGTATTTGTACCAGCCAACAACTTCGCTTGCCTTGTTGGCTAGTATGTCTGCAAGTACATCTTCTTTGATTCTGCCAGTGGGGAGGTAGAACAGCGACAAAGATGGGAGCGGCAGCACGGTTCTTATCACGATCTGGGTGTCCAGCCGGGCATTATCACTATGTGAGTCAGAAATGTGGTTAGTTACTTCAGAAGTCACATCACCAATTAGAAACCCCTCCTGAAATAAACACAGATTGTTAGAATACATGTGAGTTGCTGAAATAATCACATTATCTCAAAGAATTTTGATTACCTGGCTGTTTACAGACTTTACGCATTCGTACAACAAAAAGGACAGAGCGGTTCCACTGATTGACACCTTCTCTGTGTACGCCATCATTGATCAATGAATAAAATCTAAAGCATAGAGTCCTTACATGTGATTGAAACAATTTATTTCAGTTTCTAAATCACAAAATAAAGATAAATACCAAAAAAATCCAAGACAAGAGACAAGCAAGGAGCGGAGCGACGAATTATTATTGGTTGGGAGAATTTTGACAATATATTTTTTTTTATCTTGCCATAACAATAAAAAGAACTGCAATTTATATTCTTTTATTTTCATACTATTTTTCATCGGAAAATTTAAATTGAAACTATATTGATCACGGCATTTCCTTGCAGATCATTAACTTTTTCCTCATGCTGGCGATATAAAGATAAATAACGGCTACAATAATAAAATGATTAATGAAAGATGAAAGCGTCATTATCTACGAATAAAAATGGTAACATTGTTTGCAAATTGAAAGGATGTAACAGACGAACTGATTTGGTCATAGACGACGCTAAGATGGGATCAGCCTGGTTTCATGCTCTAAGGATCAGCCATACCATAGCATGAAATAAATAGTAGATTACGTACTTAGGCATGTAACCAATCAATAACAACCGAGGTTTTTTAACGCCCGAGCGGAGCGAGGGCGGTACCTTTCCGAGGTTGTTATTGATGTTACATCCGTGGTACGTATACTGCTTTACATATCGAATGAAAAGTGAGTAAAATAAAGCGATAAATGCAAGAAAACGATCCATAAAAGATGATTGTATCGTCTGGTATTCAAATTGCACTACAAAAGTTTTTTTTCTATGATTGAAAAATATTGAATTAATATGAAAGAAAAGTATCCTAACATAAAGAAGACATTTTTCTGATCGTAGGGATATTAGTCATTTTTACTTTTGTTATTGTAATATTGAGTAATAATTCGACAAACTCATTTGTTGAGGTTATAAAAATACAGATTATAAATATAATTCCTGCGTTCAAGCAACACAATTCATAGCATATTCATAGCGGCCAGTTCGAAATTTAAAAAAAATTATGCAGCTCCTATTAAAAATAAGAAGAAATTGATTTTAACTTTTTAATTGTCGCGATTCTATTGGTTCTTTTTCTAGTTCCATATTTAAAATTACTTACAGGCTTAGTTTTGAAACCTCGCCTGTAAGTTGAACTTACAGGTCGTGTTTTTTGTCAGTAATGACCTACTTTCAGAGCATGAGATATGTAATAGTAGATTACGTACTTAGGCATGTAAGCCATCAACAACAACCGAGGTTTTTTAACGCCCGAGCGGAGCGAGGTCGGTACCTTTCCGAGGTTGTTATTGATGTTACATCCGTGGTACGTACACTGCTTTACATATCGAATGAAAAGTGAGTAAAATAAAGCGATAAATACAAAAAATCGATCCATAAATGATGATTGTATCGTCTGGTATTCAAATTGCACCACGAAACTTTTTTTCTATGATTGAAAAATATTGAAAGAAAAGTATCCTAACATAAAGTAGAAATTTTTTGATCGTAGGGATATTAGTAATTTTTACTTTTGTTATTGTAATATTGAGTAATAATTCGACAAACTCACTTATTGAGGTTATAAAAATACAGATTAAAAATGTAATTCCTGCGTTCAAGCAACACAATTCATAGCGGCCAGTTCGAAATTTAAAATCGTATACAACTAATTGATGCAACTCCTATTAAAAAAAGAAGAAATTGATTTTAACTTTTTAATTGCCGCGATTCTATTGGTTCTTTTTCTAGTTCCATATTTAAAATTACTTACAGGCTTAGTTTTAAAACCTCGCCTGTAAGTTGAACTTACAGGTCGTGTTTTTTGTCAGTAATGACCTACTTTCAGAGCATGAGATATGTAAAAAATATTTACTGCCTAGTTAATTTTAAGAGTATCAGTAAAATTGATTAATATGAAACGAGATCGACATATGGAACGTTGCCAATTTGCATAGAACCGACCATAGGGACCAGTAATCAGTAATCAGTTGTTTATTGTCTCATGGGTTTACATTACATAGGTCTTATATAACAATATTGTACCATCATGAACCCTGTAAGGGCACTACAATTATTATTTCTTAAAACTAAATAAATGTTTAGTTATACATGTTTAATTTTATAACTATACTTAAAAGAATTTATATTACTTAACACTTAACCTAATCAAAATTTAAATTTATACATTATTTACTCACTTTCATAGTATATTTTTTTTAGGTAGGTATCTACCTACTTATCATCAAAAAACTCTTGTAAAGAATAGTAACATTTTTTGGTTAGATAATTTTTTAACTTAGAGTTAAACTGCAAGTCTTTTTCCTGTGATTTTATAACGTTGGGGATGTTATTGTAAATTTTTATTCCCATTGCATAGGGTCCTGAGCAATACATTTTCATCTTTGAAAAAGGAGCAGCCATTTTGTTACGCGGTCGTAAGCGGGAGTTTGGAGGATCTTTATCGTTAGGAAATATGGATCTATGTTTTCTCACAAATTTGGCTGTCTCTAATATGTAAATTGAAGTTAAGGTCAGAATGTTTTGTTCCCGGAAGTGTGGTCTGCAGCTTTCATCCTGTTTAATGTTGACTAGAATTCGGACACATCTCTTTTGTAATTTGAAAAGTTCTCCCGCGTCTGTACTGTTTCCCCATAGAATAATCCCATAGCTTAGCCATGAGTTAGCATAAGCGTAATAGGCAGATGTAGCTGTTTTGAGGTCCGTTGTCTTTTTTAATTCTGAAAGTGCATAGGTGAAGCGTGAAAGTTTAGATGTAATTTTTTGAATATGTGGCTTCCAGTTTAGGTAAGTATCTATTTCGAGGCCGAGGAGATTAGATGTATCTACGCATTGTAAGGGTGTATTTTGAAATGAAATATTTATATCAAGAGCGCGTTTTGGTATGGTCTGAACTGCATAATTTTGGTTTTTGCGTAATTTAACTCTAGATTGTGTTGGTGAAGCCATTGCGAAACTTGGGATAGGGTTTTGTCTAGGTTCTGATTTAAGTTATATTGCATATTAGTTTTATGATGAGGGAACACTAAAGAAATGTCATCAGCGATAGTGATGTGCCGTGGGGAATATTCCTATTTCCAGTATTTTACTACCGGGAATATTCCCAGTATTTTTCCAATGTGCCCGGGAATATTCCCTTAGCGGGAACATTCAGTATGTAAGATTGTTTTGTTTTAACTTTGAAATAAGACATCATTTCTATACCTTTAAGCACACATTCAACACTCTCTTTATTATATTACTAGCTGCCCGCCCCGCGGTTTCACCCGCGACTTAGTGAAACTTATAATAAATAAAGTAATGCTCTATTGGTAAAAAATGAGATTCACCAAACGAATAAGATAAATAAAAGGATTTAAATAGAAACGTCGGTACGAAAAAAATCCTTGTCATTGTGGCGTTTGTTAGATTTTGACAATAAACGACGATTGGAAAAAGCGCTCTGCCTACCCCGCAAGGGATAAAGGCGTGATATATGTATGTATGTATGTATGGAAAATAAAACAGGTCAAAAATTATAACACTTCCACAACAGATAAAATTTATTGGACCTTTCCTAGGATTCCCATTATTTTTATATTCCGTCGATGCTAGCTGCTGGTTTCAGTTTTTCTCTGAGGGGGTCAAGCCACACTCAACCCCCACGTCGGCACCGGGTAAGCTTCCGTAAATCCCTGTGTCGCGGGTTTTAGCTGGTGTCAATTTGCAATCAAATGTTTGCTCTTTCTTTTTCGCCCCCCTCAACCCCTCATGTCGACGCTGGGTAAGCTTCTTTAAACCTCCGTGTCGCCGGTCGCAGCTAAGTAAATCTGAACACGGGACACGCAAATTTTCAGCGGACAGCGTTAGAAAAATGCACCCATAAACTATAGAATAACCTCATTCCTGTTCATAATACATTTTCGTCCAGTATTTTACTTATATTTATTTTGTGACCGGAAGTGGCTCGCTGGTTGTTAAAATATTACGTGTCTCAATTTTGGATAGATCGTGTTAAAACATCTTAACTTGCATGTCATATTTATATGAAAAATGTTTTAATATCTTTGTAAAATGAATTAAGTCAACGTCTTGTTGAAACACATTTTATATGGAGTATGTATTGTGACTTGGTTGTCAAAATATTACTGTATAAATTTTTGATGATCTTGTTAAAACATCTTAACTGGGATGTCATCTTTATATGTAAAAGGTTTTAATTCAACATCTTGTTCAAACATTTTATATGGATTATGGATATAACAAAAATTGTTTCTTAAAACGCGAATTGGCTCAATGGCGCCTTCATTTCAAAAATATTGGATAATGCGTGTTCCCGTGGGAATGAGACATTTTACCGCGGTAAAGAGTAGTCTATGTATGTCCTATTCTGGGCATTTTCTCATCTTTGTATGTACAAAGTATCATTTGAACCGATTCAGCTGTTTGAGCGCCAAGTCCTAACAAACACAGACACAAACATCCGCCTTTATAATATTATTAGGATTAGGATTATTATGGTTCTTTAAACAGGTAACCGTCACAAAACGAAGGGCAGAAAAGCTTAGTATTCACGTAAACAACTTCAATTTTAATCGATTTAGCTTCAAAACGGATGGAGTTTCATAGGAACTTACTCCCCCTTTTTCACCCCCTCTAAGGCAGATCCTAATTGCGTCATTTTTAATTTCTAACCAAATAGCCAAATATAAATTTTAGTCGAATAAGCTTCAAAACTGACGGAGTTTCATACAAACTTAACCCCCCCCCCCCCCCTTTTACCCCGTTAGAGAGCAAATTTCAAAAAAAAAACAATAGCCTATATGTTAGCGAGGACCTATCTATATAACAAAAATAGTTTCATCAAAATCCGTCCAGTAATTTTTGCGTGAAATGCGGACAACAAACAGACAGACAACATTTTTTTGAATCAAATTTTTGGCTTTTATTGGTTGTATGAAGATCCCCCATCTTAGTTTTTCTTTAATATCTTTGATGTACAGACATGAGGTTGTTACAATTTTATTATATGTATAGATTACTAAACTAAAATAATTCCATTTACATTGATTTTTATTTTTCTTTTAATTTTTTATTCAATACTAGGTAGTTACCCATTAAAAATACTGAAATCAAAGAATTAAAAAAACATTTTAACATTACCGGTAATATTCCTGGGAAAGTAAATGGGAATATTCCCGGTAAGTTTCCAGTAACTTTGGGAATTTATAAATCGCGTTAATTATTAACTGTGTTCATATAGTAGACTTGTTTTAAAGGCAAAAGCAATAAATTTAACAAAATATCATTTCTTTTAACAAAATTTTTGAGCAACTTTCCCAAATATTTCCACTTTTGGGAATGTGCCCGGGAACGCTACTGGGAATATTCCCACGCTAGGGAAACTTACCGGGAACGGCACATCAGTATCAGCGAACAATGTACAGGGCATGTCAACAGAGCGAGGTAAGTCATTTATATAAATCAGAAATAAAATGCATCCCAGAACGCTGCCTTGGGGGATGGATCCTTTTATAAGTTTTGTTAGTGATTTGATTTTTTGGATTTCACCAGTTTGGATGTTTGTATGAGCTATTTCAACATAATGCTTTCGCCCATTTAAATATGACTCGAACCATTTGTGGGCAGTGCCTCGCACTCCAATTCCGTAAAGTTTTTCTAATAATATGGTATGTGAAACTCGGTCATATGCTTTGCTCATATCGAGGAGGATTCCTATAGCATAGTCTTTATTATTTATTATATTAAGTATCTCTTGTATGTATTTATATAACGCTAATGAAGTAGATTTGTTTTTTCTGAATCCGTTTTGACATTCACTAAAAATATTAAATTTTTCACAATAATTGTAGAGTCGGTCTGACATTGCTGTCTCATAAATCTTAGAGAACGTAGGTAGTAAAGAAATAGGGCGGAAATTTTCTAAATTAGTTTGTTTACCTTTTTGTGGATGGGTTTTATGATAGATTTTTTTAAGAGATCGGGCACAATACCTTCGGAAAAAGACTGATTTATTAGGGTAGCCATTGGTGAAGCTAATTCTTCAGCACATTTTCGTATGAGGTTAGGCGACAACTCGTCATACCCAGAACTACTTTTATTTTTAAGTTTTTTTTTGATCTTAATGATTTCTAACTCGCTAACTGAAGATAGGTAAAATGAATTATTTTGGGGTTCTACGACAGGTAAACCTTTTGGTTTATTTTTATTCTGTTCATCAGTGTCTCCTCCCAAGGAAAGAAAGTAGTTATTAAATGTGTTTGCAATTATATCTAGTTTATCTACGTATAATTTTATTATTTTATTTGCAGAGATATATTTTTAAAATTATTATTATTATTTTTATTGTTATTCTCATTTATTACTTGCCACATCGCTTGGATTATATGATCAGATTTTTGAATTTTATTAATATTTTGTATCTTTTTAGCTCTTGTGACAGATTTTTTTAACAATTTCTCATATACTTTGTAGTGTGCTTTAAGAATATCATTATCCGTTTGAGTTACAAGAACTTTCAATTGCCGCTTATGAATACATGATTTTTTTAATCCAGTGGTTAACCAGGATTTCCTTTTTTTATGTTTTATTTTAACCACAACTTTTGGTATGCATTTATTAAGGGTATGTGTAATTTTTGTTAAAAATGAATTGTAATTTTCGTTCACGGTTCTATTAGTAGAGATTATTATATTCCAGTTGATTTTCGATAGCTCTTGTTTAAAGTATATGATATACCACCACGAGACATGTATGGAACTACCGTACCTACCCGTTCCCGTACCGTACCCGCCGCGGAAGTAGCTAGCAACCACCGCCGTCTAAGTAGGTAATTATTTAATAATCATGGTAATCTAACGTGACGCAGAAGGCTCCGGGTTGGATTCTCGGTGGGTTACTCACAAACTTGATATTTATCACTTTGTGAATCCGTTCCTTGTCTGGTCAGGACATTGCGCGTTGAACCACCTGATTGTCCGTAAGAAAGATGGCTCCGTGTTTCGGATGGCACATGCCGTAGGTCCCGGTCTACAAACAGCAGTCTATGATTACTTAGTCGGCGGTCGTTACACAACCATGTCAGAAGCGTGATAAGTTGTAGAAGGCAGTTGAAAAATTCTGACACTCGGGTTCATTGGATCGTTGTACGATTCGGTGCCCCACACTAAAAGAGAAGAGAGACGACCAAATAGCTATTACAATTTGTAGGTTTTACGTTTGACAAAGGACTAAAATCGGTTAACCACATAGAAAGCTTATGTAACATACTTAACTCTGTGTACTTAACTATGTAATAGCGCGTCTGGTACCGACCAACACTATCAAGTTTTGATGTATTAAAGGCCTTCTTCTTCTTAGCGAGTCGATTCTGACGCTCAAATATATTTGGACCAATACTCAGCTACACGCACAACGTTGTCCGTTTCTTTGTAGAGGTCCTCGCGTGTGCAGGTGTTTCATTCTGGCTCTGTTCCTGCCCCTCATCTACATACCTATATTGTTAACTTGTGCCCTGCGCCATTTATTCATGATTTAACAATATGGGCTCACAGCTAAGACTCACACGCTAGTATATTATTGTCACTGTATGGGCTTCTACCAGTGGCTTTTTCCCTTCTACCCAACTAGGGTAATTTCGCCAGTGGTCTGCTCCTTCTTCCCGTTTTATGTCATAGAGTTGTCATAGAGTACCTACTACTTTATTTTGCTTTATTTATGTCACAAAAAACGAGTAGCATGCTAGTTATTTGTTGGATTTATTTTCTAAATAATCATTTTTATTATGAGTAGTATAGACATAATTTTGGACATTGTAGCTGGTGCTGCAAAAGACGAATCCACAGAGAACCCTATCATTCATCTAAAAGACTCTTCATCGAAACAACCAAATATTTTAAGTTCGGGCCCAATGCTAGATCCAGCTGAACCCGATAAAATTGATATGGTAGATATTTTCAAAATTCATTGTGCCCAATTTGAAGCATTACGGATTTGCTTGAGTAAGTACTTGGAATCATTACAATATTATATAACGCAAAGTCGCTTTTCCTGGTTTTAATAGATATAGTGATTTATGTATAATACATGCCGGGAAAACATCGTATAGCGGAAAAAGACTGTACCGGTTGTGTTGTGGGTTGGAAATTTTGTTTATAATTTAGGTAAATTTATTGGAATGTTAATAGCGCCTGATGCCGGCTAAGAATAGCATCACTCCATTTCTTATCCGTGGGTGTCGTAAAAGACGACTGAGGGACTTAGGGTTTCAGATGTATTACATCTATACATACACGATATAGATACACGAATTATCTCAAACAGCCCTCAATATTTGTCAGACGTGGCGATAACGACCGTAATTTTACGTTCGTTGACGCTCTGCCTACCCCACTAGGGATATAGGCGTGATATGTGTATGTATGTATGTATGTTAATAGCGTCTTTCATGATAGTACTAACTTTCTTTCAAGTGATGAGCAAGCCCATAAAACTGAACAACTTGCCCCGAGGAACATAGGTCGAAATAATCGAAATATGAAAAATGACTAATTTGGACCTAGGACGTCACATACAAACTGACTCAGATTGGGGCATTTTGTATGGGAGGCCCGAATTATTATTTTTTGGCCATTTTGTGAGTACTAGTTTTAGATTAAGTAATACTAAATGGTACCCGTGACTTCGTTTTAGTGACTTAATATCTTAAAATTATAAAAGAACTTATCCCCACACCAGCGTTCTAAAATTTACATGCTCTGGACGTAAGTCAATATCTATCAAGTTAATTAGCTGTTGTTGCAACCACATTTCTCAAACCAAAGATTGAACACAGATGGTATTCCTGGTGGTCTATATCTAGCAGTCCAGACCTTCAATATCCGTTTGCCGGTAGAAGCAGCCGATGGGCTGAACATGATGACGTTTAACAACTTTTGCTGTGGGACCATATTTATATCTGCAATAGTTAAGGTGGGGTACTGGTGGTGCTGCTGGTGGTCTACATATTATGACACTCTTAACCTACGATATCTACTTGGCTACAGAAGCGTCTCATCAAGCTGAACAACTTTTCTTTTGGTGCTATATCTGTATCTTCTATAGTTTAGATGGGTTCTGGGTGGTGCTTCTGATGGTCTACATCAGGTACTCCAGACCATGTTTCTCTGATTGCCAGCGGTATAAGCCTATCAAGTTGAACAATTTTTGCTTTGGGGCCATATCTGTATCTCGTATAGTTTAGGTGGGATCCTGGTAGTGCACCTGGTGGTCTACATGAGGTACTTCAGGCCTTCGTTTTCTAATTGCCAATAGAAGCAGCTCATCAAGCTAAAAAAACTTGCTTTTGGGCCATATTAAAATCTTGTATAGTTTGGGTGGGAACCCGGTGGTGCACTTGATGGTGTACATGAGGTATTCCAAACCTACGATGTATACTTGTCAACAGAAGCGTCTCATCAAGCAGAACAATTTTTGCTGTGGCGCCGTACCCGTTTTTCGTATAGTTTTGGTAGGCTCTTCGTGGTGTTTCTGGTGGTCTACTTCATGTCCTTCTTACCCTCGAGTGGTGTCAAAAAGTAACCTATGTCCGTTCTCGGTATCTTACTGATGTCATGAATATTAGTCCAGTAGTTAGTAGTCCGTGAAAGCGTAGCAGGCAAACAGACCGACAGACATACTTTCGCATTTCTAATGTATAGATATGATGTAGACATTTGACTTATTTTATAACTACCTATTAGGTTTAGTTTTATTTGTTATTTTTAAAAACACTGTCGTTTGTTGAGTGAACAAGCGTAACTAACACCTTGTACTCCTTGTAGCACAAATAATATCATTAGCTACATGAATTTAGTGAAATTATATCATTTGTTTTTTATACCAACTTGCCAACAATTTACCAACAAACTGCACAAATGTCATCTTATTTCAGAAAAAATTACATTAAAAAAAAAATTGTCGCTTCACTACTAAGAGACGAAATTCTTTAAAAGCAAAAATATGTAATGTGGACATTGCCGCGGCAGCAGTGACAAGAATGGAAAATATATTTAACTGCTGTAACAACTCCTTTAAATTGCCAATCTGTTTTAATCCACGTGATATATGTTCGTTTTTGACGACAAACCTTCAATAGAACTCAATAGAAATGAAAATAAATGTATCAAAAAAGAAGATTCTGAAACTGAAAACTATGAGAAAATGAAATATTGAGAATGAGAGTGATGATAAAAGTAATAAAAAAAACAAAGGTTTAGAATTATTTTTGAGCAGTGTGATAAAGTCAACAGCTGAATTTAACGAAGAAGAAGTCTTAGATATGGAGATCCAAATATTAAAAATAATAAAAAATATTAAGAGTAAACGAGAAATAAAGCAATACATGCGAAGATATTGCTCTACTACTTTGAATTTCAAAGATACCCCTTTCCTGTGACTTAAAAACTGCTGTAAGATCACCTTGTTCGAACTTCAATATTTACTTTATTATTTATAGCTAAAAATCATAATGTTCGTTTATCATTTCCTTTTAAAAATTAAAGAATAATACTGAAAGCGTATTTGTATCATTAATTAAAATAAATTTACCGAGTACTGTAAGTAAGGAAAAGAACCGCGATCCTTTATAACAGAGTTTTTAAAACTTAAAAAACAATGAAAAGCATTAAATGTTTTTACAAGAAATATATATTAAAATGTTCAACCTGCACGATATAACGCGCTGTTACAGTGCAGCAAAAAATAGTATAAATTAAATAAAATGGAACTAAAAATTTTGTATGAAAAATTGTTGCCAAATTTGAGCGTTATCTGTCAGATTTGACATATTACGAACACAGTTGCACCCTCATTTTTTGTCTACTCTTTTTTGCTGGACTTGAACATTCACATTCAGCTGCTCTGTTGTATTGTATTTGTACTTAGACTTACCGCGGCGGCGTAGTAGCCTAGAATCGGTGCAAAGTTTTCCGAGCTCAGTACGATTTAAGGCATATAATAGTGTCATGTCACCTCATTTTATTTTCCGCTGGTGTCCTAAAAGGCATCTGACGCGAGTGAGACTCTCACTCTGAACTGGCTGAGCATATTAGGCATAGCATAATGCATCACGTCATGATACCAACCTGACGTCAGAACCACCGGTCGTTGTATAAAGATTTTAAAATTATAATTAAAGTTAAGTACAAATTAGGTAGGTACATTTTTTGGGATTTAATTATTTAAAATCTGTACGTAGACTGACATGACATGTGCCATCCTGACGTTTGCCCAGAAAGGGAAGGAAGACCGTTTTGCTCGTGCTTTGCTCGAAGCCGCTGACCTATAATGTCACAACTCCGTGGTCACAACACCACAACAACCAAGGAAGACAAAACATGTTTCGTCTTGTCTTGTCACTGAAGAGATTTCAATTTTAATTTATTTATTTCATACAAGTTTACAACATAACAGTTACATAAAACCAAATCGTTATAAACAGTCGTCATTATATAAAGAATAATATTGATATCTTAAAAATTTCATTACATAATCATTACACAATTATTATAAATTTAAAAATATTAATTAGTTATAAAATAATTTTAATAATAATCATAATCACTATTGTATGGTAGATTCTCTGGCACACATCATCTCACCAAATTTTTGAGTCATATCATACCAAATCTGTTCGTCTGCACCACCTTCAAACGTCAACGTCAAACGTAAAATCGTATTGTGTGTTTGCAATTTGTTGTACAATTTTCACGTACTTTATTTGAATAGCTTACTTACTTGCCTATTTGAGTCGTTAAGCGGTGCAGAAATTATAGTTTCTTATTAAATTGCACATATTTACATTTTAGCAGTGCAATATCGGTGAGTAATTTTTCCACGACTTGTTTTTTGGTAGTCATCTTAGTCAAAGCTAAAATTAGTTATTTGCTTTGCACTACAGGATTTTTCATGCTTTGTTAGGTTGAAAAACACTAGCATTTTTTAGTTAAATTATATATATTCTGGTTCATATTACATATATATGATCAATCACGCCTTTTATATAAATTTTTATAAGTTACCTATTTATGTAATATTTCTGGATTTAGTCAATTTATTTAATTATGTTTATTTTTAGGTACTAACATGAAGCATAGCTGTTAGTATATGTTTAGAAAACCAAGTACAATTGTTCTGCGATTGGTAAACCAAAGATTGTTCAGTTTAAATTATAGTTTTAACAAAAATAACCCACTGCAGAACGGTGAGAAGGCCATGGACGGGTGCAAGGGAAAGGAATGTCTTCAGGACATAACAGGTCAAAAGAAGTACTATCGTCAAGCAGAACATAGGTAAGTGACTAATCAATAATACAACAAAATCCCTAATAAAATAAAAAATATAAAAAATACAAAATTTAAAAATTTAAAATAATAATTTCTTGTTACTACAAATTGCTATCTATCAATGAAGAATAGATGAGTTACTACTGAACAGACTTTATTGATTCAAAGACAGTTTGAATGTTTATTGGTATTTGATATGAGCAACCTTATTATACACTTGGGTGAGGCAAATTAGTCCAAATATGGATGTGATTTTGACGCACCTTTGAGCCTCCATATTCCTCTATTATGTTTACTAATTTGTGCAGGATGTTTATTTGGAATTACGAACAAGATAAAATGTCCATGGATGTCAAGTATATTGGAAAGAAGAACTCTATTTGTATGGGAAATCCTTGTTACAAACACTTCCTTCTCGGTTATTAGGATTCCATACCCATAGGCTAGAAACGGGAACCCTATTACTGAGACTTTGCTGTCTAAATTATGTCTGTCCTGCTGAGACTTGGCTGTATCTCATTTCATTAACCATGATAGTTAGCAAATTGTTCATGCACGAATGCAGTGATACTGTTGCTGCTATAAATACAAGCAATGAAATGAATATTAAAGGGACTCCTAATTGGCTAATAAAAAAAATATTGCATTAACACTGATTTAAATTAATCTTTATTATTTGTACGAGGGCATTGCTATTGTGTTCTAAAGATAAAATGGTATCAAATGTTTACATCAGCTTTAGTAGGTCAAAAGTTATCTCTACTAGGGGTCATCATGTCATCACATAACTATTACGTTATTTTGTTTTTTGGGCCGCAAATGGGCAGTAGTATCTGGGTTACGCTTTAGTGTGGTCCATTTTGCAGCTTTTAATTTTCGATAAAAAAAAAACTTTAGTGCAATATGCCTGACGCGTTCGAAAGTGCTTATCCTTTGACGCCGGGGGTCAATCCGCAAGATATACGCGCGCGGGCAAACTCTTCGACTAAGGAGAAACGTCCGGTGGTTACGTTCTATGCGGGCAACGAAGCCTTAGAAATTCCGGACAAATCTGAAGCTGGTGTTGACAAGCCGCTGACTCGCAGCGACCGCAGCGAGCCGGGCGAGCTGGACAGCTTCGCAGAGTCCCTGAACACCATCCACAACACCTGGTTCGACCAGAGAGAACTTGAGCACAGGTGCGTATATTTATACGCGATGTAAAGACGTGAAGAAATTGTGGACGCTATTTATAATACAGATGCGTAGATACCAACGCGATGCGTTATTTACGATCGATTCGTTTTCAGTTTATGAATATGGTGAACGAACATCCTGTACGAGTTTAAAGTAAACTACATGGTTTACAACACACTACGTATTGGTTATTCTGTACATAGATCGTATCTTTTCAATTACGTACTCTCGTTAAAAATTGCGAATAAAGTTTTATTGATAAAAAATAAGATGATGTTAAGACAAACACAATTATTAAAAAACAAAAACTTGATTTCTCAAAGTAAAATTTTGCATTTAAAATCAGTCATATTGAAATTATGAAATCCGAATATGGCGGGTATCACTTACGCCGATGAGACGGATATAACGGCTCCTCATATGTCAACATCCACCCAGTCACCGTTTGGGCTGTAGCCCGTAAATTGGAATTTACTTGTCATATTCTGGAATCGAAAACATACATGCCTCGAAAGACATAACCTTTAAATTAACCTTTTTCTGAGTCGGTTAAATATTGATTGTCTTGGTTACCAAGCCACGATCACTGAAATCAATATTTTAATACATTAGTATAGCTAGTATCTTATCTGCCACTTAATTTTCTTCTTTCAACATTGATAAGCTTCAAAAGATACCGAATTGACGTGTGTTCCATTGTTGCTATGAATTACTCATACCTACTCTAGGTTTTTCAATATTTGCATGGGTTATTGTGCTGAAATTTTCAGCGATGAAAACCAACAACATTCCAGCTGGAAGCATCTCATGTGTTCCACGAGCCATGTCAATAACTGAGTGTCAAGAGTCGACACAATATTAACGCTGTGTGGCTCATCTCTTGCTCTATACATTAAATAAACTCATTTGAATCCGACCGTTATTATAAATGTGAAAGTTTGTATGTTTGTTTGTTTGTTACTCCTTCACGCAAAAACTACTGAACCGATTTTCATGAAATTTGGCACACAGATAAAGGGTAACTTGGATTAACACATAGGATAGTTGTTGTTCCGAAAAACTGTTCCTATGGGAAATTAAAACCGATTTCCACGAGGGCAAGCCGCGGGCGCCCACTAGTTGAAAATGAAAGTGATTTTCCATTCCTAGAAGTTCAAATTGAACTTAAACAAATCAAATCAACAATAATTTGTTGCGTAAATCGTTAAGGTTTCCATAGATGAATTCTGTTTACTAATAAAGTTGCTTCATAAATTTTCCATCACACGTTAGAACTCAGTTTCACCGAATGGAAACGAAATACTTAGGTACTTAATTATGTTTAAGCACGTCCGCCACGTCCAGCGGTTGCACCCATTGCTCATCGTGTTCCCGTGGGAAAAAGCCATTTTCCCGACATGTATTATACACATAAACTTTCCTCTTGAAAGTTGAGTATTTAAGAAAACCGAATCAAATCCAATGCGTGGTTTAGGAGGAGTTAGCGGTGTCCATGACAGACAGACAGACAAAGAAACGTAATGCGACTTAATTATATTGTTATGAACGTTGATAAACTTTAAAGTATACGACGACTGTATGTATCTTTTAATTACATCATCCAAAATTTTCCTTATCAGCGAGTAAGTTTGTCAACATTTCTTGTGATTAGTTAGTGTTGTACCTACTTTAAATAATTAAAAGTAGTTATCGCGTAGTTCATCGGGTTTGAGGATTCATTCGTTCGTTTCGTGGACTTGTGATATCCCACACGACAAGACGAAAAAGAGTGGTCAGAATAGCCTAAGAAAGTAAATTCGCCCCACTTTGCTCTTGCTTCTGATAGCACATACAAACCTACATATTATATTCAATTCAATTCAATTCAATTCAATTTCTTTATTGCATTATTGTACACATGTCTGAAATAGGTGTTAAATATGTAGTATATAAGTATCGTACAATAACCCTGCTAAGGGCGTTGCAACATGCAGTGCAGGAGAATAACATTACGTATTAAAATTAAATTAAATTACAATAAAATAGGCCAATAAAGTTAATTCCAATTGTAAAAAACATGCTTGTAGACGATTTAACTTAGCTCCAAATATATAAAACCTACACAGAAATAATCAAATTGTATCAGAATATCACTTCTTAGATTAAAATTAAGTCGATTTGTCGTTCATAAACTCATGTACAGTGTAATAACATTTGCGTAATAAAAATTGTTTCAGACTTTTCTTGAATAATATATCATTTGGTTCGTTTTTTATTTGCTGGGGAAGTTTATTACATACAGTGATTGCCCTGTATTTGGGACTGTCTTTATAGATCTCAAGTTTAGGTGCTGGAACGTTGAGTAGGTGCTTATATAACTTTAATATGGAGACGTTATTATGCTGAAAAGAGAAGAGAGAGAGAGAGATGGAGACAGGGATTCAGCATGTGTATTTCCTAAAATACACTTGCTTAGCCAATAAAAATACGCACAGAATGTATTTTTACATAAAAACCCGTACTCTACGGAGTAGCTATAGTTAGTATTCTTTGTCTCTACTTTGTAACAAAAGGAAATGTATATTTCTTCCAAATTTAAAGCGTTCGTTACAGACATTGCATGTAAGCCCGAAGAAGAACAGCAAGTCTCGGTACTATGTTTTCATTCATTCCCAGTCTAGCATTGCAGTAAATAAGTTGCTTGCAAAGTACCTTTTCCTGATTGAAACTCTACCTTACATTAACGCCAGCCTTTCTAATTAAGGCACACAATAGACCTCAGGTTCAGAACGCAGATTCAAACAAAAATACGTAGTAAAAATGGAAAAGAAGCTGAGATTCTAGCAAAAAAGCTTGAGAAATAGGATGCCCGAGACGGTCTAATTGGTGCCGCCAGCCAGTAGAAATGAGAGGTTGTCGTATCGATCAGGATATTTCCGGGAACGAATCACAGGACTCAGGGATGTTTATTTTTAAAACGGGTTGTTTGTTTTCAGCTACTTTCGTATTCGCTACTTCGCAGTAGTAACTGGCTTCATTTGTGACGATAATTTCTTTCATCATATCGTATAGCAATAATAATTCAACGCCTTATCAGCTCTATGTTTTATACGATTGCCACGCGTATGTCATAGTAATAAATTTTAATTTGTACGTAATTAGGCATCTTTGATGTAGGATAATATCATACCTTGCCAAAAGCCGTAGCTCAGTGCAGTCAGGTGATAGGCATAACATTACATACAGAAGGCTATAAATTTTACTGGGCAGTATCTTGACTAGCAATCCAACTTCTTATACTATGTCATGGTCGGCCGTACTGATAAATTCATACCTACTATAGTAGTAGAAAGTGTTCTAGGCAACAAAGCGTCCTTTGTTTTCCATTTCGTAACCCAATTAGCCTGCACGGAACGGCTTTACATGCACTTGAAATCCACTAAACACTGCTGAACAGTTGAAGTGGAGTGAATCAGCTGTTTGGCGTCGGGGGGAGTGACGCAGCGCCGCGTCCTGGTTAGTCACGGCGCAGCGGCACCGTCCATTGCTTACTTTGTAAACGAGCATGCTTAACGCTCCATCCAAGCCAAGTACTGGACGGTATAAAAACGCCGAGTCATTGCCTTCGCAGCTATAGACGAGGTATAGGTGATTGTCGACGGCAACCGGCGTCAGTGTCCGCTAACGACGCCGTGCAGTATACCGCCTGTATTTTTTTTCTGTTATCAGTTATTATCACCGCGATCTGATCGGATCTGACGTGTTCAGTGCTCGTTGCCGGAAACTTGGCGATAGTTTGGTGTGCGTGTATTATGTCCTAGTCCGAATGTGTTATTGTCGGTTTTTCACTTGTGTTTACGTTCGTGACTCTCCATTCATTAAACAAAGATAAAACTGTGGTATGGCATGACACTAACAAGGTTTATTTGGATACCAAATTACTCGTACTTAGAACAGAAAGATAAACGTAGTGCATTTTAATTTTACGTGTTATATCGTAGTGTAAAATTCGAAACCCTTTTCCATTTGTAAAGGTGCAATATTGTGGGTTGTGTAAAGCGTTTAGAAATTCAAGTTATTCCGGTTTGTTAAATAATGCAAACTTAACCTGATTTCGCAAAATCACAACTCTTATAGGTGTTAAAGAAATATCTTTGGTAACCATATGGGCATATTTACATAAGTACATATTTCTTTCACAATTCACAACTTTTTACTAAGTCTTTTGACTGGAATGATATTATTACGCAGCAGAAAGGTGTATACAAATTACATTGTTTTTCTTAATTATGAAATAATGAATTATCATACTGCGACTAAAATTTATTTCCATATTCATGTCTTTCCTGTTACTATAGCTATTAATAAATACTTATCATGTGTAAAAAAAATTGCATGTAAAAATATTTTAAAAGTCGATATCGATATTTAGAAACATAGCTTCATGCTTCAGCCATAAAATGCTAATTTCCAGTATAATAATATACCTACCATCCGCTCATATTCCACACGCCGTAATATAAATATTTTAGAAGCTGAAAAATATGTTACCTTAGCTGAATCGGAAGTTTAAAAGTAATGTTGTTGTTTGTTTTTGAAACGCTCCGAAAATAGAATCCAATGCCAAAAGGATTTCTTTAAGGATTTTGGGCGGAAATAGATCGAAGTAGTAGATGTTAAGTACAAGTACCGTACTTGTTTAACTATACATTCATGTAAACATCGTCAATTCTCGTTTGCATTATACCCAAAAATATTATAAGCATATCATCGAAGTATGTGACCTGCATGAAATCATCCATGTAAAGTTTACTCAATTTGAAACTCACAAACCATCAAAGGTTGCGATCTTTTGATGCACCCTTTTTCAGTCACCCTATTTCACACAACTGAATCTCAGTGCCTACAGACAAAATATATCGATTGGCGGTCCCTGGCAGCGGCCTCCCCATGCGCCCTGCTGCCTGCATCCCAGATCGGCCCCCACTGGCCCATTCACTAATATCTATAACGATATCCGCTTATAGTACTTCTACCAGACATCTATCTAGGTCTATACTTTGATATGCATATGTACTTGCCTGTAGGACCCTTACATTATTATTTGGGAATCGATAATGCTACATGTTCAGACTACTGTTTTTAGCGCTTGAAAATTGTAGAGTCATGAAACGAATTATCGGAATATGATGCCTCAAAATAGTCAAACAAGAGCACTGTTATACTTTATCTTTACAAACGAAATTGCAAATTTTAAAATATTTATTTTAGTATCCAAACTTTGCCATAAATTAGCGATCAGCAGATTTCAGTTACTTACTTCTAGTAGTAATAATATTTTTGTCCCTTGGGCAAGATGTTTCGTATCATCAGCGTCTCATCCTTAGATTTTAATATTGGTGTGTAGTAAAACTTCCTCACTTTAATCCACACAAATCTGTATCTAAACATACGATCTCATGTCCACAAGCAGAAGATTAGGAGATGATAAGCAAATTTTCCTCAAGCATCACGTTGGTCTTGAGTGGTAGGTATAGGACTGAACTATCGTAGATTTAAGTAGATATTTGAACTAGTCGGTTCATTACGACCTTGTTAGTGT
Source organism: Keiferia lycopersicella (assembly GCA_029255805.1). Classification (NCBI taxonomy): domain Eukaryota; kingdom Metazoa; phylum Arthropoda; class Insecta; order Lepidoptera; family Gelechiidae; genus Keiferia; species Keiferia lycopersicella. The sequence goes on along the minus strand of JARACZ010000009.1, from coordinate 8,398,773 downwards.
CAAGGATATCTAGTAACTAAAACGCTTCTTGCAGTTGTGATTGACATATACGTGTGTGCACGAACAGTATTCATAAATCAAATGTATTAATAACTTAGTACCGAGAAGTATTATCTGAGCTAACCGTGCAAGTTCATAGTGTAAATAAAGAAGTGTTCCATCGGCTGAAACTAGTAGATAAACGTTGTGTGTGGTATGTGAGACGACTGAGAAAAGGAACCATGGAAAACGGCGCAAATGAAAATGATTATTACGATGACATTCCCTTCACCAATGGAGATGGTATCATACCTTCGTTTGGTAAAGGAGACAGGACCACAGCAGCCCCAAATGAGTGAGTTTGTTTATCTGATTCGATAAATTATCAACCTTCTGAGAATTAGCTAACTAAAAAGGAATTTGCTAATACAGTGATATCATTCATAACTTTGTTGCTGTGTACCTACGCGTTCCGGATATTATTTGGAAAGCAGTTCAACAAATTGAATTTATGTAGGTACAGACCTTGTTCTACAGCAATATGATTTTTTGTTTATCAGATTTTATTCATTTTTATAATGCTCTTAGCGTGTCAATTCTGCACTTCGTGCATGTATGTACTGGAATGAATAAGAGACGCAGTTAATATGCGTCATATATACCTTTGTGACGATAGCACTTCTCAGTGCAGTTAATATTAATAGCTTCAGAGAATTTGAAAATTCATTAAGTGCTTCTGCATAAGAAACATTGCGTTGCCCACTCAAGAAAAGAAAACAAAGTTATAAATACACCGACTTCCACTTTTAACGGTAAACAAGATTTTGATTAAATTCAGCGCTGGAATGCAAATATTATAAGATCGGACGACAAGCTCTGGAATTGGCATAAACGAGTATAACTCAAATGCTGGAATTGTGCCACATGATTCGGATATGTTTGCCTTGCATGTGCCTTGGACGCATTTGCGATGTCATCCTTCGATCTTGGTATTGATTAGGACAGGCCACTCTTTTGGTGCCAGATTTTGGAGTATACCGGGTGTAGGGACAGCCCTCCGAATACTGATACTGTGCATGCAGACCATGAAACTGTTGTTCAGTTTCCAGTGTTAAGGACAGGCCTCTGAATACCGTTGGGGTGCATTCAGCCCTTGTAACTGAACAACATTCCCCTAGGAACATAATTATGTCAGGAAACGACAAAAAGTTTCGACCTACCATACAAAATCACGTTCAGCTGGCTCCAATTCTATGAAAAACCAAAAATATTTTGTCGTTTCCTGAAATATGTTCCTAGGGAAATGTGGTTCAGTTTCATGAGCTGAATGCACCCCATCATTATTTGGAGGGCTGTCCCTAACACCCGTATATCGTGTATACCTTGGTATTTAAATGACGAGGCATTACATTTTGCATTTCGTATCGCGTAGTAACGATGTAAACTATGTGTGTAAAACTGTTCATGCATAGGTAGATACATCTGGAATTCTGGAGCAAGATACTAATAAAACATTACATCTGTCATACCAACTTACTCGTACCCACAGAGCAGATATTGTATCTGCTCTGTGCTCGTACCTCTATGTCTACAAAAAATAGCCACTAGTTTCGTCTAGGTACCTACAATGATATTTCTGTTTCCATGATGACTACAATGTTTTATATCAGAAATCTTACTTCATATGCGTCGGCAGATTGCCTGCTAATATCTAAAGTAGAATTTTCCTGAAATCTGAGATTTCTCTTTCACGATCGGCGATCGTGTTCTGTTTAAAAAAAATCGTGTCGCGTGCGTGCGTAGGCGACATTTCGCGCAATTTTTGTTACTCGTACGTTTGACTCGCACGATGCAGAGTTAGTTGATTTAGGTCAACGCAACTAAGTTTTCAAGGCTTTTGTGGGTAGTATGTGGTTTGTTATCTATAGATATGTATGTAGGTTCATGCTGTGCATATTGATACATTTGAACAATAGTGGTTGGTTAGTAGCTGCAAATATGTGAATTATATTAATGTCCCTATAGGTTTCTGATTGAAGCGTGCTTTTAACAATATTGCTGAGAAATGCATCCATGGAAAAAGGCGGACATTTTTTAAGGGAAAAACCTAACCTCCTTAGATTTTTTTTAGTTCTAAGTAGGACTATCTTTCTAGCTCTGGTCTTTACAAAGTAACAGGCAGTGAAACGAACTTGCTCCCTGCATAGCGTGACGTAACTTTTATCTAAGGCTATATTTCAATCAAACTTGGAGCAAGATTGCGTGCTTGCCCCCGATAACTGCCTGACGAAGCGGCTCTAGCTGTGATTAAACTAATCTATCCAATCTTCGTACTGACGCCTACTTGCTTTCAAATAAGGCGAAAATGGGTTAACCGTTAAACCCCGGAAGAATCCAATCTTCCAACTGCAGTTTTAAAGCCGCAACATGCCGGTATTTTAAATGAGGGTAAACGGCTAGGCTAGCCTATTTGTTCTACTATCATCGACCTTGGTCTTGTGGTTTCTGGCAATAGTTTTCGCTTTCTCTGGTTTCCGTAAAGGTCTTCCGTGTTGTGATTCAGCACGCAATACATGTGTGATATTTATTTTGGTCTTCTAATTTCGGGTTCAGAATTTCTTTTACTACTTAAATATTGTGACGTAGATATTAGACTAGTAGACGTAGTAAAAGAATAATGAAATGGATATAGATCCACATAATGGATTTGAACATGGTCTTCTCTATGAAATGAATGATACAAAATTATGCCTTTAAATATCTATTCAGGCGAATTTATTCTGATTGATGTTAGTATTCTTAGGTATAGCACTAATAATAAGATTGCGTTTATGAACGTATTGTTAGATTAGATATTTGTCGTACTATACTATTGCATAAGGTGACCGGCTTATTAATATTCAATGTCCAGTTTATGAATGGGGACCAGTTTGTGTGTCAGAAATGACAACTTTCGCCCTATAGAGGCGTATGACCGGCTTTCCATACATAACAGGTTAGTTAGGGGGTGTCTGTTATACAAAGTTAGATTATTTGCCAACTAAATATTACTACCAAAGGGAGAAAATATATTTTATGAACTTTTATTAAAGTATTACTTAGTTGTTTTGAAATTATTGTACTTTATTACACGTAATTTTGTATCTGTAGGTACTTTTTTACTTTATAATGTGTACAGGCAAATAGATAAATTTAATTTAACTTTTAAATGAACTCATTTAGTCTCTTACCAATTTAAGTTACCATGAATCTTACAAGAATAGACGAAGTTCTAAATAATTTCATTTTCTCAGTAAATCTACTTATCTCGCAACTTTTAAATACGAATTTACTCTCTTTGATGTCTGACTCTCAATACCTATCAACTTTACCTATTCCAAATAAACATCGGTCATGTAGGTATGATTTCTACGATTTACATAAAAAAATATGTTGTATGAATGATTGATTAAGCAGCGAATGTCCAAAGACCATGTCCCATTTTCTTTGCCATTTGATATTTAAATTGCTATCGCCAGCGACGAATAAATGTATCTTTTACTTGTTTCAGAATCTTCGTGAACAGATCTCTACATTTAGAAAATGTCAAGTTCTACGGGTTTGATATGGACTACACATTAGCCGGTAAGTTTCTCATAATAAAATATCCACATACAGGGTGTAAGGGACAGCGCTCCAAATACTGAAATAGGGTTCATGCAGTCCATCATACTGAAATACTTTCCCCTATAATCCTATGTCAAGAAATAACAAAAAAAGATCCCCCATAACAAAAAATGGGAACAATCGTTACAAGACGGCATGAAGGTACAAAAGTAGATAACAAGCTGAGATAGCAAGTTTTACCAGTCCACCTGATTGTTTAGTTAATAATTTAATATTCTTTAATGGATCTATGGGCGTTATTATGGTTATATATCTCCGCATATGGATTTATTCCAAATGCGTCTTTTTTTGTTTTAGAATACAAATCGCCACAATACGAAACTCTAGGATTCAATTTAACAAAACAGAGATTAGTGGACAAAGGTTACCCAAGAGAAATATTGGAGTTCGAATATGATCCATCTTTTCCTGTCAGGTAAGCATTTTGGAAATAAAAATATTCCTCTAAGAAAAAAATCTCCGAAATTATATGAAGATCTCATAAGTAGTCTTATAAAACTTCTACGTCATTATAAGTATTTCTGCTTGTTTGCTACTTATTTTTAACAAGCGTATCAGAAGTCTTCTTAGAAAGCAATTTTTATCTAAGAGAGATTCTCTCTGTATTTTCCAGGTTTGTTATATAAAAATATGTGATTTATTAATACTGTACCTATTTTCAGAGGGCTTTGGTTCGACACATTATACGGTAACCTATTAAAAGTAGACGCCTACGGAAACATCTTAGTATGCGTACACGGATTCGATTTTCTGAAACAGTAAGTGCCTAATTTTGTTTCTCTATTCCGCGAAAAATCGCGTTTCGCTTGATTTGATGGTTGTTAAATTGAACAAGAAAACATGTTAAAATAATATATTGAAGACCGTCGGCCCCTGATCTACCAGCGGCTTGACCGACTCTTGTCAAATTTTCAATCTAGAAAATATTATTTCGAATTGAACTAATACGAGATTCAATTGATTTCATAAAGTACTTTAGTTTTATCACTTGACTAGTAAGATCTCTGTTTACTAGGAAAATGGACCTTATGTCATAGCATTTGTTCCAAGGTCACAAACGACGTCACAGGTATCAAGCTAAATTTTACAAAGTATATACAGATTATACTAATTAACTATTATAGAAGTAAGTACTAATATGCATTTATGTTTCAGTTCACAAGTATACGAGCTGTACCCAAACAAATTTCTTCAGTTGGACGAGGCGCGCGTGTTTGTACTGAACACTCTGTTCAACCTGCCTGAGACGTACCTGATCGCCTGCCTCATCGACTTCTTCACTAACTCCCCACAGTACACGAGGTACGTAGAGAAATGGGGGTTTTTAACCGACTTAAAAAAGGAGGTTCTTAGTGACTCTTATCCGTGGGAAATCGCCTACTAAGAACAAATATACAAACAAACTTTTATACAAAAATAATAATTTTGGTTAACAAAAAAAAATTTATTTCCCGAAGAATGGGCCTTCTGTTAACCTCTTTCTTTGGTAGGCTTAGTGTCGTGTCCCGTCAGTTTCGCAGTTTTTTTATTAGTTTTCATGTTTTTGTCTCACAAAATATACCTATACACACAGAATCTAAATAACTTGTGCCTGAACAAAAATACACGTACTTACTTCACATTTTGTGTACGAACAGAAAAAAGATAGGTGAACAACTGAATAAACAGAAAAAATAAACTTTTGAATCCCGGGCGATGAAACATCTTTATATGCTTGCTATTATTGTTGACGTAATAATGTGTATCATATAACTTTGCGAATACTATTAAGTCAGGTCAAAAGATCAGACGTAATCTTTCCATAAATAGACAGAGTACGTACATTCAGATAATTATTTGTGCCCGTATTTCTCAATCGAAAGTCGAGACTTAGGAACTTTCCTTATGCTAAAGTTGTTTCTGTTTTTATTTGACCCATATAAGAAATCAGGCAAAATGATATTATGAAATTATTGACAGTTAATATGTATAATGATCCCTTTAAAATTATTGAAACTCTGGAATTAAATGAACAGACTTATGTGTACTTACCTACATTTACTTACGTTCTAACTCCACTTTGCATTGCAACTCCATCCGATAAAACTTATAATGACCAATAAACCCTAAAATGTAAGTGTAAAACTAAATTTTGTATTTTGTTTGACGAGGCCCGCTATAAACTACGAAGGGGTACCGCAAAAGCTTGGTATAATCATGATTGAAAGATTCTGAATAATATCCTGCAATCAGAGGCAATCAGTCTTCTTACGACGCTAGAAGGGACGCCAATAAATATTCAGATCACTGCCAATCTAGATAAAATCTTACTCGGCATCTGACCTATAAATATCCCTAGTACTATCAGTAGGTAAACTTATACCGGTTAATATTACCACACTGAACTCTAGGTGCTTTTCTATCTGTTTGATATTCTATTTTTACTTTGTGTTTATTTATGATCTGAATATGTGCATACAAATGCACGTGCTGATATTTTTAGATACGCATCATTATGCAACAATTCACGAATTATTAACTGGCCATATAATGAGAGCAATAATCATAATATTTCTTCCTTACCTTCTGGCGTTTAGTTGTATTGTAGCGAATTCAGGACCTTGGTTGGATTTAGGCTTATATTTCGGGAAATCCTGTAAATCCATATGCTTATTTACCTTCCTCTTAGCGATATCAGTAGGCACAAAGTCTACTAGTAGTTCTGCTGCAAAAATCTGGTCGGTTTCAGGTAATACGATTAAATTCTACGCACGAGTGGCGTTGATGCGACTTATACTCGTATGTTAATATGTACAGGGAATGCGTTGCACGCGTGATTGTCACGTAAACGAGATAAAAGAGAATACACAGAAGACACGTTAACAGGAAACTTATTATAATACAACTCTTATTAGCTTACCTTAGCTATAGCTACACTAGCCATGTATTTTTGTCGTTTGAGTGCTGGCTCTATATGGCAAGAGTATTTAGCTTACCAATTATTTCTACCTTGACTTCTTATAAGGGAAATTGAACGTGTTAGCATTCATCACGCCTAAACAAACCAGTATTGATTAGTATTTGGTATTAGTTGCCAAATTTGGTGTCGTGTCATGCTATGGCTTAATATGCGAAAATAGACGGAGATGTATGTCTTACAGTGGACTGCGTGGCTTTTGATGGTCATTAGATGTATAATGATCAAAGATATTGCCCAGTGTAGTTTTACAAATCTGAACACAAAGTATGTGTTTCATTTTACAAAAATAAACCTTATTCCAGAACAAAGACCGGAGTAAGATGCGGCGACCTGGCCATGTCGTTCAAATCGATCTTCCAAGACGTGAGAAACGCAGTAGACTTCATCCACATCGACATACTGAAGACCAAAACCATCGAGAACATAGAGTTGTACTTGAAAAAGGACGAGAGGCTGCCGGTTGTGTTGTCTCGTATGAGGGAAAGTGGGGCTAAAGTGTTTATTCTCACGAACAGTGACTACAACTTCACGGATAAAGTCATGAACTATTTGTTCGATTTCCCACACGGTGCCAAGGTGAGCTTGTATTTTATTTATATGTTTTATAATAAGCAATGCATTTATAAGTGCTCATCGGGAATCTTTCGTTTAATGTAGATAATTGAGTTGATATTCATTGCATAGTTCAAAATACTAGTTAATACCTAGGATGTACCTATCATAGGACAGTACGCAATAGCGAAATTTTATAAAATCAAAAATTTCGTTAGTACAGATTTTCATTTATCGTTTCAGTTCAAGTTTAAATCTCATGAAGAATTAAATAGTCCGCAAGAACAATCTGCAAGTTAATTTGATTAGAATTTAGAATGCGTTTTTAGTTACCTGTCTGCGTTACCATTTTGTAAAGCAATAGAGTCCATTAACTGACTCTCAATTTTGAATTGTGTGTGATATAACATTTAGAAGTTTGCACAGCACTTTATAAGGAAGAACATAGCATATCATGAGCATATAATATTACGCAAAAGTGCATGATATAATGTTAATTTTCAGTTGCAAAATAACGATTGAATCCTAAAACCATATCCCTATATTATACTAATTACTACACCTGTGAGTTTCCATTTACAAAAATAAAACTACCTTCCTCATACTAAAAATTACATGTCTTTCCAGCCCGGTGAACCTCACAGAAACTGGAAGACCTACTTCGACTGGATAGTAGTGGACGCTCGCAAACCGCTGTTCTTCGGCGAAGGCACTATTCTCAGACAAGTGGACACACGAACTGGCGCGCTCAAGATGGGCCAGCACGTGGGCAGGCTTCACGAGGGACTAGTCTATTCGGGAGGTAAGCTGAGACTGATCTTGGAGAGTGACCAAGCGTAAGAGAGACCAATCTTAGAGACTGACCAAGCGTAAGAGAGACCTACTTTGACAGTTGACGACCTTCTTTGGCCGTTCAGGTTCAAACATAGCAATACTAATCCGCACTAGGTGGCGCTGTTAGCCTTATTTCAGATTGAGGGATCATCTGTAAAATCAGTGCACAATAATATAAAACTACCTACCCTACGCTGGCTGAGTTTTCCCATCAATATACGTTAGCACGATCGTCACCTACTAGGAACTAAGCGAACATATTAAAAATTTCACTTAGCTACATAGAACAGTAAATAGGTGTTTGTGATTTATGTCGTAATAAAATAATACCTATTTTCAATGTCAATATCAATAACGAGATAGGTAACGGATACAAAAGTATCTTTGCGATTTGATAAGATAAAAATATAGATGTTAAATGGTACGATGACGCAGTAGGCAGGCACTATTCGATATCCACTAAAATATATTGTTTGGGCGCGGCGGTCTTGGATCAGTTTATGATGTACTCGACCTCAGCAGCTAATAAACTTATCAGCTAAGATAATAAATACAGCCGCGTTTACGTTAGTTTCATAACATTGTTATGAAAAAAAGAAAAATGTGCCCTACATTTTTCTATTAAAGTTAAATGTACAATTTACTACTTTCAAAAAAAAATTACTTCTTTTACCTATCATTTATCACAATTAAAACTTTAACCAGATTTTATTCACTTTAGCTCAAAGTGTATAAAAATATGCTTCAAATGCTTTTAAGAGATGAATCAGACCTTGAAACTGACCAACAACGCCCCCAATGGAATATATTTCTTGCGGTTCAATATGACTGAACTTTTAGGTAATCGCCACATTGATTATCAATTATGATATCGTTAACTAGCGGATTCTTAATCAAAACCCTAAGCACTATGGAAGATTCCTGAAACATAATGCATCACACCAACAATGCGAGATAACAGACAAACAAATATTTTTACTACCTCTATACTTTATCAATATGTGTATTAGGTTAGGTATTATACTCGTATATAACTCTTAATAACGATAACTTAGTTAGATATCAGTAGTGATTTAATAAGCTTGCGATAGTTGCATCATTCGTCAAAATGTGTCCAATTTTGCGTGTATAACGGCCGATAAATAATACTTGAACACTTTTTTGATACTTTAATAATACAATGAATGTTGTAAAGCAGATGTATATGGCTGCTGTATGTAGGAATTGGATTGTTGGATAACAGTGTTGCTGCTAAAGTCAACACGCGATAACTGTTTATCAATGTTATTTATTAAGGAATATTAATCGTAGGCTTTACTAAGATTCTCATGTAATACAATATTTTGCATATCAGTATTGTATTGACAAAGTTGGTATTTTCTCAAATTACCACTGAGATTGTTCTGCCTTGGTTAGGCTTAAGACATTACAGGCTAAGATAGATAACGACCCTAATTTTACGGTCGTTAATGCCCTGCCTTTCCCACGAGGGACAAAGGCATGATTTGTGTGTGTATGTATGTCTTAAAAATCCTGTATGTCTGTCTCAAACTACTGTTTGTATAAAATTTAATATAAATGAAGCAGAGGTTGCTATGTAATATGAACATTAAAATTATGATAGTTTGTTTTAAAAGTTTAAGCTATGATATTTCAAGTTATAATAATTTTATCTTATCTTATCTTATTTAGTAGGTTATGATGTAGGCATCATCCCACTGCTGGGCTGCTGCTCTCACTCCACTCAATTTATAATAATACAACTTACAAAATTAAAAATTGCAAATCAAACAGTTTGAATTTTAAATTGTAAATTATGATATCGTGGAGTAAAAAAACAATATTTATAATTCCAGGCTCATGCGACGTATTCACCGAGCTGATAAACGCTAAAGGCAAGGACGTCCTCTACATCGGCGACCACATATTCGGCGACATCCTCAAGTCGAAGAAGATCGGCGGGTGGAGGACGTTCCTCATCATCCCGGAGCTGGTGCAGGAGCTGCACGTGTGGACCGACAAGTGCCAGCTGTTCGCGCAGCTGCAGGCGCTGGATGTCGAGCTCGGGGACATGTACAAGTTAGTACGGACATGTACAAGTTTCCCATAGTAGTAGCTGGTTTCCCATGGAAATTATTTACTTTCCCATGGGAATATATTGTTTTCCCTGCGTATTTTTCTTTTGTTTTCCCGCGGGAGTATGATGTTTTTCCGCAGGAGTATATTGGATTTCGAGACCAGGAATATGTACAAGTTAGTACGGACTATTGTAAGAAATAAGATTTATCCCATGATTAATTAATACAACGGATCACTCACTTGTAATGAATTTGTTGACAAGTGAGTGATCCGTATGACTCACTTAAGTATAAACAATTTAAGATTATTCCCCCTCCGCCTTTAATTATCTCCAATTAAACTTTTTGTTGGATTTGTTTCTTTAATGTCTTTTTTATTTGTATATGTCCCACTACAGGCCTCCCCTCTTTCACGCCACCCGTCTCGGTCTTGGGCCTCTAAGTGTCAGTTCTGGAGAAAGGCCTCAATATCGTGTCGCCATCTTCTCCTAGGTCGACCAAGGCGACGACGACCATTCTGTGGTGACCATTTTATGGTTACAATGGCCCATCTTTTATTTATACTTCGCTATTTCCAGAAATCTGGACTCGAGTGCGAGAGAGAAGCCCGACATCACGAGCCTCCGTCTCAACATCCGTGATGTCACTCACAAGATGGACCTCGCGTACGGAATGCTGGGCTCGCTGTTCCGCTCCGGCTCCAGGCAGACCTTCTTCTCGTCCCAGGTGAGTGCGAGCGAGACGGCGATATGACCAACCTGACAAGATTCAGAAGTTGGACCTCGCATAAGGTTTTTCCCGTATCGGTCATGTTCTGGTTGCTAGATTCATTTACCACACTTGAACCTTCTTACTAATCTTGCCGTCGTAAACAACGAGCTCGTTTCGCTCGCAATGCGTAATGTGTTACTTATTACCTATTATAATTAAACGTGAAAAAATGTGTTCTGTTGTAGTTTTAACATAGAAATGCTTACCACTCTCGCAGGCGGCATATTTATTATGTACACCACCGCCCGCAGGGTAAAAGCCGTTTGACCTGTATGTATGTTTATCTCGCATTTAGCTGAACCGATTTTGATGCGGTTTTCAGCAAACTGTTTATCAGATTTAGGAGAAGGTGTTAGCCGACGAAAAATTAAGGTTCGCACTTATTTTCACGTTTCTTAAAGTAGGTTCCCTTTTAAAAAAGTTCACCTCAACAAATTTCAATTAACTATTCCAGGTGGTAAGGTACGCGGACCTGTACGCCGCGTCGTTCCTCAACCTGATGTACTACCCGTTCTGCTATATGTTCCGCGCCCCGGCTATGCTCATGCCGCACGAGTCCACCGTCGCGCACGAGCAGAGATTCACCTTGGAGCAGGCCTCCATTGACAGGTTAATATATGCCATTTGTAACTCTAGGCGACAGGCTGACAACATGTCACTACAGTGATACACGAACCATCTGAAAGGCCCTGATGTACAGTCAGCAAAGGGATAAGGTGTACAGGGGTGCTCCAAACGAATCGATTTATTATTGTCCCAAATGAAAATGTAAAAATTATGGAAATGTTCTCGTAAAGTATGTTATTTTGTATTAAAATTTATTTGTTTCGAGTTAGAGAATAAATTCGTTTGGAGTACCCCTGCTACCTATCTCCGTTGCCGATGTACTACCCGTTGTGCTATATGTTCCGCATAGCTATCCGAACTTACTCAAACCCATTCTATCCATATTCTTTGGTATATTTTTATACTAAGCTATTTATTGTTTGAACAGGACTCGGCCGGAGAGGCCGACGACGTACCCGGTGCCTAAGGATGAAGCATTACGTAAGCTGGACGGCAAGGTTGCCCTCAATGAGGTCAAGGTAAGACTACCATACACTCATACTTTGTTTCAATTTATTGTATTTATTTACGATTTATTGTACACATAACAGTAAAGCGACAAACAAAGAATACAGACACTTACAAGCGAATTTTATTATACAGGATGTAAATAAATTGACTGTAAATATTTTAAGGAATGGATTAGTTCATAAAATTGAACATCTTTCCCCAAGGAACAACGGCGAAATATGTAAAGAAATTATGGGAGATCCAAAATTTTTTTCGTGCCTATCTATGTTGCTTGCCACCTGTGTGGGGTCAGCCTGGCCAGCCACAAAGCAGTATCTTTATTTTAATTTTATTTTATCCCACCTGAACCGCGTGTAAACTAGGAACATAAAGACTAATCTATTTATCTATAAACTTATTGTATTGGGTTGTGGACTAGCAGGTTCAATGAGCTACTTATTAAATCAATCTTAAATGGTATTTTGTATGAAAATAGCAATGCATGACGTCTATTTTGGATGGCGTTAGAATACTTATTTTTATGTAATTTTTCTGTTTTATTATTTCAAACTTTGAATAACTATGAATAAAATCCGTAGTATTTTTAGGCAAGAGTTTTAAGCGTACAACTTTTATATTTTGTTAATGACACAGTCCACAACCAAATTGAAATTCTAAAAGTATTAATTGTGAATTTACTTGAAAATTAAACTATGATTTGATCATGTATGCAGTTGTTTTTTACATCAAGTTCTTTACAAAGATGGTAACTGTATGTGTGCGTATTGCAGGCGAGCACGTCGGTCCCGCACGTGCGGCCGGAGACGCCGCGCCGCCTCACGCACACGCACGACGAGGACTGCTCCGACGACGACGACCGCGACACCAACAAGAAATAATCCACTACACAATACACTGAGGCTGCAACAACTGTAGGTACCTTCTGTTCGTCAGTCGACTCCCCTGACCTATAATCTGCGCACTGGACATGATAGAATAGAAAACGTACATACATACATAAATCACGCCTTTATCCCATGCGGGGTAGGCAGAGCGTTAACGATCGTAAACATACGGTCGTTATCGCCACTTCTGACAAGTAGAAAAAAAAAAGTTTATTCCAAAAACAGTGCTAGCAAACAGAGACAAAGAAAGAAAGAAAACATTAACTACCAATGAAGTTTACAAATAACAGTTAACAAAACCTAAGCAACACTGATATTCTGTCAGTACCGGAGTACTGATGATGCTGCTACAACGTTTCGACACTGATTAAAAATCGCTATTGTGGCGCTGGCAGGCAAGGAAAGCAACATACGAGAGTACGTGGAACTAACGTAGATGGCGCTTCAAAGTTGGACACAAAACTTGCTGTCATTTGTATGGGACAGCATGTCCAGTGCGTAGATAATTATACGTCGGTGGTCGAAACGAGGTCATACAGAAATTCAAATATTGATAACGAAGGCAATAAAAAGCTAAAACTAATACAAAAAAAACCTCTGGAAATCAACTTGTAATAATTTATCATTTAACTTATAACATAACCAAACAAATGCTAACCAAAAATATGAGGCTTTCCCAACTCTCTGTATTATTGGCATAACATTTTGGCAGATTAAAATATATAAAATCAATCTGCTTTGGCTTTTCTTAAAAGATTGCAATAATTTTTTGTGAGGCTGATCTTTGAATCTAGTTATAAAAGCAAGTGATCAATCACCTAAAAGATATCAGCGCCCAATGTCACACTTACGCTCGTCAAATCAAATGTCATGCCAGCTTCTTGACATAATACCATACCCGCAAAATGTTATAAAATAAAGTATAATAGACAAATCGGATCTTTGACATTCTGCGAACGTGACATTGTGCGCTGAGAAAAGATTTTAAGCGTTTTCTGATAAGATACACAGTTTTTTATGTGTGATTCGAACAATATCTAGTCAGGGAAAGGTCAATTACTAATCTACCGACTTATTTGAATAAATTGCTTGATATCGTCGATAAACATTACAAATATGTATAACGTACGCATAGTGCATAATAAGCAAGTTCTATAGAATCTTATATCTGTTTTCAACTACTGTTCTTCCAATTTTTAAATCAGATCTTATAAGATATATGTGATTTTAGCACCCAATAAAATGTGATTGAGGGTGCTATTTTCGGGTGACATTACAATGGTAGGAGTAGGTAAGTAAAATGAAAATAGCAAGTAGAGATTATCGGATTTTGTATCGTTTTGATTTAGGGGCCATCTAGAAGCGTGAATGATACCTGCAGATTAAAAATACTGATAGATAAGGCATTTGTCCTCTATTTGTTTTGCTTGTTGACCCTTTGCGTAGTTCTTTATTTTGATACGACATAGCATTTTGTTTTTTCTCTCTTTATTTTATGCTAGAAAGTGTGCGTTAGTATCCAAAATTGTAACTTTCACGTCTGCCCAGGATTCAAATGAGTAACGCGAATTTAAGATGTATGTCGTAAAAAATAGAGCTGAAGTAGATTTTCCAGACGAAAATCAATTTGTGATTAAATAAATATGATAGGTACTGATAGGTTTGTATTCGTTGTTGTAAGGCGCTAGGCCTTATGTATGTTATGTGAATAATACGAATATGTGGTGACTTATTATTAGTTTACTTGGCAAATTTCTAGATAGGAAACACTTTGTATATTATTATGAGATTTTTTTATCCTTACATTGCTTTTCAAACTGCTATTGTTGTGTATGATAGTTTTATTTATTTTTTGTTCGGTAAACCGACAAATTGTTGGGCCACTAAAAGTGATAGATAAGCATATGTTACTTTTGTTTGTATAAGAAAATATTCTTCTCTTTTATTTGTTATTATTACTTTATTTTTTGTTTCAAATAATTACAAAAACTTGTTTTTTGTTTGATTGGACGGTAAAAAGTGTTGTGATTTATAATTTGTTACAGATTGTGTTTAGTATTTTCGAAACTTGATCAAACAAAAAATATCTCATCGTGAAAAACAACTGATAAAATTTATGCAAACTGATAAATAAGCATGACACAAATAATCTAGGTGTAGTATAGTCTAGGTGTTTTCTATATTTATTTACTTACAAAAAAAATATTAAAGTACTAGTTCCCATAGTACAAGCATTGCTTAGTTTATGACAAGATAGCGTTGTGTGAACTGCCCAAAATATTTATTTATTCATGAAATTTACCTATCGATGAATTATGATCCAGTTTAGATTTTTTTCAGCTGATGAAGTTTCGAAAATAAAGTGTATGTATATTAATGTATGCGTGTACTATTATAGCTTTATAGATAGTTTTATGTATAATGATTATAAACTCTGCATTAATAATTGTTTACGAGAAATGCCATTTTTTATATCAGTAGCAATTCCATTTTTTACCTAATCACACGAAGGGTAGAATGTTAAATAGAATACAATAAAAATGTTCAATAAATTAAACTTAATGTTTTATTAGAATGAATATATATAATACCTTTTTCTTATAGCAATAAATCTTCTAAATACTCCTCAAATTCTTCTTCTCTAGATTTCTCTTCAATCTCAGGCACTCCTGCAAAAAATAGTTATAACCTTGATATTTAGTAATTGATTGATCCACAGTAACTGATTACCTCTCTAATTATATTATACAGCTGTTTAAAAAAGTAACACGTTCCTTTCAAGGGATGAACCAGCTCGTAAAACTGAACAACTTTCCCCAAAGAACATAGGTCGAAATATGAAATCAAAATTAGGATTTCACATACAACTTGAGTCGGCCGGCTGGTAGGTACATTTCATATGGAGGAGGAATTCCTTTTTTCATATTTCGACCTATGTTCCTGTTCAGATTCAAGGGCAGGTCCACTTCTTAAGAGAAACTTAGTACTTATCCTAACAACTGTAAATACTTTGGTTCAATATAAGGTGTTAAATTAGCAAATATTTAAAGGGATGAATCAGCCCGTGGAACTGAACAACGTTCCCCAAGAAACATAGGTCGAAATATGAGAAAATTTTTTGGACATCAGATCAACTTCAATCAACAAATTGAATTTGGTCGGCCGGTAATTTTGTATAGGAAATTCAAGTTTTTTTCATATTTCGACCTATGTTCCTTGGGGAAAGTTGTTCAGTTTCATGAGCTGGGTCACCCTTTGAAATATTCGCAGTTAATTTTTTTACACCCTGTAATGGAAACTTAAAAATGTACACAGTTTTATAATGGAGCAAAACGAAAAAGAAAGTTTTAGCAGTCTGGTTAGGACATTGCGGGCTGAACCACCCGATTGTCCGTAAGAAAGACGGTTCCGTGTTTTGGATGGCACGTTAAGCCATAGGTCCCGGTTGCTGTCTATCATTATCAAGGCGGCGGTCGTTACACAACCATGTCAGAAGCCTGCTACTTATAGAAGGCGGTTGAAAAATTCTGACACTAGGGTTCACTGGGTCGTTGGACGACTCGGTATCCCACACGAAAAGAAGAAAAAAGAAGCAGCTTTTCAAAAACGCAATTCACATTTTCCGATCCTCTTGAATAGGTCAGGCTTCGTAACTGTTAGTATAATAAACAAACCTTTCTTCCACAAAGAGTCATCGATTTTTTCCACTGTCTCCGTAGCAGCAGTGGACGTGGACGGTTCAGCATCAGGCGGGCTCTCTTCAGGAGTCTTAGGACTCTCTCCGCCACTGTCATCGGACTCCTGGCTTCTGCTCCGTCTCTTCCGCTTTTTTTGCTTCTTCAGGCGCTTCACCTCCCGCTTTTTGGAGCGATAGTTCAACTTCTCTGAGCACTCTGGACACAAACCTGGTCATAAATACTAGTTGAAGAACTTAAACGACTAAAATACATACATATAGGCTTCCATGTAGGTAGAGTAATCGCCGCAGAATATTAATCACTGACAATATCGAGAGATAGATTGTAGTATTGCGTTGTTTTTTACTTTTACGGTGACAAATACATGCTGATATATGTAACTTCTTCTCTTAATTAGCAATAAGGCCGCCTTTTGTATTGAACAATATCTACAAACAATTTAGCCGTAGGCACTCAGACGCTTTTTTAAAAAACGTACGCATATTGCCCGTACGCTTGTACCGGTACCTAATATAATTCAAGTTTTTGCCAGAAGCAATAAGGCCGTCGCGCCTTTTTTTAACAGCTGCTGACGTGATAAAAACGACCTATTGGCGCCCTGCCTACCCCTAAACGGATAATGCTTTTAAGTTCAAACTATTATTGTAGCTTGGATATTTTCGAAAGAAATATTTAGGATATGTAACAAGCAGACATACGCAGTTTGACGAGTGCATTCTTCTTTTCTCCCTCTTCGAGGTACGCGAAGTTGACTTCCCAGGATCGGAGGCCGGCGTCGCTGCTGCAGTGCTTGTGGCCGCACTGGAACTGCCCCTTGCCCAGCACCACCTCTTTTTCTGTGCGCCACCGTAGCGCCACCTACGACGACCGTTACGTTCAAAGTAAATTCTTGTCGTTCTAGCTCTACTCTACGATTGTGGTTGATTATTAAATTGTTCGATTCTTATCTTATCAAGTCGCAAAACGAACTGCCTACTTGTAAGAACTACCTACTCTATCTATGTAATTAGCTTGTATTAATCCACAGCTGAATCGATATTAGGTCACTTTATTGCGGCATTCTTATAGAAAGGCGACGGCTCTAAAATCATGTATGACTCGTTAAATACACCTCGCTAAAATATGCATATAAGTAGGTTACGATCCTACATGAAATAAAACAGGAAGTTAGTCTGCAAGATGAAGGTTAACACACCCAATTAATTTATGAGTTGTTAACACGCCCAACCAGTAACGTTACGGTTTTATAGGCTTTTTGAATTTCCAGGAATAAATCAACTCTAGGATATCCAATACCAAATAAAGACCTATGCATTTAATTCAGATTTGTTTTATCCGTAAATACTTGGGTACGTCCTCCGTGTAGGTATTTAAATAAATGTAAAATTGTGGAATGCCAGAATGAGTGCATTAACACGCACTTAATTACGAAACAGCCGCACCCAGTAGGCCCCTCCGACCTATTTTAAGGCAGCGCCTCTGAATGCTCAGACTCTATTTTTAAGTAGGCGGGAAGGTAGTCTGTCTGCATAAATATAGGTTTTACTGAATGGTTTATTTCTGAGATAACGGTTTTAGAAATCGGGGCCTGTTGTAAATGTAACTAAAGTAGGTAGGTAGAGCGGATAAAAGCGCCTGCCAAATATCTCTGTTACACGTGTCATTGAATTAAACCTTCGAATAAAGCGGTCGGAGCAGATGTGCGTGCCTGCGCTACTGTAGAGGCGCGCGCGGCGCGGGGGACACTGCAGCCAGCCAGCGCTATATTTAGCCTCGGTAAGGCACTGCTGCATTGTGCGATGTGCGCGCACACACCCCAGTATTGCACACAAAGGAAGGTCTCTCGGCAAAAAAGGCAATTGACGAAGGGGAGCGGCCCCATCTCAGCCTGACTGAGGGGAGACCATACCATACAAACATAAATTATCTTCAATGTTGCCTTTACAATCCATTCGGATGCAAATAAAGTAAGGGACGTTGGACCGTTAGAAATCATTCTCCAGTCAGCGGAGCAGAGCCTCGCGCAGCTGCTAATTAAGATAAAGGCCATTTAACTTCATTATACACAAACAAACAATCTAATGCGATGCTACCACGAGTCCACGATTCATTAGCGAAATGTAGAGCTACAAACTTTCCTATGATTGAAGTTAACAAATACCAACTTAATTAGCCGTCTCTACATATTGTTGACTTACTTTGTTCTCTTTGTATCTGGTCAGATCACAAATGCAGTATTCCTTGAAAAGCTTATCGTAATATTTTCTCGCTAGCTGTTTTTCCCACGTGTCGGCAACGTCGTCATCTTCCCATAGGAACTTATGGTTCTCCCGGATGACATCAAGATCGGTGCGGTCGCGCGAGGTGTCTCGCCGGAGATGACCAGTGGAACCCTTCGCATTCAGACAATACACGTTTACTAAGTACTTATGCAACTCATATGGATTAAGATTACGTAACCTGGCCGACATCGCTAACGCAACCTAGAACAAAGGGAAAACGACCTATTTAGTAGAGAAATAAAACATATCGTTTGCAACAAACAACTCTTTAATAAAATCGACAATATTAGATTATTATAATTCCATAAAACAGTTTATATTTCATATTCATATCAAACGGATCTTATACTAATTGTCATGTTGAGTCAATAACAAGGTGCAGCTTCGATAAATAGTTACAAAATTGCTATGTACCGTATTACATTCAATAAATAATATGTTTATTTTGTGCATGTTACATCTACTCTGAATATTATTGTCAGTCTTGTAGATTTTTGTGAAAATTTTCGCATTTGGCTCCAATTTAAATTCTTATTCTATAAACAAGTCATGCAGTTAAAACTTTATGCTTACATACAATAAATATATTAAAATATATGATTAATAACTTAATGTTAAATTACAAACTAATCTTAAAATCTAAGGTATTGACAACCAGTTTATAAAATCGAAAAAGGTGGCACAATTTTAAAATATAAATAGCTTTGGTTTATAGCCAATTACAAATACAATATCTTTGGGAACAATTTGACCTAGACCTATACTGTAGTCAGCTTTAAAGATTTGGTTTTATGATTAATATTTTATATCAATAGCACATAAATTTATTAGTTCGTGATTTGAAAATGTAGGTACAGATTAATTGTGACACTAATGATTTTTACAATTTATTTTCTGTTGCTTAAAATTACGCTATACATGATATGGGTATATAACTACTTGTTCGCAGTGGCTAAAACTAACTTTTTTGAGACCATAGTGAAAGTTTAGTTATCCAATATGCCCCAACTAATTGAAATTTAATTGACAGTGTTTAATTGACTATAAGAGTTTCTTAAGATACCTAGTATTTGGTATTTAGTTATCTAAGTCTGTATATAAAAGTAGGCACATTAAATAGAATTATTGCTTTGGTTCTACACACAGTACATAATAAGAGTCACTAGGAAAAATACATCTAAAATTTGGCAATTCTTTACAACTGGCATTTTAATACCTCTAGTAAAGGCATACAAAAATATTTAGTTATTTAAAGCTCTTAAAGAGAAGCAGGAACATTTGTGACAAATATCAGTTCACAGAAGGCCTCAAGTTGTAGGTTTCCTTTATCTAATGTAAATAGTACATACTACTGCTATCGGGAATCTTTGGACATTTGACCTATATCCACAAGTTAAAATATCACTTTATCATATCTAAAAAGGCAACTTTGGATAGAGATATGTGCGACCTTAATGTAGAGCACCTTAGAAGGCATTCCCCTTATATCCTAGTTAAACCAAACATGCAGTCAAAAACGCATAAATAAAACTCCATATAAGCATCTACAGCAGCACACCAAGAGTGGCAACACTCAAACACACCATAATGACTAAATTATTAACTAGATCATATTGATAAATTTGGTATAAAACAATGCAAAATTAAATTATACAAACATTATGACTAAAATTTTTGGCAATTGGAGAATATAAAAGCTCATAGGAAAGCATCATACACAATCAAAATAAATACACTTTGAAAACTGAATTAGCTAAGTGATGAAAAATAAGTTTACAGCATGTTTATGATGCTATCGTATTTGAGCTTATTTTACCCATGAGTTTTCTCATGTTTTTTCATGTTGTCAGAGCGTGTGAAGGCTTTGTCACATACACCACAATAGTATGACTTCTGCTTAGTGTGCACTGTCATGTGCCGGGAGAGCTCACTCTTGGTGACAAACTTCTTTTCGCAGACGGTGCAGCAGTGCTTGCGGACATTCAGGTGGAACTTCATGTGAATGGACAGAGAGCTCGATTGTGAGAAAGCTTTGTGACACAGCTCACACACAAACGGCCTCTCCCCTGTATGTTTACGCAAGTGATTCATGAAGCCAGTTTTGGTGTAGTCCTTCTGACAGAGATGACAAAAGCTGGATTTGGAGTCTAACATTCCTGGGAAATGATTGTTTATGTGTTTTCTGAGCTCCCAATAACTGGGGAATTTCTCTGCACACACATGACAAGGATATTTTTTTTCTTCGGTGGGTTTGGCACTACATTGGTGGGCAGTTAGAAGCTTTTCACTGGAGAACATTTGATTACAGCCACTGCATGTGTGACTAGCCTCAGAGTCAGTGGAAAGGGTCACCTCCAGGTAGTTTTCAATGGACATGACATTTCCACTAGAGCTGTCCGCATCATCATTGTTGATTGGTGTTTGGTCTCTGACTGGAATATCTTTGGTACTCATTTTTTCCACAAAGTCTCTGAAATCTAATGAGAGTTTTCCCGAGTTGTTGTTGTCGGGCTCTACGAGATGTAGAACAGGTGAGGCGCTCTGCTCGCGGTCGGGAGACGTAGTCTTATCGTTATCCGAGTGGTCTGGCCTCGAGGATGCGTTGTTGTCAGACTCCCAGCCATTTTCGACGATTTCCACATCCGAATCAGAATCCTCGCTAGACACTGAGTTGTTGAACCCGATATCGTCAAATCGCAGCACATTGGAAGGTAGTTTAACCCCCACTATAGCCTGAATCGCCTGCCATGAAAGCTCCTGGGGGTTGTTCTGCATATTATCGCACTAGTCTAACCTATAAATGAGTTTTCACTGATTACTGGGTTGAAAGCTTAATTACCTAGTGAAAATAATTGAAATATAATGTTATAGTTACCTTATTGTGCACGATTTTTGGAAATAAATAAGCAGAGGACACCTTTTTCTACATCTAAAAATATTATGCTATACACCAACTGCACTGTGGATGCGTCTTTGTCATTCCGAACGAAAAGAAACTTCATCCGATGAAACCCAATTTGAAAATACAGCGCTGCAGCTTCTGCGCCGTTCAAGACATATTCTAATAAAAAAAGCGCTAGTAACGCTTGAATTTTTTTTTGTAAAGGCTAAATCACATAACGATCGGTGAAAGTAACATACCAGTTTTGCTGACTATTGCGGTGTCTCTTCGATCGTAATCCGATCTGCTTTGAAAAAACCCGTAATGTATTAAAAAAAGATTTTCTTATGTGAATTAGCTATCTTGTTACATTGCCAAACAGGAAGTGTACCACCACTGTATTGTACAATGTGACAATGTACAACATCGTTATGGGAATTTTCATTCATATTTTCAATTTTTATGTAGAGGGCGTTATACTTAAATTAATTGAAATGACGTTTCTTTAGGCTGGCCCTCACACGCCCTCAATGATAGCTTGATTTCCAGGACCAGTTTGCTCAGCCGGGCGCCGGAATGCTATGTTTTTATATAAAATATTCTTACTGTCGCACACACCCAATCGAATCCCGGACGAAATGGAAACTGGCAGCTTGGAATGGAAACAAACGGGGGCGGGCTGGGCAGGCATTACGCGTCAAAAAAGTTCAACCGAAAAAGTTCAACAGAAAAAATGCAGCAAATATTTTGTGTCAAAACAAATGATTGTGCTTGATAATACGGTGATACTTGATTGGTGTAAGGGACGGTGTCACGAAAAATTTCGCCTCCATAGAAAAAGTTGTTCAGTTTCATGGTCTGATCACGCCTGCAAAGTTTTCGTTACACCGTCCCTTACACCCTGTATATCTATTCTTGTCACACTTAGGACAATTTCATATAATACATCCCGCTCTCTGACGACGGCAGAGCTCTACACGTTAACACCAAATATTGTTGCATTTTTCCTGTTCAACTTTTTCAGTTTAATTTTCTTTGACGCGTAATGGGCGCACACTCGAATCAGAGTGGCCGGGTAAAAACCGAATGACGTCATACCGACCGAATGCATCGCTCCCATAAATTTTGTTAGATTCAGTCACCGCGTACTTACCCCGGAATTTCCAGCCAGAATGTTTACTGCGTGTCTAATTTAGGTAGCTCTCTTAAAGTAACTGGCTTTCAGTTAGCATACAGCCTGCAAGTATTTAATAGATGCACCTAATACACGGAGAACAGAAACCAGTGGAGAACGCGTCGGGACGATTTTGTTCAAAACCAAGCTCACTGATTTTTGCGGGGGGAGAGGTAATTATCGCTAGACGCAATTGGCTTTCGCAATGACCGCACATTTTGTAGAGATGGGAAAAATAAATATGTAGAATATGTAAAATTATATCGATATTTTATATCACCTTCAATAAGTTTATTCATAATGTGATTGAAATTTATCGAAACATGTGCATGCTAATATTAATATAGCGATATATGTACTATATAACAAATTAATAAGTACCTACTTACATTGTAGTTTTAGGGTATGTATTGAAATAATTGTACCGAATTGGAAACGACCTGTTACGTTCATCGCGGGGGGAATGCGTCCGAGCCACTCCATATACCCCGAATGCATTCATTCAGTATAATATACATTGTAGGTAAGTTGTTAAGTACGTACATTAACATAACTCTTTTATGTCGATCCCAGAATTATCGATAAAATCATTCTATACTTCTGAGAGCACTAGTACGAAGAAAAGAGCCAGCCTACGTATGGACACACCCGTGCGTTAGAAAGGGATAGCAATGAAAGACATCAACGGGGGCGCATCAGAAATTATAAATTTGGAATTATTTTTCCTTAAAATGAAACTTTGAAAGAATCAAGTATGAAATGCTTACCTATGAAATGTTATCCCGTCTTTTGCGGAACTTGATGTTGTACTACACTTTCCACACCAATTCACTGCACAGGAAGACATTCTTGTTTACGTTTATACGCCAAAAAACAAAGCGCAGAACTTCCGTTCTCTCGCACAGTCTCAACCCGACTAATCAAAATTTTGATGCGTCTGCTTAATATAGCAGACATCAAGTGAGTGCGGTCGCCCCCGCATGCGTTCTCCACTGGTTACTGTCCTCCGTGACCTAATAACAACGCTTCTTTTTTTCTTGTAAAGAGCCAGAAACAAAGCAAGTTATTCGTCGTCGATGCGAAACCTGTGACAACAGTATAGCTGTCTAATTTTTAACATAGCACTACGCTCTATGGTGTAAAATAGAACTCTCTTTAGAACTCTTATTAGAAATAATCCCATTACACTGTCGTGTAGTGCAGTGGTATACATGCTATTGTTGGGTCTTTTTGTCATATTGTCATAATCAGAGACTGCATGGTCGATGATCTTTGCCTGCCTGCAAAAAAAAAAACAAACAACTGTCAAACTTCAAAAATGGCGGTATCTTGGTTTGTTTTGTTTACCGTGTAAACTGTTTTGTTTTCGTGATAAATTGCTCTAAATCGTACAGAAGTTTATAGATATTTCTTGCGATTTATCCCGTTTTCGTTCTTTTTCGTTCGTTCTATATAAAAGCTCTGTTTTAACTTTATCATTAAAAATGGATTCCTTAGAGGCATTGAAAAACTTCATCAAGTCTAAGGATAATTCTCGTAATTTTGTTAATAGTTCATCCGTGCCAGATATTTGCAAGTCTGAGCCATGCATGCTAGGGGTCGATGAGGCTGGACGAGGACCTGTGCTAGGTAAAATTGATCTATCAAATATTATTTTAATTTGAGGTTATTTTATCATTGTTATTGGTTTTAATTTTTACTTTATAATAGGTCCCATGGTATATGGAGTAGCATACTGTCCAATAAATCAGAAGAAAGTGCTGGAGGATCTTGGCTGTGCTGATTCTAAGGCCCTAACGGAAGAAAAAAGAGATACTATCTTTACCAAAATGCTGACTGAGGAGGAATCCCTCAAGAATGTTGGTTGGGCAGCCGAGGTCATATCTCCCAATTACATCTCTAATTCCATGTACAAAAGAGCAAAACATTCCTTGAATGAGGTAACTAGCTTTATAATACCAGATAGACTTTTTAAACACTTGCCTGGCCACAACCATTTATTTTAAGACAAATCATCTTGAATACTTGTCTTATATGAATAGAATTAAGATATCTTCCTTTATGTTTAAATGCTGAATACTAATTTTTCCATCTCTTATATTATATCCTTGAAATATTATTACTTTGCAGGTGTCAATGAACTCTGCAATAGATCTAATAAAGAGGGTGGCAGAATCAGGTGCCAACATCACAGAAGTTTATGTAGACACAGTTGGACCTCCGGAAAAATACCAAGCTCGGCTTAGCGAGATATTCCCAGACTACAAAATTACAGTAAGTTTACAGTCAGCTGAACTAAAACTGCAACATTTTTATGTACACAAATCAATTCCCCAATGTTGCCTGCGGATATGTAAGAGGCAACTAAGGGACTTGAAGGTTTTATGTGTATTACAACTTTAGGTGACAAATCAATGCAGTGATGTCAAATGTGGAGATAATGACCAAAATTTTTATGATATGGAATATTCTGAAGAATATTTTAAAGAATAAGTAATTATGATGTTTTTTGTTAATTTTATTGTTCAACACAAAAAAGAAAAACAATTTTTAGCCATAAGACACTTATCTAAAACCTAAATAGGTTTATGCGAGAAGTGAATGTGTTCGAGCTGGCTACATCATATAAGTTTTTAAATAGAACTTCTTTATGTTAGTTTTACAGTCCACAAAATTGTGATTTTATTTGTTACACAAAAAGAAGAATATAACCATAGTTATATTTATATCCCCATTTCAACATTCGAAGCTCTGCTCCTGTGCAGGGTTAAGTTAACATGCAACAAAAAATAAATGTACTGCTATGATACTTCCTTCAATTTCCCTAAACTTTCAGGTAGCAAAGAAAGCTGACTCCATCTACCCAATAGTATCAGCTGCTAGTATAGTAGCCAAAGTGACCAGGGACCATGCCATCAAGGTGTGGGAGTTCCAGGAAGGCCTGGAGATGGATCACACGGAGTTTGGCAGTGGATACCCTGGAGGTAATATGGTGCACAGGATAAAGTCATCTTCTAGAAAACACAAAGATGGCTGATTCCGTTTATCCAATGGTATTTATCAGCTGCTAGGATATTAGCCAAGGTGATCAGAGACCATGCCATCAAGGTGCGGGAGTTCCAGGAAGGCCTGGAGATGGATCACACGGAGTTTGGCATTGGATACCCTGGAGGTAATATGGTGCACAGGATAAAGTCATCTTCTAGAAAACACAAAGATGGCTGATTCCGTTTATCCAATGGTATTTATCAGCTGCTAGGATATTAGCCAAGGTGATCAGAGACCATGCCATCAAGGTGCGGGAGTTCCAGGAAGGCCTGGAGATGGATCACACGGAGTTTGGCAGTGGATACCCTGGAGGTAATATGGTGCACAGGATAAAGTCATCTTCTAGAAAACACAAAGATGGCTGATTCCGTTTATCCAATGGTATTTATCAGCTGCTAGGATATTAGCCAAGGTGACCAGAGACCATGCCACCAACGTGTGGGAGTTCCAGGAGGGGCTGGAGATGGATCACACGGAGTTTGGCAGTGGATATAATGGCCTGGAGGTAATATATCATCAGGCACAACAGTACTATAGTAGTCATACAGACATACATAACAGTACTATAGTTACCTACCTAAGGGTTCATTGTGTCGTTGGACGACTCTGTGTCTGACACGAAAAGAAAAAGAGAGAAGAATAATGATATAGTAGTATTAATAGTGATAAGTTACATGCTGTTTGGTTAGCCTGGCCAGCCTCAAGGCAGTGCCTTTATTTTATTTATTTATCCCACTTGTGTTGCATTTCTACCGTTATGTTGTTATTATTGTTACCATTTATTCAGTAATAGTATAGTAGGTACCTAATATGGACATTCTAAAAGTATTTGTTGTGAGTCTTCTTGGAAATAAAGGATTGTAATCTTCAAATCTTTATACATAAATCATCTGCAAGGGCTCTCAAAATTTGCCCGACATGGTGATAAGGACCTTATTTTATGTCAGTTAACACTCTTAACACTCTGCGTATCCCGCAAGGGATAAAGGCGTGATATGTGTATGTATGTATGGTTACAGCACTATGATGCAGAATATTAGTTATTTCTCTAGTCATACTTACCAAGCTTAACAGGTCGATTGGTGAGCACAATACAAGTAAATAAATAAATGAATACTTGTTTCAGACCCCCTGACAAAGAAGTTCATTCGCGAGCAGATCGACCACGTGTTCGGGTACCCGATGCTGGTGCGGTTCAGCTGGTCCACCGCCGAGCTGATGCTGCGAGATAACGCCGCCGCATGCAGCTTCGAGGAGGTAAGGGAGGGTTTCTTGGCAAGCAGTTGACGACCGATGTGGCGCAGTGGTAGTGGCACTACCAGAACCTTCTGCGTCAAAGGCAGTTGCACTATCGTACTTCTAAACGCAGGAGGTTCCGGGTTCGATTCTCGGTGGGTCACTCACAAAGGTGATATTTATCTCTTGGTGAATTTGTTCCCAGTCTGGTTAGGACATTGTGGGCTGAACCACCCGATTGTCCGTAAGAAAGATGGCACGTTAAGCTGTAGGTCCCGGTTGCTGTCTATGATTGCTTAGACGGCGGTCGTTACACAACCATGTCGTAAGCCTGCTACTTGTAGAAGTTGATACATTCTGACACTAGGGTTCATTGGGTCGTTGGACGATTCAGTGTCCCACACAAAAAGAGAGATGGCAATCAGGCCCTCGCAATTGATATTAAAAGTGCGTATTCATTTAAGCACATTTGTCCCGCAACATTGTATATCAACAAGGTGTGTTGCGGGATGCGATTTCTGAATCCGAGACACAGTGTGGATGGTTTGAAACATGTCTCTGAAACACCTTGTGGGGAAATTTGTTGGGGTACTTATGTCTATAAACAATTTTGCGAGACAAATATTCCCGTATAAATAAGCACCTTGATACGCACCGTATATTGGCATCTGTCAGTATTCCACACGAAAAAAGAAGACTAAGGTTGATTTAGTTTTCTTATATGTGGTAGGAACAGGATATTCTGCCTAGTAGGTCTTATGACGATCTGAAATGCTCTCTCTTTTCGTGTGGGACACCAAGTCGTCCAACGACCCGATGAACCCTGGTGTCAGAATTTTTCAACCGCCTTCTTCTCTGAAATGCTGAAAAATATAAAGAACTTCTCAAACATCTCTTTAAACAGTTGATGTAGTTTATGTGATTCTCTACTGTACAATTGATCTATTTGAAGACAGTGCCAAAAAGTTTCAACTTTCTAAAATTATTGCGAACTTTTTTACCAATTTATTTTTCTACAATTTTGAAATTTAAAATTTTAACTTATATGCTTGTCTTCCAGGTTGACGATCCCATGGCTCCGAAAAAAGCTTCAGCGGGAACCAAATCCATCAGCTCATTCTTCGCGACCAAAACAGAAAACGGCGAACCCAAAAAGAGGAAACGGCACAAGTTTTTCCAAGAGAGATTTTTGACTGTAGGTAACGCATTTGAATAATCTTATTTACGTATATTGACATGTATGTGAAAGTTCCAAGTTCCATTGTTATAAGAAAAATAAATCCGCATTTTTTTGTGTCAAGCGAAATGAATTTATTTGTGGATCGCCGTTTTGGCAAGTGAAAATGTTTACGCATTTCAGATCAGTAGAAACCAAGTACATTTAAATACAATTCAAGATGCCTTACAGTCGCAGAGTATTTTAACATAAGCAGGTACCTACTTAGAGCTTCAAGAATGAAAACATTTGTAAGGGTAATCTCGAGACATTATGACAGTAGCTAGAGTAGTGTAGTGTGGTTTAGTAACTGAAATATACACGGAGCCAGTGGAGAACGCATGCGGGGGCGACCGCACTCACTTGATGTATGCTTTATAAGGCTGACGCATCAAAATTTTGATTAGTCGGGTTGAGACTGTGCGAAAGAACGGACGTTCCGCTATTCGTTTTTTGGCGTATAAACGTAATCAAGAATGCCTTCCTGTGCAGTGAAATGGTGTGGAAAGCGTAGTACAACATCAAGTTCCGCAAAAGACGGGATAACATTTCATAGGTAAACATTTTTATGCTTGATTCTTTCAAAATTTCATTTTAATGAAAAATAATTCCATATTTATAATTTCTGATGCGCTCCCGTTGATGTCTTTCATTGCTATCCCTTTCTAACGCACGGGTGTGTCCATACGTAGGCTGGCTCTTTCTTCGTATTAGTGTTATACCACTGTTCTCAGAAGTATAGAATGATTTTATCGATAATTCAGGGATCGTCATAAAAGAATTATGTTAATGTACGTACTTAACAACTTACCTACAATGTATATTATATGAATGAATGCATTCGGGGTATATGGAGTGGCGCGGACGCATTCCCCCCGCGCCAAAACTTCCCTTTATCCCTTGCGGGGTAGGCAGAGCGTTAATGGCCAATGGTAAGAATACGGCCACTATCGCCGCGTATGACATTTTTGATGTTTGTTTTCTAAGGTTGTTTCAGAAAATATGTGTATCACATCACTATAGTGACAGGTTGTCAGCCTATCGCCTAAAAATACACCAACACTCTCGAGTCAATTTGTAACTATTTCATTTATTATGAAATCAGAACAAAATATCAATAGGTAGGTCAATATATCATCTTGTCATGTCCGTCTGTCTGTCTGCTGACCAGCATCGTCTCGCCAACCAGCCCTACCATCCAAAATGATCGTAACAGGTCGTTTCCAATTCGGTACAATTATTTCAATACATACCCTAAAATTACAATGTAAGTAGGAGCTTATTATTATTTTTTATACATATATCGCTATATTAATATTAGCATGCACATGTTTCAATAAATTTTCTTACACATAATATGAGTAAACTTATTAAACGGTGATATAAAATATCGATATAATTTTACATATTTATTTTTCCCATCTCTACAAAATATGCGGTCATTGCGAAAGCCAATTGCGTCTAGCGATAATTACCTCTCCCCCCGCAAAAACCAGTGAGCTTGGTTTTGAACAAAATCGTACCGACGCGTTCTCCACTGGTTACTCTCCTCCGTGGAAATATATTACCGTTTGAATGACTATTAGATGGGTAAAAAAACTTCTAAAACGACTAAAACCATACTTTGCCTACATAATGATAAAGTGTCACAATAATACCAATTTCACCTGTTAGCGAAAATTTCTACGGACACTACTACAATACATAAAAAGAGAAAAAACTCATCATTTGACTATTTTTGGGTAAATCGCCATTACTTCCTTATAAGGACTACAACAATAGCTACTTATGAGTGAATGTTCAAAGTTGCCTATAAAAAGGTCATCATAAAACTTTCTCAAACGTATTACTGACTATTATCGTTATTTTTATGCTATGCTAAATCATGCCTGATGGTCTAGTGGTATGAGCTTTTGTATACAACCAAGGGGTAGTGGATTCGATTGAAGAAACAAAGTAGATTTTATCAATATAGCCTTTTCGTAAGCTTGATTTTAGATGCTCAAGATATTTACCACATTCAGAAAAAAAAGATCGTTTCGTGCTTTTTGCACTTTTGAGTTTCTTTATACTTTATGGTAGCTAAACTCATTAATCTGCTACACACACAATCTTATTAAAAATCATTTAGGGAATTGAAAACACAATAGTTCATGGGACTGTTCGTTAGCCACAGCAGCATTGTGCGAAATATTATCAGTGCCACTCAGTGCTTACACATTATTGAAAAAAAAAGTGGCTCATCCAAGGCTCCTTCCGCAGTTCCGTTGCGCCGTCTCTAACCCGCATTAGCATTCGTGCAACGCGCCCAAGCACCTACTTACGATGAGCAATGCGGAACGCGCGGGTCACACAGAGAATTTAATTGTGCCCCATTATCATATTTAGGCTCTTTTACGGTGAGCCAAAAGTGAAAACTGTATGGGAGGCGACGCAGCCCGTCATTCGTCAACCGATGCCAATGGAGCGAGGTGGTTCGCAAACATGGGGCTGATCAAGTGTTTCGTTTTGCTTAACGTGTGCGTTTACGTTTCGGCTATCGTCGGACCGGCTGGCAACTCTACCAAATCAGTGCACAAGACCGATACTTACCTAGAAGCGTATTCCAAATCTCGCGTGGAAGCAGAAAAGGCTAAGCAAGGCGTGGTGATAATCACAGCGAAAGATGGCGAGAAAAAAATAGCGAATCGTGACGACAGCTTCTCGGGATACGACTACTCTGCGCCATATTCCGGCAGTGACAGTTTCAGTTCATCAGGACCTTCAAATAACTATCTACCGCCTTCGGGCTCTACTTACTCACAACCGGATATTACCTACAACGCTCCAACTAATACTTACGGACCGCCCGCAAACACTTATGGACCACCGTCGAATAATTATGGCCCACCATCGAACAACTACGGCCCTCCAGCTAATACTTACGGACCGCCAGCGAACTCTTACGGCCCTCCATCGAACAGTTATGGACCCCCGGCCAATACTGGTGGACCGTATCCCGCACCAATGTACGGCCCACCAAAACCTGTCTACGGCCCTCCAATGAAACCTACTTACGGAATACCTTACGCCGGCCCATCAGGCTTCCCAGGGTTGGGATTCCTTGACAAACTGGCTTTCAAACTGGACATCCTGACGGTAGCGAAGTTGATGCTCAAGTTCCTGATCTTCAAGAAGCTGGTAACCATGCTAGCGGTGGTCTGCATGTTGCTGGTGATCCCTAAGCTGGTCAGCTTTAAGAAAGACGGTGGCTCTTCGAACAGTGATGACGAGGATCGCCAGTTTGGACGAAAAAAATGTAAGTACCTTTTAATTTTATTGTAATTGAGCCAGAACCATGGGCCATGTGAATATGGGATCGTCAAAATCCTTTTTGTTAGTTGTGTAGAGTAAACACTCCCTGTAAACTTGTGGGAGTGTCTAGTTAAGAGTTTTTCTGTCTTATCAATTCTGTGATAGCATTTACTAAGGTACTTGATCTCATCACGGATACATCACCTTATTGTTAGACTTGAATCTCTTACAAGTTTATATGCCCCACGCAATAAGTACCTAGAGATTTAATAGTTCTTAACTGTGGCTAGGCTTCAATGTAGGCACAGACCAGAGTGTGCGCGCATGACACTTTTGTTTCACTTTCTCGATATCTTAAAAAACGTAACACAACCCTATTATTTAAATTGATTATTACGATTTCAACCATTGATAAGAATATTAATTCAGGCAACTATCTGGAAGAAAGCTGTTAATTTAACAAATCAATATTTTTCCTTAGTAATAGAGCTGACGTCAGCACAACAAGTGCTGGAGCGCGCGATGTCGGTGTACGGTCAGCAACAACCAAACTGCGGGGTCACGTGTCGTGTGAGAAGGGTCATTGACGATATCTACGAATTCCAGCCTTATTTCCGGTGAGTAAGAGTTATTTCCTTTTAGTTGATTCTAGTGTACGGTCAGCAACAATCGAACTGTGTGGTCACGTGTCGTGTGCGAAGAGTTATTGACGATATCTACTAGTTTCACCCTTATTCCCGGTGGGTGAATACAAGCTTGGGAGTTCAAAGGATAAAACATATTAGTTGTAAACGTGTAGCACCTAACCTACTTTATGAATAAAGGTATTTCAATCAAGGTGCAGATCTACGAGTATATCAAGCTTTAAATCAAATCGATAAAGCACATGTTTTATGTACTTTCCATAATAATAACACGAAGAAACATGTGCTCATTCATTGTAGTAGATTAAACAACGTAACATAAAGCAATAGTTGTAATATTATTGGCCTCAATTCTGACAGGTCACTTTCAAAGCACATGTAAAAAAATGGCGGTAAACCTGCCGCTGCAATATTTTTATATCCGCGTATAATACCAATTATTTTTTAATTTATTTGTATGGCTTAGAATAGCATCACCATATTTCTTTCCGGTAAATATCGTAAGAGACGACTAAGGGACTCGAGGGTTCATGTGTATTGCAATTTTAGGCAACAGGCTGACAACCTATAGTGACACAGTATACATTATGAAACAACACTCAAAAGAATATAATAATCCTAAAATCAGCTATGAAAATGTTCTTTTAGAATCTAGACCAATATTACAAGCTAACGGTTTGCTTTGGTACTATGAAACTATTGTAAATTACTTACTTACCTATTTCAAAATATATTTCCGATACTGTTACAATTTATACAGTGAATCTACTGAATTTTAATTGCTCTTTTGTGTTTACTGGTTTTTACAAGTGTGAACTGATTGATCATAATTAAGGGCGTATCCGGTATTTTTCCGCCTATTGTTAAAATTAAAAATACCGATGTATTTATTGAATAATTTAGCTTTTTTTTTCAGGAATTCAAAACCGCGATTTAACAATTTGTGTTCTTTTTTTCAGGACGGATGCGGAAAGTGAGAAAAACTGAAATGCATTTTTTTATAGTTAGGTGCCATTGAAAATTGGTCTATGAGACTGAAGTCAATTTAATTTATTTATTTATTGTTAGATAAGTTTTTTAATAAAATAATTGTTGAAATTGGCTGGGTTTTATTGTTAGTTGTTTTGTGTCCTATAAATAAAAGAGAGTACTTCCTATAAAAATATTATCTCACATCTAGCTGTATATCTATGACCTACCTCTTATTTTGCATCTTAGATGAGAGAAATGAGGCTTTCACAAGGAACGCTGCTAACACCCTTGTTTATTCGCCTAGCTTTTACGCAACCTCCGGCACCAAAAAAAAATATTTTTGTCAATTTGTTTTTGAAGTAGAAAAAGTTGTAAAGTAGAACTTTCTCCATATCACCTAAGGGATCAAAGACCGAGAAATGCCCTCGGTACTTGCTACATTGTATCTGACGACCTCTGCATACTAATTCATCGAGACCGTCGAGACGTCACTCATTGGCTGCGATTCTAATGTACCACATTCTTACTTAATTTCCAGCAATTTTTCACTTGTGTTTTTGTTACTTTTTTCAATGAATTGGTCAGGAATTCTTCATCTGTCACTTGTGTCGATTGTTTATAAGTTTAATTAGAGGTAAAAAAAACATACCACAGATACATAATAAATAAAAGCACTAGCGCACAGAGGACGACTCTTCGTCTGTACAGGCTGACACGAAACGCATTTCTGTGCAGTCTTTTTAGTAGGTATTTAAAAAAGTTATAAGAATATGTAGCTAGGTAGGAATTTATTAGATAACTTTGTTCAAGCAGACAAAAACTTAATTAATTAATTAAGTAAGATGGTTCCGTGTTTCGGATGGCACGTTAAGCCGTAGGTCCCGGTTGCTGTCTATGATCACTTAGACGGCGGTCGTTACACAACCATGTCAGAAGCCTGCTACTTGTAGAAGGCGGTTGAAAAATTCTGACACTAGGGTTCATCAGGTCGTTGGACGACTCGGTGTCCCACACGAAAAGAAAGAAAGAATTAATTAAATAAATAACTTAACTAAGTTAATTAAAGGGAATTTTTTATCTGTTCGTTTAGTTCCTAGTAGAAGGCACTTGAGGCGAATTAAATGTTGCAATTTCTCATAGGAGTAATAAACGAACTTAATAAATATATAAAAAAGATTAAGCAGCATTAAGCGCATTAAAATTCCAATAAATAAAGGTAATAGTGTTTTCATTGTGCACTGAACTTGTCACATAATCCCTGAGTCAGAAATAGCGCCATCTAGTTCGGAAAAGTGTTTCTATCAGCCCAAAATGTAATATAAAAGTATTACACGTTACTTGGGATTTGCTAAGAAAATGTTCCATGAAATTGATGCCAATAGGCTGTCTGTGTTGGCCCGGCTGACTAAGGGGCAAATTAGAAAATTGGGCGATCGCTTTGTATGCGGGCTGCTTAGGTCTCAAGAGGGAAAGTGGTATACTTACCATTGATTTCCATGTGAGGAGCTCAAGGATGAATGATGGATGGGTGAGAGGAGAAACTTAAAGGTATTGGTGCTAATTGTGTTCTTTAGACATCCAGGTAACACCTTATTGAATATTAGCCGTCTAATAATATTCAATAGGCAGCGGCCGTGATTGCTGTGTGATGCAGGCGTAGAATAGCATCAGCCCCATTCTACCTGCGGGTGTCGTTCCCTGTAAATTAACATTTTGCACTGCGCTTATCAATCCGCCTGCCGAGCATGGTGAATATGGCAATACCCCGCGATAGGGGGAGGCCGCCATGTCCAGCAGTGGGCTGTTTTGCGGTAGCTGCGGAGGATCGGTAAGTGCAATGTGGAACTGGGACTGCCTCTTAGCAGGTAAAAGAATTGCGGGCAGCCGTTGGATGCTGTTAGTTCAAAATCGGGAACTACGGTACGGATGTGCCTCGGGAACGTCTCGTTGCTATTGATTATAGATACGACTGTCTTAGATTAGAAATCTGTGACATTCCTTTCTCATCATTTTATCATAGTAATCTTAAATATTTTCGTATTCTTATTCTTTACCACCGAGTCGACGGTAGTAATTTCAATAATTCTAGTATTTTATTAGAATTTTAGACACGATTCTAGAGAAAAAAAATCGTCACAGTTCGCGGAATAAAAACGCCTGTGATATTAATAGTCTGTTGATTTGTCAAGCTTAATTCGGTCCAATTTAAGCAATTGACTGCACTCAAGGGGCGAGATACTCGGAAACTTGTAACTAAATAAGGATTAACGAGATTTAAGAGTATTCCGCGTACTAGGAGTACCTAGATTAGACTTTGTCGTAGATAGGTGTAAAAATTTGTTTCCAATACTTACTATTTTTAAACATTGATGTAATCTTCGGTTTATACTTACTGCTTTTTCTAATGAATAAACTACTTCATCATTTATGTTTACATAAATTTTCCTACATGTTTTCAGAAGCTTTTTTATGATCAGTTGGCATCTTTATATATTACGTCTTTTACCAGCCTAATCTTTTAGGTACATGATACAGTATTTATAAAACAAAATTTACCATGACCTATATTAGACGAATAAAATGAGGTAAAAATTTTAGCTAATTAATTTAATGTTGACACAAGGGGGTGCTGAGAGTTTAGCATCTTGACCTAATTTTGCTACTCTGTAATCTAGTTCTTTCACTATATAGCTCACATCATATTTTGGATGACATCACTGCCTTGGATAAAATATGTCATTAGAGTGAATATGTGTTATCAGGTTTTATTTATATAAGACGTTGTTAATATTGCATTGCTCTAACGTAGATCAGGGATTTTCACGAATGTATACTTTTAGGTAGGTACCTAGGTATCTTCTTATCATAGAATGTGGCAGAATCTACGCCGTCGCAAGTCCGCAAGTAAATAGTTGTGTAAGGAAGGAAGCAAGTACTTAAAGTAAGACCCGTATACACCTATGCTAACGATTCCAGAAGATGAAGTGATATTAACATGCGACAAAAACATTAATACTTGTAGCCACTTCGTAGCATAGCTCATAGTTTTGTTTGTTTTGTCAAAACAAAAAGACTAGAAAACGTTGATAGATGTAGATATTTTGTATTTAGGGTCCGCTGATCAGACCCCTAGTACTAGACACTAGTACGTGCTATCTTGAATTCTCTGTGCTTGTGGTACTCGTAGTTGATTTGTTTGTTTACAAATGGGCGATATTAGGGCGGGGTCACACCAGCACACGAGCACTTGGCACGACAATGAACTTGGCGGAAGCCGCCGTCACGCCTGCGGGCCGAACAATGCCCTACGAGATAGCGGTGACAATTAGCCATTCCATTACCATAATACAAGTGTTTA
Organism: Keiferia lycopersicella; assembly: GCA_029255805.1. Taxonomy (NCBI): domain Eukaryota; kingdom Metazoa; phylum Arthropoda; class Insecta; order Lepidoptera; family Gelechiidae; genus Keiferia; species Keiferia lycopersicella. The sequence goes on along the minus strand of JARACZ010000009.1, from coordinate 8,362,170 downwards.
GAACTGTTACGTTGTTTGGTGGCAAAATGGATTAGAACCGTTTCAACTAGTCTCCTGAAAAAAAGTTGGTGCTGAAAATGTAACATCCTTGGTCCAATCTTATTTTAAAATTTTCAGGAGACAGTGATTTGAAATAGGCGATTTACCATAATAGTTACCTACTTCATTACTTTAGTAAGTAAGAAACGAAAACCAGCAAGTATGTATGTTGTTAGGTACTAAATCCAGTATCTTCTGGAAAAGGTGGAAAAGCTGTAACAGAAAAAAAAATCGCGTCTTGTCTAAAAAAAAATAGTATCTAGGGCTATAACATTATTTTCCTTAGGTCCTATTCCTTATAAAACGTGACACCATCAACCTATATCGGCATAGGAATTTAAAATGTAGAGCTCTCCGGAAACACCTGTGCATAACTCCGACATCAATCGCGTTTATGTCGATGCTGTGACATAATGCAAGTCTGCGTGTAATAGTGGATGCTTGCTCCATTTAGCGTATTGTTGTGGCAGGATGGGCTTGGTCGGTGGCTGGTGTAGTCAAGTGCAGGAGCGGTGGCGTGGAACGGTGGAACTATCAGCTTACTAGCTGGTACTCGTCAGTCAGTCCGCACATGTGCCCAACTAGCGGCGCCTGCGCACCATGCCGCGATGCCGCGAACCGTGAGCCGCAGGCAGTGTAGCAGTGCCGTTCATGTGTTCCGCTGGGATCTTGTGCACACGGAATAGTCGCTGTCAATATGAGTGTAAGTTTTCTATAGTGTTTTGCATATTCTAATAGTAAGCACAACGAACGCGTAGGTGAAAAATGGTAAGTAAGAAACTTTGCATGTGTCAAAAGCTTTGTTATTGTAGGCGTAGAATTCCTTTTACTATTCCCAATTTTTCAAGCAAACTAAAATAGGACTCTTTATTACCTACATTTATTGTAATATCGGAATCTAATCCAATCATTAAGTTACTTTGCATGAATTTGTATTTTAAGTATGTAGAAATAGAGTTTGGGCCTCTTGAATTTTAAGCATGTATGTAACAATGCAAAAACCTTCTTGGTATGGCTTTAGTGTGTAGTTTTTGTCACTTTACTTTCACTAGCCAGGCAATTTGTCTTCATCCTCTGCATGAGAGATTGTAAACAATAGTCTGATTCTAACAGAATCTAACACTAACTACGTAAGACCTACTTGTTCACTCGACCGGCGGAAAAATTATGTAATACGTCTCAATTAATCTCCATTAGTTTACTAGTTTTCGCGGCAAATAGGAAGGAAGTCGAGAATAGTTGAAATTTAGAATTGAATTGTCCAAAACAATACACAGTTTCGATGATAAGATCTGTATTTCAGTTGTGCATTTCGTAACGTGATGTTATCTGCTCTAAGGTTGTTATCATTTATCTCAACTAGGTGCGTCGCCGAAATTGTTTGACTAACAGTCTACGTAAGAGCAAGATTTGTGTCTGTCTAGTTTCAGTGAGAAACATCTATTCATGAATAAACTAAATTGGTGGAAATTGAATAAAAGTAAAAGTCAAATCTAAAAGTGCACGTGAGACGTGAGTGAATTATTCATTTTTTGTTAAAATGCATCATTGTGTTCTAAAATTATGCCCAGATGTTATGACGACAATTTGTACAAATATTTAATCGTGACGTACTTAAATGTTAAATTATCATTATATAATGTAGGTAGAAACTATAAGAACCTAGTTTGCCCTAATTTATATTCTGTGGCCTAAGTAGGTATGTAACTGTGTAGAGATGCTTGCGATTAGTATGTTTTGCTCTTCTAAGTGAACATCTGTTGTAAATCAACTTCTTTGTTTAAGATAGTTTAAGATGCACATGTGTACTTTGATATGCAGTCGATATATCAGATTCTAGTCAGTGCTATACCTACTCGAATTACATGTGTAGATACCTTGATTTGCAATATCCAATCTGATTAAATTTTGTTCAATAACTTATTGAAAATTGTAGAATAATTGTTTTGAGGCAATTATTTGATTGATTCTTCTGGAAATTAGCGTACAGAGAGCTAATACTAATTACCAAATATGAGAAAATCTAGGCAGGAAATTTGGTAGGATGTATATAATTCGAAATTACCTAAGTTTATTCATTTAATTCAGTAAAAAATCTCTTAAATCAATAAAAAATTAGTGTAGCTACGTCTAGTAGAAGTGCGTTGGAGGTTACCGTTAATAGTTGACTGCCGGTAAACATAGGCTAAAATTGTTACTTTTCCTTGGATGTTTTATAAGGATTACCGGTAGAAATCGAAACATGTTGTTAGTTATTTCCTACAGAAGTACACATTCAAGGGCCGGAACAGGCACCCGGCCCTTCTTTCTTAGGCGGAGTCTCTATCGTTTCTCAATTTTTTCAAGCTGTAGTAACCGTACAAAACCTTGGGCTATCACTGATTTGATACAGCTAATAATATAACACTTACGTAGGTAATTCTTATTCGTTCGGGTCGCTTGTCGACTGGGTATCCCTACGTTAGAAGAAGAAATAATATACTCTTTGTAACAATAATAATAAAGTTGGTAGTGGCTAGAGTCCCACTAAAATCTACTAGCTCACAGTCTCATGAGTTTTTTTCCAACCTAATCGACAGAAACTCGTACCACGCTTGAAGAAGCGTCTGAAATCTGATAGAATGATGAGTCATTATATGGCGTTGTTATCTTAATTACTCCAATTTTCCTTTCCGGATCAATGGTCTCGTGTAAAAATCGGTTACAGTCTTTTTACGGTACAGTGACCTACTGAACTTTGGCTGCAATTCGTGAAAAGAAAAGTACCAGGTGCTTATTTAGTTAGTGTTTGGAAATCGTTCAGAATACTCAGATTGTTTTTAGTCTATCTTATCTTCAGTTGATATTAATTTATTTGTCATTGCCATTGTGTTGACTCATCTTTATCTTCCGAATTTTTGTTTCTGCTTTCATTGAAGTAAGACATAGACAAGTAAGTCGCCAATTAAATACAAAATTTTCGTATTTTGCTGTCTTTATCTCCAGAAAGTAAAACAGGTGATTATAAATTACGTCGTGGTCGTCTTGATTAAATTGACTCGGTCAACGACCTTTCATCCTTGGCTCATCCAGTGTCAAATTGTAACACACTGATCTCGATCTTGGCGGGACTTATCTTAAACTAATTCTTAGATATTTTCGAAATTTCTTAGATAATTGAAGAAAAAGAAACAGGCTATAGCTGGCACTTAAATCATAAATTAGTAAATTACTTTATAAATTCTATAGATTTGCTCTTTAACTAATTTTCTAGAGCCACTTTAGGAAGAATTATTATGAGAGTTTCTGAGTTTTTGTCTCTTTTCCCTTATTAATCCACGAAAGTCTCAGCATTTTTTTAGAAAATTAGGTATGATAGAATCGTGGCCCCTAACCACCCACCCACTTGCTTTACTTGCTTATAATTATGAAACTATGCAAAACCTAAACAATTAAAATATTCAACTGGTTCAAGTGTATCATGTAACATGTTATTATGCGTGTAAGTTAATTTATTCCATACAAACTCAATTGTTATTCTTGTTCCAGTGACTGCAGAGCTATACGTTTACGAAATCCATCAAGACGCTGACTCACTCGTTTCGAGATGAAGGCGAAACAATAACTGTTTCATCCTGTGCTAAAGTCAGACCAAAGAATAGGCAAATATCTCTTTTGATAGTTGTTTAGAGAAAAAAAATGCCGGAGATAGGGCCTATGATGCGCGCGCTTGAGCTTCAGCGGCTGATCGAGGACAAAGTGACCGAATGGCGCGAGCGGTCGACCCGGGTCGCCGGGCGCAGCGTGGCCGACTCTTATCAACAGCCACTCAACTTCAAACGTCACACGAACCGGCGCAAGAACAGCGCAGAAATCAACAGAATTATCGCAAAGTACTCCAAACCCCACAACAGGCCGGTCGAACGGTACGAACCCGCGCGAATCGCTCCAGAAATAACTCCTGCGCGGCCCGCCCGACACAAAAAGAGTAACTTGAAGTTGTTCTCCAAAAGCGAGGACAATCTCGCCAGCGTCGGCTGCGGCGCCATGGACGACAACCCTGACCCGACGGAAGTCAGGCCTCCGCCGCGTGGCCGCAAACTCTCCAAGTACAACGCGAAGAGTTACGAGGACATCACTGTTTTCGTCGACATCGAGCAAAGGCGGAAAAGTTCAAACTTCGAAGAGTACAGCATACTAAATTCAAAAACGCCTAAGAAAGAATCACGGCCAGTGTTGCACAGTATTGGCGAAGATTCTGATATCATAGAGTTTCACAGTGGTTTAGAACTGCGGGACAAATCGAACTTTGCTACGTTGACTCCTGTAGCTAGCCGAAAAACGTGTCCAGTGGGTGATTCTGTGTCAGTGCTGAACTTTGAAAAGTGTTTTAAGTATGTGCCAAGTGACTTGCGCAAGGGTTCTTCGGAGCCTGACATCCTCAGTGCGAACAGTAGTCGGGAGTCAGTAACTAGTGTTGGGACTTCAAAGACATTGGACGCGAAACGCCGCTGGAAGATACTGAAGCAGCCCTTCAAAAAGGGCACGTTCGACTGCCTTCTGAGGTGGCGCGGAAAGAAAACAAGTCAAACAAAAACCAAGTAAGTTGCGTCCTTCTGTTCTGATAGGTAAGGGTCTATTACTTCATGAATTGAGGGTGCATCTTTGCATACGTAATGGACCCTGTATATTAGAGGTATTTCAGAAATGCAGGTACTATCTGCTTCCTTATGTGATATTCTCACTCTTGCAAGTCAGTTTCTGCGATTTAAACATGTGTACAACAACGCATACTTATGGTACAGAAACGGGTATATATGTAAAGCTACGCACGAATGTGTACTTTTACCTACATCCGCTGCGTGTTTACGCTCATAAATGATAAATTAAAATGCGTTATTACTTATTAATAAGGGTGATCGAACATTTCTATCACCCTTCCGATAAACAAGTCTAGAATGTCTCGTTTGATTCCAGTTAATTAGGTCGTATGCATGAACATGTGTGGATGTTATGATTTGTTATGATTAGAAGTGCTCGTGACCGAGATCGACGTGCAAACAACTTGAGTAACGAGTGATAGGTACTTTAGATTGATATCGTTATAATGAGTTGGTATAGGTAAGAAGTTTCAAGTGCATTTTTCAAATATTTCGAATGGGTGGTCGGGAGCAGCAGTTCTTTCCGTCCGCACTGATCACACGATAAAACAAACAGTTTATTTATTGGTAACAAACTCATCCCATAACAAATTACTGCTTACCTGTGGTAAGATGGTTTTTTTTTTAATTCATGGCCAAGTCACACAACATAACTATAATAATAAAGAAATAGCAGTAAGGAAACTCAGGCTTGGCACAACTTGGTCTAGATTTTATTACTTTTTAGAGACAAGCAGTTCCATCGAAACTTGGCTAGTTTTCTACAGAATGATTTTAGTGGAATAATTTTAACATCCTGCCAACGCAACGGGCGTAAATTGTGGTTTTAAAATTGAACCGCTAGGCTAGATAGAGCGTCTCTCACTCGTGGTTAAATGGGTGATGCTATTCTAAGCCAGCCTCACATTATTGCATGTTGCATTGCAAGTGTTCGTTCGATTAGAATTAGTTCTCTGCTAGACATAGACCTGCTATCGAGGGTATTGCCAATATTGTCATAGGTACTCAACTCACCACGCTTGGCAGGCGGATTGACGAGCAACTTTGTAAGCTCGTGAGAAATTCACAACATAGCAACATCAGGTTTATAATCAATGTTAAACTCTACCCTTGGCCGATACGATGCCGGTTCAGTTGTTTATCTTTTGAGCACGTTTAGCTAGTTGCTAATCAGATCAATTTCGTTTCTGCATTACCTTTGTTACTGAAACTGCTCTGGTTTTGTATTATTGGATACGCTGATTTTAACCATCACACTGATATCAGCTGCCATAAACAGTCCACTGCTAAGCTAAGCATGAGAGTTCCTTGTTATCGCGCTTGACAGGCAGATGGTCGCACTGCCTATTCTCGGCATACACACACACATATATCACGCCTTTATCCCTTGCGGGGTAGGCAGAGCGTTAACGGCCGTAAGAATACGGTCGCTATCGCCACGTCTGATATTTTTGAGGATTGTTTTCCAAGGTTGTTTCAGAAAACATGTGTATCACTACAGTGACAGGTTGTCAGCCTGTTGCCTAAAAATTGTAATACACCAATACTCTCGGGTCCCTTAGTCGCCTCTTACGACACCCGCGGGAAGGATGTGGGGTGATGCTATTCTAAGCCGGCATCACACGGCACGCCTTTTATTATTGCCCAGTCTCTTTTTATTGATGGCTAGTTGAGCCTCTTGACTTGACCACCTCCTCACATAACTTCCTATTCGTACAAAGTTCAATTTGCACAAAATTCGATTACCCACTCACCCATTAGAAATGATAAATAAGAGAGCAAGATCCTAGTTAATTGTGAAAAGCATCTACTAGAAAGAAAGAAAAAAAAAATGTTCAGTAGGTAATCAAAAATGCAACACTCGGTACCTACTCTGTAAAGGGTAACTTGCTCAGCATGTGTCACAGCCCAAGACTGCAACGCCGGTTTTCAGCAGTACTTCTTACAACATACAAGTTTTCCCAGCTATAACGGTCTATTAGAAACATGCAATATGTTACCCAAGCATGCGTGACAATGCGTGAGTGAATCATGGGATGGATGGTTGTTTGTTATGCATCTCTTCCCAAAAATAATAGCTTTATGTGGATGACTCATTTACGTCACGCACTACGGTGCGGTGTAGCAAGCACATTTCTTTGTTCGTAGCAATTGTAGTAAGTGTATCCTGTGCGTGTGATTTTAACATTGTTTTATGGAGTTGGAATTTTTAGAATGTGGCCAATGAAAGCTTTCACCAATTCGTAGCCTGTTTTCAAATAGCCAGTTCTACTTTGATCTGAAGTTCTTATAGGTAGATAGTTTCCGATGGATTATCCTATGAGAATACGAAAATATTCTGCAAAAGTTCATAAAAAATGCATAAAGAAATTAACTATTTAAAAAAATATAGTTTATTTGTATTTAAAGAAGTTAAGAAGTAAACCAACAGCTTTGTGAAATTTTGCCGCCAGCTAGCGCCACTGCGGAAAAGTCATGAACCTCGGTGCGACAATTTTCATTGACGATGCGTGTGCGTCGCGGTCGCAGCCGGTTTAAATCACAGTTGAAGTTCTTCTTGATAACGGTAGATGTCGCTAAGCGTTTGATAAAAGTTATATCGTATTCGGTATTCTGTAGTCATTGTATCATTCATTCGGTACTATTCTGTAGTCAGTTTAGGGAAATTGGAAGCAATTAAAATTACGCGATTCAAGGTTCATATCATTACAGAACGCAACCCATCTATTACCTACGTTTCGAGCCAAAAGGTAGTTGTATGTATGGTAAAGTGTCAGAATCCTTTATTTTAATAGCTAATGGCTGAATTACCATTACATAAAATAAACAATGTAAAACTATGTAAGCGGTTATGGTTAATCGCTTATTGGGTCGTAAAATTCATACAAATGTCAGTAACCGAGTGGAGTGCAACGACCGGTCCGTATAGTTACAGACATAATAATATCATGGACCAATTATAATATGCATCATACTCATCCATACATACATTAACAGTCGCAACAGTCCACTTTTGGACATGGGCCTTCCCCTCTCAGCCTCTCTCTCTTTCTCTCTTTTTGTGTGGAACACCGGGTCGTCCAACGACTCAATGTAACCTAGTGTCTGAATTTTTCAACCGCCTTCTACAAGTAGCAGTAATACCTCCCATACTACTTACTATACTCACCGCGCCTGGCTGGCGGATTGGCGAGCGCAGTGCAAAATGTTGCATTCACCGGATGCTGCTACACATTCCTCGATGAATTTATCCCTTTGCCAGGGTTTACTACACCCCGGGGTTAAGGGTAGTCATGCTATTTATTATAAGCTGTTGTAACACGGCACAGCACGGCCACTATGTATGTATCATGCTTTTTTAGATACATATGTTTCGGTAAACATTTTGTACACTTTTGAACGCCAGTGATGATTTTGCACGGCCAATAACTTTCTTTTGGGGCCAGAAAACAAAATTTTCCCTTCGCAAGCGGCTGAAGGTTTCAAGTGGAAAACTAGTAGCTCTAAGCAAGCTATATATAATCAAGTTCGTTGACCTAATCACGCTATCTACAGGAAAATTTTATAAAACCTGTTGATGATTCATTCTGTGACACGATTCGTGACAGCCATCTATCTTTTGTAGACAAATTGCAAACAGCATCGCCTTTTGTTTTAACACTCGTTACATGTAATTGAGCATAATTAAAACAGCAAGCCACGGTACTGGACGATTCATGTACCAAACTGTTTTGCTGTAGATTTATTAGGTATCCCGTGTATTGATCTATCCATTTGTAGTAAGCCGTATCTGCGATAGCAATTTCATATTTTATTATGATGACTCCCACACACACTCGATTCATCAAGAGCTTAGGATTCTAAGGACTTAGGACTTAGCGTACCTAAATCAGACAAAATCAAACTCACTTACCAAATTTTCTCTACTTAAAAAAAGTAATGCTTTATTTACTTTTAAACCTAAAAAATCGAAAAAAAACTTACAATACCATTTTCATTGTAAAAATCGTATTTCAAATTTGAGAAAACATAATACCAATATAGTGCTTACATACATAAATCACGCCTTTACCCCATGCGGGGTAGGCAGAGCGTTAACGATCGTATACTTACGGTCGTTGTCGCCACGTCTGACAAGTATTGAGGGCCCTTTCAGATGATTCGTGTATCACTGTAGTGACAGTTTGTCAGCCTGTCGCCTAAAATTGTAATACACATAAAGCCCTCGAGTCCCTTAGTTGCCTTTTACAACACTATTGCTATTTTGCCGGCATCACACGGCACACTAATATAATGATACGTGGTTACGTAGACCAGCACGTGAATTGCCATCCAACGAACTATAGGCTGCTGACTAATGCCTTGACCCTGAGCGTGGCCGTCTATTCTATAGCAACCAGCCAACAACGTAAACGTATGGTTGATAGTTGTGTAACATCAATGACGAGCGAGAATGATGTTTGATAATCTTTATAGCTAGGATCAGGTTTGATGGCTTGTTGTTTGTTTGGGGAAACACCGCCGAAAAGGTTCATTGCCGTGACGCAATCCATTCTGATATTTAATCGACTGAACCAATAAGCACAGTGTACAATAGATATAATTTAATTATTCATGTGAACAGGTGTACTGGACAGCTGCATAACATAATCTCTAACAAAAGAAATCAGACGCAAAATACCTACAGTTAGTTAGTTTGTTGCTTGAAAGATCATAACTTCGATTGGTTTCTCTCTAAACCTTGTCCGAATGAAGATAGCCAGCCCATGTTTGAGCCTGATTTGGCTTATTTCAGAATCATTCTAGAAGAGATTTCAATGCGCCTTCTCTCAACAAAGTTCATAAAAATATTGCTCACAACAATGGTGCGGACGGGCGACGACATATTCTTAGGCCCGTATTGACAAACCACTCACAACTCTGAGATCGTTCTTGAGTGCGACTTTGAGATGCTGTTAGTATGCACTGACATATGTCAAATTCGCTCTTGAGATTGATCTCAGAGTTGAGTGCGCTTTGTTAATACGAACCTTACTCACTCGTTGCGTTACTAAATAACAAGCTAAAGCAGATATCTATCTATGATCTATTAGTTCATTTCCGTTGGATGCCTTTGCACAAGACCTCATTCACCAGTCCATCGCCTTATGGGCGATTCACTCGAGATATTCACTGGATAAGAATGGCACTTAGGTCTCCTCAGAACAAGATGATGTTTTAGAGCAAAGATGCTATGCCGAAGGAAGCGGCCGATAGCGACAGTCAACGGCATAAGTCAGCATATGCCGCAAATATCGGCCGTCGGCCAATCAGTATGCTGCTGACATGAAAAACTGGTCTCAAACTGATTTGTCGTGCTGTAAAATACGAAGAGAATGCAAAAAAACAAACTTTTCTTCTATGTAAAGATACTGAAAGCTTTCATAAACTTGGCTGTAGTAGTGTTTTGTGTTTTTGTGCATGCAAATTTGTTTAGAGATAGCCAAGATTTGATTGAAACGATTTTTCCGTGGGTTTATTCTGTTCATTTGTATGGTTCCCATTAAAAAATTCATTGTTCTGACCTATACACGTGTGATATTTACCAGAACAATATGCATTGTCGGACTAGGACAACTTGCTACTTGTTTAGCAACTTGAGAGCACAAAGGGTCGTCAATTGTGCACCAATTATGTCAACGAGATAAACTGCGTATTGAGATGACGTAAACGGTCTGATATTGGGTTTCTCTCCTGGAAAAATACAACTCGGATTAAATTCGACGATTGTATTATGTATGTACCTATATTAAAGCAAAAAGTAACTCTCCAATATGGTAATTGGAGAGTTACTCTTCAAAACAATTTACAGTGTCTCATCTGATACTTAAGTACCTTAGTACTTACTTACATAGTAAGATTTTATTTGTATACCAATAATACTTATGCAAATAACCTGCCTACTCGTCAGCTAATAGTCATGAGGCGCATATTTAGTAGCTTTATGCATAAGTCATTCCTTGTCATATTGTGACTCCTACGTGGAGATATGTCCATCGACACTTTATTGAAGCATCTAAGATATATGACTGATCAAGTCTAGGAAATTATTTATACTAATGGCTACCGCCCACATCTGTAACAGTCACAAATGCACATTCAATAGGTACAAGTATGCAATATGTATGGCTACGCTACGACATAGCTGTAGTCGTGATATGCATTGTGCTACGAACGAATACCATAGTATGTATATAGTAAATACATATCACGCTTTCATTCCCTGCGGGGTAGGCAGAGCGTTAACGACCGTACAAATACGGTTAATATCGCCGCGTTTGATAAATATTTAAGGCCCGTTTCAGAAAAATCGTGTATCTATATAGTAACGGATCAGTCTGTCGCCTTAAATTGTAAAATGAGATATAGAATTGATCTAAGTTGTTAAGTGACGGGAGAAAGCATGACGCCCCTGCCTGGTTAATAATATGTAAGAGCCTCAATGCGAAAGAGAAATCCAGATCCTTTCTTTAATCGGACGGCTTCTACATGTGGTATGTCTGAATTAAAAATATCCTTTTCTGTCTAGAAAATCTTTTAAACTTTGTTCCTAAGAAGTTCTAAGTTTGGTCAATGAATCAGAGTTTGAATCGTAAAGTTTGCGCAGACTTAAAACATCAAGATAGTGTAGGTACACGGGTTTCTGGGAATTAACACATTTCAATGTACCTAACTACTCACTGAAATTAACTTGTTTGTAAGGAAGGCACAGATTTTGCCTCTTTGATGGGTTTCTAGGTTACAATTCATGCAAAACCAAAAGAGGCAAACATCTAGATAAAATCTGGTGTTATTCCTTCTTTAGGTACATCAGAGGACTATCTGTGCAGGTAATATTAACAGCACTGCAAGTTACTCCTTAGCCTACGAGATCTTTCTGCTGGGCAATAGCCTCCACCTGTTCGGGTCTAGTGCAACCTCACTCCACTCCTACCCATTTTTAAAAGGTTTTTCCAGCCACTGTATAGCAAGTGGCGAAGTTTTTTAAAACCAATTCACCGACTTTTTGGTTCTGGTTAGATTGATCCCTGAAATGGGTGCTGATGATTTACTTCAAGGTAGTAAAATAGACCTACTGGAACGTAACTAACGCAGTGTCAGTACAGAACCTACCATGATCCTACTGGCAATAGAAGCAGCTTTGTCACGCACCGTCATAAAAAAGTTTCCGCCAAGCAGCCTTGAATGTTTAAAAAACTAGAGTATCTAAACTAAGCCTCACGCAAACAATACCGTAGCTGGGAATTTGAAGTGAGGAGGCTTGTTGTTCAGCCACGCCAATCAGTCGCTGCTATACCGCGAGAAGCGAAGCCTGAAAATTGCCTTACGCGATTTACTGTAAAATACACTACCCATTTTCAATACTTACTTACAGAAGAATAGAAAATTATGTTGTCAAAAGACTGAAAACGTGTGTGATATAAACTTGTTTGAAAAGTGCAACCATGGATAAAAATGCTCGCGATGACCCCTGGAAGTTTATCTACAAGAGGTTGCAGGAAAAAGAAATCATCAGCATTAATAAAAAGTAAGCTAAGCTTATTCTGATTGAAGTTCTACTCCTCATTGTTGATGAAAGTGTCAGATTCAATGTTATTTCCATGTTTTGCCTACAGTAGCAAGTTTCCAAAAAGCTAGTACAGGTTTTGTTGTGTTTGCAATTTGTCTGCGTAGTGGCATAGCTAGGTGTCCAAATCCCCTGAAGCAAATAACATCCCGTCGGTTTGTTCGTCGGGGTTAAATAAAAATAAATTAGAGCAACAACTATTACCTATTTCAAATTCATACGAATTTAAGTACACCAAGTAATTAGACTTTTCGCTATCCAGATTCCTGCACTCCACCACCCTTCTTAGTTCGTGTTGAAAATCACGAGTTACTCTTACTCCTTATGGTGTTAGTGGGAATGCGAGCGTATTTTTACGAAACTTCTGTGTCGAAATCTTGGGTCAAAATTCATGGGCGTATATGGGACTGAGGCCTTCCGTACCCCGCATGGGCTTGACTATTTGCAGCTACGCACCACGCCACTGTGTTTGTCCAAACTTGGCTATCTGGCTATTACGAGTAAGGTTGGCTTTTAAGTCAGTGGCTCAGACCTTATTTAAATTCACTACATCCTCCTATCCTGCATTGCGAGTTGAAAGCTGAGCCAACAATCGCGGACATTCCTCAATATTTAGTTTTGAAGTCCAATCTCTTGTTCACTGTGGTGGATGGAAGCACGCTTAGAATCTTGGCTTACGTTTTTCCATGGGCTTTTCCTAGTATTTCCTGATTTCTTATTAATATAGTTTTTAATTAATACTGCCGTAACATGTTTCTCATTATTGTTTAGTTTCTCACGCCAAAAAACTGGGTAAGCACGTTTAACTGATAGCCGTAGCCGCTCTATCGTACACAAATTAAAACAAAGGCCTATAAAAAAACAGCCTTGGTCACTGCCCGCCAGGCCCCGAAGAGCCTCTTCCCGTGGATGGCCATGACTTTAAGTTATGCCATATATTTTAGTACTTATAGGGTCTTATCCGCTGGCCTTTACTTACCTTACTAACAGGACCTAGTTTATTTTTAACATCTATGTACGTACTCGTTTCAAAACGGGTCTTCGCGTTCCTATATGGAGAAATCGCGTTGTATTGAGAATTTTAGTTTGAGAATGAGGTTTTATTTAAGGCGCGCTGCTGAAGTAAGGCCGATGAAAAGTGTTACTTTCGATTCAGTTTTTAACACTGTTATTGATGCTAATAAGACCTCAAAAAAATATATGACATACTCAAAGATATTGTCTAGTAGTAACACTATCGTATGACTCGATCGGTTTGATATATTTTAATAAAAAAAATCTCAAAAAGAGCATTAAAAATATTTTCAAACCAATTTTATCGTAACTTGGACTACTATTTTGATATAGTTTCTTGATATAGAATATTCCTCTTTTAATGGCCTAAAAATAACACTATCAGGTTTTAGTGGATGAACAGATTTTAATTCAACAAATCATTTTTTTCCAAAAATTAGAACGGTTCTCGCCGACAAACCAACCTCTCAATGACATCCCGCACCGCCCGCTACCCCGCCAGTACCCAAATGGCTCTTGCCAGCGCCGGTACTGTGTCAAAATTTCCCACAAAATGTACAAATATTTTTTCGTAATTATGACGTCGCTCATTTTACTTATGACGTTAATGACATGGACAGATTGATTGATAAAATACTTTATTGCTGACACCAGAAGGCGTAATTTAAGTATGCGCTTATTATTGCGCCGGTTACGTCTTTTGGCGAGACGAGCAACAAATTTATCATAGCTGTCGCTTCAGCTAGCCTTGACGATAGACGATATTTTATCTATAAGATAATGAAAAGCAAAAGTCTAACTAAGTCTTTTTACTTATAATAAGAAAGGAGTGATACGTAACTAGTAATTCACTCTAAATATTTACAGGGTGCATTCTGAATTTCTGAACATGAGTAACGTTTTTACAGTAGGTACCAAGTAATTTTTAATAAATTTTTTCAAGATAACTCTTTGCTTGAGAACAATTTTCCCCCAAGAACTTATTACAGAAACCGACACAGCGGTGCGAAATTAGATCCAGTCGGTGGTCCACACATTCAACCACAGACCAGAGATGTCATTTCTTAGTCAACCTTAGTTTCGGAAATAAAGTAGTTTTGCTTTCTTTGGTATAGTTGTATGTTTTGACGAATTCTTGATTTAAGGTGACAGCTGTCAAACTAAAACCGGATTTATCTCGAAAACTATGCACGCCAGACTATAAGTTTTTAGGGTGATATGGCACTTTCTATGTAAGAGTAGTATGTATACCAGTGAAATTAGATGGCGCGGTTCAGGAGCTGGGTATGAACTTTTATGTTCATACTGACGCTTCCACCAAAGAGATAACATTATAGTAATACCCAGTATCCCGTTGCGCACCATCTATATTTCCTTAAAATAACGTGGCACTTGACATATTCTTCAGCACAAAATAAAAAAAGTGGCCTGTGGCCCTAGAAAGTCCCTAATTGTGGGCTTGACGAGATTGGCCCGTTTTTAATTTTAAGATTATCAAACAAGTTCTAAAATATGAGTACCGAAACTGAGTTACTTTTGCTCTACTTTGCACCGTTTTTGCGGTATTTTCACTTTTAGTTTGCATTCTTTTTTAATTTTCAAAAAAGTTATTTTTCTGAAATGTTTCATGGCGTTTGCGTTCCAATTATCTGTCACGCGTACTTTTTTCTATTCTTTATTGTTTTTTTTATTGTTTATCCGACCGGCTTGGAAAAAGGGTTATGTTTTATATGGGATGGGGCGCTTAACTAAAGTCTTTTGTAAGCTTTTTAGTTTTATATTCGCTGTAATAACATAGACCCATGTCCTGGTCCCTGTGGCTGTGGAGAAGAAGTAATAACTAAATTTTCGGATTTTACACAGATAACCTCGGGTTTTTTTCACCCAAGATACTATTTGAAAAGTGTTCCACTCTCTCTTTCACACTCATTTACTCACCTATATTGCTTTTCCGTTCTATCATCATAGTTCAGAAATTAATCTAACATTTGTCTTACGTTCAAAAATTATCGTTCAAATTGCCCATTCGTTTCATCTTACAGTTGTTCGTCTCATCATACAAATCATCCTACATACATGACGTAAATTCTAGTATTTCACGGTCTACATCCCAAGTCGACGGATGTTGGCACTTGAGCCGGCAGCATAAACAAAACAAAATCATTGAAGTATCTACCTATAGCAAGTTGCAAGCGTGACAGAGGACTCCACTGAAAAACGCCATTTAACATTTTAGTAAAATATCATTTTTGACTATTAAAAACGAATGGAAACTAAAAGTGCATAATATCTTGAGAACAGTACATCGTAGTGCAAATATAACTGAATTTTCGTACTCAAATTTTTGGACCATTTTCTATCAACATTGAAATATTTGTTTACACCTTTTTGATTCATAATCATCTTTAGTACAATCTATTCGTACTTTTTTAACTTTATAGAATGTAAGTCGGGTCGGCTAGATTTTTTTTCATATTTCGACCTATGTTCCTTGGGGAAAGTTGTTCAGTTTCAAGGACAGTGTGGCGGAGCCGATATGGCCCGCTGGCTGCTTTATTAGCTGGAGCCTGATTTTTGGTGGAATAAAACAACCAACTTTCTCTAGCACGACTATAATGACACTGAGTCAAAATATCTTGTCCAAAATAAAAGGTAATAAAAAATACAACAGATCATACAAAAAAGTGCGATTCCGCACAGACAGGTTCATAAAAGGAACTTAGAACTTATGCTAACATTCTTTGTAATTAAATGTGTGTGTTTTAACTAGACATTGCGGTCTTTTTAGGCCTTCCTCCTCTTCTGCGTCAATCAGTCTACCCACATTCATATTCGTTTCGTCGCATTTTCACAAAAAATAAAAATTCACGAGTAGAAGTAAAAGTTTAACGGCCGGGATAAAGCTCAAATATACTTAAAAGGTGGACGGACTGCGGTCATGTTTATAAAACACACGACGTACGGGTGCGTAGTGTACGAGCGCCAGATGATGTGTCAGAGCGCGGGGAGCGCGGGCGGCCCCCCCCACCTCACCCCCTGAAATCGTGATTTGAGCAGTGGATCCTAGCCTTAACTGCTTATTTTCTGGAAAAAATTTAATAGAATTATGTAGAGAATGTGTCATTGTGCGGTTAAGTAACAAGGGCTAATAATATGCAAGTACATATGTCGTTACACTAAAATTAAGACCCGGTATGACCAAATTAGGTGTCACGTCACTTCATTGGTTTGTTTGCACTGATATCTAATCTTCTGTGCTGATGTTCAGCTCAAGATAACATTAAAAAACTGAAATGGCTTGCAAACTCAGTTATTAACTCATGTTTTTATCTTTTGTAAGACTTGCTTTAACAGCAGTGCAATTATTTGCTTCCTTTATAGTCACTATCAAAATAATGCAAACTATAGTTACCTACCTACATACATAAGTCATTGCTGTAATATTTTTTTATTGTTTTGCACACAATATTTAACTCTTTTAACCTTTCTCGTCATAATGTGTTTAGCTTGACTAATGAGTGCAATTAACACAAATAGTTAAGACTGAATGAATTTGTGTCAAAGTAAATAAGGTTTCTAGGATGGTCAGCTCATCATAATTAAATGATTTTGCTTAATTTTGCTATATTCAGAAGTTTTCCCATTTTAACTGTCTTGAGATTTGGACACGATCTAGGACGGTGTTTAGCTAACTGGACTATATTTCATCAAGATCGGTCTCAATGGCTATAAGATGTATAAATACATACATGTACGAATCACGTCTACGTCCCTGGCGGGCTAGGCAGAGCGTCAACGACCGTAATATTACGGTCGTTATCGCCACGTCTGAGTTTGAGGATCGTTTTGTTTTATCGTTTGTCCTAATTCAGGAAATAGCAATGAGGATATTAGCTAGATTAGATGAAACTGTCACTCTTTGTTTACATTACTCATTTTCAAACAATCATCAAGGCGTGTAGGAAATGCAGATTGCCAAGTCAACGAATTGTTTATTTTGCTATTGTACGGCGACATTCAAAAAGCACGTGCGCGGCACAAACTCGTTAGTTACGCCGCCGATGCGTTTCAACCCAGCCAACTCGCCAAGCCGTGGCCAGTGTGGATTACGTCAGTGTATACGCCGGTGCCGCCGCCGGGCTAATACCTACTCATAACAGACGCGTTTTTACGTGATTCAAAAGGAAAATTCGCCAAATATACGCGTTTGACCAACGTTTTGAGTGCACCTAAATGGGCTCAGCCAAAACCCTGTTTGAAAACATTCGTGCCCGTGTCAGTAACCCGCAGTGAACCCTGTTTTCCACAGTTTCTGCAGACGCGAATGGCATCAATCGCTGTTTCCGCGTACCGATCTCGAGATGCAAGTTTGAGAAGCTTGCGTCATTGGTTTCCGAACATATGACTCGGTGTTCTGAATCACTGTAGGCTGGTAACTGTTTACGGTTAGTCTTTGTGCCGGTGTGACGGGTACTGGTGAATAAGTTTAATATCATTTAAAGTGTAACATAAAACTGTGCCGGCAAAACAAGAAAGATGGATGAGGAATCTATGTGGAAGGGGTTTTACGATAAACTGCAGCAGCAAAAGTCTATAGAAGAACAGGAACATGATAAAAAGTAAGCAGTTTTTTTTAATTAACCGCCCACTTTCCAGTCTATTGAGAATGTATTATGCTACTATCTAGGTAGGTAACTACAGTACAGTACACTTATTATCATGTGATTTACATCTTACAACGGAATGTTCTGGGTTTTATCTTTGTTTCATTTATAATTCCGTATGCAAAGCTTCATACATAAGTACCTATACATCTAACCTACACATAATAAATATAACATACCGAACTTACAAGTAAGTTCAAGTGCGGTGTCAAAGACCAAAATAACCTTGGGCTCTTTGGAGGTAGGCGGGTTTTTGAAAGGAAGGAAAGATGATCTCACCAAACTACACTCACTGTTGGTAGGTACTTATTTAAGTAAACCAAACTTGAATAAAATACTTACACATACACATTAATAACAAAGATAGTTTTATATATAAATAGGTCAGTTGAGAAGCATCACGTACTGAATCGATTCATCCCATTCCATTCATTCTTAGATTATCTAGCTGCTAGATGAATTCCAGACTAACAGACGCCATCCTAGTTTCCTCTTTCGAGTCTAGCGGCTATACTATAATTTTTATAATATAACATAATTATTTATTGCACAAAATTGGAACAACAGTAGAAAAACACAAACAAAAGAAACAGTACGACAAGGCGGCCTTAATGCTAGGTAGCATTCAGTAGCAGGCAACCTTAGGAAGCATCCTCATAACAGGATGTCAGCCATAAAAAATGCGTCATTTTCATTACAATAATTTAAATTTGAAGTTTTAATGAGTTTCCTATCTTACGTTTTCTATACATATAATAGCATAGTACATATTAGATACCTAGTACCTACCACCTGCCCATGAAACGAAAAAAGCTTTTTCGTAAACTGTCATCTTTCGAAACCGAAGAAACACAAGCTTATCTAAGTAGGTACGTGGATAGATGCCTACTGCAATTTTTAAACAATTTTCACGTCTCCTCTTTTTTTACTAGAAAGGAATATGTAGTAAAGCGAGTAAGCGAGCTACGACTAAACGATACGTCAATATGTGCGTGGTACACTTTCGAATACGAAATTCTTTCAAAAGTATGCTTGCATACTGGTGCCCTTGCGCCTGCGAAATAATATTTCTTCTGTTTCAAAAATAGGTTTCCTCATACTGAGTGCTACCCTCAATCAATAATGTTCATTATCAAATAGACGGCTGTTTGTTGATGCGGCATAGTGTACTTTGGTCGGCTTCGGGATAAATTATTTTGTATTCTCAACTAGGTATCATGTCAAAATTGAGTAGGTTAATGTGCAATTACCACCTAATTACGGAACTGTGCTGGCGCATCTCGGTGTGTGTGGCGCTTCGTGTGGCGGCAGGCATGGTCTGTGGCCTATGCAACGAAACTACAGGCTACAATTCTACAAGTGAAATTCGATGTACATTGCGTAGCCGGTGGGACATTACAAAACCAGGACCTTTGACCAGCTACGCAATGTACATCGAATTTCACCTGTAGAATTGTAGCCTGTAGTTTCGAAAAACGAGGCACTGGTGTTTATGCACTGGCATAATGCTTCCAGCCACCTAACGGGCGGAAATGATCGAAAGCCATTCATATTCATAGTTTATAAGATATAGGTACATAACTTATTTATCATCTTATCTTATTCATATCCATCCGTTCCGTTCGACCTAACATTCTGATTAGAATTTAGTTGAGAAGATTTTGCGTAGAATGGAACGTGTAGGAAATAGTGTTGTAGCATGCTCTTTATAGTTGTCGATAAGTCTTATAATAGATATGGTATGGCGCAAGTAGGTCTAGTGAGTCAAATATTTGACTATGTTTGAAAACAATATAGGCAATTAAAACAAAAAATCAAATTGTGGGTAAGAACCCGTTGATATCATAATTATATAAATTATCTTCTGTACAACAACGGGGCGAAATTTAGGCACTAATGGCCTTTACCGAAAGCTCAGGAGAGGCGGCTATAAGGGAATCTTTCCAAGAATCGGGTCAAAATAACAATAATTCATTCATATTGTTCGGTCGACTATTCAATAGAAAAAGTTAATCTTTATAACCCGCCAGATTTTTCATATCGGTTACTAAATGGTTACTAGCAAACAGCCCATTATTGTCGCACTGTTATCGTTATCAGCTGCGTTGTGTCCCATCTCTTCAAATGTCAAAGTGACACTTTGCTTCTGATTTGCACGGACGCACTATTGGTCGATACTTACCATACTGTTGATTGTTTTGGACTATTATCTTCAATTTATTCTCAATTTATATCTATTAATACCTACTATTTAAGAACGTGAGCGAAGAATACCCAGTGCACAAAGTTATCTTGAAGACTGACTCGTTTGGTGTGAGGCGCGTGATAACGAGTTATGTAAATAAGCACCTTATCAGCCGGCTACAATTTCTCGTTATTTCACTTCCAGTATAAAATAATCGACTGCCGAACGTAAAAACACTTCCCCTATGGATCTACTTCGGATTGGTGTCTTAAAAAACTTCAACAACTTTGTTATTCAATCCAGAAACATGCATCTACTGAAGAACCAGGCTTACATCAACGGAGAATGGGTGAAGGCAAGCAGTAATGTGTCGTTTCCTGTGTTAAACCCTGCGGACGACAAAGTCATCACCGAAGTACCGGATATGGACGTAAATGACGCTAAGAAAGCCATTGATAATGCTGCCAAAGCTTTTGAAACTTGGAGAGACACTACAGCCAAAGAACGCTCTTATATACTGCGGAAGTGGTTCAATATTTGTCAGGAAAACTCGGAAAATCTGGCTCAGATAATCACCGCAGAGTCAGGGAAGCCTCTAGCTGAAGCGAGAGGTGAGGTAGCTTATGGTCTCTCATTCTTTGAGTGGTTTGCGGATGCCGCTCGTACAATCAATGGTGAAATAGTTCCTAGCCCATGGCCTAATAAGCAGATTCTCATGACAAGGCAGCCCCTTGGAGTTGTATCTGTCATTACACCCTGGAATTTCCCATTAGCTATGATTACCAGAAAAGTTGGTGCTCTAATGGCCGCTGGGTGCACTTGTGTTGTAAAACCTTCAGAAGATACACCATTATCAGCTTTGGCTCTTGCCGAGTTAGGCACACAAGCAGGTGTGCCGAAAGGAGTCATGAATGTCATTACAGCTAGTAGGAAAAATGCCCCGGCTATTGGTAAGATTATGTGTGAAGACCACAATATTGGATGCATATCATTCACTGGTTCAACACTTGTGGGAAAAATCTTGTATGGTCTTGCTGCAAATGGAATCAAACGAGTTGCTTTAGAGCTGGGAGGCAATGCACCTTTCATTGTGTTCCCGAGTGCTGATATAGAACATGCCGTCGATCAAGCCATGCTTGCCAAATTCAGAAACAATGGACAAGCCTGCATTGGAGCCAACAGATTCTTTGTCCATGAGGATGTCTACGATCAATTTGTTAAGGCTTTCAAGAGTCGAATCTCCAGCAAATGTGTCCTAGGGCCGGGAACAAAAGAGGGTGTAACAAATGGTCCTCTAATCAATGACATGCAGCTGAACAAAGTATCCAGTCTAGTTGAAGATGCTGTTAGCAAAGGAGCTAAAGCTTTGGTTGGTGGAAAAGTTGCCAAAGATATAGGAAATAAGTTCTATGAGTCTACACTACTGATAAATGTAAAGCCTGAAATGAACATATACAGAGAAGAGATATTTGGACCTGTAGCTGTTGTAGTGAAGTTCAAAACGGAAGAGGAAGTTATTAAGGCTGCAAATAGTACAAGAAGTGGGCTGGCATCATATGTTTTCACAAAGGAACTGGGGCAAGCATTCAGGATGTCTAGAAAGCTAGATTTTGGTATGGTTGCTGTCAATGATGGCATTTTATCAGCCCCTGAGCCGGCATTTGGTGGTATCAAGGAGTCTGGTATTGGTAGAGAAGGCAGCTTACATGGAATTCATGAGTATACGGACATCAAATACACTCTTATGTCTGGGTTAGACAAGTAAAATAACTAACTTATCAATGCATTTGTTTTTTACATACACAGTTCTGTTATTTAATTATATTATTAGCATTTAAGTTAATGTGGTGAAGACAAAAGATATTCCTGTTTTAGGTTTTTTACTCCCATTTGTTATTTTCATTCATTACCTATAAATTTTTGTTTTTATATTTGTTTAATGCTTATACAACTTTTCTTGTAAATCATTCCAGTCTTCCAATATTGTGATTTTAGAATACTGTAAAACCATAATACCAAAAATTGTAACTAAGTATAAACAACAAGTCTTTTTAGAAGTTGTAATGTAATTAATTGTGTTCTAACTGATAATTCAAAGATAAATGTACACATGCATGACTATGTAGTATGTATGTTAATATTGTATTGAGTAGCAATAAATTCTCCACTATATTGGCTGTAAATTAAAATATCGAAAGTTTAAGTAAATAAAAGTTTGTGATTATTGTATATTTCGTTTTAAATCAATTAGCGCCTGCTACTCTCTCTCTCTCTTTTCGTGTGGGACACTGAGTCGTCCAATGACCCAATGAAGCTGTCAGCAGCTCAACAACCCTACTCATTCAAGGGACCCCCTATACTGGTTATTCTTATGAACTGTATGGAGAACCACTTTCTGTTCTTCCTTGAATAGTTAAGTTGTTGTATTGCTGATAATTACTTACCTTACCTATTTCTGAGAGCCCATGTAAGTTATTATTCTTTCAATACTTACCATACTATTTATTCTATCAGAACCTTTCAATATTCTAAGCATCTGATTCTCTTCCAGAATCCAAGAAGTCGACGACAGTTTCTTCGAGAAGTTCGGTTCGATCCTCAAGCAGGCGTCTCAAAGGGCTGCTATCGCTGAGGCGACGCCTTTAGCTCCCTTGAAGGAGGAAGTAGAGGAACAAGATGGCGAGAAGAGGCTTGAAGGAGAACTGCATGGGGAGTGTCCGCCCTGTAGTGCGAGGGACACGGACAGTGGCAATGAGACCCTACTTGACACGGACTCGGAGCCTGAGGACCCGGAGAAGATTGACCTGTACAAGGAAGCCGTCGGATGGAATGTAAGTGGCCAGTATTTTTATACTTTCTTTTTCTATTGTGTCGATGACAAATCTTTTAAATGTATCTTATCTTAGCCAGTGTGTATCCTCATTGTTATACTTAATGTGGTTGTTATACAACTTTGAAGTTGCGCTATTTTTTTGCGATGCCTGCTGAGAGACCGTAAGAAAATTATGTGTACGAATGTGGTTGCTTATATGCAGGTAATATTATTATTTTTGTATTGTTCCTTCACCGGCTGTACAAACACGTAATTTATTGGAACCGGTTACTAAATAAAAGTCTTGTAAAGATAGTAATGTAAATTGTTCCATAATCTACCAAAACAACATTATCTACTTTTGACTACTTCAGATTGATATATTGATGAGTGCTGTGAGATGTGCGCGTAGCAATTCGCTACGTCGTAGCAAGGTCTACAGCTAGAGTGTTAAAAGTATATCTAGCAAAAAATAGGTGGGGATTTATAGGCATAACAATTAACTTTTCATCGCGCCATATAAAAGCCATCATTACTATGGCGAAGGGCTTTATGCCGCAATGCCTATTTTTAGCCGAATATAAACGGAAAACTCGGTCAGAATTGTTTTCGTCATTCCATTCCAAATGAACTAGACATTGAGATGACTATTCTCGGGAAAGTAGGACGTATTAATCGAGACGCCGGTGTGACGTCAGAATGCAGTAATACTTTCGTTTGTTTAGGCAATTTTCCAAGAAAATGCTACTATGAACTCTGATTTCACTATCTATTGAAAGATTGAGGTTCATTCATATGCAAGGCTACTTGCTGTGCTCCATGGGCAGTAGAATAAGTTAAAGTCCATTTGATATGACAGTAAATGGGCATTTTCTATATGTATCACTCTCTAGGTAGATTCTTGACTGTGTTGTTTTGCAGTTTACATCGTACCTAATCAGCATAGACGTAGAGACATAGTCCAAGCAATTGAGATTTGTGACCATTGTTATGATTAATGTAGTATGTTGTCATTGTGCCACTGTTGTGTTTTGCTGCACTACAGCGAGTCTGCCACAACCAGCTCGGGGCAATCTGCCAAACGTCTCTTTTACATTTCTCGAGTAATTTTGTCAACTTCGCCCAAGGCTGTGAGAATGACCGTCGGTTGTGTAGAATGCGTTTTTCATTTCCAATGTCGTTCGCCTCTTGTTTTTTTATTGGCCAAGGTGTTTCTCGTTTACTTTTTCTGTCGCATATTACTCATCTTCAAATCTTGAGAGGATAAATACTGATGCTATCTGCTAGGCTAGGTATTACATCAGTCTCATGTCATGAGTAAGTATGAGTTTCGACCTTTACAATTAATATGATAAAATAATGATTGGCGTGACTATTTTAATATGTATGATCGAATCGCTAATAAATTGATCTATCTTGCATTCTTGTCACATGTATACAGGATGTAAAGGACGGTGTAACGAAAAGTTTACGCGTGATCAGAACATGAAATTGAACAACTTTTTCTATGGGTGCTATGTTGGTAAACGTGAAAAATTTTCCTTCTTAAATCTTCCATATAAAATTCCCGATTAGCTGACTGACTTTGTGCGGGAACACGAAAAAATAACACACAAAAATAACACCGCCCCATAAAAAAGGTTTTTCAGTTTCATGGTGTGATCACGCCTGCAAAGTATTCGTTACACCATCCCTTACACCCCGTATACCAACACACTTTGTTATAGAAGTGGTGTTCTGTCGATACTTTCATATCTTGAGAGCTAATGTAGCATGTGTTCTGGTCTGGATATCTTCAAAGGTGCATTACCTAAGCCCTAACAGTTGTTCTCCGCGTGCATTCTGATCGTTCAAGGAGCTTTGAGTTCAAGATTTGTGAAGATAAGGAATGCACGCAAACCATTCCGATTTACGAGTTCGTTTACGATGATTTAGAGAAAACGATGAAATAAATAACATAAACAGTGGAATATTTCATCATAAGTCAATTTAGTTCATCCTAACCTAATGCAAAATGCTGGCACCTTGTAAGATCAATGCATATATTTTTGCGTTTGTCTGTTATGGCTACCACTAAATCCTCCTAAACCACGCAATTGATTTCGATTAAGTTTTATAACAGGTAGATTAACTCAAGAGGAAGGTTTAATAAATATATACACACACATATCACGCGTTTATCTCTTACGGGGTAGGAAGAGCGTTAACGACCATAAAAATACGGTCGCTATAGCGACGTCTGCCAAATTGAGGGTCCTTTCAGA
The DNA here is from genome assembly GCA_029255805.1 of Keiferia lycopersicella. NCBI lineage: Eukaryota > Metazoa > Arthropoda > Insecta > Lepidoptera > Gelechiidae > Keiferia > Keiferia lycopersicella. Next base: position 8,336,946 of record JARACZ010000009.1, on the reverse strand, counting down.
TGATTCAGGTGAGATGCTTGAAAAAAAAAACCGCTGGGCAACAGTCACCAGGCTGGAGAGTAATAAATAATAATAAACCTAGTTCTAAAATAAAAGAAATGCATGTGCGTCAATCCAGGCTTTTATCGTATTTCCCTGGGTACGATAGAACCGATCGGTGACTTGGGTTTCCCCTGGAAGTCCCGGCCGCTTAGGCCTTTTTGTCGAAAGCTCTAAACGGGGCCATAAGCTGCACCAAGTCAATAAGCTTAGTAGCTCTTCGCGCAGTTCTATTTCTTCATTAGTCGCGTGAGCAGAAACTTAGTTTTCTTGCCTTGCCTGCTAGTGCTAGCTAATATTGTGGAGTGTAAAGTTTATGGTTGTAATAAAATAAATAAACCGGCGGGCATCTGCTAGCGGTGAACCTCGAAAAACCTTGGCTTCTTCCAACGTGAAAACAACTTATTCATATTAATAAACACTCGCCAAAACTCTCCAGTTTTATGTAACTGACTTCCGATATTTATAAGCTCTTCGATAACAGTCAATTTACTGCTAGTTTCATGATAGCGCTGAGGGAATCTGAAGTAAGTAATTCTAGTCATAAAAATAATTTTGTCAACGCGTACAAATACATTAAAGTATATTTCTTAAGCCTCTTTATGCTACAATGTATTTCAAGTGATTAATTTGACTTGTTTTAAGTGTCGTGATAATGGATCTCTAAAGCCTCAAGTGGTTCTTAGATCTCTTAATTGAGACGTAACGCAAAACGTTTTTTGAATTCAAAACAAACTTATGCTGAAAGCTATTTATTCTAATATGCAGGCATAGTCGAATATTTTTTTACTGCCGGAACGCATCTATAAAACTTTGCCTAATGTACTATTTGATGGATTTTTCTGAAGAGTTCGACAGTGAAATACGGAATTGACGCACATAAAATAAATCGTAAGAATTTTTCAAGAGTTACATTTTAAACATCGTAAATACATCAAATCCAATCATTATTAGTCAGAATGATAGTAAATGAATTGAATTGAATTATAGCGAAGATAACAATTTTTTACGTCGACGTCAGCGTTGTTCATTAAATACTCATAAATTAAAATTCGCATGTCTAACTTATTCCAACTTAGACGGGAAAACCAGCGTACGAGTAAGTCACTCGGCGAAACTTTATCCCAAATATCGTATCAAAAGGACTTTCAAATTTTTCGTTCAGTTCGCAATCGTTCGCTGTGGCGGCGCTTTGCAAAAATAGAATCTGGCAGTGCGGTTACGTTCGTAGTCCGGGCTCTCTCACAGTGTACCGGCGTCTTTCGGCTGATTCACTGCCCTGCCAATGAATCCGCTATCTATTAGTGGTCTTCACGGGATGAAGTGATAAGTGCTGTGATAGTGGTGGAGTGTCGGGACCATGAATGGGAACGTAAACGTGGCTCTGCCGAGAGGGCACGGCACCCTAAGTAGATCTAAGTTCCGAGGCGTCAGGAAAGATGTCTTGGAGAGGCAGACCAGTCTTCTTGTTCAGGCTATGACAGTATGTACCTAACAAATCTTTAGTTTGGGACACTGAGTCGCCGAACGACTCAAAGTAGATGTGCCAATGATTCACAGTCCTTTTTCGAGTCATTTTCGGGTTGTAGAGTGCGAGAACGACGTATGTTTATATTGTTTCAAATTTTGCGATATTGTCGCTCAGGTTTATTGTTTACCTGCCATAACTTTGGTCTTCCGTGCTTTTGCACAATACATATTAATAAGTACCTATGTTTTATTGGTGTAGAGCACAAAAAAGGGAAAATACAATGTAAGAAAAACTTGGTACAACATAGGTGGATTTATTGCTGAGGTGACAATTTCTACCAGACAAGACAACCGTGTTGGTTTTGCTGGTATATAAAGCCATTAATTCATTAAAAAGTAGTGTCCTTAAGTATTTAATTAAATTTAACGGTGAAAATTACCCGCACTTTATCCGCGTAAACAAATGATCGCAGATGTTCCGATAATCGCTACAGATACAGTGGAACTAGTTAACTGTTACTTCACTTCAATAAACAAATACAAACCTAGTCTTGGTATCCACTGGAGCAAGTAATGGAAACAAGCTTTCTATCAGATCAATAGCTTGGAGCTTCCCACGACGGCGCAATAACCCTGCTAAGTTGCGAGGGTTGAAGATGTAGTAAGCTTTGGTGTAAAAGCTTGGGTTTTTTACTTAGTGTCATGTTTGGCCATGGTTTGTTCCGGTGGTGCCGTGGTAACGGGTGCCACCCTCCGCCTGACGATGTGTCATTGATCATTCGGTAGTATAGTTCAGTGCAGTGTAGAAGGATATTGCAGGTTTTTTCGGTCGATGAAACTGCGCTACTACTACGATTCGTCGGTAGGTACCTCATCGTCTCGGAATGTCCCCTGGTTGTTCCCGAAATTTTTTCCTTGTGCAGGATATTGTACCGGATGTACAGGAATTTTCGGCAAAAATGCTGTCGTCTAACTTCATGTAATTCAACGCTATTAGGGCGTTATGTAGGTACGTAGTTTTTTGAGGTTCGGCCATGGTTATGGAAGACGCAAGGTGTTAGAGAAGGCTTTTTCATCAATATTTTAAAAAATAATATATTAGGTATTTAACCGTTAACTTTTGAATCAAAACTGTAGGATCGTATTTTTTCACGTGCGATATTTTTCTTACATACTTAAAGGCAGCTGTTTCAAAGTGTTTCTTAAACAATTTAACCTAGCTACTTAATCTCAGGTCAAATCTCTAGTTCACTGCCATTTCATTTCCTCAATGCCGTGTTTACAAATATAATGCCTATGTTCACTTTAATTGTGACGAGACAACACAATCTCAATTTTACTCTATCTCTATTCAAGGTTTCTATCTACATTACAAAATAATCCTAGGTTCGGGACAGTTTCTATAAAGATTTACATTACATTATGCGATTTTCTAATAGTGGTAGAACAAAATTTTTTCCAGTTCATTAGTATGTACAAAAATTTGCATTATTTTTTGCGATTTCTTATAATCGTAGAATAAAAGTTGTTCAGGTTCGTTAGTTAGATTTTTGCATCAGGGTTTTGCATTATTTCCCTAACACTCTGTACTGTACTGTATCAATCAGAATGGACATTTTTACTATCTAGCTTTGACTAAACGGACTCAGCATTCAACACGGACATCAAAACAATCGTTTTGCTTTCAGATCGATGAGCTCTACCTCGAGATTCTGTACGAGATCCTACACAATGTCGGCGGATGTGACGTAGGATGCGAAGTGAACCAGCAGGCCATGCTGTCATACGTCCAAGAGGCTTTTAAAATTGCCAATGAGAAGCATACATTGCTGCTAACACAAGCAGAGGCTAAGGAACCGCCAGAGCTTATGCTCAATGTAGAGCTAGTGGAAGCTAAAGATCTCGTACCTAAGGACCCGAATGGAATGAGCGATCCGTTCGTCACAATATATCTGGTCTCCAACTCTTCGCACAGATACAATACGTCCGTGAAACTGGGGACCTTAAACCCGGTATGGGAGGAACATTTTTCATTGTAAGTACCTATTCGATTACTCACCTACTTTGACTATTGTAACAGTTACATATAACCATTCATCACCTGCTTTTGTTAGGTTGACAGTTTAATTCGAATTACTAATCGATTACTTATAAAGCTGAATATAGGTCATATTGTAAGTATTTTTTACTTATCGTGCATTATTTGAGTATTACATTTTATGGTATAGGTAGTTGCAATTAAAACGCTCAGGTTACAACAATGAAACTTAAAACGGTTCCGCTGCGCAGAAATTTTATCGTTCAAAGTCAGGATTTTGGCATTAGTCTTGGGCTACAAAGTTTTTACAGCGTCGTACAAGATGGATGGATAGTAAAACCACGCATACAGGGTGTCCCGTTATTAATGGATCAACCATTAACTGCAAAACGGGCTGGTGATAAGAATCAACTTTTTCTAAATTTTTTTTTTCAATTATGATGTTAGAACTTGGATCGCCCTTAGGGAATATATTTCTGATGAAGTGAATTTGTATGGGCGATCCAAAAAATATTTTCGTATTTCAAGATATTTTACCAAGAATTGTTGTGATGTTGTCACTTGCTCGACTAATGGTCGATCCATTGGGACACTCTGTATAGTATACATAGTTCGGAAACGCGGTTCTTAAACGTCATTTTGATTGAATACCTTTGGATAGGTACTACCTACTACTACTATTACTATCTACTGCTCTCTCTATGTACTCTTCTTCATGATATCCATTTTGTGAAATGCGAGGTATTTTGAAATTAACCATTTTTTATGGTTTTCCATATTGTTTCTTGCGCAACGGAGGAGGAAGCTAATTTGTAGCGCATGAATGAACAACGCGGAGTAAAATAAATGTTTAGACTTTAGACGAATTTTGTTTACATTTCAGACCGATGCCGGAAAATGTATCAGAAGACTCACTAGTTATTGAAGTCTGGTAAGTTTTATCACTAAGTTATAGTAAAGATTCCATAAATCTTATTTCAAAGAATATATAGGTCACTCTTATAAGTAACCGGTAGACATGGTGTAAGGAAAAGTACTGACTTCCTTCCAAGGGGTGAACCATCCCATAAATTGAACAACTTTCCCCAAGAAACATAGGCCGAAATATGAAAAAGAAATTTGGACCTTCCATACAAAATGTACCAGCCGACTAAGTCAGGTTTGTATGTGAGGTTAATTTTTTTCTTCATATTTCGACCTATGTTTCTTTAAGAAACTTGTTTAGTTTCCTGGGCTGGTTCACCACTTAAAAGGAAGTTAGTGCTTTTCCTAACACCCTGTATAGTGGTTTTAAACAAACTTTTATGCGGTGCATAAGCACAAAAACAATCAATATTAGTTAATATTTAAAAAGCGCATCTTTTATTATCCTTTGCATTGCAACAAGTAACTGTAATTTGATAATTTTGATTTTCGACGTCAATGTACTGTTACCGTTAGGTACACCTATGTATCGCGCTCTGAATATTTGCACGCATATTGTTTATTACAAGTTAAGGCGACAGGCTGACAACCTGTCACTTGAACAGCCCTCGAATACTATCTGTTAGACGTGGGGAAAGCAACCGTATTATTTCGGATGTTAACACACTGCCGTCTCCCAAGGGATTAAAGCGTGATATGTTATGTACTTATTTTTGTTATTGAAAATCTTATCCATTTCACAGGGACTTTGACCCAGCAGAGACAGTAAAGGAGAAAATGGGCAAATTCTTCAAAGTGAAGGGCGTGAAAGGTTTCCAGAAGTTGATGAAAGAGATCTACGTCACCACCACCACCGGGAAACATGACAACGAACTCATCGGCACATGCAATATTCCATTGAAAGTAAGTTTCAAAATCATTATTTGAAAATGCAGGGTGTAAAAAAATTTGCTGCAAATATAAGAACCAGCAAATGAGACTGAACAACTTTCCCCAAGAAACATAGGTTGAAATATGAAAAAAATTTTAGACCTCCCCTACAAAATTACCAACCGACTAAGTCAATTTGAATGGGAGGTTCAAAATTTTTTCTCATATTTCGACCTGTTTGTTGGGGAAAGTTGGTCCAGTTTCATGGACTGATTGACTCCTTAAAATATTTGCAGCTAATATTTTTACACCTTATATAAAAGCATTTCTATAAAATGTTAACAGTCGCAACCTTTCGGATAATAAAATAAAAGCACTGCCATACTCTCATGTACATAATATGTACACTGGGGACGTCCTCTGTGATGTTTTCAGTACTAATTTGCGTACTAACAACTAATGTCACTTGCATTCCATTAACCAAACCATCTGGATAGGAAAACCACAAAAAAAAGCGCCAAAAGGCAGGGTTTACCTACCCGACGAAGAACCCGTTCAAATTATAACTATGAATGAATAGTGTAAACAACCACGTTAGTATAAAAAATGTGTTACCCATTCCTACTCTGTTAATGTGTGTTAAAATTATTTTTTTCTGGATTATCATACGCACGGGTAAATAAAATAACCATACCATGAGAACAGAATAAATATTAGTACTCCATGGACATTAAAAGCAAACATATGGCTTTAGAAATATAACAGTTCTTTAAGTTTTCTTTTTGAAATAGCATCCGAGTCTCTGTTACATACTATACAATAATTTCTTATCATTTTGTTTACAGTCTATCCCAGCAAGTGGGATGACGATGTGGTTCAACCTCAGCAAGAAGAGCAAGCTGAAACGTCAAGGCGTGGTCAAAGTGCGACTCAACTTCTCAGCCGAGAAGAGTTCTCAAGTCGCCGCTCAGGAACACAGGCATCTGCTCAGGATATTACTTCTGCATGAATTGGAGAGCTCTAAGGTAAGAGAAACTCACAGCACTCTTTGAAAAGCGTGGTTCAGACTATGGAACAAATTAAAACGGCGAATGATAGATGTATAAAGATCCAGATGTGATCTAGAAAGATGATGGAGAGCGTATCACTACATAATTTCTGTCTCGATTTTGGAACAGCGTTATCCAATGGGTACTTTTGAATCAGTCAATTTTCTTCGGACTTTTGGTCATCTTACACTATTTAAATTTCTATTTTTCGAAAATCATTGGTAAGAAAAGTTGTTTGCTGTTCGAGCCACAATAGATCTGGAAAGAACGCAGTGGCTGTTAGTCTTCTCAGGACCAACCCCTATTCTACCAAATAATAATAATCATGTTTGGTCCACAGGTAGCCCCATTCTGGTGGTGTGGCAACTTCAGCGCGCCAGCCGAAGCAGTCTTGACCCAACACACGGCGCAGTCCGGGCTCACCCAACACGACAACAGCCTCGCGCAGTGGGCCGTGTACTGCGCAGTCACGCCCGACCACCCGCTCAGCTTCGCGCTGTTCAGCCTGCTGCTCGACAAGCTGAGCAAGCCGCTCAGGGCAGGTGAGCGCCACTAGGACACAGCCAGCTCGACCACAGCCTCGCGCAGTGGGCCGTGTACTGCGCAGTCACGCCCGACCACCCGCTCAGCTTCGCGCTGTTCAGCCTGCTGCTCGACAAGCTGAGCAAGCCGCTCAGGGCAGGTGAGCGCCACTAGGACACAGCCAGCTCGACCACAGCCTCGCGCAGTGGGCCGTGTTCTGCGCAGTCACGCCCGACCACACGCTCAGCTTCGCGCTGTTCAGCCTTCTGCTCGACAAGCTGAGCAAGCCGCTCAGGGCAGGTGAGAATCATCATCATCATCATCATCATCATCATTTCAGCCAATGGACGTCCACTGCTGAACATAGGCCTCTGCTGAGTGACTCCGAGCCTATTTAAGAGGTCGATTGTTAGAGACCACGTCTCGGCACCGTAGCTCATCAACTCATCACTGACAACACACTCTGTTCAAGCAGTTTTGTCTTGAGACAGAGACCACGTCTCGGCACCGTAGCTCATCAACTCATCACTGACAACACACTCTGTTCAAACAATTTCGTCTTGAGACAGAGACCACGTCTCGGCACCGTAGCTCATCAACTCATCACTGACAACACACTCTGTTCAAACAATTTCGTCTTGAGACAGAGACCACGTCTCGGCACCGTAGCTCATCAACTCATCACTGACAACACACTCTGTTCAAGCAATTTCGTCTTGAGACAGAGACCACGTCTCGGCACCGTAGCTCATCAACTCATCACTGACAACAGACTCTGTTCAAGCAATTTCGTCTTGAGACAGAGACCACGTCTCGGCACCGTAGCTCATCAACTCATCACTGACAACACACTCTGTTCAAGCAATTTCGTCTTGAGACAGAGACCACGTCTCGGCACCGTAGCTCATCAACTCATCACTGACAACACACTCTGTTCAAACAATTTCGTCTTGAGACAGAGACCACGTCTCGGCACCGTAGCTCATCAACTCATCACTGACAACACACTCTGTTCAAGCAATTTCGTCTTGAGACAGAGACCACGTCTCGGCACCGTAGCTCATCAACTCATTAATGACAACACACTCTGTTCAAACAATTTCGTCTTGAGACAGAGACCACGTCTCGGCACCGTAGCTCATCAACTCATCACTGACAACACACTCTGTTCAAGCAATTTCGTCTTGAGACAGAGACCACGTCTCGGCACCGTAGCTCATCAACTCATCACTGACAACACACTCTGTTCAAACAATTTCGTCTTGAGACAGAGACCACGTCTCGGCACCGTAGCTCATCAACTCATCACTGACAACACACTCTGTTCAAGCAATTTCGTCTTGAGACAGAGACCACGTCTCGGCACCGTAGCTCATCAACTCATCACTGACAACACACTCTGTTCAAACAATTTCGTCTTGAGACAGAGACCACGTCTCGGCACCGTAGCTCATCAACTCATCACTGACAACACACTCTGTTCAAACAATTTCGTCTTGAGACACTGAGGAATTTTGGGCGTGAAGACACTGTGTAACTTCCCGAACGCTGCACAGCAGGTGAGAATGAAATTCTTTATTGTTATTTACCAAGGTCCACTGCTGGACGTAGACATCGTTATCGATGGACAGCAGATTGGCGAGGGCAATCATAGGCGGTGTCATAATCACCCCTTCTTTAACGATAACGGTTCAAACAGACTAAAATAATGTTATTTTATCCAAGTCTTTCTTGGGAGATTCCCACTCGGCCACACGAGCTTTTTTGTAAAACCAATAATCAAATCAAACCTTTTTTTACGCTCGTATTTTTAGTAAAAAACAATCACATTCGTTCATTTATTTGACCATCTAGTGAAAAGGCCGATTCGTCGTCCTAGTCCGTGGCAAATCAAGAGAAGACCCATGCGAAGAAAACGGGCAAGTTAGTAGCACTCTTGAAGGGAAACTCACGAAAAATCTACCATTCAAAAGGCATTGAAGCACTTGTATTCGCTACTACATTTTTAGGTAGAAGGCAAATGAGGCGGTTAAATTGATAGTTTCGATAAAGGGAAACTGTACCACGGAGGCAAAATGAAGCACTTAATGGTTTGTAGGAAGCTTTGAGGTGTAGTAGGCAGTTGAAGAACTCTGACACACCAAGATTTATCGGGACGTTGGACGACTCCGGTGTCCCACACGAAAAGAAAATAAAAACTATACCACTAGCTTGGTACGCACTGTAAATCAACCAAAATTTTACAAAATGCATCCTGTGAAATAATTCAAATTTTATTGCGGTCAAGGTGTACACGGTACCTATATAAGTATGATGGGGTAAAAATACGGTGGCACTTTGAGGATGGGCATAATTTTTTGGATTAGACTAACGTATTTTTAATATTGTAATTTTTCCCACAGGACTAATAAACGAAGAAGACGTCAAACTATTCTGGGATGGCGCCAAAAAACTTCTACCCACCTGCTACAGTCATATCAGAAAACTACGCAAAAAGACAGCCGGAGAAAAAACCGTCATGAAAACCCTTAGAGAAGTTCTGAAAATCCTTCAAAAACTTTCCGTTTTGGACGTTCCTGACTCAATAGATCTGTTTCCTATTAACTTGTATGGGTGGTTGCGTCCTAAAGATGATGGTAGCAAGTTGACGATACATGAAGTGCTGCATCAAGCGGCAGTCCAGGGGGCTTCGGATTGGTTCGTGCATATCCTGGACAATAATGAAGTGAAGGATAACACGGAGGAGGCCAGGCTTCAGCATCTGATCAGGGTGATTCAACTGGTGCGCTCGGACCTGCAGAGAGCTGTGGAATATTACGACAGGGTGTTTATTGAGTAAGTGTTTCTGAACTGTAAATTGTTACACTTCTATAGCATATATATATTCAGCTATTCGAAAAGAAAGGGCTAGCTTATGAATAGTTTATAATTTGCATCGAAGAATCCAGTATTAAATACGATTATATTCATATTCGTTTATTTGGTAATATATTATATTAAATGTCATTACTATACTATACATTACGGATACTATATATTATATATACATGTCATTATTATACTCTTATAGCCTGCTTTAAAAGTACCTACAGAATCAACAACAGATCTTATTCATTTAATTTCAAAAGTTCAAACATAGTATTACCGTATTAGGCTCCCTTTTTACTGTAATCGAATGGATGTTTTATTACTTTTTTCCTTGTAACCTTCCCCCTCTCTTTTCAGAATAATGAATTTCCCCTACTCAAAAACCCTATACGGCATTTACGAGAGCAAAATTGCGTCACTAGTCGAGCCTCAAGTCATAGACGTGTGCAAGAGTCTCAAGCGGCTGCAGTACAATGAGGGGTCGGAAAGCACAGTGCACCTAGCCGGCGGGATCAACGGGGAGACGGGGCTGGGCGCTCCCAAGCTGGAGTCCGAGCCATTGGCCATGGGGACTACGCTGTTTGAGCTGTATCTAGCACTACAGAGATTCCTCACGTAAGTATACATCACCTGATTGGACCGAGATCGGTCAGTAGATTAATTTCTTTTTACGCTTCAGTAGATACTGTTAATAAAAAACCGATTTCCAAAAAACGGACAAAACTACGATTTTGTAACGAAGTCGTTTTATCGCCACCGAAACTTCCAACATTCAAATTTTCTTGAAAATAGTTCGAGCCGTTTCCGAGACATTAGATGTATAGGTGCTTTTGGCATTGCGTAAACTTATTTCAGATTTATTTTAAAGATAATCATATAAAATATCTTTCTTTTTGTTGCTATAGATCAGTCAGATTTTAATTTGATTACGTTTAAAACATAGCTTTTTTCGCTTATAAACGTTTTTCCAATTATATTATAGGTTAGGCCAAGGCCTCAACGAGACAGAATGGGACAATTACGCCATATCAAAGTTCCACTCGTGGTTCTTCGATGGAGTAGCCCAGTGGCTCGACATCGCCGCCTTCAAGGCGCTCACTCGCATAGAAAAAGCCGTAGAACTCGACAACCTAGTTCCAGTATATGACGACGTCAAATACAGTAGTTCGGCGGTGGACACGAGGGGAATATTCACGCAGATCAAGATATTTTGGGAACAACTGGCATGGCCCGAGGTGGAAGGGTGCTATACCTTTGTTGCTAAAATAATTGATGTAAGTATTTAGACAAGTATTATTTTTACTGGATAAACAATGACAGAAGATGACAGATAATGAGAATGACAAACTTTTTTATTTAAGTATTCAGTAATTTAGCTGCTAAAGCGGCGTTTGATTTGTAATAAGAAACTGACTGTTCTGTGGGCAAAAGGTAGATTTAAGAAACAATGTCTTGGGTCTTTGGTGAAAATGTCTATTTTTTTTCTTATATATTATAAGTTATTTGTTTTCTTTGTCTTTTAAAACTGATTTTTTAATTTTAATTTTCAAAAGTTAGAACGAAGTATCCAGAACGGAACCATGAATGAGGCAGCGAAAGAAGCGTGTCAGGATCGCAGCAAGTGGAAGAATGTAGTCTCTGTCTATACTTCATAATTTTATCTATGAATTTACGAATACCTTATAATCTCGATTCCTTACATATCTGTAATTACCATTTCCAGGACATATGTCGTTGCTGTGTGTTCTACTCCGACCGCATGGCTGGTCGAGTTGACCACATCGGCACCGTCACTACGGTCTACGAGGAACGCTTCGAGGTCACTACGGAGTGGTGTATAGCCATCAACAACATAGACTTTGTGAGGCAAAGTCTGACGCCGTATGTGGAAGAGTTGGGCATGGACGGCATCGTGCAGCGGTTGAGTGAAGCCAGGTCGCCTATGGAGGCTCAGAGGTAGGTTGCACTCTAATAGGAATGTATAGTGAAACCGACGTCTCTATAGAGTGGTGTATAGCCTTCAACAACATAGACTTTGTGAGGCAAAGTCTGACGCCGTATGTGGAGGAGCTGGGCATGGATGGCATCGTGCAGCGGTTGAGTGAAGCCAGGTCGCCTAGTGAGGCTCAGAGGTAGGTTCCATTCAAATAGGAATCTATACTGAAACTGAGGTAACTTTATAGTGGTGCAAATATGATGATCTCTCCGACCGATTTCGGCCATGGCGACCACTTTGACTCCTAATCAGATCGGCGCTGATGCGCCCGGAGATGGCTATTGTAGCCAATTTTGGCAGTAAACTCCCGTGCACAGAGTGGACACGTGAGTTTGCCATTTACATAATTATAGTTAATGGCGACGGGTGGACGGGCCTTCAGCTCATCGCGCTTAGCGTCGAGGTCTGCTTTACGCTGTTCCTCAAACTCGCGGACTTGCCTCTTAACCATCCCGCGCCATTCGGGACGCTGTGCTGCCAGACCCTCCCATTGAGTGGGCTCAATGTTGCATCTTTTCATGTGTCGTTTCTGAACATCTTTATATCTGAGGAGTTGTCCGCCATGCTTTCGCTTGCCCTCCTCTAGCTCAGAATAAAAGATGCGCTTCGCCACTCTCTCCTCCGACATCCGGGATACATGACCGCACCACCGTAGCTGACGACGCATTAGATAGGCCTCAATGCCACCAACATTGGCTCGTCTCAGAACTTCGGTATTGCGCACTCGGTCGGACCATCTGATCTTCATGAAATAAGAATATAGTGAAACCGAGCTCACTATAGAGTGGTGAAAATAAGAATCTATAGTGAAACCGAGGTCACTATAGAGTGGTGCAAATAAGAATATAGTGAAACCGAGTTCACTATAGAGTGGTGAAAATAAGAATATAGTGAAACCGAGTTCACTATAGAGTGGTGAAAATAAGAATCTATAGTGAAACCGAGTTCACTATAGAGTGGTGAAAATAAGAATCTATAGTGAAACCGAGGTCACTGTAGAGTGGTGAAAATAAGAATCTATAGTGAAACCGAGGTCACTGTAGAGTGGTGAAAATAAGAATCTATAGTGAAACCGAGGTCACTATAGAGTGGTGCAAATAAGAATATAGTGAAACCGAGTTCACTATAGAGTAGTGCCTAGCTATCAGTAACATAGACTTGTTAGGCAAAATCTGACCCCGTATAGAACTAAATTTTATCAATTACTTGTTCAACATAACGGAAAACTAACTTTTATCAATTACTTGTTCTACATAAAATCGGTCTTGTTTTTTTTGTAATATGGAATGTTTTACATAAGTTTTTTTTCGTTTCAGATGCAAAGAAACGCTACAAAATGTGATCGCAAATGCAATAGATACAGTTAAGAATAAAATCGTAGATCTCCTAGAAATTATGGTTAAAAAGGTGAGCATACATCAATGTTACGGGTAGGTTAAGTGAAGAGGCAATTTTTACACGATTACCGAACCAAAAAAAGGAGTGTTTTACTTTTGAGTCAATTTATTATTTTTGTATCTATAATACATGATTGAAATGGAACATGTACTTATGTGTCTTGAATCGGGATGTTCGTTGGGCGTTTCCGTGATTTCTACCTTAACAAAGTGGAAGCCATCAATAATGTGTCTGTAATACACATCTGTCGTCTTAATTGCAGATGATTCCGTCCATCACTCGCTTCCTTGTCGAGGGTGCAGAACTGCTCCACCAGGACTGCAGCAGCATGGAGCGCGTGATGCGGTACCTGGAGGCCAACCTGGACACGCTCCACAGCCACCTCAGCAACGAGAACTTCTCCCGGACCCTCGACATAGTGTGGGAGCAACTCGGCGACGTGCTGTATGAACTCATCCAGGCGAATCTCGAGGTGAGGTGGCTTATCTGGACGATGTTGTGATTCGAAATTTAGTGCAGGCGACAAGTGCCTTACCACAAAACAGACACGCATTAAACGCCTGATATGTATATAGGGTGTAAAAAAAAATGCTGCAAATATTTAAAGGGGTGAACCAGCCCTTGAAACTGAACATCTTTCCCCACGAAACATAAGTCGAAATATTAAAAAAGTTGGACCTCACATACAAAATTAATTACCGACCTTGGTCCGACGTTGTATTTAGTGGTTAAAAAAAATCTTATTTCGACTTATGTTTCTTGAGCAAAGTTGTTCAGTTTCATGAGCTGATTAACCCGTTGAAATATTTGCAGCTATTTTTTTACACCTTATAGAGTAACTTTTTAAACACGCGTTGGCGGTCTAATTTGTGTTTTGAAAGTAATACCTAAAGAGTTGGCGCACGTAAATCGTAACATAATGGTGCCATTTTTATTTATACCTTGTCTACAAGAATACTAAACATCGATTAGTCTGTCTGACTTGTCTGACGTTTATACGAAAATTCTAACCGGCTCCTTAACGTTACGTTTTCGTGCCACAAAAGTTGTTTTTTTCGTTACAAACTTCACAATCTGTACTAATCTATGTAGTTAACTATGTATGTATTGATATATTACACAGTAATACTAGATGTAAAATATTAATGTAGTGTTTTTACTAATTACTTAATAAGCTTGCAGTGTAAAAGCTAATACATATTGGAGTAACATAGTTTTATATCTTTTACTAGTTTTGATAACGTACCTTCTAGGTCGAAAGTTTTGTCAAGTTAAAGTTTTACTTATCGTTAATCTTCACAAAGCTTTCAGAAATGTTTTCTTCTATTTAATAGTATCTAACATTTTCAATCACTTCATGTCACTAACAAAGTAATTTTCATTTGTAGAAAGAGAAACTCGCTACCCGATTCGGCTTGCTAAAACGTAGATATTTTGGCAAAAACAAAGTATCGCCCAAAACTTATATTTTCAGGGTAAATAACTATGCATTTTTTATGCACTGCAATATTCGTCAAATAGCACGCTGTTAATAATTATTTGTCGAAATTATAAGTTGATAACTGGATAGGTTTTAGGTTCAATAGATGACTTTTCATGATAAGATGCATGCAAATAAATGCATCTGTGAGTCATTTGTTTTTAAGTGTGTCATCTATGTTGAGACACAATCAAGTGTTTCTTAAATGCAGTAAAATAGTTATTTGTTTTTTTTTTTCGCCCCACATTTTGGGTTAGACTCAGACTCTAGGCCGATTTAGGCGACGTATGCGCAACTAAATTTGTATGTTGTACAAAGTCATCCATTGAATCTATGCAGCCTACACAAGATCTTTTTAGAATTAGTCCACCAAAAAATGTATTACTTTTGTTGTTTAGCACCGAAAGGCCAAGATAGCTCGGTATATGGACCCTCGGCGCCTGAGCAAATCGGCGGCCGCCCGTATAGACGCGGTAAACCATAGACTTTAGACGCACCCTGCTATGTTCAAATTGTTATGTTACGTTCTTGTATCTTTAGATTTGGTGCTTTATAGCATGATTGGGACTGCCATAGTTTCCTGGGATCGCCTTTTCTACGATGCGAATCGATCATTATCGTATTCATTGTCACAACGAATCGATGAAAGTTTATACTGGCGTTCAAATTAGTAAATAATAATATAGGATCGAAGACGTCTTTGTTCATTGGTAACAACGGCATAACTTCGCAAATGCAAACTTCTTTGGAGGCCTATTTCCGAAAGTAGCCAAAAGATATTGATGATACTATAAATATGCCATAAAATATCATTTTCGCGAAGACCCGGTTGAATACCTAAAATTCATAAGAATAATCTATTTAATACACTTACCACACTCGCCCTTTAAAATCATTTTCAATGTATTTTTCATTTATAACTCATCTCTACGTATAAAATAAAGGTTGCAGAAATTCATTCCTAACTTCATTGGTCGCAGTGTTTGTGGTCTGAAATACGAGAAAAGAGTTTGTGGAACATTTTGGCAGTAATCAATCTTGTTATAAAGAACCGATATTAGTACCTATGTTAAAATTATGTGTGTCTGCAACGCGCTTTTTCCAAATTGTAAATTACTCTTCTGTTTAGACTTTCTCATTGTTAGTATGTGAATACCTATTCTTGTTCGTGACTATTATTTGTTCCTACATTATCTATTCGTTTGCTATCGACAATAAGCGTTGATTGGATAGAAAAGTAGAATCTATGATTCGAGAGATATGTTGCATTTTCGGGTATGTGCATCTATGGTAGTGCATTATATGAATGCTTTCATCCATACAAAGCATGATAGTACCTATAGTCTATTGTATAGCATGGTTGGTGATGGATGGATATATATGTATATTAGAAACAGAGATGAAGGCTTTTTCTGATGATACAATTTATTTATAAAAAATCTGGAATGAAATTCTATTCTGTTATCTCTGTTTCAAATAAATATGTCTTGTTATTTTCTGGTTATACGGTGATGGGTATTTCTTGTGGATTTGAGCCTTGGTTTCCTTCTATTATAAACAATATATATATAAAATACTTTAATTAATTTTAATACTAATTTACAATACGGTTTCCAGAAACGCCGACCGCCATCATTCTTTTCGAATCTCTCCAAATGCTTACAAATAATGATCCGGTCGTTCTGTCAAGACGATAAGGAATTCTATACATCGGAGACTCTGAAACGAGTGGAATATCTTTTGAAAATCCATGGTATGGAAACCAGGGAGTTAATACACCAGTACCACTTGGAGAGATGGCAGCAGCAACAGGCGGTCACAGAGCCCAAGAATGGAATACTCACAGTGAGAGCCCAGTTCGTAGATGATAATATTAAACTGGAAATTATGAATGCGAGAAATTTGACGCCTACGGATTCTAATGGTGAGCTTGTTATACCATCGTCGAAACACCCTCGAAATAACAGGTGTGTTCCCGATTTCCCGTTGGCCCTGGTGTCGTTTTGAGAGGGTGTAGCATGGTTAGACATCTCCCTAACTGATCCGTCTTGTTACATACCTTGCCCCCCCCCCCCCCCTCCCTCAGGAAAACCGGGAACACAACTTTTCATATTTTGTTCTATGTGGTATAATGTTGTTGATAATTATGAACGGCTCGTCCACGTTTTAAAAAGCTTACAACATTTTGATATCTACTGCCGTTTCTTCGCCACTCCTGTCCTGACAAATATTCGAGGTTCCTTTCAGATAAGTCGTGTATCACTATAGCGACAGGTTGTCAGCCTGTCGCTTTAAATTGCAATACCCAAGAAACCCTTAAGTTCCTTAGTCGACCCCTACGACACCCACGGGAAAGAGATGGGGTGATGCTATTCTAAGCCGGCATCACAAGGCAAAACAAACTTGATTTTCTTTGCAATTCCTTTAGCATATCTATTTATTTTAGTTATTTTTCATTTTCCAGGTCTATGCGATTCGTACGTGCGCGTGGCTTTACTTCCAGAGGACATTTTCTACAATGTAGTGAAATGCAAAACTCAAACACACGCCAAAAACCTCTTCCCACTCTATGATGAAATGTTCATGATGTAAGTACCTGTTATATATTATCTCAAGTCCTTTTAATTTTTTCGTGTGAGAGACACCAGGTCAACAGCTACAACAGTCCAATGATGGATTGGTCTTGCCTCATTTGGGAGTGTTAGTCAGGGCCAGGTTAGCCTTCGGGTTGCAGAGCTCAGATAGCAGTCGCTGTATGTAAAAACTTGGTTTAACTTATAATCCCCTAGGTTAGGTAGCTGACCCCGACAGAGAAACGGGATAGGGCAAGGAGAATGAGTCACTCTTACCAGACCTGTTGGTGAACATAGTGCAAAATATTGCATTTCACGGGGACACTGCTGTCCATTCCCTGAATTTACTCCATACCCTGGATTCATCTCATCTCATGGATTCATCCGCTACTCGCCTTTTACAACTCACGAGTATATTGATGGTATTGTAAGCAGGTATTACTAGGCAAAAATTCTTTCTCTATTTATTTTACGAAAAATTTTCGAACTGATAAGGTGCATACGATTAACAAAGATATTATTATTTATTATTATATCAACCTAGACTGTCCCACAGCTGGGCAAAGGCCTCCCGTAGGCTACCAAGGATATGATAATGAAAACTACTATGTTAGTATTGTGCCGTGTGATGCCGGCTTTCCCGCGGGTGTCGTAAGAGGTGACTATGGAACTCGAGGGTTTCATGTATATGGCTGGAAGCCTGTCACTACAGTGAGACTGTGATACACGAATCATCTGAAAGGGCCCTCAATATTTGTCAGATGTGGCATTGGCGACGGTATTTTTACGGCCGTCAGCGCAGTCCGCAAGGGATAAAGGCGTGACATATGTATGTTTTACACATTGTTTTTGTCCACAGCCCCCTAACCGCGGAGCAGAAGCGTTGCCCGGACGGGCTGATGCACCTGGTGGTGAAGGACAAGGATATGTTCAGTGTGAGCAACACGTTCGTTGGGGAGGCCTACTTGCACTTCAGCGATATACCGGACACGCCCGCGCCTATATCCAGCCTGCCGCAGCAACACCTGCCCTTGTCCAGGCCTGACAATATTGGTGAGGCTCATTTAGCATTATTTCGGTCTCATTTAATACCATTTCGGTCTCGTTTTGTATCATGTCTGTCTCATTTAGTACCATTTCGGTCTCATTTTGAATCATTTCGGTCTCATTTTGTATAATTTCAGTCTCATTCGCTACTATTTCTGGTGTGTCTTGGTAGCATTTTGGTCTCAGTGTAGTATAACTTAGATCAATACACGTCAAGGGTAAGTATATGTTCAGCGTGAGCAACACGTTCGTCGGGGAGGCCTACTTGCACTTCAGCGATATACCGGACACGCCCGCGCCTATATCCAGCCTGCCGCAGCAGCACCTGCCCTTGTCCAGGCCTGACAATATTGGTGTCTCATTTAGCATTATTTCGGTCACATCTAGTACCATTTCGGTCTCATTTTGTTTCATTTTGTATCATTTCGGTCTCAATCATTACTATTTCTGGTCTGTTTTTGTACCACTTCGGTCTTATTTAGTACCTTTTCGGTCTATTTTTGTACCATTTCAGTCTTATTTAGTACCATTTTGGTCTCATTTGCTCATACCAATTTCTGGAAACGCTTTGCACCATTTCTGGATTCATTCAGGTAGAAGTATTTCAAGTCTCATTCAGTACTATTTCTGGTCTTACTTGGTGGCATTTTGGTTTCGGTTTAGAATCATTTAGATCAATACACGAAAAGGGTAAGGACGTGTTCAGTGTGAGCAACACGTTCGTCGGGGAGGCCTACTTGCACTTTAGCGATGTACCAGTTCAGACCAGATATTTATCCGTAACCGTTTTATAATTACGATAAAAGTTTAGTTATTTACAACTTTTGTTATGGTTTAACACCAAATCAGATTAACAAGTGCCTTTTAGTCGATTCGGTGTTGGTCCCATATAATAAGAGGTATTTCTTAAATTTACAATACAATACAATACAATACAATCATTTATTGATAACAAAGAAGTTACAGGTCGTTATTTCATACATTATTATTAGATTAATATACAAAAATTATTCAATATTAATTGTAAATTATTAATTATAAAAGATTCCCTTATGTAATTCCCTTATTTATACTATTATGTCGCGACTTCTGTCCAGTTTTCATCTTGGCTACAGAAACTACAATATTCGTTACTAAGTGTTTTTCTTTATCTTCCAGATGGAGATGCCATCAAGGCGCTGGAGTCGCGGCCGGGCGACAAGCAGGCGCGCGAGTTCCTCAAGAAACAGAGACAGAAGATGCCCGCAAAGCAGTTCTTCTCGCTCAGCTGAATGCAAAACAACACTCCATCGAAACAACGATTGCGTGTAAACTGTCAACATTTACGGTTATTTATTACGAACTAATTTTTATCTATTTGGACAACTGATGGTGTCCAATCATGGATTAATATTTGGCCAGAGCAGCTATTTCTATTATAACCTGATTTTTAAAGAAAGGCACCCGAAAGGGCAACATTATTACGTCCCGCTTATACGTCATATATTGTGATAGAGACACAAACAACAATGTTGCCAATTCGGGATCCTTTCTTTAAAAGATCATGTATATTAGATTGGCTTAAAATCTGTTATGGTCGTTCTTTCTTCGGGCTCTCCGACACAGGGAAACCTAGTGTGTTTCTGTGATTTTTTATTACGAGCTGATGTCGACTGACCGCATAGTTCGGAATAACCAAGAAGTTTTAAATGTTTTGATCTGTTTTAACAGATTCACGCTTTTGTTTTGTTGGAGTAGGAGTAGGTCGCCCATCAATAACGACGGAAACAAGCTTATCAAGTAAATCTGAGATGCCTGCGTATAGCCAATCATGATACAATGTATGGACAGATAATTCATGTTACGGAGTAATTTACATTGATATAATCTCTTCAGTAACATTTGAATCTACTCTAAACCGCCATACATACTTTAATGTTTTTCATAAGGAATTTGTTATATCATCTCAGGCTTATCTTGATAGGACGAAACTTGATGTGAACAATAATGTATGCTAGTGGATATGATATCCTAGGTCCTTATGACTACCTGGACGCATAGATTTTCGGGCTAAACGGAAACACCGCTTGCGGGCATAATATTCTGATTACTTACTATTAGGTACGGTACATAAATAATGCGAGTACGAAAGATATTATCTGGGTAAATAAAATTGAATAAACCTACTGTAAAAAGCAATCTTTGAATTGACTATAAGCAATATACATAGGTAGATAGACTGAAATAGGTGCCTAGGCTAGACTTGCCTGTTGAATATTGTCACCAAATTATTATTAAAACTGAATTCTTTATTTTGCTGCTATTTACCGAATCTCTTTTGCCCAAAACTTTTAAATGTGGCATTGAGACAGAATGCCAATCTTGCTAGTAAGCAGTTATAGATCTCAAAAAATGAGATTTTTCTTTAAAATTGGTGAATGATGAAAGAAAGATGCTAACAAATAACGAAATGAACTTTCAGAAACTAAGCTTACAGTCTTAATATTCTACAAACAAGAGTAGCAGCTTAAATATTTTGTATAGTAAGTTTGTATAAGTTTTTCGACTCATAAGCTTAGTGTCTATTATGTAAATGAATAAGAGGTACATATTTAATTAGTGGTGCTATGATTAAGGTAGGTACAGTTTCATAAAACTTTTTAGTAGGTATAGGTAGAGTTGCTATTTTCTGTGATAAAGAAATGTGCCTTACTTGATTCTATTTACGATATTTACTTGTTTATTTTCATAATTTTGAGCTTCCGGCTATGTTTTACTAAGATTTTGAACCTGAATTAAACTTTTTACAGTATTTTTAAATTATTTTGGCAGTTACGTTTTTGTTTCGTGAAAGATAAGAGTCTTATTTTAAGGTATGTTTGTATTTATTTATTAAAACGCAAATAAAACATTTTTATTTAAAGTTGTCTGTGATTGCAATGCAACTATACGTTTTGTATCAGTTCCATCAAGGTTCCTTTTTTATTTTTAAGGGCGTCAAAGGGTTGTTTGTAATGTCAACCGTATATAGAGTCATAATATACACTATCGGTCATAAGGGGTCTTGCTTCCAACTCTTCAACATCCCATCGTGTGCATCATACATAAAGTATAAGGGAAGCCTAGTTAGTATAAGTAAAAAAACTGGCACGGTGCCTCCACGTAGGGGAGTATAGTATTCCTTGGCTCTAATGCCTCTATTGAGTGCTCTAATCAATGCTTAGGCTGAATAGCTTATCTTCCATGCTCTAAGTTCCTAAAAAGCAAAATGACAGTGTAGCGCGTTTTGTTATTGTTGTAGAATATCGAAATAGGACGACGATAAAATTTTGCGTAAAATTGAAGTAAAATTATGACAAGTGTCAAATTTTAAGAACGAAAAATTAAATTGATATTAAAATAATCTTCATAAAATAGTTTGCCCAAGAGTTCAGTGATCAATACAACACAAACCATTTGAACGATTTTGCAAAAACCAAACACATTTTACCGTTACTTCGGTGGTGCCAACTGCTACAGGTTTTAGTAAGATTTAGAAAAAAATGTGTTTCATCTTGATACAGATTTGGACAATACGAACGAAGTACTTTATATGATTATTCATTACAATAATTATTTAACACTATCTATAAAACTGTTTGCTAAACTACCTATTACCGGTAAAAAGTCTTATTGTAGTATAAAGGTAATTTTGAACCTTTATCTTCTAATATAACTTTCAACGAATTCATACTTATGGAATTTGGTTAATCCTTTTGTAGTTTTAGGAAAAATCGACAGGTACCTTACTTATCTAGATAGCAAATAAAAATTCTTACATCCAAATATGATTGTATTTAGAAATTGTGGTGAATAAAGAAATTAAAGTTGGCAACACAAAACTGAAAAATGGCCGTCGTGTAGAAAGCGTGTTCTCATTTTTATTTTGTTTTATGCAAAATTTTAAAGCTGTTGACTGAAAACTAAGGTAAGATTTAGACTAATAAATGTGCTTGAAGGTGGTGTTAGAAAAAAAACTACGTTACGATGTTTTTTCCCACTTAGATCATCACTTTTACTTGCAGCACTGCACAGCACAATAGCCGAAATTATTATTACCTGTAAGTACTTGCAATATTTGATGATTGTTGTTATCCGTTTCCAGTAATAAATGGGCCGGTCGCCTAGCCCTAGGCGGCGGGATGACCGCGAGAGGCATCGAGACAGGAGGGATCGGGACAGAGACCGCGAAAGGCGGAGGCCGCGTTCCCGCTCTCGCTCCCGCTCCCTGGACCGCCGGAGAAGATCCCCTGATCGCAGGCGGTCGCCCACGCCCAGAAGACGAAGGTCACGATCCATCTCGCCCGGCCCCTCCACCTCCTTTGTGTCTAAGCCAAAGAAAACCTTCGGTGAGCGTCCTATTATAACCCCAGCAGATTTGGAGGGAAAGTCGCCGGAAGAACAAGAAATGTTGAAGGTCATGGGTTTCTGCGGCTTTGATTCTACTAAAGGTAAGAAAGTTGAAGATAATGTAGAAGGGGAAGTGCATGTTGTATTGAAACGAAAATACAGACAATACATGAACAGAAAGGGAGGTTTCAACAGGCCATTGGACTTTGTGGCATAGTCTGCTGGCCAATTTTTTACATGTTTTCAGTCATTTTAGACACACAATGAAATGCGCTATTGAGACCTGCAGGGTCATTAGTTAAGTTCACAATGTCACATGTGATAATTTTTGTTGGAGTTTGTTGTTTTTGACCATGTTATCGGATAGTATTGTATTATGGGCAAAATATTGTATAGTCCAATGATGTGAAAGCTTAATCTGGCAAGAAATGTTCTGAAATCTAAATGTTGGGTTCATTTTTTATTATAGTCCGAGTCAGGTTTCAAATTTAATAATCTAGACTTGGATGTTGCTCTTACATTGTAGGTACATCGGTGAGAGCATATTACATGTTTGTTTATCTGCTAAAATTCTGATCCTTGCTGATTACTGAAAAAAGGTGTACTTAGTTTGATGCATTGTATACACTTGCTAATTATTAAAATTTTTTCAAAATTTTATATAAATTAATCAAGAGTACAAGATTCAATTTAATGTTCAAGCTAACACAAGGTAATGTGTCTATAATTATATTCATGGTCCAAATAAACAAATTCCAACACATTTTTTAGATATAAGTGTTGCTGTTATAACATTTTGTAGTGTTGTGACTGGCATACAACCAACGGGACACTTTGTAAATATCTGGCTAATTAAGAAAACCGTGTTGGAGTATCTTGCACAGAAAAATGTAAATACAAGTATTCTAACCTAAATGAGAGGGCTTAAAACAACCCTTCAATTGACTTATTATCAGAAACACCTTTTGTAGAAAATTCTATGAAATTGAGATTTGCATTTGAGGCTTAATTCTATCGGAAGCAAAAATTTATAAGCCCACAAAATATTAATTCACCCAATGTATGATTCAGCCATAACGCCATTTTTGCTACAAGACTAAAATATTACTAACATAGATATATACTTTTTACAACAAACTTCTTCACATCTATTGAGGTTTTAGGAGCTCTACCAATAAATCATTAGACGCGTACTGAGTGTTTTAAAAATATCACCATACAGACAAAATGGCGTTCAGCATGCGTCTAACGTTTTTGGGGTAAGGCCACAGAACTTAAGGCACCATTCATCAAAAAAATTGTTTTCTTGAAAACTTTTTAACTAAGGAGTCTTCAATGAAAATACCTACCCATTGCTTTCTTTAATCATTACTATTTAATTTTTGTTAGTCTTGTGGCACCTAGAATAAGCAGTAGTATTAAGTCCGTTAACACTGTCCCCGTACGCTGCCCGAGGGCCCGTGCGGGCGCCGGAACGCGCTCAGCGCACCAAGAAGCGTGCTGCAGTGGCCGCGGTGACGACGCCTTGTGGTCTGTTGCTCCTGGCAAAAACACAAGAACCATCTGCAAACAACATCATGCATATTTTTTCCACCTTGCTTATACATACAGCAGGGAACTGTTAACTGCAGATGTTGCTTGCAGATTTCCTCGATTTTGGTTGGCATCTTTACCCAGGATCATAAGACCGTATCATAAGACTGAAGCTTACCGTACTATTTTTTCTTGCCAATGTGACACACATTCCCCTTAGCAATAGAACAGAGTTGTTATTTACTATATACGACATGATATACACCTCACACCCCTTTCCTCCACAATGTACAATAGTTTAACCCTGGCAAGCCAAAGAGAATTGTTTCTTACAATATTGTTCCCTATTTCATTTGTATTGCTGCAGGCGAAATGATTCTAATGATGATTTTGTCTGACCAGTTTCTATTAACGAAACAATATTACTAAAAACAATGCTGTTTGACTTACCAGCTTCCATAGCAGATATACACTGGTTACAAATGTGATATTTTACTATATTATTACATTTATTACGCACAAAGCATTGAGCAAGAGTACGGTTAGCACTACCAGTCGCGATCACGGCTACTGCAGTTAGCTTGTCACTACACCTGCAATACGAATGGATCCGAACGAAATGTTGCATTTTCATTGACACATTTTTGGCACAATTACTCAGATTTACAACTAAACAAAATACGATTGTTCTTCACACAGTAAAACACTGTGACTAAAATTGTGCTGCATGTTCCTTGAAATACTTACAAAATTGCAGCCATATTGAAAAATGTAATTTAACGAAAGACAATTTGTTTCTTTCAAAAAACAATCATCTGTCAATCAATAACATTATCCTTACGTTTTTGTATCTTATTTCTGAACCTTTACGGGTCGCAAAATTCGGCTCCTCTAAAAAGGTTACAAAAATTGTTAAACACATTTTTCGTGCTTTGTGTAAGTAAGACTTTGTTTTACCTTGAACTTAATCTATGAAAGGTATCTGTAAAATTAAATAATTTTCATTCATTGGTGTAAAGCAAATCAAACTGTTAAAGTTAATTTGTTATTTTTTTATTTATTCAGTATATCTTAAAACACGGAAACGATTCATTCCCGCTGTATATACCACAATCTATTTATTTAAATAACTTACTAGCAGGGTTCGAATATGTTCGGAATTTATTGAATAAAACGTTGAATTTTTGTGATCATGATAATTGAAATACTTACATGCTTTATTATGATAAAATTTCGGACAGCATAATTAGTAACGACCATCGAACCCTAATTATAATTGTACGATCGAATTATTCGGCTTTTTTGTTACAAGAAGTGGTTTAATGAGAACGCCAGTTTTAATATAATTGTTTACCTTATGTGATAGATAAAAAAATATCCTTTTACTAAACTCAATTTAGTTTCTGACGCTTAAAGATTCCAACTCAACAAAAGTTTCAAACATAAAAGTCATAAATTCGTTAAAATTAAACCTGGCATTCTTCTTAGAACTTAGACCCGGCGCAGTCGAGATCCATGAAAATGATCCCTGAAATTTATCATATTATTCATTTCGGAGTGGAATACTTTGTTGGGAAGGTATGATTATAATTATTATATCGTCATCTTAAATTTTTAATAACATTCCTATTCCAACAACTGCTTACCCAGTACCCACTCTCGCGAATTCTAAGAGGCTGTTCATAAATTAAATTCGTCCTCCCCTGGCTAAAAATATTGTAAGTACATGCTTGCTTATCCGTGTTTGCGAAATCAACCGCAGCGCTGGATGGACGGTCATTTCAGTACTCTATAAAAAGATCCTTTTGATCTCGGGACTCGATCTCGTGTCGCGTCGTGTCGCTTGAAGCTGTTTAATCTTACTTAGCGAGATTTGCAATATATTAAACTATTCCTGGAGTATTGTATTGCAAGACTAGCTAGACGTTTGTTTTTCTAATTTGCTAAGTAGAGACGATAGGAAGATTTTTAGAAGTTTGATTTAATATGTATCTAGAGTTCAAAAAGCGTAATTTTCTTTCTGCAGGCTTAGTTTGTATCTAGAATCAAAACGAAATGTTTGTTATTATTTTTATTCTTGTAGCTATGAACAGAACTGACCTGCATCAATTTAGAAAAATAAATAATTGTAACTACTGATGATTTTATTTGTAGATATACGTACTTACCCTGGGATACTGTAATTAATTACTTATTTGTATATTTTTTGTATAAATTAAATGTTTATGTTGTGAGAGTTCCGCGGGTACCAAAATTATTAATCCAATAAAAAATGGAAATTACTTTCATTTTGTTTTAATTTCTTTCTAAGAATCCAGAGATAGACCCCAGATAGACATAATAATGTGCACAAACTGCGAAAGCCTTAAAGATTTACAAGAAATACAACTTTGTCTAACCACTAAAGATTGACTTTAGTATTCTTCTGCACCCAGAATAACCACTTGTGTTTGTGTAGCGAGTTTCCTTCGTTTTATTTCAATTTCCCGCCAGGGCCAGACCTCTATCATTCAACTGTCGCAGTGCCACTCAAAATTAGAATGGGAGTGGAACGGGATTAATGAAAACGTCACATGATGTCACATGGTTGATATGCCGCAACTGCGAGAGGACCTGTTTTGCTGGGATTTATCGACGTTTAAGGACGACAAACGTCGATAAAAGCAGCTGGCTATTATGAACAAAATGTAGAGTTCACGAACTGACAACTTTTATTATAAAGGAAATTCAAAACCAGCCTTAACCATATTGAAGGTCAACGAATACTTTTTCTCGACCGATTTATAATACAACGAAATGATCGATTAATCCTCTATCGACGTCTTCCACTTCCATCGAGCCAACATCCCTATTAGCGGGCGGAGTGGCGGCGCGTTTCATGTGGTTCCCCTTGCTTTGATCGTGCCGCGCACGGTCCACCCGACTACTTATCAGTTCAGATTTATTGTGATTCGGAGGCTGCGACGCAGCGGAGCGAGCAGTACGAATGAGCGAGTACTCGCGGCGGCGGCGCTGCCTATTCATGCGTGGACATACGCTGCCAGAAGTGTTACAGGTTGTGACACCCCTAACTGAACCTGAATAAATCATTCTTGAAACTTTCGGCGAGAAGTTATGAAATTGATAAAGGACGGAATATGACGGGTGCCATCAATGGCTTTGAAAATGTTAAACTTAACTACGCCGGTAAGCGGTTTCTGCTCATACTGGCACAAAAAGATTCAAAACGGGAACCAATTTACTAAGAGCTGTGTTCATCTGTCCCGTCACAAGGCTATATCATAAATGCACGAGTCCGAGAAGACAGGTGAAGTGAAGGGTGAAACCGAATATGCTGGCGACTGTACCGCTGCGGTGCGTCATTGGGAATGACTGCCACATTTTTTGCGGACATCAGCGCAGCCTGGTAGCCGGTAGCGAGTAGCGACTCGAACGAAAGCCTCGTAAAAACTACGCCATTATTACTTTACACCGCACTACAGTTATCAACTGTTATTGGTTATTGTAATGCTATATTTGCAAAAAGGAACGTCTAGAAAGCCAGATAGGTGCAATGCAGAAAATCACCATGAAACAAACAGCTTAGCTCAATTTCTGAAACTTATCATTATTTTAGGTACCTAGGTACTCTTTTAATCGATTCTCACATACCCTAATGAATTCACTCATACCCTTGACTTTAAAAACAACCAGTACTAGAAATCGAAATACGTGTGGTTAGACTAGTCGTTGCGGAGTTCCGTGCACGGAATCGAATTGCGACATTTCAGAAATAGACTCCCAGGTCCTTTAGGTCCAGGCTTAGGCGTTGACTTGCCTTCTTCGACGTAGATTCATTTATGATGTTATGCAAATTCTTTATCAATGCTAGTTTAAAAAGTAGGCCATATAAGCCAAAAAGTAGGTTAATGAAATGAAGTTCTTCTACATAATTATCGATAAATAATACTCATCTCTCTCGATAGCTGTGAATAGCAATTTTATTTATCTATACCTATATACTTATTAAGACTGTTGCTACCGTATGATTAATACCTACGAGCTTAATATGTAGTGAAAATAAACAATACGCAGTCAAACAACTCAGCAACGAGCAAAATTGTTGCTCGCATACAAACACAACACAAATAGGTAGATGAAAAGCGACGCAGCATAACCAATCTCAAAGGTCTCTTTACAGCCCATAATAATTTAATAAGCAGCGATTTACAACAGCACAGCATCGGATAAAAAACTTTTATTATGTTCATTGTTATGGAAAATGAGCTTTTATATTAAAACGCTTTTAAAAAGGCCGTCCAACTAAGTCTTTAAATGGGATTGAATAATGAGCCATACGATTTTGAATGGTATAAAGTGGTTCATTCTGCGGCGTTTATGAGCGGTAGCGTGCTGTCTTGGCGCACTTCAGAGTTCTGATTTACCGATGGGATGGCTAGATGCTGCAGTCGATAAAATAAGTTTAATGAGCCGGGCTCGTATATCAGAGTCGGCATCATAAAGGTGGTACCAACTGTCAAGGGCTTATTGTGGCGGCTCCGCTTTATGATGGCATTTTTACAGTCAGGTACTGCTTTGAACGCTCCAAGCCGCCCGCCAATTATATTCTACTTAAGTTGGTGTCCACGACACCACTCGGTCTACGGACACGCACTTCCACGCGACCAACTTCCACGAACGAGGAGATATCCACGTTTATTACACACGTAATAATAGTCACTACGGTTTCAGAGGAAATGCGTTTGCGAGAACTCTTCAGATATAGGTATTTACCTCTTTGTAGTAGCTTTTAAAGTTTAGCCTAGCGGATATTGGAAATTCCTAGAGCGTAGGATGCCGCTTACGTCTAGAGTAGCGGGCTCGTGGTTTTAGGATGCGGGAATCCGCCTCTAGCTTTTGTTCTGAGAAAAGGCAAAAAGGGCACAACGTTGAAATAGGCAAGCGCAGGATGATTTTCGAAGGTCAAGAATTCATAAACTAAGACTGGAAATTAACTAAGTAACTACTCTTAAAAAAAATCACAATCCATTGAGAACCTCCTGCACTTTCAATCAGTTAAAAAAAAAAACCATGACGGAAGTTACTACTACTTCTTCTGCAGTCACAAAAGTCCACTGCTGGACTACTCTGTGTCCCATACAAAAAGCAGAAAAAGGTAGAGAAATATATATGTATAATGTAATAAGTATAAATAATGAACTCCATATCTATTTATTATTTGTCAGGGTGACTTCTAGAGATGACAAATGAGTTTATTCATGAGCAATATTTCAGACTACCTCAAAGAATAATAACATTCTTATTTCCTCTGCAGCGTGCAGCCATGTAGGCAACTGTACAGCAAATTGAATTCTTTCGTTTATTTATCTCTTTTATTTTCTTACTCATCTTCAAAAAAGTAAAAATGTAAGTTCGTGGAAGTGCCATGCTATCGACAATTTGCTATAGGCCATACATTTATACACATACATTTTCTATTTGCCATGTGTACCTACATTCAATTTGGGGTACAACATTGCAGGATGATGCTGGCTTTAGAAAAGCATCTTCCTATTTCTATCCGTGGGTGTCGTATAGGTAAAGAAATTGTGGGATAAATAGGTACAGGGAATGGGTAAATCGTAATATATAGAACACTTTGCACTGCGCTCGCCAAAATATCTGCCGACCGTGGTAAGTATGGTAATTACCCCCCCAAAATGTGGGGATGCCTACGTCCAGCAGTGGACTGTTTTCGCTATAGTAGTCTAGTTTCTAGTAGTATTTTTACAAGAAGCATCACTGAACTGAAATATATGTAGTAATGCGTTGCAAGAAAAAATAAGTATGACCGTAAGTCAGTCGAATTTTTAGGATGTTTCGTCAGCACAGTTTGTGTCTATTCTTACATGATATTTCAATACTTAAATTGTCTTTAGTGGTCTGTTTATCAAATGTATTTCGGGTGCTAACTCATGCTAAGAATTCCATATTATTGTGTAGACAAGTACTATTAGGTACTGATTTCGGATTAAACTTAATTCTGTGGCAGCCTGTATTATTCGCGAAATGACAGCTGCAAAATTAAGAATGATAAATGCTTAATTTTATTAAGATCTTGTTCCGCTATTTTTCTGCTATAAGAATTAAGGTTTTCTATAATTTCGCGCGTCGTAATTAAGGAAGCGCGTTTATGTCTTTTGTATTGGGTGTTAAAAAAAACAGTTGATGATAAAGACATCAACGCGAGTTATTTACATCGTACTTCTTTTTCTCTTGTATCGTACCGGAAAGGATGGATTCTCAGAAGCTGGAGCTGGAGTTTTGGACCAATTAGTGAAGTCCAATGTCGACAAAGTGCGTGTCAATATTAGTGCACGTGTAGAACAACCTTTTTCCGTGTTCTCGATCCCGACGGCGGCTGCGATGACAGGTGGAGGGTGACTAGCTGCAGGGGGTGAGGCAGGGGGATGACAGGGGGGTGGGGCGGCGCGGGCGCTCGCGTGGCCCTCTCGCCCGAGTCACGCGCGCCTCGTAATGCTTGCATAATAATAATGACGGATGCCGATCGCGCGGCGGCTCCTTTGATCTGCGGCGCGTTTGATCTCGCCGCCGGAGCCGGTCTCGCTGCCCCTGCGCACAAACGAGCCGCCTTACCTTTATTCGGTTCGACGCCGCGCGGCGACCGGTCCGGCCCTACGCCCTCGCTCTAAATAGAGGCTTTATTTGTAAACAGCGGGAGCGCTACCGTGCACGGGTCGGGGCGGAGTGGCGCGTACCTTGCCGAGCCGTGGCGGCCATAGTGCCAGTATGGGGTGCGTGAGGGGCAGTCGCCGCAGCCGCAGCAGCCGCAGCCCGCAGCGATGACCGCGCGCCGCCGCAAGCACTTCGCCAACTGGATCACATGGACACTCTGTGTACGTCGATCGTTCCTTGTTGCTGGTGATTTGTGATGCGAGTTTGTTTTGATCGTGTTCCAATCAGTGTTGTGTTTGTTGCGAGAATTTCCGAGGATTGACCGTTGAACAGTGAACTCTAGATTTTCAGTTCTAAAGAGATTTAGGACTGAAAGTCGTGAAGTGAGTTGTAACACAATTGAAAGCGGCGTTGCTAAACAAAGCTAATTTAAATTAGTTGAATGACTTCGTAACTTTTCGTTTGATTTTAGTCGGAAGTTTATTACGCTGAGCGTTGTAAATGTAAACATTGTTTGGGTGGGTGAAATTTATTATCGCATAAAGTGTAAATTAGGCTGGGTTGTTCGTAAACAGGTTAGCTGGCGGGATGATTATCTCGACTTGTTATCGCTGTATTGCCAATAACTTTTAAGCACTCATTACAATTTTGAGAATTTATCTGCCTATGAAGGCAAACAGGATGATTAAGATGAAAGACAGGCACTTTATTTTTTATAAAATAAGGTAGGTAGGTAGGTACTATCATATAATAGTAGATACGTGGTACTTAGTTGGAACAACGCTACTATCTATTAAATATAAATAAATAAATATAAATAAATATCCTGGACAATTCAACAGCGCCATCTAGCCCCAAACTAAGCAAAGCTTGTACTATGGGAACTAGATAGCTGATACTAATACATATATACTTTTATTCAGTATCTAATAATCGTTTCATATTATTTATTTTATAGCATATACCACATATACATAAAGAAGTGACCCTATGGCTGTCAATTACCCACCTTTGGGTTGCACGCAAAACATTTTATTATCTCTCGGCAGACCCACACTGAGGGTATTTTCGCCAATTTTCATTTTTTAAACGGAATTTAATGTTTTTTAAATAATTTTTCCATATATTTTATTATTTTATTCTAACTAGCCGTCCACTAAAGAGGAGTTAGGAGTATATGCGAAATATTCCGTTCTAGACTCTATATTTGAATAAAATCGGCAGAATAAGTTCCATGTTACTGAAAAACTTTCTTCAAGGCACATAAGTCAAAATATGAAAAAAAAATTTGGGCCTCCTATATTATAAAATGCCAATCGACTGAGTCAGTTTATATGTGAGGTCCAAATTTTTTTTTCAAATTTCGACCAAGGAAGTTTGTAGTTTTCCTAACAGCCTGTATGATAAAAAAGTAGGAATGTATAGCACAACCTGTAAGTAAATAATGGATCACCTACTACAAGTTGTAGTTGACGACCGATGTGGCGCAGTGGTAGTGCGACTGCCTTTGACGCAGAAGGTTCCGGGTTCGATTCTCGGTGGGTCACTCACAAAGTTGATATTTATCACTTTGTGAATTTGTACCCAGTCTGGTTAGGACATTGCGGGCTGAACCACCCGATTGTCCGTAAGTAAGATGGTTCCGTGTTTCGGATGGCACGTTAAGCCGTAGGTCCCGGTTGCTGTCTATGATCACTTAGACGGCGGTCGTTACACAACCATGTCAGAAACCTGCTACTTGTAGAAGGCGGTTGAAAAATTCTGACACTAGGGTTCATCGGGTCGTTGGACGACTCGGTGTCCCACACGAAAAGAGAGAAAGAGAAGAGTTGTAGTCTACAACATTGTAACCAGGTTTCTACATAGGTACCTACTTTTGCCTACACAATTTTATATGACTACACGTAAAGATCAAAAGATGTTTTTAAACACTTGTACTTTAAATTGTTGCTGTCGGTATGTCGACGTTGAAAGGCACGATAATGAGGTGTTAAATGTTATATTATGCTTTTTTATAAATAAACAAAGCTACAAGCTTTTTAGGGTTTCGTAGTACACGAGGAACGAAACCCTTAATTTCGCCAACCTTTAATTTGTGCTCATATTTCGTTCATAACTCTTAAAATCATATTGACGCTAAATGAAAATATTTAAGAAAACCTTCAGCTTCTTAAAATAATTCTACTTTGAACCCTCCCGTACAAGTAGAAAGGGTATTTAGGCTCTTTTTTCGTACTTAAGTGGGAAATTTTGAAAGGGATTGATCGAAACTGTAGTCGAAACTAGCATAAATTAAATGTGACACTTTTGGTCGGTAATTTTATCAACGTTCTTATGGTTCAGCACATTATTGATGTATGTAGTTAAGTAGGTACGTACTGCTACATTGACCGTTCTAGAAGCAGGCACTTAAAATCTCTCTGATCGTCTGGTTTCTATACAGAGTGATAGGAAAAAAAGCACTAACTTCCTTTCAAGGGTTGGATGAACTAGCCCATGAAAGTGAACAACCTTCCCCAAGGAAGATACGTCGAAACATGAACAATTTTTTTATAACTTACATACAAAATGTACCAACTGACTCATTCAGTTTGCATACGTTAGGTCCGATTTTTTTTTCATATTAAGACCTATGTTCCTTGGGGAAAGTTATTCAGTTTCATGGGCTGGTTCACCACTTGAAAGGAAGTTAGTACTTTTCCTAACACCCTGTATAGAATACATTCGCGAGTCTATTCGTCGACGTACGTACGGTGCGCGGTACGGTGCCGGCGCGCGCCAGCTCGCCAGCTCGCCTTTGATGTAGCCGCCGTGTGGATACAATTATCCACCGATGGCTCTCTATAAAGATCGGCCAGATAACTCCCGATATAATGCCCTATATCGAGAACAAAGACCGACCAAACAAAACAATACGTGCTACTGCTGATTGACGGAAAAATTAACTTTCCCAACGAACGCTGTTTTCGCAAAAGTTTGAAACAAAACAGCTTCGTTTAATTAAGTTTTTTCTTTCTCGTTTTGCACCGTTTTTGTTTGTGTTACATTCATGTAATTAGTTCTACCAGATGGCAAACACAAATAAAAATTGTTAGGTACTTAGAGTCGTTTAATGTAAACATTTTGAACTTCGGTAGTTGTTCACTGTTTTGCCAAAAAACATTCATTTGCATTGTAATTCACTTACAAGGCAGTTAAAAGTAAGTAGTGAAAGACAAAGATAAATCCACTGGGCTAAGAAACATTTGCATACTAAATGGACTTGTCGAGCAGCGAAATCGCAAACAATGCACCTGATGAAATATTACTGCAACTGGTTGTGTCGCCGGCTGCAATGTTGCTATTTTATTATGCCAGGCGTTCTAATGAGTTTAGCGGCAGTAAACCATGCATTTCATATGAACACATCAAAGATCTTTTTAGAATTTCTTCTCCACTATTTCAGAGATTTGAAGCTGTTGCGAATTGCGAGTTATTGCGTTTTTTATAATTTTCATGACAAAATTGTGGTGTTACAGGCCGTGTTATCGACAGCAAGCGAGAGCCTCCCCCCTGATAGCCTGAGACTCGTCTGGTTGACCAACAGTTCCCTTACCTGCAACGACGGAACTCCTGCGGGGTAACTATTACCAACTATTACAGACTTATTAGGAAGGACTAGGTTAGTAACCTCGTGTTCACTAAAAACACCGGTGTTCTTCTATTTGACAATAGACCATGCATAAGCACCTGTCGTATATTTCCAATCTTTTGTTTCAGGTATTACATCCGTCAAGGAGCAAACAATGATCATTGGGTGGTGTACCTGGAAGGTGGAGGATACTGCTGGGACCAAGCTTCCTGCGCCGCTCGGTGGAGGCGGAGACCAGCACTCATGTCCTCAGCGCGCTGGCCGCGCAAGAGACGCGCCCCCGCTCTGCTCTCCGCAGACCCCTCAGCCAACCCTCTGTGGCATGCCTCTAATCACGTGCTGCTTCCTTACTGCTCTAGCGACATGTGGGCCGGCACCAGAACGAGACAAAACTCAAGCTTTGCCTTCACTGGACGCCTCATCGTCCGAACTGTGCTATTAGAGCTGTTACAATTTGGACTTTCTGGAAGATTACTACTCGTCGGTTCAAGCGCCGGTGGTGCCGGAGTCATGCTTCACGCAGATTCCGCCAGAAGATTGCTGAGAACGCACGGAGTAAAAGTCGCAGCTATCTCGGACTCGGGATGGTTTCTTGACAGGCCCGCGCGAACGAAGCGGTCAGCCGAAACTATGGCCAGATTAGGACACTCGTTGTGGGGAGGGTCACCTCCAACATCTTGTGTGAGAAAACACAGTGACGAACCTTGGTTGTGTTATTTCGGGTACAAGTTGTACCCTCATATTCGGACTCCATTGTTTGTGTTTCAATATTTGTTTGACTCGGCGCAGTTGGCAGCAGAGGGCGTGCGCGCGCCAAGGACTCGAGCTCAGTGGGATGCGGTTCACAAGACTGGTGCTGCGCTGAAGGAGAGTTTGAGGACTGTGCGTGCAACCTTCGCGCCCGCTTGCTTTGCGCACGGCGCACTGGCCCGCCCGGAATGGTTGGCGATCAATGTATCAGGTAAATCTTTGCAGTTGAAGCAGTTAGATCTGGTAAATAACATACATTTTTAAGATTGCTTAAAATTTAATTTTCGCTAACAGGAATATCTCTGCCTCGAGCGATCTCCTGCTGGGAGCAGAGGCTTGGCAACGGAAAGCGCCAGACCCGCGCGCACTGCGCACCGCGGCGCCTCGTCGAGCGCTGTTCCTGGCCTCAATGCAACGGCTCGTGTCCTCGACTGCGGGACCCTAGGACTGGGGAAGAAGTAGCGCTGGCAGCGCTTCTTCAGAGCTTCGGTCTAGACGTGAGCGGCGCTGCAGCGGCTATGGGAATAGATGCTCGCACCCTATCCCGTATGAGCAGGGCTGAGTTGCTGCCTTTACTGGCGCACCATGCTTAATTACTGAAGCTATTTGGTACAGGGTTTAAAGGATTGGTTGGTTGGGTTGAAATTCTAAATTCTGTTACTACAAAATTAACGACTTTCCTACAATCAACCCATTTTAACTTCTTATTCAATACTGTTGTTCAATTTTCAGTTCTACGGTGGTATTTTTTAGGATTTCGGTTTTTACCAACCTGTCTCATGCACCTTGTATGAGTTTTAGCTACCACATGATGACAGAATATCCACGTGACGCTAAAAAGAGACTGTTCGTGCAGACGCACGGTGAATCTACCTCGTTTTTGTTGCGCAAGTACAATTTAATGTTTAGATATTATTTATTGTTTACCGATGCTAATACGTATCTTATTTATGATAAGAAAATAGAAACTTAGTAATTTTATTCCTGGTTTTCTTTTGTCAAAGATATTTTTCTCAGAGAAACGTTTAGCTATCCATTAGGATACAATAAGCGCTAATGGTTCTATTCAGAATCAGAAATTGGATTGACCCAAATAATAAAAGCGACGCGAAAAAGGATCTAAAAATACTACGCAAATAGCTTTGGCACAACATGTATTTACAAAAATTTGCGTTCCTTTCAGGAACTGTAGACTAGCTCACTTCTACACTACAAAATAAAATACTTATACAAAAATATCTCACTATTGTCCGCTACGGAATGTGGCAGTGTCATTTATAGAGCGGATGTCTCTGATCAAGCTCGAAGAGGTGAATTGGTCGAGCGTGGTGCGGTTTGGAGCGGTTTCTGATCGGCAGCCAGGGGGCGCGCACGCGCAGGCGCCCGGCTAACACACGGGCCCGCTCCGGCTGCGGCAGCGACAGCCCGCCGTTGCGCGACGATCCCGAAGCACGCTGTCATAACCGCGAGCCTCGTTCTAAGCTGATCTTTATCGACAAGTCAACCACGTCGTTTGATAGGAAGAAGTCAGTCGACACTATGTTCGCGTGTTGCCGCCAGCGCGACGACAGTCTGGCTGTCACGTTCCTGTTTACTTTATCAGCGTTTAGTCTCAGCGAGTCTCTCATGAAGAGGATGTCAAGGACTGTGGGCGTGGTCTGCGCCATCGCGGAGTAGAGCGGGTTCCGCGCGTTGGGTTGTGGCGACACCGTGATCGCCTGGTCTAAGTACTGGAACAACTGTACCGGGTTGTTGGTGTTCGCCCATAGGTGAGGTAGTATCGGCCACAGCCAGTTGTTTCCTGAAACAACGTTATCAAGAGGACATGACTTTCTATACATACCATACCTATATACTATATGTAAATACCCCAGATCCCCCATCAGTCGAAGTCATCTTACAGCTGATAGATATATTTTTGTCGCAGAACTAAAATATCCGAGCCAATTTCACGAGTTCCGTCATAACTTAATTGAATTGATCAATGTCACGCACTACTGATAGGGGTTTTCCTCTTTATTTTCCTTATTTATTTATACATATAACTACGAGGAAAGTAGGGAATAAGAATCCTGCTTCAGGATATGATTCCAAGGATGTTTACCCAAACATCTTTATCTTTACCTTTCTTGAAAGATATAGAAAATACGTAACTATGCGGGACAACTTAATTTTTGTTATCATTAATAAATATATAAGTTGTACGTTGAAAACTATTGTACAGATATACTACCTACGGACTTCATTCAAACTTTTCAAAATATTCAAAGTTTGAATTAATAAATAGAAAAATATATAAATAAAAGTATTCTGACGCCATCGAAAATATATACAAAAGACCATTTTAGATAGTTTTAAAAGTAGCTCTTTTGACCAGCCACTACACATCCCAAGGGAATATCTATAGGATATATCTATAGGAAAGTATACACTTACGAGATACAATAGAGTTATCCACGTAGCTAAACAGTAGCCTTTTGTCGGCTTCGAGCAGTGCCCCCAGGGTAGGGCCCCTGTTGTCACCGGTGTGGAACTCGTTGGCCAGAGCCAGGTGGGGCCCCAGCTCCTGGCGGACGATCTTCAGCAGACCAGCGTGGACGGAAGGTATCGGGGACCCGTCTTGGTTGTAGAACCCGAGGGGGAAATGGTGGGCGTCTAGGAATACTACCTGAAAAAACAAACAGTTGAGTGGTAGAAACGATTTATAAAATTTCATAAATGTAGTATGACAAAAGTCGTAGGTAAATTAAGAGATGGCTATTTTAGGACTCGGTGTCCTACAAATAGGTACAACTATTAATTTTAATATTAAATAGTTTAACCATCTAGCTATATCATATAAAATCATGCAACAAATTCAATTTCATTATTATTTTTTCACCACGTAATTGATATACCTACCTAAGTATCTAGTGAACGTTACACAAGCGATATTGAATAAATTTGATTAATACTTTTAATCAAAATGATTTATACTTATTATAAAACAGTAGCTACATAACCATAATAATAAAATTAATGATGGTTCTAAAGTTTCTCTTGTTACCTAAATGAGTGCCTATTAAGTTTGGTCTAATCTAGGCAACTAGAAATCTAAATTTAGATTACGTAATCCCCGTCCGGAGTCCGGCGAAGCGGTGATTGGACTTTGTACGTAATAAGTTGATTTGATACATATTAACATATATTGGATTAACTTTGAGTAGAATTTAAAGGACAAAACAGTAAAATAGGGATGTTGAAAAACTAAGTCTTATAAATAACACTAACGATATTTTGAATGAATTATTATGACCAAAAATTAGAGAAAATATTATTAATTTACTAGAGAGAAGTTTTGGCGGAGACTACATACCTAGGACACTATGGTACGTATTGTACATATAGTGTCTTAGGCGTAGATACTACATGGAAAGATCATCGAAATACGGGCAGTAATATTTTTCACCCTAATGTCTTACAGATTACGAAGGACATAGAAACCTAGGAGGCGCATTATCATGCATGATAATGAGCAATCTTTTCGACTTCAAATCCAAGGTTCAATTTCGGTGAGAGTAGTCATCATTATGCATCTTGTAATCTGCCTTATCATGCAACATTTGATGCAATTATATGTAAATAAGGTTTATATTGCAAATCCAATTTGCCTTGGAAAACAAGTGTTTCAAAATAAGGCAAGATTCCTCATTTAGTAAACAAACCAAGCCAGTATTCACTGGAGCGAAAGATTTATTCAGCGATCAATGCTTATGTCATGATCTGGCAACAATGCAGGTAAACCAGTTGATTGGAAGAGATAATAGGTAGAACAAGACAATTTTTAAATATGGTGTAGTCTCTAAAATAAACATTAATATAAAAAAAGCTTGAATATAAAAGATATTTTGATGTCCCTATAAACTGTATTGTAGGTGGGTACTAAACTAAGTATTTTAAACTACGAAGAGTATGAGCAAATCCGCCGAGTGATTAATTAATGATAGTGAGTGAAAAATTTTTCGGTTTTAGTGCGGTTTTAGCGGGGGTGTGACATTTTTAGTATGGATCGGACAGGCGCATACGTAGCGCAGCGTTATTTTTGCGAAATGTGGGATAGGCCTTACTTCAAGCGGTTCAGAACCACGCGTTTGTCCGCAATATATGCGCTCTCGCGCGCTGCAAAACTCAAGACGCAGTGTCGGTCCTACGGTTACTTAGAATTAACTTGAAAGTGGCATCAGTTTACCTTACCTCCTTACTGTGATCGAGGAAGGCTCGGATTTCTTGCAATAGCGGTATCAGTGGACGGACTCTTATTAAGTTGTGGTTCAGCCAGTACCTGGAAACATTGTACAAAGTCTTCTGTTAGGCACTTGTTGGAAAATATTGAATAGAATCGTGCATTTTTACATCAATGAAACGAGTAGAGACACAGTACCGATTAGTTGACGCAGAATCGAGCGCGGTTTTAGTCTAGGGATCGACGTTTCTAGTATGAACTTGACAAACCGCTTCGTTACCGATGCGTTATTTTAGCGCTGCGTTGTGCGTTAAGTGTGAGAAAGGCCTAGCAACGTAGGTAACAAATTACACTGTAATTAGATAAACATAAGCTTTAGAGGGCTGATTGATTGTAATTGTGCATGGGCAAGTACGAATTACCCGTTTTACATAACCCCTAGCCGTGCGCGACGACGACCATTATTCAGAATCTGCGTAATGTAGGCAGTACCCGGGTATAGGTACTGTTTCATATACAGGGTGTACGTGTTGGAAAAGTACTTCTTCTTGTTCGAGTGGGACACGTCGTCCAACGAGTAGATGAATCATGGTGATCGTTTTTTCCACCGCCTACTGCTGCAGGCCTCAAATATGGTTGAGTAACGATCGCCATCGTTATCATAGATAGCAACCGGGGCCTACGGCTTAACGTGCCCTCCAAGACACGGAACCGCAATCTCCTAACCAGACTAGGACAAATTCATATATAGATAAATATCAACTTTGTGAATGTTCTACTGAGTATTGATCCTTTAGCAGATAACTTTCCTCCAGAGACCTTGGTTCGAATATTAATAATTTGCTTGGAAGGCTCAATATTGTTAATCAAATTGTGAAGTAGGTATAGGTAAATAATAGCTCAGTAAGAAGAACCAATTGAAACCCAAGAACTGACACACAGGCAGATGACGAGGCGAAATGGACAGGTTCTCCAAAGATTAATTGGCAAGCAGGGGCACAGGATCGCGAAAATTGGAAGAAGGGAAGGGGGCGTTTGCCTAGCAGTGGGATCGCGACGGCTAAAAGGTAAGTAAGAAGAAGAAGGGTTCTCCAAAGATTGGCAAGCAGACAGAGGCACAGGATCGCGAAAATTGTAAGAAGGAGAGGGAGGCCTTTGGCCAGCAGTGTAGTATATATGTCGCAGGGATTTAGTCAAAGATGTTATATTATAATTTCACTAGTGAAATTTCAATTACACTAATTATTGTCAATAACGACAGATTCGTATAATTTCACGGGCTTATTTCAGTGATATTTTAATTTCACTTGACCACAATAGTGATATTATAATAAATTTAGGTTTATTATGAGTTATGTTTGTGGAGGGAGCCTCGCGTGATCTGATTGGTCAATAGAGTTAATCAGTCGCCATTTGCTCAGTTGGTAATGAAAGCGGACCAATCAGCGATCGGTCTGATAATCTAACGGCTTTCTTAAACCAATGCTACTATCAATATATCACGGCCTTACAATTTCACTGTATCGGTCTAATGAAATTATAATGTCGCTAAAACTAGCCCGTCAAATTGTAATTAACGCAAACGATTTACAATAAATCAGTGCAATTATAATGGCACT
Organism: Keiferia lycopersicella; assembly: GCA_029255805.1. Taxonomy (NCBI): domain Eukaryota; kingdom Metazoa; phylum Arthropoda; class Insecta; order Lepidoptera; family Gelechiidae; genus Keiferia; species Keiferia lycopersicella. Next base: position 8,295,874 of record JARACZ010000009.1, on the reverse strand, counting down.
AGTGAAATTTCAATATCACGGCTTTTTTAATATCCCTGCAACATATATAAGAAGAAAGTTCCGTGTGGTGCAGAACTAAAAAAGCGCTACTTGAATTCTATGCGTGGTTATCGTAAACTAAGGGATAAACTCATCCTGGGAATGAGCAGCAGTGTTCCATAATGTGAGTGTGTATTGCACTGCGTTTGCCATGAGCCATGTCCAGCAGTAGATTGTGATGCTGGGGTACACATTCCTGGGCAGTTTAGCTCCTTGTAAGGAGCGCGGTACTTTTCATAACACCCTGTACATTCTGTGGTCTTCTTCTTCTTTTCGTGTGGGACACCGAATCGCCCAACGACCCGATGAACCCTAGTGTCAGAATTTTTCAACCGCCTTCTACATGTAGCAGGCTTCTGACATGGTTGTGTAACGACCGCCGTCTAAGTGATCATAGACAGCAACCGGGACCTACGGCTTAACGTGCCATCCGAAACACGGAACCATCTTACTTACGGACAATCGGGTAGTTCAGCCCGCAATGTCCTAACCAGACTGGGAACAAATTCACAAAGAGATAAATATCAACTTTGTGAGTGACCCACCGAGAATCGAACCCGGGACCTTCTGCGTCAAAGGCAGTCGCACTACCACTGCGCCACATCGGTCGTCAATTCTGTGGTAATGCTGCTCGTTACCCTATGTTACATGACCGCTATCTCTAGATGGTATCTATGTACGTATGGTAACCAACCGATACAATGTTGCAACAAACACTGATCCAATGTAGGTATAGGCGGATAGCACACTTAACGCACGACGGACCGCTAAAATATCGTAGCAGTCTGTCAGATCCATACTAGAAATGTCAATCCTTATACTAAAACCGCACCTGACGGACGACGAACGGACGGATTGACATTTTTAGTATGGATCAGACAGACCGCTGCTATATTCTAGCGGTCCGTCGTGTGTCAAGTGTGCGATCCGACATAAATTTTGTACTTACGATAAATGTACCGTAATGTAGTTACCTCGTAAAACTTTTCAGTGATTCAACTTACAGTGAGATGGGAACATAATCATTAAGTGATAATACGTGTATCATAAAGTGATAAAATGATAAATACTAATTTTGTGTACGTGTAGTATTTGTTGATCGTATGTTCTGATTAAGTTGGTTAAATAAAGAAATTATTGATTGGTTGATTGATCACAAGTACCTAGAATGATGTGTCTTGAAAAAAGTGCACGATAGGCTGTCTGGGGCGTTTGTTTCTGATATCTTTGTAAGGACACGACATGTACAAGACCTTATACAGAGATTTTAACTTGACGTTCTTTGAGCAAATATTGAATTAGAGTCACCGAATTTTGTTTTAGTAAGATTAAACATGCAGAAATCCCAATTATATCAAATCAAGTTCTTATAGAATAAGTATGCTATTCAAACCACGAATCCAGCCTTGGCTTCCATTCATCAATTAGGATCTGGAGATGCGAATTTGGGTTTACGTCTTTTTTACAACCATCTCGAATTTACTTGTCTTTCCTCATTGCAGAATCGTAAAAAAGTTACGTTCCCGTCAAAACGGAGCGTTTTGACGAGAGATGGCGCTGATATACTGCGGTTGTTGTAAAATAATGGCAAGAAGAAAAGATTCAATTACTGTCTGCTGAAGATGGCCTATTGTATGCAAAGAAATGGTTCTTCCAGCTAAGTACTCTAGCTGTTCCGGGAAACTTCACCTACATTCAAGCTGGTACTTAGATATTGGAATAAGAAAGAGTGTTTTTTGGACAGAAATTGAAGTACCTTTTTTTGTATATTCGCTCTCTAGAGAGAGTAGACTAACTTTTCATTTTGATAAGCTATCTTGAATTGAAGAGTCGGATGACTTGGATCATTTAAGCCAAAGAATAGTACCTAATATATTTGGGCTCACACAGGGTAGTTTAAATATAATTTGAGCCGATTCGCCTTGCCGTTTCATAGTCGAATCAGCTCAAACTATATTTCCTAAACTATACAACTTACCTAAAGCTGTCTCAGGCGTGTCTCAGGACTTTAGTTCGATCTGTTTAGAATACATTGTCGTAAAGTTGGAACTGACCTGTCACTTTCGTTAGCATAGAAGTCGTAGTAAGCGATCCTGAAGTCGAAGTATCTGATGCCGTGGACCAGCTGGGCCCAGATGGAGCGGTCCTGGCACAGCACGAAGTTGTCCCTGGTGACTTTGCTGAGCTCCGTGTTGAATCTCCAGGCGCCTGCGTTGTGGGTGCCCGGGATGGCCAGCTCGCCGATGCGGAGCCGGCCGATCTTGGCCCTGGAATTGATGAGCAGGTTTTTACATGCATTAATCTATACATAGTGATCCACATGTTTTCTGAAACAACCTTGGAAAACTATCCTCAAAAATGTCAGACGTGGCGATAGCGACCGTATTCTTACGGCTGTTAACGCTCTGCCTACCCCGCAAGGGATAAAGGCGTGATATATGTATGTATGTAATCTATACATAAATCGCGCCTCTTTCCCTTCACAGGCAATTTCTTCCACTTGCTACAATCCTGGCACACTTCTTTCGAATCTTCTACATTCATCAGTCCTTTTTGCAGGTTTTTAGTCAAAATAAAGCTGAAAAACAAACCTAAGACTAAAAATAAATCGTGGAAAGCCAAGGCGAAATTTTATTGAAAAATTTACAAGAAAATGATATACTTATTACGCCTTCATCCCTTGTAGGCAGGCAGGCCGTTAACAGCCGGAAAAATACGGTCGCTATCGCCACGTCTGACACCTGACAAGTGATGTCATTCGTGGATGTCAATATCACGTTGAAATAAGATAACATCAATGACCGATACTCCACCGATAAGCACCGATGTCATTATAGAAGAAGAATAGGTAATCAGAAATTGGAATCAAACTGAGAATGATAGCAGTGATCAATCTGATAACGTTAAGTACATTCTTAATTACCTAATTATCTTTTTACTGAGTGATAGCTTAAAACCGACTTAAGCGAAAAGATTGAGATTTAAGTGATAGGGCAATGACAATGACATCGGCTCACGATAAAAGAAAGTTTTCTATTTTATACCAAATGGCGTTGTGCTAAGTTCATATTTTGACATACGCATATCACGCCTTTACCCCTTGCGGGGTAGGCAGAGCGTTAACGGCCGTATTTTTGACATGATGAGTTATATCGATAGGTACATAAATAGCTGAAATATGTACTTTTCCTTGGAAATAAACTTTTTCAGTTAAGCAGAAAGGCTAGAAAATTTCCTACCTACGCCGCATAAATACATACATACATACATATATCACGCCTTTATCCCTTTCGGGTTAGGCAGAGCGGTCACATAAATATAAAAAAGGTATTATTATTGAGCTTACGAGACCGAACTACATAATAAGAGCTCGTGGGTGTTAAGCGGAAATTATGAGACGGGGAGAGGTCAGGAGTAAACCATTAGCACACTGACCTCTTACTTAAACCCAGAAAAAAAAAAGTCTATGCTCTATTCCTTTCTTTTTGACTACTCACGCCTGATCCTCCATCCATGACGGCTGGATCTTCAAGCAGTTGTAGGCTTGGACCTGGTCCCCTCCGGCGCCGACCCAGGGCCACAGACAGTGAGGCCCCTTGATGCCAGGCCCGTTCTCCCATCCAGCCGGCAGGGTGCCTTCTCCAAGGGTGATGTTGGTGATGACGTAGCCGGTCTCGTCGGTGACGTCATGGATTGACAGAGCGTTCACCCATGATGCCGGTCTGTCGTCAAAGAGACCTATCTGTGGAAATTTATGTTTGATTAATTTTAGGTAGGTAGGTATCTACACTTTGGTAAAAGAATAAGCTTATTAGCGGCTAGGATAGACTAATCCCAGATCTTAAAAAAACGTACGATGGAAGCGAATGCCTTTAGAAGTATGTGCAACAATGTCACGAATAAAAATATTTTCAAGTTGAGTATTTCAAAGAAAAAAGGAAATAGCGAAGAAATTTGAGTCGCTTAGAGACGTTAAAATTCGATTTTCGGACGGATATTAAAAAGGTTGTGAAGTGGAAATAATCATCAGGTTTTTCCTACTAATTCCGCCTTTTGAATGAGTGCAATATCCAACAGTTCTGCTTTTTATGTTTTTTTTTTTTACGGAATAGCATATTTCGATACCCATTTAAATCTTTTTATAACCTATCATATTTATTTATAATCGGGAGTTGTAAATGATATTTTTGAAGTTTTGTATGTAGGGGATTTCGGGGGCGATAAATCGATTTAGCTACATTTCATTTTATTACGAGTATATATATACGTACAGAATTCTTTGATTAGAAACACCAATGCAAAAATTCTTTTTCCGGCTGTTGTGGAGACATTGCCTCAATGAGGTAAAGTTTTTTTTCCTTGGGTAGTATTAAGTTTTAAATTAAATAAATATACATAGTGTCCGGCTAAAAATCCAAAGTAGGTAAAGTTATTGTACAGATATTTCATGCTGTGCAACAGTCGGCTTCGGACCGGCTGGAAACATAAATGAAAATTTTCAAAGACGACGTTAAATTCCAGCATAAACTGAAATATAAAGCCGTGTCCTCATCTGAGAAGTGTCTCCATGACATTCCGAAAATGAGAAGGTGTATTTTCACGAAATACAACTTGAATTTCACCTTAACATTTTATACTTTATTTTATTACGGACGTTGGCAAATTGCGGTACTACGTGATACGATCACCGAGCGGGAAACGAAATTCTCGAAACATAATATTAACGGTACCGATAGTACCACTTCCCTTGGTGTCAGGAAAAAATCTTTATATGTAATTATTACATGCTGCCTTTATAAATTAGAATACAGTAGTCAAATGCGTGCGGTTGGCCAACCTATAATTTGACACGCAACGAGCAAATCGGTAAGAGGGTTCCGGACTTCCACCATTATTACATTAGATGTCGTAACTGTAGCTTGCACTACAATGTAGACTGTGGCTTGTCGTCAGGTTTGCATCATCATACCAATTGCTGGTCACTAGGTAGATAGGTACTATGGGCTCTAGACGGACTGACCTATTACAGATCATAAAATACTGGCTCTTTGTATGTCACTAAGAATAACCATCACAATTTGTTAATAGTTTATCATCTTTTATATATTAGTCTAGTAGGTATTGAACATATATATGTATGTATTAGTATGTAGAAAGGTATAGGTAGTTTATGTTTGTTTAGTAATGCACTATCCCGCCCTTTTTAACGCACTATCTTATCACCCAAAGGTTGCCTGGCAGAGATTGCTACAATAGCAATAAGGCCGCCTAATTGTACTTTGTTCTCCTTTTTTGTTACTACTGTTTCACGTTTTTTTTTAATGTGCAATAAAGAATTTATTATTATTATTTGTTTTTTTTAGGAATTTTCCTTCTCGGCTTCAATGCCGGATTTTTAATGTCACGGGCCTAAGCCAAGTGAACATCGATTATTATTATTATTATGTTGGTATCTTATAGAATCTCGGGCCCACAGGGACCCGGTCCTTTTGAGGCATGCGTGGGGCCAAAGCCAACAGCATAGAGGCCTTTTTAATACCATATAATCTAAAGTTGTAAGGGTACACAGTCCAGGACTTATCCCTAAGTCCACAAGTGAATGCACTCACGGACAATCCCTGGACGGTGCAGGGCTATTGTGGAATTTATGGAGGCTAATTAAAATAAATGGACTATTAGGGTGGGATGCCGAAAGGATGGTAAGCTGGACTATGGAGATGACTATTATTATTATTATTATTTGAATATTGAACAGGAAAATTGTATATGCAACGTACCGAGATATTTGACTACATATGTTCATCTCAGTTAAGTCAGTCAAAATATAAGTTTTATCATGATCATGGCCCGCCCATGTCGCTTGGCCGAAACATAGGACAATAAAAAAAAAGTATCGCTGTAAGTATAATGTCTAAAACGACTCAAATATTTATAACATTTGGGTCGTTTTAGTCATTATAGAATACCTAGTTAGTTACTGCAGAATATGATCGATCGAACACTCTTATGTAAGGATGAGACCATATATTTTCATTCAAGAGTAATGAATGACTAAGCGACTCTGCAATCTGTTTTCGGTTACGACACTTGCGAAATAAGTTTCCGCGTCTATTTGCTGTGAATGTAGGCTCTTCAAATTTGTTATTCCACTTATTATTCTAACTATGCTAAGAGTAAGTTTGAACTTCGTAAAATAATGAAAATGGAAGTGAGTTTATTGCTCCATGCCTTTTTTACACTGAGTATTATATTCAATTTCAATTTATTTATTCAGCGTAAACCTAACCAATTTAATTAATTTTGCATAGATATCTAATTAAAATGGTAAATTGTCCTGATTCGGGAATAGTACATTCTCCTTAGATTTCCTTCCTTCATCACATCACCCTATTGCATTGGGTCGTTGGATGACTCGATGTCCCACACGAAAAGAGAGAGCCTATTGCAATCCACTGCTGGATGTACGTAGCTTCCACTCGGCTAGGCTTACGTGTTTGGTTTTCTATTTATCACTTGCGTTCCTAAATTAAATAAACCCAACCATCTCACCTGTCTCGGTAGATCAGAGCAGCCGCTGAAGTCCCAGTTGAGTTCAATGGCGTCGAGGATCCTTCCCGTGGCGAGTTTGATTTCTGGCGAGTGTATAGTCACCCATACTCGGCCGCATGACGACTTCTCCAACACTTGCTTTTCCGCTGCAGAGAAAAGAAGAACATAAGTCCTGGGACACACCGGTGCATTGTGTCAGTCGCAGAAGTTAGGATTGTTTGAAAACTCCACGATAGAACAAAACACATCATTATGTCAGTCGAAAACCTCATACACTGTCACAAAAAAGTCACTGCATTTGAATCATTAAAATATGACATGATTTTTTTACATCCAAATTGGCATATCCTACATACAAATTGGAAATATTCACAAATGAATATTGTGATCCGCTGTCTTGCATCTATTTAGTTACCTGATGGAGAGTATATTTTTTTAAATCGCAAACTTTTAGAAAACAATTTAAAACTATGCCAAATTGATTACCATAGTAATTAACATGGTAATCAATTTGGCATATATTATGGTACAATGAGCAATTGTTAATTCAAAAAATATATAATCATGCTGACCCTGAGTCATCTAAATTGTGAATACCTACTATGGTATTTAATGATTTTACGCTTATTTACATAGTTAAAATTATATGCATATTTATACTGTGTGTGTTAAGTCAGATTATATGTTTTGAGATTTTCGCGGTTGTTCACAACACTTAAATTATTAGTATTAACGGGATTCGTGGTGATAATCCCGTTAATACTAATTAACTAACTAATTAAATTGTCAATGCCACCGTGTTATGCTGGTTTAGTATCACCCCATTTCATACCCGAGGGTGTCGTAAGAAGCTGGTTAGGGTCTCAAGGATTTCCTAGGTAGGCAGTAGACTAACATTCGTCATTATATAATACACAATTATTTGCCTTGAAATATTTGTCACACATTATATCGATCGTATTTTAAGGCCGTTAATACTCAGCTTTCCGTGCAAGGGATAAAGGTGTGTGATGATATGCGTACAGATTATAACGTTATTTATAACTGAACAATTGCACATACTCTTAAATTAATTAATTAATATTTAGATCTACTGTATTGATGCGTACATATCGACACCTTAACATGCATGTGCCGGTCACTAATTCCACCTTCGCCTGTAGAGCGTGTAGAAAGTTATGCCGTTACCGCATTGGCTTATATTATATAGCCATGAAAAGTCTAGCCTCAGACACTTATTACATCTTCTGTCGCGGACATATGAGGCAAATGATAACATTTAGTCCTCCCATTTAAATCCTTGACCACACTAATTCCCTGTGAAACACGAGCATTTCGAGACATCTCAGTCGTTATATTCACGTAAACAGCAATAATTAATTCAAACCGCTATCAAAGCGGTAGTGAGGGCGCGTACCCAAAATGGAGCCAGGCGGTTCATTTTCCAACCGAAACCTGAAATGCGCAACGTGGGCAGCGGGAAATGAGTGGTCGCTCTAGCAAGCGCGCACTCGCGTGTCTGCATCTGCATACAATATAATACTTTTTTTTAAAGCGCCGCGCGTCAGTTTTGCGAATGATCCAGTTCTACCGTCGCCCTGCTCTAATTCGGGTACGCGTCTAAGGCCATTGGTTTAAGGTTTTGAGAGCAGCAGCGGGGCGGCAGCGGCCGGATCTATTGCATACATTGAAATGGAGCGTTTCTCGGAAACAGTGTCGCGGGAGCGGGCAACGAACGGCGAACTCCCTAGAAGAATAAAAGGCCAGCGCTCCAGCCACCCCGCTGCCCGCAAAAGCCGAGACCGGGGCCTTAGGGTTTACCCGACTTAGCCTACACAAGTTGGGTGCTGTTAGCGAGTCGTAATGGCTTCTAGGATGAGATAATGCTTGCAGCGGTCGAGCTGGTGTGAAATATCTCAAGTTTCCCCGCCTGCATAACGATGCAAACAATCCGCTTGTTTTTCCTAAATATACTTAAATTACATACATATAAAAAGCCATGTTTAATGTAATCAGCTGGGACAATCTTACATAGGGAATCAATTTTATGATATTAAAATTTCCTCTGCATACGAAAAATGGTAGGTAGAGAATATGAAGTTTCTGTAACATCACTGCCTCACCTGCCTATGCCTTCTCCTCTTCCTTTTTCTGTTGTGAACTTTTTTTCAGTCTGGTATCTCACGTCTCTATTACTTAGTTATAAAAAAAATAACCTGCATTATGATTACAAATCTTACTGAAGTACGTTCTTGTAAGTATGTTCTTGATCTGAAACCAGCGCCAGTGATATTGATATTCAATAAAGCCGATGCACACGACCGATTTTTGTATCTCTACTCTATCGATGGCTGAAGGTGAAAGTATGGACAAAATGTAGAGCGTCTAGCATAAGTGTTTCACAAGTTACGAACATGGCGCCGTGTTTGAGTTATAGTTAGTGCGTCCCGGTAAAAAAATATATTTTTTATTGAGTCTTTGAGGTAAAGCCAAGTTTATGTCCAGTAATAAAAGTGTCGACGTAACACTTCAGCGCAAAAATAACGCTGGGCTAATCTAGCGCCTGTCAGATCTATACTAGAAACGTCAAGCCCCATGCGAAAACCGCTCTCGACGCATGACCTAGCGCTAACGCAGCGTCGTGCGTTTGACTTGCGTCGAGAGTGGTTTTTGTATGGGGAGGCGCATACATTAGCGCAGCGTTATTTTTGCGTTGAAGTATAGAAAAGGCCTTATGCATGCGCGGCATAAGAACAGTCTGAGCTGTCTAACCCAGCCGAAGTCTGACTGTAAGTACTTTGGAGATACTCCACACCAGTAGATATTCTTCTTCATTCATTCTTTCTTCTTCTTCTTTCTTTCCATCTTTGGCTTCACTTTGTTTAACAAACTTTACTATTTTTCTTTTTTTGTATTAGACTTTTTTGAGGTTTAACCACATGACTTCGCAAAAGAGTCCCACAATAACCTTCTACAGATCAGTATGTATTTTCATGGTATTTACAATGTGTCTTAATTCCTTCCACCAGGATGCCACCACCACCGCCTGCCCAACCACCGGCAGTTACGTACATACACGTTTAAGGGTCCTTATCAGCCTACTCGTCTTAATCACCGAGTCCGAAGGCGGGGCTCCATACGGCAACATGGATACTGGAAACATGGGTGACAGACAACATGATTATGAGGCTTCTGTGGAAAAACATGAATGACATTGGAAATCTGCAGGAAAAGGAAATGACAATGGATTTTCTGAAGTCAAAGCATAAACACTGTGTGGAGATAGATAAAATGTTGAAAATGATCACGCGAATGGTATCAACGTACAACGTGGAAGTAATTTTCGTGCTCCAAACAAAAACTGATAACAAAAACAATTAAAGAAATAAACAAAATCAAAAACAGTTAAAAGAGTAAATTAACTTTTAAAATAAATCCCGTGTTTTTGGCACAGCTTATTGAAAACGTAATGATTATTGGAATGTAAAATAATGCATGAAATGGATACAAAATTATTAAGTGAAACTGTTGTGAAACTAAATGTTGTGAAACTAAAACAAACTTCAAAACAAAGAATAATTGGACCAACAAAAAGCTTCGATATTCATACATTGTAAGTGTTACTCTGAATATCGAAGAACACTATTTCGAAGCCTCCTAAACTCTACGAATCATCTTTAAAAACGAAGTACCTACCTATGGTCTGCAAAAACAGGCCGAGTAGCGAACAATGACGTCACGGTTCTTGGTTCAAAGAGCTGACCTACTGGTACATTTCGCGCGAGTGCGATGCGCGAGCAGAATCATAATCGCGGCTTGTTGGTAAACACGATCAGCTGCACGCAACTGCACGCACACGTCACTCATTATGCAACGTCACGCGTAAGTTGAGCAGAGATACAATGGAAGAATTTTCCGTGTTGCGGTTTTATAGTAGATTTTTTACGGTACCAATCGAAGTTATAAATTGTAGACTTGACTGGAGTTCCGATGTTTCCTAATAATCAATAATTGCATCCTCCACATACGAAGTATGCGATATTGATACCAATATGTTGAAACTAAGTAGTTAAAAATACAACCTTAAGATGTGTTAATCTGTTTACATTACTCTGCTCTGATTGCTCTAAGGTAAAACGATTAAATTACTTAAATTGAAGTACTTAATGCTTGTAAAATCCTTCATACATTATTATGAAAAGATAATGTTTGTAGTATCTAAATGAATCTAAATCGGTACTGAAGTTTCTTTTAAAAAATGTGTTAATTATTTTGCGAGTCAAAGTTTGACCTTGTTAGTTATTAATAAATTGTTTTCTTAAACATGCGATAAGCGCTTAGCCAGTGATGAAAGAAATAAATTAAATGCCTAGTAATGCCTATATGATTTACTAAAATAGCGGTAAGACCTTAATAGCTAAATTGATTCCAGGTGTTACTTAATAATAAGCTTCATAAAGTCTTCACCTATGTTTTTGATTCTAGTAACCTACACACACATGTAATTTATTATGCTTCTTTCGTATGGGACACCGACTTTTCTAATGATCCGACGAACTTTTATTATTTTGGAGAATAAAATTATAAAACTTCATAAAAATGAGAATAAAGTTTCTATTGCTAGATACTGGTTCCCCATCGCATGTTATTCTTATGACCAGTAAATGTTAACATAGTATCGGCTGTTAATGGTTTTATTGGTCAAGAAAGGGAATCGACATACACACATATATCACGCCTTTATCCCTTGCGGGGTAGGCAGAGCGTTAACAGCAGTATGAATACGGTCGCTATCGACACGTCTGACGTTTTTGAGAATTGTTTTCCAAGGATGTTTCAGAAAACATGTGTATCACTATAGTGACAGGTTGTCAGCCTGTCGCCTAAAAATTGTAATACACCAATACTCTCGAGTCCCTTAGTCGCTTCTTACGACACCCACGGGAAGGATGTGGGGTGATGCTATTCTAAGCCGGCATTACACGGCACAAGGGAATCGAACATACTCAATATACCTATTAGTTCCACATAAAACTGCTTGGCGAAAAAAAACATAAATAATCTACATACAGGAAGAGATAGTTTAATACTGCTCTACAATCTTAAGCTAAATAATTTATTTAATCATGATAATAGTGATTTTGTCTGTTGTTACATCAGAATGACTTCAGTCGCTAGTCAAAACAGCATTGGGACATTACACACCCCGATTTTATTTCAACGGAGTGCTTACCAACTATTGAGCGACTGTAGATTAGGAAAATGTTTATTTTCAAAATAGCTGATCTCATCAGCAAGACATCGCAGACAAGACATTAAATTTATATGACCAAACAAACCTTCCATTCCATACTAAAATGATCGAAAATTGAGACAGTTATATTTCGAAAAATTTAAAACATCGTAATGAAACCCACATTCAAATTAAATTTGAATTCAAATTATATTTGAATGTGACTTACCCTAGGATTCGGGCCAGGTTGGTCTTCGAGTTGCAGAGGCCAGATGGCAGTCGCTCTGTGTAAAAACTTGGTTCCACGTCAAATCCCCTAGGTTAGGTAGCCGACCCCGACAGAGAACGGGATAAGGCAAGGAGAATAATGATATTTCGAAAAATTTTGAACTACAATATCAATAACGTAAGTAACATTATTGAACTGCTGCAAGATAGTAAGTCAATAATTCTACCTGTCTATCTTAAATTATAATACTCTCGTCGGCGAAAAAAATCTTTAAAAAAAGACAGACTGATCTGATGATAATCAGGTGCACCCGCTAACTCAATTTGTGTGATCAATCAGTCACATCTTTATCTACTAAGCAACTAGTAAGCAGGTCTGTATTGGTTGCTATCAGGTTCAAGGTGTCCCAGACAAGACAAAACATTGATAAGGGAATTTAATTACTTAATTACTGGATTATACCTTCATTGAAAAGATAGACCTGCAAATGCATCTTGATGAAGACAATCACAAAATAAGCCTAATTATTAAGAAAAGCTAATACCCGACTAGTGTAATTTTAGTTACATTTTGGATTTTAAATTTTAATGCACCTAGTCATTGTAACTCGCTCTGCTGAGATCGACACTTCCATGTCAAAATTTGCCAAGCCGTTTGGGCTGCCAGACGTGAAAAAAAAATTACTTGTACGTATACATATATATTGTGTTGTATGTACATGTATATGTTACAGTCAAAACTCATTGGCGGTCAAAACCACTTTTGACTGCTCAAATCAGTCAATATTGGTTTTGACCGATGTCGTCAGTCAAAACCAGTTTTGACTGATTTTGGCAGTCAAAAGTGGTTTTGACCAACGCTCTTGGTCAAAAGTAGTTTTGACTGACTTAAAGTTCAGACTATTGGTCAAAACTCATAAATAGTGTTGTTTGTTCGGTATTTCCTTTAGAAATACGGTTGAGGGGGCGTCGGGTCTACTCCAGGGTCTTGCGTCCCGAGGGCGCGCGGATTAGGCTTTAGCACAGCTACCTACCTACGTCAGTGATGCCGCTAATAGGCCGTCAGCACGCTCGCGCGCCGCGAACACGGATGTTCGGCCGTTCGAACCCCGCCGCCGCCCTTGAGCCGAAGAGGACCGTGTCACCTTTGGCTCCACCTACGTTGGGATCCCAACCGGACCTGGGCCCCAAGCCTCCATCACCCGTCGCAGCAGCGATAACCGCTGCTTTCGCCGGTGCTCCCCACTACCGACGCTGCCTTCGTTCTCGCCGTCTCCACAACCACAGCGTGAGCCGAGTAAGAGGCAGCAGGCACTATTAGACTATTATTAGAAGTGCACCGCCGCACGGCACACAGCCCTGGACGCACTCAGGGAGAGTGTTGCAGCCGTGCAGGCGGGAGCGCTGACGCCCCAGCGCGTGAAAAAGCGCGTGTATGGATATGGGGGGGATCTTCCTTCTCCACCTCACCAACCCTGCGGAGGACCCGCACGGTGCCGGCTACGAGGGTCACGCCGCCGCTGTCCATGCCATTGCTGGACAGCCGGTCGCCGTCAACGTCGAGCTTCGCTGCACCATCAGGACTTCCGGGCTCCTACGCGTCTGCGCTGACGACGCCTCCGTCGCCAAAACCGCGCGTCACCCGCCCGATACCGTCCTTGCCCATTCAGGACGTGGGCAAGAAGACGACACCTCCACCCACGCCTACGCCTATGAAGCTGACGGGGTGCATGAAAAAGCCGCCACCGATAGTGGTCGATCTGCCTTTCGAATGGGGCCACCACTTCGGCAAGCTGAGACAAGAACTCGGCCATACGCCAAACGTGCGCCCTATGGACCCACAGGGTTTCGATTCCTGGCGAAAAGCGATCAGGAATTCTATGTGTACCAGCGCTACCTAACCGCGCTGGAGGGCTCCGGACCCGAAATATCCTGGTTCGCTTTCGCACCCCCGAAGGAGCGGCCATTGAAGGTCGCTATTAGAGGCCTCCCCGTGAACAGTGACACGGAGGACATCAAGAAAAAGCTGACCACCCTAGGCTACGAGGTGGACTACGTGCGCTCCATCAAGGCTCGCAGAGGACGCCCAGGGTGCATCCACTTCGCACAGCTCATCCGCACGCCAAACCTCACCCCAGGCATCTACAACATCACAAAGCTGATGAAAATGCCGGCGTGAAGATCGAGGGATGGCGTGGCAAGAGAGACACTCCACAATGCTATCGCTGCCAGCAGTTCAGGCACAGACTCCCACCGCAAGCTGACATGTGTCGCCTGCGGCGGTAATCACGTCGCCTGGGACTGCAAGCACCCCCGTAAGTAGCCGGCCACCCGCGCAAACTGTGGAGGAGCGCACCCGGCCATCTACCTCGACTGCCCCGTACTGCGCCATGAAGTACGGAACAGAAGAGCGGGCACAGCGCCCCTAACGAAGCCCGTCGAACCGAAGAGGACGGAAGCGGCACCACAGGGAGAGACCAACGCGGCAGGATCTCTCATGGCGGCCCCCAACGCCCCCGACGGAACGACGAAGAAGCGGAAGCCGAGGAGGCGGAGGAGTTAGCATCGCCTCCGCCCCCTCTGGACGTGGAAGAGCCGGGCCAGCCACGTCATGAGCCACCCACGTGTCTGTTGGGAGTGGTCGGCGCCCCTTTGGGTAAACCTCAGGGGGAGAAGCCGAAGCCCCAACTGGCCCCGAGACAACAGACGAGACTATTTATGAGTTTTAACCGAAAGTCTGAACTTTAAGTCAGTTAAAACTACTTTTGACCGAGAGCGTTGGTCAAAACCACTTTTGACTGCCAAAATCAGTCAAAACTGGTTTTGACTAACGACATCGGTCAAAACCAATATTGACTGATTTGAGCAGTCAAAAGTGGTTTTGACCGGCTATGAGTTTTGACTGTAACATATATACCTATAGACATTCTCACAAAATACATAACCTTTCTTCTTCTGAAGCAGTCGGGTAAAAACTATCAAGTACTGGTTCGATTAAAAAATATTTTTTTAATTATTATTTTATTTTGATGTCACGTAAGATACTAGGATGATATCAACTAGTAACACGTTATTATGTTCGAGCTGTTTATTGAATAAGGTCCGTATTTATAAATGGCTTATGTTTAACTAATCACCTGATTTAGTGAAATATAACAGGCAAAAATAGTAAATGATCACCAGAATTAAAACCGCATTTTTATTTAAAACTGTAACCAAAGTTTGTACATCTTGCTATCCTATTAAAGCAAATGACTCCAAACAAGTCATAGTTGACCCAAAAATAGTAAATGATCACCAAAATTTAAACCGCAATTTAATATGAAATTATATCCAAAGTTTATACATCGTGGTATCCTATTAAAGCAAATAACTCCAAACAAATCATTGCTGGCCCAAAAATGGTTAATGAACACCAAACTATTATTCACATTTTAATTTGAAATGACATGCAAAAAATTTAACATCTCGTTTTCCAATTTAAGTAAATTACGCTTTATAAATATTTTTTTACACAAACATAGTAAATGAACTCCTACATAGTTTGACCCTTTACTATTGCAAAATGTTTACTAAGCTTTGATGTATCTAAACTGATTAATCACTGCAATAAATACGATTTTCTTGTGTTTTTGTCTACCAAATGTCTATATACCTCTTAAACAAATAAGAGTCATACAATTTCAATAAATCTTTTATTAAAATTATAAGAATCAAAATCGTCCTCCTAAAACTAATAATTAAACCATTAAAAAAATCTTAAAAAGAATCAGTCTTCTGTAATAATTTATTGCACAATTAGTGCTTTTTTTGCTTTGGCTGGTCGTCCTCTTTTACGTTTCATGCCAATCGGAATAGCTCTTGCCTCTGGAGGTGGCTGGACATGCTTAAGCCGAATTGCCAATCCAACGAGATGTTTAACTTAATATGGCATCGTTATACATTATTTGGTAATGCGCCAACATTTAATGGCAATCATAGTGGTTTAACTGGGCAAAAATAGCGCATTCATTTGCTCGCAAAAATTTGGTGATCATTTACTACTTTTGGTCTTTAAATACAATTTTAAGTACAGTCGTGAGTAAAACAGCTAGAACTATTGTTATTTTAGACTTCATTTTTTTGGTGTTAAGTATATATTTTTGGTAAAAGAGCTTAGGGTATCGTAGTATTTTCTGGTGGTCATAATATTTTATCCCTTTATAAATGGCACTCAACTCTGAGATCGATCTGAAGAGCGATTTTGACAAATGTCAGTCAATACTAACAGCACCTCAAAGTCGCACTCAAAATCGATCTAAGAGTTGATTGCGGTTTATAAATACGGGCCTAAGATTTCACAAATAAAAATATATAAAAAAAATGTAATAAAGCAAAATAAACAATGCTTGTGATGAAGTACATTCCTAAACTAGGAGTCAACTATATACGTATGCTTAGTAGTATGTTCATATAAAAGTTAGCGATGACTTGAGAACCTTTTTCGTTTTTTATGTCAGTAAAAAACATGATGTCATAACATATACGTCATGAGTCTATGGAAAGCAATAGCATAAAATAAGTCAGACCCTACCATCTTTTATCTTACTTCGAAGTAAGTTATTCTTGGTTTTAGTCGGGGCTATCTTGTAATGTGTTAATGTCACGTATATAAAAAAATATCACGTATTACCTGTATTTAGTATATTGATATGAGCATTATCATCATAAAGAGGAAAGATTTGTTTGTTTTTATTTATTTACTTTTGCTATAAAATTGCTGCAAATATTTTAATGGTTGAACGCTACTTAATACTTTCCCGTAAAAAAATAACTTTTGGTCTAGAAAACGATAAATAATATGTTAGCAGCTCTTCCTTGGTATTAGATTCACTTTTGTTTTGTGTGAATTTTTTATAGCTTTTTTTACACGGAAAAAAATCTCTTCCGTTCACACTCCAGGCATACCTAAATTGAAAAGTGTATCTTACACGTATACTGTATACAGAGTTACAAAAATCTAAAAGTATCAGGGATTTTCATTGTTTTCATTCTGAGTAAGAAAGACAATATCAGGTGTAAAATTATTAGCTGCAAATATTTTAAGGGATGAATCAGCCCATGAAACCGAACAACTTTCTCAAAGGACATAAAAAAATTTGGACCTCCCATACAAATTGAAATGGTCGGCTTGTACCTTTTGTATGGGACGTCCGAATTTTTTTTTCATATTTCGACCTATGTTCCTTGGGAAAAGTTATTCAGTTTTATGGGCTGGTTCGCGCCTTAAAATATGTGCAGCAAATTTTTTTACACCCTGTATACTGTATTTTATAGGAATGTAATGTTAAAGTTAATCATTTTGTTTACATTATTTTATATATGTCTCCTTGGACAGGTGGTCCAATTGTGATCATAGTCAAAATAAAAAAATATATCCCGCGACAGTTTTGGCCACTTCTCTCTGAGCGTAGTATCACTTTCAGATGTCACCTTGAACTTTTTCAAAATACGAAACCAGACTCACGTGCTATGGAGGCACCGAGCGCGGTGGTCGCGAGCGCCACCACCGCAAGCCACGACACAGCCATCTCCGTCGGTGGTTCCCGCGACACTGAGCCGACTGAGGGGCTGACTGCGCCTGCGCACGCAACTTCACTCTCGCTGTACTCCGCCACTATTACGCGCTTATCATGAATGGCGGCGAGCATTGATCTTCAATTTGCAACAATGGAACTCGCAATATTGAATTCGTTGATGAGATCAGGAGTCGCTGCGTAGGAGATGATGGGAGTGCGGGCTTCCGTTTACTGGGCTGGTAGTATTGGCGCTAGCTGCAGGATCTTCTTTTTACGTTATTCATGTTCTACCTCACCCAAGTTGGCTTCACCAGCCAAGTAATCCTTATACTTGTCATTATCATCTTGCTATCATCTTTCCAGCTAAGTAATACTTGAGGAGCTTATCATTAGCATTTAGTTACTTTGTTAACATCTCTAGCACGTCGATTTCCAGATGTAAAGAGAAGTTAAAAATGCAAATGCTCGATAACATTGGCCAAGTTCGCAAACCTATTTTCATGGTGGATGGCGTAGTAAAAATAACGTCGTACTGCAAAAAGGGGTACTACAATCTGTCGTCCGCCACCCGGACTACACCGATGCACGCGAAACAAGACACCACGTGCATTGAGCCACGGATATATCACATCCATTTATTGGTACTATAATAAGGTGTTACATCTGTCGTCCACCGCCCGGACTACACCGACGCACGACAGCCGAGACAGCACGTGCATTGAGCCCCGGATGCCGACGATCAACAACGTATCACATCCATTTATTAGTATTTTTTTTTTGTAACTATTTGAATGTGAAAAGGATGTTCTTGACCCGATTGTGGAGTAGATATTGGGCACAGGTATGCAAAGGTCTAAAAACTTTGCGACCATATTTTTGATTGACGAAATGAATAAGCTATTTTCATGGGCAACCGCAAAAATAATTTTCGGCGGAGGGATAACTAGTAACACTTGATCCCTCCCCCATGAAGACGTCATGTGTAATGAATAAATTAGTTATATGTATCGACGATACCTACGGCAAATTAGAAAAAAAGTTGCTTAATTTTACAACAAATGGACAGATTTTAATAAAATAAAAACTATAGAAGTTAAAAATAAATCTTTGAAAGTGCTATATTTTGACCCTTTTTTCCGATTTATTCTTAGGTAAAGGTTTTGTTTTCTAAGCCTTATTTTTACATATTATATTGTGTTCCGAGTTAGATAAATATAAATCGATAGCAAAATATGTTTACAAGATCAGTGTGATGCCATCAAAACAAAACAATTTATAAGAAGTCAGGTCAAGATAATGTTATAAAATATAAATAATAATAATTTTCCACGAGCTTGGTTTCTATATTTTCTTATATATTTTAGAGTTGCCGCAAAAATGCTGTTCTTAATTTTGTTAGGGATTATTACCCTCACAGCTATATATATATATCACACTGCTATATATGTATATATTATTCTCATAAATGAAAATAACAAATTGACAAGTGTCGAACGGGAATCGACACCGGCTACATGGGGACGAGAGGACCATCAAGAAATTGAGAAACTGACGAAGGTCGACCGGTGCATCGATAGCTCAGTGACAGAGCTGTGGGACGGTACCCCATGTGCACGGGTTCGATTCCCAGTCGACGCTAGTCTATTTTCAATTTCCTTTCATTTACTGTACAATCTTCTTTCTTAAAAACTACTGGCCCATCTTCTCCATGCCCATGAAGTTCTCGGTGAACTTCTCCAAGGCCTGGGTGCGACGCGCTTGTTTCTCCTCCAACTGACTCTTGTCGGAGATCACAGAGGGCGCCCTAATAGGGTTGCGAAGCACCGACTTCTGCAGTTGGAAGAAGTTCAGAGAAGACTTCTGCTTCACGTTCATTATAAACTACTGCACCACCTTTATTAAAAACGACTTTATCTCTTTTGTTTACTACTTTAGTTATTTTAGAATCTACATTATTGTGATTTGCGTCAGCTGTTTTATAAACTACTGCCCCATTTTCTCCATATCCATGAAGTTCTCGGTGAACTTCTCCAAGGCTTGGGTGCGACGCGCTTGCTTCTCCTCCAGCTGACTCTTGTCGGAGATCACAGAGGGCGCCCTGCTAGGGTTGCGCAGCACCGGCTTCTGCAGTTGGAAGAAGTTCAGGGATGCCTTCAGCTCCTTTATAAACGCCTCTTTGTGGGTTACCTGGAGAAAATGGTTAGCTCAGTGAGTTATTTGCCGTATTTGTTTGTGCCGGCTTAGAGTAGCATCACCCCACATCCTTCCCGCGGGTGTCGTAAGAGGCGACTAAGGGACTCGAGAGTATTGCTGTATTAATTTTTAGGCGACAGGCTGACAACCTGTCACTGATATATACATGTTTTCTGAGACAACCTTGGAAAACAATCCTCAAAAATGTCAGACGTGGCGATAGCGATCGTATTCTTACGGCCGTTAACGCTCTGCCTACCCTGCAAGGAATAAAGACGTTATCTTCTTTCTTTATCGAGTGGGACACCGAGTCGTCCAACGACCCGATGAACCCTAGTGTCAGATGTGATGTATGTATGTATGTAACAATTCATGGAATTGTCCATTGGAATTGTCACTAAGCCGACATGAAATCGCCGACAATTAATTAAGAATTAGCGATAATCATGTTATTCAAATCAATCGATTTTATAAAATAAGCAATAAACGACAATTTAATTTAGTAAAGCCTGACTTTATCGGCTAATGAGCCTTGTCTATAAATCTGTGGTAGATATCTTAAAAACAAATAGAAAATAGGTTCTCTCATGTATCTATGAAATAGAATGATACTAGGCAATGAAATTGGAAGCACCAAATTAAAGGAATACTATACTCCCCTACGTGGAGACCGAAATAGAATATTGATTTATGCAGCTCTCACTTTTAGACAGGTCTGCTGCAAGAAAGTCGTTTCGTTTTCTTTTTGTATTTTGTACTGCGTCCGTTATTTTGTGCAATAAATGAATAAAAAGTTCTCGCACCTGTTCCCGTACGACGATATTGCGAACTTCGTCCATGAACTCAGCAGCGGTGATGAAGAGGCAGACGAACAGGCCAAACACTAGCACTACGAATAGGCCCATTAAATTCTCCATCTCGAGGTCGCCCTCCACGTCACTGGCGTCCTCTTTCTGGTGAAGACAGGAGAAGAAACTCAAGTTGATCATTATCTTATTAACCAAGAATTTAGTAGAAAAAAAAAACTACAATAAGATGTTGCCGTGTGGTGCCGACATAATATAGCATCACTCCATTTCTGCCCGTGGGTGTCGTAAAAGGGGACTAAGAGATGAATCAAGGTAAAGGGCAGCAGCGTTTCCCGTGAACATCTACAAAATCGTGCACTGCGCTCGCCAATCCACCTGCCAATACCAGTGTGGCAATACCCTAATAGGCACATGTCCAGCAGTGGACTGTTGCAGTAGTAGTAGTTGCTAAATCGTCACTTTAAGAAATTGAAAATTTGGCAAGGTTCGATCAAGGCATCATCGGTAGCTCAGTTGTCAGAGCAGTGAGACGATACTCTATGTGTCCCAGGTTTAAGCCTCGCCCGACGCTAACATTACATCAATGTTTTATTTATATTTATGAGCATTACATATATTCAAGCGCTTGATGCGCGACAACTTTTCCATGATATTTGGAGGGTTCCCACAAGACTTACCGGGCATTCAGTTGCATTATACTTTTCATTCCACCATTTATTTTTCAGCCTATCCAGATCAGTCAGCTCTTTTAATCTTAAAATAGCTCTATTGATATCAGTTCGGAAAGGGGAATCTGAAAATTTAAATTTTGATTATTCTACTGTCCTAATACTTACCTCTAGTTTGTGTAGTACTCAAAAGTCTTGTTCTGAAAATCAGGATTTTAGGGACGTTGTCTTAAAACCAGCAGCAGCGTATTGTAGGGAAACAACAATTATTTTTGTAGCTTCTAAAAATGTCTACATTACAATTACATTTCAAATATTTAAATACTAAGTTATTTTTCAGGATATTTACTTACTTGCAGGCATAGCTATTCCGTAATCTTTCGAGTCCAGCTGACCACCAACTTTCTTCAGCCGGCAATCCCTTTTCAGTTTATATTCGATGGTAGTTGATTCCATGAAGAAAGCGTACCTATTCTTTCTCTGTTCAGAAAGAACTCTCTTTTCTCCCTCATCGTTGCTGTTCACGAGTACGGCTGGGTTCTTGCTCATGAATTGAAATATTTGCTGGTAGGTTTTGTCATTTGAGTTCTAAGACAAAGAAAGTATTGTTATCGTGAATAGTGTACTTATTTTATTTATAAACATAGCAGTTTCTACTGTAGTAGTTTTTACTAGTTTCTTTGTAGACTTTACTGTTAGAGTTTTGAGGTCGCATCAAGACATTGAGCTTCCAAATGGTTGATACTTTTAAAACTTTGGTAGAAAGATAAAATGATAGAAGATAAGATAGATAAGAAAATGATAGAAGCGCAGAGCTTGTTTCTCGGCAGCAGTCTAATTCAGTGATTGTTCAAAATAAGGAAACAGAAACCGCACCTTGAAGAAATTATAAGTGGACCCATCTTTGATGGCGCCGTACAGAATCTTGTTCTGTTTGGCAAGATCCTCGACACTGTTTATTGGTTCATCCTCGAGAGCTGACGTCATAGAAGCTGATAGAGTGGCAATGTACGTCTGACACACGATCATTGCGAAGAACCACCACGTAGCGCACACCCAGCGACTACCGAGAGCTCTGAAATTCATGTTACGCTAGATGACTGGGTCATTAATAAAATACAAAAAGTTAAACGCGTAAAACTATAGTCCGAAAATACTACATGCTCCATTTATAGTTTTTCGAAACATTCAAAGTTTGAATTAATAAACAGAAAAATAATATAAAAGTTAGTGTTTTGACGCCATTGAAACTAGAGAGACGTCAACTCTTCATATTTTCATTCAAAATTTCGTTTTAAAAAGTAGTTTAATTGACCTGTCGGTCATCATGCCTATTCCAAATGTGATGATACCATAAATTACATCACATTTACGCACGGTATCTCAACATAGACATGATCTGTCCATTTGTGAAAATCATTAATAGAAAAATCCGGAACTTTCATGCGTCGAAATGTTCTACTTCGATATCACGCACATAAACATTCCCTCACACATGGGACAGATTTCTTTTATTTTGAGCTTCTTCTATACTGAATCTTACTTAGGCAGGATGTCACATCCTTGTGTCATGATGGAGCCCATGGTCATCCAGGCGCAGTTCTTGAAGTTCCAGATGTTCTCCAGCTCTTCAGGGTCCTTATCACACGGCTGGGGATTTTCCCAGTCCGCTGGCGATATTCTGATAACATTATACACATTATGGTATCAAACAATCAGATATTTCACACGATTCTTTGTTTGTTTGTCACTTATTGTCATTAGCAGGTAATACAATATTAATCTAAGATGCGATATCATATCATCAATTCTAAGCATTTTTATTGTTTTTTTCTATTAATTAAGGGATTTAATTCTGTTATGATGATATGAGTATCTTGCTTCGTAATAGGCGTTGAAACGATAAGGGATTTGGTACATACATACAAACACATACACAAATCACGGTTTTATCCCTTGCGGGGAGGCAGAGTGTTATCGGCCGTAAAATTACGATCGCAATCACCACGTCGTCTGACAAATATTGAAACCCTTTTCAGATGATTTGTGTATCACCGCGGTGACAGCTTGTCAGCCCGTCGCCCAATGTTGCAATACACATGAAACCTTCGAGGCCCTTAGTCACTTCTTACTACACCCGCAGGTAAGAAATGGGGTGATGCAATACTAAGCCGGCATCACGCGGCAATTTTTTGAAGAAAGATTTTGTACCTTGCACAAATAAACAGCACTAACGAAACGATGCAATATGCAGTGGCCGTGTGCATCCATACATCAAAAGTGTATGGATTCAGAAAGGAGAACATTCCCGGTGTGACTTTGTGCTCTTGTGTGAATAATATACTGATACCCAAACTCATGAACGGCACGGAGAAGTCAACCACTTTCTTTCGTTCTTCTGTTATAGTCAAATCACAGACTGCTAGATCAGCTTTCTGAAAAGAAAAATCTAATGTATTGAATCGTTTTTAATCTTCTTTATCGTGATACCCCTCATAGGCTTGATGAAATAATTAAATTTTATCTTAGTGTTATAAATTTTACTTATTACTTACTTTATCAAGCAAATCCCCTATAAGTCCGTTCCATTTCTTTGTTTTCGGGTCATACGCTCCGTATGATTTATCCTCATCGTTTACAAATGTGTATGTATAGTCGCGTCTGAAACATACAAAACATTGCTTTTTATAATCCCTTCTTTTTTCAGTAATATCATAGTGAGATTGTATTCTAGCCCTGATCTATTAACAGAATACACCTATAGCAATACTTATTTGGTAATAGTGCCTAAACTTTTTTTAGATTTACTACATATGTTTGTATGCTTTGAACATACAATTTTTTACTCACTTGGGTACGAACTCCGTATTCATGACTCTGAATAGTTCGCGTACAAGATCCACGGAGAAACCTTCGTATATTTCACCATCATCTTCCTCTTCAGTGCAATTATCTCCCACACAAGGCTGTTTGTCATAAAAATATGGCTTAGCCTTTCTCGATATTATCTGAAATTTGTATCAAGATGATTTAATTTAGGTGGTCGTAGAAAGTGAAATTTATATAATAGATTTATATTCTAAAGACACTGTCATTGATGAGTTTCTAAGGAAGATGAAAGAACCATGCAAAATCAATTTCAACACCAATTAGTATATGCCGGTAGGTTTGTGCACTTGTATTAATTTAATCAAATAATAATGCAATTATGTCCGGCAAGTTTTAAGTTTACTTACAATGAAATGTTTGCTTGTTGTCTCAGTGGCGTTTTCTTTTCCGAGTTCATGTAGCGGCTGTATATGGTCGGATTCAACAGCATTCCAGCGTCCAATAGTTCTCCGTTGTTTCATATATATTTCATTCACAAAGAGAGTGTAGTTCACCCTTCTACCATTTTCGTCAAACTGAATACGGCCTGATACACCTGTGGTTATAGTCTGGAAAATTTTTAAGATGTTCAAAACCACATTACTATTATCTTAACCTTTTCCTTTAATTGCTGTGACTAAGGGCTCTTCATGTTGACCGTCATGGAGATTATTACCATCACTTACATTTAAAATATTTTTTTCAAGAGTAGCGCCATATTCCCAAGGTTCCTCGTTTTCTTCAGCATTTAAGCATATCGATGGAGGACTTTTCATATCTTCTACATCGTTTCCATCTATTGCTTTTATGACGTGCTTAGCCAGATCGTTCAACAGGAGTGCATCAAGCTATTGAAAAATATTTAGGTATTCAGTAAACTATGATATAAGAAGGCAGTATGATATATTAAGGAAGAAAGGTATAATGAAGTTATGATATTTTTGGATTTGCAAGAACATACTCGTAGGTACGACAATTGAAGAGGTAAATCTTTGATGTCATATTTATATATTTCTTTACATTGTGTTAATGCATTGCAGTTTAGTTAATATTCATATCTGCAAATGAAAATAAAAAGTAAAACAGAGATGACCTTAAACTCTGTGACATGTGGTTTTCCCGTAGTATTCTTCCAGATAGGCACTCGGGTAGAGAGAGGATGCTGAGTATCGTTCAACTGGTCGTACTCGGTCAAACTCAACCAGGTGGAGTTGCTGTCCAGCCGGAGTAGGTCAGTGGCCGCGATGGACCCGTCGAGAGACACGAAAATGAAGTGCTGGAAGTATTATTTATAAAACTCTATTGAAAAAAAGAACTCAACTGTGACTAGGGATAGGTAGAATTCGGGGCTATGTAGTTCTTCCCACGGCTCTACCATCTGTGCTACAGGAGCCATATATTAAAGCTGGATCTTGGGCGGCATAAAGTATTATACTATCTACGCGGTTAAATGCTGCATGTTATTGTCATTGTTTGAAAATAACATTTTAACCAAGTTACTAAGTATCGAAACTATAGAGACTGTGCGTAATGCGATTGCAAGAAAGTTTAACTTAGACTGTTAGATGGAAAATAGGAAATAATTACACGATAGTTATCGACGACATTCATCTGTTTTGCTTCTAGCATGTACTTCATAATCCGTTCCCCTCGGCAGTCTAATAACACTCTGTCCACTTTGTAATCTATCAACCCCTTGAACACCTGGAAAATTAATGGAGTTATAGTTAAGATTCTTTTTAACATTATGTATCAATAAAAGTTTGCCTTTTATAGGTAAAGCCCACAGCACCAATACAAAAATTAACATACCTCGTAATTAGATTCATCTGGGTTTAGTTTTCTCACAAAGAGGGGCCATTCGGTAGAATGTTCAGCAATTATTTTCTGGATTCGCAGTAGACCTAAAAAACCAAAAAAAATATATAAAAAGATGCAACTACTTTTACGTATTTTTTTTTCTCTTACCGAAATCATCTTCATAAAGCGCAGCAAACTTAGTCCAGCCGTACACACTCAGAAGTTTGGCATACGCTATCGCAATGTCGTCAGAATCTGGATAGAAGTTGATCGTTATTGGTTTAAATACTGGAGCTTCTTCCTCTTCTTCTTCTTCTTCTTCTTGTTCTTCACCTTCCTCTGCTACCTGTCTTCGTCTTCTTCTACTGTCTGTAGTGGGTTCTTCTTCTAATGGTTGCTCTTCTTCTTGAATTTCCTTAAATAAAATATTTGTCAATTTTAACATTATTTTCCATTAAAATAGCCTAAATATACAAATGCATATAGAGTCATGTAAATGCATATAATCCGGTCTTTACTAATAACATGATGAGAATCTAAAACTTACAAGATCAGGGTCGTATGGCTGCCACACTGCTTGCAGGTGCGGTATGTGCGCGCGCGCACACTGGTGGCGCACGGCGATGTCCGATATTTCACTCTGTGGCCCAAACACGGCTATGGGACGCTCAGCTGTATTGCACACTGAAAATACCGGGTGTAAAGAAAATTAGTTCTCGAGAAAGTAATTCAGAATTTAAGTGTATTTTCATTGGGTGGTCGAAAAAGGATCATGCCAGCTTTCGTTTGGAAGTTCGTCCTGTTTTTAACAGCTTTGCGTCACACTTGCAGGCCACGCATCAAAGACAAAGTTATATTTTTATAGATTTTAATTATTGCTTAACATTTAAGCACCGGAATTTTTTACGCAACACATAGTAGTTCTGGAGTTATTGAATGTTAAAGTAGGGCATCGAAAGAAACAAAGCTTTTTTTAAATAGAGAATGAAAATACTTACACTCATTCCACACAGCGTAGCTGTCAGTTCTGTTTGGTGTGACCAGCACGGCTCTCAGGCGAAGCGACTCTTCCACCACGTTGTCACAGCTCTCGTTCAAAGCCAGCATCGGCACCTTGTCGCTTTCTTTGAAGATGCCCACTGAAAAATGTCAAGTTATGATAATAGCATACCTTTCTAGAAGATTCATGCCTCAAAAAATTAAGTTGCAGTTTTTCAAACACAATCATGCACCTACCTAATGTCGTCAGTTTTTTATCAAATACTACTATTTACGAATAACATATAAAAAATACACTGAAATACTGAAAATAAAAATATTGATTCAGAAGACACTTACCTATATTAAAATATGTACTTTCATCTGCAACATACATTTTGGGGAAAGGTGCACTTTCGTGCAAAAGCAAACAAAGCAGTAAAGAGTACCGCCACATTTTGAGTTCAGAATTCAGATTGCTGTTTCAGGTCAATCCGCCCAAGTCATAAAACGATCGCCTGAAATATCTGCTCTGATGAAACGATCACTCCACTGGTATGTTTGTTTATTGTATTTTATTGTTGTTTAACGGCATGTCTATACTCGTAAAACTCATTATCTAGAACTTAGTTTTATCGACTAGCTCCCGTGAAGCTCTTGTGATTTCGCGACTGCCTGTCAGGGCAATATTTAAGTTCCAATCAGATTTATTCCAAAGGAATTGCCTGACACGCTGCTGTCGCGGAGTTCAGAAATTACTAAACTTAAATATCAGCCAATGGTGGAGACACACAGTTAACCGCGAGATGTGACCTAAAATTGTTTTCCAAAAATACTCTGAGTTTAGACGCGCGACGTCGCGTCTGTGCGTCTGAGTCGCGCCGCATGCGCGCTCTAAACAAAACACCTAACCATAATAATGGCGCTTTTTAGGAAAGTAATTATAGTTTTAATTATTTTTGCAAGTGGTGGATTCTCATCGGAAATAGACATTTATCCTATAGGTACGTACCAATTATCATATATCTAATTAATTGCATAGAGCCACGGTTTACGTAGACTCGTAAAAGTAGATAGTGTTTATAATTAACTGAAGTTTATAGATCTTTTAGATTTCATTGCGTTTTTCCAGCTGGTCTCTTTGATTCGGAGAGTTTGAAGTCAGAAGAAATATTTAGGAAAGCAGCAGAGGCTGAACATAGTACACAATCTTACGTTGGAAGAGTGATTCAACCTTCAGTGATAGATCCTGACACCTACTCTTTATCTTTAGAAGGTATGTTTGTCATTACAATTATTTGGCAGTAAGAAAGTACTTACAAGTTATAAAACACAAGGGGCAAAAAGCACTTTGTAGTACTTATTGTATTTTTTATTGCAGTTTGCACAAATACAACCCCTTCCTCCAACGCAGTTGTGGCGGTCATAGACGCTCGACCTACGAATGGAATTTGTGATATCATCTGCCTCCTTTGTAATAGGCTCAATGTAAGTTTGACAAAACAATATTAGGAGGGAGATTTCTACATTTATATTAATTACACATCTATATAATAATAATAAGTAAAGCTACTTTAATTCAACTACTAAAGGTAATTAATTCGCAGGTAGCTTATAAGTACAGTCCAACCCATAACTTTATAAAACCCTTCCTACCCGTATAAACATATTAAGTTCTTTTATGAATTGATATATTATTTGGTACCAAAATATTTAATTAAATTCACCCTCTATAACTTAATGATAGCTTCTTTCTGTCACAGTGTGTGGCACCACTGAGTTGATAAACGGCTCGTGCTCGATCACTTATGGCAAGCAACATAATAGTAACCTAGCGGTGAGACCTATGGTGTCAGTGTTTATGAATGGCATCTGTAATTTTAATTTGTGTTTTTCAGATAGTCCACTTGTCGGTGGACTGGGAACCAATTGACACGTTGGCTGATAATCCGTTCACTTTGTCGTACTACCCCCCGCCGCACCGCGTGTCTGCAGCATTTGCAACACTCATCCGTGATCTGGACTGGGATAGGTTCACCATTTTGTATGAAGATGAGAGCAGTAAGTTTAAATATAAATACTGCTACTGTTTTGCACCGCCATTGCAAATTTTTAAACGATGACTTAGAGGCAGAGGTAGTCGGGAACATAACAATATTTTCGTTAATATAAATTCGACGACACCTTTTCTAAGTGATTTCTATTATGATGGACTGTCAAAGATCTATACATTTTTCGATTATTGTTCTAGGTATATCATATTTATGTTTTCATCTAAGTAAGCACTTGTTTGTTTTTATAAACTCTTTGATCTGATAAAATTCTGATATTATTATTTTAGGTTTCGTGCGTCTTCAAGAGATTATAGGGTCATGGTCTCACTTGAAAGATCCTATCACCTTTAGGCAGCTCATCCCATCATCTTCAGGTTTAGATAGAGCTAACAGAGAAACCTTCAAGTACATTTTGAAGACTGCTCGCATCACGCGTCATGTCTTGGACTGTGCGGTTGAGAATATAATTGGCTACATGCAGGAGATCCTTGAAGTAGAGAATTCAACACAATACCAGGTAGGTAGGTGGATCGCACACTTAACGCACGATGGACCGCTGAAATATCGCAGCATTCTGTCAGATCCATACTAGACATGTCAATCACCATACTAAAACCGCTCAACCGCTCTTGACGCAGCGCTTTCGCAACGTCGTCCGTCGAGTGCGGTTTTAGTATGGGAGTGAAGTTTCTAGTATGGACCTAACAGACCGCTGCGATATTTTAGCGGTCCGTCGTGCGTTAAGTGTGCGATGTGCCGTAGAGTGCCACAGGTATATTGATTAACTAGGAACTTTTTTATGTGGTACCTTGTACATATGCTACGAAATTGAATAATGATTGCCTGTCTCGTTAGATTTATAACTGTAGCTTACAAATATTTCAGAGCTTCATCTTAACAAATTTGGATGCACATAAAATAAACCTGTCAACAGTCCCCAATATGATGGCAAATATTTCTACGTTTCACATGATGTCCAGCTCCGAGTCTGATATACAGGTAAAGAATAACGACTATACATACATACATATATCACGCCTTTATCCCTTGCGGGGTAGGCAGAGTGTTAACGGTCGTAAGAATACGTTCGCTATCGCCACGTCTGACATTTTTGAGGATTGTTTCCAAGGGTGTTTCAGAAAACATGTATATCACTAAAGTGACAGGTTGTCAGCCTATCGCCTAAAAATTGTAATACACCAATACTCTCGAGTCCCTTAGTCGCCTCTTACGACACCCGCGGGAAGGACGTGGGGTGATGCTATTATAAGCCGGCATCACACGATAACAACTATACTATACTAACTATATGAACTAAACTGTGTTGGTAACTAATGTGTAGGTAAATTTTGGTGTCAATTACACTGTCTGTAAAACTTGTCTAGCTTGCTGTATTTGAGAAAACTGTTTTATTTTCAAATGCGTAGTTCTTAAATTTGATGATTCGTTTTCTTTATCTATAAAAAATTTGCAGCTAAAAGAAGCTCTAACAAAAGATGCGCTAACGCACCTGAGCAAGGCTATAACGCAGATTCGGGACGAGGTAGCGGTCGACCCCGCGCTGGCGGCTGAGTGTGGTGAAGATGCTCCTCCGCTGTGTGCTGACAACAAGGATCCCTGGCCTTGCGGGAATAAGCTACGTGAAGTTCTAGCGAAGGTATGTATTACTTAGTTACCATCAAAGAATTCACTTCAACTGCGCTTTAGAGAAGAGACGGGAACATATCGATGGTTGGACAGAATTCACGGATGTTCCTCCTACCTGTTGTATTAGTAAGATAATTTGTATTAGTAAGACTATTATTTTGAATACGATTTCATATATTTCACGCTTTTTTAACGCAGCAGTAGAATTTAAACTTCAAGTACATATAAATTATATCTAGTATAATTTGTCATCTTATTGCAGGTAAAGGTAAACAACGGTGAAACAGGCCCGATAGAAATAGATGACAATGGGGAAAGAACAAATTTCGAATTAAATTACGCTAAAATTGACACCAATGGCATATTTGCATATGCTGGTAAATGGACATCGCAGACTGGCATCATTATGAAAGAAGCTGTACCCGATAGATCTCAGACGAAATCTGGTGTTATAAGAGTAAGTATCATAACAGAAGGACCAAATTAATAGAACAGAGTACAAATAAATAATAATTATATGTTACCAAATTTTGTTAGGTAATAGCAAGAAAAGGTATGCCATATTTTAATATTACTGTTGATGAAAACGGAGAAGATGTGCCACGTGGTTATGCAGTTGATCTTATAACTGAAATATTTAAAGTAATAGAAGAGAAAGAAAGCAGTTTAAAATTTAAACTGGAATTCCGAGAAGTAAGGGATGGCGCATACGGAAATCCAATTGAGGGTTCAAAGAAATGGAATGGTATTATGGGTGAACTGATGGAACACGTAAGTATTGATTCTTTATAATTATTGATAGTCATAGTAATTTAAATTTCATTTTCAACTAGGAAAATTGTCTTCGCGATATTCATTGATTCTCAATTTATTATGATTTTTACAGACAGCTGATTTAGGGATCTGCGACTTAACAATCACATCGGAACGCAATTCAGTTGTAGATTTCTCTACACCATTTATGACAACTGGTATCAGTATGCTTTTCAAGGAACCGGAGCCGGAGGAACCTGACCAGTTTTCATTCATCAAACCCTTGTCTGTGGACGTGTGGTTGTATCTAGCTACTACGTATATTATTGTGTCTTTTATTTTTCTTATTTGCGCTCGGTAAGTTGCATTTAAGCCAATGCTTTTACTTTTCATTTCAACTGTGTAACTGAAGTTGATTAATTTTGGTAGAAATATGGAGTACATACCTAACATTCATGTTTTAGAATGAGTCAACTGGACTGGGTGAATCCGCATCCTTGTAATCAGAATCCAGAAAATTTGGAAAATATTTGGAGCTTCTACAACTGCACATGGTTTGCCATGGGCACTATAATGACTCAGGGTTGTGATATTTTACCAAGGTAGGCACTTTTATATTGTTATCTTTTGACTTACAGCTGTTTCCATTGAGGTGTTTTTACGTTGGTTTTCATTACAGAGGTTTAGGGTCACGATGGATTGCGGGTATGTGGTGGTTTTTTGCAATGATTATCACTGCGTCGTACACCGCCAACATGTCAGCTTTTTTGAGTAATAGCCGCCGTAGTAATGACATCAAGAGTGCCCAAGATCTTGCCAATCAAAATAAAGTTACCTACGGTGCTGTTAACAATGCTTCTACGTACAAATTTTTCCAGGTAACTACTCGTACATTAAGTGTGCGAATCTACTAAGAAAATTGATGGCAATGGATTTTTGTTTTATGTGATGTTTGATGTAATTTCAGAACTCCAATGATACGACATACGCAAAAATATGGCAAAATATGGTTTCCTTTAAGCCAACCGTATTCACGAAGTCGAACGAGGAGGGTAGGGACCGCGTGCTTTTGGGGAAGGGAAAGTATGCGTTTTTCATGGAATCGTCCATGATTAAATACTACACTGAGAGAAATTGCAAGCTGCGGATGGTTGGAGCACCACTCGATTCCAAGGCTTACGGTATTGCTATGCCTAAGAGTAAGTGAAATGTTTTGGTTTCTAAATGAATACTAAGCATATTCTTAGCTGATGGCTATTACTGTGAAGAGATAGGAATACTTATTTCTACATTCGTCTTCTTTTCTCTTCTGTTTTAGATTTTCCACATAAAAAGAGGATAGACGAAGCAATAATACAGCTTCAAGAATCCAGAAAATTAGCTGAGTTGGAAATTAAATGGTGGAAGATAGAAGATAATAATGGAAACTGTACAAAGGTTTGTATGTAAAAGTTTAGTAGGAATTATCCATCTACAAAGACCTAATCTGATTTTGGTTGTCGGAAAACCACACACAAAATAATGTATTTTTTTACAGAGTGCAGAAGAAGAGGTAGGAGAAGGTTTGCAGATGAAGAATACAGCCGGAATATTCTTGATGCTTGGTGTAGGCGGTATACTGGGCCTCATAGTAGCTATTATCGACTTTTTGATACATGCAAACAAAATAGCAGTCAAGGAGAAGGTAAACTTTGACGCCCTATAAGAGTAACGTATTATAATTTTGAGCTACGAATATGTAAGTTCGTTCCAAACATTTTTACAATAAGCTAAAAATAATGTCATTTTGTTATTACGCATGTAATATTTCTTCTACAAAGAGTAAGTAGGACCTTGAGAAATATACATAGACTTATAATATACTAACGAAATATTCCATTTCTGTCCTAATGGTCCTTAGGGTCTTTCTCACGTAGATATGTGTTTCTGTTTGACAGGTGACATTCAAAGAAGCCTTGTTGAGCGAATGGAATGCGTCGCTAAACCCGCGCACGCTGGCCAAGCCGGCTGCTCCACCACGGTCGGCAGCAGCATCGTCGGAGTCTCCCTCACCGCTGCTCAGGGAACGGTCCACCTCACGCGCAGTCTCCGTGCTGAGGGCAGCTTCGTCGTTCATCAACTTTGATGAGATATACTAACCCGCTGCCAAGCTTTTTGGTCATCAGCAGTAGCATCGTCGGAGTCTAAACTTTGACCGGATCTGAAGTTCATTAAACCATATTCCTAGAAGGTATATTTCGAAGCCTATTGATAACCTAATATAATTATAGTTCAGTGTCATTATTTGTAACTCAGATTTCAGAAGGATAAACAATTATGCTAAAAAACAGCTGAATGCGTCATAAGCGGGCTTTTGTATTTTTATAACCTAAGCAAAATAGTTTTTATAAATCTGCGATTGATATTTAATTTAAATCTATGTTTACGTAGAATATGGTATCAACATAGTACGGTGAACAAAACTTTCCAATATATTAACTTACGTAACGTAGTGTTTGTGTTTTTACAGGATGCTATTATTGTAGATATGAATGACTTTTATCAAATTAACTAGCTGGTGCCCGCGAACTTCGTTTCGCTAACTTATTATTATTATGTTGGTAGGTGTCTATGTCTATGTACCTACTTTAGACAGACCTTTGACCTTAGGTCTGAATTCATTTTGATTAAAGCAAAATCAGAGGCAAGAGTTTACAAAATGAAATATACCTACCTAACACATTTTATTTACACTTTACTTTACAGGCATGTTACAGCTATTTCTACAAATAATATTATTTATTATACATTTTATTATTTTACATTTTATGTACAAAGTTCAAATGTATCTACAGTTTATTTATGTACAATATTTATTAAGTTTACAATATTTCTTTGTACACTACATTCGCTGTTTTCTCTCAGCGGTTAATATAAATAGGCCTGCAGCGCTAGTAACCCGCTCAGTCCGATCAGTTCTTCCCAGAACAACTCCTTAGCCCAGTCTCGCCCCAAGGGCGTGATTGGGCTGGTTGTTTGAACAACCAATCAAAATATTTCCGGGTGAGCACGTGCTCCCCACCAAGCCGACAGGCGTAGTTTTGACGGCCCCGTGGCCGAAAACGTAAAGTCCACCACAAAAAATAAAATAAAAAATAGTAACCCGCGAAAAAGCCACGTACAGCTGGCCGTGGGAAAAACAACTTGTTCTCAGGTCCACTCCAGCAGCTTTCAGCGTTTGTCCCTGTGACTTATTTATCGTCATAGCAAAGCAAGTAGCCACAGGGAATTGTGTGCGCTTGAACTGAAATGGGAAATTATTGGGGATGCGTGGTATACGCGGTATAAATACAGATTCACCGGCGCCACAGCCAGTCAAAATCTCTGCTTCGATTAAATTCCTCTGTAAAGCACGCACTTTTAGTCCGATTCCGTTGCATAATTTCGGTGGGGTGAGATTCCGAAGAAGCATTATTGGAACACCGACTTTAAGCTTGATCTCGTGAGCTGGTAGACCACTTGCCGAAAGTTAATTTAGAAATTCGATTGGGTAATTTGTCGCGTCGTCCTGGTCAACAACATTGTTAAAAGATGTGTATACCACTTCATCTCCAATAATTTGCGCTAAGATTCTGTCATTAATGGCAGCCACTTGCTTATTCTTTGGGGTCAGTATGGCGCGTTCACATAACCAAGAATTTTCATGGTCTAATATGGTTTGAAGTTGGCCAAATACAGACTGTATTAGTTCCTCTTCTGAGGCTATAACTGTACCCAGTAACTCAGAAAGTCTTATCTGGCCATCGTCTACTAATTTCAAATCTAAATTCAAAACCAATCAGTAAGCAAAATCGAAGTCCGTAAAGAATTGCAGATGTTTGTTATAATAATTCAACAAATTCAATATTATCTCAATTCAAAAAAAATATTTCTTTAAGGTTAACGCCGCCTGCCAGTGGCTCTTTATATAGTTGTGCAGGAAACATTCCGTTAGCGCGTTTTACAAAACTAACAGCGACATCTATGATTTTTTTTTGTTAACAATCTGGTTCTATAATTTTTGTCAATGAATGGCATTATTTATGATTGGTGGTCTTTTATGTATGATTATTATGAACCAAGTGAGATAGTTGCCTGTGTAAATGGAAAACAACCTGTAGCAACTCCGGACTGCCACCGATTTGTAAATCATTCATTTGTTAGGTGCGAAGCCATTTCGACGCTTGGGTGGGACTCGGGTTCAACTCGCAACTTTTTGCTAGACTATAATTAATTGGTTTATTTACTGTTATTTTATTATTATAGTATACACTTCGTACGCGGCATCTATAAAATTATTTCGGAACAAATTTGTATCTCGCTTCGCCGAACCAGTAATGGTGTTTTCCTGTGGGAATGAGATATTTTCCCGAAGTAAAAAGTATCCTAAATGTTGACCCGAGTAATAAGCTACCATTGTACAAAATTTGGTAGAAATCTGTCCAGTGGTTTTTACGTGAAACGCTAACAAACATACATACAAACAGACAAACAGACAAAAAATTTTTTAATCATCGTTTTGAGATCTATAACTTAAACTGAATTAGAAACAAAAAACCTTTTTTTAAACTATTCAATGTACAGAATTGGTTCAGTTACTGTTTTATTATATGTATAGATATTGTTAATTATTATATTAATATTAAATACATCTGTTAAAATATTTGGTTTTATTTAAATACATCAAGTCGGAATAAGTCCGCAGCAGATCGAAGAACTGATGAGGCTCTGGAGCCAGGGTTGGATTCTGAGTTTGAGGAGGATTTGGACTTGTCATGTTCCACGGGTTTCTCGGTCTCCCAGAAACTCAGCGCAAATATCAACTCCGCCCAAAATGCCTCCGATTGCGTCATCTGGAAATATCGAATATTATTTAACAAATGAATAAATAATATCAAAATGAGTGTAGAGTAAGCAATATTGTCACAATTGATGAATCAAATTCTTGGTGCATAGCTACAAAATGAGACAGACAGGAGAGGATTTCAGTGATTAGTAATTTAAAAATGTTTCTCTTTGGAAACTTCAGGCCTTCCTTTCGTGTTTCATACGATATAAATACGCAGCAACGTCTGTAAATCGGCAAATATACGTACGTTTCATTGCATTAAAAAAAATACCTACATCACCAAAATAAACATCACGCTTAGGTACTGTAACCCTTCCTTACCTTTTGTTCAACGGCAACGTCTTTGATATGCCATAGGAACTCCAGAGCGCCAAGGCCGGCCGCCATCCCGCAGCCTATACCCAGTACCACGAAAACACCCCCCACGTTGTCAACACCAAGCTCCCCTGCATTTGCGTCTTCGCCGGCTTCAGCCTTAGAAAAAGAGAAAAATAATTCTATATTGGATCAAATTCGGCCTATATCAAAATCAAAACAGCTGCTTTGTAATACTTACAGCACATCCTCCCTCGCCTTCTTTTACCTTCCACCATCGATTTTTTAGCTCCATTAGTACTCCACTTTCAGCTAACTTTAGTACTGCATTGTCAACTGCTGTACGGTAGGAAACACCTGGAACATAAATTCAAAAGAAACCGTTTGTTTAACAGTCTGAGTACCTACAATCAAAGTTTGTGTGGAAGCTTTTTCATTTGACACGTAATACAACTTATAGAGGGTGTGTAAAATTCTGTCACTAGGGTTCATCTGGTCGTTGGACGACTCGGTGTCCCACACGAAAAGAAAAGAAAAGAAGAAGAGAGGCTGTTCATTTAAGTACGTAAGCTCACGAGTCGGTACAGTATCGATACAGGACAAAAAATCTAATTAAAAACTTACCAAACGGCATAGCTATGCCATATCCTTTGGAATCTAGTAAACCACCGACTTGCATCAAGTCGCAGTGCCTCTCGAGCTGATACTCAATGGCCGTAGACTCCATGAGGAAGGCATACGTCCTTTTGCTCTTCAGCACCCTCTCGACACCTTCGTCATTGTTCTTCAAGAATACAGAGGGACGTGCTGAGTCCATGGCTGCCCACATCTTTTGGTAGGTAGAGTGGTTGGATCGCTTGAAAAAAAAGTTAACAAGCAGTCCCATTGATGTTATTTCTGCAGACACACTAATCACTTCTTCAAAGATTGGATTGGATGAAATGGAGGATTCCTTTTTTTTACTTATTGGTAAATCGTCACAATCCCGTCACCTTTTTGACCAGTCATTATTGTTAAGACAATTTTTTTGTTTATGGCATAATAATATTAAAAAATATAGTTGCAGATTACCCGCAACTTGCTTTGAAATTTGATTTGAATGAAAACAACTTTTCGACTTACTTTAAAGAACGACCATGTAGAGCCACCGTTCACGGTCCCATACTTGATCTTGGTCTGCATAGAGAGGTCTTCCGCGCTTTTGATTGAGTCATCCATGGCCGCGTTGGTAAGGAAAGCAGCCAGGTTCGCAGTGTAAGAGGAGCACATGATGAGAGCAAAGAACCACCACATGCCGGCCACCCAGCGGGTCGAGTAACCCCTTGAAAAAAGATAGAGGCAATGAACGTGCAAAACCATACTAGTGAATTCGATTCAGGGGCAAAAAAAGTGTGTTGCGTACCAAACAATGTCCTTACTTTGGTAATATATCAGATCCTTGAGTCATAATAGATCCCATAGTAAGCCAACAGGAGTTTTTGATATGCCAAATGTTTTCTAACTCCTCAGGAGATTTGTCACATGGATGCGGGTTTTCCCAGTCATTTGGACATAATCTGGAACAGAATAAATTGGATCATAGTGATTGTTGTAGTAAAACTTTAAAATATTCAACATTTTACTTACCTAGCTAATACATGCAGTAGTAGTGAAATCAATAAATAAGCACCCGCCATGTAAATCCATACATCTACTGAGAATGGTTTTAAAAATGAAAATAATTCCGGTTCAGGTGGTAAAGGTTTGGTATATAAAATACTAATGCCCAAAGTCATAAATGGAGTTGTGAAATCTACATAAGATCTCCGCTCATAAGTTATGGTCAGATCACAAATAGCAAGGTCGGCTTTCTGAAAAATGAACGTCAAATAATCACAGTACGATGGAGATATGTGTATTTAACAAGTAATTTTATTTTGCCGTGTGATGCCGGCTTAGAATAGCATCATCCCATTTCTTTCCTGTGGGTGTCGTATGAGGCGACTAAGGGACTCGAGGGTTTCGTGTATTACATATTTAGGCGACAGACTGACATCCTGTCACTATAGTGATACACGACTTGTCTGTAGCGACCCTCAAACATTTGTCAGACGTGGCGATAACGGCCGTAATTTTACGGTCGTTAACGTTCTGCCTACCCCGCCAGGGATATAGGCGTGATTTGGGTGTGTGTGTTTATTTTAGAACCACTACTGATAAAAATATTTCATACCCTTTCTAAAAGATATCCCACTAGACCATCCCACTTTTTAGTTTCCTTATTAAATGAACCATAGACATTTCCTGGCACAATTATTAGCTCGTAGTTCAAACCCAAAGTAACTTTCAATATTTCGTGGATAAGATCTTTGGAATAACCTTCGTATCTGTCATTGCCAATCAGTTCTTGCCCTTCTTCTGGTTTTCTTTCTGTTAGATACGGTGCCCCAATTCTTGTCACCACTCGAAATATCTTGTTTTCCCATTTCTGTTGCTGCTCTTTTTCTGTTTCATCAGCTGATCGTGTATATTCAAAACCAGTCTCAATATTCCATTGTGCTATTTTATTAAATCCACCATTTGATAGCTCCATTATGTCTACATCAAAAACTGTTCGTTGACCTGATGTGCTGTCTAATTTAAGTAAACCAGTTATTCCTTTTACTTTATTTTCTGGATCCTTAAAATTAATATATTAAATTTAATAAAAATAATTTTGTAAGCATGGACACAAGAAAATGTGCATTTTCATGTATTTATTAAACTTTACCATTTTATGATTCAGCAAAAGCTCGACAAATTCTGGTCCTTGCGTCCAATTGCCTCCTTGACCACATTCAACGAAAAGTTCATCAAGAATAAAGTCATCGTGAGGGAGTTCTACTGTTTCAGCGATCAGTTTTGCTGCATCAGCAGCCAACGCAGCTTCCACCTAAAATATGGGTGACATGTTAGCTAAGAAATCAACTTGATGGGCTGGATTCAAAACTTCAAATACCATTATCTGATGTTTTTCTGTAGCTACCGCAATGAGTAAACCGTTAAGATAGGCAGCAGTAACTATGCTACTAAAATTTATCATTTTGTGATCTAAACCCGAGTCTCAAAATAAAGGCCTTCACGTGCTTTATTATCACCGAATTTTAAGGTATAATACTACCTATAGTTACATACACACCACCTTTTTCTTTTAAAGCCGCAATAGATACCTAGTGTAAATAATCTTCAGTACATTTCACATACTCACAGTGATTTTTCGTGTGATATTTGGTATGATGGTCTTGTCTATCCCCTCTATTTGCTGTGATCCCCAATCGGCTAAGCTTGTAGTGGCTAATGCTGAGTCTTCGCTGTTGATGATCCTTAGACACGTAACATTTGCTGCAAGGTCAACTCTCAAGCTCTCCAAGTCTAATGTTTGGGCATCTATTGATGTCAGTAGGTATTCCTGTTCATGAGAGGTGATTTATTGGACACAACAACTAAAATTTAACATAATCATAATAATAAGAATCTACTAAAGTTCTTAACTTATTTTACATCTTATTGTCCCACAGCTGGGCAAAGTCCAATCCTAGAGTCTATTTCTACTTCAAGCTGTTTTGTCAACAAAGTAATTTCTTGAAAGTTGCTTGTTTTTTACTTTATAGCTTTATAGTCATTTACACGATATGATTATTTTCAAAAAGTTCCTGTACCATATAGTCTTCAAAGAAGGCCACCTCCTGTGCTTCCCTTAAATAGTCAATGATTCTTTCAGCAGCACAGTCCAGGATGATCCTGGTTTCTCCCAGAAGCTTCA
Organism: Keiferia lycopersicella; assembly: GCA_029255805.1. NCBI lineage: Eukaryota > Metazoa > Arthropoda > Insecta > Lepidoptera > Gelechiidae > Keiferia > Keiferia lycopersicella. The sequence goes on along the minus strand of JARACZ010000009.1, from coordinate 8,255,534 downwards.
AAGATTTCAACAGAGGCCTGTTGTCTCCACCAGGAGTCAATCTCTTTACTACCCATTTGTGCTCTGGGTTTGCGTGTGTTAGTATTTCTTGCAGCCTTATGAGTCCTGCAAGATAGTGGTCTCTTAGTAAAAGGGTCGTTGGACGACGCGGTGTCCCACACGAAAAGAGAGAGAGTAAAAGATACATAAATAACGAAAGATGTGTTTGGTACGTTAAGTCGAAGGATTGAACTCTCTTTCAAGGTGGGTAAGATCGGAAGATATAGAAGGACCTGATTTTTATCAGGTCCTCAATGCGGCCGAGCACTGGCAATCCCTGGTCCAATTACAGTGCAACCAACAACTTATGATATGAAATCGACATGACTACATGGTAAAGAAGACTTTCCGAACTTCGACAATCGAAGTTTATATTTCAAAACCTGATAGATTGGGAAACTGCTTACCTTGGTCGTCATCATAAAGCAAAGTGTAACTGGTCCAGTCGTTGTCCTTAATGAAGTATGCTAAGGCCTTGGAGAGAGTGACTGCCTCTGGGTACAGGTTGATGCCTGGTGGTGTCGGCTGCGGCATGCCTCTCAAACGAGGTGGCCGCCATGTTGCCTAAAATAACCAATGCCATAGTCAGGACATTGCAATCACTCACTATACTTAAAATTTACCATTGCGTTGCAGTATTAAAATTAAAACTATTGAATTTGACATTAAAGATTCCACCACCACCACTATCATTACCTCTCAAACTTACAAGTGTATGTATAGTAATTCTACTGATGATTTTTGAACAAAGAAGATAAACATTATGATTTACCACACCCTCTACTCGAGAAAACGTTTCAACTAAATAATCATCAACGTCCTAAAAACAATGTTACACAAAATTTTCCACGTTATTTATTGGAAGGTTATATTTCAAACAAAAACAGGAAATAATATCGAATACCCAATATTGGCACCCCACAAACAATTTAATTAAAAAAGTGCTCCAATCGAGCTTCACTGATATTAAAAAATGTACCAACAAAGCAACCATAACAAAGAGCGATTGGTTTGCTGAAATATAAAACTTAATTTACGTGAATGAACCTACTCGGCACTACTTACCAATTGCAATTGGGTTTATTAAAAGGTTCGTAATACTCTACGAAGCTCTAGTAAGTTTAAAACAGTCAACACTTTTCAGGCCTTACCACAAAAAAGTTAGACTCACGTTGAACGCGTGTATAGCATTTCTTTGTATGAAGTTTTATTTTTTAAAAAGCTTTTGACTCGAGTCCAACATTTTTGTGGTAAGGCTCTTAAGATTTTAAATACAAATCTACTATATCTACATATTCAAAAAAGAAAATGTTGAATACTAATTACAGTCCCTTTGCAGGCAGGCAAGTCGGTGACCAAAATGCTTTGTCATGAATCATTGTTGGGAAAAAGCCCGGGAAAGCCTTATGGTTCGTTAGTTAGCAAGTTTCCTTTCGTCCCTTGGCGAATAATTAAGCACCAAAACCGCAGCGGCAAAACCGAGATGATGAATTTGCGATTCTGAGGCCTAAAATTTATAATCCTAACTCAAAAGTGATACGTTATGGATTTGACAGCTCTATAAATAGTGTTTCTGCTAAATAAAACAAGATTGTTGTGTAAAATCGTTTGATCCGCTTGTATCGAACGATATACTGAGCAATTCAAACCGATGATTGAACAGGTGATTTTAAAAACAGGAGGATTTCATTGTTGGGACGCAAAGATAAAAAGATTGATCTAGAATCGATGAAAGATAGTGTATGTAAGCTTGGTCTATTTTTGGTCTATTAACTTTTCCATAGAGTATGGCGACAAGCCCTCTTCTAGACAATTACATCAAAATGTTTTTGGTGGGTAATTTATATGTAAGGTGCCTTAACAGCCACAACAGTCCACTGCTAGACTTGGGCCACGCAATACTCACCACGCTTGGCAGACGGATTGGCGAGCGCAGTGTAAGATGTTGCATTCGCAGGGAACGCTGCTGCCCATTCCCTTGGTAATAATCCCTAAGTCGGTTTTTACTACACCCATAGATAGAATTGGGGTGATGCTATTCTAAGCCAGCATCACACGGCTAAGGTGATTATGTAAAGTGATTGCCTATAAATGTACCTGTATGTGCGGGATGTTCGCAGCACGACACTGGGCCTCAACGGCAGAGGCTGAAGTCGGGTCCGTCGGCCCGTACACAGCCAGCACGCCCTGCTTCATCAAGCGACATGCTGAAATTCAAGTTTACTGTGACATATGATAATTATACTTTACTTTATCGTATAGTTTCATTTACTTATGAATGAATATGCATACTCGCATATCACACCTTTATCCCTTACGCGGTAGGAAAAGTATTAATTGGCTGTAAAAAACCGGTTCTGGCGCCTCGTGTGACAAATATTTGAAGGCTATTTCAGAAACATATAAAGAAATCCTCACTTCCTTGATATGAATCTAATAATGATTGACGTTGAAGGAAACATGAACTTTAATTTGGTGATTATATTCAAACTGTTCTGTGCGGGATTCAAACTGTTTTTGTTCGAGTTCTAGTTACCGACAAGGGATTAGGAAGACAAACAAGGAACGAAATTCGAGGTGGCTTTAATGGAATCAAGTGAAACCTCGGGCGCGATTATGAACTTTGGCAGAGTTTAATCTTTGGCCCGCGGGATCTCTTTGTTCATTTTAATTCGCGACTCAAAATATTACCGGTTAAAGTTACTTACACATTGTTTTCAATTCATTTCCATTGTTTCTTCCAGTCTATTTTATATCAAACATTTAGGATGATTTAGGAATCGAATGTCACTGTCGCAGACAAATATGGCAGCTACAAGATACAAGAAAACATTCACGATGTGCATAGGGTTGTACCAGAAAAACAAAAGTCTATACCACTTTATATCGTCTTCTATTCTACGCGTGGTCAGTAGCTACTGTAGACCAAGTCGAGATAAAGTTTTGATTTACGTACAATGGGTGTTAAGCCACTACTTTAGTATAAATATAGTTGGAAAATTTATAATTTGGCTTGCAAACCTGCTTTAGACGCTGCGAAGCTGTCTCCATACTGAGCATGCTCTATTATTGCATTGAAGGAGTACTTATGATTGGCATTCATATTGTGCCTGTTCAGGGCCGATAGAAATGCAACTTCGGCCACTGTTCCTGGAGGAAATACGGCACCTGAAATGTTTAATTAGTTTGTATAAATTGCTAAAGTTGTACCCTGCATACTTTATTCTGATATGACCGAAAACGGACAAAGCTACGAAGTGTAGGCTAGGCTGGAACGTAGATATGTCCAGGCAACCGCAAACCTTACAGTTAGTATTCGTTGTCCTTTCTAAAATTTTCACTTCTTACCAACATTTATGGATTGTTTCTCAATGAAGCCAAATTTTCCTTCGACAGCTCCCAAAAGCAGTGCCGTTACTAAAACAGTCACGTACTTTCGCGCTGTAAACCAAAACAACAAAATATTGAAACTTTGCAGAATACATTTTAAACAATTTAATACTACCTAGGCAATATCAACTTGCAAAACTCGATTCACCGACTAAACTTCCGGCGAAGTTGCCCCGGGAAAACATAAAAGTAAAAAGTTGGTACTCGCCCCATTGGTGTAGCATTTTCGAGATGAGATTTCGCTGTATAAAAATGGCGAAGTGGAGCAATGAGATTCAGCGCTCGCAGCTGTCGCGTTACAAGTTCCGCTGACGACAAGGGGCTCTATGGACACATTTCGAACATTGCGTCGGATTGCGGAAGCACTGGACACTGGGAATATTGCAAATATGCCGAGTTGCCGAATATTCTGGACGCAGTGCACCCGGCCGAGCGGTCGCACGCCACCGGCACCCAGTCAACACATCGACGCATTATCTCGATGTTTAGCCAACTGAATTCACAATCTATATTTAAACGGAAACGGGATGGTTAATTAATTTTAGTTGACTGTACAAACTGTTTAACTAGGCTTGAATTTGTGAACCAACAATTTCAGCCGGTTTTAGACTGGTTGGTTGGCTAAACCCGCAATTATTATGTGTCCATAACAATGTGGTAAACACCATTTCAACTTCATTATTTAATGTGGAACGACAGCAAACAGAATATTAATGGGAACAACATATAATTATTTGCGAGAACATTTCAGAACACACGATGGGAATTCATAAATAAATGTAATTATTATGAAGCCGATGATATTTCACTGTTTGTATACTTATTCAGTTCAGCGTTGTAAAACAGCGTACCTACATTACCTCAATGTACATAACATTATGAAACTGTAATTGTATTTTTTTATACTAATAAACTTCGTCAGGATGTCATATTATGCTACACCTACGCAGTATCTGAATCTTCTTGATTTGTAATTGAAAGCAGATTTTTCCACTATGATAGTAATATTAAGGTGGATAAGAATCAAAGGTAAGCCGATAAGATGAAAAGCCGTGGAACTGTGGAACACTACTTATCTAATAAACATTTGCAAGTATCCAGTAGTTTACCAACAACATCTGACAATGTCAGACGAGGCAATAGCGACCCTCCAATCAACCCTCTACCTTTGCAAAGGATGAAGGCGTGATATAGGAGATATAATTTGAGCCGATGTGCCTTGACGTTTCATAGTCGAATCGGCTCAAATTATATTTCCTAAACTATAAGTATGTAAAATATAGGAAATATAATTTGAGCCGATATTTTACATTAGAAGTGTAATTTAGAAGCAGGTGATATCGACGCCCGTGGTCCAGTGACCACTGGCTGGCGTCCAACCTTGTCACCGCTGCTAATATTATCGCACGCTGCACAGGTACAATATGGGTTGTGGAAAAATCTACTACAAGTATTTTAAGGGTGAACAAGACCAAAAGAAGAACAACTTTCCCCAACATACGTCACAATATATAAAAAAAGTTTTAGACCTCCCATATAAAATGACTCTTTCTAGCCCGGAAGGGACAGGGGCGTGATGTGTGTAGGTGTGTATATAAAATGTACACGCCGACAAAATCTTTCGTCGATTGATTTCGATGTCCTCCTTGAGAAAAAAGACTCTCAGACTGGACTCGTAATACAAACAGTAACATTGAAATGAATTTTGAAAATAAAACAACAAAATAATAATTATTTTAGTCCTGGTTTAAAATCGGCCGGTGAAGCCACTATTTCGAAACCCGACCTTTAATTTCGACGAAATCTATCAGCCTATTACCGAAACAAGCTTCGTAATTCGGCGAAACACCGAAGTCGGCTTAGCGAACGTTTTCGTTCAGTAAGTAGGCAATTAGCTAAATTACCAGAGGCTATCTTCTTTCAGGTAAAATGTTAATAGAACTTAAAGCTAGCTAAGTGTCGGGTTCAGGGTTGCAGTAGGTAAACATCGACATTAGTAGGAAAATGCTTCTTTCGATGTCATTATTAATACATGGGTTTTTGGAAAAAAATCGTGCCTAAGGGATAGAAAATATATTTAAATAAGTAAGCATTTTTTATTCTCTAGCAGTCTGAAGTCAGTGCCACTGTACAATTAATATCAATAAAATACTTCACAAATCAATAACATGAAGCAGAAAGTATAAAACATAATAATAAAGTTCCTGATTGATATCAACAACAAGCTTTATACTATTTTTTAGACTATAAATTACAAACAATTATTAATTTTTATTTAAAGGTCCTATATAAAAAGCCATCAGCAACAAATTTTCTCATTCCCCTGCGTAATAGTAATAGCAAACAAATTTTCAGTATTTCAGATTGTTTTAACTCCACATTAAGAGACATTTTAAACGTTTGCAAAGTTTACGAAACTAAGAAATTGTAAAAGGAGGCACTTAATGAATCCTCCCACACCCGGTGTTTCCAGTAGATCAATCAAAGATACTTTATTGGTCATTATGCAGTAGATTACCTATAAAACACCCCAAATTTTTTGGGAATTAAGATATTAGTTCCTCTATTTCCCAAGTATTAGAATCAGACGGAGATACGTCTCATAACTGCGCTGAACGAGCACCGTAGATTCCTCACGTGACTGCGGAACCCTCAAATGGCATAACGGGGGTTGAGCTGAATCGAGGTTGACTCGTGTCTTGAATATTAACCGCCGAATTAGCGGTATAATTAAATTTGTTCAAAACTAAACCGTGACGGTACGACGCCCCTAAGTGTCTTAAACTTAGTTTGATTTAGACGAAGTTGATTAAATCCAGTTAGTTTCGTTTGGATTAAAAATGAAAATAGGTTTCAAGAAACGCGTGCGGTATTGGGTCGGATTAAATATCATCACATTTTAGGTGGCTAAGAAGGCATTGTAACAAATCCAGGAAACGTGTAGCAGCTTTCCCTGAGAAGACAATAATATATTTTACATTCACGTGGTGAATTGGTATGCGAAATACTCCTCGATAGAGGAGCAATATAATCTATTGTTGTATTGATCACTATAATCATGTGATGGATGATGTATAGGTACGAAAATATAACGAGAAAATATACTCGACAGACCACTACTGGACATGGGCCTCCCCAATTATAAGGTAGGTATTGCCAGCCATACCACGACATGCATTTGTGACCCACGGGTACAAATTAAGTGATAATATTCACGCGGTCGAATGCCAGATCTAAAATAGGATCGTACTCCTAGTTTGTTCTAAAATGAAAAAAAAAAACTCATTTTGTAGCAACAGCAGCAGTAAAACGAGAAAATCTGCATACCAATATAATTTATTTTAAAATGGTTACTTGTTTTTTTAGTAAGTAGCAGTGCACTACTATTTTAGGGATCGTCTAGAGAACAATTTCTGTGACCGTTTGTACTAAGTGCTTCTTATGCCCGCCGCATGTTTGTACAGTCAACGGAACAGTCAAATATACCTTTATACTGCATTCAACCCTTAGTAAGAGGAAATAAGCTTCAAAATACAGCTTTACCTGCGTCAAACCGTTCTGAAAGTCTGGCAGAGGGCCAGTGGTAGCACAGACTAGTCTCTTGTATATGAAATGTCATGACGTTTAAAAGATTTTTGTCTCAAGGGATTTTCAGGTCTGGGGTTCAGAGAAGTATCCTATTTTGCTAACATTCCTTTCTTCTTTCAGTACAAGTAGATTGTTGAAATATACTTATTACTGTAAGGAAAGCAAGTTACCCACCTGCATGAGTTAAAGTTACCATATAGGCACTTCAGTGATGCACTCTGACATTTCACAGTGAGGGCACTCTTCATATAGCTCATAAGTATCTGCTTAATATTAGGTAGATATATCTCTCCCAGAGACAAGTTAGATCTGTGGCCAAACAAGATCCATAAGCTATCAATATCTATCTCCCATATCGACCTAATAACGTACCTGTTGAATAATACATGTCGTCTCTTATTCATCTTTCGCTCAATACACGCCTGTAGATTTGTGTGTTTGAATAACAACGATGTTTACAGTCTGGCAAGCTGACAGTTTTAGGACAACCCCTTGTGAATACCTGATGAAAGGTTTGGCATCCCAAAGGGGCCATTTCAGACAGAATATGACCAAGCTATTGTTGGTCGTACAACTAATTTGGTAAACAGGATTTGGGACAAATTGGTCTCTCTGATAGGACTCTCCTTCAACTTATTGTTAGCTATAAGGGAATAATGATCTACTCGGGAATATAGATTGTGCTCTATTTTCTTGATAGTTTCTACAATAACACATACATACATGTACATCACGTCTTTATCCCTGTCCGGGCTAACAGACCGTTAACGGCCATAATAATTAGGGCGTTGTCACTACGTCTAAAAATTCCTATTTGATAGCCGTTTCAGAAAAATTATTCATCACTTAAGTCACAGGACTTAAAATTGCCAGTAGCTTAAAATTGTAATACACATAAAACCCTTGAGTCCCTTAGTCGTCTCTTACTACACCTGCGGGAACAAAATGGGCGATGCTATTCTAAGCCGGCGTCACACTGCTTTCAACAATAATACAGAACAAATCAAAACCGTTCAATAAAACAATTTAGTAGTTCATCAGCATCAAAGAGAAATAAAATACTTGCACGTCATACAACAAATACATATTCCACATACTTTTTTATTTATCTATCATGGGAATCTTATCGTTAGGAAAATAAATAATTATAAGACTGTCAAGTCAAAGTAGGATATTTCCTCGTCATAGATATATTGGATAGAAGAAATTTGATAATAACAAGGACTCGAACCCGATCAATCATTCATGAAAATATTAGGCCAGAGTGAGGAAAAATAAGGTTATTTTCGCAGCAGGCACGTGTAATAAAAAAACAGCCAAGGACGTGTCGGACACGCACTTATCCAGGGTTTCGTAGTCCTTAAAATGGTTTAAAAATCACTGCGATATTAGGCGTCCGTATATTATAATATCAAGTAATTGTTAAAGAACATTTTAATCAACACAAAAATATGTAAAGAAATTTTAAATTCAGTAGAGATTGTTATTCTTCTTCTTCTTAGCGTGTCGATGGCAGACACTACACCGTCGTAGCCCAGAGATTGTTATTGATTGAATTTGACTGATCTGTTTTTCATCTGCACTGTTTTTCATGGTGTTGTGTTTAATTTATTCTTAAATATTTTCTCGGGTTGGTGTTGCACCTGCGTTGAAGCTATGACACGTGTTTATATTAATAACCTGACAGTGGAATGGTTGAGTTTGGAGGAAACGCTCTTCCCTTTAGTACCTATTGCATTCCTTCGTCTTCTTATTGTATTCCTGTCTCTCGGCAAATTACTGGCACTGTTTGGGAAGAAAATCGAGCTATCTACTCCATGCGATGCAGACACAAGTAACCGTTCTATGATTAGATACAGTCAAGATCAGGCAGGGTTGTAGCAGCGGGGCCACAGTCTTTATTTTAATACTACAATGCAATTTCAATCAGGAGTGAGAGAAAATGACATGAGATCGTACGACAGCAGATGAAATTCAAAATGTGATGGATGACGGTTTTGAAAGAATCAGGAGAAGAAGTGGAGGCAAAAAGGTAAGGCTGGTTATAGAGCGGCGCGTCTCAGCAGCTGTGAAACGACATTCAGACGCGCGCGCTTCGTTGTGGTGTACGGTCGAATGCAGAGAATCATTATGCCAGCAAACGTAATCACTATATTAGCTATATACGTTATATGGAAAAGAGTGCAACAACGACGTCTTAAAAGATTGCAAGTCGACGCTACTGGCAATCGAAGGAGATCCGACCGCGGCGCGGCCGAGACGCGGCCCAAGACGCGTCACTATGAAACGCTACATACAATCTAGTGTAATGCGAGGCGCGCGCGGCTGGGCAGCGCTGCCGAGACGCGTCGCTCTGAAACCAGCCTAATAATATAGTAGGTGCTAAGCTACAGGGTTAGCAAAATTGGACTTTGGACAGTTCTTATGCCGGCAGCATAAGACCTACTTTGGCGGTTCAAGTCACTCGGATCGAGTGTCTAGTTATTAGACCAGACACGTGCAGGTGAGATTGACTGTACATACCGTACCAATGTAATAAAAAGCAGTTCAAAAACTAACACCCGACTACAGAACAGAGTTATCGCGCTCTAAAAAGTAAGAAACAAGAAATTATAATTAACTTCTTATAACGCAAATATTTATAGTCTACGAAATTTAACAAAAAAACACAAAAGATATATGAATTAATATTAAATATAAATTTATATTGATATTTAGGTTATAGCCGTGGTCGTATGTCACTGTAAAGTTCGGCAGTCAGTTGGTGACATACGACCACGGCTATAACCTAAATATCACTATAAATTTATATTTAATATTAATTCATACATCTTTTGTGTTTTTTTGTTAAATTTCGTAGACTATAAATATTTGCGTTATAAGAAGTTAATTATAATTTCTTGTTTCTTACTTTTTAGAGCGCGATAACTCTGTTCTGTAGTCGGGTGTTAGTTTTTGAACTGCTTTTTATTTTAATTATTTTGGAGTTGTAGGTAAATAAAAAATAACGTATTCAATATTCCAATAAAATCCAGATAAAAGTGCAGCATGTAAGTAATTTTAATGTACTTCAATTATCATAAACTTATGCTACGCAGTATGTAAGTGCCTTTCAAGTGTTCTCACTAACAAATGGAGTCCCTATAAGTGTACTATTTACCTACTTCTGTACTGCTATATTTTAGACTTGATACTATAATGTCAATACAAACTGTTAGTTCCTCCACTTAGGTCCGCATTTATAAATAGCGCTCTACTCTAAGATCGATCTCAAGAGCGACGTTGACAAATGTCAACAATACTAACAGCATCTTAAAGTCACACTCAAGATCGATCTCAGAGTTGATAAATACGGGCCATAATTATGTTGTCTCTAACCATTTAGTGGTCACTGAATAGTTTTTCTTATTCTAATTCTGATTATTAAATAGAGATGACAGTGCACACTAGTGCACAGAAGGTTTTTTGTTTGTACTTAGTATAAAACTTGAAATTAGGGTACACAATGAAATGTACACAATCTCTCTTTTCGTGTGGGACACCAAGTCTTCCAACGACCCGATGAGCCCTAGTGTCAGAATTTTTAAACCGCCTTCTACAAGTAGCAGGCTTCTGGCTTATGTACCTAACGACCGCCGTCTATGTGATGATAGACAGCAACCGGGACCTAGGGCTTAACATGTTATCCGAAACACGGAAACATCTTACTTACAGACTATCGAGTGGTTCAGCCCACAATGTCCTAACCATACTGAGAACAAATTCACAAAGTGATAAATAATAATAATAATAATAAAAGATCTTTATTTATCAACAAACAAATCAAACAAAGGGCAAAAAATATACATAATTACATAGTTGATAAAATGGATAAACCACTCAGCATATAAATATCAACTTTGTGAATGACCCACCGAGAATCGAAACCGGAACTTTCTGCGTCACATCGTCAATGTTATATTATATTAGCCTAAACTGTCCCACTGCTGGTCAAAGGCCTCCCGTCCCTCTTTCTGGGCTTTCCGGTCTGCGGCTGCTTCGGACCAGTTCGGATTATATTCAATTAAGTCATCCCGCCAGCGCTTTCTAGGTCTCCCTCTGCGGCGACGCTCTTCTGGAGTATAATCGGTAGCTATTTTGGCCCATCTTTCCGAGTGCATTCGACATACATGTCCTGCCCAATCCCACTTGAGCTTAGCGGCATTCTAGGCTTATGCGAGGAAATGCTTATAAAATTTGAATTTTAGGAGGAGTGATGGATGATGAGGCCAGTAAGCCAAATGATGACGGAGAAGGGAAAGCGGTAGCCACCCGCTTGGTCGGGTGTAGCGACCAGGGAACAGTCTGGTCCTACCGGACATATTTGGAAGTTGTATAGCGGCACAGAATAATAACTAGTAACTAGCGTTACAGAAGCTTTACTTCGCAATGGTTTTCAAAGAAATATGTACTCAATCTGATAAACAATATGATTTAATTTATCTCGCGATCCAGTCGAGCGCGTGTTCATTTACATACCTACCAAATTTTTTGAGGGAATATGGGCCTTCATTCATAGGACAACGGTTTATAATAAGTTATACGTGTATATACGTATTGGACTAGGGTTGCTTACTTCAAGAAACACACGACAGCACAGCACGAGCGTTTACTCCTACATGTGGCGGTCAACGCTAATATCGTTGATTCTTAAACGGTTTTAATCAGACTTTCAAGAGATATTCAGTTGGAAAACACGAATTTAAACAATTAAATACTACACAGTATCTTATCTTTTTGCTTTTTTCGTTTTGTAGAAAGTTGATCGTGGTCAAACAAATAGCGCGCGCTCGTGTCTTCTTTCGCTTGCGGCAGCCTACTAGATTGGGCCTTGCGCAGGGGCCGCCGCGTGTAGGTATGTTTTTCATACCTACACGCGGTATACCTACACGAGTGACACAGGCCTGATAGCGGGAACGATCGGCGGAAGCACTACGATACCGCGTTTCAGGACAGGACTTATTTGTGGAGCGCATGCGGTGATTATTAAATGAAATGGTGAATGACAAAATTGGACATTTTATTGGTAGTAATTCATAAGTGTAAAAACAATTGAAAAAAATATCAACCTTTCTAGTTCTTCAAGGGAGTTCGCATCATGAGGATTTTTGAGCAATTTATTTGTATACAAGTAACAAATAAATAGACCATCTCAAGTTCTCAACCTGCTAGAGGCGAGACGTAGGCTTGTCTCTTAAAGTGACTTTCCAAGAACTACAAGAACTCTGTCTAGAATATTCTTATTGTTTGTGAACCATCACCGCCCATTTGGGAAATCTACCGTAAACGCCGTATCATCGGTTGCAGCAGTTGTCGATTGGCAATCAGATGATTTATTTTGTTTTCTCTGAGTAGGGCAAGCCCCACTCAACATCACGTATCGACACTAGGCAAGCTACCTTAACTCTCCATGTCGCCGGTTGCAGCTGGTGTCGATTTACAATCAGATGTTTGCTTTCTTTTTTTTCCCTGAGGGGGCAAGAACCCCTCAACCCCCCGTGTCGGCGCTGGGTAAGGTACCATGAACCTTTGTGTCACCAGATTTTACCATTCTGTTTCCTGTACTACGTTGGCTGTTGATTTAAAACTCACCATAAAAAAACCTTATTATTTCTCAGAATACATTTTCATCCAGTATTTTACGTATTTATTTTGTGACCATAAACGGCTCGCTGGTTATCAAAATATTATGTGCATCAACACTCGATAGATCTTGCTAAAACATCTTAGATGGTATGTCATATTTATACGCAGAATGTTTTTGAGTAATATGTTTGTAAAATGCATTAATTCAATATCTTATTCAAACATATTTACATTTAACTCGATAGATCTTGGGCAAACATCTTAACTGGTATGTCATATTTATATGGCCAAAGTCATAATCTGATATCATTGTGAAGTGCATTAATTCATCATCTTGTTTAAGCATTAGTGACAGGCATGTCATATAAATATGCAATATGTATTACGTCAATCTTGGTGCTGCTACTCAAGCTACTCAATTCAGTAAGTCAGATTTCTCAGACAACAGATGTCGCTGTTAGTTTTCCTATTAGTTACTCTTTATATGCGCTATAGAGGGCGCCATATTCAATTGATAGTGACATGACACAGCCTATAACCACCGCGCTGTTAAGACGTTTCTAATGATACCTCATTAGTCAAGTTACGATAAGTAGTTTAGGAGTTAGGAGGGAACAGACGAAATTAATGCCACATACATACATACATAGCGGTCAAAATCATAACCCTCCTTTTTGCTTTGCCGTAGTCGGGTAAAAATAGCGCAATTTGTACAATTATCAAGATAATCATCAAACAAGCAAAACACAAGCGACGTCAAAAGATCTTAAATTACAAATTTTGTATAGTAATTAAGCTACGTTACTGATCGGGAAAACCAGAATCGTTCAAGCCTATAGTACGTCTATTCAGTCTTAGCTGTACCACAAAATATCAAAATGCATCGTGTTTCAGGGTTTGACAAACGTTGGTTTTTGTATGGGGACATGGTTTATACTTATTTAGTTTTTTTGTCATCTTTTATAATGAACTACCACCACCAGTTGTTGTCGGTCTCTATGTATATAGTTTAAGCTTCAGAAGATATACTTTCGATGCAACACATCACTTTTTCGTTTTGAATTCACAAAGTTGGAAGATTTTAATTTCTTACTTATCTTATTTAGAGTGGACCAGCATTTTTAATTGCACTGACGTAATTACTGACCTACATATTTAGATAGTCTGATTTTGAAGACTGCAGCCTTACATAAAATACTACGTTTTTTCAATGAAAAAACTATTACGCATAGCGCTCTGTGGGTTAGGCAACGGAAATAAACCAACAAAGGTTACCTTACCAAATTTATGTTTGTTAAAATATCACGCCTTTATCCCTTGCGGGGTAGGCAGAGCGTTAACGGCCGTAAGAATACGGTCGCTATTGCCACGTCTGACATTTTTGAGGATTGTTTTCCAAGGTTGTTCCAGAAAACATGTGTATTACTATAGTGACAGGTTGTCAGGTTGTCGCCTAAAAATTGTAATACTCCAATTCCCTCGAGTACCTTAGTCGCCTCTTACGACATCTGCGGGAAGGATGTGGGGTGATGCTACTCTAAGCCGGCATCACACGGTACCATTGTTAAGAAACTAGAAAATCATAACCAGTTCATTTTAGCCCTGTATTAAAGTATGGCATGAACTGATAATGATTATATTTATGAAACTGACTTGAAGGGAAAAATTATGAATCATCGCATTTCCCTAGGCATTATTCATAGAATATTGGAAAAATAAGAACATTTTCCACGTTATCAAAAGCAATCCAAAGCTAAAAAATATTTTCAACGTGGTTTGCTTATTTTGCTCGACTTAACTTTACTTTAAAACGAAGTCTCTCAAAAGAAATCTCATTTCATATCCTACTTTTATATACCTATTTTTTTTAACCCACTCAAATGCTTCATTAAAAAAATACTTATACAGTGAATTGTACGATAGCTCTGTAGAGGGGTTTAATAAAGAATTTCATCAATATCCTTTTTGTCTCCATTTTCAAGGGAGATGTTCAGGAAGAAAACTGGGCTCGTTTTTCTAAACGAATTAAATTCCAGCTTTTACGGTAATTGTTTTTGTCAATTTCGGCCGGGTGTTTATTTGAATTGTTTAGCAATCGTCGGGTTTCAAATCGGGAAAATTTTAAACCAACTTTCTGGCCTTTATGCCCTGTTTATATATTCTTACGGTTCTTTAGATTTTTGGGATCTAGTTCTGCCATTGAAAAGAAAGTTATTAGTATCTTTATAAAATATTCATTATTCATGCTTACTTAAGATTGTCAGTGTTTTGAAGTAGTAGTGTAGAAATTCGCTCATATTCTGCTTAGACAAGTTTTCCCGCAGTTTCGGTTCGCAATATTGTCCCGAACAATCTGTACCTGCCTCGAACACTCACACCCTTTTTGCCTAGAGCGTTTCCATAATTCTCATATCAAACTATGTTTTTCTAGGGTATAAGCGAATATATTTTATGTGATCCTATTTGTATGGTGATGCGTTAGATCTTTTCATGTCTTGGATTTGCATTTGGAAGAACAGTTTATAGCAAAATAAAAAAAATAAAGAACTTACTAGAAATAACTATTTCCAAATAAAACTTAAAAAATTAGGCCACTTTCACATTTATCTTGGATAGATATGTCTCTCCGTAATGGTGTAAACTCGCTGGTTCTCACATTTCTGCATAATGAGTTCTTTCTGAATCCAACTTTTGGCGAAAATGACTCTTTTGACGAATTCATTCCGAAGTTGGACCCTACGACGCCCAAGACGGGGTTTTTGCCGAAAGTGGACGAGAACGCGAATAATGCCTTTAATAATGGCGGGAAAAGGTCGAACGACAGCCACCAATAATTCCGAAAGCGTTTTTAAGACAATATTTTTATGAAACAAAGTTAGAAGAAACAAAATATTTTGAAATTGCGTTCGTGTCACGTTTATCCTGAATTTTTGATGCAGAAAACTAGACGATGAAAAGCTTTTATAAAATTTTGTAATTTGTGCCCCCCCAGCTAAAATGTGATTAAGTTGTTTAGAAATAAAAGCTTTTAATAAGGCTAAGCCAAAGTAACTTTTTTATTTCACTAAAAGGATGTACCGAACCTAATTGGCGCCCAGCTTGGGGCCCAAGATTTTTTTGACAAGGAAAAGAGATAAGATAAATCTGAGAAACCTTTTATCCTCGTCGTGTAAAGAGGATAGCTTACCTTATATAGGTTCTATATATAATTTTATTTATTGACTTTTAGCTGCACACTTGACAATGAACATGCATGCATACTATGTATATAGGTGCGTATTACAGGTGGCCTAGATGGCGAAATTTCCAATGTGCCTGCTACACGCAACATATTTCAGGATAAATTTTTGTGTTATTGTCACTTATCTCCTGTATCTTATCTTAGTACTTTTAAATCTTTATTTTTCCTTATGCGGTGTAGTGCTAGTGCGACGGGCCGTGGGCCACGGCCCGTGGCTCATAATGGTAGAAGTAAGTAGGCGGTTGAAAAACTCTGATGCCAGGGTTCATCGCGTCGTTCGTTAACTCGGTTTCCCATACGATAGAAGAAGATCGCAAAATTTCATACTTTCTTATTTAAATGTACAAACACACGAATTCACGCCATCTTGTTTTCGATGCGCAAAGTAATTCCCAAAACTTATTGAAATATTTCCGCTCGCTCGGGGACGCCAGACATTTCATTCTGTCTCCCTCGAGACGGAAGGTAAAAGAAACGTATGCGATATTCGTGAACTCCTTTCAACGCATCAATACAATCCTTCTTTATGTCAAAAGGTATAAGATAGGTATCTACAGTATATCTCCTAGCTTTATCTCTTTGAATAAAACGAAGATTGAAGCAGATTGTGAGAATGGATGGACAGGCTTTCTGAGGCAGGTATAGGGATAGGCTGCGGTGCGGATCAATGAACTTTCAATTCTATTTGCGAGTACCTACTTTGACATTCATTTCTGTTTCCGTCTGATGTTCGTGTAAAAGGTTTGGAAAGCAGACAGAGCTGAAGCGGTAAGTCAAAAGCGCTACGTCGAGAAAAGGATCTATGAAAGGGACATTGGATGTGTTTGAGAGTTGTGTGGCGACCCAAGTCCGTTGTGCGACTGTATGAAAGTCCAAACGTGAAAGCCTTCAAAGAAGATGGCCGGATTAGTTTGGTTCCGAATAAGAAGACTATTTGTGAAATGGAAGGTTTTGTATACCATTTTCCGGTATGGCAGTCTTAAGGTTTTGTATACCTAGTCATTCATTTTCCGGTACGTTGTGTAAAAGTTGAAGCGTCAGCTTTGTTTGGAGTACCTGGTTGGACCAAGCATCCTCGTTATTACGTTATATTTTTACGTCTCAATGGCGTTGTTTGTAAAAAAAACTTATATAAACATAGATTTTTGAAAAATGAAACATAGTTTTTGAAACATAATCCAAAGTTTTTGGTACACTGCACTTTTAGGTAAGCCTCATAATTCTCATATGTACCGGTACCTACGTTCTGTTCGTTCAAAGAAAAAAAAAAACAGTTTGTTATGCGCGATTCAGAGTACATTGGGCTGTAAAACGCGTTTCACAATCGGCATTTGTCAAGTACAACTAATTATGTAAAAGAAAAACAAGCTATTTTTGCTTGTTTTTTTCCAAGAAGATGCATGATGAATGATAAAAGGAATGGCTGCTATACGACAGTGGGTTTGCTCTAGGTACTACAGCAACTGGATTCCCAGCTAGCAAATATTTGATATTTTATTTGAGTCTCGTAGTCGACCGGATTTCAGGTTGGGCCACCAGGGGGCCTTATTAATGAATAGATCCGGTCTCCCGCCGGAGGCTCATTGGCGAACCACGTCCGGCCAATATCTTCATTATGAGAACTTTGTTTTCAACTTTACGTCAACCTTTGGGAGTACCTTCTCTAGAGAATATAATGGACGTACGTTATTGGTTTCAAAATAACTAAGTGTGTCACCGCTTGTATCTAATTCCTTTAACAGCTGATATTCTAATACGGAGAAAAAGTTAGCAAAGCCAGAGCTTTATTGAGAAAGGTTTTGCAAGATACATATACCATAGAGTAGTTTATTATTTTGATAACTAACTAAGTAGTAATCGATTATTCTATACGCATACCTACTTATAACTTCCGGTTCCATCATCATATCAGCTTTCTGACATCATAATTCAATTCAATACGTGTCTCTGCAAAATTTTAGATCAATCAGAAGTCGATAAGTGGCGCAAATTTTGCTTCCAAGAACTTGCTAACGATCATGGCAAGTCAAATAAAAGCTTGTAATAATAAAAATATGAAACTCTATAAATATTTGTGTGCTCTGATTCCTGTTAATTCTTGCATGAGCTCACAATTTTGCGAGTTGACATCGTCAAAGAGCTGGTTTTGTGAGATTGATTCGTTAATTCGTCAGAACAAGCATTTAAACATAAATTTGAGGAAATATATTTAAGTGTTATTTTTGCCCGAATACGTTTTATATTATGAAGTTCAAGTAATAATACAAATTGAATCTATCCTGCCACTTTGTACATTTCTGTTGATAGGTACTCACAGCTCTTATACTTCAACCACATAATATTAATCGAGCAACCAAAAATCGCTGAATTTCGATTGTTGTCTTGAATGATCGATATCAAATACCTCCCAATTTTAAAGTGATTGTTGGTTGTGATTTGAAAGCTTTTGCGAAGTTCTTACAATTATTGTTGATTGTATTTCAAGTATCTTACATTTGTTGCGTAAAAAGCATTAAATAAACAAATAAAAAGAAATCTCTACCAGCTACCGGCTTTACTGCTCTATGATGTGTAGCTAAACGTCATAAAGGCGAGGCTTTGAGTTTCATGAAGTGTGCAAAAAAGCGAGGTAGCTACTAACACGGGCACTTTTACCAGCACATCAACTTTTTAAGAGACCATCTTATAACATCTATGCTTAGCAACTGTATGAAAGACCAGTACAAATTGATCTCTAGAATGGGCAGGCTGCTAAAGTATTTATTTCCATACTGCCGCAATTATTTGATAGAAGCCAGATAGAACACGATCCACCCATTCAACTGTGAGGCACGGTAAACTGAAAAAAATGTTTTGTACATCTGCGTATATCGTTACGATTTCAAAACGCTGAAATGGTAAAAGCATGTAAATGTTAGATGAATTCCGTAGGTAAATTGACAACATTTGAAGAGATTGCGAAATACCCCCGGGTAATGCATACCATTCTGTATAAAAAACAATGAATAATTAAGTCTCGGAAGTCTCGGCATAGAGCAAGAGTGGGTACTTGGTCGTTACTCGATACTCTACAATTTATCGCTTAAATTATTCTCATGCTTGAAAGATTTTCATCTCTGTTGTGATCCTTAACCATAATTACAAGGTGACATAATGGTACGTCACCATGGAATCTTAGGTCCGTATTTATAAACCGCACTCAACTCTAAAATCGATCTTGAGTGCGACTTTAAAAATGCTGTTAGTATTGATTGACTGACATTGTCAAAATCGCTTTTGGGATCGATCTCACGGTCGGGCGCGATTTAGAAATACGGACGTAATTTTATTAATTTTGAGTAATCAATGCTGTGACATAATAAGATAAATGATATACAAACGGATATGTGATGAAAAAATAAATATCAATGTCATACTTTCACGAAATCAACGATCCATATTCAACGAGGAAAATTTTGTTTATCCCATAATTTTGTTGTTTTAGTATAAATAGAACGAACCTGAATAAATAAAAATATTTAGGCATGCGTGACTTGAAAACCTAGCAACTTGGAATCTGGTTTAACCTTGTTGGAAGTATGTAAGGTAAATAACTGAATTTATTTTAGAAAAGTTACGCAGTAGGCACGCGAAAGTCGATTTTATTGGTTATGTCCGCTTTGTAACAAACTTCAACGGCAGCCATTTTAACTTGACCCATTTCCAGGAAATGGCATCTCAAAACAGTAAGTGTTCCCCATTTAGGCTACATTAGCCGTAATTTGTGTCAGCTCTAAGCGTTTATAGGGTCCTAGGAGAGGGAAACATGGCTTGCGTAATGTTGATTTATATTTATAGCACCTCTGCCGAATTGTTAGACTGACGAGAGTTGTTTTTGGAATTAAAAGTTTTGTAGGAAACAAAATTTACACATGCCACAGTTACCATAAGGTTTTCTCTACCTTTTTCTCTTAATGTGACTGATGGAGTCAAAAAATCGTAAAGTGAGAGTCGGAGTAGTGGGTAAGTAAATACAGGTAAATACACACATATCATGCTCTTATCCGTACTTGGGTAAGCAGAGCGTTTACTGCCGTAAAAATACGATCGCTAACTCTATAATCATCATCACATCACATCAGCCTAATAGCAGTCCACTGCTGGACATAGGCCCCCAGGGTACGCCACAATGAAAGTTTTCCCGCTTTCGCTATCTAGCAGTTTTAAGTTATCGACCGCTAACTCCACGTCTGACAAATATTAAGGGCTCTTTTAAATGATTTTAGTGACAAGTTCTGAAGAATATTGCAAAAAGATTGCATAGCGTAGGTACGTGAAAGTAGTAGTATAGCAGCATTAAAGCCGCCTTATTGTACTGTTTTCTTTGTTTTTGTTTTTGTTATGTTATTTTATGTTATGTAGTGTCTTAGGCAACTCTCGACACTAGCAACTTACACAGGCAACTCAGCTCCGACAGCTCGCGTGTTTTGCTTTGTGCCCGGGCTCCGAACTCGGGAACAGCTGCGCAGCAGTTGCAGTTCTCAAACCGAGGTTGTGTACTGTGATTTCTGAGTAAGATTTATGGTAATCACGTTGTACAGTCTGCTTCTGTTGTACTAATATACTACTAAAATAGCTTACTTGTGCATAGTATGATTTACAAGTAGAGTTCTTTGAAATACTTGTGTATTGGTGAGAAAGTCTGCATACAAAAAGTCTGAATCTTTCAGATCTTTCAGTCTGCGACTGCTGATTTCAGATATGTGTAATATTTTCTCCGTCCCTATCTTCCAATAATTTTCTTTATACGTTTCAATACACGTAACGTATTGAGATGAGGAAAAATAAGATATTGAGCCGTGTGATGCCGGCTTAGAATAGCATCAACCCACATCCTTCCAGCGGGTGTCGTAAGAGGCGACTAAAGGACTCGAGAGTGTTGCTTTATTACAATTTTTAGGCGACAGGCTGACAACCTGTCACTATAGTGATACACATGTTTTCCGAAACAGCCTTAGAAAACAATCCTCGAAAATGTTAGACGTGGCGGTAGTGGCCGTATTCTTGCGGCCGTTAACGCTCTGCCTACCCCGCAAGGGATAAAGGCGGGATATATGTATGTATGTATAAATATGATTCACTTTTTGTTTTTTCTTTTTAAAATGAAAACTCCAGTAGGTACAACGTTATGTATGAAGAACTAGTAACTACTACATAGAACCGTACTAAAAAGGCAGTCAAGCTCGGTGCAAGTCTGTTGCAGTGTCGTTGCAGTGTCGTGTCGCCGTCGACATTGTAAACTCGTTTCAAGCCGTCTGTTTTATCGCACCCTTCCCTTCACTCCTAGGATGAAGCTTAGCGTGGTACTATACTAGGCATTGCAATTTGGACTGGTCCTCAACCCTACTGTATCCAACTGGACCGCATCGGATTGACACTTAAGTAAAAACACGCATTTTCCTGTATTGTTGTTTTTTTGTGGAATTATTATTCTCATGGTTTTTATTAACTGAAGTCAAATCGTAGCTATACGATACGACTAGCAAAATCAGCGCGTTTTGCTAAGCGCAAAAGATAGCGGCTCCTTATTTTGACGTCTGTTTGTAGACGTCGCTACAGCTTTCGAATTAAAAACTGATGAAAATATTAAAAACGTAGTTCTTCAAAAGATTTATCATTTTCCGGATCTGATCAAAATATCACCGATTACGGGAAGAAAGGAAAGAAAGGTACCGGATTGTGGGAAAAAAGGGGCCGGAGCTGGAAATCCGCTGGACTAGATTTCAATCCCTACTTAGTACACTCTAAATTACATTAAACTTATGGATATTACATTAAACTTATGGACTCAAGTCAGTTTTAACTGATGTTGAAAATGTGGAATGTAAAATGAAATTTAAAAGATCTTCCGACGTGAGATAAATGAGCTGCAGTCCAGTGTAGTCATTTAAATATAAAATGGTGTCGGCATGGGGTGATCTCAAAAAACTGGCGAAGACTTTCTCACTGAAATATAGTGTTTCACAGATATTGAATATGAATTCAACTTTGTTTTAATGTTGTAAAGATAAAGAGAAGGAAAAATCTGATCAGCATTGGAGTACACTTTGATCTTTATCGCTATTTGCATTTAAAGTGGTTCCAGTGACAGAGGCGACTTTGACGCTAGACTTGCAGAATTTTGAACGCATAGCTCAGAGTATAGTAAACATTTAAAACAGCGCACAAAAATGCGACGCTCTTGTTTTCAGCATACGTAACTGTGACAGTGTTTTCTCTAATGTGAACACTTGTAACTCGTTTTCTTATAAATTATAGAAATGCTTCCTTCTAAGTTGGTAGCTATCTATTAATTCCACATTCGTTCGTTATCTATTGTGAGATTTTAGTAAATTTATTTATTACGAAACAGATAAATTTGTAGCTGAAGAGCATGGCATGAACTTAGTAAACTAATGGTAAATTGGTGTATTTCTGCTATGATTCTACACGCATGTACTTTATCTGTTAACTATTTGCGGCCACCAAAATCCAAATGACGTGGTCAACCTTATTTTACTCTTTACCAGGTTTTTCATGTAAAATTGACTCTCACAATTCGGCAACAAATACAGCAATGTGGTTGCATTTTTAGCAATAAAAATAACGAGAAAAAATATAAAAGTCCGTTTATGCGACGTAGCGAACTCACAATACGACGAGTTCTTTGCCTTCTTTATTCCCCTAATGACTCACTTAAAAATCCTCTTTTTATTCCTTACGCCACTGCTTTTTACAACCAAGCGAACAACTATGCTTCAAATAGTCGTATTATGCTAAATAACCTTTGCACTCGTTTCCATAATCGGAAGCTATCTGTGTTGTAAAACGCGAATGTGAATCCTGATATCTCGCCGATTTGAATATCTAGAATATTGAACAGATAGCTGATAGAATATTTTAAAATGTGATGAGTTTGGCGGTGTTTTGTACCATTGTTCTACTCGTGTAGGGATAGTACGCGAATCTGTTTTATTATGGCAAAACTGTAGTCATACTTTACCTATTAGGTAGGTATGTAAGGCAACAATAGTCAGTAAAATAAAGGATGATCTCTGTGACGTTTGTGACCTTGGAGAAAGTGCTATGACATAAGGTCCATTTTACTTTGTTTGTTAGAAAAATTAACCTTTTGTCATAGCATTTGCTTTAAAGTCACAAACATCACAGGGATCACCCTATATTTTACAGACTATAACCACCTATAGCACTGTACTGTCACAATAACTACTACTTAAATAATGTATTAAGTTTTGGTCTGTTCGATATTTGAGTAGTCAGGGAGTTTATCGATCTATCCTAGTTTCGGGTTGGATACCTACCTGCCAAAGAAAATGAGGTTCAGAGACTCACTACACGTAAAATTTCAGTGCCTAGTAAGGGCTAAATAGCAACGACTTTAGCAATGTTAATGTATTTAATACCTATTCTATTCGGTTCACTGGATTCTTGTTTCATCAACTAGAAACAGGACATGATTTGCCTTTGATCATCATACAACAGGTGCTTTATGTAAGTAATGTACTTCTGCTCTTTGTTAATGGAATTTGCCTTCATTGAGTCAGAACGTATAGTTTCTACAGAATTCTGAAGCAATTGTATATTGTAACCATTGTCACAGAGTATAACAGGGTTACATTTTAATTAAGTACAATAATTTCAAAGGTGTCTTCTAGTCTTAAACTGAACAACTTTTATTAAGATATTTTTTTTCGAAACATGAAATAAATTGGGCCTGCCATACAAAGTGACTCAGTCGGCAGGTGCATTTATATCCATTGGAGGGTCCACTTTAAAAAAAAAAGGCCTTTTGAAAGTTGTTTCCTTTTATGAGTAGAACACACCCTAAAATGTACTTATTCTTAATTAAATGTAATCTTAAATATAGTCTAGTTAAAAATAGTCTTATTGTGTAGGTGAAGTAGTAAGTTCTTATAAGATTGTAGTAAAAATGGTTTGCTTTTGTCTTATGCTGTAAAATGACTGTTCTCTATACTTGTTTTGTTCTGTACTTGTATTTTGTAGTTCTAACCAATAATATAGTTGCTACTGATACTTATTACCAAATAACCACTACTACACTACAAAAGTCTACAGGACATGGGCTTTCCAGTATTGGAGGATATTTGCCATACTCAGCTTACTAAGCTTGGCAGGCGGATTGGCGAACGCAGTGCAAGGTGTTGCCGGCTTAGAATAACATCACCCCACCTCCTTCCCGTGGGTGTCGTAAGAGGCGACTAAGGGACCCGAGAGTATTGGTGTATTACAATTTTTAGGCGACAGGCTGACAACTTGTCACTAATAGTAATATACATGTTTTCTGAAACAACCTTGGAAAACAATCCTCAATAAAAAGAAGTCTAAAAACTAAAACCCGACTACTGAGATTTCGCGCTCTAAAAAGTAAGAAACTAGAAATCTGAAATAATAACTACTCACGATTGAATGTGTTTTTCGTCTCCAAAATTCATACAAAGTAAACAACTATTATAATTTATTTTCATGGCAGTTTAATATAAAGTTCATAGTGGTTTTCAGGTGAAAGCTGTGGTCGTTTGCCACATTGTCTTATTTATTTTATAAACTAGATAGTACTAGCACACGTGGCAAACGACCACAGCTATCACCTGAAAACCACTATGAACTTTATATTAAACTGCCATGAAAATAAATTATAATAGTTGTTTACTTTGTATGAATTTTGGAGACGAAAAACACATTCAATCGTGAGTAGTTATTATTTCAGATTTCTAGTTTCTTACTTTTTAGAGCGCGAAATCTCAGTAGTCGGGTTTTAGTTTTTAGACTTCTTTTTATTTTAAATATTTTGGGGTTGTAAACTTAAATTTTCACGATTGTTTGTTGGATGATGTAAGTAGGTACGGGTTTAAACTGTATTATGATTTTGTTAGGTATAGGTATATAAAATATGCTAGTAACCCCCCGTGTGATTTCATCACCAAAAAAGATGTCTCCGTTTCTTTTTCTGCGAGGGGGGAAGCCCCCCTCAACCCTCCAGGTCGATGCTTGCTGTTGGTTTCGTTACCAAAACAGATGTTTTCATTTATTATTTTAGCAACGTATAAAATTTGGTATGAATATATGAAGCGTTATAACGACAAGTTCTAAGAAAAATGCACAAATATCTGCTTTTACAATATTAGTTGTAGGAACTTTTATGTACATACATACATGTACCTATCTATACATACATACATATAAACACATATCACTCCTTTATCCCGCTTTCGCTCTGCCTACCTATCTATGTTCGCGTTAAATTAATTTAAATGTAATAATTCGCGGTACCTTCAACTTGGATCCCATTACGTGAGATGAAAAATATGACAGTTCGTTTGATACCCAACACGATATAAACCTTATTCAAACATATTTTACATGCATATTTTACGTATTGTGACTTAAACGTCAATTTTGGTGCAGCTACTCAATTGAGTAAGTCAAAAGTCTCAGACAACAGATGTCGCTATTAGTTTTCCTAAAACGCAAATTGGCTTAATAGCACTACCTTTTTCAAAAATTTTGGAAAGTGCATGTTCCCCTAAAAATAAGAAATTTAACCGCAGTAAAGAGCAGCCTATGTTTTATTCTAGACATTATTTCATCTTTGTACAAAGTATCATTTGAATCTTTTTAGCCGTTTTAGCGCCAAGTCCTAACAAACACACATCCGCGTTTATAAATTATATAAGGAATTAGGATTAGGATTAGTAGGATCTCTACGCGTTAAGAACCTATCTACGCGTTAAATTAATTTAAATGTGATAATTTTCGCGGTACTTTTCTACTTCGATCCCATTAAATATGATGAAAAATATGTCAGATCTGAGCCTAAGGAGCAGCTCTTTCTTACCATAGCTTATACACAGATATTTAGCGTATGTAGTGCTATCACGTCTTGTCTGCCTTTCGTTTTCATCATCAGATCAGCTCCACGAGTATGACACATACCGACACCACACCGATACCAATACCAATGTACCTGCTGCTTGTAGAAAGTGGTAGAAAAATTCTGACATAAGGGCTCATTGAAGACCAATGTAGCGCAGTGGTAGTGCGACTGCCTTTGACGCAGAAGATTCCGGGTTCGATTCTCGGTGGGTCACTCACAAAGTTGATATTTATCTCTTTGTGAGTTTGTTCCCAGTCTGGTTAGGACATTGCAGGCTGAACCACCCGATTGTCCGTAAGAAAGATGGTTCCGTGTTTCGGATGGCACGTTAAGCCGTTGGTCCTGGTTGTTGTCTATGATCACTTTAGACGGCGGTCGTTACACAACCATGTCAGAATCCTGCTACTTGCAGAAGGCGGTTGAAAAATTCTGACACTAGGGTTCATCGGGTCGTTGGACGGCTCGGTGTCCCACACGAAAAAAGAAATTGAATCGTTAGACGGCTCGGCGTCCTACACGAAAAGAGAGAAAGAGATAAACCGATGTACCAATTTCATACTAAATTGACATTGCGTAAATGCAAGAAAGTTTCAAACTTTCACCTACATTACATATATTTTTGAAATGTGCTATTTAAGCCCTTTTGTTTGATACCCAACACGATACCATTTAAAGAAAAAAATGTTTTGTTCGTATCTTTATGTACGCTAGAGGGCGCCATGTTCACTTTATTGTGACATGACATAGCCTATAACCATCGGACTGTTCAGACGCTTCTATTGACACCTCATTTGTCAAATTCTGATAAGTAGATTCGTAGCTAGGAGGGAACAAAGGAATTATTGCCACATACATACATACATTCCGGTTAAAATCATAACCCTCCTTTTTGCTTTGCTGTAGTCGGGTAAAAACGTCAGACGTGGCGATTGTGACCGTATTCTTACGGCCGTTAACACTCTGCCTACCCCGCAACTGATAATGGCGTGATATATGTATGTATGTAGAGCAAGGTGTTGTAGATACTCACAGGGAACGCAGCTGCCCATCCACTGGATTCTTAGTCGCCTCATGACACCCTCGGGTAGAAATGATCTAATTATATCCATGTATGCCGCTGTAGCAGTTTCTCGTAGATAAATGCTACGAGTGAATTAATTGTAGGCGATTTCGTTGTCTGCGTTTCCAAAAATAATTTTGTTGGTACACAATATCATACATTACGACTATGTTTTACTTTATCTTATTAATGGTATAATTGTTGACTCTATGCGTGGGCATATTTAATATCATTGTGCGTGGGTGCAGAATGAGAAATAGAGTATTCTATTAGTCTTAGCGGTTTAAGAATTTTCTAAGGCAGCTAGAACTTGTTGTAAATTTCTGTTAAAGTATAAAAAAATGCAAACTTATATGTATGAAAAGCATAAGTTCCTCCGTCACCTACTTCAAACTTTCATCCAAATGGTAGTTTTTGGAACGAAACTCCGACCCGTCTGGATTTCCGCTCTCAGTTGGAAAGTTTAACGCCTTTCTCGATATTGGAACTTTCGCAAGTTTAACTATGAGCTAGGGTCTATTTAATTAAGCATAGTTTGATTCCAGTTTGCAATAAATACCAAGCGTAGCAAGCCGTTTGTAAAATATTTACATAAATCTTACAAACTAGCCTGTTATATCGGTTGTTTTCCCGGGGACATAAGATGTTCTTCCGGCACATATCATTAGTATTAACCTTCTTCTTAAATAACCCTATCCATTAAAACAACCACATCACAATCCGATACGTGGATCAGGAGAAATTGGCAGATAGACAGATGCCAGCAAATATTAAGTCACATAACCAATTAGATAATTATTGAAAAAGTAGGAAAATATTATTCTATCCCATCAAACCCCAAATAAACATTTTGATAGCTTGTACCACAAGCTGTGTCTTTTAGAAAGAGTACCTTCATTTCACCAACCCTTATCACCAAAAGATATAACTATAATTTGGGGTGATATCGTAAAACTAGCAATAAAATGCAGAGATACAGGTAAATGAGTTAGGCCGGGCGTGGCGGTTTTATGGCCTATTCAGCCCGAAATGTGCCGCCTTCTTTACGACTAGCAACCCACCTATGTAGTAAACTGGGTGAGCCAACTGCTTACTAATTGCTAGTTACTTTTCTGACCGGAGTAGAGAAAAATACTAAAACACACTTTAATTAAGTTACAATTCTTATTGGCAAAATTAAAATGTGACATTTAGTGAGATTTTAATATCAATGGCATGAAAATCACGTCTGTTGTGTGGGAGCTATGTTTGTATGTTTTAAAAAGAAAGCTCGATAATTTAGTACCTATCAGATACAGTACCCCTACGATACACAATGTGAAATTAATACAGCGTGCCAAATTAGGCTGATTAAGACATCCTAATTGTACAATCGACATAAGTTCTAAACTCGCAATTCTAGACTATTATCAGTATAATTCAGCGTTTGCTTCACAAACATTTCCTCCGCAAATATTTTCAGGTCTGAAATTATAAATTCATTTGTAACTGGTTCCGACGAAATCAAACATTAAACCTCCATTATTCACAAAACGTTGAATGTTGAATCGCCGTGAATAAATGCTATGCAAATATTTTAATCTCTACAAAATCCTTTAATTTATCGTTTACAGCGTTTTGTACGTTGACCGACATAATAGGTATTCGTGTAAAATGTCTCATTATGGTTCATTGTTGATTCAGTAGGTACATAACTACTATCCGTGCTATATGCCGTGTGACGCCGGCTTAGAATAGCATCACCCCACATCTTTCCCGCGGGTGTCGCAAGAGGCGACTGAGGGACTCGAGAGTATTGATGTATTACAATTTTTAGGCGACAGGCTGACAACATGTCACTATAGTGATACACATGTTTTCTGAAACAACCTTAGAAAACAATTTTCAAAAATGTCAGCCG
Organism: Keiferia lycopersicella; assembly: GCA_029255805.1. Classification (NCBI taxonomy): domain Eukaryota; kingdom Metazoa; phylum Arthropoda; class Insecta; order Lepidoptera; family Gelechiidae; genus Keiferia; species Keiferia lycopersicella. Next base: position 8,226,757 of record JARACZ010000009.1, on the reverse strand, counting down.
TGGCGATAATGCAATGGTCGTATTCTTACGGCCGTTAACGCTCTGCCTACCCCGCAAGGGATAAAGGCGTGGTATATGTATGTATGTATGCATAACTACTATCTATAGTTAGTATTCTTAGGTAATATACTTCAACCTCAATTCTAAAAATACTGAAAATATTTTTATGTTTGTTGGATCTAGCCACCGAAAATATAAACTTACTTCAAGCGGCACAAGGCTGAATAAAATTTGGACTAAACTGTATCGTCTGAAGTATTTTATTATGAGGTTCTGTCTTTTTTTACAAGTTGACTGTACATTCCGAGCTATGAAAAAATGTGGAAGTGTACTCCTCTGGCATCCAATGTGATAACTAGCTATACAACAAATTATCTTTGAAAACTAAATCCCTTGAAATATCACGTACATCCTGTGAAATAGTGGTTTGAAAACACACGAATACGAGATAATTAGTTGCAAATTAAGCAATTTATTATTCTTCTTGTGAGGATGGAGTGTACAAATAGGTAACTATTTGCTTGTTGCTTTTCACTTGAGTACACTTAATTACTAATTACGTAGCTACTGAAAGGTAAAGAAAATGAGCTAGAAGGTTAGCAACGGTACTTACCTACATTATTAGCACAGTTATCTACGTGTAGTTTCGTCATGGTTTTTTTTATATTGGAAGGAGCGGATATTTCATAATATCATTATTATATAGGTAATATACTGAAGAACCTACCTGGATCAAATCGGGGACGTCCTGAAGAAAGGTCAGGTCAGAAGTACTCTAAACCAACGAGCGTGCATCAAAAGACTGATGAATGTAGAAGATGCGAAAGAAGTATGCCAGCATTGTGGCAAGTGGAAGGAATTAGTCTGCCTACCCCAACGGGAAAGAATCGTGATCTATGTATGTATGTAATATACTGAAAATCAAGGTTATAAAGGACTTAGGTATCATTGGACGGTTTCGCGCGATGAGTACCGTTGATACCGAACGATGCCTGAAACTCTCAAAAGGCTGTGGTCGCTTTGATACTAATTAGTGTAAAGAGAGTAGCCATTTTCTATAGCCTCTGTACCTAATTAAAGTTAAATGAATGCGCTAATTAGTAGCTAGGAGCCTTCGAATTTTATTATCTTTCCAAGGGCATGAGTTTTTTACTTCGTTCGATTTTGATTAATGAACAATGAGGTTGCTCTTGATTACAGTTTTTTTTTATAATTATATATTTGTAGGTAAGTACGAAAGAAAGGAATACAAATTTTTTGGCCTATACAGTTGCAGAATATTTATACAAAAAATTAAGTATCTAATTCTAAAATCATACAGCGTTTGATATGGTTGCTACTTAACACTTCGTTTTTATTATACAAATAGAAATAACTACGTTGAAATTCTATAAAACTTTGAACAATAGCGCAGCTTTTTATGTTATAGAATCATATCATAACATTAGCAAACTTCAAGTTGTTCTGTATTCAAACGTTAATGTGGGTAGTTTCAGACACGCAAAGCTAGTTTTGATCCGAGTTGTGTCAGTGTGCTATCTCCCTAATCACATTCAAACTGAACTTTGCCGTGTAGTGCCGGCTTTGAAAAGCATCACCCTATTTCTGCCCATGTGCGTCTTAAGGGGCTGAGTAGAGCTAAAAGCTACTTTTATAAGTGATTTCTACCCTAGATAAAATGCAGAAAAACTGACGAAAAAAAAAGGTAATAATCTTCAGGATATTTGCTGTAGTGCTATTGTTTCCAAAAAATGATATTAGTAATTTAGCTTGATAGAAAAGATAGCAAAGTTACTTCTAAAAATCTATTATATCGCAAACTGTACGAACAAACCCCACGCAATAATTAAGTGTTTATTATCAGAATGAGCGCCTTACAATACTCTATCGACATATTGTTTTTGATTTTCAAATTACTTATTTTAGACCGAGTTATCATCGAAAATACGAAAATATCATTGAATCGGCAAGATTCCGTCCCGTTCGCACGCGCGCAGTTAGACATTTGTCAGAAAGGGACCGGTTTTTAGCTCTTGTCAGCCCCTTAAATGGTGGCAAATTGATCCTTCCATGGAATAGGCTGCATAGATAAAGATAAAGATATTTTATTTACAAGCATACACGGTACATTAAAGATCTTACGTAGCAATAATATGACATTACATTACTTCGCACATGCGTGATACGCTAGTATTTGGCATGCAAAAATATAGAGCTATAGTGAACCGCTTATTAAAATAACAATTTATTAGGATTTAGAGGCTGACTAGCAGTGGGCTCTTATACAGTTGATGACAGTAAAATAAGAAATTTTAATTTTTGTGTGACGTTAGAGGACAAGCTGACAAACTGTCAATACAGTATACCTGCACGAATCATCTGAAACAGTCCTCAATATTTGTCTGACGTGGCGATGGCGACTGCCGTTAACGCTCTGCATACCCCGCGAGGGATCAAGGCGTGATATGTGTATTAAACTATAGCGACGTAAAAACTACAATTTTTTGTTCTTAGCTATGTATCATGCAATGTAATAAGTACATAGTAAGATGACAAAATGTACCTACTTACTGAAATTCGAACGGAACTCATATGTTTAATTTCGAGATGATTGAGAAAAGCGTCCATAATTATTTCCTCTGTTTAATAAAAAGAAGTCTAAAAACTAAAACCCGACTACTGAGATTTCGCGCTCTAAAAAGTAAGAAACAAGAAATCTGAAATAATAACTACTCACGATTGAATGTGTTTTTCGTCTCCAAAATTCATACAAAGTAAACAGCTATTATGGGTGATTCCTGGAGAGGGTAAAAATTGCGGTCACACGTTAATTTCTTCAAAAGTATAACACTTACAGGTTTTTACTAACTTTCACACGAAATAATGTTTAATTGACTACTCAGAAACCGAAACTCCATCCACAAATTATGAAATATGTTCAACTAAAACTTAATCTGAAACCTGAAATCGGGGCCAAAACACGCGTTCTTCGCGTGTCACACTCAGCTGTTGCGAAATTCAAACACGTATAGAGTTTTATCTAGCTGGACATCATATAACTTTTCACCCATCATAATAATCCTTATATCATGTAGATTTATAGAAAATTATTAATTGGACAATATTTAACTGCGTATACCGATAAAAATGACAGTTTGTGTTGGTCACACGTTTTTGTGTTTTCTGAATACGTGATCTAAAACGACTGAATCGCTGAAACTAAAAGAACTATGAGCTGGGTCTTGTTTCTGCCTTCTGCCAGGATTACTTCTTCATCCCTGGAGAAGGAGCATATAGCTCCTTGGCACTTCTAGAATAAAATAGGAGTTGTTAAATTTTTTGATCCTATTTTTGCACCCGCGCCAGGTCCCTTTCCTGTGCATGTTTTCTTCATGAAAGAGTTATTACAGAGGATTTGTTCTGAACAAATAATGTCGCATAATAAAGCGAGATTTAAGATTCGTTTAAACATTTTGATTACATTCAAGCGTTTACCAATAAATCACTAAAAATATAGAAAATTGTCCCTTGACTGGCTTCATTTGACTGGCATTTTTCCCAGTCAAGGGACATTTTATGCCAGTCAAGTGACTAATGTTATTTTAATGATTGTTTTTGCAATTTTTTTGTGTAAAGGTGTGCCTGCAGAGTAGAATAGCACCACCCCATGTCTGCCCATGGGTAACCTAAGTTAAATTAAGGGTTTTCAGTTGGTGAACAGCATTGTTTTTCGTGCAGATAACATAGTTTAAAAACACTTGCTTTATGTCTCTAGATGTGGCTGCGTTAGGCCTCGGGGTAGCTGCGCAATATCTCAGGCTGATTGATAGACGTCTCTTAAGCTACTGCGTTGTATATCAGGGCGGCTGCGTTATGTCTCGTCAAGACTGATTTGGACGTCTTTTGAACTGACTGCGACGTCTCTGAAGCTGACTGCGATGTACGAGTATCTAAGGGTGGCTGCGTCATGTCTCACTCAGGCTCATTGTGATGTTTCTTAAGCTGACTGCGATATATTTAAGGGTGACTGCGCCATGTCTCACTCAGGCTCATTGCGACGTCTCTTAAGGTGACTGCGTTGTATCTCAGGGTGGCTGCGTCATGTCACAGAATGATTGCGACGTCTCTTCAGCTTAATGCGTTGCATCTCAGGTTGGCTGCGTTTTATCTCACTCAGGGTCATTAAGCGAAAACTCTTAAGCAACTGCGTTGTATCTCAGGATGGCTGCGCTGTCAGGCTGATTTTGACGTCTCTTAAGCAGACTGCGTTGTATCTCAGGGCGGCTGCGTTATGTCTTACTAAGGGTGACTTCGACATCTTTAAAGCTGACTGCGACGTCTCTTGGCCTACTGCGTTGTCTGAGGTTGATTGCGACGTCTCTTCAGCTGTCTGTATTGTATCTCAGCATGGCTGTGTTATGTCTCAGGTTGGTTGCGACGTCTCTTAAGCTGATTGCATTGTATGTCGGAGTCTTTTTAGCTGAGTACATCGTATCTCAGGCTGATTACGTCGTCTCTAAGGTGACTGCGTCGTGTCTCAGGTTAGCTACGTTATTTCTCTGTCTGATGGCAATGTCTCTTAAGCTGATTGCGTCGTGTCTCATGTATACAGCGGCGTGTGTTAGGTTGCTTGCCTAGTGATGTCTAAGGCTATCTGAGCTATGCATCTCTTAGGCTGATTGCGTCATCTTTAAGGTTATCTTCGTCTGTTCAGTAGCAGAATGTACAACGCAGTTAATTCTCAGGTCATAATCTTTTCGGTGGTTTCTTCTTGTCTCATGAGCTGTTTCATTATGGCCTAAGTTTAAACGACTTACGTTACTATTGTGTTGGTGGAGAATTTGGTCTACGTTTCGGCTGTTTACAAACAGCTTTCTTCCGGAGGTCGACAGATCACATACGCCCGCCTGTCAACTGTGATTGTCGAACACTGTGGCTGTTTAATTTCGTATGTAAGGCTGGCTGTGTCGTGTTTTAAGCACGTGCAAATTGTCTGTGACTAGGTGCGTCGTTTCTTAACCAGACTGAGGCTTCAGGGCGTCTGGCTGGTAGGCTGCGGCAACTTATACTTCTATTCTACTTTGTTAAAAGCAAAAGATGAACAGCTTTTATTCAAATATTTTGTTAAAATAATTACTTTGTCCCTTGACTGGCGCAAAATGTCCCGTTGACTGGCACCTAAAATTTCAAAATTGAATTTTGACGAAACCTGTGGTTCGATTTAAGTGTTTTTTCGTAAATAACCTTTTCAATAGGCCTTCATTATTACACAATGATAAAATAACCATAAAACTAAAATTTTAAATTTGCCAGGAAAGGGACCTGAAGAACCGTTTTCAAATATCCACCCTTATAATTAATTTTCATGGCAGTTTAATATAAAGTTCATAGTGGTTTTCAGGTGATAGCTGTGGTCGTTTGCCACGTGTTCTAGTACTATCTTGTTTATAAAATAAATAAGGCAACGTGGCAAACGACCACAGCTATCACCTGAAAACCACTATGAACTTTATATTAAACTGCCATGAAAATAAATTATAATAGCTGTTTACTTTGTATGAATTTTGGAGACGAAAAACACATTCAATCGTGAGTAGTTATTATTTCAGATTTCTTGTTTCTTACTTTTTAGAGCGCGAAATCTCAGTAGTCGGGTTTTAGTTTTTAGACTTCTTTTTATTTTAATTATTTTGGGGTTGTAAACTTAAATTTTACCGATTGTGTGTTGGAAGATGTAGGTAGGTACGAGTTTAAACTGTATTATGATTTTTTTAGGTGTATATAAAATATGCTAGTAACCCCCCGTGTGATTTCATTACCAAAACTAATGTTTCAGTTTCTTTATTCTGTGAGGGGGCAAGCCCCCCTCAACCCCCCGTGTCGATGCATGCTGTTGGTTTGTTACCAAAACAGGTTTTTCATTTTCTTTGTTCTGCGAGGGGGGAAAGCCACCCTCAACCCTCCGGGTCGATGCTTGCTGTTGGTTTCGTTACCAAAACAGATGTTTTCATTTATTATTTTAGCTACGTATAAAATTTAATATGAATATATGAAGCGTTATAACGACAAGTTCTAAGAAAAATGCACAAATATCTGCTTTTAAAATATTAGTTTGAGGATCTTTTATGTACATAAATACATGTACCTATCTATTCATACATACATATAAACACATATCACTCCTTTATCCCGCTTTCGCTCTGCCTACCTATCTATGTACGCGTTAAATTAATTTAAATGTAATAGTTCGCGGTACCTTCAACTTGGATCCCATTACATGAGATGAAAAATATGACAGTTCGTTTGATACCCAACATGATATAAACCTTATTCAAACATATTTTACATGCAGTAGCAGTACGTATTGTGACTTAAACGTCAATTTTGGTGCAGCTACTCAATTGAGTAAGTCAAAAGTCTCAGACAACAGATGTCGCTGTTAGTTTTCTTAATAATACTACTTAATTGGCTTAATAGCACTCCTTTTTCAAAAATTTTGGAAAGTGCGTGTTCCCCTAAAAATAAGAAATTTAACCGCAGTAAAGAGCAGCCTATGTTTCATTCTAAATATTATTTCGTCTTTGTACAAAGTATCATTTGAATCTATTCAGCCGTTTTGGCGCCAAGTCCTAACAACACACATCCGCGTTTATAAATTATATATAAGGAAATAGGAATTAGGATTAGGATTAGTAGGATCTCTTATGTACCTACCTATCTACGCGTTAAATTAATTTAAATGTGATAATTTTCGCGGTACTTTTCTACTTCGATCCCATTAAATATGATGAAAAATATGTCAGATCTGAGTCTAAGGAGTAGCTCTTTCTTACCATAGCTTATACACAGCTATTTAGCGTATGTAGTGCTGTCACGTCTTGTTTGCCTTTCGTTTTCATCATCAGATCAGCTCCACGAGTATGACACATACCGACACCACACCGATACCGATACCAATGTACCTGCTGTTTGTAGAACGTGGTTGAAAAATTCTGACATAAGGGCTCATTGAAGACCAATGTGGCGCAGTGGTAGTGCGACTGCCTTTGACGCAGAAGGTCCCGGGTTCGATTCTCGGTGGGTCACTCACAAAGTTGATATTTATCACTTTGTGAATTTGTTCCAAGTCTGGTGAGGACATTGCAGGCTGAACCACCCGATTGTCCGTAAGAAAGATGGTTCCGTGTTTCGGATGGCACGTTAAGCCGTTGGTCCTGGTTGTTGTCTATGATCACTTTAGACGGCGGTCGTTACACAACCATGTCAGAATCCTGCTACTTGCAGAAGGCGGTTGAAAAATTCTGACACTAGGGTTCATCGGGTCGTTGAACGACTCGGTGTCCCACACGAAAAAAGAAATTGAAACGTTAGACGGCTCGGGGTCCTACACGAAAAGAAAGAAAGAGAAACCGATGTACCAATTTCATACTAAATTGACATTGCGTAAATGCAAGAAAGTTTCGAACTTTCACCTACATTATATATATTTTTGAAATGTGCTATTTAAGCCCTTTTGTTTGATACCCAACACGATACCACTTGAAGAAAAAAAAATTTTTGTTCGTATCTTTATGCACGCTAGAGGGCGCCATGTTCACTTTATTGTAACATCACATAGCCTATAACCATCGGACTGTTTAGACGCATCTACTGACACCTCATTTGTCAAATTCGGATAAGTAGATTCGTAGCTAGGAGGGAACAAAGGAATTATTGCCACATACATACATACATTCCGGTCAAAATCATAACCCTCCTTTTTGCTTTGCTGTAGTCGGGTAAAAATTAAAGAAGTTTATATTTATATGATATAGGACAACGAAGGTAAATAATCTTTAAGGCCTTAAATTCCAATGGCTAATCTTATGTCAAAAACTAAAATGATTTCTACTTTATTTCTTCAATCAAGTAGCCTCTCTACGGAAAGAGTATTTTAAATACTTACGTCTTATTAACAAAGTTTAGACGGTTATTATCTCAAACCCTCTTATAGCAGCTTAAGATTAAACTACGTGAACCACACGTGGTGAAACTACTAACTTTATTCCCGAGTAAGTTACGTCTGACATTTGATACGATAGTGAAGACGGAATAATGCATAGTTGCCTTTTCAGCTATCTTGAACAACTTTCCGAAGTTTAATTTATTATTTCATTATCTCTGAATACCTTCAAATAAAACCTCTCCTTGTTAGGCTATACAGAATTATAATAAAAAAATTTGAAATATCCTAATATCTTTGCGAGGTGATTGATAGTTTCGTTAGGGGCAAAAACAATTTAATTCATTTGGAGTACCTTTGGCAGGTAGGTAACTTACGAGTGCATGCTAGAACCGACCGTAGGTACATCAAAATTTTATTATTGATTCAACTTCCTGCGTGAGCCTTCATGAACCAGTTTTTGAAGTGTACATTGATGACAAATTCAAGCCTCAAACCTTTGTTTGCAACAAACATAAGGGTAAAATTCATCATTATCATTCAATATTGGCCAAACATGTTTCGCCATTTTAATAAATAACATGCACATAATTATTTGGTTGAACGCCTGGAATATAAATGAAATATAATGGTAGGAGTGAAATCAATATGATCTCGCAGTCGGTATCTAGTCTGGTGTAAGTGAGGTTCAGTTCGAATTCGTATCCAGTTGATAAATGAGGTGGCTACAAAGGTCTGGGTCATGCTGACCCTAAACGATATTAATAAAGTTTTTGTGGTTGGGCTATTTTTGGCCAACTAAAATTTATCGTTGTTTGATCATTAGGCGACACAGTTAAATATTTAACTTAATTTTATGTCTAAAAAGCGTGTTTTCTGAAATCGTGCACGGAAGTCCACAGCGACTGGTCTAACCACAAGCTAACCTTAAAAGTAAATTTGTAAGAACTTTGAACCACTCGTATCACAATTACTTTTTTTTACTACAACCTACGATTTTTTTTCGAGTGGGACACCGAGTCGGCCAACGACCCGATGAACCCTATTGCCAGAGTTTTTCAACCGCCTACTACTAGTAGCAGGCCTTTGACGTGGTTGAAATTCCTACTACTCGATTTTTTATACGTCAGGGGCATGTGGAATTCGGGAGGGGGATTTGTGCATTGAACGCTTCGACTGAACATGAACGATCACACTTACACGTACAAGCACAGTTACTAAGACGTTCACAAGTGAAAAAATAAAAACGTAACTCTAGCAATACCCGATGTATTGGTGCATTTTTTATGAAGATCGCAACTGAAACGTTTTGAATCAGAATCAGAATCAGAATTTTTATTTGCTAAGAAAATGGTACAATGTAGCAGATAATAGGCTTAGAATAACAATTAGTTTCACATTTTCAGTCACGTAAATCGTAACATGCAAATTTAAAATATAAAACAATTAAATAATCCAATTAAATACGATCAAAAAAAAAAAATAATTAAATTATATATCAAATACATGTCATTCAACAATTTAAACCATATTAAAATAAAATTTAAAACAATACAAATGTCAAAATAATAATAAAATAAAATCGAATTAAAATTAAACATGTCAATCATAACATAAAGCATAGTCAGATATAAAATTTCATATTACGTAATCAAAATTTATAATTTAAATATTCATTTATGCTATAAAACCTCCTCTCTAGCAATAGTTTATAAAATGTCGTTTTAAATTTATTGAGTGGAAGTTCTTTTATATTATTCGGAATTTTATTAAAAATACTAACTGACATGTAATTACAGTTTTTTTTAAATCCAGCAGTCCTCGGGCGATCACCATGTTCAATCCTATTGGAATATCTAGTGCTTCTAAACGGGTACAGATCAATAGTTGTCCTGTACAGGTGACTATGCTGTTTAACAAATACCGATATGTCATATATATATAAACAAGGGAAAGGCAGAATTCGCAATTTCTCGAACAAAGGCTTGCAAGAATCAGTCGGCGCTGCTCCGCAAATAGCGCGGACACACTTTTTTTGAGCAATGAATACCTTTTTTATATTAGCTCCATTGCCCCAAATAATGATTCCATACCTAAGTATCGACTCCACATACGCATAGTAAGCTGTCATTGCAGCATACCGAGATGCAACTTTTTGAAGCTTATATAGAGGATATACGAATCTATTAATTTTCTTACATATTATATTTGAGTGTCCTGTCCATTTTAATTCCTTATCTAAATTAATTCCGAGAAATGTCACATTTTCAGCCTCATTTATGATTTGTCCATTATAATTAATATTAAAAAGTGGTTTTGCCTGATTGTTGTTAAAATTTATATAACTAGATTTGTTTATATTAACTTTTAAATTATTGTATGTGAGCCATTTAATTACAGATGATACAGTATTATTGATTTCAGATTCATGACTAACATAATCATTCCTATTCCCAGATACAATAATAGAAATATCATCTGCGAATAGAATACATTTATGATTTGTTATTTGTGGAAGGTCATTAATATATACAAGGAAAAGTAACGGACCTAAGACACTTCCTTGCGGCACCCCATATTTGTTTGCTACGTATTCCGAAGTATAAGCTTGGATTTCGTTATATTTATTGACTTTGGAGACCTCAACACACTGATAACGATTTTTAAGGTAGGATTCAATCCAGCTGAGTGCGGGGCCCCTTATACCATTCAACTCTAATTTTTGTATAAGTAAATCATGTGATACAAAGTCAAAAGCTTTAGACATATCATAAAATAGGCAAGTAACTATATTTCCTGCATTTTTATTTTTTAGTATCTCAGAAACGAGATTATAAGCAGCCATTGTAGTTGACTTCCCTTTTTGAAACCCAAACTGTTCCTTACTGAGAATACTGTATTTGTTAAGGAAGTTGGTCAGTTTTATATGCATGGCTCTTTCAAATATTTTTGAAAATATTGGTATTAGTGTGATTGGCCGGTAGTTACTAATGTCAGTCCTATCTCCTTTTTTGAATAATGGTTTTACAATTGATTTCTTAAGCAACTCCGGAAAGCAGCCAGCTTCAAATGATAAATTGATTAGATATGTCAAAACGTTACATATTTGTTTTTGACATTCTTTAATGACCTTCGTGCATATTCTGTCGTAACCTTCAGAGTTAGTATTATTTAGTGTACTTATGATGTTCATAACATCGGTCTCATTTATAGGCGTTAAGAATATTGTATTATTTATGTATTTATTATATGTCATAGTATTTTTTAAATTGTCATTACGTTTATTTGTCATATTTATAAAATAATTATTAACCGCTCTCCTGGGGACGCCCTTGAGCGATAAGTGACGCATCTGGGGGGCGCGCGGCGGGTGGCGGCCACTTGACTCGAGTTGCGTAACATAAACAAACATTTCTACGAAACTAGAGAGCGATAAGTGTCAGTTCATATATCGTTGAGTTCGTAATAAAGCAGGCTACATCGTTGTTGAATAATATAAACACGAGCGGCTATAAGATTCTGTCAATCTTTAGCTAAAGTAGCAGGTTTTTTTTTTTTACCCGGGTTTTTGTGTTTGGAACCATATATCTATTGAATAAAACAATTATTTTTAGAAAAGCTTTTTTATTTCGCATGGCCAAACATAATTTTAAAGTTATTTAGTGAAAACACTCAATTAGGACGAGCATGCGTAAATATTGATATTCGCGCGGCCGCCAAGAAATATGGTGCATCTTTAGGTCTACTTTAGTGATGAATTTAAAGTAATTGTCAATGGGCGAATGCGAAATGTTGCTATTTTATCAATCCTTAATTAATTCTGAGTCCATTTCTTTCATTCATTATCAGCTAATTTCAGTGTAGAATAAATTAAAGGCGGTAAAATAAGCTGTAAGCGCCGACGCCCCGAGGGGGCGTTGTCGCAGTTGACGGTTTTTGACCGACGCCCCCAGAGGGCTTTGCCGCAGTTGACCGGTTAAATGTATTTGCAATTTTATTAGAATCATCAATCAAATGTCCATTATTATTAATTCGAAGAATATTTTGAGGCATATTATTATTATTATTCGTTTCATTTTTAATTATATCCCAGGTAGCTTTAACTTTATTCTTACTTTGGGAAATGTATTTGGTGTTAGTACTTCTCTGAGCCTTATTTATACATCGTTTTAAAAGTTTTGAATATTTATAGTATTGTTTTTTATGTTTATTATTACTTTTATTCTTGTAATATAAATATCTCAGTTCCCGTTTACGTTTACAGCTTTTCTTTAAGCCATGGGAGATCCATTTAAAGTTTTGGTTGGACCCTACTTTCCTTCTAACTAGAGGAAAACATAGTACGTACAATGTATGAAAAACTTCATAGAATTTACCAAAGGCAGCATTCAAGTCCTGTTCACCAAAGACATCATTAAAGCTTAGGCATTCCAAATAATCTCTAAACAATTTTATGTTGTCTGAAGAATATAAACGTTTGTATTTGTATATCGTTTCAGGTGGTGCTACGTTGATCTTACGTATAAATGTCAAAATTTGCGCAGTATTATGGTCAGACAGCTGTAACGACAGTGTCTTTCCTTCTACGTCTTTTATGTTTGAGATTATATGATCCAAGCATGCCCTGTCTCTAGTCGGTCCCGAAATATGTAGCTTTAAATGATAATTATCTATTAAATCTATGTAACGCGAAGTAAGACTGTTATTTTTGAGAGTGTCGATATTAATATCACCTGCTATCAATATTTTTTTACTTTTAGCATATTTCCTGTTATATCGATGCAGCAACAAGTCTAACTTATTAAGAAAAGCGTCAACGTTTTTCTTTATTTTTGGTGGAGTTCTATATAAACAAACAATGATTGCGTTAATTACTGGTATTTCTATAGCACAGCATTCAAAATTATTTTTTACAGCTATATCATCAAATAAATTTATAGTTTTGTATTCTAACGCTTTTTTAACTAATATACATGCACCGCCTCTTCCTTTGTTTCTCGAATAGTTAGCTGCAAGAACATAATTCATCAAATTAATGTTTTTTTCATCTCCAGATTTTATAAATGTCTCAGTTAGACACAATACTTCTGGTTTGTTATCAAAATCCAAGTCAGCGATGGTCAATTCAATGATATCTTTTTTCGACAAAAATCCTGAAATATTTTGATGGAATAGTACAAACGGTTTAAATTTTTTAACAGATTTGTTTTCAACGAAAAAAAGTACTGCAATCTTGTTGTGATAAAGTGTTAATTATTGAGGATTCACTGTTATTTTTATTTTTCAATGTACTGTTTAGATTCCTTGACGTTCCATTTCCTTGTTTTGTATTTGTTTTTTGAGATGGATCGTGTTTCTTATTAGGATTTTTAGGTTTTTGGTTTTGTGTCATTAGATTAAAGTAATAAGGAATTGTACCCTTCTTGTATTGATGTATGTTTTGCAGTGAATCTTTTTTTTCGCCGTTGTACATGAAATTCAAATATTTACGTTGGTAGTCTATGCAATTAAGAACATGATTAATTTTGGCACATGTGAGTTTTTGTGAATATGACGATGATTCTTCATTTTGAATGAAAAAACAGTTTTTGAAGTTATTGCAGATCATTTTCAGCTCATGATTAAGTCGATATTCATTTAGATATTTATTTTTGTGTACGCTTAAGACGAAAATTGTATTACGATTATTATTTTTTAAGAAATTGTATAGTTCTGCCTTAACCTTTACAGGATTACAATCATTTTCACCTATGCATACAATAAATTTAGACTGTGTTTCTCCCTCATTGGATTTATGACTCAGTATATCTTCTGTCAGTGCATACGGTTTTATAGTAGATGTTACTATATAGTCGCAGTATCGGTTACCGTCTCTTGACTTAATTAGCGCCGCTGCAAGACCTAAGATTTGCTGTGAGCCTAATATATTAATGAAGTTCTTTGTCAATGCTCTGTGGCCACTGTAAGTTGATGTCTCTGCATCCCTGTCCTTTTGCGGTGTCGGTGTTGAGTTATGGTCATCATTTTCGTCAAGAATCTTTAATTTCATTGCTATGTTATTTAAATCCGATATCAGTTTTTTATTTTCTTCTGTTAATTTTTTAATACTATCAGTCAATTTTCTTATCTTCTGTCGCTGTTTTTTCAACCTCTTTGTGTTCGTTTTATTATAATTTACCCGGAATTTAACTTCCTTTTTTGGATCCGTTTGAATATTAGTGGAGCGTTGTTTGGTCGTCTTCAAAGGGGTGGAGGTTTCAGTGATATAGCGTATCTGGTCACACTCTTTTATAATTTTCTCTTGAAGGGCGTTTATCTTTTTTACTTCCACTAACTCGCCGACCAACTTGTCTATATATTTATTCGCCATTTGCAATTCACTTTCAAGGTGTCCTATCTTTGTAATGACTTCCGTTGTTTGATCCTTATTTTGTAACAGAATTGAACGATTTGATGTGATTTCCTCAGCTACTGAATTTCCAGATGAACTAGATGTGTTTGTGCTCGGGGTCCCATACGACGAAATACTTGGATCATCATCGGTCTTTGGTGATGATCTTTCATTGTCATTAGTGGACATAGTCGAGTCATCCAATATTGTAAGTTGGGATTTTTCTGGACTATACACACGTCTCGTCATGGTCATCATAGTACACTCAGGGCATACCCATTGACGCTGTAATTCGTCCATTTTATTTTCATAAACAGCCCTTTGTATACCTACGCAGGAGTAATGGTAATCTCCTTTGCATTTTGAACATTTGATGTGTTCAGCTACCGAGATATGTTCGCGGCAACCCAAACAGTCCCTCATTGTGTGGTACGTAGGTATATTTTTGAGCGGTGATAATGTAAGTACGCGCGCACTAGAGTGTAGCACAGCGGCGGCGGCAGCGGCGTAGCCGTAGCAGTGTGACGTCAGTCAAACCCGTAGCGGCAGCTACGACGACTCGCGATTAGGTGATCTTCGGACGTCAGTCAGTGCGCAGCGATACGGCACGAATATTCCCGATTGCGCACGATCTATTCCGAGTCTTGTTTACCAGTTCGTCACGTCGTCAATCCAATACAATTTATTACTCTAAACGAAGCTGCGTGGATCGGAACTTCGCACCTGTCAAAATGACATGTGACAAAGGCCTCAACTTCACTCCGCCAATCAGCTGATTAGTATGTGAGGTGTCTCATCTGATTTGCTGTTGTAAAATTTTTACGAATTCAAAATATAATTTTAACGTAATTTCGGCTCGTACCTTGTTCATAAAATGTCCAAATTATGGTTGGTTTCGTGAGAGTAATCTACACATTTCACTCCTTGGCGGGTCTTCCCCAAATGTATCACAATATTGGTAAGTATGGCACTGATTTTGGTATTATTTAGTTAAAAAATACAGCCGCGAAGTGTTTACGTCTCAAGGATAACGTTCCGAAGTTTGTATCCTCGCTATATCATAGTTTATTATACTCTGTATTCCGTTTCGAATATTTCCTAAGCTTTTGTGAGCTTTTTTAAGGGTAACAGCCCGTGATATGAGATGATAGATATAATTTCGGTTTGTCCTTCCTGGAAGCTCGAGGGACAGAAAAAGGTCGCCGAAAAGTGATTGAGGGATCATCATTAAAAATTTAGTTTACGAAGGTTATTTCTATGCCTGTTTTCTTTTTTTTATCAATTAACAGTTTTCAAAGAAAGTTCTTGTTTAAAATTTTCTGTTTGTGTATTTGTATAAGTAGTATTTTTCCCTCCTTTTTCAGCAATATTCGTATTTATTAGGGATGGGTAAACTATCTCTCTTTTCACGTGGAACACCGAGTCATCTAACGACTCAATGTACCCTAGTGTCAGAACTGGGTAAATAAATAAAGTGAGCTAGCCACTACATCCTGCAAGAAGATATTTTTTATTAAATAATTCAATAAGTGTGCATTCAGGGTCGTTGGACGACTTAGCGTCCCACACGAAAAGTGAGAGAGAGTACATTCAAAAACCGTCAGCTCGGCAAACAAATATTTTTTTCTATCATCTATTCTATTTCGGTAGACATGATTCAAACGAACTTTTATATGTAGTAAAACATAAAAAAAACACGATAAATATTTTTTGCCAAGTTAACTCAATTCTGCGCTGACACATTCTCCGAAATCCTAATATGCCTACACTAGAGAAAATTTATAAAAAGGTGAAAATGCGTGTTTGTAAGATATTCAATTACTTAGATGGGGGTCTGTAAGCATTTCTTGGAATAACATAGGTACAGTACGACAGTCATATTCAGGACATGTGATGCCGGCTTAGAATAGCATCACCCCATTTCTGCCCGTGGGTGTAAAGAATGAAACTCGCAATGGGTAGCAGCGCTCCCTGTGAATATTATCTATAATATCTTGCATTGCGCTCGCCAGTCCGCCTGCCAAGCGCGGTGAGTATAGCAATACCCCCCAATCTGGGGGAGGCCCATGTCCAGCAGTGGACTGTTGTGGCTGTTGAAGTAGTCATTCATATTCAGGCTTGGTTAGGCCTATAATTCTTACGCCGCGCGCATCAGTCTTGGGTGTCTGACGTGAACTTGACTGTACACTGCGTCTACGCATTTTCCATCTATCTTGGCTGAAAACAAATGCCACCCGCCTTCAACGTCTGTTATACCGCGTTCACGTATTAACTTTCCATCTGTCTTGTGACTGAAAACAAATGCCACCCGCCTTCCACGTCTGTTATCTACGAGTAGATATGAATGATTAATCGTCTATCTAGTTAATGATTAACTACAATCAGTCTGTGTATCATTATTAAAACTAGCGGCTTGCTACAACCGCTGCTAACTGATTTGCTAAGACGTTTTACCAACATGTTATCATCATCACCATTTGCCTTATACGTCTATGAAAGTTTATTTAATCAGTCTTCATCTTCCTCGTGTCAATGGCCGAACTATATCTTTTCCTGCCGGTACTTGGCATTGCACATAATAAACCTTTTTCTTGTATCACATCTATTTGGAAAACCGTATCAATATACGTTGTGAGGTTTAGGTGGAGTTAGCGGTGTCCTAGTCAGACTTACCATGTATTAACAAAGGCTTAAAGAAACTTTGAACGAAATGCTAAACAGGTATTTGAATAATACTGAGTTTGAAATAATCAAACTCCCTACCTACAAGCTGTATTTAAGAGACAAGAAGCGAGGCCCTAGGTATAAGTAAAGAGGATTTGATTAATAACTAGAAACGTAACAAGCGTCATCTTTTTTTAAAAATTCATCACATTGAGCGATGAAACAAACATCACACGACAAAAACTCAATTTACCAAAAGTCCGCTTCTGCCGGATTGAAGTTCTGAACTTCAACTTGACCACGAAGAAAGCCTCTATCACACTTCAGCGCAAAATCGCTCTCTACGCAGGTCCAACGCACGACGCTGCGCTAGTGCTGCGAGCGATGGGGAGTAACGTTTCCAGTATAGATTTGACAGGCTCATACGTTAGCGTAGCGTTATTTTTGC
Source organism: Keiferia lycopersicella (assembly GCA_029255805.1). Classification (NCBI taxonomy): domain Eukaryota; kingdom Metazoa; phylum Arthropoda; class Insecta; order Lepidoptera; family Gelechiidae; genus Keiferia; species Keiferia lycopersicella. The sequence goes on along the minus strand of JARACZ010000009.1, from coordinate 8,209,312 downwards.
GCTGATGTGTAAGAAAGGTCAAAGACGCGTGTTTAAACATTTTTTAGTAAGCCCTTTACATTTTAAGTCATAAGATTCTATGAAAAAATATTTCATCGAAGCCCTCCTCAGTGACTTTTATATGCTGGCTGGTTGCCAGTGAGACGGTGCTCAACTTGTCGCGTGGTTTACAACCAGCAGCGCCTCCTAGCGGGGCCATCGAGAACTTCGCCTGGCACTCTATATCCCCCGTGATCTGGATATATCCAACAGCAACTTTCAAACTCGACGTAAAAAAAATCCTGGTAGAGTCAGAGAGCTACGAAGGGAAAGTGGCGATTTCACATCCTGATCTATCGCGCCCGAAACGCCATACATTGCTGGTTTTTAGTGGGTGGCATTACAATAAAATCAAGACAACCAGCACTGTATACCTAATGAATCGAACACATTGAATCGTGTCGTGTCTGAGCGCTGCCTAAATCTAGTTTTCAAGTTAGCATGTGCTGAACGCGTGTTTTTTATCCCACTACCTCAAAATAAGAGCTAGCTCAAAAAATAGGTACTTAGTTCGTCTTTCAGTTTTAAAAAAGTCAATTCGTTTTTAGGGTTGTTTAAAAAAATGCAAAGTCCGTACGTACCTAACCTGAGGTTCATTTTTATGGCCTACATACAAAAAATGTATTTGCTTCATTTTCCTTTTTCGTGGGATTCCTTTACCTTTTTATTTACTCTATGCATAAAATACGAAGGATTCGCTGGTATTTACAATGCCACGAATCAATTTCCATGAAATCCTACGTTTAGCTACGAGCAAACTTTTGTTGGGATGAAAGTAGATGTTTTCTATAAATAGGTACTAGGTATGCTGTATGTAACTTTTGTCCTGGGCTATATTTACATATCAGGGTTTCTGAGCGCAACCTCTATTTAATACCTAGTTCAGATAGTAATATGAGTATTGGAATCCCTGATTTAAAAAGTCCCAATAGGACTTGCCTAGGCGCCCGCTCTTTGTCACATACATATTGCAATGTCCGTAAGTAAGATGGTTCCGTGTTTCGGATGGCACGTTAAGCCGTAGGTCCCGGTTGCTATCCATGATCACTTATACGGCGGTCGCTACACAACCATGTCAGAAGCCTGCTACTTGTAGAAGGACTCGGTGTCCCACACGAAAAGAAATTGCAATGTCCTGTCGAGCCTACGTACCTACTCTACTTACATAAAATATTTCAGCATTTCCAAGTTTCAATGACTCTTATTTTTTCTTGTTTAATGTGTGCATGAATAGATCTATCACAGGATTTCAGAACATTTCCGGTCCTTATATTACCTATTGACTGGGCAATTCACACAGCACCATCTAGCCCCAAACTAAGCAGTGATTATACAATGGGAACTAGAGAGCAGATATTAATACGTTATATACTTTCTTTTTTGAAAATACTCAGTAAAAGAAGAAGGCGTGGTGTTTATTCAATTTTATGGACTGATTTACCATTCTCATTTTCTACAACATTTTGAGTAAAAACGTGCGACATGTGCATTTGAGTTTTGTTCTCATCTTTCACGCTTCTATACGCACAACAAAAGAGTCATGTAGGAATTTTGACGAGATTCTTTGAGACATTAAAGTTGTAAGAACAAAGAGCAGAGAATAGAGTTTCGTTCCCGCTAACGAGACGCCGGCACTGTTTTAAACCAACGACGAAGGCAAGCCTTTGAAACAGATCCCCACTTGTTTACTAAGTTCTTTGACACTGAAACTAGAACTAAGAATACTTTACGCTCTTTTTGAATAAGTGGCTAGAGAAATGTACTAAAGGTAGAGAAAACTACTAAACTACAAAAGGACTCTAGGTAAGGAAGGTCTAGGTAAGTGTTGAAATAAGACTGCACTATGTAAATAAAATTCGCTAGACGTATGGGTACATTTAAATCTATTGTCCAAAAATATACTCCATTTATACATACATACATTTATCTCGCATTTATCCCTTGCGGGGTAGGCTGAGCGTTAACGGCCGTAAGAATACGGTCGCTATCGCCACGTGTGACATTTTTGAGGATTATTTTCCAAGGCTGTTTCAGAAAATATGTGTATCTATAGTGACAGGTTGTCAGCCTGTCGCCTAAAAATTGTAATACACCAATGCTCTCGAGTCCCTTAGTCGCCTCTTACGACACCCGCGGGAAGGATGTGGGGTGATCCTATTCTATGCCGGCATCACACGGCATAGTTCACGGCCCGTTCTCCGTTTATAGTTTTTCGAAATATTCAAAGTTGGAGTAATTATACAGAAAATAATTTAAAAGTGTTTTGACGCCATCCGTCTAGACAGATATGAATTACGTCATCTATTCGTATTTCCACACAAAAAAGTAGCTCATTTCACCTGCCTTTGGGGATTATTTCTCTAGGTATAACATAAAAAGTATTATGTGCAACTGGTAATATACAGTGTAAAATTGTGCAACAGATCTTAGGTAAATTTCCCCTTGCGATTTTCGGTCAATTTTGCAGTAATCTTGTTCCATAGGACCTTTTGGGGTGAAGAAAAATGGTTAGCACCCTGAAAATGGTTGTATAATACTTATTATTTATTATTATTATGTTCCTAATCTTGCCTGTTACTCTACCAGATATCGTAAACACAACATAGTGTGCCCCTTGGGATAATTGAATGAGGTATTATACTGCTTAATATAGATTAATGAGTCCATTAGATTTCCTCTTAATGGGTCAGCTCTGAGCGACGAACTGTAATTATTATGATGATTATGATTGACTATTGGCTACTATATTTTTTACCACGTCGCATTCCCATTGCTGTAATAATAAAATTTACAAAGTTAGCTTTTTGCTATGCAAGCAAGCTAAAGTTGCTGTTGGTAAGCATATAGCTCCTAGAATCATAAATTCATTTGGTCAAAAGGTACTGAATGGCGACCACATGTCAAAAAATGTAGTCAGTCTAAAAATACTTTCTGTAACGAAACTGCGAGGGGTCTTCCATTGGAGTACTTACCTATTACATTGATATTTTTAGTCACAATAATCACCTATTCCAGTTAGACGCAGTCATATTTTTCTATATTAATTTTGGGGTTTGTACGAACGAATTTCAGATGTTTTTCGAAACTTTGTGAACTTAATTTGTTTGAGTTGTAAAATAATAGAATGCGCAGCTTGAAACTAGTTGTAGTTTTGAGTTCATTCCGACTCGTACCTAGGTAATGAGCTGAGTAAGCTGTATTCAGTCAAAAGCTCCAAATGCTGACTTTTATGAAATGTTTACTGAGATTGGCTCCATAAAATTAAGATTCTTGATTCCGACTCCTGAACGAGAGTAAACATCGATGCTATAATTCATATTGATCTAGTTAGAAATCGAACCTTATTTAATCAAGTAGGAACAACAAACGGAACTGACCGAGGCAAACGTCCCTCGCATAAAGTTCTGAAGTTTATAATACGTCTTGCGAGCGCATCCAGCGGGATTGGCTGGTGTCCAATACGGGAACTACGATTACATGAAGGCATAGATGAATAACACAAATTCATGCATAGCATATAAAGCATCAGGTTTGGTACATCTTCTTGTACGGTTTAGAAAAGGTCAGAATTACCAAATACCGAACAATTGCAAAAATAAGGGAAGATCGCTTTGTACGAATATCTATGAGTGCTATGAATATTACATCCAACATTGACATTTTAGGAAAGTAATAGTCGATTACAATCTTGTCAGATAAATAGTGAACTTATGAAGTGTAGATATTCACATGGATCTAACTACATAAATCGTTATTTTTTTGGCACATTATCACATCTTCGAGTTCTTGTTGTTTAAGGTGGTGTCGATCGGATTTTACTAAACCGCCCTACCGCCACGGATATGAGGACAATTTGGGCCTTACCACAAAAAAGTTTGACACTCGCTGAAAGCATAATCAAGGGTTTCTTGTACTAAGATATTTTTACACGCAAGCGTTCAAGATGTATCTAGCTTTTTTGAACTAAACCTCTTTTTGTTCACGCTAGTAAAGTACCTCTTCTTCAGTACCATCTTGTATCTGGTTTGTGGTGCTATCTATCTTTGATTTCTTTTAGTCTTATATCGGCAGCTACTAGGCGAGTTGTGTCGATCGCATTTTATTAAACCGCCCAACCGACGCGGATATGAGGACGCTTTATGTTCAGACGAGTAAATCACCTCTTTTTCAGCATACACTCATATTCATAACAGGCAACACCGGCAAAAATTTGTAGGTATCTTACGTATTAATTTTGATTGAAATAATATTTGAACATGGCAATAATGAAGGTTAAAAAATCTTTTTTTTTATATTCTTTAGATAGGAAAATGATTGGATATCTTCTTTTTAAGTTATACCGCATAATCAGTTATTAAAAACAATAATTAAAGGTATGATTAAAGGAATAACAGAAAGAGGACGACCAAGAAGTATATTGGAATAAAGTAAAAGTAGTATTTTTCTGTGGTTCAGAGTGTAAGGTTCAGAGTCCTATAAGTAAGTTCAAGCTAATAGCCAAATTTTAAACTATTGCAGTTTTAAACATTAATACTTACCTTTTTAACGAGTTCTTATCGAGGAATTTATTTTGTTTTGAGTTCCCACTATTTCTACACTGTTACAAGAGTCATGAAGAATCCGTTATTAAGAACTATGAAGATTATAGCCAAAATATGTTTCTGCGAAACATTTTCAGGTCCCTCTTCGACGAGAAGTGTCGTAAAATTGTATTTTATCACAAATTCTAGAACAAAAGATCCATCCACGTCCATCCAATGCCTACCCAGTAAATGATAAAAAAGTGTTCAAATTCAAACCCAATTTTGCGCTGCTAACAGACAAAAATATTCGAGTCCATAAATTCTGTCAACGGGTTTAAAAACTTTTTTTAAATTTATAACAAGCGCAGGCTTGTTATTTTATTGAAAGGCTCGACCTATTTCCCGAGTCGTGGAGAAGAGTTTAAATTATTGTTGGAAAGATTCGAAAGATTCAAAAGAAAAGAAAATTTAGTACTTATAAACTCTAACAATTGAATAGAATAAGTACTTTACCTGCCTATGTAACCTAAATTAAAACGCAAAGACCTAACAGTTTCACCAATCTACCTACGTCTATTTAATTAATTATCACAGGCTTCGCATATTACATAAGGTTTCACCCTTCTGTCCTTCCACGACGATTGCTAAACAAATATTGACCGCTAGGGCTGCCTCAGTCTGTTGATTAGGATTGCCAACTGGTTTTTATGCAAAAACTTGTATTGTGGTATGTCAAAGGGCGAAATAATCGCGGCGTGAATAATGAAAAGACAATTTGCGTTGACGATGCGAATCCTCGTCGCGGGTTCAACGCACGCCGGGAGTGCGGCGGTGCTGAATAGTCCACCATCCACCATGATAGTACGCTACTAGTACGCTAACACAGAAATATTTTTTCGGATAGTAACTAAAACGTCGTTAGCTGGCTTTCATATTACTAAAGTGCTTTATTTGCAAAGTTTTGTTGCTAGTTTTGCCTTTTTTCATTGCTGAAAAATACTTATTGTTTATGGGGAAACTCACTAATCAGCAGTTATAAAGTAGTTATTTACAAAATAAAATTTTTCAGCTTCAGCTGACATTGATAGGTAGGTATTGGAATATTATTCAGAATATCAAATCTACTATATCAAATCCTGATAACAAGATAAACTAATTTTGGAATTCAAGTGTCAATATTATACCTACACCTACATACCTATAAGCCATCTATAAGCCCATAAATACAAGGTGGTTGTAACTAGACTAAGTATTACAATACACACAATAAAAGGCTTGAAAATTTCATCCCAATGGGTGGACACGCTCTGGCAGGGTGTCGGCAGACATGCGCGCTGAGCCTTCTGCGCCGGTCTCCCTCCAGCCTGCCTCGGACCGCGACGCCGGCCGTGCGTCCCACCGGCCTACTTCCCACGTCCTCGCGACAACCCTAACGAATCGATAACAATACTAACACAACACGTGCTGGCCGGACCATAAAAATAAATAAAAAAGCAAAACAGAGCGTTCCAAATTCAAATATGCCGCGCGAGATGATCTGTGACGATGACAACGAATTGAAAATGTGTTTAGTGAATGGTGATTCCGGTGTTTCAGTGTTTACGTAAACGGTTTCAACTGATAGTTATTTTTGTTGTGCCAAATGTAATGAATTGTTGAGATTTGGATTGGATATTGGAGTCGGCAGCAGGTAAATACCAGTATTTATTCGGCTTTTATGTTTTTCTCTATGAATGGTCTTGATTGTGATTGCGAAGGGTTTTTGTTGGTTATAGGCCTAGGTATTACTTACATATCTTGATGTCCTAGAGCCTTAGAAATGTATGCTTACCAGCATTTCTTATCAATAAGTAAGTATCTAAAAAATAACGTGTGTTTGGTGGCATGTGTTTGTAGGGGAAAAATTGTTCATAGTCTGAATGCACTTTATTTTTACCTTTGCCGCGCAAATTAGTCAAAACAATATTTTAGAGCTGTGTCAACATCAGTTGGCAAATCATAGCCAACGCCATTAAGCCATAGTTTTTCAATATTACAACATATATAGCGGTTTTGCCGGATGCTTCCCGATTTCTCGCCGCATAAATAAAACGTTTTAAAGGAAAATGTTGCTATCTAATAGGTATCGAAACTTTGTAAAGTTTACCTCGATTCGGTTGTGGACTGGGTCATTAATAAAATATAAAAGTTGTATGCTTAAAACTATAGTCCAAAAATACTACGAACTTCATTCATAACTTTTCAAAATTTAATAAAATTAAGTGTTCTGACGCCATCCAAAACAGCAATATATGACGTCGTACATTCCTATTTTCATACAAAATACCGTCTACCTGCCAGTTCACAACCCTATTTCAGAGCTTGTCAAGGCTTTCTTCTTTGTCATACTCGTTACAATGCTTCTCACTTATAAGGACAAATGGCATCTGCAAATTCAGCATCTGACGGTTTTCCCGTTTGATTAATCATCATCAGTAACCGCAAGTAACCGCAAACGAACATGGGTCTCCCGTGGATCTCCCCATATTGGGGGGTGTTTGTCTGGCGGATTGGCAAAAGAATACAAATTGTTAATAATGTACTTACAGGAATCGTTGCACACATTTTGGTTTACGATGCCCACTACCAAAACTATAGCCACAACAGGCCACCGCTGGACATAGGCTTGCACAAATTGAAATAAAAATACTTATTCACTTGCTGATTATTGATAACACTAATATACAAATAGCGAATAGTATTATGAAAATTAGTTCCTAGAAAAGAGGCAATAAGAGCATTAGGATTTAAAGTAATAAAAAAAGAATCATATTATTATATAGCTCAGGAGCTCAATTTCTGAAATCTTCGTTTTTGGTTCCATGTACGAAAGTCGATAACGACTGGTATAGCCACACTTTTATAATTTATTTACTTGGTGTTTTTATAGTCAAAAATATGTGTGAGTTTTGAGGGTATGTGGGAATTGCTAAGTGGGTACAGTAGAACGTGTGATACAAGCACAATCAGTAGAAGATTTTCGCATGAAACACAAACGAACGTTTTAGAAATAGAGCTCCTGGTGGTTTTACTTGGGTAGAAAACAGGGGAATATGTTTGTATGAAAATCCTACACTAGGGGATCCTCTATATTGGCGTGAGTGAACAAAACTCAGCAAGATACTGCTGAATAGAATTTGGTTATAACACGATTTTTTAAAGAAAGGATTCTGAATTAGCAACACTGTTGTTTATCTCTCAATCAAAATATGTGATTGACATATGTACCGGATGTCACCAATAATGTCGGCCTTTTCTTTTAAAAATCGTGATCTATATTATGATTTTGCGCCAAAAAATGGTTGGAGCTCAAGTCGTCAAAGCAGACGACGTGTCGTCAAGAATGTCAAAACGTGCGGTAATTTTTTATGAAATACAATAAAATTAAGACTCGATCGATCTCACCAGCATACGTCACTCACATACGTTTTGCAGGATTTGGTGACACGTCGTCTGCTGTAATGACGAGTGTATTTTATTTTTCGTATGAGCAACTGAATTCATAAGTTTTAAAATAACTTTTAGAATAGAACGTGTTTTTTACTCACATTGGCACCCTTGTTTCAGGATGCGTGGAGCGAATGCAATATTCCTCATTTTGTTCTTTGGTCACCTGTCAGCACTACCAGATACTATCAGGATAGGTGAGTTTATTATATTACGCTCAATAAGAACTTTTACCTCTTCCTCTTGAAGTAATGCCAGCAAGACAAAAAAGACTACGGACGGAATCTTATCTAAATTTATAAAAATAAAGAAACATAAACATAACGTCCGCGTGTTTGTATTATCTTACAACAAGATAATAGGACTGATCGTTGTTTTATAGTAAAAACACGACTGTCTCTTCTTCTTCTTCTAAAGCCACAACATTCCACTGTTGTTTTATAGTAAAAATACGACTGTCTCTTCTTCTTCTTCTTCTGAAGCCACAACATTCCACTGTTAGACATTGGACTCCCCCAAATTGGGGGAATTGCCATACTCACCACGCTTGGCAGGCGGATTGGCGAGCGCAGTGCAAGATATTGTAGATATTCACAGAAAGGGCAGCAGCCCGTTCTATGGATTCATCCCTTAGGCGCCTTTTACAACACCCACAGGTAGAAATGGGGTGATGCTATTTTAAGCCCACACCACATGGCCACGACTGTGTCTACAAACTAAAAATGTATATCAAATAAAACCAGATATTCGAAATAAATTAGGAAACCACACTATTACACACTATTTATTTGCTCGTACGAGTATAAAAAATAATAAATAATACGTGCATGAATATATTATACGCTTTTATTCCTTGCGGGGTAGGCAGAATGTAAACGGTTGCACAAATGGTCATTTACGCCACGTCTGACCAACATTGTTCGGGCCATTGTTGTTATGATGAAAAGTTATTATAAGAAATTTACAGGTTATCAACTTTGCAATATACGTGTACGTAAATGTAAATAAACTGACCTGTACGTGTACGAAATTAATCATTCCTTTCAAACTTTGCTTTAATTTACCAAGACCGAGGAAATGAAAGAAATTAATAATTTGTTACCAAAGGTAATGTAAAAGGAGATACCAACGGAAGAACGTATTAACCGTATTTTACAAAGTTTTGCAACAAAAATGCGAAACAACCAGATATACGAGTATGAAGAGAATCTCTCCTTACAAACTTTGTTGAAGATATTAAGGTCTGTCACGTTACGAGCGCGTAAAAGAAAAGTCTCGGGGCACAAACGGTGCAAACACATCTCTCAAAACCCCGCGGGGATCCCAACTCAAAACGAGGAACAAGTTAGCGTTTCATTTCACCACTTCATTTGCCAAGACCGAGAAAATGAAAGAAATTAATAACTAGAACCTAAAACTGTGCAATGGTCAAGAAATATTACTCTTATAAACTACGTGGTTATATTTCTTAACATAACAGTAGATACTATTCGCCGGTTCTAGACCACCCGAAAAGCCCCTTTAGGGTGGTTTTGTCGGTGTCTGCAAAAAGCTCGTCACATATGCTTTTAATTGGTGGTTTTATATCAAATTAATCCGCGGTTTTATATCAACTTAATCCGCGTATGTAATTAAATTAATCCGCGGTCGATATCAAATTAATCCGCGGTCGATATCAAATTAATCCGCGGTTGGTATCAAATTAATTCATTAATTCGCGGTTCCGCGGTTTGATTTCGAATTATTTCGTGCTTCATATAAAATTAAGTCGCGGTCAATTCGCGTTCTTGTTGGTTTGTCATATTAGAATTCTTGTTGGAATTCATGGTTTGTTGTATGAAATCCATTTTTACTTCTCCAATTTTTGAGTTCATTATATCAGTGATACTTTAATTCGTGGCTGAATTTGATATAGGTCGCGGCTCATATAATCTTTTCATTTCATACATGCATTTTGTCAATTCATGGTACCAATAGATACTTCTTAGGCAGTAAAGCGTAAGTAAATCAATACGTATGATTATTCATAATATTTTTATATCACCATCAATTTAACTTATACCTACCATTTATAAAGTTCATACCTACCACTGTTGTGTTTCTGTACACCAACAAGCAAGTTTCGACACGTTGAGCCTACTGTATTGTGAACAATGGTTCAGCCGTAAATACAAATCTTTGCCTTGCCGACTTTTTCAATATTTGTATTGTTCGCTAATAGTAAAACCCACTATGTAATAAAATTAAGTTGTAAAGACCCTTGTTTCCTTTTGACGATGCCGCCTGCTGTGTATTTATAATATTTAGAGATAAATTTTGAAATGTGCTTATTGTCTTGTGATTGTAAAGACTAACTTTTTTATAACGGTGTCTTCCGCCCCAACATTTATCTAACAAAGCGAACTTTCTCAAAAATTAAACTCGTCGAGACAAGTATCCACGGTGGGTGGTGGTTAACGATATTGAAAAAAAATACCCCTGTTTGTCGTGGTTTCGTTATAAAAGCGGAACAAGCTTGTCTGTACTCCACAACTTGATTTGGAGTGCGTGATATAGTATTAAAAATCAAATCTAGTGTTCGTGTTCGTTGTGAAAGTTTAACCTAACCTAACCTAACATCATGTCTCGGTCTACAGCTAGCTGCATAGGAAAAATGGAGGTAAGAATCGTTATATTTATTTCTCTCATTTTTGTTCAACACTGTTTGTATTTATCTGACATGTATGTTACGAAAATTACGAGGCCTACGTTCGTCAAAGGACTGGTACATGTGTATGTTATACTTACTTACATACTCTCGGGAGAAATACTTTGTATTTATGCCGTATAAATTGCATTGTGTGTATTGATAAGTAATATATTCGATTGAGGACTAGTACATGTTGATGTGATGTGTATGAAGTAATATTTTTGATTGTTATTTAAGTAAATTTTATTACAGCATAGTTCCCGTTAATAACGCATAATATATATGTCTGTTTTGTTTTAGGGTTCGGGAATAAACGTTGATGACCTACCAAACACATTCAAGAATTATTATTTCGCTGCATCAAGTGATGATGAAACTGCATTTACTATTGTCGAACCCGATCAAAAATCACTAAAACGGGCGGGCAGCGATAATGCTATCGATCAATTTTTCGACACACCCAAAATCAAAAAGCAAAAGAAAACGCAATCTTCAACAGTTGGGATGGCTCGAAACGGCGGTGTATCCTACATATCGTCGAATACCGATGACGCAGCAAACGCCACACATCTAATTAAAGTAGAAGTCTACGATCTCAAGAAATTAGCCAAGGTGTCGTCAAACAACCAGTGGAAAATAGCCGATTTTCGTGCTAAATACTACACAAAGGTCACGGACAATATTTACGACCGCAGCAAGGAATTAATATACGATATCACGAAGAACGTCTCGCAATCACAAGACTGTAAAAAATACTTTTTCGATAACTAATTTCATAATTCTCAGTCATCTAAAACAGAAAAAACAGTACCTAAATACCACGCCACTCAACAACACAGCAACTTCCCTTTCTACCTGACCCATATTTACAACGTTCACGAACACTAGATTTTATTTTTATTACTGTATTACGCACCGCTAACAATGGGTTAAACTAGGGATGGATACAACAATAGTGGCGTGGCGACTTCAATACATAAGCGAGTGATGTCAAGCTTCGTCAGGCAGTCAGCAATAGGGCTGAGCTCGGTTCAGTTATTCGATCGGTTCGGCATTCGCTACAACGACATTATGGAGTCGCAAAATAGTGAACATGACTTTGAGTTTTGTGATTTCTTTAACAGTGAAGTGTTAGAACAATTTGATGTGTTGAACAAAAATTATGAGAACGCGTTAAACGTACCAATCAATAGTTTATCATCTGAAAATGACGCTGAGTTATGTGAAATTGCATCCAACATGGAACAGCAGCTATTGTAAGTTGTTTTAAAACTGTATCTTAAAAAAACATGATTTTGTATAATAACGTATGGTTGTTCTAAAATTTTCTTTATTATGTAGGAACGCAGTGCAAACTGGAAGAGGGCAGAAGAGGAAATCACCAGATGATGATGACACAATTGGCAAATCTCATATGGAAGCTGGTCCTGGACCATCATCATCAAAAACGGAATACTCCGCTAATCATATGATAAAATGTGACATTTGTGAAGTAATGGTGAGTCGAAGATACTTTTCCAACCACACTCGAAGCTCATCTCATAAAAGTAAGGTTTTAAAATTAAGTAGACATGATAATGTGACTGTAATCAATACTGCATTTGGTTGTAGAGTAATAACGTATCAAATTACTTCACCTTTACCAAATGAAACCCATGAAACTTTACAAACACCTATTCAATTTTTCGAGTCAGTCAAAGATACAATTTCCACATTAATAAATGAAAACCTGAAAGAACTAACATCCATAAAAATAAATTATATCATTCATGCTGAATTTGTTCAGGAAACAAAAAATTTGCTCAATACGTTTGATTTTCAAACCTCAAATTTTAACATATGCATGGGTGATGATTTAGAGCCATATTTCAAAATATTGTGTGAAACAATTTCTACTAAAATGGGTGAATTTGAAAAAAAAGACAGCGGGTGGTCCTTTAAATTAGTGAAACATTTAGAAATGAATGTGAATAAATTTAATCCTCTTCAAGGTTCCACTTATATTGTATTACCGAAAGACATCCGAAACAAAAAAGCAGTCATTAATGTAAAGAATAATGACCATGAATGTTTAAAGTGGGCTTTACTTTCGGCCTTATACCCAGTGGAGGATCACAAAGATAGGGTTTCATCGTATTACAAATATCAAAACAAGCTCAATTTCGATAATGTTCCATTTCCAGTTAAGATAAAGGACATGGTCAAGGTTGAGGAAAACAATCACATTAGTATAAATGTTTTTGGATTAGAGTACGATGAAATATCAAAAAGGAATTCAGTAGTGGGCCCACTTTATTTTAGTAAAAATAAACAAGAAAAACATATCAACTTATTATACATATCAAATGGTAGTAATGGTCATTATTGTTTCATAAAAAATTTGTCTCGCTTAGTTAGCAATCAGTTATCGAGTAAAGCTCATGCGGTTTTCATTTGCGACGGGTGTTTATTACATTTTACATCTAGAGAGAGACTGGATAACCACCAAAAATTTGACTGCAGACATGTTTGCACAACATTACCTAGTCCGTTGCAAACTAAAAAAAATTGGTTTGGAAAAGATGAATCTACAAATAAAATATGTTTTGACAAATACCAAAGACAAATGAAAGTACCATTTGTAATATATGCAGATACGGAAGCTTTTCTTAAACCCATTGCTGCTTGCGATCCAGACAGTTCAAAGTCTTTTACACGAAACATGCAAGAACATGAAATGTTTAGTTATGGTTATTATATCAAGTGTTCTTATGATGACAGTTTATCAACATATAAGACATATACAGGTCCTGACTGTGCTGAAAGTTTAATGAATAATATGTACAAAGACGTGTGTGAGATTCATAAAAGAAATAGTTTTCAAAAGAAACCATTGCCGCTTAAAGATTGGCAAGAGGCAGACATTATTCAAACAAAAACTTGTTACATTTGTGCAAAAGACTTAAATGCAGATTCAATAAAATATTTTGATTGGCATACGGGTTTATTTAGAGGAGTGGCACATTCCTTATGCAGTTCAAAATTTAGAGCTCCTAAATTTGTTCCGGTTTTACTACACAACTTGAGCAACTATGATGCTCACTTTATAGTGCATGCGTTGAATATAAAAGAAGGAGATATTGATATTATACCACAAAATAAAGAAAAATACATTTCTTTTACAAAAAAGTTAAAAGTGAATGGACATGAGGTTCATTTACGGTTTTTGGATTCGTATAAGTTCATGCCATGTAGTTTAGATAGTTTATCTAAGAATTTAAAAAAGGAACAGCTCAGGGAGTTACGAAAACAAGTACCTAACGAAGAAAGCTTTGGGCGATTGATTCAAAAAGGCATATTTCCATATGAATTTATGTCATCATATGATTCACTGAAAGTAACATCCTTACCCAAACAGTCTGAATTTTATAGTTCTTTAAATGATTGCAATGTTACCGATGAAGATTATAGTAGAGCTCAAGATGTGTGGAACTATTTTCAATGTAAAAATATGTTAGATTATGCGAATTTATATTTAAAAACTGATGTATTACTTTTAGCTGATGTTTTTGAAAACTTTCGAGATGTGTGCATGAAAACGTATGGTTTAGATCCTGCACATTATTATACAGCCCCTGGTCTTAGTTGGGATGCAATGTTAAAATGTACCAAAATTGAATTAGATCTTTTAACTGATTTTGATATGGTGGCGTTTATAAAATCGGGTATAAGAGGAGGTGTCTCAGTGTGTAGTAATCGCTATGCTAAAGCCAACAATAAATACATGCGAAACTTTAACGACAAAACTGAAATATCTTATTTGCTTTATTTAGACGCTAACAATTTATATGGTTGGGCTATGTCTCAGTACCTACCATATGGTGATTTTAAGTGGGTCGACAAAAACATAAATTATAATGTTTCTCCTACTTCAGACATAGGATATATATTAGAAGTAGACTTGGACTATCCAGATCATTTGCATGATATGCATTCCGATCTCCCCTTTTGTCCAGAAAATATTAAAACTAATAATAGCAATTCATCAAAATTAGTACCGAATTTAAATAATAAAAGAAAATATGTTCTACATTATAGAAACCTAATTCAATGTTTAGAAAAGGGGATGAAGCTCGTTAAAGTTCACCGAGTACTTCAATTCCAGCAGAGTCCGTGGTTAGCAAACTACATTGATTTAAATACTCAATTACGAAAACAAGCTAAATCCGATTTTGAGAAGGATTTTTACAAACTAATGAATAACTCAATATTTGGTAAGACTATGGAAAACATTGAAAAAAGAGTGAACGTTAAGTTAGTCACTCATTGGGAAAATAATGGTAAGGTACAAGGGGCTCAAAGTCTGATAGCTCGTCCTGAATTTCATAGCTTATCAATTTTTTCTGATAATTTAGTAGCTGTACAATTAAACAAAACCAAATTACTGTACAACAAACCTATTTATTTAGGTTTGTGTATACTTGATATATCAAAAACTTTGATGTTTGATTTTCATTATGATTACATGAAAAAGAAGTATAACGATAAAATAAAACTGTTGTATACCGACACAGATAGTTTGATTTATCAAATTTTTACAGAAGACTTTTATTCCGATATTAAACCGGATCTAGAAAAATATTTTGATACATCTGACTATCCTGTTGATAACCGATTTTATTTTCCACAAGTAAATAAGAAGAAAATTGGGTGTTTCAAAGACGAACACAATGGCAAAATATTTACGGAATTTGTTGGGTTGCGTTCAAAAATGTACGCCATGCAGGTAGAAAATACAATCATAGCAAAAGCAAAAGGAATAAATAAAAATGTTACCAAAAAGTTAAAAATGGATAATTACAGATCATGTCTATTTGATAAAAAAACACAATTGGCTGAAATGTATCGGTTTCGATCGATAAAACATGTAATATTCACACAAAAAATAAATAAAGTTAGTCTGTCGTATAATGATACAAAACGGTACATTTCAGCGAATTCAACAGACACTTTAGCTTGGGGTCATTATAGTTTAAGAAATAATATTATATAGAATAAACAAGAATAATTTGTATTTAAGTGTGTATAAATTTGTACCTTTTAAGTTTAATGTGTTTACATTAGTTTAAAGTTATATTCATTTTTAATTATCTACTGTTTAATTTACCAAGAATAAAATGCTCTAACTATATAACGATGAACTTATTTTTTATTCTCCATTCCTTAACACTGTCACACGACAATTACACGTCATTATGATTCATTTCATCCACCCGTTTACTGCAATAGTGGCAGGTCCAAGCAGCTGCGGAAAATCAAAATTTGTAACAAGTTTTTTAAATCATTGTAATGAAATATGCAGTGAAGATTTTTATGAAATTATATGGTGCTATGATGAAATGCAACCATTATATAATTTAAACAATGTGAATTACAATCAAGGTATTCCTGATTTGAGTATGTTCGATGGAAAATTTCCAAGACTACTCATAATTGATGATCTTATGAGAGAGTCAGATGGTAGAATAGTTGATATTTTTACAAAAGGAAGCCATCACAGGAATCTCAGTGTATTTTACATAACACAAAATATATTTCATCAAGGGAAAGGGCAAAGAGATATTTCTTTGAATTCAAGTTACATCATTTATTTTAAAAACCCGCGAGATAGAACACAGATAAGACATTTAGCTCGTCAGGTTTTTCCGGAAAATAGCAAATTTGTTGAAGAAGCTTACAAGGATGCAACAAAAAATGCTCATGGATATCTTTTCATTGATCTTAAACAAAATACAAATGAAATATGTCGCTTTAAAAGTAAAGTTTTTCCATTCGATGGGCATTGTACAATTTATGTACCAAAAAAGGGGTATAAATATGATGCACAACAAATAATTTCTGTCAGTTTCAAATAATGTCTGAAGTAGAAACGTCTAATACGAATAATATTTTAAGAGCTTTAAGTATATTAAAAGAACAATATCGTGAAGCCTTGTTAGAATGTTGTAATGATGATGAAATAAGGCAAATATGCGAGTGTATAATAAACGTTTTTAAAGGAAAGATTCCCATAAAAGAAAATAGCGAATCTGTATTTAACATATGCAAATTCAACTGCTTTGTTTCTACTGATGCTGTTTAGTTAATATTATAAATAGAATATAAAGTGAAGTTTTAGTGTTTAAAAAATGATTAAAAGAATTACGTCTCATAAAGATTTATTAAAAGCATTATTGACATTAAAACCAAAGTATAGAGAAGCATTGTTAAAAAATTGTGGAGATGATGAAATCCACTGTATAACCGAGTGTATTTTCAATGTGTTAAAAGGAAAAGTGCACTTGGATAAAAAATCTACACGTAAATTAAGAAAACATAAAGATCTTTTGAGGCAAATTGTTTCGAAAGGGACAAACAAAACAAGGAAACAAATTTTAGTACAAAGAGGTGGAGCGTTTTTACCTATTATTCTAGGGTCTGTTCTTAGCGCATTGCTAGGTTCAATTATAAAATAAAGATGGAAAACACAAAAAAAATGATACTTATTGAGCCTGAGGTCATAGATAGACTAAAATTAGATAATGCAGGCACTAAAAATTTGTCACGTTTAGATGAGGAAATGCATAAAGTAATAAAAACTAAAATAGATGACAGGGAAAAGTGGGCACTATATTTGCAAACATTGCAGAGATATCTACATTTCATTGGAGAAGACCGAAAACCATTACAAATACCTATAATACCTTTTGATGAAAAGGAAAATGAAATAAAAGAAACAGTTAAGTCAGAAAAAGCTCCAGATGACAAAGAGACATCTACTGAAGCAACCTATAATGGTTATACAAAATCAGAGTTGCTTGCTTTTATTCCAAAGACATACAAATTGAAAGGTGAACTTTTGATAGATATACTTTTGAAGAACAAAGATAAAATTTTCTGGAATGAAAAAGGCACTGTGTTCGTTCGCAATAAAGAAGTGCATAGAAGTAATATCGTCGACTTATTGAATGATATCTTAAGACCTCTAAAAAACAGTTCACCGAGCGGTTGGGCAGATTTTGCTTATGTACTCAAAGATCTATCAGTCCCCTTAACTTATATTGGCAATCCTAAAAGAGCCACATACATAAGAGTTTTGTCCCAGAGTCCAGCTAGTGCTGGAACAACAAGAGAGAAAGCAAACAGTACTCCTGATAATTTCAGCACACCAACATTAGCTGGCAGTAGTCGCAGTCAAAATAAAGCACAACCCGCTAAAAGAATTAATTGGGAAAAATGGACCCCTTACTAGAAATTCGTAATATTTACTACGATGTATCCCACCCAGCTGGATACAGCAGTCTCAGTAAATTGACTGCAGCTATGAAAAATAAAATGACTAAAGAAGAAACAAAGAAATGGTTGGAATCTCAAGAAACGTACACCCTACATAAACCAGTTCGTCGTCGGTTCCCGAGAAACAAGTACATTCTATCAAATTTTAATGAACTTTGGCAAGCCGATTTAAGTGATATGCGGAGTTACAGTGAATATAACGATGGTTTCAAGTATATTTTATGCGTAATTGATGTTTTTAGTAAGTATGCTTTTGCTAGACCTATAAAAAAGAAAGACTCTGCCACTATAAAAGAAAATTTTAAAGATATATTCTCGGAAGCTAAAGCCACTCCGAGACATTTACAATCCGATAAAGGTACTGAATTTATAGCAAAAGACGTCCAATCTTTTCTTAAATGTAACGGTATAAACTATTACACCACCAATAATCCTGATATCAAAGCAAGCATAGTTGAAAGATTCCAACGTACACTTAAAATGAAAATGTGGAAATATTTTACTCATAATAATACGTATCGATATATAGATATTTTGCAAGATTTACTTAATTCCTACAATAATAGCTTTCACAGAAGTATTAAAATGCGCCCTTGCGACGTAAACTTTGAT
Source organism: Keiferia lycopersicella (assembly GCA_029255805.1). Taxonomy (NCBI): domain Eukaryota; kingdom Metazoa; phylum Arthropoda; class Insecta; order Lepidoptera; family Gelechiidae; genus Keiferia; species Keiferia lycopersicella. The sequence goes on along the minus strand of JARACZ010000009.1, from coordinate 8,190,649 downwards.
AACATTATGACAGTTTGGCGCAACTTGTATGAGAGAAAAAATGAAGATGCTACGAAAATTAAAGCCAAACCTAAGTTTAAAGTTGGAGATCATGTAAGAATAACTAAGTACAAACATATTTTTCAAAAAGGTTATGAAACCAATTGGAGTGATGAAATATTTTTAATAACATCGATTATAGACAGATCACCCTTTGTTGTTTACACAATAAAAGATTTACAGGGAGAAATTGTTACTGGGACTTTTTATGAAAAAGAACTACAGAAAGTGACATACGACCCCACTGCTTTGTATAAAATAGATAAAATACTGCGCGCCCGCTATTCAGGTCGCAGAAAAGAACTATTAGTGAAGTGGAAAGGTTATCCTGATAAATTCAATAGTTGGGTTTTAGTATCAGATTTAGAAAAATCATGAAAGGCGAAAACTTTTACTTAACTTTACCCAGTAATAGCTCGTTCTCATATTTTCCAAATAACAAAACCACCAACTTCTCCACAAAATTACCAAAATCAATAAAGTTGGATGGAGAATGGTCGGTAGGATTAGTTGAATTTCAGTATCCTTGCACTATGTTTACTGTTCAGGATAATAATAATATAATGTATATCACCAAACGCATGAAAGTTCCCGACCAAGAAGAACTCAGTACAGTAACATACAAGAGTCACATACCTACGTCTAGTTATGAAAACATTAACGATGTTATAACAGCACTGAATTCGAGAGAAAGCTTCAAATTAAGACATGATAAATTAACGAAATTGGTTTCACTCACAGGTGATATGAATAACCTTATAGCTTTAAGGTTTTCCCCTATCTTAAGTCTTCAGCTTGGATTTGACCCTAATACAAACATTGCTACAAAAACAACTGGAAAGTTTCCAGCTAATTTATACCTCGGATTACCATCACAGTTATACATATATTGTGATATTGTAGAACCTCAGATGGTTGGAGACGTCATGTGTCCTTTATTAAGAATAACATCATTAGATCCAGTTAAATATGTGTATGGATCAAACAAAATGCATATTTTTTCACCGCCACATTATGTACCAGTCATGCGTAGAGAGTTTGATACAATTGAAATAGATATAAGATCGAACACAGGAGGAAAAGTTCCATTCCAATTTGGAACGAGCTGTGTTAAACTACATTTTATAAAAAGATAAATCAAAATGTACACAAGAGACAATAATTTAATCTGTCCATATCATCATTATTATTCTCATCAAGCAGGAACTGGAATCGGAGTAGTCTATAAAGGAGTGTCACATCAACGCGGTCATGGTATAGGAAGCTTTTTAGGGGGTTTGTTTAGGTCTGTTCTACCACTTTTATCAAATGGAGCTAAAGTTATTGGTAAAGAAGCTCTGAGTGCGGGGGTAGGTCTTTTATCAGATATAGTAAGTGCTAGGCCTTTAGAAGAATCTGTCACAAATCGTTTTAAAGAAGCTACTTCTAATTTAAAAAGAAAAGCTGATGACAAAATTATAAGAGCTATGAGTGGGTCGGGGTATAAAAATAGAAAACGAAACCATAAAGCCCTCATTCACTCGGAGAATTTGAAAGCAAGAACAGTGAAAAAGGCGAGGAAAAGTAAATTTTCAACAATTAATGATATCTTCTCTTAAAATAATTTAAAATGTCATTTTTACATAATCATTCTTGTGAATGTGCAAAGTCAGAATTAGATATATTTGCTTTACCATCGACGCAAACAAGTATAGAAAGCGGACAATGGATTTATTACAAACCTATTTCATCTCTTAGTGACGATGGCCCTATAGAATTTCAAATACCCGGTTCCGGGGATGATTATATTGACTTAACACACACATTGCTTCATGTGAAAGCCAAAATATTGAACCAAGATTTGTCTAATATTGACTCTGAAAAAACATCAGTAGCTCCAGTAAATAACTGGCTTCATTCGCTATTCAGTCAATTAGATGTATACTTAAATCAAAAGCTTGTTTCTCCACCAAATAACACATATGGATATCGTGCATACATTGAAACATTATTGAATTATGCACCTGCAGCAAAAGAGTCCCATCTTACATGCTCAATGTGGTATGAAGACACTGCAGGAAAAATGAATAACACAGATGATTCAAATAAAGGATACACTTCAAGACTAAAATATACAAAAGACAGCAAAGAGGTCGAAATGATAGGACACTTACATGGAGATATATTTAACCAAGAAAAGTTTTTAATTAATGGAGTTGACATGTGCATCAAACTTATACGTTCAAGGGAATCATTTAACTTGATGTCTTCATCAAATGATATCAAAGTCAAAGTGGCTATCACTGAAGCAACATTAATGGTGCGTAAAGCTCGAATAAATCCAAGTGTACTACTCGCTCATCAAAAAGTATTAGCTACTACAACTGCGAAATATCCAATCACGCGAGCTGAAGTAAAAGTTTTGACCATTCCATCCGGTATTCAAGGTAAAACACTAGATAATGTTTTTCTAGGTCAGATACCAAAACGTTGTATTATAGGATTTGTGAATAATACAGCTTTTAACGGAAGTTTTACCAAAAATCCGTATGATTTCGATAACTATGGTTTAAATACGTTTAGTTTGTATATTGATGGGATTCAAATTCCTTCTAAAGCATTACAGCCACAATTCAGCAGTGGGTTGCATACTATTATGTATCATACGCTTTTTTCCGGAACTGGTATTCATTTTTTAAATGAAGGAAATGGTATAAATCTGAGTAGATATCCGAAAGGTTACTGTTTGATGGCTTTTGACTTAACTCCTGATTTATGTGCAAATTCAACTTCACACTGGAACTTGATTAAACATGGCAGTGTTAGATTGGAAGCACGGTTTGAAAATGCCCTAACTGAAACAATTAATTGTATTGTTTATGCTGAATTTGATAATTTAATTGAAATAGATAAGAATAGAAATGTAAACGTCGACTTTAGTAGTTAAGTAATAATTATATAAGATAACGGACTTTGATTATCTCTCAGATGCATTTTTATTTTTGTGTAAATTAGACCTTAATAAGTATGAACACTTTCGAGATAAAAAAATATTTGAGATCAATTCATAACTCCTTAGCTGATAATGTATTTCCCGCTAATCGTCTACCAATTTTTATGACAGCACCTGTGTATTTGATAAGTAATTTAGACTCAGACACAAAACCAGGGTCTCACTGGGTAGCAATTGTTATTCATTCAAATGGTGTTGGTGAATATTTTGACAGTTTTGGTCGTAAACCTGAAGGTCATCATTTAAATTATTTAAAAAGGAATTCACGAACATGGAAATACAACCATAAAGCTATTCAAAACATTTTTTCGTCTCTGTGTGGAGAATATTGTTTAGTGTATTTGTATTTAAAGTACAAAGGTCTAAGTCTTGAAGATTTCAATAACCTATTTACTAAGGATTCATTGAACAATGATTTCTTATTAAATGATTTCTTTATAACTTTCTTTAAGTAATATTTGAATGTGTATATAAGAAGTTACCCTTATACTTAAGCTAAAATGATTAAAATGTGTTTAGATTTAAAGAACGGTTATGTCATATGTGTTTTATGAAATAAATGGTGTATACATTTTAATACAGGTGTTTTAATTTTATTTCCATTACAAGAATAAGGTACTGTTATTAAAAGGAAAAAAGAAACAAACGTTATTTTAATGTTATTTTATTATTTTACATTGAATTTAAACCGACATAGACATTACAATGTTAAAAATAACAAAGCCAACTAAAACAGAAAAACACAGAAATAATTAGTAAACAAATCAATCATATTTATCCAATTAAAGAGTAGGCGAGTATGCTGTGGAGGATAAAATATAGTTATCCTGTATGGAATTTATAATTTCTTCGACTTCTTCGTCTTCTTCTCGACTCCAATCAACTGATAGTGGATTGACAATCTCTATAGACTGCGTCAGAGGGTCCGAATAAGGTTCTTGAGTCTTGGGAGGGTCTTGACAATTCGCACAATATGCCTTCATTGGCAATACACCATCAACTGTATCCAGTGATTTACAGTCTTTTGAAGAAGAGTAGTGCCCCTCGCAGGGGGTGAAAAATGGCTTTACGTCGTCATCTTGAATTAAACACTCAGGTAATTCGTTATTAATATACCAGAATCGAATATATCTTGAATATTCTGTAAGGATAGTTTGTTTTGAGATGGTCGCGATAACTTTTTTAGAAAGATACATTTTTAATGAATAACGAGCTTGTGGCACGAATGCAAGCTTGGTGCTGACTGATTTACGAAACTTAACATCACTCGCTTGAATAGTGAAGTCGCCCCTATTGTCCTGTCCATCCATAGATTTTCATTGTTAGGATGTTTTTGAGGTAGAAAGGGAAGTTGCTGTGTTGTTGAGTGGCGTGGTATTTAGGTACTGTTTTTTCTGTTTTAGATGACTGAGAATTATGAAATTAGTTATCGAAAAAGTATTTTTTACAGTCTTGTGATTGCGAGACGTTCTTCGTGATATCGTATATTAATTCCTTGCTGCGGTCGTAAATATTGTCCGTGACCTTTGTGTAGTATTTAGCACGAAAATCGGCTATTTTCCACTGGTTGTTTGACGACACCTTGGCTAATTTCTTGAGATCGTAGACTTCTACTTTAATTAGATGTGTGGCGTTTGCTGCGTCATCGGTATTCGACGATATGTAGGATACACCGCCGTTTCGAGCCATCCCAACTGTTGAAGATTGCGTTTTCTTTTGCTTTTTGATTTTGGGTGTGTCGAAAAATTGATCGATAGCATTATCGCTGCCCGCCCGTTTTAGTGATTTTTGATCGGGTTCGACAATAGTAAATGCAGTTTCATCATCACTTGATGCAGCGAAATAATAATTCTTGAATGTGTTTGGTAGGTCATCAACGTTTATTCCCGAACCCTAAAACAAAACAGACATATATATTATGCGTTATTAACGGGAACTATGCTGTAATAAAATTTACTTAAATAACAATCAAAAATATTACTTCATACACATCACATCAACATGTACTAGTCCTCAATCGAATATATTACTTATCAATACACACAATGCAATTTATACGGCATAAATACAAAGTATTTCTCCCGAGAGTATGTAAGTAAGTATAACATACACATGTACCAGTCCTTTGACGAACGTAGGCCTCGTAATTTTCGTAACATACATGTCAGATAAATACAAACAGTGTTGAACAAAAATGAGAGAAATAAATATAACGATTCTTACCTCCATTTTTCCTATGCAGCTAGCTGTAGACCGAGACATGATGTTAGGTTAGGTTAGGTTAAACTTTCACAACGAACACGAACACTAGATTTGATTTTTAATACTATATCACGCACTCCAAATCAAGTTGTGGAGTACAGACAAGCTTGTTCCGCTTTTATAACGAAACCACGACAAACAGGGGTATTTTTTTTCAATATCGTTAACCACCACCCACCGTGGATACTTGTCTCGACGAGTTTAATTTTTGAGAAAGTTCGCTTTGTTAGATAAATGTTGGGGCGGAAGACACCGTTATAAAAAAGTTAGTCTTTACAATCACAAGACAATAAGCACATTTCAAAATTTATCTCTAAATATTATAAATACACAGCAGGCGGCATCGTCAAAAGGAAACAAGGGTCTTTACAACTTAATTTTATTACATAGTGGGTTTTACTATTAGCGAACAATACAAATATTGAAAAAGTCGGCAAGGCAAAGATTTGTATTTACGGCTGAACCATTGTTCACAATACAGTAGGCTCAACGTGTCGAAACTTGCTTGTTGGTGTACAGAAACACAACAGTGGTAGGTATGAACTTTATAAATGGTAGGTATAAGTTAAATTGATGGTGATATAAAAATATTATGAATAATCATACGTATTGATTTACTTACGCTTTACTGCCTAAGAAGTATCTATTGGTACCATGAATTGACAAAATGCATGTATGAAATGAAAAGACCGCGACCTATATCAAATTCAGCCACGAATTAAAGTATCACTGATATAATGAACTCAAAAATTGGAGAAGTAAAAATGGATTTCATACAACAAACCATGAATTCCAACAAGAATTCTAATATGACAAACCAACAAGAACGCGAATTGACCGCGACTTAATTTTATATGAAGCACGAAATAATTCGAAATCAAACCGCGGAACCGCGAATTAATGAATTAATTTGATACCAACCGCGGATTAATTTGATATCGACCGCGGATTAATTTGATATCGACCGCGGATTAATTTAATTACATACGCGGATTAAGTTGATATAAAACCGCGGAAAAAAAAGGGGCTTTTCGGGTGGTCTAGAACCGGCGAATAGTATCTACTCATAACTTAGTTTTATAACAATGTCTCTTGGCTTTTACGTGCCTCAACTCAGTAAAATAATATAAAAATGTTCGTAGGGTTATTTTGCCTCGCTCTGAGATAGGCTAATATAATTTTCTTTAGTAAAAGCTTGTGTAACTTTTGTTCGCTGAAGTGTAATGCACACAATCTTTCTGTAAAAATACATCTAAACGCTTCATATACCTACATACAACCAAATAAAAATACGGTACCTCACACACACGTGCACATTATATCACGCTTTTATCTCTTATGTGGTGCAGAGTGTCAATTGCCGTAAAAATCCGGCCGCCATATCCACTTTTGACAAATATTGGGGCTCTTTCAGATCATTCGTGTATCATCGTAGTGACAGGTTGTGAAATTGTACTATTACATTTGAAACCCTCGAGTACTCGAACAACTAATGGTAGGTGCCTCGTACGGCACCCGCGGGAAAGAAATAGGGTGATGCTATCTAAGCCGGCGACAAACGGCAAATGGTACCTACCTAACTTACTATATAAGCAAACAAAATGTTTGCCCGAGTAACTTTTTTCTTCAACATTAAACCTGAAACCGATAGAGAAACAAGATTTTACCTACTGCAAACTAGACCGCAAAAGTCGTAATATTAGTAAATGGATTTTGCTTGCTTTTTATTTATTTTAAGAGCATCATACACGGATGACATTATTAAAAAAATAGAAATAACGAGCCCAGACAGACGCTTTTTAATGCGTCGACGTGAGCCACGGTATCTCAATAATTCGTACTAAAGGATACGAAACGCCAGAAAATCACGCGTTTCGTAGAGAGAGATCCCCTTTATAAACCTACTCATAATTCCAATCCGTTAAATGGCCTGTAACACAATTGCGTAGGTAATTGTAATGTATTCGGCATGCTAAGTCCCCTGAATATTGCAAATCCGATTCAATAACACGCGGAAGGGCACTTAAGTAGATCAACACAGAATCTGTGTCCTGTTTGCTGGGCACAGATAATCGAATTAGTTTAGTTGACTGGTTTCCAACACTCGAAATTATACTGGTTATGATTTCTATTGCGGCATAAGTAAGGTTGCTTTTAGATTTGTATGGCAATTGAATCTTCTATTGTACACTGATTATTACATACGAGATTTTGATCTTATTGTGGAACCTTGTTTGATGTTGGCCATTTATACCCACAGTTGCCTGGTTACGATTTCAGAGTTTCTTTTATTTACAATTCTTGATTTGACTTTAGTTTCCAATTCTTAAGTTCTTCTAGTTAAAATAATCAAAACAAATTTCAAATTAATTCTCCCCGAAAACAGTCTATTATCAACAACACTTTTTGTTTAATTTACAGCCTTATTACTTACTTACAACCGAAAGAGTCGATGAACTATAGAGTTCGATTTTAACTGCAATGCAAAATAAATATTTAGTACGTCGCTGCTGCAAGCCTACGTCAGTCGTAGTAGCCGTGGTCGAAGCGCGCGTAGCTCATAATATTGCTTCCATGTTCTAAGTGTGGGTAAATGAAAGGAATGGAAATTGGTACGATTAACTTGTAGTTGCAAAAACGGAGCGGAATTATGATGAGGCTTTTGAGCTGATTACACTTTAATTTACTGCCTTTATTATTTTCATTATTTGTGTGAAAAAGATACAATAAAATACCATCAGTACTATGAAATAAGTAGAACAAATAAAATAGGTAAATTACCCTGATATCATCATCATTTATTTAAGGGCATTGCCCAGATATCCAGATATAGAGTACCAATAAAAATTTAAATTATTTCAATCGTGAACTATATCAATATAAGGTTCGCCCTTAATTTAATATTAAACTCCAAAGTGTGATGATAAATTGCGTCTGTAACATTATATTAATAAGTGTTTGACCTAGTAAAAAGGACAAGGGCATAAAGGACGACCCAAAATTGAATTAATACCTTATTTTATTACTCTACTTATCGACATTGTTCATAGTTAAAGGACTTTTTCTTTTTTAGATGAATAAACAGGGTGTAAGGGACAGCCCTCTGAATACTGACAGAATGCATACAGACTATGAAACAAAAAAAAAATTGTAAATGAATTGAATTTCTTAAAAATACACGACAGGAAAAGATTATAAAATTTGGACCTCCACTTCAAAATCACGATCTATATAGACTGGATATACTATAAGAAGTCAATAATTTATGACGTTTACTGAAATATTTTCATAAGACAATTTGTTCAGTTCAATGGTCTGAATGCACGCTATCAATATTCGGAGGGTTATCCCTAAAACCCTTATATTTGTAACAGGTGGGCTCTTCCACCCAGAAGATGACAAGCAAGAGGTAGCGTTTAGATATGCGGTGGAGAGGGTCAACGCAGACAGAGCAATACTGCCCAGAGCCAAGCTGCTGGCGCAAGTGGAGACGATATCGCCTCAGGACAGCTTCCACGCTTCCAAAAGAGGTAAGAAAGTCAACTTAGTACAGAACAGGGTGATACCAAATGACTATGTGGTAGCGTTCAGATATGCGGTGGAGAGGGTCAACGCAGACAGAAATACTGCCGAGAGCTAAGCTGCTGGCGCAAGTGGAGACGATATCGCCTCAGGACAGCTTCCACGCTTCCAAAAGAGGCAAGAAAGTCAACATTAGTACCAAACGACTATGTCAAAAACGAAGTTGTGGTAGCGTTCAGATATGCGGTGGAGAGAGTTGCTCTGTCTGCGTTGACAGAGCAATACTGCCCAGAGCGAAGTTGCTGGCGCAAGTGGAGACGATATCGCCTCAGGACAGCTTCCACGCTTCCAAAAGAGGTAAGAATTTCGTTAACATTAGAATAGAACCAGATGGGGGACCAAACTCGTTCAGTTTTGTTTTTTGTACCCCAATAAATGGCGCTGTTAGTTTAAAAACGACTCACAAGAAACCGATGAAAGAAAGTTGAACTTATCTAGATCGACGTATCGCTCCCGAAATCAAATTACATCGGGATGTCCGTTACGGTGAGAATTGCTCAAGTAGATGAGATAATGAGAAACGCCATAACTAGTAACACATTTTTTTTTACTATAGGTAGTTAAAGGTTAGGACCTGTTTTTTACTAGAGATATGTTTTTTGATATTCAGGTATCCGTGATTAATTCGTTGAATCAATAGAAATAGCTCTTTATAGCTCCAAGCAAATAATTTTGTGGATTCAAAAAACTATCTAGAAAGTAACTATAAACTTTCTGAATAACAAAAATTGATAGGTTATTATTGATAGGTTACCTATATTGAATGAAATTCAGATAGACGAGCGAGACCAATTTCATTATGAACTGGCACGTGCTTCGTTAATAATTCAGAAATTCACTCGAGGTCGCAATATTGATAGATACACGACAGCTCAAATTTACCAACCCTTATCAATGAAATACATGATAGATGCATTAAATTGCAGAGTTTCAGAGTGTAAGAGATATGACAACTCATCTAGTATTTATTTTGTGACAACGATAGCGAAAACCTGTGGCGTGAACAAAGACACTCGCAAAAATTTATTCAAACGTGTAAATAACCTTGGTATGGTATTTACTCCAATAGTATGCCACCTCCTCCGAAGCGGCGTAGCAGCAATATTCGGCCCACAGTCAGCACCTGCAGCCGCTCATGTGCAGAGTATCTGTGACACCATGGAGCTTCCCCACCTGGAGACGAGGTGGGACTACCGGACGAGACGGGAGTCCTGCCTGGTCAACTTGTATCCGCATCCAGCAGCGTTGAGCAGAGTGAGTATACATTTTTTCCACAACTGCCCAACTAAAAAAGGATAGTATTGTCTTGTTTTTGACGTATGTGAGGGCCATCATGACAATGGAAATGGATATCGACAATGGATATCTTTGAAAGATAATGTTTATACAGGGTGTTAGAGACAGCGTCCCGAATACTGATAGGGTGCAAGCAGACCATGAAACGGAACAACTTTCCCCTAGGAACATATGTCAGGAAACGACAAAAAAATTCCGACCTCCCACACAAGATCGCGATCAGCTGACTGCATTTACTATGGAAAACCAATTTTTTTTTACGTTTACTGACATAATATGTTCCTAGGGGAAAGTTGTTCAGTTTCATGGTCTGCTTGCACCCTATAAGTATTCGGGACGCTGTCCCTTACACCCCGTATATCTATCGAAGGAGTATCTATCGCACACAAGTAACATAATAAGATATAAGTAACATCTGCAACGAATATCTTATACGGTGTCCCACCCATAAGTGTCCTACCCACCATATTCGGTTTCGTTATGTTTAGGGATCCATTATTTTGTTGGCACCAGAACTAGACTATAATGGAAACTGGCAACGGTCAGTTTGCCAATAATAAAGAGTCTGGCGAACCGTACTAGAAATAACTTTCATTTTATATTTAGGTTACGTTTTCTAGACTAGAAAGAAAACTGAGGTCTTCTGAAGATGCACAATTATTAAGATTACGAGTTTATTTGTCAGAGTTCCAACTATTAATTTAAGGGTGTTTTTGAAACTCTAGTACCATGGTTCATCGATTCGGTGACTTACACGATAAAAAATAGTCACAGTCTGGTTCAACGTTGCATACCTACTAAATTATAAAGGAATTCAACAATTAATCCTGGTCTTGTTAGATTCTCTCTTTTTGTGTGGGACACCGAGTCGTCCAACTACCTAATGAACCTAATGCAGATGTATCTAAATGATAGTCATCGTTACAGAAATCCTTTTTAAGGCCAAGGTTTCGAAAAATTGTGACTGATTGATAAAAGATCGCCCACATCTCACTCACACTACATTAGAAGATCGAATGTTTTGAGAGTCTGTCATTTTTGAATTCTTGGAGCAATTTATCTTACGAAAACTTTGTTTCAGGCATACGTAGATCTAGTTCGAGCGTGGGGATGGAAGTCATTTACAATAGTATACGAAAACAGTGATGGATTAGTACGATTACAAGAACTGCTCAAAGCGCATGGACCTTCGGAGTTGCCTGTTGCTGTAAGACAGCTACCGGATTCCCATGATTACAGGTAAATATTCATATAGACCTATACCGTTTTCAGCTCGTGAAAATGCCTGCAAGAATGTTGCAGCAATTTCTGAGCACAGTGTCAAAAAGTAGTACAGGTGTGCACAGTATAGGTACGCTGTTTAGTATGCCTGGTACTGCATATGCCTCCACTATTTTTGGCCGTCAGCGCCATGAAGTAAAAGAACTTAAATAATAGGTACTCACAGTTTCTTGAGCTGAATATCGCATATTCTGCTGCAGATGTGGCCAGACTTTAAAATGCTTGTTTCACATGCAGGCCCCTTCTGAAACAAATCAAGAATTCAGCTGAGTCCCACATTGTGCTCGATTGTGCGACAGAAAGGATCAGAGACGTACTACAACAAGCTCAGCAGATCGGAATGATGTCTGACTACCACAGCTATCTCATCACTTCTTTGGTGAGCAAAGTTTTTGCTTTTATGTAGAACAGAATATTCGCATGCTTGTATTCAAACGTACTCCATACACAGAAAACGTAATGATTTACTGTGATGTAAAAAAACCACAATATCCAATACCGAAATGGGACAATGGACACAAAGGATGGAATTGTGTGTTACCTTTACGTGTTGTTTTGACTAAAACATTATGTTATAATTTTTCAAAGAGCTATTTTAAAATTCGCTCCTAATATCAACTTGTAGGCAAAATTACTCATTGTTTATCATTTATTAATGATCAAAAACGTTAGTTTTATTCGAACCTCAGGCAATTAATTAGAAAATGTGAAATGTGATGTAGGTACCTAATTGATAGATGAATTTCGTATACCTATACTAACAGCCAGTTTGATATATGAGTCATAAAATTGAATTCTAAATTGATAGGCATAAAGAAAATATGTTTGTTATACATAGAATGAGTTAAAAAAGATCTTTCGAATTTTTCTCTTGTAGAACTGGCCTCATACATTATTAATCATTTCCAAGAAATAAAACCTTTAAACTATGCTCCCAGTACTAAAGGGGTGAACTATAAAAATGGCGTGCTAAATTTTCTCCACTGAGCGAACACACTGAGAAAAATCTTCATTCTCAGAACGGTTTATGACTTAATTTTACGACTCACAGGACTTGCACAGTGTGGACCTAGAAGAGTTCAAATACGGTGGAACCAACATCACCGCACTGAGACTGTTAGACCCTGAACGAGTGGACGTGCAGAAGGTCGTTCGTGATTGGGTCTACGATGAAGCGAGAAAGGGACGGAAAATCCCACTTGGGCATACCTCCTCTAAGGTATTGTTTCAGTAACATAACAACATTGACATAGGATCGTGTGGTAACATTATATTAAACGCAGATGTTTTGTTTCCAGGAAAACATGACCTTTATAAAGGTGAGTTGCCTAGACAGCTGGGGTTACGTCTTTCAATTTTTAACTTCGAAGTGTCTCTTCTTTATTTTACACGTACCTTTATAACGTGATAATATTTAACATGCTTTTATGCTTTTGGAATATAAATGATGTACTTCTCGAGTTCAAGTCAAGAACATTTGTAGGTGTAGGGTTGATTTTTTGGCACGTCGAGTGTTAAACTAGCTACCGACTTAAAATTACTCCTCTATTCAAAATTCATACTTGAAAGTAAATTACTCAGTGATTGGCTTGCTCAAACTATTTTGAAAGAAACTACTTAGTTATTCACCTGCTTTAACTTTACAACTACCCACAGACGGAAACAGCACTAATGTACGACGCGGTGCATCTGTTCGCCAAAGCCCTACATGACCTGGATACTTCCCAGCAAATTGACGTGAGGCCTCTCTCATGCGAGGCAGAAGATACATGGCCCCACGGGTACAGTCTCATCAATTACATGAAAATTGTAAGTACACTTTGAGCCTGTGCGAAATTCCTGTTATTTTAGGATCGCTGCCGAACAAACGCCGTTTGATTCATGTCTCCAGAGGGATTTTTGACGGGGAAATCGTAATTGAGGTTTCCCTATACCGGAATTGTCAATGATCAGAATTGGGAAAATCATTGATTGCGAGATTTTTAGTCATTGGTATACATAAGATACAATGCTGAGTGGTTAGGATTACATTTCAGAAACAGAATGGAAATGCTTTTGTTCCACAGTGTCATATGACAAACAAAATAAACTATTATTAATGTATAAAACAACATCAAAACTGTTTTAGTCTAGGGTAGAGAGCTGAAAAGTAACGAAGTTTCGGCTAGCTAGGGATTAAATTGTAAGAGCGAGTTGACGGATTAGCAGATCCGGCGTTGTGGCGTAAGCCTGTTTGTGCCTTCCGCTAACCTCCCCCCCCCCCGCGCCCCCTCTTAATACCGCTTGTGATGTTTCACTTTTTACTACTTAGATCCGGCACCCATTTGGCTACTTTTAGGGGTGTCCTACATGGTAAAGATACTAAAAAAAATATGAATATCTCAAGGTATATTGCTCAGCGTCTAATAGCATACATCAGACAATTAATCCCATATCGCTTGGTATCTTAATCCGTTAACGGGAAGAACATGTTAGTTTTTTTATTGGTTTCGAAGTCTATTGTGGGTTCGAAGGTTCAATCTTAGGAGGAAACATCCTTACTATCGTCATACAAAGGTTCATGATACTGTAACATGAATGTTTATTTATATTTTCCTGGAAGTAATAATAGCATATAATAGTCAGTAATAGGCAAGGAGAATGATGATGATGATGATTTATATTACGGTATTTTCACTGTGTGACACACTCCTAAACGCGAGCTGTTTTCAGTAGGAAATTAAATACGAAATTCATTTAAATGAATGTTTATGCCACATGGAAACAGCTTTGATGCGCAGACCATTCCAAGAGCAGACCTATAGAAAGGAATTCAAACTAGCCTATATCAACAATAATATACATTTTTAAGTAAAGGCAACTTAAAGATTTCCCAGAAAACTTATATAATAGTATCTATTGTTCCTCTAGACTCTTTAGTACATTATAGTATAGAGCATACAACATCAGAATGTAAATAATGTTGGTACATTTTCACTTCTCCGATTTCACCTTACAGTTAGTTAATTTACAATTTGATACTAAAAACGGCTGGCGACTGCTTTTCAGCAGAATCGACTCGTTGAAAACTCCCTTTCCATTAATTTGTCTTTATCACCCAATAACTCTTCCACTGTTCAAAAGCATATCCCCTTTCAAAGACAATAAATTACTTGTAATTCGAACGTCGCGTGAAAAGCTACGAATTTCGGCGCGAACGTATTAAATTACACGCAGAGTTATTAGACACCTTTAATTAACCCAACGCTTCACTTTGTTTCGATGTACAGGTAGAAATGAAGGGCTTAACCGGAGTTATAAAGTTTGATCATCAAGGATTCCGAAGCGATTTCACTTTAGATATAATTGAATTGACGAGGGATGGCCTGCAGAAAGCGGGGATATGGAACTCCTCAGTGGGGGTCAACTACACGAGGTCCTACGGCGAGAACCAGAAGCAGATTGTTGAAATATTGCAGAACAAAACACTCATCGTCACCACCATCCTGGTAAGTGAACAACATAAATTGTGTTAGCTAAAAATAGCGCTGTCACTTTCAGTTGTATAGGCTTAGACAAAAAGAGAAGACGATCGCGAATAAAATGTACTATAATTTGACGTATTTTACGCGTTATCTGTCAAAGAAAATACGATTAAACTGGATTGGTGAACAAACTATTGCCAGTTTTAAACACGACATGACTAACAGTATTTTATGTAACTGTCGTATAATAGGCCCCCCATATTAGAATGTAATTGTCTGCTTACACACTAGGCGAGTATGATTATAATACTTTGACGCGAGCATTCTAATGCCCAATTATATGCAGATGCATACACTACTTTATCTACACTTTCGGTATTTCATACTGTTTTCTTTATTTTACGGGTAAGTAATTCACTCGAGATTCATGTTCGATGACGCGTCCAATATATCAGGTGGAGTGGAAATGTCTCCATCGCTGCCACTTTCATGATATTCGATCGTAAAATATGGAATAAAACTAACTTTATCAAAAACAGTAATTTGCACAAAAGACACGGCATAGCACGGATGACAAGTCTGGTGGAAAATGGCGGCACAATTGAGTTTTGTTTTGGCACAGATTATAATATTACGCGACATGTCGTTTCATCGGTGTATTTAATCTTTAAATTAACCTTAAGGTTTTCAATACAAGAGTACATTTTATAGGCTGTTTTTAAAGTACAACTTTATAGAACTGGGTTTGAATCTCTAATACAAACATTAAAGAACGAGCGTTGATAAAATACTATAGTATATAATATATTTACTATTTTTTTCAAACCCTTTTCGACGGAAAGTGACAGCGCTGTTTTAAGTAAAGAGAATTACCAACATTTAACCGTGCACATGTTCTAATCCCACGGAAACATTTTATGACTCTCCTGCGTCCCACAAAGAGAAAATTAACGTATTCCACTTGTTGTGAATTTCTGAAACGCGAGTAAAGATTTTATTCATTCTTCGTCTATTATATGACGAATATATCTTCGAAAAGTAAACATTGATGCATATTATACGTATTCATGACTTGTTGCAAAAGCTTTGGCTCAAAGAAAAAGATGGATAAACTCGGAAGTCGGAAACGATCCTAATGCCTTTGTATCATATTCATGTGTTCTGCGAAACGAAATGAAAATGTTTTTCTTATAAGAACGTATGTAGATGATGTGAAATTATTTCTGTGAGCAAAGATATTTTAAATACTTTGATATTAGTGATTTCGCTTACGAGAGTTGCAAAAAAGTACTTTTTTATATTATAGGTAATGCCATTTTCACACTTAACGCTCTACGCAGCGCTAAAATAACGTAGTACATTTCAAGTATGGTCAGATCCATACTTGAAATGCGAATCCCCACACTAAAATCGCTCAACCGCGTACGACGCAGCTGCGTCAAAGTAACGCAGTTATTGACGTTTCTAGTATGGATCTGACAGACCGCTGCGTTACGTTGTGTTATTTTCGCGCTGCGTTGTGCGGTAACTGTGAAAGTGCTTAATAGAAAATGTATTTTAGTTGGATACAAATAAAGACCACCTTCCACGTTTCGTTGCAATCTTTGCAATGCGCGTCCAAACTTCGAGTGAATAGCTATAAATCACCATGTAAATATTACTATTTTAGAGTTCGCCATATTGCATGAGGAAAGAAGCCAGTGAAAAGCTGACGGGCAACGCGCAGTTCGAAGGCTATGCCATCGACCTCATTCACGAGATATCCAAAGTGCTGGGTTTCAACTACACGTTCAAACTAGCGCCGGACGGTCGATACGGCTCGTATAATAGGGAGACCAAGGAATGGGACGGAATGATCAGGGAACTATTGGAACAAAGAGCAGATCTGGCCATAGCTGACCTTACCATTACTTATGACAGGTATTTATAAATGTTACACATGTTGTTGTTGTGTGTTGTGTTGCACTCACAACGATATACAATTGAAAATAGAAATTGATTTAAAAAAGTGGTTGCCGAGAAATGAACCGTGGGGTATCATCGATCTGCTTAACAACAGCTGCTGACCAAATTTTCAATCTCTTGATGCCCGTCTCAAAGCGACGATTTATCGACTAATGAGTATGAGTATGAGAATGAAAACGTTATGCGCAACTGATTGCTTTGGTTACTCCATTTTGCAGTAGGTATTCAAGCATTACGACGAAGCTTTTTTTTATTAATTTTTTCATTTAAAGGTATATTGTACCAACTTATCCCCCCAAAAAAATATTTTCGCCAAAACTGTCCCAGGAAATAACAATTGTAAAGAATATTAAATAAACTCGAAAGAATCTTGGCTTAATTTAGATCGCGTAGCGTCTTATTTCGAAGTCTGTCAATGAAGTTGGTCCCCATAATTGGAATCGCAAATTCAGTGGAACTCAATTATCGACTCGCGATCGGAATGAAGCCTGAAGCTGGAACGATTCCGCCCCTCCCACATCATTAATATTTTGACGTGCTTTGAATGCAATATAACATGACAAATTGTACAATTCTTCACATTATTCATACTTCGTAGATTTTTAAGGTTCCGTAGCCAAAGGGTCAAATCAGCTTTTATGCTTGATTTTCTTTTTAATGGCTCTGAGGCCGTATCTCATAAACGGTAATAGCCAGACAGTTGAAATTTTCACAGAAATGTAAAAACCGCTGTTGTAAAACAAAAAATACTTAAAAGCAGGATAAAATCAATTTTATAAAGCGATTCAACACATGTAGTTTATTGCATTTTAATAAATAATGGTTCGGAACCCTTCTCATAAAACTCTGACTTGGTTGATTTTTGAGGATATTCACTACACCTAATTTTTATATTGTGTTGGACGTTAAGACGGGATTTTATCGCGATCATTGCATGTTTTACGTTCTCGGCAAGTGTTATCATCGTGGTGAAAAACTAACGTCCAAAACTATACTTTTTGGCCCATTCTTTGTTTAATAATCATTTAATAAATTTTGCCTTTTAGAGAGCAAGTGGTGGACTTCACAATGCCTTTCATGAACCTGGGAATCTCGGTGCTGTACCGCAAGCCGATTAAGCAACCACCAAACCTATTTTCCTTCCTGTCACCGCTCTCGCTAGACGTCTGGATTTATATGGCCACAGCCTATTTGGGAGTTTCTGTTCTGCTATTCATTCTTGCCAGGTATGTAGTTAAATTGCTTGAGAGTTCATTTTTTACCCAACAACAAGTAATGCGATTCTCAATTAATGTGCCTTTGTTCTGTTTGGATCCTAGCCAAACTATAACAGCAGTGTTTATTTTTATTTCAATAAAAATATGGACCAATAACGTTGAAACCAGTAAGAAAATGATGTAAGATGGAGAAGCAATGTAATAGAAATACACAGTTACTCGAGTAACTTGTAAATCGTGTTACTTCTTTATGAAACAATAAAGCTGTATTGAAGTAGTGTTCAGAACTCATTTATTTGAGAATCGTGTTTCATACTTCTTATTCTGAGTTCAATATGCTGTAATTTATGCTAATACATACATTCAATAGGTTTACTCCTTACGAATGGCATCCGACGCATTCGGAGAATGGAGAAAAATTGGAAAACATTTTCTCCCTCGCCAACTGTCTATGGTTTGCCATCGGATCTCTCATGCAACAGAGCTGTGACTTTCTACCCAAGTAAGACTATTTACCCCTAAAGTTGACAGCACACTTGACTCAAAGTGGCTTCAATAGTGAACGCAGCGAAGTCCACAAGGATCTGGCGGGAAAGGGGTTCTCGGCGCGTTCGACAACGTATTCGATATTCCAAACCTTTAAAGTGCGTCCCCTTCGTTCCACATTTCATCAAATGTCTGGAAGTTACTCCAGTCTGCTCCTCGGATTACGTAGTCAGATTCACCACGTGTGGTTTTCAAAGTTTGATAACTAACGCCGCTATTAGAGGGTGCGAGATAACAGCCCTAAACTTTACTAATATAAAACACCGGCAAGAATTCCTGCCAATGAGGAAACTTTGAAGAGGGTTCTAGAACTTCAGTAAAGTATTTTTCTTGAGGCTTATAGTGTGGGACGTGTTTATTGACTTACTTATTTTAAGAACGCTAACTTTCTTGGCTGACGGAAACAATTTTTCTAATAATGTTTTTAAGAGAAGGGAAAGAGGAAATCGAATGTGTTGCCGAGTGAATAAAAAGAGCCGGGTGGGTGTGTAGATACTGACTGGGCACGTTTGGGCGCAGGTTCAGCCCGTACGAGTGGGACAGCCCCCGCAACTGTATTGACGAGCCGCCGGTGCTGGAGAACCAGTTCACCCTGTTGAACTCGCTGTGGTTCACTATCGGGTCCTTGATGCAGCAAGGTTCGGATATCGCGCCGAAGTAAGTGTCCGTGTGTCTCACCTGTTGGCTACAATTCCTCCCATATTCCCACTAACGTAACGCGAACTTTGAACACGTATTTCAATCTCTACATTCTCCGGCCGAAGTGATATGGAATAGTTTCAGTATGATCACTAAGAACTTTAGAACACCGAACACAGATCAAAACTAGTTTTGCATTATACGTAGATCTATTCATGTTTGAATACTGGAAAATCGATCAGTAACTTTGAAAGTGCTTGTAGTAAACTATCGGTTCGGAAACGCTCCAATCTGCAAGTATTTATCTGCGACTGTAGTTTATGCGGAAATGTAGCCTCCAGTAACAAAGTTTGAATGAAGTACTCCCTTTTCACTAATTAGTTTCAAAGCGACCACAGCCTTTTGAGAATTTCAAGCATCGGTAGTCACCGCGACCGTCCAATCTAAATAGAGACGTGCTGGTAATTTTAACTAGCTTTGATTTTCACTAGATAGTTTAGGATTTTAGTAGCTATATCTACTCTATTCGTCAACTACACCCGACACGAGTTTTGTGCTTGCGTAGAATCCATGGCTTGCTGCATCAAATTTTGAGTAACACTAGTTGATAAGATGGAAAGATCGATTTTATATCTTTGCGATGTAAAATTGTTCTTCTTTTTGTTTAGAGTTTTACATAGTAACACTGACCTCTTCAAGTGAGAGTTTAGAATTAAGAATTTCCACTTTTAGTTTTATTTATTCAGTGATTCTAAGTAGATACATTTTAATATTCCTTTAAGTGTTTTATTCTTTAATAAATAAAAAAACAATCTGGTAGCTTTTGCGCTATAACTCTACAAAATTTAAGCACAATATTTGGCCAAAATGAATTGCCTTATAGCTAAAGTTGTCGCAGACAAATGGCGATACTATATCAAAATAGCGATGTGTCTTCGGAGACAAAGTTTAAGGCAATTTGCAATAAACTACAAGCTATGGCAAATATTTAACGTATTTTTTGTTAGTATTTAGGATCTATTGTTTTATTAACAAAGACATAACTTTTCATATATGTCATTTTAATTGGAGGCAAAGAAAGTTTTACAAGTTTCTTTAATTATGATTTTGAATGTAGACGTCAAATGTGATTGACTAAAAATTTAAATTTTAATAATTCATTCTCGTAGTTGACAAAACTAGTAAGATGAAATAAATGACGCTGGTTATCAATTTGTTTCTTACTTGAAATGCTTTTATCCAGAGCGGTATCAACGCGTATGGTGGCTGGGATGTGGTGGTTCTTCACCCTGATCATGATATCCTCGTACACTGCCAACCTCGCAGCCTTCCTCACTGTGGAACGCATGGACTCCCCCATAGAGAGCGCGGAAGACCTGGCCAAACAGACGAAGATCAAATATGGAGCACTGAAAGGCGGATCCACTGCTGCATTCTTCAGGGTAAGTAGACTTTTTATTGTATGATATATTCCTTCGAAAAGCTCTATATTTTATATTATATTTTGGTTTAGTTTGTAGGTATTCCATACTTCCAAATTTTCTGAGAGATTCACTGAGTTCCATGTTTGCGAGTATATTAAGATAATAAATCAACTCACTGAAAGTTAGAGGAGTATAAACATAACTTCTTATCTCTTGACTGTCAAGTTGATGAAACATATACTTGAAGAAATTTGTTATCCAACGCCTGCTCATTGTGGATTTATGAGTCCATCCTTGAAAGTTGTTGATGGTAGGTCTCCACCGTTCTTACACTTGAGAAAACAACCAGACATTTATCAACGTCACGGGGACAAAAGCCTCAATATCTCCTGGCCAGCTCACAGTTCGTCTTTGAACAGATTCAACTGTAACTTGTTAAAGTCAGTGACTTACGTGCGTCTTAATGGCTGTGATGAATGGTCCACCTATTTACTATATGTCTCGCTCCAACAAAGACCAATAAAACTTTCGTATTCTTTGGACGCTCTCGAATTGATCTCTTCTGAAAAGCCTTTATACTTTTATGTTTGTTTTCGCACTTACAGTATTACCATTTATTTGTTTTTTCTTTTTTTGGAATTGAGTGGGCAAACAAGCAGATTGCCGTGGTAAGTGGTTGGTATCGCCTAGAGCATCTGTTGTCCTGCTAGAGATGCTTTTAGGTCACAGCGGTGGGACAGCTAAAGTTGCGCACCTTGTGACCTGGCAAATTTGGGTACTTAAGGGTTGGGGCACATAACGTAATGTAAAGATTACTGTCACCTTGGATTTTCAATAAGAAAATAGCTTGATTCCTGTTCGTGGTTTTTTTGGAAAATACAAAGCAATCCCTTACGTTTTAAGTGTAACAGTCTTAATCATTCATACTTTTATAACTGCAGTAAAACTGGTAGTACCTGCAGTACCCCACTAATATCCGTAGTAGAATAGTGTCAACCCCAGACAGTACGTTACCTCCTTGCACGCAGGACTCGAACTTCTCTACCTACCAGCGCATGTGGTCATTCATGGAGTCGGCTCGTCCATCGGTGTTTACTAGCAGCAACAAGGAAGGGGAGGAGCGAGTGATGCGCGGCAAAGGCTCTTACGCGTACTTGATGGAGTCGACCACCATCGAGTACGTGGTCGAGAGGAACTGCGACCTCACTCAAGTGGGCGGGATGCTGGACTCCAAGGGCTACGGAATCGCTATGCCGCCGAGTGAGTGGGCCATTTGTTATCCTCTCCTAGTGTTTGGTTTGTTTAGGTGTTGCCAGAATACTTCCATGCCTATTATACGCAAAACGCGTGCGTACCAATTTTCATTCAGATGAAAATTTGCTGAACTAACATGAAACAATATGAAACGCTTTTAACACTTTGAATTGCCTGTTAACATTACAAGCCAGTGCCAGTACCTCTAAAAACATTTAGAAAATACGGATTTTCCCGGTAAGTTCAAGTTGTAGTTGGCAACACAGGTCACACGTCTGTACCCAATTACACACTCGGGTAGACAGCAACGTGCAAATAGTTACCTATTTACGTGCTCGCGCTCCAAGGAACAACGCAACTGTACACGACTGTACTGTAATTGTCTAATTTACAGCTGTTGTGTCTGAGTGTTTAAACATGTTCGCTCGGGCGCTCTATTAGCTCTATAACTTTATTTGTTTTACGATAGAGGGTGGTATGGAAGTAATGAAATTCTGGGAAACAGATGGAAGATTTATAAAACTAAGTTTTTGTTATATATTACTTAGTGATTGAAGAAAAACTTGAAAATGAAAAAAAAAATAATGACTAAACTTGTATTTTCATTTATGAGAATAATATAGCACTGTGAGTGCGGTAAATCCCAAAATAATCAAGAAAAACTTGTTTTTATTATTATTATTATTATATTTTATCAGGCAGGCAGTTGTAGCAACTGATAGTGCCTGTATCCCACTGTTCATAGTTCACTTAGTCTTTTCCATTTTTTTTTTATGTTTGTCAAGTTTGTTTTTAAATGCGTTGGTGTTCTGTGCCGATATGACATCTTGAGGCAATTTGTTCCAGTTTGCGACCACTCTATTTTGGAGTAGGGAAATACTACATTTTAAAATTTGTTTATTTTACCTAGCTAAATATTCATAATCTAAATATTTTTCCAACGGATTATTCTCAGAAAATCTGCTTTGTGCTGCGCTATACTCTTTTACACTGCAAAATTAAATACCTATCACGATTTTACGAAATTCCTTGCGAGATTATATGACGTTCCGTGTTTGCTTGTAGACTCCCCATACCGCACCGCTATAAGTGGAGCCGTTCTGAAACTACAGGAGGAAGGAAAATTGCACATTCTCAAAACAAAATGGTGGAAGGAGAAACGTGGCGGGGGCTCTTGTCGGGTAAGTCAATGTTATCACAATACAAAAAGTGCTTCACCGAAATTGGAATCAATTCTAGGTTCGAAATAATCGGGTTTCGATATCGCACAACGTTTAGATTGAACGTTCTGATTCGGAAATACGATGAGCGTGTGACTTGAATTTTCATAGTGCATTTTTGGAGTTGAAAATGTGGCTCAGTACTTTATTTTTGCTCTAACCTCAAGGTTTTTACAGATCAGCATTACTAATGAGATTTGAAAGGAAAAGTACTTTAAAACATGCAAATGCCGGTCGCTAGCCTTTAGTCTCCTAAGAATATCTCACCCATAATTTACCTCCTCGAAAAATCCGGTGTAATCCAGATAAAAATCTGCTCTTTAATCTTGGACGTCGTATAAAAGACTTATCGTTGGTACTCAGTTCGATTAGGGAGCTATTTGTTGAACGAGGCTGGCTTTGTGGCGGTTGACCCGCGGTGAACCTGCAACTTAATCTTCCGTACGCACTCCCTCATTTAATACTACTTTTCTTGTCAGTTCCAAACCTAAAAAATATAAAAGTCATGGTTGAAGAATCCTGTAGACTTCCACGGGCATAACGATAATTTACAAGTAAAACAATTTTTGATGTCCTTCGCTACAGAACGTCATTGACGGCAGGGACTACATTTTAAAATATGAAGCTTAATACTGGCTGATTAGTAAAACTATTCCTTCCCTCTTAAAGCAAGTACTTATCAAAAGTCGAGAAATAAATTGGATTATCGTTCCCGCAGATTTTCTCCTAAATATGACTTTTTTCTCAGGATGAGACATCGAAGTCATCGTCAACGGCAAACGAACTTGGCCTGGCGAACGTCGGTGGCGTTTTCGTGGTCTTGATGGGTGGTATGGGTGTTGCGTGCGTCATCGCCGTCTGCGAGTTCGTGTGGAAGTCGCGGAAAGTCGCCGTTGACGAGAGGGTGAGAGAAACATAGGCAAAAGCACAAATGTCACGATGCCACATAAGCAAGTTTGGCGATTATTGGCCGCGTAGTAGTCCAGATTGGCGGATAGGTGTCACAAAAATAAAGTCACAAGTCGAAAAATATACTTCTCATGAGAGAAATTGGGACACTTTCGTTTTTATACTTTGATAAAACACGAAACCTATAGAAAACTATTTCGAATTTGTAACATTTTCATTAAATTTTATAAACCCCATTTTACTTCCTATTACACAAAATCAGAGATTTATTCCAAATTAAACACACTTATTGAATAATCTGATTCACTCGAAAACTTGAAACATAAACTTACAGGGTGTCCGGGTTTTTTGTATATCGTAGACAATTAACAAAGTTGGCAAGTGTAGCATTTTTCGCCATCCGACCTGATTGGTGGATGGCGAAAACGGGGGATTGTATCCTGGGGAAGGCCTAATTTCAGCTGTAAACTGCTACAGGCTGATGTGATGAGAATGGGATGATGTGATGAACAAAGTCTGGCCCATTAAGCAGATCGTATTCAAATATTGCATGCGTTAGTTTGCGGTTGGCAATCTATAAGTTTCAGTAACATGTTCCTGTCTTAATAACACTCTGGAGAGTATGTACTCTGCGACAAATTCCTCAAAAATCTCTGCAGAGATTTGCGTCAGTCACAGTCTCATATCGTTTACCTACGAGCGAATTTCTCTCGAACACAAGTCGGACTAAAGCCGAACCGGGTTTCCGTATTTCCAATCTTATTTTTATTTCCCGTGCCGATTGTTTAACCTATTTTTCCATTTTACTTGCAGGTTTACTTTTAAAACTCGGTAAATCTTATTTGCTCTTTTGTTTTCCGTAGAAACGCTAGACGGTTTGGTAAACGCTAGTTGTGGTAAAAATAAAAGTTCTCTTTCCGGTTGATTAGTAACACATGAAGCGTTGGTAATTGCCCGAAGTTAGTTGGTTAAAAGCTGTTTTCATTATTTCGTGCTAGTTTGTGTTCTCCTGCCAACTAAACTGTACTTATATGACTTTTCTTTTTTATCGCCTGCCCTCGGGACTACAGAAAGAAGAGGTAAGATTTTTCTAACGTAACATAGTGTATCGTCGTTAAATATTCTACCGTCGGCTTTCTCTAATCAGGCTTCCCTGTGTTCGGAAATGGCTTCGGAACTGCGTTCGGCGCTGAAGTGCCCGAGCGGCGGCGGCAGCGGGGCGGGCGCGGGGGGCGCGCGGGACGGGGCCGGCTCGCCCTACCTGCACTATGGGTTCAGCACCAAGAGCCAGCTCCACTAGCGCCCGCCCCTGGCCTCCTCGCCCCCCAGCGACGTGTAGGCATGGACTCTAATCTCACCGACGTCAACTCCCCGTAGAGACAAACGATCAGTGACTGTCCATCGCGACAGTGACGTGACGACAAGCGGGTAACGCGGACAAACTGTGCAGTGACTGGAAAAAATGTAAATAATTCATATCTCATTGTATAATGTTGTGATTCCGAACTTCGAAGTGTTAAATTAGATTCAGGAATGTTTCAACCAGATGTTGTTTTTATCCTTTCGACTGTGCGTTTGATTCAAATGTATGTAAATTTTGCCAAATTTCATAACAGTGTGCCAAATATTACCTTGTAAATACGAGTACAATATTGCTTTTTGAGCTGTATTTCGTCGGAGTCTGTATAAGCACTTAAATAACAATAAGTAGGTTAGTAAAGTAAAAACTTATTGATGTATTTTATATTACCTATGAATTCAATAAACTTAAGTACAGATCAAAGTTTCGTAAAAATAGTATTATTAAAGTGTAAGTAAATAATGTTTAGCCTAATCTTTGAAGATGAATGTATAATATGAAGCCAGTGTTATACTGCCAAATATTATCGTGATAAGTTGAAATAAATAATGAACATCGTAATTATTGAATAGTTTTAAAGTGAAGCTGACTATAGAACAAATCGAAAAGACCACGACTACATTTTAGGTATAGAAAAATATTAATAATAAAATAAAATTACCTACACGTTTATCAGTCGTTTGGAAATATTTAGTCCGAATCCTTTTATTTGGCCTAAATATTTAGCTTTTATGTAAACCTTTAAACTTAAACCACTACTATCTGAATCATGTACAGGGTGTAAAAATATTAGCTGCAAATATTTTAAGGGGTGAATCAGTCCACGAAACTGAAAAACTTTCCATAAGAAACATAGGTCGAAATACGATAATTTTTTTTTGAGCTCACATACAAATTGACTTTTGTAGTAGATGGGAGGTCCAAATTTTTTTTCATATTTCGACTATGTTCCTTGGGGAAAGTTGTTCAGTTTCATGGGCTAATTTACCTATTTAAATATTTGCAGTTATTTTTTTACACCCTGTATAGAGAAGAGACCTATAATTGTATGTCTGTCAATGCGTAACCTATGTACGTTAGTTGAATAAAGCAATGACGCCACAGCTCAAAGTGTGCCAATGATCTTCGATCTACTAACTTTCTGTAATATATTTTGTAAGTTTACATTTTGATGCTGAATTTGGATTAATAAATCAATTGAACAAAAATTTTGTTTATTTTCATCCTTATTTTTCTTATCTTGCTCCTACAACTTCACGGGTTTCAAATTATTGAATTTCTTCATTCATTGTAATTAAAAGAAATACTTTAAATTGTTGAAATATAACTCTTTTTAATTTCCGAAAGAGTCTTCACAAAAGACTGTCAACTCAAATTGTCGTTTGAAAGAAATCAAATTCTAGGACTGAAACGCAATATTATTGAATCCAACACTTAGAACTGTAAACAATCCAAAAATATTATTTATTGTAAACTGTGTAATTGTTACAGTAAAAACCCGTTTTTAGTTAAAACGCGTTTTCACGAGTAAAAACTAGTTTTTACTAACTGCCTTTGTAAAAACTAGAATCTCCTAGTAAAAACTAGAATTTACTGATTTATACGGCTGAGTTTTAGGTAAAACTAGTTTTAACTTTAAACGATAGACAAAACTAGTTTTAAGTAGAAAATTTTGTTAGTAATTTGCCTTGACTAAAAATGAAACATTAAAATATATTTTTTATTACAATATTTATTGAGAATATTTGTGAATTGTAACATTTCAATAATTCAGTAACAATCATATTTACTATCAATATAAAAATTAAAAGAAAAAATTCTTCTTAGGAAGATCAAATAACTAAATTGGCAATTTTACTTAAAGTTTAAATCAAGTCTTATACATTTAACCAAAGTATTTTTTAAATCTTCATACAGGACAAAAACTAGTATTCTACTTAGTGAGTTACTATCAATATAAAAATTATTAAAAAAAAACATTTCTTCTTATGGAGATCAAACAACTAAATTGGCAATTATAATTAAAGTTTAAATCAAGTCTTACACATTTAACAAAAGTATTTTTTAAATCTTCATACAGGACAAAAACTAGTATTCTACTTAGTGAGTTACTATCAATTTAAAAATATTAAAAAAAAACATTTCTTCTTATGGAGATCAAACAACTAAATTGGCAATTTTAATTAAAGTTTAAATCAAGTCTTACACATTTAACAAAAGTATTTTTTAAATCTTCATACAGGACAAAAACTAGTATTCCACTTAGTGAGTAACAATCAATATAAAAATTATAAAAAAAAAACATTTCTTCTTGGGAAGATCAAACCACCAATCAGAATCGTTCTAACACTTCACGCCACTTCTGAAGTTTGTGGAATCAGTTTTAACTGATTGGTTTCGTTAAAACGCGTTTTGACTAGTTAAAACTAGTTTTAACTGAATTTATTTTTTGAACCACAGTTAATTCTAGTTTTGATAAAGCTATTCAGTTAAAACTAGTTTTAACTCGTGAAAACGCGTTTTAATTAAAAACGGGTTTTTACTGTAACATAATTACTTCTAGGGTAGTGCTGAATTAGATACATGTTCGTAAAATGTTGGCCCACAATCAGAGCGACTCACAACGTAGATTAAGGGTATACGAACGTCGTAAAATCACCGTCTCGGCCTATCTAATACATGTATCTTGTTACCTCTATCTCTGTTTATTACTAGTTTTATTGCAAACCTACCTCATTTAGATTAAACGTTCTTCGTTAATGTGTAGGTACTGCTATTATGATTAGCATAACATAGTTAGATACTTATTTAGATAGGCAGTTGTGAACTTTTCGAATACGTAAATCTGACTGAAATAAGGCTTATAAAACAGAGTTAATAAATACCGATAATACCTAGAGAATAGATAGGGCTGACTTAGGACTCGCATTTTGACACGTAGGTACGGAAACGACACCCATTTAAGAATAGCGGTGGTATATGGCCCTCTAAATTCGGATTTTAAATATTCATAGTAAAACCCAGTTTCTTAGTTAATTTAATCCCTAAACTCCGGCATTTACTTGTATTTTTGAAAACTTCGTCTAAAATGGGCTTAACAGATCTTCAAAGAGATTTTTTTTCACTTTAGATATAGAGAAGAAAAGGATATAAGCGTAAAGGCCGGTATCCACTTTGATTAGTGCGAGTGTGAGCGGGCTAGTAAAATGTATTGGTTTAGAATGAACTGCGAGTAGGTCCCCACATTTTACTAATCACTCGCACCGGCACTAATCAAAGTGGATACAGGCCTTTGTTACTCTCTTGTTTTTGAAACGTGAACTCAACCTTGGAATGATATCAACTGTCAGTTGAAGTGTCAGTGACTGAAACAGCCAGCAATCCGAATTTGAATTTAGAACGTTAGGATTTCCGGGTTCCGGGAGATAACAAGTGGAGCCGGGGCGCTCGCGTCGTCAACAGCTATGTGCTAGGGTTGTGACGTTCGGAAAATCGTGACAAAAATAAAATCCACATTCGAAAATCAACGGAACAAATTGACATTTCTGACAACAGTCTATTCTTGTTACACTCAGGTAAATTCCTAATGTAGTGCTGTCACAAACTTCAATTGGCCCTTTGATTTGTTCGGTGGACCCTCTTTAAGATGAAAAAGAGAAATATGATAAGGCGTATAAATGATAAAACATACATACATACATACATATATCACGCCTATATTCCTTGGGGGGTATGATGCTGGAAATAAAAGTAATTGCGTATTAAATGTGAAAGATATTTATCTGAAAGAATAAAAGCTGATATAAAAACAACAGACTTCACATCGCAATGGATGTAAATACGGATTAATGTGGTATAAAAAGGTTCTAAATAATCTACTTATTTATTTTAAATCTTATAAAAAATCTATCAAAATGCCTGATTGTAATTTTACTAATCTGTGCTCGTTTCTCACATCCCTACTACACCATGCGAACGAGCACTGATAATGAGGGTAGATGATCGTAGCACCTGCTACGCGGCTACGGGTCTACGAAGCTACGAGGCTACGGGGCTACGCCGCAATTATTTTTTATTGCCCTACGCCCTGTGATAATAATGTCACTTCTCTTACGCATACGGCTTATAAAATTTATGGAGATTGAAGATATTTATTGTTAAAGCGTTTTTTCCCTTTTATTTTTAACAGTTTATATTGCCACCGGACATGAACACCTATAACTAATTTGGGTAGGTTTGGAAAAAACCCAATGATACTCCGGTTTTCTAATTAATTAATTAAATTATTATTTCTGGATTTTAAACTTTTTTCTAACATGAGTTATTATAATATTGTTCGATACTGTCGGTGCACATAATAAGATTTTCAAAATCTGCTTCCTGAAAAATAATGCTGGATAATTACTTTGTTAACTTGCTTTAAAATGCAGCAAAAGAATAATTTGTATTTTTCCTCTCTCTACTCAGTAGTTACCATTTTGCAGCTGATGTATGGACGTGTGGATTCTTAGATATTTAGCATAATCATACATTTCGCAAAATCAAAGGCCCTAATGTAGAAAATGGTCTCTTTTCTCACTGCCGCTGGCAGGGAATGGACAGACGGAAGGTGTAAAAATATTAGCTGCAAACGTTTTAAGGGTGAAATAGCCCATGAACATAGCAAAAAAACATAACAAAATTCTTTATTGCACAAAATTACATGAACCTGAACCACTTTTCCCAACAGAGGTCGAAATATGAGAAATATTTTTGAACCTCTCTTCAAATTGAATTGGTCAGTCGGTAATTTTGTATGAGGTTCAAATTTTTTTTATATTTCGTCCTACGTTCCTTGGGGATAGCATGACTTATGGGGAAAGTTGTTCAGTTTTATGAGCTGATTCTGTCCTTAAAATATTTGAAGCAATATTTTTTTACACCCTGTTTGAACTATGAATGTCCATCCGAACTAGATTGTCGGCATGTTCTGCACTGTACGTGGCGTGTTTACTGTTTATGGGCTCACGGCGGCGATAAAACGGATCAATGGCACGCTATGGCCCAGTCAATGGTGACAATTCTTCGTCGAGCGGGGTATAAATCGACCGAGCGAGTCCCAGATTGCCACAGGGCCAGTTCAACATACTTAGAAATGAGTGAGTCCCTTCGTCACCAGCTACTATTAAAAAATAATCAACCATAATTATAAGGCTACCGAAGAACAGTCAAAGCAAATAATAATGCTGTGACCAACCAAGGCAAATAAATTACTAGAGGCCCGCCCAGCAGTTGCACATGCTACTAATATTTTTCTCATGAAAATATGTCGTTTTCCGGCCCAGCACAATAGACTTCCTACTAAAATTATTCGATCTATATTATTTAAAAAAAACTGCTTCAAAATCCATTGCGTGGTTTAGAAAGAGTTAGCGGTGTATATGAAAGAAACGCAAAAAAGCAACTTTATTTTGTACTATGTATGTAAGAGTATTGATGATTGTCATTACATTAGTTATCAGTTATTTTTTAGCGCGTGTGAAGTGTGAAGAACCAATATTCATTTATTGGATAAAACTTTTGATGACGAACTGGCACTGTGGCAAAGAAGGAGTCAATCGGTTGGCCGGTTCTATTCACATCCTGATGGGGCTTACACGACGCATTGTTACAGCCAGAGCCACTGTGAAAACGTTGTCATGATGAAATCTCTATCACCAACACTGAAAATTGTACAAATATGAGATATCGATACTGGATTAATTTGATTATCATCCCTAAAATATGGCCATATTTTACAACCATCAAACCCACACTAAAGGACATGTCACAAAGAATTAATAAATAAATAATAAAAATAAAGCTTATGTCATAGCATTATCATAATTTTGACAGCTGTCAAATATGGCCTATTCGAACGGCCATACTTAGCCATTTTAGACAAACACATTTCAAAATGTGGTTTCTGTTATCTGCTGCAATTTACACATATTCAAATCAGAGATTCACATTCACGTTTTACAATCTAGATAGCTTTCGATTATGGAAACGAGCGCAAACGGTATTTAGCATAATGCTAGTATTTGAGGAGCAGTTTGTAAAACCAGCAGCGACTGAAAAAGGATAAAAGTGGACCATTACGCAAACACCGACTGGGAATGGACTACGTGCGACTGTTTCCGTTAAAATAGTAAGGCGGAGGTCACACTGGAACCGGGTACCGATCCGGAAGACGGAGCGGAATCCGGATGCGGTTTCTGTGACCAATATGGTGCTCACACACCGCTCAGAGATGCGGTAAAATGACAAGGGCAGAGCAAGATGTAGCAAATGCTGGTCACGGAAACCGCATGCTACATCTTGCTTCTTATTCTTTTTCGTCGAATCGATGTTATCATTATATTTTCCTGCTTTGCCGATAGTACTTGCATGCGCGTCCTTGTCGTTATCGTATCTCTGTGCGGTGTACACCATACTTCCAACCCTCCGTCCGGTAATGCGGTGTCAGTGTACGGTATCATGCGGTTTTTCTACAAAAACCAAATTTTTACGACCTTGGTTTAAAACTAGATCACCGCACACCAGAGCGCGATTTGGTATAATATGAAACTTGCCTTAGATGAGAAATATTTATTTAATTAATCGCATTGGACACGGCAGTTTATTTGCGCCAGTAAGCGTGCTACCCACCGGGCATTTAGCATGAATAAATGTGACCCATAATCACATTCTGCGGGTCATCGCAGCCTTCCCACTCCCAACGTGGCACCCACACCCGCCGGCCCTGTCCGGTTTTCACATTCGGTGTAATTAAAACCCTCTCGGTGATGAAAACACTTTTGGAAGGTACTTTTTCAATGTTCAGAATGCGTTGAAGCGACAAGTGAATCGTACTGATGTATTTATATTGACTAACAATGGGTGTAAGAATTTTTATAGAATCTGTGGGTTCACTAAACTTTTGGTATTAGGTATAAAGGACAGTCCACGCTTTTTGGAGCATTTCACCTACATATTCCAAATTTCTGTTACAAGGGTTTTTTCTGGGTAAGTGGATTGTCCCGTCCTTTTTTAATCTGACTGGATTGAACCCAAATTCATGAAGCAGTTTTAGTAAAAGGATACAAAGTTTTAGCAGCGCGTAAAAGTTCGTACCTATCGGAAAACTGAAATACTTTTCAAACTTTGTTTCTCCATTGGATGAAAACAACAGTGTAGTAAAACTGTCGCGCACTGTTTACAATGTTAACGTAATTCAGAGCGATTTGTGTTCGAAATTCGAAAATCCTCCATGTCCAGCGACACGCACGCCGCTATCACTGGAACCACTTTAAATACAAATGGCGACAAAGTTCAAAGCGCACCGCACTGCAGCCTGCTTATACCAGATTTATAACCTCAGCGTGATTTACACCTTTTACAACTCGAAATCTTCTATATTTCAAACTTTATTGGCCACACTGGACTCCTACAGCTCATTTACTCGTAGTATCCTCCATATCCCATTTTATGTTCCGGATTATCAACGTCAGCGAGCGCACTCTCTAATCTGTGCAGCTTCCGGGAGTATGATATAATATTTATAACATCGTCCTGAGCTTTCTGACGAATGAAGGATGAGATAAAACACAGCTTCGAACGACTTCACAAAGTCTACAGCAGCGGAGTACTGCAACATACTTGCGAGCAGAAACAGTCCCAGCTCTTTGGAACACATAAAAGAGCTATTTCCGGATTGATGTGTGATATTACTTTTCCAAATATCTGTAATATTTTAAGGTCTTTGCCGTTGGAGGTCTCTATTATTTTCCTGGCTAAGTGTCGCGATCAGTCAAGGGTTACGGTCATAAAGTAGGGAATGGGTTTGATAGATGTTGCCAATAACGTCCCTCCGAAGGTGCGTAGGTATATGAAAGTGTTACAATATAACTAATATTGTGAGAGCAGCTTTTTAGTATGTAGTTATGTATTTGTTCATCTGTGTGGGTCTTGTTCGTCTCGTTTGTCTACCTGGGACCATTTCCATTGCTACTATGCTTTTATGTTACTGTTTATATGTTGACAGAAGATATTATTCATATGATAGTTTGCATGTTTATTGCATTTATGTGTAAACATGCCGAAAAAACTTCTTATTCCCAAGGCAAAACGATGTATAGCTGGGCGGGACACCAGTTTACAAAGTTTTTATGTCGATATAGCACAAAACAGTCTTCGCTGTGCTGTTACGGACAAAAAGCGTAGTCTGCTTGTAAGTATCGTCGCCCGAGGCTCAATGCTGTCTTGGGACTAGATAAGATACTCAATAAACCAAACTACAGAAAATTTCTTCCTTTAGTATGGAATACCGTCAAGTAAGACGCGATAAACTAACTGCTATAGAATTATTTACACAATGCATTGGTGTTTAGTTTGTGGTTGGGTCACCGATGTGGCGCAGTGGTAGTGCGACTGCCTGCCACGTAAAGGTTCCGGGATCGATTCTCGGTTGGAAAAAAAAGACTTATCTCTTTGTGAATTTGTTCCTAGTCTGGTTAGGACATTGCAGACTGAACCACCTAATTGTCCGTACGAAAAGTGGTGCCATGTTTCCGAGGGCACGTTAAGCCGTAGGTCCCGGTTGATGTCTATGGTAACTTAGACGGCGATCGTTACTCAACTATGTCAGAGGCCTGCTACTAGTAGTAGGTGGTTGAAAAACTCTGACACCACTCTCTAGTCGTTGGGGGACTAGGTGTCCCACTCGAAAAAAAAGCGTGGAATAGGTACCGAGTTGACGTTGACCTAATAAACTAACTAATATAAGATTATTTACATTACGCTTTGGTGTTTAGTTTGTGGTTGGGTCGTTAGTGGTTTTAATTTTTGACACAAAACTGCCTGCAATATTTTTTATCTGGTGCAGTTTTGTTTTGACTAATGTAGATATTTCGATTAAATTATTCATGAACGGTTTATCAATCAATCTATGGAATTTTGTACAAACGTTTCAATCATGAATGCTAATACGCTTACAAATATAATTGAGTCCAAAATCATTGAATTAATTAATTTTACTCTATGGAAAAAGGCATAGGTATGTTTTTAGAACAGTCGGACGAAGGATTTCGTGTTTAGGTATTATTATTCCTATATTATTAATGCCGTGTGATGCCGGCTAAGAATAGCATCACCCCACATCCTTCCCGTGGCTGTCGTAAGAGGCGACTAAGGGACTCGAGGGTATTGGTGTATTACAATTTTTAGGCGACAGGCTGACAACCTGTCACTATAGTGATACACATGTTTTCTGGAACAACCTTGGAAAACAATCCTCAAAAATGTCAGACGTGGCGATAGCGACCGGATTCTTACGGCCGTTAACGCTCTGCCTACCCCGCAAGGGATAAAGGCGTGATATATGTATGTATGTATGTATTCCTATAAGTAAGCGCTGTTTTTTCAAATCGTTTTGTAGTTACAAAAAAAGAACAAAAAAAAGGAGTACAGAATTGAACTAGGTATTTATGAAACCTGCTATGATAAAAGTAAAACTTTAAACCAATTTTTGATTCAGTTCCAAAAACCGTGTTCTCAAAACTCATAAAAATGTTTTCGTTGTGGTAGCAGCCATCGATAAACCCACTGAGTCAGAAGTAATATCTTTCTCAGTTCAGGTCTTATCCATGGTCCGACTGCAGAAAATATTGGATATCCAGTTTTTAGTATATTTTCGTTGTAAAGTCCTCGATCTTCGCCGTTGCCAGATAAATTGAATTGAGAGTTTTAGATTATCCAGGTATTCGAGTTCCGGACTCACAAAGGGGCGATATTTTTCCAGGATTTATTTCCTTTTAAAATACGTTTTAAATCCGTTTTGGTGAATATTCTGAATGGTTTTATAATTTGGTATGCGTGGGATGTTTTTCTACAATATTGCATGTTTTTACACGCTTTTTCAAACTACTCTGATTTTAAACCATTTGTTAATACCTTAATCATCTAAAATCTTGCATTGTTTATATAGATTAACCTAAAAGATTGCGCATCGATAGACTGTTTTGTATTTTTTCATTTAAATTGTTTCATTCACTAGGAGCTAATCGCGACTAAAATGTACGATGAATTTATGGTTCTTGATTTACGGCACTTCCTCCCCTAACATAACATCTCATGTGTCCTTCATTAGTGCTGATAAAACCATCATTTGTAACACGTAACATAAGTGATAGTGCCTGTTCAAGATGTGCGGTACAGCTTTCAAATAGGGTTGCTAGGAATATTACTTCCGCATCCTCATAATGACAAACTTTCAAAATGTTTTGAAGGTTATTCAACGCTCCAGCATCCTCATCAAATAATATTTAAAATCCTCTTCCGCTTTGGTTTTCGCTTCCTCTTAAGTAAAGAAAAATAGTCGGAAATGTATGTGATGACAAAAAACGTTTGCAGTACATACATTTATTTCCTACATACATACATAAATCACGCCTCTTTCCCGCTGGGGTGGGCAGAGACTATTTCTTTCCACTTGCTACTATCCTTGCATACTTTTTTCGCTTCTTCTATATTCATTTCTTTCATTCTTTCATAAAAATTTTGTCTATCTTCAATCGCTTCCTCATTCTCTTATACATCCGCATCAAAATCCTCAAAAATAAAATCTCACACTTTAGTTTTATGTTCGACGCGTCCTCATCCTCTTCCTCACAACGGCTTCCCTACCAACCCTACTTTGAAATGGAAATCATAATGAGAGCCTGGTTACTTACTCTCCTTACCCATGGAAATAGCACATTCCGAGTATTAAGGTTAAGCGTGTAGGCAGGCAGCTACCTGGTTTGGAAATGGGCACGTAATCTACTCAGCGGGCTAGGAAATGGGAAATGTAAGTCATGTTTGAAGATTACTCTAGAAACAAACAGAATAACAAACATACGTACATAAGAAAACATCATACTTACACGCGAAATAATTTGTCATGCCTGTCTAGTTATATCCTTTCATTTTACAAAATGTATCTCCTTTACATACATAAATCACGCCTCTTTCCCGTTGGGATAGGCAGAGACTATTTCCTTCCACTTGCTACGATCCTGGCATACTTCTTTCGCTTCTTCTACATTCATCAGTCTTTTCATGCACGCTCGTCGATTTAGGGTACTTCTGACCTGACCTTTCTTTAAAACATCCCCGATTTGATTCAGGTAGGTTCTTCGCGGCCTTCCCCTTCCAACATTTCCTCTAACACTCGCCTTATATATCTCTTTCGTCAGTCTCCTTTCATTCATTCTCTCAACATGACCATCTCCTTTCATTTTACAAAATATTTTTTCATATATATCTTACAAAATGACTACAAAAAAGCAGGTAGCTAATTGTATAAACAGGCAAAAAACAAGTAGGTACTTAGTTACAAAAAATTACAAATTCCGTTTAGAAAAACGTTATTAACCTAGCTCAGCCAAGAGCTCGATGTAATGTTGTTTTTATCATTCTCTTGATCCGCTTTATCCCGCCTGCCTCAGGCTTGCTAATATTATAATTTTTAGACTTACTGAATATTTTAAGCTGTTTCAGGTATCAAGCATTACTGGTTTATCTTAAAAACCGTATGAAACGCCAATTTAAGCGCGGTATTTTTATTAATACAGTGTTGCAGTTTACTTAACACTCAATTAATAAACCGGTATTAATTGGAGTTTTGAGGTTACGTTCAGTACATTTAATCCTTTTCGAGCTTTAATACCGGGAACTCAGGACTAATTTGAAAATCATGTTAGAATCTTCATTTGATAGGTATTTACAGTAAAGATCGAATAGAAAGTTTTTTTTATTTTTGTTTGGTTTAGTTTCTTTTATAATTATAAATTTGTCATTGGTTCATACCTTATTTTTAGGTATTTGGTATTCGCTTCTTAATATTATACATGCATATATCTCCATATTGCCGTGTGATGCCGGTATAGAATAGCATCACCCCAATTCTTTCCGTGGGTGTTTTAAGAACCAACTAAGGGACTCGAGGGTTTCATGTGTGTTAGCACGTATTACAACTCTAGGCGGCAGGCTGGCAACCTGTCACTACAGTGATACACGAATCATCTGCAGGTGCCCTCAATACTTGTCAGACGTGGCGATAACGACCGTAATTTTACGATCGTTAACGCTCTGCCTACCCCGCAAGGGATAAAGGCGTGATTTGTGTGTTTTTGTGTGCATCTATCACGCTTTTATCCCTTGCGGGGTAGGCAGAGCGTTAACGGCAGTATATTATATTATGTCTACCTTTCTCTTTCTTCGCGTTCGTTCCAAAAGAATTGTATTCCCGGTGAACTGGTAGATATCAGCTCGTGCGAAATACGTTGATTTATTATTCATCGAATTCTAGATTTCGATACTGATATTCGACGAAATTGCATTCCGCTGTAAATGAAACTAGATAGGAGAATATTATTTTGGCGCTCGCCATTGTTTGGATAGAAAGAAGAAAATCGTTGCCACATTATTAATTATTATGAAACAAAAACACGACTACTGTGGTAAAAATTATCCTTAACATAGACTTACCATTGCACTTGGCTTTGGCCCGTGCCGAAATTTCTTCCTCGGAGAGAAACTAAAATGTATAAACCAATAATAATAATAATAAAAGATCTTTATTTATCAACCAAAAATATCCAAAACAAAGAACAGAGCAAAGAGTAGTAGTTTCATAGTTAAATTTTGCGCTTGAAATCCACCATTTAATAGCTATGAAATTTTAATTTTGTGCTACTTGCGCTGCGACACATTAAATGTCAACATCAACTTAACCATTTGGGTTGTAGCCCGTGCAAATGAATTTACTTGTGCACACACGTACCTATATACATACAAACATACTCTCGAAAAACACAACCCTCCTTCTAAGTTAGTCAGGTAAAAACATCAACCCTTTTATGACAGTGTTGTTTGCAAAATATAAATGGAACTTTTGCTGTATTCTCTTCCCGCTAGAGTTAAGCTCGGTTGTGTTAAACATTTTGGATTACGGTTCTTATGCTACTAGCAATACGAGTGTTTACTACACAGCGCTTAACCATTGCTGAGTTCCTACTGAAATGTAATACGGTCGTGCTCTATCTTGTTTCCATTAAAATCATTGTGCAAGTACAAAAATATTGTGACGTACAAAAATACGCAGCGCGAATAGCTGGATTGCAAAAATAAACACCGCACGTTACAAAAACCGTGCATGCTTGCAACGCATTCTAAGCTCATAAAAGTACTCAACATAAATGTATTTTTTATACTATTTTTTATTATTGCGCAATTTGTCACCTTTCCAAACAATTTTTTTTCGGTACGGTAAATTTTGCGAAGAGGTAATCTACCTACAGTAAGACAACACTTAGGTAAGTTCAAATGGATTTTCATCCTGAAGCAAAACCTTCTTTTCGTTTTGAGCCTGCTCAACGGTTACAATTTTTCCCTACTTCAAATTTAAATAATTTCTCAATATAGTTGTTACGTGGCAGTCCACCTTTGTACACATTTTGTGCATAAATTTTACCTACTCAACAAATAAATCCTCTACACATAGTTCTGATAATAAAGATCACCTCAGGCAAAGCTTCACAACAAAGTTTTAGTTCATACAACACAGGATGTGGTTCACCAAACCCCGTTTGCCCCGGGACCGCCGGCTACGATGTAATCAGTCAATTCGGTAACCCCCATGGGACAGTATCTTGTCCGCACTGGAAAGGTATAGTGTTTACAGATTTTGTTACTAAGCTTACTAGGAGTAAAATATCAAAGTATTCTACGAGTAATGATGTGTGCAATTCCTATTTCGCAGTAATGACTAGTGTAGTGGTGAGTTTTCTCAGAGTGCCGTGTGAAGCCGGCTTATAATAGAATCACACCATATATCTACGCGTGGATGGCGTGCTTATTTATAAGGTGACTAAGGAATAAATCCAGGAAATTGACTGTCCCGATGGCGTAGCGGATAGTATGCCTGCCTTCTACGCCGAGGGTCGTGGGTTCGATCCCCACCGGACACAAATATTTGTTAAGTCAATTTTCAAATATTTGTGTTGAGTCTGGGTGTTTTCTATGTATAATATGTATTTATACACAAAAAAAAAAAAAGTATATATGTATTAGTATCAGCTATCTAGTTCCCGTAGTTTATTTATTTAAATGAGCAGCAGCGTTCCCTGAGTCAACTATGGAGTCAGTTCAAGTTTCAAAAAGCACAAACATTCCTACATGAAATTGCAACACAGCGGGCTATTTAAAATAAGCATCCTTTTACAACACTACAATTATTTCAATTTATTTGTAATCGGTAGCATTTATTTAGCTTTAATAAAAGTATGTGCTTCTTTTAAACGCAACTAAGTAATTTACAAATGTATCACTTCCGGTGATCGCTTCGACTCCCAAATGGTCAGTTCGGGGGCAGAGCTGTTAGCGGGTGTCAATGCTGGAACATAAATCGTTTCAGGTCCATTACGCACACACATAACGCTCCGGTGGTCAAACGAGACGAGACGGCGTAAAATATTGCGACCGGTCCTTTAGCCTCTGACAAACTAATCCTGTGAGAAAAGGGTTACGATTATGAATCGCTTGCTTTACGCCTCGCGGCTTCACCTACGGCTGTTTTCCGCGTGAGAATGAGACGTTTTTTTAAAAAAAGAGCCTCGCTTTCAAGTCTCTGAACTACATACATACATATATCACGCCTTTCTTTGCGGGGTAGGCAAAGCGTTAACAGCCGTAAGAACATGGTCGTTATCGTCACTGAACTAACTACTCAAAAAACAAGTAACAAAGGTAAAATCGCTCTGTTGTTATCAAAAAGAGAAATACCTGCATTACAATTTATCATATTCACATTGATTCACAAAGATTCACTCGAAAAGCATATTAATAATAATTTTATCCGTGGTTAATTTAAATCTCTGTCATTTGATATCTCTGTTATATGGTTGGCATGAGTTTAACTATGCTCTAATGGCCGCATAATATTTTAAACGGTGTTCTAAAGCAGTCATTATGTTTTAAGCCCGACTAATTCATTAACATATCTGAATATGAAGGCTACTTGCTAGATAGACCCATTTGAGACAAAATAAAAAATATTATTGTAATCATGATGTTATATATACACATTTATAAAATTTACCTATTCACGGTTTCTGAGAAATAAACTGAGATTTCTACCAGCGTACCAGCCAGCCAGACAAGCCGTTTTATGAGCAATATGAGTATACCATGAATGTTTTTTAATATTATGAATAGAAAAAGGCGTGATAAATGAGCATTTGAAACTGGCTACGACTTCCTAAAGACCAATTTGGACTGGAGGTCCTTACCCTAACCGGCTTAAGTGCTATTATGTGTAAAATATCTGACCTCCTACCACCCTTTTGAGGTCCAGGCCGAAGATTTATAGCTGAGGATATTTTTAACAAAATTAAGGGCGGGTAATTCAGTGTCCTTTCCCTATACTTGAAAGCTATAAGATATATATGTAGGTTACATAATAAGATTTTCCACATCTAAAGCGAGAGATTGGCTAAATATGGTTTTAATAGGAGTAATTATAACCATGATTGGACACAATTATATTCTAGACAATTTATTGTTTATAGGCTAGGTATCTATTGTTTTAATACTTCATGGCACATTCGTATAAAGGGTCTATTTGCGTACATTTAAACTTCCCCAAGATTAAAAGGATAGATATTAACTGCGATAGCGATGTTTGAGCATCATCATCATTTCACCCGGAAGACGTCCACTGCTGAACATGAGCCTCACCCAAAGATTAGCGATGTGTAAGCGATTAAAAGTTAATTTGAAAAACACGCATTACCAAAAAAGAAAACGCTCCGAGCAGACATCCTCTTAGGATAATTAAAGTCGTGGCCTCACATTTAATAAGTATTTATATGCGTCCAACAACCGAAAAACCTGAACCAAACACATTCCAAAGCGAACCCTAATTAAATTAAATCCCCTACAAGTGTGCTACATCAATGTAGCTGTTTCGTAAAGTTTGATTTCGAACGGAACCAGGTCAGTAGAATAAGTAGGTACGAAATGAAACTCTTGAACTTCTTTGAACGTCTAGTAAACAATTTTATATATTAAAAAACCAGTGGACGCTCGCGGTTCCGTCTGCGTGGAAGTCGGTTTTAATCCCATAGGATCCCACAGGAATATATTTCGGGATAACAATTATTTTATGTGTTAATCCAAGTTACCCTCTATCTGTGTTCCAAATTTCATGAAAATCGGTTCGGTAGTTTTAGTGTGAAGGAGTAACATACAAACTTTCATATTTATAATATTTATAGGATTACACTATGGATTTAGTAAATCCATAGGATTTAGATTTTAACTATCTAGGTAGATGCAACTTTGTCATGCATTGATTGGTAATGAGGTACACTTCGCATCGCTAGTACTAGTAGCATAAACTGCAGGTTAAATTTTTGCCCGCGGTGTATAATTTGCAGATTATTTTAAAACCAGGTCAACAGAACGGGAATATCGTTGTAAAAAAATTGAACGCTGAAAAAAAACTGTGAGGATCACGAGCGTTACATAAAAGATTGTCTGAAAAAGCCGCAAAAAGCATCCGTTTGTAATGGTCGTATTTCAGCGAGCAACGGTAGCTCTGACGCTGTTGGTGTACGTTTTAGAGATCGTTATACAAATGGTCCCACGGTGGTTTATGAGTGTACTAGAAGAGCGGTAGTTCTACAGTAGAGTAGCGGCGAATAGTAAAATTTGCAACGATCCCTCTACCGACGACCATGATGAAAAAGGAGTCAGTTACCGTAATGCGACTACAGTGCACCTGATTGAAACTTATACCATGTTGTCATGTCTTCGCTGTTTTCCCGTTGTCACAGCCGATTTGCACAAGTATACTCGTGACGCAGAGAACTGGCTAAAAACCTTTGGCATAGACGTATATTCTAAGCAAAAAATGATAGACGATAATGATGATGATGACCGCGACCACGTCTTAGAAGATCCGGAATGGATCTACGCCAAAAAACCAAGTACCTTATTATATAGATACGTGGCGTCAGGCCCTTGGGTCAGCTATTATTTTATTTGCAAAAACCTCGTTTGTCTGTCTGTAATTATCTACGTATATGCACTTATGTATTTTAGAAAGTATCTATTTTAGTTTAACGAAAAACATACGCGTGGTATAGGCAAGTTTAGAGTATGCCACGCGAGTGACAACTTATTAATCTGTCAAAATTTCATTCGCCGCAAAAAGAAGAACAAGTTAAGTAATACCTAAATCTTCACAAAGTGTTGTGTCGAATTTTGTTACCGCATCTAAAACTAATTGGTTAAGGTACTGTTTGTTTACGCATCAAAATCAAAACTAACCGGTTTGCGAAGGTTTAGGTATTTTCGTTTATGAGTACTTGCTTATCTCCCCTGCCTTGATAGGTGCTTAAAGTAGATACGATTGTTCGCGACAGTACACTTGCAAGGTAAACTACCCTAGTATTAAGAAAAGCCTACCCTATTAAAAAGAAATGTATTTCTCATAGGCTAAGTGAATTTATATTCTTTTTTATGAGAAATAAATATCTTAAACCGTAACCGTATGAATCTTGTTCTTCTCCTTGCGGCGTTTTAAGTTTATCAGACCAATAAATTATCACTCGCGTGGCATTTGGAGTGCCTACCCAAAAGGTCTTCTCCCTTATGAACGATTATCTTTGTAAGAAATTAAATTATTATATTTGTCAAATTAAGGCCAGGATTATTATTTTCAATCAAACAATGTAGGTATATTATTTTACAAGCTCATGTCTATGCAATTCCTAGGATCCTAGATATACGAGCTTAACTTGCTCTTGGCCGTTTTTTTGTTATTGCTCCCAGGGCTGGAGGCCGTGAATCATTCAGAAGTAGTGTAAAAACGTCACCAAGTCCGTATCTGCTGGCCGCGAGCCAAACGGAGGCCTATGTCAACATTTAATTACATCCCCGGTATAGGTAGTTATATTCAATGAACGTGTACGTGACTAGGATTATTCTATAGTTAATGTTAATGAGGTTAGAACTCATATGTGAAGACGAGTCTCCTGCGCATTTAATTTTCCGAACAAATGACAATAGCATCTGTAGGTACATTGTTGTGTGTTATATCTATGATTATTTTTCCGAAGATGAAAGAAAATATTATTTTGGTCGGATGATCGCTAAAAGATAGATGGTATTATTTGCTAAAAGTCACACAAGAGAAGCAACTTGAGATAAGTCTCGGAATTTTCGACCTACGAGTATATCTATACCTACTACAGCAACAAGGACCGAAGTTTGATATCATTTTTGTCATACATTAGAAAATCCCAACTGAGAATTTGAGCTAGGATTCATTTACCCATTTCAGTTCCAAGTGATTCGTTTTCACTACAAAGAAATAGACAGTGTACAAGTAAAATTGTTACTAAAAAGAATTCCAGTGAAGATAATGAGAGGAATCAAGGAGATAGTACGCCCACACATTATGTGCCAGTCTGCTAACAAACGTTAAAGCTGGCATTATCTTTGTTTCTTATAGTAAGCTCTGGATATTTTCTTACATTGTTGCAAGAATAATACCAGGTTTAAGGGATAAACCGAGGGGGGTACCGAAAATTTTGCAGGAATGATCAACCAATAAAACTAAAAAAACTTCTAGTATGGACTCTTGTGTTGGGACACAAATTAATTTTCGAGTTTTCTATAGAAACTCAGTCAGCTGATTTTATTTATTTATTCCATAACATTCACAGCTAAAAGTCAGAGATTTCGTATGGCAGACCTAAAATTGTAACATAGGAAAAACGCACAGATTTTGAAAATATTTCTCATTTTCTGTATAAATTACGTTTTCCACCGCTTAGTATATTATTAACATTTTTGCCTTTTATGTACTTTCCTACGTAATTTTCTAATTTTCACTACAAAGGGAAACTTGTTACGCACAATGAGCTTCAAACATAACGCTCACCCAAATTAATATTCTAAAAGAGGAGCATGAGAGTAAAAAGTAAAGGTAGAGTAGAGATAATGGACGGGTAGAGATGTAAAAATATTTTTTTAAAGTAATCGATTTTGTTTT
Organism: Keiferia lycopersicella; assembly: GCA_029255805.1. Taxonomy (NCBI): domain Eukaryota; kingdom Metazoa; phylum Arthropoda; class Insecta; order Lepidoptera; family Gelechiidae; genus Keiferia; species Keiferia lycopersicella. The sequence goes on along the minus strand of JARACZ010000009.1, from coordinate 8,146,097 downwards.
AAAGAATCAATGTTTAATAATCGATCGAATCAAGTTTTGAAATTTTCGAGTATTAAATTATTTTTTTTGCGACGTATTTGCAAACACAATAATTAATTCTATGATAAAAATATATTATTACAAAAAATCAAGAAAAAATGTATGGATAAATTAATTACTTTAAAAATCTACTATTTTTGTGGTAAAAAACCGATTTAATCGATTTTATTACGAATAAAAATACTCGATTGAGAAAAAAAAACGATCTTTTGTTACTAGAGTCGCATCCCTGTAGTAGGGTTTTGCATAGCAGGGTAATGTCAAGACCCCACTTCAGTTGGCGCCGACCGTTTTCTAGTTAACGATTCCTGAATTTGCGGTGAAAACATTTAACCTTAACATACTTACGTCCACAGCACGAAGTACATATTGTACTAAGTATGCCTAATATACTATAGGACTTTCTTTTATGTGATGCTGGCTTAGAATACCATCACCCCATTTTCCCCGTAGATGTCGTAAGAGGTGACTTAGGGAATTATTCCTCCTTGATCTTCGCGCTTGATTTCGGAAACTCTCTCGTCCGCAGTCCCAACCTAGTAGGGTCAGATGTTTAAAAAGTATTTATGTTCTTTTTTACTCTACCTCTTTACCTATCTTTCCGTTTGACCCCTTCAATGCTGCATTTGTATTTACAAAGTTTTCACATGACAGTTTTCTACCCACATGCTTACTTATATACATACAATTATCTAAAGATTCACGCCACAAAACATGTATGTTTAGGTACATTTTGTGAGAAAAGAAATAAAATAGGAAATAGGTATTCCGGTGTATCTAAGGATTAAGAATGCCAGTGAGACGTGACGTAAGTTCTCATCATTTCGAACGAAATACATCAATAGAGACAATTAAGGCTGATATAATAATAAAAGATCAATAGATCCTCGTGTAAAGGGGCCGGCCTCAAGGCTCTAACAAACAATTCTGAGAACGGATTCGTATTAAGCAGCGATATGATGGCTAAACGGTCCAAATGAACGAATGAATGACCGAAAACAATTACCCAGAGAGCCTTCTCCCATTTAGCTCTAATTTTGTATTAGAGTTGCCGAACGAAATCGAATAAATTCGATGAACTTTCAACAATCAATTGGAGAAATCAATACAATCGGTATCGACAGTTCAAAATGTAGCAATACTATACAAGTATAGTTAAGTTAGTATTCTTTGATACTATAAATAATATATTGTGATGCTATCGACAAGTTGCAGTATTATCGATAGAATCAATAGCTCGACACTATCGACTGTTTTGTAGGGAATCGATATTATTGATGATTTTCAAATTATGAGAAAGGTACTGTCGATACATTTTGGACTATCGGTTAATTATGGATCGTTGGACGATAGCGTGAACTATCGATATAAAATCATTGGTGGACTATCGAGCGAAAACACTAAGGTCCGTATTTATAAATCAAACTCAACTCTGAGATCGATCTCAAGAGAGGTTTTGACAAATGTCAGTCAATTCAATACTAACAGCATCTCAAAGTCGCACTCTAGATCGATCTCAGAGTTGAGTACGGTTTATAAATACGGGCCTTATTTGTATGATATCGAGAAATCCAATTTGCTATCTATAGCTCATTTGCTTATTAGATAGTCTCGCGACCAGCGTAACTTGACCTCAATCCTCCATACACGCACGTACGGGCGCGTACTCACAGTTACGCTGGTCGGTACACTATGTAAGCGAATGAAGTTAAAACAGCTACAGATAAATAGACTGGCGAGGGATGATAATTAACGTTTCATGAACAACGCGATTGCGAATCTTTTCCAATCAAATTTATCCTCAGGGAGTAAATTGGACAGAAAAGCTTTTTCTTATGTAAGAAGGTATCAACATCGATGAGCCAAAAATATAACTTGATTTCATTACAGGCTGTAAATATTGGCAGGGCTTGAAATTAGTTTTCAAAATGAAAGCGTCAAATACATTTTACTCAAGTAATAGAAAAAAAAAATGTAAGTGATATTGGATAGAATTAATATAAAAGAATGATTGTTGTTTTGTCTTTATTTTTTTGATAATATCATATTACTGTTTGTATAACAAGTTGTGAGGTTCGAAGAGTTTCGCAAACAGTTTGTATACGGAAAACATGTAATTTCCTCTCACGAAAATAAAATATGGAAAAGAAGAAAATCAAATCATGCCGGGTCTATTAAATCAGTCTGCTTCTTGTGAGATATTTGCTATAGCTAAAGCAATATAACTTCATAACACGTATATCTCGTCTTTATGCCTAGCAGGGTAGGCAGAGCTTTAAAAGTCTAATACGGTAGTTAACGCCACGTTTGAGAAATATGAGCGGCCAGGGCTTGAATGCGGTACACGCAATTTGCCCTAGGTTTCTTTTTAAATAAAATATACATTAAACCTACATTAAAAATGTGGTTTCAAATTGGTTCCGGGGTCGAATCTCGGTGGGTCACTCACAAAGTTGATATTTATCAATTTGTTAATTTGTTCCCAGTCTGCTTAGGACGTTGAGGGCTGACCATCCGATTGTCCGTAAGTAAAATGGTTCCGTGTTTCGGATGGCACGTTAAGCCGTAGGTCTCGGTTGCTGTCTATAATCACTTAGACAGCGTTCCTTATACAACCATGTCAGATGCCTGCTACTTGTGGAAGGCGGTTGAAAAATTCTGACACTAGGGTTCATCGGGTCGCTGGATGACTCAGTGTCCCACACGAAAAGAGAGAGGCCTGTAAACAAATAACCATTTTTCTAATGAACAGCAAACCTATCCATCTCAACTGCTATTGAAATCCCTTTTCCTATTCCATTTGGAACAACGAGTTCAAGGTTTGGTTCAGGTGATTGTTCGGTAGATAAATGCCAGACTTATTTCTTTCCCATCGAGCGGACGCCCACGTAAAGACACCTCGTTTGTATCGAATTAACCCACCGCTCTTCCTATCTAAACGTACCAGACTATTCCGAAGGTAAATGGAATGTTTTATTGCTAGGCGAAATGTATTTTGTCAGGGATGTTTACCTAGATATACTTACTCGTAAAATCAGAGGAAAATTTATCATCTTTTTTATTATCAAAATTAAACGACTTAGAACACACTGAGTAATGAAAAATTATAAGTGATTGACGGAGGTACTTTTTATTTTTCGAGTGTGACACCGAGTCGTTCAACGACCAAATGAACCCTGATGTCAGAGTGCTTCAACCGCCTACTACTAGTAGCAGGCCTCTGAAGTGGTTGAGTATCGATCGTCGTCTTAGTTATCATAGACAGCAACTGGGACCTGCAGCTTAACGTGCCCTCCGAAACTCGGAACCATCTTTCTTACGGAAGCACTGGCAAGGCGTGAGGGCATCTTTTGTGCTTCTATATGCCGTTTTGTGTAGAAAGACTTTAAGAGGTCCTTCCGTACAGGACCAGCAAGTATCGTGCGGCTCTTATTTAGACTACATGTTTAGCAAAAAAAACATGATCTACGCTTTGAAAAGATAGAAAAAACACCAAAAGTAGATTTATTGCCTTCCAATACACCAACGCATCTAAAAGAAAGGCTGAGTAGTAGCAGTGCAACGAAATATGGCAAAGGTGTACAAAAGGAAAGCACCACAGACAACAGATGACTTGCGTGCGCCGCCTCTGTGACGGAAATCTAATTTTTGCTCTGTGGAAAGCACCCACGATTGATATAAAATGTTTTTCCATTTTCCCCGATTTTCCCCTGATTTGGCTTGGCAGCGTCACGTCTCACTCTCGTGACAACATGAGAAATGGTAAACGCGAGCAAATAGATGTCGTGCCAGCGTGAAAAAGGTAAAGGAATGAGCTTGTTTACTTTACACTTTTTTGAACGATGCCTCCAGGGATTATTGAAACGCGTGAATAAAAAAATTCGCATGCTAAACTCACACAAACACATAACATGCCTTTATTTCTTGCGGGGTAGGCAGAGTGCTGACTACTGTAAAATACGGTTACCATCGTCACCGCCACGTGTAACAAATATTGAGGGCTGTTTCAGATAACTCGATAATGTGTATCTTTAATATAAAGATTTTGATTAATACAACTAAAAAGTGAATTTTGATAAAGTAAAAAGTTCTTAGAACATTAAAATTATAGTTTTAAAATAGATTAGGAACTAGCAGCATAGCAGCATATCCGTTTATCTATTCAAGGAATTGGTTTATACTACTTTTTCTTATAAACAGTATGAAAAACAAGTTTAAGACGATCCCTTCAAGGGTTGCTGCTTTCAAATAATTTTTATAGATACTTACAATAAATTTCATTTGAATAGGCTATCAACTTATATCTAGATAAATACATACATACAAAAATCACGCCTGTATCCCTGGCGGGGTAGGCAGAGCATTAACGTCCGTAAATGGTTGAGGGTTGTTTTAGATAGTGATGCACGACATCACCATGGTGACAGGTTGTCAGCTTGTCGCCTAAAATTGCAATACACATGAAACCCTTAAGTCCCTTAGGCGGCTCCTACGACACCCACGGAAAAGAAATGGGGTGATGCTATTCTAAGCCGGCATCACACGGCTCATCTGACAACTAGATAAATAGCTCACGTAAATTGAGCGCCGTAACGAGAAATACTCGAGGGGGTAATATTACATCATAATAGGCCTAATTTACATGCTACACGTCAAATTTAGTCGCTTATTGAGGTAATTGTAGCTGTTATATATTATTACCATAGTATTTACATGATATTCATGGTTGATGATAAGCCCGTTCTCACACTTAACGCACAACGCAGCGCTAGAATAACGCTGTCTACTTTGTATTTTCTGGACGTGATCATTGTACTACCGTTCAAATCGATGGTAGATCTCGGATCGAAGCATTGGATGGCAGGCGGAAGGACGATTCTTTTATATTTTTGTCATTGTAGTTCCACCGACACTCGATTGTCATTCTATTGCATTCTCATTCTCTATACATTTAAATTGTTAGCAAGATACGAAACGATTAGATTACTAAAACCAAAGTATATGAATAGTATTTTTTAAAAGGAAATTGCGAACCTCCATTTTTTGTCGGTTAATTATGCCTAAAACCTTATAAGTATGCATAAAACCACCAAAAAACCAATCAAAATTGGTTCAGTTGAACACGATATAATCACCGGAAAAACATACAAACATACAGGTCAATCTGAGAACTCCCTTTTTTTGAAGTCGGTTAAAAATACGAAACGATCAACTGAGACTCTTGAACTTCAGCTTTCCGGGTTAAAGGTGAAGTCATCTAATATTAGTTTTATATTTGGACTTAGTTTTAAACCGGTGTAGGTGCCACGCCCACATAGTAAGGTATTTTATTTTTTAAAGTTATTTTTGTGTCGTTAGTACCGTTTTGTACAAAGCATGAAATAAGCTGTGTATGTAATATATAAAATGTCAGACGTGGTGTAGCGACCGTATTCTTACGGCCGTTAACGCTCTGCCTACCCCGCAAGGGATAAAGGCGTGATATATGTATGTATTAAATAAGCTACGAGCTTGCTACGCCGTAGCAAAGGTCTACACTACACAAGTACTTCCTGCTAGCTACCATTTACTCTGAGTGAATGTTAACCTTTGGTTCGAACTTCCCTTTTGCGCCTACTTCTTAGCGAGTTGCAGAGTTCCGACAACACCGTTTGAGTAGGAAATTGAGTTACTGCGCTGCAACCGTGCATACAGCTTTAATGAACACACTCTATTTCAATGTACGTACATCGGGTAGCAGCGGGTCGTGCCACTGCGGACTCGCAACTATTGCTTGTTGAATTCGCTAGATGACTGGGTCATTAATAAAATATAAAAGTCGTACGTTTAAAACTATTGTGTAAAAATACTAATAACTCCATTTATAGTTTTTCGAAATATTCAAAGTTTGAATTAATAGAAAAATAAAATAAAAGTAAGTGTTTTGACGCTAGTCAAACTAGAGAGACTTGACGTCATCTCTTCGTATTTTCATACAAAATATCGTTTTAAAAGTAGCTCATTCGACCTACCAGTTATCATGCCTATTGTACTGATGCATACACACACATCACGCCTTTCTCCTTTACAGGGTAGGCAGGTTGTCAACGGCCCTAAAAATACGGTTGTTATCGCCTATTTGTATGTCACTATAGCAACAAGTTTTAGCCTGTCGCCTAGAGTTTGTAAATTGTAATACATATGAAATCCCTCGAGTTCCTTAGTTGCTTCTTCCGACATCTACAGGAACGAAATGGGGTGATGCTATTCTAAGCCGGCGTCATACTTCCCTTTCCATAAAAAAAAAATCTCGGTAAGAACCCCTTTTATAATGTTTTGAGTTAGTTTGTGTGGCCGCGAAACTTTAAGTTTTAAAATAGTTCATTTTAATTTGATTTGTTGTCATCTTGTTAGTAATAGGTGGCGGTGGAATAGACCTCAACCAAGTTGAGCACTAGTGAAAACCGCTCTGACTTTTGATGATTTTCATTTCGCATCTTATTTTTACTTTGAGAGATATGCTAATGAATAGGTTGCCCAGACCTTATGACCTCCTTTGCTAAGATTTGACTTATATGAGGAATTTTCTTTTAAGAAGAAGTTTCTGTATCTTATCTATCATATAAAATAAATGTATGTAAGTATCTACATTTTGTAGCGCATATTTTCGAAAAGTTTATAAATATCAAACAGAGATTTTGTCGTCTTTCAAGGGTACTAAGGCGGTTGTCCCACTGCACCGCACTCCGTCGCGTAGCGCGGGAGCGCAGATTTTAAAGTTGTATGTAAGTACATCAGTACGTATCGAGAAACCGCCTAGTACAACACACTGACAAAGCGTCAACGCGCGGTGGCGCGTCGCGCGCGCAGATTCTGCTTATCAGCGCACTAGCTCCGCAGTGCCGCTCGAACCACGGCGATTGATAGTGGAGTGAAGTCTTTGTTTGGCGCGGGGCCGTCGTACAACGCCCCTCCGCGCGGAGACGCGGAGCAAGCCGCGCGATGAAGCAGATCTACTCCTCCGTCGCCGCGCGCGGGATCTGCCGCTCCGCGCTACGCGTCGGGGCGCGTTTTCAGTGTGTGAGGCGCCTAAAACCTCTTTTTGAAAGTTGCAGTATCACTCACAATTCGTTTAGGGAGGCCCTTGGCATTTTAAGTTTTTAAGTAAAACTTTGATGCATCTTAGGGATTTCTAAGAACGAGCATAGGTAAGACCGTGTGATGCTGGTTTTTTGCCGTGTAATGCTGGCTTAGAATGGCATCACTCCATTTTTTCCCACGGGTGTTGTAAGGGACTTGAGGGTTTTATGTGTATTACAATTTTATACGACAGGCTGACAACTTGTCATATTCAATCTGAAAGGGCTCTGAATACTGTCAGATGTGGCGATAAAGACAGTGATTTAACGATCGTTAAAGCTCTGCCTACCCCACAAGGGACAAAGGCTTGATTTATGAATGTATGTAGTATAAAGGTAAACTGGTCGGTCTTACCACTGGCCGAGTGCCAAAGTCGCTAGTAGCAACATGCGCTGCAAAGGGGCACTTAGTATAAACGGTCACAGACTCATAGATGCCTTATACAGTTGCCTACTTCACCTCGAGTAGTATTGAGAGTTACTACTTGAGGTTTCGTCAGAAAGTAGCAACTGTTGCAAAGTGATAGGTATGACCATCTGATCTGTGGGTATCAACAATATGATCTGTGGGTATGACGTTTTTAAAATCTGTTACCCAACTTTCTGTACTTGTACATTTACTACGCTATATACAGATAAGTTGGCTTCAGGTCTTTAGACGGTATGCACCTCCTGACCAGCAAGGAGGATGTACTTAAACGTTGGGCTGAGCATTTTCACAACTTGCTCAACGTAGATCGATCAGCTGATCTGCATCATATCAGTTTAATGCCTCAACTCCCGTTAGCCACGGAGCTGGACGAGCCCCTGTCATGCGACGAGGTTGTTACTGCCATCAGACAGCAGCATAATAACCGGGCGGTTGGCATTGACCTTATACCGGGTGAACTACTTAAATATGGTGGTACGGAGTTGCACACGTCGGTATGGAAACTTTTCGTTCGAATGTGGGAGGAGGAGAGGGTCCCTGAGGACTTCAAAGTGTCTCGCATTTGTGCCCTCTACAAGAACAAGGGTGACCGTTCTGACTGTAACTCTTATCGCGGTATTTCATTGCTGTCAGTCCCTGGAAAAGTCTTTGCCAGAGTTTTACTGAACCGCCTCAAAGATTTGTCGGAAAAAATTCTGCCCGAAACCCAGTTCGGCTCCCGACCTGACCGAGGTACATGTGAAGCTATTTTCTCGGTGCGTCAACTACAAGAAAAAAGTAGAGAACAAGGTCGCCAGTTGTACCTCTGCTTTGTTGATTTAGAGAAAGCATTCGACAGTGTGCCTCGCGAAGCTCTCTGGATGGTGCTAGGAAAGTTAGGGTGCACAGAAAAGTATGTGCGACTCCTAAGACTCCTGCATGACGACATGCAGTGCTGCGTCTCTGTAGACGGTGAACAGTCTGATTTCTTCCCCGTCACCTGTGGGGTGAAACAAGGGTGTGTTCTAGCGCCCACACTGTTCGCCTTGTACTTTGCAGTTGTAGTCAAAGAAGTCTTAAATACTGTTTCCCAAGGAGTCCGCATCCGTTTCCGCACAGATGGCAGTCTTTTTAACCTGGCTAGACTTAAGGCGCGCACTAAAGTCTCGTACGCATTGATTACTGAGATCATGTATGCTGATGACTTGTGCTTTCTTGCAGAATCCCCAGACGGCCTGCAACAGCTAATGTCCGTTTTTCACCAAGCATGCCTGATGTTCGGCCTGAAGATCAGTGTCAAAAAGACGGAAGTGATGTCCTTAGACTCGCATGGTCGCGAGACACTGGCGATTATGCTTGGTGAGGATATGCTGAAACAGGTTGATAAGTTTCGTTATCTGGGGAACACTATAACATCTAAGTGTAACCTTGATGCTGAGATCAACAGCAGAATCAGTGCTGCAGCTGCAGCATTTGGGAAGTTGTGTTCCAAGGTTTTCTGCTCGCACGACCTAAAGCTAGCCACAAAAATCTCTGTATATATGGCGATTGTGCTGCCAAACCTTCTATACTCCTCCGAGACTTGGTGTGTGTATCGTCACCACATACGCCCTCTGGATCGCTTCCATCTAAAATGCCTTCGCACCATCATGAAGATCAGATGGTCCGACCGAGTGCGCAATACCGAAGTTCTGAGACGAGCCAATGTTGGTGGCATTGAGGCCTATCTAATGCGTCGTCAGCTACGGTGGTGCGGTCATGTATCCCGGATGTCGGAGGAGAGAGTGGCGAAGCGCATCTTTTATTCTGAGCTAGAGGAGGGCAAGCGAAAGCATGGCGGACAACTCCTCAGATATAAAGATGTTCAGAAACGACACATGAAAAGATGCAACATTGAGCCCACTCAATGGGACGGTCTGGCAGCACAGCGTCCCGAATGGCGCGGGATGGTTAAGAGGCAAGTCCGCGAGTTTGAGGAACAGCGTAAAGCAGACCTCGACGCTAAGCGCGATGAGCTGAAGGCCCGTCCACCCGTCGCCATTAACCATAATTATGTAAATGGCAAACTCACGTGTCCACTCTGTGCACGGGAGTTTACTGCCAAAATTGGCTACAATAGCCATCTCCGGGCGCATCAGCGCCGATCTGATTAGGAGTCAAAGTGGTCGCCTTGGCCGAAATCGGTCGGAGAGATCATCATCATCATTCATCATATTTTATATATTTTCGAGACTCCAAAAATAATATATTAGCTCGATATTTTTTAACGTAAATTTAAATATCGCGCACATTGTAATTCATTTCCCGTGTGATGTCGGCTATGCCGTATGATATCGCCTTAGAATAGCATCACCCCATTTCTGCCTGCAGGCGACTAAGAAACTCGACGGTTTACGCTCTTCGTACCCCGCAAGGGATATAGGCGTGATTTATGTAATATGTTTGTATGTATGTAGTTCATTTTAAGTTTTATCTTCTAATACCGCAGTAGTACCAAAAAATACATGCCTATCCGCTTAATCTGTTTACCTCAGACACAACGCGACAAGCCATTACGTCGTCCTCGATTCTGACTCTCGTTCTCTTATGCAAAGTATTATTGCTCAAACCATTCCATTCTTTTTATTGCGCACAAAATCATTTCAGAACCATTTTTGGATCCAACCCTTCATGGATAAACTTTTATTATTTTGACTTGGTAGGTATTTAACAATATTTTTTCATAGAAGATCTTGTCAACAATATACAGAATAGATAGGTACATATAACAAAGCAGCTGGTATTGGTAAATACTTACCTATATCTTCCTATCCATGTTGTATATTAGGAAATGTGAATATAAGTATGCATGAGCTAACTGAAAATCAAACGAACTAGTGAAGTTCGATGATAATTATGTGAGCAGCTTCATTCGACGCGATCTTCTGTTAATAATTACTGTTATTATATTTTAATCTGTGGTAATTATGAACATAGCGAGAGTACGTCACTACTTTGAGTTGTGTAACGTCTTATTTCTCAGCTATTACAGCCTACCCCACAATAGTTAAAGGCGTAATATGTATATACATATGTTATGTATAATGTATATTAGAACTAAAATACATCAGAATTGTTATACAAGAAATATCAAGTTGCACAAAATTATCAAACTATATTAATATATTTTACCAACTTAGGACGCCAATTAAACCCTCCAAAATATGGCAAACTGGGACTTGGGGGTTTTAAACAGCAACCAAGTGTTTACGGAGAAAGTTAGCGGAACTCGTGCTTAGTGCTGCAACTGCTGGAAAGGGGACGCTAGTGTTACTAGTGATGCCCACTTATCGATAACGGAAGCACGCTTAAGAAACTTCTAGATAACAAGAAATTACTCCAAACAGGTGATACCCGGAAACTGGCCCAATGGTTTTCATGAAATTTTGTATGTACGACGGTCTGGAGTGAAAAAACGACCTAGTTAAGTAAAGTATTCTGAAAAAATACCTTATGCACAGTTCATATTTATTAATTTTCCCATTCACCAAATGGCGAAAAGATAGAACTGAAGAGACTGTGTATGAAAATCGTTTCAAGTGTTTTATTGTCTCTGGGGTCGTAGAACGACTTGGTATTCCACACGAAAAGAGAATATGTACAACACGTCATATCACTTTACGTCCATTGTGTTGAACTTATGCTTTATTTTAAAGTATACATTATGAATTAGGTACGAGTACGTATCATATCTACATTTTATTTATTTATACATATAACACGCCTTTATCCCTTGCGGGGTAGGCAGAGCGTTAACGGCCGCAAGAATACGGCCACTATCGCCACGTCTGACATTTTAGAGGATTGTTTTCTAAGGTTGTTTCAGAAAACGTGTATCACTATAGTGACAGGTTGTCAGCCTGTCGCCTCAAAATTGTAATACACCAACACTCTCGAGTCCCTTAGTCGCCTCTTACGACACCCGCATTTTATTTATTTATTTAACCATTTATTGTACACAATATAACACAAAGGATATAACATTCAGAACAATACACAACAGGTCAGCTTATTTCTAATAAAAAGCAGTTCAAAAACTAACTCCCGACTACAGAACAGAGTTATCGCGCTCTAAAAAGTAAGAAACAAGAAATTATAATTAACTTCTTATAACGCAAATATTTATAGTCTACGAAATTTAACAAAAAAACACAAAAGATATATGAATTAATTTTAAATATAAATTTATAGTGATATTTAGGTTATAGCCGTGGTCGTATGTCACTGTAAAGTTCGGCAGTCAGTTGGTGACATACGACCACGGCTATAACCTAAATATCACTATAAATTTATATTTTTAATATTAATTCATATATCTTTTGTGTTTTTTGTTAAATTTCGTAGACTATAAATATTTGCGTTATAAGAAGTTAATTATAATTTCTTGTTTCTTACTTTTTAGAGCGCGATAACTCTGTTCTGTAGTCGGGTGTTAGTTTTTGAACTGCTTTTTATTTTAATTATTTTGGAGTTGTAGGTAAATAAAAAATAACGTATTCAATATTCCAATAAAATCCAGATAAAAGTGCAGCATGCAAGTAATTTTAATGTACTTCAATTATCATAAACTTATGCTACGCAGTATGTAAGTGCCTTTCCAGTGTTCTCACTAACAAATGGAGTCCCTATAAGTGTACTATTTACCTACTTCTGTACTGCTATATTTTAGACTTGATACTATAATGTCAATACAAACTGTTAGTTCCTCCACTTAGGTCCGCATTTATAAATAGCGCTCTACTCTAAGATCGATCTCAAGAGCGACGTTGACAAATGTCAACAATACTAACAGCATCTTAAAGTCACACTCAAGATCGATCTCAGAGTTGATAAATACGGGCCTTAATTATGTTGTCTCTAACCATTTAGTGGTCACTGAATAGTTTTTCTTATTCTAATTCTGATTATTAAATAGAGATGACAGTGCACACTAGTGCACAGAAGGTTTTTTGTTTGTACTTAGTATAAAACTTGAAATTAGGGTACACAATGAAATGTACACAATCTCTCTTTTCGTGTGGGACACCAAGTCTTCCAACGACCCGATGAGCCCTAAGTGTCAGAATTTTTTAACCGCCTTCTACAAGTAGCAGGCTTCTGGCTTATGTCCCTAACGACCGCCGTCTATGTGATGATAGACAGCAACCGGGACCTAGGGCTTAACATGTTATCCGAAACACGGAAACATCTTACTTACAGACTATCGAGTGGTTCAGCCCACAATGTCCTAACCATACTGAGAACAAATTCACAAAGTGATAAATATCAACTTTGTGAATGACCCACCGAGAATCGAAACCGGAACTTTCTGCGTCACATCGTCAATGTTATATTATATTAGCCTAAACTGTCCCACTGCTGGTCAAAGGCCTCCCGTCCCTCTTTCTGGGCTTTCCGGTCTGCGGCTGCTTCGGACCAGTTCGGATTATATTCGATCAAGTCATCCCGCCAGCGCTTTCTAGGTCTCCCTCTGCGGCGACGCTCTTCTGGAGTATAATCGGTAGCTATTTTGGCCCATCTTTCCGAGTGCATTCGATATACATGTCCTGCCCAATCCCACTTGAGCTTAGCGGCATTCTAGGCTTATGCGAGGAAATGCTTATAAAATTTGAATTTTAGGAGGAGTGATGGATGATGAGGCCAGTAAGCCAAATGATGACGGAGAAGGGAAAGCGGTAGCCACCCGCTTGGTCGGGTGTAGCGACCAGGGAACGGACTGGTCCTACCGGACATATTTGGAAGTTGTATAGCGGCACAGAATAATAACTAGTAACTAGCGTTACAGAAGCTTTACTTCGCAATGGTTTTCAAAGAAATATGTACTCAATCTGATAAACAATATGATTTAATTTAGCTCGCGATCCAGTCGAGCGCGTGTTCATTTATATACCTACCAAATTTTTTGAGGGAATATGGGCCTTCATTCATAGGACAACGGTTTATAATAAGTTATACGTGTATACGTATTGGACTAGGGTTGCTTACTTCATGAAACTACTTACGCCATCTAGTGCACAGCACGAGCGTTTACTCCTACATGTGGCGGTCAACGCTAATATCGTTGATTCTTAAACGGTTTTAATCAGACTTTCAAGAGATATTCAGTTGGAAAACACGAATTTAAACAATTTAATACTGCACAGTATCTTATCTTTTTGCTTTTTTCCTTTTGTAGAAAGTTAATCGTGGTCAAACAAATAGCGCGCGCTCGTGTCTTCTTTCGCTTGCGGCAGCCTACTAGATTGGGCCTTGCGCAGGGGCCGCCGCGTGTAGGTATGAAAAACATACCTACACGCGGCGGCCCCTGAGGTATACCTACACGAGTGACACAGGCCTGATAGCGGGAACGATCGGCGGAAGCACTACGATACCGCGTTTCAGGACTTATTTGTGGAGCGCATGCGGTGATTATTAAATGAAATGGTGAATGACAAAATTGGACATTTTATTGGTAGTAATTCATAAGTGTAAAAACAATTGAAAAAAATATCAACCTTTCTAGTTCTTCAAGGGAGTTCGCATCATGAGGATTTTTGAGCAATTTATTTGTATCCAAGTAACAAATAAATAGACCATCTCAAGTTCTCAACCTGCTAGAGGCGAGACGTAGGCTTGTCTCTTAAAGTGACTTTCCAAGAACTACAAGAACTCTGTCTAGAATATTCTTATTGTTTGTGAACCATCACAGCCCATTTGGGAAATCTACCGTAAACGCCGTATCATCGGTTGCAGCAGTTGTCGATTGGCAATCAGATGATTTATTTTGTTTTCTCTGAGTAGGGCAAGCCCCACTCAACATCACGTATCGACACTAGGCAAGCTACCTTAACTCTCCGTGTCGCCGGTTGCAGCTGGTGTCGATTTACAATCAGATGTTTGCTTTCTTTTTTTTCCTGAGGGGGCAAGAACCCCTCAACCCCTCGTGTCGGCGCTGGGTAAGGTACCATGAACCTTTGTGTCACCAGATTTTACCATTCTGTTTCCTGTACTACGTTGGCTGTTGATTTAAAACTCACCATAAAAAACCTTATTTTTTCTCAGAATACATTTTCATCCAGTATTTTACGTATTTATTTTGTGACCATAAACGGCTCGCTGGTTATCAAAATATTACGTGCATCAACACTCGATAGATCTTGCTAAAACATCTTAGATGGTATGTCATATTTATACGCAGAATGTTTTTGAGTAATATGTTTGTAAAATGCATTAATTCAATATCTTGTTCAAACATATTTACATTTAACTCGATAGATCTTGGGAAAACATCTTAACTGGTATGTCATATTTATATGCGCAAAGTCATAATCTGATATCATTGTGAAGTGCATTAATTCATCATCTTGTTTAAGCATTAGTGACAGGCATGTCATATAAATATGCAATATGTATTACGTCAATCTTGGTGCTGCTACTCAAGCTACTCAATTCAGTAAGTCAGATTTCTCAGACAACAGATGTCGCTGTTAGTTTTCCTATTAGTTACTCTTTATATGCGCTATAGAGGGCGCCATATTCAATTGATAGTGACATGACACAGCCTATAACCACCGCGCTGTTAAGACGTTTCTAATGATACCTCATTAGTCAAGTTACGATAAGTAGTTTAGGAGTTAGGAGGGAACAGACGAAATTAATGCCACATACATACATACATAGCGGTCAAAATCATAACCCTCCTTTTTGCTTTGCCGTAGTCGGGTAAAAAGAAATCTCTTCCAGCAGACCTAGGGTAGTGAGATGGCATAAAGTGAGGCAGTTGACGTGTACAACATACTAATATACCTATACTAATTTATAAAACAAATATTTTAGCAATAATACCTATATTTATATACGTACATAAATACACCATAAATATATATATCTATAAATTAATTTGGGAGAGAAAGATAATGCTCTTTTACGCGTTTTTTGAAAATTGAAAGAGACGGGCTGTCACGCACTGTGTGCCGGAGGGAGTTCCACAGTCTGGCCGCATGAACAGTGAAAGAATAACTATAGAAGTCAGAGCGGTGGATGGGTATGGATAGAATCGTCCGAACATGGGAGCGACAAAGTTTGTCAAGGGGACGAGAAAAATTAAAGCGTTCTTTGAGATATGAAGAAGAAGATGGGTTATGGAGAACAATATAGAGGCAGGAAAGAACGTGGGCATTTCTACGATGTCTGATCGGAAGCCATTTGAGTTGCGAGGGAAACTGCGAAACGTGGTCGTATTTGCGTAGGCCGAAAATGAATCGGATGCACAGGTTTTGGAGACGCTCCAGTTTGCTCAACAACTCCTCAGTGGCATCCAAGTAGCAGGTGTCAGCGTAGTCGAAAAGAGGAAAAAGAAGTGTTTGAGCAAGAGTGATCTTAGTTTTAAGGGGCAAAAAGTTTTGAAGGCGTTTAAGCGAATGAAAAGTAAAATATACTTTGCTGCTAACAGCGTTGACCTGCGCAGTCCAACTGAGATTGGAATCCATCAAAATACCAAGGTTTTTGGTTAAGTTAGTGTAAGCTTATTCCGTTATAAATAACAGGTGGGATACTAGGATTGTCTATTTGCCTACACATATAAGTACTACTCAAAAGCATGGCCTGAGATTTTAATGGGTTGACCACAAGACCAAAGGATTCAGCCCATTCCGCAATGTTGCTAAGGTCATTGTTGATAGCCGCAGTTGCACTATTGATATCGCTACAGCTGAAATGACGATAGATCTGCAAATCGTCTGCATAGAGATGGAAGTTAGAAGAAATAACAGAAGTAACAGTGTTGATGAAAATCGAAAAGAGTAGAGGTGAAAGGACGCCACCCTGAGGAACGCCCGCAGAAAGATCACACCATTCCGAGAAAGCCTCATCAAAGCGGACCCTCTGCGAGCGACCCCGAAGGTATGAATCAAACCAAGTTATTGCCGGAGAAGAGATATTAAGAGAGCGAAGGATAGCAAGAAGTACATCAAAGTCAACAGAGTTGAAGGCATTGCTGAAGTCAAGAAGAATTAGAATAGTCAAAAACTTATTTTCCATGGCATGGCGAATATCGTCAGTGACTTTATTAAGTGCTGTCACGGTGCTATGACCAACACGAAAGCCTGACTGAAAAGGAGAAAAAAGACAATTAGAAGCGTGAAAGTCGTGTGATAGCTGCTTGTGGACGATGTGTTCAAGGACTTTGGATAGGAATGGAAGGATGGAGATGGGGCAAAATTCGCAGAATGATGCAGGATTAGGAACCTTGGGAAGAGGAATAACAACAGCACGTTTCCATGCTGAGGGGAAAGAACTCGTTACCAGAGAGAAATTTTATATATGTGTAAGGATTGGCAAAAGTTCGGTGAGGATAAGGAAAATCATCCGGGAGGAAAGGTCATCATTACCCACAGCAGTAGATTTAATGGATTTTAGTAGAATTAGCCCTTGAAATCATGACGAAACTTGAAAATTGAACTTGTAACAGCTGAACATTTGCCCGTCATAATACCAACCCACGCAAATATTCTTATCTCTAGTAAAGTACAATTTGATTTACCTAAATTGAATGGGCTGAAAATTAGCAAAATTAATACGATTTCGTCGTCTAGACATTGTGACCTACAAAGTTATAAGGACGTCGACGTAGCACTTCCCCTCACTAAAATTAAACATTAGACCAGGGGCGCCCTCAAACAGAAAAAATAAAACCATAACTGAACATTTTAAAGCCAAGGTTTCAATAATATGTAACAACTAATACAATAAATAGAAATCGGTTACAATGAGCTATGTTAGCCGAGCTGATATTGCTAAAAGTGGCCATATTTAGCAGCTTTACGGCATATATATCCGAAGCGTACAGTTCTTACAAGGTTTTATTGATTGTACAGTCTCTTCTCTTTTTGTGTGGGACACCGAGAAGTCCAGCGACCCAATGAACCCTAGTGTCAGAATTTTTCAACCGCCTTCTACAAGTAGCAGGCTTCTGACTTGGTTGTGTAACGATCGCCGTCTAAGTGATTATAGACAGCAACCGGGACCTACGGTTTAACGTACCATCCGAAACCCGGAACCATTTTACTTACGGACAATCGGGTGGTTCAGCCCGCAATGTCCTAACCAGACTGGGCACAAATTCACAAAGTAGTAAATATCAACTTTGTGAGTGACCCACCGAGAATCGAACCCGGAACCTTCTGTGTCAATGGCAGTCGCATTACCACTGCGCCACAACGGTCGTCGTAAGATTTTACAGTTAAAGAGTGCATATAGAGGGCCGGCCACAACCATGGAAAACAATCCTCAATAATGTCAGATGTGGCGATAGCGACCGTATTCTTACGGCCATTAACGCTATTCCTACCCCGCAAGGGATAAAGGCGTGATATATGTTTATATGTATAGAGGGCCACCTCAAATTGTTTAAAACAACTTTTTACCCCAGGGTATATATTAATTTTTATTAGTTTTATTACTAGAGTTTCTCTAGCTGCGTAGACAACAGAAGAAATATTTTATTAAAGTAATATAGTTTAGGAGATATTTTGAACCATTTGAGGTGGCACTCTATATTCACTCTTTAACGATACTGCGCACGTTGGTTTCTCATTGAATTGCGTGTGCAGGTTTTTTTTTTACACGTAGCAGCGCTAGTGTCACTGACGTTGCCCCTTAAGTTTCACAATAAACTCCGAACCCAGAAGTCTGGAGTTCTACTTCAATGACGGCATGCTGGCGTAAACTATTAACTGGGTCTGAAAAACCGTGGCCAACAGTCTCATTTAATTAAGCGTCGGTCAACAGTATTTTAACAGTCCACGGAGCTTAATTTTTGGAACCGTGATTTCCAATTCCGTGCATAAAAGTCTGGAATCACTGTTTTTACTACTTGTGTTAAACTTTCTGCTACTATTTTTTATTTGAGTGGTATGTGTGAAATTTATTAGTTAATGTCTGGACGGATTTGTGTAATAGAACGTGTGATAAAGAACATAAGTAACAGATTTTCGTATTCTAATCACTGCAATTCAAAAATAGATTACACACACACACATACACATATCACGCCTTATAACGGGGTAGGCAGAGCGTCAACGGCCATAAATTATAGCGGCTATCGCCACGTCCGACAAATATTGAGTGCCTTTTCAGATGATGCGTGTATCACCGTAGTGACAGGTTGTTAGCCTGTCGCCTAAAGTTGTAATACACATGAAGCCCTCGGGTCCCTTAGTTAGATTACACCCTCTAGAATTATAAAGAATTATATATAATTTGTCTTAGTAAGGTCTATTTTGATCTGAAATAAATTTATTATATTAAAATAGCTCACTTTGAAACTGTGAAATTCTTACTCATTCACATTTAAATATTTAAGTTTGTTTCACTGAGCACGAAATATGATTAGTTGAACTATACCTTAATCCTTCACTGAGAACTAAATTAAATTAACATTAGATTTATACTGAATTTAGTTATGCCTTGTTTTCAGAATAGATACTTAAATATTTATTGAAATATCAAGTGTTTGGCTAAGGGGTCTCGGGTCATTGGATGACTCATTGCCCCACACAAAAAGAAGAAGACGAGTACAGTTACTGCATGTTTCCCTGCTTGTGTGTTTCGTTGCGGAAGAAAAACCAAAATACCGAGCAAATTTCGTTCAGTACTGATGTGATATTCAGTCGTACCGATATAAGACATTTTGGGATTCAGTTCTTATGGACCGAAAGGATTGAGATCCGGAAGATGGACCGATTACCACCTTATCTTACTTTATCAGCCATATAATCGATTGTGATTTATTTGTGATTTTGTTCATGTTATAATAGTTTTTTTCAGCTGCTATTAGTGAGTTGCTAAATAGTAATTATTTTACAGGGTTATTGTCGATTTCTATTCAAATCCCTCTAGTCTCTGACTATATAATTAACATGTTTCATTCTGGTTTTATCAGTAACTTTTGTTTTAGACCTTTTTATTCTCATGGGATGTGAAATTTACCAATCCAAGCAAGCCGCTCTTTTTTCTATTTCCTGTTAAAATAATTTTAAATAGATAGTTTGGTAACGAATGAGTAGGTACCTAAATATTTAGGTAGCGGAATAAGGTTCAACTCTATTGCTTGCTTTCAAATTCAACTTATTTTAGGCATTTTACTAGTAGGCCTAGCGCAGATTTGTGGTTTTAGGTGTAAGATGTTGAGTGAACTCCCACAATTATCTTGGCAATAAGTACAGCTTGTCACAATATTTCTGATTAAACAGACTGTTTTCTTGGCGTGTTCCACCGCACACGGACCAAGGTATCGTAAAGTTGAAAATTGCATGACTTTGTTGCCGCAGAGCACTGACTTATGCCGACGGCGTGTGTGTATGCGCCTTAAAATTGCAAACATGGCTGGAGAATATATACGGAGTGTAAGAAACGGTGTAACAAAAAGTTTGCAGGCATGATCAGACCATGAAACTGAAGTAAGTTAAAAGACTCTATTACACATTCAAAACACAAACACATAACCGGAAAGTTGATCGACAAATTTCAGAGAATACTTAGGACCGGCCCAATTTGTAGTTAGAAAAAGAAAGGAACTAGAAATGCAATACCTACTTGCATTACGTTCAATAGTTGACAGACGACTGGATTTGGGACTTGAAACACATGTTGCGTTAATATATCTGGAAAAAGCCTTTGATAAGGTTAACTGAGAAGGTATGATGAAGGTCTTATGAAACATAGAGGCATAGATTACAGCGATAGGAAAATCATTTACGAATTGTATAAAGAACAGGAAACAAAGATAGAATCATTAATCAAAACAGTCCAGTCTTCGACACGACCCTGTCTAAAATTATCTTATACTGGTGTAGGTAGGAAAGTCGAGCTTGTCTCGTACTAAATTCATGTCGGATCTCTTACAACTATTACCATCTTGGGGCTAGTTCTCAAGGTGTTAATTAAATCACCTGAGACGGAATCATCTCAAAGGCAGGTGTATACCTAAATGGAAAATGGATCTTGCTTCCTCATGAATAACTTATAAACTTGGTTGTCGGTTTATATCTCAAAGAGATAAAGGCTAGCTAGGTGAATTACAACCAGCTATCTAGGTTAACTTGAGCTTAATTTTAGGGAGATAGACAGGTTCTAGGCAAATGATACAGAATGAAGAAAGTACCTAAGTAATTAGTTTCAAATAGTTTCAATACTTCTATTTTTATGGCTATCTATTCATTATCATCAAACTTAAGAGGCATGCTTGCAATTTCCACACTTGTCTGTTTTCTGTCAATGTTTTGACCTCTTGGTACGACACGACGTGAGCCTTTTCTTTTATTTGAGCAAAAAATTTACGTCTTGGTGTTCCTCTGCCTTTTCCCCCTTCGACTTTTCCCTCAATGATGTTCTTAATCAATTCTATTTATTATAGGACTTTTAAATTATTTAACCTTCATCGTTTCATACATTATGTTCGTGTAGGTAGGTATGTCACAAATACCAAAGTACCTAATTGTAAGTTAATCTTAAACTAGATTTTAAATAACATGTTTATGTGGTAAGAATATTAATAGCTGCTGGGTATCAAATGGCAGCTGACCCAAATTAAATATTTTGATGAGTGTAAAAACGTGTGTGGTTGCTTTGTAATCCATGAATGGCGTGTTTTAATGAGATTATCTGTCCCTGTAATAAATAATTAGTATCGTTAGTAATTGGATCACAGAACTATTGGTTATTGAAACCCTGAATAATTATTCAATCCGCTAATTTTAGATTCAATTTCATCGGGAACAATTTTTATTTATAGTTTTAGCAAAAATATCACGAAAACCACGCGTGAAAAAATTTATTCTGTTAAACGAATGTTAGAGAGTGTTAAATTGAACTGATTTGCTTTTTTTTTCTTTATTTTGCATATCATTTTTATAGACTGAATGAAGTACAGCTTTTAAAATTGCAACATTTCTGTCTCTACATTTCGTATTGGTAAGAGCTCCCATTGAGTGGGCTCAATGTTGCATCTTTTCATGTGTCGTTTCTGAACATCTTTATATCTGAGGAGTTGTCCGCCATGCTTTCGCTTGCCCTCCTCTAGCTCAGAATAAAAGATGCGCTTCGCCACTCTCTCCTCCGACATCCGGGATACATGACCGCACCACCGTAGCTGACGACGCATTAGATAGGCCTCAATGCCACCAACATTGGCTCGTCTCAGAACTTCGGTATTGCGCACTCGGTCGGACCATCTGATCTTCATGATGGTGCGAAGGCATTTTAGGTGGAAGCGATCCAGAGTGCGTATGTGGTGACGATACACACACCAAGTCTCGGAGGAGTATAGAAGGTTTGGCAGCACAATCGCCATATATACAGAGATTTTTCTGGCTAGCTTTAGGTCGTGCGAGCAGAAAACCTTGGAACACAACTTCCCAAATGCTGCAGCTGCAGCACTGATTCTGCTGTTGATCTCAGCATCAATGTTACACTTAGATGTTATAGTGTTCCCCAGATAACGAAACTTATCAACCTGTTTCAGCATATCCTCACCAAGCATAATCGCCAGTGTCTCGCGACCATGCGAGTCTAAGGACATCACTTCCGTCTTTTTGACACTGATCTTCAGGCCGAATTTACAGCATGCTTGGTGAAAAACGGACATTAGCTGTTGCATTGCATTAGCAGGCCGTCTGGGGATTCTGCAAGAAAGCACAAGTCATCAGCATACATGATCTCAGTAATCAATGCATACGAGACTTTAGTGCGCGCCTTAAGTCTAGCCAGGTTAAAAAGACTGCCATCTGTGCGAAAACGGATGCGGACTCCTTGGGAAACAGTATTTAGGACTTTTTTGACTACAACTGCAAAGTACAAGGCGAACAGTGTGGGCGCTAGAACACACCCTTGTTTCACCCCACAGGTGACGGGGAAGAAATCAGACTGTTCACCGTCTACAGAGACGCAGCACTGCATGTCGTCATGCAGGAGTCTTAGGAGTCGCACATACTTTTCTGTGCACCCTAACTTTCCTAGCACCATCCAGAGAGCTTCACGAGGCACACTGTCGAATGCTTTCTCTAAATCAACAAAGCAGAGGTACAACTGGCGACCTTGTTCTCTACTTTTTTCTTGTAGTTGACGCACCGAGAAAATAGCTTCACATGTACCTCGGTCAGGTCGGAAGCCGAACTGGGTTTCGGGCAGAATTTTTTCCGACAAATCTTTGAGGCGGTTCAGTAAAACTCTGGCAAAGACTTTTCCAGGGACTGACAGCAATGAAATACCGCGATATGAGTTACAGTCAGAACGGTCACCCTTGTTCTTGTAGAGGGCACAAATGCGAGACACTTTGAAGTCCTCAGGGACCCTCTCCTCCTCCCACATTCGAACGAAAAGTTTCCATACCGACGTGTGCAACTCCGTACCACCATATTTAAGTAGTTCACCCGGTATAAGGTCAATGCCAACCGCCCGGTTATTATGCTGCTGTCTGATGGCAGTAACAACCTCGTCGCATGACAGGGGCTCGTCCAGCTCCGTGGCTAACGGGAGTTGAGGCATTAAACTGATATGATGCAGATCAGCTGATCGATCTACGTTGAGCAAGTTGTGAAAATGCTCAGCCCAACGTTTAAGTACATCCTCCTTGCTGGTCAGGAGGTGCATACCGTCTAAAGACCTTAAAGGTACTTTTGCACGTTAGGAAGCACCAATCAGCTTACGCACTTCACAGTAAAACTCACCAAGCTGGTTTGTATCGGCGAGCCACTGCATTTGACAAGCCTTGTCCTGCCACCACTTGTCTTTTATTTGTCGAGACAGCCTGCGTAACTCTTGGTCACTTTCTTTGACCACCGCAACACTTCCACCTCTTCGATTATGCTGTCGCAGGAGCTGTCGATGTTTGTCGAATGCTGCTTTAAGAGCCTCGCTATTGTCATCGAACCAGTCTTCACTACGTCGGTCTTTCGTACCCAAAGTAGCAGAAGCGGCTTCTATGAGATGACATGACAAAGCTCCCCAAGCAGCACTGACATCACCGGTCTCAGTTATTGGCGACGGCTTTTCAGATAAGGCTTCAGCATATTTCACCCTAACCTCGCGACCTTTCAGCCTATCCACGTTTAAAAACGCAGGCTTCTTCACTGTGGATCTGCGAGGTCGACGGAGGCGGAGTCGTAGCTTAGTGACAATTAGTCGATGGTCAGTCCAACAGTGAGCACCACGCATGACGCGGGTGACTTGAACTTGACCGATGTCTGGCAGCACAGCGTCCCGAATGGCGCGGGATGGTTAAGAAGCAAGTCCGCGAGTTTGAGGAACAGCGTAAAGCAGACCTCGACGCTAAGCGCGATGAGCTGAAGGCCCGTCCACCCGTCGCCATTAACTATAATTATGTAAATGGCAAACTCACGTGTCCACTCTGTGCACGGGAGCTTACTGCCAAAATTGGCTACAATAGCCATCTCCGGGCGCATCAGCGCCGATCTGATTAGGAGTCAAAGTGGTCGCCATGGCCGAAATCGGTCGGAGAGATCATCATCATCATCATCATTGGTAAGAGCGTGATAGTCGTATCTACTAGGATAGGAACTAATACAGCTTAGTAGGAATACGGTATTCGCTGAGATTGCTCGTTTAATTGAATTCCGGCCTTTATCTTTAAATAGTTCATTTCTATTTAGGAATCTAATAGCAGTTATGGGTATTTCGATGTTAGAAATGAGAGTCATAGTTAAGGTTAATAATACACCTGCGTATACTTAGCTCAGTAGCGTTCGACGGATCGCACACTTGACGCACGACGCTACAATATCACAGCGGTCTGTCAGATCCATACTAGAAGTGTCAATCCCCATACTAAAACTGCTCAACCGCACTCGACGCAGCGCTATCGCAGCGTCGTCCGTCGATCGCGGTTTTAGTATGGGGAGTGACGTTTTTAGTATGGATATGACAGACCGCTGCGATATCTCAGCGATCCATCGTGCATAAGGTGTGCGATTACGGTTTCCCCAAATTGTGGTATAGCTCATACTACCTTAAATTCCACGAATGAAGTTTTCTAAGATTAGATTAGATGATTTATTCTTAAGATTATTTGTAGTTTTGACGTTTGGGAACAAGCCCCGTTTCCGATTTGTGTACATACTGAGTAGACGGTCTGAAACACTTTTTTAATGTAAAAATAAAATGGTCTAGAATCAACAACTGACAGATTCATCAAAATCCGTCATCTGTCAAAGGATAAGTCCATTTAAGATACTAGATTTTGGCCCTGGACGGGCGTTTTACTAATCGCGCTTAGCGTCGAGGTCTCTATCTGGAAATACGTATGATATCATTCATACGGTATTATTTCGGTGTCGTTACGCTTAGTTATAACTAAAAGTGCAATCTAAAAATACATTTTTAAAAGTATTTTATGCCTGGCGATAGAGATGGGTAATGGAAAATAATGGTACAATATAAACCACAGCCTCGACTGTTGAAGAGCTTTGCTAACATATTGACGTACTCGTAAGCAAGTAACGAGGTACTCATAATTTTTCAGCGCTGTGTTTATGCAGATAAAAAGTAGTAAATTAGTAATTAACTTAATGAAAGTTAATTTTAATTCTTAAATACTATCTTTTAATAGTTGGTATCGGTATACAACTGTATGGTTCACAGTTCGCCAATTTGTCGTTTCATCCCACTTGGACACACACGATTTGCCTCATGGATCCGGTGCCTTGAATGAATGGCTGACTCTCTACCCGGCTGCTGCTGTGACCGCAGGCCCCCATTGTTAACGCTAGTAGCACCCATTGGATGTAAGGTTTCAGCTTCTCAGCTGTTCGTTAATGCTGTGGTGGAAGTCTATTTAAATGAACTCAGCACTTAAGTTTACCGCATAACTGTTCCAGGAGCCAGTTCAAACATAATTTCGATCTTCGGTGTAAATACGGAATTGTGTAATCGCGTTGTGTGTGTCCAATCACCTGCACGCGGAAGCAGCTGATGACAGCAACTAAAAATGCTATCAGGGTGGTGGAATACTGGGCGAAGGATATCTGATGAAATGGGCTTTACATCGAACGAAACGATAGAAGAAGACGTCAGTCCTTTTAACGACTGCATACCTCATAAGCACAAAATTTGCTTACCCACTAAAGAAGATGGACGAAAAAATATTGTATAGTAAAAGGCCACATATCTATAAAGTGAAACTGTAAAAACTTCCTTGCTTCTCACTTTGCAAACAACAACAGTGGAGAAATATCTCAGTGTAAATTATGAAATATACCGTGAGAACGTCATATATCAAAGCCACAGGACAATTTTCCGCGCTACATAAATCGCGTCGTGGCAAAGTTGACAACGTAATATGAGATTTCATATCAGCGACGTCAGGGATAATGAATAAATAAATTACTCGTGTCTGCACTCAATTCTCGTTAGTTTCAGCGAAAATTACAGAGGAACGTCTTCCGCCAGAACATTAACTTAACAGAGCAAAATATTTCACAGTAAAATATGAAACGGCAAATGGTTGAGGGTGGGTAGCCAATTTTGATGGAAATTAATAACCGTCACAGTGTACAGAAGAAAATTTTCAGCAATAGCAACTAATTTTACGGTTACGCCTTACACTTACACGCCTTTATCCCTTGCGGGGTAGGTAGAGTGTTAACGGCCGTAAGAATACGGTCGCTATCGCCACATCTGACATTTTTGGTAGAGTAGTAGTAATCAGAAATGGTCCGGATATGACCTTGATTTAAATATGATATAGTTGATTCACAACCTTTCACAACCTGCTTAGCGTCGAAATCGTATACGAGATAGTTCTATAGCGGAAATACGGGATCGTTGAATATGAGATCAAAGATTTTCTACCCAAGTTGTGATCCCCTTAAGATGTAGATCAAAAAGTTTCGGATCAGGAGCCACCCTTACCTACATAGCTTTTATCTTTTTCCGTATCATAGGCAGCCGGCGTTTCAATTATGGTGAAAAACGGTCACCGAGCGGTCAGCGGTCTCCTGACCTTTCTACGAGTCCCACATACACGATATTTGTTATTGGTATTCAGCTGACCAAGCATGTCCACAACTTTTTCGTGTGGAAGTAAATTTTGTGTTTATTAACTGTTGCATTATTTTTTCTTAAAATCTCCTCTGAAAACGCAGCATGGGAAGGGATTGTTTCACCTTGTTTTGTGTATCCCATTCTGACCAAATAAATGATGATTATGATTCTATCAGGCGGACTGATAAGTATATTGTGAAGGCGAGGCGCAATCGTAGACGCTGATGGCACAAAATCATGGTCTATTGACGCACTTGGTGAAGGCCTCATATTGAATAGGTAAAAAGCACCTATTAGCATTATATAAAGTACATACATACTAATAGTTACAGTTGATTTCTTTGTAATTAAAAACGTCGTCCGGAACTTTTCTGTATCACTCTAGCACTAGCTATACTTAGTTCTTTTTTCCTCTACTAACATCCGGTTTGTAGGTTACTCTAGTCTAGTCTGTGTTCCAATGCCTCTCGTGTGGAGTAAGTAAATTATAATGTACCTACTTGCAGTCACGTCTTGGAACTTGTCTACAAGCAGCACTTTGTGTTAGCATTCAAGAGTTCACCAGTCACACACGAGGTTTCCCGTAAAGTTGGTGTTAAGGGCAGAGCACGCCTTCGTATGCAGCTCGTATGAGGCACGTGTACATACGCTTACCGGTTGTAATACAGGGTGTAAAAAAATTAGCTGCAAATATTTTTTGGGGTGAATCAGCTCATGAAACTGAACAACTTTCCCCAAGAAACATAGGTCGAAATATGAAAAAAAATTTGGACCTCCTATACAAAATTACTTACAATTGTATGGGAGGTCCAAATTTCTCATATTAGACATATGTTTCTTGGGGAAAGTTGTTCAGTTTTATGGGCTGATTCAACTCTTGAAATATTTGCAGCTAATTTTTGCGTACAGTTGCGTAGTCTACGCAGAGCGGCACGGCAGTTACCTGCGGTGGACGTTGTATGCTATGCCCTAAGTAATAAGTTTACACTCGTAAAGTGGGTCAAATTTTCCATGTCTTCCTAATTCCTACGAATAATTTAAAGTTGTATGTTTTAAGAAAGTTCTTTTGATCCTTGGCCCTATGGAATGTGTATAGCCCACCGTCAGGCATTGCTAAAAATGTAATGCATCCACTGCAGGAAACGAAGTTAGCTGTAGGTACTCC
The DNA here is from genome assembly GCA_029255805.1 of Keiferia lycopersicella. Lineage (NCBI taxonomy): Eukaryota > Metazoa > Arthropoda > Insecta > Lepidoptera > Gelechiidae > Keiferia > Keiferia lycopersicella. Next base: position 8,118,292 of record JARACZ010000009.1, on the reverse strand, counting down.
ATTTGAATAGTTTATTTTTACATTCCGGCTTTGTAGGATTCTCATACCATCTTGACAAAGCAATTTGGTATGAAATAAAGCGTAGTTTTCTAAGGAAAGTGGATTTGCCTTTGTATGAATAAATAAATATAAATAAATAAATAAATAAAATTTAATGCAGTGGAATAGAAGTCAATTTATTTTCATTTTTTAAAGATTTTCTCATTTAAATTACTTAGTTTTGTGGTTGTGTAGTTAAAAGTCACTTATTTAGGTTTGAAAAATATGTAAATTAAACTATACTTCAACAAGGAGCTTTGGATCGTTCGTGATTTGGTATTTTCACTTTGCGCAATATATCTAACCTACAAGTACTTATTTGAAGCCACAGGCCAGAATGTCGTCCTCCAAGCTCAGCAAAAAAAAAAAACAAAAAAAAATGGTTGTATTGAGTACTTCCGACTAAGCCACCAAAGGTTTATGGTATTGGCATCATGTATTACACCGACCACTTCCAGGAACTTTTTCCTGTAGAGAATAAATTTGGAAAGTTTTGTTTCCGCGCGAGTTGTGCATTATCTCTTGTTATGGTTAAAGTGGGCGGCACTGGCTACAACGACAAACTTTATCATAACAACGGACCAAATGAAATTTTACTTTTGGTAAGTCCAGCCCGGTTTTGATGTGTTGCTAGCTTAATGGTGAGATGAAAACATTTCGCTATACAGGCTGTAAGAGACAGTGTAACGAAAACTTTGCAGGCGCGCTCAGACCATGAAACTGAACAACTTTTTATATGGGGGCTATGTTGAGTAATGAAAAAATTTTTTCGACCTTCCATACACTGGGTGACTTTGTATGGGAACTCGAAAAAAATTTTTCGTTTGCCAACATAGCCCCCATAGAAAAAGTTGTTCAGTTTTATGGTCTATGGCCTGCAAAGTTTTCGTTACACCGTCCCTTACACCCCGTATTTTTCTGCGGAGCTTTGAAGCCTTGTATCATCGTCCTGCTGAAATTCACTAGTTTGTTAGATTAGCTTAGTAATAGCTAGTAGTAATTCAGGGTGTAAGGGGCAGCGTCTCGAATACTGATAGGGTTCGAGGAGACCATGAAATTGAACAACTTTCCCCTAGGGACGTACTTATGTCAGGAAACGTCAAAAATTTTTTGGATTCCCATAGTAAGTGCAGTCAGCTGATCACGATTTTGGTCGAAACTTCTTGTCGTTTCCTGACATAGTCTCTAGGGAAAAGTTGTTCAGTTTCATGGTCTGCTTGCACCCTATTAGTATTCGGGACGCTGTCCCTTACACCCCGTACACATAAGTTTGAAATTTTCAATAGACACAATAAAAAACGAAATACAGCTATACAGGCACGTTACACAATGATAACGTTTTATCGCTAAAGAAGAAAATACCTCGTCGTCTCAGCCGATAGACGTCCACTGCAGGACATAGGCCTCCCCCAAGGATCTCCACGATGATCGGTCCAGCGCCACCCGCATCCAGCGGCTTCCCGCGACCTTCACCAGATCGTCGGTCCACCTTGTGGGAGGCCTACCTACGCTGCGTCTACCGGTCCGTGGCCGCCACTCGAGAACTTTCCGGCCCCAGCGGCCATCGGTCCTACGAGCAATATGCCCCGCCCACTGCCACTTAAGTTGCGCAATCCTTCGAGCTATGTCGGTGACTTTGGTTCTTCTCCGGATTTCCTCATTTCTGATTCGATCGCGGAGAGAAACTCCGAGCATAGCCCTTTCCATTGCCCTTTGAGTGACCTTGAGCTTTCTTATGAGGCCCATTGTTAGCGGCCACGTCTCAACTCCGTAAGTCATCACTGGCAACACGCACTGATCCCAGACTTTTGTCTTGAGGCACTGCGGTAGTTGTTGAGAAGAGAAGAAAATACCTGATAAATTATTTTCTTGTTTTCCAAACGTAAGAATCTAAAAGGAGCGAGAATCCGTCACGGGGGATTGTAAATCGCGGGCTCAAGATTACAATGAATAAAGAATTTCCCTTTTTGCAGGGCAGCTCGTGGATTAACATTTTGTATTTTTTTTGTATAGAGTAGCTAAAATCTCTGTCTAAGAGTTCGAGAAACAAATCCTGCACTTAACTCCCTGAAGATGTTTAAGTTCAAGCTTTTTATGGAAATGTGGATCCAACATTCTTCTAAAAACATTGGTCTTTTTGACTTTGTTTCGGTATTTTCCGCTATCTTACGGTCTATTTTACAATGCTAAATTTTAATACACAGTTCAGTTGTGTAATTTAGAAAAATAAATTGATTATTTCTTCACCATTTCTAACTTTCGCACACAGTTATGTGAAGAAGTCGTACTTACTTGTTTTCAAATTTGATTAAGGGCTCAGGCCCGAGCCCTCAAGCCATAGTTCTTCACATAATGGTCATACTTGTTCGTTTAATATAATACAATTTTTCGCGAAATTTACACATTTCCAAATGTTGAAAACTTGCTGGCACGCATCTGTTCTATTCGAATGATTCACTGTTACAACCGCCTGGAGGATCGTTGCACAAGATGAACGTCGACATCCCTCCTAATAATTTATCCACGAAACATCATATCACACAAAGATTAGTATTTTTGGGTTTCCATTGTTTTCAATATCGTTATTTTATATAAAGATAATATGTCCTTGTAGATGTACCTAGTCCTGTCAAGCCATATTGCACTACTTTCGGTCCCAAGTACTTTTTCATGGAATCATCGTACTATTCTACTTCTTCTTTTCGAAAACTAGGTAGGTAAAAAAATATTTTCATTTATTAATCTAGAAACTACGGAAATATATTGTTACTGCAAATTAAAACTTAGTAACCAACGTATGCGCTAGCGTGACCTTCAATAACTTAACCAACGTAACAACCAAAGTGTAATCAAGTCATTATTGTTATTCAGAATTTCAACGGTGCAATCTCGACGTAGATTAGAACATAAACCGTAGGTAATGTTCTAATCTACGCAGATTACAAACAAAGTGTAATTGATATTGTAATGAGGACTGCACCAGGAACAATCCTGGTGTACTACGTAAACTGAAGTTATTGTCCGCTGGCTCCTGATCTACGCAGATTACACCGCGTTGCATAGCCAATCACAATGGACTATCGGGTTGGAATCAATCTAGCATGAAATATGAGCTTTAGGGTCAAATTCCACCTGTCTAAAATACAATCAGAAAATGAAATTAGGAATCTTCGCGAGTTGTAATGTTTCACTAGCGTAGAAATCTTTTTAAGCCTAAATAAATATCCACGGCTCAGACCACTTGTTTTGCCCAATCGCTAAATAATTCAAATACGTAACTTTGTAAGAAAACTAAATCCAATTGCATTCAAAATAAAATCAATTCAGCATTTTGTATCTTTTTTTATTTATTTATTTATTATAGTAACTGTATGTGTTGGCATACCTACCTATCTACTACTTGGACCATGATTCTTCGCCACAGCCGTAATATTGTCAGCTTTCGAATTGTTTTTATTTAGTTTAGATCCATTTCTTTGAGATTTCGATTAGTTGAATCTCGATTATAATTGACTTTCTTTAGTATCAAGTGCCTCACCTGTGTATATCACGAGCTTGAGTTTCTGTTCAATATAAATTCAGTTGACGTATTAAGCCTCGGGGTTGTGTTGTACGTAACATGATATTACAGCCGGTTTCATAACAATATCGATTATGCTATACATCGGATTACGTATTGTAATGTTATATATAATAGATATAATAACACTAAATAAGTCGACAAAAATATTGTTCAGCAACGTGCAACAAAAATTTCGCGTCATGAGAAGGGTTGGCAAAGTCTTACAGAAATGGCTACCTAGCTATAAGACCGCCTACATTGTACCTGCCTGTCTTCTTTTTGTAATGTCCATTTCTTGTCTTATGTGCAATAAAGTTTATTTATGTTTATGTTATGTTATTGCTCGTCGCGTCACAATTTATCTACTCGTGTAAAACTGAGAGGTGAAGAACAACGCCATCTGGAATGAGATTTTAAAAGAAATCTATTCGAAAATGCGCAAAATATCTTTGAATGACGCTGTGCTACAATACCTACCTAATCAAGCATACTTGCCGTACGAGTTTGAAGTACCTACATTGAAATATTCAGATATTTTGGACTGTACAAGTTACACAATAATGCACGGAAACATAACTCAGAGCGCATGTTATCTAGAAAGCGAAATATTCTTTAAGCATTCTGAGCATAGCATACGGGATATAAAAGGTTTCCCAAGCAGTTTGCTATAACCTTATTGAGTAACAGTATTTTGTAATCTATATTCATTTGACTGACTGTCCCGATGGCGTAGCGGATAGTATGCCTGCCTTCTACGCCGAGGGTCGTGGGTATCGAACCCCACCGGACACAAATATTTGTTAAGTCAATTTTCATATATTTGTGTTGAGTCTGGGTGTTTTCTATGTATTATATGTATTTATTTACAAAAAGTATATATGTATTAGTATCAGCTATCTAGTTCCCATATTACAAGCTTTGCTTAGTTGGGGCTAGATGGCGCTGTGTGATTTGTCCAGGATACATACATATATCACGCCTCTATCCCTTGCGGGGTAGGCAGAGCGTTAACGGCCGTAAGAATACGGTCGCTATCGCCACGTCTGACATTTTTGAGGATTGTTTTCCAAGGTTGTTTCAGAAAACATGTGTATCACTATAGTGACAGGTTGTCAGCCTGTCGCCTAAAAATTGTAATACACCAATACCCTCGAGTTCCTTAATCGCCTCTTACGACACCCGCGGGAAGGATATGGGGTGATGCTATTCTAAGCCGGCATCACACGGCAAATTTATTTATTTATTTATTTATTTATTTATTTATTTATTTATTTATTTATTTCTTTCTTTCTTTCTTTCTTTCTTTCTTTCTTTCTTTCTTTCTTTCTTTCTTTCTTTCTTTCTTTCTTTCTTTCTTTCTTTCTTTCTTTCTTTCTTTCTTTCTTTCTTTCTTTCTTTCTTTCTTTCTTTCTTTATTTATTTATTTATTTATTTATTTATTTATTTATTTCTTTCTTTCTTTCTTTCTTTCTTTCTTTCTTTCTTTCTTTCTTTATTTATTTATTTATTTATTTATTTATTTATTTATAATCCGTCACAAATATTTTTGGGAGAGTCCTATTTTTATAGCATGGTAATATGTCACCAACGGTGTGTATCTTTAGAATAAAAGTTGTTACGTGCGACTATATTCGTAACACCTAAGTCTGTTCTGAATAATTAAACCCACTTACTATGTATAAAGGTTTCCTATTTAAAACAGAATTATAACTTCGTTGCAGGGTTACCTTTTGTTTAAGCTATGCAAACTTGTAACATATTTACTGGCATAGTTGTTTAAATATGGCTCACATTGTTTGACTTTACAGAGTGATGCGGGTTTAAAAAAGCATCAGGATGTCTAAGAGATTTTTATCTATGCAACAGCATAGTCCGCGAATCCAAAATCGCAATACTTCAAAATCTTATACTCACTACACTTCTTGTCAATACCACCAGACGGAGGAGACTCATGTTCAGTAGTGGACAAGACGTTAACAATTGCATGTAAAGAATTCGTTGTCAATGGAAGCGTCTACCTTCTCAGCTTATTTAACAATGGATGCCTGTAATTATTATGGTGGTGGTGGTAATTGAGTATAACAGTACACACGGGGTTGACAGAGCCTCAACGGCCGTAAAAGTATCGTTATTGCTACGTCTTCTAAACATTTGAAGGCCGTTTCAGAACTATTGTGTACCGCTATAGTGACAAGATCTCCAAGAGGATAATCACGAAGTACATGAAACCATTACTGAGTCTTTTAGAAGCCTTTATCGCTGCCAGCTTTAAACAGCATCACCTCATTTTCCCGTGGGTGTCCGCAATGATGCAAAAAGTGAATTTATTTTGGTTAAAAATATCCGAAATGTGTAATGGTCTGGAATGGCCGAAGAGAGTGTACATAGAGTTCTGTCAAAGGAGCTGGAAGTAATAGGCACTCACTCCACTTCGAAAAGCTTTCTACTCAAATCTCCAATTTCATCCTTTATTTTAATTTAAAACTGGGATAAATAAAATGAAAAAATGTGGACAGAGTTTTATCTTTTCTCTTTCATAAATCTTATAAAAAATACTATAGCAGTAAAAAAAATCATAAGACGTGAAAAACATAACTCATTGGATGAAAAACACAATTTATTTCCACAGAAGACGACATTCTTAAAAAGTGTGCCTTCATCTCTACGGATTTAACACACGCATACACAAATATCACGACTTTATACCTTGTGGGATAGGCAAGCCGTTAAGCCGTTTAAAACGGTCACTATCGCCACGTTTGACAAATATTTGAGAACCATTTCAGAAAAACCGCGTATCGTTATAATGACAGGTTGTCATGTCAGTCTGTTACCTACAAATTGTAAAACACATGAAATCCTCGACTCCCTCAGTCGCCTCTTACTTACACGATACCCGCGGGAAAGAAATGGGGTGATGCTATTGTAAGCCATAATCACTCGGCACGGATTTCTCTTGAGAAAATTTACAAGCATTGGAATAGTCTCATTACGTTAAAACATGTAGGTGACTTGGCTATAGGCTAATGGAACGCAGGCCTGATTGAATAATTGAGAGTCACTGAAAGCTTTTACCAACCTTAGTCGATCGTGTTCTCCTGTGGGAAAAGTGTTTGTTATTTCCCAGGATATTTGTACTTATACCACGAATTTTAAAAAATACAATAAAACTATTCTAATATACATACTTACATACAGTACTTACTTTTTCCCTGCCCCACAAGTGAAAAAGGCGTGATATATGTATGTTAACTATTCTAAACCTATGAGCAATTGAGTAGTGGACATTTATACGAGTATACAAATATATATACATGTACACACATATATCGCGCCTTTATCCCTTGTGGGGTAGGCAGAGCGTTAACGGTCGTAAGAATACGGTCGCTATCGCCATGTCTGACATTTTCGAGGATTGTTTTCGAAGGTTGTTTCAGAAAACATGTGTATCACTCTATAGTACAATTTTTAGGCGACAAGCTGAAAACCTGTCACTATTGACAACCTGTCACTATTGACAGGTTGTCAGCCTGTCGCCTAAAAATTGTAATACACCATCGCTCTCGAGTCCCTTAGTCGCCTCTTACGACACCCGCAGGAAGGATGTGGGGTGATGCTATTCTAAACCGGCATCACACGGCAAATATTTATTACACATTTATCCCTTGGGGTTAGGCAGAGCGATTACGGCCGCAAAAACAGGGTCGATTCCAAATGATCAGTGCGTTCTGCTAGGACAGACAAAACAGGCATAAAAATGTTTTGGGGCGCCGCGAAAGTAACGTAATTTTTTTAAGCTTGGTATCGAAATGAAACCTAAATAATATATCGACTTTCATTCACTTTCCTTCGAGATTACGTTTTGGTAAATGACTGCTTTTCAAATTCAAATAAACCGATGGAATCAAGTCAAGAATTTGGATTCCAGTTCATAAATCGTGGAAAGCTTGTACAACCTTTGCTTACGACAGCTGTTAAATTATGGCGCGAAAATTCGGCTCAAATTCCGGTAACCGGGTGTAATAAAAGGTAACCCTAATTGAATTTGAATACGTACCTTATACCACCGAGCGAGCAATTATGGTATTTATTTATCTATTTATTCCAGCGATATCGGATTCGACTCTAACGACTTTCTTGAAATTTGTTATATAGAGAGTTTGGAGCGCAATAAATCAATCTAACCAATGTAAGGTAGCCAGGTTTCATTTTCAAAAATAAAAACTTGAAATAATAAAGGTACGAATTAACGCCGCCCTTGCGTAGTGGTTAATAGGTAAAACAAAATATTGAACTTGGTTCGGTCAAAACAGGTTCTTCGAAATAAAATGCTGAGGAAGTAATTTAAAAAATCCTGAATACCTAACCTAACCTAACCAAAAAAACTGAAATGCTTTCCCAACGAAACATAAAATATATACCTGATACGGAAAAAAAATAGCTTCGCTTCCCATACTAATTAATTGCCTCCAACCAAAACAAATTGCAATTTTTCTTTATACCCATGTTGACCTTTGTTCCTTAGGGAAAGTTTCCTGGGTCCAGACCTTTCTGCGATTTCATTCGGCTATCTCTTTTTATCTTGACTTGAATGATTGTGAACTACCATCAATCTAAAATTTAGTTAGGACACCATTTTTTATACTAAAATTTTTAGTCAATATTCTCTGTGCGTTTTTCAATTCTACTATTTGCCTACAGATTTGCACGAGCAGGACCAATTTCCGTCAGGCAATTCCACATTTCCTTGCAGCTCGTATAGATTTAGTTATGGCTGCAGTAGTGCTAGTATACCGACGTGTTTATGAAGATCTATAACTAGGTGACCTATTTTCAAACTACGGGTTGCATGAGACCTATGTTGAATTATACATAAATACATTTATCACGCCTATATCCCTTGCGGGGTAGGCAGAGCGGAAATGGCCATAAAAATGGTCATTTACGCCGCGTCCGACAAACATTTGAGGTTAATTTCAAAAGACTGTGCATCACCATAGTGAGAGGTTGTCAGCCTGTCGCCCAAATTTGCAATACACATCAAGCCTCAAATCCCTTGGTCGCCTCTTACGACATCACGACAGAATCCATATCTTTCTTTTTCTTTTTTTCTATGTTGAATCATAGAAACATATGAAACAAGTTTTATTTACGTTTTTGTTGCTGGCTATTTTTACTGTTGAATTTATCATCATATCAAGGCAACCTTGCATATTAAAAGCCAAAACGGTTTTCGTGTTCTAAGGAAAATCATACCTAGGACTGGATCTTGAGAGGAGTTCGAACAAAATATTTTACGGACGTAAATTGGTCAATATCAAAACGTGGTGAATCAAAGTCGTCATTATTCTGCGACGACTTTAGTATGTAAACTATTTCTGCAATTATAATATCTTACTTTCATTTAGTTAGATAACCGATAGTAAGATAATAAGTTAAACCTTGAGAAATTCGGAAAATTGATTCAATAACTTATCCACAAGTAGAGCTTTGTATAATTACAGTAATATTAGATATATAGGTACTTTACTTTAGTATTTCGATCTATATCCTTGTGTTTCGAACTAATCATACCCGATTAGGTACTCAAACTAGCCTAGTTAATTTATGTGCGTAGGAATGTACGAGTACTTCGGTATCAATTGAATTATCGAATACTAGTGGAGTAGTGGAGTTGTACTCGTGTTTTCCCGTGAATCCCATGTTGAGAATCATGTGTAGAATCACGCTACAAAGTGTTCTGACTAAAAATTACCCTGTATATACCTTCTTCTTAAAGATATGATACTACACATATGCGCCAACACATCTAATCATGGTGATCTTTGTCCACGTAGTGTACGCCCAAACTACATAATGTATGTACAACGCAAAAACGTGTACTTTAGTTAATAGAGGTAGAGTACGATCTAGATGTCTTTACGATCTGTCGGCTACAAACTTTAGAGGGTTTGCTGATCAAAAATTTTTTTTGGGTTCTAAAATGTATTATGTAAAAAATAATATGATTCTGTAGAGCAGGAATTCTATTATAAAATCCCTGCCAATATCTAGATCATAGGAATATTGCTTTTGGTAACACTAGCAAATATTAGCTGGCGCATCGAAAATGCGCATAATTTGTTTGGAACGCTTGAAGTAATTTCATATTTTTGGATCATATTTAGAGAGAGAATATAATTTAAAACAATAATCTACTATCCTTACCAAGCACAAGTGTAAAATTATTGGCCTTCAGGTAATATTAAGTTGATAGTGTAAAAATTTCCTTTAGGAACTCTCTCTGTCTCTTTTCGTGTGGGAATCGAGTCGTCCAACGACCCAATGAACCCTAGTGTCAGAATTTTTCAACCGCCTTCTACAAGTAGCAGGTTTCTGATATGAACTTGAACATTCAGGAACTTAAACCTTGCTTGACCTTTCCTGATGAATTGAAAACATAATTTCAAATTCTTACGAGTAGCCATGCCGGCTACGGCGTAGTTTACTTGCTACATTCAAGGTGCCGTAGCACATTTTGATAGACTAAATACGCAGGCAGATTTACTTGAGCTAATACAATGAAGCAGCCAATAAGCACCTATGATGACCTCAGCAAAGTAAAATGGACCCTATTATTAACTATGGATTTACAAAACTGCCAACCTAGTTTCTGGAACCAACGTACAATTGCGACCGTATTTTTGCGGCCGTTAGCGCTCTGCCTACCAGTAAGGGATAAAGGCGTGACATATGTTTGTATGTACTAGTATAAGTAAAACTCTTAATGCGCTGCTGATAACTTCAGTTTTCCTTGTTACCATCTTTAAGGACAACCAATTTACTAGAAGAACGAATGCCAAACAAAAAGTAATAAAGATCGTACGTAAATAAAAATCTTTTACAAACAATTGTTATTACCAATTAGTTACCGGCTAACGTAGTAAAGAAAGCAATTCCAAGAATAAATAAATACGTTTGGAAGCATTCTTAATTCTCAACCTTATCTTCCTTTTTATGTTTTCCCAGTAGATACTAAAACGAATACGAGTAGTCGTAAAAACTCTGGTTTGCAGCGCCTTAATTTATTGCACAATGCCGGCTTAGAATAGCATCACCCCATTTCTTTCCTGTGGGTGTCGTAAGAGGCGACTGAGGGACTCGAATGCTCATGTGCAATTTTAGGCGACAGGCTGACATCCTGTCACTATAGTGATACATGACTTACCTGGAACGACAAATATTTATCAGACGTGGCAATAACGACCGTATATTAGGCTCGTTAACTCTCTGCGTACTCCGAGAGAGATAAAGGCGTGATTTGTGAGTGTGAACAAAACCTATAAGATACGAACAGAACTTGTTGAGTGTTCAAAGAAAAAACCTCGTACACGACGACCTAGGAGTGAAATTATTGATATCTCTCTCTCAAATATTTCCTTCCTAAAAATGAAATGAATATAGCTCAAAAACACTTAGCTTACTTTTCGCTCAAACATCTTTACCTACTCCATTTTCCTCGAGTCAGAAGAACACAGAAAACATCTACCTCATGTTTTTCTAAAATTACATTCCTCTTTAAATCAAGTGGGACATATCCGGAACGACACATGTTGTATCTCTTTACATACAAATGTTTGGGCTCGATCGTTCGAGCCGGAATATATCACATGTTTAGCATAAATTGTAGTGGAAATAAAAGCGCCCTCTTGCGGTAAACCTGCACGCCGAGTGATTCGAAATTTTGTTCTTTTGTTTTCCTATTATAATATGATTGCTGATATTGTTGCGTTGTATTACACGCCTTAATTTGAATACTGTATTTCTTTGTTTTTATTATTTCAAATAGACTATTTAGATAAACAGCACTTATTATACAAATTATGATGAAAGAAAAAGAAAGGGATCGGTGGTGCTTTTAACATCTATGTCAGATCGCACACTAGACACACGACGACGGAGCGCTAAAATATCGCAGTGATCTGTCAGATCCATACCAGAAACGTCACTCCCCATACTAAAACCGCATTTTTCGGACGACACTTCGATAGCGCTGCGTCGACAGCGGTTGAGCGGTTTTACTATGGGGATTGAAATTTCTAGTATGGATCTGACCAACCGTTGCGATGTTTTAGCGCTCCGTCGTCCGTTAAGAATGCGATCCGCCTAAAAGTATTGATAGACAACGTTGCCTTCTAACATTGAAAAGAAATACGAAGGAGATTGGTGGTACTTTTAACATCTTGAATTATCGATATACGACGCTGCCTCGGTACCCTTGGAGAACATTTTTACTTTCCCCTTGACACGGCTAACTAGCATTCCTATACTCGCATCCGTTAAGTCCGATTCTACATGTAAAACCTTTTATCAGAACATTCTGTGACGGAAACTTTTTATATATACCAACACGCGCAACAAACCTATCAGCAGAGCTCACCTTTCCTTTCACCGATGAAATGTTCCCTAAATGCCAAACGAACGAACTTCCCAGGTTTAAGTTTCAAAATGCTCCTAACTTTGAGTTCGAGTTAATTTTGCTGAAACGCTCGCCTATTATATAATTTTATTCACTCCATTCGTCTTCTTACGCGTGGCAAAGTTTGATGATTATAAATAATGTGTCTTTGCAAGTTTGTTTAAGCACTTACTTTGCGTTTAGGTGGATCCGAGGTAATCGCACATTAGCCGCCTATTTTTGCAGCGAGATTCTTGTTTGAGTGCACTTGTTTTACAAAAGGCTACGCTAAAGGCTGTACGCTACAAAAGGCTCGACGATAGGTTTTCCGTTGATTAACCTCGCGGTTGCCTGCCAGAAAAGCAGCCTTCAGACAAATGTATGGAGGCTCTGAGTAAGGGTAGCTTTTCCATAAGTGCGACTCGCAGCGTTAAAGAGATCTTATAGTAGATGGAGAACTAACATAAGTCAAAAGCAACAGTGAATTAAAAACTGTGATTCCATGCGATAGCTTTAGGTATTCTTTTAGATGGCTAAGACTAAGACTAATCTTTACCTGGTAACATAACCGCGCGGTCAGAAAGAATGTGTGATCTTCACCTTAGCTTTAAATATTTGATGAGTTACGCCTAATCAAGCGAAACATGTGAAAAAGCTTTGAAATTCCTTTACTTTATTCTATGAATAAATATAATAGAAGCGTTTAAAATACACTCGGCTTAAAAAAAATCGCACCTTTTAAGAAATCTATTTCAAACATCTTTCAATCGTATTTGTATCATGAAATATTGGTAATGTTCGGTATCATTTGAAAGGTAAGGAAACAGAGAATGCAAAAACAATAATTCATTCAATGTCTTTATCCAATAAAAACATTGAATGAATTATTGTTTTTGAAGCTGCTGTTGCAACTCAACAGCATTAGAGAACCGATTTCTAAAAGATTTCGATACGACGAATCGGTCATCTCTCGCAGAAGTGCAGCGATTTCTACCAGACCCACGCCTTCGGACAAAGCCACCGGTCTGCAGGAACCGCTGGTACACTCTTCGAACAGAAAAGCGACTCAAGTGCAATTGCCGAGCAACATCACACTGACGTAGTCCTGATTGCAGTAGTGCGATATCTTGGGCGGCTTCAGCAGCTGAAGTGTCCATCTTCAAGGACGTTTTTCTGATGAAAGATATTCTTCTGTGTCTTCTTCGACTGTTGGTAGCAAATTTATCCCCCAATAAGCTGTATCGACCCTTTTATACCCTTTTATAAAACAAAACAATACAAACAAAATTTGAAGAGGAGAATCAGTTCCATTGTCATTCACAGTGACGTGAAGTTTCAAGCGTTTTCTTTATTAAAATGAAATGGATATTTTTTTAAAGAGTTTTTATAGGGCTCTCAAATGACACCAATATTGCTACGAATAACTGCTTGTCTTAAGGATTACCAGTGCTTGAAGCCTATTTTTACAGACGTGCGATTTTTTTGAAGTCGAGTGTAATAAAGCTAGCTACGTAAACAATGCAAAGTATAAACTTGTTAACAGATGTTCTGTTTAACTGCGACATGCGAGTTTATAAATATTTTGAGTGTACATTTTACGTGTATTTTTGGCACAGTTTTCTCTCGTAGGCTTTAATTAGCACCGCAACAATGAGTTGGGGATACCAATTTGTAACTGGGTCAACAATGTTGTACGTAGTATAAGGGCTGAAAAGAGTAATGAGGGTATCATTTCATACACCTTACAGTATGGAGCCGATGAAGCTTTAGTAACTGCAGCCATAAGCACGCACTCCTGGACATGGGCCACCCCCAATTGGGCGGCGTTCCTGTTTAGCGTGAAAATCTACTATACTTCACTGCGCTCGCCAATCCACCTGACCGACGGGGAACCTGAGTAAAGCAAATACCCCAACAACAATTATAAGGGTGGCATTTCTAACAGTGGACTGTCGTCATTGATGTACTATCTATTTGAACAAGCGTTTTTGAATTCGGTTCAGCATAGACGAGTGTATTTTTGAGCTAAGAGTTGATTTCTTCTTGATTTAACTAAGTATTTCTATTCTTCTTCTTCTTCTTCGTCGAGTCGATGGTAACAACTTAAATAACCCTTTTCCAGCGCTTGGCCACGAAAATGCCTCTAGAGTTTGCTTCCTGGAGGTCTTAAAGCGTGCATGAGTTTGGACAGTTAGGGCAAGATAGTAAATGCCCCATGGTTTGAACAGCACCGCAATCGCAACTGTCGTTCATCGAGTAATTCACTTGACTCTTGTCTTAGTATATCTATATGCAGTCGAGTTTCGATTCTACCCTCACAAATGTTTGATTCAAAGCCCGTTGTCCACTAACGAGGACCGACGACGGTCATATTTGCACAGTATGCAAGTTCCGATGCCAAGAACTACTCGTAAGGCAATTTACAATTTGTATAAGTAAGTACGCATACAACATGCTACTTTAAAAGAGAGATTCTTCCTTTAAATAATCAAATTTTACACAAAATTAAGCTCGTTGCATGTAATATGTGAGTAGCTATACCTAACTAGGTACCATTAGTTTGCGATTGCTAGTTAGAGGTACGTTCGGGAAAGTGGTAGGTACCTATGGTGGTATTGTCAACTTGACTCCGACAAGGTCACGTTTTCATACAGTAAATTCTGTAATTAGTATTATTTCATACAGTAAAATGACTGTAGTATTAAGAACGGGATTCTTACCTACCGTATCGAATACCTAATTCAAATCAAACAAAATAGTGTACCTACGTCCTTCGTCCTACTCGTAGCTATGGCGGCGGGCTTATTTCAGTCCTTATGTATGAAAGTTTATTTTCTTATTATTTAGACTGCTAAATATTGAAAGATTTTTTTTCTGCTAAAAATCAAACGCCTAGTAGGTATAGTTCAGAATTTTAATTTATCTTAGGTCAATAAACAGCCCATTAACTTTCTTTCATTTTTAGATTTATTTCTGTTAGTTTAGGACTAAAAAAACAGAAGGATTAACAAATTAATTTAAAATCTTACTCTAGTTATATCTACCGGCTCTTTATTCGGATATCCGAAATAGGATTCCACAAAATCCAATTATTAAGCCCTTTGATCGCAAAACGACTCAGATATATACAGAGATGATCTGTAAAGGTGAGATTGAGAATACCATCTAATACGTATTTAAGATCTTGTTAGCAATTTATTCATTTTTACCTGCAGAAGATTAATATTATTTATATTTAGGTTACCATAGTAGGTATTTTTTTTTATTTTGCATCATCATCATCATTGGCCTCACACGTCTGTGACAGACGATTTAATCAGTGTCTGAGGCAAGACTTTTCGTGGCTATATAAGCCAATGCGGGAGCGGCATGACTTTCCGCACGCTCTACAAATGAAGGTGGTATTATAGACTGGAACATGCATGTTTAGGTGTCGTTTTTGCCTTTTGTTGGCGAGACCAGAGAACCAGGCGTCGTCGTGAGACTTACGCCCATCGTATACACGCTTTCGCCATTCGTCCCTATCCTCAGCAAGCTTCTCCCAGCTTTGATGGTCGATGTCAAACGCAGCCATATCCCGCTAGGCGCAATCTTTGAAACGCAGCATGGGTCTTCCAACCCCTCTTTTGGCGTAGACAATACCTTTCTACGGTATCTATATTGCAGCTGCGGCTTAATCCTACTAATATCACAAATGCGAAAGTGTGTATGTTTGTTTGTTACTCCTTCAGGCTGAAACTGCCTAACCGATTTTCGTGAAATTTGGTACACAGATAGAAAGTAACTTGGATTAAAACATAGGACAGTTGTTATCCCGAAAAAATATTCCCGTGGTATGCTATGGGATGATAACCGTGTTCCACGGCGCCCACTAGTTTTTCACATCATTTCTTTTCAATAGGTTATCTAGTTACAAGTGTCAGCTTTACGGTATACCTGCAGTTGATGTTTAGCTAAAACATATTTTGCAGAAGACATGTTGTATAATTTAGTTTCGTAATAGAAATCGTACACAGAATTTCAAAGTAGCTGCCCGTCGGTCTTGCCCCCCGTATCTACTTGAAGACGATCTTATCTGTCCACTAAAGAGCTTGCTTCCCGAGGGTTAAGATACATACGCCAAGATATGATTTGGAAATCATTCGCTACTTCGAAACAATTTGAACTCGTTTAGCATTTTATTAAGATCAAGTCTAATAATAAGTCTAATAAGTCATTGTATTAAGTCATTTGCGTAGTTTTTAATAAAATTATGACTAACAAAAAATATAAAATAATTTAATAGTTATTGGGAGCAACGCAACCAATAAAAATATTTTTTATTTGTACGTTTTACGAGCAAACTTTTTCAAAATGCGCATGTAACTTTATCTTCGTGTTTTATCCGACTTTCTCAAAATACAAATGACGTGAGATAATTTTAATATTAATTGAAGACGAAACAGCCTACTTAGTTAATTTGTAAATATACTTTTCTCTACATTTTTAAAATTATCTTTTTTTACGTAGCCTGTTCAGCGTCCCTAATTACACTTACGAGCTAAAATCTGTTTTCAAATAAAACAGAAACATTGCAAAAAATATGAAAAGAGCTTCATTTTATTTCAGCCAATTTTTTTCCGTCGCAAGTTACCCCCAGCAAATGCACCGTCGGGAATAAGCCACAAAACATTAGCAGGAAGACAGTGTTGCCAGCTAGTCAGCAGTCAACGGCTAGAGTCAAATGTGTTGACTCGGTGCCGGTATGCCACTGTCCCGGTTTAGTTTGCCGATCTGTTTACGAACTACTTTTTTATTGCACTTTTTTGATTGAACCAAATAATAATAAAAATATTCTGCTTTAAGCTTGTAACTAAAATTTTAAATACTTTTAGACAAGTAACGAAAGCGACGAGTCCAGACATCAAAGTCATAAGTATTATCATTATTGATAATAATTTCATCGTCTCATTTTTACCAGCAGGTGTTGTAAATGGCGGATCTAGGGAATTGGCAGCAGCGTTTTTATCTCTAAAACACCTTGCACTGCGCTCATCAGTCGGCTTGCCAAGCGTGGTGAGTATGACAATACCTTTCAATTGGGAGAGGCCTGCGTCCAGCAGTGGACTGTTGCGGCTGTAGTAGTAGTAATAAGCATCATTCTTGACTCTGACGAACCGGTACTCTTTAAATGAACAACATATTCGATGATTAACCAGGACTGTGGCGAATCGGAACTGTGTCCTAGACTCAACCGTGTTTTGTATTTACGCAAGCCGCAGCGGCCATTAATCAATGTTTTTCCAACATTCCCCCGTGTCACTCTTCCCGATGAATCGCCCTTTGTTCCTGGTAACTAACCTAGAAAACTGATGCCAGATACACTGTTTGCAGTTGCTGTTTTTCAATAAAAGAATACAAGCAAAATAAAAAATATGCTTCAGTCGCATAGCTATTATTAAAACAGAAAATAATTACGTACCTACCCGTTACTTGCTCATTATTTTTACCGCTTTTGTGGGTAACATCTGATTTATTATTTCGTTACTCTTTGCGCCATCTAGCGCAAGAGAAGTGAAATTCTGAAGCTGTTTATATCTGGTAGGGTGGGTAGGAGTTCTTGGTAAAGCGGCTGCGGTAGAAACGCTCTGGTCTGAAAAGCTCTTGAGGTTAAAGGAAATTTCAAAAGAGGGCATAAGGCGCTTCAAAATGATGTGTGATAACACAAATCTAATTAGGTTTATCAGCTACCTACATAAATTAATGCAGTAGATACAAATACATTGTCTATTTGATATTTATTCTATTTTGCTGTCAAAAAATAGGTCCTCTGCAATATTTACCTACCTACTAACGAGTAAAAGCTTACGCTCAAAAAACTTCTTTATATCTTAGTTATGGTTATTAGGTTGGTAAATGTGACAGAAATGATATACCTAAATGACAGCAGGGTTCGCCGGGTCGTTTGTCGACTCTGTGATCCACACGATAGAAAGATATACCTACCTACATGTACCACTTATACCACAAGCGTGTTATTATTTATTCCTATGTTTATACCCAGACGCTGCTAGAACATTTCAAAAGCGTACTTGCCCCGAATGCAGTTCGCATTGACGTGCATAATATCTCGAATGCAGCTAATGAAACCGGCGCGATGCTATTTGTAGACCAACTCGGGCACAGATGGGTGACACGGTTATATCTACTGCTACTGAACCAGATTTCTTACTGAATTGCACCTTATAAATAAAAAAAGTTCAAACAGTTATTTAAAACTTTGACAAGTGATTTAAAAGTATTGTCCCAGAAATGTGCTTAGATGATAAATAAGTTTGTATAAGCAGAGTGAACGTCTGAACGTCTTGAGTGTAAAGTAGTAAAATGTGAATTTAATGGACGCCAGCAATGTCATGGAATTTGAATTTACTGCAGCGATGCGTTGTGTTGATGTATTTTTGCTCTCACACTTGTGGACAGAGATCTATTGGTAAGTTTACTGCAAAGAGTTCGTAATACTTCACCACAAAGATATGTTTTAGTCAAGTTCGTTTTGCATTTCATAAATATTCTGTGTTATGTTCATATACAGGGTGGAAAAAATAGTGACGTTAAAAGACAAAAAATAATATTAATGATGGCCATGTAAGTATGTTCCACAATTTTGTCATAGTTTTGATTTTGCGAAGTTTTCAAATTAATTCACTGGAAAAATACAATAAGCATAATTTTTTCTTTGTTTTTTACACTAGAAATATAATCGAAGAAGATTATGCAAAAACAAAACTTTCAAGGAAAAAGTTACATAGATCGGACCTGTAAACATGAGGTTTTAGGATAATTTGGATATCACTGAATTTATGCGGATCAGTATAAAACATTATATCTTCTAACGTCACTGACCACTGTCTGTCCACCCGACATGTGTGTATTTCCTACTTGTTTGATGTGATTTTGAATCTCACAGGAGCCATATTCACTGGGGAAGAAGTGTTACTGAAAGCGGCTTTCATAGCAGCATTCACAGAAGTCAATAAAGGTTTTGAAGAAACACCCTTTGAGGTTCAAGAAGCGGAGGTCACCGCTGGAGATTTGGCTAGTGCAGAGAGTGCGGCATGTGAACTTTTAGAGGTACTTTTTGAAAAAAAAAAACTAAATTGTGGCGTTATAAAACGACAAAACATATTTTAAGGGTATCGCCGCCCAACAACTTTCGCGAAAAACTTATTGTGAACAAAACGGTTGAATTTTAAATTGGTGAAATCGATTTTGTACGATAATAAAAATATTCAGCATTATAATATAGACATTTCTTTCCATTCTTTAAAATTTTGAGTATTTTTCAAATACGGCTAGATATTTCACGTATTTGGATACATTTTGTCCAAACTTTATCACTTTATTTTTGCAGAAACGTGTGTTTGGAATTATTGGACCGCAAAACAAAGATACGTCACATCATGTCCAATCGATTGCAGACTTTTATGAAATCCCACACATTTTGTTACATCCTGATGAAACACATAGTTCAGACTGGTTTGCAGTGAATTTGTATCCAAATCACATAGCTTATTCGCAGGTAAGCTACAACACGAACTTACTTTGTATGTGAAATTGTGTTGATCGATCGCAACAATTTAAGTCCAGGCTATTTAGAAAATGTTATTGACTTTGTGCAGATTTTCGTCGACATAATTCAAGCAAAAGGTTGGGAAGAGTTCACGGTTATTTATGAAGGTGCAGAAACTTTGCCATTCCTAGATAATATCCTTAACATGCAAGACGTCGTTGCTGGAGACAGGATCAAAATTACCGTTGTACAGTTACCAGAAACTTCACCAGACGGTGATGATGATTATAGGTAGGTATTATGACACCTGCAAATAGATTTGTCATAAGTTTCAGCTCGGCTGAGCTAGAATTTTGCGGTTAAAGAGGATTAAAACCTGTCTAAAAAGATTAGCCAAAAGGGCTCCTGAAATATTTTCCACGTATTGTGATAACTACCGTTTCTGCGGTCATTGGCGTGTTGCCTACCAGGAAAAGGATAAAAGCATGATATAAATAGTCTTAAATTAAGTTATAAAATTCTAGGGTCCAACTGAAGACAATAAAGGCATCAGAATCATTGAATTACTTGGTTCAGTGCAATCTGGATAAATTGCAAACATTTTTGACTCAAGCGCAACAAGTTGGCCTCATGGCTGATGCACATAGCTACATAATTATGAATCCTGATTTACATACCATTGACGTAGATCCCTTTATGCATGGTGGAGCAAATATCACAGGTATGAAAAGATCTTGCATACATATCTTGCATATAGTCATTGGTTTTAGTTTTGCATCCCATATAACAAAATGTTTTCAATCTATTCTAGGAATCCGATTCTTCGACTTGAACGAGGAACATGTACAAAACTTCAGAAGTTCTGTTAATGACACTGTATTAGAACTAACCAAAGATGGTGAACCAATAGAGCTTGCTGAAAATGCTCTTACTTTCAATTTGGCAATGATTCACGATGCTGTTGTTTTAAAAGCGTTAGCAATAAATGCCACCGAAATAGAAGCTGCTCCGGAAGTAAAATGTTCCGAAACGGGTTTCTGGGATATGGGATCTACTGTCTTAAATTGTTTGAGGAATGTAAGTATTGAACTCAAGATTTTATACACACTTTGCAAGATTTTGAAGTACTAATACATTTTTATTTTTCAGATGGAGATAGATGGCATCACAGGACCAGTTTCATTTGATGAAAGTGGATTCCGTTCTGATTTTGAAGTAGATGTCATTGAACTAGGAGACCAGGGTTTGGAAATGGTAAGTATTTCTTTATATGCCCAATATGACATTTATTCTTTACCCTGAATATGAAATAAAATACCCATTTATTTACTTTCAAGGTAGGAACGTGGAATCAAGAAAATGGGTATGAACTACAAAGACCCGTAAAGCCTACTCAAGAATTAGAAGGGTCAGACTCCATGAAAGGAAAACATTTTATTGTGTTAACTGCTTTGGTAAGATTATTTAAATTACTATGTACCTCTATGGTACCTCTCTTATACTTTACCCCATTAGCAGGTAGTCTTGGAAATATATGGTATATACTGAAGAAATTCAAAACTCACTTGCTGACGGAATTTTATCCTTCTTGCAGAGTGCCCCGTATGGAATGTTAAAAGAATCTGCCAAAGAACTAGAAGGAAACGATAGATATGAAGGGTTTGGCATTGAATTGATCGATGAGCTGGCCAAAATGAATGAATTCAACTACACATTTGAAATACAAGAAGATGGCGTCTATGGCTCTCTTGACAAAGCTACTGGCAAATGGAATGGGATGATGGAGAAAGTTATGGACGGAGTAACTATCATTCACGTTGCCGTTACCTTAATAGCTTTCCCTTAATGGAGATTATTGTGTATATTAAATTTCTGTTTTCATAAATTTTCTTTCAGAGAGTGGACTTTGCAATTACAGATTTGACAATAACTGCAGCTCGACAGAAGGCAGTGGATTTCACCAGCCCTTTCATGAATCTGGGTATTACCATACTTTATAAAAAGCCGACCAAGGAACCACCAAATCTTTTTTCATTTATATCTCCATTTTCATATGAAGTATGTTTGCCTAAACTATCAATGTATTCGTCGATACAAACTGTTTTCTGAATGATGATGAACACTTTGTGAAATGATTTTTAGGTGTGGGGTTGGGTAGCAGGCGCATACGTTGGTGTTTCCGTTCTGATGTTTCTTCTTGGTAGAATGGCGTCTGAGGAATGGCAGAACCCCTACCCATGCATTGAAGACCCGGAGACTTTGGACAATCAGTTCACTTTAGCCAACTCATTTTGGTTCACTTTAGGAAGTTTATTAACTCAAGGTTCTGAAATTGCTCCAATGTAAGTAAACATTGATTCCTCCCTACGTATTATTCTCTTGAAAAAATTTAACTTGCTATACTATATTGATGATTAAGTCTTTTCAAACTAAAATCACTTATGTGTACCAAAGTAATAACCATTCTAATCTCTTTCTTAGAGCTGTGTCAACTCGTATGGCAGGCAGTATGTGGTGGTTCTTCACTTTGATCATGGTTTCATCTTACACTGCCAATCTGGCTGCGTTCCTCACTGTCGAGTCAAAATTCTATGCTATAAAAAGTGTTCAGGATCTAGCACAGAATCCTTACGATATTACTTATGGGGCAAAGAAGGGCGGTGCGACACTTGGCTTCTTTAAGGTACGTTAAAAAATACCAAACTTTTAGATTATAATACCTCGTAAAAAATTATGCATTAATGTTCTTTTTTCTACTTATCAGGAATCAGACAACCTTCTTTACCAAAAAATGCATGAGTATATGATTTCACATCCTGAGTACCTGACAAGTTCTAATGATGAAGGACTTATGAGGTAGGTTGAAATGTATCCGACTTGTTATTTATTTTAGAAAAATCACGTAAACTTTTAAGTAGCTTTTTCCTTACAGAGTAAAGTCGTCATCAGAAAACTATGCTTTTTTGATGGAGTCAACTTCTATCGAATACATGGTTGAAAGAAACTGTGACGTAGCTCAAGTTGGTGGACTGCTGGATAGTAAAGGATATGGAATAGCTATGAAGCAAAGTAAGAGTATGATTCATCAAGTCATTTAGATATTTTTATTTTTAATAGAAGGAAATATACAGACTCTAATGTTATTTATGACTTGTCAGATTCACCGTATCGTCAACCAATGAGTGAATCCATTCTGCAGTTGCAAGAGGAAGGCAAGCTGACAAGGATGAAAGACAAGTGGTGGAAAGAGAAACGGGGTGGTGGAGCATGTGCTGTAAGTTACATACATACATCACGCTTTTATCTCTTGCGGGATAGGCAGAGAGTATAAATGCGGTCGTTATCGCCACGTCTGATAAAGCTGTAAGTTAGGCGGTTTAAAAATTTAGCAATACCCGAGGTTCGTTGGTGCAAAAGAAATAAGTAAACTAAAACTAATAAGTGTAACAGAGACATAATATGCCAATGCAATATTTTCCGTTGCTCCTGCGTCAACGTCGGTATTTAGTCGTCGTAAAGAGTCGTCTGTTATAACAAGCGCAGTCGACCCTATTTTTTTGTATTTCGACCTAAGTTCCTTAGAGAAAGTAGTACAATTACCTTGGCTAATTAACACCTTAAAATACTTGCAGCAATTAAGAACAACGTAAGAAATTCCTTTGTTACTTTCAGGATGACGACGAGGGAGGTGGCGATGCTCAACCGCTGGTGCTGGCGAACGTTGGTGGCGTCTTCATCGTTCTGGTGGCTGGCTCCGCCATGGCTGTCATTTGCGCATTCTTCGAAATGATGGTTGACGTATGGATGATATCCAGAAAAGAGAAGGTGATGAACTTTTTAATTTTGTTAAATATTGTGACTTTTTCGCCAGTCTTTTAATTTTTATCCAATAATAATAGCACGTTTCAATGATACATGTTTGTAGGACTGAAAAATGCGTATTTGATGAATCCGCTGCGCTGCAAAAACTATAAGCATTTTTTTGCATTATATTCCTTGAAAACATAGCGTAAGGGCAACTTATATTATACTTTCAAAAATCTGCTTCAATTTTTGTGATACGTATTGTATGGCCATTAGCAACCCCATTTCTTAAACATGTTTCCTTTTAGCAGATTTGCATGACCCAGATTGCCCCCTACCCCTACCTGAATAGATACGCAGATTTTATCATAGTCATCCCCAGGCAGAGGTAAGTGATCCAAGGCTAATTTACTCCGAACAGAAACCCACAATTTATCAAATCCTTTTCTGCTCATAATTTACATTCAGTGCAGTCACAATTTAATGTGTAATAGAAATTTCAGATTTAGCTACATATATTGAGTACATAGGTAGGCGTCGCGTTTTACTAACGTAATTTTTTACCAACGATAAAAACATATTTTCGGCGACTATGAAATTATATCGTTTCAAAAAACAATTTTTAGCTATGTGGTGTGTTATCACCTCTTACAGACTGTCTGTATCTATATACTAAAATATTCACTTTATATTTCAGGTTCCATTCAAAGAAGAGTTGATAGCTGAACTGAAGTTTGTGTTCAGCTTCAGCGGTGACGTAAAACCTGTTCGCCATCGAGAGTCAACTGGCAGTGGATCTGAGGGATCAAAGAAGTCCAAGAAATCCAAAGAAGAAGACTTAAAGAACGAAGATGTGGAGTCCCATGTGGAAGAACCGGAGGTCGATGATGCACCTCCAACACCAAAGTCTCATAGATCAGGTCATAGTCTACATCCTCCGCATAGCCGGAAACAGAGTATTGCAATGGTGAGAGCGAGTAGTAGAAGGCAGAGCGAGAACAGCAGAAGACCTAGCATGAGAATCCGAAAATACAGTGGAAGACTTTGAACACCGTTGTAGAAAAAACGCATTACAATTAAAATTTTGGATTACAATTTTTAACATCAATAAATTACCATTGTAATTACGAATCCTACAATCTGCTAAGGTTGCTATAACCAATTTTTTTTTATTTATTTTTTTACCGTGCGTACCGTTCTACTGTAAAATATTATGTGCGTTAAGACCCCGGGTGTACGTACATGATAGGATTGAGCTACTTTTCTACAGGATGGTGGTACCTGCAGTGTACCTCAGTGTACCTGTAATGAAATCCTGTGTACCTCTTTAAATAAAAAGTTATTTGATAAAATATGTACACCCGCCATTCTAACGTTAGATTGGCGGGTGTAAATTTTTATTTCAGTCTGTAGATACCTATTTCACTTTTTTCTTTTTGTTATTATGCGTACCTAATGTGTACCTGTATATAGAAATACGAATTTATCAATTTTTTAAAAGTAGCTCAATCCTATCATGTACACCTGTGGTCTTAACGCACATAAAATATTGCCTACTTACAACAATATAATAACATACGTACATACATACATATATCACGCCTTTATCCCTTGCGGGGTAGGCAGAGCGTTAACGACCGTAAGAATACGGTCGCTATCGCCACGTCTGACATTTTTTAAGGATTGTTTTCCAAGATTGTTTCAGAAAACATGTGTATTACCATAGTGACAGGTTGTCAGCCTGTCGCCTAAAAATTGTAATACACCAATACTCTCGAGTCCCTTTGTCGCCTCTTACGATACCCGCGGGAAGGAGGCGGGGTGATGCTATTCTAAGCCGGCATCACACGGCACAATATAATAAACTGTTTCATAATACCATACGTATACTATTATGGTTTCATTAATCGTACCATACCCAACCATAGCAAAAAAAAACTAAGTTAAGAAGTTACAAGCTCGTAAAAATCCACAGACTTTCCTAAAAACTTTTACCGGACTTAATAAATATATTTTATAGCACTTTTTTCTCTTAATATCCTATACGCTTTTGGCTTATTTTATTTTTACGCTACCTAAGTTTATTAATAACGGTCAAGTCATAAATTAGGTGACCAATTTCTTCTTCTAAAGCTTGTATTATTTATTATCTATCAGGGTACATGTCAAGGGTTAATTAGATGGCATTTTGAAAAATATCCTTCCATCTGTCACGACATGTTCATCTTGTGTGTTCATCAGTCAGCTACGTTGACTGGGAGGAATGAAACCAAGTGATTGAGCCAAGCAGACCAAAGGTCGCATTGCTCAGTTAATCAGTATAAAGGAAGACATTTCATTCTATTTTCGACGAGAAGAAAAAAGAATTTTCGTTACATTGAATGTTGTATGCAAAAGGATAGCTTGGATGTGTCTACATGACGTGTGGCGTATCCTTTGTCGCGCCGCTATCTTTTAATGTGAAGAACTGAAGTATTTTAAAGACATAAATATTTTTAAAACTGCTTAAACGTGCTTACACACAGCGCGTTTAAAAACTTCTAGCAAGACGCCTTGAGTAGAAATACATATAATTGTTTGAAAAGTACAGCTGTAACATATTTTAGTGGACTGCCACACGGGTAAATCGTAGTATTGCGTAGCGCTGCAAATTAATATTTATTAAGTTTTCAATTTCTACATATTTATGGAACAGTTTTGTTTTGATAAACTAGGTATGGTAATTTGATGATTGATCCTTTAACTCCTCGAGTTATGGTAATTTACTTCACAGAAAACAGTTGACTAAATTTAATAATTTTGCTTGGATTGGTGTAGGTAATTGATAAAGCTTGAAATAAAATAAGCATATAATTTTGAAAATACGAAGAGGGAGCCCTTTGCCCTACATTGGGACGATACGGGCTAATTAAGATAAGAAGATAAGTTCATACAGTCAATCTAAGGCAATACCATTTATTAATTTATTTTGCCTTGTTCATTGCACTCAAACCAATCACAAAAGACTGAAATATAACGAACTTTATAAGGTATTAATATTAAAACTACCCACATTTCCAACCACCAGACTGTCTATTTGTGCTATTTATAGAAAACCACTGAAGACAGATAACTTCTTTATGAATGGAATGAACAGCAAAATATGTGGCTATTCATAAAGTTCTTTCTCCGAGGGAGAGTAATATTTTTTGTATCTTTGGAATTCAGATTATTAATGTAGGACCAATAAAAATTGACAAATAAAAAAAACGAGGAACCACAAATTGAAAGTGGAAATGAATAGGTAATTAATATAGCTTGCCTTTAGCATTATACCTACATACTTACTTGTTTGATAATAGGTAATAAAGATTGGACACAGGTAGTCAAATAGCTACTAAATGCGCTAAACACATTTACATGATATATATAAAGGTTTATTTACTTTATGATATAAATAATTATTTTTCTTCCAAGCATCGGCGGCAATTTGTTTGGCTAATGGAAGCTGGTGGTCAGAGGTCGGCGTCCACTTCCCGTCAGAGGCTAGAATAATGGGCCCATTTGTCAAAACTATGCCATCGTCTTCCTTTACACATTACGAACAAACGAGAACAAAAACTTTGTACCCTGCAACGCTAAAAATATGAAACAATATTTCAATTCTAAAAAAGACTTGAGTTAGGTTGCCGTGTATAAATTGCTACCGTAGCAATAATATCACAAATGATGTCATAAATTAACGTTTTTGAACTTTTTTTATATGCCTTATAATATGTTTTCGGTGTTTTCGTATAAAAAATGCTATGTTACGATAAGGTGTTTAACACTTTAGCACTTAATTATTTAGCTAACTGACATTAAGGTAAATAATAGTAATTATTCTAAGGATGGAAATAGTTATATTTTAACTTTCAGCATCAACTTAAAGTTTATCTTTAGGTATAGTAAATAATGAAAACAACCAGAAATGAAGAGAAAAAATTCCTATTAAATCTAGTTAAGTTAGCTGTATAATTAAAAAATCGTATGCCAATTAACAACGTCATATGCATCAACTGTTTCATATAAGTACACAAGAATTTCATAACGTTTTAAAATACTTAGAATGAAATTACAATTTATGAATATTTCCGCCTCCGAGCAAACTGCACTGCCATATCACTGGATTTAGAATGCCTTGAACAATGCGAGTGTACACTTCTCTTACTGGACGTAGACCGACCACTCCTGCCAGACTTCACAGTCCTGGCTGATCTAAGCGAGCCCAGTTCATCAGCCAGTTCATCCTTAGGTATGTCTGCAGCATCAGCTAGAGCCTCCTCATCGCTGTCTGACTTGCTTGGACGTTTCACTGGCTTCACGTCTCCTTGGAACTTTAGGGCAAACTTCAACTCTTCAACCAGCTCGTATTTGAAGGTCGTCTAAAAAATTATGTGATGTTAGTCAATTTAGTATAAGACGAAATTTTGTATAAACATCAAACAAATACGGGGTGTAAGGGACAGTGTAACTAAAACTCTGCAGGCGTGGTCAGGCTATGAAACTGAAAAAGTTTTACTATGGGGCCATGTTCGGACACGGGAAAATTTTTTTGGGCAACAAACAAAATTTTATGGACTGAATTTCCACGGAAACTCGTTTTTTTGTCGTGTCTTAACATAGGCTCCATACTAAAAGTTGTCAGATTCATGTTTTGATTAAGCCCGCTAAGTTTTTGGTTCTACCAGCTATGTCATACAAAATCTTTCAATCATTTTCAAATAATAAAATTTAGTTCAGGAAATAAGATTGTGATGCTTAGTAGGTATGTTGTTTCAAAGATCAACAGAACTTACATTGTATTTAATGGATCGCTTGAAGACCCACCAGAGCATGTCAATAATGGATATCAGGATGCCAAACAGACAACCCCCACCCAGAACAACAAACGCGCCAGTCATGTTTTTCATACTCAGCTGCAACGGGGGTTCCTCTTTTTTCTCCTAGAAAGTTTAAAAAGTATCAGTTGCATCCAAAGTTCTCATTTACTATGCATTTTAATGTCGCGAACATGACACCAGCTGCAAACCACTGCTTTTGAACTTAAATTATTTCATCATTCCTGTTCTCTGTCGGGGTCGGCTACCTAACCTAAGGGAGTTGACATGAAACCAAGTTTTTACACAGAGCGACTGCCATCTGACCTCTGCAACCCGTAGGCTAACCTGGCCCGAATCCTAGGTTAAGTCACATTCAAATATCATTTGATTTCAAATTTCATTTGAATGTGGGTTTCATCACGATGTTTTTCCTTTAGCGTAAGAGCAGTCGGTATATTGTACGTGAGTAAAAACACATTTGTACAAGGCGGGGATCGAATTCGGGTCTCACGATTGTAAGGCAGGTGTCCTATCTACTTGGCCACCGACGCTCTTCTGAACTTAAATTATTTGACGTATTTACTCGTATTTATGTTGTTCTCCGGAACAAGACACAGAAAATGTTTTTGTAATTAAGTAACTAAAAGAATAAAAACTGTCAATATAGCATCACACATACCCCGCACTTTCCTCCTCCTCTCTTCTCCTTCCACCACAAATCTTGCATTTTCTGCAGTTCTCCATTTTCTTTCAATTTTAGAAGCGCGTCATCTATAAATGGCTTGAACGGTGACTCTGCGTAACAAATTATATTCAAAGTAATATTTTCTATTTTTAAGCAGACAATTTATAGTACTTTGGTTATCCAAACGCATAAACACGACACGTTATATTTGACTAAATAAAAGCGTAAGAGGGTGACTCGTTGTCAACAAAACAATAAAATACATTTTGTTAAGAAATTTCAAATTGCATTAGAGTAACTATGGCTATGACATCTCACACGGATAATCTTTGATTTTTGACTCAAATAATTCTAAATTTCGCGGCTGAACTATGGGACTGATCCAAAAGGAAATTTAAATGCGATCACAAGAAGACAGAATATATTTACAAGTGCAATAGATTTTCTTCTATCCTATACAAGTACTTGAAATTACTTTTAGTCAACGACAGTTCGAGAATCACAAAAAAGTCTTGGAAGCATGTAGTTCTGTTTCAAGAGGTAATATTTTTAAGGAGGTTTTCTAAATACCTTTTTTCATCCCTATTCCATAACTTTTGGAATCTAAGAGCCCGCCAACTTGTAATAAATCACAATGCCTATGTCTGTAGTAGTCAATGGCGCTCGACTCGGAAAAGAATGCAAAAGTAGAGTTTTCAGCCCTGAAAAACGTTTATTATTTTTACAAATGAATAGCTGTTACTTGTATGTAAAAGTGTATTGAAAACAGTACATGTGCCAAAATAACTTACATCTCAATGCCTTCATCATTACTTCCCACCTTTTTCATATTCTTCCACAATTTTTGGTAAACATCGCCATTAGCTGTCTGAAAAAATAAATTCAATTCTGCCTAAAAATTCACAGTAAAAGGTAATAAATAATTTGAAAGGAACACTTTTTTAGGCGTATAATTACTTGGAATAATTAGGACTTTCCAGGTCAAATACTAGAACTTACTTTAAAAAAGGTTTCCGTCGATCCTTTAGCCTTGAGACCATAACTGACAGATTTGAGATCAGCAAGCTCATCAATAGTTTGGAATGGAAGGACATTCCGTTCCACTGTAAGGAAGGCAACCAGGGTACCGACGTAAGAAGCTACCATCACCATCGTAAAGAACCACCAGATACTTGTGATCATTCTGGGTGCCAAGGCACTGGAAGTAATAAAAGTTTAAAATAAAATTAGTAAAACGTAAGACAATATAGTTTATTAAGTAGTTGAAATTAAGGTTTGCATGCCTAACTAACTTTGGGCTAGATATGTACACTTTTATTTATTGTAGGTACTACAAACATCTTTGGATTTTACCATATCCATCGCAAAAAAATACCTTTATTTTTTTGTGTGGGGTAAATCAAATAAAAATCATGAAATGATTTATTTCTTTTTCATCATTATTAGGCCTTTTTCACACTTCTACGTGTAGTATGGATCTGGCAGACGGTTGCGTTATGGGTGCGTTATTTTAACGCTGTGTTGTGCGTTAAATGCGAAAAAGGCGTTCGTCGTAATTAATAGTAACAAAACATAGTACATTTTGGCATATAAATGAAAAAAGCAATAACAAAAACCACTAACATGGGTGCGATTTCCGATCCTTGCTGCATAACAGAACCAATAATGAGCCAGATGGAGTTGGCAAAGCTGAACTGGTTGCTCAGTTCCTCTGGCTGCTCGACACATGGCACGGGGTTCTGCCACTCCTTGTTGGAGATACGCCCAACGAAGATCATTATCACACCAATACCCATCTGGATGAACAACATCCACAACCAGACCTAGAGGATGGAGAAGTTAAGTCAATAGACATTTCTTAAGAAAACCCAACAAGGCTTCAGATTTAGGCAGATTTTACCATTTTATTATTTATATGTATGCATGAGAGATTTTATTATATTTACCTCCTTATCAAAAACTTCCATAAAAGAAAACATAGCCGGAGGCTGCTTACTAGGTTCTTTGAAAATTATTCCAATACCCAAAGACATGAATGGAGTTGAGAAATCAATTTTTTGTTGTCTATCTACGGTGATAGTAAAATCACAGATTGCAAAATGTGCTTGCTGAAAAAAGTAAATTATACTGTAGTAAGTACTTATAATACTAAGAAATACTTAAAATAACTCAGTATTGTTGTTGATGATCGTTTACCATGATACTTAGGACTATTATTATATAGCTGCAATAATGGCATTATTCAATATCGCATGATGACTAGATATGATATTCTATGTATTTAGTCTATTCTATTCTATTCTATTTCAGCCTATTGCAGTCCACTGCTGGACGTAGGCCTCCCCCAGGGAACGCCATAAGGCACGATCTCCCGTTTTTGCCATCCAGTCGCTACCAGCCGCCTTTTTCAAGTCATCGGTCCATCTGGCCGGAGGGCGTCCAACGCTACGCTTGCCGAGGCGTGGTCTCCACTCGAGAACCCGCTTACTCCACCGTCCATCGGTTCTACGACAAATGTGGCCAGCCCATTGCCACTTCAGCTTGCTACACTTCCAGACTATGTCCGTCACTTTGGTCTTTTTTCGGATGGCCTCATTCCGGACTTTATCCATTATAGAGATACCAAGCATAGACCTTTCCATAGCTCTCTGAGTGACATGTAGCCGGTGGGCCAGTTTTACTGTCAAGTTCCACGTCTCAGCTCCGTAGGTCATGACTGGTAGGACGCATTGATCGAACACCTTGGTCTTGAGGCATTGTGGCAAAGATGATTCGAGGATGTGACGCAGCTTTCCAAATGCTACCCAGCCAAGCTGCACTCTTCTGGTGATTTCAGCCTCAAAGTTGTCTCTTCCCATCTGCAAAGTTTGCCCAAGGTACACGTATTTCTGAACAACTTCAAGGACTACACCTTCGACGGAGACCGGCTCGGGGATTATGTGTTGATTGAACATGACCTTCGTCTTATCCAAGTTCATCCCAAGTCCAACACGTCTCGAGGCAGAGTTAAGACTAGATAGCATTTTTTGCAGGTCCTGCAGCGATTCGGCCATTATGACTATGTCGTCGGCAAAGCGGAGATGCGTGAGATTTTCGCCGTTGACGTTGATGCCCAGTCCATCCCACTGTAGAGTTTTGAAGACATCCTCCAATGCGTTAGTGAATAGTTTCGGGGATATAACGTCACCCTGTCTTACACCACGGAGCAATTGGATGGGTCTTGTATTATGGTTTTGTACTTGAACGGACAACGTAGCCATTTGATAGAGGCTTCTCAGCACCTCCACATACCGCCAGTCGACTTGACAGCGCTGCAAGGACTCCAAAACAGCCCAGGTTTCGATAGAGTCGAAGGCTTTTTCGTAGTCCACAAAAGCCATACACAGTGGTTGTTTGTACTCCTTTGTCTTCTGTATAACCTGCCTTACAGTATGGATGTGGTCCACGGTACTGAAGCCCTTGCGAAACCCGGCCTGTTCCGGTGGCTGAAAGGATCTTGATGTCTCTGAAAATCTTGATGTCAAACGATTCGTGACGACTGTCGAGAACAGCTTATAGACGTGGCTCAGAAGTGTGATCGGCCTATAGTTTTTGAGAAGCGTTTTGTCTCCTTTTTTGAAAAACAATGCCACTACACCTCTGCTCCCCGCCTTCGGGGTTGTCCCATTGGCTATTACAGAGTTGAAAAGCCTTTTCAGCTCCTCAAGGACAGGTTTTCCACCGGCCTTAAGTAGCCCACAGGCCACTCCGTCTTCCCCGGGAGCCTTCCCATTCTTAAGCTGTCTGAGAGCCGCCGCGATTTCGTCTATATCTACGTCCGGGAGATCTTTTATAAAGTGGCGGGAGAGAGGAGCTCTTGGGTCTGGGGTCGCATCAGGTAGAGGCTTTTTCGCATGCGAGGCATACAGATTTCCATAGAAGTCCTCAATTTCAGCGAGAATCTCTGGAACCGATGTGACAGTTACACCATTCGAGGTAGTTAGCTTTGCCAGATGACTCCTTCCCAGTGTCTTGGTAAAAACTTTCGACCCTCGGTTTTTCTCAATCGCCTCCTTTACGAGTCGAGTGTTGTAGCTTCGGAGGTCGCGACTTACCATACTTCGGATCTTTTTATTAAGTAACTGGGGATCTGGCAATGCATCCTCTGGTGTTTCCCGTCTAATTCGCATCAGTTCCAGGGCCTCGCTTGAAAGTTTGGACTTCTTGTCTGTTCGCCTTTTACGAAAATGCTTCGTCCCCACTTCGCGAATAGCCCCGACTATGCTCTCTAGGTCCTCGTCAACGTTTGCCGGGGTCTCCAGGGCAGTGAATCGATTTTTTAGTTCAAGTTGGAACTCCTCATGTCCGGCTTGGGGCAGATTGGGACGGAGAACTTGCTTCACCATGTGGTTTCTTTCTAGCTTGAAGTTGATATTTAGGGTGCCTCTTACGATGTATTTAGTCATACAACTGATTTGATGACATAAGATACTCACTTCATCCATTAGTTTGTCGACCATATCCGAGGTTGCTTGTTCTACTCTTAGTTCGTAACTAAACACAAGCATTTTTGATAATGCTTCAATCAAATCAACGGCGAAACCTTCATACTGATCATTGCCCGATAATTTTGTTGCCGATTGCTTGTTGTAAGTGAATGGAGGCGTCTAAAATATGAAAACATTTAATTAGAAAATTAAACAGAGGTTGAAATTATTTCTCTATAAAAAGCAAAATTAAGGAAACTTACTATGGCGACTAAGACCACGAAGGACCTATTCTTCATTATAGAATCTTCAGAGTCTTCTGTTATTGTGATGATTGGTCGGTCTATAATTAATTTATTATCTACAAATTGACCAATCTGGAAAAGATACACAAGCACAGATTCGATAAATATTTAGCACATTAATACAGCCAATTTCATTGATTTGATAACAGGTTTCTATGGTTAAGGTCATCATTCGTATGGCTACTTGCCGTTTGATTCCCTGCTGGAGTGAGTTCCAATATATCCCAAGTTACTTCATCTCTCTCTCCAAGACCATCAAATGCTAAACTTTTAGTGATGCCATCAACTTTGTTCTGTAAAATAGTTCAAGATAATTATGCAATTTAACTATGACTTACATTTTCGGTCTCATTATTTATATTTCTTGATACATGATGGTTTAATTACATGACCTTCGAGGAATTAAAATTAGGATATTATGTTTATTTAATATTGTGTAAGTTGTGATAGATTACCGTTTTCATAAAATTTAGTAGCGTCGATCCACTAACCCAAGTTTCATAGGAACTACAGCTCAATTTCTGAGTACTTAGTGTGAATGTGTCAGAAACATTGATCTTTTGCACAGCTTCGAAGAAAACTTTCACAGCATCGTAGATCAAAACAATTTTAGTTTTTAAATCTTGTGCCTCTACTATTTCTATAGTATTATTGTATTCTTCACAAAATTTCCATAAATCTGAATCAGCCTTCATATTTAATAAGCGAAATCCTGAAAACCCAAAAATATACTAAAAATGAAAATGAATTATTTAAAATTCAAACTATCGTGCGACATCTCACAGTAGGCTAAAACAAAGTTATATTAGTTTTACTACAGAACGGAAGACGACTCGGGAGTCCCATACAAAATAATATTTACCGGTTATATTGACGCCTCCGTATCTGAATCTAGTGAGATCCAGCGTGAAAACGTCAGGTGACAAGAAGATGTACGAATGTTCGTCTGCCATCAAACCAACCTGCTGAGCATGAATCAGCAGTTGCTGGATCTTCTCGGAGGGGCAGTCAACGACAAAATTTGTGTAGCCTTGTTCTTTTGCGTTGATTAGCACGTCTCTGAAACATTACATACTGTATGTGTTGTCTATTTAAAGAAGAAGTAGTTGTAAAGAACTGGAAGTTGAACACTGAAGACCGAGATAAGAGTTGCTCTAAAAGGGGAGGATTTTGCCCTGCAATGGGACATAGAACAGCCTACATAAAATAAAAAAAGAACAGCTGATATAGTTGAATTTAAGAGTATCAGATGGAATCAGATTGGTTTTTTATAGTCTAATCATCTTGTTGAAGAGATTACTCATATTTTTTTCAGTTAGCGTGAGCCTGACTCACGCGACTGAATTCTGTGACTACTTAATACGCACATGTGATTCGTCACTGAAATACATACCATCACTAGGAACATTTGATATCACATTTAGTGGCAAGTAGAGGCTACAGTTTCTGATGGTTTACCTGTAATTATCTCCACTGAGTTCTCTGACGGAAACGAAAAAAGGATCAGTAGCATTTCCCATCTCCAAGAGACTTGACATGAGTTTCAGACTGTGTCCTTTTTCATATAGCAAAGTAAAGTTGTTCCAATCCTTGTGGGTAATTATTTCTTGCAGGATCTGAAATAAAAGTAAACTCTCATGAATTCTCTACATCCAAGAAGGTTGAGGTAGGATTGGTTTACGCTGGCTATTTTACTTTATTCTTCCTTAATTATTTATTTTTTTAAACATTATTAGTCAGTGTCAATTTATATGCTTACTCCTTCTGCTTTGCAGTTGCATTTTTATTTACAATTTATGGTCTAATAGGTGCTTCTCAATACTTACGGTGTTATAGGCATCAGCGCTAGGGTACAGATTGAGTATTGACCACTCATCGTTGTAAAGTTCATCAGGCTGCAGAATGACGTGAGGCAGCTCCAGTCTGTCGCATATCGCTTGAACATGTTCCGTTCCCTTCCCTCCAAGGCCATCAATTATGCCTATTACACCTTCCTGAAATCATAAAGAATCGTATTTGTATCTATTGAAAAATGAATGCCATCAAAAACTAAATCTTCGCTTTGAGGCCAAAATCAAGAGAATGCGGTAAAGGTCAGTCAAGGTGTCGATAGACCAGTAAGACGGTAGCCCGTGTGTCCCGGGCTAAATACTCGGCAGAAGCTTTACATTTTTTCAATTTCTTATTTCCATAATTGACAATTTAATCACTTGAAGTCACCGATGCATTGACTCGAACATCACCGATATACAACGTGTAACGTTAAATGTGCAAAACCTCAGACACCCTCAACCAGCCCATAAAACTGAACAACTTTCCCCAAGAAACATAGGTCGAAATGTGAGAAAATATTTATACCTCCCATACAAAATTACCGACCGAGCACGTCAATTTCAATGGCAGGTATAAATATATTACTCACATTTCGACCTATGTTTCTTGGGGAAATTTGTTCAGTTTCATGGGCTGCTTGAGGGTGTCTGAGGTTTTGCGCATTTAAAGTTACACCTTGTATACCAATTCCAACTCAACTATATTATTATCATCTTAATAAATACAATCAATTTCTTACTTCAGCGAGGCTGCACACTTCCTGGCTGATATCCAGGATCTGCCCTCTGCGGACAGTCTTCACCGAGGAGCCCAAGTTGAACAAGCTGGCGCTGATGTTCAGGGCGTCACTCAGGTTCGGGGCTTCATCCTCGTAGAATATACCTCCTGAAAAGGAAATTAATAAATGGGCGTGACTTTCGCTCTTGCAGTATAAAAATGTATTACTTAATACTCTAGGGGTGCTTATTTCTATTTTACAGCACGAGACAAAACGTTGTAACTAGAATAGTAATAGTGTTGTCATTTCTTTTTATACGCACGCTACTGAAGCATGTTATGATATGCATGATACAACTATACAAAAACAATAACTATTCACCTTCTACTTATTATATAGAAAAACATTATTATGTATTTAAAACATTTTTGAGGCCTAGCCTAGGTCATCAAGGGCATAGAATACTCATTATAGCTACCTGCCAGGAGTCAGAGGATACTTAAAATTGATTACTAGGTCACACGGTTCATTGAAACGTGCGTCTCGTACATAACTGAAATGCACCATTTCTAATCTACTCTTTATTATACGGAAGGATAATGAACTTCGTGTTATGAAAAGTGGACAAAAAAGGCTCCTTACCGATAACAAGTTCATCCTCACCGGAAACACAATATAAACACCATGCTAGCAAACACAACACTTTAACAAGCATGTCTACGAATGTCAACAATGACCCATTTCCCTAACAATCTCCGTAACTTTGAACTTTCACTGTAATCCTTGCTAAAAAAACAACATTACAGTATCGCAGTAATTAGAATAGAAGCTGTTTTGGTGGTGCAATCAACGCGGTAGTTCTAGCAGGCGGGTAATGTGTTCTGATTTCGAATGTTTGAATGTTTAGATTGGTGCTGGACGGCGCGACACGCCGCGGCCAAAATAATCCCTTCTAAATATAGGCGGGTTTTCCGCAGAACGACATACTTTGCCGCGATACCGTCTGTCTTGCTCAAGCGTCTGGAGAGCCATGACGGCGAGAAAATGGCTTAGTTTTTGTAACAGATTTACGGAATTTATTTTCTTCGTCGCATGCACAAGAGGACAGCACTATTACACAACTAAAAGATAAGAATATTAACCCAGTTTCGTTAAAGAGTATTCCAAAATTCAAGTAGGTGATTGTGTGATGTATGAGATGCGCACCGTGTTGCAAAAATGTGAATATTTTTTAAAAATTGAAGTTTAGATGTCCTATTGCAACCATAGTCTGAAATGACTGTATATTGCGCACAAACACGCAAACAAAAATAGGCAAATAAATACACATAGGTAGGTATCTGTATGAAACCAAATAAATTAGTCAATGGCAGTTTTTAAAAAAAATTAAGAAACGCCAATTTTACTGATATAAAAACCCACAAAACAGTGGTCGAAAAGATAAATTTTCTTATTCTAACAATAAATAAATAACAAATTTAATAAACTAACTAAAAGGGAAAGCGAGAGAGATTGTTAAAAAATTGGCTATCAACAAAAATAAATAACTAGACGTTGATTTCAAATACACAATAACAACACCAAAAATGTCTTATGAAAATTGAAACCAATTTTGATTGTTTGCTATAAAAAGTCTCCAATAGCATGGTTATTGGAATAAACAAGTCTAATGGAAGGAAAAAAACAAATAATAACACTAAAGATTATCCCTGGAATCTTTTACTCGTAGATTGACTAGTTAATCGATAATATCTCTTGACTAAAAATAGCGCTGTCACTTTCAATTGAATAAGCTTAGACAAGAATAGGAGATGATCATGAATACAATTGGCTACAATCTTACGCGTTATCTGACTAAATTAAGCGAGGAATAATGAAATAGCGACTAGACCTATAAGGAAATGTGTGATGTCGAAATATAGCCGTATGATGTCAGCCTAGTACAAACCATTACCTACCCAAACAAATCTCTTCAGCTTGAGCGTCATGAAAGGTGACTAAGGGGCAGATTTATCGAATAAGTTTGCCGTGTGATGCCGGCTTAAAATAGCATCACGCCACATCCTTCCTGCGGGTGTCGTAAGAGGCGACTAAGGGACTCGAGGGTATTGGCGTATTATAATTTTTAGGCGACAGGCTGACAACCTGTCACTATAGTGATACACATGTTTTCTGAAACAACCTTGGAAAACAATACTCGACAATGTCAGACAAGGCGATAGCGACCGTATTCTTACGGCCGTTAACGCTCTGCCTACCCCGCAGGGATAAAGGCGTGATATATGTATGTATGTATGTAGTCAGCAGATTTCCCTATGAAACACAAAGTGATATCAAATACTTTACGCATAAACCATTTTGAATCATATTTCAGAAACACTTAGGTATCCGAAATAAAAAAAACACCCGCTTCGGCACCAACGATCGCAAGTGCATCGTCGACACTTAAAACTAGGTAACATAATACAAACGCTTGAGAGTAGCATTAACAAATTAAGGTCAGGATACTGGATATAACTATAACCTACCTAGCCGAGAACATTGTGTGCACGTGTCGCGTGAGGACTTTCCATTTCTCTCGGGAACTTATAAAAATATGGATTAAAGCAAGAAATTGGAAACAAAATGATTACACAATAACATCATATTAAAAACCTGTGACTTTAAATTATTTTCAATTTAATAAATCTATCTGATATTAGCATTCCATGCACAAGAATAGTTTCACCCAATTCCGACCGATTTTTTAGGGATTTGGCGCTATTCCCGCAGTAAAAGTTAGCATTACCAACTTTCTACATGTGAAGTTTTTTTATGGCGACCATACTTATACACGTTTTATCACCCTTTTCTCTTGCGGGGTAGGCAATACGGTATCGGCCGCGATAAATCAGTTGCTATCGCGGCGTCTGGCAAATAATTGAGAACCGTTTCAGTAAAATCGTGTATCGCTACACTGACAGGTGCTCAGCCTGTCCGCTAAAATTGTAATAATGAAACACTTAGTCGCATTTACCCACGGAAAAGAAATGCGGAGATGCTATTCAAAGATAGCATCATAGGCTTTATATTATTTACCTACCTATAACATACGAAATGAAAAGCAAAACAAATCTTTCCCCTTTATCGGTATGTTACCTATAGGTAATAAAGCAACTACCGACCATGTTACAAAAGTAGGTTATATTTGGCAAGCGACGTGCAAAAGTTTGTCAAACTCTTCAACAGTGAAGCCGTTGCAATTCCACTAAGTACGCTATACACAATATTAGGTAAGCTTGTGTTGTGTTTGGTGCAAAAACGGTTTAATTACGTAACCGAGCTAAGAACCTTCGTGTCCTGCTGCAAAGTGCTGGTCTATTTTACTAATTCAATTTCTACACTACTTTTATTTAATTCAATGTTCAACGATAAACACACACACAACATAAATGTTATCTTTTAATTTTAAATAGTTATTCCTAATGCTAATATATATAAAAAAAGTCCTAATCTTATTTCAGCATACCAAATGGCCATAGGAGTTTTAATAACAAGTAGGCCCTAACCTTAGTTATATATATTTAGACGTGTGCGCTAATAAAAAGCACGGAACGAAGACAATTGTAGAATAATAAAATCAGATCCTATATTGGGATCAAAGAAAGCTACTTTTTATCGCACTCACATTCATCTGTAGCGTAGTTTTTTTTTTTCAATAAAGAGGCGGGATGAAACAACCATTTCTCTAGCATGATTAAGAAATAATCACTATGCAACACTTTACGTAATAAGAACAATGTTGACGTAATTTTTACACTTCCACAAGCTGCAACTTCACTTTGCCAAATTACGTAGGATCATTCATTATCAGTATAGGTTTGGTAGAGCAGACACTCGATCAACCACATACAAGTTCGAAGAGCGGTAAAATAAATTGAAAATTGATTGAAATATCCGAGCAATATTATTATTTGAATAAATATTAAAAAACACATTTTTAACCGATAAAAATAAAAAAAGGCGGTTATCAATGATTGCAATATTTATTAAATTACAAAAAAGAGATGTGTTTTTTGGCTTTGTTTGTTCAAAAACACAAAAACTCTTCAACATTTTTTGTAACTTATAGGTAAATAACATGTCTACCGATTCCCAAATGTTTTCAAATATATTTGTACAAATACATGCATGTCTTGGTTTTGAATAAGATAAATCAAGCATTATTCCTATGCTTTATGTGCCCAGTTATTTTCATTAAAGTGATTATGCTCAATGGTTATTTTGTTTTGACGTGTCGACTTATTCACGTCTAGACACCGCGACTTAATGCAACCTTGCTGGGATTTCGGCGGTTGCTAAGATTTCATTATAGTTCGAGAGCTTGTGCAGCCAAGCTGATGTCCGGTTTGATACTCGAACCGCCAATATAAAGCTTATAAGCGCGGCAGTTTAATCTAAATTGTCTAACCCAGCCTGAGCAAACTGTACTACTAACTATACTAACTTTGAGGAT
Organism: Keiferia lycopersicella; assembly: GCA_029255805.1. Classification (NCBI taxonomy): domain Eukaryota; kingdom Metazoa; phylum Arthropoda; class Insecta; order Lepidoptera; family Gelechiidae; genus Keiferia; species Keiferia lycopersicella. The sequence goes on along the minus strand of JARACZ010000009.1, from coordinate 8,077,558 downwards.
TGTGAACATATTTTTTGCATAATACTAATAAACCAAAGTGTGCAAAGTGTGTAATAAACGAGTATGTCTACCTGGGACAAATAGTCCAGCTGGGTAGGTCCAACTTTCAGAAAGAGGTCAATCGTCGAATCCAACTCGGCTGGGCAGCGTTCGGGAAGCTACGTAACATCTTCTCTTCTCAACAACTACCGCAGTGCCTCAAGACAAAAGTCTGGGATCAGTGCGTGTTGCCAGTGATGACTTACGGAGTTGAGACGTGGCCGCTAACAATGGGCCTCATAAGAAGGCTCAAGGTCACTCAAAGGGCAATGGAAAGGGCTATGCTCGGAGTTTCTCTCCGCGATCGAATCAGAAATGAGGAAATCCGGAGAAGAACCAAAGCCACCGACATAGCTCGAAGGATTGCGCAACTTAAGTGGCAGTGGGCGGGGCATATCGCTCGTAGGACCGATGGCCGCTGGGGCCGGAAAGTTCTCGAGTGGCGGCCACGGACCGGTAGACGCAGCGTAGGTAGGCCTCCCACAAGGTGGACCGACGATCTGGTGAAGGTCGCGGGAAGCCGCTGGATGCGGGTGGCGCTGGACCGATCATCGTGGAGATCCTTGGGGGAGGCCTATGTCCTGCAGTGGACGTCTATCGGCTGAGACGACGAAAGTGTGCAATGCAAAGAGTCCCTAATTTAAAGGATCATGACAACTTTTGTTTGGATGCTCGTCCTGTTTTTCATCAGACTTGCGCCTCACTTGCAGGAATCGCATCAAAGCCAAAGTTATATAATAATAGAGATTAAATATTGCTTATCATTTTAGCATAGGGATTTTTTATGCAACATACTGGGGTTATTGAGTGTCAAAGTCGGGCATCGAAAGACACAAAAGTGCTGATGTTTGGCGCTCTTAGTGTATTTAGTTCTAAATACGTTATTTTCAGTAAGCAGTGAAGAAAAAGTTTACGCCTCAGTATATTTTTTTTGTTAAAATAGGTAAACGTAGATTTTCAATTTTATTTTTATTAATTTTTCGAGTTTTGTGCAACAATTAACATTGCAATTTTTCATTGAAATTGGCGATATTATATATTGCATTCATTTGTATTTACTAGATATTTAAAAGAAATTCATGTTGGCAAAATAATGCCAGAGCATGCTAAGCGAAAGTTCTCGTTTTTACGGGCTGATTATCAGCTAGCTTCACTATAGTACGGGCGTTAAAACTAACATCTATCAATAATGGATAGGCCAGAGTAAAAAAATATTTTTATCAGTAACCATGGTTGTATTTCATCCAAGACGATTTTGGTTAAGTATCCAAACCTTCCCCAGCTCTAGAACTATAATTGAGGTGACATCTTAGCAAATACATCTTAAGAAGATAAGTGTAATAGTGATCCGAATGCATAGTTCGTCAAACTTTGGATAGCCCGCGATGCGATGCGATGCGATAGTGAGAACAAATATTGCCGTTGTAAGCTAGATCTTTGACGTTAGTCACGAGTCATATTCAGAATTTCTTGGAATTTGACTTACAAAAGAAAACAAACCTTCCAGACTGTATTGACAAGAATCTCGTATAATAGGTAGGTACTTTATTATCCTTCTTAATGTCTTGTAAAAAATATTAAGTAAACAGTACCACATTTTTACCATATCGTTTTTTTTAGGTAGTTACCTATTTAAATTAGTCAATAAGCACACCTTTTTATCTAATGTCCTAAGGGTACACCGTCGAAGACTCATCTAACAAATATAACACTGAACAAGAGATAGATGCTTTTGGACCAAGATCACCAAGAAACCTTTTCAGTAAAGACACCTTTTGGCGGATCGCACACTGAACGCACGACGGACGGCTAAAATATTGCAGTGATCTGTCAGGTCCACACTAGAAACGCCACTCCCCATACAAAAACCACACACGATAGCGCTGCGTCGACAGCGGTTGAGCGTTTTAGTATGGGAGTTGACATTTCTAGTATGGATCTGACAGACAGCTGCGATGTTTTAGCGCTCCGTCGTGCGTCAAATGTGCGATCCGCCTTTGAAATTGTCTAGCGTTTTTAGTCAAACACGGGGCGGACGTAAAATCTGCACTCTAAAAGTAGGTACCTACTCAGCAACAAATTCTAATACAACGTTGACTGCAGAAATGTTTAACGCTTCATTGAGAATCCATCCCAAGTTTACGATTTTGGTCGGAGATCGTCAGCCCTCTTGATTTTACATTAAATATACGACCATCGTGAAAATAATGACATCAAGTCATTTTATGTGCCCAAAATGCAATTCACCAATAGATACATGCAGACGACGTGGCGGGATGAGTGCATAAAGTTTGTTTTGGTTTCTCAGGATAAAATAACCAACAAATAGGTACTTTGATTCTGCACATTTTCAAGGCATGATAGAGTTATAGTAAAAACTACATTTTATAAAAAAAAAACAATACTTACTAGATACAATACCCAATGGTAACAAATACACATTTTTGCTTCCTTTCTTTCAATGCACGTGTGATGGTACCGGTCGCTATGGTAATACATAAGTTTCTAAATGAAATTCCAGACGTGCTAATATTAGTTTATATCGCCTATTACCCTCTGCCTACCCTGCGAGGACTGCTAAATTGTAGTTATGTATGTAAAATTATACCCCCAAAATTAAATAAAAAGATGGTCGCAAGCTTTACGACCCAAGAGCATCATGGTAAAAATTTGCCATAATTCATGTAAATAATCTCCGAAACAAAAGTCAATAAATTACCCTTTATTATGCGACTGAGCTATAAACAAGCCAATCTCGTAAGTACCTACGTATGTACATACTTTACCTTTAACTAATTTAAATTAATAAATCCATCTAGAATGACACTACACATATAAATCTGTCTACAGAAATTACAATGAAACAAATTTTGGACCGTTCTCGTACCCTGCCAAATGAGGACTTTATGTATTGGTCCAGTCTATAATTATCATAGTTTATAACAGTCCACCTAAAAAAGGAAACGTGATATACTGATCAAGCCTTTGTATAAATTATATCGTGATACAGCATCGCACTTGAACTATTACTGTGTTGACTAAATTCGACGATCGGCTGCATTCTTTAGGTTTGCAACTGTACTAGTCCCATACAAAGTTGTAGGTAAGATATTTATTTATTGAAATGAAAAATTCTCTGTCAAGTAACTTTGCTGGGTAGCGTATTTCACTTGCACTTCTTGGCGTCACCTTCCAGCAGTATTAGGAGTGTTTGGACCATAATATGATTTTATGTGTGTATGTATGAATGTATGTATGATTTTACGGTACATACTTACAAGATTGTCAATCCACCTGGCTGGAGCTCTATTTTCTGAAACGTCGTGATTCGGTTCCGTGTCCAGAAGTCCGCAAGTAGTCTAACCGACACGTTTTAAAATTTTTACTTCTGGATATTTTTATAGTCAAGGGTAATTGTGAATTTTTTAGAGTATGTGTGAATCGATCAGTAAAATAGAACGTGTGATACAAGCATAATTAGTAGCAGATTATTGCAAATACGAGTAATAAAATGTGTTACACGAGTAGTTAGATCATTCGTAGCGCACTACCGCGCATTATTTCAGAAATCTCACTTTCAGAGATTAAGTTTTTAGTAGAAGACAACATTCATCAGAATAATTTTAAAGTCTTAAAAACAAATTAATAATTTAATCCATTTACGCCCAAGTATTTGTATGGCGCTTAATAAGAATATCATCATGATTTTGTAAAGTAATTGAGAGCTTGTCAACCAGTCCACCGCAAGCGGTATAATATACAATAAAGTGCAGGCAAATGATACCTACCTACATCGACGTAATTAAGTGCCCAAAATGGCCATGCATAAAAGTTTAGAAGTAAAGGTTATGAGAATATAAAGAAATCCAAAACATAAACCATAAATACGACGTACGACGCAAGCCAGGGTTAAGCTCTTTGTAGTAAAAGCCTGCCTTTATACTACACTAGATTTAAGAACCTATAGGAACGATGTGTTCTTCCTTCACCATTTGACTTCTCTGGAATCATTATTGGAAAAAAAAATCATTCCATTTTTCGTTTCGAATATTTTACTGTTGTTGCCATTTCTCAGGCGTTCGTATTTTGAATTCTGTTCTTCTTTCAAGAACTTATACAAAATTGAACATCGCCCTGTGCGTTAAATTATTACGTAGGACGGTTAATTGGATGTATGTAGGTGAATATAATATAAACGGTTTTCAATTACAGAGAATCCTCCATAATAATGTAATTGACTTTGGGAAACATTCAATTTTGCAATTCAATTTATGCTCATGAGAAAAATTCAGTTATTTGTTTACAAAGTCCAACAACTTGTTACAATTGTCAGGCGTCCTACCTTGTAAGGAATAAGTTGTGATATTATGCCGATAAAAAATAAGGCACGCCCACTTTAGTTTTGTGACAGATGATGATGAGAGATTTAACGCTTCCTGTCTATTACAAAACAATGTATTAAACACGCATTTTTTTCGCATGCAATCCAAAAATATAGTTTTTTTAACCTACCCATATTCTAACTGCCTCAATCAGAGAATCCAATCCCATTATTTCCCAGCTGGAGGTGATATTTCACTTCACTGTCAGTTTTCCAGTTTCTTTTATTTGTAACCTAAGAAGCCCTCTAGCATACACTGGCTGGGTGTCAAACGTCTATAACAAGACAAGCCATTTTCCAAATAAAACCGATCTTTCACACAAAACCAATGAATTATTCAAGAAAAATTGAAAGGATTCAGAAACAAGCGAAATGAATACGTCTCCAGACAGTCAAATTATTTGAGAAAATATATTTTTTCATCTGCAAATTGATGTCATGAAGGTATTTTTATCGAATTCAATTTTAACAAGCCGATTGGCATGTATTTAAGTGGAATAAACTTTGTTATTTTATGTTTTTAAGAAAGTTGAGACATAACTGTTGAGTTGAAAGATATCAGTAATTTTGTTCGATAAATTTTTAATGAAATTGCTCATGCATGATTATGATGAGTCGGTCCATACCGCCCGTGTAATATCTTTATAAGTTAGTGTTTTAATATAAGGCGATGTTGAACTTAATCCTTTTGCAAATATTATGAAGCTTATACAGATAATAAGAAATTATTATGCAAAATACGTGACATAAAATTTTATTGCGTAGGCAGTTAATTTATTAAAAGAGCAGACACGTGGCAATATTAATCACTTAACGATCACCTACCTAATTCCCGTCCTTGAGGATAATAAATTAGAGAAATTATATCGGAGCTTTACCACCAGATTAATATTTTATGAGGAACCAGACTTGTGGGTTAAAAGAAAACCGTAAGTAATTCCCAAAATACAAAGATCAGAGTCAGGGTTCATCGGGTTGTTCGTTTGCACGGTGCCCTACACTTATTTATAAAACTTCTTTGAATTTTAAGAAAAACACACCAAATGCCACTTATCTATTTATATAAATTCTTAAAGTAGACAATTCTGCCTTGCTGGCTGGATAAAAATGTAAAAAATGGGATCTTCCATACACATTAAGTAAAAATGTACCCCTATATTAAATTAAAATCTCCAACAATTTGAAACGTGAAATATTTCAGAAGGTTTCATCAGACTTGAGCTGAATAACAAAGACTGGAATTAGTTTGCAACAATGTTAGTAACAAGTAAAACAAAATGCAGCCGTCTGGTTCGGGTCTTGCACGATTTTTTTGCAAACTTTCAACATCTTTTTCACAAATGACAAAAGTTGCCCACCGAATATGTCAGGCTACTCGTAATAAAGAGCTTGCATCTTTTCCTTTTTTCCTCTACTTGTAAGTACACATAAGTAAAGTCGATCTACTTAAAACTTAGGTACCTATCTTACTACTTCAGTTCAGAATACAGTTTTTTAGTAACAGGGTAGCGTAACAGGCAATCATTGATTCAATCACAGATTTGGGAAAGGATTTTTTGTACTCACATAAAATTAACATACGTACATATATCACGCCTTTATCCCTTGCTGGGTTGGCAGAGCGTTAATGGCCGTAAGAATACGGTCGCCGCTATCGCCACGTCTGATATTTTCGAGGATTGTTTCCCAAGGTTGTTTCTGATAACATGTATATCACTATAGTGACAGGTTGTCAGATTGTCGCCTAAAAATTGTAATATACCAATACTCTCGAATCCCTTAGTCGCCTCTTACGACACCCGCAGGAAGTATGTGGGGTGATGCTATTCTAAGCCGGCATCACACGGCAACTTTAAACATAAAATTTTAGTTCGCTTATAGTACAAATGAAATGGTCTGTGTTACTAAAATAGTGCATTCTAAATCAGTATCTAAACAAAAGCTCGTGGTTAGATTAAAAAGATCAAATCGGCTTTCAAACTTGTCATTCACTTTTAATCTTCGGTTCCTGATGTGCTAAAATTAAATTCCAATACAACGACGAAATCGTTTTTATAAAAATATATGTTTTGGTTCAGTATCCTTTCTATGCATTATATCTCGATACGGTATGATAGTAGGTAAGCAAGATGTAGGTAAGGTCATTTTAAATTACGTGCAAATGCTTTCAGGGTTTTTCTAGTGTGTGAAATTGCCAGTTTAGTTTTGCCTAGACGAAATCATAATCTTACCTTTTCAAAAAGGTACCACATTTTGTATTTCAAGCCTATAAATCTACACGCCCTAACTCTCCAAACCCTCAAATCTCGCAAAAGTGAATACATTTTAGGTCAATATAATATTTTCTTATTCCTAAATCCACAAACATCTGTGGGTAGATCAAGTATTTCGCTTTTGCGGGTGCCAATATCCGGCCTTATGTTTCGATGCGGATATGATAAGACAAACGCAGTGCTATACGTAAGTATATTTATTGATTTTTAATCAAAAAATTGCAGGATACTCTGAAGGTATGTTTTTAAAATTGATTTGCTGCAACATTCCTGCCTATTTTAAGCCTATTTTCAAGCCTGAAACTTGCTTAGGTAACACAATTGACATTATTGGTAAAACTAATAACGAATGTACTTCACACAAATGACTACAAAATGAGCCGCAATCGGAGGCCTAAGGTGTGATCAAATTTTTATGATTAAAATACCTATTGAAACAAACTTACCACGATATATTAAGTTAATCATCTGATATTTTGGCCCAGTTCTATTTGTTCCCTGATTATGTGTATCCGCGAGAGTTTGAAACAATTTGTCGAAATTTCTTTGGGGAAGATTGTTCGCAACCATAAGTACACGGGCGTTTACAGAGACCCCCTAACAGTATGTATCTAATTTGCTACCTTGGCACCCGGTTGTGGACATTCCAAGTTGGCTGCGAGTCAATTCGAAGATTCATGTGCATTGGATCCAGATGCAGATGCAAGTCATTTGATATGGAGAAAATAACGAAACGTGTTATGATTGAATGTAATTTATATCTGCAGTGGGTGGCACTGGAATACATCATTTGGAAATCATTTATCATTCGGTAATTATTTAGTTTGTGGATTTAAATTAATTGCTTTCATTTCACATTAGTCACAGGAAGTCAGTTCTAACTTTCAATATTCGAGGCAATATGGAACTATCTATAAGTCGATGCTAAGTATTTATTATACGCAGGTTGTTAATATGCTATTAGAAGATTCGATTGCATCGTAAGATTTTGGGAGTAGCAGACACGCATCAAAATGAGTAATAGAAACCGAAATACCATCGCTGCGGACCCCGTTCATAGTAACCAAATACGAATTTTTAGAAACTCAGCTCTCAGTGGGTCCACAGTCTTGTAACAATTGCGGAAAATAGCTGGACTCATTTGGCCAAAATCACCGTAAAAGGAGCTCTCCTAGATAGGCCTGTATTCAGCAGTGAGCATCTCATCTCACTCATGTCTTTTTAAATAAAAAATAGTTATATTATTGCACTGACACTGCGGGGCAGACTGTTAATAATCTAAAAAGTGTCTTTGTAAGCCTGGAGGTTATTGGCAGTAGCAGGCAAAGACAGAAAATTAATTTAATTTCAAGAAAATTGTCTGCCTTGACAATGTTCAATTAAAATTTCATTTTGGGGACCCGTATATTTTATCAATTTAGCGCACACAGACGTCGCGGAACGAAACTGTTTAAACTGTTAAGCTAAGTTTAATTTTACCACTAGGAGTAAGTTTAAGGATTTGAAATTCTAGCTTACCGCTCGAGTTACATTAACATGCATGAGTTCAAGTGGCACATCTTATAAAAAGTACCGGGGAAAATGCCTGAAACTGGCTCCATATGATTCATTTCAGTCAACAGAACTGATTAAAACGCTAGATTTGGTTAAAAAATATTTAGTTCATTATCTTTTAATGGGAGTACAAATATTTCTGTTATTTCAAAAAAAATATTTTCTCATATTAACCTTTAGATTGATTTGAAGATACGAAATAATGCAACGATTAATGCAAGTATGTTATAAAACACAGATACACGAAAGTTTCACAAGTATCATTTTGTAATTTTTTATTAAACCCTAATATACTCGTAGGTTACAGGGTGTTTGGCGGAGAAGAGTATTTAGAACCAGTCCTAAAATATTTTCTGTCCTCCGTCCAAAGGTACCAAATAGGTAAATCATGATAATATTTAATAATTAAATCTTGTAATTTCTCCAATCATCTTGACGAATTCATTACCTACATTGGCTGGAAAAACTAATCCATAGCGTAACCAGGCAGTTTTAGATTTAATAGCTATCATAAAAAATAAAAATTATCAGTGGACACCACTGTGCCATTGATCCTTGATAAAACTTTACACTACGTGCCAATATATCGTCACTCTAAAGTCTTCTCTGAAGCTTATAATATCAAAGTGAGCCAATGTTAGTACAGCTTATGTCGTGCATTTCAGGCCATGGAAGACTTGAGCTGATGAAATGGGTTTTCAAGCCAAAGTTCATATTGTTTTGTTTATATTTCCAGGCGTCTTAGTTACTTTGTTATATAGTGAACGGGTCGATGATTTTAATTCGACGTGCGCTTGTATACTGTAGAATTGCGAGTGACGGATTTACGTGTATTGTATGGCAACTTACACACAGTCATGTCGCATCCTAGTAAAGGAATTTGCATATGTAGATAGCTATGGACCAACCCAATTCAGTCGTTTTTTTTTTTTGCATTTTCCGAGTTCCGTTTCCATTACGTCAAAACTGAGAAAGAGAAAAGTACTTAGACAACGTTGTTTGTCCAGCTGTGATAGTTAGAGCTAATAACAACAAATACTAGGATTGGATTTAAATAAAAATAAAGAAGCGTTCCCATACAAAAATATTGATTTCTACTCGATTTTATCTGTAGGTAATGGTTTAATTCGATCTTTACGGTAAAACCACTGAAATATATGCTTTTATCAATATATGTTTTGTTTTATTTTTATCAAGGTAAAAACATAATCGTGGCAATAATCCCGTTATTACTATTAATTTAAGTGTTTTAAACCATTGAAACTTTTACAGAACATGTAGGATATAGATAGTTACGTACAGTGACCGGCATAAAAAAACAAGTTCTAAAATCCGAACAAATGCACATAGCAACGAACGTATTCATTCATCAGCATGCAAATACTGTTAGGCCGAAATTGCATCACTCCGTCTCTCACACGCGTTGGACACCCTCACTCATAGTCACAAGTCGTATTATACTAACTGGATAAAACTTCGTCCTTCGCTAGTAGTAGGCAAGGGAATCGAACCAGGGACCTTTGCGCCGCAGGGAGTCGCACAACCACTACGGCAATATGGGCCGACCATAAGAAAGACAGTAACGTGTTTCCAAGGGTACGTGACTAGGAAGGTTACCTATGTCGTCGAATTCAAGTCTCTTCAACTGTTAAAGTCAAGCCACGGCATTCATCATACACACACAAATCACACCTATATCCCTGGCGGGGTAGGCAGAGCGTTAACGACCGAAAATTGAAGGATATTTGAGATAAACCAGAGTCGTTTCAGATAAACCATGTATCACTATAGTGACAGGTTGTCAGCCTGTCGCATAAAATTGTAATACACATGAAACCCTCGAGTCCCTTAGTCGGCTTCTACGACACCCACAGGAAAGAAATGGGGAAAGATTCATCATTTACTACGTCATTAATACGTCTCAAATAAAAAGATGTGAAGCCATTATAAAAAATATTAATAACATACCTATTTTTATCATTCCATTGAATGTTGAATGAATAGCTGGATATAAACTTCTGTTTTCAAACTATGGCGTCCATGGTGAGTCTATTGTCCGTTGGGAGAATGCTTTTGTTTCCAAATTTATATCATTTTCAACGAGCAAGCCACACGGTGACAATAAACTTTTATTAAAACTAGAACAAACTATAATCTCTCTGGTGCACTATTTTTGAATTTTCGCATGCGAAAGTCTGCTAATAATTGGATTTATATTACACGTTGTACGGGTTGTACTACTCAAATCCATTCATAAATACACACTCTAGTCCTTAGCAATAATCAATTCAAGTAGTAGAAACTGTGGTAGGAATCGGTGATTAGACCAGTGGAATGTTACTAACTTCCGTGTAAAATTTGAGAATTCACACTTTCAGAGATTGTGCTCTTGAACCATGTTGTTGGTATTTATAAAACTAAATTAATGAAATTGTTCACACAAAGGTGGCCACTGTCAGTAAGTACTGACAGCTAATAGCTAAGCTAAGTAGCTTCATTCGACAGAGCGAGGTGAGTTGCATCCTTGCATTTAATTTTGCCCTCGCTGACGGACCTGCAGAATTTGTTTATTTTTACCAGGATATTGGCAGAGGAAATGTGAAGATTTTTTGATGTAATTACGAGTTGTACTACTAACTCTCACCAAATATCCACTTAGATAATTAAGGCCCAGGTGTGAAGTTTTGCTCCAAGGAGGTTACATACCTACTCATACATCACTGTCATTAATGAGCCTCCTTTAAGATAGGCTAAGATTAGGTAGGATATAGGATAGGCCTTACGCAAGTTGTAGCTAGATGGGAGTGACAGAAGACTATAAATTTTGGGCTATATTTAGTCAAGGGATTATTGAACCTATGGTTTCGCCGAGGCCGCGTGAAACACATACCTAGTACATAAATCGTATAAGGTAACCTTGGGCGGTGAGACGGATACATATCATCATTATTACATAGTATAAAGCAAAGTAACTTTTCGCGTCTGTATGTATCTATGTATGTTTGCCTAAATCTTTAAAACTACACAACGAATTTTGATAAGTTTTTTTAATAGATGGAGTGATTCAAGAGAAAGGTTTTACTATACGTAAAATATTAAATTCACTTCATTCATTCATTCAATTTTACTATACGTAAAGCAAATACTTGCGGGAAAAACATCTTAACTCACGGGAAAATGAGTTGCAGTGGGCGCAGCCGCTGGGCGGGCCGCTAATTGAGATATATATGTTAATACATTTAACTTCAATGCATATTTGATACTTAGAGACTATCAGACAGATTTTTTTTACTTTACTAGACCAAATTGTAAAACCTATTTTGTTTTGCAATTTTGAAAATATTTTCGTTCTTCACAAAGCTTCCTTCCTATCTGTTTACATTCCCTAAACCTCACGTAGTACGGAAAACGTGATGTTTGGTGGTGGACCCAGCAAATCCTAGTTACAGCAATAATAGTATAGATTTAAAGTAAAAATAGTATAGATTTTTTCACCTACGTAGAGCAGTAGACTGCTATAGTGTAATATGTTGTGTGTGATGATGAGATAGTACTGAATTATCATTTCAGCGCTGATTCCATACAAAGTATTTAAATACCGCTGCCATTTTATATGTTACCTATTGAAAACTATATTGACATACCTACCGTATCTATAAGTGATTATTCAATTCAATTCTGTTCGAATAATTTTGAAACGTTTGAGTTCCCCTTCTTACAAGCATGCTCCTTTATAGTGTCGTCGAAGCTTTGTCAACTCCGATAAAATTGTAAATTGTATTGGTATGGTATTGTGTAAAATTTAAAAGATGCACTTCACGAAAACGTATTAGCAAAGAATACTCACTATAGCTATACGCTGTATTAGGCATACGGAACGCCTATAAGTGACAGTTTTTATTACGGACTATGAAATTAACCTGAATTCTTTTTCTTTACACAGTTTCCAGGATTTGTATCTTAGCGTAAATAGGTGCCGCCATTTATGTCTTTTGCGGAACCAAATCAGTACTTGCAATTTTCGAGAATGCTCCAGATAAGGAAATGGTCCACATGGAAAATGGACGGAAAGCCGAGGCAACTAAGTAATCCTAAGTATCTAATAGTGGCTTAATAAGCTTGTATTGTCCGACTGTTTAGCAATGGCCTACCACTTCTCAATCTATTCTGTTCTGTCTAGGTCCCAAGTGCCCATATTTGCTAGCATCTAGCTCGTCGCGCCACCTACGACAGAGTCTTCAGCGGCTTCGTCGCAATTTTCTCTCTTTTCCACAGATTTTCTGGCATCAGCAAATATGTAGTCGCATTATATCTAGGCGACACGTCAGCGAAGCAGAAGGCCGCAGAAGACTGCTACGTTAGTAGCGCCATGATAAGACGCACGCTAATGGTGGTGTCGTGAGACACTTGCATTTCTTCTACGTCTGTGTGTAGTCTTCTGTGGTTCCTACCTTATTTTTAACCCCTGGGAATAAGAAATTTTTCGGCATCAAAGACACCCTCCTCTTAAATCACCATCTATTTAAAAAAAAACTGCACCACAATCCGTTGTGCAGTTTTAAAGATTAAAAATATAGAGACAAACATGGAAAGCGACTTTGCTTTATACAATCGGGTAGTAATGATAATCGGTGATATAAATGTGTGAACATTTGCTACAAAAGCAAACACATCAGTTGCTAAAGTTAAACAGAGCGATAACAAATTATTGACGCTTGGTGTAATCGGATCTGCACGAGTCATTTACACTTTCATAGAGAAATCAGAATCAGCCATAGCAGACAACAAAACAGGGGAATACTTTTAATGAACCAAATTGAACAAGACAGAACACAAAATACACTGGTATATATTTTTATTCAAGTCAAATTTTTGGCTTCTTTTTTTTTAACTTAACCCAAGGGACACAGGTTGTGCGGTTCGCTGAGCCATGCAGGAATAATTTGTATAAAAAGTTGAACTTGGATGGTTAAGGTTAGGTCTAAATCTGTCTTATTGATGATAACTATTAACTGGATTAGACTTGTAGCCGAAACCCTTAAATGCAAGATGAATCTCGAAATACTTCAGTAACCAGGCTTTCTACCGGGTGTAAGAGACAGGACAGTCCTCCAAATACTGATAAGTGTGCATGCAGAGCATATAACTGAACAACTCTCCTCTAGGAACTACTTTTTCAACCGCCTGCCATAAGGCTTCTGGCAAGCTCAGAACGGTTCGCTGAAAAACCTTTAAACATGGTTGTGTAGCAACCGCCGTCGAAGTAATCATAGACAGCCAGCGGCTACGGCCATCCGAAACACGGAGCCATCTTTCTTACCGACAATCTGGTGGTTTAGCCCGCAATGTCCTATCCAGACTGGGAACGAATTCACGAAGTGAAAGTAACCTTGTGAGTGACCCACCGGTAATGTAATCCGCAACTTTTTGCAACACCAGGCAGTCCCACTACTACTGCGCTACATTGGTCGTCAAATGATATGAGCCTGACTGTACTAGTTAGGTTTACGTACCCATACCACACCCAGCATATAGATTTACCGATTCACAAATTTTCATTCAGGTCACGTACTGCGATTTCCTAATCCGATGTAGGTGCTAAAATCCCTTACAATCAAAATCTATTTCCAAACCTCTAAAAATAAAATATAATGATTGGTGTGTGATTGAATCGACCCACATTCTTTCGGAATCGATTTATTGCAATAAATACATATATACACATATCGCGTTTCTATACCCTGCAGGGAAGGCACAGCATTATTGACCGCAAAATTACGGTCGCTATCACATCGTCTGAGAAATATTTGAGGGTAGTTTTAGATTTTGTCGCGTCATAGTAGATACAAGTTGTCAGCCTGTGGCCTAAAATTGCAATACACATGCAATCTTTAGGTTGCCTCTTACAAAACACACGTGAAAAATGGGGTGTTGCTATTATAATCCGGCATAACTTGGCTTAAATAAATACTAATGTGAAAAAGTTCTACATGTGTTGAAGGTCTGTTTGTCTCCGTTAACTTTAGGAGAGTTGAACAAATGAAAATCTAATAGGTACAAACACAGCGACTTAAATACATAATGTGAGAAAAAGGTATTTTGGGAACCTACGATTGTAGCCCCGAGGCCATCAAATCTATGCCGGTCACTAAAACTATAAGACATTATAACGGGTTTTACCTCACGGTAGGGATATATCGAGCACCCAATATTGCGGTGATGTTGCAATCGCCATGATCACGGGTAAACTATGCGGGTCAGCTTGGTGGGTAGCTAGGGCTCACCCGGAAATAATTGATAACCAATCAATTCCCAATCATGCTATTGGGGCGAGACTGGGCTTAGGAGTTGTTCTGGGAAGAACGGATCGGACTGTTAAGAAAACAATACTAACGGAGAATAAAAAAACCTGAAAAATACTAATCTACCTATAGATGAATATACATTAAGACATGGTCGTTGAAAGAGTCGAGTGAACATCTTATTTTTTCTATATTCTGATTTCAAATGCTTTTAAATGGCGAAGACTTCTTGGCATAAAAAGGAACGTGACTGATAGGTAAGCTACCGAATTACGTTCTGTGAATTGGGTAAATTATTAGTTTTCCTAATATTTCATTGATTGAATGGTGATGATTGTGCACACGCACACACACACGAATCATGCCTTTTCCCCTTGCAGGGTAGGCGAATTGTAAATAATAGAAATCATTAGATTCTACTTAACCGCACAACCACAGGGCAGCCGCAGACTTTGTCAAATGTGACGATGGCCGTATTTTCACGGCCGTTAGCGCTCTGCCTACCCCACATGGTATAAAGGTGTGATGTGTGTATGTATTTTTGCCTATTTCCAATTTTGGTTGGTTCCACGTCAAATCCCCTAGGTTAGTTAGCCGACCCCGACAGAGAATGTGATAACGCAAGGAGAATGATGTTGTTATAGGTAAAATATCTAGTGTTACAATGCTGCAATATACTGTAATAACGAAAACAGTTGTTTTTCGAACTAAGTGGAGTTTGCTACTTTCAACGGTAATTGAGATAAGACTTGAACTCGTATCGCAAAACAAAAACACCGAACTTCCGGAAACTTTGCGTACAGTCGAACTAAGAGAGGAACAATAAAATTCCATTTTTAAGCTTATTCTTATAGATATCATAGCCATCGTGCCGCTGGCCGAAAAATGTGATGTACGATTTAGCAAAAATTGCTTCATTTTGAAAAGTTTAGTAATCATTATTGCTTTAAAACGTTACAGTCTAAAAGACGTAACGTGAAATTTCGAATCGTTCGAGCCAACTTGAGAGACTGTACGAGGTGAGTATGTAATGCTAACAATTCTCATGGGAAACGCATTTTAAAACCGAGTTTAAAATTCAGTTGTAATTTAAAGGCTATTTTCCAAAATTTGATCTTATTGCAGATTCGGTTCAGAAGCAAAAGCAGAAGAGTCTCCATTTAACATGGGCGAATGTATGTGCTCGTATCAAAGAGCTGATATAAATAAGAAGTGAACTTAAAAAATAATGCTTCTTTTTCAAATAGACAATAAATCAATTACATGTTCTTTTTGTTAATGTGTTGAAGAACGACCATTAGCACCAACTAAACCTTTTTACAAGTGAGTTGTGGTTGTACCACAGTACCACAGTTCTGGCCTAACAGTTTGGAATTTGCTCAGAGAAAGGCCGCGAGGTATTTTTAAATTCGATTATGTTAAACAACATTCCATATGTTTAGTGATCCATGAAATTGACGGCTTGCGAAATAACCAATTAAAATTCTTATACCAAAGCCAACTTTGACCAAAATGCAATAAGTAAATAAGTAGGTACGCATACTGTTATGAAAACCACAAACAGATTTCGCGGTAGTAATTAAACTTATAAAGACAACTTTCTTTTATAAGTATTCAACTGTTTGCATATATGCGCGTTTGAAAAGAACATTCTGAAGGATAAAAATATAAAGTCCAGCGCTTTTAAATTCATTTTATCGTTTGTATTTTATTTTCCAAGCGACTATTTTTTAACGACATAGACTTTTCGAAGCTAAGTATGTACCTATTTGTTTTTTTAAACCACTCGTAGTTTTCTCTACAGTAAATAAAAAAAATGTGAACACACATGTAGGGTAAAGAGGTCATTCAAGATAGCTGTGACGTTAATGGGCATCATGCATTCATTCCTATACTTAAATTATGTTCTTTACTGAAAACTTTATTAATCGCGAAAACGCTCTACTATGACAGTTACTGCATACCGTAGAAAATATAAATAGTACTAGAGTGCCATACTCTAGGACATTCCATATGGAATATGGAAACCTCGAGTCCCATTGCACGTCACACACATGAGGCTGCATTATGAAGGCGGGCGGCAAAGGCGATATCAGGACATTATCAACCAGCCAGTGTTGCCGCGCGGCTGACGAAGCACGCACGCGGGCCGCACTCGTTTCACGCGCCGGCAAAACGCGCCGCGAGTTCGAAATTTAAACTTTTGTGTGTTCCATTTGGTAAGTTTCGTACTGCCTTTTGTAAAATTAATAGGAAAAGGGAAATACTGGCCGGTATTTAGTGAAGAAATAAAAAATAAATACGTGGTTTCGTTTAGTAGGGAATTCAAAATTCGCAGAAACACTGATTTGCACGGAATACGTATGACAATTTTCGCGGAAAATCTTTGATGTCAAAATATCTGGAATTCCACGACTGAACTTTAAGCAGGTAGGTAGGTAAAATTAAATTCTTGTAAATTCTGGCATTAAGCATAGCAGAACATTAATTTTCCTGTCACAACGCGTAATTTTTTATGCACAGGTTCTAAGATCTAAGTTATTTCCCTACGCCTTGTAGTGTTATTATTTTAATTAGTACTTATGTCATAAGCGTCATTTTAGTCTTGGTCTTGTTTTTAATTGGCAGTTAACATTTAACCTTAGCTTGAATGTTTACTTAAATGCCTACCTAGCTAACTCTAATGAACTAGGTAGTTAATTAACTGAGGCTATTATGAAATAAAATTTGTTTATGAAAAAAAATGTTCGTGTAGCAGGTAGTTTAATAAGCATAGGTATCCGATATATGTATGTAGGTATAACAGTAAAGGTTTAATATAATAAAAAATAAACGATTCACCAACAACCAATGAAGTGTTTGAACCAAATATAAATTTCAGTACATACTTACCATTTCGTACATACCTACTATGCCGTGTGATGCCGGCTTAGAATAGCATCACCCCACATCCTTCCCGCGGGTGTCGTAAGAGGCGACTAAGGGACTCGAGAGTGTTGGTGTATTACAATTTTTAGGCGACAGGCTGACAACCTGTCACTATAGTGATACACGTTTTCTGAAACAACCTTAGAAAACAATCCTCTAAAATGTCAGACGTGGCGATAGTGGCCGTATTCTTACGGCCGTTAACGCTCTGCCTACCCCGCAAGGGATAAAGGCGTGTTATATGTATGTATGTACCTACCTATTTCCTCAATTTATTGGCAACTTTGTAAAAGCCACATACTTACACTCACTCCGAGTAACTTTGGCGTCAAGTTTCGAATTAGATTCTTGCCTAAAAGTAAAGTTACAAAGTAAGTACAAAACAAATTTAATTCTAAGACAAAAGTTACACATATCTAATCTAATTTAGCCTGAATTAGAAAAAGTTATCCAAGCCCAAACCAATCAGAATAGTATTGTCGATTTCACACAAAATTTTCGGGATAAAAACGAGGTTTTAACTTAGGTTTTGTGCGAAAATAAAGTTGAGGGAAGTTTTAGCATCCATAACTAGCCGAACTCCAAGTTTGACGGCGTTTGTTCGGAGAATCAGCGCGCATACAACGGCATGAGACTTTCGTGACTAAAAAAGGCTCTAGTTCCACACACGTGTCCACACTGTGCACGGAAGTTTATTGCCAAAATAGGCTACAATAGCCATCTCCGGGCGCATCAGCTTAGATTTCTGGATTCGAAGATCTGATTATGAGTCAAAGTGGTCGCCATGGCCGAAATCGGTCGGAGAGATCATCACCACATGATGATGATCATCACGTCTATAAGGTGTAAAAAACAGTAAACCAGTCTATGAAACTAAACAACTTTTCTAAAGAACAAGAAACATTTGCTATAATGTACTATCCCACTGAGTCAATCTCTCTTTCTTCTCGTGTGGGACTCAATGAACCCTAGAGTCAGAATTTTACGGATAATCGTATTGTATTGTATTGATTGTATTGTTTTCAGTCAATTGTATGGGGAGCTTCAGTTTTTTCCGTATTTAGACCTATGTTCCTTGGGTAAAGTGGTTCGGTTTCCAGAGCTGGTTTATTTTTTTATTGCAGTACATTTTTTTGTAAGTATACCTTGGGCCAGCGCACATCTGATGCTATTTGATATAACAATAAAAATAAAGTGGATGACGTGGCATGAGCAAACGACTCCGGTATCGATGTGAGCTGTCCCGCTATCAGACCCTTATTGACTTTATTTCAATTACTTACAATACACTTCATTGGAAGATACAACAAATCTCTTATAAGGGGGAGGAAATATGAAAAAAAAAAATTACCCCCCATACAAAATGTACCAGCCGACTGAGACAGGTTGTATGTGAAGTATTTTTTTTTATATTTCGACCTATGTTCCTTGGGGAAAGTTGTTCAGTTTCATTGGCTGGTTCACCCCTTGAAAAGTAGTTAGTACTCTTTGTAACACTCTGTATAGTAAGTTATTTTTCGCAGTAAGAAACCTAAATTCGCGGAATTGGTTATAATATAACCAATTGCGCAAAGTTTACATAAGTAGCATTTATTGACATATGAAATATTATTTCATCATGAAAACGTTAATCGTTATTGTAAGACACATGTGAAACTAGATATTTCATTAATTTACAATGATACCATTATAAACAAATCATATCTCTACTTTGTAAGAAAATCATGAAAGAAAGTGTATATTTTTGAAAGGGTTTTCTTGTATGTAGTTAGGTAAATTTTACGTAAATGATTGTTTGTCTCGAAGACAGTAGCTTTGAATGGTAGGTACTTAGGGTCCAATTTTACTTTAGTACTTACTATCAGCAACACATCAACTTAAGGATTCAAGGAACCCAGCTATTTTGGTCTCTGTTAATGAATTTATGGAGAATTAGCTTATGATGGTCCCTTGAGAATAGCCTTTTCATACAAACGTATTCCCCTGTTTTCTTCTCGGGCAGGTAGAGTTATAATTCTTTATTTATTAAAATGAGGCTTACTAGAGGCAGGCTCCTAATACGGAAAAAAAGCATTTTTATATTTCTATGGAAAAAGAAAATTGCTCTTATTTTCTTCGGGCATGATAGGCCTTAACGTAATAAAAAATAATTGTAGCTAAAAAATTAATATTCGGAAAGAAAACAAGGGAATACGTTTGTATGAAAAGGCTGAAATCACGAGGGCTCTTAAAGGGGTTAGGTGGATGTGCTCAAAATATAGAGCTAAAAATTTCGGAACCTACTACAGTTTTTATAGAAATGATTATTATCGGTATATAAAAAAACATTTACCAATTACCTTTTAAACCAAAAAACGACTTAGGTCATTAACCTTTCAATCATTTTGACCCATTTCAAAGACTATTCCTAATGTCCTATTATCTTTCCGGCTTGAAGCCTTCGCCCTAAAAGTGGAATTCTTCGCAACTTTGTAATAATACATAGTAGTAAAAGCGATCTGTTAAATTAGACCAATAAATTATAATTAAAGCCACAGTCACAGTCACTACCTAAAACTTTTCCTCTTACTTTAATAATGACAAACACTCCGGGTACAGCATAAACACGATTTAAAAACAGTAGGTACACAAAAAAGGTCAAACCTTTATCTTACCAGCGTGTTATCTCTCTCTCTCTTTTCGTTTGGGACACCGTGTCGTGCTACGAAAAGAGAGAGAGATAACACACACAAGTAAGGCTAACCCGAACTCGTGATATAAAAATACTGTAGTCATAATAAATTATTTGTTAATAAAAAAAGGACGTATTTATTTCAAATAAAACGTTTATGGTTTGAGTTTTTGCTCGATCTTGCAGCAGGAGTCAGCAAGGAGTGGTGATTAAATCTTTACAAGATTTTGTTTACAATAGTCATCTATTGAAATCTCAATTTGCAACGGGTGGTATATGAATCTGTCAGTTGATCGAGGTACTTAGTTGCAATTTCATTGGCTTGTTAAGGTCGTTGTACTGCTGATTACATATACTGTGGTCCAGGGCCTCTTGTGCAAATAATTATCACGACTCCGTTTATTGAAATAGCTTCGAATAAACAATAAAATGCAAAGTTAATTAATTTTCATATTCGCTGCGACTAATTTGTTTTTTGTTTATGAATAGAGTTAGTTTCAAATGAGATTGCTATCGAAGATGAAAAGCTACATTTTTTTTGGTGTAGGAAACTGAGGCATTAAGTAATTTTATAAAACCTGCAGCGTTTAGTCTCCAATCTTTAAAATCCAAACTGGCAGTATACATTTGGAAGAAAAGAACAATTAAAATGCATTATTCTTATACTGAATTTGGACAAAAAATTGTTGTAAAACATAACATAAATTATACTTGATTGCATATGAAACAAGAAATGGACACAAAAAGAAAACAGAGGTAAGTAAAATGTAGGCGATCAGGAAAAATGTAATATTGACAAACAAATACTTTGGCTGTGTTACTAAAAATGGTTTCTTTATGAAAAAAGAACCAACCTCTAAGCTACTAAGTCAAACCATCAAATTAATATCCTGTATAACTAAATTAAGTTCTGAAAATGTCTATTGCACACACGAGAAGTGAAATGCTATGCGATGCATTCGCTGAATGCAATACTAAAATTGGCATTTAATTCAATAGACCATGAATTAGCTTCATACTGTGCACCTGAATTGAGTCGGGCTAATTTTAGAAACTGAGCTGATTTGTTATTATTTTAAGCTGTTTGAGCGGCTTACAGCAGCTATTAAGCGGTTTTTGGTTCTAAGCAAAAGTAGCTTCCTTTACTGAAAAAAAAGTCAACTACTATATCTCTAACTTTAACTAATATCTAAAAGTGTGAGTGAACCAGTCAAAGAAACTGCATAATTTTCCCCAAGAGACATAAGTTAAAAATAAGAAAAATATTAGAGCTTCTATATATAAATTATCCAGTATGGAAAAAAATTTTCAGTTTCATTGGCTGGTTCGCCGCTCAAAATATATGCAGTAATTTTTTTCCATCCTGCATTTATGTACGGGTTTCAGGAGGTTAAATTGAGTGCGATGTCTATCCTAATCTAACATAGTTCCTTCATCAGCTAGAATGAAAGCGAGTGGAGCTCCCCAAATTGTAGCCATCAATTTATGTCACTTCTATCCTTACATTATCTACACCCTTAGATCGATCCACGTTTTTTACATATTTTTTTTCTGCTTTTACTTAGACCGACGAACAAATGCAGTATTACTGTCGGTATCACCTCTCAAGTTATCATTTAAAATCAAAGTCAAAGTGAAAGTTTATTTATGCAATGTAAAGGATAAAAAAATCCGATATCCGGATGCGACCCGTCATTGTAAAAAAACAGCAATCTTCAAGAGATAGAAAACTTCCTGATGGAAAACCAGATGAGTAAAAAAATGAAGGAACCGATTTGCCTTGATGTTTCATCTCGAATCGGCTCAAATTATATTTCTTAAACTATACTACCTCGAGGCTGGCAGGTTAATCAAACCACACGTCGTGTAACATTAATTAAATACTGTCTGCTATTAATAAAAGTACATACTTACAATGAACCCATAGGTACTGACTGTTCTTAATAAAAGTATAAAGAACCAAAATAAGTGGAAAAATTACCCACTCGAAAAAAAAGTGAGGTTTCTTCTAAGAAGCCTTTGTATATCATGCATTTGTCATATTTCTGTGACAAACAGTAACTTAGACATCTTTGACGTCATTAAGTGAGTAGATCCTAAACAATAAATGGGTACCTACCTAAGTACTTCATTTTATCACAAAACAAGGGTCAAACCCACTACCTTTTGCGGAGGGACCACAACAGAGGCAAAAACATTGATCAATCGGGTCGGTTCTGTCACTCATTTAGTTCAGACTTTTTGTAGAGTTTCCTAAATCCACCTTTCTGAAATAACCACATTAAGTGTAATGACGATAATAAACGTATTTAAGTAGGTGTTTCAACACTCCGTGATAGAAAAGAAAATGCCCAGAGTTGCCAGCTGTGGCGGTAATATTAAAAAATATGACTCCTCTCCTCAATTTGCGGTAATGAGCCCATGCAAATCTAAGGCTATACGTAAGTAGGTACTATTTTTCGCATAATAAGTAACTATTTAGGTAGCATCTACCAGTAATTTGTAGCAGGTATGTAGAAGAAAGGTAAACTTACCTATCTGATTTTTGACGTGTTTTCTCATTTCTATTACTTTAACATGGCGCACCTCAAACCAGCCAGTGTTTCGAGCGTTGTAAAGAATATACTACTTGATAAATGATTTTTTCCTACGCACCTTCCGACCTTTGCCCTCTGAAGAGGACAGCCAATACTTTATTTTTATTTGCCTGGATTTACCGGCCAAAATAAAATATGAAAAATACGATCGCAGCCGACGTATCCTTTGCTATAAACGGTTATGATATGATTGGGAATCCAAATAAATAGACGTTTTGCAACTATGTATAAAATTGTAGACTATTTTGTTTGATCTACGAGTAGCACTTGTAGAACTATATGTATGTCCATCGAAACATACTCTTTGTAAACTGTATCACACCGTCACATTGTGCTCATCTTGAATATTTTATACCTATTTCTATTTTGTTTAAATATTTTATCTAGGCTCATAAATTCTGTGAATAAAGATGCAGACGCATGGCAAGGCACAGCTTTCATAGATAGTCTCGAGCCAGCCCTGGCTTATCCACTAGGCTGAGTAGGCTTAAGCCTAGGGCGGCAGATTTTGGGGGGCGGCAAAATTCGACAAAAAATAATAATAATAGTTAATATAAAATATTAATAGTTAAATTAATATTTTTCCCTGATCATTGATTATTCAACACCAGATCTAGCACACGTGGATCAACTTACTCTTGTCGATAGATATTAAGTATGTTTTAAATACAGGCGAATCTTTCACACGATTTCTCAAATTAATGCCGTCAGTCGGGCATAAGGCTGAAGAAATGTTTTCTGCCGTTATTACGGAACTCAAAACGCTAGGAATAAATATTGAAGACCGTCGTGGACAGTCCTATGATAACGCGGCGAACATGTCTGGCGTATACAACGGCTTACAGGCAAAGATTAAAAACGAAGCGCCTTTTGCCGATTACGTGCCTTGTTCTGCACAATCTCTAAATTTAGCGGCATGCGCTGCTGCTGAATCGTGTACAGAGGCTTGTCGATTTTTCATGCTACTACTGGAAATTTACGTTTTTTTTGCAAGCTCGACACATCGCTGGCAAAAATTAACGAGTACGATCGGAAAAGGCAATGCCCTGAAAAGAGTGAATCTGACACGTTGCGTTGGTCAGCTAGTTTGACGCGTGTTTGAGAGATTCTTGACACAAAGTTCTAGAAACTTTGGAATTAATTAAGGACGATTCTACTGAAAAACCTGTAACTTGAAACGAAGCAGCGGGAATACTTTCTAATTTAGAAAAACTGGAAACGGCGGTAATGGTTGTAGTGTTCAATGATTTTTTGCAAAGAATAAATCAAGTAAGTAAATGTTCAAATTCAGTCTTCCACCGTAGATTTGGTAACCGTTGCTGATCAATATGAGTCACTGCGTCAGTTTTTTGTATCCCAACGAGAAAATTTCAAATATTTTGAGGTAAAGCAATAGACCTAAGCGTATGCAAATAATACGGTAAAGACATGGGAAAGAGACAGCCGAAAAGGAAGAGAAAATTTGACGAAACACCGGAAGAGCAAAATATAATGACTGCGAGTGACGCATTCCGCGTAAATACGTTTCTCGTCCTCGTAGATAGGCTAGTAAAGATAGGCGTATGCCAGTTATAATGAAAAATTTACATTTATTACCAAAATAGACGAGTTAGACATACACAATCTCACAGAAAAAGCACTTTCGTTAGAACAAACATATCCTAACGACATAGAAACGGATATAGTGCAAGAAATTGAAAACAGTCTGCGACATTTTTATGTATTCGAGCTTGTCGTCAAGTCATCGGTTCGACGACAAACGACGACAACCGCATACAATTGACAACATCCGACGAGAACCGACAACAGGTTCGGATGTAAGACTGTTTGCGACATAGGTGTGGCTGGGACCACCTAATAGTATACCTTCAGGCCAGGCAAAAAAAACGGCTGAGGTGAAGCCGGATGGGATGGGTTGAGGGGGCGGCAAAATTTGAATAGCCTACAGGCGGCAAATGTGCTAAGACGGCCCTGTCTCGAGCAACATATTTAAGAGATCAATTTATATTGGATGTTTGCCACCTGGGTTCATCGGGTCGTTGGACGACTCGGTGTCACACTG
The DNA here is from genome assembly GCA_029255805.1 of Keiferia lycopersicella. Taxonomy (NCBI): domain Eukaryota; kingdom Metazoa; phylum Arthropoda; class Insecta; order Lepidoptera; family Gelechiidae; genus Keiferia; species Keiferia lycopersicella. The sequence continues at coordinate 8,052,751 of JARACZ010000009.1, read as the reverse complement.
GAAAAGAAAGATTCCACCGTTCACTTCTGTTGATCTCTCAATGCCAATTTTGTCACATAGTGAGACGCGTACATTCAGGTTTTTTAAATTGATGAGCCAATATTTTCAAACTTACCTTCAGTCGCTTTCATTCCACCTTTCTTGTTACTCTATCTAAGTTGTTTCTTCTAACAAATAAATATGAAAGACCCTTATACAAGGATCAACTTGTATACCCTATACAAAATGATCCCTTTTACATATATACACACACACACACAAAATCACGGCTTTATCCCTTGCCTCTGCCTGCCTGCAGGATGTAAAAAAAAAACAATTGAAGATAAGTAAGGGATGAACCAGTCATGAAACTGAACAATTTTCTCCATAGGTCGAAATACAAAAAATAAATTTGGACCCATACAAAATGTACCAGCCAACAAGTTCAAGTACCTTGGGGAAAGTTCAGTATCATGCACTGATTCACCTGAGAATATTTGCGGCCAATATTTTTACACCTTACATACTCCGTAATAACTCTGTGCACCTGCATCTGCCTTGCCTATTCACATGCATCTCGCTGCACCTGCAATTCGTCGCCGGTATGGCACCGTCGCGCCCTCTATCACGCTCATTACATCGCCAGCCGCCGCTGCATCCGACAAAACGACCACCATAAACTGCATAACAAACCTGGAAGTTTGTTATATGTAGACGTATCTAGATACAGTTTCGTACGCAAAATAACAGTGAAAACACTTCAGCAATGCACCTACATCAAATGATGATGAAGATGAGATGTGAATATGTGGACTTACTGCAATTTTGCAATCAAAAACACGCAAAGTGCTGTGTGATGACGGCTTAGAATGGGGAGTATATCACCCCACATCCTTCCCGCAGGTGTCGTAAGAGGCGACTAAGGGACTCGAGAGTATTACAATTTTTAGGCGACAGGCTGACAACCTATCACTATAGTAATACACATGTTTTGTGTTTGGAAAACAATCTTCAAGAATGTCAGACGTGGCGATAGCGACCGGATTCTTATGGCCGTTAACGCTCTGCCTACCCCGCAAGGGATAAGGGCGTGATATATGTATGTATGTATGTAAAAAAGCACTGCTGCACCAACAAAGTTTTTATTTCACACCTCCATTATAGACATTACCTTAAACAGACCCAAGAATTTTCGTGCATAAAACTACAACTTGCCAAGACAAGACCCACAAAAAGCATTTAATAAGATTATAAATTGACTTATCGTTCAATCCTCGTTGGTATTTACAGAAAAAAACTCGTTTAGTAGTGTAACTTGCTCGGTACGAGAAAATTTATTCCCGATAAGAGATTAGATAGATGTTCTCCAGTGCATGCCTTATCCATTTAGGTGAAACTATGCAAAGTGTCATGTACCAGTCACTTGTAACTTGCCAGGGCTTAATTGAGAAGGTGGACTACATTCCATAAAAGTAGCCATAACTACTAGGTTCTATGGGGCATTCAATTATAATGCGCGAATAGAAAATAATGACTTAAGGTTCATAAAAGTTTATTTGCATGCTAAATGTGGTGCATATTGTATGCAATATCCATGCTAATAGATAGTGGTTAGTACTACCGTAGTACTTACCTATAGGAAACTATTCAAGGGCTACTAGCTGGGTATTTATGTCTGCCTTTTTAACACCATGATTTCTTCTTATTTCATAGTCACCTGACCCTCTGTTTGTATTTTAAGGAGTTACTTTTATGATCTTAAAAATAATACCCAAATAGGAAAACTAAACAAGTATCTAGTTACCACCAAACTTGAGATTGAAAAAATTTGAATGCAACTCTCGAATATTTCAAAAAGTTTGGTAATGAAAAAATATTGCTTTTACTTCAGACGGAAAATCGGAGTGCAGCCAAAACATTAATTGAGTCGACCAGCTCTAGACCGTAAGCGAAACGACAACGTGCTCCCTGCAATTGTTAGTCTCGTTAAGATAGCCTCGTGTTTATGTAACTACCTAAGAAACGACAATAAAGTGGTTTTCATTTTCACATATGCCGCAGGGTGTTGCGATATTTTCTCGTTCCGGTTTTTGCGTCTACATGAGTCTAGCTAGACCGCGTATCTATATATACTTACCATTTGCCGCACGGCTGCGTCGATTTTGCTGCTACTTTACATGCTGTTTAATACAATTCATGTTTCGGAAAATGTATGCACTTACTGTGCTATTCTATTATAATAGTTTATTAGTAATCATCTTTCCTATTTTTACTCTACTTTTCTTTGTCATTATTTGTTGTTTTCATTTACCTTTATCTCTTCGTGCATAGTAAAATCTAACTACAGTAACACCTTACGGCGCATGTGAAGACTGTCTAAGAGTCCCTAGCCGAGGTCTAACGACCAGAAAGTAACGTTCTACAGGCGAAAATAAGTTAGGAATAAGTATATCAAAGTTCTCCAGATGATTCAGCAAAAACTGAACAAAAAATGCAAAAATTGGTTAAAATTTTGGTACAAGATCAATATGATTCATTATTTTTAGATTTATCAAAACTTTATCGTTTATGAAGCCTAAAATTAATTCAGTGCCAAATTAGGGTAAGAGCTATTAAAACTTTGGTTCGTATTGATTTAAGTAATGGTATCAGATAATCAGAAAACTAGATAGTAAATGTAACCGACATTAATTTAATGTGTGTTATAGTCGGTTTAAAACTCCGACATCAGGGTAGGTACTTATATCGGACAACAATTCCGGATCCATGAAAGTAAAGCGGACACACACACACACATACATACACACACAAATCACGCCTTTATCCCTTGCGGGGTGGGCAGAGCGTAACAAATCGTAAAATTACGGTCGTTATCGCCACGTCTGACAAGAATTGAGGGCCCTTTCAGATGATTCATGTATCACTGTAGAGGCAGGTTGTTAGCCTGTCGCCTAAAATTATCATGCCCATGAAACTCTCGAGTCTCTTAGTTGCCTTTTACAACACCCGCGGGAAGAAATGGGGCGATGCTATTCTAAGCCGGCATCACACGGCAAATCTGATCACGGCAAATAAAAGTATCTAACTATAAGGAGTGAATCGGAATCAAAACCGATGGCTATTTTGGGAAAACAATTTAAGCTATTCTTGTCTCGAATCAGAGGTAATCGACACGAACCGTGTCTATTTTTATTTTACCGATTATTTTGTTTATGATCGCTTTTCTATCGTAATTTTATCGTCTGAGAGATACGGAAGGGTGAAAATGAAAAGGTGAAACTATCCCCAGCAACCAAACCTCAAAGATTAAAAAGAAAATGACCTTCCATAGAAAACATTCAAACGACCAAACAATTTCAAATGGGACGTACCAATTTTTTTTATAATATTAAATCCTATGTAACTTGTCCTATGTCACTTGGTAGCACCTTTTATTTCCTTGTAGGTAACATCTTACAGATCAATAAACAATCTTACTTATTCAAATTATCGTAGTAATTAATACCTGAGTATCAATTTATAATTAGTTTAAGAATCATGTTTCCAGTAGATACTTTGTATCTAAATGTACCTATATTAAAACAATAATGGTGCTTTATATATTAGTTGTCAAAATCAACACTAATTATGTTTTGCTAAGGAGCGTTTTTCAAATAAAAACACTTCTGCGAGTTTGTTAACGTACAATGAACGCCTTCGTGAGGTATCTAGTACCTACCTATCTATATCCTGAAAATAAGTTTTATTTGAAAGCTTTATATCAAGGAATTATCTTTATATCAATGTATGTAACCCCTCATCTATGCTTTCATGCGTGGGTCCGACTCGCACTTAGCCAATTTTTTCAATTCAGAATCAGAATGCTAGAATAGGTACATGTTAAAATTGTTGGTACAATATTAGTACGGTCTCCCGTACATTATTTGACTGCAAAACTTATAATGATTGTCACTTGGTGAGCACTTATTCAAAACCTATTAAAAATAATTTAATACGTTAATTAATTCCATACTTCTATATGTTGGAATTCATAAAATCTGTGTCAAAATTTATACAAAATACATGATAATTATTAAAAAAACTCCTAGATAAAACAGAAAAAACGGCATGCTTTATTTCAACATACGTCACATAACAACCAGGCGAATGTTTTCTCACAACAATCCTCCAAAACACATTCGAAACTTCTGTTCAATGTTGTTTACACGAACTTTCGATTGTATTTACTTCCGCTGCGTAGGTATCAATACATAGTACAATATTATGAAATAAAGTTTCGCGTTTTTCTGTCCGTCTGTCTGTCATGGATACCGCCAACTCCTTCTTTACCACGCAACGGATTTCGATGTGTTTTTTTTCTGTTATTAGATAGACAATAGAGTTGTTTCAACAGAAAGGTTTAAATGATAATCTATATTTTCCAAATACATTCCAAGAAAACGATTCATTCCGACGGAAAAAAGATTAGCAGCAAATGCAAACGCTGGATAGACCGCTAGTTCACAATAATAACACAATTTTTCAATAAGCTACAAGAATACCAAAGAAATTGGGGTCTCGTTTAAAAATTGAACAATCACACCGGAATTTGGTGACAAGTTAGGAGACAGCCTTCAGAGCTGGAACTATTGTGAAAACTGTGCAATGCGTTCAATAGCCATTCATTCGCCGTTTAATTTTCATTCCATTCTATTGGCACCATTATTTTATTCAACTCGGAAAATATTTTCATTACTTTAGAACGAGCAGTCTTTGTCTTTTAGTTCAGCCTATGTAATATATCTATGAGTTTTATTAGATTGTATCGAGAGTAGGGTTTAGGGTTTTGGGATTGGGAGACTAATTTTTAGTCAACACAAAATTGCGTAAAAAAGCAACGTGAACTGTGAAGTTAGTTTTATATTTTCGAAACTACTTATTATTAGCAATTTATCTTACAATTTACTGCACACATGAAAAAGGTATATTAGGTTCTCTTACTTACTTATAGCTTGTAAAAAGCTTGATAAAATAAAAATAATAATTTAAATTTACCCGGCGTTTGTTACCTTCTTGGAGCAAATACTAGCGTAGCGAGTGATTCAAAAGCAGTATCCTGGAGCTCTATTTCTGAATTGAGCGAAATTCCTTGAACAAAAATCCGTCGTCTACGATTTCATTACGCATACACCAATTTTTGCGCATTTTTGAAATAGTAGAAGCTGTATTGCCATATTATTATTATTTTTTTAATTTTTTTTAATCTGTGATGGGCTTACTCTTGACCCCAATCTTACCCTAGAGCAGAGATGGGATCTACGGTGGAGCGAGCTTGCCCAGAAGATGCCTATTCACTCTAGACTTAAAGAGATTCAGGTTATATGCACTCGGAAATACAGACGCAGGCAGGGAATTCCATTCTTTAGCCGTGCGCATAATGAAAGATGATTTAAAGCGCTTAGTGCGTAATGTGGGTATTTCAACTAAGAACGGATGGTAGCCGGCCGTGCGTCTGGATGTCCGATGGAAGAAAGGAGACGGTGGTATCAGCTCATGTAGCTCACGCGCACACTCTCCGAAGTACAATCTATAGAAGACCGATAGGCAAGCAACCTTACGGCGGTGAGCCAGGCTGTGAAGCTTGGTCGCCACCAGTTTTTAAAATATCATAAACGTTTCCGTTTTACGCAAAAGTATAAGGCCTGCCCACCGACATTTCTAACAAAGTTGATTGATTTAAACACCGGTTCAAAAATGGCGATTTTAGGATTTCGCTTATGAAAAAGCGCTTTCGTAGTACGCAATCAAAAACGTACAATTCAGAAATTAAGCCCCAGAGCTCGATGAAATAAATTGGCGGGGAATAAAAGCAAAAGTCTTGACTTTGCTCTTGTGTACCACACGCATTTTTCTATTCTAACAGTGAGAAAACTATTTGGGAAATTGCGTACGCCTTTAGTCATTAGTCGTACAAAACGTTTCAAAATATTATTGACAGAATTAAAATAACTTAACGCGGAAAATCAGTTCAAGCCGAAGAGGTGAAAAATAATTTTATTATTATGAAGTCCAAGTCACGGACAGAGACTCTTTGTGGCAAACATTATTAAAACTTCAAACCAGATTCTGCAAAATAAACTAACTCAATGGCCAAGAAAATTCACTCAAGTTTGTTTTGTATTTAAATGAAATATTTAGGTACCTATCTACTCAGTAAACCGACCTTACGTTTGAGAAGACTAGACGTTTCTTAAAGACTCCATAATAACATGAGTGGAATTCCTGGGGAAAAAACAAAACACTCAGCTTTAAAATTTAAATGAAGTGATTTGATGAAATTCCAGCTAGTCTTAAATGTAATAAATGGATGACATTTAGGTTGAGCCGACGAAAGGGTTAACCTAAGCCAGGAAGCATCTTAGTTCCAAGTAGTAAGCCTAAGATACTTAATGTCTTTAGATGTACTAGGTAGGAAGACTAAGTTCCTGCATACAATAAAATTTAGGCTGCATACTTAGTATTGTTTAAATCTTTTATGATGAAAAATAAAATAATTATGATGCTCGAAAGCTAGACTAGTTTGTAAATATTTTTAGGTATGGTTTTCTCTAAATATGGGATATTCGAAACATAATTTAATTCTTTTGCAACTACAAATGCTTACGCGATTCAGCAAGCATCGGTATTTAGAGCTCTCTTTTCGCGTGGGACACCAAGTCGTCCAACGACCCGACAAACCCTAGTGTCAGAATTTTCAACCGCCTTCTACTATTAGCAGGCTTCTGACATGGTTGTGTAACGACCACCGTCTAAGTAATCATAGACAGCAACCGAGACCTACGGCTCAACGTGCCATCCGAAACTCAGAACCATCTTTCTTACGGGCTTTGGAGCTACAAGCACAACATGTCTATCTATTATCCATAGGCAACCCAAGTAAATAATGTTTATCACAACAGTCCCTATATTCATTCTCTTGGAAAACGATACCGCTATTCAACTACACGGGGGAGTTGAAACAAGAGCAATAGCATAAATTTTCGCAATACTTCTTTTGACATATTACTCGATAATATACCTGTTCAAAATGCACGAAACAGAAGGAAAGACAAAGGTATTCTAGCCAACTAATCACGATACTAGTTCACTGGACATAGGTTCACGGACCAAAATGTGACAGGTTGTTTTGCAAAGTTGATCCGATCAGAAATTCACGAAGACAATTCTGTTCATAAACCATACTGCAAGGCCTAGTATTAAAGAGGAAAAACAAAGTTAAACAAACAAACAAGCTCAAACAAAGCTGACAAAAAGTAATTTACGCGGTGAAAAATGATACAACTACGCCCTTGAACTTCTTTTACAACAAAAAAAATTACGCTGACATTTTAAATATTGTACGCGTTTTTAGAGTTGCAAATCTAGAAAAGTTTATTTTAATCGTTATAATCTAGGTAAATAAACCCTAGCGATATAGCTGGCATTATGCCTGCTAACACAATACTTAGGTAGGTAAGTACCTATTTTTGGGATTGGAAAATGTTTTTTACAAAACAAAAAAATTACAAATGTTACACCTGTGGATCATTAGTTTCCCAATAGGTACAAAAGTTTCTCATGACGTAACATATTTTGATAGTTATAGTTAATTTAAATAAACATACACGAATATATATTTCTACGTTGTCAACAAATAAACCGCATATTTCATGTGTAATGCGATGTTGAATACAGAGTCATGTTCTAATGGTTCTGATATTGTCGTTTTAATGGAACTCTCCGTCAAAATTTGTCACAGCGAGTTTAAAATGAGCAAACAGTCGTTTCTCATCCGGTTTGGCGCTGTGGCATCTGTAACCCGAATTATTGATGGGCTAAGTAATAGTGTTCCTGAGCTATGTGACTTGCTAGAAGCTTTCATGAGAAAACATTGATGGCAACAGATACTTGTCTGAAAGCACACTAAAAGTAAAAAGGATGAACAATATAACTATATATGCAAAATAGTAAAATATACGTGGTGTAAAACAATTAGCTGCAAACATTTTAAGGGAAGAACCAGCTAATGAAACTGAACAACTTTTCTTAAGGAACATAGGTCGAAATATGAAAATTTTAGTGGCCTTCCCATACACAATTACCAACCGACCAAGTAAATTTGTAATTTGTTCGTTTCGTCTTCCAAGGAACATAATATCAAAACATTTTGGATCAACTGTACAAAAAGTGTCAGCAGAAGTCATTATAGTTCAATCATTTTCAAGTTGCTTAGTTCATTGGCTGGTTCAACTCTATAGCTAATTTCAGCAAACATTTAACCTGTAATATAACACGAAACTAAAGTAAGAAACTATCGAAACCATGTCGAAACAATGCACGACGTTAAAATAGTTCTGATTCTGATACTAGCAGGCAACGATGCAACCTACTTTATAAAGTTTCCAATTCCGAACATCTAACCGAAAGGTTGTCTGTAGAGATCGCTCTTGGCAATAAGGCCGCGCATTTCTTCAGTTTTATGTATTAGGTATGTTGTTTCTTATTATACAATAATGTGTTTTTACTTGCTCTATATCTGTTTCACTTTATTTATAAGGATTTTGCTAGGAATTTGATGCAATTTTTTGTTTTGTTACAATTCATATTAACACACACAAAATCACGGTTTTATGCTGCCATACGGCGACGGTGTTAGAACTGAAGTGTGTATTAGAGAAATTAATAGTTATCAGCTTATCACGTACAATTATTGCAACACATCGGAGCCCTCAACGCTCCTTTTACGACACTCTCGGAAAGAAATGGGGTGATTCTATGTTGCTAATATAGGCACCTAGGTCAACTTTATATTCAGTTACTTGAGTACAAAGTTTAACTTGTAAGAAAAGAACAACTACGGGTAGGAATACATACAAATTGAAAAGTTCTCCGTACAGGAAAAACATCACAAGCCGTACAAAAATAACGTGTTCCATAAAAATAACTTCTAATGACAGTTAAGACTTAGCAAGAAATATACGGGATGGGTATGGGTAGCGGGATGCACCGCTGGTATTTCATAATTTAGCTCAAATTGCATGTAATTATTTAAATTTCAAAGGCCCGCTGCTCCACAACGAATTTGAAATTTATTTCCTGTCATATCGCATCCATTTCGGCATGGCCTGTTTCCGTCCCTTTTCACTGATTCAAATTAATTACTTGATGCAAAAGCCAACACCACTTTTCAGTGGTACTAGGTTTACTATATCTAATTTAACTATTTTCAGTCTTTATCATCCCACGGGCCTTTGAAGATCTTTTTTCTCTAGCCTGGAACAAATTAACATAGAACAGGTATGGACCAGTAAGTCCTGCGTGGGTGTTTTCTCTTCTATAACGAACGTCCTGTGGGCTGCGCTTTTGTAGAATTCTACGAGTGGTACAAGTTACTGTTGAGGCTAAGGAGCTTTCAGAAACATTTTACCTCGACGACCTCATTGTGAAATAAAAGCTTTGGAGAAAGCGCAGGCTTTGATATAACTCAAAAATAATGCAAACAAAATTTATTGATATACTGTTTGTTAGGCACTGACTCGTGGACTTTTATAAAAACTAGTTATTTTGTGCATCTACCTATATGAACAACAGTTGCGAAATCACAGAAACAAAATCAGCTGTGCCGTAGACAAACCAAATACCCACGTTTAATCAAGCAAATAAAGCAAATCTTGCTTGATTAAATGTGCAAATCATACATCTGTACGTGGTTTGTATGGCTATACAATAAAATTTGTTCCTGCATATTGATATTGTCTAGTATAGTAAATTCCCGTGTACCGCGTTTTAAAAGTGACTTTTCATTTCACTTATCGCTTTATTTGTGTGAAAGATTGGTAATAGGTCTTCTGTTCTGAGTGTATTAACGCAACATAACACTTGTATATAAGTGGAACTATGCCACAACATTGTTCTACAACAAGATTTCTGGAATTCGATGTTAGATGTGAAAATAAAGTGTAAATAGCTACTTTATCTTTCCGAGTTCAAACAATAAAGGATGTAGTTAATATTAACAGAAGCACTCAGCTTTTCCGGGAAACAAAAATAATGACACTCGAGTTGACCCACCCACAGCAATTTGAATATCAAAATTAATCACAACCGAAATGTCACTGTGGAAAACAGCTCCCTCAGAATAATAAATAGTCATCCTCCATCGCTCAGCCGGGATGAATTAGCTGCGATTTTTTGGGCATTAGGCTCTATGCATCGAACGGAAAAACCCGGCTGCCCAGAATAAATTGAAATATTTAGATAACTACAGATTGAATAGGTTTGACGCCGTGTGATGCCGGCTTAGAATAGCATCACCCCACATCCTTCCCGCGGGTGTCGTAAGAGGCGACTAAGGGACTCGAGAGTGTTGGTGTATTACAATTTTTAGGCGGCAGGCTGACAACCTGTCACTATAGTGATACACATGTTTCTGGAACAACCTTGGAAAACAATCCTCAAAAATGTCAGACGTGGCGATAGTGGCCGTATTCTTTCGGCCGTTAACGCTCTGCCTACCCCACAAGGGATAAAGGCGTGTTATATATGTATGAATAGGTTTGAAACGATTTAATTCTGTAACTGTAACAAAACTTGCTACTGACTGTTCTCTAAAAGGTAAAAGATACTCTCAAATTGCAAATTGTACGGCCAATCGGTTGGCAGTTTCGGTATTGTATGAACCGCTCAATTGCTTTCTGACCTGATTGAAATTCAAATCTAGCTTATCCGTTTATAGCTAAAAACTTCAACTGAACAAATTTTATTGATGATTCACCAAGAGACGGATGAATATAGAAAGAAAAAATCTAGAAAATGAAATTCCTTCCTAAGCTATGTACTCATTTACTTACTTTAGGTAATTTGGTTTTATGAGTAACAAGCTTAGTTGAAAGTCTCGCTGACACGATCCAGACTAAAGTTTCTGTGGATTTTTTAAGACAAACTCTTGGTACCAGACTGATGGCAAATCTTAATCAAAACCTTGAAAGATCACTTACCGAAATTAACTAAATCGTATTAAATTTCGAATTGTTCCAAAATTGGAGTTCAGCTTTTCTTACTTTACTAAGTTTCCAAGTTTTGCTATTATTATACCTGATGGGTAAAATTTGTAGGAGAATTTTCATTTTAAATTTAATAAATTGACGGCATTTTTTCCGTTTCATTACCTACTTTCCTTTCACCTCGAATCAATTCTTACGCATCAACGGAGATCGACATTGATGGATAGGTAACAAAATTAGCAGATGATTCCTTCGTTTTTGATCCGTTACTTCAAGCTTCAAAGATTCATAATTTATTTATTTGCGCTCATACTCTCCTCATTATTTCAAAAATATATTACTGTAATAAGTTTATGAAACGAAAACAAGCGGCGCATGAGTGACTGCACAACTTCTGCCAACTTTTTAATTAAATTCTCAGATTGTTCACGATTGTTACGTCTAAGAATAGTATTCAGCGGAAAAAATGGATGAAATTTCAATTTTTTGCGTCGAAACAGCCGACGCATCGCTCGCGCCCGATTGCTCGCTCAGACATGTTAATATACGCCGAGGAATAGCAGAGAGCATTTAGCCAAATAAAGGCTGGGATAGAAGTGCTTCTGAGGATCACCCGAGGATAACAAAATAGATTTGAAATTCAATTGTCTGCCGAAGCAACGCAACAAAAGAATTCGCGCATGTAATTACTGACTATGAATGGGCGGCGGGTTGCGCCGAGTCTGGAGGTTCACTGTTTCGCCTCCATAACTGTTAAAGTCGTAGTTCCCATTTTATTTTATCACTAGCTTTTTTCTTTTCACACTTTTGGGACAGGAGACCATTAATTTAGTATATCCTGTGACCAACTTTTTATCCTTCTACAAATCTTCACAAAGTCACAAATGTCGAGCCCGGATCTTGTTAGACAAGTTAGTGTCGCGTTAAATTATACGTTTAATATAATATGTTACAACAGTCAACGCCTGGATTTTATTTAAATTTTAAATATTTTAAAATTTTGAGACATGTATGCACAGGGCATTCGCCCCGTTCAGTTCATAAATTACTATTAGGTTAGGTGCGGACTGAAAAGTTCTGTGAAACTTCGATGAAACTGTAAGGAAAATAACGACGGCACATTAGCACATCCTGTCAAACTTTTAAAATGACGTGAACATTCAGTTTAAAATACAGTTTAAATATCAATCCGAAGTCGTGTGTCGACATACCGTTTTGTATCTGTCGGGCCTAATTCACATTCTTGAAAACATGCGAGCAGTCAGTCGGACGATCGTTAATCCAATGGTTTGACTTATAAATCTTTTCATAATAAATCTAAAGGCACATCAGCAATTATACTATCAGACCAGATTTAAAGAGAGTCCGCTCTTGGAACTGCATCTCTGTAGCTCGTTCATCAGATCACTATCATCATTGATAAACTGAATAAATAAAAATGTCTTATCACAGTTTTACGTTTCACATATTTCCGTCTTGTGGATGGGACACGCTGTATGCGTGCGCTCGGCAACCGGTTTGTATGCACGGTACAGCCGCTCGTGGTTGTACTTGCGAACTTAACGCTTGCTAATAAACAACTGTATGACATGTACTTTGTTATGCTGTGTTGATACCGAGCGCCGCCGTAGTGGCGATATCAGAACGCACGGACAAACCTTTGACAGGTTTTTGATGCGTTTTATATTCATTGATTTGTATGTTCTTTTGGCTAATGTATTAATAAATAATAATAATAATAATAATCCACAAATTTGAGATTATGCTTATCCTGGAAATATTGCGCTGGAAATGCAAGGGTCACAGGGTTTTATTCAGAATATATTGTTGGATTAATAAAATTTATAACTCTTTTGATAACCGCAGAGCGGATTTTCTTTGCAGTAAACTTGTTTGGGAGCTTCATTGATTAATAATATGGCGTTTTACGTTATTTGTGTGGATACGTTTTGCGATGATTGGGGGTAAGATTACTTGTGTTTATTTACACGCTGTTGGAAGTAAACAGGGCGGCTCTCCGCGGATTTTGTAGGCTCAACTGCTGCGCTCATTTCTACAAGGCCCAGATTAGCATAGCATTTACCAACCGCATGAATAATTTATTTTGCTATTGACTCTTTAATCCCTAAATTGTATGAAATAATCCCCATAATTTAGATTTTAGTACGTTAGTATAATATTCACTATAAAAAAATCAAAACAAAAGTTCTTGGTGAAACTGAAACCTCACGTAAATGTCCATGGAACCTACACCATTATTACGAACACGTTAGTTGCACTTGTCCGCTCAAAGGTGTTTCATATGCTATCAGCATAATAATATCTCGCGTAACACTAGTCTCGATGAGTTCATTCACAATACTTCACCTACCTTCATTGATATTCCTTTGCAATACAAAACGTAATTCAAATTCATTGGTTTTTTTTTTGTTCCAGATAGAATCGCGCGCGGCAAGTGAAATGTGAGTGAACCCTGGACGTGCGCCGGTGTTTAAAAATGCGACCGCCGAACCTAAATAACAATGACGCTCCGCCGGTGTGACAGTCTGCCAACTCGGCTCCGGGACTCGACAGGCCCGGCCGGCACCGAACCAAGACCCTGCCACGCAAACAGCCCGGATACCAACACAACCCCGAACTTCAACGAACCGCCTGACCGCGACCAAGTTCTCGCCACGTGGAAATCCCTCCACACAGACGTCAAGAAAATAAAAAATGGTTTCCTCGCAAAAAACGATCCACCCAACCGGCCGAACAAAAGGGGACCCATCAAGCACAATTTTATTTCAGGTTACGCATGCAACAATAGAGATGTGCGGAGGAAAGTCACTTATGATAAACGACCGGCTGGAGTCGGTCAGGAAGTGGATAGGTGTTCGTCTTTCCCTTTGGACCCGGGCCAATCGAACACGGCGGAGCGGGGAGTGGCGCGCAAAAAGACTCTTCTACAGAGGCTTCTCTCCTGGAGGACACCGGAATGCGATTGCCGCGAAAAGTACATGCCGAAGAGCCGGCCCGAGCCGAGACTCACTGCGGAAGACTTGCTGTGTACGTGTGGTGCTAGTGCGGTGCGCTTCAAGCCACCAGATAAAAGTAGTCAATATGCAGAGCGTGGTCGCTCCAAGAGTGTCGGCTATGAGGCTGCTAGAGAAGTGACTCAGTTCCGCCGGTTAGTGTTTCATGTGCTTTAAAATAATTCATCTACTTATGTAGTGGATGAGTCCTTTTTGAGTGTGGTTTTAAAGCGTTTGGTGTGTCAGGTGCGCTAGTGCTGGCGCGACGGTGGGCGCGGAGACGGCGGCTGCGCTCAGGGCGCGCGCTGCCCTCACGCTCGCCCGGAGGTACTACCCGGAGGGAGGCTGGGGGTGGACCATCACCGTGGTCGGGACCATCGTGCAGATATTGTCCCACGGACTGCAGCTCGGCGGCGGAACCGGGGCAATCGCCTGCGCCGCCGCTGTCAAATATAGAGTTCCACCGCTTTATACTCACGGTAAGTTTTATTTTCTTTCGATTTATGATCCCTTTGATCTTGTGCATTTCATCGCTATGAAATATCATAATTGAGATAAAAAAGCGTTTACAGTGCATAAAACTTTAGCACTTCACTGAATGAAAACTTTCATCCGGAGTTTTAATGAAGGAAACTTGGATTCGATGTTTAATGAGGTGTGTGCTAATCTAAATCTCCTTCTCTCATCGGGTTCCAACAATGTTCTTCAATAGAGATAGGCGGGTTACCGCTATCGGAGTGACGGGCACATCTTGCGAGGATATCTCACTAGTCAGCTGTCGTGCCGTCAATCACGCCAGCCTGCGAACAGAGTACCTCTTCGTAAATGGAATTAGGAATTTTCGCCTAAAGGGTCACTAGAATCTGCGAGATCCTTTCCGCTAGGGTTAATGCTGAACTAGCTAGATTTTCAGACAACCAACTAACTATACATCAGGGACAATTTGACGACCGATGTGGCGTAGTGGTAGTGCGACTGCCTTTGACGCAGAAGGTTCCGGGTTTGATTCTCGATGGGTCACTCACAAATTTGATATTTATTTATCACTTTGTTCCCAGTCTGGTTAGGACGTTGTGGGCTAAACCACCCGGTCCGTAAGAAAGATGGTTCCGTGTTTCGGATAGCGCGTTAAGCTGTAGGTCCCGGTTGCTTTCTATGATTACTTAGACAGCAGCAATCGTTACACAAGCACGTAAGAAGCCCGCTACTTGTAGAAGGCGGTTGAAAAATTCTGACACTAGGGTTCACTGAGTCGTCTAACTACTCGGTGTCCCACACAAAAAGACACAAAGAGGGAGGGTCAATATATACAGTCAAAACTTTCCTATTTTTATTTAGCACCTATCTGCATACTTCACCTCAATTTCTATAAATAACTTGACACCTCGTTCTCTACTCAGGTAAACAAACACAGTTACTGCATAAATAATACATTTGCAGTCAGCGGAGCTTATTCGACCTATTTACTGAGAAAAAATTTAGAAGGATTTTTTACAATTTGCTCAACAGATACACTTACTAACTAGATAAATCTTACTAACTGGAAAAGCCTAGTGACTGCAAAATCCTTTTAACAAGTCATCTGACTGATTAAATGGCTTGAATTGAAAGTTGGTTAATTGGATTGTACGCGAATATTTTTTAGTCAGGACATTTATTTTGAAATTATAAGTTTAAATCCTACAAACGTGTACCTAGTTAGGTACAATTCTAATTCCACCGCATAATAAATTCATGTCCTCTGTACAGCTTTTAGCTCTATCCATTTCCATTAGCATAATCATTTGTTATAAGTTATGATGATATGTTTGAATTGTGCTCACAATTTGATGATACGTAGCGTTTAGGTGTAGATACGGGTTTGTGCCTAACATAAAAATTAAAAAAAAAACACATAAAAACACAAATCACGCCTTTATCCGTTGCGGGGTAGGTAGAGCAATAACAATCGTAAAATTACGGTCGTTATCGCCACGTCTGACAAGTATTGAGGGCACCTTCAGATGATTCGTGTATCACTGTAGTGACAGGTTGTCAGCCTGTCGCCTAGAGTTGTAATACGTGCTAACACACATGAAACCCTCGAGTCCCTTAGTTGGTCCTTACAACACCCACGGGAAGAATTGGGGTAATGCTATTCTATACCGGCATCACACGGCAAAATAATACGATAAAGGAATAATGTTCATAGCTGTATCGTATTTAAGTAATCTTTGAAGTGGCTTAAAATACTTCAAGCTTATTCCAGAAAATTGCCGCATTTATAATATTAAAACATTTGTCATCAATGTTATTATAATACCGTAGCGGTATATTATACCTAAACTAAAACTTAGTAGCTTACAGTAGTATGCCCTGAAAGTGTATTTCAATTATTAAAATTTTTGTATTTAAATGAACAAGTAAGAAATTGCTCACCTATTCATTTGAAATCAGAGCAAAACTGCAGTTAGCAAAGAATTAACCTCAACAAAATAAAGTTTGTGTATCAGAAACCGTAAACGATTGTCGATTTTGAGTTTGTTGTGAAGACACAGTGGAAAACGGGGGCGGAGCGCGAACGGCGTCGTTCTAAAATTTTATGTGTAAAAGTTTAGCGAATCCAAATGTTTTATTGGCTGGTTACCTCGATCGCTGGCCGGCAGTTTGGTGACTGGGTTTTATCACATCCACAAATGCTACGGGAGAATTTGATGAGCAAAGTAACAAAGTTCGCTCGTGCTGCTCGCTGTGGTTCCTAAACATGCAGCGAGCTAGTCAATGGCATTGAAGCTTAAAGCATTCCCAATTGAATTAAATGTCTTTAGTTGGGTGATATATTTGTTTGAAGTTAGTTACAGAGCAACGCACAACCCAACACATAAGATCGTCTCTTGCATTGGATAACTACAGATTTACCCTACGTAACTGATTTGTATTTACATCATGCAGAGTTAGTTTTACGAAATATAGTAAAAGTGACATTATATCGCATTACAATTCGACACGTTCCTATGGCTAAAGGCCGTTCATTTGTAATATCGTACATATTGGTTCCAACAGATATAAATCACTCCGACGCATTCCCTGTCTACAAGAATATTAAGAACGTGACAGGATTACTTTGTTCACACCATATGTGTGGTACTTTGTATTGCCACCAAAACACCCGAGCTGAAACTAAGGGCTTCAATTTGACTTCCATATTGAGTTAAGAACGAAAGATGCGATGTGGGTTATAGGGCAATTTCAACTGGCGCGAAGTTTAAATGATGTCGTTGAATACAGTTGTAGCAAAATTGTTGCATATTACCAAGAGTAACGAAGGCTACAATTTTTTTTTTACTTTGTTAAATTATTTGTAGGAACTAGGCCTTATTTACCAATTTACAAAAGTTGTAAGGAATCGAACTAAAAACAGATCGCAGGTAAAAACTCCGCACGGAAACAGTTTTCTCAAGATATTCGAAGATCTTTTCTTACAGAGATATTCTAGGCCCAATTTAATTTCAAGAGCTTGTAGTTTTCTCTAAGAAAGTATTTACGTGCGGTTGTCCCGAGGATAATAACGCCACTTTATTTGTGCCATGAGACTCTTCGTGCACTGAGCGTTTCAAATGTTTATTTCTTTTACACTTTTATGTTCCCTTTCCGCAGTCGCACAATACGAGGAAATTGCTTTTTCTTGATATTTCTTTCAGCGAAAATTTGAATTACAGGCTCGACAGTGCCCCGGGGCCATGTCGAGACCAATTTGCACAGCCGTTATTCGGGTACTATCTATAGGGTAGAAAAATCTATCTTCTATATGTAATCTGATTTACATGATCTTCTTCACTCTAAGCATAGTGGTCGTGGTCGTTATTGGTGGCACGCTTCACCAGTCGTTACTTGTCGCGATTCATCTCTATATATTCTTCATATATATATATATATATATATACAGGGTGTAACGGAAAGGGGGTATCAAGCCGAAGTGAAAATAAACTATACCTTTCGTAGATCGGTTATGTAAAATTTCAGTCCAATATACCCAACTTTGTAACACATTGAAAAAAAAATCCAGCATACGATTTTAAAGTATTTGCATGTAAACAAATGTGGCACAACACTATTGAGGTCACTGATCTTTATTTCATTCCCATAGCACTATCACTAGCACCGCCCATTACACCTTCTACTCGTCCTGGGCGCCTGGTACCTCACGCGGCGCTCGCACTTTATTCATCATAGCACTGCGCGGGAAGCGCGGGTCGCGGGTCGCGGGCCGCGGCGGCATCTTCAAAGGTGTCGGCGCGGCGGCGGCGGCGGCGCACAACGCACAAAGCGATCTGCGGCGGCGGGTGGCTATGTCACACGCGGCAGATAGCAGGAATCAGCTCCTGCGTGCGGCGAAAGTGATAAGGGTGCTGTCCAGATTCGTGGAACATTCTCGACACTTGTATGTGGTTCGCAGCCCCCAACAGCTGGGCACCACGTTGCGTGCTGCTCCGCGGGTTCTCTTCGAAGTGCTCCAGTACGGCTTCTTCAAAATTCGGATCTCGGGTCGTAGTGCGGCCAGACGCAGTTGTCGCGTGAAACGAACCCGTCGAATACAGACGATTCACCATGCGCCTGAAGCACCGCAATGAAGGCAGATGCCTTGCTTCAGCAGCTCGTCTTCCTTCAAAGAATCGCTCACGAGAGAGCTCCCGTGCTGCACTCAAGTTGCCGTGAGTGGCACCGACGCACAGAATCATCTCATAATATTCTGCATTACTCAAAGACATCACGACGCAGATTATTTTAACTGTACAATTAGGTACACTAGTTTACGCCGAAGCAGATGAACTAAAGAAACTTAAGGACCTAGGTGTTGCCAGAACGGTCTAGACGATTTAATAAAATAGTTTGTCATTTTCACCTATTTCACATATTTTTTTACCTATTTAACATTAACCGTATTACAATACAACGGCCGCAAACGCTCTGACTAGGTACCCCGCAAGGTCGTGATATGTGTATGTGTATGTATGGTAATTTTATCGAAATTCACATACCTAAACACCATTATGTACATACGCCAAACAAAATTTTTGTTCTGCCATATGTCACAGAATTAGACAACAAATATGAACAAAAAAAAATACGCATTTTGCTCCAATACTAAAGTACTGGCAACTCATTTGGTCCTGCCTACCAGCCCCCACCAACTATTCCCGAAAGATAGTGACCGCAGGGATTCCCGCTCCCGGTAGGGCTGTCACATTTACTGATACTTGCAAAATAAATCAAAAGTTACGTGATTAATTTTCGAATAACCTTTAATGTTTATTAATATGTCAGTCTCTCTCTTCGTGTGGGACACCAAGTCGTCCAACAACCCAGAATTTTTCAACTGCCTTCTACAAGTAGCAGACTTCTAACGTGGTGGTTGTGTAAGGACTGCCGTCTAAGTAATCAAATCATAGATAGCAACCGAGACCTACACGGTTTAGTCCCAAAACTCGCTCACGCGCGCGCGGCGAATTCGACAAACCGCGGCGCGTACCTGTTTACCCGTACGTACACGATGACACCCTTGCCATATTACAGCTACCTAGACACTATGCGCCTTATAAATTCGGACTGATAATAATGGGGGGGCTGTCAAACCGCCGCGCGGGAATCCGCGTAAGGGAGCGTTTAGCCTTAACTTGCCATCCAAAACACGGACCCATCTTTCTTACGGAAAATCGAGTGGTTCCAATCGCAATGTCCTAACCAGACTAAGAACAAATTCACAAAGTGATAATTGAACCCGGAACTTGCTGCGTTACAGGCAGTCGTGCTAAGTACCATTGCGCCACATCGGTCAACGAACACTTCAGTAAATTAGTTGGCATTTATTCAAAAATTTTGGCGTAAAAATTACGCTGGATCCCGAGTTTATCAAAGATGCAAAGATCTTTGAACAACTACCCATCGAATATCCAATATCTAAAATAATACATAGGTACTTTGTTAGTCATTGTGGGAAATTATTGTGTGATACACATGTTTTCTAAAACAACCTTGGAAAACAATCCTCAAAAATGTCAGACGTGGCGATAGCGACCGTATTCTTACGGCCGTTAACGCTCTGCCTACCTGGCAAGGGATAAAGGCGTGATATGTGTATGTATGTATGATAAGGGCATAATAGGCTGGATAATATGATTTTTTTTAATTATTGGAATCCGTGCTTCGGAAGACACGTTAATGATTGCCATCTACTATCTGACAAGTAGTACGTATCGAGTTAAATACCTGAGGATAGTCAAAGAAGTGCGTTTCGAAACAAAAATTTATCATAATTTGCGGGCAATCAGATTCTTTCCGTGCCTGTAATATCAAACTACCTAGTTTGCTTTACCTAAGGAACACACTGGTTATTGAATCCTGATCCTTCCAATCAAGAAGGAACCAAGCGTTGTGATGATAAAAAATAAAATACCCATCATTATTTTAAGGAAAATAATTAAACACTATCGTTTAGGTTTTTTGACACCCCTAGCCCCTACCTAAGGGATGGTACCACTATGGTCGGCCATTTTAGTGGTTGATTCTTATTGGTTATTGATTTGATGTTATTATTATTATTGGACAACGGGCGGGGCCAATAATTAGGGTTAAATTTTGAAATTGATACATGCATGCATGACACAGCTTTGACCTCTTTCAAACTTATGTACTCCTGGTAGTGCCATGCGCTGCCAATCGTATTTTCAGTGTAATTCAATTTACTTCCTAGGGGTATTTGTGTAGAAATCGACCGTGGATTGGAATAATGCGTGCGCCGAATTTTATTTCAAGTGATGTAGTGTATTATTAAATTTATGCGTGCACGCATTCATCTATCGATTATGAAACCCGTGAGTTTCGATACTTACGAGTGCAAACGATTTAAAAAATACGATTTTCGGTAGCGTTGAATAATATTCAAGTAAGGATCACGGATTCAATCCCCTTAGGCCTCAGTCTCGAATTTTGCGGGCAGCAGCGGGGCGGCAGCGGCAGAAACTTTTGCATACAATCAAATGGACCGGTACGGAAACAACAGCGGCGCGGGAGTGGGCAATGAGCGGCGCACTCCCTAGAAAAAAAAGCGCGCGCCGCTGCCCGCAATATCCGAGACCGGGGCCTTAGACGGTTGGACAATGGCCCCCTTATCAGGGGCGTTTGCCATATTCACCGGGCTTGAAAAGTGGGTTGGCAAGCGCATCACAATTGCATTTACCGGTCACGCTGCTGTCGTTTTCCTGAACGCTCAGTCTTATTACACTCTATGGGTAATTCTAATCCGGAACCATTTCTATCAAATACAAATACGCACTTGTAGGATAACTAGACCACGCCCTTTTAGGGTTCATTTTGTTGCAGACACTTTAAAGAAATCTACAGATACTTTCTTTTAAAAAATCATGATTTCTTGAAAAAAAAAATGTAAATGATATTGTTTCTCGATTATCGCGTGAGGCAGCGTAATTTTTTATTATCTGTCACGACATTTCGCCTACAAATACAAAATAAAACAATAGGCCGAGTTGGTATCCGGAACCAAATGTGATTTATTAGATTACCAGGAGCACAGGTCGAAGAAAAGGAGGTGGGAACTATTTCGAAAGAGGTGGTCTGAGGTGGTTGACCCCAAAACAGCTGATAGCTCACTAGTGTTGTGCAAAGTCAAATTTTGTAACATCTGGACCTGGATTTCAATAAGGTTTTATTCATTAGAACGTCAACTTAGAAGTTTAAAATTTTGCTATTTTGTTCGTGGTCAATACCAGAGTTGGTGCACTTCGGCTTGATACCCCCTTTCCGTTACACGCTGTATATTCTATCACTTATACATATATTCTATCGCCATATATATTATTTCATGAATATTAGTATTTAAGTAAGTGTTTTTGTTTTTTGCACCTGCCGTACATTTCCACATGCCCTAAGGTAGACTGGTAGATAATGCCATTGGCATTAAGTCCGCCCATGTACACATTTTGTGCATAAAGTTTAATAAATAAATAAGTAAAATAAATAAATCTCTCACAGCTGTTTCTGAATGAATTGCGACGCTGAATTTTCACGAAATTTGTCGTAAGTACAATACTTTGTAGTGTGATAGATATCTTTTTGTGCTAGTAAGACTTGGCTTTAAACGGGATATATTTTTTTGCGGCCTAATTTCCTACGGAGCTCATACGTGGTTTCACATCATCTTCGTAACACCCAGATACGTTTTAAAAGGTATGTACGGTTCCAAGTCTTTGCAAACACTACATTATAAAGCAACGTACTTATAGCTACATACTTATACATGACATGTGTATGATAGCCATACTCCTCAAACAGATATTCAAAAAAACTTCTAAAGCTACAATGAATGTGAGTTATACCTACTCATTTGAAATACGTTCCTACATTTGTGTTAAATGCCTTGCGATAAATTAAAATATCCAAGTTTACATAAATGCTACTGTTCTGTACGAAACCCTTTATTTACTTAAGTAAAGTGATCTGACAAAATAGTATCATCTGTGTTCCTATCCTGACAAATATCGTATCCCTAGAGACGAATTTCACGAAGACGATTTGATTTCAGTAGTCACAAATGTCTACAATGTTGACGAATCTCCAGGCACTTCCAATGGAATCGGAGAACAAACATTGTCTACATCTAAAAGCTTATCTTCAAGTAAACATCTTCTAACTCGCACTGGGGCCAAGAAATAGTTAATTTACAAAAGGGAAAGAATTCATTTCGAATATGCACCTATTCATACTCCAACATTTTTGGCACGGAACATGGAATTTTCTCTATCTTTGATAAAGACCGTTTAGTTTAGTTCGTGCCAAAAATATCCAAATAAACTACAAAAGAATAAAATAGGTGTTTGTATAACGCCCTAACGAGCTTTTAACTAGCTTTCTTTGGTAGCTTTTTTGTGAGGTACCCGTCAGAGAGGTGTATTTACATAAGATTTTCTCCTCAAATGGATATCTGAATAAACCTCGATACTCTTTAAAAAGTTTTGCCTTATTTGGGGTAAAGTAGAGCGGTGCGGATAAAAACGTGGCGCCTGCAAAATATGCTAAAATCTTTTTGCTTTTCATTGAATGTTGAGCTGGTATTTACTCGGTGTCCGTTAAAAGCGTGGATATGGCCGCCAATCACACTGAGTGGACCCGCAAACGTACACATAGACAAAAACTTGATGCGACGGCTGCTGAATAAATCTGTTGGCCCCGCCATATTTATTGGCTGGAGAATCACAAGTTGACGAACAGTTGCTAATAGTTCTTCCAGCAAGTTTTTTCTTCAACAGCTCTTTGACATAATGCTTGAAACGATCAGACGCATATAAATAGTCAGCTCTCAAGACGAACGGAGAACTTAAAATCACATGAAAATTTATATAAGGGACATAATGCAATGCTTACTATCCTAAGATGCAATTAATGTTTATAGACCAGCTATTTACATTGATCATTTTCTGCCGTATAATGTTGAATAAGTTTTATTAAAATAGACTTACTAAACGGGAACTATCAATTTTCAAAGGCCTATAAGCGTTGTGGCGAGTCAGTCCTCTCCACAATGCGTACAATGCCTTTATTATGCACAATAGTCCACAGTAATAAGTATGACGTAGACAACTGTTCACAATATGCAGTAAAATCTACTGTACTGCAGACTGATATAATGTAAAATTGAATTTACCCCAATATTGACAAGGCTTGTAATTTTATGCTCGCGGTTGTATTCTTTCGATGATATGCAAAAAAACACCAGATTAGCTTTGACTACGCTGTTTACAATGTAGCTTATTAAAATACGATATACCTTTTTAAATACTTTGTTATATCTTAACTTGTGTACCATATACTGATACAAAAAGTATAGTCAATTAGCTATACTTACTTATTAAAAGAATATCATCTAAAATTTCGTAACATTTGATAAGTATTGTAAGATCAGTACTGGATTAATCTGACAGAAAAGTTTACAAAGGGGCTGTAGGTATTTACAGTTACTTTTGAAATACTCCCATCATTAGCGGAAACAGCCATCTCGTTTATATAAATTATTTTTGTTCCTTCTGGTGTCATATCTTATAATAATTTCTTACCTCCATTGCTAAAAATAGCTCCTTGTTTATTTCAGCCAGTATCACCAAGTTTTTCCGATGACGGTTGAGCATAGTTTAAAACAATGACTTGCACGACCGACTGTGTCGGACGACTGATAGATGGAGATCAGATGAAAAGTTCCTCGCTCGCTTGTTTCAATATCAATGATAGATCAGATATTGACGAGCCTTAACCAAGGAGTGTTCATAAAATATGTGACAAATAGGTCTGATCAATCATTTGGCCTCATTATTACGTGAATCCTAGTTAAAAGTCAGAAACTAAGGTAGGTACTATAAGCTATATCTAGGTTCTTTTTATGGTATTTGCCCATGATGGAATTATTATAAAACGGAGAAGGTACTTAATGCGTTTAGAGTGAGTGTTTGTGTCAGTCAAAATTTTAAAGGATGCGTTTGATAGATGTAATACATAGAGATAATTAATAATTATTATTGATGAAAATTATATTTTCTCCAACTTCACTATCCTTTGTCAAACCATGACAAGAAAATATTTAAGCGTTCGACGCGCGTCAATTTTTTTGTGGTAAGTCCCCATGTTTTTTCATATTAAGTACTGAATAATGATAGTTTCATTAATGTGGTAACTTGTAGTATTATGGCGACCAGAATTGGTAAACGTGCGTCACGTAGTACTTTAATATCCCTTATTATATCATTATTTTATCTTTTGTAGGCTTTACCAATTTCACCTTTCGATAACAAATCATTTTTCGATTAAAATAATTCCCGAGTGAACACAGAACATATTTTTTAACTAGGTACAAATAGTATTAATGAAAGATTCGTAATTTAGATAAAAAATAATTGAATCTTAAATATATCAGCATAAATACTGAAGGCTTAATATGTACTTAGTACTTACAAAAATTACGAAGTAGAAAGTTAGACGAGAGTCGAACCCGTTTTAAAAAATGATCTAACTATATACAAAAACCCGCCAGTCTAACTTTTTGTTGTAAGGCTATGTACGTTTTTTTAAGCAGAACTAGACTTACCAACAATCTAAGAGGCAATCAACTTTATTGGCTTTTAGTTTTTACCTCCTGGAAGTAGGTTATTACAGGGACGATGGAGTACAGCGGATATAGCTACTCACTGGTAATCTGAACGAGGTACAGAGACTTATTTAGGAGCACAAAGTTTGGGCATATTTATTTTGCCTATATCACATACTTACTAAAAATTATGTTCTTTTAGGGAGTTTTCACCTCGGTTCCAAAAAAGGGACATATGGTGGTTACTGACTGATTAGCCTACCTTACGGGGATAAGAAACTGAATCACCTAAGAAACCATGTCGAAAAATAAAAACAAAAATCCAACCTTCCACAAAATTTTACTCAGTCGGCTGAAGCATAAATTTCCAACTATTGTTCTTTGGGGATAGTTTGATAGACTCGGTTTTTTTAAAATAAAATATGAATTAAAATTTAGTCTAAAAAAATTTTTAACGTATAAATTATAACTAAAAAAAGGCTTTTAAAAGCGTTTAGGTGCAGAATGTCCCTTTCGCAAAATGTCCCTTGGTTCCAAAATGTCCCTTTCTCAGAATGCTCCTTTCCCAAATTGTCCCTTTCCCAAAATGCCCCTTTCCCTAAATGCCCCTTTCCCAAAATGCCCCTTTCCCAAAATGCCCCTTTCCCATGATGTCCCTTACCCTTTTTATACCGATCTAACTTACAAATAGCACTAAATTGAATCAGGTGGTTCAGCCTGTTTTAATCAATCGGGAAAAATATCAAAAAGTATAAATTGAGAAATATTAACTTAGTAACTGTGTGTTCGCCAAGCATAGAACCTGATACTTCTGAATCTTTAGACCAATACTCATACCACTAGTTCCTAAAGCTTAGATTAAGGTGTGACTGCGTTTTGTATACAAATGTTCGGAAGGGGACTTTATGGGAAAGGGACATTTTGGGAAAGGGACATTTTGGGAAAGGGGCATTTTGGGAAAGGGACAATTTGGGAAAGGAGCATTCTGAGAAAGGGACATTTTGGAACCAGGGGACATTTTGCGAAAGGGACATTCTGCACCTAAACGGAGCTTTTATTTCTTGAGTGCACTAATAAAAGCTCGTAAAAACAGTACCTAATGAATAGAGGATTTTTATTGTTAATATTTACTTAAATAAATGTTCTGGGGGGCATCATCAAAACCCAAACCAGCCCTGTCTCCTCTATAGATGTTCCTTCTACGATCGGGACTTACAATATTATTGCTTGAACACCTGTTTCCAATATTAGAGATCTGCTAGTGATGTTTACACAACCTTTATTACATAAACAAGCGATTAAGAAGCTGGAATATGCATTCAGCTATGTGATATATGCTCCTCTTCCCGTTTTCTTGTGATCTCGTTAATTCCAGTTAAATTATTTGATTTGTCCTATAACTGTGCTCGCATTTTTCCGTTAACTATTTTTATATACATATTTGTGTATTAAATATGTTTTAAAGTTTTCCCTAAGTCAGAGGAGTGAGTTTAGAGATAGAGGGAACTTTACCTTCAAATAACCCCTCGCACATACCGACGAAAACAGCAAACGAATTGATCCCCTACGTACCTATCTTAGGTAGGTAAATGGTTTTAATAAAAAAAATGACAAAACATGAGAACATGTAAAATAACTTATTTTGTAACAGCGGGTTACAGGTAAATTGGAGTAATAAACAAACAATTTCGCAATATATTTTAGTACTTAAAATACATAACTTATCGAAGTTTCACTAAATTATAACTCTCACGGTTGTTTACACAATATATTTAGTATTTAACCTATGATCATGACGCTTGCTACGGCGTAGAAATATCAGAAGCTCATTAAAAAAATCTTCGGTAAGAAGCCCTGTAATTATTAGCTATTTCAAACACTTATTGAAACACTTATTGAAAGTGGCATTAAGCTTTAGATAAATAAAAAGGGGCCATCTGAGCCATGTCATACTTATAAATGAATTCACACAAACAATTAAAAGTTCTAGGCCCTATGTCGGCTTAATGAAAATCGTTACAGTTGGATGTCGATTGGATCTCAGTTGGATGATTTTAGTAGTTTCGTAGTCTGCTAACCGTTTGAAGTATAGAAAATCACAATGATATGATCAATCAGAATGATAGTTGAATTTCAATGGCGGTAGAATGACGTAATAGCAGACTTTGTTGTATTTTGTTGAAAGATAGATTTAAATGGATTCTATAAGAGTCCCAAGAGATTAGGTTTATACCTGAGCGTGTCGGAAGTCGTTTCTTCAAGTACTTTCTACCGTGTTCACTAGAGCAATGAGTTTAACGGCAGGTCATGTTACAATTGCAATGCAATTACATAGCAAACCTTTTTATTGAGTTTTTAAGTTCTTAATAAAGCAAAGAATTAACTTACAAGCTTCATTAGAGATTTAGAGCCCTACCACAAAAAGTAAGACGCGAGTCGAACGCGTGTTTAAAAAAATCCAACCAAAAAAACGCTAGGAACGCGTTCAACTTACTTTTTTCTGGTAAGGCCCTGCACCTAAATTAGGTTTCATACTCCGCATATTCTGTTTCATAGTATGTCAATATTTTTTCTAGGCTAGTCGTAGTATATGTCAGAGATACGTGAGCCAGCCGTCGGCGATGAGAATCGCATCTCACGGGTGTAGACAGCGTCTCTTCTGTTGCATACATTTTATGTGGAAAATGTTGATCTTGCACCAATGTTAATATATAGGAATACTTAATACTTAGGTATTAGAAATAATAATATTAAGAATATAGTGAATATTCATTGTCAGAAACGGTTGTCACTACAAAGTCCTGGAAAATATCTCAATGAATAATTAGTGCTGGCCGTTTCAGTTTTGAATACAAATAAGTCGCCGGAGATTACGTCATTTCGTTGGTCGGCGAGCTCTTTACCGGAATCTAGCCAGGTGCCTACACAGATTGGAATGTTGCCGCATATAATGGTAGCTATTTTATAAACTTGATCTTTGTATTTCAAGTAAAACATGAAATATTTTGAATAAATGCTAAGCTATTTGAGGTCTATTTGGAAATTTATCGTAACTTCCATAACCAAATGGCCAGAGCACATCGGCTTGCGTATGCAGTTCGTATGCGTGCACGTATACACGCGCATCGCCAATATTTGCAAAAGTTAGGCTTTATTTTTTACACCTACCCATAGGCTGTAAAAAATATTTCTGCAAATATTTTAAGGGATGAATCAGGCCATGAAACTGAACAACTTTCCCAAGGGAACATGGGTCGAAATATGAAAAAAATATTTGGACCCTCAAATTGACATGGTTGGCTGGCACCTTTTGTATGAGAGGTTCAATTTATTTTTTTCATATTTCGACTTATGTTCCTTGGGGAAAGTTGTTCAGTTTCATGGGCTGGTTCACCCATTAAAATATTTGCAGCAATTTTTTTACACCCTGTATACCTACTAAGGTATACAGGAATCAAGATCTCTATTCGATCAATCATTTCTTGCTGAATGTGTGTTTAGGTCTTCAAACCACTAAAAGAGGAAAATTGAATACTTCTTTCCATACGATAGTCTATTGAAGTCCCACAAATAAGTGCTTAGGTAGCTGCTAGTTCAGTTTGCTGATATTTTTGCAATCATTTTATCAAACTTCCTTTCAGTCGGGTACATTGAGGCGTTGGACGACCCGGTGTTCCACACGAAAAAGAAAAGAGAGACGGGTACTTATACCTAAAACGTATACCATAATCGACTATGCCTCGTTACGCCTAAATGTTTGCTAAATATCATAATAAGATAGCTAAATGACTAGGACACATAATAGGTACCTAGGACTAATTATCAGTTTGCTTACATTTCACTAAGGCTGATTCTGTATCAGTCGTATTTATAACAAAATCGATCTCAAGAGCGATTTTGACAAATGTCACTCAATACAAACATCTGCTCAAAGTCGCACTCAAAATCGATCTCAGAGTTGAGTACGATTTATAAATACGGGCCTCAGGTCCAATAATAGAAAACTCAAATAAGAATAAGACGTCATGGTAAAATTGCAAATTAAGAATTTCGCATGTAAGTAAGGCTTTTCACACTTGATACACCTCATTCGTATAATTTGGTCACAGAAATTTTAATTATGAATGCATGGAGTTCCAGGCTTTATTGCGGTATTTAATATAGCTTTATATGAGGCTTCTGGTATGTATAGCATCAAATAAGCACAAAGCTGTGTACATAACATCGAATTATTAGGCAGAACACGTGTATTGAAAGTGGGTTATGGGTTCAATGTTAACAATACGTAATATTACAACGAGACTGCACAAATTGCTTGTTGTTTGCTGTTGTAAGTGCGCACCTGGGTTTAATTTTGCATGTTGAATTTGATTATTATCCAGTGTGAAATTATGAGCCATGTGGTGTCGGCTTAGAATAGCATCACCCCATTTGTTCCCGCGGGTGCCGTAAGAGGCGACTAAGGGATGCGAGGGCTTCGTGTGTATTACAATGATTAGACAGCCTGTCACTACAGTGATATAAGAATCATGTGAAAAGGACCTCAATATTTTCCAGACGTAGCGATAGCAACCGTATTTTTACGGCCATTAACGCTCTGCCTACCCCGCAAGGGATAAAAGCGTGATAGTGTATGTATGTGAAATTATGAGTGCAGTTTGAAAAATGCAAAGCAGCAAATAAGGATAAATAATGATAGACCAATATAAAAATTGAGGTCCTTGGGACCTTGCTCTGTTCAGCTTAATATCGCCGAGAAAGTCCGTTGTTTGGTACCACCCTGTATGCTAAACTTGTATCACCGTTTATCTTTCATCCCTCGGTTTACCTCGGCTGCGTAATTCAAGCTGTTATCTCCTTCATGTATTATGGATCGTTGGTTGTAAAGCGATTTACATTACCTACCCATGTTATATCACCTTTGTCACCTTTAAGGTACAGTCTAAGGCAATAAAACTGGAAACTTACTTACACAGATTGGTCACAAACTTCTCTTTCAACAGCTGCACAGCCCACTGACGATCATGCCTTTATACTCTCTCTGTCTCTCTCTCTTTTCATGTGGGACACTGAGTCGTCAAACGACCCAGTGAACCCTAGTGTCAGAATTTTTCAACCGCTTTCTACAAGTAGCAGGCTCCTGAAATGGTTGTGTAACGACCGCCGTCTAAGTAATCATAGTCAGCAACCGGACCTTATACTGACACCCACCGGTAGAATCCGAATGAAAAATGAAAATATACTAATTGCAGGGTATAGGCCTCTTCTCTATTGTGCTATTCCTCGCAGTCCTGTGCCAATCTCATCCATTGAGACCCGGTTGCTTTGACGATGTCATTGGACCAGCGGGTTGATGGGTTGGTGGAAGTGGGATGATGATGATGATGATAATGATGATGATGATTCTAATCTGACACCACACAAGCTTTACTTTGTGCAAGAATTTGCAATGGACCGTACTCAAACAGTAAGGCCCGAATCGATTTGTACGCACATTATACGACATTGCATATTGATTTTACGATTATAACTAAAACATGAATTGTAATGGGTTGTGTAGATTGAGATTTAGCGTGATACACGCAATTAGACAGACAGATAATATCATAACCTTCCTTCTTATTTTGCCGTAGTCGGGTATAAATCACTAAATACTGAGCTTTCGTATAGTACTGGGGCTGGCAGGTCAAATAAGGTTCTTTTTAAAACCATCTAAAACGGTAGGTATTTTGTATGAAAATAGGAATGTATGACGCCATACGTTGCTAGTTTGGATGGCGTCATAACACTTACTTTTATAATTTTTTTCTATTTATTAATTCAAACTTTTTTTTTATTGTGAATGAAGTTGTTGTATTATTGGACAATAGTTTTAAGTGTACAACTTCAACCTACAAGCCTATTATTTCAAAATATTTGTTTTCAGTAAAGTATTATTTTGTGGCCCTAATTGTTAAGACTATTTTATTATGGGGGGTGACCTCGGTCGATCGATACGGAGCAGACGCTATCGGTTTTTGTCTCTAAATTATAATCAAAATTTCTAGTCAAAAGTTAGTTTCGCAACCTAAGTGTGATATTTTCTGAAGGCTTACGTCTTGATGGTGTGAACACTGCTATTAGTTTTTGTTCAAGTTTAAATATTACCGATAAATAAGTGAAAGAATTTTGCCGAGTGCTAATTTCTAGCGGCCATTAACCAGTATTTGCGATCACCTGACCATACATCGTCGCTTACGATCCCTGTCGAGCGCACCCGAGCGATATACGAACATCGACCGATCGAATAGGAGCAACTACACGACGCGAGCCGAGCTATCTTCCTACCTATTTGTTGTTATTTGCCTACTCTCTCGGCTGTCCGACGTTTAAACTTTAGACGGTAAACTGCGAGAAAAAATAACAAAAGAATGGATTGCATTATCTGCAACAAGAAGGTTCCATGCAACGTTCTGCTTACTTGTGTTTTGTGTAAACATGCTCACCACCATGAATGTGTAAATATTTCGAATGAAATATACAAAGAACAGGAACTGTTGCTGAAATCGTCGTGGAAATGTCCAGAATGCTGTAATGTATCAACATATCGCAGAATTGCGAATGAAACTCAGATGAACATGTCATATGAGGATTCTATAATTGAAAACCGTACCTGCGAAATAAGTGCATCCTTCCCATCCGAAGGGTTTTCAGGTGCGGCGCAGCGGGCGCAGCCTACCGCCCCCGCTAATAATAACAATGTTATCACATACGATGCCTTCTCTGTTTTGCTTGACACGAAACTATCTACAAGCCAGCATGAAATCCTACAGAAAATGGAAGATAATAAACTGGACATTATGCGGCAAGTAAGACAACAGATACATACAGTTTCATTAAGTATTAAAGCTGAGTTATCCACATCCATCGACTGTATAACAACTAAGGTACGTGAGTTGGAACAAAATCTTAACGCGCAAGAGCTTCAAATCAAATCCCTGAAAACGGAAAATAAAAATTTACAATCCCAGCTGGACGCAATAAAGCAGAACACGCATAGTGACAACTGTACTGAAGTCATCACTAAACTGCGCAGTGAAATTAATGAGCAGGAGCAATTGACACTCCTAAATGACATTGAAATCACAGGAGTACCTGAATTCAACGGAGAGTCAACGGTTCATCTAGCCACTACAATCGCATCGAAACTAGGTGTTTCTATCACGGCCCAAGATGTAGTCAGTTCAGAGCGAGTTGGAGTGCGTGGGCGCGAAAATCGTACCAGCAGTGGTCCAGATGAAGTGGAGCTGAATGGGGGGGCCGGACAGCGAGGGTCAAGGCCGCGACCCATCGTCGCGCGGCTGGCTCGTCGTTCCCTTCGCGACCAGTTCATCAAGCAGGCGCGCGTGAGGCGTGGCGCTGATACAACAGAACTAGGCCTCCCCCAACATACACCCATGAAATTCTATATAAATGAAAGGCTCACCAAGGCAAACAGAGCAATATTTGGTAAAGCGCGTGAGGCTGCACAGACCGCAGGGTGGAGGTTCGTATGGACGCGAGAGGGCAGGATCTTCGCGAGACGCACGGAGTCTACTGGAATTCTACGTTTGCGCTCCCTGGATGACGTTGAGCGCATGCTCACCCCTCGATCTAATCAGCAATTATAATAACTATAATAATTTTGTGCATGCTATATGTCTTTTACTTGTTTTGTTTAACAACATTACCACTACCTTTTTTGCAACTCGACTCATTGCGCCTATTTGATAGGCGTACATGTACTGTGCCAGAGAATCATTATAGAAACGAATATAACGCACCCTTATCTATGTTCCTTAGTATCATTTATATATTGGGCCATTTTTTTACATATTTTTGTACATACTTAATAACCTGCATACATACTTTATCAACACTAAAACTCACATATAACATAAATTTCGTAATAACTAATAACGCAAATCTTAAATTGTTCTACTCATGTCAATCTTACGTACCTAATGATCATACACACTTTAGCACGGGAGGCATACTCGCGACTACCTATCGAACCTTACATTATTCTCACAAACGGATAATACTCGCAACCGCCAGGAGTTGGGTCATTCTATTTTTTCTATACCTACGTACCGTATCGTTGCACCATCTGATATATAAGTACCATGGGTATTTCAAAATGGTGTTTTCACTGCAGTACTGCTATAAAATTAGATACTCACATTATGCTCAGTGTGCTTGGTTTCACATGAGTAATAAATACATTTTATTTATTTTTGTATTTACATAAATGATTAATAATAAACACCTATCAATTGGACTCTTTAATGCTGGATCTTTGAATACCAAGCACGACGAATTTATAGCAGCACTGCAACGACTATCTCCAGACATCCTGGCTGTTAACGAATCATGGTTGAAGGCAGACCAGGAATTCCTCGCCCCAGCCCCAGCAGGGTACAGACTACGCCATACGCCTAGGCCACCGACTCGCGAGAAAATGCGTGGCGGCGGGGTCGGGTTCTACATCAGGGACGGACTCAGGGTGCGAACCTGCCCACATCCTGTTCCTGTTAATCATGTCGATCAAATGTGGATTTCATATAGTTCTAGTGGAGTTCGTGTTATGGTTGGTACGGCTTATCGCCCACCCTGGATGAATGTAACTGACTTCCTGGACGCATTAAGTGATTCTATTGCTTCTTTTACTAAATTCGATCATTTAATTTTACTCGGTGATTTTAATATTGATCAACTGGTTCCGAACACTGGTAAATACAACCAATTTCATCAATTTTTGCTATCTTTTAATCTAAAAAATTATATAACTAATGCAACTCATTTTACCTCGCACAGTGCGACCGCCATAGATTTAATCTGTTCAGACATAGGAGTGTTGCAAACTAACATTAACTACATACCCGATCTTGGTGCCCATGCCATAGTAAGTGCAACTTTCAAAATAAAGAAAAATAAATTTCCCATTAAAACCGTAACTTTTAGACCCTTAAAAAGCATAAACAATAATATATTTAACGCAGATTTGTTAAATCTGGGCCTACATGAAATGCTTCTCTGTGATGACGTAGATACGTTAGTCTATAACTTAACACGTACACTTACTGCACTTTACGATATTCATGCCCCTTTGAAGACCATCACTATGAAAGATTGTCCTACACCTTGGATAACCAGCAATATACTGTTCCTAATGCAATTGCGAGATGAAGCTAAAAATAGACATAGAGCTTCGGGTCAAGATTCTCACAAAGACCAGTACAAAGATTTAAAAAAACTAACTAATTTGAGTCTTTTTGCTGAACGTAAAGCTTACTTCGAACAAAATATAAATAAAAACATAAAACAACCGAAGGCGCTGTGGAAAAACCTCAAACACACTGTGCTCCCCGATCCTAAGAAAAACGTTGAGCTACCACCTCATCTTTTAAACCCGGAAAATATTAACTCTCATTTTCTTCAAATACCAGGTGTAAACAATGTATCTATTTCAGATCTTACTTACTTTGAATGGAATAAAGATCAGTCTGCTGAAATCAAACTCACCCCTGTTACAGAAAACGACGTCGCTAAAATATTTCTAAAATTAAAGTCTAATGCACAGGGATGTGACAGGTTGAATAAGGACATGGTACTACTAACAATGCCCCATATGCTACCAGTAATTACTAAAATAATCAATTTGTCTATAAATACATGTACGTTTCCCTCTTCTTGGAAAAAAGCTGTAGTTCGTCCTATCCCTAAAGTAAATACTCCTAATGACGCCAAAGATTTGCGGCCTATTAGCCTGCTTCCTTTTCTTTCAAAAATTTTGGAAAAGGTTGTATACAACCAAGTTATACATTTCTGCGAAAAGCATCAAATTCTACCTGATCAGCAGTCAGGCTTCAGAAAGGGTCGGAGTACAGCAACGGCGCTTACTGATGTTATCGATAACATCCTGTCATTCAGAGATAGCGGAAATGCTACAATCCTGGTGCTTCTCGACTACTCCCGCGCTTTTGATTGCATTAATGTACCAATGCTCCTATCGAAAATGTCGTTTTACGGTTTCCACAATTCTACGATTAGGTGGTTCAACTCTTACCTGACAGGCCGTTCTCAAATTGTTGAAATGACTGATGCTAACGGATCAATTCTTGCTTCTGAAGAAAGGCCGATAGATAGGGGCGTTCCACAGGGCTCGATTCTTGGACCACTTCTATTCATACTGTATACTGCTGATGTCATAAAATGTATCAAGAACTGTAGTTACCATTTATATGCGGACGACCTGCAATTGTACCTTCCTTTGGATAGATATCAGTTTGATAATTCCATCAACAAACTCAACGACGACCTAAATCGCGTAGCTATTTGGTCTGCAAGAAATTGTTTGGTCTTAAACCCCTCAAAGTCAAAGTACATGATCTTTGGAACTGACAAACAGATTTCAAATACTATAGCACTTAACCCCATCATACGAATGCAAGGCGTGAATATTGAGCGTGTAGAAACGGCTCGAAACTTAGGTATCCTGATGGACGGAGGTTTACACTTTGAAGAATATGTTCTCGAGCTGGTTCGCCAGTGTTTTTACCGTTTGAAGATTATTTACCGGATCCGTGATTTCATTAGTACCAGTGTACGTATCATGCTGTGTGATAGCTTGGTACTGTCAAAGCTCAACTATTGCATCACTGTCTACGGCCCATGCCTTCTTGCTAAAACCCAAAAAGTTATTCAACGCATTCAAAATGCCTGTGCCAGATATTGTTTTAATATTCCACCTCGCACACATGTAACACCATACCTACAGGCTTCAAAGCTGCTTAAAATGTCCGAACGACAAAAATTGTATATCGCAACGCTCATGTTTGGAGTAATTAAAAACAAAGTTCCTAGGTACCTGTACGATAAACTTAACTGGCGTTCGTCCCGAGGTGCCAACGACCGAGTCCGTACCTGTGTGCCTCCACTGCTAATACCTCGTCACCGTACTGCCGCCTTTTGTTCCAGTTTTAGATACAACGCCGCTAAGATTTGGAACAACATTCCACCTCCAATAAGAAATGTATCTACTGTGAGCGCTTTTAAAAATACATATAAAACCTTTCTTTTTGAAAGTTTCATAAAAAAATGAGGCTTGTATCTAAAGACCTAAATACCTATATATTTATTCTGTGTATAACTACCATATTAAGAATTGTTAAAACTGTTATTTATTTTGACACCACTACTCAAATTCACACATGCATGCCCAGAACTGTATTTTATTTATTGCCTACTCGTATTTTCCATATCTGCTAATTATCATTATTTATACCTATATATATGTGCATATATTTTTATTAATAACTTAATACTTTTAACTTACAACTTCTATTATCATGTACATGTAAATTCTTATTTAAGTATCCATTTTATTTTTTCCTATACGTACAGTACATACATACCTACATATTTACGACTCCGTATTGCTATCGACTGAGATCATCGCTTGGTGCTGGCAGAATACCAGCGTCGTAGTTAACACTGCGACTTATGCTGAGTCAGAACCATTTCTCTGGCACAGTACGGAACACAACTACCTACCTGTACCTATGTCCTGTTGTTAATATGTTTTTGTATATTTTCTTTAAAAGTGTACTTGTGTTTGGCTTTGTGTAACTACTGTTTTTGTTTTGTGTTGTGTACTGTGAAAAGAGAATAAATTGTTTTCAATTTCAATTTCAATTTCAATTTCAATTATCAGTACTTTTAGCAACTTTGAATCCCTTCATTCCCCCATTAGCCTTAGAGCCTTTAAACTTTAACAACTGACACTTAGCCGCTTTACAATATTCCAAATTTATTACCTACACTAGTACTATTATTTATTCTGTGATTACTTCTTACTTACTTCAGTAATTCTGTGACTACTTCTTACTTACTACAGCCACAACAGTCCAATGCTGGACATAGGCTTATTGCTATACTCACCTCGCTTGGCAGGCAGATTGGCGAGCGCAGTGCAAAATATTAGGTGATATTCACAAGGGACCCAGCTATCCGTTCCCTGGTTTCATCCCTTAATCGCCTTTTACAACTCCCACGGGTGAAATGGCGTGATGCCTTTCTAAGCCGGCACCACAGGGCAAAACTTTATTTGAAGTTTAACCACTGACGTGACCTTTCCTTGGCATAATTATGGGTCATTTCTTAATTTAATACTGCATAGTAGAAAGCAAGGTCGCTTTTCGCGTCTGTCTGTCTGTATGTTTGTTTGCTTATATCTTTAAAACTACACAACAGATTTTGATGCATTTTTTTTATAGATAGAGTGATTCAAGAGGAAGGTTTTTTGTATTATACTTGCCGGGAAAACGTCTTATTCCCACGGGAAAATGAGTTGCAGCGGGCGCAGCCGCTGGGTGCCCCACTAGTAAATGATAAATGCTAGATACTTACGTAGCTACCCACTAGTTTTTATTCGGAAAATTAATTCATAATTGATTTGTTTGCAGAGTTATAAATAAACAAAACAATGCTTTGGTAGTTAATACCTCAAAGGAACGTTGAGAGTGATTGCCAGTAGAGCTAAGCGGAAAATAAGTAGCGCGAGAGAAAAAATCTTTTTGTTATCATTATTGCTTCCTTAGGTCTGCTGAAAGAAATTTCTATAGAAATAAGCAGTGCCTGTTGTACCATTTTTTCTTGTGTCATTTCTTTTTGTAATAATTAGCGTGCCCCCACAGTCCACTGTTGGACATGGGCCTACTCCAAATTGGGAGGGGATTGCCATTCTCACCACTCTTGACAGACGGATAGGCGAGCACAGAGCAAGATATTGTAGATATTTACAGGAAACGCTGCTGCCCGTTCGCCTTATAGGTACTGCACCCACGGGTATTTTTGTAACATAACATGTAAGAAAAAAATTACGAAATAAATAAAACTAATGACATAAGATTGTTAAATAAATTATTATAGGCAGTTGCAAATTCTGCAAATAATTTTAACATTAGTCCGTCTACGTCAAAAAGTCTTGAATGTAGATATGTATATTGCATGTAGGTAACATACAACATCTACTAGGGAATAGCACATAATATTATTCCATACGACTCGGCTATACAGATGACTGAGTTCGATATCACAACTGGTTACAGACATTCTCAAATGATCAGAAAAATAAACTTGCGAGTGTAGCTCGCACAGATCAATAGATGTTCGTCCGTTTTAGTTCATATAAAAGAGCCTTTAGTTGCAGAATGTCCCTTTCTCGAAAAGGGACATTCTGCAACCTCCTTCTCAAATATTGAGGGCCCTTTCAGATGATTCGTGTATCACTGTAGTGACAGGTTGTCAGCCTAAAGTTAAAATACACATGCAACCCTCGAGTCCCTTAGTCGTCTCTTAAGACGGGAAAAAAATGGTGAATCACCTGACATCATACGGCAATCCTGAATTTTGTTACTTTAAAATGGGGCAGTGAACCTTCAGTAAAACTCTTTATTTCGCAGTAGATTTCAGATAGGTATGCATATATCTATATCACTCTCGTCAGGTTAATAACACTAATGGATAGCCGAGTGACGCTGCAGATATCTTAGTTCATTACCTCGATTCCGTTTCCAATACTCTCAAATTGATAAATTGATGGAGCGTCCCGAAATTAAGGTAGATTGTTATAATACTTAATATTGTCCTAGATACTTACTCTTATTGGTGTATTACAATTTTTAGGCGACAGGCTGACAACCTGTCACTACAGTGATACACATGTTTTCTGAAACAACCTTGGGAAACAATCCTCAAAAATGTCAGACGTGCGGATAGTGGCCGTATTTTTACGGCCGTTAACGCTCTGCCTACCCCGCAAGGGATAAAGGCGTGATATATGTATGTATGTATCTACTTACTCTTAATATTTTTAGAATACATCTACCTACTTTTATATTTGTTTAAAGATTAGTATACATGGTGTAACTGACAGTCCTCTGAAATACAAAGAGTCCAATTAGTCATGAAACTGATAAACTTTCTCCTAGAAGATCCCAAATGAATATTATGTTTCAGGAAACGTAAAAAAAAATACTTCTCATAGTGAAGGCAGTAGGCTCATCGTGATTTTGTATGGGAGCTATACTTTAATTCATAAAACATCGACTGATAAAATTGAAGAAGGTTATCCTCGGCTAACACGACCCTTCTGATTGAAAGATACCCTTTTCAAACAAAGTAATATTAAGAACC
Organism: Keiferia lycopersicella; assembly: GCA_029255805.1. Lineage (NCBI taxonomy): Eukaryota > Metazoa > Arthropoda > Insecta > Lepidoptera > Gelechiidae > Keiferia > Keiferia lycopersicella. Next base: position 8,013,392 of record JARACZ010000009.1, on the reverse strand, counting down.
CTGTTTCGGGCCGAAGTTGACGACAGCAGAATACTTCTATAACCGCATATTGCCCTTGAATTGATGGGATATAGTATACGTTGGGGATAAATGCAATATCCTTTAAGGCCCCTATAAATTACAACTGGGGACCGTTCGTCCAGGTCCACTTTAGCAAAGCCTGTCGCGTGACCTTGTCAGTAAATGACTTTATCTGAAGAAACATAAAATGCTGTCACAAACATCAGCTTACAGCAAGGCCAGCTAAACGTGGTGAGTATGGAAATACGCCCTAACAGACAAATGTCCAGGCTATAATATACCTCATCCTCATCATTGGCCTCGTACGTCTGTGACAGACGATTTAATCAGTGTCTGAGGCAAGACTTTTCGTGGCTATAATTATAAGCTGATGCGGGAGCGGCATGACTTTCCGCACACTCTACAGGTGAATGTGGAATTACAGACAGAAACATGCATGTTGATATGTCGTTCAGATATATACCTAACGCCGAAGTAATAAGATCTTAATAGGTGAGATGCATCTGAATGCGAGTATTATGTGTACGTTTTGCTCACCGTCACCGCTAAGGCTGCAAACTTAATTGCCTATAATATATTCGTATTAGATGCTTTTCGTCAAAACAAGAGTCTAAATAAATCTTCTTGTTTCATAGCAATCTTCGCATCACCTATCTACGTAGAAAGACAGCTGTACATTCAAGAGCATCTTGACCAACCCGCTTATCTAAATACATCTATTTGTATTGGCTATTCTTATAGTACCTTCGTAAAGTCGAAAGAGTAATTTGATAGTTAAGGATTACGTGCTTCACACTAATGAAAATGCAGTGGATAAAAAAATCTTCACCTCCTGGGATTTTCTAAGACCTAACTAGTCAACTTAGAGTGTTGATACATAGGTACCTCCTACGCAACAAAACTCCTACGCAACAAGCGGCCCGAGGGATTTCTGTCTGCATCAACTAATTGCATCTTAATATTAATACATACATACATATATCACGCCTTTATCCCTTACGGGGTAGGCAGAGCGTTAACGGCCGTAAAAATACGGTCGTTATCACCTCGTCTGACAAATATAGAGGTCTGTTTGAGATAATTTGTATATCACTATAGTGACAGGTTGTCAGCCTGTCGCCTAAAAGTTGTAATACACCTAAAACCCTCACGTCCCTCAGTCGCCTCTTACGACACCCACGGGTAGGAAATGGGGTGATGCTATTCTAAGCCATTAATATTAATACCACACTCTATCTATAAAAGAACCACAATACATTAACACTCTATAAAAAAACGACTTTACTTACACGGTGATCGTTACACAACCATGTCAAAAGCCTACTACTTGTAGTAGGCGGTTCAAAAATTCTGATACCAGGGTTTCATTGGTCGTTGGACGACTCGATGTCCCGCACGAAAAGAAAGAAAGTTAAAAACCGCATCAGAATCATTTCCGTATTTAAGGAGCAGTTAGCGTTTACATGAAAGAGACAGACAGAGAAACTATTCATATGATTTCATATTAAGAAATCTAAAATTCGGTTCGTTCGGAGCGTTCTATACATTTGCCTCCGGTAGGTGTGCGTTCACCTTTATTCCGCATTTTCTACTACCCATAGAGTGATCTACATTTGCAACTCACGCATGCATGATGTTGCCATCTTCCGGAGGTTTGACACGAAGTACCTAAAACCCTTTTATTATTCAGCACATTTGACAAGGGAGTTGAACGACCCTGACCTTGTGCTAAACATGCCTCGTCCCTTAAGGACCGCACTGTCATATAAATACTGTTTACCTACATTTCTCTGGAGACGAAATTGACCTTAGAACTAGGCGGCCCCTTTACACCTTATAAAATGTAATTTGGTAAAGTTAAGGCAGTCAATTTACGACTCGAGAAATTCGATTACTAAAGGGTCGAAACTCATCTCTTACAATACGTACAGTAACGGAATTGTACAATGTAGATAATTGGCCATATGACTGAAAAATACTAATTAGTCAAACTTTTAGATCGCAAAAAGATTAAATTAAAACGAAACTATATAGACAGTTGAAATCGCGCGTAACGTCACGTCTATGAACGATTTTTTACTCAGCACTAACGTCAATACTCCTGTTGTGATTCTGTTAGTTTTTATTGCAATTATATATATTTTAAGTTATACCTAATTTATTAGGGATTTAATATTTTTATACAGTTTACACTGTCAATCAACTTGTAATAAATCAATTATTACGAATATTTTTCTTGTAAATTAATATGAATTTAATCATTATTCGTAAGCCATGAAAACGGATTTAATAATATTTTTATTTTAAATTTAAGTCTCTGATTTGATTATGTAGTTTTAAAAGTGTGCGATGATTGGCTGAGCGCTGATTGGTCGCTCCTTGTCGCGCCATGCGGAAGGCATGGCGTGGTGGGGAGCGCTGAGCCGGGGCACAGCACAGTCCGATCGGACAGTCTGCGTTTACTGGTGTTACTGTGAGGTTGTGAAAAAAATAAAGTAGTGGTGTTTAAAGAAAAACGGAGTTTTCTTTATAAGTCAGAAGTGCTACGACCTGCGAGCCATGTCGGATAAAAATCGTAAGTAATTTTTCAACTTTTTTTTTTTTTTTACACTGAAAATTAGTTGTAAAATTATGCAAGGCGTTACGTTACATATACATAACACACGTACATTCACGCTAAAGTGTAGTTGGTGCGTGTCAATTTTTGATCGGGGCAACTCTCCGATAGAATTGACACGGCATTGACTTTACTAATACACATCCATGCTCTCCGGAGTCACAGACACCCCTTGTGGGCACTTTACACTAAGGTATAGTTGATGCGTGAAAATTTTTGATCGGGGCAACTCTCCGATAAGATTGCCACTGTGTTGACTTAGCTTTTACACACTCATGCTCCCCGGAGTCACAGACACCCCTTGTGGGCACTTTACGCTTAAATTTATGTCAACCTTTGTATTAATTTTTGGTCGGGGCTACTCTCTGATATAATTAATACAGTAGGTGACTTTTGGCGACATTTCCTTGCCCAATTTTACAACAATTTATTATCTTTTTACATTAAATTATCCTTAAATAAAAGGGTAAAAATGTAGCCATGTAGGCGAGTTCTTTTACTTTGAATTTTCATTTTTGACAGCCATGTAGGTGTGCTGTCTTAAACATATTACTTTGAGTTTTTAATTTGACAGCCATGTAGGTGTGCTGTCTTAAACATATTAATTTGACAGCCATGTAGGTGAGCTGTCTTAAACATATGAGTTTTTAATTTGACAGCCATGTAGGTGTGCTGTCTTAAACATATTAATTTGACAGCCATGTAGGTGAGCTGTCTTAAACATATGAGTTTTTAATTTGACAGCCATGTAGGTGTGCTGTCTTAAACATATTACTTTGAGTTTTTAATTTGACAGCCATGTAGGTGAGCTGTCTTAAACATATTACTTTGAGTTTTTAATTTGACAGCCATGTAGGTGTGCTGTATTAAACATATTATTTTGAGTTTTTATTCTGATAGCCATGTAAGTGTGCTGTATTAGACATATTATTTTGAGTTTTTATTTTGACAGCCATGTAGGTGAGCTGTCTTAAACATATTACTTTGAGTTTTTATTTTGATAGCCATGTAGGTGTGCTGTATTAAACATATCAGTTTTGATTTTGACAGTCATGTAGGCGTGTTGTCTTGTACTATTTACTCGAAGTTTCATTACTGACGGCCAACTATGTGGCCTTTCTCCGATGATTTTGAGTTTCGATTATAACAGCGATGTAGATGTGGTATTATGCATAATTTTGTGAGTTCTGTCTTTTCGCTTTTCGTGTGGGACACAGAGGCGTTCAACTAGCTAATGAACCCTAGTATCAGAATTTAATAACTTTAAAATCTGACCTATTAAGTATAAGTAATTTTCGAGTTTTTATTTTTAATATGTGGCAGTCATTTACCTACAACTTAAGCACCTCTGTCAGGAATTATGACATACTAGCAACGTTTATTAGCTCATTTAGCTTTGAAAAAAAAAGAACATTAAGTGCAAACCCTTTTCAGGTGACGATGATCGAAGTTATACACCCAAAAGCTCAAGACGTCGACGTAGGTCAACGTCCAGTGAGACAGAAGAAGTACCTAACAAAAGAACCAAGCCTACAGAAGGGCTGACGACTGAGGATCTATTGAAGATAATTACTGCACTGCAAAAGACTGCAAGTAAGAATACTTCTACTACTAACGTTGTACCAGAATTTAACCCCGATAATAAATCTCAAGATGTGCAAAGATGGTTAAAAAAAGTAAATGAATGTTCTGTCATATATGGTTGGGACGAAAATCAAACTATACATTATGCGCTCCAGAAACTAAGTGGGTTAGCAAAACGTTGGTATGAAGCTTTACCATCTTTAGATTTCTCATGGGCGGAATGGCAATCAAAATTCATTAAAGCTTTTCCGAATGATATCAATTATGGTAAATTACTAGAAGAAATGTTAAACCGAAAATCTCGCACAGATGAAACTCTAAGAGATTATTTTTATGATAAACTGTCACTACTTAGCAGGTGCGAGATTGTCGGCCGTAAAGCAGTAGACTGTATTATATATGGATTATCTGATAGTTCAATTAGAAACGGGGCTCAAGCCCTAAAATGTGAGGAGCCTGAGGATCTGTTAAACTATTTGGCGTCACAACAACCTTCGCAGTCGAAGGATTCTATACGCGGAAACAGTGCGTTCGGTTTTTCAAAAAGGCGAGATTTCCGTTCCAACAATAATAATAGGTCAACTTCCTCTACCAGAAGCTCTGATGTTACATGCTTTAACTGCAACGAACGGGGCCACACTTATTACAATTGTAAAAAGCCTTTATTAAAATGTATTAAGTGTGGCAGGGTTGGTCACAATTCTAATGATTGCAATAGAAAACCTTTGCAGTCTTTTGAAGTAAGTGACGGTGGCCAAGTTAGCCAGTCAACAGAAAAAAAGGTCTTGAAGGTGGTAACAAGTGAATCAACTATATTAGGTGAGGCGGTTCAACATGATTTGATAACCACCAAAGACCAGTCAAACGATAATGATTCTACTGAAATATTTTGTGGAACTCTTGACTTCTCGGACGAAAAATTCCACAAAAATGTCTATGTTAATGGGACAATGCTTAACAACGCTTACATAGATTACGGAAGCCAATGTAGTTTGATTGGTTATTCTGATGCAAAACGGCTAGGTCTCATTGAATGCTATAAAAACTTGCCAACTATAAAAGGATTCGGAAAATCCGCCGTAATTCCAAAATTTCAGTCTCGGATCCAGATTCGAATTGACGAAGCAGAGACTGACGTAAATGTTTTGGTAGTAAATGATAAGTTTTTAGACGATTTGAATACTCGAATGTTAATAGGACGCAATTTTACAGAGTTGCCTTCAGTATCTGTTTTGAAAGACAACGAAAGGCTTTTCTTTTATCAGACTCCTTCTGATGTACCTGAGGTAGGGGATTCAATTATTGAACTCCTTGTGGCGAAAGACGTGGATATCAAAAAGGGGGGTTTGGTGGAAGTCTATACCAAAGAACCCTATACTGGTGATATCTATATTAACGGAAGCACCAGATTGAGTCCAAGTCAAGAATATTATCTGCATCAAGGTTGTTACACTGTTAGCGAGAGTAAAGCTGTGGTATTTGTTTCCGCACTGACAAATGGCACCCTCAGTTTTAAAGCAAATAAGCTTGTTGCCAGAGTTAGTCCCATTGCGGAGACTGAAACTCTCATCATACAAACTGGAAAAGATGACAGCCAGTTGCAGCCTTTGGACAAAACTGATATTAAAGTTAATGGAGACGTAGATCAGACCGTACAAGATAGACTATACCAACTATTACAAAAGTATAGAAATTGCTTTGCCAATAGTCTTAGTGAGTTAGGTTGTGCAAGAGGTACAGAAATGCAAATTGAATTGCACGATAAATCTCCTGTTGTCTATAGGCCGTATCGTCTTTCTTATCATGAACGGGAGAAAGTTAGGGACATTGTTGATGATTTACTGAAAAATGACATAGTCCAGGAATCTAACTCTAACTATGCTAGTCCAATTTTGCTAGTTAAAAAGAAAAATGGAGAATCCAGACTGTGCGTGGACTATCGCGCTTTGAATAATAAAACCGTGAAGGATAAGTACCCACTACCATTAATTGATGACCAGCTTTCGAATTTAAGTGGAAACAAATTTTTTACCACGCTAGACTTGGCATCTGGCTATTACCAAATACCTATGAGTAAAGAGAGTCAATACCTGACTGCGTTTGTCACACCGGACGGACATTACGAATTCAAACGTATGCCGTTCGGTCTGGCAAACGCACCGTCAGTGTTTCAAAGGCTGATGAATGGTATGTTAGGCAGTCGGAGATTTAGTTCTGCCTTAGCATACATGGATGATCTCCTCATTCCATCAGCCAACATTGAGGAAGGCTTCGAAAGACTGGAAGATGTACTTAAAATTATTCAACAAACTGGCTTGACTCTAAAACTATCCAAATGTTCATTTTTCGACACGAAAATTGAATATCTTGGATACGAGATATCTACAGATGGTATAAAACCGAGCGAGAGAAAAATCTCTGCAGTGCGAGATTTCCCAACGCCTCGTAATGTGCACGAAGTGAGGCAGTTTCTGGGTCTAGCTAGCTATTTTCGTCGATTTGTAAAAGGTTTCGGTGAAATCGCTAGACCCTTGACAAAACTTCTTAAAAAAGACTCACAATGGCGGTGGGATTTAGAAGAGGAGAAATCTTTCACCAATTTAAAAAATAATTTGGTCGAACGTCCCCTTTTAGCACTATATAATCCAGCATTAGAAACAGAGGTACACACGGATGCTAGCTCATTAGGTTTAGGCGGAATATTAATGCAATGGCAGACTAGTCCCAGGGTGTTGAAGCCTGTCGCCTACTTTAGTAGGCAGACCACAGCTGAAGAGCGGTACTTTCACTCTTACGAGTTAGAAACCCTAGCTGTGGTTTGTTCTCTGAAGAAATTTCGTCCTTACCTTTTGGGCCTACATTTCTGTGTTTATACTGATTGTAATGCATTGCGAACGACGTTAACAAAAAGAGACTTAATACCGCGCATAGCACGTTGGTGGTTGCTTATTAGCGAGTACAATTTCAAAATTGAATATCGTCCTGGTTGTCGTATGAGTCATGTCGACGCCTTGAGTCGAAATCCACCAAGTATTCAGAATGTTACCACTCTCAGTATAAGCACAGAAAATTGGATTCAAACATTACAAATGGCGGATCCAGAACTGGAACGCATTATGAGGATTCTGAATCCTAATCAAGACGAGGAGCTTAAAGAATTGAAAAAGAATTACGTTATTAAAAATCACTCACTGTACCGGAAGGTAGGTGAAGAATCGCGACTTGTCATCCCAAAAGATGCTAGATGGCAAATTTGCAAAGCAAATCACGACGATGTGGGTCACTTTGGCTTTGCCAAGACATTGGAGCGGATTCAGAGCAAGTACTGGTTTACGAAGATGAGGCGATTTATAAAAAAATATGTTTTAGCCTGCATCGACTGTGCATACAACAAAGATAGTGCGCCTCAAAACCATACTGGTCTTCTGCATCCTATACCCAAAGTTGAAGTCCCATTTGATACTCTACATCTGGATCATTTGGGCCCTTTCGTAAGAAGCAAGTCACGCAACAATTATATATTGACGATTGTCGATGGATTCACTAAGTATCTTTTTGCTAGACCGGTTCGTGATACCAAAACGAAGAACGTTTTAAAAGTACTCCAGAAACTTTTCAATGATTTTGGGATACCACGAAGGATTGTTTCTGATCGTGGTACGGCGTTCACTTCAAGACAATTTAAAGAATTTTGTAGCAGTAAAGGCATTAAACATATTCTTAACGCAGTTGCTTGTCCGAGAGCCAACGGACAGGCTGAAAGGTTTAATAGAACTATTCTGACAGCCTTGTCTACACAAAATTTTGGCAAAGACGAACGAGTTTGGGATGAGCAACTGGGTAAAGTACAGTGGGGTATAAATAATACCATAAACGCCTCAACTAAAAAGACTCCTAGTGAACTGATGTTTGGGGTTAAACTTAATTGTCCAATGGATAATATGCTATCCGTTTTTGAGGATGAAGTTGCTTCCTCATCAACTCCTACTGTCGAAGCTCAAGTTAATGAATCAACTGAAGAAACTTTAGCAACGACCTCAAGCGTTTATCAAGACGAAACACCGGACTTACAAAATTCTTCACTCTCAAGTAGGACAAATATTGAAGGAATTAGGCAGGAAGCTCTAGAAAATATTACTCTGAGCCAAAAGCGTCAGAAGGAGGCCTATGATTCAAAAAGATCTCCAGCCAAAAATTACGGTGTAGGTGATTTAGTCAAAATTACCAAAACTAATTTTAACAATGATGGTAAAAGCAAAAAACTTTTACCAAAATTTATTGGCCCGTTTAAAATAATAAATTGTTTAGGAAATGACCGTTACAAAATTTCTAATGTGCCGGGATTCAATACAAAGAAATATGAGACCGTTATAGCTGCGGACAGAATGCGTCCGTGGATTAATGTTCAGGCCCTTGAAGTTGACAGATCCTCTCGTCCTTCAACTGATAACTCGGACTCTGACTCTAGCTCAGAATAGCCGTAAAAGCGAATTAAGATTATGAAAATTAAGATGAAATTCAAAAATAATAATTTTATATAATTTATGGTATAATTATGATTATAGTAATGTTTTTATATAATGTATGAGCTACATGAACATGAATTATAAAATATTTAAAGAATCTTAATATGTATATTGGAATAATAGTTAATAATGATTTAAGTTTAAAATTTGGTGTAAATAAAAAAAAGTTTAAATTTTCTCTAATGTTGTGATTTGTGCGTGCTTCGGAGTTAGCACGCTATCGGATGGCCGAATGTTGTGATTCTGTTAGTTTTTATTGCAATTATATATATTTTAAGTTATACCTAATTTATTAGGGATTTAATATTTTTATACAGTTTACACTGTCAATCAACTTGTAATAAATCAATTATTACGAATATTTTTCTTGTAAATTAATATGAATTTAATCATTATTCGTAAGCCATGAAAACGGATTTAATAATATTTTTATTTTAAATTTAAGTCTCTGATTTGATTATGTAGTTTTAAAAGTGTGCGATGATTGGCTGAGCGCTGATTGGTCGCTCCTTGTCGCGCCATGCGGAAGGCATGGCGTGGTGGGGAGCGCTGAGCCGGGGCACAGCACAGTCCGATCGGACAGTCTGCGTTTACTGGTGTTACTGTGAGGTTGTGAAAAAAATAAAGTAGTGGTGTTTAAAGAAAAACGGAGTTTTCTTTATACTCCTGAACTTTGACACCAATTATCTTTATTATTATTTACAGATTTTTAAAAACACAAAATACGTATTCAATGTTGTATTTTAAATAACGGATAAATGAATTTGCTTATTTTTTTGTCCTGTCATCTACCCAATCGTACTCGTACCAAGGTGATAGAGAGAGAAAGTAGGTACGGTTTAAAAAGACTTTGATCACTTCTTGTGTGTGACATCGAATGAAGCATACTGACATGCTCGGTTATTAATGTATCGGATATTTTTTAGAATATTTCTTAAATGTTCTCTAACTTCTAAATTCAACTTAGTTCTTAATTTTCCTTATCTTTTCGACGAACTTATTCGATGACCACGCAACTCAAACTTTTGAGATAGATAACACTCAACATTCACTCATGAATAGCGATTTTGGCTTGACTGCCAAGAGGCACTTTTCTGCTTATATTGGCTCAAGCTAAGCTATTAGATACACTTTAGTAAGATAAACGGCTAAAACGGCAATTTGTTTGTAAAGCAATTTCGAAAACTAAATTTTTACTCGTTTTTCAGTAATCAATAACGCCGCCGTCTAGGGTCGCATTTTTTCGTCACGTAGTTTAGAAGATAATTTTCTTTTAGAAAAAATATAACGTGATTAAATTGTATGTTATAATATTAAGTCGACATGTGAGAAACTTTTATGCTATCGCTAGCGAAATTATATAGGGTGTAAAAAATTTGCTGCAAACATTTTAAGGCGTGATTCAGAACAATTTTCCCTAAGAAACATAAGACGAAATTTTTGGACCTCCCATTACTCCCGTACAAAATTACCTATCGACCAAGTCAATTTGTAAGAGAGGTCCAAAATTTTTTCTCGTATTTCGGCCCATGTTTCTTGGGGAAAGTCGTTCAGTTTCACGGGCTTATTCGCATCTTAATATGTTTGCAGTTAATATTTTTACACCTTATATATTTGCACCAACTGAGGCTTACGTATTCACATACCTACGTACGTACATAGAAAATAATAGTTCAACCGGACCAGTGTTTAGAACTACTGCTCAGCTAAGTAAAGCGTGAACCATGCAATAGTATAGGGTTAGGGCCTTTTTAACCAATTTCAAGAACTCTTACATAAAACGCCGCCTTTAGCAAAGCACCCTATGTGGACTAGGGAAGCAGTGTTATTAGTTGATACCACGCGGTATCACCACGGCATCATCATAAACAAAACAAATAAAAAATAACAGGAAGTTACATACTTTTTCATTCTGTAATCACCTCGTTTTAATCTACATACGTAGTACATATCGCTATCGCCATGTCTGACATTTTTGAGGATTGTTTCGCAAGGCTGCTTCAGAAAACATGTGTATCACTATAGTGACAGGATGTCAGCCTACCGCCTAAAAACTGTAATACACCAATACTCTCGAGTCCCTTAGTCGTCTCATACAACACTCGCGGGAAGGATGTGGGGTGATGCTATTCTAAGCCGGCATCACACGGCAAACGCGGCTCACGGCTTAACCTAGCCCAAATTTATTTTATCGTCAGAGTATTCATTTAAGAAAGTTCGAAGTAAGTGTAAAGTTAGAAGCAAGTGTAACCGAACCGAGGCGAGAAAACCATTTGTTTCAGCTGACCTCTTACAATCTTGACCCTGGGGGAAGCGGATAGTGATCGATCGGGACCCTCCTCACTTGACACTACATCTTAATGGTGACCTTTGACCACTTGTTCCCTTATCTATATGAGGCAAATTTGGGGCACCGTATTAATATCACTACAAAGTATAAGCAAAGTCGCGTCTGACTGTATGTATGTATGTTTACCTAAATCTTCAAAACTAAACAACTGATTTTGATGCAAGTTTTTTAATAGATAGAGTGATTCAGGAGGAAGGTTTTTATGTATAATAATTGCCGGGAAAAATCAGCAGCAGCCGCAGCAGGACATATCGCTAGTAAAAAGCATAAGATGGAGTCACTTTTGGCGATATTCTGTGTTTATGATGCGGTTTTTAATAAATTCATAGATTGATTCAAGGGCAAGTCTCTGTCAAATTAGGACACTCACATTGGACATTTGGACTGACTCAGTCAGTTGGTACATTTTGTATGGGAGGTCCAAATTTTTTTATATTTCGATCTATGTTCCTTGGGGAAAGTTGTTCAGTTTCATGGGCTAGTTCATCTCGTGAATGGAAGTTAGAATATTTTTTAAAACTCCGTATATGTTACTCTCGGCGGATCGCACACTTGACGCACGATAGAGCGCTAAAACTTCGCAGCAGTCTATCAGATCCATACGAGAAATGTCAATCCCCATACTAAAACTGCTTAACCGCAGCGCTGTCGCAGTGTCGTCCGTCGAGTGCAGTACAGACCGCTGCGATATTTTAGCGCTCCGTCGTGGGTCAAGTGTGCTATCCACCTAATTTTATTTGCAGTTGCAAAATAACAAGCTAAGTGTTATTCCACATTTAATATCCTTATCAATAAAAGTTCGCCACATTTGACTCCCCGGGTAGTTTCGGGCCTAATGGACGCCAAAAAAGTAAGTACTTAGTAATATGTAACAGTATATTAATGTTATTTACCTAACTTTCTTTATCTATTCCAAATAGTAAAAGTTTTCGGATACAAATAATCTTGCCTTCATGGGGTAGATAGAGCATCAACTGCATAAATTACCTACATTGCACTTTTCTTGCGAAAATTCATGTGTGCTATAGGTAAGTGTGATTCTTTATATTTTTATGCTCTGTTTTTATTGGTGAAAACCTGTAATTGGCTATCTAAATTGTATTATTTTTAAGTGTTCCTGTATAAAAATCTGTTGGTTTTCCAAAATATACGTAAATAAAATAAAAATATAATAAATATGAATGACCATTTTAGCCACAACGGACCAATTCTATTAATGAGTTCCAAAGAATATCACTGTACGTACAGGATAATGTTATGTCAGTCTAATTCATTTTCAATAGCTATTATTTTTAAACAGAATTAGTCTTATCAACGTACAAAGTTTTATATTTTAATATCTCTTTCTCTTGCTACCATTTTTAGGTGGTTTACATCATTTTCATATTGTTAGAATTTAATAAGCTTTTATTGACCGAATATTATATTATTAACTGTGTGCTGCCCTGTTATGACAAGACACTGTATTATGAGATACAGTGTTTTGTCACAATAGCGTCAGAAATGCTCCAATGGACGTACACTGCACATACATACCATTAAAACATAAATTGGCCTTTATTTCATTCAGATATAGAAAGTAAAAAACACTGTATCATGAAAAGTCATAAGGCTTATTTTGGTAATACACTGTATCAAATATTACCGTGTATTGCCATACCGCGCTCTACTTTCGCGCGTGATGGAAAAACACAGTACTAAAAGTTACAGTGTTTTGTCAAAATAGCGCGGAAAAGACTGCCATCTGTGTGGAAACGGATGGGGACTCCGATTAATCTTTGAGGCGGTTCAGTAAGACTCTGGCAAAGAGTTATCCAGGGACTGACAGCAATGAAATACCGCGATATGAGTCACAGTACTAACGGTAACCCTTGTTCTTGTAGAGGGCACAAATGCGAGACACTTTGAAGTCATCAGGGACCCTCTCCTCCATCCTCATTGGAACGAAAAGTTTCCATACTGCCGTGTGCAACTCCGTACCTCTAGGGTTGCCAGATCCTCTCACCTGAAGGCTGGACAGACCTGCGAGTTTGGCCGGACATTTGGGTAGAAAAGCCGGACGGACACATTACATTTTGAGGATTTTCGGGGTAAATGTTAAAAAGTGAAAAAAGAACACCCTGGGGTCGATCTTTGGGGGCGACAGTGCTCGCGTCTAGCACGTGCTTGTTCCTTCACAATTCGGTCTCGACCCGTGCAAATTCCGAAATATAAAAAGCCTAACAAAAGCCGGGCAGGCCGGACGCCGCTTACTTTGGCCGGACAGGCAACCAAAAAGTCTGATCCCGTCCGGCTAAAGCCGGACGCCTGGCAACTCTACGTACCACCATCTTGAAGTAGTTCACCCGGTATAATGTCAATGGCAACCGCCGGATTATTAAGCTGCTGTCTGATGGCAGTAACAACCTCGTCACATGACAGGAGCTTGTCCAGCTCCGTGGCTAACGGGAGTTGAGGCAACAAACTGATATTATGCAGATCAGCTGATCGATCTACGTTAAGCAAGTTGTGAAAATGCTCAGCCCAACGTTTAAGTACATCCTCCTTGCTGGTAAGGAGGTGCATACCCTCTAAAGACTTTAAAGTTACTTTTGCACGGTAGGACGCACCAATCAGCTTACGCACTTCACAGTAAAACTCACCAATCTGGTTTGTATCGGCGAGCCACTGCATTTGACAAGCCTTGTCCTGCCACCACTCGTCTTTTATTTGTCGAGCTTGCGTAATTCTTGGTCACTCTCTTTGACCACCGCAACACTTCCTCCTCTCCGATTATGCCGTCGCAGGCGCTGTCGATGTTTGTCGAATGCTGCTTTAAGAGCCTCGCTATAATCATCGAACCAGTCTTCACTATGTCAGTCTTTCGTACCCAAAGTAGCAAAAGCGGTCTCCTATGAGATGACATGACAAAACTTCCCAAGCAGCACTGACATCACTTGTCTCAGTTATTGGCAACGGCTTTTCAAATAAGGTTTCAGCATATTTCACCCTAACCTCGCGATCTTTCAGCCTGTCCACGTTTAAACACGCAGACTTCTTCACTGTGGATCTGCGAGGTCGACGGGGGCGGAGTCGTAGCTTAGTGACAATTAGTCTATGGTCAGTCCAACAGTGAGCACCGCGCATGACGCGGGTGACTTGAACTTGACTGATGTCTCGTTGCCGTATAATAGCAAAGTCGAGCAAATGACAGTGTTCGGAACGCGTGTGCATACACGTTGTCTTGTGTTGTTGTTGAAAAACCGAGCAGCAACAGACCATTGCTGTTCATATTGCCAACTCCGTGTCTTTCCAGAACTCCAGGCCGAGCCTCGTAGTCCCGTCTAACCCTGTCATTGAAATCGCCTAGCAACAAGATCTGCTCTCTGGCGTTTATGCTATCAAGGCATTGACTTAACTCCTCGTAGAATTTGTCCTTAATGTCTTTAGACTTGTCTTACGTTGGAGTATAGACACTGATGACATTAAGGTGATTGTCTGTATCCAGGTGTAGGCGTAGTGTGGTAACGCGGTCCGAGATGTGAAAAGGACACTCTTCAAGTCGCTTTACTAGATGATTTTTAATGGCAACTCCTACCCTTGAACATCGAGATTCGGATGCAGAGGTACCCTTCTAGAAGAAAATGTAACCACCTCCATCTTCCACCAGTTCTCCTTCATCAGCAAGATGGGTTTCGCTGAGCACAGCCACATTCACGTTATAGCGATGAAGTTCTCGAGCTACGATGGCGGTTTGGCGTTCAGGACAGGAGTTGCCATCTCCATGAATGAGAATTCTCACGTTTCATGCGCCAAATGTCATGACAGATGGTTTCATGCACTTTTTATTTTTTCTGTTGCGTCGACCACGAGTTAAATGATGCGGTGGCAGCCGTGGTTAGTACCACCTTCCAGGTAGGGTCGAGCACTTTTAGGGCACCTTTTCTAGCCCCCCCCTCAGCTGGGCGAGGAATGGGGTGCCTCCTTTGAAAGGGCTGCTTTGTCATCCCAGGTGCTGCCGAAATCGCATTGTCGTCACGATTTGCAATACAAAAGCGACCAAGGCGTGTACTCGCACTTTTAGGACAGCCTATGTGCAGGAATCAGACAAAGCCCAGCTGGCACCACGCCAGTCCTCTCTACCTCAACCCATAGCCACAGGACAGGACGCAGGCGCATGCCCTTAGCCCTCCCACTCCTTGACTCAGTGGAACTGAAACCGTTACCTAGGAAAGGTCAGACGCAGGCAGTGTCTGGCCAACGGTAACTACCCGCGCCCTCTACTGTCGCCACCTTGGTCACCAAGGTCATCCACATTGCCTTGCTGAGTCGCCGAGTCCGCCAAGCCCTTGTGCATATCTGCATTGGGTTGCCATTCTCGCCGAAACAGAATTTTTATTTGTTAAGCAAGGCAGCAAGGCAAGCAGAGGGAATTGCTTGTGTTGGACCTTGCAGAGAAGGGAACTAGGAGTAGGAATGGAAAGGAATTTGGTGAAATTAGGAGAGGAACACAGGTAGTGGGATACTACTGACTGGGAGGTAGACAAAGACAGTAGAAGCTCTGGAAGCTGGGTCGCATACCCGTATACTTAATCACAGCCCTCGACCCAAAGGCTGAGATGAAAACCCCTGAATAGTATTATGTGATACTGAATACAACAAAAATTTCATACAAATTTTATTAGGGAGAAACACGTCAACATGAGTTACAGTGTTTTGCCATAATAAGGTGCATACAAAATTTGCGTTTCTGTTCATACAAAACAAGTTTTCCCTTTAAACTCTATTATTTTAATAGAAACCTAGTATTTTATTATCATAGACCGATAAAGTTCAATATTTTGCTTATATTCTGAAGAAATCAGCTCATTTGCTTCATTTATATGGAAGTTACAATCAAAATTTTAATTAGAAATGTTATCTCGTTTCCTGAAAATCTACAAATTGAAAGATACAGTGTTTTGCCAACGCAGGGCAGTGTGACTGTGCCAACGTTTCCTACCTACTCTAGACCAGTGATAATACTCAAGCAGTATCTAATAAAATAAGTGGGCAATATTGACTAATTATCTACATGCGTGAAGATAAATTTACATGTAGGTATAGTAAACTCAACATATTCGTTTGAAGTGGTCTATTATCAAGACTATATTACAAAAATGCGTGTAATCATTGGCTTCAAATTGTTTTTTCTGCTATTCCTTTCTGCAGAATGTGGTCTCGTGCTGGATATGGTGGACAAAATGAAGTCAGGAGTAAACTCAGTTGTGGACTGGAAAGTGAATGCTATAAAAAACATCGGGGATAAAGTGAACTCAGCGATAGATGGCGTTGGCTGTTTAGTGGGAAAACACAAACACAAAATTGTTATCACGGAGAATGACATACATGACAATGAGGAGTTTGGAGGAGAGAAAACCAGCCAAGAACATCACGAAGAAGGAGGAACCGGCCCATATAAAGAAGAAATTAAGAATCCATACCGTCAGCCTGATAGTAAAGTGGGCTATAGCGACGACAATGTTGAAATTGATATCCGGATTCGTACTTGATGAGATGACTTAACGCAATAGAGTTGTAGGTTATTTTGACTTAAGTTTATAACATACATTTTATTTGTTTATTTACCATGTTCTTTGTTTACAGGGGATTTTGTGATAAATGATATTTTATTACCAAAAAAACAATGAAGTTTTCATAATAGTAATCCAAATTTTAATCTTATCATAACTACCTAAGTCAATTTCTATGGGCAATCCAAAAATTTTTTTCATATCAATTGTATGAAGAAAAAAATGTTCAATCTATGTCTTCTGAGGTGTTATTCTAATAATGCAACTCGAAAAGTATAAATGACTGGTCTAAAATATGTCGCAAGTATAACACAACACAAAAAACAGAAAGTGTAATAAAATATAGAGAGTAGGTAAACCAAAGATATCTAAATTGATACAACTGAATATGATTAGGAAATTGATATCTTGAACTAGTGTCAGAGTTCAACTCAACACACATTTTAAAAACCACAATCATATCTGTTTACTTGCTTCAAGACATTGGGACAATAAACACGCAAAAGATGAGACTGTTCTTATTTTTCATATTGATTTCACTATTTGTATTGACAGTTATGTGTGTCCCTATTCACGAAAATAAAGATACTAATAAAAATAAAAATGCAGAAAGTGAAAAAAAATCCAGTGTAAATTATGATAATAAAGTGGACAGTGATGACATCGATTCTGACGAAGACGCATCATCGAATAAATTGAATACAACAGATTTCGGCAAACTAAAAATCATAGGATCTGTATTTGATTTGTCCGGTTGTCCATCTGGTACAGCAAGAGTCGGGAATGAATGTGTAGACTATTTTTATTTTTTAAAAACTTAATAATATGTTACAAAACGGAAACATTACAATAAATGGAAACTTGTTTTTCTACGTGTTTAAGCTTGGAAAATTGTGTCTGAAAACTTCGTCTTCGATAGTGATTGTGACTTAAATGAGTGTTTGTGCGTACATATTATAATTATTTAGTTAACTGATAAATCCTGTGGAGATATCTAAGTATCTACAGCTAATAATATATTTAAGTTAGAATAGAACTTTATAATGTAACAGTTTATTTCTTCCGATACATTGGTGTTTCACGCATTTATAATCTGATAATGTTTATCGGACCGATAGCTCAAGTGGCCATCTTACGATCTGTACGAAAAATCTATGAATTCCTTGAACCAACTAAGTATGTCTGAAGCCTGCGACACTAAATTTCTGACACTAGGGTTCACTGGGGTCGTTGGACAACTCCGTGTCCCACACGAAAAGATGGCTCATTGAATATTGGTTTGTATAGAAACGCGAAAAGAGTTAATTTAGTAAGTACTTATAAGTAATTTCAAAATCACTCATATTGCAGTAGTTTTATACCTAATACTGTGAGTATGTCGACAGTCCCTACGTACAATGACGCAAGTGAAATTTTCAAATTTTACAGGAGAGCGTTTTACAGTTTCGAATGAGTATATTTCAAGTCATTTTATAGATAGAGCTTTGAAAATTTGAACATAGATGTATTTGGTCGTCATTTATTAGAATAACGGATAAAAAATTGAAAATAATAATTATTTCTATAAAAATAAGCACATCCGTAGTTTTACGGCACAAAAAATTAAGCTGTAGAAAGCTTATGTGGTACTTAAAATTTTATGCGTTTAAATTTTAAGCCACCAAAAATCGTAACTGTCATTTAAGAGATTTTACGTTGGAGTTAGTGCACACGTATCATAATTATAAATAGGTTTTTACCTCGTATTTTACGTTTTACAAATGTATACGATTAGGAATTGTAAAAAGAAAAGTAACTTGTTGTTTGAGAACAGCTTTAAGCTTCATAAAATCAACAGTATAGAGAATATTAAAAGAAATGGTTTTACTCCGTAAGTGCCAGATACGAGATAGACGTAAAGGCGTAAAGTAACGTAGCGTAACTACTGTCATTTTACGTCGGAAGATGTGTTGTCACGTGGGTTTTTAACTACCACTACCGTCGTTTTACGTTGGAATTGTGTAAATTTTGCAGTTACGGGGAGTCGATTTCGAGTAGAATCAGGCTATATTGAAACTCGCTATCTTTACTAACAATACCCTTATGATAAACTGAGGCGAAATCAAAGAAAAAAGGCAAATGACTTAAGTGTCAGTTACGCGATTGTACGTAGGGACCGTCGATGTATGCGTGCGTGTGTGAATAATTTTTCAGTAACAAGATTTTATTAATGTAAAAAGGTGTCTTATTTTTATCCTTTAACGCCCTACTGGTCTAGCTAATCGAACATAATTTTTTATGCAACTAGTCGCATCATGCAATATAGTGACATACCTATTACAACACAAAGCATACCTATACTTTTACTTACTTTTTTTTTTACTACAATAGTACGTTATATAAACACCCTTTCTGTAATTGACCGTCATTTTCCTTTTTTTTGTTAAGTCGCCTATAAAGTATAAAGGTAAATCTTTTATGAACAGCTTACTAAAACGTTTTTAGCGCCATCTATGAGTGTCACACCAAACCACGGAGACACAAAAGTGGATCATGAGAGAACAAATTCCGCCCGTAACCCAAGCCAACTCGCTCTACTCTACCGACACGTCGAGTTGCACGCATATCATAGATGGCGCTCTTTTAGGTTTTTAACTTGAAATAAATAAACTTGTACCTACAGAACTCTTTAACTTCTAGAATTGATTTACTTTTAAATTCCTATGAAGTTTAATTTACCGTACTAAATGTTGAGCGAAGTTTTATGAGTTGAATATTACAAAACAATGAGAAAGTAAATAAGTAGTGCATAACTACTCACCTACATACAAAGTAGGTAAAAAGGTCTAATATTTGTCAAACCTCTCTCGGCTAGGAACAGAAGCACACAAAACTTACACCTTCATATTTGAGTAATTCAATTTCACATTTTTGAAGAAAGTATTTTATAAAATCCCATATAAAAACCACATCATTATGTCGCCGTTTCAAATTGCGGTTGTCAGTCAGTAGTGATTTAACCGCAATATAGTCCAGTGCGTACGCGATTGAATTCTATGGTACGTGTTTCAGTGAGTGAGATAATCACCACCACTTCCGACAAACATTGAGGGTTCTTTTAGATGAGTTCAACCTATCTATATCTCACATTGTGAACGAATACCGGACCTATATAATATATAGGTCATCATCATGTCGTATGGTAATCTATGCCTGGATAATAAGTCTATGTCAAGGGTTTTTAGCCAGCTTTCTGCGTCTGGTGTGTATTTATGCAGATCGGCTATACCACCGGGAAAACACCGAAGTGGACATTCGTTCACAATGTGAGATATAGGTACCACGGAGGAATATGAACTCATGTGAAAGGAGACTCAATATTTGTTGTAAGTGGCGATGGCAGCCGTATTTTTGCGGCCGTTGACGCCCTGCCTACACCGCAAGGGATAAAGGCGTGATATGTGTATGAATGTATTGAACTCTTTATAGTTAGTGAGGGTTATCACGGAGAAGTTTCAACCCTTACGTCTAAATCTACAAAACTACAGTTAGTAAGGGTTGTCACGGAGAAGTATCAACTCTTAGGTACGTATTCTGCAAAACAAACAAACTCACCACATGGGTCAGACGGCCATCCCTCTTCCTCTCGTGTGACTATAAATAAAACCGGAGATACACAAACAAGGAAACAAATACCATAAACCAACAAAAACTACCGTTTCGGTATCCTGGTGCCCGGTGGAGGCAAGTGGACCCCATATCCATATCCTACACTTGGTCATTTCAGTAAAAAAAAATACCAAGTTCGATTTTTACCAAGTTCTTAGCTTATATGTATTGACACTCTGTCTGCCCAAGTTAGTAAAATCAATAATGCAAACAAACGTAAGTAGTTAACTAGGACGGTAATACCTCTTCGAGATTTTCATGGTTCGAGATTTTGTGACCATTTTCAGTGCAAAAATAGTGAGATAGAAATTAGCCTTGAATACGAGCTACTTAGCTTCATACCCTACCTACCTACCCAAGGAACATATATGAAGATAATTTATGGACCTCCCATCTGGGGGCACGGTAGTGCCCCCGCCAAGTCGAGCTAGAAAGCGGCACAGCCGTACCATCCTTTTCTCGAAGCGGTTCAGGCCATTTTCAACACCTTATAACTTTCTTGTGGATAAAACAAAAGACTTGAAACTTCAGGAATCAATCAAAAGCCCTGTAGATACGGTATATTTCAAATTTCGTTCACTTTGAACCAGTGGTTTAGGAATTATAGCTAGTCAAAGTTCTTAATTTTGTCATTGACTCACTCACTGACCGATCATCAAAATTCTAAGGCACTTCTAGCAGACATAGAGACTTCTAATTTAGAATATAATTTGGGTTTAGTGTATAAATCAAGGAAAAACTTAAAAATCTAGCAATTTCAATGCAGTTTTCTAGATAAACCGATAGCATAAATAACTTTGTAATTCCATAGAAATGTACTGTTTACCAAGTTATATTTTGCTGTCGCTCCTAAAATACTTTGTTTTGGTCCAGCAAAATAATCACAGTTGTCGCTGTTAGTTTCTAAAACACGCTATCGTTTTGTTTTTGGGAAAAATAAAAGGTGTCGACGGAAATTAATGTCACGGTACCTTTCGCCACCTCTCACTGGTAAGTGCTAATGGTAAGGAACTCAGTGAAAAATCGTGTAACCTGTTAGATTAGACTATACAACTCTGGTGAACTACTAGTAGTACTAGTACTAGTAAACTAATAGTAGTGGTAAATTGGGTGAACGCGAATTTTCTCAAAATTTGCTTTCACTCAAGCTCTCTCGCGAACCAGCGGTGACCGTTACTCGGTTGGCACCTCCACGAAGGGAAGGGGAAACTGGATGAAGGCAAATCTTAGGACTTGCCTTCATTCAGCAAGCCCCCAGCTCCCTCCGCTTGCCTTATAGCTTTCCCCCCTCCCCCCCTTTGTATGTACACCCCGCCCCCCGCTCGCCTCACCAACGTCACGTTGGTGCAGCGAGCGACGGGG
The DNA here is from genome assembly GCA_029255805.1 of Keiferia lycopersicella. Lineage (NCBI taxonomy): Eukaryota > Metazoa > Arthropoda > Insecta > Lepidoptera > Gelechiidae > Keiferia > Keiferia lycopersicella. The sequence goes on along the minus strand of JARACZ010000009.1, from coordinate 7,991,732 downwards.
CGGGGGCTGATTCATCAAACCTTCCCCCCGCGCCCCTGTGCACCCCCCTCGCACGCCTCACGAACGTCACGTTGGTGCAGCGAGCGACGGGGGGTGACTCATCAAACCTCCCCCCGCACCGTCGTCAACCTTCCCCCCGCGCCCCTGACCACCCCCCTCGCTCGCCTCACAAACGTCACGTTGGTGCAGCGAGCGACAGGGAGGTGCTGGGCTATGAGAAAAACCGTGGCTGAGGCTCAAGAAATAGAGCCGCAAAAGAAAAAAAGGAAGACTACCTACAAAAAGAAATGAGATCCCCTCAAAAACATTAATATATAAAAAAAAACCAAGTCTCGCTACTGAGCTGTTCAACCGTAAAAAGGTATGAGATCCATTTGAAACCAAGTCGGCTATCGATTTGTTCATTCCCCACTTAAGAGATCTATCTTAATTAATTACGTAATTAGTTAATAAGCATTATTTTATAGTGACCATATCAATATTTTCAATATATTTTAATGTTTACAATAAATTGAATGACTTGGCAATCGCACTGAATGTATTAATTTTAATATGTATTACACGTTAACCTTCTGTTCTAGTGCGATGGCTAAGTCATTCAATTTATTGTAAACATTAAAATACATTGAAAATATTGATATGGTCACTATAAAATAATGCTTATTAACTAATTACGTAATTAATTAAGATAGATCTCTTAAGTGGGGAATGAACAAATCGATAGCCGACTTGGTTTCAAATGGATCTCATACCTTTTTACGGTTGAACAGCTCAGTAGCGACACTTGGATTTTTTTTATATATTAATGTTTTTGAGGGGATATAGTTGACTCGCTCGGCTGCTACATTTTGTATGGGAGGTCCAAAAATTTATTTCATATTTCGAACTATATTTCTAGGGGAAAGTTGTTCGGTTTCATGGGCTGATTCACCACTAAAAAAATATTTGCAAATATTTTAAGAGGTGAATCAGTTCATGAAACTGAACTACTTGGGTCTAAATATTTAAAAAAACATAGACCTCCCATACAAAATTGCCTAACGGCCAAGGCAATTTGTATGGGAGCTCAAAAAAAAATTCTCACATTTCGACCTATGTGTCTTGAGGAAGGTTGTTTATTTTCATGACCTTGTTCACTCCTTGAAATATTCGCAGCTAATATAGTTAAACTCCTTATACTTCTAGCTTTAGGAGATACGGTAAAATAATTTTCAGAGAATAATAAAAGTGAATTGTCTCTACACCAAATAATAAGACCACGATACCATTCAATAAAATTTATAAATATGTATACTCGTTTATTACATGTCGTAAGCACGTGTTATTAGCATAGAGAAGGCATTGTGTGGAGACAGAACGACATCGGAATGGCGTGGCTTAGAGTTGTGTTAACTGTCGACTCTACGACTCGGATTATAAAGGAATCAACATTTTAAATTGCAATGGAGATTGCAGCAATAAAATGTAATGTTTAAGAATTTCGGTATCTTGAAAGCTTTAGAGTTTGCAAATTCAGTTTAGTCACATTTTAGCGTTTTTCCAAGCGCGATTTATGAAAGCGCCTGAAGTTAGTTTTTTCATTATACTTGCAACATATGCATTGCGGTGTGACCACACACTACACATTTATACATAATACATAGTATTTGATTTGTTTTCCAAGAGTTCCTATTTTTAGTCCAATGCTTAGAAAAAAAACTTAGATAGATAGAACTTTAGATAGAGATCGACAAAAACTGCACTAAATTGCATAAGTGTGTCCCTAACGTTTCATGATGAATGGAAATTATGTAGGTAGGTATTTTGGTATTTTTAACTGAATAAGTGCGTCCCCATACAGAAACTAACGTGTCGTTGGTAACGATGACTGAACATGATGTGGGTAGGTATTTTGACATTTTGTAGCAACAAAAATAATATTACATAGTCTCTAACTATCACGGTTTATTAGAAACAGCCGATTGGGGTGATAGACGGACGGACAAGTTCCTTCAGCTTTGGTTAGGAGTCCTGAGATTAATGCAATATACGACCTAAACTTTGTCGCATTCATTAGACACATACCGCAACTAAGTCAGCTTCAATTTAAGCTCTAAATCAAACGCTGTAGCTTTGATTGCAATGTATCTCAATCACATACGTATCACATAAATAGCGCTGATTTGCTGCAACACTGACACCAGAGTTTGGTTTCCCACGTGACAAGAAAAGGAATATCTCTACATAAACACATACACATATCACGCCTTTATCACTTTCGGGGTAGGCAGAACGTTAACGGCCGTAAAATTAATTCAATTTAATTTAATACTGAAAACTGAGGCTTTATGGAACATGCTCTCCAAAGAAAGATTGGTTTATCTCTAATGTTTTAAATTATTCTTATAATTAATCAAAATATCTACTTATACGTAAGAGAGGCAAAAGTACATACATACATACACATATCACGCCCCTATCCCTTGCGGGGTAGGCAGAGCGTTAGCGGCCGAAAGAATACGGTCGCTATCGCCACGGCTGACATTTTTAGGATTGTTTTCCAAGGTTGTTTCAGAAAACATGTGTATAACCATAGTGACAGGTTGTTAGCCTGTCGCCTAAAAATTGTAATACACCAATACCCTCGAGTCCCTTAGTCGCCTCTTACGACACCCGCGGGAAGGATGTGGGGTGATGCTATTCTAAGCCGGCATCACACGGTAAATGTACAATGCAAAAGTACAATGTATATAATATAATCACGACTCTTTCCCGAAGGGGTAGGCAGAGACTACCTCCATCCACTTGCTACGATCCTGGCACACATCTTTCGCTTCCTCTACATTCGTCAGCCTTTTCATAAGTGCTCGTCGTTTTATGGTACTTTCGACCTGACCTTTCTTTACAAAAAGGAATGTTTTGAAATTAAGTCTTGATTCAATACTTTGTTCGCAATTGAGGCTGCCCACGTGATTTAAGTGGGCGATGTTCTTTGCAACAAAGTACTTATTGAAAGGATAACTTCATTGCTGTAACAGTTCCAAGAACTTTAATCTTTTACCGCCCACTTTTTTAATAGAGTCCTTGTTATAAGTACTCAATATTTTTCAGATAAGTTTGTTTAAATTTTAATATAAAGTTATAGGTACTGGTAACTGAGGCTTTGTGGATCATTTTCTACAAATAAAAAATTACACATTGAATGAGTTATCAAAATATATTTGCCGGGAAAACATCTGCTTCCCACGGGAAAATGAGTTGCAAGGGGCGCAGCTGCTAGGCGGGGCGCTAGTTTATAATATTAATGTAAAAAACAATTTAAAACGAAAGTATCCGAGGCACGAACCCTTAATCGCCTTAAAGTTTCACGCTGCGAACTTAATCCCAAGATTTAATCCAAATTAAAAGTGCATACTAAATAACAAAAAGTGGGACAGACAATCCCAATCCCACTTTTAAGGTAATAAAAATACCAGAATTAATTAAACACTGTATTGAGTTGCCTCTACTCTACATGGTGTTGAACTGTTGAATTAAATTGTAAAAAAAAAATCTTTGTCCATGAAGAACCACTTTCTTATTGATGGGGAAACAATAGTTTTTTTTTTTTTGCAGAACTAAACGAGAATGAATAATAAGCTACGTATTAATATTATATTGTTGCGTTTTGATACCGAACATATTATAACTTTTTACTACAGTATATTTCGGTATAACACGATTGTTTAAAGAAAAGATCCCGAACTGGCAACTCTGTTTATTTCTCTATCGAGGATGCCAAAGGGACTAGTATCAAACCTTACAAAAAAACTCTCTATCGAAACAAATGTCACAATGTGAGCAACAATGTCAACAATAATGATGCCCTTTCGGGATCCTTTCTTTAAAAGATCGTGTTGTAAAGATCTGATCTAAGTAGCCACCATAAAATATTACCTTAGTCATTATTCACCTGTATTCTTTTTACTCTTTCACACTAAAAGCATTAATTGCAAATGTATGTTAATTAAGAACTTTTAAAACACGACGCAGTCACTCCCCTGGTCCTTTGTCATTAATTACTTGATGATATTTACACTGAAATCATGATGATAAAGCGTTAATTATGGGGTTAAGTGTGAAATGGTAGTGTAAAAAGGCAATGCTAAAAGAGACAATGATGAAATTTTTGTTTTTTACCAACACGATTACCAAGGTAGTGGAAACTCCAAAAAATTTAACATACTTACATTAACAGATCATCTACGCAATGGATGGATTGGATATACAGGGTGTAAAAAAAATTGCTGCAAATATTTTAAAGCGTCAACCAGCTCATCACAACAACTTTCCCCAAGGAACATTGGTCGAAATATGAAAAAGAATTTTGGACCTCCCATACAAAATTACCAACCAACGAAGTTAATTTGGACGGGAGGACCAAAAAAATTTTCTCATATTTCGACCTATGTTTCTTGAGAAAAATTGTTCAGTTTCATTAAAATTTCTTAAAATATTTGCAGCTTTTATTTTTATACCCTATAGACTTCCCCCTATTAGGGCCATAAATTATTCCCATGATTGTAGAGCACAGTGCAAGATGTTACATTTACAGGAAACGCTGCTGTCCATTTCCTGGATGATTGTCCCATGACCGCTTTTTACGTTGTACAGTGACGCTTCTTCTTCTTAGAGCGTCGGTGGCCTAGTAGATCGTCGGTGGCCTAGTAGATCGTCGGTGGCCTAGTGGTTATGACATCGGTCATACAATTCGTGACACCCGAGTTCGATCCCCGCCATGTACCAATGTGTTTTTACCTACCTATGTACATTTACCGACTGCACTTACGATGAAGGAAAAACATCGTGATGAAACCCACATTCAAATAAAATTTGAGTTCAGATGACTTGAGATGACATTTGAATTTGACTTGTCCTAGGATTCGCGTCAGGTTAGCCTTCGGGTTGCAGAGGTCAGATGGCAGTCGCTCTGTGTAAAAACTTGGTTCCAGGTCAAATCCTCTAGGTTAGGTAGCCGACCCCGACAGTGATCGGGATAAGGCAAGGAAAATGAAAACGGTGACGCTTCTTCTTCTTATTAACTCGTGACGCTAAGCAGGAACTGCTTGGTAACAGCCTAATCTCTCTCTTTTCGTGTGGGACACCGAATCGTACAACAACCCAATGAACCCAAGTGTCAGAATTTTTCATCTAAGTAGAAGGCTTCTGATAGTTAAGTATAATACCTACATAAACAATCCACAAACTACAAACTATGTTTTACTAGACGGAAGTGTATGCTGCTATATTACTAGTAACCACCAATTTCAATGCTCGATCCACCGGCACGTGTTTGAAATCGCGGTTTCGACATAGATATGGCTATAAATCACGCCTCTTTTCTTTGCGGGGTAGGCAGAGTGCTAACGGTCGTATAAATACGGTCGCTATGGCCACGTCTAACAAATGGGGCCCTTCCGGATAATTTGTATATCACTGTAGTGACAGGGTGCAGCCTGTCGCCTAAAGTACAAATTAAGCTCTTGAGCCCCTTAGTCACAACAACACACGCAGCAATCCCCTAAGATCCGACAATTTGCGCCCATGTCAATTTGCTACTGTGTCACTAAGTTATGAACTACAAGTTCAGTATAGATGGACACTTTAGTAGTCTGCAACTTGCATGCAAGAGACAAATGTAATTCCGGCGACGTGAGGGACGAGTTTCAACGGAATTCTAAATAGTATTGCTAGTTACCTATAAGAAACGTAGGCATCCTCACCCGATACAAGTAATACATACATAGGATATAGAGAAAGGAACAAGGATGAGAGAATTTCATTTTGATACAGCTACGTATATAAGCATTTGATTTGCATTTTTTTACATAATCTAATACAAGTAGGTACGGTTAGAAATTATTGCTACGTACAACCAAATTCCTTCTCTCCTATATGTAGAGTATTTCAGTAGAACTCACACAAAAATAAGAACCCTTTACATACGTATCGATTCCAGAAATTGATTCCAGAAGACGTATTTTCCTCATAAAGATTCTTATCCAGACGTTGCTTTATTTACCATACCGTCAATGTGTCCCGTGGGTTCAACGACCTTTACTCATGCCGGAAGATGGCGCACATACATTTGCATTATGGGAATAGTTCCTCCTAATGGCAGCCTTGTGTTGCCAACTGGAAAAGTTTAGTGGAAATACAGAAACACATGTAGTAACCACATGTCTACACAGTGTAAATACTCTTTAAAAGATTGAATTTACACAGATAGATGCAAAAAGATAAGGTTGCGTTAGATTAATTTTAGTTCTTATTTTATTTGCTAATGTACCACTTTGGGCAGAGGCTTCATATTTATTTTTCGTGGACACCGCTACCTCTTAACCACGGAACGGATAAAATAATTCAAGAGGAAGAAGATAATGTATAATTATACACAGAAAAAACTTCACACGTTTTACACGTCTTATTTTCAGTGGAAAATGATAACATCAGGTACAGGTTGTACAGTGGCCTAATCGGGCCTCTAGTATTTTATAAGATGTCTGCAAGCTTGTCAATCTTTGAAACTTGTCGGTTTTCTGTATTCAGTCTTATCCACCAAAAACTTAAGTTTAGCCCCCGGTATTCAACTTACCTGCTATTTTGAATTCCCAATTTTCCCAAACTGGGATCCCGCTATTAAAATAATAATGTACTTATAACTTATTTATTGAAGGGCAATTTGACATGAAGCTGTTTATGGCATAACCTAAGTTGTTCGATCACTTCTCGTGTGTGGCCGCACTTAAGTCAGATACTTATCGGAATAACCGTAACACATTAATTTTTAACCAGACATGGTTCAAAATTATATTTTTTTTAACATGCACATTTGTTAAACAGACAGCTGTTATGTCTGATTTACATCAGTAAAAGTACGTACAAGTACAGTCGCGTTGTAATTTTTTATATTTGAACTCTCATATTTTTGTGTAGGGTTGAATGAATCAATAGAAAGCACAGAAAATACAAAATAAGAACCTAAGTATATACAGTTCAGCAATTATGGAAATTGCGTCCCAGGTAACGCAGTGTCTGTGCTCTTGCTTCAGACACTGATTATATCGTCTGTCACAGACGTGTGAGGCCAATGATGATGATAATATAGTTCAGCCTTTTGTCATTTATTTATTTATGGGTATTGCCCTTGTTGGTGGAGTATTGGAAGTCAAAATATAGTCAGTTTTCGAAAAACAGCATTCAGGGTTGGCATCGAAAGATTTTCCTCTGAACGTGGCAGGTACAAAAATATCTGTTTGTTTGAAAGGGGATAAGATCATCGTTCCCAGACCGTGAAAAGTGTCTTCCGATTAGACAAAAACAAGTCCTGTGTAGAAGCAAAAGATTTTTAAATACCAAAAATGCCTTATTTTTATAGCTGAGTGTGTTTTTTTAGCATTTATAACCAATAAATTACAAATCTCAACTAGCTGTAGATTCCTTTTTATTGACACACAAAACTTTTCATGTCTTTTAGCTTTTGGTCTTAAAGATCTACTAGCTAGCATAAAACTACCCTTTTTACCTACCATCATCATTAAATTTAAGAGCTGAGTGCTGAGTATGAGTATATTCTTTTCGGGTGGAGCAAATTCTATTATTGTCTTTTGCTGCCAATGTTTTGACCTCACGACCTCACGACGACATGACATTATCCTTTTCTTTTATCTGTGCGAAGTGTGTGCGTCTTGGTCTTCCTCTTTTTTCCCTTTGACCTTCCCTTCTCCAATATAGCAACCAGATTTTGATAAAATACAGATGCGGCCAAAAAAATACCCAAACCTTAGGTAGTACCACAGAATAAATAATAGGTAGTGTCTAACTCTTTTCAATTTCAGTATACAGGTGTCAAAAAGCGAGTGAATATACAGCAAATTAATTACAGTTGTACTTGTAAACCAAATTGCAAGTGAAGGGCAACAAATCAGCTGTCTGTGATTATCATCAGTTCACACATCAACGTCACGGGTGTATACTGAGATGCGGAGATAATTTTGACTCTTGAGTGAGGTTGCAAAACGCAGGTATGCGTGAATTTAGGTAAATACATACAAGTGCAAGGAAGGAAAAAGAGTTGCACATTCAAAACACAAACACAAAAAATAAACTATAATGTTCATTCCGAAAATGGAAAACGGCAACCGTATAGTTGAAACTAAAATTTATTTCTACATTTTTTATTTTAGATAGGTACCTACTATAAAATATAAATGGATAGGGCTCCTGCAAATATCCAATAAAGTTATTTTTCCATTTATAAGTATATGCTGTTACGCTCAGTGACAAATCTTCGTGTAGCCACGTGTAACACCTAATAAAAAAAGAGCAGTATTCACCCTAAAATTTTCAAATGACCTCATATTTGGTTTTTCAATTAATATTGGATATCTACTTAAAATTTTACTACTCTACTACAGCGCTACATACTGCCCGTATACAGGGTTATTTTGAAGTCAGTAATAATTGGATATTCCATAGAAAAATTTATACCTACTCGACAAAAATGTTTTTGACAAAAATGTATCCCGATTTGGCAGAATCCATGGTGGATGTTGTTCAGAAGCATAAGTAGAAACCCTACATAGTTTTTGTACTGACAAAAAAATACATACATACATACAAAAATCACGCCTTTATCCCTTACGGGGTAGGCAGAGCGTTAACGGCCGTAAAATACAATCGCTATCGCCACGTATGACAAATAAAGAGGGCCGTTTCAGATAATTTGTGTATCACTATAGTGACAGGTTGTCAGCCTGTCGCCTAAAAGTTGTAATACACTTGAAACCCTCAAGTCCCTCAGTCGCCTCTTACGACACCCGCGGGTAGGAAATGGGGTGATGCTATTCTAAGCTGGCATCACACTAAAAAATAACCCTGTATAATTTGAAGTGCTACGCTGATCGTAGCCTGTTAAGTAAACAAAGCTACTTTTGTATAACTAGATACTAGAACGCCGCTGTTTACCGGTAGCTGATAATTCCATGTTATTTTCCCGGATAGTTCCAGCTCAAAGCGATAACTGGCAAAAGCACAAATAACCAGCATTCGCAGTTCCTGCTACCGACTCCCGGCAACCTCATAATCTTATTTCAGTGCAACTTTTCTTATTACAAGTTTGTTTAAAATCGAGAGGTGCTAATGTAGGGGAGGTACAGATATCACGTGGTTAAAATATCCTTTATTTTTAAAACGAACAGCTGCTACTTACTATGATAATAAAGCCCGCTTTCTGCAGGATATTTGTTTTGATCTTTCTTGTATATTAAAAAACACGCCTAAAATCCGCTGTTTTAAACTTATAGAACAAGTGATCTAAAGAAACCCTGTAAAGCTCTACAGTTTCAGGACATACTAAATTTCAGGGTCGCTAAAAGGCAAATTAGGTACTCCACCGCCAAGAGTCTAAATGTTAAGTTTGGAGAAGAAAAGGAAAGACTAGAACCAGATTTTCCTGGCAGCTAGTAGTTAAACCGTTGCCAAAAGACTTCAAGAAGGAACTTGAAGACTTGACTTACAAATAAGTGTTTTTGTAGGTACGATATCAAACCATACTTCTTTCATTTATTCTAGTATCTTCCAAATGTTTCAGTGTTGTTTGATTGTCTGATTTAGAATAGCATTTTCCCAATTCTACCTAAAGTGTCGTAAAAACGACTAAAGGATAAATTCACCCAGCGAATAGGCAGTAGCGTGTCAGTAAATGTATCATTTTACACTGCGCTCAACAGTTCGCCTTCCAAGTGTGGTGAGTATAACAAATATCCCCCAATGGCCTGATGGACTGTTGTTGCTGTTTCTGTTAAAGTCGCTTGAATTTGCCACCCGTATTTCACAGACGACCCCTGATAGTGTTCGGTGGCGTGATTTCACCCGCCAGTGCGTTTGCATCGGAGTTTTACAACTACTTCCTCTTTTTACCTTTCGCGTCTGCAATAAACAGTTTCAACTGAATGCAGTCTACCTTTGAAATATAATCAACGTGGCTAATAATGAGAACGCAGAGAAATCTAATCAGCTAAATGTCAGAGCATGGTAAAGGCAAATAAAACAATATATGAATGAGATAAATTCTATACCGATTTAAGATAAAATTATTCTTATAAACGATTTGTGCACAAGATTTGTTTTGCAGAATGGACTCATAAGAAAAAAATTGGTCCTGGGAGGCCCAAACAAAAATTCCCTTGCAAAAATGTTCTAAATATGTGTCACTCCAAATCCAAATCCATTTTTTTACCTATGTTTCTCGGAGAACTCACACTTTTAAACTTACCTACTATCTCTATGATACGCCCATAATTTAACCGATTTAAAAAGGATGTCCTTTTGCTATTTATTCCGCACCTAGTTAGGTTGATTCTCTACTTTCGACTAGATTCAAGTTGACATTACGTAGTTGCCTTTTAGAAAAATGATTTTATTATAACAAGGACTATTTAAATTCTAAATGACATGATTATTTTGTAATATTTTCCTTAATGATTGTAAAAATTTGCCGTGTGATGCCGGCTTAGAATAGCATCACCCCACATCCTTCCCGCGGGTGTCGTAAGAGGCGACTAAGGGACGCGAGGGTATTGGTGTATTACAATTTTTAGGCGACAGGCTGACAACCCGTCACTATAGTGATACACATGTTTTCTGGAACAACCTTAGAAAACAATCCTCAAAAATGTCAGACGTGACGATAGCGACCGTATTCTTACGGCCGTTAACGCTCTGCCTACCCCGCAAGGGATAAAGGCGTGATATATGTGTGTGTGTATTGTAAAAATTTGCGTGATAGACCATAATCTAAATGTATGTATATTTATATTTTATATGTAAGAATGAACACCATGTAAACTACATTTGATGCAAATAAATATCCTTATCTTTAAATTGTTACCAGATAACTTCGCCAATTGTGTTCGGGCATTAAAATAATTTTAGAAAAGTATTCATCTCTTCTTGTCATCACAAGAACCTATTGATATGATCTTGGAGTCATCTAGGAAATTCCTCAAAATACACTTTTAAGTATACCAACCTAAAAAGCAATGATATGCTATGATCATAGACATATTACATACCTGACTACCGATTATTTATTACGAACCTAGCTACTCTACTTTAAATATCTTCCTAGATTTCATTTGTTTTTACTCTCATATGTTACCGGATAACTTCGCCACTTGAAAATAATTTTAGAGTAAGAATTCATCTCTTTTCATCATTCATCCTAAATTATATAAAAACCATAAGAACCTACATTCGCCACCACACACTAAGAAGCAGAATGATAGCATCTTGGAGTCATCTAGAAAATTCTTTAAATGATACACTTTTTAAATATAGGCACCTACCTACCAACCAAAAACGTATGATCATAGATATCATGCCTGACTACTGGCTGCTTGTTCACCTTTATTATTAACCTACTAAACAAGTACGAATTATCTATTAAAAGCATTGAGGTGTAACAAATAACAGATAACAATATGATAATGTCTTAATGGTTCTGCTACTGGACACATAATTTCCAGCTGTCACTTTTATCTTTGAGGTAAAATAAAAGCTTCCACTCGCTGACAATTAAACCTTATTTTTATTTGGTTCGAGGACATAGTCGGTTGTAGTTTTTAAAGATGAAGAGATTTTTTAAAAGTATGTTTGGATTTGGACAATCAATTAAAAATTTGAATTGAGATGATATTTGAATGTGACTTAACCTAGGATTCGGGCCAGGTTAGCCTATCGGTTGCAGAGGTCAGATGGCAGTCGCTCTGTTTAAAAACTTAGTTCCACGTCAAATCCCCTAGGTTAGGTAGCCGATACCGACAGAGCGACGGGATAAGGTAAGGAGAATGATGTATGTATTTGATTTTATTTTTCGCAGCCTACAGCCTAAATGGCTAAATGTATTGACATTATAGGGTTTCGTTGGACTTTGTCACAGCAGCGCTAGGGACACTGGCTATATTAAAATTTCATATATTAAAAAAGGGGATTTGAAACGTATTTAACTTTGAATTTACCGCAGTCAGGTTTGTATTTTAAATTATAGGTTTGTATTTTAAAATATACCTACACCTTTGTTTTTGGATATACGTAGTATCCTAAACAAAGACATAAATATTTTCTGTTTTGTTTGGAAAAATAAACAGTTATTACAATCTAATGTGGTATCGCAAAATTATGTTCATCTAAAGTTCAAACCACTTCCGTAAACGTGTGAAAACAGAAATGGCAGCATCCAAAGCACGCCTATGCAGTTATGGTCATATATAAAGAAAACAAGAATAAGTAATGTAAATAAAAAAGAAAACAATTAATCTTCACACGTTATAAAGTAATCATGTACAAATATGGCGGACAGGGCGCAGGGTAATCGAAAATAACAATAAACGGTGTTAAGCTTCGGTTTATAAATCATAACGAACCTTGACACCGTGATAAGATGGATGGTCCGCGCCGGATTGAATATTCATAGTACTGATTGAAAAAATATATTTATACAGGGTTTAAAAAAGTAGCTGCAAATATTTTAAGGGGTGAATCAACCCATGAAACTGAACAACATTCCCCAAGGAACATAGGTCGAAATATGGAAAAAAATTTGGGCCTCTCAAAGAAAATTTCCGGCTGAACAAGTCAATTTGTATGGGAGGTCAAAAAAAAGTCTCATATTTCGACCTATGTTTCTTGGGTAAAGTTATTCAGTTTCATGAACTGATTCACCTCTAAATATTTGCAGCTAATATTTTTATTCCTTATAAAATTAAAATTACAATTTACTTTCTCTTCTTCAAGTTTAGGAATCAAACTTTTGTCGGTAGAGTAACTTCCAATATTCCCTCTTCTCTCCTAATGTCATGACCTCCCGGTACGACACGACGTTGAAGTTTTGCTTTATCTGGGTAAAGCTAGTGCATTTAGGTCTACCTCTGCCTCTCTTTCCCTGTACACCACAATTTGCTTTATGCCATAGGTATAATATTGGAAAGGACTGCTTCATTCAATACCGTAACGTGTAATAGCTGCTACTGTTTTTAATCTTTCAGATGAAGTTGGCCCGGGGCAAGCCGAAAAAAATCTTATCAACAATTTTTTACTCGGCTTATTTATATTTTTCAATCTTTCTATATGAAAAAGTTAGGCCGTCGCTGATCTGTTCATTGGCTGCCTATCTCGTAAGACACATATAAATGTAGGTGTAATATGCGTAGAAGAACATATACCTACTTGTAGGTACGTGCCGTATTTACATCATGCCATATCAGGAGCCATCAAAATCTCCGTTTGATTGCATCGGGCTCTAGCTTTATGCGTTCATTGGCGTTCTGCCTACCCCGCAAGAAACACAGGTGGTGCGTGTAATATTTTACGCGCGCTATATTTACGTCATGTCACGTCATATTGGCTGTGAACCGTTGACGCGGTGTTTAGGCGCGCCGCAAATCAGGAGTCATCAATCTTTCCGTTTGAATGGGCGCTGGCTTATGCGTCCATTGGCGGTCTGCCTACCCCACAAGAAACACAGGTGGAATGTGCGTGTAATATTTTACGCGCGCTATATTAACGTCATGTTATGTCATATTGGCTGTGAACCTTTGATGCGGTGTTTAAGCGCGCCGCACATCAGGAGTCATCAATCTTTCCGTTTGAATGCGTCGGGCTCTAGCTTATGCGTTCATGGGCGCTCTGCCTACCCCGCAAGAAACACAGGTGGAATGTGCGTGTAATATTTTACGCGCGCTATATTTACGTCATGTCATGTCATATTGACTGTGAACCTTTGATGCGGTGTTTAGGCGCGCCGCACATCAGGAGCCATCAATCTTTCCGTTTGAATGGGCGCTGGCTTATACGTCCATTGGCGCTCTGCCTACCCCGCAAGAAACACAGGTGGAATGTGCGTGTAATATTTTACGCGCGCTATATTTACGTCATGTCATGTCATATTGACTGTGAACCTTTGATGCGGTGTTTAGGCGCGCCGCACATCAGGAGCCATCAATCTTTCCGTTTGAATGGGCGCTGGCTTATGCGTCCATTGGCGGTCTGCCTACCCCACAAGAAACACAGGTGGAATGTGCGTGTAATATTTTACGCGCGCTATATTTACGTCATGTCATGTCATAATGGCTGTGAACCTTTGACGCGGTGTTTAAGCGCGCCGCACATCAGGAGCCATCAATCTTTCCGTTTGAATGGGCGCTGGCTTATGCGTTCATGGGCGCTCTGCCTACCCCGCAAGAAACACAGGTGGAATGTGCGTGTAATATTTTACGCGCGCTATATTTACGTCATGTCATGTCATATTGGCTGTGAACCTTTGGCGCGGTGTTTAGGCGCGCCGCAAATCAGGAGTCATCAATCTTTCCGTTTGAATGCGTCGGGCGGTGGCTGATGCGTGTATTGCGAGCGCGTGAGGCAAATACCCATCTACATTGATACGATCTAAAATGTACGTAGTGAGTCTGCAAATACGTCATTTTCTGTTACACAAATATATCTCTTAATAATTTGCCGTGTGATGCCGGCTTAGAGTCGCATCACCCCATTTACTACCCATGGGTGCCGTAAAAGGCGACTGAGTGTTCCAGGTGTATACAACTTTTAGGCGCCACAGGCTGACACCCTGTCACTATAGTGATACATAATTATCTCAAACGTCCCTTTAATTTTGTCAGACGTAGCGGTAGCGACCGTATTTTACGGCCGTTAACGCTCTGCCTACCCCGCAAGGGATAAAGGCGTGATACATGTATATGTATGTACGTAATATCTCAGAGTAACTAATTGGTCACTTATAAAGTCGAACATCCTAATTTTAGGCGCCACTTTAAAAAGGAAAAGTTTTTCACTAAAAGCTCTACGAAAAAAGACAAACACCGTAGTTCAAATCGTTTTAAGGTATCACCGTCATCAGTAAGCATGTTTATTTAAGTGCCTCTCTTACCAAACATGTGTCCAGCTTGAGTAAGATAATGGGCTGGCAATAAAAAACAGTGTCGCGTTGGATAAGGCGTCGCAAGAATAATGCTGTTTACACCCTGCAGCTCCAGGTCTGTTGATTTTAAAGCTGCGATAAATCCGGGGCATTTTTCTTCGTCCAATGATGCGCGCACCGCACGCGATCGAACAAGCTTGTACAGACATTTGGGAAGGAAAAGAACGACAAGAAGAAAAACAATCATTGCGCTAGGTAATATGAAGACGGTACGCTAAACAGTTAAACACCATATAAGCACAAACATTAGAGGAAATTTCTTTTATCGACGTTAACCGATCAGGATCTGACAATGTTCCTGAAAATATACCTACTCAGGCCATTTAGATGTATACTTAGTCTACGCTGATGGACATTTTACAAAGATATAAAATATGTTACCTACCTAACCAATTACCATTTATCTCAGGAAAACAATTGAATAATTTTGAAAGATGCTCAAATTAATTGGATTCGTCTGCCTTCACCTTGCCTGCACATAACTAAGGCTGCCATAAGATTAATCGTCTCCAGCCGTCCTCGATGCCCGGAGACTAAATTATGATAAGCCTGCATAAGCCATTTTTTATCGAGACCCTCCAAAAAATATCACGTGTTTTTACCCCAAATATACTGCTACGTCCCGCCGAAGATGTAACGACTGTAAGCACCTCCGCCACCGAATGCACTCCAAGTGAATATAAATATTGCTTACAAATGTGACAACTTTTTGTCCACAGAATATAAAGTAAATCCAGGGAAAGTAAGGACGCAGCGGAGGGAACGAAATCAATTTTCTCGTGGAAGACATATTGGGGAGTTGTTTTGTCGGGCAGGTTCGTCGGGCGCGAAATGAAAAACAAGACAAAAAACAACGGAAACGAAGTTGGCCTAATAAGTATTGATAAACTGTGCTGACATTTATGAAACATTTTTGTTTAGGCAAACAATTTTACGTTTTATATTGTTTATCTCACTAAAATAAGAATGAAAAATGTTTGTCATTGACAGAAGAAAGTTTTGGCTACAAAATGCTAGATTTAGGTACATGGTTATAGTAGGATCCGCCAAAGTGTACGAGAGATCAAAGATCTACGTAGTTATTATTATTATCAGCCTACACTGTCCCACTGCTGGGCAAAGGCCTCCCCACACTTCTTCCACTTATCTCGATCCCTACCAACCTCCCACCAGTTTTTGTCGTAAGCATCCAGATCGTCTCGCCATCTTTTTGGGTTATTATGGGTGCTTAAAATTATTTCAACTTATCATAAAGCTGCATCCCATTTAAATCACATTTGAAATTATTACGCGATTCGCTTGTTAATTTTCTCGTTCTCTGACTTTTCATACCAGAACGATTTTGTATGTCCTTGTCTTAATTTAATGGTTGAAAGTTAGCGTAACAAAAGTGGTTAGGGTCATAAAGATGATGAGATAAGCTGCAGGCTCTGGCTCATAAAATCTTTGTTCGGCAAGTCCGGTGGGTGGATATAACGCGGAAGATAGCAATTTTGTGGTCAACATAAAAGATAGTAAGTTTTCCGTGACCTCTAAAACGTTTTGCATTGTTGACACTATAGCCAAGGTCAAGCTTTGGTAGGATTTATAAACGCAACGTTTCCTTACGCCGAGTCGCAAGACAACTATAATTCATTCCTCGTTTAGTAGAGTAACTTTTCTTCTAGTTCTCCCAAGTACGGAGAGCTCGCCACTGCAAACAATTGTCCCCTAATTCCCATACAAATGGTGCAGGAGCCTGGTATTAATCGCTCGCTCACTCCTTCCTTCTCGCTGCCCGCCTCCCCGCTGCACTGACAGGAATTTTAAAACTCCTCGTTAATAAAAGTCAGCGTAAGTTAGCTTGCCGGAATGAACTCGTTTGTCTCCAGCTAGAAGCCGGACATTGCACAAAAATATATAAATATGTAAGACATTTCTAGTTAATGAAGTCGGTTAAAAAGCGTTTTCGTGTCCAGTCGAGTGCAAATCCCTGATTAAATCCCACTTCTGACGTTGGATCTGTAAAAATATAAATCATATTTTTATTTAAGTATCGCACTCATAGATAACTTTCCGCAGACAATTGAAATTCTGCCTACGCAGTTGCAATTCCATTGAATATTGCTTCCATAGCTGTGTTTTATTTTCCTGTATCAACGCAACGCTCGCTTTGCTCGTTGCTAGTTGGGAACCGTGTTGCGGACCAGCTGAGCCATAGATCATTAGAGGGCGAGGGGAGTCCTCAGTGAACTGAACTGTTACTGTGTCATTGGATGCAGCAGTAACGTATAGTGTGTAGCTGTTTGAAACAGGACGTGAACTGCGAAACACGGGTAGATATTGAACAATAAATTTTTCACGTGTCTGTTTTAGCACTTTACTATGGTGACTGGTTTCATCAAAACTAAAAATCTTTTCTTTGAACCATCAATATTAATTAGTATAAAACAACAATAACGCTATAAATTCCACATCCTAACAAGGACAACAGGGCAAACAAACTATAAACATATCAATCATGAGACCCTAAACAAACGGCAGTTATAGAGGAATAATGTCTCATAAACTTTTGAAAAGTTGTAAGTACATTTATATTTTATGGCCGGTAATGATTTATGTTTTAATGTATCTTTTAAAGCAAATGTTGTAACAAATCTTTCACTGAGAAACATAAGTTTTTAAATATAACTGATCATAATTTTTCCTTGTTACTGAACACGCGATCAAATGCATTTTAAAAACTTTTTTAAAATAAGAAACAACAAATGTGATAATAGAAAAACGGTGGCAAAAACCATTCAGAATATCATACGCACCACGGCCAATCCAGCTGTAATGTTTTATCTATTTCTGGAAATAGTAACTAATTTTGTGAATTGTCTACCGTCCCTATATATGCCGGTAGTTTTATAGATATTGTTCCTAGATCCGTAGTTTTACGGTCTGTCACATTTTCACGCGATATCAATAAAATTACGTAGACGACACATTACGTGGTTTATGTGTAAGTAGCTGTTATCGTAAAATATAAGTCGCTTTATTGCGCAAGTGATTCTGCATGGATCGATTCATTGTATTTTTATTGTATTGGTATTATGTGGGTTATTTAGTACCTATCCGTCATTATTTGCCTCATTTATGACAACATTTCATATGTAAGTAATAAGTGTGGTAATGGCAACGATAGACCGTCAGGTCACGTCATTCAGGGAACTAAATTAAACAATACCATATTTTCATCATTTTTTTTTTCACTTTGAACCTCTTATACAAATTTACTTTGTCGGCCGGTTGGTACGTTTTGTATGCCTTAAACTTTACCTTTAGTTGAATAGACTAGGAAAGTGCCAAGTTTAAAAAGGGCCAAGCTTAAGAAAGTGTCAAAGTCGTCCGGAGGGGAATAGAGAGGTCCACCCTTTAAAATATTTTCAGTTTAATTTTTATATCATGTATACCATCCTATCTTCGGCTACCGCGACTAGAATCTTTAGAGTTCTTAGTAGGTTCTTCCATACGCCTCGACTGCGAGTACTCACTTACAGTCGTTCGGAGGTCCGTAACTACACAACTTATTCATTCTGTACTGCCCTGAAGCAGTGGAGGCCGACATCATGATATTGTAATTGCTGATAAATCGGAGAGCTCCGGCGTTTTGTGTACAATAAATTATGTTCGCATACACCGTATCAGCCCTTTTCAACTCGTTCATTTTGCATCAAGCATATTTCGCCGCTTTGAAATGTGTGTCGGTAATTTAGCGCGAAGTAGCTATAGGATAAGGTGTAAACTTTTTTGTATAATAATAACTGCAAACATTTTAAGTAGTGGCATGAAACTTAACAACTTTACCTAACTTAATCTATCTCAGTTTGAAAAAAAATATGAAAATTTGAGCTTCCCTTACTCTTTTGACGTGTATACTTGGACGTGTATAGTTTCGTATGGGAGGTTCTTTCCTTTTTTTACATTCCGACTTTTTGGGAATGTCGTTCAGTTTCATGCAGGTACCAAATAGCATTTGATTGAATAAAATATTTTTTATTTGCATCATTTCTAAATATCCAATCCAACCCAAGAATCAAATCCACTACAAAACCACAACCATACCGAATTAAATAGAAATCCGTCGGCACCCGGTGAATGCCATCCAATTTACGTACCGCGCATTTCTTTGCTAATGAAACGACGGCCATTTTGTCCAAACAAATGTCTCTAGCGCTGAAACCTGAATAACCTAAATAACAAGCTTGCGGTAAATGGTAAGTAAATGACTGAGATATAAACTGCTGTTTAGGGTTCTATACATGTAGGGTAAAAATGGGAAATGGAACTCTAGTACTGAGTCTTCGCTGTAGTCTGTCAACAGGCTGTATCTCAAAACGGGATAGTAGAAAGTATAAATTTTCCAGAAAGTATAACAACAAAGTACTAAACAAAATCAAATCCTAAACAACGACCAGGATTTAAAATAACCCTCCTTTCAGAAATTGAGCTCCAGGCGCTTAGATAGACGAATATTTTGTATCGAGTATGTTAAAATTACGCTTTTGAAGCTGTTCGGAATCTTCTAAAATATATTTGTCCTCATTGTGCAGTTTTTGAAAATAATAGTTTATTCTTTTTAATTTCTACACATTTCCATTGACGTAATAGGGTTGAGGACTACTTTTGGCAGGTTAAATGATCTACTTTTTAAAACAATCTAAAACGGTATATTTAATGAAAATAGGATTGTATGATGTCATACATTGTTATCTTGGATGTTGTCAGAACACTTGCTTTTATGTAATTTTTCTGTTTACTAATTCAAACTTTTAATATTTTTTTAAATTATGAATGAAGTCCGTTGTATTTTTGGACAATAGTTTTAAGCATGCTACTTTTATATTTTATAAATAAAAAGAAGTCTAAAAACTAAAACCCGACTACTGAGATTTCGCGCTCTAAAAAGTAAGAAACAAGAAATCTGAAATAATAACTACTCACGATTGAATGTGTTTTTTGTCTCCAAAATTCATACAAAGTAAACAGCTATTATAATTTATTTTCATGGCAGTTTAATATAAAGTTCATAGTGGTTTTCAGGTGAAAGCTGTGGTCGTTTGCTACGTTGCCTTATTTATTTTATAAACTAGATAGTACTAGAACACGTGGCAAACGACCACAGCTATCACCTGAAAACCACTATGAACTTTATATTAAACTGCCATGAAAATAAATTATAATAGCTGTTTACTTTGTATGAATTTTGGAGACGAAAAACACATTCAATCGTGAGTAGTTATTATTTCAGATTTCTTGTTTCTTACTTTTTAGAGCGCGAAATCTCAGTAGTCGGGTTTTAGTTTTTAGACTTCTTTTTATTTAAATTATTTTGGGGTTGTAAACTTAAATTTTACCGATTGTTTGTTGGAAGATGTAGGTAGGTACGAGTTTAAACTGTATTATGATTTTGTTAGGTGTATATAGAATATGCTAGTAACCCCCCGCGTGATTTCATTAACAAAACAAATGTTTCAGTTCTTTATTCTGTGAGGGGGGCAAGCCCCCCTCAACTCCCCGTGTCGATGCATGCTGTTGGTTCGTTACCAAAACAGGTTTTTCATTTTCTTTGTTCTGCGAGGGGGGAAAGCCACCCTCAACCCTCCGGGTGTTGGTTTCGTTACCAAAACAGATGTTTTCATTTATTATTTTAGCTACGTATAAAATTTAATATGAATATATGAAGCGTTATAACGACAAGTTCTAAGAAAAATGCACAAATATCTGCTTTTAAAATATTAGTTTGAGGATCTTTTATGTACATAAATACATGTACCTATCTATACATACATACATACATATAAACACATATCACTCAAAGGAGTAAAGCCGCCGCTTTAAGATAAAGATGCCGCTTTCGCTCTGCCTACCTATCTATGTACGCGTTAAATTAATTTAAATGTAATAGTTCGCGGTACCTTCAACTTGGATTCCATTACATGAGATGAAAAATATGACAGTTCGTTTGATACCCAACACGATATAAACCTTATTCAAACATATTTTACATGCAGTAGCAGTACGTGTTGTGACTTAAACGTCAATTTTGGTGCAGCTACTCAATTGAGTAAGTCAAAAGTCTCAGACAACAGATGTCGCTGTTAGTTTTCTTAATAATACTACTTAATTGGCACTACCTTTTTCAATAATTTTGGAAAGTGCGTGTTCCCCTAAAAATAAGAAATTTTACCGCAGTAAAGAGCAGCCTATGTTTTATTCTAAACATTATTTCATCTTTGTACAAAGTATCATTTGAATCTATTCAGCCGTTTTAGCCCCAAGTCCATACACACATACACATAGTACACACATCCGCGTTTATAAATTATATATAAGGAATTAGAATTAGGATTAGTAGGATCTCTTATGTACCTACCTATCTACGCGTTAAATTAATCCCCTCAAAAACATTAATATATAAAAAAAACCAAGTCTCGCTACTGAGCTGTTCAACCGTAAAAAGGTATGAGATCCATTTGAAACCAAGTCGGCTATCGATTTGTTCATTCCCCACTTAAGAGATCTATCTTAATTAATTACGTAATTAGTTAATAAGCATTATTTTATAGTGACCATATCAATATTTTCAATGTACATATTTTAATGTTTACAATAAGTTGAATGACTTAGCCATCGCACTAGAACAGAAGGTTAACGTGTAATACATATTAAAATTAATACATTGAGTGCGATTGCCAAGTCATTCAATTTATTGTAAACATTAAAATATATTGAAAATATTGATATGGTCACTATAACATAATTCTTATTAACTAATTACGTAATTAATTAAGATAGATCTCTTAAGTGGGGAATGAACAAATCGATAGCCGACTTGGTTTCAAATGGATCTCATACCTTTTTACGGTTGAACAGCTCAGTAGCGAGACTTGTTTTTTTTTAATATATTAATGTTTTTGAGGGGATCTCATTTCTTTTTGTAGGTAGTCTTCTTTTTTTTCTTTTGCGGCTCTATTTCTTGAGCCTCAGCCACGCTTTTTCTCATAGCCCAGCACCTCCCCGAGGGGGGTGGTCAGGGGCGCGGGGGGAAGGTTGACGACGGTGCGGGGGGAGGTTTGATGAGTCACCCCCCTCGCACGCCTCACCAACGTCACGTTGGTTAGGCGAGCGTGGGGGGGTTGTACATACAAAGGGCGGGGAGGGGGGAAAGCTATAAGGCAAGCGGAGGGAGCGGGGGGCTTGCTGAATGAAGGCAAGTCCTAAGATTTGCCTTCATCCAGTTTCCCTTTCCCACAGCCAATTTGTTGACCTCTCCTCCTACGAGGAGGTGCCAACCGAGTAACGGTCACCGCCGGTTCGCGAGAGAGCTTGAGTGAAAGCAAATTTTGAGAAAATTCGCGTTCACTCAATTTACCACTACTATTTCTACAACTCTGGTGAACTATAGTCTAATCTAACAGGTTACACGATTTTTCACTGAGTTCCTTACCATTAGCACTTACCAGTGAGAGGTGGCGAAAGGTACCGTGACATTAATTTCGGTCGACACCTTATATTTTTCCCGAAAACAAAACGATAGCGTGTTTTAAAAACTAACAGCGACATTTGTGATTATTTTGCTGGACCAAAACAAAGTATTTTAGGAGCGGCAGCAAAATATAACTTGGTAAACAGTACATTTCTATGGAATTACAAAGTTATTTATGCTATCGGTTTATCTAGAAAACTGCATTGAAATTGCTAGATTTTTAAGTTTTTACTTGATTTATACACTAAACCCAAATTATATTCTAAATTAGAAGTCTCTATGTCTGCTAGAAGTGCCTTAGAATTTTGATGATCGGTCAGTGAGTGAGTGAGTGAGTCAGTGACAAAATTAAGAACTTTGACTAGCTATAATTCCTAAACCACTGGTTCAAAGTGAACGAAATTTGAAATATACCGTATCTACAGGGCTTTTGATTGATTCCTGAAGTTTCAAGTCTTTTGTTTTATCCACAAGAAAGTTATAAGGTGTTGAAAATGGCCTGAACCGCTTCGAGAAAAGGATGGTACGGCTGTGCCGCTTTCTAGCTCGACTTGGCGGGGGCACTGCCGTGCCCCCAGATTTAAATGTAATAATTTTCGCGGTACTTTTCTACTTCGATCCCATTAAATATGATAAAAATATGTACTTTCTTTCTTACCATAGCTTATACACAGATATTTAGCGTATGTAGTGCTATCACGTCTTGTCTGCCTTTCGTTTTCATCATCAGATCAGCTCCACGAGTATGACACATACCGACACCACACCGATACCGATACCAATGTACCTGCTGCTTGTAGAACGTGGTTGAAAAATTCTGACATAAGGGCTCATTGAAGACCAATGTGGCGCAGTGGTAGTGCGACTGCCTTTGACGCCAAAGGTTCCGGGTTCGATTCTCGGTGGGTCACTCACAAAGTTGATATTTATCACTTTGTGAATTTGTTCTCAGTATGGTGAGGACATTGCAGGCTGAACCACCCGATTGTCCGTAAGAAAGATGATTCCGTGTTTCGGATGGCACGTTAAGCCGTTGGTCCTGGTTGTTGTCTATGATCACTTTAGACGGCGGTCGTTACACAACCATGTCAGAATCCTGCTACTTGCAGAAGGCGGTAGAAAAATTCCGACACTAGGGTTCATCGGGTCGTTGGACGACTCGGTGTCCCACACGAAAAAAGAAATTGAATCGTTAGACGGCTCGGGGTCCTACACGAAAAGAAAGAAAGAGAAAAACCGATGTACCAATTTCATACTAAAATGACATTGCGTAAATGCAAGAAAGTTTCAAACTTTCACCTATATTATATATATTTTTGAAATGTGCTATTTAAGCCCTTTTGTTTGATACCCAACACGATACCACTTGAAGAAAAAAAAAATTTTGTTCGTATCTTTATGCACGCTAGAGGGCGCAATGTTCACTTTATTGTGACATCACATAGCCTATAACCATCGGACTGTTTAGACGCATCTACTGACACCTCATTTGTCAAATTCGCATAAGTAGATTTGTAGCTAGGAGGGAACAAAGGAATTATTGCCACATACAAACATACATACATTCCGGTCAAAATCATAACCCTCCTTTTTGCTTTGCTGTAGTCGGGTAATAATGAGTCCACTACCGAATTATGCTGTCATATGTTTTTCTGTCTCATCCTGTCATCTGAAGTAGTTTTTAATATCAAAGAAAGCAACCTGATAGGCACATCGTAACGTTTGGTGACAGATTGGTTCGTCTCCTTCCTGGTGAACGCATTATAATATTGCACACACCTCTTCCCTTATTCCTTTTTTTTGCGCCTATCTTTAATATCACGTTGTCATGTCTTGTGGTATGGTAATGTTCATAATAACATTAATGTACGAGAATTCTTGGAGGAAAATGAAACTTTTTTTTTTGAGGAACATGGTATAAGTAAGTCAGATCACAGCACAACTATGTTAGGGATTTTTAGACTGTATCTACAGAAATGAACTGTAAAACAGACAATGACGATTTTTAAAATGTACCTACTTATATACCTATTTTCCAAAACACATTTTCTGCATCTACTTTAATCGCAGAATGTCGAATCGGGTCGTGTCAATTTATGACATACACCCAAACAATAGACACATTTGATTCAATCGGAAATTCCGCGGCTTTTGACATCTACCAAATATCCTCTGCGTACTAAAAATGTACAAAAACAACTCAAAGACAGTGGTAACAAAAAGGTACCTACTTGGTTAAGTAAGAAAACAGAAAATATTATAGTACCTTTTCTGCGTACTAAAAATGTACAAAAACAACTCAAAAACAGTGGTAACAAAAAGGTACTACAATATTTTCTGTTTTCTTACTTAACCTACTTCCTTTAGAAAACATCCGATCGTGCTTCCAATCTTACAAAGTTTTTACAAAATCTTCAGTTTTAAAGTATACGTAGATAATAAGAAGATATGAACAGAGTATGAACTATAAACTCGAAGAAACGGTCGTATAATATTCCCGATTCTTTGAGGTTATGACGTTTAACTTTGTTTGTTTGGAATCTTCCTTTAAATTCATAGGTATTGTATGCACCTTGTTACTTTTTTTAATGTTTCAAACCTTGTAAAACAGCCTACATCATCAATACACATTATAAAGTTATATCTAAATGCAAGTAGCGTAATGCAAGTGATAGGTTTAATATGACATATGCCAGGAAAACCTGTTATTCCTACGGGAAAACGATTAGCAGAGGGTGAATCTGCTGGGCGGGCCATTAGTTCTTGTGTAAGTACACAATCCGAAAGTTTTTGGCTCGTATTTATATTTTTGTAGGTACTTTAGATAGAATGCGTCTCCTGACTATCATAATAGCCGTTGTTTGACTTTTCAAATGGCGCACGTGAAGCTGGCAGTTTCATTTAACTTTGTAGTGTAACATAAATAATAATTGTCATACAAACTACTATTACGTGTCTCCATGTATGTTTTTCAGAGGGAAAGATTCTAAAGAAAATTTGTGAATAAATGACGCTACTATACTATAATCTATAAAATATAGGATGATCCCTGTGACGTTTGTGACCTTGAAGCAAATGCTATGACATAAGGTTCATTTTCCTCTTAAACAAAGAAATAATGTTTACAAGTTTTCTTCAACTTTTTAATGTGTACAATTATTATTGGTAGCCATAGCGATCGTATTTTTACGGCCGTTAACGCTCTGCCTACCCCGTAAGGGATAAAGGCGTGATTTATGTATGTATGTATTATTATTGGTAAGCTGCTGAAATAACACAGAAGCGCAACATGTCACTCTCCAAGTGTAAATCACGATATTGAAATTGAATAAAATAATACTGTAAGCAGTACAAAATTCAAATTGATGACTGTTGTATAAATAGTGACATCTTGCATCGACTCTTGGAATTGAGCATCACAAATAAAAAGCTACGTTTCGAGCTTCTGCACATCAGACGATTCCGTGACGTAACTGATAATATAATTTAAAATACTCTCTCAACACCACACCTTTAGACGGATATACCTATTTAAATCCCAGTAACAAACAGTTAAATATTTGAAATTTAAAAAAAAAACAGATTAGCGCTTGAATAAACTAACGTTGGACGTTGGCAGTGCTCAGCGTAAGAATATTTTCTATAACTTTATGCCTTACAAAATCTGTAACTGTTTGGAATATACTTTATTTTACTTACAACTTAGCTTTCCCTGGCTCTACCAGTGTAATCAGAAGCAAGAAAGTTTTTGTCTATTTTAATTTTATTCCAATGTCAATTTTGTACAAATTTTGCTTCCATACAACAATATTTTGTTCCTATTCTGCTTCAATACATGCTTCTACACACAAAATAAGCACCTTCCCTATGTCTACGCATGCACAGGTACAGAAGTAGATATTTCATACAGAAAAAGCTGATACCTATCAAATCGTATCCGAATCGTCAATGTAAACACACCCAAGTAGGTATGTCTTCAAGGAATACCAGATTCCACCACCAATATGTTTACAAAGTATTTTAAATCCGCGACAGAAACTAAGTGGGTTGATATTAATTGCTGCTGTACATATACCGGGTGTAAGGGACGGTGTAAACATGAAACTGAACAACTTTTTGAAAACACATGTTTGAGACAATGCCAAAATGAGTACAACTAAACCCATTTTCATATAACTATCTGTAACAAACCATTTAATTTCAGTTTCAATACAATGTTTTTTTAATTTGTCTCTGTCCTTGCTTCCGGTTATCGGTGTCTTACACCCAAATGACTCTGTATTGCTGTGTCGTTGTACAAGTCGGTGGCATGTTTGACAAACCGTTCGGTCCTGCGTATGGTAAACATTTATCAGATTTCGTCGTCATCTTTTAAAAGGGATTTGTATTTAAGTTTGGTTTTGACAAGCTATCAGGAAGCACTAAATTATGCGTCTGCGATCCAAGATCTTTTGACAGTTTAAAATATTATTTTTGGCAAAGCGTTTGTTTTATTATTATTTTCAAAACAACAGCAGTCTTTTGTGAAATTAGCGAAAATACTTTATAGTGTAGAGACGTCGGTCACCCGTACGAATGTGAGTTCTTCCATAAGACTATAATAATTATCAGATACCTACATCCATAGTTACTTCTCTTTATATGTAGGACATCGAGTCTATAGGTAATGGTTTTTTTTTTTATGCGTCACATTTTTTAAACTTTAGATACTTTACCTACCAATTATATTTATTACCTTGTTCTGATCTTTCAAAATTTCATAAAAGTCCTTTGACATATATATTGATTTTACCTACACCATTTTAACCACGAAACAAACCAAGAAAAGTACTTATGCTTTAGAAAATCTATAAAGTCTCGTTTTTTTGATCAATTTTATTTCTTTACGCTCGTCAAAAGCAAGAACGCTTTCAACCTCGA
The DNA here is from genome assembly GCA_029255805.1 of Keiferia lycopersicella. Classification (NCBI taxonomy): domain Eukaryota; kingdom Metazoa; phylum Arthropoda; class Insecta; order Lepidoptera; family Gelechiidae; genus Keiferia; species Keiferia lycopersicella. Next base: position 7,964,283 of record JARACZ010000009.1, on the reverse strand, counting down.
TAGCTTTGACTTTGTAGTTGCTACAAAATGAGAGCGTTTTTCTACTTTCAATAAAAAGTAACATGTTTTATTTCGTGATAGACCAATTACGTTTACCTATTTGAATTTGTAAACATATCCTGCTAATAAGTTTGAATCTGGATTGTAATAAATTAATAACTCCTATGTTGGCTCTAGGATTTATTTTTACGACTTTTGTAGACCAATTTAAAGTGATAGGATCCATGTATCAATAACTTTTTGACGTCATGATACTGTATCACATCGGAAGTCCAATTTCAAAGAAATTCCCGTCCAGAAATTAGATATGTAAACCTATATTTATTTGTAATTATAGCTTATTCATTTGCGAACGAATGCATATTTACTTTGGTGTTCAAAAATTAAACCATTTACGGTTTTGATCGTTTTGGCTTGATTGGTAATATAATGAATAACCAAAAGTGGTTCTGTTTAAGTTTACATAATGATTGCAGAAGATAATATCGCTCGTAAAATTACCCTAAAAGAGCACTTAAACCACTAGAAGTGTTAAAACGGTTGAATAAGCCTGGTTAATACGCACAATATAATATATCCATGTGTGTTAGCTTAGCTGTCAAAATCTACTATTTCAAATTGAACTGTAGTACAATGTGATTCAGTTAATTTAAGATTGGAACGATCTGACAGATGGCGAGTGAGTGAGGCTGTGTGCGCGTACGCATACGTTGCCAAAGAGTAATAGTAGGGTTTGCGTTCCAGTCGCAAAGTAGCCCATTCCAAAGGCAAACCAAAACCAAAATTTATATATGTGCGGTCAAATGTTACGAATCGGTTAGGTTTTTTAATCCATTATCATATTTTTTTTTAAATTTATTTATAAAAAAAATGCCTATTTAGTTTCATTTAACGACTATTATTCTAGAAATATTGTGCCGTCGAAGGAGGAATACTATTGATAACATTCGGTATTGTGCCACCTTGTTAACAGAGATTAGCAATAAAGATTGATCTAACAATACAGCAACTCAAACAGGAAAAATTGTAATAGTGTCATAAAACATGTCACTATTACAATTTTTCCTGTTTGAGTTGCTGTATTGTTAGATCAATCTTTACATTCTATGTTTCACACGAAATTAGTCATGGACATATAAAGTTTAGGAAATATAATTTGAGCCGATTGGCCTTGGGACGTTTTATAGAAGGGTCGGCTAATGATGATTTAGGTACACACACACACACACACACAGAGAGAGACACATACACACAACATAATATGTATAAACAAAACACCTACCTATTGTAAAGAGAGAGCGGAATTTCATTATATTTACTAGGAGGTTCCGGCTTAAGATTATAGTTTAATTTCTTAATTGTAAACGAAACAAAGATTTTTTAATGTAATACCTGACTTGCGACTGGAACGCGCACCCTGCGTAATTGTAGCGGACACGTAGTTAGGCGAGTGAGGTAAGCCGGCCAATGGACGAAGTAGCCGGGCGCCAAGAGAATGTTGGAGCAGCAGGGTCGTGTTGACAGGTCGAGTTGTACCACTCTAGGGCTGCCGTTTTGCATAGGACAAGGCTACGAGACAGCATCACATCACTGCACTTTATATATTAGGTTGTTGGACGACTCGTTGTCCCACACGAAAAGAGAAAGACTTTATAAAGGAAACCTAAAACTCGACTATCCAAACTGAGGTATCTACCTATATTGGTAAAATAAGAGAAACAACCTATAACAAAAATCAATCATCCGAGCCATGCTAAAAGGTCATCAACAAACAATATTAAGTATTATTCACTACACTTTGATTCTCAAAATTAACTTATCTTACGTGACATCAGGAATCGCCTAAAACAATTACTTTGATTTAGATTAGACCATCATTTGCGTATAATAAACTGTTTTTAGCTTTCGCGACCACACATAATGAGTAAAATATTATATTATGGCCGAAAAATATGTGTAGGTATCGCGGTTAGAACCCCGTTTTTACATTTTGGTTCAAACTTTGTAATGCCAGTAACTTCGCGCTAATCGCAACAAACATAAGAAATCAAAATGAACTAGCACCGCAATAAAAGCATCAGTACCGGCTCTCGTACCTCGACAGCCTTATCTGCGGTGCGCGTATCACACCGGTTGTCGAATGTGGAGCACCGAGCAGCCGACCCGCGGCGGCGATGCCTCACAGTCCTCACAAAAAATCAGTGTAAGCTCCACACCACGGCGATACGGTCGCGCGCCACCTCGCCAGACCCGCCGCGATCGCGACACAACTTTCTGACAACTTTTCCTAAACATTATCTTCTACAGTGATTCTTACAGTGAAGTGGCATTCGTGTGTAAGTTTGCAGCGTTTGGCCGTGGCCCGGTGTCCGGCATGGTCGTTACTCAGCCGATCGGTCGTGCTTCGCGATAGAATCACGACAGGCGACCACGTGTGTGCTATTGGTGCTATTGGTCTGGCTCACCGTTCACTTCGACTATTCCGTACTTGCAAGTTATTTTTTTTATGAATAACTTGCAGAAACTTAGTCATCGAACCTAATTAGGAGGTGTTGCGAGCGATCGTAAACAAACACCCTGTGCTTAATCTTGCCATTTGTCAAGAACTTGAAAGTTGCATTTCCAATAAACTAGCATTTGTAACCGCTGTAAATCAATTTCCCGCGGGAATAAGACGGTTTTCCTTCGGTATTATGCATATATAAATATTCCTTTTGAATCACTCTATTTATTAAAATAATATGCACTAAAATTAGTTGTAAGGTTTCGGAGGAGTTAGCGGTGTTATTGACAGACAGACAGAGAAACGTAAAAGCTACTTCATTTAATACTATCTACCTATGATTACGTAGGTAGCTCGAACCAACGTGTTCATGAACTTTACGAGACGTAGCCAACTTAATGCCAATTTAAAAGCTCATCAACTCTCCATTCGAAGAATGTGTCCAATTAATGCTGGCCTGATCCTTTCTAGCTTTCAATTGAGTGCTTTTTCTGCGATAAACAAACCCATCCATAAAATTAAGCATCAAAGTTTACTATTATTGCTACACAGCGGTATAAAACTGGAGTTACAACTGAGATGACTATATGAGGCAATTTTAAGTTCAGTCCAAATATTTTCAGGGAATCTTTTCTACTCGTGACAATTAACAAACTCCTTACACCATTCAAACTTTGTGTTTGGATCTTCCATGCAAAAATGTTTTGAAAAAATGTATCATTGTGATGGCATGGGAGGACCAATTTAATTTTTTATATGTCGTTGTATGTTTCCTGGGGAAAGTTGTTCAATTTCACAAGTAGAAATCGCACTAAAACTACTTGCACTGAATCTGACCTTCTGTAGCGTAGTCACCAGACATACACAGTGTAATGTGGTGAGGTAGTTAGCAAGGATTTATAGTTTAGGGCAAGTCTATTCATCACATAGTCATCGCTTGCTAGCTGCGTTTTGCTGCACACATTTCAATGTAGAGGTATGTAGGTAATGTAGAGTAGATAATATGGTTTTAGTTAACAGCGGCTGCCCCCGCTTTAATTCATTTTCCCGTGGGAGTAAGAGTTTTTCACGGCAAGTATTATACATAGACCCTTTCTCTTGAATCGCTCTATCGATTAAAAAACTGTATCAGAATCCGTTGTGAATTTTAAAGTTTAATGCATAATACATACGCAGGGACTGGCGCGAAAACTGATTTCACTTTATCCTATGTAGTGTGAATTGCACGTATTTATAAAAATATATTTTCATTGATACGTACTTTATATTGTACGGTATCGTCGTAGGTAGCTTTTCAAGACAAAATGTTCATGTAAATAAAACGTCCGAATAATCTCATGAAACAATGGACTTTTTTAGTTAGTTGTTTGTTTTGTAATAACTTTGAGCATAAGTAACTAATAATAATTGGACCATAAAATTTCATTGACTCGAATAGGTATGGAACCGATACAAAAAGTTGTAATATAAATCAAAAGCGAAACCTTGTTTTGCAAGTAAGAAGGTGCCTAATTGCGAAGTAGTTAAATTAAATATTACTGGGTCACTTCATTTCCTTTCTCACGATTGTGTCACAAATGTGACGCAGATTTTTGCAAAACTTGTTAGGTACTTACTTATTAATAAAATACAATTTTAAAATTTGACAACTAGTACTAAGATATAAAATTTTATAATTATGAAATGTATGTATATACCTACTTATTGTTTCAGACATTTAAAAGTTTTTTTTTTGGAAAGTAGACATAATAACTTGAATTTGCTTGTGTTTATATTTTGCACAATTTATCTGGAACGACCCTTAAACATTTGCCAGACGAGGCGATCACGCCCGTAATATTACGGATGTTAACGCTCTGCCTAACCCGCCAGGGATAAAGGCGTGATTTGTGTGTTTGTATGTCTGTGTCTTATATTTTGCAATGTTGTTTTCAACACAAGTGCGTTGGTATGTAACTATTACCTCTTATTATGAAAGAAGGGATGTATCAAAGAATCCTAACTATAGCTACATATACGTAGTAAGACTTACAAGTTCATGTGCAATTCTCATTTTATTTACTTCTCATAGTAAGTTTGCGACCTTTCTTTAGGGTGTCCCAAGCAAATATTAACGCTTCCAACCTTCCAATTGAAACCGATATCTTCTGAAGAGCCTACTTCAATGAAAAATCTCGTATACCCGGACAATTCAAGGTTCTGCTTTGGTAATGTAACTTACTTTATTATAACTATTGGATTTGTAAATAATATAAAAGATCAAAGTTTAACCTTGCTCTGTAGATAAATCGAAAATTTAATAAGCCAAAGTTATATAGATTAACTTATCCATCGAATCTTCTTGAATCCTCAAACAAATTCTGGTCAGAAAATAAAAGTTTCAACGAATATATATATGATAGTGAAAATATTGAAATACCGTCCTATTTTACTGTATGACTTGTCTTACATCTCTGTCTGTAATAATAAATTAACAATTTGTAAGACAGGTCAACTACGTATACATAATTTAAGAGAATGCCTGATTACGACGTAATGTAGTATTTCTTCCCAAAGGACATCAATCGTCGTCTAAATTTAGCGCACAATATATGAATGCTTTTAAGGGCTTGCAAACCGGTTATTTTACGGTTTTTTTAAAACCATCTAGCTGTGTTAGTGCATGTTGCAACCATATTTTTTTACCAACTAATGTCGCGTCTGTGGCAAACAATAGGAATATAATATGCAAATAACTTCGTATGCTCAATTACTGTCCATCAAATGGTATAGAATTTCAGTGGCTTTTAGAGTGGATTATGGATAGGGTATTTTGACAGTCTTTTGAGCTTCATCGTCAGTCTTCACCTGAGATGTCACTATTTAGTAGCTATGCACGTCGCATTACCGACAGACGATTCTCGCATTATCAGAGTACTCGAGATACTATATCGTTTATTTTAACCGGTTTGAAAACTCTATTCGTCAGTCGTCACGAGATGTCGGGAGCACGTTTGTATAGGACGCGCGCCGCATCGCGGACAGACGCACCGTCATAATACTCTAGATATTATATCGGTTATTTTAACCGGTTTTAGAACTCTATTCGTCAGTCGTCACGAGATGTCGGGAGCACGTTTGTATAGAGCGCGCGCCGCGTCGAAGACAGACGCACTATTAGGAGGGAAATGACTAATTATCTCCTCTGCCTAACCCTCGACACACATTGTCTGACTTTATCAGGTGACAAAAACCAAAAACTTTTTATAAAGTATAAAGCAAAGAAAAGTAAAGCAATTGAAAATTTCATTGAACAAACGAAAGCTTATTTACATCGCCACGGACAATGTGTTCAGATAACTAACGCAAACAAAAAAAAAAAAACATTTTTTACAACAAAGGACTTGCCAACACATCACGTTACAGTCACGAAAGTAAGTATACGAGTAGAGCACCAACTAAAATTTAACTACATGGAAATTTTACCACCCATTAAAATGAAAACGACTGACCGTATTTTAAAAAGAAAGAAAATACGTTTATTTACCGCCGTAAAAGCGTGATGTAAGTATGAAAATTATTTGCCAAACCAAAGAGTCCAAACTCAATCATCGTTCACAATACAATATCAGACAGTGTGTAAAAATGTTTCAGTCCCGCTTAGAATTCAACCTGCACCGCACGCATTCAAGGAAAATTAGTCACTGCGAAGCCACGCGGCTCCTACAGAAACAAGTATTTCATCTCCAGATAACGAAGAAAGACTGTAATGGTGCATTGGGGACCCATTCGTAATCGCCACTTTACCAAGAAGTATTTTTACAAGTTTTATAAAAATTAATTGAAGATCCCAAGCGATTAGTTTCCTAAAAATAATATCAAAAAACTCTTACTCATTTGGGCTCAGGTGCAAGCTTTACCTTCGTAGCACTTCTTTGCTTTTAATAAAAGATAATGTATTTGCAAAGAAACAATATATTTTTTTGACTTATTTCCGTGTTTTCTCGCTCCGCTAAGTTGATTGCAAACAATCAATAATCTACTTTACTTACGCGCGGTAACAAAATACAACGCACGAAATTGTGTTTGCTACTTACTTACCTACTTTCATAAAGGGTTCGCCAAGGCCAACAGGAAAATCCCCACATTTATCCCTTTTTACGAGCAATTTACATACCAATCTGATCAGCCCTTGTCCTTCATCCAGAAAATGGACAATACCATGATGACAATGCGCTGAACTAGTTCTGGAACGCTAGACGTCGACAAAATCGCCCGGTTTGCATGAAAAAGGGGAACAGTTCAAAAAGTACTCAAAAACTTTTATGTCGACCAGAGTTCGAATCCGGAAAACTGTCCGTGTTGGGAAAATCATGAATAGGCAATCCCAAGTATTTCTGATCACGTCCGTCCTTTGGGTTCCGGCCAAACTTCGCCGCGCATAACTTTGATTTGATACGACAAGTCTGTTTTTTCGACCAACTTTTTGTCAGCCAGATAAACAGCGTAAGTTACTCCCATCGCGCAATATTAAGAGTTTAACTTATTCGCTCCGGTAATCCTCGATGAAGCTACATTTGAATAAATCGAATTCTCGACAGTCAAGATAATATTATCTGACTGAATCAAACAGGAGCTTATTTCGGCGGTCCACATTTTGTGAAACCCTATCTGATCCAGTGACTAAGAAAATAGTCGAAACGTGATGAAAATAATCCTCAAATACTATGTTCGTGTCATGAATCAAATATGTCTATGGAAACGGTAAAGTTGAGCTATGAAAGATAATAATGATAAATTCATTTTTTATTCATTCATTGTTCACTGCAAACAAATATCTAGTTCTATTTAGATCAATCCCACTAGCTATTTGTGAGTTTTTGCTCTAGATGATGTTATGCTTCATGTTAATGTAAGGTCGATGGCTGACATAAAATTTAATCGTCTTCGCAACTGCAATTATCGACGTTGGATCGGAAAAGTAATACTCTGCAAGGAGATTTGGAACTCCCATATCGCATTGGCAAGGGACATTCGCGAAACCCCGAAAGTCGTAATTTTGAACTTTACTGCAGGCCACCCCATTTCTTGTTGTAAGTAATTTCCGGTTCATCGTCAAAAATGTTGTATAATTTTGAAAATATTACCTTAATAAATTGTAACTTTGTTGAATACAAGAAAAACATTTTTGAGATATCTTAATAAATTAGTATAATTTATACAGTTTCACGATGGCGTCAACTTGCATGGAAAAATTATGAAAATGTTCATTTCTTTTTTGTAAAACTATATTATAAATGGGATGACGAAGGCCAGATAAGGTCTGATATAATTTATTATTATTTATTGTAACATTGACTTAAAGAAAAAATCAATGGAAATAACTTATTTTCATTGAATCTAATAAGTTAAACGGACTCCTTAAAATTAAAACTTTTCAAAAGTAGAGTAATAGAACTATGAAATGGAGACATAATGGAGATGAAAACACTTCCAAACCCATCAACTGCACAAGCGATCATTTTACGATTTAATTTAGCGATAAATTTTACGGTAAGTGTTTTATCGGACACCGAACACTTGTAATAAAACTCTTCAACCCTGAAAGCTTATTTGTATTCGTATGTATAAGGGTCATATAAGGGTGTTTTAATGAAAACTTACGTCAGGTTACTTTATAGTATAATAAAACTTCCTTTAAGACATGAGCAGTCAATGAAAGTCCAAAATTTACGGCTTTTCACGTTGATTGCCTAATTACGAGAATCTGATTTCTTCTCTCATCTTCACACGAAAACGAAATTTATAAATGGTCGGTAAACAATGCGTTTTATTATCTAAAGACCACCTGCGTGTATATTTTGCGATAATAATTATATTTCATGTAGAGCTGGTTCAAAAATTAAATTTACATATCTCATGCTCTGAAAGTAGGTCATTATCATTACTGACAAAAAACACGACCTGTAAGTTCAACTTACAGGCGAGGTTTTGAAACTAAGCCTGTAAGTAATTTTAAATATGGAACTAGAAAAAGAACCAATAGAATCGCGGCAATTAAAAAGTTAAAATCAATTTCTTCTTATTTTTAATAGGAGCTGCATCAAAATTTTTAAATTTCGAACTGGCCGCTGTGAATTGTGTTGCTTGAACGCAGGAATTATATTTTTAATCTGTATTTTTATAACCTCAATAAATGAGTTTGTCGAATTATTACTCAATATTACAATAAAAAAAGTAAAAAATACTAATATCCCTACGATCAGAAAAATGTCTACTTTATGTTAGGATACTTTTCTTTCATATTAATTCAATATTTTTCAATCATAGAAAACAAAGTTTGGTGGTTCAATTTGAATACCATACGATACAGTCATCATTTATGGATCGTTTTTTTTGTATTTATCGCTTTATTTTACTCTCTTTTCATTCGATATGTAAAGCAGTATACGTACCACGGATGTAACATCAATAACAACCTCGGAAAGGTACCGCCCTCGCTCCGCTCGGGCGTTAAAGAACCTCGGTTGTTATTGATCGGTTACATACCTAAGTACGTAATCTACTATTACATATCTCATGCTCTGAAAGTAGGTCATTACTGACAAAAAACACGACCTGTAAGTTCAACTTACAGGCGAGGTTTTAAAACTAAGCCTGTAAGTAATTTTAAATATGGAACTAGAAAAAGAACCAATAGAATCGCGGCAATTACAAGTTAAAATCAATTTCTTCTTATTTTTAATAGAAGTTGCATCCAAGATTTTAAATTTCGAACAGGCCGCTACGAATTGTTTTGCTTGAACGCAGGAATTATATTTTTAATCTGTATTTTTATAACCTCAATAAATGAGTTTGTCGAATTATTACTCAATATTACAATGACAAAAGTAAGAATTACTAATATCCCTACGATCAGAAAAATGTCTACTTTATGTTAGGATACTTTTCTTTCATATTCATTCAATATTTTTCAATCATAGAAAAAAAAGTTTAGTGGTGCAATTTGAATAGCAGACGATACAATCATCATTTATGGATCGTTTTCTTGTATTTATCGCTTTATTTTACTCTTTTTTCATTCGATATGTAAAGCAGTATACGTACCACGGATGTAACATCAATATCAACCTCGGAAAGGTACCGCCCTCGCTCCGCTCGGGCGTTAATAAACCTCGGTTGTTATTGATAGCTTACATACCTCAGTACGTAATCTACTATAAAATGGCGGGGGCAGTTTGTCTTCATTGCCCTTATTACTACATTATTACCCCATACTTTTGTGATTTCCAACCAGACCGATGGGTGGGACCAACCAACTTTATAACAGTTTTAAAAGTCAGAAAGGTTTCTTTTCATGTGTTTTTATGACGCCTCATCACAGTAAAACGCAAATTATTTCCAGTCATGTTTTTAAAAATTATAGATCGCTCACTACTCTACAGAAATTCAAGTATTAAAAACTTACACCTGTTAAATAATCACCTAGAGCCTGGAAGCTCAGAGCAGAACTGAATGGATAAGATTAGGACAATAGCTATCATTTTACAGTGGGACGATGTAAGGCTAATTAAGAAGAAGAAGGAATAAGTTCCTTCTTGTATTTTTTTTCTAACCAGCAAGAACTTTGAATTCCATTTTCGTAGAAACATTACGAACTTGAAACACGTTCTTTATACTGCAAATCCGTCGCAATACAATATAATAATACGGTATTACAGTATTTGAGGCATAAATTAATGTTCTTAAGAAGAAGTTTGGACATTTAAGAGAGTGAAGATTGATGAATTGTGTGGCGTACAAGCTACCGAGTTTTAAGTGTTTTGGGCGGGGAGCTATACATTTTATTTTAGCTAATGAGATTTTAAATGAAGGCAGGTTTGAGATCGCAAATATGAAAATATGGTATGCCCAGAAGCTATATAATAATATATTTTTTTGTGTTTTCGTGGAAAAAAAATTACCGTGAGATGCCGGCTTAGAATAGCATCACCCCATTTTTTACCCGTGGGTCGTAAAAGGCGACTGAGGGACTCGGGTTTCAGGTGCATTACTACTTTTAGGCGACTGGCTGAGAATCTGTCACTATAGAGATACACAAAATTATCTCAAACGGCCCTCAATATTTGTCAGACGTGGCGATAGCGCCCGTATTTTTACGGTCATTAACGCTCTCCCTACCCCGCAAGGGAAAGAGGCGTGATATGTGTAACTGTATGTGTGTGTGTAAGTAAGAAAATAAAATATCTCAAAGAGAATATTAACTGTAATAAATCAGTAATGACCATGTTTAAAAAGTAATTTAAATTTGATATACAGACTAAGCTAAAAAATATAGAAATCTCCATGATTTGCGAATTTTTTGGAATAGACCACGTCACTTGTTTACGCTAACCTCGAATAGGGAATTTTCTTTTATTTCTTTCTTATTAATATTCTAGTCGCTGGATAGATGGCGTCGTGCTTGGTATGTTACCGCAAAAAACGAAACGTAAAACAAAATAAATTATTATTTTTTGTTTTTTTTTTAAACTTGGACTTGGACTCATTTGGAACTAAAGTGTCAGTGCATGCCTGATTGCTAGTCAGGGCTGCAATGTTTTTCTTTCATCTTTTGGCTTTGGAATCTATACTGGAATCTAGTAACATAGTCAGTTTAACGCCATCTATCGAGTTCTTGGAATACTAGTTTTTTATTCTCAAAAATAAAACCTACTATTGATATTTTTTTATTTAAATTGAAGTAATCTGTGCATCTTGTTTACTCTTCCTCCCATAATGGTTCACGATAAATATTCAAGAAATAAATCCTTGGACAGTTGCAAATTAAAACCGCATCCTTATTCAGGCGGTCAGTTAAATTAAACTACAGTTAAATTGTGATTAAACTCTCGATTATTCAGAATCGGTTAACTGGACAGAAATCAATTAGCGATTTGCCACGATTGTCGATCGAAAGTTAAATGATGGGTTGAGGTCATTGAACTTGAGGGTATATAAAAAAAACGTGGCCACGTTTTTCATGTAAAGACCAAACGATACTTATCAAATTGCTATACAGTATTCGTATAGTCTGTAAAATATAGGATGATCCCTCTGACGTTTGTGACCTTGGAGCAAATGCTATGACATAAGGTCAAATTTCCTTTGTTTACTAGGAAAATGACATGACATATATGACATAAGGAAAATTGACCTTATGTCATAGCATTTGCTCCAAGGTCACAGACGTCAGAGGAATCATCCTATATTTTTTGCTAATCCCACCAAATGAGACATATATAGGGCCCGTGTACAGCAATGACTGTTGTGACTGTTGACACATTTTTTATCAACACAGAAGAAATTCTACTAAACTGATTGATTGTTGATCTTAAAATTTTGCTTCGTTACGTGCCGTCTGGTCTGAGTACGACTTCGATAACGAAGTACCTTTGGATTTAGTATTGACGTGTTATTATACGATACGTCACGAACATTATAGGTATGCCCAACTATTAGATGGCAAGTAAAAAAGATAAATTCTACCATTATTATACCTACGTCTAGATTGCTTATGTAGAGGGACTTAATAATATCTATTTTTCTACCCACGGGCTACAATTAAATATTTTAATTATTTAGTTTTTCCATATGCATGCTTGCTATCATTCCAAATAGTAAAAAAATATATTGGTTCATTACTACTGCGCTAGGTATATTATTTACTTTCATATTTTTAAAAGCTGAAGTTTGAGTAAGTAAGTTCTTTATTTATCCAGTTACTAAGTAAGTACAGTCTTTTGCATTTACACAAGTACCTACAATATACAGGGTGTAAAAAATTACCTGCAAATATTTTAAGGTATGAACCAGCCCATGAAACTGAACAACTTTCCCCAAGGAACATAGATCGAAATATGAGAAAATTTTTCGGACCTCCCATACAAATTGGGTTGGTCGGTTGGTACATTTTGTATTGGAGGTCCAAAAATTTTTGCCAGATTTCGGCCTATGTTCCTTGGGGAAACTTGTTCAGTTTCATGGGCTGGTTCACCCCTTAAAGTATTTGCAGCTAATATTTTTACACCTTATATAACAAAAACACCGAATCCAATAAACGGAATAGTCTGACATGGCTCTGACCAATTAGAAATCTGGAAGTTGCCCTCTACTTTTCCGCAGAAGTAGATTTTCCTCAGTTGGGCGTTAATTAAATCCCTGGGCGTGAAACTGTTCTAGAACTTTATAATGCAACTGTTGCCACTAAAACCAATCACATAAATTCTATAGTTAAATTCCTATAGATAATTTTATGTAGATAAGAAAGATGACTGACACTTTTGTAAAATTACTTAGGTATAAAAAATCTACATTGGTACTCTAGGTAGGTAACTAAGTAGATCAGAATGTAGGAAACCATCTTATTTTAGCTTTAGTTTGAATTATTTTCATCATTTAAGGCAGAAGTTTTTTTTATTCCGGACCGTATCAAATTAAATACGAAAAATGTTTTTTCATGTTGCAAGTAACTTGATATCTTATGCAGCTATGCCTCTTAAATTCCAGTAACGGTAATATGTTTAGCCTAATTAGAAGTCCTTATAGCGAGCTATAGGTTTTGCCCCAAATGCATACGTTAAGTGAGTACTGATTGTACAGTCAACTGCGAAAAATAGGGCATAAAAATGACTTGCCTATCCATCAATGCGTTCTAGTGGAAAAAAGATTTGCAATTTTAATTAGAAGCACCCTCTATAAACAGGGAATTGTGCAACGAGTGTGTGAATATGTCCTCAATACATAAACTAGTGCATGATGAGTTCTAAAAGAACCTAGAGATTAGACGTCAAAAATAATTGAAAAGTCTTTGCGGCTTCAAAACGAGGGTAAATTTATTGGTAGGGGTCGACAATGGACATCTGCCTGAAATATAAATGAAAATCACATTTTTAAAATAAGCTCTACATACCTAAAAAGGCACATACAGTGTATGTGTAAAAATATTAACCAAAACCCTGAAACTGATTTTTTTTTATATGCTTCTCTGTTTTCTATATTTAAGACGTAATTGATGGATGGTTTAGTTAATGCATGAATTTAATTATAATTGCATTTGAATCCAATATTGCAATAGCATTCTTACAATACAATCCGCTGAATCAGTTTAATTAAAAAAACATTAAGCCTATTTCGTATATCCTTAGCAGACGAGCCGACATCTTCGTACAGATCCATACCATAGTAAACTTACATATCCAGTAGATATTATTTGCAGTAGGTTATGCGGACGAATGTACCGGTGCACATCTCGGTTTCTCGCATCATTTTGCGCTAAACGCTCGCGAGATAAGTGCGGCATTAATATGCGATATCGCTCCATTTAGAAAAGTTAATAGACCTTCTTGTAGTAAGCTGGAATAATCGCATTATTATTAATATTTTTAGTACAGTCAGTGCACGAAATTTATGGCGAAATCGAATTTGGAACTGTCACTTAAAAAATAACCTAGAAATTTTAATTTTTCGTCAGAACTGTAATTGTCTCTCTCTATACTATCTTCATACTGTTTTTGTTTGCCCATTGCAAGAAGAATCTACTGCATACTTAACGTACTAAAGTGAATCGTAAATCAATTTGTATTTTTCTATAAAAGACTATTCATCAAAATTAAGTAGGTATCTACTAGGTAGCGTAACTTCCTAATGAAATTGTAAATATTACACGATGGCTGGGCCTTTGAGATTTAATCTGAAGGCTCAATATCGGACAAGAGGAAAAGATATTAAAAAAGCTTTTCAGCCTGAAGAAAAGAACACGTCAATTTTGATACCATTCCTGTAAAATATAAAGAGTGCTTGTAGTATCTGTCACTTCCTATATACCTACTCTTCTAAACGAATATGATTTTCTATGACGAAATAGTCGCAAATAAATTAATAAACTCATTTGTTTTAGTTTGTTTATGGATGGATACTACGAGTACAGTGAATGAATTTTATTATCTTACTTATTTCTTATCCTATTTGGTTCAAAAAATGCTTGTAATAGTTATAAATATTTTATATTTTATCCATCTCACTAAGAAGGAATTAGCTACCCAAGGGATTTAAGAATTGCAATGTAATTTAATACGCAGCTACAGCTTTGAAAATTATATTATTTTCTTAGAAAATTATATTTTAACGTCACTCCGGCCAGGCTAAAATATTTAAATAGACAGATTGGGACAGATTATGACGGATAATTTTTTTTTCTACTTATCCGAGTCGTCCAACGCCCCTTGTATTTCTTTAAGCTTACTACAATTTTTGATGAAAAATTCAAACATCGGATTATCCGTCGCGAAAGTTTCCGCAGCATAAAAAATGCAACTACGATAACCAAGGCGAAACGTTTTCATCATGAGGCCATGGTTTAGTATATAACCAGGTATTTCCTTGTAATAATAAAGTAGACTTTTGGCCACTTGCCGAGAGACAAGAGCTGACATGGTCGTTTGACATCGTACTAACTAGTACATAAACTTTGGTGGCCATAAAAAGTTAATTGAACAACCTACTGTTGTGTTGTCTGCCAAAATAAAAAGTCTAGAGATAAGTAGGTTTCTCAATTTACATCCTGTTTATTCATTATTAATTGGTCGTTAGTAGAAGTTCAGAAAAAACTTGGGTATGCGACCAGAACGAATTCGTCTTTATGTTTTTTTTTGTATTACTATTAGGACTAAGTAATTGATAGAGTAATAGTCAATAGTCATAGTAATATCGATTTAAGTTTTACAAATATAAGGTGTATAAATATTAGCTGCAAATACTTTAACGGGTGAATGAGCCTATGAAACTGAACAACTTTCCTCAAGGAACTTAGATCGAAATATGAGTAAATTTTTTGGACCTCCCATACAAATTGACTTGGTCGGTCAAGGGTCGGTCGGTAGTTTTGTGGTCGATTTTTTTGATCATATTTCGACTTATGTTCCTTGGGAAAAGTTGTTCAGTTTCATGGGCTGATGCACCCCTTAAAATATTTGCAGCACATTTTTTAAAATCCTGTACAGTTTTAATTTTAAAAATATACCATGTACCTACCTACTTATGTCATCCATCAGTTACAATCGTGAATGGTTTTAAGAATTGCTGAGATCGGGCCCAAACAGATGAATCAACGAAAGATGAAAGATGAATCTGGGTTAAGTTGGTATATAGGCTTATTGGCCGTTGAAGCTTATGATGTTTAAGATCATCATCAGAACAATATAAATTAACTTGAAGCATTTTTTTGATATTTCCTTCTATCCGTCACAACAAAAGCATTTTCCCAACAAAACACTATCCACGTTTGTACATACATTGACATACTTTGTTCATCATCATTATCCTTTGTAAGCCGTTGCCTAAATCACTAGGGATCGGCTTTGTCGGTATATTTATCGGAAACTGGTACATTGGGCCGAAACACCCTTAAACAGGGCGTTGACCTCACATGATGCCTGCATTGTTTTTTCTGTATACGTCATGCCGGATACGTAATGTAGATAGATCTAGTCTAGGAACTATCTAGGAAAGAATAGGAATGGAAAAGAAAATACAACAACAGGATAGGTAGGACAGGCTACTTCTAACGTATGCGACAGCGAATCGACGCAGAACAGGCACAAGATATACAAACAAACTAAACAGCAATGGGTAAATTGAAAGATAAATAAGTAACTTATGTTATGTGTCCTTAATTGTAACATAGCCTCAAGAAATGAATTTTATACTCAATAATGAAACATCTGTAACGAACTATTAACTACTTTACTGAAGCTATTTAGGTAGGCAGCTTTATTTTATTATTTAGATCCCATTACCCTTTAACATTAACATTACTATACTATACGTATGCCTAAAAAATTAAACCTATCTTGAATTTAGGTACATACTCAGAGCAAACTCTCAACGTCAGGCAATCAGTATCAATAATGACTTAACTTTTTGACTTCGAAAGAAAAAGCAAGAAAAAAAGAAAGTACGGTAAAAAGAAAGAAAAAAAGGGTCAGCTTCAAATGCTGGATGTAAACTAGAAACCGAAAATATTTGTATGTACCTACAAATAGAAACTTATAGGTAAATCTTTTTAGGCATCCTGACTCAGTGAATCAGGAATAGGACATAAACTAAGGTGAACAGCCAAGCTCAAATATATTAAAATTACACAAACAAACAAATTCCCCATAACCTATGGGGCAAAAGGAATTTAAACGTAAAGAATTTCTCTACTACCAGTGAAATATTGTCTCAGGAAAATATTACACATGTTTAACTGACTTTTATGTGTGTGTTAATTATCAAAATGGTGCATTTCTGTCACACAAATGAGGTACAAATTCGTAACAATCCCATTAAATTAAATGAATGTTCTATTAATTTTATTTATCAAAGTGATTTTGAGTTTAATAGTTGAGCAACAACAGAATAAACACAATAGGATCTTGTCAATAAAAATAAATTCGTTGTCCACTTTCGTAAAATTCTATTTATTTTTATTTTATTTATTTTATTTAATCATTATTAATGATTCATTTACCTACCAATTTTGTCATGCCAGTATGAAAATAAATCATCATCATCAAATCAGCCTATAGCGATCCCATTGCTGGACATAGGTCTCCCCCAGGGTACCCAGATAAATAAGTTTTTACAAATCAAAAATTATTTGACTTGAAATTCTAATCTTATCCTAGAACAATGAACCTACCTACCTTGATGTATAGAACCTACTTTACTCACCTATGTGTAGCTCGTGCATCATCGAAAAGCAGAATTTAACGAGGTACCTAGCTAGTTATAAAAACCGCCCGGTAGCAGAAATGTCAGCAGTCCTTTTAATAAGGTCCCGACAGCAGAACTCGGCAATCAAAAACAACCTGCACAAGTTTAGCACTCATAAAAACCATTTAAAACTGTCGTGAGTTCATAATCGAGAATTTCTTTTTTAAAGGCCAGAAATTTCACAATTCCCGTCGCTCATTTCATTATTAAGTTCAGACGCATTGCGTTTGTTGCGAAAGATATAAAATCATAATTTATGCCGTATATTTGCCACCGAGTCGTGTTCATGTCAAGTGCAAAAGCAACAAAATGGGGTATGATTTTGTGGAAAAAAAAGGCTTTGTTGTAATATCAGTCAGAGACTTTTTCTCGCGCGTAAATTATCACACTCGCTTATTAAATTTGACACTTTAAAGGCAGTAAAATTTTATTGAATCCCGTAAGTACTCCACAAATTTTGCGAAGTGGACGTACCTTGCGTGTTATCTCTTGCAGGCGAATTTATTGTTGACAATAAAGAAGGAGTAAGTGCACATATTTTCATGTTCCTTTGATATGTTGGGAAAGTGACCGAAGTAGTCGGCTTCTGTTACGCAATTGTACGGAACAGGATGACAAGTGAGCAATAAAAAATGACATTAATGGACGTCTCTACTCTCTCGTTAACTTAATTAATCTGTAAACAGAATATATGGTTTCACTAAGCGATAATACATACACACATACATACATATATCACGCCTTTATCCCGTGAGGGGTAGGCAGAGCGTTAACAGCCGTAAGAATACGGTCGCTATCGCCACGTCTGACATTTTTGAGTATTGTTTTCTAAGGTTGTTTCGGAAAACATGTGTATCACTATAGTGACAGGTTGTCAGCCTGTCGCCTAAAAATTGTAATACACCAATACTCTCGAGTCCCTTAGTCGCCTCTTACGACACCCACGGGAAGGATGTGGGGTGATGCTATTCTAAGCCGGCATCACACGGCATGATGCAAGCGATAATGGCGACGTAAATAAGATAGGGAGACAGCGAACGGATCGTACGAAGCTATTTATTAAAGGATTACAAACTAAAATATATTTCTTACTAGCAGGCCCCCAGCTTATACACTCATTGCTACATGATTTTTCCCGAAAATTTTGCTTTGGCAGCTATATGATTGTATAGCTTTCCTGCTGAGGTGAAAAAATTTTGATAATCGTTTTCGATACATTAAATAAGTACAAAAACTTGTGAATCGATGGCATAGATTTGTTTTTCATATTTCGACCTATGTAAGTATGTTGCGTTGAAGGGGAAGAAGTTTTTCTTAAAGACCGGAGATCTCCGGTATACCTACTCTTAAGACGCTGTTATGAAGGAAGGCCAACGAAAAGCGTTACTTTCGATTCATTTTTTAAGCCTGTTACTGATGCTACCAAGACTTCAAAAAAATATATGACATACTCGAAGATATTATCTAGTAGTAACACTATCGTATGACTCGATTGGTTTAACATATTTTAATAAAAAAAATCTCAAAAAGAGCATTAAAAATATTTTCAAACCAATTTTATCGTAATTTGGACTACTATTTTGATATAGTTTCTTGATGTAGAATATTCCTATTTCAATGTCCTATAAATTATACCATTAGGTTTTAGTGAATGAACAGATTTTAATTCAACAAATCATTTTTTCCAAAAATTAGAACGGTTCTCGCCGACAAACCAACCTCCCGATGACATCCCGCACCGCCCGCTACCCCGCCAGTACCCAAATGGCTCTTGCCAGCGCCGGTACTGTGTCAAAATTTCCCACAAAATTGACAAATATTTTTTCGTAATTATTACGTCGCTCATTTTACTTATGACGTTAGTGACATGGACAGATTGCTTGATAAAATACTTTATGGCTGACACCAAAAGGCGTAATTTAAGTATGCGCTTATTATTACGTCGGTTACGACTTTTGGCGAGTCGAGCAAAAATTTATCGTAGCTGTCGCTTCAGCTAGCCTTGACGAGAGACGATATTTTATCTATAAGATAATAAAAAGCAAAAGTCTAACCAAGCCTTTTTACTTATAATGAGAAAGGAATGATACATAAACATAATTCACTTTGAATATTTACAGTGTGTATTCTGAACATGAGTAACGTTTGTACAGTAGGTACCAAGTAATTTTTAATACCTATTATCTTTTCAAGATAACTTTTGGTTGATAGGTTATCTAAACAATTTTCCCCCAAGAACTTATTACAGAAACCGACACAGCGGTGCCAAATTAGATCCAGTCGGTGGTCATTCAACCACAGACCAGAGATGTCTTGTGCGCGCACGCAAATATATTGTTTTCTTTGTGCGTTTACTCTTCGGACCGAGCGAATAGTGATATTTTTTAAGTCTGAAGACGATATTGCTTACGTACGCCATGATCTAGCCACGTATATATAATCTGTGATACCCATACGCTGTTCTGTGGTCGGGATGGTATGGGATTCAGACATATAAACAAAACTACATCAGAGAGCAGTCTCACCAGCTTCTTCACAATTACAAAATTTTTGCGCTGCTCTTTGTCACGCTTTTGACACATCGCTGACTGCTGCTTACTCCGCTCGTACGACTCGTGGGTTGAACACGAGAATGAATGTTTATGAGAATGAACACGAGATGTCACTACACACACTACTCCTACACGAACACGAACTACAAAAAACCTTATTATTATTATTAATTTAGCCTACACTGTCCCACTGCTGGGCAAAGGCCTCCCCTCTCTCTTTCCAGGCTTTCCGGTCTGCGGCTGTTTCCGACCAGTTGGGATCATAATCAACCAGGTCATCCCGCCAGCGTTTTCTAGGTCTCCCTCTTCGGCGACGTTCTTCAGGGATAAACTCGGTGGCTAGTTTGGCCCACTTTTCCGGGTGCATACGGCTCACATGGCCAGCCCAATCCCACTTTAGTCTTGCGGCTTTTTTGCCCACGTCAGTGATTTGAGTTTTGGAGCGGATGGTTGTGTTTCGGATACGGTCCGTCCTTTTGACTCCTAGTATGCTCCGCTCCATTGCTCGTTGACATGCCCCGAGTCGAAACTTTTGTGAACCGGTCAAGGACCAAGTCTGCGCTCCGTAAGTTAGGATGGGCAGGATGCACATGTCGACGAGTTGCCGTTTTAGACATAACGGGAGGTCTCCCTTCATTAGATGCTTCATGGACCAGTAGCTCCTCCAGGCATTTTCTATTCGACGATCGATTTCTTTATCTTGTCGGTTCTGGAAGGAAACTATCTGGCCCAAGTAGATATACTCGTCAACGTACTGAATTTCCTGCCCCTCTACCTCGACCTTTCGTTTAACGCTGTTGGTCATTACTTTTGTTTTGGACCGGTTCATGTGAAGTCCGACATCGAGACTGGCTGTATTAAGACTGTCTAATAAGTGGGTTAGACCTTGTGCCGTTGGGGCGAAGAGGACAATGTCGTCAGCGAAGCGGAGGTTTGTCAGCCTACGGTCGCCAACGACAATCCCCTCCTGCTCCCACGCAGTGGCCAGTTTCTTAAATACTTCTTCAAGTGTACTTGTGAAGAGCCTTGGCGACAGTGGATCTCCTTGTTTAACGCCTCGATCAATGCGGAAAGTTGGGCCGGTCGATTGTAACTTGAAAAACCTTAGTTTCGGAAATAAAGTAGTTTTACTTTCTTTGATATAGTTGAATGTTTTGACGAATTCTTGATTTAAGGTGACAGCTGTGAAACTAAAACCTGAGTTATCTCGAAAACTATGCATGCCAGACTGTAAGTTTTTTAGGGTAATATGGCACTTTCTATGTAAGAGTAGTATAAAAAGTTTAATTAGATGGTGCGGTTTAGGAGCTGAGTATGAACTTTTATGTTAATACTGAAGCTTCCATCAAAGAGATAACATTATTGTAATACCCAGTATACCGTTGCGCACCATCTATATTTCCTTAAAATAACGTGGCACTTGATATATGATATGATTTTATATAATTTTTATATGATTTTTTGACTTTTTATATTTATTTTATTCTGACATTTAATTTAATTTAATTTAATCTGACTATATTTATTATGTGCCTTTGTAAACTATGGGATTATTGCCTGAAAATAAAAAGATTTTATTTTATTTTATTTATTTATATATATTCTTCAGAACAAAATCTTCTTTTCGTGTGGGACACCAAGTCGTCCAACGACCCGATGAACCCTAGTGTCAGAATTTTTCAACCGCCTTCTACGAGTAGCAGGCTTCTGACATGGTTGTGTAACGACCGCCGTCTAAGTGATCATAGACAGCAACCGGGACCTACGGCTTAACGTGCCATCCGAAACACGGAACCATCTTACTTACGGACAATCGGGTGGTTCAGCCCGCAATGTCCTAACCAGACTGGGAACAAATTCACAAAGTGATAAATATCAACTTTATGAGTGACCCACCGAGAATCGAACCCGGAACCTTCGGCGTCTAAGGCAGTCGCACTACCACTGCGCCACATCGGTCGTCAAGGTCGTTCAGAACAAAATAAAAAGGTGGTCTGTGGCCCTAGAAAGTCCCTAATTGTGGGCTTGACGAGATATTTTTAGGGAATAAATGAGGAAGTTGACTAAATGTAAAAGTAGACCAATTGAAAATTTGGAACAAATGAGGTAGTGAAATAAATAACAAGAAAAGTAGGAATTCAATAAAGCGCATGTGAGTGAGGCTAGGCTTAGGACAATTGTGGACTAAATAGGGGCCCAATTTTAATTTTAATATTATCAAACAAGTCCTAAAATAATATGAGTACCGAAACTGAGTAATTTTTTCTCTACTTTGCACCGTTTTTGAGGTATTTTCACTTTTAGTTTGCATTCTTTATAATTTTCGCAAAAGTTATTTTTTTGAAATGTTTAATTCGCGTTTGCGAATGGCAATTATCTGTCACGTACTTTACTTACGTACGCTTATCTGTCACGTACGCGTACTTTTTTCCATTCTTTATTGCATCTTTTTGTTTTTTATCCTACCAGCTTGGAAAAAGGGTTATGTTTTATATGAGATGGGGCACTTATCTAAAGTCTTTTGTAAGCTTTTTAGTTTTATTTTCGCTGTAATAACATAGACCCATGTTATTACAGCGAAGTTTTAAGTTCTCTGTGGCTGTGGATGTAGAAGAAAGAATAAGTTAATTTTCGAATTTTCTTCAGATTACCCCGGGTTTTCTCGCCCGTGATCCTATTTAAAAAGTATTTGTTCACCATCTCTTTCACGCTCGTTTACTCACCTACATTGCTTTTCCGTTCTAGCATCATACTTCAGAAATTCATCTAACATCCGGCTTACGTTAAAAAATTATCGTTCAGTTGTCCATTCGTTTCATCTTACAGTTGTTCGTCTCATCTTACAAATCATCCCACATACATGATGTAAATTCTAGTATTTCACGGGGTACAGCCCAAGTCGACGGTTGTTGGCACTTAAGCCGGCGGCATAAACAGAAGAAAACAACGAAGTACCTACCTATAGCAAGAAGCAGGCGTGACTGAGGACTCCAATGCAAAACGCCATTTAACATTTTAGTTAAATATCATTTTTGAATATTAAAAACGAATGGAAACTAAAAGTGCATATATCTTGAGAACAGTACATCGTATAGCAAATATAACTGAAATTTCGTACTCAAATTTTTGGACTTGGGACATTTTCCGACTTTCGACCATTTTCTATCAAAATTGAAATAATTGTTTACACCGTTTGATTCATAATGATTTTTTTTACAATCTATTCATACTTTTTTTAACTTTACAGAATCTGAATTGGGTCGGCTAGATTTTTTTTTCATATTTCGACTTATGTTCCAGGGGGAAAGTTGTTCAGTTTCAAGGACAGGTTCATAAAAGGAGCTTAGTACTTATCCTAACATCGTTTGTAATTAAATTTGTGTGTTTTAACTATCCATTACGTTCTTTTAAGGCCTTCCTCGTCTTCTGCGTCCATCCATCTACCCACATTCATATTTCGTTTCGTCGCATTATCACAAAAAAATAATAATTCACGGTAGAAGTAAAAGTTCCATGGCCGGGATAAAGCTCAAATATATTTAAAAGGTGGTCGGACTGCGGTCATGTCCATAAGACACACGACGTACGGGTGCGTAGTGTGCGAGCGCCGGATGATGTGTCTGAGCGCGGGGAGCGCGGGCGGCCCCCCCCGCCTCACCCCCTGAAATCGTGATTTGAGCAGCAACTCCTCGCCTTAAACATAAAAGGAAAAGGAGAACTCTAAGTTGGACTAATTTAATAAAAGTAGTTCGTGAGCAAAATATAACAGGCACCTACTCGGGCGTTATCTGCCATGCGAACAGAATATGAATGAAGCACTTAAATTAATGGTATTTTATGAACCATTCAATCCGCTATCTTCAGACAGAAATCAAACATTACAGAGATGTATGGCAACATTCTCTTTCTAGTCTTACCTCGTAGGTACGTATCTACCTACCTACTTAGGTACACGACTTACCTTTGATTGTATTATAATAATACTCTTGAATATGAATAACAAATAAAAACGTTTTTCAATAAAAATCTGAAAAAATATCGGATCTTATTTAAAAAAGTAATAAAAATGGGTCGCTTTGTAAAAGTTCCAGAATTATTTTCTTACATTCAATTTATTTTTTATTTTACCAGTGTTGTTCAGTTTAATTCAATGCTTATAACCATTTTTATTTCATGCCAAACCCACCAATTTATTCAATATTTTTGGTGCAGGTCTGTCAATTATAAAGTCAAAAGTTTTCTCTTTCATCAAATACTGACCTACCTAATTACAATAGAATCCTACAAATAAATAATATTCCAACTTGATCAAAAAGCAGCGATTCACAAAACAAACATACAAAATTACATTCCTACTGTGGTAGAAAGAAGAACGCCCTTCTTTTTATTCAGCAATAAAATAAAAGCAAAGCCGGTGTATGGCAAAAAGGGTAACCAAAACACGATATTTTTATTCGATCACATTCCAAGTCTGTTAGTAATTTATTGTCGAGAGCACAGTAATTAATTATACTTGATTTGACTTCATAGCCAGCCCTAATTATTCTTTTATCCCTCTTTGACGTCGTTTAATAAATAATTAAGCTGGTGTTTAAAAGAGGGGTAATTTGACTGTCAATTAAATACTCTCTTCGGAATATAAAACGAAGCTTCTTAATTTTTATGGGGCTATTTTAAACAGAATCAAGGATACCGCTACCCTACAATATTGTGAATTACAATTTTAAGTGTCAGGCTGGCAACCTGTCATTATAGTGATACACAATATTTCTAAAACGGCCTACAAAATATAGTCAAGTGATAACGACCTTTATTATATTAACGGCCGTTGATATTCTGCCTACCCCGTAAGGGATGGACGCGTCATGTGTGTGTACACATTGATTGAAGTCAAGATAAAATTATATCATCCAATGGGCAGCAAGTTATATTACCACTTTTAGAAGTCTGCTAAAACACACCTATCCAGCGTCAGAGCGTGACTGACATTGACTGATCATTAGAATGTTCTGAAAAACCCAACTAATTTAAGTAGGCACCGTACTTCCGGAAGTAGGTAGTAGATAGGTTGTTCTACTGAACTGTACAATTTGCCAAACTTTTAGCTCTTAATATAATTTACTCACTTAAATCGTGAAAATAAAGAAAACTTCAGTTAACACACCTACTCAAAAGTGATTGAAGGTTGGACCCAGGAAACCGGTAGTCGCGTTCCCTGTGGCATACAACGAATCTGCACACCAAGCTCAGTGTAGTATATTTGGCTAACACCCTCCAATAGGAATAGGCCTATGTCCAGAAGTTGTGTTCTGAACTGTGGTTGCTATAGTTGTTGGGAGTCGATACAAGGCGATAAAACGAAACAGGTAATTTCTTTACTCCACTTCACACCTATCCCGTAAAAGCTGTAATTTTTCCAATGAGCTAATTAGTATGCAAACTACATGATAGGAAGCCTGATGCAAACCAAGCTGGGCATGTAATTGCTGGGTCTCAGGTGGCCAGCGCACGCCGCGGTGTAAACTGTATATTAGCTAATTTCTCACTAGGTAAAGTAGGTAGAGCTTTATTGTAGACACAGTATAGAATTAATACCTCAGATAAACATACGCGAATAACCATACTTTTTTTACCTTTAAACACAAACGATGTAATTCCTGAGATGAGTTTTCAGAATGTTAAACAAACTTTACTCTGCAAAAGATTGTATTCCCAAAAAATTGAATTAAGTTGACTAGTCAATCTCTTGCCATATTATTCACGTCCCATAAAACTCACAAACAAAATACTTTATTTTATTTACTACACAAGTAATTGCATAACTTTTTATTTCTATACATCTTTTTATTTTGATCGAAATACTTAGTGGTAGTAAATAATATACAGTAGACAAGGCATGCGAAATAATCTGTCTTTTTTATTAGATAGCCATGCAAAAATATGCCTTCTCAATATAGCCTTTGTTGCTTACACTTCATAAAAAACTTTCAGCCGCTTTCCACTTAGATGTTTCCTCCAAAATGATGACATCGATGATGTATGAGATAGATATTATGTAAAAGAGATAAGATATATTATTTCTGAGGGTCCGCTGAGTGGTGAGGACGGTCGCACCCTCGTCAGAGACGGCAGAGGGCTAACTAGTTTCAGTTTCTTGACACTCATTTTATACTGACTCAAATTTCTATGATTTAGGATCCCATATAGTATAGGAATCTTATATATATTTCTTATATGCTGTGAGCTGAAAAGGGTGCAAGCTATTACCTATCCCCCGGTCTACACTGACTGTTTCAATATGCTGTCCATTTCAAATAGCTAAGAAAAAAGAATTAGTTACGCCTACTTGAGTTTATAATCTCAAACAAACTACAAAATGTATATAGCGGAAAGACCGTATAAGTTAAACACACCTACCATAAAACTATACAATAATAGTCCGTAAGGTTTTTATAAATTGTTGCTCCTTTTAACTTCACTTTCCAACAGTATTATCAAAATAACAAACTAAATAAATTTTGACCATAGTTGTGAGACTTGGACCAGACTGCCTAGTTGTATAGTTTTATTGTACTTTTATTTAGTCCAGTCTCCTATTGGCACTATAAATAATATTTGCCCATAGCAATAAATACGCTGTAACTACCATCTCAACACAACAATATGTTATGATTAATCTTAACATAACTTCCCAAAACAATGTTAAGATAAGAACAAATGTTGGTTAACTCCAAGTTTTTTCCCGTAAATGCTTGGTCGTAAATATTTCAGCTTGTTTGTTCCTAACCTTTTATCTTAGTACGCCATGCCACACTATTGGTTAAACTCCAAGAATTTTCTAAATCTTGCAAAAGCAGACAAAGATTTAAAAAAAGGAAACCATTAATAACTTAGTACTCTCAGATTATCTATAATATAACATTTGTCATTCGCCTTGTTATTCATACAAAAACATCGTAATCGCAGGATCCTGCGTAGTAGGTATGAAGTATTATGAATGAGACAATATTTTGTGCCACACACAAATACCACGCCTTTATTCCTTTTGGGGTAGGCAGAGCATCTGCCATTCTCAGATAGTTTATTGTGATTTTTAGCGGGTTCGATTCCATGCTTGTCATTTTTTACATTTCTTATATTATTCTCAGTTGGATTAATATAATTGAGTACGTATAGTCCATGTTGAAAGTTTTTTTATCTTAATAACACCAAGGCCCGTATAAATAAACCGCACCCAATTCTGCGATCGATCAAGAGCGATATTGACACATTTCAGGCAGTGCAGTACTAATTAGATCTCAAAATCGCACTCAAGATCGATCTCAGACTTGAATAATACAACACTGAATGAAGTGAGCCCATATCTCCTATAAACATCTTTGGTTTCCATACCATTTAACAACCCATAACTATTACGTATAACAATTAACATTATACTGAACATTATCTTCAGGCTTTTGGAAATGTTAGAGACCTTTCATTTTCAAACTGAACTGGTGATATTAACATTAAGGAAATTAGGCAACGGTAAGCAAGTAAGCTATATTTTCAGTTGAATTAGCTGGGAATTGCACTTTTTTAAACGAATTAAAACCGAAAGTTTAATGTTTTTATTTCCAAATAGATTCACAAATAATACTTTTAGAATGTTACGTCACGTACAATATTATCACTAGATAAATGAATTAGTTATTGCAAAATACAATTATAAATTTTTTGACATAATTCTAACTAGCTAGTTTATATGTACGCAAAAAAGCTAGACATTTCCTTAATTACCTACCTACATTTTGCTAAGGCGTTCCTAAAAAAACATTGATTTTTTAACTCTAGTACCTGTACGTACCTAACTGCTTTCATGTAACCTGGGGCCCGAATCTGTTGCAGCATTTTGACATATCGTGAAAGCGATATGCCCTATAAGGCTTCGGTTACGGTTTTTACCATATTGGGAACAGTTCATTACAGTTTTTGTTACCAAAATCATACTCAATTTGCTTAGAGCCAGCAATGCATGACCTTATCGCAAGCTATAAACCGTAAATACGCGCGTTTAAAAAGTTGTCATCTAAATGCCAAAAAAAAGAATAAGTCAAAAAACGGTATGGGCCTATTCTGGCTTGATTTTGGCATAATCGGAACCAAATCGTATACACCGTCCTTTTCAGTATTTATGACACCGGTAGAAATAGAAAACATTTCCGCATATTGGTTCTAATACCGTTCACTCATAGTTCTTTCCATTCATTCAATTTCCTGTCCTAAATTTTCTTCTGTCAGTTTTAGCTTTGTTTACTTTGCAATAAATTGTATTTGAGTATGTGAAAATTCGAAATATTCATTATATTTTATAAGTAATTGTTATATAAGAAATACACATGGGTTTCACGGACCACGGATACATACATACGTATTATAATATGTACGTGCGACGATGTCTGTGTCGATTGTTAAAATAGGTACAATTTTTTTAAAGTATTTTGCTATAGTTTTTTACTTATATCCCCCTCATCCATTAACATGATGGAGTGTCATGCACAAATCGAACCCCGAAAAGTATACTCTGAGCGAAGGTAGGTACTATATTGAGCTAGAGCCTGATAAAGTGATAATGATAAGTCACCACGCTAGGATCGGTTCCGGAACAAAATATCAGTTACATTTTTGAAGTGTCTGTCTTTCTCACTCTGTATGTATGTAATCATTGAAGCATTGCACCGATTCTTATTTTCTCTGCTCGAGAATCTTACTATGGCTTATATATAACCCATTATTGTCTCTACCAACTTCAGATATACCTACGCTATCAGCCTGCCTGCCTTACAAGTAAAGATAGTAAAGGGAGTCAATTTTGTAAAGGAGAACTTCTCGATGAATAATTTGAAGATAAAATTTAGTAAATAAAACTAATAAAGGTAACTTAAAACTATACGATTAGAATTTCTGAGTAGGAGCACCTGGAGCTCTATTTCTGAAACGTCGTAATTCGATTCATGCTGTAATTTGTTTCCTTCTAATTATGCTTGTATCACACATTCTACTTTACATATCAATACCCACATATCCTTATAAATTCACAGAAAGTTGAGAATTAAATCTTAGAGTAATAGAAATTATAATACATTGGACTTGGTTGCGGACTCCCATACATGAAATCAAAATAAGCAATTTATGAAAATCTTTAAATTCTATCACAGTACCTACTGATTTTGATACACACAACAGTCTAGCTAGCATAGTACAGTTACAGATCACAGCGGCAGATAGAAAAAAGAACAAAGTAATAATATTAATTTCTGATTCCATTTTAGTTGTCATAAAGTGGCACGTGCGTTCTACCGATGAGGAAGAAGATTGTGCCGATTTCATTACCGAGTACCAGTTTAAACACAGGTGGTATGGATGGTATTCGCATTTAATCCACCACCACTGCAGCAAACGAAAAGCAGTGCTTCTCTTCAATTTAAAGGAGAAGCGGAATGCCTACTGAAAAAAATATCTCATCTAAAGCGTTTTTCGGCTGGAATTGCTACGTGAGGATGATAAAAAAAACCAGGAAGTAATAATAGATTTCGTCGCTGTTGACCAATCGTAGCATTTCCAGTAATCATCATCGTCGCAAACCTTGATTTACTTTGAAACTGTTTGTTTCCTGACGTGGTTTAATAATTCTTCACACATAATAATGTTATTTAGCGTTTGATCTTGTATTTTTAATTTTTTTCTATGATTGTTGGTAACCTGATGAAAATATTTTTTCCTATTAATTTTGTTATTCTGTGTAGTCTCCTATAGTATTACTCGTAAAGTCCAGATGCTTTTTAAAAGGTATGTCGATCTATAGTGGTGCAAACATCACTTTATAAAGCAACCTTATAGCTATAAACTTGGGCATAGTGTTTATCCTTTAATTATGTAAAATTTTAAAGTACATATCTCGTCTATTAATATTTTGTAGTTCAAACTAAGTAATTAACAAAAGGCTCTGCTGGAACTGCAAGTTTCTGGAAAAACGGTGAGCTTATTAAGGTTAATTTTCCATTGTAGAATCATACCTTTTAAAAAGGCATTCGGGCGTTATATGAAAAATTCTCACGAACTCCTGAGCCTTACGAGGTTAAAGTCCTCCTATAGTAGCATCATAGATACTACAAACACTTGGGCTCCTAAAATTATGAGACTACGACAAGAACACGCATTTCGTTCTTTTCCTTTCTCTATCTATTCGTATGCTGCTGGCACAAGGACATTGTTATTTTGAAAAATAGATAACTATGAACAAATAGGCACCGAAATGAGCACTAAAAGTTTTAGAAACCCCTAAACGATATCGTTTATTTTAATAATATGTAGGAATACTCCTACATATTATAAAAATTCATAAAAAGCAATGAAATAACAGCATGATGTGATACATAATATGATTCAATAGATGGCGCTGTTAACATTTAAAACGCGATATCAAAATCAATCCTATTTAGAATTAAGGTTTCCTTAGCCTACTACAAAGCCTATTATGCTATATACCATACTACCTCCTTATAATTTCGTTTAATTTGTCTGCCTGTGTTCGAAAATGTCCGACTCCAATTCCTTCGTTAGTTTTACACCTATGTAGTTTCATAAAAATAGTATTGAAGTAATTTTAGAACCGTCAGCAATAAAATAAAAAATGTTTGTTGAATCTTCCCTCATACATACAAGTGTTCAGACGACAGAGCTACCAGTATTGTTAGTCGATAAGCAGCCTATTTTGTCACGAAGTTTTTTGTAACTTTATCATCTCGGTGAAGGTCGTTGTTGGCGGAATCCCCTACTATATAGGGAGGGCAATCAAGGCAAACGCCCTTCAACTCTTCGGTAAAATTGTTGAGTAGGAAAACAGATTTTATTTCAAACAGATTTTTTATTGGATCAATAACAGACTCTAGTCCAAATTAACTTTTACCAGCAGTTCTTAAAGTAACTTCTTTCAGAGAGCAGCAGACGTTTTCTTATATAAGTTTCATATTATTGTATTTGAAGTACTTGCAATTAAAGCAATATTTTCATGTTTTGTTATAGGAACAGTATGAGATGCATATGCAGATTCGCATTTTATATATTTTTTTGAGGACATCGTTCTGCAATAAATAATTTAAGTTTGTTAATATTTGGTCAATATTCTCACTAATAATCTACTATCCAACAATATATTCAAGCATCTAAACCCAGTAGTGATATTTGCTGGCATTGCTAGCATAATTTATATTTTTTGTAAACAGGAGTATAGAGACATATAAAACACCCAGACTGGATACATACAAATATTTTAGAATTAACTTAACAAACATTTATGTCCTGTAAGGATCGAGCCCCCACCCAGGAGGAACCCAAGAGCGTCGGTGGGCAAGAGTTCAGGGCACCGGTCTTACAATCATAAGAACCGAGTTCGATCGTCGCCATGTACCTACTAATGTGTTTTTACTAACTGCTTTTTCGTTGAAGAAATAACATCGCGATGAAACCCATATTCAAATTAAATTTGAATTTAGATTATATTTGAATTTGGCCCGCCCGGCCCTCGGCGTAGAAGGCAGGGGTACTACTTATCTACTTATCCCGATAGCATAGTGAACCACTTCGGTGCTACACCATCGGACAATCTTCACAGCCAGTCAGTCAGTCCAATCATTATAAAATTGCGGACACATTATAGGTTACGGTTGCTTAGCTAGCAATAGTAGCTTTTTGCCATACTAAAGATAAATTTTCACAATTTATTTTTTATTTTTTTTGTTTATGTTTTGATTTTTTAGACATTATGCAAGATGACAGCTCAATCAAAGCCATCAACGTCAATCTTCCATAGATTTCGTGACACGAAGTTACCTAAAAGTATAAGGAGGAAGTGTCTATGATTTAGTAGTCGTGTAAAAAGTTCTGTGGCCACGGTAGTGGCCCCGCCAAAGCGAGAAACGTGATAGTTTCCGATATACTAGACTGATCAAATTCTCGGGATATATTGTCAATAGTAATTTCATTAAACAGGCAAAGTTTCAGTTTTATAGCTCTTATCTTTTTATTATTTTAACGATGTCTAAAATGCGCCAATTTCGTCATTGACACACCGATGATCATCAAAATTTTTGGGTACTTCCTGAAGTGCCAGAAAGCTGAAATTTGTTATCGATTAAACATCCCATAAACCCCCCACAACCTTCCAAATTGAGGTGTAAAAATTTTTATGAAACTTTCTAGGATTTTCATGCTAGAAGTTAGATATTTGGTATAAGGACATAATATAATACAGTACGCGAATCAGTATTTTATAAAATCACTCTACGCTCTACCCTCTAAGAAAAGGGGGGCGGAAGTGGTTCCCCTTCACTACAAGACCAATGAAATCCGACCAAAAACATTTACATTTCAATTTCTTTTATAAACCCTACATATTGGTTAAATGTATGATTTGCTGTTTCAGCAGAATGAAATCAATAACAATTTGACTGGAGAAATAAGACAAAATGCGCCTTTTCGAAGGAAGAAGTTTTTCTTCCGTTTGGCCAAGCCGTACATTTTAACTAAGATGTAGGTAAAGTTTGTAAGACAGTTGGTGTACTTAGGGCGCGTACATTGAGAAGCTTGGCTCTATTTGAGGTCTGATGTCTATTTGTTGCGCTTTGACTATTATCTTGACATGAAAATGTTTTTGGTGGGATTGTTTTTCGTTACATCTTAGGTTTGTTTAACGTTTAGCAACACGCCGGGACTGGACGTGTTTACCATGATGACTATATCGACGTATCTATCAAGATTCTGGAGTACCTGATTTAGACCATAAAGAAAGTCCACTTTAACAAAAATAAAACAAAAACATATATTTTGATATCGCAAAGGGTAACTGGAAGAGATCTCTTAATGGGATAAATCCGCCTTTGCGCTTCTTATGTTTTACAACACTTAAATTAATAGTATTAACAGGATTATCACCACGATTATGTTTGTTTTTACCTCGATATTTCGAATCGGTTACACGCTCCATGGTCACAAGTAGACTGTTTTGGCGAATACTGTCTTCCTACTAGGGGCAAACCTATCTGTCTACCCTCTTTCTGATACGTCGATTGCGATCCGTTCGGTTGCTCGTACCACTACTATCTTATGTTTTACTTATTTTATTGCTACTGTAAACTTCTGCGGTACAATAAAGTTATTACATTCTTCTACTGCTACAGCTACATTAGTCCATTGCTGGACAAGAGCCATACTCACCACGCTTGACAGTCGAATTGGTGAGCGCAGTGCAGGATTTTGTAGATATTCAGCGGAAACGCTGCTGCTCGTTCTTGGATTCATCCCTTAGTCGCCTTATACAACACCCACGGGCAGAAATGGGGTGATGCTATTCTAAGGCGACAGCCGATGCTATTCGAACTTATTACATACCTACATAATATAAAAATGGAAGCCGAAATCAGATTGTCGATCAACTAAACTATCCTACTCTTCTGCGGAGACTCAACATTCAAAGCTAAAGTTGTTCAACATAATGAGAAGTTTTTGCAGATCCATAGCAATAGAGCATCGTGTTGTTTAAAGTCTGAGAGCTCATCACTTCATATTATAAAGCAAAATTCGCTTTACGTGTCTGTTTATTTTAAAAGATAGAGTGATTCATGAGGAAGGTTTATTTATATGTACAATATTGGCACAAAAACGACTTCTTTCAGCGGGAAAACGAATTACAGCGGACGGAGGGACTAGGCGGGTGGCTTGTCTTACCTAGAGGTATCACTGCTGTGAATAGAATGTATAAAAATGTCTCAGTTCTGCGGAAAACGAGTAGAAGAAAACCGCCGCAAAATCCCTTACGTAGTTTTAAAGATCTCGTACAATGGAACCTTGGTAAATAAAAAGACATAGTTCCTACCCAATGGTATTCTTGACGTACAAACAGCCACCACCAATTTTCAAGCAACACTATTTTTAGTTAAACATTGAACTTGGCTACCAACTTCTACATTTATGTTTATGGTGGGACTATCTTTGTTTCAAAAAAGCCTTACTAATAACAATTCTCCTTGTTCAGTCGATCTTTTTTGTGAAAAAAAAATTGCCCAACACTTCGCCATATCGTTTTGTACCCCATCACTAAACGATATCGTTTTTTTGACATAAAATAGCTATTGAAGTGTATCTTATTTTGACGTAAGTTTATGCCAAAAACATGTCCTTATTCGGGTAAATCATTCAAAATTGAGTGAATGATATGAATTTTTTGACCTACGATTTCGAACACACACACATATGCAAAAAAAAATTTGGTATACATAGACTGCTATTAACCTTATATATTTTTTGTTTACTACAAAACTATCAATGTACTGCTAATTCAGCGCGATTTGTCGTCAATTAGCCAGAAACTACCCATATGGTTTTCCATATCGTTTTTTGACGTATCGTTTTTCACACAGATTCGACCCCCTGTACTGTAATATGATAATTCATCAAGTATTTACCACTTACATAGCATTTAATCAGTATTCAATAATTAATACCTGTACACCAATATCTATTAGCACATCTTCAAACTACCTATAGTATTATTTATGACTATGACGCATATTGAAACCTGTTTTAATTGGATTATAGTTACAGAAAGAGAGCTAGCTCTGACGGTTTTGCGATCGTGATCAGCCTCGATATCGAACAACGATCTCTGTGTCGCGAAAGTGTTAATAAATGTAATAAATAATCCTACCGATATTCACGCCTCGAAAATTATCATCAAATTAAATTCGCCATAAGCGATCGTGAGCCACCTCGGGATTTAATCACTTTAATTGCAGTTTTATCGACCCTTCTTCCCAAAGGACACTCGCATGTTTATTAAGCCGTCAACGAAATGATGTACGGCGTTCACGCGTTGCGTACCGCACAATAATAATACCACAATGACAACTTAATGACGACTCGCCATAAGACTCGCCAAATTATTTCCAGACGTTCCTTAAAATATACCATCTCTTAACGCGACTTTAAAATCCATTATTTTTACGGTGTGTCATGTATCCATTACAATTTATAAAGTTTTTTTGCCATCGACGACTTGTTGTGTTTACGATCTCATAAAATGATTTACGAGAAGTTTACGGGCTCTTTTTGCCTACCACTCACTAAGGGCACTTTGCGACGTGGAGTGTCGCTTTTGTAATTTAACTAGATACTAGGTAGGTATGTTTAAAATTCATCCACATACGATATAAGGATATTATAAGATATTGGATTGCCTCATATAAAAATAGCAAACGACTTGCACATTTTGTGTAGGAATACACAATTTACGCTTGCAGATTTTGTGTGGACTCAAGGAAATTAAGATATAGCCTTCTTCTTACTATACTAAACCTTGAACTATTTTAGAGTTATATGAAAAAAAATTTGCATGCATTGAGTGACCTGAGTGTCACCAAGATCGGATTAATAATCAATTAAGTTTGATACAAGATGACCTTTTTATCTCGTGTTTTTGTTCCTCTGCTGCTATTTACTATAAACAGTTCTGTATTGGAGGTATCTATTTTATTAAATAAATATGAAAAATCCCTCCACCTTTAAAAACTTCCATCGTATCTTCTACATTTCACGAGTCAGCAGACTGATGTGTCTAAAGAATGTAATTTACTTTTTCCAACTCAATGAAGCAAACAAAATGAATGGCTGTAAGATGTATTTTAGAAGCATAACTTATCTTTCATCTGCATTTGCATTGCTTTTAAAAATATAAATTTCTCGTCTGAACACCGAAAACTTTGTCAACTTCAACAATTTCGTCAAATCATATATCTTAGTTAAAAAGTTGGCGCAATAAAACCTCTTCATGCATTTTTCGAAAATAAGAAACGAAAAAAATGCAAATAAGGTGATTTGAGGTTTACTATGAAACTTTTTACAAATAAAAGATTTATGCTGTAAAAGAAAGATAAAGATAAAGATATTTTATTTACAAGCATACACGGTACATTTAAGATCTTAAGTAGTAATAATATGACATTACATTAATTCGCACATGCGTGATGCGCCAGTATTTGGCATGCAAAAATATAGCAGTTATAGTGAACCGCTTATTAAAATAACAATTATTAGGATTTACCGCACTCATAGTGGTGAAATTACAATGTCCAAAAAATAAATAGTCATTAAACATTATAGCAATATTCAATCCAAAATTCAAAGTATATAATAATAATTCATGTTCATGTCAAAATAAATTAAAAAAAGTTAATCAATGTAAATAAAATATTACTTAGTTAGAGAATCTTATTTATTCTGAATTCTGAATCTTAGGCCGGTATTAATACACCGCACTTAACTCTGAGATCTATCTTGAGTACGACTTTGAGATGTTGTTAGTATTAACTGACATTTGTCAAAATCGCTCTTGAGATCGAGTTGAGAGCGATTTATAAATACGGACCTGATGGTCGCATTATAAAATAAATTTGCTACGAGTAGGCAAACACGTGAGAGGGTGTTATTTGTGCTAAGTAAGTATGATTCCTGAAAAGCTAGTGACTTGATCAATGAATATGTACGATTATAACCGAATAACATTACATTTCACATGAATGGACTTCCTGTTTTCAGTAGTTATGTTTATACAAACAAAACACTTTTCAGATTCGCGCCCGCCAATATTTAATTTGTGTTATTTGACCAACCAGACACAACCTAATACTTAAGTAGATACCTAATGTTTGCTAGTGTAACCGAAGCAATGTTGAAAGCTCAGATTTACTGCGCTAAACTCTACAACATGATTTATGACCAGACTATAACTAGGCAGCTTACCTCCTGCTCGCTAGAAATTTACAACAAGCGAGAACACCCTCTTATGAGACCGTATTTTTGATCAAGCAAGTATTTTTAGAAATATAGCGTCTGTAAGTTCTTTTACGTGCTCTTGCATAGCTATTTTCTAAAGTGCCAAAGTCTCAAGCGCTTGTGTAAATAACTCGAAAATTTAGAGTAAATAACGACAAAGTGGCTCACTTCAAGACGCGCTATTCCATCCATGTGTCAGCATTTTTGTCAAAACGTCTCTATTCCGTTCTGCAGCTTTCGAGCAAATGTTTTCACGACACGACGAGCAAAACATGACATCAATATAGCTGCTTCTTTTTATTCACGAGATTTATCTTATGAAGCACTTTTCAGGACGTCCGCACGCAAAATTATTACGCCATAGATCAGCAAAACAACCAATTGAAAAGTTTCATAGAATACAACTGTTATTTAGAGAATGAAATATTAAGCATTAACAATAATGTTGATAATGTAATTATCAGAACAATTAACATTTTATTGACATTTAATTATCGGCGAATAAGGCTCTGAATATTCGCGCTTAAGTTATTTTAATTGACCTATTGATTTCTGTGGGAACAATTTTATGAACGGTGAGCCAGCAGATCACTTACGTACGATACTTAGGTACGATCAGCAACTCGGCTCCTTAACCATCGATTTCCTTTTACTTTAGTGGGAAAGACTTTCACGTGAAATTGGGCCTCAGCTGTTATTGAAAGGAGATACTAGAAACAGTGCATAAAAGTGAAGTAGAATTGGTGGTGCGGTGATGCGGAGGACATGAGAAGTTGTGGAGCGAGTGGAACAGCCGCAGCGGTGGAGCGGTGATGGTGTCGCAGGATGAGCGCGCGGCTTGATGGAAGAGTCATGGTCGTCGGGCGGCGCGCCGCTGCTGCGCACGCGCTCGCTGCCGCTGGTGCTGGAGGCGGCAAGTGGGGGCGCGCCCACGCGGCAAGCCAAGCTAGACCCGCGCCAGCTGCTGACCCTCACGCGGCACTACTACCCAGAGGGCGGGTGGGGCTGGGGTGTTGCGCTGGCTGCCACTCTTGCGCAGATGCTGGCGCACGGCTTGCACCAGGCCGCCGCCATTCTCGCCGTCGAGGCTGTGAGGAAGTTCGGGCCCGAGGTTCGAATGCAAGCAGGTATGTTTGACAAGAGATATAAAAAATATTTTTTTTGAAGTTTCATTTTTTGCGACGGCATAGTATTCAAAGAATATCACACAGTGTAAGTACTATAATACCCCAGGAAATCATTTTGTAATATCCTCCTTCAAAATTGGATCGTTCAACTAACTGGCATCGCATTGACTTCAATTCTTGAGAATTGTTCTCT
The DNA here is from genome assembly GCA_029255805.1 of Keiferia lycopersicella. Taxonomy (NCBI): domain Eukaryota; kingdom Metazoa; phylum Arthropoda; class Insecta; order Lepidoptera; family Gelechiidae; genus Keiferia; species Keiferia lycopersicella. Next base: position 7,926,267 of record JARACZ010000009.1, on the reverse strand, counting down.
TAAAATATCTATCGCTTCCCAAGAATCTTCGATATTGGCTGGCCAAAGCAATCCAATGAATTTGAACCGGCACCCTCTGAGATACCGTTCGCATGCTGATGCTTTCTCGGTGAATGAGGGTAATAAAGTAAAAGTTGGCGCATTTGTTCTGCAGTTTGATAAAAAATTGACTGTATTTCTGCTGGTAGGATTCGTCATTTACTTCCAAATTGGCGTTCCATTGCCGCTTTTCTTAGTCGTGTGTTATCACAGTTTTAAATATGCCGTGTACTGAATACTAAAATTGTGGAGTTCTTTGGGAGACAGAGGCAGTTGGCCGCGGGCCAGCAGCGGTCGGGGCGTAAAAACAATCGCTTCATTATGCTCCGTCTGGGAGACGTCTGAGAGCATTCGTCTTTAAAACCGATCTTTAAAGGTGATCCTTTTTGGAAGAGTTCCTTTTTGCTACTCTACGAAGTAAAAAATCGCATCTTTTTTCGTTATATACCTAGGTACTTTCTTCGTTGAACTACCTACTTACTTACATTACTTGTGTAAAACACTTACTTATGGGACGAATTACATTCTATTAGGAAAATTTTTATTATAGGTACATGATAGATTTCTTCAATTTAAACAGACAATTGAACAGTCAGCTCTACAAAATCAAACGAAAATTCCAAAATAAAGGTAGGTATTGGTTACCTACAGTTTGAGAAATGTAATTTGAGCCGATTCAGCTTACCGTCTACAAATAACTTATTTGTTCTATTATGCTCTCATAAATAAAGTATGCAACAGTTTGCGAGCTGTAATGGCAAAGTTCTACATGATTAAAAATAGGATCCCATTCAAGGTTAGATTACAGATGTATAATGCCCTGGCTGAAAGTATAATTTCTTATGGACTCACCAGCTATGGTCGCACGTTCAAATCTTACCTTGATGACATTTATAACCTACAAGTACGATTATTAAAATTGGTGGTACCTTATAATTTTAAATCTAGCATAAAAAACGAACTAGAACTGTTTAGCTATTGTAAGGTTTTGCCTGTTCACATAAACTTTAAATATCAAATTCTTAAGGAACAATACTTTCGTACAGAGATACAACATCCAACCTCTCATATAAAAATAACTAGACAAGTCACCAATAAAGTCCTTCAGATACCAAGCTACTGTAACTACTACGGGAAAAGAACGTCCGATTTCATGGTGCCGAAGCTACTAAATGACATAAGTAAGGAAACCCGAGATATTATAACTAATAAAAACCTGTCAACTGCATTAAAAAAGGAATTCATTACTTATGTAAATAATCATGCCAAAGACGGAACATCCTGTTTATAGCGTTTCGATAACCGGTCCGGCTTCCAGTCGGTTCGGTAGCCACAGTACGGCAAGTAATTGTTGACGTATGCGCTCGACGCGCTTTGTTGCTGTGATTATCTTGTACCTAGCTTCAACTAAGTCTTACGCGGTTAATCTCGAGACAAACCTATTATGGGTTTAGCGAGATTTTTTAGTTTATTTAAGTAATTATTATGTAATAAAAAGTTAAATAAAAAAAAATAAAAAAAAAAAAATAAAACGGTACACAATAGATAACAATTGTTTGGAGATAAAATTCAATGGCTCAAATAAAATTTTCTAAACTATACCTACATATCTATTTTATTCTAAGTATCTAAGATGCATGCGAAATACACGTAACAAATAAAAACATCACTGTGTTCCTCGTACAAAAAGCTAACTTACTTAACTATGCAAACTATTTGGAGGCCTAGCGTAAAAGCCGGGTAGCTATGTACGAGTAGGTTTACTGTACGTACTTAATTTTGTTTGTTTACGCCGTTTGCCGTCAATCGCATCTCATCCGGAGCATTTTACTAGTTTACGTACATAAGCCGGCCAGATTATTTTGTGGTTCATCGCTATATAATACCTACATACTTCACCAAATCCGATTTTTTAACAATATACTTAACTACTTACACACATACAGATTTCACGCCTTCATCCCTTGCGGTGTAGACAGAGCGTTAACGGCCATAAAAATACGGTCGCTATCGCCACGTCTGACAAATATTGTGGACTCTTTCAGATGATTCGTGTATCACTGTAGTGATAGCTTGTCAGCCTGTCACCTAAAATTACAATACACATGAAACCCTCGAGTGCCTTAGTCGCCTCCTACGACACCCTCAAGAATGGGGTGATGCTATTTAAAGCCGGCATCACATGGCAAATATTTATATACGAGATAATTTTACGCTCAAAGTTTTTTAGGGCCAGCTTTTATACAGCTAATGCCACGACAAACGTAAACTTACGACACAAACTACATAAAAAACTACAGATGGCTTTGTTGTACTGTAATTCTATTTATTCTCGTCAAGCATCATTTAACAAAAGTTTTTGAGAAGTTGCAGCGAGAGTTTCCACATAAAATTCTGAAAGAATTTCAAAAACACGGCGTATTTTCTTTTGCAGACTTTCAATGATGCAGAAAAATCGCAAGCTTCTTTGGACGAATGCATCACATTCAGGCTGTAACGTATATACGCCTTTTGCTTACACGCTAAAACATTTTCAACTATGGACTATGTTGTGTTGGATTTTCGTTTGAAAAAAGATGTGGCGCAATGGTAGTGCGAATGCCTTTGACGCAAAAGGTTCTGAGCTCGATTCTCGGTGGGTCACGCACAAAGTTGATATTAATAACTCTGTGAATTTGTTCCAAGTCTGGTTAGGACATTGCGGCCTGAGCCACCCAACTGTCGGCAAGAAAGATGGTCCCGTGTTTTGAACGGCACGTTAAGCTGTATGTCCCGGTTACTGTCCATGATTACTTAGATGGCGGTCGTTACACAACCTTGTCAGAAGCCTGTTACTTGTAGAAAGCGATTGAAAAATCCTGACACTAGGGTTCATTGGGTACGATTAAAAAAACAATTATTTACTTACGTATTAGTATTTGGTCTTTCGTCAGATACAACGCGAGAAATATTTACGTTCTTTCTACACAAAACTAAATTATTGGTCTCTTCGTGGCAGTGCTTGGATACTGGTGGCTGAGTAGTGTAACAGAATTACTTAATATTTTTTCATGAAAATCCTGTAACGAGTAGGGGCAGGGGGGACAAACCACTAAATCAAGAAGATCCATGGCTGTGTGACCCTACACTGTCAATAGCAAATTCTTCTGATTTATATCCTCACCTTTGATATAGGCTTTGTTTCAGAGTCTATTACATTGCTCAGTCCATGCAAATTCTTCTATTTGTGTCAGTATGTATAATATTCTTAAAATGCCTTAGATGCAAAAGTAATTTGATAACTTCCAATTTAAGGTCCAAAAAACGAAAACAATTGATTTTTTTTTTCAAAAGCTCCTGTGTCTCCTTTATCAATATTCTTATAATTTATTCATTTACAGCATAAAACAAATTTACCATGAAACTAAAGAGCATTGAAATCGCAACCATCAAATTAGTTTACGACATCTTAAAATGGGGTATTATTCTAGATACCCTTAGATCTAGGGGTTACAAGTTTACGAGTCAAGGAAGGGGTCGCAGTTAGTACAAGTGTGTCGTAAAAATAACAGTCGATAAATACAGATAATGCCCCCTGGCAGTCGTCAAGAATCGATTACGTAGTCGAAAGGAGCTGTTATCTTTGTATCTGGTGCTAATGTACTTGTAAATACTCTCTATTTTTCTATTCTTTGTCATGCTTCTTCTTCTTGTTTTGATAAGATTGGTCCACCTAGACCAGGTATTTTTTATGCTTGATTATGCCTTTGAAAAATCTCTGGTAAATAGTAGGTATGCCTGATAATCGTCAAAATTTAAAATCGTGATTCGTCTTCTGAACTCAAAATATAGGACTTTATAGGGCCGTTTTGTTTCTAAAAACCACTTTTTTGGGCACACTGCATATAAAATGAACTTCAAAAAAATTTAAATATAAATATTTTACACATATTTGTTTCTTAGTAGAAATTCACAACATTCTCTTTAAGAAAGTGAATATAATAGTCCACTCATCACGCTTGGCAGGTAGGTTGTTGAAGGTCTTGTTACACAGGGAACGCTGCTGCCCGTTCCCTGTCTTCATTTTTTAAAGAATCTATAGGAAACAGACTTGTGGCCAGCGCAGTAAAACCCGCAAAGAACCGGTATAATATCCTCCAACGTTACAATTAATTCACGCCATTTTTCATACCCACATCATACAGTCTTATTATGACGGACATTAATCACATCTTTAGCCAATTTATTCGAGTTTTTCCACCCAACGCAAATGATAAAAAAATCCTGAATATTTTCTCCGTGTTGTACCTACGGATTTTATAACACTTACAAAATCTTACGCTACGCAATCCGAATTTAATTTGACAAGGTTCTTACGAGTACCACAGCAATATAAAAAATCGTTAGTATCCAAAATGTCTGTCTGTTATCTGATCATGACTAGACCGCGGCATCAATATTTTGGCACCAGATAGCTTGCACTTTGAAAAATTACTTTGGCAACTTTTTACAGCGAAAAACACAGAGGTAATAAAAACCTTTGAGCAAAAGTAGTATTTTTTATCAAATTCTAGCTGTATAAGAAAAAATATTTTGGGAGTGCGCATAGCTAAAGTGTTTGTTACGATGATGGACCAAAGGGCCGAAGCCTCGCCACCGAGATGATTTATAGAGGGCTTGTTATTACGCTTCAATGATAACACGCTCTTTTTGTAGCTCTACAAACGATGTTATTGACACGTGTCGCCTTTTTTTCCTATTTATATAAGATTTATTTCATAAAAAAATTCAGTAAAAAGAAAGTAACTTTTAGTAAAATACCTACCTAAGTGCAACTTAAACTAAAATGGTAGTAGGAAATTGGAATTGTTTTGAATACTTTTCACAATAATACGCTGTTCTACTTTTATCACTTTTAAGGTCAGGCATACTCGTAGAATGGCTTTTCAAATATTGTAACAATGTCTAGGTTAGGTACCGAGAAATCTATTCATTTTCAAATTCTCTTTTATCGATTGATAAATGAGTGTGCCAAAGGGTACTTAGCATATCGAGGACGTGACGGTGTAGATTTAAATTTTAATCCCATAATAAATTTCCCGTGGGCAACAAGAGAGCGGCACTGGTTGGCGTGGCAAAAAGAGTGATAATTATTTCGCGCGTCAGTCCACCACCCGTCCTGACACCGCAATGAAATATTAAAAGTAATACGATACCTAATGAGGACAACCTTACCCGCCTACAGAGAGAGATGACAAAATTGACCTCATGGAATAATAAACATCAAATATTTGTGTAATTCAGAGAAGGTAACGCTGAAGTTTCAGCAAACATTACCGCTGTCTAAAGTTTAATATACAGGTAGGTGCCTAGTTCCATTTTAGTTTAGGTACATGTAGATATACCTACTAATGTAGTGTTTATATCTTACCGTAATATTATTTCAATAAAATTTATCACTGAAAAAGGTTCGGTCAACGAACTGATGCTGTGCTTAGCGAAAATACCAAAGTTTATATTTCAAATTTTTGCTTACCTACTCAAATGCTCGCTCCACTATTTTCATGATTACAAATTAGCTGTCGCCCGGCGATGATAGATGTGGTGTGTCGTTTTACGCCCGATCTTAATAAATGATTGTTTTGATTGACAGCCAGATCTCACACTTTGCGATAGCTGGCGTTGATAACGTCATCAGGGCTGCTGTAGCAGCTTTTCTATGTCCTTACTAGGAAGATAAATGCGCTGAGAAATCGGCCGCACACGACCCTGTTAAAGATTAATTTGATTGACAGTGGAAAGGTTTCGTAGACCGCGTGCAATAAATGATAAGTATGTACAAGCATAAAATCCGTTGCGTGGTTTAAGAGGAGTTAGAGGTATCCATGACAGACAGACAGAAAAACGCAAAATAAGGCTCTTTCTTAATTTTAAAACTACTATGGTATTGATTTGATTATAGTTGTTCTCAATAGGTTTCAGCGAAAATTGGAACCTACTGACTAAGTCAAAAAACAATGGGCCTACTTGTTTAGTGAAAAGTGCTGGCGTTATAAAAAAGCGTAGGCAAATTTGAAATGAAAAAAACTGTTGGTACCTTGTAGGTCAAGTACGTAAAAGTAGAAATAAATAGTGCCTGTTGTGTTTTTTTTTTCTAAATGCGATTGTCCTGTGTTTTATCTTGTGTGCAATAAACAGTTAAATAAATAAATAAAATAATGTAGGTAGGTAAGTTAGATAGGAAGCTTTGCTTTGTTCTCAATTCAGTTTCATCTTCACCTTACACACACTGACTCAACTTCGAGTTCAAGAGTTCGTTTCCTTGCCATTTCAGCGAACTGTCCGTAACATGACCCTGTTCAATTTGAATTCAGGTTCATCGGGTCGTTCATCCCACGCGATAGAAGAAGAAGACCAAACTTAGGAGGAACACCACCCCCTTTTATTTGTACTTATGGTTTGTGGGGTTATACATCAGCCTTTAGCAATGCACTGCTGAACGTAGGTCTCCCCCAGGGTTCGCCACAAGGCATAATCTCCCGCTTTCGCCATCCAGTCGCTACCAGCCGCTCTCTTTAAGTCATCGGTACATCTGTCCGGAGGGCGTCCAACGGTACGCTTGCCGAGGTGTGGTCTTCACTCGAGAGCCCGCTTACTCCATCCGTCGTCAATTCTCGAACAGATGTAGCCAGCCCATTTGAGCCCACTGCGACTACAGTTTGCTACACTTTCGGTTTGTGGGGTATTTGTCTGTTAAAATTATTCGCCAAAAACTATGTGCCCTTTCTAAAAAAATTGCTCACGAGTATCCTAAAAATATTACAATTTTGAAACAAGTCCGGAACGTGCGCAAGGTTTTTTCCATTCACCGAAATTAATTTTTTGGCAATATCCGCGAGTTACGATCGAAAGTTAGAATAGCGCGCGCGAAATATTCGGCAACCACCGCGCTCCTGATTTCATACTCTTTTCATAGGCTAATTCGTAAAACTATTCGTAAAATTATGCTTACCAAATATAAGTAACAATAACAAAATAAAAAGCTGTTTATACGACTCTCTAAGCCTCTAATAATAAAAATTCATGCATGCTCTGGGTACCTGTTATATATAAAAAATTTAAGCATACTAAGAGAAACAATCAGCCCTGCATGTATACTATGTGATGCCGCCTTAGTAGTCTATTGCACCTACCTATCTAGGTATGTAGCCACTCGTTAGAATGACCAGTGCGTTTATTTTAGCCCAAAGCCAAACCAAAGTTCGATCCAATCCAATTAGCAAAATAATTACACTTCAAAAAATTGTAGTATTTAATTGTTTGGTAGGTTAGCTTCTGCCGTAAAAATACGATTACTTAGCTATAAGATGTGCGAATAAAGAAAGGATCTGAAAATGGCCGCCGATTGTCATGCTTTCTCTCTCCCTCTGGGGCTCTTACATACACCAGCCGTTCATCTTTTCTCCTTCACACTTAAGTAACCGATACTATTCACAGATCCTTTCTTTATTCGCATACCTTATACGTATAACCATTTATTGAGCGTACTAGTATACATTTTTGGAGCGCAGTGGAACTACCCATCGATAAAGTGCAGTGACGTCACGACCACGTGTGTCCGCAGTTCCATACTACGAGTACGTTCCGTATCATAAACTGAAACGGGCCATTGTAGTCAACTTTACTTTATACCCTCGTGAAAACTGAAAACTTCTCTCCTGCTGTCCGTCTCGTATTTCAGAATTTACATTTTATTTTCCAGTTCAATGTCTGAATTTAAAAAAATCAGTCAATCCTTTCAATTTATTTCATAATTTTGGTGCGAAGTTGAGCAGCTATCAGCAAATATCAAACCATTTTTAAGCAAATAAAATCATATCCTAGTAAATGCAAAAGAAACGTAACGTCGGTACGAGTTATACACCTACTTTGCACTTAAAATGAAGTGAAAGGACCCCGCACTCAAAATAAATAAGCATTATTAGGTATATTGTCTGACTTCATTTGCAAATAAAATAAAAGTGTCGAAAAGATAATTTTGTGTGTAAGAAATTGTTTTAAGAATCTCTGCACGATCCAGATCCGATTTCATTTTATTGTCAATGCGATCACACTTTAGGCGATAGTGGTATAAAGTCAGACAATTTGCTACTTATTTACAAGACGATGAGGCAGCACAATTTCTTTATTTCGATCCGATTGAGACGAAGCGTCGGTTTTATTCGTTCCACTGCATTTGCTTCACTGGAGGAGATCCGAACCCTTATTTATAGCGTTATATTTTGCCTTTAGTGCTCTTCATAAAAGTCTCCCTTTTTAAGAAAATAATAAACTGCCTTTTTTAAAAGCTCCGCAATTTTTTACTTGAGTTCGCATAGTTTCCAACTTACAAGACTTGTAAAGCCATTCAAGAGTCTCCAACGTCTTTTTTTAGTTAGGTTCTTATTTAATTCAGAAAATATTGGGTAACCAGTGGGTAACTAACCGTTTTATCATGCTTCTCGTCCAGACGTTGCAGTCGAAATTAAATCCTTAAACTTAATCAACCAAGCCAATTCTCCTTCAATTTTCTTTCATTAGTTTGTAACAAATTAGATGTGTACGAGCGCTGGTAACAAAGCAATGGCAAGAACGAGATAAAGAAGAAATTTCTGCAAGTCGAACTGTATTAGACTCATTCATCTGGTAAGAGTTCTAGCCAGACTAATTTAATATCTAGACATTACGTAGGTGGTCACTGGACAGCGCCCGTAATGAATGATTTTCTGAAGATATTGAATATTCAACATATACCTATATGGTGTAAAAATATTAGCTGAAAATATTCTAAGGGGTGAATCAGCTCATGAAACTGAACAACTTTCCCCAAGAAACATGGGTTGAAATATGAATTTTTTTTTGGTCCTGCCATACAAAGTGACTTGGTCGGTTGGTATTTATTTTTTGTACAGGAGGTCTAAATATTTTTTCATATTTCGACCTTTGTTCTTTGGGGAAAGTTGTTTAGTTTCATGGGCTGATTAACCCTTTAAAATATTTGCATAATTTTTTTATACATCCTGTATTTTTTACCAGCGCTTTATCTTTTAGATTTGTTTGGACAAATAAAACTATTTGAATATGCGTGCGATGATTTGTTTAACGTTTAAAATGTCTTCGCTGAGCTAAGTGATAAAAATATTTTAGAAGGTAAAATTACTAAATATAATTCAAACGGAATCAAAAGGAAACCCATGCAGGCAACTAGTTAGGATGTCGACGAACCTGCAAACGGCCGATCGTCCCTAAACTTTTTCAATAGCGCTGTTTGTGAACGCTAAACTGGACGATTGTCCCTCGACTATTGCACTTCTACAAACGACTTGCATGAGAGCTCGTGCTATACGAGTTTTGATAGCCTTATGATTAGCACTTCGCAACTCTGAAAACTAATCTGATTTTATGAGTAAAAGAAAAGGCAATTTTCATCTACTTTCTTTAGGTACTTATTTGATTTTAGAACCTGTTTTCCAATTCGAACAAAGAAACGAATGCTATAAGGGTCAAGAACATAAAATTCAAAAAAGGAAAGAATGATGGATGAATTTTGATAACACACAATGGTTCTACAAAAGACGACATCGTTTCTCGCACGCGACATCACGGGTCCACTATCACAATTCAACCTGTCAGAATTACATATTTCATACCATGTCGGATTGCGAGCGGCCTGAATAACTTACACAGGGACCGAGGTGTCGGACTGGTCGGAGCTATTTCCATATTCATCGGACGCCTTCGAAGATTTGGACAGGATCACTGAACTGGGGAAAGAATCAATTTTCGCTGCGAATTAATAATCTTGGGATTTTTCTGGATGTTCGTGCTTTTGCATTTCTTGAAGGTAGATTTTATCAAAACTAAATCTTTGAGTCCCAGACTGCAATAATCGTACAAAATATTTACCCGAATTTTTTTTTTGAGTGAGATCAATACACACTTTCAAATGTCGTCAAAAGAAGCTTACAGCTGCGTGAGTAAAATTTTATTCTTTGTCAATGACTTACCTATATTTTTTTATGCTAATTTATTTTTCTAAATAATATGATTCTGCATGTGACTTATTCAGGATACGTAAATCCTCAGCAGCTCTCATAATAGGCAGCAGACGTACCAACCACATCCGCGATATTATGCTGATAGGCGACGTAAAGTGTTTGTATCGTGTATGATATCTAACAGAGCCGACAACTCACGATCATGTCGTAACATTTTTTCTCACCGACAGCGGCTACAAAAAGCTCGTGATGTTTTATTGTTATCCTCTGTCATAAACATCCGCTTGTGGCATTCCAGCCTCCTTGTATGGCCTTAGCCCGTTCTCAAGAGCATACGACGTGATCTACAGACGTTTTCAACTTTATAAACTGCTGTGTGTGTGTGTTTTTTGTCATAACTTGGCATCTTCTCTTTCGGGATCGCCGCCAGATTTGATGATTACAGATGACTTTCGATATGAAACAAGATACTGTTTTCAGGGGTTTTAGAAAATGGTCATGATCAGCGCTATTTATTTTACGCGTCGTGCAGTCCTGTCATACTTTTTACCCATATGAAAAAGAAGAAGCCTTATTAATATTTTTACGACGTCATACTTATTAAGTTCTTTTCTTGATACATATCCCTCATAAATTATGAATGAGTTATAACATGACACGCATAATTAGTTAAAACGAAATAAATTATAACTTCGGTAGGAATTTCTTTTAACTATCGTCGTATTCGTCATCAAAGCTTTTACAAGTCGTTAGCGAGGATTTTCTGAACAGCTTTTGTGGACATCCGTTCTACATTTAGTAAAATGGAAAGAAGAAAAACCAAATCTGTTCCTTTTTTACACACGATTAAACGGATTTTCGCGGCATTCGACGGGGTTTTCAATTTATTATTGGGATTTGGACGGTGAATGAATACGAAATGAGCCAAAAATAAACGTGCCTATTTTTTATATTTCTGCTACTCGCTAACTTAATAAATAACTAAGACTATAATATTTAGGAAAATAGGTAGTACATTTACGATCTCTGACATTTTAAAATATTTGGCTACTCAAAATGGTCATACTTTTAGAAATCAAAGTGCTGACCCGATTGTAGAGCCATTAAGGTCTAATGATTTTGTTTTTTTTTTTGTGTTGGACACTTTAATTTTATCTCCGGGGCTATCAAATCTACGCCGGTCGGCTTGGTGGGGAGCACGTGATCACCCGGAAATATTTGATTGGTTGTTCAAACAACCAGCCCAATCACGCCCTTGGGGCGAGACTGGGCTTAGGAGCTGTCCTGGGTAGAACTGATCGGACTGAGGTCTAATTAATGTAACAGCGAAAAACATCTAGAATACCACAGACAAGAGATGTCATGCGCACAAATGTAATCTTTGCTCTGTTTAGAATACCAGTTCAGAAGCACCCTAAACCGTCGAGCGTGCATGAAAAGACTGATGAATGTAGAAGAAGCGAAAGAAGTATACCAGGATCGTGGTTAGTGGAAAGATATTGTCTCTGCCTACCCCAAGGGAAAGAGGCGTGATTTATTTATGTAGAATACCAATCTTATCTTATCTAGCCATCGGGATCCCACTGCTGGGCAAAGGCCTACCGCCCTTATTTCTACTGATCTCGATCCTGTGCCCCCTAATGCCAATTCTTACAATACCAATAATAGTAACTCTATCTTGTTTTGTTTCAGGATGCCTAGGCGCACTATCAGCTGGTGTGGCACTAGCGCTGTCGCCGGTGACGGTAGCGCTATGCATCCGCAAGTCGACGCGGGTGACCGCGGTCGTGGGCGGTTTGGTCGCGGCACTGGGCTGCCTGTTCACGTCCTTCGCGACTCAGTTCCACCAACTCTTCTTCAGCTATGGTAAGTCCACAAAGCCTCTATTCAAAGCTACCTTCAAAATGTCAAATAAAAAGGCAGGTAAGTAAGGATCTGTAAAGGATCTGAATATCATAATTCTGATGATTCGAAATATTATAACGGTTGTCACTCTCACTGTGATCGTACTTATTAATTTTCCAGTGCGTACCTACGCTATCTATAAACTTAAAAGTGGGTAGGTCCCTAGGTGGTTATTCGAAATCGCGTTCTTCGGCTGATTCCCGTAGTCGTTTTCATTTCTCATGATATGACTTAATGTGATACTCCAGGTCAAATTTTAGTATAAAACAAAGGTATACTTTAAATAGGCACTCATCCAAGAATAATATTTTTCGAGATATGGGCATTTAAAAATTATCCGCCCACGGGAATCAGATTCTGTGACACGGGAATCAGAAGTAGGATATTTCTGGTAATAATTGTGTGAAACTATTGGTTAGAAAATAATATAAAAAAGTAATGAAACAAATCATAAGTACTTAGGTAACTAAGTAACTAGGTATATCGAAGTAGGTGACAAGAGTACTAGGCATGTTAGTAATGCATGTGCTGCACAAGCGGCACCTCTGCTTCCCATGGTGCATAGAGCACTACTGGAAGATAACGATGGGGGATAGAACTCACTTTCGGGGCGTTTAATTAGGGATGTACGCGGACTTTAGTGACGTTCCACGGGAATCAGAACTTGTTGCCGGACATTTTTAAATTAGCTTATAGAACAAAATCTAATATATTCACAGAAATGAAATATTTTTTTCCTTGACTATTGTACCTCTGTTTTATCATGTAGATATAGTTTGAATAGATAAGTTATACAGAAAAAAAGATATAGGCATTATTGTATCGATTTTTGCGACGCGGACACGTTCCGGGAATCAGATTTCGGCAGTTTGAATTTTTTTTTTACTATCTTGGCATGATCCTATACTTAAGTTTCATAATGTCCCAGTTAGAATCAAGTATGAACTATCCAATAAAAAATATATCGTGTCTTTATTTTTAAAAAACTATGGTGTTTTGGCCCCGGACAATGAAAATTTACGCTCCGAAGAAGCACCCCCCTCATTAGGTTATTTTTCTTTCATTATCACAGCTCTTATTATACCCGTTTTGCAAATTATGGAAAACAATAATTTAAGGCTTCTTAACAATTACCATCAGAAAACTGCCAAAAAAGTATCATCATTAAAATAACTTTAACCAAAACCTGTTATTTGCCATTCCTTATGAGCGCAGGACATCATTTACATCAAAAAGCAACATCCAATTTCAACGATGAAAATAATTTTAAATTATAATTCAATATGATTCACTCTTACAATGCGAGAGCTGCATTAAAATAAAATAAATAATTGGAACGTTAATGCACCTGACAACGCTGCGTACGCACATTCTGACAACTCAATTTATTTCGTCAGATCCGTATCCGAAACTCGTTTGGCGAACTTCAAAGGTATCCGTTAATTGGCCCTCTGAGTAAACAAGCGGATATTCAATATAACCGCACCATCCGAATGCACAACGAAAATAAACAACCGAATCTTGGAAGACGATGCGAGCGTCGTAAATTCGCGGTTTGATCACTCCGGGATGACAGCCAATCATCTCAGCCAGCTCACTGGAGCACTGAGCGTGAAATTCAAAAACAATACGCAGGATCGCGACCAATTTCTTCAAAAAAAGAACTCGCTTTAAAATACAAGTCGGATTTCTGAGTCTACGTTTTTATAACCCTACTCGGAGACAGCGAAGCCTTTTCATATTGGTTGTCAGTACATTCAAGTAAGCCAGGAATAAAGCGGATCATCGACTTTTATTCCACGCCACGTTTCTAAAATTTTTAGCTTTCAGCTCGAATAATAAGGGGATCCGTTCGCATTCTAATGCTGAAACTGTTATCGCACGAAAATATAGACTAAAGTTTGTGGATGCAAGTGCTAGGGTGCATGGAGCAGTAGAAGGTAGCATGTATTAGCATATAAATTGGAGCTGGAAACGGCACCACACTTAGGGAAGGGTGTTTGACCAACTCACCGCCGTGGTGGGTTCCTTATACGCCACTTGACAAACAAAACATAATTTATTACATCTGAATGTCCTTTGCCCACAGTTATGGCATTACATGTCAAACTAAACCCTGCAAACTCTATGTACCTACCTACAGTGTCACCGCTCGGATTAGCGATATTTGGCAGCTGTTAACATCACTTTACATACATACATATATTACGCCTTTATCCCTTGCGGGGTAGGCAGAGCGTTAACGGCCGTAAAAATACGGTCGCTATCGCCACGTCTGACTTTTTTGAGGATTTTTTTCAAGGTTGTTTCAGAAAACATGTGTATCACCATAGTGACAGGTTGTCAGCCTGTCGCCTAAAAATTGTAATACACCAATACTCTCGAGTCCCTTAGTCGCCTCATACGACACCCTTTTAATTGTAATATAACTTCACTCTAATAAATAATAAAAAAATAATAAAAATTGTTTTTATTTTTCTCCCAAATACAAAAAGTACATTTCACATTATGGTTAAAACATCGACAAGTTAATAAATCTGTGATTGGGAGACAGGAGCCTAAACTAGGATGAAACCTGTGTCATAGGTCTCCTGGACCCCACCCTCGGATTTCAGAATATCACCTTAAAAACATGGGAATACAATTTAAGAACTTTTTTTTTTAATTTTTTTTTTAAAGAATACATGCCATGCATAAAAAGAAAAAGAAAACACAATAAAAGTAAATATAGCCTTTTAAGTGTGTGTGTGTGTGTGTGTGTGTTAGTGTAAAAGTAAGGTAGGTAAGTATGAATGTGTGTGAAAGTGTGTGTAGTGCTTCACTTCAAAACATAAAACAGTTTCTCAGTCAATCCAAGGTCAAAAGCCATTTAGTCACCGACATTTTACATTCATTTTTTGTCATTGGATATATGTTCAGGATTTTATTTATGTGGTTGTAAAGACGACCTCCTAAAAAGAAGAAAAATCTCTGGGCAGAAGTAGCAGATACTGAAGGTGTTTGACATATATGCTTGTAAAGATGTTTTTTACTAAAGTGGCTCTAGTTTCCCGACACAACTCCTCTTAAGATCGGTTAATGGCGGTAGTTGGTAAAGATGCGCGGAGCTGCGTCGTCGTTTTTGCATTTGGAATTTTGGACGTCGCCGGTACCGGTAAGACACTCGGCGCCTTCTATCCAAAGCTTCTATCGCGTAAGTTTGTAAAATATAGCACGACTTATCTGCTTTCTTCTACTATGACTGCAGAAGTGAAGTTTTTACTCTAGATAACACCTTTTTTATTGAATTAGTGCTTTCGTGATATAGCAGTTTTACCATTTGGCCACGCAACTTATTCGAAATATCGGAAAATTCTTAATTCGACAACTACCTACTAGGGAGAGAACACAAACTTGTTGTATCTTTTGGATAGGTGAACCACCTGATAAAAAGTATATATCATATTATAAAGATGTGTCCAACTATTTTACCGATGATTCTTTGAGTAGGTAATTTTGATTGTGGCGCCGACATAAGTACAAAGTATCTTCTAATTTAACATAAAAGAAAATACAAACACCTAACACACAATGACTAGAAATTAAATTGGAAAAGTCCCCGAGTCACGCTCGTATTCTCAACCAGTAACTACCACACAAGAACAGCAATATCCATTGAATATCGAACAACATAGAAGTAGTAAATGTAAACACGGTTTCATTGCAATACTAACGAGAATAGTTTAAGCCAACTGTGCAGTTTGGCACTATACTCATCCACAGTCTAACAAAGAAGAACAAAAGACTAGTATAGTCATAACCAGCTATAAGTAGCTATCAATGATATAAGAAATAAAAGAGGTGCGAGATTCTAGAAATGTGCACAAAATTATTTTCGACAGTGCAAAGGCTATGAACAAAACTAGTGCAAAGCATGTGACGTAAAGTTATGAAATGGTCTTACACATACATAAATCACGCCTCTTGCCCGTTGATGTAGACAGAGACTATTTCCTTCCGCTTGCTACGATCCTGGCATACTTCTTTCGCTTCTTCTACATTCATCAGTCTTTTCATGCACGCAGGGTACTTTCTTCTAAACGTCCCTGATTTTGTCCATGTAGGTTCTTCGCGGCATTCCCCTTACAACGTTTCCACTAATGGTGTTATATATAAAATAAACTCATAAAACAGGATTAATACAATTCACTAAGAGGTCGCAAACGAAGTCATAGGTCGTTGCAGCTTCTGAACCAATATGGCGGAAAGTAGCGCGAAGATTTATTTCTTCTTAACTCTACACAGACTTGGCAATCGGCACGATCTGGCCAAAGAAAATAAAATAAATACAGGCGCCCGAAGAAATTGCAATCGCCCAGGATCTGACCACTGTTGCATAAACATGCACTGTCTTTTAGACTTAGAATTGCAAACTAGATAGGTGCCATTATTGTGTTCAGAGTAACCAAATTAATTAAACTTTTTCAAAATGGTTTACCTAAATAACTACACGCTGAGAAATCGCTTAGAAAAGAGGTTCGCATAGATACTCTGAACATGGGGGCTAGTCTAGAAAATTCATTTTCAACAAATGTAGAGTCTCAATTTTATTCAAAATTCATTTACCTATTTATTAATTACTTAGACAAAATCTCTATGAATGAACGTGACTCTGCTGCTTACAATATTTAAGTACTTACAAGTTTTGTGTCTCGCGTTAGGAATGAAATGTAATGAAAACAGGAAGATACATTGCATCTGTTTTGCAGTCTGGCTATACTGAATTGCAAAAATTCACGTGGTCTAAGTAAACTGCCGCTTTAAATATTAATTCGTCCGTAATGATGAACAATAAATTGTCATGTTGATTCCGCTAAACTAAAGAGTTACCTAAAATAAGGTAAAGAAGCATCCGTTGAAGCAGAAGCATGTTGGATGCGTCATCGTAAAATAGTACATCGTAGTAATTTCATACATATGTAGGTAGGCGGGTAATAAATTAGTGTGTAGGTATTTTGATACAATTTCTTAAATATTAACAACAATATTCCTTAGAATATCCTAGCTAAGACGGCACTCGTACCAGGCTTACAGGAAACGCGAGCAGCTTGTGTAACTAACGGCTCATAGCGCTGAGCGTCCCGCGGGATTGCACTCTCCGTGTCGGGAATCCCCACTATCTAGGGTTGCCATGTCTTACAGCTGATTTGATAATTAATCTAGAGTTTTAGTGCTTCTTGTATAATTTATTCGTGTGTATCTCCTAGCTAAGAAGGCACTCTTACCAGGCTTACAGGAAACGCGAGAAAGTTTGTGTTACTGAAGTACCAACCAGTAGGCAAGTAACTAGAGTTTCGAGGGTCTTAGAGATGATCTTTCATCCAATATACATTACCTACCCTTTTATAATAGAGAAAGAAAATATTGGCTTGCAACTACCATTAACAGACATCCGACCGTAAAACTATGGGCCGTCGTTTTATAAAAATCGCTTCATCATTGTACGTCACTTACTTCCTATATAACGTAACTATATACCTACCGTAAAAAACATCGCATCGCATTTCAGAAAAGACAATTAACTGGAACTATCCTATTAGGGAGATATATATTCTGTGCTGAAATTAAGAATAAGTAGGCATATAAACAGCGTAAATCTCTGCGGAAAAACAGTAGATCTTCTGACAATTTTTGTTATTATCCCAGCGTCTGGTCAACCCAGCTGTAACCCGAGGCTAAGCTGGTATTGCTGGCCACTCGCTAAACTGCACACGATCATCGATAACAGTTAATGTTTCCACGGTTTTGCACCCTTTCTTTTCATGTGCCGGTCTGTTTGAAAAGCTGAAGAACAGTGATGGAAAATGATCCTTCTGATCGAGTAGTTTTCTCTAGGGATGAGTCACTCGCCTAAAGCAAAATACCTAGCATCACCAAATTCATCCATCGAAATCAGTCTGCTCAATGAAGTACAAGCCCCAGCGTTGCATTTTAAATTGAGCTAATTTCGCATAGCAGGTGATTTGTTACACGTCAAAAATATGAGGTCCCCCTGAATTTTGATAAGCGGTGATATCCTTCGTGTTCAGAATGTACAATCGCCAACAGAAATGTACAAACGCGACAATTTCAAGCGAAAGTACCGAAACACGCGCGACTCATAAACTTGGCGGCGGATGTTCAAGTGGCAAGGCGTTCTAGATTCGCAACATCTGCTGAGATACGAAACGTAGACAGAAGCACAAAGCAACAATATCTGTAGTTTTAAGTTTTAACTGGTCAATTTCAAAGTATTTTTACTCACCACTGTGTTCAGGATTCGGTAGTTTTCTAAGTCAATAATAAAATGTAAAAGTTGTACGCTTAAAACTATTATTCAAAAATATTACAGACTTCATTCATAATTTTTCGAAATATTTAAAGTTTGAATTAATGAACAGAAAAATAATATGAAAGGAAGTGTATTGACGCCATCTAAATACTTACGGCATGACGTCATACTTTCAGTTTTTGATACAAAATACCGTTTTAGAACGCTAAAAAAATAGCAGTATTACACGACTTATCTGAAACGACTCTCAAACTATACCCCCCAGTGATAAAGGTGTGTGTGTGTGCGTGAGTGTGTGTGTTGGTGTGTGTGTGCGTGCGTGTGTGTGTGTGTGTGTGAAAAAGTAGCTCGTTTGACCTGTCAGAATGAAGCCTATTTTGCTCTGTTAAAACTTCAACAAATCGAATTTATTCACCGATCGGTCGATCCTGTATTTGATTGTACCAGAATCAGCACGATGCAATCTTCACTGGCGCGCTGCACACCGAGGTTCGTACCACCAAGTAATATACGGTGACTCAGCCCCATATTTCCCCTTCGTACTAAATTCCTCTCCTCTATTTCATGCAGAATACCTTCGCCAGGAAATTAAACTAGCTATCGGATCAGCGGTGCCTTTGTTTCTCTACATCGCTCTAAAGTTCTACATAGGAAGGTAGAGTATCTAAGTCATCAAAATGTTGCCGAGAAAATAAAATATTTTTCTTAAGGCCCGTTTAAGTCACTACTCAGTTATTCCTACCGTTATTTCTTTTCGTGTCCTGGGATACCGAGTCGTCCAACGACCCAATGAACCCGAAGGGCAGAATTTTTCTACCGCCTTCTACAAGTACCTACGCACGACCGCCGTCTAAGTAGTCAAGTAGAATTCCTACCTTTGAAATTAAGAGTACCTGTACCTAAAGGCACAAAATAAATCCCTAAATAAAATCTATAACTGGCCTAAACAATTGAAAGACATGGTAAAAACAGGTTTTTATTTAAGACATTCAGGTGAGAGGACTTGCTACATGGATTCAGCCATTGTCTGTCGTACGTCGAGTTATCAGCAACTTACAAAACAACCAAGCGTAAACAAGAATTCTTTGCATTTGTACAATGGAATTTGTACGCAGTGGGTAGGCAATTCGTGTCAGTGCGTAGGGTAAGCGTTGACAGAGATAGATTTGAGGCAATCTCGAAATGGTGACGGTACCTTACCGTAATGAGATCTCTTAAGAGATGCTTGCCGGGTCGAGATATCGCGCCATTAACATCTTATGGCCCTACGCTATATGGTTAGGTAGGTAACCAAGTACTCCACTTTGTTTAACATAATAAACGAAATAATAGCAACGATTAAACTTATTCGATTAGTTACGAAGAAAAATATATAAACACAATTTTACCTTGCTTTTCGAAGTAGAATATATTCAGAGCAGCCAATCGTAGCCATTGCTACGAAGACTGCCTAGTCTCTAAGTTGTAAGAACTGCAAGTTAGCGTACATACAATTTTTAATTTTATTTTATTTTTAACTTTTCCCTTCCAGTTGTCATCGTTGCTCAATGCCAATGCAAGTTGTAAAAGGTCTCCTGAATAAACACATTTGTATGCACTCTATCAAAATGACCCGGGACAATTTTATTGCATTTCGTTGCATCGTAAACCATTTTCTTGGCATTGTTTCCTACTGCACTTGTGATTCAGAGTATGTCCTGCGGTTTGCAATAGCTATCACATCAGCTGATGAAATTCCAGTGTTAGCGAACTGTTTGTTTTATAGACATACCTATGTGTATTGGTTATATATTGGTGTATGTCTAGGCAGTTACTAATGCACATGTTCTAACACTAAATATTATGCACTACCACATGCACGTTGACTTGAGTTTTCTTCTTGTAGCACTAGCACTTGCACATTTACAACACATTCACATCACACACTGATATCACATACATACCTAACAAATAGCACACTACAGCATCCCGTGATTATTCCTGAGCCTTCAATGAGCTTATGCAACTTTTATAGTGGAAAAATGCCTAGTTTTCACGAGCAATTGTATAGTTATAATCGGGCTTTTAACAACGAATTATTTTTAATGAGCTCCCGATATTTTGATGTTGTTACCGATAAGCGTCACTGGTTAACTGGAAAACATATCTGTCTACCCTCATTCTTCTTCCTTTTTGTGGAACACAATCGTCACTACTCACTATAACACATGATTGGTTGGGCAATGTTTAGTTTTTTTACAAGGCAAAATCGCTCCGTTAAATTGTAATTATGGATAATATAGTTAAAAGTTACATTCACATTCGCAGTGAACAGATATTGTAAAACACAGAACTAAGAAAATAAAACAAGGAATCATCCAAAAACACGACGATAAGACGCAAGGAACATATAACAGACGACGCGGCGGCGGCGTGCGCTTTTGGCGGTCTACGGGCTCTGTCCACTTGACAGGACGTTATAAGAAAGAAGAGATTTTCGCTATAGATTTCATTTGTTATCAAAATGTAACAAACAAATGTAAAAACGAGAAAAAATTCGCACTTACATATACATAGGTACATACGTATATCACGCCTTTATCCCTTCCGGAGTAGGCAGAACGTTAATATCGCCACGGTCACTCTCGCCACGTCTGACAAATAGTGAGGGCCGGTTGAGATAATTTGTGTATCACTATAATGACAGGTTGTCAGCCTGTCGCCTAAAAGTTGTAATGCACATCAAACCCCTTGAGTCCCTTAGTCGCCTCTTACGACACCCGGCACCCGCGGGAAAGAAATGGGGTGATGCTATTCAAAGCCTGCATCACACGGCACTATATAGGCGGAAACCGTTTACTCGAAGGCTAACTCTCTAAACTGCGCAACGAACGATGTTTTTTTGAGTAGACTGATTCAAGAGGAAGGTTTATATGATAAAACACGAGGAGAAAACTAGTAGCAGCGGGTGACCACTGGGCGGGCTGCTTCAAATAAGGGTGCGTAGTTGTTAGAGCACCGCATCATACCTACATACCTACCTCGTTCAATATTCCAGGGACAGTTGTCGGAGTGGGCGTGGGCCTGACCCGGGACTGCTCCACGCTGATGGTGGCCCAGTACTTCAAGCGGCGCCGGGAGCTAGTGGAAATCTTCATCGTCAGCGGCAGCGGACTCGGCATCGCTGTCATGTCCACCTTCATCAAAGGCGCCATCAGGTACTTGACACCTGTCAATCTAGACTATATGACGCTGGTGGCCCAGTACTTCAAGCGGTGTTGGGAGCTGGTGGAGATCTTCATCGTCAGCGGGTTTGGCATCGCTGTCATGTGCACCTTCATCAAAGGCGCCATCAGGTACTTGACACCTGTCAATCTAGACTATATGACGCTGGTGGCCCAGTACTTCAAGCGGTGTTGGGAGCTGGTGGAGATCTTTATCGTCAGCGGCAGCGGGCTCGGCATCGCTGTCATGTACACCTTCATCGAAGGCGCCATTAGCTACTTGACACCTGTCAATCTAGAATATGACGCTGATGGCCCAGAACTTCAAGCGGCGCCGGGAGCTAGTGGAGATCTCCATCGTCAGCGGCAGAGGGCACGGCATTTCTGTCATGTCCACCTTCATCAAAGGCGCTATCAGGTACTTGACAACTGTCAATCTAGACTCTCTCTCTCTCTTTTCGTGTGGGACACCGAATCGTCCAACGACCCTACGAACAATCTAGACTATATGACACCGATGATTCTTGGTGATAGTAGAATATAAAGTAAAAGTTCTATAGTTACAGCATTCGTTACAGTTTGGCGCAACAAAAATTTTAAGCAAAGCCAGTCTTAAAAAATACGCCTCCTGAGGGGGAGTAATGAGTGCGCACCGTACTTCGACTGATGTAAAAAGTTTCATCACATCACAAAGTACCTACCTAGTGTTTCTAAGAAAATCTGTAATATAAAACAAGCGTAAATCCCTGGGACATTTTATTATTTAGTGCATATTCTTGCAACTGCGAGTTTAGTGATGAAACGATTCCCAGAATTTCGACGCAACTCTGCTTAGTTGCGAACTTAGCTTATTTCGGTAATAACTGTAAAACAAACAGACTGACTAAAGTAACAGACTATTTTACAGCTGATTTGCTAACTTTACAACCCTACTTACTTTCGTTACCGTCTTTATTATCAGAGAGCTTTATAGTTGAAAATCTTGTAGAAAATTTTCGACTGTTTTTGTTAAATTGGTTGACAAAATCTGGTTACTAAAGAAGGTTAGATATCTGCTAATAAATTAGGTAGGGTAGGTAGGGTTTATCAAGTAAGTAGTTTCGGTATGGAATCAAAGATCGATCGAAGCTTATTTTCGGTTTACTACTAATATTGTTGAAGATACTTTTACAACAGATGGCGCTGTAGGCTGCTGAAACCCGCTATTCATAGCTCTACACTAGAGTCTACTCTTCCTGTAAACTACATACTAAGCCAAATAAATAAAGTATTGAAACACTTAGTGGAGATCATGATCAAATGTGGTATTATTTCTAGTGAAGTAAGACCATTGCTTTCTCATGTGTGTTTCAGAGCAATAGGCTGGCGACTAGGGCTACAGGCTGTGACAGGAGTAGTCTTCGCCACCTTCATACTCGGCACTTTCTACCGGTCGGCCTCACTCTACCACCCCCAAAGACGAGCCATCCTCCACCTCAAGAACCAGAACAAAATCAAGAGGAAGATGAAGGATAAGAATAACAAGGACGATCGGCAGCCGTTCTTCGACTTCTCCACGCTGAGGTCTAAAACAGTCAGGATTCTGCTCATGTCGACCGGGATATCAGCGTTTGGGATCAACACGCCAATATTCTATCTAGCTTATCACGCTGAAGAAGAAGGTACGGTTACTTGTCTATTTATTTCCATTCCAGGCGCTCTTCTTTGCTAGGAAATAAAGTTTCTAGGTAATCCTGTAGAACCGGTTCAACAAAATAAAAGATCCAACATGCACCGTAATTTTCTGTCGGCTCGTTTGCATCGACAACATTATATTTTCTTTACCACTTGTAGCTGTATGCCATAAGTACCTAACTACATAATACTTATACTTCATTTGTGTGCCAAGAAACATAGTGACTGCTCGATAATAAGGACTTAGCCCTTCTTAGCCAGATAATCCCAGCAAGATAGATAGGGTATATGATGAGTCTGTCATAGTGATAGATAGCTAGGCGCCCGCCCGGAGGCATGGATAATACCATAATATGGAGGATTACAATAGATTATTGCCTATAACGCGAATATTATAGATACCTAGGCATGTTGGTAGGTGCAATACTATTGTGTGCTTCATTCCACAAGTATAGGTAACTTTCCAGAAAAGTTCCAAACGGATAGGAGTAGGTAGTGTCTTGCCAAAAATTAATTCAGGCAGCAACAAGCAGTAAGCCTGATCTGAAAATAAGTATTTAGGTAACACAAAAAAGGGACATGTATTGTGGCCTAAACTCCAGTGACTTAAATGGCGATGTTGTCATGCAGGCTTTTCTAAAACTGAGTGTTCCTTTATGGTCTGTTTCCAGGTCTAGGCGACACAGCGGAACTCCTGCAAGCCTACCTCGGCCTGGCATGGGCAGTGGGCTGCGCAGCGTTCGGCCTCCTAGTGCGTCAGAACTCAGCCGAGTGCAGAATAGCTCGACAATACCTGACGCAAGCTGCTGTTTTTGGCTGCGCGCTCGCTACTATGGCGTTGACGGCTGTCGAGGGTTCCTACAGGGGCTACGTCATGTTCGCTTGGGTTTACGGTAAGATAAGAAGATTCATGTGAAGTGCATATGACTAGATAAGTGTGTGCTAGTTGACTTACAGTTGGTGTAGTGGTTTCGTTTGGTTGCCCGTCGTAATCGAGGCTTAGTAGGGCTTGCGCCGGCTTGTCCAATGAAAAATATAGCAGATCATAAGTAGAGTTCAACCTGAAGCTTTTCTACCTACCCGTTTTAACTCTACCAGCTCTAACTTTACAGATCTCTATCTTATTCAAAATATCGCTTTTTTGCTACCGTCACGGAACGAAACAAACGCTTTTTACGGACGAAACAAGCTATATATCGATGGGTGAAAACGAAAAGGTCGTAACCAAAAATAGCCAACTTTACACCAGAGCCAAAAAACGAAAAAAAAATCACAAAAGAATTCATAACTCAAAAAGTATGCGTAATTTAGAGCTGATTTTTAGAACATGTTTTTGTTATAATAATACCCTTTATTTGAAAACATAATTTTTAATCTAAAGTGACGATAAGTATGTTTTTGTACTACTTACGCCCTAAGATTTTCAATTAACTGACCGACAAAAGGTTGTAAATGGTTCGCACATTTGTATGCAGTCGGAATAAGCTATCCATTTACAGACTTTTTATACGATGTATCTAAGATGGCTGAAAAGTACATACATGACTTAGAAGACGTAAGTGTGAGAAAGATATTTACTTTTGCTATACATTTGTCGTAAACAAGAACCATTCCAAAATATTCTGTAACAATTTCTGATGGAATTGTTGCTTATCTCAAAATAGTAATGAAACCTAGACAAAGTCGTCCAAGTGTTAAGTATAGTTGCATAGGAATGGTTGCATAATTAAGTATTATAAATAAAACTACGATTTATGTATTTAAAAGTAATATCTTTTATCCCCTCAAAAACATTAATATATAAAAAAAAACCAAGTCTCGCTACTTAGTCCATTGAATGAGTACCTCCAAAGGGGGTCTAGAGTGCGTGAGTTAGTAACGTAAGATGTTTCTTCGGAAACATGTCAAGAGTCCCTAGGTAATAAACATACTAAAACCCCGGGACACTAGGAGGAGCCCCGGAGTGGGGGGAGGGGGGGAAAGGGTCCATTTTTTTCATTTTTCGCTTAAGTCTCAATAGCGGTACATGTTAGAGAAAAACGTTCAAGAAAAAGTTGAAAGGCCATAAAATTATCTACAAGTTATACCTAAATCACTTTTTCCTATATCCTACCGTTTCTGCGTTACACGCATTAAAAAATGATTTTGGCTCAAACAATTTCCCCATACTACATACCCATGTTTATCACATCAATCGATCAAAAAATATTTCTTTCTTCCATAAAACTCAAATGTGCAACTTGTGACCGGTACTGATAGATTGCTCTTGATTAGGTCTATCATTGGTAAAATAAACACATTCCTCCATGGAAGCCTTTAGGAGGAATCGATTGTCAAAATATTCTATTAGGGTAGTTTTAGTAACTGAACTTGAACATTTTATTTTTTTCTTCCAAAAAACTCAAAAGTGCAACTTGTGACCGGTACTAATAGATTGCTCTTGATTAAGTTTTTCATTGGTAAAATAAAATAAACACATTCCTCCATGGAAGCCTTTAGGAGGAATTGATTGTCAAAATATTATATTAGGGTAGTTACGCAACTTAACCATTTTATTTTTTTTGTCTTCCAAAAAGCTCAAAAGTGCAACTTGTGAACGGTACTGATAGATTGCTCTTAATTAGGTTTATAATTGGTAAAAAAACATATTCCTCCATGGAAGCCTTTAGGAGGAATCGATTGTCAAAATATTATATTAGGGTAGTTTGAGTTACTGAACTTGAAATTTTGACAATCAATTCCTCCTAAAGGCTTCCATAGAGGAATGTGTTTATTTTACCAATGATAGACCTAATCAAGAACAATCTATCAGTACCGGTCACAAGTTGCACTTTTAAGCTTTTTGGACGAAAAAAAATAAAATGTTCAGGTATCGTAACTACCCTTATAAAATTCAATTTCCCCTAAACGCCTTCATGGTGGAATCTAGTATTTTTATCAATGATAGACCTAATTATGAGCAATCTATTGGTACCGGTCACAAGTTGCACTTTTGAGTTTTTTTGGAAGAAAAAAATAAATAGTTCAAGTTCAGTAACTAAAACTACCCTAATATAATATTTTGACAATCGATTCCTCCTAAAGGCTTCCATGGAGGAATGTGTTTATTTTACCAATGATAGACCTAATCAAGAGCAATCTATCAGTACCGGTCACAAGTTGCACATTTGAGTTTTATGGAAGAAAGAAATATTTTTTGATCGATTGATGTGATAAACATGGGTATGTAGTATGGGAAAATTGTTTGAGCCAAAATCATTTTTTAATGCGTGTAACTCAGAAACGGTAGGATATAGGAAAAAGTGATTTAGGTATAACTTGTAGATATTTTTATGGCCTTTCAACTTTTTCTTGAACGTTTTTCTCTAACATGTACCGCTATTGAGACTTAAGCGAAAAATGAAAAAATGGACCCTTTCCCCCCCTCCCCCCACTCCGGGGCTCCTCCTAGTGTCCCGGGGTTTTAGTATGTTTACTACCTAGGGACTCTTGACATGTTTCCGAAGAAACATCTTACGTTACTAACTCTCGCACTCTAGAACTTTTTATTCAATGGACTAACTGAGCTGTTCAACCGTAAAAAGGCATGAGATCCATTTGAAACCAAAACGGCTATCGATTTGTTCTTTCCCCACTTAAGAGATCTATCTTAATTAATTACGTAATTAGTTAATAAGCATTATTTTATAGTGACCATATCGATATTTTCAATGTATTTTAATGTTTACAATAAATTGAATGACTTAGCCATCGCACTAGAACAGAAGGTTAACGTGTAATACATATTAAAATTAATACATTCAGTGCGATTGCCAAGTCATTCAACTAACTACTACCTAACCTAAAAACGAGATCAAATGTCAGTATATTTTAAATCTATTCTATCTAATCTAATCTTCCTCATCAGTATCAGGTAAGCAATCAACTGTCAACAACAATGAACGGCGTAAATAAAAGTAAGAACGGCGTAAATACAAGTATGGTAAAATTTTCATACCACCAGAAGGGTGTAACTAGACCTAGATTGGTAATACCTAACATTGATTTGGCGTAAATCAAAAAGCCTCAAAAACACTGGTTTTTGACCGGCTTACGACAAAAAATTTCTGAAAACTTTTCATAATGCAACCCAAATTAGAAAAAAAATGTTGTCGTAGAGCAACGAGACCCGGACCGTTCGATAGAGAAAAATCAGCTGATCAGGGGCGTGCCCTTAGTTGGTTACGACCTTTTTACTGGTTACGACCTTCTCGTTTTCACCCATCGATATTTGCTCAGTTTCTGAACCAATGTGTTTAAGAGAGTTTGATTCCTCTAACAGGATCATGTCCATTACTTCCCAGGTATATTCTGCGGCGGATACCACTACTCTCTGAAGATGTACACGTACGAGCGTGTGAGGTCTCGGAACTTCGCGCGGACATGGGGGTTCGTGCAGTGCAGTCAGGCTGTGCCCATCGCCATCGGAGTGCCACTCTCAGGTTACTTTCTATAACATAAGCACTTTTGTTTTTGCAAACCAAATTCCATACAAGTAAAACGAATGGACATAACAGGAATTGCTTAGGTACCAGGGTTTATCCCTCTTGCGGAAAATTTACCTCAAGGACACAATCTGAAGTGCCCAACGTGGAAATCTTTAAACCGGTGGTGTATGCAAGTTGGTCTTTGCAGGGAGAGCATGGCAAAATAAAATCTAATGCACTTAAAGGATCATTGAAACGAAGAAGAAAAAAAATGAAGTCCAATAGTTTTTCATATCTCCCAAGAATGATCGTCGAATGTCGAACGGTCTTCTGTCTTTTGATAATCTGACTTTTTGTAATTGTATGTTTTTTGTAATTGGCCAACTGGAAGACAATGGCGCACTGGTAGAGAGTCTGTACGCCAAAAACTGCGAGGCAAACCTTTTTTACGTGTTTTCTGTATTTTTTTCCAATACGACCCGGTGCAATGCAGTCCAGTAGGCATATACCTAAGCCTGTGATGTTGTTTTTACTGACGTTTGATTGTTCCAGGGTACATAAACGTGGGTTGCGGCGGCAAGGCGGGCTACTACTTCAGCTCCACGTGCTCGCTGATTGGCTCGCTGTCGCTCTTCTGCATCGACCTGCACCGCCGCAGCGTCGCCAGCAAACACACCAAGTTTGTCATTTATGCAATTGTTTTCGTAGATACGTAAGCTACAAACTTCGCGCGATTGCGCTTAAGATTTTTGCTACGTTCAAGCTAAGCTATTTGGACTGAATCTAGTGAAACGATGCACAATCTCTCACACGACACTACAGGTTTTGATTCAGTAACAGTAGGTACCTGTTCATGGAACAATCGCAGTTTCCATCACTCACTAGATTTATGCATTAATTGTTGGAATAATCACTGCATTTCTACAGTCTTCCGGAAGTAGGTATGTCGTTTTCAAACGAATTCCATAGAATCAATGATTTTATCGTTATTTCCTGCGACATAAAATTTCGAAGGAATCTCCTATTTGATCGAATCTTTAGCGAAAATGACCAAGCTAAGCAACAGCAGCTGCAGTTTTCAAGCCCGATAGATAAAGACCGGCAGTACTGTCAGAGGAGGTCGGAGTATCAAGTTTTGTTATATTTTTCAGAGAAAATGGCGGTCCGGTGAACTGCGAGTCCGCGTGCGGGCAGTCGCGCCGAAGCCGCAGCCGGGAGCGCGAGCGGGAGCCCCGCGCCGCTACTGGAGCCGCCACAGCATTAGGTATGAACTCTGACCATGTTTCTAAGGGTCTCCTAAAGGTGCACTACGACTGCCCATCCTAATCTACGGCGCACCTTGTTAGGTGGCCTCTTTTGCCCGTCTGTTGCAGTTAGGAGCTGATTCTAGCAACAGAGAACACCATTGCGGTCGCCAAATACTGGCAATCAAAAATATAATGATCCGTTGACACGACGAAGAAGAAGAGGGTGTCCTAAAAGGCCACAAACGGATTCATTACTTAATCCATTTAATCCCAAAGAATGAGTAGCAGCATTCCCTGCGGTCCATCGAGTAGTGACGGCTTAGAAAATCATCAATTAATTTCTATCTGTGTGTCATGAAAAGGTTTCTTATGAATGCAACAAATTGCCATTGCACCTTGCACAGCACTAAAGCCGTAGGTCCTGGTTGCTGTCTATGATCACTTAGACGGCGGTCGTTACACAACCATGTCAGAAGCCTGCTACATGTAGAAGGTGGTTGAAAAATTCTGACACTAGGGTTCACCGGGTCGTTGAACGACTCGGTGTCCCACACGAAAAAAAAGAAAGAAAGACAGCACTAAATACTCCAAACAGGAATCAACCGATGATCAGAAGTATAGTACTGGCTGCTGATAGATCGCACCAATTTTACAACATAACTATTAGTTCTAGGAGCAGAGTTAGTTGCACCAGGACGAGCCGGTCGGGATCTTCTCCTGGACAGCATCGGTCCAGGGTCCCTGGGGTCGCCTCCAGCCAACCTGCCGCCGGAGCTGACCTGCATCAGCGAGGAAGGCGGCTTAGACCTCGACCTGGACCTGGACATTCCAGAACATCTGTTGGAGGACCTGGAGTGCGGTGGAGATTGTATCACTAGTTGCAATAAGGTGAGAACATTTCTAGGTAATGACCGGCATGTGGCTAACAATAGCATACACCCCAAAAATATCTGCAGGTGTCGTAAAACGCGCAACATAAGAACAGAAATACACTTCTGTCTATTACCCTCTGGTACTCCCTTTATATTAATCATCATCATCCTCCTCAGTCTACATCCACTCACTCCAGGGGTAGGCCCTTTCCCTACAGCGCCAATCCTCACGGTTCTGTGCCAGCCTCGTTCAGTGAAGTCTTAAAGTCACTCACAATATTAATAACTATGGGGCATTTGCTATACTACCCTAACTGCCCAAACTCATGCACTCTTCAAGACCTCCAGAAAGCAAACTCTAAGAGGCATTTCCGTGGAAAAACATTATTCAAATTGTTACCATCGACTCGTTGAAGAAGAAGAATAATCCGACGATGCTTACACTCAAAATCCTTTAAAAATGTCCAGGTGGAGAACTACCTTATGCTTAGCGAGTACGAAAACAACCTGATTGCTGAGCTGCCGACCATCAACGAGCGCCGCGGCCGTCGCTGGTCCATCGTGGTGGCGAACTCCACCAACCAATCGCTGCCAGCCCTGCAGGACTCCAGGACCCCGGAGCATGCAAGGAACTCGCTCAAATGGAAGAAGAAGTGCCATAACTCCAACAACAGACTCATCACAGTGATCAATGAAGCGTCTTTGTAAACAAGTGGCATTGGTTTGGACGAGGTTTTCGTAGCGGTTCAGGTTTTTACTAAGACACATGAAAATACGAAAATAACTATAATCAGAAAAAGATAGCAGCTAAAAAATATGTACCTTCTTCTGTAAAATTGCCTATAACTTTTCACGTAGAAGAGTTGCAGCAAAAAAGAAAATTTGGGGATACCTAAGTGGATTCTTTACCACTTTTTAATTTTATTTAATTGGGATGAATCAAATTGGCGATCTAAGAAGATTAAGTACTTAATGTATTAAATATGTGTCGCAATAAAAACCTCGCTCAAAATAATGATTTAAATTTAGTGAAAACCGCGAAAATCTCAAAACGTATAGTGAAATGATATTGTGAAGACAATAAATAGAATTTAGTGTACCTATTTAACCTCATTAATTTATTTGATGTGTGTGAATAGTAGCATTTGTGTATTGTTCAGTATAATTTATTAAATTATTATTATGAAAGTTGTTGTTTTAATTAAAGAAAATGTACAACCATTTCTTACTCCAACCAAAGTGGTTTAAAAGGACATTTGATTATTTATGGTCTAATGATTTATTTAATTTGAGTAAATAAAACTACCTACGGGACCTACACCTTAGCAAACAAATGACAGCATGTCCTTTCTCTTATTTTTTAAAAGTGTCGAGAAAAGCATAAGCATTGACTCAGGTTATTTATTGAGTAAAACTATTAAGTAAAATGTCGTAATGAAATATATTATTGACATTATAGTATCCACTTAAATTATGTTTATACAACCAGGTGAATAATGCACCAAAAATACAGTTATATTGTACTTAGAGTAGATAAAGGAACAAAATGAGTATTATATTGATAGTGAACTAAAATAGTAAGTATAGGAAGTTTTCCCTACTGACTGATGCTTTAGAGTACCGATATAGTCAAATAATAACAAAGTAAAATTTTTCAAAGAATCAAAACTAAAAAAAAAAAAGTACCTTCTGTTTTGTAATGGATAAACAGTAATTTTTTAATACTCTGTCCGGTCAGTGGTCACACCTACTCATGTATGTCCAAAGCATCAGTCACTAGTTAAAACAGCGGAGCCTAGCTGGCAATAGTGGTTCATTTGAACACCACTTAATATCGTTATAATATAACATAATATTATTATTAGGTGCTTAAGTTAGTCTTCGACAGCACAAGAAGAATGAGGTAGCATAACAGAGAACTAATGGCGCCAATATCGACTATGCCTTTTTTGTGATTGGTCGAAAATGTGTGAATGTTCAGTTACTTATTAAGATGATTTTTTATTGGTGCGTTTAGGCACAGTCGAGCGTGCTGCCATCTGCCATAAGCTTTGAGTTTTCCTTCTCATTGTAATCTATTCGTGAAAAGTTGTTTCACTTCATTCATAGTTACCTATCATCATAAATCAACTAACTTAGATACCTTGATAAGATAAAGGACGTCAAAAGGGCTACATTTCTGTTAACTACTCATATGTCATACAATTTTAAGAGAGGCAAACAATAATGTTGCCATTTCGGGATCCTTTCTTTATCTGGGTAAGTTATATCAACCTCTATTGCCAGTCTATTCCGCGGTACCTTTTACAATTCAGTGCCGCTGCGGTACTACGATATCTTCGAGAAACTGTGCGAAACACTGCATCGCTTGTAGCAACGCTGCTAGAAGTATCGACAGAGAGAGACTCACCAACTTCTGACTGTCAGATCGCACCAACTCGTTGTGAACAGGAACTAAGCTTTGGCTCGTATCTAAATCTATACACAAATTATCACAGTCGACAGCTTCACTGTCCGTTTTTGACTCATTATTCACATCACATGTCAGATCTATCACAATAAATTCGGTAACTTTTTCCTCTTCGTCACTCGTATCCAAACCCTCTTCAACTAAAACACTTACGTTAAAATCGTTAGAACAACATGGAATCTCATTCCTGTGCTCAGCACTTTGAGGTTCGCTTAGGCACTTATTTATTACTTGGTTATCAACACTTAAACTATCACGGGTAGCACTCAGATCATATTTTAAGGAGTCATCGTTTTCTGATGACATACCACTATCACTGTTCGTTTTAGCACTTTTTTGGTAATCTTTCTTTAGTTTTTTTGTTTTGCCCAAGCTTCCGTAGGCTGAAAGCTTGGATCTGGGCGTGCCTGGTGTGTCAGGCACGGCCGCGGGTCAAGATATCTTGGCGTTCCTTATGCTGCCCTTTATGACCAGTGCAGTGGAGAGCTCTTGGGTCCCAAATAGACTGTCCTGTTCGTAGTTTTCGTCGATGGAGCACGCGTCGTCAAGGAGTAAGTTTGAACGAAGGCCCTAGAAAAACATAACCGAATAAATATCTTTCTTGATTTGCGTAACATGTTAACAAACGATGATTTTGGAAAAGTTGCTAAATTTTCCACCGCAGAATGGATTTGAACCAGCGATTTTCGCCACGTCCATCTGGGCTATCGCGTCTCAATCGCAGCCTGCGAAATAATGCAAGTGTATCTCAGCCAATGACGCTTGGCAGGGCTCCATAGTTTTGGTTAGATACTTTTGCAACTAATCCCAGCGACTAATTCTTCTTTACGGAGTAAATGTTGTCAAAGCGATGAAACCCCCCGTTAAATTAAAAACCAAATTTTCTTCCTGTGGTAGGTTATCGACTCAATAACCCTAATATATTTTTTTTTATGCCGATATGGCCTCTCATATTATGATTGTGTAACGCAAATTCACAATCTAAAAGAACGTTCATATTTTCGTCAAAGTTTTAATAACTAGCGAATGATACGTGTGAGACCATTTATCTAATTAAAATGAGTAAGTTAGCGTGTTTTCCACGCCGTGTTACTCTGTCATTATATCATAATAAACAGCTAGTCTACAACAAATTACGATTGAAGGTCATTCTGCACTTTCGTGGCTTGCATGCGGAAGCAAGGTAGAGTCGACATCGACACCGAAACCATATCGTTGTAAACTTTACGAAATGATGATATTTCAAAGGGTGAGCCCATAAAACTGTATTTTTTTTCCTGGTTACTTAACACAGACCAGATAGGTAGTCATGCCGCCGCCGCCGCCTAACGAATGTCATTTTTGCTCTGTGGTTCCTACATAAGCTAATTTATGAAAAAAAATATTGGACCACCTACAAGGGTGTTAGGAAAAGTACTAACTTCCTTTAAACCACGCATTCTATAAGTATGACAATGTTTATAAAATAATTGTAATTAAATATATCTTCATAATGCTAACCTATGTTGTTTGGGAAAAGTTGGCCAGTTCCATAGCCTGATTCACCCTTCGACACATTTTCAGCAATTATTTTTACAACCTGTACAGAACAGAATAAAATGCAAAGCTTCGATTTCCGGCCGATAATCTCATATATCTGTTCTGTGATTGTTCTTTATTTGTAATACCCATATTAACGTACCTCTGCAAAATAGTTGTATTCTTTCTCGAAGCTGAGTATGTAGACGCAGAACATCGCGGCCAGCAAGTAGCTGCAGAGGGATGTAGCCACCAAGCAGATGTACAGTCCACTTGCACCTGGAAACAAGTTAAAAAGAAGTCATTAGTCGGTAATAGGTATATTTGAACAACGGAAGAACAGACTTATGGTGGTATTCCAATAGAATCAGCCGACAGCCGGCGCGGCACTACTGGTTTGTACTGATTTCTATGCGACACTCTCCGAACGAGGCGGCCGCTTCGTTTAAAATACCATTTTTAAGATCTCAACAAAGTGAGGACGGATTCAAAGGAATGACCCATTGACTTAATACCTGTATCAAAGTGCACTTGGATGACCTTCCAATCAAAGTAAATTAAACCGCACCCACTTTTGTCAAAATTACTTTGTTCAAGAATACTTTGATAGTATCTGTCGACGCGGCTTTAGACTCAAGTCTGTGTGTATAATTTTTTACAAAAACTTTCGGGGAAGTAGACGCTAAAAGAAGTGTATTTTCGAGGAATGGAGGTTAAGGGATATGGACTTTCTGCACCGCGAGGAACTACTTTTTACCGCAGGCAGAATTTTTAATCTGCATTTGATGGCATTAATATGCCTTTCACGAAATTTTATTTATCATTTAGGTAGGTACGAAGCCATATATATATATGTGTATGAATAAGGAAGGGCGCAGGCGCAGGTGAACCCCAGCTATGCCAATTGCCGGCATTGGCCTGGAATGAGCACTTCCTTTCAGCGCGATGATTCAGCGTGTTTGCATTGAGGCATGCCAATGATTAGCACTGCGGTATTTTCAGTGCGCTACTTTACATGTTGAATGAATACAATCGAACAATCAAAATACCACGTTACGAAAGAACTGCATAGGTAATATAAAGGTCTACGTGGTAGTCCCTAGTTCCAGAAACTTCCGAATTCGATAATATGAAGGACACGGCTAGCAGATATCTGAAATTATACTGAGTGATACCGAACGAACGAACGACGATACTTTCCCGTGGGTGTCGTAAGGTGCTATTAAGGGACTCGAGGATTTCATGTGTATTGCAATTTTAGTTATGCACGGCTTACCTGAAACGACCCTATCAAACATTTTTCAGACGTGGCGATACAAACCGTAATTTTACGGTCGTTGACGCTCTACCTACCCCGCCACGGATATAGGCGTGATATGTGTGTATGAGAAATACGGCTAGTACTTAGATATTTGAAATTATACATAGACAGCACAAACGACCGACTTTTCCGAAAATGCTAACCATTTTATTACAGATAGATACTTCATCCGTCGGTCCTTTGGGCACGTTGTTCAGTTGACCTGTTGGACTGTGCGTTGTTGGAAAAGTCAGTCGTTTAATTTCTCTCTGAGTAACTTTTCCTCGTTAAAGCTGGCTGAAGTGTGATTATAGTATCCCAAATAGCTATGGTTCATCGATTCACCCAATATCGGAATTCCAACTTACCTTTTGGCAAAAACGAGGTGACGATGCCAAATATCGCCATGACTACGAGAAGTAGAAGGCTCGCGTTCGCCAAGAACTGACGCAGGCTGGCAAGTTGTTGGTCGTAATACAGAGTCGACAAATAGGTCGTTATTATACACTGAAATAGAAAGGCATAAGGCATTTAGTAAAATACTATCTATACAAACAAAATCTTACCGAGATGTAAAAAAAATACTGCAAATACCTACTTTAAATGGTCAAACAGTCCATGAATTTGAACAATTTTCCACGAGGAACATAGGTCGAAGAATGGACGTTTTTGAGGCACACAAGTACAAAATGTACTAGCCGACAGAGTCAATTTGCATGGAAGGTTAAAAAGTAGTTGCAAAAATGTTCAATTTCACAGAAAGGTTCACTCCCTTTTAGGCTTTAAGTACCTATTTAATTTTATTTGAAGTTACTTTTTATACGTATATAAATCTAGGTATTAGAATTCGGCAGATCCACGACATTACCAATAGCAGTACCTACCGACTTATGTTTAGTACAGGCGTTAATTTTGCATTTCACGTCTGTTGTAGCCAAAATAAAAATCTAGAAATCTTTCAGTTTTAATTACCAGATCATCATTGGCCTCATGCGTCTGTGACAGACGATTTAATCAGTGTGAGTATCAAACCAAAAAAATCATGACAATGTATGGCCAGTAGGTATTACAATGCCAACGGCTACTGGCTATTGCTAACTACGTATTGCATAAGTTGTATTGTAACTGCCCTTATTTTATAACACACTCTTAATAATGCAGTTATATAAGACACCGCTAAATCAAACAATTACTTATATACAGGGCGTCATTTTTAAAAGGTAAAAAAAAAAATTATGCGCATTTCGAGCTACCAAGTCAGGATGTTTAATATTGAAGTTTAAAATAACATTGAAATTTCGAATAAAGTTTTTCAAATATCAAACATTTCTTTTGCTAGATCGGTAGCTTAGGATGTCTAGTTAATAGATATTCTTTAGACCAATTTACGACCCTGTATGTTTTAAAATACATTTAAGATTAAGTAGTTTCTCAAACACAAGGTGAAGTTTCTTAACAGTAGGCACAATGATAAAGTTACCTAACTTAGCAACCATAGTAAGTAGGTATGGTTAGGAAAGCCTGTGTTTCATAACACCAACTTAAACATAAGTATGGCCATTAAAGTTTAGCCATTACCTGTAATGATAACTATTGATTCATTGAAATAGAAATAATATAAAATCTAGTTTGTCAATTTTAATACTTTAGCACTGAAACCCCAAAATATGTAGGTACCTAGTTTTTGTAATTTTGTATGCAAAATGGTCGGTATCAACAGGCCGTCTTATGATATGAACACATAACATACTTACTTCTACAGCCACAACGGTACTGCAAGTACAGCCACTGCTGGACATGGGTCTCCTCCAGTGGGGGGGTGTTGCCATACTCACCACAAGATATTATAGATTAGATATCCCCAGGGAAAGCTGCTGACCATTCCCTGGATTCATCTCTTAGTCGCCTTTTACGACACTCACGGGCAAGAATGGGGCGATGCTATTCTAAGCGGGCACCGCACGGCAATACTTAAAACTATGAAAAGAAATCTCACCTGAGTCCATATGTATAAGGTGCTAAAGCCGTATATAAAAATACTAAGTGCTGTCAGGCAACGATCATCCACCTGAAATATTAACTTAATAGTATTACACTTCATTTGAAGATTTAAGAGAAATAATTTTATGAATGGAGTGTAACTTGATAAAAAGAGGATTGAAAATTTTACAATCACTGTGAAATTAAAATCATGATTATTTTATTTTTTAATTGAAATAGGCTGCAACAAGGTAGAATCTATGTGAAGTAGAATAAATAATGATATCTGGTGGCTGAGAAAGCTGTTAGGTTGCCTTTAGGGTTAACAAAATGTTAAATTTTGAAAATGCCCTAAAATCTTACCTGAAACAGGAACAGGAAGAGGTATGTCAGGAAGCCCACAGTCAGGAGAGAAGCTGAACAGGAAGCTATTTTATTGGCAAAGGAAGTCACATTTGGATTGGATGTTAGTGAGCCTAGGATATGAATCTGTTGGTATCTGTCATATAGGATTTTTCCAGCTGTAATAAAAGGTTGGTTAGTAATGTGGGTTAAATGCAAGTAATTTTTATGTAATGACTGGGATAAATTCAAAATTATTTCTAACATGTTAAGTAACTTACAAAAGAGTTTGCACAAATAATTAAATATCTAAGCATATTGGAGTTAGTTTTAAATTGAATTATCAGTCAGTAGAGATTATACATATTACCATTGTATCAAATAATATCTTTAGTGTAAAAAAGTACATGGCACATAAACAGATTTTACCAGCAGATAAAAAATACCTCATGCAGTTTTTTTTATTCAATGTGATGTAACTAGATGAAAACATTTTAAATGATAAAAGCAGCCCATGATATTTAAAATTCATCTATTTTAATTTAGTCCCCTCCACACAAAAACCCAAAAGAAGCAGACCCATTTGACCTGGTCGACTTCAACCTGAACTATACACAATCAGCCATTGACCGCAAAGTCTGGAGAGAGAAAGAGGAGGCCTTTGACCAGCAGTGGCACAGTAAAGGCCAATATAATAATAAGTTATCAATTTGAGTCGGGAGTTTGATAAAGCAATTCAATTTCTTTTATTAGTGTTACCTAAGTCTCAAAATTATGAATGAAGCAAGAATTGAGACAATAAAGGAAATACATATGATTTTATAATGAAATTAAAACAAAGTGGTAGGTACAACAACAAATGGGTACCTGAGTGATTCTCGCATTTGGTCCGGATTTCGTGTGCAGGCATCAAATTGGTATGAAAACAAATAAATCGAAAGTTATTTATATCCGAAAAGGTCACTAATAGAAATAAAAAAATGTGGCAGGATCGATATTTGGTACAAGTCTTTTCAAAAATTAGTTATCGAACTTTAGATAGGTAAAATCTCATTTCCATCCGTGTGATTTTCAGTTCATCTTGCACTAAAATAATCATATCAAGTCATTTATACGATAAACTTCACAATGTTTTCCTGTTTTCCGATCATCAGTGAAGATAGCTTATGCACAGTAAATAGTTCAAGCAATAATACTGAATGAAACCTAGAGAGAATCAACATTATATTTTTGTCACACGAAATCCTTCATTTCCGTCCGCGGGAATTGACATCAAGTTTTATCCTTAAATAAGCCTGCTAAAGACGTTGCTTTCTCCACAAGCCCCTTCCTTGCAAGTCAGCCAAACCATCTGACTGGAGGTGGCTCCGTGAAAACGTTCGTAGAAAGTTAAATTTTGATTCTCGCACTTAAATTTTGGTGTTGTCACAGGTGAGATGTCATTACCATCCAGTGATTATTATATTAACTGTTCTCTTTTAATGTTTTCTTCCTATATATAACAATAGCATTTCGTTATACTTTTATCCATTTCGTATCATAACTTTGAAACATCTAGGTATCGTGAGAATTTGAAAAAAAACTGTCGAAACTTCATTTCCATCCTACTCAATTTTGACGGATGGTAATGAGCAAATATGAAGAAAAATGCTTTTTTAAGTATCATTTTTATATTTCTATCCATATTTCTTACGAAAAATGATTTAGTTTCAACTTTTATACCTAGAATTGTTATGGATAACCAAGCAGACATTGTTATGAATAACCAAGCAGATATAGTCCAGAGGCGCAGGGATGATGTCCAGGGGCTGCAGTGGAGGTGTAAGACATGATAGGAAGCATTAGCCTGACCGTAGGAACTGGACATCTCCTCAGTAGTGCAGTCAGTGGGGTCATATTTCATTATCATCCATGTACTTTTCATTTCCATCCTTGGCTTCATTACCATCCTTTACATAACTTTATTGATAATTATCTCACATGAGTGCCTTTCGAAAAATATTATTAAAAAGGCAAATACGTATCACATTTATAAAAATTGTAGCCCTAATAGCGAAAAATTATTTTTTTTTGAAAACTGCCCAAATCCGGACCAAATGCGAGAATCACTCACCTACAGAAGTTATTGCATTTATTATAGGTAAGTTAAAATTCCTCTCACCTATTACTCCACTGGCAATATACAAAAACGCAAGGCCAATATCCAACGAATCCGTCTGTTTCGCAACTTGAGAGCAGAGACTGAAAGAAATAAACACACAAGAATGAAAAAAATACCACACCACCTAAGTGAAAGTTACTGCAGATGAAACGAACTGAAACTCATAATTTATACCTCTAACAGTAATTAATTTATCTAGCTACATAACTAAACAGTCAACAGTGTAAAACATATAGTCTATTCATTTATATTATTAAAATTGTTTATTGTTTTTTAGAATAATTTTATGCTACTGAAATAATGTTTTAGAACTAAAGTTGAATGTTTAAACTTACGATAAAATGTACGTAGACGGTAAGACAACAATTCCACACTTGAATATCAACATATTAGACGGAGAATTAAATTAAAGAACACACAAAAACTTTACAAAAATATTTTTACAGGAACGAACGAACGAATCAACCAAACGAATATCTGTCAGTCAAACAAATGTCTAACGTTTTTTTTAAGTCGTGTGTTCGGATACATGTCAGAGAACCAAGGACTTTCTTTCGAGCAACAAATGTTTTGGATAACGTTTGGTCGAAAAGCTGAATAAAATATTAAATGCCTTGCTAAATAAAATTAAAAATATTGTCTATGTGCTTGGCGCCAAATTTGATTCTGACAGATTTTTTTCGGCGGGAAACGTTCGAACCGTAAAGGCGCGCTTTAAGAAAATATTTTTGAAAATTGTAAAAAAATTGTAAATAATCATAGTTTTTCTAGTGTTTTTGTAAATATTTCTTGTACATAGTTAGGTGTGTACATAAAAACTGAAGATGGGGCGGAAGGATAAGCCCAAAAAACGAAAAAAAGATCCGACTGATCCAGGAGGGAGTTCGGATCCTGAGGAGGACTCCGATATAGAGCAGGAGGCAGATAAGTACCGGCCCTACAAGGTAAAAGAATATAGTAGAAAGTATCCGGAAACGTCTGACCGTAAGGATTTTGTGGTATTTTTAAAACACCAAGTCGATCAAAAGCCGTTCTCTGATAATGATAAAGTCGCCTTGTCTCAGGCACTCAGGAAACATGCTGTGTCTGGCGTGCTACATTTGAGACCGGTAAATAGGTATAAAGTGGCTATTACATTCGACTTGTCGAACAATGCAAACATGTTTCTAAGCAGCAAAATTTTGGATGAGTTGACATTGTACGCGTCAATCCCCGCTTCGGGAACAGAAATAACCGGCGTTGTTAAGTCAGTCCCAGTTAACTTGTCCAACAAAAAAATATTTTCACTGATTGGAAGCTCACGTAATGTAGTTCAAGTGCGGCGTTTTATGCGCAGGCGAGTAGAGGGAGGTCAGGTTACATACATTCCCACGCAAACTGTTGCAGTAACTTTCGCATCAACTCAACTTCCGGAACATGTTTTCCTCGATTCCTGGAGACATGAGGTATCACAATATGTTCCACCCGTAAAGCAGTGCCTAAAATGCTTGCAGTTTGAACATATTGCGAGCTACTGTAAAAACAATGATGTTTGTTCAATTTGTTCAGGACCACACAACTTCAAACACTGTAATGCCGACAAAAGCAAAACCCCCATTTGTGTGAACTGTAAGGGCGATCACGTGGCTATTTCGGCGGCGTGTCCAATAAAAAAAGCCAAAATTGAAGAAAACAAAATTAAGTCTCATTCAGCTACATATTCGGCACTTTTTGACGAAAAATCGTTTCCGCATTTGGCGGCAAGAAACTCAAACCAATATTTACAAAACATTATCAAAAGTCAAACATTTATGAACATGATCACACAAGTTATCGTAAAATTGATCTCCAATAAAACAAATGATGATACCCCAATTAACACTGAAACCATACGCGCTGCGTTTCAGAACACGATCAGTGAGGGAGCCCATTCAACCAAATAATGGACTGTCTCAATGTCGTGCAATGGAATGCACAAAGTTTATTACATAATAAACATCAATTTACCCATTTTTTATACGACAATGATATACATATCGCAATTATATGCGAAACCTGGTTGAAGCCTCATCATAGGCTGAATATTCGAGGTTACAATGTAGAGCGCAATGATTGCGGTAACAATCATAATGGTGTATGCATTTTAATTCATAATAGCATTAATTACAATAAAATCGATACTTA
Source organism: Keiferia lycopersicella (assembly GCA_029255805.1). Taxonomy (NCBI): domain Eukaryota; kingdom Metazoa; phylum Arthropoda; class Insecta; order Lepidoptera; family Gelechiidae; genus Keiferia; species Keiferia lycopersicella. The sequence continues at coordinate 7,884,601 of JARACZ010000009.1, read as the reverse complement.
TTTTGATAATTCTTTACAGAATATATGCATACAAGTAACAATAAACGGTAAAAAAAATACTTTTGTGAGCTTTTATAGTCCAACGAACTGCAATCCTACATTTGATAAAGTGAAATTTGACAATTTAGTCAAGTCTATTCCTGGTCCATTTATTCTTGCTGGTGATTTTAATGCGCATCATACTGTATGGGGCTGTGGTTCTGTCGCACCTCGTGGTAGAGCTGTCTTGGAAGTTGTTGACGATAATAATTTAGTTATATTAAATGACGGTCAACTCACTACAGTGGGTACTTTAACTTGGCGTCCGAATGCTTTAGATTTAACTATTGTGTCTCCTTCTTTGGCTCTCTGTTGCAGTTGGTCTGTCCATGACGATCCTCTTGGAAGTTATCATCTCCCTGTGTTAACTAAAATGGTTTTAAATGATGTTTCTAATAGAAATAATAATAGGAACAGTGGTGTGCATATGCCCATCCAACCCAATTTTAGGAATGTGGATTGGCAAATGTATACCAAAAAAGTGGAACACTTGCTGTCTGATTTTCAGTTGGATTCATTTTCGCCTTTAGAAGCTTATAGTCTATTTATTAAAATTTTGTTCTGTGCTATATCTCAATCAATTCCGAATACTAGTGGGCATGCTGTTGGCAGTCCTCGCAATCCCGATCGGTCAAGATCGGGAGTGGGTGGACGTAAACGTAGGCCTACTCTCCCTTGGTGGAATAATAAATGCTCCATTGCTGTTCGTGATGCTAAGGAAGCATACATACGTTTTAAATACAATCCAAATTTAGAAAACTATTTAGAATTTAAAAGATTACAAGCTGTTAAAAAACTTATTCTTAAAACAGAGAGAAAAAGCTCGTGGGTCACGTTATGTTCTTCTTTTAATCGTTGTACTCCCTTATCAATAATTTGGCGCTTCATGCGCAAATATAACAAATCATATATTCCTCAAAGTTCAGATGACAATATAGATTGGATTTTTAGTTTTCTCCACAAATTTACTCCAGATTTTGTGGAAAATAAGTTTGTATCTACTGATTCTACTTCAAATAACAATTCTCAAAATAGTTTTATCATTGAACCCTTCACCATCCAGGAATTAAGAGCCGCACTCTTTTCTCGTCGTGACACTTCATGTGGGCTAGATTGTATTCCATATTTAATGTTCAAAAAGTTATCGCAAAGTACTTTGTTAGTATTGTTAGACATTTTTAACGCGTTATGGTCCAATAATGACATTCCTCCTGAATGGAAAATTGATTGTATTATACCTATCCAAAAACCTGATAAACCTAAACTTGATCCTGACTCATATCGTCCTATAACGTTAACTTCTTGTGTAGGAAAAATATTTGAGCAACTTCTTAAGCAACGTCTTGAATATTACATAGAACATAATAGATTGTTGCCAGTAAATCAGTTTGGTTTTCGTAGAGGCCGTTCGGCTCGTGAAAGTATTAGTTTATTACATTTAGATATTTTAAAAAGCATTGGCGGTAACAACAAGCTCATAAGTGTGTTTTTTGATATTGCCGGTGCTTTTAACAATGTAAATATAGATATTTTGTGTACAGAGTTATTGTATATTCATATTCCATTGAAACTTGTTCAGTGGATTCGAGATTTTTTGCTTAATAGGAAAGTGTATGTCAAGTATAATGGTGAACTATTTGGTCCTCGATTGTCTTCTGTTGGAGTATGTCAGGGTGGAATCTTATCTCCGTTGATATTTATTTTGTATATACGCCGGTTAAACCTAATATTAGGACCCAACATCAAAAATTTACAGTTTGCAGATGATCTTGTAGTGTATTTGTCAGGAAACAATTCGAATGATATTACAAATAACATTAATTCGGCTTTAACTAATCTTCATAAATATCTTTCATATTTAAATCTTGAAGTTAATCCACAAAAATCCAAAGTCGTTGTTTTTGGCAAACACAACAATGTAAATTTGAACCCAGTTTATTACAATAATATTGCTTTGCCAGTTTCTATAGATACAAAATTTTTGGGTGTTGTATTTTGTCGTAACCTGTCATGGAAAAAGTATACAGATAACTTGATAGTAAAAGCTAATAAGGCTTGCAATGTCTTGAAATCACTTTGTGGTACTAGTTGGGGAGCGGACCCAAAAGTTCTGCTTATGTTATACAAATCAATTGTAAGGTCGCATTTTGAATATGGGTTCTTATGCTATGCGGGAGACTCCAAACTCATTGATATTCTTAATAAAATACAAAACAAATGCATGCGGATAGTCACCGGAGCTTTCAGGACCACTCCAATTGTTTCTTTACAAGTGGAGTGTAACCTGCCTCCTCTGACTATTCGTCTCGCTTATCTAAAAGAAAGGTTTATTCTAAAACTCTACTCGGAAAAAAATAATAATCTCATAGCTGAGCTTACCCATCCTAGTATTTCAACAATCCAAAAACCATGTTATATTTTGCAAGGCTTTTCAGAATATATGGGATGTTTACAAAACCTTCCTATCTTTCAAAATAATAATTATCTACCATGTTATGATGGACCCTATAAAAGTAAATTCAGTCCAATTAATATAGTAATTGAGAATAATCTTTCTAGGAAGGAGGAAGTTTATGACAGATTATCTCTTTGGAATGGATATAGATTTTTATATACTGATGGCGCAAAGAACGAGTCAAATGTATCTTTTGCAATATACGACCCTGCTACTAAAATAGGTATTGGATATAAAATAGACAAACAATCCAGTATATTTACTGCGGAAGCAGTCGCTATACTTGGTGCGCTAAAGCACATACTAAATCGTAACTGTGGTGTTCATAGGTGGGTCATAGTCAGTGATAGCATGAGTGTTTTGAAGGCATTGCAAAATAGTAAAATGAATGCAAACACGAATTATCTCATACACAGTATAAAGGATCTTTGGTTTGATCTTCATGATAATCATCAAATAACAGTTGACTTCATGTGGACTCCATCTCATATTGGAGTATCCGGCAACGAAAAAGCAGATTATTTGGCTCGTTCAATTTCAAATTCTCAAACTGTTGGTAATGATTTGAATTTATTATTACCATATACTGATATAGTTGCTGTTTTGAAACAAAGAATGTATCATAAGTGGAAGGAACATTGGGATCACATAGTACAGATAGAAAACAAAGGTTCTTGGTATGCTGCTTTGAATGTTAATTTGAAGTCCGTTTCTTGGTTCCGTACCGGTAATATATACCGTTGTAAAAAGTTTTACTCCACAATAAGCCGTTTGAGGTTTGGACACTGTCGTCTTAATCATCACCTGTTTCGTATGAAAATTGTAAATAATCCGCATTGCGATCATTGTCAGTCACAAGAGGATCAAACCATTGATCATTTGTTCTTTTCATGCTCGTCTTTCGGTATCCAGCGCCTTTTGCTGATGGACGAGTTAATCCGTATTTACGGAGAACCACAACTGGTCCCGCACTCTGTACAGACATTACTTCAAACTAATTCTACTTACGTACCATTGTATAATTTTGTAATATCTACTGTAAAGGAAATTTAGTTTAAGACATTGTATATAATTAAATGTGAAATAAATTGTAAATAAAAACCCAATTAAAAAAAAAGGATGAAACGACAAAAACATTTTACATGGACATGAAACTTTTAACGAAAGTTGAAATTAAGACGATTTTATTATAAAAATACCCAGAATGGACAAAAATACTAAGGACGTACGAAATATCAAAATACACTGAATGGACAAAACACTAAAGACGTAAAATTGAAAAAATACACAAAAAGAATAAACTCACTAAAGACGTATAAAATATAAAAATACACGAGAAGAACAACACACGGAATGGACAAAATACTGAAGACGTATTATTGATGAAAATACACTGGAAAAGGAAACACACTGAAGACTTACAATCTATAAATATTGAAGAATAAAGTACACACTGAAGACAAGGCTGTATGGTCTTAAGACCTTTGCCTGTCCAGAATGGACGAATGAACAAAAAAAAAAAAAAAATTGATTCTGACAACAGCTGTCATCGCCAAAAACAGTCAAAAACAACTGACCACTGCGACTGACTCAATTGTATCAAGTTATTTAAATTATTTATTGATTTATCAATTAGAAATATATCAACAAAAGCAGTATCCAACCCTTTGGGATCATGACTTCGCTGCAACCTATACAGGCTATGAATTTAGGTAAGATAGCAATTTTTATGAAGCTTTCGATGTGTACACGGTCAGCACAGCAAATTTTATCGTGGTTGGGGTTGGTGCACCATAGAAATCACATGAGCTAGCCTTAGGCGGTCTAAAGACTGCTATATATAGATGGGGTGTACCTAAAGAGGAGACCTATACTCAGCAGTGGGCATGTGGGCCCACAGCACCTGGTACAGTTACCTGTAGCAGTGTATTAGTGTATGTAGTTTAGAGGATTTGGGGTAGGGATATACTTAGATAGGCTAGCTGCTGGACTTATTTGTACCAAGATAACCAGGAGTTGGGTCCGAGATGGTATACAGGGTGTAAAAAAAATTGCTGCAAATATTTTAAGGGGTGAATCAGTCCATGAAACTGAACAACTTTCCCCAAGGAACATAGGTCGAAATATGAAAAAAAAAAATTTGGACCTCCAATACAAAACTACCGACCGACCAAGTCAATTTGTATGGGAGGTCCAAAAAATTGTCTCATATTTTGACCTATGTTCCTTGTAGAAAGTTGTTGATAGTCTGATTCACCCCTTAAAATATTTGCAGCTAATATTTTTACACCTTATATAACTCACCTTTTTACTGTTTACTTCTTCTTCGTCGAGTCAATGGAAACAGGATCATAGTAAATTGGACCAATGCGTTGCAACGGCGATGGCCTTGTCGTTCGCCTCTTGCAGACTGTTTACTGTTTACGGGTTTTATATTTTGAAACCTATAAATGGAGTCTGTAGTATTTTGGACTTATTTTAAGTGTACAACTTTTGTAATTTATTGATGACCCAGTCAACTAGCAAAATTTCCATAGAGTGTTTAGCAACTCATCATCATCATCTATTTAAGGGCATTGTACTGATGTTTTCAAATTGTCATAAGTGTAAAGATTAATTCTGATGGAATATTCCATGAAATGTATGAAAAGTCACTTGGAGCCAGGCTGCTATGGACAAGATAAAGATTTATATTACCTACTTCAATTATTTTTTCTTTTTCAGATTCTGTTCAGCAGCAGGCCTTTGTCAAGTTCTTTAAATCATTGCCAGAGGTATGTTTATTTATTTCCCTGCTAATAATTCATGTTATTCCCCACAGGTTCGTAACAAAAATCTTGTTGGAAACAACATTTTTGATAACAGCTATCTATATATAGCAGCAGATACCACAAAAAGAAAAATAAACAAGAGAAAATAATTAAATAAATTAATATATTTTAATTATTGTTAAAAGTGACTAGGTACTTACAAAATGTTTACTTTAAAATTATTTAAACTCTTTGATTTTGATTCCATATTTGCCTACTCACAATTTTCTTTCTTACTAAATAAAGACATAAATTTATTTTTAAACCTTTTAAATAAGCCTGGCTTTTCTGTAGTTGGTTTTACAAATTTACTAGAGTTTTGTGATATTTGTTCATGTTGCACAATGTTTCTTGTTTCTGGATTTGATGAGGCTTGATCTGATTGATGGTTTTTGTGATATAGAAGGTTCTGGTTGCTTCCGTAAATGTCATCCAGCTCCTGTGGTTCTTTGAAAGACTCTGTCTGCTGCATTTGAGTTTGCTGCACAGGTTGTTCCAAACTTTGTCTGAATAAGTTATCATTATGATTAAATTGTGTTTGTTGCAACTGATGCTCATGATTGTGACTTAAATGTTCAAACTCTGAGTCATGAATTTTGAACATATTCTGCTGCTTTTGTTGAGTTTCTGCAGGATCTATTTCAAACATAGTCTTCTGTTGTTGTTGAATTTGTTCTTCTCCAAATTCAAACACATGCTGTTGCTGTTGTTGAGTCTCTACTGGATCTTCAACAACTTCAAACATATGCTGCTGTTGTTGAGTTTCTAATGGATGCTGTGGAATATTTTCTTCACTAAAATTGAACATATTCTGTTGTTGTTGTTGAATTTCCACTGGTTCTTTATCAAATGTAAACATATTCTGCTGCTGCTGTTGAGTGTCCATTTGTTCAAATCCTGAAAGCTGAACACTTTTTTGGGTTAAACTTTTATCTGGATTTTGTTGTGGTATTTGTTCATCATTAAGAGATGATTGAGTCCATTGATTTAATGGAACTAGTTCTTGATTATCACCAGGAAGAACACTGCTCTGATTATGCTTATTAAAAATGTTGCTATCATTAGTTTCACTTTTGTCATATCTGTAACCATTTTGATGTGTTGATTGTTGATTGGTTTGATTTTTAGAGCTATTTTCAAAATAGTAATTGTCTTGTTTCCATGACTGTTGTGAGGTATTTGAAATATGATATTGATGATTTCTTCTTTCTTCATCAGACCATTCATTCAACTTTGTCTTGTTATTATTTTTTTCGTTGGTGCGATCATTATCTACATGACTAGTATCTTTCATATCTTTAAAACTATCTTTGCTTTCATCAATAACTGCAACAGATTGAGGCTCTACTAAATCTTCTTCAGGTCCAATATCTCCTCGTCCAATGTCATGTCGGTAGTTTTCAGTAACTTTTTCAGGACCTATATCTCCGCGCCCATTATCGCGTTTGGGGATTTCAATAACTTGAGGACTTTGAGGAGTTAAATTACTTTCTACAGATTTGTCGCTCGTTTCTGGTTTAGCTGTAGAACTCAAAGTCACAGTATGTTGATGACCATGATATTTACCTTGATTCACATCTGCACTATTATTTTCGTTATCTTTTCCCATTTGAGAATTAGAGGCAGAAAACTGTCCATCTACTTCGCTTATTTTGTCCCATAGACTATTTAATTGGGAAAGATTGATGTCTGTCTTATCAGCGGCGGCTTGAGACCAATCATGCGAATTAAAAGATCCTGAATGTTGATAAACTTGTTGGTTATGATGATAGCTCGATGAGCTTTGATAAGAACTTTCTGCAAACCAATCAGGCGTTTCCGGCACTTTTTGTTCTTGTTGTTGCTGATTGCTGTATTTATGTTGGTCGAAATGTTCTGAAGCTGCCCAATTTGTGTTCGCTTGTTGTTGTTCTGTTTCCATCCCAACTGCGTATTTTCCTTGCTGTACTTGTGGCTGGTCCAGATCATGCCAGGGGCTAGATTGACTTTGCTGTTCGAGAATACTATCATCTGGATATTTAGAAAACGCTTGACCTTGTTGTATTTGTTCTTGACCTAAGTCATTCCATGTGCTTGATGGCCTCTGGTGCTCGTTATTACCTGGATTGAAATGAGCTTGTTCATGTTGATTGAAGCCATCCCAGAGGTTCGATTGACTTTGCTGTTCGTGGTTCAAATCCAATGAACCAACTTGACTTTTTTGCTGTTCGTCTTGGTTTTCATGTCCGGAATCTAGTTCGGACTCATGTCCCGGCCATCCACTGACAACCTCTTGACCCGAGTAGTGGCCTATGTAAAAAATAGTTATCGTAAAAACTTCGCTAAAGATTTTTTTATTTTAAGATTCTTCTTGTTAAGTACCTACTTTATTTGCAAACAAAATATTAGATAAATAATAAAATGAACAGGTACCTGCTTACTTAACTAGGTGAGTATAAGTATGCTCTAAATCTGTAACTACTACCTTCTGCCCCAAACTATTACCTATTTCTCTCCCGCTCCCATGAAAGTGTTAAAAACGTTAGGATTAGTAATAAAAATAACTGATTAAAATGTTACTCATTTATTTAAATTGCACTATCTAATAAATGCGTGATATAAATTAATACATGATGAGGGACATAATACAACAACGACAATATTTTGTTAACCTTCACCTTATGGCTGATACCAAACCGTTGACGATGACGTAATTATTATTCATGTGACCAATGTCTTGTTAGATATCAGCAAGCTTCTAATCGTAAGTTAGTATTTTTTTAATTTCTCCACTTACTTTGACTATCCCACTTATGTTGTTGAGTTTGTTGTGTCAAATCTTCCGAGTCCCAGTTATTTTGTTGCACTTGTCCCAAGTCTTCTAAATTGTCCAACTGGTGCTGTTGGGTGTGGCTGTTCTGGAGATTATGCGCATGTCTTAAGGCGTCAGAGCTATCCCAGCTGTTTTGGGTTTGTTGACCTAAGTCTTCTAAGTTGCCCCACTGCTTCTGTTGAACCTGCTGCTGATCTTCACCATTCTGATAGTTGTGTGCTTGTCTTAAGGCATCAGATTGATCCCAGCTGGTTCGGGTTTGTTGGCCTAAATCTTCTACGTTGTCCCACTGCTTCTGTTGAGCTTGTTGTTGAACATGAGCGTTCTGACGATACCTTTGTCTCGACGAATCTGAGAACTCCCAACCGGTCTGTGCTTGTTGTGTCAAATCTTCATTGTTCCAGCTAGACTGGCTTTGCTGGGTTAAATCATCAACGTCTTGTAATTTTCTTACTGATCGTGCCACTCGTCGGTTACCATCCGAATCACAATCATCTAAACCGCTGCCGTGAGTGTACCCTTGATGGTGTGTTTTCCGGTAGTTAGATCCACTTTGGTGGCTGTATCCATGATGGCTGGTCGCATCTGCTACACTTTGAGAGTCTAGGTTTGTATAAGCACCGCTAACAGGCTTTATAACGTAAGGATCTCCTTGTCTCTCCCATGACTTATGGTAAGAGTAGGATGATTGATAACTTTTAGGTTTCGTATCTGATTCACCCAAAGCATTTACTGTGTTAGCAGAGTTGTAAACGCCAGCAGCGTTCAAGTTTGACAACAAAGCTGCGTGTTGCGAATCAACTGCAGATTGGTGTAATTGAGATGCTGATGATGATTTTACATTGGAATTATGAGCGTTGTGCAGACTGCTTGAATATCCGCTGTGTGAGTTTACACCACTCGCATGATACTGGTTGTTAGATGCTAGTGCGTCTTCATACAACTCACTGTTTTCAGGGAAGGGGCTCTCGGTTGGAATAGCAAGAGCTACAAGTTCGGGCTTTACATCATGCTTTTCCCACTGCTTGCGGTAGTTGTAAGATGATTCGAAGTGTTTGGCGTTACTAGTTGGTCGGTAACCAACAATATGCTGATCACCAGTATTTAAAACTTCGGCTTCTGTGTTAATAGCGTTTTGGTCGACTGTGGAAGCACTGTGATCGATTGCGGATGCACTGTGCGCAAGAGTAGAAGCACTGTGGTCGAAAGTGGAAGCTCTTTGTTCGTATGCAGAGGCGCTGTGCCCGAGTGTATCAGCGCTATGAGTTGCATCATAACTTTGTACTCCGACGGGAACAGCAACTCTAGATCCAGGTCGACCGTAGACTCGAACTGGCGCTGCGTATACTAGACGAGTCCTAGGAACTACTCCATAATCACTATGCCTGCCATATTGATTGGCGTCGCTGTTTTCATACACATTTTGTGAAGTGTAACCCGATTGTGAAGAGGCTCCAGAGCTGTGTCTAGCTGTGGCTCCGTGCGCGCCATAGCCGTAATTTGTGCCTTGGATGTCGTCAATAGCTTGTAGATTACCGCTGTTTAACTGGGCAGTTTTTATTCCTTGGTATCCACCGTAATGGGATCCAGAGTTCATCGCGTGGCTATTGTATCCTGAGTTGTGGGCGTTGAAAGCCGACTGTTGAGATGACAGCGCAGAATGCGACTGTGAGCCAGAAGCGCCGTAACTGTTTTCATGGAAGTTGCGCCCTTGAAGGTTACTGAGGTCGTAGTGTCCGGAGCCGAACATGCCGCCAGACTGGGCGCTGGTAAAGACTTGTCCGGTCCTCATTTTGGAAGCTTCGCCGAGTTCACCCTCGACTTGCTTGACTGCGGTGCTCATCTGGTGCTGCGCGAGGCCGTCCATGTTGTGAGCGCGCTCGTAGTTTCCACCCATGTTTCCTCTTTGGGCATTGTAAAAGCCCGACTTGCTGCCTTCGTCCGATGAACTTCTCTGATAATTGAAGTCTTCAGTTTCTTTGTAAGTTTCAGGTCTGGCCGCGGCTAAGGCCAGCACCGCTGCTAACGACAGCAAGCGCTTCATTTTCAAAATTGTTCTACCCTGAAATAGAATGAAAGTTTTTTTTAGTTTGACTCAAAGTACCTAATGTTAAAACTTTTTAAACAAACAACTAATCAATCACATTGTACTAAATTAATTTTGAACTTTGACCGCACTCTGCAAATACAGTAACGTATTTTTAAAACCATGAGTAACTAAATAGGCTCTTACCGTTTAAGACTGTGGATACACTACACTTATTTACACGAGATTCACTGGGCACTGGTCGTTTTTACACTGACATTGCCTGGCCAGCCATCGCCAATTTATTTAGCATTTATTTTGTATCAGCCCGCGATAACCCTGCGGTCACGGTGCGATCACTATTCCGAGAATTGTTCTCAAACAAAATAAGTCACAATTTGAAATACGAGGTGTCATACAGCTGGCTTTGCTAACGACAATGTTGACGAATTCAATTCAGAGGCTGAGCTGATTCCATAACTATCAACAGGACCAGGAAATATGAAAAATGGTCCGTAGTAACGAAGCGAAAAATCTGGTTCCCGCAATTTTCGCAATCAAGCTCACCCACTCGCTTACCACTTTTCTAATCAAGGTGGTACTTAAACATACTTAGTTCTCTTGCTGGACCTACACCATGTCGGTCCTTGGCAGGATATTTTACACCCTGTATTATTAACTTTAGGACAACTTAGTACAAAATACTCATCAAAGTGATGGAACACCTATAAATAACCATGATTGTCACCTGATTCACCTGGTCTCCCAATTGGTTCTAGCAGAATTCTGCATTTGTTGACATTGGTGTGATTCAGTCCTATTATTCAGAAAAAAATACATGATACCTATTTATTTGTTTATTTCTTAATTCCATTGCATGCTCGTTTGCCAAAAAGCACTCCACTGCAACAAGTTTCTAAGTATTTTCGTGTAGGACACCGAGTCGTCCAAAATTAAAGCTTTACAGTGAACGTTTTGATTTTATTGGACTTTATTACCACCTCACTCCAATATTATATCTAACTGTGCCTCGTTTTTCGAAACTTTAAGCTACAATTCTACAGGTGAAATTCAATGTACATTGGGTAGCGGGTCAAAATAGTCTTTTCTGGTTTTATAATGTCCCAGGCTACGCAATTTACATCGAATTTCACCTGTAGAATTGTAGCCTGTAGTTTCGTTGCATAGGCCACTGGTCGTCTGTATGAATTTAGTTAGTTTTAGTTAAGTATTTTCAACGCATTGTTTTGTACAATAGAATCTCGACTACTTTATGGTATTGATTATAATTAATAATGCATCGCATCACACGAGTTATGACTCGTGAGTGAGAGGGGTTAGTAAGGTAATGAGATCTAAGATAGTCTAGTCACGTGGATCATAGTATTCCTACTAAATTGCTCGTGATATAAACAAAGAGGAAATATCTCTACATGTCGAAGAGTTATATGTATTCATTAGCACCATATCGTCTTTGTTGGATTAGTATGTACCTACAATAGCAACACCCCATGTTGTCCAATGAAAATCGTAGCAGGCGTAGCAAATCTGCCATTCCTGTGCTGTGTAACATTCTGTAATGCACTCTTCTACTAGCTAGCATAGCGCGATGAATATGGTAAATACCATCAAAAAAGAAAAAGCCCATTTCCAGAAGATTAACTCTTTTGGCTTAGGAGCTTCGGTTTATGTTTTAAAAGCGCCGAGTTCATAGTTCATATTTCATTGCTTTTTCCTTATTTTTTGCATTTTTAGCACAAGCTTCTTCATCACCACTATCTCTGGCATTGCTCTTAATAAAATGTGGGACAGAATGTCAAGGATAATATCGTATAGTCCAGATACTAAATGAATGTAAATAACTGTGTGGTTTTCTTTTGCACCCAAGACAGCAGTGTAAGGTGAGATCAGTAATAGCATCATAAGATAGGTATCCCACAGGCACCTTCATATTCTTTATAGACTATGATTTTGGGCCGACTGCATCTAACGTCTGCTCAGAACCCTTACAAGGTCGTCGTTTCGGATCAGTCCAATCTCTCTCTCGCTTTTCGTGTAGGACACTGAGTGATCAGCACCCCATAACGGTAACCTTGGGGTGGCAGATCAGACAAAATTAACCCGAATTATCCAATCTGCCACCCTAAAGTGTCCAACTTATGTTGCCAGAATCTAATCCGTCAGTCCACCTGTCCAGCTAGCTCGTCCAACGCAACACTTTCTGATGCGCTAAAAATAAGGTTAACGTGACTCATCATTGAATGTCATTCGATAGGGAAAAATATTGGTGATAAAAATATGTCTTTAGTTGTAACTGCAAGAAAAAAATTACGTGACTGAGTGAAAACTGGGATAACTCCGTTTTATTTATTCGTAGATTCTTATTTGAATTAAGCATAATTAGTGATGGGCCGCGGGAACATTTCCGTTCCCGGAAACTTCCCAATGGAAATGTTCCCGGCAATATTCCCACGTGCCCGGGAACGTTCCCAGTTACTGGGAACAATAACATTTTGATATAAGTTTAGTTTTCTTGAAGTTTAAGGCATATTTTAGGTTTCTTTATCATAAGGTAACCTTATTTATGTACCTTTCAAATGATTATATATTACAAATAAATAAATCTTTAAACTTTAATTATATTCATTTCTATGTAAATCGAAAGTAAATTGATTTAGAACATCAAGTGAATCCATCACCTATAAAACTTTAAATTACTACTTACTGCCTAAAATAACTAGGTAAATGAAATATATTTTATACCTATCCGTAATATATTCGGCAGTTTAGTCTGAGAAGACAACTCTGCTATATTGTTTAGCCTGGAGCTTATCTTGGTCGGCGTGACAAAAAAAAACTAAACAATGGGTAATTCCAGAATTGTATTTTTTTTATCATTGTATCTAGCCTGCCTGGCGGCCATTTAAAATTGTGTCAGTTTCGTTGCAACCTTCGTCCAGTTAACAACTGAAATTCGAAATGAAGCCTAAAAACAAAGTGTATAGTCACTTCGACGAAACTGTTGTTAATGAAAAGACAATATTCAAGTGTTCATTTTGCAACAAAACATACACATGTCGAAATGTGTCAAAATTTGCTCGCCATTTGGCAAATAAGTGTGATAAGTGTCCTGAGAACGTTAAAAATAACTTTAAAAAGAATCAATGACTGAAATGAATGAAGTAAGTGGTACCTGGACGACGGCACGATTGGTGGGTGGTGCACCAGATGTCGTATGTCGCGATATAAGTACGCTCATTCCAAAACTGGCGGAGATTGATTTGATCTTCAACCGCGACAAATGCGAGCTATATCCGTGCGGCGATGTCTTCAGTTGTTGCATAGCTCAATTCCAGCATATTCTTTCGGGAGTGAAAATCCTTAATAGAGTCATTTGAGCTGCTGGGGGCGCCGATCTTCAGGGATGCAGTAGAGGCTAGTTTGGCTGCACAGCGTGAGATGCTTCTAAGCGTTCGAGAGCACCTGCAGCAACTGCCGGCCCGTGTCGCCCTCACTCTCTTCCGCAGTTGTCTCTCAGTACCCAAGCTCATGTACCTCTTGAAATTGTCTCCGACGTGGCTTTTTCCAGATGAAATTTCTCGGTTGGATCAAGACATTAAAGTCACGTTGGAGATGATCCTCAATGTACAGTTAGAGGAGACGCAGTGGCTGCAAGCGTCGTTGCCGATCCGACATGGAGATTTGGGCGTGAGGTGTGTGCAGGACACCAACGTTTCGGCTTTCTTGGCCTCTTCCCACGGAGTAGTCACTCGTCACTAATATACTCAAAATACATGGTGACAGTCTTAACATTCCATTTGTGGGGGAGGCTTTGAGTGCTTGGGACTTGGTTTGACCTGATGCCGATCGCCCAACTAAACCAGACGTGCAGCGACAATGGGATGAGCAGCTGTGTAAGGCCAGAGCGATGGAATTGCTTGAGGCGTCATCAGGATTGGGCTCTGCTCGCCTTGAGGCGGCTCTTAGACCAGAGTCAGGGGCTTGGCTTTACGCCCTCCCGTCACCCCACATGAGTACGGCGCTTGATAATGACTCTCTCAGGGTGGCTGTAGCACTGAGGCTTGGATGCAAGGTTTGTGAGCCGCATGTTTGTGGCGTAAAGGTGGACGCCAGGGGTCACCACGGCTGGAGCTGTGCCAAATCAGCTGGTCTTTTTCCTCCGCACCACATGCTCAATGAGATTATCCGCCGTGCCCTGGTGTCCGCTGGTGTACCCTGCGTTCTAGAGCCTCCCGGTTTAAGCCGCGATGACGGTAAGAGACCGGATGGGCTCACAATGATCCCGTGAGAGAAAGGGCTCTCTTTGGTGTGGGACGCGGCGTGTGTAAGCACGTTCGCGGCATCTCATCTCCCACGCACAATTCGAGCTCCGGGTACAACTGCGGAATCCGCAGCAGCTCAGAAGCATCAAAGATATGCTTCACTGAGGAGTGCCTACCACTTTGTACCCTTTGCGGTGGAGGTGAGCGGGTCATGGTGTGCAGAGGCAAAGGACTTTGTCCATAGGTTGGGACAGCGCCTAAGAAACCAGGGTTCAGATTCCCGTGCCGAATGGTACTTGGTGCAGCGCATATCACTGGCAATACAGCGCGGAAACGCAACCAGCGTTACGGACACATTAGTTCCGGGTACCATTCGGGGCTGCCTTTTTACCTGAGGCTAAAGGGCTTTGCAGGAAATGTAAGGAGCATTAGTGCCTTTTTTTTATTATGAAAAACTTATTTGCTTATGACTTTCAATTAACGCCAACCCATTAAACGTGTAAAGTACTTCCATACAAACAATATTTTGTATGACTGCTTAGCTGTCAAGTGTAACCAGTACGAGATATACGCTTCAAAACATTACAACTGTTTTATATGCAAAACCTCTTTTTTTAACTGTCAACGAAAAACACCCTATTAGTTGTGTAGAGTACTTCCAAACAAACAATATTTTGTATGATAGATCAACTGTCAAGTGTAACCATTACGAGATATACGCTTCAAAACATTACAACTGTTTTATTTGAAAAACTTCTTTTTTTAAACTGTCAACGGACAATACCCTATTAGCTGTGTAGAGTGCTTCTATACAAACAATATTTTGTATGACAGCTCAACTGTCAAGTGTTACCATTACGAGATATACCTACGCTTTAAAATATATTCCATATAAAACCGTCGTGACGTTTTGAAGCGTTATATCTCGTAATGGTTACACTTGACAGGTGAGCTCTCTTACAAAATATTGTTTGTATGAAAGTACTCTACACAACTAATGGGGGTGGTGTTCGTCGACAATTTAAAAAAAGAAGTTTTTCGTATAAAACTGTCGTAGTGTTTTAAAGCGTATATCTCGTAATGATTACACTTGACAGCTGAGCTGTCACACAAAATATTGTTTGTATGGAAGTACTCTACACATTTATCAAGACGGCGTTTATTGACAATAAAAAAAATGTTTCAAATGAAAGGCACCAATTTTACTCATTGCCCTTTAGCCATCTTGTTTATTTATTTTGACTAAATTGTATTTTGACATGGTTTATTTATGAAATAATTTATTTTCTTTATTATACATTATACTCTTATTAATTGTTTAATAATAATTTTTATTTTATGTAGTTTCGCCGACACGTTCCCAGCGATTGGGAATGTTCCCGGGCACCGGAAAGTTTCCTTTGGGAATATTTCCACTTGGGGAATATTCCCGGGAACCGCCCATCAATAAGCATAATACATTTAAATTGCTATAAACTTGAACTCGCCTTTTATCTGCCGCACCTATAATTCTGGACGCTTCTTACATGTTTATTATTTTACTCTTATCTCATTGTCATACTTTGGGCATTCTTTTTCTTGGAAAGTAAGATTGATTAACTCGAAATACTTGGTACGCCTGGGGGAAGCCGTACAGCTGTGGACATCTGACGGCTGTTGGTAATGGTAACGATGCTTAATTTGTTAAAATTTATATGCAATGCTTCCAGAAACCTCCAACAACTGTTCGCATATTCGACCGCAATGACTACTACAGCGTCCACGGCGAAGATGCGACCACCGCAGCCAGGGAGGTCTTCTCATCAGTCTCCAACATCAAGAAGATGGGCCTGGAGCCCAACAAGCTGGACTACCTTGTGCTGTCTAAAGGGAACTTTGAGATCCTCGTCAAGAAGCTGCTGCTGGTAAGTGGAAGTCTTCTCATCAGTCTCCAACATCAAGAAGATGGGCCTGGAGCCCAACAAGCTGGACTACCTCGTGCTGTCTAAAGGGAACTTCGAGATCCTCATCAAGAAGCTGCTGTTGGTAAGAGTCCTTTAGCTGTCGCCATGTGGTAATCCTATTTCTCTGGCTATGGGTTTTGTTAATGGTGACAGGATGAATCCAGAGAATAGGCAGTAAGTAGCACACCCTTTCAATACAACACTTTGCACTGCGCTTGCCTATCCGCCTGCCAAGTATGGAACGGCAGGCAAATACCTCTAAATACGGGGAGGCCCATATGTAGCAGTGGACTGTTGTTGTGGCTGTTGTATGGGCATGCCTCTACCTATGCACAAAGCGGTAGCATTGAACAAATTACGTTAATTATGCATGTATAAATAATAATTATTTGACGCTTTAAGAATATTGAACTTTCGATAAAACGTCGCCATGAGGAAAACATTGTGATAACGCGAATTCTCAGAATTTTTCGCGTAATACAATAATATTATTTTAGTTTCAAGAGTAAACAAGTACACTCGTTATTATTGATTAGTTTGGTCATGTAAAGGTACATAGTAAAGGCTACATAAAACAAATAGTCATGTGCCTTTTGGAGACGTAAAACGAAACATGCCGACTCCAGCCAGAACTTTGATATACTTACTAAAAAAAGAATTCTAAGACGGCAATTCAAGCTCATACCTATAATTCAGAATAAAACCTACTCTCATAGCTAGGTAATTATCTATACTTAGACACTTAAATAAACTAGTATAAAATAGACATCGGAAATGACCTCAAGCGTGAGTAACCTTAAACTACATCACCCGAACGTCATCTTCTTATCGACACTTATCGACTGGACATGTGTAAAACTAATCAAGTAAAATGTGTTATTTTATTTACTACTTAGCGCTGTTGATCTCATCGACTTCCGGTTTGAAAGATAGTTTGCAGCTACAAAGCAGTCTCATAAAATAAACATACACATACAGACTTATATCACGCCTTTATCCCTTGTGGGGTAGGCAGAGCGTTAACGGCCGCGAAAATACGGTCGCAATCGCCACGTCCGACAAATCCTGAGGGCCCATTCACAGGTTGTCAGCCTGTCGCTTAAAGTTGTAATACACATGAAACCCTCGAGTCCCTTAGTCGCCTCTTACGACATCCACGGGAACGAAATGGGGTGAACAAGGCACATAAAAAAAGATCTAAAACTGTTTTACTACAGAAGTTCATACATATCTTGTGATCCCATACAAGAGGAATGTAATGTCAAGTGTAGGGGTCTTCTTTCAATCCGTCTTTCTTAGTATTTCGACATAAATAGTCGTATCTACTCTGTACTTCCGTTATAGTTAGGCAAGGGCCATGCTGTCTGTGACTGCTGCCGAGTCCTAGGGTTCTTAAAGGCTTTTCTATAGAACTTGTTGAGCTTGATTATAAATTCTTGTTCGACTTGTAAAGCTGTCATTCCTATTCCCATTCTTTTCTCTGAACTCCACTTCACAACTTGTCACTATTTTTTTTTGTTTCGTCTATCGATACCCATTTTAACTGGTCACTTGCTGTTCATTCCAGGTTAGGCGTTATAGAATAGAAATCTACGTGAAAGAAGGACCGTCAAAGGCGGCAGAATGGGTTGTCAAATATAAGGCGTCACCAGGATGTATGTCGCAGTTAGAAGAGGTCCTAAGCGACGGTCTGGCTAGCACTGAAGACCAGATTCCCTGCCTCATGGCTGTTAGTATGAAGACTGATGCTGTCTCTAAGGTATGTAGCCTGTATAGTCAAATATAGAACTTGTTTAGATGTATGTCGCAGTTAGAAGAGGTCCTACGCGACGGTCTGGCTAGCACTGAAGACCAGATTCCCTGCCTCATGGCTGTTAGTATGAAGACTGATGCTGTCTCTAAGGTATGTAGCCTGTATAGTCAAATATAGAAGTCGTTTAGATGTATGTCGCAGTTAGAAGAGGTCCTAAGCGACGGTCTGGCTAGCACTGAAGACCAGATTCCCTGCCTCATGGCTGTTAGTATAAAGACTGATGCTGTCTCTAAGGTATGTAGCCTGTATAGTCAAATATAGAAGTCGTTTAGATGTATGTCGCAGTTAGAAGAGGTCCTAAGCGACGGTCTGGCTAGCACTGAAGACCAGATTCCCTGCCTCATGGCTGTTAGTATGAAGACTGATGCTGTCTCTAAGGTATGTAGCCTGTATAGTCAAATATAGAAGTCGTTTAGATGTATGTCGCAGTTAGAAGAGGTCCTAAGCGACGGTCTGGCTAGCACTGAAGACCAGATTCCCTGCCTCATGGCTGTTAGTATAAAGACTGATGCTGTCTCTAAGGTATGTAGCCTGTATAGTCAAATATAGAAGTCGTTTAGATGTATGTCGCAGTTAGAAGAGGTCCTAAGCGACGGTCTGGCTAGCACTGAAGACCAGATTCCCTGCCTCATGGCTGTTAGTATGAAGACTGATGCTGTCTCTAAGGTATGTAGCCTGTATAGTCAAATATAGAAGTCGTTTAGATGTATGTCGCAGTTAGAAGAGGTCCTAAGCGACGGTCTGGCTAGCACTGAAGACCAGATTCCCTGCCTCATGGCTGTTAGTATGAAGACTGATGCTGTCTCTAAGGTATGTAGCCTGTATAGTCAAATATAAGGCGTCGCCAGGATGTATGTCGCAGTTAGAAGAGGTCCTAACCGACGGCCTGAAGACATCTTAGCTCATGGCTCTTAGTATGGAGACTGACGCGGCTTCCTCTAAGGTACCTAGGCCCGTATTTATAAACCGGATTCAACTCTGACACTGGTCTTGAGTGCGACTTTGAGATGCTGTTAGTATCGAGTGACATTTGTCAAAATCGCGCTTGAGATCGAGCTCAGAGTTGAGTGCGATTTATAAATATGGACCTTAGACTGGTTGCTCAAATATAGATTGTCGGACTGTCGTCTACAGTTGTAATACACATGAATCCCTCAAGTCTCTTACGACTCCCGCGGGAAAGAAATACGGTGATGCTATTATAAGCCAATAATACAAAATAGTCCATTGAATGAGTACCTCTAAAGGGGGTCTAGAGTGCGTGAGTTAGTAACGTAAGATGTTTCTTCGGAAACATGTCAAGAGTCCCTAGGTAATAAACATACTAAAACCCCGGGACACTAGGAGGAGCCCCGGAGTGGGGGGAGGGGGGGAAAGGGTCCATTTTTTCATTTTTCGCTTAAATCTCAAAAACGATACATGTTAGAGAAAAACGTTCAAGGAAAAGTTGAAAAGCCATAAAATTATCTACAAGTTATACCTAAATCACTTTTTCCTATATCCTACCGTTTCTGAGTTACACGCATTAAAAAATGATTTTGGCTCAAACAATTTTCCCATACTACATACCCATGTTTATCACATCAATCGATCAATAGTAGATTACGTACTTAGGCATGTAACCAATCAATAACAACCGAGGTTTTTTAACGGTACCTTTCCGAGGTTGTTATTGATGTTACATCCGTGGTACGTATACTGCTTTACATATCGAATGAAAAGTGAGTAAAATAAAGCGATAAATGCAAGAAAACGATCCATAAAAGATGATTGTATCGACTGGTATTCAAATTGCACTACTAAAGTTTTTTTTCTATGATTGAAAAATATTGAATTAATATGAAAGAAAAGTATCCTAACATAAAGTAGACATTTTTCTGATCGTAGGGATATTAGTCATTTTTACTTTTGTTATTGTAATATTGAGTAATAATTCGACAAACTCATTTGTTGAGGTTATAAAAATACAGATTAAAAATATAATTCCTGCGTTCAAGCAACACAATTCATAGCGGCCAGTTCGAAATTTAAAAATTTTGATGCAGCTCCTATTAAAAATAAGAAGAAATTGATTTTAACTTTTTAATTGTCGCGATTCTATTGGTTCTTTTTCTAGTTCCATATTTAAAATTACTTACAGGCTTAGTTTTAAAACCTCGCCTGTAAGTTGAACTTACAGATCGTGTTTTTTGTCAGTAATGACCTACTTTCAGAGCATGAGATATGTAAAAAATATTTCTTTCTTCCATAAAACTCAAATGTGCAACTTGGGACCGGTACTGATAGATTGCTCTTGATTAGGTCTATCATTGGTAAAATAAACACATTCCTCCATGGAAGCCTTTAGGAGGAATCGATTGTCAAAATATTATATTAGGGTAGTTTTAGTTACTGAACTTGGACTATTTATTTTTTTCTTCCAAAAAAACTCAAAAGTGCAACTTGTGACCGGTACCGATAGATTGCTCATAATTAGGTCTATCATTGATAAAAATACTAGATTCCACTATGGAGGCGTTTATGGGGAAATTGAATTTTATAAGGGTAGTTACGACACCTGAACATTTTATTTTTTTTCTTCCAAAAAGCTCAAAAGTGCAACTTGTGACCGGTACTGATAGATTGCTCTTAATTAGTTCTATCATTGGTAAAAAAAACACATTCCTCCATGGAAGCCTTTAGGGGGAATCGATTGTTAAAATAAAGTATCATAACTACCCTAATAAAATTCAATTTCCTCTAAACGCCTCCATGGTGGAATTTAGTATTTTTATCAATGATAGACCTAATTATGAGCAATCTATCGGTACCGGTCACAAGTCGCACTTTTGAGTTTTTTTGGAAGAAAAAAATAAATAGTCCAAATTCAGTAACTAAAACTACCCTAATATAATATTTTGACAATCGATTCCTCCTAAAGGCTTCCAAGGAGGAATGTGTTTATTTTACCAACGATAGACCTAATCAAGAGCAATCTATCAGTACCGGTCACAAGTTGCACATTTGAGTTTTATGGAAGAAAGAAATATTTTTTGATCGATTGATGTGATAAACATGGGTATGTAGTATGGGAAAATTGTTTGAGCCAAAATCATTTTTTAATGCGTGTAACCCAGAAACGGTAGGATATAGGAAAAAGTGATTTAGGTATAACTTGTAGATAATTTTATGGCCTTTCAACTTTTCCTTGAACGTTTTTCTCTAACATGTATCGTTTTTGAGATTTAAGCGAAAAATGAAAAAATGGACCCTTTCCCCCCCTCCCCCCACTCCGGGGCTCCTCTTAGTGTCCCGGGGTTTTAGTATGTTTATTACCTAGGGACTCTTGACATGTTTCCGAAGAAACATCTTACGTTACTAACTCTCGCACTCTAGAAGTTTTTATTCAATGGACTAAAAGCAGTAATTGTACCTTTACAAAATTGTTTTGTTACGTTATTAAAATTAAAACATTATATTATTTTTGAGTTCAGACCGGATTTACCCTTTAGATTAAAATTGTTATGTTATTGTTATGTATTGTTGTAGACTCAAAACAAACTACGTACTTTCCGTTTATTATAATCAGCATGAAGTTTTTTGTATTTATATTTTGTCCAGTAGTGGACGTAGAAAGGTGAGAAGGTGTGGCAAAGGAAAACTCGAGAAATGAGGTTATACGTGTATTGCGGTCGCTCTTGGTAAGTGAAGTAAAAAATGATTAAATATAAGTACATTAAGAATGTTACTACTCAGAACGCCATCTATGAACTTTTGTATGAACTTCTTACATTGATCCATAACAAGATACTATAAAGGGTTCTATTATCCGAGATGCTACAATGATTTGATCATAGATGGCGCTGTACAAGATTATACAGCTAGTAGTGCATAGATGGCACTATTAAGTGACTGTTAAGTTAGGTACTTAACATATTTCTTATCGATTTAGGGTGAGTGTTCAGTTAGAAATTGCTGATTACGACCATACAATGCTCATCATCCGATATTTACTTGTTTGAATATAAGGTGTCCTTTTAAGGAACTTCGTCCGTCAAACTTTTGAGTTTACTTTTCCACACGATTACACTGAGCCTTTGATCACTTCCAAATGTGATATGACACTCGTAAAATGTGAAGACGTTGAACAAAATTATAGACTCAGTGAAATCACAGATTTTGAACATGATTTTACCTATGCTCTGCCTTCCTCGTTGGGAATACTTATAAGAAAGCAGGTCAATCTAGAACAAGTCAATTTATGTCTACCAACTTACTATTACACAGAAATGTAGCCGTCTTGTAGGTCGCTCAAAGCCAGCTGATGCGGTTTCTATACATATTTTTTTCGACGTATGAACTTACAACATGTTTTTTTTTACAAGTTACTTTATTTATACTCAAAACTCTCTTCCCAGGGCCAACTGCTAGGCGTAGCATGCGTGACTGCAGGCGACTATCAGATCTCAGTGGCTGAAATGACAGATGATGATCTGCTGACTGAATTGGAAACCATCACAGTGCAGATGATGGTGTCAGAGTGTCTGGTATACGCTGATAATGAACAAGTAAGTTCTGTTACGTAAACAGGTATGAACCTAAAGAGCAAGATTTATTTTTGGGAAATGTTTAATCTGTTCATTTAGTTCCTAGTAAGTGGCGCTCGTGCTAATGATGGAAAACATATTAGGTAATAGTTTTTTTAAATTATGCACTGAACAGCGCCATCTAGTTCCGACTAATCTTGATTTAATTTCAAAAAATCCACATGCCACCCGGAAGCGCTAGTACAAACCGGACTACAGTACAGACAGGGGACTGTCTGTGCTGTAGTCGGGTTGGAACATAAAATTATGCTACAAAGGCGACTACAACACAGACATCATCGATGCCAAGTTAACGATTGTAATTGTTATTAAACGATTACCTAATGATGTTTTAATGATAAATTAAAGTTTAATGATATTATAATTATGAATAACCAATCATAATGAACAGTTAATGAAATGATTAATATTAATTTTAATGATTAATCACACTTAAGTGATTAATGAAATTTTAATGAGAAATGATGTTTTTAATGATTAATGAAATTTTAATTATAAATTCAAAAGCCACTCAAGCTCAAACATAGGTTTGTTAGGTACAACCTATCCTAACCTGGCGTCAACGCCAGGTTAGGTTAGGTTAGGTTAGAACTGCGTCCACAACGCACGAGCCGAGCGAGCGGAGCGAGCGTGCCCCGGCAGGGGCCGGCGATGTGCCAGAACCGACACAGGGCATTTCAAAACTAATGTAATTGCGAAGAGGCTGGTTTGAGTGCTCTGTGTTGTAGTCGGGTTTGTACGTCCGAACTCTGTACCAACCAGACTACAACACAGAGTATGGATGTCTGTGTTGTAGTCGGGTTTGTATTTACGCCACCCGGAACAGAGATTTATCTGTCAGGCTAACACAAAACCCTTCAGTAAATTGAATACCATTACTGCAGTTTAGATTATGACTATTAGATTTACAGTGTTTCAAAATCCCTCTAAATGTTTTTTTTTAACTTAGGAGTACACATTACTATCCTAACGACAAACTCTTTGATATGTTGAAACCAATTAGTTACTAAACTATAATTAAAAAGCTTTAATTTCAGTTCAAAGCTATCAAGAAAGTGATGGATCGAGCGAACGTTACTCTCACAAAGCTGAAGAAAAGCGACTTCGCAACCGATGGACTTGTTCAGGTTAGCAATGATCTGACCTTTCCTTTCTTTTTCGTATATAGACACTTCATTGCTTGGATACAAGAAACATATATACGATAAAACAATACAGAAAACTAAAAATAAGCTTAAACAACCTTATCGTTTAAAGTTGTCTTTTCTAACTTGAAACAAATGAAATTTCTTTACCTCTTCTTCTTTACTGTTTCCTTCTTCTTTTAACTTTTCCTTTCCTTTCATATCTTTTCTTTTCCTTTAAATGTAGTTCAAACGTTGTAGGACCTCAATCGGCTGTTGAAGTTCAAGGAGAACCAGCAACAAGACGCTAATGCGTTCCCCGAGAGCGAGAAGAAGCTCGCGATGGGCAGTCTCGCCGCCGCCATCAAGTATGCGGGCTTGATGGGAGAACACACCAACTTTGGCAGGTTTGTACAGACACAGGACCTCATCCTCTGCTGAAGGTCAAGGAGAACCAGCAACAAGACGCTTATGCGTTCCCCGAGAGCGAGAAGAAGCTCGCGATGGGCAGTCTCGCCGCCGCCATCAAGTATGCGGGCTTGATGGGAGAACACACCAACTTTGGCAGGTTTGTACAGACACAGGACCTCATCCTCTGCTGAAGGTCAAGGAGAACCAGCAACAAGACGCTAATGCGTTCCCCGAGAGCGAGAAGAAGCTCGCGATGGGCAGTCTCGCCGCCGCCATCAAGTATGCGGGCTTGATGGGAGAACACACCAACTTTGGCAGGTTTGTACAGACACAGGACCTCATCCTCTGCTGAAGGTCAAGGAGAACCAGCAACAAGACGCTAATGCGTTCCCCGAGAGCGAGAAGAAGCTCGCGATGGGCAGGCTCGCCGCCGCCATCAAGTATGCGGGCTTGATGGGAGAACACACCAACTTTGGCAGGTTTGAAAACATCATTCTCCTTGTCTTATCCCGTTCTCTGTCGGGGCGGCTACCTAACCTAGGGGATTTGATATGGAATCTAGTTTTTACACAGAGCGACTGCCATCTGACCTGTGCAACTCGAAGGCTAACCTGGCCCGAATCCTAGGTTAAGTCACATGCAAATATCATCCGAATTCAAATTTTATTTGAATGTGGGTTTCATCACGATGTTTTTCTGTAAGAGCAGTCGGTAAATGTACGTCAGTAAAAACACATTGGTACACATTCTCACGATTGTAAGACCGTACGATTGTAAGACCGGTGTACTAACCACTTGAAAATCGGAAATTATATTTACCGTGGGGCATGAAGGGCACTGAATTTCAAAATGCGGTTGTAGCAGTAAGCAGTATAAGCAATTGCTTTAAATATCATCTTAAAATGTCTAACCATTATCTCTAGATTCCGCATATCGACGATCCAAGCAGAACACTTTCTTCACCTCGATACGGCTGCACTATCTGCTCTCAACGTGTTTCCGGAGCTGAACGATACTTCCCACGCGCCGTCTAGAAGCTTGCTGGGCTTGCTCGATAGATGTCGCACGCAGCAGGGGAAGCGGTACGTATTTTTGTAAAAATAAAAAACACCATGGCAAACTCCAAACAAACACAGAATAAATAATTTCAGATCACTTAATATTATATTATGATGTGTCCCACTTGCTTTATACTTAGCTGATTTGCCAACACTTTGCCAATTTTTCAATTAGGTAACTACTAAAACATTTAGCCACTTTTACGTTCTGTTACTTTATATGTTTTATACTTTGTCATTTTTCTGCTTTGACATTTTCCTGTTTTGACTTTTTTTTTGACATTTTAGAAATTAATGATTTAGACAGCTCGAAATTCCTCTACCGCATCATTTATCGTTTATCACTTCTCCTTCTTTATTTACGAGCCATGCTCTTGTCGGTTGGAGCAACCGCCATTCGTTTCTTTTTTCCCACAGTGACTTCACCTCCTGATACGACACAACATTCACTTTCTCTTTCGGCTGTTGAAAGTAGTTTCGTCTAGGTCGTCCACTTCCCCTTTTTCCTTCTACTTTTGCTTCTATAATCGTCTTCAGGAAACTGTCGTGTCGTACCAAGTGACCTATCTTTCCCCTCCTGTTCTCTATGGTTCTAAACTATGTTCTTTTTCCTTGACAAGTTGTTATTATCACTTATAATGTTCTTTCAGTCTCCTAGCGCAATGGCTGCGTCAGCCTCTACGCGACATCAACCTGATAAATGAGCGTTTGGATGTCGTCGAACTACTCGTGAACAATTCTCAGTTACGGTTGCAGCTGCACGACGAGCATTTGAGGAGAATACCGGACTTGCAGGCGTGTGCTAGGAGGCTGACCAGGAAGAAAGCCAGTTTGTTAGACTGCTATAAAATTTATCAGGTGAGATTTTTTTTACTTTGTTTGATATAACTTTTTTTAATGGAACCGACTTCAAAGAAAGTGTAAAAGTTATATTTACCTTCATTTTTCGTCGGTTAATATGCCTAAAATCTTCTCCTAAGTCTGATAAACACTGAAAACCGCATCGAAATCGGTTGAGCCAAACGGGAGATGATTACAGACAAACGTACATACATACAGGTCAAATTGAACACCTCCTTTTTTTAAATCGATTAATAGATATTTTCAGAAAACTTGCTATGCTAGGGATCTCGCTAATGGATGGGTCCGGAATGAGATTATCCACAAAAAGACCAAAGTAACAGATATAGCCAGAAAGTGTTGCAAACTGAAATTGTAGTGGACTGGTCACATCTGTCGTAGAAGGGTACTCGAGTGGAGACCACAACTCGGCAAGCGTATCGTTGGACTCCTCCGGACAGATGGACCGAGGACTTAAAGAGAGCAGCTCAACTGGATAACGAAAATGCCTTGGGCCGTACCCTGGGGTAGGTTTACGTCCAGCAGTGGACTGCTATAGGCTGATGTGATGAAGAAAACATGTATAATTGATTCAAACCTGTGACCTTGGTGATCAATCTCTTATCAGTTCTTAAGAATCAAGAACCAGGTCCCGGTTGCTGTCTATGATTACTATGACGGCAGTCGTTACACAATACATATACAAAGTAGTTGACAAATGGTTCATTGGCTCGTTGCACGACTCGGTGTCCCATACGAAAAGAGAAGAGAGAATCAAGTTTTTTTTTTCTCCAGGCGATCAACCGTCTACCGTCCCTGCTACAATGTCTAGCAGCGGCCGACCACCCCACGGTGCATTCGTCCTTGGCTGAACCGATCTCAGAACTAAACGAGGATTTGCAGAAGTTCCAGCAGATGATAGAAGCTACCTTAGACATGGACGCTGTTGACAGAGGTAACTATATAATTCTTCTTGCCTTATGCCATTCTCTGTTGGGGTCGGCCACCTAACCTAGGAGATTTGACGTGAAACCAAGTTTTTACACAGAGCGACTGCCATCTGACCTCTGCAACTCGGAGGCTAACCTGGCCCGAATCCTGGGTTAAGTTCACATTCTAATATCATCTTAATTCAAATTTTGTATCTGAGTAAAACACATTGGTAACCCCAATAAATTCACACATACCCTTAAAAATGATGATTAAAAAGAAATTAATTCCTGTGGTTACGCGAAATCAAATTACAATCGTATTTTCTTGAATATGTTTATTTCGATCCGATCCGATCTGTTTTTCATTTTGAAGAGAAGAAAGTAAAACAGGTTTATTTTTAGGTGACTACCTAGTGAAGCCTTCGTTCGACGAACAGCTGCAAAGTTTGCACGAACAGCTGCAACAGCTGCAGCGATCAGCTGACAAGGAGCTGTCCAGGGCCGCGCGGGACCTCGGCCTGGAGGCTGGCAAAACCATCAAGATGGAGACCAACCCACAGAACGGATACCATTTCAGGTAAAGAAAGGTTATTTTTGACACCGTTTTGTCCAACGACCCTGAACCCTGACATCAGAATTTTTAACAGGCTTCTGACATGATTGTGTAACGATAACGACCGCCGTCTAAGTAATCATAGACAGCAACGGGGACCTACGGCGTAGCATGTCATCCGAAACATGGAACCATCTTTCTTAAGAACAATAAGGTGGTGCAGCCTGCAATGTCCTAAAAAGACTGGGAACAAAATAAAATTAACAAAATGATAAATATTAACTTGTGAGTGACCCATCGAGAATCGAACCTAGAACCTTCTGCGACGCAGGCAGTCGCACTACCACTGCACCACATTGTCGTAAAGAGAGTTAATTGAGTGAAACCTGCCAAACTAGACTAGTTTTTCCAAATGTTTTTCGTTCATGCGACTTACTGATAGTTTTTCTTAAACGTGTTTTTCAACTTAATCTATCTATTACTTTAGGGTAACACTGAAAGAAGAACACGCACTTAGAGGCAACAAGCGGTACACAATAATAGACACTGTAAAAGGCGGCGTAAGGTTCAAAACTGATGCTCTTGAAAATATCACTACCGAATATATGGATTTAAAGGCCGCGTATGAGAGAGAACAGGACAAAGTTGTAGCAGAGATCGTCAGTATTGCCGGTAAGTACCTTTAAGTTTACTATCTGCCTACCCTGCTGCCTACCTCTCGAGGCGATAAGGGCGTGATTTGTGTGTATATGTGATTTTCTGTCATCATGGAATATCAATTCAAAATCACCCTTTGTTACTCATGGGTGTTATTAAAAGACGAATAAAGGATGAATCCAGCTACCAACAATCCACAAGTTGAAATCATTAAAAAAACTGCAATTATAATAGTAGTTCATGCATCTGTCGTATGATAGGGAGCTAATGTTTCTGTCGGTCTCTCTATATCTGTTTATCGTCATAATAGTTTTACACGAACATTCTAATACAAACATGGAGAACGGGTAAACATGAAAATTATTATACCACGGAAAATTTGATAATCTTTTTTTTTCCAGCGGGCTACTCCGAAGTACTATTCTGCCTATCACACATACTCTCTCGCCTCGACGTGTTAGTAGCGTTTGCGGTTGCCGCCACCACCGCGCCCTACCCTTACTGCAGACCTGTCATCACTGACACCTTGGAGGAATTTGTCCTGAAAGATGTGAGGCATCCGTGTCTTGAAGTGCAGGAAGGAATGTCGTACATACCAAACGATGTGGAGTTCAAACGAGGTAAGTTGTGTCATTGTAAAAAATATGATAAGTTCAAGGGAAATCACCGTCTATAACTTTTAAACTCTTCAGACAAAAGCACGTATGAAGATATGAACACAAATTTATATATGGCGAGCGTAACCAGCAAAACTCCGCCCGCTATCTTTAGGTCGTATGAAAAATTTGGCGTGCATAGTGTAGCGAGCGAAACTTTGCATGAGATATGTGGCAAGCGGAATGAGGATTTTTGGGAATAGCTTACGTGTCTGACATGTCCAATGAAGTCTACTTTTTTAAAGCGAATTAGAGAAATATTACGTATGAAAAATTTAAAGTTTGACGTCATAGTGCACTATTTTGTCAAAACACTTTCATTATTAGTTTTCTGTTTATTCATTCAAACTTTGAATATTTCTAGAAACTATTAATGAAGTCTCTCTCAAGTCAACTTTTGTATTTTATTAATGATCCAGAAACTATCGAACTATTGTTACTCTCCATCATCCGATGACCCCATATCATATTCCTTACATCATACCTACTATTAATCCTAATTCGTTTTCAGGCACATGCCTGATGCACATAGTGACTGGCGCAAATATGGGCGGCAAATCAACGTGGATGCGTTCCTGCGGTGTCGCAGCTCTACTAGCGCACGCTGGCTGCATGGTCCCCGCCTCTGCGGCTATCATACCGCGGCTGCGGGCGGTATGCGCGCGCGTGGGCGCCAGTGACAGGGAGGATAAAGGACAGAGCACATTCATGATGGAGATGATCGAGTCCGCCGCCATATTGAGAGTGAGTACTCTACTATATTGAGAGTGAGTACTCTACTAGCGCACGCTGGCTGCATGGTCCCCGCCTCTGCGGCTGTCATACCGCGGCTGCGGGCGGTATGCGCGCGCGTGGGCGCCAGTGACAGGGAGGATAAAGGACAGAGCACATTCATGATGGAGATGTTCGAGTCCGCCGCCATATTGAGAGTGAGTACTCTACTATATTATTGAGAGTGAGTACTCTACTGTATTGAGAGTGAGTACTCTACTGTATTGAGAGTTAGTACTCTACTATATTGAGAGTGAGTACTCTACTATATTGAGAGTGAATACTGTACTATATTGAGAGTGAGTACTCAACTATATTGAGAGTGAGTACTCTACTTTAAAGTGGTCACCATGGTCGAAATTCGTCGGAGAGATCATCATATTGAGAGTGAGTACTGAATCACAGCACGTAATGAATGCACATTAATGAGAGTAGTGAGAGACTTTATAGGTAAGGTACTTAGGTGAGAGCACGAGTGACATATAAGGTGTAAAAATATTAGCTGCAAATATTTTAAGAGGTGAATCGGCCCATGAAACTGAACAATTTTCCCCAAGAAATAAAGGTCGAAATATGAGAATTTTTTTAAACTCCCACACAAATTGACGAAGTCGTTCGCTAATTTTGTATTTGTATGTCCAATTTATTTATTTTTCTTTGAAACACCAGTTATAAAATATTTTTAATTCCTAGACGGCCTCCCCGGACTCGCTGGTGCTTGTGGACGAGCTCGGCCGGGGCACCTCCACCTACGAGGGCTGCGGCATCGCCTGGGCCATCGCAGAGTGAGTATACATGACTGATTTCCAAATAGCCCGATAAATGTAATACATTGACTTATTGTTGTCCTCTACGACAAAAATGACATTACTGCCAAAGTACATACATATATCACGCCCATCCCTTGCGGGGTAGGCAGAGCGTTAACGGCCGTAAAAATACGGCCACTATCGCCACGTCTGACATTTTTGAGAATTGTTTTCCAAGGATGTTTCAGAAAACATGTGTATCACGATAGTGACAGGTTGTCAGCCTCTCGCCTAAAAATTGTAATACACCAATACTCTCGAGTCCCTTAGTCGCCTCTTACGACACCCGCGGGAAGGATATGGGGTGATGTTATTCTAAGCCGGCATCACACGGCTAACTGCCAAAATAGTGGCAATTATCATAAAAACTACACAGATGCCAAGCGCCAGGTAGTCTTGTTCCATTGCGTTAAAAATATACAAGAGACGAATCGTGCCAATTAACATGTTGATAACTTATCTTCTATATCTAGTAAGTAAATACAAATACTTTATTGCACATTCAAAACACATAACAGGAAAACTTAAACGAGTTGTCATCTTATAATTTTCATGAAACAGATAATGATCGAACAAATACTGAAGTTTGTACTTTTTACAGGGAACTGGCAACGAAATCGCAATGCTTCTGCTTGTTCGCGACCCACTACCACGAGCTCACCCGCCTCGCAGCCCTACACCCGAATCTCATCGTCAACTCGCACGCCTCCGCTTCCGTAGTCGACAACCAGCTGATTCTACTGCACAAAATAGTGCCTGGGCCTGCTACGAATTCGCTAGGACTGCATGTTGCAAGATTGGCTGATTTGCCAGACTCTATTATAGAGGTAAGAAAACTTAATGTTCCACGTAAATGAGTCATATAATTCAAGTAAGTCAATGGGCAAAAATTTGTCAGTTACAGTGCAAACACAGGAAATTCAAACGCAACCAACTTATAAAATGCTTCATAGTCATTCAAAACGTCCATCCGCGTTAGGATAATATTGACTTTGGGATCAAAACCGGCCATACCAAGATCAAAAATAATGCTACCACAACCTACTTTGCCACTTTTGATTTTATACACAAACAACATATGAACCTTATAGTGAACTCGCTCGCATCCTCTTCCGTAGTCGACAAACAGCTGATTCATATCACGTTGTAACAGTTCTTCTCATCGGTTCTTCTTATAAAGATCTGAAGGCTGCCAAATCGGGCTTGTTAGGATGGCCCATGTAAGAAATACAAAGTGCACACATACGAATATCGAGCCTAGCAATGACAGCCAAACACGTTACAGACCTAAAGTAATAAAAATTATAATAAGACAGTTATAGACGCGATCATCCCATTTTCTTTTCTTCACCAATTTGTCAGAAAGATACAAGGCTATTTCCGTCAAAAAAATCTGAATTGACATCGTCATCGTCAACAGTGTCATAAATTTTGCATACTTACCTTAAATTAAACGGTAAAACTCCGTAAACGGTAAACTTCATGCACCGGATTGAGTTCATCCTGTCAGTAAGTACTTTGCTTTGAAACGGTTGTGGATTACTACTTCCGCACTATGAGATACCTGGTTATTAGAAAAACATAGCTTCCAAGCTGAATGAACACTAAAGCAGCAAAAGCACTTTTACGACCGATGTGGCGCAGTGGTAGTGCGACTGTTTGGTTCTGGGTTCGATTCTCGATTGGTCACTCACAAAGTTGGTATTTATCATGTGAATATCTACCCAAGGCATTGCGGGCTGAACCAATCCGATTGTAACATATAGTACAGTCTTTCTATATCACGAGCGTGGCCTAGTCATACTTGCGAGTGTTATCTCTCTCTTTTCGTTGGATGACTCGGTGTCCAAAACGGTCTTTACAGACTAGACTTAATCGCTATACAGTTCTTAAAGATAACAAATTGATTGATCCCTTGAGGGTCTACCACTGCCTTCAACACTTTAAATTCATAACTCGGTGATAACGTAAAGGTTAATTGAAGAACAGATACTGACTGAAACTGATTTACAGAATGTCGTTTTAATAATGAATAATTTTCTACCAAAACAATATTCTAACAAGCTTTATTAGCTGTGCTTCAGTTTTGACAGGCGGATCTTTGATAAATTACGTTTTCATTGACTTATGAAGTTGTAAGTGTTAGGGAAGCACATATGCTCCGGGAGCCACTTAAATCAGTTTATAGGTTTGTTGTTTGCTGATAGTACATTACCACAAGTCTGCCTTACCAACCGAGGAACCTTGGTTTCCATAACAGCTGCTATAAATATAATTTTAATGAGGTGCTTGGTGTTTTCCGTTTATTTGACGTGATTAAACTGAATTTCCTGTTACAATTCCAGCCCTATCGTAATAAAAATATTAATTATTATTTATTCGTTACTAAACGTAAAAATAATTATGTGTTAATGGGACCATTACCCATTCGTTTTGTTTGCATGGTGTGCGGTCTATAAAACTTACCTATAGTCTGTAAAATATAGGATGATTCCTGTGACGTTTGTTACTTTGGAGCAAAGGCTATGACATAAAGTCTATTTTCCTAGTAAGCAAATGCTATGACATAAGGTCTATTTTCCTAGTAAACTTAATCAGTAAAATACTTGCCGGGAAAGCAACTTGTTTCCACGAGCCACCGAGTTACAACGTGGGGAGCCGATGGGCGGGCCGCTCTAGCAATTTATTAAACGACACGAATTTGTTATGAAGACTTTTTTTTATCGCTTTTCCAGTACGCTGAAGCGAAACAAGCCGAACTAGAAACCAACCTCTTCGAGGCCGAAGCAGCTGTGAAGTCGCAGGAGACAGCCGAGGGGCAGAAGATCATTCTGGACTTCCTCAAGAAATGCAAGCAGATTCAAGAGACCACAGCTGATGATGACGCCATGATGAAGCAAATCGAAGCGTTGAAGCAAGAAGTGCTTAAACAGAACAACCAGTATGTACAATCGCTTCTAGCGTAATCCAGTGCCATTCCATAAATGAGGGTAGTTGAGTGAGAGCTCTTGGGTAAGCTGGTCGAATATCAAAACGTTTTTAATTAACTAGGGTGACTGACTAGGGTAACTAGGGTGACTGGCTTAGAATAGCGTCACCCCATTTCTACCCAAAGGTGTCGTAAAAGGCGACTAAGAGATGAATCCAGGGAACGGGCAGCAGCGTTCCCTGTGAATATCAACCATACCTTGCACTGCGATCGCCAATACGCCTACCAAACGTGGCGAGTATGGCAAATACCCCCAATAGGAGGAGACCCTAGGAGTCCACTACTGAACATGTCCATGTGGACTGTTGTAGTATAGTTACTTACCCATTCGCAATAAATTTTCTTATCGTTTGTGGGACGCTGAGTTGACGAACGACCCAAATAACTCTAATGTCGTAGTTTTGAAACCGCCTACTACTACGAATACCCAGTAGACATCAGCCATGCTTGTTTAACGACCGCCATCACAGTAATCAATAATCATAGCATGCGTTAGGGGCTAGTTTAATTTTTTTAGTTCATCTGAGCCGCGTTACACTAGGTTTATAATATTGATATAAGAAATAGAAAAATGTGTCTTACATTTTGACCAGTTTCGACTTACAAAAAGTGAAAAGTAAAATTTACTACTTTGTAAAAATAAAAATAAATAAACATAGACAGTAACTGGGACGGACGACTTAACGTGCCTTCCGAAGCTAACGTAATGTTGGTTAGTAAAAGTAGGTACTTTTTATTACCAGCTTAACCATGAGCCACAACAATACTCACGCCATATTAGTTCATAAGTTTATGTAACTACACTTAAGCCTTGTTTCGGACTGTGTCGTTTTAAAGTCCAATGTTTTTTTTATGTTCATTGTTAAGTGCCAATAAACAACGTGCTTCTAACGTATCTCGGCTTTATTTCCTTCATGTCCAAATTATTTTTCTAGATCATTAATTATTGAAGTGCCGTATTCGTTTTTTTAAGCGCACTAATTTTAGTCAATATTTTGTGCAAACGTGTTATAAAATTCGGTCTCCATTATTTTAATTGGTACGGCATCAGCGCCATCAAATTTGGGATAACTAAAAATATTAATCCATCATATTATATTGAATCTCATCTGCTTTTGCTTCAAACTAACCAAATATGTATAGTAAACAAACAATCTCGATTATCGGGAGCGCCTTTAATTAATTCTTTACCGTTTCCACACTAACCTGAATTTAACTCTACTGTTCCTGTCATTTTCGGTTCCTGAAATCAAATGTCGAAAGCTGCGTACCTACATATATTCAGACATGTAAGGAAGAACATTTTGAGAAACGGGCTTTTTTGAAAAGGACATTTTGCGAAAAGAAAATTATGACCTGTGAGGTCTTCTTGCTATCCAAGTGACATGTAGGTATAGATAGAAGAATTAGGCACAGAAATGTCCCACAGAATCGAAGCCGCTTTACATAACTTGCGCAGAAAAAGAATCCCGAAATGACAACATTCTGTTTGTCTTTATCATATTATATGACATGTGAGCGGGATGTCAACACTAATGTTGCCATTTCGGGATCCTTTATCCAGTTATACCAGCAGTTAGACCCAAATAGGTATACAAGGTTGTTCCCTGGATTTTAGATAGATTGTGGATACGATCGAGTCTGTGGTGCTCCTTCACAATTATTATTATTATCCTTTTATTATTTTGATTTGTTCATACATCTATGTAAAGATAGTTACTTTGCTGCCCTTCTAACTTCTGATGTGAAAATGTTTCCTACGACTTTCTTAACTGGTTGTTGAGTTTTCACTCTTCCTAATAGCAGCAAAATTACAATATTTAAAATTCTCAAAGCGCACTAGCGACTAATGAAAACTAGAAGATGGGTTGATGGTTGAATCAACCGTGTGAGGTGTTTATAAGAAGAAAAAACGATATTTAATAGTTTTAGTTTTATTTTTAACATCAACAGGATGAAATAATTACTAATAAATGGAAAAACAATATTGTATGACTTATTAAATTCTTTCAATAATCATTATTCAGTACAAATAATTAATTGTAGGCTAAAATTATTTATTAAATTGGTGTGAATAGTTACATGATATGATCAGGTTCGCGATAGGCAAAAACTGTGCAAAATGAGTTCTGCTTAGGTATATTATTACATTGCTTCATGTATACATAAAGGTATTATTTAATCTATTAGGTGTATTGAATGTTAAATGCAAGGTTATCTTTGCTTTGTCCAATGTTCGTTCATCCTTATTCATAAATTACTTCTCAATCTTTTCAAGCTGTAGCCCGTACAATCAGTCTAGGAAAAATATCTGTGACCCGCGGCTGTCTAGTGAAAAAAACTATTACTATTGTATATATACAGGAACAATTAACATCCAGTCGAAAATACTTATTCAAGCGCTATATCACTGAAGTTCAGACATTATAATTAAAATTGAAATATCTAAATTTTGAAATTATTGTTCATATTAATCTTTCCAATTGAATTTACATTATTATTAAATTATTTCCCAATTATTATTAACCAATGCAATAAAAAGCGTATCTTAATCACATATTTATTTGCAAGCACTACTCTTCAGAGAACTTAAACCAAATGCAATACTAGGAATAATCATATGTTTGGAATACCAATATACCAGAACATAAAATATTACTCAACTCTTACAAAAGGCCTTAGGTATGCTGCTAGCATTTAACGCACTATGAATCTAAACAGATTTCTTGATAAAAAGCAACTCATCCAAAGAGTAGTATTTGCGTTCAAGTCCTTCACATTATTTGCATTGGTCCAAACTACATATTTACAATATGTCGGTGGGACAAACTGATAAACTAAATTATATAATACAACATTTTTACAGGGTCATTAATTTTTCTCATAAATAATTTAAAATTATTTCAACATAACTCCGACCCGCTCTCGTCTCTTCTTGGAGCGCGGCCGGAGGCCCACCGCATTTCTAAAACAATAAAATCACAGGATGTCGCGATCCCCCGTCGCTGTTCAGGCTCAGGGTTCGCCCGCGAACTGACTAGCTGTGAGCCCGCGGTCGGGCTCGGTTCACGAGAAGTACAGGCGCACTGCGTTTTGGAACGTCCTTCGGCACATGGGGCACTTGTTGGTCGAGAGCGCGCACTTGGTGCACGCCACCACGTGGCCGCACGGCACGAAGCACACGTTGCGCTCCTCCACGTAACATATCTTGCACAGTTTGGCCTCTTCCACGGTCGTCTCCTTCTCGTCCTCTTTCTTTTCCTCCGTAACGGGTTTGGCGACTGGCGCGGCTTCGGCTGGCGGCGGCACTGTTTCGCTCTTCTCTGTTGGCGAATTAGCTTCCGCTATCACTTTCTGTACGTATTCTCGGCCCTTGACTAGTTGAACGTAAGCGCAACGATCGAACCACCTCGCGTGCTGTTCCCACGGCACGTCCTCTGGCTCCCAATCTCTCAAGCCTCCATCACAATAGAAACATTTCGTCTTATCTCCCTGGCCGGTGTAAAAGAAGCCGGCTTCGGCGAGGTCTTCAGGTTTTTGAGGCATGCAGCGGGGCCAGTCCTTGAAGCTGCGTAGTCGGGCAGCTTCGGAAGCGTATTTCTGGTGAACTGGGCCAGGCATTCGTACGGCATTAGTCGCGGTAGGTGGAAGTCGGACGCCGCATTCATCGCGGCCAGTGGAGTCGGGAGATTCTAGCGGGACGTTTCCGGACGCAGCTTGACGACGTAGGAACGTGCATTGCGGGGCCCAACGCAAATGGTCCAAGGCGGGGTCATCGCCCTCTACCCATCTCATGATTTCTACCTTGCAGAATGCGCAGCGCACTTCATCACCGCGGCCTAAATAGTAGAAGCCGTTGCGGGCGAGCGTTTCGGGTTTTAGGAAGGGTACGGGCCACTTTTCAAAAGTTTTCAGTCGGTCCTCTTCACGACGCATATCGACCGAGTTGGGGAAGAACCCTAAGGGGTCGTGGTTGTCGGTCTTGTCGGAAGACGACGACGACGCGGACGACGAGGGCGACACCGGAGTGGAGCCGGCCTCGCCGCACGACGCCGCGGCGGCCGGCGGCATCGCAAACGGCAACAACTTGCTGTCAAACGACCTCTTGATCAACATCCCCATCGCGGTTGGTGTAACGAGAGGCGATGGTGGAGCATTCACTGGAAAGAAAGAGAAAAACCCATTAACACTCATAAAGATAACTCTTATTAGGAATTTTGGAATTCTTATAAGTCTTGACTTAAGTACAGTCAGTGTAAAAAGTGTATAGATGTTACAAGAATTTTATTGTAGATGGCGCTGAAGACTATTGTTTACATTGAAAAAATGTGACACAGTGTTACGAAATCATATTGAATGAGACATATTGTTATTATTCTTCTTTGCGAATCAATGGCGTTTGATTAAATAATAACGTGTACGTACACTACTTCAACAGTGTTACGAAATCATTTTGAATGAGACATATTGTTATTAATTAAATAATAAGTAGGTATCAATACTAAAAGATGCAAAATATTTTTATTTGTAGAAGCGAGACATTTTTAAATTACAGTGTCGCTTGTTACCTAATTTTGTTATAAACATTGCGGGTAGACTGCGAATTTATAATCGATTACGCTGAAAAATGGCGCCGCGCCGATCGAACGTGCGTTCGCAAACAGTTTCCCATATGACAACAAGTTCGCGGGACCGGCTGGGCTGGCGGCTGGAGCACAGAGCGAGCTGCGTCATCGACATTCCATTCCCGCAGCCTCCCGCCTCCTCCCCGTCCCTCCCTATCCCCGGCGGGATACATGCACTCAGTGCGCATGCACTCAATGACCGCAATCAATTTTTTAGTCTAGCCTAGTTTAAGTCCTAGAAACTTCAGATAGTTATTTAGTAGTTTTTATAGTCACACCGCAGCAGCTTTTTGATAGACTAATGGCATGTAGTTATTTCAGACTTTTTGTAAAGTAAAATCGATATTCAAGTCAATATGCATGCCTCGTCCCCTTAGGAAACTACAAGGATGACTGATTTAAAGGAATAAAAACTACGCAGTTGATAAATTTATTGAAACTAACTAAAAAGGGGAAGTATAAGAGAGATTAAACTACGTTGTTGTAAACAATAACAAATAGTTTCGAGTAATGGCCGACGAAAACAGAACACGGATCGATATTTACCCTCTGTGCGTGGTCGTTCTATCAACAGTGGCATTTTGGCATAAAACTAAGCTACACAATTAAGTTCACACGAAACACTATTACTGCACATTGCAACGAAACACACTTTGAGTAGGACAAAATAAAATAATTGTTCTTTAAATTATCCGCAGTTGACATGGCGTTCGACTGGACTCAAGCAGCGCCTACTACTACTACAGCGTACGATACGGGCGGCGGCCTGGTGCCGATATCGCTCTGACTTCCCCACTGCGCATGCGTGCGTAATTTTAGAGGGTTCAAATTTGCCTTCGTGGGGTGTAAGCCACAGCTGTGAGGGGTCGTTGGTAGGGCTTTATTGTATTGTACATAGTAACAATATTTTTATGTCCGACCAGCTGCTATTAGTTATTCCTACTAACAACGTGGACCATACTCTATCTTAGTTGAGAGTCAAGTTCATAAATTCCAAGAAATGTGTATGAACGATACTAAAATCGTCCCAGACGGGTTATTTATACAGCTCTTCGGGCAATTCAAAAATATTGCTAACCATGACCAACGTGAACATTATTTCTTTAGCTTAACGATGCACAGGCTATGCGACATCACGTGCTGCCAACTGATGGTTAAATAAAGTATAGACCACCACGACATACTATGATCCTGCAATATCGCCCGTCTGACGATAAATAAGTGAGGAGACTGAGGAGTGCGAAGGGCCGACGCGGGAGAGATGTAGTTCTCAATCAGGCGAGCGTCTGGTGCGACGTTGCCGTGCCGTTCACTGCCGACCGGATTTCATTCATATTTGAGACGCGACGTTGCCGTCTTCAGCGGAAACCGCGACCACACAGCGTAAAAAAGGGCCTGTGGAATGTGGCAGTACCGCGGGGCGGGTCTAATGCCGCCGAATAAAAAGTAGACAAAGTGGCTCTTGGAATGCGGACAGTACTTACGTTGGGTAGAGTTTGGTAATGATATGCATGCACGCATCTAAGTTGGAAGTTAAACTAGTTTATCATGTGATATCGAAACCGATTTTAGGTCAGAAGACACATTGTTTTTCTATGGGAGTGAGCATGACCACTAATTGGCGACGCCTATCCGCTATTTCTACGAATTTATTTTTAGTGTCATATAACTAATTAACAATCTGAAGAATAATTTTCAGTGTAATTTTAGAAGAATCAGTCAAAAACTGCCCTGTCTCATGAGATACTGCTGATCGCATACAAGGTCCAAAGTGGTCGTTCGCCGCAAAGAGCAAATGAAATTCAGCATTGTGGCAGAGAGCGGCGAGAGGCGGCGCCGAGAGCAGGCAGCAGCGTGGGGAAGGGGACGCGGCCGTGTTCTCATGCCTATGGGTGGTCGGCGCTCGGCTTTCAAATTCCAAAGCCTCGCCTGTAGCGCCTACGCGCTAGTCTAACATCTTTGTGTAGCTCTCTACATGGCGTAGTCATTCCATCTTAATTCACGTAATGGCTTTGAAATTACTACGGCATGCACAGAGACAGTTTGATCCTGCTGCAGCTACAACTCATGAGCATCTATGAATGAAAGAGTTTAACGTCTGTTGTCAGTCTAAATAAACCGTGGCTCTCTCATAAAAGTTTAATAAATAAACAAAAGGATATGGGCCCGGAAACGGTGTCAAAGGAAGCGAGCATCCGCCAGATGTGGCACATTTCATTCTGAAACGTATGTTGAATGTGATGCGAGGACTAACTAAGCGGGCTGCCTTTGTTTTTTATGGATGATATATTATAAAAACTAAACAAGGGCTTGAGATGAACCATTATTTTTTAGTTGTTACAGCCCATCGCTTCGAGGAATATCGCGATTCCGAAGAGCCCGCTAATGGTAAAACCCGCCAGCGCCGGCGGAGCCGCTTGTTTAACGTAAGTACTCGGGCGAGTACCGCCGCCGGCCGACTGCATTCCAGGGCCGAAGTTTCCCAAAGGCCGCTGCCGCCGCCGCGCCGACACAAAAGAAAAAAAGCACGATATTCCTGAAATGAGCGCGGCGCCGTAACTCGCACCTCCAGTCTACACATCGGCGATAGTTACACGGTTTACCGAAAGGATTTCAGAATTAATGAGCCGCGTACACACTTTTAAATTGAGATGGAGATGTATCTCTAAAATTTTAAATTGGCTTTTAGAAAGAAATTACTTATGATTATTACAATTTTGAAATGCCTATATGTCCCACCATAATATAAGACGAACCACTGTGCACGCGCTGGAATGCACTGCCCACGCCAGTTTCAGAGACGCCGCCCGCCTCCGCAATGACCCCAGTTTTGGTGTAATTGACCCTACAGACCCCACCTTGCCAACTACCACTCTGGAGTACAGACTACTTTACCCACGCAAGATTGTTATCTGTACCTTAAAACCGTGGGAAACTAAACTTAGTTGGAATTTCACAGAAGCAATTTGAGTTAATAGACCAAGAAAGAAATAAGGAATGATCTAAGATTGAATAACCAGATTTCATAAGGGAATGTTTCTAATTTCCAGGAAGATTGCAGATATCAAAGGAAGTGCTGCAAGTTGGCAATTTGCTGTTCGCGGGCGAAATTGCAAATTACAGCGGTAGAGGGCGCTGGGAGTTACGCCCAGACAAGTACCTATTTAATCCATAAGCAAATACCATGAGAAAATGCTGGTAAATTGGTACATTGAGTTGTTATTTTCCTTCCTTACTTATTTTCCCTAAGCTGGCATGTTAGCTAGTTTTATAACACTATTGTTCACACAATTTATGCGTGATTTTTTTTACAGAGTATGAACACATCAACAGCACAATAAAAGTAGATATCTACTTGCCAAATTCGTAAGGTTGTGCTGCTTATTCAATGGAAAGAGGCCCCAATGGGTACAGCCTAGTCAAGGCCACTTTTAGCAGCCGTTGGCTTCAACATAAAAAAGCTTATAACTTGTTCAACTTGCTATTGGGTTTTTATAGTTTTATTAATGGAATTAGAGTAGTGATTACTTGAAGTACTTGTTGTAAAATGAGTCACCCACTTTTATGGAAATAACAAGATAGCTTATCGTTGTATTCAGAGAAAACATAATAGTTTTACAAAACAACACTGTTCCCAGAATAATAATGATAAGAAATTATCTAATATAATATGATACTATAAAACCATTAACTAAGTGAGTATGAGTATCCTTGAATGTAATCCGAAAATTAATTGCTAAAAAGTTACAGTTGATTGACTTAAAACCCAATTAATTATTAACTATAACTTGGATGCTTATTCAGTCGCTAAAAACCAGTAATTTTGTTGACATCATCGAAGAAACAGAAAATAGTTCTCTTACATATTTATAGATGGCGCCATTGGTAACTGTTTTACTGTCTATACTTAGTGACTGCAATTTATACCTGAAGCGCAAGTCAAGATATCAACTACATTTTTATTCTTTTATTAATTTGGAAATAATTTACAAATAATATTATATTAGGGTATTAAAATATATCTATATAATGTCCAAAAAGCAATGATACATGTTAAATACATGTAAAGATGAATGCCGATAATAAATAAAATAACAAAAAAACAGTAACAAAATAATAACTGTGAAATTAAACCCGCTCAAAATTTTTATGAGACCTATTTAACCCGGACATAATAAGTAACAATAACAATTTCTGTTGTCTTAATATATAATTTAATTAATTATATATTAAGACAACAGAAACCTAAACTTATGTTGA
Source organism: Keiferia lycopersicella (assembly GCA_029255805.1). Taxonomy (NCBI): domain Eukaryota; kingdom Metazoa; phylum Arthropoda; class Insecta; order Lepidoptera; family Gelechiidae; genus Keiferia; species Keiferia lycopersicella. The sequence continues at coordinate 7,842,149 of JARACZ010000009.1, read as the reverse complement.
AGCAGCACTACAGGAATGTAATCAATAAAATGGTACACTAATTTTGTTCCATTCAGTTATTTGGGAGATACCTAAGTATGTATTTGAGTTACATAATTTTAAAAAGAATGTTACATAACTTATAATAACAGTATTACTAACAAACACGAGCTATACAGTGTAACTACTAACAATCTACTAAATTATTATATATTAAAAAAGGGGACCCGTACCTACAACATTTTTGGTGCTGATTGTACCACACATTTTTGGTTAGGTTAGAAAATATTTGCAAATAACCAAATAGCAATTCATTACGTTTATTTCATGCAAGTAAACACGCCCAGCGACTACAAAAATAATTAGTGACGTTGCATTCGTCCCCAATGAAACATATGTTATTGAAAGGTTATGTGAAGAAAGCGAAAAATACCAAAGCCGATAAGTATTCACCTTTTAGAGAATCCATTAGTAATCCAAAATTTGGGTTTTATGCACTATTTATGGTAAAACTAAAACACTAATTTGTAACAGTTACTATCCGGTAGTCCTCACTTTTTTCCACATGAATCCAAACACAACAAACACCATTCCTTGAGCGCGAAACTCCGCAACTGTCGACACGATGAACGAATTTCAACGAGCGATACAAGGCAGCCGGTAAACGAACGAGAGAGAAGATGCATACGTCACGCCGGCAACGCGATGCGATGACGTTTGTTGGGAGCGCGTTCAGAAATCAAGTGACTGCCGGAGCGCGCGGCTCGCGACGATCAGCCCGCGCCGCCGCCCGCCGTCCGCCCGGCTGTTTGTTTGCCGGTTAGGGTTGTCACTATTGCTTATTCATCTATTTATGCTACTCAATGATAATAATGTGCCAGGCGGGGGCAGTACATTCAGTACACAATATTTTATAGACGAGACCTTTTTTTTTATTTGGATTTATAAATTTTAACAGTTAAACCTGGAATTTATATTTTTTACAACATTATCTTGTATTAGGCTTAGCTTGGAAAATCTCTGAGTGCATGTTTTAGAAGACAATAAACAAATATAAGTATTTTTTTGTCTTATTTTCGGCACCCATTGACGGCGTTGTTGCAAGCAGAAATAAACCCTTTCATTATTTCTTACAAGTATTTCCCAATGTCAGTCTTAATTTTGTAAAGTAAGACCTTAGTAACAGTCATAGCCCCTATTCGCATATTAGGTACTAGTTAAGTGTGTTTTGTCTAGTCTCTTTAATCCATTTTTTTAGACCTTTATTTCATCGTTTCTTAGACCCCAGATCACAGAATGGATATTTTCTGAATTAACTAGCTATATCATAACAGGTGCTGTAATAAAATTGTACGAATGATCTGTCAAGTGCTCGATTTACGAACCGTTTGAAGGAATCTTGCCTGCCGCTTGCTGTGATTTTATTGCAAGTCCGTAATAATTATTGATGATTTGGGTAGGCCTACGTCTTCAATACTTGTTTTCGAAAAAAGGTACCTAATCGATTTTATAACATCGTTTCATGTTTATCAGAAATGAAATTATTTTATTTTAACAAGCTATCGAAATAACAGTTTCAGTCCGGAATTCGTAAACAAAGAGCACAGTGTAAAAAATCTTATTAAAAATACCGAAATTTATTTAGAATAATATTTTCTATTAAATCTTATTAATAATAAGATTTTTTGTTAAGTTAGCGTGAGCTATTCAACGATCCCACCAACAAAATTCTAGATCATTGTTATAGGCAACCCTATTCAAAGCGAGCCCGCCCGATTTTTCCCCTCACTCGCTCCTAGGCGCCCACCCGTAGCTTCTTTCTGCTCTGTCAGACAGCTGTTCCGAACGCACCCCCCTACTGCCCCGGCCTGCCTAGGCCTTGCCCGCTGTTTTGCCACCCTCCAACATCCCAGCCGCTTGGGGTACCTACATCAAAATATTCGGAGGAAAATAAATTGGTAAGAAATTAGTTATTTACGACCTACATTAAGAAATGCGTAGTAAAGCTTGGCTGTACCTGTACTGCATAGGTTTCGCAAAAATTGGGTAAAAAATGTGCTATACATGACTAAAGTGTGCTGCCTATGTGCTGTGCTTGTAAATGAAGGTAATTTGATGATTTCTTTTATTTACCCGATGCTTTGGAAGTCCCTGCGACTGGAGCTGGAGTAGCTACATTTTTTGTGGGAATTTCTGCGTTTTCCTCCGACGTAGATGAACTTTCTGACATTTTCACACCTCCGGTAACAGAGCACTCGCGGTTTATCACATTTTGATCACCTGGGGCACAAAAAACTAATGTAGTCATAATTTTTTAACCAAAATAACCTAAATCAATACAAAAAAAAATACTATTTGACATGAAGTGGGGCTGATGGGTGGGGAGAACCGAGAAGGCATAGTCCTGCGGCATAGTCTATGGGAGAAGGCGATGTCAAACTTGACATTGCAGTCAAACCAAACTTGTGGATAGGGATGTGGTAGGGACTGGAACTACGAACTTAGTCACCAACGAACTAAGTAATCAAATAGGTTTTATTATACCTACCTAACATGTAAATGGTGATTAAACTGATGAATGATTGAGTTGCTGGCGGCCGCGGTTGTCGCGCCAATGCAACTCGTAGACTGAGAGCATACACGGATAACGCAACGTTACGTCAACGTAGGCTACGTTCTTACACCTACGCTGAACCTAAGTGGATTTTCCAGCGGCATTCATAGACCTTCCTCTCCAATTAAGATAAATTGATGTTAAATACTGTCAGTGGCCTGCATTTGACATAGTTTCCACCAAATGTTCGTCTCGGTTTGAGGATACGTAGATACTTACCCACATTTCCATATCTTCGCCCGTATGTTGCTAGTTCCCCTTGCTTGGATAAGGGACGGAAATTAATGTACCAACAAAGGTTTCTATCGGCCATAAAAAAACAATTTGAATTATAAGAGGAGCATTTATAGAGCAGATGCGAAGGGCATTGCGTCGAAGATGGAAAAAAATGGAGGTAAAGTTTGGCAGGGCGCAGGTGCGTTGGCGCAGCTTGCTCGTGCGCGGGCGTCAGCTGCCGCTCCACGTGCTGAGCAGCTGTCACTTCACCCCTCTCACCTCACCACCAGCCACCATCCCACCCCCGAAAAGCTCCAAAAATTAAAATCATTTTTCAAGCGGCGGACATATCGTTCCTTCAAACCTTTGTATAAAAATAGGTTCCACGTTCCACTCAGAAACACATCGCTTTTGGTTAGATATCTACCGATATTATCGATAGCAAGTTCGATGGAACGGACGAAAACACCAATATTCGATTGGATTCGAGGTACCTATTCATTCAGATAAGATATGTTCGATGGAAATAATATTGTATCTATCTTAGGCATAAAATCAATTACTTCCCTAACCACCTTTGATGACACGTACTACTTTTGCAGTGGTGCTGTTCTTTTGAATCGTCTAGTCGACTTCGTGAAGTGGTAGGAATAGTCGTTATTTGTGCCGTTCTTATACCAGGTGCTTCGAAGTTGAAGGTGGCTGGGGAGTCTTGAGCTGTACAGTACCATGGACGATCCAGCCAGCCAAGCCAACGCATTTGAAAATGATTCAAATATGTAAGCAGGTTGACTATGTGCTTATGCATTAGATATGAAAAAGCCGTCATTAATGAATTCTGTGGCGCAGTGAATAGCATTGTAATAGGATAGGCCGGAGCAGGCGGCGGCGCGACAGACGTGTAATAAATGCATATTTTAATGAATGAACCCGGCGCGGCCCGGCCGAAGCCTGCCCGCGTTCACTTCGTGACTTAGCCGAGCCATAGATTAGACGCTGCAGGTTGGTGCAATGTTGCAGCAGTGCCTAATCTACTAAAAACTACTACTCCTCAAAAAATTATAAGAGCTTCCAAGTCTTTACTATCTCAAATACCTACCCACTTGCTCGATTTCGTTTTCTTTTAAAATCATCATTAAGGTACAATAAGTAAAAACCATCGACCCTATGCCTAGGCACCTGTCTAGTGCTACACGATTGGTCACATCACGTTATTTCAAATTAATAAACAAACACCCGTAGTTTATCTTGAGTTGCTGGCTGTACCTTTCATTTATTGCTTTCTTCTCTCTAAACCTACTCTTTCAAGGAATCTCCCAACTTATATTGGTCCCAATCAGCAAATTGGTGCCTTAGAAGATTAAGAGTATTTGGTTCCCACACTCCGTGTCGGTTCTGCATCAGCATCTTTGCGCAGTGGCTGCAGGCGCATCGGCTCGACCAATCACAGCTCTTGGCGCGGAATGCGGTCTGCTTTTCCCAGAACTCTTCGTCGGGACGCCGGACGCGGTGCACTTTGTATGTACCGTACTTATGTATTTACATACCGCGGTATGTGAAAGCCTCCGTAAGGCGTCTCGGCTCTGTTTCAAGATCTGCTAGGTTGAAATTTGCAAGATCCGTCTTTGTAACTATCAGGGCGCAGCTTTAGCGAAGGAATTGAAATTTTCGTAAGTACATAAGCCAATAACTAGGTAGGTAGGTATTTGAAGTTTTGGAGGCATTTATATTTTTATTCAAGGGTGTTTAGAAAAGCAGGTTAGTTTTTCTGATACGAGCATGCATCTTTCTGAAGAAAAGACTTTCTGAAGAAAAGAAAGAAGAATTTGAGGTGAGGCACTCTTCGTAATAATAAGACGTAGGACACATACTTACGGCCACCAACGGCACCATTTACGCCACGATATGTGATGATTCCTATCTACGCTTAGCATTCAACATTCCGCCTCCCAATTAAATTCCGCTGAGCTCGCACGATTCAGTTCTAAATTGGAAAACGCTAACGAAACGCGACACCTTTTTTCTACAAGGCAGAGATGCAATACAATACACATTTTTTTTCGAGCCAAATCCGTTACATTCCATTCCCTGGTCGCGAGTTGGGCACGAAGTGGAGCCTCGAGATTTCGAAATTCCAAGAAAGGCAGAACCTTATAAATTATCAAAAGCGCCGACGCGGCCGTGCAGTCAGAATGGTTTTTTTACTCCACAGGTAGGCTGGCGCTAAGAAGGGCGATGGAATTTCTACAGCGATGGACTGCACTTGATGCTGGCATCAATATCGAATCGATTCTCGTCGCCAACGATGATAGCGGTTAGTAACAGTTACATTGCTTTAGGAGCGCTGCTATGATCGCTTACCGTTTTTGCTTAATCAATATTCTCAACGACACTTTCTGCTCCTTTGCTACTAGACTTTCTGCTTTCCTCCGCTTTTCTCAAATTGTATCTATCATAGCTTTTATTTATAGTCTGTCTACAAAGCATTGCAAACCTGCTTAAGAGATCACCTATCATCAATAGATAGGAATCTTAAATTCTGGACCAAATGTGTTAGTATCAAGTCGTGTTACATGTAGATTGAACAGAGCAGCAACATTCTGTACAGTCAGCATCCAAACAACCATGAACAAAGCTTTAAAATTTCGATTTGTTCATTCTTAATGAACTGACGGGCCCTGACCAATTATGATGATTTTTAATTGGAAGAGCACCAAAGGTTATAAAGTTTGAAGTAGGTAGTTATGAAGTTTCTCATGGTTATATTTATTCAGACAAGAAGAACAAGATTAAAGGACCTCCTTTACGGAATTTTGCGAGCGACTGTCCCCCAATCCTGTAAAAAATGTGTGTGGCACGCTTGCTGAGCACAATTCCTAGAAGACGCCTCTTGAAACATTCGAACCGAAGGCATTCCAGGGAGCAGGCAGCCCTGAAGGTCGCCAGCCACTAATAATAGCTCCTATTGTACCCATAGGGGCGCACTCTTCCAACCAGCCTCCTGCCAACGTTCTCCATTTGGCGAGTAAATACTTTTATCGCGATCGAGCGTCTTTTGCCAAACCAACACGACTACGATTGTCTTTAAAATAATTGCTGAGCTCGTTAAAACTGAATAAAACCACATCATCTTTGAGAAACAACGTTTGATTAAATCGCAATGCCGGGGTTGGAACATGGATTCCTGTGGTGTATTCGAATCCATGGGCGAGTACTTATCTACTCTACACTAAACGTTACATAGTTCGGTAGAGCTTGGAAACAACGGCTCTTTAGACGAGGTTTAGACTGCTTCTCGCATAGGAATCTGGCTTTTAGAACGGCGAGAGTGGGTTCGTATTGCGTTGCTGGTGTCTCTAAAGTCTCGAGCGGATGGTATGTGGAATTTGGGCCATGGCGCTGACTCAACCGATCTAATCCCTTCGCTAGTAATCTCGGCCGGTTAACGCGGATGTGAACGGCCGCAGCTGATGGGATGGGCTATTCATGGGAAACGTACGGATTATGGGATTGGAATGTTGTGTTCTTGAACCTACCTATCTGTTCCTACCTAGCCGACTTGTTAGTGATGATGATCTTGGTTTATACATACATAGAAAACACCCAGACTAGACACAAATATTTTAAAATTTACTTAACAAGTACTTGTGTATGGTGGGGATCGAACCCACGACCCTCGGCGTACAAGGCAGGGGTGCTATTTGTGAGTCGATTTGCTCTTTTAATGCACAACTCCACTATCGTAGTTTCTTTTTTCATCGAAGGTTTGAAATGAAGTATGAATACGACCTTAATCCCATTAATATTTTTATACTTGGACCAGTGAGATCGTTTCACAAGTAGTTAAAAGTAATTTCACTTTTTCTCAGCCCATAATCGTTTGAGAAAGGTTATTGCTATGTGCTAGTGGAGCAGTAAACACTTCTCACCACAGAGCCCGCATGCCAGGACCCGATGGACTAGTCTTCAAGCCTTCCTTTTATTTTGTCTGTGCTCTGCTGTGCGTGTGGCATTACTGGCAATGGCGGGCCTTTGTTCGCGCCAACCGCCAGCCGGCAAGCGCTCAGTCCACGTAATAAGTAATATCATAATATTCAGTACCATCACAAGAAATAGATGAAGTAATTATCGGCAGCGATAGAGCGGCGGTTATGATCATCTCCGCTGTAAAATTGTAATATTCAAGATGTTCGACGTTCTTGAAAGTTTATGATAGACAAAGAATAATGCCTGCTCCTCACTTACTTACTTAGGTACCTACCTCATATGATAAATTAACGTGCCGACCCGATCTTTGACTCTAACAATATCGGACCGAAGAGCACAACATATGGGTTCTTCTGTAGGTATAATTACCTGTCTTTAAAATATAGAATGATCCCTGTGACGTTTGTGACCTTGGAGCAAATGATATGACATACGGTCCATTTTCCTGCTAAAAAAAGGAAATGGACATTATGTCATAGCATATTATCCTAGCTTATGTCATTATCCTATATTTTACAGAGTGTAAGGCATGCCATAGACAGAACCCTGATTCGATTCTTATTGGAGGTAGTTCCTACTGGAGTTTGAATGCCTTTCCTCTTTTGTCTTGTCTTTTACTTTTCCTTTACAGAGGCATAAACGAGCCATATCTGCATACATGCACCAAAATCCATATTAATTCAATCTTTTTCTATTAAATTAACCTTGAAATCTCTGCATATTCTATGCAAAATATTGCATAGAAGTTGCTCAATCGCTGTGACAAAGTTCCCACGCGTCATCCAATTTTATTGTCTGATGAAGTACCAGTCAGTCCAGCTCCTGAATGACCTATTGTTATGATGTGACCTTCGTCGCTGACATCGTTCTTACTAGACCATGGACAGGATATTTCTAATAAGCCAAACAATTGGCCCCTGTGTTGATTTGTTGTATGCAGGAGCATCGTTAAAGGGCAGTGCGAGTGAGCAGAATCACTTGTCAAGTATAGTGTTCTTCAGTTTATAAATACCATCTTCCTATTTCTTACTTTACACTATAATAGATAATTTTAGTGTATTGGCTTGATATTTGGCACTATCGTTAGACTTGCACACTACAACTGGCCTGCCACATGGTAAAATATCATTTAGTGATTAGTCGGAGACCATGTTCAACCGTGAAATAGCTTAGTATCCTATACATGACATGCCTAGTGCCTACCTATGCCCATACCTTGTAATGTCGTACCGGCCGTACGTGTAAGTAACGATATTTTTGTGTCTATTGAGGAAATACTTTTGTACCAGGCTACCAGCATCATAGACCAGAAAAGTCCTCAGTGAGTGGCACGAATGATATTTTTGCTATGTGACTGTAACCAGCATGCATTAATTGTTTTAAATAGTCACATCACATCTTCGTCGTCATCGTCTTACATATACTTGCAACTACCGCACAACACAACTGTGTTTGTTCTCCCAAGTAATAGGTAGATATCTATCTAGTACGATGTAAACACGCTTATTGCGCAGTGCGAGGAGGCCCCGCGGAGGCTTGCAGCCATTTTGGAGCGCTTGGAGGTCGACGTCTGGCATTGATTGCCAAAAAGCCGTAGGTGACGTCATCCTTAAACGACAATGGTTTTATTTACACTGGTTAATCCCAACAACTGTATGGAGAACCAAAATACGCTGATTTCAGACTCGTGTTTCTACTGTGTTTGTTGCGTTCGTTTTGCGTTGCGTTTTTGGCTGTTTGTTGATGGACTAACTAAATCTTGAGAAAATATGCCATACATCGGATCGGACCTTCACCGAGCTGTATAACGGACGAAAAATATTTTATCAAATATAATATTGCGTATGGGTTGCCTAAAAAAATTAAGTCCAGGCCAGAGTAGGATTAAATTTAAAAAAGTTTTTTTACTAAAGTTCATATTTCGACCTATGTTCTTTGAAGAAAGTTATTTAGTTTCATGGGTTGTTTCACCCCTTAAAATATTTGCAGCTAATACCTATTTCGACAACTTATTTTACGTCCATTAAATAGCTCGGTGAAGATCTTGTATGGCGGGATCTGCTACCATGAAGAGCTAATAAGAAAGCTGTCAAGAATGATCAAGTCCGTTGTTGTTCATTGCAAGTAAACAAAGATATCAGGTTTCCCCTATATAGTTCCTTAATGATAATTAATAGTGTTTGCTTAATTAGAGAATGAACATAAGTACAATTAATTAAATTATGGCGTAGATCGCTCAGTCCAATACCATATTTTAATGTTTTATATTAAGACAAGTTCCAAAAAGAAGATGTCAATATAAACAACATTCCCTGAGTAATATTAGTCAAAATATAATAAGTGCCTTATTTTGGACCTGTCATACCAACAGCTAGCTACAAATTTCAATGCTAAGTAGGTAGTCTTCCTTAAATTCCTACTAAGTACCTACCTACTTATTTATGAAATTTAAAAACATCGCAATATCAGTCGCGCTGCGTCACATTTGACTTTTTGTTAGCATAATAAAATCATTAGGCCTCACATTTACATATCAGATTAACTTAATTTACGAAGTGCACACATACCGACGTATATTGACGACCTTTTTGGGTACAAGCATTTTAAATTACTGCTACAAAATCAAACTGGTCTTTAAAGTTTTCGCCTTATGCAGGTTTTCTTAACCTAAATTGCATGCTTTGGCTTTGTGGTGCCAGCTTAGAATAGCATCACCTAAATTCTTCCCCGTCAGTGTCGTAAAAGGCGAGAGGCGACTAAGGGACTCGAGGGTTTCATGCGTATCACAACCTTGGGCGATAGGCTGACAGCTTGGCACTACAATGATACACGAATCATCTGAAACAGCTCTCTATATTTTTCAGACGTAGCTATAGCGACCGTATTTTCTACAGCCGTTGACGCTCTGCCTACTCTGCATGGGATAAAGGTGCGATATGTGTAGGTATGTATGCTTTTGGTGCGAGTATCGATAAAACGCGAAAATGGAAATCTTGAGAAAATATGAAAGGATCCTTCGCGGTGCAAAGCAGGTAGGTAAGTAATTAACATTCTCCATTAGTATGTTGGCACGTCTTTTAGTAACTGCGAAGTGTCATGTGACCAGTCGGCTCATTTGCTCTGTTGACCAATTTGTCCAATCCGCCAAGGGATCAAGTTACTTCTGCCATATGGTACAATCGGCATCAGCTGCAGTTTCCACTAAGAGATCAATATAAATTGGGTTTTCATACAGTAATTAAGGATAACCAGCACAGCTCGAACTACTTGCTATAGACGCAATTACCGAGTGAAACTGATCTTGTGTAGGTACACAAAGCTAAAACTACTGTCTGCACGATTATTTCGTCAGCGTCTTAGAGTCAGTTTATTTGTTTGCTGTTTGCCATTATAGCCAAAGTCGTGCGTGACGTTATAGATTATCAACATTTTGAAGCACATTAGCACATTTTATTAAAGGTATGGCCTTTTAAATTTGGGTAAATAAAGACATCAATCAACACAGCGCATCCACTTTTGTAGGCGAGTGTAGGCGTAGACACACACGCATTAGTCTGCAAGGATCTCATTTCACGTAGGTACCTTTGCAGTGCGGGAGACGCACAATGGACATTGTTCCGCCTTCACAGAAGAATTCCTTCACAGTATTATGATACTCATCCATTGTCTTTGAGGTGCAAAGCAAACACACATGCCAGCAGAATGAAACGGCGTCGTAGGTTAGTTAGGTATATGGTTAGTTAGCTGATTGCGAGGAACTGCCATGATGACCTATTTTGTCGTTTTCGGCCATACTACCTCAGCACTCCTCGGAACAGCGAGCATGTTGGCTCTGTCGGAGGACGACTCGTTTTGCCTCCTGCTATAGAAGTGAATAAAAGTATTCTCCTTACATCTTCCATTTCCTTTATAAACCATGTAAATCGGTGGCGCAAGAGATGTAAGAGACAGTAGTACAAAAATCAAAATGTATATTAAATTAGTTCTCTGTTCACGTTTTATGCAACGCATGGTTACAAATAGACTTTTGTTTTTGTTACTAACAATAACGGATTAGATTTAGTCGATCAGGCATAGCCATAGAGATTTTTTAATCCAACTGGATATTGAATTGAATCTATGTTCAGTTATACAATCATTGCAAGGTTCAATGCGCTTATTCAAGCAGCGCCAGCGACCGGCTTTCTATTGGAAAGGAACTGGCAGGCTAGGAGTGGTAGTGGTGTGGTGCGTGGTGGTGGTAGTGGCTTTCGCAAGCTGGGTTGCAATGGCGGATAGAAAGCGTCAGCCCGAGCCGCGACCTCACTTTCACTCCTCGATTCATCACACCGCCAAACACCATATGTCGCGTTTACCCGTTTACCTATACCTACTTACTTTTTACAGAACGCTATACGTATAGTAGTATCTCAGCCAGTATGTCGTGTTTTCTATAATGTTTGATGCCAGTTTATTTTGCTTTTTGTGGAGCGAAGCAACTCATCGGCTTGTATTTTTAGAGACGTTGAAAATGATCCAAAATTAAATTGGGAGGGGCATTGCAGCATTTGCAGCCGTTCGCTCCGGCTTCTCATCAGCAGACCAGTTACAATATTAAAATCTAACCGCGGCAGCTGAAACCACGAAACCAATCGTTTATTTGCGTAAAAAAAATCTGAACCAAATCTACAAGCTGCTGGTGCGTCCTGCCTGACTACATACGCACGTAGGTATCTATCTGCCTATCCAGTATTCGGTCTATCTGTCTGATTGGATTGGCTTTCAAGTGGAGTCCATTTCATCGCGGGCTTTTGTCTCGGAAAATTTCCGCTGCCACTTATTGATTCAGTAAATAAACACCGTCGGTCAGAGAGTTTATGTGGTGATATATTCGGCCATCAGTGTTCAACGAAGTCGTTGAGTCAATTGACTCGGCGTCAATTGATTTCCAATAACATTTACAATTGAGAGAACGTCGCATGCGGGGCCCGCTCGTTGTTTAATCAACAATCGTCTGTGAAACAATTTGTGACGCCAGTTTGAGGAATTCAAAATAAAATGTCCTGAGAAAGTTGCACTCGCCGCGGGAGGTCTAAGCCCGAACTTGACAAAGGGGCAGGAAAACTGCGCCGTGCAAACACGCGTTAAAAGGTTTACCATTTTTGAGAAAATTTACGGTTCTTGTCAAAACACAAAGTAAACGCTTGGTTGGCTTTACAAAGGTAATGAGTGGTATTGACCGTATCAAATGGAAGAATGAATTTTAGCGCCAGAAATTCTTATAAGATCGATCTTTGTCAATGGTTATTTTATGTTTTAAATGGACTTCCTCTGTAAAGAATTTACAACATAAACGCAGGTTTAAATTTCGGCTCATTGTCTTTTAAAAGTTAATGAAACAAGAGCTCTAGGAAAATTATAGTGTGCATCGCAGGATCCACGGCACAGTGGAGCGCGTCCGCTACGCGCTGTAGCACGGGACATTCTCGACTGACTCCGATATAAGCTCCATCGCATTTCCATATTAAATTGAACCGTAACCTCAGGGCGCAAGAGAGAAAATATTAACGCTCAGAACGAGCTTAAAAACGTTCTGGCTTGAACAATGCATACAATTTCACAGTTACGAACTTCGAATACGTCGTGACATCGCCAGACCCCTTACAAATCTAACTACTGCAGCATTCGGTTCAAATTCGCTGGGCGTCTGGATGGTTCTAGAGACGTTACGGAATGTTCTGAACGGTTCCATGAACCGCTTCCGCCGCAGCTCCTTCCGTCTCGGGTTGGTTGCTGCAGACATTCCTGGCCCGGCCACCGGACCCGGGGCCAAGAATGCCGACCAGACGGGCCCGAGCGCTGATGCTGTGATAGCTTAATGCACCCCGCCACTCCGCTCTCACGCATTCCTTGCGAGATAACCAAGGCTGTTCTTACTGTTCCAACTAGACTTGCTAAATACGCTTAATCGTCTCTCAGGAATGACAGAAACAAACTGCTTGGCGATACGGTGAGACAGGAAACATGTCTTAAGGATACGACATGTTCTCTTTATGTTCCAGTATATGCTCGTTTGTTATTTATTATCGGAGTCGGTATAACCTTTGACAACAAGATCAGCGTTATATTTAACTTATCAACAGTGCTCCTTGTGCCGCGGCGTCGTCTTTTAGAAAAACAGTATGACTTTTTTATCTATTTCTGTGAATCGTGAGAATGGTTATGGTCCCATATCTCGTCAGTGGTCCATTCATGGAAGTTGGGGCGCGGTCCCACGCACATGCAACGCATCTGTGGCGCCTGTTCAATCTTACTCCCACTGTGGGATACAATATTCCAGCATTTCCAGGAATATGTACCTATGTATCATTATTTGTTACAATAGGTTCGTTATTCCAGTAATTTTATTGGTACTACGAGTACCTATGTTTCTATTTTCTGTATGAGGTATATTTCTCTCTCTCTTTCTCTAGTCGGTCCTTCATATATGAAGAAGTATAAGTTTGCTTTTGCTACAAAATCTACGAAACCTTTATCATATATGAACGTGCAAACAAACACACTAGATAAGTTGGTACCTACCTAAATAAGATTGAAATCGGTCACGTCAACTTTATCATCAGCTTGTTTAGTTATCTATGAGAATAAGAACGATCGATCAGACTACCTACATTCGTTCTACCCTTTTACGCCTTTCAAAAGATTGTTTTACAGTTGTTTACAATAAAACCCGAGACATCACATATGCCACCAAAGATTCGTCAATGAGAAATCCATGTACATGAGTTATGGGAACACTTTTTAGAGCGTAACGGTTTTTGTATTATTTTTTGTCGTCTTTGACCGTGTGAAAGGACCTCAATGGATGCAGCATGTGCATTACTGACTAGTTATCCAAGACCCGTCGAAGCCGTCTCTATTGCCTATTCATAGGCGAGATATACTTGCGACCCAAGGGGCAGGGGAGGTCTTTGCATTCTGGTGATATAATAGGCTTCAATGAACCGCTTCTTTGAACGAAGTCACAGTAGATATTGTTCGCTATTTTCACACGAGTTTTTACTGCAATTGTGCAATGCGCGTGGAAACTTTCCCATGGGTCGAGAAAGGTGACGTGGATAGACAAGAGAAAAAGTAATTTTCCCTTTTCTACTCAGTTGATGCGTGACTAAGAATTCCTGCCTTCATAGAACATACGGATTTCACAATTTTCTTCAAAATATGCAATAAATGCTGTTGCATGTGGATTGTCCAATTGCTGGTAGATACCGGACTTTACCAGGATTTTACAATAGCCAATAAAACGCTCCACTTACAAAGGGCAATGTTCACGATTCCCTTTCCTATCAGGTGGATTTAAATATCAAGGCCTCTAAATGAGCTCCAATTCAATTTACCCAACACAAAAGTAAGAGGAATGGAAGCTGCAGTGAGTAAGCCTTTGTTACAAAACGCTTTGTTCAACGTGTGAAAAACTGAAGACAATTTTATTAACCTAACTAACTATAGACAAGAACTACAACTTGTTGAGCGGTAAAAACGTGTATCCTGTTCAACCTGCCAAGAAAAGGCTACTTGATTAGGTGCTGGGAAAAAATACAAGCTTGTACAGTGTAAAAAAGGTGTCCAACGAAGCGAGACCGAACCCTTCCTGTGCTGCGAAGGAATGTTGGTGTCCGTCCTTCAAGCGATTAAGGGACAACGACTTGTCCTAAATGACTGCTATCGGCCATACTCGTTAAACTTAAATTAGTTAATAGCCCAGGAAAACCGGGTTGTCAGTCGGAACCGCATTCTCTAGCCATTAACATTGTGTGCGTACATTAAATACTTCCAATAAATTAACAGTACGTCACTGATGTTTGTTATTGATACACAAAAACGCATTCATTAAAAAGGTATTAAAAGTGTTATCGTCAACTTTTATGTTTGTGTTGGTTGGTGTGGATAACGTTTAATTTGTTTTGCTGGGAAAGATAGCAGTCTGAATGAGGGTAGGTACTAAAAATATGCTAACTTAGCGTTACAAAGTATTAAGATAGATAATATTTAAAACATGAAAAGGATAGTTTTTATTCTGCTGAAAATAGTATGAAATTACAGAATATCATCGACTTAAACAGACAGAGCCACCAAAAATTGCATCGCTCAAATATCAGTGAGCGGTTGCGATTGTTTTAGTTTATCATTATCACGTATCCCTGTCATGATAATAACCAACACAGCACTTTGGATAACATATCGCATTGATAACAGTAATCTAAGGCCAGTTATTTACGCGCCACATTTTGCACTAGGCACCACTGTAATGTCTGCTTACCTATTTATTTCTACCTATCTTTTTGATAATGAAAGTAAGAAAATTTTAAAGGATCGCAAAATAACAGTAAGATTGTTCATCGGGTCGTTGGACGACTCGGTGTCCCACTCGAAAAGAGAAAGAGTAAGATTGTGAGTTCTTATTACAAATAGTGATAGAGGAGTCAGATTACATGTATATATGGATTTGGAATCAGATCGAATAAGGTTCGCAAATTATCATTAAAAGATAGGAAACAAATTATCCATTTTAGAAGTGAACAAATTTAATATCCTAGAGGAGAATTAATTGTAGGTATGTGATTAATAAAACAAAACAGAATATTGCTAAACTGAATGCACATAGCTTGGCAGTTAGGGACTTGGCAATATTATCGAAGGCTCGCTGGCATGTGACCGCACTGCACTGGCACACTCGTCGTGTTGCCAACTCATGGGTATCTTTAATATAAACTTAATTAAAAATCCACATGAATTATCAAAAAACGTCCATAAGGAGTTAAAGAAAATCATAGCCTTCCTACATTTGTTTTTTTTTATAACTAACTAAATAATGATAGGTAGGTGCATAAACCTTCAAGTCCCGGAAATCGGGAAGGTAAATCTAAGCCGGAATCATACCGAAAATCTGTTAATTTATTGTATTCACGTATCTACATAAAATAGGTAAGTACCTACGAGGTATAGAACAGATGCTGATCTCTAAAAAGAAATTTCTTACAGCAGACATCGATGTGATCAATCTTTCGTTGGTAAATTGGCAACACTGTTCTGGGGCCGCGTTCTCACGGGAACGCCGGTGATTGCACCGCATTACGCCCTGCACTGGGTCGCTGCAGCCACACCACACAACCACGATACCGTGGACACGACCTGATATTATATAATGTCACAGGGCACGAGGAAATAATTACTAAATATCAAGCTGTGAGAGCAGCGTGCCTTTCAGAAATATTATGTAGGCAGGCAGATAATTAACGGGAACGCAAAGTTTTGTATCTCAAATTAGATATTATGATTCCAATCTGTACATCAATGAAAAAACCTAAAATCCTATTAGAACCCGAAGCCCGAACCTGATAACAATCCATTTAGTCTAAGACAAACGATGACACACAAATCGTTTCAAAGGCAGCCAACTGCGTAACTAAGAACAAAGGGGTTTCAAAGACAGTTCAAGTACAAGATTTATTGGATGCCAGCTCCATACACTTCATAAACCTGGAGCTGTTACTTTTCCCATTGGAGCGCGCGACCGCGACTCGTTTCCAATCAACAATGGAATGCGGCGACTTTTTGGTCTGCGCCTGCGCCGCCGCCTCTCTCGGGAAGATCGAGTTTTTACCCAGGACCAGTTAACGTGAGCTCACTTGGAAACAAGCACCCAGCAACACCTTAACAGTTACATTAGGATCGTTAGCATCAGATATAGAGTCGGGTAGATCGCTGATACCGAATTCTTGGTATTGCTTACAGAAAGTTGGATTTCGAAGACAGTCGAAGAGGATTTTTTTCTTGCAAAAGATCCCACCGCAATAAAAACCAATATTTCAATAATAGACGAACCCAACTTTTGGCTTCAAAAAACCAATGTGAAACCAAAAATTCCTTACCTGATCAAACCAACAGAAGGAGGAAATTGAAACTTAATTGTGTTTGATGTGACTTCCGTGAGCTAGCGAAGGCTTTTGAGTTCCCATGGCGCGCCAAGCGGCTTGACTTGCCAGTCAATAATAACAGGAAATCACAACTACTCGAGCCCACGACAAGGTTTGCAACTAGCAAATTAGTTTAACAATTCCTAGCACTTTATATAACACGGTTGAATGGCTTTGAACATCGCAGGTTGTAATAAAATTAGGATTACAAGGGAGCCTGCGCCCGCGGCTCCAACACCACTCAACCACTCTGCAATAAATAAGCGAGTAACAAGTGATTCGAGAGATTTCAAAAACCTGTATCGTGTTGGCAAAATTAATATTGGAAAGAGACTTTGTCTAGCCGTAATCATTGTACTGAGCAAACTGAAATGGTGAGAAACCTATCAATTAAAGTGGAATGGCTAGTGGAAGATAGAATCTGTTTAAAATTCATGATCATGCCTTGCTCGCTCCCCTTGAAGATTTACCAAAGGAATTTTCAATTACGTTGGACCGAACGTTTGGAATGCCATAAGCGTTTAAATACGCAATAAGTTAGAGGCGGTGTCCCCACGCAATGGTGCATTAGAATAGTGACTCAGATCTGATCCTCGCCCACGCTCGATGCACCCATGCACCGCGTTCTAAGTCACCTTAATGACGCCGATCTGATAGCCTTAATCTCGACTAATATGGTCATACCTTGGAATTAAGGAGACCAGTGTAATAATACTAATAATATCAAGTGTAGTGCTTTGTTTATGGAAACGTCAGAATCGTCATAACAGGACAGGAAGCGTTGTTTTGTTTACAAAAGGGTAAACGTATTTTTAGGCCTCTACTTGTGTAGAAAATTACCTATAGGTAGGTAGGTTAGGTACTCAGTATCACTGAGTAGCAGTTAACTTTAACGAGGTAGGAACAACTACAGGAGTCCTGCAAGTATTTCGAAAAGTATCCGGAGCAGCGGTATTTGCCAAAGTGCACTTGCGTCGCCATTATGCTGTCAGATCGGGAGATTGCAAGCCTGCCAATTGCCGTTTCCACAACTGCACGCCGACAGTAAAATGGTGCTCGGGTATTTTCTGTGAAAGTACATGGTATTCGATGGTACAATGTCCGGCCGCTAACTACACGGAGTTGACACATTCTCTTTATCGTTTCGTGAGCTTTAGAAAACTTCAAATAGCTAACCTTACTTGGGATTAAATCTGCTATCGTCGCTGATAAAAAATTTAAAGCGCCGCTGAACATCACAAACTAGGTACCATTTTCAACAAAATTTGTTAGAAATTTGAATACTTACTTTGTAAAGCTTCCAAAAGGTAAAAGACACAATGACTCAGTTTACAAGAATGACTTCTTTCAAGTATTGTAACGGTCGTATCTCTTCAAACAGACATTCGGCAAACAATTAGCCATAGCCCCACCCGGAAGGTATTTCCTGTTCAGCTCGCTATCAGCCTATCAGCCAGCTGGTATCTGCAGGCGTGGTAACCAGTAAGCGGTTACGGTTACAGTCACTAACTAACGTGCCGATGTCCCAGTTTGATTCCGTATCGGTTATGAACTGTGACAAAATGTAGTAATGTGGTTGTATCTTATAGATACGTAGCTAGTTGGTTATTTAATATAGCGTACCAAAGTACATACATCACTTAAGTAATCTGAGTGCATTGTTGAATTAAACTACTCCAGCCCTATTTGGACGATGTTTTGTTATTTTATGATTGCGGATGAAATTGCAAACCTTCGATATGTATGACTTTGTAACGCTCGTAAGGCCCTAATTCTATTAAGAACACGATTGTTTATTTATAATAAGGACAAGTAGATCTTACCTGTCATAAAATAGCTAGGTATAGTAATCAAAATACAAAACATAAAACACAACAAACAACATACAAAAAATCATTCATGGCTCATTCATGTTTAACTACTAAAATAGATAATAAATTAAATAGAAACTCTTTCATCTATTACGTTTAATACGTACGGAAATCTATACGAGTAATGAAAAAATCTCCGCATAACGGGCGGCCCCGCTTTGGCGAGAGTTCTGATCCTCTGTGCTCGTGCCAAAAACTCGCCAACTCTGCCAAGCGGTCGTTAACCCACAAACAGAACACTATAAACTTTAACTGTTCTTCTGTTAACACTATCATCTAGGCCTAGGAGTGAATCATACTGATCATACAGTTTCTTTGAACCAAATTATTGGATAGAGAAATTGTTTCGCATCTGCTTGCTAATTTTGTTAATCGATTTCTCTTTCTTCAACAATTTGTAGCCGCCATGGAACATGCAAGATGTGGTTGTCTACTGTTGTGGGATGAAAATAGCTCATTGTTCAGAAAGTTAGTTTCTAGACCAACGCAGTTTGGACCCCACACGTGGCAGGGGAATCAATCACTTGCACGTGGTACATCGAGTGCCTTTTTTGCTTCGCTCGTGCCCGTGTGAGACAAATCGATCCTGCCGATCATCATCGCCGCATTTCTAAGAGCAATAATGTGGGCTATCAAGGTATAGAAACATGAAATGTGATTTCATGAAGACGGTATCAGTAAGACATTGGGCGGCAAGACGGATTTTTCATTAATTTTTGTCTGTGGATGATATCAAAGAGCAGTTGATTTCGGTTCAGATATTTTATGGAATCCAAAACGTTTACCCGTATCAGTTTTCAGTAGAAGCTCTTAAATTAAGTGGCCATAAAGATAGAGTACCTACAGATGGTTGGTTATTGGAATTGGCCTATATTTCCGCCCACAGTCTCACTCGGTTCTCCATTTCGGGAGGAGCTCATTCGAACGTGCTTGAACATTGAACATTAGGTTATTTCGGTATCGTGACTGAATCCACACACTCCGCAGTATGACGAAGGCGCCATGAGATCACCACTTCTTATTATTGGTTCTGCATATGGTTACGAAAAAAACAACATCGGCTTTTTGAGACGACACGAGGGGAGGTCGTTCGCTTCCATTCGAGGACAGTTTCAAAATATATGGTTCTTTATGTTAATCGACATGTAAATAAGCATGAATATCGTTTAGATGGTAGGTAAGTAACGTTGTTTACCTAGTATTTGGTAAGCAGACCGTAAATTGTGACATGGTTGAGTAAACAAAATAGTGAAGCAGGTACGTAAGTACACGCCTACCTATATGCGATATGCGTCTGCGTTGCTTGTTCACTCTAGCATGATCTAATACGCCTCAACAACTGTGTTTACATCATCTTGCTACATTATCATATCACTTTTAGTGTGGGTGTGAAATCGGAACTATTCCATAGATTCTCGGTCGTTCAAGGAATTTTAATCTATCTTGCTATTTTGATCGACTTTTTATGTTTCTTTCATGTTTGGTAATCTCTTGAATGCCTTTATCCTGTTTATCGGACCCCAAATAATTCGTGATATATTTGAAAGGATGCTGATTTATATAACACATCTGGCTGGTCGTGTTGGGACTTGTTCGACACACGTTGCGCAATTAGAGGGGGGCCACATACTTGATATTATTTAGATTTTTCGCCATCTATTATTCGCCTCCCTAATACAGGGCCCGTACCGAATTACGTATTAATTTATTCAATCCAGTTTGCATTCATAGTTTAATTCAATGTTTTTGTAAGAAGCTTCTTTTAGAACAAGAATTGGGTCGCAGATGGGTACTGAATTGAGAAATTTGAATAATAACGCGAGCGTACCCAATTCAATTTTAGAACTGTTTAAATCCCCTCCTGACGGCCTTGTTGACGATATATGCGTTCTTAAACAGCATTCAGTACCAAAACTGGTATCAATTCAGTAGAATTGGGTAACGCTAAGACCGTTGCAATTGTAGCCGTTAAGCTTAAGGTAATATGTTCTATTAAAACAATTGAAAGGCTATTGCTTAGCCAATGCGCGCGTGCGCACGAATTAACGATTGTCACCTGCCATTGTCGGGCTGCGTGACTAGCAGGTGTACCTAAATAAAATATTAATTAGCTACATGCGACACAATGATAAACGTTTCCTTATACATGGCCCTGCCATCATGTCCTGTCACATTATTTCCTTATGGGGTCCACAATGTGTTCTTATTGGATGTCGACTTACATGGATGATTTGATGAATGCTGTTCTTTGAAAGTCCGCCATATCAAAATTTACAGCAATGTAACTGTGCAACTCTCGACTATTAGCTATCAAATTCCCAGGCTAAGTATGAAGCAACAAATCATTGCCTATAAAGCCGAGTTATAAAGTTATTGGTCGTTATATCGTGTGTGGCGAATCACGAGCACCGTTCACTTGATGCATGCCTAAATTGATGGGAAAGGAATCCACAGAGACGAAGTCGTGGGACCGTATAAGACTACAAATGCTTATCAGATGGACATAGAAGGACTTCTTATTGGGAAACTCGTCAAGCCAGCTTCTGGAACAAAGCCTCCCAGTGCTCTTGCGAATAAAGCTGCAAAATGTCTAAGTGCTCCTTAACAGCTAAGAACTTCAATGTTGCTGTAGGACAACATACTCACCCTACCTATCCTTTTTCCAATTAACGCTAAATTGCTGTAAGCTATCCCCACAAGCTGCTCGAGCTGCTTCCTACACCTCAATACGGCATGTTAATTTGAAGCAAGGCCGTTTGTGGAGTTAATGTACATTCGTGGCATATTGCTGGTCTGTTATGTGTATAAAAAGTGATGGTGGGCGCAATGATGGTCCCATTCCTCGCGGTAACGGTACAGAACGCAGCGATTGCAAAGTAAGCATAGAACGGAATGCATAAAGACGCAGCAGGGCAGGAATGGCATTGTCAGAATTTGGTATGATAAGTCCCGAGTTGGAATAGGGTGACCCCGTATAATCTACGGTAAGGCAAAGGACGACCATCTTTAGAGCCCTCAACCGTGCATCATTTGTTGATGAAGGGCTTTGAATAAGTAAAGGGATTTTTCTTGCAAAAGTTCGCAGATTGGTCGCAGAAGATAAGAAAATGACAAATTCAATATTACATATTTATCATATCGATTTTATGAAGTCCAGAAATGTATAGTCTGTGAAGTAAGCGAAGCATTTGCGTACTTAGAGCACAATCCAGGCGAGACACTTGTGCCGCCAAGACAAATTGTTTGATATTACAGCGAAATTGCCCCTCTTAGTTGGACTATTCCTCGAGGAACATGAAGTTATGGTATTGGACATGATCTGGGGTCAATTCGGTCTCGTTTGAGCGCCAGTAAATCTTTGACGGAACTTTCTGTATTAAAACGGTATATATAGATTAGTCCTTCGAACCGGATAAATTAAATAACGTGCATAAGTTTGCCTAGTTTGACGGATGGTAGAGATAGAGATGAATTAAATGAATGAATGAAACAAGTTAAAACTATCAAAAACTTCGCAAGTCTAAAAAAATATCTTCAAAAGTTTGGGATAAGGGCAGACGAGGCGATGTTGATGAAGTTCCTTTTCTAAATTTTAATTTATCAGTGTTTTTCCTTAAATCGAGGAGATGTCTAAAATATCAAATACCATGTAATGAATTTTAATAAGTTCATTCATATATCGCGCCTTTATCCCTTGCAGGGTAAACAGGGCGTTAACAGCCGTGAAAATACGACCGCTATCGCCACGTCTGACAAAAACTTTTGAGGGTCCTTTAAGTAAGTTTATTTTAGTAAGTAAAGTGCCTAGATTTATTACGTATAGATAGTAGCGGCGATCTCTCACGTTCTCACAGTTACTGCGTGCTTTAGGTTAGGGTGCACAACAAATGCTCGACGTTGGAAACGAGTTCTATTCAGGGAGAAAGGATTTTGGAGATAAAAGCAAGATAAATGTGAGTTTAAGGCCCCCATTTGTAAAGAAAAACCCTTCACTGAAAAGAAATTTCGCTATTGATAGAAAGTTACTTACGAAAGGGCAACGATATTTAGCAAAGAATAGGCACATACATAGGTATAGAGTTACGGTATAAGTTCAGTACATGTTTGTAGAAATTATCGCACAACAGGACGTAGCTATATACATTTTGAATACACCTTTTGTGTAATAAAGTCCTCTGCAGTTTAGAAAACTACGTAAATACCTACTCTTGCATAGAAAACGATCTGATACGCAGTTTTCCTATGGTATCGTAGAACATAGCTAGTTTGTAGCAAGTACAGTACCTGCGTATTACTTAATTAAATGAAGATAAGTGAGTAGCAAGTACCTACATAGCTACATACATACCCGTTTGTTCGTTAGTGTGGTCCCACGGTCGTCGCCTTTGGAATTCAGCGGTCACGTTACACTGACCCGGCTCGCGGCTATAATATGATCCGACCGTTGTTGCAGCGAACTAAGCAGGTACTATACAGACGAGCTGTATGAAACAACAGCACGTGCAGTTCAACCGAAAAACAGCCGCGATGGTTGCGTTGGCTCATACGGTTCCAATCCTTGCGGTGTTGTAAGCGAAGTACAGAGAGCTTGCATCTGGATGGGTGGAACTGCTGGCTGCAGACCAAACGCACTTGTTTAGCAGTTCAATAAACATCTCCTAGGTAGCTTGCAGTATTGTCCTGAAAATCATAGTCTTTATTGCATAAGGGTGCTAGCTAAACCCAACAAAATCTCGATTCGTTTTTGTTACGTTCGTGACTTCAAGTATCTAGTTAAATTGGCTCCTGATTTGAAAAAATCTGTAAAGAATCTTAAATTATATTCTTCCAGTAAAACATCCTGTGCAATAAGTGCTATGCTGAGTTTTTTACGGCTTCCTTACTTTCGAACTCCTATTAAATTGGATTGCAGTCGTATAAATGCAACCCGTCTGATTATCTAAAGACTCTAAAGTCTTGAGGCTGGCACGGAAACAAGTAATATTCCTTATTATTCATACTGGCTGCAGAGTTTATGTGCAGTCTGGTTTGGCAGGTTGCCCCTTGCTGATTTCTGAACAATACTGCAATATATTTGCAGAATGTTGGGCAGTTCACTTGGGTAACTTATCTGGGCAAAGGTACTTACTTATATACCGAAGGCAAAGTAAGTAGAATCGAGATGTAGATACTTCTTATGTTTCATGTGCTAAATTCCAAAAAAAGATACCGCTATAGCTAAATACTCCTACTTGTCTCGCAATACGATATGAGCTGAATACAAATTTACAACCTGTAAGGCAAGTAACACATAACACTTACCATAATCCATCTCTATCACCGTTTTTACAAGAATGAAATAAATCTAAGCTATCTCCTCATTGGTGCGGAGTGCTTACATCGAATCCATATGAGATTACATGAAAAAACTCGCCGTTCCCATACAGGCTGTGTGCGAATCGTTGGAGTGGTGCGTTCGCATGCGCCTGCGCAGCCAGCCAGGCACTTGCAAGACGACAGATGCCGTTTATGGCGAGGACGGGCGCCGAGGAATGTGGACCGCACTTTGGTGGTTCCAGGGTGGGGGACAAGAGACAGGCGCTTTGCCTTAAAAAGTTTGAAATCTTCGAAAGAACATTCTGTTCTGATAATCTTCATTGTGGCAGCTGCATTCAAAGAGCACCAAATGAACATACCCGGTTAAAGCGGGTGCATGAAACACAAACTACAGAGAATTGAAGTAAGTTAGACCAGAATGAACATTGTAAAAAAGCTCCACGTATCTCGAGATCATTTTTTTTTAATGTGGTGAATAGTTAGATGAGTCATACTGGTTGGGAGAAGATTAAACAATTTTTTGTTAAAGTTCGTTGCCTAAGTACCATGGGGTATAAGTAAAAAAACATGAATCATGGTTATCCTAAGAAATTAAACAACATCTTTGAACGACTTCCTTCCTCTTATCTTCCGAATACGAATGAAAGGAATTCAATATCTGCCTAGTTTAGGTACTGTGGCTTCTACATATTTTGTACCACAAGCGCAATGTTCGTTTTCGCAGGCAGTCAGTTTTGCGTTGGTTCTGCCTCTTTTTTGATAACCCGCCAAGATCTAGTGCGTTGCACCGATGTGCAATATGACTCGACAACAGCCATCCTTGCCAACGAACATGACGACACTCGAATCTATTTGAGTGGTCGTTCGCTTTAAATGCGAAAGAATGTTCGTTCCCACATTACTTTGTCTCATATGGAATGTGCTCTCTAAGTGGCTCTTGAGACTCCTACAAACTAGGAACTTGGCAAAATAAAGGCAGGATTTGCACGATAATGAGGCTATGTTCTCTAAACTCATCGCTTGCACCAGTTGAATAATATAACAGATTGTTCTTATGAAATCCCTTGTTCTTTGTTTTGTCGAATCAAAGAGTTTAACGCTTAGTCTTTGTCTTTACCACACACAATACAAAGCGAGCATTAGAATCAAATGAGAATCGAATATAATGTTTGTTTGCTAGGAGTGGAACGATAAATTATCAGTAAGGAGAACAAGTGGGTAGGATGGCTGGGGCCGGATGGTACCTCCGTCTAGTACCCCGCGCCTTGTACGTTGTACGGGTCAATGCACAAAGGTGCCGACTCGCGACCACGGCTGGAACATCTAGAGCAACGGTTGCCAAACTTATTTTGCAAGCTACACCTAGAATACTTCACCAACCGAGCCATGGTAGCGATTCTGGTCGTGGTGGGGCAGGGGATGCGAGGATCCCCGGACTACGGACGCCACCAATTAGGTACGTACTTAAAACTGAACTTTATCGGTATCAGCCTAAGGAGGTTCACTCTGACTATCGATGGTAAGACCTCTGCAATAAAATTTTCTTGGAAATAATAGACATCTTTCAACTTACTTAAAATGAAACCATGTCTTCATAGCTTTAAGACTTTGTTATCCTCTTAGGCCGTTGTTTGTAATATTTATTTATCGACATAAAGATACAGATTACAGGGTCTTTGATCCAATAGATGGTTGACTACCACTGGTGATGCGGACTGCTAGCTCGCAGTCGAGTAACGGGATCACGCTCAAATATTTTAGCACTACACCGAGCACGATCTCGGCGAACTAACTGTAACCGAACATTGTAAAGATACTATCAGCAATAGATCGTAAAACAAATCATGCGGTTAAACGTTTAGCCTAAAGAGCTTTCCTGTGGTTCCCATCGTCCAACCATCAAAGAACAAACTGCGCAAGAAATTTTCTAAGTAATAAACACCCGCGTGTTTACGCGTTCGCGTTAATAGCTTGGAATTGAGCTGCGCGTGCTAAAATGCGGCCAATCGATGCCGTACAAATTTAGCTTAAGCAAACAAACTCTACATCGAGCGCCGCCAACACGATATAGAGAAATCTGAAATGCCATTCCCAAGAAACTCGTTAAGTCATGCATCCATCTCAAAGAGGCTTTCATCAATCCATCAAATGGACCACTCGCGGAGAAGCATCTCAACTCGATCTCAAGTCGCATAACAATCCCAGATATACGACCCTTGTTGAAGATAATAAAACGCCGCTAGGTTTATGGACCCAGGGAATAGTGACAATAAATTCAATTCATGAATTATTGTTATATCCTCTGTAAACATTGCAGTAACTGTACTAGCGGAGGTCGAACATATCGTTACTGTGTTCCGTGACTGAGGTACTATTTCATATAGTCACGAACTGAAAACAAAACAAAGAAGTTAATGAACTCGTACGTTAACCTGAATTCTTGGATTGCCAATTTGGGCTGACGCTGGCGATGTCACTGACGTCAGTTTCTGCTCATAATGTGGATAACAGTACTCACCTACTTACATACTTTGTTGCTTATTTAGAAACTTCTAACCTGATTACGACTGTTATTCTTGTTGATCAAGTATCTGAACCATGTCAGAGGCCGACCTATTTAAGCAATTTAATAAAAGTCTGCTCCAGAGTCCATTAGGTCGTACACCGACCCCACAAGCAACAAGTAAAAAAAATTTGATACCCTTGTTTTGGTCGGTATTCGTAAAAGAATTTTTATGTTGGTGTTATCTCGTCGTTATTAGACCCTCTCAAGCAAGCAAATTAATCCAGGGTTTATTAAAAGAATGCTGCTGATGGATTCAAAATTGAACCCTCTTTCTTCGTGGTTAAGGTTCGTCATGTCGCTAATGGGCCACCTAGTTATGTAGAAAAATATCTGACAACGGATAGATAAAGCAACAGCATCGTTAAACCTAACAACATAGCACATACCAAGATAATCTTTTTATTGAATGAGTGTTCTAGTAAATGCATAAATGGCGACAATTTATTTCCTGTACTGTGATCAGCGGATGAGGCCTGTGACTGACGCATTGCAGACTCATGCATCTTGATGCTTCAGGTACTTTGTTAACAAAATGTTTTTCAAAATAAAATAAAGTATAAACTCCGTGCTACCTGCGATAAACTTTAAGATGGACATTGATTTGCAGCAGGCAACATATATAAAAAAGTGGCATGATCAGGTTTATTTTAGATTCAGTGCATTTTATTGCACATTCCAGACGTTGCAGTTTTCAGCATTCACGATTTCACGAGCGGTCGCTGCATTTGCATGTAATTTGCAATTGCAATTGCTCATTTTGCAAATTCCGCAAGCTGAACTATTTCCACAGTTGCATCATAGATTTCTATAGAACTTTATCGGTCATTCCTTTGAAACTTGAAGAAATTATGTGAGTAATATTATTGCAAAATGGTAGATTGCAACAAGTTGGAGTTTGCTTTTCCTTATTACGTCCAATATGGTACTTATCAATCACCTACAATTTCCTGATTACTTATTGTTCCAGCAAAACATTGCCATTACGATAACACTAATAGAACAATAGTTGTTGATAGCGAATATATACGAGATTCGTACGTTGACCGCTGAGTAATGCTAGTTTGGCTAACACACGGCCTCAAGATATTCGATATTTTTCCAGTCCATAAGAAAGTCAACTGTTAATATTTTAAGCGGTACACCAGGCCATGAAACTGAACAGCTATCCCCAAGAAACATAGTTCGAAATATGAAAAAAATCATTTAAAACTCACATACAAAATATACCCGTCAAGTCAATTTGTCTAATTTGTATCTTTGTCTAATGAGGGGTCTGTTTTTTCATATTTCAACCTATGTTCTTTGGGGAAAGTTGTTCAGTTTCTTGGGGTGATTCGCCTCATAAAATATTGGCAGCTAATATTTTTACACCCTTCGTTTGTTACGTAGGTTACCGATTTGACGAGCGACGGTTTCATTGGTGAAAAGTGTTGTAAAAGATTGGCGAAGCCGCATATCACTAACATGGTCACGTCAAGCATGGTAGGTAGTACCTACCAGTGTACGTTACCAGTGTACCTACCGTGTGTACAATTTGCCATTTCTGGTTGTCAAACACCGCAACATCATGCGGCGCGTGTGAGATACATCTAATGCGATAACCCTGCTTTGTCTGGGATGCTTTATTTACACTCTCCCCGGTGGCAACTGGTGGTAAACACTTGTGCGTCATCCCCAAGTGGGCTGCGAGCCACAAATACACATACATAATGCTTTTACTGCAGTCTAATCGGTCGCGAATTGACCGGCTGCTTCCAGACCCTTTTTCAAGCTTTTCGAAGTCCTAAAATCGTGATAATCAGCACTGTAATGAGATTTGCACGAAGCCACTAATGAAGATACTGAGCGGTTTTCTCCTCACGTTGGAAGGTACAATCGGTGTCAGTTTGACTTACAATTAAGAGATCGACATGCACTAGTCTTTCATACAGATATTACGAATATCCAGTATTTACTGATCCCTTAAGTAAGCAACATGACCTGGCGTAAGTTCTTGCGCAAAACCTTTGCACCTGTTTAGTATTCGCAGTACAGGACTTTTTGTCCACTCCTGTATTGTCCAGGAGTGCCTTTGTGTCTCCACGTCTGAGCATGTTTGCACCATTTGTGGTTATCTGCATTTTCTGCATCTGTTTAAGGCTTTGGAATGATTAGTCATCGGAAGACGTCAAGAGCAAAATTATACAGTGCTGTGTAGGTAGGTATTATCATCAGACGACTGCCCACTTGACCAGATATGTATCAGGAAAACCATTTTGGTTATGCAAAGTTTGCCTTTAATATAACAGCAGAAGGTGTGGAATTCTGTAGCAGAACTACAAGTACCTATAGGCAACTATAGGTTATGGGAGTCAACGATACCTATTGCCTTGGGCGTGTAGCTGACCACAACCATAATTTTGGCGCTTCACTGCTATAGGTTGATTATAGGACTCTATCGTCTTTTTGGATAGCATCCAGATGGACTAATAATGTTAGTTTGTTAGTTGGATACCTACCTACCTCTTTTTGTTTGTTTTTGGAGATCGTTTCTAAGGTTTGGTCTGAACAGAATCAATCATACTTTTTTGTTCGTAATTAGCCAACCACAGGCCGGCGACCCAGGGGGCTTGACGAAGCCATAGTTTTTTCCTTTTTGGGATGCCATACAACGTTCTTTCCCAATTCTTCGTAACTTCGGTGGGGGTATGTGGGATGGGCATGCATTTATTAACTCGGGACTGTACGCAATGTGGGCCTACTCACTCCATGACACCCCCAGAGTAAACAACGGACGAAATGTACGAGTCATTTGCAAAACAAAGCCCAGAACTCGGTCGAAATAAAAATATTTACGCAGTCAACTGCTTACTGAGTCAGGCCGCTTTGTTCAAAAGAGGAATAACCCTCTTACAAGAAAATACATTGCTGTCAAAACGAGTTAAATCAGGCATTCCAAAACCTGGCTCCGGATCTAGATTGAGCACTGCATCTGAAAATACGACCACGAAGACTGCTGTTGAAGTCGCGAATGCAAATTGTTCAGTGTTCCAGAAGTTAAGCATCTTAAAAGAAATCATGTAGAAATAAAATCGATTGACAAGGAATGCTGTTAGGGCTGGAAGACAGGTTCTGCGGTTCTGTCACAAGGTTGCTTATAAGCAGTAAAGTTGTTTTGGTTGCTTGTAATGCAGGTATCGACGGGGGATTGTTTACGATGTGTTTAGGTGCATCACGCGAACGCGACACGGGTCGCACCGGACGTGAGGCATTAGTCTAATGGAGGAGGATTTGCATCGAATGGATGGTGACCTCAGAGTAAGGCACTGCTTCAGAGGTAATTCATGAATAACCAGAACAAAACCATGATAAACTCGTCGCTGTCAGACTTCGCTACAACTGTAAATCACCGTAGCATACTATTTTCAGCGTAAAGTTTTAAATAGGTACCTACGCTCTTTTTCTTTGCTGAAGTAGGTACTATACTGAGAAGGTGATTATTTTATGCATTTTTAACAGACTTAAAAAAAGGAAATTCTCAGTTTGACCTGTATGTATGTATGTCCGCGATTATCTCGCATTTGGATGAACCGATTTTGATGCAGTTTTCAGAAAAATATTTATCAGACTTAAGATAAGGTTTTAGGGATATTAACCGACAAAAAAATGGAGGTTCGCACTTTATACTTCCGTTGAAGTCAGTTCTCTTTCCAAAAAAGTTATTTCTGCATTTGAGTTGTTTGGCGTGCTCCGAATCTGAAAGGTTTCAAGTTCATTGCTTTATTTAGCTTGTTCTTTGGATTCCTGAACTTTCCTGTACTCTGAGCTTGAGACTGCTCGCGACATCGCGGCCTGCGCGCGCGACCTTAAGGTTACAGCCTTGAAGACAGCGGACAATGGACAAAAACAAACTCAAAAAACAATCGATATAAAAAAGTCTGTTCGTGACAATAAGCCCTTTTGTAATTCTTTTACGTCGACATATCTGCTGATATATTTCTTGGTAAGCTCTTAAGATACGTGGTTGCAATCATAAAAGCCGCAGAGTCGTGGTATTTCGGCTTATTTTAAGACATATGACTGCGAACAAGGCCAAGTGGTTAAATTTTATCTTGGTGTTGCTGCGCCGAAATACGAATGTTGGTCCATATGACAGTCTCAACTCGCTGGCTTCAAGGCCTCACCATGACAACAGCCCTCAATGAGACTATCTGACTCACGCTCAATGGACATGAATCTTAATTGCGCCAACCGGTTCCAAAGTGCACGTTTGATAACTTTAATAAACTCTAACTTAGAGATTGTTGGAATTCTTGCGCCTTATCAATTATCATTAATTAGAATGTGCTTTGTACGGTTGTTTTGAACCGGAATAGGAGGAATTTAAGAATTAGACCTAGTAATGGACAACAGAATCGAGACATATTTCGACTCAAGTAAATAACATGAGGGAGGCAAAGATCTAGAGAGACATTCGTGTGTTAAAGATATTATTTATACCGTGGTATTAGGTGCCTCAGACAGACAAGCCAACCACACCACACCTTAATGATTGCATTACGACCGGTGAAGAATCTCGCCAGTCTATTTATACAAATGCTGGGATTAGAACTAATTTCTCACAGGGAGTCTTGCGAACAAGATCAACCAGAATGATGAAAAGCCAGACTCATTGCAATCATATTAGGTACGCGTTTAAAACAAAACTGATTGCAGAAAAAGAATAAGGCAGCAAAGTGACAGGAACATAATATAGTACTTCAGGTACTTGCATTGCGTGGTCTTATTCCTTTAGCTGTACGTTCGTTAGCATCGGCCAAGTTTGGTTTCGACTTCGGTTAGACAAGTTTTTTGTGGCTTCATTCTGGTTGCTGAAGGGTAACCTCTATAATGTTGGCTTGTTCTGAGATGCTGGGATGCTGCACTGCAGCAAGTTATCCACACATGGTGACACATAGGTGACAATGTTACCTACTGTGACATTTTCTATTTAATTCAGACAGTATATTATGAAGGACATGAAGGTACCTAGGTACTTGGTTTTTTGGTACCTATTTGGCCCTAATTACGTACCTACATATATCCGTACAAGTCAATTTGTATGGGAGGTTCAAAAAAATTTCTCATATTTTAACCTATGTTCCTTGGGGAAAGTTGTTCAGTTTCATGGGCTGGTTCATCCCTTAAAATATTTGCTGGTATTTTTTTTTACACCCTGTATATAAAATGTGTGAAAATAAATAAATCGAAAACATCCTGTATAGTGAAAATAATTAAATCGAAAAATTTTGCCTGTAGCCGAGCAGAATGATTTCCGGCTTTTTTAATTACTTTCCAACAAATGAAGTAGCTCTTGGAAAGTTTCCTATAAAACACGTAGGTAGGTGTATATCGATAATCAATGCGTTTATCGTTTGAGTGGCAATAATGTTATCGCAAAACACAAGTCACAAGTGTTATTTACCACTCAAATGATGATAGACAAATCTATGAAATGAAAGAGTTTTTTGAAATCAAGCGACGAGAAAATTAAAAATACTTACCAACCGTACCTAAATACAGTCAGGTTTTTGTAGCTAGTATGTAAGCCCTGACCTATCAAGAGTATGGCCGACTATCGCATAAAAAAATTATAATGTTAATGACAATTCTTTTTCTTATGTTTTTATCACCGATCAATAATTATTATCAATCGATTAAATCAAAAAAAACCTAATCGATTGATTTAGAAATTATCACAGTGATGCCATCTAAGAGAAAACACAGGTAACAATTTGCATGAAAGAAAACGAGGAATGTGGCTCGACCGCGCGCCGCGCGGCGTGTTTTGGCGGGACGGAGCTGAATGCCGCGTAATGGCCGCGCGCGTGTATTGATCGGCGACCAAATCCACGCCCATGCGGGAAAGAGAGAAAGAAGGAAACCGTATGGAACAGAGTGAGACAGATAGCTTATTCTATATGACGCTGATTGGTACGCAGCGGCTGACAAACAGCGACAAGACGCGACGCTACGAACGGTGCTGATGGCCAGTATTCCGCGACGCTGCTCGCTGTTTGACTGTCGGACGACATTTTGCTTTTAATTTTCAAAAGTCTGTTTCCTTATTTCTACTGTGTTGCATCCGGACATGCCAATGCCTTTGATGGACATTAGTACTTCTAGTGTCATCGAGGAAGTAAAGCGACATCGAACCATATGGAACACAGCTGACCCCAACTACAGGAGCAAACAGATGAGGCACCAAGCTTGGCAAGCGATACTTAGGACGTTGATACCGAATTTCGATGATATGCCATCGCCTCAGAAACAACTTACAGGTAAGTAGGTAACGTTTAACGTTTTAGTTATAGTCTATGCATAAAGTAACCTCGTGCTTTATTTTACAGATAAAGCAATCCAACAGCGCTGGAAAACAGCACGAGATTCCTACATGAGAAATAAAGCGCTCATGAAATCTGGAGCAGTCGTGAAGAAATATTTTTACTATGATCGCCTATCATTTTTGGACGAATTAGGGCCAGGCTGGTACGAGTCAAGGGCGCCGCCAGCGCCAGCGCAGCCTGAAACCCAATCTGAAACCACAAAGGTCATACCACAGGTCACCACTCTTAGAGGGAACACGGCGCTAAGATTGCAAGTGGAGCCATTGTCACCGTCAGCCCATATATCGACGACATCTCCACCTGCGTTACGCGCGCTATCAACTACGACTCCAGACCCTCCACTACCAAATACATCCTCACCTGATCCAATTGTGAAAATGGAACCCGACGAAATGGACAAACATGATGAATACCACGAAAACAGCCTAGATACATTCAACTTGCACACCGAAATAGACATCGACGACGAAGTGGTCAATTATGAAATGGAAAAAGATATTCCAGTGGAGTTTACAGCAAGTACAGGACCAGCTGGTCAAAATAAGCAAAGAAAAGTGATGAAGCGGAAAATAGTTGGAAATGAAATCAACGTAGAAATTTACAAGATGTTAAAGAAGACTACGAAGGACCTAAAAGATGATAATATGGCTTTCTTCTCGTCCATGCTGCCGATGGTTAGTAAATTTTCCGATAGACGTAAAATGATATTTAGATCTGAAGTTTTAAGAATCGCTTTAGAGTTGAGTTCTGAAGATAAGTAATTGCTAAACTGCAATCAATATGTTTTATAAGTGGATGAACTATCATTTATAATATTGTAACTAAACCCTCGTCGTTCGAATAGGCCATATTTGACAGCTGTCAAAATCACGTTAATGCTATGACTTAAGGTCTATTTTTCTTTGTAGACAAGCCCTTTTGTATGGGTTAAATAAATAATTAATAAATAAATAAAGACGGGGGTTTAGGTACGGGGTGTAAGGTGGTGATTAGACTATGATACAGAACAACTTTTTTAAAGAGGCAGTTTTGGTAAACTTTTTTTTTCACGCAGTGCCATACACCCGGTATAGCAGTCTGTTAATGAATAAGCTAAACAGGGGTACCTATAAAATGTTGTTTGGGGTCTACAAGAAACCCTAGGTCTGTAAAATGTGCCTTGGTACCTATGTAATGCGTGGTAGCAAAATGATAACTTTGAACGATAAGGGGCCCACAACAAACAAGGGCCCTTAACTGATAATTTGCCGAGTTACTTATTGCGAAACGTGGCAAGATGCATCATTGTTTTCAAGAAGGAGAATGCACTCAAGTGCATTTACATTGTAGCAATGTCACCTTCATTATACTTGCTTGATTAAGGTTAACGTTTCATACATAAAAGTATAAAAAGTTTATATAAATCAGGACTTGCAAGAATAAATGATTAATTAGAGGCTGGCTGTGCTTATTTTTTTATTACCATACAAAGGAAATCCTTCTCAGGTACTTTTAACCGTTACCAAAGAGGAAGATTTTGCAGTTGTTCGTAAAACTAAAAAAACATCAAGAAGGAATCGCTGAAAAGTGTTTGGAAAGATATTACCTAAGGATAGCGCTGCATGCAAACAATGTCCTTTCAAAAACGTACAAACTTTTTACAAGTTTTCGTAAAGTGTTTCTTTTATGCTTATGATGTGCACGGCGACATGACATAGATACCTCACCACCTTTGCGTCGAAATTCTTCACCTGTTTTGATAATACCCATGATATTTTACACGTCTGAAGACTACTCGCACGCAAGAAATGTCTCTACGGGACGCATCATAAGCCTAGAGTTTTCTTACGCCTCATGGGTAGGTCTGTAACACATACCTACGTTAGCGTACCTAAAACTGTAGACGGATGATAGCTAGCGTAAAAGCAGAGACCTAAATTAAAAGACATGTAAATAATACAAATACTAATCAGTCAGTAGTCCATGCAACTATACATGTCTATAACAAGACAGTAAGTGAGTGAATATTTTAAAATAGAAATACTTACAAGTAAGGTCGAGCCGAGCGGAGAAACGCAAGGTCCGGTAGATTGCAGTTGAGGACAAGGTTAAGTTACGTGAACGCCGGCGCTGGCTCCCATATTTTAACACCTCGTTTAAAATAAACTGCTCTGGAATAATTACAAACGTTTAAATTAGAAGTGAACAACTTATTGATGGGTCTTTCGAACTCCGTGCTGCTATGGACGAAAAAAGCACTTCCTTTGGTAGAGTTTCAGTAGCGATGATGGTTGCCGTTTCCATCTGGGTGTCAGGGTGAATATATGCCGTGTGATGCCGGCTTAGAATATCATCAACCCGTTTCTTTCCCGTGGGTGTCGTAAGAGGCGACTAAGGGACTCGAGGGTTTCATGTGTATCACAATTTTTAGGTGACAGGCCGACAACCTGTCACTATAGTGAGTGATACACGAATTATAGGAAACGGCCCTCAAAATTTGTCAGACGTGGCGATAACGATCGTATTTTACGGCCGTTGACGCTCTGCCTACCTCGGAAGGGATAAAGGCGTGATATATGTATGTATGTATGTAGTATGTATGTCATGGAGAATCGAATTGAGGGATCATTCGTTACTGGTTTTTCATAAAGACCTTATGGGGAACCAGTAGCGAATAAATCAGCAGTTGGCGGGCTAATAACACGGCGTATAGGTAGGTTCGGTATTTGGAACTAGAAAGGTAGGTACGTGGGTACCTTTTAGTAAGTAGGTACTTACGTCTTTTTGGTTTCCTTATTAGTAGATTCACCATCAGCAGCCAGTGCAATCTTGTAAATTAATCTCAATGTTTATGCGCCCAGATTTTAGGCCGAAGAACCGATTCTAACAATAGAAGGTGATCTGGATGCTAGTCATACATATCTTTACTGCTGTTGTCACCCTTGACATGTACCCGTCTGTGTCTACTTACCTTGATACAAGCAAGTGGTACAAGCAAGAGCACGCATGCCCACCATAAGCATAACCTATGATCGTATTGAAACAAAGTCTAAAACTCAGTATGCAAATATTGACACGGCCGATAGCAGGCGTTTATCTATTTACGGATTTAATTAGGTAGATAAGTACCAAATGAGTTTGCTCTCCATGACACAGAAAAGAACTGCCTATACTGAGTCTTTCGATATTGAAAATGGTCTATAAATTCCTTAAATGTCATATAAAAAATGCTAAGAAAAATTCGAGGAAAAACAGAAAGCAAGCGGAAATTCGATGATAGTAGAGAGAGACTACTCTACAATTGGAAGCCTGTAAAACTGGATAACATATCTCTGTATCTCAGCGTCTAGCCATCCCATATTATGGAAACCGATCGATAACTAATAATAACCCACTAGACAAGATATTATTTATGAATCCTTCTTATTGATATTGGAAGTACCTTCGACTAAGTAATTTAGTAACACCGTGTATGCTTAGGTGCGAGAATGTTCGTAATATTGGTTCTGCCTCCCAGAAAGTAGGGCACATGTGGCCGCTCAGGTGATAAGCGTACACGTTAGCTAACTAGACGGTTGGCCAACGCACATTATGTTCTAAATATAAAATATCTGCTAAAGGAAAATGTGGGTAGGTAGGTACTTGCATGTAGAAACGTTAGAAAATTTACCGTGCAGCGCGGCTATAAATGTTTGTGGCAACACAAACATGGGTCACACACATAAAATATAAGAAAACGTTTACTTCAAATCAACATTTCATTTCCATCTCATAAACTCAGAGCAAGAGAAACTTATAGAGGCACCAATAACTCTTAACCAGAGTGAATTCACGAAAAACTCGTCGGTTCTGAACAACAACTTGATGCACAAAACACAAGATACTGTAGCGTTTTGAAGTTTTTGAATGCAATATCAGTAGGTATGATGAACTTAGCATGTTATCCAAAAGAGTTTCTCAAGGCATACCTAGTTTCTTTTTTTGCGTCATATCACAGGTTCCCGAAAATAATATTTTGCAATAGGGACAATTTTGAGAAATAGCCGTCAAACCGTGAGAGGAATAAGTCTTAATTCCAGTCATGTCCTTCTTACAAAATATCCTTGAGAGTAATAACCAGGATGAGGTTATTCCTCTTTCTCTGAATAGTTCCCTGCCCTGACTGAACTCACAAATGCACGTATTCAGGAGCCATCGATAAATCGTTCGTTCCTCTCTCAGCCCCGATTTATATGCATCAGCCAACGGTCTGGATCTGGAATGCATGAAATTGTTTTCAGTTCAAATGACGCACTTGTTTTCCTCAACTTTTACCTACCTTCTATTGCGTCGTTTTTTTCTGTTGAAATTTTGGGTAATCGGTTTAATTAGCGTGCTTAGTAGGTGGTATCGTAACTTCATGATTTGTTTATCGTTTCCTATATGATTTAGTTGAAAAGTCTTGGTTACGTAAAGTATTGCTTGCACTTACTGGGGTTTCCACTGACGAAAAAAGGCTATTGGAAAACAAACTCTTTCACCAAAGTACCTACGTCTATAACACCGTGGATGTTACGTCCTACAAAATACAGACGAATCTCATTCCGCCACGGCTAAGTTCCCTAGTGCTCAGAAACAGAACCATTCTTCAATCAGACTTAATACCAGGTTCAGCTAATTGAAATCTGGTGCTCGGGAAGTAACTTCAAATGCTGAGGTTCGGAATGCAGTCCCGTTACCTCTGAACCGAACTGACGTTTCAATTAATGTGGCAGCTGCATAGAAACCGCATTTGTGATTAGCGGTGCACTGCAGTTGATGTGTGCATCATAGTTCGAATAGCAGATCAACATACGTACGCGTAACCCTATATTAGCTGGCAATGAGTTGCATATGGTATGTGGCTGTTGTGAAATTGCATTCGCCTCGTGACTATGTAGGTACTAACCTAGCATACCTACCTAAGTTTTCTGCGCAGTGCTTACCTACCCATTTACCGGTTGATAAGAATCCTAATTTCAAGCAAGGCCAGATAAGGACGTTTGGGCGCCACTGATGAGATGAATAATCAAACAAAATATTGTGAAATAGATGGGACATTACGTTACGTCACCTAGTTAAACAGTTATCATGTTAGATAATAATATTGATATAATAAATGCTGCAACATAGTCAGTCCAAATCTATCAAAGCAGGTAGGTACCTGTCTAGTACATATACATACATATATTACGCCTTTATCCCTTGCGGGGTAGGCAGAGCGTTAACAGCCGTAAGAATACGGTCCCTATCGCCACGTCTGACATTATTGAGTATTGTTTTCCAGTGTTGTTTCAGAAAACATGTGTATCACTATAGTGACAAGTTGTCAGCCTGTCGCCTAAAAATTGTAATACACCAATACTCTCAAGTCCCTTAGTCGCCTCTTACGACACCCACGGGAAGGATGTGGGGTGATGCTATTCTTAGCCGGCATCACGCGGCGGTATTATTTATTCTGGTGCTGTATTTAAACTATGTACTCCTTTTTTATTAATTTAAAAGCGTATTTGCCGCCTTCTTCAAGAATTTACGAATCTGCAAACAATATTCTAATATCCAAATACAATATTATAATACCCATTTTCAGTTTTAAAGCTACCTGACAAACGCTGCCATGCCAGCCTTTTATCCCATCGGCCCCCTCCGAGCCCGCCACCGGGGCGGCCGTCGGCACAAATAGGCACTGGGGTGGCAAATTTACCTGTCTAGTATTCCGTAAAAATTCGTAGCTATAAGTACTACGAGTTTTCAAACTGAGAGACCGGCTAGAATCGATCCCGCTAGCAGACACAGTTCTGAAATGGACGATATAGTATAGTTACCTAGTCTATCGACATTGTAATTTGCAAATTGAGGCAATCTTATTACCGATATTGAATCTGCATATCAAATTATCAACGTATAACCTGTTAATTCGAGAGTAGTGAAACGCCAGGGTTGTCCGTTGGCTAATGTAGCGATTGGCCCAGTATGGTCATGCGCAGGCGCAGCGCACAGTCCGAGTCTACCTTATACGGCCAGAAGGACCATTACTGGCCACATGTGAAATCTAGCTCAAAGCTATCTGTGATCCAATCGCGGCCGCAATTATGTTTTTCTACGGTTTCTAGATTCAAGAGAAATTGGACTATTTTCCAAACCTGCTTCAGTTTTTTGTTTTCCATAAAGCAACACACATTCCTACTTAAAGTAGCGGTAAATGGCCTCCATAACATCTAGTAAAGGACTTTATATCTGGCTTTAGGTATGTGTACCTACTGATTTGTGAAGAAATTTATGACTGAAGCGAAAATGAAAATGTCCTAGGTAGTTAATGGAAGCTATAAGTTAAGAAGAATAAGTACGTCATCTGTTCAAATTATTACTTGCGGGATTAATTTGTGGTTGGTTCCCCAGGCAGAAGAGCTCATGATCTGTTTTAAGTAACTATTACAATACAACGCTGTTCGACAATGAGCCAACTCATTTGTCAACGGCGGCGGTGTTGCTTTTACTTCTACTCGACTCTCTTGAAGAGGGATTGCCAACTACTACGAGCTATTTTACTTCTGGATAATTTTGTAAAGTATTTCGTTGGCAAAGTGAAGCTACTACCTGGCAATAGACTAGCAACACAAAAAGATGTTAGAGATTTTTGGTAATTTTCAAGCCGCATATAGCGTAAGCGCGACCGACCGTAAACTAGTAAACTTATCTTTCAAGAAATTCGATGTTTGTACGAGTGTTGATCCAAGACATTGGATATGAATTTAAGATCTAGGTAATTGCTGAAATCTTCATTGTTGAACAGCATTCCCTGTCGTATCAGGTCAATTTACAAGGAAAATGGAAATGACTAACCAATAATTTGGAAAAAAACAGTCAACTTTTGACTTTAGCTCTGCTTTCTTACAAGGGTAACGTTTCGAAGGATCGGCTACAGTTGGCAGCCCTACGCCAGCGCTCATCCGCTGACTGATGACCTGACGGACTGCGGCGATTATCGGCTGATCCCTTGCCAGTCAAAAGGTTAACTCTCACAATACCGCAGCGGTATCAAAGAGACCGGCCTATTGATTTAAAGTGGCCACGAGACGCTTAAACATTCCTCTCGACATTAGTTTTATTTCACACTTTCTTTACAAACGTCTCGTGTGATGACGCCGATGAGTAAAAGGACGTTTTTGAACAAAAAGGCCTTTGTGTGACTCAAAAGTAGATGACTTTATGGAGTTCTTTTATGATTCAGTCTTCCATTCGATTCTAATCAACTTACCTAATACGCGTTTGCATTCGCGCAAAGTTCGTTATTCATCATTGCAGAACTATGTGGATGATAGGTGTAGTATCGAGGCCAAAGATTTGTTTATAATTGTGTAGTAGTACTTGGTAGGAGATGCATTGTAGTGGGTTCGTCGACCGGTGCGCTTGCGCAGGGCCGTTGTTTAATTGTTCATATTCGCGTGATGCAACGAGCTGTTGCCCGCGGCGTGAGCCGAATTGAGCCGTTTCGTGCACAGAAAAGAATGTTCGTTCGCTCTGTAGTTTAGTATAATAACCAGTTTTTCCTTTGTTCGCTCGAAATGCACGGAAAAGGCAGTTTAACTAAAGAAAAAGAAATAAAAGCTTTCTCCTTTTTGTTGGCCATTTCAACGTCAATTTCCGTGCACCAGTCTTGTAGGCCTAGACATTCCTAGCTTTGTCTTATTATAATTTTTTACTTACACTCTTTATTTAACCTTCTCTAATGGTAGATAAGTGGTTTAAAAACTCTGAGACCATGGCTCTTAAGTTCAGGTATACGAT
Organism: Keiferia lycopersicella; assembly: GCA_029255805.1. NCBI lineage: Eukaryota > Metazoa > Arthropoda > Insecta > Lepidoptera > Gelechiidae > Keiferia > Keiferia lycopersicella. Next base: position 7,801,494 of record JARACZ010000009.1, on the reverse strand, counting down.
AAGAAAAACCCCTTTCTATGTTCAAAGAACTTCTAACAAACCAAAACCAAGTTTTATTTCCTTTATTATTCACAGAATGTGGGATGTAATAGATGAATGAATCCCAGCGGATGTCAACGGCATGATAGGTTGCATCCTCCCTGTTAACCGCCTAATAAGAACTAACCGCCCTATCCCTCTTGAGTTGCGCCTGCGCATGAATGAATAAGACTTATTTAGACATTATTCCATTGTGCGGGTGTTACAATCTTGATTGATGCTTTCTTTGAAACCGATGTCACTTTTTAACTTTCCACCCCTCCCTTTCGTCCTCATTGTATTGTGGCCATAAAATAAATAAAAAATGTCCACACGCCGTCGTCATTATAATAATTTAACGAAAAGTATCGTCCGCCAGATGTTTCTTTGTTTGAACATAACGGACGTCTGCGATACTTTTCACGTAATTTATCCACACGCCGCATTGTAAACATCCTGTTCCCTAATAAGTGGAGAGATATACAAATAGATTTAACTAGATCTTTTAGGGCTGGTGCACAACTATCGCGATCTGGCGTGTACCGTTTTCACGACAACACACTGAAAATAAATGTTTCACGTCACGATAGAAATAAAATCGATAGTGGCTGGCATAATCAAACAACTTTGAATCTATGCGAAACATTTTCAAATATGAAAGGTAGGTTAGGTTAGGTTAGGAACTGTACCTACTTAGGTACAGTTCTTTTTCACTTTGCTTGGTGCTACATGGGCGCCTACCCTATAACGTCTTTCAATTTAAGAGAACCAGAATGCTTATTAATAGGTAGTTTGGTATAAAGTTTATACACAGCACTGAAATTTACATCAGCTAGGTTCGTCAGATGAACGCTATAATATGAGACCACCACCGGTCGTGTCAAATAAAACATTTATTATTTTCAACTCCGTCTTGGTACGTACTTTGTTTAACAGACTGTCGATACGTTGTACCTAACCTAGTACCTATCTACTTTTTTTCTCCGGGACATCGTGTCGTTGGACGGCTCTGTATCTAACGCGAAAAGAAGATACTAGGGAGGCAGCCTGGTGAATATTCTTTTAACTTTTTAACAGCGTCGATCTTTGGATCTTATGCAAACCGGTGCCTGGCCAGCTGATGCGCTATAGTTCAGCTGTCAAAGACTGGTTGAACTGTACGCAACGAACACTTTGGTGAAAGTATCAGCTTATTTAATATCTTCCAGTCATTATTCAGTCGCATAACAGTGAGTGATATAGTGGGTTCTTAGTTCCTGCATTGTTTACCAAATGTCGATACGTACTTCGCTAGTGGAGGCGTTCTGGCGGAAGTTGCTTTGACCCTTTGTTTATCGTCGGCGGCGCGAGGCGACGAGCACCGGATATGGGCTTGCTGACGGAAGTGCGTACTGCGTAGTCAGCTAGACATTCTCTACGCCCGCGCCTCTATGCTAGGGCTGCGGATAATCCGAGCTAGAAATAGACTGGACTTTTTAAAGACTGGTTTAACCTGAAAGTACAGAACAGAACTATTTGAAAACTGCACACCTTGACGTAGTTTTAAATAAAAGCTGCCGGCAAACGGTCTAAGTTCTGAGTTTCTTTCTTCTAGACTCGGATGGAACAACGTCGGTCCATAAATATGCTTTCCCACTTAGATAATACTAAGATAAGTAGGTAAGTACTGGACTTTTGAAATAAGTATATAGGTGGGGTCTTGTAAGTGAGTTTCTGCGGGTAGGTTACCACCGCTTCTTCTCTAGTAAACCGCTCTACATCCCTACACTGTAAAATAGTTTTGGTTTTATAGCTAAATCATTGGGAACCACACCAAACAAGGAGACTGTAATGAAAATGTTACTTTATTGCATTCCCAGATTAAGAAGTATGTGACGACTTGACGAGCCACGACAGCCGCATGCGCAGCCCTAGTGGATACTTCATTCGCTTACATAGTGTCACGACCAGCCTAACTTGACCTCCATGCTCCATACAAGCACGTACGGGCGCGTACTGACAGTTACGCTGGTCGTGACATTATGTAGGCGAATGAAGTATAACTAAATGTTTTTATTGGCTGTCAACGCCTGCAGTTCGTCACGACCTAAATATCGACCGGTGCTAACGGATGCAAACAGCGCATGCACCTGTATTCTATCGACAGCACCTGGATTACCAAAGGGTTCAATTTACGCTGGTAGTCGTTATAAACTGTATGAGGAAATTCGCTTAGGTTGATCCTTTAAATGGTTACCCTTGGTTACCTAAATATCGACCGGCGTATGCAAACAGCACATACATTACAGTATTCTATCGACAGAGCCTGGAGCCAAGGGGTAAAATGCTAGTCGACCTTATGAACTGAATGAGAAACTTGTTATAGTTTTGTTGTTGAGAAGATTTTTAAAACTAAGTTTTGTGACATATCGGTAGTAGCCCATAGACAAATAATACTAACATCTACTAAATTCGATTAGTAAAATTTTTGATTTTCCATGGTGTAACCAAGTGAAGGAAAGAATAATGGCCATAACATATAGGGAGGTCAAGAAGAAGGCGGAGGATAGAAACATCTGGCGGATGCTCCACCGACAAGAGCAATGAGCTCTTAAATATAAGAACCACTATGCACGATTTCAGAAATCACACGTTCAGAAATAAAGATTTTTTGGGCTGATACCTACTAACATTTGTCTGAACTAGATGAAGATCTTAACATTTTTTCAGATTAAGCGATTATCTGTCAAGTTCGGTGCGCAATAAAAAAACTATTACTCTTTGGCTGCTGAGCTTTTACATCGTTCGTACAAGCGACACCTATTAGAAACTAAACTTAAAAATTCCCCATTTAATACCCGGATCGAAATATCTACCACTATGACCATACTAGGTAACAAGTAGGTAGTCTGTCTACATGCACATTGCGCATCCACTAACTCGTTTATGCATTTAACTCGTTTTTAAAACTGCTTGTATTAGAACCTGTAAAGTGCTTTGAGGGCCAATTAGCCGATATAACAAGCTTTTGTTATCTTCGTTCGTACGCAAATATCGTTAATTTGGTGTTAGTTTATTTATAACACATTTTCCTGTGGAATTAAGACGTTTCTTTTGAATTACTCTATCTGTATCTGTACCCCGTTTTTCGAAACTTAAGACTACAAGTCTAAGCTAAAATTGGATGTACATTGCGTAGCGGGTCAAAATTCTGGTTTTATAATGTCACACCGGCTACGCAATGTACATTGAATTTGACCTGTAGACTTGAAGCCTGATTTACATTGCATGGTGTGCTGCTTATGTACACTGAAGAATCTGCAAAAGGCGATCGACAAGGCCATTGCCGTAGCAACACATTGGTCCAAGTTACTCTGATCCTGCTACCATTGATTTGAAGACACGATTGACACGAAGAAGAGAATTGCTCCATCTACCAGTTTTAAAAAACCGCATTTAATTCTTTTGTATGGTTTAGGATTAAGCGATACCCATGACATAGAGACAGAGAGACAAAGAAGCGCAAAAAGTTACTTAATTTTATACTACAAAATGTAGGTATTGATATGTTACCCAAACTCCGTAGAACTCCTATTGAATAGTACAACCACGTAAAACTCTACCTCTGCTAATTTCAGAGGCTATTCCTAGTAAAAAAAGAAACACATGATAAATTGATTATGGTCCTAGCTATAGTAGGTTTTAAGGTCCTTATAGTGTTCTGAAGTGGATTGGATAAGTAACTAGGTACAAAATTTTCTCGTGTATCCTCTCTACCTTTCAGCCCCTTCCCTGTTTACAATGCAATAAACAAAGCGTGAGCACACTTAGCAGCTCGTTTGATGTTGTCTGACGGACGATGATGGTAAACATAAACATCTATTATTCCCCCGAATCTACGTACAACTCACAAGCTACACATGCCTGTGTTAGGGTTTGCGCACAGGTCCGTTTCTATTCCTAACCTATCAAATTAAAAATCTACTGTATCGGAACTCGCCCTCACTGTACAATGCCGACTGAGAATAGCATCACCCCAAATCTACACGTGCTTCAGTGTTGTAAAAAGAAACGAGGGGATTTTATCCAGATATGGGCATCTGCGAATGCAACATCTTGCACTGGCATTCGACAATACGGCTAACAAGCGTGATGAGTATGAAAATATCCCCCAATATGGGTAGGCCCATGTCCAGCAGTGGGTGGTTGTGGCTATTAATGTGTAATATGAATTTGAGGACAATAATGGCTAGCATGAACAAAAGTATCACGTCCGGTACGGCGATCAGACTGATAAGGCCGTTAGGTACTCAAAATACGATACAGTTCATGTCTATCTGACTCCGAGAATGCCCCTAGATATGTGCCGGCCATACATTCTGCATCACAGGTAATTTACCGGCGAGAAATTAATTTGGCCGTACCTGAATGGCCCGCTGCTTGAATACGATCCGTTAATCGAAATTGCAATCAGCGGTGGATCAGGCAGCAAAGCCAGGATATCTACCGATAGTCAATATAGTAGGTATAGAGTATAGAATATATCGGGCTGTATCTGCTATTTCAATTACGAGCTAGTAGATAGCCAGGCTAAATTATTCTGTCTGTGTCGAATTCTCAGTGGGATTACGGGGAGCAGGGAGAAATTATGAATTAAAAGTATACGTAGAATAGGCGTTCAGCTCTTATTTTTATGTACAGACCTATGCTGAATTGCAACACATACTTTCAACCTCATGATTAGAAAAAAAAAACGCAATGAACGTGTGTTGTATGTAGTCAAATGACTTTCGTTTGGTACCTATTTAAATTTGGGAACATAGGGCTACACTTTTGAAGTTTAGATATTACCGACCGAGCTCAATGTAACAAAACTGTTTTAATCACTTTACCGGGTCGATCACTAAAAGCTTTAGTGATTTTTTTGGAAAATGAAATCTAGCTAGATCGATCTATCGGCTCCGAAACTCCCTAGAGTCGACGCATGAAAATCATTGGAACTATTTTCAAGACCCCGATTTGCTGATTTACAGATACCTCCTTCATAAGTAGGTACAAATACATAGTTACTTATCTACAGGTGCAAGCAAGTAAAACACATCGGATGCACAGCCCACAGCCTCCAAGTACACGCCTATAGCAGCTGTAGTGTTGACAGACGGCATTCCTGTCGAGTTGACTGAGCACACCTGTGGTCCGGGATGAAGATTACCCAACCACCCACGGCATACGGCAAACATACACAGATTACATTTGTTCGGGACTCAAACAGAACGAGGCTTAGAGGTCATGGTCGCAAGATGTTGTGAATAGCATTTTTGAGATAGGAAACTGGTTGGAGGCGAAGAGGGACCGGGCTGACGACTTGTTTTAGAATGAAGTTGGTTATGAAAGTAGCTATTTAAGAAAGTACTACTTATAATACAATTTATAGTCATTGTTAGTTAAGTTTCCTATCTAAACCTATATAAGGTGTAAAAATATTAGCTGCAAATATTTTAAGGGCTGAATCACTTCATGAAACAGAACAACTTTCCCAAAGAAACGTAGGTCGAAATATGATAAAAAATTTCGCCTCCCATAGAAATCGACTTGGTAGGTTGGTAATTTTGTACGGGAGGTCCATATTTTTTTTCATATTTCGACCTATGTTACTTGCGAGAAGCTGTTCAGTTTGATAGGCTAGTGCACCTACCCACCCAAATTGCTATTTATTTAGTGAAATACCTTAATATATAAAGCGGGATAGAAAGAAAGTTGGTATCTATGAGTACCACGCCATGCAATTAACTTTGCTTATTCCTTACCGTATGCTTGTTTGTCAGTGTTGGATAAAAAACTAGACACTGGGAAACTACTTGCACGCTTGCCAAGTATCCATTCCCCCCAGTCTCCCCAACTGGCCACCCTGTGTCGACTGAATGAGAGCTATACGGTGTAACGAAAACGTCGATCGAACGGTCGGTCGAACGATCGTGTGATCAGACCATGAAACTGAACAACTTTTACTATGGGGGCTATGGTGGGAAACCAAACAATTTTTTTTCTAGTTCCCATACGAAATCAGTCAGCTGATCGGGAATTTCGTATGGAAGGTCGAAAAAAATTTCACGTTTACCAACAAAGCCCCCATAGAAAAAGTTGTTTAGTTTCATGGTCTGAACACGCCTGCAAAGTTTTCTTTACACCATCTCTTACACCCCGTAGAGCCGTAGCCATAATGGTTGCGACTTGAGCTTCAGCGGGTAATTAGAGGATTATTTCTACACCTAGGCGCCATTATAATACAGATAGGTATAACCTGTGTAGTTGTGTAGAGACATAGTACCTACTTAACGAAGTACAAATGAGAAAAATGTAAAGACACCATAGCGCTAGCTTAACACAATAAATACCGTTTCGTTTGCCAGTTGTATAAAAAACTGGAAACTTCACGTACTTTAGCTTAGCATCCGATCCTTCGATCCTCCCCCTCTCCAATTAGTGGCCGTCTGTGGCCGTGGCTAGTTGTGAATGAGAGCCATGGTCATGAATGGTCTCTGAGACTCGCCACGAGTGTCAATAGGCTCCTGCGAGTTGGTAATTGGTGGCGGTTAGGCGCCCGACGTGCCGGAGTAATTATCGTGGCTCAGACGCCGAATGGTTAGATAGTTGCTGGGTGCACTGTGCAGACTAGGCCGAGAGCTTGCAGACAGAAGGTTTCAAAAGAGTAAAACGAGTAGGGTGCTTTTGCTAGCCCCTCAGCTAAGTAAAAGTAGCCCTATACATATGAAAATAAAACTAATTAATATCTAGCCAGCAGCAGGTATCATCTATATTTACGTACTGTTCCTAAATACATCCGTGGTTCGAACTGATTTTTCCAAGGTGAATGAGGCTGAAAGACGAACATATATATTAGTCTGCTTTTTTATTGTCCTTTCTAGGAAGCCGCTAAGAATATTACCAATCTTACTTCCTCTCTTTCTCTCTTCGTGTGGGACACTGAGTCACCCAACGACTCAATGAGCCCTAGTATCAGAATGTTTCAACCGCCTCCACAAGTAGCAGGCTTCTGACAAAGTTGTATGTAACCACCGCCGTCTAAGTACCTAATCATAGACGGCAACCGTAACTGCCTCTTAAAAAGTTTTACGAGTTTTATCTCTACTCGATGAGATAGTTATAAAGTCTACTCCTAGTCTAACAGGAATTGAAGCTGGAATTGTTGTTCGGGGGGCCAACAGGCCATGTAATTAAGTGTCCTTGTCCCTTTGTTTCAAAGGACCTTTGTTTGGGATCATACATGTTATGCCAAGCGGGCTTTGATGGATTGCATTCGATAATCATTTATGTATAGGGTGGAATGAGATTGCACTTATGTCTATCTATTAGGTATATGTAAGTACGTAGTATATAGTAACGCTAAACCATGTGTAGTCTAGATAATACCTAAAGCAGATGGGTAATCCTGTAATGTGCTAGGTACAATGTGTGTTATTAGCACTTGAGGCTTTAGGGATTGGTGCATATTTCATTCTATACAGGGTTATTTTATAGTCAATGCACAAAGGTGTCTCTACTTATGATTCTGGACAACTTATACTATGGGACCACCCTCGAAATCGCACAAAAAAAAGTGTTCCATACATTTTTACCGAGTAGATGTAAATTTACCTATGGATCATCAAATTTTTTTTGCGATTTCACAGTTGTCCCATAGTAAAAGTCACGCAGAAACATGGGCAGAAACACCCTACAAAGTTTGGTAAGATTATATGGTAGAGCTAGTGCGATCTACGTCCTTACTTGTGTTTGTCAAGGAAGTTATTCTTCACTTGGCACTATACGTACACTACATATACATACATATATCACGCCTTTATCCCTTGCGGAGTGGGCAGAGCGTTAACGGCTGTAAGAATACGGTTGCTACCGCCACGTCTGACATTTTTGAGGATTGTTTTCCAAGGTAGTTTCAGAAAACATGTGTAACACTATAGTGGTAGGTGACGTACACTACACTTGCCAATATATTATTTAAACATAATTTGGTATATGGAGTACGTAATTATAGGAACTATGTGGTCTAGCAGCAAAAAAGAACTCGAAACCTTGGAAGTTTAGTCGAAGTTGGTAGATACTACATTCACTACTGTTCACTGCCACTTATGTTTAACTAATGTTCACTACAATTGAAAAGTTTCCTATTATAGTAATAAAATCTGGACAAGACGAAGAGGATATCATTAAAAGGACTCGTTACCACGCATAGAACACCGCGAACAAAAGACTGGGTGACATTTGATCTACATGACGACAAAGGCCAAGTGAAGTCGGTGCATTTCCGTCTTGGTCTTGAGACTCAAGGCGCTATAGAATTACCTACGTTCTACGTTATTTTGGTCTTAAGACGTAAAAGATCTTCACACACACACACACACACACACACACACACACACACACACACCAAACACACACACACACACACACACACACACAGACACACACACACACACACAAACACACACACACACACACAAATCACGCCTTTATACCTAGCGGGGTAGGCAGAGCGGTTACAAAACGACCGTAAAATTACGGTCGTTATCGCCACGTCTGACAAATGTTTGAGGGTCGTTTCAGATAAATCGTGCATCACTAGAGCGACAGGTTGTCAGCCTGTTACCTAAAATATAGACATGGAACCCTCGAGTCCCTTAGTCGGTTTCTACGACACCTACGGGAAAGAAATGGGGTGATGTTATTCTAAGCCGGAATCACACGGCAAAAGATCTTGAGAAACGTTAAAAACATACATACATACACAACACACATTTCACGCTTTTATCCCTTGCGGGGAAGACAGAGCAGCTGCCTGCAGTACTAGCCGTGTAAGTACGGTCGCTATAGCCGCGTCTGATAAAACACTTGCGAGTCGTTTCCAAAAAAATGTGTAGTGACAGGTTGTCAGCCTGTCGCCTTAAACTGTGATATGCAACCCTCGTTATAAATTGGTTTTCAGTAATTCTGGAAATTATGGTTGTCTTTTAAGCATCTTCTAACTTAAAAGGTTCTAAGGGTAATTTTAGTGCTCTTACCTGATGCACTCGTTAAGGCGATTGAAGGGTTTAATAAAATGTTCATAGTTGTTCCAAAATTAACTTCCTATACTGTTTAATAGCTGTATTTACGAGATGCACAATAAATTGTCTTGGTTGTTCAATCCTGATTCAGAGCAGGCTTCATGGTTTTTTTAAACATTCGTTTTTTCGATTACAACTTTGTTGTGTTTATAATTAAATTTCTTACTTGAAACAAAACATCTTTGTGAGTCACATGCGACTGTTTAAATAATATAATCGTGATTCTTTAAACGGTGACGGTACAGGAGACAAAAATAGAACTGTGGATGAATAAAACAATGAATAATAATACAGAAGCCGCTGTCTTCAAAAACATTGATATTCTTTTGGGCCTACAGTTATGCCACCCTAACAAGCCCCAATTTATTCCGTTCTAAAGGAACGCCTAGTGGCTGCACCCACTGTAAGTTATTTTCCCATGGGAACAAGTTGTTTTCCCGACAGGTGTTATACATAGGTATAATATAAACCTTCGTCTTGAATCACTCTATCCATTAAAAAAACTTCATCACAATTTTGATTTAAGCATACATACATACAGACGCGAAAAGTGTGCTTTATACTTATAGTGAAGACCTACAAAGGAAAATAGATCTTGTGTAGCATCATAGATCCGGCTGCTGTCAAAAGGAGCTTTTTCAATTGGCTCAGCAGGGTTGTGGTTTTTATATTTTCATGTTCATGAGACACTCGCGATTCTATCTGTCCAGTCACTGGCGCCAGTGCAAGTCCAAATAAAGGGAGGCGCGACAGTCAGTTGCTTTTGAATTCCTGTGCGTATTACTCAGAATTGCAGTGCACTACACAGTGCACGTGACGGATAAGGCACGTTGCTGGTCAATTGCAATAGAACTACTCGATAGAGGAAATACGAGATTGCCTCACGCGGGACTTTCCCACGGAACGTGTCCCTGTCTAGTTGCGACGGAAGTTTCTTTTTCCAAATGAAAAGTAGCTTACTACAATTCTATAAGAAAGAATAGGTACTTCCAGTAGATCTGAGGACGAACTGAAAGACAGCCTACGTGCTCCGGTCAACGAAAATTTATCAATCAAATTATGAGCAAATGTAAGAACGTGTTAGAATCCCACAACAAGAGCCATTCAAAACGTTCTTTATGATAAGATGGAAGAAAGAACATTTCAAGCATCAAGTAATTTTGATCGTCTAGTCTAGCAAGCCGGTTGTTCAAGATTTTATTGCAGTAGGTTGAATCAACAGCTAAATGGTAGTAGAAAATAAAAACAAGAATCCCAATGATATTTTCTTCCCTACCCCTAGTAACCACTATTCTCGGACACGAGTGCCTACAGATTTCTTTATCTTTATGAAAACGCATGTAAATTGGTGTCTGTCTACATGACGTATCACATATCTCGTAAAAACCTACAGACAGAAGAAGACAATCCAAAAAAGTGTTTTTACACAACTGAAAATTAAAACTCGTAAGTGCCATCTCATACAGTTAAATCCCAGTTTTATAAGTAGAGGTGTGATTTTACTGCTGTCGATATATATCACGGCGCATGTAATTATCAGTCGACAGACTACAGGTTTAGAAACAAACAACAATTAACTGGCGACTACCGACACCTATTACGGTCAAACCATTTTGAGTCCATTGCTTGATTCACAGTCAATTTTCTTGTGTCGAAACTTCGAAGTCGCAATCAGCATAATATCGAAGTCGCCATAAGCACAGAATAGGGAACAAACTAGCAAGATTTACATAAAGTTGTTTATTGGCCGTATAAGTGGCCCGTTCTTATTCCAGTGAAAGCCGCGCATTGTGCTGCGCAGACGCAGAAGCCTGTTGCAACAGTGGCGGAAGCGAGCTGACCGACTTGCCTCACTCGCCAATCGAACTATTGTGGAATCAGCAAGTACTTACCATTGCAACATCTGTAACTGTTGAGAACAAAAGATACTCAGATCATAACCAATACAGATTAACGGCAAAAACTGCTGGATGCTACACGCATTACGCGCTTTCAGATGAAACAAAAACATCAGGTGAAAATGAACACCCGTCGCGTTGGTGTATAGTTTCGCCCCATTTCTACCAGTGCGTACCAAGCGTAGTAAATAAAACTGTACGGTAAACATCTACCAATAGGAGGATGCCTCACATCTCTTAAGATAATCACAGTGTATCTGTGATAGGATTGCAATAAATGTTTGAAATTGAAATGAAGTCCTGCAGAAGATTTTTGACCGTGCCGTTTTGATGTCGACGCGCTTGCCTTCGATATATTCACGTCGGAATGCCGTCCGTCTGCAAGAGCGCTAAGCTTCATCTCATCCTTCGAACCAATTCGGTCGATTTCTTAACATCTGCAGTTTTGCCTCTCACCGTAGCTCTCACCACATAAATGAATCTTAAAATTGAGTACGCATCACATAAGCTGTGGAACCCGTTGTGTGTATAACTGCAATTCAAATGATACCGTTTCACAAGCAGAGTTTACAACGCAAGCTTTTAAACTTATGTCGGCTTTTAGGCAATTAAACTCGGGATATGACTTTAGTTGGTAGGCAACGGGCAAAATTAGATTTTCCTGGAATTTCTTGATTTCTCAAATTAAGTCTAGGATGAATAGTTTCCTGCAAACGAACAGGTTGACATGTTTACATTATAATTATATTCTATAGGTGCTTACGAATACCACATTTGTTGTGATAACTATTTAGATATGATGTTTTGTTTTCCTCTGATGGCGAACTTCGTCAGGGGAATTTCACGGGACGTTTTTGCGCAGTAAAAAACAGGATAGTGAACGAGAATGGATTTTTTGAGTTGTTTTTTGTATGACAAAAGGAAGGCGGTAGAAAATTTGAAGCGAAATACTCTACGAAAACTGAAGGATAATATTATACGCTGGTCTCTGCTATGCAGTTTAAACTTTGTACCTACACCAAGCAAACTGGCAACAAGTGAATGAGTGTTATGTTAAGTAAGTCGTGACTATTGACAAGTTGAAAGTCCTCGCACGAAGCGGGCTTCGTCTGGAATATCCCGAGTGTGAATCAGTGCGTGACTTTGTCAACCACGCGTGCGCTGGCGCATCCGTAGAGTACCTACCTACAGGACATATGGTCGGACAACAATAGCTGATGTCATAAAAAACGTGATACGATTCGAGGACGTTCATATGGATTTATGTGGCACAGCCGCACATTTTAATACCCGAGCCGGTTTGTTTCAAGGAAAAGGAATGCGTTGAATGGGGCCGTTGCCGCTGCCATTGATTGTTAAAACGTTTTTTTTTTTCTCCGAGCACAAGCACAAATCACCGGAACGACGAGTTTTGGTGGTCTTGTTTTTGGAAGTTTTTCTTTGTGGTTCCTAAGAGACCAGCCGCTCAAAAGTTACAGGTTTATATTTACGTACACTCGTTTTTGCGCCATTTTGTAGATGGTACCATAGTAAGTTCTTCACGTGTTGATAACTCAGACCAATGCTAGGAACGGACCATGTATGGGTATCATTCATCTAGAGTTGCTTGCACAATTTCTGCAGAGGTGATGACGTAATCGCCGTCTCGAGTCTCGCCATTTAATAATCATTAATTGACCGACACTCGAGCAAATAGGTACTGCTGTAGATGCTCTTGAACATGATATGCTCAATGACTTGAGTCACTGCACATTGATCTTTGCCATCTGTAAATCATCTGGTACCTAGGTAAATGTTTGAATAAATTGTGTAGGTAATACTTGGAAAAACATCGCATTCTTTTACAATCTACGGAAGAAATATTAATGGGATTCTAAGCAAAATATTTGAGTGGTGACACCACAGCTAGATTTTATTGATAAGCAATATTATGCTGGGAAATTCCAACACGCAAAACCGCACAAGAAACCAAATTTGGAGTCATTACTTTACCTACCTATTGCTAATTTATGCTTACACATAAAAATAATACTTAAGCCATCATAAACATTTTATGATCGATGACTAAAACCAATGCATTATGTAGCTTTACAAACAAATATCGCAATAACTTATTACGACTTACTATAAATAAAGTGCATCCAACCCTAATGTCCATTTTTTCCACAGTATTTTTCTGTTTCTGTTGCTGCCGTAAGATGCCGGCTTAGAATAGCATCACCCCCCATCCTTTCCGCGGGTGTCGTAAGAGGCGACTAAGGGACTCGAGAGTATTGGTGTATTACAATTTTTAGGCGACAGCCTGACAACTTGTCACTATAGTGAGTGACACATGTTTTCTGAAACAACCTTGTTTTCCAATACTCAAAAAATGTCAGACGTGCGTGGCGATAGCGACCGTATTATTACCGCTCTGCCTACCCCTATCTTTCTGTTATATTCTAGCTTTTCCTCTTGTGTATCTAGTGAATATAGCGAACTAGTCTAACTACTACCTACTAGCAAATCCGAACTTAGGCTAGTGACTGTACTGTGTACTTTACCCTATTGGAATGGAATGTGCTCATTTGATAGTCGGTTATCGAATGACCCGCCTGATAGCACGGAATGCAAACGGCCATACGGCTACGGCCAACGAACACACAGACCAATAGACGGCAATTCTAAAGGAGTATACTTTCTAGCAGACATAGTCTTCCTTCCTTATTCACAACCACTGGCTGGCTAATCAGCATGAACTATGAACGCGTTAAGAAGAAACCGCACTATGATGACTGCACTGCAGTGGAATGTCAATATTTTGCAGTACTTTATTAGACATAGAAATATACTTATCAGAAATATCAGATTTAAACTAATATTATATAATCAGATTCATGTAGATCTTAAACGTCAGTAGGAGATTTAATTCAAATCGGTCAGAATCTGATGATTTTGCTTTTAAATCTGCTAAAGTTTTGTTATTTATCTCATAATATTCTGCAAAATACGTTTTTCTGCAGTGAAGTCGTAGTCCGGTTCCTACGATTTTGGCCCCGGGACCATCAAATCTACGCCAGTCGGCTTGGTGGGGTGCTAGAGGGCTCACCCGGCAATTCATCCTTGGGGCGAGACTGGGCCCAGGAGTTGTTATGGGAAGAACGGATCGGACTGAATACGAACAGTACGTGCCAGGAATTGCCAAAAAAGGGCACAAATGAGGGACCTCCGCGACCCGGCCGGCGGGGACGTTGTGGAGTGTGATCTAAGTACCTACTTGCAATGGCTGCAGCGGCGGCTTGGGTGATTCTAAAAGCTATACCCTGCTCCCGACTTGGGCATTTTAGCGTGTAGACCGATTGACACTTTAGGCGTCTAGTAACCCGTGTAGTCCTTGTTTGCGACACAAAGGGAGCTCGTGTTACCTACATTCTACATGCAATGTACTCGGGTCCTGTTTACCTTCGCTACGTGTGCAAACTGAGATACGAAGCAGCTGTGTTGATAATATCATCTATTTTTGCACGCGAAATCGATACTAACAAAACAGGGGTAGACATAAATAAACTAAATTAAAGGATCGAATGTACTGGACCTAAAATGATGACGTAAGAAAGACCCATTAATTTGTTGATGAGTAACTCGAATGAGTAAGACCGTAATCATCTCATGCCGGAATGTTTTATGCTACCCTTATCAATCACATGTCAAAGCGAACCGGATGCCCTATTGTAATGTTTCCAAAAACTGACCGATCACCCTATCACAGCGACGAATGACGCGCTGATATCCCAAAGGGTACCCTACATTTCGGATATCTATTCTTCAGTATAATATACTCTTCTGTTTTCTGGGTTCCGTAACCAAAGTGTCAAACGGGACCCTATTGCTGAGACTTCGCCGTCGTTCGTCTGTTCGTCTTTCACTAGGTGTGTCTCATAAACTGTGACAGGCAGTTGAAACTTTCACAGATAATGTATTAATTCTATTGTCTTTGTCGCTAAAACAACAAACGTGAAAAAAAAACATAACTAAAATTTAAGGAGGCTCCCTTAAAATATAATAAACGTGTTTTTATTGTCATTTTTATGAATAGTAGGGAACCTTTGGTGCGCGAGTCCGACTTACGTTTAGCGATTTTTTAGATTAACCGTATCGGGTTTTACGCGCACCCAAATAAACGATAAAATAAACAGAGCCGATAGAGATATGACAGCTTAGCGCCGGGCGATCGTCGATAAATAGTTATTTTGTGAATAAATCGGCGTCTCTTTGCCATAAATCGCGGCTGTGTAGCTGTGTAGGCAGCGATGAAAGGTTAGCTGGAACTTGGCTGGAACGCGGGTAGGAGTGCCGAGTACAGCGTGAGTCATGCGCAGGCACCCACTTCTAATGGTCGCGCTGGATTCTATTCAGCAGATGGCGCCACTGGACTCGATTCTACGGAACATTTTTAAATCGAACAAAATAATAAATAATCTAATATAGAAATTTAATTAATAATTACCTATTAGCAAGTAATTCCGTTTCAAGAGTACGTCACACACTTTCAGCCGATTTGAATAAACAACTCTACAATAGTCTTGATATGTTATTTTAGAGGTGAATCTAGGTATATTTCTGAAGCAAGCCGATAGCATGAAAGGAAATGAGCAAGATTGGCCCAAAAAAGTTAAAGACTCCTTTTTCAATATGTATTATTGTGAAGCAATAAGCTATAAAATAGACAAACTTATAAAAAAACATGGAAAACGTTTGCGATAAAAAATATCTGTCTATTCGAGATATCCAGTAGAATCGAGTTCACTGTTTGTATCCTTTCATGGAATCCCGTTTTGTTGGATAACTGCGGCAGTCATCCAGTGAAATATACGAGATATGAAAGCAAAATGAAAGAGTGACAACATGGCAAAGTTGTCCGAAATGCAGATTTCGTTTACTTGTTTTAACTCTTTGACACAGACAAAAGTTTGTAGAAATCCATACTTGGTTCACAGCAAATCAAGTCTTTTAAATCAACATCAATTAATTCAGCTTTTCAGGCATAAAACCATTATGCAGATGCCTCTAGACATATTATGGTTAATCTAGTTAATTCTCGTTCCCACGCTCAACAATTTATAGTCAGATTAAAACAAGTCTAGTTCTATTGCTGGAAACAAAGAAACCAGAATGATTATACGACCTACCTCACCTCTCACCATACAAGTCAGACAACTCATCAAGAACATTTTCTATTAACTTGTCAGACCACACCCGGAGATAGGTTCACTGCAGACCTGGCTAACGATGTCACGCTACTCTCAGGAGTGTAAAGTTAGTTATAAATGTTATAATAATGTGTGGGCTCGTCTGTTCTTAATTCAAAGGCGGTTCGTTATGGTTGCGTCGCCGGCGCGGGCGCCGCGATTTGCAACGCAGGCAGGGATGTAACTAGGGTTAAAAAGGGCCTAATTTAACTTTTTGTTTAGGGCATGCTACGAGCAAAATATGATGTCGTGCCATAACATAAACCTATTGAGCAAGCGCTACGAGAACTGCAGCAAGCGCTACAAGAATTTTAAGCACTGTTAGATAAAACAAGTGATACGTAAATCATAAAGATAGGCGCAAAAGAATTCGGCGTAAATTCCCAAATCGTAGTCTATCACATAAAAAAGTACATAAAAAAAGATAGCACGGTTACAGGATTATGTTATGACAAATATAGGTAGGTATCCGTTTAAACTATATTTTATCGAAAATAACTACGTACACTTGTAATAAAATGATTAGAGCCACATTAAAGAGAAAACACTGTAAGTAATGAGATTTGGCAAAACACAGGCGCAAGATAAGCTACAAATACTTGTGTCTCTAGGGGGCCCAGCATGTTAAGGGCCTCCAATGTACCTTAAAACGGCCCATTGCAGCCCAGGCGTGTAATTGCATCGCAAGTTGCCCGGCGCGTGGGCGTAGAATACCCTTCGAGGCTTACGCCTTCGCGAAAACGCGACGCCTGAAGTGTGGACAGAGGAGCCTTTGACCCGGTGGCAGCCAGCTTTGTAAATATACGAGATTACAGAGTGGGCGTCGAATAAATAACAGATATATTCGAGCTCCCTAGCAGAAAATTTATACAAAGAGAATAATACGAGGCCCCGCATGTAAATTAAATTAAGTAAATTAAATTAAATAAATAATGAAATGAAATACATTTTTCGTTTTGTATGGGAAATGAGAATTGTTCATATTTTCTTCTCGTAATTATATTTCAAAATAAGAAAATAATAGAGGCATGGCCTCAGTAAGTAGGCCTTAATAAGGTTTTTTTTATATAGTGTTGGTCTCTATGTTTTCGGCCCCGGGGCCTTCAAAAGTACGCCGGACGGCTTGGTGGGGAGCGAGGGCTCACCCGGAATAATTAATTGGTTGTTCAAACAACCAGCCCAATCACGCCCTTGGGGTGAGGCTAGGCTTAGGAGTTGTTCTGGGAAGAACGGATCGGACTGAATAAGGTTAGTACTCGGGAAGAAAAGAGGGGAATACGTTTACTCGTACGTATGAAAACCCGACAGACACAAGGATAGCTCTTAATTCAATGATACTTCATTGCATATCATAATTGTTTTAGTTAAAACAATTATCATAATATCACATCACAACTGGCTCTACTCTCGAAAATTCGTAACCGATGTGTCTCCTTTCGAGAGAAATGCTTTAGGTATGTTATATTCCATACAACCACATACCTATTACTTACGTAATGTATCTAGTAAGAAATTTCACGCGTTGAGAACCTACATATTAGTGTTATTAATAGAATGCAATTAGATTAGCTATTACGGGCTAGGCAGGCCCGCGAGGCCAGCGGGGTTAAAGTGTGGTAACTGGTTCAACGCTTAACTGTGATTAAAGTTTTATTTTAGAACCTACCTAACGTCTATTACTTAACAAACTTTTTTTTTCTTCAAATTATTAGCTTACAAATGATAATGCCAAAATACACCGTGTTTCGGAGAAAATGTATTACATTAGACACTTTTTTTGGGCATTGCACTAAGTAACTTTCAGCATGGACCAGTATTTATTGGTCCATGCTTTCAGTATGGGGCCAGTGCTGTTTTTTTTACGTCCCATACAAAATTCGGTTTAAAGTTTTCCAGCTCTGGTCCTATTATGAAAATTTTTAAACGATGCCCTAAACAACATGTCCAATTTTATGCATTTTGTTACTAACGTGGTCTTTTAGCTTGTTAAGATACTAGCAAACTACGTACTTTACGTGTAACTGCTTGATTGGTAAGAAAATACTTTTTTATTGCAATAATTTTATGTCCTTACTACTACACAAGACATTTCAAAAACGACTAGTTACAATGTAGGTAAGTACTACAAACAAATTAATATTGTAATGAAACAGGAAAAGTATGCCTGTTTGAAAACAAGCTTAAGTGAAACAAGTAAGTGCACTTATATCGCAGTAACTGCGTCAGTTTACTTTGAATATAATGCTGTATAATCTGTATTTTCTAGACTAGAAAGTATTGCAACTTTACAATTGGACTCTTTATGATTTCAATTAAAATTAAATGTTGGCACTACTTCGTTTCCTTACGACTCTATGTCAACGATACGCCGTTACTTTACTTTATACAATCGTTGTTGTACGGAGAATTACGGAGTACGGTTAAACTATGGCCGTTCTAATAGGCCATATTTGACAGCTGTCACATATACTAACTAATGGAAATATCAACAATGAAAAATAGACCTTATGTCATAGCATTAGCGTGATTTTGACAGCTGTCAAATATGGCCTATTCGAACGGCCATATTAGGGAGAAAGGTCTAGAGGATGTCAAAAAGATTAAGGTGGGAAAATAGGTTTCCGGATTTGTCCGGCGTGAATTTTTCTAACCTTATTTTGTTTTTCACGAAGTTTCTCAAAGTGAGTATACGAACGAATGCATATAACCATTCACAAACAAAAAATAAGTGCAAAATCCTCATCATTTGGTGGTGTTTATTTAGCATATGTTCGATAATTCTGTCTGATGCAGGTTATGAGGTCGAATTCAAGGTGACTTTCAAATATTTTGTGGCTTAGGACTAAACGTGCGTAGGACTCTACAAAAATAAAAAATATATATATATGGGCGTATCCGACACGCCTTCGGTCGGCTTACAAGTAATTCTTAAGGATAGCATACCTTGCCGTGTGGTGCCGGCTTAGAATAGCATCACCCCATTTCCGCCCGTGGGTGTCGTAAAAGGCGACAAAGGGATGAATCCAGGCAACGGGCAGCAGCGTTTCCGGTGAATATATACAATATCTTACACAGCGCTCGCCAATCCGCCTGCCAACGGTGGTAAGTATGGCAATACCCGCCTATTGAGGCCCATGTCCAGCCGTGGACTTTTGTGGCTGTAGAATCAGTATAGCATACCTACCTACCTAATTAAAAATATTGGTTAACGATTGTGAAATCCTATGATTGCAATATCATTGAATGGATTATTATGCTCTATTTGTTTTACATTAGTACACGTGCGTTTAAAACAACATTTACTTTACCTGCCCCTTCACCGGATCGACAACGAGCGATTAGTTCCTAGTTGTAACTAGAATTAAACACACCAAGCAGTTGTACCATATTTTACAGTACCTAGTTGGTAACTTGTTATACAGGGTGTAAGAGACGGCGTGATCAGACCATGAAACTGAACAACTTTTTCTCTGGGGGCTATGTTGGGAAACGAAAAAATGTTTTCGAGTTTCCATACAAAGTCAGTCAGCTGATCGGGAGTTTTGTATGGAAGGTCGAATTTTTTTTTATGTTCACGAACATAGCCGCCATAGAAAAAATTGTTTAGTTTCATGGACTGATCACGCCTGCAGAGTATTCGTTACACCGTCTCTTACACCCTGTATATATTACATTAATTTAGGAAAGGCACTAAAATACTCTCTCATTCATTCGTAACATGAGAGACATCGATCGACGAGCGACAGTCCAACAGTCAACAGTCTTGCGAGTACAAAGTGACACTGAATTATGATAAATCGAACCGGAAGGGCAACGGCAGCGACACTAGCGCCGTTCAGTGAAAAAAAAATGCTGCCTGAATACGCTATCTTGCCGGAATCTGATGATGATGATCTCTCCAACCGATTTCGGCCATGGCCACCACTTCGACTCCTAATCAGATCGGCGCTGATGCGCCCGGAGATGGCTATTGTAACCAATTTCGGCAGTAAACTACCGTGCACAGTATGGACACGTGAGTTTGCCATTTACATAATTATAGTTAATGGCGACGTGTGGACGGGCCTTAAACTCATCGCGCTTAGCGTCGAGGTCTGCTTTACGCTGTTTCTCAAACTCGCGGACTTGCCTCTTAACCATCCCGCGCCATTCGGGGCGCTGTGCTGCCAGACCCTCCCACTGAGTGGGCTCAATGTTGCATCTTTTCATGTGTCAATTGTAGGTTGAAAAACCTAACTATGAATTCCGATATTTCCGACCATCACTATCGACAAAAAAAAATTTGAATCAATAAAACCTTATTAAAACTTTGCACTTTGGTTATGTATCTTAAACATGCTAAGTGGCTCGGCTTACATAGCTCATAGATGCAGATTACTGTTAATTTTATTCGTTTTAACTTAACCTTATGGTTGGATATTGTCACTGTTTGATGCCTTGATTTCCAGATGACCAGTCAGCGCGTTCAGTCAGGGATTTTTTGTTTGGGGGCGCTACTAGTCTGACGTTTTGCCTTAAATACCTCGGGTGCGGGTTGTCTCTTCTTACGTGACAGGTTACTGTTTAGTAGGTATTGATTGAATAACATCCTCTCAGCCCTGCAAGTAACGGTCTCTGCATCATCGCGTGTGAAACAAAAATGTATGAAAGGAAAAACACATTTCCCTGGACGAAACAAGATTCTCTTTTCCAGGCTTTTACGTGTCAATTATTGATAATTATTCCTTGCTTGTTACCGCCACTGCGTAAGATTATGGCGATATCTCTTGAATCTGAGCAGGCAACCGCCGCGTGATCTCCGATCGCATAGAGCCTTGCAAGGCCGTTCGGCGTCTCGACGGCGAATCATTAAGTGCTGCCTTAGCGCTGACTCACCAGGCGATAGTCACCAGCGAGATTAGAATTAGAAGGCTTAGGCCTTTGCTTGATAAGGCTACTTGTAGTCGTGGGCTGTGGGGAATTCTAGCCGCCACGTTGCGTAAGGCTAAGTACGGTTTGGTTGCGTTGCGACTACCATTAGAATAAATTTTACTTTTATGGCACGGTCTTCTTCTTTTCTTCTTCTTCTTTTCGTGTGGGACAACACCGAGTCGTCCAACGACCCGATGAACCCTAGTGTCAGAATTTTTCAACCGCCTTCTACAAGTAGCAGGCTTCTGACATGGTTGTGTAACAACCGCCGTCTAAGTGATCATAGACAGCAACCGGGACCTACAGCTTAACGTGCCATCCGAAACACGGAACCATCTTACTTACGGACAATCGGGTGGTTCAGCCCGCAATGTCCTAACCAGACTGGGAACAAATTCACAAAGTGATAAATATCAACTTTGTCAGTGACCCACCGAGAATCGAACCCGGGACCTTCTGCGTCAAAGGCAGTCGCACTACCACTGCGCCACATCGGTCGTCGGCACGGTAATACTAAGTAAAAATAAATAAATATCCGCAACTATTTACACAGCGCCATCTAGCATGCATGTTCGCGAAGCTCAATATCGGATAGTATACTTTTATTACGGTAGAAAGTACTTTATAAGATGTAAAAATATTAGCTGGAAATATTTGAAAGGGTAAATCAGCCCATGAAACTGAACAATTTTCCCCAAGAAAAATAGGTCAAAGAATGAAAAAAAATTCTAGATCTTCCATACAAATTGACTTGGTCGGTCGGTAATGTTGTATGGGACGCTCAACATTTTCTTTCATATTTCGACCTATGTTCCTTGGGGAAAGTTGTTCAGTTTCATGGGCTGATTCACCCCTTAAAATATTTGTAGCAATTTTTTTTACACCCTGTATTTTGTACTAAACCCTTTGATTACTGTCCTTCCAAAAAGGTTGTAGGTAGACCTATAGAAAAATTATATATTTCTATAGCGTCTAGTTAAAATGCCTTTAGAAATTAAAGACCCGAACTAGATTTCTAGCTCATGGCTTCTTCTTTTACAACAATGGAATATTTGGAGCGCAACCTTGTAAGGACGTTGTTTAGCTTAGCAGAAACCTCGATGAGTCATTTTTCTCTGCAGAAAATTGCAACGCGTAAAATCTCTGGTTCGTTGGCCGCAAACAGAGGTGACCTCTATCGAGCGATTGCAAAACTACTCTGTTGGTTAGTAAATCCATCTTCGTGAAAATATTCATTGGACTCAATTTTATAAGCCAGAAACTGTTTCATATTATTAAAGAGTATCACTTCATGACGTAATTTAAGTATAAGTACCTATAACTTGCAGTGTGGTGTCGGTAGCATCACTCCGTTTCTAACCGTAAGTATCGTAAAAAGCGACTAAGAGGTGAAATCCATGGAATGGACAGCAACGTTCCCTGTGGATACATACAACATCTTGCACTGTTCTCGCCAATCCGCTTGCCAAGCGCGGTAAATATGGTTATGCGGGGAATACCCTTATTTTTAGCATTGGAATCACGTAGCTGTTAAAGTTTGAAAAGTGTACCAACTCACTTAACTGAATTTCTGTAGGTATATCTCCTTACATACTTAACTATAAATAAAATTCATAAGGGATTCAACATAAAAATAGATTTACGAGAAGGTATGTTCACCACTCACTTGCTCAGGAAGAATTTTAACATCATTAAGGAGAAGTGGAAATAAATAGTTTCTTTTCCATCGCTGCATCGTGCTTCTAAATAAGATTAATGGTTTTTAGCTAAGTGCTCCAGGGTTTATTTATTTATTTCTTACGAAGTAGTAAATTTTAAATTTATCTTTTTGTACGTCAAAATCAGTCATTGAAAGAGAGAAAAATTTAGGACACATTTTTCTATTTCTTATAACAATTTTAAGAACGTAGTGTAAACGCGGGCAAAAGAATGACTGGCTTAGACCTGTTGCAACTTATTTCACCATAGTCCTTAAATATTCGGTCTATTCTTGTATTAGGTCTGGATTATTATGGTGCAATCATGAAACATTGAACAGTTTACAATGTATAAAGCGCCTACACTTTATAAGCAAAGGAACATACTTATGTATACCGATAAATGTTCATAACACAGCAGTAAAATAGTTATAAAAAATACCCTAGCGATAATATTTTCCTGCACGTACAGTACAAACGGGCGATAGTGGTCAAGGAGGAAATGTGTCAATGGTTGCCAAGTCGCTTCTGCGAATTATTGACTCAACCGTGCGCCAGCGCGGGTTTCAAACATTACATCAGTACAGTACTGACTGCAATACAGTATAGTCATAGTACAACGTACAATAATGATGTAATCATAATAGAAAGAGAATCCTGATTAGATTCAATGCAAGAATGTGGAAATTGAGTATGTAACCGAAGTAAAGGTAGTTTCGTAAGAGAGAAAATGATGTCTTATCATTATCCTTTTCAAATAACCCTATATAGGATGGGGAAAGTTTTGGACTAATTATGTCTCAAGTATCGGTACACAGGCCCTTTCCTCCATTATGTAACAAAACTATTTTTTTATGGAAACTAGTAGTAGTTCCCATAGTGCAAATGTTAATCATATCAGAAAACCGCGTCGATAGTATTTTAGTGGTGGGTGTATGGTGCTGCTATCCGTTCTGATAACGCATTATCACTCATAGCAACTAAAAACACATAAAATTTTGTGGTTACACATTCACCGAAACGTTACAAATTAACAGAGAATGTTACGTTTCTTATGAGAAAATTGTCTAGAAAGGTTATTTAGCGATTAGAAACAAAATATATTTTTTTCGGCTTACAGACGATTAAAAAGAACATTGGGGATTATCCCTGGTGTCTCATCTTTCAAAAATAACAGCTCCTTCATAATAACGGACGTCGGCGATAAATAAAATTATAGACGTCGGTTACTGCTTAGCCACAAGGGATAACCAACAGGCCGTTCCAATGGTTTGACCTGAAACCATGACCCACCCGCTCAGCTAAAGTACTAATAGTGATATGGCACCTGCCTGTACGTTGGCAAGCCTGTAAATTGCTTATAATCTAGCCGATTTACTAGAAGATTTCGTAGAAGGAGTTCGTAGAAGGAGCCACAATGCATAACACTACATTTACACGAACGGTCCGATAAAACCAGCCTACTAACTGATAGCTGGCATCTGTAATGCAAGAACTCCCACTAAGAACACTTACCATAATTTCAGTCTTATAATATTCCGTTTGGATGAGCAGCACAGTTTCGGGCGGAAATGCGCTGAATCACGTCGTCTAGATTAGGGCGCGTATTAATAGCGGCCGAAAGCGTGGCGGACGCGTGCCGGCGTCTACGCTATTTCTGACCAGACGGCGGGCGCCGTACAAAACTACGTAGTATAAGGCGTTGCACATACCTGCTTGAGATGCATGAGGTGAAATGCAGTCTTACGAGCATAAAAATACGACTAGTTTAGTTTCACAAACGAATTTCGAAATAGAGGAATTGGTTTCAATTTCCGGGAAATCTGTTTCTTTTGACTTAGGTTTATTCATATTTTATTTCAGCAAAAACTACCCTCATTACGGATAAGTCTTTGAAAACGGATTCTGATACACAAGATGAAAGTAAATGATATTTTCTACTGACTTACTTTTACAAAGTTCAGAGGCAAAGCAGATATTTGAAAATTGGTTATAAAAACTAATGAATTAAAAAAAAAGTTAAAATAATTCACTCCAAAAATTAAAAGCAAATGTGTGTACTCCTCATAACACAAAAAAAACCTCTTTGATCTGCGACGCCATTGGTTCAAACGCTCGCGAGGCACTTTCTATAATGATTGTAATAAAGTGCACTACTGAAAGTCCCTAATTAGGCTCGTGTTCGGGATAAAATCTTCAAAGAGACAAAGGAATTCGTGGGGATGTGTTTGTTTTAATTGTTTGAAGACTGAATGCGTGCTAAATAGTTCGTCAATCTTTTTTGGTCTTGACTATTGCTGTTTTCGTTAAAATTGAGAATTTTTAGAGGGTTGATTTTTTGCTACTTCATTCAACGAGTACTATGAAGATTTCTTGTTAGAAATAAGTAGACCTGTTGTGATTTGTCTCTAATGTATTCGTCCTATATTATGTATAATAAAAGGTTAAATATTATGGTATAAATAACTCGATATCTCCACAGACAAGACAGAGAAACGTTCAGATTTCCGTTTGAGGTATGAAACTGTAATTATTTCAGGTTGACTGATTTATTAATTTGTGATAAAGTAAGTAAATTTTATTTATTTAATAGGATAATTTCAATCAAATAAAACAAAGAATAAATTCTTATAAGGTTTAACCCGGTATATTCTACCTTGATATTTGGGAACAATTGTATCATTACATTAAATTATCATTACTGCTACCTCGACCTACGAATATATAACAATAATATTTAGCTAAATACATATCAGAACTCACTTCTGACACTCGCACACATTCCAAACTTTAGAGTAAGAGATGCCTTTACTATATAAAAATAGTAAACAATGTAATGTAAATGAAGGAAATGTACAAGGTGTTAAGATAAGAAAAGTACTTATTTCCTTTCGAGGGACGAACCAGCTCATGAAACTGAACAACTTTCCTATTGAACATAGGTCGAAATATAAAAATGTTTTTTAGACCTCACATACAAACTGACTCAGTCGGTTAGTAGGGTATTTTTTAAAAATTTCAACCTATGTTTCTTGGGCAAAGTTGTTCAGTTTCATGTGCTGGTTCATCCTTCGAAAGGAAGTTAATACTTTTCCTAAACCGCTGCTTAATAAATGGATATTGTAAACAAAATATTATGCATATTTTTCTTTGCGTTTGAGAAATACATTATACTTGGTATAATCCTGTATGTTCAATTAATTTTTAATACATAACTATTTATGGATACTGATAGTCCTTGCTGATAGTATTGAATACTTTCAACAATCAAGTGGTATACAGTTTTTAAGTAAGCTAAGATATTCGGATCCCCAAAATATAGTCCCATACTACCCAAAATACAGAAAATAATGGGACCACCTATATGTTCTTTTCACATTATACATGCGTTGCATACACTCTTATGAAGCTTTCAATCGTATATAAGGCTCTTTCAGGAAAATACTTCCCACATCAGACAATAGTCTCGTAGTCAACTCTATACACACCTAGTTAAAGGTAAAGTGCGATTTAGGCACCTTTGAATTGCTTCTGCAAATCCTTATAAATTCAATCATTGCAACTGTGAATTTTGAATATCGTTTCATTTTGTTTGTTTCGAGATAATACCTTACCATATACAGCTAAAGCAGATTGTCGAGTGATTTTTGAACGTACATTTTTCTGGTTGTTCTGCTTGTGATGATGACATAGCATTATTGGTGTCAACTCTGACAAGACATCTCCCAGCTAATTCTTAGCTGTTTAAATCATTTTTCTAAAAAATCAAAAGCTTAAGAGACTGAAATTCAAACGAAATTTTAGCAGAAAAATATCACATACATATTGTCAAATCTCTTTAGTTTTACTAGTAACTGATGAAAATTGAAGGAATTGCTAAGAATTAGCTAAAAAATGTCTAGCAGTATTATAGCCAAAAAAAAAAAACTGTAACCAACATTGTTCTATTAACAAATAAGCTAGATAAATTAAAATTATTATATCTATTGCACATATATTTTAAGCTAGCTATGACAATTATATGACTATTGCTGCTTCTATGAATAAATGTCTTAAGTTTACGGAGTTATTCTAATGTGTATTGTATACACGTGGATGGTTATTTATTACCATAATCACTACAATAAAACATTGGTACTACATCGGCCAGTTATAATGACGTAAATATTGCACTATCAAACTATCTTTATATTTTTCTTTAAAACTAAATGTGCTAGGTACCACATTCTGCGTGCTACTTACAAAGTTTCGCGACTCTACAGAAATATTAATTACGAAATTGAAAAGGCAAAAAATATTGCAAATTTCATTATTTTCTTTGATTCTTGTCCATACTATTTAAGTATCGGTTAATTGTAATAAGATAGTTCAGGCTTTTATCAAAGCTGTTTTTATACAAAGATATGCGAATTACGTTGAAGATTCCTACGAAGAGGAAGCTTGTATCAATGAGTGCCTGATCAGATTGATGTGCAAGGTTAGTGCTGCGTTCCTTTCAAGGGATTTCATGACATTGCCAACATAAGGTTAAATGTGAGAATATGATGGAACTTCGCAGACTATTCAGACTTTGAAAGGAATGCAGCACTGTACCTAAAACATCCTGGTTGATATTAAATATATAATAGTATATATGTATATATGTGTTGTTATAGTATGTAATGTATTGTTATAGTATGTAACATTTTACTTTAAATAAAACAAGTCAAGCAAGTTTATTTGATTAGGTACTAATGTTTTTTTTCTATTTACCTACTTTTCTACTTATTAGATTTGGACATTTCTTTTAAACTAAAAGTAGAATTAATGTTTTTTTTTTATAACTTAAAAGTAAAACACGCAAACATTTAATTTTAAAACGAGCATTAAAATTTATAATAATCGTTTTTATCACTGGGTTTATTAATTACATACAATATTTTCTTATAATTTGTATAAGATTTTAGTTTTTTTATATATATTACAATCTAATTCCTTGTTAAATTGGAAGATCGTTTGTAAGATTTCTTACGCAATTCCTTTTATTTGAGAAGTGATTTTACTATATTTGGGATACCGATTCGATCATCGACCCAAAAAAAGCGACCGTTAATAAATTCTGACACTAGGGTTCATTGGGTCGTTGTATGACTTGGTGTCCCACACGAAAAGAGAGAAATAGACCCGATGAACCATATAGTAAGCTTTTTCTCGCAGGCTAGAAGTATCCCATTTTTCATTTACAAGTTATTAATTTTTACAAATTTGATAGAGATTTTTAAAAGTAGTCTTTGAAATATTTTAATTTTAAATTATACTTTGAAATATTTAATTTTTTGTTCATTAAGAGTTCAATAGTTTTCGATTTTACATTACTTTGTATGATTTTTATTGTCATCCAAAATTAAGTAGAATTTATAGTTAGTTTGGGATAGGTATTCAAGAAATGGACGATATAAAGCGTACATTTTATGTAAGCTAGATTGAGAAAATATGAAATAAATAAATAGAATATAACATAACATTTATATAATCTTATATATTACATACAAAAAGTAAAGTATATTTACAGCTGCGCAAAAAGCCACTGAAATTAGATTTCCCTTTGTAACATTAATGTGACTTTGAGACAAAAATTATCTACAAAACTAAACTAACTTATTTTGGCTTTCTGCATACATTTGAAGAAAAATAACATATAGTAGTACTGGCATAGTTTAAGTATTATAGTTATAGTTTAGTAAGCTAAATTTAGCCGTTGTTACGAGTGCCATGAGGACCCGCATCGTCAATAGAGTTGTTTGTGTTTCTGGAACAATTTTATGGATTTTAGGCCTTTTGTGAAGCGGTTTTTTTTAAGGTGTAAAGTTATCAGCAGCAAATATATTAGAGGGTGAAGCAGCCTATGAAGCTGAACAACTTTCACTAAGGAACATAGGTCGAAACAAGAAAAAAAAATTTGGACCTCCCTTACAAATTGACTTGGTCGGTCGGTAAATGGCAGGTCCCAATTTTTTTATAATATTTCCTTGGGTAAAATTGTTCAATTGGACTGGTTCACCCTTTAAAATATTAGGTGTAGCGTTTTTAAAACCTGTATTTTATCATTAACTTTTTGTTATATATGTTTATTATTATGTTGGTATTCTTTTCGAATCACGGGCCCACAGGGACCCGGTCCTTTGAGGCATGTGTGGGGCCAAAGCCAACAGCACAGAGGCCTTTTTATACCAAATTATCTAAGTGTGTGATGTGTACATCAAGCGCATACTCGCTCTGTCTGCACTGCAGAGTACACCCAGAGCCAGCACACGCCTGATGCAAGGACTATTGCAGGTGAGGGTCGGATTACTAGGGCTATGGGGAGGAATTTGCTGGACCGGTTGCTGGGCTATTGTTGAGACAACGGGACGCCTGCCAAATCAAATGTCTCAACCTTGATAATCTCGGCAGACGGTGACTCGCCGCCCGCTAGGTGGGCCTCCACTAAAGGGCTTTTGCGCATGATGCGCGGTGCCCTGGGACGCAACACTGGTGCGGGCGACTGAGGGGTGTCGAGAGGTGTACACCGCTTTCTGCGCAGAGGTCCTGGACGAGGGCCAGAACATGCACCAACTCGCGACTTACGCATGTTTCACTTCCACCCCTCGAGTCCGAACACAGGCTCGAACTCTAGCGGCCCCACTTCGACCGGCCAACTAAGGCAAGCCAAAGGTGAGAGTCCTGGCCTTGGGGTCCACTCCGGCAAGCCGGAGACGGCCAGTCTGCACTCCCCGGGGTACTCGGGTCCGTGGGGTCGCTACTCCCCAACAGCTCGTCACAAGCTGCCCTACGGGTAGCTAAGGGTGTAGAGAGGTGTGCTGCGCTTTCAAGTTCAGGGATTTCTCCCGTCAGCATTACTCGCAGCTTTATGCCTTTAACACTTCCACCCTTCGAGTTGAAAAACTCTTGCGGCTCCACTCTGCCCGGCCGGTTAAGGCAAGACAAAGGCGGGCCCCATTCCGGGACACCCAGGGTACTTCGGGTCCGTGGTGGCGCTACTAACCAACAGCTTGCCAAAGCTGCCCTTTATTATTATTATTATTATTAGCCAGACATGTCCCATATATATGTTTAAGTTATAAAAATAAAAAGCGGAAAAAAATTACGTTACCTAGGGGATTTGAACCCACGCCTTCTGTCTTGCCGGGTCAGACATGTTAGCAACTACACCATGGTCGGCTCTATCCCAGGCGGCGGAATAGTGATCCACTTGTTTCGCTCATGTATTTTAACTCTCACCTGTGCACAGTCAGGCGAGGTAGGCGCGCACCAGCGCCTTGACGGGCGCGCGGCACAGCGGACACGCCGCCAGCGCCGCGCCGCACCCGCCGCACGACACCAGGTGCCCGCAGGGGAGGAACACCACGCTCACCTACAACAAACACAAATATGTTGAGAAAAATGACCTAAAATTGCCTTTAAGGCGTACACCTAACAGCGAACGAACCGAACGAATCGAATTTCATGAATGCTTCGCACACCATCCGCGCCGACTGCACCGAAAGAATCTACCGCGCCAAAAGCTAGTTTTTATTTTCCTTTACACCTTTTGCCGCGTAATAAAGTGAGTTATGAGTGCCTCTATTAAGCCAGTGTTACTTATTTATGTATAGACAAAAATAAAGAAGCATTGCTTTATTGCACTTAACTGTCAAAGTACAAACGCATCAGCCGATACTTACAAATAAAACAATAACGAAATTTCACGGAATACAAATGATGCGGGACAAGTGTCCGGAGTGAACACGCGCTTTTATGAACACACCATTCAAATGAAGGGGCTGAAAAACAATGATGACTTTACACAATTCACTAACCTCGCTATCCATACACACTTTACACAGCCTGGCTTCCTTCAATTGTCTATTCTCTTCCTCCAACGTGAGTTTCTTTTTCACCTCCCTCCCGTCACAATCAGTTCTGCTTTCACTTGTACTAGAATCCGGCGTCTCATCTGTTCTAGAGGAATTCTGGCCGTTGCTAGACAAATTCTGTTCCGTTCTAGAGGTGTTCGGATCGGTTCTAGATTCCGAGGAGGTTCTAGAACGTCTAGGGGATCTTCGTTCTCGTATGGTTCTGTAAGGGTCTGGAGTGGACGATTGTGTGGGACTGTCGGGCGGTGACGCGCGACCGTCTGAACTTTCGTCTTGTGATGATGGAGTTAATCTATAAATGGATAAAGGGACAATTCAATTTAGAAGTCTTAGTCTTACTTCACGTCCATTTTGGACGTTTGAATAAATATCTATTACTCGATAGACTTTATTGAGTAATTGGCAATATATAATATGAAACTGAAAAACTTTCTCTAAGGAAAAAGGTCGAAATATGAAAAAAAATTGGTCCTCCTAAACAAAATTACCGACCGACTAAGTCAATTTGTATGGGAGAACTAAAAAAAACTCATATTTCGACCTATGGTTCTTAGGGAAAGTTGTTCAGTTTCGTTGCACTGTATAGTTTAAACTAGGAAACATAAAATGTTATGGTACTAAAAAGAAAATAACTAGTGTCTTAGGGAAAGTTGTTTGATTTCATTGGCTGATTCACCCCTTAAAATATTTGCAGCTAATATTTTTACACCTTATATAATTAGACATTAGAATGCTCGTGTCAAACTATTATCACACTCGCCTGCGACACTCGCATTCAAATGCCCCATATTATACGACAGTCGCATAGACTACTATTGTACTGGTCTCGCTATCAGGCAGTGAAAATGTTTAATCGTCTTCCAGTGGAGATGAAAACCATAGACAATACTAACATATTTAGAATAAGACTCAAAGAGTTGCTTCTGCTATACTTTAGATGACTTTTAAATGTATCTTATAAAATACTGTAACCAAATCTTTAAATACACCTTAAGACTACCTACTCGTCTATCCATTTTACACTTGACTATTTATTGATTTTACATATCTCATGCTCTGAAAGTAGGTCATTACTGACAAAAAACACGACCTGTAAGTTCAACATACAGGCGAGGTTTTAAAACTAAGCCTGTAAGTAATTTTAAATATGGAACTAGAAAAGGAGCCAATAGAATCGCGGCAATAAGTTAAAATCAATTTCTTCTTATTTTTATTAGGAATTGCATCCAATTAGTTGTATACGATTTTAAATTTCGAACTGGCCGCTACGAATTGTGTTGCTTGAACGCAGGAATTATATTTTTAATCTGTATTTTTATAACCTCAATAAATGAGTTTATCGAATTATTACTCAATATTACAATGACAAAATTAAGAATTACTAATATCCCTACGATCAGAAAAATGTCTACTTTATGTTAGGATACTTTTCTTTCATATTCATTCAATATTTTTCAATCATAGAAAAAAAAAGTTTAGTGGTGCAATTTGAATAGCAGACGATACAATCATAATTTATGGATCGTTTTCTTGTATTTATCGCTTTATTTTACTCTTTTTCCTTCGATATGTAAAGCAGTATACGTACCACGGATGTAACATCAATAACAACCTCGGAAAGGTACCGCCCTCGCTCCGCTCGGGCGTTAAAAAACCTCGGTTGTATTTGATAGCTTACATACCTCAGTACGTAATCTACTATTACTTTATTTTTTATTTTTTGCACTTATGTTGAATGTATTTTGAGATTAATTTTGGGAATGTATTATAGTTTGACATAGGTAATTATTTATGTAATGTAATGTTATTATAGTTTCAATGAAATTCAAACACAATGTATATTGTTCATGAATAAATATCTTAATATGCTGTGTGATGCCGGCTTAGAATAGCATCACCCCAGCTTCTTCCTGCGGGTGTCGTAAGAGGCGACTAAGGGACTCGAGAGTATTGTTGTATTACAATTTTTAGGCGACAGGCTGACAACCTGTCACTATAGCAATACACATGTTTTCTGAAACAACCTTGGAAAACAATCCTCAAAAATTTCAGACATGGCAATAGCGACCGTATTTTAACGGCCGTTATTGCTCTGCCAACCCCGCAAGGGATAAAGCCGTGATATGTGTATGTATGTACAAATATCTTGAATGTTGTACTGACCGTGTAGTAGGCGCGATTTGGCGGAGGGTTTCAGCGAGTATGTCCCGCGCGAGTCTCTGCGAGCGAGGGGACACACTCCACGCCTCCTCGTTCAGCTGCAAGTCTAGAACCGCGTCTATGAGAGCTTCTGACGAATTGAACACCATGCCTGGAAATTGAGAATGTATGTGTCGGGTTAGTCCAGAAAAATAACATCAATCAATCAATTTCAAAGCACAAAAAGTACTGCGGGCTGAACAACCCGATTGTTCTTAAGAAAGATGGTTACGTGTTTCGGATGGCACGTTAAGCCGTAGGTCCCCGTTGCTGTCTATGCTCACTTAGACGGTGGTCGTGACACTAGGGTTCATCATCGGGTCGTTGCACGATTCGGTATCCCATACGAAAAGAGAAGAGACTTCTTACTGCTCACGCATGTCGGAACGAGATAGTTTAGCTACTATTTAGGGCCTGTTCAAAAATATTTTAATACCTCCCTGTGTCCCACACGAAAATTGAGAGAGGATCTCACACGAAAACCACACGAAAGGAAGACTTGTTTCATTGTGTATCTACTGACCAGTGGAGCGCAGTCTCCGGACGATGGCCCTCCGCACTCGCGCCGCGTCCAGCCCCGCGCCCAGCGCCGCCATGGCTGCATCGCTCTCCATACAATCCGACACCTGGCGTAAATATATGCCACGATTACGAGCCTTGTAGTATTCTCTTTTTGTTTTTTTTCGATTTCTTTAAATACAGAATGTAAGAAAAATTGCTGCAAATATTTTAACGAGTGAATCAGTCCATGCACTAAACAACTTTTCCCAAGGAACACAGGTCGAAATATGAAAAAATAATTTAGGCCCCTCATACAAAATTACCAACCGAACAAGAAAATTTGTATGGGAGGTCCAAAAATGTTTCTCATATTCGACCTATGTTTCTTGGAAAAAAGTTGTTCAGTTTCATGGTCTGATTCACTCCTTAAAGTATTTGCAGCTAATATTTTTACACCTTATATGTATACTGTTTTAAAACAGGTTTGTTAGCTTGTTAGAACCGTACGCGCGGCATCGCAGAAATGCGAAAGGTGTGATCCATATATTTATTACAGAACTTAGCAGATTCAAAAGGAATATTATCAAATTCTGACTGATCAATTCTGATTTTAATTATAGGCAACGCACATGGCTAAATATGGTAACACCAGCCACATTTCGGAAAAGCGGCGCGTATGGTTTCTTTAGTTAGTCGATGACCGTTAGACGTTTAGGTTTCCCGTTTGAATCCAATAGACTTAGAATTGATGAAGCTGAGAAGATTTCTAGGATAATAAATTGTGAATTAGGTATTGTTGTTGTGAATCTGGTTCCGCGGAAGACCAGCGCTTTGAGAGTGCTGTACAAGTACTTTTAAAGAATTAGCTGAGCGGATACCTTTTTGCTACCCTTTTGTTTATTTATTTTATTATTACTGGTGTATCACTGTATTTGGTAACAAATAAAAAAAAATCTTTCTTCTTTCTTCCTTTCTAATAAAAATGCTGTAACGACTTACCTGACTTTCACTAACTGGGAAAGTAACAGTGGAATTAGTATTTCGTCTTCTAGGCGCGGCGCGGCTTTCTGTAGGAACCTGCAATTTGGAAAATTCATGATAAGAAATAAATTACTGGTATGATGGATGACAAAGGGATCTGTCATCGTAAAATTACTACTATAAATTACTACTATATACTACTAATTAAAATATGTCGATTTTTTTTTAATTTGTTGTCATTTATTAAGATTGTTTTGGGAAGATTAAAATGTTAGGAACTAAAACTGTCAAATTCTGATACGATGAGCGAGGCAACGCAACTCGCGTGCTGATTGGTCAAGCCGATGGCTTGATTGACTGTTATTTTGTTGGTTCTCCAAAGTAAACAGTCAGCAAACATTTAATAGGAAAATTATGAACCCACGTGACTTCTGACTTATACGACATGGAAAAGCAAAAAGAAAAAAAAAACAAGTGAGAGAGTTGGCAATGGGCAGCTATTCTGACCCTTCAAGAGTCTCAATCGCCCCAGCCCGCCTCCCAGCCACGCCCCCTGCAACTATACTCACCCGGGCCTTGCAGGAGTCCACGAACTGCTGTCCCTTCACTAGCAGCACGTATCCGCAGTGAGGGAACCACCTGGCGTGCTCGGCCCACGGCGCGTCGCCCGCCTCCCACCGTCCTAGCCCGCCGTCGCAGTAGAAACAGCGCACCTGGATCACAAAAACTAAATGTGACCGAGGATTACCTAAGGCTGCGTCTCCATTGAAGCGGGGCTGCGCTAAGTTAAGCTAAACGCGGCATGAATTGACCAATCATGAGCCTTAAAATCCCCGCCCCGCTTCAGCGTTGGAGACACTGGATTGGTCAATTCATGCCCCGCTCAGCTCAGCTTAGCGCAGCCCCGCTTCAGTATAGAAGCACCCTAAGGGGTGGATGGAGGTCGTAAACAATCAATTATAGAACAAAATTTTCTGATGCTTTTTGAGGGCGAAGAGGTAACACTTACAGCATACAACGATAATAGGCTTGTTTCCTGACAGGTCAAATAAGCTACTTTTTAAAACGATCTGAAACGATGAAGAATTAGAAGTATGACGTCACGCCGTAAGTATTTGGATGGCGTCAAAACACTTACTTTTGTATTAATTTTCTGTTTATTAATTCAAACTTAGAACATTTCTAAAAATGATAAATGCAGTCCGTAGTATTTTTGGACAATAGTTTTATGTGTACACCTGTTTTTTAATGACCCAGGAAACTAGCGAATTATACAACAATTTGACAACCACATACAAAATGGCAGCTTCATTGTGCTGGGTAAATGGGTAGTGAATTCTGGAGCAAACCCAGCTTTGCAATCACCTTAGGGTGAATGCTCTAAGAGGATTATGGACGCGATAGCAACCAGAACTTGTCAATAGTATGTATCTTCACAACGCCGTGAGATGACAGGCAGATTTTCGCATGTAATGGTAGACTTGTCACTGTTTAATTAATAACAGAGCCACTGGTCATCAGAGCCAGTATACAGAATAGCCAGCCTCAGCAAGACTTCAAAGAGGCTGAATATTGTCCGTAGACAATCGTTGGAAGATAAATAATCTTGAAAGCAATGCTACATAAAAAGGATACCTTGCTCCTACATAGAATACGCCTGGAGACCATAGTTACCTGGTCATCAGTGCCAGTATAGAAGAAGCCAGCCTCAGCCAGACCCCTAGGAGTCTGAGTACGATCTGCCGGCCATCTTTCGAAGGTAGATAATCTTGAAGGTAGCGCGGCAAGCGCAGAATGTCTCGCACCTCCCCCTACTACACCTAAAGACCGCCATGTGTTGCCAGCTTGCAGTAGCTGTTCGTTGTGGGTTGCCCCAGATCTGTGAAAATTGTTTGGGAAATGTTATTTTATTCTGGGTGGCAAAAAACCTCGCAAATACGTCGGAGCTTTAAATGCAGGTTTTCATTTTTAGTTTTTGTTTTATACAAAGTAGACAAAAGATTAGATTTTTTCTTAGTACCACAGAAATCATATCAGCTGGCCTTGGACTTGGCTGGCGGGATACATAGCGATGACGAAAACTCAGTACCAACATCAAATAATTTGCGATAAAACATGTATTAGCAAAAAATATTTCACAAAAATTTGTTAAAAAACGTAGCACGGATGACTTGACTATACTTAGATTCAATAATTTCGTACAGTGACATCACTTTTACTTCAGTAAGTAGGTAATTTTACACATATTTTTATTATTTATTAGTTAGCCCACTTTATCCCACTGCTGGGCAAAGGCCTCCCTCACAATCTTCCACTCCTTGCGGTCTTATACACATTGTCATTGCACCTTACACATAGACATAGGAAAATCAATTGTTCAACTTTTCTAGGTATTTAATGAATCAACGATATTGACGATTTATTCCACTATTAAAAATTATTATGAGTCATTATTTTGTACAGAACTTTGTCTTACATTTTGTCTTACACATTACTTGTACATGACGAATGACCTCCGTAAGTTTGATATAATTTCCTTGTACGTTCAAAGGCGTACATAGGACGTGACTTTAAGCCTATCATAGTAAATCATTTCCGTAGTTCTCACAAACGTAACTTTACGGAAGTCATTGATAATGTAAAAATGTACACATGAACACAAGCTATTTACGTATTAAATTACACTAACAATAAAATGTGTATTTATATTTAGAGAATGGGCAGTTCATTGAGCAGAGGCCAAGGTGCATTGTATTATTCTCAGTTGTATCGAATTTCTTGGCAATGTAGACATATTGAACTCTTAAGTCGCAATAATGTTGCGTCATCTCAAGGTTCGTTTGCTTTCTTACATTGCTAATCAAATTGCTCAGCTGATAGATTTTATTCAGGAATCAAATAGCGCTGTCTGTTTCACAGAATATATCTACAGGATGTAGCAAAAATTACTGAAAATATTTTAGACGTCCTTTATCCATATAAACTCCCATGACGTCCACATATTTTTCTTATATTGTGACGTATGTTCCTTGGGAAAAGTATGTCGTTCAGTTTAATGGGCTGGTTGACCTGTTATAATATTTTTAGTTTTTTTTACCCCATAATATTAGCGGCATTTCCGAGTGACGTATTAGGTTCGTGTTTTAGATAGCCTTTGCCTACATTTTGTTGTCACAGGATGGGTATGCAGATTCCTGCTTTTAGACTATAGTTTAGTGTCTTTATACTGCCTGCAAGGTCTTTGGTAACCAGTGCTGGCGGAATATGCATACATACACACATCGTGCCTTTAGCCCTTGCGAGGTTGCAGAGTTTTAAAGACCTTAAAATTACGATATAGTGAGTCCTGTATCAGTAGTGACACTAGTGGTACACCTATGAAACCCCCGAGTTTCTGAATCGCCTCTTACGGGAGAGAAATGTTGATCTAAGCCAGTATCTCACGGCGGAAATACAACAAAGTATTACACTCACGATTGAGGCCTTGTAGCGTCATCCGCAGGTGACTGAAGCGGCGGCGTGAATGCCGGCGGAGAAGATGACGTCACATGTATATCGTTCCCTCTCTGAGCCTCCACCAGTTCCAGCCTGGCTGCGTACGCGCATCGAGGGAAATACCTGAGGAGGTGAAGGGGTATTTTTAGTCAGTACAATCTACGCAGATAAAGAAAGCATTCCGAAATGACAACATTGTTTACAACCTAATAAAAAGTTGTATGTTATGTTATGTTATGATTTATGCTGTCATTTGGGGATCCTTTCTTTTATAACATTTGTGTACCTGCACTTACATTCAAACTTTTCAAATTTCTTATCTTTTTTTTGTGCAGGCATACATACATACATATATCACGCCTCTATCCTTTGCGGGGTAGGCAGAGCGTTAACAGCCGTAAGAATACGGTCGCTATCGCCACGTCTGACATTTTTGAGAATGTTTTCCAAAGTTGTTTAAGAAAACATGTGTATCACTATAGTGACAGGTTGTCAGCCTGTCGCCTAAAAATTGTAATAAGTACACCAATACTCTCGAGTCCCTTAGTCGCCTCTTACGACACCCACGGGAAGGATGTGGGGTGATGCTATTCTAAGCCGGCATCACACGGCATTGTGGCAGAAATTAACTGAAATGGTTTATGTGACCTAATTATAGTTTCTGTGAGCTAATTTTTGAACTTTTATGACATTTTAAAATAAAAATTAACATCAAACCTTAACACTGCTCACATTAAGATATTAAACCTGGCGAAAGTTATAAGTTGTTAAGCACTTGCAATTACTTTTACATAATTTGGATAAGTATGAAATAGTATGTACAGGGTGTAAAAACATTAGCTGCAAATATTTAAAGGGGTGAACTAGCCCATGAAGTTGAACAACTTTCCTCAAGGAACACAGGTCGAACGAAATATGAAAGAAATTTTTGGACCTCCCATACAAAATGAACCAGCCAAGTGAGTCACCTCTTTAGGCGATTCAAAAATTGTTTTCATATTTCGACCTATGCTCCTTGGGGAAAGTTGTTCAGTTTCATGGGCTGATTCACCCCTTATAATATTTGCAGCAATTTTTTTTATACCGCTATAATAAATTAGGTAGACCACAGCAATATAAGATAACAAAAGGAACTTACATTCTGTGCACAATAAGTGGATGTCCTAAGGAGCCAAAATTCCTGAACGGAGCCAGCTCCCCACCACACCAGGCACAGCGGAGCCGACCCTCACCCACATGGTAGAAACCAGCACTCACCAGGGACTCTCTTGACACTGATGGATCCTGAGCAAAGAGGACAAAAATAAGTATAAAATTATTCTCAATTCAATATTCGATTTATCAGCCTCACCACATGCTATTTCTCTACCGTAGGACTGCTGGAATAGGTTTCTTTTCAGAAATGAAATAAGTAGTACCTGTTGTGTTGTTAATCTTAATGTTATTGTCCTGTGTTTTATCTTGTGTGCAATAATACATGAAAAAATATAAAACTAAAAGTGTGCATAGACGGTCTTATCGCTAAAAGCAATCTCTTCCAGACACACTTAACGTAGATGACAACAATGCAGAAAACATAGTAGAGCATTACTGTAAGCTAAAAAATAAATACATAACAAAATTAAACTAAACAAAACAAAAGTTGGAAAAGGCTAATAAGGCTGGAAATTTTTACTTCTTCTTGGCACTGTAATCTCAACAAGCACCCCTGAAGAACGGAGATATTTGAATTTACATTTGGAGTATTCTTTGCTAAGAATTATGAAATACTGCTTATGTTTTTGGCAAATGTGAGGCAGTAGTGCAAACAAGAAACCGGACAAAGAGTGGTCAGCACATGTTGGATCCAATGGAGGTCCAAACTCTTGACCCCAAACAAGCCGAGGCGTTCCTCAGAATGGCCCAACTTGATGAGGTCAACAAAGAGGGTCAGCCACAATAATAATAAATACTACTACTTCTTGTTGTCAATGAGAAACATATTAGTTTTCATAAATTCGTATCATTACCTACTTATTTTATTATTTTACTTGTGGCTGCGCCCGCTGCAACTCATTTTCCCATGGGAATAAGGATTTTTCCCAGCCAGTATTATAAAAACCTTCATCTTGAATTACTGTATCTAT
The DNA here is from genome assembly GCA_029255805.1 of Keiferia lycopersicella. Classification (NCBI taxonomy): domain Eukaryota; kingdom Metazoa; phylum Arthropoda; class Insecta; order Lepidoptera; family Gelechiidae; genus Keiferia; species Keiferia lycopersicella. Next base: position 7,761,441 of record JARACZ010000009.1, on the reverse strand, counting down.
TTTTAAAAAACTGCTTTAAAATCCGTTGTGTAGTTAAAAAGATTTAAGCATACATAGACACGGAAAGCGACCTTGCTTTAAACTCTTTTTTTTATTGTATTAGGCACACTATGTAGTGATAACAAGTATAAAGCTATTCAACTCTATAAGATTCTTATAAGATCAAGGGGATTTACCTTTTGCACATAGATAAATAACAATGAAAGCTTAGATAAATGAACTTATTGACTCACATCCCAGTTTACAAAAGACAGCAGCCGTAATGCGTCACTCTTGTACATGTCGTCTTCATCTGTTGCACCATAATTCCCAGAGGAATCAGCAATCTCGCGAGAAACCCTCGACGCGGTCGTAGGGTACTCCCTTCCAGAGCCGCCCAGCACCAGCGGCACGTTCCCCGACAACTGAGGGTTCACCACAAACGCACAGTTCGGCTCCAAATTAATATGCCGCCTCATAACTTGGTCACCATGGTTCCACTGAGATATCTTGCCGCCGCAACTGAAACACTGCACCTCTGTACCTTCGCCAGTGTAAAAAAAACCGGCCTTCGCGATCCGTATCGGGTCTACTGGGGCCGACGTAGGCCAATTAGCGAACGTATTCAACCTATTCGTCTCAATATTCATCTTTTTATCACAACAAAACGGTACACAAGTTGAACCTAATAATCTAACACCTTACAGTAAGTAGTGTTGCTGAAATATAACTTAAATTTAAGCTGCTTTTATTGGTGTTACTAAATCTATCTGTAATTGTAATACACAGTGAAGAGGAAGGAATCAAAACAAATTATTTCGAAATGCAACACAAAATCGAAGGTCGTACGTCAATCGGCCATTTTTCTGTGGTGACTTTATTTTTTTTATATTGACTTTCGGTCATATTTTGTAAAGAGAACGAAAGCTCGACAGAATAGCCAACGTTTTATCGAAGTTTTTTTTTTTTGTGTATAGCAATAGTCAACCCTACTTTCAGGGGACATTTCTGCCAACGTCCAGTGAGGATGAAATCAAATGAGCATGAAAATGAAATTAAATAGATATATCATGAAAGCTTAAGTATATAGATAGACACTTTATATACACCTTATTCGTTAAATTTAATATACAAGAAGTATTTACAGGTAGAGGCGCTTTGTGCTCAATTAAAATATTATACAGGCTTAACGAATTAAATTTACCACATAAAAACAAAATATGGGTAATGTCGCCATTACCCAAACCACACTGACATTCACCATTGTCGCAAATCCCCAACTTGGCCAAATGCACTGGGGTGCAACAATGGCCCAACCCAACTTCATACGGGAAACGACATTTCAAAAACCACGGACGACTTTGGATGATAGGCTGAAGGTTTTTGTAGAATTTACCTTTTTCAGGATTTACCCATTTATTATTCCAATTTTGATAAAGAAAAGCTCTAGTGGATGGGAGTAAATCCTGAACATGAACCGAATTATTGTCGCTGTTGCCTTGAGAAGTTGCCAATTTGGCCAACCTATCCGCGATTTCGTTACCTTGCACTCCTGAGTGGCCAGGGATCCAAGCCAACGTAACCTTTAGATTTCGATTGTCACAAATTAGCAACTTACTCTTAATTTCAAGCGTAAGAGGAGAGACACCGTTTTTAGTCAAAGGGTTTGCTACAGACTTCAAACAACTTAAAGAATCAGACAGAATCAAAGAATTGTTGTACCCCTTCAAAATAATATAATTTATACATTCCAGTATAGCCAAAGCCTCAGCAGTGTAATTTGTCACCTCACCACAGATGGGTATTTGAAAAGTTTGAAGTAACCCGTGTTGTTATGCACGAATGCAGCACCAACACCTTCGCCCATGACAGGCTGAAGCGTTTTTGATGCATCCGTGTAAAACACCTCGGCATCAGAAAAGTTTGATTGGATAAATTGATTCACAAGAGAGTTTGCAACTATAGAATCCTTGGCAGCCCCAATGTCTAAACAAATTTTAGGTGAATATATGACAACATCATAATCTACATGAAACAACGAATGACAATGAAATGTTTTTAATGAAACCTGATATTCTGATATTTTTTCGTAGCTATTAAGTATGTGAGGAACCTCTTTATGGGCCCAATAGCGATTATTGGACTCTATGTAATTTTTTAATAATTGAATTTTAGGTATAAGGGGATGATCAGTCAGTTGGCTAATTTTAAAAATATAATTATCGGATAAGAATTGCCTTCTAAGATATAGCTGTGGCGTATCGCCACCATTGCACATTTTCATTTCTCTTTGTTATTGCGGTTTTGATATTGTAAATATTTATTGAGTAACAGACATGGCGACAAAATGATTTCTTTTGTATATATGTTATTAGCTTAGAGCGCATCGCTTGCGCGCGCAGTTTTTACTCCATACTAATGTACTTACAGATTTGGTTGCCATGGAGATAGATATATTGTTTTGTCACTTTTGTTCTTACTAAGATTTTGGTTCATTGTACAATTTTATTTTATGTTGTAAATATATAATCTGTAAATAGACCGAGCGGATGTATTATTTGTAGAGCGTTAGACATCGCCACACACCACACGCACGCTCTACCAAATAGCGGAGGATCACAACATTCTACTTGCATTGCATTAATTGGCGACGACTTCATCGCACCAATTACCAAGTGGAGACTTTTAGACTGGACCAAGTCGAGCTTCTTTAAAGCCCCTTTATTCGCTGGAGCCAGTAAAAAGGTCCCGTAGTCTAGAATACTTCTGATCAGAGCATTGTAAACTAATCTTAAAGATGAAGGGTGGGCTCCCCACCAAACTCCTGACAAGGCTCTCAAAACAGAAATACGTTTTTCACATTTGCCCATTATATAGTTACAATGAGCTACACCGTTTAATTTGTAATCAAATTTTTTCCCCAAAAACATAACTTCATTTTCTGTAGGAATAGCTATATCATTAATTTTTACGTTAACTAAAGGGACTGTTCTTTTACGGGTAAAGACCATAACTGAACATTTAAGTGGAGATAAAGATAAATTGTGATTGAACATCTATAGTTGTAAACGATCTAGATCCGATTGCAAAGTAGCAACCGCCTCATCGGTAGATTTATTGCTTGAATATATAAGAAGATCATCTGCATACTGCAATATACTACTCCCAATGATTGCCCTGTCTAAATCCCTAGTGTACACATCATATAGTAAAGGGCTCAAAACAGAGCCTTGGGGAACACCTTTCCACACTGTCCTAAAACCTTCTTCTACACCCGCCAGACGAATCGTGAGCGTTCTGCCCATATATAAGTTAAACAGAAAGTTAACGAACTTCAAAGGGAAATTAATTGCAGATAATTTTTGTTTCAATATTATTAAATCCACATTATCATACGCAGAGCTAACATCTAAAAAGGCCGCTGCAACGATTTCCTTTTTTGTGAATGCCAACTGTACATCCATTGTCAAAATTGAATGATTATATATCACACTTTTTCCCTTTCGAAACCCATATTGAGAAGTGGATAATAAATAATTATGTTCTAAGTGCCACTCCAGTCTATTTTTAATAAGATGTTCTGCCAACTTGCTTAACGCGGAAGCCAACGCAACCGGTCTGTATGAAGATGGCAATTGAGGATCTTTATTTGGTTTCAACAATGGGATTATTAGTTGATGTTTCCAGGATGAAGGAATTACTCCAGTCTCAACTATTGTGTTAACAATATCAAGGAAAAACAGTTTAGTAGAAACCGATGAATTGACAATAAAAGAATACGGAATACCATTGTCGTGAGGATGTTATTGCAGTTATTGAATTTCCCAATTAAGGTGTGTTATTCTCCCTTGGTGCTTAGGCTGATGAATGAATGCAAGCTTACTTACCAAATTGTATCAATATGCCATGGATGAATATGTTTTGTTTAGTGGGATCATCATCATCATTGTCTTGATGCATTAACTTTGAGTATCTTGTAATAGGATTCGCCTGAAAAGATAATTTACAAGGAGACGCTGCCTCTGGCAACGTCTCCGTACATAGGAGGAAAGGGCTTAGAAATGTTTATCAATTGTAATATCTAAAAACACAGGTCAGGACTTACACGTCACCGCGGCCTGATGAGAACAGATATCATATGAACATCAGGGAGGACTTACACATCACCGAAGCCTATGTGAGCAGGATAACAACAACAAGCAGATACAGAATAACAAATTCCTTGGTATCCCACATACGAGATACTAGAGAGCATAACACACTCATATTCTCCAGTATCAACCTGCTCACATTTGTGTCAACCCATATCGGATCCTAGGGAAGACACCAACGTCCTTTCTGGGCCACGGACTCTCTTAGCTACTCTCTAACCACAAGCTAACAAGCCAACGACGGCAGCGTTTACCGAAGATATCCACATGATGATTTGACTGCCCTCAATTTGGATCCCGTGATCCCACACCAATCTGCAGTCAAGGCACAATGCTACAAGGCTGTCCTTGAAGCATTATATCCCATCTTAAGTGTCTATCAACAAAACGAATATATGAAGTTGGCCTATCCGATTAAACTTCAACCTGTTCTCTCAATTCATTACTTATATCGTTGCAATTTATAAACCCTTTTATTCAATACAACTTACGAATTTGAAGGAGCTGTCTTCAAGATACTATTCACTTTATAAAATATAATATTCAATACTTTTGAACAACACAACACAACTGTCATATTAGATTACCATAGATAACAAGAAATTACTTACTTGAAATTAAGTGTTGCCATGGTTATTTGATACATCGCGACAAACGTCGCGACACTCCCGCCGGCGGGAATTACAGTTGAATTAAAAAGTTTTGAGTCCACTCCTTTATCCTTTGAAGAGCCTTTACTGCAGCTTCTCGTCTAGGCTTTGAGTGGTTAAGGTTATAATCGTCATTATTATTGTAGTTAAGTTGCATTTCCTGCAATGATGCTGCGTTGAGGTTTTTGGAGGTTGTTGTTTCTGTTATAAGGTTATCATTTGTCTCCGTAGTGTCCTTGTTTTTAGGGTCTTGTTCATGAGTAGAGTCCACATCAAACGGTAGGTTGGATACTGCAGAATATTGGTTACCAGCCTGTATTGTACTTTCTTCTGGTATTGGTTCAATTACGTATGAATTATGGTTATCATTATTGTCCATTTCAAGAGGGTAAAGATGCCCAAATAGATCTTGTATATTCGCAATTACCAACTTTCACCTTAGCTACTCGTTGTTGACCATCTGTACCTTTAATGAGAGAAATAATTGTTCCGACCTTCCACCCAAGTCTATTCTTTGAATCTCCTTTTATCTGTACTACGTCTCCTACGCAAGGCGTTCTGTATGACTTGATTCTTGATTGCTTGGGTTCATTGTTATATCTTTCCCTTAAGTTTTGTAGATATTGGTTAATGAACATATCCTTAAACTCACTTATGAAAGTAAGCCCCCTCTTCCAACCGGCTATGAGGTCAGCTTTGATTGCAGATCCTTGGATAATTTTTTGAGTATCGGTTTCTTCAAGGGACATACATTTTGCTAATGATAAAAAGTCCGAAGGTTGCAAAACATGTTCTTGATTAGCCCCGACTGCAGTTAACGGTCTCGTGTTAACAACAGTTTCCACCTCTTTTATAACTGTTTGAAGTTGAGTGTCATTGAGAAGGTGTTTATCCAGAGAGTGACGAAGACAGTGTTTGACAACTCCAACTAGTCTTTCATAAACTCCGCCATGCCAAGGTGCTAGTTCTGGTATAAACTGCCATTTAGTTTTGTTTTTAACACAGTATTCATTTGTCATCACGTCAGATGTCAATTTAAAGTATGTCGCATTGTCTGACAAAATTAAAGCAGGAACTCCTCTACTGGACACAAACCGTCTTAGGGCCAGCAGGCATTCTTCAGCACTCATATCCTTGACTACTTCCATATGAATGCTGCGAACAACCAGACATGTGTACAGGCAAATCCAACGTTTTTCTCGACTATTGTCATTTTTTACTAATATTGGTCCGAAATAATCCAATCCAGTGAAAACAAACGGAGCTTCGTATGTTACTCTTGACGGTGGTAAATCTGGGGTACCTGGCAATCTATATGGCCCACCTCCGTGTTTAACGCATTTAGTGCAGTGTCTTAATACCTTTTGTACTTGTGATCTCCCTCGCAAGATCCAATATTTTTTACGTACAATGCTTAAAGTGTGGGACACTCCTACATGATAGTTATCTTCATGAATCTTCCGAATAACCCCTAAAGTATATTCACAATTCTGGGGTAGCAGAATTGGATGTTTTTCATCAAATGACCAATCTGCATGCATCATTCTACCTCCACATCTAAGTAAGCCGTCCACATCCAAGAATAAACCCAAGTTCCTACAAAGATTTGTTTGTCTTCCTTTCATTTCATCAGGAAAATATTTCAGCTGTATATCCTTAATTTTCTGAACTTCCGACTTAATATTGTTATCTATATTCATATTGTGAGCTGTAGTGTCTGTAGTAGTTTCCTTTCTCGTTTGAGTGTCAAAGTCTGGATCAGCTTGATCGTGATCATTATCATCACATTCTAACTCTATCAAATCAATTGTGTTTCCAGCATCCGTCGTCACGTCCAACGACGGACCCTCGCCTACCAAAAACGAAGAGACTCTAGTAGGCCAATTGCTACGATTCTCAACGATGAAATCTGGACCATTTAGCCAGAATTCTTCAGTTTTTTGGGTAGCGACGCGTCTTGTTGCTGCGTCTGCTGGGTTCATCTCGGACGGAACATACTTAATTTCTAGGTTGGCTACTGATTTTATCTCAGAGATTCTTCTGGCTACGAAGGGAGTTAAAAGCTTATCTGAGTTGTACCAATCAATCACGATCTGACTGTCTGTCCATAGATGAATTTTGGTTATATGTAATTTTAATGATGAGACCACATATTTTATAAGTCGACTTCCGATTAGCACACCAAGCAGCTCCAATCTTGGTATCTTTAAATTATCTTGGTCTTTTAAAGGTGCCAATCTTGATTTGCCCATAACAAAGGATTTGTCTTTCCCATTTACTATATAAACAACAGCAGCATATGCTTGGGTGGATGCATCTGTAAAACAGTGGAGTGACCATGATTCTTTTCCTGTAATATCCTTAAAATAAAATCTGGGCACCGTGATATCAGAAATATGACTGAAATTAATTTTAATTTGTTCCTAATTTTCAGCAATATCTTGAGGTAATACAGAGTCCCATTTGGATTTTCTTTTCCATAATTCTTGTAAGAGGAGCTTAGCCGGAAGTATTAGTGGTGAAACAATTCCGCATGGATCATATATTGCAGCAGTAGTTCTAAGAATTCCTCTTTTTGTATTAGCATACCGATTGTTTTTAAATCTTAATTTGAGTGTATCGTTTTCTAACTGCCAGTCTAAGCCTAATACTTTGACTGTTTTATCCTCACAGTTCTCAGTAATGTTTTGCATAACTTCCTTCGAGTTGCAGCTCCACTGTCTCAAATTCATAGATATTTCCTGGAATGTTTCTCTACAATCTTTGTACAAACGAATTGCTTGATCAACCGTTTCAGTTCCCGTAATTAAATTGTCCACGTATATATCATTAACTATGGTTTTGATTGTTTCCTTCTCAGATTGTGTAAGATGATGTCTGATAGTTGCATTCAATAAGAATGGACTCGAGATAATGCCAAATGGAACTCTTGTGAAGCGCATATGTGGATGATATTATTCTCCGTAGCTGGTTTTGTAATATCTTTTAACCAAAGAAATCTAGTCACATCTCTGTCTTTCTGATGTAGAGATACTTGCAAGAATGCCTTTTCAACATCTGCAGACATACCAATTGGATGTGATCTGAATCTTAGCAATAAAGTGGTTAAACCTTCAAGCATCATAGGACCACAATACAAACACTCATTTAGGCTCTTTTCACCTTTTACTTTAGCAGAAGCGTCATACACGATTCGGACTGGTTTACCTTCGACAATAACTCCATGATGCGGATGGTAATGTATCGGATGATCTAATGAGTCATGGGGATTCGAAACAGGTTCAATTATGCCCAGTTCCAATTGTTGTTCTAGTGTTTGGTTATATTTTGATAAGGCGTCTGTATCTAATCGTTTCAGCAACGCAACCAGCCTTCCATAGGCTAACCCATAATTGGTGGATAAAGGAGGTGGATATTCAACCCATGGCCAGCTAACTGTATATCTACCGTTTATTACTTCTGTTGTTTCATTAAATTTTTTAACGGCCTCTTCATCATGGCAGATTTTTGGTGAATCAGTAATCCCGATGGATTCTAGTTCCCACAGCGACTTCAGACTAAGACTACTATTTTCCAGCGGCAAATCTGGTTGGGTGAGTTTATTTTCTATATGAGATTGAAAATAGGTATGAACGGAAAGTGTTGTATCGTTTTGACTTTGAACTGGTTTTCCTGATAGGATCCAGCCAAGCTGAGATTCAACCAAAAACACATTTTTCTGGATCTCGATTTTTTTTGTTGACATGATTCTGTCAAAATAGTCATTGCCGATGAGCATATCCACTTGGTCTGTAAGTGATCCATCATCTGCAAGTTCAAACTCCTTATTCAAACATTCCAGAAAATCCTTGGGTAAGCAATACCGTCAGTGATCATGGGTACTACATTAACAATATCTCTAACCATTCCCCAGTTTTTGTGCTGATTTGTGACCTCACCAAAGGACTTTCCAGTTCTTGGGCTATTTTTGATCCAAATGTAAAAACCGACAAATGATGCTCTTCCTCTATGGGTAAATTAAGCCTCCTGAAAACAGTTTCCGTTATATAACTTCTTTGACTTCCTGAATCTAAAACTACACGACATTTGAGGGGCTTGCCTATGTTGGGATTAGTTAATTTTATTACTGCAGTTTTCAATATTGTTGAGCTAGGCCCTTTGTTTATTAGGTGAAGTACAGTAGAAGTATCAGAGTTATTGTTAAATAATTTGTATTTCGTACACAGCGACCTATGGTGATTAGTTGATTTGCACCAGTGGCACTGACGTTTTTGTTTACAGTCTCTTTGAAAATGACTTGGAGATAAACAAAGGTAGCATCTCTTAATCTTATCAAGGTGCTCTTTCCTTTCTTGAACAGTTTTGAATTTACTGCAATTGTCGCTGTAGTGTTCATCATCACAATACACACATGAAATTTTCCTCTTCTTATTTGCTGGTTCAAATGTATTTCCTCTATTGGCACGGTTTCGCTTAAATTTTGAATTGAAAGGGTTGCGTACTACATTAAATTGATTATACTCTGTTCGGCGCTTGTTTACATGTTGATCTACAAGGTTATTGTCATTAACATACAGAGTTTCTACTGAATAGCTTTCTGTCTCGTTGTTACTGTTTTCTTTTGTTATTCTACTAGCGTCTTCTTTTGCAGTAATAATTATTTCCAATTGTTTTCTTATTTCTTCCACTGAATCTGATTGTGTTCTCATTTTCATTTCATAGATGAGTTCTTCAGGAAATTTTTCTAGTATGAGAAACCGTAAATGGCTATGGCTGGTGTTTTCACCAAGGGAATTTAGTACCCTTAAGTGGCGTTCAATGTGCAAAAGAGTCTTACGGCAATTTTGGATATTTTTATCAGCTGGTTTGATATCATACAATGCAGAGTAATGTGCATCTATTATTCGGCTTTCCTTTCCATATACCTTTCTTTGAGTAAAGATAAGGCAATCAAATAATTTTTGTTAGTGATTTCCAAACCATCAATCGTCATCAAGGCATCTCCCTTAAGAGACAATTTTAAATAATACAGTTTGTCCACATCTGGTAGATTCCTGGAACCTATATTTGAATTAAATTTGTCGTAAAAAGTGGTCCATTCTAGGATATTGCCCTCAAATACTGGAAGTTCAGTTTTAGGTAGTCGCCTTGCTAAAGACATTTCGGTATGTTCTTTAGAGGATTTAGATTTTTCGCGATTTAACAGAGTTCTCAATTCTGCAAGAGTTTCTTCAGCACTGAGTTGGATATTACTAAGTTCGGAAATCTCATCTGTCGCAGGCTCTTGACTGAGTCTAAAATAGTTATGCAGCTCAGTGGTGAATCTAGTAATTGTAGTGTCTAATTTGGCCACCAAGATTTCAATTTTGTCAGTATTAAGAGGAGACTCTTTCATAAACACTACAGCCTCTTTAGAAAGTACTTTTAAATTTTCAGTGATGGCTCGAAGACGGCATACCATAATGCTATCCATCTATAACAATTACGAGTATTTATTAATATCGTACCAATTATACATACAAATTTATAATTTAATATATATATGTGTATAAAAATAAGGAAATTAACACATCCTAATTGAGGTTCGCAGAAATTGGTGGCTCCGCTGTATAGGAGTTGAGTATCTGAAGTTTTAGTGAAGTTCTCATAAACGAGTCCTATAATTTTACTTTGTTCTGTCTGTTAACTATTTTATAATATAATATCTACCTTGAATTAATACTAAGAATACTGCATTGGTTTGCACAGACCACGATTTAAACAAATTCCTACCTAATGTCAAAAATAAAAATTAAAAAATATTTGAAGATAACAAGAGTTCCAAAATCCCGGCATAATTGTAGAGAGTATGTAAATTGATAGTAGTTGAAGTAATAATTAAATGTGAAGAAGGTACTATTATTTGAATTATGTAGTTATCTGAGTCTGGCCCTGGCTAATCAAAATTTCTTATGATGATGCTTGTTAAAATGATTTTAAGTTATTAATCCTCAGGGAACTGATGATATACTCTGCTATAGTTGTTACAATAAAATTAGTTATAGGTATTTCCTGAAGCATCTTAAACAGGAATATATGCAATAAAATAATAATGTTTCATTTTAATTTTTACAATAAGAACTGCTGCCCCAAATAGGTAAAATAAGCGACTAAGAGTGTCATCATTTTTTAATCATATTTTCTAAAAAAATTAGTTTCCTTTACCGCTAGTTTAATTTGTAAGAAAATTATTGCCTTCATTAGAAGTAAACTATTTAATAAACTATTAAGTTTTATCATTTTAATAGTTTCTTAGATTTTGACACAAATTTATTCAACATCCAAAATTATTAAATATTAAAATAAATTAAAGCCTTACCTTAGCAGCTACTGGACACAGAAGTCAATGTTTGGTGTTTGTCCCTTTGAGCCCTTTCACTGAAACGATAAATGAAACCGACCACTTAAAACTATGTACTTGATTGCAGGTAGGTAGGTATGTGAGCGTGGGAGGTTATACTTTATTTACATATGCAAACTTGCTGATGAATTTCTCTGTAAATCTATAGGTACATATGACTAAATCTTGGTTAATTAGCTTCAAAATAGCATGTCAGACTGGATGACTCAGGGTAATTGGAACGACGTCCAGCTGTGGATTGCTATAAGATTCTTTGATATGATGTGAAATCTTTACGCTCTGGGGAAAACTGTATGTTTGCACTGTTTGCAGTAACTTTGGCTGACTTCTGACTACGCAACTTGTTGGATCATGTCGCTAATCGCCAATATAGTTGTTTTGCCCACCGATGCATAATTTTGTCAAGAATAAAAGAAAAAGTTACGTACACCTTTAAATAGGTGTGTATCCATAATGAGGCGTTCCACCGCGTTGGAATAAGAAAACTTTTATACTGTAGTCCGCTATAATTCACTCACACAATTTAATTTACATATATTTTATCCTCCCGAATCATAATAAGTTTTCGTTCACAGCGAATATCTAAGGTAAATCCAGAATTAATAGCAAAAATGTGAAATTTTCCTCACCTTATTTTAATTCCAGTGGCACTCACTCAGATTCTATAGGTAACTAAAAACGACAGTACCGGCCGGCACGTGCTGTAACTTGAAAACAAACAAACAACGCAACGTGCGTGCGAACAAAAAAGGCAAAGTAGACGCCATCTGGAGAGAATGACAAAATTCTATCCATTTCCGCTCAGGGGATGCGTTCGGAAAATCTTCCTTTAAAACTTTTGTGAAATGACAGGTCCCAAGCTCGCTGCGCCCGAGAGCGCCAAAGCAGAAAATTTCTACCTTGTCACCCAGCCAAGAGCCGCAATTGAGAAGATTTAACAAATCATAAACATTCACGAACGCACTCTTGACTATGAAACTCGCAATACTCACTCGTTCTTCCGCCTTTGATAATGTGACCTGAAATGCGCCATGGTTGCGAACCCGCGAACGATTCAATTTTATTACCGGCATGCAGATATAAAACACTAGTCATAACCAACATGTCTCCTAATTAACAAATTTTATACTGCGACAATATTCCTTTCAGTTTAATTTCGTTAACTGTGAATTAAGCTAAGATAATCCTTAAATTAAAATTATTTTTTCGCATTTCCAGAACAAGTAACGACCCCTACATTGCAATTAGTACATCCATCGTACTAAATAAGATCCATAGATGGCACCTCTTATTTTGTTCACTCACACTCGTACCTCTAAAATGACAGGTCTGTTCTAAAACGCACGAGTAGCTATAGTGGGTGTGACCAGATGTAATTTACAAAACTTTAGCTCCTTTAAATTCATGTCTCGTAAGCCTGCCTTCAATTCATCAACCCACCAATGAAGTGGTTCAAACAAATAATCCCAGCATCTCCACCATGTCGTGAGGATGTTATTGCAGTTATTGAATTTCCCAATTAAGGTGTGTTATTCTCCCTTGGTGCTTAGGCTGATGAATGAATGCAAGCTTACTTACCAAATTGTATCAATATGCCATGGATGAATATGTTTTGTTTAGTGGGATCGTCATCATCATTGTCTTGATGCATTAACTTTGAGTATCTTGTAATAGGATTCGCCTGAAAAGATAATTTACAAGGAGACGCTGCCTCTGGCAACGTCTCCGTACATAGGAGGAAAGGGCTTAGAAATGTTTATCAATTGTAATATCTAAAAACACAGGTCAGGACTTACACGTCACCGCGGCCTGATGAGAACAGATATCATATGAACATCAGGGAGGACTTACACATCACCGAAGCCTATGTGAGCAGGATAACAACAACAAGCAGATACAGAATAACAAATTCCTTGGTATCCCACATACGAGATACTAGAGAGCATAACACACTCATATTCTCCAGTATCAACCTGCTCACATTTGTGTCAACCCATATCGGATCCTAGGGAAGACACCAACGTCCTTTCTGGGCCACGGACTCTCTTAGCTACTCTCTAACCACAAGCTAACAAGCCAACGACGGCAGCGTTTACCGAAGATATCCACATGATGATTTGACTGCCCTCAATTTGGATCCCGTGATCCCACACCAATCTGCAGTCAAGGCACAATGCTACAAGGCTGTCCTTGAAGCATTATATCCCATCTTAAGTGTCTATCAACAAAACGAATATATGAAGTTGGCCTATCCGATTAAACTTCAACCTGTTCTCTCAATTCATTACTTATATCGTTGCAATTTATAAACCCTTTTATTCAATACAACTTACGAATTTGAAGGAGCTGTCTTCAAGATACTATTCACTTTATAAAATATAATATTCAATACTTTTGAACAACACAACACAACTGTCATATTAGATTACCATAGATAACAAGAAATTACTTACTTGAAATTAAGTGTTGCCATGGTTATTTGATACATCGCGACAAACGTCGCGACAACCATCAACCCCCGGCGCAGAATCCGATACCCTTTTTAAGACCCAATTTAATTCCTGCAAATTGAATGGTCCATTTAAGTAGCCTGTATTTGAAGATGTGTACGTAAAAGGCATATGATGTAAAGATGGTACAAAATCAGGTGCTAGAGAACGGAAAAACGATGTAACCCAATCCAATGAGAAGGAAGAGACAGACCGAGTCTTCAGGGAACCTCTATACCGACGAACACTACTCCAAACTTCAGTTAGAGGAGTGCTCGGCGAGATAGATCCACAAAAACTCTTCCATCCCTTACGCTTCTTTTTCTGCAAAAGACGTTTAGTAGCCGCTTCATAATTCCTAAACTGATTGAAAGTGAATAAATCAACATTATCATGCACCAGCAACTCCATGTCATTTCTTTTTTTTACGGCTTCTGTGCATTGCTTGTCCCACCATGGCGGAGAAACAATTTTATTACTGGTAACATTTTTTGATTTAAAAGTGACATCTGCTGTCATCTTGATATTTGAGGTTAAATGGTCATTGATGGTCATAATGACCAACAACATTATTATTAGTAACAGAAATCGCCGAGAGGTCTCTTAATTCTCCATCCAACGACGCAGAATAACTATCCCACAAAGTACTACATTTATCAGGTAATTTATATTTTAATAAGGGAGGTAAAGGTTGTACGCAACTCTTGTTCGATTTTGGAAACCTTGGGTAGTGATCACTGCCATATGACAAATTTAAAATTTCCCATGTAATTGACAATTGACTAGGAGAACATATGGAAAGATCAACATAACTACGAGCTTGACCTGGTACAGGTCGACGAGTAGGACACCCAGTATTTAGTACTCCAAGATTTAAATCATCTAACATATCAGCAATACGAATTCCAAAAACGTCATCACGGGGTGCACCCCACGAAGAATGATGGGCATTTAGATACCCCAAAATGACAATAGGAGATTGTAACCCTCCAACAGTATTTTTTAAGGTTGGAATTGGAATAACTGTTAAATCTTTTTCAGATATATACACCGACACATAAGAGACACCTGCTACTTCAGCAGCAACTACATCTAAATGATCATTGTTATGAACAGGTAAATTAATTTGTTTAAAAAATAATTTTGCTTTATGAGGAGAGCTGCTCCTCCATATCCATCTTTCCGGTCAGTCCTGAGAATGTTGAAACCTGGAACCCTATACAGAGATCCCGGTCCCAACCAAGTCTCAGAAATGGCCAGGAGAGACGGTTTATACTTGTTTATTAGAAAAAATAGTTCAGATTGTTTAGAGCGAATGCTTCTGGGGTTCCACTGGATCAGACAATCCATGATTTAAATTGAGAATGGCAACAGAGATAGAGTTAATAAGTGATAGGGCAACGTTGTACGGTAAAGAAGAGTTAAGGACAATATTAACTAATTGAGATAATAAATCCTGTAATGAATATGCCTGAGAGTCAACTTCTTTATCATTGATTTCAGCCGTTCTGAAACCACATCCATGTGCTGGGGTAGGTGCTTTGTGCTTTGAAAGAATTAATTAAATCATTGTGGGATTTGTGGTCATAGCCTTGGGGTGTTGATTTTTTTATTTTTGGTGGAATTGTGACAGTTTTCTTATTCCAGACTTTTCTGTTTTCAGTGGACTCCACATGAACAGAAGAATTTGGAGAAGAGGCCCTGCTAACAATTTCTGAAAACAGTGGTTTTGAGTTTGGGATTATTTTTGAAGCCTCAAGATACGATTCATTGTTCTCTGACATGTATTTTTTGATTTCGGCTTGCCTCAAAAATTCTGGACAAAGTTTTGCAGTGGCTTGGTGATCTCCTGAGCAGTTAACACATCAAAAGATTGTGACTACGCAAGATCCAGCGTCATGTTCTTCACCACATTTTGAGCATCTGGGCTTACTACGACACTTGTCTTGTGTATGCCCAAATCTGCAACAACGATGACACTGTATTGTTGGCAAGATGTACTTTTGTACGGGCAGAGCCGAATAGAACGCGTAAACCCTGGAAGGAAGTCGTTGTCCATCAAAAGTCAAAGTGACTGTTTGTGTTGGAACCCATTCAACAACACCTGAAGCAGAAGCCGTTTTACGAATCATACGACGAGAACGTAAAGTTTCCCCGTACCCCTCAGGGACTTTGATATTTTGTATTATCTCTTCCTGAGTCCTCTGGAACACCCTTAACAATTCCCATGCGACACAAATTAAATGTTGGAATTGAAGCATGGTACTTTTTTTGACCAGCAAGAATCTCGTCCGAAACAAAAAGATTTGCTTCTCTCCAAGACCCAAACGAAATAGCCAATCGATTGCGTCCTATCCTTTTTACCCCGTTTTCTAAAATATTTTTCATTCCGTTTTTGTACAAAAAGAAAGAAAAGTCAAGAGGATGCAGAGTACGCCCCCTCTTACCATCTTCTTCTTCAAACTGTACATGAACGATGTACGGCCCTGGGTCTTTGGGATCATAAAGCTCCCTAAAAACACTTTTCTTAAAAGTCGGATCTTTTTCACGAATCTGGACCTCTGGTAAATTTTTATCAAGAACGTGGTCCAACCGGGAAGCATTTTTGGGGTGGTCTTGGTCCATTGGGATTGGGATACTAGTATCAGCCTGTTTTCGTAGGTCTACGGGAAGGTTCTTTTTTTCTTTTAGTTGATGAGGGTCTAGCAATACGTATTTAACTTTTTTGGTATGTTTTTTGTTTTTAAAAGACTTGATCAATGAATTTGACAAGCCACGACCGCTATTATCGTCAATGTTTTCAACCTTTTTTGCCGCTGCCACTAAGAGATCCAGGACTGGAGACATAGACTCGTCTGGAGGTTGTATGGAAATTTCGGACTCCCTCACCATGGAGGGGTCCATTTTCGCCAAAACGGCTAAGATGTGTAACAATCACTTACCCTACCCGATGAAAGATAAATTATTTACAATATCTACACTAATTAAAACAAGTCCTTAGCCTAATAACTTGAAAACAATAATAAAAATTAATTAACGAAAATTTTCCGTAGTTTTCTTTTCCCGCCAACCGAAGCAAAAAAAACTATCGGAGTATTGTGACGGTATATCGGAGGTTTTCAAAGTTAGAGCGAGAGAAAAGTATTTGCCAGAAAAAGAGAATATATCAGCATCTTCTAGATTAGTCTATGGTTTTTATAACCTTTCTCTTTTCTATCTAGTGTGATAGAGTAAGAAAAAAGTTGTTTATTTCACGCTTGTGAATTGTCAAATTTTTGAGGTTATTTTTTATAAATAAATATAATTCAGACAGCGTTGCCAGACCGTCCCAAAACGGACGGTTTTCCGTCCCTTTTGGCATTGGACCGTCCCTTTTTTGTCCGTTCCACTAAACCGTCCCTTTTCGGACGGTTTCCCTAAAATTCCGGAATAAATCATTTGAACACATTTATTTTATTCGCACGAGTGTGGATACAACCATAATTTATGCACTAGTACTTATGCGCCCAAAAAATTCTTATATTGGCAAGATTGGAAGTATTATTACCTGTGTAGTACACGTCAGAATGGCCATGGTTTGCAGTCACTTGTGGAATAGATGAAAAGTTGCCCCCAGAAGAATTTTGGAAGAAAGTGTTTGCACTTCAAGACCTGGCAGGGCAACCGAAATTCAAGAACCTTAGCAAAGTGGTTGATCTTTTATTAATTTTGCCTTTTTCGAACGCTAGGGTGTTCAGCAAATTGAAAAATATCAAAACTGAACACCGCAACCGACTGACAACGGAACATATTTCATCATTGATGGTCACGAGCACTGTTGTAAATTATGCTGGAGGAGTTCTAAAATTTTAACCCAATAATACAATGATCAACAAAAAAAATCGATTTTGAACAGTAAAAAACGATTAAAAATCAAGCAAGTCTTTGATTTTGTATAAAACTAAAATAAAAACCGTCCCTTTTCAGCTAAAACCGTCCGTTTTTAAATGGCAAGCCGTCCGAAAGCAATTGAGTGGACTGGCAACACTGAATTCAGATTAGGTACCGGTCGAGGGCGGTCAGTCCATTTTCGTTATTTCTCAATAATTACTAAATGCTGATGCTAATTGTAATCGCAGTGGGTGTTATAGGCGCCCTAGCATTTACTTTACATTTCTTATTGGATAAGAAGACGATATACAAAGATCTGAGGTTAAGACATGTAGTGGTCACTGGTGGATCCAGTGGTATCGGTAAGGCAGCAGCCGTAGAAGCTGCAAGACTAGGCGCACATGTTACAATAATAGGTAGAGATGAGCAGAGACTTCAGGCCGCAGTAAGTGAAATATCCTCGGTAGCCAAAGACGAACAGAAGATACAGTACGCGGCCTTGGATGTAACATCGAATTACGATGTTATTCAGAAGTGCCTATCGAAACTGGAAGCTGATATCGGCCCTATATTCATGTTAATAAACTGTGCGGGTAATTGCATATGCGGGCAGTTCGCCGAAATGAAGCCAGAGGACATAAAGCAGATGGTTGATCTGAACTACTTTGGAACAGCATATCCTACGCGCTATGTGCTACCTGGGATGAAGGACAGAGATGAAGGGTTGATTGTGTTTGTATCATCAGAGGCTGCTCTACTTGGTAACTATAACAACTTCAATACTTTTTACACATATAAGGTGTAAAAATATTAGCTGCAAATATTTTAAGGAGTAAATCAGCCCATGGAACTGAACAACTTTCCCCAAGGAACATTGGTCAAAATGTGAAATAAATTTTTAGACCTCACATACAATACAACCTGACTCAGTCAGCTGGTACACATTGTATAGGAGGTCCAAATTATTTTTTCATATTTTGACCTATATTCATTGGGAAAAGTTATTTAGTTTCAAGTGCTGATTAACCCCTTAAAATATTTGCAGCTAATATTTTTACACCTGATATAATATATTTTTCGCCATAATATCTAGTTGTCACTCAGCAAAGAAAAATAAAGTTGGTTTGTATTTCCAGGTATTTATGGCTACAGTGCATACAGCGCTGGTAAATGGGCAGTGCGAGGTCTAGCGGAGGCATTGAACATGGAACTGGTTGGCACCGGTGTGAGACTTATCCTGGCCTTCCCTCCAGATACGGACACACCTGGCTTCAAGAATGAAGAACTCACTAAGCCCGAGGAGACTAAACTTATTTCTGGAAGTGTTGGATTGTTCTCCCCGGAATATGTTGGCCAGACTATTGTGCATGATGCTCTGGTTAGTATGCAAGATTCTACAAATACATAGAACTCCATTTATTTCATCACGCAATATCTAAATCTATATTGTGGCAAAAAAAAATCAATTTTTCTAAATTGCTAATTATGTGTAGTATGTAAATTATACCTATGGTAGATTTTCCTGTATAGGAAACCATAACTAAATTCTTCAGCTAACACATTGAGGAAAATCAGTTTTCCTTAGCTAGCTACATTTTCCTTCCTTGCACCATGAAGCTAATTCCGTTTACACATTTCCAATAATATTCCTGTTACATCACAAAATGCTGTGTGATGCCGGCTTAGAATCATTCCATTAGGCATCATCCCATTTCTTCCCGCGGGTGTTGTAAAAGGCAACTAAGGGACTCGAGGGTTTCATGTGTATTACAGTTGTAGGCGACAGGCTGACAACCTGTCATTACAGTGATACATGGATCATCGAAAAGGGCCCTCAATACTTGGCGATAACGCCCGTAATTTTACGATTGTTAACACTATTCCTACCCCAGAAGGAATAAAGGCGTAATTTGTGTATGTGTATGTATAACAAAATATTTTTTACAGAATGGCAAAGTCTACTCAGTATTTGGCTGGAGCGGCAGGATGATGACCATAATGTTCTGTGGCTCAATAGAGAGTGTGAGCCAGGTGCTGCTGCAGGTCTTCACTATGGGAGCCCTGAGAGTGGCAATAGTTGGAGCCCTACTCTCCTTCCATAAGATTGTAAGAGACAGCTTGAAAGAGAAGAGACAGGCAATGAAGAGTAAATAAGTAGAAAAGTCTGTTGGTGAGCTAAGTTTTGCATTTAATAATTACTTAACTTATATTTTATTAATTACATTTCTTAAGATTTGTAAAATTATTATTTTATGTACATTAATGTCACAAAATAAGTAATTTCCTTGGGACCATGTAGAATATTTTTTATAATAAGTACAATTTTATTCTTCATTTTATAAACAAAAGTACATCTACTTAATAACTTTGATAAACTTATAGTAATGTAGGTAATCATAACAGCTAATAAAAAGAAAGTAATATTTTCGTAAACCCTCTTTAATTACATTATTCAATAGATATCATAAGTAGCCATTAGCAGTTGTTTTGCTGGTATTGTAGTCTGAAGCCCCTGCCCACATAGCCTCCGTCTGATCTGAACCAAACCACTAAGGGCCCTGCTCCGATATCTGAAACAAAGAGCAATATTACAGACATAGATCATAGTCATATTTATTTACGTAGTCGGTCCCAAAGTTCTGTCATATATGAAAATACTGATAAAATAAAAAGTACCAATCCGTTTTTAAAAATTTATATATCAATTAAAAATACAATCATCGAAGAATCAAAATAACATAAAACTATTCGAAATGACCTCCCTTGCTTTTAACAACGGCCTTCAACCGCGGCGGCCAGTCGTCTATCGCAGCACGCACCATATTCATGTCGATTTCAGCGACTGCTTTAACTATGGCTGACTTCAGACTCTCCAAATTTTTATGGGGCTTAGCACAGACCTTGCTCTCTAAGACCTGCCAAATTTTATAGTCCAGAGGATTAAGGTCCGGACTGGAGGAAGGCCAATCTTCGTGTCTTATAAACTCAATGTTTTGACGTTCAAACCAGGCTTGAGTGGTCCTGGCTTTGTGAGCGGGCGCAGAATCCTGCTGGAATACAAAGTGATGTCCTGAAAATAGTGTGTTGGGCAGGTCTTTGACGTACCGATCCAAAACCGTCTCTTGGTACACTTTTGCGCTGGTTTTGACCCCCTTTTCGCAAAAATGAACCTCAGTTGGCCCATAGTAGGAGACTCCTAACCAGACCATGACTGAAGAGGGATGATGCCCATGTTGCACCCGCGGAACTTTGTTTCCTGCTTCTTCAGAGCTGGTAGCGTACACTCTATCGTTTTGTTTATTATACTTTTCTTCTATATCAAAAATTTTTTCGTCTGTAAAAAGTATATCGCGGTGCCGGTTTTTCGCGTACCGTTTTAACAACACCCGAGATCTTTTGAGTCTAATTTCTTTTTAACGGGCATTAAGTAAGTGCCCACTCTTTTTTTCGTATGCTCGCAGCTTAAGGTCTTCGTTTAAAACCTTTTTGACTGTTTTTCTACTAACCTTCATCTGCAAAGCCATAAGTTTCTGTTTGCGGACAGGATTTCTTCGTATGCGCTCCTTGATCGCTTTGATCACTGCTGGTGTTCTGGCGGAGCGAGGCCGGCCAGTTCTTTTCTTGTCCTCAACACTAGAGACTTCAGTGTACCTAGTTATAGTACGATACCCAAACCTAAGCGTTATTTTCAATTTTTTGAGCAACTTGAAAATGGTACTCGGCGAGTGCCCACAGCGACGCAACGCCAAAACTGCTATTCGGTTTTCTTTCAAAGTCCACTCCATCGTGAAAAATCGCGCCAAATGATTATTTATTGTTTTAAAATAATTGTTAAACATTCAAAAACGGAATGCAATAAAACTTTTCCAAATCCGTGTTCTAAATTCAAAAATAATATGCCAGTGACAGAACTTTGGGACCGACTACGTAATTTTTATTAGAATGATTCTGGGTATCGCCCTTATTTGGCTGTGGACTGGCAGGTCAAAATGTTCTACTGCTTAAAACAATCTAAAACAGTATTTTGTATAAAAATAGGAATCTATGACGTCTTACGTTTCTATTTTGGATGGCGTCAGAACACTTTTATATATATTTATGACTGTCCCGATGGCGTAGCGGATAGTATGCCTGCCTTCTGCGCCGAGGGTCGTGGGTTCGATCCCCACCGGACACAAATATTTGTTAAGTCAATTTTCAAATATTTGTGTTGAGTCTGGGTGTTTTCTATGTATATGTATTTATTTACAAAAAAAAAAGAAGTATATATGTATTAGTATCAGCTATCTAGTTCCCATAGTACAAGCTTTGCTTAGTTTGGGGCTAGATGGCGCTGTGTGAATTGTCCAGGATATTTATTTATTATTTATTAATTAAAACTTTGAATATTTCGAAAAACTATCAACGGAAACATTTATTATTTTTGGACAATAGTTTTAAGCGTAGGTACAGCTTTTGTACTTTAGCGAATTGACCATCAAAATATGTTACCTACTAATTTGCAAGTTCTTTAAATCAAAATGATTAGTTGAATGGGTCTGTCACGAACGATTTTTTTTAACCTGTGACTGGAGCATCTAAAGCGAAGTCTTGCAGTATGGAGCCGTCGTTTAACCTTTCGCCGCACAGCCGCACCGCAGCCGCCAGCAACCAGTCGGTCGGGCAGTTGAAGATCTCCACGCCGGCCTGCATGGGCGGTATCACCGGCAAACCGTCTGTAAATAGTAAGGAAAGCTGCAGGCGACCGCCTTTTTACATTACATACACATATCACTCCTTTATCCCTTTTTATTTTTACGGCCGTTAACGCTCTGCCTACCCCGTAAGGGATAAAGGCGTGATATATGTATGTATGTATGTATGTATCCCTTGCGGGGTGGGCAAAGCGTTAACGACCGTTCTCGCTCTTTTCGTGTGGGACACCAAGTCGTCCAACGACCCGATGAACCCTAGTGTCAGATTTAAAATATGTTAGACATATGACATTATGTTACACATAAACATAAAGACAAAAAAACATATATCAACATACATTTTATAGGTAAAAATAATTCGCACGTAGGTACTTTAGTCTTTGTAGCTTCTCTCGCAAACATAGAAAAGTATAATTCAATTAAATTTCTTGTTTAGTGGCGTTTTCATTGACATAAGCACGATAAAAATTATGATTAGGTACGTACCTACTTACAATTTTAACTAAACCGCGTAGCGAAGCTAACGACCGTAAACGCTTGATTATTTGGCAGGCTTTGTCCGCTTCCTGAAGATTGAGGTTTTATAATGAAAATACCTGTTTCACTAAGGCTGAAAGCCTGTCACGTAGCAACACATGATCATAGTACATGATTTTGATAAAACGGCCCTCAAATAGTCAGACGTGATGAAAGCGCCTGCCTATCCTGCAAGGGCTAAAAGCTTCGACCAATATAAGTAGATATGGACGGGACGTACCGAGCAAGTGGTTTGATCCGCTCTAAGTAAGTGCAAGTGTGTACAACTTTGAACACCTCGCTCAGTCGGTCTTCCCGCCGGCTACAAGGAACACGTGCGACACGTCGTTTCCAATTCGCAAAACTTTCAACAGAACGTCGTCTTGCGCTTTGTTAAAGTGTGTCAACAATTCAACAAACATAAATAAAGCATCAGGAATTACTTAAAAGAGTTATAAATATATATAGATACTTATCTTATGAAATTATTACTTTTATTTTTAGAGTTCGAAGGATGGTTTTACAGCAACGCGGTTAAATCACACGCTTCATGCTAGGTTGCGCTTTTCGTATGCGACCGCTGGGTGGGTTTGCATGCGAAACGCGCAAGCTGGCGTGAAGTGCGCGATTGAAGCGAGTTGCTGTAAAAGGGCGCAAACATAAAGAGCTAAAGTCACTGACATAATGCTCTCACGTTCGCACTACAGTGCAAGGACGTCTCCCTATCTCTGTCTTTGATCGTATATTCACATGATTAGAGCGTGTGTAGCTGTGCGCGCGTGTTTATATGTAGTTGTGTCTTGGCACATTTTTAAAGACCTGTTTATATGGGCAAGGCATGTCCATATCTACTTATATTGGTCGAAGGCTAAAAGGATAGGTAGGATCTTACCACTATCGTAGTTGACGATCTGCATATTTCCAGTGTTTGTATAAGTCACGCTACACGTCTCCGGGGCTCGCTCTATGCACATTGCATAGTTTAGATTGTTCTGTAATAAAAATGGAATAGAAAAATAACTCATTCATTACTTAGATTAGATTTAGTAGGTGTATAGTGTGGGACACCGAGGCGTACCATGTAACCAGTGTAAACAGAATGAACGGCCTGTGGCTAATGCAACGAAACTACAGGCCACAATTCTACAGGTGAAATTCGATGTACGGTACATGGCGTAGCCGGTGAGACATTATAAAACCAGGATTTTTGACCCGCTACGCAATGTACATCGAATTTCCCTGTAGAATTGTTAATTGTAGTTTCGAACAACGAGGCACTGGTAACTAACACGTTTTACCTATGCATAAGTATGTTTATCGGTTGAGCGTCATCAGCTTATCATATTACAGGGTGTAAAAAAATTCGCTGCAAATATTTCAAGGGGTGAACCAGCCCATGAAACTGAACAACTTTCCAATAGAAACATAGATCGAAATATGAGAATTTTTTTATGACCTCCCATACAAATTGATTTAGTTGATCGGTAATTTTGTATGAGTGGTCCAAAATTTTATCGTATTTCAACATTTGTTCCTTGGGCAAAGTTGTTCAGTTTGGCTGGTTCACCCCTTAAAATATTTGCAGCAATTTTTTTTACAACCTGTAGTTTATTTGGCAATATGTAGATACCCAAATTTGGTCGCCTTTTACGTCACCTATAGCATAAAATGGGGTGATGCTATTTTCTCAGCATCCAATTTTACCAAGTAGCTGGGCGTTCTTGCGATAGCGATGTCAGATTTATCTCTGAAGTTGAAGGACTCCAAGTATCCTTGGGCTCCTTTGAAGTATTGGAGACATCCTGGTGGAGCAGCCAATTCGTCTGATGCAGTTAGTTGACTTATCTGGAAATAGGAAAAAAATGACGCCTCAATTCAGAACTCTAGGTATTTTTTTCTAACACTTCACCAAGCAAGATGTTAACAAAAAATGGTATTTTCAAAAATTTCTTTGGTCGGCTCGAATGCTCGATGGTCAATTGTGATGAAAAACGAATGAATGGAATAAAATAAGGTTGGTAATTTGATTAATCATACCTTAACTGCGAATAACCTGCTGTCTGAAGAAACAGTCTGTATTGAGAATGTTATCGGTCCATCTACCGCCCCGACTTCGATGTACACTGAAGATTCAAAATATTGTTTAAAACCTACCTACCTAATCAATCATAATAAAGACAACAACAACAACAAAAAATAATTAAAAACCATACCTCTCCAGATACGCTATGTTTAGGCTACTTCATTTTTTTTATAAATTTTTTGGAGGGAAAGGATACTATTATTATTTATTATTATTGTAAGCCTTTAGTGTCCCACTGCAGGGCAAAGGCCTCCCTCCCCTTCTTCCATTGCTCCCTGTCTTGAGCTACCTCCATCCAGTTTTTCGCGTGGGCATCGAGCTCGTCTCTCCATCGCTTTCGCGGTCGTCCACGTGCCCGTTTCGCATTAGAAGGTGCCCAAGTACTTGTAATATTTGCCCATAGTATATTTGGTATTCTAGCGGTATGTCCTGCCCAGTCCCACTTCAGATATGCTGACTTTTGACCTACATCCACTATCTTCGTTTGAGCCCTCAGCGTTGCTTTTCTGACTCGGTCAATTAACTTGACTCCGAGTATGCTGCGCTCCATGTTGCGTTGGCAGACCTTGAGTTTAGACTTTTGGATGTCAGTCAAAGACCAAGTTTGAGCTCCGTAGGTAAGAATGGGGAGAATGCACATGTCCATGAGTTTTCGCTTCAGTGACAGTGGAAGGTTGCCCTTCATAAGCTCTTTCATGGACCAATAGCTCTTCCAGGCATTTCATTCCAGGAGGGAAAGGATACAAATTAATTTTATGTATTTTTCTTTCTACAGACTATTTTGAAACTTGTCTTTTAAGGTCGCATTTATTTGATGGTCGGTTTCCACTCTGTGTGAAATTTGTTCTTAATAATCTAGGAGTATTATACTCTATAATAGAGTAGCGCGGACCAATCTACAGTTGCTAGTTAAGTTGTACTTCATTCACTAACATAGTAACCAGCGTAACTCAGTATGCGCTCGTACGTGCGTGCATTGAACAATAGCTGGGTCTCCATTGTACGAGCAGCCTCAGATGCTCACTGGACGGTTTTTCACCCGAGCATGAGAATTTTAAGATGCGCTGCTCAGGGGAAACACGTCCACGCGGACCGCGATGCCCGCATGCTGCGCTCGGCAGTGAGCATCTGAGGCTGCTCGTTCAATGGAGACCCAGCTATTGATTTCAAGTTACACTGGTCGCGACACTGTCTAAGAAATGAGCTATACCTACCGTGTTGTCCATTATTAACGCCGCATAAAATCGGGAGCACATTGTTCACATTTTGTCCTGTGATCATGAACTGGTCTTGTTCGCAGGTTCCCGCTGTTGGAGCCAAGAGCTGGAAATAACCACTGCATTTGAGCCATTTCTCATGAAGATAAATCTCGAAAGAGACTTACCCCAGATCATAGTAGCCATGAGCTAACCATGGATTTAGTTCAAAGAGTTTCTATCTCTGTCGCAAGATATTTCAGGTTTTCGTAATACTTTTAGTAAGTAACACTATCACCTAGTTTAGATTATCTGTGACTATCACCCGTTTCTCAACAGGCGGCCTTATTATCGATCGGAAGATCCTTCACTTTAAAACTATTACTTTATTAACATTATTGCACAAAAGTAACAGTAACAACTACAGTAAACAAGATCATTTACAGCTAATATGCGCAAAGGCGGCCTTGATTCAGTTTAGTCAATTCTTACCTCAAAATTATTGAAGTCCAATCGTATCTGCTGTATGTCCGGGGAAGCTTTGTGCAGAGTGAATACGCAGGAAAGTCTCTCGGTACTGGGTGAAGGGAAACCCGGGTTCACGAACCAGCCGCCCGGGGCCGCTGAGCTGTCGTCGCACGAAAACTGAACTGGGAAACCAAGTGAGTGTTAGAGGTGGCCATAGAAGTCGCATCAGTTGCCCATGGGCGGCCTAGACGTGGATCAAGTCGACGTCTGCGTTTGGCGCAAATTGTTCTAGTTACTTGAAAATATCAACTATATCTCGTAAATTTTATATTTAGGTTTTAGGATCTCCATTGGTGAATAATGGATTAAAATGAGTCACTTACTGACACAGCATGTTCCATACCCGTCCGCACACGTGCCCATTGGAGCACCACCAGAACTCTGGCAGTCGAATTCTGGTAAACACGTCCCTTCTAAACCACTACTCGATACACACGTCACATGATCAAACTCTACCACTTCGAAAACTTCAAGAAACCGCTTCTGAATAGTCTGGTTTGAATCCAACTGCTTTTTCTGCCGATACGAAGACACTATTGGACACTTTCGCACTATCTTCCGTTTTGGCCTTTTAGTTTTAGGATTCGGCTTCCGAATCACATTGAGATTGGTGATAGTTTTGTTAATTTTAAATGTAGGACGTCGGTTTGATTTGTTTGCAGGTTTTGTTGCCACGGGATCGTCGTAAATTAATGTTTCCGTATCAAGTTTGTCAGGCTTTGGTGTTGTTTTGTTAAGATGCTTATAAAGAAAAGGAAATCTCATTAATTTGTCGTTAAAATCTTGAACAGGAGGTATAAAAGTGGTGAGGTCCTGTCTTCTTGTAGGGTTGAGTTTTTCCCTTTTCGTCTGGTTTTTAGTAAACACCATTGAAACTGGCAGATATTTCAGTTCATCGCCGTGATCGTAAACATAATTAGTCACAATCGTTGGCCTATGCAAATGCGTTTTCCTTTGAGAGTCCGACTCTTGAAATGTTGCCGAATACCATCGTTGTGCGTCGATTGCGAGGATAATCCAGAATACGACTGTGGCAGTCACTTTTAAGTCACCCATTGTTTCACGTAAGTTTCGCAAAGGCTGATTCTGCCACTTGTTGCATTAAGTTTATAGGCTGGTGCAGCAGCCGAGTGCAAGATGAACTGTGCAGGCAGTGTGACGGTGCACTTGGCTTGTGGGGACAGCATAACGGATGCAATTAATTGCCTGGTGCATGTTCTGGTTTGCTAGCTCGTCCTACTTGCGTCCGCGTCTTTGCAAATAACACCAATCATAGCTTCGAGAGAACCTACGTGACATGTGAATGGGAGCGGACTGCATAATGTGCAGTTCATATTTTGTTACAATATTGCAGTGACCGTTTCGTAATATGTTTTGTTTACTGCTATGTAGGTATGATAAATGAATGGGCTCTCGCGAAAGCAAGACCCCACCTTAGATATTGAATTCACGTCGTCAGGGAAATATGTCCCACTTCAAGTGTAGTCCTTTCTTGATCAAGTTTATGTCTTGATTTTCCCAGCACAGAAATAATTTACTTTTATATTTGTACCTTGCCTGCAAGGTTTAAATAAGAAAGGCCAATTTTCTTACATACCTACATGTGTCTTTAATGCGTCTACCCACCCAGACATGTAGGTAATAAGCGCATACCCAAGTCCATGTAGCTGCCTATCCAATATGAAATAGCTGACAGGTTTAGGTCACATTACCTACAGCAATGAATAAAGCCTAGAACATAATGGGCCCCCATTAGACACCTACTTAAATGTTAGCCGCACCCTTTCTACGGATAGATCATGTCCATGCAAGTGGTCTGCTATTATAGTAACGATTATTCGAGCGGCATGGTGTGGATATTAATCTGCCTGATAGAGAATGATTTGAATCGGTGTAAAGAAATATTAAATATCAGCTATGCTTTAGCTTAGCCAATCTGTATGCAGAGAGCTGTCCATTTTACCCTATATATACCCTGTATAGTATAGTTTATTTATTTGCCGTGTGATGCCGGCTTAGAATAGCATCACCCCACTTCTTTCCCGTGGGTGTCGTAAGAGGCGACTGAGAGACTCGAGGGTTTTAAGTGTACTGCAATTTTAGGCGACAGGCTGACAACCTGTCATTATAGTGATACACGACTTATCTGCACCGGCCCGCAAATATTGTCAGACGTGGCGATAACGATCGTTATCTCTCTGCCTACCCGGCGAGGGATAAGGCGTGATTTATGTATAGTATAGTTTAAAGAAAGGTATTAAATGCGTGGCGCTCGTTGATGTCTTTTGTATGAACGGACCTTTCCAGTTTCGATGAAAAACACTACATATGAAAAATAACTTTCCAGTTTTGATAAATAACACAGACTATGAAAACAAAAGGTAGAGTCTACGAGTAGAGTAGCGCATTAAAAACACGTGAATTTTCATCGACCTAGCTATAATATAAGTTCGTACTTAAATTTACATAACGCGAGGACAAATACCAAACTGACCTAACTTTAACCCTTCAATTCATCTAGAGAACATTAGGGCCAAGTCTGTAAAAAAACGTTACCACAAGGCCAGTGCCTACGAACCTAAGTACACCGGTCCCATTAGCCGTGAATAATGAGAATGTATTAGTTTTATCTATCACACCACACGCAACAGGACAGGCTGAACTTGGGCTACTTACTAACGGATATAATAGCTGGTTTGATAGTGTGTAAGTCTCTTTCTTAGGCCGTTTTTTTTATCTATGATGGGCTTACTGTTGACCCCAATCTTACCCTAGAGCAGAGATGGGATCTACGGTGGAGCGAGCTTGCCCAGAAGATGCCTATTCACTCTAGACTTAAAGTGATTCAGGTTATATGCACTCGGAAATACAGACGCAGGCAGGGAATTCCATTCTTTAGCCGCGCGCATAATGAAAGATGATTTGAAGCGCTTAGTGCGTAATGTGGGTATTTCAACCAAGAACGCCATTAGGCCCCGGTCTCAAATTTTGCAGGCAGCGACGGTGGTGGTGCGTTCGCCTTTTTTTCTAGGAAGTGCGCTCCCGCGCCGCTGTGTCCGGAAACCAGTACATTTGAATGTATGCGAAGATTATGCCGCTGCCACCGCCGCCCCGCTGCCCGCAAAACCCGAGACCGAGCCCTAAGTTACACCCCACATCTGGCTCTAACAATTCCCATGGAACTAATATCAGGGTTACTTTGTAATTATGCCACTATCGGCTAATTACCAGTTTACCACCGAGTACCTAATACAAGGGGTAAAAGTAAAATATCATGTTACTTTTTTTTGTTAATTTTGACTAACTATATAATTAAATTTCACATATTGAGGTGGTGCGTTACATGCTATATGGTCAACCTGGCCAGCCCCGAGGCAGCGTGCCTTTACCGTACAGCGTTTTCTAATACGACTTTTAAATTGTTATAAAAAGGAGAAAATTGTGTCTTACAATTTTCTCTGTTTAACAGTAACTAATCCATATATCTAGTGATAATATTGTACGTAACACTCTAGAAGTATTTTTTTTGAAGATTCAAGATTCAAGATTCAATCGTTTATTTCCAAGTAGATTCACAATGAATGCTTTTAGAATGTCATAGAGTTAAATTACAATACGGTCACTGAATAAGTGAATTAGTCATAGTAACAATAACAATTTTATGTTCCTAATAGAATCGCGGCACGAGTGGGATAAAAAAAAAGGCACTGCCTCGGGGCTGGTCAGGCTGACCACACAGCATGTAACTTACGTCACCACCATCAATTTAATCAATCAAATTAAAAGCAATATTTAAAAAAAAAAGCATGTTACATGCTAATCAGCCGGACCCCCTGAACAGGAAAACCACCGAAAAACCTGCTCAGAAGTGCTTCTAATCTCAATTTACAATTTGTACCTATAGAATAGGCCCTAGGCTACCCTAGCTAAGTTTTATAAATATATATATTATTAGCCCAAAAAATCGGCTACGCTAAATTAAAATAAAATAAAAGTATTACAGTAGATAATTCTAACTGTTTCGTCTTCCTTACTAATTATGCCAATTGTAAATTCCATGCACGTCCTGATTTGGTATTAAAAATGACTGCATGTTTCTTGTGCTGTGCTGGAATTTCAGAGGACCATGCCTCTTTGTCATTAACATAATCATCTAACTTATAATAAGCTTTATAACATAATGTTTTCTTAATAATAGATTTAAATTTACTTTCAGATAAACTTAATATATCTTCCGGTATTTTGTTATAGTATCGTATACTTAAACCTTCAAATGAAGTTCTTACTTTAGCTAGTCTATACGCGGGTTGATCTAATTTATTTTTACTTCTTATATTACGATTATGTCTTTCATGATTTCTTGTGAACGTATGAATATTCTTTCTTACATACATGATATTTTCATAAATATATTGACACGGCACCGTCATAATATTAATTTCCTTAAACAGTTCTCTTAGAGAATCACGACTGCCTAGTTTATAAATTGCTCTAATGGCCCTTTTCTGAAGAATAAATATTGTTTCAATATCAGCGGCGCGGCCCCACAGCAAAATTCCATAGGACATAATGCTGTGAAAATAACTGAAGTAAACAAGTCGTGCAGTTGAAATATCTGTAATTTCTCTAATTTTACGTACTGCATAGGCAGCTGAGCTTAATCTTCCCGATAAAGATGTAATATGAGGGCCCCATTGGAGCTTTGAGTCAAGAGTAATCCCTAAGAAAACTGTGCTGGTAGTAAACTCTAATTTTTCATTATTAAGTGCAACATAGTTATTCAATGAATGTACTACATTTGGCAAAGTGAATAATATACATTTAGTTTTTTTCGCATTTAGAACTAAATTGTTTGCAGTAAACCAACTATGAATTTGCCCAAGAGTGTGATTTACTTCGTCATAATTATGCGCTCGTCTATCAACCTTAAATATAAGGGATGTGTCATCAGCAAATAAAACAATTTTGGACAAATTCTCTACCATGTAAGGCAAATCATTAATGTAAATTAAAAATAAAAATGGACCTAATATAGAGCCTTGCGGCACACCAATTTTAACACGAGATCCCTGTGATTTGGTGCCGTTTACTTGTACTTTTTGCGTTCTATTATCTAAATACGAATTCAGAAATTTCAGAGCTGCGCTTCGAATACCGTAGTGTTCTAGTTTTACCAATAAAGTTTCATGATCTACGCAATCAAATGCCTTGGAAAGATCACAAAAAACACCAATGGCGTCCTTTGATTCCTCCCAAGCATTAAATACATGTTTGACAAGAGCAACACCAGCATCTGTGGTACTACGTCCCTTTGTAAAACCGAATTGCTGGTTGTGTAACAAGTTGTTGCTATTAAAATGGGACAGCATTTGATTGAGTATGATCTTTTTAAAGACTTTGCTGAGTACTGGCAGAATAGATACAGGCCTATAGTTACTGGGATCTTGTTTGTCGCCAGTTTTGAACAGCGGAACTACCTTGCTATCTTTCATTAAATCGGGAAAGATGCCATTTTCAATACATTCATTGAAAATATCTGCCAAGTATGGTGCTAATATATCAATCATTGACTTACAAACTTTAACTGACATTCCCCATAAATCTTCGGTGCTCTTAACTTTAAGATCTTTAAAAGTTTTTAAAATATACTGGGGACTCACAGGAGTAAATTTAAATTCTGAATTGCAAGCATCTACATTTTGTTTAAGCAAAAACGATGAAATTGAAGGTGAAGAATCTAATGCCTCAGTCGTTTTTAGTGGTATATTTGTGAAGAATGTTTCAAATTCCTGCGCTACATCGGAATTTGCACTAATCATTCCATTGTCAGTATTAAGTGAAAAGTTATTTTCGCGTGGTTTCGTTTTACCTGTTTCGCTATTAATAACTTTCCAGACAGCTTTTATTTTATTGTCTGAAGACTTTATCTTATTTGTAATAAAATTGGCTTTAGCAATTAAGCAAGCTGTCTTAAAGATTTTAGAATATTTTTTTACCAGCTCATTAAAACTATCAGAATTTGTGATGTTTCTAAGCTCATAAAGTTCAAAAAGCCTATCTCTGCTAATCCTAAGACCTTTGGTAGCCCAATCACTAAATTTAAATTTCGTACTAATTTCTTTTGTATCTATTTTAAAAATTAATTCAAATTCTTCGCTCACTAAATGAAAGAAGTCTTGATATACATTATTTGGATTTTCAAAGTTATAATTATGGACTGGCAGTTTCTCCATTAAAACGTTTCGGTATTTCTCCAACCTATTACCAGTGATGCGCCTAGTTTCTATCTTAATTGTTTTAATACGATTTTTAAATGGGAATATTACGCATTGACCTCTGTGGTCTGATTGAAGAGAGTTTATAATACATTTGTCTACAGGCTCACAATCACTGAATACGTTATCAATACATTTAGCTGAAGTAGGCGTCACACGAGTTGGTTCAAAAAATACATGAGACAAATTGAATGATTTAAAAAGTCCTAAAAATTTATCACTGAGTGCATTTTTTTCTAGAATGTCTACATTAAAGTCTCCAGAAACAATAACATGTTTATTTGTTTTTGTGACTAATTTTAGTACATCTTCTAGTATTTCTAGTAGTGTGGTAAAATTTTTAGCTATAGGTGGTCTGTATACGCATACTATAACATGACTCTCCAGCTCAACACAAGACACTTCAGTACAACTCTCAACCGACAGTCCGACCACATCCTTACGTTCTTTACATTTAATATTGTTTCTAATTAGTATTAAACAGCCTCCATGGATGGCGGATTTTCGGTTGAAAGAGCTGGCTATACAGTAATTTTCATAATTTAACAAAATATCAGGTTCTTTTTGGAAGTGCTCAGTAAAACAGACTACGTCGTAATTGTGCTTCTCCAAGAACAATTCAATTTCTAATACTTTGCTGGAAAAGCCCTGAATGTTTTGATGTAAAACTTGTAGTTGACTTTGCTTTTCCTTTGTCTGAGACTGAATGCAAGAAGACCCCGGATTGCCTATGCTATTTACATCAGTCAAAGAGGGGTTTTCCTTTGTCTTACAATCTAGTTTAAATTATTAATACTACCACTACTAACTAATATAGAAGGAGACACATATTTTGTGTCAATTATATTATATGCTAACAAAGTAGCTACTTGTTTCTTATAGTAATCTGACAGGTACATAGTATCCTGAGTCAAAATAAATTTGTGAATAAAATTATTCACATCAAAATAAGAAATAACATCGCTATGATGACATGTCCTGTTGTACAAATGCATGTTCATTTTATGCACACATTTGTTCTGTTGCTCTGATAGATTTGAACAATATGGGAAGTTGCACAAAATGAACCTGCACTCAGTCTGATCGTGTAAATTAAGCAACACCTCAATGCTATTGTCTAATGTCCTACGACTAATATTGGAATGATTTCCTATCATGATTATAATTGTAGTGTGCTTATCGAATTTCCCTACAGCTATTTTGTTAACAATATTCTCAAAAGAGGTGTCTGGACAACACACATTTGTCACTTGTTGATTAAGGCGATTATTTAATAATTGACCAAAACCTACACCTAGCTTGTCTGAATAAATTAGTGTCTTTTTAAATGGTTTCTCTGCAGTGGAGTCCTTTAGCAACCTAGATACACCGTCAATGTCATGACCTGGTGATTCGTGGGGTCGAGAAGTAGGGCACGGGCATGGGTCGCGTCGCCGCAGCTTCGGGGTCCGGACATTTGGGGCTGGGGTGGTAGACGCCCCAGAAATACGCGGTGCGGCGTCTAGAGTGAGCGGCGCTCCCGCCACCCTCTCGATCCCTATGGTGGGGGTAGCAGTTGAGACTGCAGGCTGCACGTCGCTGTCGACTCCCGATGCCACACGTGTCCCCGCGTCCTGCTGCACGGCGGGGGCAGGAGCACGTGAAGCACCTCTGCCACGTCCTCCGCGGCGCCCTCCACGTCGTGTTCGCCTGGTGGGCGCGTCAGCAGTAGGTGGTGCCAACGCGTCAGTCGCGGCAGGTGGTGCGGGCGCGTCAGTCGCGGCAGGTAATTCGGGCG
Source organism: Keiferia lycopersicella (assembly GCA_029255805.1). Taxonomy (NCBI): domain Eukaryota; kingdom Metazoa; phylum Arthropoda; class Insecta; order Lepidoptera; family Gelechiidae; genus Keiferia; species Keiferia lycopersicella. Next base: position 7,726,833 of record JARACZ010000009.1, on the reverse strand, counting down.
CGTCAGTCGCGGCAGATGGTGCGGGCGCGTCAGTCTCGGCAGGTGGTACGGGTGCGTCAGTCGCGACAGGTGTAGCGGGCGCGTCAGTCGCGGCTGATGGTGCGGGCGCGTCAGTCGCGGCTGATGGTGCGGGCGCGTCAGTCGCGGCAGATGGTGCGGGCGCGTCAGTCGCGGTAGATGGTGCGGGCGCGTCAGTCGCGGCAGGTGGTGCGAGCGCGTCAGCCGCGGCAGGTGGCGCGGGTATGTGTTGCACAGCTGGCGTTCCACCCAGAGCCAGGGTCAACTCATCACCTTCCATCAGCAGGTCCAGCAGCTCAGTGTTTTGTTGCTGCAGTTCAAGTAGTTGTGATGTTAAGGTAGATAGTTGCTCATGCTCTCGACGGCTCACCACATACTTAGTTGTGATGTGAGCGAGCTGTGTCTGTAGGTTATTAATATACAACTCGCTGCTTGTGTGCAATCTATCTGACACTGTAATTTGCACCATCTGCTTCTTGATTGTATAGATTCCGCTTGATGGTAATCTACATGCATGTCTCTAATTTTCAGTTTCAAGTCCTTGTTTTCTTTTAATAAATTAAGTCTTTTAATTCTATTTGGTTGCTGTTTTTGAAATAATCTTAGTAATTTAAGGTTATGCCTAGTTTTTCTTATAAATTTGTTCAGTCTTAAGTATTTCTTTATTTTATTGCCTTTAGTCAAAATTGTGTGGCGAACTGTACTAATGTCCTGCACCTCCAGTTCATGGCGTAGGGAAACACTAAATCTATTCTCTCTATCTTCCCTCTCATTGTGTAGATCCGCTAACTGGTTGTTAGCTTCGTTCAGCTGTTGCTCTAAAAATCTGCACCGATCTTGGGCAGTGTTCAAGCCAGTGGTAATATCAATACGGGCAAGTTCTAAAGATTTTATTACTTCATATTGCTGGTCAATCTCTGCTTGTGATTTTGAATCTACTTGGAAATAAATACATTTTGATTTTGTTTTGAACCAAAAGAGATACGATAAGAATATCGCTTATCATGCCCTTGACCTAACCCTATGTAAACTATGAAAGGTGTGTACTATTTACTTAGGGAGGTATGTACGAGTTTTCGGTTAATAATAATTAGTGCAAGACTGTAAGTTTGCAGTTTGCACTTAGGACCAATTGCATGTGAATTTAAATTTTGCAAGAGGCGATTAAAACTAGTGTCCTCTTGTAGAGACATGTGGGTTCATTGGATAACATGTGGGCACAGAAGTGGTTATACATATGTTATGGTTTTACATACATACATACATATATCACGCCTTTATCCCTTACGGGGTAGGCAGAGCGTTAACGGCCTTAAAAATACGATCGCTATCGCCACGTCTGACAATTGTAGAGGGCCGTTTGAGATCATTTGTGTATCACTATAGTGATATGTTGTCAGCCTATCGCCTAGAAGTTGTAATACACCTAAAACCTTCAAGTGCCTCAGTCGCCTCTTACGACACCCACGGGTAGTAAATGGGGTGATGCTAATCTAAGCCGGCATCACACTTGCCGTGTTATGGTTTTAGTTTTTTAAATTAAAAGTTTACCTACTTAAAAGGCATTCGCCGGGACTGCTCTGGAAATAGGTAAAAATAGATTCCCTACATACCATTTGAAACCCATAAGATAGGGGTAGGTGTAGGTATAGGTACCTAATTATACTCCCGAGTTTCAGAGAAAATGGCTGCTCAAGTTGTTTAGGGCATCCTAACAAATAAATGTATATTTCTAAACAAACCTAGGTATCTATTTAATTCAAACTTGTCATAGGTATTACATATTAGTAAAAACTTGTCAAGATTATAGTCGAATTTATAGGTAGGTATCGCTAGAGTGAAATTATTTGCAACGAATGAAACAAATAAACCAGTCAGAACATTATCTTTCATTATACGTATAATTGCGGGCGAGCGGACTGCCGATCAAAGCTAAAGAAAAGTTTTTAGATGGAACTGTAGGGAAAACTACAAGTGAAGCAATCAAAAACTCGTATTACTTGTAAGGTTTCCTTAAATAAGTAGAACGATCGTTGATATTGGTACGGACTGAAAAACGGAAAACTAGAAAAAATATTTTAAAGATGGAAAGCATCGGAAGCTGGTCTGGGCTATGTATGACTAAAACAATAATTAAATAGCGCTAGTTGGCGTAGGACAGGGATCAGATCAGTGAAAAAAGCTTCGCTTATTTCGGTGGCATAGATCACCATATTATATCCGTTTTAGGTCGCACAGCTAGCGCAAAGAGTTTGTAGTGAGTGTACGGGGAATTTTATTGAGGCCAATATATTGCTCCTATCTACATTCTCCTTGAAATATACACAAATCACGCATATATCCCTAGCGGGGTAAGCTGAGTATTAACAACCGTAAAATTACGGTCGTTATTGCCAGGTCTGACAAATGTTTGAAGGTTGTTTCAGATCAGTCGTTCTTTACTACAGTGACAGGTTGTCAACCTGACGCTTACGATTGCCATACACATGAATGAAACCCTCGAGTCCCTTAGTCGGCTTCTACGACACCCACAAGCACTCTCTAATCACCATTCCTCTCTGCTCTGAGCCCGCACGCTTTTCTCAAAGCTGCAGGCGTCTTATGCGCAGCCTACAATGACTGCTTACACGCCGGACCAGCATGTGTTATGATCTGAGGCACTTATTACTCATGTCCTTTGCCACACGTGTCCTGCTAGGGCAGTATAAAAGCTAAACTGAGCTTACAGCTGCGTCATATCACTTTGAAACAGCAACTGCGAATATGTTGATTAAAGTAAGTAGTTTCACTTCAATAACTTTCCATCATATAATATGAAGTTTACATGTAACGGATTTAGGACATTGTTTTACGATCGATTTTGACGTAGTTGTAGTATCTACTTACACTTAACTACGGCTGGTGCTGGCAGATAGGGTCCCAGGTTTGATACTTGAAGTATGATGAATTTTTAATATCCCAGTTCCTATTTTTGTTTCGTGGTTTCTCTTGTGGCTCCATCACAGGGTCCAATAAATAAATGTAATTGTTTAGTTAGCATTTAAGCTGACATTATGAGTAGGTAGGTACCTACCGAAACACCGAAGACGAAAGCTCAAGGTTTTTTTATCTTGATTTCGAATCATCAGCTATGGAAATGTCCATGCGAAAACATTTTAGGATAGAATCCACCCAGAAAGATCCTTATTAACCTAAATGATACGATGAGTTAATCAGAGTTTGTCTTTACAAGTACCTATCAGAATTTCTTCACATAACTTTCGTATGAGCAAACCTTTTAAATTTCTCAGACGCTTCTAGCAGCCTGCGTAGCGGCGGTGGCCTACGGAGATGGTCTGGTAGCCCCTCTAGGCCATGTTGCCTACGGGAACCCCTACGTTAATCACTATGGTAACCCCTACGGAGCCTGGAACCATTGGAACCCCTACAACGCGTATCCTGCTCAACCTGCCATCGCTTCGCATTCGCAGAACATTATAAGGACACCTTACAATCTTGGACAAGTGCGTACGATTTTTTTCTAGTAGGCAGGTACTTTTCCTTCTTGCCATGTTGCTACTGTCAGCCCAGGTATAGTAGCTCAGGAGAATAGTAGGTAACTCTATAGGCAGCCAGCACTATAATATTTTCCGATTTCCCTAACACCCAAACTGCATAAAAAATTGATCGTCGTCTGTCTGACTTTCTATGAAAACTCAAAAGAATTATTTCATTTCCCAACATAGGCTTCATTCAGTTTCATGGTCTGATCATGCCTGCAAAGGTTTTCGGTACACTATCCATTACATTACACCCAGTAGATTAGGTCAAGTTGCCATTTTCTTTTAATAATGTAGACCTCTTTCAAACCTGTCACGTCACGGTAACTTACCAACCACTCTAGACCATATCGACGACCGATCCCCCAGACTATGTCACCCTCCACTCTACCGTGTCATTGCTATTAACTGCTCTACTGAACATGTAGCGCACAATATGGGCTTTATGGGTTACGAGAGGGTGACTTTGTTAATACAAGAAAAACTCTTTACTTTCTAAATATGTTGGCTTGGCATCAATACTCGTTGTGTAACTGGTAGATAGGTGTCTACTTATAGTGTACCTAGACGTTATAGGTATCTATATACATACAGGGTGTAAAAATATTAGCTGCAAATATTTTAAAAGGGTGAACCAGTCCATGAAATTGAACAACTTTCCCCAAGGAACATAGGTCAAATTTGAAAAAAATTTTTGGACCTACCGTACAGATTTACTTAGTCAGTTGGTAATTTTGTATGGGAGGTCCAAATTTTTCTTTTCATGTTTCGACCTATGTTCCTTGAGGAAAAATTATTTAGTTTCATGGACTTAATCGCCCCTTAAAATATTTGCAGCAATTTTTTTACACCCGGTATGCGTAACATACCGCCGTTTCCAGATATCAACATACTCAAAGGCGATCGACACCCCGTTCTCGAGCGTGCGCAAGGCTGACATCCGAGTGAGCAACCCTGGACTGGCCGTGGCCTCCCCTTACGTCTCCCACTTCGGCGTCGCAGCACCTGTGGCCCACGTCGCGCCTGTTGCTAAGGTACTAGCTAAACAAAAACAATGCCACTTTTGAAAACCAAGGCGACTTTCAAGGGCTAAAAGATAAAACCGTCTCATTTATTTGCAGGTAGCAACAGCTGGCGGCCTTCTGGGTGTGGCCTATTCTGCAGCACCAGCTGTTTCCCACATGACCTACTCAAACGGACTTGGCCTTACCTACTCTTGGTAAAACTTTACGGTTTTCCTGGGGCTGATTGACGGTATCGTGCAGTGTCGAATGTTTGTGCGAACTATTTATTTCTACTTTATGTGAATGCAAAGATTCCTCGTTATTTATTACTTGTTAGCTATAATATATGATTTTTAAAATTGTTTTGATAAAGTTTTATTTTCATCCATAAAATTTTAGAATTTGCGGCTGGTACTCTCCATTTCCGTTTCCTGTAAGCCTGCTTATTTTGTGTACAAAATGTAACAGTTGACAGTAAATTTTACACACTACATAGCCGCAATACGTGAAACTAACGGACTAGCCGATGGTCGTAATGGTGGTGATGTCGTTTAAACTGGAAATTTATAGCGTAAAAATCTTACAAATAAAACGACATTGGCAGCTGTCATAAGTGTGCTTTTTTGGCTCTTCATTTCTATTTCAGCCTATTGCAGTCCACTGCTGGACGTAGGCCTCCCCCAAGGAACGCCATAGGGCACGATCTCCCGTTTTTGCCATCCAGTCGCTACCAGCCGCCAGCAGTTGGCTCTTCATTACTGCTGTTAATCTGTAAAAAAAATGCAAAACGTTCATACCAAAGTGAATTTTTATTGGTTGTCTCTCTTTAAATATTCGTTTAGGAAAAATCCATTCAAGAAAATCGCATTCCACTTTCAGCACCTGCCATTTCGTTGCCAAGTCTTTATTGAAATAAAAATTACCTGTGTTTAAATAAAGATATGGACTAATTCCTCGGCTCAAATCGTTTGCCTAGATAACTGGTGTGTTTACTCACGTCGCCTGCTACGTGATCCTGCGTATTGAGGGCAGGTGACAAGTGCAAGGCGAGGTGTTTCGATCAGTTCTTGATCAGTTACCTACCGTGTTACTGTAAAGCTTAGATAGGGCGGACTCTTTTAGTATGTCGGACAGTGGGGACAGCGATGTGTCGTGGATATTCTACAGGGACCGACCGGACTGGAGCGACGTCAGACCAGTCGTAGAGGACGACGGCCCTAACCCTGTAACTGTAATTGCTCACTCAGAAAAATGTAAGTTTCTATGTTCCTACCGACTGTCTTACCCCGTAAAGTGCACACTGTTTAACCCAATGTTTGTTTGTGCATTTTGGCCAGAGCCCCGAAAAGTATACCTACCCTGATCAAGCCATTGTTCCATTAGTCATACATACATGCAATATAGAATTTTTACTTACAAAACTTTAAACTCCAGAAGTAAACCCATCTTTTGCAGGATTTTTTTTCGAATTCGTCTTATGGTCAGGGTCCAAAAATAAATCTAGCTAATTGAATGTTTTGTAAATTTCAGTTGAGGATGTTTATGACTATTTCCGAGCAATTCTTGTCACAAATGAGAAGTCAGAGCGGGCTCTGCAGTTGACTAAAGATGCCGTGGACTTGAATCCTGCAAACTACACCGTCTGGCAATACAGGTAAACTAGTTGTTGTATAGTCACTAAAATTATTACATCCATTTACTATGTATATCTATATCAATTCAATTCAATTCAATTCAATTAGCCTTTATTTTGAACAAAATAGTATTTCTAGTTATAAAATTTGATTCATTTAGACATTTCATTTTAACATGCATTCATAAAATTATCAATAAATAATAATAAATAAATTCAACATTAAATTAATTTCATTATAAATTTCCTAATTTAATCAGTCTCTTGTCCTTTGTTCGCTTGTCTCATGACAAAGGCCTCCTCCATTTCTTTCCATAAATTTCTGTCCTTTGCTTTCCTTCTCCAAAGGTTTCCAGCTGTCTCTTTAAGTTCATCTTCCCATCTTTTTATTGGTCTTCCTCTCTTTCTCGCTCCATTTCGCGGGTACCACTCTGTCACGTCTTTGGTCCATTTTTCTATTTTCTCCCTCATCATGTGCCCTGTCCATCGCCACTTCATTGTTCTGATGTCTTTGACCTTGGTTCTTTTCCTGATGGTAGTTAATCTTACTTTATCTTTCAGTTTTATATTCAGGATGCTCCTTTCCATACTATTTTGGCAGACACTAATTTTTTCTATGTTGTTTTTTGTTAGTGACCATGTCTGGCAGCCATATGTTAGACGTATATCTATAACCTTACCTTAAAGTTGTAAGGATAGAAAGACAAATAAATTTAAATATGTGTTTAAAATTTCATAAAACAGTTAAAAATTTAAATAAATTGTCTTTGAACCTAATGAATCCGCAATATAAATCAATCATCAAGAATAACCCGCTGCTGAACAAGGGCTTTCAATCTATAAGGGGGTCTTTGTCATTTGCCATACAAATAATAAGGTATATTTATGATCTATAGCAGGCAAGTCTTTTTTCTACATAGTAAAGGACCTCCATTACATTTATACACAATTCACACCTTTATCCCTTGCGGGGTAGGCAGAGTAATGAGTAATGATTGTAAAATTATGGTTGTTATCGCCATGTCTGACAAATAATGAGTTCCTCTTCAGATGATTCGTGTACCTCCATTATGTTAATGAATATGTTAATATTTGTTCATTTGAAGGTTTTTAAATATATTAAGACTTATACAAGTCTTTGCAAGGTTCCTTTTTTATGTATTTTTATCAATAGTAATATGTTTTTTGTAGATAAGCCGGTTAACCAATGATAAAGCCTAGCTTTTTATGAAAATTATATACTCATGTATTAGTTTACATGTGGAAATTATAAAAAATTTAGACAGACATATTTGTTTACATTTGTATAAAATATTTGCTGAGAAGTAAAAAGCATAGAGATTAGAGATTTAAAATGTTTCAAAATTACATTTCAGGAGAGATCTTCTTAAGGCGCTAGGCTCAGATTTGAAAGCAGAACTAGATTATGTGGAAGCAGTCATCAAGCAATCTCCTAAAAACTATCAGGTAAGAATTTTTAATTATTAACAAGAATATGTTAAAATATGGTTCAGTTAGGGTCATATCTAGATGAAATCACTAAGTAATGGTCACTGACCACCTAAAGCGATTTTTTGTTTACCTTAATGTGTGCGATTGTATTTTTTGTATATCATTTTAATGTTTCTTTTTTATTTATTGTGTGATTTACTATGTGTGAATGTGTGAAGCTTTATTACTAACCCATAATCATAATCTTCATGGTAACTAAGGTAAGTATCATTTCATCTATTGCATTTTATCACAAATATAATTTTAACACATCATAAAAATTGGCTGTAAATATTTTAAGGGGGTGAATCAGCCCATAAAACTGAACAACTTTCCTGAAGAAACATAGGTCAAAATATATTTTAGGACTTCCCATAGAAAATTACCAACCAAGTCAAACTGTATAAGAAGTCCAAAAAAGTTTCCGATATTTCGACCTATGTTACTTGGGGAAAGTTGTTCAGTTTCATGGGCTGATGCACCCCTTAAAATATTGCCAGCACTCATCTTGTTTGTCTCAAAAACGTGAACCAATGTTTGATAAGTTATTTTTATAGTAATTCATTTTAAATGTAACAAAACTGCTTATAGCCTCTACCCTATAAGTGATTAGACACACAATTTTTTGGCATCACATTACAAATGCATGCAGTGTCTTGTTTATTAGAAGTTATATCAGGATTATAGATATATTATATTTTCTGAAGAAAGAAAAAGTATTTACGGAATTAAAATTTATAGACAACTGATGTGCGCAGTGGGCGCAGTAGTAGTGCCTGCGGCGAATAGGTTACAGCGAGATAGGAATTCAGCGGTTTAGCCCGCAATGTCCTAACCAGACTGGGAACAAATTCACATACATAGTGATAAATAATAACTTTGTGTGTGACCCACTGAGAATTGAACTAAAATCTAAAATCGAATAAGGCCGCGTACACGACATAGAGCGGGGTACCTGTGGAGAGGCGGTCTATCTTGAGTGACGACTGCTTGTTGCCCGCCGCTCGTGACCTTCATGTACGCGGCCTTAGGGGCGTCTCCACAGAAGCGGGGCTGCGCTGAGCTGAGCGGGGCATGAATTGACAAATCCAGTGTCTCCACTGAAGCGGGGCTGCGCTGAGCTGAGCGGGGCATGAATTGACAAATACAGTGTCTCCACTGAAGCGGGGCGGGGATTTTGAGGCTCATGATTGGTCAATTCATGCCGCGCTTAGCTTAGCTTAGAGCAGCCCCGCTTCAATGGAGACGCACCCATAGTGTTTTTCATAGGTAGTGTAATCTTGACTTGAATGATGATCGTTCCAGGTGTGGCACCACCGGCGGGTGCTGGTGGAGTGGACGCAGGACGCCTCACTGGAGCTGGAGCTAACGGCTGACGCGCTGCTGCAGGACCCCAAGAACTACCACGCCTGGCAACACCGCCAGTGGGCTATCAAGGCTTTTGGGTACGTAACTGCTTACTGTTCTCGTATGTCGGAACGAGATAGTTTAGCTACCTACTATTTAGGGCCTGTTAAAAAATATTTTAATTTTGTGCTGAAATACATTTCTCATTAGGGAAATCGAGACCCTTTCGTTTTTATGATTTGACTAGCGGCCTGCCCCAGCGACTGCGCTCGCTGCAACTTATTTTCCCGTGGGAATAAGGATTTTTCCCGGCAGGTACTATACATAAAAACCTTCCTCTTGAATCACTCTATCTAATAAAAAAAAATCCGTTGTGAAGTTATAAAGATTTAAGCAAACATACATACAGACAGATGTGAAAAGCGATTTTCTTTGTACTATGTAGTGATACAACACGAAAGCTATTAAAATTATTTCAGAAATTGTGTCATTTTCTGAAATAATTTTACTGTGTGTGATTTATAAATCTCATATTACTCGGTATTACACGATGTCAGACATTTATTCCGAAATATGTGATTCGTACGAAACATGAACGTGCAAGGTGTCCCGAATCTTTTGATGAGAAGTGTAGTAACAAAACAAAATGTTACTTAGGAAATAAATGTTAAATTAAATGTTAGTACCAACACTTAGGTACGGCGGTGAAAGATGGGTAAGGCAAAAGAAGAAAGAAAATAGAATAAATGAAAATGAATAGTAGAACAGATGAGATCGTTGAGAAGCATGATTGGTGTAAAATTGAATGATAGGTTACGGAATAGTGTGATAAGAGAACGTTGTGGCGTAAACGAAGATATAGCGACCGGGATGAGAAGGGAATGCTATAGCGGTTTGGTCATGTTGAGAGAATGAATGAAAGGAAATTAGCGAAAGAGATACATTAAACGAGTGTTAGTGGAAAAGTTGGAAGGGGAAGGCCGCGAAGAACCTACCTGGACCAAATCGGAGACGTTTTGAAAAAAGGTTACGTCAGATGTACCCTAAATCGACGAGCGTGCATGAAAAGACTGTAAGAATGTAAGAGAAGCGATAGAAGTATGCCAAGATCGTAGCAAGTGGAAGGAAATAGTCTCTACCTTCCCCAGCGGGAAAGAGGCGAGATTTATTTATTATGTATAAAAAACTTCCCGCCCATTTTTATTACTAAACGGAACAAGTATAACTCATTATGTAAAGAAAAACGACAAATTTGTTACAAATTGTCAAAAAAAAAATTGTAACTAGTCCGTCGTTTTTCTTTACATATCCTCGCCCAGTTAGTACTAACAATATAGCTATCATTTGCATGCTTTTTGATTCCTAAAACAAGTTAAAAAGAGTGGCGCGCATTATTTCAGGTATCGATCGAAATCCCAGATTTCTGGGATGAAATTACGTACCGATGTCAATGTGCGTAAGATTAAAATATAAAATTCTTGTTTCAGACTCTACGACAAAGAATTGGAGTATGTAGACAATTTGATAACAGAAGACGTGAGAAATAACTCCGCTTGGAACCAACGATACTTCGTGATGAACACACACCACGGCTGGTCCGACTTTAACGTCCAGAAGGAAATCGTGTACACGCTAGAGAGAATTAAATTCGTCAAGAACAACGAAAGCGCTTGGAACTACTTACGAGGTGTCTTACTACACGACAAAAGAGGCATTTCCGGAAATGCTGTAGTTACCTCCTTCTGTGAAGAACTGTACAAACTGAAATGCCGGTCTCCGTACTTACTAGCGTTCATAATAGACGTCTGTGATGAAGCTATCAAAAAAGGAGAGACATCTCATTTCCACAATCCTGATCGCGCCATCGAACTATGTCAAGCTTTGGCGACTAAATACGACAAAATTAGGTGCAAGTACTGGAATTATCTATGTGAAAAATTCAAAAAGATACCCAAACCTGAGAACGGCAAAGAAGACAGTGACTGAGTACTGAGTAGATACGGTAGTTTGTACCTAGATAGCAACTAAAGCGAAGTTACTATAAGTACTACTTTAATATCAAATCTTCAAAAAAGACAGTGTTTTAAGAATACAAAAGACTTTAAAAATATATTGATATATCATATCATCGCAATATTAGCAATACCGTGTCGTCTCTATTTAACCAAGTGTTCAGTAATAAATATTTGTATCGGAATGTTGCAGTTTTATTCAGTTCACATTCACATTAACGGTAATAAATACTTTTAGGAACTTAATTCAAAGACATATTAGTTTCCGAATTTCTTGTGTCGGTAACATTTGAGGACGACGAATGTGAAGCATTGATTTTATCGCGGTGTTCGGATAGACTCATGTGATGAGCAATGTCGGCCTTAGCCATGGCGTTAGCCATCTGCTCGCATCCACAATACTTGCTCCTGTAGATAAAGTCGTCTTTTTCGGGTTTCTTATGTGGTGGTGATGCTGGTAGTGATGGTGGTGGTGATGCTGGTGATGGTTTTGGTGCAAGGCATTTACACTTTTTAGGGCAGGGTCGTGGGATGGAGATCGCAGGGTTCTGGGACCGGGCCAACGAATAGGCGGCTGCCCAATGCTGCGTGTGCAATCCACTGGGGCACGACTTCAGCGAATTGTAGTCCCTGTTGCTCGACCGTGACTTTCTCTTTTCCTGTGACAGCTGCCTTTGCAGGATCCTGACGGCCATCTTGTTTCGCCGAATGATATCGAATTTCCTTTTGCGACAATTACATGGCTTCTCCTTGTTCGTCTTCTCGGCAGTTTCGGTCTCCGGCCACTCCGGTGGTTCCAGGTGTACTACCTTTTGACCCTCGCAGGAGTCTTGAGTTTTATTTTTTATTTTTTGTACATACGGGCACCCATCGGTATCTTCGTTTTCGCCAACAATCGTGATTACTCTGTCTCTGGGCAATCGTGTATCGGATGCCTCTGGTGATTCAGGTATATTGTCGGTATCTTCGGTTATGCGAAACAAAATTTCGTTTGGTTTTTTTGTCGGGCTTACAATAGCGGCCGTGCATAATTCGCAGTTGCATTTCGATGATTTTTTCTGCTGAAATAAGTACATAATGATTTTAAGGTTCCGTGGTTATTATCACTAAAACTGTAAGACATTCCCTACCGTGAGTTAAAACCCGTTATAATGTCTTATAGTTTAAGTAGATAATGAATTTTTATTCTTGATGTTAAAACATAAGTAGTCTAAGTAGTAACCTACGTCGTACCTTTATTCGGGGTACTGTAATGGTAGTTGATCTGTTTGACATTGCTGATTCGGATCCTACATTATTGCCTGTTATTTATTGCCTTTCTTTCTTTATTGTTTTTATTCAATTTGTTTTCCATGCTTATTGATTTAAAACCATTGATACATAGCAAATGCATAGAGTAACTTATAGAGTACTTGGACTGATCGTAGAGTACTTTATACCATAGTAGTTCATAGTATTGAGTATGTAGGTACATATAGCGGTCCTCTGCGCGCGCATTATGGTTGCCATTGTCTTCTATTATAGAGGTCAGTGTTGGTTGCACAACACAACCCATATTAGTAGGTATTACCTTATAATCATTGATCTTTGAAAAGTATAATGGAAACCCAGATTTCATGTTGAAATATTTTTAATGTGTTGGGGTGGTTCCGGTGAAATTGATGCCCAGAAAAGCAGTGCCAAAAAGCCATGCGATCAGGTCTGGCCAGAGTGGGATGCACATTCACTGCACTACACATAATACGACATCATACATACATACATATATCACGTCTTTATCCCTTGCGGGGTAGGCAGAGCGTTAACGACCGAAAGAATACGGTCGCTATTGCCACGTATGACACTTTTGAGGATTGTTTTCCAAGGTTGTTCCAGAAAACATGTGTATCACTATAGTGACAGGTTGTCAGCCTCTCACCTAAAAATTGTAATACACCAATAACCTAGAGTCCCTTAGTCGCCTCTTACGACACCCGCGGGAAGGATGTGCGGTGATGCTATTCTAAGCCGGCATCACATGGCTGGCATACATCGACATCATGGACCTCTTCTATAATCTTATAGAAATCAGTGTATGACTTTTTATTTTGTTTATATACACTGGTTATGTATTCTATGGCATGTACATGTAATTCTATGGTCATGTCATGTGTGACCTGTTATGACATATCAAGACAGAACCAATCAAACCTTTGTAAATGTCGTTTATTTATAAACCTCGTCAAAATGAAACTCAATTTCCTCAAATTATGAAATGAAATCGTATTAACTCTTTACCGTATCATTACAATACTATACCGCATATACCTACTTACCAAATGTAATGCCATGCAGACCAGATACCCATCAATTTTAAAACCAAATATAATTCTGAAAATGTGAACCTACATGTAGATAAACTGAATACGATGCAGGAAGATCCAGAGCACGGTCACTGGACACCTCTGCACCATAATGGCATCTGGGAGCCTTTTCAACTTCGCGAACTCAAGAAGAAACTTGCAAACGTCAAGTGCTGTTGCGCTGTTTGTCACTCTTCCTGCTTTGCAAAACACCCTGTCCAAGATCCAAAAAAGTATTTAGAAGTTACTGATAAATGCCCTATTAGATATCCAAAAAAATACCTAGAAGTGACGGAAGAATATCTTGCTTCTCTTGAAGGTAAAAATCAGGACGTGGACGTGATTAGAGAACAACATATTAGAGATCCAAAAAAATATGTTGAAGCGACGGAAAAACATCATGTTGAGAAACGAAATAAGGCCGTGGAATATGCTGTTGGGGACCCAATCAATGATTTAGAGGTTACTGAAAATGAAAATCAATTTAATAGAGTGCAATGGATAGATATCCCACATGCCGTAGCACATGCCACATCAAAATATGTAGACCCTATGGTAGACATACAATCATTAGAGAGTCGTACAGACGGACAATTGATAGATATCAGTGAAATTCAGTCAAAAAATTTAGCTGTATTGAAAGATCGTGATGACCATTCTAAACCCGCCGCTGTTTTAGTTAGTAATGAAACTATCACTGACGACTTTAGTTTTCCATGGCATCCTTTCTTCCAAAAAGGTCAAAATTATTTGTGTCCAGGTTGCAATTTTACTATCGATCTTCTTAGACATAATACACGTAAAGTTTTGTTAGATGTAGGAATTGAAACAAAACCACAAATATACACTTGTAACAAAAGCACAAGTAAAAACATTCTTACTATGGAGAAATCCACATCATACAATAAGCCTGTGTTGAAATATCCGCTAACTTCAGTAAGTGATGATTTTAGCAATATCGAAAACATTGCTAGTATACGTCGTGAAGTGACCTTTGCCTGTAATAATAACCATTATAATGTTCATGAATACACACACAAACCAGGAAATCTTGTTAATAGTTCATCAGAATCATTACAGCCAGTAAATATAGCGCAAATAAGCGATGATGAGCATTTGGAAGAAGTTGAAGAAGAGGAGACTTCAACAACTGTGCTCGAAGCTAGCTCCGAAATAAATTTCTTGCAACCTGCAGAGAATAATAATTGTGACCTTTGGGTTGAGGATGACATCCGGAACTTCCTAGATTCGATTACTCCACCGCACAACATATATTTTTCTTCTCGTAATTGTTATAATGGTTCAAACTAATAAAATAAACTAGCTTTAACACGCCTTTTATATTTTTAGGTTTAAGGGGCTAAGTAGAGCTAAAAGTTACTTTTATAAGTGATTTCTACCCTAGATAAAATGCAGAAAAACTGACGAAAAAAAGGTAATAATCTTCAGGATATTTGCTGTAGTGTTATTGTTTCCAAAACATGATATTAGTAATTTAGCTTGATAGAAAAACATCGTAAAGTTACCTCTAAAAATCTATTATATCGCAAACTGTACGAACAAAATCCACACTATTATCAGAATGAGCGCCTTACAATACTCTATCGACATATTGTTTTTGATTTTCAAATTACTTATTTTTGACCGAGTTATCATCGAAAATACGAAAATATCATTGAATCGGCAAGATTCCGTCCCGTTCGCACGCGCGCAGTTTGACATTTGTCAGAAAGGGACCGGTTTTTAGCTCGTGTCAGCCCCTTAAGTATCTCTTTCCATATTAAGAAATACTGTGATGCCGGCTTAGAATGGCATTGCCCCATTTTTTCC
The DNA here is from genome assembly GCA_029255805.1 of Keiferia lycopersicella. Taxonomy (NCBI): domain Eukaryota; kingdom Metazoa; phylum Arthropoda; class Insecta; order Lepidoptera; family Gelechiidae; genus Keiferia; species Keiferia lycopersicella. The sequence continues at coordinate 7,711,617 of JARACZ010000009.1, read as the reverse complement.
CGCGGGTGCTGTGCGAGGCAACTAAGGGACTCAAGGGGTTTCACGTGTATTACAACTAAATTCGACAGGTTGACAACCTGTCATTACAGTGTTACACGAATCATCTGAAAGGACCCTCATTAATTGTCAGACGTGGCGATAACGACTGTTATTTCACGATCGTTGACGCTCTGCCTACCCCGCAAGGGATAAAGGCATGAGTTGTGTGTGTGTGTGTTAAAAGTGGGCCGGTCAAGCATTGATCATACACGTTTAGCAATAAAAGGCAAATAAATACACATAGGTAGTTTTTATTTCAGCTAAATTTACTACTATGTGGCAGCGTAGTGTTTTATGAACCTCGCCGATGGGTCTGATACTTGCACCCATTTCGGCATCCAATAGTAAGGTGTGAAATTATATTGTCCTGGAAAAGACTTTTCGAAAACGTAACGGTAGTACTTGGACTCTGTTGTAGTTGGTTGAACTCCTTGGTATTGCTTGTCCTCTATCGGTCTCTCTGCAACCACTTCGGCTATTGTCGTAAACAGAGACTTCTTCACAGAAGCAACACCGTCGCTGAAGGCCTCTTTATGGCGCCAAAGTATTGTGTCTGGTAATAAGCCGCTTTTTGCAAAACTACTTCTTAGCAAATGCTTTTCGACTCCGTTTTGAGATTGTCGTAACTTTGGGTCGATGCTTAAATAATGATGCGTAAATTGAATGTCTAAGAATGGTACACGTAACTCCAAACTAAACGCACTTGTAGTGCGATCCGCTCGCAAGCCATCGTACAAATATATATCTGAAAGCAGCCGTAAACTTTCATCGTGACCAGCTGCTGTAGACGGTGCATCTCTGAAGTATATGTAACCCTGGGCTAACTCGTCAGCACCTTCACCACTAAATACTACAGTAGTGTCTGTCTTCTCCTTGATATATTTCGCCAGCAAATACATAGGTAAACTTGCTCGAATGGTGGTAATATCAAATGACTCCAAGTGGTAAATTACATTGTCTAATGCTTGCCTTACATCGTTCTCGTCGAATAGTACCTCGTGGTGTTCAGTACCGAGGTAGTCAGCTACTGAGCGAGCTGCGATCAGATCTGGAGATTCTCCCATTCCAATAGCAAAAGTTTGTATTTTGTACGGTAATTTGACTTCTTGGGCTAGTTTCACGACCAGTGCCGCAATTAGGGACGAATCTAATCCTCCACTGAGTAAACAACCAATTCGTCGTTCCGCCATCAATCGTTTCTTACACGAAGCTTCTAATAAATGAGCAGTTTTCTCATGAACATTCATCTTTTCCATGTCTTTTTCAGCGATAAAAGGTTCAAAACAGGGCGGCATACCGGGTTTATAGTACTGCTCTCTGTGATCCAATTTGACCTTACCGGAATCCAATATGCTCCATGTCTCGTAGTGCCCTGGTGGAAACTGTCCCAATGTAGAGCTTTCACTGCCTTTCAGTTTCAGTCCCATTAAACCTTTCGCTTCAGAGCACACTGCCAAAACGCCCTTTTCTTCATCATGAAATCTGAACAGTGGCCTAACACCGTATGGATCTCTAGCTATGTGAATTTTTCTTTTCTCACCATCCACAAGGCAGAAAGAGAAAACTCCGTCCAACTTCTTCACCATGTCGGCGATGCCAAATTTTTGGTAGGTGTGGATGACAGCTTCGACATCGCAGTTGGTTTCGTACGGGAACCCGTACTGGGCTTGAAGGCGTTTGCAGTTGTAGATCTCGCCGTTGCAGATGAGGGTGGCGCGGGGGTAGGTGTGCAGGCGCATGGGCTGCATGCCGTGCAAGCCGTCAACGATGGCGAGCCGCTGGAAGCCCAGGATGGCTTGCGGCTCCCGCGCGTCTTGCTCAATGCGCCACGCGTCAGGCCCGCGGTGCACTATTGCGTTGAAGCATTTTATACACGTTGCACTCAGCCCTCCGTCCACGCCGAATGTCGCCCATATGCCACACATTTTGGCTTACGTATCTAGAAACAAAAATGCATAGATAGGTGAGTTTAAAGAGCCTTTTTTGACACGTAGTAGGTACATGGTCATCAATCATCATCATCATTGGCCTCGTACGTCTGTGACAGACGATTGAATTAGTGTCTGAGGTCAGACTTTTCGTGGCATACCTACATATAAGCCGATGCGGGAGCGGGGTGACTTTCCGCACAGGTACCCATTATTTATTGTAAGATATGTCTGTAATATCTAATCATGTGTGTGTATCTTGAAACTTGAAAGTTCTTATGAACTCACGAAAATCTAGGAGTAACTATTTTTGTAACTAGGATAAATATTAGTTTCAGCACGTAAAATGCTGTTTCTATAAACTTGCGAATTCAGGGCCGCGCCGCAACACAATGTTAGGTATATTTTCCCATTTTATTGCTACGTGGCTAGTGTATGAAGCTAAAAGTGTGCATTATATATTGATTTCAACTCACCTTAATAGACGTATATCGTGTAAATTCAATGTTTGTCACGTATCATCGGCTTTTTTATCTTCCGAAAGCAATACGCACAGTGTCCTCGTGTAGCGTTGTACTGCGAACTGTCAGGCCGAGAAACGAAGCAACGAGCACACGATGCAAAATTGGACGGGGCGAAACTGGTTCAAAATGCTGCTGCTGAACTCAGACTGAACGAGATGCGTGATACGTGAAATAACGAGAAAGAACGGGACGCGTAACATTGTTAGAGGCGGGTCGCAAATCGGCCGGATTGTTTTGTCAATCTTCGTTGTATGTTACATCAGCTAAAACTGTTTGACGTTTTTCAAAGGATTGTGTGGCAGTCTGGCAGTGCATTCTGAGTTTATTATACAGTGCAGTCTCATGTTGCTTTTACCAGAAGTTGTGCAATATGGCACAGTATCACGTTGTCATTTCAGCAGTTTCTTTCAGCATAATATGTACCTAACTATGGATGCAGACGCATAACTATTTTCAGCTGTATAAATATTAATCGAAAGTCATTTAATGAATTGCAGTATTCCCATGCAAAAAACAAACATACTTAATATGTTTTAGGTATATTATTCCTTTATCTTAACGCATATTATGCGTTTACGTACCAAATACCAAAAATATTATTAAAATGAATATCTCACCTACCCATTTAAGGGATCACCTTATACTAGTTCTTCTTAGTATTTGTATGAAATAACAGTGTAAGTTGGTCCCTTAAATGGGTAGCTTGCTGCGCTGGCGATAGCGCGTATCGATTAGGCATTTCGGATACTCGGATACGTAAGTGGTACAAATTAAGTAGGTACCTACATATTGGTGGGCGTCCCCAAGTAATTTTTCTATTTTGGTGTGCCAGTCAGCACTTTTCCATTCCAATATTGAAACCCCATGGAAAAGAAAAGATAGGTACTTACCTTACATTGGCAGGGGAAAGATAAAATATTAGTTTTGTACGTCTGCATTAGCGCATTATCCTTTGATATTTTGCGCCGTTCCAAAGTTTATCTGTGTTCAAAATCTTTTGTTCTATAAATCTATGAGTATTAAATTAGTAAATTACATTTTTAAATTAAATTGATTTAGTAGCTAGTTCAACAAGTCTAAAAAATATATCAACTCGCTTGTCTGGTTAAAATTTTGGTTCTTAGTATTGATTTTAGTTCCGTAAAAAAATCCTAGATGTCGCTGGCATCGAATTGAAACGCGGTATCGTTGTGTTCTCCACGATGTCATAAAGTTCTCTCGAGCCAGACGTTCAATTAACTTTGCGCAGAGGCAATATCGTAACCGATGAGGTTTATCCGAGGTGCGATTATTGCTAGTTGAAAACTTTACCAATACCCCGCCGTGTGGACGTGAAATACCGTCCGCTATGGCAATTTTTGAAAGGCCGTAAAGGCCTCGTAATCCCCTAACATTATACGATCACAATGCTTAGTTAATAGAGTTATACCTATAAACGAAGGAGATAATTTAATTACGTAGAAATCTTTTCATTGTACTCATAGAGAAAAAATATATATTTACGTCGCTTTTGCATTATGAGTAGTACACTCCCTGATAATATTGTCACGTAAATGTAACCTATAATCATTATATTTCCCGCGATTTTATGTCTTGCCATCGTGGGTGCGGAATCTACGTTGCTTCTGTCGAAGAAAAGACGAAGCGTGGAGTCATGTCGGTGACAATGATTAATGGCGGGGGATCGAACAAACAATTCATCCCCAAATCCCGTCATTGCACTAATTCCTGCCAACTATTTGCCTCGGTACAACATTGGGTAGGTAAGTATAGTGTAGTACCTCGTGTCTAAGTTCTGGCCCACCATCGACATGCTCACACACAAAATCACGCCTGTATGCCTGGCGGGGTAGGCAGAGCATAAACGACAGTAAAACTACGGCCGTAATCGCCACGTCTGACATATTTTTGAGTGTCGTATCAGATAAGTCGTGTATCACTATAATGACAGGTTGTCAACCTGTCGCCTAAAATTGCAATACACGTGAAACCCTCTAGTCCCTTAGTCGGCTCCTACGACACCCACGGGAAGGATATTGTAGCGTAATTTTACTCGGGACGGTTGCTCAAAATGTAGGATGAACAAGGGACACAAATTAATTAGTAGATACGTAACAGATGAAACGGAATTCACAGACCACCTTATTGTCAGGATTAGCACCAACATATTTAATGATATTTAGATTAGGTACCTACCTGTTTAGATACGGGGTACGGTACATAAGGTGTAAAAATTATGATTTTATTTCAAGACAAAGAAACTCTTGGTTGATTTCTCAACAACCCGAAAAAATTCTTGCTCGTTTAAGGGTGTATTAGATTAGATAGCTCCCATACAAAATAGTTAAGTACCTTCATTGCTGAACTACGTATTTATTTTCTTTTCTTGGCGAAAACTTTATCAGTTTTATGAAGTGGTTCACTTCACGCCTTGAAATATTTTAAAACATTGTTTACTGTGTTATAATATTCAGTTATTTCATGCGATTAACTTCTCATAAAATATTGGCCTCTGCAGGCAGGCGCACGGAATTACCCATACGGTAGCGAAACTGTAATTAAAAAAACTGTTTGTAATTCTATGACTTATTTATTGGTAAGTTTAATAATTATTATTTTTCATTCTTCTATCAGCCTCCACGTATTTTGTCCTTGATAGCTTTGACTCCTTCATATATGCCTGCTCCGAGTTGCTGGAAAACGGAGAAAATAATTAAGTTTTACATATGTCAATGAAAAAATAATTATATATTTGTATCTAGTGTAAAAACACGAATATACTCAAAGAAGCCTCCTCTAGTAACTGAATAGGCATGATTGGCCTATGCAAGCGTAAACTGATATGATATGAACAAACCCATAACAACTCCAAGGAGTAGAACTCTATGTATCGAGGTTCCATGGATAAACACGTGCAAATAACACCCAGACTTGATAACAGATATTCAAATATCTGCTCCGGCTAGAAATCGAACCCGGAATCTACTCCGATATTTAGGAAGAAGAAAAGATACTTGTATTTTGAAGTCTAGTCTAACAACACACGTTTTTGTTTCCAGTCCAACCACCTGATTGTCCGTAAGAAAGGAATTCTTCGGAGTGCACGTAAGACCATCGGTCCCGGTTGCTGTCTATGATTACTTAGACAGCGGTCGTTATTCAACTATGCTAACTCTGGTGATTATAGTAATACTTCGAATTATATTCACATTGGTTCAATAACTTCTTTTGATATCCAGCTTGCACTGAAGAAATTAAAATCTTCAAGCGCAGTAGGACCGGATAATTTACCTGCCTATGTTTTAAAAGGATGTAAGGATTATTTTATTGACGCGCTAGTCCATATTTTTAATCTTTCTGTTCAAACGTCCAAATATCCGAAGCATTTCAAACTGTCGCAAGTTACACCTATACCAAAAAACAGAGACAAGACTTCCGTAGAAAAATATAGACCGATAGCCATTTTACCTGCAGTTGCAAAATTGTTTGAATCAGTTCTTCATACTAAAATCGTTAAGCAGGTTTCTCCCTTTTTAAGTAATAGTCAACATGGTTTTCGATCAGGTCGTTCAGTGAATTCCAATCTCCTTACGCTCGTTGATTATATATCTTCCAAGATGGACAAAGGTCAACAGGTGGATATAGTGTACTTCGATTTTGCCAAGGCTTTTGACCGAGTTCACAACGACATACTTCTTAATAAACTATGTTCTGTAGGATTCACACCTTCCCTTTTAAGATTGTTTTCAGATTACTTAAGAGATCGTCAACAGTACGTTCGCTATGGCTGTTACCTTTCTAAAACTTTTCACACTCGTTCAGGAGTTAGTCAAGGCTCCATACTTGGCCCACTTCTGTTTATTTTAATGATAAATGACATTGATACAGTTATACAGCACTCACTTTGTCTTCTGTATGCCGACGATTTAAAACTCGTCCGCGTTATAGAAACCCTGGACGATTGTGGTAAGTTACAAGCTGACATTGACACTGTACATCAATGGAGTATAAACAATAAACTTAATTTCAACCCTGATAAATGCTGTGTTATGTCTTATACGCGTGCTCTCCAGCCATTACACAACCATTATCACCTAAACACTAATTTGATAAATCGTGTCAACTCGGTCAAAGATCTTGGTGTCACATTTGACACCCAGCTTACTTTTAACGACCATATCGCAACTCTGGCAGTAGAATGCTTTAAACGACTAGGTTTTGTAATCCGCAACACTGGCGACTTCACTGACAAAAGTGCTATTCAGTTGATCTATTCATCTCTTGTAAGAACCAAAATCGAAACCGCTTCACTAATATGGGGACCTCACGAAACAACCTACAGTAACTTATTAGAAAAAGTACAAAAGGCATTCCTTCGCTCACTTTACAAAAAATCTTACGGGTACTACCCATTTCTTTATCCTACAAAATTCCTCCAGGGTGCCCTAGGTTTTAACTCCTTAGAGACCAGACGTAATTACCAACTTATGGTTACAATTTGCTGCATCTTGCGGGGTGAATATGATTCTCCGCAGTTAGTTTCTAGCGTATTAAATTTATATGTACCGGACAGATACTTGCGAGGACGCAGACATCAGCTGCTGGCTATTCCAGAATGCCGCACGGTGGCGAGACGTCAGTCGTCTCTGCTTCGGGGAGTGGGTCTCGTTAGGCAGCTCACAAATTCAGATCTAGATGTAGATGTATTTGCCGACAGCTTATTGCATATTAGTAGAAAATGTTTAGAGTTCTGCGAGTCTTTAAAATAATGATCTCATTTAGTTTTAAGTATAAAGTACTTTCTTGTTAAAATTGTGTATATTTTATGGTAGATATAAGTATTTTGTTTCTTTTAATTTTGTATATTGTTCCTTGTTCAGTACTTTTAGGTGTTTACCTGTTCGCTGTTCATTGTATTATTAAATAAATGTCTGAATCATGTCATGAAGCCTGCTAATAGTAGGCGGTTGTAAAACTAACAGGGTTCATCGGGTAATTGGACGACTCGGTGTCCCACACGTAAAGAAGACATAATAGCGACCTGACCTATGTATGTAGCATTTTGTTTTACTTCGGGCAAAAAGAGGTTTTTCTTTGAAATATTATCATTGAGAAACTTACCGCGCCTCTAACCACAGCTTTGGGATTAATCCTGGGGTCCGGGTGGGGGCTCGGGGCCGCCTGCACCCCGCCGAGCGCCGCCACCATCGCCACCAAGAGCACCAGCACGCTCCAGAACTTCATGATCACTCAGTTGATTCTGATGAAAACAGGGGAAAGGATGTAGTAGCTGTTGAAAGCTGGAGTCAACTGATGTCTAACCACTGTTGGATCTCCATTTTATACGGACTTCGAAAAATCTTTCCTGTTTTGTCTAGACTAAGACGATTTTTTTACAAAGCATTCCAAACAGGAATTTCTCATGAGGGTCATTCCTGTTTGATAAGTAGTATGAATGCGTAATAGACATATAGGTTTTATTTCCTTCCTCAGAAAAACGGACCTACTGCTTTAATCTAATACCTTTAAACAAGCAAGAATTAGGAAACGGCTGTAACGATTTTAATTAAAATTCGTATATACCTACGGGTAATCGTCGGGGGCGATAAATCTAGCTTTATTTTTCAGAAATCACTCTAAACGGCAGAAAAAGCAAAGCCAATTCTCGGTCGACTGTACTGATTTTCTGAAATTTCGACCTTATATATTTCTTAGGGAAATTTATTCAATTTCATGGCTTCATTCACCCCTTACAATATTTTGTAGCAAATACACCTCATATAAAAATATCTAAATACCTATTTAACGACCGTAATGTTACGATCGTTAACACTGCCTAACCCGCAAGGGATAAAGGCGTGATTTGTGCATTTGTGTGTAAATACCTACTTGAAGAAATTACATAGGTACAATTTCTAAGGAAGGAAATGCAATACATCTACTATTTTCCTTCGGCTTACGCAGTTAAGATGACGTCGTCGCTTACGCATGAAACGTAATTGATGAATGATCAGGAATTGCCCTCATGAGAATATCTTGTTTAGAATGCACCGTGACGAATTTATTAAAGTTTATTGTCCTGTAGGAACAGGAAAGAATTCTTCAACTCTGTATAAAATGGCGGTCAATAGTTTGTTGGACATCAGTTGACTCCAGCTTTCAACAGCTACTACATCCTATTCCCCTGTTTTCATCAGAATCTACTCAGTGATCATGAAGTTCTGGAGCGTGCTGGTGCTCTTGGTGGCGATGGTGGCGGCGCTCGGCGGGGTGCAGGCGGCCCCGAGCCCCCACCCGGACCCCAGGATCAATCCCAAGGCTGTGGTTAGAGGCGCGGTAAGTTTCTCATTAATATTTCAAAGAAAAACCTCTATTTGTCCGAAGTAACAAATTATTTATTACAATTAGTAAGTATTCTTTGGCAAGTAATACTAACAAAATATCGGTACGTAGATGGGTCGCTATTCTACAGGGTGTAAGAGACAGTGTAAAGAAAACTTTGCAGGCGTGATCAGACCATGAAACTAAACAACTTTTTCTATGGAGACTATGTTAAGAAACGAAAATTTTTTTCAGCCTTTCATACAAAATTCCAGAACAGCTGACTGACTTTGTATGGGAACTCGAATAATTTATTTCGTTTACCACCATAGCCCCCATAGAAAAAGTTTCTCAGTTTCATGGTCTGATCACGCCTGCAAAGTTTTCGCTACACCGTCCCTTACACCCAGTATAAGTGTATGTGGAGTCTACCTAAACGAGAACGATGTGGCTCTGTCACGCTAAGCAAAGATCGAGGGTATGATTTGAATTTCCAGCCGGAGCAAATATTTGATTTATACCATATAGGTTTATTTTATCATTTTCAATTTTATTTTCTGTGTTCATGGCAGCCCAATTCGCTAGATGACTGAGTCATTAATAAAATACAAAAGCTGCACGTTTAAAACTATTGTCCAAAAATACTTAGTTTTTCGAAACGTGTAAGTAATTTCATACAAATAGTTTTTTAAAAGTTTCTTATTTGACCTGCCAGTCTGTGTGCCTGCCATCGTGCCTATTCAGGGATTACTAGTGCAGGCTCATTTGAGTATGATCGTGTTTTTACACTAGATACAAATATATATATATATTTTTTTTATTTGCATACGTAAAATTTAATTAGCTTTTCTGTTTTCCAGCAACTCGGAGCAGGCATATATGAAGGAATCAAAGCTATCAAAGACAAAATACGTGGAGGCTGACAGAAGAATTTTTTTAAAAATATTAAACTTACCAATAAATAAGTCATAGTTATTATAAACAGTTTTTGAATTACGGTTTCACGCCCAATGGGTAGTTTCGTGCGCATGCACAGGCCAATGTTTTATGACATGTTAAATCACACAAAATAACTAAATATTATAACACGTATTATACGTGGAAACTGAAATTGTACCTACTAATCATTAAATGAATTATAAACACTACAATCGCATTTAATTTATTAACCTACATTGGTTTCGCTTTGCATTTATCATACAGAGGCCAAAATATTACGAGAATTTTCACTATTCAACCAACGCAACAGTTGAAATCGTTAAAAAATAGGTCTCCCGTACAAATTACGATTCCTTAGGCCCTAGTCTCGAATTTTGCGGGTAGCGGGGCGGCAGCGGCGGCGCCGCGCTTGCCTTTTTTTCTAGGGAGTGCAGCTCTCGTTACCTGCTCCCGCGCCGCTGTTTTCAAGAACCGGTCCATTTCAATGAAGGTATGTAAAAGATGCTGCCGCTGCCCCCAAAAATTTGTTCTGTTAAAATATTGTGACCTTTCAAGGTTGTATACTTGTTTTCATTAATACCGCTAACCGCTGGAAGTTATTGTATGTAACAAACACTTGTATTCTACTTTATACCTGCTATAAGTTTTGCAGCTGAACTAACTCTCAGTTTGAGTGAGCCTCCTTTACTACAAAGTTAAATAGATCGGTAGGGTGGATGTTCTAGTCACAATCTCAGATAATATTCCTGAGAATTTAAAAATACTGTCGGGTGTTGAAAAACGTACCTACTGCATTGCTTTAAATTTAAAACCAAACGTAGCTATTTTACATTAAAAACTTAATATAAAATGCTTAGATGATTCTCAAACACAGCAAGACGAATTCATTAATCAAAGACATTGGTATTTAGTTTCAAAGACTTAGCCACTACCCATGGTAGTGGCAGGGTGCTGGACTACAATTGGCACATACATACACTCATCACGCCTTTATTCTGTGCGGGGTAAGCAGAGCGTAAATTACCGCAAAGAAACTATCGTCATCGCGAAGTCTGAGGGCCATTTAAAAAACTGTTCTCTATTAGTGACATACATATTATCAGATCGATTAAAGACTTGATACATATGAAACCCCAGTCGCCTTGCGAAATGCGCGGGAAATATACAGGGTGTAAGGGACGGTGTAACGATAACTTAGTAGGCGTGATCAGACCATGAAACTGAACAACTTTTTCTATTTTCTATATACCATATATGGGCTATGTTGGGAAACAAAAAATTTTTTTCGAGTTCCCATACAAAGTCACTCAGCTGATCGGGAATTTTGTATGGAAGGTCGAAAAAGTTTTTTCGTTTCCCAACATAGCCTCCATACAAAAAGTTGTTCAGTTTCATGGTCTGATCACGCCTGGATAAAGTTTTCGTTACACCGTCCCTTACACCTTTTATGGCGTGATGCTACTCTGAGCCGGCATCACACGGACTGATATAATCGAATTCTTGATTTTCCTTGTAGAACTGTTTAAAAGAGAGTTTTGTCGTTTGTTTGTTCACTTCTTTGCAAACATTTGCACTGGTAGCTCCATTGAACATTTTATTTAAATACCTACTTTATTGTTATTGAAAATGAAAATCTTTTGTTTATATTTTCATATAACAGTTTTCATGGCTGTATTCATTGGTGTAAATGAAGCAAAAATGGTAATTATAATCTACCTACTTACTTGTCTCTGGTACATTGTTGTTTAACACACGACGGAGCGCTAAAATATCGCAGCGGTCTGTCAAATCCATACAAGAAACGTCACTCTCTATACTAAAACCGCACTGGACGGACCACGTTGCGTTAGCGATGCGTCGACAGCGGTTGAGGGATTGAAATTGCTAGTATGGGTCTGACAGACCGCTGCGATATTTTAGCGCTCCGTTTGGCGATAAGTGTGCGATATATTTATAGCTTGCTATACGTCATACAATACAAAAACAATTTATGTATGTGTTTTTTTTTTTATATTTTGTAGATTCTCTTTGGAAGACGATTGACCACTGACTGTGACCCTCGTATTGGACGCAAGCCCTGCGACAAGACTCCAGGTCTTAACACGGTGTTGTTCCGGAACCCATAGAATCAGCTGCATCATCACCCTAGATGTTCTAGGGCCTAGAACCTAGACGTACCTAATCCTGATTTACTTTGCTTTTACATATTCAATATGTTATACTTATTAATTAGAACAAAATATAACAAAAATATTAATAACATAAATTGTACACTGTTTGTTATATGAAGATAATAAAACGTAATTTATTTATTTACCTACTGTGTTTCTTTTTATTGATAACGAAAGTTTCATGCTGTAGCTGTGGAGAGGTAAAGTTACTAAAGAAAGTTACGCGCGCGCATCGCACACTTGACGCACTGCTGTTGACGCAACGGTATCGCAGTGTCATTCGTAGAGTGCGGTTTTAGTATAGGGCGTGACGTTTCTAGTATGGATCTGACAGACCGCTGTCATATTTTAGCGCTCCGTCGTGCGTCAAGGTGCGCGATCCGCATTACTTTCACCACACGAGCAACTATTATACACTGTGTTTCGGAGGAAATGCATAAATTGGAGACGTCACTTAGGCTGGTTTCAGAGCGACGCGCGCCTCGCGTTACACTAGACTGTATGTAGCGTTTCATAGTGACGCGTCTTGGGCCGCGTCTCGGCCGCGCTGCGGTCGGATCTCCTTCGATTGCCAGTAGCGTCGACTTGCAATCTTTTAAGACGTCGTTGTTGCACTCTTTTCCATATAACGTATATAGCTAATATAGTGATTACGTTTGCTGGCATAATGATTCTCTGCACTCGACCGTACACCACAACGAAGCGCGCGCGTCTGAATGTCGTTTCACAGCGAACGCGCTGCACAGCCGCGCGCCCGAGCCGCGCGCGCCTGGGCAGCGCTGCTGAGACGCGCCGCTCTGAAACCAGCCTTAGGGCATCCTACTGAACAACTTTCCTTATTGGACCAATAAATACGCATGATGAATCATACTGTTGTCCTCCCGCACTAGACAAAGTGCCTGCCTAATTGAGATGCATCAGGCTGGTCGCTCGTTATTGCGGATCGTGACTGCTATGAGCGCATTGCAAGTGAGATTATTACAGAAAGCCGCATAATCTGATCAGCAGCTCTACGGTTAGCTAAACTCTGTAACTACGGGCATAGTTTATGCCACTTTGCTCAGTGATACTAGGGACCAATGTGTACGAAGAAATGAAAATTCCATCCACTAGATTTCAAGATGGCGGACTCAATATTTTTTGTATGGCACGATAAAAAAGACTTGTTGGGCCTATCGTGTGGGGTATCAAAGATACCAAGAAGAATTTATTTTGTGCCATACAAAAAATGGAAGGTCCACCATCGGTGTAGGAGACTAATGAACAATAAAAAAATATTAACCATATCACGTGTTATCGAAATTTCTATAGCTAAGCTACTGTACGTGATAGGTAGCACGTATGTAAGTAGGTATAGCATAGTGTAACAATAGGTAATATTGTGATATCTAGGCAGTTCTCGTGCCAAGATATCACAATCATGCGGCAGACTCCTGCAGCCAACTTGGCTTCGCACGTATCGACTCGTCGTTCCTGTGGAATCAGCCAGGAAGGTCGAGATGGTGGCGCCGGTCCTGGGCAACTCTGCGTTTTCCATATTTGCATCCCAGGCAGTCTGTGCTCTTGCTTCAGAGACTGATTAAATCCTCTGTCACAAACGTATAAGGCCAATGATGAAGCTGTCTTAATTACCATACCCCGTAATTAGATTCACACAAATAGTTCATATGGACGCATTTTTAATATGTTTATTTTTGGTAATGAGTTTTGGTATTTATTATATCTTGGAAAGTATTACAAAATAATAAACCAATTACTTAATTACAGGACGTTTTTTTAATTAATAAGAAAAACAGAATAAACAAGTAATAGTAAAATAAAACATCTAATTGACCTTCAATTAACCTACTTTCGCCAGTTTTTCTTTCTGAAAAGAAAAGAAAAAAAAAACATGAAACAAATGGATTCGAAAGTAATTAGGTAGGTACATTAATTACAAGAAAATGTTTATCTGAAAGTCTGGCTGAGATCGATGTATAAATACAGAATAATAATGGTGCTAATAAATGAAAATAAGAAATTTAAAAATTCTATATAGCACTGTGAGTGTCTTAAGGTCCCAATATGATGATGCTGTCATCATTACTCTATACACCATCAGCACAACCTAATTAATATTAATGGGAATGGGAACATTCCCAACGGCACATCACTAAATGAGAGCGTTCTCGATTTTAATTAGGTAGCTAATCGTACAGGGTGGCTACACCCTATACGACTACGACCCTTACAAGGGGCGGTGTACCGAAACTTTGCATCCATGATTAGACCATGAAATTGAACAACTTCCTCTGGGAACATAATATTGGTAAACAAACAAAAACAATATTGACTTCCCATTTTCTCCAATGCAAAGTTCCTTTTACGGTTTGATTATACCTGTAAAGTTTTTGGTGCAACGACCTTTTCACCTGGTATTATAGAAAGTTCAGTTATAGTCTGTATGTTTAGGTACTTACATTTTTGTAAACAAACTTTGTATGGAACTGACAGTTCAGAAGTGTCACATTCATACAAAGTTTGTTTATAAAAAGATAAGTACCTAAACTTACAGACTACGTATAGCAACGGTTAAGTTCTGCGGAGTTGTTCAGTAATCCACCATTAACGAAATGAATCTCAAATGACCAATCTCATCTTGAGCTAAACTAAACTAGGTCTTCATAATAGCAGTAGGTATAGAAAACCAGTAAAGGTTGTCACCTAAATATGTGGGTTAAACTTACCAAGAAGTCCCTGACTCCAGGTTCAGGGTTCGCCTGGGTGGAGCCGACGGCCAAAGCCAAGACGGCCATAACTGCTACTACTACATTGAAGAACTTCATCTTTGTACGGTTACTCGACGACTACTGATCGATTGGGGCCTGCTACATCCAACACTGCCTTATAAATAAGGCAATACTCTTGGGATAAACCGTAGTGCAGAAATGTGTAATAAAACAATTGAGGAAATGAAACAGCGTAAACAAGGATAACTTTGTTCACACCTGAAGAAATCTTGTTTTTCGACCAGTTAAAGTAATGGTTTTCTTTTCCTTGTGTTTGATGGATTGGATGGAGAAAATGATTGATACGGATTGATACGTTTAAATGTGAATACCAAATTCTCAGGTAATTTCTGATGGAATTATTGATTTTGCTAGCGGTGTCTGTTGATATTACCGTTATTTTTCTCAGACTAGTGCACGATAAAGACGAACTTAGAAACGAACGAAGTAGGTACAAAGCAAGTAAGTAACCCAAACGCTCGGTTACACACACGTATGGGTATCTAAATGTTCCGTCAAAACGATGGAAGGTCTACTCGTAAAAGACATTTTTCTGTTGAACTTTCTTTTCATTTGCATAAGAGCGTAAGGTTCAATGGTATGTAATGGTATTCTAGAAAATCAAGAAAGAGTTTAGCTTATTGTGAGTTCGTCTGTCGGTGGTCCACCAAAATAGCTGTACGTGAACACCCGGGATCAAAACTATCCATATAACATTGACACTTACGTACCTACCTAAATATCTTCTGGGTTTCCTCCATCATACTTATTGTTCTTGTGCGTTTACCTTATGTTTGAACTTCAATGTCTACCCAACTAGTTACATTTTCCTAGTGCAATTTCCCTGATTACTCTTCCATAGATTTTCCTTCCTAATTTGATGTCCAAATAGGACTATAAAAGCAGGCATCAAGAAATCATATTCAATAAGCTCCCAGGCTTCTAACGCATTGCATTTTTAAATTTCGAACCTAGCATGAAGTTCTTCAGTCCTGCTGTGGTGGTGACGGCCATCTTGGTGCTGATGGGATCCTCTCAAGCTGCCCCGGAACCAGGCATCAGAGGGATCATAAGGTTTCAGAGATGGAGTGACAAACTTAAAGGGCAATAGTAAAGTAAGTTCCTACCTATGTGAGTTGCTTTACTTAAATCAAAAGCAATATACAAGCAGAAAAGTAAAACATTTAAACAAAAAATGCTTCTGAATTTCTGTGGAAAAGTGTTCCTATAACCTGTAGCAGAATGGAAATTTTACTTGGTAGATTTTCATAGTTAATGATTCATTGCTATTTTTGCCCCCGTAGTTAGGAGGACTTTTAATAAACATTGGTATCCACTGTCTTTTTTTGTTTCAGAAACATTGTAAGATTCATCTAACAGAAAACAAACATCGTTGAAACTACGCTGAAACTATTTTGTTTCTTATTTAAAT
The DNA here is from genome assembly GCA_029255805.1 of Keiferia lycopersicella. Classification (NCBI taxonomy): domain Eukaryota; kingdom Metazoa; phylum Arthropoda; class Insecta; order Lepidoptera; family Gelechiidae; genus Keiferia; species Keiferia lycopersicella. The sequence continues at coordinate 7,695,495 of JARACZ010000009.1, read as the reverse complement.
TGCGTTTATTTAATTTATAAATAAAGACCATACATTAATATTTGGTCTAGCTGTGCTCCTGTATACCTACTTAGAGGCAATGATATTATATTGTTACTAGCGTAGATAGGTTGCGCTACATTCGACAGCTAGACCAATTTTAGACTGTAATGTTTGAGCAAAACCATTAATTTTATTGTATTTATGTCGTGTCAAATAAATAGTTCTTAAATATTGTTAGTAACAATACAATTTATTTGACATATTTTAAATAAAAACCTGCCTACCACACAAATGTTGTTGTGAGAATATGTTGGTCCCACAGAACAATAGTTTGAAAAGCATCGGAAATGAGGCGGTTGACGCTCTGTCTACACTGTAAAGAACAAAGGCGTGATTTAATTAACCGAGCGAGGACGAGACAGACCTGTTTATGTATAAATAAGTTAAAATTTTTAAATAGGTAAATCAGTGTAAAGGAAAAAAACGCGAATTGATTACACTGCAGTATCAAATTACCTACCTACAGAAAAAATAATGAGGATGTAAAATTAATGTTTGATTATTAAACAAGATTTTCCTGATAGCCGACTAAATATAAAAATCTTATCCTATTAAATTGAAAGGTATAATTTATGGTACATATAATTATATCAAGATATTCAAGATGCTTATATAGTCAGTTAATTATGCAATAAGGAAAATGACGTGGGCGGATCGCACACTTAACGAATGATGGCGCGCTAAAATATCGCAGCGATCTGTCAGATCTACTAGAAATGTCAATCCTCATGCTAAAACCGCTGAACCGCTGTCGGCGCAGCAGCGCTATCGCAGCGTCGTCCGTCGAGTGCGGTTTTGGTATGGGGTGTGACTTTTCTAGTACGGATCTGATAGACAGCTGCGATATTATCGTGCGTTAAGTGTGCGATCTTCCGTAGATATAGATATAAATAGACGGGTAGGTACTATAGAGCTGTAATTTACTTAACAAGCTAAATTTGATGTAGGTAGGTACCTATAGTATGTAAAATAAAGGATGATCTGTGATTTCCAAGTTCATAAACGTCACAGGGATCATCCTGTATATTATAGACTATAAATTGCGTATCTTGTTAGCCATTATGACCCTTTTTATTAAGCTATAGTCTGTAAGTTTAGGTACTTTTCTTTTTGTAAACATATTCTGTATGAAACTGACAGTTCAGTAGTGTCACTTTCATACAAAGTTTGTTTACAAAAAGATAAGTACCTAAACTTACAGACTATATTATACAATTTACCTGTATACTTGTATCCTGTTGTCTGATACATAGGGTGCTGTTTGTTTCGCTGAAAATGCTTCTTTTCTTTTCGTGTGGGACATCGAGTCGTCCAACGAACTGATAAAATAAAAATGCTCAGTAATAAGGTTACCATATAACTTCAATCCAGAACTTGTACGATCTGACTTTACATCTTACTACGAATAAAGTAAATTGGCCGGCGCGCCTAAGAAATGTCTATTAGGAATGACAGGTGATTCCGAATCGACATCGGCTGACCGAACAATCTCGAAAAACGCGCAAATATGGGCTCCAGTGATATATCACTGATATACTTACAGTGGAAAAACGAATGTGTGTAGCTCTTTCCATGAATAAAAGAATAACTTCTCTCCTCCAACTAGTTTCTCCTCCACCCAAAGGTTGTCTGGAAGAGATCACTTTTAGCGATAAGGCCACCTTCGGGCATATTAGCTGTAAATGTTCTTGTTGTCTGTAATTGTTACTTTTGTGCAATAAAGTGTTTTACTTAGGTACTTAAGTGTTTTTACTTTGTACGTCGAAAATGTTCGATTCTACGTATATATTTTTACTTTACTATACATTCGCACCTCACTTCACACTCGACTCTACATTTTTAATGTATTTACCTCCCCGGAAGTCGAACCTGGAAATACCAGATCTGAGATCAACGATGAGACATAGATAACTGAATCAATGATGCATGTATAAGGTGTAAAAATATTATCTGCAAATATTTTACATGCTGACTCAGCCCATGAAACTCAACAACTTTCCCCAAGAAACATAGGTCGAAATATGAGAAAAATTCCCATACGAATTGACTTGGTTGGTTGGTAATTTTGTGTCGGAGGTCCAATTTTTTTTTTCATATTGCGACCTATGTTCCTAAGGGAAAGTTGTTCAGTTTCATGGGTTGGGCATGGGTCAACATTTGCAGCAAATTTTTTCACACCGTGTATTTTTTAAATCTGGCAAATAAGTATGACGAATCGGTATAAAAGTGGGTTGGTATTGTTCCGTTCAATAGTTTTTTAGGGTGATTGATATGCCCGGAGTTGAGTCTCGTCCAAAATGCAAATTTTGCAGCCCAGCCAGTCGCCGATAGGGGATGGAAACCGGAATTCTAAATAACCGGTATATCGGACCTCTTTGTCCTACTTTTCTTAAACAATTATCTGTATACTAGATTCTACGGTCCAGCCAGTCGCCGATAGGGAATGGAAACCGGAATTCTAAATAACCGGAATATCGGACCTATTTGTCCTACTTTTCTTAAACAATTATCTGTATACTAGAACTCATATACTAGAACTAAACTAAAAGTTAAAGCTAGGTCTAGAAAACGTCCTCCAATGCGTCTCCGAGAGGCACGGTGGTGCCCAACCCGCTAGCAGCACTTATTAGGTATGCCCTACTTATTACCATTTTAATTTTATTTGCTACATAATATTTTAATCGATATTGGAAAAACATAACGTTATTGTGGTTGCCTAATATTTTTTTTAATTTCTGTGGTATTACCACAGCATGATCTTCCATCAGATGTTCGTAATAAAAGAGATTCTTTTAACGGATTTCCTTCTATTTTTACGGAAACCGGCCAAACTGGTTTTGAGAACATTCCGATTTTAGATGCCCTAGTGGCCGCTCGCCGGCAAAGAGTTAATGATCCTGATCGCTGATCGTTATCAAATGAAATCGTGGGATTGCCATAAATCAAAATCTTTTGTTACGAAATAAAGGCTGTTATTATTGGCAACCCATGAGTTTCCGGAGTTTAACCGTATACGGTTAGGAGTTTACGAAATCCATCTCAAGACCCCAAAGGCGGACCGCGCACGCAAGACAGAGCGCTAAGATATCGCAGTGTTCTGTCAGATCCACACTAGAAACGTCTCTCCCTATACTAAAACCGCACTCGACGGACGACACAGCGCTATCGCTATCGGTTGAACGTTTTCAGTGTGGGGATTGACATGCGATGTTTTAGCGCTCCGATCCGCCAAGTTGCGGCTGACACGGACATGTTGTAATTTTTATGCTGGCTGCTCTGTCACAAACCGTAAGTTATACAGTCTGGCCTACGTGATTCACCTTACTAGGTAGATATTATACCCTATATAGTTATTATGAACTTTCTGGAGAGCTGTCCTGTATGTCTACGCCACGCAACCTTATGTTAAATCCAACCTAACTTTTAACAATGTGGAACAAAAATTAAGCGCATCGAATAAACTTCCTAATGATCTCATTACGAGTTTGGTAAAAGGTTCTGTTACAGAATTAAATGTTTTAATTTAATATTTTGGGTGGTATTAACACGGGCCGCGATTTTCTAATCAAGCGTTAATTTATCTACCTACACTGTGTTAATTTTAATTTGGTAGGTTCAGTGTCAATAAAGATTAGTACCTACCCGTTGAAAAATTCTGACACTAGGGTTCATCGGGTCGTTGGACGACTTGGTGTCCCACACGAAAAGAGAAGAGAGAGGACCTTACTGGTAAAAGAAATTTCAAACTACTACTATTTATCTTACTCTACCTCTATGATCTAACAATCACACAAGAAAACTCATTTGGTAAAGAAAAGTGATTCACTGCGGCTGGGTAAGTACGTGGGATGCGAACATTAGTACGAGTTGTCTGTACGTGCTTACTACACATAGTAAACCAATTTCCCTTCCTCATTCTTTGCCTTTTACTGTCAAAAAGAAACCGTCTATTTCCTCCAAGAAATCATTCTTTCGAAGCTTCTTACAACGTTACAACGCGCATTGTGCCCCGGACGAAACTCATTCATAAATCGCAACTATGAAGTTCTTTTATATCTTGTTCTTTTTATTGCTAACAATGCAAATCTGTACCGTAGTTTGCTCCACCAAAGTCGTTAAACCAACCCCATCAGAAGTCACCACAACAACGAAGAAGCCGAAATCGTGGGGAACAAAAGTGAAAAACGGAATTGTAAGTCAAAAGTTTTAGTCATTGCAAGCGGCAAATGTTTGCCATTTCAGTATTTTAAGGTGAACGCGCTAATCGCAAACCAGGATTGCTGAAAAGTGTGTAAAAGTTATAATGCCTATTATGTATTACCATACCACAACTAACCATACTATGTTTGTGTCTCGCAAAAAGAGATGAAGAAGAGCCAACTGTAATATTCTTTAAGTCTCTGTAATCTGTACTAAGGTCGTTTAGTTTGAGAATCGAGGAAAAGCAATGGTAAAAACCTCAATTTTTTTAAAAAAAAGTTCGCATCCAACCGACTCGTGAAACCATTGAGAAGCAAGCACTCAATCGAATGAAAAGTCCATGGCTTATTACCTGCTCCGAATATTTATATCATATACAAACAATTTCAACAAATTCTGAACGAACCGATGATGGTAAATTCCTTTAAATTCAGTCTACGATTGGTATGTTCACCCTATTTGGAAAGTCGAAGGGTAGAGTGCTTTGTTATTTGACTTCAGTGAAATTTACATTCAAAAGTGTTTGAAAAGGGTCTAAGCTAAATAGGTAGGTAAGTATCTAATTTAAATTTTAAATTGTTGCTGATACTTTTAGCTGGCTCTAATGTTTTGTAAGTGATAAATGAGTGATTCTCGCATTTGGTCCGGATTTGGCCATTTAAAAAAAAAAATTTTTTTCGCTATTAGGGCTACAATTTTTATAAATGTGATACGTATTTGCCTTTTTAATAATATTTTTCGAAAGGCACTCATGTGGGATAATTATCAATAAAGTTATGTAAAGGATGGTAATGAAGCCAAGGATGGAAATGAAAAGTACATGGATGATAATGAAATATGACCTCACTGACTGCACTACTGAGGAGATGTCCAGTTCCTACGGTCAGGCTAATGCTTCCTACCATGTCCTACGCCTCCACTGCAGCCCCTGGACATCATCGCTGCGCCTCTGGACTATATCTGCTTGGTTATTCATAACAATGTCTGCTTGGTTATCTATAACAATTCTAGGTATAAAAGTTGAAACTAAATCATTTTTCGTAAGAAATATGGGTAGAAATATAAAAATGATGCTTAAAAAAGCATTTTTCTTCATATTTGTTCATTACCATCCGTCAAAATTGAGCCGAAATGGACGGAAATGAATAGGATGGAAATGAAGTTTCGACAGTTTTTTTTCAAATTCTCACGATACATAGATGTTTCAAAGTTATGATACGAAATTGATAAAAGTATAACGAAATGCTATTGTTATATATAGAAAGAAAACATTAAAAGAGAACAGTTAATATAATAATCACTGGATGGTAATGACCTCTCACCTGTGACAAAACCAAAATTTAAGTGCGAGAATCAAAATTTAACTTTCTACGAACGTTTTCACGGAGTCACCTCCAGTCAGATGGCTTGGCTGACTTGCAAGGAAGGGGCTTGTGGAGAAAGCAACGTCTTTAGCAGGCTTATTTAAGGATAAAACTTGATGTCAATTCTCGCGGATGGAAATGAAGGATTTCGTGTGACAAAAATATAATGTTGATTCTCTCTAGGTTTCATTCCGTATTATTGCTTAAACTATTTACTGTGCATAAGCTATCTTCACTGATGATCGGAAAACAGGAAAGCATTGTGAAGTTTATCGTATAAATGACTTGTTATGATTATTTTAGTGTAAGATGAACTGAAAATCACACGGATGGAAATGAGATTTTACCTATCTAAAGTTCGATAACTAATTTTTGAAAAGACTTGTACCAAATATCGATCCTGCCACATTTTTTTATTTTTATTAGAGACCTTTTCGGATATAAATAACTTTCGATTTATTTGTTTTCATACCAATTTGATGCCTGCGAAATGCGATGAATTTGCGAAATCCGGACGAAATGCGAGAATCACCCAAATACGACACCTTTCTAGGTAGGCTGATATTTCAACGGATGTCAAAAAATTTCTATAAATATGTCTACAACCTTTCACTACACCCTCTCACTCATTTTTGATTCTACAAAAAGCTCTGATTTCAATTTTACAGACAAACATAAATTAAATGACGAATGAGTGTATTTAGCAAATAATGAGAAAATCGCTGACAAAGACTTTGTAGTAGAATCACTGACTGACAACAGGACACTGAATTAAAAATTAAATGAAAAGAAGAAGTAAACTCACAAATGCCTGAAAACGACCTGCATAATGTGATACTACGCAATGTACTTACTACTCGACCAAGCTAACTTATTCTTTGTGGAGTAAGCAGAGCGTTAACGGCCGTTAAAACACGTTGGATATCTTTGACGTCTGACAAATATTTGTGTTAGTTAATTGTTTTTTTTTTTTTTTTTTTTTTTTTTTTTATATGTAATAGGCCCGCATTTGTCTGCCATCTCACCTGGTGGTAAGTGGAGATGCAGACGAAGATGGTACATGCTTGCCTAGATAATGCCTATTCACTCTTGCCTTAAAAAGGCCCAAGTTATATTGTTCCGGAAAAAGATCCGCCGGCAGGGAATTCCACTCTTTAGCCGTACGCATGATAAAAGTTGAAGCGAAACGCTTAGTGCGGATCAGAGGTATATCTACAACATAAGGGTGGAACCCCAGTCGGCGCCTCGATCCCCGGAGATGGAATGGGGAAGGGGGTATCAGGTCGTGGAGTGATTGAGCTCACTCTCCGAAATGTATCCTATAGAATACCGACATGCATGCTACTTTACGACGGTGCTCAAGGCTCTGCAACTTAGTCTCAACCAGTGCTTCGTCTGCTATGAGCTTCTTGGCGCGTTTAAAATTGTACCTACCTATTGTTATCTGTGTGTATCTGGGCCGGCTTAGAATAGCATCACCCCACATCCTTCCCGCGGGTGTCGTAAGAGGAGACTAAGGGACTCGAGAGTATTGGTGTATTACAATTTTTAAGTTCAAGTTCAAGTTCAAGGCTGACAACCTGTCACTATAGTAATACACATGTTTTCTGAAACAACCTTGGAAAACAATCCCCAAAAATGTCAGACGCGGCGATAGTGGTTGTATTCTTGCGGCCTCTTTCGCGCTGCCTACCCCGCAAGGGATAAAGGCGTGATATATGTATGTATTGTTATCTAATTGCAGGATAATTTTCTGCGTGGAGCCGCCGTGGTCGGGGTGGTGGGAAGCGCGTTATCCGGCAGAAAACATAAAATCAGCCCCTCTGCGCCGTCGAAGTCGTGAATAGTCTACTTCTTACAATTTGAGAATTCGTGTACCTACCTTCCAAGTGGAATTAGCAGTATTGTATGTATATAAAAGTAAAACTCATGAATTTAAAAACTGTGTTTCATTATTCTACTTAATTAAAATATCGAAGGACGAAAAAGTGATAATATAGCTAATTTCGACAAGGAAGTTCAGGCCACGCTCAAAATGGCTAGTAACAGTAACGAAACACATGTGTTTCCTATCTGTCTCCTATGTGTTGATTATCTCCTTTGGTAAAATATCTCCGAACATAGTTGAATGTGTTGGAAAATGGCCCCTTCTTCACTTACCCCTTTCAAAGAATGCATCGAATTTCCTTTCCTGTATAATATGATCTTCTGTTTCTGACTTCACCTGCAAAAATAACATGTTTTTGAGCTTTTCGCTATAGAATACAGTTAAATCGAGGAATTGGGCTTAAAGCCAACAAAGGAAACTTGGTCATGTCAGGCCCGTCCGTTTCTAATAAAGGATTATATCTTGATCTCAGAAATGAAACGATGGTTCACAAGATTAACTTCGATTTATTTGACAAGAAAAATATTAACAAACAATACTGTCCTTCTACCGTCTTCGCCATCATATCTCCTCTGAGTTGCCATCTTACCAAAAATCAACAAGCATAGCCAAATATCAGTTACCTAGTAGCAATAACGATAATAGCGAATAAATAACAGTAACGGTATAGTATTTATAACAGTGAAGTAACATTAACAGTATTAATGTAGGCGTAAACCTAACAGCTCGGCCATCCTAGATTATGTGTGTCCTCACACCTATAAATTTCAAAACAATTAACAAACTTTAGTTTAATTTGCATATACTACGTTATAGTTAGCTATTAACAACATTTACCTATTTTGGGTTACATTATTACTAGATAATTTTCAATCAGAGATTAGTTACCTAACATTATAGTCTTAAATGTAAAGCTAGATGTGCTTCTATTATATGCAGTGAGTTTAATACACTGAAATACAACTATACACAATTTCTCTAGAAACAATAAAATTTCCATATCAATAAATCAGCGAAATCTACGATCATCTGTGCAATGTCATCCTCATTGACATTTTTCATTTGATCTGCACTGACCGTTAATCTGCCTAAATATTACAATTATCAATTCATCGACCAATCTAGTATTTATCATGATCTACGACCATCTGTGCAATGTCAACAGTCTATTGGCATTATTCATTTATCTGCACTGATCGCTCATGGCAAATGAAATGACATATACATACCACTCATCAGTATGGTCTGCTATGATCTGCAATTATCTGTGCGATACCTGTACCAGTACCTTTCAGTTCTGCACTAATTGCTCATAGCCCATATTCTAATATCTTCTAATTATAATAATATGAATAATCATTATCTATCTTAACCTGTCTACGTTTATTTGCAATTTGTCATTATTTTAGTCATCATTATTAACATCATTATCAGTTTCGCTTTCTCCGCTAGAATAGTCATTAAAATTAAGCCAGGGATGAATCTTATCAAGTGCTACAATATTTTCGTATCTCTTATTACCTTTTCTCGTCAGTGGCGTATCTTCTATCAAAAATCGATCGTTTGGTAAAACCTTGATTATGCGGTAGGGGCCGTGAAATTTCGGTAAGAGTTTCTTTGATTTGCCTGCATGATCCTTATCTACAATAGTCCTTTCAACCCTAACAAGGTCCCCTTCTTTATAAGATTTCGGTTCCTTTCGTTTCCGGTTAAATGCTTTTTCTGAGTATTCCCCTTGTTTATCAATTTTCTGTCGAACGGTCGACCTCAGGTTTTCTAATTCAGTCTCACTCATCCTTTCTGTTGTTTCATTTATGATGTCGCTCAGAATATTTTCCGTCACATTCGTTATTTTGTACCCAAACAATAACTCTGAGGGGCTCTTACCGGTAGTTTTGTTCAGAGTCGTGTTTAGCCCTAATTGTATGTCACCTAAATATTCGTCCCAGGTATTTTCGTTTTTGTTGTGGGTTTTAGTACTTAGCGCGTCCAGAATGGTACGATTAAAACGCTCCACTTGTCCGTTCGCTCTTGGGGTGGCAACCGCATTAAGGATGTGCTTGATGCCTGATTGCTCTGTGAACTCGCGAAATTTCGCACTTGTGAAGCAACTTCCACGATCGGTGACTAATCGTGTCGGTGCACCAAAGAATCCGAAATGGTCTTTGAAAACTCTTATGGCGGACGAGGTTTTAGTATCTCTCACAGCACGAATATTGATAAATTTCGTGAAAGCATCGATAATGACAAGAATATTATAAGTTACCTCTTTTGGATCGAACGAACGGCCCCAAGTGGTCCGCATGAACAGTATGGAATGGTGTTTCTACTTTTGGTATCGAATGCAGCATTCCTTCCTTTGGACCACCGGGAGCTTTATGATGGGCGCACTGCAGGCACGAGGAAACATACTTTTTGGTAAACCGTCGCATTTTAGGGAACCAAAAACTACTACGTAAACGATTCAAGGTCTTCTCGAACCCGAAGTGCCCCACGTCATCGTGGTTCATTCGCAGCAGTTGCCAACGAACACTCTTTGGAACCACCCAGCGTATACCACCATCAACTATTTTGTATACATAATCGCCTTTAAGTTGATAGTTATTACGCACATCAGCCACGTATTTGGTCGAGTCATCAGTCAGTACCGCCTTGATCCGTTTTATATCTTCGTCATTACTCTGTACCGTTGCCACCCAATCTTTAACCTCTACATGCAGGACGTCGATCACATGAGTGTCTGACTCTTCGGTGGGCTCAGCAACCGGACCACGGCTTAAAGCGTCAACGTGTGCCATACGCACTCCCGGTCGATACTCGATTTCGCAGTCGTACTCCTGAAGCTGGACCCACCAACGAGCTATACGCGACACTAAGTCTCGTTTAGTCAAGGTAGTGCGAAGTGCATTACAGTCGGTCAGTATTTTGAAACGCAACCCTAGGAGATAAACGCGAAAACGATTTAAGGAAGCTATGACCGCAAGCGTCTCCAATTCGAAAGAATGCATCTTCTGCTCGTCTGGGGTTGTTTTTCGGCTGTAATATGCTACAGGCCTCATATTCCCGTCTTGACCACGCTGCATGAGAATACCAGCGATGCCCAATTTGGACGCATCCGTATGCAACTCAGTCTCAAATCTGGCATCGTATAGTGCTAAGATTGGCCGACTGACTAGTTGCTCTTTCAGGTAGTTAAATGCTTTCGTCTGCTCATCAGTCCAATTGAAATCAAATTTTGATTTCAAAAGATCCGTCAGGGGGCGTGCATGCAGTGCGAAATCTTTGACGAACCGCCGAAAGAAACTGGCAAGGCCAATGAAACGTCTCACGTCATGCACGTTCTGCGGTTGTGGGAAATTCGATATTGCCAATGTTTTCCTTGAGCCTGGTCTAATACCATCCCCGCTGATGTGGAAACCCAAGAAATCTAACTCCTTGCAGAAGAAATGACACTTTTTAAGTTTCAGCGTCAGCCCTGCTCCCCTGAGGAGCACAAGGATTTCCTCAAGCCGATGAAGGCCTTCTTCGAAACTTCGTGCTGGAATTAGGACGTCGTCCATATATACAAGGGCGTAATTAACCTTACTATTGGTCAGTATCTTATTCATTGCCCTTTGAAAAACTGAAGGCGCGTTCGCCAAACCAAAGGGCATTCTTTTAAATTGATACTGACCATCGGGCGTCACGAATGCGGTCTTTTCCTGGGAATCTTCCTCAATTGGTATTTGATAATACCCGGAAGCCAGGTCGAGACTGATAAATAACGAATTGCCCGCCAGTCTGTCGAGCTGATCATCGATCAATGGTAAAGGGTAGTGTTCTTTACGTGTTCTCGAATTCAATGTCCTGTAATCGACGCACAGCCTCTTATCACCCGTTTTCTTTTTAACAAGAATTATAGGGCTGGCGTATGGGGACTTTGATTCGCAAATAATATCTGCGTCAATCATTTCCTGTACCATTGATCGAACCAGCTCCCTTTCCGGATATGAAAGTCTGTAGGGCCTATAGACTACAGGCCTTGCATCTGTTAAATCTATTCGCATTTCTGTCACGTTTGTTAAACCAAGATCTACTAAGCTACTAGAAAAACATTCGTTGTACTCCTTTAACAAAACTGTCAATCTGTCAACTTCATCAGATGTCATGTGCTCTCCAACGTTTAGATCTGCTAATGTACCGTCATTATTTACATTTAAAAAGTTAACATCGAGATATCTGTTATTTGTACACACCGCACGCGTTATCAACGTGTTCTTTTCAAAGTTTATGTCTCCTTTACAAACATTTTGAACTAAAACGGCTCCCGCGCCACTGTCAAAACTGTACTCTCCAGGCATTAAATAATATTGGTTTGCAGGTTTGCCTCTCAATGAACCGTTAACATAGACCGTTCCTGTAAAATCACGTTCAGTTTTTACTTCTACTATATCCATTTTTTGTGAAGGTATCTTCGTTTTGTTTAAACAAAATAACGACAATTTGTTATGAAAGTGTCGGGAAAAAATTAACGAAACAGACGTTTTTGTTATTATTATGCCGGGTTTCTCCGTAAAACTGTGGACTACCAAAATTGGGTATTTTATATCATTATCGCCCATGACGTAAATATCTGTTGTCTCTGTGATCCCCTGTATATCCAGTTGCACCTTTGCTGAACCGATGGGCATGACTAAATTATTACCGATACCTCGCATAACTGGCAAGTCTGCGTTAGTGTATACTATGCCTAACCTCCTTGCTTCGCTGTACTTAAGAAGAGTACATGAGTGATTCTCGCATTTGGTCCGGATTTCGTGTGCAGGCATCAAATTGGTATGAAAACAAATAAATCTAAAGTTATTTATATCCGAAAAGGTCACTAATAAAAATAAAAAAATGTGGCAGGATCGATATTTGGTACAAGTCTTTTCAAAAATTAGTTATGGAACTTTAGATAGGTAAAATCTCATTTCCATCCGTGTGATTTTCAGTCCTTCCTACACTAAAATAATCATATCAAGCCATTTATACGATAAACTGCACAATGTTTTCCTGTTTTCCGATCATCAATGAAGATAGCTTATGCATAGTAAATAGTTCAAGCAATAATACTGAATGAAACCTAGAGAGAATCAACATTACATTTTTGTCACACGAAATCCTTCATTTCCGTCCGCGAGAATTGACATCAAGTTTTATCCTTAAATAAGCCTGCTAAAGACGTTGCTTTCTCCACAAGCCCCTTCCTTGCAAGTCAGCCAAACCATCTGACTAGAGGTGGCTCCGTGAAAACGTTCGTAGAAAGTTAAATTTTGATTCTCGCACTCAAATTTTGGTTTTGTCACAGGTGAGAGGTCATTACCATCCAGTGATTATTATATTAACTGTTCTCTTTTAATGTTTTCTTTCCATATATAACAATAGCATTTCGTTATACTTTTATCCATTTCGTATCATAACTTTGAAACATCTAGGTATCGTGAGAATTTGAAAAAAAACTGTCGAAACTTCATTTCCATCCTATTCATTTCCGTCCATTTCGGCCCAATTTTGACGGATGGTAATGAGCAAATATGAAGAAAAATGCTTTTTTAAGTATCATTTTTATATTTCTACCCATATTTTTTACGAAAAATGATTTAGTTTCAACTTTTATACCTAGAATTGTTATGGATAACCAAGCAGACATTGTTATGAATAACCAAGCAGATATAGTCCAGAGGCGCAGGGATGATGTCCAGGGGCTGCAGTGGAGGCGTAAGACATGGTAGGAAGCATTAGCCTGACCGTAGGAACTGGACATCTTCTCAGTAGTGCAGTCAGTGAGGTCATATTTCATTATCATCCATGAACTTTTCATTTCCATCCCTGGCTTCATTACCATCCTTTACATAACTTTATTGATAATTATCCCACATGAGTGCCTTTCAAAAAATATTATTAAAAAGGCAAATACGTATCACATTTATAAAAATTGTAGCCCTAATAGTAAAAATTTTTTTTTTTTGAAAAATGGCCAAATCCGGACCAAATGCGAGAATCACTCACATTCACTCCCTAGATCTATATAGCCTGTCATGGACACACCGTTTACCGTCACAGGCATAATATACTTACAGTTGTCCGCATTGTTTATTTCTACCTGCATAACGGTTTTCTCTGCACCATCGTTCTTTTTTTCTGTGTTTACATTATTAGGTACTTTTGTGCAATTAACCGACAAATGCCCTAGTCTATTACAGATGTTGCATTTTAAAATCTTTTTTGTACATTTAAAACTAAAATGCCCTACTTCATTACAGTTGTAACAGGTAACCTGCTGCGACGTTTGTGACTTATTTATACGTGTTTCATTGTTTTGACCGGACAGCTTAGTTTTATCATTGGCGTTAGCCAAATTAGTAAATTTTTGATTCGGCAATAATTTGGATTCACGCGGTTGTTGTTTAATAGACTGAAAATACTGTAGCACCTGCTCAGGCTCATTACATTTTGCTGCCTTAGCACCTAACCTCAAAGAACGATCTTCGATGCCGTATAGCAAACAATCGACAGCACGTTTGCCACTTATTTCACAGCGATTCAGTAAATTGATTTTTTCGTAATAATACATCTCTAATGAATCATTATACCTAACGCGTTTGTTCAACATTTCTGTCAATAATTCGGCGTAATCATCGCTACTCGGAAAAGACTCTATTAGCTTTAATTTCCACTCAGGCCACGAGTAAGACATAGTTGGCAAAGCCTGGTACCAGGTCTTCGCAACGCCTGATAATTTTGGTAACGCATAGTGGATAACCTGATCATCACCCCAGCGATATAGCTTACTACACTCATCTACTTTATTCAACCATGTATGAATCGTCTGTCCCTTAACCATAGGATCAAACTCGGGTATTACGTTACCTAGCATAGGAAATTTATTACTCTCAGGTCTACTGTTTGCTAAAGTTTTAGCTAACTCCTTAAGAAAATCTATGGATTCTTTATTCGAAAACACTGAGCGACTTACATATTGACGTGATCTTGAATCTGTTGACGTATGTCGAGATCTGGACATGCTTCTACTGCGCTGCCTTCGAGTCCGTCTGCCACTGCTCCTCTCACGGCTCCTGCTCGGTCGATCCATCCGGGGGCGACTCCGGCGTCTGGACGAACGGTCGCGCTTACGCTCGTGAGAACGGCTGCAATGCTTGTCGCGGCGAGCAGGTGATCTTGAAACCCGTTTAGGTCTCTTGCTGCGTGAAGGATGTCGCGGCCGGCTGCGTCGCTCATCTCTTGCCCGTGTCCTGCTACGGGTACGTTTGCGACCCCGATCACGACCAACTTCGGGTGGAGGTGTCATCGCGGGAGTGAAATTACTTCGCTCCATATCACAACCCGTTTACCTCGTCAGGGATATTCCGAAATCCGTCTGTCTGTATCAGAAAACAAAAACGTTTTACAAAACGTCAAACGTCAAACGAAAAAAAAAACAAATAAAATTTTTAAAACTGTGATATCGAAATAAAATCGTGGGCGCACCTTATAGATCCCACTTCTGAGATAAAGGATTATATCTTGATCTCAGAAATGAAACGATGGTTCACAAGATTAACTTCGATTTATTTGACAAGAAAAATATTAACAAACAATACTGTCCTTCTACCGTCTTCGCCATCATATCTCCTCTGAGTTGCCATCTTACCAAAAATCAACAAGCATAGCCAAATATCAGTTACCTAGTAGCAATAACGATAATAGCGAATAAATAACAGTAACGGTATAGTATTTATAACAGTGAAGTAACATTAACAGTATTAATGTAGGCGTAAACCTAACACTAACAATGTGCATGTCCAAAAATACAATAAACGGACAGACAATGGACATGTCAACATAGTTTGCTTCTTTTAAAATATGTGGATATTTTACACTCACAAGCACACACACACTTACACATATTCTCTTGCGAGGTAGGCGCAGAACGACGATTATTGAGGGGGGTGGATGTAGGTAATTTTGCCTTGCACTTATCAAGCAACGCAGATTGAAACTACCACCCCGCGATGGAGGACTTTACCTACTTAGTGATAGTGCCTTCCATTGTACCTACTGGATCGTTTTCATACAATTCTCCTGTGTAATTTCATAATTCACCTACCCAACATTTTCTTCTGAAGGTTTCGCATAATCTTTTTATGCCAGCGCCGTTTCACGATACCCGTAAATAATTGCATTTCACTGAAAGCAACTTACCTTAATGCCCCTCTCACTCTCACTTAAAAGGAAACTTATCACAGCCATTTTACTAAAAGCGCATTTGGATAGCATTTACAAGATGTTAGGTCATGATTTTCCGTAAAGAAAATGTTTTCGTGCTTCTGACGACACGATTTTCGTACCGGTTGCTAATTATAGTTACAAATTATGACGATATAATTTTTGATATTTACACCGGTTAACACAGTTTAAAAATCATAATAAGGCTTTTTGAAAGGAACGCCTTACCTACTTTTCCTTAGATCCAGCATTTTTACCACACGACATTCAATTCTACATTTAAGATTATAGATTATCTAGGATAGGTTGGTAAATAATATGATTTTTTTTTTTGTGAACATCAACAATATTTGTCGAGGCCAAGGGTAGATAAGTCAATTACCAACCCGGAAAAGTCGAAGGCAGCAATGAAGCTGCCGGGTATCGACAAATAAGGTGCCTTATTGGATTTCAGAGGGAGTCTCTATTTTGGAAGGTTTCTTTTTCATTATGTTTACCGATCCAAGGAGCCGTGACGCAGGCTCAGGACAGGGACACGTATTGGAGGGGATTAACCAGATTGAAGTCAAGAAAACTCAGCCAGCATACGCAGACTATGCGCTGTCTGGTTAAGCTCACGCACATCCGATAGACAATCGAACCGCCAATGTAAATGCGCTCGGCATAAGTACGATATAATGCCCAGACTATAACTAGCCTACTGCTAAGTCGTAAGGCTCTTGACAGAGTAGTAGTGGTCGTCATGAGTAGTAAGTGACATCAAGCTGAGTGGCACGCTTGATAGGTCGACACTGCCATTCGTCTCTACTACTTACTCTTCTAGTTTACTCGTAAACTGTGCTGTTGGCTGAAGGCTGCGCCTTTATGAGATTCGTCACCTCTTCTCACTAATGTCTTAGCATCATCACCTTATAACATCAGCCAATAGCAGTCGAAGCCACAATCTTCCCTTTCGTCATCCTTATCTGGCGGGCGTCCAATGTCTGATAGTCAAAGACCAAAGTTTATTTATAATTCCTTGCTCTGAGGACGCAGGGTGCTGACAATCTCAGACAAATTACAAACGATCCCATTTATGAAACAAAATGCGCAATCAATCTTATAGGGTGGGGTGTAGCAAAATTTTCATGAATGTGAAACAATTTTAACCTACTTGTCTAAAAGCTTAAAACATAGACTTGAGGGTTTTGAAGCAGTAGCGCTTTTTTCAAAGAACACTACTCGTACTTTATTAAAACCCTATATAGTAATCAACAGCCACAACATTCCACTGCTGGAACTGGAGGTTGCCTAACCTGCTCACTACGATTTGCAAGACCCATTTGCAAGCGCGGTGATAGGTATTGTATCAATAGAGAACGTACCTATTTTCTCATCCCTGATTCATTCCTCAGTGGTTTTACAATATCAACGGGTACAAATGGGGTGTTGCTATTTTAAGTCGGCGGCATCACGCCACGCATCACAATTCCGTAATAATACGCCAACGTAATTCGAAATTGTATTCAACACGCACCTACACAATGTTTTGCGAGGAAGTCTCATTTCCAGAGAATATTCTTTGATAGAATTATTTTGAATACCTTCATTTAATATATCACGACTTTATCCCTTACGGGATAGGCAGAGCATTAACAGCCGTAAAATACGCTCACTATCGCTAGGTCGCCTAAAGTTGTAATACACATGAAACCCTCAAGCCCCTAAGTCGCCTCTTACGACACCCAAGACATCTAGAAAGTAATGGGGTGATGCTATTCTGAGCCAACATCAAACGGCAAATTTTGGATAGGTAGGTACAGGATATTAATTAATATTGCTTTACTTTGTGGAAGGTCCTGTATTCTGTGGTCCTAGTTTGAAAACTGGAGACCGTAGTCAAAGATACATTTTGTGTAGGTATACAATTTGTTTTATTAATAATATTATATTAATTGCATTTATTTCATTACTTCGTGATCCTTTCTTCATACCTTCCTACATTTCTATCAAGAAATATAAATTACGAGAAGGTTCTGAGATTTTTGAAATTCGAAGACATTTTGTTTGAACGCTGTAGGCAAAACATGAATAGGAAGAATACTAAGGCAAAATATTATTGAGAATTTTGTTTGATTCTTTATAAACTAAAATTAGAGATCGTCTTTTCTGTAGAGACTTATAAAAACAATGAATGAGGAGTAGGTGAGTTGAATGTATCCTTTTAGCAAATTAATGACAGCTGTAAATTCCTCTCTCTTTTGTTTTATTTATTTTTGAAAGTGGTGCGTATATCTGCATCGTTTATTGAATTTTTAATAAGGTTTCCTATCAGAGCCATGGTCAGAACTGACTCCAACAGCTGATTTGACGTGAATTCTAAACTTCTCTTATTTGTACAAACCTAGTTTGATTATATTATAACCAAGAAATGAAAATGGGTAGTCATCTGAGATATTGTATTATAAAGTAGTTTGGAACGGGATGAACTTCGCTGGAAACCTGAAAATGTATCTAAGTTGAATAGCTTGTTAGCTTTGTAATTTAGCTACAAAGGCCATTAGGTAGGTTTAGGTAGGTACCTACGTTGCCCGCAGGGTTGTCGGAACTCAATGTGGGCTTGCGGTATTCTATCTAAAGTCAACACAGAGAAAATTTCAAGAGTACCACCCCTCCCTTGGTATACTACTTACACCACAAAATGACTTTAAGAACATTTGTCGGAACGGGTTTTTTGATAAAATGCGTTATGAAGTTTCATACTTGCAAATACAAATATCGTAAGTTTAAGTCATTAGTTATGCGTTTAGTTCATTGTGCGTTTAGGACATTATGCGTTAAGGTCATTGTGCGCTTAGGACATTTTCAGGATTTTGGACATAATGCATTGGGAGTACTCGGGAGGGAGATAACTTCTGTCGCATCTGAAATTGTCACTTACATACGACACACACTGTTAATTCCTCTTATGTAGCTAATCCAAACGTCGTACCTAATTGCAAAAATCCGCAAATACGATTCGAAAAATATATTGTTACCTACCTACTGACACCATTACAGTACCTAGGAATCTAGATCAGGATTAAGTACGTAGAGCAGTGCCTATATAAAGCTGTCGACTTATTTAACCCTCATCAAGGCACACGAAAAAGATTTATTCAGGATCGCCAGCCGCAACGGCAAGGTACTGGGTAGTAGGTAGTTGGTATGTAGACAACATAATCTGTCTTCGGTGCGACAGTGAGTAGGTATATTTGTTCCTGTCATCCTGTTATGACAGGCAGGACAGAGACACAGTACATACTATAGTGACGATAAAATTGATGCTTTTTCCGGCGTCAGCTTTCAGCTGACATCCGGGCTGCCTGACCTTCATTCATTACATTGCTGTCATAACAAAATGATGAGTGTGATGCGACGCTTGATGATGTCAAAGTTACACAGATAGTATTCTTTGGTTATACCGAGATACCTAGGTACATAAAGACAGCTCTATATGAGGTCAAACAATATGTGTGTAATAGGCTGAAATCGCCTACAACTGATAAATTTTCTCCAGACTAAAAAATAGGTCGAAATATTAAGAAAAACAAACAACACTTTGGAACACCCAAATAAATTGATTCAAGCGGCTTGTACATTTTGTAAGGAAGGCCGAAAAATGTTTTGCATATTTCCCGATTTTTAGTATGTTTCAGCGTTAGTCCACCCCATTTCGGAGTCTGCACTTTATCGAGGTACACACGGCATACGGGTTATTCATATATAGTAAGGTCGATCCACTCTCTTACATCCATTTATATGGGCAACTTGAGATGCTGCCGATAGTACAAGGATAAAGTAGTTCATCACTCACACCAGAACAGAATCCAAATACTTATACTTTGTATAAGTAAACGGATATTTGATTTAGATACTCATTTCCTGTGGCTCACTGAAAGTAGGTAATCCGCCTGAATAAAAGTCGTTTCCTTTTCCTGTTCTGGGAATAATTTGGTCGGAAGGTACGTTTTATTAATTACTATTACTTCTTGATATGGATGTAAGTACGGGAATAGGGAAATCTACTCATTATAATGGCTATCGAAAGTTTCCGTACCTACAAGACGGATATTCACTTCGATATACAATTTCATCTTATCTTATCTTTATTAGCCTATATCATCCCACTGCTGGGCAAAGGTCTCCCTCTTCTCTTTCCATCCAGTTGTCCTGATACAATTTCATGGGAAAGAAAAATCTTTGACGTAAAAATATGATTCATTTCAGTTGCTCCACCTACCTATTTCCTTTGTTAACGAACCTACTCAAGTACTTAATTCGTCTAGGTACGTGATAAAGAGGTTCTTAGTAGGTAATTTGACAAATTCATTCACATAATCTCCTGTCTGTCTTGTCCCAATTAGAGGAGGTAATAAGGTAGGTATGTACCTTTTGTCTCTACCTCATCATAATGTCCCGAGCGCCTCCGTACGTAATTTGAGATATCACCCATATTACCGTATAAGAGGCAAGTATTATACTAGATACAATGTTAAAATGTAAAACTAAAAATACGAAATTCGCCGTTATTCATTCTATATGAGAGGGGTATAAAAGCAAAGACGAATTGTATTAGCGTACCAATATTTTATCGTACATTTAATGTGGTGGATGACTTTTCATCCTGCCGAAGTTTCATGCCTAAGCGCTGTGATTGACACTGGCCGTGTGGCAATCGTCATTTGTTATTATAAAGTTTTCGAACGAACAAAAGAACTTCGAGCGCGTCTCGATGATGCGATATTATTGTGCTGAATAGGCTTGTTTCCTGAGAGGTCAAAAAGCTCTAAAACGGTATTTTGTTTGAAGAATTAGAAGTATGACGTCACGCCGTAAGTATTTGGATGACGTCAAAACACTTACTTTTATACTATTTTTCTGTTTATTAATTTAAACTTTAAATATTTCGAAATATGATGAATGAAGTCCGTAGTATTCTTGGACAATAGTTTAAGCGTACAACTGTTATATTTTTGTTATATATTTGGCCCAGGAAACTAGCGAATTGTTTCATTGTATTTGATACTAATTTAATTTTTCATGTGCTATTATATTCGTTCAAACCCGTTCTTTTATTTCACCGTAGTAAGTACCATAACACAATAACATAACATAACCATAACACAAGTAGCACACACATATATCAAAACAAAGTGCAACGTTCTACGGAACGTAGTGCGCATATTTTTGTAGTGTCATTTTCAGGAATCACACAGTTTAACAAAACTTAGAAGGTTGCTGTATTATTGCATTAGTATTGTCGACCGTGCCATGTAGCTAGCCCCTGCTCAAGTTTTGTAATTCAGCCCCATGCCAGGAAACGTAACATTATCTAAACTGCTTGTAGTTGAAAATGGATCTCCATTTTCATGTTCTAGAATCGTCTAGAACGGGCGTACGTGCTTGTCGAACTATCACAGATAGATTCATGCTAGTCAGGCCAGAACCAAAGTACCGACCACAAATCCTGGATGCCAGCAACAACCGACATACATACATATATCACGCCTTTATCCCTTGCGGGGTAAGCAGAGCGTTAACGGCCGTAAGGATACGGTCGCTGTCGCCACGGCTGACATTTTTGAGGATTGCTTTCTAAGGTTGTTTCAGAAAACATGGGTATCACTATAGTGGCAGGTGGTCAGCCTGTCGCCTAAAAATTGTAATACACCAACACCCTCGTGTCCCTTAGTCGCCTCTTACGACACCAGCGGGAAGAATGTGGGGTGATGCTATTCTAAGCCGGCATCACACGGCACGGCCAGCAACAACCTACCAATCACAAATCATGTAGGTATGCTAGCACCAACTGCAATGGCCGCATGACTTAATTTTCAGAACGGATGCAGCCACTGTCTAAAGTTTTAGCGATGTGCAACTATTTTAATAAACGTCCTATAAGGGACAATTCTCACTGCAGCGCGACGCGTCGCAAAGATACAATTTCGTTTTGACTTTTCAAGTGCCTTTACTTTTAGCCGCGCGCGCAGCAATAAGTAATTTTTTATTTTGTGTAGGAGAGGGCAGTTTAAATTTTGAATTAAGTGGCATGATATATTTCTTTATGGGAGGTTATCTGATTATTTCTGTAAAGGTTTTAGTATGTCATTCACAATTTTGTAGCATAAAGCCGAGTTACATACCTACCTCTTCGGCTGTATTCGCTTTCTAAATCATCAAATAAACTAGCTGGTGCCCACGACGAATAGCTATATTCATAGTGAGTACAATTCATCACGTGATTCAAAAAGTTGGTCCTTTCATCGCGTGACGTCCCGGTTGCAACTGACCCTAAACTTTAACTCAGCAACGCTGTTGTGGTTGTGGCTAGCTTTTCCAACAAGTTAGTCAAACTTGTTTACATAACTAAAAGCGGCCGGCTAGCCAACACTTGCAATGTTAATCTCCCAGCTAACAAGATTACTCTATCCTATCCATCCAACACCGTCAGTTCAGTTTGTTTTTTTAATGGAAAGCTGATTCCGGAATACTGGATTTCTCTTTGAATAAATTTTGTAAGCGATGCTGATAAAAAAAGTTTCCTACTTGCTTGTACGTAGTTAGGTACTTATCCACTTATAATTATACCTACTTACCTAATAGGAATGAAATGTCGGGAAAGTTTTCAAAGTTTAGAACCTTTCAGAAAACTAGTAATATTACTTCAATAAACATCGTTTCGTATGGGAATAGAAGGTCATTATTTCTCCTTCTTGTGGGAAAAGTGATTCAGTAGCTTTTACACCTCTTGAAGACTAAAGGCGGAAACAGACTGCTAACACGCGACGATACTCGACGCGCGTGTTATGTCAATAAAATTCATTATTATATTTTGTATCACTAGAATCACACTACCTACTAACACGTCACCCCCGCCACACGACCTGATGCTCCATACAAAACTCGCGTCGAGTGTCGTCGCGTGGTAGCAGTCTGTTTCCGTCTTTACTAGCTCACTTATACCTACTTTCTTGTAGGTGGGATTGTATATATGTACATAAACATAATACTCGCAGTATAGCGACACGACGGCAGATACTAAAATCTGAGCATTTTTTGTACCCTGTCTTTACGAGTCGAGCATTGTTCGTGCCAGAAATTAACTTTTTTATGGCACATGTCGTGTAGGTGGCCGTGCTTCCCTCTCTTTATTGGTTTAGCGGTTTTTACTTCCATTTTTTTTGCTATTGCCGTAAACGAAATTTCTCAATTTTATATTTCAGCTGTCGCAGTAGTCACTAATACTATGTACACTTAGCCTAATGGTATGTTCTAGAAAAACGACAGCGGCAAAACTTTGTGAATCCTATTACGATAAATTCAGTTGAAACGTGAACAAAACAACGCTTTGTAATTGTAGCTGACGTTTGGACCTCGCCCATTGTGCACTATGCAAATTGGGGATCCGAATAAGTAATTTATGTAACTCTACCCACCTCCACTCACTCCAATTTACTTTGAAAGAAAATCCGACAAAAACGCAGCGAAGGTACAAAATGTACAATTTGATTTTAAAGTTTTCGATTCGATAAGCTTGAGCTTAGAATCAATTTGGAATTACGAACTTGAAAAAAGCAGTGAGTTTATTGAATTTTGTCTGTACAAAAAAGAATTTCGTTCAAAAGTTTTAAATTCGTCCTCAGAATTTAAAAAATAAGGGCTAATCCTCGCAGTTTTGCTGCGCATTTGTCAAGCTTATTGACTGCATTTATTTTTGTCAATCACAAGATAATAAGCACTCATTTTAGATATTTTATATAAAACTAGTGGCGCCCGGGGCTCCGCCCGCTTGGAAGTCGGTTTTAATTCCGCAGCATCTCATAGGAACATTTTTTCGAAAAAGCATCTATTCTATGTATTAATTCAAGAAACCTTCTATCTGTGTGCACTATTTCGTGAAAATCAGTTTAGTATCGTGAAGGAGTAACAAACAAACAAACTTGCACATTTATTCTATTAGCAGGATAGCGCGTTTCAAAAGATATCTATGTACAAAACATTGGATAAAATAAAAGAAGCAAACCAATTAGTATAATCCTGTCAACCCGGATCAATCCGATCCGAACCAATTAACCGCCATTTTAATTTGGAACTGATAGCTTGAGATAGCGAGATAAAAATGGAAAGAAGTTTGTCTTGAAAAACTTTAATTGAAGGCAAACCGTAACAAAATTATAGAATCTTTGAGAACATAGTTAAGTACAGAAAACAAAAAAAAATATAAAAAAAATATTAGGAACTAGAATACGTAAATAAATAGGATGAAAAAATAAATTACGTAATGAAAATTTGAGAAGTAGGTAAGTAGGTACAAGGTTGAGTTATTTATCCAATCCTGTCTCTGATTGATCTGTACGCGCCGTGGATTTCTGCACCGAGTCGCTAAAAAGAAAAGAAAAAAATATTATTACGTTATCTACAAAATAAAGATAGAAGGGAGTGTGGACGATGGTACATACATACATATATCACGTCTTTTTCCTTAGCGGGGTAGGCAGAGCGTCAACGGCCGCAAGAATACGGTCGCTATCGCCACGTCTGACATTTTTGAGGATTGTTTTCCTAGGTTGCTTCAGAAAACATGTGTATCACTAAAGTGACAGGTTGTCAGCCTGTCGCCTAAAAATTGTAATACACCAGTACGCGCAGGAAGGATGTGGGGTGATGCTATTCTAAGCCGGCATCACACGTCACGATGGTGTAAGTACGTATATATCTATGATTAATGTTGACTTAGGATATTCGACGAAATGTTAACAGCCGCAACAGGTTCCCTGCTGGACATGGGTCTATCGGGATTATACCGTATCAGAATTTGAAACTTTGACATCACACATAATTTTAGAATAGCATCAAGCATTAAGGGACTTAGGCTTTCAGGTGTATTACAACTTTTAGGCGACAGGCTGACAACCTGTCACTATAGTGATACACAAAATTATCTCAAACGGCCCTCTATATTTGTCAGACGTAGCGACATCGACCGTATTTTTGCGGCCGTTAGCGCTCTGCCTACCTCGTAAGGGATAAAGGCGTGATATATGTGTGTATGTAATGCAGAATTTGAAACTTCTTGGTGAGACATTCTCTTTTACACACGTTTTCTAGAAATGGGTTTGATCTCCTCAGGGGTGTGAGAAAGAAGCTTACCGCTCCTCTAAGGACTTGTCCAGGTTTGATCCTGGGCTCAGGATTGGGCTCAGGGGCTGCCTGCACCCCGGCGAAGGCCACCACCATCGCCACCAGCGCCAGCACTACACTCCAGAAGTTCATGATGAAATAGTAAAAGCAAAATATACTACTACAAGAGCACACAAGGCTAGCAAAGTTGCTAATGGTGTCTATCGAAGAAAGACCATCCTTTTATAATACAATATTTTAGGTACCTGTAGTAAAACACGTGTACGAAGTCTTCCTCAAACAAATTTTGTAAGAAAACCCATTGGTTAGCTACTTACTCACGGTAATTCCAATCGAAATTTTCCTTTAAATTTTTTACAATGAGAAATGATACACCAGACGATCAAACATATATTTTTTCCTTGTACGAAAAACTCAACAAAAAGTACGTAATTTTACTCAAAGTCATTATTTCTAAGCACTTTTTCGAAAGTTTTCTAACCGCGAACACAATTTTTAGTTCCATGCATGTCCATATTCACTTTCACCTTCAGGTACCTAACCTAACTTTGTCAAACGTTTCAAATTTACAATTTTTCCTTGCTTATAAAATTGCGTGGTAGTTGAAATTGTATCAGAGCAAATGAATGTTACAAAATGTAAGTAAAGTTTCTTTATTTAACTGAGACTTTACTTGAGTACTTTAGAAACAATTATCTTAGATTGATTAGTCATCGTAGATACTATTTGTACCTTAACCTTAACAGCCACAACCGTCCACTGCTGGACAAGGGCCTCCCCCTATCGGGGGGTATTGCCATACCTAGTTATTAGTATATTATTATCCGATACCCTATACATATCACTAGCTTACCTACATTATATACGTAGTTATATCTTAGATGGAGGAAAATTATGTGATAACGGAAAAACCGTTACTCGTAGGTACCTAATTGTAATCGTAGAAATACATACATCACACAATCACGCCTTTATCCCTTGCGTAGAAATATTGAGGAAATAATACTCCTAATCTAATTCGTATAAAAGGTCGCCTATTCTTCATTCGTAACCATTACCTGCCTTGCCGGTCTTGTGTGCTCTTGCAGTAGTGTAATTTACTTTTACTATTTCATCATGAACTTCTGGAGTGTAGTGCTGGCGCTGGTGGCGATGGTGGTGGCGTTCGCTGGGGTGCAGGCGGCCCCCGAGCCCAATCCTGAGCCCAGGATCAAACCTGGACAAGTACTTAGAGGAGCGGTAAGTGCTTGCCTTAGCTCACTTTTATCAATTATCACATACAGGGTGTAACAAAATTAGTTGCAAATATTGTAAGGGGTGAACCAGCCCATGAAACTGAACAACTTTCCCCAAGGAACATAGTTCGAAATATGGAAAAAAATTTTGGACCTCTCATACAGTTGACTCACCCGGGTGCTACATTTCGTAAGGAACGCCCAATTTTTTTTATCATATTTCGACCTCTGTTTCTTGGGGAAAGTTGTTCAGTTTCACAAGCTGATTTACCGCTTAGAATATTTGCAGCTAATATTTTTACCTTAGATTTTTTAGATTTTTTAACCTCTCGAACTGTATAGACACATAATACGAGTATATAGTAACAATCAAACTACGTGACGCAGGGCCTAATCCAATGGCTCGTCTAGTTAACCTGATTTACTGGTAAAGTAGTCAAGTTCTCTTCAACCATTACTTATTTTTAAAATTGTACTTAATCTAAAAATCTAATTAAATATTTAATTACGATTTTCTGATGCTAATCAAATGATGAAATGAAATTTTCGAACCAAGGATCATCCAAGGATCTACTTTATTTGATTATGTAGATAATTAGTTACCGCCGCCCGCGCTGCGTCATTCATACCATCCGTCAACTCACGATTCGCTCGCTCGAGTTCGCAGCGCAGTGTTAATGTGTGCGTAAGGTTTTGCATGTGTGGGTGCTGCCCGCGCGGCAGTCGAGATAGCCCATAAAATTTGAAAAACGCATTTCGCGCGCGCCATGTCGTTGAACGACTGTCTTAAACCTGAAGACGCTGCTAGTAAAGAAAACACAAAAGTAGAAAAACTAGTCAAATCACATAATACAATTTGGGAACGATAGATAGGATTCGTTAATGAATTGAGAAAATTACCTCAGACGCAAAAGTATCTTAATTTTTTTATTTATTTGATAAGTAAAGTACCAGACTTTCAAAGTAGTAAATCTTACTGATCCCTTTGCAACATTTCCGTTTCTTTCAGTACCTACAACAGGCAGGTACCTAATCATTTAGGATACGTAGAATGCGAAATTGAAGAAATACAATTGGGTTTATTGTCAGATAAAATGTTGTGTATGTTACAATGAAAGGAAGAAAAGATTGCCCGTACCCGGGACAAATTTATTTATTGGCATCGGGTACGAGGAATCATTGCCTTTTATATTGTCGAAAGAGCGCTGTAACGTTATTTATGTTGAAAGGTTAGGTTGGTAGTGTCACGAGCCATGTTTATAAGTAATTGTACTTCCAAATTCCTGTACCTTTAAATTAATTCGTTGCTGATTTGAAGAACTGACTAACGCTGATTTCCATAAAGATACTTTAGTACCGATAAAGGACTTTAAAGGGTTTAGTTCAGGCGATAGACGTACAACCTTTCAGTACTAAAGTGATACACGATTTTTCTGCAACGGTTTAAAATTTTACAGGTCGTGGATAAGTTCATGTTGGAGTAGCGTCGTGTCGGATAAATGTGTGTCGGAATACCATTTTCAACTCGTATAACAACCCTATTATAGTCGTAATGTTTAGACAAAATATTATTGTTGTACCTATTTGGTTCCTGTTTTTGGTTGGATTTGTTTTTGTTGTTTGTCTGCTTTGGATTTTCATTTTCACTTTTTGCAGTCCTTGTTTGTATTTAATTGTTTATGTTATGTATATGGTTCTGTGGTAAAATAATAATTCGTATTTTAAATCCATCCAAACAAACTATATTCCAAAGTAATACTTACTTACCTACATAAAATGACTATGACAGCTTGATATATCTTTGTTTTAAAACTTTTCAACTCATCAAGGCGTACCTACTTAAAAAGAAGATGACATCCAATTTATTTCACTAATCACAGTTTTCGTCATTAAGGTGGTTTACAAAATGTGTGTTAGATTTGTGATACTTAGCCGGTGCGATGTTACTGACGAAACGAGTCCTCGAAACCGCATCTAGAAGCACTCACCACGTCGGACCACTTTCAAGAGCTGTCATTTACTGGATGGCTGACAAATACGAGTAACATTGTTTCGTGAGGCATGTGTGCGAATTTCCTAACCGGGAGGAGCGAGATCAGAAATTCCTCTCTCGAAGTAAATATAGCGTGAAAGCACAACTTAGGGCGTCGAAGTGGCATATTATCATGATTAGTAAGGCAAAACTTCAAAGTTACAGTATAAAGAACCTTTAATATAAAAGGGCTCCAAATGGCCAAGTCTATACTTAGTCTTACTTGGAAACCTTTGAGACTGCGTCCCGCATAACTTACAGACACAATCTTACCCCTTTCTGCACAAGTAGAATTTCAAACTATACATCAAATTGCTACCATGCAAATTTATGGTAATGACTCAACAGCTATAACAACGTACTGTTGGACAAGGGCCTCTACCAATCGGAAAGTATCTTCTAGTACTAGGCCTCATCTACACTAAACCGGTACAGCGTGTGTACTAGTGATTTTGAACCTTACTACCCTCAATTAAAGTTCAAACTCTATAAAACATAACTACCCACAGTGATAGATACATACATGTGACTGAAACAACCCTCAAATAACTGTCAGATGTGTCGATTACGAGCTCTGGTAATACTAGGGTCTAGGGCCCGTATTTATAAACCGCATTCAATTTTGAGATCGATCTTAAGTGCGACTTTCAGATGCTGTTAGTATTGACTGGCATTTGTCAAAACCCCTCTTGAGATCGATCTCAGAGTTGAGTACGGTTTATAAATACGGACCTTAGTTTAGGCTACGAATGCTTAGCGACTATTGCAGCTCAAGATTTTGTAGCAAGATATGTAAAAAAGTGGTTCGTTACTTATAGAATCACACAAAACCGGCGCGCGGAAATAGAAGGGTCATGTCAAAATATTATCTTTATCACATCTATTCCACTCTACTGCGCCTCTTGGATAAAAAAAACACTCGCAATTCGCATATTAATACCCCGTTATATGTTACATAAAGTACGTTACATGAAGTAGTTACTATTGGACCACTATAACATCACTCATCCATTTTTAATAGTATCTATGAGTTTTTCCATAGAAGTCGTAGGTATATCAACCTGCCTTGGTGTGCGGCTTAGCCTTGTTGATGATAGTTCTAAACTTCCAAACTATTTCTGACATTTACTGACTGCATAAACCACACCATTATTCTCTTTTCTGCTTCACTCAAGGGCGTCATTGGGCTGGCCGTTAAAAAAACCACAACACTACCTCTGGATGAAACGTAGCATCCTATAAAGTAATCAGGTTTAGGGTTTAGGTAAGAGGTCCCGGGAGCAAAATAATAGCAGTTTGTGTCTAGTCGTAAAAATATATCGGTATAAATCGACTCTTGGTGATAGTGTCTATAAAAACGATTAGGCCATTTGCCGAACGCCTTTATGCGAATTCTTATGGACCTGGGTCATTAATAAATTATAAAATTTGTACGTTTAAAACTATTTGTCCAAAAATACTACGGACTTCATTCATAATTTTTCAAAATATACAAAGTTTAAATCAATAAACAGAAAAATTATATAAAAGGAATTGTTTTGACGACATCCAAATACTTAAAAACTGCATGACGTCTCTTTCAGTTTTTCATACAAAATACCGTTTTAGATCGTTTTAAGAAGTAGCTCATTTGGCAGTAGTAAATTAGATGTCTTCAATTTGATTATCTACAGCGTGGGTGGTCCGGAAGTTGTCAGTTTACAACAAGATTTCAATCAACTAAACAACTCAATCAAAATTTACTAAATTGTGAAAATTCCGTAATTGTAATAGTTTTCAGATTGTTTCAAGTTGTTTTGTTAATATTCTGTTATTCGAAGCAAGAAACTGTTTGATCAAAATTAATGAACAGAAGCTTGGAATAACGTTATTAAACCTAAATATACAATACTGGGTGTAGAAATGTATATTGAAGACGAAAATTTCTCAAGGGGTAAACCGCAAACCTTCGGGGTCTAGAATAGGAACATTCAAAATAATGGAATAATTCTGAGGACCTCCCATTCTTATTCATACATACAGTTCCCTATTTATTTGCATAAAAATATTAGGCATAACATTGGTTGGCACAATATACATTGAACTATTTACACAAAAAAATAGTAGGCGTAACACGTTAAGCATAATTTAATAACCTAACCTAACCTAACCTAATTTCTATAAAAATAATAACCTAACCTAACCTCTATAAAAAAATTGTTAGACATAACTATACGGTGTTACGCCAAAGTAAATATTATGCGAAAAAATGTTTATGACAAAGATATAATAGGAGAAAATAATTATGCGAAACATGTTATGTATGCTAAAAGATATTAGTGGAAAAAACTTTATGCTAACGAAAGGGATCCCCGTACATACCTGTTAGATTTTACATTTTGTATGCTAAGCTTTTATTCTACCCTCATCAGTCATATTTTTTGCAGTTTGTCGTGAGTCTGATAGGCTACCTTGAAATATCTTCAATTTTGTCTACTGTAACGTGACTGTAACTTAATTAGTGTAGGATGTAATTGATAATCATGCAGGTTTGGTATCATGCAGGTTTGGTACAGGCAAACGACTTGTAAGTATAATAAATAATTTTATTTATAAGTAGATGAGGTTCAATTTCAATAGGCATTTAAATTAACGCACTTCCATACGATAGAAGCTTACATGTTACGTATGACTGAAAGTACCTACTAATTAACAAATCTAGTACATCACAGAAAGAAGTTGTGTAGGCATGTACAACTAGCCCAGCCTGTCCCTGATGTTTCTGTAGACGCCGTGAATTTCAGCTCCGAGTTGCTGAAAAAACGAAATTATTTTTAACATTTTTCTTTTAAAAAATCGAAGATAAGAGGATTGTAAGTAAGCTCCCTGAAGTGGTGAAAGCTCTAGATAACTCATTGATGTGAAGTTACCTACGCACTGGACAGGTTACCCCATACAAATGACAGCAAAATTTGCGGCACTAATTGAAAGTACCGCGTACTTACCGCGTACTTTCGTATTTGCTTTCCTTGACTGCCAGCGCCACAGTGGCGACTTCGCAACTAAATTGTTTAGTTACGGGTACTTTCGTATTTGCTTTTCTTCACTGCCAGAGCCAAAGTGGCTTATCATTTTAATGAGTGCCACCAATATTGTAGCAACAACCAGTCCACAGCAATTTTCAGGTGAGTCAAAGAGATAATTTCAGCCAGTACATCATTTGTACTTACTTTTTCTGTATATTGCTGACTGATCATAAAGTAAATCACAATAATTTAGTTATGTTCTGACTATAGGTTTAAGAACAATTAAAAAGGCTGATTACTTTGTAGTGAGTAAAGTTTAAATAAAAATGATAATTGTGATTAAAGGCATTGTTCTTTTATTGAAAACCTTGTAAACTTTTGCAAAAAGTACTATGTTTTTCGAGACAACCTCTCAAGTCACATTATGCACTTCTTGGACAGGAATATTTAAAAATAGTAAACACAATCAATGCTTATTGCACACATAAACATAATACAGTCAGGTGTTTAAAAAAGTTTAGTACAAAATTTTTCACCAGGAGGTTTTTTGCTTGTCCTGTAAAATTGTGCTTAAAGTACATACGTGGTTATCACAGTACGCCGACGCATGGGAAATAAAATAAAACAGATTAGCGTCTGAAATAGCCCGGATGAATAACCTTAAACGATAGCGGTTCCTATATTATCGCTTCTATCAATATCAAAAGGAAACAGAGTCAGTAAGATAGTAAGTATAGTACAAAATTTTAAGCTGAAAAAGAAACATTCGTGACTAATCTCCAATTCTCCACCACCTTCTTAGAAGTTTACAATATTATATTCCACCGTATTGCTACTGAGGTTTCGCGTAGGTATCCAATATACACAATACACCGGGCTTCTCTACAGATTCTATTCGACTCGATTCTACAAACAACCTGTCAATTTAAGCTTAAATATGACAGACATGTGTATAGTACAGTCACTTTTAAAAGTGCAAATAGAGGGCTACTAAAAATGGTTCAAAATAAAATCTCCTAAACTGCATTACTTTAATAAACTATTTCTTTTGTTGTCTATGCAGCTAGTGGAATTCTAATTATAAAACTAAAACATTAATTTATACCTTGGGAATAAATAAAAAGTTATTTTTAACAATTTGAGTTGGCCCTTTAAATGCATTTTTTCACGTGACTGTACCTGATTGTTTGACAAATCTGATAGCTGCTTTATTTATAATACCAATTTCAACGTATCAGTAGGTTGAATATTAGTAGTTAATTATATCGGAATTTGATATCTCATACAATTTACACTGGAGATTTCCATGTATTTAATTTTCATAAATACGTGCTATAAGTTACAGCGTTTCTCCACTTATCTGCTCCGGCTGCCGGATGTCGGAAGTAACCTTCCGACAATATTCGAATACCGGATGACGATCCGGTAAAAGACAGACAAAAGAATGACGTCATGGTAGAGTTCAAAGAGTACCTTTTATATACATACTTTTTGATAAATACCGCATGCCGGAAGAGTGGAAAAGCATGTATAGTAGTGTAATAGATTTCTAAATCGGATCGGAAATTGACGGACCGGAAAAATGACGAATGCCAGATAAGTGGAGAAAGGCCCTTACAGGATCTATCACATTGAATCCCGGAGCTAGTATCAATCTAAACTGTTGGATTGCGGATCGTGTATTATCGTGTTGCTGTGGCTTCTGCTCTAAGTTTGAACAAACACCCAACAATACCAGTAATGCAGTAGCGGCACGCTCCCTCACGTCGCCTTAATCCAAAACTAATCGACATTGAGCCTTAACATTCCTTGATCCCTGTATTAGCTTTTAATTGTTTACTCTGACCCAATAAAGCGTCAATAAATGGATTTCGTTGTTTCCAGAACAATTTGGGACGATCACCTAATGGACTTCGCTGGAAAAGGTTACTGTGGCCATAGATTACTATTACTTAATTGTTGCATTCTTTATGAACTTTTTCTATCAGAATCTGAACTCTACCAGCTCGCCGTGCCCGTTAATCAGCTGAGCTAGACGAGTGTTTAATCAACTCCTAGAAGAAAATATTTTGGAAAAGTGATGAAGTCAGTCCGCTCTGTCCGCGCCATGAACTATTAAACTACACCACTGAGATAAAAAATCTGCAAAGCTTTAAGTCAATAGGACCGACAAGAAAATTATTCAAAGTAATAAGTTATTTCAATGCTGAAGAGATAGGGGACATCACAAATAATGGATGAACGCCATTTTGGAATTGGGCTACTTTTAGCGCCATTAACGATGGAACGGAATGAATTTTAATACCTTGAAAGCTACAGGTTGAAAATGAGCTACACAGCAACCTATAATGTTACCAAAATTAATGATAAAGGGAGAGTATCGGAAGGATTCCGTTTAAGTTTGTTTAACGAAAGGTAAAATTTATCCCTATCGTTTTGTAGAGGGATTATAAAAATTCTGCGTAGATCTAGTTACTTTTCCCGTTTTTATCTACATGCGTCTCTGCACGAACAAAGTGGTGCATATTGGTCGGTCGATTAGGTAATAATTATCGATTCATTGTGGTTCTATGGTAATGAGTTCTCTCAGGTATAAAGCGCCTGCCCTGTGTTGCGACCTAGGCTTGGTCTTAGTCATCTCAACCCAATACATAATTTGTGTACAAATCGTGTTCAGAGCTTCACTGTTGCTATAGGTTACAAGTTTATAGGTAAAATTCTACGTATACTGCGTAACCGGTAGACCATTATAAGACCAGGATTTTTTAACCTGCAACGTAGTGTACTATGAATTTTTCGTTTAGTTTATTAACCATTTTTTTATTTACTGTTTTAAACGTTACCTTAGCCAAGTTTCTCGCATTTCAGCTGCCATTTAAAAGCTCTTTTTCGCTGGTTTCTTTTTGCCTCTTAAACTTTAAAAGGCAAAAGTACTTTTAAAGTACAAAAAAGCCTTCGAGTGCACTTACCTACATGCGCTATCAAAGTACATTTGCAGAGAGCGATTTTCTCAGCGGCTGTTGAAAAAACCTTAAAATTGACGTAGGTATGGTAAACGAAATATGACTTGGCCTCATTCATCTTACCATTGTATTATTTTAATTATAGTTTTGATTTAAGCAATTTGAGTCACATCACACGAAATATGAATAGGCTGTTATCAATGCATGATAACTGTACAGATGCCAAGTGTAATTATTTATTTAATAATAAACAGTGAATATGTTTTTGTACTTGTAGATAGTTAATTATACTATACGTTATAATTTATTAGGTTAAGTGTCTTCTGCTCAGAATATTGAATTACTTGACTACTTAGAAATTCTCTGTGTTATATTTAATTGAATACCAAGGGAGATGTTACAAAAGGTTTTCTGATCAAACTTGTTAACTAATTTATAACCTATTCGTACATACGTTCTACATAAATGTATCTTATAATGTGTAGAAACTTGCCAATTTGGGTTTCGTGTGATCAATTTTCGAAATTGAATTCCACTCTTGACGAAGAAGGGCGCTGGTTCAAAAGAGGGAGATATTGCATCTACCATATTAAGTGTAACAGAGACTCATATTGACGTTGTTCCTGCATCAATGTCGGTTTTCACTAGGGGGATAATGAAGTTTACTTGCATTTGATAGACATATTATTTTACGGATGCGCTAAAAATGCGCAGGTGAGGGAATCACCTATAACGCTGTGCCGCGAGGATGTTATTGTGTGTAATCATTATCAAGACAAAAAGAGAATGTAGGTAAGATTAAGGTATGTATAAACTATAATGTGAAGTCTATACATACCTACCTATTACTTTCACTCCTAAAAATATGTGTGGGGAAATCCTTTCTTTTTCTTTCGGCTTAAAGGAAAACGCATTTGACATGAAAAAGATTAAACAAAATTATATAGCGTATTATTCTGTGTCGTTTTTATTTAGGAATCTAATATAATCTAATTATATACGCATGTTATACCTAGTGAGTAGGTACATAGATTTTCATGAGAAGCCGCTGAACTTCAAAACAACGCCAACTTTGCCAAGACCCCTCCAGCATATGTTTTCCTGCTTCGATTCCTGGAAGCAACCACCACCGGTATGAAGTTAGTAAGTACATATGCAAGGATGGGAATTCATGAATAACTTACTAGGTAATTGCTTGCTAACATAATGGCTTTTGGAACAGTATGTATTGCAGGTATATATGGCGCGTGTGAATGGAAACGTTGGAAAGGGAAGACCTAGACAAACGTACTTAGATCAAATCGGGGACGTTCTAAAGAAAGGTCAGGTGAAGAGTACCCTGAACCGACGAGCATGTATGAAAAGGGTGGATGTTGAGGAAGCGAAAGAGGTTTGTCCGGATCGTAGCAAGTAGAAGGACGTAGTCTCTGCCTACGCCTACCCCTCTGGGAAAGAGGCTTGATTATATTATATGTATGTATGTATGTATTGCAGGTGCTGAATAGACTTGACGCAGTTCTAGATACTACCATTGCCCATTGCTCTGAATGAAACTAAACTAAAATATGCATCAGTGATATTATGATATACTAGCGACCCAATCAGCAGCGGCTGCGCCTGCTGCCTTCCCGTCAGAATAAGATATTTTCCCGGCAAGTATTACACATTAAAACAGTTCTCTTGAATTAATCTATCTATAACATAAAACTGTGACAAAATAATGTTGTGTAGTTTAAGATCTAAGCATACATATATCCAGACAGACGCGAAAAGCGACTTTGCTTTATACTATGTAGTGATGATAAAATAAGCATAATTTAGAACGGTAGTCACTATGGGAGTAAAATTTTGTTACCACCGTTACCTGTCACAAAAATATCGTATAATTAAAATGTTAATTAAAAGTTTTCTTCCGACTCTAGGTACAAACGTCATTCATAATGCCGCCTAAGCATAACTAATTGTTTATTCAAAATAAATTACAAATGGAAATTAGAAAATTAATTGTATTTTACGCTTTACATGTGGTTTTCCCGTGTCTAAACGATGAATCCTCATTTAATTAAATTTTATTAATCTAACGTTGATGAATGTTGGTTTGGACGTATTAAATTATGCTATTTAATTAATATCAGCTAGATTCTGTTCTTTCAAGGTAGGTATATTTTATTCCATAGGAACATAATAATGCCCTTTCTCCACTTCTTCCGCATCCGTCATTTGCCAATCCGTCAATTTCCGACCCGATTTAGAAATATATTACACTACTATACGTGCTTTTCTACTCTTCCAGCATCTAGCATTTATCGATCCGGGAATTTTCCAAACCGAAATTTGGATCCGACGTGACAGACGTACAAAAAGTATGCATATAAAAGGTACTCTTTTAACTCTCCCATGACGTCATTCTACCGTCTGTCTTTTGCCGGATAGGTGGATTAGCGTCATCTGGCATTCAAATATTGTATATTCCCGACATTCAAAATTCAAAGCCTTTATTACATGCATACAAACATTTAAACAAAAATCCGCCAAACTGCACAGCAGTTTGTTGGCAGACACAATGCTCTCAGGACTAAGGCAGACAGGCAGCTGGACCGGATAAGTGGAGAAACGCTGTAAATGTCATGATATTACACCTGTGTAGTTAGCACTATTACTTTCATGTCAGTCCCATTGGAATGTTAACATTAACAAATTGGAAGCAGGTGAGTTTACAAGTACTACGTCACAAACGCACAACGCAGCGCTAAAATAACGCAGCGGTCTGTCAGATCCATACAAAAAAATAATGTCAATCCCCATGCTAAAACCACTGTTGACGCATCAAAATAACGCGTCGACAGCGGTTGAGCGGTTTTAGTATGGAGATTTATGTTTCTAGTTCGGATCTGACAGACCACTGCGTTATGGATGCGTTATTTTAGCGCTGCGTTGTGCGTTGGGTGTAAAAAAATGGTGTATGTGTGTGTGTGTGTGTGGTACAATTTCACACGTTGACAAAAACTCTTCTTACCTATTTAGTGTTTAAATATTCTAAAAATAATATATCAACATGAAAGCAGAAAGCCTTAGTCTAGACTACGGATAAAAACGCTTTTGAATAAAAAAAGTGGCTAGGTACGCGAACCGCAAAAGGTCATCCACCACCTCTCAAAGTGGGCGAATAGCTTGACGAGTAAACATTATGAAGACCCTCGATGTCAAGTTAAAAACTCCATCTAAATTTCCTCGCGATGGATGATAGTTTGATCCGAGTTGACGGCGGCCCTGGGATCACTACATCAAATATTCAAACTGATCGACCGCGCCCGACATAATATTGAAAACCCAAACAATGTTAATACTTCGCGAACTCTGCCCAACTGACTTCAACTTTTGTACAGAAAAAACTTGAAGGAATACCTATTTGTTCAAATTTTTCAACTATGTGATTGATTTTAGATTGATATTTAACTTGTGATGATTGCTTTCGTAACTCAACAACGGATTCGAGCAATTTCAATTGAAAGTTGCAAACAGGATGTCAGGTATTATTTGCCAATATTGGCTCGGGTCCAAACTAGTTTTGGGCGGTTACAAATCCAATTTCCAATGTGCAACGATAACAGTCAGCTTTGGTAAATTTACACTTGCCTTCGTGCTAAACATTATACATGTTACTATAATTTAGGCCAATGGCCTATTACTCAACACGTGCCATTTGCAACGTTTATGCGAAAAAAACAATTGTGGATACAGCTATCTACTCTATAATTTGTTCTTCCGTCCGTTTTGTCTCTGATTAATTTAACTTTTCGGTTATCTAGCTAATCTTCAACAGTACCTATGTATCTACGTATATATCTATATCCTTCATCTATATGAGGCTAAGCTAAGCTAAACTTAATAAGTGGAGTATGTGCGGTAAGCCAACTTGATCCTTTCGCTGACTGGCGCGATTCGTATCCAGGTAGCTCAGTAGGTATCAATATAACACAAATGTCTCAACGCAGCTCCATCTGGTATGAAGTTATAAAAAAGGGCGAGGCGTATAATATACATTCCCTAGTACGAATGAGACATTATTGTGCAATTTACATAGTGTATACAGTACAAAAATAAATGTTGCAGATTCATAACTAACACACCATAACACATACACGGTAATGTGCTATCACGGAGGACAATAACCAGTGGAGAACGCATGCGGGGGCGACCGCACTCACTTGATGTATGCTTTATAAGGCTGACGCATCAAAATTTTGATTAGTCGGGTTGAGACTGTGCGAAAGAACGGACGTTCCGCGCTTCGTTTTTTGGCGTATAAACGTAATCAAGAATGCCTTCCTGTGCAGTGAAATGGTGTGGAAAGCGTAGTACAACATCAAGTTCCGCAAAAGACGGGATAACATTTTATAGGTAAACATTTTTATGCTTGATTCTTTCCAAATTTCATTTTAATGAAAAATAATTCCATATTTATAATTTCTGATGCGCTCCCGTTGATGTCTTTCATTGCTATCCCTTTCTAACGCACGGGTGTGTCCATACGTAGGCTGGCTCTTTCTTCGTATTAGTGCTATACCACTGTTCTCAGAAGTATAGAATGATTTTATCGATAATTCTGGGATCGTCATAAAAGAATTATGTTAATGTACGTACTTAACAACTTACCTACAATGTATATTATATGAATGAATGCATTCGGGGTATATGGAGTGGGGCGGACGCATTCCCCCCGCGCCAAAATTTCGTGTTTCATTATTATAAATAAAAGATCTTGCGCTAGTCGAATATCAATTTGTAACATACATACATACATACATATATCACGCCTTTATCCCTTGCGGGGTAGGCAGAGCGTTAATGGCCAATGGTAAGAATACGGCCACTATCGCCACGTATGACATTTTTGATGTTTGTCTTCTAAGGTTGTTTCAGAAAATATGTGTATCACATCACTATAGTGACAGGTTGTCAGCCTATCGCCTAAAAATACACCAACACTCTCGAGTCAATTTGTAACTATTTCATTTATTATGAAATCAGAACAAAATATCAATAGGTAGGTCAATATATCATCTTGTCATGTCCGTCTGTCTGTCCGCTGACCAGCATCGTCTCGCCAACCAGCCCTACCATCCAAAATGATCGTAACAGGTCGTTTCCAATTCGGTACAATTATTTCAATACATACCCTAAAATTACAATGTAAGTAGGAACTTATTTTTTTTTATACATATATCGCTATATTAATATTAGCATGCACATGTTTCAATAAATTTTCTTACACATAATATGAGTAAACTTATTAAACGGTGATATAAAATATCGATACAATTT
Organism: Keiferia lycopersicella; assembly: GCA_029255805.1. Lineage (NCBI taxonomy): Eukaryota > Metazoa > Arthropoda > Insecta > Lepidoptera > Gelechiidae > Keiferia > Keiferia lycopersicella. Next base: position 7,656,032 of record JARACZ010000009.1, on the reverse strand, counting down.
TACATATTTATTTTTCCCATCTCTACAAAATATGCGGTCATTGCGAAAGCCAATTGCGTCTAGCGATAATTACCTCTCCCCCCGCAAAAACCAGTGAGCTTGGTTTTGAACAAAATCGTACCGACGCGTTCTCCACTGGTTACTCTCCTCCGTGTGTGCTATACTTGATGGCTGTAATAAGCTTTGGTAATAAGATTTAGTGGCTAATTAGTTACCGAATACAGGCAAGCAAGCAAGATCAGCAATATCAAAATCTACATGCCAAGTCTAATGTAGAAACTTGGAAATGCTTTTTTTAGAGCACATGAATCAAAAACGCGGCCAGAATATGAAAAGTTGGGGTGAAAATAGAGGAACTAGTTGGAGGCGAATGCAGGCCATAATTCAACGTAGGCCACAATAATATGTCTCTGCCTGATTTGTGTTCCCAAACGTATAGAATCCGCTGCTGAATATATAGGAATTTCAGTTTCTGGTTTAGTTAGGACATTTTGAGCTGCATTTACAAAGCTCAGCAGTCAAGATCAGGCTTTGGAACCGAACAACTTTTTCTATGAAGGCAATGTTAGTAAACTATAAAAAACGTCGTCCAACACCCCGTTTACATGAATAGTTGTTCATGAAACCTCAATTTCTTTTTAATATTTCAACAAAAACTTGTCCTTGGAGGTCAAGAGATGCAGTTTCTCAGAAAAAAATACTAAGACCAGATTACTTATTCAAAGTTGTTGAGAGCAATGGCTGGCCATGGGTCAAGACCGGTCACTTTTTTTCACAAAGAGCACTTACTACGTTAAAAATGCAAATCATACTTCAAACTAAAAAGAAAGAGCAAGTAAACTACTTATAATATCTTGGCCCCGGATTAATTCCTTTTATGTTTGTTAGAGAAAAAATCATAACTGTTTAAGACTCTATATTTGTGCATAATACATACATACATATATCACGCCTTTGTCCTTTGAGGGGTAGGCAGAGCGGTAACGGCTGTAAGAATCATTGTTTTGTGCATAATCAAATAAGAAAAATATTTTAAGTGAAATATTTCGCGATTCGAGAAAACAATTCTGTTTAATTAACTTAAAATAGCATTTTCACTATCCGTTAAATAGGTTTAGAAAATGTAAGGTAATGTTTAAGCCATGTTATGTCTTGTACTTTTACGAAAAACTCGCGTTATCTGTCAATATATATAAGGCAACATATAAAACAATGGCGACTGTGTTAAGGGGCTGACAAGAGCTAAAAACCGGTCCCTTTCTGACAAATGTCAAACTGCGCGCGTGCGAACGGGACGGAATCTTGCCGATTCAATGATATTTTCGTATTTTCGATGATAACTCGGTCTAAAATAAGTAATTTGAAAATCAAAAACAATATGTCGATAGAGTATTGTAAGGCGCTCATTCTGATAATAAACACTTAATTATTGCGTGGGTTTTGTTCGTACAGTTTGCGATATAATAGATTTTTAGAAGTAACTTTACGATGTTTTTCTATCAAGCTAAATTACTAATATCATGTTTTGGAAACAATAGCACTACAGCAAATATCCTGAAGATTAGTACCTTTTTTTTTCGTCAGTTTTTCTGCATTTTATCTAGGGTACAAATCACTTATAAAAGTAGCTTTTAGCTCTACTCAGCCCCTTAAGAACCCATTGACGATGTCTTCGCTAGTTACGATATAATATCATTGATGTCTCCTATCCTGACAATAGTATTTTAAATTAGGCTAAGAGAGTTGTAGTCTAGAATTACGACCAATATTTATATAATTTTATTAAGCTTGTTGGCTCTGGAATCTAGAAAGTAATGACAAAGAGACAGTCAATGGCCTTGTGGGGGTGTGTCGACTAAACTTTTAGTAAATGGGTGATTCCTGGAGAGGGTAAAAATTGCGGTCACACGTTAATTTCTTCAAAAGCATAACACTTACAGGTTTTTACTAACTTTCACACGAAATAATGTTAAATTGACTATTCAGAAACCGAAAGTCCATCCACAAATTATGAAATATGTTTAACTAAAACTTAATCTGAAACCTGAAATCGGGGCCAAAACACGCGTTCTTCGCGTGTCACACTCAGCTGTTGCGAAATTCAAACACGTATAGAATTTTATCTAGCTGGACATCATATAACTTTTCACCCATCATAATAATCCTTATATCATGTAGATTTATAGAAAATTATTAATTGGACAATATTTAACTGCGTATACCGATAAAAATGACAGTTTGTGTTGGTCTCACGTTTTTTGTGTTTTCTGAATACGTGGTCTAAAACGACTGAATCGCTGAAACTAAAAGAACTATGAGCTGGGTCTTGTTTCTGCCTTCTGCCAGGATTACTTCTTCATCCCTGGAGAAGGAGCATATAGCTCCTTGGCACTTCTAGAATAAAATAGGAGTTGTTAAATTTTTTGATCCTATTTTTGCACCCGCGCCAGGTCCCTTTCCTGTGCATGTTTTCTTCATGAAAGAGTTATTACAGAGGATTTGTTCTGAACAAATAATGTCGCATAATAAAGCGAGATTTAAGATTCGTTTAAACATTTTGATTACATTCAAGCGTTTACCAATAAATCACTAAAAATATAGAAAATTGTCCCTTGACTGGCTTCATTTGACTGGCATTTTTCCCAGTCAAGGGACATTTTATGCCAGTCAAGTGACTAATGTTATTTTAATGACTGTTTTTGCAATTTTTTTGTGTAAAGGTGTGCCTGCAGAGTAGAATAGCACCACCCCATGTCTGCCCATGGGTACCTTAAGTTAAATTAAGGGTTTTCAGTTAGTGAACAGCATTCTTTTTTTCGGCGGGTAGGCAAAGAAAGTAATAGTTGTCATTTTTAGAGCTCTCTTTGAATTAAATAAAATAAATTGAAATCAATCACTTTTATCATATTATATTATGATATAATAATAAAGTGTAGTATAAATACCTGCTACAGCCATTGACAATAAGTCCTGACCACTATCACTAAAACATAACCTTGAAGTGTCATCACAACTCAGCACTTTTGATCACTTCTCAACAAAATGGAACAGATAAAGGTGTCCATTGAGTCCCTGGCAGCCACTGTTCATGCAAGGATGGCAGCTTTTGAAGAAGAGCTGAAGAAGGACCCGGCCACGAAGAAAGACACAGTCAATTCCATCTCGGTGGAGTTCCAGTGCTTTCGAGCATTTGTTGTCGCTTCACTAGGAGCCCTTCAACAGCAGATTGGTATGCTGACAAATGAGCTTGATGCTGTAGAGATGCGGAGCCGGCGAAAGATGCTGCTGCTGCATGGAGTGCCAGAAGGAAAGGACGAAGACACCACTGCTGTTATAGTTGCAGTGGCCAACGAGCATCTCTCACTTCCAGAGTTGCAGCATGAAGATATCCGCCGGGCTCATCGTATGGGACGTTTATCCTCAGCTTCAAACAAGCCTCGTCCTGTGCTTGTGAAGTTTGCTGATACAAAAACTCGGGATGATGCATGGGCCAAAAAGGTAGGGCTGAAGGGTACTGGCATTACTGTCTCCGAGTTCCTGACGCAGAGGAGGCATAAGCTGTTCAAGGCAGCTCGATCGAAGCTTGGTATCACGAAGTGCTGGACGCGTGAGGGGCGTATAGTCTATCTAGCCCCAGACGGGAAACGGCACTCCATCACATCGCAGCAGGATCTCGACGCGCTGGTCGGCGAATCTGCGGACCGCGATTCTTCGGGCTCAGGTGCTGCGAGTCTAGCTGGAGCAAAACCGAACGAGCCCGTTGTGAAAAATGTGCCACTGAAGCCAACGAAGACTGTTACCACCGCTGGAAAGAAGAAATGAAAAATATTAGCTGCGATGCTATGAGCTGAGTGCCTTATCTTATTTTATTTCATATTATTTAACTTACCCTGTGTGGTGTCTTTTGGTGGGCGCATAGTGGGTGCCTTGTTGTAATTTTTTTTTGTTATACTTAAAATCCATTTGCAATAGACTTAATAATCCACTACATTTTTACTTTTCCACCCACACTGATTTTTTTTTTTCTTGTCATTGTATTTTTTTACATTTCAGGCTAAAATAGGTTACCCTTACGTCAAATGCGCTTTTTTTCAATTCTTGTTGCGCTTTCCGTTTGAGTAACAAGTGCTTTTACTTGTTGCCAACTTAACGGCACCTTCAATCTATCTTTTTCTTGTTTTTGTAGTATCGTTTTGCGATTTCATTTCTTTTTCTTGTCATCAGCGTTTCGTTTCACGCTTTTTGTTTTAAATTACGTCATGCTGTGCTGTTGTTATTTTACTTTTTGTTCTTTTTTTTTTAAGGCTGCTGGCAGGTATGAGTCTGAATGTGCATAGGTAGTGCATAATATTATTATTTTTTTAATTAACTATTCACATATTATATTATTTTATTGTATTTATTATATTACTATGGATATATCGTTATGTTGTAAAAATCAATCTGAAACTTCAGATATTTTCAACTCATGTTCATCAAGTTCAGATGACAGCTTTCATACTCTTCCCCCCACACTGAGTGATAACCTGGATTCAGCCTTTTCGGGTGTACGGAAGAATTTTAATGTAATTCATGTCAATGCTCAGAGCATCCCGGCTCATTACATGGATATGCTTGCATCGTTGGATCGCAAGAATATTCATGCGATATTGGTGTCCGAAACCTGGTTGAATCCATCACTTCCTTCGTCCTCTTATTCTATTCCTGGTTTTGTCCTTGTCCGTAATGACCGTGGCAGTTCGACAAGCGGTGGTGGGGTAGCCATTTATGTGCGTGCGCATATTCCCTTCAAAGTAATTCACAAATCTTCTCAACCGCCACCTCCGGGTACGGCTGAACATCTTTTTCTAGAAATCTCTCTTTCTTATACAAAACTTCTACTGGGTGTATTTTATAATCCCCACTCTTCCAATAATTACTTCGACTCTTTTGAACAATTACTCGAAGATTTCTCACCTTCTTACAGTCATTCTATAATTTTAGGTGACTTTAACACGTGCCTTTTGAAAGATGATTACAGAACTAAGAAGCTTCTCTCCTTAGTTCACTCTTGCAACCTCTACATTCCCCCGTTAAATTCAACACACCACTTTCCAAATTCTATACCATCACTGCTCGATCTCATTTTAGTGTCCTCACAAGAACACGTAGTAAAGCATGGCCAGTTCTCCGCGGACGAATTCTCCTATCATGACCTAATTTACCTATCTTATCGCATACGGCCTCCCAAAATCAAACCCAGAACGCTGTTACTACGCAATTTTTCTGGGATGGATGTTAATAAACTACGTGAGGATGCTGGTAGTATTGATTGGTCGGCAATTGAAGGTCTTGATTCCGTTGATGATCAATTAGCCCTGCTTAATTCAAACCTTACAGACCTGTATGATTGTCACGCTCCTGTACGACCTGTGCGCGTAAAACATCTACCTGCTCCATGGCTTACAGACGAGATACGGGAAACAATGGCTAAAAAAACACGAGCGAAGACTAAACTTAAATTGGATTCCTCAGACAAAAATCGCGTTAAATTTCGAGAGGTCAGAAATCGCTGCAATACAAAGATACGGGATTTACAGCGCCGACATATCCACCAATCCGTAGAAAATGGAGACCCTGCTAAAGTCTGGTCCTTCCTTAATAAACTAGGAGTTGGCAGACAACGGACACATGATCCAGTGAATAATATTGACATTAATTCGTTAAATAAACATTTCTCTTCTTGCGCTGAAATTGATAGCGCCACTAAACTTATCACTCTGGATCGTCTGTCTGGTCTGCCAACTCCTACCTTTCCGTCTTTTGTCTTCCAGTCAATCACCGCTGATGATGTTATGAAGAGCGTACAAGCCATTTCGTCGAATGCTGTCGGAAGTGACTGCATTAGCCGTGCTATGATCGCTCCTCTCCTTGAGATCCTCTCCCCAGTCATTGCCAACATCTTCAATAAATCCCTTTCCTCTGGTGTGTTTCCAACCGCTTGGAAGGAAGCACAAATTGTTCCATTACCTAAAAAGCCTAATCCTAGTTCTCCTGCTGACTACCGTCCCATCTCAATCCTTCCATTTCTCTCCAAGGTCCTTGAAAGGTTAGTTCACCAACAGCTCACTTCTTTCCTTACTACAAACAACTTGCTGAACGCCTTTCAATCCGGTTTCCGCCCCGGTCATAGCACGACTAGTGCATTAGTCAATATTTCTGACGATATTCGTCTAGGAATGGAACAGCAAAATCTTACTGTGTTGACGTTACTTGATTTTAGTAATGCGTTTAATACAGTGGATTTCGACATTCTCCTCTTCATCTTACGTTCTCATAACATATCCCCGGCGGTGATTGAATGGTTTCACAGTTACCTGTGCGGACGCCGGCAGCGCATACGCATTGAAGACACTTTCTCTGCGTGGTGCGACACAACTGCCGGTGTGCCGCAGGGTGGCGTACTTTCACCACTTCTGTTCTCCATTTTCATAAACTCAATCACACTTCCACTTACTTGTTCCTATCATTTGTATGCAGACGACCTCCAAATTTATACACAAGCACCACTCTCTGGCCTTCCTGGCGCGATTGAGACCACTAACAGAGACCTGAAGAGCATTGCCGATTGGAGTCGATCCTATGGGTTGAAGGTGAACCCGGCCAAGACACAGGCTATTATCATTGGTAGCTCTTGGTATGTGTCTCGGATCGATTATGTTTCGCTGCCTGGGATTACCTTTGATGGTACGCCTATTCCATTTAGTAATAAAGTGAAAAACCTGGGCGTCATTTTTGATGACTGTTTCTCATGGAAACCTCATGTATCGGAAGTGAGCAGGAAGGTGTTTGCCGCGTACGGTTCGTTGAAAAAGCTCAAGAATCTTTTGCCGACCAAGACTAAAATTTCTTTAGCACATTCGCTTCTTCTACCAATACTGGATTATGCAGACGCTTCCTATCCTGACTTAACTGTTGAACTGCTGAACAAGCTCGAGCGTCTGCAGAATCTTTGTATTAGGTTCATCTTCGGTCTGCGGAAGTATGACCATGTTTCCTCGTACCGATCCCAGCTTCAGTGGTTGCCCATATCTCGCCGACGGGACTGTCATATCCTTTCCCTTCTTTTCTCCATCCTCTTCAATCCTAAATCTCCTCCCTACCTTAAAGAGCGCTTCATCTTTCATTCCACGACCTTGCCTCGAAATTTACGCTCTAGTGAAAGTATGAGGCTCAACCTTCCCCCGCACAGGACCGACTTCTACGCAGACTCTTTCACGGTGCGAGCGATCAAGCTGTGGAATTGTTTGCCTGAGGAGGTTCGTCGGGCCCCGTCTCTTGAAACTTTCAAGTTAAGGGTTAAAAAGCACTACTTATCTGGAATTGAATAATTTTCTCTTATTTGTTGTATATTTGTTTTTATTTCTCTACATTGTATTATCTATTATATCTGTACTTAATTAACTGTTATCCTTTCTTTCTTCGTAATGCATACTATCCTGTCATCCATAGCTTAGATATGTATTAGTTTATATTAATGTATTTATTAGTATATTATGTTTTGTATACAGAATTATTTGTGTATTGATATGTAAAATTGTATATGTATTTTATTATTATTTATGTAGTATGTACTAGTAGGTAATATTTGCACTATCCCGCTTCCATAATCGCACTCTCTCTTTCACCCTAAGGTTGCCTGGTAGAGAATGCTACCTAGCATTAAGGCCGCCTTGTTGTACTGTTTCCTTTGTTTGTGTTTTCTACATGTTGTTTTTTGTGCAATAAAGAATTTTGTTATGTTATGTTATGTTATTGTTTTTCGTGCAGATAACATAGTTTAAAAACACTTGCTTTATGTCTCTAGATGTGGCTGCGTTAGGCCTCGGGGTAGCTGCGCAATATCTCAGGCTGATTGATAGACGTCTCTTAAGCTACTGCGTTGTATCTCAGGAAGGCTGCGTTAAGTCTCAGGTTAATTTCGACGTATCTTAAGCTGACTGCGGTGTATTTCAGGGTAGTTGCGTTATGTCTTAGGCTGACTGCGACGTCTCTTAAGCTACTGCGTTGTATATCAGGGCGGCTGCGTTATGTCTCGTCAAGACTGATTTGGACGTCTTTTGAACTGACTGCGACGTCTCTGAAGCTGACTGCGATGTACGAGTATCTAAGGGTGGCTGCGTCATGTCTCACTCAGGCTCATTGTGATGTTTCTTAAGCTGACTGCGATATATTTAAGGGTGGCTGCGTCATGTCTCACTCAGGCTCATTGCGACGTCTCTTAAGGTGACTGCGTTGTATCTCAGGGTGGCTGCGTCATGTCACAGAATGATTGCGACGTCTCTTCAGCTTACTGCGTTGCATCTCAGGTTGGCTGCGTTTTATCTCACTCAGGGTCATTAAGCGAAGACTCTTAAGCAACTGCGTTGTATCTCAGGGTGGCTGCGCTATGTCAGGCTGATTTTGACGTCTCTTAAGCAGACTGCGTTGTATCTCAGGGCGGCTGCGTTATGTCTCACTAAGGATGACTTCGACATCTCTAAAACTGACTGCGACGTCTCTTAGCCTACTGCGTTATCTGAGGCTGATTGCGACGTCTCTTCAGCTGTCTGCATTGTATCTCAGCATGGCTGTGTTATGTCTCAGGTTGGTTGCGACGTCTCTTAAGCTGATTGCATTGTATGTCGGAGTCTTTTTAGCTGAGTACATCGTATCTCAGGCTGATTACGTCGTCTCTAAGGTGACTGCGTCGTGTCTCAGGTTAGCTACGTTATTTCTCTGTCTGATGGCAATGTCTCTTAAGCTGATTGCGTCGTGTCTCATGTATACAGCGGCGTGTGTTAGGTTGCTTGCCTAGTGATGTCTAAGGCTATCTGAGCTATGCATGTCTTAGGCTGATTGCGTCATCTTTAAGGTTATCTTCGTCTGTTCAGTAGCAGAATGTACAACGCAGTTAATTCTCAGGTCATAATCTTTTAGGTGGTTTCTTCTTGTCTCATGAGCTGTTTCATTATGGCCTAAGTTTAAACGACTTACGTTACTATTGTGTTGGTGGAGAATTTGGTCTACGTTTCGGCTGTTTACAAACAGCCTTCTTCCGGAGGTCGACAGATCACATACGCCCGCCTGTCAACTGTGATTGTCGAACACTGTGGCTGTTTCATTTCGTATGTAAGGCTGGCTGTGTCGTGTTTTAAGCACGTGCAAATTGTCTGTGACTAGGTGCGTCGTTTCTTAACCAGACTGAGGCTTCAGGGCGTCTGGCTGGTAGGCTGCGGCAACTTATACTTCTATTCTACTTAGTTAAAAGCAAAAGATGAACAGCTTTTATTCAAATATTTTGTTAAAATAATTACTTTGTCCCTTGACTGGCGCAAAATGTCCCGTTGACTGGCACCTCAAATTTCAAAATTGAATTTTGACGAAACCTGTGGTTCGATTTAAGTGTTTTTTTGTAAATAACCTTTTCAATAGGCCTTCATTATTACACAATGATAAAATAACCATAAAACTAAAATTTTAAATTTGCCAGGAAAGGGACCTGAAGAACCGTTTTCAAATATCCACCCAAATACATATTTATTTTGATCAGAAAGGTTTCCCTTTCCATATATCCTACCAAAAAACTACTACTAACTACTAAACTACTTAAAGTGAAGTAACCACCAATACTCAAATAGCTAAGCTTCTCAATCGCCTAATCCTCAAATTGCATAAACTCTACATCTTCGTTAAAATGTCCGGCTTGGCTGTGTCGGCACATTATACTAATTTATACCCGTGCCCCTAGTAAGTAGAATATAAAGTATGACGAGGCCTAATAATCTGCTATTACATACTACAACTTTCAAACAACGAGATTTTCTGAAATGAAAAGTTTTTTACAACCATGAGCGTCTGTGTTTTTTGCAGCAAACATTACTATTTTCACTCTAAAATGTTTGCGTACCTAATAACAAAAAAATATATACACAAACGCATAAGCACCTACATAAAATAAATAACTAATAACTGATGGTTATGTACATGGAGTAGTTCGTAAACGATTGAACTATTCGTTTCATTATTTATTTATGTTTCTGTAGTAGAGCTTGTAAGTAGTCAAGTCAGTGAATTGATATCATAGGCTTTATACGGGGTGTAAGGGGCAGCGTCCCGAATATTGATAGGGTGCAAGCAGACCATGAAACTGAACAAATTACCCCTAGGAACATATGTCAGGAAACGTAAAAAAATTTGGTTTCCCATAGTAAATGCACTTAGCTGATCGCGATTTTATATGGGAGGTCGAGAATTTTATGTTCATGTGTTCCTAGGGGAAAGTTTTTCAGTTTCATGGTCTGCTTGCACCCTTTCAGTATTCGGAACGCTGTTCCTAACACCCTTTATAGTCAACTAATACTTCAATAAAGAGCTCACGCCAAGAGGTTACGGGTTGAGAATGATTGATGTGAAAGCTATTATGCGTACTTACATACAATATCCATTTATTAGGCGAGCTAGTTCGCTTCGATTATCTTTACAATAACGAGACTATGATCGTTCATAATTAGTTGGTACATATAAATATAATAATATATTTATTTTATAAATTACGCCAGTCACAAAATCATTTAAATATTCGTATTGAAATCAATAATACTACTATCAGATAGGTTTAGGATTAAGGTTGGGATATTGTTTATTTAAGTCAGTACTCATTTGTATGGTGTTTCTACTCACGATTATGAATAAATTTCACTATTGGGCTACGTGCGAAACTCGTATAAAAAATAGATAATGTTTGGAACACTCAATTTATTTGCGGTTTCGCCGGTGGCCCATAGTAAAAGCTGTTCAGACTCATAAGCTCATAAACTCTGCGGAATGTTTCGTGACACATAAACAAATAGACCTTTTGTATCATATAAATAAATACAATCCATTTAATACGAAATATTTTACGTTATATTTTCAGATCTTTTAAAGATTCACTACTTCCCTTAGGAATAAGTTACGTAAAAGCTTTTCACCAAGTTTCTAATAGTTGCAGAACTTTCTCGAAGTCTTTGGTTTTAGTAGACTAGTTGGAATAGATGGTTTAACAACTTAAGAAATAGATGGTTCCAGTGAAGCGATCACTCTTAGGATAGGCAGTAAAGTGCACGCTAGGTGAACATGACGAACTGACTTGAAACGACACTTAACGCACAAAGGAACGCTAAAATATCGCAGCGGTCTGTCAGATCCGAAGGTACTCAAAACGTCACTCCCCATATTAAAACCAAACTCGACGGACGACGCTGCGATAGCGCTGCGTCGACAGCAGTTGAGCGGTTTTAGTATGGGGATTGACATTTCTTGTAAGGATCTGACAGACCGCTGCGATGTTTTAGCGCTTCGTCGTGCTTTAAGTGTGCGCACCCCTCAACTAACGGGTGCGGCTGCGGGCAAAAGTAAAGTTTTGTAGTTTTAAAATAAAATAAGTTTTGTCCAGAATCAAGTGCAAACATCTTACAAACTTCTCATAAAATTGTTAAAGCCATGAAATTAATTGTTTAAATATGACATGAAATACTTTCTGCGATAATTGTACCTATAGGTATCTCAGACAGCACCAGAAACTCTTCGGCAGGTCAGCTCTACATCAACCATTATATTGAAATCTAATCCATGTAAATCACAAGTTACAATAATAGGTCTAGACTTGCCTATTTATTAGATACTGCTGCTACGGCGTAGCATGCCTACAGTCGTAGTAGATAAAAAACAGGTTTTTTATTAGGAGATCACTGTCCAGGTGAGATGGCTTTAAACAAAAAAAAAACCCAATCATAAGAAAATGTGTTGCAAATAGCTACGCAGGTTTTTCCGTAGAAATGTTTACGAAAACTGCTACAGTTGCAGTAAACAATTCTCGGGATACACCGTTTTGCGAACAGATTTATATCCACGAAATTGCAAAAGTTCTCGCAAAAATAAAAACATCCGACAGTCGGCAACGTCGTGAAGTTTCCACTGGCGAATGCTGAGCTTTGCGAGGTAGGTTCAATCTGTAGAATGTAGGGAACTATAGAGTATTCTGTGCAACTTCAATTGAACAAGCATTTCCACTTAACAAACTAAAGTATGGCCGTTCGAATAGGTCATATTTGACAGCTGTTAAAATCATGTTAGTGCTATGACATAAGGTCTATTTTTCTTTGTTGACATGTTCTTTTGTATGGGTTTGACAGCTATCAAATATGGCATATTCGAAAGGCCAAGTATAAAGCAAAGTCGCTTTTCGCGTCTGTCTGTATGTATGTTTGCCTAAATCTTTAAAACAACACAACGGATTTTGATGCAGGTTTTTTTATTAGATAGAGTGATCCAAGAGAAAGGTTTATTATGAATAATACTTGCCGGGAAAATCCTTATTGCCACGGGAAAATGAGTTGCAGTGAGCGCAGCCGCTGTGGCAGGCCGCTAGTTATACATACATACATATATCACGCCTTCATCCCTTGCGGGGTAGGCAGAGCGTTAACAGCCGTAAGAATACGGTCGCTATCGCCACGTCTGACATTTTTGAGTATTGTTTTCTAAGGTTGTTTCGGAAAACATGTGTAACACTATAGTGACAGGTTGTCAGCCTGTCGCCTAAAAATTGTAATACACCAATACTCTCGAGTCCCTTAGTCGCCTCTTACGACACCCACGGGAAGGATGTGGGGTGATGCTATTCTAAGCCGGCATCACACGGCACTAGTTATACCTAAAATAAATAATAAAATGATTAGTTATGGCTTTTATGAACTGCAAATGCGAACCTATATTTTCAGCTAGTGAACATAAATTGCCGCTATAAAATTTCTATTCTTATTCCAGGAAAAAAAATGCTATTAATCAAAATATTCATTTTATGAGGGTTTCAATAAAAAAGTTGATTGACAGGGGCATCAATGCATAGGCACAGTCGTTAAAATAGTGAAGTTTTTTTTTATAAACCTGTCTATTTTGGGAGTTGATAATGGATTGAAAGTTTACAAACATATACACATATCACGTCTTTATCCTTTGCAGGGTAGGCAGAGCGTTACCCCGGCATTAAAAATAAGATCGCTATCGCCATGTCTGAAAAACATTGAGGGCCCTTTTAGATGATTACGTATCACTGTACTGACAGGTTGTCAGCCTGACGCCTAAAGTTGTAATACACGTGGAACCCTCAAGTCTCCTAGTCGCGTCTTACGACACCTGCGGGAAGACAAAATATTGCATTTCTCTAAAGTATTGCATTTCTTCGATAGGTAGATTCCTTGAATTGAAATTACGAAGAACATAAAGTGTTGGACGGAGGGGGAGTATTTTTTAAAATAGGAATTAGATTTCTTGGAAAGTACCAACTTACACATACGCACCGGAAGGTACTGCGGTGATCCGTAATTAATCTAGATAATATAATAATTAAATAAGATAATGTACTGATGTACTATATAAATGACAACTCTTGTTCGACAACACCAATTTATTTGATGTGGCGACGTGTAAGGCAAGGAACACATTTGACGCACGACGAAGCGCAAAAATATCGCAGCGGTCTGTCAGATCCATACTAGAAACGTCACTCCCCCATTCTAAAACCGCACTCAACGGATGACACTGCGATAGCGCTGCGTCAACAGCGGTTGAGCGGTTTTAGTATGGGGTTTGACATTTCTAGTACGGATCTGACAGGCCGCTGCGATATTTTTGCGCTCCGTCGTGCGTCACGTGTGTTCTTCGTCTGAGATGATAATACCGGTACCACATGGGATTGTTTGTCAATTCCTTTCGTTAAAAAACCGGACAAAGAAATCACAAGTGATCTGTGTGAGAAATGCCCAAAAGTATTAAGGCGATAGCTTCAAATTTCCAATAAGTTATTAATTAGGTTCCTTCTGAATTGCGAAGGAAACTCGAAGGCTAATAAGTACGTACATACCTTATAGTTATTTCATAATTATGATTAGAAATAGATGTTAATATAAGGTATTTTCCTACATGATTAAACATGCCGTGTGATGCCGGCTTAGAATAGCATCACCCTACATCCTTTCCGCGGGTGTCGTAAGAGGCGACTAAGGGACTCGAGAGTATTGGTGTAATACATTTTTTTTAGGCGACATGCTGTCACTATAGTGATACACATGTTTTCTATAACAACCTTCGAAAACAACAATCTTCAAAAATGTCAGACGTGGCGATGGCGACCGTATTCTTACGGCCGTTAACGCTCTGCCTACCCCGCAAGGGATAAAGGCGTAATATATGTATGTATGTATTAAACATGAATCGTTTTTGGCCGTCTCTTTTTCATTTTTCGTTTTCTTACATACCCCTAACTTGCATGAAAAAATTGTATTGAAATATTTCCAAGCACAGCCTGTTTTTTTTGTTTTCTTTACTTGGCTTAGTACTATTATGTATTCTGTGACTTGGCTACGCATATTTTCTCCAATAAAACGACAAGCCGTTTATCACATTCAGTGGTAAGTTATCGGGAACAGAATAGCGAAAACAAAAGGGACCCGTTTCGGTGGAATAGCAGGTATTTTGGTGAAAAATGTCGTTTGGCTTCTATGCATTTGGCAACACAAATCATAGAGACATTTTTATTCAGCCTGATATACGGCATGATGCGGACCTGTTTTGTGGGTGTTCCATTTTGTGCTTTACATCGAACTGGCGTAGGTACTTTTTATTCATTGTACGGATAGTAGGTACTTTTTACTCTGAAAAATTAATAAGAATGTGTGGATTTTGGTCTGAAAAGTGAGGCTTTGAGATGAAACCTCTGTGACTGGAATGTCGAGAGCATACAGCAGATAGAGAGAGCAACAGAGCAGAGCAGCAGAGACACTTGTCCCATGGAAATTTAATACAAATAAATGGTGCTAGATTGTTAGGCACACTTCTTATTTTGCTGTGGGACACCAAGCCGTCCGCAAAGTTATTCAAATAAGGATTTAATCTGCTCAGAAAAATATAACTTAAGTGAGTATGTGAGCGTCAGTCCCAGAACAAAAGAAACTTTTTTCAGGAAATTTTCTCTACATTCTGTATATTGCCTACAAGTTCAGAGACGTTGAAATTTTACATGCGAATACGAGCAAAAAAGTTTCTTTAGCACAAAGAGATGAGATATTCTTCCATTGAATCATCTTTTCGCGAACAATAGCTCTTTTCCGGCCTCAACTTCAGACTACTGCGAATAATTTATGTTTGCTACGAAGAAACTGCAATTACTAAGGTTATGGGAGGGTGCCAAAACATAGCTTTTGCGGACACTGGCGGTAGTTTACTCCGAAAGTACGATTCAATATTTCCACACATTTTTTGTTATAATTGGTTACGACTTCTCACTTTCTTCGTCATTAATACGTCGTTTTGTCATAGGTATAGCAAATTGTGTAGCGTGTTAAACAAATAATGAAGTATTCATCATAAAATATATTTGACTAAAACATTTTTCAAAATTTTTCAAAATCGATATAGAACATGTTTCCCGAAGTATATTTCTGGAAAAAGTTATTTAGTTTCACAGGCTTGATGCACCCTATCAGTATTCGGAGGGCTGGTCCTAACATCTTAAATAAGAACTGCTAAGTAGGACATAATTTTAGTATTTATTTAAGTACCTATGTGAATACTGCGTACCCGCAAGCGATAAAGCACGATATGTGTGTGTGTGTGTATATATGTGCATCAGAAATGTAATGTTTCATACTTTCCTGTGCCCTAAGGTTGGCTGGAAGAAATTGTTGCTATGCAATCAAGCTCCCAAATCGTTTCCATTTCATTTCATTTCCATTTATAAATTGTTTTGTTGTCTGTTTTTCTTCCGCAATAAAGTAATTCTGATCTTACAGGATTTTGTGAATACCCAAAATTAATTAATAGGTAATGAATTAATTTTGATTGCAATGATTGTTTGTGAACGTTGTGGTACAAGTTTCAATTAAAACAAATTTGTTCCTGGAAAATGACACGAAATTAATTATTGTTTGCTAAAGAAAATTAAATAAAACCTGTATTTTAATAAAGACTGAAATGACGTAGAAAACATGTCATAGTTTGTCATATTCTATATCGCATCACGGAAGTGGCTGCGCCAAAGCGAGCAACGCGAAGCGCGAGGGCACTACCTACCTTTTCTCGAGTTTTTTTTATGCGCACCTTGTTTATACAAATAGCTAGGTTTCTTTATGTGCTAAACAAATTGTTTCTAAAGTAGGAAGTTATCTGCCGTAACAGCTAAACCATACATTTTAACTAAGTTGGTGGACTTAGGGCGTGTAGATTGAGAAACTCGCTCTATTTGAGATCTTTCGCGTTGGCTATATTTTAACATGATACATTTTTGGTGGGATTTTTAATATTGGATTTGAACAGGACAGGAAGCCTTTGTATAAAATTTTATTGGACTCGCAGTGCAATAACTGTTCTCATAAATGTTTTTCAATTTGTTGGTAGGTATGCCTTTGCGGGATAGGTTTCTTTGTGGGACTGATTTCGACAAAGCCAACTTCAACAATAGCCAAAAAATGGCTGGCTCGTAAAATTTGTTGGTACTCCGTTACGTTTAAAATTAGTATACATTTTATTAAATAGGTTATCCGACTCCTACGAAATAGGAATTCCAGATCTCTCTAGTACTTTACCCGCTATAATTTTCCACAACATTGTTCGCTCTCTTATGTTCGCCTTCCCGCAACTGGAACTTTTCCTTTGTTTCTTATAATAACCAACAAAAACAATTTCGATAGATTACAGCTTATAATACAAATAAAAAAACGTCAAAAAGCTTTAACATAATGTACCTACAACTACCCACAAAATCAATAAATCACTGCACAAACTTTTCTAATTTCGCTTTTCGTTCACAATTTTCCTTCGAATCCGTTCATGACTAAATGCATCCAGGCTTTGGAACTAACCAATTGGCTGGTGGCTGCACTAACAACGATTGCACCGGAATGGAGAGAATTTGAATCACAAATTCAGTACCTATGAGTTAAAAACTCAATCACGGATTTCATTTAGATCTTCTTTCACGGATTTCATTTAGATCTTCTTTCACGGATTTCATTTAGATCTTCTTTTGATTCATACGATTCGTTTTTACTAAGTTTGAAGTGAAATCCTGCACTGTAGCAAAATTTATTGCTATAAAACTTGGATTATAGAATCTCGGATTAATATTCAACGAACAGTCGTATACAATGCAAATATTTACAATGCAAATTCGAATTGGCTACATTTTTATAAACTGTCTGCTAGTTATTCGCATTTTTAGTGGAGGGAATTACGGATCGCTCCCATACTAAACCCATTTTTTTTTTGTGGAGCAATGAGCTTCATCTAATATGTTCCTTGAGTAATTCTAAGCATTTCTAGTCCGGGAGACAATAAAAAAGTTTAGTCTGGTCGGGGAGGGGGGGGTACAAAGATGGCCGCCACCCGTCATCTTAAAAAAAAGTCTTTTTTCGTTCCGGTGGCTACTATGGCAAGATTGGTATCATTTTCGTATAAACCAAAGACGTAGAATTCATTTCTGATATAAGGATTTTAAAATTCCATAGTAATATACAAATAAAACGTAAAAAGGTGAAAATTTAGGTTGCAGATTTTTGCTTTGAGAGCTAATAACTTTTGTATTGTAACAAAAAAATCCTAATAAAAAATACTATAATAAAGCGTAATTCATGTAGATTTTATAAATATATAGCTTATGCTACATCTTCATACAAAAAGATGCTGAAAAAAATTATAACCGCAGTGGTGTATGCGCGCATACTCATGTCGCATTCGCGGAGGGAATTACGGATTTAACAATTTTTTTTTTGGCGCTATGAATTTCATCTTATATGTTCCTTGAGTAATTCTAAACATTTCTAGTCCGGGAAATAATAAAAAAGTTCAGTCTGGTCAGGTAGAGGGGGGTACCAAGATGGCCGACACCCGTCATCTTAAAAAAAAAATCTTTACTTGTCTTGTTGGCTACTAGGGCATGATTGGTATCATTTTCGTATATAATCCAAAGACGTAAAATTCATTTCTGATATTAGGTTTTTAAAATTCCATAGTAATATTATCAATAAAACGTAAAAAAGGTTCTTAATTATTTAGGTTGCAGATTTTTGCTTTGAGAGCTCATAACTTTTGGATAGTGACAAAAATGTCCAAATAAAAAATACTGTAATAATGCGTAGTTTATGCAGATTTCGAGAATATTCACATGTGATAATGTTCTATTGTAAAAATATTGTGAAATAAATAAATTACTGCCACCCAGAAGGGTAACTTTACTTTCGTTAGGCGGAATTTATCTTGCAAAATGGTCGAGTAGGTTCATAATACTCGTGTATCTTATGTTAAAGTGATGATGATGATGATGATGATGATCTCTCCGACCGATTCCGGTCATGGCGACCACTTTGACTCCTAATCAGATCGGCGCTGCTGCGCCCGGAGATGGCTATTGTAGCCAATTTCGGCAGTAAACTCCCGTGCACAGTGTGGACACATGAGTTTGCCACTTACATAATTATAGTTAATGGCGACGGGGGGACGGGCCTTCAGCTCATCGCGCTTAGCGTCGAGGTCTGCTTTACGCTGTTCCTCAAACTCGCGGTCTTGCCTCTTAACCATCCCGCGCCATTCGGGGCGCTGTATTGCCAGACCCTCCCATTGAGTGGGCTCAATGTTGCATCTTTTCATGTGTCGTTTCTGAACATCTTTATATCTGAGGAGTTGTCCGCTATGCTTTCGCTTGCCCTCCTCTAGCTCAGAGTAAAAGATGCGCTTCGCCACTCTCTCCTCCGACATCCGGGATACATGACCGCACCACCGAAGCTGACGACGCATTAGATAGGCCTCAATGCCACCAACATTGGCTCGTCTCAGAACTTCGGTATTGCGCACTCGGTCGGACCATCTGATCTTCATGATGGTGCGAATGCATTTTAGGTGGAAGCGATCCAGAGAGCGTATGTGGTGACGATACATACACCAAGTCTCGGAGGAGTGTAGAAGGTTTGGCAGCACAATCGCCATATATACAGAGATTTTTGTGGCTAGCTTTAGGTCGTGCGAGCAGAAAACCTTGGAACACAACTTCCCAAATACTGCAGCTGCAGCACTGATTCTGCTGTTGATCTCAGCATCAAGGTTACACTTAGATGTTATAGTGTTCCCCAGATAACGAAACTTATCAACCTGTTTCAGCATATCCTCATTAAGCATAATCACCAGTGTCTCGCGACCATGCGAGCCTAAGGACATCACTTCCGTCTTTTTGACACTGATCTTCAGGCCGAATTTACAGCATGCTTGGTGAAAAACGGACATAAGCTGTTGCAGGCCGTCTGGGGATTCTGCAAGAAAGCACAAGTCATCAGCATAGATGATCTCAGTAATCAATGCAAACGAGACTTTAGTGCGCGCCTTAAGTCTAGCCAGGTTAAAAAGACTGCCATCTGATGAAACGGATGCGGACTCCTTGGGAAACAGTATTTAGGACTTCTTTGACTACAACTGCAAAGTATAAGGCGAACAGTGTGGGCGCTAGAACACACCATTGTTTCACCCCACAGGTGACGGGGAAGAAATCAGACTGTTCACCGTCTACAGAGACGCAGCACTGCCAGTCGTCATGAAAATTAAAGAAAATTAAAGTGCACAGAATTATGCCTGTGTGCCGGAAACTGCGCTCATTAAATTAAATTATAATAATGTATAGAAAGTGTTTTACTTGCCATCATCAAATGAATTATTAAGTAAGTAATACTTAAACATAGATACACGAGTATTATGAACCTACTCGACCATTTTGCAAGATAAATTCCACCTAACGCAAGTAAGTTACCCTTCTGGGTTGCAGTAATTTATTTATTTCACAATATTTTTACAATAGAACATTATCACATGTGAATATTCTCGAAATCTGCATAAACTACGCATTATTACAGTATTTTTTATTTGGACATTTTTGTCACTATACAAAAGTTATGAGCTCTCAAAGCAAAAATCTGCAACCTAAATAATTAAGAACCTTTTTTACGTTTTATTGATAATATTACTATGGAATTTTAAAAACCTAATATCAGAAATGAATTTTACGTCTTTGGATTATACGAAAATGATACCAATCATGCCCTAGTAGCCAACAAGACAAGTAAAGATTTTTTTTTAAGATGACGGGTGTCGGCCATCTTGGTACCCCCCTCTACCTGACCAGACTGAACTTTTTTATTATTTCCCGGACTAGAAATGTTTAGAATTACTCAAGGAACATATAAGATGAAATTCATAGCGCCAAAAAAAAAAATTTGTCAAATCCGTAATTCCCTCCGCGAATGCGACATGAGTACGCGCGCATACACCACTGCGGTCATAATTTTTTTTAGCATCTTTTTGTATGAAGATGTAGCATAAACTATATATTTATATAGTCTGCATGAGTTACGCTTTATTCTAATATTTTTTATTAGGAGTTTTTTGTTACTATACAAAAGTTATTAGCTCTCAAAGCAAAAATCTGCAACCTACATTTTCACGTTTTTACGTTTTATTTGTAATATTACTATGGAATTTTAAAATCCTTATATCAGAAATGAATTCTACGTCTTTGGTTTATACGAAAATGATACCAATCTTGCCACAGTAGCCACCGGAACGAAAAAAGATTTTTTTTAAAGATGACGGGTGGCGGCCATCTTTGTACCCCCCCCTCCCCGACCAGACCGAACTTTTTTATTGTCTCCCGGACTAGAAATGCTTAGAATTACTCAAGGAACATATAAGATGAAGCTCATTGCTCCACAAAAAATTTTTTAGTTAAATCCGTAATTCCCTCCACTATTTAGATTGTTTCAGAGACAGTGAAGCCAGATGGTGCATCTTATAAATTATTATACACTAGTATGCGCTCAGTTGTAGTTACAGCGTAGCTTACTCAGGCACACATTTAAATCACCCAGCTTTTAAAAATGAAAATAAAAATATCGCTAAGAGCGCTAAAATATCGCGGCTGTCAGATCCGTACTAGGAACGTCACGCCCCATACTAAAACCGCACTCGATGGACGACACTGCGATAGCGCTGCGTCTTGATATTTGTGTATAATCGATCTGACATACCGATGCGATTTTAGTATTCCGTCGTGCATCAAGTGTGCGATCCGCCATAGTGTCAAGTTTGTTTAAGCCAACCTCAAACGTTTAAATTGGAACAGCCATAAAACAATACAAATGTCGTGTAGGACAACGGGTCGACGAACGACCCAATGATCTCTGAATGTATGATGCATGAATACTAAGTATCCTTTTATAAAAGCCAGTGTCTCTATTTTGAACATATGGCTCAGCTGAAGCTTATCCTGGATTAAAATGCTCATATTGAGTGACGTTTAGCTGAATGCGACGCGTATATCTCATCTGTTTCGAAGAGGGTTTAGGATTTACGCAATGGATGATAATAATCAGGCTGCACAAAATACTTTGCAATTAGGGACCTAATTAGTACATAGGCGAGAAACACACTTGACGCACGACGGATCAAAAAAATATCACTGTGGTCTGTCAGATCCATACTAGAAATCTCAATTACAATACGCACTCGACGGATGACACTGCGATAGCGCTGTGTCAGCAGCGGTTGAGCAGTTTTAGTATAGGGAGTGATGCTTCTAGTATGGATCTGACAGACCGCAGCAATATTTTTGCGCTCCGTCGTGCGTCAACTGTGCTTCTCGCCTTAGTACATAAATAAATCACGCCTGTATCCCTAGTACCGACAATCATAAAACTGAACACGAATAGACCATGAAACCTGAACAAGCATGAAACCCGAGCATTATGTTGCAAAAATGTAAAATTATTTCTCACATCGCCCTACATTGTCTAATGTTTTCAGTTTCATAGTTTCGCAGGCCTATACTACGTTATACAGTTTCGTATGTTTTTGTGTACCGGGCGCCGAAAAATTGCTACTAACCAATAGGTTATAGTGTCTACAAACACGAATACAACCACTATAGTAGTTTCACCAGCCCATAGACCTTGGTAATTTGATAGTTGCAGTCAGCTGAATCTATACATATAATAAGACAGTAACAAGTCTGTGTTCAGTGACCCTATATAGTTTTGAGAAAACACAACGATAGCGCGTTTTAAAAGACGTGTGGCGACATCTATGATTGAGTTTTGTACGATGTTTGTGTGTTTGTTTGTGTATATGCGGAAGCATCACGCGAAAACGACCGAACAGATTTTGAATCAAATTGTACCAAGTAGTCAAGTAATTCACCGACCAGGTTATAGGCTAAAAAAAACATACCCCTAAAAGGGGGGTTGGCTGCTACACATAAAATAAGTTTGTAGGTCATGTGAATTTCATAGTGGCGCGTAGTAAAAGGATGTGTATGGGCTAATTGGACCCGAGATTGATTTCAAATTTCGAACTGGCCAGCACGTATTGTGTCGCTTTGAATAAGCGCACAGGAAGAAAAAAAAAACATGAGGCCGTATTTATATTTTTAATCTGTATTTTAACAACCTCAACAAATGAGTTTGTCGAATTATTGCTCATGATAACGACAAGGAAACTAAAATCTATGAATATATCGACGACTACAAAAATATCTCTTTAATATTGGAATAATTTTCACTTTTAATAATTCAATAATTATTACCCTCGAAAGCAAAAGTTCCGTGGTGCAAGACGTGCAAGTTGCGTGGCCAGACGATACAAACTTCATATAGGAATCGTTTTCTTTGTGCGTAATCTACGCGGGAAAATTGCAATAACTTTTTTGTTTTTAAATTTTCTCGCTAATTTGGTTAAGGCTATTTAGCCAATGTTTGTCTGGTACATACAGTATGTTATAGGTTTTGCCGACAATACAGCTACATTATTTACAGGGTGCGACAACTTTTTTCTGAAACATTCTTTGGAAATACTAATAAAAATTGAACTTCCCACATAAAGTGACTCAATCGGCTGGTACATTTTATATAGAAGATACATTTTTCCATATTTCTGTAAAATTTTCCTGACGAATGTTATATTTTATACGTTTGTGCCAGACGATCAAATCAGTATCTGAGATAAGACTTTTCGTGGCTATAGGTATAAGCCGATTTTCCACAGACACTGCTTTGTCTGGAGTGTAATTTTGGAAAACGCAGGGTTGCTCAAGACCTGCGCCAGTCTCTCGGGCTCCCTGACTGACACCACAGGAACTTCGAGTCGATACGTGCGGAGCCAAATTGACTGCAGGATAGACCTCTCTCACACGCGTCTAACAAAGACTCCGTTCCGGGTTTAAATGTAGATTCTGTTGTCCTTCTCCAGGGCCGCCGGTCTTGGTCAGGTTTCTCCCTCGGTTGATTCTTACGACTCCCACGGGAAGAGAGGTGCTATTCTACTTTGCCGGCAGCACACGACCTTAATTAAATAGCCTTAGGTACTTAATTAAACGTAACCCTAGCCGCGGCTCCGCCCGTGTGGAAATCGGTCATGGCATCACACAGGAACATTTTTCCACGAAGAAAACTTTCGTATGCGTTAATCCAAGTTACCTCCTTTATGTCTGTGTTCAATTTCATGAATATCAGTTAAACAGTTTTTGCGTGAAGGAGTAACAAACAAACATATAAACTTTTGTATTTATATTATTAGTAGGAAGTAGGATAGGATAGGATTAGTAGTATGATTACTTGCTTTTGTTTTTATTTATTCACACTCATGAACTCGGTCTTCAGTCTTCCATCACAATGTCAAGAAATGTGGCATCAGTCTACTTCACGGAATTAATACTCTTGGAAGTAAATATTGCACGGTTTTAAAAAATCTGCTAAAAATGGCATAAGAGGCGGAAAGTTGAAGATATAGGGAAGAGAACTGGAAAGCTAAAAAATCGTAGCAGGGAAAGACGACTTCAAGAAACTGAACCTTTAGGGATTCTAAAAGACTAAACACTATAAACCAACCACCGTTTTCTTACTCTTTCTTGCATGTGGAAATTAAAATTTTACGATTTAACAGTTTTTTAAATTACTTACATATAGTCTGAGAAACCAAGTTTTCGGGTACCTACCTACCAACAATTTAATATTGGCTAATATTATTTTATGGTTCTTAGAGGCCTATGTTTAGCAGTGGTCGTCCTATATATAGCTGATAAATGATGCAAGATATATTATGGCGAAACGAAGTTCGCGGGCACCAGCTAGTACTAAATGTAGGTAAAGCATTTTGTAGTAATTTGATTTTATTGGCATAAAACTGTAGGTCTAGATAAACACGATTACAACCCCAGTCATAGTTTCAGCTGACATTAGACCATAGACCTTGATTATTTTATAGTTGGGTTCAGCTTTGGTGTCGGCAAAGCGTTTTGTAGTATTCTGAATGATCGGCATCGCTGTCACTCTACCGACGAAGGCTCGTCAATCGTCATAACAGCCGCGTCAAGTTGATTTATTGCCATCACTAGCTGGTGCCCGCGAACTTCGTTTCGCCATAATATATCTTCCATCATTTATCAGCTATATATAGGACGACCACTGCTAAACATAGGCCTCTAAGAACCATAAAATAATATCAGCCAATATTAAATTGTTGGTAGGTAGGTACCAGAAAACTTGGTTTCTCAGACTATATGTAAGTAATTTAAAAAACTGTTAAATCGTAAAATTTCAATTTCCACATGCAAGAAAGAGTAAGAAAACGATGGTTGGTTTATAGTGTTTAGTCTTTTAGAATCCCTAAAGGTTCAGTTTCTTGAAGTCGTCTTTCCCTGCTACGATTTTTTAGCTTTCCCGTTCTCTTCCCTATATCTTCAACTTTCCGCCTCTTATGCCATTTTTAGCAGATTTTTTAAAACCGTGCAATATTTACTTCCAAGAGTATAATTCCGTGAAGTAGACTGATGCCACATTTCTTGACATTGTGATGGAAGACTGAAGACCGAGTTCATGAGTGTGAATAAATAAAAACAAAAGCAAGTAATCATACTACTAATCCTATCCTATCCTACTTCCTACTAATAATATAAATAAAAAGTTTATATGTTTGTTTGTTACTCCTTCACGCAAAAACTGATATTCATGAAATTGAATACAGACATAAAGGAGGTAACTTGGATTAACGCATAGGAAAGTTTTCTTCGCGAAAAAATGTTCCTGTGTGATGCCATGACCGATTTCCACACGGGCGGAGCCGCGGCTAGGGTTACGTTTAATTAAGTACCTAAGGCTATTTAATTAAGGTCGTGTGCTGCCGGCAAAGTAGAATAGCACCTCTCTTCCCGTGGGATTCGTAAGAATCAACCGAGGGAGAAACCTGACCAAGACCGGCGGCCCTGGAGAAGGACAACAGAATCTACATTTAAACCCGGAACGGAGTCTTTGTTAGACGCGTGTGACAGAGGTCTATCCTGCAGTCAATTTGGCTCCGCACGTATCGACTCGCAGTTCCTGTGGTGTCAGTCAGGGAGCCCGAGAGAGTGGCGCAGGTCTTGAGCAACCCTGCGTTTTCCAAAAAACGTTGTCTGTGGAAAATCGGCTTATACCTATAGCCACGAAAAGTCTTATCTCAGATACTGATTTGATCGTCTGGCACAAACGTATAAAATATAACTTTCGTCAGGAAAATTTTACAGAAATATGGAAAAATGTATCTTCTATATAAAATGTACCAGCCGATTGAGTCACTTTGTGTGGGAAGTCCAATTTTTATTAGTATTTCCAAAGAATATTTCAGAAAAAAGTTGTCGCTCCCTGAAAATAATGTAGCTGTATTGTCGGCAAAACCTATAACATACTGCATGTACCAGACAAACATTGGCTAAATAGCCTTAACCAAATTAGCGAGAAAATTTAAAAACAAAAAAGATATTGCAATTTTCCCGCGTAGATTACGCACAAAGAAAACGATTCCTATATGAAGTTTGTATCGTCTGGCCATGCAACTTGCACGTCTTGCACCACGGAACTTTTGTTTTCGAGGGTAATAATTATTGAATTATTAAAAGTGAAAATTATTCCAATATTAAAGAGATATTTTTGTAGTCGTCGACATATTCATAGATTTTAGTTTCCGTGTCGTAATCATGAGCAATAATTCGACAAACTCATTTGTTGAGGTTATAAAAATACAGATTATAAATATAAATACGGCCTCATGTTTTTTTTTCTTCCTGTGCGCTTATTCA
The DNA here is from genome assembly GCA_029255805.1 of Keiferia lycopersicella. Taxonomy (NCBI): domain Eukaryota; kingdom Metazoa; phylum Arthropoda; class Insecta; order Lepidoptera; family Gelechiidae; genus Keiferia; species Keiferia lycopersicella. Next base: position 7,629,832 of record JARACZ010000009.1, on the reverse strand, counting down.
AAGCGACACAATACGTGCTGGCCAGTTCGAAGTTTGAAATAATCTCAGGTCCAATTAGCCCATACACATCCTTTTACTACGCGCCACTATGAAATTCTCATGACCTACAAACTTATTTTATGTGTAGCAGCCAACCCCCCTTTTAGGGGTATGTTTTTTTTAGCCTATAACCTGGTCGGTGAATTACTTGACATTTTGGTACAATTTGATTCAAAATCCGTTCGGTCGTTTTCGCGTGATGCTTCCGCATATACACAAACAAACACAAACATCGTACAAAACTCATTCATAGATGTCGCCACACGTCTTTTAAAACGCGCTATCGTTGTGTTTTCTCAAAACTATATAGGGTCACTGAACACTGACTTGTTACTGTCTTATTATATGTGATGATTCCTAAAGACATCGTTTTTACATTAGCTGATAATGTCGGCGTCGATATATTTTTAAAGTGTTTTACCAGAAATTAGGGAGACGGCCTGGTAGGGCCTGTTTTTATTACCTACTTGTATATTATTGATGCCCCGTGCTGACTTCATTAAACAAAGTAAAAACGCCTATAAATGAACGTCTAGGAAATGTCTTCGTCTAGCAGTGGACTTTACTGGTTGTAAAATGTGAGAATACGTCGTATTAGTCACTTAGAATTGGAACTTTTCTAAGACTTCTGTCTGAGGAGTAAAGCCATCGTTGTTTAGGTGACGCATGTCATATTTATTGGATTTCAGATCGACATGTGACATAGTTACCTACTTGCCCTTAGGTCTTTCAGGTTAAAATGTCGAGGCATTCAAGACTTCTCTACATGCGCCTCATCGAATCAGACGGTGACATATGACTTTGCCCAAAACGTAAATAAACGCAATGTCACAAACACTGTCAGCATTTTAGGGATTTTGTCAGCATTGCCTCGATGCAGCATACTTGTGAAAGTTTTTTTTACAAAAGTAAGTAATTAGTTAGCTGTAAATAAAAATCTTAAACAGTCTCACTGTCACGAACGGCGCTGTTGCGAACACGCGATGTTATTAATAAAGTCGGTTGTTTTTAGTTCACCAAGCCTCGCAATTTTCTTCTCGTCACCACGGTATCTCCGCAGTAACAATGGGCACAAAGCTTGCTGTCACTCCGAGCGCTGCTTGATAAATCACTTGCAAAAGACACTCGGCAAAGTAAACTCAATTAGTATCTAATATACGCTACATCTCTGAACTCAAATGAGTTCCCATTTTCCCCTAAATTTTGATAAGTTTTCTGTAGAACGTAAACATAAAAAAAACAGTTATAAATGACATTTCTATCTGAACGCAAATGAATTCAGCTACATTTTCCTGTAATCAAAACACAGTAAAAATAAATGTTATACATGACATTTCAATTAATATAGAGGCTATTGTAATAATAAGTTAAATGAATAAAATGTTCCGTTAATTTGAGTTGGCTCTATAATATCAAAGTAATTGGATGTACAATTCGTATTTTAATTTTAATTATATTACAGTGAATATAGTTCTTAAATTAATTGTATAATTAACTTAACTTATGTAACCTTAACTAAAATGTACTTAATTTAAATTTTCTCTATAGTTTACTATGACGTGACGCGACAACTTTTTGTATCTATTCGAATTGTATAGATTGAGATTTAGATTTTTTGTGGGCGTAATTAACAAAGCTGTACATATCACGAAATTGACCTGACGCACTTCGAGCAAGAGTACCTACTCCACCCTCAATTTTTCTTTTTGTCCAATCCAAGCCACGCTTCCGTTGAGGGGACTTAAAAAATATTATAAATGTACTGTTACAAATCTCTTAGTACTGACTGTGAATAAATATAAGTTGATGTAGGCAGTAGCTCGAGTTATGTTTTATAACAATACAACTATGTAAATTATTTTTCCTGTCTAGTATAGAATCGTCCACTTTTGAATTACCTACGTGTAAATTAATATGTATAAATTACTAAACAAATAGGTATTCGTGTTTAAATAATTTAAAGCCATGTTACGTCCTTACATCTGTACATTACGTACATTACACACTGATCCCGACAATAATTTGGTGAGCAGTCGACCGTCATTCTAGTAAAATGAATTTCCCTATGGCGGATCGCACACTTAACGTACGGCGGAGTGCTAAAACATCGCAGCGGTTCGTCGTGCGTTAAGCATCCGTCTACTCTGTGGTTTGCGAATACCATATACCTACTGCAGAACAAAAAAAATATCGTTTGACTGATGTTCTATAGATGTTGGACAGATAGATCACATATTGTTGTATCTAAAGAACAATCGAAATTGAAACGAACGAATATATCTAGAGACGATCTGTAATGAAATGATGAATCAATTGAATTACGAAGACTTGTAAAGTGGTCGAAGAATGCGACAATATGTAACCATTTCTCAGGCAGTGAGCTTTCATCAATTGGTAAATGTAAGCTTTGATATAAATGATTTTTTATTTGCAAAGCATATTTTATTTATGAAACCCAATGTCTGCCTCACCTAATTGTAGGTAGTTGTGGCGTAATTATGAAATATTTAAGTTTTTTCAATAGTTATACTTGTTTTTTTACTTACTTACAGAAACATGCATGCTTCTACCATCTACCGGTAAATATTGTAAGTGAAAGGCACAGGTTTGAATCAAGATTACATGTTTAAAATTTACATTACATGTTTACATGTTTAAAACATGCTTTACACTAAAAATCTAACTTCTAATTTTTAATATTTCTTCTGCCATGTGAAAATCGCGCTCACTGAAAGTAGTTTAAACATGCGCAATCTATCGCAGTCTGAAGTAGTGGCGCGCAAGAGCTGTTAAAAAAGTTTGTCTTTCACTACCAACAGGATCATATTCGCTTTACATTGATGGCCAGTTTACGGGTGTCTTTACAACAAATTCAAGGTAACCAGCAACGTACGTTAAATAGGGTTGGTTGCTGTAACAAGGACTAAAGCTCTCCGATATTCGAAAGCTCCAGCCACTAAACCATGCTCTCCAGTTTGGCGCGTGACGGCGTTCAGGACGATCGCACGCACTGCTTTCCAGCGTACTAACATCGTCAACAAACTTTTGCGAATCACAAGTTTGCCAAAGTCTCTTTTTACTAGCGTCTCGCTCGTGATTAGCTAAATATTTTGAAGTTTCCTGTGAGTTCTGAAATGGTTTAGTGGTTGAGACGAGCACGGAAACTTCGCTCTTCCGGGATGCTGTTCTTTCTGCTAAGCGCCGTGTTTATTGCAAGTAAGAACTCGATAAAAATTAGATAAACTTATATTATACAACCCTCACAAAAATGTGAAAAGATGTTAAGAATGGATTGTAAAATGCGAACTAGATATACGAACAGAATTGCTAAAAGATAGAACAAAAATCTTCGATGTCATATTCATACAACTAGGATATCTGTTTTGTGTCAATACAATCCTCCACGAAATTTTCCGGTAAGTATTTCAGATTTTTCGGGTTGGCAAAAATAATGTTTCTTCTAGACCGCGAAGCGTGCTTATACATCTCATAAAATATCAGATCAAGTGGTATCTTCTACAATTAAATATCCCTTATTTAACGATAATCTCTTTAAGTGACAAATGTGAAGATCATAACTTTGTTTCCCTTCTCTCTAAAAATTTTATTAAGGATCGTCGACATCTCAGCAAAAATCTAAGATCCTACGGAACTCGCAATTGCCCTGCTATTTTCCCAATTCATAAAAAAATGTGATCTTCCCATACAAAATGTACGAGCCGGCCGAGTCACCTGGAATGGGTTTGCTTTTTCATATTTCGAAGAAATGTTTCAGACAAAAGTAGGTATTAGTTTTAAGAGTAGAACATACCCTGAAAATATTTGTAGGTTCTTAATTTAATGTGACCTATAATCTGAATAAAACTTTATCAATTCACGAAACTTAATAACATTTTTCATTTAAAGAGATTACTGGATTGTCGAGATTATCTTCGAACTTTGGCTGGAGTTGATCGGGATATGACAACAAGATTAGATTTTGACCGGCTCATCCAGCAAAGTTCTTACGAAATTCCTAATGGAAGCTTAGTAAAAATTTGATCAATCAGAGATTTCTTGCCCCCGCTTTTTCAATTTATGCTATAGGCATGAGATTTTTACCGTCTAAGATATTTCCAAACAAAAAGTTGCATCTAAACAATGCGCATCTTCATACCAATTAAAATTCTAAAAAAGTAGCTTGATTGGACGATTAATATTGCCAAAATCTGATTTATAGAGAGTAAGTAAAAGATATGTGCCATCTACGGTACTAGATGATGCAAGTACGGACGGTACGGTACGGTTAAATTGATAGAGGGCTTCAAAAAGCAATGTTGTACGCAATGCGCTATTTCCCAATGTAAACAATGTTACAACTACATAGAAAACGTTATGATTTCATGTTATCACCCGTTTTGTAGTACGACTTTTGTTCTACCACTGTTATTGTTTTGGTGGCTAGTTTCACCAGCTAACGACTGCAGCTAAGTACTACTACCAGCTTTAGTAAAACTTTAATATGAGAGAATCCAATTGCAACAGTGTCGCGGAACGCGAAACAAAGAGACGGTATAAGTATGTATTACATTCTAACATACCAAGCTACAATTTTATTAGGGTTTTGTGCCTAATTTGAGATAGCCTGAAGCAGACGACATGCTAAAAATTCCTCAACAAGAAAATATTCCCTTTGTGTCTAAGTTATTGCATTACATATAATTAGCATTATTTTCAATTAAATGTAATTTATACAATAAAATACATTAATGAATCCTCCTAGTCAGAACCCTAAAGTAGTGAAACTATTAATGGTATGCGCAATAATTTAAATTTAAATATCATAGCACATTACTTTATTCCGCAAAAAAACAAAAAAAAACGTTGAAATCCTACTCAGATAGTTCTTGCAGATAAAGAGCTCTTACATTTCTGGAATTACGTCACTGAAGCCTTACTTCTTGCCGATGAGGGGTTTTATTACAATTCTTCAAGTGGTCTTTGGAGAGGGTGCTTAGACTTTCTGCAATAACGTTTTTACTCGTGCTTAAGTATCCAAACGTAACTAGTGGTACAATGATATCCTTGCAAGTATCAGTTCTTAGGACATCTTTTAAGACGAAATTGCTCGTTGCATATCAAAAAGTTACTTTAATATTCTTGATTAAATTATGCATCCAATAATATCAATTAGTGGTGGGCTGAACACAGGTTTCGCCGAAACCGACTATTTGGCTGAATAATTCGCCAGAAATTGATGTCTACATAAAATTAATTAAAAACTGTTCTCGTTGACGGAAGGTTAGCGGATTCACATAGGACCTCTCCGCTCGCTACCCCACTAACTTTTCACATTAGAAACATTGACAACATATATAAAAATGCTTCACTCCTTGTTTTGTCAAAATTATTTACACACACACACACACACACACACACATATCACGCTTATATCCCTGGTGGGGTAGGCAGAGCTTCAACGACCGTAAAATTACGGTCGTTATCGCTACGGCTGACAAATAGTTAGGGCTGTTTGAGATAATTCGTGTATCACAATAGTGATAGGTTGTCAGCCTGTCGCCTAAAATTTGTAATACACCTGGAACCCTAAATCCCTCAGTCGGCTTTCACGACACCCACGGGTAAGAAATGGAGTGGTGCTATTCTAAGTCGGCATCACACGGCAATTATTACAACAAGTTATATATAAAAACAATACGTTTTTATCAGTCAAATATTCAACAATTTTTTTCTTAATCTACCAAACATGCCGAATACCGATCATAAACCAAATATTTGACCCATCTCTAATATCAATATTGGGCAAACTAATATTTTGGGCGTACTACCTACGTCCTTATTTGAAGGTATGAAGTAATCCTCTAATAACTTTGAAGCTGTACACGAGGATTACAAGGTAATACTTACTCAGTTAACAACGTGTTCCCCGAAACTATCTGTAAATAACTGACTAGTAGTTATCCGGTGAATAGGTAATACAAAATTCAAAGGATGAGGATTCTGTAGATGGTAAATGTTCCTGTTGTACCAGTGTTTCTGTTTATGCCGTGTGATGCCGGCTTAGAATCGCATCACCCCACATCCTTCCCGCGGGTGTCGTATGAGGCGATTAAGGGACTCGAGAGTATTGGTGTATTACAATTGTTAGGCAACAGGCTGACAACCTGTCACTATAGTGATATATTTTTTCTGAAGCAACCATGGAAAACAATCGTCAAAAATGTCAGATGTGGCGATAGCGACCGTATTCTTACGGCCGTTAACGCTCTGCCTACCCCGCAAGGGATAAAGGCGTGAAATGTGTGTGTATGTACCAGTGTTTCTTGTGGCATGTCTTTTTGTAATAATGTGTTGAATAAATAAATGTATTACATACTCATAAAGGTTCTTCTACAGAGAGACTGGCATTTGCTGTATCATGTAGGTGTTGGGACGATTTTACCACAAAACTATTTCCATATAAATTTCATATTCGATATCTTCTAAAACAGCCAACTATTTAGGGAATCGTGTCGGCAAACAATTCCAAGCTAATTGTTTTTGGCACTCTACTACAACCTTTCACAATCAAAAATATACCTACATAAACGTTGGCAACTGTTGGATATGGTATCCGTTACAATGTGTGTGATCCAAATGTTCTTCATATCTCGTAAGTCCCACAAAAGAAAAAGAAGATCTCAATATTATCATTACTTCCAGAGGTATTTTTCTACGAGATACTTTTTCACGAAATCATAGCAACCTGATACCACCATTAAAAATTCAATATTAAGTTATGATTTTTGTTAATATACACAACAACCGAATAAACTGTACAGGGGTGCTCGTCACGAATTGAAATATAAAAGTTGCAAATGAAAATTTAAGATTATGGAAGGTCTCGTAAAGGAAGTCATTTTGTAGTAGAATTAATTCCTAGAATATCAATACTTCAATTCGTTTCTGTGTAGCGTATTCATAAACAGACTGATCAAACAAAGTAGATTAGGACTAGGGCAAGGACATAATAATTATTATATTATTATTTCAGTACTTATATCTTTGGATAATTTCTTCTTTCGGAGGTGTGTTCGGAGGTCTCACGGGCCGGAGCCAGGCGAGCAGGGGTCGTTATAAGAAGTCGATGTTCTATCAATTCTGCACGTAGTAAGGATTGCAGCTTTTTGCAGTGTGATGCCGGCTTAGAATAGCATCACCCCACATCTTTCCCACGGGTGTCGTAAAAGGCGACTGAGGTAGGGACTCGAGAGTATTGGTGTACTACAATTCTTAGGCGCCAGGCTGACAACCTGTCACTATGGTAATACGTACATGCTTTCTGAAACAATTTTGAAAAACAATCCTCAAACATGTCAGACGTGGCGATAGTGGCTCTCCGGCCGCTATCGCTCTGCCTACCCCGCAAGGAATTAAGGCGTGATATATGTTTGTTTTTGTCAGTAACTGATGAATTCTCAAAGTTTGTAAGCTTGTTTTCAGCGTTTTTGGAAAACATCTTTTCGTGTGTCTATTTTGAGCGCTTCTCTGTGATGGTTGATTGAATGTTAGGTACTATGGCGATATGGAACATGCAATGTTATTATCTTTGTTTTGTCTGTTATCAAAAGAGACAATCTGGCCTAGGTAAATATACTCATCAACATTGTGTATTCACTGCCCATCAACCGTTACTCTTCGGCGGATCACACACTTAACGCACGACGGAGCGCTAAAACATCGCAGCGGTCTGTCAGATCCATATTAGAATGTCAATCCCCATACTAAAACCGTTCAACCGCTGTCGACGCAGCGATTTCGCAGCGTCGTCCGTCGAGTACGGTTTTAGTATGGGAAGTTTCTAGTATGGACCTGACAGACCGCTGCGATGTTTTAGCGCTCCGTCATGCGTTGTGTGTACGATCCACCTACGTGTTTGGTTCTGTTCATGTTAAGTCCAACCTCAAGACTCGCCCTGCACAGTTGTTGAGCTTCAGTTCCAATTCCGCTGCGATAAGGAGATAATGACGTAACTAAAATGTAAACTATGTGCCGATAGACGCAGGAAGCGACTTTGCCATACTATTACTATGCAGTGATATCCAATTAGACCGCCTGGGCTGACAACTGACTTTTCCTCGTACCGATATCCGATCCGCGGCGTACCAGAGGGTCAGACTAATGGGGCCTCAAAAACTTCAAACAGGAGAAAACCCTGGTCATTTGGGAGATAAAATATCTATTACAATTGTTTCAAACTAAAAAAAAATAGATGATAATTTGTTTTAATGAGTTGTGTGTGTGTGCGTGTGTGTGTGTATGTGTGTGTGGCTGTGTGTGTGTTTGTGTGTGTGTTGTGTTTTGAATGAAAATTCAAATAAAAAAATGGCTACTTTTAACATTATTTTTCATACATGTATAACTGAAGCGCACAGTTGTATGTAACAACATGTCCAAATCTTTGTGGGATATGATTATCGCGAATTCGTAATTTGGTTTCTAAATCAATTGCGTATGCAATCAGTAAGGCACATCGCACACTCAACGCACGACGCAGCGTAATAATATCGCAGCCGTCTGTCAAAACCATACTAGAAATGTCAATCCCCATACTAAAACCGGTCAACGTAGCGCTATATCAGAGTCGTCCATTGAGTGCGGTTTTAGTATGGGGAGTGACGTTTCTAGTATAAATCTGACAGACCGCCGCGATATTTTTGCGATCTGTCGTGCGTCAAGTGTGCAATCCGCCTTATGTGATGTTCATTCACTGAGCGGCTCTAGTGTCACTGCCTTTCCCCTTTAAGTAAATACACACCTATCAAGCCATAAATAGAACGAACTGCTTTGTTTGTCATAAAGTCTGCTTTGTAATTAGTCCCTTTTGGTGCTCGTAAGATACGCTTTATGTGGGTAAATAAACTGCTCAACGTAATTAGTACAAGTAGGCTCGTACACTGAAGGCAGTGAATTTAACTGCTGCTTCGAGGGCGAATTTATAAAGCCATTATTTTCACTTACTGCACACTCCCATATATATTTATTGCTATAGCTATTTGAGATTATATCTATCTGGTTTTCAATTCAATCACGTTCATAAATACGTATTTTTTATATTAAGTTTTTTAATTGAATATGTTGATCTAATACATATTTTCAGCCCAATACGAATCGAACATCTGTGTGAAAGATAAAGACAGAAATGTACTTAAAAATTGTGATCGTATCATTACATGGCTTGCCCAAAATATGAAATGTTCTACGTTAAATTCATTAACTTAAATTGTAAAAAAAAGTATCAATTCTTCCATAAAGCGCTACGCAGAGCTACGACGCTACGACGCCGTAGAGTCTGCACATATTACATGACACGACGCATGACCCCGGGATACGACGCGTTGTCCACCTATTAACACAAAACAGACCTTCGTAGTATTGGGCATAAGAATACGTTTCATAAAACACAATATCTATTATGCCCCTGGTCGCTACCCACAAACAAGTTTTAAAAATATATCCTACAATCCCACATCTTCAATTTCGTGGACCGTGATCAACGTCAGCCCATATAAAGTTTTGTCTGCTTTTGCGGTATTGACCCTTTCTGCTAATCGATATGATGAATGGTGTTTGCGGTAGGAGAAGTTTTGCAAGATTTCCCGTTAACCTTTACGAGTCCGTCGATTGCGGTTAAGCGGATTTAGTATGGGGATTGACATTTCTGGTATGGATCTGACAGACCGCTGCGATATTTTAGCGGTCCGTTGTGCGTTAAGTGTGCGATCCCCCTTAATAATGTCAATCACTATTTGACTAAATTAAAATCAGAAAAAAGAAATACCTTTTATCATCAGTCATTCCTGTTTGCATTCTATACTTAACTTTATTTCAAGCAAATTGTTCGATTACTAGAGCAGGTCATTATTAAGTGGTTGGGGATTGACATTTCTAGTATGGATCTGACAGACCACTGCGATGTTTTAGGCTGCCCCCACATTGGGCGTTGGCCGAGCGTACGCGTTTCCTGAGCGTACTGCCGGCGTCGGCGCGGCGCGAACGTCGCGTCAGCGCACCGTCTGCGGGGCGCAGGCTCAGCGTTGTCCAGCGCCGCGCGGGCGCTGCGTGAACGCCGCGCAGACGCCGCGCTTACGTCGCGTTCCACGGGCGTTCGGTTCGGCCGCAATTGAGATGCTAGCGGGCGCGGGGGGGAATGTGCGCGGGGGACACGGGCAGCCGAACGCCTGTGGAACGCGACGTAAGCGCGGCGTCTGCGCGGCGTTCACGCAGCGCCCGCGCGGCGCTGTATAACGCGAAGCCCACGCTCCGCAGACGGTGCGCTGACGCGACGTCCGCGCCGCGCCGACGCCGGCAGTACGCTCAGGAAACGCGTACGCTCGGCCAACGCCCAATGTGGGGGCAGCCTTAGCGTTCCGTCGTGCGTTAAGTGTGCGATTCGCCTTAAACGTAGCGTCGTCAGATGATGTAGACGTATTGTATCTCACAAAAATTTCCCAATTTCTCGATGTATCATGGATTTATCATAGACATGATTGCCGTTTGACGACACCCTTGGGTAGCAATTCATCGTTGCTAAATTTGAAATAATTATTTTTATTGGCGAAAAATGTATATTGGCTGTGGTGTGTTTGTACACCGCCGTGTGTTGAATGAATGAATGAATGAATGAATGAATGAATGAATGAATGAATGAATGAATGATAATTTATTTGCAAGAAATATGGTACAAAAGATCTTATTCTAAAAATATAAATTTGTCCTAACATATTTCACCTGTTTCAGGCATGCAAACATAATTGAATTTTTGATTTAATCTTTATACAATGTCATACTTTCAAATAAAATTGTTGTCAATAAATTAAATATTAAAAAAGAAGCTCAATGTCAAAATATCAAAATAAATATAACTAATTCAATGTCAATAACTATTAAAAATAAAAATATGTAGGTAATAATAAAATCATCACAAAATGTCAATAGAATTCATAGAACTACATTATTACATTTTCTACATATACATAGAGATAGAGAGGACTAAAATTAAAATTTATATGAAAGAAATTCTCGGACGTCATAAAAACAGTTGCCGGCTAAGAATAGCATCACCCCACATCCTTCACAAAGTATTGACTCTCAAGTCCCTTAGTCGCCTCTTACGACACCCACGGGAAGTAATACACCAATGTGTATTACAATTTTTAGGCGCCAGGCTGACAACCTGTCACTATAGTGATGCACATGTTTTCTGAAACAACCCTGGAAAACAATCCTCAAAAATGTCAGACGTGGCGATAGCGACCGCATTCTTACGGCTGTTAACGCTCTGCATACTATATCTACTCTCGATATATTATGTATGTATGTATGTATGTGTGTTTGTAGGTGGTGGCGGGACTCAGCTAGGCGAGTCAGAGAGTTGTGACTCAGGTGAACTACGGGTGTGTGTGGAGCGGATCCCGCGCACGCCCGTCGGCCTGCCCAAGAATAAAGAGGAGCTTGATGCACATTGCTCGTAAGTACATGCAGACCAGCCAATAGAGTTGGAGAATTGTGATCAAGCGAGCTGCGGTGTGTGACGCATCAGTCTGCCCAAGGACAGGAAAGGTGAAACAACAACAATCAACCATAGGGGCAGGGTTACGAAAATCACCCTTAACGAATATACTTCGCGGGTAAGTATGTATACTCTAGCATTCCTAAGTAGCATTTTGATTTCCCCAAGGACATATTTATATTATTATTATAACTTCTCCCCATCTAGATAACTTGTACAAAGGTATTTCCAAGAACCTACGCGCATTAAATTTAAAGTTAGTTATTTCAACTTATAGGTATACGAACTGGAAATGTTTAAAAAAATATATGATACAAGACTTTTCTCTGTGCAGGGCGTACCAAATAGGAATGACGTGTATGGATGCTTGGATCAAGCGATGCTTACCGACCGACGGACAAAAGCTGGTGCAGCAGCAGATTGGCGGCGCGAGGGCATTGATGAGGTTCCTCTGTACCAACGAGACCGCGCTTAGGAGGGGTGAGATTTTAAAGCATAAGACTGCATGACGAGACACGTGGAGCTGGTGCTGTTTGCCGAGTGATGGACACAAGCTGGTCCAGAGCAGATCGGCAGCGCACGCTCTGATGCGATTCCTCTGTACCAACGAGACCGCGCTCACGAGGGGTGAGATATTGGAGCATTAGACTGCATGTGAGACACGTGGAGCCGGAGCTGTTTGCCGACTGATGGACAGAAGCTGGTGCAGAGCAGATCGGCACCGCGCGCTCTGATGCGATTTCTCTGTACGTTGGTACAGAGACTACTAAGAGACTGTACTCAAGAGAGGTGGGCTAATTATAATGTTAAACTGACGTGTGTGGACGATTGGATCACTATTTACCAGTGCAAAAGATTACCTACACTTTACTTAAACTTTACCTCAAAGAAAAATAACCCGGCTAAATCAGTCATAGAATGGAAATATACAAGGAAAAGCTCAAATAGAAAAAAGTTCTAGTGGAGGTGGTGTTTAGTTCTTAGAACTGTACCAAAGACTCCAACTACTCTCTCTAATTTAGTTTCTCTGGAAAATAACAGCCGTAGATTTCATCAACCTCTCTTATTTTCATAATTCAATCAAAACAGAAATATTACTTGATAACAACTATCTGAACAAAAGTCAAGGCTAACGGAGGGTACTTATAAAGGCTTTTTATGCCTCAGCCAGCTCTAGCCTTCTCAAGCACTTAAGAAAGGTATTCATAAGAGCTACTCGTACGTAACGTATACCATAAAAATAGATAATATATTTTCGTCTGTGATAATTTTATTATGCTTATTTGCTATAACGTTACGTGAAACATAATATTATATCATATACTTACTGTTCAGATATATATCATCTGATAATATAACGACATTCTTTCAGTAGGTTAGGTTGACATGTATGCTTGCCTACTTGCTGCATGCTTGCTACCTATAAGGTTTATACTATGGCCGTGTTTTACTATGTTTATACCATCGAATCGTTACAACATGGTAATCATTATAATACGGTAATCATTATAACAATACTAGAAATAATAATTTAATCAATTAATCATATATGAAAATAACCTTGTAAGAAGCTAAAATTATAACAAATGTACGTACATCATATTAACTGAGACGTTATATATCAAACGAAATAATCTATTTGTTCTTCTATCAAACAAAATTATATCAGAAAAAAATATGTCAAACATTACACATCCTTTACCCAGAAACCCTACACTGTTAATAATATGATTTTCAGTTATAAGAAAATATACTTAGTACTGGCAAAGAAACTATTACAAAGCGTTTGCCAAGCTATTGTTTTGTTACTAAGTACATCAACAAAAGCTGTAAGTTACTCCCCGTATTAGCCGTAAGCCGTATTATAAGAGCCAGGTTTTTTGCGTATATTTCCATTCTCGGCATTTGTCCACAAGAGTTGAACGAATTGCTATCCCACATGAAAAGAAAGAAACATCACAAGAGCTTTTTTGCTGAGAAAGCGCACCCTTTTTTCCCTTGATTGTGTCCCCCTGAAGAAGGGTTCTCATTATATGCTCATATTTCATATAGGTAGTAGGTACTTTCAGTCTTTGAATGTGAACGGATATTCAATATCCTCAATTTTATCGAAAATATCAGCCATTATCATTTCGATTGAAGAGAAATTATTGAATAACGTCCCTACTTTGAACTTCATACAAGAGTTTTCTACAAATGCCAAAACTAATTTTAGGCTGGCGGCACTACTGGTTAGAACGTTCAGTACGAATAGGACATATTACCAAGCAGACCCAGTAATTCGGCCAAAATCCTAGTATTTAGGACATTATCATTTTTAATCATAGACTAATCCGCAACAAGCATCGTCAGATTAAAATCTTAAAATACAAAACTAATTAGCGCCAGGCTAGTCAAATTAAATATAATAATAACTGTCCGCAATATGCTTCGTCAAAAATAGAAAATCAAAATACTTCCCTACTAAAAAAATTGCCGTGTGATGCCGGCGCAGAATAGCATCACCCCATATCTTTCCCGTGGGTGTCGTTAGAGGCGACTAAGGGATTTAAGGCCTGATGTGTATTGCAATTTTAGGCGACAAGCTGACAAACTGTCACTATGGTTATACACAGTCTTCTGAAATTACCCTTAAACTTTTGTACGACTCGTGTCCCACACGAAAAGAGAGAGAGAAGAGAGTGGCCGCTTCTACCGGCCTCTTACACTCTGCCTACCCCGCAAGGGATACACTCGTGATTACGTACGTAAAAATAGGTATAAGACAGTGCAATAAAGTCCGATATTGTTGCAGAGTTTTTAAAAGAGCCGGCATGTTGGGCGCGGGTTTCGCCAGACTGGTCGCGCTGCGTGAACGAGCTGCAAGACGCGGTGCATGACATCACCGACCGGTCGCAACAGTTCGTCTACTTCAACAGGAACGGAGAGCTCTGCTGGTAAGAGCTGGCTTGCTGATAGCGGGTCTCGCTAGACTGGTCGCGCTGCGTGAACGAGCTGCAAGACGCAGTGCATGACATCACCGACCGGCCACAACAGTTCGTCTACTTCAACAGGAACGGGGAGCTCTGCTGGTAAAAGCTGGCTTAATGATCACGGATCTCGCTAGACTGGTCGAGCTGCAAGACGCGGTATACAACCTCATGGGACCGGTCGCAACAGTTTGTCGACTTCAACAGGAACGAGGAGCTCTGCTGGTAAGAGCTGGCTTGCTGACCATGGGTCTCGCTAGACTGGTCATTGTCATTACTAGCCTGAAAAATCCTTTATTGCTCGTAAAATTTTACCTATCACTATATTTTGCTACATTTAACATCAAACGGAAGAAATCAAAAATTTAAAATTGACAACTACAAACGGAACATGCTTTTATTAAATTCCATTCAATTTTATACCAATTCATTTTACTCGTATCTATATGACTTCCCAAATTTTTTACTGTTAATATTCTGTCTGATTATCAATTGGTGATAATTATTTAAATCAACAACAATTTTATATGAATACTGCGAGTTATGTCAGTGGAATAATAATGATATCCATTCAAACACAAAATTGTCAGTTGCATAGCTCTGCTACTCTGGTTTTATTTTAATATCAAAAATACATTATTTGAAAATATCTGACAACGTAGCAACAACGAACTACCTACCATTTCGACAAAGATGTAGAGTTTGGGAAGTTGGAATTGGTAAGAGTTAGAGCGTTCACACTCAAAGACGTGGCTCTACATTATTTTTAACAGAAACGCACCTATCTTCTCACGATTTTGCAAAATGCTTTTGGGTGAGATGTTTGATACAAAAGATGTACAATAAATAATTTCAATAGTTTTACACGTGTGCAATTGTTTCTACACGTGAATGAATTTACCTTTGTTTCAACAGCCATTGGACTGTAACGGTGCTTTAACTCATCAATTCACGTAATTGACCAACGATATCGATACCTATTGTTATTTTTGATCGACTTCAGGATAATTACGAGGTTTTCGTTTTGTTGGGGATGTTATGTTTTTTAATGAAGGTGTAAGTAGTTGATGTATTTAATTGCCTATAAAAAAAAACATCTAATCAAATCTTATAATCCAAATAATATTTCATGGGTAACAGCCAAAAAGCCTTAATGCATTTGTCATTTTTTAAGACGCCTCCTGATTCTAATGCCCCCATTAACTAAAAAATTCAGACATAACTCTTTGATAGCGTAAATATCGAAAGTCCTCTGATCAGATGGAAGGACCTACAGAGAAATGTACTGCAGTACTGCAGATTATTTACTGAATGTTATATTAGTCGAAAATGGCTTAAGAGGCTGACACGAGCTAAAAACCGGTCCCTTTCTGACAAATGTCAAACTGCGCGCGTGCGAACGGGACGGAATCTTGCCAATTCAATGATACTTTCGTATTTTCGATGATAACTCGGTCAAAAATAAGTTATTTGAAAATCGAAAACAATATGTCGATAGAGTATTGTAAGGCGCTCATTCTGATAATAAACACTTAATTATTTCGTGGGTTTTGTTCATGCAGTTTGCGATATAATAGATTTTTAGAGGTAACTTTACGATGTTTTTCTATCAAGCTAAATTACTAATATCATGTTTTGGAAACAATAACACTACAGCAAATATCCTGAAGATTATTACCTTTTTTTTTTCGTCAGTTTTTCTGCATTTTATCTAGGGTAGAAATCACTTATAAAAGTAGCTTTTAGCTCTACTCAGCCCCTAGTTCTTGACCGATTTGTTATTAAAACGACTTTCAGTATAACTTCACCAAAGCTTGAGTAGATAAAATATGAGGGCGCCACTTTCTTCGCGATCTTTAAAATCTGACAGATAACGCTTAACTATGGCAACAATTTTTCATACAAAATTTTTAGTTCCATTTTATATAATTTCTACTATTTCTGGCCAAGCTTTACATACTTCAATCGCGTCCAATGAATTTTGCGATAGATTACATTATCATCGAGTTATGGATTTGAAGCGATATGCTTTTGGACTCTTTATACCTAATCGGATTCAGAAATGGATTTAAGCATTATGGTAACAAACTGAATCGGGCTAATGAGTATCATTGATAATCCTCTGATTCTCTGAACTCCTCTTCAGGCTCTATTCAAATTGGGTACGACCCCTGAATCCCTGAATAAATAGTACAAAATTGGGACCCTATTGAATCTATAGGTATAGGTAGCTCACGTACACAGCGAACTTGAATAGACTCTTGCTGGTTATTGCATGGGTGTCATACACGTAGATTTGGTTAGTTAAGTAGATTTGGTAAGTTATGCAGGTTACAGAAAAGCAATGTGACTATATCGGGTTCCAGTGCGGGTAGGTGTTAAATCGGAACTCCGGAGTAAAGTGGGACGGAGGCTACGAAACTAGGCGGGCAGATAGAAAAAACGCATTGCCGCGTAGCCGTTTCTTGACGAGAGTGACCGCTGCTTCTTTGGCATTTTGATCCACTACATATAGCTGAGGTGGTGCGGTACTTCGCCCCTGCCTGATAACCGCTAAAGGAATGCTTTGCCGACAGCGCCCGCGACGCGTTCCTGGTATGCGTGATGCACGCCGGGCGCGCTTGCTCGCAGTCGGCGAGCTCGCTGCTGCGGCGCATGGCGTGGGTGCTGGCGCAGGACGTGGCGGCTTGCACCAGCCAGCCCCGCGCCGCCTGCGACGCGCCCCCCCCGCGCACCCCGCTCGCCGCACCGCTGCTGACGGCCCTCACCACGATCATACTATACCCGCCGCGGCTGTAGACGTGTGAAGGATTCATGTGATATACGGAATTGATAATTAAACTCGAAGACAGAAAACAGAATATAGTAGAAAAACAATAAAAAATTACCCTACGTCAACAAGCCCGACCCGAATGGCAAAATGCCCAAAACGCTGACTGCGTTTAGTACCATTAGTTATTAAAGATATTGTTGTTCATCACTACACCCCGGTAGGGCGGGCTCTATGTTATCTTGCTCGCTAATAGCGCACGTCTTGTCACGTTTTACTTGGCCCGAAAAGACGTTAGTACCTAAACGTAATTATAGAATTCTAAAGCCACTAAAAAGTACGGCCGCACGTGGTTTTCATCGGTCGGTTAAAATTATACGGGACCAGCGAAAACTGAAGCGGTACTAGTATATTGATGTTGAAAATGTAGCGTATGAAATATATTTGACGTTATGTTATTTGCAAGTCATTAACCCAATCACTAACCTTATACCAAGGGTCAGTGAACCCAACCCTCAAGATATTCAATCTAAAAGTTCGATTTTAAGATATCTGAAAAGAGTTTTTAAAGGGACAATTTTATGGAAAGTTACTATGTGATAAATGGTCAAAATCTAAATATAAGTTAAAATTAATATAAAAGTAACTTAATTAGGATATTATTAATACACCTAGGAATTTGGTCTTTCATTAAATCGTAACCTTGTTATTAAGTCTTGATCAAAGGTATAATAATACCGCTTCTTAAAATAAAAAATTCGTAGGTAGCATCATCTTTTTTTTGAATTAGAATTATAATGAGATCGTTAAAAAATGAATGTATATGTAAGAGAAGAACAGAATATAAGTATTATGTATTTTATGAGTATTTCAATGCATCATCCTCACAAGTCGTTATACTCGTAGGTAGTATTAAGAAAAGTTAACTTTTAGTTAAGTTTTATTTTAATTGTGTTTTGTTGTTAAGTTTTTTGTTGTGGATTTTTTTTTGTATTAAGAAATTAAAATTATAGAATACCTCCATTCCTTATTCCTTGTACAACACCCCGAATAGAAATAGGGCGATGCTATCCAACCTATATCACTCTCAATTCGTGAATACAGACGCTACACACCCCCGACGGTTTGTTCCGTACTCCAAGGGGTGTATTTGTCTTCAGCTTATAATATGTGTGCCTTGGTTGTTCAAGTTTTCAAAGCACTTAGGAACAACGATAAAACCGTACTTAATACTTAAGCAACACCTGTCATTTAAAACAAATATTGTAGCAAGACATATTCATCTACGCGCGAGTCGAATACTTTCCCTCTCGCACACCAACTATCTATCTCAACCGAGACGCGTGCATTCAACGCGCCCCACACCACTGCCATCCTATATAAGCCGCAGCGCGGCCGGCTTCGAGGCAATTAGCTAGCGACCGCGCTAGGAGCGATAGCCACTGCAGTCCTCCTAGTAAAGTCTTGGCATTAGAGTGCGATAGCCACCTGCAGTCCACTCTCAACGCCTACGTATGCTTATAGCTAGGAGTGCGATAGCCACCTGCAGTCCACTCTGATGCGTGCTAGGAAGATAGGTAAAAGTACTGAGAATCTGAAACTCTGTGTGACTGTTCCTTTTTATACAAAAAATATACCGTACTGTAACTGTTCATAATTGGCGTTTTCATCCACACCTCACATTGTGGCGCCCAACGTAAATAGTCAACAGCTGGATAGCGCATAAACTTCAATGTACTGCAAATTCTGCAATATTGTGTTTACAATAAATATATTGAATGCAATAAACGCTCAACGCTAAATGACAAAACGCAGAAATTCTAAAAATCCTGAGAGGGTAGATGAAGAAGACTTCAAAATGACAGCTCCAATACAATTAACAGACACACAATTTAATGAGCTACTCAGTCGCATACCAACAACTACAATGGCGAACAAAAACTTTACTCGCTGTTCCCTGAAGTTCCATGGCGATCGCGACTTCAGCAAAGTGGAAGAATTTGTGACTGCTGTCGAAATATATAAAAAAATTGAAAATATATCCGACGATGACGCACTAGCAGGTCTACCTCTATTACTGAAGGATAATGCAAGTACTTGGTGGCAAGGAGTCCGCGCTGAAACCAAGACTTGGTCGGCGGCAATAAAAAGCATTCGTGCCGCATTTGCTCCAGAACTGCAAAACCATGAAATCTACATCAAGTTGTTCAATTCACCCCAAGGTAAAGATGAGTCTATTGATGCATTTTTATGCCGAAAACGTGCACTAATAGGACAATTCCCGCCCAAAAAATACAAGGAAGATGAGCAATTAGACTTGATTTATGGTACGCTGAGGCTGGATTTGCAAGAAAAAATTGCCCGCTCAGATTTTAAATCGTTCGCACAACTGCTAGAACGCGCCCGCCATTACGAGTCACTTGAAAGTAAGAAGCCCAAGCCCACTTCCGATCCTGCCTTGCCGCTAGCAAGTGGTAATAAACCAAAGCGCTGCTTGTTTTGTAGCCGCAAAGGCCACCTCATCGACGAATGTAGGAAGCGTCTTTCTAAGTTGGATGCGACAGCAGGAGAACCTAAAAAGGAGCCGGAAAAAAAGGCTATTATAAACTGTTACGGCTGCGGCGCACCCGGCGTATTCCGGAGTAACTGCCCAAGCTGCAAAATTAAGGAGTCACCACCAAAACCAGTGGCTTTTTATAAGACAGATGTAGTTCGCCTCTTAGAAAATAACGTCAAGTTACCAACAATAGAGGTAACGATCAAAGGAGAAAAAGGCTACGCCCATATTGATACCGCGGCGAGAACTAGTGTCGCTAGTACACAGTTATACAAGTACCTGGTTGAAAAAGGCACGCTGTTTTCAGAATTTGAGGCTGATGTAATAACGGCGTTAGGCGAAGTAGTGAAGACAAAACTGCTGGAGACTACAGTTAATATAACGCTAGGAAATAGAACTTTCCCTATCACTTTATGTGTAATACCAATTGCCGCTGATAATCGCACTTTGTTGGGAATAGATTTTCAAGAGCAGATTGGTATGGCTATTCTTCCAGCCCAACGAGCTTGGATCTACATGGACGATCCATCAGTTCACTTTGATTTTGTAAGGCTATGTAACAGCAAAGTTACAATCAAAACAAAGGCTGCAAAGAAGCTGGATTTCAACCAGTATGAAGAAAAAGGAAAAGAAGAATTATCCGACTTTCTTCAGTGGGCAAGTGAGTTAAAAATGGTTAGTCCAATACCAGCCACACCACCGTCTCCACCGAGTCAGGAAGAACAAGGCTGTTCTCCACCGAAGAAACAATGTTGGCAACTAATCAAAATGGATACTCCTCCCAGGCCAATTCGCCCACGTGAACCAGCTGATCCAAACTCTTGTGTTGATCCACGTATTGATTATTTACCAATAAATCCAATGTCTTTGTATTCCATTGATTTATTTCTAAATCCAAATGAAAATACTACCCTGTCAAACACAGAACAATCAGAATTCAATGAACTATTGTTAGAATATGAGGATATATTTAAAGTAAGTGGTAAACCTACTTGTCATACAGAACATAGAATTAATACAGGCAACCATCAACCAATTGCGGTAAAACCCTATCGTTTATCGCCAGCTAGACAGCAACAACTCAGAGACAAATTAGATGAAATGATTAGTAACGATATCATAGAAGAATGTGACTCACCTTGGTGTGCACCAGTCATTTTAGTACCAAAGGGAGAGGATGATGTTAGAGTATGTATTGACTATCGAAAGTTAAACGAAATAACTATACCAGATCGCTATCCTTTACCTCGTATTGATGACCTTCTACATCAAGCAAAAGCAATGCCTTATATGACAACGATTGACCTACAATCAGGCTACTGGCAGATTCAGGTACACCCTGATGATCAAGACAAAACTGCCTTTATATCACCATTTGGCATGTACAAATTCAAGCGAATGCCGTTCGGGTTACGCAACGCACCCGCTACCTTCCAACGGCTTATGGACAAATTTATACAAGGACTGCGAGCAGAATGTGTCCTTTGTTATCTTGATGATTTGATAATACGATCTCCTACATTTAAACAACATATTCAAGACCTCAGGGAAGTCTTTACGAAACTTAGAGAGTATAATCTACGAGCAAATAGAAAGAAATGCAAGTTTGGATGTTCTAGCGTCAAATACTTAGGACATCTTATAGTACCAGAAGGTATCAAAACAGACCCTGAAAAAGTATCTGCGATTACAAACAGGTCTGAGCCTAAAAACTTCAAACAGTTAATTTCCTTTTTGCAAACGGCTTCATGGTACAGACGATTCATAAAGAACTTTGCCGAAGTGGCGAGACCATTAACTAATCTAACGAAGAAAAAGGTATCCTGGAAATGGGATAATGAACAAAAAGAAGCATACCAGGCTTTGGTAACAGCATTATCTACAGCACCAGTCTTAAAACAGGCAGAGTATGAAGCTCCGTTTACCATAAAAACTGATGCTAGCAATTACGCGATCGGGGCAGCTTTGGTGCAGGGGGAGGACTCGAATGAACACCCTATTGAATATGCTAGTCGTCTTCTCACACCGGCTGAATGTAATTACACAGTAACGGAGAAGGAAGCTTTGGCTATTGTATGGGCTATATCTCGATTCAGAGGATATATAGAGGGTGCTAAGTTTCTAACAGTCACAGATCACCAACCGTTGAAATGGTTGTTAAACTTAAAATCACCTACAGGCCGTCTAGCACGATGGGCATTACAATTACAACCCTACAACTTTGAGATAAAGTACAGCCCGGGAAAAACAAATGTTCTTGCCGATAGCCTCTCCCGACCTCCATGTGACAATCATTCAGAAGCATGTCAGATATGTCAAATTGAAATCGACATACCGAGAAGAAATGAAGATAATATGGCGAATGAGCAAAAGAAAGATGAAGATCTTTGCCTGATAATGAAAGCCTTACAAGACCAGTCTGATTCTGAAGATTATAAACATTGGTCTAAAAGGGGTTATTTAATTCACAAAGGAGTTCTATATAGATTTACACCTGATCAGGAGGATGATAATGCAAAATTAGTGGTGCCTAAACATGAAGTGAACAACATCCTAAAATTCTATCATGACTCACCAACAGCGGGTCATTTTGGTGTGGAAAGAACACTAAAACGAATAGAAAACTCTTTTTATTGGAAAGGAATGCGGAAAGATGTTATAAAATACATAAAATCCTGCATTGAATGTCAAAGATACAAACCATCAAACCAAAAACCTACTGGTTTGTTTCAATCAACTGCAAATAATCAAAGATTTGAAGTACTCTCGATAGATTTGTTCGGTCCACTACCTAAAGGACTGAACGGCGAAAAGTGGATATTTATTATTGAAGATACTGCATCTCGCTTTGTTGAGATATTTGCGTTGAAGGAAGCGACTGCACATAATTGTGCACTAACTTTACTAAATGAAGTTTTCCTACGGTATGGTTTACCTCGCAGAATTAGTAGTGACAATGGAACACAGTTTGTTTCTGCAGTGATGCAACAACTCACATATTGCTTAGATATACAGCAATTTCTAAGTCCTGTTTATCACCCAGAACCTAACATTGTGGAAAGGAAGAACAGAGACCTTAAAACTCAAATAGCAATCATGGTTAAGAATAAACACAACACTTGGCCAGAAACTTTACCTGCTATTCGATTTGCTATGAACTCAGCATATAACCAAAGCACGGGATTTACAGCTGCGTATTTGACATTTGGAAGAGAGATGAGAACGCCGTATGATATCTCTCACAACTTCAGTGATGTTATCCAATCTGAAACTTTTATAACTGAAATCACGCCATGTCTTAAACAACTATCTAAAGATTTGGCCATGGCAAGAGAAAATGTTGAAAATATGCAAGATAATAACAGACAGAGAGCCAACCAAAAACGTCAACCAGATCCTGGATATGGAATAGGAGATTTGGTTTTAGTAGAAAGTCATCCTTTGAGCTCTCAAGACAAGCAATTTTCTGCTAAGTTGGCTCCTCGTCGTGATGGGCCCTATTTGATAATTAAGAAACATGGAAGTTCAATATATGAAGTAGCAAGTACAGATGATCCTGAGAAATCACTAGGCAGATATCATACATCTGCCATCTTCAAATTTGAAGAAAGAGAAGATGATTCACCACAACCAGTCATACCTATTAGAAGACGTGGCCGACCTAAAAAGACCTCAAGACTGTCTTAGTCCTGGTACTCTTACGGGACGTTGGCGAGCACCAGAGGGGGAGAATGTAGCAAGACATATTCATCTACGCGCGAGTCGAATACTTTCCCTCTCGCACACCAACTATCTATCTCAACCGAGACGCGTGCATTCAACGCGCCCCACACCACTGCCATCCTATATAAGCCGCAGCGCGGCCGGCTTCGAGGCAATTAGCTAGCGACCGCGCTAGGAGCGATAGCCACTGCAGTCCTCCTAGTAAAGTCTTGGCATTAGAGTGCGATAGCCACCTGCAGTCCACTCTCAACGCCTACGTATGCTTATAGCTAGGAGTGCGATAGCCACCTGCAGTCCACTCTGATGCGTGCTAGGAAGATAGGTAAAAGTACTGAGAATCTGAAACTCTGTGTGACTGTTCCTTTTTATACAAAAAATATACCGTACTGTAACTGTTCATAATTGGCGTTTTCATCCACACCTCACAATATAACATAATATTATCCCTAAACGAGCGATATGTAAATGTAATATAACTGATATTGAGGAAAAGGCTGCAATCTACCTTTGTTATTTTTGTACATTCTCTGTCTGTGATATCAAAACACGTCTGAGCTTGACGATACCAGGTTCGATGCCTTGTAAAAGCTAACGAGAGTTTAATTTATGGGTAACTTTTTGAAATTGATGTCCAATTTGATCAAGTGACGATTCAACGGGTCGTCTATCGACAAGCAAGTATCCCACATGACCAGAGAAGAGTAAGGAAATCCAGAACTTCTTAAATGTTGCTAATTATTGAACCTAAGTAATAGATAGGTAGCAAATGACTTACTAACGCTTGTTGTCTGGTCTCTGAAATCCAAATCTACCATTGATTTGATATTCGGATAGTAATTTAATATAACAAGCAAAGTAATTACGCGTAGCTTTCGCAGGAAATATTAGTAGGGCTTATTTCAATTTCGTAGAAAATTCAAATTGATGACATAAAACCGCGACGGTTCATGTCAGAGTCAATGTAACTTTTTACTACATTGAAAGGGGTGATATTGGCCCTAAAGCCATATTACTTCCGTATTGTGCGAAATTGTCTTTCTCTCCGGATTTCCGCTTTTCAGCGTATTACATTTCCTTTTCAATATGTGTCTACGTATTATATATTTTCTTTGGTGTGTGACTAGGGTGCAGCTTTGTGTAGCAAATCTTCCTATTCTATTGAGGTGTCACTCACACGTTTCGCTATCTGATTTACTCGTATTTTTAAGAATATCGTAGTAATCCGTCCAGCGACTCGTTTTCCTGAGTAGTTATTACTTATAATTAGTTATCATCCCAACTTAATAAATAATAGCGTAACAAGCCACTGAGGGAAATTGCAGCTTTATAATATTGAACGAATTTTGGCATCGCAGGATCATAATATGTCACAGTCGCAGATAAAACAAATTTTCAAAACTAACATAAATTCGCTGTTCTACAAAATTCAAATTTCAATTTAAAAGAAGTCAAATTTTGTATTCAGAAGATGTTTTAAATTTTGAATCAATTTTCGTAGCCAGACGCAAGCTAGCTAAGCCCTGGGATTATGTACTCAACTCTCAGCTTATAAATGTAGAGCCACAAGACAGCCACAGAGAGCTAGTTGTGAAACTAAATTGGTAGGTACATAAGCTCTTAATATATTCAGGATGTTTTCTGTACATCAGATAAATTGAAAAATGTATCAGTTCAAGGAACAATGCTTTATTATACACATTACCCTAACTGGAAACTACTACTAAAAAAGGACTGGTTTCCGAAAACTGATAGGGTGTAGGTACCAGTGTGAATAACACGAAGTGAGTGATCACTGCCTACAATATTAGCTGTGCAAAGCATGCTGCATGATGGCCATCACCAAAGAGTACCTTTTTATTGTGAACAAGACTTAACCTTTGACATTTTGTGTTTATGTTGCCGTCAAAATTATAATCGTTTTCTTGTCAGCCAGTTTTTAGAAGGAGGTTTGTCACCATAAAATAAAAACTCAAAACAAGGACACAATCAAGACTGATGATACCCTCTCCGCACCTTCAAATCAGGGCGGCAGGGTAACAGCGGGGTGGAGTAAAAGTCAGGGGAGGGAGAAGTGTCGCTTCTTAGCGAGTAGCTATAGTTAGTATTCTTTGCTATAACAGTTCTGTACTATAGGTAAAACCACGTAGAACTGAAATAAAATGGGTAGGAAATATCAGTCTAAATAACGTGAGCGATTTAGCTAGTATACCTAATCTTTCAATAGAAACGTATGGAAATGGCCAGAATCATGTGCTCACGTGCGCCACTAATGCCGCCCCAGAGTACGGGAGGCAGTGCAGGCACATTATCATTCCGATAGCATTACTCAGCCTGCTGGATCCACGGTGGTAATAGTAAACGTGAAACCCTTTTAGTCAGCCTTATAAATTGCTAGTTGTATATAAAAGTGTTTTGATATTATACCTACAAACCAGAGGCAAATAAGCATGGTTTCCGCCAACAGTGGTAACTGTAACATATGATAAATAGTACTAGACGCAGCATAATGAGATGTGACGCCCAAAGTATGCCATTTTCACTTGTGGTTTTATTTTGGCGACGACTTGACTGAACCCCATTTCCGGCGTCGCGTCGATGCTGCAACGCGGACGTTTCAGCTTTTCGTACCTTTTCAGCTTCCTTTGAGATAAGTACCTATAATTATATATTTTACCATGTGATGCCGGCTAAGAATAGCATCACCCCATATCTTACTATTGGGTGTCGTAAGAGGCGACTGAGGGACTCGAGGGTTTCATGTATATTACAATTTTAGGCGACAGGCTGACAACCTGTCACTACAGTGATACACAAACCATCTGAAAAGGGCCTCAATACTTGTCAGACTGTGGCGATGACGACCGTAATTTTACGAGCGTTAGCGCTCTGACTACCCCGCAAGGGATAAAGGCGTGATCTATGTATGTATATATCTATAAGTAAACAATACAGCTTCTTTTAATAGTGTTGTGTGAACAGTAACGTAGCCACAGGCCACAGAGACTAGCCACTTCCAACAAAAGAAAAGCGTATAATAAAAGTCTGTAACCGAATAGTTATGTCAGAATCCTCCTTCCGGCCGGAGATGGGTATACAAAGAAGCTCCGACCCAACACGTACGAACGAGGGTCCTTTCTTCTTCTATGAATACAAACGCACTTTATAATAATACTATGTTTCCTCCAAGAGCACTGGGAGGAAAGCTAATATAATGTCTATCCATGGAAGTCATATTTTCACGCATCATGGTGAATTTCAAGCCTAAGTTCCACATTTTTCACCCAAATTTGTACGACGCTTTTCAATCGTCAAAATGTATAACGTTAACAGTAGCACACCCAATTTTTTTACATTTAGAACGGGCACCTAGGAACTGGCATGATTTTATCATATCTGATACGATAACGTAGTATTAATTTAAGAAAAAAAGGGGCTTATTTTTTTGAATGTGTTTAACCATATCTCTCCTAATATTATATTATAACAGTATACATATCTACCTTATTTTATTTAAGGGCTCGGCACTTTTTGCTGACGTATAGTTCAAAGAGTTCAACGTGTTAATTGTTAGACGTCATATCTATAAGTATAAATCATAGCGTAGGCTGTTTCTTGGAAATTACGCAAGTTTCTCACTCAGTTCTGTATACATTTCTCATTTACAGTTTTGTAAGTATTCGTACCTATCGAATTTTAATTGGAAAATTAAAGGCTGTTAACACGCATTTGTAGGAATTCCCATTTTTGTTCAATTCGTAGTAGAGTCTACTACTTTTACTAGGTCTCGTAACACGTACAATATCTTTGAACAAGTTCTAGATTTTAAATTGTTCACAATAGTTTTTATGACGACCAATGTGGCGGAGTGGTAGTGCAACTGCCTCTGACGCAGAAGGTTCCGGGTTCGTTTCTCGGTGGGTCATTCACACAGTTGATATTTATCACTTTGTGAATTTGTTCCCAGTCTGGTTAGGACATTGCGGGCTGAACCACCCGATTGTCCGTAAGTAAGATGGTTCCGTGTTTCGGATGGCACGTTAAGCCGTAGGTCCCGGTTGCTGTCTATGATCACTCAAACGGCGGTCGTTACACAACCATGTCAGAAGCCTGCTTCTTGCAGAAGGCGGTAAAAAAATTCTGACACTAGGGTTCATCGGGTCGTTGGGCGACTCGGTGTCCCACACGAAAATAGAGATTGACAAACTCTATTCACTCACTTCTACTCCTATAGTTTTACATATTTGGCAGCATATGAGGCTGACAATTCTTTAACCATCAGGTCTTATATCGACTCTTTGTTGCACATGACAATAAAGCGGATCGCACACTTGACGCACGACGGAGCGCTAAAACATCGCAGCGGTCTTTCAGATCCATACTAGAAATGTCAATACCCATACTAAAACCGCTCAACCGCTGTCGACGCAGCGCTATCGCAGTGTCGTCCGGCGGGTGTCGGTTTAGAATGGGGAGTTACGTTTCTATTTAGATCTGATATATTCTGCACTCGATATTTGTGCGATATTTTTGCACTCTGTGCGTCAAGTGCGCGATCCGCCTAAGAAGAGGCTTAAGAGGATATAACTTAATTAAAGCAAAATACCACGACGTCCATTATACTAGATTTATAGAAAGGTTTTATTTCCGATAGAGTGAAAATGCTCAATTTCACATAGTCTTTTGATAAAGTATTCCGCTCTCGTTTCTTTCCAAGTAAAGTGAAAAATTGGCACACGTGCAGACTGTTTCAACTCAGTGCAACACGGATCGAGAAACACTTTGGCAAGTATCTAAGTTCTATTCAAATACGTAACTCCCGTCTTGTCCACTGAAATATTAACAGGTTTCATGTTAAGGTGTAAAAACATTAGCTGCAAATATTTTAAGGGGTGAACCAGCCCGTGAAACTGAACAACTTTCGCTATGAAACATAGGTCGAAATATGAAAAAAATTTTGGACCTCCCATACAAATTGTCTTGGTCGGTTAGTAATTCTGGGGAGAACGGATCGGACTGTTAGCGGTAGCAGTAACGGAGAAGTTCGAGAATCTTTTCAAACCTAAAACATTCTGACATATCATAAAGTTTTCTGTGAGAGCTGTTGTTGATATCTATTTTAGCAAAACAGCAACGGTAGGTTTGAATTTTGGTTTATTATAATTTTTACAAAGATTACATTATGAAAAAAAGGTTAATTAAAAAGTACAAATGCACTTTACAAAAGAATATAAATTAGGATAAATATTGATAAAACTTTACAATTATCTTCTTATCCCTGCCTCGCCCGAATTCTTTTTAAGATTTCTTGTGCAATTCTCTGTAAAAAAACAATACCATGTGAGCGAATTACCACTTATTATTCCATTGCATTTCTTTGATCAAAAGACATTTTTTTACTCAAGCTATTTTTTATATGTAAAATGCAAAAAGTGTTTAAAAAATATTTTCTTGGATGCATACGTGGTACAGTCATTGAAATTTCTGGTATGAACAGGTAGGTACTAGGTAGGTATATATTCAACTTCACAATTGGTAAGTACACAGGTGGAAGGCGAGGAACACACTTGCCGCACGACGGATCGCAAAAATATCGCAGCGGTCTGTCGGATCCATATTAGAAATGTCAATCCCTATACTAAAACCACTCAACCGCTGTTGACGCAGCGCTATCGCAGTGTCAACCGTCGAGTGCGGTTCTAGTATGGGGAGTGACGTTTCTAGTATGCATCTGACAGACTGCTGCTATATTTTTGCGCTCCGTCGTGGGTCAAGTATGTTCCTCGCCGAAGGTGTCGAGTAATCGTCGTACGAATTGAAATTCTCATTGGGAAAGGTATTCTGTCAACCCCGGTAAATAAAGGACGTTTGTTCATACCGCGGCATTTTCCCGGGATTGAGCTGGGCTCTTCGGCTCGGGGGCTGCCTGCACCGCGGCAAACATCGCCACCATCGCCACCAGCGCCAGCACTACACTCCAGAAGTTCATGATGATTTATACCACTGTATACTTCGACGAGACTACACAAGAGATGCAAAGCTGATAATGGTGCCTGACAGACTATTGCGTCTCTTTTTATACCAACCAATAAAAGGAAATGGTCGTTGTAGGTATTCTCAATCATAAAATGTTGTTGAGGAAACACCTACTTTAATATTTACCTGTTTTGCTTATTGATGGGAATCATAACGTAGAATGGAAATACCAGGGCGGATCGCCCACTCAACGCACAACGGAGCGCTAGAAAAACGCAGCGGTCAGTCTGGAATGTCAATCCATACTAGGTGTTGAGGGCCAGGAATAAAACCTCATTCAATGGACTGTATTTTTTATTTTACACTGGTTGCACTACTTATTTACACTTTTTCTTTCTATTCGCTAGTACGGTGGGAACTGAACTGGTTTGTACTGGACTACTACGGTAATTTATATAAAATCAGCTTAAACACCTACCCATTCACAAGGCTTACATTATTTCGCTACCAATCAACTATCTTATATTATCACCAATCAGAAACTTTCATTTGAATACAATAGAGACTTATAAAAAATAACAATAGAAACCAATAGGAATATAAATCTAGTCATTCTCGATTAAAACTATGCTAATTCGGAATCGTTAATCTCCTACAAGATACTATTGCTATCCCTGTCTCCCTTGTCCTTGGTGGGCGGGGCTCGCTGTCCGTAACATCCTCCCCCCGGCGAAGTCTCCGGAGCCATCTTGGACAGGTAGGACGGCGAGCTTGCGTACTGGTCGCTGGAAGACTCCTCCTTTGGTACGGACGTCCACGCAGCGCACCTTGCCGTCAGGTCCAGGGTAGGTGTGGATGACTTCTCCGCGTGGCCACACGTTGCGAGGCAGGTTGGCGTCGACCACGACGACCAGGTCTCCGGGCTTCATGATGCGGGAGTCGTCGTGGCTGGCGCCTCTCGGTGTCAGGGTTGGCAGATACTCGGCGATCCATCGGCGCCAGAACTCGTCTGCCAGTGCCATTGTTGCCCTCCACGTGTGTCGTCCAGCGTGCTCGCAGTTGCCGGTGATGGGTAGACCGCTTGATGATCCGATGAGGAAGTGGTTCGGCGTCAGCGCCTCTGGGTCGTCCTTGGATACTGGAACGTGGGTGAGCGGCCTCCCGTTGATGGTGTGCTCGGCCTCGCAGAGCAGAGTGGCGAGAACCTCGTCTCGCGGGTATTTTTCGTGAAGCGTAGCAGTGAGCGCCGTCTTGATGGAGCGGATGAGGCGCTCCCATGCTCCCCCTTGGTTTGGAGCTCCTGGAGCGATGAATTTCCACTCTGTCCTCTTGATGGCTGCGTAGTCCTTTAGTGCTGGCAACCATTGCTTGTAGGCGGCGCGTAGCTCGGCGTCTGCGCCCTTGAAGTTGGTAGCGTTGTCGCTCCATATGGTGTTGGGCCATCCTCTTCTCGATGCCATCCGTCTTAGTGCCAGTATTGCAGAGTTGGTCGATAAGGAGTGGGCCAACTCGATGTGGATTGCGCGTGTGGAGAGGCAAGTGAATATAGCTCCCCAGCGCTTCTCGTGTCTCCGACCCACTGTGACAATCAGGGGGCCGAAATAGTCCACGCCTGTGTAGGTGAAGGCGCGTGTGAATGGCCGCAATCTAGCCATCGGTAGGTCGCCATGGGGTGGGACGACGGGTGCAGCCTTGCGGACTCGACAGTGACCGCACTCTCTAGCTGCTGCTCGTACGGTGGGTCTCAGGCCGGTGATCCAGTAGCGCTGCCTCAAGTCGTTAACCACGCGCTCGTTGTTGGCGTGATTGGCGCGCTCGTGCTCTCGTGCCACCAGTAGTCGCGTGTACGGATGTCGTCCGTCCAGGATGATGGGTCTCTTCATGTCTTCGCAGATGTTAGGGGCTGCGTTGATCCTCCCTTGCAGCCTCAGGATGCCCTTTTCGTCCATTGCCGGGTCCAGTTTGAATAGTTTGCTGGTTTTGCTGATGGTGCCTTTCTTCTTCAGCAGGTCCAGCTCCTCTGGGTAGGCGTCTTCTTGGGACTTCTTTATCCACAGTTTCTCAGCTTCCCGTAGATGCCGCACTTTCAGTTTTCGAGTCCTTTTGCGGCAGGCGTCGATGAACAGAAGGACGTACGCAGTTGCTCTAATCAGGCGCTCGTACTTTGAGAAACGCGTGATGTCAGGCAGGGCGTTTGAGATGCAGAGTCTTGCATGTTGCACGTAGGCCTCCTCTGGATGCTCGTCCACGTGGATTTCTTCAGGCCAGTGTTTCTCGTTCAGTCGCAGGAAGCTGGGTCCGGTGAACCATCTGTCGGTCGCAGTCTTCATTTCACGACTCGGTCGGGTCGCGTCGTCTGCCACGTTCTGGTCTGTCGGGATCCATCGCCAGTCGCGTGTATTAGTCAGCTCGGCGATCTCGGTGACGCGGTGGGCGACGAAGGGGGTGTGTTTCGCATTATCGTTGCGTATCCATTGTAGTGCGGTCTTGGAGTCGCTCCAGTATATAGTTTTGCTGGGCTTCTCGCGATGTTCAGTGGTGATGGCGGTGGCCAAGCGCGCTCCCAATAGCGCTGCTTGCAACTCCATCCGTGGGACGCTCTGCGCGCGGAGAGGCGCCACCCGTGCTTTGGCTGCCACTAGGACGACTCTCACGGTGCCGTCTTCTTCCTCAAGGCGCCAGTAAGCTACTGCTGCGAAGGCCTCGGTGCTGGCGTCGCAAAATACGTGGAGCTGCCGGTCTCTGAAGGCTCCCCCCGTATTGTAACACCTCTGGAGGCGCAGGCTGGTGATGTCCTCCAGGGCTTCCGTCCAGTCGCCGAAATCCTTGGCTATCTCGTTTGGTAGCGGCTCGTCCCAGTCCACCTTCAGGCGCCAGACCCGTTGAAGCTGGATCTTAGCGCGTATGGTGAAGAAGCTTAATAGCCCGAGCGGGTCGAATATCGACATGACCATGCTCAGGGCTTCTCTCTTGGTAGGTGGTCGTTCTCTCTTCTTCACCTCCTCCTTTACTCTCGGCAAACTGGTGTTGAAGCTCAGCTCGTCCGTGGCTGAGTGCCACCGTAGGCCCAGAGTCTTTTCAAACTCGTGTGCACTGGCTCCCAGGTCACGACGGCTTGCATCAGCGCGCAGCTCCATCGGTACGTCTTGCAGTACTTTTTCGTAGTTTGACGTCCAGCTAGCTATTGTGAAGTTGGCGCTCTTGTGCACCTTGCGCACCTCCTCGACGACTGCTTGGGCCTCTTCAGGTGTCGCGTAGCTGTCCACTAGGTCATCCATGTAATGGCTCTTCGTGATGGCGTAGTGGGCTCGCGGAAACTCTGCCTTATGGAGCTCGGCATTGTGGTTTCGCACACTATGGGCGAGAAATGGTGAGCTCCTTGCGCCGAAGATCATTGATGTCATCTTGTAACGTTTTGGTGGGTCGCTCGGCGTGTCCCTCCACAGGAACAGTTGGGCTGGCTGGTCCTCTTTCCTTATCTTGACTTGGAGGAACATCTCTCGTATGTCCGCTGCTATGGCCACTTTCTTCTCCCTGAAGCGGTATAAGATGCCGGGTAGGGACTGCAGCAGGTCGGGGCCGTCCAGAAGAGCGTCGTTCAAGCTCATTCCTTGGCTTGTAGCGGCCGCGTCGAACACCAGGCGCTCCTTTCCGGGTTTGTTTGGGTTTGTGACTGCAAAGTGTGGCAGCCACCAAGCTCGTTTGCTTTCCCATTCGTTGTCCTGGCACTCCTCTGCGTAGCCCTTCTTCTTCAAGGCAGCTATCTGGGCAGCGTATCTCTCTCCAAACTCAGGACACTTGGTGATTTTTCTTTCGATTGACTTCAATCGCCTTAGCGCCATCTCGAAACTCGGGGGCATCTCGATGTCGTCCGTCTTCCATGGTAGTCCGACTTCGTACTGGTTTCCGATGGGCTTGATGGTTGACTCGAATATTTTGACTGCACGCGCGTCGTCTTTCGGAACCCGCTCCTTGGTGGTCACTCCCATTGCCTCTATTTGGAAGTGGGCCTTCACCTTGTCGTGGAGCACGACGTCCCTTGCAGTCCCGATGCTCGTCGAGTCGTTGTGGGTCCGTAGATGCAGGACCGTGTCGTCGTTGCTGGCGGTGAGGGAGGGTATCCTGCCGTGGATGACCCAGCCCAGGCGAGTAAGTCCGGCGATTGGTTCGGATGGCTTTCCTTCTAGTAGTCGTTGACTGACTACTAAGTGCCAGTTGTCCAAACCGATGAGAAGCTCTGGCACGGCGTCTTCGAAACAGACCTCGTCCTCGCGTAGCACCTTTAGATGATTGAACAGCAGGCACTCCTTTGACACGGTCTGCCGTCCCGTTGATAGTTCATCGATAGTGCGCGCGCGTATCTGGTGCTCGTCGATCATCTGTAGTCCTCTCACAGATACGGTGACATTCTTGCTTGCTGCTTGGTACTGCATGGAGCCGATCCCGTGGATTCGAAGTCCTCGCTTGGGTCCGTCGGCTTCCACTCTCCTTGCCAGGTCCTTGTTGATCAGGGTGAGGGTCGCGCCTTCGTCCAAGAGCGCGTGTGTCTGCACCTCCTTCCCCGTGGGTCCCTTGACGATGACTTTGCAGATTTTCAGGAGGATTCTCTCATTGGCCCTTGTAGCTGTCATGACAGTTGCGTCGGCGTCTTCCTGAGGCGTGTCGTCATTTCGTGGTTGTGGCGGTGCAGTCGGTCGGTCCACATGCAGCGATGGGTGGTGGTGTCGGACACAGCCATCCTTTCCGCATTTCCCTTTTTTGCATAGGAAACGCCTGTGTTTCTTGTTGACGCAGTTAAAGCAGATGCGCTCGTCCCGGACCCACTGCCATTTGGCGTTGATATCCATGCGCCGATATTTTTCGCATGAAGGCACGTCGTGAGGGCCCCCGCAGCACAGGCACGTAGCGTCTTCTTTTTTGCTCTTTGGTGCTTCCTTCTTCTCTGTTGCCACGAAGACAGAATTGCGCGGGCGACGCTCGTACCGCGGCGGCTGGGCGCGCGGTAGCTGAGTGCGCGGTGGCTGCATGCGTGGTGGTGCTGGCTCGGCTCTCCTGGGTGCGGTAGCGAAGTTTCTTACGCCGTCGTAGGTGTGTCGGACTGCGCGATCGGCTTCACGCATGAGGAATTCCGACAGGACTTCGATCTGCGAGCGGTTGCGATCTGCTTTCTCTTCAGCGTAGTCGCACCATCGGCTCTGCAGGTGCGGGGTGAGCTTAGCGGTGACTTCGCGGGCTAGCTTCGGGTTGCGCAGATATCCCTGGTCATCGATCGTTGTTAGCACGCACACGATGTTTTGAAGTTTGATCGCAAACAGGTTTAGGTCGTGCGATGAGTTGGTAGGCTGGCTAGGTCCTCCAGGGCTCGATCGATGATGTATTCGGGTCGTCCGAATCGTTGCTCCAGCGTCCGCATAATCACCTCCGGGTCGTTGGCTGTTGAGATGAGGCAGTAGACAGCCTGGCGGGCCTCTCCTCGCAGGCTGTAGCGCAGTCGTGCTAAATTCTCCGGCCGGGAATATTTGTATAGGATAGTAGAGTCCCTGTAGGCGGCTTTGAACGGCAGCCACTCCTCCGGCGCTCCGGTGAATATAGGTAGCTCTTGTGCTTGACGTGGCGGCGGGCGATGCGTAGTCAGCATAACCATTGCTTCGGCCAATCTCTCCATCCCTCTTTCCCTCGAGCGATACGGCGTTGGCGAGCGCGAGCGTCGTCGGTAGTCGCGGTCGTCGTCGTATCTGTCGCCGTCTCGGTAGGGCTTGTCAGGGCTTCTACGCCGGCGTCCTTCACTGCCACTGTCCTTCGGGATTGCGCCACTGTAGCGTCGCTCGGCGCCGTGAGGTAGTGGCACGTTGTGGCAGTCCCCTTCATCGGCGCGGCTCGGGTAGCGACGCTCAGCGTTGCGGCGCTCGGCGTCGTGAGGTGGCGATATTTCTCGACGGCCTCCTTCCTCGACACGCTCCCGGTTGCGACGATCGGCGTCACGGCGCTCGGCGTCGTGAGGTGGCAATGTGTCTCGACGGCCTCCTTCCTCGACACGCTCCCGGTTGCGATGATCGGCGTCACGGCGCTCATTGTCCCCGAAGTGGGTGGTTACGTAACGTTCGACGTCTTCGTTGTGGACTTGTCGATGCTCTAACTCGGCGCCACGTGTCGGTCTTGAGTCAAAGAAGGGGCTGAAGTCCAATCGCTTGGATATGGCTGGTGGGTCCGCTTGCACACCTCCCTTGTGTCCCGGGGTGGTGAGTTCCTTGGGCGGGCCAAGCAGTTTTCTTCGCCTCTCCGTAAGCCAAGCTTGGAACTCTTCTTCAGCTAGCTCGGGTCTTGACCGTTGACTCGAACGTTGGCTTGAGTGTTGACTGGCGATTTCTTCATCAATCGCTTGCAGTTCTTGAAGCTTCCTAATGTTGTCCGCTTCAAGTTCGTTGAGACGGATTTGTGCTGCTATCTGCTGGCGTCGTTGCCTAGCGCTCTCTGTTGTAAGCGTAGAGCGCAGCGATCCGTTAGGTGAGCTGGAGCGAGGAGGGCGACGAACGCTTGTGTCCGCAGGCGCCGTTGCAGGTCGTACCGGCGGTGTCAGTCGGCCAGTGGGTCGCGGCAATGCGGTTCCAGCTTCGCTTTGGGTAGCGTAGCCCGTTTCGTTGGCTTGTCCTGTCGCAGGGGTTCTGGCCACGATGGTTGACGGTGAGGCCGGCGTGTCGGCGATCGCCTTGCCTTGGCGCGTCAGCACCATCCTTGTTGACTGTGGCGGTTCCTGTCGAAGAGCTTGAAACGGTGAGTCAGTTCCCTGGCGGCTGCTTTCTTGTAGCAGCGGCCCCTTGTAAGTAGTGACCGCGGGATCACTGCCTAGTGCTTGCAGGTGCAGTGCGGCGGTATACGTGGCGCGGTTGCAGCGGCGTCGCGGCGGCGGATCGCAGGTGGCCCGGTAGTGCGGCGTTGTCCGTAGCGTCGGCAGTCCTAGGCTTCCGTCCCGACGGCTAGGTGAAGCGGCGTCGTCGGTACTAGGCTGGCTCCGGACAGCGGCGGCGATCGGTGGGCAGGCTCGCAAAGGCTCCAACGGCGCGTTGGCGTCGGCTGGATAAGCGGCTGCGTTGCGGGTCAAGCTGCGATGCGGTGGCGCAGGGCGATGGTGCGGTGCGGGCAGCGGCGGGGGGCAGCCGGGCGTCCACGGGGTGCGGGCTGCGGCAGGGGGCAGCCGGGCGACAGCGGGGTGCGGGCTGCGGCGGGGGGCAGCCGGGCGACAGCGGGGTGCGGGCTGCGGCGGGGGGCAGCCGGGCGACAGCGGGGTGCGGGCTGCGGCGTGAGGCAGCCGGGCGTCCGCTGGGTGTGGGCTGCGGCAGTGGGCCGCCGGGGACCTCGCTGCAGGTTGGCAGGCCGGGCTGGGCGACGACGGTGAAGGGCGTCGCGTCGACAGCGTTTTCACGATCTTCGTGGCGGCGGCGGACTCAGGCGGCGTCCCGACGGCTTGCTGCGGCTGTGCTGGCAGTCAAGGGCGTCCCGCAAGCGGCAGCGGCAGGCCTCTCCGTAGTGTCGGCAGCCCAGGTTTCCGTCCCGACGGCTAGGTGAAGCGGCGTCGGCACTAGGCTGGCACTGGACGGCGGCGGCGGCGGCGGCGGCGGCGACGGTGACTTGCCAAAAGGTCGGCGCAGCGGCAGGAATCCGGGTCGGCGACGTCTGGGCGATCCCGATGGGCACCAGCGGCGATGCTCAGCGTAGGCAGCAATCCGGCGCTCGATGGACCAAAACTTGTTGCGATGCTCAGCGTAGGCAGCAATCCGGCGCTCGAAGGACCAAAACTTGTTGCGATGCTCAGCGTAGGCAGCAATCCGGCGCTCGAAGGACCAAAACTTGTTGCGGGCCAGGAATAAAACCTCATTCAATGGACTGTATTTTTTATTTTACACTGGTTGCACTACTTATTTACACTTTTTCTTTCTATTCGCTAGTACGGTGGGAACTGAACTGGTTTGTACTGGACTACTACGGTAATTTATATAAAATCAGCTTAAACACCTACCCATTCACAAGGCTTACATTATTTCGCTACCAATCAACTATCTTATATTATCACCAATCAGAAACTTTCATTTGAATACAATAGAGACTTATAAAAAATAACAATAGAAACCAATAGGAATATAAATCTAGTCATTCTCGATTAAA
This sequence comes from Keiferia lycopersicella, assembly GCA_029255805.1. Lineage (NCBI taxonomy): Eukaryota > Metazoa > Arthropoda > Insecta > Lepidoptera > Gelechiidae > Keiferia > Keiferia lycopersicella. The sequence continues at coordinate 7,592,090 of JARACZ010000009.1, read as the reverse complement.
ACTATGCTAATTCGGAATCGTTAATCTCCTACAAGATACTATTGCTATCCCTGTCTCCCTTGTCCTTGGTGGGCGGGGCTCGCTGTCCGTAACACTAGGAATGTCTATCCACATACTAAAACCGGTCAACCGCTGTCGACGCAGCACTAGCGCAGTGCTTCGACCAATATAAGTACCCAACAAGCAAAGTAATCCAATAACAAAAAAATATAAGACTACTTGTGCTAATAATGTTCTTATTAAGGCATTGGTGCAGACTATGTATCTTATATTGGTATTAGTGAAGTACTAATATACTCAATAGCATAAGGTTCCATATTTTAGTCTTATAGTTTACTACAAGACCATCTTATAAACAACTAATAGGAATATAGATCCTATAATTGCCTTCAGAAAGATGAAATAGTCTTTCGTAAGCAAAGGAGATCTTGTAACACTCTTAGCTAAGATAGTTATAAGTTTTCTTGTGACTGTCTTATTCATGACTGTTATATGTAAAATAGTGCTTACAAAAGTACGATATAAGATCAAATAAACTTATACTTGTGTTAGAATTGGAACCTTCCTTTTACTTTGGATAGTTGTTTCAAAACCACAAGTCTTAATGTCCACTAAAATCTTATTTCTGTATTAACGTTACCTCAAGAATATGCATAATATCAATAAAGCACTGAAAATTTTGAAACCTATATTATACAAAAAGAGAAACCATGATTGATTTCGTCGCAAATATGAACATCCTGACGCAGCATTTTATAAGGGGCGGAAGATCAACAAGCTAAGCTGCATTTTAGATAGATAGATATTACGCCAACATTCTCATACGATAAAACTAGTCTAACTTCATCGGAAACCATATTGGTTTTTTGTAAAATGAGCAATTACCAGATTTCAAATAAGATTTTTTGTAATTTTGACATCATTCTTGCTAGAATTTTAATAGAAAACAGTGGACAAAGAAAAAGGTTGCGATTCTTTTGAGACTGTTTCGTTTTTCAGCAATAATTATTCCTTTTTCTCATTTACTGAACGTGCGTTATAAATGTTATAATTTTTATCTGGCTTGCTGGTGACGACCACAAGAAAATCGAAACCTTAAAAATTGAACTCGGTCATAAGTTACGATCCCTGACTGTACATTCGTTAATCATGTGTGTACATGTCGCATTCGCATGATCAATCAATCATACTATGAACATTAACGTGCTAGAGTAACCTACGTAGCTATGATACCCCATTGACTTCCCAACAAGCAAAGTAATCCTATAACAAAAGATTATAAGGCTACTTGTGCTAATAATGTTCTTATTAAGGCATTGGTGCAGACTATGTATCTTATATTGGTCTTAGTTAAGTACTAATATACTCAAGAGCATAGAGTTTTATATTTTAGTCTTATAGTTTACTACAAGACCATCTTATAAACAACTAATAGGAATATAGATCGTATAATTGCCCTCAGCAAGATGAAATAGTTTTGAAACCTTAAGGTAGCATTTCGTAAGCAAAGGAGATCTTGCAACACTCTTAGCTAAGATAATTATAAGTTCTGAAAGCTTATAGTAGCATTTTGTAAGTAAAGATGATCTTATAACACTCTTAGCTAAGATAATTATAAGTTTTTTTGTGACTGTCTTATTCAAGACTTTTATAAGTAAAATTAGTGCTGACCAAGACTCTTTTAGGTAAAATAGTACTTACATAAGTACGATATAAGATCAAATAAGCGTATACTCGTGACTGTCTTATTCAAGACTCTTTTTAGTATAATAATACTTAGATAAGTACGATATAAGATCAAATAACCGTATAACATACTAGATCGATCACAATATTAGTAAACATCAGCCATTTTGTTCAGGCAAGTTATCTTGACTGAACCTACCACAAGTACAAATGTGCTTATAATTGTACTATAGCATACTCAACGCAGAGCATTGAAATAAAATGGCGAATGTACGTTAAAATCACCAAAATATTATTTTACAATAAATACTCAATCTGCTTCTTTTCAAAGCGCGTTGTAAAATTAACTAAATCTAAGCACACATTTACGTAACTCTTGTGCAAGTTGGTACACCGCGCATACTCCATTACTAGAGCATTATAGGCAAAATTGCTTTAGTAAATTACTTACGCCAGATACTAATTAGAGTGTTTTTACTTATAATGGTGTAGGCTCAGAACATTACAGGAGCAATTGCGCTTTATCAAGTATACTACAGGTATAACTGACGTTCCATTTACTTAAAAATGTCTTGGCACAGAACATTACAAGAGCAATTCCGCTTCCGTAAGTATATTATAAGATAGTAATACGAATAGCATGCTCCTATAAGTGCACCCAAATCCAGTCTTGTAGTATACTACAAGTATCTTATAAGTACAAGAAAACATAGTATTGAAGAATTCTTCAAGTTATTATTTTGCTCCTTGGGTAGGTATGGACATGCCTTGCGCATATAAACAGGTCTTTAAAAATGCGCCAAGACACAACTACAAATAAACACGCGCACACAGCTACACACTTTCTAATCATGTGAATATACGATCAAAGACAGAGATAGGGAGACTTACTTGCACTGTAGTGCGAACGTGATAGCATTATGCCAGTGACTTTCGCTCTTTATGTTCGGGCCCTTTTACAGCAACAACACGCTTCAAACGCGCACTTCACTCACGCCAGCTTGCGCGTTTCGAATGCAAATCCATCCAGCGGTCGCATACGAAAAGCGCAACCTAGATGAACACGCATGCTTGAACTACTTTGCTGTAAAACCATCTTTCGAACTCTAGTTAGAAAAATAAAGGTAATCATTTCATAAGTTAAGTATTTATATTTTGTAATTCTCTAACTAATAAGTGCCCTAAATGCCCTAGTGAAAGTTTTACGAATTGTAAACGACGTGTCGCACGCACGTGTTTCTTGTAGGCGGCGCGAAGAGCGAGATGTCACACTTAAGCTCACTTGGAGCGGGTCAAAACACTTGCTCGGTACGGCCAGTCCATACCTACTTATATTGGTCGAAGGCGTAGCGTCGTTCGTCGAATGCGGTTTTTGGATGGAGACTGACGTTTTTAGTATGGATCTGACAGACCATGCGATATTGCGATATTTGGCACTTTGGCAAGTATCTATTTCTATTCTAGGTAATATGTAACTCTAGTCTTGTCCACTGAAATATTAACAAGTTTCATGTTATATAAGGTGTAAAAATATTAGCTGTAAATATTTTAAGGGCTGAAACAGCCCATGAAACTGAACAACTTTCCCAAAGGAACATATAGGTCGAAATATGAAAAAAATTTTGGACCTCCCATTCAAATTGTCTTGGTAGGTTCGTAATTTTGTATTGAAGGTCCAAAATTTTTTTTCATATGTCGGCCTATGTTCCTTGTGGAAAGTTGTTCAGTTTCATGGGCTGGTTCACCCCTTAAAATATTTGTAGCTAACATTTTTACACCCTGTATTTAAACTTCTTTAGAACAAATTTTAAGAAGAGGTGTAAATTTTCCTCCGCAGGCAGGATTAGTACTAGCTACCCTCTACATTCTGGGCTACTGCGGCTCAATCGCTGTTCGCGAAATTATGCAAGTGTGTGTTGGTAATTTTTTTTCGCATAACACTAAGTTGAAAATTTTGGCTGTTGTTCACATTAGTTCATTCATTGTTAGTTATTGGTCGGTAAAGAAAAACTCATAAATGAAAACACGAAATTGCAAAATTTACAAGCGTCGACCGGGAATCGAACCTGGGCACATGGGCTACCGCCCCACTGCTCTGCCACCGAGTTGACAGGTCGACCTTCGACAATTTCTCAATCTCTTGATCGTCTCGTTTAATTTATGAGAATAATATAGCACTGTGAGTACATTAAATACTAATAAATTTATATAAAAACTCCTTACAGTAAGAAAGTAAATCTGTAAATTACATACATACATATGTCACGCCCAAGGTCACGCCTTTATCCTAACTGTGAATTACGCGCATAGAAATTGAGTAGGTGACGTTGTCGTAAATTATGCTAAAGCCTAAAGCTTAGTTAACGCTAAGACGCTTATGGAGTACGATGCATTTTGACACTGAACTTTTCATTAAGATCACGGTGACGAAACTTGCGGTAAAAGTTTTTTTTTTTTTTTGGTGATGGACTCTACGTTTTTGCCCCCGGGGCCATCAAAACTACACCTGTCGGCTTGGAGGGGAGCACGTGCTCACCCGGAAATAATTTGATTGGTTGTTCAAACCAATTTGCCGTGTGATGCCGGCTTAGAATAGCATCACCCCATTTCTTCCTGCGGGTGTTGTAAAAGGCAACTAAGGGACTCGAGGGTTTCACGTGTATTACAATTTTAGGCGACAGGCTGACAACCTGTCACTACAGTGATACAGAAATCATCTAAAAAGGCCCTCAATACTTGTCAGACGTGTGGCGATAACGACCGTAATTTTGCGTTCGTTAACGCTCTGCCTACCCCGCAAGGGATAAAGGCGTGATTTGTGTATGTGTGATTTGTGTTCAAACAACCAGCCCAATCAGACTGGGCTTAGGAATTGTTCTGGGAAGAACGGATTGGACTGATTGCGGTAGCAGTAATGGAGAAGTTCTAGAATCTTTTTAAACTTAAAACACTCTGACATATCATTAAGTTTTCTGTGAGAGCTGTTATTGATATCTATTTTAGCAAAACAGCAAAGGTAGGTTTGAATTTTGGTTTATTATAATTTTTACAAAGATTACATTATGAAAAAAAGGTTAATTAAAAAGTATAAATGCACTTTACAAAATAATGTATTAGGATAAATATTGATAAAACTTTACAATTATCTTGTTATCCCTGCCTCGCCCGATTTTTTTTTAAGATTTCTAGTGCACCTCTCTGTAAAGAAACAATATCATGTGAGCGAATTACCACTTAATAAGCCGTTACATTTCTTTGAGCTATCAAAAGACATTTTTAACTCAAGTTATATTTTTAATGTAAAATGCAAAAAGTATTCAAAAAACATTTTCTTGGATGTGGTACAGCCATTGAAATTTCTGGTATGAGCAGGTAGGTACTAGGTAGGTATATATTCAACTTCACAATTGGTAAGTACACAGGTGGAAGGCGTGGAACACACTTTACACACGACGGATCGCAAAAATATCGCAGCGGTCTGTCAGATCCATATTAGAAATGTCAATCCCCATACGAAAACCGCTCAACCGCTGTTGTCGCAGTGCTATCGCAGTGTCAACCGTCGAGTGCGGTTTTAGTATGGGGAGTGACGTTTCTAGTATGCATCTGACAGACTGCTGCGATATTTTTGCGCTCCGTCGTGGGTCAATTATGTTCCTCGCCGAAGGTGTCGAGTAATCGTCGTACGAATTTGAAATTCCCATTGGGAAAGCTATTCTGTCAATCACGTTAAATAAAGGACGTTTGTTCATACCGGGGGACTTTTACGGGCCACAGGTGCGGGATCAGGCCCAGGGGCTGCCTGCACCCCGGCAAATACCACCACCATCGCCACCAGCGCCAGCACTACACTCCAGAAGTTCATGATGATTTATACCACTGTATACTTCGACGAGACTACACAAGAGATGCAAAGCTGATAATGGTGCCCGACAGACTATTGCGTCTCTTTTTATACTTACCAGCCAATAAAAGCAAATTGTCCTTATAGATATACATACTAAATTATAAAATGTTATTGAGGAAATCTTTAATATTAACCAGTTTTGCTTATTGATGGGAATCAGAACGTCGTATGGAAATACCATACGATCGGCGGATCGCACATTTAACGTACGACGGAGCGCTAGAAAACCGCAGCGGTCTGTCAGGTTCATACTAGGAATGTCAATCCCATACTAAAACCAGTACGTACGTTAGTATATTAGTTTTTCTCTGTGCTAAAACCTAAAACAGCTCAACCGCTGTCGACGCAGCGCTAGCGCAGCTCGTTCGTCGAATGCGGTTTTTGTATGGTGAGTGCCGTTTCTAGTATGAATCTGACAGACCACTACGATGTTTTACCGCTCCGTCGTGCATTAAGTGGGCGATCCACCGGTAAGAGATTCGATAAGTGTCAGTTATGAATTGATTATCCTCCATACCCAGCAAAAAGGTTTGATAAAACTTATTGAACCTTACGAAGTGAATAATTCAGTTTGAAACTTTAGTTTTCGCTCGAGGCATAAAATGGTTGTAGGTACTAACTTTTCTTTGAAAGTAAACGGGTAAAGTTAGTGAGCGCAACTGTACCTACCTGAATAGTCTCTTTGATAGAACACTGAATGCATTCATTGAAAATTTTAAAGTTTGACTAAAAAATAATAATAAAATCCTGGGAAGTGGAAAACATGCTGGTCCAAGAATCGTAACATAAATAAAAAAAAAACCTCAAATGGTAATACCGAGTTGCGGTCGTAAATATTGTGAATGTTATATTCGGGATATTGGTTAAAAAGAAAAATATGACAATCTGGCGTGAGTGAAACAAAAGAATATTATTGCATATTTTTTTGTAGTTACTGTGGATTGCTCAAAGCTATGTCATAACAAAGAATACTATTAGAACTTTTATTGATGTAGGTAGGTAATTATACGTAATGAAATGGCACAGGAATTAGTAGAGTAGCAAGTACAAAATTTTCTTTGCCTATTTGTTAATGTTTTTATCGTATGGCATTTACTTCATAGTTTTATAGTTTTAGCTGGTATAAATGCTTATATTCTTTTTTTGAAAGTAGTATATAATATACGTAGAAACACCCAAACTAGACACCAATAGTTGAAAACTTAGTTGACATACATTTGTGTCCTGTGGTGATCGAACCCACGAACCTAGGCGTAGAAGGCTGGGGTATCCGCCACGCTATTGGGACAACTAAATGTGTCTAGAATAACCAGTTTAAATAAATATCCGCGTAGCTCAAATTTTCCACATTGTACGGACTGATTTGGGTTATTTATTTAGCTGAATAATCCTCGTTAGTAAAAAAATGTATTTATTTACTGTAGGTTAGGGTAAAATTGAGCTCTATTGGATTACTTTATTTGCACGACGTTGGCATAAAATCAACACCGCACTTCAAAATAGGTAAGTAATAATAATAAATATAGGGTGTAAAAATATTAGCTGCAAATATTTTAGGGGTGAATCAGCCCATGAAACTGAACAACTTTTTCCAAAAAACATAGGTCCAAATATGAAAAAAAATTGGACCTCCCATACAAAGCTACCTAGGTCCAAATATTTTTTTCATATTTCGACCTATGTTCCTTTGGGAAAATTGTTCATTTTCATGGGCTGGTCCCATACAAAATTACCGACCGACCAAGGCAATTTGTATAGGAGGTCAAAAAAAAATTCTCATATTTTGACCTGTGTTTCTTGGGGAACGTTGTTCAGTTTCATAGGATGATTCACCCATTAAGATATTTGCACCTAATATTTTTACACCTTATATAGGTAGGTAATTCATAGTTAAATAGATCGAATAGCCAATCGTAATGTATTACATACCTATTCTATCTAATGTTTCACAGTATCTACAGGATGAACGTCGGGTTAGGGTATTTGTAACGAGCGAAAATGCCTTATGCCAAGACAAACCTTTTCGGGTTTAGTGACGTCTTTTAATGTTTTTGTATTTATGTCGTGAAAACAAAATAAATAGTAAAAAAACATAGTCCGGACAAGAAGACCCAAACCATAAATCACTAATACTTACATAATGTCCTAAAGGACCCAAACTAGATGGCCCAAAATAAGCGGAAATTTTGCAAGCAATTACACACGGGCAAGGTTTCTTGAGGGTTTTATTTTACGCACCATGGAGCGTTTGTGAAGCTATGACGTGCATGGTAAATGGCAACTAATACATGTTTTATGATATTAAGCCATTGATATGAAATTATCTACGCACTGGATAGGTTGTCCCATACATACAGCTAGTTTTGCGACCCTAATTGAAGCGCCACCTACGAGAGTACCGCGTACTTTCGTATCTGCTTTCCTTGACTGCCAGCGCTACAGTGGCAACTTCGGAACTAAATTATTAAGTTCCGGGTACTTTCGTATCTGCTTTCTTTGACTGCCAGCGCCAAAATCGTGATGTCCATTGAGTGCCACCAGTATTGTAGCAACAACTAACTAGTCTAAAGCTAATTTCAGGTCAGAGTATTAGGCACAAAACTAATGCTTTTGGTTAGGTTGTTTCCGAATCATTCAGACCGCAAAATAATGAGCAGTTTTAATCTGATGCCGGCTTAAAACATCGTCATATAACATCAATTCTGTGGGTGGCTTCAAAAACGATGGATAATTCCATCCAAGATTGGACAGGAACATTCCCCTGAGTGCAACTTCTGGCACTGCGCTCACCAATTCGCCTTGCAAGAGAGATGAGTTACGGCAGTATCTCAGTATGACCAGCTGTGATGTAATGTAATGTAAGTACCTACTTACAAATACATTTTATAAATCCTTCTGGCAACAACGTACAAAGCTTCTTAATGATGATGTAAGCCCCGAACAAGCTTATCCCATGCCCTTTTTAATAAGGCCTAATTTAAATTAACATTATTCTATTACGTGGTGTCTATTTTGAAACAGTTATTATATTGGCTAGGCTTAACCCTTATGTTTACGTGAGGTCGTCCTTACGAGATAATAGTTATCAGTTTGATGTTTTAATTAAGTAGGCAGTTTTACAACATGTAAAAAATTAATTTAGGTAGGTATATCTTCGTTTTTCCATATAGGTTCCTACTGATAAAACTGATTATGATATCTATATAGAGTGAGGACATTAAGTAATGCTTTAAACCACAAATTCGGTAATTACAAGGACAACTATAAAATATGAAAGTTATATTGGGAAAACTATTGTCAAAATACTTCTAACCCCACTCATTGTTTTTAAAAAATTTCACAATTTGGATTTTTAAGCAGAAAATAAATGTAAATTATTGTTTTGACACCATCCAAAATAGAGACTAGTGACGTCATAATTCTTTATTTCCGTACAAAATGGCGTTTTAAAAATTAGTACATTTGACCTGTCGGTCAAGTAGCGGATACTACAGGTAGATAAAAATCGTAAAAATATTATATTTTATCGTAAGTAGTCACTTGATATTGATGTTTATTGTACTCCAGATTAGAATAGCGTCACCCGCTTTCTACACGTGGGTGTCGTAAAAGGCGACTAGGGGATGATTCCCGCCTGGCTAACATGCGTACCATGATATATTATTTCGTTTCATATGCACACAATTTCACTGCGGAAGAATGCGTTACTTATGCTCTGTGAAGTTAGCCGCAGAAGACATATTGCGGTGACAAAATTTTACCGTGGCACGCATGTTAGCCATGCAGGGCATGGGCAGCATTGTCCTTTGCGAATATCTACAACAGCTTGCACTGCGCTCGCTAACCAGCCTGCCAAGGGGGGAAAGGCAACAATCCCAACTGGGGGAGTTCTATGTCCGCCAGTGGACTATTGTGGATAGTATTTGGTGCTTTGATAGCGGATAAACGCAAATTCGGCCGCAAAGAAAGAATCCATATAGTGTTACAATGTGTTACCTCATCGATAAAGCACCACAGCAGCTGTTTGAAGCCAGTTCACTGACACTAAAACTAATTATATTTCTTTTATTATCGAAAAACCATCAAATTTGAATAACAACGTTCCAAAATTAGCGATAAAATGTTACCTAACATCTTTTTTAATTGGTACTTATAAAAACCGGATTCTATAAATGTAGCTCCAAAATAAGGCAAAGTATTATTAAATTTCTGTACACTGTAAAGTGAAGCCGAAATACGAGAACCATGAAGATTGTACCGAACTTGGTATTCCTGGTAGTTCTCATCGCTGCCACCATGTCCACTGGAACATGCATGGTTGCAAAGGCTGTGAAGAACCAAGGAAACTGGCCACCTAAAGCTTAGCTCCATGATTTTGCAGTAAATCAATTTGATAATCGGTTTATTTTTTATTTTTTACTAATAATATTTTATTACAAAGAGTGGTTTAATTTGTATAGGTTGTAGGTATGGGTATCTATGTGGGTAGTTAAGTACTTATTCCTTTCTCACACTTCACACACAACCGAGCGCTAGGTTGACGCAGCGTTGTTGGGATCCGTGTCAACAGCGATTTTAGTATGGGAATTGACGTTTGTATTATGGAACTAACAAATCTAGTATAGATCTGACGGATCGCTACGTTATGGATGCGTTATTTTAGGGTTTTTTTGTGCGTTAAGTGAAAGAAAGGCTTCAATAATAAAAACAACAATAATAACACAAAACAAAAATATTTTTTACAAACAGGTGTTTGAACCCGATGAAAACAAGGAAAACAATGTATATAAGCATACATTCCGTTTTGAATCATTACTTTTCGTGTTCTAATAATGTGCCCTTTTGCGTAACATAATATTGCTTCTAGATGATGGGTATGATACTCGTAAGTTAACAGGATAAATGTGATGCCTGTCAAAAGGATGGTTTATTTTTATTAGTTTCCTCATATAAACAGGTAAAGATGGTAAATTTCATTCGCAGCAGGAAAGATCTCGCAATAAATAGACAGGTTTATAATTTAACCACAGTTTAACACACCTGCATTGGTTTAGAATGTTTGAATATGGCATTAAACATTTTCCGCTTTAGTCTGTCATATTTCATACAATTTAAACTGCGCAATTGAACTGCGCAGATATAGTGCCGAATGCATATTCGCATACGAAGTTGCATATTATAATAGGAAATTGGTTAGTATACGATGACGTAACTACCTATTTGATGTATTAGGTAGGTAAGCTGATTGACAGAAATACAAATTGACCTAGTTAATATTAGGCGGATCGTACACTTGACGCATGGCGGGGCGCAAAAATATCGCAGCGATCTGTCAGACCCAAAGTTGATATTTATCACTTTGTGAATGTGTTCCCAGTCTGGTTAGGACATTGCGGGCTGAACCACCCGATTGTCCGTAAGTAAGATGGTTCCGTGTTTCGGATGACACGTTAAGCCGTAGGTCCCGGTTGCTGTCTATGATCACTTAGACGGCGGTCGTTACACAACCATGTCAGAAGCCTGCTACTTGTAGTAGGCGGTTGAAAAATTCTGACACTAGGGTTCATCGGGTCGTTGGATGACTCGGTGTCCCACACGAAAAGAAGAAGAAGAAGAAGAAGAAGTCAGACCCATACTAGAAACGTAAATCCCCATACTAACACAATCGCTGTTGACGCAGCACTATCGCAATGTCGTCCGTCGAGTGCGGTTTTAGTATGAGGAGTGACGTTTCTAGTATTGGCCTGACAGACCGCTGCGATATTCCTGCGCTCCCTCGTGCGTCATATATGCGATCCGCCTTACGTAGGTATCTAAATAAATTTTGTTACTCTCTCTTTTTGTATGGGACACCGAGTCGTCGACCAATGAACCCTAGTGTCTTGCTTGTTTTGTTTGATTGTTACTAAAACTCTTTCCTTATACTGAACTTACAACTCGTATTATTAAATGGAATAGGGTATCTCTCTCACATTCGCATTCGAGACCGAGGCCATAGATGTGAAAGTTAGCCGTTGCTATCGGCATAAATTCTCAACAGTATTAAGATATTAATATCTTGGAATCCATATTGGTAGTTTCTCTTCGAATAACATTTGATATTGCTATTCGATTAGTTTATATAGTAATAATTACTAAAATTTATTGATATTCAAAAAGATTCTTACGGCGATCAGGAATTGTTTTATATACCGGCCTAGTTACATGGGCCATGCAAGATAACAAGAAACACATTGTTTTGCTTTTTTAATGGCTTTTGTGTTTTTGGCCCCGAGGCCTACGCCGCGCTGGAGGGCTTGGTGGTAAGCGCTCACCCGGAAAAACAACCAGCCTAATCACGCACGCCCTTTGGGCGAGACTGGGCTTAGGAGTTGTTCTGGGAAGAACGGATCGGACTAATTGATGTTTTGCTGTGAGTTAGGTGGGGCTGTTTATTTATCTATCGAAAATTTAGTACAAAATAAAGTATCGTAATAGAAATTCTGTTTTTAAATTTAATGGGACTGCGAAAGTTTAATTTTGAAAAGTTTAATTAAAGTCTACTTTTATTGCATTAGTGCGTACGTAGCTAAGCTACAGTTACACTCTACCTAATCGTTTTACAAAGAGTTTTTGCGACTTAACTTTAACCAGGATATTATGACGTTGTTGAAGATGTTCCAACTCAGACATGTATAAAGAACCGCTACATAAAAAGCTACATAAAAGTTAGGTATCGCAAATTTTAAAAGTAAAATTTGTAGTAGCAAATACAGTAAAATTCGCGATACCTACCCAGCCAGTGCCCAAAACTACAACGCATTGTTCGTGACATTTTGACACCACCGCTCCGCGATAGGTATGCAAATTGAAAACCTCTGATAAAGTATTAGTATGTTGGAAAGGTTTCAGTTTGGTTTACCTACATGAAGTTCTCGGAACTTTGTCACAAACAGTTTTTATTGCAACACTGTGTTTGGAGTTTTGTACCTCCGACAAAGCCAAATTGACATTTGCCTCGCTGTGGGAGGCGAAAAGTGGGTGATGCTAGTAGAAACTGTCATTTGTGGCTAAGCTGCCAGGTGCCGCAATAAGGGCCGGACATACATACATACATAAATCACGCCTCTGGGCTGGAACAAGTGCAAATATACTTCTCATCAAAACATCCGGGATATCTTGCAAGATCATGTTTCGTTAAAATGAATGTCGGATATCGAATAAATAAAATAAAATAAAATGAAGTTTATAAATTTTAATTAAAATTTCCTAAATACTAAATAGTTTTTATAGGCTTCGTGTTTTACCAATTTGTTAAAACGAAAGTGTCTCTATTACTCTGATGAGGAGTGTATATTATCGTATATTTAGAATGACATTTACTAATAAAAAAGGAACTGACTTCAATGAACGTTTAAAAGTGCGTAGGTACCTCCATTTTTTTTTCATTGAATATATACCAAAAAACTTCTCCTAAGTCTGATTTCTGAAAACAGCATCAAAAATGATTCAGCCGAACGCGAAATAATCGCGGACAAACGTACATAAATACATACATATCTACAAGTCAAACTGCGAAACTCCTTTTTTTTAAGTCGGTTAAGTCCTTGCTATGGTTTCTTGTAAAGCTGTAGCTGGACCGCCCACGTCGACGTCAGCCGTCGCCACCCGTCACCGCCTGCCGTCTACGAGTCAAAGGTGGCAGTCGACTACAGATGTAGACGGCTACAGTTGCAGCATGCCGCATCGCCAGCTGCCGCAGACGCTTTGAGTAGCCTAAGGCGGCGCAGCGGTCTGTCAGATCCATACTAGAAACTTAGTGGAGTTTCTACATACTAAAACCGCTCGACCGCTTTCGACGTAGCGCTAGCGCAGCGTCGTCCGTCAAGTGTGGTTTTAGTATTGGTGTCCCACACGAAAAGAAGAAGTATTGGTGTGACGTTTCTAGTAAGGATCTGATAGACACACTTGACGGACGATGCTGCACTAGCGCTACGTCGACAGCGATCCAGAGGTTTTCGTATGGGGTGTGACGTTTCCAGTATGGATCTGACAGGCGCATACGTTACCGCCGCCTTATTTTTGTGCTGAATTGTGGGAAAGGCCTTCCTTAGGACGGCACCGCGTTGACGTCAGCTGTCGTGAGTCTACGACAGTCGACTACAGATGTCGACGGGTGCAGTTGCAGCATGCCGCTTAGCCAACTGCCACCGACGCTTTAAGTAGCCTAACTGGAACTTACAATGGCGAAGATTGCACAAAAGTCTTCAATTTCTCATACTATAAGCAGTTTCGACGCTAAGTTAATTTCAAAGTTCCAGATGAAGTTAGTAGAACAATTGTTTCCTGAGCTGAATTCACGGCGTAAAATATGAGTAAGACCTAGATAAAGTTGGCCAGTGATATAAGTATTTGGGTGAGTACCTACTTTTTAAGTTTACGATATTTATGTTCAACATTTTTTTAATGTATTAGCTACTTAACCGCTTTTTTATAGGTAATTTGTTATTTGTGAAGGACCTAACTAGTTACGTTTTATATTTGGTACCGAAATGAATACGAAAGTACCTATACCATATTAATTCTCATCTTAATAATAATCATACTTGCTCGTATTACAATTTAATATATTCCTTGTACAGCCAAAGAGGCAGTGCCTCATAATTATAACTGAGTAATACTGAAGTCTTCATTTTGATGAAATGACAAAAAGAAAAGCAAAGAAAGGCTGTTACGAGATGTTCCTTTGATGATGATCCTTTCGAATATTATTTAGAAGCTTCTCCATAGAAATGTATTAATATAACTTTCTTCAACCTGAAATAACGTGTTTAAATTTTCCACTTTTCCACCAGAGCTAAATTATAGCCCTCATAGTAAAATAAAACCTAGTACACTGATAATATAACTCTATTATATTGTTTTTTAAAGTAAGGTGATGTTCACACGCGCCGTAAGTTATTGCAGTAGTTTGATAGTCCAGTGGTAGTGACAAAAGGTACCAAATGACATTCGTGCAATACATAGTGTGGCATCGCATGTGAGCGTACAATCACTGCTTATATAGGGCGTTAGGCAACTTACTGCGTTCCTTTTAACCACTGCATTGTAACTGTAACTGCATTATAAGCGTAACTTGGGTTGTTAGACGACTTCGTGTCCCACAGGAAAAGGGAAGAGAGAAAGACCTTAACTATAAAGTATATTTATAAAAAGTTTAAACAACCTTAACATATTTCCTTTTATCTATAGAACGCGTGGTTTAAAGGAACGCGGCGGGTCTTTGAATCGCGGCGGGTCATTGTCCCATACGAAATAGAAAGAAGAAGAAATGCGCTTTTTTTCTTACATCGGTAGATTTATATGCAGTTTTATACAACTCATTTTGTCAATTATATCGGACCGGCAACCTCAGCAATGTCAATATCACCTAAAGAATGCACCCAAGGGTATGCAACTAAGAATGCATGCTATTTTATTCAAAGCTGCTTGCATAAGCGCAGCGCAGCCTGGATTTACCTCATCTCCAAGGGAAATATACGTACAAACGATAAAATATAGTCAAGATTTTTTCTAGATTTAATATTTTAGGGATATATTTTCATTATACGAAATATGCATGACAACAAGTGTGCCAGTGAATTACCTACCTATTTTTGTGTTTTTTTTTCGTGCGAATGTTTACAAACACTATTTTTGGTATCATTAAGTAATAATTTTCAATTTTGGAATTTTCAAGCTTCGAAGATCTTTAGATGCGTAGGTGAACAACAAAATAATTGCTAGGAATTTTTCTTTTATGATCCAAGGCCTTGTTCCTAGAAATGAACGTAGATACTTTCGCAAAAGATGCCACGGGGCATAATCTCTGAAATCCGAGTGTCTTGATAACATTGAGCTCTTTGTCAAACGACTCAGCAATAATGCGATCGAGTAACAACCTTCTCTACTCTACTCTAGTATTTGGCTGGAAATATATGAGCGGAAATATTTGAGGTTTGTTTCAGTAAATTTAAGTATCACGATTGTGGCAGGTTGTCAGCCTGTCGTCTAAAAAGCAATGGACATGAAAACCTCTAACCTTAAAGTCTATGTACATGTATTGTCATGCCATCCACCCGTCAGGAGTATCAATCAACTCGCACACAAATTTCCATTGACGTGGCCACTCTTTGAAGCCTGGAGGAGGAAGGAGAAGTTATTAGCACTTTAGTATTTAATCCGTTGTCAAAATGACGCACTTTTATGGATTCCAGATATTTCACCACGCTCTTCAGACTTCTTCGTTTAGGTCTTCAACCGGAAGAGATAGCCACGATTTTAGATGATATGAAGGTTACTGCATTTGTTTCAGCAATTTTAATTACGTATACGCTTGATGTTTACTTACGCTAGTGTAATCCGTGTGATATTTGTACAGGGTGGCCCACTAGTGATGGAGCAGTTCCCAGAACAAAACAGTTCGCAGAATTTCAAATTAATTGTTTGCATATAGGTAGCGCTTTCGCTGAGATAGTGTCGGGCGCGTAGCTATTGACAGCAACGCTGGTTGTGACACTATGTAAGCGAATGAAGTTTAATAAATCTCATATCTTCAAAATTTTTGCGACTAACGACTTGATAGATCTTTTAAACAAAAAATATCTTCGAAAAAGTTTTTTACGTCCATTCCATCACTATTTTCCAACAGGATTATTATCTGCCTACCTAATGATGGGAATTGAGAAATAGTTACATTGTCTCTTCATAGAGTAGTTACATACATAAACATATCACGTCTTTACCCCTCGCGAGGTAGGCATACGGTGTTACGGCCATAAGAATACGGTCGCTACCGCCACGTCTGACAAATATTGAGGACCCTTTCAGATGACTCGTGTATCACTACAATGACCTGTCGCCTAAAATTGTGCGAAGTTGTGTGAAATAGGGTGATGCTAGTATAAAACGGCATCACACGGCATAGTGTATTTTATCGCGTGAAGAATCACTCTTGAAAATGACAATGATGGATGCTCTAAAAACGTTACAATAGTGTTTGGCTTTCCGCGCTGTCATCACGTCACCCAAGGTGAAGTAAACAAGTGTAATAAATTGCCCCAATCCCCAAACCACTATCTCCACAGTCTCATTTTTTTTTCAGTGAAGCAGTTGTCATTATCAGAGTTGGTGAAGATTAAAGCAAATTAAAATTTATAAGGGTTTCGAAACGAAACGTTGAGTCGTTTCTACAAATGTGATAAAATTAACCCATCTCTTAATAATTACACGTATATTTTTTTATACATAAGATAAAAACAGGAACCCAATAAAAAGACCGGTTTAGCAGCTTGCACAGTCATTATTCAGACTAATATTGTTTGGTGACAATGCAAAAAACAGTCCGTCGGGGCAAATACGTTAGGTGACACAAACATCGGTGGTAAGAAATGAGTAAAGAAATTTCTTTGTGGAAAGCTCGAACAAGATTCTAACGAACCCGCATAGGTACCTTTTCAAATGATGCTATCGGCTGGCAAATCCAAGTCAGCAATCCTATTATCTACTTGGCAGGCCAATATGAGGGTAGCACGTAAGTACTACATCTTAGTGTTTTTGTAGTAATTAGAACAAGGCGCCCCGAGCGCCATCTCTCTTATTTGCAGGGGTCAGAAAATCGTTGGTCATTACATGTCCAAACTTGAGAAAGTTTTAATTAAAAATTGTAGTTAATAAATTTTTTACTGAATATTCTTAACCGATAATTTGGAAATTGCTTTATGACAAAATACCATACAATAAGATATAAATATAACCTTTTTTGCTATTTTAAAAGGTTGGTTTATTTTTTCATCACATTATTTTAAATTCAGCATGACAGTTCTGAAATTCAGATTAATATAAATTAATGAATGAATTAATTAATGTTCATTTATTAATATTGGGGTGTTTTGGGACCGCGGCCCTGTAATGTCGCCGCTATTCCGACCTCAGCTATAATTGGAACCTTCCTTTTACTTTGGATGTCTATGTTTAAAACCATATGTCTAAATGTCCACTGAAACCTTATATGTATGTACGTTACATTAAGAATATGCATAATAACAATAACATACTGAAAATTTTAAAACCTAGGAAAAATTTCATCTGTTTCCGATATTCTACAAAAAGAGAAACCATGATTGATTTCATCGCAAATATGAACATCCTGACGCAGCAGTTTCTAAAGGGCGGAAGATCAGCAAGCTAAGCTGCACATAGATAGATAGATATTACGCCAACTTTCATACGATAAAACTGGTGTAATTTCTTCGGAAGCCATATTGGTTTTTTGTTGGTACAATTTAAGGTATTTGTAATTTTGACATTATTTTACCTAAAATTTAAAAACAAAAATGTGGATATAGAAAGAAATGCGGATAGTAGAGTAGGTACTGCACTGACTGAAGTACAAAGCAAGCGAGCTCGAGGTTATTATAAGATTACTAGTGGAATGTTCAGTCTCTCCGTGCCACTCATGAACAATCATAATTTAAGGTACCTACCTAGCGTTTTTTTGAGACTGTTTTGTGTTCTTCAGCAATAATTAAGTACCTATTTCTTTTCTCATTCACTAAACGCGCATTCATTATTTTTATCCGGCTTGCAATAAGCTCGTAACAGTTAGGTACCAACTGTTGGTAACTGAACTTTTCATAAGTTACGATCACCGACTATACATTCGTTATTTACGTGTGTGCATGTCACGTTCGCATGATCAATCCACATTCACGTGCTAGAGTAGCCTACGCAGCTATGATACCTGCTTCTTGCAAAGAGACGAGATATCACAAAATGTGGGTATACGGCTACGGTAGTGCGACAGCATCTTTCGACCAATATTATATTGGTCGAAGACAGCATCACGATTGAAAAAACTGAATTGACGATCGAAATGTCCCTCTACGGGTAATAAGTACCTACACGTGGTCGTTTTCGAAAGGCTATAAAATAAAAGAAGTTTAATTCAAAGACTGGGTAAACCTATATAAATTTTTAGAAAACTCTTGGTTTATAGATGAAATTGCACTATGCCTACTACAAGTTACTACATGATGGCTGTTCTCTGGAGCAATAAAATTTAATATGAGCAGTGAACACATAATTGCTCTGTTGGCGTGGGCATGACATTTGGTTCTGATTAACATTTCAGACAACAGGCATGTTGACGGGCAGGTCAAATTAATGAGCTACTTTTTAAAAAGATATTTTGTATGAAAATACGATTAGATGACGTCATATCTCTCTAGTTTAGATGGTGTCATAGCACTTACTTTTATATTATTTTAGTGTTTATTAACACTTTCAGGGACTGTAAGGCCATTTACGTGATTTCTTAAACTTACACTATGACACAACGCCTATTTACGGTACAAAATTTGAGAATGTGTTTGCTACTACGTAAATAAACGTGCGGTTTCTCTAAAGTTAATAAGAAGGGCTAAGGGTACTGTCACAGCATAAACAATTTCATAGAAGTACCGTCGCAACTAAAGATTTTTTTGCCGACGAATGTGTGGCCTTACACACACATGTAATTTTTTGCGTAGTATTTGTGTTGTCGAACCACGATCATAGCCGGCGCGTTCCGAAGGGCTGAGTTCGGACAGTGGTGCTCAGTGTCACGTCTAGGAGGACGCACGCTCGCGGCTGCGCAATTTTACCACGCGGTATCTGAGGTTAGTATTTGATTCAATTTTGTGTTTTATTGCTTTCTTGGTATAAAACTATGCTATGCTTGGTATTTGAAAATGATTCTTTGATAATTCGATCTATTTTACTTTGAAATCGTAATATTCTTGTTAGCGAAACTATAGCGAAATTGTATTTTGTTTTGAAGTACCTACTTACTTACTTTATATTTTATCAATTTGTAACTCAATTTTGGCCATGACGCTTGAGGCTGCTTGCTATAATAGTTATCTATTGCTTTACAGATGGCTTCTAGAAGGAAAAGACAGCGAAAAAGTGGCCAAAGCGGCAAACCGTCGCCTTTGTTTACAGAGGAGGATTCTGATAACAGTCATGACCCGTACTCGGACGTTGAAGGCGAAACTTTCAGTTCTAATCGTAAAACTGAACAACTTTTCTTAGTACCGTATTTACGAAAAACGAAAAAAAAATCAGCTCATAAAAATTTTGAACATTTTTGTATGAGAGATCTAAAATTCTTTTTCGTATTTCGGGAAAAATGGTACTAAAAAAAGTTATTCAGTTGCACGTTTAGAACTCACCCTGAAAGTTTGTCCAGTCGATTCACAAACACCCTGTATATTATGTTATCATTCAAAGTTATTATTAAGTTGCTATACTTAAGTTTTTTTGTTTGCTAAGAAGATGACTCATTTTGTTTCTAATTTTGGATATAATAAATAATAATAATAGATAGACATATTTTAAAGGTCAATGCAGTCTGTATAACTGAACAAATATTTCCAAGGAAATATAAAAAAGAATTGTATTTTTTGAAAGTTCAATTTCACTGTCTGTATCGACCTTCAAAATATTTTAAGATTTTTTGTACTTAATGACATACCTAAGTACAATAATTATAGCTTTGTAAAACTGTGATTTTATAAAAACTATAATGTTCCTACTTAGATCTAGAAATTGTTTTGACTCAAGACACTTGTACCTATAACACAAAGACTGTATCTAATTAAAAGTTAATTATAAACTTTACCCAAATGAAAGTAGGTATAGTGTAAAAATATACAATATTTGATTCTACTAAATTGAGTTTCATTGTTTTCTCCAAAAGCACGCGTATAATCGTGACGTAATGAGGTGTAATGTCATATTTGCGAAGTAGTTCTCGTATATTCCAACGCAGCACATCTATGTACGCTGACGTACAAAGACGTAGTGTCATAACTCTATTTGTCATTTTCATCAAATGTCTGTACACCATGACAGATCGCCTTTTTACGTTAAACGCAATAAGGCGAACTGTCTAATATTCAGTACAATTTGAGATTCTGCACGACAGCACGCCTATTTACGTTCGCGTACTAAGACGTTGTGCCAAAACAATACGAAAAGTACATGATCGTATACGGCAGTACGCCTATTTACGTGTCACGTACATGGGCGTGGTGTCAATAGTGTCAATACTGCAGAGTAAGCATGTGATATCTAAAAGACAGCACGCCTACGTACAGAGACGTACTGCCATATTGTTAGCCATAGCTTCTATTACTATGTAACACTACGTTTAAAGACGTGGTTTTAATTTGTATGGAAAAAAGTAGTGTCAAATTCGGTACTTGATCCAGTAAATACTGTCCTTGAAAGTGTTAATTCAAGCTTTGGATATTTCGAAAAACTATAAATGGAGTATTGTAATACTACAATACTTGTTTTTTTGGACAATAGTTTTAAGCGTAAAATCTTTGTATTTTATTAATGACTCAGTCATCTAACGACCTGTTGTTGATTCTAGGCATTATCTTGGGTAGTTTTAGTTTTACAAAAAATAAAATATTGACACTTGAAGATTACTGCAGATGCTGCAATAAGAATCAGGTAAGTAATGTGTAGTGTATTATTCACATATTCATGTTAATAATGCCACTTGCATTCAAATGTCAGATACCTCTAAGTATCAACATTAATTTATTTGTAACTATTGTACCTGCATACATACATTCATAAGAATTTTCATGCACGCTACTGTAATTATTATATTATCATTTAATTTTAACAAAATGAACGCGGCAATTTAAACAAATATTAACATGATTCGATAAATATTATTACTGTTTTGTTTCCGGAGTATAGTGAAAACACAACAAAATGGACACGTTTTAAATAATTTCCGTATTCATCGAGACTCGGCGTTCTGATTTCAATTTACGTATAGATCGGTCTGGTCTAGTGTGTGCAATACAGTGTTGAATATACCACACAGACCTATATTATCTACGCACTGGACATGATGCTGCTCTACAACATGTTTGTGGGTAATTGAAAATCGCTATTTTAACGCTGGCAGACAAGGACAGCAAATACAAGACGCTTCAAAGTTATACACAAAACTAGCTGTCACTTGTATGGGACAGCATATCCAGTGCGTAGATAATATAGATCATTGGTATGCCACTACCAAGATACCACATCGTCATTTATTTGACAAAACTAGAGGCCCGCCCAGCGGTTGTTCCTGCTGCTTATTGTAACGTATTCCTTTGTGTATTATAAAGCTTTCCTCTTGAATCACTTTATCTAGTTAAAACGCAACAGTATCCAATAATTTGTGCATGAAAGAGTAACGCAAAAAATGACTCCATTTTATAGGTACAATGTCTTAATGGTCTATCATGCAAGCGACCTTGCTCCGCACGTATCGACTCGTTCCTGTGGAGTCAGCCAGGATGGCCGAGAAGGTTACGCAAGTCCTGGGCAGCCCTGCGTTTTCCATAATTGCGTCCCAGGTCTTTGGATATTCCTATCCAAAGACCTGGGACGCAATTATGAGAATTTAGAAAAAAGAAAGAAATTAGTTAATTATTAAAGAAAGAAAGCAATTACTTTGAGAAGTCTCAGGCACTGATTAAATCGTCTGTCACAGACGTATGAGGCCAATGATGATAATGTATTGACACTGTTTAATTAATATGGATTTGTTCGAGACAAATCGGCGAATTGCTCCGAAACCCAGATAAGTATAATTTTTATATACCTAACTAGATATTTCAGAAAAGAATTTGCTTAAAACTACTTACTTACTTCTCAAAAGGGTACCTACCTTAGGTAGGCTATAATAACATTGGCGGCGAGTCTCAAGAGGCCCTTACAGCTGAATTATTTTGATGAAAGTCGAATAGCTTCGTGTTTTGGCCCGAAAGACGTTTAATAAATTGAAAGATGGTCTCATATACTTGGCAATTCTAGTTATTTTCGTTTATAGCGGGGAGAATGATTGCCGTGTGGTGCCGGGTTAGAATAGCATCACCCCATTTCTGCCCTTGGGTGTCGTAAAAGGCGACAAAGGGATGAATCCAGAGAACGGGCAGCAGCATTCCCTGTGAATATTTACAATATCTTGCACTGCGCTCGCCAATCCGCCTGCCAAACGTAGTGAGTATGGCAATACCCCCCTATTGGGGGAGGCCCATGTCGAGCAGTGGATTGTTGTGGCTGTAGAAGTAGAAGTATAGCGGGAAGGGGAGGAATTATTCGTTATCATAACTGTTGAGGGCCTTCCATAAAAAAGATGCACACGTGTCTATTCTCAAAGTTTTCTTTTATGTAGATTTTTTTTGTACCTCATATACAAGACTCAGTCGGCTGGTACATTTTGTATAGGAGGCCCAAAATTTTTTTCACATTTCGTCCTATGTCCCTTGGGGAGACTTGTTCAGCTTCATGGCCTAGTTCGACCCTTGAACGGAAGTTAGTACCTTTCCTAACACCCTGTATAAACTATACTAAGCAACTTCCGGCTCAGTGACCCGTAATCCCCGTAATGTGTCACGAGTTCATGACTCTTAGATCTCTATTGTTCACTACAAAGATACCGTTAATTACTACAAGGAACAATCTAAGATTAAATTAGATTTCGCATCAGCAACCTGAAGCATTGGAGTATAATGTATAACCACAGACAACAGATGTCATGCGTGCGCCGTAGCGAGTGCCGCAAAAGTCATATTAAAATTTGCTCTGTGTGTATAACGTATTAGAACACAGTGCGATCAAAAGTCAGAGCTGCAGCAACCGAGAGGGTGTGGGACGCGGGGAGGACGCGCGTTTGAATGAAACATAGGCGAATCGCACACTTAACGCACGACGGACCGCTAAAATATCGCAGCGGTCTGTCAAATCCATTCTAGATATGTCAATTCGCATACTAAAATCGCACTCGACGTACGACGCTGCGATAGCGCTGCGTCTAGTGCGGTTGAGCGGTTTTGGTTGAACGGAACGGGCTATCCCCGTAGAAAAAATTGTTCAGTTTCATGGTCTGATCACGCCTGCAAAGTTTTCGTTACACCGTCTCTTACACCCTGTATAATATAGTATCACTCTATTTAATAAACAAAGCCTACGCTGTCAAGAGCTAGCAAGCAACTGAGTGTAGTAGAATCAAGAAATCATCCATGTAAAAGTAATTCCTTGGTGGTGAGTGTTGTCTCCTCTAGGTATACGTATTAATACATACATATATCACGCCTTTATAGACCGTAAGAATACGGTCGCTATCGCCACGTTTGGCATTTTTGAGGGTTGTTTTCCAAGGTATTTCAGAAAACATGTGCATCACTATAGTGACAGGTTGTCAGCCTGTCGCCTAAAAATTGTAATACACCAATACCATCGAGTCTCTTAGTCGCCTCTTACGACACCCGCTGGCAGGATGTGGGGTGATGCTATTCTAAGCCGGCATCACGCGGCATAATTAATACAGGTTGTAAAAAAAATTGCTGCATATATTTTAAGGGGTGGATCAGCCCATGAAACTGAAAAACTTTCCCCACGGAACATAGGTCGAAATATGAAAAAAAATTCTTCCTCCCATACCTACATACAGTCTCTTGGGCTGATTCATACTTTTAAATATTTGCAGCTAATATTTATACACCTTATATATATTTCTGTGACCAGAAGATGATTATTTCCTTATCAAAATTCCCGCAGCTTAGGTTTATTCTAATTTGTATACATAATTAATTTATCGTAATGCCCCGGCTGGTGGCGCCTGGGTGGCGACCAAGTAATCAACACTTAATTGAAGGCGAATGCCACACTTGACGGACGCTGCTAGTGCAAAAGGGACAGCTATAATTATTGCAACTGCCCTACCAAAATAAGTGTAACAGAGAGATGCCAACGCATGTTTTTGCGTTGGCCCTGTGTCAACATCGGCTTTGGTATTGGGATAGTACGTTGCATTTGACAGACGCATGCGTTACAACACTTAAAATACAATGCTCGAGCGTTAGATGTAGAAACCACCTAAAACTGATTATTGAAATTAAGGATACTACTTAAGGTCTTATTTTATTAAGTACAAATATTTTAAGGGTAAGTTCAGAAATATAATTAAAGATATTTTATGTAAAAAACAAAAAAATGTATACGCTAGTTATTTTTTTTTTCATTTTTCAAACATATTAAATCGAATTGATAAGTAGCATCCTATGTATGATCGCATTGACATATGTATGACATGTGATGTGAAATATATGACAGTCAAATCGTAGTAAAATAGTCCACGTGACTACGCAAGCTGTGTACTGGTCGTTCACTTTTTTGTTTTGGTTAACATGTTTTTTGCGTTTATTTTGAAAACTAGCGTGTATTTTCTTTTTGTTTTTACATAAAACACCTTCAATAATATTTCTGAACATGTCTTTAAAATATTTGTACTCAATAAAATGGGACCTTATATATACTTCCCATCGTGTCTCTTTTTGAGTAAAGAATTTACTTAGTTATTCTTTGCTGAAATATTTTTTTGTTTGACAGCAGCGCCCAGCGATTTCATTGCAATCAGGCTTATGTAGCGTTAAACAGGTATTTCAATTAGTATCGGTATTTTCAAAGGCTAAATCAAATTTTTTTGCTCCGATCAATCATGATGTAGATTGAACTTTGATAGAGTACCTATAGGTACAAAAGGCAAATAAAAATATTTATTGGTTTCTGTCCGTTTTTCGATTGGTAAATAATGTTTGTATTGTTCATGAATAAATAGCCTAGCGCGTAAGAAAGAAAAATATAACGTACATTTAGGAAGAATAGGAACCCGGAAGTTTTCTCCCATGGGAATAAGTTGTTTTCGCGGCAAGTATGACACATTTAAACCTTCCTCTTGAATCACTATATTATATTACAGTTATTGGTACCTATGCCGTGTGATGCCGGCTTAGAATAGCATCACCCCACATCCTTCCCGTGGGTGTCGTAAGAGGCGACTAAGGGACTCGAGAGTATTGGTGTATTACAATTTTTAGGCGACAGGCTGACAACCTGTCACTATAGTGATACACATGTTTTCCGAAACAACCTTAGAAAACAATACTCAAAAATGTCAGACGTGGCGATAGCGACCGTATTCTTACGGCTGTTAACGCTCTGCTTACCCCGCAAGGGATAAAGGCGTGATATATGTATGTATGTATGAATGGTACCTATTGTTGTTTTGATGCTAAGCGGTACGTTATACTTACCTACATATTGCGTGGTTTAAAAGAATTTTAGTACTTTCATTACTTGTTATGCATGACAATAAATGATCACCGTGATATGATACATTACTAAATATTGACTCTATATCTATGTAATTCAAATTTCAATTTTAATAAAAATAAAAATACTTATTTCAATCTATTATGTAGATACGTACGGCATTTTCATATCAAAGAACCTTATTCCTAAGTTCCTAAAGAGATGGCGGGCAAGTTTTGAAAATTAAAATAAGCGTTTAGCTTCGGCGTCCACAAATTTTGCCTTCAGTTTTGTTTAAATAATATCTAAGGCTTAAAATTGGGACGGTCTTAGGCCAAGTAATTGAAAACAAAACTTTGGTGGTCCGCTTCGAATTCTTAGAATAAACTTATAAACCCATACTAATATAATATGAAGACCGGTATAGTCTTAGAGCATACAACGTATGGAGGTGGTCAACAGTTAATTACTGAACAAATCTTTCTGCATCTTTTTACGGAAAGGGACAAGTTTTAGAAATTTTTGTCAGTTTCATATAATGTGCTGATCAGTGAATTCTGGCAGAGGGGTAAGCACAGCTTTGCCTTCTCATTAGGTTGAATGCTCTAAGGTTCTATCCAAATGGATCAAACTATGGTATATCCCACCTTATATCTATATTTTCTATTTAGTTACGTATGTCTTCATTGAAATTTGCGAAACAATGACGTTCTTAATAAAATACCCCCTCATTTGTAATATGTTGCCTGTGATGTTAACCAACGACGAAATTTCCCAGAACTCTTATCCGATATCAAAGCTAAAATAAATATCATGGATATAATTTTAAGGCTTCAGATTGTAACCTACGATATTACTACAGTAATTAATTATTATTATTTTAATTATTTTCAGAAAAATCAATAAATCTCTTGATTATTTGAAGTCTGCCAAACTTCGCTTTCACATGTATTAATTATCAATCCATAGCTTGCTTTTCATTAATTTTTCACTTAAAAATGTGCCAACCAACAATACCTGTTCACAAAAACGGTCGATGTAAATTAAAAACAAAGGTAAAAGTTGAGAGCTTTGCAATCTATCATACTTGACTACTTTTGAAGATTTCCCAAGTGTTGAATAATACTTGTAAATTATGTAAAAACAGATTAATATTTCAGCCGAAGTTTAGTTTATGTTTATTTACAAAAGATTGTAACTTTCTTAATTTGGCACAACATATAGCAAACCATTTAAGATTTGTTGCAAAATACTTACGGTACAGAAAACATTTTGTAACGGTTGTAGTAGAGTTACAGTAAAGGCAAAAATGTTAGTAAATTCACCAAATCTGACAGTTATCGCCGCGCATTTGAAATTGGATTTGTAAATTGGCTAAAATTGTTTGGGCTCCAGCCAATAACGGGAAATGTGACGTATAGGCTGCTTTGGACTTCAGATTTGAAAATGAACCAGAATAAATAATAGTAGAAGCAAGCACGATCTCGTTTTCTCGTTCTTCTTCTTTCTTTGCGTGTCGAGGTAAATCAAATCTTATCTGACTATAATTTACCACACTAATGGCATTTGGCTACCCAAAGGTCTTCTAGCGTGCAGGTGTCGAGGCACGATAGGCAATTTAAAAGATGCGACATGCTCTGTGGGACAGCACCATACGGGCAAGCTGCGTACGGAGCCGGTTCACTGATTTTCATACTGGGCAGTATGATTTCCTCGTTAACAATCTCCATAGAAACTGTTGAGATCTCGAACGATTTTTCTGGTACGAGATTGTTTCGCATTGTAACGCCGTCGAAACTCATCTGTCATTCCATAGCCATTGTGATTTTCTATACTTCAAACTGTTAGCAGACTACGAAACTACTAACATCATCCAACTGATATCCAATCGACACCAAACTGAACCGATTTTCATTTAGCAGATGTAGGGCCCTGATCAATATCAAATGCATTGCAGCAACCCCACATGCAGGTGGATGTATGCTGAACACGATCTTGGTCACAGGTTTGAATTGAGATGGGATATTAATTTTGATGGTCGGAATGGTCTGTGCCTCCCACATGGCACAACTGTTGGATTTAGGTACGAGGTAGGTAGGTATTACAAATAAAACATGATGGTATTTGGGTGATACAAATACAATAAAGATATTTTCTGTATCCAGCTGTCAAACTCGTGTCAATCTCATACAATAGCATTGTTATTCTGTGCCGGTAATTCGAAATTTTGAGCATACTACTCTACTCTTCGACGAGGAACACACTTGACGCACGACGGAGCGCAAAAATATAGCAGCGGTCAGATCCATACTACAAATGTCAATCCCCATACTAAAACCGCTCAACCGCTGTTGACGCAGAGCCATCGCAGTGTCATCCTTTGAGTGCGGTTTTAGTATGGAGAGTGACGTTTTTAGTATGGATCGGACAGACTGCTGCGATATTTTTGCGCTTCGTCGTGCGTCAAGTGTGTTCCTCGCCATGTCTTAGATTTACATCATCAATTCTCATCATTCTCGTTGCCTTATCCCCGTTCTCTGAGATTTACCTACCTTGGAATATCTTTTATCTACCTACATGTCACAATTTTATGACTTGTATTTTGTGATTCAGTTGTATCTAATACATATTGGATAATATCATTACAAATACAATTTGACAATATAACTAATAAATTATGTAACGCACATTTAACTAGAGAATGAGAAGCTAGGTTAGATCTGTGAAGTAAATAATTGAGATGGATGGATGGTATTACGCATTCGTCATCATCACACTTATATAATACTTAAGAAGAGATTTAGCAGTTTAACACCCCAGATTTATCATTTACTTGTCACAAGCAAAGCTTTGATCGTAAATTACGATTTCATAAACTCGTATTTGTCAATTACCTACAATTTTTTTATTTATTTATAGGTTTCAATAACATTACGTAACTCAGATATAGACGTGACACTACTACGTAATTTCAAGTTTTTGTAATCGCAACTTAAAACTTTAACATTGTCTTTAATTATGAAATTGTTTAAAAATAGGCCGTTCGTTTAATGTGATAGAACCAAAATTCTCAAAGCTTACATCAGCAGCGCGGCGGTTACCAAAAATAAATAATTATCTTACACGAAAAACCTTTTGATAAAGAAAACACAAAGGTTTTACCCTCGGCCGAGTAATAAAACACACTTCCATAAGCACACATCATCTTTCGGAATAATATAATACTTACAGAGAAATGGTTATTATTAAATGATACGAAGATACTGGTAAAAAAGATTTTTAAGTACTTCTACCTACAACATGAAGCCCGGTCGGAATAACATTAGCTCATTAGTAGCTTGGGTACAGCTGAGTTTTTACACTGCGCACGCACAACGCTGCGCTAAAATAACGCTTCCGTAACGCAGCGGTCTGTCAAATACAAAAACCGCTGTTGAAACAGGTCCAACGCATCGGTTGTGCATTGCGACTTGCGTCAACAACGATTTTAGTATGGGAATTGACGTTACTAGTATGAATCTGACATATGGACCGTTGCGTTACTGATGCGTTATTTTAGCCCCCCGTCGTGCGTTAAGCGTGAGAAAGGCCGTAGCACGGCTTCTCTCGAAACTATAAAAACGTGATATTCTATAGAGTGTGAAATTATTTTCAGATTTAAATTGTCGCATTTTATGATCCTTTTCCACAAAAGGCTATTCGTTCAGAAGATATTGTAAATAAAGTGTATTCAATGCACCAGTGCTGTGCAGTCATATATGGAACAGTGGGCCTTTGTTTGCGATATAAAACGAGTTCCCGAATTGTTTGAATTTATTTTTTCACGCAATATGTGTTGTTCTGGACTGCCGGTTTACGAACGTGACCCAACACCGACCCAGGGTTATTTCGTAGATAAACAACAGTTAAAAATACTTTTTCCGTGTATTTTATTTTAGAAAACTTTTGTTCTTACAAAGTTTTGTCAATGTTTGATCAGGGCCCCCAGTCTGCTATTTTATTGCATTGTAACGCCATCGAAACTCAACTGTCATTCTATTGCAATTGTGATTTTATATACTTCAAACTGTCAGAGTGATTACGAAATTGCCGAAATCATCCAACTGAGATCGAATCGACATCCAACTGAAACGAGTTTCATTTAGCAGGCGGGCTCAGAGAGAACAAATCTTCGAGTGCTTGCGTGCGTTGTATATATGAACAATGCGTTTGTATATATTAGGACTTTATATAATAGGCATAAACAAGTAGCGTGTACGTATATGAACACAGTCATTCATCTATATCACTGTCAATCATTCATCATCATCATCATCTCAGCCATAAGTCGTCCACTTCTGAACATAGGCCTCCACTAAAGATTTCCACCTTTGTCCGAATCGAACCGGCCTGCATCCGGCATTACCCCGCGTACTTGACCAGATCGCCTGTCCATCTCGCGGTGGCCGTCCTACGCTGTGCCTGCTGGTACGTGATCTCCACCCAAAAACTCTTCTGCTCTATCAGCACTCCACGAAAAAGAAAAGAAAAAAGTACTCCTGTAGCAATACTAAGGGGCAGTTAGGTCAATCAATTGGTCTTATTTATGTATGACTTACTCTCTTTTTGAAAAGGAAATATCATTTAACAGTATTTTCTATCTTTTGATCACAATAATAAAAAATTTAATCGGCCTACGTTTAATAATAAATTGCACGTACAAATAACTAAAAAGCCTGCAAAATGGTTTTCACAACCGCATTTTGCAACTTTACAAAACAGAAAAACGTTTTGCTTCTTTTTCTGTTTACTATAAAATAAAACCTTTTATAATAAATACATCTCGTCCAGCCTGCATTAAAGTTTTAACGTCTGTGTTTCCAATAGGATTTAGAGCTAGAATCAAATAGGATTCTACGAGTATAACAAACTATTGGACGGCTTAGGTTTTTATTTGAGTATTTATATACATACTAGCTGGTGCCCGCGAACTTCGTTTCGCCATATATCATCCATCATATAAGCTATATAAAGGAAGCTCACTGATAAACATGGGCCTCCCCCATAGACTCTAAGAACCATAAAATAATATATTATAAGCTTATATTAAATTGTTGGTAGATAGGTACCCAAAAACTTGGTTTCGCCGACTATACAGTGTGTAAAAATATTAGCTGCAAATATTTAAATGGGTGAATCAGTCCATGAAACTGTACAACTTTCCCCAAGCAACATAGGTCGAAATATGGAAAAAAATTTTGGACCTCCCATACAAAATGTAGCAGCCGAGCAAGTCAACTGTATGGGAGGCCCAAATGTTTTTTTCATATTTCGACCTATGTATTCCTTGGGGAAAGTTGTTCAGATTCATGGGCTGATCACCCTTCAAAATATTTGCAGCTAATTTTTTTACACTTTATATGTAATTAAAAAAAACTGTTAAATCCTAAATTTACAATTTCCACATGCAAAAAAGAGTAAGAAAACGGTGATTCTTTTATATATGTTTGGTCTTTTGGATTCCTGTAGGTTGAATTTGCTGAATCAGGTTACAGATTAGTCACTCCCTGTTCCAAATCCTCGCTTTCCAGTTCATTTTAGCATTTTTTTTTAAATCGTGCGTTTACTTCCAAAGGTATCAATTCCGTGAAGTAGACTGATGCCACATTTCTTAACATTGTGATGGATGAATAAAGACCGAGTTCATGAGTGTGAATAAATAAAACATAAGCTTATTAAAAACCAAGTAATCCCACTACAAATCCTATCCTATCCCTATATGATAGGTATCCCTTCACACAAACTTTTGCTTTGTAGCTATTGCAATTTTCCCGCGGTAAATAGTAGATTACGCACCAAGAAAACGATCCATAAATAAAGATTGTATCGTCTGGTACGCAACTTACACGTCTTGTACCACGGAACTTTTGTTTTCGAGTGTAAAAAATATTGAATTATTAAAAGTTAAAATTATTCCAATATTAAAGAGATATTTTTGTAGTCGTAGACATATTCGTAGATTTTACTTTTCTCATTTATTGAGGTTATAAAAATATAGACTAAAAATAATAAATACGGCCTCTTGTTATTTTTCTTTCCGCGCGCTTATTCAAAGTGACACAGTTCGTGCTGGCCAGTTCGAAATTTGAAATCAATCTCGGGTCCAATAAGCCCATACACATCTTTTTACTACGCGGCACTATGAAATTTACGTGATCTACAAACTTATTTTATGCGTAGCAGCCAACCCCCCTTTTAGGGGTATGTTTTTTTTTAGCCTATAACCTGGTCGGTGATTTACTTGACATTTTGGTACAAATTGCATCAAAATCCGCTCGGTCGTTTTCGCGTGATGCTTCCGCATATCCACAAACAAACACACAAACATCTAAACATCTAAACATCTAAACATCCAAACAGACAAAAATTAAAAAAATTGCAGAAACGTGTTTTGTTATCAATATTAAGTATCACGAAACAATTTTTTTTTGGATATCTTGTATGTACAGACTTTCGGTCCTCTTGAGCTTTATTATATGTATAGATAGATACACTACTAATCACGGACTATATCACAGGAAAATATTATAATAACTAGATTTACTTACTACGTGCATCTACATTATGCAATAGTTAATTGTCTGCCATCCCTTCCATACATCTGTGTTTGTATATCGCCGTCCTACAACGAAAACCAATTAAATCGTAAAATGTGCAAACGAAGATATCGCGATTATAATGTTTAAGGGGTTGAAAATCCATTAGTAATATTATATTCCTATTGTTACAAAATAGCATCAGTACACTAATAAATGATCTATTTAAATATATCTATTGTGTTTTAAAAAGACTATTACTTATTAGTGAAATTTTCAAAAATGTTCACAAGGCCACCTATTTAATCGGTTTTCGCTGAGAATTTAAAAATTGTTAAAATTTTCTAAAGTATTAAGAATACAGCAAATCCCGAGAAATTACTTTTTACATTTAGTTCATTAAACCTAACCATGATAAAAACGTACCTATCCAGTTGTCCCTTGTAGAGTTACAAGTAGAAATTGTATCAAGATAATTGGTTTTCCCTGCCGAAAATTAAAGAATATAAAAGTTAAGCAAGTAATTTATTACAGTTTCAGTACTTTTATCTGTTATCAAAATTTATAACTCAAAGTTTAGGGTAGGTGTAGGGTACGTGTAGGATACGTGTAGGGTAGGTGTAGGGTAGAAGTAGGGTGGGTGTAGGGTAGGTTTAGAGTAGTAGATGTAGGGTAGGCGTAGAATAGTTGTAAGTAGGGGTAGAATAGGTGTAGATAAAGTAGGTATAGGGAAGGTGTAGAGTAGTAGGCGTAGGGTAGGGGTAGGTAGGATAGGGTAAGTGTAGGGTAGGTGTAGGGTAGAAGTAGGGTGGGTTTAGAGTAGTAGATGTAGGTTAGGCGTAAGATAGTTGTAAGTAGGGGTAGAATAGGTGTAGATAGAGTAGGTATAGGGAAGGTGTAGAGTAGTAGGCGTAGGGTAGGGGTAGGTAGGGTAGGGTAAGTGTAGGTTAGGTGTAGGGTAGAAGTAGGGTAGAAGTAGGGTGGGTGTAGGGTAGGTTTAGAGTAGTAGATGTAGGGTAGGCGCAGGCTTGTGGTAGGGTAGGTGTAGAGTAGGTGTAGGATAGCAGGATAGGTAGGTGTCGTGCAGTGGGTGTAGACCTAATGATAAAAAGTCCGAAGGTTGTAAAACATGTTCTTCATTAGCCCCGAAAAGAAAGATTAGCCCCGACTGCAGTTTCTAAAGCTAAAAATTTCTTTGAAGCTAAAAATTCTGGTAAACCATCTTTCGCCAAATATATACTCGTACATAAAAACGGCTAAAACATATGCCGAAGCCATAAAATGTCTCGATGACATATACATAAAACCGTAGAATATAATCTACGCTCGGCATATCCTTGCAACCAGAAAACTGTCACCTGGTGAATCTATTTCTGAATATATACGTGCCTTGAAACTATTGGCCCTTGAGTGTGACTTTAAAAGTGTGGATTCGGAAACTCATATGCAAGAATCCACACGCGATGCTTTTATTTCTGGCAATTATTCACAAGAAATACGCCAGCGATTATTAGAAAACAATATTCTGGACCTTGATACGGCACTAAACAAATCTATAACCTTAGAGTCAGCGGAAATTAATGCGAAATCGTATACCCCAAACACTATTATGAATGCCGTTCCACAAACAGTACAAGAGGACCCAGACTTGAACCTAGCTGTTCGCACTCATCGTAAGTGGCGATGCTTTTTTTGCGGCGGTAACTTAGCTCACCAAAGGCAAGCGTGTCCCGCATATAATGCCACCTGCCAACTCTGCTCACGAAAAGGCCATTTTGCGAATGTTTGTCGATCTAGCAAACCGAGTATCAACTGCATTTCTCCTAATGTAGATCAGGATCAAGAGACAACAACGGAATCGGCCTCGGCGCACATAGCATGCATCTGCGCGGCTTCTCCTGCAAGCTTACGTAAAGCTGTGATTCCAGTATATCTGAATGACACATGTGCCGATGCCTTGATAGACTCCGGCAGCTCATCCTGCCTCATCAGCGAAGAACTTGCTTCAGTAATGAATCTTAAAAAGAAACCAATACAGCAGACAGTAACCTTAACGTCTCTTAATCACGTGGCATTTGTAAATGGAATTTGCAACGCTACAATTAAAATAAATAACCACGTCTATAAACAGCATCTATTGCTTATCGTCCCGAACCTGTGCGCTGACGCTATCATTGGCCAAGATATAATGAAATTCCATAAATCAGTCGACATTGAATTCGGAGGCGAAAGAGAACCACTACGAATTTGTAACGTCGCGCAATCTTCTCTACCGCCGGCGACAATATTCAACAATTTATCTGATTGCAAGCCTGTGGCAATTAAATCAAGAACTTTCTCTGAGGAGGATGAAAAATTCATAAAGGACGAGATCGATAAACTTTTACAGGACGGAGTGATAGAGCCCAGCAACTCACCGTGGCGAGCGCAAGTTCTTATCACCAAAAACGCTACACATAGAAAACGTCTTGTTATTAACTACTCTCGTACTATTAACCGCTTTACTGACTTAGATGCGTTTCCTCTTCCAAAAATCGAAACAATCATTTAAAAAGTAGCGAAATACACTCATTTCAGGCAAATTGACCTAAAGTCGGCGTATCATCAGGTCCCCATCCTTGAAAAAGAAAAACCCATGACGGCCTTCGAAGCCTGTGGTAAGTTGTGCCAATTCACACGTATACCGTTTGGTGTAGTTCGTACACAAGTACACAAATGGCGTAGCGGCCTTTCAAAGATCTTTACAACACATAGTGGATACAGAGAATCTTGGAGGGACCTTCGTGTATCTCGATGACGTCACAATTTGCGGCAAAACAATGATTGAACATGACGAAAACCTAAAGAAATTCATGAACGCGGTCGATAACCAAATTAAGAAAGAAATAGCTAAGTCCTCGCTTATTGCGATCAATGAAAATGATCCCCTCACAGTAGAAACAGATGCATCCGAACATGCAATAGCTGCAACCATTACTCAAAATGGATGACCTGTAGCCTTTTTCTCAAGATCATTAAATGATTCCGAAAAGAAACATTCTTCTGTAGAAAAGGAAGCCTGCGCTATAGTAGAAGCTTTAAGAAAGTGGCGCCATTATCTACTTGGTAGACACTTTTTATTAGTGACCGATCAACAGTCTGTCACGTTTATGTTCAATCAGAAACACTCAAGTAAAATAAAAAACGAGAAAATCGAAAGATGGCGTCTGGAACTATCCTGTTACAAGTACGATATAGTATACCGGCCAGGAAAAGAAAACGCAGCTGCTGTCGCGTTGTCAAGAATTTCAGCTCACATAAATATTAATACCAGCAAACTTTACGAATTACACAATTTACTTTGCCACCCCGGAGTAGTGCGAATGATGCACTTCGTAAGAATGAAAAATTTACCATACTCAAGGAAGAACGTTAAAACAATGACCGCTTCTTGTGCCGTTTGCGCCGAGATCAAACCCCGGTATTCTAAAACTAAGGGAGAATTGATTAAAGCAACGGCACCATTCCAAAGACTAAATTTAGATTTTAAAGGCCCTTTACCATCAAAATCAGGGACGAAGTATATACTCACGATAATTGACGAGTTTTCTAGATTTCCATTTGCATACGCATGTAAAGATGTTTCGGCCCAAACTGTTATAAATTCTTTAAAATGATCTTTTTCTTACATTTGGTGCCCCTACTGCGCTAGCTTCGCCAGTGACACGGAACTAAACAGGTTTAATCGTTTTTCGCTGTAGTGATTATGTAACATCCGTGAGTATAATATAGTCAGGGAAAAGCAATTATCTGGATATATAATATTTTCTTAGACGATTCGATGTATTGCATTAAGTGGCTTGTTCTCTTCGAAACGCGTTCTCTTGATAATTCCGTCATCATTTTTCAATTTGATTTTTTTGGTATTTTGGGGACATGGGGTCATTCTTTAGAGGAATACAGATAAAATTATGTGAAAGGCCCACTTTTTGGACGAATAATTACAAAGTTATAGCTAACCCACTATTTGCTGTGATGGAAACAAGAGAACTGATTTCGGTTTATGACGGAAACTTACAAATTTAATTCTAGTGGCCTTTTTTATAAGTATTGACAAGAAGTATATATACATACACATTAAGTTTTGTGTTGTAAAGAAAAACTACAAATCTGTTTTGAGTTATAATTTGATTTTCATACAGAAAATTGAGTCCCACTGTCTAGGTGACGGATCTGATAAATATGCCCACTATTTCGGTGTCAGATCTGATAAAATGTCATAGTGTTTGTGTCGGACGTGGCTTTCGTACGCTTGTATTTAATAAAATATAAATATATAGAAGTAAACTGAAACTATATCGTGGGGTGATTCTTGGAGAGGGTAAAAATTACGGTCACACGTTAATTTCTTCAAAAGTATAACACTTACAGGTTTTTACTAACTTTCACACGAAATAATGTTAAATTGACTATTCAGAAACTAAAACTCTATCCACAAATTATGAAATATGTTTAACTAAAACTTAATCTGAAACCTAAAATCGGGGGCAAAATACGCGTTCTTCGCGTGTCACACTCAGCTGTTGCGAAATTCAAACATATGTAAAATTTTATCTAACTGGACATGATAGAACTTTTCACCCATCAAAATAATCTTTGTATCATGTAGATTTATAGTAAACTATAATATTGACAATATTTTACTGAGCACACCGATAAAAAATGCAGTTTGTGTCGGTCACACGTTTTTGTGTTTTCTGAATGTGTGGTCTAAAATGACTGAATCGCTGAAACTAATAGAACTATGAGCTGAGTCTTGTTTCTGCCTTCTGCCAGGATTGCTTCTTCATCCCTGGAGAGGGAGCATATAACTCCTTGGCACTTCTAGAATGAAATAAGAGTTGTTTAATTTTTTAGTCCTATTTTTGCACCCGCGCCAGGTCCCTTTCCTGTGCATGTTTTCTTCGTGAAAGAGTTAATACAGAGGATTTGTTCTAAACAAATAATGTCGCATAATAAAGCGAGATTTAAGATTCGTTTACAAATTTTGATTACATTCAAGCATTTACCAATAAATCACTAAAAACATAGAAAATTGTCCCTTGACTGGCTTCATTTGACTGGCATTTTTCCCAGTCAAGGGACATTTTATGCCAGTCAAGTGACTAATGGTATTTTAATGATTGTTTTTGCAATTTTTTTGTGTAAAGGTGTACCTGCAGAGTAGAATAGCACCACCCCATGTCTCCCCATGGGTACTGTAAGTTAGATTAAGGGTTTCCAGGAGGTGAACAGCATTGTTTTTCGTGCAGATAACATAGTTTAAAAACACTTGCTTTATGTCTCTAGGTGTGGCTGCGTTGTATCTAAGGGAGGCTGCGTTAAGTCTCAGGTTAATTTCGACGTATCTTAAGCTGACTGCGGTGTATTTCAGGGTGGTTGCGTTTTATCTTAGGCTGACTGCGATGTCTCTTAAGCTCAGTGCGTTGTATCTCAGGTTGGCTGCAATACGTCTCACTCAGGCACATTGCGACGTATCTTAAGCTGAATGCGTTGTATCGCAGAATCCCTGCGTTAGGTTTCAGGTTAATTGCGACGATCTTAAGCTGACTGCGTAGAATCTCTGGGTGGTTGCGTAATGTCTCAGACTGATTGCGACGTCTCTTAAGCTACTGCGTTGTATATCAGAACGGCTGCGTTATGTCTCGTTTAGAATGATTTCGACGTCTCTT
This sequence comes from Keiferia lycopersicella, assembly GCA_029255805.1. Classification (NCBI taxonomy): domain Eukaryota; kingdom Metazoa; phylum Arthropoda; class Insecta; order Lepidoptera; family Gelechiidae; genus Keiferia; species Keiferia lycopersicella. The sequence continues at coordinate 7,554,042 of JARACZ010000009.1, read as the reverse complement.
GAACTGACTGCGACGTCTCTTAAGCAGACTGCGATGTATATAAGGGTGGCTGCGTCATGTCTCAGAATGATTGCGACGTCTCTTCAGCTTACTGCGTTGCATCTCAGGTTGGCTGCGTTGTATCTCACTCAGGGTCATAATGCGAAGTCTCTTAAGTAACTGCGTTGTATCTCAGGGTGGCTGCGCTATGTCAGGCTGATTTTGACGTCTCTTAAGCAGACTGCGTTGTATCTCAGGATTACTGCGTTATGTATGTCGTAGTCTTTTTAGCTGAGTACATCGTGTCTCAGGCTGATTACGTCGTCTCTAAGGTGACTGCGTCGTGTCTCAAGTTAGTTACGTTATGTCTCAGTCTGATTGCAATGTCTCTTAAGCTGATTGCGTCGTGTCTCATGTATACAGAGTCGTGTGTCAGGTTGCTTGCCTAGTGGTGTCTAAGGCTATTTGAGTCATGCATGTCTCAGGCTGATTACGTCGTCTTTAAGGTTATCTTCGTCTGTACAGTAGCAATATGTACAATTCGCAAAATGTCTTAAGTGGCTCAACACAGTTAATTCTCAGGTCATAATGTTTGCGGTGGTTTCTTCTTGTCTCATGCTAGCTGTTTCATTATGGCCTAAGTTTAAACGACTTACGTTACTATTGTTTTGGTGGAGAATTGGGCCTCTACGTTTCGGCTGTTTACGAACAGTCTTCTTCCGGAGGTCGACAGATCACATACGCCTGTCAACTGTGATTGTTGAACACGGTGGCTGTTTGATTTCGTATGTCGGGCTGGTTGTGTCGTTTTTCAAGCACGAGCAAATTGTCTGTGACTAGGTGCGTCGTGTCTTAACCAGACTGAGGCTTCAGGGCGTCAGTCTGGTAGGCTGCGGCAACTTTTACTTTTATTCTACTTAGTTAAAAGCAAAAGATGAACAGCTTTTATTCATATATTTTGTTAAAATAATTACTTTGTCCCTTGACTGGCGCAAAATGTCCCGTTGACTGGCACCTCAAATTTCAATATTGAATTTTGACGAAACCTGTGGTTCGATTTAAGTGTCTTTTCGTAAATAACCTTTTCAATAGGCCTTTATTATTATGCAATGATAAAATAACCATAAAACTAAAATTTCAAATTTGCCAGGAAAGGGACCTGAAGAACCGTTTTCAAATTTTCACCCCGTGAAAAGTGCCTTCAAATAGTGCCGAACAAATTTTTTGAGAATACTTGAACATTCTACAGTCCTATTTTATTGTTAAAGTAAATTTTCAAAACAAACCATAACTCCAAATTTTGAACTTCGATAACGAACTTTTTTTCATATGACAAATGCTATAAATATTTATAGTATTTATCAATAATAAATATTTATAGTATTTATTTATTTATAAAGGACTATGATAAATATTTATAGTATTTATCAATAATAAATATTTATAGTATTTATTTATTTATAAAGGACTATGATAAATATTTATAGTATTTATCAATAATAAATATTTATAGTATTTATTTATTTATAAAGGACTATGATAAATATTTATAGTATTTATCAATAATTATGAAAGACATTTTATAACTTTTTAGACAGTTTTGAAGTGTATTATTACTTAAAAGAGTATAATTATTGATACCTTGCCCCTACAATATTTTCGCAACGAGCAACGCCATCTGTTACCTAGTAGCGATACAAAAACTTTTAACAAAACCATAGTGTTGTGACACATAATACCAACAGCTCTCGCACCAGCATAAAAATATTAGTTCCGTATTTCACTACAAGGTGTCACTACCAGCATTTTTTTTTTGCTTTACGATTAACTATTAATTACATTAAAAATGCTGAATGATACGGAAAAATACCGATGCAAGAAGTGCAACAAAGAAATAAAAGGCCGGCAAAAGTTGAAATGTTACGACTGCCGTGAGTTCAACGATTTCGAATGCGCTGGCACAGAAAAAGATTTTACTTGTTGAATCCTACTGAAAAGGCGAATTGGAAGTGCCATAGTTGTAGGGATATACGACACACTATCGGACCTCAGATGAATTTTTACTAGAGAGCCTGGCCGTAGTAGACCGCGAAATTTTAATTTATGGAAAAACAAATACTTAAAAATGTTTTCAAATGAAATTGTAGCGATTTTCGGCTCAAACGTGGACCAAATAACCCGACTACAAGTTTGGCTAAAACAGAATTAGTTACCAGACGGAATCCTAGATGACGCTACACGGAAGTTTTGACGTGAGTTTTGCTGACGTTGCCGCGTCCGCGTCCGTATGCGCCGCTGGTGCTACAAGACACTAGCACAAAACACTACTCCAGAAGAGAGGGCGGCTCCAACACTTTGATTATTTCAGTCTAGATTAGATAAAAGTATTATCTATTTACGGATATAAATTGTAATATTTTGTAAATTATGTTAGGTTATAAGATTTGTAAAATTTTAACGGTAGGATAAAACATGTCTAAGCTTAGTTGTAAATATTTAGTAGTACCTGCATTTAGGTGTACCTAGGTAAAATTTTAGTTTATTTGTTTAATTAATAATAATTCGACAATATGTCGCTGTCGCTTCCTACTCCAGCTCCCCCAGTATCGGAGCATATAGAAGATGATAGGATAAACTTAACGGATTTTGTCTATAATTACATAAAGTGTGACCAATGTAATCCTCCGCGTTACTACAGGGGCAAGAGGGGTCTTAAAATACACACAAGTAGAATGCACAAATCGATTTCTTCCGATGCAACGGTTCAGACATCGGCAGCAAATACTTTCATTGCTGCCTCAGCAGCCCCTGCGCCTGCTATTCAGCCCGACCAACCCTTGTGGAACTTTCTTGGAATTCATAAGTCCAACCTTCCCATAGTGAAGAGAATTCCGAGGGGAGCCAGATTCACCGTTGCAGGTGCTCTTAAAAAAACAATAGATAAGGTTGTGTCATTAAATGACGTGGCGAGTTGGAAACTTTTACTGACGTTTTCCTTTCGCGTTTTACATGTTCGCAAAGATACCGAAAGCCCCTTGTCGCTAACCCAACGAATAAAAAACAATTGTGACGATTTCTCAGCTGACAGTGTACTTAATGAAACCGGACCAAGGCAACAAAAACCTTTCAACGTTATAAAGAAAATCGAAAGCAAAGTCAATGACGGGGATTTAAAAGGAGCAGCACAGTTAATTTTTTCACAAGATACCCTAGCACCGGAATCCGCTGAAACTTTGAATGCTTTAAAATATAAACATCCCTCTCCTCTTCCGTCACTTCAATTGCCGAACCCTCCACCTGATTCAGTTTCTCCACCTCCGGTTACCGCAGACGAAGTGCTGGCAGTCATAATGTCCTTCAAAAATGGTTCTGCTAGCGGTTTAGATGGGTTGTCACCTCAACATTTAAAGGACCTTGTATCGGTCAGCACGGGCGATGCCGGCAGATCTTTGCTTTCGAGTTTATCATCTCTGGTCGACGTGATCCTGTCTGGCAAAATTCCCAAGGAAATAACGGAGGTTCTTTACGGCGCAAATTTATGCGCCCTTAATGAAAAGGACGGAGGGATCAGGCCGATTGCCGTGGGAAACACCTTGCGCCGCTTGGTTTCAAAGCTATGCTGCCGCAATGTTCTGCCTGGTTTAACCGAACTATTTCAACCTAAGCAATTGGGGTTTGGATCCAAAGGGGGGTGCGAAGCCTCTGTACATGCTGCTCGAACTTTTTTAAATTCAGACGGAGCTCAAGTCCTACTTAAAGTAGACGTGAAAAATGCTTTTAACACTGTAGATAGAGGTGCACTTTTAAAAGAAGTTAAGGACCATATTCCCTTAGTTTATCCTTATGCCTGGCAGTGCTACAGTGAACCTTCTAAATTAATATACAAGGACCACTGCTTGAATTCGTCCTCTGGTTGTCAACAGGGGGACCCTCTAGGCCCAGCTTTTTTCAGTCTTGCCATCCATCCAGTGGTGTCGGAACTGAAATCAAGGTTTAACGTCTGGTATTTAGACGACGGTACTTTGGGAGGTGAGCCGTCTGAAGTGCTTGAGGATTTAAAGACCTTGATTTCTGATTTCGCCGCCATTGGATTGGAGCTAAATTTTTCAAAGTGTGAGCTTTTTATTCACCCGTCCGTCTCTCACTCTATAAAAGAAGATCTCATAAGAAAATTTAATGAACTGGCACCAAACATCAAAATTGTGGATGAAGATTCACTGAGGCTTTTAGGGGCACCAGTTTTGGATACATCTATACCACATTTTGTAGAGGAACAAATTGAAAAATCTCGCCTTTCTTCACCCCGGCTTTTCCAAATAAACGCCCATATGGCTTTGTTTATCATACGGTTTTGTTTATTTGTTCCAAAATTTACTTACATTTTACGTTGTACCCACTTCTGGAAATATGACAACCATTTAAGAAACTTGGACACCATCATCAAAGACACACTCGTAGAGATTTTGAATTGTTCGTTGGATGAGTCAGCATGGATACAGGCATCGCTACCCGTCCGTCTAGGGGGACTAGGCGTCAGACGGGCTTCAGACGTAGCTCTGCCGGCGTTTCTATCCTCCGTTCATGCCCTAAGCCCTCTTATCGGCAGTATACTTAACCCAGCATTGGGTACCGGGGAGGCTTTAGGTTTGACGGACGCTGGAAACGCATGGCGCACTTTATGTTCAGAAGAGTTTCCAACACATCGCCACTCACAAAAACAATGGGACGAACCCTTGGCCAAACTACAGCAAAAAAGTTTGATAACCTCGTCTACTAGTGCAGCTGATCGTGCTCGTTTGTTGGCCGTTGCAGAGAAAGAGTCTGGTATGTGGCTCCATGCCTATCCATCTTCCCACATTGGTACGCTTCTGGACAATTGCAGCCTATCCATTGTAGTAAGACTTCGTTTAGGGTCCAAAACTAACGAAAGTCACCGCTGTCAGTGTGGGGAGATGGTAGACCAACAGGGGCACCATGGTCTTTCCTGCCAGAAAAGTGCAGGTCGCATCTCACGCCATGCCACCCTTAACGACATCGTCAGAAGGGCGTTGGGTACTGCCAACATACCCGCTGTACTGGAGCCAAGCGGAATATTCGATCTGATGGCAAGCGCCCCGATGGCATGTCCTTAATGCCTTGGAAGAACGGGAAAAGCCTGGTGTGGGATGCAACCTGTACTGATACCCTGGCTCCCTCTCATATAGGCGCGACGTCAGTGCGGGCAGGTGCTGCCGCTACCGCAGCTGAGCTTTTAAAGAAAAGAAAATATTCTAGTCTGGGGGAAGTATTTTTGTTTGTTCCCCTGGCGTTTGAGACAATGGGTCCTTGGGGCCCTTCAGCTAAAGATTTTGTGAAAGACCTCTCAGGGCGTCTCATCGAGGCAACGGGAGATCCAAAAGCTGGCAGCTACTTTGGCCAAAGGATTAGCCTGGCCATTCAAAGAGGCAATGCTGCCAGTCTTTTGGGAACCTTGCCACGGTGTGCCGCCTTGGGGGAAATATTTTATTTGTAAATTGTAAACATAGGTCGATTTTAAATAAATAAACACACATCTTATCGATATCGACAATAAGAAGTAAATATGTAAGGAAATGTATATAAAATGAAATTAAAGATTTTATGCTGTAGTAGCTTGAAATATCTGTATATTTATGTTTTTTAACCAAATGTTTAAACTGTATATTTTATAATTAAACACTTCTGGTGGTGCTCCTGGTGGTCTACATCAGATACTCGTAACCTTTGATGTCTATTTTATAATACCAGCATAAGGGGCTCATCAAGTTGAACAACTTTTGCTTTGGTGCCATATCTGTATCTCCTACAGTTTAGGTGGGCTCCTTGTGGTGCACCTGGTAGTCTACATCAGGTACTTCAAACCTTCAAACTACTATATAGGCCAGCAGAAGCTACCTATCAAGCTGAACAACTTCTGCTTTAATACCATATCTGTATCTCCTACAGTTTAGGTGGGCTCCTCGTGGTGCACCTGGTAGTCTACGTCAGGTACTTCAAACCTTCAAACTATATAGGCCAGTAGAAGCTACCTATCAAGCTGAACAACTTCTGCTGTAGTACCATATATGTATCTTCAATACTTTAGGTGGACTCCTGGTGATGTACCTGGTGGTCTACTTAATGTACTTCAGACCCTCGAGTGGTGACAAGGAGAAGCCTATGTTCGTTCTCAGTATCTTATGTGTCACAATTATCTCAGTTTTTGTAAATATTGATGTACATTAGCATCTCCAGACGTAGTAAATAGTACGACACATCCAGAATACAACTTTACATCAAAACAAAACTAAAATATAAAAAGCAAGACGGTAGATTCGAACCAATTTTTCTTCATAGCTGTTTGATACTATAAGAAATATACACGATTTTTCTATCCTGTAGCCTTATTTCTGGTCTTAATACTTTATTTATTATTTGTGTATTCTTATTCTTTATACTATTTATGTTCTTATTTTTAAACGAAGAAAAACGAGTAAAAAAGTTCGAATAAGGCTGCTTTCTCACACATGCCAGCAGCCGTACTATATGCAGCGGTGGCGTACGATTGATGCCATAAGTACCTATGACATATAGTGTAGTGTAGGTAGTGTAGCGATACCTGGTCCTCCAGCGGTCAACATGCTGCTGCTGTATCTGAGTCGAAATTCCACACTATACTAATTAGTAGAAGATCCCACCATAGAACGAACTTCAGCGAAAAAATTCAAATAAATATATTGTAAGGTTTAAAAATATTAGGTACATCGCACATTTAACGCACGACGTCTGACCTCTAAAATATCGGAGCGGTCTGTCAGATCCATACTAGAAACGTTACTCCCCATACTAAAATCGCACTCGACGGACGACGCTGCGATAGCGCTGCGTCGACAGCGGTTGAGCGCTTTAAGTATGGGGATTGATGGATCTGACAGAACGCTGCGATATGTTAGCGGTCCGTCGTGCGTCAAGTGTGCGATTTACTTTACCTGCAAATATTGTAAGGTGTAAATCAGCCCAAGAAGCTGAACAACTATACTCAAGGAACGGAGGTTGAAATATAAAAAAAAAGTATTTTGGACCACCATACAAATTGACTTAAGTGTACGGCACCGCGAGCCCGACAGAATGTGTAAAACCAGCCTTGGCACGTGTTCTTGTTTACGTCATTATAGCGATTGTGTAAAGCACAAAGGGACACAAATCTTCAAAGATTTCGTCTCAACAATAGCTTGAGCAATCAAGGACCGCATCGTTTTGGACCAAGAGTTGCTTAAAGTGGCGTGTTTAACGTGAGATTTTTCGTCATGAAAGGCATAGGCGGATCGCACACTTAACGCACGATGGACCGCTAAAACATCGCGGCGCGGCGCAGCGGTCTGTCCGATTCGTACTAGAAATGTGAATCTCAATACTAAAACCGCACTCGACGGACGAATCAGCGCTAGCGCTGCGTCGAGAGCGATTGAGCGGTTTTAGTATGGGGATTGTCATTTCTAGTATGGATCTGACAGACCACTGCGATGTTTTAGCGCTCCGTCGTGCGTTAAGTGTGCGATCCGCCATATTCTAGGTTGTACAAATAATGGATCATATTTAGGACTTTTTTAGCGACGGCTATGTTAAAAATTCATGCTCAAATATTCGTTTGACAAATTTCTCGTACATACTTACGTAATATCTTTGACGGCGTTTTAACCGTAAAATACCATCGTTCGTTGAAGTAGGTATTCGTAATTTTTGAACATAAGACTAAAATCATATACAAGTATCCGCACAAGGTAATAAAAAAAATCACGCTGAAAAATCTTGTCCTTTGATAGTTTGATACAAAATAGAAAGCCAATAATAATTGATGTGTGGACAGGGCCTAAAAGAATCTACGAGTATGTACAAAAAAACAGTTATTTATTTAGCATTTTAATATCTTCACCGTCAGATCGACGACTTATGTAGCGCAGTGCTAGTGCGAGTGACTGTGACGCAGAAGGTTCCGGGTTCGATTCTCGGTGGATCACTCAAAAAGTTGATATTAAAGACTTTGTGAATTTGTTCACAGTCTGGTTAGGACATTGCGGGCTGAACTACCCGATTGTCCGTAAGAAAAATGGTTCCGTATTTCAGATGGCACGTTATGCCGTTGGTCCTAGTTGCTGTCTATGATAACTTAGTTGGCGGTCGTCACACTACTATATCCGAAGCCTGCTACATGTAGAAGGCAGTTGTAAAATTTAGACACCCTATTTTCAGACCACAACAAATCAGACCCAATGAACACTATTAATTGTGTCGTAGGACGACTCCGTGTCCCGCACTAAAAGAAAGAGAGAGACCGTCAGATTGAATGACACTTGATCCCAAGCCTTTCGTTTGGTTCCTTGACTTTGTGCTCTGAAATAGTAATAAATTGTCACCGATATCTTAACTCGAAAACATTGCTGTTGACATACAATCCTGTTGAATGTGCGTATTAAATTGAATATTATAAAATGGTGGCATAGCATAATATTGTAAGCATTTTTAAAGCAACCGCTTATTTAAAAAAGAACATATTGGATACTCGAAAACTTTTAGTCATCTAGTAAAGAAAAATGTTCTAAATATTCTGTCTAACTAAACTAATTTCAAGTTTAATGATGCACTAAAAGTCGGTTGTAAAATAGAATTTATGTGAGAAACTTGATGCTACGCCGCTACGAGATACTACGCGTTTACGTGCTACGGCTACGAGCGTCTACGCCAGCCATTGCAAATTGGATCACTTAGGTAAAAAATAAAAAAAATATACTTCGTTTGCTCAGATCTGAACACGTACAATCGCCAGCAAATCAACCTGTCCATTTAAAGGACCAACTTATATCGGTTTTAACGCTTACGCAGCGTTATTTTAGCTCTGCGTCGTGCGTTAAGTGTGAAAACGTTGGAAAATTGTAAGTATAAGTATAGATGTCTCGAAATGCTGCAACTGAATTATTCAACACTAGGCACTTAATAAAGTTGATGTCATATTATGTACTCCATTTTGGAGCGTAGTGAATGCAAAATTGATGCAATTTAAATTCCTTCTCATACCTGTAATACCAACAACCGCTGTGTCGTTTTCGCTATCCATTCATCTCTGCCGTAATTGAACTTGTATACTGTAGAGAGCGTTCAAAGCATAGCAGGTATCAAACACGATGATCTTTTGTGTGTGATATGAGTATTAATGTGTGATGCCGGCTTAGAATAGCATCACCTTACGTCCTTCCCGCGGGTGTCGTAAGAGGCGACTAAGGGACCCGAGGGTATTGGTGTATTACAATTTTTAGGCGACAGGCTGACAGCCTGCCACTATAGTGATACACATGTTTTCTGGAACAGCCTTGGAAAACAATCCTAAGAAATGTCAGACGTGGCGATAGCGACCGTATTCTTACAGCCGTTAGTCGCTCTGCCTACCCCACAAGGGATAAAGGCGTGATATATGAATGTATGTATGTATGTATATTAATGTCTGGTAAATATCGTGTTCACTCGCGTAATTCATAATTTTCTGAATATTCTATCAATTGGACGATTAGGCATTCATTATGGTCGGTGGTTTTTATAGAATCGTCAATTCCGCAAAAAAGTTCTTATTGAACTAATGCTCAAACATTCGTATTTCTTGTGACGAAAAGTTATATATTATTTATTACCTGGAATAATGTAAAAACCTCTTGAAAACAAGAAACTCTGTTCCATCGAAAAGCATTCCGTACTTCCTATTTTATTTGCCCGTTACTTAGAAAAAACATGCAGGAACAACAGAGGAGAAAATTTGTAGATAAATAACCATAAAACCAACAAAACGTTTGCCAAGTCTTTGTTCAGCGGGCTCAAACCCAAGCCCGAGTCGCTAAGTGCATTAGTAAGCACATCGTGAATCTCCACCAGAACATTCGTTTCTAAATTTTATAGGAATTCGCACTACACAGCTTAGCAGGCCAGCTGCTTTGATATAAGTACGGATTACAGCTGAAAATCCATTTTTGATATTGAAGATATTTTGTACGAATTTAAAGTAGTAACGCTTTCATACTAAAATAGAAAGATGGCTAGACACGATTGTTGTATGAAGAAAAATAAAGAACTTGAAAGTAAATTAGGCTATAGTTTATAAAGTGACGTTTGACAGCTCCATACTAAAAGAGACTTAAACAAAGGAAATGGATTTTATGTCATAAACTCAAACTCAAATTATTTATTCAAAGTAGTAAATTTTACATTTTGCTTTTTGATGGTCAAAAATTAACAATTTTAACAATAACAATTTTATGAACCTAGTGTAAACGCGGCTCATAGCATTAGCTCGAAACTGACAGCTGTCACAGGTACCAAGCTAAATTTTATAGACTTTTGCAATGGGAATATGCGTCAATGATTCCCATGGGAAAATAAAGTGGACTTATTTAACAAGTAAATTTTATATTCAACTACGGAAACGTTGTTCTGCCCGCCTTTTGGGTTTATTTCTTTGAATAATAGTATTTTAACACATCAACTTTATTAAATTAAATTAAATTAAAATTAAAATTAAAATACGTTTATTTCAGGCACAAGTCCAATATAAATAGTCACAGCGCAACATGTCAAACAATTATACATTACATAAAAAATATTAAATTAAATTAGTCCGCAATAAATACCCATACCTATAGTAGGTATTATTATTATTACTTACCAAACATACGAATCATATTTAAATCATTTAAATAACACGTTTTACACAATGATTCGACAATACAGTTTTCTGAATTTGACAGTCTTTCATGAAAAGATAATTTCAGTGTATTTAGTAGTGCATATACGTCAACCACGCCATTCCCAGCGAACATGCCAGTCGCACTACACCGCCACGGCAGTCCCAGTATTGCCCTTAGGGCGTTGTTGTACTGAACACGAAGAGTGTTAAAAACACCCTTCGTGTAATTGTACCATAATTGGCTGGTATAGAACGACTGACAGTAAGCCGTGAACAACGTGATCTTCGCCTGTTTAGAGCAGTGTGCAAACCGCCTTGCTAGCATGTTAGCGCGCATCGCGAGTGCACGTCTTTGTCTTTCTAGGTCTTCGTCATCCTTTAATGAGTCGGTAATAATATGACCTAAATATTTAAATTTATTTACTATATTCAAAGGACTACCGCACAGCGATATCACGGGTAAAGAACTTGGGCCATGCCCTGCTTTAAATATCATTACTTCTGTTTTCGTTACATTGTATGTAAGGCCGTGTGCACACGCATACCTTTCACAAATTTTAATAAGTTGACGGAGGCCGTCTGCTGAAGGAGCCAGCAGCACCATGTCATCCGCATAGCTCAGGTTGTTGGCACAGACGCCTCCAACATGGCAGCCGACCCTGGTGCCGCTGAGCTCCTCCAGGAGACCATTTACATATAAGTTAAACAGGACAGGCGAGCTTAACCCGCCCTGCCTAACCCCGCATTCCAGCTTATATGACTCAGAGAGTGACCGACCCCATCTAACTTGGTTTTCTTGGTTTGTATACCAGTACTGTAACAAATTAGCTACCTTGTCAGGCACTCCCGTGTGTCTAAGTTTATGCCAAAGTATATCATAATTTATTGTATCAAAGGCGCGGCTCAGGTCTAAGAAACATGCATAGACAGAAGTGTTTCTAGTGACGTAGTATTTAACAGTATTTTTAAGAGAAAATATGGCTAGGTCTGTGGATAGACCTTTTCTAAAGCCAAACTGGCCACAGTTTAATGGGATATTGACCTCATTAAGATGCGTATTTAAAAATCGCTCGTATATTTTAGAAACAATAGTTGCTAAAGATATAGGACGGTAATTAGCCAGGCTAGACACGTCACCCGTTCTATTCTTTAAAATTGGAACTACAATCGTTTTCATTAATTTATCCGGTAAACATCCGTGATCCATACACAAATTAAGCAATAGACTTAGTTTTTCATACAATAGCGAACCACCATACAGTACGTGCTCCACGCTGAGGCCGTCATGGCCGGGAGATTTACCGCGTTTCATACCTTTTACAATTTTAAATAGGTTATCAGCTGTGATATGCGCGTGCGCTTGCGCCTCGTCTCCCCGCCCTGCCAGCCCCTGCGCGCCGCTCGTCTCAGCCGCCGGCGGCGTCGAGACCGCCGGTGGCGCAGTAGGAAAGCCTGCGCTCTGTGTATGCGTGGGCAGTGGATTCGATGATTTGAATTTGTTTACAAACATTTCAGCTATTTCTTTTTGGTTACAGTTACCATTTATAGATAGAGGCAAATTGGACTTGTATTTAAGCTTATTTGTCTCTTTCCAAAAATTATAGAAATCGTTTTTTGATCTGTACATGGCTATAATATCCGCTTTGATTTTATTTTCATTTCGTTGACACCACTTTAACTTATTCCTAAACATCACATTATTATAACATTTTGCCGTTAAGTTTATTATTTAATCCTTTCTTTTTACGGTTACAACTTCCCTAAAATTTCGTAGATAGATACTTAAATAATTTCCAATTATGTCTCGACGAATTTATTATAACTTAACTTTTAAAGCTGTTACCTGCATTTGACGGGCAACAATAAAAGATAACTTTATTAAGCCTTTAATTTACTTTAAGTTTGCGAATACTGATGTTTAATCGGAAGGAAATTGATATTTAAAAAACCAGTAAAATAATAGTGTGATGCCGGCTTAGAATATCATCACCTAAGGGACTCGAGGGTTATGTGCATTGCAAATTTAGGCAACAGGCTGACAACCTGTCACTATAGTGATACACGACATATCTAAAATAATCCTCAAATATTTGTCAGACGTGGCGTTATTTTGCAGTCATTAACGCTCTGCCCCGCAAGAGATAAAGGCGTGATATGTATCAACAAAAACTTAACAAAAGTTTTCGTGAATTTAGGATTGTTTGTGCACGAGTCAAATTAAAAGAACTAATTCAAAGGCTCTGTAGGTTTGAAGATTACTCTGTAAGTCCAACCACGCACGCTCTTAATTATATCATAACAAAAGCACGTCTTGTAGGCCTCGGAGCCTAACCAAATACACAACTTTGTTTACGCAAGCTTGAGTTTGTTTTACATTTAAAAACAAAATAATACACATCCACCTACGTTATATCGTGCTTTCACCTTATGACTTTCACAGATAACATTTTCTTTTGAAGATTATCTTTTGATTATTCGTACCCATTCGTAAGGTAAAGTTACCTACTTTATACATAAGCAAGAATATTTGTTTTCTAAACAAATCAAAAGTTTGCCTTTCAATAAACATTTTCTCTCGAGGTAGGTATTATACAATTATTGTTCTATATTAGGTACTTCAATATTATGACTTACAAATTACATATATATTCGACAGAGATGTCGTTTCACAAAAGTACAAAATGGTTGACATGGCCCGAATAGAGTTGCGGACTGGCAGGTCAAATGAGTCAATTTTGAAAGAGCTTAATGTCATGAGGCGTCTCTCCACAATCTGCAACGAGCGTAAACTTGCCTTCTTTGGACATATTGTACGGTCTACAAAGCATAGTCTGGAGAAACAACTAATTTTAGGACGTGTGGAGGGGAAGCGAGCTCAGGGCAGAGCTCCAGGAAGATGGTCCGACAGTGTGAAGAACGCAGTGGGCGGTAGCATGTATCGAGCTGTCCATACTGCCTACAACCGCTCGGAATGGAGGCAAATTTCAAGTGGTCGCGATCCTCAGAATTGAGGGAACGAGGAAGAAGAAGGTCAAATGAGCTACTTTTGAAAATAGCAATGTAAGACGTCATACATTTGGTTGGCGTCAAAACACTTACTTTTCTGTAATTTTCTATTTTATTTATTCAAACTTTGAATATTTTGAAAATTATGAACGAAGTTTAAAGTAATTTTGGACAATAGTTTTAAACGTACAACTTTTATATTTGGCAATGACCCAGCCCGCAACCGAATTAGTATATTTTTATTCGTGCTGTACAACGTGAGGCACGTGTTGCGACAGTTCATAATTTGCGGATTTTAGGGTTGTTTGAACTTTAAACGTCAAAGAGATATGTCGAAGATTTACGCGTAATTTGTCATATCTCATACAATGTGAAATAGTAGATAACGAGTTGTGTCGGGCCGTTCTTATGTAAATTCCAAAATTCATTTATATGGCCAGTCATACTCACTATGGTCCATATTTATAAACCACACTCAACTCTGAGATCGATCTTGAGTGCGACTTTGAGATGCTGATAGTATTGACTGGCAGCTTAAAGTCGCACTCAAGATGAATCTCAGAGTTGAATGCGGTAGTATTAATACGGGCCTAAAATACTGTGTCTGAACCTGTCAAAATGTCGTATATGCAGTGACAGAAACATTTTTAGCATGCCGTTTGTGTTTATTTGCTTAAGTGCTACGTACCATGCATGTGAACTCATTAGTGCTGATGAAAAATGTTTGCCTTTTTACATTACAGTCGTAACTACGTCATACCTAGCAGCTGAGTAAAAAATTTGTGCATATTTTAATGTTAAAAAACCTAAAAACCCCTCATCAGCGTTAGTGTCTCGCATGTAAATGTGGAAAAACATTACGGGCCTTAGGCGGATCGCACACTTGACGCACGACGGAGCGCTAAAATATCGCAGCGGTCTGCCAGATCCATACTAGAAACGTCACTCCCCATACTAAAACCGCACTCGACGGACAACACTGCAATAGCGCTGCGATGACAGCGGTTGAGCGGTTTTACTATGGGGATTGACATTTCTAGTATGGATCTGACAGAACGCTGCAATATTTTTGCGCTCCGTCGTGCGTCAAGTGTGTGATCTGCCTTACTACAAAAATAATTTACGCTCGTTGAACGCGTTAGCTTTTGTTTCTCGTATGTATCTACATTTTTTTTGAAACGCTGGTCTAATGCACGTCTAACTATTTTGTGGTACCTACTACGGCCCTACTAAGTTTTGTATTGTCCTAATTACAAATTCTAATCTTTTGCTTATATTATTTATTCAACTTCGAGTTGAATCGGGAAGATGTTTCACTGCCAAAGAATACTACCTAATTAGTTATTCGCGTGTTAATAAATTCCTAATTTTCATTTTGTCTGGACTACAAAAAAAAGCTGCAATGTTCCGAGCATTAGGATAATTTACTCAAATAATGTCTAACCCAAATTGTAATCGCTTTGTGCCCAAATTAGGCCGTAATTTACATTATCTCTTCACGGGCATTTTTCTCACGCCTCGCTCTGATGAAATCGCATAAAAATGCTAACTTCCTGGTAAGTATGATAGATTACAAGAAACAGAGTTGTATAATTTTAGGATGAGGAAAGGATAAAACTAACTTTTAGGTAAGAATTTTTTCTTCACCTTTCCAAAAGTTTTTTATTAATTATATCATCAAGTTTTACTGAAAAATTACAAGTTGCTGGATTTATCAAAAGCTAAGGTTGTAGATACATTATAAAAACTATCCACAGGGCTCTATAATAGGTAATTAAGCAGATTTTCCATAAATTATAACAATAGCTGTATGGATATCACATATCATTACTTATTTAGATAACCAGTTGAAATGTTGTTGAACAAAGGTTAAGGGGAAGATGGGAAGAAGAAAAAAATGTTTAAATTGCCCTGTGGTTATATTATATTATAGGTACCTGCTCTCCTATTAATTAAGCTAAAAAGCTATCTATTCATTAAGCTGTAGCCGCAAGCGAAAGTTATTAATGAGCCGATAATGCTAAAACCGCACTTAAATGTTGCAAATACATTGATTATAAGTATAGATAGATAGCTAATGAAAATAAATTGTATTAAAGCAACAGCAATGCCGACACTAGGGTTCATTGAGACCTTGGACGACTCAATGTCCCACACGAAAAGAGAAAGAGAAGTGGATAACACAGCGCAGTACGGACAGTCTCTAATTCGACCTTCATCTGTGGTGTGTGCGGGAAATCATGCCGCTCCCGCATCGGCTTATATAGCCACGAAAAGTCTTGTCTCAGACACTAATCAAATCGTCTGTCACAGACGTACGAGGCCAATGGTGATGAGTATGGACTACTGCTAAGTGGGACATCCGCCATTGATGGATGCACTCGAACCAAAAATGCCCGGCAATGGGCTTTATTATTTATTATTTATTATTATTTATTTATTTATTATTTATTTATTATTTTTTTATTTATTTATTATTTGTTATTGATGTTGAGGGTTAGAGACAACGTGGAGGTTTCGATGTACATAGTATAATCATCATTTCAGCCGGAAGACGTCCACTGCTAAACATAGGCCTCCCCCAAAGATTTCCAAAGTGAACGATCTTGCGCAACTTGCATTCATTAGCGTCCAGCGATCTTCACCAGATCATCTGTCCACCTTGTCCCACAACAGTCCAACACTTCGTCTTCCGACCCGTGGCCGCCATTCGACCTTTCTTCTCCATTATATAGTATAATACCCTCCGGTAAAATGTCTTATAATGAAAAGCAGCGGGTAAGTATAACCGCTGGGCCGGCCGCTGGTAACTTGATATTTCAGAAATAGCTTGTGCAATGCAGCTAAACGATTATTTACACTTGGTTTTCTTGGCGTTCCAGAGTTCACTTCGAGTTTGCTTGTTTACTGTGCTACGGTGCAAAGTTCGTGAAATTGATAGTTTTATTAAATCGTGCAGACTTGCAGAGCCTTCGCGTTTGCCAGGCTACGTTAATAAGTCAAAAGTTAGGGAGCTTGTTTACGTAACGATTCCTCCGGGCAAAATTCTTGCTGTTTTAATAAGATTTCGGATTCTTTGCAGTAAGTTGCTAATGGAACAAGGTCTTAGATAATTGGGTTAATTTGTGTTAGTTGGCATAAGTGTAGCGTAGGTAGGTATTTAACACAACTCTGACACCAGGGTTCATCATGTCGTTGGGCGACTCGGTGCCCCATACGAGAAGGAGAAGAACATTGATATTTCAAAGTAACGACCTATCTGATGGGTTATACTTACATTTTTTTATATGTCGGACGGTGTAGGTAGTAATTACCTACTTTAAGTAATAGCAAAGTGTATCTACTACTCCAAATTATGAAAACATAGTTATTAAGTCAAACATTCCACAGTTTCTATAAAAAATTGCCTACATTAATACTTTTAACAGGTATTCACCCAGACCACCACGATACAAACGTGAAATTCGGCTCATACATATCTTAGCTTTAGATATGTACTTTACTTATATAGGATGTTCGGTAGAACGTTGCACATA
The DNA here is from genome assembly GCA_029255805.1 of Keiferia lycopersicella. NCBI lineage: Eukaryota > Metazoa > Arthropoda > Insecta > Lepidoptera > Gelechiidae > Keiferia > Keiferia lycopersicella. Next base: position 7,536,798 of record JARACZ010000009.1, on the reverse strand, counting down.
CAAAAATGGCGAATGGGTGGGCCCATCACTCAGTCCAAAATATTCAACCTTAAGTCCATGTATTTTCATTAATGTTATAGTATTTTTAGGATTTCATCAGATGCTCATTAAATGCTGTCAGATGATGAGTCTTGAAACTTATAGAAACATGTTTAGGAAACACTTTCAGGACATTTTTTTTTTCAAGGCATCATATGCATGAAGCAATCAATTGATGAGCATTCGACAGCACTTAATGAGTATCTGATGAAGTCCTAGAAAAAAACTATTAAAAACATAGGGCCAAGGACAAATATTTTGGGCTGAGTGAGTAGCAGATGGACCCACCCATCCACCATTTTGTATGTCCAACGTTCTACACAACACCTTGTATAAAGCTTGGAAAATGGCAGCTGAAAACCTATCGTGTAACAGGATCACGTTGCGCAGTTTTCCATGAGAAATAGCTAGCTGCAGTCGCTTAATGCCTCTGTGACGCAAACTGTTAGTCGCTATGCCTATATTAACACCATTAGTATTCATTCAGAGTACCACGGTTCAGGCGAAGCACCTAGCCCGAGGCCTCGGCCGGCTTCGGAGATTTATGCTGCAAAGAGCAAGACAATGTTTCAAAAGGGATCAAAGAACTCTGGATATTTCGAGCACTTGCAGTTGCACCCATGAATGACATGGCACGCCTAAACAAAATAAAAGCACTAGGTACTTATTTTCATACCTAAATAACTTTTCTGAAGTTAAGGAGTAGGTAAGTTATTAATACAGGATGTGTAATGATGAATAGGTAGATCCATTTTTTTCGCATTTCATCCTGTATTCTCTAGGGATTGTTGTTCAGTTTGATGGACTTTCATTCTTGCTTTAATTTTTTATACCACTCATTAGTTTACATATGCTAGTTAGTTGGCTATCGCGTTTTGGTTAAGTAAGAGTAACACTACCTACAATAATATGGATAGTCTTTACCGAATATATATATGACATGTGTAAATGAGGTAGAATCTCATTTTAGTTCTTTATAGTTTGCTTTATAAATTATCTCGGGTGTTTTGACACAACTGTACAACTGTTTTGACAATGACATATTTGTATTCGATAGATTATATCTAAGTAGAAAAATTGTTGAAATAATTAAATAGAAATAATAGCTTGAAATCTAGTTTCTGTTTCAGGTATGTAAATTGGTTTCGTTTTAATACTTTATTGTAAATATTCACTTAATAAAAATAAAAATTCTGTTTCAGTTTCAGCAACTAAATACAAGTTTTATTTCAAGGAAAATAATTAACATTATACATGAATACGAGCGCATGTTATAAATTTGTATACGGAATATAGAATGTTTTAGAGCCATTAGTTATTAATCGCGCTCCAAGTCAAAACACCAGGAGTTTTTCTGAGCTTCATTATGAACAGGATTCAAGAATCACTCGAAAACTCTACTTGCTCCAAAGTTCTACCTTCATAAGAACAATTCAATAAATCAGCGCTCCGGCTGTGCCTCTATCTTCCTTGAACAGTAGGAGGTACCCAGTTCCACGATCGTCACTGCTGGCTGATTACAAACGACTTCCTTCGACTACCCGCTGAGTTCAGTTTAAGAGCTTTTCTTGGTCTATAAAAAGTTTAAACTATAGGTAAGTAAGTACTTGCTCTTTTTCTTTTTCGTTGCCGCCCGTAGTATCTACGTGTATTTTATTTCTTATCGCCATCGTATTTTTACCGTTTGTACCTAAAGGCCTCTATTACACTTCAGCGCAAAAATTACGTTGCGCTTACGTATGCGCGTGTCAGATGCATACTAGAAACGTCAATCCCCAACCTTAAAACTCTCTCGACGCACGACCCAGCACTAACGCAGCGTTGTGCGTCGGACCTGGGGGAAAGGCAAAGTTTTACCATGGGTTCTACTAATACCTACTTTAGTAACAAAATCACTATCAGGCTGACTATAGGGTTATGGTGATTACCTATATTCAGTTATATTCGGTCGCGTGTACACAGACAAGCAGTATGATATACAGGGATACTTCATCCAAATCGAATTATTTTTGGTAAAGAGATTACCTCTACCTTCATTCGTTTATGAGAATAATATAGCAGCGTGAGTGTATTAAAAATCCAATAGGTATAGGTTCCTCTACCTTTCCCTGCTGTTTTGTAATTCTTAAATAAAAGACAGAATTGTTTTTTTCTGCAAGTAGTTATAAGAAACAGTGAATTGAAAACTTTGGCAGGCAGTTTCTGAAATTAAACTAATTTTCAATAGGACGATGTAGGTAAACAAGTTTTTTTTAACCTTCCATACAAAGTGATAAATTCAGTTCGTTTAGTTCCTAGTAAGTACCGCTGGCTACGAATGATAGCTTATTTTAAAAGCTGAGCAACGATAAGAGTCATTGGATTTGACTGATAATCCCTCAATCTGCAAAAATATCCACATCATCACCTATTTCAGACAAGTTCAGCTATCAGCTCAAAAAATCCTCATTGAACAATAAAAGTTGTTCAGTTTCACGCTTTTATCATGCCTCAATCATGTGTCAAATTACAGAACATTTCTTTTCTCTTCCGTTTCCGCCATTGTTCACGGAAATACACCATCGATATTGTCTCTGATGAGGTCACAATATCTCGGGCAGTGAAATATTTTATGTTCATTTTATCGACACCATTCATAATAACTTTGCTGGTATTGATGAACGGACCTTGTCTTTTACTTTCGTGCTCCAATTTGAGGTTATACTTGAGCCACATACATAAAACTTAACTATTCGTAACACAACGGTTGATTTAGTAGAGCAAACAATGGCTAATATAATCTTTTTCCTACCTTTCAGTTTTATAGTAAGCAAAGGAAACCTATTTACGTATTGTACTTACATGCTTCAGACATACATATTACAAGTCAACGGACAATATTTTGTGACGTGATTTTTCGAGTATCACTGGAGAACTTCACGGTCTTACCTACAAACGTACCATTGTAAAAAAAAACCGCGCCTTGAACGCGAGTGTGGCAGTTTGAAAATATATTTCTTCCATTTGCTCGTAATCTGCGTGATTATTTCAAAAAAAGAACACGTAAATATACTCATTCAAGGTGTCAGGTTAGCAAGGCACGCAGACCCTACAAAAATCCATACAACATTTCGGTTCTTTACCCGAAAAAAAGTTCTTATTATCGTGATTAGGTGTTTTGTGATGATGTACTCCTTTAGTAGCTAGAAAAATATCACTTATCTTTGCCTCAACTAAAGTTTTATCCATAACACAACATGATAAGCATTTTACTAAGCGCGTAAGTGAAAATAAGAATACGTGACTGCCACCTTATGGATCTCTTAAGAGGCAATTTCTTACAGAAAATGTGATTTCCATAAGATTTACGGCACGGAGAGACAATTCCACTCATAAATAATGAAATATGGGGTGGATTAGAAATGCTCGTACTTTTTTTTTTGTTTTGCACATGATTAATGTAGCTTATGATGATAATGAAAAATAAAAGTAGCAATTTACCTACTAAAAAAGAACAAGGTTTTGATATTATGTACAGAATATTTCTTTTTATGTGTTCTCCCTTGGTTCAAATCTGCTTTCTGCTTATTTCAGGAAATATTCCATCCTTTTCCATCAATTATTTTAGCGAAGTACCGTTTCGTTGTAATAAGGGCGTACTTAATTTTCTTAGTAGATTTTAAGAGCGCTTTATCAAATTTTATGCATAAAGACAGCCTTGTAACAAAAGGAGGGTAAATACCTAGGTACTTGTCTATTCCAACAGTACGCCAGTGGTACCTACCTACTTATTATTTCGAAATTTGGCGGAACTAAATTTTATGGAGGTGGGAGATTTTTTAAACAATTTAGGCGGTACGCACACTTAACGCACACCGGAGCGTTAAAGTAACGCATCCGTAACGCAGCGGTCTGTCAGATCCATAAGTACTAGAAACATCAATCCCTGCTGCGCTATTTTGACGTATGCTTTACGGATATGACAACAGCGGTTATACAGGATATTGCGGTTATCGGCAAACATAGGAACCTATATTGCAGAAGCAGTGCAGGTGTTTATGTAGGAAACACTTAATAAATGCCTTCGACTGGATATGTGAATGAAAACTTTCATAAAATGTTCTTTGAAAACTTTTGTAAAAACTGTGCTAAGATGAACTACATAAAGAGATGTCAATAGAAAGTCGGGGTTCGATCTCGCTGTTATTATCCCAATAAATTTTATCGTGACCGATGGGTTATTTACAAATGTACATTTTATTTTTATCCGTCAAAAAATCGAAGGAACCATCATCAAAAGCTTTTCTTATGAAGAACCTTAAGTATCTATCTCGAGCCACTTAGCGCTTCTTCTGGTAAGTGTTATTAACTTACTTCAGTTTAAGAATGTTTGCGAATTATTTCCCTGAGAGGCTCGAACTCACTTCAACGGAACATAGATAAGTACTCAAGAATACTCACTTACAGAAGTTACTTAGAGGTTAAAGTTTTAAAAGGGTTTAAAGAAGTTGTTCAAATTCTGTTTGTTGTTGATTAGGTACCTCGTATCTACCTACCTATCTGTTAATAGCTCCAGGTAAAATTTAGGGAACTTTCCTTTTAGGTTATTTAGTACCTGAGTGACCAACCATTGCTCGGCTTTTTCTACCATTCATAGTGATTTTTGGAAAATAAAACCTATCTGGATCAATTTCTTGTCCCCGAATACCCCTATTATACGAATTCATTAAAATCGTTAGAGCAGTTTCCGAGATCCCAATTAAAAACCTATATTATACTATACATATACAATTCTTGCTCGTTTAAAGGTATTAGATAGATAGATTAGATATTATGGTATGTTAAAAAGGTTTTTTTCAGTAGCTACCCTAGGTAGGTACCTCTATTTTTTTATATAATATTTTTTCTCGAGTTTTCCATATTTTTTCTCCACCTAATTTCTATATATTTTTCATTACTTCTATGACTCCTATAAACGACAGACAGAGGACACAAAAATCATACCTGTTACTCTATTCGGTCATTTGCATGTTAATGTGATGTTTAATTCATTTAATAACGAAAAATTTGACGCAGCATTTATATTCTGTGACAGAGTTCATAATGCACTAGGTAAAATCAGTAATAATTAATCAATCTTTTAGAAAAATACATGATATATAATTGCAGATTATCTCCTTAATCTTTTTATTTTAGTAGGTTAGTAACATCTTATTCAAATCAAACATGTTCTTGTTCGACAAAAATGTAGCAGGTGAAACACATCCCTCAAACTTTTTCACATAGAAATATGAATGAAAAAATAGCGTCCCACAGAACATTGTGACATAAATCTTTTCAAAAAAACTAAGCACGAAAACGTAGCGGGTGTCAAAAACTAACATTCAGATTTCAATTTCAGATAGAAAGTATAAAGCAATTTTTGCGTTGGAAAAGGGTCTCCTCTCCAGACATTGATGAAAAGGTGGGTATCTACATTTTCAACAATGTAGACACAATACAGTGTGAAATATTTATATGTACCTATATACCTACCTTTTGAAAAGACCAGACCGTCGGTCCCAGTCTGTAATAAAATAACCGAAGACGGCGATCATTACGTTACGCAACCATATCAGAAGCCTACTAGTAATATCGTAGGCGGTTGAGAACTTTGACACCAGGGTTCATCGGGTCGTTCAGCTCGATATTCCACACGCTATAAGGAAACTAAAGGTATGAAAATATGGGTTAACTTATATACAACTGTAAGTCTTAATAACACAGCAACTGTTTCAAAGTATTAGATAGGTATTGTTTAAATTTAGTGTTCTATCCATTGAACTTTTGCACCTCCTTATACTTATTTCAATCGCAAAATAAGTAATTATCTTTGATGTCAAAACAGGTAGGTCTTTGATAGGTATTAAAATATTTTAAAAACTCCTTAACTGAACTATAATTGAGATACCTACTAAAATTAAGTTTATCAACTAGAATTACGAAATGAACTCATGAAGTATCTAGATAGTAGATACTATCCGTGTCTAGTGTCTAGCAACTTTGTTCGATAGTCTTACCAACGGGCTCATTGAAAATGTATAACTTATAACAAAGAGATCTCACTACCGGTTTGAAATATATATAGTTAGCAAGAGTTGTATAAAAGTCTATTCAAGCTTAGACATGAATAATGAACTTTTGGGTTGAATGATTTTTTATCAAGCCGATACAAATTTAATCAAAGCGGTATCCGGTGTGTTGAAATTTTTTATCTGACAAATTCTCGTCCCTTTTTATAATTTTATAACAGATGGCATTCTGATTAGATGGAGTTATATTGGTACTCAATTTAGATAAAATCACGGATAAAATACATAATTATTTACTCTGAAAGAAACTTTTTCAGTTTACCTCAGCGCCATCTTTGTAATTTGAAGCTTGGCTAGAAAGCCCATTGCCACCAATCAGAATAAGTAAGTACCGTGTACCCATGTACGTGTAACCTATCCTACCTAGCAGATGCCACCATGATTTGAATAATAATTGACCTCAGGAATTGACCAAAATTTTATGATATTTTTGAAACTCATGGAGATGCCTATGCAACTATTATTTTATTCTGGGGCCTATGAAAAAATATAAGCGGATTTTAAAGTAATGACAGTTTTAAATCTCTACATTTTTCTAGTTTTTGGGTAAAGCGGTAATACTAAATTCTGTAATAAATATACCTTCCTACCTAGGTACCTAGTTATTAATCACTTGGCTTCGGCGTTCAAATCTACTCATTCGGTGTTCATTTGTTTTATTTTATCCCTCTTGTGTGCGTGCAGCGTGCGTTAGCGTAAGTAATAAGCGTTTTATAACTCTTGCAGGAACTCTACTCTGTTATACCCCAAATATGTAGTATAATATACTACGAGCTATTAGTTACAGGCATGCCCCAACAACACTATACAAATACATAACGCGCAAATCACAGAGGCACATTCACGCAAAGAGCCGTAAAAAAAGCAATTTTCCAGTTGAACGTACGTACCGCAAACAACCTATGAACCAACAATGGAGAAAGAAGATAAAAAATACGGCACGAACGAGTCAAGCGAACGAGATTGACTCTTCAATTTCATTTTTAATACCTACCTACTTCAAAAATTATGATTTGATGCTGGCGAAAGGTGCCAAAAAAAATTAAGCAGATACATACTGGCTGATTTCGAGTAAAATTTTCTAGGATTTTAGAAAAAGTTATAAAAAATAGAAATCAAATAAAAGAAGTAACTGTTACACTTTTATGCACACTCAGTGGCCAGTACCTAAATTTCGCCAATCTAAAAATAATGGTATAATGGCTGCATAGAATTTAGGTCCTTTGCCATCCTTTTGCTTGTAGAGAAAATTGCAATAAAAAACAAAGTTTTGCCGCCATTACCGCGCACAAATCGAACAAGAGAAGATAATTTCGTTTGTGTTATTTTTTTCAGTTTTTACAATAAAAATGTTTTCTCCCGAAAAAAGTCAGGTTGAGATTTGTTTGTTAAAATCTAATTTGGAAGAAATTGAAAATGAATTACTGGTGCAAGTAAGTTTAATTGAAATACATTTGCATGCTTTGGAATATACTTGTAAGGCTTGTAAGTCATGTGAAATGAAATGGAGACATTAAAATTGGTCTCACTCAGCGAGTTTACCTAAGTTCCCCTGTTTTTTTTAACCTGTTACTTTTACTAAGCAATAACAATAATATGGACGAAATGGCAAAAACGGGTGATCGTTTCGTACCTTCTGGCGTACCCTGGCCTGGAGGAACCATCCGTCCAGCTGTGGACTGCTGTGCGCTGAATGTGATATGATGCTTATTTTTGTTTAGCTACAAGAATATTATTATAAGGTGTAACAATATTATGTTCTTTGCCTTGAAGAAAGTTTAAAGCCCCTTAAAATATAAGGTGTAAAAATATTAGCTACAAATATTTTAAGGGGTGAATCAGCCCGTGAAACTGAACAACTTTCCCCAAGAAATATTTTGAGAAATATGAGATATTTTTTCAAGTCAAGTCAAGTCGGTCGTAATTTTGTATGGGAGGCCCAAAGTTTTTTTTCAAATTTCGACTTATGTTCCTTGGGGGAAATTGTTCAGTTTCATGGATTGGTTCAACCCTTAAAATGTTTGCAGCTAATTTTTTTACACCCCGTATTCACAGTTGATTTTTTCACCTCACCTGTTACAATACTTTGGGTGACTTTGGCATAATTTCACAGTTTCACCATGTAACTAAAACTTGCCGTTCCAGCGGTCAGCGTGGCCCAAATTTGACGCTGAGAATGAGCAAAAATTCCGGGAATCCTTGAACGCTGTAAAAGCTTCACGTGCCCTCAGTGTCGAGATAGAAAAAGTTACTCAGGAAAATGGTGAGTACGGTGTAGTATGCTGCATAATCAAGTTAGAATGAAAATTGCGCTTTTATTATTCTACTGAGAGATATGAACAGGACTAGCACTCGATCCGCTTACATTTGCTGTCTCAGAAGTATTTATATCGCCGTCCAGCGTTACTTGAGCTCCGTCCATGCACCAGTTATAACAATGTCTGCAGGCACCAAGAGGTCAAATTGTCAAAGTGTAGCGGTCTTTCTGGCAGTTTCACTCGTTGCTACTAATTTCCCTTGTGAGTAAGGTTTTTTCCCACCATAAAAAGAAACTCTGCAAACTTATTTATCAGGCCATTTTTGGCGCTGATTTTCCCGTTATGCACTCATTCACTTAGACAGCGTCACGACCAGTGTAACTTGACCTCAATGCTCCATACACGCTCGCACGTGCGCGTACTGCCATTTACGCTGGTCGTGGCACTATGTAAGCGAATGAAGTATAAACACACGTTTTCATGTATATTTTAGTACGTTTAGTAGCAAAGCGTATGCACCTGAAGATGCAGAGTGAAGAGATGGCTAAGTCCCTGGAGAAGGCCCGCGAAGATTGCAGCGACATCAAAAACTCTTCGAACAGGGAGAAACAAGAGATGGAGCTACTTGTGTAAGTTTCAAATCTTTTCCTTTTAGGGCTGGCACACATCTAAATTATTCATTCATCATTAAACTGTCGCGGTTGTCCATAAATTCGTCGGTAAGATGCCTCATACATATGACTGTGTAAAGTCGGCTTAGAACAGCTTCACCACATTTCAACCCATGGCGTAAAAAGCGACTTAGGTATGAATCCAGAAAATGACAGCATGGTTCTCTACAAAAATGTCTTCAACACCTTTTTCTGCGATCGCCAATCTGCCTGCCAAGCATCGCCATATCACCCAGTTGGGGGAGGCCCACGTGCAGTGGTTTGTTGATGTACCGTTATTCAGTAGCAAAGGAACTTTTTTATTGGTTACAATTATTTCTAAAGCAATTTTGAAATTTTGACTCTTCTGAAACGTCGTAATTCGATTCCTTGCACGAGAGACCGCAATGACTGGTCTAACCACACGTATTTAAATTTCTACTACCTACTCGATATTTTATGTAAATTTATTAGGGTATGTGGTAATCAATAAGTAAAGTAGAACGATTTTTGTAGAGTGATTAGCAGATTTTCGCATGAAAGGAAAACGAACGTCTCAGAATATAACCTTACGTATGTTCTGGGAAGGCGGTAACTAATTTCTTCGTTTTGCGTTCTTTTCTTCTTTTGAACAAAAGTTCTCTTACGAAAACTAATTAATTAATTAATTAGCTTTATAGAATCAAAGAAGCACTATACATTTTAGTAGTAAAATTCGTAGTACTAGGTTTATTTTAATTAGGTATTTAGTTCAGTAGGTGTTTTACCTAACATCCCCCAAAATTGTCTTTTGCCCAACAAATCGTTAATAACGCAACGGTTTTGCGTTGGTTTTTTCATTTTATTATTAATTCAGTCTAACATTATTCTGTCATTAAAAACCACAGCTAAGACAATCTGCATCGTTTTACAGACGCCAGTACGAAGACTTGTTACGGGAAAAAACAGCTCGTTTTAGAGATACTCGCGCCTTCTTTGTAAGTATTTTCTGATTTATTACTGTAGAAAAAAATAAAAGGTTTTTTAAAATTATAATCAGCAGTTTTGCTCTTGAGAACAGAATGAACCAGAAATGAACCGTGAGATAGAGAAGGTGAAAGAAATCAAATCTGAGTTGGAGAGGCAGGTGGCAGATCGTCGGAACACGGTCGAAGCGATGAAAAGACAGCTGGAAAGTCTTACGCCTGAAGTGCCGGAAAATCTGCTCGATATTATGTAATGTATCTACCGTTTCTTTTTTCATTATATACTCTTTGTAGATTTGGAGAAACAATAGGCCGGTAGTAGAAGTACGGTCGAGGCGGTGAAAATACAGCTGGAAACCTAATCTAACCTAAAGGCGAGACGAGACGAAAGGTTAGATTAGGTGTGATGGTTTAGACAGACTCATGTAGGAAAGTGAAAACTTCCAGAAATAACTAATTACTTGAAAACAGAGCTGAAAGAATCGAGACTATGACATTACTAAAGTAAATAAATATTATTATGTTCTAAAAGTACGAAGTCGCAGACGCTTGAGTTCATGTTTCTTTCTTTTACGTTCCATACGGAGTTTCGTTCGAACAAAAGCCCAAAACGATGCGAAAATTATTCTTCTTATTTCAGAGGGAGAAATGAGTTGGACGATAAAGTGAAGACGCTTTCAAAGAAATGTGACGTGCTGCAAAAGAAGCGAAATGACATCACGACGAATGCCAACAATCCCTCACTCAGCGAAGCCGGGAAATAAGCATAAGCTTTTCATTCATTTCTTTGATTGTGCTTATTTAAAAATATGTAAAATTAACGTCAAAGTTTGCTTAACTTTGTACAAGACGTTTATACTTACTTTCGTTTAAAATTTAAAGGTAATCTTAAAATTAACGTTGATATAAATTCTGGTAACCCATGCCTACTTTAGTTTAATAAATAAAGCTTAACTTAAAATAAACATTCTTATACATTTCTAGTATTTACTCTTAACTTATACTGCGAAACTTAACACTACTTGCTAATTTAGGATTCACTTGTGAAACGGTGTTCTTTTCATCCAAGAAAAGTACAAGGTAGGTAGGGACACCTACACAGGAAATAAATAGCACTGGATATCCCTGGTTTGCATCTTAGATTGCGTAGATAGGAAATGGCCTATAAATAAGTGCATTGTATTCTCGAGTGTAAGTTATAAGAATGAATGGCGGTGTCAGAGTACCCTTTGTTAGAGTCGCCGGGGTATAATGTAAAGGCGGTACCTTCCCAGCTTTGTGAACAAACTTTCTAGCTGACAAACTGGACATCCTAGACTTTATTAATTATAACTTGCAGTGTACTAAGCTACAATAAGTAAGAAGAGCGCAGTAATTACAGTCAAGTCTTTAAATTAACTAAAAATGAAACAAAGTTGTTTGATTACTTGTAGTGGCTTATAGTTTGACCATAAAGAGAAGAAAAATATTGAGGGCGCCACTTTCTTCGCGATCTGTCAAATCTGACAGATAACGCTTAACTATGGCAACAATTTTGATAAACCATTTTTTTTCTACTCTCATTGGCTAAGTTTATTTATTATCCCAAGAGAATAGCATGATTTTCCGGCGTAAACAGTAGTCTTAACTCCCTAACTCCTCTTCGTAGTTTTTTTATTTCATCTCTCAACTGACTTAACTTTATTTTCCAGTTCAAATTATCCTAAGCCAATGTTATTCCCTAGGATATGCTAGCACAAAAGAGCTCATTTGCTTGGATTTACCTACTTCCTAATGCGAACAGATAAGCTTTGAAATATTTTGCTCGTTAGAGCAAACTTAATTGCCTTTTGCATCATAGTTCACCCCGTTAAAAATAAACTCGCAAGATGTCCCGGATTTTTTTATGAGAAGTGTATTAAAAAGTACCTATAGTTAGTACCATTTTTCTTAGTACTATACATAGTACTAGACTTTTTAATACACTTTTCATCAAAAAATACGGGACACCTTGCGAGGTTATGTTTTTTACGAACCATATATTATTTACAAAGTTTGCTTATTTTAGAATATTCTTTAATATGGTGTTATAATGAGTTAAATGAGATTTATAAATCTTAATAAAGCTGCCCCGAAATGGTTTTTTTATAGGTTTCGTGTTTTGACAATTAATCACAAAAAAGAAAGTTCTATTTTTCTGACCAATTTTTATATTTACCAAAGGCCATATACTTGTATGAACAATTCACCGCTTGCTTATTTATTAGGTATAGTATTTATTTAGGTACTTAATGATTATTATTACCACAGGTAAATCCGCAAAGCGAAAAGTTATTCACAAATAAAATTTCCACGCTGTTTTACAAGCAAGACAAGAGGGTGGTTCAAAAACTATGGCACCACTCATTCATTCATCAAGTAGTAAAAAAGAAAAGAAAGACCAATTTGATGTTCCATATTAAAAGCAAGCACTTCAACCTTGGTTACACTAGCGAGTAGAATGCCGAGTACGTCAGTGGACTCAACCAAATATTGTATAAAAACTTTAACGAATAGAAAGCGAGTAAGTCACTAACTCCACTCGCTTCTAGTAATCATGGTTTTAGCGTCTAAGTTCTGCAATCCAAACTTTAAACAATCGAGACAAATTAATCTCGGAAACGAGTAAGAAGTGTTAAGCTTCCGTGGACTGCAACAAAAACTTTCAATCCAATTACTTGTACAGCTAGCAGCGTTGATTAAAACATTGTACTACCTATTGTTTTTGTCTTCTAGTTATATTGTTTTAACAATGAAGGGACCGCCTCGGAGGAATGGCCTGATTGCACCTAATCTACATTCGGAAGGCTGTCCCTTAAAATTCTAGTATAATTGAAATCATTATTTGTTCTTTCATTTGAGTTCTCTCGCTTCTGACAAAAGATTCATTCATTCACATATCACGCCTTTATCCCTTGCGGGAAAAGATCAATTGAAATATTAACATTCGTATTTGTTTTAAGAAATGTTACCCTGTATTATATAAAATTTAGCTGGCGCCGTCATGCGTAGCATTCATTTTGCTACGACTTGCTACGAAGTTCGTTATTTGCTTCATTATTTATACATAGTCATCAGAACTTTTCCACTGGTAAAGTAGCTATGTTAACTTCAAAAGACTGTTCTTCATTAAGTATTAAAATAAGCAACGTATTATTTTTGGAGCGTTTGTAGAGCTGTACAGAGATCTTTGTTACTAATATCAAAATGGATCCGAGGCGGCGCCCTTGCTTACATGTCTTTACGAAGTATGTAACTGAAACTGAAAGTTCTTTAGTGTTGGAACCTAACGTACTCATTAATATGCAGTTCAGGTGCGACGAACGATGCCGTACTTACATAATTTGTGTTGCAAACACGCCGTGTAGTGTAAACTCGTGTTGGGCAAACCTCTTGGAAAGCGATTAAAGGAGCGGTAGCGGGCCGGGGTGCTAGGTGATTAATAGTGCCATTTCCCACGCGCTCAACGGGTGGCGCTAAGCTAGCGCAGTAGCACTGCGTTGGTGAATATCTGCTGCACAGATAGAAATATTGCCTACAGCTTCTATGTGGTTGTACTCCATTCATACAGGATGTCAAGGACAACCTCACAAATACTAGTACAGCTGCATGTACGCATGCAGAGCATGAAACTGAACAACTCTCCCTAGAAACAATATCAGGAAACGATAAGACAATTTTGAACGTGTGTTCAAGGCCGGGAAGGTGGAGCAGGTGGGACTAAGTTGTGGCAGAGGGTTGGGCAGTGTCTTACCATGCTACCTTGCCCCACCCTGCCAAACCTTGTCTCACTTTTTTGGGGACTCGGATCTCTGGAATAAGAGGAACACACCGTTTGAACTCCCATACAAAATCACTCAGCTGACTGCCTTTTGAAATTGTCGATTCCCATAGGGCTGTTCCTTAGGTACAATCTGTATCATATGGTCTGTAAATATCAGTCCTCAACCGTTTGTGCTAACTAGATAAGTAGACTTTTCACATCATGTTTCATTATGAAGTTTTAGGGAAGGCCGACTCTTTTACATTTTCCCAGTACCTAAGTATCCACTAGTCACAAGTTTTCAAAGCAAAAGTTTAAGTTAAGTTAGGATTCAAGTTCTTTTGGTTTTCTCCTATATAAAAGTGTCGCTACTTTGCCAAAAAAGCCAATTTTCCGGGTGAAAATTCAAAGGGGAAACTTTTGTTATTATTAAACGGCAAACTACTGTTCAAGCAAACTAAGATCAATAAAGTGAGTCTACTGGACTTACCTACAACATTCCTGGTAAAATAAAGACAGCAACCCTGTTTCTCAATATACTAAGGTAGGTACCTAGGTTTGGTTGCTGCAAGTTCTATTGCTATCTGCAAATTAAACCAGCAGCCATTCGAAATTTATCGCAGGCTTCTAAAGCCTTGCATATTGCGCAGCGGGTAAAGGCAGGCGTTCATTTTGCTCTCACGAAACACGCGCATCGTTGCACGTAGGAACTGCACTTAATATTAATTACCTAACCGTTGGAATTTTTTGAGCCTCATATTAAATAATTTCAAATGATTAAAATATAAAGGTAAATGGAATTGTAAGGACAGATCTAATACTTAGTTTATCATAACCCTGTGTTCAAAGTTAGAGAATGGTTTGGTACCTATGTGTTTTTTGGTATATGTAAGATAAGATAGATAGTTCTTTTATTTTTTGAGATACTTACACATATTCAATCCGGATATGTGGGTTTTCAAAGTTAAATATCTGATTATATTCTATGTAGAAGCAAGAATACTTTTGAAAATTGCAGTTCCTATGAATTATTGCTTGGAGCAGATTTCCTTGAAGATTTATTGGTAGGTAAGCATTAGGTCTAGGTAATGTATTTTTAATGTCTGCCTGATCTAAAACATAGTACAAAAGATCTTCAAGAACAAGTCATCGTAATGGAAAAATTACAAAATGTTAAAATTCACGAATTAGGTCTCTTTTTTTTTTACGTGTGGGACACCGTATCGTCCAACGACCCGATGAACCCTAGTGTCAGTATTGTTCAACCGCCTACTATAAGTAGCAGGCTTCTGACATGGTTGTGTAACGACCGCCGTCTAAGTGATCATAGACAGCAACCGGGACCTACGGTTTAACGTGTCATCCGAAACACGGAACCATCTTACTTACGGACAATCGGGTGGTTCAGCCCGCAATGTCCTAACCAGACTAGGAACAGATTCACAAAGAGATAAATATCAACTTTGTGAGTGACCCACCGAGAATCGAACCCGGAACCTACTGCGTCAAAGGCAGTCGCACTACCACTGCGCCACATCGGTCGTCAACTCGTCGAATTAGGTACGTAATATGCTATAATGGTACGAAAATATTTTTTCACTTTCTACTGTTGCATTCCATGTTTCTTTCGTACATTATAAAAGTTGTCATAAGTGTTTATGTTTAATGTTTGTTTGTTTATAAATGTTTCTTTATGACAACCTTGAGCGGTGATGTCAGTGTACATTATGTAGGTAGGTGTTACATATTAGTGGTTTTAGTACAGACCTTATGCCTGACTGAGCATTATTATATCCAGCCGAATAGGCAAGCAATTTGAATGCCGTTCCGTTCCATACTGAAATTCAGTGGCATTTTGCCTAGGAACAATATGAATATGTAGACGCCACACCACAAAAAAGTTAGACCTGAGTTTTATATGTGTCAAAGGTTTTTTGGTATACAGATATATTTTTAAAACATGCGTTCGACTCGAGTCTAACAGTTTTTTGGTAAGGCCGCAGTCAAATACGATGTTTTTGATGTGTAGCACAGCAAAGCAAAGAGAAGTAAGGTAGGTAATAAATGAATGAAAACACAATAACTTTAAATTATAAAAGTACTACCTATCCTTAAGACGCAGTTTCGTAGACACAAGAAAAATTACTTGCTGCCACTTCAGTACAGCATGTTTCGTAGGAAATGTATTAAAATGGAGACTTTTTCAGGGCAGGTACTGACCAATTTTCACTATAGGACCAACACCGGAATTGACCTCCTTCTCGCCAGTTAGCATAAACAACACAAGAGAATATTTGAGAAATATTTTCTTGGTATTCAATCGTATCAGTATTATTCCAAACCGCAGAGCAGAATGTCAATTTCCTCTCCCGGAGTCGAGTAAATTCGACCTTAATCGGCTATTACGATCCACCGCAACTTCGTTACAATACTATAACATTGGCTGGCGAAAATCTTATTAATTTTCAATCTCGTCTACGCGTTTACATGAAAATGGTCCTTTAAAATTTAACTACCCAGATAGAATAAATTTATCTTCGTTAAAGTACATTATAATATTTCTTTCATCTTTGTAGATAAATCATCGTTTTAACCCGGCGTTAAATAGGCAGGAAGAGTTTTCTAACTGGGAAAAACTCACCTTGATCCCGCATTTGGTCTGTTAAAATTTGTATAAAAATGAATGTAAGTAGCTACATCATTGATAAAAGATAACAGACATAAGTTCGATAAATCTTTTGTACTTATATGAAATTAATAACTGTGACGGCAGAAGGCATGGACAATTCATCACGCTTGTCACCGACCAGCGCGATCATGCAAATACCAAGGATAGCCTTGATGATTGATGCCCTAATTACTTATAGGTACCTATAGATACCAACACATGACTAAAGGACACGAGGGCCTGTCACTATAGCGAATCACGACTTATCTGAACCGAACCTCAAACATTTGTCGGACGTGGCGATAACGACCGTGATATTAGGTACAGTCCTCAACGCTCTGCCTGCCACGCCAGGAATATAGGCGTGATTTGTGTATGTATGTATGTATTTACTAACACATGTAGGTAACTACGCATTGTGATGTTACAAAAGTTTCGGATATGTAGGTATCTACAATTTAGAAGAAAACGGTAATGCTCTCGCTAAAAATACCTTGCAAATCAAAATAACAATATAGCAGTTCAAATTATTATCCGCGTTTTATAAAAGCAAATAAATTTCGAATTTTTAGCAAATAGCATTGGCAAGGTTTTCAGGTAGCTCTACCTTATATGTATTAAGTACGTACCTACCTACGAAACGGCCTACGTTACGTACCAAATACAAAAATGAGGCAAAAATGTAATCCCTCATAAGCTATTCTTTGCTAATAGCCAGTTGTGGTCCATAAGTCTTGGGTAGCCCTAGTTTCAGAACAATGCATTACATGGAGGGTACCAATTAAAAGAAGCCGAGCCGCGGCGGAGCCGACTCAAGTGTCCGTCGACGCAACTAACAAGACTGCCCTCTCATTCTACGGTGCACCCCAAGTGAGGATATGAATACGAGCTCGAGAGCACTATGTTTGTATGACACTTAACTATCTACACTCTGGTTAGCTGGTTAAGTTCAGACTCACGTTCCATAGGTCCCTGGTTCGAGATTTACAACTACGTTATTGGCCTACTAGTTTAATCAGTGGGCGGTTAAAATACTTACCCTAGAGCTCGTTGGGTCAAATCGGTTTTCTATGATACGACACAGAAAGATCTAAAACTAAGTGAAACGAAAATATATTTCAATGCTTAGCTATAATTCTATTATTTGGGTACTAATCTTACAGATGGTTATAGACTTTTTAGGAAATATGTGCACTCAAACCTAATATTTTTTTAAAGGCTCTACGAAAGTCCAAATTGAAAATAGTGTAAATAATTGGATTAAGAGTGGAATTAATGTACCCCAACCAGGTCACAAAGTTTATCAAATTATTTTCGGGGCAACACCACGGACAAAATGGCAAAAGGATGTACATCAGGAAGAACGGCATCCAACAGACGACGAAAGAGCCCATGATGATACCTAGAGTACGCGCCGCGCGACGCTCCTTCGACAGGGAAATCTTCTGTTTCTGTTCAATGAATTGATGAACCACGTCACCACTGTTGTTCACACTTGCCAGCAGCGGTTTTCCTTGCTTCCTCCTTTTTCCACTTATCCTCCTAATAGACCCCACCACTTTAGTTTTGTATCCCTCTGATGATGCCTTCTGCATATCTAGTTCTAAGTTTTGACGCGCTATGGGATCATTTAAGAGCAGCAGGGGCATAAAGAAGTTTTTCTTAATGTCCATGAAAGTTTTTCTGTGACAACGGTTTACGCTCTCGCCGCTGTCTGATTCATTGTCTGAGTCTTCTTTTTCTACGCTCTCCTCCGGATTCTCACAAACTGGGCGCTTCTTGTAGATTCGAGCAGCTAAGTAACGTTTTTTCAGTCTCCGTTTGGCTGCAATGTAGATCTTAAAATAAACAATGGTCATAATGAGCAACGGGATAAAAAACGAGCCGAGAGAGGAGTAGACTACGTAGCCTGGCTCTGAAGTTAGCTGGCACGGCGTATCGGCCGTAAACTCGTCTGGCCAGTCGTTCCATCCAAGAAGAGGGGGTGAGCTAATTACTAGCGATAAAATCCAGACGCCTGCAATTTGTAGAACCACCCTTTTTAGGGTGCGCTTGTGTGCGTATTTTATCGGGTCTGTAATGGCGAAGTATCTATCAAGTGCAATAGCGCACAAGTTGAGGATGGAAGAAGTGCAGCACATTATATCAGAAGTGAGCCAAATCTTGCACAAGTGTTTTCCCCATAGCCACTGTCCCAGTATAAAGTAGGCGACATTTAATGGCATTACAAGTATTGCCACGGCCAAGTCGGCCACAGCGAGTGACACGATGAAGAAGTTCTGCACGATCCTCAGAGGTTTGTAAGTAAACACGCCAAGGATAACCAAGATATTTCCGAAAATAGTTCCAATGATGACGGTAGAAAGTATAGAAATCGTAGCTAGTGCTTCCCATTCTGAAACTGCGATTTCAAATCCAAATGTAGAGTTATGAAAAAAACTAGTAGTGAGGCAATAATCATCACCTTTAGTTAAATTTTCAATATTGTCTGTTATATTATAGACGTAATATTCCAATCCAACTAAATCCTCACTCATGATGTTCTCTAATTATTGCAGAAGTTTTTTTCAGATCAACATCTCCCCAAACAGCGCTACCTGAAAAGAAAAAATATTCGTTGACATTACTTAGGTAGGAGGTACTTACCTACCTACTTCTAGCTTACTTATTCCAAAGAAGTTATATTTCATAATTCCACACACAGCCACACACCACACAACGCCTCCTCAACACGCCTTTATCCCTGGCGGGGTAAGCAGAGCGTTAATGACCGTAATATTACGGTGGTGATCGCCATGTCTGACGAATGTTTGAGGGTCTTTTCAGATAAGTCGTGTATCACTAGTTCATAATTCCACGTTAGTATAATATAGCGAAACACATACCAGACATCAATTGATCCCAGATTGTGATTCTTTACAAGTAGATCATTGATAAGTTATTTCATTCACATTTTCCATAACACCTTACACTTTAGGTACTTTGTATAGTCCACTCTTTTTGACAGGCGCTATGCAGATCCGTATCTTTCGAGACGGTCAGTTGCCGACTGAAATACGAAAAATTTTCTTAGCCCTGCCTGACTTAGCTCGCTGCTAACGAAGTAGTGTTTCCATATAACTACACGACTTGGGTATGTTATCACAACGTGGAATGGATATAGGTCATCGCCGGATGGAAAGCTTTGGGACAACGAAATCATGACATCTTTTCTTTTTTTGTTTTAATGTATTCACAGTCCTATAGCTGTACTTAGTTGGTAGATACCTACTAACAGCAGCGGGTACACTACTAAGAATGTAATAAAGTATTACAGTTAGTTACCAAAAACTCTGTAGGTACGTTCCTACACAATTTTCAAATTCCACACTTTCAGAAATCCAGGTCATGGAATGCAAAATATACTAGCACCAGACAATACAGGAGTGATTGACTATTTACCTAGTAGGTACTTACTGAGCCAGGGCCAGATCAGAGGTATAAGTGAAGCAGTGTTGGGCAAAATGTAATTGAAGTACAGATTACAAATTCCAAATACAAAACGTAATCATTACTTTCGTGTAATCAGTACTTTAAATACTTGCAAAAGAAATTTAAAATTAGATTACTAATTACGTAATGAGGAAAGTATTTTCAAATACACAAATTACTTTTTTCTGATTACTTTGAAAACTAAAAGTTACCATGAAAAAAGCCTCATGAAAACATTACGTAGTGTTGTTTATAAGTTTTTAGTTGTTTAAGTAATTTAAGTAGCAGGCAATAAGGTGTCAGTATCTATCAATACATATTCGAACAAACTTATTTCTGTACTTAGATAAAAAAATGAAGAAAAAGAAACAAAATGTGTATGATATTAGGCCTTATTCTTAAGCACGGCTGTTAAAGTTAAAATTAAAATCACTGAATTTAAGTTTTTTTTATTATTTTAAAATTCCTAAAACTAAGTGCTATTCCAACTTTCAAAATCTTATATCTTTGTACTATTATATCTTTGTATTACGGTATAATATTATTAGCCGTGTGATGCCGGCTTAGAATAGCATCACCCCATCTCCTTCCCGTGGGTGTCGTAAAAGGCGACTAAGGGACTCGAGAGTATTAGTGTATTACATTTTTTAGGCGACAGGCTGACAACCTGTCACTATAGTGATACACAAGTTTTCTGAAACAACCTTGGAAAACAATCCTCAAAAATGTCAGACGTGGCAATAGCGACCTTATTCTTGCGGCCGTTAACGCTCTGCCTAACCCGCAAGGGATAGTGGCGTGATATGTGTATGTATGTATTACGGCATTTGTAATTACCGATTACATGGGGTAATCGAAGTACTTACCTATATAATCTCAATACATGTACTGTAAAAGTATTTGTAATTTAAGTACCTGTATTTAAAGTAGTATTTAAAATATAAGTGTAATTGATTACGCCCAACACTGAAGTGAAGCTAAGCAAATAGAGTCGAAGATAAAGTGATCTCTCTCACCCAAAAGCTCAAAAGGTGCAGTTATCAAAGACGAACCACAAGCTAGGAGGTAGATTTCTTGTGGTGTAGGCAGAGTTGCCGATCGTAAAATTACGGTCATTATCGCACGTCTGACAAGTATTGAGGGCCCTTTCAGATGATTCGTGTATTACTGTAGTGACAGGTTGTTAGCCTGTCGCCTAAAGTT
Organism: Keiferia lycopersicella; assembly: GCA_029255805.1. NCBI lineage: Eukaryota > Metazoa > Arthropoda > Insecta > Lepidoptera > Gelechiidae > Keiferia > Keiferia lycopersicella. Next base: position 7,515,653 of record JARACZ010000009.1, on the reverse strand, counting down.
GTAATACACACACATACACACATGAGACCCTCGAGTCTCTAAGTTGCCTTTTACAATAGCGTTGCCGAACTATCGATAGTAAAACTATCGATAGTTTTCCTATCGAAACCCCATATACAATCGATAGGCCAATCTATAGTATCGATACTATCGATTGTTCAGAATGAGGCAATACTATCGGTCAGCTTCGATAGTATCGATACTATCGATAGTATCGAAGCTGACAATCGAAAAAACAATCGATAGTATCGATAGTATCGATAGTATCGATAGTTTTGGTCTATCGATAGTCGGCCGATGAGTGATAGTATCGTTCAGTCAGGTATGGATTATTTATTTTACATACATATAATTATCATGACTTTATCTCTTGTGGGGTAGACAGAGCGTTCACGGTCGTAAAATTACTCAGTAAAGCGACAGTAATCATTGCTGTCGCTTGCTATCGCCGCGTCTGAGGGCCGTTTCAGTAATTCGCGTATCACTAAAGTGACAGGTTGTCAGCCTGTCGCTTAAAATTGCAATACACATGAAACCCATGGGAAAGAAATAGGTTGATGCTATTCTTAGCCGGCATCCCACGGCTAATGGGTTAATTATTGTATATGGAATTATGGATTATTTTAAAAGATTTTTTAAATTTTAATAATTAAAGTAAATTTATTTAGCCATAGTATTTAGCAATGAATGAATTAGTTATACAATTAGATACATAAAAATACACCTATAGTTTTAAAGGCATTTGCACACTAGATGCGTGCGCCTGCGTCCGTGCGTGCGGGAAAAAATAGTATGGATATGACAGGAGAATGAAATCGACGCATCACGTGATGTATCACAATAGATACCTACGCATCACCTGTCATGTCAAGTTGTAGCGACCTCTGGTGGCTACAACATGAAGCTCACTCAAGTGGTTCACATGCATACAAGACGCAACAGGAGTTCTCAACATATCGGAGAGATGGCGCCACGTGACAGAACAATGGGCCTGAAACGCGATATCGAAGTGTTCACCGCGCAACGCATATATATACGTACAACTTCCAATCCAATCCAGGTGGACCCGTCGGTCCCCTGGCCACAACACCCGGCCAGGCGGGTAGCTACCCTTTTCCCGACACCACCTGGATTCATCCTGTCACCCGCCATAAAGTAATAAAACAAAAATTGTACAAGAAAGGCTATTATGAAATATCTGATTATATGCAGGATAAATCTCCATGGGAGTAGTTTTAAATGTATGAAGTTGACTTTAAATGACGAAACTAGGGCTTGCATTCGAATATTCGAATAATTCGAATAGTAAACCAGATCGAATATTCGAAAACAAATTGGGAAAATTCGAATATTCGACCATAATCATAAACCTGTAATTATTTACAAAACTAAGCGGCATGGTATCAACACCCTTGCCGCTCCTTAACGGCAAATGTCTCTGTAATAAAAAAAAAATTACTTTCTCCGCGCGGTAACAAAATTTTGTTGAGTTTGTGAGTGTTTCAGTGTTTTTTACGGGGTCATTTCACTATTTAGAAAATAAACGTATGCTGTACTGCTGCTGCTTTACGCTTTTAGTGTAAGTAACACAATTTTACAAACCTTAAACTATAATTTACTGACTTTTTCTTTTCATTCACGGATTCTAACCTAACCTCAAATAAAGAAATTTGTTTGTCGTCTATTTAGCTATAAATGCTATAATTTTTTAATGCTACTGTTTCTTTAATATGAAACTATAATGCTAGTTATAATAGAAACAATGAATATTAACTGCACAATGCACATACATATTTTATCAAAACTGGCGCGCGGATGAGCTCAAGTTAGGATGGTCGTCGTCGTCATACAAACAACATAATGTTGACCAGTTAACTTGACCTCTCGAGCCAGATTTGCGCTACGCGTGATGAACATGGCAGTGAGTACTGAGTAGCTTTATCTTTAAACTTACTATGCTTACTAGTGTGTGTGAGAGAGAATGTTTTTATAAATCACCTAATACCTATAACACATACAGGGTGGGAAAAAACTACTCTATACTTCGATGATTGTAATATGTTTATTTTAATTACTGCTGTTGCTACTGCAAAGATACAGGCATACAGACATTCTTTCGTAGTTCACACTTTTAATTAAAATTACAATATAACATTAAAATTATCATTAAAATACTATTCAAGAATTTTTTATGGATATTTTGTTTCGTTTTTAAATTTGATTTTGTTTTGCTATTACGCAAAAACAAATAAAAACATAAAATCAATAATAATTGTGCAGTGAAATCAAACATCAAAAATTTGAAATAACCATCAAACTAAAAGTAATATCAAGAAACTGATAGATAAGAGATATATATGACAATTCTGGTAACAGTGATTTGAAATCTAATCACTAAAATGGTAGTTAAATGATCAAATTCTTATTAAATAAGTCGTACCTTAATGCTTTTTTTTCATTTCATTAAAAAATTATATCTTTTATCTATCAGCCTCTTGATATTTCTTTTGGTTTGATGTTAATTTCGAATTTCCGATGTTAAATTTCACTGCTGTCATAATTATTATTGATTTAATGTTTTATATTTGTTTTTGTGTTATTATGAAAGTTTAAGAGTTTATTTTACTAGATTTTAAATACTCAAAACTATAGGTGATAGTCTCCTATTCATTTTTAAGCATATTTTTCGTGAAAATAAAGCAAATTTCTATTTAAATAACAAGCTTTTTCGTCTTTTCGAAATATTCGAATATTATTCGAATAATTCGAATAATCCCGAAAAAAAAATCTAATATTCGAATAGTGAAATTTTCGAATATTTGCAAGCCCTAGACGAAACAGGTAGAATTATCTACTGTATATATATTATATTGTATTTTATGTTTATTTCAGCATAGCCATTTTCGGCTATTAATTTTTTTTTTTTTTTAACTTAGCTAGGGTAGCTTAGGGCATGAGCAATTGTATTTAGAATATATATTTAGAATATTTATAATATATATATTTAGTCAGGGGTACTCATCTCAGCCTTTGATCGAGGACTGTGATGTGGTATACGGGTATACGACCCCGGCTTCCCGAGCAAGCAGTTCCCTCCTGCTTAACAAATAAAAAGTCTGTTTCGGCGAGAATGGCAACCCAATGCAGATATGCACAAGGGCTTGGCGGACTCGGCGACTCAGCAAGGCAATGTGGATGGCCTAGGGCGACGGTAGAGGGCGCGGGTAGTTACTGTCGGCCAGACACTGCGTCTGACCTCTCCTTCAGTCGTAGCGGTTTTCCGTTCCACTGAATCAAGGAGGGTGAGGACTAAGTGCGTGCGCCTGCGTTTGCGCGAACGTTTGCGCACCGAAATATATCCTGCGCAACTGACCGCTTCCGAATAATGGACTCCGATGACGCAAAGTCCTGTGGCGATGGGTTGAGGTAGAGAGGTCTGGCGTGGTGCAAGCTGGGCTTTGTCTGATTCCTGCACACAGGCGGTTCTAGGGGCGTGAGTACATGCCGTGGTCGCTTTTGCATTGCAAATCGGGACGACAATGCGAATTCGGCAGCACCTGGGATGACAAAGCAGCCCTTTTAAGGGAGGCACTGCTTTCCTCGCCCAGCCGAGGAGGGGGCTGGAAAAGGTGCCCTAAAAAAGTGCTCGTCCCTACCCGGAAGGTGGTAGTAACCACGGCTGCCACCGCATCACTTAACTCGTGGTCGACGAAACAGAAAAAATAAAAACAGCATGAAACCATCTATCATGACATTTGGCGCGTGGAACGTGAGAACTCTAATTGATCGAGATGGCAACTCCTGTCCTGAACGCAAAACCGCCATCGTAGCTCGAGAACTTCATCGCTATAACGTGGATGTGGCTGCGCTCAGCGAAACACACCTTGCTGATGAAGGAGAACTGGTGGAAGATGGAGGTGGTTACACTTTCTTCTGGAAGGGTACCTCTGCATCCGAGCCTCGACGTTCAGGGGTAGGATTTGCCATCAAAAATCACCTAGTAAAGCGACTTCAAGAGTGTCCTGTTCACATCTCGGACCGCGTTACCACACTGCGCCTTCACCTGGATACAGACAATTACCTTAATGTCATCAGTGTTTATGCTCCAACGTTAGACAAGTCTGATGACATTAAGGACAAATTTTACGAGGAGCTAACTCAATGCCTTAATAGCATAAACGCCAGAGAGCAGATCTTATTGCTAGGCGATTTCAATGCCAGGGTTGGACGGGACTACGAGGCTTGGCCTGGAGTTCTGGGACGACACGGAGTTGGCAACATGAACAGCAATGGTCTGTTGCTGCTCGGTCTTTGTGCTCAGTACGATCTAGCGATATCGAACACTATGTTCAGACTTGCCGCTAAGCACAAGACAACGTGGATGCACCCGCGTTCCAAACACTGGCATTTGATCGACTTTGCTATTATTCGGCAACGAGACATCGGTCAAGTTCAAGTCACCCGCGTCATGCGTGGTGCTCACTGTTGGACTGACCATCGACTAATTGTCACTAAGCTACGACTCCGCCTCCGTCGACCTCGCAGATCCACAGTGAAGAAGCCTGCGTTTTTAAACGTGGATAGGCTGAAAGATCGCGAGGTTAGGGTGAAATATGCTGAAGCCTTATCTGAAAAGCCGTCGCCAATAACTGAGACCGGTGATGTCAGTGCTGCTTGGGGAGCTTTGTCATGTCATCTCATAGAAGCCGCTTCTGCTACTTTGGGTACGAAAGACCGACGTAGTGAAGACTGGTTCGATGACAATAGCGAGGCTCTTAAAGCAGCATTCGACAAACATCGACAGCTCCTGCGACAGCATAATCGAAGAGGTGGAAGTGTTGCGGTGGTCAAAGAAAGTGACCAAGAATTACGCAGGCTGTCTCGACAAATAAAAGACAAGTGGTGGCAGGACAAGGCTTGTCAAATGCAGTGGCTCGCCGATACAAACCAGCTTGGTGAGTTTTACTGTGAAGTGCGTAAGCTGATTGGTGCTTCCTACCGTGCAAAAGTACCTTTAAGGTCTTTAGACGGTATTCACCTCCTGACCAGCTAGGAGGATGTACTTAAACGTTGGGCTGAGCATTTTCACAACTTGCTCAACGTAGATCGATCAGCTGATCTGCATCATATCAGTTTAATGCCTCAACTCCCGTTAGCCACGGAGCTGGACGAGCCCCTGTCATGCGACGAGGTTGTTACTGCCATCAGACAGCAGCATAATAACCGGGCGGCTGGCATTGACCTTATACCGGGTGAACTACTTAAATATGGTGGTACGGAGTTGCACACGTCGGTATGGAAACTTTTCGTTCGAATGTGGGAGGAGGAGAGGGTCCCTGAGGACTTCAAAGTGTCTCGCATTTGTGCCCTCTACAAGAACAAGGGTGACCGTTCTGACTGTAACTCTTATCGCGGTATTTCATTGCTGTCAGTCCCTGGAAAAGTCTTTGCCAGAGTTTTACTGAACCGCCTCAAAGATTTGTCGGAAAAAATTCTGCCCGAAACCCAGTTCGGCTTCCGACCTGACCGAGGTACATGTGAAGCTATTTTCTCGGTGCGTCAACTACAAGAAAAAAGTAGAGAACAAGGTCGCCAGTTGTACCTCTGCTTTGTTGATTTAGAGAAAGCATTCGACAGTGTGCCTCGCGAAGCTCTCTGGATGGTGCTAGGAAAGTTAGGGTGCACAGAAAAGTATGTGCGACTCCTAAGACTCCTGCATGACGACATGCAGTGCTGCGTCTCTGCAGACGGTGAGCAGTCTGATTTCTTCCCCGTCACCTGTGGGGTGAAACAAGGGTGTGTTCTAGCGCCCACACTGTTCGCCTTGTACTTTGCAGTTGTAGTCAAAGAAGTCCTAAATACTGTTTCCCAAGGAGTCCGCATCCGTTTCCGCACAGATGGCAGTCTTTTTAACCTGGCTAGACTTAAGGCGCGCACTAAAGTCTCGTATGCATTGATTACTGAGATCATGTATGCTGATGACTTGTGCTTTCTTGCAGAATCCCCAGACGGCCTGCAACAGCTAATGTCCGTTTTCCACCAAGCATGCTGTAAATTCGGCCTGAAGATCAGTGTCAAAAAGACGGAAGTGATGTCCTTAGACTCGCATGGTCGGGAGACACTGGCGATTATGCTTGGTGAGGATATGCTGAAACAGGTTGATAAGTTTCGTTATCTGGGGAACACTATAACATCTAAGTGTAACCTTGATGCTGAGATCAACAGCAGAATCAGTGCTGCAGCTGCAGCATTTGGGAAGTTGTGTTCCAAGGTTTTCTGCTCGCACGACCTAAAGCTAGCCACAAAAATTTCTGTATATATGGCGATTGTGCTGCCAAACCTTCTATACTCCTCCGAGACTTGGTGTGTGTATCGTCACCACATACGCACTCTGGATCGCTTCCACCTAAAATGCCTTCGCACCATCATGAAGATCAGATGGTCCGACCGAGTGCGCAATACCGAAGTTCTGAGACGAGCCAATGTTGGTGGCATTGAGGCCTATCTAATGCGTCGTCAGCTACGGTGGTGCGGTCATGTATCCCGGATGTCGGAGGAGAGAGTGGCGAAGCGCATCTTTTATTCTGAGCTAGAGGAGGGCAAGCGAAAGCATGGCGGACAACTCCTCAGATATAAAGATGTTCAGAAACGACACATGAAAAGATGCAACATTGAGCCCACTCAATGGGAGGGTCTGGCAGCACAGCGTCCCGAATGGCGCGGGATGGTTAAGAGGCAAGTCCGCGAGTTTGAGGAACAGCGTAAAGCAGACCTCGACGCTAAGCGCGATGAGCTGAAGGCCCGTCCATCCGTCGCCATTAACTATAATTATGTAAATGGCAAACTCACGTGTCCACTCTGTGCACGGGAGTTTACTGCCAAAATTGGCTACAATAGCCATCTCCGGGCGCATCAGCGCCGATCTGATTAGGAGTCAAAGTGGTCGCCATGGCCGAAATCGGTCGGAGATATCATCATCATCAATATATACTGAAACGGCCCTCAGACGTGGCGATAGCAAGCGACAGTAATGATTACTGTGTACAAGCGACAGTAATGAGTAAAGCGACAGTAATGATTACTGTCGCTTTACTGAGTAATTTTACGACCGTGAACGCTCTGTCTACCCCACAAGAGATAAAGTCATGATAATTATATGTATGTAAAATTATCCATACCTGACTGAACGATACTATCGTTCATCGGCCGACTATCGATAGACCAAAACTATCGATACTATCGATACCATCGATACTATCGATTGTTTTTTCGATTGTCAGCTTCGATACTATCGATACTATCGATACTATCGATTGTTTTTTCGATTGTCAGCTTCGATACTATCGATAGTATCGATACTATCGAAGCTGACCGATAGTATTGCCTCATTCTGAACAATCGATAGTATCGATAGTATCGATAGTATCTATACTATCGATTAAAAATCGATATTTCTTACTATCGAAAAACTATCGATAGACTATCGATTGTCTATCGATAGTCCACTATCGAGCGGCAACGCTATTTTACAACACCCGCGGGAAGGAATGAGATGATGGCGATATTGCTATTCTAAGCCGGCATCACGCGGTAACTGGTTTTTCACTTAAACAAAACTCACTGCGGAAACGAAGTTTAAAAGTCTGGTAAAAGTGTAAAAGAATAATTTGGACAAAAAGAAAGAAAAACTAAATTTTTAGTTTTTCTTTTTGTTTGTAATGTTTGCCGCGCTTAGGAGAAAAAAATACGTTCCGTTAGATAGGTACAGTACTCAGCCAGACACATACAGCAGCGCCAACCAGTATTCACAAAAATATTTTTTAATTTATAATAATCTGCGTGCATAGGAGTGCGTTATTACGACCAAATATAAAAGCACAGTCGAGCAACCAATACAGATACGAATTTCTTCAAGTGTGAAAGAGATAGTACGCGTTTTCATTTTAGACAGGCTTTTGTGTGCGTACTGTTGCTGCCTGCTGTTTAGCATTGCCAGACCGTTCTATAACAAACAGTATTCCTTTCTTTTCGGCTATGGACCATTTTCTTTTTGTGAGTCCGTATCCGCTGTCCCTTTTCGGGTGGCAAGACTAAACACTCCTTATCCTGGAAAATAATAATACCTGTGTGATTATAGGGCACCAGAAAGAATAGTCAAATTTCGCGATGACTCTACTCTACCCGCGTTCGTTACTCGTATAGTCGTATCGTATCGTATATTTTATTATTATTGGTGTCGGCCTGTTGCTGTATCAGTAATCGGTACAACATGATATAATAAGAGGGGGCCAAGCTAAACTACGTAATTTTAAAAGCCGTCCCTTTTTGTCAAGGAAATCCCGTCCTATTGAAGGACGATATATTTTATAGTGATCTGTGTCTAAAACCGATGTAGCGATCTGGCAGCACTAGTGCTGTCAAATCAAAATAAAATCGAGTGGCTTAGAATTTGTTTCTTGAGGAAAATCTTTATTATATTTGATTCATGTTGGCTTTTGTGAGTTCAAAAGTACAGTTGTAGTTAGGTTTTGTGGTGCTTGTTAGTTTTTCAATGATTGGCGTTGCAGAATGGGCTGTTTAGCGTGGATTCAAGGTATGACGTTCAACCTTGCAGCTTGTGAGATTTGTAATTTTCCTGATTGAACATTATTTTTAGGGCATAGAGCTGTTAACTTTGTAATTTTCTGGTATTTGAAGTGGTAGATATGCTATAAATTCATGATTTACTCGAAAATGGCTAATGCTTTGGTAGGTATCTACCTATGTCATGCAGGTTCTAAGTAATATCTTTACTGTCCTAGGGAATACATAGCTCTGCATAGCTCTAGCATGCGTGACCTTTTTCACACTAAAACAGTGCTAATGGTATTACATTGACATTGCTATTTGGTAACCTTATCTCCTTGGGTGTGAGCTATGGGATGGTGTACATGTTTGTATCTATATCTACCTCCCCCTGTGATACCCCCTTCAAGGACTTGAAGCTATTTATGTAACTAAATCCTGTGGAGTAGATACAGAGTCTATAATAATTATGGTTCATCCTATTGTCCTATTGTTTATAGTCAGTAAGCTAAGTTTTCATCTTATTGTGTCAAAGAGGTCTTAGCTCCTCACTGACTTTAGTTTTACTTTATTCAATCAGTTTATTGTGCTAGTGTTGCTGAACATTTTAAAGCAAAGATAATTTGTGCATCATCATAAACTATTACAGTTCTTAAAACATAAGCAAAGGCAACTTTACAATTTCTCAGAAAAGATCTATAGTTTGTAAAATATGTGAAGGAAACAAAGGAAAATAAACCTTATGTCATAGCATTTGCTCCAAGGTCACAAACATCACGGGAATCATCCTATATTTGACATATTTAGTACACTAGTTTGTTCTTCCTAGAGATAAAAACACCTTAATCTAAATACAGTATGATATGGTATGATTCTCTTCACAATTTCACCATTAAAACTAGGTAATTCTTGATATTTTAGAGTAATATTATACTTCAATATCACTTGCATGTAAGTTTTTACTGATTGGCACCTTTAAAAAAAAATGGTCAAGTTAATTCCATTCGCAGCATAATCTATTGCCTTACAACTTAGGTTCATATTTTATAAACCACACTCAACTCTGAGATTGATCTCAAGAGTGATTTTGACAACACTAACAGCACCTCAAAGTCATACTCAAGAGTTGAGTGCAATTTATAAATATGAGCTGGGCCGTAGTACATTATTAAAGTCAGGCAGAACATACCAAGAAAAACCTAATACCAGTGCATGCAGTGTAATCAAAATTATAATCAAATAAATTTGTCAATTCCAGGGTTGAAGATGCCCTTCCCCTTCAAAGATAAGGAGCTGAATAAAGTAGCAGCATTTTTCAATGTGTCAACATTTCTGCTGACGTGTGCGGCCCTGGTACAGCCAAGTTGGTTTCGCATCAAGGGTCTGCACTGCGCTCAGAGCCTCTCCCTCGCACAGTTCTTCACATTCGATGAAGACGATGACGATGATGAGCAGATCAGCATCAGGCAAAGTGACTTTGATACTCTGAATAGAGATTTCAATGGTAAGCTATTATTTTATTTGTATTGAAAGATTCTCCTGTGGTTGTTCCATTATCATACACATAAACTTCCTCTTGAAACAAATGTATTTAAAAAAACCTGATAGCATAGTTGTACATGACTGAGAAATGCAAAAAGCGACATTTTATGTTATGTGATGAATTGTTAGAGAAGATGAATTATTCTAAGAATATTCTTTGTGTTATTAGCTAGATCAACATCACTTCAATAACCAAATCTTTTTGTGATTTTAGGTAGGAAAAATTATCTAGGGATATTTAACAATATATGTGTAAGTAAATAAATTAGGATAAGGGCAGGCAGATGATTTAATATTAAACAATGGGCTTGTCAATCCAAACCCAAGATTACAGAAATTCCCAACATCCCCTAATGTGCACAATTAGGCTGAAGTGGTGATTAGATCACAAAAAATTTGAAAATACATATTGGGAAATCCTTAGGTTACGAAGGAAAACCCACCATGCAAACATGTAGCTCTTGATGTTTTGATGTCTAGATTGTTTGTAAACAAATATTTCTGCATATATTAATTTAGCTCAGAATTATAGCACTGTAGTTTTGAGCAAATTACATCATGGGTTTCCTAAAGCGACTACTGTCTTATTGTTACCTCAGTCTTGACCTTTGGTAGCCTAATAGATGACCTTGTGAACCAATTAGTGCTAATAGGTAGGTACAATCTGATAGCCACATAATTTGGTATGAAGTGGCTGTAACTTCAGTAATATCTCTGTTTTCTGATAGTATTAAAATCAGTTTTTATTTGGTAAAACTGACTGAGGCTTTTTTATTTATAAAGTGTGCAATAAAAATAGAATTGATATATAAGTGATAAATAACTACCAACTATAAATTCAGTATTTGATTAGGATTTTTAGGGTTCGACCCCCGGAGCGTTGAAACAAGACCTATTGAACCTCTGCTGGTGTCTGTTCGACTGTATATCACCAGGCTGTATCAAATAAACTGTAATAGTTAGACAGTTAAAATGTTTACATTAGATGAGATTTAAAACTTAGGTATGCCTAAAAGTATAGAATAGAGTGTAATGATGAACATATGGAATGCTACAATATATGAGTCCTGTATCATATTCAGTCAACATACAAACATATTAAGCCTGCATGGGTACCACAGAATACCAGCGCTGTAATACCTGCTTCGTATTATAGCATATGCTGAGTAGGATACATTTTTCAATGTACAACCTGTGCCTAGTATTTAAGTTACTAATGTTGTATTGCTTCATATACTTTGAAATAAAGATTTTATATTTTATTCTAAGCCATTAAATTTGCTAATTCAAGTTACTTATTTTCAGGTCTACCACCATGCATAACACCGGAAATAATCACTCTCATGAGGGTGCTAATTCTGCTATGCTTCATGGTGCTGTTATGTTCCTGCATTGGGGTTCTAATAAACCTGACAAGTCTCAATAGCAAGGTTATCAAGATGCTACGGAGGAATGCCATACCAAGCATTATGAGTGTGTTCTGGGTGATAGCCATTGTAGGTGTATGCTACTACACTACTGTAGTGCTGGGTAACGCGAATAGCACCAACCCTAACACTATACAAGTAGATTATGAGTATGGATTCTATACAATAACTGCAGCGGGTGAGTGTAGATTCTTTTAATGGTGTTTGTATCAAAAATATTTCAATAGGTTATGAAGATTCACTAGATGTGGTAAGCATTACGGTGAACACAATAGAATGAATTTCGCATTGAATTCGGCAGCATCGTAAAATATATGTCTTATGTCACGGATTTAGTTATGTTTTACAAACAATAAATGCCATGTCCATATCCTCAAAAGAGAGATAACCTCATAGTATAAAGTTGTTCATGTATAGGTAAATAACGCAGATGCGTTGACCGCGGTTGAGCGGTTTTAGTATGGGGATTGACATTTCTATATAGATGCCTAAAATCACCATTTAAAAGAAGTGCCCGCATGCCGGTAACACTCTGTAGATTGAGATCAGAAATCTTATGACTCTTTCTTCACTCATTTCATTACATTAGCGATGAGAGCAATATATCTTTGTATATATCTTTGTAGTGATGAGAGCAATATATCTATGTAGCAATATAGTTTCCAGGCTTTGGTTCTGTAACCAAAAAAGACGAAAGGTTCAAAATGTTTCAAGTATAATTTCTCGCTTTCCAGGCGCGCTAGCCCTGCTGGCGTCGGCTGCCAACCTCTGGGGCGCGCCGCTGTCTAGCGACGAGGACGTCCAGAGACGGAACCTCATGGAGGACTGGGACGGCCTGGAGGCGCACAGCGTGGGGCCCACGCCCGCCGTGCCCGCGCTGCCGCCCTACACGCCCAGCGCCGACTACCCCGCGCTGCACCAGCCGTACCCCCCGCCACAGCCGCTGCACCAGGTATATACATGCAGCACAGGGACGGATTAGAGGCGCGCGAGTTATGGATGCTGCCTCAGCAACCATCGTAGACGACGTCATCTTTAGTCGTTCTAGTTAAAATATGCAATTATGCTCTTCAAACAATATCACTAAATCAAAGTCCAACTTGAAGAAACACAACTTAGCAATTATGTACGTAGAATAATTAGTATATAAGATCTTTACATAGCTTGTAAGTTGTTCAATCATCTCCGAACCTTGGACAATAAACCAGTACTCCCGTAAGACTGCCTTTGATTTCTTCACTGGCGCAGCCGGTTGAGCCGTCTCAGTAGAAGACCAGCCACGCTGATTTCTGGACCCGGACCCTTGCCGACTGGAGAGAAGACTATCGAACCAGAACGACGACGGGACCTTGGAACACCAGCCACAGCTCGACTCTACGTGTGTTTCGACGCTTTGGAGACGGATAACGAACCTACAAATTTCGTGGACGAAACATAGGCTACGCATCTGAAGGGAGCGGCAATTTCCAAGTGGAGCAGAAGAACCCGGATCGGAATGGGAATCAACATCAACACAAGCACGGTGGTTATGTGAGTAGTATCTGTTACTAATCCCTCATAGTTCCTTCCTTTCCGTTTAGCTATTTAGGAAATTTAATATTTATACGGAAATATATTTTTTTAAGGATAATTTACCCTTATATAATTTGAAAACAAGCACATAGAGAATTATCGTCAAAGTTTGGTCATGAAAAATATATAAATCAAATTAAAACGTAGGTACGTAAGGAACCGTAACCGTGTTATAAGGTAGATAAGGACACTCCGCCTTTATACTTTATAACACATAAATTAGATCTATTTCCTTGCCGGAAGAGCTGGAACCTCCGCTTAACTGGTAATTTAATAGATATTCAAGTAACAAAACAAATAGGGACTCGTATTATACTGTAGATAAGGACACTCCGCCTTTATACCTTATAATACACACCTTAAATTTATTTCCTTGCCACAAGAGACACTCCGCTCGAATGGTAATTTAATAGATATTCGCTTAAAAGAAAATAAAATAAGAGATATTTTGAAACCATAAAACAATAAATAAAATATTATTATAGGAACTAGTATTATTCAGTTGAAAAGGACACTCCGCCTTTTGACTTTAGAATACACACAGTAACACTATTTCCTTACCACGATAGACACTCCGCTTGACTGGTAATTTAATAGTAATTCGCAAAAAATATAATAATAAAAAAATAGGGATCCGTATTATACTGTAGATAAGGACACTCCGCCTTTATACCTTATAATACACACCTAACCTATTTCTTTACCACGATAAGACACTCCGCTTGACTGGTAACTTAATAGAATATTCTTTCGCGTGTTAAAATAATAATAAAAAATAAAAATGACGGAAGATATTAAAATAGTAGACCAAACTATAATAAATATAATACCAATCTTTGATGGCGATTATAAACAATTATCTACATTTATAAATAAAGTTCAGTATGTGTTAGATACTTTTAAAGGGGGAGTAAAGCAAAATGAATATCTTTATCATATTATAACAAGCAGATTATCTAAAAGTATAGCGATATTATTGGGGGAACAAAGTAATATTAAATCATGGTCTGAGTTAAAGCAATTTTTGGTAAGAAACTACGGGGACCCTCGCACTGAAGATAGTATTTTAATGGAACTAGATTCCCTAAAGATAAACAGAGGCGAAAGTTACGATCAATTTTCCCATAGAATTAAGAGTGTCCAGAGTTCTATGATTTTAAAAATTAACCAGATAACTGAAGACGATGGGGTGCGTAAAGCTAAACAAGAAATGTATGAAAAAATAGCACTGAAAGTTTTTATTTATAACTTGCCGAACCATCTGATGAAAGTCTTACGTTTAAGAAACATTATTACATTAGATGAAGCGGTAAATATTGTTAATGAAGAACAAAATTTCCTTGCAGTATATGATAAAAAGAACCCTATGAGGACCAATACATTCCAAAATCAAGCTTCTTTTTCGGGCAATAGGAATCGGTTTTATGATAACAATTCACCACAAGGCGCTTCCTATCAAAATAGATCGAATCAGAATTTAAATAATCAATTTGCCGGGTCTAGTACATTCTATAGCAATAATAATCGCCAACCTCAACGTATGCGACAGAATGCACACAACCAAGACCGTCAATTTGAGCATCATCAGCATAACACGAGTGGGCTAGGTACGAATAGCAGACAGTACGGAAACAGAGTCCACTATTTGAATCATGAAAATATACAGGGTGGTCCTTATTATCAAAACAACAAACACGAATCTCACGGAAATTTTCAGGCACGGGCCTCGGACCACTCGAACGGATAGAGCTGAATTTCAGTAACGGAAAGGCTGCCTTACCGCATATTTACATACCCGAGATAGATGCATACTTTATGATCGACACAGGGAGCACCAGATCTTTCATAAGCCCACAAAAATCATATCAATATTATGGGCAACTGATAGAGTACGAACCGTTTGAGGTAATTAGCACTCACGCCTCTAGTATTCACAACGAAGTTGTTAATCTACACATCTTCCCTACGTTCAAAACAGTAGAACACCATAAATTCTACATTTACGAAGTAGACCGAAAATATGACGGACTAATAGGTAGCGATTTACTTAAACAACTTAACGCTAAAATAGATATGGGTAGTCAGATACTTATCACAGAAAAAGCTACAGTCGAGTTGATTTATAACCCTCCTGTAGATAACGTGATCAGAATATCACCGCGAAGCGAGGTAAAAATAGAATTGCCAGTAAATATATTACAAGGCAACGCTATTTTACCTTTTCATGAATTCAGCGAAAATGTACGCATGCCTGAGGCCATAGTAAGAGTCGAAAACGGTTATGCAACTACAATTGTGCAAAATTGCCAAGATAACGAGGTAGAAATATCACTTACGAGGCGTTTTGATGTCGAGCGATACATAAATGCTGACAATGAAACAATACATGTAAACAATCTAAAAGAGAACAGTGACGGACTCAGGGACAAAACAGTCGATGAATTACTATTCGAAAATTTAAATAAAATTCGACTGGAGCACATGAACGACGAAGAAAGAGATGAAATAGTTAAGCTTTGTACCGAATACAGGAATGTATTCCATTGTGAAGGAGTTCCTTTGTCCTTTACAAATGAGGTAAAGCATCAAATAAGAACAAAACACGAGGAACCTATCCATGTCAGGTCTTTCCGTTTACCACCTGCCCAATCAGAGGAGATTGAGAGCCAAGTGAGCAAAATGCTCAAAGAAAATATAATCAGAGAGTCAAATTCTCCTTGGTGCGCCCCTGTACACTTAGTAAAGAAAAAGCCAGATGCATCGGGAAAGGTAAAATGGAGACTAGTAGTAGATTTTAGGCGTTTGAATGAGATCACAATAGATGATAGGTACCCGTTACCAAATATTAACGATCTTTTTGACAAATTGGGAAAAAGTACATACTTTTCAACCCTCGATTTGGCCAGCGGATATCACCAAATACAGGTCGAAGAGCAAGATAAGTCAAAAACAGCATTCAAAACTCCATCTGGATTATATGAGTTTAATAGAATGCCCTTTGGTCTTAAAACTGCCCCGGCGACCTTTCAACGCGCGATGAATAACATACTTAGAGGTCTGCAAGGCTTACACTGTCTTGTATATCTCGATGACGTTATAATCTTTTCAGACAGCCTACAGGAGCACATAGCGAAACTCAGGAATATCTTTGAAAGGTTTCGTGCTAGTAATTTAAAAATCCAGCTGGATAAGTCCGAATTTTTGAGAAAAGAAGTAGTTTATTTAGGTCACACCTTAACTAGCGAAGGCCTTAAACCCAACACGGATAAGATAGATGCAATTCTAAATTATCCATTACCAAAAACAGTAACCGAAATTAAAAGTTTTCTCGGTCTAATTGGTTACTATCGAAGGTTTATCAAGGACTTCGCAAAGGTAACAAAACCCCTATCAATATTCTTGAAAAAATTTAAAAAAATAGAAATAACAGACGAATACATTAATGCCTTCGAAAACTGTAAAAAGATTTTGATAAATGCTCCAATTCTCCAATACCCCGACTTTAATAAACCATATATCTTGACAACTGACGCTAGCAACTTCGCTTTGGGTGCTATATTATCTCAAGGAAGTCTGGGGTCCGACAAGCCGGTGGCTTACGCTAGCCGAACCCTGAACGATACTGAAACAATGTACAGTACCATTGAAAAGGAACTGCTTGCAGTAGTATGGGCAGTCAGACATTTCCGCCCATATTTATATGGAAAGAAATTTACAATATATACTGACCATAAACCCCTACAATGGCTGTACTCGCTAGAAAAACCTAACAGCAAGCTGGTAAGATGGCGACTCGAATTAGGAGAATATGACTTCGAGGTAGTATATAAAAAGGGCAAACAGAACACAAACGCGGACGCGTTATCCAGAATTAAGATAAATACTATTACTAATTCTGACGATGACCCCAACGTCATTGAAATTTCCGATTCCGAAGTAGAATCAGAAGCTGAGGACGAGTTAAATCAAAATGAGTTAATACCTGATAACATTGGAAGGATACAGGAACCCATCGATACAAAGCCAAGACAGATTTTAGTTTACAGATGGTACAAGAGTTCTATATGCAAGAACGATAGATCCGAGGGAAAGATGCAAATAATGGAAGTATTTTTGCCACTAGGGAAAATAAAATTAATAAAATCGTTCCTGAAAGAATATGTGGACATAAGGAACAGATACTACATTTACTTTGAGGAAGACCAATTCAGAGAGGACTTCACTAAAGTAATTAAGAAGTTATACAAAGACGGCATTAAAAACTTTGTTGAATGTACTGAGAGAATAGTAACACTCGACGATGAGGACGACCAAAAAACTATGATCCAGAACTACCACAGAGGTAAAACATGCCACAGGGGTCTAAATGAAACGTATAATAAGATACGTCGACACTATTACTGGAATAACATGAGGGCAATGATAGCAGCAGAAATTAACGCTTGCGAAGAGTGCAAAAAAATGAAATATGAAAGGAAACCTATAAAACCATTCATTCAATTGACACAAACGCAGAACAGACCTTTCCAAGAAGTCTTTATGGACCTCTTATATATAGAAAATAATTACTATCTAACGATAGTAGACGCATTCAGCAAGCTCGGACAAGCTGTCCAAATCCCGAATAGGAGTACACCAGAAGTAGTGAATGCTCTCATTAAATATTTCAGTCTCTACGGGACACCCGCTAAAATCAACAGCGACCCCGGAGCTGAATTCAAGAACGAGCTAGTAACAGAACTTTTACAGCTTTATAAAATCGATCAGCATATAGGAACACCAAATAACCCAAGTTCCATGGGTATAGTCGAAAGATTTCATTCCACTATAATCGAAATTTACAGATTATCAAAGAATGAACACGGTAGCAACTTACCTGCAACCACAGTCATGACGTACGCTATCATGGCTTACAATAACGCCATTCATAGTGCTACGGATTACACACCCTTCGAAGTAGCGTTTGGCCACACTGACTTAGGTTCAGTCTTTGATGTAGATAGGGAACGGTTTTTCAAACAACAGCTAATACAAGATCACCGTAAAAGACTTAACTATCTTTATGAGCAGATAGCCGGAAAATTGGTTCAAAATAAAACAAAAGTACGCGAAAAGAAGGGCGGTGAAGAGGCTCCGAAAATAACTGTAGGCGACACTATTTTTGTAAAAGATACGCGGACTAGAAAGGCAAAGCATTTACCAAGATATGATAAGGTACAAGTCACGGGCGAAGTCCAAAGAAATGTTATCCCCATTAAAACAAAAAATAGGGAGACAAAAGTGACACTAAAAAACCTTAAACGTCCTTCACAGATGGGTTATAATGATCCTGGAACTAGCGGCCAGGGGAAGAGGCTTAGAGTTGCAGCAAATGAAGACCAACCAAGGGTTAGTGGCAGTGAAGCTGGGAAAAGCGATGATGAAGATGGGTCATTGGGACATAATTAAAATAATAGATTTAGAGCCGGTTCAAAACCAGTTGAACAATTTAATTAATACGTATAAAAATGTTAGCGAGTTAGTTCATAAAAATAACGACTATAAGAAAGAAGCACTAGGGTTAGACAATCAGGTAGATTTTATATTAAAATTGGTGGAGGATAGGTTAAGTCAAATAATTATTACAAAAAGGGTGAAGAGAGGATTACTTAATCCATTAGGATCATTAATTAAGTTAGTTAGCGGTAATCTAGACTATGAAGATGCTCAAAAATATGACTCCTTAATAAACAACGTACAATCCCAAGAAAAAGCGATAGCTAATAAAGTTTCTATCCTAAACAAGGCTTTTAACAAATTGGTTAACGCAACCGATAACGTCAATTGGAATGTTCGACTTTTAGATCGTAAAACAAAAGTTTTGGAAACTCTTATTTCAGATGAAAAAAGAACAGAGAATATTATATCCATACTTAACGCTTATAATCAACTTATGAGTAACGTTCGCATCTTGTATATCATTATTTATGAAATAGAGACAGCTATTTCTTTTAGTAAATTACATACTTTACACCCATCAATAATTAACACTGCTGAACTTTTAGAAGAACTAAGATCAGTAAATGAACATTTTAGTTTAATGTTTAAAGCTACAGAAAACAATCTGCACAAAATCGAATCATCAATATCCTTAAAATCTTATATTTCCGATAAGAAAGTAGTTTTTGTATTAGAGGTTCCACTCGTAGAACCATATAACTATAATTATTATAAAATAATTCCTACCCCTATTTACCATCCAGAATCCTTAAAAACATATGCTATACTTCCTAAATACCCCTACCTAATAGTGACAGGTATGAAGTTCAGACCCATTGTACATAAGTGTCAAGATACAGAAAACCAGCTATTCCTATGTGAAGATGACAACTTAGCTAAATACCCCATTGAAACCTGCATCGAACAACTCATGCTCCTGAAACCAGACCTAACACACTGTCTAACAAGAGAAATCAAGATCGAGAGTCTCCGGCTCCAGCACATCGCAGAAAGCCATTGGATGTTATACGCTGAAAAGGACACAATCATCACTGAAACCTGCAACAATGAAGTACACAAACACAAGGTACAAGGCACGTACCTACTCAGCACGGCAGAGCAATGCACTACAGAAGTCAACAACAGCGTGATAAAAGCCACGACTACTGCTTCACAAACGGTCTACAGCCTGCCACGGTTAGAGCTGCCAACAGTTCATCCATACCAAACAATGAACGTCCAGACTGACAAAGCTATCGATCTTCGGGGAGTTGACCTAAATGATATAAGAGATATCACAAGCCTGATGGATTATAACGACGGGTTCTTCAACATATCGTCTAGTTATAATATCGATATTTGGACTATAATTTTATATACTATCATTTCTCTCATTATCCTTTACCTTATATGGTCTTATTGTCATAATCATAAAAGATTTTCCCAGAAACAGAAATCTTCTTCTGGTAAAATCTCAAATAGGGATGGAGAAGTTATGGATGCTGCCTCAGCAACCATCGTAGACGACGTCATCTTTAGTCGTTCTAGTTAAAATATGCAATTATGCTCTTCAAACAATATCACTAAATCAAAGTCCAACTTGAAGAAACACAACTTAGCAATTATGTACGTAGAATAATTAGTATATAAGATCTTTACATAGCTTGTAAGTTGTTCAATCATCTCCGAACCTTGGACAATAAACCAGTACTCCCGTAAGACTGCCTTTGATTTCTTCACTCGCGCCCCTGAAATGCCCGCGCTGCCGCCCTGCACCCCAATCCGTTCTTCCCAGAACAGCGCCTAAATCCCCCGCCGAAGACCGTAATTGGGCTGGTTGTTTAAACAACCATAGGCGCAAAATATTTCCGGGTGAACTCGCGCTTCCCACTAAGCAGTGTGGTGACCAACGAGAAATAGCTATGTGGTGCTCTAGCTATCAATAGCGAATTTGAGCAATACAAAACGATAACCTTTCCTTGACCTTGACCGCCACAACATGCTGGACATGGTTCTTCTTCTATTGGGTTGTTACAAAACGATAGAGGATATTACAAAATGCGAAGTGGCCCACCCCGTGGCCCATACACGCCTAGATAATCGACTACGACACTCCACCAGACGGAGAAGTCAGTCAATTTTTATCAGCCTATCGCTTTGTTATTTGTTCAGTCAGATCAGACAAGTTAGGTCAATCAAAAAGCAGTTATTAATAAACATTGTGTTTTGCAGGCGTACGCGCCGGCCACGCTTGGTTCGCAGCAGTACTTCCCATTTGACGATCTCTCAATCCTTCCGCCGCCTCCGCCTTACACGCCTTGAACCTATCAGGTGCTCTAGTATTATGAGTTATTGTTTAGGGTAATAATCTCTTTGTGGCGTAAAGTCCACCTCTCGGTAGCCGATTGTCACCGGCTTTCCTTTCAAAATAATCGACTCTCGAATTCGATAATAACCTCATCAAAAAATCCGGGGCACCTTGCAAGTTTATGTTTTACTGCATTTGACATTTTGTTCTAAGATCCGGCCATACTACGACCTTCACCGAGCTGTTTAATGAATGAAATATGTTTTTATACGATAAAATATGCCAATAAATACAGTGCGTATGGGTCGCCTAAAAAATTTCAGTCCAGATTATGATATAATTTTGAAAATTAGTTTTTTTTTTTTATGCAGGATGTAAAAATATTAGTTGCAAATATTTTAAGCGGTCAATCAGCCCATGAAAGTGAGCAATTTTCCTCTAGAAACTCGAGGTTCTTGAGGAATTGGAGATCCACAATTCATATTTACATTTTGTATGAGAGGTCCACAATTTTTTTTTTTCATTTTTTCGAAATATGAAAAAGAATTGTAGATCTCTCATACAAAAAAAATATTTCACATTTCAACCTATGTTCCCAAGGAAGCTGTTCACTTTCATGGGCTGATTCACCCCTTAAAATGTTTCCAGCTCATATTTATACACCTTGCGATAAAACTTTCTTTTTTAAATTTCATCATACTCTGGACTGAATTTTTTTAGGCAACCCAAACGCAATATATTTATTGCAAAACATATTGCATTCATTAAACAGCTCGGTGAAGGTTCTAGTATGGCGGGATCCCCTACCATCATTTAGAAATTAATGCCAAATGCAGTTTCTGGTTTCTTACTTAGCTTTATGAGGTTTACAAATCTGTTATTCTTCAAATTAAATTTTTATAGGTAGAAAACTGAATTTGTTCCGGATTTTTTCATGAGCAGTGTATTTACACATAGATTAGGCACAGATTTTACGTTGGAAACAAGTACCTTTCGCCACTATCTGTTTAATTGTTTATGCTAAGGGCTTTTTATACACTTCGACAAGTGTAGCAAGTGAGTAAAACGCATCTTTCTTTCGTTCATCGCTTAACTTGGTACTCTACTTATCGATATATGACTGCCCAAAAAATATTAACTCGAAACTCTGAGATGCCTGGTATGGTGAAGTAGAATTGAAATGATACTCATCTCGAAGTAATTCAGTCCAATTTGAACCTGATGTCAAGCTTGTAGAAGCTTATGCACGATCACGAGCTTATCTCTGGAAGAACTAAATTGATTGTAAAATTATTTCAACTGTAAATCTGTTATTTCTCAGTGACACAGACTACTTTTAACTGTGGAAAGCTATCCTGGTCCCGCAAGGAAACACATAACATAATTATATATCTATACAGTGCATAACCAAAATAGTTTATTTTTGTCGTAAATATTTCATTGGCACGCTTGTAATGTTAAATGTAATAATAAGTGTATGAAGGCTTGTGAACATTACTGAGTTCTATGACATTATTAACATGGAGCTTTAAACTTATATCCTTCTGTTGAAATATTTTATGTTAGGATATAAATGAAATGTGAAAAAATCTATTATATCTCGAATACAATGAAATGAAATTGAAAATACTTATAGATACAGATTTTGTTAGAGATGTACTCAACCTAAGTTACATTTTCCTTAGTTTGTGTATATATTTATATAATAAGATATTATTACTACATAACTAAAACTTAAGAGAATAATTATTGTTTTAAAATAGGCGGTATATCGTAAATTAACTGTTCTATGGATATTAAATTACTTAATTTCAAAACAAAGTAATCCCAGTTATTAACAGTGTTAACTTGTGAAATATTGTATGTAAAATTTTGCGACAAATATGTTTATTGGTTTATCCAGAGTACATATCATATTGTAACTGTGTGGTTTGGTGGCTATGTACCATTACGTATGTTCTTATTGCCTACAATCAAAATTGTGTTCTATTGGATGTGTATTAAGGTTGTGAGGGAGTTGATTATGACCTGCTGTTCACTTCAGTATGTGATTTGCCATCGTAGTGCCTATTCATGTTGTATTTCTCGTAAATGCTTTAATAAATTTTAGTATTCTTATATGTAAATGTGAAAGAGACCTTAATTCTTGATAACTGATAAATTGTATGTATGTTGTAAGTATATTGATATAATAACCAGATGGTAGGCACATAGTGGGTATAATTTGCTTAAAACTTGCAGATTGCCTGTGACTGTGAAGTTATATTTATTCTACAGTTAGCTCTAAATAAGTTGCTGTAGAAGTTTATCTAAAAATCTATATCATAACATTATACAGGGTGTTAGGAAAAGGAGTTCCTTTCAGGGGATGAACCACGCCATGAAACTGAACAACTTTCCCCAAGAAACGTAGGTCGAAATACAGAAATAAAAATTTGGACTTTCCATACAAAATGTACCAGCCGACCCAGGCAGATTGTATCTGAGGTCCAATTTTATTTTTCCATATTTCAACCTATGTTCCTTTGGGAAAGTTGTACAGTTTCATGGGCTGGTTCATCCCTTAAAAGGAGCTCAGTACTTTTCCTAACACTTATTTTAATGTATATTTTAATCATTATCATATTTCACCTCAACAGTTCAGATAACATTGTAATGAAGGAAATGCCTATCTACTTATGCTAAATTTCACCTACTAATAGCCACTTAGCAAAATAATAATGTATATATATTGATGAGATATATATTTGTAGCAGTCAGTGTAATAAGAAAAACAAGACAAATAATAGATGTACTATCCTATCATCCAAAGATTATATTTATCAAGTGCTAATTTAGCATGTATGATGGTTTTCAATTTGTACTTTTTACTACTATACATTCATACAGCCAAGCAAATTGTTCCACCTACCTGTGCACAGTACTAACGAAAATAAATTGATATCAAGTCAGATGTGCTTGTCTGTTGAAATGTGCTATGATAAAAACCTTCCTAAAAAGTTCTTACTTTAAAAAATATTTATTTTTTGTATTAATTATGATCTTTTAGATGTAGTCTGCTTCTGTTCTCTATCTTCGAGTTACAACTTTAATAAACAATCAGATAGGTAACTGATGACAGTAAAAATAGGTGTAACAATAGTGCTGGGTTCAGTTATAAAATCAGCTACTTAGGAAAATATTCTGTAGCTATTTTAGGAATTTTGTTCAAAGCTCCCAAAAAAGTATAATTTCTGTTGACTGTGCTCTTATAACTGACCCCAATAGCACCAGCTGTATAATATTCCATGTTACCAAAAATATAAGGATGTTATTATTTGTACTGTTCGTTAATGTATAGATTTCTTCTAGCTGTAAGAATAGTTATTCCTGGTTGCTTAGCCGGGAAGTTTATTTTTACATTTTTAAGGATATAAATTTTATTTTTATGTAAGACCAATATGCAATACATATCTAAAAATTATAAAACTGTTTTATTTTATGATATAAGTTTTATTAAATTAATATTAAGTACATCATAATTGAATTACTATCTCATAACACCTAGATTTCTTAAAAATATATCTATGTTAAACAATTAATTTATTACAAAATTCAGTCATCTTTTAGAGCACTCAAATCAAAGTGTGGCTGCTGTTGCAATCTTTCTATTGGTGTCACATTTGCTTTGTTTGGAGGTGGAATAATGGCTACCGGGACAGATTCCTTAGAATACCCTTCAGCATTCAAATTATTAGTTTGGTTAGATGGCAAATTCAGATATTTTACTCGTTCTTTCTCTAAGTAATTTACTCTTTCCTTCAATGTGCCATTTTCATCCTTCAGAACTTCTACCTGAAATACTAACTGCTCAACAAGAGAGTGCAAGTTTTGGCTCAGAATGTGCAACTCTTCCACTACAGTGTCCTGAGTTTTTTCAGTTTTTTTACCATCTATGACATCCTTCACTAGTGGCAAATCTTTCTTGTGTGAAAGAGTATTCAGTAACGCATCAGTTTCGTTTATAGCTCGATAGATTGCTACTTGCAGTTTGGAATGATCATTGCCTTGCAGAGCAGGATCTCTTCCGAGGAACTTAAGTTGGTCCATGGCTTTTTTCACATGCGCATACTGTTCCTTCTTGCTCTTTATAAGGTCTTTTTGTTTGAGATGATAGCTATGTTGAAGAGTGATCGACTCAATGGCTACAGACGAGTTTGTGGATTTCATGGCATCAAGGAGCAATTCTGCAGCATTGTGATGGCACTGCATCGCGTCATCGTATCTGTTGTTTATGAGATGCGCCTCAGCCCGACGATGCTGCTGATGGGCCTGGAGATGAATAAATAACTGTTTAAAGTACATGTGAAGCATAAATGCGCAATTTATCTACTTTTTGCTAGACAAGAACTAACTTCGCAGTCCTCTCTTCGCACCATCTAATCAATCAATCTACAGCAATCTGTTTTATGTAAAATGATCTTTCTTACCAAGTTCAGAGGATGAGATTCCATGATTAATGCAAGTACTACGTCTCGATTAATTAATAGATCCTCGTATTAAAGTAAATATTTACATGAATTTATTTCGCGTATTTTATTTACTTCCTCTTCTGTCAATAAATCGAACAGCTGTGTGACGTCTGGTCTGCCTGCGTTTTTTTTTTCATGTTTGTCTATTGGACAGGCAAACTGTTGCAAGATCTTACAGCCTTATCTTTAGTTAGCACTCTTCTATGTAGGTATAGTATATCATGTTTTTAGGCTTTTAGTGCACGGGACCACTTTAGGTACTTACTTCAGACCCTCGAGTGGTGACAAAAAGTAGCCTATGTACGCTTTACTGATCTCTGCCAAATTCGATGAAGATTGGTTGAGTGGTGCGGCCGTGAAAGCGTAACAAACAGACGGAGTCATTTTCGCATTAATATGAGTAAGTATAACATGGGTTGCGGGTTCCGGCAGCCGTCACTGCGCAACCGGTACCAGCAACTGTTCTGGATGCCGGTACCGGCAGCGAAGGCACTGCTCCTGTTTTTATTTTTGTTTTCAGATTTTATAATTCGGACCTCAAAATGTTGAGTGAGCGGTTAGCTCGCAATGTTGCTACTCTCTACCCATAACCAATTATCGTTAGCTTGTAAAGCTCTAATAGCCCCTTTATAGGTCTATACAGGGTTTTAGGATAAGTACTAACTTCCTTTCAAGGGATGAACCAGCCCGTCCATGAAACTGAACAGCTTGCCCCAAGGAACACAGATCGAAATAATGAGAAAAACATTTTTGGACTACACATACAAACAGACAGGGAGAAGTTGTTCAGTTTCATGGGCTGGTTCATCCCTTGAAAGGAACAATGTAGGTACCTACTTTTCTTAACATCCTGTACAATAAATCAATGAAACTAATGATCTAAGCTTATGTATTTTTATCATGATAAAGGGCGAGTGTGGTATAGATTGGTACGTTGGTTGGTACAAATTGGTCTGTAAAATATGTACCGTAGGTAGGTACTGTGTGATAAGTAACGTAGGTACAACACTAGTTGTGACACGGGCACATCACTAATTTGTCAAGCTGCTTTTGTTCTAGCCAGTTGAATAGCGATCAAGGTCTGTTATCTTTGCTAAGATCTATAGTCTCCGTCCAAAATGACAATGTGTGAGTTGCTTTACTACCAAAAGATGCCTCATAAAAAAAAAAATTTTGCATTGTAAGGATAAAAAAATTAAAAAGTATTTATAATATTTTAATATAAGATTAAAAAAATATATATATTTTTCGTGTATTTCATTATTATTGTAGTAAAACTAGTCGTATACGTCAAAAAATCATTTTTTTAAATATTATAAACTTGGATTTATTGTTTTGACGATATTAAATAGTAGTATCTAGGATTTATATATGGCAACACTTTGGAGCAGTCAAATAAGCTGTTAAAAAGTTCAGTTTTTCTCAAACGTTTTTTTTGTTTTTATTAAGATATTTTTTAAAGAAATATACTTACAACAATGTCTGTAAACAAATACAGAAAGTGTGTTAAATGTGGACTTACTCCTGCTCAGGATGAGTCGATTGCATTTCACCGTTTTCCTAAGCCAGGCTCAACAAATATTTTGAGGTAAAACATTTTTTTACTACCTACTACTAATTCTAGAAAACATTCAAAACATTGAAGGTCTTTTATTAATGTGCAATGAAGTGTTATTTACTTACTTACTTTCTTACTTAAGTTTAGCTAACATGTTTTTCTTAAAATATAGTACCTACCTATCTTCTTATCTTTTGTAGGGCGACAGCTTGGGCAACATTTTACAAGCCAGACCAAGATTGGTCTTCAGTGGAGTCATTGACTACCCTTTATAAAAGTAATAAAATGTTATGTGGCAGACATTTTCAAGATTCCTGCTACCTTGATAGTTCCAAGAAACGACTCAGCAAATATTCAATTCCAGGAACAACAGAATATGTAATAAAATTAATGAAGTCCCTCCGATCTAAAATGCCTTCAATTGTTCAACAACTGGTAGGTAACTGAAATAAAATTTCATGACAGATAGGTGATGAATGTGATAACACAATAATTATATACCTATTTTGAAATTATTTATCAGGTTAATTTTTCGCAAGATGATCCTGTAACAAAACATGTTACTAAACACCCATTAGCTGGAACATCAACTCAGCAGGGTAGCTGTGCAGCTGAACCGTCTATACTAGGGGTAAGAATTTTCTTTTGTGTAAAAAACTACAAGAATTAATGGTCAATGTTATTTTTAAGATTCCATACCTCGCAAGGAAAAAAAAAATAAGTTTGTAGTTGTACAGAACTCACACTTGTCCAGTTTTCTGAGTATTAACTGATTATAAATTGAATATGTATTACTTTTCAGGTTAATGCCTCACAGGAAGATCTTGGAGCCAAACACGATGTGACTCACCAATCCTTAGCTGGAACATCAACTCAGCAGGGTAGCTGTGCAGCTGAACCGTCTATACTAGGGGTAAGAATTTTCTTTTGTGTAAAAAACTACAAGAATTAATGGTCAATGTTATTTTTAAGATTCCTTACCTCGCAAGGAAATAAAATATAAGTTTGTAGTTGTACGGAACTCACACTTGTCCAGTTTTCTTAGTATTAACTAATTATAAATTGAATATGTATTACTTTTCAGGTTAATGCCTCACAGGAAGATCTTGGAGCCAAACACGATGTATGCGGATTTATTGTCAAAAAATTGAATAACAATTGTACACAGTGTATCAATTTACTGACGGCAAAGCCGGGTAGCGAACCCGCACATTTGTTTACTGTATTCAAAGAATACAATGACAATAAAAGTAGTTTAAACTACGCCAGTGTTAACTTGATCATGGCAGTTGAAAAGGTGGCAAGCGTGATAAAAAAAATCCTGGAGGAAAATTTACATATCGAGAATATAAAAAAAGAAATAATAAGTATACTTCAAACCAACTGCAAGGCAGACTTTACGTTCTTGCTTGCTTGTCCAAAACATTATAAGAAAATGTTTGTACAAATTCTACACCATGTTCTTTATATTTCAATGAAAAGATTTATAATTTTAAAAAATAGAGAACTGTCTGAGGAGGCATCTGCAAAAGCCCTAGAAAGAAAGTTCAAAATACTTAAACATAATTAAAAAACATATACCTATTATTATTTCGTTTTATTTTGCAGAAAACAAATTACCAATATCTTTATTGAGTCAATCAAGTTATTCTGAATTTCAGCCAATTATTTCGCTACTTCACACTATTTATATAAAAAATGCGAGCACAGGGGCTGAGATTCAGTAACTTGATTGACTCAATAAAAATGTACGCAATAATTATTACTTGCTACGATTTAAAAAACCCGCCATCATTTAGTTCATTTATATAACACGATGTCGCTAGTAGTATAAAGGAAGGGGTCGTTTTTTTTATATGCAGTTAGCGTTCTTCTCCACGTAGGGGAGTATAGTATTCCTTGATAGCGATTTTTACATAAATAAGTAATTTACTAAAATTGGTGTGTTTCACTATTAGGAACAGCATAAAACCAAATAAGATCGCTTCTTAGACATACACAACACACATGGTGACAGCGAAGTAGAACCCAAATGGAGGAAGAACTCAAAAAACTGCGTGAGCAATTGCTCCTCCAACAAAAGGCCATACAACGGCTCACAGAGGAGGCAAAGCAACCTATAGCTGCAGTAGGAGTATCCGCACCCCTTCCACAGCAATTTAGTTTTAAAGCGTGCGAATGGACCGTGTGGATAACCCGCTTAGAGCAATACCGGGAGGCAACAAAGCTCAAGCACACGCCAGCCGAAACGCAAGTAAATACATTGCTATACTTAATGGGCAGCAAAGCCAACGATATAATTTCATCGCTAAAACTTACCAATGCTGAAATGAAAAGTTACGAAATAGTCAAAGCCAAATTCGAATCCCACTACATAACAAAGAAAATTAAAATGAACGTAAGTGCGCAGTTCAATCAACGAGTACAGAAAGAAGGTGAGACTGCAGACGACTTTATGACTGACTTACATAAGATAGGCAAAAAATGCGAGTATGGAATTTTAGAGGACGAACTGGTCCGAGACAGAATAGTAGCTGGGCTGAAAAATCATGAACTGTCCCAGCAAATTCAAAACTTACAAGAGGAACCGACTCTCCAAACCGTAATAAATAGAGTAAGACACGCTGAAGTAGTCGAAGCAGGCATGGAATTATTAAACCAAAGAGCCCACTGTAGCACTCAGGCTGAAGTGCATCAAATCCAAAAGAAGTGGAGTAAGCCTAAACAGTATGATAGTGGCGAAGGCACATGCCGAAGATGCGGTAAGTTCCCTAAGCATAAATTTACCGAATGCGAAGCTGCTAAATCTATGTGCAAGACATGTGGTAAAAAAGGCCATTGGGCAGCAGTCTGCTGGAATAGTAAAGAAAAAAAAGAGGGAAGAGCCCCAAGAAACGTCCATGAAGTCGAAATCCAGAGAGACGAAGCTGAATTTTTCTTTGGAACTATAGAAAGAAAAATAGACTCAGTACTGAACACGAAAAATAAAGCGAAATTTGTCAATATCAAGATAAATAATCAGTTTGTCAAATTCAAGGTGAATACTGGAGCATCTGAAACCGTAATAAGCCCAGAGTTGCGCAAAGCACTGAACTTGCCTGATCCAATACCAGTTAATGAAAAACTGTGGGGTCCATGCAAAATATTGCTACCAGGAAGAGGTGTATGCAAAAATGTCAAAATGTCATGGCAAGGATGCAACAAAGTTACTGATATTCGAGCCTTTTCAGGAAGAACATCGTAAGCGACAATTTAAGGAAAATTATATTCTAACGGAACTGGAAAATTCAGCAAATTTAGGTCTTACTACGCTGACCCGTAGGTTCAAATTCAAACTACAACCATTTTTATTTAAGTTAGAATTTTCTATCGTAAATGACAACACTTCTGATTTTTATATCGTACCCGCCATGTTATGAATATCGTCAATGAAGTACTTGGCGCTTGCGATACAATTTTATTGTTTTAGTTTTAACTTAAATTACATACTCGTCGTTTACGATAATAATTTTTACGTCAATTGCGTTTCGATATGGTTGTTTTTTGTGCATTAGTGCGGAAGAAAAGTATTTTTGCATTTTAATAATTTATCTAGGCTTTCTAAGTAACGAATGACGATCCAGGGGTTACATATTTCCAAAAAAGCGTTTGAGGTCTGTATCAAATACTCCAAGACTCTCGAATGTTAACAAAAATTAGCCTTTGTCCATCTTTGGTTTACTAGTAATATCTACCAAAAGGTTTTAAGCTAATCGTTAAAGCGGTATGGGTACAAAAGAGTTACAAACAGGATAACTTTCAATTTATAATTGATTTGGTATGCAAATGATAAAATTGTCCAACTGTGGACACCAATTTTTGACCACTTTTATCATTTCTCTTAATTCCGTCATCACCTTATTAGATTCAGCACAACACGGATGATGGAAAACTGCGGATCTGAGATGATGGATCTGACAACCAAAGCATATTTTTTCAAGTTGCTAGTAACTTACTAAAAGTTAGATAAAATTCCTACATACGGTTAGTTTTAGTCAACAGTGATTTATGACAAATCAGGGTAAAAAATTAAATATAACATAAACAGAAGAAAATCGCCCCTAGATATGTTAAAAGAGGAAACAAAAATACGGATCTGAATTATCAACGATAATTTTGCCTAATTCTGTAAATTTGACGCAGATGTTACCAATGGGGCTTCTTAAATACGTTTTAGGTTACGTCCTGGCGGGATAAAATCATGTCTAGGTTTAATGTTTGAGGAGAAATAGGCTTTTGAAGTGG
The DNA here is from genome assembly GCA_029255805.1 of Keiferia lycopersicella. Classification (NCBI taxonomy): domain Eukaryota; kingdom Metazoa; phylum Arthropoda; class Insecta; order Lepidoptera; family Gelechiidae; genus Keiferia; species Keiferia lycopersicella. The sequence continues at coordinate 7,484,408 of JARACZ010000009.1, read as the reverse complement.
TGGTTAGGGATCTGAGTTAGATATTGGACGCCATTGTTGTAGTTAGCTTGTTTTTAAGTCTATGGCTCGAAAAAAAATATTAGTACCATAATATGATACGTTGGTTTAGTTTTCATCTATATTTATCAAAACATGAGGCAATCTTTTACAACAATAGCCAATTCAAGGCGTTCAATGGCCAAACTAGGAATGGACACCACCCACGGAACTTAGAGAATGAAGGTTAAAAAAATACTTTTTAAATATCTACAATATTTATCATAGTTTTATGAGTTTGCCTAAACGACGAAACGTGTATACTATCTGGGAAAAAATTGGCATATCATTTCCATTATCTTGGCTATGTGTTTTGTTGTGCCACTCATCAGATCCATCACCGAAGAGAACTAGCCCTAAATTTACCCAATGATGGAAACGAAAGAGACAATTTGCCTGAAACAGATGAATATGATTAATTTAATGTTACTTACCCTTTTTTAATAAACAAAATTTTTCAAATAATGGTGTTGAATCATTCAAAAGGTCCAGTAATGTAATATTTATTAATAATATTGATCATTTTGACACGATATACAAAACTACAATATTACTATACATGACTGATTATTGAAATCGTAAGCGACTCACTTGTGAAATTCTACCAATAAAAATTATCGTAAGCGACAACTTTCACTGAAATACTCAAGGCTAAGTTATTTCTTCTAAGTTACCTTGTCGACAATTAAAAATAGATAAATATATACAAAAATCAAGACGCTACTCTCTACGACTTTGTAACTTATTAAAAAAAACCTTCCCCTGTAAAATATCGATTTTGTCGCTTACGATGTTCTTCCTGAAAAGGCTCGAATATACATACTAAAAGATCGAACCTCCGCTATTAGGATTGCCGGAATGCGACGCCTTTGGAATTATAAAGTGGCATGAAGAACATGAAGAAGCCCAAGTCATGCAAGTGTCAAGCGAGCTCAAACCTGAAGAAGAATTCTCACAAGTATTCCAAGGACTAGGCACTATGAAAGGCAAATACAATATACAACTAAAAGAAGATGCCATACCTTACGCCGTGTCCGCTCCAAGGAATATATCAGTTCCTATAAAGGAAAAGGTCGAAAAAGCCATAAATGAACTAAAAGATATGGGTGTGATCGAGCCAATAACACATCCAACTCTGTGGTGTGATGTGCGCCAATGGTACCAATAGTCACCAAATCTGAAGTTCCAGGTAAAGACAAAGTGAGAATCACAGTAGACTATACAGAGCTCAACAAAGCAGTTCTCAGAGAATACCACCCACTACCGACAGTAGATGAATGTCTCGCGCAGCTAGCGAATGCAAAAGTTTTCTCAAAGATAGACGCACTTAAAGGCTGTTTTCAAGTAGAACTTTCTGATTCGTGCAAAGATCTGACAACATTCATCACCCTTATCGGTAGATATAGATTCAATAGAATGCCAATGGGAATGAAAAGTTCCAGTGATATTTTTCAAAGGAAGATGTCACAAATACTAAGTGGTTTAAAGGGATGTGTAAATCTGGTTGATGATACACTAGTCTATGGAAAGGACGTAGAGGAGCATGACGCAAACCTAAGAGAAGTACTGAGAGCCCTCAACAAATACGGAGTTACTCTAAATAAAGACAAGTGTATATTCAGAACCAACACATGCACATTCTTAGGGCACACTGTGACACAAAATGGAGTTAAACCCATGCACAGCAAGATAGAAGCTGTAGTCAATATGCCCATTCCAAAAGACATCACTGCATTGAGAAGTTTCCTGGGAGCTGTAAACCAAAACTTGAAGTTTATAAAAAACTTAGCTGAGAACTAAACCCTTACGTGATCTCCTAAAAAAAGAATCTGATATGAAATGGGAAAACCAGCATACTGAAGCATTCAACCAAATTAAGAAGTTGATGACGTCAGTACCACAACTGGCACACTATAACCCTAAGCTCAGCACCAGAGTCACATCAGACGCCTCGCAATATGCCATGGGAGCAGTGTTAGAGCAGAAACACCTGAAGGGAAAGAATGAGACGTGGTTACCTGTATAGGTACTTTTGGTCATCATCACTCAGTCCAACCCAAGAGAGGTATGCTATAATCGAAAAAGAAGCATTAGCAGTTACTGCAGCATGTGAAAGATTTAGACTGTACCTGCTAGGTCTACCAAGCTTCACGATAAGAACAGACCATAAGCCATTGATCTCTATACTTGGTTCTAAACCAATAACAGATTTACCTGCAAGACTCCAGAGATTCAGAATGAGAATGACTCTATACAACTATGAGATAGTACACGTGCCTGGAAAGTACATGTACACTGCAGACCTTTTGTCAAGAGCACCGCTACCAGTCGCTGAAACAGAAAAGGACACTGACATACTAAGCGAGAGTGTAGACAAGCTCACTGTAATGTCGATCTTCACTTCCCTATCTTCGAGCTTCTCAAACCAACGATTAAATGTAATAAAGAGAGCACAAGAAGAAGACCAAGAATGTAAGGAAGTTTTTGGATGCATAAAAGAAGGACGGACAAAAGAAAACCTAGAAGAAGAAATGAAACCTCACTACGAGAAACAAATAAATCTGACCACAGAAAAAGGACTAATACTATACAACAACAGGATATTAATACCAAAGAAACTACAAAAAGAGACATTAGAAAAACTCCACACCGGACACCCTAGTGTTACAAAAGCCATGGACAGAGCAAAGCTTGCTATATGGTAGCCTACTATGAACAATGACATTAAATTATGGACTGTAAAATGCACGACATGCATCAAGTCAACAGTACAACGACCTGAGCCACTGATACCAGGACAAGTGCCAAAATACCCCTGGGAAGTCATAGCAGCCGACTTATGTACCTATAAAGGCAAAGAATACCTAGTGGTTAGAGACACATTATCAAACTATCCCGAAGTCATCATTTTAAAATCGACAACATCATCAGCCGTTATAAATCACCTGAAAAACATTATGGCTAGACATGGCATTCCCAAAATTCTTAGAACCGATAATGGACCACAATTCGCATCACAGTCATTTAAAGATTTCGCAAATAAATGGGAATTCGAACACATCACTTCCAGCCCGCACTTCCCGCAAATCAACGGTGCAGCCGAAATGGGTGTGAAAATTATAAAGAAAATATTCGAAAATAATGAAGACCCACACCTTGGATTACTGATGTACAGAGCAACACCGAGTCAGCTGGGACTCGCACCGTCGAGAAATCTTAACACTACCATACCAACACATGACGGGAACCTATTGCCAAAAAACCCCAGACCTACAAGAGTATAGACGCAAGTTAACTATTAGAAGAGAAAAATCCAAACTAATCTATGACACTAGACACAGAGCTAAAGAGCTACCCGAACTAGCCTCCTGGGACAGAGTTTACCTGCCTACGGAAGAAGTGCATGGCACAATAATAGAAAAGAGAGAGGAGCCGAGGAGTTACACAGTTGAGACCGATGACGATGAGCGACTGATGCGCAGGAACCGAAGAATGTTAATAAAGCTGCCATCACTCCCAACATCTCCCACACCCTCTACACTTCCCAGACCAGAAAATGCGCCAGCAGAAGACGTGGCTTGTGGCACACCTGCTGAGGCAACCGACGGCGGCGGTGGCACTCCAAGAAGCCGCTACGGGCGACCTTTGAGGAAGCCAAAAAGACTGTACCTTTAAATATTTGTTTACTGATTCTAAGTAGTTCATTTTGTTTGGTTTATTTTTGAAAAAGAGGATGTGTGATAAGTAACGTAGGTACAACACTAGTTGTGACACAGGCACATCACTAATTTGTCAAGCTGCTTTTGTTCTAGCCAGTTCAATAGCGATTTTTACATAAATAAGTAATTTACTAAAATTGGTGTGTTTCACTATTAGGAACAGCATAAAACCAAATAAGATCGCTTCTTAGACATACACAACACGCAGCCTGCGTGACTCTACTCCTCCCTTAGCTCCCTTAATAGACTTACTAATGGTGGGTAACTACCTATAGTCTTTGTTGCTGTTTTGTTTACTTTTATTACTTTGCAAAATGTTCAATGTGCGAGATACGCAAATATATTTTAAGCCCTAAGCCTTATATACCCTAGTACATTATATTCTAAGTCTACGAGAAGCATAGAAGCCAGTAAGTAGGCGCGTATGACCGATGTGGTGCAGTGGACTGCCGACCATGCAAAGGTCGCTCACAAAGTTGATATTTATCACTTTGTGAATTTGTTCCCAATTTGGTTAGTTAGGACATTGCAGGCTGAACTACCTGATTGTCCGTAAGAATGATGGTTCCGTGTTTCGGAGGGCACGTTATGCTGTAGGTCCCGGTTGCTGTCTATCTTGATAACTTGGATGACGACCGTTACTCAACCACGTCAGAGGCCTAGTAGTCTTCTTTATTGAGCCATGCTCTTGTCGGTGGAGCAACCGCCATTCGTTTCTTTTCTCCGCCAGTCATTTCAGCGCCTGATATGGCAAAACAATCCCTTTCTCTTTCAGCTGTTGAAAGTAGTTTCCCCTAAGTCGTCCTCTTTCTCTTTTTCCTTATACTTTTCCTTCTAACTGTCGTGTCGTATCAAGCGGCCTATCATCTTCCCCCACCTGTTCTCTATTGTTCTTAATAATCTTCTTTTTTCCTTGACCAGTTGTAGCACATCTTCATTTGTTTTCATTTATATCCAGCTGATTCCTTCCATTCTCCGCCAACACCACATTTCAAACGCCTCCAGACGCTCCCTATCTCTCTGAGCCATCGTCCAGGTTTCGCTGCCGTAAAGTGCTTTACTCCAGATGTATCTACACTTCTAAGAAAGAGACTGATCTTTCTTACTTTTTTAGATATATATTGGCTTTTAGTAGGTGTTTCTTATTGTTGAAAGCTTGTTTAGCCATCGCTATTCGTCATATTATGTCTGCCGTATAGTCTAGTAGAAGGCGCTTGAAAAATCTTTGACACTAGGGTTCATCGGGTCGTTGAACGACTCGGTAATCTTTGTCACGCACCTAGGTAAATACTCTGGTAGCATCTGACTGCAAAAAAATGTGGGTATATAAAATGTAATAAATATATGTCCTTTCATATAGGTACTCTATGGAGATAAGTAAGCACTCTATGACATTCTGATTTTCTCTTTGATGTCTCTCAAATACTCAAATGTCTCTTTGTAACTGTTAAGCAAAAAACTGACCCCCATGTAAAAAAAGGTACTCTGTGGTTAAACCCAAAGTAAAGACCGTGGTAAGACCTGAACTGTAAAACCAAAGTCAAAAAACTTTGAACGCTTTGAATTTGCAAAGTTATGGACGAATTTGATTGGAAAAATCAATGGGCAAAAGTAGGAAACCAAATATTGAAACTTCATGAGCTATCGATCGCTGAAAAATTACTGGCTTACAAAATTTTTATGAGACCACTTTTGATATCCTCTTGGTGCGAAGGATCTGAGGAACAGATAAAAGCGTATGAGCTACGTATACTTCAAAAAATTTTTGGTATACAAGAAGTATACAAACGCTTTACCGATTTAGATATAACGAGCTACACAAAGGTTCAAGAGTTGCGATTTAAGCGTCTGAATTTATCAACTAACCCCTTACGGACTGTTCTACATAAAGTGGCAAAGAAGAACACCGATGGTTCCTATTACGTCAGATACTGCGATGTACGACGTAATAGGAGGCGGAGAAGACGTAAATCATCTCGACCAAAAGACGATTCCGACTCTGACTCTGATACAATCATGAATGCATTTTTTGCTGAGCCTGAATCAGAAGAAAAAGAAAGCGGAGAGCGCAAAGAACCCGCAGAACCTAAACCAGGATCTTCTAAGAACTCTCTAAACTCGTCTCAAAAAGAACAAACACCAGCTGGAACATCTCACTGTGATCCTTTGAATAATATTAAGAACCGTTTGAGATTCAAATAAAATACTGTATTCTACTGTGATTGTGCTGTATTACTTTATTTTCAAAATGTTTTGAATCACCAGCACCTCGCAGCATTAGGTTCATATAGGGAATCATGTCAGGAAAGTGGTACATTTTCCTTAACTGTAAAATAAAGGAAACTGGGGTCAGTTGATCCACCTTGATCCCACAACCGTTTGATCCCGACCGATAGCTATTGATTACCATTATTTGTTTTTTATAATTTTTGTCCCTTTAGGGGTAAACCATCAGCGAAGCATATAGATCTATTTCCACCCCTTATCAAAGATTTACCTCTATATATAACAATGTAGGTAGGTGCCTATGTAGTTCCCCAACCTTGAAATTTATTTAAGTGGAATCGATATCCTGTGCTTCTAGTGCATTAAATATATTGCGTGATGATTATTACTATCAAAGGCTTTGTCATAATCTATAAAAGCGAATATAATTTTAAGAAAAAAATAATTGAATCAAAAACAGGTGTCTGTCCGCCTATCCAGTTTCCCCTCTCCATTCAAAGTGCTTTTGCATTCAAATAATATAACCTTAAAGTATTAAATAGGCGACTAGGCAGGCACATAGGTACCTAGTAAAAAGAAAAAACCCTTTTAAATAAAACCAACAATCTGTTTATTAAAATTCTATCCACATTCTTTTCAAGCTCGTTTTGATACCATTAGAGTTCATCGGGTATAGTTTGTAGACTCGGTCTCTCACCCGATAAAAGGAAAAGAAAGCTCTCCTTCTTTCGCCTATTACCTTTTCAGACTCCCAAACTTGATGAGAGACTCGGTGAACATAATTTCACATGACTGTTCTCATACAGCACAGTGAGCATTGCTAGTTCAACCGGGAGAGAAGGCTCCATTCAAACACGGCCAAGTAACAAGTCTTGTTCTTGATGTCTTTTTCTTCGTTTTCTTATCATCGCCTTCGTCATCGTCATCTTCAATCTCCCAGCTAACTGACTTCTTTCCTGGTCTCGGGCCAGATAGAGCAGTTTTCTCTATCTCTAAGAGGTGTCTCCAGTTTAAACGTTCACTCTCCACATGATAGACGACGTCCCGCAGTCTGTACCGGTCGTATACCCACCTCGCGTTTACTTTTAGTCTTCTTGGGTCTCTCTGTCCGTACTTGGATTTGTAAATTTCTATCAGAATCGAGTTTTCATAACGAAGTAGCCTCTTTCGATTGCGATTATCGAGCCTCCATACCTCGCATCCGTACGTGAGTATAGGCCTTACGAACATGATGTAGATGAGGATTCTGGCTCGAGTCCTCAGGTGCGAGCCACATAACAGCTTCCAGTGCCCCTGGCACCACCTTCTTGCACAGTTTATGCGCCATGTGATTTCTTTGCTCATCTTATCTGGAGGCAATGTAGGTACACCCAGGTCGCGTAATATTCTACGATCATTATTCGGCATTGTGGTTCTATAAAAAATATATTTTTTTCATTATTTGTAAGTATTTTTACTGCCTACCTGCCACAGATGGCTTTGACACGGCTTTGATTTGTCTTGTTTTGTCAGTGACAAAGTTCAAACCTTGGTTCAAACAAACCATAAACAAACGGACAACATCTCTCAAAAGTCTATGTGCTGTCTATGGGCATATCTACATATTTAAATAAGTAGGTACCTACTTACCCATTAAATAATCAGGCAGGTGCATAATGAAGGGGTAGATTAGGTTAGGTTAGGTACCCATGGTACCTGAACACAGAATCAGAAAAACATTCCTCAAGGTACGGGTACAATATAAAAAATAGTCAAATGGGAGAAAATGAGACTAGCGGGTAACTTGGGACATGCCGACACCAGCATCTATGAACCAGCAATAACGTTGTAACTGGTTGAAAACTTTTTTGGACTCTACATTTATCAACCAGTTATAACGTTATAGGCTTATAGCTAGTTCATAGATGCTTGTGTCGACCATGTCCCAAATAACCCGCTAGTCTAATTTTTCCCCATTTGACTGTATTTACGGTTTGCTCCATAGTTTACTCCGTTCCCGTTATTAACGGGTCTACCTGTAGGTACATTAGGTACTTTCTATGTTTTTTACTTTGCATTTTGGTATTGGCCATCGACATACATTACCTATAACCATCTCATTGGCCACGCCACCCTAACTGATGCGATTTCTGTAGTACCTACCCACTATAATGCCATCATTACTTACCCACGTCTTACCGACACCGCTAGCACAACCGCTACCTTAGAGCATTCTTGTAGGTACGTACCGCTACACACCATGTTCTGTTACCATTTTATTACTAAGCGTGTATATAGGTACACATTTTAAAAATCAGTACAACTGCACAATAATGCTGTACAAGCTAATCAACGCTATATTGTTTGTTTACCTTAAATTTTTCATAACACGGAAACCAAACATGTGCTATTTTGGCGGTAATATGTTCAACTCTCTCGTTTTGGTTGGTCGAGACTGCTGCTATGTTCCACTTGATAATTCTTTTAGAAATTGTAGTCGCCACGTACGGGGTGAATCACGGGGCAAATATTCAATGCTCAGTGATAGATGTCAAGAGTATGTTGGAAGGATGCGATCGTCTGAAGGGCCTAAATGTGACCACTATTGGCGGCACTATTATAAATGAACACAATTGTGATGTGATGTTGCCGAAACAAGTGTTCTTTGATGAACCCGCGTTCCAGTACGAAATAGCTGACGCTGTAAGTATTAGAGCCTTCGAGAAATGGTTACGTTAAGTTTGTAATTTTACATGGTCATGTCATGATATGCAAGTGTGAGGACGCTTGTGTTAGATATAAGGAATCTCATAATGTCTTCATAATATGCTAATTGTACAGGGTTTTAGGGACAGCGTCTCGAATACTTATAGGCTGCAAGCAGACCATGAAACTGAACAACTTTCCCCTAGCAACATATGTCAGGAAACGACAATTCTTTTTTGACTTCCCATAAAAAATTGCGATCAGCTGACTGCATTTACTATGGGAAAACAAAAATTTTTAGACGTTTCCTGACATATGTTCCTAGGGGAAAGTTGTTCAGTTCCATGAGCTGGTTCCCCGTTCAAATATTTGCAGCAATTTTTTTACACCCTGTATATATATTTTTCTTACAGAAAAAGTTTTACACCCTGATGATGCTGGATCCTGATGCACCGCCGCAAATAGAAGGAGAGTTTTTTATAAACCTTTTAAAATCAAATGTGCCGGTAAGAAGTCTATTTTTTAAAAGTTAAAATAAGTATTTTATGGTGTAGAGGAATATATTTGTAACATACTCATTTTATTTGTTTTGCAGGGTCTCGCTTTAAGATCAACAGACGCACACTCGTTGATTGGGGTAGATTACAGAGGTAGGTATAAGTATATGTACGCTACATAAGTACGCTACAAAATACTTGTTATAAACTTCTATTATATTTCGAGACGAGTATCAAGAGATAGAAAAAGCACTGGTTGGTCGTACCGTTAAAAGCTCAGTGACAGAGCAGTAGGACGTTACCACATGTGTCCCGGGTTCAAGTTACGCCATCACAGAGCGACTGCCATCTGACCTCTGCAACCCGAAGGCTAACCTGGCCTGAAGTATAAGTTAAGTTACATTCAAAGTTATCTGAATTCGAATTTTATTTGAATGTGAGTTTCATCCTTGTTTCTCACAATGTTTTTCCTTCACCATAAGAGCAGCCGGTAAATGTAAGTGAGTAAAAACACATTAGTACGTGGCGGGGATCAAACTCGGGTCTCACGATTGTAAGACCGGCGTACTAACCACTTGACCACAATGTAAACTCGTCCACACTTAACGACAACTAGTTGCCTACTGATACCAGCGCCCTTAGCGTGGAGTAGCTTGAATTAAAATCTGTGACGTCATTACCTAATTGATACCAGCCTGGCTAACATGCGTGCCATGGCATATTTTGTCGTTTCATATGCGCACAATGTCACTACGGAAGAATGCGTAACTTATTCGCAGTGAAGTTAGCCGCAGAAGACATATTCCGGTGACAAAATTTTATCGTGCCGTGGCACGCATGCTAGTCATGCGGGGCTTAGAGCTAGTCTTCTTTGTATCTGATTTGTGATCCCAATGCTAATCCTTTTTGATTTGTTTTGTTCTCCCAAGGCTACAAGAACCCGTCGCCTCCCCGAGGAGGTGGTCCTCACCGGTTCATGGTGCTCCTGTACGAGCAGGCTGAAGGCAACAACTTCCTGCCCCCGGTGCCGAACAGGAATCGCTTTGTGCTCGCCAACTGGCTCCGTGGACGGAACCTCTGTGGACCAGTCGCCGGGACGGAGTTTCGGACGCAATATTAACCCGATCTCCCTTAATAGACAACTAACTAAATTCTCTGGCTCAGTGACCCGAAATGAATGTTGGCCTACTAAACGAGCTTCCTCCACTTATCCCTGTCCTGCGCCACCTCCACCTAATAGGCTGGTTTCCTGACAGGTCAAATGAGCTTTTTAAAACGTTCTAAACCGGTAGTTTGTATGAAGAATTAGAAGTATGACGTTACGCTATTTAGTATTTGGATGGCGTCAAAACACTCACTTTTATATTATTTTTCTGTTTATTAATTGAAACTTTGAATATTACGAAAAATTATGAATGAAGTCCGGGTCCGGAGTATTTTTGGACGACTGTTATATTTTTTTTATGACCCAGGAAACTAGCGAATTATTGACTTGGAGATGGCCCAAGTCAGCCTTCACAATAACTTTCCAGCGATATCTGGGGCACCCGACAGGACGTCGTTTTTTAATAGATAGGCCGGGGAAAAAAAAACCTATCTATTTATTCTGAATTACTCGCAGCAATCAGATCTTTTTTAATTAATTTGCGGGATTCTCAGTTAACAAGCTTTTATTTGTCTGTTGTACATAAAGTTCACAATACAATTACAATAAAGTATGGTTAGACATTTTTTGAACTTTATTATCATACCTAGATACCTATCAGGCACCTGTGATGTGACCGATCTGGCGCAGTGGTAGTGCGACTGCCTGTGACACGGGTTCGATTCTCGGTCACTCCTAGTCTGTTCCTAGTCTGGTTAGGACTTTGCGAGCTGAACCACCCGATTGTTTTCGTTTCGAATGGCACGTTAAGCCATAGGTCCGGGTTGCTGTCTATGATTACTTAGACGGCGGTCGTTACACAGCCATGTCAGAAGCCTGCTGCTTGTAGAGGCGGTTGAAAAATTCTGACACTAGAGTTCATTGGGTCGTTGGACAACTCAGTGTCCCGCACGACGAGGGAGAGACACTAGGTAAATACATATAATATGTCAGTTTCAGTTTGTAAATACATACTCTAAGGTAAATACATATAAGTTGTCAGGGCTTAAGAGGATGACCAATAAATTTTAAAAATTGTAAAATGTTAATGTTGGTAAACGTTGGTAAATAAAGAAATAAAATAGTTTAAATTACCTATTCCTTACTTGTCTTTAACGATAATAATTATGTATGTGCCACGTAGTTCAGCTAACATAGGGGCTACATGGAAGTAACTTTACGTAGTGTAACTGTAACGTTATCAGAAATCTTACTAAGCTGGCTGGTTTTAGAAATCCATTTCCAACTAATGCCATCTAGCGGTATTCCACTTCAAACAATAGCTAACACAGTCACCTTAGTACTACGCGTTGCGTAGCACGCTACGACCCTCGACGTCAGCCAGTTTCAATGCCAGTGTACAGATGGCGCTACGTGTAGCGTTTTCATAATGAACAGTAAAGGTTTTCCTCCGTTGTTTTTCGTTCATGAGTACCATAATTGTCATATAGCTTTGACATATAGCAAATCCTATTTAATGCATCGTAGGTACTCTGTTAGGATCGGCTACCTAACCAAGGGGATTTGGCGTGGAACCAAGTTTTTACACAGAGCGACTGCCACATCTAATTTTATAAATTCCTAGTTACGATTCCAAGCACTGCCTTTACTTTTAACAGGTTGAAGAACGAGTGGCACGAGCCAAGCAAAGAAGGCTCTACACGCGAACCCTAAAAGCCCTTGCTCATCACATTTATATAATTTATCAACAAATCTGACACCATCCTATACCGCAAAGACTGGTCTTCTGGTCTTCTGTATCATAAGGTGTAAAAATATTAGCTGCAAATATTTTAAGAGTTGAATCAGCCCACGAAACTAAACAACAAAACAATATACTATCCGTCTGAACCAGGTTGTATGTAAGGTCCAAGATTTTTTTCATTTTTCGACCTATGTTTTTTGGGGAAAGTTGTTCAGTTTTATGGGCTGGTGCATCCCTCAAAATATTTGCAGCAATTTTTTTACACCCTGTATAAAGTTCGATGCTAGATTTTGAGATGAAACGATAGATAGGTAAATGCCATGAAATTTCCCCATAGAAACCGATATACAGAGTGTAAGAGACAGTGTAACGAAAAGTTTGCAGGCGTGATCAGACCATGAAACTGAACAACATTTTCTATGGGAGTTATGTTGGTCCACATAAAAAAATCCGAATTTCCATACAAAAATCCCGATCAGCTGACTGACTTTGTATCCTTTGAGCCGGGTATACCTAAAGCGTACTGTGACTATATTATTAGCGTAGTAAGTAGGGTGATTCGGGTAACAAGTCGACAAGAATGTAAGATAGTCATAAATTATTTTCGATCTTCTACATTACAGGTAGATAAATTATTCTACCTGTAAAACCCTCCATATCTATCGTCTCCGAAACGAATCAGTTTGTTCTATAAAAAAATTGGCTTATTTTGCAATAGGTACCTACCTACATTTCAGTATTTAATTTCGAAATCTTACATCTGGTATGAAATTGAAATTTTATGGGCGATATCGCGCCTGGGTGGCGCTTTCGGCAATTTATTGTCACATAGGGTGACCAAAATATGGCGTGTGTCTGACAACAACAGTGAGATTCTCATAATGTAACCACACGGTGGTCCTCAGATTAAACTGCTTGCAATAAAATGTTACAGCCACTATGTTTTGGACACCTCCAATAAAACAAAAAATAAAATACCCCTCGGTGGCTCAGTTTAATTTGAAACATGTTTTAAGATATTATGCTCTAATAGCTTTTACTCCGTATCGCGGATTAGACCAATTATTTTGTATATTAATAGCCTATTATATATTCCGATTTTATTTTTCTTATTTTAAAAATATCCCATAATAGAAAGTACAGACAAGGTCAAAAAAGGTAACCTTCTTGACATTACGTCTGGACGTGCCTTAAAATGAACATAAAATACTTTGAAAACACTTGACTTACATATTTAGATTTATAATTACTTACATAGAATTCTATCCTGTATGTACAAAGATAAGTAAAACGAGAATAATTATGGATCTTTTTACTTGCTATTAAGTTATTTTAGAATTAAGTTCTTATATCGTGCTACATAGGCACTTTCTTATACACAGCATATTATTATGTTTCGAATATTGATTTTTTACTTATACTTAGTAAACAAAGTGACTCAGTAAGATTGTATAAGTACAGTGTTCCTGGAAAAGACGGATCACTAAACGACAATGATTAACTGGGCTAACCGCAGCTTATTTTATTCACTAATACTGGGGGTTAACGTTTCGTAGTATTTAGTAATAGTAGAAGAAATAGGTTTTACTTCAGCATAAAAGAGTGCATTTAATTTTGGGGCTGAAACTGATTACTAGAATAACCTATAGATACCCTACATTTTAAAGGATAGTCGACTATACCAAAAGCACGAGTTAGTCTTATCTGATAATACAGGATGTTCACCTGGCAGATCGAAGAGATCTGACCCAAGGTCTAACCCCAAAGGAAATCTTAAGACAGATTGAATTAGCAATGATTTTGTTCTTGCCAACATAAATATCTTTAAAATTACAGTACATATTAGAATACCTCACCAGCTCACCTACCTACTTGAATAGGCGGTTCAAGCCGAAGTATCATCGTGAACTCATGGTATGACACGACACGACACCAGCACAAAAGACCTACCTGGCCACTGCATAGGAAAGATGACTAGACGTGTATCACCATGTCACCAGCTCAATTAACAACTCCGTTGAAAGGCTTGGCGGATAAATTCTTGGATAATGGCCGACTGTCATATCAGAGATTTGAGAAGCATCGGTTTTGTGACAGGAAACGCGTCTATAGACAGCGTGGAGCTGGCAGAGGCTATGAGAGGCAGCTCTATAGATAAAATGTAAGACTTGGAAGAAAAGTTTAAACTCATTACAAAGACTTCCTGTTCCATAAATAGGTCTAAGGTAGGTAAGTCTGTGTTAGATCGTTTATAGGAACATTTTACGCATATATTATTATGCTACTAGGTTATTGTAGTTATATTAGTAGATACTATTCGCCGGTTCTAGACCACCCGAACACCCCCTTTAGGGTGGTTCTGTCGGTGTCCGCAAAAAGCTCGTCACATATGCTTTTAATTCGCGGTTTTATATCAAATTAATCCGCGGTTTTATATCAACTTAATCCGCGTATGTAATTAAATTAATCCGCGGTCGCTACCAAATTAATCCGCGGTCGATATCACATTAATCGGCGGTTAGTATCAAATTAATTCGCGGTTCCGCGGTTTGATTTCTAATTATTTCGTGCTTCATATACAATTAAGTCGCGGTCAATTCGCGTTCTTGTTGGTTTGTCATATTAGAATTCTTGTTGGAATTCATGGTTCGTTGTATGAAATCCCTTTTTACTTCTCCAATTTTGGAGTTCATTATACTTTAATTCGTGGCTGAATTTGATATACGTCGTGGCTCATATAATCTTTTCATTTCATACATGCATTTTGTCAATTCATGGTACCAATAGATACTTCTTAGGCAGTAAAGCGTAAGTAAATCAATACGTATGATTATTCATAATATTTTTATATCACCATCAATTTAACTTATACCTACCATTTATAAAGTTCATACCTACCACTGTTGTGTTTCTGTACACCAGCGAGCAAGTTTCGACACGTTGAGCCTACTGTATTGTGAACAATGGTTCAGCCGTAAATACAAATCTTTGCCTTGCCGACTTTTTCAATATTTGTATTGTTCGCTAATAGTAAAACCCACCATGTAATACAATTAAGTTGTAAAGACCCTTGTTTCCTTTTGACGATGCCGCCTGCTGTGTATTTATAATATTTAGAGATAAATTTTGAAATGTGCTTATTGTCTTGTAATTGTAAAGACTAACTTTTTTATAACGGTGTCTTCCGCCCCAACATTTATCTAACAAAGCGAACTTTCTCAAAAATTAAACTCGTCGAGACAAGTATCCACGGTGGGTGGTGGTTAACGATATTGAAAAAAAATACCCCTGTTTGTCGTGGTTTCGTTATAAAAGCGGAACAAGCTTGTCTGTACTCCACAACTTGATTTGGAGTGCGTGATATAGTATTAAAAATCAAATCTAGTGTTCGTGTTCGTTGTGAAAGTTTAACCTAACCTAACCTAACATCATGTCTCGGTCTACAGCTAGCTGCATAGGAAAAATGGAGGTAAGAATCGTTATATTTATTTCTCTAATTTTTGTTCAACACTGTTTGTATTTATCTGACATGTATGTTACGAAAATTACGAGGCCTACGTTCGTGAAAGGACTGGTACATGTGTATGTGATACTTACTTACATACTCTCGGGAGAAATACTTTGTATTTATGCCGTATAAATTGCATTGTGTGTATTGATAAGTAATATATTCGATTGAGGACTAGTACATGTTGATGTGATGTGTATGAAGTAATATTTTTGATTGTTATTTAAGTAAATTTTATTACAGCATAGTTCCCGTTAATAACGCATAATATATATGTCTGTTTTGTTTTAGGGTTCGGGAATAAACGTTGATGACCTACCAAACACATTCAAGAATTATTATTTCGCTGCATCAAGTGATGATGAAACTGCATTTACTATTGTCGAACCCGATCAAAAATCACTAAAACGGGCGGGCAGCGATAATGCTATCGATCAATTTTTCGACACACCCAAAATCAAAAAGCAAAAGAAAACGCAATCTTCAACAGTTGGGATGGCTCGAAACGGCGGTGTATCCTACATATCGTCGAATACCGATGACGCAGCAAACGCCACACATCTAATTAAAGTAGAAGTCTACGATCTCAAGAAATTAGCCAAGGTGTCGTCAAACAACCAGTGGAAAATAGCCGATTTTCGTGCTAAATACTACACAAAGGTCACGGACAATATTTACGACCGCAGCAAGGAATTAATATACGATATCACGAAGAACGTCTCGCAATCACAAGACTGTAAAAAATACTTTTTCGATAACTAATTTCATAATTCTCAGTCATCTAAAACAGAAAAAACAGTACCTAAATACCACGCCACTCAACAACACAGCAACTTCCCTTTCTACCTGACCCATATTTACAACGTTCACGAACACTAGATTTTATTTTTATTACTGTATTACGCACCGCTAACAATGGGTTAAACTAGGGATGGATACAACAATAGTGGCGTGGCGACTTCAATACATAAGCGAGTGATGTCAAGCTTCGTCAGGCAGTCAGCAATAGGGCTGAGCTCGGTTCAGTTATTCGATCGGTTCGGCATTCGCTACAACGACATTATGGAGTCGCAAAATAGTGAACATGACTTTGAGTTTTGTGATTTCTTTAACAGTGAAGTGTTAGAACAATTTGATGTGTTGAACAAAAATTATGAGAACGCGTTAAACATACCAATCAATAGTTTATCATCTGAAAATGACGCTGAGTTATGTGAAATTGCATCCAACATGGAACAGCAGCTATTGTAAGTTGTTTTAAAACTGTATCTTAAAAAAACATGATTTTGTATAATAACGTATGGTTGTTCTAAAATTTTCTTTATTATGTAGGAACGCAGTGCAAACTGGAAGAGGGCAGAAGAGGAAATCACCAGATGATGATGACACAATTGGCAAATCTCATATGGAAGCTGGTCCTGGACCATCATCATCAAAAACGGAATACTCCGCTAATCATATGATAAAATGTGACATTTGTGAAGTAATGGTGAGTCGAAGATACTTTTCCAACCACACTCGAAGCTCATCTCATAAAAGTAAGGTTTTAAAATTAAGTAGACATGATAATGTGACTGTAATCAATACTGCATTTGGTTGTAGGGTAATAACGTATCAAATTACTTCACCTTTACCAAATGAAACCCATGAAACTTTACAAACACCTATTCAATTTTTCGAGTCAGTCAAAGATACAATTTCCACATTAATAAATGAAAACCTGAAAGAACTAACATCCATAAAAATAAATTATATCATTCATGCTGAATTTGTTCAGGAAACAAAAAATTTGCTCAATACGTTTGATTTTCAAACCTCAAATTTTAACATATGCATGGGTGATGATTTAGAGCCATATTTCAAAATATTGTGTGAAACAATTTCTACTAAAATGGGTGAATTTGAAAAAAAAGACAGCGGGTGGTCCTTTAAATTAGTGAAACATTTAGAAATGAATGTGAATAAATTTAATCCTCTTCAAGGTTCCACTTATATTGTATTACCGAAAGACATCCGAAACAAAAAAGCAGTCATTAATGTAAAGAATAATGACCATGAATGTTTAAAGTGGGCTTTACTTTCGGCCTTATACCCAGTGGAGGATCACAAAGATAGGGTTTCATCGTATTACAAATATCAAAACAAGCTCAATTTCGATAATGTTCCATTTCCAGTTAAGATAAAGGACATGGTCAAGGTTGAGGAAAACAATCACATTAGTATAAATGTTTTTGGATTAGAGTACGATGAAATATCAAAAAGGAATTCAGTAGTGGGCCCACTTTATTTTAGTAAAAATAAACAAGAAAAACATATCAACTTATTATACATATCAAATGGTAGTAATGGTCATTATTGTTTCATAAAAAATTTGTCTCGCTTAGTTAGCAATCAGTTATCGAGTAAAGCTCATGCGGTTTTCATTTGCGACGGGTGTTTATTACATTTTACATCTAGAGAGAGACTGGATAACCACAAAAAATTTGACTGCAGACATGTTTGCACAACATTACCTAGTCCGTTGCAAACTAAAAAAAATTGGTTTGGAAAAGATCAATCTACAAATAAAATATGTTTTGACAAATACCAAAGACAAATGAAAGTACCATTTGTAATACGTAGTCGGTCCCAAAGTTCTGTCATATATGAAAATACTGATAAAATAAAAAGTACCAATCCGTTTTTAAAAATTTATATATCAATTAAAAATACAATTATCGAAAAATCAAAATAACATAAAACCATTCGAAATGACCTCCCTTGCTTTTAATAACGGCCATCAACCGCGGCGGCCAGTCGTCTATCGCAGCACGCACCATATCCATGTCGATTTCAGCGACTGCTTTAACTATGGCTGACTTCAGGCTCTCCAAATTTTTATGGGGCTTAGCACAGACCTTGCTGTCTAAGACCTGCCAAATTTTATAGTCCAGAGGATTAAGGTCCGGACTGGAGGAAGGCCAATCTTCGTGTCTTATAAACTCAATGTTTTGACGTTCAAACCAGGCTTGAGTGGTCTTGGCTTTGTGAGCGGGCGCAGAATCCTGCTGGAACACAAAGTGATGTCCTGAAAATAGTGTGTTGGGCAGGTCTTTGACGTACCGATCCAAAACCGTCTCTTGGTACACTTTTGCACTGGTTTTGACACCCTTTTCGCAAAAATGAACCTCAGTTGGCCCATAGTAGGAGACTCCTAACCAGACCATGACTGAAGAGGGATGATGCCCATGTTGCACCCGCGGAACTTTGTTTCCTGCTTTTTCAGAGCTGGTAGCGTACACTCTATCGTTTTGTTTATTATACTTTTCTTCTATATCAAAAAATTTTTCGTTTGTAAAAAGTATATCGCGGTGCCGGTTTTTCGCGTACCGTTTTAACAACACCCGGGATATTTTGAGTCTAATTTCTTTTAAACGGGCATTAAGTAAGTGCCCACTCTTTTTTTTGTATGCTCGCAGCTTAAGGTCTTCGTTTAAAACCTTTTTGACTGTTTTTCTACTAACCTTCATCTGCAAAGCCATAAGTTTCTGTTTTCGGACAGGATTTCTTCGTATGCGCTCCTTGATCGCTTTGATCACTGCTGGTGTTCTTGCGGAGCGAGGCCGGCCAGTTCTTTTCTTGTCCTCAACACTAGAGACTTCAGTGTACCTACTTATAGTACGATACACAAACCTAAGCGTTATTTTAAATTTTTTGAGCAACTTGAAAATGGTACTCGGCGAGTGCCCGCAGCGATGCAACGCCAAAACTGCTATTCGGTTTTCTTTCAAAGTCCACTCCATCGTGAAAAATCGCGCCAAATGATCATTTATTGTTTTAAAATAATTGTCAAACATTCAAAAACGGAATGCAATAAAACTTTTCCAAATTCGTGTTCTAAATTCAAAAATAATATGCCAGTGACAGAACTTTGGGACCGACTACGTATATGCAGATACGGAAGCTTTTCTTAAACCCATTGCTGCTTGCGATCCAGACAGTTCAAAGTCTTTTACACGAAACATGCAAGAACATGAAATGTTTAGCTATGGTTATTATATCAAGTGTTCTTATGATGACAGTTTATCAACATATAAGACATATACAGGTCCTGACTGTGCTGAAAGTTTAATGAATAATATGTACAAAGACGTGTGTGAGATTCATAAAAGAAATAGTTTTCAAAAGAAACCATTGCCGCTTAAAGATTGGCAAGAGGCAGACATTATTCAAACAAAAACTTGTTACATTTGTGCAAAAGACTTAAATGCAGATTCAATAAAATATTTTGATTGGCATACGGGTTTATTTAGAGGAGTGGCACATTCCTTATGCAGTTCAAAATTTAGAGCTCCTAAATTTGTTCCGGTTTTACTACACAACTTGAGCAACTATGATGCTCACTTTATAGTGCATTCGTTGAATATAAAAGAAGGAGATATTGATATTATACCACAAAATAAAGAAAAATACATTTCTTTTACAAAAAAGTTAAAAGTGAATGGACATGAGGTTCATTTACGGTTTTTGGATTCGTATAAGTTCATGCCATGTAGTTTAGATAGTTTATCTAAGAATTTAAAAAAGGAACAGCTAAGGGAGTTACGAAAACAAGTACCTAACGAAGAAAGCTTTGGGCGATTGATTCAAAAAGGCATATTTCCATATGAATTTATGTCATCATATGATTCACTGAAAGTAACATCCTTACCCAAACAGTCTGAATTTTATAGTTCTTTAAATGATTGCAATGTTACCGATGAAGATTATAGTAGAGCTCAAGATGTGTGGAACTATTTTCAATGTAAAAATATGTTAGATTATGCGAATTTATATTTAAAAACTGATGTATTACTTTTAGCTGATGTTTTTGAAAACTTTCGAGATGTGTGCATGAAAACGTATGGTTTAGATCCTGCACATTATTGTACAGCCCCTGGTCTTAGTTGGGATGCAATGTTAAAATGTACCAAAATTGAATTAGATCTTTTAACCGATTTTGATATGGTGGCGTTTATAAAATCGGGTATAAGAGGAGGTGTCTCAGTGTGTAGTAATCGCTATGCTAAAGCCAACAATAAATACATGCAAAACTTTAACGACAAAACTGAAATATCTTATTTGCTTTATTTAGACGCTAACAATTTATATGGTTGGGCTATGTCTCAGTACCTACCATATGGTGATTTTAAGTGGGTCGACAAAAACATAAATTATAATGTTTTTCCTACTTCAGACATAGGATATATATTAGAAGTAGACTTGGACTATCCAGATCATTTGCATGATATGCATTCCGATCTCCCCTTTTGTCCAGAAAATATTAAAACTAATAATAGCAATTCATCAAAATTAGTACCGAATTTAAATAATAAAAGAAAATATGTTCTACATTATAGAAACCTAATTCAATGTTTAGAAAAGGGGATGAAGCTCGTTAAAGTTCACCGAGTACTTCAATTCCAGCAGAGTCCGTGGTTAGCAAACTACATTGATTTAAATACTCAATTACGAAAACAAGCTAAATCCGATTTTGAGAAGGATTTTTACAAACTAATGAATAACTCAATATTTGGTAAGACTATGGAAAACATTGAAAAAAGAGTGAACGTTAAGTTAGTCACTCATTGGGAAAATAATGGTAAGGTACAAGGGGCTCAAAGTCTGATAGCTCGTCCTGAATTTCATAGCTTATCAATTTTTTCTGATAATTTAGTAGCTGTACAATTAAACAAAACCAAATTACTGTACAACAAACCTATTTATTTAGGTTTGTGTATACTTGATATATCAAAAACTTTAATGTTTGATTTTCATTATGATTACATGAAAAAGAAGTATAACGATAAAATAAAACTGTTGTATACGGACACAGATAGTTTGATTTATCAAATTTTTACAGAAGACTTTTATTCCGATATTAAACCGGATCTAGAAAAATATTTTGATACATCTGACTATCCTGTTGATAACCGATTTTATTTTCCACAAGTAAATAAGAAGAAAATTGGGTGTTTCAAAGACGAACACAATGGCAAAATATTTACGGAATTTGTTGGGTTGCGTTCAAAAATGTACGACATGCAGGTAGAAAATACAATCATAGCAAAAGCAAAAGGAATAAATAAAAATGTTACCAAAAAGTTGAAAATGGATAATTACAGATCATGTCTATTTGATAAAAAAACACAATTGGCTGAAATGTATCGGTTCCGATCGATAAAACATGTAATATTCACACAAAAAATAAATAAAGTTAGTCTGTCGTATAATGATACAAAACGGTACATTTCAGCGAATTCAACAGACACTTTAGCTTGGGGTCATTATAGTTTAAGAAATAATATTATATAGAATAAACAAGAATAATTTGTATTTAAGTGTGTATAAATTTGTACCTTTTAAGTTTAATGTGTTTACATTAGTTTAAAGTTATATTCATTTTTAATTATCTACTGTTTAATTTACCAAGAATAAAATGCTCTAACTATATAACGATGAACTTATTTTTTATTCTCCATTCCTTAACACTGTCACACGACAATTACACGTCATTATGATTCATTTCATCCACCCGTTTACTGCAATAGTGGCAGGTCCAAGCAGCTGCGGAAAATCAAAATTTGTAACAAGTTTTTTAAATCATTGTAATGAAATATGCAGTGAAGATTTTTATGAAATTATATGGTGCTATGATGAAATGCAACCATTATATAATTTAAACAATGTGAATTACAATCAAGGTATTCCTGATTTGAGTATGTTCGATGGAAAATTTCCAAGACTACTCATAATTGATGATCTTATGAGAGAGTCAGATGGTAGAATAGTTGATATTTTTACAAAAGGAAGCCATCACAGGAATCTCAGTGTATTTTACATAACACAAAATATATTTCACCAAGGGAAAGGGCAAAGAGATATTTCTTTGAATTCAAGTTACATCATTTATTTTAAAAACCCGCGAGATAGAACACAGATAAGACATTTAGCTCGTCAGGTTTTTCCGGAAAATAGCAAATTTGTTGAAGAAGCTTACAAGGATGCAACAAAAAATGCTCATGGATATCTTTTCATTGATCTTAAACAAAATACAAATGAAATATGTCGCTTTAAAAGTAAAGTTTTTCCATTCGATGGGCATTGTACAATTTATGTACCAAAAAAGGGGTATAAATATGATGCACAACAAATAATTTCTGTCAGTTTCAAATAATGTCTGAAGTAGAAACGTCTAATACGAATAATATTTTAAGAGCTTTAAGTATATTAAAAGAACAATATCGTGAAGCCTTGTTAGAATGTTGTAATGATGATGAAATAAGGCAAATATGCGAGTGTATAATAAACGTTTTTAAAGGAAAGATTCCCATAAAAGAAAATAGCGAATCTGTATTTAACATATGCAAATTCAACTGCTTTGTTTCTACTGATGCTGTTTAGTTAATATTATAAATAGAATATAAAGTGAAGTTTTAGTGTTTAAAAAATGATTAAAAGAATAACGTCTCATAAAGATTTATTAAAAGCATTATTGACATTAAAACCAAAGTATAGAGAAGCATTGTTAAAAAATTGTGGAGATGATGAAATCCACTGTATAACCGAGTGTATTTTCAATGTGTTAAAAGGAAAAGTGCACTTGGATAAAAAATCTACACGTAAATTAAGAAAACATAAAGATCTTTTGAGGAAAATTGTTTCGAAAGGGACAAACAAAACAAGGAAACAAATTTTAGTACAAAGAGGTGGAGCGTTTTTACCTATTATTCTAGGGTCTGTTCTTAGCGCATTGCTAGGTTCAATTATAAAATAAAGATGGAAAACACAAAAAAAATGATACTTATTGAGCCTGAGGTCATAGATAGACTAAAATTAGATAATGCAGGCACTAAAAATTTGTCACGTTTAGATGAGGAAATGCATAAAGTAATAAAAACTAAAATAGATGACAGGGAAAAGTGGGCACTATATTTGCAAACATTGCAGAGATATCTACATTTCATTGGAGAAGACCGAAAACCATTACAAATACCTATAATACCTTTTGATGAAAAGGAAAATGAAATAAAAGAAACAGTTAAGTCAGAAAAAGCTCCAGATGACAAAGAGACATCTACTGAAGCAACCTATAATGGTTATACAAAATCAGAGTTGCTTGCTTTTATTCCAAAGACATACAAATTGAAAGGTGAACTTTTGATAGATATACTTTTGAAGAACAAAGATAAAATTTTCTGGAATGAAAAAGGCACTGTGTTCGTTCGCAATAAAGAAGTGCATAGAAGTAATATCGTCGACTTATTGAATGATATCTTAAGACCTCTAAAAAACAGTTCACCGAGCGGTTGGGCAGATTTTGCTTACGTACTCAAAGATCTATCAGTCCCCTTAACTTATATTGGCAATCCTAAAAGAGCCACATACATAAGAGTTTTGTCCCAGAGTCCAGCTAGTGCTGGAACAACAAGAGAGAAAGCAAACAGTACTCCTGATAATTTCAGCACACCAACATTAGCTGGCAGTAGTCGCAGTCAAAATAAAGCACAACCCGCTAAAAGAATTAATTGGGAAAAATGGACCCCTTACTAGAAATTCGTAATATTTACTACGATGTATCCCACCCAGCTGGATACAGCAGTCTCAGTAAATTGACTGCAGCTATGAAAAATAAAATGACTAAAGAAGAAACAAAGAAATGGTTGGAATCTCAAGAAACGTACACCCTACATAAACCAGTTCGTCGTCGGTTCCCGAGAAACAAGTACATTCTATCAAATTTTAATGAGCTTTGGCAAGCCGATTTAAGTGATATGCGGAGTTACAGTGAATATAACGATGGTTTCAAGTATATTTTATGCGTAATTGATGTATTTAGTAAGTATGCTTTTGCTAGACCTATAAAAAAGAAAGACTCTGCCACTATAAAAGAAAATTTTAAAGATATATTCTCGGAAGCTAAAGCCACTCCGAGACATTTACAATCCGATAAAGGTACTGAATTTATAGCAAAAGACGTCCAATCTTTTCTTAAATGTAACGGTATAAACTATTACACCACCAATAATCCTGATATCAAAGCAAGCATAGTTGAAAGATTCCAACGTACACTTAAAATGAAAATGTGGAAATATTTTACTCATAATAATACATATCGATATATAGATATTTTGCAAGATTTACTTAATTCCTACAATAATAGCTTTCACAGAAGTATTAAAATGCGCCCTTGCGACGTAAACTTTGATAACATTATGACAGTTTGGCGCAACTTGTATGAGAGAAAAAATGAAGATGCTACGAAAATTAAAGCCAAACCTAAGTTTAAAGTTGGAGATCATGTAAGAATAACTAAGTACAAACATATTTTTCAAAAAGGTTATGAAACCAATTGGAGTGATGAAATATTTTTAATAACATCGATTATAGACAGATCACCCTTTGTTGTTTACACAATAAAAGATTTACAGGGAGAAATTGTTACTGGGACTTTTTATGAAAAAGAACTACAGAAAGTGACATACGACCCCACTGCTTTGTATAAAATAGATAAAATACTGCGCGCCCGCTATTCAGGTCGCAGAAAAGAACTATTAGTGAAGTGGAAAGGTTATCCTGATAAATTCAATAGTTGGGTTTTAGTATCAGATTTAGAAAAATCATGAAAGGCGAAAACTTTTACTTAACTTTACCCAGTAATAGCTCGTTCTCATATTTTCCAAATAACAAAACCACCAACTTCTCCACAAAATTACCAAAATCAATAAAGTTGGATGGAGAATGGTCGGTAGGATTAGTTGAATTTCAGTATCCTTGCACTATGTTTACTGTTCAGGATAATAATAATATAATGTATATCACCAAACGCATGAAAGTTCCCGACCAAGAAGAACTCAGTACAGTAACATACAAGAGTCACATACCTACGTCTAGTTATGAAAACATTAACGATGTTATAACAGCACTGAATTCGAGAGAAAGCTTCAAATTAAGACATGATAAATTAACAAAATTGGTTTCACTCACAGGTGATATGAATAACCTTATAGCTTTAAGGTTTTCCCCTATCTTAAGTCTTCAGCTTGGATTTGACCCTAATACAAACATTGCTACAAAAACAACTGGAAAGTTTCCAGCTAATTTATACCTCGGATTACCATCACAGTTATACATATATTGTGATATTGTAGAACCTCAGATGGTTGGAGACGTCATGTGTCCTTTATTAAGAATAACATCATTAGATCCAGTTAAATATGTGTATGGATCAAACAAAATGCATATTTTTTCACCGCCACATTATGTACCAGTCATGCGTAGAGAGTTTGATACAATTGAAATAGATATAAGATCGAACACAGGAGGAAAAGTTCCATTCCAATTTGGAACGAGCTGTGTTAAACTACATTTTATAAAAAGATAAAAACAAAATGTACACAAGAGACAATAATTTAATCTGTCCATATCATCATTATTATTCTCATCAAGCAGGAACTGGAATCGGAGTAGTCTATAAAGGAGTGTCACATCAACGCGGTCATGGTATAGGAAGCTTTTTAGGGGGTTTGTTTAGGTCTGTTCTACCACTTTTATCAAATGGAGCTAAAGTTATTGGTAAAGAAGCTCTGAGTGCGGGGGTAGGTCTTTTATCAGATATAGTAAGTGCTAGGCCTTTAGAAGAATCTGTCACAAATCGTTTTAAAGAAGCTACTTCTAATTTAAAAAGAAAAGCTGATGACAAAATTATAAGAGCTATGAGTGGGTCGGGGTATAAAAATAGAAAACGAAACCATAAAGCCCTCATTCACTCGGAGAATTTGAAAGCAAGAACAGTGAAAAAGGCGAAGAAAAGTAAATTTTCAACAATTAATGATATCTTCTCTTAAAATAATTTAAAATGTCATTTTTACATAATCATTCTTGTGAATGTGCAAAGTCAGAATTAGATATATTTGCTTTACCATCGACGCAAACAAGTATAGAAAGCGGACAATGGATTTATTACAAACCTATTTCATCTCTTAGTGACGATGGCCCTATAGAATTTCAAATACCCGGTTCCGGGGATGATTATATTGACTTAACACACACATTGCTTCATGTGAAAGCCAAAATATTGAACCAAGATTTGTCTAATATTGACTCTGAAAAAACATCAGTAGCTCCAGTAAATAACTGGCTTCATTCGCTATTCAGTCAATTAGATGTATACTTAAATCAAAAGCTTGTTTCTCCACCAAATAACACATATGGATATCGTGCATACATTGAAACATTATTGAATTATGCACCTGCAGCAAAAGAGTCCCATCTTACATGCTCAATGTGGTATGAAGACACTGCAGGAAAAATGAATAACACAGATGATTCAAATAAAGGATACACTTCAAGACTAAAATATACAAAAGACAGCAAAGAGGTCGAAATGATAGGACACTTACATGGAGATATATTTAACCAAGAAAAGTTTTTAATTAATGGAGTTGACATTTGCATCAAACTTATACGTTCAAGGGAATCATTTAACTTGATGTCTTCATCAAATGATATCAAAGTCAAAGTGGCTATCACTGAAGCAACATTAATGGTGCGTAAAGCTCGAATAAATCCAAGTGTACTACTCGCTCATCAAAAAGTATTAGCTACTACAACTGCGAAATATCCAATCACGCGAGCTGAAGTAAAAGTTTTGACCATTCCATCCGGTATTCAAGGTAAAACACTAGATAATGTTTTTCTAGGTCAGATACCAAAACGTTGTATTATAGGATTTGTGAATAATACAGCTTTTAACGGAAGTTTTACCAAAAATCCGTATGATTTCGATAACTATGGTTTAAATACGTTTAGTTTGTATATTGATGGGATTCAAATTCCTTCTAAAGCATTACAGCCACAATTCAGCAGTGGGTTGCATACTATTATGTATCATACGCTTTTTTCTGGAACTGGTATTCATTTTTTAAATGAAGGAAATGGTATAAATCTGAGTAGATATCCGAAAGGTTACTGTTTGATGGCTTTTGACTTAACTCCTGATTTATGTGCAAATTCAACTTCACACTGGAACTTGATTAAACATGGCAGTGTTAGATTGGAAGCACGGTTTGAAAATGCCCTAACTGAAACAATTAATTGTATTGTTTATGCTGAATTTGATAATTTAATTGAAATAGATAAGAATAGAAATGTAAACGTCGACTTTAGTAGTTAAGTAATAATTATATAAGATAACGGACTTTGATTATTCTCTCAGATGCATTTTTATTTTTGTGTAAATTAGACCTTAATAAGTATGAACACTTTCGAGATAAAAAAATATTTGAGATCAATTCATAACTCCTTAGCTGATAATGTATTTCCCGCTAATCGTCTACCAATTTTTATGACAGCACCTGTGTATTTGATAAGTAATTTAGACTCAGACACAAAACCAGGGTCTCACTGGGTAGCAATTGTTATTCATTCAAATGGTGTTGGTGAATATTTTGACAGTTTTGGTCGTAAACCTGAAGGTCATAATTTAAATTATTTAAAAAGGAATTCACGAACATGGAAATACAACCATAAAGCTATTCAAAACATTTTTTCGTCTCTGTGTGGAGAATATTGTTTAGTGTATTTGTATTTAAAGTACAGAGGTCTAAGTCTTGAAGATTTCAATAACCTATTTACTAAGGATTCATTGAACAATGATTTCTTATTAAATGATTTCTTTATAACTTTCTTTAAGTAATATTTGAATGTGTTATAAGAAGTTACCCTTATACTTAAGCTAAAATGATTAAAATGTGTTTAGATTTAAAGAACGGTTATGTCATATGTGTTTTATGAAATAAATGGTGTATACATTTTAATACAGGTGTTTTAATTTTATTTCCATTACAAGAATAAGGTACTGTTATTAAAAGGAAAAAAGAAACAAACGTTATTTTAATGTTATTTTATTATTTTACATTGAATTTAAACCGACATAGACATTACAATGTTAAAAATAACAAAGCCAACTAAAACAGAAAAACACAGAAATAATTAGTAAACAAATCAATCATATTTATCCAATTAAAGAGTAGGCGAGTATGCTGTGGAGGATAAAATATAGTTATCCTGTATGGAATTTATAATTTCTTCGACTTCTTCGTCTTCTTCTCGACTCCAATCAACTGATAGTGGATTGACAATCTCTATAGACTGCGTCAGAGGGTCCGAATAAGGTTCTTGAGTCTTGGGAGGGTCTTGACAATTCGCACAATATGCCTTCATTGGCAATACACCATCAACTGTATCCAGTGATTCACAGTCTTTTGAAGAAGAGTAGTGCCCCTCGCAGGGGGTGAAAAATGGCTTTACGTCGTCATCTTGAATTAAACGCTCAGGTAATTCGTTATTAATATACCAGAATCGAATATATCTTGAATATTCTGTAAGGATAGTTTGTTTTGAGATGGTCGCGATAACTTTTTTAGAAAGATACATTTTTAATGAATAACGAGCTTGTGGCACGAATGCAAGCTTGGTGCTGACTGATTTACGAAACTTAACATCACTCGCTTGAATAGTGAAGTCGCCCCTATTGTCCTGTCCATCCATAGATTTTCATTGTTAGGATGTTTTTGAGGTAGAAAGGGAAGTTGCTGTGTTGTTGAGTGGCGTGGTATTTAGGTACTGTTTTTTCTGTTTTAGATGACTGAGAATTATGAAATTAGTTATCGAAAAAGTATTTCTTACAGTCTTGTGATTGCGAGACGTTCTTCGTGATATCGTATATTAATTCCTTGCTGCGGTCGTAAATATTGTCCGTGACCTTTGTGTAGTATTTAGCACGAAAATCGGCTATTTTCCACTGGTTGTTTGACGACACCTTGGCTAATTTCTTGAGATCGTAGACTTCTACTTTAATTAGATGTGTGGCGTTTGCTGCGTCATCGGTATTCGACGATATGTAGGATACACCGCCGTTTCGAGCCATCCCAACTGTTGAAGATTGCGTTTTCTTTTGCTTTTTGATTTTGGGTGTGTCGAAAAATTGATCGATAGCATTATCGCTGCCCGCCCGTTTTAGTGATTTTTGATCGGGTTCGACAATAGTAAATGCAGTTTCATCATCACTTGATGCAGCGAAATAATAATTCTTGAATGTGTTTGGTAGGTCATCAACGTTTATTCCCGAACCCTAAAACAAAACAGACATATATATTATGCGTTATTAACGGGAACTATGCTGTAATAAAATTTACTTAAATAACAATCAAAAATATTACTTCATACACATCACATCAACATGTACTAGTCCTCAATCGAATATATTACTTATCAATACACACAATGCAATTTATACGGCATAAATACAAAGTATTTCTCCCGAGAGTATGTAAGTAAGTATCACATACACATGTACCAGTCCTTTCACGAACGTAGGCCTCGTAATTTTCGTAACATACATGTCAGATAAATACAAACAGTGTTGAACAAAAATTAGAGAAATAAATATAACGATTCTTACCTCCATTTTTCCTATGCAGCTAGCTGTAGACCGAGACATGATGTTAGGTTAGGTTAGGTTAAACTTTCACAACGAACACGAACACTAGATTTGATTTTTAATACTATATCACGCACTCCAAATCAAGTTGTGGAGTACAGACAAGCTTGTTCCGCTTTTATAACGAAACCACGACAAACAGGGGTATTTTTTTTCAATATCGTTAACCACCACCCACCGTGGATACTTGTCTCGACGAGTTTAATTTTTGAGAAAGTTCGCTTTGTTAGATAAATGTTGGGGCGGAAGACACCGTTATAAAAAAGTTAGTCTTTACAATCACAAGACAATAAGCACATTTCAAAATTTATCTCTAAATATTATAAATACACAGCAGGCGGCATCGTCAAAAGGAAACAAGGGTCTTTACAACTTAATTGTATTACATGGTGGGTTTTACTATTAGCGAACAATACAAATATTGAAAAAGTCGGCAAGGCAAAGATTTGTATTTACGGCTGAACCATTGTTCACAATACAGTAGGCTCAACGTGTCGAAACTTGCTCGCTGGTGTACAGAAACACAACAGTGGTAGGTATGAACTTTATAAATGGTAGGTATAAGTTAAATTGATGGTGATATAAAAATATTATGAATAATCATACGTATTGATTTACTTACGCTTTACTGCCTAAGAAGTATCTATTGGTACCATGAATTGACAAAATGCATGTATGAAATGAAAAGATTATATGAGCCACGACGTATATCAAATTCAGCCACGAATTAAAGTATAATGAACTCCAAAATTGGAGAAGTAAAAAGGGATTTCATACAACGAACCATGAATTCCAACAAGAATTCTAATATGACAAACCAACAAGAACGCGAATTGACCGCGACTTAATTTTATATGAAGCACGAAATAATTAGAAATCAAACCGCGGAACCGCGAATTAATTTGATACTAACCGCCGATTAATGTGATATCGACCGCGGATTAATTTGATAGCGACCGCGGATTAATTTAATTACATACGCGGATTAAGTTGATATAAAACCGCGGATTAATTTGATATAAAACCGCGAATTAAAAGCATATGTGACGAGCTTTTTGCGGACACCGACAGAACCACCCTAAAGGGGGTGTTCGGGTGGTCTAGAACCGGCGAATAGTATCTACTTATATTTATACCTTTGGATATCAATAGGTATTTAATTAATGATGATTAATGATAACCTACCTACACTAAGAAATGTAGGTACGAACAAAGTGTTTATGTGCAATGAACAGATCATTAACTTGTTTATGATTGTGAATGACTCTAGATGAGGAACAAAAGTACCTAGATTACTAAGTAATCATTTTATTCACAAATTCCGAATTGTACCAAATTTGTCTCCACATTATCTATCACTACACAGCCAGGAATTCTATAAGGCTTTCTGAGTCAAGACGTAGGGTCGTAAATTAATCGACGAGGTCTCCAGAACACCAAATTACTCGACCGGTTTGGCGTGTGCGCGCGCGCAGCTCTTATTAATACCACAGCCTGTATACGGCAGGTAAAATTTTCTGTACATCGCGTAGTCGGTATGTTATTAGAATTATAATGGCTAATAGACTACGAATTGTAAACCAAATTTTATCTTTAGATGTGTAGTTAAGTGACGTGATGCCCGCGGCCGCTGACCGCCGGAAATACTCCACCTAGAGAACGCACAAAAATATACAGACTAACCTTTTGTTTAGCCTTTAGAATGTCTAGCTAGTAGTTGTCTTGTGCCAGTTTTTGTGGCTGTCTTGATTGAAGATTGAAACCTGCAAACAAAACGTATCAAGTTGGTATGCGGGGATTATTAACATAGCGAGCATTATCTACCTATCCAATTTTTTGTGTCAGGAATATCATACTATTTTTATTAGGTACATCTCATACAAGATGTATGTAAAATAAATAGAGCAAACTGCTCGTGGTTCATGGAATTGAACAAACGTTCTTTTTTGTTCAGGTCCTTACAAAAATAAATTTTCTGAAAGTTTAAAAAATTGATTTGTCGGCTGAGTTATAAACCATGCTTTGTTGATGGAAGTCTGAAATCGTGTACGGAATTCCGTGAAGACCGGTGTAACCACTGTATATAGTTTCCTTGCTCGACTTTCTTGATGCTTAGGATGTGTCGGAATATGTAAACGGGTTCAGTAGCAGAAAGCGTTATACAAACATAATTAGGAGCAGACTTTCTCATACGAAAATTCAAAAATAGAGGTCCGGGTAACCCTAGCGTCATTAAATCTGTTTTTATTCATATTTCTTGTATCTGCTACACTAGTTTATGTATTGAGGTAACACAAAATGAATTATTAACCGCAGACCCGCACTTTAAATTGGTTCCGAACAGAATTTTGCGGGCAGACAACAGTTAGGTATATATTCCAGTTCCAGCTTTTATGAATCAATCTTATTAAAGTAGCGACACTTTTATTTTGTGGTTAACCAATCTGACAGAATGAAATATTTCCCCTACTTGCCCCTGTTTGCCAGAGCAAACGTGTATAACTTGGGCTTATGTAGCTCTACCAACATCTATTTAGGACTAACCCGCGAAGCAAAGGTTACGAGTAGTTGAATGTCACTGTTTACCTACATACCTACCAGCCTATTGCCTCGGTGTCTCATACGATAACAGATAGCTACAAGTATATACCTGTTTTACTTGCTGAAGGTACAAACCATAGACTAGACCGAAAAACATAATGCTTCAACTTCAAGTGAGCCATACAAAGAACATATTTTGCAACTTCCAACTCTACAAAGTTTTATTATATCGTAGGCGGTTTACGAAAATTTGACTACCGAACTGTGTTTAGTGGCTGGCTGCAGGCGCGCGGGTGTGGAAAGCCAAGTTCGCCGGTTTTCCTTCCGGCCGCCCACGCCACCCCCGTGCCGCCTTCGCACTATTACATCCATCATTAAATTAAGCAAACCATTCCTATGATAATGACCTACTGCAAGATGCAATAGATACTTAACTGCCAAAATTTACCCTAGGTTGTACTTAGGAAAGAAAAATTTCTGGTTTTCAGGTTTGCAATGTGTATATACCTACTCTTACTAAGAACTGAATTATTTAAGTAGGTACTTACTTAAGCAGCATAGAAAACTTTACGACTTCCTAAGCAAAATTAACTCGACTTAAATCTAGCAAACGCAGCATATCCTAAATTGCCTAGTTTTCTCAAGACCTAGCCACAATCCGTTTTCGATCTTCAAACGCACTTGTTAAGACCCAGTTCCACTTACACATTGTGGTGAAACCAAAGCCACCATTATTAACAATTTATGCCTTATTGTCAAGTGAATAAGGTCAAGTGCGATAAAGTTACATTAGAGTTTCTAATGCAGTCATAGCCAAATACAGCCAGTTGTTTCTCAATGCACCACGTCACGGCTGATTTTGTACGAAGGCTGGACGGGGGCGTCGGCAGTGCCAAAGCAATTAGATAAATTAATTATTTCCTTTCAAACGCTATTGAATAAATTAATTATTGTGAATTTTAAAACGTCCTACGTAAGTCAATAAATCTGTGGCAGCGTTATCCTAAGACGCTCTTATGAAATCCTTATTACCATTTGTTGTTTCATTCATAAACTGGCGATGATGTAACGCGGTCGTAACGCCAGTTGAAGGTTGAAAGAGAACATATTCAGAGACATACCGTAAGGACTTCAACATCATTGTGTCGAAAACAATTGAACATTGTGTCTTGTTCATATTGAGTGAATTCTTACAACTTTATGGAATTACGTTCGCCACATATGAGAGCCGCAGCCACCGCAAGCATCTAATCGATGCTTCGCAATGTCTTTGTGTGTCAGGTCGTGTGTTGGTTGACATTTTCTATTAGCAAGGCTGTGAGGCTGTGTGGCCGTGACACGCGGCGGCACCTACCGCGTGCGTACGCCACGAATTCGTTCATTGATAAAAAGCCGCCCACGCGGGCTCCATTCACCGGCGCCGCTGGTTGCGCAACGCTTTTGCGTGTGCGTGGCCCTGCCACATGTCGCAGCCCTTCATTCTAAGCACGAGACTTGAACAGTCTACAACATTTTCTTCAGTAGCCACGACAGTCCACAGCTGGACCTGGGCCTTCTCCAACACTAGGAACCTACCTAATATAATTCAGTTTACTTTGTATTACATCCACTTTCAGTATTTTAAAGCGTAGTGAGTATGGCCATAGGTACCCTCAATTGGGGAAGGTCTACGTCCAGCAGTGAACTGTTGTGTCTAGTATAGTAAGTAGTAGTAATACGCAACTCTGCCACTCAAAGCATGTTTCAGACAAAACATCTGCAAGAAAACTTTAAACTCTTCATTTTAGTTGAGCTTAATTATCTCGTGTAGGTAACATCGTAATTAGGTCTACATAGAGTTGTTATTGACTTTTTACCCGACTGCCTCAGAAGGGGTATTATCATTATCGAGGGTAGGTTTCGTTAGGTTTGGTGTTAATATGAACAATCACAGTTCTTTTTTAAGGGGTACAACCCAAACGGCAGCGGATGTTGACATTTATGAGGTGTCGTAGATTCTTCTAAGGAGCGCTTGTGACACTAGCTATTTTCATAAATCCAATATGGCTTGAAACGAAAATAACCGCAGTCGGGATTTGTTTTCTTGTATGTATGCTTGTTCTTTGCATATTCTAAAGGTAGAAGAAGTCTGTCCACTATCGTATTAATGCCTGAGACGCTGCTAGACTTGAATTAATTGATGTGAAAATTATACGGATTTGCGGGTACTTTGCATACGTAATTGCATACTAGTTGATATTTGTAATCCTTACGGGTATCACAAGAATAATCCAGTTTAAATACTATATTACAGCGCTATCCAACACCTGGTAATTAACATCTGGCGAATTTTAATGATACCAATACATAGGTAATTGCGGTTTTTGGTCCTTGTATTTTGTGATAACCCAGAAGATAGTATCTTCTTTTACAGGTGTAGAAGAAAGAGTAAGGGGTGTGTATTTTATCTAGGGTTACATTAAATTTTGTTCAGTTTCATGGCCTGATCACGCCTGCAAAGTTCTCGTTACGCCGTCTCTTACATCCTGTATAGGTTGTATAGGTCCAACTATTTTTAAATATTTTTTTTTTACGAAAATTTCTCAGGTAAGAGACACCCTGAATATATTTGTAGTTATTATTTTTGATACGCAATATTAAAATTTTAGTCAACGCAACGGCACAGCCGTGTGAAGAATAGAATCACCCCAAATTTACCCGTGAGTGTCGCAGAAACCGACTAAGGGATGGTCATGAAGGGAATGGGCAGCACAGCGTTCCCTGTGAATGCAATATCTTCTATGGTGCTCGCCAATCCGCCTGCCAAGCGTGGTGAGAGTGGCAATACCCCCGAAAAGGTGCGTCGCCATAAATGTACCTAAAACAGTCGTATTAAATAAAATGTACTCTTCATTCCATGAGTTATTTTGATGTATTTTTTATACATATACATATAAGGTGTAAAAATATTACTTGCAAATATTTTAAGGGGTGAATCAGCCCATGAAACTGAACAACTTTCCCAAAGAAACATAGGTCGAAATATGAGAATTTTTTTTAGACCTCCTATAGAAGTTGCCTTGGTTATTATTTGGTAATTTTGTATGAGAGGTCCAAAATTTGCAGCTAATATTTTTACACACTGTATATCGGGTAGTGCCCCACTTCGGATCTATACATAGCATTATTTAGTTTTTAGAACAGATATTTCAATTTTATATCTCTACAAAATAGACTAAATTATTTGATCAAAGTAACATTAAAAAGATACGCGTTTATGTGTGCCACTCAATTTACCGCTGCATTTTACAGCAAGTACTTTTAGACAACCGTTTATTAACCAGGTACAGTAAGTAACACACAGCTGTACCATACTGTTCTAGGATGATAGATAAGTATTGTAGGTATGTATTGCATCTACCATAATACATAGTATGGTATAACATAAGTAGAGGCCAACGCAAGTGCTTGCGTTACTCCTGCGTCAACATCGGTTTATTGCATGGGGAATTCGAAACTTCCTTGAATCTGACATACGCTTGCGCTGAAAAATGTGCAACAACGGACGAAAAGTGAGGGAACTGCCTAAATTGGAAGGTATTCGATTGTCTGAAGGAAAGTCGCTTCCCGCGTCTGTCCTTAATGTCTGTATTATGTAGGTATGTATGCTTAGATATTTAAATCTGTCGGATTTTGCTACAGTGTTTTTGTAGAAAGTTTTAAATATGTATAACTTAATTCCAATGGGAACTGATTACAGCGGGCGCAACCGCTGGGCGGGCCGCTAGTTTGTAATAAAGTTTTTCGTTCCCATATTAAGTATACTTATCTTTATTTGTGTAGGACTGTACTTATGCGTAACCGATACGCACCTTAACCAGTTCTATAATTAAGAGCAGATTTAAATTCATTAACTATGAAACTTTCCTATTCTGGAGAGAGGTTTAATAAAATCGACAGGTTACGTAGAAATGTGTTACACTTTCCTAGTAGTTGGTAAAAACCATTAAATGATTACTTACTTCACAGAATACTTCATTTAATACAAGGAGATGATAGTCACTAGAAAAGTGTATCTGGTAGACATGACCTAAATAATAAGATAAGAATCGGAAACATGCTTGATCAATCTTAAGATTTGTAAGTTTTTTTGTCAAATTAATTCACGAAGTAGCATCACCTCTCAGTCCCCGTCTCTTTTCTCTATTACTCGTAAGAGACACCTAAGGGACTGAAACGAATCAAAGTTTTCATGTGTATATTTCAGTTGTCAACCTATTGCTATAATGATACACATTATTTCTGATGCGGCCTTCTGTCACACGTGTTGATTACGACCGTTTCTAGCGGTCTCTCTACCTCTCTGTCTACCCCGTAAGGGAGAAAAGCTTGACGTATGTTACATTTTGTGTGTCTTAACAGCTTAGTACGCTAGATGTGTTTCGACCAGTTTGCGAAAACTCGGGCTGGTGCTTGTCACAGACGCACCTCGTCACCGAGCTGCGAACACATCGGGGTCAGGGTTCGACTCCCGGGTCACGACCTCTCTCCACACGACCACTAAACCAGTTTAAGGCTAAATTTTTTGTCCGTTTTTTACTCAAACTGGTTAGATTAGATAAACATTTTTCGCTATATCCACTAAATCGCGCAGGGTTGCCCTTGTACACGGCTTAAATTAATTGTACCTACACGTTTCGGCCGTGATACCGAATATTTTTCATTATGCAAGCAATGCTAGAGAACAAAAAACTTTTCTCCTAATGAAAAAAAAAAACTAAACTTACGATCAGGTGACATGTAAGGTCGAGAAAATATTTTAAGTTTTTTCAGCATTGCATTGGTCAAAAATCAAGTCAAAATGTTTTTGTTTCCAAGTAAATTCACAAAGAATTATTTTAGAAGGTCACGTACAATATTATTATTAGATAAATGGATTAGTTATTGCAAAAAATAGAAAACAGGAGAGAAGAGAGTCCTATTCTTGGAGTGCAAGCTGAGGATAAGTATTTTGAATCGAATATCATCGGTTCTCCTACCAGATTTTTCTAGTAAGCATTACGACTCTTTCAATACCAACCTATCCTAGTCCTAGTTGGTCATTGATTACTAGGTAATAAAGTGGCTTAACAAGTGTGTTTGTGAGGCAGGGTTACGGCGATCTGCCCAGGTGGCCGCCGGTCCGGCCGCCTGGTCGTTACTATATAGCAGGGAAAATGTGGAGCCTCGTAACTATAACCGAAACGAAACCGATATAGAAGTTTCGAATACTTTCGGAAGAAGCAGACTTCACTGAGCCTTATAGGATGGTTTTGATGGGCTGAGACGCATGTGCGATGAATTGTTTGCATTGTTTTTCTTCTATTGTTTAAACATAATTTTTCAACACTAAATTTAAACTATCGCGGTTGTTCACTCTATTCATAGTTGTGATTTTAAAATAAAACTAAAATCGTAACTACGAATAATATTCGTACTTATACAAAAACTATTCGAAACTTCCGGACGATAGTAATTATTATGATATCCGTATCCGGGAACGAAACAATAGTTTTCACTATATCCGTATCCGAAATATCATATCTATAACATCCCTACTATCTAGTTACCCCATCATTTCAGATTTCACGACTCGAACAGGAAACACGGTTATTTGATCTAACTATAAGCTTGCATAAGCAACGTACAACTGGACATTTTGTATTCTATTAGATTAAAAATATATTGCCGATACTCGATTACTTTTACTGATCTCAAATGCTGTAAATATAGTTCCTATAGTAGGTTGTTCTGTGAATTAATTTTAGATCAACGCCTGTGTGATAAATATGACATAGTAGATAATCTAATGTCATGTTTAAACTACTTGACGTACTCTTAAATATGACAAGATAGCGACCGTATTCTTGCGATCGTCAACGCTCTGCCTACCCCGCAAGGGATAATGGCGTGATATATGTATGCATGTAGAAATAAATATATATTTTTTTTGGATACTGATAAACTTAAACAACTTGAAATGTAAACCTCATGTTCGTAAGCATGTTGCGAGATCGCAACGAACGCAAATGCAAAGTGAATGTTACCTTATTTAAGTGTATTTCGCAAATAATCACTCACGATCACATTCAGACACAAAAGTCGTTAAATTTCTGATATGACGCGAACAAGCTCTTGCCAAAATACCGTAAAAGTATAAAGGGTATTATTTATTTTATCTTTAGTGTCTTACTTGATTCATGCTATATTATAATGTTTTGTTTATTCATACCTACTCATACCTATATTCAAGCATAATTACGTTTCTTCAGTAAATGGAATGTACTTTTGTTTTGTAATAAAAAAAGCTTGGTATTACACTTAGGTAAAAATTCATTAGGTCGGGTGTTTAAGGGATATTTTTATGACATATAATGTCAAGTCACGGGCGATCTTCTCGTCTTTGGTGTGCCCAGAATTCGACCACTCGAACATGAATGCAATGCTACTAATCACACTTTGCGTTTCGAGTTTCGACACTTTCTGTAGAACTCCCGGCATCAAAAGCTGTGATTGCGCTATGCTAAGAAAGGGAACCGCAAATTTATTACATGCCATAAAAACCAGATGATGGCTCCCTATCACTATGCCATAAAAGGAAGTGAGAGGCTTTGAGCAAATGAAACAATAGGTGAGCATTGGCAAATAGTACGTTTGTTCAGCATATGGGCTAGTTCTACTACGCTCCAGATCTCGGTAGTTTAAGAAAAAACTTGCACGCTCAAAAATGAACGGAGGAGTTTGATTTGTAAAGAGATTAGCTACCTACTTGCTTGGACAGTATTCTTGCTGCTTAACTATCCTAATTTGATTAATTCAAATTTTTCAAAAAATCAAAAAATTCGTTTGACATAGACAAAACAAATCCCGCGGAAAAATTATGATTACGAGTAATATTAGATAATTTAATTCCATGACAGGCACCATTATTGACCAGGTAATGTGTGATTGCACGCGGTGACATATATTTCTTGGACGACAGAGCCGCATCTTCAACATTCATTTATATTGAACCAAGCCGTTATAGTGCTTAAAACATTGCTTGATATCTGTGAGGTTTGACATCATACTAAAAGAGAAGTAAACAAATGAAAATGGACCTTCTGTACATTTATCCGAAACTAACAGACGTCACAGTTATCAAGCAAAATTTTATAGGGTATAGCTCTGAGAGATATTTCCATCTGTAGAGCAATGTGGAACCAATCGGCGCGTGAGCGGGGGTGGCGCGGGCGCATGAATGGAGTGAGTGAATCACAGTAGGTACTATTCTCTGATCACGCGCTCATTCACAATTCACAATCAACAACGCTTAGGTATAGAAACCAATAGAAAGAAGGCATAATGCAAAGTATATTCGATTAGCACTCGTTCAAACTGTATAAAGCAAAGGGGGTATTATATTATTTTTGGGTGCAGCTAAATTATTTTCTGAAGGTATCCTCCGTATTTTCGTATCGCCTTTAATGTTATTGGAGCTCTATTATCAGAAGGCTTATAATGCGTCCCGTAGAGAGACCTATCGCGCGCAAGTAGACTTGACGTATCAAACAAATCGTATGAGTTTTATTAGATTTTATCAAACAAGTTTAGAATTTTGACTTTATATCAAAAAGGTGTGTAAAGCTCGCGCAGTGCTATGCGTTGGGCCTGCCGCCACGATCGGTTTTAGTATGACAGAGGCATGCGTTACGCTGCGTTGAGCGTTAAGTATGAGAACGGGCTATGTCGCAGTACAAATAAGCACAAAGATCAGCTTCGTAAAGAAAGGCTCTTTAGGCACAAAATATATGTATAATAGTACTAAAGTACTTCAGGCGCCAGGCGGTCAGCGGTCAGCGCGCGCTGGTCATGGACCGCTACACGAGTACCTAACTATACTACCTATACAGTTTGACTCCGAGGCAAAAGGTTACGAGATTTCAACCCATAGATACTCCGATAGCATTTAACTGCTGTGGTAATTGTTTGGTGAAGGGGCTATTAATTCAATATAATTGCCGCAGACCACATTTAATGTTACCTAACGAAAATTATGGTTACGGGCCCATGAGACGCCATTCAAAATTTTTAAAGTCCTCTCCGCTCCGCAAATAAATTGGATGAGTTGTTGTTTTAACTTATTGTGTACATTTAAAACTTTTATTATCCTGCTTTTTATAGTTTTTTGACATAAAACAGCATGTTCCAAATTTATGGCGCCAGTTAGTTTTATTGTCGACGTGAACATTATTTTAAACTTGAACAGTTATGGTAGCACGACTTTATAGACATCGATGAAATATATAAAGTAGTACAAAGTACATTAAAATTGATTCCTTGCTGTTGGCATATAAATGGAAACTATAGCAGATACGTAATCGGCGTACGTCTGATATGTTTACAACCAGTATTTGCATGTAAAAACAATCATGCGTTGCGAAAACGGAAAATCTGCAGAAATCAGACTAACAAGGAGCCTCGTATATAAGGCGTGTTAGATAAGCGATATGTAAACAATAAATAGTTTAACAAGGCGTTCCAATATGTTTACGTTTAAATAGCTGAGATAAGCGAATTGCGGGCGCGGCGCTGGCGTCGCGCGTCGCTAAACCTGCGCAGACGCAGGACCCAATGTAAACAAGATCCGATTAGATCTGTCCAAGGATTAGCTGTCGTTATTTATTATTGCTGGCTGCAAAACTAAACCAATCTTCATATATCATAACCTGATATGTGTGAATTCCTCATTTGAATAAGCTGTCAGCTTATTAGCATATCGAAACTTCCGCTCCAGCCACCATCAATTTTGATTGAAGCATTAAGACCAGATGGTGTTAAGATAGAAGGTTTTGCTACTACGTTATACCGGCTGACAGCCAGCCAGTCTCTTATAACAAATTCTAGGGTTCTACTCCATTAGTCGAATAGATCAAAAAATGTGTATCAGCCAAGTTCAATTGCATTCAGTCACAGTCACTAAACTGAAGGCTAACCAGATAATAAACGTCGAGTCAAACATTATTATTACTTTGTATATTCCTTTAATATTAAGTCAGTAGTATTTTGAATACTTCCATAGAGCAAAAATTACATTTGTGTCACTCGCAGATGACATTTCTGGTCTGTGAATACTTCAGGCACAGAATTATAACTAGTAATCAGGCCCTAGTGCATAATCAGATCCCTATGAGGAAACATTAGTCTGAAATTAGTTTAACATATAATAAATAAATAAATAAATATCTTGGACAATTCACACAGCGCCATCTAGCCCTAAACTAAGCAAAGCTTGTACTATGGGAACTAAATAGCTGATATTATTACTTATATACTTTTTTTTGTATATAAATACATATTATACATAGAAAACACCCCGACTCAACACAAATATTTGAAAATTTTCCTTAACAAATATTTGTGTCCGGTGGGGATCGAACCCACGACCCTCGGTGTAGAAGGCAGAGGTACTATCCGTTACGCCATCGGGACATTGAATAATCGTATATCAGTAAAATTATGCGAAAAGTCCAGTCTATAAAGAAGCTGGTGTTTTAGAGATGGCTATCTTGTAACTAGCTGTCGCAAGATGGCGACTCGTCGCTAAAGTGTGCCATCTAATGGAATCTCTATCTCCGTTCGATTTTACGACTTTTCGTACGAACCGATTGCCATCTGCGATTACCTGAACGCCGATACCATCGGACTTGTATTTCTAACTCTATACTTGTCGGATCATTCATGACTCTCCGAGATAATGAGACAGATGTAACAAATAGTAGGTATTAGAAAGAGCCCTGAAGCGAAATTAGGTAAGGGCCACACGTGAGCATTATTTAAATGGACAATTTGTGTGTAAGTATGAATGAAAAGTGTGTTAGTTATTGGTGTGATTGTTATAAAACTGTTGCTGCGTACGCCCACGGCTCGCGCGAGTTTGTGAATGGAGCTCGGTCGCGGTACTCGCTACGTGCAGTTTTGACACAGTACATTGGCCATAGCAGTACAAGTACATGTATAACTAACTAAATTAAATATATTCGAACAGACAAAGCGTTAGGGTTACCTAGGTTGTTACTCTCGATTTTCGTAAACCGAAAAGGTTGTGGTGATTAAACTAGTCAAATGACTGTATGCTCATGTAACGTCTTTTAGTTTTAGATTGCTGTTGGGTTTTCTGGTTGCCGGTTTAATTTCGCTTATATGGTAAAATGATTTACATTCTCCACATATATAAGTGTAAATCAAAATATCCGCGGAGGTGCGGGTGGGTCTTCACACTTCATTAACTCATAGTGAAATGATCTGGTTGTTTTCACAGAATGGCAACGCCGCTCCTCCTCACTTATAGCGAATATCGGCCAGTGTATGTAGTAGGTATATCAGCAATTCGCTCGTTCCAAGTAGACGTACTATTTATTCTATGTATACTGTGGCTGCAAGCTTGCATCAGTCGCCGTCGCCTACGCGCCGCTGCGGTGCCTGAGGTCGCCAACTTTCATTCATAAGCCCGATAAGCTGATTTAGAATGATCTCACTCCACGATTCACTTCTTCATTCAGATTATGTTGTTCTTGTACAATTTTGACTTATAAATTTAGTGTAACTAGGTACTACAACGCGTAAAGAAAAATGTACTAATAACGTAGAGTCGCATAATTATCGAAATATACTTGTATTTATTGGTGACCGTGCTCGTGCCAACACTCGTCGTGTGACTTCGTATTTGCGATGAGAGCTTGAAATGGTTTTATTCATTGAATTACTAAACATCACGCTAATATCCTTTGTGGGGTAGGCATTGCATGAATAAGGGCTTAAATGAGCTCTTAATTTGTAGGATTAAACAACACGCTAATGTCCCATATGGGGAAGGCATGGCACAACCAGCCGTAAAATTGGTTAAACTTACTTACATACATATATACACAAATAACGCCTTCATCCCCTCTGGGGTAGGCAGAGCGTTAACAATATTAAAATTACAGTCGTTATCGCCACGTCTGACAAGTAATGAGGGCCCTTTTCGATGATACATGTATCACTGTATCAGCTTGTCAGCTTGTAGCCTAAAATTGTAATACACATGAAACCCTCGAGTCCCTTAGTTGCTTTTTACAACACCCGCGGAAAGAAATGGGGTGATGCTATTCTAAGCCGGCATCACACGGCAAACACTAAACGCGGGTTAAACTTACTTGTATAATTAAAATGTTTAGTTTATTTTATAGCACACAAAGGCCAAAGGCTCATGTAATTTTAAAGCGCACTTAAGTGCTGAACGTAATAGACAACGAAAATCTTTATGTACATATTAAATTACAGACCATGGGAATGTTTTCACCGAAAAGCCTCTAATTCTCGTCTTAAATAAAAAACACAAAGCTGGCATCGTTTCCAAATTTCCAAATTTTAGCACATAACTAGGTGAGGTTAACGTACTAGTCACAAACTAGTCACACGCACCGGATAAATTTACGGTTTTGAACTGCCACCAACAAAAATGATACCTTCATGATGCTGCGTCGTGTTTTTCTTTATGATTATCCATTGAAATTCTGAATTCGGGAAAAAATACTGCAAAATCTTATGTCAGACTGCGTTTACTTTTGAATATAAATAGGCTTGCTATCGAAATTTGAGTGACGTTATAATAAAAAGTAAAAGACTTATCAATAAAACTCTCTGATTTGGGACTGGTACGTTGACCTTACCTACAACAGACGAATATTTTCTACATTTATAAGCCAGTAGATCTGAGAATGAGAATGTGCTAACAAGATTTGCTGAATGGTAATTGCACTGCAGTGCATTATAAGCAGTAATACTTAGACGAGTACCTACGTTGTTTTTGTGTCGTGGAGATAGGTAACTATTGATGGTCTGTGTTTCAAGCTAAACCATATTTTAAGTCAACATAAGTGGTACCACTCAACCCTATAGCTACAAATTGCTTTC
This sequence comes from Keiferia lycopersicella, assembly GCA_029255805.1. Lineage (NCBI taxonomy): Eukaryota > Metazoa > Arthropoda > Insecta > Lepidoptera > Gelechiidae > Keiferia > Keiferia lycopersicella. The sequence goes on along the minus strand of JARACZ010000009.1, from coordinate 7,439,871 downwards.
AAAAGTTTTCAGCGTGGCCACGTGCGTTGATGTCTTTTGTACGGGCAACATGCTCAAGAGTTGCCTTATTTTGAGCTCTTGGTTTTCCAGATTTTGTTGCCCTCATCTAAGATAACGTGAAGGAATTTTTGTTTATATCTGAAATAACTTTCAATAACACGTAACACGTTTCAGTAATACGTTACTGTTAAGGTGAGACTGGGCCTTCACGGTGTACCTACTAATAAAGGTTAGAACTTCCAGAAATACGACACTAGTAAAAGTCAAAGTAAACTGCTCCCCTGACTGCTGTCATTATCAATAGCTTCCTTATCTTCAAGTAGATTGGTATCTAATTTAGATCCTATAAACTTTAAGTGCTATATATTATGCTAAAATACAGTCGTAGTTGGTGGCCATTGCAATATTTGTGTAATAAGGATAATAAACTTTACCACGTCTACTTTGTATTTAAGTACTTGATGACTGAGTTGCTTCGTTTTAGTGCCATAATCCAGCGATTTAGTAAAGGACAAAATTATTAGACCGTATAGGTTTGAAATTATTTCACGGCAACATCGACACCGGATGTCGCCAGAATCGTTAAACTATAATTGATGCAAAAGCTAATGAAGCGAGCGTCTATTAAGCCGTTTATATGATGGAGCCGCGAGCCGGTGCGCCTGCGCCGCCGAAGCAGCCTCCAAATATCCCCGTCGTTCATTGACACGTGCCAAACCTGTTCCGGTCCGGGCCAGTTTTTCTCAATGGCCGCTTCCTTTGTGAGAGTAAACATATTCAAATGTTGCGATTAATTCATAGCTAGATAGTACCACGCGTTTATGAATGAAGCTGTGTTGCATATGTGTGCGTGAAGTGTAGCAGTGCACACATACACTCGTGCACAGATATTTGCATACTGGATCTGGCCACGTGCTAGCTTCGTTTCATACAGTTAGCTCCTCAATATTCGAGTTAATTATAAATTTAAATCATATTTGAAAGTCAATGTTTGAAATACACCTTTAACCACTTGCAGCATGAGACGCAACAAACGGAAGCTTACCACAATTTATGATTACCTATACCACATCATCTAGGTATCATGACATGTATTAGGTAGGAATTTCTGGGCAAAAGTTTTATTTAAACTTTAAATCTAAAACGAAATTCATAATATTAAGTTACAAGGTAGTGAAATATAATCTTACCAATAAACGCAAGCTTGATGATATAGCATGTAACATACTTAGTAACAGAATAAGCTCAATGCTTAGTTCGTTAGGAGCAGTCATTAGAGTGTTATAGCGAGCTGCACAATGTAACATCTCGCATAAAGGATAAACCCTTTCCTTGAGCACAAGCACGCCTTGTTAACGTGATTTATATTGTAGAAATAAAGCTCAATATTCAATACACTGTGTGCTTACCTACCTACACTTGAGCGATAGTGTACATAACATAGTTACGTATCGTCTATGGCGCTACACTTAACGAACGACGGACTGCTAAAATATTGCAGTGGTCTGTCAGATCCATACTAGAAACGTCACTCCCCATACTAAAACCGCACTCGACGGACGACGCTGCGGTAGCGCTGCGTCAACAGCGGTTGAGCGTTTTTAGCACGACCCACCTATCATGTTTCAAAATTTTCAGAAACCAATATTGCGTAGAGTACGATAAGCATTTGATAAACAGCCTAGCCTTTAAATAAACGGGTAAGCAACCAAGCTTTAGATAAAATTTCTGTTGAAGATAAACTGCAGTCATTGTGACATTACAAGGCTTGTTTGCGGGTCCATTGTTAGATGGCGGGTAGGTGTAGAGCAGTAAAGCTCAATAGATGAGATCGCGTGCTCATCGCGAGGCAATCGGCTGAGGCACGAGTCATTTCCGGTCGCAGCAGCCATCGCGAGTGTTGCAAGCGCCAAGAAGAATCGCTGCTAATTTATAATCGTCACTTTCGTAAACACTGACTCACGCAGAAACAAAACAAGGCTCCGTGTTGGTGGATATGAATTGACGCAACACGCTTGCACAAGACTCATCTCGGATAACCATACGGATTGATAATTACATGGCGCCAACTTTTGGACATTCTGGCGCAAGTGTGAATGAATGGAACTAACAGTACATTATCGGCAATACTTTTACGGCTAATCCCGTTTACACTCTTTGAGCCTACTCTCCATGTTAGGGATTAAAGTCCCTTGAGAGTAAAGTTTGGGTATTTGCATAAGACACCGTTAAATGATTTGAACGCAGTCTGTTGTGTAACATAATCTCAAGACGACTTCAAAACATAGTAGATCCCAGTTTTATTAGCTATCAAGGGTCATTCGGTTGTATAAATACAGCCGCGTGTATATAGGTAGATATATGTAAATAAAGTTACAAAATATAATACAGACGTCTTTGGTGAGAAGTTGTCATTGTATAGCGACTAGTCAAACATCTTGTCGTTGGCAGCTGCGCAAGCGCAACCGTTTGGCGCCATGTTGGAAAGTGTCACGTCTTCCAATCTCCATAAAAAATGGGCATATAATCTTAACATATTTATTATGAATTTGATAAGAAGGTCAATTTAGTGACGATACCAAAAAAGTTACTCCGGTTTTCCTAAAAAAATTATGCAAACTGTAGATTATTTCCATCATAACAGTTTGTTTTTTCGAATATAGAATTGAAATAGACTATTGTATTTTAAATTTATATATCACTTCGATCCGTTTTTAAAATTTTGGGTTATGATAACTGTCGATGAATATAATATTGAACACGTATCTTATTATGAGTATCTAGAACTGACATGCTAAAACTACGTATATACCGTGGCATACCTACCTGTCGTGGAAAATCATTACTCCAAACAACACAGCAAACTTTACCGACAACAGAAGGTCCACAAGAATCGTTAGCAGGCACTAGGAAATGGCCGGCGAAGTTTGCGGAAAAGGCGGAAACTAGGAAAGCGTCGGCTCATCACGACCGTGGGCGGGTAACGGGTCGCGGCGCCGACCGCCGACCGCCAGGCAGACGCCGCCGCCGGGCGATGCAGCGCCGGCCACGTGCGGTACCGCTTCAGTCGTCAGATATGCGTTTTGCTTTGCTGACAGGGTAAATTGCAGATGTACTTATGTTGGTACCATCAATATGAAGCGGTCACACAATGCCAGTTGATGCTTAGATTTAGCTCTTTCTATAATTCCGGAGGCCGTTCTTTTGCTAAAAAATCGTGGCCAGCCAGCCTTATACGACGCTCGTGTTTATTCACTCACTGCTGCAAATAATAACTTTGCAATTTTGATCAGCCTTGCTGATCGACCGTGAAAAATTGTAAAACGGTTTTGAATGGATGCAATTTTATTTGCTTACAAATATTACCTAAAAAATTACCTTGATCAACAGCTAGACCATAATGAGAGTGGGTAGAATCATTGATACTGTGTAAAAAACGGAAAAATATTTAGTTTACGGGGCCCGTTTTCAATCTTGCGAAACGTCCTTATCCTTATCATGAAGATGTGTAAAAAAGCAACGTTATAGATACTGAGAAGAAACCTTATAGCTAATGAATATAATCTGCTGCATTATGTGGTGGTGTGATGATCAAACTGCTCATACGCATGTGGGCGCCAGCGATAACTCAGCGCACGCCAATCTAGCCCCTTTTATGTACCTAGCCATTAGGCAAATCGCTCATTATGTTGCGCTATTTGAAAAGCATGAATAGGTCACGAACGTAAACGATACGTATTTTCCAAATTTCAAAACACTTCCCGTGTTGACCAGAAATTTTATAAAAAGTATCGTCTACCACGGGTAGGACTTCAAACTGCGACTTACTTAGACGCCTCATTCATCTGTGCTAACTCTAATTGTTGTCCACGAATTAATGCAAGTGTATCTTCGCCAATAATAACGCGTGGAATTGACGACCAATGTGACGCAATGGTAGTGCGACTGCCTTTGACGCAGAAGGTTCCGGGTTCGATTCTCGGTGGGTCACTCACAAAAGTTGATATTTATCACTTTGTGAATTTGTTCCCAGTCTGGTTAGGAAATTGCGGGCTGAACCATCCGATTGTCCGTAAGTAAGATGGTTCCGTGTTTCGGATGGCACGTTAAGCCGTAGGTCCCGGCTGCTGTCTATGATCTCTTAGACGGCGGTCGTTACACGTCGTCCCACACGAAAAGAAGAAGACGCGTGGAATGGCATGGCTACCGGGATAGGTTTGCAACTAATTCCCGTATTCCATTCAAATCCAAATTCGTTACAAAATTAAGTTGAACTATCCTTCGCAACACAGACGAGTAGGTAATTATAGTGTGTGTTTTAAGAAATTTTAAGCAGCAAAAGAGTTTTATATTTGTATGCGATTTTTTTTTCAAGTTTAGAAATACAAATTTTACGACATCATTATTTCAGGTAAGCTGTGGTAGCGCTTACCTCTTAAATAAATTACGTTTAAAAGTAATTTAACAAGCCTACTGTATTACAGGTAATTGATTGTTACTACAAATGCTACTAGAAAGCTTAAAAATACATATTTAGATATTTCTTAATTAGCATTTTACTGTTACCCAACCACAAGTTCTACGTTGTGCTACCATCAATTTAGTATTATGTGACTCTACGTACCTCGATATTTATAATTAGTTAGCTATACTCATTCATAATAACATTTTGACGCGGCAAACAGGAAAAGCAAGGACATTCCCTTCCACTGAACTGGCAGAGCTGTGAAGCCTTCCTGTATTAGTCCAATTAATCGCAAATTGGTTCCATGTCACCGTACCCTGACATTTAGAAAGAGCTGTTCGCGTAATGAGCGGGGGCGTGACGTAAACAAAGAGCTGGGCGGACCCGTCAGTGGCGCCACCTCTCGCCCCCCTCTTCCCCCCGCCTGTCTATACCCCCCTCCCCCTCTTCTTGCACCCTCGGCACCTGCGCTTGGGCAATTTTTCGTAACAACAAATTTGAAATCGAGACGCCTGGCGCCAAGTTACCTAACCTCTGATTATTAAAAAGATATGAGTAAGCTTTCGACCTCCATTCTATTTCAATGTTTTTTAGTGAATGCAAACTCGATTTGGCATTATAATGCTAATATTAATAAAATAGGTAACCCATGTCTATATAATAGAAGGTACTTATTATCAAAACAAAACATCGCATTTTTCGAATATGTTCAAATATCTTAAAATAATGTTCTTGGACAAAAACAGAAACAAAGACATTTGGTAAATAAAGGTCTATAACGTCTATGACGATTATGATTTGGTAAATAAATACACTTTTTAGGAGAACGTACTACGGTAGAGCTTTTAGTGGTTAGATTAGAACCGAGCAGGGACCATAAAAGGGTAGCGGTAGAATTGACGGGGTAAACACTAATGATTTTCGTTTCACGGTGTTTCCTGTTAACAAAAAATAAACTCTGAAAGTCGACGTGACCACATATGGCGTTGATTCGCCGCCGTCTACTAATTCTACGACACTATACAAATATATCGCCTTATATGGTCGCGACTGGCATTAAGCATACTGATTGGTAAATAAACAGGCCAGGACTTGAGGCTGAGATGAATCAGCCCTCGATCGAGTGATTAGACCGCGATTAGCATGCGCTTGCGCCGCATCTAGCAGCTCTACTAGACGGAGAGCTGACTACACTAAAATTCACATAGTGTGCCGAGCAAAGGGTACCTAAACTCTGTTTTTTATTGAGAGAGAGTAAAATGACATTTTGGGTTGCCATTTTTTTTTCAACTCTTAAATAGTGATGTGCCAGTACCGGTAACTGTTGTAATCGAAATAGGATGTTTTACCTGTTTCTTTTAGTTCCTAGTAGGTGGCGCTCGTGCGAATAATGTAAAAGCTCAGCAGTGATTTTCCATAGAACAGAGTTTAGGCAACCCGGAATGTCAATTTACTCTCTCTTAATATATAATAGAATATAGTGAGCTAAACCCGGCCTGGCAGATGTGTACGGCGTTGGGTTAAGTAAAGGTACTGGTAACTGTTATTGAATCCAAAACCGAGTATATCGTGTAATTATAGCGAAACATCACTGTCACTTTCAACAACGAAATAAATAGCGTCATATTACCGCAGGCATGCCTGTGTCTTTTGCTTCAATGGCATTGTAAACGGATTTAACAAAGTTTCGGAGGCATGATACCCTGATAGTCCCACATTCCGTGAACCTTGATGAGAACTTAAGCTAATCAATAAACTGGGTCTGCGGAATACTACTTATTGCTGTCTATTACCTAATTGTCAAACTCTTTGCCTTTTGACGTAGTCAGCTCTTCGGCTACAGACACTCAGCCCACGTGGGAGGTGGGAGGACCCGGCCCATTGTCTTACAACGCGTTATAGCATTATAATAGCGCAACCATTGCACACTATTTATGTAAATCTATTTGAGAATTCAATTTGTCTATTGTAATATATTCATGGGGAGATATTAGTATCCGTTACAAAAGTGTTTCTAGTAACAACCTGTCAACGAGCCAGCGTTTATTGTCGTATTGTCTAATGAGTTTTGTCAAGAAAATGTAACTGGGTACGTGCAGATAATTCACTGCATTATGTGTGCAGTATGCATATTGTTTTGCATTTAAAGTAGTTGAAGCGGGAGGACCGATGCAAACAATTGATTCCGTATAATTTCAGTTCGTTCTCGTCGGTTGAAATAAAGCACGAAATGATTGGTGAATACAGGTGATAAAAGTTTCATCGGTAATAGAGGTGGTGCCGGCGGGTGGCGGCGGGTCAGGGATCGTCGTGGCTTCCATTTGTCGTGCATCTCCTCACTTACCCGCGGCGAGCCGCCGTTAACAGATATCCTGCTTTATTGTTACCCTGTCAGGGTAATGTATGGTCGGCCGGTGCAGATAGCATCTCGTGGCCGGTGCGGCTCACGGTATCAGCACAAAACGATAACCGCTGAATGAGTGAATACCGGTGTGAGTTATCACCGGTCGCGTCGCGGCTCGTGCCTGCCGCACGCCACCTCTACCGTCCGTTTTATTAGTGTCGGCGCCACAGACAACTTTCTCGACGCCCAGACAATGACGCTCAAATTGGAAACCAAAATTATTTTTTTATAGCTCGCTTCTCCGCGCCATCGAGACACAATTGTTCGGTGGATAGCTCAATCGCGAACGCCCATTAGTTAGGTACCTGCGCGTGAAGAACTGTCATAAATTCCATGTGAGCGGACAGCCACTTAACGCGGGAGCGATACTCTGAGTTATTTCGGCTGTTTGCTCGTTACCGAGTGGAGTATGTACTTCTAACGAAGGCACCCAAAACCGTTCCCACAGTCGTCGATCACAGCAGTAAAAAAACCAAGTGTCTACGAATTAACACGTCCGCGCGTTGTGTGTATATGAAAACACTCGGTGGCCGCGAGAGGGCCCTCGTGTTGACGAAGAGCTGTCGTCCGCGCCCGCTGCCCGCAGCCCGCAGTCGCGCCACCAGTCGCCAGCGCCAACATTATGCGTAAGATAGTTGTCCGAAGTCTTTAATTTACTTTAATTCCAAATACTCAAGACTATCGAAGCTGACTCGAGGGCCCTCGAGCAATGATTGCTAGTCAGACGCCAGCGTTGTTTATCGATCTCAAAAGTGGAAGCTGCAATGTTTTCAACCATCATACTGTACGGAATGTCTACCTACAACGAAGTCTTCTCGTTGTAGCTGGTAAGGGTTTAGCTTGGAGCAAGCGGGAAGCGTCTCGACGTCGTCGCGACAGTTACGTCCCAGTACTAATGCCTCGTGCACACACGAGCTGTGTGAAACTCGACCAGCTCAGATCCGACATTCTCGCTAACGTGCAGTGTAAACCTCGGTTAATCTTTCACTTTGTGCCGCTTAGGTGGAAATTAACAAAGAAATGCTGCTCAAACATTGGCCAATGCCCGATATTTAGCGGTCATTTTCCCGACAGCGGGATGCGAGCTTCTACTAGTTTCTGTTTAATTTGTGTCATTGTGTCATGAGAACACCCCAGCTTTCAACAATGCAATGTTCCGAGACAACGTTAGATTTCAATGTTGGGCTACTCGTATTGTTGTAATGTTGGCTGTCGATTTTGACAGGCAGCATATACAGTAGGCAAAGTGGGACGATTAGGCAAAGCTGGTTCAATACGTAAATCTACATAAACAGATATTCAAAATGCCAAAAGGTTCTCACACTCACCTCTGGGTACGCACTTCATAATATAATTGTATGTTCTTGTCTTGTAAGTCCGTCATTTTATTGAGTGCCTTTTGCATTGCGCTGCAACTCTTGTTTGCGTTTGCTTTAAATGTCTCGTAACTTTATGCAAATATAATTTTCATTCAGTAATACTTGTGTATTACCAGTATCCAACTATGCATATGGTAGGTAAGTAATATTACGTTGCAGGCTCTATTGCAGCAATCAGGTGGGCAATAATGGGTTTGGCGACATTGAGAGGCGAGCGTGCCAGAAGGCGGGAATAAATCAGCATTTGCCGGTAGATGGACGGTTTAATTAATGATTTATTGTGGCGGTTGCGGCGCCTGCGCCGGCGCTGCTAATTGGCGGACACTCGCGCGCTCGCGTGACACTTGCACTAGAGGAAATGCAGGAATTATTGAGACAAAATAGACCAATATTGAGCAGGCGTGCGTTCGAGCCTCGTGCAACTCATGTCTCCCCTCGTTACGTTTATCATGGCTGAACGGAACCAGCTTTATTTTCCACCTCTTCGAACCTTGTTGCTGCTTTATTCGCTGCTGTTATTTCATGGTTGTATTATTGTCGAGAATCGTGAACTCAAGTGTACGTACATACCCTTTCTTCGACAGAAATCCTTTCTTATTTCTTCAAAACAAACTCACAATTCTGTGCCAGGAAATAGAAATTATGCACTACCACTGCTTGTATACCTTCTATGAATGGACATTTGTAGCTGCTGTGTCACCGACTATCAGGATATTTGTTTTTACTACGCAACTCGTTTTTTCCTCAGTCAATCGCAGTCCTGTGCGGAAGTTTGTCTTTCACTGTTATTACAACCTAAAACACACAACCGTAGTGTCGTTTACAACGTTATTTGTCATGGTTTTCTTGTTTGTACACAGAAAAAAAAACAACCGTATCCGTTTTGGTATAGTATAGGTACCTATCAGTCACAGACCAGAGAAGTCAGGCGTGTAGCGAGCTAGCGATGCAAATGTATTTTTTTCTCTATGGTAACAGTAAAGTTGTACTTAACAAGTAGGTTGGTATGACAGTCTCCGTGCTGCTAATACACAGATCTTTTAAGTATATCAAAGTTCTTTTTTATATAAAGAAATTATAATTCGGACCGACCGTCAGCATATTAAGTAAAAAAAATCAAATTGATTGCACTGCCCTATATTTCATCAACCAAAGACGATTTCAGCTTGCTTGATCGTAAGTTTGCTTTTGTAATGTCAATTTGTAATAAACGTTACAACTTTATTGACAGAATCGCAATAATCGCATAAATGTCCTTGAAATATAAAACTGGACCACAACATTGGCTGGCACGTTTGTTCACATGTACCTGTAATTGCCCAACAATAGTGTCCATTCAGTTGTCAGAAGCAAGGATGTTTGTTCGTCACTGCCTCACTGCTCTGCTCACTTCCGAAGGTGACAGAGTTACGTCAGAGCACAAAAACTAGTCAGGCCTGTGTAGCTGTTTCGCAGTGGACTTAGGACAGAGATAGGAAACCTTTGGATTGCAGGTAAAACTCATATGAAGGCATCTATTAATAAAGATGTCGACGGTTCCAATCCAGTTATGAGCGCAACCGCGACTTCAATTTTCTCTACACTTGTAGACAAAAGTATTCACTTGTTTTGATAAAATCCATACGATTTTACACTTGTGAAGTCTTCTCGCCCGCGAAATAAGTCACAAAGGGGCTAGAGTGACGATAAGGCTGACTCTGATGTAGGCGTCGACTCAAAAAAAAGCAACTTTCACAACAGTTTTTATTTAACAACCTAACTAGCCTGTAGTGTGCAAAGAAAACAGAAACGATACAAATAGAAAAAAATCTACAGGCTTCGGACGTCCCAGAATGCACTTGAAAATTCGTGCACAAGTTGATGGAGTTGACATATTTAATTCAAAGAAGTTTTATTATCTTACAAGTTCAAAGGTACGTGAAAAGGTTTACGACGCCTAAAGTTAGAACGTTACCGCGAGCGTTTGACGCTTGACGGTGAACCGTACATCACGCGTACAAATAATATGCGTGCGAGTCGCTTCTCAAGGTTAGGATTGTGCATAGCAATAGCTCTATATTAAATATAGAACATATTTACAAGATCGTGAAGTTCACTCAAAACTTAGTGATGTGAACCGAAAACCAAAACTATATTATGGCTAAAGCTAGTGAAAAAAAAGGCTTTATGCTCTGGAACTCCTAATGCTAAATACAAGCTTCGATCGACGGGATGACTGAATCTGAACACTTTAATATTTGCTAAATTTACGCAATCGCTCATATTATCTGCGATAAATGGTTTAAATCTGTGCTACTTCATCATTGCCGTGTGATACCGGCTTAGAATAGCATCACCCTATTTCATTCCCGTGAATGTCGTAAAAGCCGACTAAGGGACTCGAGGGTTTAATGTGTATTGCAATTTTAGACGACAGGCTGACCTGTCACTATAGTGATACACGACATATCTGAAACGACCCTTAAACATTTGTCAGACGTGGCGATAACGGTAATTTTTGGTTGTTAATACTCTGCCTACCCCGCCAGGGATGTAGGCGTGATTTGTGTGTGGGTGTGTGTGTACTTCACCGTTGTCATCCTTCATCCATTAATCATCTTGATCTCGGACCACCATATTTTCTATAGCATCGCCTGCAGTAGCTTTTACTGGAGCATATTTGACTCCGAGCATCGTCGCCACGACGAGCACGCTCTCGGTTCTCGTCCAATATTTTAGTAGCGACACTACGCAAATAGAACTCCTTTACTGGAGGTCAGTCAGCCGTGTGTGAAGAGAGTTTCCGTGTCACTCGCTTGGTTACACATTAGCGCAGACTTCACGGACAAATATTTTTTGTTCTCCCATGATCACCATTAGCTGGTAGACTTGACATATTTTGGATGTTTGTCGTCACAGCGTTTTGTTTGGCCCGAACCACACCGAACGTCGTCACGTACAGAAATGATTTTTATCAGGAAAGGAGTGAATGCGGGCAATGTAAAGTGGCGGTTGTCAAATTTCTCGCTGCCTGGCGGAAGCTTTGATTGGATTCCCTACGAACCGCATTGATGGCGGTGACCTCCGCTAAACAAAAATGAAGTAAATGTCACTAATGTGGAAGTAATGAGCCTTTGAGATAAGCTATCAGCCGACTGCGGGTGATATTAAGATCTTCGATACCATCGCAATGTGCCTGTACGTTGATAAACAAATGTTTTGAATGCTCTGTCTGCTACAAATAACATTTGATAGGATCGTTTTTGGCGTTTGGCGTCTTCTTTAGTTTAGTTCTTCTTAGCGTTTCGATATTATCAACTAGTTAATAGACATTTTATTGTTAGTGGTTATTTTACAGTCACCGATATTTCTTGAATATCAGTATTCAAAACTAATTTCCCTGTAATTTTGTATCAGTTTTATGCCTTCTAGATAAGCCGATATCTGCCTATAAGTTGTCCCGCTGATAAAACTCATCGAAGTAGTAAAGAAACCTAGTGGAAGTATCAGAGCCATAAACTCGAAGGATTGTTTCAGGACAATATAATAGGTAATATAAATTACAACGTTTGAGGCTGTAGTGAACGTCTGCGAGATATTTTATCGAGATTTTTTTAGATTTTGATCGAGCTTTTTAAAGTTTCATCGCTTGACGATGTAAATCAATCAATTTATTGGTTACTGTATGGTTAAATCACAAAAAATCTACAAGGTAAGGACTATGTGTGCAACTATTATGCATCTGTTGGTTTTATTATGATTAACACTTCAGTATGGATCGTGTGTTTTGCAGCTAGCTGATAGACTCCGGTAAGAGGACGCTTTTAAACTGTTCTTATCGCAACACCATAAATAATTGATATTTTAATGTCACAAATGATCTGTATGTAACTATGAAACAACTTAAGTCAAACAAACGACTTGACGATGCAAGATGACTTAAACAATTTCAACACTACGAAATTGAAATTAGTTTGAAATTGCCTTGTCGGATCGTAGAGCATGCGTCGTTTCGTAGTTCTCGTAGAGCGCAACATGTTTTCCAAGCGAGTGCCGTGCCTAGTCCATAACTTATCGTATGTAATAAAATTAAATGTAACACATTTCTCTTTTTCATGTAATCTTCATAATTTATTCACATTTTTAGTTCGCGACGTGCGCCGGCGCCCGGGGGTACGTATGCTTGTTGGTGTTTTCTACGCGAGCGAGGAATATCATTACACTGTTATAAATTTATTTTCGACATCCCGAGTTTAAGTTATGTTTGTTTACTCGGTGTATTGAATAGTTGTGTAGTGGGACTGTTTTAGTTGCCCGCTGATTGTAACTGTCATGCATAATTAGCAGGGGTAAAAAGTAGGACGGGCAAGCTTGTTAGAATTTTCTTATGGTTCTGCTTGAGATAGCTAAACACAAGGTTTTACTTAAAGGTAATGAATAAAACAGCTTTGAGTCGAATAATAAATGTACCAGATGAGTTATCATGTTTCAAGTAATCTACAGCCCAATAATTCAATTTGAATATAGGAAGTTTTCCTGGTTTTTGTAGTAAAGCATACCTACCTAAACCAATATAGGTTGACTCATACGATTAATAAAAAACAAAAACCTGGTAGTTATTTGAAATGGCCCATTTCCTATGCAGATTAGAACTATTATATCCGATTTCTTCTAAAACTTTATAACTTGAATGGTCTGTTCTAAAAACCGTATGAGTCAGCGTGTTCAAGGTTGTTTTCAACTTCCGTCAGGTCAGCCCCGTCCCGTTGTTAATGTATTCTTGTAATCAATTCATGCTTGTCCTCTCACGAATCGTCAATTATAGTTCTGTCATGGAGCCCATAGATCATTGATGTGTGGCACTTGCGCTTGCGCCGCCAATTACCTACTCGCGTCGTCCGTCCTTCATAGCCACTACAAAATGACACCGTATGGTCCATCTGAATATAGAGTCTTTTGATTTATTTGTCAATGTTCAGAGTCAATGAAGTTTGTATCATTTTATACGTTCTCAAGATTTTGCTTCAAAGAAAAAGAAATCAACATTGAATTAAGTTATACACATCTTAAATTGGAAATAGCGTGCTATGGTTAAGCACTTAAAAGATATTTGACATGCGCCTAACTGTTTCTGTCAAATAAGTAATTGGTAAGCGGTTTTATGTCATGTATTTACTTACACCATTAAGTCCTCCTAAACTACGCAACGGATTTAGATTTTTTTTTACATTTAACAGTGTGTGCAACAGCTTTGTGAACCGCTAACATACAAGTTGTTAGGAAAAACAGTAACTTCCTTTTAAGGGATGAACCATCCCAAGAAACTGAACTCCAAGAGACGTAGGTCGAATATGAAAAAGAATTTTAAATCTTCCTTACAAAATGTATCAATCAGTTTGTTTGTGAGGTCTCAACTTTTTTTACAATAATAAAATGACCTATTTTTATGTTTGCAAAGCAGAAAAACATCCAGTATAATCAATGCACTCCTCTCACCGTCCACTTGTCGCAGTATTGCCCAACAATACGGACAGATATAATTAGGCGAGCCATTGGAAATGTCACCGAGCCAAAACCCGGCCCAGTCTAATCTAATTCATTGCGTTGATCTATGATTGGGCTGCTCCTATCCTCATTTGCAATCTTGCCTGCTTTCGTGAAGCAATGCATGCATATGCTAAGTTTATGTTATGTTAAACTAATTCTTGCATTAGTACCTACTGTTATTTAGGGAAAGAGGGGCAGACCGCAGAGTAACGCACGACGGAGCGCTAAAATATCGCAGCGGTCTGTCAGATCCTTACAAGAAACGTCACTCCTCAAACTAAATCCGCACTCGTCAGACGACGCTGCGCTAGCGCTGCGTCAAAAGCGGTTAAGTGTGGTTTTATTGGCGATCCGCCTACGTAATAATTTGGTTGTATCTTTATTCCTGTTTATGGTTGTGTGAAATTTAATTCGTATTATAGAGGGAAGGTATAAGGAGTTCATAGACATAGATCAGTAGTAGAATTATCACACCAGTTGATATTTCGTACTTAAGTGGAGAAATAGAATCTCTTCCCTATGTTGCATATAGTTTATCAAGTAGTATAAAACAACTATTGCCGTGTGATGCCGGCTCAGAATAGCATTACTTCTTTCTTTCCCATTGGTGTCGTAAAAACCGACTAAGGGACTCGAGAGTTTCATGTATATTGTAATTTTAAGCGACAGGCTGACAACCTGTCACTATAGTGATACACGACTTATATGAAACGACCCTCAAACATTTGTCAGATGTGGCGATAATGACCGTAATTTTACGATCGTCAGCGCTCTGCCTACCCCGCCAGTGTGATAGGCGTGATTTGAGTATGTATGTATAAAACAACTATTAAATTGCGATTAGTATCAGCATCCGTGCGGTGCGTCGAACGAGCGGAACCATCAGCAGTTAATGTTGTTACCCGTGATTTATTCGTTGAAGGGTGCGTTCCACGAGCTTGTATCGTACCTACCTGAGAAATGAAAGGCAATAGTGCGCCTCCTGGAGTGAGGCTAGGTCCTCGAGAGCCGTATTCCCAGCTGTCGATACCTGCTTGAGAGTGGATTCTGAGTTTGAAGATGGTCGAAGAAAGAAGATTATTTGTATAGTCGGCATTCGTTGAAGGGTATGTTCCACAAGTTTGTATCGTCGAAAACTCCTGGAGTAAAGCTAGGTCTTCAAGAGCCGTATTCATAACTGTCGAAACTAAAAATCGTTTTTGAATTCAAAGACGATTCGAAGATAATTGTTTGGAAGGCTGCATTAGCTCTGGGTGCATCCCGCCCGCTTGTTGCTGAGGCACCAGAAAAAAGGAAATTGTACTTCTAGCCGGCGAAGAGCAATATTATAAAAAATGTCTCTCTACAAAGTGTTTTTAATAGTAGGTACAGTTTTGTTTTGTTTCGAAAGAAATTGAAATAAGTATAGGTGCTTGGTTGTGAGTGAATACGTGCCCAACCCTGGTCGTCAGGTGGCGAGCACAAAATAACGCAATAAATACCAGCTTATCGCAAATCAGCTCATCTCACCGAGGGGCGATTTATTCATGAGGCAGCGCATGTGCTTAACCCCACTCACATTCATCATCGACAACTCAGTCAATTAAATTAAACCAGACCATCGATGATAGCGCTTACTGCGCGCACCAGATACAAAGTTTCCCCATTCGAACATTATTTATTGCCGTGTAATTTGTATTATTGTCTCGATTTATGTTAGACTTATCGACAAATAGAGTCAGTGAGATTGTGCCCCCGTGGCTCAGAGATCTTCGAAGCGACTGAGCTCTACATTGCGACACAAATCCAGCAGTTGAATTATTTATTGTCGCTCTAGGGTACCGCTATATCTATGACATGGCTTCTTTCATAATCAGCTGAGCGTACCTACATATTTTAATTAATCGCGGCTAGCGGTCGCCGGCGATGTATACAAGTTGATTGTTAACATCGATCATGTGTCTGTGAGCACTTCCTCTTCGTGGTCGTCTTACTCATTATGCGGCGCGCGTCGCGTCGTCTCAATATCGAGGCCCATGTTACTCATCTGTAGGAAACTGCTTACATTTGACTTCAAATTATCATATTCAAGGGGTGCGTCCTCAAAATGTCTTGCGGGTCAGAGGTCTCGCCCGAATCATGACTGGCAATTTGGTAGAATTTTAAGAATAGGTGCCCCTTTTTGAGTTCGTCGATTGTTGAATGTGATGAAACTTGGCATTGTAAAAGCTTGTATCCTAATTAAAATAAAAAACGGAAACATAAAATCCAAACAGAGACATTTGGAAATCAACGTCGGGTTGTGTTTATTGGTTCAAAGGGCTGATGTCCTCATTGGTACTTTGTAATCGCCGCCGACAAGGCTCCGCTTTTAACGCGCTAAACGTTTTATGCGTTCATCTCAGTATTATCCTTTCGACACGGTAGCACTAATTGGATAAAACATTTGTACAAAAAATGTCTAAGAAACAAACATTTTAATAATAAAGGGATAATTTCGAGGCGCAAAGGGAATTCCATTTAACATGTGAATTGGATGTGTCGGGTTGGTGTGAGGCTGTCATTAAAGGGCGGGTTGAGTGCTGACTGGATGCTGGCTAAGCAACGACCACAGACTATCAAACATTGGAAAAAGTGTTGTTGTGAAGTAAGAATACCACAAGAGTTAGCGGGTGCACCTTCGCCAGCAAAGCGTCTTCATCTTCTTCTTCGAGTCGAGAACAACAACTATATTTTATTGGACCAATATTTGGCGACACCTCTTATCATCGATATTAATCTAATACTTTCGTCTGCGACAGAGACAGTTTCGATGCTTATAGGCTAGAAAGACAGAATCACTTTACATTTTTTGCGCTTTACGTAGAACACAAAAAATATTCGGCCTGTCATACTAAATTACCGACCGACCAAGTCAATTTGCATGGGAGGTAGAAATAATTTTTTCACATTTCGACCTATATTTCTTAGGGAAAGTTGTTCAGTTTCATGGGTTTGATTGACGGTGTCTAAGGTTTGCGCATTTAAAGTTACACTTTATACGGTGTCCAAGCATATGTCGATCTGTGAATCCAAAACTCCACGTTAAACTAAGTCTATGCGGCTCGCATACATGGCCGGGGGCGTCGCGTCAACGCACGCTGATTGATGGCCGCTGCGTCCGCGCATCCAGTTGGTGTTTAACTAACAGTTACGATTCAAAACAAAATTCCCCTTTGATTGATGGGGTAATGATATAAAGTAAACATCAGGTCACGCCGGTAGGTGTTCGACTGTTCACGTCGCGTCGCCTCTGGCGCACTATTTCCATCAGAAGAAGACAGGGTTTCTTCAATAATCACGCCCCATATTTCAAACTAGCAATCACTTCGAGTAATAGAGTTAGTGATAGCGTTTTTCTTATTAATTTGTAATTACTACATGTCTAGTGTAGGAACGATTGTTTAAAACAGTTAATTTTGAGAGTACCTAAAAATTCATGAGTCAATCTCTGCGTAAAGGTCATTCATTATACGAATGTGTTCTTCTTTTGCAGAAGGCAGATTTGACTTTATGTAGATCCACGGTAGATCATCTAACGCAGTCAAATGGGTCGAGATTATGTTGGTATTGGAGTCTTCAAGCCAAGAATGATGAATGGATCGACTGATACCAATAATTGTGACATTATAACATCATCCCAACTTGCAGGACAATAAAATTGTTAAATTGTGATCCCTCGATTGTTTCCGGTCGCCCCGAGCTTGACCCTCGAGTTATTGAGCATCTCGCTCCAGGGATCTGCGTCTGGTCTATCACGTACATTTAATATTATAAGCTATTAGGCACCTCGGCGGGCCTCCATTACTGTGTCCATATCATAATACGGAATTGTCTGCCAAGCGCTTAGATTTTGTACTTTTTACTCTCATTGAGTGTAAAACAAAAAGGCGGGACCGTCGGCGCCGGCCATTGTTCTCCGCGGCCATTCGTCGCACTTCATGCTATTCACATTCAAATTAAATGCCTTGTGTACAAAATTAATTTGTCTTTTGTCTTAGCTCGGGCTGGCGGGTCTTGCTGACATGTCACTGCGCAGCGGGGCGCGCAGCCGGCGCACCGCACCACTACTGCACCACAAACCCAACCACCTCTACACTTATTCAATTAGTTACAAGACCGATCAAACATCAGATAACATTTGAAATAATATCTTCCAAAATTTCATAATTTCAATTTCCATAAAACGGACACAATGATATCTCTGGACACGAAATTGAATAATAAATAACGGTGCACTCGAAAACACAATGTTGAAATTACTTTTGCCATCGTGATATTAATTTCCTCCTCATTACATCAGAGACGAGTGACACTTCAATTTGTTGAAACACTTCGTGGCGCTGCGTGCTGCGTCCGAATGCTGCGTGCGCGCAGACACAAGTACGTAGTCGGTCCCAAAGTTCTGTCATATATGAAAATACTGATAAAATAAAAAGTACCAATCCGTTTTTCAAAATTTATATATCAATTAAAAATACAATTATCGAAGAATCAAAATAACATAAAACTATTCGAAATGACCTCCCTTGCTTTTAATAACGGCCATCAACCGCGGCGGCCAGTCGTCTATCGCAGCACGCACCATATCCATGTCGATTTCAGCGACTGCTTTAACTATGGCTGACTTCAGGCTCTCCAAATTTGTATGTGGATTAGCACAGACCTTGCTCTCTAAGACCTGCCAAATTTTATAGTCCAGAGGATTAAGGTCCGGACTGGAGAAAGGCCAATCTTCGTGTCTTATAAACTCAATGTTTTGACGTTCAAACCAGGCTTGAGTGGTCTTGGCTTTGTGAGCGGGCGCAGAATCCTGCTGGAATACAAAGTGATGTCCTAAAAATAGTGTGTTGGGCAGGTCTTTGACGTACCGATCCAAAACCGTCTCTTGATACACTTTTGCACTGGTTTTGACCCCCTTTTCGCAAAAATGAACCTCAGTTGGCCCATAGTAGGAGACTCCTAACCAGACCATGACTGAAGAGGGATGATGCCCATGTTGCACCAGCGGAACTTTGTTTCCTGCTTCTTCAGAGCTGGTAGCGTACACTCTATCGTTTTGTTTATTATACTTTTCTTCTATATCAAAAATTTTTTCGTCTGTAAAAAGTATATCGCGGTGCCGGTTTTTCGCGTACCGTTTTAACAACACCCGGGATCTTTTGAGTCTAATTTCTTTTAAACGGGCATTAAGTAAGTGCCCACTCTTTTTTTTGTATGCTCGCAGCTTAAGGTCTTCGTTTAAAACCTTTTTGACTGTTTTTCTACTAACCTTCATCTGCAAAGCCATAAGTTTCTGTTTTCGGACAGGATTTCTTCGTATGCGCTCCTTGATCGCTTTGATCACTACTGGTGTTCTTGCGGAGCGAGGCCGGCCAGTTCTTTTCTTGTCCTCAACACTAGAGACTTCAGTGTACCTACTTATAGTACAATACACAAAACCTAAGCGTTATTTTCAATTTTTTGAGCAACTTGAAAATGGTACTCGGCGAGTGCCCACAGCGATGCAACGCCAAAACTGCTATTCGGTTTTCTTTCAAAGTCCACTCCATCGTGAAAAATCGCGCCAAATTATCATTTATTGTTTTAAAATAATTGTCAAACATTTAAAAACGGAATGCAATAAAACTTTTCCAAATTCGTGTTCTAAATTCAAAAATAATATGCCAGTGACAGAACTTTGGGACCGACTACGTAGGTTACGGACGTGTTCGTATCCCGATACTCCCGTGATTGATGAGCTTTCGTATTGTCAACGGTTAATTTGATATTTATTCGTGACCGTCGCATCTTTTTGTTCCTTTCATGTCCGTGAATTGTTTATTGTGAACGGCTCGAGTCGAGAAATTAAACGCTATCCTCTCAAATTGTCAGAGATTGAGCGGTCCAGGCACAATACGAGGAAGAAAGAGTTCGGGCAAAAAAACGAGCAGCGATCACGTTCCCGCGAGATAGCCGTGACGAACGCACCGCCCCGCCTCCCTAATAACACAGCTTTAGTTACGTGTAATTAAAAACTCAAACATCGACAACTAACAAATCATAGCACGACCGCAACGCCATGAATCACCAGGCCCGTCAATTAAAGCTATTATTACAAATAGAGATGAATAAATAAAAATCACAATATTGTTTCACGTTCTAAGAAATTACCGTCACGAGTGAATCACGGGCCCCACCCCTGACAACTCACTCTGGAGATGTAATCTCGATATCTCACCGTGGAGGGTTCTGGGCAGCATGACTGTCAGGGTCAGCAGTGCGGCCGCGAGCACGCGCGCCCTTGCAGGCGACCGCGAACATTGAGACTTGTTTACGACAAACAAGTGACATGAAGATGAGATAGAGCATATCTCCAATGTTCGCACTTAATTATTATTCGATGACTGGACGAAAACCTCGCTCGATTGCTCTCTAATAATAAACCATGGGTGTCTGACCACTAATTTGAATCGATTGTTAAAGGTTATTCTTGAGGCATTAAAGGATATAAAATGAAGAACAAAAACGCAGCCATTAATTAGTCAAAGCGCCGTAGCTATAAAATCATCACTAAACATACCTAGATAGGTAATGTTTGAAAACTATAGCGAGTAGTTAATATAAGGTGTAAAAATATTAGCTGCAAATATTTTAAGGGGTGAATCAGCCCATGAAACTGAACAACTTTTCCCAAGGAACATAGATCGAGTTATGAAAAAAGAATTTGGACCTCCCATACAAATTGACTTGGTCTGTTGGTAGTTTTGCATGGGAGGTCCAAATTTTCTTTTCATAATTCGACCTATGTTCCTTGGGAAAAGTTTTTCAGTTTCATGGGCTGATTCACCCCTTTAAATATTTGCAGCAATTTTTTTTACACTCTGTATATTTTAATAAATAACATATTTTTCGTGAAATTCAGAGACGGATGACCAACTTTCGGCCCGCAGTGAAAGTTTCTGATAAGATCAGTATGAAACACGTGCGATGTTGCGGTAATTAAATTTTGACGCGCCCGTACTGCCACTGCCATCCGCCGGCGGCAAATTGACAACACGATAACATCGCAGAGTAAGTGATTATGAAGTCATGGAGAAAATTATCACCACATAATTTATCCAATACCACGAGATATGGAAAAAAAATATGAGTGGTTTTAGCCCGTACCACCAACATGTTAGAAAATATAAACACGTCTAAAAAGGACATGGAATGTTTAGTAAAAATTTGTTGGAAATAAAATCCAACAATGACCAGCGATAAAGGAAAAATGTAGAGACAGAAAGTAAGAAACATAAGCAAACCGTGATTGTTACTGGTAAAATGTGAAGAGTTTGTAAGGACATTTCTCGGAATGTCGAGCGAGACAGTAAAGGACTCGCATCGTCGCCCTCCGCCGCGGAAGGCACTTGAAACCTGTCTCGATCAAACCACCTCTTATTGCTCGTGTTAAATAAAAACGTCTCTTAAAATACCAACCGAATGAGCCAGCTGACACTTGTCATTCCGGTCCTCAATCCTTTATATTTGTCTTTGAAATGTGATGACAGTGGTACAAATTACGAGTACAAATCTGTGCGTCGTTCATAATGCGCTATCTGGCGCGCGTGATGGATGCCCGCTCGGCGCTCGCTCGTATCATCGCGTTGTAATTAATACGAGCGGCCCGGCCTATGGGAATCACTGTCACTCGATGTCGTTTTCCACTCCGAGAGGTAATACCGAATGGTGTTCTGTCAAAAGCGTGTTATTTGTTACTCCTCTAATCCGGCCTGAGAAACAATTAAATAATGCTTTTCTAATTTGTAACAGGAAATAAGAGGAAGAGGGTATCAACGTCGCTTGAGAATGTTCAAGCGTGAAGCAGCAGACATAATTTCGAGTTAACGAGTGAATCGTAAAGCTCTTGTAGTAAATAGGGTCTGGTTGGTTGAGGTCTGCGCAGGCCGCAGACGCGCGTTCTATTGTTGCGCGCAATTTACCGCCGCTTCAATCGCTGAAATATTTCGTGCAACGGGCATGTCCAATTGCTAACGAGCCGACTGCGACGCGCAAATGAATAAGCACCTCGGGCAAAGACTAAGTGAATCTAGTTAGCATCCCTTATCAAAACTAGGTAAGTACATTTCGTTTTGATCAATACAGCTTTTGTTTTAGGTGGTGGATGTGGTTAATAACTGACATCATTATAAAATTTCTTATAACCATTTGTGCTGCAGTGTCATAAAAAATAAGTGAACATGAATACATTGATGAACTTTGGTGGTCTCGTAAGCAACTTAACACTATATGAATAGAATAAAGTCAAACCTCCGTAGGGAAACCTAGATTTATTTTCAAAAATAAATCAACATTCAACGGGTGTAAATTTAAATTACTGACTGAATATCAAACTTTATTAAATACCTACCTAAGGACCTATTGTCGCTTCTACGCTGACTAATCCCATGAGGTGCGCAAACGCAGCCTGAAGAGCAGGAATTAGCCGCACTTATCCGGTCTAATGGACGCACGTGTGTGCGCCATTGTGTGCCAGATATCAACCCTCTCCTCTCCGGTCTACTTATTTATTTTTAGGGCATTACAAAAATTTATCTCACTAAAATATAGGCTCCGTGGCACGACATTTGTTAAGTGTTACATGACTGGTTAAAACTAATTAAGCAATAGAACTTGCAATAGTTTATTATTTTTTTCGTGTGGGACACCAAGTCGTCCAACGTGTCAGAATTTTTCAACCGCCTTGTACAAGTAGCTGGCTTCTAACATGTTTGGGTAACGACCGCCGTCTAAGTGATCATAGACAGCAACCGGGACCTACGGCTTAACGTGCCATCCGAAACACGGAACCAATTATTGAACTTACAATAGTTTATTGGAACTTACATTCCTACACGTTTACAAACTTGACCGGCTTAGCAAGAAATAATTTGGACTTCGCAGAATATCTTTCAAAGATAAATCATAAGCGACTAGCACCGCTTGGCTATATTCAACTCGCGCATGTCAAGTTTCCCATACGTTGCGCGCGCGCAGCTAGGGTGCCCGCGGCCACGCCGTCACTCCACACGCTTTGTTTAGCCAGCATTAACTCCAAGCAATTATCTTCGCTAGATATCTATGATTCCCGACTTAATAATACCCAATAGTAATCTAGCTTTCTAGATTAGACCCGCAATTGCTTAAGAATTAATGAGTTTTGGTATGGTACTTATCTTGTGTGCCGTATTAGGTGATAGAATTTCTAATATTTGTATGAGTATATTTTTATACTTTGTATTTAAAAAAGTAGAGAATTTGTTAGGATTGCCTAGTGAACAAATCATGAATTTCTCCAAGGCTTTGTTAGTAGTTATACAATATTAATTTGACATCTATCTTCAAATTTTATTCTATTCTTATTCAATATTTATCGTACGCATATATTTGACAGACTATAGTATTTTTACGGCCATTAAAGCTCTGCCTACTCCGCTAGGGAAAAAGGTGTGATATGTGTATATGTAAGTATGCTCTTTGTAGCTATTTTACTTCTGAACCTATTTATATTTCAAATCTCTGGCTTTGTTTTTAGCACACTTACCTATTTTCAAAGATTTGAGTCATCGACATGGAATAACAAAAAAGGTATAATTTATTTACCATAAACAACCAAAAAGTTTGAAACATCCCTAACATAGCTACAGGTTTGTGAGGATTACGCAGTCCACCGAGTGAATGCCGCAACAAAGGCCGGACTCTAATTCAAGAGGACTGCCTCTGCCAAGAGCATTAAGCCCTATTAAGGCCCGCTTCCTTTCCTTTTTACGCCAACTTTGCGGAGATTCCAACGGTCCCCTAATCCTACGTAAATACAATTTATTTACAATTCTAAGTCTATTCCTTGAACTTGATTGGTTTTTATTTCCGTGTCTAGGTAAACATAGCATTTTGTAATACTGATTAGAGTGTTAAAATGTTAAGCCTATCTGACTAAACCAAAATATTTTATAAACTATATCTTGGACAGTTGCGGCTGGTTTTATGAAATCTCTCATCTTTATAGCGACAATGTCTAGTCAACAATTCCACTTGCCTCACAGAGTGGCGGTACTGGATGATTGTTCATTTACAGAACCTAACGCGCGACCCATGACCTGTCGTATATGCGTACACGCCGATTGGTCGCAAGATCCTATTACCCTCAAGAACTTTATCGTCTATAAAGCTTTGCTCAAGTGCCGATGAGGCCATGCCACGGCGACAACACAGGACATTGCGCAACCTCTAAACCTGAACAGCTGTAAAGTAACCCGCCGTAAATCGAAAATTCGAAACTCAACAACGGTAAATTTACAACGACTCGCCCCATTCATTGTTTAATAGTGAAATAATATAGCGCCGACGAAGCATATATTACCAACAAAGACGTGTAAAATTTCTCATAGGATTTATACGGCAATCTCGGGTGTAAAGCGACAGTATTTCAGCCGACGACCGTTTAGTCCGTGTGGGAACACGTGCGTGAAACCGAATCGTCTACAAAAGATTAAGGAGGTGGTAATTTGACGGTGATTTAGGAAGAGCGGCTTTCATCGCCGGATTGTCTTATTCCGGTGAGGACTTTTGTCTGGCACAGATAAATAAATAAATCGTGCCTTATATAACTAACTAAATCTTCTCCTGTTACTTTCTGTTAAATAGGCAGACAAGGGCAGAAGATAATTGCATCTAAAATTGTCTATGATTTGACGCGGTATGTAATAAGGGCAGCTAGATTGTGACAGTTGTAGAGTATATACAAGGAAATGAGCGAGATGCGAATGGGGCCGAAATCATAAACCTCTTGTACATGCGGCAGCTCCGTACGATAAAACTACGGAAAGTGACAGTGGCATTCTTAGTTAGAAATGTTAGACGGAAACGCGGAATCGAGACTACTCGTTACACTCGTATAATAATATTGGTCCTGTCTCGTTGCTCATTATCTTCTTAACCGCTTTATAAAGTTTTAACTTATTGCTTGCTACGTTAATATATCCCGAGGTGTTAATAGTCGTATTAGTTTTCATTTACTCGAATGAACAGACCATGAACACGGTTATCGGATAAAGGTGGGTACTTACAATAGACAATATCATTTACGTTTGGTTTTATGGGCTTTTCTGTTTTGAATTTAAAACCTTTAGTCTCGTTTTTGTCTTTGAATAATACTTATAGGCACTATTTTACAAGAACCAAATTATATCTTCATCTTTTTTCTTCTACAGCCACAACAGTCTACGGTCACAATCACAACAGTTTTGCGATCGTTGACGCTCTGCCTTCCCCGCATGGTATAAAGGCGTGATATATATATATATGTGTGTGTGTGTGTGTGTGTGTCTCATCTCGATGCTGTCAATGCTGTGTGCAGTGCAGTAGCGGCGGTGGCGGGCGCGGCGGTGACGTCATCCGCTTAAATGTTATTTTCCGTCGCTCCACGCGTGGGCGCGGCTGCACTACATATTGAGGGCACACTGAAGCCAATACATAGTATAAACTTCTTCTCTGACTGTCGTCGATATCTCTAATTTCTCTTAAGGCACTGAATGGATTTTGACTCTGTTTTTTAATAGAGAGAAAGGTTTATGTGTATGTATAATAGGTACATGTCAAGATTCCTATGCGAAACCGATTCCCAGTGTGGGTGGGCGACCACTAGGCGGGCTATCTGTGAGATGTCCTAATTAGGACACACAGGATAGGGGTGGGAAAACAAAATGGCGCCTCACACGAAAGGTTATGCTATATGCTTCAATCTTTTTGTTGCAAAAATCTGCTACTATGACTAATTCTTCGACTCATTGTCCCACAAACAAGCATTAAGTTCATAGATACTAATAATATGAACCCAAGATCATAATATCTCCCAGTGTAACCACAGCCGGCACAAAAGTTATGAATGAAATAACGTTTTGCAAGAGCGGATGTTGCGAGGTTGTTCGTGTCGAATTAGGTTTAGAGCCTTATGGAGTCGAGCTGATGAATGAACCCCCCCCCCCCCCTTCAGCCCGCCCCCCCTCACTTACCACGCACCGCACGGGGCCATGCGCATGCACCTGTCGTGTCGTGTACTTACCTACTATAATTTTGTATATGTTTTACCTTCACTTCTATCAAAGCTTCGTTTGACTTTGGCGTTAATAAATATGATGAATCTTTATCTAATCCGGAAAAAAAAGAACACTGGGAATTATGTTATTGTAACCACAGTCTGAAATTAGAAAGGTAAGCAATAAATTATTTGAAAAACTAAAATTTGTACTCACCTCTACCTTCAATTAAAGTTGAATTGCCTGTACCAGGAGACTTGACGACCGATGTGGCGCAGTGGTAGTGCGACTGCCTTTGACGCAGAAGGTTCCGGGTTCGATTATCGGTGGGTCACTCACAAAGTTGATATTTATCACTTTGTGAATTTGTTCCCAGTCTGTTTAGGACATTGCAGGCTGAAGGCGATTGTCCGTAAGTAAGATGGTTCCGTGTTTCGGATGGCACGTTAAGCCGTAGGTCCCGGTTCCTGTCTATGATCTCTTAGACGGCGGTCGTTACACAACCATGTCAGGAGCCTGCTACTTGTAGAAGGCAGTTGAAAAATTCTGACACTAGGGTTTATCGGGCCGTTTGACGACTCGGTGTCCCACACGAAAAGAGAGAGACTAGGAGACTAAAGTATGTCTTACAATTAAAGTATAATTGGCACTGATACACCTATATTAATCAATATTATTAAAGTGATAGATTACACATAACAGTTACGGGAAAAGCTGTCGGTTATAATCAATGTTTAATTTATTTTCATCAAATCACCACACGTATTACTTTAAGGAAAAACATAATAAGAACATTATGAAAACATGAATTCATGAAAGTTATAACATTATTTATTTCCTAGTCTTGGTCTTGTGTAATTTAATTTGCGACCAAATGACTTGAAACTTATTCGCAGTGACAAACCTACTTGAATAAGAAAATATTAAATTTATCTTTACTAGATGAGTACATTAATCGAACATCTGAATGAAATTAGCTATAAGAACGTGTGGTAATAACAGTAATGTCACAGAATTTACAGGGTGTTCAACAACGAGCGACTATAATCTTAGGCGGATCGCATACTTGACGCTGACGGAGCACTAAAACTTCGCAGCGGTCTGTCAGATACATTCTAGAATTGTTAATCCCCATATTAAAACCGCTCAACCACTGTTGACGCAGCGCTATCGCAGTGTCGCCCGTCGAGTACGGTTTTAGTATGGGGAGTGACGTTTCTAGTGTGGATCTGACAGACCGCTGCTGCCATATTTTAGCGGTCCGTCTTGCGTCAAGTGTGCGATCCGCCTAAGCGTAATAATACGTAATGGGCTAGTGGACTGGCAGGTTAAAAGAGCAACTTTTAAAACGACCCAAAATGATATTTTGTATAAAAATAGGAACCTTTGACGTCATATGTTGCTACTTTGAATGGCGTAAGAACACACACTTTTATGTATTTTTCTGTTTAATAATTCAAACTTTGAATTTTTGGAAAACATTATGAATGAAAGCCGTAGTATCTTTGGACAAAACTTTTGTAATATTTTTATTCATAACCCCACATGAGTCCATTAGCGAATATAATATATATATATAGACTGTTATAATTATATATATATATAATAAATATAAATATATATATATATATATATATATATATATATATATATATATATATATATATATATATATATATATATATATAATTATAACAGTCTTAAACTATGAAGACGTCATTTTATAAGTATCCATACTAATTTGCAAATGGTGGTTAATTTTCCGGGCACCCTGTACAGTAAATAGAAGTAACTCGTAATGCACGCAATCTCGTTGTAAGTATCTACAATTGCATCAGCTAACAAATGGCTAATAAAACTGATAAAGGAAAATAACTATATTTACGAGTATACGCCAGTAAGGATAGTGGTGGTTTGATACACTTACGCCTTGTCTGGGTAGATTACACACAAAAGATTAGCTGGAGAGAATAAGACATAAGTAATTACTTAATTCAATAGCTCTTACTTCGTCAAAACAGATAAAAGCAGATATTTCAGAGCTACTGCTACTAGTAGCTAAAACTCATGACATCAGGGTTCGTCGGGTTGTTGAAAATCTTGGTGTCCTACATGAAATCAAAAAGAGATGAATCGCTCTAATAAGTACTTATTTTCGTAAATTGCGATGTGTTTTTTTTTGTAGTTGAAGAAGAATATAGTCTTTATGGAAGTCTTTATACATACATACATACATATGATGATATTTCCGAACGATTTCGGCCATGGCGACCACTTTGGCTCCGACTCCAGAGTCAAAGTGGTCGCCAGAGTCGGTGGGCAGAGCGTTAACGGCCGCAAGAATACGGTCGCTATCGCCACGTCTGACATTTTTGAATATTGTTTTCCAACGTTGTTTCAGAAAACATGTGTATCGCTATTGTGACAGGTTGTCAGCCTGTCGCCTAAAAATTGTAATACACCAATACCCTCGAGCCCCTTAGTCACTTCTTACGACACCTGCGGGAAGGATGTGGGATGATGCTATTCTAAGCCGGCATCACACGGCATGGTAGTCTTTAATGTAGTATTTATGGAATTAACGTTATCATTCCTGTTTTCTTAAAATAAATCAATTTCTTCAATCAAAATTATTTGTTCAACCAAGAATAATTATCGAAGAAAGTACATAAAAACTTAGAAATTCTCGTTTTCTTTTTCATTGACGGTCATCGATCAACTTAATTGCGTTTAATCAAAGTTTTTTCGATTGAAACGGCAAACAAAACAAATTAAGAATATAGAATACAGAATCGCTAAAAGAGATTAGTTGAATCGAATAAGAATTATTATCGTTTGTCCTGTTTGTCAGGCGTAGCGATTGCGACCGTATTTTTACGGTGGTTAGCGCTCTGCCAACCCCGCAAGGGATAAAGGCGTGATATATGTGTATGTACATATGTATGTGCATTCTATTTCAACTTTACGTTTAAGGTGGATTGCACACTTAACGCACGACGGACCGCTAAAATATCGCAGCATTCTGTCAGATCCATGCTAGAAATGTCAGTCCCCTCCCCATACTATAACCGCTCAACCGCTGTTGACGCAGCGCTATCGCAGCGTCGTCCGTCGAGTGCGGTTTTAGTATGGGAATGGCGTGTCTAGTATGGATCTGACAGACCTCACAGACCGCTGCGATATTTTAGCGGTCCGTCGTGCGTTAAATGTGCGATGCGCCTATGGTGTATTCAGTTCTTCCTTCTCTTTTCATTTGAAGACGATGCATGCAGCTGCAGTGCTCCTCCGTCACTCCCCTGAGTACTCCTCAAGCTTAACATAAAACTCCAATTTGCATAATGCATACAGAAAATGTTAACTTACCTGTACCACGCCCTTGCTGTGACACGTACGAACGAATTCAACACGTAGGAATGCGAAAAAAATAATCGGTTTTTAGAATAATTCGCCTCGTATTCGCACTAACGTATTCGTATTTCGTATTTAGTTGTTGTTAGCATAACAAATTGTTAATGTCATCTCTTTTATTGGCAAACTTCATATATTATTTCAATGTGAAAGTAAATTTAAATTTTGTGAGATTTCCTATAATAAAAAAAATAACAAATTGTTTTAGCGTTGCCGCTCGATAGTGGACTATCGATAGACAATCGATAGTCTATCGATAGTTTTTCGATAGTAAGAACTATCGATACTATCGATACTATCGATTGTTCAGAATGAGGCAATACTATCGGTCAGCTTCGATAGTATCGATACTATCGATAGTATCAAAGCTGACAATCGAAAAAACAATCGATAGTATCGATAGTATCGATAGTATCGAAGCTGACAATCGAAAAAACAATCGATAGTATCGATAGTATCGATAGTTTTGGTCTATCGATAGTCGGCCGATGAGCGATAGTATCGTTCAGTCAGGTATGGATTATTTTACATACATATAATTATCATGACTTTATCTCTTGTGGGGTAGACAGAGCGTTCACGGCCGTAAAATTACTCAGTAAAGCGACAGTAATCATTACTGTCGCTTGCTATCGCCACGTCTGAGGGCCGTTTCAGTATATATTATAAATATTCTAAATATATATTCTAAATACAATTGCTCATGCCCTAAGCTACCCTAGCTAAGTTAAAAAAAAATAATAAAAAATTAATAGCCGAAAATGGCTATGCTGAAATAAACATAAAATACAATATAATATATATAAAGTAGATAATTCTACCTGTTTCGTCATTTAAAGTCAACTTTATACATTTAAAACTACTCCCATGGAGATTTATCCTGCATATAATCAGATATTTCATAATAGCCTTTCTTGTACAATTTTTGTTTTATTACTTTATGGCGGGTGACAGGATGAATCCAGGTGGTGTCGGGAAAAGGGTAGCTACCCGCCTGGCCAGGTGTTGTGGCCAGGGGACCGACGGGTCCACCTGGATTGGATTGGAAGTTGTATATATGCGTTGCGCGGTGAACACTTCGATATCGCGTTTCAGGCCCATTGTTCTGTCACGTGGCGCCATCTCTCCGATATGTTGAGAACTCCTGTTGCGTCTTGTATGCATGTGAACCACTTGAGTGAGCTTCATGTTGTAGCCACCAGAGGTCGCTACAACTTGACATGACAGGTGATGCGTAGGTATCTATTGTGATACATCACGTGATGCGTCGATTTCATTCTCCTGTCATATCCATACTATTTTTTCCCGCACGCACGCAGACGCAGGCGCACGCATCTAGTGTGCAAATGCCTTTAAAACTATAGGTGTATTTTTATGTATCTAATTGTATAACTAATTCATTCATTGCTAAATACTATGGCTAAATGAATTTACTTTAATTATTAAAATTTAAAAAATCTTTTAAAATAATCCATATACAATAATTAACCCATTAGCCGTGGGATGCCGGCTAAGAATAGCATCATCCTATTTCTTTCCCATGGGTTTCATGTGTATTGCAATTTTAGGCGACAGGCTGACAACCTGTCACTTTAGTGATACGCGAATTACTGAAACGGCCCTCAGACGCGGCGATAGCAAGCGACAGCAATGATTACTGTCGCTTTACTGAGTAATTTTACGACCGTGAACGCTCTGTCTACCCCACAAGAGATAAAGTCATGATAATTATATGTATGTAAAATAAATAATTCATACCTGACTGAACGATACTATCGCTCATCGGCCGACTATCGATAGACCAAAACTATCGATACTATCGATTGTTTTTTCGATTGTCAGCTTCGATACTATCGATTGTTTTTTCGATTGACAGCTTCGATACTATCGAAAGTATCGATACTATCGAAGCTGACCGATAGTATTGCCTCATTCTGAACAATCGATAGGCCTATCGATTGTATAGGGGTTTCGATAGGAAAACTATCGATAGTTCGGCAACGCTAAATTGTTTCGAATCTTATGTAAGTAACATCAATAAAAATACACGACAACTTTTTTAGATCCCTAATAATATTTTAGTTCTGCGGAACAGGTAATTGTGTTTTACATCTGTCGGTAATGATAGGATAAAAAAAAATTTTTGTACGCAAAATCAAGTAAATACACAGTAAATACCTACCTACCAAAGACACGATCTTTTTGTTTGAATCAAATCAAATTAGTCTCGATTTTTTTCTAACAGATATGATCGATTATTTAAAAATTGATTTTTTATTACTCGCATCCCCAATGCCACGTCGGCCGCGAGGTGCGCCCGCGTCGCTCGGATCGCATTATTCTGCGCGCGCGATATCCAAGTCTAAGTGAGCGCATTTGCAAAGCTGCATGCGACGAATTGCAAGTTTATGGCCCGCCTGAGCCAATGACCGATACCGTTTTTATGGAATGCAATATGTCATTTGTTTTAGTGCAATTTAGATTATAACTCAATTTAACATTTTTTTTGTCAATGAAACTGCAAACCCACCCCCTGAAACTGCAAGCCACACCTTAAAAGAGCGCAATAGGTTGCAAGAATCCTATATTGTGATTAATAATTCCCCAGATACGTAGTATACAGTATGGCGGATCGCATACTTGACGCACGACGGAGCGCTGAAATATCGCAGCGGTCTGTCAGATCCATACTAGAAATGTCAATCCCCATACTAAACGTTTCTAGTATGGATTTGACAGACCGCTGCGATGTTTTAGCGCTCTGTCGTGCGTTAAGTGTGCGAGCCGCTGGTATACTGGCGCTGAATTGAGGCATAAATATTTTAATCTGATATAAGTAGCCCACACAACCACTTTTGGTAAGAACGCATGAAGGTCCGAGCTTAACATAATAAAAAGTGATTTCATTTTACCACACGAAGGCAAATGTTATCGGTGTATGATCGTTGAAGATCGACCATACTTTCCTTATTAGTCCAACACGCGCCATGAGACCTATTTCGCATACATATAAAATTGCAAGGCTACCATAAAGAGTGTTTATTAAGACTTTATATCTCCTTTAAAAATTCGTAAAGTCTTATTCAACGAACCCACTCATTCGAGTTCCGGAGTTTTAAAATGATAAAATTACGTATCGTGCTGCTCGAAAATGAGACATAAATGGGAATTGCAAAATGTGCATGTGGTTACATATCTTTCTCTTACGACACAATCGTATCGGAGGTGCATAAAAAGCGGGGTTAAGCGAGGTCGCTCGTCCTTATGGACGTGCGTTACTTGACTCGGAACGGCGAGAGTTTATCCACCACGTGTTTAATGGGCACAGTTGCATACAGGGTGGTATCGAAGGGCTTTCACGAAAACGCTAAGCTCAGCAGGACCGACTGAACAACCTTCCTCAAAAACTTAGGAAGGTTGTTCAGTCGGCCTCCAAAATACAATATCTTCCATAGAAATATGCTCGGTCTGCTATTTCATTTTTGTATGGAAGGTCTGTTTTTTGACCTTTGACCGTTTGTCATTGATAAAAGTTGTTTGACTTGTAGAGATTATTGTTATCAAGAAAATCTGTCGTTCGATGTCACTCTGTATCCTTTCTTTTTAAGATTAACCACAGGTAAGACCATCATCTATTTCACATACATAATACATCGATGCACTATATTTTAGGCACAAAGATTAACTGTTTGATATCAATACATGATTTCTTACAGAAGTATTTAATGCTAACAGGTATTTACACTAATTATTATCACCCATCGTGGAAGCACATTTACTTTTATTCATATGTTTTATACATATGTCTTTAATAAATATTTTTTGAGCCACAGCATTAATAATTAATGGATATGCGTCTATGCTAAATCCTTTAATATATAGAGAAAACTTACACCACTATTGCATGTCGTCACTCTGCAGAAATTAGACTGAAATGAGGGAAGTTTAACCTCTCGTATCGGTTACAACCGGTTGATTTACTTTGCAATGCAAAGGAGAGAGCATAAACAACATTAGTTTATTCGACTGTTCCATATTACAGATAAACTCGTGTAATAGCAGCGCACGCCCATAAGTTGTGGCGACTTAATTGAAAGGTCAGGAGATCGTACTCACGTACATTATCGGCATAATTTCCTGATCCTCTCTCTTTCCGATTAAGCAATTTAGATACGTTTTGGGCAATGACACGACATTACGAGTGTAAGACAAGGGCTATCGAGATGATAATGCAGAGATGTAAATAACAATAAAGTTATCTGAATCGTGGGGCAGTATGGGTTTTGACAATAAAAAGCGTCGTGTCGCGCCGGAGGTGCGCCCGGGGAGGGATTTATGGGGCTCTCTTGCGTCATGTGACCTCTCACACTATCTGGGACCTCTCGCGGTGATTGCGGACATCTATCGGACCACTCCAGAACTAAGAGGGCTCGGCCAATTTATGGGCTGGGCTTTGGACGATCGTGATCGTATTTCGAAATTGACGCTATGAATTAGATGAGTTATATGAGTACCTTTCTTGAATGTCAATTCGAATATTGAAATAATCAATACAGATAAAAATGGAAAATTTGTTTGTGTTGTTTATAAAGTTGGGTATTTGGGCGAGCACGTACTACAATGATACTTTTTATATAAAAGACATCAACGCGTTACCTGAGCACAAAAATATTCCATACATTGGTATATTTACCAATTTTTTACATACCTTCCTAGGTGTTAATTGAATAGTAAAAGAACAAATTTATAAATATTTGATCGAAGTTCAATTTATATGATCAAGAAACAAAACTAAAAATAGTTTAGCCTCATACATAATTGTTTTGTATAGTATGTGATTATGTTTATTTTATAATAAAAAGCTTGAATTGAATTTGAAAACAAACAAATCTGGGCCACGATACCTAGACGTTACAATGTAACATAGAAAATATGCCAGTATAGTATACATTACCATTGAAATGATACTGGTCCTACAAATCAATATGGACACAATTTGCATACAGTGCTAATTATATTCGATTGTGGGCAATGGTTCGGTTAATCTATTGGTATTTAAATAACAGATGAAACTATAATGGAAACAAGAAAGCTCGAACCCGGTCGGACCTGTTAGCTCTAATTAACAATACACAAATCGTAGCTTGTATGCAAATAAGGCGGACTTAGGGCTGGCGAGCTTTCGGCCGATAAGGAAATTAAGGTACGTTAGTGATGTCTTTACTTAAAGTGATAGATATTATGGGAAATAAGGTTTTGAAATGGTCGCTCGATTCGAATTTTGTGGAAAAGTTAGCCAAAAAACTTATTTCAACATTTTGTTTTAAATGTAACAAATTACACTGTTTCGTTTTTAGTTATAGTGCAACGTTATGTCCGGAATATAATATCAGGGATTCAGCAATCGAATTCAGACATATTTTAAATTTTAACACGAAAATTATATAGTATCTCGATCTTGCTAGGAATTTACGTATCTCTGTACAATGTTTCCAAGCCCAACTTGTAAACAAAATAAAATCATGTCAACGGCCGCTACGCACCGAGTCCTTTCCACTCTGCCAGTATCAAGACGCGTCAGTCGCAGCGCACGACTTTATCGTAAAATTGAATTAAAAAGGGAGATAATAAAAGACGATCGCGTCGTAATTCTGGCGCGCGACAACGTAGCGCTTTTATTTTGGAGGCGCGTGTGCGCGTGTGCGGCCGGGATATATACCCAGTCCGATGTCTTTCCAAATGTACTGAAATAAAATTCTTATGAAAAACCAACAACACATAATATTATTGTGACATGGATGATGCCGTGTGATGCTGGCTTAGAATAGCATCACCCCATTTCCTACCCCTGGGTGTCGTAAGAGGCGACTGAGGGACTTGAGGGTTTCAGGTGTATTACAATTTTTAAGCGACAGGCTGACAAACTGTCACTAAAGTGATACACAAATTATCTCAAACGGCCCTTTATATTTGTCAGACGTGGCGACAGCGACCGTATTATTACGGCGATAACGCTCTACCTATCCCGTAAGGGGTAAAGGCGTGATATATGTATACATACGTGGATGATGCAGTTACGGTACGAGAAATTTCAGAGCAATCTGCTGCTAGTAGCAGTATTTTTTTACATCTTATTTTAATGCATCTATAACATAATAAAATTTTGACATTCAGTAAAATTTAAAGACGTAGGCCTAAAAACCCTTGTTTATTTTACGATTATAAAAAAATAATAACACTAGCAAAAATTATTCGAAAAACTTAAGACTTTAAAACTACCGGTTATACGCGTATGAGAATAAAATATTGCGTACCAAATGGTTTGTAGTTTTGAATGTGTGTTTGTTTTCGTAAAAATAAAAGTTTGTTTTTCTACCTATTCTTTAGTGTCAAGTATCAGATACAGTCGACGTGTCGTCTCGACTGGTGGCTCGGTCAATATTTTTGTTTTGTCGAAGCGTAAGATTGGAAGCGCATTTTTCCCGCGCCGCTGTGGGCCGCGGGCTGCGAGACGCGAGTGGCGAGCCTGTCCGAGCTAACTTGTAATTTCAAGTGTTTACCCGGCGACCGCTCAGCAGGGCGTCCACTAACAATACCCATATCCTTTTCACATAAAATATATGAAAAGTCTGACTGGTAGCGAGGCTCGGATCGACGGTGCGATACAGCAGCTGCATTATGCCTGCTTGCTGCCTCCGAGAACTTTTTATGAGGGATCAAATTGATTGGTTCGGTGATAATATCGGAGCAGCGCATTGTGCTCACACTCACGCGCAGGAGACGCGCGGGCGCAGTGCGGGAGCCGCTTGCCGTCCAAACTCATCGATTACATTCCAATTCTTCTTCTCACACCTTCAAACCCACAGATGTAATTTAGAGATTCCGGAACCAGTAGCAAGTAATAGATATGCACATTTAAATGCAGCTTTGAAAGGCTCATACATTTATCATATACATTTGAGGAGGTGTTTATATACGCACCTGAATAATTTACCTTTATGATAAATGCATCATACCATAATAGTAGCTCGCTGCAATTGATCATGCCAGTAACAAGTGTAGAGTGTCGAAAGCGCGGTTTCTAACATATTTGTGGTTAGACACCGCGTAATGTCTTATTTTCGTTAGTTACAGTTAGATACAAAAACAGAAATTGAATTGTTCTAAAGATGCCATTGGAAATTTATTGAACGAGCGCACGAATCATCCGCCGGCCGAGGGACGTGCCCCGCGAGGGAGAAACACAAAACCACGAAGATAAAAATATATTACAAAATGAGGCCCACTTTGTGTTTTGAAATTACAATCAAATAAATTACTTTTTATTGCTCAATCTTGTTGGGTTTTATTAAGGTATGGGCGCTAAGGGAATAAAACATGGCGGGCACCATGTTTCCGTGACGGGTTGGCGGCGCGCGCGCAGGCGACATGCCTCACTTCGGAGATAACCCATCACTCGCCAGTCAACGCATGTTGGATTTCGACATTTAACATAACACATGCGCTGTCTCCAACACAGCATCAAACCATCACAATACTAGACTCTAAATAATGCGTTTGTTATGTTAAATATCGAATCACTAGCATTTTAATATCCCCACTTATCTTTACGACGATCGTTAAGTGTAAATATACCTTAAAACACACGCAGTTTCTTTATTATCGTGGAGATCCAAAAAATCTCATTTAACTTATCTTTATTATAGTCACAGTTAGAAATGTTTGTAAACATTTTAACATTCCAAATAATTATCTCTGATGACCGTTTAAAATTAATTTATAATCGCAAAGTTATTAGATAATAATTATTTGGAATTATTTATGAGATCGATTATCACCAGATTTTAAGTTGCTAGACGATCAGTACAGCTGAGATTACAATATTGTGCGAGACAGTTGCGGGATTATAAACACACACACACACACAAATCACGCCTTCATCCCTTGCGGGGTAGGCAGAGCGTTAACGGTCGCAAAGTTACGGTCGTTATCGCCACGTCTGACAAGTATTGAGGGCACTTTCAGATGATTCGTGTATCACTGTAGTGACAGGTCGTCAGCCTGTCGCCTAGAGTTGTATACGTGCTAATACACATGAAACCCTCGAGTCCCTTAGTTGGTTCTTACAACACCCGCGGGAAGAATTGGGGTGATGCTATTCTATGCCGGCATCACACGGCAATATAAATATGAAAATACGGCACGGGATTATAAATATGAAAAAAATATGTTAATCAATGAGTTTCATGAAATGTTTTTTTAAACAGTCCTAAAATTCACACTAAGCTATCGCAGGTGAAATCGGGCCCTTAGAGAGAAGTGTTTTCCGTATTGATTTGCACACTAAAGACGTCAGGTAATCCACAGCGGTGAACCATGATGAATTTAATGGCCAATACATTGTCATTTACTCCATATTTTCAGTCGTCAATTAGCGTTGTCTGTTCACGTAAACCACTTAAACCCGTCGACTCATCCTGATTAACGGGGCAACAACAATTTCAATACTAGCCTCGAGGTGCGTGGCTGTACCGTATTTTCAGCGTCAAAATAAACAAATCATACCGTCGGACAAGGGAGACACGAGGGCATATCATGTTGATTAATGCTGATTGCTAAAGTGCGTCCACGCATGAATAAGTAATGCACAGCCCACCGCGGCGTTTCCGTCTAGACCGGTCTAAGAACAATGTGCCCAAACGTTTCCTCAATTGCTATGCGACGGGAATCGCCCCCGTCACTGCGTGCCAGTGCGCCACGTCGCGCGTTGCGTTACCGCCCTCACTACATCACAACACTGTCCTAAGCGTAAATTATTCGTAAACAATTACGGATCATTTATCTCCGTATCGCTTTACAAGATAATTGCTGATAAACAGAGTTGAAGCTGAGACAATTATGTGGTCTCCCAGACGCCCATAAACTTGAGAACTTTACCTGTGGATCTTTTGCATGTTTAGTGAACTAAGGTGTGGTGTAAATGAGGTCTAGTTACGCTGGTGAGGAGGAGCGTGGAAATCGCACAATGCACCGCGTGTGTCCCTCGCCCAAGGAAACCTATTTATCATCGTCACCTAGCAACCGGCGACTTGTAATTGTGAGCCATATTGTTACCTTGAGTTATGGGGCCCTTATGCGAATGTAGTCTCTTCCGCTAATCTGTTCTACACCTACACTACATACATATATCGTATAAATTCAGAAGAATCTGCGCACGAAAGTGTGAATGAACCAAAATTCAATTAGGTGTATTCTTTAGGCTTACCTTGGGTGAAAGGCAGGAGCGTAAACTTACTTGGAAGAATGAAAATTAAGCTTCTCATCTCAGCGATTGAGAGACCATTCATGACTTCAAAATCAAGCTACGTGCATAATTTGGTAAACTAGCTCTAGCTAATTTGTTTTTACTACAACAAAGGACAACGCCTGTAGCAGCTTACGATTTGAAACTTTCTACGCCTGAAGATATAGGTAGGTATTGGTCCGTTATCTTACAAACCAGCAAGTAAAATAAAGTATGCTAATGCTTAACTTATAAGAAAATGCCGATAAATCAATATACCGTCTATTGATCAAATAAGTTCGTAGAGATTTCATTGGAGCGAGCTATGAGCAGATAAAAATCACCAATGAACGTTAATTTCAATATTTAAAGTTGTATACAATCAACAAATCATCGCGATTGTATCTCCTGCGATCCGAAAAGCAGCTCGGGTCCATTATGGAGGGTCCGAGTGACCTCTAACACTAGGAAAGTTCCACTTCGCTTTAAAATCTGGGGCTCTCTATCTCGCTCTTTTCATGTAGGACATCGAGTGTAGACCCGATGAAGCCCGGGGTCGAGGAGAAAGATTGAGTGCGCATAAAATGCACTTGTAAATAGGTGACAAAAGCCTATAAAGTGTAAAGTGAAGTGATATAAAACTTTCTTTCGATCTTTATTTTTTTGCTGTGTGATGCCGGCATAGAATAGCATCACCCCATGTCTTTCCCGTGGGTGTCGTAGAACTTCATGTGTATTGCAATTTTAGGCGACAGGCTGACAACCTGTCACTATAGTGATGCACGACTTATCTGAAATGACCCTTAAAAAATTGTCATACGTGGCGATAACGGCCGTAGTTTTACGGTCTTTGAAGCTCTGCCTACCACGCCAGGGATACACGCGTAATTTTTGTGTGTGTGTTTCTTTTCATGTGGGACAGCGAGTCATCCAACGACCCAATTTACCCTAGTGTCAGTATGTTTCAACCGCCTTTCTTTTGGTGCTCAGTGGAATCCCCTCCGGCCCGATATTTAGTGGTCCGTATTGTTCGACAATGATAATTGTAGGTGGCTAGAGTTTGTTTAAAATTGATTTCGGTGGTGATGGCGCGATAGCGTTATTACAGGTTTTACTCGCTTCGGGCAACAGCGGCTTTGCACTTGGGCAAGAAAACTAAGAAAGTATGAGAATATCTCGTTGAAAAATAAAAACAGGCCTCACTCGACAGATCAGAATAATTATGAAGATAAAGTAAGAGTTCTGGAAAACATCATTAAGCATAAAGTCAACACTATATCTGATACAATTAACAGCTCTTAACCACCCTGCTGCAGAGAGATAGTTTAGTCAGAGAAATCTTGGTTTGTGTAATATCTTTTACGTCATATTCACACAAAAACAAAACAATCCGCAACGAACCGTCCACTTTGTTCATTCTTATGATACGTTATCACAAGAAAGCCTAAGCCTGTTCGCACACTTAACGTGTGCGTAACGCAGCGCTAAAATAAGGCTGTATAATGCATGCGTCTGTCAGATCCATTCTAAAAACGTAATTCCCGTACTAAAACCACTGTTGACGCAGGTCCTAAGCACGACGCAGCATTAACGCACTTTTAGTATGGATCTGACAGTCGCATGCGTTACATTGCCTTATTTTAGCGCTGCGTTGTTCATTAAATGTGATAACGGCCAAACAAAAACAAAACAATCCGCAACATGTAAGTAAAAACGAACCTATCACAAGAAATCTAGGTAAGTATTTAAAAGCCAGAAGCCTCGACAGGTATTCCATTTCCTAGTAGCCTTCAAACGTTATGGCGTCGTCGCAATATAAATATGCACGTCTCGGGCCCATGGTGTGTATCGAAGGTAATGATGTACAAATAATGGGGGTCCGATACCATCAACAAAGGCTCGTCGCCACGAACCGTCCTCCATCGCCACACCTTACACAGCCCGCACATAAATCGCAAGGACCCACCATCGAGATTTTCTGCGTTGTTTTCAGTTTTGAACAGGTTGAATTTTTAAAATAAAGCTTTTATTCAACTTTTGCTATTTACCGATACCACTACTTGAAAGTTTCGAGATATATGTTCAAAAATACATAAAAAGTCTAAAGTAACGATAGTGTTAAATGATTACGCATTTTACTATGGATTTTTGTTGGATAACATAGTAAAGCAAGTAGGTATATTGTTTCATCTGCCTGTCAACAGAGAGATAGATATCCTCGCTGCGGATCAAGATACCTACATTCACCCAGGAAATGGGCAGTTTGGTTTCCTTTCAATGCAACATCGTTCACCGCGTTTGTCAAACCATTTGCCAAATGTAGTGAGTATAGAAACAATAAGGGACCCGAGTCCATGTCCGGTAGTGGATTGTAGGACGACCCGGTGTTCCAAACGAAAAGAGAGAGCGACTGGATTATTGAATTGGTATTTAAACCACACAGGTGAGGTGAGGATGGTAGCTGATGGTGGATAAGCTCGTCTCCGTCATAAGTCCGCAAGTCGCACCGAGAGCGCAAATAACGACAAATCGCGGAACGATCAAGTGTGACATTCGTGTTTTGACCGTTTCTCCACAAAAAGCGATGAAACTTGCAAGGCAATATTTAACAGCTGCCAGAAAAAGCAAAAAATAGTTTTCCAAAATTGGATCCGCCCTTGAAGTAATGTAGGAAAGTTGCAGATTACGTTGATGTATCTACTATGCACCAGAAATAAAATCCCTGAACGAAAACAAAGTAAATTAAATATTTGTAATCTAAAAGACTTGTCGGATTAATTATATTAATCGATCAATAACTTTCAATGAAGTTTTACACATACACATATTACGACTTTATTTCTTGCAGGGTAGGCAGAGCTTATTGCAGTTTTAAAAGAAGAAATTGAAAAAAACTGGTGAAACAGGAGCAACCCGTTGGCGTATAGTGCACCTCTGCGTCAGAATACTCACAATGCTGATGCTGAGATCGCTACCCTCGGCCTCGACGCGTGCGCCTTGCTTTATGCTTTCCACAACCGTACAGAGAGAAAGGTTCATACAACATGCTGCGATGTGTCCTCGTGACAAGTCAACTACCAAGTGTATACGCACGCATGCATGTAGACACCGTGCAGGCTTCTATCAAATTTCAGCGAAAAAATAACGCTGCTCTAACATTTGCGCCTGTCAGATCTATACTAGAAACGTTACTCCCCATACAAAACCACTGTTGACGCGGGTCCAACGCACGACGCTACGGTAACACGGATTTAGTCTCTTTTCATGTGGGACACCGAGTTGTCCAACGACCCGATGACCCCTAGTATCAGAATTTTTCAACCGCCTTCTACAAGTAGCAGGCTTCTTACATGGTTGTGTAACGACTGCCGTCTAAGTGATCATAAACGGCAACCGGGACCTACGGCTTAACATGCCATCCAAAACCATCTTATTTACGGACAATCGGGTGGCCCGCAATGTCCTAACCAGACTGGGAACAATTTCACAAAGTGATAAATTTCAACTTTGTGAGTGACCCACCGAGAAACGAACCCGGAACCTTGTGCGTCATAGGCAGTCGCACTACTACTGCGCCACATCGGTCGTCAAAGTGGACGGAGTTAGTGTTAGGTTAGGATTGACGTTTGTAGTATGGATCTGACAGGCACATACGTTAGCGCAGCGTTATTTTTGAGCTGAAGTGTGGATACACCGTCATCACAGTGAACCGTTGCTACGCTGGCATTTCGCTGACAGATGTCATCCTACATCTCAATATCCATATAAATACAAATCTGTCAAACCACTGCTAGGAGAACGTTGCACGCTACCCTTTCCAATGCTTGGCCATGGCCTTCAAGTCACTCAAGAATCTTCCGGCCCATGCATGTGTCTTCATTTGCCGCAATGCTGTAACAAACTAGTAGCAGTATGCTCAGCACGGTACTATGAAGCCTTGTCTCTATACTGCTATTTACTCAGTGCTTTCCACTATCCGCAGCATTGTCTCCGTCTGACAACGGGATGTATGGCCGAACGATGCGATTTTTGTCTAGCAACCGGCTACTCTGCGTGGGGTACACGTACCCAGTACGCAACCAATGAATTATTGTGGTGTCCGCCAAAGAATGAAATCTGAGGATGTATCGAATGGTTCAAAGGATTCTAATAGTTGAAGTTGCAGACAATACAGAGTCAAGCTGAAGTCAAGCTGCTATTTACTCTCCTACTTTTTAATTTAGTTACTGATGAATGGCGATAATACACTCTTTTCGCGGAGAAAAAATATACTACGTGCATATTCAATTATGATGACGGTATTATAATTACTTTAACAATGTTGCCTTAAAATGTAAATCGAAAAATGCTATGTGTTAGTTTACCAATACCAAATAGAGGTTTAGTTATTGACGCAGTACCTACTTCTTGATATAGACTATGCGCTACAACTCAAAGTAGACTTGTAAACAAGCGCGTAAATAACTAATGGAAAACCTACTTTATTACAAAAAGCAAACATTGATTTATAGTTAGTTGTAACAGCCCGCAGCCACCGGTTGCGCGGATATAAAATGAAAATTGACGATCATGTAAACTTTATTAATACTAGAGGCCGCATAAAAATGGCAAGTAAATCAAAGACTGCGCCATCATATATCGTGTGACATGATCTAGTGTTCTAGCACCGTTAATACTTTATTAGTTTTCATATTAACTACGAAAGTTTTCAATTTCTTGCCTAGAAGAGCCATATTTATCCTGCGAAGATTCGGTTGCAGTATTTTGAATAAAGCATTTTTCTTAATCATAGGTAATGTCATATTTCCAATTCAGTACTTATTTAAATATGACAACTATTGTATTTCATATCCGGCTGCGTCAGTAATAGGCATAATTTTTATTTTGTTGCAAATTCCGGATGTTACGATTTTTATTTAATTACCTTTCGTAGCATCTGCTACGTCGTAGCGGATTCATATCTACTAAATATGATAAGGCGAATATCTCACAAT
This sequence comes from Keiferia lycopersicella, assembly GCA_029255805.1. Taxonomy (NCBI): domain Eukaryota; kingdom Metazoa; phylum Arthropoda; class Insecta; order Lepidoptera; family Gelechiidae; genus Keiferia; species Keiferia lycopersicella. The sequence goes on along the minus strand of JARACZ010000009.1, from coordinate 7,396,338 downwards.
CTCAACAGAATATAGTCAATAGTTACAGGTAACAAACCTTTAAAGTACTAAAACAAATGGAGTTCTTCGTACTATCTTCGAATAGACCTGTTAGATATCCATGTTCCATGGACCATTCTGAGAAAGTAAATTACTCTCGGCGATCGTAAAATTAATGCTGTATACGGTAACACGAGTACTTCGCCTGTCAGTGTCAATTTTTATGACGCTATCACTCGATATCAGAACGTATTGGAATCTATATTACAAAAGATTACTTCCCTCCCTCCATAAACAAACTTGTATGGAGAGCGGTTCATCTCGAAGTACCACCTGCTTGAGTGGTTTACGACTAAAAATTTAAATGCTAAATGGAAAAATATGTCTACTTGGGGTGATGGTTTTTAAAATGGAATGAATTGTACTCGTTCAAAGTATGTATTATTAAATTAAATTGCGTTTCAACGAAATATTTACGAGAGTAGTAATTTTTCGAGCTTGACAGGCCCCGCAGCGGTGCGGTGTCGGGCCTATAGTCTAGTGTTTAGTTCTACAATTCCTTGGTAAAAATAAAACTAATGTACAAGCTTTGGTAGAAAAGAAATTTATAAAATTTTGCAGTGATGTAGTCACTATACCAATTTTAAATGGTACATACAATCAGATTAGATTATCGGATTATAGCCTACAATCGCTGTATTTTTTTATTGTTCAGTGAACTTTCCTTTGCCTTACGTTATAACCCCTATATGCAACATATTGACAAATATATGCAATAGCTTGGCAATACCCTCCAATTGGGGGAGGCCCATGTCCAGCAGTGGACTATTGTGGCTGCAGAAGTAGAAGAAGATGCAATAGCTTACCTTATTCTGTCAGTAAAACATAATACAACTAATTAAGAGGATGTTAGTTAAAGAATCATGTGCTAAGTGAAGAATTAAAAGACCTCTTACTTAAATCCAAACTAAACACAAAAAAATTGTGCGTTAAAATTCTGTAAACTGCTTTTACTCTCTGCTTTACAAAACGGCTCAGGCGCATAGCTAAGTCAGCTGCAATAATAATGTTCGAATAGATACTTATTTCAAAACTAGTGTTTATTTTAGTACGGTCAAATAAAACAAAGGTAAACAGTTTCGACAAGGTATTATTATAGGCGCCAAGACTGTCTAGGTATAATGTTTTCTACTTACAAAAGACGTAACTGCTTTAAATTTTACAGAACAAAAAAAAACATATAAGTTCAGTTTGCATATCACTTTTTTGTACTTTTGTACCCTTACACATGTAAAATACATATTTTAGGACTGAATTTTCTATGATCAAGACTTGAGTGTAGTTCAATTCGTGAATTTTTGATCACGTGCATTTTGATAACATGCACTGAAAATGTTTGACATCATATCCTAATAATCCAAAATTCCGTGAAAACAGTAAATTGTAAGCAGTGTTTAGTCTTGAATTGCTGCATTTTTTCATAATATACGAGAAGTAATCATCAGTCAACGTTCTTTCATTGATTACGTCGTGAAAGCTCACCGGCTGATTGCTGGCACTCTCCATAAATCCGTCGGAATAATTAACACGCAGCGATGCAAAGCGCGCTCACAAATGATAATTATTCACCATAGTTGTAAATCTGCCTTAGCTACTGTATTTCGAAGTCGAAACACCTTGTTTTTTAGATCACAAAATATTAACTCGATCTTTTAACTTATCTATTGATTTGTAAGGCAGTACTCACACGCACCGCATGGTTTTCCCGTGTTTTTTCGGGTCCGGTTTATGACGTGAAGATTAATCAAAAGACCATACAATGCCGGATATAGTTATGGCATACGTTGCAGCAAAATACGGCTATCTTAACATATGTTATCATTTGTATGGTTACCTACTGTCTCGAAGCGCAATATCAGCATCAACTAAGAAGCAGATTGAAATAGGTACGTACTCTGCCGTACGGCCCGCAGGGATTTCAAATAATTGAAATATTTTACTCTATCGCAGTTTACAAGCAATATTTGAGTTATCGACCAACTCTACATCATAATACTCGTCGCTAGCATGTTTCTGCGTACTAAATAAGATACTACACAATTTGCTTTGATAAATGTGCACAGGAGCGGCGAACGGAGTTAACCCGGGGGCTGATGCAAAATAATTAAAACTACTTAAGATTCAAACAGAAAGTCGGAGCGGCCGGTAGCCAGGCTGCGGCTCATTTAGCGCGCGGCCGCAGCGGAGACGTTCGTAGACAGAGAGCTGGCAACGTTAGAGTGCGTATGATTTGACAAAAGTTTGACACTCAATTAGGTATGTACTCTATAGGTATGTAAAAAATTTAATGTTATTAGCAAGCTCGAGGTTATTGACAACTAGAGTTAATTCAAATTGTTCTACCAACGAACCCCGATAATCCGGGCCACCGAAGCAATACTTAGCTGCCGCCTGCGACGAATACCTAAATAAGACCTCGTTTTTAAGTAATTACATACGTTGCAACTGGTAATAAAAGTCGTAATATCCTGTAAGCAGCGGCGGCGACGTGAAGATTCTGCAAGTTTCCTACGCAGTTCTCCAGCTACAAGTGGAGCGGTGGAGAATGCGCTTGCAGCGCATCGACAATCGATTGCAAGCGATTGATTTATTCTTGCTGGACATGTGTAGAAACACGTAGTCAATTACTTGCTGACCGAAATCAGTGCTCAGTTAGATTGTTCTTCAGGATGTCATGTTACCAGCTAATGTAATGACTTATAAAACGGATGAACCTCTCGGTAGCCAGCTCTCCAACTACCGGAGGAGCGGTGGAGGCTGCGCCTGCGCCGCACCGACAACCATTACTCTTGCGCGCGATTGATATATTCCCGCTGGACATGCGATCGGAGACACGTCACTCGATTGCTTGCTACCCGCTGACCGGAATCTGTGCCCGAGCCCAGTTAGGGTGTATTCAGGATGTCATTAAATCATGAACAAATGCAAGAGTTAAGGAGATATCAAATAAAAAAAAAAGAAAGTGGAGCCGATAATTACCTACTTACTGAAATATTTGTAGTCATAGGTTCTATAAGATACCAGTGGAGCTTTTTTTAGGATTCTTTAAATATCTTTTGATTAATGCAAACTATGCCACTGAAATAATACAGCGTTTCCAGGTGCAATTCTACCTACAGGCAAATATTCTTTGCACAGCACTGCGTCTGTGGGACGCGTACTTTATTATGAACCATTCCTTACATAAGTCTAGTAAACAAACAGCCGATCACAATAAATATCGTATACACCTCTAAGGTGCTCGTGCGCATAAATCCCGGCTTCTTTTATTGCCTCAACCAGACGGACATCAGCTCTTCAGTCGCTAATGAACCTCTTATATCTTCATCTCTTAGCTTAATGAACTTAAATCTAACACAGCTATGATAAAGTTAACTGGCAATTTTGATGCTTTTGATAGAAAATTGGCTTTACATTTTACTGGGAAAGAAACAAAAACGAGATCAGTCGATTGTGAATTTTAAGTTGGATATCTATACATATAATAAAGCTCAAGAGGACCGAAAGTCTGTACATACAAGATATCCAAAAAAAAATTGTTTCGTGATACTTAATATTGATAACAAAACACGTTTCTACATTTTTTTTAATTTTTGCCTGTTTGGATGTTTAGTTGTTTAGATGTTTAGATGTTTGAATGTTTGTTTGTGGATATGCGGAAGCATCACGCGAAAACGACCGAACGGATTTTGATGCAATTTGTACCAAAATGTCAAGTAAATCACCGACCAGGTTATAGGCTAAAAAAAACATACCCTTAAAAGGGGGGTTGGCTGCTACACATAAAATTAGTTTGTAAATCACGTAAATTTCATAGTGCCGCGTAGTAAAAAGATGTGGACATGGGCTTATTGGACCCGAGATTGATTTCAAATTTCGAACTGACCAGCACGAATTGTGTCACTTTGAATAAGCGCGCAGAAAAATAACATGAGGCCGTATTTATATTTTTAATCTATATTTTTATAACCTCAATAAATGAGTTTGTCGAATTATTACTCAATGTTACGACAAGAAAAGTAAAATCTACGAATATGTCTACGACTACAAAAATATCTTTTTAATATTGGAATAATTTTAACTTTTAATAATTCAATATTTTTTACACTCGGATACAAAAGTTCCGTGGTACAAGACGTGTAAGTTGCATACCAGACGATAAAATCTTTATTTATGGATCATTTTCTTGGTGCGTAATCTACTATTTACCGCGGGAAAATTGCTATAGCTTCAAAGCAAAAGTTTGTGTGAAGGTATATCCTTATTTTTGCCGCTCCAACCATGGTTAAAATGGCTCAGCGGGAGTGGATCTGCTTATGATGTAAGTCGACCAGCGAAGATCCACAATTTTTTGCTTTTAACTTTTCTTGCTAATTTTGTTAAGGCTATTCTTTATGTCTACGTTACATACTGTTATTATATGTTTAGCCGACAATACCAACATTATTTTCAGGGTGCGCAAACTTTTTTCTGAAACATTAATTTGAAATATGAATAAAAATTGGACTACTCATACAAATTGACTCGATCGGCTGGTACATTTTCTATGGAAGATATTTTTTTTCCATATGTTCTGTAAAATTTTCCTTACGAAAGTTGTTCAGTTTTATGAGTCATTATCATCGGTCTCAAAGCCTCATACGTCTGTGCCAGACGATCCAATCAGTGTCTCAGATAAGACTTTTCGTGGCTACAGGTATAAATCGATTTGGAAAACGCCGGATTGCCCAAAACAAGGCCACTCTCTCGGTCTCCTTGGCTGACTCCACAGGAACGACGAGTCGATACATGCGGAGCCAAGTTGGCTGCAGGATAGACCTCTGTCACACACGCCTCAGAGACCCCGTTCTGGGTCTGAATGTAGACTCTGTTGTCCTTCTCCAGGGCCGGTCTTGGGTCGGGTTTCTCCCTCAGTTGATTCTTACGACGCGACCCCCACGGGAAAAGAGGAGTTATTCTACTCTGCCGGCAGCATACGGTCTTAATTAAATAGCCTTAGGTACTTAATTAAATGTAACCCTAGCCGCGGCTCCGCCCGTATGGAAATCGGTCATCCCGTGGCATCGCACAGGAACTTTTTTTTACGATAAAAATTTTCCTATGTGTTAGTACAAGTTACCCCTTTTATGTCTGTGCCCATACATACATACATACATACATATATCACGCCTTTATCCCTTGCAGGGTAGGCAGAGCGTTAACAGCCGTAAGAACACGGTTGCTATCGCCACACGGTTGTTTCAGAAAACATGTGTATCACTAAAGTGACAGGTTGTCAGCCTGTCGCCTAAAAATTGTAATACACCAATACCCTCAAGTGGGAGGCCTATGTTTATCAGTGAGCTTCCTTTATATAGCTGATAGTGATGGATGATATATGGCGAAACGAAGTTCGCGGGCACCAGCTAGTTTCTAATATGACAGGTTGATGATGAGTGAAAAGTATGCAGATATTGAACTTCCCAGGGTAAGTTGTCTGTCTACTTACTAAGATTTACAATCAGTCACAATATTTGAACCCACTATGAGGTTTTAAAAGATGTGTGCAAGTGGTGGTGGGGGTAGGTTATAATTTCTTGCGTTATTCTCTTAAATTTCAGTTTCCCATGAATCAAATCGTTGGTTTACAGTAACAAGTAGCGTCTGACTTCACCGAGTACTCGATCGAAGCCTCTAAACGATCGAACACATAAGTCGACGTCAGATTAAACACAAATATTTACATGTGTACAAAAGAACAGAGATAAAAGTTTCACCTTTTACAAGCAATTTGAGGTTATTTATCATGTCGAAGCGGCGGCAGTGGCGGGCCGGGCGGCAGCGCACGATTTTGGTGCAGCTTCTTTATACAGAAGCCATTATAAGTATCAGTTTCAGATCATAGATCATGAACGCATTTATTATTTGAGAGACATACCCGGGATATGGGGGGTCCCGGCGCACGGCCCTCCATTCATTGTTGACTTTTTATTGTCGCGCGTATATGTCACAATTTTCGTGGCTCTCAGCAAAGTGGGAGACATAAATATCGGGCAGGAATACGTTTCGGGTATTTATGTGACGACCCGGAATGTATTTAAATCATATAGGTACGTGCACGTCGAACTAGCCTAATATTTTTTTATAACTGTCGTAAATTTCAATTTGAGTTTAATAACTTATTTACTTTTTATGTTTTGTAAATACAGAAATTAATCTTATTAATCCATTTATGGTGTCAAAAAATAATTTTCTGGTTTCAAAATATTACTTTACTATGAATAAATATATAATTTAATACCTAAAGAATTTAAATTATTGGAATTTTAGGAGATTATCGGTTTGTGGCTTAAAAGACTTGATCTTGATTATTAATTTTGTATAATGTGTTATAATTTCCTCAGCTGGAACATTTGAAACCAGAACAGGGATTAGTTTTGTAATATTTATACTACTTGGTGACAATGAAATAAGGATTATTTTCGTAATCTTAAACTTACGACTGTCATTATTATAATTCGGTGTTATTATCGAACCTATCCAATGTTTTTTTTGTTTAGCTCAATTTATATTAATATTAAAAAGCAAATTTACCGAATGTTGTTAAAAAAATTATGCTGTGTAGTGTATATGTTGGTACTACACTTTTAATACCGCATAGTCAAATCTTATAAGTAGCTATTGTCGTATCTACCTATACCTACCAATAGTTAAATATTTAACTCATTTGGTTCTTAGCGCTGATAATTGCTCTTATACATCGCACCTTTTTCCCTTTTGGGATAAGCAGAGCGTTAACAGCCGTAAAAGTCCAAATAACTTCAATAGCGATCACACTGATCAAAAGCAATTAGTTTAGTTTCTTATTTAAAAATGCATTTTAAGATAAGGACATAGCCCTTAACCAGCAATGGCAAAGTCACATCTGTATTTTTTATCTATCTCTCCTGAATAGAATTTATTATTATTTATTTAAACACAATATAATAACTCCATCAAATATGCTGTGTTGTCGCCACACACAGTGTAATCTTACGTTCTACGATAGGAGGTTTATTCTAAAATCTGTAAAAAACTTAAGGCGCATCGCACACTTTACGCACGACGGACCCCTAAAATATCGCAGCGGTCTGTCAGATCCATACTAGAAACGTCAAACTCCATACTAAATCCGCACTTGACGGATGACACTGCGATAGCGCTGCGTCAACAGCGGTTGAGCGGTTTTAGTATAGAATAGGGATTGACATTTTCTAGTATGGATCTGACAGAATGCTGCGATATTTTAACGCTCCATCGTGCGTTAAGTGTGCGATCCACCTAAGTTACCTACCTACATTTAATCAACTTCTAATACGATTTTAAACATCCATGTATATATGTGTTTGTCTAATAAAATTCAAATCAAATTATATTTATTGACTAAAAAGATAGGAGCTCACCTGAGTAAGAATCAGACATGAATATTTTATTTGTTTAAAATAAGACATCAATACCACGACAAAATTGCAGGTGAGTTTGACAAAAGTGAACGTTGCCAAAGTACCACATTTTTTTTCTAAGATTCACCGGGTTGTTGGACGACATGGTGTCCCACACGAAAAGAGAAAGACATCAATTTTCTTTTTTATTTAGAATAGACCATAAGGTGCATCGGTCACGGTCTTGGCGCCTATCATGACCTGAACCCGCTCCGTGCTTGATCGCATTCGATGCGCAACTTAACAAACACAACACCACAGATCCTTATTGTAGCTTGAATACACACGAAAAAATAAATAAAACCGCAGAACTAAGAAGGAATCATAATAGTTTAAGTTTCAGTACGCAGACTTATTTTTACCCGACTACAGCAAAGCAAAAAGGAGGGTTATGATTTTGACCGGAATGTATGTATGTATGTATGTATGTATGTATGTATGTATGTGGCAATAATTCCTTTGTTCCCTCCTAGCTACGAATCTACTTATCAGAATTTGACAAATGAGGTGTCAATAGAAGCGTCTGAACAGTCCGATGGTTATAGGCTATATCATGCCACAATAAAGTGAACATGGCGCCCTCTAGCGTGCATAAAGATACGAACAAAAAAAAAATTTTCTTCAAGTGGTATCGTGTTGGGTATCATACAAAAGGGCTTACATAGCACATTTCAAAAATATATATAATGTAGGTGAAAGTTTGAAACTTTCTTGCATTTACGCAATGTCAATTTAGTATAAATTTGGTACATCGGTTTTTCTCTTTCTCTATTTTCGTGTAGGACGCCGAGCCGTCTAACGATTCAATTTATTTTTTAGTGTGGGACACCGAGTCGTCCAACGACCCGATGAACCCTAGTGTCGGAATTTTTCAACCGCCTTCTGCAAGTAGCAGGATTCTGACATGGTTGTGTAACTACCGCCGTCTAAAGTGATCATAGACAACAACCAGGACCAACGGCTTATCGAGCCATCCGAAACACGGAACCATCTTTCTTACGGACAATCGGGTGGTTCAGCCTGCAATGTCCTAACCAGAATGGGAACAAATTCACAAAGTGATAAATATCAACTTTGTGAGTGACCCACCGAGAATCGAACCCGGAACCTTCTGCGTCAAAGGCAATCGCACTACCACTGCGCCACATTGGTCTTCAATGAGCCCTTATGTCAGAATTTTTCAACCACTTTCTACAAGCAGCAGGTACATTGGTATCGGTATCGGTGTGGTGTCGGTATGTGTCATACTCGTGGAGCTGATCTGATGATGAAAACGAAAGGCAGACAAGACGTGATAGCACTACATACGCTAAATATCTGTGTTTAAGCTATGGTAAGAAAGAGCTGCTCCTTGGGCTCAGATCTGACATATTTTTCATCATATTTAATGGGATCGAAGTAGAAAAGTACCGCGAAAATTATCACATTTAAATTAATTTAACGCGTAGATAGGTAGGTACATAAGAGATCCTACTAACCCTAATCCTAATTCCTAATTCCTTATATAACTTATAAACGCGGATATGTGTTTGTTAGGACTTGGCGCTAAAACGGCTGAATAGATTCAAATGATACTTTGTATAAAGATGAAATAATGTCTAGAATAAAACATAGGCTGCTCTTTACTGCGGTTAAATTGCTTATTTTTAGGGGAACACGCACTTTCCAAAATTTTTGAAAAAGGTAGTGCTATTAAGCCAATTCGCGTTTTAGGAAAACTAACAGCGACATCTGTTGTCTGAGACTTTTGACTTACTCAATTGAGTAGCTGCACCAAAATTGACGTTTAAGTCACAATACGTACTGCTACTGTATGTAAAATATGTTTGAATAAGGTTTATATCGTGTTGGGTATCAAACGAACTGTCATATTTTTCATCTCATGTAATGGGATCCAAGTTGAAGGTACCGCGAATTATTACATTAAAATTAATTTAACGCGTACATAGATAGGTAGGCAGAGCGAAAGCGGGATAAGGAGTTATATGTGTTTATATGTATGTATGTATAGATAGGTACATGTATGTATGTACATAAAAGATCCTACAACTAATATTCTAAAAGCAGATATTTGTGAATTTTTCTTAGAACTTGTCGTTTTAACGCTTCATACATTCATATTAAATTTTATACGTAGCTAAAATAATAAATGAAAACATCTGTTTTGGTAACGAAACCAACAGCAAGCATCGACCCGGAGGGTTAAGGGGGGCTTTCCCCCCTCGCAGAAAAAGAAACGGAGACGTCTTTTTTGGTGATGGAACCAGCAGCAAGCATCGACACGGGGCTGGCCACCCTCACAGAACAAAGAAAATGAAAAACCTGTTTTGGTAACAAACCAACAGCATGCATCGACACGGGGGGTTCACAGAATAAAGAAACTGAAACATTTGTTTTGGTAATGAAATCACACGGGGGCTTACTAGCATATTTTATATACACCTAACAAAAGTTTAACAGTTTAAACTCGTACCTACCTACATCTTCCAACAAACAATCGTGAAAATTTAAGTTTACAACCCCAAAATAATTAAAATAAAAAGAAGTCTAAAAACTACAACCCGACTACTGAGATTTCGCGCTCTAAAAAGTAAGAAACAAGAAATCTGAAATAATAATACTCACGATTGAATGTGTTTTTCGTCTCCAAAATTCATACAAAGTAAACAGCTATTATAATTTATTTTCATGGCAGTTTAATATAAAGTTCATAGTGGTTTTCAGGTGAAAGCTGTGGTCGTTTGCCACGTTGCCTTATTTATTTTATAAACTAGATAGTACTAGTGGCACGTGGCAAACGACCACAGCTATCACCAGAAAACCACTATGAACTTTATATTAAACTGCCATGAAAATATATTATAATAGCTGTTTATTTTGTATGAATTTTGGAGACGAAAAACACATTCAATCGTGAGTATTATTATTTCAGATTTCTTGTTTCTTACTTTTTAGAGCGCGAAATCTCAGTAGTCGGGTTTTAGTTTTTAGACTTCTTTTTATTCATCAATAAGCTTCACTATGATGGCCTATTGGTACGCGAAAACAAAACAGTATATTAGGCGAATTCCACGACGCACGACGCTACGCATTCAGAGCGTATCCATAAAGCATGCATTTGTCAGATGTAAAGTAATTAAAAATTTCCCATACAAAACACTGACGTTAACGAAGCACCAACGGATGAACTTGCGTTGTTTGACAGACGCATCCGTTGACGCAGGTTCATTCGTTGGAACTGCTGCGTCAACGACAGTTTTTAATATGGGATATTTGAATTTTCCTTGCATCTGACAGACGCATGCGTTACGTATGCGCTAAAATAGCACTCTGTTGTTCGTTAAGTTTAAGAATCACCTTATATTTTTTACAGAACAGATGAATTTTGGTGAGCCAATTCGTTCATGCTCATAATAAGTAGAACCACCATCCAAAGAATTATAAGGTACTGCTGATGAATTGATTTAAATAACACTTCCTCTACTGACACCTCCCCCATATAGGGACACGATCAAAAACAATACGTTGTGTTTGATATTATAAAGTATAATAACCATGTTTTACGAGTTGTCTGTATTTCTTATTGCCATTGTTCAGAGAAGTTCTGTTTCATAGCCTTTGGATCAAAAATGCAGTCACTTTTCACCACTGGTCTGTACCTACTAGTTTCTCTCAAGTTACTTTTATATATTTTAAAGCTAGACATAGGTACTACATTGGTATGGTTTGCGAAAACCGGTGTAGAAAAAATATCAGCCAAAGTAACAATCCCAGCTCCAGGTTTTGTAATTCACTTACAGAAAATCTGATTATGTTTTACTAATAAGGAAATCCGTGAAAATGGGACATACCTAATGCGCTGTTTCTTAACTGAACTTTTCACTGATGGAAACTTCACTCTCTCTCTCTCTCTAATTTCTAGGAAGAATAATTCAAATATTCTCTTAGCTTTACACATTTTAATCATTTAAATTTTTATCATCTATAAAATCGAATGTTTTATCTTTAACTTGAAACGATATTATCTTGATTCTTTTACCTAGTGGGACACATTAAATCATTCATGCATTTAAAGCATTTTATTGTCATTTCGGAGTGAAAACAATATAAATGTGTTTCACGTCAGTGTTGATTTATACTTTATAGGTGAGATGTGATTTATTATGGGTCGATTTAATACAATCTTGGGGCGAAGAGCAACGTTATGTTTTCGCCCCGTGCGCGCCTTGCGCCATACCACAGTCAAGAATAACTTCAGATAAGTAAGACAGCCGCTTATTACACCTTACAAAAAAATTACACTAAAAATATGAATATACACCTACCTAGGTAGCTTTCAAGGACTACTTATTTGTATTACTTAGTATAATATAATGTAGCTGAAAAATTAAAATAGCATCAATTTGAAACCTACGATATTTTGCTTATTTGAACTTGCACTGAAAGCAATAAGGTTTACTTCTTTACAAGTCCTTCTCCCCAACCAAAACGAAATACTTGTAATGAAATGGGCGAAACAAACTCACCGGATACGTGCAATATTTTGAAAAGCAAGCTTCTTCGTAATATTTTAAGCTAGGTATGCGACAATAAATACTTACAATATCTACCTACTTTTTTTTGTTGGTACTCGATATCATCATCATATCAACCATAGGACGTCCACTGCTGATCATAGACCTCATCTAAAGTTTGATATGACTAGATGTTATACTGCTTTTCGTACTCTATGTACGTATTTGAAATAGGCTCTCTAGAGCAGTATATTAAAAGTTTCCCGTCGACCACAGTGCCACAGGCGGTGCCATGCCGTAATACATAATGTTAATACGACAAAGGCAATAGAATAGTAAATAATGATCTTTCTCTTTTCAATATCCGTACACTATACTACGAACGCATTCAAAAGTCATATTTGTCATAACATATTTCACATCACACAATAAACACAAATTAAAAACGCTTCCATTCTAGTGATACGTAATTTACTTTGGGAAATTACACTGCAACCTCTAGCTTGACTAGTAAACCTCCTTTTTTTTTGTAAACGTAAGCAACAGAACCTGGATTTAGCTATAAATATAAAGTGATAATAAATCTTAACTACTGCAACAAATTATTTAAAAACTAGAGTCCAACTCCAAAAAAATACTAAAATAATTAAGCGACTGATCAAATATATTACTAAGTTTGCACTTGACGATTACGATCCGTTTACTTTTCTCTATTTCGATTTTTTCTAGACCAGCACCTCATAATGAGATATAATTTAATAGTTTATATAGTAAAGTGTTTGTTATTGTCTTAAACTTTAATTGGGCTAACACTGTAAAATGTTGTAAGCTTCCCAATACGTGTGGCGTTTTAATTATTTGACGTATATGCGAATTAGCCGCTATCAGATGCAATAAAACGCGGGCAGGTCCGCCTGGTGCTATGGCGATGCTCAGATTCAGCTTATTCTTAGTTGATCTATTTTATTTTAAAACATAGTGTTGAAATAACATAATCGGATACAACGTCAAAGCATTTTCCCGCAAATTGTCGAACAATATTTATAATGCATGTAGTCGAAAATCGTTAAAGTAGGTCCAAAAGCCATAACCATTTATAGGCAGAATAAAAATATGAATAGGTATTAAAGATTTGAGTTAACGTAGTAAAATAATAAAAAGGACTGTAAGTAGTAGAGTTATGACTTTACTTTATACCTGAACTACAAACATCGACAGGGAAATCGCTATTCTAAAATAACTTCTTGCAGTACTGGGGACAAACCCGGCGGAATCGATATCGCGCGCCGGTGGGTGGCCGCTACTCGTCTTACGATAAACTTATCTTCAGAATCGATCCTCTCGATAAAAATAATAAAAATAAAACCGGCATGTCTCTCCGGCCAGCATCGCGCCTGCGCCCGCGCCGCCGGATGCTCCAAGCGCGAACCAATCGGGGATCGGGCTTAATCGAATCACCCATCGGCATTTGCATCTCTATAGCGGCCAATATCTGTTTGATTATCAACATTCCAAATTCAACTGTTTTTAACCGACTTTAACAAAGAAAGTTGTCAAATTGTATGTGTACCTTTCTTAAAAGCAATTTGTGCAAAAATTGAGAGGTAGCGTAAGAAGTAAGTTTGCTGTTTCATATCCCAAATACTAGTTAGGCCGATTGCAAAAAATTTCCAACATCTTTCTATAAAGTGTTTAAAACCATGACAATATATATTGTATACTTAAAGATATTTATCAGCTTGTATCATCTTACCATCAACTCAAAGTAAATCTGTACGTCCATTGTTCAATCTAATCTTACAGTTCTAAAACGAATACTTGACGTCACTCAAAGCAAAATTTCAATATCGTGATGCAGCCATATATACAGAGAAGGGAAATAATGATGTATTGTGCGACCGAAGTGTAGGTACTTATCTGCGAAATGTATTTCGACTTAACGTTAACTTTGATGTATGGGAATCTATTTAGGAGTAAGCTTCGGTAAACATGTTTATTCATACCTAGTTGAAAATAAATCCAAGCATGGTGCCAACAAACTTAATCCAAGACAATGCTGGTGTGAATGAGTATCATGCAACAAGGAGGTACTTTACACACACATCACGCCTCTTTTCCTTTAGGGGTAGGCAGAGCGTTAACGGTCATAAAAATACGGTCGCTATATCGCAGGTACTTTAGTTGTTATAAAATTAATTAAACATCATTCAAATTAATATGATACTGAAAATGTAGATTACTTATATCAGTACTAAGGTCTCCAACAATTTTCGCATTTTGTACAATAATGGTCCCTCTGTTAGGTACTTGCATAATACGCATGTATGTACAACATAATGTCGCACAGGCTTCGTTTGGCACAATCCTGCGCGAAACCTTGACATTTGCCGGCGCGTGCGCAGCGCTGCGCAGCCGTTGACCCGCGCTCGGCTCACGTGGGACAACGCTGCCGCTACGATGCCCATTCAGAATATACATCCGTCACAAAAACTATTAACACAAATTCTAACTATAAAATTTATGAATAAGGTTCATGTTAAACACGAGTAACATAGACACTAAACTAAGTAAAGTAAATAAATAATTATCTTAAACTAAGAAAAGGCCATCCATGGCACTCCCATAATACTTTGGTCCCGAATACACTGGTAGCGTTTCTCCTGCTGCCAGAAGGAAGGAGGCTGCCAACTCTCTAGTCGCCAGTCTCACTGAGATGCGCTGATATCTAATACAAACTAAATTTATCCCATCGATCAGTAGATAGCAGATTTACCTAGATGTTTCAGGTTTTTATAATAATGAATAAAGTAAAAAATTCAGTTTGTCTGTCCGTCTGGACTGGCAGTAAATATCTCATTACGTTAAAAGAACTATGTTTAAATATCTACTAAAGAAGTTATCTTGGTTTGAATGGCAGGTGAGTTCATGCAATGATGTAACATTCTTTGAAGTCAAGAGTCCATAAAAACTCTTTAACTACAGGACATTAGCATAGGTCGGGTAAGATGACATAGCTGCTTAGGTAAATCTATGAAATAACCAATTTGAAATCTTATCATCATACATTGCAACTGACCGTGACTCGGTTGTCAGATTTAAATGCCAATAGTCAAATAATACCTTAAATGCGTTGGTTTATGCGCGGGCACGAGGCATTGTTCACAATTTGCACGCGTCGCTGTAACTGAGTTACTCAATGGGCTCGACAAGAATGAATGAAGCAATCTCACTAGCAGTTAATGTTATTTATATCGTTTCTCTTCCATAAACGACGTGGCCATCCAGCCGGTCGTTAAGGGGCAGTCGGCTTCTGTTCCGTCAACAATTAGGCAGCAACGCGCAAGCACGACCGCGAGCGCGCTTATCACGCCGGCGGTAGCGGCTATCGCAGCACAATCTCACGAAAACGCCATTCCAAACTGCACCTGTCATAAACGCGGTTCAACGGCCTCGTACAGTTTCAATTAGCCGCAAAATGGTACGTTTTAACAAACGCTAGATAAGCTAACAAACGTGATCCTCCGGCTATTTGGTTATGGCCAGCTCTCATCAATAATGCTTCGGCGGCGATAGCATCGCGGACGCGTGTCTCGCGCTCGCGTACCCCGTAGAGGAACCTCTAACACCGTTATTAACCTCGCGATAGTCATCGTGCCCGAGAGATCATTTAGTGATACGCTTTATATTAAATTACTCGGTCGTGCGTTGATAAAATATTCCAGGTATTCTATTACCGAAAACGAGATAAACGCGGCCGGAGGTATGAAGAGTTATTATTTCTAGCAGGCTTTACGTTACGGGGAGTAAGGAATGCCGGAAATGGTTATGGGGCCAATAACAAAGAGTTGGAGATATAAAGTGGAGTAATTTACGCGAGTCTAGAACGAGAATGTTAATGGATGCATTAAGAAGGACGCCATGCGTCAAGTCGCGTGTCGATATGTCGTCGATCGCGGCGCGTCGCTGCTCGGTTAATCCTCTTGTCACACTCGTGCTGCTCTCTTTTTGCCGCAGCCGCAACGCAGACGCAGCGCAGCCGCCGCGCAGCACTGTTCACGCCTCGCTTGTAATTTACTGTCACCTCGATCACTGTTTCAATCCACACATCTTCATCACGTCGCTCGATACTGGTGTTAAACTTGGGATTGTCCAATTTATATTTTTATACGAAACTCCTAACGAGATCAACTCTATTAGCGAAACGACCTAACTTCTCTTTAACTTCTTAGATAGACACCGATAATAATCACTGCTAATTTTATGGACATTGTAGTTACTTAATACGACACAAAACAAACCAGGATTCCGACTGCATTTTGTCGTGGCCACTTGCTGCAATCCTGTATCTATTTCAATTGCAGTATTAGATGCCGGAGAAATCGGTCTATATACAATCTGATTAGGTGTAAATGTAGAAAACAGGTAAGGTGTAACTCGTTGGCTCATTTCGCATACCACCAATGTTTGTTATGCTGATTGGGTTTATTTTTCACGCAAATGAACAGTTTATCGACTAATACGAGCATTAAGCGGGCAGAATGCGGTCGAGCTGGCTCGGACCCGCCTCACGCCATTTAGTAATTTAGCAGTGTAATGGGCCCTTACTCTGTATCTGCAAACTACACGGGAGCCAGCCACGCTCCCTACGACAGTATCGGATGATTCGAAATACAATCCTACAAAAAATTCTACATCAATTTATAACTCTAATGCCTTTCTAATTACACAACGATAAAACAAACGTATCAGCCGTAGGTATTACTATGAAAAATAGACATCCCCAAAAGGTAATTTGTTGCGCGGCATCTTCAATAGACTATACATCATTAAATCGAGTACAGTTAACTGAGATTTTATTGCTTTTGCGTATTAAAATTCATGTAATCACTATCGAGACATAAAAATTAAACGTCATTAAAATTACTTCCATTAAGGTCTCATTAATTTCGTAATCTTCGCTTTGGGGCATCATGAGCCATGCTCTGGAACGGCTGGTGTTTGATTTACAATGCGACAGAAAGAAATACGTGGTGCAGTGATTGGTGGACCCGTGAGACCGTCTTCATGACAATAGTTAGTTATAATTAAGATCATTCCATGTGTGATCTAAAGAGGCTTACTCCACAAACTGGACATTATAAATAACCTTACAACGCAGCGCATGCTATCGTCTAATGCCCAAAAAGGCTCTCTTTTGAAGACTATACCAAATTACATTCTTTGCTTAGCTTCTAGCTCAGACTGTGTTAGTTTATTGTCAAAAAGCGGGGTGGCTCGATTCGGTATTGTTATTCGACCTCCTAATAAGTAAAATAAACTGGTACCTATTAATTTATTTATCAGATTATGCGTGCGTAATTCATTGAAAGCGTAAACTTTATCTGGGTGTTGTTAAGTGGCCTCCTATGCCAGTAATGATAGGTAAGTCGCGTCGCGACTCTCCAGTACGACTCTGCCATATTTATTTTGCTGTTTCAACTTATTTCTAACTCTTTAAGATTACTGTTTTTAAATATCGCAAGTCATATTAGTATAAGGTGAACTTAAGCCTTTTGTAGATGCACTCCACTCTATGTCAACAAAAGTGCAGTTTTCTTGTTTGAAATTCGACTCTAGATAGTTTTGAGTGAATTCCTGGAATAGCTGAATGTTATCATGTGAAGAAAAATAACCAGGCACTTGGAATTTGTGAAGATGGACGGTATTTTCACGTATATTTATAGCTATACATTCTACGCAATGTTGACACGTTCCGATCTTGCCCCGATTGTGTATCAGTGACTCAAATCTGTCTTTAATAGTTTTATCTTTATTCTATTGTGAGAAATGTACATCTTATCAAAACTACCTGTTCATTAAAATTTCGTATTAATATAAAGAAGATAATCATTCAAACGGGTTTTTTATTAAAAAATCCAAGCTTTTTTAGAAACAGTCCAGAGCAAAGTTTTTGTGCTTGAGTGAGACGGTCGATATATCTTATCCTTGTCTTAAAAAAAGTGTCGGCAAATGTGCTGAGTCATGGTGAGCTCAGGTGTGGTGCTCGGTGGATGTTGAACCCTGTACTGAATGCGTCGCGCGAGATCCACTCGGAGATACCGAGCTAAGCTGTATAAATATGGGTTCGTTGCCTTTAGGTAGGTGCAGCCACGGAAAAAGTGCAGTTATGGACATTGTGGCGCGCAGATTCAAGGATTTGGAAAAGAATGGTCATTTGATAATGATTACAGCGGGTGATGATTAAAAGGTGAACTTCACCTGCCTACAATTTTTCTTTCAAGAAACAAAAATCGTTTAATATTAAAGTCGCTGTCATAGAACTTTGTCAATGTGACGTATTTTTGTGTCATAATATATAGAGATTAAGGAAATGTGACGTACACACCTACCTTTATAAGGTAAGGAGAAGTTGTCAGGTTATCTACAATAAGTTTAACAATTATACTTTGTAAACTGACTGTGAGATTGTATTTAAACAAAAAAAGATAATGAAAGAACCTATAACCACACCTGTTTTTTTATCGATTCACAACAAATATTTAATTATTTTTCAAAGTAGAAAACAATCACTAAAAGTAGAGAATACATATACTTTACAAAAAGAACCAAAGTATTACGTATAAAAGTCCATCGAGACGTGTACACAATGTTTTGAGCACCCTTATATACGAATAGCAGCATTCTAATTTTATAGACGGTTATAAATAGACTACTTAGCCTGAAGAAGTAGGTGTCTGTGCGCAATCAGACCAACGGGCGTGCCCCGGCAATGTCACTCGAAGAGGGTACTTGCTAATGAGATATGAAAGCATTCTAGCAACTACCAGGAAACGTTTCTACGATAATAATATGAATTCTAAGAATATTAACTACGTACAAATACTGTTAAAACTGGTTACAAAATTAGTATCGCTAAGTAATTTCCCTTGAATAAAAATCCAGTTCAAATCTCGCCGATGACTCGGCTCAATCAGGAATAAGGTTCGCTCTATAGACTGTACGGCTGAACGCGTCTACCCGCTATGTTAATGAAGTTGCAGTGACAGAACAAATAAACCAGCCGTGGCAGGACGCGCATTCCTCCGGCTGTCAGCAGAATCAATAGAGTACAATAAAATTGCTCCTTTCAATGCAACGCAGTTAGCTCTAAATGAGGTTTGAGTAATGCCCCGCGCACACGATACCCTGCGTGAAAAGACGCATTACGAACCAACCGTTGAGACCGGCCACTTCACTAACAAACCTGCATCTAGAAACTCAAACCTATCTCGCACTACTCAATAATTCAATGCTGCTCAAATTCTCAAAGCAATAAATATGCTTTTCATAACGAATGACCGATCAGCTTTAATGAACTCATATAATATCGAAATTGATTATATTAACTCATCTACCAAGGCAGTCGATTATGTTATCCCTTAAGCAGTAGACTAATAGACATTTAAATTAAATTTGTAACCATTATATTTGAAGAATAAACTCGGGCCATCTGTTGAGGTGCCGACAAAGGCAACACAGCGACCGCTGCGTCAATTTATAATGCGATTAACAGAAAGAATGGCGATGCGACTGATTGCGACCGGAACCTCCTGCGCCAAAATCCTTCTTCAGAGTAACTGATGGAATGAATGACTGTTCAATAATCGTCAGCAAGAAAATATGGCCGCAATCGATAGTAATTTATGCCTTACCATTAATATAGCCGTATCATTTACGGCTTGACAGTAGTTGGAAATGTCTCAATTAATATTTAGCCTAAAGATAGGCAGTAATGAGTGCGTTAATCTAGGAGCGCGTAAGCCGAGTGAGTGTGGTGTAGTTGTGTGGTGTGCGGACGTGCGCGGTTATTAACGTGATGAAGTGCTTGCATCGATCGCGGCCGCCGGACCACCGCGCGCGCCGCGTACGCACCGCATTGCGCACACCTCACGCTGAACGTACGTAGTAGCCCAAGAGCTGGTTATGTTACGTTATGTACGGATGGTCATCCTGTCAGGTATACAGAAAACAGTGTAAGTGTACCGTCAAAGTTTTAAAAATATTGCGTCGCATTTCTGTAGGTACTGCTTGCTTTCCCTTTTGTCTTTATTTTGTACATTTTTGTATGTATCGAAAAAGAAGTCACTAATTTAAGGCCTGTTGTATTACGAAGTTCCTAAAATGGAACACTTCATACTCAGCTCTTAGCCTTCTGCGTACCCACTTACACAGCTTGCCACTGCGCACTGCCACACACACTCGACCAACCGCCGTCTACTCTATATCTACATTAATTGCACCAGAGTCTTTTCATAAGATTTCACGTGAGAAGAGATTAACTCACTTATTTGGTTAATCCCTAGCCGGCTGTGGGAAACTCCACTCTCCTATGGGCATCACATCAGATGGCCCCACACGAGAATATAGAGCTAGTTTTATTAATACCCCCGTCAATGCGTTTATCACACAATTTTATCTCAAAACGTAAACAGGCTACAGCGGAAATCAACTATCTATTCCTATTCTTAAGAGGTGTCACTACACAAGTAACAAAGGCAAACGGAATTGGAGAAATGTGTAAAAGTAAGCCTATTGGATAAATAAAGTCGTATTAGGAGTTGACAAAACTGGAGTGTAATAAAAAGGGCGCAGCTCGGGGCCAAGTTTCCCGTTAAGGCTGGGACTGATTCAACAACAATAAGGTGATGCAAGTCAAAGAAGATGTTATCGAAGCGATTTACAGCCGATCGACACCGTTTACGAGCGTTAGCTTTTCTCACTCCACTAATTTAGACGTTCTAAAGTAGCCCGGTGTGAAACGGGGGATAAGCGGCCATAGTCAATATACGGTCAGTTTGGACGGCACTCAAACAGGCGACGTGAACTGTACACAAGATGATTTTTATTCGGGTAAGACAGGAGTTCCCAAACTGTTTTATGCTATAATAACCTCAAAGAGGACAGAACTCCACGAAGAATGGAGAAGATTAGGAGAGGTATATTATGCCCAACAGCGGGCAAAACCATGCTGATGAAGAAGAAAAAGAAGAACCTCAAAGACCTTTGTAACATAATTTTAAAAGAATCACGAAACATAATAAAGAAACCTAAATATAACTCAATGTTAGCAGTGCTTATATTGATTCTTGCTGTAAAAGCGTAGGCCAAAGTAGGTAGGCACGTTTGTATGAGACTGAGACACCGCCACTACACCCTCGGATGTCCAGGATGCAGATGGGGAACCTCTGCCGAAGTCAATACAGGCTCAAATACCCGTGAGAAGAGTAGAAAACTCCATCGGGTCGCGGCTTCGGCGTTGTAATCTTGAATGACACCGTGCGCCTCTAACTGGATCGATCAGCACGTTGTCCACAGATTAACCAATTAACGCACACGTCATGTGTTGTGACTGTTCCGTCATTGCGTGATGAACCGATAACATCTAAATATACTTGGCATGAAAAATATCAAACACAAGCGACGGTTTCTCCAAAGTAAATCAATGATCATTTTGTCTAGTCTAGACCCATAATCTTGGTTTTTATATAGATGATGTTTTGACATTTGAACTCTTTGTGGGCGAATATTGACCCCATCAACTAAAGATTACCTGAAAATCCGTTGAGTGAGAAATTTCCTCGAGCCACAAGCGAATGTCATTTGAATGTAAATTGTATCAGACGGTTGGCTCCGGCGTCGACCCATGTAGCTCTCATTGTGCGTATAACAAGATCAGTATCGACTTAATGACAATATATTGGTAATAAAATTAGATAGTCCATAGCGTCACTGGGACACATCGCAGCCGGCGGACACACGGACCTCAAGTTTATTGCGAACCCACTAGAAACATTATCGAATGCCGGCCTGTCTGCGCTCTGCATCTCGACACACTATGTGACCTGAGTTTTGGACTTCGACTCTTATCCCTCGCGAACACGCTTCATATTACCAACAGAACGCTTTATATAGAAAGTGCGCTTAACTTTACGACACTGGGTCATAAGAAATCTAAGTTATGGTATAAATATTATGACACTTTTATCTGTTCGTGAGGTTGAAAAGTAAATAGTGGAGGTCTTAAGGAGTTGCGCTGGGCGGCAATTTGCGGCCTGGTATCGCTGTAGTAGGTACCTTCGAGTAATTTATGACCCCTGCAGGATGGGAAGGTCAAATTATCATGGATAATTCGCTTTTATTGCGCTAGATTCACTAAACCCGGTTATTGTGTGAGTTTGAATTTATTTTTAGTATTCAGAATTTATTGATAATTATTATTGCGTGAGTTTCCTGATAGCATAGGATTTGTGAAATCCCGCTTCAGCTAGAAATGCAGTTGGTTAAAGCGTTTATTTACTGCAGAAATAATATAAATATTATGAGGAGAGTATTATTTATGGTGTTATTGGTGGGCATTGTTACAGTCTGGCGGGTAGGGTGCTTGGGACTGTCGCGGGCGAGATGCGCAGACACACGCGATCTGATAGCGATCTGTAAGATGAACGGCGCAATGTCGCACCACCTTAATTATTTACACCTTTAACCCTATCGATATTGTACTCTTACTTTATGTGATGTGACCATCTCGTTTGTTCTCTTAGATATTGAGATGATTAATTTTTAATTGGCACAAAAGTTGCTGTACGTAAGTTATATTTATGCGTTTGTATTTAAGCGTGTAACATGTACTTTGTGTAGAAGCAGTGTTATGAATTGTTTCAATATGAGATCAATGATCTCACACGGGTATTTTCATATCACTTAATCAATTCAGTTGATGTAATAAATATTACATCTCCATCTTTGATGTCAATTCCAAATGTTCCATATGCAAAATCAAAATTGCAAAACATAATTTTGTAATTGTCCCTATAAATATGGTAATATGATGGTGTTTACATGTATTTACTTATACCTACCTAACCTAACTATAACTTAAAATATAAACGTCTGTATGGTAAGGCGAAATAAAAATTAAGTTCATTAACATTAGTTGTAAGTATATCTTTTTCTCATGTAAGTGGCATTAATGTCTTTTTTGAGAAATAAAGTATCTTTGAACCGAAATATGGTAAAAAAATCCTAATACAAACATTAAAACTGATACCACTACTTGTAAAAAATACTTTGTACTACCCACAGAGCTATCCAACAAGGCCTTAATAAAGGGCAATTGATCTCTTTCCAAATCAATTAACAGTTGTCGGCATTTACGCGTATGTGTGAAAACCAACCATGTTGTTTTTCAATTGAAACAATTAAGGTCAGCTGAACGTAGTAGATCGATCTTATTCATTGAGGAAGAACTGCCTCATCTTTGAGGCCACTGCACATCTAGCGGGTTCGGTGCTATATGTTTTCAGTAGCAAGTTAAAAATGGGGACCGCCTGTATTTGACAGATCTCGAGTTAGCTTATGATGCCGTACCAGATGGCGTTGTGCTACTTTGATATTTTGACATTTGAGTTATGGGTGAAAATTTGCGCAGTTAAAAATTGCGGTCACACGTAAATTTCTTGAAGTGTACAACACTTACAGATTTTAAGTATCACTCACACGAAAGAGTGTTTAATTGATTATTTGGAAAGTAAAACTGCATCCACAAATTATGAAATATGTTTAACTAAAACTTAATCTGAAACCTGAAATCGGGGCCAAAACACGCGTTCTCCGCGTGTCACACTCAGCTATTGCGAAATTCAAACACGTATAAAGTTTTATCTAGCTGGACATCATATAACTTTTCACCCATCATAATAATCCTTATATCATGTAGATTTATTGAAAATTATTAATTGGACAATATTTAACTGCGTATACCGATAAAAATTACAGTTTGTGTTGGTCACACGTTTTTGTGTTTTCTGAATACGTGGTCTAAAACGACTGAATCGCTGTAACTAATAGAACTATGAGCTGGGTCTTGTTTCTGCCCTTTGCCAGGATTGCTTCTTCATCCCTGGAGAGGGAGCATATAGCTCCTTGGCTCTTCTAGAATAAAATAGTAGTTGTTAATTTTTTAGGTCCTATTTTTGCACCTGCGCCTGGTCCCTTTTCTGTACATTTTTTCTTCGTAAAAGAGTTATTACAGAGGATTTGTTCTGAACCAATAATGTCGCATAATAAAGCGAGATTTGGGATTCGCTTAAAAATTTTGATTACATTCAAGCGTTTACCAATAAATCACTAAAAACATAGAAAATTGTCCCTTGACTGGCTTCATTTGACTGGCATTTTTCGCAGTCAAGGGACATTTTATGCCAGTCAAGGGACTAATGTTATTTTAATGATTGTTTTTGGATATTTTTTTTTTGTGTAAAGGTGTGCCTGCAGAGTAGAATAGCACTACCCCATGTCTGCCCATGGGTTTCGTAAGTTAGATTTAGGGTTTCCAGTTGGTGAACAGCATTTTTCGTGCAGATAACGTAGTTTAAAAACACTTGCTTTATGTCTCAAGGTGCAGCTGCGTTAGGCCTCGGGGTAGCTGCGCGATATCTCAGGCTGATTGATAGACGTCTCTTAAGCAACTGCGTTGTATCTCAGGGAGGCTGCGTTAAGTCTCAGGTTAATTTCGACGTATCTTAAGCTGACTGCGGTGTGTTTCAGGGTGGTTGCGTTATGTCTTAGGCTGACTGCGACGTCTCTTAAGCTGAGTGCGTTGTATCTCAGGTTAGCTGCGATACGTCTCACTCAGGCACATTGCGACGATCTTCAGCTGACTGCGTTGTATCTCAGGGTGGTTGTTTAATGTCTCAGACTGATTGTGACGTTCTCTTAAGCTACTGCGTTGTATATCAGGGCGGCTGCGTTATGTCTCGTTTAGACTGATTTCGACGTCTTTTGAACTGACTGCGACGTCTCTGAAGCTGACTGCGATGTACGAGTATCTAAGGGTGGCTGCGTCATGTCTCACTCAGGCTCATTGTGACGTCTCTTAAGCATATCTAAGGGTGGCTGCGTCATGTCTCACTCAGGCTCATTGCGACGTCTCTTAAGCTGACTGCGTTGTATCTCAGGGTGGCTGCGTCATGTCACAGAATGATTGCGACGTCTCTTCAGCTTACTGCGTTGCATCTCAGGTTGGCTGCGTTTTATCTCACTCAGGGTCATTAAGCGAATTCTCTTAAGCAACTGCGTTGTATCTCAGGGTGGCTGCGCTATGTCAGGCTGATTTTGACGTCTCTTAAGCAGACTGCGTTGTAT
Source organism: Keiferia lycopersicella (assembly GCA_029255805.1). NCBI lineage: Eukaryota > Metazoa > Arthropoda > Insecta > Lepidoptera > Gelechiidae > Keiferia > Keiferia lycopersicella. The sequence goes on along the minus strand of JARACZ010000009.1, from coordinate 7,371,143 downwards.
CTCAGGGCGGCTGCGTTATGTCTCACTAAGGGTAACTTCGACGTCTCTAAAGCTGACTGCGACGTCTCTTAGCCTACTGCGTTGTTTGAGGTTGATGATTGCGACGTCTCTTCAGCTGTCTACATTGTATCTCAGCATGGCTGCGTTATGACTTAGGTTGGTTGCGACGTCTCTTAAGCTGATTGCATTGTATGTCGGAGTCTTTTTAGCTGAGTACATCGTGTCTCAGGTTGATTACGTCATCTCTAAGGTAACTACGTCGTGTCTCAGGTTAGTTACGTTATTTCTCAGTCTGATTGTAATGTCTCTTAAACTGTTTGCGTCGTGTCTCATGTAAACAGCGGCGCGTATTAGATTGCTTGCCTAGTGGTGTCTAAGGTTATCTGAGTCATGCATGTTTCAGGTTGATTGCGTCATCTTTAAGGTTATCTTCATCTGTTAATTAGCAGAATGTACAACACAGTTAATTCTCTGGTCATAATGTTTTCGGTGGTTTCTTCTTGTCTCATGCTAGCTGTTTCATTATGGCCTAAGTTTAAACGACTTACGTTACTATTGTTTTGGTGGAGAATTGGGTCTACGTTTCGGCAGTTTACGAACAGGTTCTTCCGGAGGTCGACAGATCACATACGCCCGCCTGTCAACTGTAATTGTCGAACACTGTGGCTGTTTCATTTCGTATGTCGGGCTGGCTGTGTCGTGTTTCAAGCACGAGCAAATTGTCTGTGACTAGGTGCGTCGTGTCTTAACCAGACTGAGGCTTCAGGGCGTCAGTCTGGTAGGCTGCGGCAACTTTTACTTCTATTCTACTTAGTTAAAAGCAAAAGATGAACAGCTTTTATTCATATATTTTGTTAAAATAATTACTTTGTCCCTTGACTGGCGCAAAATGTCCCGTTGACTGGCACCTCAAATTTCAAAATTGAATTTTGACGAAACCTGTGGTTCGATTTAAGTGTTTTTTCGTAAATAACCTTTTTAATAGGCCTTTATTATTATGCAATGATAAAATAACCATAAAACTAAAATTTTAAAATTGCCAGGAAAGGGACCTGAAGAACCGTTTTCAAATATCCACCCTTATATTGATACTGAACTAGACAAAATACATTTCATTGAAACGAAACTTTTTAAGTTTCTCTCAGCGTCATCTATATGAAAATGAAACCCTTGAAAATGGGCTAGAAAATTTGCTTTTATCTGGATCGACATAAAAATAAAGTCAATATTGACCTAGTACCTTACCGAATCACGAACGGTTTACTCGAGCCAGCAAAATATTTTTTATTACAATTATAATAAAATTTGTGTTTTATTTGCACAAATGGCGTCAAAACTGCGCCGGCCCGACCTGTAGCCTTATTTATAGCATCAATAATCAATACTATCGATAAAATTCCATTTCCGATTGACTATTAATTAATTAAGGATATTTTTATCGCACTCTATAAAATATCTTATCATTATAATATGCAAATGCTTTGAATAATATATTGCCGGTCGTCAATGACACTATCTACCACAACCTGCTAATTTAATATACTCCCTCACAACTAGAAACCGTGTTATCAGATCATAAAAACGCATTAAAAATCTTTTACTCTTGTCTAATGTATGAATATTTTGTTACGATGTTTTTCAGATTTAATCGCATATCAGCCTATGGATAAATCACGGCAGAATATCAAAGTTACAAACTTACAACACATACAAATGAATGCTTAATATTATATCTTAACATCAAGAATCAGATCTGTAGTTTGGAAAGTATACAAATGTATACTGATGTAAAGCTGTGTCAGAGCATAAGTCACAGTGGTCTGTGGCTTCTAACGACGGTTGATAATCATGTGACCGCACAAGATTAGGAAACACATCTTTAATTAAAACTAATAAAAAATAGTAGCGTGAATGTAGGAATTCATTTCGATTTTATAACCTATATATACCTACTTACTTAAGCCAGCAAGTGTTATTATGGAAAATAAGGAAATCCTTTGGAAAAAGGTATAGCGAAATATGCAATTCATGTAAGTATTTATTTTAATTTATAAGATCTTTGCACTTGGTATACCGACCATATTATAGAATATTTTTTGATTGTGTTTCAAAAATAATTTACATGAATCCTTATTTCCTGCATCACTAAACTTTTTTATATCGACGCAACAATTTTCAAAGGCGGTTACTTGAACGCTTACACCGGAAAGTATTTAATCAGTAAATCGAGCGCTTAATTCTTTTTTAATCCGGGAAGTAGTTATCGATAAACATTAACCCAGTTAACCCCCAACATCTGCTACTTAACTGGGATTTCAAGGTGATCAATATCTTCCAAAAGGTCCAAACTGTACCACCAACGTACCACCATTCATTCTAATTATCGATCCCGTATCGATTGGACGATCAACCGTTATCATTAAAATTCATAACGTTGTATTCGTATAGAGATTTTTCCAGCTTATCTTATTAAGGTAAAATGATGCACCAGTAGCGCTTTCAGATAGGCCGTTTTCACACTTAACGCATACGTAACGCACGCGTCTGTCAGATCCATACTGAAAACGACATTCCCCATACATAAAAAGCAGCGCTGTTTTCGCAGGTCCAACGCACGACGCAGCGCCAGCGCGGCGCTAACACAGCGTTGTGCGTTAGCTAAGTGTGAGACCAACCTAAAAAAATCTCTATCAGAATATATAATACAGTCGGAAAATAAAGCCTGGTTTCTGGTAATAATAGTTGGTAGATATCACACACAGGTGATAAATAATTTAAACAATTTAATTAATTCATATTTCAATTTTGCAACTGTTGCACTGTTTGCAAGTGTTTGGTATTGATACCCAAAAGTCTATGATTTTTGAATACATACATGAATTATGAAAATAGTTCTAATGTGGCTAGGTAAATAATACGTATCAATAAACCTGAACTTTTTGCGACCCGCGTAGGTAAATAATAAAGTGCGACACAATCCTCAGAGCGTTCAGCTCTTAAAAAAAGAAGAACAATTATTTAAAACACCGAGTTCCTGTAGACGTACGTACACGTGTAGTCGTATTTAAGTGTTATCTGGCTCATTAATCAGCCTACGCGCGTGCTGATGTAGATGAATGTGGCTGGGGCGATGCCGATGCTATCTGTGGGCGTTATTCCGGGAGCGATCGGGATCTGCGCACACGCAACCTCAACCTGAGCCTAGAATGTAAACAATACGATGTGTGCTGTGCCGGGTTAGAATAGCATCATCCTATTTCTATCCGTGAATGTCTGACTTAGTTACTTCAATTCTACTGCTAAAGCGATATCAAAGGACTTCCAATCAAAGGTAGTAAAATAGTCTTTCAAGAGTGGTCACGCACGGATAAATCAAATTTTGGTAGTATCTTGGTTGCAGTAACTACAGTTTAAATTGAGTTATAGCGAGACTGCCTTCTACTTATACTTTAACTTCTTCATTTTAAACATGACCAAAATCATATCAAAGATACAACTTAAAATTTTATCACGCACGTCAATTATACTGACTATTATCAAATAGTTGTGACAATGTTACTGGTCTTCAACCTTCATCAGAGCGCTGCAACAGGAATCCGACATATTTGAGAAACCACCATTAATTATCCAAATAATCGATCGCAGTCGTTAGGTGATTTATCTAGCGTCGATAAGATTTTAATGAAGTACTTTGATTGGGCGCGCACGGCCTGCGCAGACGCCGTTATCGCGACGATAGCGTGCGCACCATTGCCCCCCTATACCTATCTCCGTATTAAGTTATTAAATTAAAAAAATAAACTACAACCAAAAACCAACTGTAACATCCAAACATAGAGCCCATTAGACGATGCAGGACCTAATTAACAAGGTGGATCATTGAGATTAGAAATTGGTAGATATCGGCACGTCGTTCATTGTGGAAACTACTCACGATACTACCGTGCGATAAGATAAATTGAGTTGGAGACTTTTTATTGATAATGTCAGTCGGCGGGTGGCGTCAGACGTGCCTGCGAACCAGCTCGCCAGCCAGCCAGCCACAATGAGCCAGTTCGTTAGTGAGAGGAACTCGTCAACCAGCCTCAAGATCAACTTCTCTTCCAAATTCAATACCTACAACCATAGTTCTACAGGTCTGAAGGCGCGTATAAACAAGCCTTTTTACACAGACACGAGTCCACCAAATAAGGCAATTTGCATTTTATTACACGTGTGCAAACATCCACTGTCTTAGTAAACATAGCAAAGTTATTTCACTTTAAAGCTTAGTATGACGCGGTAAACATTTAGTAAAATAATATGTGGACAAATACCTGGAAAAACTACTACTTGTAAGCAAACTCAATGCAAAAATGTTTTAGTTGATACTTTAAGTTCAGGTCATCGGACTCGATTGTTTTGCAATCCACAATGTCTTAAAAATGTCAGAGGCTTGCTAGAAACCCTAAAGGTGGTTTAAGAACGTTTGAACCCTTTGTCGAATCTGTGTCCAACAAGACAAGATGAATACCTATAGGTAGACGAGACGACAGACTTTCCATTGGTCAAATATTTTAACTCCGCGTTCTACCCCTAGGTCGGTTGCGTGCGCATGATAATGAGCTATCTGGGCGCCGTGGTGTTAGATCTCTCGATTAATTAACGAAAAGTAACGTTAGTAGAACGTGTACGGACTAATGATCGAGAATCGCCTCATTTGCATCAAACAGACGATGCTGGTCTTAATTACTGGGAAAATTACAAATTAAAGAAAAATAGATGGGCCGAGTTAACCCTTCGACAATGGTAATAGGAAGGGATTTCATGTTATGTTTAAATTAGAATTTCGTGGCTTTCCAAATCTTTTCAAGTTAACCGGCTCATGAATATGACTAAACGGTTGGTAATGAGCCTACTGGTTATATCCATAAATTTATTTAAAGGTAAATAAAATGCCTTTATCAGTGTTTATTTGGTTAAGAAGTACCTATGCATATGCCGACTGGAAGTGCAGTGGACACAAAAAAGATACATAAGATTTTCCTGGCAAGGTCCTTGAAACAACAGCGAACATAAAAAGTGGATCGCACACTTGACGCACGACAGAGCGTTAAAACATCGCAGCGGTCTGTCAGATTGCTACTAGAAATGTCAATCCCCATACTAAAACCGCTCAATCGCTGTCGACGCAGCGCTATCGCAGTGTCGTTCTTCGAGTGCGGTTATAGTATGGGGAGTGACGTTTCTAGTATGGATCTGACAGACCGCTGCAATATTTTTGCACTCCGTCGTGCGTCAAATGTGCGATCCGCCATACCAAAGCAAGTAAAATACCTATACCAATAAATTGCATTTACGAAGTTGAAATAACTGCTTCGTTTCCTTTACTGTATCAGGCAGGAGGATATAAAACATAAGCGCAGAGGGGAGTCGCCGGCGCTACTGCTGGCTAAACACCGCGCAAATAGCCTACGACGCTAAGGACTCCTTATGACCATACTTTATGCAACAGGAATTTTATAAATAGAACACACTATGTACAGCGGATACGATAAAATGTTACATATTTATTAATTACAAATCATATAGCAAAGAAATCGTTTTATTTTAAACAGTCTTTAATGTATATTTCAGTAAAAATTATATATGATAGGATTCGGTCCATATTTCAAGATAATCCATACGCACAAAAAGGACATCTTAATCGCGAATCGCGGAGGATAGAGATCTGTCCGATGGCCATCCAATAAATCATCTTATCTCCACGTTAAATCGGATTTAGCGCAGCTTTCCGTTCGGGGATATAGTTCTGTGGCCATAAATTAATCATGTAGGCTGTCGCTGAAATATCGCGTTGGTGCGGCGGCCTGCGCGCGCGCATCGGCGATAGAACACGCGCGGCCGGCGCCCGAGCGCTCACCATAAAGAGGTATACATACACACATACACCCAGTCACACACATCCGGTGTGACTTCGACCTGTGTCCGGGATTTTGAGGATGGCCGATCAGCTGTTAAAAATGTACGTGGTTCAGTTCGGTGTATAATTATGTAACTGAAACTAAAGGTTAACAAGGCTTATAGAAATTGTAAGCAATATTGTTTGTTTTTCCGTATAACAAACAAATGGAGAATCATTGGCGTGAACACTAGGTGACCCAGCAATGGATGGTGAATTAGTACGGAGTCAAAGTCAGTTATTCTACAAAACTATAAACAGATACTTATGACGTGGAATTGAAAAGTTTCGCGGTGCCACATGAGCCCACCTTAACCCTAAGGTAGATCGCACACTTACCGCACAACGGAGCGCTAAAACATCGCAGCGGTCTGTCAGATCCATACTGGAAGTGTTAATTCTCATACTAAAACCGCTCAACCGCTTTCAACGCCGTGCTAGCACAGCATCGTCCGTCGATAGCGGTTTTAGTATGGAGAGTGACGTCTCTAATATGGATCTGAGAGACCGCTGCGATATTTTCGCGCTCCGTCGTGCGTTAAGTGTGCGATACGCCTAAGATCAACCACTATCGTTTCCTGGCGACAAACATCCGATACCATCAACCCTTCATGTCCGGAGACCACCAGATATAAATCACGCCCTCCTTGCACCATCGCGCACACTAACCCAACATAAACACCTTTTAAACTTCCTTTAAGAGGATACCAGTGCTTAAGTGCTGCCCTCAACGCATCATAATTTATAATTCGAAAAAGATCAAAAATGCGCTGTAAATTGAAGTACAGATACTGAAGTTTATTAGCCTACAAAATGTTGTCCTAATAATAAACGGGTTGCTTTAGACACATAGCAAAAGTTAATAGACTGATCCACTGAAACCCTATTGTGTTACGAGTAAAACAACATTCTGTTAATAATAGTTCTTCAGTACATTTAATAGGGTTGTGGACTGCTAGGTCAAATAAGCTGCTTTTTAAAACCACCTAAAACGGTATTTTGTATGAAAATAGCAATGTATGACGTCGTTAATTGCTAGTTTGGATGGATTTAGAACATTTGCTTTTATGTATTTTTTCTATTTATTAATTCAAAGTTTAAATATTTTGGAAAATTATGTATGAAGTACGTAGTATTTTTGGACAATTGTTTTAAGCGTAAAACTTTTATATATTATTAACTAGCTTTTGCCCGCGGCTTCGCACGCGTTAATATCGTAGTAAAATAATTCCCTGCTGGGAAGAAAGTGTGAGAATTTCCCGCTATCTTTTTTGGAATATCTAAATTATACCTACTACATATTTACTTTTTTTTTGCACCTTTTACTTATTTATTTTACCTTTATACAATAAAATTTACTACAGAACCTCTCTATATACAACGTTCACAGCTTTCTTGTCATTAGACAATACAAACATGTTTTCTTTAGAGGTTACTCTTGAAAGAGTGACATATAGCTGACCGTGTGAAAAACACTTAACACTCAAATCTAAGCCTGTAACGTTGAAAGTTTGACCCTGCGATTTGTTTATGGTCATCGCAAAAGAAGTCTTTACTGGAAACTGCAGGCGTTTAAATTCGAACGGTAAATCCGATGGTATCAGAGGAATTCGGGGAATCAATACATCTTCCCCAGTACCACATCCTGTTAGTATTGTGCACTCTATTATGAAAGTTTTTAATGATTTTACCAGCAAACGTGTGCCATTTATAGACAGGCACGCGCCGCGCCGCCGCGCGCCAGCCGACCGGTACCTACCTACGACCGCAAAGACGCTGGCGCCTATATTTTAAATCTGTAATATCTTCGAAAATATTCATCTAAATGACATGCTGTAAAGGGCTTTATTGTTCTATATTAAATGCAAAATTGGTTTAAGTTACTTAATTCGATAAGGATTAATGCTGTATTGCTTAAAATCGCTTCGTAAATAAGCCCGGAGGCAAAGGCGCTGTCCCTATATTTTAAATCTGTAATATCTTCGAAAATATTCATCTAAATGATATGCTGTAAAGGGCTTTATTGTTCTATAATAAATGCAAAATTTGTTTAAGTTACTTAATTATATATATTCTTTATTGTGTACAATTATAAATAAATGTGAACTTAGAAACTAGATTACAATAGGTGAACTTATCTCTTTAAAGAGATCTCTTCCAGTCAACCTATACAGTGGAATTAGATATAAGAATGTAGACGGGAACAAGACGGCACACACATACCATAACATATGAATACACAAATAAATATTATATACGAACTACACAAATAACTACCTAACATACCTATATACATACCCATATATATATATATATATATACATTATATACATTATATATATCTACATACATAACCATATTAATCTATTTGTGATAATTGTGATAATAAGTGCTCTTTCACTCTTTTTTTGAAAGACGTAATGGAGGGACAGGCTTGTATTGACTTTGGAAGTTTGTTCCAAAGTTGAGTAGCTCTAACCGTAAAGGATTTGAAAAAGAATGTGGTATTGGACCTGGGGCACTCAAGTACCTTAGTGATACATGAGCGCCTGGACCGGGTGTCGGGAGGTAAGAGATGGAAACGGGAGCGGAGATAATTAGGAGAGGAGGGGTCTTTTAGGATTTTGTAGAGAGCAGAAAGGATGTGCATATCACGGCGAAGGCGGATAGGGAGCCATTTTAACTGAGCGCGAAATTGAGAGACGTGATCAAATTTTCGAAGTCCGAAGATAAAACGAATCGCAAGATTTTGAAGGCGCTCGAGTTTATTAAGTAGCTCCTCAGTCACATCCAGGTAGCATACGTCAGCGTAGTCAAGGATGGGGAGAAGAAGGGCATGTGCCAGCATGATTTTGGTTTGAAGAGGAAGGAAGTTCTGGAGTCGTTTGAGAGAATGGAAAGAAAAATGCATCCGCCTACTAACATCGTTAACCTGTGCTGACCAAGATAAATCACAATCCAGAATAAGTCCAAGATTTTTGGCCTTCACTGCATATGGGATGCAGATACCATTATAAAAAAGTTTGTGTTCATCTGTGAGTACCAGTTTACAGCGTAGTCTGCTGCTACCCACAATTAGGGCCTGGGATTTACTAGGATTAACTAGCAGACCGAAATTTTTTGCCCAACTTCCAATAGAAGTGAGGTCATCGTTAATTTTACCAACAGCGTCAGTAAAATCAGATATAGGACAATGCCTATAAATCTGAAGATCATCTGCATACAGATGGAAGGGTGAAGAGATAACACGAGTAATATTATTTATAAATATAGAAAAAAGAAGGGGAGAGAGGACGCCGCCTTGCGGAACACCAGCAGTTAAGTTGAACCACTCCGATTTTAAATCGTCGGTCTTCACACACTGCTGGCGACCATGAAGATATGATCGGAACCACCCAATCACTGAAGGAGCAATGTTAAGAGAGAGGAGGGAACCAAGAAGGATGTCGAAGTCAACCGAATTAAATGCGTTGCTGAAGTCTAGCAAAGTAACAATGGTCAACTCAGTGTTGTCCATAGCATGGCGGATATCTTCAGTAACATTCAGCAACGCACTAACCGTACTATGAGAAGGGCGGAAACCGGATTGGAAAGGACAGAGGAGGTTATTGGAAGTCAGATAGGAGTATAGTTGCCGTTGGGCAACACTTTCGAGTACTTTCGAAAGTATGGGGAGGATGGAGATAGGACGATATTGGGATAAGGAAGTTGGGTTGGAACATTTAGGCAGTGGTATAACAAAGGCCTTTTTCCAAGCTGAGGGAAAAACATTATGCGTTAATGAAAAATTTACAATGTGGGAGATAACGGCAGTAATGTTATCCAGGATAGGAAGGAGCATATCGAGGCTCAGATTGTCACTGCCCACTGCCTTTGTGGATATGGAAAGTTAATTTGATAAGGATTAATGCTGTATTGCTTAAAATCGCTTCGTAAATAAGCCATTATTTATTGTGGAAAGTAAAGTGTAAAAAGTGGTTATTGTGGGCTATCCCTAAGAGGTACACATATAACACCACGGACTTTTTTGTAGACCTCTTTAAGATATACAATACTTCAGAACATTATTTTGATCTATCTCCTAGATTTCAGCCAGCGTTTGCAATGTAAGCCCAAAAAACTGTGTTTATTTACGACTTCACATCAGAAATCCTAAAATTGTAAGTAGTTCTCTAATATATTAAGCATGCTATTATACATAAAAACCTTCCTCTTGAATCACTCTATCTTTTGAAAAAAACCTCATCAAGATCCGTTGGGTAGTTTCAAAGATATAAGCACACATACATACATACATACATACAGACGCGCGCGAAGTGACTTTGCTTTATACTATGTAGTGATGACCCAGTCCACAACTGAATTCAATCTTAACCAGCAGATTTTAGATAAATTACTTTTTCATCGAGTTATGAAAGTTTAAGTGTTGGGGGCGGCACCTATACATCGGTATTCCCTTACATTCAATTTAAATAAGCTATCAACACCACCGCCGCTTTAATGAACACGAAAGTCCAATAAACCACAGGAAAATAATAATAGCACACAGCTAAACCCACTTTACCGACATGTCTCATTTGAATAAAGTAAATTACATTTCAATTCCTAAAAAGTTGGATACTATTAATTAAGCGGGCCCCTTTTAATTATCTATTAAAATAATAGCGGTGTTTAATTGGAAACTTTTAAACGGACACGCAAAATAATTAAGTGATCAATTAACCGTACACGACGATGGATATCCCAAGGGAGAGTTATCTACCCGCATCAACAACATTGTCCGCGCAAAGAGTAAGCAGCCGAGAAACGGACACTGAGTATGTTTTTCTCTTTTTGATTTAGAATAATAATACCTACAGCACCTGTTGTACGTTTTTTCCTCATGATTTTTGTTATAATTTTTTCTTATGTACAATAAATTGTTAAATAAATAATTAAATAGTAAACTGAAGGATATATTTGAAACTTTTTGTCATGTTCCATTAAATTAACACCTTCTTATTAAGTGAGTACGGTTGAAAAATTCTGACACTAGGGTTCATCGGGTCGTTGAACGACTTGGTATCCCACACGAAAAGAAGAAGAAGTGAGTACCACACGAATAAGCCTATTAAATAATGTTTGTCTTTTTTATTCAATAGCTATATAAATCATTTGACTGAAATAACATTATCCTCCTTCGCAACACTTTCATACCATAACTTCAGTATAATATAACTAACTAGCTAAAATTTTGCACTAGTGCTACGGCGTAGCAATTGCTACGAGCCATTAATAGCAATTGGAATGAGAAAAATCTTATGAGGACAATTTTATTATGAAAGTGTCTACAAAGAGTATTGATATCCGCAACGAGTTGTCGGGTCTACGGAAAATATTCTACGGTCAGTTGGTATAATGGTCCGTGCGTCGGACGGTAGGTTGCGTGCGTCCCGAGGTTTATGCGCAGGCGCCGCTGATTGACGATTGGTCCACCGTCGCCGCATGGTCGCCAGCACCCCACAACCTTACGATATTATCTCACTCATCTACAGATAAACCCACCAATTAACATCTAATCAGCCATTTACGACTGAACATAAAACAATACTATTACGACATAGGAATCTCGCCATATAAATAAAATTGTCACGACTAAATCGAGCCACCCATGGTCAGTGAAAAAAAATGGTTGAAATTACATGGTGTGTACACACGATGGGAGAGTTATCGCGGTGATTAGTATAATCGGCGAGACCGCGGCTGGTGGCTGGCGGCCGTGTCCTCTGATGCGCTGAGCTTGTACCTATTAGGGAAATCGTTTTCTTTTGTCGTCGTCTATATTGTGCGCTCACCCTTAGGTCAATAGCTTCATTAAACCGACATAAAAGCACACGGAATCTTCCAAATTCTTTCCATTATGTTTATGTTCCTGTTGCGCCATACTAACGGAATGTTTTATTCAAAGGACAGATTCACGCTGCTACAAAGGTGCTTATATAAAATTTCCCATCGTAAAATACAGTAAAAAATCTAACCACTTAATAATACTAGTCTATTCACAAATTATAACGTGCTAGATGTTAAATCATAGCTCTTATTCGTATGTGAAGACTACCAATAAAACTACAAAGTGCTCTACAAATTATATCCGAATAATGATTTTAAGCTAACAACAACATTACAAAACGGTTCCCTATATATTTGCATAAAAATATTAGGCATAACATAGGTTGGCACAATATACATTGAACTAATGATACTTACGCATAAAAATAGTAGGCATGACACGTTAAGCATAATTTAATAACCTAACCTAGCCTAACCTAACCTAACCTAATGTCTATAAAAATACTAACCTAACCTAACCTTACCTCTATAAAAAAATTGTTAGACCCAAATAAACTGATAATGCCAAGATAAATATTATGCGAAAAAATGTTTATGACAAAGATATAATAGGGGAAAAAGAATTATGCGTAACATGTTATGCCAAAACATATTAGTGGCAAAAACATTATGCTAACGAAAGGGTTCCCTTACAAAACATTTAAACGGTTCCGCTCTAGAAATAAGAAATTAATGAGTCTGCGAACTATTGAATCAATAATGGAGTTATTTATCTAAACCTCTCATTATTCACCAACATAATTGCATTCACATATTTTCCCATACGGCTTCACTAATAATAACATTTACAAGTGGGTTTTATTACTGTCTGTTACCAACAGTTTAACTGCTCTGAAGTCTAGTGGTTATGAACACCATGGTTATTTTAGTGTAGGTACGAACGTAGTCGGCTTATTTTATAGTAGGTACGAAAGTTAATAAACATGATACGGTCTCTGTGATTTATTATTGTTCCTGGGTTCTTAGATTTAAGCTTACAACTTGAACATAAGTTCGGAAACTTTTGCCAGATCTTGCGATATTTCAATTATTTTGGTTTGAAGTTTTACAACAAGAATAAATATGGTGTGCTAAAAATAGGTTAAAATATACCTTTATGCATTTTATAAGATTATAGGAGGATTTATATAAGGTATAAACATATTAGCTGTACATATGAAAAAGTTTGTGCCTCCCGTACAAATTGACTTCGTTGGTCGGTAATTTTGTAAGGGAAGCTCAAATTTCTTTTTCCTATTTCCACATATGTTCCTAGGAGAAAGTCGTTAAGTTTCATGGGTTGGTTCACCCCTTAAAATATTTTCAATTTATTTTTTACACCCTGTATAGGAGAGGAAATAGTGTTAAGAGCAAGTCGTAATCATGAACGATGTCAAGAGTTCATAGCGCCGGCCACCGCCGGGCTGTGGTAATTCAATTAAAGGAGCCGGGTTCGTTAGCGGCTCATGCGGCCCTTCTTGCTGTACAGTCAGGCCATACTAACAAACTCGAATTAACAGCTGTCATATCCGTCCTAAAGGAAATTATAACAAAAGATATTGTATCTTGAGCTGCAAGATTTTTTACGTCGGAAGGGTAGTGTGTTATTTAAAACACAAAACCCAATTTCCAATGTAATTTCAAATTAATTTTACGTATATGGTGGAGTGCCCAAAACAGAAGACTAAAATATTTGAAAAATACTAGTACTACATGTGTCATCAGATGGATATAACGATGAAATCAAATTGCTTATTCCAATTTAAGTGACGTAAAAGTTGGCTATGGAAAATTAATACCATTTTTCCACAGCCACTTTTAACCAGTAAGTAAACGTAGCTCGTTCGCCTGGCAACACTGTCCGTGCGCAGCTGTCTGCTCACGACACTGAATGCGCATAAACGCTCCTCAAACCGACCGATTTGATTTTGCGGCCTTCATTAGCGATCCGGTCTTCATTTCAATAAGGCTCGGACCCTAACGATCCACAGTAACAACGCTTTTATTCTGTTTAATGCCGTATTAAGGAAGCGGCCCTTTTGAACCCGCTTCAATGTTAGCCGATTTGGTTGTTAAAGTCAGTTTCGTCTGTTTATGTCACGGAGATTGCATAATTAAATTTTATAGACTATTTGTTTCATGTACGGTGCGTAACATTGTCAATTTATGGTATCTACTGTTTTGTTGAATACTTTACGCGTTTTAAATCGCATTGGCCAATCGTTAAAGTGGGCGATGTTGATATAGATCTTATCGATTCTGATATCATTCGGATTGAGTGACAACAACTTCTGTTTAAGTCGTGTTTAAAAAAGATAACTCAAATCTTTGAAGGTTATTTATAGATGACTTTAATCTCAACAATAAATGTGTAAGTAAGCATTTACAACATTTTGTAAGAAGATAGTCCGGGAGTTGCGTGGAAAGCCCGTGGCGTGCGGGTCGGTGCGGAGATAGCGCCTATCCACTCAATTAATATGCCTAATGCTAACATCATTATTACTAGGCAGGGCGCACTTAACATACTATATCCATTTACATTTGATTTGTGTAGGGCTGCGCCGCGATTAATCGGCGCTGCGCAGGCGCCGTGATTTATAGGAGGCGCGCGAGTCGCGGCAGCACGCCACCAGCGACACTATTCTGTACAATGGCTAGACAATAGCACGGTAATCATGAAAATCCTATGAGTTATGTGTATAATATCTACTGACAAAATAAGTTAAATACCAGGAGAAATTCAAACAAAAACACCTGTTGCTCTTATAATGAGTAATAAGTTTTATTATCTTAGAGACAGTTTCATCAAAATTAATTATCAATTCGGATGTGATAAATGTCACAAAATCTTAACGCAATAAATAACAATGAACACTATAATAAGGCATACAGCTCATTGATATTCAGTATAAATTGGGTCGTTGTACGACTCGGTGTCGCTCACGAAAAGAGAAAGAATAGAGTTAAGAATGACAATTTGGAACATGCTGCCATAGGAAGTAATCGATCATCCACTAACACTTTTAAAAACAGATTTTATAAGCGAAAATACGTGACTTCGATTTTATGTGAACCCTTTCTGAATTATAAACGTTTACACACACCAACCAAGATATGGGCACATTAACCAGTGGCTGCTCACCTATTATTTATATATATTAGTAATTACATATAACGGTTCGGAAAGATCTAGGCCTGTGAACTAAACATATAAACGCAGGCATATCTTACCTACTACCTGTTTTTTTTATTCGTCTTGATGCTACAGAGGCTAACCGAGAAATTTCAAAGATACTAGAATAGGCCTTTTTTATTCGCATAGTGCACAACACACTATTCATGCAACACTGTCAATACGTAGCGGAAGACAATACATTTTGTTATTCCAATCAGTTTGCTTTCCGTACTCAAACATTGACTGCTTTTTAATTAGTGTCGATGTCATATTCATTGTAGTTGTAGTAAATTTTCAGAAAAAATAGATTTTACTGTAGGCGTAGGTGTAATAGATACAACTTGTTTCCGCAAAAGAACTTCGATACTCGAATTTCACGACAAGTAAACATGAACTCAACATGAATCAAAATTGTTTGATCAAATTTTCCGCCACCCTTCGTGATTTACTTTTTTGATACTGCTGCAAGAAAAAAATTGTTCAGTTTTATGGTCTACATGCACTCTATTCGCACTCGGAAGGCTGTCCTTCACACCCTATTTAGGTTTTCAGTTCAAATTGTTCAATAAATATTTCTAAATGGTAGCTTCAGTAGAACAATGCGGCTAGCTAGGCGCCAAGCGAACGCGTGCTATAATTTGCATTGCACCCTGGATTGACGCATGCGCTTGACGGATATACAACTGGACCAATAACCATGCGCGCGCGCCGCTAATGGTGCGCTGTAAAACATTTACTGCCTGCCCTATTTAGAATCTTAGTGGTGCTGCCAAATAGAAGGTAGTTTTCGCTCAAGTACATAATACAAGGCAAAAACTGTTAGGTACTTTTACAACCGTAAAATAAATACTTAGTTAGTTATAATTTGAAACTTTGAGATCTTTATTTGACTAGACCTCTCACTGCTGCCACTCCAATTTAGGCTGTTGATAAAAGAGTCTAGAGGTAGTAGTGAGTTTTATTTTACTGATGTTTACACGCAGAACGCCAGCAGTTGTTTCCGCAGTTCAGTAGAAGTAGTTATTATCGCTGTAGTGCTTTTAAAGGTGTAGCGACCTCTGGTGGCTACAACATGAAGCTCACTCAAGTGGTTCACAACCATACAAGACGCAACAGGAGTTCTCAACATATCGGAGAGATGGCGCCACGTGACAGAACAATGGGCCTGAAACGCGGTATCGAAGTGTTCACCGCGCAACGCATATATACAACTTCTAATCCAATCCAGGTGGACCCGTCGGTCCCCTGGCCACAACACCCGGCCAGGCGGGTAGCTACCCTTTTCCCGACACCACCTGGATACTTCCTGTCACCCGCCATAAAGGTAATCATTAACAAAATTGACACTTTTTACCCCTCATGTGTTTACCTCTAACAAATCCCATGGCAAAAATAAAGTGATTCTATTTTAAGCCGGCATGGCAAACACTTAACTAAAACGTATTTAGCCGGAAGCGAACACTCGCTATCTCATCGCAGTCATCAAGCTCATTTCTGTTAGCAAATTGAAACTCAGTTTGTTTCAACATAACTTTTCCGATAACCCGCAGAGTCGGTAAACAGTAAATTTGTAATACCTACTCCCGGTTTAATATTGCCGGGAGAAATATTAAATCAAATATCAGATGATCAGAGGCAGGTAAACGGTAGCAGTTTAGCAGACACAGCCGGGAGCCTGAGCCGCCCACCTCGTGATTTATCCGATCCACTCCGGCGCAGGTACTTGCTGATTTACTATCCTGTTGATTTCCACATCAGCTCCGTGACGAAACACCCGTCAACTGTCTACAACCTACAATCTGCTGGCGAAACGCCCCGTGTCACACTAGTACACAACTATAAAAGTGAAATAGAAACCCAACCAGTGATTGGCAGTAAATTTCAGTACAAACGTATAATAAGTAGAGATAAAACTACGGAGACATTTATTGCTTTTGAGGTACATAAAGTCGAGGAGTGAATAAATTGCATGCATACTCTTTAGAAACTTTATCTGATCTATGTGCAATGATTTCTAGTTAGAGAAACTTTTCTGACTACCAAAAGCATGTCGTTATAGGAAACCCAAGATTTAGATAAGAATCAACACTCTCGTATACAAATTTATATTTTCAGTAGCACGCTGACCGAATAATCGTTCACGTAATTTGTTTGAAATTCAATCCAATTAAACGTAATTAAAAAGAAATAAACCTTATAGCCCTATTTATTTAGCATAATAGTGTCTCGAACGAGAGCATAGCAGCTTTCAGTCAGCTCGTAGGGCTGTCAGTGACTTGGACGAATAATTTAGTGAGTGGCTAGCTCTCGCATTACCATACCTGTCGGTTTACGAGCCCGTGTAGTGTTTAGGCGCCCACTCCAAACCACCAGCCGCCATTAAAATTTATCATCGTGTGGATATTGCTTATTGGTACAACAACTGTTTCAGATATGCGAAGATAACACCCTGCTAGCGATGATTCTCACCTCAGCGCTTGTACTTGTACTTTATGATGTGCATCGGACTATAAACTATATTTATTCTCCGCGGTACGCTTATGAGAATCCAATTTGAGGCTTCGAATGTATTCACCAATTTATTTTAAACTTATCATTAAATTTGAACTCAAATTACTGTTTGTAAAACGTGTTATTACGAAATCAGTTCAGTAAACACAAACACTATCAAATCACCACCGTTTGATTTCCACTTAAACATCATACGGAGATTATAACATTGAATTGTGTGCGTAATCTCTGATCTCGAACGAGCTACATAACATCTGGGGTATTATCTTTCAATACTGGCTGGCGCAGGAGTGGACTTATCTGGCAATTAAATCGACATTCAGAAGTCGATGTGGCCGCGAGTGAGTGCGCGCCGCCAAACATTCACAATGACTCGGATGTATGACAAATAACGTTTTGATTGGACACTCACTGGCAAATGCCGAGGAGTGCGCGTTTCCATTTGCCGACGAGGGAAAATCATGGTGTGAATATCAAGATCACTTATCACTTCACCCACCCTTAAGCGCAAAAATATAGATACGTTAACGTATGCGCCTGTCAGATCCATACTAGAAACGTCACTCCACACACAAAAACCGTGCTCGGCGCAGGTCCAAAGCACGACGCTGCACTAGCGCTCAAGGGCGGTTTTAGTACGGGGCTTGACGTTTATAGAATGGATTTGATGGCGCATTCGTTGGCGTAGCGTTATTTTTGCGCTGAAGTGTGATAGAGGCCATAAGTTAGTTAAGTTGTGAGTGAACGTTGCGTAGACATTAACGTGTTTCAGGTCTACGCTACCAGTGAAAACTATATAAACGAGATTTATTAAAATGTGACTTTTTTTCGATGTTAAATCAGAGCAATCAGTCATTTAACTGACTCTAATATTTATCTGCAGTAAATACGAAACAGTCTGACGCCAAATTGTATTAATATGACAGCCAGGATAGCAAATCTTGCATGTCACAGGTAGGACAATTTCTTCATCCATGTAATTATTTTCCCAACAAAGTAATAAAATCAGGCACAATGGAAACAGTGAATCAAGAATGATATAGTCATCTGCGTCGTTATTACGTACATAATGAACGTGGTATGATGAACTTTCGTATCGTAGAGCCGAGTGCCATGACATTTAGGCTGTGGCCCAACACTCATCGATTATAACACCGTTTATGATCTAATTCGATAATAGTAGCGGTAAACAGATTTGCTGTTAGGAAACGTACAGCGTTTTGGAGTATTGGCATGCAACTTTTTAATTACTAATGGAATGTAACTGGGTTTGCATGCGAAATAGGTGCCAATAAACGAATATTATATACCTAGACCTGGAGTAAGTGAACGATTATTATTTTAATATCAACTTTTGTGACTCCTTTTCTTTAAGAAAAGCTGTTAAACTGTAAAAAAAAGTCACTCTGTATGAAAAACACAGTACTTTTTTCTAGCAACTTAAGTACTACATACAAACACAGTAGCTTTAATAATACTATAATAGAGAGAATAATTTTGAAAATAAAAATTAAAACAGTATGAGTAACAGCATTTAATAAATCGTAGACACCTAGTCATCTCATTTCTCTCTCCGAAAACAAAGGAGTTAGTTAGTTTATTGTAACAGCCTGCACCCAGGGCCGGATGGGGCGTGTTCAGGGCAGGACTCGTAAATATTCATAGCAGCAGCCGCGACAAAACGCTTTTCGTCGGCGCGCGCGCAGCCCTCCCCCGGCGCGAGTTATGGGGTACATTTCCGGATGTGACGTGCAACATATATCCTCCTAAAAATTTTGCTGCGGACGCAGTAACATCGCATCCGGAAACGACTCAGACAGGGTTCTGAGATGAAGCGTCTCTATAACTAAAGCTAAACGTTATTTTGAATAGACATACATAACAAAATGTAGATTAAAAAATACAAGAATAAGACTTATAGGACCATTACAAGAATTTACACGACTTTCAAACAGCTCTGGCTTTCAAACTGTAAAGCTACTCTAATGCCGCTTGGATAACTTTATCTTTCAAGCGTCAATATCTTCTCTGAAAAGTTTTGCCGCATACTCAGTACGAAGCAGCTTAATACAAAGGAACTAACAGGAATATAAACTAAATATATGATGCTGAGAAACAGCTACGAAACTGTGCGTCAATTTTCTTGAAAAATCTATTAGAAACTTAATGAATAAATTGTTCCCATTATCCGTTTTTTTCGCCCTGTGAGAAGGTCCATCGGATTATGTACCTGTAATGTTTATAAAAACTAATGTATGTAAATAGACGAACATCTAAACAAAACAATTCTCGTTAAGCATAATATAATAGACCATCAGAGGGAAAGCTCAAATAAGGTCCCCGCTGATTTGGTGACTCGGAGCACCAACCTCTTAATCGGCCATCCAGCCAGTTGCGTAAGCGGCATTAGAGAACCAATTTTTACGGCTTTATTCTGAACGGCCGATTTTCGTTCTCAATCTTTCGCGTAATAATTTAAGGCTCCGTGCTGGGTAAATCACGATTATTATGCGCAATCGGAGACAGTGCTCTCGGCCATACTCATTATTCGAGTTAGGCCGTTTCGCCACAGTCACGGTTCACCACGAAAACAATTATCTATACGAAGAGTCCGGGTCGTCACACAATAATCCTTAACATTTACTTCAACAGTCATAATAGTCCACTCCTACGTTTTACCTTGAGGGGTTTACGCCATAGTCACCACATACACCATGCTTGGCAGACAAATTGGTGAACTGCAAGGTATTGTAGATATTTACTAAGAACGTTGCTGCCCATTCCCTATCTAGTTTCATCTTTTTTGTATAATTTGAGAAATATAATTTGAGCCGATTCGGTTAAGCGTCTTATTTATCAGAGCACAATAAAAGAAAATAGAAAACAATTGTTTAGAGATATCATTCATCGGCTCAAATTATAATTATTTCCTATACTTACTTCCTATAGGTTTATGACACTCGCGGGTTGAAATGGCTACACTGGCTGGCTAATGAAAATGAAAAAAATTATTGGGACGAACCAGGCCTAAGATTTTCAGAGCAGATAGGTGTGTGACGAATTGGGGTTCGTTTTTTTATTTGTGATGAACTGGGACTGGGTCCATTATTCTGATAAAAGCGGACTGCACGGCGGCGGTAATGTGGTATCCTATAACTTTTATACGGCTCTCGAGCGGGTATTAAAATTAATTGGAATTGCGCCAAAGTAGCGATTGTATAAATGTAAATAACTCCTTTCTACAAATGTTTTTTGCTTATAGCCTTATATTTCTCATAGATTACTTTCCTCTGTATTATTTTACTCCACATAAAACCAGCTCGTTTGCACCTTAAGTTAATTACCTACCTTGTTATCCTTACCAATGGAGTCCTTGATATTAAAATAACTTTTTCTTCATCGCCTTCACGTCCTTAACCTTCATACAAACTTGGTTCAACATGCGTCTTACTTTTGTATGCTAGATGCTTCACATAAACAAAGAAAATACAATAATGAATTCATTATGAACCCTACCAACACAGAATACATATCTCAGTAGGTGTAGAGGCTGTCTCGCCCGGGGCTCCTATTTCCGCTTTCCCACACCAAATCGTAAACTCCTAAAGTCAAAGTTCACTGCCTAATTGCGGCGGCCATCGACAGATCCAACGCTCGGGGAGAGGATATTTATCAATAACATGTAATTAAAATTATTTAGCCGACCGTAGTCCGCTTGTCCCTCGGGCGGGTGAGGCGATCAAAAACCGTAAGCTGGGTCGTACTAATAGAGTTGGTCTATTTCGAGAAAAAGTTATCGAAGGCGGATCGCACACTTAACGCACGAAGGAGCGCTAAAATACCGCAGCTGTCTGTAAGATACAAGTAACGTCACTCCTCATACTAAAACCGCAATCGACGGACGACGCTGCGCTAGTGCTGCATCGACAGCGGTTGAGCGTTTTTAGTAGATATGGGGATTAACATTTCTACTTAGTTCTAGTATGGATCTGATAGACCGCTGCGATGTTTTAGCGCTCTGTCCTGCGTTAAGTGTGCGATCCGCCGAAACACAATCTATAAAAATTTTACGTTTTTTTATAATATATTATTCTATATGGTTCCAGTTTCACTGAATATTTATTATAGCACAGTCAAAAGGTAATGTTACAGTTCTGTAAAATTTCCATATTATTTACTTATACAAAGTATTTTATGAATAATTTTGTAAAGTTTATTTTAGTGTTAGAACAGCTTGAAAATATGAACGCATATTTTTGAGATTTGATGTTTAACAACGTTGTTAACCCCGTTTTTGTTTAGCACACGCTCTTAATATACTCAGTCGTATTAAATAATTATAATTCTATCACAATCGAAGACTTTCCGATGCCATAAAATATGAATAATAACAGCCTCTCTCAATAACCTTCACTGGGTATAATTTATAGTCTAATGATTTTAATTCAGATGACCGAAAAATTGTTGCGTAAAAATTATGGTTTATAGTTTTGGTCGGATCTTGGCTACACTTAAATGTAAAATATATCCCGCTTAAATGTAAATAAGATGTAAGATATTTTAATATGGACGTTGATGTAGTATCAAACAATCAAAATAACATATTATTTTATTGCCGCTTGGCGTGTAGAGGCTTCTATAGCATCCACTATCACTCAATGTCACATATCACTTGTCATACAGCGACGGAAACCGTCTCCGGTCGAGACTCGAGACTCATTCTTGAACTCACATGGCTTATTTATGTGACAATCAATTCTCGCCGGACAAAAGACGTTTGACAGTAAAGTGTACGGGCTACCGGTGTCCGAGCAATCAGCGTGTATCTCCGGTGTGGCCATCATAATACCCTGAATGTATCGGCGTGACCAGATAACCGCTTCAAAGCCGCGTACAATGGCGGAGTGCATTTACAGGTCTATTGTGCGCTACCACGCGGCGCGATACCGCCAGACCTATCTGATAAGCAGCACTAAGTGGCCGGGCGCTCACGACGTCCACCGCCTGATGAATTATACAAACACCAATCAGTTAATTATTTTATTCACGTCGCTCAAACTCTTATCTGGCTTTGTGTTCGACATAATTGATATGTTAAGTCGGAGGAACAATCGGCCCGTCAGCCTAGGAGATAGGGCGGCGCTGGGCGCGCGCTCAAAGAACTGCCGATCGCCGGACACTCCATATACACAAAGAATTATTTTAACATAATACGACTGAGCCCTTTCTTTGTGGTGTGAAACTGGCTGTCTAGCGTCAGAGCTGGTTGAGATCCCTTAAAAGGCTGTAACAAGGCTTCATAAGTGTAATCCCTGTCACGAAAGTAAAAGGATGGAGCACGTGTGTGCCTTGCTCCTAAAACAAACGTTTGAATCCAAGACAATTTTGCTAGTTGGGACTTTTACTAGTCTCTTACATATCGAATGGTTCAGCAAAAAGGCATGTTTGTTGCTATAAAATCACATATGCGCGAGTGTCGTCACACGATTTAATAAGATGCGCACGCGCTGCGGTCGTAAACATTCCGCGTCGGATTTATTCCTCGCAAGAGCCAGCAATTAAGACATCTCCTTTTAAAACGCCTCGCCGACCGACTTAACTTATCGGAAATGCATACGATTGAATTATTAGTACCAATTAAAGACATAAAAATATATGTTATCAATACTTTTAATACAGTAGCTGCTTATATGGTATTCTAATTTTATGTCCGCGTGACTGATTTCTTTTTTGAAATATTCTCTAAGATGATAACGACGAAAATGTATTGCTGCCTGTGATAATTACTCGTATTTAAGAAAGTCACCTGTACATCAACTGTTGAGCAACTTATACAATTTAGTATACAATTTTGTTTTATACTCTGTAGGTAAATTTAAAAGATAAAATTAATCAATTGAATAAATATGAATTGTTTTATTGCGTAGGTACTTCTCCATGATATCATGCACTGCGCGATGCACAGTTTTGAATACCTCTAAAACGATGACTTCTACTTGTCGCAATAAAACCCGATTTACTTCAAAATATTTGAACTTCAAACCTCATTAGAATTTTTATCTTTACGTATAACATATTTCCTTAATAAACTCAGTAAAACATCTTAATTTTGTTAAAGGTTATCTTCATAGTTTGTATCTAATAAATAAGTATACAGTCGGCTTGGTGCGGTGCAGTAAGGGCACTCCATTTTCTAATCTTCATAAAGCCTTCAAACGATATGACGGCAGCGATATCAGTATAATACCCGGACGCAAGCCCGATGGCCCTATCGCAGTGGAATGCGTCCGTACGACCGGGATAAGTGTTGGATTAATAATTTGTAAATATTAAATATTCATGAGCCAAGAGCACGGGTCAAACATCCATTTTTATAAGAGGCACGGAACTGCCGCACTCATATTTATTAAGGAGATGCACGTAATTATCATAACTGACTTAACGGAACGCAGCTGCTAATGGACGGGACAGGCTGCGCCCGCGCCGCCGCTGCATCAAATTTATTATTATTAGTAAAATGTCAGTCTCAAATTAGGAAGTAACTTACGAACTATCCGGACTCTATCATCTAATCGTTACGATCTTTCATATCGCCTAATAATTTATTAAATACTGAGTTACACCTTATTAGAATGCCGCAAGCTTTGATTCGAATAAAATCAACGTGAGGGATCAAAATATTTTGATTTAGGCCGTTCTCACACTTAACGCACAACGCGACACTAAAATAACGCATGCGTCTGTAAGTTCCATACGAAAACCGTCATTCCCCACAGTAAAACCGCAATTGACGCAGGTCTAACGCACGACGCAAGGCTGCGTTGTACGTTAAGTGTAAGAACGACCTAAAACAAAAATTTTTGAGCCATCGCGTTGATTTTGTCTTAAGAAACTGATATGAAATTCGACTCCATTCCACTCTTATCGGATCCGTGCATGTCGTCAGACAATTTTGGTTCATAATAATTTGAATAATAAATGCAAGTACATGAAGGTCGCAAATTAAACGTCCAACAGGTCAAACACAACAAATAAACTCGTATATATTTTTATTTCGTACATAAAAGATAATTCTGAGAGTTTAATACTTGGTATTTTTATGGAAATTAACTGTCTGGAGACTTTACCCTATTAACAATAAATTAACTAGATTTCGTCACATAATAAAACTTTGGAATTACGTGCTCCAAATTTTTGGAATATATTAAACAGCATTAATAAGGTCTTTAAAACACTATGAAATTTGATGACGGTATTAATAAATTCCAATAAAATTACAGTTCACATTTCATGAATATAAAAATAAGGGTGTTATCAAACGATCGGTAAATAATATTAAATTACATTTCACGCTATTAAATTAATGAGCACGCAAACATTTAAATTAAGTTGAACAATATTTTTAATTTGTAATATGAAAGTTAAATGATAAAAATAATGTAGGTACCTAAACTAGTCCGGCTGCCAAATAGAATAGCATATTGTTGTAAAAAAAAAATAGAATGTAGGTACATAATTGTAGTTAATGTACGTTAAGCTCTACAAAATATATTCAGGCAGCTCTATTTAACAAACTTTGTATTTTTGTTCTTGAGGCCAGATTTTCGATGTAGATGTAACTTGGTTGCTGGAAGGTTACCAAATCAATTCAATTCAGTTACAAAACCAATAAAGAAAAATTGAAATACTCCGCGTTATTAATAAGCCATGTCCTTTTTGACAAGGTAGTGTCTGTGGGGCGGAGAAGCACTCATCACAATTTATTGGAATTTTGAATTTCTCTATTCCCTACTTGTAAAATAAAACCTCAGTAGTCCTCATAATTATGTGTTTACAGCTCACACATTTTTTTTTAATTGCAGCTTAACACCTTCCACCGGTGCTGATGAGGGCGTGGGTGGAGGGCGCGTGCCGGACGGCCGGCTGGTGGCTGCGCGCGCGCCGCCTCGTGTGGGCGACCTGCGCGCCCGCCTTCGCGCGCATGCCAGTAGCACCCATTACAACCACAACAAAAAACAACCCAGATCGAATCACACCTCAAAGGTCGTCTTTGTTTCATACCCACTTTAAATGGAGAAACAAACAAAACAAACACGGAAATAATGGCCAGATACGACGATATTTTTGAATCTATGACTGTTAAATTGTGTGCGGACAAGGAAAACAAGTATTAACGCTGTTCGAACGCCAATAAAAATATGATGTCTGGCTGCGTGGAAATGTCTCTAGTTGAAACGAATGTACCTCTAGTGTAGTGAATGATATAGGGCGGGAGACGCCGCCGTCACAGACAAGCACGCGGGCGGCGCCGGCGCACCGCCGGACGGCGTTTCGTTGACTTATAGCCCGTGTAATGTATCGCAATGCCTATCACTTATGAATATTTATCAAAAATATATACACATTTCGAACAGATATTGTCGTCACAGCACTCCGCTGGTCATGCATTAAAGCTATAAATACATCAAACGGAACGTTAGCATCGAGTTACATGTGTAATTATTTTTCTTTAGTCAAATACTATGAGACAGGCTATTAAGTACACGCATTAGAAAATGTTATAGTCTCAATCACTTACTTACACTACTTTTAAAGAGAGAAAAACTTTACTAACTTTCTAAAAACAAACGGATTTTTCTCGTAAGGAATGGAATACTTTGCGGTGTCGTGAGACATAAATAGTTAAAATTATGTGAAGCAGGTTGAAAAACATTTAGTTAATTTCTAGTTGGCGTTTGACGAAGTAAAGTAAAGCCGAAATATATTATTAGTGGTTTTCTAGGGATTTCTAGTTAATATGAAGAGTTTACGATCTGACACTGCCTCATAAAGTAGATGAAAAACTGTACCACGTGTTAAAATGTTACTAAACCCGCATTTAAAGTCCAATATGTATCAGCGGCTATAATAACTAGTAAGTTATAGTTCTACATCATTAACTAAATAAGTTTGTTTGTTTGTCTTCTATTAATTTAAATCTAAAACTAAAATATTTAATGGCACTAAAGAAAACGATTATATTTTCGAATCTGTATCACAAGGAAGCTGAACTATCTCTAAACCAGTGCCCAATAAAATACATTTAGAGACGTCATTAAAACTATATTATATCGTGTTTTAAACATGGTAGATATTCATCTGGTGAAAGTAATCTTAAATTTGGTTCATTACGAGCTGGAACCTTGGGACAGCTCGTGAAACCCAATACACTCAGTTATGTCCTACGTGCCGTGTGGTACCGGCTTAGAATATCGGATACTTTAAAGCAAATTCAGAATTATCACACACCACGGCAGGCTACTACCAGACGTAGGATACGCCAAGGCACGATCTCGCCGTTTTCGCCAAGTTCTAACAATTTCATATTATTGGTTCGAATAGATAAGTTACAATTTGTGTAGGTACCTACGGCAAAATAATACGAAAATGCAAAAACGCAAGCATAATGCACAAGTAATAAAATAATTAAGTACGGCTGCATTTTTATATTTGATTGCTATAGTACTTTACAATCGGTTGGCTTTCAGTTCATCAAACCCTCGCCAAAGGAAAGATAAATATGCAAATAAGCGTTTTAATTATTCAAAAATCGTATTTAAACCAATTACCCGCGTCTTAGGGACATGAGCTTCATCTGGAGTGGAATAAAAATTCAAATCGCCGAGTCGCTCACTTATTGGACCCACTGACGATTAGCCACTGTGGGTCCTGTTAGTTCTATTGGTTACTAATAGTGACAATGACAAAATCAGGGAGTCTTGTTAGTTCCATTAAGTACTGTTAGTGACAATGAAAAAATCAGAAGTTTGATAAAGTAAGCATGTAAGTTGCGCGGTTGTAGTGCAAAAAAAGTGCTAGCGACGCAACAGTTCCGGGTCCGATTACTCACAAAGAATGATTTATCGCCCCCTGATTTTTTCATAAGAAAGATGAGAGATTCCTTGTTTTGGACGTTGAGCCATCGGTCCTCGTTGATGTCAATGATTACTTTGAAATCAGTCGTTACACAACCACAACAGAGGCCTGTTACTTGTAGTAGGAAGGAATTAAGGAACTCTGTCATCAGAGTTCGTGGTGTCGATTGACGATTAGGTGCCTCACATGAAAAATTTAATAAAGTATTAAAAAACGTATCAAAATGCACATACTTAGTTTATACATACATACATACACATATCATGCCTTTATCTTTTGCAGGATAGGCAGTTTAATTTTCTTAAAAATAATATTTTTTCTTAGTTTCTGGGCTTTTATATTATGACTTTAATTACTCGTTTCTCAAATTGCATTAATTTGTTCAGATGCAGACTGTTCTTTACCGGTAAAACTATTTTCTAAAAATACTATTAAAAGTAATAATTGTTATACAGAAAATTAATATTTAAGTTATTGTTTATACGCCATCCAAAATGTAGCATGTCGTTTTTATTGCTCATTTGACCTGCCAGTTAAGTCAAGTACCTAATTTAGACCCAGTGGGACTAATCAGAGTGGGTCTAGTGAGCGAACGACTCAAATCACCGAATGTCGAATGTTGAATAAGAAACCGTGTCCGAGGCACTAATGAGGTCGATACGTCTTCCCGTGCATTATGAGATCAAACGGAGGGTCACTACCATTGAATTATTAATTTACAAGCTTACTCAATTAAACGCAATTTAGATATCGGCTGAGGCGAACTACGTGCGCGGCGTGATGAACGCGATGCGACAAGAAACCAGAAAATTTAAAGTATTATATTTGTTAACAGGTAGATCATCACATTATCTTCGCCATCATCACATCAGCCTATAGCAGCCCACTTCTGGATATAGGCCTCCCCCAGGAAACAATGAACGATCTCCCGGTTTCGCCATCCAGTCGCTACCAGCCGCCTTCTTTAAGTCCTCGGTCCATCTGGCCGGAGGGCGTCCAACGGTACGCTTGCCGAGACGTGGTCTCCACTCGAGAACCCGCTTACTCCATCGGTTCTACGACAGATGTGAACAGGTACATACAATAATTAATTATCAATTTTTTATGGAATAATGAATGAGAAACAAAAAATGTACCATGCCATACATAATAATATTCATGTATCACTTCGTGCAAGAAAGTTGTTTATTAACTTAGTTTGTCATAGATATATTTTTGACATCTAATATAAAATGCTACATAAAATAAATAATATGTTTCATTTCAATACTACAGTTTTAAAGTTATTCAAACAATATGGTTGAGATCCCAAAATACCTATCTCTACGCAGTTTGTACATGACGGATTTGCTTTGACTTTGAAAAGGCAAGTACGGTTTCTCAGCCGGTACTAATTGCAGATCAGAAGATGTTCACTTCACATAAATACAACCCGTGGAGCGCGGCTCCCCTCATTTGTAGCGGCCGACGGTTGTCATGTAGCCGTATTAATATCGATGAATAAGAAATTCGTTATGGATGGGCTACAAGGCCGACCATTACCGCGCGATCCGCCGCTGACTGGTGTTGGATAGCTACCATTCCCTCCTGTCGATTTGACTTTTTATCTTCCCGTATTTATGTTTCACCTTGTACGGTTCATTATTCATTTCGTTTGTTAACTAGTCTTGGCTCTGGTGCTGTAAAGTGGCGATTATTTATCTCAATGACCGTATATGAAAATGTGTACAACATTTGTCTTGTTTATTACGTACCTGCTAACCGCCCGCCTCTCGGTTGTACCCGCTGCTAATCATTTTCTTGTGCGAATACGACATTTCCTAGCATGTTTTATAAATAAACCCTTCTTTTAAATCATTTTGTATTAAAAAAAACACATCTTAATCCGTTTCATGACAAACAGGGAAACGCAAGAGCTACTTCATAGGTTCTATATTTACTGAAGGTCGATTTCTTTGACGCTTATGAATAGGGAGGCGGAGAGCGATATTTTTAAGTGTAATACTAATTACGCATGAGAAACATGATATAACCGTGAATGGTAGCGAGAAAACTGCGCAAATTACGAAGGTAGATGAAGGCGAATCTTTCTTTTTTTAGACAATACTTATGTAACTTCAAAATCGTCGAAACAATTATCGAGCTAGCTTAGTAATCAAAGCAATATCCCTAAGTACATCTAGATATACTACAAACAATCAGCAGGTCGTGTTGTCGGTGCTTGCAGGGGGTCCCGACTCCCAGTCGACCATCCATCACGCGCCCAAACGGCAACTATACGATTATTATATTCAATAATCGATGAGCATTAAGTGAAATTAATTTTATTGGGTAATGGGTCGGGTCGTGACGGCGGCTTGCGCACGCGCACCTTACCGTCGCCGTATTAGCAGCACGCCCTGGGTCGCTTCTCATGAAACTACAAATCTTCAGTAAATTTGATGTACATAGCGTAGTTTGTATACAATTATGATACAAAAACTTAACCGGCTACGTATTGGATATTGAATTGCAACTCTACTTCTAATTTTCTTCGGGGCACTGCCAGCCTGCCCTCGTCGTGACCGCCGGAACCGGCGCCTTCGATAATGCCCTAATATTATCGCTTTATTGGCAATTCTATGAAATATATTTTGCAATAACTTACATGTTGTTCATTAAAACTTCACCCCCTCGTTTTTCATTCCTACGCCAACAATAATGCGAATGGAAATGACGCAGTTAATAGTTTCATTAGGAACGCTAAGACATTGCATGAACTCCTGTCCAGGAACAAGCTAACAAAACCTTGCGTCGAAGTTTTACTACTACTACTCTCTAGGTAATTAGTAGAATATAATAAACAAAAGCATTATGGACATATAAAAAAAATCTGTTCTGATACAAAATGCGAACCCTCAGTTATTGATTGTTTCACCAAGAAGATGGACACACAAATAATATGCATGAATCGCACACTTAACGAGCGCTAAAACATCGCAGCGGTCTGTCAGGTCAATACTATAGTAAATGTCAATGCGTTAACGACGCTAGCGCAGCATCGACCGTTGAGTGCGGTTTTAATATGGGGAGTGACGTTTCTAGTATGGATCTGACAAGACTGCTGCGATATTTAAGCGCTCCGTCGTGAGTTAAGTGTGCGATCCGCCTACCAAATAAGTATTTTAATTTAAAGTTAAAATAATGAATAATGGTAAAATGATTGTTGTTTATCCGGCATACATCATCATAAACGCTCACAAGTATAGATCATTACTTAATGCCCTTAAGAGGTACCCCACTGTTGCAAGTTAAAGGTGCAGTGCCACTCAAAAAAAGGTAAGTGTATTAAATTAAATTTTAATGGAAACCATCAATAGTAGAAAGAAATACTTCATTTAAAAATATATCCTTGGTGTTACAAAAAAAAACGTGTTAAAAGATGACATTTTGACAAAAGTAAAGTGGGACGGAAAAATCATTTTAGTAAATGGAACGCAGATTTGCTTTATTTTTCCACTCTGAATAACATTTGGTAGTAGTACGCAAGAAAAAGGTATTGAATTAATCGTGCATAAGTGCAGTCGTTTCACAGATATCGATTTGGTAACGACAAAGATTTTTCACAAAAGAATAATCATGTTTCCTATTAAACGCGAATAAAATGTTTCAACTTTATTCAATTCGGTGGAAAAGCATAACTAGAGGTCCACCGGAGTAATGACGGTGGCGAACACCATTTACTCACTTACGTCATTTTCTTGGTGTAGCGACGATAATGGGGCTTCCATTTTAGCCCGAGATTGGCCTAGATCACCTAGTTCACCTATGGGCACGGCTGCACGATATCAGTTTTGACCATAACAATGCAGTTGCGATAGTAAGGGGTATAACTTATACTTGTGAGAAATTGACTCCACAAATTAGGAAATTATAGGTAAATTAATCTCCCTAATTTTTGTTCTTAATGCAATACTTTTTTTTTTAATTATCCGATACTATAGCCCATTTTCATGCATACCTATGAATAATTTTATTTATTTATGAAATGAATAATATTGTTACGTGAATAGGTAACTAGCCTAGTACGTAAAGGAAAATACTTAGGTTTACATAAATTACATACAAATTGAGCCATTACTTTTATAGGGTGGACTGGACATAAACAAACAATTTACGACTGTCAAATATTTATGGATTCCACACATCGATTCTTTTTATCAGGATATCTTTTCGCAATTCTGTAACATTCAGTCAAACGGTATGCCAGAAACCTCATGGGAATAAAAATTAGCAAAAACATGCGTAGGTAGGTCTTAAAGTGATTTAATTATGAAATTGTATACTATTTACTGAAAACGTCACAATCAAAGTTTAAAATTGTCTAGTAGTAAAAAAGTGCATAGAAAACAAACCAAATAATCCAAGCAAACGAACCAAATTTCCATTATCACTTCGAACAAAGTGACACCTCAGCCTGTTGCTTTACGAACTACGATAAAATAAATATAATAAAATACTCCGTTCCAAAGAAAACAATCGAATCTTTTAACGTAGTGGAGGCGTCAAGTCGTGGAGTGCACAAAAGAAACAAATGATATGTTCCATTTCGTACACGGGTACTAACATGAAGTAGCTCTTATCGCTAAACAAACTCAAAAGAGAGAACAATGACGCGCTGTAGGTACGGCCGTTACCTGTGACCGATCATTTCATCTCATTTCTTACACCATACGACTCGATATTGCAATACATATATACATCTAGCTAGTAGATACTAGCAAAACCGAAAGTTTTCTTTGCCACATAAGTCAAGAAACAGAAAAAAATAACTGATTATTGAAGTTCTGACTAACTAAACTTCTGACCGACATTAGTAGCAGACTAAATTTTGCATACGACGACGTTGACAATATGAATCCTTTCTTGGATAAGAGAAATAGGAAAAACATAAGATCGATATGTCTCGATGTTTAATCTTTTTGGAAAATTTGAATTAGGTAACATTATTTTGTCGCAAGATATAAAGAGACTTTGACTCGCGCCATAAAGTATGAGTGGTGCAGGAGAGGCGCGCGTGTGGCCACCGTAACTGTCACATAACAATACCCGCTGATACAAAGAAAATATTTCCCCCCAGACACCAATAAAGCCAGCCAGCTATCGATATCTTACAACACGCAATGTAGGCTACATCGTGACACGCACATAACACTCTAAACATATCAAAATTTATAATATCCGGTCTCGACGCGTGGGGGCCGTGAAAAATGGAAACCCAATGATTTTATTATATCGTTGTATGAGCAAAGTCGTCGTAAACATTTTCCAAGACAGTAAAGATTAAAAGTTATGTTTGTTTTAAATAAAGTATACAAATATTGAATGAAGATTACGAGACAGCATTACCGCACAAGAATTTGCAAAATAAGTAACGGAAGTTTAAATCGAAAGCTACAAGTAGGTAAGTATTTCAACAAATACATGACAACAGGCCAGAGATATTTTCCCTATATACGTGTACATGACAGTTTAAAACTCATGACAGTAAAAGCAGGAAAAATAAAGAAAATATTGTTAGCAGTATTTCTATGGTAAGTATCTACGAGAACATAACAGAGAAGAGAACGGCAAATAATATGATGGATGCACTGACGAGTGTGTTGGTGCAATACCGGTACAGGACAGTGGATAATTAGACGATATTAATGGAGCGGGTCTGGCAACATCTTAAGAGGCATTAATCAGGGCGATGAAACACGCCGGCGTAAGAGCATAGTATAAGTCAAAAGGGCAGTAAGTAGGTAATCAGTAGGGATAGGGATACCTACCCAAGAGCCCTTAATCCAGATACTACTGAAACTAAAAACGTGGAAACATATTATTGTTAATTTAAGCAAAAAAAAAAACTATTATTAAAAAAGTACTGTGTGTCACATTGTTCTACAAATCGGTAATTTCAGCATGGGCACAAGAGGTGAAGCAGGTTGCGGGAAGCAGCTCACGATAGCGGTAGTATTGGACCGATATTAAGGATAATCTTATTTCAAGGAGCGTTTGACCCAAGAAAGGTCCTCTAGTTGAGACTACAGGAAGATAGCTTGATCTGGTGTCGGTTTGCTACGGCAACTAGATGATTTGGCTACTAAACGGAGGGAAGAAACATGACATCCCTTTTCATACTGTTGAACCTTCTTACTGTGGCTGGAGTAACCTCTATTAATTAGCCCCATCGTACAGTTAGATCACGAGCGAACTGTATATTTTGTATCTACTTGCTTACGTAAATAAATTATCTACAAGCTAGGTAATTGTGCGTTGGATCGGTCACAAAATATTGAGGCCGCAATGAGAAATGACAGCTTGAATCCATGTTTATTTGAGGTGTAAGGCGGATCGCACACTTAACGCACGACGGAGCGCTAAAACATCGCAGCGGTCTGTCAGATCCATACTAAAAATGTCAATCCCCATAGTAAAACCTCTCAATCGCTGTCGACGTAGCGCTAGCGCGGAGTATAATTACTTATACACCCTGAAACTTGTCTATTTAGTTTATGACTGTAATAATGATTAAAGGATTCTATTTTAAAGTTACGTAGTTAGCGGTACAAAAAGCCACCGAAACTAACTAAATGTTATTGATAGATTACTTTTAAATGCGGCACTAATGTACTAAATTACTTATATATTAATACTGGTATCCGTCTTAATTGGGAGCATCAGTAACTTCAATATTAAACATAATCATTTAAGTTCATTCCAAGCATTGATTAAACATTACAAGTACACAAATTTTGATTAGTTTCACATAAACCTGGATCTTAATTACTTAAGAAATATCTTGATTTGAATTGCTGTTATATTTTTTTGTTTCATTTGTGTGTAGGAGTAAACATTTAGGTCATTTGATTTATATTCAATTAAAATTTGCATTCTATATCTTCATTCACTTTCAGTCTATAACTCAGTTATAATTGTTTATATTAGGTGTATAATATTAGCTACAAATATTTTAAGGGGTGAGTCAGTCTCAACTTTCAGTTTCATCGACTTACTCACCCAAGAAACATAGGACGAAATATGAGAAAAAATTTTGGACCGCTGACTTGGAGTGAATGAATGAAATATACTTTTATTCACTAGCAACACGGTACAAATGATGGTCATATTCAAAGGTGGTCTAGGGTGTAGCGCCTGTTATTGGCATGCAAATATAAAAAGAACCATTAAACATTGGTCGGCTGGTAATTTTGTATGGGTCCAATATTTTTTTTCCATATTTCAACCTACGTTCCTTAGGGAAAATTGTACAGTTTCATGGGCTGATTCACCCCATAAAACATTTGCAGCTTTTTTTTAACTCCTTCAATTTAAGATTTTCAAGGTACAAGTGACTACAGAAACCACCGGAATAGTATTTGCGCAAACTCACTGGCTCTCTGGCTCCCTGACTCTCTGGCCTACAGAGCTAAGTGATAAAAACACAAGTAATTATCTTTTACGTGTAAACAAACATCGACCCAGCTAATAGATTTCCTGCTATTTAAGAGAGTACACGACGTACACAAGCGCGTAAATTGTTGAAAGACTATTTAACATTTATCATCCTGCAAAAAAGATAGGCATGTGTACAAATGTCGCAAGAGTTTACTGGGTACTGCAACAGGAAAGAGGCATATACACAAGAAAAACAAAGGATATAGAGTAGGTATTGCACTTTCCCCTACTATTTCACCCTGTAAGGTTGATCCGCTGCGATAACGCTGAGTCAACAGCGGTTGAGCAGTTTTAGTATGGGGATTGACATTTCTAGTCTGGATCTGACAGACCGCTGCGATATTTTAGCGGTCCGTCGTGCGTTAAGTGTGCGATGCGCCTAATATTAATTTTAACTCACTACTTATACATTTCACTGGTCTTGTAGGAAGTCATAAGAGGAGTAAGGTCTTATTTTTATTTTATTCTTGGCGGCGCCACTCAGCATTAGGTACTTTCTACGCCTTTAATCAGAAACAGTTTGGAATCACAAGTTTAATTTTCTAATTGAAACCTAACAACTTTTCTAATCATAGTTGTAAAACAAGTGCCTTCTCGGTAAGGCTTACCTTAGTCAGTGGCAAATTAAATGTTTTCTTGGTGATGGTAGCGGAAATACAATTTGTTCTAAGCTTTTGTATAATTTAGATTTTGCTTATAAATTGTTGTTGCTGTGCTGTGTCTGAGTGATTTCATTACTACTTTTATAACAAGCAGAATATTTTATTTACTTTATTTTATTGAATTAATTAACAATCATAGGTACTATTGTACTAAAATAATGAGTGTTATAAATAATCATTTTTAAGAGCTTTTACTCTACCATAAGCAAGCTAACAAAATAATTCTATTTCTATTCGATAGCTAATCTACGAACTTCATAATCGGTTTAAAAATTTACAGGGTGTCCTGTAAATGCTGGTTTAAGCTTGAGTGCCCGATAACTTCCACTACACCCTGTGGATCACGCAACAACCTTCCACGGTAGCAAGCAACGCCCTCTATTTATCTTTCGCAATCAAAGGTTGTCGCAGTGGCGTTGATTAAGCGGGCCCGTTATCGGATCAGACAAGTGCTGCCACTGCGCAGGTCACAGACACTACTTCACTACATTTGTCATTCTTCGTTTGGATCCATTCTGACTAGCCAATCAATCGAGATACACATTGATATATGACTCGTTTGAATTTTCCCACACGCGTGAGCAAACTTTATTGTAATTAGCACTACCGTTTAGGGCCTCCGTTAAAGTACAAAGAATTAATGTGTTTGCCACAGTTCTATTGGAATTGTTTATTTTATTGATTTAGTAGATACACAAAGGAGCTTTCAGAAAGCTTTGCGGATTCTATAAATTGACAGTGTATTTTCTAAAATCATTATTTCCTTTTGTTTGATTCCTAGTTTAAAAAAAATAAAGCTTGTATCATCCCCGTTTACGGCAGTTTAATTTACATTTCAATAAACCGGTCCCGCTCCGTATAAAGTATTATCACTGGTCAATCTGCGTTTGACATGTTGTATAATTATAAAGCTTTAGAATAAGAAAACCTAAAGACAAAGCACGTTAAGCTACAAAGTGAAGCAACCTAACCTAAGTGAGGAAACTTATATACGAAGGGTTACCACCGCATCTGATTTTGAAGCAAAACAACTTTCTGCACCTACCTATCTCTCCATTCTGTTTTTTTCAGTATAAAAATATGTATAGCTTTGAGAATTTCCCATAGGCTCTAGGATCCACTATTTAGAACCTATTTCATATCATAAATATGATTCGACTTAAATATGATTTAACTGATTATGAAGTTTTCGGCTTTTGGTTTTTCGTAAGTATCTATGGCATTGAGCCTGAATGTTAGCTTGCTACATCTATAGGTATTTTGTCTAGTCTTAGTTGTAGCCCTCTCAGTTTCTTCATAAACGAACGACATTACTTTATCTACCGCCGTCTATTGCTCTAATAACATTTTAATTAGAAGTTTGTGAAATTGCTTGTCACTTTTTGATACGGAAGTGGCATGTATGAACAGAGGCGCCCTATTTATATACGTTTTCCGGTAATTTTATCATAGTGGTTGTCTACTTACCTACGTCATGTAGCTAGGTACCATAAAAAAATTACATTAGAATCTAATCCAATATATTTTTATCCTTCGTGAGTGTTAGAAACTTTTAAGATTATGTTATTGACAGCTAATCTAAACGTTTGAATGTACTATAAAATGACAAATCAAAAATCCAAAAGTTGTAAAATTTTAATCAGAGAATTTTACTCGAAACTAGTACTCGTTATAGTCGACATCTAGACAATGTTTTTGTACTTTGACGATAGATGTCATTTTGTTTGCAATGGCAAATATTCAACCTTTTTGTCCACCCTCTACCTACATACGATTTAAAAAAAAAACAGTTTATGTTCGCCTAAGAAATTCGCAATCGTATCCCATAGTATGTACTAAACTAAGGGATAAATAAGTGAATGATCATTTGCAAATTGCACAGTAGCAGCGCAACAGGCGCTAAGCAATAAGTTGAAGGAACGAGGGACGCGTAATTACCACGTCCGATGCGCCTACACCTGCGAACTGCTATCAAACGCCATACTGTTTTTTTTTTCGACATAGTAAATTGTAATTTTGGGATGCCACTTTTTTGCATAACTAATATTGTGATGTGCCAGTACCGGTAACTGCTTATTAATATATTTAACAATTTATTGCACTCAAAAACAGATACAAGACAATTAAAAGAAGAAAAAGGAAAGGAAGGAAATGGCAGTCTTTTTATGTTTCTTTTAGTACCTAGGAGATCATTCGTACGAATGATGTAAAAGCTCAGCAGTGATTTTTCATAGATCGGCGTAATAGTTATTTTTTATTATGCTCTGAACTTGACAGATGATTGGCGCGTCACTATTTAACATTTGCAAATAAATGGACACCCCAAAATGTCAATCTTTAAAAAGAAAAAAAAATTTAGACAATTTTTTGACTGATGAGATTATAACGGAAACTAAAGAAATATGATTTTCACGGGAAAATAGGCAGCAAAGTGCGAATTCGCTGATTTTAATAATAAAAAAGAGTTTTCAATTGATTATTTTCGTGGCGACGTAGAACGACGAACGCGTTGATGTCTTTCCTTTGATAATAGTCTTCAAACTGATAACCTAAACAAAAAAATATAAAAGGTAAATAAATAATAATATTTCAAACTGATAGCTAATATTGTGATCTTCTAATTAATTCAGAAGAAAACTATACTAACTATAGCTACCCGGGCGTTCTTGACAACACACCACCATAATTTGCGTTTATTTGTCAGTCGTTCCTCTTTAATTTTTAAACTACAACTGTTATTTTTCTTGAATACACACCTACATTTATGATGAGTTAGGACACTTACTCCAAGAAAATATAGGCCCATTAACCTACTGGTAGCTGGCAATACTCCAAGTCGCGGCTGCTATATAAGCGTCTCCTGCACTATCTGATACGCCGGGCATTGCCAGTGTGCTTGTCAAGCGCCCTCTACAATTATTGCTAGAATTTCATAACTATACTCGGGCCCTGAGAAGTCCTTATTCAAGTCTACTGAAGCTTTTATGAGCGGTCCAATTCGCAAAACCTTGGTTTTTACCTACCTTAGATAAGTATGTTTTAATCTTACTTTTTTTTTTGTTAACGGTTCTTCCTAAGCGGATAAAGGCGTGATATGAAAGTTTGTTGTAATATTAAGTGGACCACTGTAATTGTAGTAAAAGCGCTGAAAGTAGATGCTACTGAGTCTTTACTACAGTTTGTCCTTTGTAACATCAGTGTGAAAATTGAACTGTGGCTTTAATTAATTAGTTAATGAATAAAGCTGTTAAATATAAATAATGTTAACAATATTGATAAATCCACGTAGAGAGATTACAACTAAACTTTTGATTCTTTAAAATCTTCAGTGTATGTTAGCACAATGTTTCTTTTCTTATCTGTTAGCCATACTCATAGTCATACATAAGTTAAAAATATGTAGGTGTTCAGGTACTTAAACCAAATTTAACTGGAATAGGGAAGTACGCCGATCACAGATAAAGCAAGTGTTCCAGTCCTTTGTACCTAGTCGCTTAATTATACGTTAGAGTTGTCACCCTAATAGAATTTAATTGTACCTCTCTATTCAAGCTCGACTTTCAATAGTTGTAATGCCGTATAACAGTAATGGCACAATTTATGCCATATCGTGTTTATACATAAACATGAGACTGGATTAATATTGGCAATAGAAATTTGATTAAATTTATGAAATGGACGAAACTACTTATTTATATGTAACACGATATGACAATAGCTCTACCTTCCGTTATATGTGCACTTACTCAACATCGGTCTCAGACTAGATGCCTTACTAATAAACTTGTAATACTTACCACATTCTATTAAGTATAAGTAGATAAAAACCAATTCATTTAACGCTTATGATGTACACAGTAGGTGGATCGTACACTTAACACACGACGGACCGCTAAAATATCGCAGCGTTCTATCAGATCCATGCTAGTAATATCGATCCCCATACTAACAGCGGTCGACGCAGCGTCGTCCGTCGAGTGCATTTTTCATATGGGGAGTGACGATTCTAGTATGGATCTGAGAGACCGCTGCGATATTTTAGCGGTCAGTCGTGCATTAAGTGTGCGATGCGCCGTAGAGAGACTTATCGAGAACCGTAGAAAACATTCAGTCGTGTCAAATTATATGGATTTTATCAAAACAAGTGAAGAATTTTGACAGTAAAGTGTAGTGAAAATCGAAGTCGCGGTGCGCGTCATCAGTGGGCATGTTTTTCGAAACAATGATTAATCTTGCTTGAATTGTAGATTGATAATTTATAAAAGGGTCCCACAATCAAACCGAGATACTCTGGATTCTAGAACGAAAATTTGCACCTCTGACTAGCCATCTTCTATCATATGGGACATCGAGTAAATAGTAGACCGCAGCAAATTCAATAAATCTGTCTCTATCAAATGATCGAAGCTACTGCAACTAAATTCAGATCAAAAAGTGCTGAGTTAGAACATCGATCACGTCGATTCGATTCCAATAGTGAGTTGTATGTTTAAAGCTAGCTAGACAGTGGAAGCTATTATTTTATTGAATGCTAACTATATAGTGACCATATAGGTAGGCAGCCAAAAGATTTTTCATCTATTCACACAGATAAATATGTTATGAAACAAAAATATATGAAAATAGTGTAAAGTAACTGCTTCAATGAGACGGTTTTAACGTATTTCTGGGATCGATAACGAATGCACAAATAGGTATAGCAATGGAAGAAGAAAAAATACCCAACGGTTGATTAAAAGAAATTAAGTATACATACATATACGCCTTTATCCCTTACGGGGTAGGCAAAGCGTTCACGGCAGTAAAAATACGGTCGCTATCGCCACGTCTGACAAATATAGAGGGCCGTTCGAGTGTATCAGTAGTATACACCGTGTCCTATATTATAGCTACCAGTAGGGTACCAGGGTCGGCAAGACCGCTTGAGTGCGTCCCGTTAATGCGCACACGGCGGGCTTGTTATTGACATTGTGCGGCGGCGGCGGCCCGCCGATGATACATTATTTTTATAACAATAAATCGCTGCAAGTAAAGCACCGGCCGCCTAGGTGGTCCGTGCGCAAGCGCAGCCCGCGTCCGGCGTCCTCCCGCCGCCGCCGCACTGCACGCGCACTCAAAGATACAAATTTACAACTCAAGATCATAATTAATCTACTCGCAAACGAGATTTCCCTAATAAACACCACCTCAAAAATAACCTATAGTAATTTATAAATAATCATCGTCTCGACTTTTTCAAATAAATTGCACAAAGCCTTTCCTATTATGGTTCTTACTGAAATATCTGTGAAGACCATTTTGATTACCTATGTTTATGTAGGCAGCACTGTAGGCTTCGGTTATTGAGGCAACCAAGACCAAAAAATAGTTGATTGAAGCATATTAAAATTAAATTTTTCCTCTTCATACTTTCGTGCCCGAAAGCATCTTCAATATCAACGTCCCTCTCCCCAATCTTTTTTTTTTAATTTTACGATCCCAAACGAACGAGTGGCCATTTTACTTCTATATCACAGAGATATCAGCCTTTCCAATAAATTATTTATTATTATCGAACGACAGATAGAGTGTATAAAAATAAATAATGCCACGAGACATGCAATCACACTAGGCGATGATAGCGATCGTAAAAATGAATAGTTCTTGACACTAGGCGTTTCAATTTGCTTTTTAATTAGAGGTAGAAAATGATGTTTTGCGTAAGAGCGGAGAGTCAAGTGGTTTACTAGAAATTGGAAAGAAATAGAAGGTAGCTAGGCTACCTATATGTTTTGCGTAAGTGTGGAGATTCAACCACAACTAAAAATAAATTTGCAAGCACAACAGATAGTTTTGTTTCATTGGGTCTCAAGCTTAGACAAAAAAAGAAAAATAATTCAGTTCTAGCAAAGAATATATTCACATCATTCATTGTGTTTCAGAATTGTCACGTCTTAGATTTCTGACACAATTTTTCCGTAACTCTTTGATAGAAAACTTGAGTCAATATTACATGAATTGCAAAACTTCATAAGACAGTGCCTTTCTAAGAAAAATGCCGTAGAATAATGTTTTCCATTTTATTAAGGCACTAACATTTGAAACGTGCTCTGCGTGAGGTGTCGATAATTACACATTCATGTGCATCTATAAACCATTATTGATACGAATAGGAGGATTATGAATCTGATTTGAAAGATAATCGCGGCGAGAACAAATTGGTTTTAATAGTTCCTATTTAAGTATGCGCATATAAAGCGGGTCGGAATTGAAACGCATTAGTAAATGACTCGCGACTTACACCGAAACTAAAGCTCTAAATTAATTTAAACTCGTCATTACAAGACGGCCTCTTCGCGACGCCGGCGCAGCTTTACGGTTACGAGCGGATCGAATTAAGTAAACTCTTCATACTGGAATAGATATCACCAGTTAATACGATTTTACCGTTAACTTAAAGATCTTTCACTCGATTAGTTTCCCCTAAACGAGCAACCTAATATTTTGTAGAAGTCCAAACCGAGATATGTAATTTGGGTATATTTATTACAAAACACATCATTTCCAAAGCTAATAACCCCGAGTACCTTCGTATTCTCTTAATCAAACGTCAGATTTAGTCATTTTTATTTTAATGATAGAGTTAAGCCTGCGTGATTAATTATAGTAGCGATACATGGTATTGGAATTAAAGGAGATTTGTGTGTGTGCGTGTGTGCGCTACTGCTGGGTCGTCGGCGCACGCGCAGCGCCGGCTGCTGCGCGCGGTCGGCGCGGTCGGCGGCGCGGCGCGGGCGTACGGGAGCGCTATCGGCCGCCCATCGCCGTGATTTACGGCAAGCCACGCACAGACACATCTCTACTTACCCGTAAAAATTGGAAACAAACAAATTAAAACGAATCAAAACGTGACTCTCTTTCTCTCTCTCGGCGACACTTTTCACGGCGATATACGATCAAATTGATAGGGTTGAAGCGGCGCGCCGTGTACTGAGTGATCATATCCGTTAGAGAATAAAAGTGTCATAAATCTTAGTGACGGGGCTGTCTTCAAAAATGAGAATCACCCAGGAAGATGTTTTGAAGTAAAATCACTATTCATTATTGGGTCATTGAGCGCGCTTACGGACCCCGACGCACCATTACTCGGGATGACGGCGCGCGTGCCCGCAAGACCTCGCCACCAGCTTGACCTGACCCGCCGCGCCCCGCGCGCATCCTGTCCACAAGCCACCATGGAAGGATCTTCAGACTTCACGGCAGGTCACACTCCAGTGGAACCGTTACGCGCGCCGTCGCCTTTAAATAGGAAACGACACGTTTATCCAATTAGAAATTCACCATATCTTTGTGATAGTTGAAGAGGAAATTTGAGCAATCAACTTGCAGAGCGCCTCGGCGTTCCTATCACAGTTTATTCAATTGAGCTCGTAATGAAGTTATGTGAGCTATGTACGGCATGAAATAAGCGCTGTGTTTAGCCTCACCGAATATTATTACTGATGGATCTATCTATAATCATTATAAAAACATTTTTCGATAATATAAAACGCATTGTGCATCACATGTGATAAACGCATCCATAATTGCACAACTTTCTGTCTTAATTATAACTACACAATTTCTATTCTCACTAGCTCTTTCTTGCAGATCAAAAGATATGCAAAAGTAGTGACCGCTCGCGAAAGAGTTATGGTCCAGCAATAAGATAAGTATGACCTCAATCCGGAATGAACTGACCAGTTTGAAATATAGCTGGCATTCTAAATAATCGGCAAAATTTACTAGTCGGAGTGTACAAAAGCATGAACCGAGAACAAGTTGTTATTACAAGGTGTTGAACCTGGCTCGCTGATTTATCGTCGAACGGCATTAGCAATGATCAATGTTGTATTGAGGTGTCCCTTTATTGCGTGCATTTTATCACCGATACTAAATAAGCATAGCCCGGATAAATTCAATTTATTCTGGAATATACGAGCAGAACTCGGAAAGATCAAACTTTTATTAAATAAAGTAAGAAATAGTCGGTGAGGTGACCGTCTCAAATAGCGTTAATAGAGGAACAGGAGGTCTGTCGTAAATCTCACCAAAATAGAAGCATTTTGTCATCGGTCCTACTATTTGTTCTCGGTGTTTATCGGCTGTCCAGCGGAGGTCACGACGACCGGGAGGAATTATTGTTAGTGAGTTTAAAGAGCGTGTCGAATCGAGAGCCACCAGTAGAAGTGCAGCCGAAATCAGATATACTGACGTGATTTACACCTTTTTGAAAAAATCATGAAGTATAGGACAAACAAAAGTGGGCTTGCGAAATAAGTTCATGAAATACCAAGGAAAAACTTTTGTCCAAAAACATCCTTCGAAAGAGTGAAATAGGCGCTCTTATAGCAACAGTTCGTGTATGATTTTAAATGGATGTCCAATCCTTGTTTAAAAAACAATTTTAGTTGTTTTAAATTTTCGAAGATACATTGTACATCGAGAGTAGAGTGGCGCGTGTCCAACAGTAGAGACGCGTGGCTGTGGCGCAAGCATATACTTA
This sequence comes from Keiferia lycopersicella, assembly GCA_029255805.1. Lineage (NCBI taxonomy): Eukaryota > Metazoa > Arthropoda > Insecta > Lepidoptera > Gelechiidae > Keiferia > Keiferia lycopersicella. Next base: position 7,327,068 of record JARACZ010000009.1, on the reverse strand, counting down.
GATAGGTAGGTATTTAGACACTAGTCTCAGAGTATGAAGCGGAGAAATTAATGGACTAGCCGTATGGAAAAAAGATGTCAGACCAGTAGTGGTTTAAACCCTTACTATTGCATAATAATGCTGACTGGTCTCTGCCTATAGGAGTTATTATAACCTACCTATACTTTAGATCCTAGTGAATGTAAATTCACCAGAACTTTAACAAACAAGACTCCTACCCCGAGAAAAAATTACTGATGAAAAATGTTTTGCCTCGCTATCAAAAGAAAGATCTAGGCAGGTTGCCGACTCCTATCTGATCAAATAAGTGAATTATATATCAAACGAATAATACATACATACACAAATCACGCCTTTATCCCTTCCGAGGTAGGCAGAGCGTTAACAATCGTAAAATTACGGTTGTTATCGCCACGTCTGACAATAATTGAGGGCCCTTTTAGATGATACATGTATCACTGTAGTGACAGGTTGTCAGCCTGTCGCCTAAAATTGTAATACACATGAAACCCTCGAGTCCCTTAGTTGCCTTTTACAACACCCACGGGAAGAAATGGGGTGATGCTATTCTAAGCCGGCATCACACGGCAACGAATAATATCTGTATATTACTACATAACATACGGACTTTTCTTCCCAAATAGCAAGAGTTTTACCCAAAGTAACTGGTCAACACCTAAACTGAGTAGTGACCCATTCATAAGTTGTTTCAACAGATAATAATCGGTGGAACATCTTGTCTTGTGCGGAATGTTAATACCCGCAATAACTGAGACAGATTGTGCCAATCCGGCTGGCTGGATCCGGAGCATCATGCAGACCACTCCAAATTAATATATCCTGGCGCGCGCCGTGATTCCTAATATTATATTTAGACGTGACACGCGCTCGTTTGTATCAATTGCGCCCGTCTGCCCGGCTGATATACGGCCAACACTACTTTAGAACAATGATGCCACAAATTGCGTGATTACTCGCTCCTCACCCCGCCCCGCGACCCCGCGACTTCTGCTCATCTAATTGACAAATTACTGCAGTGATATGATACGCTCTTATGCGCATAATCAATCGACCGTGCAACCCAAACCCATGCTCAATCTTCTATCTTAAAAATACATTTTTCTCCTCGATAACACGGAATAGTCGAGTAATCACACCCAGGCCTATAAAAATCTAATCCGGTGACTGAGCAGCATCATTTACGTAGAAATTGATGAAGTAACGGAAGGCAACCAGATAAATGAGCGCACAAAATGATCCTCGTGTCGGGGACAAGCGATTACAATGCTCATTAATAACTTCTTGTGCGGCGCCGCTAGTCTCACCAATACAAATCAGTCTAATGAGCGGATCCCATGAAAGCCTTTTAATTTCCCATTTCGTGCGGCCACCTCAGATATCGGCTGACTGGTATTAATATAAGGGCTTGCCGGTGGCGGGCGGCTGGCGGCGGCAGGCGGCGGCAGGCGGCGCGGGCGCTGCCGCGGTCGACAGCGACGATTACACGCGCCCGAGTATCGCGGACGCTCTCCGCGACTTATCTCGCGCTATTAATTACGCCGCGATATGCGCCGGACAAGTTTTAATGCAACCGCTTCATTTGTTGGTGCACTAAGAGTGCCATATCGGGGACGCTACAAAATGATAACTTTGTGCGCGCGACAGCCGGCCCAGCGCCGCCCCGCGCTGCGTGACGGACGACACGTTGGGTTTGGACACACAACTTATAGCCTATCTGGCTCACCGTGTAGATGACTGATAGCTTCCCTGCTCGCATAAAACGTGGTCATTACACTTCACACTGATAGTCATCTGGTGCTAAATCAGTTAGTGGCGTTTCACAAGCGGTGGCTGCCCAGTAGTAGATGTCTGATGCAATTACGGTTCCTATTCATAAAAGAAATCGGCTTGAGATCGGGCGAAGCCGCGGGCAGGCCAGCAAGCGGCTAATAACACCCCTCTAGGAATATTGACTGCTGTTACAAATTGAACGGAACTAGTATCGTGCTCTATTTAAATTGCTATTTATTTCATAGCTGTTTATTGCACGCAACGTTCTGACATTCGGTGTATAAATTCCCAGTTTCATTATGTTGTTCGTAAAATAAGTCATCGGCGAATAAATGTTAAGCTAGTTTAAATTCGCTGTAAACAAGATTGTAGACCTTAAGACGAACTGTAGTAATGCTGACTCTAAAAAGGTTTCATAAATACTTCAAATTATGTGTTCCACATTAGAGATGATTCTTACGGTGCGTCGCATCCCCGTCACATAATAGTGGCAGCCAAGAGCTAACGCATGCTCGATCTATCAGGTATTCAGTCCGATCCGTTCTTCCCAGCACAACTCCAAAGCCTAGTGCTGGTTGTTCAAATAACCATAGAAATATTTCCGGGTGAGCCCTAGCTCCCCACCAAGCCGTTCGGCGTAGTTGTGATGGCCCCAAGGCCGTAACGAACCCGCAACACAAAAAAAACTACGCAACGACTCTCTTTTCGTGACACCGAGTCATCAACCCTATAAACCCTAGTGTTAGCAACTGGCAACGACTGACTGGGAAATTAGGCAATGAATACCAATCCCAGAAAGGTTGTAAACGCTACAGAAAAATCTGTCGCGCAACATCCGCGCTACTGAGTTGTAACGCACCCTGTGAACCAGCCATTATACTTGCGTGACGTTGCGTCTGATACGACCATCAGTCAACTACTTTATGGAGTAACTTGTCCACTAGTGGTCGACTCAAGGCCCGTTGCAAACCTCCGTAGGCCTCACAACTCACTTCAGCTGTTGTCGAAACCAGTCACGGAATAATAATGGTTTCACTGCGAACCTGCCAACGTGTCTTTCAAGATCAACCCCTATAATTAATATCAATAACGAGCGATTATCTAAAGATAGAATGGATATACATATTCTAATTAACTTATCTTATCTGAACAGAAGAGTAGAACTTTGCTCTAGGTAAAAGCATGATAAATGATTGTGAAATAATTTTTAAGAAGCACATATTCTATCAACAGACATTAGGCAAAATTGTATTTTTGATTTGTCATATCAAACAAAGTTTATGACCAAGAACCAGCCCAAGTGAAGTTTTATTTTTCAATTTATCTTGGAAATTCTTACAGAACCATGCTTTGATTTTTGTGACGTAAAATATTTTCTAAAGAAATGTTTCCAAAATCAACAGCCTCCTTGCAACGTTAGAAACTCTAACTAGGATAGATATAACGAATACTCTAATTATATCTGATCAATATAAATATATGATTTCGTTTTATTTCAATTAAGTACTAATCTGGTAAAACGAGTGCCAATAAATCAATTATAACAAGCCCGTATCGGAATGGAGCTGCACAATGAACGGGTTGTTGCAGCGCGCTCTAAAAATAATTATAATTATTACTTGAAATACCGATTAAAAAACTGCTTCACTTCTTGTTTTAACGTAATCTTTGGCAACGAATTACGTTTTATTCGGTCACATACTCGGAAAAATACATCGAATATTCGGTATAACCGTGTGATGCCGGCCTAGAATAGCATCACCCCACTTTCTTCCCGCGGGTGTCGTAAGAGGCAACTAAGGGACTCGAGAGTATTGGTGTTTTGCAATTTTCAGGCGACAGGCTGACAACCTGTCACTATAGTGATACACATGTTTTCTAAGACAACCTTGGGAAAAAATCCTCAAAAATGACAAATGTGGCGATATTGACCGTATTCTTACGGCCGTTAACGCTCTGCCTACCTCGCAAGGGATAAAGGCGTGATATATGAATGTATGTATGTATGAAATACCGATACGGATCTACGGATATCGGACTAAGATCTGAAAAGTATTGGAAAGTTGATTTTTACTCGATACCAACTTTTACATTTCAAAAGCGGTAATTTTCAAATAATCGGCGAAACCTGCAAATAGTTTGGTCTTGATCTATTTTTATTATAAATATTACTTTATTTTGATTAAAAAATCAAAATAAAGTAATTTCTTAGACAGTATTTTCAGAACAGAACGTAAAATAGCACTACTCCCTCTGATGTAAATTTGAGGAATTTACTTAGAGCTGTCATCAGAAAGTGTCCCATTGAGATATAGCCGTTATACTTTTATCGTGCCTATTTTGGTCCAAATAGATTTGTGAGTAGACTAAACAATTTAATGTAAAATTTCAGAGGGTAAAAAAATAAGCGTCAGTTTGAAATATATATGATACGGAGTAATTATTTTCTTAAACCAGATATTTAAAATACATTTTGAAATAAATAAGTAGAGTGCAGGAACATCATATTTTGGAGCGCTATAGAATTTCTCTAATAAACAAAATGCTTATCTAGCTGATATGATTTATTTTATTGCCCGCAACAACTATTCTAGATTTAGCTCGCCTATAAACATTGCAGGGACTTGGCAAATGGAAACTTAATTGTACCGTCGTCTGTTTTAACCACTATTACAACCGAAGTTTCAGACAGATGACAAAATATGAGTACCTATTCTAGAAGTCTAACCAGCAGGGGGATAAACGCGCGAATACTAGAGCGAATCGTAAGTTTAATTTGTATTTTCACAAAGGTCTAGAGTGAATAGGCATCTTCTGGGCAAGCTCGCTCCACCGTAGATCCCATCTCAGCTCTAGGGTAAGATTGGGGTCAAGAGTAAGCCCATCATAGATAAAAAAAAAGGTAATTAAATTGAAAAAAAACTTTATATATACCAAAGTCAGCTAAACTAAACCGATAACTTGACGACCGATGTGGCGCAGTGGTAGTGCGACTGCCTTTGACGCAGAAGGTTCCGGGTTCGATTCTCGGTGGGTCACTCACAAAGTTGATATTTGTCTCTTTGTGAATTTGTTCCCAGTCTGGTTAGGACATTGCGGGCTGAACCACCCGATTGTCCGTAAGTAAGATGGTTCCGTGTTTCGGATGGCACGTTAAGCCGTAGGTCCCGGTTGCTGTCTATGATCACTTAGATGGCAGTCGTTATACAACCATGTCAGAAGCCTGCTACTTGTAGAAGGCGGTTGAAAAACTCTGACACTAGGGTTCATCGGGTCGTTGGACGACTCGGTGTCCCACACGAAAAGAAGAAGCTAAACTAAAGAAATATAGTCAAACAATAACATATCCATTACATACGTAAATGATTATGAAAATTTTATTTTTAAAAATATATGACGTGGGAGCACCAATTTCCATTTGTACTTTTTTAAAATTTTCAATGGAAAACACCCACAAATTTATGATCTAACAATAAAATTGTTTAAAGAATTTAATTTTACCCGTGTAAAAGATTATAAAGAATAACGTGCCTAATTGGAAAGATTCTGAGAAAATAAGAAAATTTTCTTTATTTAGACCGTCCTACTGACTCTTTGATCATAGAGATTCATCCGCCTACAATCCTATCTTCATACATACATACATTTATCACGCCATTATTCCTTGCGGGGTAGGCAAAACGTTAATGACCGTAAAAATACGGTTTCTATCGCTACGTCTTGACAAATATTGAGGGACTTTTCAGATGATTCGTGCATCACTGTAGAGACAGGTTATCAGCCTGTCGCCTAAAATTGCAATGCACTTGAAACCCTCTCGAGTCCCTCAGTCGCCTCTTACGACACCCTAAGGAAATGGAGTGATGCTATTCTAAGCCGGCATCACAATTTCCATCTCTTGGTTGGCAATGGTTTTTTACATTTCATACAAGATCAAGACTTAGACATTTGCAGTGACCTTTACTAGCGGTAGGATGCTGAAACTCTGACTCGACCAGTTCATCTAGTTGTTGGACGACTAGATATCCCACACGAATAGAAGTGGAAATGTGAAATGGGAGCAAGAATATGATAGGTAATGAATTTGACACATAGTCAAATAATGACAGCAGTCGGCAATTACTGGCCACAGTGAATACAGGGACAATAAGGATCGATCTCCAGAAAGATATTGACAAATGTCAGGCAGTACTAATGAAATCTCAAAATCGCACTCAATATCGATCTCAGAGTAAAGTGCGGTTTAATAATACGGGCCTTAATAGACACTATGAATGGATACTTCAGTGTCTAACTTGCTTACATGTCTAACATGCTTAACATGGTACCTATGCTGTCTAACATGCTTAACATGGTACCTATGCTTCAAAAACATGTTTAAATTCTGCTGCCGATATATCTGTAAAAGCGAGTTCCAACTTCTACCAAAAACAGAGTATAAATCACTGATACTATCTTAGGCTATTAGAGGCGCGTGATGAGTAGTGAGGCTGTTATCTGCCTCGTGTGACGGACGGCAGACGACGGTAGATGGTAGACGGTGGTGACGGTAACCCGAGAGGTGCCTACCTACCGTTGCCATAAATCAGCTGATAACGCCAGGTGTTATGGAGACGAAGAGGTCAATAGGCGTGAGTTTTGAAATATGAAAATATTGATAAAAAATGTTTACAGAAACTGGTAGGTACCTACCCTACTTTATTACAAATTACTATATTTCTGAAAATCCTTTTTATTCTGAGATTAAGGCGCATCGCACACTTAACGCACGACGGACCGCTAAAATATCGCAGCGTCAGATCCATGCTAGAAATGTCAATCCCCATACTAAAACCGCTCAACCGCTGTCGACGCAGTGCTATCGCAGCGTTGTCCGTCGAGTGCGATTTTAGTATGGGGAGTGACGTTTCTATTATGGATCTGACAGACCGCTGCGATATTTTAGCGGACCGTCGTGCGTTAAGTGTGCGATCCACCAAACGGATTGAACAACACACAAAACTCGGGTTTCCATTCAGTATTGCTCCAAATCATCTATTGTAAAGCCACTAATACCTATTTAAAAATTAAGTAATATGACGTATCTGTTATCGCCGACACCTCCATCTACCCCAAATAAAGAGATAATTTAATTCCCCTGTGCTTACTATCAGAATTATGCACTAATCACTGAAATGAAAAAATAAAACACAAACGCTTTAATGAAATACCAACAAATGGCTTTGGCCTAAATATCCTTTGGCTGACTTATATTATATTTCTAACCTGACATTTCCTGTGTAAATGCTACAACGATAACTTTGACATTAAATAAGACACGCACGACCCTTCTGGGTGACTGGCGCCTTAACAAATTGCCCTGAAAGATACACCTACGCAAGAAAATGTAAAATTGGCATACTTTGTAATTGATTTTGTCTGAAAAATAACTTGTTAAGGCACAGGCAAGCAATTTGATCCGTTGTTAAAGAAAGAAGAAAGAAAGAAAGAAAATAAATTTATTTCGGTTAACACAACACAACAACAAAGGAAAAAAATTAAAACAATTAATTATACTAAGAACATGTTATGGACCAAAAATGGACCTCACTCAGCGCAGGTATTGTTGTGATATGGTATGGTACCCGTAGGATATTTTTGTAAATTGGCTGGTTTGGACAGTGATAAGTGGGCTTACTATAGACTGAAACGAACATGAGACGCCGCAGCACAAGACAGCAACGCAGAATTTAGTGTTAATTAAACGCGTCACTGATGCCAACATTGACACGTCGATAAGTTTGAGCACTCCGCCAATTACTTTCGGCGTTTACTGAGAGACTGACGGGACATAAACTTATTTAGGTACAGTACCTACCCAGTGTAAAAAAATATCTCTTTCATTCATTGACACAGTGACAGAAATAGCCGAACTATCTCAATCTACATTCCGTAAAAGGACAATTAGCGTGTCAGCTGTTCGGGCGAGACGGCTCGGAATGCTGCGCACACGCAGACGCCTGATTGTTTTACTAATCTACACCTGTGGTCTAGATGAAACCAGATATGCCTTCAATGTGCTTTTTAAGAACTTCATTACTTCACCGAATGAATGGCGTAATGCTGTAAATACCTACCTAGATATCCCAAAAAGACAAGCGAAATAACATGGGTATGAGGCCCACTATAGATTTATACGTACTCTAAGAAATTCTGTCAATTTAAATACGTATTCTAGTTAGTCTGTCAAAAAGGTCACAGAGATTCTATACAAAATAAAATAAAGTAATCATGTTCCCAACAAATGGCTAGCCTAGGAATTGTAAAAGAGCATGATCGTTTAAAGTTAACTTTATTTAAAATGGTACATTGTGTGACAACTGTCGCGACACAACTCGCGCTGTTATCTATACCGAACAAACCCGTTCAAGGAAATTACTATTGCAAAACTTCTCACTCGATTCTGAAATGTAATGTACTTCATCTTGGAGAACTCTCTACTTCTCTGGCGGATCTCACACTTGACGCTCGACGGAGCGCTAAAATATCGTAGCGGTCTGTCAGATCTATACTAGAAACGTCACTCCTCATATTAAAACCGCACTCGACGGACGGCACTGCGATAGCGCTGCGTCGACAGCGGTTGAGCGGTTTTAGTATGGGGATTGACATTTCTAGTATGGATCTGACATACCGCTGCGATGTTTTAGCGTTCCATCTTGCGTCAAGTGTGCGATCCGCCTCAAGTATTCGTCTCGTGTTCCTGTAGTAGGCACGATATTCACAGCAAAATACCCTAGCGGTCACCACTCAGCTCGCTCTCACTTAACGTCATAAATAACTTTGTCAATCTGCTAACTTAATAGCATAATTTAACCGTCGCAGGACAACATAACGAGCAATGCAGATAATAAACCAGAAAAGCCATGAGGTGATAATAGGTGTCCGTAAATAATGATTCCTGATTGCCGACGCCCGATCCGATCCGCGGGTCGAGGGAACTGCAATTCGCTGGAGTAAGCTTCCTGCTCCATTGCATAAAAACCGTCTTCTTTTCTGCTAGAAAAAAGCTTTTCGATAGGTTCGCTTCTTTAACTCCAAGGCCAAACCTAAGAGCCAGATAAGCCTCTCTCTCTCTTCTCGTGTAGGAGACAAGGTTGTTCAACGAGCCGAGTGTTAGAATTTCACCCAAAATGAAACCCATAATAAGCTTATAGGATGGCGCTATTTGCGGTCACATAGGCAACCCACTGTACCTACAGACAGGTTGTCAGTATGGCTTGTAATCCCACGATTTTTATAATAATTATTCATAAGCACAATAATTTTAAGTCAACTACATGTAATCAACCAGCTCTACCATTATTTTAGAGTCATAGAATAGCCGAAGCCGGTAGCGAGCAACTTATGACCCCGAGCGCTCGTGTCGATGCTCAGAATGCAATCGAGTCTAATTAGCGCTGAGACTCGGACATGCGCCTGCCCACCGAGGATGTTTCGATTACTCGCCCGAGACTCGCCCGGTAAGGAGAAACAATCACATCTCTTACAAGGAATAACAGAGATTACCTCCGCATTTACAGAGTTTCCAGATTGTTCTAGTTCATGGCAGCAAAATGGGATATGTTAGCGATTTTACAATAACAGTAAAAACAGAATCAGTGGCCATTAGCCGGGGTAAATCGTCATGTGTATCGCAAGGTGTGCCGTTATTCAAATGCATTGCCGTGTCAGAGATTCAATGCTGCAATGGTCCTAATTCTGCGGGACGTTTTCCAAGCAGATTATTTGCTCTTCCCGTCACTATTCCAGTACAAGATGCAAGAACTACGGAAAGAAATCTAAAGCGACACTATAGGATCAAAATTCATTGCAGGTGAATGACTGCTAAAGATACTTATATGAGTATAGCTTCCTGTCTTTCGGAATTTCATACCCAAAACAGAGAACGACTAGAGCTGATCCGTTTCAAAAAAAGCTAAACTAAAGAAGAATAAATGCTTAGAAACTGATCTGCGGCATCGATGCCAATGCTGCAATGTCTAGCAGCGCGGTACTGGACTGTAGGATCGTCTGTGAGGACGGCCACGAGGCGACATCTCAGTACACCACTGCACGGCTACTGTGTCGATATGCTGCTAGATAGCCTCTCTCACCGCACCATTTATTCATGGTGCAATAAATTCAAATTACGGGATTAACAATAGTACGGATAGCATCTCTCCGAGCTACCGATATACTACGCGTCGCGCTATCGACGCGTGCTCGGTTTCGCTCCCGAGTTTATAAACATTGACCACGAGCCGAAGCAATTAGAGGTATGTTTGTAATATCAATCTAGCGCTAGAGTACGACTGTAGCTTTCGGTTTATTAACGCACCATTAAAATATTATAACCGCGTATAACATAACAACGGCCATAAATAATCGTTATTCCTTCGTTATAGCTCGACTGGTGTGAAATTGGATCTAATTTGAATGTGGGATCCACACAAAAACATTGCTATCAATAAACGTCTGGGCTAACGCGGCGCGGGCATGTCTTGGCGGCTCATGAGGCTAGCAGCGGCCGCGGTCCCGCGACGTGGACGCGATATAGCGCAATGAAACCCTACACCGCGGCGAATCGAACGCTGTCCTGTCGCGTTTGAAATTTCTGCAATATTTTGCCCTTTTCACGGAGATATCCCCCGGCCGTGTCTAACCGCCGGACATGAAACACAATATCAGTCCCATAAATTATACGCACAAGTCCGACGAAGGGCAGATTGTTTGGACATCGGTTGGGAGATCGAGATAGTTACACACGTTTTGACAACATACAGGATGTAGATGGCAAGCCCTAAAAATGTATGACGTTATGCCGACGTATTTACTATAAATTAAAAAAAAAAAAAGTTCTGTTCCCAGAGATTTTTCGTATTTCGGAGGAGCAGTTTCATGAGCTGAAGCATGTTCTATAGTTTGAACCCTACACTCCTACTTTCTTCTACATCCGGGCCGCGTAAATACAAACCCGACTACAACACAGACATCCACACTCTGTGTTGTAGTCTGGTTGTTACAGAGTTCCGACGTACAAACCCGACTACAACACAGAGCACTCATACTAGCCTCTTCGCAATTACACTAGTTTTGAAATGCCCTGTATCGGTTCTGGCATATCGCCGGCCCCTGCCGGGGCACGCTCGCTCCGCTCGCTCAGCTCGTGCGTTGTGGACGCAGTTCTAAACTAACCTAACCTACCCTGACGTTGACGCCAGGTTAGGATAGGTTGTGCCTAACAAACCTATGTTTGAGCTTGAGTGGCTTTTGTATTTATCATTAACCATTAAAAACCAATTAAAATCATTGATTGATTGATTAATCATTAAAAGTATCATTAATTATTTCATTAATTATTCATTATGATTGGTTATTCATAACTAAAATATCATTAAACTTTAATTTATTTAGGTAATACTTCACTACACAGACAGGGGACTAACGCATCCGGGCCCTAAAACAGCTAATTGAAAATCGTTTCAGTTGGATGTCGATTGGATTTCAGTTGAAGGATTTTAGTAGTTTCGTTGTTTGCTAACAGTTTGAAGTATAGAAAATCACAATTGCAATGGAATGACAGTTGAGTTTCGATGGCGTTACAATGACAAAAAAATAGCAGACTTGGGGCCCTGGTATACTTAGTGTTAGTATGGAAGGGAACGTGACGATCCGGTAATTACCGGCGCGACATTCCTGCGGCCACTTCGTGCTCCCGTTTACCTAAATAGATTCAAATGAATGCGTGCGATTAGCGTGAGCCGGTCGCCGGTCACGCCGTTCCTACACCGGCCGGCACTCAGGGCACTCCGGCGCATCAACACCGCAAGTAATATTTATATACTCTATGACCGCACCAAAGAGCTTTCATATTCAGGTGTGTATATGAATTTGTAAAGGATAATGCAACTATTATACCTTTAGGAGGAGTGATGGATGATGTAGGCCGAGTGACGACGGAGGAGAGAATAGGGTAGCTAGCCGCCTGGTCGGGTATTGTGACCAGGAGACCGACTGGGCCAACCGGTCATATTTGGAGGTTTTGTATATGGCGATTGGCGAAAACACTTCGATATCGCGTTTCAGGACTTATATGTGGAGCGCATGCGCACCGCAACATACCTAATACTAATCATTAAAGAGTTCGCCCCCAGTCGTACCAGAGGATAGCCACTCATATGATCTCACTTTTACTAAACCCAGAAAGGTTAAACTGTTGGTAACCGAGTCACCACGGCAATACCTAATAGATATGTAAAAAGTATCTTTTATAAGACTCCACTGGTCATCAATCAATCTGGCTGGAGTCGGCTTTGCGTAGCGAGTTGCGACACCGCGCCGGGCCGGTCACCCATCCATCAACCACTGTCAATCCACGCCACCAGCCAACAAGTCTATCCATAACTTTACATTATACTGGGTGTTAAGGAATCTCCACTTATCCCGTTAAAAGTAACTACTTTTGTTTTAAAATATGGGTCTTGAAAATTTCGTATTCTTACAAATTATCCCCAGGCCAGGAGCTTAATTTCGGAATACTATTGGGATTTTTCGCAGTGATGCATTATGTGCTTACTTATTCAAAATGGCTGCATCTATATCATCATCAGAACAGAACGTGTACATAACTAATGTAAAAGTTAAAATAACCAAAAAGGCGAGAAACACACTTGACGCACGATGGAGCGCAAATATATTGTAGCAGTCTTTCAAATCCATACTAGAAATGTCAATCCCCATACTAAAGCCGCTCAACCACTGTTGGCACAAGGCGCAGCAGGCACATATTATGTAGATTGCTATACAATTTGAATATTATGTCATAATACTCAATTTGTGTATGTTATTCCTAAACAGAAAATTTGATATCATAGCTTTAAATTTTTGTTATTTATGTAGCACACTTTAGTCCCTTAGGAATGTTTTGCTAAATAGCTAATGAAGCTGTTTTTTCAACGTCCACTACTGGCCTTCCGCCAACCATAATATTATGTTGTTTGTCTGTTTGAAACGGCAGTGGTCCACTTATAACATCGGTACTAGTAGTTTTAAAATATTGGGATTTTAAAACACTCACAGGGCTATATTATTTTCATACATTAAAATTAAAATGTAATAAAGAAATTGTTTTACACCCAGGTGTGCCGCACCAAAAAACACACAGCTAAATGATTTTGCATCCAGGTACCTCCATTTACCGTGTGTTGCCGGCTTAGAATAGCATCACCCCATTTCTTCGAACGGGTGTAGTAAGAGACTACAAAGGGCTTCATGTGTATTGCAACTTTGGGCGACAGGCTGACAACCTGTCGCTTCGATGATACACGAATCATCCGAAACGACCATCAAACCTTTGTCAGACTTGGCGATAACGACTGTAATTTTATGGTCGTTAACGCTCTGCCTATCCCGCTTGGAATATAGGCGTGATGTGTGTGTGTGTGTGTGTGTGTGTGTTAGAGTGTGTGTGTATGTGTGTGTGTGTGTGTGTGTGTGTGTGTGTGTGTGTGTGTGTGCGTGTGCGTGTGTGTGTGTGTGTGTGTGTGTTTACTGATATTATAAACCCGGGTAGCTTTTGCTTCCGCATCCGCAAACAAATATTGGAAACGTAATAAGTAGGTAGCTAAATTGAAATGAAGGGATCAGGTTCAGATTCAACACAATATGCGCCTTTGGAGTTTTTACCTCGCCTCGTGTTGTTGTTGTATCAAATATTCGCTAATAAGGGAAATCCCTTCAAATACAACTTAATTGACGTTCAAAATTCGACGCCCACAGAAAGATCAGAGACGAACATAATAACCTTTCAGAGGGTGCAAATCTTCCGCCCCCGTGCCGAAAATCTTTTAAACATTATATCGCACCCACAGGAGACCGCATTTCGGCACGTTAAGAAAGCAGTTCTAGATTGTAAGTGGGTGGCACGAAATTTTCCTTTCGTTTAATGGTCCAAGTCCTCTCTCTCTCTCTAGCTCTTCGTGTGGGACACCGAGTCGTCCAATGACCCAATGAACTCTAGTGTCAGAATTTTTTAACCGCCTTTTACAAGTGACAGGCTTCGGATATGGTTGTGTCACGAATGTCACGATCGCCGTCTAAGCATCATCTTTCTTACGGACAATTGGGTGGTTCAATCCGCAAAGTCCTACCTAACCAGATTGGAAACAAATTCACAAAGAGATAAATATCAACTTTGTGAGTGACCCATCGAGAATCGAACCCGGAACCTTCTGTGTCTAACCACTACTCTACCATTACGCCACGTCGGTCGTCGTCATCTAAGAACTTAGAGCAGACCATTTTACCTCATTAATTCTTGTTCATTTAGACTCGCTTCCGCAAGTTTTTTGTATAAAACTCAGAAAGCCCTGCCACGACACGACAGCAAGCAAGGTGCATTTCCAGTAATGTTTACTAGAGGCGGATGACGATAGTTGTTTCGTGACTTTTATACACAGAACACATAGAACAGAGTAAGACACAGAACTCCTGAAAGGTCAAAATAGGACAAACGTTTACAACTAGTCTTATGATCCATAAACGTAATATTATGATGAAAAAATGGTAGACAAAGAAGCCGCTGCCGACAATGTGGCACTGCTGGCTGGATTAAATAGTCCATTAAAATGTATAAAAGTCGTGCGTTTAACATGAATAATTGTGTTCGCGAGTAATTGTGCACAGTATGGCGGGAGAACTCTTCTACCATGCGCTAAGAATGTATACCACTACCAAACAATACTAACTGTAGCTACTGCGCTGACAACCAATGTGGCGCAATGGTAGTGCGACTGCCTTTGACGCAGATTAACTAACCTAACCTAACCTACATATAATTTTCCTGAGGTGTAGGGAAGAAAGCGGAGCTGGAAAATCTTGTGAAGATGATTTGCAATAGTGTGGTGCTTTAGACATTCATGACGTCCCCAAGTTGTTCCATAGTCACTAAAACAGAACTTAGGGAAGGCATCCTGGAGAAATTATGTCAATTGAAGATCTTAACGTACAAAAAAATCTACGCATTCATGCATATTGCGTGATACATGAAATATGTTAATTTATTTTTTATCTTTGTTTAGAGTGCAGTGGAACTATCAGCGACGGAGGGTCGTCGGATCTGCGCCGGCGCACCGCTCGGCCGCTCGCCGGCCGGTGGTCGGCGCTGCGAGCGATTTATGCACCGACCACGATAATGGCCATATTAATGGAAATTGACACCGAGCCCCATCGCCTCGCCCGTGGGAGAGACCTCACCAACGCCACTTAAGGAAATATAATATTAACTGCGCAATCATGATATAATAATCTCATCCTCGCACGTTGAAAACGACCTGTCTTTGCCTCGATCAAAAGGCTAAGTGACAATAATGAATGCGGCGATGGCGTGAGCTTTCGATTACATATCATGTAAAAGTTTTACGCGTTTTGCTTTTGTAACCAAATAGGTAACCTACTTGGCAATCGATAAGCCTGAAGCGTTACAGGGAGGACTTTATAGTCTACAAACTACCTGAATTCTTCATCTAAACGTTGTAGAGCAGGTTTTGTTCGACAATCTCAAATAATTGTATATTCCTGTACAACGTAGAATGTGTTTGCTGTTATAGGGATCATTACAGTGTTTTGAGTTACTGCAGTGTCTTGGACTACGGATGGATAGCCCAACTGTCTCCCTTGCATTATTTATTGGCATATAATGGCTTCTAATGGGAGGCTATTGAATCTGCCACCTGGATCTCTTTTATTTTCCCTGGGCCCGCCAGGGCGGGGTCGGGCCGCTCTCGATGCATGTGAAATGTGAATATTCATACGGCGAGTTTCGACTCGGCCGGTGATTTAATTGATACCTGGTCAGACAACCGCACGTATGGACAAAACGTAATTGCTCGTTAAGCCTCGATTCTCGATTGTTTCTTGTTTATGAAAATAAAAGATCCGCGGACGCTGTGAGAATTTTAAAAGAACCCTAACAACCGATCATGCAAATAGTGGTTATTATTATAAAACAAATTGTTGTAAATCACAACACGTTGCATATTCATACTTCGTAATGAAATTTCAATAAAATCACTGGCGCTCGTAGCGTCCAAACAAATAATTCTCTTTCTGCATGAAGCTGACACGACAGATGATGATATCAACTGCGAGGGTGAGCAACAAATAAGCGCATATTCGAATTTATTTAGACCTCTCGTCGATAACACTTGCAGTGTTCGGTTTCTTTTATTTGCAGAACAAGACGGACACAAGTGAAATTTATTGATACTGTGCTCGATAACCAGTAGACGCGTCCCACGCGCGACGGCGCGCGCGCAGCCTCCGACACGACAATGACGGCGCGCGCGCGCCACTCACCAAACAAACACTGCACAAATACAGCACCCTTCGGAAGGAAATAGCGTCGTGGCCGCATGCTAAATACACTCCATAAATAGCGGAGGTTATGGTGCCGTAAAAACACAGTCAAGCTGTGCAGACAGCGTCCGCGCCTATAAAGAACAGCCGTCATCGCACCAGCGCCATGAGACTGCATCTACAGCGCAAACTGTGCGCCCTGAATGAGGTACAGTCATAGTCTCAACGATTATAATACAATTTTGGAGATTAATGTATTTGGGAAATCTGAATTGGAAAAAACCAGAACGAAAACAACTTTAAACAAACGACATCGATAACCTGTCGTGCTTTTCGTTTTTATAAGAAGCTTTGCCTTTTTTGATCTTCGAGGATCATATCCCAGATTACGATACATAATATACGATAAAAAAAGTTCTACCTAGTTATGTTACACATTCGGATTTCAGTTAGATTAGAGCCTTAATTCCTTTATCATTGAGTGAAATTACGCTAAATTACGCAAAAATTTTAAAAATAAATAAATTTTTTATTAATAAATAAACATTCACAAAATGTAAACATCGTAAAATATCACGACTAAATTTTACTTCAAGTGAATAGGTATCACGTTAGTTTTATTCTGCAATATATTTATTTTCATCACATTTCTTTGATTTAGTTTAAGACATAGGTAATTTTGAATCCAAATTTTACAAAAAAGTACTTACAAGACAAGTTTAGGAAAAAAAACTCCGATAAAACCTACCTACTCCTAAATTAACGAGCAAGTTTGTTTATCTGTTCGAATGTACACTACATACTAGAGCCTGCTTCATTCATTTGCATGATCCTCTTCACAATGCTCATTTAAAGTATGCTTATCTTTACAGTTTGTTTGAATTCATGAACTGCAGCTACACAGCCACTTATGCATGCCGATAAATTAATAACAAGGGATTTTATGAGCTTTAGGCGGATCGCACACTTAACGCACGACGGAGCGCTAAAACATCGCAATGGTCTGTCAGATCCATACTAGAATTGTCCATCTCCATATGACCTGTCAATGCAGCGCTATCGCAGCGTCGTCCGTCAAGTGCGGTTTTAATATGGGAAGTGACGTTTCTAGTATGGATCTGACTGACCGCTGCGATATTTTATCCGTCGTGCGTTAAGTGTGCTATCCGCCTAACTGTTTTAGTACTTATATTTCTCACATTTAAATATTTTATGAACATTAAATTACCCGTGATCGACGTGATCGTAATGTAATAGTGTTTTAAAAGTCACGAATCTGTGAGAAAGTTTGTATTTCCAATGTTTATTGACATTTCGGTATAAAGGTTAACATAATCGTTTATAACACGATAATATGAGTTTATAACGTTCTGTTTACACATTTTATTAAATTCTCCTAATCAAAATTGTATAAATTATATTTTGATACGTCGAGATTTGATACCTAGAGATATAAAAACAAATAAGAAAGGTCTTTTCCACGCTGGGCCTCGCTGGAAACCTTTCTACATACTTATCTAGCTGACATCACCTACGGAGCAGCGACACATTAGAAGACCCCTTCCTATATCATTTCATTTGCAGTTAATGTTAATAAATTACAATACATATTACACTAACCAATAGTATCTAATGGCATCAGTAAAAACTTGGGCTCGGGCATCCGCCACGACTGCGTCAGTGGATAAAATAAGCGTCACAAAATATGATGTTACGTGGAAGTCGGTTTTAATCCCGTAGCATCTCACAGGAACATTTTTTGGGATAACAACTCCTATGTGTTAAACCAAGGTACCCTCTAACTGTGTGCTATACATGAAAATGGGTTTAGTAGTTTAGCGTGAAGGAGTACTTAAAAAATAAACAAACATATAAACTTTCTAATAATTCTAAAAATATATATACGTATATATTAGGAGGATTTTTAATTTTTTTATTTATTGTGAACGTCGTCTAATACAAGACGGAAATGAACACCTTTTATAGACCTTCAACTATGATAATGATGAAGTGTAGATGTGTAAAATCAATTGTCTGACAAAGTAGTAAATTATAATCGGAAGCGTACATGCAAGACTCTACTTTATTATGAATCTAGTTGACCGTTGACCTGTGTAAGCATGAATAGCACGCAACCATACGCAACTGCTAAATAATTTGCAAGCAAGCTCATTGTTACTTTCACCAGTAAGAAGATTTTCGCACGCTACAGCTGGGCTTAGAATAGAAGAACTTTGTAGAGTCGCTCTTGGTTTAAAAATTAAAGCTGAGTCACAAAATTCCGCGTGTTTCGTCAGGTTTTAGACTTCTGATTGTAGTAGGTACTTAATAAAGTCTTCTTCTTCTTCTTCTTCTACAGTCACGAAAGTTTACCTGTACTGAATAAAGAGGTCTAATCACTATCTACACCTATATCTTTTTAATCTTTTTATGCTTTACGATTAGGCCAACAAATAAGGAAAAGACCGAAATCCTAGAATTCCAGGCTTGTTTGTGTCAATGGATTTTACGACTTGCAATATTTCAAAGTTACCAAATTTATTTTGAGAGTGGTTTGGCTGTAAGCAAGGTAACCCTTTGCCGCCTTTTGCTCTATCCTTTCCTTTTCCTTCGCACACACACCGACTCGGAAGCAATCGTCACCGTTCGGAAGTGTTCGGATTTCAACGTGGCGCTCCCGCGGCTGCGTGAAAAAACAAAAGACTGTTGTGTGTGTATCGCTACTGCGTGCGCGTGCCTCAATTTTTCGCAAGCTTATAAATTGAACATAAATATTTAATAACCGCATAATTTAAGCAAACATCCAAACTATAATAGCCGCGAGTGTTTTCCAAACCTGTATAAAACTGTGAAGTGCAAAAATAAAAGCGTCGCTGGCACCCAAGCCGCGACGCCGTTCGAGGATCCGCCATATTCAGTCGGTGTGGTAAGTGAATTCCCTTTTCCTAAACCTAAAAGAGCAATAGGTCATAACAGTCTCCCATTCTTTTCTCTGCCATTAAACCAAATAATACAGTCCACAAAAGATTATTTTCTTGAAACCAGCGCCTTCAGCTATCGAACGCATCTTTCATACATCATATTTTTTGGTCCTTCGAGCCGGATTCTTAGCAATCCGAGTTATTTCGCCTATATTTTGGTTATATTTCTCTATACAACATGTCCAAACCCGTTGATGAGACAGCAAAAGCCGCCGCAGTTCATGCAGAGGCCGAAAAGATGGCGGCTGAAGTTGACCGAAAATTGTCGTATTACGAATTGCAGTCTTCCGCTTATTTTGCTCGCATGCAAGCTGTGTTTGATTCTATTCCCACATCCTCAGCCGACCAAACTATTATTGATAGTTTCTTAGCAAAGTGCGTTACCATTGATTACCTACGTTCTGAATATATTTCATGCATCCAAAAGAAGAATGATCTAGAGTCTCGTGTTAGGCCCAACTATATTTTCAATTTTCAAGCCATATTCGCCTTTGATGACCTGTATAATAGGGTCAAATTTGAATGCGATCGCTTTCAATTCAAAACGCCACAAGTCGAGTCAAAGCCAATTTGCCCAGAGACTAGTCAGTCATATGTCAGTTTACCTCGATTGGAACTCGCCAGTTTTGATGGTGACATTCAAAAATGGCCTCTTTTCTATGAATCGTTTCGTTCAGTCATTCATGAAAACAAACGTTTAACTAACACGGAAAAAATGCAATATTTAGTAGGGAAATTGACAGGTAACGCTCTAAATATGTGCAGAGGTATTATGCCTACTGGTGACAACTATTTAACACTTTGGAACGCATTGATAAACAAATATCAGGACACTCGCGCACTCGCAACCGCTTATCTCGATCAATTGCTAAAGTTAAAGAGTGTGAATACCGCCACACCCGCCGCTCTTGACGCATTTATCGATAAATATTCGACAACTATCGCCGCTTTAAAGCAGTTAAAAATAAATGAATTGGATGAGTTCATATTTTTGCACTTGGGTTTGAAATGTTTAGATCCAGAGACCGCTCGGGCATTCGAGATGTACAAAAGAGACGAGGGAGATTTTCCCAAGTCAAACGATTTGACGCAATTCGTGAGAGAACAATCTCGCATTCTAAGCCGCGCGAATTTAGGTAGTGCTAGCCACCCTGCGCCGCCTCCCGCTCGCACATCTCGTAATGTACCTACTTTAGCCGCGCAACCGCACGCTCGCCCCGCTTGTAATTCGCAACAACCAAGGCCGTTTAAGACGTTTTTGAGTGTACAAAACGCTACTGATGATGACACTAATAAAAATTTGTGCCCATATTGTCAAAGTTCTACTCACAATCTTTATGCATGCCCGCTTTTTACGCCCTTATCGCCTCGCGATAGGTATAATTATGTTAAAGAAAAACGCCTTTGCATTAACTGTATGTCCGCTTTACATTCATCCCGCCAGTGTGGGAGTACGCGCCGGTGTAGATTCTGTGCAAATTTTCATCACAGCCTTCTACATTTTAAAGAAATGACTAACTCTCACTCGCCCGCTAATAATAATAACGCTAATGAGGGCTCGGCAGCCCCCCGCGCCGCTGCTGCGAATGCTCGCGCAGCCACAACCGCACCGCATTTTACTGATAACGCTAATCAACACAGACTTAACACTTCGCATGCCACCGCCGCTACCGCACCCGCCGCACGCACGTACGCTCGCTCGCCCTCCCATGGTGGGGGAGGAAATTCGCATGGGGTTCCTATCGCCAAGGACAATCAAATATCGCTATGTGTGACTAACAAACCGCTAGAAGTGTTTTCTTTATCCCGCACGGTTTTACTAGGTACGGCCGTATGCCAGGCCTATGGACCTGACTCGCAGATTAATATTCCAGTACGTATAGTAGTGGACTCCGCTTCCATGAGGAACATCATGACCGAAGAATGCCGCTCGCGTTTGAATTTACCGCTTTACCCCTCGCACGGAGCCAGGGTCTCAGGCCTAGGAGGTAATGAGACTGAAACCAAAGGTGTCACGTCTGTTATCTTAGTTTCACGCTTTGATGAAAATGAACGCTATGACGTACACCCGTTTGTAGTTGACTGTATAACTGAAGAGTTACCCTGTGCGCCCATAGATATTTCTGAACTGTCATACCTACACGACTTACCTCTTGCGGACGATTCTTATCACGCTCCCGGTTCCATTGACATGATAGTAGGTAGCGACTTCTTTGCTCGCATATTGAAATCAAGAAAATTCAGTGGTAGTAGATCCGAGCCAGTAGGTATCGAAACCTCGTTCGGATACTTGGTTGTAGGTAACGCGCCGACTGCGACGGAGGTCATTGAACCTGAGGTCACACGCTCGTTCTTGTGTACATTTGAAAATTGCGTTTCGCGGTTTTTTGAAGTCGAGGAGATTCCTTCAAAAAACGTTTTATTGGACGCGGATGAACAACAATGCGAGGACATTTTCGAACAAACAACTACACGCGATTCCACGGGACGCTACGCAGTCGCGCTTCCATTTAAAAAGGATCCTACTTGTTTAGGAAAGTCAGAGCACATTGCGAAACGTAGGTATTTATCTTTAGAACTAAAACTGCTCGCTAACCCCGATCTGAAATTTGAATACGACAAGATATTACGCGACTATCTGGACAAGAACTACGAGTACATAGCTAAGGTCAATGACCTTTGTGGACCTGACGCTTCGCAATACCTCGTCGCTCATCACGCTGTTGTTCGCGGAGATAGGTTGACATCTAAAGTTCGCCAAGTTTTGGATTTTAGTATGAAAACAGATTCGGGTGTTTCTCTTAACGATTTGTTGTATACAGGTAAAAACCTACAATCTGACTTATTTCGCATTATTTTGAATTTTCGCTTGTTTCCCACCGCAATGAGTGCTGATATTAGGCAAATGTACCTACAAATTATAGTACAAGAGGCCTTCCGCAAATACCAACGTTTTTTCTATAGGTTTGATTCCAATGAACCGCTTCAAATTTACGAATTTAATCGCGTTACTTTTGGTATGTCAAGCAGCCCGTTTCTCGCAATGCGCACGTTGCGTCAGCTGATAAACGACGAACGTCAACGCTTCCCGCTTGCCGCTTCGGCATTGGACAAAGACTCCTTGTATATGGACGATTTTGCCTACAGCTGTTTGACATACGAAGAGGGATTAAACCTGTCCACCGAATTGATTCAACTATTCGCCGCTGGGGGATTTGAACTTGTGAAATTCGCTAGCAATTCTCCCGAGTTTTTAAACGCGATTCCCGAGGAAATCCGCGTTACTGAACTGGTTGACATCGGATCTGACGCGAACCTAAAAATTCTCGGTCTGCAATGGTCACCGACTTCCGACAATTTTGTTTTTACTGTGTCGCGTGATGAGCGTGATTGTACTAAACGCAACATTCTGTCCACAGTCGCGCGCCTTTGGGATTTGATGGGATTTGTCGCGCCCGTAACGCTGCTTGCGAAACTTATCATCAAATCACTTTGGGAATCCGAAATTGGATGGGATGATGAACCCCCCTCACATGTGATCGATTTATGGCGGCGTTTTGTGTCTGAATTACCTTTATTGGAAAAAATTAAAATCCCGCGTTTCGTAGGTTTTCAACCGCAATTCGTACTGTCGATCTTAGCCTTTGGCGACGCAAGTGAGCGTGCATTTGGGGGAGTTGTATACCTACACGTGTTCTGCCCTTACACCAATAAGACTATGGTAAGCCTTGTGTGCGCCAAGTCGAAAGTGGCTCCCGCTAAAACCAAGGTCACGCTCGCGCGCTTGGAATTGTGCGCTGCACTTGTTGTGTCCAAGTTGGTGTGCACTGTCAAAGATACGTATACTTCACGTTGTCAAATTCACAACATACTTGCCTTTTCTGATAGTACCGTGACGTTAGCTTGGATTCATTCATCACCAGCACGTTGGCAAACTTACGTAGCGAACCGCGTCACGCAAATACAAGCGAATGTCGACCCGCGTAACTTTTATCACATCAAAGGTAGTGAGAACCCTGCGGATTGTTTGTCACGCGGATTGACACCCGCTCAGTTGGTTGACCATCCATTATGGTTCAATGGGCCCGCTTTCGTTCATACGCCTATGAGTGAATGGCAGCTAGAAGATTTTAATCCGCAAATTGTTACTAACCCGCCGGAGCAGAAAACTGTAAAAATATTGTTAACTAAAGAAAGCAGACCAGTTACGCCGCTTTTATACGAATTAGCTCTTCGTATTTCCTCTTGGAAAAAACTGCTTCACATTGTCATTTACTTATATAGATTTATTAAAAAATTGCCAAGGAAATTGGAACTTTCTCACTTTCGTACCGCAGAGCTAGCTGTTTTGCGCGCTGTACAGGAAATACATTTCTCCTCTGAGTTGAAAATTATAAGCAATAATGGAACCTTACCGCGCTCCTTTGCAAAACTTAGTGTCTTTCTAGACGAAAAGGATAATTTATTGCGCGTGGGAGGTCGCCTAGTTCACTCGGAATTGGATTATGATAGTAAACACCCAATTTTACTCCCTTCACACGACCATGTCGTTAATCTTATTATAGATTATGAGCATAAGAAGAATCTTCATACTGGCTCTGGTCTTTTGCTTTCGATCCTACGACAAAAATATTGGATTTTCGGAGGTCGAAATGCAGTAAGAAAACGCGTTAATAACTGCAATTTATGCTTTAAAAATAAACCTTCTCCGCATTTTCCTTTAATGGGAGATCTACCACAATTCAGAGTTTGTGAAGTGAATAAAGCTTTTGTAGAAACTGGCTGCGACTACGCTGGTCCCATCAGAATAATACCTCATCGTCGTCGCGGAGTGCGCAGTATTAAGGCTTACATATGCCTGTTCATATGTTTGGTTACTCATGCCGTACATATTGAACTCTCATCTGATTTGTCCACACAGTCCTTTTTAAACGCGCTTACACGCTTTCTATCGCGTCGCGGCCCGGTCAGCTGTATGTACTCTGACCGTGGCACAAATTTCGTAGGTGCCAGATCGCATCTGAAATCTTTATATGATTTGATTCGTTCACCTGAATATAACTCAGAGTTCTCAGCTGCATTACTTGAAAACCAAGTTGAATGGAGGATGAATCCTCCTTCAGCTCCCCATCACGGTGGAATATGGGAAAGTAATATCAAGTGTGTGAAAACTCATTTGAATAAAGTAGTTGGAGATCAACTTCTCACCTATGAGGAAATGCTCACTGTACTCACTCAGATAGAGGTTCTGTTAAATTCTCGTCCTCTATCAGTGTTGAGTTCTGATCCGACAGATCCTTTACCATTAACTCCGTCTCATTTTTTGACATTGACGCCTTTGAAGTTGCTTCCTCAAGCGGATTTATCTAATAACAAAACCCCGCGTCAACGCTTTCAATTAATTGACTCTATGGTTCAGTCATTCTGGAAGAGATGGCGAGTAGAATATTTGAACACTTTACAGAGCAGACAAAAATGGACTAAGAAGTCTGACTCCATTGAAAAGGGGACAGTTGTTCTAATAAAAACTGACAATGCTCCTCCGCTACAATGGCCAATAGGCATTATTATTGATACTTTCCCCGGAAAAGACGGAGTGGTGAGAGTGGTGGATGTAAAAACTAAAACTGGTGTCTATCGGCGCCCAGTGGTAAAACTTTGCCCTTTACCCAACCAATAACTCTTCTAAATGTTGCACTTTTGTATATAACCTGTTTAAAAAAAAAAAAAAAAAAAAAACTTTCTAGTTTCTACTCAATTTTGGTTTTGACTCGCTTGTGTGTAGTTATACCTTGTACGAGGTACGCATTTACGTCATAGATGACGTTTTCCCCCCAAAATTTAACACGCTTTTCCCAACATTCTCTATTAACTTGGAGCGCTGTTTTTTGATATTTCTGGACTGTTGGTTTTGAAAGTGGATTACTCATCCCCTTTCAAGGTGGGGGAGAATGGTTTGGCTGTAAGCAAGGTAACCCTTTGCCGCCTTTTGCTCTATCCTTTCCTTTTCCTTCGCACACACACCGACTCGGAAGCAATCGTCACCGTTCGGAAGTGTTCGGATTTCAACGTGGCGCTCCCGCGGCTGCGTGAAAAAACAAAAGACTGTTGTGTGTGTATCGCTACTGCGTGCGCGTGCCTCAATTTTTCGCAAGCTTATAAATTGAACATAAATATTTAATAACCGCATAATTTAAGCAAACATCCAAACTATAATAGCCGCGAGTGTTTTCCAAACCTGTATAAAACTGTGAAGTGCAAAAATAAAAGCGTCGCTGGCACCCAAGCCGCGACGCCGTTCGAGGATCCGCCATATTCAGTCGGTGTGGTAAGTGAATTCCCTTTTCCTAAACCTAAAAGAGCAATAGGTCATAACAGTCTCCCATTCTTTTCTCTGCCATTAAACCAAATAATACAGTCCACAAAAGATTATTTTCTTGAAACCAGCGCCTTCAGCTATCGAACGCATCTTTCATACACCAGAGAGTATCAAAGTGATGATTTTCATCTCCCTTTTACTTGTATTCTAAACTGTACATTACTTGGATCCTACGCACCAAGTTTACAAGTTGATAATGATGGGCGAGCGAAATGGCTCACCTTACCACAGCGCAAGCACAATTATAACGCGCCCGCAGGCCATGCTAGTTTGCTTTGCATGACCAATGCTCTGCGATGCTGGCTGGTCAGAGTTCGTAATATAAAAAAATAGAAATAGGTATGTTCAAATGTTCTTTAGAACATGTGGTTTAAATCCTGGACAATTCACTTATTTTTTTTTTTAATTCGTTTAAAATAAATGCTGTTCATTGTTTGAATGCTGGCTGGTCAAAGATCGAATAATAAAAAATATAAATGTTCAAATGTTCTCTATAATACAGGGTGATTGGAAAATTGATGCATTCCTTTCAAGGGATGAACCAGCTCATGAAACTTAACAACTTTCCCCAAGGAACATGGGTTGAAAAATGAAAAAAAAAATTGGCCCACCCATACAAAATTACCGACTGACTAAGTCAATTTGTATGGGAGGACCAAAATTTTTTTTCATATTTCGACCCATGTTCATTGGGGAAAGTTGTTCAGTTTCATGAGCTGGTTCATCCCTTGAAAGGAATGCATGAATTTTCCAATCACCCTGTATATAGTTTAAATGAATGCCTCGAAAATTCACACTAGTAGTCCAAATCGACACAGTTTCAAATAAATGCTATTGTTTAAATGTTCATTTAGATTCTAAATAATAAAAAAAATGCTTCAAAACATACTAAATCTAAATTTTACAAGTAGGTACCTATGTTTTAGAGCATAAATAAAATGTCTATCCAAATTAGGAAACAAGTAGCATACCTTATTAACTGCCGTTTAATGCCGACAGCTGACTTCATAAAATTAAATTAAATTAACTAAATAACTTCCATCAAGCCTTACTAAAGGGAAGCTTTATTTTTACGATAACTTAAAAAACGTTAAATTAATCGCTATCAAGAAATGAAGCGTTGTGCTGATGGGCTGTTAACTAACCGTCGTTATTACATCATAAACACCAATTTTAGTCTAATTGAAAAAGGAAAAGCGGAACTTACACACAAATTACTGACACTATATCAAGTGTTAAACGGCACTTATCCACGCCGAAACGGCTAGCGATCATTGACGATGAAAAATACACAATTTGAGGTTATAAATCAATGGCAGCGCGGGCGCAGCTTGCGGCAAACAGAGCAACGAGACAACCTGATCTTAGGTACACCTGTGTGCTTATAAAATTCGGCCACACTTTTAAGCCACACCTTGAGTCAGCGATTAAAAGGATCAACTTACACTGGAGCTCCATACAATGATTAAAGAAAAACCAGTTGGTAAGAGGCTGGCTGATGCTACTAAGTTATTGGTTCGATGAGTTGAGAATCCAATGTTTCTGAGTGTCCAAGGTTTAACTGGTCCTGCCGGCTTGCGGCGTGCGGTAGCACTCAACCAAATATTTTATGTTATATTTATTGCTTATACCGTAACTTTTAAGGAAGCACTTAATAGGCAATGGATGACGCGGCTCTAGAATAACGATTTCGAAAATGAGGAATGTAAATAGGCGCCGGAGATATAAAACATACGGCGAATTTAGTCTGCTTTAGGAAGGAGAACTGACAGCAAGACAGACAAGGAAAAGGAACTTACCTGGAACATTTTTCGTACTTCCAGTTGTAATCAAAGTCTTGTCCCTGACGGTGTGAGTGTAAAATATGGTTTTACGAAAACAACACAAATTTAGTTCAATCAAAACACAGTTCACTTATTTTTTAGCAAAATTGCTTATTTTTTGTTTTAGCGGGTCTTGTATTAGTTTTCGCGTCGCGAGACTCGCTTTATTTTAGATTTATAATTTTTTTTTTCAGTATATCGTACTTGCGGGTTTTCGGAAATAGAACGATCGGCTTGTTCAGTGTTGCTAATATGATGGCAGTGTTTTGCCAATGGGCAAAAACAGGCGCTGATTTTCATTTCGCTTTTTTCTTGATATCAAGAATGTAAGTGGGAAAAGGAAGCTGCAGTCTGGATCGTACGCAAAAATAAATATGAATTTAAAAAGTAAGGGACAGGCTGTCTATAATTCTAGAAAGGAATAAATGGAACTAACAATTTTGTATGAAAAATTGTTTTTTTTTAGATATGGTGTCATTTCTCATGGTTGGAGACGTATTTTGCCAATGTCAAAGTAGTCCAATCGTCGGTAAGGTTAGTCAAAGTAAAGTTTGTGACATTACGCCGAGGGAGAGCAAGGGCAAAACAAAGAGTGGGATTTGAACCTGAGGTATCCTCTTTCAATCCGTTCTAGGAAACTTCTTGCTTCTTATAAATATTTATACAAAACTTAAAATGCTTTTCGACGAAATCAAATATTATCATTTGTAAGAAACGAAGTACTTTCAAATGTAAACAACAGCATACTTCCTATTCCTAACTGCTTGCATATTCATTCAAATCGATTCGAATACCCTCGAGGAAAATACTCTTACTAGTTTATTCGCAAAATAAACACAGACTATTATTGAATGCATTGGTCGCCTGTATTTGTTATTGGACAGTGCCAGACTGTCCCTGCACGCGTGCTATCGCCATTTGTATTCAATACGCATTCTGTAATGTATTCAATACGCATGCTCTAATACGGCGGTCCATCGACAGCTGGGCAATTTATCTCGGCCGGGAATCGAACTCCAACCTTGCAAGCAATTGCATAGTGTTTCCTAGTAGAGGTGTAGGTACGCCGCCACGCCGCCGCCGCCGCCAAGGTTTTGAAGGCGTCCGCAAAATTCCAAAAGGCACCTACTCTGCCGCCTTTGCAAGCTATTATAAGCTTGCTATCGTGAAGTGTAAAATAGCTGAAAGTTAGTTTTACTAAGGACAACTTTCTCCAACGGAAATTTTCAGTCGAACTTTGATGAAGTTCCTTCTTAACCGATTCCTGCTCATCACATTTGTGTATTCAACATGTATTTTCATAGCATTTTTTTTAATTTTCTTACTCTGTTCCTCAGTGCACACCTCTATTCCTTAGTTGCGGACACCAAATTGCATCTGCGACAGTGGGAATGCAGATTGTTCCATTACTGCGTGTTTTCCTTTACACGGCGCAATCTCAGTGATATAAGGACAATGCGCTACTTGTTAGTGTAAGGTGTGCTTTTAGCGAATTCTGCCGAGAAATTGCACTAACATCTTGTTGAGTGGAAATCCATGAAAGTGAAAAAAGTTTTTAGTCTGAGTTCGAGTAAAACATAAAAAATCAACACAAAATATAAGGCGTAAAATTATTAACTACAAATATCTTGAGGGGTGAATCAGCCCCTAAAACTGAACAACTTTCCCCAAGAAACATAGGTCGAAATATGAGAAAAATGTTTGGACCTCCCGTACAAACCGACTTAGTCAGTCAATAACTTTGTATGGGAGGTTCAAAATATTTTTCATATTTTGACCTATGTTCTTTGGGGAAAGTTGTTCAGTTTCATAAGCTGGTTCATCCCTTAAAACATTTGCAGCAAATAATTTTACACCCTGTATTACACTTCGCTCGAGACAAAGAGTACAAGGTCCTGTACAATGAATTTACATTCGCGTTCTATATTTTGTATATAAAAGTTGCACACTTTCATGGGCCGTGTAAGTAAACACTATTTCGTGCACTATTTCGGGGGAACATCTCGAGTTTATGAGACCATTACCTAATTTTCAATACACAAGGATTAGTAGTGCCTATTTATAACATTTGTTTGTACGTCTATTACTAGAAAGGAAACAAAAATACTCAGTACCTGACTTATAATAGGTAATGTAAAAAAACGTCCGCTGTCTAAAGATAAACCGCTTTGTAGAGATTATACCCAGGAATCTGCTATGGTTAACAAAGTTACACAGAATAAACAACGGATATCAGAATAGCATAAACAGTACACAGACTGATAATCAGGCAGACGCAGGTCTTGTACCCGTCACAGTAACGTATTTATACTCTGTGGTAACATATCGTCGGTTTTGCGGGTACCCGGTTGAATAATCATAAGCCCGTGGTGGTTAATTACCTGGGCCATATTGAACGACCGCGTCATCCGGCCTATGTTCGGCACGCGCATAATATGTATGCAGTTGCAGACTATACTTGCATCTGACTACTCTAGACTGAAGCGCTGTCAGACAATGTGCAGTTAAGAAAAAAATCTACTATAGTCTGTAAGTTTAGGTACTTATCTTTTTGTAAACACACTTTGTATGAAAGTGACACTTCAGGACTGTCAGTTTAATACAAAGTTTGTTTACAAAAAGATAAGTACCTAAACTTACAGACTATACGAAAGTTTAACATTTTTTCTACATTCCTGACATCTTTGTCTGTTACATTAGTCGTTAATTAAGAAAAGGTCACATGATCTACGGACCCATGCCCTTTCAACTAAGTGGCTACCTACTCCTGATATTCCAAACATTCCTGATATCCCAAACTTTACAGACCCGTAAATAATGACGTGTAAACATGACCTTTAAAGTATTATACCTATTTAAAATCCCTCATTGCCTTAAAAATCAGTGTGGGTGTTCGATCTTTTACTCTATAGCCTTATATGTGCCCGCAATCGAGTTTGTTTTTTGCCCAAATCCTAAACAACTGATCGGAGCGTTTTATCGGGCGGTGACGCGGTTAGCTGGCAACACTGCCTTATAAGTCGATCTTCCTATTCCGCCCCCGCATCGGTCTGATATGACGGAACCTCATCTGGCCAATTTCCCGACCTTACCAATATGCTAATTAGCAACTTGATTATTGAGTTGTAAATAAGAACCGTCATGGTACAAAATAGAACTGTTATTAGTGGCGATACAAAGTTAAAATTACCTACATAATATACATAGTTATGTACGTATATAACTAGCGTGTTAGCAAAAGTGACTATTAAAACATATATAATGAAAGACTAAGCCGACCAAGGGACTCGAAGGTTTCATGTGTATTTCAATTTTAGGCGACAGGCTGACAACCTGTCACTATATTGATACACGACTTACCTGAAACGCCCCTTAAACATGTCAGACGTGGCAATAACGTCCCTAATTTTACAGTCGTTAACGCTCTGCCTACCCCGCCAGAGTTAAGGCGTGATTTGTGTGTGTATGTGTGTGTGTATTACAAAAGATGTTTAGCTTGTTCCCCACATAAACTAGTCATCATAAGTGTTTACAATCTCTATCATCAAGATGGGTTTCCGTAAAGTAATGTCTGGTACTAAGTATCAGAGTGAGTAGCTGTAGTTAGTATTCTTTGGTACTAGTTACCTTCCTAGATATAAAAATACCTAATTTACGTAACCCAAAAATAAAGTCTACGTCAGCAAATTACGATTGACGGCATCACTTAACGAGGGAGGGGTCGGTCTGTCTATGAAAATGTCGTGTAGCTATTCCTGTCTGACGAGCCTCCATGATCAGCCCCTGTTATTTCAACGTTACACACGGAAACGTTATGAAACGCGCACGTCATCGGGGGTGGAATTGTGACGTGTATAGCAGACATGTGCGTCATTGGGTCATCTAGCTACAGCACATTGGTAATACATTCGAATCCTTTTCATGTTGAATCTGAATAAGCTTTTGTTATTTTTGTTGTAATATCTGTCTACCAATGGCAACACATTTGTAACTAGGTAATTAAGTAATAGTGAGTCAGTGAAGTTTTGAGTATCGGAGTTGGTAGGCATTAGCTACATAATTTTACGTACTAGGTATATAAGGTGTAAAAATATTTGCTGCAAATATTTTCAGGGGTGAACCAGCCTATAAAACTGAACTACTTTCCTAAAGGAACATAGGCCGAAATATGAAAAAAATGTTGGACCTCTTATACAAATTGTGTTGGTCGGCCGGTAATTTTGTATGGGAGGTCAATTTTTTTTTTCAGATTTTGACCTATGGTCTTTGGGGAGAGTTGTTCAGTTTCATAGGCTGATTGACCCGTTTAATTATATGCAGCTATTTTTTTTACACCCATATAATGTAGAAAATTTAATCTCCATCAAACTCTATCTGGAATGTAGAGAAACGGGGACGACTATTACATGGTGTTAGGAAAAGTAATTAATTTCTTTGAAGGAATGAACTAGCCCATGAAACTGAACGACTTTCCCCAAGGAACATAGGTCGAAATATGGAAAAAAAAATTGGACCTCACATTCACATACAGCCTGATTCAGTCAGTCTGGCTGGTGCATTTTGTATGAGAAGTCCAAAAATATTTTTCATACTTCGGCCTATGTTCCTTGGGAAAAGTTGTTCAGTTTAATGGGCTGGTTTAACCCTTAAAAGGAAGTTAGTACTTTTCCTAACATATAACTACTAGAATACAGCATGTATTTAAATTACCCATTCAAGTTAATTTGTAAAAAAAAAACAATGTAGGGGGAGTCCGGGAGACTTGAACCGCTTTTTACTTAAAAAATCATAAATTCTGATCAGTAATATTGAAAGCCTTAAGGTCTACACCATCTGAAAGCCTTACTATTTAGCTAAGATTTCGCACTGTTTTCAAAACAACATGTGCAAGTAAAAGACGGAAAAGTAAGTTTTAACGAAAAATGGGTTATGGCTCAACTCTCCCCAATGGGCGGGACACTTGCCCATAGGGTGCGGGACAGTTGCCCATACTATTTTGGTGAGGGAAAATGTAGTAAATAAAGCATTTTAAAGATTCGTTTTTAATTATTTGGATGCATATAACAATAGCATGAATACTTTTATTCACCTTCTAAACAGTTCAGCAAAATTAATGAAGAAAATGTTTTATTAAGTTAAGTTTTATCAACTAGATCCAAATCTTGAAATAAATTCTAATTATATAAATCAACAAAACTATTAAAAGTAATTTTTTAACTTACAGTTACAACTTAGAATTGCAATCAGTCTTAAATTTTTTTAATATGGCACATGAAAATCACAATAAGTTTATTAACAGAACCTTTAGTTAAATTTTAATTTATTTGCTGGTTAAATTTGAGAGCAATCGTAACAAATAAACTCCTCAACGTCATTTTTAGTAAGGCCGACACATAACTCATGGACATACCTACGGCAAGAAACACAAAGACGCATATCCATGATCTCATCAGATTGGCAGACAAAGCAAAACCAAGATTCATCTTGTTTCTGTTCCCAATCATCGTCATTAGAACTTTCATCGTAGGGGATGTTATCTTCTTCTGACTCTGTTTCACTCTCAGATTTCTGAATTATGCGTTTCTTCAATATTTGTCTCTTGCCTGATCCTTTTACGCTTTTACCTTTTTCTTTTGTATTCTTCTTTAAACCGCGAAACCAGTCTTTCCCGGCTGAGTTGTTAGCTGTCCAACTTGGAGGAATCTTCTTAGAATTTGCTTTAGCGTAATCGAAAGCCAATTGCATCGCTTGCTTTCTTGTTAAACCATAATGCATTTTGCTACAAGTCAACAAGTAATTTACAAGGGATTTTTCTTCATCTTGATTAAAAACTTGAGAGGTTTTGTACTGGCTGCCTTTTTCCTGCAAAGGTTTTAATTTTTGATCACCTAGCAAGTGATATCGACGTAAAGTTGATCTATCTATGCCATACTTTATGGCAACTTTACGAATCGAGTTGCCTTCTTTGATTTCTCCGACAGCATTTTCAATATCAGACTTTGTAAACGGTTTCCTGCGACGACAACCTACCTTCGGTTTATACTGAAATGGCATTTTTTTTTCTGAAACAAAACAAAAACGAACTTACACAATATTCAAACTGAAAAAGGAGAGTTGAACCAGTGTTCAAGTCTCCCTAAGGTAGACTGGTTTAACTCTCCCGCACCGGACCCAAGGCCATATCTTGATTTTTTCCTTCAAATCCGCACTTTCTTCAAATCTGAACGTACAATATTATATGATAACCAAGCAAAACTATACCACAGGCTTGATTTACATACCTTCATAAATGTGTGCACAGCAAACAAAACAAGAAATCTGAAAAAAATCACTCAGCGATTGCAAAAACACCTTTCAGTCTCGCACGGCCAAACGCGTATGTTTACACTCAAAATGGCGGATTGGTCGTGATTGGTGCGTTACGCGCGTTCATTTTTATACCGCGCGTCCTACCTTGGCGCCAAATTTTAAAAGTTATTAAGAGTGGTTCAAGTCTCCCATCTGGGCAAGTCTCCCGGTTTCCCCCTAATTAATGGAATTACCCAAAGAAAATGGATTTATCTGAAAAATTTCTTATCTTAGAACGGATTATAGCTACCGTTGAACTTGAAAATATTTACGCAGACGAAAGCATCCCAGTCTAATTATCAAAATCAATTTTCAATAATCCTTTTTTCTATGAACTTCTTAACTAGTAAGTAGTAATTTTCCATGATCCTAATCTAAATCTCCGCGCCTACCTAAACTGTACCTGGGTAGATGTGTACTGATGATAAACTACCTATTATTGTCATTTTTCATCTCCGTGCGCATTCCTCTGCAAACCTGGCGACTTACTACTACTACTTCTACAGCCACAACAGTCCACTGCTGGACATGGACCTCCGATAGGGGGGTATTGCCACACTCACCACGCCTTAAACGACGACGACTCCTGACGACCTAAAGTGGCCTATTTGAGTCTTCTTTTATTTTATAGCAATGCCATTTCTGACATTTAGAATTTCATGAAAATCTAATTAAAACTCGATACCTACACAAATTAAACAGAAATACTTTTATTAGATAAGAAGATACTTCACTTATTGACTTTTCAGTAATTTCGCTTTTTCTTTTAACGTACCTTCCAACGTTGAATTAAATATTTTTAGATTATTTATCTTTCTCTGTTGCTAAGCGTCTCTGTTCTCATGACAACCGACTGAATCTTCTGAACTGAATCGTTTGAACATTGAACAACTTAATAATTTTATATTGATCATTTAACAAATTGATATTTTGATAGGTTTTTGCGTAGGTAGGTTTTATATTTGAGTTTTTGGATGTAGGTGGCGACCTCTTTTCTCGACCTACCTAAACAAGCTGATTTCTATGCGTAGGTAAAAAGATTTCAAAAATGTACAGTGAGATGACTTCACATTACTTTGCTATTGCTTTGCAAAGTTTTATTTAGAAGCAAATTTTTTTATAGGAGGTGTTAAGGTGGTTTCAGGGAAGGCGCATCGCACCCTTCACGCACGGCGGACCGCTAAAATATCGCAGCAGTCTGTCACTCCCCATACTAAAACCGCACTCGACGGACGACGCTGCGATAGCGCTGCGTCGACAGCGGTTAAGCGGTTCTATTATGGGGAGTGACGGACAGCTGCTATATTTTAGCGGTCCGTCGTCGTGCGTTAAGTGTGCGATCCGCCGAAAAGGAAGATTATGCGAGGCCGTCTCTAAGGCGCAGCGGCGGAGGCGCGGTGGCGTCTTCGCCGAGACGGGGGTAGGGCGGTCGTGCACTTTGACATTTACCCGACTTCACCCAGCGCCGCTGTGTGGGGATCAACAGGTGGTTGCCATGGCAACTCCTAAACACGATGACCTTTCCTTATTTCGGCGAATCTTCCATCAGTTTCCACCCTTCGAAGGTGAAAGGAAACAATTCACTTTCACACCCACATCGCGACATTCAACGTTATCTTGTATATTTTATAATGTGCAGAGGCGGCAGATAAATATATGTTTGGAAAATAGAATATTATTTGTGTTAATAAGGTTACATTTAATTAAATTTTAAGGGTGTGTTCTAGGCACTAATGAAACTGAACAACTTTCGTTTGGAATATGTTTTCGAAATATAAAGAAATTGGACCTACTACTTACAAATTGTTCAACCCGACTTAGTCACGTCCAAGATATTTTATTTTAATTCGGCGTCTGTTCCTTGAGAAAAGTTGTTCCTTATGACCAGTTCGCCATGAGTTCTTATTATTGGTCACTAGGCAAGTTTCACCCTATACTATTATAAGGTTAGAATAGCCGTGTGATGCTGGCTTAAAATAGCATCACCCCACATCCTTCCTGTGGGTGTCGTAAGAGGCGACTAAAGGTGTCGAGAGTATGGGTGTATTACAATTTTTAGGCGACAGGCTGACAACCTGTCACTATAGTGATACACATGTTTTCTGAAACAACCTTGGAAAATAACCCTCAAAAATGTCAGACGTGACGATAGCGGCCGTATTCTTACGGCTGTTAACGCTCTGCCTACCCCGCAAGGGGCAAAGGCGTGATCTATGTATGTATGTTAGAATAGTATCACCCACCCCATTTCCCGCGGGTGTCGTATCCTGCAATTTTTGGCGACAGGCTGACAATCTGTCACTATAGTGATACACTAATTCTCTGAAGCTGTTCTCAATATTTGTCAGACGTGGCTATAGCGACCATATATTTCCGGCCGTCAATGCTCTTCCTACACCGCAAAAGATAAAGACGTGATATAATATATGCGTGTGTGTTACGTCCTACTATAATAATATAACTAAATCCGAATAAAATGGGTTATCGAATGGTTTAGGTATGTTGGTGAAGCCTAGTAAGTAGTAGTATGTGGTTTATCGATATCGAGGTTCATCGGGTCGTTCTTTCACTTCATTTAGCACACGATAAAAAAGAAGTATCATGGGCTGATTGACTTCTCAAAATATATTTTTAGTAGGTAATTTCTTGTCGTTCATAAATAAGTGCTAAGTAGGCACGAGTAAATACCTAGATTTGGAAGGTATCTACGTCAAATATGTAAAGAACGAAAATAGCCCTAAATATGTGTTACGTAGGTAGACTCGTGTGGAAACTATGACCCGTCTGATATTTTTAGGAATGCCGGGTGATCTATCAGTCATACGTAACGTGTTAACTATTCCATGGCGCCGACGTCACGGGAACGCGCGTGCCGCGGGCTAATTGTGGCATGACCAAAACAGTCGGCGCGCGGCGGCCCGAAGCGGTGCGTGATTCAACGCAGGGAGAAAGTGGTCGCCAGGAGCTGCTCCGGCGGCAGCGGCGCTGCTGCGGCGGAGTGGTGCGCGCGGCGACGTCACGCGCGCGGCGGCGCGCGACGAGCCTCCGCGCGCCCACGTGCTCCCACGCGCCCGCGCCGCCCGCCGCACGGCCATCACATCACTACACTTGTGCGCCCCGCGCTTTTCGCGCGGCTCCCTCAACGTCGCGACGCCGCGCCATTTTCTCGCGCACGTGGGCGACGGCGGTAAACGAGAGCGCCCGGCTCGCACGCCATTAACGCGACCGTCGTGAATGAACGCCGACCTCGACCGGGTGGCTAGCGTCCATTGATAGGGCGCGCTGCGGCCGACGACCGCGCCAGCTCACGGGGGCGGCTGCACGGCTGCACGCCCTCGCTCACGCCGGCACCGGCACCGGGCCCGGCACGCGCGCGCCTCAGTCGAGGATGTGGCGTTCTCCGCGCGACGACACTCTCCGCGTGCGAAATCTGTGTTCATTTATCAGTAGATTATTCGTAGTTAAAAGTTACTCCCGTGCCGGTATTTCGTAATTTCCTACTTATGAGTACGTAATGTTCTGTGATCCCGTCAATTGCGATAGAACTTAATTTAGATAGTTGTTGAAAGTTCGGTGTGTGTGGATAAACAATCACAGTGGTGGTGTTCGGCAGCGCGTGCGCCGGTGCAGTGGTTGTAGAGTCTCCCTGTGCGGGGAGGAGTGAGCAGTGTGGATCTGCGCGCGGTGCAGGCGGGGCGGTGTGCGGGGCGGAGGCGCGGGAATGCACGCGTGCCATGCTCTCGGTGATCGCGATGCGGCGGCCGGAGGACGAGGAGCTGGGCGGGCGCGGCGACGCTGCGAGCGACGAGTTCGTGGACATCTCGCAGATGCAGCTGCTGGTGGAGGCGGGTCCGAGCGGGCTACACTACGGCGGGCCCGCGCCGCCGCACGCGGTGCCGCAGCCGTATGCGCACGCGGCGCACGCACCGCTCCCGCCCCACGGCGCCGCCACCGCCACCGCGTCCGTCGACGACCTCTTCGCCATATACTTCAATCCTGCCTCACATGGTGAGCATTTAGGTATGACACATTCAAATTCAAATTTTAAGCCTCAAAACCGGTTTTATGCAAGTCAACAATCAATAACTCTGGCTGCGAAGTTTTTGCCTAACCTTTGCGTTTCATCTCCAAAATTTCAAGGATATTTGTTACTTATAAGTTTTCATTTATCTTGTGGTCTCGGTACGAAACGCGCCTGTTTTGTTTATATGTAGGAAATCAGCAAGCATGTTTACTTATTTTGAGGTTACTCTGCGTTTATTCACCGCGCCACCATTATTGGATGGAATCAATTTTTTTTATAGGGAGCATCAATAATTCCGTGGCTAGTATTAGGTATTTCTATGAGCTATAATATATCTTTGCATTTGACAAACAAAAACTTTAAGAGTTAAGTACAATACTTATATGGGGTACGTATGGTATGTAATGTACCTATGTATGTTATAATTTTGTATGGAAACTGTTTTAAGGTAGGTATATTCTGTGAGCTAGTAACTGAAAGTTCAGATAAACATGTCAGTGTTTATTAGATTAAATAATAAAATATTACAATTCAATAACAAAAATAAATAAAAACATCATGTCAAAAACTTAAACTAAAACAAAATATCCGTCAAAACTCTTAAACTAAAAAATAAATAAATAAAAATTCAGTCAAAAATCCCACCCCGCGTCATTTTCGGCGCAAAGGTGCCCATTACACTCGCCGCGTTACCACGTTGAATAGCAATGGACAGCCTCTGTACCAAAAATGACCCGGAGCGGGGGTTACTACTGAAAGTTAGTTCATATCACCAAAAACATAGAATAGCATGAAAGTGAGATAAGTCTTGTGTACTTACATAAAATAAATAATCATATAATCCGACCCCGACAGAGAACGGGATAAGGCCAGGAGGGTGACATAATGAAAATATATATATTTAGAAATATTTCAAATTTTTATTAGTTTCCTCATACTATGTAAATATACTTGTACCGTTCGCATTTAATAAATTTGACAATAATGGATGGACAGTATGGACACCGCCAACTCCTAAATCACGCAAAGATTTAAAAGATGCAGTGATTGATGACGAAGGACGTACATTAATTACATGACGGGAAAATGTTTTATTCCCACGGGAAAACGTTTAGCAGCGGGTGTAGTGTAAGTGTAACTGCCATGTGATACCGATTTAGAATAACATTATTATTTCTTTCCCGTGGGTGTCGTAGATACCGATTAAAGGACTCGAAGGGTTCATGTGTATTGCAATTTTAGGCGACAGGGTGACAACTTGTCACTATGGTGATACACGGCTTTCTGAAACGACCCTCAAACATTTGTCAGACCCCTTCAATGATATAGGCGTGATTTGTGTATGTGTGAGTGTAGTGCAACACTAGTGTGTGCGTACCGTACTAAATAAATATTGCATTTTAAAAATATTCAAGGCTTTTTTTACCTGCGAAGAGATAAGATAAGATAAGATAAGATCTTACTATTTTGTTGTTTACTAGATTTAAGTTCCTATATATTTAACAAGGTCCTAGACACTACAGAACATACTTTATGCTACCAGGTTTACAATGTATCGGGCTATACGAAGAAAGGTAATACGGTTATGTAGGTACGTCATCAACTTCCGACGAAGCTCAATAAGCATTTATTTAATGACCTAGGCCTCCCCACACTTAACGCACAACGCAGCGCTAACATAACGCATCCGTAACGCATCGATCTGTCAGATCCATCCTAGAAACATCAATCCTCATACTAAAACCGCTCAACTGCTGTCAACGCAGCCGTTATTTTGATGCAACTGCGTTATTTTAACGAATTTGCGTCAACAACGTTTGAATAGTTTTAGTATGAGGATTGATGTTTATAGAATGGATCTGACTGATGTAGGCGTAATTTTGGCGCTGCGTTGTGCTGAAAACGGCCTTCGTCACAAACGGTAATAATATACAAAGAGACAAAATAAGTACCTATGGGTAGGTACACTAGTTATAGTATGACCCCCTTCTGCGATTGTCTTTACTCCTACAAGTTTCTTGGTAAAGACTACAGGTTGCGTAGGAGTAAGACTTACTATGTGTGCATTCGTTATAATAAAATTCCCGCTGGCTATTCCTTATTCATAGTATTCTTTTATGTATAGAAAAGTATACTTTAATAACAATAAGAGAGATACAGGAACACACGCTTAGGCGCCTCTAGGATTCCCTATATCGGAATGCTATTGACGTTATAATTCAACACTCACAAAGAATATCCAAACAAAATAGCAAATAGGTATTTGAATTCATCATTCGCACCAGCCGGGAAACGATTTCGAACATTTCGTCTAGCAGGCCGGCAGTTGTAAAATCACTGCCATATCACTCGTCAAAAACGAACTCTATTGCATATTTTAGTTATTGAAAATGTAAAATACTTTCTCCTAAATCAATCAAGTGAACCATTATACTCTCTATACGAGGATGTCAATAATTTACAGCTGAAACTGATATTGACTCCAACAGGTCCACAGTGAGTGCAACAGGTAGCGTGGGTACAGCGGCCTACCCTGCTGCACCAATCTATCCATAGTTATAAAATATAGCTTGATAGCTGTGACGTTTGAGAGATCCATACTAAAGAGAAGTAAACAAAGGAAAATGGACCTTATTATGTCATTATCATTTGACCGAAACTGGCAGACGTCACAGGTATCAAGCTAGATTTTATAAAGTACAAAACTCTTAACGCGGCGCCAAACTCAAATATAGAACAAGTATGAAAAATCTAAGACGGTTTCTAGTCACGGTCTAGTCTAGTACCTAGTTTCGGTCGGAAGTTTCTAGTTTAAGTAGGTATACTTTGTCACAAGGTAGAAACATGGTGTCATCATGACATAACATAGACGTAGGTAGCGTAAAATTTTACTATGGACTTGGGTATACCGAAAACTCGGGCTGGTGATAAGAAATAACTTTTCCTTAGTCAGCATTTAAACTGAGTCGATGAGTACCGAAATACCGAAGATGAAAGGTACAGGTTGTTTCATCTTCATTTCGAATCATCAGATCAGGCATGGACGTGACCATACGACAACCTTGTGACAATACTTGTGAGTTTCGTCCTCTACGATAAGTTAAATGTACCTACCTAATTAAGGCATCTCTTTGATTACTTATTAATTTTCAAATGAAGAGACATATCTAGGCCGAAGTATGTAAAAAAATATATATTATTCTACACATAAG
The DNA here is from genome assembly GCA_029255805.1 of Keiferia lycopersicella. NCBI lineage: Eukaryota > Metazoa > Arthropoda > Insecta > Lepidoptera > Gelechiidae > Keiferia > Keiferia lycopersicella. The sequence goes on along the minus strand of JARACZ010000009.1, from coordinate 7,286,134 downwards.
GTGTAAAAATATTAGCTGCAAATATTTTAAGGGATGAATCAGCCCATGAATCTGAACAACTTTCCCAAAGGAACATGGGTCGAAATATGAAAAAAAATATTTGACCTCCCATACAAACGAACGGCACTAGCTGACCAAGTCATTTGTATGGAGGGTCCAAACTTTTTTTTCCTTTGGGAAAGTTGTTCAGTTTCGTGGGCTGATTCATCCCTTAAAATATCTGCAGCTATTTTTTTTACACCATGTATAGTGGTGAATCATACAGATATTTTATCCAAAGTTTTTACAACTTATCTAAAATTATATTATCGTAGGGAGAGAGAGGCCAAAATTTGGCCGCCAAAGTTGTCAAAGTTGTCATAATATGTACGTACATTGTACTCCCTCCCTATAGCTTTCTTTGAAGATACTGGGACATAGCAGGAGCGTACGAAAGTAGGTTGGTAGATATTAATTTTTCAGTATTTTCTATTTTTATTCAAAACCTTGTTACCTATCTATTTTTGAGAATCTTTTGCTTTCGCCGATGACGTCATCCTTTGTGAGCCATTGCGAAGGCGAATATCTTTTCGTCAAAATAAACGCTTTGAATTAAATGTCAAGTGCCTACGCTACCTGTATACAATACATCTACCTATCTAGCTACCTATTCCAACCGACTCAAAAAGGGAGAAATGCTTTCAAAGGAGTAGTCTAAGGCCCGTATTAATAAACCGCTCTCAACTCTGAGATTGATCTTGAGTGCGATTTTAAGATGTCATTTGTCAAAATTACTCTCGAGATCGATATCAGAGTTGGGTGCGGTAAATGAATACAGGCTTTAACTCTAACATGCTCAGAATCTCAAAACTATACGTAATATTCAGCACAAGTAAATAACAGTCGTGATTAGTGATCTGTACAGAGCTAGAACCGTGATCTGATCAATTTATTATGGGGTCAGCCAGCCCAAGAAAGTGAAGAAGTTATGACCTAGGCACATGGATCAATACATGAAAACACATGCTGTGTCAAGTAGGTACTTTGTCTAAGATGGTCAGATTCATCGATTGTTTCGTCTTGACAATATTTTGATCAAATTTCCCTGAAGAAACAGTACAATAATTTAATACATAACTGTATATCAAAATACTCCACCGACCAGAGCCGAGCTCTTCAATTATTATCCGTGTAATTTCCTAAAAATAAACAAAATTCTTAAATTATTATAAAAATAATTATACGGTAGGTACAGAGAATTTAAATTGGTTATATTTGTGGCCAAGTGGTAAGGACACCAATCGTGAGAATCCAGTTCGAGCCCCGCCATGTACCAATATATTTTTATTCACGTACATTTACTGATTGCTCTTACGGTGGAAGAAAAACATCGTGATGAAACGTTCAAGTAAAATTTAAATTCAGATGATATTTGAATGTGACTTAACCTAGGATTCCGGCCAGGTTAGCTTTCGGGTTTCAGAGGTCAGATGGCAGTCGCCCTGTGTAAAAACATGGTTCCATGTCAAATCCCCGGTTAGGTAGCCCACCACGAGAGACAACGGGATGAGACCTAGAGAATGCACATTATTTGAAGGTATTTGTCGCAGTATTTATTGTCTGTGACAGGTCAGCGTCTGGTCGGATCAACATTCAGCGTTCTGCTTATCGCTGTGGGGACCGGAAGAGCTAATCGCCTGCGTCTGCGCAACCGTCCAAATCGTGGTCCTGTATCGTCCTATATTTGTTTTTTTTAAGGCGGAAATCTGCTACTAATTGTACCTAGGTATATCACACGTTCTACTACACAAATTCATTCGCACATACCCTAAGTAGGTAATATACTTACCTACAAAAAAAATTGAAAACGCTTTACTTAACGTAAAAACGTTCTGTTATTGTATGAATATTTGTGTTTTAATTTTGATCGGAACATGCAATGCAATACGATCGGTAAAAGCGTTATGTATAAGGTAAGGTAAGGGCGTAATATCATAAGCAGGTCACCATTTCCCATGTTGTTCTCTTATTCTTTGGCTCCCACTCCCATATTTGTATGGATTCTGTAGTTACGGAATTTCGATTCGATAATGTAAAAATTTCCCATTACCTAAAGCTCAGGTAAAATTCCCCTCCTCCAGACAATCATTCTAACATTTTCAACCAGTACAAAAAGAGAACTTGAAAACTTTTGGCACTAGAAACCTTCTAACTAGCAAACTTTTCTGTGTAGAAACCTCTTATTCAATGTTGAGATCCAAATCGAGTAACTACTTACTAGCTATTCGAATACACCTGGTAAGTGGATATTCGATAGTTGGCATTCAGGGAAGGAATGTTGATCAAAGGGGATTTGGGTGAAAAAGACCTACCGGATCAAGTGGACTTTCCTGGAAGTAGAGTTCCTTACATGGAGCCTGTCTGAAGCTTAGGCACTATTCAAAGGTAGACGAATACCGCACTGAATAAATACTCTTTTCACAGTTCTACAAAAAATTACATAAACATTCTCCTAATACATATTATAAAGGTGAATGTTTGTGTGTTTCTTAGAACTTGGTGCTAAAACGGCTGAATGTATTCAAATAAAATTTTGTAGGAGGATGACAAAACTTAAGCAATATCTCGGGCAAATTTCTCATTTCCACGGTCATTTTCCAAAATATTTGAAAAAGGTGGCGCTACTGAGCCAATTCGCGTTTTAGGAAAACTAACAGCGACACCTGTTGGACACCAAGTTGGATTTACTCTATCGAGTAGATGAACCAAGATTGACGTATTGATAAATACTGCAAAAATGACGTACCAGTCAATAACGTAGGTTTCACAAAGACACTCTCACAATCAATACTGCATACAAAAATGACATGTCAGTTGATGTCAGTCATTCGAAAATAAGATATATTTCGCCCAGAAATTTGATCAAGATATTCCGACAATACAAAAGTGACAGAAATGAAATAACATTTGATAAGTAAACGAACGTAACACATATACGAAACAGGCAATTGCTTTCAGAATAAAAGGTCTAGTTTAGACTCTCTCTAGAACAACTGAAATGAAAATATATGTAGGAGCGACGTTGAAGTACCTAACCATACCAACGAGAAAAAGTATATTCATGCACAGTACCATAGGCTGTTCAGTGTGAAGGACAATTTTTCCCGACAGCCTTAGAATGAAGGGTATATTTCGGGAGTATGTGTGTAGGTGGACAAGTAAATTATTTACAGACTACAGCCCTAAAGGCAAAGCGGATGTTGACAGGTTTCGTTAGGTTCGTCCTTAGGTTATTTATTTATCGTGGTGATCGTAGCAGAAAGTCCAGCTTTAATAAACTTTATTGATTCTCTAAAACTGTTATTTACAATTCACTAGGAACGGAAAAGGATGAGTAGGGAATTATAGAAGGTGTAAAAACATTAACTGCAAATATTTTAAGGGGTGAATCAGTAAATGAAACTGAACAACTTTCCTAAGAAACATGGGTTGAAATACGATATAAACATTTTTGGACCTCCTATACAGGTTGACTCGCTCGGCTGCTACATTTTGTATGGGATGTCCGATTTTTTTTTTCATATTTCGACCTATGTTCCTTGGGGAAAAATGTTCAGTTCCATGGGCTGATTCACTCCTTTAAATATTAGCAGCTAATTATTTTACACCCTGTATACCTACCTACTCATTCTTTTCCATTGTTCTTAGGTAGGTTAGAAATAGCTCACACACAGTAATAAATGCAGTAGGTGCTCAACTTTCTTACTAAAGTAGGCGGAGCTAATATCTGCTAGTTCTGATTGGTCATAGCTAAGTGAAATGGCGTGTCTGTTTTTTTTAGATGATAAAAAAAGTATTCACAAATGCTAATCCGTTACAAGCCTCATGAAATTCTTTTTCTTGTATAATCTAATGCGTAAAGGTTTTTTGTACCTCCCTGGAATAACAATTGTATAAAAATAGTTACCTGAACCCAAAACAAAAAATTTCTGTGAATCGTTTACCTTCATCAAAAACTAAAACATCTAACTGATACGATTGTAACTAAAGAGCCGAACCGCATTTGGACCTACTGGTACGGCACAAGAATTTTAAAAATTGGTACATAAGAAGTAACGAAGTTTCGATTATAAGAAAAAAACATTCTGCTTAATGTAAAGTATGATAAACTTTTCTAAAGAATAAAGGGATAGCAAACTGAAGTAAAAGAATTGTAAAAACGTATATGTAGGTACACATGCATATGATTTCGTCGACCAGCGTTTATTCGGCAATGAATCAAACGAAGCTCGTAGCACCCATAAGGCTAATCAAGATGTAACAGAACTCCTGGTTATCCGCGCGATACTGTCAAAGCGGTCCTACTTCGGTGGCGGCACTAGTGAGGTGCCCACATGAGGCATGAGGCTATTACACTTTCCCAGATGATCCACCAGCGATACGGCGGCTGCTTTGTGTGGCAGCTGCGAGTGCAGGGGCCACGCACGTGCCTTTGAGCCGTCCCGCACCGTCTCACGTCACCACACATAAATTGACAATCTGGCCTCACCAGGCCGGGATGCTCCGCTTTGTATCTCCGAAATGGACGGCACAGCGATGAGTCACGTTTACGCACCAACTTGAACATCTAACATGTTTAGAACTGCGCGATGAAATGCAGCAGCCATATGAAAATAAACAGCTTTTTTTGTCTGTTTTACGTAAGAATACAGTCAAAGAAAATTTCACTCGAATAGTTTACGAAATCAGCATGGAAGCGGAGGTAGTTAATAGAAATAAATTTTATGGGTTGACATTGTATGCACGGTCGCAGTTTTCCCTTGGGCCAGGGCGACTCGGGCGCACCTGCGCGTCGCAGCCAATGATGGAGAACAATTGCTATCATTAGGCCCCATCGAGCGCCGAGCCCACACCATACATATTCAAACAATCCACGACAATGCGAGCTTATTTCGAACTCAATAAATTATCGCTAATGCCCAATTTGCGTCGACTGGTTAACAATGTCAGTTCCCGCAATTACTTAAACGCGTGTAACTGCGTCTGATACGATCTATGCGCCTGCGCCGACCGGAGCCATTGTCTTACAGATACATGCTCTGCAATTACTGTGTATCGATTACAGCTGACTCAGTCCACTCGATCCGACCGATTGACTGCGCCATAAAACATCGTTTTTAGTAGCCGTAATTAGTCCGATAAAACTACCTTCACTTGCATGTTTACTGTAAACTGGTCTATATTTTTCTTTATTTACATCAGATAAAATTGAATCATAGACATAATAAATTCAAGTAGCGTTCTGCACAACGGCTTCTGGAAATCGTAAAGAACATAAAACATTCATGTCTGTTTGCAATCTCTACTTATCTAACGCCGGAAGTTGATCATGACAAAATGTTTCTGCTCTAACTGTGATATGGCTTATTCTGCGAACCACGATATGACGATATACTTACCTCGTAAAACGCACTAGGTATTTGAATTATAGCGACAATATAAGCAATCTTACAGTTGGGCTAAGCTTATAAATATTTTTACTAATTTTGTAATCATAAGAACTTTTTCGTACGATAAATATTGTGACTGAATATTTCACGTCACGAAAGTAGGTCTCCATCTGCAAGTGGTTTGCAGAATAGCCATCTCTGCAGCACGTTTAGCCGCTTTATACGTAGATGATAATCTCCTTTAGAATACCACGAGCGCGAGAATTCTTCGTCCCAATTACGTGACAGACTCCACTAAATTTGTCTGCTTGTTGCCTGCCTGTGAAAAATGTCCGTTCTAACTACAACTATGCCAGCACTAAAACAAGCCAAGAAATATACAGTGTTGTAACAAAATTGACACGAAACGACTGTGGTCTGAAAACATTTGTGGACACGCATAATTAGATCAGAGAAATCATTGAAATATCCCAGCAAGTGACATCATAAATCACAATAACAAAGTGTGGATAACCACTGATACTGGAGCGTTTATTGTACTCATGTGTATTTATAACGTTTAAGAATTTAAGAGTAGACGACAATTTAATTGTATCAGTGTTGCAAAGCTGGATACGAGCCAATGTTTCACTCGTTTAAAGTTTTGTGCAATCGTCCTATTTTTCTAAACTAAAACAGTTGCACGCGACACGCTTTCAAAAGAAGGGGAGCCACTTCGAATACAAGAAAGATTTTGCAATATTCACACAAGACTTCTCGTCGTAGACGGTTGTAAGTATGTCCGAGTCAAGATTCAGTTATTGCATTAAACTAATTGTCGGCACGTGCCCTCGGTTTGACTCATCGCCGAGACGGTACACTAATGTAATAAACAGCGTAGAAAAAGCGGATACACTAATTGATGACCAAGAGCGACCCTGACCGCAAGCTTGACCAGTGGACAAATTAGTGCTATGCGTACCTCTTTGAACCACAAAATTCAAAAGACGTTTTTATAGTCTACGACAGACGTAACCTTGCCGCGGCTGGATTGTAGCCGAAGAGTTTTGTTTACTTCCTAGAGATGACATGCCATCAGTCATAAATACTCATTAAGCGGACTGTAAACACTTTTGCAGACTTCCGAGTGTTTCTAAAAGACTGTCTGTTATTTTATAAAAAAATGTTTTATTTTAGTCCCATGTTCAAAATGAAGAGAAAAGATTTAAAATTGCCAGACCAAACGCGATTACTACGTTTTGGAATTAAAGTCATCTAATTGCCATATGCCATCTGTCCCATGTCAGATACAGTGAGTTAGATCAGTGCCGCCTATAGTGTCTAAACAAACTATGCCGACGACGTTACGCGTCTAAGATTCAGCGGCTGATCTTAAATTTCGACGGCGTATCCAGCTCATATGATATGACACGCTATAAGTACCGAATACGAGGCAGAAATCTGGCAAATTTATGTAAATGCGAGCTTAGTACGAGAGTACCTTTTACATGTATCTTTCTCTTCCTGTTCAGGCGCGAGAGATCGCTGCCATTTTTCCATGTACCTCCTCGCAGACAGGAAGCTACACGCGCTTGCGCAACTTCGGCCTGTTGATCGGCTTACACCCGACCGAAGTTCGGCTATACGCTGTAACACAACACATTTTCGGCATAATGTGTCGCCCTTAAATCCAATAACATTGCACGCGTAATCGCGCCGAATTTCGGTTGCGCGTTTTCAGCATAGTGTGTTTAGACACTAAAGGCGATTATTTACGCGCTCGCGGTGCAATTGCGGTCGGGACCTGCGACACACGCTCGTTTATCTAATTAGCGGCGTGCGCTGCGCTTGCGCACCCGCAGACGACCGCGCGTCTTTGACCGCCATTGCTCATATCAGCTTCATTGAAGCCAGTTATAGTAATAGAAGAAAGAGGAAACTAGGGCACAACGGGATACGAGGTATCCAGATTTATGTACAAATATCAAACTTTCTGCATAAAACCTTACTTATTTGTAATTTTTTTAAACCATTATGGATTTTGAAGAATCTACCAAAAGTGTACCTAGAAGTAAATAAGAGTCCACAAACAGTGTACTATCAGTGTAACTACAAGTTAATATCACAACATCACTAAAAAGCATGTTAATTTGGACTGTAATGGTCACGTAATGGTAATGAAAACTTGAAATATGTAGAAATACAACACTGTAGGTGGAATAGGTAACCAAAGTTGACCATTTCGCAACAAAAACTGACCAGAGTTTTGATGGCAACTTTTTCTGCACTATATCTATGTTAAAAGGTGGTACTGTGTTACTTTCTAGTTCTCTACCTACTGTTTCCTTTTTCTTTTTATGCAATGCAGGATAAAATTGATGGTACCATTTAATCCGTATTGTAAAAAAGAAAAGTTATAACAAATGTTCCACCTTTTGCATTACTCTACCGAAAAATTTATCTCCTGTAAGAGAACGCGTGTCTCAGAAAAATACTTACCTCACCGCATGAAATAATTTTAATTTTTAGGGTCCCACAAGTTTAAAACGTCATTTTTATTACAACTTTCCCCCAAAGCCAGGTTTTTTGCAAAAAGTCAATCAAGCCCACATATTGTTACAGACACAGAGCAAAAATGACATTTGCGTCGCTCGCTGGCGGCCCGCGCATGACATCTTTTGTCTTTGGGTACAGTACAGACAATTACTTAACCATCTGGTTACGCATTAAATAATCTAAACTTAAGTTTGAAAATAACGGTGAACGATATTTCAAATTTTAATAGAAAAAAGTTTATTTGATCAAAAGTTTAACTGACCAAAAACTGAAATATCAACATTTAGGTAACTTGAATAATAAAGTATCTATTGGCTAAATCTGACTCAAATCATAAAAAATGGGTTGGGATAAATGAAACTTTTATTGAATAATTTGAATCAGTAGGTATGCGTGACCGAAACTTTGTAAAACTAGAGTACATGAATTTTATTTCGTCTACTGCTACCTACTTACCTACATTTAATTTATTGAATCGATTTAGAACAGGTACTTAGAGAAAATTACTGCGTAGGTACAAAGAGGATCGAAGATGGAAAATTGGTCTAATTTTCGTACTCGAGAAGCCGCTGTTCCTTCATTATAAACATGTTTCTCTGCTAAGCTGCGAGTTCGAGAGGAAAATCAATGCTGGTCGCTATGCGAACAAATGGCTACACGTAACACACTATTTATTTTTGTTTGGATCCTTTATTCTTAGAAACATAGATAGCACTTTTAAGAGGACTGTTGAAAACAATTTTGCAACAATATTTTCTACTTTTTAATAATTTTCTAAAATTTCATAAGAAGGGAATATTCGGTATTGGTAATCGAAAGATTGCTTTTACTTGAACTCCTTGCATCAAAATATTTTCATATAAAAAAGATAAAAATACGTTTAACGTTGGCCCTTACAGACGAAACTGTAAGAACGGTATTAAACAACAAAGTTACACATTTTGTACTTTTGTACAGTCGAAATTTATGTTTGTTAGAAAGTAAATTATTTCCTAACTTAAAGCCCTAGTAATGTAAAAGGTCATTTTCTCTATTTGCTGGTCGCATACATAAGACCCACCACCAGTGTTTGTACTTTTACGAAAGTTTTTAAAAAGTAGGTAGTTAAAAAACGGTACCTACTTTACACACTTTACATAACGTGAACAAAATTAAGGCAAAAGTTTTATACCTGCTGCGTAAGCTTTCTTCTGTTTAGTTTACTCCTTAATTATAAAATTTGAGAATCTATGTTGAATCATCTGTAGTGAGTCTCTGTAAACACTATATAGCGCGTCGTCTTATGGTGATCGAAAATGCTTAAACTACATAGGTACATACTATAAGAGCAACTAACTAACTATAGGGTTAGTTACTTTATAAGTAAAAGATAATTAAAATAAGACAAACATATACAATAGTTTATCAACACTCGTGATTTGAAAGCAGTTGTAAAAAAAAATATTTTCATTAAAAACATTCAGTCTCTAAAATTTTACTCAAAACCGCCAGTTTAAAAAAGTTATACTTACTTTACTTACTTCACTTAGGTATTTCAAAAATAGAAACAATGTATTTTATACTGTTAGGTTTGTGCCAACTTAAAATCTATTACTAATTGTAAATGAGGCTGTATGGTTTGAAGACCTGATGAAAACATTATGAAAACAATTGCAATTGTTACCTGAACTTGAATTAGCTTAGCTTGTTTAGTGAAATTTATGTATAGAGTGTAGATAAAATAGTGTATGCAACTGCATATAGTTAGGCATTAGAAATAATTTCATTAACAGGCCACGTACAAAAAATTCTTAAACTACTTACTATTATAATCATGGCTGTTTCCGCATAAGTTCATGTATAAGTAATGAAGTTTAAATAAAATAATATTGAATATAATAATATCATAGTCTGTCCGTCATATTATGATGGATTTAAGTTTCCATGAATGTTACGTTACCAGGTTGATATGTCTCATTTCTCAGAAGGTATTTTGGAAAGATGTACTTCCTGTCAATATTAAACGGAAAACCCTTGTGTGTTTTCCGTGGAAAGTATACCCTTTTCGTTCGATTGTTGTCCCTTTGTTCCGTAGGCCTCATTTCGGTTCTCGAAGGACTATTGTATATCGGAGTGCCCTTAACAAAATTCATTACTAAAATACTACAAAATGTCAAAGGGTAACGCTAATCCTGCCTGTCACAATGAGGAGTCATCTTTTTGAGTAATTTCTGTGGGCGTGACCTTTCGGGGTAAACATTAGATAGTATAATCATTGTATCGCCTTCACCCCCGCAGACAAGGTCAGTAATTAAATCACTTATATCTACGTAAGCGGCAAAATTTGTAAACAAACGTGTGCACGTGTGTGTGAGTGCTAGTTTTTTGCAAATCTTAAGAGAGGGTAAAGTTGCCTCTAGAGCTAAAAGTCTTTTTTATAATAATAAGGCCTTACTAAAGGCACGCCCCTATTATTTTCTTTTCTCCAAAAAAGAAATGAAATGGAAAAAAACATGTTCCGTTTTGCATGGAAAAAGAAAATTGTTGATAATTTTATCTCGTAATAATTTTTCTAAAAAAAAAGTAACAGAGACAAGAGCCCTTGGTAGGCCGTAATGTAATAAAAAATAATTATACTTAGCTCTAGAGGCATTGCGCGGGAAGAAAACAGGGGAATACGTTTGTGTGTGTGTGTGTACATGCGTGTGTGAAAATCCTTACCTTGATGATCTTCATAAGTAGCAATATTTAAATGTACATATTATGCAACTGTCATAGAAGTGTGCAAGAAATGAAATTAATTTCACTAATGTTACGATGATAGTAATTTTGGGCGCAGAATGCATTAAACTAGTCTGTATTGGTACAACTGTTTTTGAATTCGTTAACCGAGGCGTGACGCATTCTCGTAGAATAATTGACATTACGTAACAATGTTTCGGACGCACACCTTTCCTCCCTTGCGTCATTTTTAGCTTTGGTGATAAAATAAGTAAAATATGCATGACTACAAAGGTCATCTGAACATAAGATACATACATACATATATCACGCTTTTATCCCTTGCGGGGTAGGCAGAGCGTTAACGGCAGTAAGAATACGGTCGCTATCGCCACGTCTGACATTTTTGAGGATTTTTTTCCAAGGTTGTTTCAGAAAACATGTGTATTACTATAGTGACAGGTTGTCAGCCCGTCGCCTAAAAACTGCAATACACCAATTCTCTCGAGTCCCTTTGTCGCCTCTTACGACACCCGCGGGAAGGATGTGGAGTGATGCTATTCTAAGCCGGCATCACACGGCACATAAGAGCATTTTTTTATTACCTGTGACCAACAACGATAGGTACCTATCCTTATAATCCTTATGTTATCATAACTGGGCCCCAACTCTGCATTTTTTTTGTCATTGTAACGCCATCGAAACTCAACTGCCATTCCATTGCCATTGTGATTTTCTTTACTTCAAACTTTTATCAGACTACAAACTGCTAAAATTATCCAACTGAGATCCAATCGACATCCCACTGAAACGATTTTCATTGAGTCTCCAAAGACTTTTAATGAAGTTCATCTCAGTCTGTTTTAGGACCATGCTCTAATACACACACACACAAATCACGCTAATATCCCTGTCGGGGTAGGCAGAGCGTTAACAACAGCACAATTACGGTCGTTACGCCACGTCTGACAAATGTTTGAGAGTCATTTCAGATAAGTCGTGTATCACTAGTAGCAAGTTATCAGCCAGTCGCCTAAAATTGCAATACACATGAAACCCTCATATCCCTTAATCGGCTTCTACGCTACGACACCTACGGGAAATACATACATACATACATATATCACGCCTTTATCCCTTGCGGGGTAGGCAGAGCGCTAACAGCCGTAAGAATACGGCCGCTATCGCCACGTCTGACATTTGTGAGGACTGTTTTCCAAGGTTGTTTCAGAAAACATGTGTATCACTATAGTGACAGGTTGTCAGCCTGTCGCCTAAAAATTGTAATACACCAATACCCTCGAGTCCCTTAGTCGCCTCTTACGACACCCACGGGAAGGATGTGGGGTGATGCTATTCTAAGCCGGCATCACACGGCATTCTCTAATAATGTGTATTTTTCTGTTTGAGAATAAATCGTTAGAAACAAGTTGGTCTATTTTACAATGTTCCGGACATAACTAGCCATGGCTTGGCAATGACTTAGTGTGTTGGCGGGCACAATAGTTCTAAGCCTCGAAAGCTGCAGGCCTTACCTTGACTCCTACGCGTCACTGCCTCAGTTCGCCGCTCAACAGCTGATCTCCTCGAATCTAATATTACTCGTATGAGCTGAGTCTGCACCTTATACTGGTGCCTATATACAGGGTGTAAGAGATGGTGTAACGAAAACTAGGCAGGCGTGATCAGACCATGTAACTGAACAACTTTTTCTACGGGGCTATGTTTTGCTATGTTGGGAAACGTAAAAATTTTTTCGACCTCCCATACAAATTTCCCGATCAGCTGACTGATTATGTACGGGAACTCAAAAAAATTTTTTGTTTTTAACCATAGCCCCCATAGTAAAAGTTGTTCATTTTCATAGTCTAATCAGGACTGCAAAGTTTTCGTTGCACCGTCTCCTACACCCTGTATAAATGGGCGCTTTTATATCTGTCTGTATTTGTCAGATCTCGAGCTAGTTTATGATGTCATACTAGGTTGCGTTAGGTTGAAAATTTGACATTAGAGTTATATTGATACTCAACTAGACAAAATAACTTTTACATATCTCATGCTCTGAAAGTAGGTCATTACTGACAAAAAACACGACCTGTAAGTTCAACTTACAGGCGAGGTTTTAAAACTAAGCCTGTAAGTAATTTTAAATATGGAACTAGAAAAAGAACCAATAGAATCGCGACAATTAAAAAGTTAAAATCAATTTCTTCTTATTTTTAATAAGAGCTGCAACAAAATTTTTAAATTTCGAACTGGCCGCTATGAATTGTGCTGCTTGAACGCAGGAATTATATTTTTAATCTGTATTTTTATAACCTCAACAAATGAGTTTGTCGAATTATTACTCAATATTACAATAACAAAAGTAAAAATTACTAATATCCCTATGATCAGAAAAATGTCTACTTTATGTTAGGATACTTTTCTATCATATTAATTTAATATTTTTCAATCATAGAAAAAAAAAGTTTAGTAGTGCAATTTGTATAGCAGACGATACAATCATCATTTATGGATCGTTTTCTTGTATTTATCGCTTTATTTTACTCTTTTTTCATTCGATATGTAAAGCAGTATACGTACCATGGATGTAACATCAATAACAACCTCGGAAAGGTACCGCCCTCGCTCCGCTCGGGCGTTAAAAAACCTCGGTTGTTATTGATAGCTTACATACCTCAGTACGTAATCTACTATTACATATCTCATGCTCTGAAAGTAGGTCATTACTGACAAAAACACGACCTGTAAGTTGAACTTACAGGCGAGGTTTTAAAACTAAGCCTGTAAGTAATTTTAAATATGGAACTAGAAAAAGAACCAATAGAATCGCGGCAATTTTAAAGTTAAAATCAATTTCTTCTTTTTTTAATAGGAGTTGCATCCAATTAGTTGTATTCGATTTTAAATTTCGAACTGGCCGCTACGAATTGTGTTGCTTGAACGCAGGAATTATATTTTTAAACTATATTTTTGTAACCTCAATAAATGAGTTTGTCGAATTATTACTCAATATTACAATAACAAAAGTAAAAATTACTAATATCCCTACGATCAGAAAAATGTCTACTTTATGTTATGGTACTTTTCTTTCATATTAATTCAATATTTTTCAATCATAGAAAAAAAAGTTTAGTGGTGCAATTTGAATAGCAGACGATACAATCATAATTTATGGATCGTTTTCTTGTATTCACCGCTTTATTTTACTCTTTTTTCATTCGATATGTAAAGCAGTATACGTACCACGGATGTAACATCAATAACAACCGCTCCGCTCGGGCGTTAAAAAACCTCGGTTGTTATTGATAGCTTACATACCTCAGTACGTAATCTACTATTTCAGTTTAGGTAAGCGCCATCTTTGTAGGTACACCTAAAAATTGGCTGCAAAATTTCCTATTGGCAGGTGTGGATACACATCAAAGACAAAAAATGAGACAAACATTGAAGTAAATAAACATAACAGGAACTAGAACTTGTAGCGTGAATAAATCAATTACGTAGCTGACATTTACAAAAGAAAGATAAATAATATGTAGAAATGAAACATCGTTTCACCTTTGCTGCATAACATATATTTTATGCTCTACCTACACAACCTAATAATGATAGACGTTTGCTAACTATATAACGATTTTTTTTGTATCCTTTTTCCGGGTAAGTAAGAGTTAAGTAAAAACAATATTTCCCGTAAAAGTAAGTACAAATACATATTAACGCCAACGACCGATGTGGCCTACTAGGCAAAGGTCACGAGTTCAATACATATCAGTTTTCGGGCCTGGATGTTCATTGTATGTGTGTGTAGGTAATTCTATGGAATTCCGACACAGGGAATCCTAGCCAGGGCTATGAGAGTGTTAATTTTTTTTTATCTCTTAAATAACTTATTAAAACTTTCTCCTCTAATTATTTCGTCAGACAGAGCCGTAGGCCGTAATTGCTAAGATAAAAGATGACTAGAAATCAAACAATATCAATTCAATTGTCTCCGATTTGTCAAAGCTATTGCCGTACAAAGCGGTTGTCTCAATCGATTGTATTATAGTTTTAGTGTCATTGACGGGTTTTGTGATGGTATTATTCATGAGGAATGGCCTCCGAGCTAATGAATGAACTGGGCACGATCGTACGCCCACACTGGTTTCATTCATACGGAGAATATGGCCCGAGCTGCGCAGCCGCCGCATCGCGCCCCGCTGCACTGCTCCGACACGACGCGTGCCCAAAGTAGGCCAACCACCCACCCAATCTTCTGACTTACAACCTTTATACGATACCTAGTATACGATATCTCCTTTCTTATCATTTTCTATGAACGCAAAAAATCTTTTATTAAAAAAGTTTAGGTGAAATTCAGTTTGAAATTCTTAAACAACAATTCAACAAGTAGCGATCGCATTACAAAAGACACGAAAGGGCAGAGTTAAAGCTGTAAGACGTCGGCTGCGGTAGAGCATCGCCGCTGAAATGGCAGCGTTGAATGGGAAGGGATGGGAGAGGGATGGACCGGGGGTGGGTGCAGGGTGCCGGCAACCGGCGGAAGGCACGTTCTTGGCCATGGCCACGGCATGACGTCTGACATTTGGCGGCGCATGCGCGCTGGAAGGCAGGTTCAAGGACGGAGCATCGATCGCGGTAGTGAGGCTCGGTTCAGAGCCACGGCCGGACGCCGCTCTCCACGCGGAAATCGATGCCTGAATGCCAGGGGTACGGGAAACGGGAGGCTCACTCATACCACAACTTGCATCGCTGCCAACTGGCACTGCAATATAGTGTGCAGGCAGACAATGCAGATAGAGTTGTTATGAACAGATCTAGTTTAAAACTAAAGCTATATTGGTTGCGTAACCTCGATAAAGTCAAGATACTTCCTTAGATTAAGTATGATTAGCTGATTCTTTTTCTTATTTTCTTATAACTAAGGAAAAAGACAAGATTTTCCTGGAAGTTTCAAGATCATTTTGAATTTCAACAATTGCAGTACTTTACTCGGACTAGCATATTTACACCCAAGTAGCCCTATTTCACAACTATCAATCTGCCCACTGTTGATAACAACAGTCTGTATCAATACAATACCTCGTAAACAGCACAAACAAACATAACTCAGGCACCAGACTTGCAATGGCAGTCCGAAATATCATTTCCTTCTGCATACAATCGCATACCGAAAACGAAAGGCCCTATTACCCTGGCCAGTCAACAAAGCCCGTTACGGCATACATTCTTGGATAACTTGGGTATATTGCAATGCCATAAATAAAATAACCAGCAATGTATTCCAAATCCTTGTTGGCATGGTGGTAGTGGTAGTAACAAACGAATTCACATTCAAGACAGCAGACAGCCAGACTGGAGTATAAATGAGATAATCGGAAGAATAATGATACATTGTCTGGCAAAGTGCGACAAGAATCAAGATCCAAGAAAATAGGTACAGGGTGCAGTTTTTGTTAGTCAAATAAAACTGCAACTTCTTCGTAGGATACTTACAATAGAAATAAGAAGTAATACTATACTTAGTAGAACTATACATTGAAAACGTAAATAGCTACGAAAATAAGAATGAGACCAAGAAGAATAAAGAAGTTTGAGTATGAATCCAACATCACGCACGAGCCTAAACTTGTTCTAGCAAAGTAAAATAGCGAGTAATTCGATATCGCCGTTGAAAATCGCTGTATCGTGACAGAAACATACAGGACGTAAAGAATCAACCACAAATAAGAAGTAAACCAGTCCATGAAACTAAACAACATTTCTCAAAATACACGAAATACTTAGGAAGCAAGTTTGGGCCGAGATAGAGCCAATATGTGTAAGAGATTCAATGTTCCCTGGGCAGCATTGTGTAGTTTTTTAGACTGGTTCACCACTAAAAATATTTGCAGCAGTTTTTCTTAAATTTTATATCTATTAAACATTGAAAACATTGGCATCGTCCTGTATAAACGCGGCGTATTTTTGCAAAAGCACGGGTTGATTGCGCGCGTAATCCGGCGTAAATAAGCGACGCGTGCGCACAGATGATTATGCTGAGAAACGTTAACGGGAGGTGTGGAGTCGACATTGGCTTATAAAAGCAATTTACGATCAATGGGTTCCATAGAAATACTCTATCGAAATAGAAACGTAGTTCATAAACATAAATAAATACCTATATTATGTAGGTAGTTATTGACTTGAAATCGCGTATACATCTAATGTGAAAAGGATCGAGGTTTAGTTAGGCTTTTGTCAAACAATTTATTTTTATTTTTGGCTACGTAACCCATGTAATGATATGGCATAAAATAATAGCAATTTTATTATCTACTTAGTATCACCATGATCCATAACACTACAACAACAAACTAGAATAATTCTAGTTCAATTGATTTCGCCTATGGTAGCGCGTTGATGTCTTTTTCATTTTGTAGAACTGCTACGCGTTGATGTCTACGAAATGAACTAAAAAAAACAAAAAAAGTTCATTTTTGCTTCAGTACAGTTGAAAACAAATAATATTTAAACACGAAAATTCTCTTCCCCGCCTGTATCCCAGTTCTGATTGCGAATGCAAGTGTCGCGCCCGTGTCAAATCGCGTCGCCCACGCAGCCGCATCCGTGCGAGACATACCCTCGCTCGATGTAGACCTTTATGCGACATAAGGTGACATGACACTCATACCTTGATACATTCCTTTGATATAAGGAAAAACTTTTTGGGCCGATTTAGAATAGCGCAACCCCATTTCTACGTAATGGGTAAGAAAGACATCTAAGCGATTCATACCAAGGAATTGACAGCAATCAGTTCCCTATACGAATGAAAAAGTGTTCCCAATGTCAGCCAACCACGGCAGGCAGATACTAAGTAGAAAAACCCATGTTCTGCAGTACTTGTGGCTGTTGATGATGAGATGACTAACAGAATTCCTGTTTTCAACTTCACTCAATAGTTACGAATTTAAACAGGCCGAGATCCTAGTGGTTACGATTTCTACTCTCAGCTTTCTAAAAGATATTAAGGTAAGGCCAAGTACGACGACAATCCAATCGTCCAACTTGTCCATCTTTATAGCCACAAGCATTATCAGTCTAATCTTGCTAACATAAAGCAATATTAAGTACCTAACTGGATCGTCGCAATTGCCATCATGTACTCATTCAACTTCAACGTCATAAAACACCAGACGACTTCTACGTTCATTGATGAAACTCAAAGGCTCTATATACTATTACTTACTGGTACACATTCAACTTCTAAAGCAGTATACATTGCTGATATTATTCAATGTGTAAGCCACAAGTTAAGCCATCGAGCAGCAATGAAGATAGCACCCAGTGAAAGGAAAATCAACTACCTAGTGGAAAGAAACTTTGGACGATGCTACACAGATTGATATTGGTGAAACAAATAGGGATAAAATAGAGGAGTAAATGTTAATATCTAAAATATAGGCAGGTACCCATAATAAACGCTGAATTAGCTGAAAAGATAGGGTACAGATACGCACACAGATGCATTAGGTACCTATATTTGAATTTCACGCCTCGTATATTTCCCATTCATAATGTAATTAAGTCTAGTACTTCTACCACCTGTTCCTCTATCGTAATACTTAATTCACAACCGTCCTTGTAAAAGGGCAGAGTTCAAAGGAAAGCCGGCTGACACGTGTAGAAATAACGATCGGGAATAAAAACTACGATAATAAAAATCTTACTAGTCAAATAATGCCGTATCTACGAACGTTGACGAATTATGAATCTATCAGATGTAGATCTCAGTTATATTTAGATCTTGATTTTTAAATACAAGCACTAAAGTCGTTTTAAATCTGGCTATGTGTGAGTCACGACTACCCGTTACGTTTACGGGGTGGGTCTGTGTGCGTAGTCATTCATGAAATTCGCCGGTTCACAGAATCCGCGCTGTGGTGTGAGGTAAGGGGGGTTTGATGAAGTGGGGGATGGGTGCCTTCCTAGTGCCTCCCCGTTTATGAATGAGGCCGTACGTCATCAGTATCGACCGGCGCGGCCCCGACTGGGGTTACCACACAAGGGCAATGTTAGCGCTCGATCAACAGGTGCCCGGCTGACGCACGCCGCCCGGAAAGCTTCAGCGAACTCATTTTTGTCATTTGTGCAATGACGTCGGTCATAATTGAGAGCCACCATGGGACCATTTATAGAGGTTAATAATAATAGGGCGTAATACCGGTCAGCATCGACAATAAAATTAAATAAGTTTTACGTAGTGAAGGAGTTGCATAAAATAATACCTAAGGTAAGTAAGAGTAGGCGTCAGAATATCGCAGTCCACTGATGGACAAAGGCCCAAAGCAGTAGCGGATACAGAAAAAACTCGAGGGGGGACTGGAGATACCTTGAGCTACCTTTTCAGCGGATTCAGCGGGCTCGCAGCGCGGATGCAGAAGGGCGGATGCAGATTTTTTCGCGGTGGGTTGAAGTTTTATAGTTCAGCGAACCAGAACGAGAAGATTGAGAGTAAACCAAACAGAAAAAAACACATGCGTACCGCGAACAATGCGAGTTTGTCTTTTTACGATACAAACGGGTGAGGGAGGAACAAACACTAATAAGGAGTGCAAAACAGGCACAAAGTCACATGTATTGCGAGCGAAGCGAGTTCGACTTTTTATCCTACAAATTTGCGATACGCATATGGGTTGCGTGGGGCAAGCCAGCGCGGCCGCTTCTGGGGGTGCGGCAGCTCAAGGGCTGTAGCCAACACTGTCTCAAGGTACGCCAAAATCTGCCGTTTTAGCCATACTAGTACACTAGCGTTACTAGTGACACACACACACACACACATACACACACACACACATATCACGCCTTCATCCCTTGCGGGGCAGGCAGAGGGTTAACGATCGTAAAATTACAGTCGTTATTGCCACGTCTGACAAGTATTGAGGGCCCCTAACGACTAGTGACTATTGTGAATAATTCCATCCGAGGACATGAAAACTCCATACACTAGATTTTTTGTATGGCACTGACAATTATTTTTTGTATTATATCATGCGGGTTATCAAAAGAAAGAGCTAAAAGGAAAAATTTCAAAAATATCACTGACTATCACTAAACAAAGGGACATAAACTTTGCCAATAGGTAAATTTCAAGCTGAAAAATTACCGTAAGCTGTAGGTACTTAACACTACTCTCAATGAACTGTTTGTTTACAATGTTTTCCATAGAAAATATCTAATCCTGTTTGTTCTGCTCGGATTTATCGAAGCCGACTTTGATCAAGGATTTGTAAAGATAATCCTGTAAATGGAAAATATTCTCTCCTCGGCTCTAAAATAGAATATAATAACAAGGGTACCTGTTTTCTTAAAGCGAGATGTTGTGAAACTAAAGATGTTTTCTTACTACGAAATGAGGTTCACGCAGAACTTTGAATGGAACAAAAGAGTGACAAGGTTGTGAGTATTTATTTTCTAGTTCAGTATTGTAATTTTGTTTACGAGGAGTTTTCTCTTAACAAAACTTCTGATCGAATATGATAACTAAGTTAGCAAATTCATTGAGACTGTTTCTAAATAAACAGAGAACTTTGCTACTCTGAAGATGAATGGTGTGATTCTCAGAAGCTACAAAGTCACTCTATAAGAAGTCACAACGGAGGTTGTTTGTTTATTCAAAATAATCAGGCGAACAACAACAACACAGTCTAAGCAATGATGGCGCAAGAATAGCAAAACTGTAGCAGCCGGTCGTTCACAACACAACTGAATTTAATTGTGTTCTTAGTAATTGGATCAATATTGTTTACCCCGACAAATAGCCGCGGGCGTCCGTTACGTCACGTAAATAATTACGGCACTTATAGCTCATCTAATATTGGGTGCGAAGATCATGGCATCCAGCGTAACTTGCCCGTTAAGTACGCATATATGTAGAGCTCAAGTAACACTGGACGTTGGGGCCAGGCCAGCATACCTAAGTTGATTTTAGAGGATGTATCCTCAGAACATTTACCTACTTTTATCAAGTAGTTTCGTCAAAAATCATTACGGTTCAACGCACAGTGAATACTGGTCATTTTAAATTCAGAACAAATATATTAAGGGTGAGTTCTACTTGTGAAACTGAACAACTTTTCCCAAGGAATAATAAAAAACAATGTAACTCTCATACGAAAATCAAGAAGGAAAAATTTTAAAACTTACCTTTCTTAAAACACGTTCCTGCCCGAAGCCCGAAACCCAACCATCCCGATGCAAAATTCTCCTTACTGAATTAAATGGAAAATGGAACTTACTATTGAAGGTGCAATAGTAGGTATTAATTTCACTTGATTGCTTGTACTCCAGCTATCGAGGAATAAAGTGAGAAGCGGTTTGCGTCACTAGGATAATTCCCGCGGGGATGATAAGGAGCGGGTGGGGGGAGGCAAAGGGGGGCGTAACGTCAGCACGCCATGCCACCACCCGAACCACCCTACAACAACAACAAGTACTTATCACAATATTATCAAACCGAGCATTCACCAATCGCTACAACTTGATACCAATAAACAAAGTCCTACACAGTCTGTGTAACACAGAAAACTGTAAAACATTAGATTCGAGTGAGTAAATCTGCGAAAAGGTCGAAGAACGTTCGCGACATGATATCAGAATCTGAATTCTGAAGCGACGGTTTAGTAATACGACAGATAGATTCGGTTTGCGTCATACAATAAACACAGAAAAAGCTCATGATTCGCCCTCACAATGTTGACTATCTCGTACGCAAGAGCTACGTAAATGTTACGTTTGGCATTACGGCAGTTCTAAAAATGCACCGTACGTCAGAGCGTTGATGATGATGAATGTCTCGATATCGGAGCTTTCGAGTGTGAGAGTAATTATAAAATTGACGGGTGGTGGCGAAGCGATGACGCGCGCTCGCTCGTGCCAACATTCTGTACTATCATCGAGCTGGTATTCCGCGCCTTGAGAGTTAATAGGTTACGTCGTAAATCAGGATAGTGCAGCTAGCAAACAAGTAAGTGCAGTATCTTTGGCTTGATAATACCGTGTAATTAAGTTTGCTGAATTCTCAAAAATTGGACCGAAGCTAGTGTCTAGACAATGTATTTGGCCGGACAATGATTAAAGTAGCTTACCTACGAATGAAACATCCGTCTAAATAGACGTCATATTGTGGCAACTCTAGCGATACCTACCTAGGTATTCAGGGCATTCTAGTATTTCGGTGCGCGTTATCGGTCAACGGACATGAGGCTCGCGGGCGACATTTAAACGCAACAAAACATGGCTTACGAAAATATTGCCAACTTTATTATTAGATATAAGTTAAATTACTTCCACCGATTTTTATTTTTTGTAACCTTAAAAAATAGGCATGTCTTAATACGACTGTATTTCCTCCGCGACACAGTATATTGCACAAGCATAAACGTATAACACCCGAGGACTTTGTTAACCCTCCGCATACGAGGTGGGGTCTCACAGACCCCATAGAATAACTTTTTTGAATATTTTGTATTGTAAATCATTGATTCTTTTTGACCAGATTTCTCAGTAGCTGCCTGTTTAATTTTGTTTCATCGATATTTACAAGTATTTCAGGTTTTTAATTACTGTAAGTAGTGTTAGTCCCATGAAAACTACGTGAAAATAGTGCGACTCAAAAATCTAAATCTTGGAATATTCGTCTAATCCTATTTTTTTCTTCAATTTATGGTAGAATGGTTCATTAAAATCTTATTATGAATATTTATAATGTATTTTTATTTTTGATATAATAACTCAAAATATAAAAGACGTCTTTTTTCGCAAAATTCTACGTACTTACGTAATTCTTTTATCACTCAAGAACGACTTATTTATTTTTAATTTATACACTTTAATTTTGTGAAAATATAATTAAAATTTGAACAAAAGTAGTCAAACCTTATGTGCGAATCAAACATTTAATGTAATTTAGGTTTTAATTTGGGGTCTACGATACCCCACCTTGAACGGGACGTATATATTTTTCACCTGGTATGCGGAGGGTTAATAATCTATATCTACCATTACAAACCTATCTATTTACTTAACCGTTAACCTTTTATCTATTTATCTTTATACAAAAAGCTAGGTAAGTAGATAGGTACTTACCTCATAAAATATCAGAATCTTTTGATGATAGATACTTTTGCAATGATATTACAGAAGACGGACTGAATCAAAAGGAATAAAGAGACTAATGGAAGCCAATGCCAAAATATCTAATTAGGAGACACTAAATTATACCCACCCACGTATCCGAGTAAGCTTATCTAGTTGCGCTCCAGGAAAGTTCCGCTGCGTTCTAAAATATGTTCGTTCATAGTATTTTTTTTTATTTCGTATAAACACCTCCCCGTTAACACGTTTTACAATGTAGGTAGAAACATATATATTTATGTGCTACGAATGCGGCTTTGCTCACAATATTTTCATCTGTATTGCCACTGCTGAAATTTCAGTTGATAATAAGTTTCGACAAACATCTACATACATATATCACGCCTCTGTCCCTTGTGTTTTTTAGGTTAGGCAGCGCGTTCACGACCGTAAAATCTATATTCTTAAAATCGTATAAATGAAGTAGAAGTAGTGTCGGGATCTGTAAACGAGGTCACAAAAGGTGACCTCCAAAAAGTAGGTGTTTGGATCTCAATGCTGAATTAACATAAAATTTCCCAATTTTTTAAGGTGCGCAATTATTAAAGACCTAAATTCTTAGAGTATAGATTGTAATTATCTGAAGCACGCTGGCTTCAAAAAGGGACGCAAAGCTATCCTTTTCGGTACGATCTAGCAGTTTTGCTGTAAATTATCTATCAAATCCCTCTCTCTGCTTTAAGAACAAACTTATAGGACGAGTACCTATCTATATGCCTACCTACCTATGTCTACCATAAACAAACATCTTTTAGAACTTGACAGAAGTAGCCTGTCGTCAAATAGGTCAGTTCGTCAAGCGAGTGAGTCACATCACAAGTCACCAGAAACTAATTGCGAATAGCGTAACACTGGTTATTTATAGAGACGCATGTGCAACGGGATCGAATTAGATCGGCACTGCCAAACACAGTGTGAGAACCATAGAGTGCTCAAAACCACTTCATTTTAATAAGTAACGCTTAGAGTTGATTTTCAAAATAACATTATTATTAACTAAGGAAAAAGACATACGTTAGAATACATATCACGTTGCAAACGCTCTTTAGCTTTTTTCAGTTTCTGTGAATCAGTTTACCAACATTTGTGAGTGAAGGATCATTCTGATTGTCCTTAAAGTTTTGGGTGGAGGTAGGTAGGACATAAAAAATTTGATTGCTTAGTCGCTTTTTTGCGTCAATCAAGCTATTCACCCGAATCAACCATATTTTACTTCAATAAAACATAGGGCGGGTTGGCACTATGTTCGCCACACAAATTGTGTCATTCTCTCTCCCTCGCTATAGTTGTCGACAGCTCTCTAACACGACGTACTTACCACGAAATGTTTAGTGACAAAAACTAGGGTCATTTATCACTTGCAAGTTAGTCCAATTTTAAAGCAAATTTGTAAAGAAACGGTAGAGCTTGCAAGTTAGCCCAATGTTGCTTGCAAGTTACCCCATTTTTGCTTGCGAGTTAGCCCAATGCAATGCAAGTTAGAAAAACGGAATAATTCTTCTGTCTGTTGTTCTTTTGCTTCTAGAACGAAAAGTCTAGAACGTCGACCCCATTGTTTCAACAAAATGGCTCAGATTAAAATTTGCGTTTCATGAATTTATCTGAAGAACGAAGAAGGTTACAGATTAAGTAGGTACTATTATATTTCGCGTAGAAACCAAACTAAATCCTATCTAAATGTAAGTTGGTATGTTTCAGTTCATCGACTCGGTCTCACACGATAGAAGAAACAGAAGTTACAAAGTCGATCAATATAAGTCTTATTTATAGCGGAACCGAAATATCTAAAACCTTAGATATCCAATTCTATTCAGTCCGTGAAACAGTAAGGAAGTAAGGTGTCCAAACAGTATTCCCCTTTATACAATATTTGTTGACTAATTTATTCACAATTGTAATCGAAGTCTCAGATAACCATCCAGCAAAGTTGCTTGTTACGGCGCTCTATTCACATGCAATCGAGCCACTTCGACATTTTGCGACACCCAAACAGCATTCTGCGCGAAATTAATAGACTGTCAACAAGCTGAATGCCTCACCCCGCGACGCAATGGGCTTATCTTTCCCGCCCTACTAAACGAGTAACATATCTTGTATTGAGCATGATACTTGATACTGGTGTGACAAGTTCCTGTAATTCTGCTATTGCAAACGTTTGAAAGGACTCAGAAAGCAGTTTTCGACAAACGCGAGACACTCTTCCACTCTAGGCAAATCGAATACTGAAGAAAGCATAACTAGGCTTCATAAATCAACTAGGACTCATAAATCAACTAGGATTAACTACTGAAGAGACATCATTAATTCAAGACTTTCCGCTTACACACCAAAGCTTCTTCTTTTCTTCTTTTCGTGTGGGATACCAAGTCGTTCAACGACCCAATGAACCCTAGTGTCAGAATTTTTCAACCGCCTTCTACAAGTAGCAGGCTTCTGACATGGTTGTGTAACGACCGCCGTCTAAGTGATCATAGACAGCAACCGGGACCTACGGCTTAACGTGCTATCCGAAACACGGAACCATCTTACTTACGGACAATCGGGTGGTTCAGCCCGCAATGTCCTAACCAGACTGGGAACAAATTCACAAAGTGATAAATATCAACTTTGTGAGTGACCCACCGAGAATCGAACCCGGGACCGTCTGCGTCAAAGGCAGTCGCACTACCACTGCGCCACATCGGTCGTCAACACCAAAGCTTAGACAGCGACTTTAGGGACCTACTTAATGAACTACCAGAAACGATTTATGATGATGGTTGATCCCGATGATGTTATCAAAAATTCGTGATTTTCAACGATATATTTACGGTATAATATGTCTGTTGTTGTCATGAAGATCCGGCGGCGAATGTCATGGCCGCTGCACCAGCGTCCACCCACAGGGCGGCGGCGGCGCCGGCGCTTGCAGAGCGCGCGAGTAGGCCGTGGGATCGCTCAGTTTGTCTACTTACAGCTCGCAACTCGGCGACAGGTCAAGTGACTCATCGATACCGTAACCTCATGACCACACCAGTCCACCTAGCGGGACTTACACTCTTCAAACTTTAAAATCAACCATCTACGCAAATACCAACCGTGTAATGTCGATCGTCACAGCTATATTCGCGGTTCACGCGACTGACGATTCCGTCGAAAATACAGCAAAAATTGACGTCTTTCCTGTTTTCATTTGTTTACGCGAACGGATTTTTCTCCAGCTGTAAAAAAACGACAATAAACTAGCAAATACGTTTCACGAGTTGGAAATAGCAACATGATTGAGGTAATACGCGCCGAAATAGAACCCCGCCTCCGAGTATGCCGACCAAAAGTAGTCAAGTTAATTTTAGAGCGATCCCCGCAGGGACGTTTTCATCTCGTGATTCACCTGCTGAAAACTCGATTGTTCACGCTTTACGTCAATCGGTTGCGTGGTGTTTACGACGGGCGGTGCGGCGGCGGGAGCGTCAGCTGACGGCCAGGAATAGCCCTGACATCGCGGCCACGCTATGCCGCGTGCGCCCGCGCACCCGCAAATAGCGCGCTATAATTAGACGCCGGTGAAATCGTGGGTTTGTTATTTTTCTTTATCGTCTCCGTTACGCGATAATTGGGTTAGCGGTTGCATGTGGGCCCGGTCGGCGTCGGCGTGTCTCGCTTGCCGGCTTCCCACCGCAGCGGCCATTGTCCTGCCGCCCCCTTGCTGCCACGCGCCGTACGATCAGGCACCGGCCGGACCATCACACGACATCGCCTTGTCCCACGCTCTCCTACGCCGGTTCACTACACTTCAATCGACATTGCTTGACAGTTTGTCATAAAAGGAATACTAAACTATCACGTTCATGGACTACCCACGGTTTGCCAATTACGCTCCATATGGTAGAGTCGGTGATGTGATGCTAGAGTCACGTTTAGAGCTTTATGCATAAATAGGTATTGCCAATTAGCGAAAACTTAATGTAAAACATAAAAAAGGATAATTATTGCTAGCATTTACTTTACGTATTTACCATCAGTTCTCTGCTTACGATAATATAACTACTTTACTCAATAATATTATACTATATCATAGAAAACCTTCAGGAAAATAGTTAAAGGGATAGACCTATACCGAATATGCGAATCCTGAACTTTTATCGTGATCTCTAAAGTAATTTGGTTAGGGTTACCTACGAAGTGTTTAGATGTTCATCTGTTCTATGGTAAGCAGAGTCAATTACCTGTAAGTAGACACGTAGAGCTACACGCACGCAAAAGGACATGTCAAATTGTATTGATTTTGTCATAAACAAGTGAAGAATTCTGAGGTAAATTGTAGATTTTTAGGTAAACTACTAAACCGCGCTGCTTAAGTTAAACTGGTTGAAGAGTTATCTACCTCTGGTTATCTAGTTATATAGATTATCTAGTTATCTACCTCTTTGTAGGTACTGTTCAAATGAATGAAACGAGTAGCATTTCTATTCAATTTCATTACAATTATATGTGGAAACCAAGACCTAAGGAGTGTGTTCTTCCCGTCACTGACAACCCTAAGCATCCCATAAAACGCAAGTAGGTTAAGGTTCAGTGAGATGTCTGCCAATACTCTCTTTTTATCGTAAAAGTCCTCTTCGATTCTGTTTATAGTTTGACATTAAACCTTGTTCGATTTTATTGCTCTGATGTCGTGGCGGTGTAATTAACTTTATCATGCTACCCCCCCACCCTGAAACACCATTTCAACCAACTTACCGTAGTCTGCTAGCTTTAGCAATATTGGTAAGTACTTATCCTTTTTTTAAATTAAGCACAGGAACTTGAGAAAACCGTTTTGAGAACAGGATACTTTTCTTTCTATGATATAAGGTATGACACTTTGCTAGGGAAAACCCTAAGATATACATACATAAGTACACATCACGCCTTTATCCCTTCGACCTCAAATACAAAGTTGGTCTGGTGAGCAAGGATTTTGTATGAGAGATCGATTTTTTTATCGTTTTTCAGCACTTGTCACATAGGGTTGTCCCAAGTTGTTCATTACGATGTCCTAAATAACTTCTCCAATTTAATACTTTGCCTCCGAAACACGGCGAATAGACTGCTAGTTATAAGTTGTAACTACTTAAGGTGTTTAGTTCTCGCCCACATGAAACCTACACCGAACCAATTACAAGATATTGTAGACGACTTAACACCATACGCCGTTCGTATTAAATAATATCGTATACAGGAAATCGTATTAGGTTTATTATAAGTTATTGTTTATCATTATACGCCTCCACTCAACTGGCAAGCTTCATAAAGTTATCTGTAATGATAGTAGGTAGGATATATTTTTGTTATATAACAACAAAAACCAATAAATATTTTGCTAAATAACGAAGAATGAGCTACATGAAATGGATTCACAGAGGATTTTGCAGTATGAATAATTTACGTACCTACTTATTATAATTTTAATAAGTAGATTAATAGGTAGGTAACTATTATAATTCTTAATTTTAAAAAATCTGTGTCTATGGTAACTCTACCCACGGCACCCCGTATATTTGTTTAAAAAACGCAAGAAATTATTTAAAAAAAAACCTATACAGTTTTCTAATTATAAGGAATTTAACTTACTCTCCGTTCTATTATCTGCCTATGACTAATCTCACACCTTCTTAAATAGTCTACCTACAGACTAAACAAACATGACTAATTATTATTATTATTATTAAACCATTTATTGTACACAATATAACACAAAGGACATAACATTAAGAACAATACACAACAGGTCAGCTTATTTCTAAAAAGAAATCTCTTCCAGCAGACCTAGGGTAGTGAGATGGCATAAAGTGAGGCAGTTGACGTGTACAACATACTGATATACCTATAATAATTTATAAAACAAATATTTTAGAAACTATATCTACTTATATAAATAATATACCTACACTGCATAATTATTACATAATAATACCTATATTTATATACGTACATATATACACCATAAATATATATACCTATAGATTAACTAAATTAAATTGTCAGGTGAAAATCTTGGGCAATCTCCAACAAGCCAAAGAGAGACATGAATAACAGAAGTAAAAATATAATAATAACTTCCGGAAAAAATTCTGAATACCCTCGATTTTAATATGACACATATTCTCTTGAAAATATATAAAAATCTAAAAAAAATAAGAGTAACTGGATGGAACAGTTGACTCTCCAGTTGTCATTTGACACGTATAATACTCGTATGTAGATAACGTCCTTTTTGAATGAAAAACCTATAATAAAATAGAGACCTAACATAATTAATTAATTAGTTAGCAAGATAGATTACCCACTTTTGTGAAAATTATTTTTTAGGTAGGTATGGTGAATATTTTATTTAATGTAGAGCGGAACAAAGTTATAATTATTTTTATGAAAATAAAATAAAAATACAACATACTAAAAAAGCATAAAATTACAGCTAACAGAGCATGACAAATACGTACGTATGCAAATAGCAAATCAAAACAAAACATTTGGTTACGTATGTGAGAGGGCTGGGCGTGTTACGCACGAGCGCATAAGCAAAGCGGGCGCGGTAGCGAGCGTAGAGCCTGCGGAGTCTCGGAGGCTTCGCTGCGGGCTCCGCAGGGAGGCTGGGGGGGAGAAGGGGGCGGTGCGGGCGGTGGGCGGAGCGGGCGCCGGGCGGTGACGTCAGCGGGCCACCGCGCCGCGATTGGCGGAGCTGCGCGCGCCGCTACCGAATATGGGACCGAAGCTCCATTGATAAAACTGCGGAGCGGGGACGCGCGGCGCCAGTCCCCTTCGCACAGGCCACGCGAGAGGCCGTTTTCACGCTGGCGCTGTACGTTATACCACTCGGCCCGTGGGCCGAAGAGCAGGTCGTGCCGGACGGGATGGGCACGGACGCGGAGCCCCCGACCGGGACGCACCTGCTCTCCCTGGCGGACATGGGAGCCCTAGGGTTCGACTGTGCGCTCAAGCCGGGCCCGATGCCCGTCGCCGGCTCCATGCCGTCGGACCTCAACACGCCGGTGTCTACGTCGGACCTGCCCGCCTTCTTCCCCAGTCTGCTGGAGCCGCCGCCTATCTCAGGTGTGTTGGTGTTCTGGAGCTGGTGCCGTGCCCTGCACGCGTCCCGTCGGCTGCCCGCGCGCGAGCCTCGTCCGTAGGCGCGCTCGCCCCCGCGACCGATAACGTTGTAAATAAACAATGCGTCTTCCCTCATCGCGCCCTTCGCTGCCCTTTACCAAAGTGTTCGGTCTAATCGTGCTGTTTACAATTTCCGCGTGTTATTTCGATTTTTTCCGATACGAAATATTCTACGATGAACGGGAATTTTAAATGTCATAAGGGAAGGTCAATGCAAAAGTTTCAGTGTTAAATGTGAAATGGAAAGTTCAGCGTCCGAGTCACATGTTCGGATGTACGGAACTTGAATGAAGCTTTGTGTTTCGCTCTACCGAGAGCTGATGTTTCACAGTGCTACAGTGCCTAGTTCAAACTTGAAATTATTTTAGTTTTTTGTTGAATCAATTTACTAAGCTCGGAACGGGTAAATATATATACAACACTCTAAACACAACAACACTTTTCTACGTAATAATACTTTATGTAATCAATTAGTTTCTTTTTTATTTAGGTAATTTTCCAAGTTTTGAAATAATAATTATATTTTTAAATTATTTTATTTGTATTTTGTGAATATCTAGCATAAATATATCAACAATTAAGATATAGTAGATTTTTTATAGAAGAATTAGCAACACACTCTTAAATCTGAAAATCTTATTCCGTATAAACGCTTGTTTAATAAAAGTTATAGTGCTTCTAAAATTTACCAACGTGTTGACATTTTATTATTACTTACATCAATTTACATTATTACTTTTGATTGAATTTGTACAGATTTCAGACTTCTTTTTTTAATCCGTCGTACTTAAACTAATCATGGTCTGTGTGACTCTATATCGTTTCCGATAAACATATTTAAATCAAACGCGGCTTGAACTTTAATCCGAGATTAACAGAAAACAATATAATTGAAATTGAAATAAACTACATTAGATAAGGCAAGTATTCTATAGGACTATGGACGTGAGCATTTATTAGGTGACGGCCGCAACACCGTCAGATAGGGCAGTGATACTGAGCTATCGACTTCCGCCCTTATCGGCTTCCGTTATACCAGCAAAAATAACAGCACGCGCCCGTCATAATGACATCGAATTACATAAACGGTTTAGCAGTAAATTAAAACAAAAAATGCGTTGTTTTGTTATGCAAGTCAGTGGAATCAAACCCGATTGATCCACATTTGACACTCAAGGTGTCAGAAGATATCTAAATAGATATCAGCAATTTTGAGATGAAATTGTTCAGCAGGATTATATTCTTAAAAGTGCTTTCGTTTGTTGCAGGTACATTACCAGGCGACGAGTTATCATTAGGTTGTTCGCCGCGCAGGCACAAACATGAGTCGTCACTATCTCCCGGCGCGCGCGCCGAGGACGCAAGCAACGCGTCCAGCGCGAGCGCCTCGCTGTACGGCCCCTCCACCGGCGGCACGAAGCGCGCGCCCTCGCCGCCGCTGCAGTGGCTGCTGCCGCCCGGCCCCGGACCCGGACAGGTCGACAAGTACTTCCAGGAAGAGTACGAGCAGCGCGTCGACCTGCTCCCCCCAGAGTGCCAGGCCTACTGCACTCCCCAGCAGACTTGCCCGCCGCAGCACTGCGACTACCGGCAGCAGCCCCCAGCGCCGCAGCCGCACCCCGCGCCGCAGCACTGGGAAGCGCACGAGTATGCGCCCCCGCAGCCTACGCCGGGACCCTCCGGCATGCCCAAACGCGAGCCGTATCCCCCGCCAACCGGCCCGGAGCGGCCCGTGCAGCTCGCCGAGTACAACCCCTCCACGAGCAAAGGCCACGAGATACTCTCGCAGGTGTACCAGCAGAGCGCACAACCGCTGCGGCTGGTCGCGGTCAAGCCGCGCAAGTACCCCAACCGGCCCAGCAAGACGCCGGTGCACGAGCGACCGTACGCATGCCCAGTCGACGGCTGCGACCGCCGCTTCTCCCGTTCAGACGAGCTGACGCGGCATATACGCATCCACACTGGCCAGAAACCGTTCCAGTGCCGCATCTGCATGCGGTCGTTCAGTCGGTCGGACCACCTTACGACGCATGTGAGGACGCACACGGGTGAGAAGCCTTTCGCGTGTGATGTCTGCGGGCGCAAGTTCGCGCGCTCCGACGAGAAGAAGCGGCACGCCAAGGTGCACCTGAAGCAGCGCATGAAGCGCGAGCGCGGTCACCAGCACGACCCGCACGCTCCGCTCTAGCGGTCGGCCGCCGGGCGCGCGCGCGGGCCTGCCTCGCCCGCGGCACCCGCGACCCCTGACTCGCTTGAAGCGTTCGATTCCTCGGACGAATGAATGAAATTTATGAACTTTTCACGTTGAAGTTATCGAATAATTTCATCGCTTAGGTGTAAATGAAATGTCTTTAACGAAGCTTTATTAACTCTTACATGTTCTAAATTCACTGAAATTTATATATCTTTTTATACATATTTGTAATTACGGTAGGAGATGATTGGATGGATGTATTTATTGTTTAGATAGGCTATTGAATGAATTTGACTGGGAACAATCATAGATACGAAGCGGTACGGCCTAGAAGTGTCTGCGTCGTTTCTAACATCACGTTCACAGCGCTGCTGTTAGTGGTCGCATCGCGACGTCGACGCAGCGTACAAACATATCTGTCCTAATAAGATTTAGAAAAATGTCTCAAATGATCGATCATTACATTAGTGAGTTCGAATTTGCTATGAGTGATTTGAATGATCGTGGAGAAGTGATACAAAAAGCCTAATGACTGGTGCGAACGAAGTTAGACAACGTTTGCCACCGTTATGCATATTTGCCTAAATAACAAAGCACATAATTTCAAAACCAACAACACATCTCTGCAGCTAGAGCTGAGGTGTAATCCACGGTGGTAGATCTTCTCTAACTGACTGCCTATCTTAAAGTAATTGTATATTAAATATTCTTATACTTGATAAACTAACGTGAAACTGTGCCATTAATTTAACTTTACGTGCCACTGCAGATTTTTTTAATGCTAAGGTAACACGACTGCTGATTAAGTGATAACTATTATTATTTGTTTTTATTTCTAGTCGAAGTTATAGAGCTGAGAGTATCGACTACTTGTTCGTTTTGTAGATAAAATGTATTTATATTTTATGTTTCGACAGTTGCTGTCATGTCTTTTCTTGCTCAAAAGATTGTTTAATTTAACGAGTTTTGCTCAATCCTGCTTCTGTTGGATGATCTTTGCCTTCACTTTCACTTTCCTTGTTCGGTTCTGTTCCCGTAGTGTCGCACTTGTTGTAATGTAACCCACTAACTGTACCTCTGCTCTACCAGTGGCATATGCATACATTGTAATATGCATATTATAATACCCAGACTAATCTAGTAAAGGAATAGCGTATAGCGTTTATGATCTCTTAATCATTATTAATTATTTTCGAGATAGATGTTATTTATAAATAAATACTCATAAGTTTTTGTATAGATATAATGTAAGATTAATTTCATAGGTTTCAGTTACTGTGATTGTTTATGTTGTATTACCACGCAACTTCCATGTTGTTTTTGTTCAGTTCAAATTCAATGCAAATGCTAAGCACAAACAGCCTAATTTTTTCACTATAAAATAAATTGTTGAAAGTGTGTGTTGATCAAAGGCCTTCGATTTATAATGCTGCATCTTGTTATTCAGTAGATTCAAACATTGAATCCATTTTATTATTCTAAGATCAATTTTAGCAGTAACTATTCAATTTCCGAAATTAGAATTTAATGCAATCGTAACATTTTAAAACCAAACGAAAGAAACTAGACATTAATGTCACCGAAAATGCAGTGATATAAACACACAGGGTGGGCCTTTCAGAAATGTCGGTCATTATGAATTTAGGATATCTGACAATAATGTTACTAACTCTTGCGCCTCAATTCTTACTGCAGGAACAGGTTTGCTTATATGGGTATCTGTAATGGGCATTATTGTGGTGAAGCGTAGCACAAATTTGTTTAAGTCATACGCAAGCCTGATCATGATTGGTCCTAGTTCTTTTCAAACAGTCCTGCGTGGTCGGTTCGAGCGAACTTAAGCGAACGAACGCGAACAGGCTCTCTCTGTTCATAAGATTGTGGTGTACGAGTTTATAATGTTTTTACTGTTATAGGGGAGACGAAGTCTCCGATAGACAAGGCTAGCGTAGATAGGTTTTAATAAAGCGTTTTCATGTAGTCAAACGAGTGACAATTGAAACGAAGAAGACTAAATTCTTTAACATTTTACGTAATGTTGCATCACGTTATCGTTATTGATATACGGTGTTTGTATTAGGTTACGAGTTGCGTCTAGCCTATTGTTTGTTACCTGTGGAGATGGCCGGGCCCTTGTGCAGACATATTTGACACAAGAACTTAATGTCGCTTGCGAAGATCTACAGCAAGTGGTCTAACTTCACGCATTATGGAGAAGTGTAGTTGAATGTAATACGATTGGTTCGACCACTCGTTTCAGACAATTAGACATTTTTCTGTTTCAAAAATACGTGGTACGCTGGCCCGGCCAACTCGCTTCTTTACACTTCACGTTGCTATACGAACTACTCTTAGACAACTATACGAGCGAGCGACTACTTATTACTTATCGTTGCATCGTTCATCTGATATGTGAATGAGTACGAATTCTTTACGAATTTTGTGCATGATTATAATTTAAGCTATCTTATATGTATTTCACCAGAGTGAAAGATGTTGTTGATGTTCTAAAATATGGTATAGTCTTTAAGTGCAAGTAGGTATTGTTAAATCTCACTAATTTTTACTAAATTCTATTTAATATATTTGTAAATACACTCTTAATTTGGATTTAATGTGTATATAAGAAGAAAAAGAAATTTTTATTTAATACGATCCACCTAAGGTGTGAAAATACAAATTGTTGGAAAAATTTATATTGCCGTTTGAATTTCACGTTCCCATAAATACTACAACACTTAAATATATTTTAAACCGAAAATAGTGGCAATTTCAAAGATCTTGGCAACAATGTAAACAACAGTTTAAATATAGTGAAACCGGCGAATATTGGCTTTGGCACACAGTATTGAGTGGTGTCAGTATTTTTAACATCTGAAACATGCGCCACTTTTCACATTATTTCGCTAAAACGAGACTAAGCTACATACTCTCGTTCTAAGAACAAATGTTATGATAGTTTGAAACTTATTACATGTAGAAACCAATTTAAGCAATAAATATACTTGTATTATTTAGGTGGAATAAATATTGCACCTTTTAAAAACAACTGTTAGCCAAGTAGATACTAAAACTGAATTCGAAAAAAGGCTTATGAATCACTAAGGCTCTCGGATTCCAATATAAGAGGGAATAGAAGGCAACGATCTATTTATTTCCAAGAGTGTAGATACAGTATGCATTAGTCTAAGAACCGGTTTCAAGCTCCATTCACAAACAAGATTTAGATATACTTTCATTTAGACACAACTAGCTCCATCTAGCGAAAATTGGGAAAGCGACAGAGTCACCACACCTTAACACGGCACGATGGAGCCATGAAGACTTCCAATCCAACATGACTCGACATCGAAACCTTATCGTAGCAAAGAACTGAGAAGTACCTTATAAAACCGGAAGATGTCGCTTGCCAACAAGAATTTGATCCTCTGCCTCAGGAGGGATATGCCTTTTTGAGAGCATGTATGTATCGTAAGTATGTATGTATTGTATATGGACAAGTCAATTCTTTTTAACGTTATTCGTCTTAACAGCGCGAGTCACACTGGACTGGCTATACTACAAATTTGATTATTACCGCAGCTGAAATTTTGTTTTTTAGTAATATGCTTGTATATATCTGTAGGGTTTTAAGCGACGAATTTGATAATTAATTGATAAATATACCTACTTACAGTTTTTAGTGTAAGTATTTCACAAATTAGTAATTAGTTTAATGATAAGAAGAAAAAAAGGTATCCAACAAATAATAATTTAATTCGTAGACATTATTAGCACACGAGTTCGGGTTTTACATCTCAAAATCAACAACGCTTGCAATGGCGAAAACCATTGAAATTATTACAAAACAATCATATTTTTATGCATAAAATATAACTTAAATAAATAAACTTATGTGTACCTACTTGTTACTTGATTTTTTATGAATGTTTCTTTACTATTGTGCGTAAGCATACGCATTCATTTGAAATCAGAATGAAAATATACCTATGAAATACCTATATTAATGTTTTATTTTTATATTACACTAGTTATAAAAATAGCATCTACTATTTTTGACTTTAAAGATTGGTGACCAGATGTCTTTTTTATTATTATTATCAATCTACGGTATATAATCTAACAAAAAATATTCCCCCATAGAAACTGAAAAGAGGTATGAACGATTGGATAAAGATAAAATACTTTAAGTAGGTACTTATAATAAACAAATAAATAACATTCCGTCCCTAAACAACAAAACAATTAAGAATTTCTTACAACTCACGTCAAAACCAAAATCGAAAATTGGAATAAATTATAAGTAACCTGTGTAGTGTAATATATTGTAAGTAATAAATAAATAATTTATGCCCCAAAATTTTAATAAAAACAAAAACTTATTTATATATTATGACCCCAAACAAATATTTCAATACACAACCTTGTCATTATAAACCGGAGACAAAATTTAAGACAGAAATGTGAAAAATCATCTTATAATTATCAGTTATCACCAATTAATAAATATAAAACTTAAAAATCCTTTAATGGATATTTATTTACAATGCAAAGGTCTGTTTACACATGAATGAAAATGGAAGGATTCAAACTGAGTTAGATAATTCGAAAAATATATACTGTCATAATATGACACCTTGAAATGATTATGAAGTTATTTGACGCTAATGTATGATTTTGATACGCATTATTTTCTATGGCTATGTTGTGTTTCCATAGAATAATGAAAATTCTGCATAAGGACAAGGAAAATTTTCAGAAACATTATTGTACTTCGTAACTACAAAATGGGAATCGATCGTGATGTCAATGGAATGATTAATTAATCACTACATTTTTGATTACAAAAAAATCACAAAGCTTCAATAAAAATACCAGGAATAATAAACATCTTAAATAAATAATTTGTCATTTTTATTAGTAGCGAACCGACTTGTTCTAAGCACCCACAAGTGATCACGATCAGTCTTAGAAATAAGCGAGGCTATAAAATAACCTACAGTGTTCGCACCGTATACTAAACACGAGACAAAACGTTCGTATGATCGCAATACTTACAGCAGGGAAGATTGAGCGTTCTAACTTTTTATTTTTACTTTTTTTTTTATTATGGAGTTGGCACTTTTCCTACAAAAATCGTTGCATAACGTTATGGCAATGCTGACTTTTTAAAACAAATGACGGGTTTGCTGTATTTACTGCTATGGCTAAGTTATTGACCAAACGCTTCAATAAAACCTATCATCCTCACACCACGCAAAAGATAATACCAATCATAAATTTTGTTGAACAGTGAAAATGTTTTTTGTGAGTTGAAAAGGTGCTCACCTCAACCATCCTTACAAACTACGCAAACTCATCGTACATTTCGTCCCTCTGGTCATTGGATTTCGAATCAGAGCGAATGCGGTCGGGCGAGCACATGTGTACTTTTTTTTATTTCGTTCTTATTATAACATATTCCTCTCATATTTGAGAGGATGTTTTAGAGTAGAAACACACGCTCTCCTTTATTTAACTTTTTTCGTTATTTCGTTCTACTATGAGAGAATGTTTGACAGTAGAAACAGCTCACCTTCCCTTTATTTAACACTACGCCGTCTCCTCGTACATTTCGTCTTGCTTGGCTAGATTAGGCTCGGATTCTGAGCGTCGTTTTAACCCGTCAGCGTCGGGTGAGTGCGGTCGGTCGGGGGAGCGTGTGGTGGTCTCGGTGCTGGCTGCGGAGGCCGCGGCTTTGATGTCCGGCGCGCTGCGACTCAGGTCCTGAGAGATACGAATTGTGGAGTTGAATTGTTTTGAATCTCTAATCTAGAGATAAGTAAGTCAACAGGTCAGACATCCAAAAAACTACCTACTGGTAATTAGGTCGGTTAAAAACTTAATTAAATGGGTAAATATCGAGTTTGTCAGTAAATCAAAATGAGTGGTGAGGGAATGAACTAATTAGTCATTTACTTGGTCAGGTAATAAACTCAATTGGTAAAATAAATAACTCAGTTTGTCACGTAATAAACACAAATGGTAAGATAAATAATTCAATTGGCTAGGTAAATAACTCAATTGGCCAGGTAATAAACTCAATGGGCAAGGTCAAAAAACTTAATTGATCAGGAAATAAAGTCACTGGGTAAGGTAAATAATTTAGTTAGTCAGGTAATAAAAATGATAACCTAGTACGGTCAAGCGATGAACTCACCTGCTCAGGTTCTAAATAATCTGCGGGTTCCTGTTTGACTTGTGCGTTCATTTTGTCGTTCAGATAGCACACGCCGTTCAGGTCAATGGCACTGTTGGAGAAAATGGCCGCCGCGCCCACTGACGCGTCCACTAGTGGCTCACTCTGTGTAAGAAAATACTAAGTT
The DNA here is from genome assembly GCA_029255805.1 of Keiferia lycopersicella. Lineage (NCBI taxonomy): Eukaryota > Metazoa > Arthropoda > Insecta > Lepidoptera > Gelechiidae > Keiferia > Keiferia lycopersicella. The sequence continues at coordinate 7,247,600 of JARACZ010000009.1, read as the reverse complement.
ATATTTAAACATATATCACGACTTTTCCCTTGCGGGGTAGGGAGAGGTCTAACGGCCGTAAAAATGCGGTCGCATCGCTACGTCTGGCAAAGATTGAGGGTTGTTTCAGATAATTTGTGTCTCACTATAGTGACAGGTTACGTCTAAAAATTGTAACATGAAGCGGGAAACCTTTGAATCGTTGTCGCCTCTTACGCCACCCACGGGAAAGAAATAATTTCAGCGGGGGTAACATTTGTATTATGTAGGTGTTTGACATGCCAAGGATAGCGTGAGTGACTGAGTGCCTTTAATTTTTATTCAGTTTTTCTATATCATATCTAGATATTCCACTCAGTACTACAAACCTAACTTAGAAAAACTAAAGGACTGTGTGAAAAATAAGAGGCCTGAAACTAAACTGAGGAAAGTCTACTCACCAACACTACGTCTTCAGGTATAAGGAACTGCAACTGCATGGGTTTCTTGGGAGGAGGCTCTTCCTTTTCCGGCGTTTTGTGAGCGTGGAACATGTCTTTCGCATTTGGCTCTTTTTGCTCCCTACAAATTTAAAGTTTACCGTTAAAAAAGAGAGCAGAATTTCTGCAATTAATTTGAATAACAAAATGAAGTCAAAAGAATACAACGTAACGTAGTTTACAAATAAATAAATATCCTAAATAAAATAAAATCGAAAAAATCGGCAGGCAGGTACCATCTCCAGCTTTTATAAAGCAGCAGCAGCAGTATAAAGAAAGCATAACCGATGAATGGTAAAAGATAATTTCTAAAATAATGATTACTTTTTTATTTGTTTAGTAGACGCGTGGAAATCATGTGCGTAATGCTGGATGATGACCAGAATAATCTGAGACACCATTACGAGCTTCATTAAAAAAGTAAAACGCGCGTGTTGAGCGCGTGGAACGTGAAAAAAAAACTTCAAACAAAAAACGCAAGATTAATACGTGGTTAATACTTACATGGTTTGTGCATTACTTACTTCTTGGGTGTAGGGTGCAGACTTTCGTTCTTGTCCATTTGATGTTGTGTGATCAGGTCACAAGCCTTGCCGAGGATCACAATGGAAACTAGGATCCTTATCGATATCAAAGACAGGTAAGCCAGGAATATTAGGAATATTGCTGCAAACCTGTAAAAAAATAAGCATATTTAATATACGATACAGCAAACCATTGTTCATGTACAGTCAGTGTCTACCTGTCAGAGTTTTTCAACCGCCTACCACCAGTAGCATGCCTCTAACGTGGTTGTGTACCCACCGCAGTCTTAATAATCATAAACAGCAACTGAGATCAACAGGTTAACGGTGTCCTCTGAAGCACGGAACCATTTTTCTTTATATAATGTTTCCCACAGTTGTTCTGGCGTTACTATTTGAAATAGTGCCTGAAATTCAGCTCCGTAAAGCGTAGCGGAGGGATACCTGTAAGCGTACTTTTTTTACTCCGAGTGATCACTAAATGCATACTTCTGTCTGGTCTGTGTCACTCTCGACCATGTGACGTCACTCACCCGTCGATCTTGACTGCATGGACCAACACCCGCGTGATGACGACGCCCAGAGGCAGCGGTATGGAGACCATCCGCCTCGCCACCAGGTCGGAGTGGTCGCTGAATGCATACTTCCGTCTGTGTCACTCACGACCATGTGACGTCACTCACCCGTCGATCTTGACTGCGTGCACCAATACCCGCGTGATGACGACTCCCAGAGGCAGCGGTATGAAGCCCATCCGCACAGATAATATAATACTACTAAAGTAGTACAGATACCTAACGTCATAGAGGGAGTTCGATTGCCCTAGGACGGCTATTGGCGGGCTATTTGATATGCCGACACAGCGCGTGCGTTGCAAGCGACATCTAGGTTATTTATTGGATACTTCATATTGGCGTCATTTGTGTTGAAAAATATAGCTAAAATGTTAATAATTTCGCGTGTTTTCCGTCACAAAACATCTTATATAATGTATTTATAATTTTCCAATACTTTGTTTTTGTAAATTTGCCTTTATTCCAGTCTCATAAGTTAGATTCGCTACCCGTATCGCCATCTATTGATTTATTTTTGGACTAATTTCCTTCAGTAGGGAATGAGACCCCATGCCATCCGCCTCGCCACCAGGTCGGAGTGGTCGCTGAATGCATACTTCCGTCTGTGTCACTCACGACCATGTGACGTCACTCACCCGTCGATCTTGACTGCGTGCACCAATACCCGCGTGATGACGACTCCCAGAGGCAGCGGTATGAAGCCCATCCGCCTCGCCACCAGGTCGGAGTGGTCGCTGAATGCATACTTCTGTCTCGTCTGCGCCACGTCGTATGCTAAACTGACTGTGTACTCCCGGTATACGCCGTATGGGATCTCGTTAAATCTACAAGAACATACCTATTAAGTATATTAACCATAGTAATTTAAATCGACTCTGATCACAATCTGCTGTGTTAGCAAAGTAATTGGGTAATAACTGTATTGGGTAATATGTATGGAGTCATTAATTGCACACATACTTTAATAAATATGTGTATTATGTAAAAGTAGTGATGTAAATGATGGGTCATTTATGTATTGTGATTCGTGACTGTCTCATATCCTCAAAATTGGATCTCAAAATATGTCAATCACCAACTACAATTTATCAATGTTCTTCATTAGTTTTCTTAACATGACACAGTGAACATACCTAGTGATAAAAGCATGTTTGACCCAGTCAATGATGACCTCAAAGGTGAGCACCAGTACACAGTCTGGGGCAAGGATCCAGAACCTCTCCTCCCTCCACATGTATTCCTTCATGGTCTGAAGCACTACTATGAACAGTAGCACTGACAAGTGTAGCCTCTCCCTAACGTCGCTGCAGGACACTTGGAAGAGGTTGTTCTTGTCAAACTTCTTGAATACACTGCCTTTTAATTCTACAAACTGCAAGTAAATTAAATTAAGAGTAATACTTTAAATGTTAGTAAATTATAAACAATTTATAACACAGTAAACATGACACACAATCTTGCAAGGTAGACAAAGTATAGGCTGCCTGAATAAATAAAAAAAACCAGGAAATAGCATAATATCTACTCATAGGAATTGTATAAGTATAAAAGAAAAAAATGCATACACTATGAATTCCTTAAGCTAGATAAAAGTAGAAAATAAAAAACATGTAACAATATAAGGTTGAAACCGCTGGATAAGATAATTACCTATCATATGCTAATTAATGACTCAGAAATATTACAAAAAACAATAGTCACTTGTGTTATTTTAATCAATCATTCACTTACATTATACACAAACATACACAAATCACGCCTTTGTCCCTTGCGGTATTACTTACATTATTTGACATCATAATGATGAGAAGACTCTTGTTGTTCGAGTTGAAGGCCACATTGAGTGTTGTGGCCTGGAACAACACTAGTAGACTATGCAGAACTGTGCTTTCAGTCAAGAAAATTGGGGATAAAAATAATATTTTATACCTAACAAACTTCTATAGGTACCAATGCTGTGCTTTGCTATATTAAAAGAAGGTACACACGGATACATTCTCTTTAATTGTAGAATTTTAAATTTAGTGTTTTGAAATAAACTTGACCTTAGCTTCAAAGCTAAATTCTACAGTTCATAGCTAGTTATCATTTTAGTGACAAGGATTATGATGTTGTACAGTGTTGTGCACCTTAGTATGAAACATGACATCATACCTATTTTATCATCACTGCATTAATTACCTAGCAGAACACACCCACTTTTGTGTGATGCTAATAGGATTTTTTGGGGTAAGCAGCACTTGTCTAAACTAGATGGTGCTATTTAGCCCTAGCTATTTATTAACCCCAAAAAAAACTATTACCTAATTTAATGAGATTTAATGTATTCTATGCTTTATTATTTTTGCAAATACAAATGAGATTTTATACAATTTCATAAGTTAATTTATTACCCCTATCTATCTGGATCTGCCACCGCTCCACCTGTTTGCCAAGCAGGAGGCAGCTGCTGCTGCGCTAAGGCTCAATTCTCTGAAACTCTGGCGAAACAACAACACCCCACATACCAGCATCTTAAATGAAGCGCATGCAGACCTGCCATTACTCGCAGCTGTAGGTGACAGGATCCCAAAACAATTTATATTTGATAAAAAGTATAAAATACAACTTCACGAAGACGACTTATACGAGGGCCTTACCCCAAAAGAGCTTAGGATCTTTACGGACGGTTCTAAGACAAAGTCTGGTACAGGATCCGGTGTTTTCTCGGAGGACTTAACATCAGACTCTCTACACCACTGGGAAGCCACAACTCAGTCTTTCAAGCTGAATGTTTGGCGATATCGGTAGCCGCAACAGCCATAGCTGCCAGGGAAGTGAAAGGTCATTCCATCCGAATACTCTCAGACAGCATGTCTGTACTGCAGGCACTGAACAGTCATGTAATAACCTCAGGGCTAATATACGAATGCCACCAACGGTTAATGGAGGTATGTCAACACAACCAAGTAAGGTTACAATGGATCAAAGGACACAGCGGCTCTAGGGGCAATGATGCTGCAGATGAACTGGCCCGAAGAGGATCGGACACCATAGCCTACGGGCCGGAACCGATCATACCTATCCCGGTAGGCAAAATCCGCTCCCTATTAAGAGAACGCACCAAAGACGAACATAACACACACTGGACCAGTTTAGAGGACTGCAGGCAGGCTAGAGAAGCCCTGCCGACAATATCTAGCCGCCTATCCAAGAAGTTGCTCCGACTGAAGAAAGCCCAACTTCGTATGGTAACCAGCGTCATAACCGGTCACAGTCACTTCAACAAGCACCTCTCAGTCATAGGTGTTACTGACAGCCCCCTATGTAGGGCATGTATGGAGGAAGAGGAAACAGCCGCCCATGTGGTGTTACACTGCAAAGAGGTGGCAGCATACCGGGCAAAATACCTCGGAAACCCGAGGTCAATCCCCGAGGTACTCAGTGATTTGGTAGGGTTACTGGGCTTCCTTGGGGAAATAGGATGGCTCGAGTAGGGAGCCCCCACCCTTTACGCAAAATAGGCGCATGCAGACGTCGAGTTGCGGAAAACAGCCCGTCTTACCATTACCATTACCATTACCCCTATCTATGCGAAATTGCACTATATAATTCACTCTGAGCACCATCTACCAGGAACTCTACAACTAAAAAAATACATTTCCATTTAGAAAAGGATACACACATAGGTCATAGCAAAGATAAGATGTGGTATAAGTCCAAGATGCTCTCTTCTTCTGTCCCTCGGCTCTGTTGCAGTCCAAAACAGGGCATCGATAGTGTCTTGTCCAAAAGCAGAAAACAGTCTGTCTCCTACTTCTAACATATTGTAGAATATATACAATTTCATCACACTTTGACTCTTTACCAAATGGTACATCATATTTGTGTCAATATAACACATCAGTATACTGCACACTATTAGTATAAACCCTTTCAGTACATCACATGTTTCTGCTTGTTTTAGTATACTTTTCCTGGGATGTGAGCAAAAACTGCAAAAGATTAAATTTCAAGCATTAAAGTATTGAAAATGTGCCATGTGGTGCTGACTTAAAAGAAGCATCACCCCATTGCTGCCCGTGGGTGTTGTAAAAGGCAACTAAGGGATGAATCCAGGGAACGGGCAGCAGGGTTTCTAGTGAATATTTACAAAATCTTGCACTGCACTCTGAGTATGGAAATACCCTCCAATTGCGGGAGCCTATGTCCACCAGGGAACTGTTGTGGATGTAGCAGTAGTAGCAGCAGCATTGAAAATAAATTCTATTGAAGTTTGTATTTACAAGCAGCAGTATTGAAAATAATTTCTATTGAAGTTTGTATGTACAGCATGAAAATAATATTAGTCCCATTTGAATGGGTTTAGATTATAATGGAAGCTTACCCAAAACATCTTCTGAACAGTCTAGTGAAAAATGACCAGAAGGCCATGATAAATCTCATAGGCAGAAATGTGTAAACAAACAGCAGAGAGTCAGCACACTGGAAGAATCCATATGCCATGAACTTCTCCAGCTCCTGAGGGATTTTAATGAAGGAGTACACTTTCTCCCGCCTCGCTGAGAACCGTTCCTCATCGTGCTCCAGCAAATAGCCTCGTGTGAGCTCAATGTGTAGGAACGCAAACAAAGACGCCGATTTGTCACCATCTGAAGCAAATAAAATATTATGGCTGCTGCTGATAACGCATGACAGTATCTAAACCAACTTTCTCACTTACCTTTGCTTTTTACATCCTTAGAGACCTTAGAATCTACAGAATCACCAGAACCATGCTGAAGATTGGTAAGAGGTTTGAACCGTAACCTTTTTGTATTTTCCTGTACATCTTCAGTTTTTACCACCATGGCTGTACACTAACGTTCTGCATTACAAACTTAACTATTACAACAAACGTATTATATCCACTTTAGATAATTTTGTTTCCCGAAATAATAGAAATTCGAGAAAAATATTATTTCTGAATCCCACTTGACATTTTTTAATTTGTCAATCGCTCAACCAATCACCAGAGACAAATAGGGATGTTCTTGATCTAAAAAAAGTACATTCAGACGAAAATACCGTTATTTTGAAGATAACGTTTTTTCATGCGCAAGTATTGATCGTGTAGGGGTTACTTTGTTTGACGGATTGAAGGCCGAACGAAAGTAGTGTCTATGCCACGACACAAAAATTCGAGAAAAAACTATTAAAATTTGATTATAATGCTATGTGTAGCTCTGTTACGAATTTTGCGTTAATTTATATATTTAGTCATGTTAAAGGTAAGTTTCTTGTTTCTATTTCAGTGCAAGAATATTCTATAAATCGTTGTGACACTAATATTTATGTTTTTGTAGGATAATAAAGGGCAAGTCACCTTTGAGGATAAATGGCCTTCTATGCGCCCGATCGTTTTGAAACTGCTAAAGCAAGAGCCGGTCACTCATGGCGAATGGCAGGACTTGTTTGGAGTTGTGCATTCAGTTTGCCTTTGGGATGAAAGAGGTCCTTACAAGCTGCGCGATGCGCTGCAGCAAGATATTATGATGTACATAAAACAGGCGCAAGCTCGCGTCCTAGCCCAACGCGAAGACCAAGCGCTGCTCAAGGCCTACATCGCCGAATGGGGGAAATTCTTCACGCAGTGCAACTACTTACCCACTCCATTCCGCCAGCTGGAGAACTCTATAAATAATATCAGTAAAGCAACAAATTCAAATACATCAAATTCTCAGAAAAAGAATAATAATAACAACATTGAAGACAGCTTGGTGAGGAAGCTTATGTTAGACTCTTGGAACCAGAGTATATTTATGGATATAAAGCAGAGGTTACAGGATTCAGCCATGAAACTTGTGCAAGCGGAGAGGAATGGAGAGTCCTTTGACTCACAACTTGTCATTGGAGTTAGGGAATCTTATGGTGAGTATTAGAACCATTGTAACTAAATAAAACACTAACATGCATGCAGAATCGATTTCCGTAAGAGATAAACAATTCTAAATTAAAATTCATTTTGTATTTCAGTTAATTTATGCTCCAACCCAATGGATAAGCTACAAATCTATAGAGAAAATTTTGAAGCAGCCTACATGCAAGCCACTGAGGAGTTTTATAAACTGAAAGCAAATGAGCACCTGCTTGCTAATGGAGTGCAATCTTACATGCGGTATGCAGACAAACGCTTGAAGGAGGAAGAAGCGCGAGCTCACAGATATTTAGAGCCAGGCAGTGGCAGTGTGGCTGCCCTCACACAATGCTGTGAAAAGGTCCTTATAGGAGAGCACCTCCAGACCCTACTAGCTGAAAGTGCTCCCCTAATCAAAGCTGGAGAGACCGAAAAGCTTCAACTTATGTTCAAACTCCTGGATAGAGTGCCTGATGGAGTTACTCCTATACTCAGAGCTCTTGAAGCCCACATCGTCTCAGCAGGCTTAGCTGACATGGTTGCCTCTGCTGATATCATTACCTCAGATTCAGAAAAATATGTGGAGCGGTTGTTAGATCTGTTCAAGAGATTCAGTACATTAGCAAGAGAAGCGTTTGTTGATGATCCGAGATTTTTAACAGCCAGAGATAAAGCTTACAAATGTGTTGTGAATGATACAACAGTATTTAAATTGGAGTTACCATCATCAGCTCTTCTTCGCGGTACTAAAGGCACAGCTCCAGAGAGCAAATGTCCTGAACTCCTTGCAAACTATTGTGATATGTTGCTACGTAAGACACCGCTCAGTAAAAGGTTAACAAGTGAACAGATAGAACACAGACTGAGAGATGTTCTACTTGTTTTAAAGTACATTGAAAACAAGGATGTTTTCATGCGGTACCACAAGGCACATTTAACAAGAAGACTAATATTAGATTCTAGTGCTGATTCTGAAAAGGAAGAGGATATGGTTGAGTGGTTGCGTGAAGTAGGAATGCCTGCTGATTATGTTAACAAATTGGCAAGAATGTTCCAAGATATTAAGGTTAGTGAAGATCTCAATACTCAATTCAGAGCTGAGACTACGCGTCATGACGCCATCAACATAAAGATACTAAACGCCGGCGCGTGGGCCCGCGGCTCAGAGAGAGTCACAGTCAGTCTTCCTTTAGAACTGGAGGATTACATTCCAGAAGTTGAAGAATTTTACAAGAAGAAGCATTCAGGTCGGAAACTCCAATGGTATCACCATATGAGCAATGGCACCATCACATTTGCAAATTCTGTTGGCAGATTCGATCTGGATGTAACCACTTTTCAAATGGCTGTTTTGTTTGCATGGAATCAAAGACCTATGGACAAGGTTACATATGAAAATCTTAGATTGGCCACTGAGTTACCAGATCCAGAGCTGAGAAGAACCTTGTGGTCTTTGGTAGCGTTCCCTAAGTTAAAGCGGCAGTTGTTGTGTTACGAACCAGCTGTTCAGAACCCGAAAGACTTTTCCGAGAATACGACATTCTGGGTGAATCAAGAATTTGCGCTGATTAAGAATGGAAAGCCGCAAAGAAGAGGAAAGATCAATTTGATTGGTAGACTGCAGCTGAGTACCGAGCGCTCTCAGATGGAGGACAACCACTCTATAGTGCAGTTGCGCATCTTACGTACTCAGGAAGCCATTATAAAGATCTTGAAGATGAGAAAACGTATTACAAACACAGCCCTTCAGGTAAGAATGTTTAGCTCTGTAGTTAACATAATTATCAATTATTGTTTCTAGCATACGTGTACGTGACGCATAAACTTATCTGTCTAACTAAATCAATACAAAGGCCAATCGAAGCTTGACGTGGGTCACTTATCTGACCCAAGTTCTCAAGAAAATGTCTGGCCAACGACGTAATTTCTCGGAAACAATATCTTTTCCAGTCTCTTTTCATTTACTTAGCAGACAGAGACACATAATCGCTTCCAACTTATGTTTATTTTTTCAGAGTGAACTGGTGGAAATATTGAAGAATATGTTCCTGCCATCTAAGAAAATGATAAAGGAGCAGTTAGAGTGGCTCATTGAGCACAAGTACATGCGGAGAGACGACGACGACATCAACACTTTTATATACATGGCCTAGACTTCACATCAGTACAGAGTAAACCACAGGTGTAAATGAAATGAACAAAATCAATAAATTATTTACCCAGAATGTTGTATTTTATTCATATTTATTCGTTATTTGTTGCATAAACTTGTCAAGTCAGGGGCGGCTCTTCGCAAGTTTGCAATAGTCGCCTATGTAAAATATTTCGTTACGTAGGTACCATTTAATTCGAGCTACGGAAAGTACAGTTCCTTTCCAGTGGTGAAAAACTCATAAAACTGAAAAACAGTCTTAACATTTCTCAAAGAACAGAAGCATTAAAAAAACGAATGTTGTGTTTGTGGTTCCTAAACCCCAGATTGTTTTTGATTACTACACTAATATTCGTCATCATAACAAAGATTATCATTTCAAGATCATACGGGTGAATGACTTCAGAGTATTGTTTGTAAATGAAAACAACCAAGTTCATATTTCGTTTTATTTAAATATATGAATACGATAGGTATAATAAAAAAGATTTAACAGAATACGTTAGTTCTTGATAGGTTTCGCGGGCTCGATAGTTTCTCCTCCTTGAATCTGTCCCCATCCGATTAACCTGTAACAAAATATGAGTTTTACAAGAAGCACGTTTTAGTTTACGTTTCTAGTTTAGGATCGCAGTTTTTTAAAATAAAAAACGGCCGCCCTCTATATTGTGTACGCCATGAATGACGAAGTTGTCATGTTTGTCGTGTGGTGCCGTGCTTAGAATAGCATCACCCCATTTCGACCCGTGGGCGCCGTAAAATAAAAATTAATATTAGTGCAATGCGCGGTCGGTATGGACAGTTTTTCGTCCGAGCCTGAGAATTTTAACATGCGCTTTAACAGTGAGCATCTGAGGCTGCTCGTACAATGGAGACCCAGCTATTGAGGGAGGTCTATGTCCAGCAGTGGACTTTTGTGACTGTAGAAGTAGATGTGGATGTATGGCAAGTGGAGTAGTTTCACTGACCGCCAGTGGTTCTCGACCCTCCTGCTGAGCGCGACCTTCTCGCCGATCTCCGTGCAGACGGGGTTGGTGAGCGCGATCTTGGCCAAGTCGGCCTTCGTGGCGATCACGCGCCCGCCCGTGCTCAGCGACCCGATGTTCACCAGCAGCACCTGTGGACACGGTTATCATCACAAGAATGTACGATACTCATAGTGCCGCCATTCATATGTAATAATCTACGCGCTGGATAGGTTGTCCCACACAAATGACAGCTAGTTTTGCGGAAGCAATTGAAGCGCCACTTACGAGAGTACCGCGTACTTTCGTATTTGCTTTCCTTGACTGCCAGCGCCACAATGGCGACTTCAATTTAGTTCCGGATAGTTTCCTCATTCCAGGTCCTGTCCATATATCAGTCCAGGTCCTGTTTAGTTCATTAGCTGGGTCTCCATTGATCGAGCAGCCACAGATGCTCACTGCCGCGCGCAGCATGCGGCGCATTGCGCGGTCGGTGTGGACGTGTTTCGCCTGAGCAGCGCATATTAAAATTCTCATGCTCGGGCGAAAAACCGTCCACACCGACCGCGCATTGCGCCGCATGCTGCGCGCGGCAGTGAGCATCTGCGGCTGCTCGTTCAATTTAGACCCAGCTATTGATAAGTTTGTATGCGTTGTTTACCTCGTTCCTGGTGAGTTTCTGTACTTTGGCCGCTTTCTTGTCCCCCTCGGTGCGCACTCCGAGCAGACGCTTCAGCAGGTAGTACGACACCTCCAGCTTCACGAAGATCCCGGGCAGCGCGCCCACTGCTCCGAGCACCTGGTGAAAAATTTAAGTAAGAATACGGCCACTAACGCCACGTGTGACATTTTTGAGGATTGTTTTCTACGGTTGTTTCAAAGAACATGTGTATCACTATAGTGACAGGTTGTCAGCCCGTCGCCTAAAAATTATAATACACCAACACTCTCGAGTCCCTTACGCCTCTCACGACACCCGCGGTAAGGATGTGGGGTGATGCTATTCTAAGCCGGCATCACACGGCCTAAAAATCAGCTTAAAAAATAAAATACAAATAGAAACTACGGTATGTAGCCTAGTCAAATAAACCCCCTCACAATCGCCCGTGAGCAAATGTGCCTCAAACACTAGCCGCGTTCCCCTTTGGATCGCCAGGGAAATCCGTTGGGTCAAGAAATAGCGCGATAATGGATCACTCCCCGCGTCTCTTAATCGCTGTCCGATGTCGGCGGTCAGTTTTTTGTCTTCGGACCCCCACGGAACGGCTTGCAACCTACCTTTATAATCAAATAACATAAATATTTGTATTGATCTTACCTGTCCCACAAGTCGGTCCGCACGGCACAGGGTGGGCTCAATCTTGGTGCCCACTCCGATGAGTCCTCCAGGCACGGCGTACTGCAGCTCGTTCTGCTCCGCGAACAGGGACACGATGCGCGAGAATATCGGCTGGCAGGTCAGCTTGCCGTCCGCGTCCTTGCTCACGAGACCTGGCCGCACCTGCGAACACATGCTACAGAGTCAATAATACAGCATTAGGCTGACAATCTGTCATTATTGTGATAGAATACCAAGGAACGCACCACAAAAAAGTTTGACAAAAATCTCTTCAAAAAGAACGTTAGACACGCGCTCAAAGTTTTACTTTTTTGTGGTAAGGCCCCAAATGTTTAAGTATCCAATTTTAGAAAACTTGCACAATATTTAGACAGGATTCGAATCTTTGACTGCCGCTATCACTACTAGTGATACCCGGACTTCCGGACTAGCGCGACTGTTTGGCGAAATTAAGAAAGTTTTTCTTAAAGCCAATGATGCATGGCACAGCTCTATCTACTACGAGTACTTAGAAACTTATACAGATTGAATGATACCTAGTTGATACACAAATTTAAGTAGAGAGAGAGCTTTGGGCAAAAAAATAATAATGTGTAAATAAATTTAGTTGACCGATGTGGCGCAGTGGTAATGCGACTGCCTTTGACGCAGAAGGTTCCGGGTTCGATTCTCGGTGGGTCATTCACAAAAGTTGATATTTATCACTTTGTGAATTTGTTCCCAGTCTGGTTAGGACATTGCGGGCTGAACCACCCGATTGTCCGTAAGTAAGATGGTTCCGTGTTTCGGATGGCACGTTAAGCCGTAGGTCCCGGTTGCTGTCTATGATCACTTAGACGGCGGTCGTTACACAACCATGTCATAAGCCTGCTACTTGTAGTAGGCGGTTGAAAAATTCTGACACTAGGGTTCATCGGGTCGTTGGACGACTCGGTGTCCCACTCGAAAAAGAAAAGAATTTAGTTGCATATATTCGTTAGGGAGGTTGGTCCGAGGGGTTATTCTCCATATCTCCTACCTCGATCTCCATGCCGACAGTGAGCACGCCCTGCAGTATGGAGCCGCCGGCGACCCCCCCTCGCAGGTCATCGACCTCGCAGCCAGGCTTGTTCACGTCGAAGGAACGGATCACGATCATGCGCGGCGGCGACGAGAAGTCGCGGAGCGGCACCGGGATCTTCTTTGTGATGTACTCGCATAACACCTGCCACAGAAAAGGTAAATACACTCTTTAAACATGTTAAGATTGAAGGAGGAAGGGGAAGACCAAGAAGGAGTTATTTGGATCAGATAAAGGAGAAAATAATGGTCACGTCGTACAGAGAAGTCAAGGAGAAGGCGTGGGACAGAGAAAGCTGGCGGATACTCCACCGACAAGGGCAATGCCCTTAAATAAATGATGATGAAACGTTTTAAAAACTGAGTGCTATCCCACTCGAAAGTAAAAATCTTGTAAAGTGCTCTCAGTTGGACGTGGAGGCATGAAGCCAAATTTTAAAGGATTTTTCCTCTAAATTCTGCTGTGGAAGGGTTATTTTGTGTAGTAGGTACGTGTTAGATAGGTGCCATACATACATACGACGCGCCTATACGACTACATGCGACCAAGACAATGATGAAAGAAACCCTTTATTTCTAGGGCTTTTTGACCACGATGATGGTATACTAAATAGGTATAGGTGCGAGCAGGACGACACTTTATGAGATGAGATAGTACATATAAGTACGAGATGAGTATAGGTGCCAGCGAAACATGAGCTTCTAAGCTTTTAAGTACTAAGTGTGTCACAGATTTAATAAAAATTATATGGGTAAAATAAAACAGCCACTCACCTCAATATTATACTTAAGCTGAGCAGAAATAGGTATGATAGGAGCGCCTTCGGCCACGGTGCCTTGGACGAACTTGACAATCTGTTCGTATTGCTCCTTGGCCTGGCCTTCCTTCACCAAGTCGATCTTGTTCTGAAGAATGAGGATGTGTTTCAGCTTCATGATCTCGATCGCGGCCAAGTGTTCGCTAGTTTGTGGCTGGGGACAGGATTCGTTACCTGCGAAATAATATTTTATTACTTTTTATATAAATAATTTTAAAACTTATTTATTTAGATTTATTTTACGGATAATATTTTTTTTATTAAAATACACGACTGCCGTGCAATGTCAAAAGTAAGCTACCGTAACTTGGTTGGGTGGGTCGAGATGGTTAAATAATATGTAACAAATATAGGAGATGATGTACGTAAGTACAGCACCCTTCCCGTATGGTGACGGCTTAGAAAAGCATCACCTCATATCTATCAGTGGGTAATCCAGGGAATGGAAAGTAACGTTCTTCGTTAATTGACCACACAACACCTTACACTGTTTGCCAATCCGCTTGCCAAGCCTGTTGCGTAGGTATGCCGAATATCCACTACTATTTGTTGATGGTTTTGATACACCTACTACCTACTTGGGTCGGTCAGGTTAGTAAAGGTATATGCCATTAGCATTAGTAGACGGTGTACGTACCAGCAATGAGCAAGAGCGCGGCGTCCATAACAGCGGCTCCGTTCAACATGGTGGCCATGAGGATGTCGTGGCCGGGGCAGTCGACGAAGCTCACGTGGCGCACCAGCTGGAAGCGGCCCGTGCAGCCGGCCCGCAGGCACGGGAAGTTGTCATCCTTGGAAGACCCACCAGAGATGTACGAAGTGGGCCGCTTGCATTTCGGGTTGTCGCATTTGTAGATTTTCGCGTTGGCGTAACCTTTAATTTGAAAATATACCTAAGCAATCAATACAATAACACAGTTAAAAGCTTAACAACTACATTAAACAATCCGCCTATTGTCGATCCGGGCGCAAAGGTCCCCATAACACTCGCTGCATTACCGCGATGAATTCCTATGGCCAACCTCTGCACCAAGAAAGAACCAGCGCGGGGGTCACCTCCTCTGTGATTTCTGTTTTATAACTTCACTAATGCCCAATCCCATTCTACCCAAAGGGTTGCCTGGAGATATTATCTGCCTGCCTGCATTATTTATACTTTTATAAGACTTTGTTGATGAAGTAAAAGTCACTTTCGCATACTTGCGACTCAGACTACGTTGTATTCTTCTACAACCACAACGGTCCACTGCTGGACAGTATAGGCGGAAAAGAATAGATCAAAATTACTTTTCATCATTATCTCAGAACATACTTAACAAACCCATTTAGATACTAATAATATTAGATTGAACGGATTTGCCGAGAGGTGCCGATTTGGAATAGCATCACCCCAATTCTACCAGTGGGTGCCGTAAAAAGCGAATAAGGTATAATTATCCAGGGAATGGGCAGCATAGTTCCCTGTGAATTAAACATCTTGAACTGCGCTTGCCAATCCGCCTGCAAAGCGGGGCGATTATGGTATTATCTCCCAATAGGGTGTAGGGGGAGGCCCATGTCCAGCAGTGACTGTTTTAGCTTCGTAAAAAATTGGTAAAACTAAGGAAATAAAACTATGTGGTTAAAAGTTTTTCAATCTTTATTTTATTTTGCTATTTGTATACTTAGATACTAATATGTACAGTTAGGTAGGACAATATTTTATACAAATTATTGATGAGTTTGAATTCCATGAAAAGTCATCAAAAATATCATTCTTTTTTTTACCACTTACTTATTTTTAATTTAATAATTCAATATCTGTTATGTATGGTGTATTCTGCTACATTAAAAGATCTCTAAAACGGTAACTTAAACTTGTACATAATCAAATAACATTTGGCGTTTCTAAACAAAGGTGGGCGCGATTCTATATTTTGTGGTTTCTCTAACACCACGCCACAGATTTTGATGCGGTTAACGCAGGTGCAATCACTGGGAGTTACGTAAACAACAGACAGAAAGACAGAGAACCTCAAAGGTGACTTCATTTTATACTATGTAATTAACAAGGCATTTATGACTTAATTATGCTTTAAAAATTGAGGTTTGAGAATCATAATGTAATAAATTAAAATAAAAAGAAATTTAACAAAAATTACACGTCAGGCCAAAACTTAAGTAAGCAGTAAAAAAAATACAACTCCTCATGATTGTAGATCATATCAATAAGTTATATGAAAAATACATCATGCCCATGCATGCATGATCGACATAATCAATTGCATCATTTAGAACTATAGACTTAATAAACTTAGCTATGTCATACCACTATTTATAGAATCATTTAGATTTTACTGATCATTACTATGATCAGATACTAAATATTAATAATAATCAAAAGTTTTTTTTACTGGGTAATAAAAATACTTTTATTTTAAAATACCTAGAATTTATATTCTAATCAAGTAACTAAGATATCCAGCACCGACAAAAGGTGCAATTATTTAGTCTACTAGAGAACTTTAAGAGTAAAGCAGAATTGAATGTGTAAAACGCTTATCACATGTGAAAGTCATCAGTAGACCAAGCTACAACATCTTAGATCTGATCTCACTGTCTTTAGAGATTCTTTCATTTGCAAAATTTTGTATATCAATACAATATGATAAGTTTCTTGATAAAACATCAAAGAAGTTTCGTTCTAAATCTAAGGTTATCTTATTTTATTATTCTTTGTTCTATTGAGTATATTTGACGATAATAGCACTACTAATGTAAAGATTTCAAGACAATGGACGTACATAGACACCAAAAATAAAACATTGGATAATTATTTTAAGCTCCTAGGTTTTAAAATTAGATTCTAGCTTAAAACAAATACTTCCGGCATTTAATAGCTCCACACTTGCATTCTGTGAGATTTCTGAGGTTCGATAAGTCGTGTTGCTGTGTTTCAAATCTGGTTTTGGCTGGGGATGCAGTTGGTGTGCCGTTAGTTCCTAACTTGATAGGCGTAGTGGGGGATGCTGCGCGGCCGTTTTCAGATCCCCGCGCCGCGAGCGTGGCGTCATCAGGCAGCGCACCTGCAAGGCTGCTGGAAGCTGTACCGTTCAAGACAATCTCATCATTGTCTGAAGCCTTCTGCAAATAGTCAAAGCATATCTCTTCCCCAGCATCGATGTCGCGGGTGGCGAACAGAGCCAGCATCGGCAGGTTGGGGTCCAAGCAGTCCGCCCACACAGCCCACACACCGAGATTAGGCTCACAGGAATGGTTGATGAAATGTGACACATTACCCATATGTGCTGCATCTATTGTGTAAGGATTTTCAGCCGAATTAAAATCGAGATCGAAGAGGTATGTCAGCCCGTTAGCATCATACTCTTTACCTCGTTTTTCAGCTTCTTCGCCGGTGATAACTTCGCCGACATACTGACAGATAAACTGCCCATCCTTTACTTTTTGATCAGTTCTCACACCCCAGCCGCATCCATTGGAAGTTCGGAAAATAGTTAGTTTAATATTTCTACCTCCTTGAACGACTCTGTTGCTACAGTCTACAGAGCATTTACAAGCTTTGTTACACTCATAGACTGGCGTACCTGGTGCTACCCTGAGCCTCTTGTTCACTGTGTATGCAAATAAGCCAGCCTGCATCCCACAACAAGACTTAGAACGGCAATTACATGCAGTACACTCACAGCCAATAGGTGGGTCAGTTGGGATCGTTACTCCAACACCGGGTAATGATTCATTAATGTAAGTAAAATTTGTAGGTGGGCCAGCCAGATCAATATCATTTTCTACACAAAGTTTTTTACACTTATCAACTTGATTCATGTGTTCCTCCCAATCTCTGAGGGCCATCAATTGTTTAACTCTTCTTCTTGTTAAAACATACATCTGCAGAATATCCCTAGTGTCGAGCACAAGCTCAGCAACATAACATTCATCTTTCTCTTGCAGGTGAAGCATACACAGAAACTTCAGAAGTAAAGTCTCTCTCAGTTTCTGTAAATCAGCTGTTTCCACCTCTGCCAGATGTTCCAACAGATTTTCTTCACTCAGTAGATCTCCAAAAGAGAGTTCTTCCTTTAATTTTTCAAATTTTAGACAATGTTTGATTTCTTCATCATTCAGAAATTTTCTAAGTACTTCTGGACAATTGTCAAGGTTTTCAATGGGCTCCCATGTGTTTTCACTGTCATCCCAACCTTTCCACTTTATATAAAAGTATTGGTTTCCCTCTTCATACTTAAAGTCAAGGATTTTTTCTATGATGAATTCTTCAGGATCTTGTTTGTTTTTATCCTTCTTTTGTTTCTTAGATGGCGGTGCAGTTTCTGCATCTTCTGGTTCCAAGGAAAGGTTTCTCTTTTTGGCTCTTTTGAGTTTCTCAAAGAACATGTTTTCATTCTTCTCGTCCACTCTATCGCGAAACATTTTCACAACCGAATCCGACAGGCGCTCTGCAACATACCATGTGATTGATTAGAATATATCCAGATGATAAGTTATACAGACAAGACTAAGAGAATTAAAGACATTTTTCTCACATCACATGGTATATTGCTAAGCAGCTGTATTAAAAGGTTTGTTAATAAAATAATTATGGAAAAATATGAATTAAACAATTTTAAAATATTATGTGCTGTTTGTAAAAGAACCCAGTTGTTAAAAAAAAATAGTCTAAGAATAGTAGTTGCTATTTATAGTCTGTAAGTTTAGGTACTTATCTTTTTGTAAACAAACTTTGTATGAAAGTGACACTTCAGAACTGTCAGTTTAATACAAAGTTTGTTTACAAAAAGATAAGTAACAAACTTTGTATGAAAGTGACACTTCAGAACTGTCAGTTTAATACAAAGTTTGTTTACAAAAAGATAAGTACCTAAACTTACAGACTATAATCAAGCATACTTAAACTTATTGGGCCCTATTTTATCTGTTTACAACCATTAAAATATTTAGTCATTAGCTAATTATTACTCTGTTTATTTCTCTGTAACTATCACTCTAATGTTTGCATTTTAAATTGTTTAAACATTGTAGACATAAAATATTTGAAATCACTCAGTAAAAAATAAAGTAAAATCGCAGAAAGCAAATAAAAATAAAGAAACAATAAGGCTAGGTCCAACTTTTCTTTTACTGGGTAATGAGAAAAGTGGAATCTAGCCAATAATGATGATAGGCATTTACACATTAAATCATAAATGTTTTGCTTCCAAAATGGCTGACTAACATTTAATGCAGAGCTGTGGGTTAGGGTCTGCGAGGTTGTAACTGTTACCATTGATCGATGAAGAAGAACAAGGGTATGGTAAAGTGAGCTGACCACTTAATTATTTCTCAATTTTCAATGTTATACTGTTAGCTGCTTATAAACAATACTATTATGCTTTTTCTGCTAAGGCAGCTCCCTTAGCACAATATATCATGTAGCAGTAGTTCAACTCATTCAAGCATCATTCGGCCTCAAACTACTAACTATATAAATAGGGATGTCAACAAATTAATTTTGTGAATCCAAATTATTTTCACACTTAAGGTACCATAATGCTGTTTTATTTGGAAAACAATGTACAGACAATATAATTATTGAGTAGGTTTAGGTTTGTAGATATTTATTTTCTCAATTTCTCAAAAATATGCAGCAGTAGCTGGTTTGCTGTCACATGAGCGACTATGTAGTATATAGGTCAGCCTGGGGTGTGCCTGTGTGAGGACACAAACCAGATGTCCGTATGAAGTTTAAACTACTGCTCCTTGGTATATTCTGCCTTTAGTGTACCTCAACTATTATGTAAAGGTAGTCTAAGAAAAGGTTACTTTGCAATACTACATACCCAATTTGATGGTAATATTCCTCTCCAGTTCATTCTTGAATCTGACAGTCTGCACTCCTGAGATAGCCTTAACGACAGTGGACTTTCCATGAGCTACATGACCAATAGTGCCTATGTTGATAGTGGCCTGTCTTGATATCACTTCGGGCGACAACGCCGACAGCTTTGTGACATCCTGAAAGTAATCATATGTTGCAACATTATTACACGGTCCACAAGCCAACGATAGGGCAAATTTTAACCTCAACCTGTGAATATATAAAAGTTAGGTTATGTTACAAGTTGTTACCCTAAAGCTTTATACAGTTGTAAAACTAGTTTGATATGAAGAGAAAACGTGGAATCGTTATTAATATTGGGAAAAATGGATACATTTACTTACTAATTTAGATAAATCTTGCTGATGCAAGTTTGACTTGGCACTCTGTCCTTCGTTTGACGCCATTATTACATAGAAATTTCGTCAACTCTCGTGAACTAAGAACAGAGAGGTACTATCAAATGAAGATATACGTTTATTTCACTAATGAATACAGCGAAATTGCTGTTTTTCACTGTATTTTACGCCACTTCAAGGATTTTTTGACCGTGGCGTGCCGCGTTATGAATGTGTTGCTATTTTAAAACATATTAATTATTCTTTTCTTTCAATTTGGAAGAGAGCATTTTTAGCCTAAGTAACGTTATCTGCGAAATAACGGTATTTATACGGTATTTTTTGCAAAAGATTGATCAGTGTAGGGTAAGCCAAATAATTGTCTATGGTTTAAAAAAGTAAAATGTCATTCTTGGAGCGGAGCGGAGGCAGAATTTCTGTTTGTGTTCTAATTCATTCCCTCTGCGATTCCGGTTATCAATTAATATTCTATTGTATAAAATATTGTGAACGTTCTGCCATGTCTTACTTTGGAGAAATAGCAGAGCCTGGTAGTCGCGCAGCCTTTGAGGACTGGGATGATGCTGTAGAACACAGCACTGCAGAGTTAGTACGTTTTGCTTTATCATCGTGCCGCTAGTCGTGCTATCATGCCATGAGCTTGGTCCCCGGTCGTGTTATAATTTTAATGTCTGCTGTATTACCTGTTTCAGATTGAAATGGCAAAAGGATTTAGAGAGCCCTGACGAGATCGAAACTTTCTTGGTGTTAGAAGGCAAATACCTAGCAGACTGCACAAATTCTCAAGCTTCTAACTGGGAGTTAGTTAACACTATACCAGCAGTAAATTTAAAACTGTACCGTTCTAAAGTGGCCAATCAACATATCTGCACAATCAGGGACTATGATTTGGTGCTCAGTAGTCAGGTTGTAGAGTTATTGCGACAGTACTTAATAGTGAGCAAGAATGTTATTGCAATTCTAACCAAGCCGTTAGCTGAGTACCAAGCTTCAAGACGCACCGTAACCTGCATAATTCGGGCAGTTTATACTTCAAGAAGACAGAGTTTAAATATCAACCAGTTTCCAAGGCTAGAGCAGCCTAATATCATAACTGGAGTATCTGCAGGAGGTAATAAATAATGCCGGGAGTCAAATACTATGTTTGTTTCAAGTAACCTATTTCCTATTTGTGACACTGAATAACTTTACTACAGGAAAATAGGTCAGACTATTAGTTACAATAAAATTTATAATTATATGACATTCAAGTCATGCAATTTAGTATGAAGTTTAAAATGTTTCAAAGTTATTTACAAGAGGCTGGTTTTCTTCTTTAAGAAAACACAGTTTTTAAAGTGTTGTTTTTCAATGTTTACTCCTTTCTTTATTTCAGTTATTAGCCTCAGAGAGCACCAGAATGAATGTGGAACTGCAATTATAGCTTACTTGGAAAACACGGAAGAATATGATATCAAAGAAATTAATCAACTGCTGGACCAGTTGAATATTCCACAATCTAGCAGAAGAACAACTTCTATTCTAACTTCTAATTTATACATGTGATGTAAAATATATAAATATTTTTTACATTTATAGTTGTTTTAAGAATATGGTAATGCCTTGACCCTGTAATTTATACAGATTATCCTATCCTTATCCTTCAACCAGAATTTCCTATAATTAACTGTGATATAAAAATTTAGCATATGAATAAAATAATATTAATATTATAATAAAAGTTTATTAAACATCAATACATATGATTTAAAATATAAATTCATTACGAAAACATAAGAAACTTACATGAGTTCAATACAAATTAGCACAGCCTATTGAATCGCAGACCAGTTTTATGTTTGGTTTGATAGTATAATTAAATCATTATACTTTAATGTTTAGGTTTATTTTTATTACAAAAAATACATAGTGGTTGTCATTTTATAACCTACTCAGATCAGACAGAGAATTACTATTCTGAGTTGATCCAATTTCAATCAAATGATTGGTGCCTATCTAAGTAGGTGGTAAAATAAGCATTATAATCTGATCATGATCATTAACTTTATTTGTTTGTATT
This sequence comes from Keiferia lycopersicella, assembly GCA_029255805.1. NCBI lineage: Eukaryota > Metazoa > Arthropoda > Insecta > Lepidoptera > Gelechiidae > Keiferia > Keiferia lycopersicella. The sequence continues at coordinate 7,225,548 of JARACZ010000009.1, read as the reverse complement.
TTTCTCTATGATAGCTAAAATCCCGATGTGGTGGACATAAGACGATTTTGTTTGACATTACAACTCTCATGATATGAGGAAAATCGAGATCCAAACGATTTAGCATATTTTAAGTAAAAACCTAAAAGAGTTGGTTGAGAAGTTCGAATTACAACATCTAACTTTATTGCTTTGTGATTGCTAGATGTGTTATTGACATGATTTTTAATTTTTTGTACTTTATGTTCATGGAATATAACATACTTTCAAAACTTTCAATGAATTTTAGAGACATTACCTAAAACATAAACCCCATGTAAAAAGTTACCTATAAGCATGAATTGCAAATGTGGAAAACTCTATTAAAATACATCTTAGTTTAATGTACTTTCTTAGTCTACAAATTCAATACAAGTATTTAAGAGGCGTTGTAAAAATAAATGGCAAATGCTTAGTGATTATCATAAGGTGATAAAACCCGGATAGCTATGGTGATACTAATATAAACCTAAAGGTCCCAATAGGTAGTGGACGTCATGACGCAGCACCAGACGCAAGTGTCTTCCTTGTAGGTTGGTGTAAATAGCAGCAGCACTCGAGACATGCGGAGAAATAAAATAAAGTAGTGTCAATCCTATAATAAAATACACTTTACATTGGTACGCTACTGATACACGTTTATCCGACCCTTACTTGCTGAGTGTCGTCGGTGTCGTCTGTTGTTGCAGTGAATGAATACTTTTATTTCATATATAACAAAACAGTCATGTCATCCCACACTCTAAGGTCTACCGTTACGTCATGTCGTCCACTTTTAACCGGTACCTTAACTTATCCTATTCATTACTCCATATTCAATAGAAAACATTATAAATAAAAAAATATTAATATTTTAAATTTTAACGTTCAACACAAAAACAGACCAAACAAACATTGTATCAACAACAAAAAAAACATACATTATACAATATTCAACATAATAATGCACACAATAATTCTTAATTATTGAATTGTAAGTTAGTTATGATTATGAAACACAATGCTAGCTCTGAAACCATCACAGACTCAAATCTGATATGTAGTTTCACTGAATGTGTATATTGCGAGTATGTTTTAAGTGCATATTATATGTAAACCGATATAAGATAATGAGAAGGAATGGCACTTACTTTTGCGCGCATGCATAAATGAAAGTTTCACAAGTTAACAGCGACTGTTGCTACTGTGTTCGCGATTGATCTCGGAGGACTATTTCCTTAGCTAATACTTATCTGTACTTTCTAAAATATAAAAAAGAGACAAACCTGTAGTATCACTCTATTAAAGTGAATACAAAGTCTTTATTCGTCTTTATAGGTACTCGTCTATATGTTTCTGTAACGAAATAATACATCTGTGGATTTCATGTCTTGTTTCTGTGATACAAGGAATGGCTAAGTATTAGCTAAGAAAGTGTCCTGCCATAATCAAGGCCACACAGTGTACACACTAAGAACTTGGGAGTCGTCGTTGCCATACATATAGTAGCTATAGAAAAGATCTTTTATTAATTTTACAATGTAAACTTATACGCGCATATGCCAGTCTAGTGTTTGTACAGTCTCTGTTAACTTCGACGGCCAATAAAAACGTTATTTTTAACTTATTTCTTTAAAATTATAATATACTATATTTACAGATACTATGCTTCCACATTCACCCTGCGCTTAAGTCTTCAGTAGTCTTACTTTAAAGCTGATCTATCTTTGACTATACTATAACTTGAGCAAATCGCACTCAACTCTGATATCGATATTTACATCGATCTTAAGTGTGATTTCGAGTTGTCGTACTAACGACAACTTCTGACACAGAAGTACTAACTTCTGACATTTATCAATATCGCACTCAAAATCGATCGCAAGAGTTGAGTGCAATTTATTAATACGGGCCTAAATTATCGAGGAGCGGAGGAAACTACTTACTTTTTATAGAAAATATATTATTTATACAGGATGTAAAAATAGGAAATCTTAAGCTATTGTAGGGTATTACTGAATATAAGTTATTTACTGATCCCGACTAAGTCAAAATTTCCTTCCTATACATAAAGTAAGTAATAGCAATCAATAAATTTTATTTCTACAACACGTTGATAAACTAAGAGCGAGCGTAAATGACTGATTTGGTATTCAATAATAAACTTTCTGCTGCTCGGAAATATTTCCCAATATAAGTAGCAAATATATACAATTAAATCGTGCATTATTGGAACAGATTATGATTACTTTTACATCCGATATAGTAGGTAATGTGGAAGCGTATAACTTTACCTAAATCTAACGAATAACATTTACCTTAGGTGTATTAATATATCACTTATTTGTAACAAAACCTTCAAACTTTGTGGTCATGCATCAAAATTTCACAGAATATAATTCTGTCGTCCTAAAATATTAAATTGATAATAGAACAATATGGGAAATCTAGATTCAATAGCAAAAATATTAATCATTAAAATATTACATATTTTTCAATAGTTATTGCACTTTTCGTATAAATATTAAAATTTGCATCAATCTAAAGATCGAAAATTCCTAAGCAAACAACCTGTAATATTAATAAATAAACCCTTGGTTTTATATACGCAAATGCCCTTATAGGTATTATTTTCTTTATATTCTAATTCAAAGTATACAGAAGCCTACGAGCTAACAATCTACCGACTAACTTATGGCATAACAATGATAATAGACGAGAATTACCTTAGTTCCTCTTAGTTGCCGTGTAAAGCTTCATATGTATGACTAAAGATTTTTTGTTGCGATACAAAAATAAAAATTGTCTTGGACAATCAAGCTTTCATATGACGTAAACTCTCATCCTAAATAACTTTGGAGGTACATGGAACAGCCTTTCGTTATAATGATTGATGTTGGCGCTGCGTTGCAAGGCGCTGCGCTGCTCACGGCTTCAGTATGTCGCTGAAGCCGCTGTTGTGTCCTTGTTTCACTTTGTCCAGCACTTTGTTGACATACTCTGACGTTTTTCCGGCTATTTTTATTTCTGAAAAGAAACATGACATTTTAATAGACTGCTTAACAGAAACATATAGGACGGACATCAGTATCTGATCTAACCCTGTTTTATGTTCTGTAGTGATAATTATTTCGATTCGCGCAAATGGATTTCTTAGATAAAGGGATAGGAATAGCTAGTTAAACATCTGCCCGATGCGAAAGTGGTGTAGATAGCGCCACTCTTCAACTAACGATGATGATAATTTGGTTACATTCTCAAGCCCGTATTTATAAACCGCACTCAAGTTTGAGATCGATCTCAAGAGAGATATCGACAAATGTTAGGCAATACTAATGACATCTTAAAATCGCACTCAAGATCGATTTCAGTGTTGAGTGCAGTTTAGTAATAATGGCCTTAGAGGCATATTTAAATATATTTTTTTGCATTGTGTCCAGCGTAACCAAATTTTTATAGATACTTATTTTAAATATAGGAGAAATATAGATGTACAACACTGTTCTTACTGTCGTTTTCTATACAAATGGGCAGTGAGAGTATTTGTATTCGTTCCAACCGTTCGCACCTCGTAAGGCGCACTAATATAACTTGCTTCTCACTACATAGTATAAAGTCGCTTTTCGCCTCTATATTATGTACGTATGCTTAAATCTTTAAAACCGCACAACGGGTTTTCATGCAATTTTTTAAGTAGATAGAGTGATTCAAGAGAAATGTTTATATGTATACTACTTGCAGTGAAAATATCTTATTCCCACGGACAATGAGTTACAGCAGGCGCAGCCGCTGGGCGGGCCGCTAGCATACTCTAAGGTTCTATAAAGCTAAGGTTGCATGTGGCTGACCTGTGGCTGTGGTCATGATGTCCTTGGCCTGCGCGTTCCAGTCGACGTTGCTCTGCGGGTTGGTTAGTCTGTTGTTCAGCAGCTGCTTCATTTGACTCAGTCCGCTTATAAGACGTTCTGCAAATAATAAAAATATAGGTTTAATTGCATTCATTCGGCCAGGCGAGCTTATTCTATTCTATTTTGAAAATACATCTAGAGGAGTATTTTGCCAATGTCGAAGTGTATATTGCTACGTAGAAGTAACACCAAGCAGCGAACCACTTGGTTGAGGGAGAGTCCACAACATAGGAGACCTTAGTCCAACGACTAGGGGTTGTGATGCGCAAAATTGTGTAGGTATTAACAGAAACTCGATAGTAAAATTTTCTGCACCACGTGGTGGCCGCTCGTCACTATTACACAATGCCGGATACATGTATTAATTACAATTTCCTATTTAATGTTTATTTTTAGAATCGTTTGTTGCTTAAAGCACTATAAGAATTATTCACCAAATAAACAAACAAGAAAAATCAAAATATAACCAAGACACAACCGCCATGATGAAATACCAACGAGCAACCCCCCGCGAGCTTATTCTTATTCGTCGTCTTCGGCGGACGTTGTTTGAATCATGATGTGTGTATGTAATAACAATACTTACTGTGTTCAGTTTGTAGCCCATACAGTTTAAGCTTGTTCGCTTCGTGCTGAGCTTTCTTCTTCAGCCTGCAAGCTCTGGAGGCGAGTTTATTCTTCTCCTTCCTCGTCTTCGGGCGGATGTTGTTTGAATCATGATGTGTGTATATGATTGACTACTTACTATGTTCAGTTTGCAGCCCATGCAGTTTGAACTTGTTGGCCTCATGCTGAGCTTTCTTCTTCAGCCTGCAGGCTCTGGAGGCGAGTTTATTCTTCTCCTTCCTCGTCTTCGGGCGGATGTTGTTTGAATCATGATGTGTGTATATGATTGACTACTTACTATGTTCAGTTTGCAGCCCATGCAGTTTGAACTTGTTGGCCTCATGCTGAGCTTTCTTCTTCAGCCTGCAGGCTCTGGAGGCGAGTTTATTCTTCTCCTTCCTCGTCTTCGGGCGGATGTTGTTTGAATCATGATGTGTGTATATGATTGACTACTTACTATGTTCAGTTTGCAGCCCATGCAGTTTGAACTTGTTGGCCTCATGCTGAGCTTTCTTCTTCAGCCTGCAGGCTCTGGAGGCGAGTTTATTCTTCTCCTTCCTCGTCTTCGGGCGGATGTTGTTTGAATCATGATGTGTGTATATGATTGACTACTTACTATGTTCAGTTTGCAGCCCATGCAGTTTGAACTTGTTGGCCTCATGCTGAGCTTTCTTCTTCAGCCTGCAGGCTCTGGAGGCGAGTTTATTCTTCTCCTTCCTCGTCTTCGGGCGGATGTTGTTTGAATCATGATGTGTGTATGTGATAGACTACTTGTGTTCAGTGTTATTTACTGTGTTGAGCTTGTTACTTACTGTGTTGAGCCTTCTTCTTCAGCCTGAATGCTTTGGAGGCGAGTTTATTCTTCTCTTTTCTCGTCTTCGGGCGGATGTTTTTTGAATCATGATTTGTGAATCATGATTTACTTACTGTGTTCAGTTTGCAGCCCATACAGTTTGAGCTTGTTGGCTTCGTGCTGAGCTTTCTTCTTCAGCCTGCAAGCTCTGGAGGCGAGTTTATTCTTCTCCTTCCTCGTCTTCGGACGGATGTTGAAGGGAAGCTCGCTGACCGGGATCATGTCGTTAATGACTTTGCTCAGATTGTCGAGCTCTTTGCCGATAAGGTGCAGTTTCCTTGCGTTGGGCGTTAAGTCGTTGCCGTCGCCTTTACGCGCTTTTCCACTGAAAAGATTACAGAATAATTTAAGGGGGTGAATCCATGTCTATGAAACTGAACAATTTTACGCAATGAGCACAAGTGAATTGAATACAGAATGAATTAACCCATGGAGATGTTTTGTAGGAGTTCCACTTATTTCATATGTTATTTTGGTTGGACAACCTATTAATATGTTTTCTATTGGTCAAAGTTGTTTAGTTTCTTGGACGATTTCAACCCTTAAAATATCTTTGTCATCTTAATACCTACAGTATTTCCTAATTTTGGCGAAGGTGATATTGAGCCGCATACATCAGTATGGTCATCAACCCACGCTCGAACTTGTACTTCACTACGAATCCGTGGAATCCCATACAGTTCTCGATTACAAAGCAAACTCCTAATAATAAAATAAGTCTTAAACGAAATACAACTATTTTCCGAACAACCTGGTAACAATAATCAGCTGATGTTCTATTTATATTAGTTACTTCCTCGTTCCAACAGTTCAGAAATGTCAGAAGCGGCTAATAATCTTATCACTTTGTTATTGGTCAAATAGGTAGCATTCGTGAATTCTGGCCTTGGCCCAAGGTGAGATTAAAATGTACCTATGAGCAAAGTGGACGACGCGCCTTAAAATCGGTTAGAAAAATTTGCGAAATGCTCTGGGTTACAAAGTTAGATTACGTAACCAATAGTAACTATTAAATTTACAAAACCGGTGTTATTCGTACGTATGTTTTTGCAATGTTATCTGATATCGTATCACTAACGCTTCCGTATTATAAAAAAATAGATCCGTAATGTATGCACGTCGTTTTTCCTTAAAGGTGATATGATAGATAATAACGAGTGATAATAATATGAAAAGCCGGGCCCCCCGGAGTGTCACATGATAACTCTAAAGTTGCGATTTCATTGAATAGAAAAAAAATCGAAGATTAAATAAAAATATGTCCATTTACAAAAATAAGTTCAAGGAGAAGCGGAGTCATCCAACACAGCGTCTTATTTAGAATCAAAAGCGAGACTCCCACACTTACGTGCTATTGTAACTTGTGAGAACGAAATAACGAAATATTTTTTTGATAGACTTTCGACACGTACAAAGCATCAATAAATAAATTGTTTACAAACATTCACGCGAACAAAATAGAAAATTACTAGATATCTTAGATAAACCATGTGGTAATGCAAATAAAGAACTATAATAGATATGGCTATTGGCTATTATTATTTATTGTAAGCCGACCGCGAAAGCGATGGCGAGACTAGCTCGATGCCCACGCGAATGGATGGAGGAGCTCAAGACAGGGAGCAATGGACGAAGGGGATCGAGTTCTTTGCCCTGCAGTGGGACACTCAAGAGATGGCTAAAACAGATTTATTTTTTAATTAAGTTCGTACCTGTGTTTGATGCCTCTAACGCTGCAGCTAGGACTGAAGACTGGATCCGTGACTGAATTGAGCACGTGAGGATCCTCTGAGGCTTTCTTAAGGACCAGCCTCTGCCCCTTAGGGCCCTTGGCTTGCACGTTGTACTGCCAGAAGTACCTCTCCTTCTTTGGATTGCTTCTTGGGTGTTTGCTCTCGGATTCGTCATTGGATTCTGGAAATTTGGTATTATCAAATTAGTTAGGAGTAGGGAATGCAATCCCGCAATTAAATTCTAGTCCCGGTATATGCGGGCGCGACTGTGCATTCTTAAACCTGCGGGATCCCGGTACTCGCGGGGTTCCACATGCTTATAAGATTTTGGCTAAGAAAATGAATAAAATAAAAAGGATTAAGAAATATAACTAAAAAACTACAGTGTGCAAAAGAAAGAAAGATGTACCCACCACTAAACATAATTTTGATAATAACTACGCAAAAAATTGGAACGTCATCGAAACGGGTTTTAACTTTACAAATTATATGTCTAGCAGCAGAAAATGCGCTTTGAGCTTTTACGCTAGTAGTAGTTACTTTAGTCTAAAGCTAATAAAACCAATTGCCACCTTTAAATCCCGCTAATCCCACGCGGGATCCCGCTTGAATAACGATCGGGAATCTAAGGGATCCCAGTATTTCGGGATCCCCGTATTGCATTCCCTAGTTAGGGAAATAGTGAGGTGTTTGAAGGTATTAATTTTTTTTACTTCAATCTGGGTCACCCAGTTGACGAACTACCCGATGAACTCGTTTACTAAGAAATATATTTACTTATTCAGTTATGCATATCTCACGCATGTAACATTGCACCTGTATTATATTGCATTGTAGAGGTATTAGTAGATAAATAACTCATTTGTGCATGTACTGAACAGTGTACCTATAGTATATTGCATTGTATAGCAGATAAATAACTCATTTACGTAGTCGGTCCCAAAGTTCTGTCATATATGAAAATACTGATAAAATAAAAAGTACCAATCCGTTTTTAAAAATTTATATATCAATTAAAAATACAATCATCGAAGAATCAAAATAACATAAAACTATTCGAAATGATCTCCCTTGCTTTTAACAACTGCCTTCAACCGCGGCGGGCAGTCGTCTATCGCAGCACGCACCATATCCATGTCGATTTCAGCGACTGCTTTAACTATGGCTGACTTCAGACTCTCCAAATTTTTATGGGGCTTAGCACAGACCTTGCTCTCTAAGACCTGCCAAATTTTATAGTCCAGAGGATTAAGGTCCGGACTGGAGGAAGGCCAATCTTCGTGTCTTATAAACTCAATGTTTTGACGTTCAAACCAGGCTTGAGTGGTCCTGGCTTTGTGAGCGGGCGCAGAATCCTGCTGGAATACAAAGTGATGTCCTGAAAATAGTGTGTTGGGCAGGTCTTTGACGTACCGATCCAAAACCGTCTCTTGGTACACTTTTGCGCTGGTTTTGACCCCCTTTTCGCAAAAATGAACCTCAGTTGGCCCATAGTAGGAGACTCCTAACCAGACCATGACTGAAGAGGGATGATGCCCATGTTGCACCCGCGGAACTTTGTTTCCTGCTTCTTCAGAGCTGGTAGCGTACACTCTATCGTTTTGTTTATTATACTTTTCTTCTATATCAAAAATTTTTTCGTCTGTAAAAAGTATATCGCGGTGCCGGTTTTTCGCGTACCGTTTTAACAACACCCGAGATCTTTTGAGTCTAATTTCTTTTTAACGGGCATTAAGTAAGTGCCCACTCTTTTTTTTGTATGCTCGCAGCTTAAGGTCTTCGTTTAAAACCTTTTTGACTGTTTTTCTACTAACCTTCATCTGCAAAACCATAAGTTTCTGTTTTCGGACAGGATTTCTTCGTATGCGCTCCTTGATCGCTTTGATGACTGCTGGTGTTCTGGCGGAGCGAGACCGGCCAGTTCTTTTCTTGTCCTCAACACTAGAGACTTCAGTGTACCTAGTTATAGTACGATACCCAAACCTAAGCGTTATTTTCAATTTTTTGAGCAACTTGAAAATGGTACTCGGCGAGTGCCCACAGCGACGCAACGCCAAAACTGCTATTCGGTTTTCTTTCAAACTCCACTCCATCGTGAAAAATCGCGCCAAATGATTATTTATTGTTTTAAAATAATTGTTAAACATTCAAAAACGGAATGCAATAAAACTTTTCCAAATCCGTGTTCTAAATTCAAAAATAATATGCCAGTGACAGAACTTTGGGACCGACTACGTATTTTCTAATCTTATGCAATAACAAGTCATTCTTTCCTCATTCACAATGTTTATCATTCCACTCTGCTACAGCTTTTGTAAATTGATAAGAACCAAACGAGATTGACCCATAAAAGTACCAAAAATAGATTAGTTAAGTATTACTATTTACATAATCTGTGACACTTCCTCGTTTGCGACTTCCTAATTACAATACAATTGATGAAGTTTAACTTGACTAGGTTTCACTACGACCTGAATTGATTATAGTAGAAGATTTAAATCTTTTTATACGCAAAAATTAGCCAAGCTTTACTTTGAACTGCTGTTTGTTTTACTTTACTAATAAACGTTACAACTTGTAAATAAAAAACTGAACATCGATGGATATCGACTGACCCTGGCTTCCATTTACATACCGACACTTTTGTCTATCGAACATTGAACTTGGCTACCAATTTTCCCATTTGTTATTTTCTATCGATACAGTAGTTACGGCGTTTATCGAAAGATTAAACAAACCAAATAAAAACTACCTAACAATCATTTTCACATTCTGCTACTTGTATAAGGCGGTTGAAAAATTCTTACACTAGGGTTCATCGGGTCGTTGGACGACTTGGTGTCCCACACGAAAAAATAAGCCATTCTAAAGGAAAGTAAGTTAAGTTGCCCTATAATGTCGTCTGTTTGTAACGTTATCTTTATCTAAGTGTGTGTGATTCTGATTAGTTTAGCATAACACTAGTTATTTTTGTTTTCCTCAATACATTCATACATAACATGTTGTTGTGATTCATGCTCACATACCTTAGCCATCTATTATAGCTACTTTGTTTTTGTAGTAATAAAATAGAACTACTCAGAAAAAATACCAATTTTAAGAATTGTGTATTCTGTGAATGAGGAAATCCTCGTAAAATATCAGCTTATCAGCCTTTTGCAGACGACTACTAACCGTAGGCCTCCCTGAGATGCGCCGCAGGCGCAGAGTATACGATCTCCCGCTTTCTATCCAGGTCAAAATTATTTAGGCCGTCGGTCCATCTGTTCCAAGGGCCTGTTCCCCGTTTTTCGAAACTACAGGAGTCTGCAGGTGAAATTCGATGTACATTGCGTAGCGAGTCATAAATCTTGGTTTTATAATGTCCCACCGGCTACGCAATGTACATCTAATTTCACCTGTAGACTTGTAGCCTGTAGTTTCATTGAATGGGGTACTGGTCGTCATTCAAGAACCTGCCTGCTTTACTGATCGGTGTTAGTTCGGCGAAGGATGTGTCAAAACATCTGCCATTTCGTCCAGCTTGCTACATTTATGGACTACCCAATTACCCATCTATTACTATATCATCCCCCATCTTATAGTCTGCTGTACTAGAAGTAGAACTGTAGAACTGAGTAGCCCTTAAGACAGAGATGATTCAGGGCCAGCATACACCGCAGAATAACTTATTTACTGGTAATATCTGCTCAGAAGAAAGATCCTCATCGTTTTCTTGTGAGTAGACTGCTGTGCCAGTAACGACCAGTCCACCAGACAAGTCAGAGCCCGCATCAACCAGAAAACAGACTTATTTACTGGCAATATCTACTCACCATCAGAAGAAAGGTCCTCATATCTATCGCTGTCTTCGTCAGACTCTTGGTCTCTGTCGTCTTCGTCTTGTGAGTAGTCTGCTGTGCCAGGACTGAGTAGGCCGCCAGACAGAGATGAAACAGAACCAGCTTCGGCCAGAGAGCTGGTCGACAGAAGGTGCTTGCGAGGCTCGCGGCGCTGCCATATCTGAGTAAAATGAGGTTAAGACAAGTTAGTTTGCCTTCTTACGGGTCGATTTTTATTCAACATAGCCATTTTTATGCCTTAGGAAATGGATTGACACTTCGTAACAGTGCTAGAGGAACAATTGCGATGACGAATGCCGAAAATCAGAAACCGGAATCGTCAAGAAACTGTGTGTTGGAGGGAGGGAAGGGGTATCAAAGATGGCAGAAGCGTTTTTTTATAATTCCTGTCATGTGGGGTATCAAATGAAAGAACTTTGCGAGACGATTTCAACAATATACCGCAACGTTGTTAAGTTAATTGAGAACGAGATAAGGCAAGGAAAATGATGACAATGATGATAGTAGTCAAACATGCCAGAATTTCTAAATTGACCCCCAGATGTCTGTCAGATTTGATGATAATGGCAGTTTCATTCATGCTTTACCTATAAATGACTGAGGCATGATTTATGTGAATGGTAGGGAATAGGGACTAACAAAATTGCGATGATGAACCTAGCTGTGTTCCGCTCTTTTCCAGCTATTGAAATTTTATGAAATTTAAAACTAATTTTCATAGAAGTTGTGATTTGTGACTCCTGAGTTAAATATCAATTCAAAAGTATCAGTGAAGGTAATCATTTTCAACAATTAGGAAAAACTTGCAATATATTCTCATAAAATTACTTAGCCAATACTAACTCAGGAGTTTATTTCAAAATATTATGTAATGCAATATAATATAGATAGATGGTCTATTCTATTTAGTACTCATAGACCACTACTGGAAAAATTTATGATTGATGACAAAGCAATAATAATAATATTACCTATAATCTCTTTACACCTAACATAGCATACATTTCTGTAACAAATTGCTGATACACCCCACATTAACCTCATTTTCTTGCACTAGCTATCATTTTAGCCAGTTGATTGTTTGGCCCCATTTCCCCAAGTACCTATTTGATAGGTTAATAAATTGTAATAATAATAGAAAACTAACTACTAATAATAAAATACAAGTGAATACATCTCTACAAAGTAACAGTTACAACACAATCATCATCTGCCTGCCCTTATCCCAATTCATTTGGGGTTGGCGCAACATGTTTTCTTCTTCCATTCATCTCTATCAGCAGTCAAATCCTCATTTAAGCCCTTTTTGTTCAAGTCGTCTTTTACACAATTTTTTTTATTAAAACAACACAAATACAGTACCTATGTTCTCCTTCCTGCCCAGACAAGGCAAAAATTAGCTTATTAATTAAATATTTAAAAAGCATTTTATTAACAAACCTGTTCCATGGTCAGATGTGTGGGAGCTGATGAAGACAGTTGTGTGTGCTGTGGCTTCATGCTTCCAGCAAACGGCGGCAGGACTGTGGAGGCCGGGACAGACTGCCCCAGCGCTATCTCCCCACTGTAGCCATCCATACGCAGCAATAATTCAGGTAATGTGTTTGAAGGCTGAGCAAAGCTGGAGGAGGCCGAGCTGTGCTGGCTCGATGGTGAAAATGCAAGCTGAGCATGACTGTATGGACTACAAGGACTCTCTGGTGCCAGAGATGTTGCAGTTTGCGCTAAAGGCCGAAGAGACCCACTCATTACCCCACCAATCTGAATACAGTACCCACTTTCTTCGGGCAACAGCAAATCATCGAAATTCAAATCATCTAATAAAGAATCAGGGTTTGCATTCAACTCTGCTAGTGTAGGACCTAATATCAGATCAGCTTTGTCGACTTGAAATATATCATCATCATCCATTTTGAAGCTTTCCATTTTCGAGTTATCAGTTTCAAAGGCGAGTTTATTGTACTGCATGTTTGGGACATTGTGGAAGGAGCCAGAGCCCGCGATATTGTCTTGCAGGCACAGGTCGAGATCCGCGCCGAAGTCCGCGAGGTCGTTGCGGCGCTGCGGGATCGGCACAGAGGCAGACACGCTGCCCAGCTCGAAAGGCGACTCCTGCTTTATCTCGACGCCTGGTTCTAGGAGAAAGTCATGTGTGTAAATAGAATCCGCCATCGCACGTGTTTGTGTACGGTGACCTTGACGCAGCCGTCCCACTGATAGAGACTGGCGCGCGCCTCTTACGTCTATCGATTAATTCCGAGCGAGACCCACGTGTCGCCCCTCAATGTTTATTTATTCCGCTCCTCGAAACACACTACTCTCATATGATGCACGAGCACTTAGATAATTACTGACACAAATCGATAACACATTCTTGATTACATAACTAAATAAACCACAATCACAAATAAAAATTTGAACCACTTGATTATTCACAATGACTTTCGATATCGAATTCGTTCAGACAATGGTCTTTGCACTGGTATACGAAGCGACAAAAGCCTGTTTTCACACTGTTATAGTTCCTTTACGATAATTGTTCAATAATACTGCAAATCCACGTTGGATTCTAATCAGATTTCAAAATATTTTCACGCACAATAACAAAAACACTTCCCCGAATACAAGTTGAGAAGTAAACAAAGATTTTGATATTATTATTCACTATATTCAAAGGTCATGCGGAAATGAGATGTAAATACGGCAAACCGTAAGTAAAAAAGAGACCTACTGGTTTCGCGAGACGAATGAAGGGAGAGGGGAGGGACGTAACGCGATGTGAATAGTGATGTAGTGTTTGCTGGAGCAGTTTTTAGCTTTGGCTGTTACAAAATACTTTACTGAAAAGAAAGGTACTGGGAAACCACGTATCCACTAGCTATGGCTAAACAGAAAAGAAACTAGACACTTTTTGGCAAAAAAACAGATTCCGTGAAATTTGTCATCTGAGTTTTTCTGTATTTTATCAAATGTTGTGTGATTAGATAAACTGATTAGATTATTCATTTATTAACGTGTACGCACCCAAACCTATTAAATGTCTGTAAAAAAAATATTTATTTTATTTTTTATAGGTAACTTAACTAAATAATATACTGATAATCAAATAGAAATGCTAATGAGATGAATCTGAACAATTTTTGTTTTTGCGTAAATGTATCACCAGTAGGTATGTATGTACCTACTAATTACGATTATACTTTATATAAAAGTCCCAAATACAAGGAAAAGATAGGTAAAGACATACTTACCTTGTTGAAACACATACATACAACGCAAAGACAGGAGACCAAAAATCTATTTACAACATGGGAGATTCAGAAATCTAGCAACCCCACAATTGTGATCTTTAAGCTAATGCTCTTCCTCTCTAATGTAAATTTAATTTATGATTATTTTATAAACACTTGCATTGAAAGAAACACTGGCCTGCTATTGTGTTAAAATCACAAGTACTTGCAACGTTGCACAACACTACGTCGAATGACAGGACGCACACAGAACGATCGGATACACAAGAAGCACAGTTTTAAACTATGTTTGTGTATCCGAGTCAAAAATAAACATTAAAAAAAATAAAAACATCATGGATGTCGTAACCGCAGCTGAGCGTCACAAGGCGTAAAGTGACAAAAAATATTTATTTTGTAGAAATTCAGGATTATGGGTGACGACAAGACAAATTCTAGTAAAAAATGTGATTCCAGTAAATTTGATATAATTATAATCGGCGGTGGCATGGCCGGTCTGTCTGCCGCCAATCATTTTCTGCAGAATGGCGTGAAAGACTTCGTAATTTTAGAAGCGAGAAATCGTATCGGTGGCAGAATCATATCTATACCAATGAAAAACCATAAGGTGGAACTTGGAGCCAACTGGATTCATGGAGTTCTAGGTAACCCGATATTTGAAATCGCTATGGCAAATAACCTTGTAAACATTATAAACATACCCAAGCCCCACAAAGTGATAGCAGCTACAGAAGACGGGAAACAAGTGCCTTTCGGTGTGTTGCACGAAATCCACGAGGCGTACGTATGTTTTTTAAGACGCTGCGAAGAGTACTTCCTTTGCCAGTATTTGCCTCCGCCCGACATACACAGTGTCGGTGAACACATCAATTTGGAAGCAACAATTTATCTAGAAAAATTACCAACCTCAGAAGAGAAAAAAATAAGACGATTGATATTTGACTGTTTATTAAAACGTGAAACTTGTATATCTGGCTGCAACTCAATGGATGAAATAGATCTTCTCGAGTTAGGTAGCTACACCGAATTACAAGGTGGTAATATCCAGTTACCAAAAGGTTATAGCTCTATTCTAGAACCCATGACAAAAGAAATTGCTCCAGAAAAGATGCTCACTAAACATCCTGTAAAAAAAATTGTGTGGGATTCTAACCAGCATCACTCACATAACTTAGATGAAGGGGCTGAGGAGTCAGAAGATTCTGATCAAACTGTGATAGAAGACATTTCTAGGGCCTCCACTTCAGATAAGGATGCAAGCCACTGTGAAGGCCCTTCAATAGACCCTGCACAAAAACCAAAGAAAAGGCTTTCGCATCAAATCGAAATTGTTTGTGAAAATGGGCAAAGCTTTTTTGCCAATCATGTGATATGCACAATTCCTTTAGGAGTTTTAAAAGAACAGGCAGCTACCTTATTTGAGCCGAAACTGCCTCAGTATAAAATGGAATCTATTGAAAGACTATTATTTAGTGCTGTAGATAAAATATTTTTAGAATATGAAAGACCCTTTCTAAATCCAGAAGTAACAGAGATAATGTTACTGTGGGAAAGTTCTTCAACTCCTGAAGATATCTCCCAATCATGGTTTAAGAAGATCTATTCCTTTTCAAAAGTTACAGAAACCCTTTTGTTAGCATGGGTGTCAGGCAGAGAAGCCGAATATATGGAGTCACTCTCTATGGAAGACGTGGCAGCAACCTGCACAAAAATATTACGTAAATTTCTCAATGACCCATTTGTTCCTGAGCCATTACAGTGTGTTTGGTAAGTTCTGTATCTTAAATTAAAATAATATGTTGAAAAATTGATATGCCTCAACAGAGTACTTCCTAAACAACAACTTAATAAAATATTTTTTTCTTTGTTTTCAGTACTAGTTGGAAAAAGCAGCCTTTTACACAAGGTGCATACACATCAATAGCAGTTGGAGCAAGTCAAAGTGATATAGAAAGTTTAGGACAACCATTATACAGAAATGTACATGATAAAAAGGTATGTGTCTTTAAACACATGGGTCTTAGGCTTTTAAGGTATACAATTTATAGAAATCAGAGGCATAGCCAGTACTAATAACGAAAGTTGCATGTTCAAACTCTGCATGCTGTAGAAAATTTCGCCATGACAAAAAAGGAATTGAAAAGAATTTTAACTTATCATAATCAATAATTTTTTAATGTCCCTTTAATCTTGTAATAGGTATAGATTACAATACAATATATCCGAGAATTACAGTTTGGTGTAGATAAAACTCATTTACCTATTACATTTATTCTAGTTTTACTTGTTGCTGTGCAACATTCTTGAACTATTTTTAACAATTCAATTATTACCATTTCAGCCTGTTCTGCTCTTTGCTGGGGAACATACTCACAGCAGCTTCTACTCAACAGTACACGGAGCTTACCTGTCTGGACAGATAGCGGCCCGGAGGCTCTTGGTTCCTGAGGATCCCTCTGAAAATACTATGGAAGCCCCTGGAACCTCTGATCTCAATGCCTGGATACAAGGCATTCAACTTGAAGGCTAACTAAAATTATAAACATATTTTTGAATACTAGGGTATTCAGATTCAGTCAGCTTTCTTTTTTGGATTTATCAGGTACAACATTTTCAACAATAAATGTGGTATTTGCTCTCACTGCAGTAGCCACTACCACATAAAGTTTTGAAAAGTACTCATTGTTGTCATCCTGCATCTAAATAGGATATTATCCTATGGTGGTTGTTCTGTACCTAATACAGACTTTTAAGCTCATACTGTTGTTGTAGTGATAATAATATAGTGAAAATTATATTTTATTTATTTGATTCCATATAGTTGTTAGTACCTACCTATAAGATTGCTAATGTATCCTCAACTATTGTTCTGCCAAGAACTACAGTTATTTTTGGAATGGGAATAATGGAATATTACAATACCTTGATGACAAAGTCAGGTTCTGATGCTAAATATTTAGGAATGGAGTGTTGGCTGCTGATGATTGCCTTTCACATCACAGACTCATGAATTTATATAAATGAGCTGATATTGTTGTATAAAAATGTAAATAGTGCAGGTTTCAGATTAGCTGTTAGTAATTATTATTAACTTAGATGATTTATTTATAATTTATGGTTACCGCTCACTCACTTGGACATTATTATGAGAGTGTTTAGAGAAGCTGTGGTTAGATTTTTACTTCTTTGTGAATTTGTCTTCTTGTGCAATGTTGAGTTTTTAATTTGTGATATTAAAACAAAAATCATACCCAGTTATTTTATTACAAAAATGCAATAATTCATTAAATGAATTGAATTATCTTTACCACTTTTGTATCAAGTTTTCTAAGTTTAGGTTCTAATTTATGAAGTTACTATATTTTTAGTAATTTAAATTGTTAAATTAAATTTATACTGAGAAATTGCAGAAATGCTTGTGCACTTGCGCTTTTTAGGAACATAGAATTTAATAGAATAAAATAATAATGCATTTCCTAACAATGGTTTAATGTTTAGGTATTTGATTTTCTAGTCAGTGCAATGTTTTTGTATCGCTTTAATAAATCATTTCAATAAAACTATTTTTCTTTCTAATTCTAACACAAAGTTTTTGAAAAGAAAAAAATTTTTCTATATGTATTATTTTATTAAGAGTATATTGAATTGTGTATAATTGTATTATAAAAAATCAATAATACTTTTGGATCTACACATTGTAAAAGTCATAAATAACATAACATCAATAACAACTAAATACCTAATAATAATCATATATTTCAATATCTATTGGTGATATTTAAAGCCCAGTGTTAAAAATGTTAAAAGTATAATCATATGATTTACAATGGTTATGATTTTGGTTTATTGACAAAAATATGCAATCCACATTTTCAAGTAAATCAAAATTATGATAATTGCTGCAATGCAGATCATTTACATACTTGTTAGTGAAGTCATTTAAATAGAATGTTTGGTTATTAATGCTAATGTTAGTATGTTAGATAAGACAAAAATATAATCCTTAAAGTTAAAAAAATAATTGCTGCCTGTCTATCTTATGCTTTACAAAACAATGGCAATAATTTCTAATTAAAAATGTACTTCATGAGATTAAACACAATCATAATTTTAGTAGCACCTCTTTAAAATAATATATATTTTTTTTCAATTATGTTCATGTCACAGATAAGTTTAATATGACTAAAAATGCAAAATTAAAATTCTAATTATAATTGAGTATTCTTCAAGATTTGTCATGTACAATTTGTGATCTTTGCATATTATTAAGTACCTATTTATAGATACCAATGTCCTAGCTTAAACAGAGCACTGTTTAGGACATACTTCTGTCCATAAGGACAATAGAAAAATCAGCGAACAACATGTAACTCAACTGTAGCATTCTTATTGGAAATCATAGACAGTAGACTCTTTTCTACATCTTGATGGACCTCTTGCCAGGCACATTTGCCAATGAGGGGCACTTCTTCAAGAGGCGGTCTAAAAGCAACCAGGAGTGTGAGACATAAGCCATCTGCGGCAGGATCAGCTTCCACATTCAGAAGACCCAGCGGTCGATGCTGGCCCACATCCGCACCAAACATTTCCACCATAAACCTCCTCAATGTTGAGTGAATACTCTTAGCTGGATTTATTTCACAAAGTGGAAAATGTATAGTAGATTTTTCACTGACCAACACATGTAACTTATTTGTACTCCTCTTTTTTATAACAACTATTAATCTCAGCAAATCTTTTACATGAGGAGTTGGCGCTGGCAATATATCCTTATGCCACTGCCCAAAGAATTTATTTTGTTTGTATAACTGTGCTTTTTCAATGAGGTGCAGAATGTCATTTGCTCTCAAAGTTATTTCTTGTAAATTGGAAATCCATTTAGCTTGAAGTGATTCTTTGTCTGCTTTAGCTGGAGTCTTCAATTCACCTCCAACTACTTCCGCAGTTAGTACAAACCTGAACCACATGCCGCCGGCGGTTTCCACGACCAGCAAAGTTTTCGGTTCGCATTGCAAGCCAGTTTCCTCCAGCACCTCTCTAACAGTAGCTTGAACTATAGTTTCACCCTTCTCCATACGGCCAGCGGGCAAGTACCACTTACCGGCGCAACTTTCCTTCGCTTCTTGCATCATTAGTACTTCGTTAGACTCGTTTATTATTACACAGGCGACGACGTATGTGACGTTACCACCCAATACCGGTTTGAAATTTGATGGCGTTGTAGGTGTGATGCCTTGAGATTCAGCTACCGAGTTTTGATCGGCTATGGTGAAGTCGCAGAAATCATTTTCATCACCTTCAAGTCCCATTCCATCCAGTAAACTAGTGATATTCGAGTCTACTTGGCGCGACATAGTTACCTACTTTTAGTCTTGATTGAAGTAGATAAAATAGTTAGACATATATTATCACTGTGGTATTAATAATACTTGTAGAAAAAAATATGCTTTATTTGCTGTTTTTAATGTTTGTATACTTTATTTGCTGTTTAGGATAATTTAAAAAATCTTAAGATTATTTACGAAACCACGAACGAACTGTCAGTCAATAATCAGTTAATCACATTCCATCAATCAATGAGCGAGCGAGCGGACTAGAGTAGGGGGCATAACTCATAATAATGATTGATAATGATCTTTCAATGGAAAAAAATATATATGGACATGGATATTTTATTATAAATTCCTACAATAACATAGGAAAAAAGTACTAACAGTGACTGAATACACTAAAATATTTTTACCAACTTTGCACACAAAAAGGATGAGTCGCTTGATTGAATCAAGTAACAAACAATCTTCTTTTGACTTGCACTAGTAGAACGTCAAAGTTCATAAGGTACCGTTCATAATATCATTTCGTCGTTGAGAATAAAATATTATACTCTAATAATTCATGATTATTTCTATTCTACAAATATTACATTTGAAAATACAATCCAAATAGTAACAATTTTGCATAATGCTATATAACTATATTTTATTTATTACTCTTTTGAAAAATTTATATTCTTATGTACCTAGTTCGTTTCGTTGACTCACATACAAGAGGTTGATTTTTGAACGTATTCTGACGGCCGAGGGAGCCGATTTTCGATCGACCTTCGAGATTTTTGAGAAGAAACTACTGTTTCAGGAGGAAAATCTTGAAAAGCATCATGTCTTTGACGAAAACAAATATGCTGGTAAATTTTCCGTGATTTTTATAGTAGTGGGACATTCGTGTTTGTGATATTGTTTTTATTGAAATTACGTAATGTTTCCAGGTGCGTTCCCTGAGCACCTCGTCTGCCTCGGCTCAGATGATCAGACCCCCAGTGCAGGTGTTCGGTCTTGAGGGCAGATATGCGTCCGCTTTGTACTCCGCAGCTTCCAAGCAAAAGGCGCTGGACACCGTCGAAAAAGAACTGAGAGATTTCCAGAAGAGTATCAAAGCCGACCCTAAACTAAAGGAGTTTATTATCAATCCTTCTATGAAGAGGGCGCACAAAGTTGATGCATTCAAGCATCTTAACAGCAAGGTTAGTTTGTGCCACTTTGTGTAATTGTTTATTCTGTGATTTTAGAGGTTAGGTTATCCAATATGCTCATCAGCAGAATTTTGGGTCAGAGTATACTTTTCTAGAATTTTGCATTGTCAAACAAATTAAGTTACTAATAAATGTGTACTGTACGATGTGTTAAACAACACTCATTATTATTTAGATCAACATGTCCCCCACCACTGGCAATCTGCTGTGTCTGATGGCAGAGAATGGGCGATTGAACAAACTGGAGGCCGTTATCAATGCCTTCAAGATCATGATGGCTGCGCACCGTGGTGAAGTGGCTTGTGAAGTCATCACCGCTAAGCCTTTGGACCAGGCTCAGCGAGCCAGTCTTGAAGCTGCTCTTAAGGTTGGTTTGTATTCTAAACTCAAAGTTATGGAGGAGGGCGTTAACTGTATTGATTTTTACATGACTGAATTTAAATATTGTTAGCACTCTTTACAATACTCTAAAGTAACCTTTGCTTTCAGAAATTCATGAAGGGCAATGAAACTCTGCAACTCACAGCCACAGTGGACCCCTCTTTGATTGGAGGAATGATTGTATCCATCGCTGACAAATATGTTGACATGAGTGTTGCCAGCAAAGTTAAGAAGTACACAGAAATCATCAGCGCAGCTGCCTAAGATTTCATCCAGCAACTGTGAAAATATTTAGTAAGAATGTAAATTATGCAATAAATCAGATTGTAAATCATAATAGATTGGTTTTACTTTGCCTATGAGGCAAGGTGAATTGGGATGGCCAGTTGAATAAAACTGGTTATGGTCTACTACTAACTATGGTTACTACACTACCAAATTTATTTATTTTTTAGAGTTGGTCGTTACAATTTTAGCCCCTACACTACCAATGAATTGTAATATAAAAAGGCCTATTCTTCCAATGAGATATAATATTTTTATTCAGGTTATCTCTATTCATCTTGCCATCCTGATTTACACTGTTTTATTTACAGTACATACCTACATAGGTTTTTAAGTATTCCTCAGGATAAGAATAAACAGTATTTGATTTTCTAGTTTATTTATTATTTTTCACAAAATAGTAATAGAGAGAATGCCGACAATCTTTGAAAACGAAATTAAATTGTAAAGAAAACCACACACCTTCACATTTAACTACTTTACACCTATTCTAGCTCTTTCTATAAACAAAAAATTGCTTTGCTAGTTAGATCACTAGCAAAATATTATTAAAATTAAATTACAATACTAGAACAAATTGAACCATTCATGTTAAACTTGCTCAAACAGAAAATTATAATAATGTTAACCAAACAAAAATTTTGTAGTGCACTAGGCACTTCAAGCTGATATTCTTAACACATAACAAACTCTGGATAACAATAATCATTCCCCTATATTATATATTTTCTCAGAATCAACAGGTATACTCTAGGAGATCATAATGAGATGAGATCATCAATTTGAACTTTATTAGCCTTTCGATTGCCAGTCATCTAGTCATGAAAGGAAAGTAGTTGTTGTGACCTAACTTTTTGTGTTGTGGTGTAACAAAATCAAGGCCCTCAATGGTGCTCATGACTAGATAGATATGGCAGTCAAAATATTAATCACATTAACCTAAGGTGCAGCTGCAGATTTTCATTCAGACAGTTTTATTCGGCAGTGGGAGCAGCATCTCCTTTCAGAAGTGCATTCTCAGCTTCCAGCTCTGCTATGCGGGCTCTAGCCGCCTCCAGCTCGTCGTCACCGCCGTCGGTGCCAAGGTGTTTGCGCACGTATTCCAATGCATCTTCTGGTTTATCCGGTTCTTCATATAAACTAACGAGCACTTTTGTGAGGGCGTCCATTACTCCCGCCCGCTCCAGATAACGTCTGAATTCTTCACGTTTTGAGTCTATCGGCTGCAAGCAAAAGTAATTATAGTAGTTAAAAATGTGTACAAGTACCTGCATAACTTTTGGCTCTTGAAAGCCTTGTAGCTTGTAAACAAAACTAATACTGGTACTTACTTTGTAAGAAGACATTTCTATGAAATATGTTCAAACGACAAGATCGTGACACAAATTATATTTCCTTGAGTTAGATTCTCTAGTCTTTCCTTCCTGCGAAATAAAAGTATTTGATATTTGTTCAATTCAAATCAAAACTCGTGTCGGTCGCACAGATCCGCAGCCATCAACAATTTAGGTTTTTTATTGGTGTCATTTGTCAGACTTGATAAAACAAAATTTAATAAAAGTATTTTTGCTTGCTCAAGCTTCTAATACAAGAAACTGATGACTACAAAAAAGATAAATGATTATATTTTTTCTGTGTCACTTTAAAAAGCATTTTGTCCTGTTGCAAAATCCAAAAATGAAGTTATTTCTACTTTAATTTTCAAAACGTGAAATGTAAAGCACCTAAAAAATTGACTATCGAACGGAAGAGGGGATGGGTATGTGTGGGGCTAAGGTGTGGGGGGTAGTTTGAATGAAAGGGACGTTCGTTTTATCGATACTTCTTTATAAGGAACGAACAATGCACGGCCCATGTGCCAGCTGCGTTGTTCGAACTCGAAGTGTCATGCCCAAAGTGCCTAACATGGTAGGTATCTATTGACCGACTGTATTTTACAGTGTTTAAGTTACAGCAGTTGAATAGATACAAATACATACATATATCACGCCTTCATCCCTTACGGGGTAGTCAGAGCGTTAACGGCCGTAAAAATACGGTCGCTATCGCCACGTCTGACAATTCTGTTCAATAGATAGCTGTGTCTAAACCTTCCAAGGCGAGCAGCCTCAGACATGCCTAGTCGGAGCACTTGAATGCCTCGTGCAGGGGGCACATCCTTGGGGTACATCCACACCGTTGCCACAGCGACGCTTGCCTAGGGTGGACGCAGCTATGTATTGGGACACGTAGACCATGAAACTAAGTCTGATGCCCTATTAGTATTTGGAGGGCTGTCTCTTTACACCCTTTTTTTGTGGGGCACCGAGTCATCCCGTATACGACCGATAGCTTCTGCTATTATCGACCCTTGAAGAAATATTCTTCTTCATTATCATCCTCTGCTTACCCCTCCACTTATTTATTTTATTGAATTAGGGATGCAAAATGTGTGGAGACTGCTTAGCTAAGCATCACATTTCTTTCTACCCGTGGGTGTCGTAAAAGGAGGGAATCAGGGAATGAACAGCAGCGTTCCCTGTAAATAGCTACAACACCTTGCATTGCGCTCGCTAATCCAGCGGAATACCTGTTAGAAGGTAAGGTAAATAACTGCAACAGGGGAACGCTCATTTCTAGCGGTGCTTCAAGTAGCTGTTGAAATTTACTGATACAGGCAGGCCCTAAAAATTGAACAAGTAAAACCAGCCAAATTAGAAGTGTATTAAATTTATTAGTCACAATAACTTTGTGACAAGGCAAGTTACACAGATAACAGCGTAACATTTTAGTATTATTCCATCGAATCATACAGTATTCTGCAAGCTTGTAAAAGATTAAATTAAAAATTAATAATTGCAGTTTCTTAACTAACGAAAATACTCTGAAGTGCATACATTAATATAGCTAGCATTATCTAAAATTAGTCCTGTGACTGCCGTAGTCATCTGGTCGTGGAATTGAAATGAAATGGAGTCACTGCATTCTGTCCCGACTAAATAGGTGCGTACACACCACCCGAGCAGTAGCGCGCGGCATGCGGCGCATGCTCGGGTGAGCAATCGGAGGCGGTGAGCACCTGAGGCTGCTCGGCCGGTCTGGACCCACCTAATGACTGAGGCGGCCAAAGGGTAACTAGTAGATCCCGATTGAGTTCTCACTAGATGGATACACTTATTACTCTTTTGAAGCCTTATTTAATCCCGAGCAGCGGTGGGATACAGCTCGGGTTCTAATAGGGCCTTACTCGTACGGGATCTGTAAGGGCCGACACAAATCAAGTGCCATTTGATGCGAGCGATTATCAATAGTCAGAAGAAGAAGAATTGTATTGTAAGAAAAATAAAGTCAATATTGGTCTGATAGCAGAATAACTCTGCTTTATGTAGTATCAAGCAACGTAAGTTTATTACAATACAGTTCGATTTTAGACTACTGAAAACGGGTCGCGTCGAACTTCGCTAGATGTCCACCGGCCCCGATGAGTATGTTAGCGTAAAGTAAAGGTTATTTAAGACTCGTCGTCGCTGCCGGCGCGCTGCTTGGGCGGCTTGGGTCCGCCGGCGCGCTTCGCCATTATGATCTGGTCAACCTTCAGGATGGTGGTCGCCGCGCCCACCGCGTACTTCAGCCCCCAGTACTGCGAACATACAGAATGCACGTTTAACTGCTATACAACGTACGTTCATTTAGAGCATTCGTATAATTTTTCTGCCACTTTTTGAGGGAGGTTAATACGTACAGCACACAACGATAAATTTTACGACAACTTGACAACCACATACAAAATGGCAACTGTCAGTTTCATACGTGTTGGGCAAATGGGTTGTGAATTCTAGCAGAGAGGTAAGCCCGGCTTTGGCCACTCCTTATATGAATACTCTAAGTTCATAAAACATCGCCAACAAGAATCGGTTTTTCTTTGAATAATATCAGTCATGATGGCGTTTGAATAAAATGTGTGTGAGTAGCGACTGGACGGAGCGAAAATGGGTCTTATGGCCTATACTGGGGGAAACTTAAGTCCAGCAGAAGACTGCTGCTATAGGCTGATATGATGTTGTTTATTTCGACGAAAACGAGATTTCTTTACAATAAATATATTTATTATAAAATCACTAAAAATTAGGTTAATTTCGGTCAGTCGACCGTCTTCCAGTTCTTCAAGTCAAATGTCTGTCTGTCCACCTACCAGCCAGTAGAAAGAAGCCGCAGAAAAGAGTCTGCAACAGTGTTATATGGGTACCTTGAGCGTCGGTGGCCAAGAGCAAGGCCAGTGGTTAAGACACCGGTCTTACAATCGTGAGACCTGAGTTCGATACCCGCCATGTACCAATTTGTTTACTCATGTACATTTACCGGCTGTTCTTACAGTGAAGGAAAAACATCGTGATGGAACATCGAAATGGATTAAATAAAATTTGAATTCAGATGATATTTGAATGTGACTTAACCTATGATTTGGGTCAGGTTAGCCTTCGGGTCGCAGAAGTCAGATGGCAGTCGCTGTGTAAAAACTTGGTTCTACGTCAAAACCCCTAGGTTAGGTAGCCGACCCCGACAGAGAACGGAATAAGTAAAATAATGATATGCGTACCTTGAGCAAGTAGAGGTCCAGTACGCCCTTCTCCTTGGCGTCGCACACTCCATTGTTCTCAGACTCGATGTCGTAGCCCGCGAACTTGTTGCCCTCCTGGAAAATGTTTACAATGTTTAGAAAGATAATAGGGATATGCAACAGTCGGCTAAGTTGTCAGTCACAAAAAAGTTAGACGCTGGTCGAGCATGGGATTAAGAAAAAATATGATCAAACAAAAAAAAACGGGAGACAACGCATGCAACACACTTCTAACTTTGTTGTGGTAAGGCCTCTTGTATAGTTTCTAATTTATTAACAAACATACATACATACACAAATCACGCCCATATCCCTGGCGGGGTAGGCAGAGCGTTATCAACCGTAAAATTACGGTCGTTACGCCACGTCTGACAAATGTTTGAGGGTCGCCTCAGATAAGTCATGTATCACTATAGTGACAAGTTGTCAGCCTGTCGCCTAAAATTACAATACATATGAAAATAATTTATTTACCAACTTCCAAAAACAATGAGGTTCTCAGTTTGACCTGTATGCATCTAATTTCAGTTTGGTGCCTGTATGTATGATGTATGTTTCTCCGTGATCATCACGCGTTCGGATAAACCGATTTTGATGCGGTTTTCAGGAAAGTATTCGTCAGACTTAGGAGAAGGTTTTAGCCATATTAACCGACAAAAAGGTGGAGAATGCCAGATGACAATAACTCACTGGTACTTCAGTCTATCCGCGAACACAGCTGATGTAACTCAGCTGAAATGTTGGGCCAAAGGTAATTTCGTTTATAATACCATAAAAAATATCGTTAGTGACCCTGGGTTAAAAATAAAAATTTGTAAAAACAATCTCGAGAGCTTAAAAAGTAAAAAAAAATGGAGGTTTGCACTTTTATACGTCCGTTGAAGTCGGTTCTCTTTGTTTAAAAAAGTAATGATTTCTTACCTTGTGCGCCTTGTAGATGTTGTTGAGCACTTCTGTGGCGTTGGCGCCGGAGTTCTCGGCGAGCGCGCGCGGCACGCTCTCCAGCGCGACCGCGAACTTGCGCGCCGCGTACTGCTCCAGCCCCGGCAGCGTGTCCGCGTACTGCAGCAGGCGCGACGCCAGCTCCACCTCTGTAGCGCCCGCGCCCGCTACGAACCTGGGATTCAAATGTATGCTTAGCAGAAGTACAAACACAAGCCCAAATTGTACACCGTGGTACGGAGGTAATGTATTAAATTGGAGACGTCATTTAGGGCGTCGTAACGAATGACTTTCCCTATTGAACCAGTGGACGACTCAGTGTCCCACACGAAAAAAGAGACAGAATGCTAAAAAACGGAAAAATATTTCGACCTCTATACAAAATTAATGATCACAGGACTAACTTTGTTTGGGAGGTCGTTTTTTTTCCGTTTTCCAACTCTCGTCCCATTTGGTGGTTCAGTATGGTGCCCTAAACAAAGTCTCCAATATAATGCATTTCCTCCGATTTTTGTATGCAAGCCAAAAATAACTTTGACAAAGCAGCTTGAACAAAAGTTGAGGCAGTTTTAAGATACCTATGTTTGTTTAACATACACATATCACGCCTTTATCCCTGGCGAGGAGGCCAGAGTGTCAGCAAAAATACGGGGTTTATCGCCATTGCCTTTTTTCCCTGAATCAGGCCCTCAGGTCAGAATAGAAACAAGTCAACCATCATAAAACCAAATAAACTCATTATTAATTAAAAAATAAATACATTTAGCAAAAATTTACTTAGAATTTCTATGCTTTTCTATCCCCTGTGTACAAAACATCAAAATTGAACACATTTTTGTCGGTATTTGATTCTTACTTTCCATCCCTGGCAATGCCCTTGAAAGTGTTGACTCCATCATCAATGGCCCTCTCAATGTCATCCATGTAGTTGTCAGTGGCTCCCCGGATCACCACGGTGGACATGCGGGAATCCTTGCCGTCCATACGGAACACCACCACCCGAGTGTCTCCCAGCTCCTCAATGTGGACCTGGTCGCAGTATCCCAGCTCTTGGGCAGTTGGTGTGGTCAGTCGTGGGAGCACCTGGTGAAAAACATATTGATAAATTCAAGAATAAAGAATGTAAGAGGAAAACTAGCTAAACATGAATGCAAATCTGATTGAATTAATGGAAAATAGTCTTCTTGTTGGTTAAACACTTCATTCCAGTGCTTCCTACTTCTCAATTCCCCATTGCTCAGAAGACAATAAAGGCCAACAACAGAGGCTTTTATAAAAACTTTAATTATTTAAAGTTACAAATAACTTAGCTAATATAGTTTAGTTCAGTTTTTATGCCGAACTAGAAAAAGATTTGCAACAGAGGTCTATAATAATGGATGCAGTTTTAAATTTAGATTCATACTTACAGTGGCATTGACTGTCCTTGCAACACGGCGCAGATCAAACTTGGAAGGGATGCGGACACCCATGATTCCATACTTATTCATGTAGTGCAGGGCCATATCTCCAAACTTGGCTCCAGCAACAATTACTTTTACGCCAGTGTCAGCGATGTCCTTGATCTGCTTCTCAAGGAGGGATTCCTCTCCCTTGCTGAAGTTCAGGAGTTCATCAGCAGATTTGATGAGCACAGTGCCTTTGGTCTCGGTCTGTGTGATGTCAACTGGGCAGGAGTATACAACAACTTTAGCCTTTGATGCTGATGCAACATCACCCTCAACTTCACGTCTGAATACCATTCCGGATAGCACTTCGGACTGCAGGAGACCAGCTCCAAGAATCTGAAAAAGTTTAAACAGTTAGATACCATTTTATAAACTGACTTTAAAAAAAGAAGGTTCGTTTGAACTATATGTATGTATGTTTGACACATTTGGATGAACCAATTTTAGATATGGATTTCAGAAAAGTATTTGTCAAACTTAGGAGAAGATTTTAGGCATATTAATGGGAAAAAAAATTAAGGTTTGCATACCTTGCACACTCTGACATTGTCCACATTGAATGTGGTTTTTTCAGGTACAATAGCCACACATGCCTTAGCTACAAGACCAGCAATGAAATCCTCATTTCCATACTGCTTAGACATAATCGCCGGGATGATGCCTTTAGAGACTGCTTCTATGCTCTTGTAGTCCTTAATCTCATGGCAGACCAGCTCTGGAAGAATTTCTAGGCATTTGTCAAGTGCTCTTTCATAACCTTCAGCGATTTCACTGGTAGTGACTCCAAGGCGGAGTAATTCTTCTGCAGCCTCTAAGAGAGCACCAGACAGAACAATGACGAAGTTGGTTCCGTCACCGACTTCAGCATCCTGCATTTGACTGGCCAGCACCATCAGTTTGGCGGCAGGGTGTTCCACCTCGAGCTCTCTGATGATGGTACCGGCGTCGCTTGTGACGAACTGTTTGTCGATGTGGTTGATGATCATTTTGTTCATCCCATTTGGACCGTAGGCGGAACGCACACTAGCGGCAAATTGTTTGCACGCATTAATATTTCTGTAGACTGCCTCTTCTAAGCCAGAGAACATCTGAAAATTATTTATTGTCGTAGATCCATATACATCGAGAGGTGTAAAATGTGAAGGAGTGTGATGTGTGTGACTAACAATTTTTATGGTGTGCATGGGTATGTTTTGAGCAAAGCTAAGTAATTTAGATAGAAATGATGTCGATTAGGTAAAAATCATAGTAATTATTGCAGGAAACAAAATTCTAGAGGCGATCATAAAATCATATGCAGAGGCATGACAGAGGTTTGGTTAGGATATGTTATTCACTTACACGAGCTCCTTCCTTCAGCATTTGAGGCATGCCTGGAGCTTTCGGTACGTGGAGAGCCATTTTTGCTGTTTTATATTAGTTTTCACAGAAAATAATTAGAGAAAATTAATTTCAAAATTCCTCGTGACTATTGCGGTTTGAATGAAAGAATAGAACAGTATTGCCAGATACATGGACAAAAAGGAATCAGAAACAGCTAATATACCTTTTTTTGGTATTCACTTTTATCTGTACCAAGACAATTTTATGATTAAAATATGAAAAAAAAACATTAATTTTCAAATACTAAAACACAAAAGTGGACACAAGTTTTGTAAAACAAATGATGAAACAATTCATTCAATTTTCCGATGGGACAAGGGTCAAAGAAAAGCGCAAATTATTTATTTATTACCAATCTGGCATTTTTGAATGAATGAATGATGGATGAACGATTTACGACTCATTCACAGCACATTCGTTTCATCATCTAAGCAAAAAAACTAGAAGCCAAGCTAAGAAAAAAAAAGTTAGATGACTTTGACAACTCTTTGTTTTCATTTCTCTTCGCATTGTTGCTTTGTTTGCGAAATTACAATTTTCTATCGAGTGAAAGGCATTTTTATAATTGCAGCGCCTAACCATGGCAGCTTGTGATTCCCAGAAAGCTGATGCTTCAAAGGATAATGTGTCTACGAATTCCATTGACGAAGGTTTACCTCGGGAGCTTAGCCAGCTAAGTTTATCCAGTGCATCGAGTCAAGATGAGAGTTTTTGCGACAAAGGACATTCCGAGAGTACGCTGAAGAATTTGTTCGCTTACTACCAGTCACAAAAATTATGCGACGTTACACTTATAGCTGGAGATTGCAGGTAAGCTTGGAAGTCTACTTCCATAACAATGCGTCTTCAATGTAGAGTATGCCGTGAGAAAGTTACTGCTGAATACATTACTGTATGAACCCTTTGTTGCCAGCTATTCAATTTTATTACTTTTATACACTTATGTTGTTTTGATATTTAATATTTCCTGTATGTACTAGGATACCAGCACACAAGGTAGTTTTAGCGTCATGCAGCGAGTATTTTGCGGCGATGTTCACGGGCGCACTGCGGGAGGCTCAGCTTACAGATATCACATTAGAAAGAGTTGACGCACAAGCTCTGCAAGCCTTGGTTCATTATTGCTACACTGGAACTATTGGTTTGTGCACTAATGTTGTCATAAATATTTTCTAATATTTACCTACATCAAAACTTGACTGATTTTATTCTTTGTCTGCTTACAGAACTGCGAGAAGAGACAGTGGAAGTCCTGTTATCAACAGCCAGTCTTCTCCAGCTGAACTCAGTCACAACTGCATGTTGTGCATTCCTCAAGAAACAGTTGGATCCTTGCAATTGTATTGGTATAGCATTGTTTGCAGAGCAACAGTCCTGCATGGCATTGCACAAGAGTGCTCTGGAGTACACATATCAGAATTTCATGCAGGTAACATACCAAATAACATGACTATTTTTCAGATATGGCTGTATTCCTGCAAACTTTGTTTGATGTACAAAAATCTTACCTTATAAAATATTTATGTAACATATTATTCTGCAATACATATACTTTACAGGTGGTAAAACACCAGGAGTTCTTAGCTTTACAAGCTGATCAACTGGCCAACTTACTCAAATCTGATGACTTGAATGTAGTGACTGAGGAAAACGTGTTTGAGAGCCTCATGGCATGGGTTCAGCATGAAAGCTCCACCAGAGAGCCACATCTGGCCACTCTGTTGAAGCTGATTAAGCTGCCTTTACTCTCTTCTGAAGTAAGTTTATCTTTGAAATTAAGAATCATGTGTTTCTAGTTTGCTACTAACTTGCTAGAAAAATATGTACTTCTTGATTATGAAAGAAGTATGTGTGTGTACAATAATTTCTAGTAGTTCTAATTACAAATATGTGATAATTTTAACACCACAGTCTTGCATGTTGTGTTGTTTTAGCATGTTAATTAGTTAATGAATATTTACAAAACTAATGTAATGACAATTAACTGTATGACCTTGTTATTTAATACCATGTTAGTAGTCAATTTGTTTAATCTGTCAGTATGGTAATTATTAAAGGAAAGATAAATATTTTGTGAAGTATCAAATTGTATCTGTCTGAATAACTTAGGGATTTCAATAAAAGAGAGAAAATAACTTGATAATAGCAAAGTACTACTGCTTACACACTATTTGAGTGTGAAAACAGAAGCTAGAAATGCTTCCAAGCATATTTTAAACCAGGCTTACACATGGATTAGTACTTTTCGAAGTAATAAAATAAACTGTTTATTTTTTGCAGTACTTAATTGATAAGGTAGAGTTAGCGTGCGGGAATGTGCCAGAATGCCAGCCGCTGATCATGGAGGCTGTGAAGTGGCATCTGTTGCCAGAGCGCAGGTCTCTGCTGTTCTCACACCGCACTCGCCCCAGGACTTCCACTATAGGCAGGCTGTTAGCTATTGGCGGTATGGATGGATACAAGGTAAATAGAGTACTGTGATTTGAGAAATCCAAACAAGGCAACAGCAAGATACAGTCATACCAAAACTACAACGGCTATAAAAGTCCACTGCTGGACAAGGGGCTCCTCCTATAGGTTGTATTTGCTCACCAGGTCATGCTTGGCAAGCGGATTGGCGAGCGCAGTGGAGGGTTTTATAGATATTCACAGAGAATGCTGCTGCTCATTCTTTGGATTCATTCTTTAGTCACAAGTGGGATGATGCTATGCTAAACCGACATCACAGGTATAATCATCAACAACTGCTGCCTGTTCTTTTCTTCCTCTTCTTTTTTCCTCGAATTAAAACGATGCAAAAAATATGTTGTTATTTCAAAACTTTGGTTCTGTGTATCCTACTGCCTGCGTCAATTATGCCATTCATAGCCACCAATGTTTTGCTATCCAGGGAGCAAGCAACATGGAAATGTACGACCCCCGAACGAACACTTGGACGCCGTTTATGCGCATGGGCGCCCGAAGATTGCAGTTCGGCGTCGCGGTCATGCTTAACAAACTCATCGTGGTCGGTGGCAGGGATGGACTCAAAACTCTAAACACAGTCAGTATATTATGGAAACATTATTCTATCAAATGTTTTATAACACGTCCCATTTTACAAGTGTTTTTTTAGAACACATGCAAAATTTCTCAGGCATCGACTTAACCCCAGTAGCCTAGATGGAAGAGGCGTCCCCAGCATTCATTACGAAAGTCGCAATCCTTCCTGCAGTAGAAAATTTTGCATTTTTTCTTAAAAAGTTTTATCTAGGATTTAAGTGTAAGTAGTCGTACTTTCGCGAAAGTATGACCGAAATTTCGGTTTACTGGAGAAAAATAAAAGCGGCATTGGAAGTGTTCTATCACTACACCAAATATAATTTTTTTGTGTGCATTTTTGTTAATGTGTCCGCCTATTGTCTATTTAGATTATCTACTTCTAAATTCAAAAAAGTACATTCCGACTGTACATGCCAACTGACATGATCTGGTCAGTCACGTTTAGCACATCCAATCTCGGAATCTCGTATATATTAAAATCAAGCTGGACCCAAAATGGCGATCTCGTAAATAAAGATCGTTTTGATCGTTGTAATGTTTCCAGCGTCAATTGAAAACCAAATCGGTGTACCTGATTGTCTATATAGGGTACCTCTTTGAGTGGTCCAAAGAAAAAAATCTAGATTCTGGATACCCTTAGCTACAATCTGAAATATTGTCTATAATCTACAGGGTGTTAGGGACATCGTCCCGAACACAGAAAGGGTGCAAGCCACGTGCGAGCAGACCATGAAATTGAACAACTTTCCCCTAGGAACATATGTCAGGAAACGTCAAAACATTTTTGGATTCCCGTAGTAAATGCAGTCAGCCGATCGCGGTTTTGTATGGGAGGTCGAAATTATTTGTATTGTCCTGACATATGCTCCTAGGGGAAAGTTGTTCAGTTTCATGTCTGCTTGCGCCCTATCAGTATTCGGGGCGCTGTCCCTTATACCCCGTATATAATCGATTATTTCCACAGGTTGAGTGTTTCGACATGACGTCATTGAGTTGGAGCACCCTAGCCCCGATGAACACGCATCGACACGGACTGGGCGTGGCGGTGCTGGGCGACGGGCCCAACGCTCCCGTGTACGCTGTGGGCGGCCACGACGGGTGGATCTACCTTAATTCTGTTGAACGGTAAGCTGGAAATCTTTGCGAACTAAGTATTTCGGGTCAAACAATACTTCATTCTACCTACACTTGAGCCACAGGCAATACCTAAACACAGGAAGAAATAGTAAAGCCTCTGTAGATACATAGATATGTAATAAAAGTATACTGTAGTTTTTTTGATACACATTTTTTCTGAAACAACCTTGGAAAACAATCCTCATAAATGTCAGACGTGGCGATAGCTACCGTATTCTAGCGGCTGTTAACGCCCTGCCTACCCCGCAAGGGATAAAAGCGTGATATATGTGTGTAGTTTTTTGTACTTATTTTAGCTAAAGCCCCCAAGACAGTGTTAGATACATCGGTATACACGAATATACTATATATTTACCTCATATGTTCTATGTTATTAATATGAATTTAATAGCTTATTTGAGGAAGAAGAAAATATAAATGGTCCTAAAGGTTGTCGCGTTTGAAATCTTCGTGAACTTTGTTTTTATCAAAGGTGAAAGTCTGAAAGGTTCCATTCAACTTTATGGTCTTAAGGCCCTTAAAACTTTTACGAGCGTACTTATAATGACTACAGCTTTTCAATCTCCCAGTTTATGTTGTTTTGGGGCGGAGCAGAATAAGTGTTTGTGTCCTAAAAGTTCTTACAGCTGAAAATATTATTTCAATTGCAAAGCGTTTACTCGTCACGTATAAATGGTTTCATAAAATTATTGTTGACTAGATAAAAGTATCCCGCGCGTATTGACATATGTTTTAATCTATGGTGGCGTAAGTTAGACGCTGTGTGGTCAGCCTGTCCAGCCCCGAGGCAGTGCCTTTATTTTCCTTTATCCCACTTGTGCTGCGTTTCTACTATGAACATAAAATTTGTTATAAAAAAGAGAAAATTGCTTCCGACAATTTTTTCTTTTTTACAATGACTAATCCATTTATTCAGTGACAGTATTGTGATTTTAACATTCTAGAAGTGTTCGTTGTTAATCTACTTGGAAAATTAACGATTGAAATTTAAATTTGAAACCTTACTATACACATGTATTTCTAGTATTTAAGGTAAACTAACATTGACCTTCTTTATAGATGGGACGCTTGCTCACGCACATGGACGATCGTGTGCCCAATGGCAGGCGCTCGCAGCACTTGCGGCGTAGCGGCGCTACGCGGGCGCCTCTACGCGGTGGGGGGGCGCGACGGGGGCGCTTGTCTACGCTCGGTCGAGTGCTACGACCCGGCTACGAACCACTGGACCAACTGCGCGCCCATGACAAGGAGGCGCGGTGGCGTTAGCGTGAGTGTCTTCTATCTTCACTTAGCCGTCGCAAGAGTGAGACAGCACGCGTCTATGATTCGGCGAATGTTAAGACCCGGTTACGCATAGAGCGAGATGGCGCTTCTCTTCCCATCGGAGCGGGACATCATCATCATCATCACTAACCTCATACGTCTGTGATAGACGACCTAATCAGTGTCTGAGTCAAGAGCAGTGTCTGCGTTGCATGGGACACAATTGTCAGGCGCGTGTGACAGAGTTCTATCGTGTGGTAGACTCCTGCAGTCGACCTGACTCCGCACGTCTCGACTCGTCGCTCTGTGAAGGCAGAGAGGGTGGCGCAGATCCTGGGCAACTGCGTTTTCCATATATAGAGCGACGAGTCGAGACGTGCGGAGTCAGGTCGACTGCAGGAGTCTACCACACGATAGAACTCTGTCACACGCGCCTGACGAAGAGCCCGTTCCGCGTTTAGTGTGGAGTTGTCCTCCAGGACCGATCTTGGTTTAATTCCTCTGTCGCTTCTTACGACCCCGACGGGAACACGGGAAGGTGCTATTCGACTCTGCCGATACCACATAAAATTGTCTTTAGTATGCTTTAATCTAAAAATCCAACTTTGTTTCCCTAGGTATGTGCATCCGGCGGGTTCCTGTACGCTCTGGGCGGGCACGAGGCCCCGGCCAACACGGTGGGCGGGCGGCTGGCCTGCGTGGAGCGCTACGACCCGGTGTCGGACACCTGGGTGCTGCTCGCGCGGCTCTCGTACGGCCGCGACGCTATAGGCTCCTGTCTGCTGGGCGACAGGATTGTGGCTGTCGGTAAGTGATTACATTCACTCATTTGCTCGCTCGCTCGCTCACTCACTCACTCACACACACACACACACACACACACACACACACACACACACACACACACACACACACACACACACACACACACACACACGCACACGCACACACACACACAAACACACACACGCACACGCACACACTCACGCACACACTCACGCACACGCACATGCACACGCACACGTACACGCACGCGCACGCACACGCACACGCACTCGCACACGCACACGCACACGCACATGCACACGCACACACACACACTCACACACACACACACACACACACACACACACACATACACACACTCACTTACTCACTCACTCACCGAGTGAATTTAATAGTGATATAAAACGAATTGGTGGATCATTTGAGTACACAACCCTGAAAACGCTGGAATGATTTCGAAGAGCGAGTCTACCGATGAAACAGAACAATTTTCTTTACGGGTTGAACTGTCACCCATTTACCTACAGAGCCTGAACTTACACTGGAAGTAAAATGTTTCGCCTTATACAGGGTGTAAAAAAATTGCTGCAAATACTTTAAGGAATGAATCAGCAAAAAAGATTTGGACCTCCCACCCATACATGACTTGGTCGGTCAGTAATAATTTTGTATGGGAGGGCCAAATTTTTTTTTCAAATTTCGACATATGTTCCTTGGGGAAAGTTGTTCAGTTTCATGGGCTAATTCACTCCTTAAAGTATTTGCAGCTAATATTTTTACACCTTATATGTAAGCTGACACCAGGGTTCATGAGGTCGTTTGTGAATTCGGTGTTCGACACAAAAAGAAAAAGCTTAGCTTACTTTAATTCTATCTATAAGTGAACGCACACTTGTCCGCACCGAATGAACTGAGCGAACCGAATTTTAGAATTCTTTATTAAGTATATGAAATCCTATGAAACCTTGCACATTTGTACGAACCGAATCGGTCGATTCCGACAAATGTGCGAGATTTCATAATAGGGTTTCATATACAGAATTCTAAAAACTTCGGTTCGTTCGTGCGGATAAGTTTGCGTTCACCTTATTTCGGACAGCGTCAAAACTTTTACTTTTATATTATTTTGTATTATATTAATGAGCCAGTTATCTAGCGAATTGATACATACATAATACATACATACATATATCACGCCTTTATCCCTTGCGGGGTAGGCAGAGCGTTAACGGCTGTAAGAATACGGTCGCTATCGCCACGTCTGACATTTTTGATGATTGTTTTCAAGGTTGTTCCAGAAAACATGTGCATCACTATAGTGACAGGTTGTCAGCCTGTCGCCTAAAAATTGTAATACACCAATACCCTCGAGTCCCTTAGTCGCCTCTTACGACACCCGCGGGAAGGATGTGGGGTGATGCTATTCTAATCGGGCATCACACGGCAAAAGCGAACTGATTGTTCACGGTATTGTATTGCAGGCGGGTACGACGGCGTGCAGTACCTCTGCGTGGTGGAGGTGTACGACTCGGAGTCGAACTGCTGGCGCAAGCTGGCGCCGCTCAGCACCGGCCGCGCGGGCGCCGCCGTCGTGTCTGTACCGCCCCCCAGGAACCTCTTCTAATGCTGCAGGTACACTCGATACAGGAATGTGCTTCGATGGAACCAACCTTTAAGAATAAGCTACGCAAGGGTATTCCAAACAAATCAAAATATTTTTATTTCTAAATAAAATATTACATATGCAAATCACGCATGTATCCCTGGTGGAGTAGACAGAGCGTTCACGACCATAATTTCGTTATCGCCACGTCTGAGAAATGTTTGAGGGTCGTTTCAGATAAGTTGTGTATCTCCATAGTGACAGATTGTCCAAGTAAAATATTGATATTCTTAAAATAATAACTTATACATAATGACTTCTTTTACTAGAAATTATTTCCATAATCTTTATATTTTCATTAAGAACTTTAATATTTTGATTCGTTCGGAGCATCCTGTGCAGCTTATTCTTATGTTGTGTGTAATATATAATGTCTTTATTGGTCGCTAGAGGGCGCTGATGGACATGACAGCTGTTTTAAAATTCTAGGCTAACTGCATCCAAGGATGGCCAATCAACTTGCGTTCTATAAGGTTACATTCAATTAAGTCCACCAACCAAATTATAAAACACTTGCTAGGTATGTACAAATTTTGCCAGTTTTTATTTTTTTTCCTGCCAATCGTTATTGGTCGAGGATACACTTGCAAAATTCGCAGGCAAAGGCTGAGCCGCGGTAGCACACATGGTAAAGTCTGGTTCAAATCGAGCCTGCGGCGGAAAATTTTGCAAGTTGTTCAAGTATGTAGTTTCGAGATACCTGATATATGAAGGGAATTCATAAAACTGAACAAATTTTTAATTTTGCTTACAACTTTATTACTTAGGTACCTACTGCTTTTCGAATATGAAATAGATTACATCTGTATATTGTGTACAAATTGACACATTCTTTGAATTTCATATAGGTATGAAGTCGATACTTTTTTTACATTACAAAAAATATGAATATGATCAATTTTATTGAGTAGAACCCTAACATATTATTACTTAATTAAATGTAACCTTATAACCCAAGTATTACTTCTATAACATGCTGAAATATGGCGCAAAGGTGCGTGGAATCTACATAAATTAGTACTAGTTTATGGTTTGATAAGTTGGTGGTATGTATTGAACTCAATTTGATATGTGGTAGTTACAATTCAGGTGTAGGTACTGTGAGGCAAGATAGATGGATTATATTAAGATGGTACACTCAATACGATAGATCTATCTATCTATTGATATCTTTTATGTATCGGATACTTTATTCTAGTAGTACTCACGTCGTAGCATTAGCTATCATATCTAATAACGTTTCTACATTTTTATAGTCCAAAATACTATACACTACTGAGTAATAAGACAAATATTATAGTAATATCTCGAATATTATGATAAAAAAGTTTCAATCTGTAGTTAATAAACCATTGGTGAAGTATGGAATAGACTGAGAATAAAGTTATGTGATGGTGTTTTCAGTAGTTAGCTCATTTGATTCCTATTCACAATATAAAAGTGATCTCAAATGTATACTGTGTGAAACATTTTCAATTAGTTTAATGTATTTACTTGTATTTATATTAACTTGTGTGAAAAAATAATATGAAAAAAATAAGACTTACTTATATACTTTTATTTAGTTGTGTTCTTTTTGGCTGGCACGGAGTTATGGGGTAAATTATGTTTCAGTCTTTCAAACAAAAGATCATTCGACTTGTTCATTAAATGTAATGTAATAGATGAACAATATTTTTTAAGTTATATAGGCCTGTCCATTGAATCTAAAAATAAGTCTTGTGACAAAATTTACGAGGTAAAGTAGTACCTTTCTAGATTGTAGACTTCTAAATTATCCTATTTTTGTAAGGGTGTATTGTATAATGTTATCAATTAGTTTAATCTTTTGTCTCTATTAGTGTAATGCTAGAAAAGGCTGGCGAAATAAAATATGGAATATTTAATATCTAGATTATCAAACAATTGGTTGTTCACTATTGGTGATAAAAATGTTTTAGATAAGTATGCAGTTTTTTTATTAGAAACATTCGTAAATCGATTCCAAATTACATTCTCAGTTAAATAATAACGATAAAATTATCTTAGTAAAAGCCTAAATAATATTGGTATGCGATTCAGACTTCCTTGATTCCACTGGAATAGATTTAGTTATTTTAAACATTCGCTCAGAAACAGTATTATTTTATGTTTATTCGTTCAGTTGAAGGATATTTTAATTTTAACGATAAATGGTGCTTGGTGAGACACAAGGTATAATATCACTGTGCTAATCACGGGTTGAAAAGTTTGAGTCCTGTCTAGAAGTTAATAACTTAGTATTTCCTTCAATAAAGGAGTACTCACTTAAGTGGTCCATGTCTACAAATTACATGACTGTGTTTGACGTTTGATCTTGCATTTGAAGTTCTCGTACCTACGAGATTTTCTTTCAGATCTTACTACGGACTATCTATAGATCCTCTTACTAAAATATAATTTACAAGGAAGTTATTTTACGTTGCGTACTTGCGTAGCCAGTCCGTCTTCTTATCGATTAGAAACTTTCTAAAATTATGACTAGAAATGTATTCCCTTTCTTTCCTAAGCAAATCAACTCCTCTTCGTCATGTCTTATTCGCGAGCCGACAAACGTCGCGTTCCACATGAACTTTCATGGTGTCCCACATCACAAAACTTGTAAACTGCTGTGTTTCAAAAAGTCCAGTAAAAAGTGATTAAATCTTGTGTAACATCAATCTCTATTTATTGTTTTTTATTCTGATCCTGTGATGTTAGTGCTAGGTACTCGCTAAGTGAGCGAGTAAGGGTTTGAATATCGTGATATCTAGCTTTATTTCGGGTAAAGGCTTTGGGTTGAAAATTTTATTTTAAGTATATTATATTTTATTGTACTACAGTAAGTAAACATTGATTAAACTTGCGATAGGGCATTTTGAACAAGGGCGGGAGCATTTTAGATTTGTATAAAATATAATTAATTTAGAAGACACATCAACTGATTAGACATTTATAATGAAGATAATCAGTTAATTAGAAAATTAATTAGTTAATTAGAAAATTTCCGTTCAATGTGTACACCGTGTTAGATTTCCGTAGATAATCTGCTTAGTTAATTAGAAAACGTTTATTCAATGCGTTCACCATATTATATTTTCGTAGATAATCCGTATAGTCATTTATTTTGTGGATATTATATGGGATTATAGGAAACTTACTGCGTTAATTAATTAATTTTCCTAAACCTATATAATCACCATTCTTAGTAATAGATAAGTCTTTGTTTTCCACGTATCGTGTTTGTGTAACAAAGTAGTGCAGTTAATTATCTTACACTTCATTTTACTGGGTGTTTTTAAGTGTAACTGTTTTAAACACAGTACTAATGTGAACAAAATATTATGTGCACCATACGAAAATAGTATCTTCCCCGTGAAAATTTATAGCAACGGGTGAAACCATTGAGAGAGGACTAATTACTAGTTTTGTCATAATACATACATACATACATATATCACGCCTTTATCCCTCACGGGGTAGGCAGAGCGTTAACGGCCGTAAGAATACGGCCACTATCACCACGTCTGACATTTTTGAGGATTGTTTTCCAAGGTTGTTTCAGAAAACATGTGTATCACTATAGTGACAGGTTGTCAGCCTGTCGCCTAAAAATTGTAATACACTAATACTCTCGAGTCCCTTAGTCGCTTCTTACGACACCCGCGGGAAAGATGTGGGGTGATGCTATTCTAAGCCGGCATCACACGGCATAATTACATTTTATAAAACACCTTGTACGTATACTTTGGTAGCTACCTATTAAAGTTGTAAGTTGCAGTGTGTCATGTACTACGCACTTGTTTCAGTCAATTTGTGTATTTGTAGCAATTCAATTATATTCCTGATTTGCATTTATATTATTCTATAAAGTTAAGGTGTGATTCGTATTACTTTTTCTTATATTGTACTCATACTTGCCCCAAATTCATAAAATAGCGATATAGGTAATTGATATCAAGTTAACTTGTCGAGGTTTTGAGTCTACCTGATATGTAGCCAAACTTGAATACTTTGATCTTATATTTGATACAATAATTTTAATGAAACTAAATATTTTAATAAATAATGTACTCAAAATTAGGACTTGTTATTTCGAACACCTCAAATAAACGTACCTATTTATTTATTTACTTATTGAAATCCATATTATCTTTATTCTAAATCATAATGTTATTGCCTTTGGTCTCTGTTTGATAGTAAATGTCCTAACCTGAAGTAGAAATAGTTTTTGCTTTGAGATAGTAGTGTAGTGTGTGCGTTGTAGTGGTGTTACAAGAATGTGTACGTAGCATTTGAGTAGGTCGATAATAATTCGGTTGTGGATTGGGTCAATAATAAAATACAAAAGTTGTACGCTGCAAACTATTGTCCAAAAATACTACGGACTTAGTTCATCATTTTTCAAAGTATTCAAAGTTTGAATTAATAAACAGAAAAAAATTAAAAAGTGAGTTGTCTGTCGCTATCCAAAATAGCAATCAATTATGTCATACAATCCTATTTTTATACAAAATACCGTTATAGATTGTTTTAAAACGTTCATTAGACCTGCCAGCCCACAGCCCTATTATTGAAAGTTCAGCAGTAATAATAAAGGATAGAAAATAGGGGTACAAAATGAAACACTGTTTTTAATAATATCCATAATAATACACTTTGCTGGCTGAGGCATTTATTTAACTTTATTTTTGTTTTTCCATTTTTTTATCTTAATACAACATACATAGTAATTAACAATACATAATAAATAGTCCAAAAGTATATTACGCCTACAAAATAGCGTAGTCGTTATAAGTTTATCGCCATATGAGTTGCTTACACATATTCAGCGAAATGTCAAGGCAACTCATCGGAAGTGGAACATTCTGCGAGAGAGCGCGGGTAAAGGGGGGGGGGGGTCTGACCGTCTGAGTGGACGGAGTGGAGCCGACAACAAATCGGGGCTTACGGCCTCCGCTGCCTATACGCGGTATAGTTTTACCGCGTAGAGACAGCGGTACGTGTGGACACACCGTAAGGGCGTACGTAGCGTACTGACCTCGTAAATCGTGCCAGATTTGTACGCACTGTACATTTAATCGCTTTACACTACGGCGATTGTCACGCGGACCATCGGCCGTTCTCTCGGAATGTTCGGAAAGTTCCGTCCACCGCGACTACACAGCGGCCATAGGAGAATTACGGTCTCTGCTAGCTAACTACGCGACGACTAGGCACTCTCGCTCCGACCGGCGAGTGACGTTACATTCTCTCGAAGCATATTCCGTCCCTCACTTGCTACGCGACGAAACGATACAGGCGGTGTTGTGACTCTGACTAGATGTCCAGTTTGTGCGGTTCCAGTTTGATAGTTTGTCTTTTTGGCAAACGTAACACTATGAGAAAATATTTCCATCTCTATCTAGTGGTAATCAAATAGATAATCATTATATGTATCTACAAAAATAGTTGCATTTTTAAATTATACGTTTTATC
The DNA here is from genome assembly GCA_029255805.1 of Keiferia lycopersicella. Classification (NCBI taxonomy): domain Eukaryota; kingdom Metazoa; phylum Arthropoda; class Insecta; order Lepidoptera; family Gelechiidae; genus Keiferia; species Keiferia lycopersicella. The sequence goes on along the minus strand of JARACZ010000009.1, from coordinate 7,182,427 downwards.
GAGGGAAACGGCGGATTTTTTTCATTGTTATGGGATAGCGTATCTAAACTGACAGCAGACAAACGTCTATGAAAATTATGTATGATTTCTCTAAATGACCAAATAAAAATATTTGTGTTGGTAATAATATCGTCTACAACGGTGACATCTAAAAATATCCTTCAACGGTATATCGTTGGAGCAGTATCCCATTTGAGCGTAAACATCATGATAGCAAATTGGAAGAGAAATATCTATTACGTTAGTAGGATGTACTTTGAACTGTTTCGGTTGAATTCATGAGCATCTAGTTTATCTAAAAAGAAACGTGTGCATTCGATCGCACCTCAACGCGAAGTATAAAAGTGCTAGAAACGATTTATAAAGGTAAAGATCCTCGATTAACAACGTACAGAGAATTGTGCTCATAGTGTGCTTACATACATTGTAACAATAACTAGACACAATATAAATAGTGAGGGTGTGCATGAAGGGCGCGCGCCGCGCTCTAACACTGGACAACCAATAGCGACTTTATCCTACGTACACATATATCGATAAAATTGACCAAAATTGCTAAAGGTTTCCAAATGAATTCGACGAAAACACAAATGACTTAAATGGAATGGAACGCTTAAACAAGGCTAGGGCAGGTGGCATGCTCGCGGTTACCCCGGGACACCGCCCCTGGACTGACCACCAGCCTACACTGAACGCAACAACCCGTATTTCATACAGGTACACTTACTATAATTTATAACAAATAATCAAAATACATACTTTAAATAAATACTCCCCATAATATATCAACAGCAGCTTGACTTACCCATTTGAAGATCAATATAAATTGGTGATACAATCATAACTATACAGGTAACCAAAGTACATTAATCTCTTAAATGGGAAACTCCATCTACTGCCCATGTACTGTACAAAGTCTATTTCGCAAAAACAGTATCTTATTCTAATATTAAAAATATCACAATAAATTGCTGTGCACATACGAAACAGGCAAATTTTTAGTGCAATTACATTAATATATAATATATTTTATTTAGCATTACGTTTTTCGTTCTATAAAAACATTTAACCAGATGAAATTATAATATTTGAAACGCCATACAATGCTTTAAAAAAAGTAGTTATTTAATTAAAAGATAATGAAGAAGTAGAGAACAAAATTAAACTAGTAACACAGATAAAGATAATTTCAAACAAAAGATAATAAATTAGGAACATAACATACGGCTGATTTTACATCAGTGTTATGTAGAGTACTTATAGCCGTGTTGAATCGTACTTAAACCAGTACCTACGAGTTCTGAAACCTGAAAAAAATATTTAAGGGTATAGTAAAGTACTGGCCTAAAGCACTCTACTAAATACTAAAACAATGTAAACACCTTTTTACTCTACAATAGTCAATAACACAATAAGTCTTTATATGCTACGAGAATTCATTGGAGTTATGTATAAAAGGTTAATTAAAACACTTAAAAATTTATATTTAGAAAGTTTTGACTTGCTTACCTATATCACCTATTATTGCTTAACCTTTGTAATAAATAAATACATAGAATGATTTGAATAAAATCGAGGAGTAAATATTTGATAGATTTGAAATATGCTAAACATGATCCCTTCAGACACTAATATTTGGTTTTAAACTTAACAAAATCGCTTGTTTGTGTATCTAAGTGTAACTTCATATCCTACCAACCAACTCATTTCAAATTATCACAAAATGTATTATTTTATAAAGAAACGTTTAGCTTATTTCGATGACGGCCGCCTGTCTGACGTCTCTTTAAGAGAGAGCTGCCGTAGGTAGATTCATTGCCACCACACGATGCACCATGGTTGGCAGCTATTTTGCCAAGATTTAAAACTCTGCGTCGGCTTTTACGAAACACTTTGAGTGGAGAAGGTGTGGCAGAATTCTTTGCCGCTACCACACGGCTAACAAAAAAAGATCTTTAAAATAACTCAGAAGGTTTACGCGACTACTTATTTTCATTGTGTAGTCTACATGATAAATGATGCTTGTTCGTGTAATGACAAATTATTAAAAAACAAAACTAATTAATTAACAAAAACATTACAAATATTGGACAGCCCTCTTGAAAGATGGGTATCTTTCAAGTGTATCCAAAATGCTGGCTGCTCCGCATTGTTTTGCGAGAGAAAAGCGTTTCAGTCGTTCATTAAAATTGTTTATTTGTTTGTTTAGAACACATATTATAGTACGTTTGTTTGCACTACGTATTATATATAGTGAGTGTGTATTGTATGTATTGTACTCAACTCAATAAGCTAAATGAAAATTTATTACGTTGAATAAATATTTTGAGTTTGAACTCCAACATGTTAGCAGAAAAAGAACTGCTTAAAACAATAGAAAACATAAGGGGAAAGATGTTGGTACACCAGTATCAAATAAAGATTTGCATCACGAAAAGTATAAACAGCGGGAACAAAACCGCGAAGGCAAATTTTAAGCTAATAAATAAGTAACTAATTATCTTGAAGATATTTATTTAGAAATAGGTATTTTTATTCTCAGTACGATACGATAAATCTATGTAAGGCCGATTGTTCTTAGCAATTGGATGTTAAAGAGTAGTTTATAAACACAGCAGAGTCTGTTGGCTCAAGAACTCGCGTTCTAACAGGCTTCCACGATGTTTATTTTACTGATTTTATTTATATTAAACAAACTTAATGTACTTAGTAAACCTTGCTAAGTTAAGCCTCCCAGTCTCACAAGACTTATCATTCGCCACTGTGTTAACTGTTCACATCCATCTTACATACTAAATGTAATAGGCATTTTAAATAAAATAAACGTATAATCAACTTTGTTAATCTACATTATAAAGTATAATTACATAGACAAAATAAAATGCATCTAGTAAAACTCTACTTACAAAAATCTGGTGCTATAAAATTATCAAATATTTTGAATCTATTTTGGTGCAGTTTGACTACATACATAAATAACATAGATGGCCTCTACTCTTTATTGGCCCTTTACATATATTTTTTTCTTTATTTAAAGTTATCTTTTACTATTAGACATTGATTTTAAATCTATATAGAATATCATAAAAGTTATATTATAAATCTCTGCTAAATCTACTAACTAAACAGTTTCTGGTGTATTGACATTATACTACGGTGTGGTGCTTTGCTATTTAATATTTAAGTACTTACGTCTATTATATCTATATTACGTACCTACTTATACTAAAGATGTGAACAGTTTTAGTTCAATTTAACGAGTGTGCAGATTACTTATTACTTTTTACTAAAAAATTAATTTTATATATCAGCAACTTATCTAAAACATCTGCAAACGCGTGCGAAATTTAAAAAAAGAACGGAATAGAACTATTAGCAGAAAAAAGGTCTATGAGACATCTTTATATGTGTGTATTTGTGTTTAACACTGAATTCCAAAAAAATAATACTGAAATTAAAATAAAACTAAATTATCTAATGTCCAGATTATAATTAACACTATGCTCACAGAACCGAATAATTTAGTCGGGAAGTAAATGCGAGCTGCTGGTATTAGAACAATGCAGTAGGATAGTTTTTTCTTACGTTTGTGGCCTACAGAAAATACATCAAACAATACGCGTGAAACGCTTTTCATTTTATAAAAATGCGGATTTGCTGGACACAGTAGTATGGATGGATATCCATACCTCCATGTCCATATGGGCATACAAAGGGGTATGTCCAATGTAGGGAATATAGATGAATGAAGGCACCTTTATATGTACCTATTATATGAAGGGATGATCACGAGATGAACTGTTTATTTTATTTGCACTAATTGCTTTTAATGATTTAAGCCTTTGGGGATAATGATTGCTAGCGAAGACAGAAAACGAATCTATGACGCACAATGCAGGATGAAGCTATTTTGATACGTCGTAGTGAATGATGTGCCTTTTGCGGCTTTTTTATTTGAAAACAAGATAACACAAATATTAGTTTTTACTTTCAGGTAAGACAATGTCACAGTCCATTTTAATTTGTCCGTTTTATAGATTAAGTATATACCTAAGGACTGATATTTTATTCCAGACCCTACGTATCTCTCCATGCGCCATCGCGCGATATTATGTCTGAATTTCTCTCCTTATCGGTCGACGCTTGTTACGATAAGTTTGGTGGCGTTTAATATAAAGTTCATTCTCCTGTTCTTACCTTCCTTTCTACATCTTGTTTTCAGTCAACAAATGACCCATAACGTATTTTATTTTGTCCGTAAGATGATTACCGCGGTGAGACCGCTGTTTTGCCTTATTACCTGTCGGTAGAAGACAAGCCATACGATGTTATGCATTAATCGCTTTCATCATAAGATATTTTCAGGTTTCATCTCGGAAGGTGCACACTTCCTTCTTAGCTCTGCCTTATCGCCGACATCTACGTTGTATTGGCTAGGTACCTGTGGTACCTGCTCTTGTAGTATAGTAATTATACCATTCGTTTCCAATTGTCGTGGCTAAAGCTTTAGAAATGTCAGATAACATGCTTTGCACCTCACTCCTTTTCTTGCAAAACCACGACGTCACGTGACGTTTTTGCTCTAAGATTTTTCTCTTCCTCTCTATCAGATTTTATGTTGGATATTTCACTTCTCTATCTTTACTGATTTTAGTTGTTTTAAGGATGGAATGTTTCAGATTCCTTTCCTTCGTTCTTCTATTTTTAGATGTTTAAAGATAGGAATGTTTATGATTCCATTTCTTTCAGGTACCACCTGTATAGTACCAGCTTGTGAGGTATATTTGATTAGTCTTGATAACAGGTTTGAACACCAGATGTTATGCTTAGCATTCTTTTCTTTTTTGCCAATGCCTTGTGAAGTTTTCCCAAGAAAGAAAATTTCAGTTTCATCTTTTCGTCTCTTTTCTATGAATAAAATATTCTGAGATTCCTTTCTTCCACTCGCACTCATTTTAGTCCTTTCAATTATGGGTTGTTGTATCACATATATAATAACATTCCTTTCTTCAGCTTTTGCTGATTTTAGTTACTTCAAAGATGGAATGTATCAGATTCCTCTTCTCAAACCTTGCTGATTTAATTGTTTCAAGGATGGAATGTTCCAGATTCCTCTTCTCAAACCTTGCTGATTTTAATTGTATCAAGGATGGAATGTATCAGATTCCTCTTCTCAAACCTTGCTGATTTTATTAGTTTCTAGGATGGAATGTATCAGATTCCTCTTCTGAAACCTTGCTGAGTTTAATTGTATCAAGGATGGAATGTTTCAGATTCCTCTTCTGAAACCTTGCTGAGTTTAATTGTATCAAGGATGGAATGTTTCAGATTCCTCTTCTCAAACCTTGCTGAGTTTAATTGTATCAAGGATGGAATGTTTCAGATTCCTCTTCTCAAACCTTGCTGAGTTTAATTGTATCAAGGATGGAATGTTTCAGATTCCTCTTCTCAAAACTTGCTGATTTCAATTGTTTCAAGGATGGAATGTTTCAGATTCCTCTTCTCAAACCTTGCTGATTTTAATTGTATCAAGGATGGAATGTTTCAGATTCCTCTTCTCAAACCTTGCTGATTTCAATTGTTTCAAGGATGGAATGTGTCAGATTCATCTTCTCAAACCTTGCTGATTTCAATTGTTTCAAGGATGGAATGTGTCAGATTCATCTTCTCAAACCTTGCTGATTTTAATTGTTTCAAGGATGGAATGTATCAGATTCCTCTTCTCAAACCTTGCTGATTTCAATTGTTTCAAGGATGGAATGTGTCAGATTCATCTTCTCAAACCTTGCTGATTTTAATTGTATCAAGGATGGAATGTTTCAGATTCCTCTTCTCAAACCTTGCTGATTTCAATTGTTTCAAGGATGGAATGTGTCAGATTCATCTTCTCAAACCTTGCTGATTTTAATTGTTTCAAGGATGGAATGTGTCAGATTCATCTTCTCAAACCTTGCTGATTTTAATTGTATCAAGGATGGAATGTTTCAGATTCCTCTTCTCAAACCTTGCTGATTTCAATTGTTTCAAGGATGGAATGTGTCAGATTCATCTTCTCAAACCTTGCTGATTTTAATTGTATCAAGGATGGAATGTGTCAGATTCATCTTCTCAAACCTTGCTGATTTTAATTGTTTCAAGGATGGAATGATTGATGAAGGATGGAAGAATGGAAAGATTCTTTTCCTTGCTTTAGTCGTTACAAGGATGGAATGTATGAGATTCCTTTTCTCAATCCTCTTGCCAATGTTACATGCATTGTGATATATCGCATGCTGTTTTCTTTTCTTTACCATTTCAGTACATGTTTTTTTTGCCTTGGGTACCTGTGTCTCATTTTTCAGTCAATGGTGACGCCTAAGAGGCTAGTTTCATAGAGACAATCCTCGGCCCAAATCTCTCGCCGAATTTCTACGCGTACTTTTAAGTTGTATTAAATCGGAGGTACAAGAATACAAGTACATACAATTTTATTTTAGTTTGACCCAGCTGTCTTCTAATAAAAAAATATTGATTTAGATGCTATGGAGGTCTTCTAAACGGTCGTACATGACTAAAATAACACCTTCTCAAATGAAAACTTGTATCAAAATGTGTTACATATTTAGATTAAGGTTGAAATAGCACATTTACTAAATAATTGAAAATATATTTAGCATCGTGGGCGTCATTTTACTCCTATGAATTCTCGTTAACACCATTCATCATATCTGGAATGACATCGAAACACTAAAATAACATATAGCTCGATGTAGAGAATTAAACTAATTGACGTGAAAATTCCATTGTAATACTAGTTAAATAAGTCTATTTATCAACAATGAACAAAGATCGTGAGTAGATAAACAATAAACAATGGTATGATAGTTAAACAATAGGAACTCCTACATGACCAGTGTCGTTCCTGTTCAGACTTGTGACTTCTTCGGAAAACAAACGCTCAGTCGTTACACGAACTCGTGCTAATTATTCCAAATTAATATAATACAAGGTGTAAAATGAAAACTGCAAATGTTTTTGAGATCCAGTCTATGATACTAAATTACTTTCCCTATGGAAAATAGACGAAAAATTTAAAATATTTTTGGCATTCCGATACAAGTTTTACCGGCGAGCCAACACATCGAAAATGTTCCTGTGTCCTTTAGGAAAAGTTGTTTAATTTCATGAAAGTTGCAGCATTTTTTTACACCTTGTATAATTAATATATTATATGAAGATACACTCTTTGTTGTGACACATACATAACATATCTTACAAAAAGTTTCTTAACACGTTAGCTGCTGAAAAATTCGTTTAATTATCCCAACACACGTAGTAATAAATCATAAGGTTGTGGTGTGTTTCATCTACAGTCCTAGTTCATAATAACCTCATCATCCAATAGCAGTCCACTGCTGGAGGTAGGCCTTCTCTAGGCTACATCATGAGGTACGACCTCTCGTTTTCGGCATCCAATCGCTGCTAGAGGCTCTCTTTAAGTCATATGTCCATCTGGATGGAGTCATTCAAAACTCTACTTAATGAGCCGTGTTCTCCTCATGAAAACCCGCTTACCCCTCCATCGGTTCTACGACAGATTACAGACTTGCTACTCTTGAAGAATTATGACCGTGACTTTGGTCTTCTGGCGGATATTCTGTGTCCATATAGTGAGACACCTAGCAGTAGTAGTTGATTCTGTCTTATGGTATGGCGTGGTATTTTCAGTAGATAACGTGTTAATAAAGAAACCTATTTAAATATGATCGATTAATTTTATAACATTGTACAATAGCTGCCAATTGTCGTCATGAATGAAGTTAATAATATTCGAAAACAACTTTTCGGTAAGTAGATACATCAAAGTAAATATCATAAACTCTTGCATGCGGCGGTTGCTTTCAAATCGTCGGAAGCAACCGCTGGCATTCTCACCAATAGGCCGAATATAAAACAAATTTAAATCATTCATCATATGTCTATGTACACATTCTTAGACTCCTTATTTACTTTACAACCCTCATTAGAACAAGGAATGTCGTAAACTCGTAACTTAACATAGAGTAAAATACATAGAGTGAAAATAGTTTAACAAATAGATATAAACATTTATGTTTCGTCAAATGAAGAGCTATAAACTCTAAAATATTTATGTATATGTACTACTTCTAAATGTTGACTACCAGTCTCACATTTTAGTTTTAGTGCTAAAGTTGACATGGAAAATAAATCAGCTGCGGAGAGGTTGAAGGGACGAAACCAGATCGCACCAGCTGGCGACCGCGTGGGTTATTCCCGGATGCACCGTGCGGGTCACTCCCGGATGCACCGCGCGGGTCACTCCCGCGTGCACGCCGCGGGCACGAGCGACTACAGGCTCCTCGCACGGCCTAGTTGTCGCTTGTCGAACTCTATGTCCGTTCTGATCGCTGCTCAAATCCTTACGCTACACTTTAAGTGGTCAAGTTTTTGGCATAAGCTGCACCACTACTTGATATGTTTCATTACGCTTCAACGCACCTACGAGTTGTCTTGACTGGTTGCGGCCAAATAATTTTGTAGGCGAATTCGCAGCTTTCACTCAAATTCTGAGCACGCTTGCTCTGGTACTAACAAACTAAGGTCCGTAAACACAAATGGTGACGATAGATTTGTGGATGAAAGGGCTCTTAGCGACCTCGGGCCCATCGGAGCAGCGCGTCCGCTAGCACGTCCAAGTGGGCTTTTGTCTGGAAAAATATAAAAAAAGGTTTGTTAAAAATCGCTTTCAAAACACTGTGCAAACTTAAATGAACTTTTCGAAGTGTCCATATATTTTGCGTATTACAAAAAATGTTGGTAAAAATTCCAACGCGCTACAGTTTCAAATGGGATGGAATGTAGTTAATAAACTTGATGTTATCAGATAAAAAGAGCGTTCACTTTCTCTCAGAATAAAAATAATACACTCAAACTTTAAACGAAACTCCCACGTGCATTTGCTACGTGCGTCGTAGCCACCTGCTACACGCGTCGTAGCCTTATACTACGCGTGTAGCACTATGAACTAACAACTACAACTAAACGAATAATATATACGTACATACTGTAAAAAAAATAACTTTTTGCATATATACATAGTAAAAAATAAAATAGCTTTTCGCTGTCCGTCTGTCAGAGTAGAAACATCGCTAACTCCTAAACTACGCAATCACTACATAGTACGTATAAAGCAAAGTTGCTTTTCGCGTCTGTATGTATGTTTGCTTAAATCTTTAAAACTACTCAACGGATTTCGATGCAGGTTTTTCTGATAGACAGCGTGATTCAAGAGGAAGGTTTTTGTGTATAATACTTGACGGGAAAACATCTTATTCCCACGGAAAAATGAGTTGCAGCGGGCGCAGTCGCTGGGCGGGCCGCTGCTAGTAGATTATAATGATATATTTTCTAAATAACAGCGATTGCAGAGGAATATCTATAATGAATGTCGGGGAAATGTCGTATTCCCATATTCCCATAATTGGCCTATACTAGTTATAATTAAACATTCTATTCTCAGCGTGTGAATGTCACTGATCTATTACACAGGTGTCGATTTCATGATATCTTGTAGCATCTAAGTTTTTTTATTGGTTTTGAAATCTGTTGAGGGTAGCATTGCCTTTTAAATGTGTAACTAAAAATAATGCTGTCACTTTCCAGTAAAGAGGTTTAGGAAAGAATAGTTGATATTATAGGCTATTTTAGTCATGTCACGTTTACCAAACGTCTATGGTTTGTTCGCCATTTCGCATATTACCTTCTATGTGTAGTCGCCATCTTTTTAATTTACGCTTAATTGAGAATATTATTCCCGATCTATCCTTGTCTAAGCCTATTCAACTGAAAGTGATAGCGCTATTTTCAGTTGAGAGGTACCTGAGATACTATCGAATCGACACTTCTGTATCTATATTTAGCTTGTTCTATTTTAGGTGAGACGTTCATTCATGGATATAGATCTCCCCCAAGCGCTTCGATATACCGCGATTTTCGGTTGACTGCATTGAAGGGCTGCCCTCAAACTTTGCAAGATCATTTGTCAAGCCAGTGTAAAGCCGTCGCAAGATCTGTCGCATGTCACTTGACCATGGACTCGACCGTGTTTTTCTATTAGAATGTAGGCGTTTTTCTTTACACTAAATTGAAAAGTAGAGTTGAATAACTACTCGACGAACTCATAATTAAGATCACGTGCTTTCCCTCTCGTCTTATAGAATACACACGCGTTGTCACTACTTACGGTCTAGAGCATGTACGTTTGACCACTCACCGTCTTATGGAATGTGCACGTGATGTGATCACTTGCTGTCTTTTAGAGACTGCAATTTTGACCACTTACCGTCTTTTAGGATATGCAAGCGGTGTAACCCTTATCGTCTTATAGAACCTTCACGTTTGACCACTTACCGTCTTATAAAATTAACAAGAGGTGTAACCACTTACCGTCTTATAGAACATACACGCCTGGCGGTCTTCGTCCTCTCCGCTGGGACAGTCGATGAACCCGTCGCAGAGCACGTGGTCGTCGATGCAGCGGTAGCGGCCCTGCCGGTCCGGCGTGGGGCAGGCGAACCGTTACATACATCCGCGGTGTCACCACTTACCGTCTTATAGAACACCCAAGTGGTGTGACCACTTACATAGAATAAGCACGTGGTGTGACCATTTACCGTCTTATAGAATATGCACGTGTGACCACTTACCGTCTTATAGAACATACACGCCTGGCGGTCCTCATCCTCTCCACTGGGACAGTCGATGAACCCGTCGCAGAGCACGTGGTCGTCGATGCAGCGGTAGCGGCCCTGCCGGTCCGGCGTGGGGCAGGCGAACCGTTACATACATCCGCGGTGTCACCACTTACCGTCTTATAGAACACACAAGTGGTGTGACCACTTACATAGAATAAGCACGTGGTGTGACCATTTACCGTCTTATAGAATATGCACGTGTGACCACTTACCGTCTTATAGAACATACACGCCTGGCGGTCTTCGTCCTCTCCGCTGGGACAGTCGATGAACCCGTCGCAGAGCACGTGGTCGTCGATGCAGCGGTAGCGGCCCTGCCGGTCCGGCGTGGGGCAGGCGAACCGTTCCATACATCCGCGGTGTGACCACTTACCGTATAAGACGGTAAGTGGAACACACAAGTGGTGTGACCACTTACATAGAATAAGCACGTGGTGTGACCATTTACCGTCTTATACTAGAATATGCACGTGTGACCACTTACCGTCTTATAGAACATACACGCCTGGCGGTCCTCATCCTCTCCACTGGGACAGTCGATGAACCCGTCGCAGAGCACGTGGTCGTCGATGCAGCGGTAGCGGCCCTGCCGGTCCGGCGTGGGGCAGGCGAACCGTTCCATACCATCCGCGGCTGGCGGACACTCTGTCGACAAACAAATAATCATGTTAACAATGAAAATATTATTATGAGCCTGAAATATCCCACTACTGCAGAGCAAAGGCCTCACTACCCTTCCAATTATCCCTGTCCTGAGCCATCTCCATCCAGTATTTGGCGTGGGCATTTTCGTGGTCGACCCCGAGCCCGTTTCGCGTTAGGAGGGACCCAAGTGCTTGCAATATTTGCCCAAAGTGTGTTTAAAAATATGAGTTCATAAAAATCCAAATACAAATGTTTCCTTTCATTTTATTCACAGTTCTCGACGCTGTTAAGCGCATCATGATGAGAGGAAAATAAGCTAGATTCCACTCGACTTTAACATTTTTCAAGGAAAGCACTACGTACGTAGTATCGTTTTTTGTGTTGGTTGAACTAACAGCAATCATTATACAAGTTATTCCTTTCTCTTTAGTTACCTTGGTCGGATTGTAGCTTCTTTAAAATATTTTCATTATATTGTAAGTCAGGTATTTTATCCGAAATTACATCGAAGTAGAATATTATGTCTAAAAATATAGGTACCTATTGTGAACGACGGATGTACATTACTGTTAGTTGTCAGTTTAGGTGTATTTATTTATAAGTACATAATATTATGATTATGAATGATAAGGAATTCAACCAATAAAAAAATTTGAACCTCCCATACAAAATGTACCAGCAAGTCAATTTTTGTCAAGGCAAGCCATTGTGTCGTTGGACGACTCGGTGTCTCACACGAAAAGAGAGAGAGAGACAGAGAGAGAGAGAGACAGAGAGAGAGAGACAGAGAGATAGAGAGAGAGAGAGAGACAGAGAGAGAGAGAGACAGAGAGAGAGAGACAGACAGAGAGAGAGAGAGACAGAATGTGTCCTAATGGCACCCGCGGCAAGCTGGCTTTATTTTGAATTCGCTCGTGCGGGAGACTGTCAATTAGGGTACGTCTGCGTCATACAGAATTAATAAGCCTGAGTTGACTTTTACGCGACAGGCGTGATCGCGACACCCACGGGACGGGTAAGGGTGCCGGGTGGATAGTAGAGTGTACTTATACACAGGGGTAGAGACTATATAAGGTGCAAAATATTTGCTGCAAATATTGTAAGGGGTGAACCAGCCCATGAAACTAAACAACTTTCCCTAAGGAACATAGGTCGAAATATGAAAAAAAATTTTGGACCTCCTATACAAAATGAGCAACCGACCAAATCAATTTGTATGGGAGGTAAAAAAAATCGTCATATTTTATGTTTCTTCATGAAAGTTGTTCTGTTTTATGGTCTGGTTCACCCCTTACAATATTTGCAGCTAATATTTTTTACACCCTGTGTAAACTGTATTCCACAAAACAATTAGTTACTATATAGGTTGCTAACTAAACGGCCTATAAATAAAAAAAATGTCTAGCACTTCGCAGCGGGGTAAGGTAGGCAGAACTATGGATTCCTCCCACTTGCGGGAAGGTATACTCGTATGCTCGTACCTACATGTCATGTTTTAGTTTACTATAACTTCGGATTACGCTTCGGATTGTCTGAATATGACATCAAAGATTACCCGCCTCAGTTGTCATATTTCAAAGAAATCGCAAAGAGTGTTGTTCCGGAAATGTTTTTCTTTGACGTTATCTATGTCGTTGACGATACTTTTAAGTGTTCACATGAATGAATACATTTTAAGGCTTGATTTTCACTCATAAATGCTCATAATGAAAGTATCGTCAGTCGTCATCGACGCAATCGGCCAATGTCGACACAGTTGGCTGCTGTGTTAATATTTGCGGCTGTTTATCGCCAATAAAAATGGAGAAAAAATATTTTATACCCAACTGTTACTACAGGGTATGTTTACGAAACATATCCACCCCTTCATCACAGTAAGGGAAAGGAAGGCAACCGTCGAGCGTCAAATGTCCAAGCTTACCCGCGGGTTAATGAGCTGTAACCATATTAACGCACGCTTCATATTTTCGGGGCGACTAAATATATATTCCCCGTCGCCCTAAGGTCGGCGGGTGGAACAATTTGTATGATTTTATTACACACTATAATTCCAAAAGGCAAGCATGCGCATAAATGTGCCCGAATAACTATTTTTAGCAGAAGTTTTTATGATGTCGTAACGATGATTAATGGCCTCTCCAACATTACCTTACATTGAATATTTATTGGACGTAGGTTATCGTACGTAAACGTATCAACAAGCTTCTTATTGATTGATACTTTTTTTATACTGGTTAAGGGTAACTGTCAGACATGTAAATAAGGCTAGTACCGAGGCAAAACTATTTTTAAAACATACTTGCTTTGAACAAAATACAATCGCCATTTCACGAAAGTTCAAATCAATTTTTTATCTCAAACTTAAGAGTGATAGAACAATTAATTCAGTTATTAAAGAGGATCGTGAAAATTTTGTATATATTTTTATTACAGCTTCGGTTTGGTCACATAAAGAATAAAGGCACTGCCTTGGACTCGGTCAAACAAACCTTATACCAAATATAACACTGTTTATTTTGCTCATGTCACATCGCTTGTTTTAAGCAGCAAACAAAACAAAACCTTGTGTTCATAAACATGCTTGCAGTGATTAACCTAGACTGGTAAGTATAAAAACATAAAACAAGCTAGAAGCATTTCCAAGTATTAAAACGTAATGTATTTTGTATGAGGCAGACAATATTTTCAATGTTAAAGATATTATTTTCTTTTGTATCTTTTGCACATTAAATAAATATGGTACATTTTCTGTTAAATACTGACAGCCAAAGTGAATTATTTTCTTTAAGTCCTTCTAAGAAGCTATAAGAAAATAATTCAATAAAAACGTTTGAGATATTTTCCGAAAGTTGAGTAAAAACGTAGGTTCGTTTGTTAAAGCGTACGTGCGAAGAAGTGAAGAAGTGAGTGTACGTGAGCTGTCTTATCGGGAATGCTATAATGCGGGCGGCGTTCGAAGTTTCGTCCGGAGCCAGTTAAGAGTAAGTTTTTAAGTTGAGCATCGGCTACAAACTAGAGTCAACTACGGCGAGCGTCTAAAAATAGCCGGGCCGGGGGTCGCGGGCCGCCCGCCGCCGCTCGCCACATCTTGGCTGCGCGCGCCCCCCCGGACCCTCGCCCTCCACTCTCGACTCGAGCCGGCCGGAGCCGCTATCTATTCACTTTGTGGAGGCTGGCGACGTCTTGTGCATCCGTAAGCAGCCTCGGATTGTTCAGGTAAACCATTGTAGGTATTACGCCAATACTAATCCATTTTGATTCCGATTTATCTGGCTTGTAAGGTCAGTATTAGTTCTAAGTACGGAAGTAAACACTTGTGGATTTACCACGATTTTTGTTTTATACATTTACAGATTGCAAGTTTCGTGACCCTACACACGTGTTATGTTTATGTAACATGGATGTAAAGGTTATTAAATAGTTAATTTTGGGGTTGGCTACAAAAGCGTAGTAGGCGTTTTATGTAGCTTGTAGAGGTGGAGGAAGTAAATACAGAAAATTTAATTAGTTTCCTATCAAAACTTTAAAGTGACCAACTTATAACATTTAAAAGTCCAACAACAATTATATTGTTATTGTATGAATATTTAGTAGACATTTATCGAAATGATTTGCTATTTGGTACTTGTACTAAGTGACTTTGATCGAGTTAGTTATTAGTTATTTTGATCCATCAGATATGTTAAACCCTGAAATAGAATTACTAAAGACATAAATATTAAAAAATAAGTTGTGTGTTAGATAAAATTTTATGTTTTTAGTTTCTAGAGCCATAAGTTTAAGATAACTCTAAATATATTTAACTTTTAACAGAAGACCATATACAGTAAAAATAAAGAACTAAATTAATAATCTACCTAATTAAACTAATAGATTAGCTATATACAATACCTAGTAGCTCTGTTTGTTCATTCTGTCCGAAAGTAAATATGGTGGAATATTAGAACCCTATTTGATAAATATTAGAACCCTAGTTGTTATTTTCCGAGTCCAGATAATGATAAAGTCGCATAGACCAGAAATAAACACCTAATGTTTACATCAAACGAACAAACAATACAACATCAAACACACCTTACATCTTATCAACTATAGTCCATAGATACGGACGCTATATTTGGCACATTTAAATTGCTTATCTCAAAGTAAAATAGGTAAATAGAAACAATAGAGCTCAGTGGGTTTCTTGTTGCTATTTAATCTGAAACTACTACTATTCCTTTGTAGGTGGATTCACCTTTACCATACAAAAACCACCCACAGCGCTTATTGCCTTAGGCTCGAACTGAGCCGTAGCGAAATAAACTAAACAAGCAACATACATTGCCTATTCCGCTTCCATGAAAATACTATAGCTCCATACATCTATTTGTGTGACATCTATAAATAAACACTATCTACGAACCTGAAGAAACAAATTTAGTTTTTAATACAGGTTTTGTACTCGCACACACACACACACACACACATATATATCACGCGTTTATTTCTTCTGAAGGACCTTTGGGATGCCACCAATGAGCCTGTACGCGTGGCTACACACTGGTCTAAGCACATTTGAAGCCATCGACACGCAAGAAGAAGAAGGTCTCTTGTGGGGTAGGCAGAGCGTCAACGGCCGCAAAAATACGGTCGCCACTTCTGACAAATATTGAGAGCCCGTTCAGATAATTCGAATACCACTGTAGTGACAAGTTGTCAGCCTGTCGCCTAATGCTGAAATACATATGAAACCCTTCGAGTTCCTTAGTCGTCTCTTACGACACCCGCAGGTAAGAAAAGGGGTGATGCTATTCTAAGCCGGCAACACATGGTTTACCCCTGTTGATATCATGGTCTTGCTTAAAACAAACATGGAGCGGGACCTCTATCGAGTCTATACTGCTATGTTTAAATCAGTGTTACAAAACCATATATGAAAAAGCTTTAAAAATACTATTTCAAAAACAGCAGACACAGACCTGCCAAAATGCATAGCAGTTTGTTGGCGGGAGAAAAATATAACTGAAAAGTATATGTATTAAGTCAATAACATGTTTATTACCTACAGATTACGAGCATAAGCAGTCAGTAAAACAACCAAGTAAACATTTGTGGATTACTGTATTGCATGTTTGCTTTACCGCTTATGCACTTTCTCGCTTTGGGCGGTGATCGAAGAGTGAGCGTTCGATCACAGACACGCTGGCGGCATAGACGTTATATCCGTCGCCACAGTAAACTAGAGACAGCAGTATGAGCAAATCATAGAGGAAGAACTCGTACGAGAATCCTCACCGGTCTAACAGGATAAAGAAAGTAATAAGACACTTGTTGGTAGTCAATCATTCACATTGCGTGGTAGTAGGTAGTAGGACACGAGTTTCTCAGCTAGATGGATGTACCAGCCATGTGTCAAATTTTAATAGGGAAATGCCCTTTATTCTCTTCTAGTCGCTGGATAGATGGCGCTGTGTTTGGCACTTTACCGCAAAGAACGGAACGTGACATTATCTTTGTTTTTTCACTTAGATGTATGCGATATCTATTTTCTCTAAAACGTACGGTTTCTAAGCACTTTCTTCTCAATCTGGTGCCACTCTCCGGTTGAACAAATTTCCGAGGATAAATTTTATGTTACTCTAGCTAGACCCCTTTTGAGCATTCATTTAATGGATTACAGAGAGGTTTCGAATTATATGTATATTTATACACAAGGTACGTTGACTTCTTTGGCAAATGAATTTATCCTATATTTTTATCTTTACCCCTACTGTGCCGTTACCATGGTATCGCGACTACGAAACTCCGATCGTAAACTGCGATTGTTCCCACAACCGTTACAACTTTCTCGCGAACTCGATTCTTATTTTTAGCTTTCTTGGTTATCGGTCAAATCGGTTGATGTTTATGTTTTGACAACTTTTTATGAATAAGGGCGGTCGTGTTGAAGTTGAAAATGTTTATTTTGGTTCTTTAACTTATCAGTAGGTCAACGTTCTGAATTTTCAGGTCGCTAATTTAGTCTGACCGTATTTATAAACTTAGTGGCGTTCATTGCCAAACAGATTTTGTCACGAAGCTATTTATGTTATGATTATGAATGACTATTATTATTTACGATATGGGTCGTGAAAGAAATATCATTCTGAAGTAGTTTCCGTAAGTTATGTTATACATACGGTACCCCTTACCATTATTATATCTTCTTTGCGAACTTTGCTTGTGAATGTAATTTCATAAATTATTATGCAATAAAGGATAGTGGATACGATCTTTGTATCATATTCATTGTGAAAAATCTTGGATAAAAATACTGTAAACGCCAAATATATTTTGAATATCTTTGAGTGATTGAAACATCTTTGACTCAAAAAGCATTGATGCAAAATTAATTCTTAGCACATTTTTTATTCAAGTTGAATGCGTGCGTAGAAGTAGTTCACACTGTTTTTTTGTCACCACTTTTGTGTACGGCGTGTCGGGGTTAATTTCTGGCTTGGTTTGGAGACTTTTTTGTGAGAATTTCAGTGTATCTTCGATGCGGTCTCTTCCTGTGGAAAAACAGAAAAAGTAAACGTGACCTGACGATACGATGTTTATCGATGTCGGCATATTGAATATTTGATGTAACTTATTACTTCCTTTGGGTTTGAAAAGACTCCAAAAAGTTTTTATATATGTTACAGGTTATGTTCGACAAATATTGTACCTTATTGAACTACCAGCTACACTTCTCACAGAGAAATCGAGACAAAACTATTTCGAATTTTAGATTTATAAACCTTATTTGATTCACGATATCAGACATTTATTCCAAAACAAACACATTTTTTAAATAATGTGATTCGTACAAAACACAAACTTGAAAGATGTCCCAGATTTTTTGATGAGAAGTATATTTTTAACCACTGTCGCGATTGGTTATACATAATGAGATTAAAAATTGGTCTGCAGCTACACCAAGCACTCTAAATACTAGACACGAAATTACGTTTCGCGTTAAGAAACCCATTTCTAGTATTTTGAGTCATTATTTATCTAAAGCTCGTATTTCATGTTCAAATAGTCTAAGTTGCACTCAAGTCTTTAAAGTAAACATGAGTCAGTCCGGTACGTAGGTAGATACTGCTAGCTCGGCAAAGCCGGGGGACGTCCACTGAAAGACTCAGGATTCTTCACAACCATTATTGGATTTAAGAAGTTAGTTTTCACTACAATCTGGTACTTGGGTTTCTCGTCCCGAATTTCACTTCACAATTTCTTACTTTAGTAACCCCTCGTTTATACAGAGTGTTAGAAAAAGTACTAACTTCCTTTCAAGGGATACACAGCCCATGAAACTGAACTACTCTTCCCGAAGAACATAGGTCGAAATATGAAAAAAAAAAAAGATTTTTGGCGTCCCATACAAAATGTACCAACCGATTGAGTCAGTTTGTATGTAAATTTCAAAAATATTTTTCTTTTTTCAACCTATTTTCTTAGGGACAGTTGTTCGGTTTCATCGGCTGGTTCACCCTTAGAAAAAGGTTAGCACTTTTACTAACACCCAGTATAAACTGAAAGCTCTTCTTAGTTAGTTATTGTACCGACTCTTCCAACGCAAATAGACCAATAATATCCAAGGGGAAATTCATCATAGGAAACTGACACTCTTTTACCGGTGTAGGTTTTAATTGAGAAACAGGAGAAATTAAACAAACGTTAAGGTTACTGGGAATTTAGCTAATGGAAATAGAGGCCCCTTTGGAATTAATCAGGGAAGTGTAGTGTTTTTCTGTGCGGCGGTAGTCTGCCCACATCGTTCCGACCAATTAATATTTAGGGTGCGTCGTCGCGTCGCGTCGCGCGTGTGGGGGGGGGGAGGGAGATGTGGGGGGGTGGCGTGAGAACAACTCTCAACTACTTACTTTACCAGTCACTTTCTCACTTTATCACTGAACACAAGTTTTTAAGTCGACGAATGCGGAGAGCAGGATATTTATAAATATAAATATCCTGGACACTTTATAAAGCAATAAAGTGTTTTTATATGGTTTTTACTTAGGTTGCTTCACACTGAGCCGTCTAGGCCTAAACTAACCAGAGCTTGTATTATGGGCTTACATACATATTTCGCATCGCAAGCATAATGGGCACATTCGGAGGAGCCGCGTTACGAGGAGGCCTGTTTGACTGAGAGTGGAGTGCCGCTTTGTTATGTTTAGTTTTAAGTTATTTTGACAATTGTATGTACTGTGTTTCCTTGAATAAAATGATGATACATACATATTATACATAGAAAACACCCAGACTAAACACAAATATTTGTGTCCTGTGGGGATCGAATCCACAACTCCCGGCAAAGAAGGCAGGAGTACTATTCACTACGTCATCGGGACAATCCTTGAAATTCCCTTTTGGTAATCAAAAGGAGCGGAATTTATATCACCATTATTTACGAAACTTTTACAAAGTTTGGGATTTATGGGATAAACCGAACTGAGAAGTTAATATTCAGCGGACAAAACAAATATCTTAGAGTTTGAATTCTATTTTTAGTTTCACCACGAGACGAAATAACCTACTTACGAATATTTTCGGTTTGATCAGTTGTTGATCTTTCAATCACTACATAGTATAAAGTTTAGTCGCTTCCCGCGTCTTTTCTTATTTGTGTATGTATGCTTTTAAATCTTTAAAAATGCACAACGGATTTTTATGCTGATTGTTATGTAATAGAGTAATTCAAGAGAAAGGTTTATGCGTATAACAAAAATTACATCTTTTAGGCGAGAGGTGGCCCTCAATAATTGTCAGACGTGGCACATGGCGATAGCGTATTTTTGCAGCCGTTAATCTCTGTCTACCCTGCAACCGATAAAGGCGTGATATGTGGATGTGCATACGCATATGACGGGAAAACGGTAAGCAGCAGTGGCAACCGCTGGGCGGGCTGCTAGTTTAGGTATAAAACCTACGTTTCTAGAAATCAAACAACGTGGGAGGTATGTTTAATTTGTTCCGCATAAACGGTGACGTCACGAAAATTTTTACGGTGAAAATTAGTTCATACAAGTTTTTCGATTCGAAAGACGGTCATCAAAAGGCCGTACCCTCCGGCGTAGGCGGTGCTACGCCGCTACGGCTACAGCGTAGCAGAATCGTGCGTGGGCAGGACAGCCAAAGAAAGTGCCTTTATATATCTCGCAAGAATATTATTATGCAGATATCTATATCAACATAACAACAGTGATGCTGAGCTATCGCAAACGGAATATTTCTTACCAACTTTGACTTATAAATTTATTGAGGAGGGGAAAAACAAAATGGGGGAAGTTTAGGAAGTGTTCCGGGTAAAACGTCCGATTAACAGGATAAAAGTAGTAGTTATCACAGTATCCAAAAGTTTTCTTGAGTGCGTGGGAACGGTTGAGCTTAATTCTTGACATCCACTTCGAGTACCTATAGTAAAGTTTTATGTAGGGTAAAGTAGGGACCCACTACTTAGTCAGCACTATTGATGGGCGGTTCCCGGGAATATTCCCCAAGTGGAAATATTCCCAAAGGAAACTTTCCGGTGCCCGGGAACATTCCCAATCGCTGGGAACGTGTCGGCGAAACAACATAAAATATTTTTTTTTATTAAACAATCAATAAGAGTATAATGTATAAAAAAGAAAATAAATTATTTCATAAATAAACCATGTCAAAATACAATTTAGTCAAAATAAATAAACAAGATGGCTAAAGGGCAATGAGTAAAATTGGTGCTTTTCATTTGAAACATGTTTTTTATTGTCAATAAACGCCGTCTTGATAAATGTGTAGAGTACTTCCATACAAACAATATTTTGTGTGACAGCTCAGCTGTCAAGTGTATACGAGATATACGCTTTAAAACACTACGACAGTTTTATACGAAAAACTTCTTTTTTTAAATTGTCAACGAACACCACCCCCATTAGTTGTGTAGAGTACTTTCATACAAACAATATTTTGTAAGAGAGCTCACCTGTCAAGTGTAACCATTACGAGATATAACGCTTCAAAACGTCACGACGGTTTTATATGGAATATATTTTAAAGCGTAGGTATATCTCGTAATGGTAACACTTGACAGTTGAGCTGTCATACAAAATATTGTTTGTATAGAAGCACTCTACACAGCTAATAGGGTATTGTCCGTTGACAGTTTAAAAAAAGAAGTTTTTCAAATAAAACAGTTGTAATGTTTTGAAGCGTATATCTCGTAATGGTTACACTTGACAGTTGATCTATCATACAAAATATTGTTTGTTTGGAAGTACTCTACATAAATAATAGGGAGTTTTTCGTTGACAGTTAAAAAAAGAGGTTTTTCATATAAAACAGTTGTAATGTTTTGAAGCGTATATCTCGTACTGGTTACACTTGACAGCTAAGCAGTCATACAAAATATTGTTTGTATGGAAGTACTTTATACGTTTAATGGGTTGGCGTTAATTGAAAGTCATAAGCAAAGAAGTTTTTCATATAAAACAGTTGTAACGTTTTGAAGCTTATTTCTCGAAATGGTTACACTTGACAGCCAGCTGTCATACGAATTATTGTTTGTTTGGAAGTACTTTACACATGTAACAGGCTGGCGTTCGATGACCGTCAATAATTGGCATGAAAAATAGGCACTAATGCTCCTTACATTTCCTGCAAAGCCCTTTAGCCTCAGGTAAAAAGGCAGCCCCGAATGGTACCCGGAACTAATGTGTCCGTAACGCTGGTTGCGTTTCCGCGCCATATATTGCCAGTGATATGCGCTGCACCAAGTACCATTCGGCACGGGACTCTGAACCCTGGTTTCTTAGGCGCTGTCCCAACCTATGGACAAAGTCCTTTGCCTCTGCACACCATGACCCGCTCACCTCCAACGCAAAGGGTACAAAGTGGTAGGCACTCCTCAGTGAAGCATATCTTTGATGCTTCTGAGCTGCTGCGGATTCCGCAGCTGTACCCGGAGCTCGAATTGTGCGTGGGAGATGAGATGCCGCGAACGTGCTCACACACGCCGCGTCCCACACCAAAGAGAGCCCTTTCTCTCACGGGATCATTGTGAGCCCATCCGGTCTCTTACCGTCATCGCGGCTTAAACCAGGAGGCTCTAGAACGCAGGGTACACCAGCGGACACCAGGGCACGGCGGATAATCTCATTGAGCATGTGGTGCGGAGGAAAAAGACCAGCTGATTTGGCACAGCTCAAGCCGTGGTGACCCCTGGCGTCCACCTTTACGCCACAAACATGCGGCTCACAAACCTTGCATCCAAGCCTCAGTGCTACAGCCACCCTGAGAGAGTCATTATCAAGCGCCTTACTCATGTGGGGTGACTGGAGGGCGTAAAGCCAAGCCCCTGACTCTGGTCTAAGAGCCGCCTCAAGGCGAGCAGAGCCCAATCCGATGACGCCTCAAGCAATTCCATCGCTCTGGCCTTACGCAGCTGCTCATCCCATTGTCGCTGCACGTCTGGTTTAGTCGGGCGATCCGCATCAGGTCAAACCAAGTCCCAAGCACTCAAAGCCTCCCCCACAAATGGAATGTTAAGACTGTCACCATGTATTTTGAGTATATTAGTGACGAGTGACTACTCCGTGGGAAGAGGCGAAGAAAGCCGAAACGTTGGTGTCCTGCACACACCTCACGCCCAAATCTCCATGTCGGATCGGCAACGACGCTGGCAGCCTCTGCGTCTCCTCTAACTGTACATTGAGGATCATCTCCAACGTGACTTTAATGTCTTGATCCAACCGAGAAATTTCATCTGGAAAAAGCCACGTCGGAGACAATTTCAAGAGGTACATGAGCTTGGGTACTGAGAGACAGCTACGGAAGAGAGTGAGGGTGACACGGGCCGGCAGTTGCTGCAGGTGCTCTCGAACGCTTAGAAGCATCTCACGCTTTGCAGCCAAACTAGCCTCTACTGCATCCCTGAAGATCGGCGCCCCCAGTAGCTCAAATGACTATATTAAGGATTTTCACTCCCGAAAGAATATGCTGGAATTGAGCTATGCAACAACTGAAGACATTGCCGCACGGATATAGCTCGCATTTGTCGCGGTTGAAGATCAAATCAATCTCCGCCAGTTTTGGAATGAGCGTACTTATATCGCGACATACGACATCTGGTGCACCACCCACCAATCGTGCCGTCGTCCACCACTTACTTCATTCATTTCAGTGATTGATTCTTTTTAAAGTTATTTTTAACGTTCTCAGGACACTTATCACACTTATTTGCCAAATGACGAGCAAATTTTGACACATTTCTACATGTGTATGTTTTGTTGCAAAATGAACACTTGAATATTGTCTTTTCATTAACAACAGTTTCGTCGAAGTGACTATACACTTTGTTTTTAGGCTTCATTTCGAATTTCAGTTGTTAACTGGACGAGGGTTGCAA
The DNA here is from genome assembly GCA_029255805.1 of Keiferia lycopersicella. NCBI lineage: Eukaryota > Metazoa > Arthropoda > Insecta > Lepidoptera > Gelechiidae > Keiferia > Keiferia lycopersicella. Next base: position 7,158,631 of record JARACZ010000009.1, on the reverse strand, counting down.
CGAAACTGACACAGTTTTAAATGGCCGCCAGGCAGGCTAGATACAATGATAAAAAAAATACAATTCTGGAGTTACCCATTGTTTAGTTTTTTTTTGTCACGCCGACCAAGATAAGCTCCAGGCTAAACAATATAGCAGAGTTGTCTTCTCAGACTAAACTGCCGAATATATTACGGATAGGTATAAAATATATTTCATTTACCTAATTATTTTAGGCAGTAAGTAGTAATTTAAAGTTTTATAGGTGATGGATTCACTTGATGTTCTAAATCAATTAACTTTCGATTTACATAGAAATGAAAATAATTAAAGTTTAAAGATTTATTTATTTGTAATATATAATCATTTGAAAGGTACATAAATAAGGTTACCTTATGATAAAGAAACCTAAAATATGCCTTAAACTTCAAGAAAACTAAACTTATATCAAAATGTTATTGTTCCCAGTAACTGGAAACGTTCCCGGGCACGTGGGAATATTGCCGGGAACATTTCCATTGGGAAGTTTCCGGGAACGGAAATGTTCCTGCGGCCCATCACTAGTCAGCACTTCATCAGTACTCTATTATATCCTAGGGACCCACTGCTTCTGCTTGTGGGCAACTAACTTTATATGTTATTTCAATCAGGTCTACTGTTGATATCCCTGAAGTTTGAGTCTATTTACTTTTTTAGTAAAGGAAACTTATTTTTGTGATATTTTATAAACCGGCTTAGAATAGCATCACCCCACATCCTTCCCGCGGGTGTCGTAAGAGGCGACTAAGGGACTCGAGGGCATCGGTGTATTACAATTTTTAGGCGACAGGCTGACAACCTGTCACTATAGTGATACACATGTTTTCTGGAACAGCCTTGGGAATTAATCCTCAAAAGTGTCAGACGTGGCAATAGCGACCGTATTCTTGCGGCCGGTGGCGCTCTGCCTACCCCGCAAGGGATAAAGGCGTGATATATGTATGTATGTATTTTATAAACTGATATATATCATGAGGCTGCACTGTAAACAATAAATATTTTATTCTTTAGTAAGAGGGAATCAAGTAACTTGTTTCCTGTAGCCAAGTACCTATCGTCGAAATTTGAAATAGCCTGATCAATGTTATGTATTGACTTATAGTCTCCTCCATAACAATAGGGCAAAAAAGTGGTAATCATAACATATGAATAACACAGATGCTACGCCGGCTACTCTATTATTCTTTTGTAATGAAAGAAAATAAAGATAGGACGAATAATTCGACAAGCTAAATTATATTTCGTCAGCAATAAACAATATTTCATAAACAACCACTTGACAGAGCTCAATAAGTGCTTGAATGATTCTAATAAGATTCTTAAAAACCGCTAAGGAATGATTTGATGTGCTTGTATTGAAACACGGTGCTGGATTTTTTCAATATATTTTTTATTCATTTTATTATACTTTATGCACTAAATGGGTGGACTATTAAAAACAATGGCATTATCTACGAGTCTACTTAGAACACTTGGAAATCTACGGCAGGTGCAAAAATCCAAAATACTTTAATCTAATACCAATAGAATGGTAGAATGTATCAATCCTGAAAACATTCACAAAGCTGCGAGATACGATATAATGACTGACAGTGACAGGTCAAATGAGTTTCTTTTAAATCGATATTTATTTTGTATGAAATATGTGAAAGCATGACGTCATATTGCACTATTTTGGATGACGTCAAAACACTTACTTTCCTATTTAATTAAACTTTGAATATTTTGACAACCTTTCACTATAGTGATATACATGTTTTCTGGAACAACCTTGGAAAACAACCGTCAAAAATGTCAGACCTGGCGATAGCGACCGTAATCTTACGGCCGTTAATGCTCTGCCAATCCCGCAAGGGATAAAGGCGTGATATGTGTATGTTCAATATTTTGAAAAACATGAATGGAATCGTAGTTTTTTTTATTATAGGTTTACTCGTAAGCGTACAACTTTTGTATTTTATTAATGACCCAGTTAACAAGCGAATTATATTCAGTAGCTGAAATAAAGGAAAAGGTCAAGGAGCAAATCTCTGACAAAGTGCCTCACTTCCTTATTCTCGTTGCTGCTTCTGGCAGCAGAGGAACTCAAAGGATTTAGGCCATCTTGCCACGGTTCTGATTCGTCACAAATAGAAAACGAGTACCGATTCGTCAGAGGTGTGATTAGTAATATTTTCTTGTGTTAACGTAGCTATAGTTAGTGCTCTTTGCTGCTATTTACTCATCAATAACTGTAACAAGTTAAATAGTTAACGAATTGTTGTTATATTGTGAAAAAGTCGCAATTTACAAAAGTACAGCCAAACAAATTACCAAACAAATATGAAACCGAGTCATCGTGACGAAACGAGACCTATTTATTGCGAGCCAAAAGCCTCATCACCTCTTTTGCGCCACCTATCTCGGTTTTCAGATTTCAGCTAACACTGCATACATCTTCATCTTGCCATAATAAGCCGACATCGTCGTCAGCGACTACCCTGTGCCACCGACTGTGGAGTTATCCTAGCTCACCTGTTGGAGTGCCTGTGACATAAAATTAAATAATAATCAAAATCATTTTTGAATTCGGCACTCGTTGCGTGGATAAAAAACGTGACAAACCGAGGGTGGCAAAGCGGGGCTGAATAGCTCAAAGGCGTCCTTGTTCGTTAACGGGTCCTATACAATCAAAATTGCTATGATTTTCCTCAAGTGACTACAGAGACAAGAAATTTTTATCGACGGGCGTTTCGCCGAAAAGGCTTTAATAGGTTTTAAGCGTTTAATGTTCAGAGTCTTTATCTTATTTTTATAGTTTTTAGTAGTGAATATTTGCATGTTCTAATCTTATTATTTAAGAGGATTTATGTAATTTTGTAGTCTCTGTCTGGCCAACATAGAATCACAGTGTGGTCGTGTGTGTGTATAGCACTAGTAATACCCTCAAGTTCTTCTTACGACACCCGCGGGAAACAAATAGGGTGATGCTATTCTATGCCGGCGTCATTCTGCTTCATCATAACTTAAGTATAGACTGATATTCATTCTTGGGAATATTAATATTTTCTCTATCTTGTTTACCTGTATAACATGATTTTATGAGTTTAATAACAACAAAAGTTTTTCACCTCGCTTACAAAAATAATATTATTCAATTGCTAACGAGTTTAAAAACCCTAGCACGAACAAGCATGCAAATATAATCAAAAATTCAAATTTAAAAAATACAATCGAACCTAAACGTTGGCTATTCTACCATCAAAAAAGGTCACTTTTATATTAAAAATACATTTTGCGAGTATTGTGTCGTTGTAAACATTTTACGGACATCTAAGGGACTCGAGGATTTTGTGTATTAAATTTTTAGTCGACAGACTGACATCCTGTCACTACAGCGGCACAAATCATCCAAAAGGGCCTCCAATAAAAATTTGTCAGACGTGGCGATGGGAACCGTATTTTTAGGGTCGTTAACGCTCTGCCTACCCTAAAAGAGACAAAGGCGTCTTATGTGTATGTATGTAAACATTTAGAACATGCTGACTGAACCTCACTATTTTCCAACCCAACCCCACCCACAAACAACAGCCACAAACTTCAAATACGCTTGGAAGCGACACAGAGATCCATTCACCTCATCTCTGTTGGAAACTCTCTTCATGGCTATTAGATCGTAACCTTTTGAGTTTCGAAGCTTGCGAAGGCTCGTTAATATGCATGATTGATAGGTGTTTCGAGACGAGGAGTTTGAGCAGTGGCCACAGAATTGGCGATAACATGTCAGAAGCCTGCTACTTGTAGAAGGCGGTTGTAAAATTCTGACACTGGGGTTCACTGGGTCGTTAGACAAAACGGTGTCCCAATATGAGGGAGGGTTTCTTTGTGTGGCACGAAGTATTCGCCATAACTTGACATTGGTGAAATCTTAACCAGAGCACCTTAAAAAAAGATAATATATAAAAAGATTTGACAGCAGTGCCACCACGCCAGAACTGAAACCAAATCCATTTACGATAGGCCGTTCGAATAGGCCATATTTGATAGCTGTCCGAATCATGATAATGCAATGAAATAAGGACTGTTTTCTTAGTTGACATATCCTTTAGTATGGGTTTGACAGCCATCAAATGTGGTCTATTCGAACGTGATTCGAACATGATTCGAACAACCATACATTAGCATTTAAATGTCATATCACCTTGCATATCACAGAGCATTGCATATGTTGCAATTTCCATATGCGTCATATATATTTCGTCAGCAAACCCAAACGTGCAAGGTCTATAGTTGATATGACTATACCACAATTTAGTGCAAAAGTAGTGCATTTTATCCACTAAATACCAAAATGTATGCCACAGCACGATAGACTTTTAAATTTTATTTGGTTGTGGTATTGTTTTAAGCTCATTAGGAGCTTAAAACAATACCACAATCCGCACATAACACATGTAAGTAATAATGTTGTAAAAAGTATTTGGCATTTGGCGTTAAGTCCGCCAATGTACAGTTGTGCATAAAATTAAATAAATAAATAAAAATAAAAGACATACACACGCCATTTCCGTGGCCAGGCTCTATGCCACCCACTTCCGTTACTATAACGCGAAAACACAATCGTTCTTGTTCTACGATTAATTAACGTCTACATTTGAATATATTGAAATTGAAATATTACCTTTATCTATTTAAACATATAGATTTTTGATAGGTAGGTAGTGTAGAGTGTGACCTTCATTCTTCTCAATTATGTTGTAATTATAAAATATCGATTGTTGCTATAGGTAAATTCATGTTCGCCTACATGCTGTTCTGTTATTTTATCTAATTCATATTATTTTTTAATCTCATTAAAACCTTGTTCATTCTGTGAATTCCCTGAAGACAGCCCAATCTCTGGTTTTATATTTTTCTTTCCCAAATTAATATAAAAGGATTTACATAATTGAACCGAATTTTGGTTTAAAATCCGTTTTTCCGCGTATTTTTAGGCGGTACGGCGGCGTGTCGGTGGCGCGAATATAGTTCTTCCACGGACACTGAACAGGTGAATACAATTTTTCTTTTGTCCTTTTCACGCCAATTTAGATTCGTATAAGGCGTCCTGTTGTCACAAATAAAATAAATATTTGGAAAGAATCAGAATTGATAAAAAATTAAATTGAATTGATTATTTTCCTACGACAGATAACCCATAAAATTTTAGGATCCGAAAGTGCCAGAGCGCAACTTTCTGCACTTTGCGTGATTGATACTTTCAGCGACATGCCTTATCTATGGCATGACAACATGATAATAATTTGAGACGATAGGACTTTGCGATTGGACTGTGTCTTCGTTTCTTTCAAGCGAAACATTGCGTCATGGAGTGTCCTGCCTGTTACATGTCATGTCATGTTTAAGAACTCTAAAGAATTCTCCCTACCTCGAGTCAATAATGTATATGGAATGAGACACTTTCAGTACACATTGCCAAAATTATTGAATGACTTACATAGTGATATACAGAACTGTTACCTTGGTCAGAAATATCAGGACCGTTTAAAAAAGTATTACATGTCATTGGAAAGTGAAGATTATTTGTATGTGTATTAGTGTAATATATATGTAAGAGAACTCGTCATCTTGTAAATTTAAAATGTTATGTTGGTAAATAAAGAAAATCCCCATCGAATTAAGGAAGGCCCCTAGTCGACAGGTCTTCAAGACCAAATTGCGTGAGCATTACTTGCGGTCGTTACTGTCATCTTAACAAAATAGAACACCCGTATTGGGTAGGTATATTTGTCACTTGTCTTGTCTTTGAAGGTAGATCTGAAGTTTATTCGTTTTACATTTTCATAGTGCCGTATGTGAGGTAAATATATATATTTATATATATATGTATTATATTCTATATATGGGGTCAAACAAATTTTATTCAGTCAAATAACAATAAGCATGTTTACAAAAATAAACAAAAGTCTAAATTAATTAAAGAGGCCACCCCAGGTCGCCCCCGGTCCAAAGGTACCCATTACACTACTAGCATTACCACGCTGTATGGCAATGGACAACCTTTGGACCAGGAACGATCCAGAGCGGGGGTCATGGCCTCTCTCCATTAACCGACGCCCTATCTGCCTAATAAAGGCTTTAGCCTCAGCACACCAACTCCCCGCCGTTTCCACCGCCAGTGGGACAAACTCATACTGTTGAGCAAGAGCTGCGTACTTTGCCGTCTTCTTTGTGGCTGCAGATTCGGCGGCCGCCCCTGCTGCCTGGGTTGTCTGGCCAAGGTGACAAGCGGCAAAGGTACTGACGCAGGTTGCGTCCCATAGCAAGCATCTGCCCTTATGCCATGGGACGAGCGTCAGACCGTCCGGCCTCTTGCCATCCGTGCGGCTCAACCCAGGGGGTTCCAGCACGCAAGGGACATTTGCCGACACGAGTGCCCTACGGACGATATCGTTGAGAGCGTGGTGTCTCGGAAACCTACCTGCGCAACGACAACAACTCAAAGCATGATGGCCATTGGCCTCCACCATGGTGCCACAGATGCAGCGGTGGGGTTCGCAAACATTGCAACCCAGGCGGAGAGCCACCGCAACTCGCAGTGAGTCGTTGTCTAAGTGCGTGCCCAGGTTAGGTGATGGAAGAGCATTTAGCCACGCTCCGGATTCTGACCGCGATACCGCCCGCAGTCTAGCAATATCCGAGCCCACAGCCTCACCCAACAGGCGAGAGGATGTGACCTTGCAACCAACCTCATCCCACGAGCGCTGACAATAGGGTCGCGCGGGTAATGCATTACCTGGAAAAAGAGCCAGCCATGCCTCCACAGCCACGGATCCATGAGGTATGCTCGCCCTGTCACCGTCGGGGAGAATAGTAGTGACAAGGTTTGCAACCCCATGAACCGACGCCAAGAAGGCCGGAAGACTCACATCCCCGGCTCTGCGCACGCCCAGGCCTCCAAACCTAATAGGTAGGGAAGCTTGGTCCCACTGAGCATCACTCAGTGCGACATTCAGTGTGGTCTCAATGCACTCTTTCAGCACACCATCAAAAGCTGATAGGCAATCAGGGTAAAGCCAGGTTGGGGTAGTTCGTAAGAGGTACATTAATTTCGGTACTGCAAAGCACACCCGCAACAAAGTCAAAGCCACATGTGCTGATAAATTTTGTAGACGCTCCTGGGCATTAAGAAGAAGTCTCTGTCTTGATAAGATAGCCTCAGGGATAGAAGAGGGAAAGATAGGAGAACCTAGAAGATGAAAGCTGTTGGTGTCCAACTCCTTTAGCCCGGGAACAAGACTCTCAAAATGAGAAAAGATCTGATCAGACCCTGGACCACAGGCAAAAAACTCGCACTTCGCCGTGTTTACTTCCAGCCCCAGCTCCTTTAGTCGTGGCATGAGAATCCTCAAGTCTCTCTCTAAGACATCCGGCGTACCACCGATTGTGCCATCGTCAAGGTACCAGACGTTGAGAGGAGACTGCAACTCTTCGATCACCTTCTGGATGCCGAGGCTGAAAACAAGAGGACCCAGCGGATCTCCCTGCTGGACACCAACTTGGGAAAGAATAGTACTCTGGTTATAGAAGAGATTAGATGGAGAACAGTAGAGTTGATGAAGAAACGGATATAGGGAAGGTATCTTATCGGAGACCTCTTTCAACAACACGTCTCGTTCCAAAGAATTAAACGCAGTCTTAATATCAAATTTGAGGATCACACATTCGGCATTTTTTGGATCAACAGCAAACGCACGGACAGCATGGATGGCAGCCTCACAGCCAAGCTCCGTGCCAAAGCCCAACTGATGTGGGCTGAGGTAAGATGCCATCTCCACCCTAACCGTGCGACATGCCACTTTCGCTGCGAGGCGTCGAAAAACACTACCAATAGCAATTGGCCTTATGCCCCCATCCTTTTTCTCCAGCGCACAGAGAGTAGCTCCATACAAGAACGGACATACAGCAGGGTTCACCTGTCCACTCAGCAGGAAATTACAAAGTTTGGTGAGATGTTCCAATAGCCGAGGTCCGTTATCGCCCGCTGAGGAATCCGTAAGCTCTTTTAAATGTGAAGGACGGATACCGTCCAGCCCAGCAGCAGAGCTATTAAAGAAAGACCCAAGAGCTAGAGAAACATCCTCCAACTTTACCACTGCGACGTTTGATGGACTTTCCGGCGCTGGAGGAAAGGAAAGGGGGCGGGAGGGGGAAGGGTGCTTCGACTGTAGGGAGCTTAAAGTATCAGTGCTGGCGCACGCAAAAGAATCATCCGAAAGCAACAGACGAGCGGCACCCCGTAGATCCCCACCGTGGACCTTAGCCTCGATAGATTTTACTATGGAAGGGGAAGGTCTGGAAGAACTGGTATCGTCCAACAAAATTGGGCTTGGTGAAACCACATTGTTTTTAACGAGTGTCGTTAACGAAGCTGAACGACCCGAGCCTGGGTTTGGTATCTTTAGTGCTGAATAAGCAAAAGTAAGCAAAGCGTACCAGTTTTCCAAGCTGTTGGTCTTGATGCAGTCAGAAATAAGATCGCAAAGTTTTCCGGCAGCCAGACCCCTAGCACCCTTGGGAACGTGTTTCAAAACACGGATTTGTGATCGAAGGGCAGCAAGATTCTCAAACGCAGGCTGATTTGTGACTGTTGCACCTGGACCAGACGGTGACGCCACCAAGCCGACCGAAGAGGGCTGTGAAGCACCTGACCCACTTAGGCTAGTACGCTGCACGTCTTTGTGCATGCGACCGATGTGTACTAAAAGTCCGTGCGGAGAAAACAGCCGGGAGGGCTGCGTCGGGCAATACGGGCATGCTGAGGTTCGGGGAGAGGGGTCACTCATGGCAAAAAAAAAAAAAAAAACTCCTGCTATGTATGATTAACAATTAGTGAAAATGTAACTAACTATAAACTACTTTAGATAATGTTCTAAAGTGGCAAAGTCGAACAAAAAAAAATCAATTATAATAATAACAATAAAATAAAAATAAATACCTTATCTGTGTTTAACTAAACTCAGTTTAGCCACATAAAAAGGAAGATTCCGAATTCACAAATTAAATTATATTTTAAAATAAGATTATTATCATCATAGCAGCTGCCAGAGTGGTAAAAATAATAAAATCTAAATACCAACAATTCATCAATAGTTAGGTATGTAAAAGGTACCTCACTAAACAATGTCAAAAATACATACAAAATCTAGATTCAAAAATAAATGTCAAAAGTTAAAATCAGGGTTTTGAAATACAGAAATAAAATGGTTAGCAACAACAACAAATATATTGTCTTACGAAATTCTAAAAAATCATGTTAGATAATTGCAAACTAATGAAAGATTAACAAATTCTCTATATAATTAAAAAAGAATTTATTCCATTATAATTAAAATAGCTATAGAAAATAATAATAAAAATAAAACAGTGAAGTCAAGATGTATGTATCTGGATTCGATCCCACTGCTCCTCAGTATTCTTCAAGGGATACTAGGGCGTTAGACCGCTGTGCCACCAAACCCATACGTAATCAGTTGAAATAGACTAACAGTTGCAACGCCCCGCATTGCCAGTCACTTTGTTCTGTGTGATTTCTGATTTGTGAGTAAGCGCAAGTCGAATATGTTTTCTACCTTCCTGCAGAAAACACAAACTATGTTTTGCACCATAAAATTCTTGATTAATTGCGTAACAGCACTTTAAAACACACATGAACTTCGCAGATATGACGGCGACGCAAACATTTTGATCCTTTTATTGATTATTCAGGATATCCAACCGAGGAACTGATGACGGTGTAACACTCCCAAGTTACACGCGTAAAAACGCAACTTTCACGCCACCAAAGGCACCACCAACAATTTCACTTCGTAATTAACACTTCGTAAATAACATTCTATATATTGTATTCACTATAAGTAATATTTATGTATTATTTAAGTGTATGTATAGGATTTATATATATTCTTTCATGAATATTAGTATTTAAGTAAGTGTTTTTGTTTTTTGCACCTGCCGCCATTTCCACATGCCCTAAGGTAGACTGGCAGATAACGCCATTGGCATTAAGTCCGCCCATGTACACATTTAGTGCATAAAGTTTAATAAATAAAATAAATAAATAAAGAAAAAAAAGAAAAAAAAGCAATTTTTTATTTTTGGACTTTATCTTGTGGGGTGTGGGCGCAAAAAAAAACGAGATCAGTAGAAAATTTTGCATCCTATATATAATATTACCTGTGTAGGCGATGTAAGCAATCAAACTTATAAATTCTGTTATGTATCACAATTTCATTTCAAGTAATCTAAATCTGTTCTGAAGTTAAGTGTCGTGGGCGTAATAAAATACCAAATAGAATTCTAATAATGAGAATAAACAGTCATTCACAGAAAATAAGTACAACAATCGTTTATTGCCGGCGACATTTTATCTGAAAAAGAACTTGGGTGATGAATGGTCTTCTTTTGTGGAACTTTTGTCAACAGTAGATATTTTGTTGTCTAAAAACTTGACGCGGGAAAAAATATACAATATTTACCTACGGCAAACTAAATAGAAAAAACTTTTTTGAAAAGAGAACTGACTTGAAAGGACGTATAAAAGTGCGAACTTTTATTTTTTTTGCTTAATACGGCCTTAAAACCTTCTCCAAACTCTGACAAATACTTTTCTGACATGAGCTTTTTTATTGTATTATTGAATTTTTGTCTTATTTTTATCGTATTCTGTTAAGTAATTACATTGTAGTTTATATTTAAATTGACATTGTTTTTTATTATTATTATAATAAGACGCTTCACACATATTATGAGTGATTTTATACACAAACACTTTTCATAAGTCGATTCGCTTATTTACACGATTTTCTTACTTAATTTTTGGACTAAACGCGAATATATAAGTTTAAAGTCCCTAAGATGCTCTATTGTAGCTGCAGAATTTTCTATTTTCCCGTTGAGAAAGCAGGTTGCGTCACAACAAGGTTTATTCGAGTAAGAGTGGGCGTCTAAAGGTGCTGCCATTAATCATATCACGGGTTTATTGCTTCAATGGGCCGATCCATGTAATGGTTGGAGAGCTAACGACGTAAGAAAAGGGTTTGAATATAGCTACTCTATCTCTTTTCTTCGTTAAGGTAATCTTTAATTTTGAAGGTCGAGTCTAACCACAGATAAAACAAAAAATCATAGTAGTAGACTCTGAGCGCGTCGTTTTTATACAAGTGTCAAATCAAACGTAAGATAACAATTATGATGAATGGTAAATTATATTTGAAACTATAAATCAAAGATATTTAACGTTATTTTGTTTTGCTATGTATATACAGTTCCTATATACATACCTTAGGCATAGGAAATAACAAGACATCACTTTGTAATAGGTACGTATATTGCAACAACACCACAAATAATCTGTGTGACACGTGATCTCTACATATAAAGCGATATAACGTCTTAAGAGGAAGCTTATTGTAAACAAGGGTAGTAAAATATGCCTAAGAATCTGGAAGTCTGCCAAGGTCAAACTGGTCAAAAGGGATTTTACTTTTTGGCGGGACGTAAAATAACTTTATGTAAAACTGTGTGTGGTCAGCCAATAAGATAAGTGTTCTAGCATAAAATGACAACGGCATGGAAATAAATAACTCTACCAGAGAAACGTAGGCTAAAGTATAATGTACTGTAGGTGTAAATTTTTCCCAGTTACAGTTAATTTCAGATCCCAATTTCTATGGTTTATACTTCTTTATATTTTACCTTATTCTGTCACCAGCTCTCCGGCTGTAAGGTGTCCGATACTAGCGCTCAATGGAGCGGACCATAACAAACAAGTTCCCGCGCCCCCGCAATGGACACACTACACAACCAAACACAGTACCTATTGAGGACAAAATGGACAAATGACACAACCCAAGCCTTGTTGATTGTAGTGCACATAAATACCCACTTGGCTGGCTGAAGTATTGAATTATATCTTTTCTTATTTCGTAAAAAGGCTCAAAGGCTCTCAGAAAATCCAATAGAGATCGAATGACAATTACAGAAAACGCCTTTTTTGGAATTCAGTGAAAAAATATTCGTTGATGCGAAAGAAGAATCAACAACATTTTGTTACCCATCACAAGGTAACAATAATTTCACGCTGAATTAAATATACAAAATGTGGGGACGACGGAATTGCGGTCGCTTTTGTGAAAGTTTGTTATTGTGTTTATCCAGTTGAGCCCCGACCATGCCCAAGGGAACCAAACCGATCTCCGAGAAACCGTAGATGTTCCCATGCATTGTAAGTACAACGGGAAAGGTCAGTGTTATCCTTATGGCGTGTTTTATTGAGCACGCATGACGACCGATGTAGGGTGCCGGACGGGCCCGGGATCTGCCCGATTTGCCAGATAAGCACAGCGGTTGAACGGACATTGCTGACTTACGTACGTACGATAAAAACGGGACCGCGTCACATGAAATTACTTTAGAGCCTTCGGGCGATCGATTACCGTTGACGTCATAGCCAACAAAGACTAATTAAACTTAGCGGGTGAAATTTAAAACTACATGTTTGAAATGGGTAGGTTGTCGCAAAATGGTTAAAATTTTCGCTATACTCAAACTATATGTAGTAAACCAATTTTATAGCTTGATTTGACAAGTGTTAAATTTAACAAGTTACGTTTAATAATAGTGTCTATCTTTGTATTTAGTATCATTCTTTCTATTAGGGGTATGTTGTAAAATAAGACATCTAAAATTTAATAATGACCCTGGAAGAAATTTGAATATGTGTAGTCTAATACACCTAAATTGGATTAAAGAACAAGTATTTGAACTTACATTCTATTATTAATCCAAGTCAATTTCGAATAAATATAATGAGAAAAGTTGTACCTACTTGGTTGTTTCAGAATCATGATTGCATTTACGTAAAAGATGTTTGACAAATCATATATTACGAAGTTTTATAGTACCTCTTATAAATGACTTTATAATTACGCAGATTTTTCTACCTTTAGCTTTAGTCTGTATACTTCTTGTAATTAGTAGGTACTTCTTGTAACTATTATTATAAAGTTGTGGGAATGCCTACGCCTGCCACGTAGTTACAAAAGCGGACCCTGACCTAAAGGTGTGGTAGATTAGACTAGAGGATTACGAGTATAGCCTTAAACCTGAAAGCTTTAATTACGTATATTCGAGGAGAGTTTGAATTAATTGCGTGTATGAGCAGGAGGCCCAATTTCATTAGAGTATCATATTATAGCGTCGGGGGACGCGCGTATCTGTAAGTGGTGGTCCGACTAGATATAAATCGAAACGAAACAGCCCATTATTGGAAAGATTGATGGCATGTTCGTGACGACGTGTTTAGGAGGTCTTTACCCACTTGACTGCTATCAAACTAAAACGAATTCTCTTTCAAATCAAAATAAGTTTCTATTATAGAATACTAAATCTGAAACCACGTAGACACTGTTCGATAAAGTCTGTTGTATACATATACGTAGGTATAATGTATTCGTCTGAGTACGTAAATACAAACACCTTTTTCGAATAAAATTCCGTAACCTCTCCTTATTTCGTCCCGGTGGGACGCTAGCTTCAATAAGATAAGACCCTCATATCAGAATTGTCAAATAGAACACAAAAGCCCAACATTTCTGTGCCCAAATTGACACCTTCGGGTGCGTGTGAAAGATAGGGCTAGTTACACACTTCGCTGAATCTAAAGATATTTCAGTGCTTGTTCAAACGGCTTACGATACGACTTTGTGATATACTTTTACATACATGTATCACTCCTTTATCCCTTGCGTGGTAGGCAAAGCGTTAATGCACCACGTCTGATAAATATGGAGGATCGGTTTAGATAATTCGTGTATTTCTATAGTGACAGGTTGTTAGCCTGTCGCCTAAAAATTGTAATATACATGAAACCCTGTAGGCACTTACTCACCTCTTACGACACTCGCGGGAAGAAAAGGGGTGACCCCCCATACAAATTCACTTGGTCGGCTGCACAACTGAGTCGCTGTTTGCGTTATTGCTTGAGAAAAACGATTAGCGGCGTGTGCAACCGCTGTAGGCTTATGTATGATGCGTCCCGAAGAGTAACTTATCTCGCATAAGAGTAGAATTCTTACGTCAATATGGGTCAAAACAAGTGAAGAGTTTTGACACAAAAGTGTAGAGTTAATGTTGGCATAGGTAGGTTTAATGCGGGACGCATCATAAACATCATAGTACTGGGCGGGCCACTAGTTTAACAATCGTAATTTTCACATAATATGCTAATGTTTCTCTACGTGATTGAATCAGAAACGATGAAATCCGTAGAGAGTCCTTAAGCTGTCATGATCATAGTGCAATAACATCATTTGAATTAGGTCGTGTTTTAAAGACATAAGAAAAATATTAATAACAAAATATCGTCATAACTATCATAAAACCTATGATATTTAAAAGTCGATCTTTGCTTTGTACGCGGCATTATAATGTCTACAAATGTCTATTATACGTATAAATATAATCTGTTACAATTCTACATAAATATATCGATCCAGGTTCAGTAAAATGCCCCCTTCGAGTCATAAGTTCGATCGTGCTGTCGGTGGTGTGGTATTCTATTATGCAGAACCACTTACGACATACATTAACTATAGTAATAGTATACACTTTGTATACACGACGGAGGGTCATCTGAAAATAGAAAGGTTACTATCAATATTTTGGGGCACGGTCGTGACGCCAAGACGCCCCAATCAAAACACTAGGCACTTACTACCTTTTCTACATACATACATATATCACGCCTTAATCCCTTGCGGGGTAGGCAGAGCGTAAACGGCCGTTAGACTACGGTCGCTATCGCCACGTCTGATATTTTTGAGGATTGTTTTCCAAGGTCGTTTCAGAAAACATGTGTATCACTATAGTGACAGGTTGTCAGCCTGTCGCCTAAAAATTGTAATACACCAATATTATACTCTTCGAGTCCCTTAGTCGCCTCTTACGACACCCGCGGAAAGGATGTGGGGTGATGCTATTCTAAGCCGGCATTACACGGCAAACGACTACCTTTTCTCGATGCGCTTATTCGATTTTAAGGTTCCGTCAAAGGATAAAAATGGCACCCTATTACTAAAATTTCACTATCAGTCTGTCCGGCTGTTACTAAGTTGGATATCATAAACCTTGATATTTTGAGGGTTAAAAATTTTACAGATGCTGTATTTCTGTTGTCGCTAAACCAACAAATACATAAAATTGGAATAGTATAAAATTTAAGGGAGGCTACGTAAGTAGCATAGTAAAATAAAATTATTAATGGTTTGGTGGCTTTTATCTCATAAAAGGTGATAGTGATACCATCAAAATTTTCACATAACTTTTATCACTGTTGCCGCCATAACAAAAAATAGGAACTTAAACGAAACAACATTAATATTGTGCAATAATTTTTTGGTAGTAGGTATCACTAAACTATCAAAAATTGTTTCATAGAAATAGGTAGGTTAAATCTACTAAAGTTTAAAACAATTAAGAATAGGATTTCATGAATCGCTTCGATAATAATTAATTACCTTCTAATTACAATTTGGTATCCAAGGCTTTTCCTACTTATTTGTACAAGTAACATACATAGATACGTAAAATACTATGTATGTCCATATTATGTAGATGATGTAGTTGCTATTTTTAGCATTGGCCTTGTAAGCGTGACTTCCATATTCGTTGATTATATCGTTTCATTCACTACACTCCATTCGTTTTTAGTATTCGTAGCTCTATACGAGACTATACCGAATATATAATTAGCAACCTTAGCGGATGAGTAATTTCATTAATGGATTGTTACCAACGCTTCGCGGTAACGTAGTCTCTAGACAATACCGAAACATATGTGGAATACGAATACAGCCACGAAATATTGTATCCGAAATGCGTAGACACTTCGCTAGTAAACGATAGGTTGTGAAATGGTTGGAATTAAATCGATGCCGTTTGTCAGCCACTAGACAGTTGAATGGTTCTGTTTCGCAGGGTCGTATCTTAATATCCATGCATTATAGAGGTAGTGCTCGAGCTGAGAGCGCAGTTGCCGGACGGTTCATCGTCGGATGCCAAAAGGAGGTTGCCAAACAATAGGCAATATCGGCGGTGGCGGTGGTTATGGTTCCGGCGGGCGGCGCTGTCGAACGCAGCCGCCGGAAGTCGTTCGCATTCACGCACCGTGCGCGACATGCCGCATCCCGCACGCCACATGCCGCGACCGCCCACCAACACTCGTAAACGTGTTTATTGTGTCATCTGCAGACTAGGCCGGCTACGATTTACTACTGTATTAATGAACTCGTTTTGAAATCCATTTGAATATGTTGGTTTTTATTGTAAAATATTTTTTTATTTCTAGTCCAAAGATAAAGGGAACCGTAAGATCATACAACTATGGTCCTGTATTTTATGTACGGTCCATAAAAACTTAAAGTTTTTCATGTATTAAAACGATAAATACTATGTCAAGTATAACTTTACTGGGTATCGTATTTCACTAACGTTTTGTAACTTGAACTTCCAGCAGCATAATCAAATCAATAAAATGAAAAAAATCTTGTTTGTTTGGACCATTGTTGTAAGATTTGGACCATAGTTGTATGGTTTTACGGTAACGATTTCTGACGTTGACCAACGTAAATACTTACAGGTATTGCATAGCAAATATATGCTTTTTTCATGTTCACTTGCATTAGATAAAGGATAGATATATAAAAATAGCCATGTTATATATTATGTGCTACAATTAACCTATTAGTAAAATTAAGTATATTAATTAAGTATATTTAATTAAAAATCTATTAACAACTAAACAATGATCTGGTTGAATTATACTTACTACCTATGTATACAAAATACATGATACAAATTATTTTTAAAAATACGAATAACGTATTCAGGTAGGTATATACTTTATTGCTACGCTAATTCTGCCTTGTAGATTAAAGAGCCAATGAACGACGAGATTAGCTCCGGTGTTCGAGTTTTTAGCCACCACTGATCCGCTTAAAAAAGAAAATCCTTCTTAATCTTAAGCCAAGTTAAATAATGTCTTCAACCTACAAACGGAACGCGGATTGTTTATATACAAATGCTTACTACTCTGCGTATTGTAGTCTCTATTTGTAGTCGTCTTAATTTATACTCCACGCTCCGCTTCTAAGTTTAGCTTAAGTTGTATTTGTCCATCGTATTTCACTGTGTACATACGAGCACTTGGAGCTCGTTCAAGTCTCTTTACTTGCAGTCATATCGAAAACTTATATCCCCGGCTTGAGTAGAGCTTTACCGCTGATCCAGTTTTGCGAAATCCGGCTGTCGATTCTTTTTAAAAACTGGCTGAATCTTAGATAAAAATGTACTTTAGTATGTTGAAAAGTAAGAAAGTAACAACTGTAACGAACAAATATTTTGCATAGATATGGAGTTGGCTGGTCTGGGCGGGCGCTGGCTGGCGGTTGTTTTCACTTTTCACTTGGATTTTTCGCTGGAGAGTTCGGTAGCAGGAGGGCAGTCGGGCAGCGCGCGGCCGCCGCAATTTATGCGCGGGCGACGGCGAGCTGGCGCGGCGCCAACCGCCGACACACTCGTTAGCCCCCCGAGCCCACTATCTAATAGTTTCGTCGTCTTTCCCGTCTCTCTGCCTTTCAGAGACCGTTTAATCCACTTGTTTATATTTCTTGCAGTAACTGGAGCACCGGTCACTTTACGGGTTTCTCTCTGTTGAAATCTCATTTCTTTCAAGATGTGAAATGTGCATGTGTGCTTGTTGTTGGGAAATTATTAAAAGCTTCCGTTAAAATGCGTCCGATGTAGAAACTAACATCTTTTCATGTTTGTGGCTTCGTAAAAGTGAAGTAGTTTGTGAAAGCATGTCTTGTCGCACTAACCAAAGATGCAAACAAGATTTTCTCAGGTATGTCATGTTATTATCTACCATTATTTGATTCCATCTAAGAGATACTGTTTCAAAACATGGCAAATTACTTACATATTCTCTTCCGCGAAACAGGGAAAAAGCCGTATCATAAAAAATCTAAAGGCAGCCTTTTCTCTTTAACGCGAAATGCAAATTGTTATTCAATTGAGGAATAAGGTAGACTTGACCTTTGAGATCGAGGAAATAAGAGTGTAAGGCGAGTGCAATGAATAAACAATGTGTCCGAGTGTATCGGACCCTCGTCAGCTCGGCGCGGCGGGCAGACGGGCCCGGGGCCATCGCCGTTGCCAGGCAAACGCCCGTCCAATATGACTTTTATCACTCCATGTGTTTCTGAAGCATATTCACTAATGTCTTTCGAGCCTCGGTGGTCAAGTGGTTAGGACATAGGTCTTACAATCGTGAGACCCGAGTTTGATCCCATTACCATCCCATATTATTTGACCATGTATCAATGTGTTTTTACTTACGTTCATTTACCGACTGTTATTACGGTGAAGGAAAAACATCGTGATGAAACCCACATTGAAGTAAAATTTGAATTCAGATGATATTTGAATGTGACTTAACCTAGGGTTTGAGCCAGTTTAGCCTTTGAGTTGCGGAGGTCAGATGGCAGTCGCTCTGTGTAAAAACTTGGTTCTACGTCAAATCCCGTAGGTTAGGTAGCTGACCCCGACATTAGAACGGGATAAGGCAAGGAGAATGATGATTCACTACTGTCTTTGTGCTTAACACGTTACAGGCCGTCCGTTGAGAGGCAGGCGTCCCCTGGCTCTCGTCATATTTTCCACGTCATAATGTCCGGGAACGTGTACGTAAGAGTGGCATATTGTACCCAGTTGGTAGTGGTAACCTGACGTGCTTACCTACTTAATGAGATACTACACAGTACAGAAAGCAGTAGTTTAGTGGATTAGTAAAATGACTCCATATGTAGGTAAGGTAAAACAACAGATTAGGATAGTGTCCTAACACATCTGTATAGCTATAGTGTCTTGTGATTTTCTGTTTAAATGATTTCGAAGATTTCCCACTCCAGTTCACAAAGTAGAAATAAACAATTTCAAAATCCGCTACGTCATACCAACTAATACCGTTCTGGGAAAGTATATGTTAATCGAGTCTCAGAATGGCCTCACGTAACCAATCCAAAGCAAGAAGTAGTGAAATACCTATTTTTGTAACTCAGCCTTTATTAACCACCCCCTAAAATCTTAAATTAAAACCCATAACACCTAATTCCAGTCATGTTTACATATTCAGAAGTATGTAATTACGACGGAAGTTGGTTTTCAGCCGTCCAGATCAAAGACCTCTCAGCGGACTAGACGACGCCTTATATGCCAATTCCGATGCGAACATTTCACCCAAATAACTTAGGATACATGGTCGGGGGCAGCGGTAATGAGCGTTTGCTAAATTAAGGTCGCGTCATGTCATGATCTCAATTTATTAACCCATTGTGCGTACACAAAAAAACAAATACAGGACAACAACAAAATGAAAAAAGACACAACAGGCACTGCTTATTTGTAGATAGAAATTTCTCACAGCAGACCTATAAAGAGTAAGAACTGCATTCGACGCGGATATGACGTGCACAATACTCGTACCTAAGAAAAAAATAAAAATTCAACTGACTAATACGCGCGATCGTATCAGATGAAACACTGATGTTTTCCCAGAAAGTATTCGCCTTGAATATTCGGTCTAGTATGCTATATGGTCTTTGGTTCAGATTGATGATGGCAATTCAGGGCCCAATTTGTGAAGGAGTTGTTCCTTGCGCTGCTTTAATTAGCTATATCGCGTTTATTTTTAGGTCATTCTGTTGAGCCTTAATTGGAGTTTGAAGCGTAATCGGATCTCAGATACGTCCGACCTAAAGGCGTATTTTTGGTTCCGGATTTAGATCTAGCGTGCGCCAGTCTGTGACGGATAGTCCAACCACTCGTAAACGTATTTATCTACTGATCAAATCGTAGGTACCTAAATTGTGTAGGGATTCGAATAGTAGATACTTACGTGTGTTACTGAAATCCATTTTTTAATGGGAATCGTGATGATTGAACCTGTATACAGGCTGTCAAAAAAATCGCTGCAAATATTATAAGAGGTGAATCAGCCCATGAAACTGAACAACTTTCGCCAAGAAACATGAGTCGCAATATGAAAAAAAATTTTGGACCTCCCATACAGTTGACTCGCTCGGCTGCTATATACTATTGTATGGGAGGTCCAAAAATTTCTCTCATATTTCGACCTATATTTCTTGGGGAAAGTTGTTCAGTTTCGTGGACTGGTTCATCCTTTAAAATATTTGCAGCTAATATTTTTACACCTTATATGTTGTCAACGATTTTATGAATCAGTTTGTAATTAAAAATATTTGTCAAATGCGACATCAAACTTTTACTGTTTCAAAAATACGTCTCCAAAGATTTTACTAAAAATAAACTTTATGGATGCGTGCGTGAGAAGGCTCCGAATAACTACAATGAGGTCACTTCCCTTTCGCCGCTATTCTTACGAATTTTATTTTTACCCCAACTGGGTTACAAAACGCGTGTTGAATGTGTAAACATGTTAATAACATTTTTATATGGGGTATGTTTTTTTATACACTCGTAAAAAAATATTTTCTCACGTATGAATGAAACTGCGTCGATGCCTAACATAATTATTGAGCTATATTTATATGTATTTTTTATTTTTAAAAACATAGCTAGGGTAGCTTAGGGCGTGACAAATTGTGTATTTAGCATAGAAGCACTTCTAGACAGGTTATTGGGTGGTTTTCCTGTCCAGGAGATCCCGCTTGTTATAAGCGCGTAACAAATTATTATTATTGTTTACTTCTTTTATTCCTTACATAAATTTCACAAACTGGTGGTGGCTGTGGCGTGAAGTTACATGCTGTGTGGTTAGCTTGGCCGGCCCCTAGGCATAGCCTATATATAGGATCATAAAATTGTTATAAAAGAGAGCAAATTATGTCGTAAAATTTTCTCTCTTTTACAATGACTATAATTGTGTGTGACATTTAATAAGCTAAATGAAAATGTATTACGTTGAATAAATATTTTGAGTTCTAGTTTGAATTTGCGTCACGTTGCGGCAGAATTCCCTAGTTCCTCCCCAGATGTTTACACTTCAGCGATTTGGGACAAATTGTTTCCGAATACGTTCACAACACGCCCCACTCTACATAAGTACTCGCAAATACCATTCCCTGAAAAGAATCGCTTCCTAACGCGGACAAATACTTACAAAAATATCAAAATAACGCAGAACGATCGTTCGCGTTCTTCTTTATAATGTTGTTTACTCCAGCTTTGGACTGTCTTAGTTCATCCGCGGAGTGTAACGGCGCGTCTAAAATACACTAGCTTAGTAACTTGTTTTGTAAAATTGGGTAGGTAGGTAAATATGTTTTAATTTCAAACAAGACCGAAACAAGTGGCGAAATCTCTTATCGGAGGCAAAGACTCAGTTTGGGTCGTCGAGCGTAAGTAAGTAAGTAATTTCATAAGTCCTCAAAAATTATAAACCCACTCGTCAGATAGAACAATTTTAAAATCCAAGTTGTTTGTTAGTTACCTGTCACGATTGTAATTTCTTATTTTCTCTAACATCTCGATTAGATTTATTCATCTTCTTTGAAGGCGGTTGCATCTGCCCCAGCTGAGAAAGAGTGGGTGGCCCTACTCTAATAATAATCGTGTTATGGAAACTGCGTAGGCGCGCTCCAGTTAACCTATACGATATGATATCCGAAGAGTAGTGGCAGGTTATGATCGTACGTACGTCGAAACCTGGGGGCGACAGCGGGGCGCGGGGGGGGCGAGCACCTGCGCCGGATGCACCCGCGTGCAGCCAGCCTGTCTGGCGCCAGGTCCTGCCCCCCCTCCAGCTGCACCCCCCTTTTGCCCCCCGCGCTCCCGTTCCCACGCCCGCACTTGTTTTCAACTTTGATTGATAATTTGTTATTGGAGTGCGTATCACGTTCGGGAAGCACTACAATGTTCTATTGTGCACGGAAATGATTGTGTCGAACAAATTGAATCAGTCTCGAAACGTATTGAGCAAATGAATAAAACGTATTTCGATTGAGTTATGCTCGTTTATTTCAAACGCGTGTAAATGCATTTCTGATTGTTTCATTTGGTAAACACTGTAGATAACCAATAAATCCACAAGTAATTATCTGTGAATGAACGTAGTTTTTACAGTGTGCTGTGGGCTTAGAATATCACCCCATATCTAACCTACCCGTGGGTGACGTAAAAGGCGGCTAAGGGACTCAAGGGTTTAGTTAGTATGTATTACAACTTTAGGCGCCAGGCTGACAATCTGTGACTATAGTGATACACGAATCGTCTAAGAGGGCCCTCAAAATTTGTCAGACTTGACGATAGCAACCGTATTTTT
Source organism: Keiferia lycopersicella (assembly GCA_029255805.1). NCBI lineage: Eukaryota > Metazoa > Arthropoda > Insecta > Lepidoptera > Gelechiidae > Keiferia > Keiferia lycopersicella. The sequence goes on along the minus strand of JARACZ010000009.1, from coordinate 7,136,211 downwards.
GCGGTCGTTAGCGCTCTGCCTACCCCGCAAAAGATGAAGGCGTGATATGTGTGTATTATGGTCTATAACGCGGGGCATAGCACACATACACAACTACTGTATACTTAGGCCCGTATTTATAAAGCGCGCTCAACTCAGAGATCGATCTTAAATGCGACTTTGAGATGCTGTTAGTATTGACAGGCATTTGTCAAAATCGCACTTGAGATCAATCTCAGAGTTGAGTGCGATTTATAAATACGGACATATATGTAAATACTGCCTGCAACTTGCACTAAGTATATCACATGTATATGTTCGCATGTTTCGATTCACACTAGACGGTACAAATGTTAATGGCATGTTACTCTGTCTGTCGAGGGTTACGTGCACTGCAATTTTAGGCAACAGGCTGACAACCTGTCACTGCATATCTGACATATCTAAAACAACCCTCAAATATTTGTCAGACGTGGTAATAACGACTGTAATTTTGCAGTTGTCAACGCTGTGTCTACCCCGCAAGGGGTGAAGGCGTAATATGTATGTGTATGTACTCTCTGCCGTGTGTGATGCCGGCTTAGAATAGCTTCACCCCTCATCCTTCTCGTGGGTGTCGTAAGGGGCGACTAAAGGACTCGAGATTATTAGTGTATTACAATTTTTAGGCGACAGGCTGACAACCTGTCATTATATTGATACAGATGTTTTCTGAAACAACCTTGGAAAACAATCCTCAAAATGTCAGACGTGGTGATAGCGAACGTATTCTTACGGCCGTTAACGCTCTGCCTACCCTGCGAGGGAGAAAGGCGTGATATATGTATGTACTCTGTCACACACGCATTGTGGCGGCGTGGGTGCGGCTTCCCGCCGACTGATGGCATTAAGATTCCAATTACCTACATTAATTACACATCTACTACTCTATCTATCTCATACTTACATACATACATACATATATCACGTCTATATCCCTTGCGGGGTAGGCAGAGCGTTAACGGCCGTAAGAATACGGTCGCTGTCGCCACGTCTGACATTTTTGAGGATGGTTTTCCAAGGTTGTTCCAGACACAGAACTAGGAAGTTCTGTGGTTTTAGAAAACATGTGTATCACCATAGTGACAGGTTGTCAACCTGTCGCCTAAAATTTGTGATACACTAACACTCTCAAGTCCCTTAGTCGCTTCTTACGACACCCGCGGGAAGGATGTGGGGTGATGCTATTCTAAGCCAGCATCACTCGACATTAAGCCGGCATCACTCGGCATCTCATACTTGCCTCGTCAAATCCCCTAGTTCAGATAGCCGGCGACCCCGACAGAGAACGGGATAAGGCAAGGAGAATGATGAATGACTTGCCTCAGTCGGCTCGTTGTTCAGATTTAGGCTTTGCTCACAATTCAGCGCAAAAATAACGCTGCGCTGACGTATGCGCCTGTCAGGTATAGACCTGTCTGAATCGGTTTTTGTATGGAGAGTGACGTTTCTAGTATAGACTAGAAACGTCACTCTCCATACAAAAACCGATTCAGACGCGGGTCCAACTCACGACGTTACGCTAGCGCTGCGTTAGCGCTGGGTCGTGCGTCGAGAGCGGTTATAGTGCGGGGATTGACGTTTCAAGATGGATCTAACAGGCGCATACGTTAGCGCAGCGTTATTTTTGCGCTGAAATGTGATTGAACCACTGATGTTATGATAGCTGATAATCGTTTTCCCAACATGTATCTTACAAAAAAACATTCATCTTCAATCGTTCTATGAATCAAAAAAGTATAACACAACCGTTGAAAATTTTGATGATTTCGAAAGAAGAAGCAATAATCGACTGCAAATGCATGGATTCAAATAAATGCGAAGTTATTGCTTGAAAATGCTGTAATCAAACCCTTTCTGTTCCAAAGATCTACGGCGTAGTCGCGTAGCACAAAGCTACGGCGTCTACGGGCTACGAGTGTCTTCTAGCTTGTCGCCGAGTTGGAATTCAAATCAATTAGTTCCCACACGTAACCTATTGTGCGATATCTATCTTAAACAAGCCTCAAATTCACTTCGGTGGTTCCTACATCTAACCACATCCGTAACGCACGTTTCTTTCAGATGGAAGAACATTTCAAATTCCTAATACTAAAAACGAAGTTGACGCAGGAAGAACGCAGACACTTGCAAAGGCATTTACACTTATTATGGTAGATGCAATAAACTTATATCTTTTGCTTCATCGTACGTTACGTCAAATGTGGGATTTGCCATTTTAGGATAGACCTTTTTCATATTTCGATTAAAAGTTTTGATGCCTAGAAGTAGATATTCGTGTTTATGACGAAATTTTCCCTTTTTTTCTCCAAAATTCAAACTACAACTAACTTGTATCAAATTGGATAGATAAATAGATCACAAACGGTCATAGCTTAAACATTTTGTATGGACTAGTTGCAACCACAAACCGCAATGGTACCACAATCCCGGGATTCAAATTGGGAACATCGACGTGATCTACTCCTACGCCGACAGATTGGACGTTAACGCGCGCCATGATTAGTCACTTCACTACTGGTGTTACAGCGGAACTGCATGCACTGAGTGACTGAGCTAATCAAGTGTAGGGATGCAACAACACAACTATCGATATCGATATATATCGACTTCGGTAGATATTGATATGTCACCCTATACATATAAGGTGTAAAGTGTATTAGCTGCAAATATTTAACGGGGTGAATCAGCCCATGAAACTGAACAACTTTCCCCAAGAAACATAGGTCGAAATATAAAAAAAAAATTGTTCTGTTTCATGGGCTGGTTCACTCCTTAAAATATTTGCAACAAATTTTATTACACCCTGTATATCACACTCAGATATATCGAAATTTTCAAATAAATTTTAAAATAAGTATATTCTATCGGAGGTGATAAAAAATATAATATTTTAATAGTTTTGATACATATTCCTCGGGGATTTTTTTTTAATTTGACTTAAAAAGCCTAGCGTTTTTGGGAAGGTCTGTTACTCGGCACCAACATGTACGAACATGACTTTTCGATAGTTCTGGGCGTTGATATCACTGCGTCCCTATTCAAGTGCTCTAATTCAGGCTTTGACGCTGACTACCTAACTGACGCCTACATTACTGCTGGGATGAAATACCTCTAATCAACATCTTTGCGAGGGTTGGTAGTGGTTGAAGCAACTTTACAGTAAAGTTGTATTTAAAAACTAGATTTTATTTTTTTTGTCAAACAAATTGCACTCTCCACTATTTTACAATAACTATTTGTGAATTGATAATTTATTGTAAATTTTAGACTATCAATAAGTGAAATTTAACATTCGTTGTTGAATAAATATCATGAATTAGAATAATATGTCAGCAAATTAGCTCTGTAGCTTCAAATCGCTCAAAGATGACATATTCTAACTTATCTTAAACTTATTAATCTGATTGTGCCTAACATATATTAATAGTCAAGCCGCTTACTTTGATATTATTCTAGGTCTGTGTATGTAACTACGTAGTTATCTTACCGGCACTGATGTTATGTTATTACTATACTAAAACCACACACATAATAATATATGTGGTATGATGTAAAGCGAAGGCATGCTGCAGAATATATTAAAAACAGTATACAGTATGGCGGATCGCACACTTGACGCACGACGGAGCGCTAAAAGATTGCAGCGGTCTGGCAAATCCATACTAGAAATGTCAATCCGCATACTACAACCGCTCAACCGCTGTCGACGCAGCATCGTCCATCCATCGCAGTGTCGTCCGTCGAGTGCGGTATTAGTATGGGGACTGACGTTTCTAGTATGAATGTGACAGACCTCTGCTGCTGCGGTATTTTAGCGCTCCGTCATGTGTCAAGTGTGCGATCCGCCTGTGTGGGTCTGAGGTAAGTCAAAGATCGTGTAGCACGAGTCAGCTGAATCTAAGTGTAACGTTATTCCAAGCATAATTCTTTTAAACAAAGAAGTTGCTTCAAAGTAAATACTCTGATATCATATTTTCTTGTGATAATTTTGACTAAAATGGTATTTTTTTTTGGAATATATAATGTGTAAAAATATTACCTACAACTGTCCCCGAGGAACATAGGTCGATATATGAAAGAAAATTTTGGCCCCCACTATATATTGACTTGTTTTTTTCAATTTTTGATCCATGTTTCTTGGGATCAGTTCAATGGGCTGGTTCACCCCTTAAAATATTTGCAGCTAATTCTTTTACTCCCTGATAGGTTTTTAGAGTTATTTATTTACCTCTATCAAACGTAATAATATACTTTATTGCACAGAACAAAGACATACGAAAATGTTTAAGTCACTTTCTGCATTTCATTATACATTGTTTTTCGTTCCAAAACGGTATAAAACTTTTCAACTTTATCCAGATTTGATAAGTCAAGTTCAGAAACTTGCTAAACCCATAACAATATTATCATCTATTGTTTGAAGATCTGGCCCTCGTTGGCATGTGGGTGTAGAGGGATCAAAGCTCGCGGCGGCTTGAGGTCGATCACTAAACTTTCCTTAAGAAAGTACGAATCATTAACGTTATTTCAGAACAAGTGATCGATGTGGCGCAGTGATAGTGCGACTGCCTTTGACGCAGAAGGTTCCGGGTTCGATTCTCGGTGGGTCACTCACAAACTTGATATTTATCACTTTGTGATTTTGTTCCCAGTCTGGTTAGGACAATGCGGACTGAATCACCCGTTTGTCCGTCAGTAAGACGGATGTCGTGTTTCGGATGGCACATTGAGCCGTAGGTCCCGGCTGCCGTATATGATCACTTAGACGGCGGTCGTTACACAACCATGTCAGAAGCCTGCTACATGTAGAAGGCGGTCGAAAAATTCTGACACTAGGGTTCATCGGGTCGTTGGACGACTCTGTGTCCCACACGAAAAGAAAGAAGAAGAAAAAGTCCGGTCCGGGCGGCGCGTGTCTCGGAAGTTGTTATTGACATTTCTAGTTTATTCATTTGTCGAGATCTGCTGATCCAAGTTTCAAGATTGTAATTAAGCCCAGGAGTTATATTTCTGAAACGTCGTAATTTGATTCCGTTCACGGATGTCCGCAACGACTAGTCTAACCACATGTTTTTAAATTTCTACTACTCGACGGTCAAGACAAGACGGACGGGACGGTCAATAGTATATGTGACTTTTTGCAAGTATGTATGAATCGTGAAAGTAGAACGTGTGATAAAAGCATAATTAGTAGCACTTTCGCATGAAACAAAATCGAAGGTTTTCAGTTCATACGAAAATCTGCTCTCTCTAGCTTGTATCACAGATTCAAACTTGACTTCCCGATTCCCACATACCCTAATAAACTCACACAAGAACTAGACTATATAAACATCGAGTAGTAGAAATTTAAATACGTGTGATTAGATCAGTCGTTGCGGACATCCGTGCATGGATTCGAATTACAACGTTTATAAATTGGTTCCCTGGGATACATCTTTTCGCAGATTTACGCAGCACGGGCTCTGTATACAATCAATAGAAAACGCTCTGTGAACTGTGATAGGTTACCGACGAAACCAAAACCATCAAAATGGAATGGTAAATGAAACTACGGCGATAAAATGACTAAATAGGGCGACATCACTTTTTACCGACATAATCATAAAACAATGACACATTTCATTTGTCTAATGAACAGCATAAGGATTTTACGGAAAGTTCAGTGTATCAATCATCCTCCTTGCCTTATCCCGTTCTGTGGCGGGGTCGGCTACCTAACCTAGGGGTTTTGACGTGGAACCAAGTTTTTACACAGAGCGACTGCCATCTGACCTCTACAACCCGAAGGCTAACCTGGCCCGAATCCTAGGTTAAGTCACATTCAAATATGATTGAATGAATTCAAATTTTATTTGAATGTGGGTTTCATCACGATCTTTTCCTTCACCGTAAGAGCAGTCGGTAAATGTACGTGAGTAAAAACACATTAGTACATGGCGGGGATCTAACTCGGGTCTCCCGATTGTAAGACCGGTGTCCTAACCACTTGGCCACCGACGCTCTTAAGTTATATTCGACGCTCTTGAGTTCAGTGTATCAATCATAATTTTAAAAAAAGTACACGTATTTTATGTAGTCGTTCTCTGATTCAAAATAACTTCACAGTTCGCACGGGAAATTGATCAGGTCCATAGGGTGATTGACCTCCGGTTGGGTTGTTAAACCTTTTCTGTTTCGGCTTTTGTATTTATTTTTTTACCTTTGTCAGTCACGGTTAAAGAATGAACCTTTAAAACTGTGTCACGTTAAATATAGCAGCTGCCTCGGACAGAGTGTTATAAATAGAATGGAGACAATTTTTATTTTAGTACGTCGTTGGGTAAGTACGTGCCGGGGCCCAGGTGGGCTCCAAGGCTCGCTACCTTTATTAGCTATTATAGAACAATGTTGTAATTTCACACTACTATAATTTATATCGGATACAATTTATAGCCCATTCATGGTTTTACAGGCTCGGTGCCATTCAGTGTTCCACACGATAAGTTATTTATAACACCTATTCTATTATTTTGTTGATATCGTAACTTGCAATGTTTTTCTGCGTCTCATGTATAACATCTATCATCAAGGCAACCTCTTACTACTGTGTTTTAGGATCTTTTGTTATTAATATATTCGACAGACACTAGAACATCTCTGCCTTACTAAAAGATTCTTCGTAGATAAGCGATATGTAATTTTCAATTTATTAAACTGCCCGATAGGCACAAATATAATAAAAATAAAACCCCTATATTAGAGTTGGTAGGTAAATATGTAAAATCGAACGTTTGGGCGAGGGTTCAGTGCTTAGCATTCCGCTTTAGTTCCGAGCGTCGATAAATAAAGCTGACTGGAAATAGACGAGTACTACGAGTTTGTGTTATCCAAATTTGAAATCTGCAGCATAGATCAAGGAATAAGGCAGAGGGCGCTGCGGACTAATATATCCCATCAAAAGCATTATCATGTCAGAGGACGCCACGACAAGAGCATACGGTTTACGGTGTTGTAAAAGGCGAAAGAATTGAATCCAGGGAATTGTCAGCAGCGTTCCTTGTGAATACCTAAAATGCCTTGCACTGCGCTCCACTTGTCAAGGGTGATAAGTTTGGCAATATCTCCCCATTAGGGCTGTAGTGTTAGTACATATTCAGCCCAAAACCACAACCAATATTTTGCGAACTCACTGCAGTTGTGTTTACGAACGCGTGCGTTTTATTTGCGGTAGCTGAATTTGAATTCCAATTATATTGTTATTCACAGGAAACTGTGAATCATTTCCCTTGGTATGATACCTGCAGTTGATCAGCTTGGCGGTCTACGTGCCTAAACGGCCGCAACTTCAATCACCACCGACAGGGCACAAAGGTCTAACCTATTTCGTAACAGGTGACAGAAATCGGAGTTTCGCATCATAGTTGGAACAGGATTTATTGAAGGTAAACGTCATTGTTCCATATTTGTAGCTGGGAAGAAGAAAATATTAACCATTTGGGCGGAGAAATACTTATCTTTCAGTTTTCATTCACTCCATGATTAGGTATGTAGGCATGACTTCTAACCGCATAATAATAGAGCTTGCCTATGTTAACATCAGTACGGCTGATGGAGCGTCGAAAATGAAAATTTTGTGTTTAAGCCCGACACAGTTTGTTAAGGTTTCCAGGCTGTCAATTTAGTGAACGAACCGCCAATTACGTAGAGCGGGCTGAGCGACCTTTCGAACCACTCTCGCAAATTCGAACTTTCGCTAAAAATGTTGGTACCAAAAGCGGAAACGTACGAAGAGATATGAGTGAATAGTCACACATTAGGGAATAGGGCGATGTGTAAATCAACTTTTGTTAATTTACATATCGCCTACTTAAAGTTTCTTCTCTTTGTTTAGTGAAAAGAGTCAGAAACAGAATTTGCATTTTTTTTCCGTTTATGATAGGGATAAAAATTAATTTGATTTCATTGTAATCGGGATGTTCACTTGTTGGACTTGTTATCGAAATATTTCTGGATAAATCATGTCACTTTTTGAGCTCTCGCGATTATTCCACAGAATACTTAGTATCCACCCTTTTTCAAGAAAAGAAGCCCCAGACTAGAGTCCCATCGTCAGTTTAGAAGCGTTAAAAATTACGTGGGTAAATCGATTTTGATTATTAATGACAGCTTAGCTCGATGCGCCGTCCAATAAGTAAATACTTACTATCCAATTATACCTAATTTATTTTTAAACATAACCTACTTGAAAGGTACAGTGTATAAACACATACTGACGTATTAGTCGAATGATACATTGACGCGGAAGACAGTTTATTTGAGCAAAATTTTATTCTTGCGGCTTCACAAACAGCTCTGGGATTTAGAATAGCGTTCCACACATGGTGGTTAGGGTGGATACTAATATCCACCCTTTTTCAAGAAAAGAAGCCCCAGACTAGAGTCCCATCGTCAGTTTAGAAGCGTTAAAAATTACGTAGGTAAATCGATTTTGATTATTAATGACAGCTTAGCTCGATGCGCCGTCCAATAAGTAAATACTTACTATCCAATTATACCTAATTTATTTGTAAACATAACCTACTTGAAAGGTACAGTGTATAAACACATACTGACGTATTAGTCGAATGATACATTGACGCGGAAGACAGTTTATTTGAGCAAAATTTTATTCTTGCGGCTTCACAAACAGCTCTGGGATTTAGAATAGCGTTCCACACATTTTGGTGTTGAACCATTATCCTCATGTGAGCTTTTAGCAGCTTACACAAATAACTACTCAGCATGCGGAATTTAACGGAAATTGAAAGTAGCAAAGAGCGAGGCCATTTTATGATGCAAAAATTCTGAATTTCTAAGGTGAAATTTACATTTCGACAAATTGATTCGCCGGGAAAACTTTGTCAGAATTTTAGATATGTAAACGCGAAATCGTAGTTATGCTTTTAAAACTTATATCCCTTTTGTACAAAAATCACCAACAGACCGGATTACGTAGAGGGAAATCAAAAGCCTCGAGTTATGAATAAGTTATGAAAATGAAAGGAAAAAGTAATAAAGTGAAATAAGGAACCGTATTAAGTATCTAAATGAACAGAAGGATCTGAAAATATTGTTTTTTTCATACGATCAAGGGTTTTACAATGTTTTAAGTTTCGAAAATTAACTGAGGTGAACTAGAACTGTTTGCAAAAACAATATTACAGCAAAACGGCCAACCGTATCAATCAAGATAGAAGAAAAAATAAGGAAAACTGAGCCTGCTACCGTAAGGAAAAGCCAAAGAAAGAGAATAGCAAGTAGAAAAGTTTATGGCACATTGAGACAAGCACCAAGTAAAAATGTACACACAGTCACTTGGGATTATACTGTTGGTGTAGCTCGCGATAGCAGCAGCGCTGTTGTAAGAAATGGAAAAACTCTTTCGTCCTTCGTAATACTAGTATACGGTATAGATATCGTAAGGATAAGTCACATAAGCTTCAGCTAGACAAGTGAAAGCAGATGTGGTGCAGCCTAGATGCCGCTGAGATGCAAATAAGTAACTATGCTGAGGTGCCGGTGGTGCCGGATTAGAATAGCATCACGGCATCACCCCATTTCCGCCCGTAGGTGTCGTAGAAGGCGACTAAGCGATGAATCCAGGGAATGGGCAGCAGCGTTCCTTGTGAATATCTAAAATATCTGGCACAATCTACCTGCCAAGCGTGGTGAGTATGACAATACACCCCATTTGGGGAAAGGCCCATGTCCAGCAGTGGACTGTTGTGGCTGAAAAAGTAACTATGCTGAGGTCTGTAGGTAGGTACTATCTTGTTCGGGTCTGGCGGCACGGCGGCTAGGCCGGCCAGGCGGCGGCTCGTGGCAGTCCTTGAGTGACCTTCTGGCGCGAGTAGGCGCGTGGGCGTTGCGCCACCGCAACACCACGCTCCATTCTTAAATCGGATTATCCCTCGTAAAACTTCGCTGCGGCCTCTAAATCAAACATTTTGTCAAGATTAAGAATTCATCTAAGGGCCCATCTTGTTTTACAGATTAAACGCAAAACAAACTTGTTATATTCGCCTAAGGGTTCGGTTCAATGGCCGCCGTTGATAACCGACCGCCTAATTCAGTACGCAATCACACAAAGGGAATGCAAAATAATATTTCGCTAATAGACAATTTAAATTGAAGTAGCTAAAGGCGAATTTCATTTAATCTTCAGACGGAGCTTTTATTTGCCAGAGATGTAGTCGTTAAGTTGTTCACGGTCATTTCCTGCGAATCAAGCTCTGTAAGTGGTTCCAGCTTCCTTTTGTTCGCATTTTGTGTAAAACTAGTTTTGCGCTCGACGGATTCACTCGTGGTTGCGTTTACTTTTTTAAGGGGAATAATGTTTCCCATCTTTCCAGTCATTATAACGTAATGATATTATTAAATCTGGTCTAGAAGCTCCGTCAGTTTAGCCTTAAAGATTTAAAAACAAGCTCACTGACTTAACGATTTAAGTAACTTATGGAGGGTGATGTGTGTCAGTATTTTATGGATCGTAAATTACTAAAGCGGCTTTATTGCGATGATATTTTTCCTGTCGTCGTCGTCGTCGTCTCAGCCGATAGACGTCCACTGCAGGACATAGGCCTCCCCCAAGGATCTCCACGATGATCGGTCCAGCGCCACCCGCATCCAGCGGCTTCCCGCGACCTTCACCAGATCGTCGGTCCACCTTGTGGGAGGCCTACCTACGCTGCGTCTACCGGTCCGTGGCCGCCACTCGAGAACTTTCCGGCCCCAGCGGCCATCGGTCCTACGAGCAATATGCCCCGCCCACTGCCACTTGAGTTGCGCAATCCTTCGAGCTATGTCGGTGGCTTTGGTTCTTCTCCGGATTTCCTCATTTCTGATTCGATCGCGGAGAGAAACTCCGAGCATAGCCCTTTCCATTGCCCTTTGAGTGACCTTGAGCCTTCTTATGAGGCCCATTGTTAGCGGCCACGTCTCAACTCCGTAAGTCATCACTGGCAACACGCACTGATCCCAGACTTTTGTCTTGAGGCACTGCGGTAGTTGTTGAGAAGAGAAGATGTTACGTAGCTTCCCGAACGCTGCCCAGCCGAGTTGGATTCGACGATTGACCTCTTTCTGAAAGTTGGACCTACCCAGCTGGACTATTTGTCCCAGGTAGACATACTCGTCGACAACTTCCAGAGTAGAGCCCCCAACTGTCAGAGTAATGGGTGCAACAAGAGAGTTTGACATAACCTTGGTCTTGTCCATGTTCATTTTTAGACCCACTTGTTGGGAGGCTCTATTGAGGTCATCGAGCATTGTACCGAGGTCCTCCAGGGTTTCCGCCATGACCACGATATCGTCGGCAAAACGAAGGTGAGTCAGATACTCGCCGTTGATGTTGATGCCAAGTCCTCTCCAGTCCAAAAGCTTGAAGACGTCTTCCAGTGCTGCTGTGAACAGTTTCGGTGATATTACATCTCCCTGTCTCACTCCTCGCTGCAACTGGATAGGTTTCGAGTCCTGGTCCTGAAGTCGAACTGACATGGTGGCGCTTTCGTACAAGGACTTCAACACTTCGATATACCGATAGTCAGCTTGGCACCGCTGAAGAGACTGAAGTACGGCCCATGTTTCGATCGAATCGAAGGCTTTTTCGTAGTCCACAAACGCGAGGCAGAGTGGTTGGTTATACTCTTCAGTCTTCTGTATAACTTGCCTCAGCGTATGAATGTGATCCACGGTGCTAAAGCCTTTTCGGAAGCCGGCTTGTTCGGGAGGCTGGAAGTCGTCGAGCCTGCGTGCGAGACGATTCGTTATGACTCTTGAGAACAGCTTGTAGACATGGCTCAGAAGCGTGATGGGTCTGTAGTTCTTCAGCAAAGACTTATCGCCCTTTTTGAAGAACAGCATCACCACGCCTCTGTGCCATGCCTGTGGCGTTTTGCCCTCGAGTATGACAGAGTTAAACAATTTCTGCAGTGCTTTAAGTATCGGTTTACCACCGGCTTTCAGAAGCTCTGCCGTAACTCCATCAGCACCCGGCGCCTTGCTGTTTTTTAGCTGTTTCAGAGCCATACTAATCTCGTACAAGCTGACGTCCGGGATGTCTTCTGTGTAGTGCCGGGTTAATCGAGCTCTTGGATCTGCGACCCGATTATTGACAGGTGTGCATGTTGTCGCGTATAACTGTCCGTAGAACTTCTCGACCTCTTCCAATAGCTCGGGCTTGGACGATAAGATTCTGCCATCGTCGGTCTTTAGCTTCGCTAGTTGGCTCTGGCCTATCGACAGATCTCTAGCAAACACCTTGGAGCCTTTGTTGCGCTCAATTGCCTCCTTAATACGGTCAGTATTAAATTGGCGTATGTCGCGGGTCAAAGACTTAGAGATCTGCCTATTGAGCTGCCGATATTGGGAAGTATCCTCCGACGACTGCAGAATCATCTCGCGTCGTTCCTCCATGAGCCTCGAAGTATGGTCTGAGATTTTTTTGGTTCTGTTCGTACGATTGGGTTTGAAGAACTTAGAGCCAACCGTAAGGACAGTTTCCACGACCCTGTCGTTATAGTCGTCCACGTCGATACACTCACCCAGGCAATCGAAGCGGTTTTGCAGGTGGAGCTGAAAGCTCTCAGGGTTTTGGATTTGGGCAGGTGCTGGTCGGAGCGTAGACTTCATCAGACGTGATCTCTCGGCTTTTACATTAAGATTCAACGTGCCTCTTACCATTCGGTGATCGCTACCCGTTTTGAACGAATTGATCACAGAGACATCGTTGAATATCCGTTTTTTGTCTGTCATGATGAAGTCTATCTCATTTTTGGTAACACCGTCGGGACTCTTCCAGGTCCATTTTCGATGCGGCCGTTTCCTGAAGAACGAGTTCATCATAAAGAGTCCCTCCTTCTCCATGAAGTCGACCAGCATTTGACCTCGGCTGTTCCTCACCCCAATACCAAATGGCCCAACTCTCAGTTCGTCACCGCAACGATTGCCCAGCTTAGCGTTGAAATCCCCCATGACCACCGTGTAATGAGTCCTGGAGGTATGTATGGCTTTGGATATGTCCTCATACATTGCCTCCACGTCCTCGTCGGGGTACTTCGAAGTTGGGGCGTATGCCTGTATGACCTTCAGCGAATAATGTTTAGTTATTCTGAGTATAAGGAATGCCACCCTATTTGAAATACTCCCGACCTGTACTACGTTGTTCACGAGGGACTTGTGGACGATGAACCCGACACCACCTTGGGACACATGGTCGCCCTCCCGGAAGTAGAGCAGGTTACCTGACTTCAGGGCTATCGTATCCTCCCCCTCTCTTCGGACTTCGGACAGTCCCACTATGTCCCACCGTAACCTGCTCAGTTCTTCCTCGAGTTCCACTAACTTCTCTTCCGTCCGCAGTGTGCACGCGTTATATGTTGCCAGGGCCAAGGTCGTTCGGCGAGGGATCCACGCCGCCCGGGGATTCCTAGCACCCCTGGTCTCGGAGCCGGGTCGATTTTCGCCTGAATCTGCCCGGCCACCGGGGCCGCCGGGCACTTGGGGCCGATTTCTATTTGTAAAATCCATAAGGGGGGTACGGGCCGTCACCCACCACGCTGGCCCAGTGCGGGTTGGTGGGGATTTGGTTGCCAGAGCCTCGTTAGTAGTCCAGCAGGGTGCACCGCGAGCAGGAGAGGTTGGCTTGGGGCCCGAGAGATGTAATTTGGGCCCCCTTACACCCTTATTTTTCCTGTGTCCCGACGTTATTAATATACATTTTAAATATTTACCTAAATGTAACCGCGATAGGGCCGATTTCATAATTAAAACGTGTGAAATTATCTGCGAGTGCTTAAATTGGTTAATACATTTGATTTTAAAATACAGTTCATTCTCGTTGGTAAAGTTCAAAAGTTATGATGACATAGCATTAAATGGAATGAACAGAACATTTAATCTGCCAATAAAATTCAAATAACCATTAATTGAACGTTCATTATCACTATAAATAAGTATTAATCGAATTAGCAGGCAATGAATAATACGAGCAAAGCTAGCGTTCATAATTAAATTATAGTTTCAACACTTGCCGCGGCCACGAGCAGAGTGAGCCAGCGCGTTTAATATTCAGGAGGTTTCAGCGTCCTTCGTGTTCCCAGCAAGTACTTCAATGACCGAATTTAAAACTGTATTCATAGTAACGCGACTTGAGCGGCTAATTTTGGCCGCCACCATGCTTGTTTAATCGATAACCTAGATCTTGTTCTTTTTTTGGCCGAAGTCAATTTTATTCTGAACAGCTCGCCCAAATATAGAGAAATAAATTCGTTCTCAATTGTCATTATCACCAACGCGCGCTAGACCGTATAAATGTCGGTAATACGATTGTTAAGCGCGCTTCGTTTGCTTTATTCGAATTTCATATTACATTATGTAAATACTTGAATCTGATTGCTCCTTATTGGAAAATAAATGAAGGGCAAATTGGCAAATGCGTCGTTTTACCGATAATCTTTTTAATTCTATAGGTATTGTACCGTTAATACCGTAGGGTGACGTCGTTTCGTATTCTATAGGTACTACTACCTGTATTTCTCCACGCAAAGAAAAACGTATCTTACGACGAGCAATCTAAACGTGAGAGAGAGTATATAATTAAAAAATCCATTTTATTCCAACTTTAAAGTAATTTCGTAATCTCGTTTTAGTTTGACAAGAAATTATTGAAAACTCTGAAGTTTGAATAATAACAGGTATTAAATATCGTTCTCAAAATAATAAAGTTAAGTTAACGTGCAGAATGACGCCCACGCTGTTTGCGTATTTACAATAACGTGGAAATAATACAATTTCCAAGTTTAATAATGAGTTTGTTCGGTGCCTTGTTAACATGGTGGCAACTTCATCATGGCCTGTTCGAATGTGCGGCGGAAACCCTCCATCACCACAGTGCGACCGCTGACGGGAACTTAATTGATGGTGTACGCACAAATTAAGTAACAGTTCATGGGTGCTGTTGTTTGTTACGCTCAATATTGTTGTTCCATTGCACGGTTACCTACTGGGACATATCTAAAGGGGGCTTTTAGGCCGTATTTATAAATCGCACTCGACTCTGAGATCGATCTCAAGAGCGATTTTGGCAAATGTCAGTCAATACTAACAGCATCCCAAAGTCGCACTCAAGGTCGATCTCTGAGAGCGATTTAAAATACGGACCTTAGATTCTATGAGATATGACATCTGGCGCGAAATATCATTGACTTCACATCATTATATAAGCTATCAGACATTATACAATAGAAAAGATAAAACGATGAAATACCTAACATAAATCTTTTGTTATTACAATAAAAATAAAAATTTCGTTAATATACATTTAAGTAAGCCTCAAGCGACCCTTGAAAAAGAACAAGGCTTATTTCTTACGAGCTAGCCCAATCGTAGTCCATTTTCGCTTCTCTTCACAGTTCGTAAAGTACATAACATAAAAAAGCTACCTGAGATACAATAAGAATAAATTTCAAAAATAATAACTTAGAAACAGGCTTTTTATTGTACGTCTGTTAGCCTAAAGTGTTTCAGTATTTACCTTTGTAATAGAATTCTTTGCCAATTTAAATAGAACTTTGAGTAATATTCTTTAATTTTTGAGGCCATTTCATTTTAAAATTCGTATATACGATTCAAACATTTCATGAAAGTCATATTTCAGAGAGACCGGAGAATGCTGTATCAGAGGTGTAAAAATATTTCTATCTCCTTTATATGCATTCCTTCGTGACTTTATCTGGAGTTTACACACTAAAGACTCCTCTTCAATATCATGCATCCTAAATCGTATTTGTGAATATAAAGAGTGAACGTTTGCAACTCGTTTCTCTGTATGAATTTTTGAGACAAGCGAGCAAACTTTTCATTAATGAAAATAATATCTTGATCCTTTTTAAGCCACACCTACAAACCACACCTGCTGGTATGGGAGGTTTCATTTCTTTTCGTGGCCATCCGAGTCTGAAATTGGGATAGAAGGTGGCCTATATGAGCTACCGGTGACGCGGCTATCTATTTATTTATTTATTTAAGCTACACCCCATATATACGCGTTTTTACCTCCAGTAACATTGATTTCCCACACAGTAAACGCTGTGAGCGTTTCCGCGTCGACGCGGGGTTTGTTCATTGAAATATTGCACATTTCCGACGCCGCTCCGGAGTCATTAACATACAACGCCAAGCAAGGTATGCACATACCTTGTACGGTAACGTGCACGTCAGTTCTTTAGTTTTATTTATATTTACATTCATTTTTCGCTTAGCAATATGAATTATTCATAAAAAATATACAAGTCTGAATAGCACAGCGGCTGGCATAGCCATTGTATTCATCTCAATGATAGATAATGGAATTTAAATTAACTTCAGAACAGCGATTTCTATCAGAGCGTGGCGCTTGGCCGACTTTTCAAGCTTAGCTTTTGTTTCAATATCAAAGACATCATCTAAGCTGTTTTCCCTGTTGCGTCTGAATGATAGTATTGTTTTATTTATCAGACCTATAAAAGAAACCATTGGCAATGAGGAAGTTGGTATACTTTCTATAGTAGAAATACACAGTCAGCTAGCTACACATACTTGTTTGAGAAATGTTTATTTTATGGCTTCTGCAATTTAAAATCACTTTATTTTTACGTTGTATTTTGTTCGACCGAAACAAATAAGTACCTATTGAATATTTATTTAACAAACATTTTGCAATAATACTTACCGTCGGTCGTCGAGGAGTCCAACACGATAAAAGACGAGATAAGTACTTCATTCTAATAATATATGGATTCAATAAATAACAATTATTTAACAGTTATAAATAGTAAAAATGTCAACACCAATTGGAAATACCGGTAGAGGTTTCTCAACTGAACCAATTTAACTCAGTAATTACTAAGTAAACGTTTGAAGCGTATAGAAGCGTACGTTACAGCAGAATCAGCGAGCTTAGATCTAGCAATTAGTATAAGGATTGAGCAATCAAAATTTCTGTTTCTGCGTCAAAAATAACGAATGTAAAAACTTTATGAGCAAAATAGAAACACAATTCTTTATTTATTATTAGATTATTTTCATGGCGAACAATCGTGTCGCTCGATAATTTCGCGAGTGGACAAAAGGCGACCTATTGGGGCTTCTTTAGCGAGCGCCGGAGCCCCGGAGCCCCACGTGGCGCCACCCTCCGCTCAGCATTCAACGCAATGATTGAGACCTTTGAAACCAGGCTTGTGTGAAAGTCTCTATTTACCAACACGTAATTTTGCCGTTAAATGCTATTGCGGCAAAAGGATGACAGCCGCAGTATGCGATTGCGGAAACGGGATCACAACTTATTCAGTTCAAACAAAAAGAAATACCAAGATATCAATTTTAAAAATCTGCTGGGAATTAAAAGGCAAGTACTTACTTTGACAAGTAAATATAAAATAGATTTTTTTAGGGCACCACCCAAGGGTACCTACCATAGGGTAAACACGGAAACCCAAATTATAGAGATTTCACTGTCTGTCACTGCGATGTATTTGAATTCCATTTCCGGAACCCTTTAATGTTTTTTGAAACGAAAATCCTATGTAAATATAAATGGAAAACATGTAATGACATCAGAACCTTCAATTTTAAGAGTTCCTCTCAACAGACACTGCGCTGCCTGGGACGCAATTATAGAAAACGCAGGGTTGCCCAGGACCTGCGCCACCCTCTCGGCTTCCCTGGCTGACTCCACAAGAACGACGAGTCAATACGTGCGGATCCAGGTCGGCTGCAGGAGTTTACCGTACGACAGACCTCTGTCACACGCGCCTGACGGATGCCCGTAATGTGGAGTTTTCCTTCTCTGACTGGTCTTGGGTCTGGGTAATCCCTCAGTCGCCTCTTACGACCCACGGGAAGAGAGGGGTGGTGCTATTCTAACACACAATAACTTAAGACGGGATTCTTCCCGGCATACAATTTTGATGAATTATCCGATATTTCAACCTAGTAAGGCCTATGAGTCATGATCACTACTACATGTTGTAATTCTATTCTGCTGGTAATGCATGAACAGATAGAGGTTAAATTGAACAATGAGTGGATATGAATTGGCCCATTCATGGTGTCTGTTGGGCGAGTATTTCCGACAATGAGTGGAGGTTAATTTTAGCTGTGAGTGCATAATTTTGCGAAGCGGTAACAAGTGGTCGCGTGGCGAGCGGTGCTTATGCCCCCCCCCCCCAACCCCCCCAACCCCCCGCCGGGGGCTGCGGCAAATTTAACCTGCGCGCAAAAGATCAGTTTGCTCACCAACATTGTCGTTATAAAATTATCTGAGAAATTATGTCCCTGGAAAACAGGCTGCGTGTTTTTTGCACAGTGTGCGCTACGTTAGGCATTTTTCACATTTGAACCAAAACACAGTGATAAAATAATGCATCCGTAACGCAGCGGTCTGTCAGATACACACTAGAACGGCAATCCCCTACCTACCTACCTACTAAACTTCTCTGTCGACGCAGCTGCGTTATTTTTACATATCTGCATTATTTTGAGGCAGCTGCGTCGACAGTGTTTGAGCAGTTTTAGTATGAGGATTGACATTTTCTAGTATGGGTCCGCTGCGTTGTGAGTTAAGTGTGAAAAAGGCCTTAATAGAATGATAGACATCATTAATGATTGTAATTTAACCACAAAATTTCTGAGCGTTGGAATATGTTATCAAATAATTTATACTACTAGTTGTTATAAAAAAATACATAAAATGTAAAAATACTTAAAACGGGCGCCCCGTCTAGCTTTATCATCCGTTTACGGGCAGCAATAGGTATAGGTATATTAGTATGTTGTACACGTCAACTGCCTCACTTTATGCCATCTCACTACCCTAGGTCTGCTGGAAGAGATTACTTTTTAGAACTAAGCTGACCAGTTGTGTATTGTTCTTAATGTTGTGTCCTTTGTGTTATATTGTGTACAATAAATGGTTAAATAAATAATAATAATACAATAAGTTTTTTGCCGACATGTACAAAATATGTTAACCTTTCTCTTGAATCACTTTATCGACTATTTAAAAACCGCATCAAAATCCGTTTCGTAGTTTTAAACATCTAAGCATGCCTACGTTACATAAGAACACCGCGGCACGCAGGCGACATTATTTTGTACTATGTAGTAATACTCAAGAACACGCAAGTGCGCTACAAAACTAATATTTAAAAATACATTCCACATCAAATAAGTTAATTAAGAAATAGAATTGTTTCTAATTTCGTAAAACATTGCTCAAAGAATGCCAATATAAATAGCCTATAAATAAAAAAATTAAAACATGTAACTTATTCAAAAGTTCAGAGAATGAATGTCTCAAATGTTAAAATTTTGTAAACACAACAATCTAATATAAAGTTAATTATGAAACACGTACCGTTAATTCAATGTGACGGCTATTTTAGTCAATTGTTAAGTAATTCCTTTAAAGAAAGAGAAAGTGGTGAAATTAAATTCTCTTAATAGTCGTAAATTACGTAAGGCGGATCGCACATTTGACGCACGACGGAGCGCTATAACATCGCAGCGGTCTGTCAGATCCATACTAGAAATGTCAATCCCCAAACTAAAACCGCTCAACCGCTTTTGACGCAGCGCTATCGCAGTATCGTTCGTCGAGTGCGGTTTTATTTTAGTATAGGGAATGACGTATCTAGTATGGATCTGACAGATCGCTGCAATATTTTAGCGGTCCGTCGTGCGCCAAGTGTGCGATTTGCCTATACTGTGTCGTAGAATCAAGAGTTTCATTCCCCGTAGCATTTGCCTACGCCGTAGACAGACGAATCGTAGCCGTAGCATTACTTAGTCAAGTTGTAACCCGAACTCCCACTTTCCATTTTAATAAGGCACCAAATGCTAGAAACTGAAAATAGAAAAGTACTTACGATGTATCTCTTTTTCGTCTAGACTAATGATGAAAGATTACCTACTTATTTTGTGCTTCAGCAAAACATGAAAGAAGGCAAGGAAAAAAGAACCCGGTTGACCTATTTCACGTTGAATCGTCGGCAACAAGCAGGTTCTATAAACCAGGGTACACATACCTACACGCACAGTAATCACAATTTCTTTCGTACGAACGCAACCCATTTTTCTAATCTGTTAAATTCAATTATAACCACTTTCATATTTTCCTATATTACTATTTTAATCCACTTTCGTATTATATACCTACGACTACGATCTTTATATTGGTTCGTTTCTGGCCACATTGCATTCATCTTAAGATGAGACCAGCTCCAAAAAGTAACTCTTTCCTTTCCGGAGAGAAACTTATTATTATGTAGGTCGCGTTAAACCAAATTTACATTTTTAGCAACAAAAAAAAAGACAATTTAATATTTTATGGGAAAGAGAAAGGGGGCAACTTTTAATGGACAACACATACTAAACTGGAAGCAGCAAATGAATCCACTAATAAGAACATCATTAATTACATTTGATGCCGTGTGATGCCGGCTTAGAATAGCATCACCCCACATCCTTCCCGCGGGTGTCGTAAGAGGCGACTAAGGGATTCGAGGGTATTGGTGTATTACAATTTTTAGGCGACAGGCTGACAACCTGTCACTATAGTGATACACATGTTTTCTGAAACGACCTTGGAAAACAATCCTCAAAAATGTTAGACGTGGCGATAGCGACCGTGTTCCTACGGCCGTTAACGCTCTGCCTACCCCGCAAGGGATAAAGGCGTGATATATGTATGTATGTATGTTAATTACATTTTCTTTACATCAGAATATTTATATTAGTCGAAATAAGTGTCGAAATTCTCGTTTGATCATAAACAATTTTATTTCCATTTCCTCCTCACCAATCTGATTTGCAGAATCTCTGAAGAGGATAAACCAATAAATTAAGAATCCATCCTCCAGTCGTACGTCATTTCTCTGATTTTGATTAAATCGTAATTCGTCCTTGAAAATTCACACGTCGGATGTAGCGTATGCAAAATATACCTTCTCGGTATTATAAGCGCATCGCACACTTAACGCACGACGGTCCGCTAAAATCGCAGATGTCTGTCAGATCCATACTAGAAACGTCACTGCCCATACTAGAACCGCACTCGACGGACGATGCTGCGATAGCGCTTCCGGTTTGCGGTTTTAGTATGGGGATTGACATTTCTAGTATGGATCTGATAGAACGCTGCGATATTTTAGTGGCCCGTTGTGCCACAAAATAAATACTGGCTCGCGCCATGTTGTGCGTTAAGTGTGCGATCTACCAAAGTCCTTCCCCTTTATGATGCGCACAGTATACAGATATATTTCGCGGGTGAGAAGACTTCCCAAGTGTCAAATTGTATGGATTTTATCAAAACAACAAGATTCGATTTTCGACTTACAAGTGTAGAGAAAATCGAAGTCGCGGTTTTTTTTTTTTTTTTTTATGTAATAGGCCCGCATTTGTCTGCCATCTCACCTGGTTGCGCATCATAACTGGGTTAGTCATCAAGTTTTACAAATACATAACATTTTGACGCGCGTTTATACAGTGATTATTTTTTCACACCATTTGATAATGACTTTTAAGCAATTTTTAATTTTTTTTTTGTAATAACGAAGTTTATTCATCTCTGGTGTGCTATTTTATTTCAATACACTTATACGTATAATTAAATACTTAAATAGAAAATGGTTATTTCATTATTTATAAAGTAGTAGGCCGAACTTTTCTCTTTTAATTATTCTATGATCCGATTATTAATCAAACCTATTATTCTAAGAGGCGGCTGCGAGCGCTAGGTGAATTTATTTGCTTGCTAAGTATACTTTGCCGTGTGATGCCGGTTTAGAATAGCATCACCCCTTTTCTTTCCTGTGGGTGTCGTAGGAGCCGACTAAGGGACTCGAGGGTTTCATGTGTATTGCAATTTTAGGCAACAGGCTGACAACCTGTCACTATAGTGATACACAAATTATCTCAGTATTTGTTAGACGTGGCGATATCGACCTTATATTTGCGGTCATTAACGCTCTGCCTATCTCGCAAGGGATGAAGGCGTGATATATGTATGTATGCAAACTTAAGCTAAGTATACTTTATGTCGAGGATGATGAATGCTTTCGTACGCCAGCTTAGTCACCTCTTTCCTTCTTACGGGTGTCGTATCGATATATGAAATTCCAAGAACAAACTATAAATAGAAAGGATAGTTTGTGTATATTTGTGTTTTGTTGTTATGAATACGTAACAAATCCGAATGTCCACATGAACTCGTAGTAAATATTTCCGTAAATAAGCCGTCATCGTAATATTACGTGAATGGGCACTCCTATTTTGATACTATTCTCACCAGATTATACATGTTTTCGAGAGTATGTAGATACATAGATATGTGGGGAAATCAATTCTTTTTCATGGGCTCACAAGGCTAAGGGGGTGTTCACATACGAGGGGTTATTCACACCAGCTGTATTAAACAACACATTATTCTAGTAATTTTTATCCCAAAAGCACCGTATTTCGTTGCATCGGCATTCATTTTTTGATGTGCAAAACATTCCACATTTATATACTTAGTCAGTTTGGTGGGGGATATTCAAACTTTACAAATTTATCTCCGGAAATCCTCAAATGGCTATAATTATGTTCCGTTATTTAATCTAATCATAACCACGATAATTATAGAAAAGTATTTATAGCCGGTTAAAATAGGTTAATGTCACGTGCTGCGCTGTTTTGTTAAATATTATATTATGTGATTAATAAAAATATATCTGGTAAGTGGTGGTCGTATGTGCGAGTGTGAATGGGAGCGGGGGGCGCGGGGCGAGGAGGGGGCGCTATCGACGCGCGCGCCGCGCATGCGCCAACGAACTCACCTGTTGCCGTGGAAAGATACTCTTTCAAATTAAGGTAAGACACCTGATTCCGATATAAAAGTAAAGTTTCAGCTCCGTCGACAGAATATTTCTAGCGATTCTAAAATAGCCTAGCCTGGAATAAGGAAAACGGCTTGCTGTGAGCGAAAACTTATTGAATAACAAGTTACGAGTTTTGTACGTAGATATCGATTCTTACCGATCACGTATTAATGAAAAATATTATTCAGTGGTGCTTGTTTTTGTTGTAGCCGAGCGATATTACAATGTCCATCATAGTGGTGGGTGACCTTTGCCGTTAACATTTAAGTTATTTTGAAGGTAAGCATATAGTTGTCTGCCCCGATAACATATTGGATAGAATAGTACAAGTTTTGCTCAGTTTGGGGATAGATGGCACTGCTTATGTAGTAGGTATGAAGCAGTTTAGAACATTACACTCATTTTTTAAATTATCCTATTTTCGCAACGAACGTTGCTCATTAAATTTGAAAAGGAGAGTTTATTTATATCAAAGATGACTTAAAAACCAGAAGAAATAGAAAACCTGTGAATAATGCTGGTGCATCTCGAACTCAACCAGGCCAAGGTTCACAAGGATTGTCAAGGATTCAAGTTCAAGAGGTCACATTTCGCGTAAATTGACCTACATTCGTCGTACTTCGCAGTATTTCTTCCCCTTTTCCTGTGAACTGTAGCTAATCCGTGCTTAGCTTAGTCCTTCTTCGTCGTACACAACGTGTTTCCGAGGAGGTGACTGCAAAGAACATTTTTTGATATTGTGAAACTCAGTCAGCTGGTCGTGAACTTTGTAAGCATACTCCATACATACACAAATCACGCCGTTATTCCTTGCGGGGTAGGTAGAGCGTTAACGATCGTAACATTGCGGTCGCTATCGCCACGTCTGACAAGTATTGAGGGCTTTTTCAAATAATTATAACTTTATATGGGAGGTCGAAAAGTTATACTCGCGTTTCAACAGCGGACCTAAAATGAAAATTGTTGAGTATGTGATTTAAACAAAGAGTCCAGTTTTAAGAATTTACTCCGAAACCCGGTATAGATTAGATAGGTATTGTAAAAGGGGGAAAATAGTTCGCAAATTGCAAAGTTTTCACGTAGCCTTTTGTTCTACGCCTGTTTGTAATGTAGTTTAGTAATTTTCAGATAATATTCTATTTGTTTTCATTAAAGATTACCAAATCCTCGATAACACGTTATCCCTTTTAACCCAGTAGGGTTAAACCTAGGACCTAGGGTCAATTGGGCACCTAAATGATATAAGTATAGGGTTTAACAAGGTTGATAAGGCAATAAAGCTTAATTAATTATTTTGATCAAATCACCGAATCTTCTTAATTGGATTCCTTGTTTTTTAAATGGAAATCTCAAACCATAAACTAAAATTATGTAACGAATAAAAATGTTGTCGAAAATGGACGATCGGCACCTCCTTCGCCACTTTAATGGTACACCAGGGTTCCATAGCACACATACATGTGACTCCTGAGTTATCTCTAATGGATAGCACACTAATTTAAAGTACCTATTTTCTTGCATTTAACGTTTTCTGGAGAGACCGGAATAATATTTGTAAGAATAGGAGACACACAAATCGGAAGAAGGTTGGATATTTTGTTAACTACATTGCGGTAATTCCTGCTACTGCTACAGCCAGAGCAGTCCACTGATGGACATAGGCCTCTTCCAAGTGAGGGGTATCGTCATACTCACCATGCTTGGCAGGCGGATTGGCGAGCACAGTGTACGATTTTGTAGATATTCACAGGAAGCGCTCGTCTCTTTCGTTTCCTAATTTAATCATACTTTATTCTTCTAAATTTTGAGAGCGTTTGTAATAAAAAATAAACTCTCGCTGCGGGAACCATCCTACACCTTCACCTTCGCGAGTAATTTGATACAAAGTATGAGGAAACGAGGAAACGAAGCCGAGAGTGTAGCGGTGTGTTGTAAAATAATGAAATTTCCACAAAAGCCTGCAGCATAAGCGGAAATAAATTGAAACGAATGGTTCGCGTTAGAAGGATGTTGTTTATATAGATTACAGATGGAAGTTGGAAGAATATTTACTATCCTCATTCATAATGAGAATAACCAGACAGTGGAGCAAAGTTGGATGAGATTTATAATTATCATAGTGCCCTAGATTGTCCCACACTGCTGGGCAGAGATCTTTTTTCACTTTTCGATGAGAGACTCATAAATATTTTTACAGTGATAACTCTCACGTTAGGACATATTACCTACACTTCCTACACTCAAATACAGGGTTATTTTTTAGTCAGTACACGAACTTTGTAGGGTGTTTCTACTCATGATTCTGAACAACTTTTACTATGGAACCACCTGCAAAACCGCATTTTTTTTAATGTTCCATAGAAAAATTTATACCATCTCGCGGCAAAAATGTATGGAACACCCTTTTTTTGCGTTTACGCAGGTGGCCCCATAGTAAAAGTTGTTCAGAATCATGAGTAGAAACACCCTACAAAGTTTGTGTACCGACTTAAAAACCCTGTATTTAACTGGTACAAACAAAAATTACAAAAAAAATAGTAGATTACGTACTGAGGTATGTAAGCTATCAATAACAACCGAGGTTTTTTAACGCCCGAGCGGAGCGAGGGCGGTACCTTTCCGAGGTTGTTATTGATGTTACATCCGTGGTACGTATACTGCTTTACATATCGAATGAAAAATGAGTAAAATAAAGCGATAAATACAAAAAACGATCCATAAATGACGATTGTCTCGTCGTCAAATTGCACCACGAAACTTTTTTTTCTATGATTAAATAATATTGAATTAATATGAAAAAAAAAGTATCCTAACATAAAGTAGACATTTTTTTTATCGTAGGGA
The DNA here is from genome assembly GCA_029255805.1 of Keiferia lycopersicella. NCBI lineage: Eukaryota > Metazoa > Arthropoda > Insecta > Lepidoptera > Gelechiidae > Keiferia > Keiferia lycopersicella. The sequence goes on along the minus strand of JARACZ010000009.1, from coordinate 7,110,430 downwards.
TATTAGTCATTTTTACTTTTGCTATTGTAATATTGAGTAATAAATTCGACAAACTCATTTATTGAGGTTATAAAAATACAGATTAAAAATATAATTCCTGCGTTCAAGCAACACAATTCGTAGTGGCCAGTTCGAAATTTAAAATCGTATACAACCAATCAATGCAACTCCTATTAAAAATGAGAAAAAAATGATTTTAACTTTTTTATTGCCGCGATTCTATTGGTTCTTTTTCTAGTTCCATATTTAAAATTACTTACAGGCTTAGTTTTAAAACCTCGCCTGTAAGTTGAACTTACAGGTCGTGTTTTTTGTCAGTAATGACCTACTTTCAGAGCATGAGATATGTAAAGTTTAAAGAACCAATAGAATCGCGGCAATAAAAAAGTTAAAATCAATTTCTTCTTTTTTTAATAGGAGTTGCATCAATTAGTTGTAGACGATTTTAAATTTCGAACTGGCCGCTACGAATTGTGTTGTTTGAACGCAGGAATTATATTTTTAATCTGTATTTTTATAACCTCAATAAATGAGTTTGTCGAATTATTACTCAATATTACAATAACAAAAGTAAAAATGACTAATATCTCTACGATCAAAAAAAAATTCTACTTTATGTTACTTTTCTTTCATATTAATTTTTCTTTCATATTAATTCAATATTTTTCAATCATAGAAAAAAAGTTTCGTGGTGCAATTTGAATACCAGACGATACAACCATCATTTATGGATAGATTTTTTGTATTTATCGCTTTATTTTACTCACTTTTCATTCGATATGTAAAGCAGTATACGTACCACGGATGTAACATCAATAACAACCTCGGAAAGGTACCGCCCTCGCTCCGCTCGGGCGTTAAAAAACCTCGGTTGTTATTGATGGCTTACATACCTCAGTACGTAATCTACTATAACGCTTACATATTACTAAGATTTGGACATTACGATAGATAATATTATGTTAGGTATACACAGTACAATAAACAGCAGAAAACTTTATTCAGTATTATAGCTTTTCGTTGTTTTCATGATCTATAATTTGGATTCATCCATTTCAGTAAACAACTGGGAAGTTTCAATGTTCATTTGAATGTGAAATTGAGTTCGGTGAATTTTATTCGAAATTATCGACTTTTGTTGATATTACTCGAAACTGGCTAATCAAAGAAATGAAAGTTCAAGTAGCGGTCAGAATTATAATAAAAAATCATATACCGGGTGTACGATGTACCTACTAGAATCTTTACAGAATTCCTGACTAACTGAATGACTTTCTATGGCTATTCAAAAACATTTTTCTGTTTCTTGGGGAGTAAATTTTGTTCAATTTAACGGTCTGAACATGCCTGCCAAGTTTTTGGTATACGCTACGTACCAAAAAAAGAATCGAATTATAGGCAAATGTAGGTGTCACAAATTATAATTATTCATGTTTTTTCTTGATGTTAAATATTAATTTTAATTAGCCTACATCATCTCACTGCTGTAAAAGGTCTCTCTCTTCTGTTTCCATTATGTTCTGTCCTAGGCTTCTGCATGCCAGTCTTTTTGAAACTTGTCCAACTCGTCTTGTTCAACTTGCCATGTTTTTACTTTATTTCAATCAAGGTGCAGTTCATTTTATACTAAAAACGGCTCACGGCAAATGGCGTTAGATGTACGCCAGCCTTAATTCATAACGGTAAATAGCGCAAAAAATTACCTCGCAGATTTCCGCCATTCCACGCTGTGTGTATTAGCTGTTCCCGCAGCCTGTTTATGGTAATATTCAGTGGTATTGTACCGTGAATGAATATAGAGGACCGTAACCGTAATGCGGAGGCAGAGTTTTACGGCCTCGCGGAGGGAGCGTTCATCTTAGTCAAATTGTACTTTATAGGTTACATTTTGTGGGCAATATATCTAACAGCGACAGACACTGGCTTGCACTCGTCGGTAATGTGTCGCGTGTGCGTCCTGTGCTTAAATGGATTACATACATACATATATCACGCCTTTATCCCTTGCAGGGTAGGAGAGCGTTAACAGCCGTAAGAATACGGTCGCTATCTAAACGTCTGACAAGTATTGAGGGCCCCTTCAGATGATTCGTGTACCAATGTAGTGTCAGCCTGTCGCCTAAAGTTGCAATACGCAGTAATACACATGAAACTCTCGAGTCCCTTAGTTGCCTCTTACAACACCCGCGGGAAGAATTAGGGTGATGCTATTCTATGCCGGCATCACAGGGCATTCTATGCCAGCATCACACGGCAAGTTAAATGGATTGGATGTATAAAATCCCCAGTGGAAATAGCGGCTAGTAGACATACTGCTATAGTTTAATGGTCGCCACGGTTTGATCGTGGGCGCGTTTTACAGCTTCTCTGAACCGTGCATGCACTTACACACGTACTCACCTGACATTTCGTAGAATCCACTTTATTCCCTACATTACTTTTTCTACGAAACGATTTTTCCATGAGTTAACTTAATTACAACTAAATGTGCTCACGTCCCTACTTTTCCGCTACGGTCGAGGATATAAATTAAATGTATAAGTGTATTGCTTTACACGAAAAATTAGATCTTTTAAACTAGTTTTTTTTACAAAAGTCTCGTATTATTGAGACTTATTGGAACACTAGCGGCCTGCCCCAGCGGCTGCGCCCGCTGCAACTTATTTTCCCGTGGGAATAAGGATTTTTCCCAGCAAGTATTATTCTTAAAAACCGTTCTCTTCAACCACTCTATCTCTTAAAAAACCTGCATCAAAAGTCATTGTGTAGTTTTAAAGATTTAAGCAAAGATACATACAGATAAAATAAAATAAATACAGACAGACGCGAAAAGCGACTTTGCTTTATACTATGTAAGTAGTGATTAAATTTTTCCTTAACTTTTTGATTCTAGTTTTTGTAAATAACTTTTAACTCGAAACATGGCTACAGATATTTTATCCTCGCTTTTCAAGTACAGTTTTTCCGCTATTTTCCTGGTTAACCAGAAATAGCGCCTTTTAAGCGGCATTATTGTAGTTGCCACTTACTCTTAACAATCTTTTCACAGCGCTAGCAGGTCTTGTAAGGTGAATCACAAACTAAACGCACGACGGACTGCTAAAATATCGCAGCGTTCTGTCAGACCCATACAAGAAATGTCAATCCCCATACTCAAACCGCACAACCGCTGTTGACGCAGCGCTATCGCAGCGTCGTTCGTCGAGTGCGGTTTTAGTATGGGGAGTGACGTTTCTAGTATATATCTGACACAATGCTGCGATATTTTAGCGGTCCGTCGTGCGTTAAGTGTGCAATCTGCCCCTCTATCCTTAAATAACAGTAGGTACTAATGCAACAATTAGTTTAACATAGCATAACTTAGCATATGCATGCATTACTTAGTGCTGTAGTGCAATTATGTGAGACTTTGTATCAATTTAGCATCGTTAGCAGGTGTCGCTGTGTCTTCCGCAGCGGAAACAACTAATGAACCTGTTGCGAGACTGACGGACACTACCGCTGTTAGTGGCACTTAACACTAAAACCGGTGTCAGAGGTTTAAGATACGGCTTAGTCATTTATAACCAGCTAAACAACTGGCAACAGGCAACGGTCTATTTCAAAGTGAAAACAAAGTGTACTGTAATACATACATACATACATACATATTTCACGCCTTTATCCCTTGCGGGGTAGGCAGAGCGTTAACGGTCGTAAGAATACGGTCGCTATCGCCACGTCTGACATTTTTGAGGATTGTATTCCAAGGTAGTTTCAGAAAACATGTGTATCACTATAGTGACAAGTTGTCAGCCTGTCGCCTAAAAATTGTAAAACACCAATACTCTCGAGTGCCTTAGTCGCCTCTTACGACACCCGCGGGAAGGATGTGGGGTGATGCTATTCTAAGCCGGCATCACACGCCATAAAATAAAAATTATGGGAGATTTTAATTTATTGCAGGATTGATGGACTGTTGCCACTCCCGTTCCATTTCACGAAACTGCCTATCTCACATTAAGTGTCCGGAAATGCTTTAACGTTCCATTTGCAAACGTTGCTGCCTTTGGCATTTCCAGGTATTGATAGAATACCTACTATCGAATGAATGAATACTAAAGAATACCTTCTTTGAAAAGCAAATCGAAACCACTTCGAGCTTAAAATAACCGTAGCCGAGCTACGAGCTACGATTGTTCTACAAAATCTCGTAGCGCTCGTAGACCTTCTCGTAGCGCTTGTTTACAGAAGTGATGAATGATCTCGTTGCTCTAATGGACGTGAGATGAATACTCCTGTAGTCTACGGCTACTTGCTCCGTGACTACAAAGAAGAGGGTTATCTAAATAAGTATTTCACAAGTAAAATTTTAGGCTAGAGTGAATTAATACAAGTACGAATAAGGTAAATAAATACAATTTCAATTAGAGATAAATTTTACGTAGTAAAATATTGGAGCACGAATGTTTGGATATTTATCATTCAAATTAACTGTAGTAAAAGAATGTGAGAGCAAAAGCAATACACGCATACAACAGCATTGGTAGTAGGCTAGTGGACTGGTAGGTCAAATGAGCTACTTTTTTAAAACAACCTAAACGGTTATGTTTAAAAAAAATGTATGACATCACGTTGCTATTTTGGATGGTATCAAAACACTTACTTTCAAATATATTTTCTGTTTATTAATTCAAACTTTGAATATGTCAAAAAATAATGAGTGAAGTCTCTAGTATTTTAGACAATAGTTTTCAACGTACAACTTTTCTATTTTATTAATGACTCAACCGAATTATTGAAACCGCGGGAGGTTTAAAATCTATTGACAAATGGGTTAATTGGGCACGTTGAATCAATGACTTACAAAAGAAGAAATAAAAATAGCTATCCCTGACCAAAAATAGCAAAAGTATTTTCAGCTACATTTTTGCTAGTGCAAAAGTAGCAGGGGTTTTAAATAAAAGGCGGTGGTTTATGTGATCCGAGCAGCGGGTAACGAGATTAGCGTCGGCGGGCCGCAACCACGCCAGCCGCCGCCCTAATGTGGACAAATATCCTCACTTGCTCACTGCGATACGCTGAGGTTGTTACCGTTTGAATAACCGATACATGATTTGTGCATTAGCGCATCGTAGCCTGCGTAGACATAAAACACAACTGACTAAGAACGTGCCACCGCTGGCAGTTGACAACACACATCAGCAGCGCTGCTTTAGCGATGGGTCGTGCGTCGAGAGCGGTTTTAGTATGGGGGTTGACGTTTTCAGTATAGATCTGACAGGCGCATACGTTAGCGCAGCGTTATTTTTACACTGAAGTGTGAGAAAGGCCTTAGGTCCGTATATAAAAACCGCACTCAACTCTAAGATCGAACTTGAGTGTGATTTTGAGATAGTATTGACTGACATTCGTCAAAATTTCTCTTGAGACCGATCGCAGAGTTGAGTGCGATTTATAAATACGGACCTTACTGTGCCGAAACTGGTTGTTGTAAAATCATGCTTTCCATGTAAAATTTCCAGCAATGGACTGTTGACGTAGAAGAAAACGATTTTTTCTACTAGAGTACCAACTTTGATATTATAAGTTTGTATGCGAGATAAAAACAAACTTATACTGTCTCGATTTTTGTAATATATAACACCGATATAAACGTTTATTACCCACCATTATAAACCTACCATTCCATTTCAGCAGACCTTCAGTTAGGTAGTGAAATTAAATATTTACAGCCGAATATTCATTTTAATTAACGCTTTACTAAGCCTACCTTGGTCTTAAAAGCTCCGTTTACATGGCTCGTAGCTTCCATAAAACTTTGAGGTTCTTATTCGTAATTACTCTCAACAACCTTTAGGGAGATGTTATAGGTGGGCCTTTGAATATTTTGTATCTCTATCTATATATATTACCATTAGACAAGCAAGAATTGTATATAATACATATCTAAATAGGTTTAAACGAGCATGAATTGGGACCATGGAAACGGCTCGAACGATTTTAATGAAAATTGTTATATAGGGGCATATGGGGGCGATAAATCGATCTATCTTAGTTTTCTTTCCAAAAATTACTGTGAACGATAGAAAAGGCTGATCTATGCTCGATCAACCAGGTACTATTATATATCTGTATATTAAAGTCGCTGCAGAGGCAAAACTATCAGAATACTGTATTTGTGCTTTTGTGATTTAGCTGTATGACTTTGGTATTATGGCTAGTTAATGGTGTCAATTTATATTATATATTTTTTATTACGGTAGAAACTCTCACGGCATTCATAACTCTATTTATTTATTAGTTATAGTACATTGTGAGTGTATTCACAGTGGAGTCAGGACACAAGATGACCTATGCTATGCTCCATAGAACATGAGTATATTACGTCGGTTTCGGTTGCTGACTAATCATAATACATGACGCCATATACCAGTTTATAAGTATGATGCAAAGATTTTAAAAAAAATCTAAGTATTTTCATTACATATGAAGCTAATTCTATCAAGGTAAGCACTTCTATATGAATTTATAATAAGGTTCGTTATTTAAATAAGTTAACATGAAAGAGAGTTTTAAATAACCGAAAGTTAGAAAACATTAGGTATTCGAGGAAATATGGCTACGACGTGACTGTTATTACGGGTCTTTGAAGTTACTTTTGTATGATAACTAGCGGCCTGCTTATCTGTTTGCCTCCTCGGTCGGTAATCTCGTTTAATAATAATAATATAATAATCCGCTCGCAGTGCTAGCGCAGCGTCGTTCGTTAAGTGCGGTTTTAATTTGGGGATTGACGTTTCTAGTATGGATCTTACGTGCATACGTTAGCGCAGTGTTATTTTTGCGCTGAAGTGTGATAGAGGCCTACACGTCGATATAAGATACCTCAAATACTCTAAACATTTTACAGAATATTTAAATGAAAGCCTGAAAGAAGTGATTTTTCTAATAAAAAAGAGCGTGTAAATAGGTAACTTATTTGGTTCAGTGGGCGGACGAAGTATGCTAAGAAATAAAATTTATTTTTACTGAAGTGAACGTCGAAAGACGTGAAATCTTTTCAGTTTTACTCACATTTGCTATATTTACAGCTGGAATACATCTCAAGAATTTCCAGCAACTAGCGATACGTACGGTGCAAACACAGAGCAAATTTGACATTTGCGTCACTCGCCGGCGCGGGCATGACAACTGTTATCTGTGGGTGCAAAGCTCGTATTAGGATTCTCGTCTCGGTTGCCCGGAGACGAAACTTATCATTTAATGAATGTCAATGTCAAAGGTACAGGTCAAATGCAGACTGTGAAAAAATGGTCTTTATATTAAAGCCCGATAGTTGCAGAACATGGATAGCGAGCTGCTAGTATAACAACTTCATTTTTTTAAATACCGGAATATACGTATAGTAGCCCCATGGGGCAACAACGTCGAGCGCTGTGTATTTATGAAGGTACATTATTTAGGATTATCTCTGATGTTTCTTCCTGTGCCCAAGGAGAGAATTAAAAAATAGCTTGGACGTGGGACGCCGTAATGCGACGCCTTAATATTTTCACTGTGTGCTGCGAATAAAGCAGATGGATCCATCCATAGTGAACGAAAAAACATCCTACAGTGATATACATACACAGCAGCAGCAATACATGCACTAATAAATGTTTCAAAGGAAAAATTACATCAAGATTTTCCGCGATTTGTATCTTGTATTTTATTTTATGTTTCACGTCGTGATTTGACTTTATGGTCACTGTAGCGATGGGCCCATTAAAGAGCGAAAGTACTTGCCCTGTTAATGATAATGCTAAATATAAAACAGTTTCTTTTTCATAATTTGTTTGCTCACGCTCTACGTCTTCCTTTATATTTATCCTTTACCCAAAGTTGCGAGCCTTTCTGCCGACGGCGGCTATATTTAGCTGGGAGTTGGCAAAGTAAGAATGAATATATGTTCGTAGGAATTGGTAAGAGGCGCACGTCTGCGAGGCTACGTGGCTCGTCGTCTCTCAATCGAGCGGGACGTGTCCACAATGCGGCTCTATGACTTTCTCTGAGAGGTGAGATGAGATCAACTTTCTAATAGTCCAATGTCCAACGTCCCAGGGCAATGTCATCACAGGCTATAAATAGCTACTTGTGGCATGACTTGTGAAGGGTTGCTTGTCTCTTGTGCTTGCAAGACTCTTTTTGAATGAAAGTCCTCCTTTCGCTGCTAGTTCGTCTAAGTCGGTTACCTTTTTCTATCTCAACTACAAGAAAACCGTAGAAGTAACATGTACATTACTTTCTAGTTTTAGTTTTGTTAATTTTTTGACTAAGATGTTGCAAAATATATGATTGGATCGCCTATTTCAAGTTGGTGTCAGCTGTTCGTAAAGAAAATCTATTTATCGTTGAGTACCCACCTACTCTATATATAGAAGGCTGATACAATTGGGTAGATGACAAAATAGAACCGTTTTTCCCCCGAAGGGTAAAAAACGGATATTTAGGTTTCTGCCGTAGCTTGAACCACATTGAGACTACGTCCTTTGTAACTCAGTCAATTTCATTCAATTTAGGTCAATCTCCGTGGCTTTCAGCGCCATCTATCGTTTGTATTGGTACTAGCGATTTCCCGGCACCAGCGCCCGGCTGTTGCTTTCTCAGTACCCAAGCTAAAGCCGGCAAGGCCTTTAGGTGTGGTTCAAGCTACGGCAGAAACCTAAATATCCGTTTTTTACCCTTCGGGGGAAAAACGGTTCTATTTAGGTGTTCGTGCCTACGCTTGAACCACATTGAGACGTGTTTAACTTCTGCCGGCGTGGTGTCGGGCGTACTGTGATGATATGAATGTGAAAAGTGTATAATGGCATACAAAACGCAATATTCACAAAAATACGTTTTATTTTATAACTTGACATTATTAAATGATCATTTTTAACCGATATATCACATAAATTGACAAAATCAATATCATAATATGAAAGAAAATTAAACAAAAACATAACAATTATTCTTTATCTTATAATAATACCTAGGTAAATCAATTACTCAACAGGATGGAAATAATGATTAAGATCTATATCATTTGAGGTAGGTCTGGCAACTTGTACTTCTCTGAAATAATGATTAAAGAATGTATTCTTTGACCTCCAATTCCCGCGTTTTAAAACTTCATCTATATCCATATTTTTATTTGTCCAATTAGAGGTTGCTACAGCCGCTCTTATACTTCCTGCTGAAGCATTAATATCAGCATCTTTGAATATAGTTTTCATCCAGCCAGCGATTACTGCGCGAGAAGCTTTTCTAACAGGTCCCCTGGTCGTGATAAATAAACTATCTAGTTGTCTCGCTCCACGACGAGACCGGGATAAAGATATAGTTTGTCTAATCCAGTAAACTATATTGAATTGAGTATTAGTCGTTGATTTTATACACCACCCTGATTGCCTGTATGTGAAACTATCTGTTTTTGAGCCAAATTGTGGCCATAAGACGATTTCTTCGCCGTTATCTTGGAAATTCTCAGGATTGACGCTCAGTAGAGTTAAGCCGTGAACTCTCCTACTTGACGCTAATAGAAGTAGGATGGCCGTGTGGCGAGATACTGAGAACAAACTTTCGATGTCAACATCATAATTTTCAATGAACCTCAGAAGATGATCGACACTCCAAGTAAGAGGCTTCTTAACTGTTGGTTTCTTTGATAGAATGCCTTTGATAGTATGTGTGACAATTGGATGAGAACTAAGTGTGATCTATTTTGTGGGTTGGTAAAAGTAGAAACAACAGATTTGTGAAGTAATATAGTTTTAGGAGCTAACTTTACAACATCAAACAAGTAACAAAGAAATCGAGCAAGATCTGAAGGTTTAGGGTCGTCTACTTTAATGTCATTTTCTGAGGCCCATTTACACCACTTTTGCCATGCTGGGCGGTAAGTATTTAAAGTAGACTTTCTCCAGCCGCTTGAGAGAAGATCTATTTCGTGATCGTTCCAGTTTGATATTTCATTGGCCCAGCCCGTACTTTCCAAACCTGCAAATTTAGGTTGCTTATTCCTGCAGGTGGATGGTTTGTCTGTAGGTCCACAAGATGGCGAGGCAAGTCCGGAATCTTCCAGGGTGCTTGTACAGCTCGTCTTTTCAGTTCTGGAGCCCAGAATGCTTTGTCCCACTCCGGGGCTATCAGGAGATAGAAACCCGTCGAACGTTCTAGATGGTGCAGAACTCTCGGGATTAATGCTGGAGGGGGGAAAATCCACCCGAGCTTGTAAGACCAGATTTGGCTGAATGCGTCCACAAACTGACTGTTTTCGTCTGCAGCATTTTCGCTGACGTATGTCGAGATCACCGCGGATCGGTGTGAAGCAAATAAGTCTATTTCCGGACGACCGTTTCGCTGAAAGATCACCTTTGTTATTGTGGGTTTTAGATGCCATTCCGGAAACTGCTTCGTTCTGGAAAGGCTGTCTGCTAAGCCGTTGTAAGGTCCGGGAATGTAACGCGCTACTAGATGGCAATTCAACGTCTCGCATAGGTGTAAAACCTTCGTTGCAGTATCCAGAAGACGTTTTGATCTTGTGCCTCCTTGTTTTGTTATGTAGGCAGCGGCTGTTCGGTTGTCCGTTTGCCATACAGTCGTTGTGCACTGTAACTTCGGGCCCACGCGCTTTAACGTTTCGTAAAGGGCCCACAATTCCTTTTGGTTGCAATGCCATCTGAGTTGGTGATTTGCCCACGGTCCCCAAAACTTTTGGCTGTTTGCAATTGCACCCCAACCTGAATCTGCTGCATCGGTAGTTATAAACATCGTGGGATCGGGGTAATGAATCTTTGAGCTTGTGCTTATGTTTTTCGACCACCATTTCAGCTCTATAAGCGCTAGATCTGATATTTGACATTTCCTGTGACGATTCTTTTTCTCGAGTTTGTTTGATTCTATCTGTAGCCTTCGGCAATGGAGTCTGCCTAGAGGGACTACAAAAGATGCAAAGTTTAATTTTCCTAAAAGGATCTTTGCATCTAGCCAGCTCCATTGTTTTCTTTGAAGGAGCAACTCTGTCATTACTTTGGTTTTCTGAACTTTTGAGTCTGACAACATTTTCCGATTTGTTTGAATGTTCCATGTAATGCCTAGATATTCTAGGCACTTCGAAGGTTCCACTAGCGACTTTTTCTTGTTTACGCACCATCCTAATTCCTCTAGTTTCTGCATCACAACTAATACCTGTTCTTTTAATACCTCTGGACTTTGATGCATTAACAGGAAATCGTCCAGATAGACCACCATTCTCACCCCGACAGTTTGTCTGAACCAATGCGCTAACCAGTTTGTTACCTTCGCAAAGGCGTACGGGGCGCTTGCTAGCCCGAAGGGAAGGCATGTCATTTCGAAAACGTTGCCTCCGAAGGCAAGAGACAAGAATCTGCAATGCGTTGGTACTATCGGTACGTGATAGTAGGCTTGCGAGATATCTATTTTTGTCAAGAAATCGTCCGGAGTCAGCATTGAAGGAATATTTTGGTGATTTATCAGTCTGAATGGAGGTGCAGAGACGTAATGGTTTAACTTTTTTAAGTTGAAGATCGGCCTGTTTGTTCCATCTGATTTTTTCCTGAGGAACATTGTTGATAGGAATCCCGTTTCGTGATTGCTGTAGCGAATTGCACCGTTCTCCAGCATTGTCGATATCTCGGTTTCCATTTCTTTTGATCGATGAGTCTCGAATGAAGAACTTCGGTTTGACAGATTCACTAACGGTGGTTTGACTCGAAAGGGTATTCGATATCCTGATATGATTTTTAGTATTGTGGATGGTGCTCCGATGGAAGACCATTCTTTTAGATGGAACAACAATTGGCCTGCCTTGAAGTCAGAATTTTTTAGGACCTTTCCACTTGTTTTGTCCTCTTGGGTTTTTGTCGTGCTTGTAATTTGCCCCCTGGATTTTTTCTGCTGCTATTGTAATTGTTGGCTGATGATTGGGAAGGATAGGTCGTAGTTCTGACTGAACTTCGTTTATGGGTGTAATTTCTTTCTCTGTTATCAGCTCTCGGAAACGTCTTTGACGTTCGAGGTTGCGACTTTTTAAACGGAAAAAACTTGTGTACACCACCTTGGTCTTTTACTGCTTGAGAAAGATCAGGCTCTCTGAATAGATGGGAATCAGAAGGTGGTATACTGTGAATAATTTCGTGTAAAGCCTTGTTTTTGATTTTGCAAGTGTTACGCCTTTGCTGAATAATCTCAGCTCTGCGGCCACAAGTGTATTGTAAAAGAGCATTACAGTCGTCCCTAAATTTCGAATTCAAGAATTCTTGATTAGCTTCTTGTTTCGACTCTCGAGGTAATTTGTCCCAAAGTTCTATAAAGGTTTTCCTTTGCTGAAGGAGTCCATTTGTTATTGCCCCTAGAGTCAAGTCAAATTTCTCTAATAATGCAATAGAAGTCCAATTAGGTGAAATACCGGCAAAACTGTTATTAACTTTCAATGCTGAAAATACCGGCTGTGCTTGGAATTGTTTTTGAACATCTCCGTAGCGTATATTTTTCCATTCTTCAGTTCCTAGCCGCTGACAGTGTATCCCTTGTTGAGCTAAGATAGGATCCGCTTTAGAGAATTTTGACTCGGATTCTTTAGTGTAAGGCGCAAAGTCAATTGGGGATGGAGATTTGACCTTCTTTGTTGATTGAATTTTCTTCAAACGTTGCTCTAGCTTGGCGATCCCCTCTTTTAGTACTAATTCTTCTGTGTCTGTTTCGATCGAGACGTCACGCGATCTAGATCTACTGAAATCACTCCTCTCATTTATGACAGGGGAACGAGAAGGGGTCATCATTCCTTCTTCATTGTGCGTGCTGTCTGGTACAGACTCGAAGGATGCATTTAAGTCAGGATCTGGATCTTTTGAACTGCTAGGCATCTGTTGAAGCTTATCAATTCTCTTACTTTGTTCGTTCTGCATTTCTACAAGCTTGTCAAAAAGGGCCATTTGTTGTTGTAGCATAGCAGCCATAAGGTGTTCACTACTACCTTGATCCAGAGAACTTCGCTTAGGAGGAGGTGAATTGCCTCGTTCTGTGGATGGCATTGGGCGCTTCTCACCCGCTGACATTGCTTCTTTCGCTCCCCCCCCCTTTTTCTTGTTTCTAGGTGCTGTCGTCCGTGGTGTGCTGTGAGCAGTTTGAATCTGGTCAGATTCGTCAGACAGGATTTTGGAGGTTCTTTCTCTATTGGTAAGTTTGCCTTCATTTTTCAGATCACGGATAGTCTCCATAAATTTCGCAAAGGAAGGGGCATGAACTTTCTCGACGATGTTGTGAGGAGAGTATACTAAAGCTCTTCCTAGCGGCCACGACAGAACCATCCTCCGGATGTGTCGGTAAACTCTCTCTGATAAGTCCACACAATTGGGATAGAAAGCTCGCACTATTTCGGAAGTGGGTAGTCCGAATCTCAATTTGCTGTCTGTGCCTGGAGATATTTGAGCTCCAAACAAGTCTTCATATGAATAGTTTACTACCAGCCATTGATCCCAGTCATCTGGATAGTTATTTCGGATTGAAGCAAGAATGGCTTGGAAAGCTTCTTTTTCTTCAGCTTCCTCTGGAATGAGTTGGGCAAGTTCACCCATCCTCACGGTTGGAGAGCCCGTCATGGTCTGTAAAGATTTTTAAGACGGTTATACATCGCGTCTTGGTAGTAATCGGTCAAATGTAGCCCTTAAAATAACAGAATTCATAATTGATATGACATGTTTCGATCGTCGATATGTCACCGGATAGGGCGACCCATGGCGTCTAAAGAGACGATGAGTACGGCGCTTAAAGAAGGCGACCGAATGAGGCGACACGACATGGCGTGTCGGACAATGAGACGACCAAGCGGTGTCGATTAATAAGGCGACATGGCGCCGGCGAGCATGGAAACTGGACGTCGTCTAATGAGACGACATGACGTCGGCCAGTAACACGACAATTTGTGACGGTGCCTAATGGAGGCAACTGCGTCTCGTCGCTGGACCGTAGGCCCGAGCGGAATTAATGTCGTCGAACGAGAAGATATTTCACACTTACCCGCATAAATATTATTTTTTACACCAATGTTCACTGTACTGCGCACGTGTTGCTCGGCTGAGTTACAAAAGCGTACTGAGAAAGCAACAGCCGGGCGCTGGTGCCGGGAAATCGCTAGTACCAATACAAACGATAGATGGCGCTGAAAGCCACGGAGATTGACCTAAATTGAATGAAATTGACTGAGTTACAAAGGACGTAGTCTCAATGTGGTTCAAGCGTAGGCACGAACACCTAAATAAAAATAAACAAATCCATTAACTTCGTAATTTAGATGATCGGAAAATATTGGACACGTTTTGTTTGTTTTTCAATATCTGTAAATAATAACATCGATAATGAGTACCATATTTCAGGAGTAGGTGGTTCGTCGCTGCTATATAAAAATCGTTCATAGGCGTGACGTCACGCACGATTTCAATTGTCTATAATTTCTTAATAATTTGTTTAGTTACATGTTTTCACCTAAATAAAGATAAATATGAAGCAAGATCGCTTGTTTGTATGTATGCTTTGATCTTTAAAGCTATGCAACGGAATTTGATGATTTTTAAAACAGATAGAGTGATTCAAGAGGAAGGTTTATATGTATAATACTTGCCGAGAAAACGACTTATATCCACAGGAAAATGAGCTACAGCGCGTGCAAATTACGAGTATTATCTAAAAGTCGGACAAATAAGATTCTTTTTTTAGACATATTACAATGTCAACCTAGTGAATACATGAAACATAAAGATTTTTTCAACGAGCAAAATAAAAGCAAATAAGACGAGTTATGTGCGGTACGTAAAATGGAGATATGAGCCTAGCTCAGCGGCGCGTCGGCAATAAGCTCAAAATACGATGCCCGCGGGACATTGGCTAATTTAGAAGCTTCGCCTACTCATTATGTTTCTCATCAGAACGCCTCAGGTGGAACATGGCCTGGTTTACACTACACCCTCCTACATCTCTCGAAACTTTCTAATTAGTAACCCAAAATTTTACCCCTGTAACCTAGTAAGCGAGGACCAGGCGTACCATCCAGAGATCACATATTGTAAGTTAATTAGATGCCAATCATCAATTAATTAGAATTAATTAATCATTAATTAGTAACAATGATGATAATGGACCTATTTTATATCAGTCCTGACTGTGTTGTAGATAATTTATCAGCGATATTTCAAAACAACTCGATGTATTTATGCGCCTCAAAGGCCGTGGACGGGTGAAATCGTTTTGGGCTCGTTATTGCCGGAACGTTGGCGGTAATTTCTTCTATTGCTCTGGGCGCTCTTTTCAATAAAGAAAGATTGGCTTTTTCAGCACCACTGCGTATGGCCGTTCTCACACTGAAGCACAACGGCATCGCTAAAACAACACATGTATGAGGAATGACGTTTTTAGTATGGACCTGACAGACGCATGCGTTACACAGCATTATTTTAGTGCTGCGTTGTGCGTTATGCGTGACAACGGCCTATCATGTTTGTGAATTCGTATTAGTTATTAGGTATGTATAGAGATGTAGATGGATTGATCAAAAATAAGAAAAATATTGAAGGAACGCTCGCGGTTATTAATATGTAGATCAAAAAAGTGTACTGGTTATGGCCCCTAAAGTATACAACGGATTGCCAAAAAACATACGTGACTCTCCAGACATTTTTTCTTTTAAGCGCAAATTATTTAACTTCCTAAATGAAATGACAATCTATTCAGTGAAAGAGTTTCTAGATAAAAAATTTAATTAGAGAAGTAGGATTGGTAAATAATGAATTGATTTTGACATGTATAGCTGTAATTTTAATTGTATAATTTGTAATTTTATGATTTGTAAAATAATAATAACCTGTTTACCTTAATCTATTTGACATTAATTAATTTTATTTATTTGACATGGTATAGATTTAATCGTAATGTAATTATAATGATTAATTTTTAAGTATAAATCTGTACGCCATCAGGCAGAGCATATTGATCCTTAAATTGTATGTACCATCTATTGTAACATATGTCTCACAGAAATAAATGATTTATGATTTATTTTTTATTTTTATGTAGTTGCCAAAGAGTTTTTAATATGGATTATTTAAGCTATTCCTAAAAAAACATCAAGAACTTACCGATTTGGGGCACGTCGTAGGGTCGGGCGGAGCGCGAGGCTCTAAGCATCATTTGACTAGCAATCTCCGAAGGGGCACGGGGTCCGCGTT
Organism: Keiferia lycopersicella; assembly: GCA_029255805.1. Classification (NCBI taxonomy): domain Eukaryota; kingdom Metazoa; phylum Arthropoda; class Insecta; order Lepidoptera; family Gelechiidae; genus Keiferia; species Keiferia lycopersicella. Next base: position 7,094,186 of record JARACZ010000009.1, on the reverse strand, counting down.
TATTCCAGTTGCGGGTACGTCGGCGTTCCTTGTGTCCGGCGGCCGGCGACAGCGGCATCTGCGCTGGCACGGCAAACGCGTGCTCGGGCGTCGAGGAGTCGGGCTCGAACAGATCGTGCAGCGGCCTCGAGCGCGTCAGCTCGCGGCCGCGCCAGTCGGCGGGGTAGCGGCGCGGGGCGGTCTCGCCGGCCGAGCGCAGCGCGAGCGCCGCCAGCACGGTGGCCACCCACAAGCGCATGCTCAGCGCAGCTCGCGCCCCCCACCACACTCGCATGACCCGCTACTAAGTACACAGCCGTAAGCGCTCACCCGCCGGGCGCGTGCCCAACCACATTGCGACCCGTAGCAGAGAATTTGGTAACCTTCCCTTTTTGGTTTGGTTCACTCTCGATCGTGCTTTGTTTGACGGACCGCGGCTACTTTTATCTGTAACAATACAATTTTTTTATTAGTATCCTACTTAATATTATAAATGCGAAAGTTTGTTTGTTTGTTAGTTACTTCTTCACGCTTAAACTACAGAACCGATGTTCATGAAATTTGGCACACAGATAGAGGATAACTTGGATTAACACATAGGATAATTGTGATCCCGAAAAAATTTTCATGTGGGGTGCTGCGGGATTAAAATGATGCGGGATTAGTATGATCCATAAAATGATACAAAACTGATAATCGTTCGAGGTAAACCGAAAGAAAACTAATTCCAAAAGAAAATTACCTAATTCCAGGTAAAGTAGGTAGGTAAGAGTTTATATCTCAATTACGAAGTTTTCCGATATATTTCCCGAGAGAAGGTTCTTCCATCAAATGTTATTAAGAGTTAGGTAAATAGGTACTACATAATATATAGACAAATGTATTTCTCCGACTGTAATGTATTTTCCATTGTTCCAAAGGGGAAAGATTTTAGAGATTTTGAAAATTAAGTCTTATCTATTTTTTACCAATGTCCTAGCAATCACTCAAATTCACGCCAGGTAGGTATGTGAAAACTCCACAATAAAGTCAAAATATAGACATATTTACTATCTAGTAACTATTTGTAGAGTATTCACGTTCATAGTGTTGCTTGGAATTTCACATATATACGTATAGGAGGAGCATAAATCTTAACAATCCCGATGTTTCTCTCAAGAGAAGTCTCTGGTCGTCAATACCATGAGCGTAGTCGGGGACTTAGAAACCACCATCAACTTTTCTGAAAATGTGGAAACTTGTACAATAAAAACAAATTAGTTGTGGTCTAAGTGCTCGCCCGCATCTCCTTTCAGCGAAGACTTTTCTGGATGAAAGTTTGTCCTTAATCTAATTTGTTGCTCTGCAGAAAGAAAAATAAACTTTATTTAAGCCTATAAACAGACAACTAAGTCCGAACATTGCCGTAGGAAATATTTTTATTTATGTTCATCGAACGAGAGAGGAAGTAAGTAGGACACACATAAATAGGAACTTTTTAGTCAACCATTAAAAAAATACAATATTTAGGTCTAAGTCATTGTACAATGGAAATATTAGGTTTATTTTTTGGATCTAACGATATTTATAATCTTGATCTTTTTAAAGATATTTCAGTAGGTGAATAGGTTCGGTTGTAGACTAAAATGCCTTTGTCATGATAGTTTTCTTCATTATAACATTGGGGACGCAAATGTAATTTTTTCTCTGTGGGTAACAAAATTAATCATCACACATCAATGCTGTGACATCATTATCACGTCAGGTTATAACAGTCCACTGCTGGACATAGGCCTCCCCAGGGTACGCCACAATGAACGACATCCCCCTTAATCCGCACAAAATTAATACGACATAATTAATGTGTCGGACAAATTAATTAAGAGCACGGCACATCACGTTGACGCTACGGGAAAAAACACGACACCATGGCTTATCACCGACGGTATCGATGAATATGAATAGTATATACCTATCTATTCCTGTCTTGCATAATTTTGCGAAGCCTCGAGTAAGAAAATACATATTATGTACGAGGATTATGCCGTTCTAGCTGGTTCTGCACCAAAAATTTTGCTGTGTCGAAGTACTTATGTGTATTATTTGGCACCGTACAGCTTTGCTACGATAGCACCCACTATTTTCTTTCGTAACCATTCGTTGGTTTTATACCTCTTGAAAATATAGGGCAGGTAAATGAAAATCATAATATTGTACCATCGCCCTATTGATCCAAACCTTGCTGTTGGATTTATAAATAACAAATAGAAGTGAGTCATCATGACTTATTTGTTTTAAATTTTCTTCATGCTACGTACCTATTTCCTAGGATAAAAGCGGATCGGACATTTAATGCACGACGGAGCGCTAAAATATTGCTGCGGTCTGTCAAATTTATGCTAGAAACGACACAACCTATACTAAGTGCGATAAGTGCGCGTTCCGCCTTATTTAGGTAACCACTATATGAACGAAAATTAAGAACTTTGTAAATGCGTTTATGCTGTATCTATGTTATATCCAATTCTACCAACTCACAAAACATTTTTTGAAATCGATAGATAATTAGGTACAGATATTACCAGTTTTTCAAAAATCTGATGACAATACATGTTCATGATACTATCCAGATGTAATAAGTTATTCAAACAAATACCCAATTCTTATCTTTTAAATACAGAAGACAGTTTTGGTGGCATCACTCGCCTTAGACCCTTTTACAAGGGTCTGCATTAGCGGCGGTTATCCAAAAGACAAACACGGCCCCAGGGAAGCCGGACTGCCCCAGGATCGATTCAAGCCACTTTTTCACCCAGCCAACCATTTTCCTCGTAATCTTTTATAACTTTTTACCTTTTTAATATGATTTTACTTTTTCATTAAGTCAAAAGTTAATTCTGAATTTGTTTTTGGTAGGTAACGATCGCGCTCCTAAGTGGCAAAGAGATTTTCTTTCCTTTACTTAAGGCGTTGTTTGTTGAATTTGTTAAGCTTACATTAGTTACATTAGAATTATTAATAGAATCTTTCATTTACATTAACGAGCACATGCTCGTTAGGCGGATCGCACACTTGAAGCACGACGGAGCGCAAAAATATCGCAGCGGTCTGTCAGATCCATACTAGAAACGTCACTTCCCATACTAAAACCGCACTCGACGGACGATACTGCGATAGCGTTGCGTAGAAAGCGGTTGAGCGGTTTTAGTATGGGGATTGACATTTCTAGTATGGATCTGACAGACCGCTGCGATATTTTTACGCTCTGTCGTGCGTCAAGTGTGCGATCCGCCTAAGCACTTTTAGAATTTATCCCCTTAAGGTACATTCCTGACTTTTTCTACGAGCTTCTGACGATAGAAAATCACATACTTGAATGACGGTGGACGTTGGTAAAAAAGAGATAGTTATATTGCCATCTATTATGAATAGCGTACAGAGACAGTTGCCAACGCAAGTTTCTGCATTTTTTCCGAATCAACGTCGTCGGTTTTGGTATGGTAAATTTGAAAATTCTTCCTTTAACAGACGCATGCATTACAGAGTCGCTAAAAATGCGCAAAGTCGTGCGCTAGGATGTGGGAACCACCAGTAAAACTCCGCTTTTGCATCAGTTCTCATCATCGAAAGTAGAAGTGCGTACAGTTTGCAAAGACTATATAAAAGACAAGTCCCTACGGAATTTTGACACTTTTCAAATGAGGACAAAATAATAAAATCTGAGGTTATTTCATATTTTAAGACGGGTTTAATCCCATGCACGATTGTCTAGGTATTTCCGTATCTTTTGTCTGGAAGAATATGGAGCCTTTGTTATTTACGAGGGTCCAGACCGAGGCGGACTGGTTTACGAGTCGTAAACATATCCATTAGATTCCTCCCGCTGAGGAACGACCACTAGGAACGTAGCACCCTCAGACTGACTGTCTTAACTTCTCCTCCGAAATTGGATTAGGTTCTGAATGTAAACTCAATACAAAACCTTACGTGCAGGTTACTACCTAAAAGTATCAAGGTATCACAGCAAAACCTTAGTTCGAGGAGCGAGATACTGAACGCCAGGATTTGCTTAGATGTAATGCATATGTATAAAAATATTTACATTGAAAGATCTTTTGATAAATTTGCGTGTGTATACAAAGCCAGTAGTGTTATTATTCCATGCGATGAGATTTAAGAACTTCAATCTTTTGCCCATATATGAAGATACTAATAAAATCCATATCTTGTTTTGTCATCCAGAGCTTGTTTCGTTATTTCACACTTTTTAATTTCTATAGGTCTCCATACCTACTACCAACGAATACTAACTATAGCTACTATACTACGCTTTCACCAAATCGAACCTACATCTGTATAACTAAAAAAATCAAACCAGACCAAATACATTGAGAAGGTGAACGAATGGAAACAATCGATAGGTTTTCTGAATGAATGCGAGGTTCCTCGCGTTACTTGCTCCAGATACTTTGGATAAAGGTTGTTGAATAAAACAAAACTACGGCGGCACAAGTGTGTTTGGTTTTATACTGAAGCAGTAGGCTAAGCAAATAAAAGTCCTTACTTACATAACTTATTTAATTTTTATACAAGTAAGAATGTAAAAAACATAAAAGGTACGTAATTCGTGACTAAATCATCAATATCAAGTTGATATTTTCATGAATTAGGCATGTTTTTATGTACTGGATATCAAGAGTCAAGAGCCCTAATTTGAAATAACAGTAATTTTCAGCAATTTGCCTGCAATTGAGTACCTTGGAATTCAATCAGCATAGCAACACTAATGTACAGTATTTTAGACTTTGTGGTACGAAAATACTAGAACTATAAGGGCCGAAACCTGTGGCGTGCTATCGGCATGGCTATATTTATATTCGGGTGGCGCGGTGCGGTGGGCTGTTGACGTCATCCCGCGCGGGGCGTAGGGCTCCGCGGCGGGGGAGGGAGGGGGGAAGGCGCGCCCTCCGATACGCACTTGCGGATTTGCACCTCCATGAATGGTGGAATTGAATTATCTTTAGTCGGGCGCTGAAATTACACGGACCTGACTTGAACCTGAAACGACCTTCTGATACGAACTCCAAGACACTTTACCGCCTTTCAAGGTGCTTCAAGTAAGTCTGTCGACAGAATAAAACAATCCAGCAGCTACTTCATATTTTTGAAGTAAAATACTGGGAGGGAAATTAATAGTGTACCTACAGCATTAATATTTTTTGAATAAGAAGAATATGGAACAAGTTATTAAAACTAAATTAAGGTTTCGTATAAAATTTGTACCTACAGGTGAAACAATTTTTTTTTTTATTATTTTCCTCATGTCTAAAATTGTGGTGCGTTAAAAAGACTCGAGTCATTTAAAGTTGGATAATGACGACCATTTACGCACGTAACAATCATTATGAAAATAATGTTTATGCCATATTCACGAATGGAAAAGACGTGACGACATTACGTGTGCGTTGCGCTACAGAATTCATATTCAGTAGCTACTCAGGGAGGCCGCGAATTACACAAGTAATAATATCTATACCTACTAATTTCACGGACACATCTACATTAAGTAGGTACCTACATGTTTTTTTACGTAAGGAAGTCGCACATGGATAGGGCGAATTACCAAAGAATCAGTCACTGGCCTTATCCGTCCGTGACAGACGATTCAATCAGTGTCTGGGGCAAGAGCACAGACACTGCGTTGCCTGGGACGCAATTATGAAAAACTCAGGGTTGCCCAGGGTCTGCGCCACCCTCTTGACCTCCCTGGCTGACTCCACAGGACCACGAGTCGATACGTGGGGAGCCAGGTCGGCTGCAGGAGTCTGCCGCACGATATACCTCTGATACACTCGTTTGACGGAGACCACGTCCTGGGTTTAGATATGAAGTTGTCCTTCTCCAGAAACTCCCTCGGTAAGAAGCGCTTACGACCCCCACGGGAAGAGATGAGGTGATGCTATCCTACTCTGCCGGCAACACGCGACTAACTAAATAGCTAAAGCTACTCGCTACAGTTCGTAACATAATCATCATCTAAATCTCTGTCAATTTTTAAATCAAAATTACATAATTATCTCCTTTCAAAATCAGTTGTTATTTAATTTTCCTATAACTTGTGTATTTATATATATTTATGTATATATTTTATTTATTGTATATATATATATATATATATGTATGTATGTATGTATGCTTATAGATATATAATATATTAATTAGGTATTCATTGTAATTGTTTTGCTTCTGCAACTACTTGCAAATTCTTAAGCTGTCTCTTTAAAGGTAGAGGTTGCCTGGAAGAGATCGCTACAAGCGATAAGGCCGCCTTTGCTTACTTTTAGTTATAGTATATTGTACCGTTTTGTGTTTTAATGTTGTGATTGTTGTAAGCAATAAAGAGTTTATCTATCTATCTATCTATCATCATCTTCTTTCCCTTAATACAATTCATTTTGGGTCCTGGAACCCATACGAAAATGACAGCCAATCACCTGCAATTTGAACGAATGGTATTCGTTTTATGTATGGAATACGGTTTCTCATGGGTAGCTTTAGGGGCTAGTTTTAAGTTTTTAGTCCACCTGAGCCGCGTTTACACTAGGTTCATAAAATTGTTATTGTTAAAATTGTTAATATTTGACCATCAAAAAGCGAAATGTAAAATTTACTACTTTGAATAAATAATTTGAGTTTGAGTTTGAGTTTGAGCCACCAGCAAAAAAATACGAAATAAGGTATAGGTTATTGTCTAAAAATATTTCTATCGATAAAAATCCAAAATATTGACATTGAAACTGGATAAAAATTTTAAAGTTTCTATTTGACGTCACGTGAACGTTTCAAAAGAAGCTCATTTGTTTGGTAGACAAAATACCATAATTCGTTAATTTACGAATTCGGCAAATCATTGGTTTACACTAGAAATGTATCCAACTATCCATACTTGTTAGATGCTGACATAATCTGCGTTAAAAGTTCGTCAGGTGCTGGTACCGGTGACAGACAGAAAGGAAGGGGCGCCGGCTTGCGTGTACCGACCGTAATCGGTCCGTTCCGTGTCACCAAAATAATTCCACTCGATGTGGGTTTCAATTCAATTATACGTATCACGCAACTCACAGCTTAATTGGACCTCGGATAAGAAAGTGTCCGTACAAAAATGAAATTTGAGCAATTTCGTTTTTATTTTTGGTGAGAAAACACAGTGTTTTTCAAGTTACTGCTGACCGTTTTATTTTTTTACGATCCCTTTTTTATTCTTTCTCAGGACGAAAATAGAAAGTGTTTTATGTAGACAGCAAAAACTAAACAGTCCTAACCATTTCAATATTTGTGGCAGATAACTTTTATAAAGTTACATTTCGAGTTATTTCACATTATACACCTTACTCATAAATATTTTTTAAATAAAAGAAAACTGATTAAAAATAGTGTAGTTTCAGCGATCTAAGCATGCATATATACACGAGTACATACATAAATGCAGGCATAGGGGACAGACACTTTAAGCAACCTTGCTTTATACTATGACGTAGTGATTAGAAACTCCACCTCTTAACTTTCCGCAGCATATTTTGTATTTGTTATGCTAACGGCTTACCTGTACAGCCAAGGACGTACAGCAACTTCTTAAGCTAAGGGACTTTACAGAGCAAAGATGTCACTCGTGTCGCTCGCTACGGTGCGCGCATCTTGATATTGTTGGTCTGTGAGGGACTTTAAGATTTCTTGTGTATTACAATTTCAGGCGACACACTTACAATCCTAATCTATTACATAAGTGATATGCCTTTCAGAAACTGCCCTATAATATTTGTCGCAGGTGCCTACCTCGCAAAAGAAAAGAAGGCTTCATATGTATATATACGTATGTATGTATGTAATTTCTTACGGAATAGAGTCGTTTAATTCTGTTTTACAGCAAGTACGAGTATATACCTTACATAACGTCTGTTTAATTTCTCGTGGGGATATCTTCTTTTATAAGTATAAGGCAGGCGTTTACATTCAGACGGAGAAAGGAATCGATGCTTCCCGGGAGAGTAATGTTAAGGTTATTTTGTACGTACGTATTTTACCTACTTACTTTTACTTTACTTACTATTATAGGAATCAGCCATTTCCTTATCCTAATGGAAGGAAGCCTAGTTTAGTTTCGGAGTATGCGCGCTAAGCCAACTTGCACCTTTCGCCGACCGGCGCGATTCGCCAACACATGTAACCAGCATCCCAATTTATGTAGTGTCATGTCATGAAATCGATATTACTAGTTTTCTTATAGTGTGTCAAGCTGTCTGTCTATCTATATTATTCGTTTTAGACGTTCACAATCTTTACGTAACCTGAGTATGCTGTAGAATATGATCTACAATCAAGCAGTGCTCGTTCAAAACTTTCCTTATATCATCGCTCCAAGTAGCTATCGCTCTCGTATGTAGAGTAATAATATATAATCAGTTACACTTTCAAAAACTTATTTTACCTCCAAGGGTTAATAAACGTGAAAATTATGAATTGACAATCAGTCTATAGCTACCCTCGGAGATGCACAAGAATTATTTTACATTCGAGTTTATTAAATAAAGCTGAAAGACTCTTTGTAGAATAATCGGCTGTTTTCTCTTCGAGCCCTGAGCTTATAATTTATTTCAGTTGAATTGTTTCATGGGGAAATGAAACTGAAAGCCTTTTAATAATATGATTATTTAAGCTTCAGGTATTTGTTTTCGGCAAACTTCCCAACAACCGCAGCTCGCAAAAACAGCGCATTATTAACTTATTACCTTTGTTTCCTTTAGGAATAGAAAGCCTTTTATTGATAAAGGACCTGCTAGTGAGCATGTAGTGACATAATAAAATAAACCGAATTTAATGTCAATAACTGTTTTTCCAGGGTTAATCAGTTCACACGTTGTGTCTTTGTCTCATATTACAGAGCAAGAGGTGTTGTGATTTGATCACTGGATATGATATATGAATATGACAGCTTGTGCGAAAAATATTTGATGTCATATTTTTGATTGGTGACCAAGTATTACAAATTACTTAATGGTATCACATTACATATTCTACTTAAGTTAATAAATGACGACAATAAGAAACGCAGCGTAAGAAAAATCTGCGTGTGTGAAAGATATTTCAAAACTCTGCTTAAAATAAAGAAGTAACGCCAAAATTTTTGAATGCAAATGCTCATCCGCCAGCGGCAGATTGCCTTCATTGTGCTTGCAACCCACTTGGCTCTGAATCTTCCTTCATAATATGCAAAAATTTAAGAAAGTTGCGTATAAGGAAGTAGGTAGGTAATGTAATCTTCTTTTGCTGAATCCCTTTCCATTTTTAGCAGAAATAAGAAATCGTAGCTTTGATACTTGATTCACAAGGTTATTCGTTCACTCAAAGTTATCTTTTTGGCGTTACGCAACATCCATGACGTCAATATTGTTGCTGAAATTATAACCAAGATCCTGCTAACTCACGAGACGATCGTTAATAACCAGCTACTCTTATCTTTCGCGAGCTTTCCAGTCAAAACAAGTGCTGGGGACTATTTTCGGAGGGGAATCGATTTCGCTTACACATGTCGTTTCGTATTCAGCACCCAACATTACGCAAAATAAAGGCGCTATTGTGCAAGCGCGTATTCCCGTTAGCTCATTGATAGTCATACGCGTTGAATGCCCATTCCCAGTTGTAGCACAGGTTGTAGTGTGAATGTGGAAATAGCCCCGTAGGCCGGCGGTAGCGACGACGGAGCGTCGGCGCGGCGCGCTGGTCCGGCGACGGCGGCCTGACGGAGTCGACGCGCGCCAGACATCGCGCCGCTAACCTAATTGGCGACGACTTGTCCAAAAATGTTAATTTTATGACCATCACCATGTTCTCCCTAATTCCAGCGGTTACACCGAGGTGAGGGCTTAGCGAGGGGATTAAAAGAATATTTAATGAAAGTAAAAGCGCCTATTATGCAAATGGTGAAAAGTTTCAGATTATATTGCTGAATCTTGGGTCGGGTTCTCCGCTTTCAATATGGGGACTAAGTTTTTAAACCTTTAGTCCATTAAAGGAAAAGACATTAAGATGATGACTTAAGTTAAACTGAACTTACCTGCGGTTTGTCACTTGACTCCGTAATGCTTGTTTACGTTTCTCTACACGTAAACAAAACTATTGTTACGTCTGCAGTACTATTTAGTTTGTTTACGTTCTCTTGTGTTGATCTAGATTTTTCTGGTTCGTAGACTTTCTACGCGGTGTTTTTCTGTGATCTGTGGGCGGAGTGGGGGGGGCACGGGGCTTGGGGCATGGGGCATGGGAGGCTATGGGGTGTAGCGCCGCCACTGCTGTCGCCATAACGTCTCTGTGCGATCGTCCTCGCTGATCCTAGCTTTGTTTGTCTGACAGTCTGACAATACTACGACGCGTGTTAATGAAGCAATTTCGATGGCTGAATCACACGATGAACTGAGCGTCATAGTAGTTGACACTACATCAAAAAACAATAAGTTTGACTCACTGCCCGAGAGATATTGTATTGATGTGTTGATAACTTTGTGTTGTATGACGCGTCATTTAAAACAATATCCAGAAGCTATTCGCAATTCTTGCCTGTCCAAAACACCCTTCATTATACCAGGTTTCTCAGATTTGGTGTTATGTTTTCATTAAGTTGACTGTTTGTTTTACTTTTAGCCGACATATTTATGTTGGTATAGATGCTTGATTTGCGTTACCGCTGGGTCGTGCGTCGAGAGCAGTTTTAGTAAATGGATTGAAGTTTCTAATATGAATTTGACAGGCGCATACGTTAGCGCAGCGTTATATATTTTACGTCGGGATTTAGTTAAATCAATAACATTAAAAGTTACCGCGATAAACCCGGTGTAGAAACAAACAAGAAATATTTTCTTTCCTGCAGTGAAAATTGTGTCACTAGTAGATTAGATAGCCTTGTATTAAATCCATTCATTTTTTACTTTAATTCAAATGATTGCGTCATTTATATCTGCTTACTGCAATGAAGTTATGGTCTCATTAATCTTCTTTCGTGTGGGTTGTGGGTTCAACGAACGACCTGAACCGAGGTGTCAGAGTTATTATAGCGCATTAGACCCTTGATAAAAAATTTAAAACGGCAAATGTTCCGAAGTGCCACCGAGACCGATGTGTTATTTACAATAACATACTGAAATAGCAAGAAAAGCATAATAACCGACTGTATCGTAATTATTCAGATTTCTAAACTTTAGAGGCGTAACTCAAGTCTTCTTCTTCTTCTCGTAAATTTCTCAACGCTATAATTGTAAATATATTTTTTAAAGTAAATGGCAAGTGGCGAATTATGTGGCGTGTTTTTTATAAAATGTAATTTGCCTATTTTTGAACATTAAAACTTCATTTTTAACACGTTAGTGAAATGTGTAAATGCGGCTTTTTTATGATTACCTCGCAGTAATATTTAAGTTAATTACCCCATTGGAAAAAAGAATAGCTTTACGCCCCTACCCTGTTTATAACCTGACATTGTCAAATCAGATAATTACTTGATAGTATCAATGCTCGAAATAATCTGCAATTTTATCCCCTTTATCTGTGCCCATCAGTGGGCCTTTATGGGCTGATATAATAATAATAATAAATCTCTTGTCTATCGCAAAAGGTTGTTAGAGTAGGTATCTATCCCTTACAGGGAATTCTGGGAATGATTCTAATCAAACATAACATGCGCGGAAGCGTACGCTCTAATTAACTCATCCATCCATCTACCCTATGGTTCATCGGTTTTTTTGTCTATATAGGGTCTCATGAGACAGAGAAAACATTGTCTGACAGAAATAGCTACCTAGCTTTAAGACCGCCTACATTTGAGCTTTAAGATCGCCTCCTGTTTTCTTTTGTAATGTCCATTTCTTTTTTTGTGTGCAATAAAGTACGTTTATGTTATGTTATGTAAACGCCCGATTGAAGCTAGGTACAATTAGTTCACCGAAGAAATAAACCTTTAAAAACAATTTTTCTTTTGCACACTTAACTAAGTTAGCGTAGAGGAACCCGATAAATAAATAAATAAGATAGGTAGAAAATTCTGTTAAAATAACAGCTTAGATAGATAGCGCAGTACCGGCAACAAAGTAAACAAGTTGCACGACTCGGTGCTCCATGCGAAAAGAAGATGTATAAAAACGTTGTCAGAGGATAGCAATTTGCGGCAGAACTGAGATAGTACGTGAATCTAAAAATAATGTAAAAAAGCTTTCGTGCGCCAACCGCACCATTACGTAAAATTCTACGTGGAAATTTTTTAACGCCTTCTAATCGTTACGTCATTTTTCTCATATTATTATGTAAGTATAGCAGCTCGGTAGAAATCTACTTCTGCAATGATTTCAATTTCGAAAAGTTAAAAAGAAGAATGCTCCGGTCAGGAGATGGCTGAAAAACAGCTCAGCTGACGTCATCGTCTTTTCGGTGCCATTCCTGTCTTTTATGTGTATCTACTTATGTGTCATATTCAAACTATTTTTCGCCAACAAAATAAATGTCCTTTAAAACACCGATCCATCTTTGCGACGCGTCAATTTCAGATACTAAATTACGAACGAGTATTTTTCTACACACCTCATGCACATATCAATACTTTTCATGTCATAGACTACAATATTCAGAATATATTAATTGGCCTTATTTATACAGACGATGTAAGTTTCTTTTCAGAAAGTTCGCAACTATTTGTTTTGTTTCATATTCAAATATTAGTTCTTGTGAGTGGTTTGCTAAGCGGCTCCTTAAGATCAAACCGCAAGAAGCTCTTAAGGCTCTTCTGCAGAAATCTCTGTAGCTCGTACAGTACAGAAAATACGAAAGAACGGAAAGAGTTGAGACATTACACTTTATTAAATTGACTCTTATATAGAAGGCTACCAGAATCTACGATTCTACAGGATAAACAACTTAAACAAATTTATACGTATCCGTCACAGTTGGTGTCGTAGGGCTGTTTAGTTATCAAATATTGTAACTCGAGCCCTAATGTTTACATAAATAAACAGGAACGGTATACACATCCCACGGATATTAATATTTACTTGTCGTAGCAGGTCAACCCTCACAATCTATTTAGAAAGGTCTAGAAGGCCGGCAACCAAACCCTCTTCTACCGCAGCGCATCTAAAGGTAAATGTACCAGTCACTATGAATAAATCGTGATTCGAAATTCAAACTCGTGTTGGCTCAAGGCTGAATAGAACTAAACCCAAATTAGGTTACTTACTTTCTTTACGTTTGTTTGATTCCATAAGCCTTTTGTTTATTATACCAATCCTTTATCTACCAACATAAATTTAACGTTCTTAATTACGTTTACTTAAGTTACCTGCACGTGTTTCTAAGGCTATATTTGTCAAGTAGGCTGTAGTATGATATGTGTATAATACTTATAGACGTGTTTTGCGTTTTTCTGTGATTTTGTTATGGATACTGCTAACTCTAATTTTAAAAGTAATTTCGGATTAAGCATTACTGAAAGAATTTAATACCAATATGAATAGATTTCAATCTATGGACGGACGTACTGCCTTCCGATACGTACCTTTTTCAGTCGTGCTCTTGTCGGTGGAGCCATTTCCATTTATGTATTAATAACGGTTCATAATTCATTAAATCCTCGGACCACGATTATTTTCATACAATTGGGTACAAGAGGTTTTTATTTAGCGTACTGAATAGGAAAAAAATGGTTCAGCGAATCTTTTTGAATTGATCGAAAATTTAAAGGTAAAATGTTGTTTGATTAGTCTATTACACGTTACTCGAATTAATACCGCGCAGGTTAACTTATCTGACATAATAAGTGACCTTTTTGTTTTGTGTGGGAGTGCAAACTGATCAGCTAAAGAGGGTAGAGTTTTTTTTATGACACAATTGGGCCGTTTTCAACATGCTCTTCCACAGAACTATTCTTTTCTAGTGATGAAATTATTAGTTTTTTTCTTTTTGGCAAATGTACGTGGGACCATAGTCGGTTGCATCCATTCAGTTGTGACAATCACTATAGAAATCATAAACTATGAACCCCTTTTTATCAGCTTACCTAAAAGGAACATAAACTACCAGTGAACTGGAAACCAACGTGTGGCATCAAAGCGACGGACTTGGGGTCGTCGTACATTTCGTAATATGATTTCCGACCTATAGTTTTATGGTTTTTGGAAATGGCCTCTCCTCTTACCACTTCCAGCGAGTGTTTCAAATTTCTCTTACCCTATATCTACGTTCTATCGTAATTCATCACATGAATATGCACCTGATGACTTCTGCGACTTCGTAAAACTTACGAGACTTCCAAAGCATGAATCAGCTTATTTTCCATTTGCTCTGGTGATTGAGATTTTCTATACTGAAATCTTATTTTATTTTATTGTTTGTATATGATATTTTTATAATTTTTTTAACAAGCTAATTTTTGTTTTCTTTATCATTTGAAAGCATCAAATTGCCAAAACAACTTGTCCCGTACAGAAATAAAAACGCTTATTTCGGATTAAAAGCCCACTAGATAAAAGGCTTGTCATTATCATACACGCCCATACGTGGTCGCACCCATTTTAAATTAATATAAAAAGAAAGTTACGGTTTTCGTAATGTCAAATTGTAGGTATGTAGGTATGTAATTCATTTTCAAACCATCATAAAGAAAAAGAACCTAAAAAATAAAATCGTCGTAAATAAAGTCGCAAGTTTTCTGAAAAATTTATAAGTAGCTACAAAAATTTATAAGTGAATACTTCCTGTAAGTACTTTATTTGGTATTCAAGTGAAATAGGAACTATATCGGTAAATATGTTTTGTGAACAAACTTCTTGAAATGTCTAGAGCGCGTATACAGAAATAGGTCTTACTTTGATTTACATAAATACATGTATCACGCCTTTATCCCTTACGGGGTAGGCAGAGCGTTAACGGCCGTAAAAATTCGGTCGCTGTGGCCACGTATGACAAAATAGAGGGATGTTTGAGATAATTTGTGTATCACTATAGTAACAGGTTGTCAGCCTGTCGCCTAAAAGTTGTAATACACCTGAAACCTTCAAGTCCCTCAGTCGCCTCTTACAACACCCACGGGTAGGAAATGGGGTGATGCTATCTAAGCCGGCATCACACGGCAGCACGACTTTGATTTACCTATCGCAATATTAAATTTTATCTAGCAAAAATACCTTCTACATTGATTTCAAATAAAGTAGAGAATTCTGTAAAGTTACCATTATCGAAGCCGGCGGGCTATCTGAATTGGAGCTAGGCAGAGTTTGCCACAGTCCCGTTTCGTCACTCATAAAAAATGAGTCCAGGAGCTCCATTTTGCGATTTTGCATGCGAGACTCTGCTACCCATTTTGTTGTCCCGCGTTCTACTAAACTTATGCATTCACACATAATCAATGATTCCACACATATCCTGGAAATAAACAATTTCGAATAGTGGAAAAGGTGAAATGAGTGCTTAGATAAGTCGTTCATCATTCTCGTTCTCTGTCGGGGTCGGCTAACTAAATTCCAAGTTTTTGCACAGAGCGACTGCCATCTGACCTTTGCAACCCGAAGGCTAACCGGGACTGGGTCCTAGGTTTAGTTGAATATGGGTTTCATTTACGATGTTTTTCCTTCACCGTAAAAGTAATAGTAAATGTACGTGAGTACTTCGCGTGAGTAAGTAAAAACACATTGGTATAAGGCGGGGATTGAACTCGGGTCTCATGATTGTGAGACCGATGCCCTAACCACTTGAACACCGACGCTCTCTCGTTAGACAAGTCGTTGTTGACTTTGAAAAATTGATCTCCTGATTCGTCAGAAGAGATATTGTTTTATAAATCTTTGTCCTGGTTTTTCAAAATCTACCTAAAGTTTCTAAAGTACAATAAACAAATCATAGCCATAATACTTTAGCTCACTTTGTACTAACTGTCCGACCACTTCCTTCAATATCCGTTGCGTAAATTAAAAGATCTCTAAGCATACAATCGTTAGAGACAGTTGCAAGTGGCTTTCTTAGTGATTATCATTATGAAGTGTGATGAACCGGGATCGTGGCAAAGCGGGACCAAGTCCTGAATGGCCTGCGGAAACAAAGCGAGTCCAATTCAATAGTCAGAACACGATGCTAACTCGGATTGCATTCATTGAATGCTATTATTACTACGCTGTCTTCCTTATAATAGCAAATCGTAATAGGCAGGGTGCTGTGCTATTCGAAAATTGTGTCAAAACAGTTAAACGGCTCCTGGAGTGCCCCCATCACCTTGAAACGTAATTTATAGAAACATCAAAAAGTTAAATCCTATGTACAGATACTGAAGCTTATTTATATAATATTTTTTAATATTAAACGGGTTAATGAAGGTACTACACTAAACTCTCTACTTATACAGCATTCTGTAAATAAGCTATCATATCCTTATTTTAATTTCGACTAGCAGATATCCGATCAATTACATTTTTATCATGATACGAATGTTCAGGGCAATAGTAAGCACAGGCATGAACTTTTATGCAAATCACGGAAAGTATGACAGTCATCTGATCAGTCAGCCTGATTCAACTCATCCGAAACACGAATTCACTTATGTCATATTCATACACTTTCTGAAAATACTTATTTACTTAAAAGGTCATATAAACTCATATATTAAGGTTGTTATCGCTCTGCCTACCCCGCGAGGGATAAAGGCGTGATTTGTGTAAAGTATGACATACATCTCAGATATTAATATAAAAAATTAAAAGGTTTGCTTTCTACCTAAAAAGTCTTGATGTATCGATCTGTGAAAGTCTTGATTCTAACTTGAGAGAATTCAGTTGCTTCAATTGTTAACTCGGGAACTTTTAAACAGGTTTTTGTTTTAATTTTAGAGGCTTCGTTTTGTAAACAGTTCAACATTTAAACGGGGTACTTCATTACTGTATTTTGTTAAGAACACGTTTTAAAACAAATAAATTTTAAAATTGATACTATTAAAGATCGCTATGCTATCGTCAAAAGTGGTAAATTCATTATTCGTACTCGTACGACATTTGATTTGAGAAATATTATTTTTATCGGAACGATAGGAAAAATTGCCACAGCAATCGTTAAGATCTATTATTCTATGGAGTATCATGAGGAGAACTAGGGTTCATCGGGTCGTTGGACGACTCGGTGTCCTACACGAAAAAGAAGAACAAGCGTTTGGTGGTCCAAAGATTATGAGCAGGAGTCGCAAAGGGTAATATCTAAATAATGATTATTTTATAATAATAATTTTTGATTCAAGTTTTTAGTGGGCAAGTGGCTACCGTACAAAAAAATAAGAAGAAAACCTATACAAAAAAAGTTATTTCTAGATACATAGCTATTCTATTACTCAAAGTTTAGTTTGCCCATTTTGATTCTTCCCACGTTTCGGCCGCTGCAACTTGGGTGGCTCCTAATTTATTTAGTACCTACCCTTTAGTTTACAAATCAGTTGTTATTATACAGGCAGAGCGTTTGTTAAAGGTCAAAGTTAATTCCAATTTCAGCCGTGTCTTTATTAAATGCGGCGATATTGTTGTTGGCTTTCAACGCCACATCATGTTATTGTTTGCGAGTTTAGATGTTATCAAAGATATTATCGAAAAAAACTAATGTCAAGCGAAGTCTGACTTTATTTGTTTTGTACTGAGAAACACGACCATGCATTTCATAAATCTTTATGTGTAAGCCAATAAGCAGTTTGTGATATAACATCATTTCGAATTGCGCAGTACCAATAACATTTCACAATATCGTCATCATCTTAGTCACTAAATCATTTGCTAAAACAGTCAGCGTACTTACGTCTATATGTCATACATATTTTACGAATTTGTGAATTCTGTTGACACAGATTGCGATCGATTGCGGGTAAAAATAGACCTGTGGTTATAGATATGAAATGGACTGCAGCTATTACCATGGCAAACGTATTTTAAACCACCCCTAGTTAAATTCGACCCGTGGCATCCCCATTGGAGATTCCAACTATGACGTTGTAGTATGAAATGACGTCAATAGTGAGGTATTTCTTCCGCTTTCTAAAAGGCTTTGACATGTAAAAACTTTGCCGTGGCCCGTTTCATTAAATTGGTTTTGTATTCTTCATGTAGGTATGTGATTCATTACAAATAGTAGTATAGTTGGTACTACTAACCCAAAATACTCAAACTCTAGATACGTACAGGAAACAGGGTAAGCATGTACATATTAGGCGTCTGACAAGCCTACAGAAAATTACAAGTTAAAGTCTCCGAAATTAGAAGTCTCTGAATCTGGTTTTGCTTTGACTTCAAAAGTACAAGAACATTTGATCTGAAGATAAAGTAAACCAATCTATTAATCAGCCTTGAAGCCAAAGCGTCATACATGCATAATAGTATAGCGTCCACTGGCGGGAAGTTAGTATCAGGCAGGTGCCGCACATGACCGGTCCCCCGGGATAGAGAATATAGTAGCAGATTGCCAACTAATTAATTGCCTTACAACACGAATCACACCGGGCAATATTCCCAGCGATATCTCTTTTTTTCTATCTATGGTCTTGAGGGTATACTTTAGCTGTGGTTAGAGGGAAGTTCTATTTGTTATTAATGATTGCGATATTGTATAGTGCGGATGGATTGTGTAAAAGACGACATGAACAAAATGGGAATAAATGAGGATTTGACTGCTGATAGAGATAAATAGAAGAAGAAAACATGTTGCGCCGACCCCAAATGAATTGAGATAACGGCAGGCAGATGATGATGATTGTATAGTGCGATTTATGAAATAGAAGTATATTTTATCTTAAATTCCTCGTAACTGGGATCATAAAATTACAAACAGCACTAGATTTAATATAAACTCGCAGAATTATAATTCATCGAAATATTCATATACAGATTACGATTGAAAGTCTTATTAAATTTTGAGATGATTGAGGTCTAAAGACCTAAAACTGTAAAAAAACATGACAGCTCGGACTAGCCTTGGAAGAACAAGGCAGTGCTGAGTGCAAATCAAAGCAGCCGAGCAAAAAACTTCACTATTAAGCTCCAGCAGCCCTGAAAATTAAGTAAATAATCTAATAAAACCAAAAAAAAAATTGCAGTGCAAATCTCTGGATATATAGTCCTCTTGTGAACCAAATATCTTAAACGAATTGTTCCCAGTGTTCCCACACGACATCAAGTATTACAGTATTCCCAGTCAGCCATATCAACGGCAATATATTTGTCACGCTTCAAAGAATTTGCTAACGAAAGTCACGGCAATGAAAGATTTGATTTTCCGAATTTGGGCTCTGTTTTCGTGTCAATCGACATGAAAAGGTAAAGAAATCGCGTCACTTTATATCGCTTGGTCGGCTTTTTTGCTCCTTTGACACATCAAAGTCACAACTCAGACAAATAACAGAAAGCAGCGCGTAACTCACCGACACTGCAATAGTAGGTACACTGTATTCGAGGTCGGCAAAATAAGGCTTAAATTAAGAAGTAGAGTTTGAAGTGTGAACCGAAAGCGATGGTCTTTTCTTTAGAAGGCTTCATAGTGATTCACCCAAAAAATTTCTAGGACATAAAAAAATAAGTAGTAAAGCGCTTCATATAAAGTTGTTTGAATTTATATGAAAATCTTCAAAAACATTTTTATTTTATTTATAAAATCTTATAGTCGCCATCAATAAAATCGTTTTAAATGAATTCCGTTATAAGACAACCAATCAAGTAATATTCAGGCATTTTGATATTA
This sequence comes from Keiferia lycopersicella, assembly GCA_029255805.1. Lineage (NCBI taxonomy): Eukaryota > Metazoa > Arthropoda > Insecta > Lepidoptera > Gelechiidae > Keiferia > Keiferia lycopersicella. The sequence goes on along the minus strand of JARACZ010000009.1, from coordinate 7,074,440 downwards.
TTTTTTAAATGGATGGTGACACTACGAAGATGTCACACACAATTTAAAACTACGCAGATTCCTTTTTTGAAAGAAATGAACAATTGTACACCGCATTAATGATAGTTTGATGTTGAAGATCCTTGTTATATTTGGACCTGACGACTTAAATGACCCCACGAAATTAATTTTTGAAATACCTAATGACGTCATTACCAAGCCAATGGGAGAAAAGAATATTGTTATCTATAATGAATTTTAAAAACACGTAACCGTTACGAATTCGAAGAACTTATAATGTGTATGAGTGGCACAAATATTAAATTACAGGCGGCTTTGTAACTTAGTTCTGAGAAATCGCTCATGGAATAGTAATTTTCTTACGGGAGACATTTAAATTGGGTCCCATCATAATTATACTGCCTAGATTTGGATTCACAGATCTCTGATGTAAGGCGGCTCGCACACTTAACGCACGACGGAGCGCTAAAATACCGCAGCGGTCTGACAGACGAGCGCAGCATTAAGTGTGCGATCCGCCTAATCGATATAAAGATTGCATATAAAGATTGCATATAAAGATTCAGTCAGGGGTACTCATCTCAGCCTTTGATCGAGGACTGTGATGTGGTATACGGGTATGCGACCCCGGCTTCCCGAGCAAGCAGTTCCCTCCTGCTTAACAAATAAAAAGTCTGTTTCGGCGAGAATGGCAACCCAATGCAGATATGCACAAGGGCTTGGCGGACTTGGCGACTCAGCAAGGCAATGTGGATGGCCTAGGGCGACGGTAGAGGGCGCGGGTAGTTACTGTCGGCCAGACACTGCGTCTGACCTCTCCTTCAGTCGTAGCGGTTTTCCGTTCCACTGAATCAAGGAGGGTGAGGACTAAGTGCGTGCGCCTGCGTTTGCGCGAACGTTTGCGCACCGAAATATATCCTGCGCAACTGACCGCTTCCGAATAATGGACTCCGATGACGCAAAGTCCTGTGGCGATGGGTTGAGGTAGAGAGGTCTGGCGTGGTGCAAGCTGGGCTTTGTCTGATTCCTGCACATAGGCGGTTCTAGGGGCGTGAGTACATGCCGTGGTCGCTTTTGCATTGCAAATCGGGACGACAATGCGAATTCGGCAGCACCTGGGATGACAAAGCAGCCCTTTTAAGGGAGGCACTGCTTTCCTCGCCCAGCCGAGGAGGGGGCTGGAAAATGTGCCCTAAAAAAGTGCTCGTCCCTACCCGGAAGGTGGTAGTAACCACGGCTGCCACCGCATCACTTAACTCGTGGTCGACGAAACAGAAAAAATAAAAACAGCATGAAACCATCTATCATGACATTTGGCGCGTGGAACGTGAGAACTCTAATTGATCGAGATGGCAACTCCTGTCCTGAACGCAAAACCGCCATCGTAGCTCGAGAACTTCATCGCTATAACGTGGATGTGGCTGCGCTCAGCGAAACACACCTTGCTGATGAAGGAGAACTGGTGGAAGATGGAGGTGGTTACACTTTCTTCTGGAAGGGTACCTCTGCATCCGAGCCTCGACGTTCAGGGGTAGGATTTGCCATCAAAAATCACCTAGTAAAGCGACTTCAAGAGTGTCCTGTTCACATCTCGGACCGCGTTACCACACTGCGCCTTCACCTGGATACAGACAATTACCTTAATGTCATCAGTGTCTATGCTCCAACGTTAGACAAGTCTGATGACATTAAGGACAAATTTTACGAGGAGCTAACTCAATGCCTTGATAGCATAAATGCCAGAGAGCAGATCTTATTGCTAGGCGATTTCAATGCCAGGGTTGGACGGGACTACGAGGCTTGGCCTGGAGTTCTGGGACGACATGGAGTTGGCAACATGAACAGCAATGGTCTGTTGCTGCTCGGTCTTTGTGCTCAATACGATCTAGCGATATCGAACACTATGTTCAGACTTGCCGCTAAGCACAAGACAACGTGGATGCACCCGCGTTCCAAACACTGGCATTTGATCGACTTTGCTATTATTCGGCAACGAGACATCGGTCAAGTTCAAGTCACCCGCGTCATGCGTGGTGCTCACTGTTGGACTGACCATCGACTAATTGTCACTAAGCTACGACTCCGCCTCCGTCAACCTCGCAGATCCACAGTGAAGAAGCCTGCGTTTTTAAACGTGGATAGGCTGAAAGATCGCGAGGTTAGGGTGAAATATGCTGAAGCCTTATCTGAAAAGCCGTCGCCAATAACTGAGACCGGTGATGTCAGTGCTGCTTGGGGAGCTTTGTCATGTCATCTCATAGAAGCCGCTTCTGCTACTTTGGGTACGAAAGACCGATGTAGTGAAGACTGGTTCGATGACAATAGCGAGGCTCTTAAAGCAGCATTCGACAAACATCGACAGCTCCTGCGACAGCATAATCGAAGAGGTGGAAGTGTTGCGGTGGTCAAAGAAAGTGACCAAGAATTACGCAGGCTGTCTCGACAAATAAAAGACAAGTGGTGGCAGGACAAGGCTTGTCAAATGCAGTGGCTCGCCGATACAAACCAGCTTGGTGAGTTTTACTGTGAAGTGCGTAAGCTGATTGGTGCTTCCTACCGTGCAAAAGTACCTTTAAGGTCTTTAGACGGTATGCACCTCCTGACCAGCAAGGAGGATGTACTTAAACGTTGGGCTGAGCATTTTCACAACTTGCTCAACGTAGATCGATCAGCTGATCTGCATCATATCAGTTTAATGCCTCAACTCCCGTTAGCCACGGAGCTGGACGAGCCCCTGTCATGCGACGAGGTTGTTACTGCCATCAGACAGCAGCATAATAACCGGGCGGTTGGCATTGACCTTATACCGGGTGAACTACTTAAATATGGTGGTACGGAGTTGCACACGTCGGTATGGAAACTTTTCGTTCGAATGTGGGAGGAGGAGAGGGTCCCTGAGGACTTCAAAGTTTCTCGCATTTGTGCCCTCTACAAGAACAAGGGTGACCGTTCTGACTGTAACTCTTATCGCGGTATTTCATTGCTGTCAGTCCCTGGAAAAGTCTTTGCCAGAGTTTTACTGAACCGCCTCAAAGATTTGTCGGAAAAAATTCTGCCCGAAACCCAGTTCGGCTTCCGACCTGACCGAGGTACATGTGAAGCTATTTTCTCGGTGCGTCAACTACAAGAAAAAAGTAGAGAACAAGGTCGCCAGTTGTACCTCTGCTTTGTTGATTTAGAGAAAGCATTCGACAGTGTGCCTCGCGAAGCTCTCTGGATGGTGCTAGGAAAGTTAGGGTGCACAGAAAAGTATGTGCGACTCCTAAGACTCCTGCATGACGACATGCAGTGCTGCGTCTCTGTAGACGGTGAACAGTCTGATTTCTTCCCCGTCACCTGTGGGGTGAAACAAGGGTGTGTTCTAGCGCCCACACTGTTCGCCTTGTACTTTGCAGTTGTAGTCAAAGAAGTCCTAAATACTGTTTCCCAAGGAGTCCGCATCCGTTTCCGCACAGATGGCAGTCTTTTTAACCTGGCTAGACTTAAGGCGCGCACTAAAGCCTCGTATGCATTGATTACTGAGATCATGTATGCTGATGACTTGTGCTTTCTTGCAGAATCCCCAGACGGCCTGCAACAGCTAATGTCCGTTTTTCACCAAGCATGCTGTAAATTCGGCCTGAAGATCAGTGTCAAAAAGACGTAAGTGATGTCCTTAGACTCGCATGGTCGCGAGACACTGGCGATTATGCTTGGTGAGGATATGCTGAAACAGGTTGATAAGTTTCGTTATCTGGGGAACACTATAACATCTAAGTGTAACCTTGATGCTGAGATCAACAGCAGAATCAGTGCTGCAGCTGCAGCATTTGGGAAGTTGTGTTCCAAGGTTTTCTGCTCGCACGACCTAAAGCTAGCCACAAAAATCTCTGTATATATGGCGATTGTGCTGCCAAACCTTCTATACTCCTCCGAGACTTGGTGTGTGTATCGTCACCACATACGCACTCTGGATCGCTTCTACCTAAAATGCCTTCGCACCATCATGAAGATCAGATGGTCCGACCGAGTGCGCAATACCGAAGTTCTGAGACGAGCCAATGTTGGTGGCATTGAGGCCTATCTAATGCGTCGCCAGCTACGGTGGTGCGGTCATGTATCCCGGATGTCGGAGGAGAGAGTGGCGAAGCGCATCTTTTATTCTGAGCTAGAGGAGGGCAAGCGAAAGCATGGCGGACAACTCCTCAGATATAAAGATGTTCAGAAACGACACATGAAAAGATGCAACATTGAGCCCACTCAATGGGAGGGTCTGGCAGCACAGCGTCCCGAATGGCGCGGGATGGTTAAGAGGCAAGTCCGCGAGTTTGAGGAACAGCGTAAAGCAGACCTCGACGCTAAGCGCGATGAGCTGAAGGCCCGTCCATCCATCGCCATTAACTATAATTATGTAAATGGCAAACTCACGTGTCCACTCTGTGCACGGGAGTTTACTGCCAAAATTGGCTACAATAGCCATCTCCGGGCGCATCAGCGCCGATCTGATTAGGAGTCAAAGTGGTCGCCATGGCCGAAATCGGTCGGAGAGATCATCATCATCATAAAGATTGCACTATTAAATTGGTTCTTTCATGATGATATTAAATCAAAAGCCGATTCAATATTAAAATTGATATTATGATTGCGTGAGTTATCATGACAGATTTGAATGTCACGCCATATTCAATGTCATATTTGTAATAGATTTGATTCAAACGACTAATTATCTAGTTAGTAACAAGTTAGTCAAGTGTTCTACACTTGCTCAATTATTTAAGGTTGCCAAAAATTACGATTATATAATATAATATCTATAGTTACATATGCATAAAATTATATAATAAGTAACTGTAGTATAATGATATTGACCCACTGCGGTAGCAAAATGTAAAACGATTATTCAAGTTTGCAAAAGAAAGCTAGTAAAAATGTTATCTTTCTTATAATATTTTCTAGAGCAGATAGAGAAGTTTCAAGGTGCTAGTAGTGTGGCGGGGTGGGTATTTTCCCTAACGAGTGTTTAGTTGCAGCCATGTCAACAGAATGACCTGCTTTTTGCAGAGGTCACGAGTATGACTGAGCTTTGCGCTTGATAGGATGAGTTTTTGTTAAAAACATAGTACAATAAAAAAGTTAAATATAAACATGGTTTAAGTCTATGGCGAGGAACACACTTTACGCACGATGGAGCGCAAAAATATCGCAGCGGTCTGTCAGATCCATACAAGATAATAATATGTCAATCCCCACACTAAATCCGCTCAACTGCTGTAAACGCAGCGCTATCGCAGTGTCATCCGTCGAGTGCGGTTTTAGTAGGGGGAGTGACGTTTCTGGTATGGATCTGACAGACCTCTGCGATATTTTACGTTCTGTCGTGCGTCAAGTGTATTCCTCGCCTAATTGGTTTGGCATTGTCAGATTGCATGGAAATATAGTTGAAACTCTGTCAAATTTCCCGATATAAATATAGATAAAAATGATAGTCTGACTGCCAATGAACTCACTTATCAAAACATACCAAAATATTTTGAATATCGCTTGTGCAAGCCTAAGCAAAACCTCATTAAAATTTGTGATGTTTTCACGTATATGTTCCTACCATCACATTCAATGTTAGCAATTTGAGTCGAAAAAACGGTGGAATCAATTGACACAAAATTCTAAAAAATATTGCATAGCTGATGTAAAGCGATAGGTACCTACTGATACAAAATGAATATTGTTCATTTTCAAATTATAATTGGAAAAGGCCTTATTCATCATCAAAAAGTTGACAAACAACAAAATCAGATTAAGTTGACAAACGAATATACACAGGCTTGTTTAACTAGTGATATATTCAGCCCCAGCGTCTTTAGTAGTCTGTCGATAGGCGGACAGAATGACATCCCTCTTTGAAAACCGCCGCGACTACAAACAAAATTATATTCCATCTATGGACGAAACGAAATGTTTTGTACGCTACACAATTGCGCGTTTTTGCAGGGATCTTACAGATATGGAATTTCGGTTACGGATGCGGATACGGATATTAGAAAACTATAATTCCGGATTCGGATACCGTAATGTTTACACTGGAATAAACCAAATAATGAACAAGTATTGTGGCACTAGTGTGCCACCACAAACAAGTTAAAGACGATCTTGATGACTTTAAATATTTTATTACGGGAAAAGAAACCCTTATAGGGTTCTCTCTAACTTCCGTAAATCCGCTGTATATTCATATGTGCACTTTGTTACATACCTAGCACTACATTAAAATCATTAATTACTAACTAATCTCATACAGATCACTGGATTCTTATGTTTCTTTTGATCCTCGTTGTTCGCTGATTTTATGGCGACTGGGTCAAAAAGTCAGAAAAATGTGTGACGACATTCCGGTTTCCAATTTGAAATGATTCGTGAAAGGACAGGTGGTTTATGAAGGATGTGGACGCAGAGGTTCTACTCTGCTACAGTATGTTAGTAAAATAACCAATCATAACGGGGCGAGCAAGGCACCGAGGCAGCGAGGCAATTTCGGTTTCGGTTACGGAGCTCCATAACATCCCTGGTTTTTTGTGTGGCATCCCTTCGTAGCTTTCTATTCCTAGTCCGACACGTCAATATTCATAGTTTTTTTTTCTAAAGCGCTAAACACCCTTAAATATTACTAGACTATTCGTTATGATTATAATTGAGCCAATGAAGACTCATTGATTATGATGTAGATAATATAATAGAAGTTTACTTAAAATACAAAACATTTTAATGAGTGCCAAAACTTTCTTTCCAGCAGATTGCCTTCTGTTTGACGTTTAAAAAATAAATGAGCGAAGTTTTTGCATGAATATATTTCAATGTTAAATACTTGCGGTATTTACAAAGGATGAACAAAAAAGTCACGGCAAATAAGTTTTCAATGAGTTTGTCATCCAAAAATCACGCGTTGATCTTAGTTGCAGGTTTGGTCTTTGTACGGATAAATTTTCAACGAAAAGCATTTACGAATTTGGCGATGATTAAGGCTTAAGAATATAATTAAAAAAAAAAACAGAGCAGATTTATTCTTAGTTAAGGACACACCTTTTATTACTAAAGGGCTCGGCTTCGACGTCACCCTTTACTTGTTAGGAAGCGTAGGCACCTATCTAATATTCGTTATGTCAAACACTAAGCTATCTATCTTGTTAGTAAGCATTTTGACTATGATGATATCAAAAGTATTTTTTGTATTTTTTTATGTCATTCATATGATAAAATAGTTCATAAAGAACATTGCTGAAGGAAAGGTCGAAGGGAAAAGAGGAAGGGGAAGACCAAGGCGCACATTCTTCACACAAATTAAAGAAAAGGCTCGAGTAGTGTCGTACCAAGAGATGAAAACACTATCAGGAAGGAGAGAAGAGTGGAAATTGCTCCACCGACAAGAGCTCAGCTCTTAAATTTGATGATGATGATGATGATAAAACAGCTAACTTCCAAAACTACGAATTACGTACGAATAACAAAATATTTTTACATTTTCTGGCGGTAAAAATATTCGTTTTACTGTCGTTTGGTGTGATGGATGATAAAAAGAAATTTTTGGCATAAAGTCTGAGGAAGATAACATACACCTTCAGATTGTTTTGTCCCCGAGCAACGGATTATTTTAAAATGACATCAAAAATAAAAGAAACAAGAATAGTGAAAAATAAAAATCTTACTGCAGTAATTTCAAAGTTATATTTTGCGTTTAAAATCTGCTATTTTGGCATTAATGACGTCTTAATAAGACTGTATCAACTATGCGTTGCTGAGACGAATCTAATGGTAATGACGCTTCCGGTAGGGCTATAGCCCATGAAAAAGATTAATCGTTACATACATACTCTTGAAACCCTCCTTCGGTTTGGAGGCAATTGGGCAAAAAGAATACCAATTTATTGTGCTACGGCTCGAATTATTACGAAATTGTTCCAGTTGTTTGCTCAAGCCATGACCGGTTTGATAAACTACCAAGACTAATGCTTTGAAATTTTCATTTCCTTCATCTTCCGGAAGAATAATTTAACAAGTAAATCCTATGATTGTCAATTCAATTAATTTTTTTAGGATGTGGCTTCTGTCTACAGGGACAATTCTGCCAGATAAGAAACGACTAAGACCATAAGTTCAAGTAGGCAGCAAAGGTAACGTGGTATGACATAACAAAGTTCTACGTCATACCGTAGGTAGTCGTGCTGCAATGAAGTAAATGCAAATTTCCATTACACTTGTATCGCCAGAAACAATATCGAATGTAAGTAGAAATTCTATCGCACGCCAACATCAGTGTATTACCGAAATTGATCGATCATAAAGTTGTACGAACAACGTGGTGAACCATGTATGTACTATTGTTTCAAATTATTTGTTTGATTCAGTAGCTTGTATCTAGCTTACTATATTTTATTAGATTTGCAAGTCTAATTGTATCAAAAACTGTATTTTTGTCAGCAATAACATTTCGTTTAAAATCACATAACCTTCGTCTATGCCCTTTTCAGATTTTTTTGGTTCTATTTTTATTTGATCGTTGAAAACCTGAATAAAGTTTGTAAAAGAACAAAACTGTACCGACCGGGGGTGAATAGTCCGAATGGGAAACCAATTCTCCCAAATAGTCCGTGTATTTTTAGAAGTAAACCGGTCGCGGTCTCTAGTTCCGAATCGCTTACATTTTTCTTTTAGCTTTGTTTTACTGTGTCCAGCATTACGGGAACCATATTTCATTTATTTCATCTTCATTTTGTTGCACAACACAGGCAGCCACCCTATCTCTACAAAAAGTTAAAAAGAGGTTAAACATGTAGGGGAGGCCGGACTTACTACTGTCCTACTTGGCTAGTGCGTTTTATGTTATTATTATCCACTTCTCTTGCACCTGGTAAATAATTTCTAAAGGAGAAGTGCACTTTAGTGCATTTGCTCTGTTGGTCGCGCCAGCAAAACAAGATGAGAAAGATGAATTAGGAAAGTAAATAAAATAATAATAACAATGCCATCACTTAAAGTGTTTTATAGAAACTTCATGCATAAGTTCCGCAGCAATTTGCAAGGAACAATCGTAAGTATATCTTAGTACAGGTCGTAAGATATATGCTACGTAAACTAATTTTATCGAGTTACCTAAAAATAAATATATATTTTTTTATCTACACTACTTTTATAATGCACTTATTACAAATTCGAACGCAGTTATAAAATAATATGCATTAAAAGCATTTCGCCCATAAAACTTTCCTTCTCAAAACCTTCATCATGATCTTATTATACTTTTAGTTTTGGATAAATGAAACGAACTATTATTTTTTCCTGTGCCAGCCTGCAATAAGCAAAAAAATGTCGTACCTTGAAATTTAGTACTAACTAAAGACGAGGCTTCTCACATTCTAATACCCTAAATTATATGATAGTTGCATAAACTACTATTTTGGTACCCAATGCAATTAAAGGCTTGTGGTCGTTCGCCGCTCGCCTGGCTGCCCCTGGTGCAGGGTGCCGCTCGCTCGCAGTCACGCTGCTCGTTCTCCATTCATTGTGCGCTGAATGAAGCACTAACGAACTTTATTCATGTCTGTCACGTGCGTGATGACATTTAACACTTGAGCACTAGTTTTCAACTGGAATTCAGATTTAAACTAGATTGTTGCGCACTTTGCATGAGTAATGTCAACTCCGAATTAGCTTTGAGAGTTTCCTAGCTACGCGCTACGGATTAAATTTAATGCTTCTTGAAGTCGACAAACAACACGACTCGGGGGACAGAGTTTCAGCATCCTAAATCGTTGAACAATAAATATTGCAGTCTTATCTTAGTAACTAGAATTAAAAAACTTAGCAAAATAAATAAATATTTCCTTGGAACGATATCATAAAGTGATAGACTCCTGATAGTAGCTAGACTTCAGGGCCCTAAGTCTGCTAAATGAAAATCGTTTCAGTTGGATGTCGGTTGGGTCTTAGTTGGATGATTTCGGGCATTTCGTAGTCTGCTAACAGTTTAAAGTATAGAAAAATCACAATGGCAATTGAATGACAGTTGAGTTCGATGGCGTTACAATGACAAAAAATAGCAGACTTGGGCCCCGGGTAAAATACCGGAAAATTGAATCCCAACCAGAACGGTATTCGAAATCACGACCTACAAGTTATGGACCTTCTAGACTGTGAAGTGCAATGCGATATTAGATTGTTGGAATGCGATATTAGATTACGCAAACGACTCCAGGTCCAATCCAGAATACCTCGCCTACCTTGCCACAACTAGTCAGTTAAACATTGAATGCTCTTTCAGACAATTGCTTTTATGGAGAATTAGCCGGGGCCATTAATTAAAAACCATTTAAAGTGGATTGCTCCTATTATACCAACATCACCTTGCAGTTCAACGAATCAAAGTTTCTTGTTAAATGGTAGCTAGCCGTTTCCTTCATCAATATATCTCATCAGGTTAAAATTTTCTGGAGAGTCGACACACATTACTGTTATGTTAATGTTATACTTGCAATCACAAAGGTCTTTAAAATTGCAATTCTTCATCATAGGACGTTCACTGTTGAACATAGGCCTCCCCTAAAGATTGTCCGATAAGAAACGGCCTGCATCCAGCATTTCTCCGCGGATTTGACCAGATCGTTTGTCCATCTCACAGGGGGCCATCCTACGCTGCGCTTGCCGGTACGTGGTCTCTACTCGAAAACTCTCTTGCTCCACCGGTTATCAGTCTTCAGCTTACTGACTCATAGCTATGTTGATTCGTCTACGGACCAACGAAAGCATCGCTGAGTGACTCTGAGCCTATTTAAGAGGCCGACAGTTGGAGACCACGTCTCGCCACTATAGGTCATCATTGGAAATAAACGCTGTAAAAACATTTTTGTCTTGGGACACTGAGGAATTTTGGAATTAGATAGATATTCTGGACAGATATCCTGGACAATTCACACAGCGCCATCTAGCCCCAAACTAAGCAAAGCTTGTACTATGGGAACTAGTTAGCTGATACTAATTATTTCGAATTCTTAATTATAAAGTAAGAATGTTATAGTGTCGTACATTTTAAGGTAAACTTTATTAACCCTAAGATATAAAAAGTCAGATAATTTGTTGTTAAATACCGAACGTGTTTAATTTACAAAGAGACAAAAACCGCCAGATAAGGTGATATTGCGCCTTTAATGCTTATTCTAGCTCTACGCTGTAATCATAGTTAATTACAATTAATTGTCATTTGAAGCTATAATAAAAGTAATATGATCTTGGTTTGAGTTTTTTTAGTTTTGTTTTAAAGAAACAAAGCTTTTCAAAAAGCAGTTTTGTTTTAAAACGTTTCATTTTAAGACAATTTTGATGAATTCGCAATCTAAAAATATAGTGCTGCAGGTCAGTCTTTGGCTGTAGTCAAGTTTTTGTACTCGGCATAGCTTTTTTGTTATAGGGGGGGGGCCCTATAACTAAGGTTTAAAATTGGTGCAACTTCATGTGCTTATCACAGTATCGTTTCAACGCGATACGTGCGGGAACCGATGTTCAAAGTCATGTTGTCTAGACACTGTTAGTGATTCGTCGCATATAAGCCTTTTTGCGTGTCGCGCTGTCGGCAGCGTCTTTACCTGGCTCCACTTCCCAATATTTCCTAAAAAATGTCCCGTGGTATTATGCATTGACCTTAGACCTTTACATCATTGGACAGGGATATACGCCGTAAGGAGTTCTTGTTCAAATTACTTACTTAATGAACGAGATTCCATTTTCTCAAAGGTTGATGCTTAAATACATAAACTTTGTTTCTGTTTCTCTGAAGTTCTAAAGAGATCTCCGTGAAAGTGGATTAGAAGAGGTTTTTCGGACTTGGGACCTCGTTTGACGTCACACAAATATTTGCCCTAGATGATAGATACGATAAGTGTCTACCGTGTCAAGATAAAAACCTCATCTTTAAATAGTATTAGGTATTGGATTATTGTATAAATAATATGAATGTAAGAATAACAACAATTGATTTCTTTGACATGTTATTATTGTTCAGTGAACAATATAACACGCCTAGTGCGAGACATACACCTGTGTTAGAATAATAATATCAGGCATCAGTTGGCACAGTAAGATTTGCTTGTGAATCGTGATATATATTTTTTCGTGAAAGGATCCTTGCGCGTTATGCAATTTGATATATTGCTATTGTAGGTATATGCTTAAATTCCCGATAGAGGAGAAAAAAATTTCGTCACTCACGTACAACATACTTGAGAGTAGATGAGAAAAAAAATGTTTAGGTAAAAATGTAAAAGTAACATTTCTACCAATATATTTTAAGTGTATCAAAGAGGCGAAACTTGCGTATGATTTTGTCGCGGTATTTCCACTGGGTGTTTCGGATTGTTGAAATATGACGTCAAAGATTATCCACGTATGTTGTTCTATCTAAGAAATCCTTGAATTACCGTGACTGAACTTTACGCAAGTGAGTTTTGACACATGTTTGAGGTGCCAAACCAAAAAACGTTTCATAATTTTATGATGCCTTAAAAGTAAAGTAGTTAGAATGTAAATAAATGCTCCATTTAGCACAATACTGAACGGTTTGAAAAAACATATGACTAAGCTAAAAACATTGTACCTATTGTCACAGCCTTGCTTTCCGGCAAAGTAATTAAAAGATTAATTAATAAGCAAAACTTACGTGTAAGTCGATACGTCGAAGCGTCTTGGCGGTGGTTTGGTAGCACTGTCGGCGAGCGGTCGGGCGCGAACTCGCGTCGCTAGGTTCGTCGTGTTTCGCCGGCGTCGGTGGTTCGCGGGTGGCGTTCGGGGTGCGCCGGCGATGAGCGGGTGGCGCGGCGGCAGCGGCGACTGTGCCGCGCGGACCGCCGTGCGCCACCCGGACCGCGCCGCCGCCGCCGCCCGCCCGCGCAGCGCCGCCCACGGCCGCTACACTCGTCACGGCTCTTGCCCTACAATCTTTACATCGCACACCATCAAACCATATAATACAAATTTCGCAAATAAAGTATTCTGTATTATTTACCTACGAGACGGTAAGTAGGTAAACGAAATATAGGTACCTAGAATTAAAAATAACTTCTCCTGTCGCGTACAATACCTACTTCACGTAGTTTACGTTTAACATTTCGTTCTTTGGTTTTCAGTTACAAAACAATTTATATTTTTATGGACTTCAAAAAAAAAGGTAATCACTTCAGGATGGCTATATATTTTTGCACTCTTATATCTATTCGTTGGTCTCTAAGAACAAATCAAAAACTACGTCGGAAGACGTAGTGTTGGACGGCCATCCACAAGGAGGACAGATGATCTGGTGAAGATCGCTGGACGCCGTTCACTTTGGAAATCATTGGGGGAGGCCTATGTTTAGCAGTGGACGTCTTCCGGCTGAAATGATGATGATGATGATGTATTTTCAAATAATGGTCGTATACACACATACACTACTAAGTGATTCTCCGCTTTAAAGACGGGGAATTTTTTGCTAAATTACGGCTTGTTCCAATTAAGTCAATATTTATTTTCAGTGTAATTGATCCCATTGGCAAAGCAAAATGTCATTCTTTACTTGATAGGTATTGCCTTATTCCACGGAAAAAGGATGAGTAACATCTATGAGTGAACGAATGAGTGAGTCATGGGTATGGGGTTGGTGGTGATGGCACTGAGTTAAACTCCCTAGTCGGAATGATTGTAAGAAGTAGTTTTTATTACACGTATGCCCAACAATAAAAGAAGTGTATCATTCGGCGGATCCCACACTTGACGCATGACGGAGCGCAAAAATGTCACAGCGGTCTGTCAGATCCATACTAGAAACGTCACTGCGACGACACTGCGATAGCGCTGCATCGACAGCGGTTGAGCGGTTTTAGTATGGAGATTGACATTTCTAGTATGGATCTGACAGACCGCTGCGATATTTTAGCGCTCCGTCGTTTGTCAAGTGTGCGATTCACCGAGTACGCGATGTGTAAATTGTTTTATATTTTTGCAGTATGAGCACGTGTTAAGTTTTTTGAAACCTTTTGGTATAGATACCTATATTTTATATTTGTTTAATTTTAATATTTTTATACTAATTATTTTTATAGGCGAATCTGATATTGCCTCGAGAGTGTCCGGTGCTCTAGTAAATTTTGGTTTGTATGGAAATACTAGTATGGTACCACACAATGACATCGCATTTTCGATCCGGGGATCCAGCTTGCGCGTTGCATTCGGAGGTACGTCTGAAAAAAAGGTCGGTTTTCTTTCTTGACATGAACACTACATTTCTTTTTTCTTTCTTAACATGAACTCGTTTTTATTTTATTTTATTTTATTTACCACCTAACGTTACATTCTGTTTAATTAGCTTGGCCAGCCCCGAGGCAGTGCGTTAGGGGCTAGTTTTAAGTTTTTAGTCCACCTGAGCCGCGAGCCGCGTTTACACAAGGTTGTAAGAAGTAGAAAAATGTACTCATCCTACAAGTTTCTCTTTTTAACAACGACTAATACTTGAACATCAAAAGGATAAATGTAAAATTTACTGCTTTGAATAAATTATTCGAATTTGAGTTTGAGGTTCGGCAAGGGATCTTGACAGAGCAGGGCGGAGAGAATGCGAGCCTCCGTAACCACATCCGAATTCGGTCTCTCCAAATAACGAAAGTCCATTAAAGGAGTAATCTGGAGCCAATATATGGTTCACCAATCACCATACTTCTTCGTACTAAGAGGTGCCTAAGCAGACTGGGTAAACAGTTAACGTTAAAACCAGGTCTGGTGCGTTTAAAACTTTTTAATTATGTGTGTGTGTGGTTGGGTAAGTTCTGCTCGTGTGAAAGTCATCGAAACAAAGTTGCGTTAAACTTTTTGTCTGAAGGTAGATTATTTACCAGTCTTAGAAAGTTACTTGATCAGCGATACTTCTAAGCAATATATGGAAGTAGTAAAGTCATCAAATCTTCAGAATTCTTGATATAAGTTGTACCTACCAATAGCAAAAATTCTGTCCCCATTTTATTTTATTTCTATATCCAATTACAGAATAACGAGATGGCTATAGAAACAACGTTAAACCATGCAGGTAGTCGGTTCCATTGATAGACCGGCTAAATACTTACGCTATCGATGTGAAAGGACAATCAAAGTTACTTGAACTTTTAGTTTAGTTGTATTTTGAATAGAATCAACGGAATCAAAGAAATTTTTAAATTTTCAGGCCATGTACCTCAACATGTATTATAAGTATACTTCTATGCTATATCATATCCTTCTTCTATGTCTCAAATAGTATCGATTATGAAAAATATGCAAGGAAATTATTCGACGTACTTACCTATTACCCAAAATTTTATTTATAATTGGTCTTGCCCCCACGATTTGAGCTCGGTTTTGCGGGTATTAAAATTTGGTAGAAAAATAAATTCCTTTTCTTAGGAAATTAATTTACCAAATCGCATTAACAGAAAGATACTTGTTATCTCTGGGGGACTGTGGGTAGGATGAGCCGAGCTTAGCAATTTTTTTTAATTCAAAAGGATTTTTAGCAACTTTCTATTTACTTTTTTTTTGCTCCAGTTTTCTTTTGATAGTATCTATCTAAACTGCTTAGATGAATCCACTTTTAAAAAGTCGTGTTATTTTTTCAGTTGCTCAACGATGTGAAGGAACTTAGGAACGTGGATGAGATCCGTCTCGTAGTAACTCGTAGTAAAGCGTTGATTATACATTTACACTACCCTAACTCCTGATTCGATATACATTGCTGTTTATCTTGCGTTTGTTGTAACGTTTACCTTAATACCAACAAGCAATGTATACCGAATCGGTAGTTAGGGTACGCTAGGTGTAATCGTGGTTTAAGCTCTCTGGGAATACGACACGGACTCGGTTTATTGGCGTGTCACGTCACGTTACGTTTTTCCAGCAGTATGGAGCTATGGACTGTACCATATTGCAAATGCTACCTACTCGTGAACTTTGACATTACGTTTTGACAGTGATTTTGTCTTCCATCCGCAAAGTTAGTACTTTGATAAAATGTTCATTTATACAAACTGATGATGCGTGGCATATATAAGGTGAAAAAAGGTAATTTTGTTTTCGGTCCAAATATATTTAGATTGTTCTCTTCATAAATCTGAAAAACTTTCCTAAATTTTGGAATTTAAAAAATATGAAAAAGAAAGTATTTATCACACAAAACTATCAAAAAATGTGCAAGTTTCGATACAAACGACGACCAAATAAAAATAAAAAGCTGCAAAAAGGAACTGTATTTTATTTTATTTTCATTTTTCTAGTCGCTGAATAGATGGCGCTGTACTTAGAACGTTAGCGTACAGACGTTACCGTCAAGAACGGAACGTAACATATTTTTAGATTTTTTTTGCTTAGATGTATGTGATCATAAACAAAACGTAACATAACATTTCTTATTGATTTTTACATGTGCTATGTTTTTTTAGTCTTTTGGCTTTGGAATGTAGTAACATAGTCAGTTCAAGGCTATCTACAGAGTTGTTGGAATACTATTTATTTTATTCTCAAAAAGAAAGAAAGCCAGTAAAAACTTGAATGGCTTAATGGCAACACAACAACCAACTTTGTTTTATAGAAACTTTTCAAATGGAATCCTAAAAGGTTTGCGTGAATAGAAACACAACAAACCCAACGAACCAACAACTGATCCCTAAAATTTTCCTCCGGACTGGAAAATTGCAAATTCGTCGGAAACAAAGTGTGACGTCACTATGCCCAATTACGGCTTCCACTCGTTAGGTACTCAGTGACCTATACGCTCATTAGATAGGAAATTGTGTTCAAAGTTCTATAGGTAAAAACTGATGCAAACACGTAAGTTTTTTCAGGTTTATATGAACAATGAACTTTTAACTTAGAAGTGGAGGTTTACGGATACCTGCAATAGTCAACTACAAACGTAACAATCGTAGATTTATAGTCTCTGTTTTTCTATCTGTACGACTCACGTAATGTTCCTAATAATTTATCTAATTATATACTTTTTTGCAAATAAATAACACCTCTTCTTTGATTCATGTTTGTTTTGTGCTTATGATCAAGAGTATCAAAAAGAAAAAATTATGACACGTGACATCATGACACAATAGCTAAGTGAAATTCAATTATGTATGAATAGGGAAATATTTCTGAATAAAATTTTCGTTTGTGTTGTTGAAAAATTTTTGGGGTATAAGTAGTAGCCTATCAATATGTCTATAGTTTTGCGAGGATATAGGTATAAGTTGCGCAAAGATAGTGAACCAAAACCACCACCAAAACCGAAACCAATAGTAAAAAAGCCTGAAAGAACCAACTGTTCATGTCTTATTCAGAAGCTGGAGAAGGAACTCAAACAAGAAGAAGCTGGAAAAGATTTTAAATATTTTAAACATTTGCACAAAGAAAACGACCGCAACAAGAAACTTTAATTACACGACAAGAAACCGTCTCTTGGATACCGTCTCATTGGAAATAAACATTCGCATGAGTCTGATGAAATTATCACTAGTTACTGATATTAATGGTATCGGTCCCCGGCCTTCTTAGAGACCGTGTTGGAGTAATTGGTCTAGATAACCCCCTCCAGTCAGCGCCCCTTGTGAGTGACGGACCTTTCTCTCGTGGCGCGGAGCGGTCGGCGCGCGCGCGGGCGCGGGCAGTGACACAGTGACCGTTTCGGCAGCGCAAGCCGCAAGGCCACCGGCTAACTCACCATGCGCCGCAGCAGCGCCGGCCTCTTAGCGGCCGTCTGCCTCTTAGGCCTCGTCACCGCACAGAGCACCCACAGAGTCAAACGCAACCTCACATTCGCTGAGAACCTCTACGTACAAATGTCCAATGCATGTAAGTAAGTTAAGACCCTCTATTGGGAACTCTTTTCCTTCACAATTTAATAATTATGTACTTGTGATTATTTCTTTTCTTTCCAGGTAGAGCCATGGCAGATCTAAGCGGTTTAACTGTGAGCGATCAAGATGAGCTGGGCCAGACTATGAGGATTGTACAACTATCTGGAAATATGGTGAAATCCTTTCCGATAAATGAAACTTTCAGCGCACTCATGCAACCAGCAGCATTTGATATAACCAAAGAAACTAAAATTATAATTCATGGATTTAGAGACAGCTCGCAGTCTGCAGTGCCACTGCAGCTAGCACAAGCTTACAACCAAAAGAACATGTTTAATGTTTTGTTAGTGGACGCTGAAACCATGTTAGGTAAATCGTACATTGCATCTGTGCGTAACGCTCGTCTAATAGGCAAGAGGCTTGCAAATCTCCTCGCAAATCTGGAAAATTATGGTGCCAACGCAGAAGACTTCCACCTATTGGGCATAAGTCTGGGAGCTCACATAGCCGGCTGGACAGGCAAGTACTTCCAGCAGTACAGAGGGCAGAGGCTCGGGCGCATCACGGGCTTAGATCCCGCTGGGCCTTGCTTCACGTACGCATACAGTGAGCAGAGATTGGACAAGACTGATGCCATTTACGTGGACGTGATCCATTCAAATAGATTAGTGCAAGGTGTGATCGAACCTGTTGGCCATTCTGATTTTTATCTAAACGGAGGCGGGCCGATGCAGCCAGGCTGCATAATGCCTTCGTGCAGTCATTTGCGTGCAGCTGAAGTGTTTACTGAAAGTGTAAATAATCCAAAGTCATTTGTTGGTTTAAAGTGTTCCAGCTGGAAACATTTCCTTTCAAACAGTTGTGATAACAGTATGGCTGTGCTAGGTTACGGGTCATCGACCGACACACGGGGGCTGTTCTACCTGCGCACAGCCGCCAGCCCACCCTACGGACTCGGCATGGCCGGTACAAAAACAGAAAAGATATTAAACATGGACAAATGGTTAAGAACATTCAATTTGACAAACGTGCCACAAATGTGATTCCTATATTTACAAAAATATAGTTTAACAAATTCATAATAAATTGTTGCCATAAAGTGAAACATTGTGATTATTATTCTGATATTCCAAGAAACATGGTGCAGTTGGATAAATCAGGACTTAACGAAATTCGGTAAGTGATACTCGAGAGTATGATAGATTAATTAGTTTTTGACTAGTACCTACAAAATATTTATTTAGATAATTTGTTATGTTGTTTGCTATTAAAAAGTAAGTAAATTTATTTTCATTTTGTTATTCCTCTATAGTCGATGAAACGTGGAAACAAGTTTTATATTTATTTGGTTTAGTTTCAAGCGACTCTTGTAAAATAATGACTGCAAAACTCAGGAATATACCTACCTATATACCTAATTCTAATAACGTATTCAATTAAGCAGCTGAATAATTCCAGAAAATAACTGGTTTTGAGATAGACCTAAAGATTAAGTATTGATATCTCGTTTCCATTACCCAGGGTGTAAAAAAAAATGCTGTAAATATTTTAAGGGTTGGACTAGTCCATGAAGCTGAACAACTTTCCCCAAGGAATATAGGTCAAAATATCAAATATACCTCCCATACAAAATTACCGACCGACCAAGTCAATTTGTATGGAAGGTCCAAATTTCTCATATTTCGACCTATGTTTCTTGGGGAAAGTTGTTCAGTTTCATGGACTGATTCACCCTTTAAAATACATGCAGATATTATTTTTATACCCTATACAAACACTTAATTTATAATCAATTTAAAATTGTGTTCAAAGAACTAAGCGATTCTACATCATGCCTAATACGTTTTTAACCTAAGTGGTTTTGTATAATAATAGTAATGTGTTAAATCTTTATGTCTTGCGGAGTTGGCAGAGCGTTTGAGTGAGATGAGATCGGTATAATTATGTAGAATCCAATACCAATTCCAACAGGCATGTTTGTGGGATTACTTCATTCTACTCAATAGGTATATAGTAGGCTTAGTAAAGGGAAAGTGTTAATAAATAATTAGGGATCATGCGGTTTGCGTTTACTACTCTCTTATCTCTTTTCGTATGGGACACCGTGTCGTCCAAGGACCCGATGAACCCTAGTGTCAGAATTTTTCAACCGCCTACAACAAGTATCAAGCTTCTGACATGGTTGTATAACGACCGAAGCCTAAATAATCATAGACAGCAACCGGGACCTACGGCTTAACGTGGCATCCGAAACACGGAACCATCTTACTTACGGACAATCAGGTGGTTCAGCCCGCAATGTCTCTGTCAATGATCTCTTTTGATCGCAATGTCAATGATCTCTTTTCGTCGTCCAAGGACCCGATGAACCCTAGTGTCAGAATTTTTCAACCGCCTACAACAAGTATCAAGCTTCTGACATGGTTGTATAACGACCGAAGCCTAAATAATCATAGACAGCAACCGGGACCTACGGCTTAACGTGGCATCCGAAACACGGAACCATCTTACTTACGGACAATCAGGTGGTTCAGCCCGCAATGTCCTAACCAGACTGGGAACAAATTCATAAAGTGATAAATATCAACTTTGTAAGTGACCCACCGTGAATCGAACCCGGAACCTTATGCGTCAGAGGCAGTCGTCGCACTACCACTGCGCCACATCGGTCGTCACTAGTGAATTCTTACATTAATCTGGTACCTCGTACTAACTAGGTATAGGTATAGGTCTTTTGTCATACTGTGATACCTAATGCCAATTCTCTGGTTGAGTTCACTTTATTCTTAACACTAATTAAGCCTTTTTAGCCCACTAAAGAAGCTGGTTTGGAATAGAATCTACCCGTGCGTGAGTCTCGTAAAGAGATGGACTCAGGGAATGTGACTAAGAGATGGACTCAGGGAATGGGCAGCTACGTTCCCGGTCATTACAATACCTAGCCACTGCACTCCCGCTTACCAAAGCGCGGTGAGTGTGGCAAATATTTCCCATGTCCAGCAGTGAACGGTGGTGGTTGTTGCTTAGAAGTGAAATAGGTGCAAGGAATTCATACTTTGATGACAAAATATAGTGCAAGATTCTGTATATGCCTATACAGGGTGTAATGGACGGTGTAACGAAACTTTGCAGGCGTGCTCAGACCCTGAAAATGAATAACTTTTTCTATAGGCACTTTCTTGGTAAACGTGAAAATTTTTTCGACCTCGCATACAAAATTCTCAATCAGCGGAGTGACCCATCATAGCCTCCATAGAAAAAAATTGTTCAGTTTTATGATCTGATCACGCCTGCAAAGTTTTCGTTACACCGTCCATTACAGCCCGTACATTATGTTTGGCTTTAGGCACAGAATAACTAGATCTCTGCCTTGATTCCGAGCAGGGGTAGTTACTTAAAAGGTTAAATTGAGCGTCCTTAGTGTTTAGACATTTCTGTGTTTATCCAAGGCACTAGACTACTTTTTTTAAAGATTCTAATAGGCAAAATATCTGTCTGTTCACGTAAATACCTACTTATTTAGTTCAATTTCAAAGCAAGCCATTTTATCAACCAGTTACACATAGCTATCTGTTTGTATTTGACCTTAGAAGTATGTGTATAAATAAACAATAACAAGTACAATCTTCTGAATATTATCTTTTATACTAGCGGGCGCCCGCGGCTCCGCCCGCATGGAAGTCGGTTTTGATCCCGTAGCAACCCACAGGAACATTTTTTTGGGATAACAACTGTCCTATATGTTAATCCAAGTTACCCGCCTGTCTGCGTGCCAAATTTTATGAGAATCGGTGCAGTAGTTTTAGCGCGAAGCAGTAACAAACATACAAACTAGGTAGGATTACCTACTTCACAAAGAATGACCATAACGTCGCAGTTTGTATAGTCCCTTGGCATAAGATTACGCACCATGACGTAAAAATACTTATTTTTATTTTCATAATATTTAATTGCGTAGTTGCGGCAGTTTTATTGTTCGCGAAATATACTCCCGAGTTTCGTCACATCGCAATAGCAACCGTAACGAGTCGGGGCCGCGACAAATGCAGACCAATCGCTGACAAGCAAGACAGTAGAGAGACCTAAGTAGTGTTGCCTGCCGCTCGATAGTGGACTATCGATTGTCTATCGATAGCCGGTATCGTTCAAATCGACTATAGTTCAACATTTTGCAATTTGATAGTATTATTGATAGTTTGAAAAATGTTAGTACAAAACAATCGATAGCATTGAACTATCGTTTTTATAAAATATCTTCTTCTTATTTGCATGTCACGGTGATTTAATTTTTTTCGGGCCAATATGTTTCACTAACGGCATTTGGAGTGGCTGCCCATAGGACTTTTAGTGTGCAAGTTTAGGGGCACGCTGGGCAATTTTTAAATCATGTCAGGAATCACAATACTAGCGATACTATTGCAACATTTCGAGTTCTACATTTAGAACTATATAGGGGGTGTAAGGGACAACGTCCCGAATACTGATAGGGTGCAAGCAGACCATGAACAACTTTCCAGTCACATGTCAGGAAGCGTAAAATTTTTGGTTTCCTATAGTAAATGCAGTCAGCTGATCGCAATTTGGAAGGGGGGCTCAAAAAAATTTGTCGTTTCCTGACATTATGTTTCTAGGGGAAAGTTGTTCGGTTTCATGGTCTGCTTGCACCCTATCAGTATCCGGGACGCTGTCCCTAACACCCTGTAGATAGTATCATATTAATTGGCCTACCGATTGTATTTGGTTATTCGAATGATAACTATCGATAGTTCGGCAACACTTATATACAGTGGACAGTGAAATCCGCACGCTGTCTCCCTAATTTGTGGTGAAATCGAACTCGTAATAGGAAGGAGTAGTACACAACAAGATGCGGTACTTAGAACTGTTATATTATTTTTTATTTAATATGCCACAATGGGCAAGAACAACTACACTTGGGTCCCTCCTAACGCACGGGTACTTGGTCGTCCCAGGAGAAGATGGAATCAGAATCAGATATAATTCTGAGAAGATGGAGAAACAAAATAAATGCCCACGCTCGAAACTGGATGGAGGCGGCAGTCACAAAAATATGGATTAAAGCTATCTATTTAAATTATACATATATACATACATACATACACAAATAACGCCTTTATTCCTTGCGGGGTAGGCAGAGCGTTAACAATCGTAAAATTACGGTCGTTATCGCCACGTCTAGCAAATATTGAGGGCCCCTTCAGATGATTTGTGTGTCACTGTAGTGACAGGTTGTCATCCTGTCGCGTAAAGTTGTAATACGTGGTAATCTTGTGGTAATACACATGAAACCCTCGAGTCCCATAGTTGCCTCTTACAACACCCGCTGGAAGAGTTGAGGTGATGCTATTCTGTGCCAGCATCATACGGCAATAAATAATTAAAAATTATTATTTACATTATATAATTAGTTATTACAGTCCAATCTTAAATTCAGTAACTTGGTTGTAAAACAGTTCCATAGTTCAATAGAGGAAACAATCGATTGTATGCGGGCACACCATGCAATCGTAATTATTGAGTTGTTCCGCTTGTGAATACTGAAAGTCAATATTTATTCCATGAAAATTATACACTGGACAGTCACTGACCGAAGAAAGTAAGTAGTTTACCTATACTTATTATTATAGAATTAATATTCATAGGAAGGAAGAAACTACTTTAATTTGTTTGTTATTATTATTGATTGCCAGTGGTTAGGAATATTGAGCTCTTGAACTAGGATTTGGATATTGATAAGATAAAATAAGAAAAAAAATGTAAAATGTTTTTTTTTTACATGTAGTTGATAAAAGCCATGATGGATTTTTCTTGATTCATAAAGTCAAATCTATATTTTATTGCCATTTCGTCGAAACAGAACTGATTTCTGTATCATAAAACTGGAATTACAAATTTCCTAAATCGTATTTAAAATGGCAGTTTTACCTGCTCTACTCGTCTGTGAATTTGAGTTTTGTACGGATTACTCGATTTGCTACTTAGATAATATCAGAAACTTGTAATTTATGTATGTGCCTACCTATTAAATATAATAGAGGTCCGCCTAGTAGAGATTTCACTCTTCCGCTCGACTTTCCATGTCACAGTAAAACCACATCATTGAGTAAACGTTGCCTTCGTTACTCAGACTTAAAAAATGGTCCAAAATTATCGTAAATTATCGCAAATATCAGTAGATAGTCGCAAATTATTACAAATCAAATTAAGTACTAGATTTTTCAAAGAAAAATATGCAGCTCCAGCTATAAGCAAGTTAAATAGGTGTAAATTGCGGAAAACGAGCACTCACTGTTGAGCGTTGCGGCACGAAATAGAGTTAGTACATACGAGTATGTACAGAAAGACCGCTCGCGCTATTCTGATAATTTTATACGTACACTACTAGGGCGGTAAATTATTTACAGAATTTTTGAAACCGGTGTTAGTGGGCTCAATCGCTATAAATAAATTTTTATTATTTGTACACAGTTTTACTTATTTACTGTTTTAAGAAATAAAGATATGATGATTTGATTGTAGGTGGTGTGGTGAGTGAAGCGGGCCATAGATAGTTGGACAACCAGCGGCGATAACTCTCATGGGTTGATCGGGTCGTTTGTCGAGTCAGGTCACCCACCATAATAAGAACATCTAAAGCAATGGCTACAAAATATCTTGCCGGCACGAACTTTTAAAAGGTTGGGTTTATTTTTTATTTTATTTATTAGGTTACCAACATACTTACGTACATGTCATACAATCATCATACAAAGTCTAAATGCTACTCTAATTATAGGTAACGACAGCATCAATTATATTGTTATTATTAAAAAAAGCGACGAAAAGTCAAAAATCCTCTAGTTTTTGACTTTTGTGTGACATGTTATATGCTCATGTTTGGTATCGTTGGATTCGGCGTGTTGCCCTAAATCAGGATCCGGAGTGGGCAAGAAACCGTGCGGTTAAGGGAGTTATTTTAAATTAACATTAAATAACTATATAAAAATACAAAACTTGATTTTTTCTTTCAAAATTCTTTCTCTCTTTCTTGTTAGATAGGTATTTAGCAGGTGGCATGCGAGCAAGAGCATTTAATCAAACTGGTGATTCTGAGCACTAGACATATTATTATTCGGACTCTGAAAGATGGTTAGAGTCAACTAATCACGTATCCATGACGATCCAGTTTTCCGAGTTGTGTGCTTGATGAGCGAATTGGAGTCTCCTTGTAGAGTCATCCATCTGTCTTGGCGCGCCTGGGCCAATGGATTTGTGGTTACATTATGGTGGTGTGGGAACGGGCAGAAACTGACGGTTACCGGCTGCATGCGGCGCGACTGGTGCCCTCTGACGGACAATTAGCACGTGCCAGTTGCCAGCTCTATGCGAACAATCTCTTCATTCAGTCATTGTGCTGGATACTATGAATGGACTTGTGAGTATATGTACAATAATATGTGAAAATGATAAAAGTATGTGACTAATACATACAATAAAAAACATAGGGCAAATACATTAGAAAGAATTCGCAACAGGTCTACTTATTTGGAAAAAGTAATCTCTTCCAGTAGAGTTAGGGCTTATTGAGATAGATAAGGCATTTGCATTGTTTTTAACTCGTTTTTAATAAAAAATTGGTCTTGCAATTTTGCCAATATCGTTGGTGTCGCTATGGCTAACCGTTATATAGTACCTATAAAATAACACAGTGGCAATAGAATAACATTTGAATGTCCATGGCGTTACGATGACGTATTAAGTTTTTTTCAGGCGTTTGGTAACATACACTCGGCTTCAAAAAAATCGCACCTTTTAAGAAATCTATTTCAAACATCTTTCAATCGTATTTGTATCATAAAATATTGGTAATGTTCAGTATCATTTGAAAGGTAAGGAAACAGAGAATGCAAAAACAATAATTCATTCAATGTTTTTTATTGGAACTGAGAAAAATTTACAAAACAATAAAAATCCTTAAAAACCCTAATGAAATCTGATTAATTTTTCAAAACAAAGTTGCTTAAAACTAACCTAAAACCTAGTGTTACCCCCCCTAGCCCTAATGACGTCTTCCATGCGCTCCCTCATGGATCGCACCAACTTCTTGAGGGATACTGTCCCATTCCTCAATAACGGCGTCTTGGAGCTCCTGAAGAGTCGCGGGAGCGGGATCACGGGATCTAACCTTGCGTTTCAGCTGGTCCCAGAGGTGCTCTATCGGGTTCAGATCTAGACTTTGCTTGAAGCCTATTTTTACGGACGTGCGATTTTTTTGAAGTCGAGTGTAGTTTGGCAACGGTCATAAATATCTATATATTATTTCCGTCAAAAAATTATCAGGTACGTAGGTCTAACCGAGAACGTAATCGTGCTAAAACTTGTTTCAATTGTGAATTAGTAGAGGAATTAGTTACAAATCCCTATTTGTAACTAATTCCTCTACTAATTCATGCAACAAAATATTGAAATTCGATATATATCGAAAAGTCCCAAACACCGATATCTGGGACATTGGGACTAGGGTGCATTGGGTCGTTGGACAACTTTACTAGGTGACCTACACAAAAAGAAGAAGAAATCTAAATTGTTTAGCGGAGTGGAAGATTGCAAGGGAGGCCTTTGCCCAGCAGTGGCAACAAATAATAAGACATAATTATTATATTATTATATATACATATACATATATATATATATACATATAATAAGACAGTAACAATTCAGTGTTCAGTGACCCTATATAGTTTTGAGAAAACACAACGATAGCGCGTTTTAAAAGACGTGTGGCGACATCTATTAATGAGTTTTGTACGATGTTTGTGTGTTTGTTTGTGTATATGCGGAAGCATCACGCGAAAACGACCGAACGGATTTTGAATCAAATTGTACCAAAATGTCAAGTAATTCACTGACCAGGTTATAGGCTAAAAAAACATACCCCTAAAAGGGGGGTTGGCTGCTACACATAAAATAAGTTTGTAGGTCATGTGAATTTCATAGTGGCGCGTAGTAAAAGGATGTGTATGGGCTAATTGGACCTGAGATTGATTTCAAATTTCGAACTGGCCAGCACGTATTGTGTCGCTTTGAATAAGCGCACAGGAAGAAAAAAAAACATGAGGCCGTATTTATATTTTTAATCTGTATTTTTATAACCTCAACAAATGAGTTTGTCGAATTATTGCTCATGATTACGACAAGGAAACTAAAATCTATGAATATGTCGACGACTACAAAAATATCTGTTTAATATTGGAATTATTTTCACTTATAATAATTCAATAATTATTACCCTCGAAAACAAAAGTTCCGTGGTGCAAGACGTGCAAGTTGCGTGGCCAGGCGATACAAACTTCATATAAGAAACGTTTTCTTTGTGCGTAATCTACGCGGGAAAATTGCAATAACTTTTTTGTTTTTAAATTTTCTCGCTAATTTGGTTAAGGCTATTTAGCCAATGTTTGTCTGGTACATGCAGTATGTTATAGGTTTTGCCGACAATACAGCTACATTATTTTCAGGGTGCGACAACTTTTTTCTGAAATATTCTTTGGAAATACCAATAAAAATTGGACTTCCCACACAAAGTGACTCAATCGGCTGGTACATTTTATATAGAAGATACATTTTTCCATATTTCTGTAAAATTTTCCTGACGAAAGTTATATTTTATACGTTTGTGCCAGACGATCAAATCAGTATCTGAGATAAGACTTTTCGTGGCTATAGGTATAAGCCGATTTTCCACAGACACTGCTTTGTCTGGAGTGTAATTTTGGAAAACGCAGGGTTGCTCAAGACCTGCGCCACTCTCTCGGGCTCCCTGACTGACACCACAGGAACTGCGAGTCGATACGTGCGGAGCCAAATTGACTGCAGGATAGACCTCTGTCACACGCGTCTAACAAAGACTCCGTTCCGGGTTTAAATGTAGATTCTGTTGTCCTTCTCCAGGGCCGCCGGTCTTGGTCAGGTTTCTCCCTCGGTTGATTCTTACGACTCCCACGGGAAGAGAGGTGCTATTCTACTTCGCCGGCAGCACACGATCTTAATTAAATAGCCTTAGGTACTTAATTAAACGTTACCCTAGCCGCGGCTCCGCCCGTGTGGAAATCGGTCATGGCATCACACAGGAACATTTTTTCGCGAAGAAAACTTTCCTATGCGTTAATCCAAGTTACCTCCTTTATGTCTGTGTTCAATTTCATGAATATCAGTTAAACAGTTTTTGCGTGAAGGAGTAACAAACAAACATATAAACTTTTGTATTTATATTATTAGTAGGAAGTAGGATAGGATAGGATTAGTAGTATGATTACTCTTTTGTTTTTATTTATTCACACTCATGAACTCGGTCTTCAGTCTTCCATCACAATGTCAAGAAATGTGGCATCAGTCTACTTCACGGAATTAATACTCTTGGAAGTAAATATTGCACGGTTTAAAAAAATCTGCTATAAATGGGATAAGAGGCGGAAAGTTGAAGATATAGGGAAGAGAACTGGAAAGCTAAAAAATCGTAGCAGGGAAAGACGACTTCAAGAAACTGAACCTTTAGGGATTCTAAAAAACTAAACACTATAAACCAACCACCGTTTTCTTACTCTTTCTTGCATGTGGAAATTGAAATTTTACGATTTAACAGTTTTTTAAATTACTTACATATAGTCTGAGAAACCCAAGTTTTCTGGTACCTACCTACCAACAATTTAATATTGGCTAATATTATTATATGGTTCTTAGAGGCCTACGTTTAGCAGTGGTCGTCCTATATATAGCTGATAAATGATGGAAGATATATTATGGCGAAACGAAGTTCGCGGGCACCAGCTAGTACAAAAATAAAGAACCTGATTAGACTTTCGAATAGGATTGTTCTATTTTTGAAAAACTCGTCTTAAGTTAAAAGTCACGTTAAAAGTATTGGGAATTAGTAGAAATTCTCCAACGTCAGACGACTAACGACAAGATAGCGTGTCGATAATACCTACTAGCTTCAAATTACATGGAATTGTAAGAAAAACTGTCGTGCTGTAAGAGTTTGAAGATTCAAATAAATTTTATACTGACCGATTTCATAAGGCTTCGAAATATAGGAAACCAATTTATAGGAACTGTGTTTTTAGGTTGTTGGGATATAATTTCTAATTCATCTCAGTAGATGAGCCTTGCTACGTTTACTGGCTTCAAAATACACATGCTTTATTTCGCTGCTAGCAAGTGATGGCCTGAAGAGTAAGGGCGTAACCTGTATTTAAAGATAAGGTTACACAAGTTTCTATCCTTTCTGCGGTATAAGATTTATTTGTGTAACCTGTGCAATGTTCCACTGCAGGGCAAAGGCTTCCCCTCTCTCGCGCGACCCGTCTCGGTCTTGGGACTACGACTGCCAATTTTGGAGAAAAGCTTTAAAGTCATCTCGCCATCTTCTCCGTGGCTAACCATGACGACGGTGCCAAACTTGTGGCATAGATCCACTCTGGTTACTCATTTGGCCCATCTGTCCCTTTGCATGCGGCAGACATGTCTTGCCCAGTCCAACTTCAGTTTTGATATATTTTATCTAAGTTGATATATTTTAGTGTTAACGTATCAACTCGTCCGCTTTTAAAAAAATATGAAACAAACAGTACCTATTCTGCGGTTGAGCGGGTTTAATAACATGGTCGTCTTTATGATGTTGCTACGAGTAAAAAATAGTAGAGGTTGTTACGGGAAAAATAAAGCTGTTAGACATAATGTTATATTTATATACAATGTTATATTTATATAGAAGTGCAGGGCAGATCAAATAGTTCAATAGATATACTACATGTTATACAAAGGTATTTACTAAATGGTAATAAGCATGTAGCTTGATCTTCTCTTTATTTTATAGTTTAGCTTACGGTGAAGGAAAAACATCATAATCAAACCCACATGCATACGCATACTCAAATCATCAGCCTGTAATGAAATGTAATGCTATTCTAAGCCGGCATCACATGGAAAATTTGAATTCAAATTATATTTGGCCAGGATAGCCTTCGGGTTGCAGAGGTCAGATGACAGGCGCTTTATGTAGAAACTTGGTTCCATGTCAAATCCCCTAGGTTAAAGTAGCCGGCCCGGATAGAGAACGAGATAAGACAAGGAGAATGATGATGATGATTTCATTATTTAATCATAAAAGCGGCCAAGAACGAATCGGAGATCCCCAAATAATGGTTTTTGTTTCATTGAGATTAAATGTGAATTGAACCTTATTTTAAGGTCGTAAAGATTCTTTTACTTGAAGAAGTTTGGTATAGTTTTATAAAAACAGTTCTTGTACAATATTTTGAAAACTATGAGCGCTATAATTTTGGTTTTAGTACCTATGTTATAACAGCCGAAATGGTAAATTTCTCATACATATTATATTTTTCGTTTTTATTTATAAATTACCCTCTGGAATTTTTAGCTGGAAGCAATCAATGCTGACAAACACCCTTTTTAGAAACTGACGTCATAACGACGGCGGCACAGGAATATGTAATATATTATTTCTAAATAAATATTCCCTAGTTGTAAAAAAGCTACTTATTCAATACTCAACGATACCCTACTCAATAAAATTTTCATGACACAGGGTGCAAAACTAAAAAAGTTACGAAGAAAGTGGGGCATACGGACAGACGGATTGACAGAATTTACGAAACGATAAAGGTTCGTAATAGACTACGAACCTCTAAAAAAGCGCTACAAATACACTTTTCCGAGAAGCTCTTAAGTCTAATTAACGTACGTAAATGTGCTAGCCAACTGCGATATCCTAACGTCTCTTTGTTTACGCCCACGTTGTATAAAACAATCTCTTTCCGTAAACTTGTCGCAGAAATGCTGAGATAGCTAATCCTCACCTGGGAGAATGTGGAATGTGGCTCTTTTTATCAGCTCATTCAACAAACTTTTTATCCATTTCTCAGTTAGATGCCGTAAGGTACTCGGGGGTTTTGTTTGTAACCTATGGGATATCACTACAATTTTCGGGATAAACAATTTGTGTATTTTTACACAGACATTAAGTGATGAAACAACAGACCAATATTTTTATTGTTTACTGCCTATGTTTTAATGAATCACTATTTTACTAACCCCGAAATATTAAATGACTGCCCATTAAATTTTATCATGGTATCTTCTGAATTGTTTAACATTTGTAAAAATTTATTCCCGAAATAATATATTGTCAGACTTGGCGATAACAAATACCTAAGGGAATACGCTTAAAAAGATTGTTATATTGGTAATATTCATGACGCTGACAACTTGCTCTTTCACAATAAGTAAATATGTATTTGAACTACATTATAAATCACCGGGAGAATTAAGTGCCCGATCTAAGGTTTGCCGAAAGAAGCAGTTATTATAAACACAACCTGGTCGGTTCAGAGCAACAAACTGCCAGCATTCACTTTGAATTAAATCTCGCTCGCAAAGTAAAACAAAACTAGATGTTTAAACGTTTTCAGATGGCTTCAATAGGTCGACTGTGTAATGTACATTCACTCGACATTTACCTTGAAGTCTTGAAACAAACATTGAAACAACTCAGAAACACAACAAAACATTATTTCAAGTCTTAATCTAAACGGATTCGAGGGCTCAACAATAAAAGTCAAACACAAATGATTGCATGCTGATGTAGTTCACGACATCGAAAGAAACTGTGCTTAAAGTTCAACGACATTCTAATTATAGCCAAGAAGACTGTAAATTCCTTGAGGGAAAATAGTTTGCTATTTCAGGTTTGCCGTTTGCAATAAACTCATCGAGTAAGTATTGCAATGAAGTTTTTTTTGTGCCTCCGGCTGAAGCCGTTGAAATAAGATGTCCTAGTTAGGGATGGGGTTCAGAGGTCTCTGGGGAAGTTTATTGGATGCAACTTAATCGCAAAAGTTGGGAGAAAGTCTGAACATTAAGCGAGTTTGTAGTGTTAGTTGCGATTTGCGAGGGGCTACTCGTAAATAACGCGCACTCCCGCGCCCGCCTCGCGCCCGCCCCGCGAACGCCCGCGGTTGCGGCCGGTCCGCGACCCTGTGCGTTTAATTCTGATAAATACATTGGCGTCATCACGAAATGCTCCCTTTATCACCTTTATTATTCTTCGCGCTAATAAAGATTGAATTTCTTGAAACTTAATGCCCTTGTTAAGGTTATTTGAAGGAAAATGTGAGGAGAGATATTTCCCGTTTTAATAAATTCTACATTTTATTAGGCACTGACTTGTGTTAGGGTTAATATCTGGGTGTAATAATATTTATGTTGCGTAAGAATACTTGATGTAGAATATAACGTTGATTTATTTTGAATAAGTAGCTATTTATTCACATCAGACTATGTCTCACATGAGTTAGTAACGCTTGGGTTCCTAGTGAATACCTGCATTTCACATAGTTAATAAACTTTATTGGTACTATTTACCTAGCTACTTACGCCCTAAATAACAAGACAAAATTGATTTAGGCTGGCTTGCTATAGAAAATGCAGCGTCAAACAGCTCTACATTATGCATCGACCCTTAGGGTTATCGGAGATTTGACCTGGCAAAGTGAATGATTGAATCGAATGCCCTACTTAACGTCGGTTGCAATAATCTAATCGAACATTGCTAAGGGCCTTTTCACACTAAATAAGTTATTTAAGTTTCCGAGAAGTAGGTAACATTAGGCATGAAATTGGTTGATGATGCGATGATTGGATTGATGCTTTTTAACAGAACCAGTTCACGTGGTCGAATTGTGGGCACGCAATATATGAAAAGATAGCCATTGAATCGACAAGCGATAACAAGATGACATGATTTTTTTACTCTATTCCATATTATAGCGTGAAGTCCTACTAGTGACCGGTACCATATACACAGGATGAGTTGGTGATCAT
The DNA here is from genome assembly GCA_029255805.1 of Keiferia lycopersicella. Classification (NCBI taxonomy): domain Eukaryota; kingdom Metazoa; phylum Arthropoda; class Insecta; order Lepidoptera; family Gelechiidae; genus Keiferia; species Keiferia lycopersicella. The sequence continues at coordinate 7,041,681 of JARACZ010000009.1, read as the reverse complement.
TGTTTTTTTACGAAAAATTTCATCCTCCCATACCGTACGACCAAGTCGATTTGCATAGTTAGTCGAATTTTTTTTAACAGGTAGGCCCAAGCAGACGTAATCTGTATGATCAGGCAGATTCTTTTAAATAAAATATTGGAAAAAAGCGTCGTGCATATAGCGGCGACGGTTCCCGAGTGAAAATTATTTTGGTGTCAGAGCTGGCTACTGTCCAAGTGCGGCGCGGGCGCAGGCGCGGTGCGCAGCGTTTGCACTCAGTGATATAACACGCTTTGATCAAATTGTTAGACGACATCTTCACTTCTGAATTTATTGAGAACTAGCTGGTACCCGCGACTTCGTTTCGCTGACTTAGTATTTTAGATGATAAAATAACCTTGTTTCCTTCACTAACGTCCTAAATTATACATGCTAATCTGGGCCCCTATTAGTGCTCCTTGTGGACTACGTCAGGAACACCAAACCTTCAAAGTCTATATGCCAGCAGAAACTACCCATCAAGCAGAACAACTTTTGCTTTCGTGCCATATCTTTATCTCGTATAGTTTAGGTGGGCTCCTGGTTGTGCACCTGGTGGTCTACATCAGGTACTCCAAACCTTCAAAGTCTATATGCCACCAGAAGCTACCCATCAAGTTAAACATTTTTTGCTTGGTGCCATGTCTGTATCTCCTATAGTTTAGGCGGGCTCCTGGTGGTGTACCTGGTGGTCTACTGAAGGTACTTCAGACCCTCGAGTGGTGAAAAAAAGTAGCCTATGTCCGTTCTCGGTATCTTACTAATCTCTGTGTGAAATTTCATGATGATCGGTTCAGTGGTTTGGCCGTGAAAGCGTAGCAGACAGACAGAGTTACTTTCGAATTTATAATATTAGTATGGATAGTACCAAAGAATTCTAACTATAGGTGTACTAATGTGATAGGAATGAATGGAGCAAAAAATAAGTTTTGCTCAGTAGCTGAGAGACTGGCTTAGCTTCATTTGGTCATTTTGATTCCCGATTTTGATGAATGCGAAGTCACGTTCGAGGTTAAAGATATCACTACGTTAACAAATAGAGTGTGAGGTTTATTCACTTGAAAACTCGCTGCATGTGCAAACTTTTTATGGCAAAAAACTTCTGTCGTCTGTAATGTTCTGCTATGCAGAATAGGAGCTGGTGACCTTAGCGGTTGTACGAATGGACCTGAATTGGTTTTGAATATACGGGTGCCTTGCACTCTGGCAGCTTGTAGTGGTATACTTTATTGAGTATCTTTCTTACTACCAACATTATACACTTTTGGGCTTCGTGTTTTAAACTTTTACATTACCAATAATGTGTCGACAAATTGCAGTTGTCTTGCTATTTGGACGCTCGTACAAGTAATTTACAACTTACAAGCTAGAGCCCTCTGTTTATCCTCAAATATCAAAATTATGGGATTATGGTAACAAACACGTCAATAAGGACCTATGACGACCGATGTGGCGTAATGGCAGTACGACTGCCTTTGACGCAGAAGGTCCCGGGTTCGATTCTCGGTGGGTCACTCACAAAATTTATATTTATCATTGTGAATTTGTTCCCAGTCTGGTTAGGACATTGCGGGCTAAACCACCCGATTGTCCGTAAGTAAAAAGGTTCTGTGTTTCGGATTCGGATGGCACTTAAGCCGCAGGTCCTGACTGCTGTCTATGATCACTTAGACGGCAGTCGTTACACAACCATGTCAGAAGCCTGCTACTTGTAGAAGGCGGTTGAAAAATTCTGACTCTAGGGTTCATCGGGTCGTTGAATGACTTGGTGCCCACACGAAAAAAAGGACCTATTTGAATCAAAACATGTGGTGTGAGATTCTGGATAAATGGTACGCTCTCTGGCATACCCAGCTTCCTGTCTATAATTTCTTCGTGGGCGAATGTCGACGACGCGTTTGATTGTAGCTGTCTTTCTCTTTCATGTCGCTGCTGACCTCCCAAAATAAAAATATATCATCATGATTATGAAACGTTATATGCTGGGCTCCAATCCCCCAACCCGTGAGTCATGCTTTTATTTCTGAACCATTTCACATGTGATTAGAGTACCGCTCCGAAGCTATATATTTAATGTGCCAAAATAATATTACTGGTGCTGCTGGATATAAATTGCTGTTTTTGATTGGTTGATAATAAAAAAAGAGAAATATTTTTGAGATTGAGATATGCCATCGTTCCTTTAAAGTAGGTCGCTATTTTAATGCAATTAATAAATTTTACTTATTTTTTTAGCTGGGAAAACTTTTTATTTTATTTTTAAATTTAATTATTAACAAAATACATAATAGTGTAAGGAAAGGTAAAATGCTCGTAAATATGATCTTCCTTTGATTCTTCTCGCTCTTTAGGATATCTTCTTTAATTTTTTATTGTTTTAATATAGGCAAATACAATGCTTTATCTACATTTCCACCTTCTTGGTAACATAGAAAAGGGTTCACAAAAAATTTCCTTTTCCCAACATAGCCCCCATATAATAAGTTGTTTAGTTTCATTGTCTGAGCACGCCTGCAAAGTTTTCGTTACACCGTCTTTTACACCCTGTAGAGCACATAATTATATTAGAGTGCGGCGGTATAAGGAAACTATATATTCACTTATAGAATTTCGTCCCAATTTAAGCACACGAGGACACGAGTAACATGATAATAAACTGTGATTAAGTACCGCTTCAAAGAAAGACGGATACTGCCGTTACTTGAAACCTATTTCATACTTCGTTAGGTAGATTTTCCGGATACACCTACGCGCTAATACCATATTCCGTGCCTACGCGAATTATTGGTGATTTCAGCGTGAGCGAACAATAGGCAAATATGGGGAACATTGGATAGAATATAAATAAGTAAGGCTTCACGCCCAGTACCCACTGCTCTTGTTTCTGACGAGATATAGATCTAAACTCCATATTTTATGAGTAATGACGACGTGGTTTTCTTTGCCTTGTGCCTCACCTCAGATCATAGATGGTCTAAGTAAGTAAGTATTATGCCGTAACTCGAAGATCTCTTTATTGAAGTAGCATTTTAGCTTTCTGAATTTCATGCTATTTCTTACAGTCCCTACTTTTCTAATTTCACAAATTCAGCATCGTTGAGAATTACCTACCGTAAACAGGCGTAGGTAAATACTTTTTAAAATAGTAGGTACGTAGATGTATATCATAAGTAGAATGTATAAAATATTAATTAAATTTGGTTTTACTCTTTCAATAAAGGATTCAATCTTTATTTAACCTTTATAATAAAAATGAACCATATTATTTATTTCCTTTGAAAATAACACAAATATGTTTTTTGCACAAATACATTTTGTTATGTGATAGAATCAAAAATATTTTGAAAAATAAGAAAATGTATTTTTTTTCGAGTGGGATTCCTGAACAATGATAAATTTAAGTTCAGTTTTAAGTATCAAATTAAAAAAAACTTTACCGTCCTCTCCTAAGAGTATCTAGAGCGTTATCATAATTTTTTTACCGGAATAATGTTCATATTTTTGAAATAACATAGAATAAGTACTAACTATAGATACTCGCTGTAATACCTAAACATACCAAAAGAGTGGGGAGAATGGCGGAAGTTTCCATTTTCGAGATTTTCACTAATATCACAAAAAGTGTGAATTCTACGAATACCATAAAGTATGTTACTGTACGAACATAGCGTCACTTTTTTAGTAGCGTTTTTAAAATTGGACGTAGTCAGAAAAGGGTGGCAGGCACTGTTCGCGACACAATAGCAACAGGCAGCTGATTAAATCAGTCGCTTAGTACTGCTCTAGCGGAATAAAAAAAGATTTTCATAATAATTTCAAGCCAAGTCAAAGTCATGTTTATAAAATAAGTAAATAGCTATGGTGTGGCTGAACCTTAAATTTTTAGAGAGCAACGGCCTCCGGCAATGACGTCAAGAAGTTTGTATATTTTGAAGTGGCTTTTATAAAATGTGTAGCAGTTTGTTGAAACGGTTAGACACTTTAATATTCTAAACGTAAAACAGCTCAACGGTCTACATAACAGATAGCAGTTTAACAAATTCCGGGACGTGCTAATGACACCGAGATAATACGCGTATTTTCTAGAGCTTTGTGGGAGTTTGACTTGTTAAGTTTTAGGAAAATACTATAAAAGATTATTAACTTACCTAAAAAACAAACATACAACTCTAGGCGACAGGGTGATAACCTGTCACTACAGTGATACACGAATCATCTGAAGGTGCCCTCAATACTTGTCAGACGTGGCGATAACGACCGTAACTTTGCGACCGTTAACGCTCTGCCTACCCCCGCAAGGGATGAAGGCATGATTTGTGTGTGTGTGTGTGTGTGTGTGTGTATAAACAAACAAGACCAAAAAACGAAAACCTAGGAATATCATTGCATAGCCAAACTAGCGTCAGTATTAGCGAAGCAAGGGGTTACAACTTAATTTTGTGTCTTTCTATAAATTTCTATAGTGTAAGAATAGGGGGACGATCAAGGGAAAAGAGGATGAAACTCATGTTGACTGGGAGAGGGACAGTAGAACATTATAATGTGAGGAGTATCGGGGACAGTCAAAGAAAATATGGTCAATTATACTCTCTGCCAGGCCACCTTCGCACAGCGAATGATCCCGTACCCTTATTTTTGCTAGAAAGGAAGGACTACAATTATGTCCAAGTCTCAAGCGTAGCTTCTCCGCATCAAAATTGTGGCCTTTACACGTTATCTTGACTGTTTGTATGTTGACTGTGACGAGCCGCTACATACTCCGAAAAGTGCGTGATTCGTCTTACTATTCTTATAAGTAACTAGTACAGTACCACAATTCTAACAAATCGATTAGAGTTCCTATTTACATTGTCCTGAATCTGAAGCACCGGTTTCCGAATCCGGGCAATTAATTCGTGGCTTCGTGGCTTAGCTTGTTACGTTACAAACGGGCCTATGACTTTGATGAAGCGGTCCGGTGAGCACGCCCGCTGCGGTGTGTGGGATCAGTTCCCGGGCGGCCGAGATGGCCACACTGTATTCGAAATTTGAATTGCTAATATAAATGAAGGCTTCTGTCTGATGCACCACTGTTAGGTGACCTTCCATCCAAACTTTTGACTTGCCAATTTAATTGGAGGGATTGACAGTTCTGACATCCTTTTGTTGGGTATTAGCTAATGCTGGAGACTATTCAAACCCATAGTGCAATGACTGTAGTAATAATTTACTTACCTACGTAATATAAGTTTCCATATTTAGACCGATGTCTCTCAGGAAGTTGTTCCCTTAAAATATTTACAATATTTTTTTACGTATATCTACTGTATATCGCTGATGAGAAGATCTCAAACCCTGCATCGCGAACACCCTGTTTGATATGCAAATGAAATTAATAATGTTAATAAATCACTGAATATTTAATAAATAACCTACGCTCATGATCATGAAACGGCCATCTTGCTGTCAGTTATTATTAGACTGATACGGAAGCTTCAACCTATAATAAAAGGGCAAACATTTTAGAAAGGTAATGCATAATTCGTTGAGAAGGGCGGAATTTTTTTCAAATTCAAAGATTTTTAATCAAAACTGAAACGACCTCGAGAGTATTGGTGTATTACAATTATTAGGCGACAGGGTGAAAACCTGTCACTATAGTTCACATGCTTTCTGAAACAACCTTGGAAAACAATCCTCACAAAAGACAGACGTATTCTTACGGCTGTTAACGCTCTGCCTACGTCGCAAGGGATAAAGGCGTGATATATGTATGTATGTATGTATGTATGCAACGACCTCAAATATTGGCAGACGCGGCTATAAAGACCATATTTAACTGTTCTACCTACCCCACCAGGGATATAGGCGTATACACAAAAGAATACTTGAAATTGCAACGTATTGATATCAAAATTGTGTTGGTCACCTAACGTGATTTGAGTGGCCATCCATTCATTTATGCCATCAAAACCAATGTTTTCCTGGAAGAATACGTTCAAAAGTCAACTTAGGAAATTCATACTCGGGTATTCTAAATACTTAATCCATTTTTCTCTGAAGGTTTAGTGACTTTATCATACATAGTATATAGTTATTATTCTTTTATAACTAGTATTTAACCAACTTTAGCACTTTCGCGTTTCAGCTAGAACGCATATGAGTGGGGCCTCAGAACCACTCCAGGAAAAAATTCGTTATGTAAAAAATACCTACATTAGATGATCTCAATAAGAATTATCAGTAAACTACTTTTATCGCTTACTAACTCACAATTTTTAATTTTCATCTTACCGGCAGGTTTATGAAACGTGTTTCCAAGTTTTCAAACACTCAATTTTCATTTCAGAAAAGTGTTGGTATTTTAAAACGCCACAGACAAGAGCAATAAACTTTTGAGTATGAGTGCAAGGCAAACAAAATAAAAATAATAGTCCGGTACTATTCTAATCTGGGAACGGGAACGGACACGGCTACATGAAATTCAGTCGCGTCAAGCGCTATCGCGACTCACATTTGACCTTCAAAAACTTTTGCGTCCACCAGCGAGATGGCTAACCGAGATAACTAGGTATAAAAAAATGAAGACTAAAAAAAAACTACTATGTTTATGAAGAAACTAGTGGGCGCCTGCGGCTCCGCCCGCGTGAAAGTCGGTTTTGATCCCGTAGCATCGCACAGGAACATTTCATATTTCGCTTCAAAATTAGTTAATTGAGTGACAATCTATCCTTGTCACACTTAGAGAATTCCATATCTCTATCAGATGACGTCAGAGCTATAATTACTCAATCGACATCAAATTGCTGTAAAATTTGGTTTGATTTAATTGCATATTGAGCGCACTCGGTCACAAGGTACACTATACTATTTTATAATATACAGGTATCGGTCATTAATACAAAAAGTAACGAATTATGATATTTACTATGTAAAAGAGGATAATTATAACGCCTCCAAGTTTTATATAGCAACAAAAAGTAATGAACCGTAATCTTTTAATTACCTACTGAGAAATAGTGCGCTCTATTCGACTTTTGTCTTTTGAGCAGATAAATATGGTATAAACGAACTACTTGGTAGGATAGTTTCAAATAATTCAAAAGGTTCCAAAATATTTATTGAAATTTGCATTTTACTTTTCGATGGTGATTATTCACAAATAATCATTAATATACCTACATTATTATACAAATATTTCAGTGCAAAAATCTGCGAGGCATCGGTCTCACAAATGTCTTGCGACAACTCTTGTGAGTTTCGTTCTCAACGATAATCCACTTGTAGCTTACTTTTTTTTTTCATTGTCATAAAAATGACAGTCGCTCTGTGTAAAAACTGGTTCCACGTCAAATCCCCTAGGTTAGGTAGCCGACCCCGACAGAGAAACGGGATAAGGCAAGGAGAATGATGATATAATAAAAATGAAAAGTTACGTAAATCCAATAATTGTGATGCTTAAAAGTATCATTCACAGACATGGCGCGCGCAAAATGCGTTTTTCAAATTTTATATGCCGTCGCGACGCCCGCGCGGCAAGCACCCTAATGCGCGATAGGGACAGGTAGCAAGCTTCCTAAGAAATCGCCTCGAAAGCAGAGTAAAATCGAGGTGCGGGCGTTAACGTTTCCCTACCCCTAAATTTTAACCAAATACTTTAATTTTGGTCTTGATCGCTTAGGTATAAACTAAACTAGGTTTATACGTTTCGTTTTTGACCAAATTTTGTACAGTTTTGTAAGTAACCTCACTCAAGCATGAAGATTTTTCAGTATCAAAAAGTGTATTTTTGTGCCTCATTATTTCTGAAACTATATATACTATATCAAAAAAATAAAAACGCATAAACCTAGTTTTTGTGAATTTAAATAAAATACCTAAAAATCAAAACAATTGGTTACCGGTAAGTATGATAAAAACGTTAACGCTTTTTGTATGAAAATTTCCAGCTGCACGATCCTCTTAAACAACCGAATAAAATATAAAACCCTGTGTCGAAATTATTCATTCAATAAAATGAAAGAGAAATACAAACATTAAATAACGTTGGCATACCATGCAAAGGCTCATTAGAATACTAAATCCATGGTTCACTAACAACCTGCACAGAGAGAGACCTGAACCAAAGCTGAGCCAGGGTAGACGTTTCAATTAAGTGCGCGATTGTGCCAGCGATACCGACTTGCTCCGAAGTGCCAAACAACGCGTCTGCTTTGACTCACAATCGTAAACCACACAGAGCCAGCAACTCGTTAAATTCCGACAAATTTCTGTATTCGTGATTTTACCATTGGAGGCGCTTCCGATTTGGTAAAGGGTAGGCGTCCTAAACTTAATTATTCAGCGTGATATAAGAGTATTAAAAATTAATACATTTGTACCTATATTTCATTTCCTTTCTATTTTCCCATAGACTACTGATTCAATCAAGTTCTTGTTATTTAAATGGCTCAATAATGTTTGCACAATACATTGGGAACCTTTTTCAAGGCCGTAGATTAATGTCAACCAAAATTAACACACATTTTGTTTTCAACAGAGAACCACTTTAAAATAACACAATACAAAAACAGTGTGATTTATTGCTCCGATGTTGCCAAGAAGAGTTCCAGGCGGCGATGAGCGTCCGATTTAACAGTCTAAGCGAATACCTTAGCGGTGATAAATAATAATGTGTGTGAGTGTATAAATTTGGCGCGCGAGCTTTTGCGCGTGCGCGGGGTGCGCGGGCGCCGTCGCTGCGCCGTGTCTGCGCGTTCGCTCCAGCGCGCAGCAGCTTGCGCCCGCGACTTTCCCGGCCAGTTGCGATTTCCGCACGTGCCTATTTTCACCTTTCTATAAATGTAGGTTACTGTCTTTTGTTTTTATATATATATTAAAAAATATTTATGAAGTTTTTGGTGTCCGAAATAGTGTTCGTGTGATGAAATTGTATTAAGAATGCAACTTGGAATTGCGGTGCAGAGGAATTAGTGTGTGTCCCGATATTATTGGAATAACCTTTTGGAATGTGTGATGTAAGAAGGATCCTTCGTCATAGAGGTTGAACAAACCTAGGAAGATTTTGGAAGTGCATTTTATTTTATTTTGAGAGCTTGTGAGCAGGCAGATGGGATAAAATTTATGCTTAAAATGTTACGAATAGTCATATATCAAAATTTCATTAGATATTTAGTTCTGAAAAAAATAAACCTATCTCAGTATAATTTAAAAAAATATCAATTGGGGCCAAATTATCTGAAAACCAAAAATTCTATCAACCTATATTATCTATTCTATTATCATATATTATTCATAGTATGGCTACGAGTATCTACAAAAATACTTACATAAACTTTTCGATACCAAAAACATAAATCGAGAGAAATTCGGTCAGTGAACTATAAATTACCTTTAGGTACCTGTTAGCTATCTGCCTCAATACCATTCAAGGTAAAATGCAAATGTCTTACTACACATGCCCTCAAACACACAAGTTGTGAGTAGATAATGAAATTTAAGTGTTAAAATCCCTCCCTTTTTAAGAAACTGCCATGATTGCTCCCTTTGATAAAGTTTTTCTAATCACTCTAAGTTTTTTATAAACATTCGCATAAACCTCATAAAATGTAGGTAAGTACTACTGTACTTTCTAGACAATTACTTCTAACAAAGTAATTGTCTGGAAATTCAAAGCAAAGAAAAGCAAAATTGTACAAAACAAGTACAATGTTAGCTATGTCAAAAGGAAACCGTAGGTGTGTTTACAAAAACGCCGGTTTTTTTCATAAACTAAAACAATTGACGCTTACAACTGTAGAAAAAACTGGCGAAATGGCTATCGAACACGGTCACGTTTTTATTGTGATATTCCACTTACTACGTTTGGAACAGAATTTTCAATTTTGGTATATTTTTAGGTAGCAGAATTTTTAATTTTTAGTGTTTTTTTAGAGATAGTAAATTGTAATTTTGGGTTGGTTTTTTTTTTTTGCAAATCTTAAAGAGTGATGTGCCAGTACCGGTAACTGTTGTTATCGAAATGGATTTTTTAAATCTGTTTATTTTAATTCCTAGTAGATGACGTTCATGCGAATGCACATTCAGTGAATTTCAGTGAGCATTTGAGTCAGCAGTGAATTTCCATAGATCGGCGAGATAGTTATTTTTTATTATGCACTGAACTTGACAGATGATTGGCTCATCACTATTTAACATAAATTGGCAACCCAAAATGTTAATTTACTGTCTCTCAAAAAACCTTAGTTTAAACAAATTTGAGTAGTTTGAGTGTGACCTTTGGATAATCAAGAAGTTTTCAATAAGTCGAACATATTTTTTTAAAGAAAGGATGTCGAACTGGCAACATTATTGTCTCTCTATCAAAATATATGAAAAATGAGCGGGATGTCAACAAAATGTTGCTCTTTTGGGATCCTTTTGAAAAACTCGTGAGGTTATACTAAATTTTAAACTATCGCGGTTGTTTCCATTATTCATAGACAAAAAAAAAACAAAATAAATTCGTCGTGAAGACCTCGTCAAAATCATAACCATATAACTATGAATAATAAATAGGTAGAAAGGCAGGTCGATATAGATATTAGATATACTCGTAAGATACCTACGCTAAGTGAAAGGATTTACAATGATGTCTAAGAATATGAAGATTTATTGACTACTGAAACTGTCATATTTCGTATATTGAACTTATCGAGGGTTACGATTGTAGGTATAAGATATCTTAACTTATAACTGGTACAACTGGGCCTATCGACTGGGGTGATACTCTCCATGAGTTAGCCAATTCCTAGTGGATTGGCTATTGGTGCGTGTAGTGTAAGTTTTTTATTCACAAGGAACGCTGGTGCCCATTCACTCGATGATAATCTATCCTTTAGTCGATTTTATGACTTCCACAGAATCGGGGCGATGCTAATCTTTACCCGGCACTACGCGTTAACGGTTTATAAGATACTAGAAGGCGCTTGCGGCTCCGTCTGCGAGGTAGTCTGTTTTAATCCCGTAGCATCCCACAAGATCATCTTTTCGGAATAACAACAATCCTATGTGTAAATCCAAGTTATCCTTTAACTGTGTGCCAAATTTCATTAAAAATCGGAATAGTTTAGCATGAAGGAGTAACAAACAATCATACGTACATACTTTCGCATTTATAATATTAGAAAAAGACTTATGACTACGGAATATCTTTGGTGTACAATACAAAAGCTACATACTATTGAGTTGCACGCAGGTGCTCGCAGGTATATACGTATTTTGACACTATTTTCTTGAATGTCAAAGTTATAAAAATCACGGAAGTAATATTGTGCTCCTACGGTCTCCCCCAGGGAGTACGCAGGGATACTTTATACTGAGCAAAATATTTTTATCCATTTTATTTCTTAGCTGCAACATGCCTATGTGAGAATAGGATTTCACACTTGTGATCGTTATAAAAACTAAAGACTTGGGCAATAAAATCTAAATCTCATCATTCAATTTTATGGTGAAACCTACAAAATTATGTTTTTAGTTTTCCTTGGGATTAACTAGTTAGTTAAGTAAATAAAAAGGGGTTTGCTGTCTACTAGAAACTTTAAAGGGGATACTGGAGCCAAATGTTTGAGAAACCTTTTTATTAATTGAAATTTTAAAAGAAAATCTCGAGACCTAATAACAATCCATAGAACAGAAGAAAAAGGACCCCTTACCCTAAAAAGGGTTCCAGAAATAAAGGAAGCAAATCACATTTTATCAACCCGAGCAAAACCCGAGTCCCGCACGGTTGTTTTGTTTTACACATTAGCTAATGCGTAACCGGAATAGGGATGCAAAGATATAGGTATCGAAATTCAATAAATATCAACATATTGATAGCCACAAAAATAGATATATTGGAAAGTCAAACATGGATGCTTATACTATTGACATCGAAAAATTTTAATACATATACCGAATGAAATATCTCGAGTCCCCCGCTACAGGTATCCTGGTATACTGACTGGGTTGGTCTCGGCACTATAACAGATATTTTCATTTCCAAATATCGAATCGATAGATAAAATCCTCAAAAGAATAGAATTATACACGGGCAACATTTATTTTACTGAAAACACTGATGAGTTCAAAAGGAGCGATAGATGCGCTTGGCTGGGTGTGCTGTCGCAGATTTTAGAGTAGGTAATTAATCACAAAACTTTTTTATGATTTTAACGAATTACTACGGTCTATCAAGATCAAAGTCCTACAATGACAAATCGACATTATTGATATGAAGCGATATTCACTTATTATATTAGTCGATAGTGTGATAAGTGTCGCATCCTTAAACCTGCGGCGCGGAGCTAGTGCCTGCTTATCGTACTGTGGTGCGGTAGATGGGTAAATAATAAGGGTCGAATACGGAAGCCTAATAATTAAAGAAAACACATTTGAAAGTTCATTGCTTGCCTAAGCAATTTATGCGATCTAGGAACTTTCACGACACGACAACTCCATAAAAAATGTCATGTTATGTTTTAATGTGAGGAATAAAGTGTTTCTGTCTGGCTGTCTGTCAGAAGGGAAAGTATAGGGAAAGAGAGGCAGAGATAGACCTAGACGCACTTACATAAAGGAAAAAGTCAATGTCTTGTTTTACCAGGATGTCAAGGCATTAGCAGAGAAGAAAAAAAATTGGAAGTTACTCCACCGACAAGAGGTTGACTCTTTTTTTTAAAAGAAGGAGGAACTTTCATAAAAGTAAATAAATATGAACGTATATAGTATTAATTTGTGAAAGTTCTTATCTAGGTACTTGTAGATACTTAGGTATCTTAATTGTTATTTGTTATGTTAACCATTAATTATTTAAAAATCCTAAGAACTTCTTCCACGAATACCTTAATTCGCAACTAGATATTACTTGATATTACTATTAAGCTTTGTTATATTGAAGCCTTATCCAAGTTCTCCTTTTAGTGGATCAAGCTGAAATCTATGATAGAGTCCATATCATAGACAGTGTTGATTTTAAGCATTTTAGTGTTATGTCTGGCCTCAATAAAATCAGCTATTTACGTCATTGTGTGCGTAGGTAACCCGCAATAAAACAAACAAATCTACAGTAGAGAGAAAACATCTGCAATAGGTAGAAGACGTTAACAAGTCCGTAATGTTGAAATGTCTAAATGTAGATAATAAATGATCCCCTCGTAAAATCAAACAAGTGAGTACCTGCGGCAATAACATTAAAATCACGGAGGCATTTCGATCAAACGTTACACCCACACTGCGCCCATCAAAAATCAAATAAAAGTCAGTAGGCGAGTGTTTTAGGTCGCGACTTGATAACCGCGATGGCCGAATCGTACGGTGCGTAAAAATAACGCATGTCGTGAGGCCGGCGGCGGGCGCGGCGCGCGGGCGGCGGCCGGCGAACGCACCGGCGAGATTCGCGACATTTACATCGGTTGCACTTTCTATTTACGACCACACCCGGGCTACTGAGTGTCTATTATCCATGCCTTGTCAAACGCCAGTTATAATCAAACAATGCGAAAGAATCATCTGAATATTTTATTTTGCGATGGAAATATCTTACGCTCTCAAATTACGCCAAATTATCGACTAGGTCCAGTATTTTGAGAGCCTTACGAAATTCAGCGCGGCATAAAATAAAACGAAATACCATGATACCCCACAGATATTTTGTGGGTCATTTTAGGTTGACCTGATTAACCCGTGTGAAATTATTGTCTTGTACTCGCTATTGTAACCGCTGTTGAAAATACTGAGTCATGTTTTGTTAAAACTTTCACAAGCTTTTAAAGCCAAAGTTAAATTAAATTAATAGCTGGAAAGGTTTTAGTAATTAAACTGTTTACGAAAATTACTAAACTGACTCATCTCAGCTTTTTCACATTTTCGTCGGGCTAACAACTTTTGTATGTGTTAGTCCAAGTTATCCTCTATCTTCGTGGGAAATTTTGTTGAAAAATTCTGACACTAGGGTTCATCGGGTCGTTGGACGATTCGGTGTCCCACACGAAAAGAAGAAGAAGAAGTGGGAAATTTCATGAAAATCGGTTTAGCAATTTTGCGTGAAGTAGTAACAAACAAACGTACAAACTTTCGCATTAATAGTATTAGCAGGATACCTTGCTTCGAAAGATTTATATAAAAAAAAGTCAAAACAGGGCAGATAAAAATAATTGACGATACCTAATATCAAATTGTTGGCGCTAAATAATTGTGTGCATTCTTGGTTCATTAGGTTAAAAAAAATTCCTTCAAATAATTTGTTCAGTTAAAAAAAAACACAAAGAGAAATGACGTTAACTTTTGAACAAATTAGCGATTGCCACTGCTGCCTTTACTCCGAGTACACCACTTGGGTGTACTTAAAACAAGTACCGCCCACGTTATTCAAAAATTCGCTAAGTTGGTATGTTGATATAGGTACTTACCCATATCAACATACCAACTTAGCGAATTTTTGAATAACGTGGGCGGTACTTGTTTTAAGTCAAGTAACCTCTTATCATACTATAATTTTTCTTTGAAAACTTAATGAAAAGTTTTTTCATAGGATCTAAACATCAAAGAAAAATGCGCGTAATAAATGTGTCGTGAATAATTAAGGGAGTTAATTACATCTTATTCTACAGCTCTTCAGAGGCTTAGGCCCTAAAAGCGATGTCTCCTTCGAACAGTTTTAGTGCCGGTACACAACTACCTAGCTAGCGCCTACAGTATTGACGGACTGACAGAAAAATCAATCGTGAAAACTCGAAACTATATAAGGTGTAAAAATATTAGCTGCAAATATTTTAAGGGGTGAACCAGCCTTTGAAACTGAACCACTTTCCCTAAGAAACATAAGTCGAAATATGAAAAAAATGTGGACCTCCCATAGCCTCCAATACAAAATTAGTAGTGACGGGCCGAATGTGGAATGAACCGAATTCGAACTTCGGCCGAACATTCGGTGTTAAACAACACCGAATTCGAAGTTCGGCCGAAGTTCGGCAGAACTTCGGTTGACATTCCCGCGCTTTTCTTCAAAGCGGCAGGTCACGACTTCTTTACGGGATCACTTGCAATTTGTTGTTGTGGCCTTGCCGCCCGCTACCCGCGCGGTCCCCCTTTCTCTAAATGCTAAATTGCTTGCTAAATTTAAAGAAACAAAAATAACGTCAGACGTGGCGATGGCGACCGTATTCTTACGGCTGTTAACGCTCTGCCTACCCCGCAAGGGATAAAGGCGTGATATATGTATGTATGTATGTAAGTTGATTTATAATATTAATACGGCTACTACTGAGTAGTACCTACCTTTTATATTTTTAATTTAATTCACAGACAGGCAGTCTTTTATGTTTATTTTTCTTATTATAATGTTAATTATAAAGAAAAGAACTGATTATGATTAATAATAATAAATATAATATTCAATTAAAGATTTCAATTACATACTTATTTCTGCCTTTTATTTAATTAATTTCAGTGAGAACTGAATTCATGGGAAATGCATAAGTATAAAATAGTTTCGAAAAAGCATAACTAAAGTATACCTACTTAACTACATATATTTTTTGAACACTCCCAGACATGTAATTAGTATGATGATGAAGTACCGAATTTTGGCCGAAGTTCGGCATTTCGAACCGAATTTCGGCCGAATGCCGAAGTTCTACAAAACCTGCCGAAGTTCGGTTTAACCGAATGTAAAACAAATTTCGGCCCATCCCTAAAAATTAGCAACCGAACAAATAAATTTGTATGGAAGGTCCAAAAATTTTTCTTATATGTCGACCTATGTTCCTTTGGGAAAGTTGTTCAGTTTTATGGGCTGGTTCAGCCCTTAAAATATTTGCAGCTAATGCTTTTACACCTTATATAAACTCTTCGCTTTACAGCTTTCGAAGACTGGTCTATATTTTTTCCGAATAATTTTGATTTCGGTAACTAGGCTAAAAACAAACCATAAAACCGTATAGTGATTCTGTGGTATTTGTTTGTGTAGTGACCCGTTAGAATGGTGGCCGGGGACGTGACGCGGCGTGCGTCGATCACGGCGCCGTCGATGCATCGGCGGACCTCCGTGCGAAGGAGCTCGCTCATCAAGGGGAACCAGGCTCAGTCGCAGGTTAGTGGCTCAGAGACCTGAGTGTAGTGACCCGTCCGTACAGTGGGGAAGTGACGAGGCGTGCGTCCGTCACGGCACCGTCGATGTATCGGTGGACCTCCGTGCGAAGGAGCTCGCTCATAAAGGCGAACCAAGCGCAGTCGCAGGTCAGTGGCTCAATGATGTGTATGTAACGACTCGTCAGTACAGTGGTGGAAGGGACGCGGCGTGATGCATCGGGAGACCTCCGTGCGAAGGAGCTCGCTCATCAAGGGGAACCAGGCTGCCAAGTCACTCAATGACGTGTGTGTAGTGACCAAAGAAATCGAATCAGGTAGGTTTCATACCGATAAAGGCGTATCACAAGCTGGCGGGCGATCAGCACCAGGTGCTTTGTGCTATTACTCTTACACCTTACAAATGGCTGGCAGTATAAGATGAGCATTTTAAAATACGTGGTAGGTAATAAAATTGTAGTTAATTACAATCACAAATGTTCATTAAAAGCAAAGTATACAACTGTTCAGTGCTGTGCAAGTCGTTTGTTCGTGAATAAGGTTTTATTTATTCACTCATTCAATTACTTGATTGCGCAAATAAATCAGTGAAATCTATTATTTATTATGTTTATTTGCTAGAGTAAGCATTTCAAAATTGTCTGTTAGTTTTGTATCTCTCGAAACATGAAAAAAAACGTGAAAACAAATTGCCTAAAAAGAAGAATATTTAGTTTAGCTCTACTGTTCAAAATCATTACAGCCGATTGCTTTTGTTACTTATGTATTTTCTTTTTATATTTTTATTTAGCTACTTTTCATGTAACTTTGTATTTAAATTAATCTCAGAGCGTATAGTATGTACTTGACAATCTTAAATTATGCTACACTTAATATCATAAATATCGTCGACTTAACCTCTAATGACAGAATGTTTAGTAGGCAAGGGACTGAAGACGATATTGCTTGAAGGTAGGCAAACTTCATGGTTCATATCAGTATAAATATATCGGTAAAGTATGCGACTATTTATGAGTCTTGAACAAGCGGGTACTTACTTTTATCTTTCCGTTATCACGCTGCAAGAACTTCGAAGACAAAACATTCCAACTCAAACCAAGTGCGCTCGAGTCAAAGTTGCCCAAGTTCCACTTTTCTGTATCGTTGTTTCTAATCAATGATTATATTTAGTTCACCTATGTTAGTACGAAAATATAATATGTCATGTCTAATCGCATTACGCATGTACTGTCCTAGCAACTAAAGAATACTAGTAACTATAGCTTGTCGCTACACATATTTTTATTAGTCCAGACTGGCTAATATACGTGTCACAATATTAACCTTTTACCTTCACAATGAATTATTCACGTCCTATATACAAATCACGAAATTGCCCGTATTCTTATTATGGTGGGCACACAAGAAAGAAATTGAGCATGATTGCACAGACTTATTTCAACTATGGGTAATTCGTGCGAATCAAACGGAGGACGAGCCATCAAAACTAGGTTAAAAAATGGAAATGAAATTTAAAAAAATATGAAGTTATACTAATTTCACGCGTGGCCCTGCACGCAACTTTCCAATTTGTGTCCGCAGCAGGTTTTGATCTTTTTTTATAATGAGTTTTGAAACGAGCTGTCCTTTACAGGAGGTGCCGTGGGACATTATTGACCGGTGTGCCTTACCAGTGGTGCTGTGCCACGCCCTGGCCGTGGTACTGTCGACGGTGCTGAACGCGCTACATCTCAGCCAAGTGTCCGTCTTCACGCTCTTCCTTTGGTTCTCCATCTCCGTCGTCGGCTCCTTGTGGTTCTACCATAACTTGCAAGTAAGTTTATCTGGTATAAATATTAACTTGGTTCAGATCTGTACACGACATGCCTACTTATAGCAGTCGGTGGTCGTCTCTTTGCTCGATTGAATGTCCGAAACGAACCTTGCTTTTTTGCAAGATGTTTTATCAGAGTTTCAATACGAGTAACATTGCTAAACATGATGAGTACAATAACAATTAACCAGTAGTGGGCTGTTCTGACTGATACCTTTGTAAGCCATGCCTGTCTGTCTAGTAGTACGAACTCTATAAGTACATCATCTTAAATTGTACATTTTTACGCACTTATATTGTACATTTTTTGAAATACACTCAGTCCAATGAATTTTGAAACAACACTCTCCAGTTATATTATTTATAACATTCGCTTTTTTACGCCCACACAATCCAAAGACACTACAAAAGACACCCGCTGTTAAGATTCTTATGGACCTTTCCAATCTAATTTGAAATTCAAAGACGGCGATGTTCCCTCAAAGAGTTTTCTAGTTTTGTATTTTTATACTGACCGGGCGATGAGACACCTGATAAGTACTATACGAATAAGAAAACTGAGTGGCTTACCAGGAAAGAAAGCTTTGTAGCTGCGCCGCATAATTTGTTTAATTACACGGTAAAGAACCTACGTATTTCTGACGTATATAATTTTAAATCACCGTAGCAGTATAGTAACACATAAAATATTCAGTTGATGCCTGCCAATGAAATCTAAAATATTGTACTTAGAGAAAAATCGATAACCAATTTTCCTGCTTCCTTACAGGAAGATATTTAATAGAGAATAAGAGAGAAATTTTATTTTTATTTGCTGAATAATTGATGACTCAAAATTTATTATGATCGATAAATCAGAAAATTTGGATTGCTAGGGATATACCTACTTGAAATATTTATTCAGCTTCACAACATACCATACCTACTCAATCAGTAAGTATGTCCAGCTAATAGAAAAAATAGTTTATAGATTCCTGATTTTCCCCAAGCACCCTTGATTGTCTCTTTCTCTCTTCGTGTGGGACACTGAGTTGTCAAACGACCCAATGAACCCTTGATTGAACTCCATGAATTATTACCAAAGGTTTGCATAACTGAATATCTACCGAACAAATTAATTTCTCTTGGGAACAGAAGCTGGAAAAAATACTTTACAATAAAAATCAAAATAACCTTTATTTGATTTTTACTGTATTTTCTGGTATCTTCTTATTTTTTGTTCAATTTGTGTGATCAGACGGAATAAGTGCAGCTAGAATACGCAAAATGTCTCTTGTATAAAAGGGTAAACAAAACGCAAATAATATAAATAACCGAAGAATTGGCCATAGAATTACCTTAGATGACTAGAGCGAAAAAACCTAAAAATATATTACGTACGATGGATTTAAAAAAACTTTCAACAGAATACAAACTTAGCTACGTAAGGCCGATAAATAGTTGTAACACCTAGACAATGCCTCGTTTAATATAATGAAATAATAATATATAAATACTTCTTCATTTTTTCACAAAGTGTTTCTTAGTGCAACTAAATAGGTAAATAATATACTTAGGGAAACAGATGCATGCCAATGAAATGCTTCCCAAAATACCGATTTGCAAAGCAAACTGAGCTGTTAGAAGATGTCTAGATGTCGTCGGCAGATATTTTCAAGCATCTCTGTATTAAGAACTGTCTCAAAGTAGCAGTAACAGTTATCGTAAAAGTTTGCTTTTAAACATGAAATCTCTTAGGTGGACTATACGAGATTATAAAAGACTTCTAATGGAATGAACAATAATACGTAACGACCTTTTCCACGCCTCTTGAAAGCACTGTAGATACTTCACTCTCCTGATAAACTAGATATATCTTCAACTACACTTAAAATATTTCATGTTTTCTTTTGATGTTAAATGTAAAGTTAATTTAATGCTGTTGACCTTTCATAAATTGAATCTTGAGTAGGTGAATGTTGCCCTAGTTAATAATTCACGACATTTCCCTCTGGTTTTCACAGTTATTTTTCGACAACATAAAGCAAGATCAGTATATTTACAACGGATTCTTATCTATTACTACTAGGTAATCTAGGTAGAGATAACTTTTCTATTCTTTTTAGATATAGGTATAATTTACCTATTAATTAAAAATTAACCTATTTTAATTATCCGGTATGGTCAATGTCACATATTTAGACAATTGTGCGGAACCGGGAAAGTTTTTGAACAGTTTATAGAAAGGTATTCTCATGCGTCATAATACCGATTATTGCCAGTAATATCAGTATTCTTTCCAAACCTTCCGTGCATGAAAATTTAATACGTACTACATGGGTATAATAAAAAAGTAAACTATTCCTTTCTTTATAAAATGTTGTTATTGTCATTCAATTTTAAAATAAAACCTTGGTGTATTATTAGATTCGATTTATTGTTTCTTTCTCAACTAAATTATTCATTACGGATGTTAATGTAACGTTACATATTTCAGAATGTTGTGCCAACTTTTCGTCATTAACTCTTCAAATAACAGCTTGAAAAAAATATGTCGGTATATTTGTCAGCAATTATCTTTATAAAAATACACGAGCGTATAATATATGTAAACATTTGGCAATGCGAGAGTATAAACGAGTCTACCGAATTTACTTCGAGAATAAAAAAAAAGAATATACTTTTTATTTGTGAGAAGAGATATCAGGATGTGAAATAACAAGGCTCTGGTATACACTTATATTTGCCCTAAATAAATAAAGATAAATAAAAAGAAGTCTAAAAACTAAAACCCGACTACTGAGATTTCGCGCTCTAAAAAGTAAGAAACAAGAAATCTGAAATAATAACTACTCACGATTGAATGTGTTTTTCGTCTCCAAAATTCATACAAAGTAAACAGCTATTATAATTTATTTTCATGGCAGTTTAATATAAAGTTCATAGTGGTTTTCAGGTGAAAGCTGTGGTCGTTTGCCACGTTGCCTTATTTATTTTATAAACTAGATAGTACTAAAACACGTGGCAAACGACCACAGCTATCACCTGAAAACCACTATGAACTTTATATTAAACTGCCATGAAAATAAATTATAATAGCTGTTTACTTTGTATGAATTTTGGAGACGAAAAACACATTCAATCGTGAGTAGTTATTATTTCAGATTTCTTGTTTCTTACTTTTTAGAGCGCGAAATCTCAGTAGTCGGGTTTTAGTTTTTAGACTTCTTTTTATTTTAATTATTTTGGGGTAATAAACTTGAATTTTCACGATTGTTTGTTGGAAGATGTAAGTAGGTACGAGTTTAAACTGTATTATGATTTTGTTAGGTGTATATAAAATATGCTAGTAACCCCCCGTGTGATTTCCTTACCAAAACAAATGTTTCAGTTTCTTTATTCTGAGGGGGGAGGGGGGGGGGGGGGCAAGCCCTTCTCAACCTCCGTGTCGATGCTTGCTGCTGGTTTCATCACCAAAAAAGATGTCTCCGTTTCTTTTTCTGCGAGGGGGGAAAGCCCCCGTCAACCCTCCGGGTCGATGCTTGCTGTTGGTTTCGTTACCAAAACAGATGTTTTCATTTATTATTTTAGCTACGTATAAAATTTAATATGAATATTTGAAGCGTTATAACGACAAGTTCTAAGAAAAATGCACAAATATCTGCTTTTAGAATATTAGTTGTAGGATCTTTTATGTACATACATACATATGCCTATCTATACATACATACATATAAACACATATCACTCCTTTATCCCGCTTTCGCTCTGCCTACCTATCTATGTGCGCGTTAAATTAATTTAAATGTAATAATTCGCGGTACCTTCAACTTGTATCACATTACATGAGATGAAAAATATGACAGTTCGTTTGATACCCAACACGATATAAACCTTATTCAAACATATTTTACATGAAGTAGCAGTACGTATTGTGACTTAAACGTCAATTTTGGTGCAGCTACTCAATTGAGTAAGTCAAAAGTCTCAGACAACAGATGTCGCTGTTAGTTTTCCTAAAACGCCAATTGGCTTTTTCAAAAGTTTATGAAAATGCGTGTTCCCCTAAAAATAAGAAATTTAACCGCAGTAAAGAGCTGCCTATGTTTTATTCTAGACATTATTTCATCTTTGTACAAAGTATCATTTGAATCTATTCAGCCGTTTTAGCGCCAAGTCCTAACAAACACATATCCGCGTTTATAAATTATGTAAGGAATTAGGAATTAGGATTAGGATTAGTAGGATCTCTTATGTACCTACCTATCTACGCGTTTTATTAATTTAAATGTGATAATTTTCGCGGTACTTTTCTACTTCGATCCCATTAAATGTGATGAAAAATATGTCAGATCTGAGCCTAAGGAGCAGCTCTTTCTTACCACAGCTTATACACAGATATTTAGCGTATGTAGTGCTATCACGTCTTGTCTGCCTTTCGTTTTCATCATCAGATCAGCTCCACGAGTATGACACATACCGACACCACACCGATACCGATACCAATGTACCTGCTGCTTGTAGAAAGTGGTTGAAAAATTCTGACATAAGGGCTCATTGAAGACCAATGTGGCGCAGTGGTAGTGCGACTGCCTTTGACTCAGAAGGTTCCGGGTTCGATTCTCGGTGGGTCACTCACAAAGTTGATATTTATCACTCTGTGAATTTGTTCCCAGTCTGCTTAGGACATTAAAGGCTGAACCACCCGATAGTCCGTAAGAAAGATGTTTCGGATGGCACGTTAAGCCGTTGGTCCTGGTTGTTGTCTATGATCACTTTAAACGGCGGTCGTTACACAACCATGTCAGAATCCTGCTACTTGCAGAAGGCGGTTGGACGACTCGGTGTCCCACACGAAAAAAGAAATTGAATCGTTAGACGGCTCGGCGTCCTACACGAAAAGAGAGAAAGAGAAAAACCGATGTCCCAATTTCATACTAAATTGATATTGCGTAAATGCAAAAAAGTTTCAAACTTTCACCTACATTCTATATATTTTTGAAATGTGCTATTTAAGCCCTTTTGTTTGATACCCAACACGATACCACTTGAAGAAAAAAATTTTTTTGTTCGTATCTTTATGCACGCTAGAGGGCGCCATGTTCACTTTATTGTGACATGACATAGCCTATAACCATCGGACTGTTTAGACGCATCTACTGACACCTCATTTGTCAAATTCTGACAAGTAGATTCAGAGCTAGGAGGGAACAAAGGAATTATTGCCACATACATACATACATTCCGGTCAAAATCATAACCCTCCTTTTTGCTTTGCTGTAGTCGGGTAAAAAGGCTAAGAAATAACAGTAGAAAGTGATCTAATATGTATGCCATATTAGAAATGTCAATTCCCATACTAAAACCAATCAATAACC
The DNA here is from genome assembly GCA_029255805.1 of Keiferia lycopersicella. Lineage (NCBI taxonomy): Eukaryota > Metazoa > Arthropoda > Insecta > Lepidoptera > Gelechiidae > Keiferia > Keiferia lycopersicella. The sequence goes on along the minus strand of JARACZ010000009.1, from coordinate 7,018,404 downwards.
ACTGTTAACGCAACGCTATCGTATCGCAATGTCGTCCGTCGAGTGCGGTTTCAGTATGTGGAATGAAGTTTCTAGTATCGATCTGACAGACCGCTGCGATATTTTAGCGCTCCGTCGTGCGTCAAGTGTGTTATCCGCATAATTATATGGTAACTGACGTAAATTAATTGGGCAGATAAAGGTAGGTTAGTAAGCTATGTCAGCAGACTTAATCATTATCAAAATTAAAAAGCATCGCAGATAATATTTTTTAGTTAAACTGACATTAAAATTCATGAGATTATAAGGACATTTAATAGATTGGTGCGCTTTATCCTAAATTTAAATTCGCGGAAACTGAATTTATAAATCCAATTAATTTTAGTAGATACTGACTCCTTACTGGGAAAAATCAGGTTCTAATGAAAGTTGTCGAATAAAACACGTTTTAGTTTCGGTCAAGTTATCAGGAGTTGGTACGTATTATTACTTCCAAGATTTTCCGCGCATAGCTCATATGATCGGAAATTTCATGGTAGAACTATAAACAGGAGAGTTCCAACCATTAGTTTGTAGGCGAACCTCACATTCCATATGACCGCTCCGGTATGCGGTGATCCTGGTTTGAAACTTTGTTTGTAAAATCTTGATTTGTATAATATAAAACTGCCTATCCAAAAATTTTTCAACCGCCTTCTACAAGTAGCAGGCTTCTGACATGGTTTTGTAACGACCGCCGCCATCTAAGTGATCATAGACAGCAACCGGGACCTACAGCTAAACGTGCCATCCGAAACTCGGAACCATCTTTCTTACGGACAATCGGGTGGTTCAGCCCGCAATATCCTAACCAGACTGGGAGCAAATTCACAAAGTGATAAATATCAACTTTGTGAGTGACCCACCGAGAATCGAACCCGGAATCTTCTGCGTCAAAGGCTGTCGCACTACCACTGCGCCACATCGGTTGTCAGCGAATGCGGTAAGGGCTCCAGACGGTGGCACGGTTAGTTCCACCACAGCTTCTGGATTCCGTCGATACCGGAGCGGTAACCAATGCCAGTGTGAGAGCCAATGTAGGAACTCTCTCTCTACTAGGAGTATGACGTCGACCGCTAAAGGGTCACGGGCGCATGTTTCCTCCCACGGGCGCTGAAACTTTCCAGCGTCCTTGTAGTACAAAACCACACTTATAGAGGCCACTGCAATTATGATAAAAGTTAATTCTTACTGCCACAATACCTAGATATCTAGGTATCATCTGCCTAGGAGTATAGCTAAGGAAAATGTTTCAGTAAAAATGACATAATACAAATAGTAAGATGATAGTGAAATATTATAAGTAAGTACCTTAACAACAAGAACAGAAAGAGTCTTTTTGTGTATTGTGTATCTAATTATTATTATTATTATTCGCCACTGTCGTCCCACTGCAGGGCAAAGGCCTCCCTCCCTTTCTTCCATTCTTCCCTATTTTGGGCCGTCTCCATCCTATTCCGGTCTTGCGCATGTATCTCGTCTTTCCATCTCTTTTTAGGTCTACCGCGCGCCCGCTTAGCGTTAGGAGGGACCCAAATTGTGCATGTTTTTGCCCAAAGTTCATTGGGCATCCTGGCGATGTGACCAGCCCAATCCCATTTTAAATATGCTGCCTTCTGACCTACATCAACAATTTGTGTACGGGAACGCAGCGTTGTGTTTCTAACTCGGTCTAGAAGCCTGACTCCGAGTATGCTGCGCGCCATATTTCGTTGGCAGACCATGTGTATCTAATAACTTACATTTTATCACCAAAAAACAGGTATCTAGTTTCAGTACTACTTGAAAACTTTCTGCATATTTGCAAATTTCCACTTATCGACTTCCACTTCTAGGAAAATGGAGAAAATCCCATAACAGTAGTTAACGCCCACTTTCTTACCATCTCATCTCTCTTGTATAAGTATATCCTATTCTTACCACTTTCGCCCACTGCTTTAACACAAATGCCAAAGATTTAATATTGCGAAGGTTAATTAAAGTATTTCCAGTTTTAACGATCACTTTACTGTGTTTTCGAATATACTATAGGAAAAAATCTGATTCTAAAGTACAAATACTTTTATTTTATTTTAATATACTGTTTTCCTTACCGTTTGGTTGCCTGGACGATGTTGCTGCGGTAGCAATAGGCCGCCAATCGTACCGATTCGTCCTTTTGTGTACTATTTCATGTATACTTTTCTGTTGTGCATTAAAGTATATTCGATTTCATTTGATATTTTCTGCAGTTTTGGAGAATATAGTAGGGAGGGGATGGATGGAGAAATTGGGGGCGGGTGGAGAGAATGGGAAGTAAAAAGAAGAACTGTTTCTGTACCAAGGGCGGACACGCTTTTATTTACGTACCACTTTTTTAAATTCATTTTATGGTTGTTTTTCGCATTAATTTCGACTTTGAACAAATTAATAAATTCCGAACAACACGTCGCTTTGAAGTAAAAATGGAATTTAATCAACCGCTTCTAATTGCCGTGTCGCTGCGACCCGTTTGAATCTGATAATTCCTAAATCCCAAGGCAGGTATACCTTATCCCCATTGTATTTGATTTCCAAATCCAAGCTCATGGCGGCACCCAGACAAGTCTTTTGAAACGGGAATCTGTATTGAGAGAAACAAAAGTGCGTGGGATTCTGAAAGTCGGATATTGCTGCGATCAAGTCAGAGATCAAGTAATACAATATCGTGTAGCTGGAGATTTCACTGAAAGGTCAGCAGTCGTGCCAAGAAGACGGTGACGCATTCGTGGTTTCCCGCCAAAACATCGATTCGGAGCGTCTCTGTAAAGAAATAAACAGTCGCCTTGCGTAGGTGTATAAAAAGACGCAAGCTCAGGATATTTAGTATATCTATGATGTCATCGGTATTAGGTACTAGACTCAAATAAAAAAATAACACTCCATTAATAATTATAGCTATTCATACCACAATGATAACGGAAAACTAAAAGATACCAAGAATAAGAACCTAAATATAAACGCAAAAATACTACCGTTTTGTAAGCATGTTTGAATATGTCTTTCTACTAAAGCAATTATTTAACCTTAATAGACGTCTATCAAGTAGCGATCAGACGCATCATCGGTGTAACACAATACCCACCTTTTTTCAGAAAAATATGTTAAGTGGTCGGTTAATAAGCGGTGGGATCCATTAGATATTATTTGGCAATTCGCAGGCGCCGCCCGCCCACGCTGCCGTCGGCCCAAACTTGCTATTAAACTACTATGTCAAGAAGCCCCTATCTGGCCTACATAGCTGGTTATTTCATAGTGTCACTTCAAAATACTCAAGTTAACCAGCAATGTATCCCGAATCGGGCTATGCTGACATGTTAGCCTAATAGCAACACCCGCCTCCTTCCCGCCTCCTTCCCGCTGCCCTCCCCGCAAACCTGCCCTCCCAACGCGGCCATCCGATGAACCCAAGGGGAACCAGTCATACATTTTTATAATCAGCTGTTTTTAAAAACATTCCATCTATCGAAAAATATCAGAAAGATTTTTTGATATTTCTATTGTATTTCACAAGCGGGCAATTACGGTAAAATTATTTTTCTTTATTTAAGAGCAACGATCTTAACATTAAAATAAATCGGCGGCGACCCATTTGATGCGCGCAGTGATATGAGTCTTAGTTCTAAAGTTAGATTGGCATTTTAGTCTAGTTATAATCTATAAATAAGCGGCACCTGCCTTCCAACCTGCTTTGCAAACTGCTGATTGCAAACGGCTTAAAAACGACACGCAGTAATTGGCTAAATACAATTGTTTTCATAAACATGATATAAACTACCAACTTCGCAGAATAAATGTGAGATGTTATGAATGCCATAAAGGTTTTTATAACCCTGCCATTGCGTCGCTATATTTCCCGGGTAATAAAGTGAGGCTAGCATATTAAGTACACCTACCTAGCCATAAATTTTAATCTACTTTTTGCAAGACATGAGCTCACTAAGTAAGCTGTTTATATAAGTTTGTGGCACTATGTTATCTAGCTACCTAATGAGTAATAAACTCAAACAAAGGTGTCCCACACGAAAAGAGATAAAAAAGAAAGTAAGAAACTTACAGCAATTGTAATTTTGCTGCATTCAAAGTTTTCCAACACCTAAAGCGTTAGTAAATTGTTCAAAGGTCAGACATAAAATAAAAAAGCGCTTCCAAGAAGATCGTGTAGCCACGAGATAGTTAGTCGTGATGTACCGGTAGATACATGTCCCGCCCACGACTGAGCTTGCACTTTCTTGGTAGTTTCTCTGTACTCTCCTTAGTCACGACCGCAGGCGATACTATGCAGCTTACATTACAACTTACAGAGCAGCTTGTGCTTTGGGCGCCGCGTAGACTGCGAGGAATTCCCAGTCTGACCTTTGACAAAGTTTGATTATAAAGTTGTTTAGTTTCAAATCTCGGGTGTAGGTATCCGGGAATTAGGGGCGTTTTGAATAGAAGATTGGTACAGAATAATCTAAGCACAGGTTCAAACTCGACATCTGACTTTAATTCCCCATCAGAGTTAGAGTAGGTGTGGGTGTGATTCTTGGCTTTGGACTGCTCTCAGGCGAGGCGAATATGGCCAGTCTACCCTTTCCGGTCATGCGGGCTCCAGGGATTCGCTACGCCCCAATAGGTCATCAATAGCTCTTCCAGATTGATAACGTTATACGTCTATCAATAGTTTTTTGCAAACCAAGTACTAGTTTCCTCTTTCCTGCACTGGTTGGCTGCTGATGTATAACATACCTACTATAAAATAACTTTACTTAGGTACTCTGAATGCATTTTCGTCCAGTATTTTACTAATATTTATTTTTTGTCCGGCAACGGGTCGCTGGTTGTCAAAATATTACGTAAAATATTTTAACTGGCATGTCATATTTATATTCAAAACGTTTTAATTTAATATCTTTGTAAAATGAATTAATTCAGCATCTTGTTCAAACATTATTGACAGGAAAATATGCAGTATGTTTTCTAAGTTAAACGTCGGTGGTGCTACTCAGTTGAGTAGGTCAGATGTCTCAGACAACAGTTGTGCTGTTAGTTTTCCTAAAACGTGAATTAGCTCAATGATGCTACCTTATTTAAAAATATTGGAAAATGCGTGATCCCGTGGGGATAAAACATTTTATGAGTAGCACATTTCATCTTCGTACAAAGTTTCATTTGAATCTATTCAACCGTTTTAGCGCCAAGTCCTAACAAACACACACACACACACAAACATCCGCCTTTATTATATAAGTAGGATCTACCAACAACGTTGTTCTTGTAAAATTTTAATTGATTTTTTTATTTTGTTATATTTTTTCGGAAAACTTATACCTTAAAACATAACTTATTGAGTAACTTAACAGAGAACATTTAGGACATATAAAAATGTAAATATTCAAAAGATCATAATAACAACGCGATCACACTCTTAAGTATTCTAGTCCTGAATGTTTTCTAAAAGCGCACAAATAAGTATTAATAACACCAAGACCGAGAAAGTCAAAGGTATGCTGGGCAACCACAGTGCAAATTTTTAAAGCGTAATGTCGGGACATCGAGCATGTCGGGAAACTTTATAAACATTCGCTTGTAACATACCTAATGTATGTTACACGGTTTCGTTTTCATTCATGGACTGAAAGCTTTGTTGCCTTTGCTGTTATTTATTAATACAGTGCCGACTAAAATAACCTGTGTGTTACTCGGGCGTGGGGCGTTCTTACAATTACATTCATAGCGGGTACACACTACACACTACATGCTGTATTTGGAAACATGTGGAGTCATTAGTGATTTCGTAGAAGCGCTTTGAAGTTTTTGAATGTAGGTAAAAAAACCGGGAGCAAAACTGTGTGGGATATTGCCTACGTGTGACGTGATGAACTAACTACTGGTGACATTATTGAACCAAAAAACAGACATTCTGGATTATAAACAAAAGGTTGAAACTGTCCTAAGGGATTCCTATCGCAATTTGGAAGAGCTTTCGTTCTGTAGTATCGTATCTAGTATTATATTATCTTGTAATTATAGTGGGGCTCATCTGCGTATTGTTCAGTCGCAGAATTTTAGATTGTACGAGGTAATACAACTATGGCGAGGAAAATCTTTTATATTGTTTTCATATTCAAGTATACGCAGATAGGTTCCGACCCTTAAGCTAGGTGAGCTTCACATTACACTCCGCTCCGGTGTGTGGTGATCCAGTTTATAACTTTGGTCATAAAATCTTGATTCATCATCATTTCAGCCATAGGACGTCCACTGCTGAACATATGGCTCCCCTAAAGATTTCCACCTTGTCCGATTAGAAGTCTTGATTTGTATTTAAAAAATCGCACACTGGCACAACAACTTTATGCGGGACTCCAACGTACGCAGTATACGGTCCTACGGACGGATGTACGGTGCACTCCCTCCGTCTATGACAAGGATGTATGCGCAAGGGATTTCAGCATTGCAGGACGGAGCAAATGCGGCATCAAAGCTTACGCTCGGGTTCCGTGTCTCCACATTAAATCTCTCCGGATACCGGAGCGGGACGTGGTGGCACTGTAAGGGTCGCCTTACACCAAAGCCTGATTGTGGCTCAACGCTGACTTACGTGTCGTGTATCTATCTACCCCTTTTCAATGGGCCGGCTGGTTCTATTCTCACGCTCGCGTTGCTCCAGCTCATTCTGTTTTATGAGCACGTTACTCGTCATCAGTAAACGCAGACTTGCTGATACAAACTCTGCCACGCATAAACCGGGTCGCGATCATGCGGAAACCGTCTGTAATCCATAAAAAAAGGTTTCAGCCCAGATAGCACTTCTGTACTGTACAATTTTTGAAAATATATGAATAATATACAGTTAGTGGAGGGCTGAATATGTGTGGAAGTAATCGCGTCGTGTGTATGTAATAAAATTAACTGCAATATATAATGATATCACCTAATGATTGCACGATAACATAAGTAGTTAAATTCCCCTTATTTATCCGTTAAAATGCCCCACGTTTCCCGTATAATGAGTGTTCAACAAGATTGCTAGGTATAAGGTAACCGGAAAGTACCTATTTTTCCTTATTATCGTAACTTCTTTCATAAAGAAACATCATCATCATAATTTTGTTTGTAGTGTTTTACATATTCGTAAAGATAACACAGAGACATTCTGAAAAAATGGAATTATTTGAAGGAAACAATGTTGTTACGCGACGTTTTCAGTGGTAAAAAGACAAGTGAGGCGGTTCGCACACATGACGCAGGACGGAGCGCAAAAATATCGCAGCGGTCTGTCGGATCGTCTCGCGGTCTGTCGAATTCAAATTGTATTTGAATGTGGGTTTCATCACGATGTTATTCCCTCACCGTAAGAGCAGTCGGTAAATGTACGTGAGTAACAACACATTGGTACATGGCGAGGATCGAACTCGGGTCTCACGATTGTAAGACCGATGTCCTAACCACTTGGCCACCGGCGCTTTTGCATTTTGTATAATTAATAGGTTTAGTAAACAACCGGATATTAAGCAAACCGTAATAATATTGGATCATGTCAAATAAAGTACCTGGAATGTTCATGGTGTCATAAATTTTGAATAACTTTTCTTGATAATCATACAAATGCTAGGATCTAATTTTAGATCTCTCTCACTTCGTGTGGTACACTGAGTCGTACGACCTAATGAACTCTAGTGTCAGAATTTTTTGACCGCCTACAAATAGTAGACTTCTGGAACATGGCACTATTGTACCTAGGTAACAACGTCTGTTATGCAGGTTGGTACCAATTACTCAACTTTATATTTGTTGCCAGGTGACTGCAGCGGGTAAGGCAGTGCTGGTGACCGGCTGCGACAACGTTCTTGGCAACGCTCTCGCCAGGAAGCTGGACGACCTGGGTTACCACGTGTTCGCCGGTTTCCAGAGCAAGGCTGGCAACATCGACGCAGACTTGCTTAAAGAGGACTGCTCGGGCAGACTGCACACGCTGCAGCTTGACATCACTTCGGAAACACAGGTAACACCGCAACAAACTGAAGGACCTGGGTCACCACATGTTTCCGGGTTTCCAGAGCAAGGTTTTGTGGTGGCTTTCGAAAAAAATTTGAAAATTTGGTCAGTCCCTAGGTATTAGATAGTACTATTATTTAGACTGTGGCATTAGTTTCACTCCTCTGGTTAATTATTCTAAAAAAAGGTATATTCCATTTTTTCCTAGCACCTACTTTGCATGTTAAACACATTTTCAAGTAAATTCATGCATATAAAATTGTAATGAATACCCATACACACCTGGTGTGGAACTTCAAGAGCACCTTTCTAAACTAAAGATAAAGGTACGATCGTAACTCAGCAAAAGTTTCAAAAAACTTGCAATAATCTTTTGTTGCATTCTTCTTTTGCATGTTTTCTTAAATTATATCCCCAACACGGCAGAGTGTTTTAAAATTTACTATTCAATTAGCAAAAAATGTTTGACCTAAAAACTTCACTTTTTGTTTCACTTTTGTAAAACAATTTTCGTTCTGGCAACAAGCGTACTATTGTTAAAGGAAAGCTTTTTCTTTGAGATAAAGGCATTACCTGCCTACTTGTATAGCTCGCAGCAAACGCACAATTTTTCTTTTGCTAAATTAGCTCTCGTTGGTAGCAAAAAATATGTTATTACGTTCCCAATTTAAAGAACAACCGCCTACGTAACTGGTTACCGCGAGGAACACACTTGACGCACGACGGAGCGCAAAAATATCGCATCGGTCTATCAGATGCACACTAGAAATGTCAATCCGCATACTAAAACCGCTCAACCGCTGTTGACGCAGTGCTATCGCATTGTCATCCGTCGAGTGCGGTTTTAGTACGGGGAGTGATGTTTCTGGTATGGATCTGACAGACCGCTGCGATATTTTAGCGCTCCGTCGTGCGTCAAGTGTGTTCCTCGTAGCGGTGAATAAGGCTAACATTTCGACTAATTTGGCTGCAAAATGTTCTAGGTAAGAAAGTTTTTGTAGCTACGCTGACGTAAACTGCCCTTACACACTCAATTTGCACTTTATTTTTATTCTCTCACAGTAAAAGTTTCATTTATCAGAGTTAAAAGACTTTGAGGTCTATTTTAAACTAAAAACTGTACACTTGAATCCGATACCAAAAGATCACATGAACTATGTACTATAAAACGACATTTTGTACAAAAATGTAGAATTATGACGTCACAACTCATTGTTTCGAATGGCGTCAAAACAACAACTTTTATATTAATTTTCTGTTTAAAAATTCAAATTGTCAAAATTTTCAAAAACGAAGAGTAGGGTTAGAAGTATTTTTAGACAATAGTTCTCACAATATAACTTTCATATTTTATAAATGATCTAGTCAATACCGAACTGACCTTATCACCCACACCTATCTTGCACAACTGCATACTTCGGCTCCTGGTCCAATAACATTTTAATCAAGAGTATCTAAGTTGTAGATAAGGTAAACAATTACAAACTCGATTAACAATGTAACTTTAAAGAAATTTGGCCTCCCCGCTTCGAGCCGTGAAGCACCTCGGGCTTTGGTAAGTTTACCAATTAATTTTAACTAAGTTACGGTCGGGCGGGAAAGTGTCAAATGATCTGTGTCGATTTTGCCGTGCAAAACAGAGATTATTATTTTATAAAGTTGATTTTAACAGCGTCTAAAGACTATACAGGGTGCTAGGGACAGCGTCCCGAATGACCATGAAACTGGACAACTTTCCCGTGGGAACATATGTCAGGAAACGACAAAATTTTTTGGACCTCCCATACAAAATCGCGATCAGCTGACTGCATTTACTATGGGGAACCAATTTTTTTTTACTTTTCCTGACATATGTTCCTAGGGGAAAGTTGTTCAGAGCTAATTATGGGACATTGGATTGGGATACTCTTTCAGTTTGAAAGTTGTTCAGCTTCATGGTCTGCTTGCACCCTATCAGTATTCGGGACGCTGTACTTTACACCCCGTAGATTTTTTTTATGTAATAGGGTATAAGTAAGGAAGTTTTTGAATGTTACGTGTTACCTACTAATCATCATTACAGTAACTTGCAGTGTAGGACATTATGCATTCGAGTCTTTCCCGAGTTGCACATTGTTACACCACCCTTCATAAAGACAATGAGAAATAATGTCACGATAAATAAAATGCCCTTGCACTCCTACATGCTTCTACTTATTAGCATTGGCAGGTAGGCTCATGAAACTTTGATTAGAAAACTAACATTTATTTATTCATTTATTTACCATTTATTGTACACTAGAATTTTACAGGACAAAACATAAATAAAATGGACACAACAGGCACTGCTTATCTCTAAAAAAGAAATTTCTTACAGCAGACCTAGAGGAGAGAAATGGCATTTGGCGAAAGGCGGATGAGACGTGAACATTACAGTACCATCAACAGATACATACATACATACATACATATATCACGCCTTTATCCCTTGCGGGGTAGGTAGAGCGTTAACAGCCGTAAGAATACGGTCGCTATCGCCACGTCTGACATTTTTGAGTATTGTTTTCTAAGGTTGTTTCGGAAAACATGTGTATCACTATAGTGACAGGTTGTCAGCCTGTCGCCTAAAAATTGTAATACACCAATACTCTCGAGTCCCAACAGATATAATGTACGAAATTGCCATAACCTCACAGTGCAGCTTTCGGTTAAACAAAAAATAGAATTCCATTTAGTAAAAATAGAAGGCATTTTCGTCAGTTCACTTTACTTCCACAGTCATAATTATAATTTCACTTCTCAACATGTGCTGAGCTCTGTCGGCCATTTCAGCAACTAATCTTCCTTAATGGTTTCTACTTGAACTCCCAGATCCTGTCGGCTTCGCTGTACATCGTCGACCATCTGCCAGAGGGCGCGCAAGGTCTATGGGCAATCGTCAACTGCGAGTCGTGGTGTGCCCTCGGCGAACTCGAATGGGTGCCTTTCTCAGTGATTCGCCGCGCAATGGAAGTGAACCTGTTAGGTGAGTCTACGAATATGCTACGAAACCCGTAGCCGCGCTACGGCGACCGCGCTACGAGAGAGTAATATTTTATACCAATAGGTGGCGTTTGCTATCTATTTTAAACACTTTATCAGACTGTATATTTAACCACAGTTTAGACTATAAAAAGACGATTAATGGTTGTTGGTGATCGTAAAATGTTTATGTCGTAGCGTTTAGTTGAAATAATAACATCGTCATCGTAGAATTTGCCGCAAGGCTGTAATATTTAATTAATGTGATACATTGGAGCTACAATATTTTAAAATAACTTTGTGTTTACATAAGCAGAGTTTATGCCAGATTCGTAATTTGAATATCAAAGCAGCTCCTATTTTTGTACCTATCCTGAGGGCCCTAACGGATGGATTGATAAAACCTTCGAAACGTAATTATATCGTGTAATTTAACCGTTGTCTGTACTGCATTAATTACTTCCGTGTTAAGTCGGAAATTCTATTATCTTTACAACAACGCCATAAGTGTACACAAAACAAGGTCCCGTAAATAAGTACACATGTTTGCGTTGGCGTTCAGACTGAAACAATATTTACGAAAATATTTCTGTTTAAGTAGTAATTTCAACACTACGTATACGTAATTATGTCACTATAAGCCTGGTGCACATTTAACACCACGAGGCCGTAAATTCAGTTTTTCTTTGCTAATGGCCCCGGGGCCAAATACGAATAGACCATAACAAAATAATAGTTTGTTAATTTTTCTCAGCTTTTCCTGTGACAAATAGCATGGGCCTCCCTAACAAAACTCGTTACGTCACCTTTATCTCCTTTCATTAAATACATTATGGGTCAGTCATTTCTGAATCCTCTTTCAAATAACATCTCATAAATACGAGAAACGTTTGCATTCCGAAGGACCTAACTTGATCTCCTGTCTGTCCCAAGAGTGACCCTTAATCAAAATGTTCTTGTTCCAACTCCATTCTGACGTGTCGTAATTATGATGGATCAGTGAACCGAAATGCGAACCGAAACAAACACGACCCAAAACAAGATAACCTTTTAAAAAGATTCCAATCCATCATGAATGTTTACTTTGCCTTTATTCGTTTGTTTATGTTGTTTTACAATGTTGAGTCTGTTTTGTTTATTTTAAGAGTAAGGTGGATCGCACACTTAACGCACGACGGACCGCTAAAATATCGCAGCGTTCTGTCAGATTCATACTAGAAATGTCAATCCCCATACTAAAACCACTCAACCGCTGTCGACGCACGCTATCGCAGTGTCGTCCGTCGAGTGCGGTTTTGGTATGGGGAGTCACGTTTCTTGTATGGATCTGACAGGCTGCTGCGATATTTTAGCGGTCCGTCGCGCGTTAGGTGTGCGATACGCATAAGAATAAGAAAAACTTTATTCAGTGATCTCTTTAGATACAACATAATTAACTGTAGGAACCAACAGGTTTGTATTCACATTTTAGTATCAAGTCTATAGCAGTATAGCTACAGTAGTAGGTAAAGGGTACACATAGAATATAACAAGACTTTTAAATAGTCTATTTGTTAATGAGGACACTGAAAAGGCATTTTGTTCAGCATAGGTTTGCTACAGCTAAAGTAGTAGTCTACAACGAAGCCTACTTTTGAGAAAGTAGGTATTACAATGTGTAACTTGCCGTGTGATGCCGGCTTAGAATAGCATCACCCCAATTCTTCCCGTGGGTGTTGTAAAAGGCAACTAAGGGGCTCGAGGGTTTCATGTGTATTACAATTTTAGGCGACAGGCTGACAACCTATCACCATAGTGATACATGTATCATCGAAAAAGGCCCTCAATACTTGTCAGACGTGGCGATAACGACCATAATTTTACGATTGTTAACGCTCTACCTACCCCGGAAGGGATAAAGGCGTGATTTGTGTATGTATGTACAATGTGTGAAAATGGTTTTTCCTTGTAGACAAACCCCGTTTGAAGGAAGATAGATCACTTGATAGCTTGATAGATGAGTAGGAAACTTAGACATTACGCCGGGTGCACCTGCTTTAAATCGTAAAAGTAGTTTGCCCCAGCTACGTCTACATTTTGCGAGCAGTAACTACTTTTAGACGAATTTAGATCAACTTTTTTGTTCTACTTTTGTACAAACAAAAGTGCAACCTGATAAAGAAAAAAATGTGTTTAGATTTGTCGAAGTACTTTTATAGTAGGTACCTGCCTAAAATTGTTAAGTTGTCTCTGTGAAGATAGAGGTTGCCCGGAAGAAACCAGAGATCGCTACAAGCGATAAGGCTACCTTTGCTTACTTTTGGTTATAGTTTTATGCTTTAATGTGTTTGTTGTAAGCAATAAAGAGTTTATCTATCTATCTACCTAGTTATAAAAATTACTTGTTTTCAATTTACGTCAGGTCCTTCCCGCCTGGTGCAAGTGATGTTGCCGCTGGTGAGAAGAGCTCGTGGTCGCATCGTGCTTGCCTCCTCAATCCTGACGCACGTGGCGGCCCCCGTACGCGGCGTCCACGCTGCCTCTCTCGCCGCACTCGAGGCCATGGCTGACTGCCTCAGACGCGAACTCAAGCCTCGTGGAGTGGACGTCGTGAGTATCTGACCTTATGACGTAACTGAGCTCTGAAAGGACATTGGACTGAGAGATCGTTTGAGTGAAGAACTCTCGACCCATTTTGACGTAAGCAGTGTGTTTGCTTCGCGCACGATCGCCGAATGTACTCAATGTGAACTCATCCCTTTAGTTTGTATAGGATAGCGTAGCAAATCCAAGAGCTATGACGCCATCAATTCTAAGCATTGAGCATTCGCGGTTCCTGTCATCGAATCATAAATTTTCTCGATGCGAAATGGTGGCTGTCAATTTTCCACGTACAATATACGTAATACTATAGATGAATTTAATTTTGTTTCGATTTAGAATTACCTACAGAAGCCAATTTCTATGATATTGAATTGAACACTGACAAGCAAATGGTTGTAATTTATTTTGAGATCAGTCGACAACGTTTATAGATAGCAATGGAATTTTTTTGCTAGAAAATATTTCAATATTCTAGTCGTTTGTTTCACTTTTTAAACGTTGCATACGACAGCGAGTATCGAGACTGCCTTTGGCACCGGACTAGACAGACTTGCCAGAAAAAACAAGTCCTACCTATATTAATTTCTATTCGTCTAGACGTCTTGGATGTTTTCAAGTTCTGCAACCTTCAAATTTTCAAGGAAACTTTATCACAAATTCCTGCTACTTGGGAATTCATAGCATTTAAGATGAATTGAATTTTGTTATCAAACAATTCTACCTTAAGTCAAATCTTTTTCTGTCCGTCATTTTCTGGAATTTTCATTTATACTATCGTCAAGCATGAGAACGTTGAATTTGAGCTATAAATGTCTCGTGAACTTAGAAAGCGCGCTAAAAGTTTCAATCTTTATGGTACGAGTATCACTTAGCGCTATGAATTTTTTATACATAACGTACGTATGAAGTTGAATAATATTTTTACGATTACTAGAGCAACATAGTTTTCAAACTAACTCAAACATATATAAAATCTGACATAAATAAGTACATACATTAGAAATATTTCAATTTGCCTTTGAGGTGTGAAACCGAATTCATAGCAGAGCAATCCTCAAGCCTACGGGCTCTCCGAAACATTGCTAAGATTCAGTTAGATCGGCATAGATTCCCGTTCACACAACGACATAATCCAGTGTTGGCACGAGCAGCGGTTTACATCACTGAACCATGGAAAGCATTCGCGTTGCATCTAGGCATTGCAATCCCCGCAGCTCAGTCAATCCCGCAGGATTAATTTGCGCGACCGATCAATCCCGCATTATGAGATTATGTTAAAATTGGGATCAAACCTTTCAAAACCAAATCAAACAAACAGTAAACGAATGAATTTGAATGAAGTTGTAATTAGCAATTGTTTTGATAAATTTTAGTAGCTGACTAAATATTTTTGCTTGTTCACGTTGATATTTACATATACCGATGGTTAAGATCCAAAAACGTCAATCTAACAATCTACAAATTTTACAGGAGGCGAAAAAAACGTTTCATGTCTTCAAGTAAAAAAGTTATGTCAAATCTACTTTTGCTAGATGTCATAAAAATGTAGAAATATTATAGGTAGACCGGTTTTTTCCTATTCCGTACGATTTTTGAAATACTGTAAGTTTGGTGGTTTTGGTTTATATGGATGCAATATAATAACGCCTTTATCCCTTGCGGGTTAGGCAGAGCGTGAACTGCCTTCAAAATATGGTTGGTATCGCCACGTCCCACAAATATTTGGGGCCCTCTTAGATGATTCGTGTATCACTTTAGTAAGTGACAGGTTGTCAGCCAGTCACCTAAAGTTGTAATACATATGGAGGTGGATGTCCAGCAGAGGACTTTTATTACTGTAGAAGTAGAAGCAGTATCAATTTATTCGCGGGATCCCGTTTTGCTGCATCGCAATCCCTAGTTGATCAATTCCATGCATGCCGATGCAATTACTTGGCTAAATTTAGCTCATTTGTAAACCACAGGTTGAATCATGAAAACGAGTCCAATTTGTAGGTGTAGGAGTCCATATTGTTTACATTTGTTGGTGTGGTTTTAAGTGGCGTTTATTCAGTTGTCTATCTAAATGGTGGATTTTCTGTGGTTTAGGTATATCCTTGGCTGGGTAGCATTTGGAAAGCTGCGTCACATCCTCGAATCATCTTTGCCACAATGCCTCAAGACCAAGGTGTTCGATCAATGCGTCCTACCAGTCATGACCTACGGAGCTGAGACGTGGAACTTGACAGTAAAACTGGCCCACCGGCTACATGTCACTCAGAGAGCTATGGAAAGGTCTATGCTTGGTATCTCTATAATGGATAAAGTCCGGAATGAGGCCATCCGAAAAAAGACCAAAGTGACGGACATAGTCTGGAAGTGTAGCAAGCTGAAGTGGCAGTGGGCTGGCCACATTTGTCGTAGAACCGATAGACGGTGGAGTAAGCGGGTTCTCGAGTGGAGACCACGCCTCGGCAAGCGTAGCGTTGAACGCCCTCCGGCCAGATGGACCGATGACTTGAAAAAGGCGGCTGGTAGCGACTGGATGACAAAAACGGGAGATCGTGCCTTATGGCGTTCCCTGGGGGAGGCCTACGTCCAGCAGTGGACTGCAATAGGCTGAAATAGAATATAATAGAATAGGTATATCCTATCCTTAAAATAGGTACATATACCTATTGTCAGTGAACAAATTGTTTAGTGATACAGACAGGTACTTTTGGGCGGATAGCATTGTCCTATTTACAAAGAGTAATCCTTTGTCATGATATTGAATATCCTCGCACAAAAATAGATTATCTTACAAATAAGACCTTTTCAAATAACTCTTGTTCGATCGAGTTACCTACTCAAAGGTCCAACGTAAACAAGTTTTACTGTATTGTTTGATACATACATATACCACGCCTTTATCCCTTGCGGGGTAGGCAGAGTGTTAGAATACGGTCGCTGTCGCCACGTCTGACATTTTTGAGGATTGTATTCCAAGGTTGTTCCAGAAAATCTAGTGTATCACTATAGTGACAGGTTGTCAGTTTGTCGCCTAAAAATTGTAATACACCTATACCCTAGAGTCCCTTAGTCGCCTCATACGACACCCGCGGGAAGGATGTGAGGTGATGCTATTCTAAGCCGGCATCACACGGCACACATGTATGAAGTTTCAACCATTGAGAGTGTTCATTTCTAACAATGGCAATTACAATAAGGTAAAAAGGTTATCACATCAGCCTATAGCAGCCCATGGTCCCCAGAGCACGTCACATGAACGATCTCCCGATTTCCCCATCGAACAATCGCCAAGCGTACCGTTGATAAAAAGATAGTAGCCAAGAATTAGTAGAATAATCCGTAAATAGACAGGTACGGAAATGGATAAAGTATCCCAAGAGCTACTCAGCAAATGTACTCGTAAGTTCACTCGTTTGCCCGGAACCATCAGGAAGCTCTTAGGCGCCGTCAGTCTCTACCTAAAATGACAACAACTTTAGGGTACTTAAGGGAATACGAATACCTACGCTTTTCGCGGTTACCCCAGTTTCCTTGAAAACATTTCGCGTATTCATTTCAGTGTTTTTGACGTGATAGCTGATATATCCGTAACAAATCTATTTGCGTTGACTAAATATATCGGCTAGTATTGACGATGAATTTCACTAAATATGCGTTGTATGCTATTTCTGCAGAGCGCATTTCGATTCCAGAAACGAAAATTCAGGTCTGCTTCATTTCATTTTTTTTTTAAGAGGTAGGTTAATGCGTCAAAATACTTTGGAGGTAGTTTCACAATTATCATCGTTGTTCCCCTTGTTTAAATCCCGTTTCTCTGTCGGGGTCGGCTACCTTACCTAGGTGGTTTGTTTGAAACCAAGTTTTTACACAGAGCGACTAGTATCTGACCTCTGCAACCTGAAGGCTAACTTGGCCCGAATCCTAGGTTACATTCAAATATCATCTGAATACAAATTTCATTTGAATGTGGGTTTCATCACGATGTTTTACCACTGTAATAGCATTTGGTAAATGTAGATTCATAAGTAAAAATGGTACATGGCGGGGATCGAATTCGGGTCTCACAATTGTAAGACCGGTGTCCAAACCACTTGTCCACCGATGCCTTGGTAGTTTCAAAATGATATGTAATGAATTTTATTTTTTCTCAGGTGGTGATCGCAGCCGGTGAATACACGACCGGCAGCGCGTGGTTGTCCGAAGAGAAGCTTCTGGAACAAGCCCGGGACATGTGGAAGCGACTCAGCGACGAACAGAAAGGTGCTTACGGCGAGGACTACTTCGAAACCGCCCTCCGCAGCCTTGAGAAATACACTAAGAGTGCTGTAAGTATTTTATTTAGCTAGAGGAGTAATTTTTTTACATTAGCCCTGATACCTTTAAAATGGTAAGCACTGGATTATGCTTTAAACATCTCTGAAGCGGCCGAGTCGTTTCAGTCTTCTTCGAAATTGCGTTCAGCAGTCTTGAGATGTAGGAATCCTTTAGATTCGACTTATTATTTCTGAATAAAGCTCGAGATATGTGTAAGAGTATCAGCGGTGAGGTGAAACGAACATGTATTAAGGACTGATACAAGAGTGTTCATCTCTTCGTGTGTCTATTTGGTGTAATAGAAGAATACGATTCCGTATATGACGTAATAAGTACTTAGAGGCGGATGACGAACTGTTAGATACTAGCCTTATCCTGTTGAGCCAGCTCAGCAACCGAAAGTGGATCTTGACCTCGGTTACAACAGCACGCGACTTCGTGAATTTTGTGTCGTGATTCAGTTCAGTCTTTTTCCTGATGGCAGTTTTTCTTTCCTACGGACGACGAAAACTTTATTGATAAACGAAAAATCACTCATTATGTAAATTCGGTGTTCGCCAACCACAGCTGATGAGTAGGCGTATGCTATCTGTCGACCTCAGGAAGATGGCTGTCTTAGCCAGCCAGACTAAACCCTCTACCAAATTATTAACAAGTAGGTCGCGTAAACCTACATAATGGACGAAAACTTGTAAGGAAGTAATTATGGACCGCTGACCTTGTAAAGTTTTGTTGTCATACAATAATAATGAAAAAATTTGGTGGAAGGCACCCTAAAATAACTTATAAAATAAGCAATTTCATTATTTTCGCAAACTTAAACAATTAGGGAAACCAATGAAAGTAACATAAACCTTACAACATTCTAAATAGAATTTCTGAATATCATGCACGATCTCACTAACGATGATGTACCTAGATCCCCTTGAAAGTTCTGGCATGCATTACTCAGCCAAATCCTCAAGTATACACGAACGCCTGCATTTCGGAGATACAAGACGGTATGTGACAGCGTTATAGATTACCCGCTACAACTTCACCTGCAAACAAAAACAAAGAATCCGAAGAGATGCACTGAGTATGGTTTTGGCCAACTAGCCGACTACCGACTATTCGGCGGAAAATAAGAGGACAAGTAACTCTAATTACGCCGACTAACAAAAGAAGGTATTCAGCTATAAAAACAGCTATTCCGACGAGTCAGCTGAGTCGATCATTACTTCGGTCGTCTTCAGTAACGTTTAGGAGACATCGTTGAGCGAGTTTTTATATCTTGTTTAAAAATAAACATTTTTGTTAGCATTTCGAACACATCAAGGTATGTATGTAATTACTAGTGGGTGCCCACGGCTCCGCCCGCTTGGAAGTCGGTTCTGATCCCGTAGCATCACAAGATATTTTTTTTAACTACAATCCTATGTGTTAATCCAAGTTACCCCTATGTGTGTGCCAAATTCCATGAAAATCGGTACAGTAGTTTTGCGTGAAGGAGTAACAAAAAAACATTTTTGCATTCATAATATTAGTAGCATAATACTCATACTAAAAATCAATGTCGCAATAACAGCTGACTAGAAAAATGCTCGACTAAACTGAAAGGCTTTCCCGGCTAGTCGGTACATCTTTACATCTTATAAATTACTGGAGTTTACGACGCTCCAAGAAAGGTAAAAAAAAAAGATTTTACGGTATTTACCTATTTACTGATTACCACAATTAATTATCAAACCCTTCATTAAAAATTTACTAAAAAGAAGTGCTTTTATAATATCTCGAGAATATCACATTATTTTCATAACAGCATATATATTTTTTTACTGGTAAAAATCTGAACGAGTATTATAAAATTAAGTTTTTAATAACTTGGTATTAATTTGACAGAAAACGCACAAGTAGGCAGGTACTTTAAAAGATTTGTAAGTTGAAATGGATGGAACGTATTACCCCACCAGCTACTTAGTTTGATTAATATTCTAATTTAAGAATAAGGCCAGCTTCAGTTTGGGCTGTAGATTAGATAGATATTTCAGTGTCTACTTTTGTTTTATATCAGCTGTATATAGCCGGGAAGAAAATTACCAATCTTTATAGATAAGTAAGTTCAATGCTAATTTGGCGCAACCTAAATATAACCCTTCCCAATACACCTCAGTGGGGAAGTAGATACGCCCAAGGTGTAGGAAGTACGTGACGCCGCTTAATGTCCCCTGATTATGCCCTACTCAGCCTGTGTAAGACTTCCGCATAACCTTATTCCTTTACAATGTAGGTATAATGAAGGAATGAGGC
Source organism: Keiferia lycopersicella (assembly GCA_029255805.1). Classification (NCBI taxonomy): domain Eukaryota; kingdom Metazoa; phylum Arthropoda; class Insecta; order Lepidoptera; family Gelechiidae; genus Keiferia; species Keiferia lycopersicella. Next base: position 6,998,208 of record JARACZ010000009.1, on the reverse strand, counting down.
CCTATATATTTGAACCTGAGTGGTATCCACGCGGTATGGGGATAGCGGGATCTAAGATTGTCAAGCGATCGGATTGTGCTCCAACGTACTAAGGTATGAAAAAAACGTTCTTAAAATAACCTCTTTCTCTTTTAAATGCTCTCAAAAATATTCCTTTCGTAAAAATTCAAAACATGTCCTAATTCATTATGAGATCATTTTGCCGTCGTCCTTGTGAAGTAAATTAGGTTCCATAACTTTGAATGTATAATACAAGGCTTTCTGGAATGTTAATTATGTTACTCAAACGTTAGCAATGATAGCTAAGCTACCTAGCTGAAAGTATATAGTATTGCTATTGGAAGCATGTTTGATATCCTCAATTATAGCGCTTATACTTGTCATATATCATAGATAGTTTAGTCACGGAATTCAAAAATGTATTTGATTCAGATAAATGACATCTTGAATAACCTTTGATGTCATACTCAAAGCAGCCGAAACTCTGCGACTGACTGAACTACAGGTTTGTACTACTACAGTCTTTAATCCCACCGACATTGATAGGAACGCGTATGTGAGAATATTTCGAATATTGCTAAATATTCAGTACGTGAAAAATTGTACCTACATCTCTATACCAACAGTACTTATTTGGCAGTACTTATATTAATTGAGAGTAAAAAATGCAGCACTAAAGTTTCTTCAGTTCCAACTGCACTGCGCGAACTCTGACTAATACAGCTAGCCTCTTAGGTAGTTACATAATGAGAAAATGGCGTTAATTCTCGAGCTCAGAGACCGGGTTTTAGTGGGAAATGTAAGAAACTTCAGCATAATTATCGTCCTCGTATATTAGGAGTGGAATTCTCTGGAATGTTCTGGAATGTACTCCACTTAGCATAGCCCACTCGGATGTGCCCTTTATGTGTGGTTTAATACTAGCAGCGGTCCAAGGAGGTGTCGCATACGTATTAGAATTTAGCTTTTGTACTACTGTTTAAGTAAGTGTGTGTACCTTAATCCTGTTATTAAGGTACATATTACACAGTAGACATACTTAAACAGTAGTATAATAGGTCCGTAAGTTCACTCTCAACCACATTTCTCTTGCGAATATTAATCAGAATGGTAGACCATTATGCACGTTGCCACTCAGTACACTCAGTTAGGTGCATCGCACTCTTAACGCATGACGTACCGCTAAAATATCGCAGCGGTCTGTCAGATCCATACTAAAACCGCACTCGACGGACGACGCTGCGATAGCGCTGCATCAACAGCGGTTGAGTGGTTTTAGTATGGGGATTGACATTACTTGTATGGATCTGAAAGAACGCTGAGATATTTTAGCGGTCCGTCGTGCGTTAAATGTGCGATCCACTTTACCTATGTTTTAGTCGCCTATACTATTAGAAATTGGTACCGCACAGCTCAAATGAACACTTCGTTGATGTCAGTTTTATTCAAAGTAATTATCAAATGAAATTCACGTACTTATATTTTACCCTTTTCTCCTCAAATTAAGAATTTGTCTAATTAAATTTTATTTTAACATTGCTTTTCTATCTTCAAAGAAGTACCTATCTGCAGGAACCGTCTAAAATTGAGGAAGCCGTCTTAAATAAGGAAAGTAATTAATTGAATTTCATTGCATTGCACAATGTAGACGTAAATATATTGAGACGAACAATGTAGGTAGAGGAGTTTACTTACAAAACTAGTTAAAACAATTTACAATCAACAATGTACTTGCAGTGTAACGAATTAAAGGTCCAGGTTTAACATTATTTTTATCATCAGGTACGGAAGTGCCTATACGACAAGATGAGTAGGTAATGAATTACCCTACTGTGAGTACAAGTAGCTTGTCGTAGAGGACAAACTCATAACCATAAGGGTTGCCACTAAACCCTCATGAGAAGATGCCTCGCAAATTTGCATCCAACAGTCCATCTGGACTCTATTCTATCCTACCAATGGATATCTTCAATGCAAACATTTACAGTCTGCCATAAACTTCAAGTTTCATTCCTTTTTCAGGATGCGGACCTGACGGCGGTGACGCGCGCGCTGAGCGACGGAGTGACACGTACGTTCCCTCTGGCGCGCTACACGCCTGTCTCTCCTCGCGAGAAACTGAAGTCCATACTCGCCGAGCACATGCCGCGTTCCCTCTACGAGGGACTGTACGCTGACTAAACACTGCTCAACTTGCCACTCGACTTCAGAAAGGAATATTGTTATATTGACAGCGCTTAATGAAAAAGAATAGAGGATCTGTATTTGAAATATTCTTTCTTGACATAACAAGGTTTCGCCTTGCTATTACATATTGCTAATTCTTGAAAATGAAACTAAATTTACCCAATATATTCAATTCATTTTCTTTGTCAAAAAAATTCGTGGATACAATACATAATTGCACTGCTCTTTTTTGTTAAACGCTATGGTAGAACATACCTCCGCGATAAACGAAATTAGGTTTTAAAAATGTACGTCAAAGTAGACGAAAGTAATTATTATTCATACACGTCTCTCGCACGTCAGACTTTATCGAACATCACCTACACTCAAGTAGAAAGAACGAGTTATGTGGGCCTCGTCTTGGACGTGCCTCACTCGTGTAACCCATTTTAACCGTGAACGGTTCAAGGGCAAACATGAAAGCCGACCAAATGCCAATTTATAGCTTGAAATTCACATGAGGCTTCGTAATAAACTTAATTGCTGTAGCGACGCCTCTACGATATAATCAAATTAAGTTTATTAAGTAATGAAGTCACAATGGTTTGTAGGCTCCGCCTGGTTCACATGTTACGTAAACTTGAAAGCTGAGGCAACTGGCGATCATTTTAGCCAACCTCCCCCTTGAACACGTAGAGCGCCGCGCTTCGTTAGCGAAAAAGTTCTCCTTCGACCGCAGATGCGCCGAACCACTATAGTGTAACTTTTTTAATACATAGCGCCAGATAAGCACGATACTGGTGTTGAAAGTGAACCGTCGTCAAAAATAATCTTGATGAGCCTTAATATGAAATGCCAGTCCGCTGCTGGTGACAGCCTTAATTAAGAGAAAGAGTTATCGCGATCTGCTACCGGACACGATTTTTGGTATTTCCTGCGCTCAACGTAGAATTATACCTACGAGTTATATAAATTAATTAAATTTAATATCATTGAAATATGCTGTTCCTTTCTAACCAATAGATAGTTTACTAATCAGTAGATAATTACTAGAATTATCTTAACGCATGCACAGTGGCGTAACTAGGTCAACCAATTTAGAGTCCAAACAACCTACTTCAAATAGTTTCTTCCAAATTCGTTGTTGTATACTCTAGCCAGATGTTTCGAAATCCTGATTCGTCAACTAAGTGAATTCTGAAGATCCCAGGTAGGCATTTCATGATACTAATATATGCGTGAAAAACGAGCAGATCTTTCGAAACTCCTGTCTGGGCTCATATGGGGTCTAGGGCCCCGTGGCACTGCCTTGGTTTGTCCCTTTGTAGGTACGCCACTGTACATGTATATCTAGAGAACCAATGTGAAGATCCTTCATTACCTCAACGCATGCAAATCTACGTGCCTATGTGAAAATCATTCATCTGGTATATAGGCTCTTTATCAGAACTGTCGGTCGCATGCGCTCTCATTCATTTTCGCATTTAATTAACTTCTTTTTGGTTCGACAGCCAAAATGAGAATACTAAAATTGTTTAATTCTTTTTTTTAATACTACTTTATACCCAGTTTGTTTTCTTACTTTCTATTTAAATTATGTAGAGTTTAGGAATACAATATAATATATTTAAATTCAGTAGGCATAGATTTTTTCCTAGCGTGCTAGGTAAGCTATTGTAAAGTAATATTTCTGTAAACTTTTGTATTTATTAGAGCTACCCGAAGTTTCCACAGCAGGTGTGTAATATTAAAAATGCAGCAAGTACTTACCCCTGCGGCCGTTCTTTGCTGCATCTTTTTAATGCATTTATGTATTAAGTGCGACAGTCCAGTCAATTGAACGTTGTTTGTTACTTATTAGTTTACTACCGTGTGAATACAAGTTTGTATTATGTGTCCTTTGTAATAAAGTTGAATATAAAATGTTTTTGTTTCTCATTAGAGGAAAAGCTTACGTAGGCTTTGAGGTACTCTGAAATGGAATTCAATCAGGTATGTAGATCCCGTATTGAATAGTTTCCGTAGACGATCCGTAGAACGCGTAGCATATTGCTACGACATCAAATCTCCATTACATCCAACAACAAGCTCGAACATGCTTAAAACTTCGACGTGCCTATCTAGTATGTAAAGCCCGCGAGCGCAGAATGCAGGTAGCTTAACAGCTTAAAATATAAGGTACCAATATGACATAAAATTGGATATGTCCCCCGAAATGTGGGCAAACTGCCTACTTACTGGCAGCCGGCAGTTCGGCCGACTTATCGCTCTTCCGGCGACTGCCTGTTGACCCAGTTCGAGTCACTTTTAAGCCACCTTGCTACACCAGATGGTTTATGTAATATGGATAGTTTGAAGATACCAATTTAATAGAAAACAACTAGTTAAAGTGCTCTTGAGATGGTCTTGTTATATACAAACTTAATTTTAAAAGTTGGGAAAGTTTTTATAAGGAAAAAATTATGGCAAATCACTTTATACAGGGTTTTTAGAAAAGAACTAACTTCCTATAAAGAGGTGACCCAGCCCTGGAAACTGAACAACTTTCCCCAAGGAATATAGGTTGAAGTATAAAAAAAATGGACCTCGCACGTATACAACCTGACTCATTAGGCTGGTTTGTATGGGAGGTGGCATTTTGTATGGAAGATACAATTTTTTTTTCATATTTCGACCTATGTTCCTTGGGGAAAGTTGTTCAGTTTCATGGGTTGGTTCACCCTGGTTAAAAAAAAGAAAATAACCCTTGAAAAGAACTTTAGTAGGTATTTGTCCTACCTCCCTGTATAGGATAGTATTTCGTTCATAATATATCACAGGCGCGGTTACAATTAATATAATTAATATTAGTGTAAATGATACAGGTGGTTATACAGTTATATGTGTATGTATGTAGTTTGAAGTGTTACACTTCCAAAGTTGAAATGCGTAAATTTCAGAAAAATATAAAAGTGGAAGTAAAAATATAGAACCATGTTCACTGTTGCGATATGAAATATTCATAAAAGAAATGGACTTCCAGTTCTAAAAAACGAATTCCGTGTCCATAAGGCACTTTGACTGTCAGTGTTGTTATTTTGTTATTTCAACGAGTAGCACGAGCACTTTTGGAACTCGAAAATAGCCAACTGACGTCACGCTGGCGCCGATTCCAGTGTATACAGATATTTCTAAAAATAAAAGAGAAGCTACAGATCTACACCTGTTCTTTTTTTATTGCTGGTATCATTTTAATTTTAAAATTAATTTGTACAGGGTGTCAGGGACAGCGTCTCGAATACTGATAGGGTGCAAACAGACCATAAAACTGAACAATTTTCCCATAGAAAAATATGTCAGGAAACGACAAAAAAAATTCAAGCTCCCATACAAAATCGCGATCAGATCAAAAGTTTTTGACGTTTCCTGACATATGTTCCTATGGGAAAGTTGTTCAATTTCATGCTCTGCTTGCACCCTATCAGTATTCGGGACGCTGTCCCTTACACCCCGTATAGTCGAAACAGTAAGGACGTAAACAGGACTCGATTGTGTTTAATTTTAGGAATCAGACGTACTGACGGACTGAACAGCTCTAAATGACTCTTTTCTTTTCGTAAGTCAAATAAAATTTGCTAAAGACGAGAACGCCAGAATCAAAATCACCGTCACTGGAGAAGGCTTTCTGGAATTTGTGATTGATGACGTCATGACCAGCGTGTTGTCCTGTGACGACCTTTGGCCTGGTTTCGTCACACTGGAAGATGCCAGAGGATAACAAAGAGGTGCTTAATTGCCTCGACAAAGGAGAAACCGGTAAACCGATACGTCCATGAAATGGAAGGAAGCTTTTCAGGTAAGTAGCAGTTTTGCAAGGTGACGCTGACGCAAAACGAGCGTTGGGAAATAATCTATTTCTCTTAGAAAACTTGTAGCTGACAGGATTTGTACCTAATGACCTTTTATCTCCCTGTTGCTTTCAAACACGGCTAAAAGAGTTTCGAATTCCATAATCAATTTGTTATCCAGCCCACGCATTATAAGATCGATGTGATTAATGTTAGATGAGTTCTAAACTGCCGTGTGATGCCGGCTTAGAACTGCCGTGTGATGCCGGCTTAGATAGCATCACCCCACCTCCTTCCCGCGGGTGTCGTAAGAGGCGACTAAGGGACTCGAAAGTATTGGTGTATTCAAATTTTTAGGCGACAGGCTGACAACCTGTCCCTATAGTAATACACATGTTTTCTGAAACAATCTTGGAAAACAATCCTCAAAAATGTCAGACGTTGCAATAGCGGCCGTATTTTAGCGGCCGTTATTGCTCTGTCTACCCCGCAAGGGATAAAGGCGTGATATGTGTATGTATGTATGTATGAGTTCAAAGCAGAATGTTCTGGAATAACTGAAAAATGTTCTTGGAACAACTTGAAAGGCTGAGCCACTCGACCCCGGTACTTAATTATCAGCACAGCATCATACAAGTCGATAGTATCAGATGTGCTGACACAAAACCGCTTATGGTTACCGCGGTCATCAAAAATTCACTAGTTTTTAAAAAGCTTTTAGTTTTCTAGGTCAAAGTTTTGAATTAGTTAGTCGTTTTGTGATACTGTCTGTTTTGTGTTTAGACAAAAAAGGAAAACGATAAACGAACTTTTTGCAGCTTGCCGTAAGTTTTTTTATTATTATTAGGAATATCAATCCCTTTCTGTGTAACACTTTGTACTTACTTTGTTCACCTAAATAAGTGTTTTAGCTAAAAGTTGACATCGGAAACACAATACATTGAGAGTCAATTTGTGAAATGCTCAACCTTGAAATAAATTGGAACATGAATATGATCGAAATAATCACTTCCAATAATTTTTATGGGTAACCCGGGTCACGCGCGATATTGAAAACAATCGCGAAGGCTGATAATGCTGAGGTTGCTTCTGACAATATTTAAAGTGATTATAAAGTATTACCTGTAGCCACAGACTACTTTTTAATATCATATCGATGGGTGAAAACGAAAAGGTCGTAACCAAAAATAGCCAACTTTACACCAGAGCCAAAAAACGAAAAAAAAATCACAAAATAATTCATAACTCAAAAAGTATGCGTAATTTAGAGCTGATTTTTAGAACATGTTTTAATAATACCCTTTATTTGAAAACATAATTTTTAATCTAAAGTGACGATAAGTATGTTTTTGTACTACTTACGCCCTAAGATTTTCAATTAACTGACCGACAAAAGGTCGTAAATGGTTCGCACATTTGTATGCAGTCGGAATAAGCTATCCATTTACAGACTTTTTATACGATGTATCTAAGATGGCTGAAAAGTACATACATGACTTAGAGGACGTAAGTGTGAGAAAGATAATTACTTTTGCTATACATTTGTCGTAAACAAGAACCATTCCAAAATATTCTGTAATAAGTTCTGATGGAATTGTTGCTTATCTCTAAATAGTAATGAAACCTAGACAAAGTCGTCCAAGTGTTAAGTATAGTTGCATAGGAATGGTTGCATAATTAAGTATTATAAATAAAACTACGATTTATGTATTTAAAAGTAATATCTAGAGTGCGAGAGTTAGTAACGTAAGATGTTTCTTCGGAAACATGTCAAGAGTCCCTAGGTAATAAACATACTAAAACCCCGGTACACTTGGAGGAGCCCCGGAGTGGGGGGAGGGGGGGAAAGGGTAATTTTTTTCATTTTTCGCTTAAGTCTCAATAACGGTACATGTTAGAGAAAAACGTTCAAGGAAAAGTTGAAAGGCCATAAAATTATCTACAAGTTATACCTAAATCACTTTTTCCTATATCCTACCTACCGTTTCTGCGTTACACGCATTAAAAAATGATTTTGGCTCAAACAATTTCCCCATACTACATACCCATGTTTATCACATCAATCGATCAAAAAATATTTCTTTCTTCCATAAAACTCAAATGTGCAACTTGTGACCGGTACTAATAGATTGCTCTTGATTTGGTCTATCATTGGTAAAATAAACACATTCCTCCATGGAAGCCTTTAGGAGGAATCGATTGTCAAAATATTATATTAGGGTAGTTTTAGTTACTGAACACTATTTATTTTTTTCTTCCAAAAAAACTCAAAAGTGCAACTTGTGACCGGTACCGATAGATTGCTTATAATTAGGTCTATCATTGATAAAAATACTAGATTCCACCATGGAGGCGTTTAGGGAAAATTGGATTTTATAAGGGTAGTTACGATACCTGAACATTTTTTTTTCTTCCAAAAAGCTCAAAAGTGCAACTTGTGACCGGTACTGATAGATTGCTCTTGATTAGGTCTATCATTGGTAAAATAAACACATTCCTCCATGGAAGCCTTTAGGAGGAATTGATTGATCTGAAAACTTTTCATAATGCAACCCAAATTAGAAAAAAAATGTTGTCGTAGAGCAACGAGACCCGGACCGTTCGATAGAGAAAAATCAGCTGATCAGGGGCGTGCCCTTAGTTGGTTACGATTACGACCTTTTTACTGGTTACGACCTTCTCGTTTTCACCCATCGATAAAACGACTAAAAGCGGCTTCATGATTTTCATAAAGGGTTTCCGGTTTGTGTGTTAAGGATTTCGAGAAAAAAAATTGATCTAGCCAATCAAAACGAAACGATAATGAAGTTCAATATGCCAGTCCATAGAAATAGGACATTGACTAAACTTATTTTTCCGCACATTACAATCCAAAAGATTTAATGTGCTGGTCCACGACGCTTAGGTCCGTGACGCTTAGGTGACGACCGATGTGGCGCAATGGCAATGCGACTGCCTTTGACGCAGAGGGTTCCGGGTTCGATTCTCGGTGGGTCAATCACAAAGTTTATATTTATCACTTTGTGAATTTGTTCCCAGTCTGGTTAGGACATTGCGGGCTGAACCACCCGATTGTCTGTAAGAAAGATGGTTCCGTGTTTCGGATGGCACGTTAAGCTGTAGGTCTCGGTTGCTGTCTATGATCTTTTAGACGGCGGTCGTTACACAACCATGTCCGAAGCCTGCTACTTGTAGAAGGCGGTTGAAAAATTCTGACACTAGGGTTCACTGGGTCGTTGGACGACTTAGTGTCCCACACGAAAAGAGGAGAGAGAGAGAGAGAGGTAACTATCGGAATCTAATACATGACGGAAGAGAAACTCAAGCTGCAAAATGTCGGCAGAGAGATATGCAGTGTGTGCAGATGAGGCTGGATCCGGATAGTTCAGACAGAGACTCTGGGGTCAAATGTGCGGCACGTCTGACCTTGACCTCGATAGCTGCTAAGGTCATATAGTCTGCAACATTGAGACTGCTCGATGCATATCAGATTCGGATTTATTCACCTTTTTTAAAAGCTAGAGCCAAAACTTATGAATTTAATCTTATGAAAAAAGTACTGCATATTTTGTACGAGGCGGTTATTTATTCTATTAATATTATAAAGGCGAAAGTTTGTATGTTTCTTTTTTTGTTTGTTTGTTACTCCTTCGCGCAAAAACTGCTGAACCGATTTTCATGAAATTTGGCACAAAGATAAAGAAAAACTTGGGATAGCACATAGGACAGGTTTTATCCCTAAAAAATGTTCCCGTGCGATGCTGCGGGATCAAAACCGACTTCCATGCGGGCGGAGCCGCGGGCGCCTACTAGTTTATTGTAAATAAATGGGAAAGACAAAAACTGGGTTTATTCATACATACACACACACATACAAATCATAAATTCATATCCTGTTAATTTAAGGTGCTCAAAAATTTCACTAAGTATATACTTTATTCAAGCATAAAACCTTACCTTGGTAACGCATAAATTTTCTAGCATGAACATTCTTAACAAACAGTAACGAACGATTTATAACAAAATCGATTATGTGGGTAACAATATCTTATGAGATATTGACGTAATATTGAGACTGTACTTTTACCGACTTTATATATAATACTTTATTGTTGTGATAGATTGTAAACGGTAATACACATTAAGCATGTATCTACCTCCTTTGTTCCCATTTGTCCAAACAAAATCTGTCACTAGTGACAAATGGGAATAAAACTTTAAATTTAACAAATCGCTAATCCATCGATTAAATTATAGCGGTACAGTGTTTAAATGAAAATTATTTCATTGAACTTTGGCGCGCCGACGCGACGGAGGCGAGGCGCAAGCAATGTACCGCGAGTGGGGAGAAAATGTTCAAATTTATCTCTGGTGTCAAACGGGAATATAAATTCCCATTTTCTAGTGACAGGTTTGGTGGGGACAAATGGGAACAAAAGACCTACCAGTCGTCTCGAATTGACAACCGCGCGAAAAAAACGAGGTTTTATTATTAGATTAAAAAGTATTTATAGAGATTGTTTTATAGGGCTTAACTCAGGGCTACCAAATCAATTTTACTAACGCGTTTTCAACCTATTCGGATTATGGTTATTTAATGGAAATCAGTCACTAACTAAAATCTCGTTACTTGGATTCGCTCAATTTGTCATTTGATTCAGACGTCAGTTTAGTAACAGGAATCATTTAGTTCTTCTTCACAACTTGCACGTACTTTTACATAGGAAGGCGGATCGCACACTTTATGCACGACGGAGCGCTAAAATATCGCAGCGGTCTGTCAGATCCATACTAGAAACGTCACTTCTCATACTAACACCGCACTCGACGGATGACGCTGCGATAGCGCTGCGTCAACAGCAGTTGAGCGGTTTTAGTATGGGAATCGACATTTCTAGTATGGATCTGATGGAACGCTGCGCAATTTTAACGCTCCGTCGTGCGTCAAGACGTGTGCGATTCGCCTTAGGTACGCTAGTATCATAGACCTAGTGCTTACTATTATTTATTCTGTGGCAAAGGTTATTTATTCAAGTATTCTCTCCTTTGTGCCGTTTCTACGTCAACCTGTCATTTTTCACGTGTTCCGTTGCGCGCTGTTGCCCATTCATTTTACTGTTTCGGCGAATTTTATTTCCCGCCGTAAGTTAGCTCGACACTTGACATCGGCATGCAGGTGAGCATTTCTACGGCAGGAGTAAATTTTTCTCACCTCCGTGTGCAATTTTACTCTTAACATTTTATTGACTTTATTATACTGAAAAAATAGGAAAAAAAAATAGAAATATATTTAATTTTATTTGCCATCATTTGCTTCAGTAGATTCTGAAATAATTCAATTTTAATTTCGAGTGTTCACGGAGTTGAGAGTGCACGTTTGTTTTAAGGTTTTCATGCACTCATTCAAAGTGATTTATTGTTTTTTAAATGAATAATCAAAATAAGATAAATTTCTCCCCATTTCCTCTTGCAGATTCTGAAATAATCGAATTTGAATTTTGACTGTTCACGGAGTTTAGAAATTACAAGAGTTAATCGTCGTTAATCATCTCTCGAGCTAGTTTCTTAGTCGCCTCTTACGACACCTACAGGTAGAATTGGAGTGATGCTATTCTACGCCGGTACCACACGACATCATTCTAATCACAGTTTTATAAAAAACCTCAACTCCGTGAACAAAATTCTCAACTCCGTGAACAAATGCACACGGAGTTCAGATTCCCGGAGTTGAGAAAAAGCTGGTTTCTTTGAAATTTCTCTCTCACAGTATAACTTTGTGCAAATTCAATTTTACCTACGTATTGGTATACTATCGAGGCACAAATTACACAAAGTAACAACCTTTTAGCTCTTATAGTTTCAAAAATATTTATGATCCGGAGTTGAGAAATTACCCTGCACCAAAGACGAAGTAAAATTTCTTATCTTTGAAAATGGTAAATCCCGGCAGCATGTCACAGGTTCACTGCACTCGCCTACTCGGACGCAACTGGCAGTTTATGTGAATCGGATAAAGATGTGCAAATCGCGCGTATTTACAGATGTGCGTAAGAGTTTGTGAGTGATACCGAATTAAGTCATAAGCTCGGGACAAATATTTAAAGTGACATAAGTGGTACAAAATAAAACATTATAGCCATCTTGGTAATAAATAAACCTTTGTCATACATCTATATACATGTGAACATAGGAACATTATTATAAATTCCGGAAATTTTCGAATTATGGACCAATTTAGATTCAATTCCGCCAAAGGGACAGGCCTAAATCAGGTAAATTTGGTGTTTTTTTTCATTTCGGTATTTTTTTTAGAAGAAAGTATTATTAAATTAGTCATAATAATTATGCTCTCCAAATAGAACATACATTAAGGATTATGTGTAATTTTTTTGAGATTTTTGTTTATATGTTTAACACGATTTCTGGACCAGGACAAAAAAAACGGCGTCTCTGTAGAAATGCCCAGGTGACCTTTACCGGAAATACCACTGTAGCTGCTGCTCCGTAGGTAGTTTTGAATATACCGGATGTCAAAGGTGTTGGGCCCAAAGTCTGCTATTTTTTGTCATTGTAACGCCATCAAAACAAAACTGTCATCCAATTACCATTGTGATTTTTCTATACTTCAAACTGTTAGCAGACTACGAAATGACCGAAATCATCCAACTGAGATCCAATCGACATCCAACTGAAACGATTTTCATTTAGCAGACTTAGGGCTCTGGATTTTCGTACCAAAAATGTCGTTCCTAAACTCCGTTTTTTTTTGTTCATCATTTAAAATTTGAAAGAAAATGGCAACCCAAAATGACAAAATACCACTGTCCTCAATAATCCGATAGATTATAGAATGTCTATGCAATTTACTCTCACTCTCTTTCTCTTCTTCTTTCTTCTTTTTCGTGTGGGACACCGAGCCGTTCAACGTATTTTTTTTTTTTTAATTTAATTAATTTCTCTAAAAAAGCAGAGTTACCATTCTATAAAAAAACAATTGATGCCGTCGTTCATCATGTACGATTCTCCTAATCAGTGGTGCCTATTTATTTTTATTTCTTTAATTTTTTTTGCTAAGACAGAAGTCGAGGTTTAAAAGAACGCATATTTTTCAATAGCTAAATATTCACAAAGAAAGGCCTACAAAATCAGCAAATTAAATAAACTTTTTAGCTTAGTTAACCGTGTTGGCTGCGTAGTGTCGGATCATGATAAATATTCATTCTATTTGGTCGCAAGCTGAATAAGAATTAGCTGTTATCTCATACTATTCAGTATAAACCACGTAATAGGAGGTTTTCTTTTTGAGAATTAAAAAAAAACTAGGATTCCAAGAACTTGGTAGATGGCGTTGAACTAACTATGTTACTAAATTTTCCAAGCCAAAAGACTAAAAAAAATTGCAACACTGACTGACAGTCTGGCACGCACTAACACTTCGTTCCAAATCAATCCGAGTTATACGTTATATTATTTTTTGTTTCCTTTCTTTGCGGTAACATACCTAGCAAAGCGCCATCTATCCAGCGACTACATAAAAATTTTTAAACAAATTAAAGAAAATTTCCTATTCTAACATCTAACCTCCAAAGTTTAGACGATCCTGAAACTGTAGAAGCCGTAAACATAAATTTCCGTCTCCAGTTTATAATTTATGAAAAGAGCTCTTTCCTCCGCAGTCCATTTCCGAAATTGAAACGTTTCGGGAATTGCAATATAGAGGAAATTGCAATATAGAGGAAATTTGCATATAACACACTGCGAGAGTAATGGGCCTATCGATAATTCATGACCAGTTTAAAAATTAGTTCCAAAACCTTAAGCGAAATTGAACCGCAGTTGAAAATTAAAAACGTAAAATGGGACGCAAGGACATAGGTAGTATGCGTAGTGTGGGTATAGAATGGAGTCGATGAATAATCCGATGAACTCATACATAAAACATCAAATTAATCTCTTTCGTTCGTGACGTTTCGTTCCATTTTTTACTACGCAACCGCTACGCTGTAGCACATCCGTAGCACTTTGCTACGGTGTACCCCTGAAGAGCTATACTTTCATCTGGAACGCCAGTTTTATCTAGGAAATTATTGTAAGAAACTTGATACGAATAAAGCAAGTGGAAAATTCACAGCACCGATGTGATTTGAACCCACGTCTTCTGACTTGCCGGGCCAGACGTGTTAACCGCTACACCACAGTTACACCACTTTATCGAAATTGCTATCTTATGGACATTTCTTCTACAAATACTAAACATTCATAAACACAACCTTGCTTACTACTAGCTTGTACTTGTTTTCTTTGCTACTAGGTCAACACGCAATATACTCCAGGCTTAATTTACCTGGTTGTTCCCTCTACATGCGACCTTGAGACAGGCCCCAGCCTCACGGGTCACATGTGATATTTATTTCACAACGTATTGCAGATGCGTCGTTCCGTGCCACCGGACCTCAATAATGCATGTGTTAATTCTCTCTCGTTGCGGTGGATGTACTGTACTCGTATTGTATGCAGATAGGGTGTTGAAAGTAGTTCAAGTTCGTAAATAGTTCAACAAGTACTTTGTACTTGCACTGTATGTAAAATCTGTTGAACTTGGCTTGGTTTTTTTGCACATTTACTTCATAAAACACAGAAGTACTGTTATTATTACATAATGTCAATACGCCACTTTACGGGTCGAATAACAAAACATTGGAACTAGTACCAAAAATGAACCTTGGCGGGACAGACCCTTATTCCTTTGCGACCAATATCATTGATGAATCTCTATTTTCCTTGCTCGAGTCAATTCTTCTGTTCTAATGGAAAACTAATTTACTGAAGTTAACAAAGAAGAGACTGAAACGGAGAAGTAATTTTATTGTACATATGTCAATGTTTTAGTAACACCCAAGAATACTAACTATACTCCCCGCACATAGTTAGCAACTTGTTGGTGGTCGAGTATTTTTATTGAATGCTCTTTAAGGACTGTCTAGTCAGAGCAAAATTCCACTGCAAAATACCGTCACACTCTGTATAGCAAGCTTTGCAGTCCTACACACATCCGTGCGCGCAACTTGCGTCATTCTGATACATTGCGGCAGCGCGGCTTACCCAACAGCACTGACGTCAGACAAAAGCAGCGATGCAGCTATTGAGAGCGCGAAATCTAAACCTACACCAACATTGAGGATAGCAAAGGCTGTGTTTGGGCTGTGTTGCTGCTCGCTTCCCGCCTGGGAGATCGTGCATTTGTCAAACAACGCCGTGTGAGTTTTTCATGAGATTGTCTGCCGAGTTGCGGACTGATGCATCCGCTGTGAACAGCACACAAAGCTTTTCTTTCAACCAATGGCGGCGTCTTGATTCTGAATAAAGTATGCAGTTTATAACTGACTTGGGAAATCAGACATCGCGTTGTATCGAAGTTCGGCTGCAAGGCTATTGAATTGAAGGCATGAGAGCACTTCCGATATTACTTTACAAGAATGTGAAGGCTAATTGGACCCGACGGAGCGGCAACACTGAAAATAAAAATGAAACCTGAAAATTTCATACGTTTCAGTTAACTTTATAAGCCAGCTTCCCGTTATATCCGTGGATTGATCGTTTTATTTCCGCAATAGAAGATGATTTTGCTACCTACATACTTAATGCAAATATTGTTAGAAGAAGCAGAGTGCAGATTAACAACTGTTTTTGTAGCTCAACATTGTGAGAAATACCAGCTGCGTTTTCGGCGAAGAATAACTGAAATTGGCTTAAAAACTAACTAATCCCATCTGTTGGTAAAACGACCAAGTGGGCTTGCTACTCCCTAGAACTCCGTTTGGGCCACCTACTTATTGTTGGTAGTCATATTTTTTAAATGCACTTTTTAGAACGCTGTTACTTCTCTCTACAGTTTTATCCACCCGCCCGAAAATATAACTGAAATTTACTTACTTTTACTTACCTTCCGTATAAAATATTGGCCGCTGACTGCGTGCCAGCCAGACCGCCTACAGGTGAGGAGGGTATTGCAAATTGCATTCTAGAAGAGACGACTGCGAGTACCTAACCTACTGGGGGGTTCGGATGGGGGTTTATTGATCTCCCCCCGTCTCGCCACGCTGTGACCGGGTGTGACCCCCGCGAACGCCCTTACCGCCACCTGCCGCGTCCTTTTGCTCAATGACGCTAATGGTTCTATCTCACAGACTATCAGAACGAATCAATCTGTTTTATATTCGATCAACTAGGTCAATGTACCGAACACATTATCTAGACCAGGCATAAGATACTTTTTTGTGTGAGACTTAGGCAGGTTTAAAAGTGATCACCTTGACGACAAAATATAAGAAAAAATACATGTCATGAACACCTCTCAGTGAACACCTACAAACATTTGTCAGGCGTGGCGTTGACGCTCTGCCTACCCCGCGAGGTATATAGGCGTGATATATGTATGTATATGTACGAACACCTACATCTAAAACAAATTACACGATAAAAATCGCTCGGTAAAAAAACATGGTTTTTGTAATACCGTGTAGGTATATAACGGCAGCAAAGTCCTTTTGTTCTACCGCTGAAGAGAAATAGCTTGTTTGAAAACATCTAAAACAACGCCGCCAAAGCCAATAAAACGATTTCCTACATTTCTTACACTTTTTCGTTGCGAAACAACCTTCGTTACGATATTTATTTCTATAATATGTGTGATATAAAGAAGCTATGGCCTTTCATATATGTAAATATTAACATTTATTTTTAAAAGTAACCCAGCAGAATCGCGTAACTACCCTTTTGTGCTTTCAGAATATGACATCAAAGATTTTCTAGATGAGACGTCATAAATTTTTAATTCTTTGGTTTAATTTTAATTACGCTTTCATCTTGCTTTCGTATACCCGGTATAATCTAAAGTATATTGGAAGGTGTGAAATTGAAGTGGTACTTTTGATTGACTTATTAATGGAAAAAGAGATAATGAAGACGCACACAACTGCTAACAAATATCTATCCTAAATCAGCAATGGTGGATCTGTCTTCACACAAGATGCACCCTATTTTGCTAGGCTTTTTTGCCGTCCAGAGTGATTTTTGGAAAATAAAACCTTGTTAATTGATTTATCGTCCACTAATCCCCCTGCTATATACGAATTTTCATGAAAATCATTGCAGCCGTCTCCGAGATCCCAATTATACATAAATATAATACAATACACAATATTCTTGCTCGTTTAAGGTATTAAGTAGGATATGAATACACGATGATTACGTACTATTCATCCGTATCCATATATGACTAGAACGTGTTTTCAGAACCCCTGAAAAGTTATTTGTTATTTGGGGCTGGACTCTTGTTATTTTTAGTAAAGGTCAAGTTTTCGCCTCTCCCGTTATATAACCAGGCTATTCAGTGTGAGGTAGAATCGGTTACGTAAAGTACAAAAATAAGAATTTGATTGTAAAATCAATACGGTTCAGATTTTAGCTCTGACGACTCGTTGTTATTTTGCTAATGCGTTATTGACTGAATGATTTGAAGGATGTATATATATATATTAATAATATATTTATCTACATTAATAAGCACAAAAGTTACAGATACTAAACACCCAAGACTAGACTAATAGAGGTTGATAGTTTTATCTCTGCTCTCCAAGGCAATAGGTAATTTCAAATTCAAATTTCAATCGTTTATTTCCAAGTAGATTCACAACGAATACTTTCAGAAAGTCAAAAATTTACAATACAATACTGTCACTAAAAAATATAGTCATTGTAAAAAAGAGAAAATTGTCAGACACAATCTTCTCTTTTTTATAACAATTTTATGTTCCTAGTAGAAACGCGGCACGAGTGGGATAAAAAAGGCACTACCTCGGGGCCGGCCAGGCTGACCACACAGCATGTAACTTACGCCACCACCGTCAATGTACGAAGTCAAACAATTAAAGTGAATATTTAAAAAATATATATAATAATATGTTTACATGTGACATGTAAATCAGCCGGACCCCCTGAACAGGAAAACCACCCAAAAACCTGCTCAAAAGTGCTCCTATTCTCAATTAACAATTTGTACCATAGGACCTAAGCTAACCTAGCTAAGTTCTAAAATATATGAATAGCCCAAAAGACGGCTACGCTTAAATAAAATAAAAGTACTACAGTAGATAATTCTATCTGTTTCGTCTTATAAAGTCTTCCTTATTACGAGTATTTATGTCAATTTTAAATTCCATGCACGTCCCGATTTGGTATTAAAAATGACTGCATGTTTCTTGTGCTGCGCTGGAATCTCAGAGGACCATGCCTCTTTGTCATTAAATTAAAAACCATTGATGATTAAAACCAACATACATACATACATATATCACGCCTTTATCCCTTGCGGGGTAGGCAGAGCGCCAACGGTCGTAAGTATACGGTCGCTATCGCCGCGTCTGACATTTTTAAGGATTGTTTTCCAAGGTTGTTTTAGAAAACATTAAAACCAAGTCATTTTTTGTGTTGGATAATCTAGAATACGTCTGGCATAAATTTTTAAGTAATTTACCGTTTTCTAATACAAGCCTTTGCAAATAGGTCCCAACCTTATTGTCCACCCTGTACAATAAGTAACATTTTCTTTCTTTCCTCACAGATACTTTCCTTCATTAATCTTGCAGCTCGGGACCTCGACTTATAGAGACTTAAAGTCGTATCACAAAGACCGTAGGTATACGGTCAGTTTAGGTCAGGAACAGTATATAACCTCTCGTGCGTGGGTGTATATTATTTATATAGTAAGTAGGTTGTATTTGTCGACTATTTATTTATTTATCAGGATACCAACCGCAAAAGTAGGTCATGAAAAAGATATAGAATTTTAATCAGCATAGGCTTTTCAATATCTATGTCCCTAACACCCTGATAATTTCGTGACGTGTGGTGTCTGACGCCTCGTCATGATGCGACGCACGTCAGCATCACGCACGGTGAACCCTAGATTTCTTCATTTGTATGGGACGCGGAGTCGACGCATGACCCGATGAACCCTATTATAATAGCGGAGTGTCAACCAGTATGAAGCAAATGTTCCTACACTGATAATTAAGGCAAGTAAGTAATCGTAATAATTTTTAAATAAGTAGAGTAGGCAGGCAGCGGTAGCATCTCTTATTAAATAGCTTAGCTCTTCTGTAATAAGACCCGATATGAAACAGTTCTACACTAATCTAAGCGCTGGCTGTATGCAGACAGGTAGAGCTACTTTTATTACGAAGAAGATGAAAAAATAATAATAAGCCGTGGATGCTGCTGCACCAACGGTAGAATCAGCCTGTGTTTTACTTTGTTTCATAACTATATAGCCGAGACTCAGACCACTGAGGGACGTGGCGTGGCGGCTACGAGTATGAACATCTGGCTAGAGCAGTCTGTAGCACTGAGCCTGTAGACACAGTCGCTAACAAACGGTGCGGGCGGGCGGTAGTGTGAACGAACGGCGGCGTCCTAGTCGATTTATAACCAGACGCGCTCTCGTGAAGGACAGTTCAACTTGCTACACCAACGTATATTTTTTTGCCTGTAAGAATTTAAATTCTCTCGTTCGACTCTACATTTTTTTTGTTTCGCAATTTCAAAAAGTGTGAGTTCTTTTTGTTAAAATGGCAATATTACTTGTATTAATTCCTATATTTTATAAATGGCAATAATATAATAAACGTCAAATAATATTACCAATTGCCTTGCCTTTGAAATCTTTGTCGTGTTTTTGTGAATAAAATACTCCCAAATATTGAGTCACTTCTATCAAAAAACAATAGTAGTTGTAGTTTAAGAGTATTCGTTATTTACATGAGTGATTATTAGTACACAGAACCGCTGAACAATGGAGAACGATAACAACAAACCGTACAAGATTTGTGATTTGAATCGAGACAAAAAGAAGGGTATTGTTGCTTCCTCGCTGGAGGATTTGCTCGCCAAGGTTCCGGAGAAGCTCGGACTGCCCTCCGAGAACCTGACTGTGGTGCTAGAGTGCGATGGGACAGAGGTTGACGATGAGGAATACTTCTCTACTTTAGATCCAGATACATCGCTCATGATACTTCACGGCGAAGAAAAGTGGACTCCAAACATGCCCAAGTGCCAAGTGTCACTCGATCAGACTGACGATGCAGCTTTAGGAGAGAAGGGGCAGGTGGCAAACTTGGTAGGGCGCCTACAACACAACCTGTGCCACATCTCACTACTAGGAGGACAGGACTTGGAACTGTTGTCAGATATG
Source organism: Keiferia lycopersicella (assembly GCA_029255805.1). Lineage (NCBI taxonomy): Eukaryota > Metazoa > Arthropoda > Insecta > Lepidoptera > Gelechiidae > Keiferia > Keiferia lycopersicella. The sequence goes on along the minus strand of JARACZ010000009.1, from coordinate 6,977,964 downwards.
GATCCAGACAGCCTGGCCGACATTGTCACTGACAAGGACAACAGAATAATCTTGGAGCACATCAAGGAGGCTTCAGGAAGGTGAGTGTTATTATAAAAGTGGTAATGTAAACTCGTGCTCTAATTTCCTAAAAAAACTACAGCTCAACCCTTTGTTTGTTTGAAGTTAGACATGTTTATCTACCTACACCCAAACTATTAATTCTAAATAAAATGCCACTTGTGAATTAGTTATTTATTTTATTGCCTTTCTTTTTCAGGATATTACTTGAAAAACGTCAAGCTCAAGATGCCATGGAGTTGCTGAAATTGTATCACCAAAGTGTTGCCAACGGCACTGAAGACATGTCGCCACCAAAACAGGAGAGAGTGTAGAACATCTTTTGGAAATCCATCTGTTAAACTCAAGCGTAACCCTCATTTATTTTTAAGGAATGGTACATCTCAAAAGTTTACAAAGGAATGTTTTACCCTTTTACATAGTTCCATCCCAGAATATTGGGGAATTTAAAAGTAGTAGGTTTATATTAATGTAGGTCTGGTATATGTATATGGCCTGATTATATATATTCAATGTGACTTTACAATTGTTCAGAAGTAAGTTACTGATAAGTTATTCTAACACCAAATTAATGAGGCCTTTATTCAGTAGAAAACGTACTAACAAGTAAAGATTTTTTTTACCCATTTAAAATATTAAAAAGTAGCTAGATAACATTTACACCTATGTATGTCTATGAAAATACCAAACCTAGATTTCATTTTAGAAGTAAGTCACTTTTCATCTCACTTTTATAATCATCCACACTAGATATTTTGTAGCACATTTTCAAATGAATGATTGTTGGGTATAGCTAGGTACCTACATTGTAGGTTGTTAGTTGTAAGACACTAATCTTATGAATATGAGCTGAAATTGGAAGATAAATAATCATTAATGTTGTAGGATGTATTTAACCATTAACTGTACAAAATATACCTACCTAAATTAATTATGTAACCAATCATGCTTCAGAACCTTAGTTATTGTAATAATCAGCGCAGTTCATCATCTAGCATAGCATTGTTAATAATATTATGACTGATTGCAATTATCATGAAATACTCATAAGTTGCTGTTTGTCCAAGCTCTTAATATATTTGACTTACAAATGGCCCTGTCGTGGAGAGGTGAATGACTAATTAATACAAAATATTTCATCAAGTACATAAGTATTAATTGATCTGACAATAGTATGCTAGAGAATAGGTATGATCTATTATTTTATTCCTTGTAAACTTTTGAGACACAATTTGCCACATGGTTGATAATCAACATCAATTTAAAAGACTGATAGTTGATAAACTTATTTTTTTTATATAGTTTTACCCCTAGAATAAGATTTGATTTCGACCCAAATTTGCTCAAAAATTTTACGAATAATAAAAATAGTTTTTCTTGTTTAGTTTCACTGCCGTAATATAATTTGTAAAATGGGCAAAAATGTTTTTGCTATAGGTACATTAAGTGGTTGGTGTAGGAATTGATGGTCTGAGTATTGTGTTAATGTATTTAATTGTAACTATTATGAACAACTTTTTTATGCTAGGTACTATTTCTGAATGAATAGTGTTTGTTTTGAAAATCAATTCTTTATGTATATGGATGTGGTGGGTGGATGTGATTCTCTTCTTATTTTTCATTGCAAGTTATTTACGCTATGTAGCATATAATTACTGTTTACTGGTCTGCGCTGTTGGTAGTAATACCAGGACCCTTGGTGTACTACATAATGATGAGTGAAGACCTACTACTAACTTACATGTAATTTAATATTATAATCCTAGCACCCCTTCGGCCGTTAAGGAAACCAAAGTTTGGAAACTAGTTTCCTGAAAAGATTTTTTTATCCTCCTACGTAACTGGTTTCCTTTAAGGATTTTTTAATACTTTTACGTAACTGGTTTCCAAAAAATACTTTGTTTGTGTTATTTCAGCCACCTACGAAACGAATTGGACTTCAGTAGTAATTTTACGAGTAGTAATTTTATTAGTAGACCTGTAATAAAACCGTTTATTTCAGATATTTGGATTTAATAACGAAAACAATTGAATCATTTAAACATAAAATATAACTTTTTCATACAAGTAACATAAAAAAAACAATTAGGTACCTATCTATAATAAGGTTTCTTAAGACAAATTGATTACAACATTAGAAAAATCAGTCACTTAACTTAAAACGTAAAAGAACTCTTCAGATGAACTTAAAAAACTTGAGTTTTGAAAAAAAAAATGCGTACGGTGAAATAATTTCGATAAAGTGGCCCACAGTTATCAGTCCATTTTTCAAATCTGTAATCGCAATATCAATTTCATTATTTATTTCTTGGTAGCGTTTACTTTTGCTGCAGTTAGATCTAAAAATATTCGTTACCTACTTTACTTTCCTTAATCAAAACTTCCAATAGATTGGTTACCGTGACATTTTTCTTGCCAATGTATCTGTTGATACGGCTATGCCACCCTTCTACAATGTTTGTTGTTCTAACCTGTTCCTCACTACAGCAACAAGTTTTCTCAAATAACGTGCCACAGATACAAAAGAGATTTTATTAGTTATTCAGTTACATAGAAGTATAAAATAAGCCTTACAGGAAACCAGTTACGTAAAAGTATTAAAAAGTTCTTATAGGAAACCAGTTACATAGGCGGATAAAAAAATCTTTTCAGGAAACTAGTTTCCAAACTTTGGTTTCCTTAACGGCCGAAGGGCCTAGCACAACAGGCATTTAAGATAATAATCTTTTCTGTATTTAGCCAACTTTCAAATTGCAAGAATGTTTTCTTCCTGAACTCAATCTTGGTTTAAGAATACCTATACTTGAATCCTAGGTATTCAAAAACGTGGCTCAATGCTACTAAAAAGGTCAGCTACTATCATGGCAGTGATAATATTCAAATAGTAATTTGTACTAGTATTGCAGTGCCCCACTTCTATTCATAGGCATTGGCAATAACCCTTCCAAAAAGCCCAGAACTAGTAGTAATTCTTATTGTATCTAGAATAATTAGGTGTGTATAGTATACCCATTAGTATTGTATAACTAGTAGTTTCTTATAATGTCAATATACCTACATATTTATGCAACATGATAATGGCATACGGACTAGTATAGCTGCATCTACACTGGCTGAGCAGCCTCAGCTGAGGCATTTCCAAACCTTGAGCGGCATGCCACACCTGAGGTAGTAAGTATCTAAGGCTGCTGGGCCATTCTAGAAGCAGCTATTATTTTATTCATTCCATATGGTATCCATGTACCTATACAAATGCATGTTAGTGATTTTGTAAATTTATGTAATGCTTTTTCATGCAGATTTGTTTGTGACTTTAAATTGTCTTGGCCAACTTCTATTTTAGAACTTTGAAAAACCTACTTATTCCAGGAAATGCATGCAGTCTTATGAAAGCTAGTTATTGTAAGTTTAGACTATGGAATATGAGTTTGGATTACTTAAGTCCTGATAGTGAAATTGGTACTGTAGCAGGTGAATATTTTGTTTTTATTGTGCACAATATAAACTAGTCAAAATATTTTTGTTGCTTTATTTATTTGGAAAAAAAATACAATTTATTAATCAGTTAAAGATTTATTACCACAATAACTTATAAAACATTTGAGATATTTCCGATAACTAGTTACATACAAGCTAATTAATTCCCTTTATGGTGATAAAATTCAATGTTTTGGATCTGTGATATGGCCCTTGATAAGTAAGTTAAACAAATCAAAATCAACTCCAATAGCAGAATAGTAGAACATTCACAATTTGTTAACACAGAAGAGTTGCACAATGAAGAAACACATAGAATGTATTGAAATGATGAAAGTTACAGAACAGTGCAGGAGCTCTTTTCCCTGAAAGGATTCACTTTTTGGCTGGAGAAGCCTACTAATAGGCAGTCTTCCTGTTCATGCTCGTTGATGTATTTGACAATGTCGGCCACCGCCACAGAGACTGGGATCCGTTTGATAGCAGCCTCCCGTCGCAGCTGCTCCGTGACGGAACGCTGCTGTTGCAACGTCGATACCATCATGTCCATAACGGCGGTGTCTGATAGGCCTATGTTGGAAACAAAATCAAACGCTCTGGGAAATCCGAAACAGGGCGTAGCCTTTCAGCTAAGGGGTCTGAAAAGAACAGAACAGTGTAAGTATGGGTGAAATTGATTACGTGCAGTATACATCAATAGTCTTGCCTTACTAAACTACTCACAAGGATTCGTAAATGGGAGAATTTCGAGATCAAAATTGCAAAAATAAATCAAACGCACTTTGTCCAGACAGTCATGTCAAAATTTCACCATAGACAAATATATATATTTTTTAATATCTGACATCAAAAGACAGAGGCCATATATCACGCGGCCTTTTTACATCATGCAACTCTTTCATCAAAATCAATGATGAACGTACAAAGGGGAATTTCCTCGGCATTTTCTCAGTACTTCGTGCATACACCCTTTTCGATCTCGGGCGCACTGTTTACTGTAGGCTGACCAAAGAATAGTGCGCGACAAAAAAAGGAATGGTGTATATAGTCTCTAAGTTTAGGTACTTATCTTTTTGTAAACAAACTTTGTATTAAACTGACAGTTCTGAATTGTCACTTTCATACATGATGATGATCTCTCCGACCGATTTCGGCCATGGCGACCACTTTGACTCCTAATCAGATCGGCGCTGATGCGCCCGGAGATGGCTATTGTAGCCAATTTTGGCAGTAAACTCCCGTGCACAGAGTGGACACGTGAGTTTGCCATTTACATAATTATAGTTAATGGCGACGGGAGGACGGGCCTTCAGCTCATCGCGCTTAGCGTCGAGGTCTGCTTTACGCTGTTCCTCAAACTCGCGGACTTGCTTCTTAACCATCCCGCGCCATTCGGGACGCTGTGCTGCCAGACCCTCCCATTGAGTGGGCTCAATGTTGCATCTTTTCATGTGTCGTTTCTGAACATCTTTATATCTGAGGAGTTGTCCGCCATGCCTTCGCTTGCCCTCCTCTAGTTCAGAATAAAAGATGCGCTTCGCCACTCTCTCCTCCGACATCCGGGATACATGACCGCACCACCGTAAATGACGACGCATTAGATAGGCCTCAATGCCACCAACATTGGCTCGTCTCAGAACTTCGGTATTGCGCACTCGGTCGGACCATCTGATCTTCATGATGGTGCGAAGGCATTTTAGGTGGAAGCGATCCAGAGTGCGTATGTGGTGACGATACACACACCAAGTCTCGGAGGAGTATAGAAGGTTTGGCAGCACAATCGCCATATATTTTTTCTGTTTCGTCGACCACGAGTTAAGTGATGCGGTGGCAGCCGTGGTTACTACCACCTTCCGGGTAGGGACGAGCACTTTTTTAGGGCACATTTTCTAGCCCCCTCCTCGGCTGGGCGAGGAAAGCAGTGCCTCCCTTAAAAGGGCTGCTTTGTCATCCCAGGTGCTGCCGAATTCGCATTGTCGTCCCGATTTGCAATGCAAAAGCGACCACGGCATGTACTCACGCCCCTAGAACCGCCTATGTGCAGGAATCAGACAAAGCCCAGCTTGCACCACGCCAGACCTCTCTACCTCAACCCATCGCCACAGGACTTTGCGTCATCGGAGTCCATTATTCGGAAGCGGTCAGTTGCGCAGGATATATTTCGGTGCGCAAACGTTCGCGCAAACGCAGGCGCACGCACTTAGTCCTCACCCTCCTTGATTCAGTGCAACGGAAAACCGCTACGACTGAAGGAGAGGTCAGACGCAGTGTCTGGCCGACAGTAACTACCCGCGCCCTCTACCGTCGCCCTAGGCCATCCACATTGCCTTGCTGAGTCGCCGAGTCCGCCAAGCCCTTGTGCATATCTGCATTGGGTTGCCATTCTCGCCGAAACAGACTTTTTATTTGTTCAGCAGGAGGGAACTGCTTGCTCGGGAAGCCGGGGTCGCATACCCGTATACCACATCACAGTCCTCGATCAAAGGCTGAGATGAGTACCCCTGACTATACTTTCATACATAGTTTGTTTACAAAAAGATAAGTACCTAAACTTACAGATTATAGAAGCCCTGGCTGGCCCCAGGGCTATAAAGCATGCTGTTCACGATCCTGTTCACAATATATTGTTCAATATTAATTTTTTTAAAATGGCAACATCACAACCTATTGACGTAACAACAAAAAAAGTAAAATTTCTAATATGGCCGTTGGAATGGCGTCATAAATACTTTCTGACGTTGTTTATATTTGTGCTAATTTAATCGGATAATAGCAAATTTCATTGAATATTTTGCCTTTTGTGAAGATAATGTAAGTAGAGCTGCAGTATTGCGAATACTTACTGTATGATAATGTTCTAGAACTGTCCCAATACGATGTCAAACAACACAGTCGGAACTTCTGGGCCAGCTCCCGGCAAAATACGTGGTCCTGGAAGGCCTCCAAAACGTACTTGTACCTGGTGTGCTGAAAGTAAAACTCCACTGAAGTATGTCTTGCCAACAGAAAATGGAAAAAAAGAATTCTGTTCGGAAACATGTTTATCTGAATTCAGACAAGCCTATAGTAAAGGCGCCTGCCTGCACTGCGACAATGTTATCCGCGGCAACGCTCCTTCGAGCAGTAAGAATTTTTGTTCCACTTATTGCCTAAATAAATATCAAAAGAAGAATGAAAAACGAACGACTTCTCCACAATCTGGCAATGGAGTTAATGGTTCAGACAACCATTCTAATAACAATTCTACAGGGGCCTTTTATGATATCTATCAAGCATTCGATTGGACTGAATACATGAAAGAAACTAACAGTGTACCGGCTCCACAAGATTGTTTCAAACAGGCTCCAGTACCTCCTGTAAATGACTTCAAAGTGAACATGAAATTGGAAGCTTTGGACCCACGAAATTTGACCTCCACTTGTATAGCAACAGTGGTAGGAGTTCTAGGGCCAAGACTAAGGCTCAGACTAGATGGTAGTGACAATAAAAATGATTTCTGGAGGCTGGTAGATGCTGGTGATATTCATCCAATAGGGTATTGTGAGAAGCATGATGGAATGTTGCAGCCACCGCTTGGATTTCGTATGAATGCCAGCAGTTGGCCTATGTTTTTGCTCAAGACTCTAAATGGAGCTGAAATGGCACCTTCCAAAGTGTTTCAGGAAGAGCCTCCTACTCCGAAAACTAATTTGTTTGTTGTTGGTCAAAAGCTTGAAGCTGTTGATAAGAAAAATCCACAGTTAATATGTTGTGCAACTGTTGGAGCTGTTAAAAATGACCAGATCCATGTTACATTTGATGGTTGGAGGGGTGCATTTGACTACTGGTGTAGATATGATTCAAGGGACATATTCCCAGTCGGCTGGTGTGCCCGCGCTGGGCATCCATTACAGCCTCCAGGACAGAAAAGTGCTACAGCACCATCTAGGTAAGATAAGAAACAGTAATTTTTTTTGCCCTTTAATAAGTCCTTTTGGCATAGTTCTCTGATAATGAGGAATATTGATGATTTCATCTAAAATTTTGCTAAACACTTGAGATTTCTTCAGTATTGCTAATCTTGTGGTCTTATGATAAGATTCATTATTTATAAAATAATACAATGGGTATTCCAGATTTAAAATACGTCCAAGTATTCCCAGTAACCCAGCCTTGCCTGAAGGTGGATCAACAGGCTCTGGGAATTCAAATAGCACCAGTACCACAACTCAAGCAGCGATGGTGCGCCTCCGGATCCACAGTGGGTGTTCCGGAGGCAGTAGCACATTCCCCACTAAAGTATCTGGACTGGGGACTGCTGGAGCCGCCGAAGCTCTTGCCAAGGAGCTTCTCAGTGTACACCCTGACCCTCAGAGACTGACTCGGGCTATATTGACAGCCGCTACTAGTTATTCTAACTTTAATAATGTACAGGTATGTTTTTTTTAATCCTTTTTGTATTCAAAACAAGTAAAAATACAGTGGCTATGGTAAGCACGGAGCTGAAGATGGTGTAAACAAGAAAAGGCATATACTCAGCAGTTGGTAGATGTGGGCTGATATAGATAGAGGTTCAACAAACAGTTGGAACTTGAAATTAAAATTGAGCTCATCCCTTCACGGCACCTCCCTAGGCTAGATGCCATCTTCATCCATCACTTAAAAAATCTGTCTGTCTGATAAATATTTGAGGGCTGTTTCATAAAAATTGTGTATGATATACTGACTGACTGTAAAACAAGTTAAAAATTTCGCCTAGTCACCTCAATGACACCCGCGAGAATAAAATGGGGTTACTAGCTGGCATCACACACCCAAACCTTTCTATTAAAACCTCATTGGAATGTTCCCAACAACATATTAAAAAACCTCTTGTTTCTTCTGAATTAAATACAAGTTGTATCAGAGATTTTAAAAAGGAGGAAATTTTCGAGTCTGGGGGATGTTTATACGTTTGTGCCGTTTGCCGTCGAGACAATGGGCCCCTGGGGTCCGGCTGCCAAATCATTTTTAAAAGACATTTCGGGGCGGCTTATCGAGGCTTTGGGTGACCCAAGGGCTGGTAGTTACTTTGCCCAGAGGATCAGTTTGGCCATCCAAAGAGGGAATGTTGCCAGCATTTTGGGTACTCTGCCTCGGTGCGCCACTCTGGAGGAAGTCTTTTATTTACATTAATGTTTTTATTTTTTGTAATGTTTTAATGTATTTAATAATAAGTTGTATCAATGGATAAAACTCTAATTTTACAGGTAACAGCAGGAACTAAGAGTTACTCAGTGAAAGTTCCTTCAGAGTTAACAACAGATGAACTGAAGAACTGGCTCAAAGCCGTGTGTAATGGGGTGGGGTGTTGTGTGGGCATGATCGAAATTGACACGGGGGAAGCCGCAGGTCGGCCGTGCACTCTCTGTGGGGAATCCACGTCGGATAATGTATCATCAGCTGTCAAAAGAAATAACAGTGTAAGTACTTATTTATTCTTTCATTCATTCATCCATGAAAAATTGTGTGGTTTAAAATATTTCAACCATGTTATTTTTATAAAGGTACAAGCATTGGTTTCTCCCCTTTTTGCTTTTCCTGCTATAAGACAAAATCATCTTAACAAAACAAAAGGCTTCTCTATGAAAAGAAGAGCAAATTATGTGTATGAAAAACTGCACAGATTGAAACTGTTAGATGGTTGGTTCAAAAAATAGCATAACACGTCACTTTTTGGTTTCACTGTCTGTCTGTCGCGTATATAACTCTTAAGAGACTCTCGCATCGGATTTTGGTGCGCATTTAATATTCTCAGGAAACATAATATTCTCATGGAAACAATAAGCAGCAGGCGCAGCCTTAGCAGGTTATGGGCCGGTAGTGAAATAAGTTTGAGAAATACCAGAACCTCATGACAAAACAAACTCATCCTTCTTACAGGAGGAGCCAGCAGGCAGCAGCGTAAACGGGTCGGGCGAGGGCGCGGGCGGGAAGGTCGCCCGCGTGTCCCCCGAGCGGCCCGAGCCCGCGTCCTCCACGACGGGCGCGCCGCCGCCGCCCGCGCCCGCCACCGCGCCCGCCGACTGGTCCGTCGAGGACGTCATCGGGTTTATAGCCGCCGCCGACCCCGCCCTCGCCGCGCACGCTGACTTGTTCAGGAAGCATGTAAGTTGTAATATTAGTACTGAGATCCAGCCATCTCTCGAAAGCATACGACAAGGAGTTGATGTTGCTACAATATCGGTGGCAGTGTGGCGCTGGCAGACAAGGAAAACAAATACGTAAGTACGCAGAACCAACAAAGGTGGCGCTTCAATTAAGCCCAAAGCTCGATTGTAGACAAATTTAGACTATGTGGTTCCCTCCACTGATGAGCACGCACGCAATCCACGTATTACATGTTACGTTTGCAATCTCTTGTTGGGCAACCGCTCAATAGTCAAGTGAGCCTACACTTGACTAATGGGTGCCTGTAGAACACCTGTTCTACACCCACTCACAGGACCATAAAAGAGAACAACAATTATGATTCGTTTTTTTGTTTAATTAGTAAAATATCGCTCGGTGGCTACTTGTTATGAAAAATCTCTCAAATAACATAATGCCTGGCTGTACCTAGTACACGACTGAGCTACGAGCGTCATCTGTTACATAATAAATGTTATCGGACTTTTCTGCGCAGTTTCTCGCGAATACGCTGCATTTTGATGCTATAAGCCTATAACCTAAAAAGTGCAATATCCTTCATCAAACCAAATCTTTTAATGCTATAAACCAAGAACAGATAAGTATTTTGATTACATTTTAGTTAGGTACACCTGATTCAACCTGATTCTCTGGTCCTGAAGCGTTAGAATATAGTGCTTTCCCTTGTAAAGCTGAGTTAAAACAGCTTCACACTATATAGGTGTTGTGAAAAGCTACTAAGGGTTAAATCAAGTACGTTCTGAATGCAACAGCTTGCAGGACGCACGCCAACCTCCCACGGGAAATGGAACATCGATATTAGAAAACTATTGTGACAGCTAATGTAAAGAAAAGATGTGTCTCCTGTGCATATTTTTTAGAAAGGCCTAATGATTTATTTTTCGAGAGCAATGGAAAACCAGGTATTTTTTTAATACGCAGGTCACATCCTTAGCCAATCTCTCAGAACTATGAAACAGTGTTGGTAGCTGAGGTTGGTAGTTAGTTGGAAAGGGTCGGCGTACCACTCGCAAAAAAATTAACGATAATCACCAACCAATTCCAATTGAAACTTAGAGAATATTAACATTTTGCGTAAAAGCCGACATAAGACCTTCTTTAAATTTGATTATAGGTTGGTAGAGTAAAATGATGGTTTTTTTTTTGGATTTTTTGTTTTAATAAAATTTTGACTAAAGTTATTATTTTTATATGGTTTTTTTGGCATCCTAATTAAGTTCTTTTTGACTGGTACGTCAACCCAAGTAAAACATTAATTTAATACTTGATTTGTTATTCTGTTACAGGAAATAGACGGCAAAGCGCTGTTGCTGCTGAATTCTGACATGATGATGAAATACATGGGCCTGAAACTGGGCCCGGCATTGAAAATATGCAACCTAGTGTCGAAAATAAAAAACCGGCGCCACTACAGCACGTAGATAACCTTAATTTTAATTTATGCTCGCAGAGTTCGAAACTAAAAGTTTCTAAGTTACATTTTTAAGTATTTTAGCATTTCCAGGAGGATATTTTACGTTATGTAACTTTATCTGAATCTCAGGGAATGTTTATTTATTGCATAATAAGTTGTGGCAATTTCGGATTGTGAATACATTTTTTATTTATGTGAAAAACTACGACTTACTTGTTTCAAATTTGGTTGAGGGCTCGGGCACAGACCAGTTTCGGCTGATTAAAACCCGAGCCCTCAACCAAATTTAGAACAAATAAGTCGTAATTCTTTACATAATGAGTCATACTTGTTCGTTTAATAATACATTTTTTAGTATATATGTCATGTCAAATGCTTTCGACTTTTTGAACATTTCTCTCGAACTGACAGGACAACATGTCCTGTGTTAAGCTCATTCCTAATTTTATTATTCTTGTTATATTAAATAAGCAAAAAAGGGTCAGGAAATCTCGTTTTTTAGTCCAGTCATTTGCCTGTTTATCATATTTGATTCTGTAGATAAGGCAAAATTAGAGTACATACATACATAGTTTAATGTATTTTGTGGCGAGTGTGGTTCTGTCAAAAAAATGATAAAATTGATTGTTTAAGAATTGACAGGAATAACTAAGAATGAGCCCTGTTACTTTGGCGTATTTATTTAGGAACGTTTTTATCGCAATAACTTCGCAAGTGATATTGATTGCCAATAACTTCGCAAGTTTTCTCTTTGCGAATCACTCGTGAAATCGTTGCGACATAAATATTCCCTAATGAATACGCGCCCTAAAGCCTGTCAGAATCTGTCAGGAGAATGTTTCTCTGAGCTTGAGATTTACTGTTTCCACTTAAACTACACGTACCCAGCTATGATGCGCAACCGCGACTTCGATTTTCTCTACACTTGTAGACAAAATTATTCACTTGTTTTGATAAAATCCATATGATTTGACACTTGTGAAGTCTTCTCGCCCGTGAGATAAGTCTATATACTGTGCGCATCATAAAGGGGATAGTATTTAAAAGGCATATCATTTCTGTAATATTCAAGCACAGCTCACTTAAGGGCAAAGCTGCGTCGAGCGCGCGTGTTTAACTCTCTGAACCGCTTCAACTAAAGTGAACGAAGTGTGAAAATCGTTCGATGCAGAGTTCCCGTGTTTTTTTCTTTGTATGAGTTGAAACTCCTGGTCTGTAAATAAGTATCTCTGAATAATTTTAATTGCATTTGATGTAGCTAGTTCTCATCTTGAATATTTATTAAGTCTTTAAAATTTTAGTATCGCAGGCTGTATTTCCAGGTAGGTTTGATAAGGGAACGTATTTGTATATAGGTATTATATTGATTGGCTAGTCGTGATTTCATGCTGTTTCATACAGCGCTTTTCGCAAGATGAAAATTATATCATACTTTAACATTGAAGTCGTGAATGTACAGAAAGAAATTCTATAGTAGATTAGGGTCTAGTGCCTTTCAACCGATTAGATGTACTTAAATTTTCCATAATGATGAAATAGAAACGTATATAGCGCACATTGACACCAATTGCCGTTATGCACTGGTTTGATTATATTAGATAATACAGTACCTAGCTACACAAAAGAAAAATAAAGTACAGTTAAGCTCTCTTGCTGTGAGCAAGGTAAAGAATTACTTCTTCCTCGCTCTATCAGGCCGGTGCAAAACGCTCTAATATTAAATTTGGATTACAGCTTACTTAATCTTCCATTTGGAAATTCCAATAATTCAAATTTTAAATATTTTTTGATCTTAAGATGTTCCTTTTAGCCGTGAGTGGACGGATGAATGAGTATTTCTTATGCTTACTTCCTTTTAATTATATAAAATTTGCCATTCGAGTATCCTAAAATGGTTAAAAAATTATCATGTGATATTTTAATGTTATCTGTTATCGTGATAAAGGATAAATATTAAAAATAATGTTGATTTTATAAAAATTACTTGTGCGGGTGATAAAACTACCGGTTACAAGTTTACTTATATATAGAATGTCAGATGTACTTCTACTATTAATATCAGCTGGCAATCTTGTAATGAAATCAAAAAAATTAACTATGTACGCAATGAACCATGAATTTTACCTGAGAACTTGTAACTACTCGTAACCTGTAGTTTTATAATATAGGGTACTAGTGTATCTTAAGTTTGGACATGACATAGGTATCTCCTAAGTGATAGACTTTATGATGCTTTGCCTACATTGTTATAATGTAAATATTTACAGCGACGTGATTTTGTTAAAAAATCATTTAAGTTAGTTAACTTAAGAACCACTGAACTGGGGTTGGACTTTATCGACAGGTACCTCCTTTGTCCCACATAAAAACCTAAGTAGATCTGATCTGGGGGCACGGCAGTGCCCCCGCCAAGTCGAGCTAGAAAGCGGCACAGCCGTACCATCCTTTTCTCGAAGCGGTTCAGGCCATTTTCAACACCTTATAACTTTCTTGTGGATAAAACAAAAGACTTGAAACTTCAGGAATCAATCAAAAGCCCTGTAGATACGGTATATTTCAAATTTCGTTCACTTTGAACCAGTGGTTTAGGAATTATAGCTAGTCAAAGTTCTTAATTTTGTCACTGACTCACTCACTGACCGATCATCAAAATTCTAAGGCACTTCTAGCCGACATAGAGACTTCTTATTTAGAATATAATTTGGGTTTAGTGTATAAATCAAGGAAAAACTTAAAAATCTAGCAATTTCAATGCAGTTTTCTAGATAAACCGATAGCATAAATAACTTTGTAATTCCATAGAAATGTACTGTTTACCAAGTTATATTTTGCTGTCGCTCCTAAAATACTTTGTTTTGGTCCAGCAAAATAATAATTTAGAATATAATTTGGGTTTTGTGTATAAATCAAGGAAAAACTTAAAAATCTAGCAATTTCAATGCAGTTTTCTAGATAAACCGATAGCATAAATAACTTTGTAATTCCATAGAAATGTACTGTTTACCAAGTTATATTTTGCTGTCGCTCCTAAAATACTTTGTTTTGGTCCAGCAAAATAATCACAGATGTCGCTGTTAGTTTCCAATATGTATAGCCTATGCTATAACTATACATAAAAGTCAAGGCCTCAGTCTGAATAATGCGCTGATGGATATAGGTTCAGCTGTATTTACATCTGGTCAAGCATAAGTAGCACTATCAAGAGTAACAAGTCTGGGCGGCTTACATTTTATAAACATAGACTTTGGAAGTATTAAAGCGCAAGAATCCGCAATTTGTGAATACAATAGACTAAGAAGCATTTACCGTCCAGACTTGACAAAAATCATTACTACAAAGATTCCGTGAAAACCACATAAAGATAGAGAGTGGGCTATGAGAAAAACCGTGGCTGAGGCTCGAGAAATAGAGCCGCAAAAGAAAAAAAGGAAGACTACCTACAAAAAGAAATGAGATCCCCTCAAAAACATTAATATATAAAAAAATTCCAAGTCTCGCTACTGAGCTGTTCAACCGTAAAAAGGTATGAGACCCATTTGAAACCAAGTCGGCTATCGATTTGTTCATTCCCCACTTAAGAGATATATCTTAATTAATTACGTAATTAGTTAATAAGCATTATTTTATAGTGACCATATCAATATTTTCAATATATTTTAATGTTTACAATAAATTGAATGACTTGGCAATCGCACTGAATGTATTAATTTTAATATGTATTACACGTTAACCTTCTGTTCTAGTGCGATGGCTAAGTCATTCAATTTATTGTAAACATTAAAATATATTGAAAATATTGATATGGTCACTAAAAAAAAATGCTTATTAACTACTTACGTAATTAATTAAGATAGATCTCTTAAGTGGGGAATGAACAAATCGATAGCCGACTTGGTTTCAAATGGATCTCATACCTTTTTACGGTTGAACAGCTCAGTAGCGAGACTTGGAATTTTTTTATATATTAATGTTTTTGAGGGGATAAGAAATTTCAAAATTATTCCGAATATTTGACCTGCTTCTGTTTATTTAGATCAAGAAAGCATCAGTAACAAAAATTCAAGTTCAGTATTAATAGAGTGACTATTTATCTTTCGATTTTTGTTTTCAATTGTTAGTTTTGAGTCAAAAATACACGTAGATTTTGAAATTTCGGTTCGAGTCTTTTGGGACAAACCTATGTGGGGCAAATGATGCACGAAAACAGAATAGTTACTGTTTAGAAGATTGCTCAGATTGTTACATAGAACTTAGTGGTCATGGAATGTAAAAGATATAAAACAACCCTGGACTATGGACTTTATCATTGACCTATTCACAGACCAAAGAAGTCATAGGGTGCGCACGCATGACTTCTGTGGTCTGTGGACCTATTGAAGCGTTGTACCGGGCGGGTATTTTTATTTTAGTGGCGCAGACTTATGCAGTTTTTGAATCATAGCAATAATTAAATGGGTACTGACAGGAGCACATCGACCTACCAATTTAAGGAATCAACATATTACGAGATATTTCTAAGATCTGTATGAAATGAAAAGGATGCCTTATCCCTTGAATTGCTGCTGATAGTACCTTGCAATGTATTATAAATAATCGTACATAGAAATTGTTTCGGATATGTGAAAAATATTTTCGCGCAACTATTATTTTACTAAAGTACCTAGATCTTAAAATTATTTTTATGTAAATAAGCGAGTAATGTAATAGAATTGTATAAAAATTTAATAAATCATCAATAAAAGTAATCAGTGATTTTAATTCCAATTCTGCCACGCACGATAGAGCATTTTAAAATCACATTCAGAAATCTATATCTCACATAATTCGGCATTGGATTAAAAATATAAATACTTAAGAAAATAGTAAAAAAAAATGCAACGTAATTTAAATCGTAATCGGCAATAACATGAGACGTAAACGTAATGATGGACGTTGATGGTTGATGACTACTGTCTATTTTACTTAAATTGCATACTATTATGGCGATTGTATGTAATGGTGCATTCTGCATGCAAACAAACAATGGGCCTTTTCAGCAAAATACGCTCCCAATCTATAGATTACTACCTACTTCGGATTACCTACTTATTTATTTGCCATTGATTTACAATTATTTACCCACGCAATATTTACTTATTCGAAGCGATAAAAAGATATAACTAGATTACTAAGATGGAGATTCAACGAGAGGGAACTCTTCGTGTAACTATTTATTTTCGGAATACCTTATATGTTTTGCTATGTCAAGGGAGTAATCCAGCCTACGTGAAAAACTGCTATGAATGGCGGCGGCGCGGCAGCGTAGCTGATGGCATTAGTAGCCTTACATATACAATTGAATCGAACAGACTGAAACGCAGATCCGTAACATCCGCCAATATAGTAAACAACTAAATATGTGGTAAGTACAGTACACCGTAAGCCTATCAGCAATTATTAGTGTCTTATGCAGAGTTACAAGTTTTCACTAGTTTGCCGAAGATGTCAATTTGTATAACTTAGTTGCAAGCTTAGTTGTCATGGTTGTTGCATTGCATGTCTTGTAAGCAATTTCAGATTAGTTGCTTTTGTTGGCCCCCATTTATAAGACCCGGCATTGCTACGAAAACGCTACAAAGTTGCTACGAAAAAAGATCCTTTGTAACGTAGTGAAGTGACTAGTAGGTACCTATAGGAAAACAAATGCTTATACAGGATGTAAAAATATTTGCTGCAAATATTTTAAGGGGTGAACCAGCGTATGAAACTGAACAACTTTCCCCAAGGAATATAGGACGAAATATGAAAAAAAAAAATTTGGACCTCCTATACAAAAAATCTACCGGCCGATCAAGTCAATCTGTATGGAGGGCCAAATTTTTTTTCATACTGCGACCTATATTCCTTGGGGAAAGTTGTTCAGTTTCATGGACTGGTTCACTCATTAAAAAAATTGGAACTAATATTTTTACAACTTACATGTAACACGGAAGTGTTTTCAAAATTTTATATTAAAAGTCAAAGATAACTTGTCGTCTCGTCCCGTACAATGGCGAGCAATGTCGAACCGATAACCTGCAACTCTGTAGACTTCAAATTCGAAAAAAACAATTTATTTCACGATCGTGTTGACCTGGTCTAAATGTTACGTTTCTGTGATGATAATTATTATGATAAAACTTTAAAATGATAGGGCACGATTTTCGTTTCTTCGGACATTGTAGTTCTAAGTAATTGTAAAGAATCTGCAAGATTATTTTGAACTAGCGGTCCACGGCAGTTCCACAGCTGCTAATAGTTCTCCCGTGAGAATAAAAAAAAAATCAAAAAGCTTTATTATCATAAAATGTTTACAAAACATTGTGGAGATGTGGAGTCTTCCCAGTAAGTAATTAGATACTTGTGTTGGGAATGACTCGCCTCTTCCCATTGTCATATCATAACAAAGCTGTAGGTATGCAAACTAGTTACTAAATACAATAAGTAAAATTTAGGAATTCAAACTAAGATAAAGAAAAAAAATATGATGTGTTTGTGTGTGTGTGTGTGTGTTCTAGTAATTGTCTTATTTCTATTTGTGTGGAAGGTTTTATTATTCATTAATTTATTTATGATTTGCTTAAGTGTCTGTGTGCCCTACGGAAACAGAAGTTCCTTGGGATCAGTTTATGAAGACCACACACAGCCACTTTAAGCAGGTGTCATTAACCATCGCGTAATAGTGGTCTTACATTCATGAGTGGACAGGGGGTAGATATTTATGATTTGGTTAACTTTATTGTAGACGTAAGCTTACTGACACAGGTATTGCCTTTGTGCATAACAGTTCTTGCAGGATGTTGTCGGGCTATTTGATACTTTCTTCTTCTACTTTGGGTCGAGTGATCATACGGGAGTTTCTTATGAAGGCTGATAATTAGGTTGAGAATATATAGTTTCCTAACCGATAACACCTTGCAAGTTCTAAACAGATCATCAGTAGGGAATATTCGGGGTTTGAAAAAGGCAACTTTCAAAAGCAATCTTTAGCGATTGCGATTTCTATAGACAGAAATCGTGCTTTGCAGGCGCCCCCCCATACTGGGATACAGTAAACCGTGACAGACTGAGCCAGGGCAGTGTAAACGTTACTAAGAAGATTAAGTGGGAGAACATATCTCAGTGTTCTAAAGACCCAGATCAGTCTTCTCAATCGGCTCATGATTAGCTCAATATGTGGATACCAGCTCAGGCGCTGATCCACCATGACACCTAGGTATTTAATTGACGCCACTTGGCTTATAGGAGAGCATGTGCATAGGTCTCGTTGCAGACAGTTATGGGTTCTAATAATATAGTCGTTACCATAATATAGTTGGAATTAGGGGCAAAACAAACAAAATTGGTTTTTTCAATGTTTAGGGTCAGTAAGCTGTTGTTAAGCCACCTAGCTACTTTTTGTAGACCTCGTTCTGCTTTACTCTTGGCGGCCTCCCAGGTTTTTCCTGAGAATACAATGGCCGTGTCATCGGCATATGCAAAGATCTTGCCCCCAACATCTTGTAGATTGAATAAGAGGTTTTCTTCTCATCACTATAAGTCACTCTTTCCGGATCAGCCCTCGCTTACCGGGTGAGCCCTCGCTTACCGGATGAGCCCTCGCTTACTGGATGAGTCCTCGCTTTCCGGGTGAGCCCTCGCTCCCCACCAAACCAGACGTGGTTTTGATGGCTCCGGGGCCACAAACATAGACCTAACACAAAAAAATTGAATAATCATTCGATCGATCTCTGTCAGACGTGGCTTTGGCGCATTTACGGCTGTTAGCGGTCTGCCTACCCCGCAAGAGATAAAGGCGTGATATTTGTGTATGTGTAACAATTGATATTTTGTTTATAAACCTGTAGTTCAGAAAACTGAGAATTGGTTGTCGTAATGTTCCGTGCTTCGGAGAGCATGTTAAGCCGTCGGCCCTGCTTCCTAGACGGTGATCATTTCACATCCATATCATAAACATACTAACATAGTTGCTTAGTAGGTAGTTGCAGAACTCTGATGCCAGAGGTTTTTCGGGTTGTACGTCAGATGGCCCACACGACAGAAGAAAACTGTACCTGCATAATAATAAGTATTTTGTGTGTATACGTCGTGTTTCGGAACAAATGCATTAAAAGGGTAGGGCATTGCACTGAAAAATTGCCTCCAAAACACGTTCCGAAACACGGTGTATTTTTTAATAGTTCGACATTAAACGTTGTCACGTGTCGCGGAATTTAAAGGTCAATTTGTGGCATTGACATTACGACATTACTTTTATTCGCTTTGTTATCGAACTTGCTACTGTTGTTATCGAAAACAGCAGTGTTCATCAGGCAGCTTCTTAATAATTAATCATTTAAGAGGTCAAGATATACTGGTTTAAGATATACAGTCATCACATGACTTACTTCATGTACATAACTAAAACAAAAGTATCTAACACCTTGCGTACGCAGTCGAGGGCACCACTTAGTACACAGAATGTAAAAAAAATGTGTAAATATTTAGACATATGCTGAGGCTCATGGGCTCAGATATAACCCTAAAAAGAGTGAGTATATGATATTTAAATCTGGTACCAAGTGCTACTCATCCCCATTACCTATCAGTCTTTGTGGTGCGACCTTAAACAGGGTAAATAAATTTAAATATCTGGGTCACTGGGTCACGGATGATTTGCGTGATAATTAGGATATCGAGAGGGAGCGCAGGGCGCTTTCTGTCCGGTGTAATATGCTGGCTCACAGGTTTGCTCGTTGTACAGAAGCAGTAAAAGTGACATTATTTAAAGCTTACTGTCAGTCCTTCTATACGTGCAGCCTGTGGACCAGCTTTACGCAGCGGGCATACAGCGCCCTGCGCGTCCAGTATAATAATGCGTTCAGGGTGCTGTTGGGGCTGCCAAGGTTTTGCAGCGCATCCACAATGTTCGCGCAGGCGCAAACTGATGACTTCTATGGAATCATTAGGAAGCGGAGTGCCTCGCTGATGCAGCGATTCCGAGGCAGCACTAACAGCATTCTGTGCGCATTGGCCGAGAGGTGGGACTCACCAATGCTTCAAAGGTGGATGCAATTACATGTTAGCTCATCGCCTTTTATAAAGTAATTTTATATCTCTAAATTCAATTTAATTTATATGATTTTATTTTTATGACATTTTTGGTTTTTTAATTTATAAATTTAATGACATCTTCTAATTCAATTTAATTCAATATAATTTAATGTAATTTAATGTATTCGATTTTGACATTTTTGGCTTTTAATTTAATTTTATTTTTAATGTTTTTTACTCATGAATTGTTATGGACATTGTCTGAAATAAATGATTTTTAATTTAATTTAATTTAAGGGGTGAAACAGAAATGTAACTGAACAACTTTCCCCAAAGAACATAGACCGAAATTACCGACCGACTAAGTCAATTTGTATGGAAGGTCCAAAAAAATCTCTTATTTTGACCTATGTTACTTGGGGAAAATTATTCAGTTTCTTGGGATAATTCACCCCTTAAAATATTTGCAGCTAATATTTTTACAGCTTATATTTGTAACTTTAGGCGCTGCTGATAGTTAATATTGGCAGTTGTATGATCTGACTGAATTTGAACTTGATCAAGGCCGGCGTAAAGATCCGAAGGGCTTCGTCAGGCCAGAAGTCTTTTCCTCAAAATAAATAAAAAAGCATACAAACAACAAAACATATTTTTTATCCTCCATGCATTGAGATCGTTGACTGTAGATATTTTGATCGTCACTGCAGTTGAGTACTTGCAAAAACATATAGGTTGCATCCTTATTTTACTCAATTGAACGTATACGAGCGCCCTTATTTTACTCAATTGAACGAAAACAATTAACGAGCGCCTACTCTTGATATCAATACGTAAGTAAGTATAGTTCAGCGAAAGTTCATCAACGCCGCGCCATTCGTTATGCAGGCTGCGTCATTATCTCGGTCACAGCTGTCACAACTGTCGATAAACGCAGAGAGAGGAGCGCCCGCGCATGCCACTTGCCGCCACCAACCCGCAGTCTGGTGCCGCAGGTCTGCGAGATCGAGCGGCGTGTCGCTTACGGCTTATTTCACGCACTTTACCGCAACAATAAAACCGCGAGTGACCAAGTGACCAGTGATCAAGTAAACATGGAGATGCGGGATCACAAGGAACGAAATGGTGAGCCTCAGTGGAAGTGCCAATGTCAGCTGGCAAGTGTAACGACCCCGATCTTGCAAACCTGGTTTTGTTGCAAGTTCGCTACTTGGCATTGGTAAAGGTTTATTAGGCCGTGCGTAAACTGCCTAACAAGTTACAACTCTTAAATTTTACAATACCAAAACTTTTCCTTATTTGCGTTGTATATGAAATTATTCTCTGTTTCAAATAATATTACCGAGAAATAAAGGTATGATTTGACGAAGACAAGGTTTAATGTCTGGCTAGGATTTGTAAAAGTGTCCCAGTATAGATAATAGTACCCAGTCGCACAGTAATAGTCCAGTCAAAAGTGCATTCTCGAGAAAATCACAACCATTGTTACTTGTTTGTACCATTTAGATATCGACTAATCGCAGTTAAACACTGCTCAAAATCAGTAGTAAAATTGATTTAAGTGTTTGTTTTCTGTCCACTTTGAATTTCGACAACAGTCGGCGAATAACACCTATTGTGGGATGGAAAAACTCTCTCTTTTCGTGTGGGACACCGAGTCGTCCAACGACCCGATAAACCCTAGTGTCAGAATTTTTCAACCGCCTTCTACAATTAGCATGCTTCTGGCATGATTGTGTAACGACCGCCACCTAAGTGACAATAGACAGCAACCGGGACCTGCTGCTTAACGTGCCTTCCGAACACGGAACCATCTTACTGGAAAGACTTGGTAGGTAATAGTCATGTAAAACAAGAAAACCTTAGCTGGTGTCATTGCAAGGTAAATAGGAAGAAGCTGTTTATTTATGTCCATATGTAGGTACATAATTACTATGAAACTGGCTAACCTCAATTTAGATAAGTAGTAGTAATAGTCTATCAGGTGCAGTGGTTTCAAGTGTGTTAGGTAATAAGAAAAAAAACTGTCGCAAGTATTGTACCTGACGAAATTGTTTGTTGCTATATTCATTGTATACTTACCTACTTACCCAACTTTGTTAGACGCCGATACTGTTCGGAAAAAATGTTTAGTAATAGTGTAAACCTTGTGATGCCGGCTTAGAATAGCATCACCCCATATCCTTCCCGCGGGTGTCGTAAGAGGCGACTAAGGGACTCGAGACTATTGGTGTATTACCATTATTAGACGACAGGCTGACAACCTGTCACTATAGTGATACACGCGTTTTCTGAAACAACCTTGGAAATAAATCCTCAAAAATGTCAGACGTGGCGATAGTGGCCGTATTTTTACGGCCGCTAACGCTCTGCCTACCCTGCTAGGGATAAAGGCGTGATATATGTATGTATGTATGTATGTAAAACCTTCCTTTACAGCAAGCTACGATAAACTTGCCATAATTAACTTTGCAAGGTTCTCAGTTATACATACATACATACATACATATATCACGCCTTTATCCCTTGCGGGGTAGGCAGAGCGTTAACGGCCGTAAGAATACGGCCACTATCGCCACGTATGACATTTTTGAGGGTTGCTTTCTAAGGTTGTTTCAGAAAATATGTGTATTACTATAGTGACAGGTTGTCAGCCTGTTCTCAGTTATGGATTATAAATATAGCGATTGCTTTTAATCGGCAATTATGAATTACTGTTTATGAAAATAGGTATACTTATAACCCGCTGCTTCTCATTTTCCTTGGGGAGTAGATTTTCATGTTTTCTAGTGGTGAAAGCATGAGATCACCTATTTTAATTTCCTATGTTTTTGTTTTCTTCAATATTGATTTGCATACCAATGAATTGTACCTATGGTTTTACGGCAGATAAACGATATATTACATTCGATATAACAATTAGGTTGCTACTAATTTGATTATACGTAGTCGGTCCCAAAGTTCTGTCACTGGCATATTATTTTTGAATTTAGAACACGGATTTGGAAAAGTTTTATTGCATTCCGTTTTTGAATGTTTAACAATTATTTTAAAACAATAAATAATCATTTGGCGCGATTTTTCACGATGGAGTGGACTTTGAAAGAAAACCGAATAGCAGTTTTGGCGTTGCGTCGCTGTGGGCACTCGCCGAGTACCATTTTCAAGTTGCTCAAAAAATTGAAAATAACGCTTAGGTTTGGGTATCGTACTATAACTAGGTACACTGAAGTCTCTAGTGTTGAGGACAAGAAAAGAACTGGCCGGCCTCGCTCCGCCAGAACACCAGCAGTGATCAAAGCGATCAAGGAGCGCATACGAAGAAATCCTGTCCGAAAACAGAAACTTATGGCTTTGCAGATGAAGGTTAGTAGAAAAACAGTCAAAAAGGTTTTAAACGAAGACCTTAAGCTGCGAGCATACAAAAAAAAGAGTGGGCACTTACTTAATGCCCGTTAAAAAGAAATTAGACTCAAAAGATCTCGGGTCTTGTTAAAACGGTACGCGAAAAACCGGCACCGCGATATACTTTTTACAGACGAAAAAATTTTTGATATAGAAGAAAAGTATAATAAACAAAACGATAGAGTGTACGCTACCAGCTCTGAAGAAGCAGGAAACAAAGTTCCGCGGGTGCAACATGGGCATCATCCCTCTTCAGTCATGGTCTGGTTAGGAGTCTCCTACTATGGGCCAACTGAGGTTCATTTTTGCGAAAAGGGGGTCAAAACCAGCGCAAAAGTGTACCAAGAGACGGTTTTGGATCGGTACGTCAAAGACCTGCCCAACACACTATTTTCAGGACATCACTTTGTATTCCAGCAGGATTCTGCGCCCGCTCACAAAGCCAGGACCACTCAAGCCTGGTTTGAACGTCAAAACATTGAGTTTATAAGACACGAAGATTGGCCTTCCTCCAGTCCGGACCTTAATCCTCTGGACTATAAAATTTGGCAGGTCTTAGAGAGCAAGGTCTGTGCTAAGCCCCATAAAAATTTGGAGAGTCTGAAGTCAGCCATAGTTAAAGCAGTCGCTGAAATCGACATGGATATGGTGCGTGCTGCGATAGACTGGCCGCCGCGGTTGAAGGCCGTTGTTAAAAGCAAGGGAGGTCATTTCGAATAGTTTTATGTTATTTTGATTCTTCGATGATTGTATTTTTAATTGATATATAAATTTTTAAAAACGGATTGGTACTTTTTATTTTATCAGTATTTTCATATATGACAGAACTTTGGGACCGACTACGTATATGTACCTACAAAACTGTACAAACGAATTATTACATTCTCATAATAAAGGTTAGGTTAATTATATTACTTAATAGGCTCATTATGCCGCCTTAGAATAGCATCACCCATTTCCTTCCCGTGGGTGTCGTAAGAGGCGACTGAGGGACTCGAGGGTTTTAAGTGTATTGCAATTTTAGGCGACAGGCTGACAACCTGCCACTATAGTGATACACGACTTATCTGCAACGACCCTCAAATGTTGTCAGACGTGGCGATAACGACCGTAATTTTGCGATCGTTATCGCTCTGCCTACCCCGCAAGGGATAAAGGCGTGATATGCGTATGTATGTATTAATAGGCTCATTATATTTTGCGATGATATAACTACCTACTAAACCATAACTAAACAAAGATAAAGTAATTATGTAGTCAAAACAAATAAAATATCAACAAAAAATTACACACAAAATCCACATTACCTGGTTGGTTTATTATATTGCTTCAATGGCAAATCCTATCAAAAACGGATCCTTTGTGGGTTTCTTTTCTGCTCACTGCAGCGCAACAGCTACTTATAAACTCCCTACAATTTGCATTTACTTACCTACTTATATTGAGACCGTAAATAATCATACTGTTTGGGACAACAAGTGTATGCTCCATTCAATTTAAATTGTCAATGGTATTTCGGACAGTCGCTGTAGATATACATACGTAAGTATGTAGCGGTCACTAAAGCAGGCTTGCAAATTATCGTAGCAGTTAAAGTATCGTTGTAAATGTACAGTTTAATGTAACAAGTAGCTAAGTATTTATTACTAAGTATAACGAGTTGTAAAAAACGGGTAAATAAATATATAATTACCTAGTTATCATTGTAAGCTGATGTAATACCTATACTATAGGCAATACCTACCTAAATAGCCTTACAGCAATACCTTTGTATGAATGAAAATAGATTACAATTTGGGTTATTTTATTTAACATGTAACATGCAAATAAAACAAAATAAAATCGAGGCACAGGGTAACATGACAAAGGAAATACATAGTTTATAACTAATCTAAGTTGTCTGGATATAGTAGTAGGAAAAAAGAGTAGAAAAATGTAAAATGGACTAATGACTGTGTTAATAGAACTGTTGACAGTTGCGGAAGCACATACTCATCACCGGAAGTGTGTAGTTACAACCACTTGTAGAATCATAAAACTATTGTTTCAGGAACAAAGCCTATAGAAAAAGCACCAAACGCAGACCTGATACAAAGGATCACTGGCTCATTTGGAAAATATCAGCTATGGCTGTGCCTCCTCATATTCCTGACGAAACTGCCAGTAGCTTTCAACCAAATGGCCATCATATTTTTGGCTCCCAAAGTCGAGTACACCTGTCCATCAACCCAAGCAGAAACATGTCCTTGTCCGAACCCTCAATACAATACTTCGGAGTTTACGAGTACGATAATAATGGAGTGGAATCTAATATGTGATAGAAAGTGGTTGTCAAGTTTCACGCAGACTCTGTTTCAACTGGGAACTCTGGTGGGCAGCGTCGTGTTCGGAATGGCTTCTGATCGGTAAGAATATTTTGGGTAATTTGCTTTTAATCTTATAGATATCCTAAACTACCTGGAAAATCATTGCAAAGCAAACTGATATATTAACCCGCCATAGCAATAGTGTTAGAGTGTGACACTAATAACTGCTACTGTCCACTAGATTATGTATGTATGTATGTAATAACAGGCGACCACCAAAGAGAGAGTACCAAACAGGAGATAGTTACAAAAAACACTTAAATAGACTAATATAATGTGTAGGCATCCAGAGGACATGGTGTGCGCAGGTGAACTATGGTACAAATCGAAGACGCGGTAAAATTACTAATAATATATATAACACCTATATGTAGATAAAATAACACGTATTAAATAAACAATAATAAGAGTAAATACCAATAACAAATATTTAATAATACATAATAAACAAATAATTAAATACGTAAGATATATAACATAAATATATGTAATATACCTAAATAAATACAAGCCCTATAATATTATCATTTGCATCAAAACCCCAGAGTTTTCTCAAATTAGTCTTGAAAGCGACGATGTTTGTACTTTTCTGTATATCGTATAGGACGAGTTATTATGTCTGAGAGTTGACCTAGACAGATTTTATTCTTGGTGTGCCTTATCCATCAAAGATATTTTTCCCAAGGTATCTGTCATAATACATTCATAGTGGTATTATTTCACACAAATAGTTTTTTCTGAATTTCTGCAAATGCGACATCAATGATTTTTCCCGTGTGCATATTGTTGTCATTTATCTCGTACAATCGAAAATCGACTCAGACGCAAAATATTGAATGTCCTCTAAATATCTTTCGTGGATCAAAGATACGCTGATTTGACGATTGTGTATAGAGCACGCGCACATTGGCTATTGTAGTTAATAGATCACCTTTTAAGAGATGCTAGATTTTTCAGGATTATGGCAAGCTGAAATAATTTATGTTTGAAATGCAAATTACTTACGGTTTTTGGTAATGCGAAGGACACTCGCCTAGCTAATAATTCTAGCGCATTTTTAAACTTCTGATACCCGTGACATTGTTATACCTGCCAGGGCAATTAGCCACACCAAATAAAGAAACCTGAATTTCAATACAAAACTAATTATTGAAATTATCGATGTCATTCACGAAATTTATATTCGTGAACCCTATTTGCATAGGCTACCGAATGCAAAAATCGGCAGGACATGTATTTTCCAGGTTCGGAAGGAAGCGCCCCTTGCTGGTGGCCGTGGTGATCCAGGTGACAGCTGGAGTCATCGCCGCGTACATACCAGAGTTCTGGACTTTCACCTTCTTCCGCTTCCTCGTGGGCGCCTCCGTCGGCGGCACTATGGTCACCGGCTTCGTCATCGTCATGGAGTTCGTGGGCACCAAGTACAGAGACGTCATCTCAGCCCTTTATCAAGTGCCCTTCAACCTGGGTCACATGCTGTTGCCCGTGTTTGCGTACTTCTTCAGGGATTTCTCCGATTTCCAACTGGCGATATCAGTCCCCTCTGTGATATTGCTGTCGTACTTCGTGCTCGTGCCTGAGACTCCTCGATGGCTGATAGCTGTAAAGAGGACAGATGATGCGATCAACGTGTTGGAGCGCGTGGCAAAAGTGTGAGTATTTCGCGCATTATATATTTTGATTTGGGGTAATAGGACAAACATCAATGAAGTAATTTTTATTATATTAAAAATGATTTAAATTGACATTTTGTTACGTGAAAAGGGTATAGGTGCGCTTAACCCAATTAAATATAACCAACTTGATAAGCATAATGAATGAACGTAATATAACTCACAAATGCATTTAATTGTTTACAGAAATAACCGCCCAACTGATAAAATACGAGCAGATGTCGAAGCATTCCAGTTAGCTGTGGAGAAAAATCAATTGAAGAAAGGAAATATTACGGACTTATTCCGGACTCCAAACATGCGGAAAAACATTATCGCAATGTCATATAATTGGCTGACGTGCAGTTATTGCTTCTACGGAGTATCGCAGTATGTGGGGCAGCTCAGTGGAAACGTTTTTGTGAACGTTGCTGCGGGGGCCAGTGTCACGCTACTTGGCACTCTTCTATCCATTCCCCTGCTCAAGTTCTTTGGCAGAAAACAAATTGTAATAGTCTTCAACTTCATTGCCGCGTTGTGTTTATTAGTCCTAGCTGTCATACCGGAAGGTGTGGGCTCCGTGGTTTGTGCTACTATCGGCGAGGTAGCTAGTTTCATAGTATTCGTTGTAGTATACTTGTATTGTTCAGAATTGTTTCCCACTGTAGTGAGGAATGCAGCTATAGGGTTTTCGTCCATGATGGCGCGGGTCGGATCCATGATTGCGCCTTTCGTGATAGGTTTACGAGATCACGCTCTGTGGATGCCTCCGCTAGCGTTTGCCATATTGCCATTGATAGCAGGATTTGTCACATTTCTGCTGCCAGAAACCAAAGGTTGCGAATTGATGACGACGATAGAAGAAGGAGAGCAGTTCGGAAAGAAAGTAAAGTCAAAGGAAAACAAAACAGTTGAGAGATTTTAAGATCACACACACTTGTCTACCTTTCAGCTAAGTATTTTCGGTACACAAATATTGTCATACCTACTTTAAAATATGCTTGCAAAGTGTCATAATAAAAACTACCGCGATGTCGATTATTAGGGGCCATAATGTTTGTCCTACTGATTGACGTCTCTTACATGACTGCCTAAATATTTAGATAGCTAAACTGTATAATAAGTTACGTTCCAAAGTAAAATATAACTTTTAAAGTTCGTCATTTTAAATATATTATTTTTTATACAGCAAATGTTATTCGCGTTGCTCTGAGATAAATAGTATAGCGAGCCCTCATATTATATGTTGACATCAGCCTTAGCCATTTAGGCCTAGTCTCTGAAAAATAATTTAGCTGTGCATATAAATATATACAACGCGCTAGAAACCTTCAAGACTTCTAAATGCAGTCCGGTAAAAAGGCACAAAACCTTTGATTATTTTATAAAATTTGAAATTCCGCAGAGGTGTATTTAATAGGTAGGTAGAGGTACTTATTTGATATGGAAATCAGGGTCGTTGAGATAGTAATGCCTTTTAAAATTGAAACGTTAACATTTAAAAATAAATAATTTATTACATACTTCGCAGTCATTATTCATTGTTTGCGATGTAGTTGAACAAACTGAAAGACTAGCTGGTTTGTAGAGTTGGAAACCAATTACTTACTGGATATGTTCTTCCGATGACATCATTCATTTATCATACCGCTTCTCATAAAATATTTAACGAGCGTAATTGTCAAATTTTAAATTAGCATGACAGTTCTATAGCACATGTTTTATTTATGTTTCTAGAACTGGAACATAGGAAACTTGTAATAGTATAGCATGCATTTATATAGTAGTGTCAATCAGTAGCCGACCCCGACAGAGAACGGGATAAGGCAAGGAGAATGATGTCAATTTTGTTGTGATAGGTAGATGCAATGATATTATATTGTTACTAGCGTAACGGTAGGTGCCGTTTAAGTTTGGGTAATCATGAATATTTTGAAGTCTTTTAAAGAGCTAATAGATGCTAACATAGCACTTGTAGATGTTAAGATAATATTATTTCTCTTTGAAGAACTTGTGTTCTATGAAATTGGTTGTTATCTAGTTGTCATATAAGTAGCTGTAGGTAAAGTATATTTATTTGGAGATAAGTGGAGTGAATAAAATAAGATGTACAGAAATCAAGATTAGTTTTATCGCAAATTTGACGATGCCACGGCACCTTGTGGTTAAGATAATAATGTGACAAATTCAACATGGTAATCTTTATATCAGATAATTTAAATAATGTTTATTATATATTTTATTTATGGAAAAAAATTATAAAATCCGTTTTATTAGTGTTCATTTTAATGTATGGAATTTATGTCGCAATATAACTGCAGTCTGTATCACTTTAATCTTTAATATTGTTTATTGAATGATTTGCTATCATAAACAATATTAAATTTAAGAATAAGTATCTGCAGATACATCATATTTCATTTTAACACAACCAGTATAAAGGGAATTTAGCATCTCTATCTGTGATATACAAGGTTATTTTTTAGTCACATTAATTTTGTAGGGTGTTTCTATTCTACTCATGATTCTTAACAACTTTTACTATGGGCTATGGGTCCACCAGTGAATCCGCAAAAAAATAGGTGTTCTAAAGAAAAATTATGGCAAAAATATATGGAACATAATTTTTTTACGATATCGCAGGTGGCTCCACAGTAAAAGTTGTTAAGAATCCATAGAATCATGAGCAGAAACACCCTACACAGTGAATGAACTGGCTAAAAATAACCCAGTAACTAGTTCTTCGTATTGTAATATTATTATACCAAAATGTATATAAACATTTAAATGTGTTTAATTTAAACGTGTTCCAATGTACCTACGTCTGAATGAAATATAAGAAAATTCAAAACCTAATCCTAATATCCATTAACTTAACTCAGATTTTCATCAAGTCGAAAATGCGTATTTTTTTTGTGGCATGTCTGTCTCACAGCAGAAAAATCGCTACCTCCATTTGCGTTACTGAATGTGAAAAATACTATTTAGGTCTGCCTTCCTGTAATACCAACCTTATTGATATTGGAAAATATTATTTTTATACCTATTAGCACATTTTTAATTTAGAAATAGGTACCTACTTACTTGGATATTTTTTCATGTAAATGATGATCCCCTGACTTCGGTAGCCTACTCGATTAACAAAGGTTGTCGTGACATTTACGTTATTTCGATTTAAGTTTATCATGTTACACGGTTTATGTTGAAATTATGATAATTACTCAGCTTGTAGGCAGTCTTAAGAGATACCAAATATACATATGTGCTTTAATATTTCTTAACAAATTCGGGGTTGCTTTCCATCAGATGGCAATAATATTTTTGGCTCCACCAGCGCATTATATGTGTCCGGGAACCAACGCAACGTGTTGTGAAAATCCAGTGTACAATAAGACGTTCTTTACTCGAACTCTGATAACGGAGTTTCATCTGATATGCGAGAAGTCGTGGTTGAAGGATTTCACTCAAACTTTATTTCAATTTGGAGTCTTACTTGGTAGTGTTCTATGGGGAATGGCATCTGACAGGTAAATATAAGATGTTATAAAAACACTATTCAGATACTATACAATCATGCTACAGCGCAATTTAAATAACATTAATTGCTTCCAGATTTGGTCGAAGAAAAACTTTAATAGTTTGTGTGATACTTGAAGTATTCTCTGGGCTCATGGCATCGTTTCTCCCCGATTATTGGAGTTTCACGACTGTCAGAGCTGTACTAGGCTTCTCTCTTGGTGGAATCATGGTCATTGGATTCGTAATTGTAATGGAATATGTTGGGAACACTCATAGAGATGTTGTTTCAGCACTATACCACGTACCTTTTACTGCCGGACACATTTTGCTAGCCGGCTTTGGCTATCTGATTAGAGATTATGTGTATTTTCAACTGGCAATATCTTTATCAAATATTGTATTATTATGCTACATTTGTATACTGCCTGAATCACCTCGGTGGCTACTAGCGGTCAATAGAACAACTAAGGCTGTGATGCAGTTGGAACACATTGCTAAAATGTATGTGAACTATCCAATAAGTATCTACTTGCATTTAACTTTGTGGCTCCATTTTTGATAAACATTTATCTGTTTTTAGAAATAATCTACCTGTGAATATCATTGCTCCGCAAATCGAACTCTACCAACTGGAGCGCAGAAGTCACACTGAGAAAAAGGGCTACGTTTGGGATCTATTCAAAACACCGAACATAAGGAAGAATATATTGATAATGTCATTCATGTGGCTGGTGTGCAGCTATTACTTCTACGGAGTATCATACTATATCTGTCACTTGACGGGGAATCTGTACGTAAATGTGGCAGTCACCGGTTCAGTTTGTATGTGTGCGTGTATTGTCGCCATCCCGCTTATGAAGTTTATGAAACGGAAAACAGTGCTAGTGCTAGCACACATATTCTGCAGCTCAAGTTTATTACTTATCATCGTCATTCCGGAAGGCTTTGGCTGTCTCATCCTCGGTTGTAGCGGCCTTTTATTCAGTTTTATAATATTTGTTGTTGCGTACTTGTACGTTTCGGAGCTCTTTCCTACTGTTGTACGCAATGCAGCTGTGGGTTTGGCGTCCATGATGGCTCGAATGGGTGCGATGATAGCGCCTTTTGTGGCAACCTTGAGACCTTATGGAAAATGGTGTGCTCCTCTAGCTTTTGGGGTGTTTCCACTTATTAGTGGGCTTTTATTAACTTGGCTGCCAGAAACAAAAGGCTGCGAGCTGTTAATGACTTTGGAAGAGGCTGAAGAGTTTGGTAAAAAGAAGACGACATCATCACAGAACCCTCCAGCTACCACTTCTTCTGAACCAGCTTCTGACATAACTTAAAGTTACGGAAACTTAGGCCCGTAATCATAAATGTCTCTCAAATTTGATATTGATCTTGAGAGCCATTTTCAGATGTTGAGAGCAATTTATAAATATTGGCCCGGAAATGCTTCAAAATAAGTTTTATTTTAGAGATAATTTACAAATACTTTATTATCTACCAATAATAAAAGAGTAAAAAGAGAAAACTTAGGTGTTTATTTTTAATGTAAACAAAGGTTACGCATCTATGTAAATAGGTAAACTTGCAGTTCTCGCAAAAGCGGGATTATGAAAGTTTGAATTCAGCTGATGGGTTACGCAATGGGATATAGATTTAAGGCGGCATGTATGGGTTCTCGAGCGTCGGCATACTCAGTATGACTTAGTAGGGCTTCCCTATCTGCCTGGCCGAGGGCGGGCGGCAGTGGAGTGCTGACCGCATCGAAAATAACCGGCTTGTGTTTTTAAAAATAGAAGATATGTGATTATCAAACTGTGAATTTAGTCGATGTAACAATGAGGATTTGCGTCATGTAAGTACGTAAGAGCAACTTACGGCTCAGTAGGGCTGCCCTGGAAGAAGACTGATAGTGTGACTTCCGAAGTTGTTCAGTCACCATGGCAATGGGCCTGCTGCTCTGCGGAGCTTGGTACTACACTATACTTGCTGGTGAGAACTCTATAATTTTCCACCTGTTATAGACACCTTGTTTTACTTAAGAATTATCAAAAGCTAATTTAGCTTTTATACATATGACTTGGAAACATGATTTTATTATATGAAGGATGCTGCATGAACTAGTATTATCCTTCAATATTACTATTTATCTATATAAAACGTGTTATGTTTTAGGATTCTTCACACTTTACTGTCCTGTTATGTACCTCATGTTTTTCAATCACAAACTCTACAGAAAAGTTACAGACCTACTATTCGCACTATGGGAACTTTATCCAGTGGTAAGTTTTAGAAAATCACTTTCATTTCTACCGCCTCTGAAAACTATTGTGGAATAAAAAATACCATTTACATAATTGAAAAGAAGTATTTCAGAGGTTTCCAAGGGGCTTTCTTCTTCTTTTCGTGTGGGACACCGAGTCGTCCAACGACCCGATGAACCCTAGTGTCAGAATTTTTCAACCGCCTTCTACAAGTAGCAGGCTTCTGACATGGTTGTGTAACGACCGCCGTCTAAGTGATCATAGACAGCAACCGGGACCTACGGCTTAACGTGCCATCCGAAACACGGAACCATCTTACTTATGGACAATCGGGTACAGCCCGCAATGTCCTAACCAGACTGGGAACAAACTCACAAAGTGATAAATATCAACTTTGTGAGTGACCCACCGAGAATCGAACCCGGGACCTTCTGCATCAAAGGCAGTCGCACTACCACTGCGCCACATCGGAAAAGTACCTAAGTAGGTAGGTACTTCGAATATAATACTTTTGCCTTCGCGTACCGTCCGTTCCGGTCCTATTTTAAACGAATTAAGTTAAGTAGGTAAGTAAAGTAGTATGTCAGTCAAACGACCAGAAGTTATACAAGTCTTTGTCCTTATAAGATTATGGACACGCGAGGTTAGACATGAGACGATCAACTATTATAATATCTATACAGAAAGTACATAAAACAATTTTTACAAATATATTTTAAGGGGTGGACCAGTTCATGAAAAATGAATTTCCCCAACGAACTTATGACGAAATATGAAATAAAAATTGGGCCTATCACATAAAATGTATCAAACCACCAGACCAAGTCAAATTTATTTTTATAAGAGGTTCTTTCATAATATTTCGACCTATGTTCCTTGGGGAAAGTTGTACCAGTTTCGTTGACTGGTTCACTCCATAAAATATTTTCAGGTATTTTTTACATATTGTATTTGTACCTGCTACAAGTTTGAGTGGGAATTTAATTTTTAAATTATGATTGCTTACCATATTATAAAGGCGAAAATGAAAAACGTCGTAATATATCTTTTACAATTACAATTTATTTGGATCGAATGTCATTTGCTAAAGTCAAAGTTGAAAATGAAATATTGACAGTGCGATGCAATGAACGTATAAAACATGTCATGTGTACTAATAGTTAACATTGTCAATGATTAGCAAATGGAAGGAGGCATGTAAATCTTAATTAGTTTCAAAGCAACATTAAAAATGTATCTGATTATCACAAACACGAACACAAACGATAATTACTATCACTTTTTTTATTAACAAATTCGTGGCATAGCCGATCTGTACAAGTACACTCCTGACGCAGAAATCTGGCTAAAAACCCTTGACATAAACGTATCATCCAGGCAGGCATTGCCATACGACATGATGATGAACATTGTAACAATGGCTATTTTGTGAATTTACGAGTTATTGATTAAAGTTTTGCGTAAGAGCGTATTAGATTAACTATTATAAAGGACGATACATACATACATTGATATATTTCACTCTTATCTAAGGTGTAAAAATATTACCTGCAAATATTTGAAGGGGTGAATCAGCGCTTGAAGCTGAACAACTTTCCCCAAGAAACGTAGGTCGAAATATGAAGAAAAAATTTTGGACCTCCCATACAAATTAACTTTGTCGGTTCGTAATTTTGTATCGGACGCCAAATTTATTTTTTTATATTTCGACATATGTTTGGGGGAAGATTGTTCAGTTTCATGGGCTCGTTCAGCGCTTAAAATATTTGCAGCAATTTTTTTTTTTACACCTTGCTTATTTTTTATATTTGTATATTTTTGTGTCGTATAAGTATGTATGATGTGATCCTGGAGGCATTTGGGTTTGACCCATGATCAGCAGTTGACGTCTCTCGGCTGTGAATTATAAAGATACTGATAGGCTTCAAAGTTACAGCACCGAATTAAAAAATCTTCCATAAAGTTACATTTTCATAGCATACCTACTTTTTTCTTTTATCATACTTTTTTTCTTAAATGATGCGTAGCAGCGTGATGCGTTCTGTTTGTCTCAGTACTATAAGTACATAAGATCAAGCAAATTGCCTGTCATAATCATTTGTTCACATGCTTTACATAAAAAAAGCTCTACACACACGCACATTTAAAACTGCCTTTACAATATTTCCAGGCGTTATTCCAATGCTTTTTCAACACTAGTCTCCACCATTTCGGCGATTACTTAGACCCCCACGAGAACACTATAGTAATACTGAACCATCGCACTAGGGTTGACTGGAATTATGTATGGATTGCTCTGTACCATGCCACGCAAGAGGCCTTGAAGGAAAAATGCTCGTGTAAAGAGCAAAGAGAGGATCAAACCGATATATTTGATGTAGGAGGAAAGGCGAAGATTAAATTTGTGTTGAAAGACGAGCTAAAGGTTGTTCCTGGATTGGGTGAGGTTAAATTTTATTTTATGTCATTAGCCATGAATTTGAATGCCGATTTGCCGAATGTAGCGTCAGTATAATGTTTATACTTATATTTTCTATGAATAATTATTTTTCTTTGAAATGGCGTGTAAAACGGAACGCAAACTGTAACTAGCAGCAACATAATAGTTGGTAGGTACTTTTTGCAAAGGTCATTGGTCGAGTGATATTGTAAGGACGAGACGAAAAGGAAAATGATTCTCAGGAAAGCGTGTTCAATTTCATGGGCCGTCCAAGTCTTAAACTTTACGCCTTGCATACAGATTTTATACTACACCTACACAGAGAATGCCATATAGCTAAATGAAACGTAGAGAGGAACGTGATTCATTGTTTACGTTTAAATTAGCTGGAGACAAAAGTCCATACAAATCATTTTCCTTCCCAGTGGAGAAAAGATGCAACTGTCAAAGTTCGTAAAACTACTCCTCTGTTAGTTATCGGTTCCTTTCTCAACATGTGATCAATGTACTATTTTACCATCGCACCTTATCTTTGTTTCTTAACTAGTAAAAATAAACCAAGTATTGTTAATCCTTCAGGATGGATAATGCAGCTGAACTTCTTCCTATACGTGAAGAGGGCGTGGCGTGAGGATCAGCTGAGCTTGACTCAGTTCGCAGACTACTACGCCCGTCTGAAGTACCCTTGCCGCCTGGTGCTATTCCCTGAAGGCACGGATCTCAGCGAGGATAATAAACGGAAGAGCCATAAGTTTGCTGATGTTAATCATCTACCGGTAAGTAGGTACATGGATGCGTCTCCATTGAGGCGGACCACTACGATGAGAGCCGGTGCCTTCTAAGCATATCGATGAGATGTGTGACCGATATTGATCGATGAGAATATGCCCTGTGGCTCAGAATAGCATCACCCTATTTTCGCCTGTAGTAGGTAGGTATGTGTCGTAAAAGGCGATAAAGGGATGAATCCAGGGAAGGGGCAGCAGCTTTCCCGGTGAATAATAATAATACAATATCATGCACTGCGCTCGCCAAGCGTGGTGAGTATAGCAATACCCCCCTATCGGGGGAGGCCCATGTTCAGCAGTGGACTGTTGTGGCTGTAGAAGTAGAGGTAGTGTGGCCGACTGGGTGGAGCATGCTTCGCTTTGCGGAGGCTTGCAATTACCGCCAGTGTGGACGTAGTGATGCATTGCTATTTTGCCACGGCTCACTTTTGCTATTGTACGGCATGGAGCTTTGGGGGCGCGCAGCCGATTGGAACCGCGTGTTTACAACGCAAATAAAAACGAAAAAAGAAAAGAGAAAAAAAAACGCAAAAACGCGCTTTGCGTTCCTGAAATATCGGATTTTGCCTCTCCCTTGTACATCTACCAGATAGCCGTAGTGTCTCATTAAGGACTTGATGGATTATATTCTCTGTTGTTCCAGCATTACGAGTACGTGTTGCACCCGCGCACCACGGGGTGGGCAGCGCTGTGTTCGCGCATGCGCGGCGCGGGGCTGGCGTCCGTGTATGACGTCACACTAGCGTACGACACTCCCGCGCAGACCGAGGTGGACCTACTGCGCGGGAAGATACCGCGACACGTTTATGTACATGTTAAACGGTGTGTGCCTGTTAAATAAGTACCTAGTGTTGTTGTAGTCGTTGAAGTGAACGAATGAAGAAGTCCAGGGCCCCCAAGTCTGCTATTTTTTGTCATTGTAATGCCATCGAAACTCAACTGTAATTCCATTGCCATTGTGATTTTCTGTACTTCAAACTGTTCAGCAGACTACGAAATTACTAAAATCGTCCATCTAAGATCCTATCGAAATCCAACTGAATCGATTTTCATTTAGCAGACTTAGGGCCCTGATTATGCCTTTTTATATTAGGCTTTTGTATTGCGCAATACTTAATTTAGAAATAATTACATTATGATTTTATACATATTGACATTATGAACTGTATGGCGGGCGAGCAACGACTGGCGTCCCCTCGTCTGGCTAAGTCCCCTGATCAAGCTAAATGTGACACAAACATGCCACTCCATCATAATAATGATTATCTATCTATAGACAAGCTTTTTAGATTTGGGATGCTCTTTCTTATATTTCTTACCTGCTGTAGAAGTTCTCATTTTCAATAATTTAACTTTTGTGTCGTTAAGAACACAGAGTTGTAGAATGAATGGGTTCCGGTGTATGGTGGTAGGTTTCACCAATTCATTAGGTACATATTATCATTTCACATTAAAACAGCCACTGCTGGACGTGGATCTCCCCTATGGTACCCCACAAGACAGATCCCCCGTTTTCGCCATCCAGTTGGTACCAGCCAGCATACGTTCATCTGGCCGGAGGACGTCCAACGCTATGGTTACCGAGGCGTGGCCTCCTCTTTCGCTAATTAATGAATAATAATTTCAATGTCTGCAGATACTCCATTCAACAACTCCCCAGCGACGAGGACGCGCTCAGATCTTGGATAAATAATCGATGGATGGATAAAGAGAGCAGCTTGCGCAAGTTCTATCTTGATGGTAAGTAGATACAATCAATCATCACATCACATCAGCCTATAGCAGTCCACTGCTAGACATAGTCCTCCCCAGGGTACACCACAATGAACGATTTTCCGCTGTCACCATCCAGTCGATACCAGCCGCTCTCTCTAAGTCATCGGTCCATATGGCCAGAGGGCGTCCAACGGTACGCTTGAGAACTCGAAATACAATCATTTAATCAGTATTTATTCAGTTAAAGATTTGTCAGTTTGTCATTTACATGTCAGAAGTAATATTATGAAAAGACTCCGCTAGGTGGCGCCACACTCATCTTTCCGTTTTGCGCTACGGCTGCTACGGCGTAGGCCCTGCGTAGACATCCGTAACGGCAAGCAGCGGGCACATTGTCAGATCCCACTGTGCCCCATGGAATGAAACTACAGGCTACAATTCTACAGGTGAAATTCGATATATATTGCGTAGCCGCCGGAAGGACATTTTGACCCGCTACGCAATGTACAATGTACATAGAATTTCACCTGTAGACTTGTAGCCTGTAGTTTTGAAGGACGGGGCACAGTTTGTTTATTATTACCTACTCTTCGTTATTAATGATAATTAATAATATGTATAGTATACGTGACGTAGGCGGAGGTAGTCTTGTCCTGGGAGTATACGCGGTAAGCCAACTTGCGCCTTTCGCCGACCGTCGCGATTCGCCAACTCTGTAAGATTATGACAAGTATCGCAACATAGATTTTCTCAACACCTTAAAAATTCATGACTTGTTTTGATAAAACCCAGGACATAAGCACGACGGTAATACAGTAAAGAAAGTTTTTAAATTCCAACGCTCATATCCGTGGTACAGTGTACCAGTGATATTAAAGTGAGTTAAGCTATGTCTTTCTTCTATTTCAGGTACTTTTATCGATCCCACATCAAACAGAGCACCGCTTGAAAGAGATCCCAGAGAAATGTTCACGGCGAAACTAGGATTCATATTCTGGACTGCTGTTGACGTATTTTTTACATACGCGTTATTTTCTAGCATAGTATTTCAATTTTGGGTGCTGTACCATTGTATTCTGTTTGTTTTTGTTACATGGTACTTTGGAGGCTTTCATAATATCCAATATAAGTTGTTAGAAAATAAATTTAATTAAATTGAGCCTGACCGTAAATACACATAATGTAATAATCTAAAATTAAGTAAGAATGCGATAAATTGTTCCTGTGAATTCTCCTGAATGCCAAAGGTTTTATTGTTAAAATAAAGATACAATAACGAATTAATGTAGTATAAAAACACTTAAATATAACTAAATTAAAATTTACTATTAGGTGGCTCATCAATACGTTGATCCATTCTCCTGTCAAATTCTTCACTTTCCTGTTCAGCTTGCTCGATCGTGTTCAATAATGTTATATCTTTGGTTTCCGGCAAAAATAAGCACAAAAATGCAGCAAAAAAAGCAAGTCCACTAAATATGCTCATAGAGACCCACTGGATCCCTATATTTACAACAAATGGAGCTACAAAACTGCCGAACCTAGCGAACACTGAAGAAAATCCCATAGCAGAGTTTCTTATCATAGTTGGAAAGATCTCCGAACAGTACAAGTAACTTAAAATAAATGAAGTATAAGCTCCCAATTGACCTACAATAGCACAAGTCAGAATCGCCCAAGACATATGAGCTGGAATAAAGATTATGAACAAGAGTGAAAATGCCGCTATACCGAAAGTTGTGATGATGCTCACTTTTCGCTTAAGGTATAATGTGGCAATGGTGACCAGGAATAGGCCAGGAGTGAGGCAAGCCGCCGACAGCATCACGTTCAGATACAAGTTGCCTGCTAGTCTACCAATGTACTGGTTGATTCCGAAGAACGTATGCGAACAACACAACCAGATACAGGCGTTTATGATGGTGTACATCCGCATTCTTCTCGTCCTGAATAGATCTAAGTAAGTGCCACGTTTTTCTTTGCTCTGGCACTCGACTTCGTTGCTTATGATGTGTTCTTCGATGTAGTCCGTATTGAGATTATTCCTGGAAACAACCAAACATTTTGTTAACACACACAAACACACATATATCCCGCGCCCGCGGGGTAGGCAGAGCGTTAACGGCCATAAAAATTCGCCACGTCTGACAAATATTGAGGGCCCTTTCAGATGATTCGTGTATCACTATAGTGACAGGTTGTCAGCCTGTCGCTTAAAGTTGTAATACACATAAAACTGTCCCTTCTCTTAGTCGCCTCTTATACGACAGCGACAGCTCTTACGCTGCGGAAAAGAAATGGGGTGATGCTATTTTGTTAAGCACGTATCATTTGTGTAAATATGTAGACTTAAGAACTATTTATGAAAGACGTAAAATTACTTACTTCTTAGCAATGAAAGTGAGAATTTCAATCGCTTCTTTCCTCTTTCCGACTGTTATCAACCAGCGTGGAGATTCCGGTATAAGCCAATAATAAGATATGATCAGAAGCCATGGCACCGATGTCACTAGCAAAAGATGTCTCCACTCCCGCACATAGTATGCTATTATAGGCTGTATAAAATACGAAATTACATATGCTATGCCTTCCAATCCTATAACATAGGGTCTAAAAGATTTTCCACTCAATTCTATAACCAGCACATATGCGCTGAGCATGGTTCCTCCAACTGACATGCCTATGAAGAACCGGCTCACGATGAATAGCCACAAGGAGGGGCTCAGCGCCGCGGTCGTTCCGAAGAAACCAGTGAAGAACATAGCGCTCACTGCGGCAATTTTCCGTCCATATCTGAAAAATAACCAAATTCGTGAATCATATAGTAAGTAGTAAGTGCTATTTTAAGTTTTGTCATGTAATGTTTTCTAAATTTTTTTTCCTGAATTAAGAGCTTTGTAGTTGGAAGTCTCTTTTCAAATTGTTAAAGTCAATACAGCATGCGTAAAA
Source organism: Keiferia lycopersicella (assembly GCA_029255805.1). Classification (NCBI taxonomy): domain Eukaryota; kingdom Metazoa; phylum Arthropoda; class Insecta; order Lepidoptera; family Gelechiidae; genus Keiferia; species Keiferia lycopersicella. The sequence goes on along the minus strand of JARACZ010000009.1, from coordinate 6,936,713 downwards.
AGTGAAATTTCTGCGACAAATAGATACACCTACAAAGGTGCGCGCTGATACTTTAATAAGTGAGTAGATATGTTTATAGCTTCAAATATTAAATAGCATGTTGGATGTAACTTACTTGTCAGAAACGTAACCATGAAACACGCTGCCAGCTAAAATTCCAACTTGCAGCATGGACTGAGCGAAACTTGCTAGCGATGTTCTTTCGCATATGAGATTGAACTCGCTCGTTACCGAGCTCACTATCGAGCTGGTGTCATATTCAGGATTCTTACATGGACAATAGTTGGTCGCATTCATGACATCCTCATCGTTACACACGTACCCCACGTGAGGCAGAAGAAATACTACGTTCGTCAGTTGAAACTCTGTCGCACACCGTCCTAAAAGAACTAGGAATAATATCCACGTTTGGTATCTTCCAAAACTGCCAATGGATTGTTCTATAGAATCTTCAATAGTCATTTTCACGGCATTCACAATAAAATCACTTAACAATGTTTGTACACGTTTTACTTTTAGGTAGGTATATTATTTACTGGATTATTTTTATCTTCACAATACGTCTGAGCACACAGTTGACATATGCTAAACTATACTCAACATTGGATATCTTTAAATGATAGATAACATTTGATCTCATGCTGTAACATTATAAGCCAAAACTATGACATCAACTTCAAAATATCACAAGAATAATATGTGAAAAGTAAAGAAATACTTAAAACCCAACTTCAAGAAAAGATGGCGTCAATGCCGCCCGTATGAATGTTCTGTGCGCTCTCAGAACAAATACTAAAACACACGTTCAAATCTGTAGTGAGAAATGTACCTACCTCTTTACTACTCGCTACGCATATCTGAAAACTCATTAGTTAGATCGGTTTAATGCTATTATTGGATAAGAAATTAATGAGTTAGAACATTTTTCTCAAAAATCGTATTTGAGAATAATACAGGCGGTATATAATTTTAGTTTATTTCTTGCTAAAGTGCAAATAATGCTTCAAACAGCAAACACACGTGCAGCGTCCGTAATATTAGTCACGTTCTTAAAGTAAGCTAATATAATTTTATTTTTAATACTCTTAATTTCACAGTTCATAATTTTATGTTTTCTACGAATATGTTTACTATCTACGTCTGCATCAAGTAAATCCTCTAGACAGACAATAGAAAGATATGACATATTGCGTATAACTTACGTATTTATATTCTTACTTGTTTTACAAGAATAAAACGTACCTACATATAATAATATCTTTAATTTAAGAGAGTTTGTGATAATATTTTCATATAAGTATAGATACAATAGTAAAGAAAAGAATATATCTACGTAATTAAATTCAAAATAATTAAATTGGTGACCGGTAAACAGTTATTTTTTCTTAACCGGCCGTTCAGATTGTTCTATTGAGTTTAATAGAACAATATCTTTGGTTTCTGGAAGCGTACAACAAAGCAAAGCTGCCAAAAACGCCAAAGTACTTAGAATTCCCATTGAAACCCATTCCACCCCTATATTCACTACAAAAGGTGCCACCAATCCTCCAACTCTAGCACACATTGAAGCAAATCCCATTGCTGAGTTTCTAACAACAGTTGGAAACACTTCTGTAGTATACAAATATATTAAAACAAAAGCTATGTAAGCAGCTAGTTGACCTACAATTGCAAATGTATTTGAAACTGCCTGTAAGTCCCTAGGAGTAACTATAAATGCTAATATCGAGAAACCACAAATGCTGAACGTGATGATGGTGATAATTTTTCGCCTTAAGAATACAGCACAAACTACCATGAGCATCAGAGCTGGGATGTACATCAGGCCTGTTATAAGAACGTTTAGGTAAAGATTGCCATTCAGTCGTCCGATGTACTGGGTGGCGCCGAAGTAAGCATGGGCACAGCACATCCACATCAGGCCATTGACAATGGTGTACTTTCTGAGTTTCGGAGTCTTGAACAAGTCCATGTAAGAGCCGTGCCTATCGCTATTCTCACATTTTGACTCCTTGTCGATAATGTTTACGAGTGTTTCGATGTTATCCGTCGGACGGTTATTTCTGAAATTGTAATAAATAGGCATTAATTTTTCGAATTTGTGATCAGAATCAAACACAACTTTTTAAAGTAACTTACTTCATTGCTATGTAGGTGAGAATTTCAATGGCTTCCTTTTTCCTTCCCACTGTAATGAGCCATCGAGGAGACTCTGGTAAAATCCAGTAGTAAACAATGACTAGGAACCATGGTGTAGCTGTAGCCATTTGTAAATGTCTCCAATCCCTTAAGAAATACGCTATCACTGGTAGTAGAATAACTGAAAATGATGGCGCAATTTCATGTAGCCCACTTAAATAGGGCCTGAATGACTTTCCACTCAATTCCATAATGAGCACATAGCACGATACATAGGTGCCACCAATAGCGTTTCCTGCCAGAAATCTGAACACAACAAACGACCAGTAACCACTTGCAAAGGCGCTGATAGTTCCAAACAGGGGTTGTGTGAATATGGCAACTATAACTGCAATTTTTCGCCCAAATCTAAAAAGAAAAATTATATGGTTAGCCATACCATTGGTCAAACAAAAATTTACAAAACTGCTGTTACAAAATAATCACCGATGTAGAGACCTTGAGACCACGGGACATGAGGCTTGAACTGTAGTCACAGTCAAGAAATTACTTATGGCTGCACTCTTTATTTAGTTTGTAATTTGTTTCGTTATTATATTTTTTTCTTATTTCGGTCTGACATTTCGTTTTAGCTTACCTGTCAGATATGTATCCGTACAAGAGACTCCCAGTCAGCATCCCAACCAACATCATGGACTGAGCCAGACTCGCCAAGAAGGTTCTTCCACATATCAGATTCCATTCGCTTGTAGCAGATTCAATTATCGCGGACCGATCATAATCAGGTGTCACACAAGGACAGTGGTTTGTTTTGTTCAAGGCTTCAGCGTCCTTACACACGTAATCGACACTTGGTAAAACGAATAATACATTGTTCAACTGAAAATCAGCTGGTAAATGGGCCAGCGTGATAACAAACAAAATCCATGTTTGATATCTGCCGAAACTTCCAATTATTTCTTCTATTAGATCTTTGTCAGACATGTTCACTGGAATTTAAAATGAAAACTCGAATATAATATTGCAAAAACACCACAGATTTCATGAATTGATTTGATATACGCATTATTTATTATAGTATTATTTGTTGCTGAGTATATTGAGCCAGTCTGAATCTAACTAAAGTTATAAATCTTCACCTAACTAGGAACCAACTGATTATGCAGTTCTATATACTTAGATAGGTAGGTACACTGTACTGAGTTGATAGATAAATCTTTCAGGTTACAAGTGGCATCGTTAAGTGCTAGAGATTATAATTTTGTATAAGGTAAGATAGTCTGTACGCCTACGAATTATAGTTTTTGATTTAACTCACCACATTTGTTTATATTATTCATCCATGTAATTTGGTTTTGGCACAGAAAATATCAGTCCCTTAAAAATCCTTTCGTATATGAGTTATTTTCTTTTTCTTGTTATTTTCCGACGTCTACCTCGTTAAACAAGTGAATTAACAATAAGATTATTATTTTTATGGCAGAGCGACAAACCAGTATATTTACCCATTCAACATTTACTGGCAAACAAAGTCTGGCCTACAAAAGCTACTGACTATGCACTGAAATGTCATATTGTTATATTTAAGTAAAGTATGCAAATGAGAAGAAACGTTTTAAAATAAAAATAAAAATGTTTTTAGCCGTTTAGTCACGGATCTGAGTTTTATAACAGTAGCTTTAGGTGACTAATAACTTAAATGTTAATTGAAATAGCAATTAAATATGAAGGTAGCATATTTTTTATTACACAATATTATTAATCTTATAAATTATATCACAGCCTATAAAATAGATAGACCTAATAACATGTTGGTTAAAATAGTTTACAGAATATACATTTTGTCTTGTAGGTATCTCTAAAACGGGTAGTGTACCCTACACTATACCTAACTACAAAGTAATCGATCACTTATCAACTATTATTCAGGTCATGGTTTGTAAAATCAGTTTGGCACATCTAAGATACATTCAATCAAACAGTTCAATCTGGTAAGAATACTTTAAACAAGGAGCCTCAGTAGCCTATTTAGAGATCATCAAAAACTACGCCTCGCCTTCTTCTAGCGTATCAGGCAGATTCTTCCCACGAGTGTCAGGCAGTATGATGCATAGGCCAGCTCCGATCAGCGGGACGATGCCAAAAGCCAAGGGCGGCAGCCAGGGGCTCGTGTGGGAGAGAGTCGCCACGAACGGAGCAACCATCGATCCTATCCGGGCTACAGTGGAAGAGAGTCCCACGCCAGAGTTCCTCACGACAGTCGGGAATAGCTCTCCTGCGTATAAGTAGACGGTGGCGAAGGAGACGCTCATGCCCCAAAGGCCGATGCAGCCCAGAGTGAGATGACTGACGCCAGAGTGGGGCACAACAATGATGAGCAGGCAACTCAGTCCGGTCAGACAGTTCGAGCTTATTAAGGTGATCTTCCTGCCGAGGACTCTGTTTGCGTAGATGGATACCAGGGTGCCAGGAATCTAGAATGAGAAATAGTCGATTTAAACTCCAGGATGTTTTTCTTGTGGAAGTCGGTTTGATTATGTCATTCTGCTACAAGAGTGTCAATCAAGAAGCTTAGGTTATGTGTGAATGTCTGCAGATATGTTTAAAATTAATTTGCAAGTTAGACGTTAAGTATGGATTACTAAGTGTAAAAGATATCGACGTTATCTTGGATAATATGAAGGACTACAAAGATGCGTGTTTATATAAAACAATTATACTCGTACAACTTCTGTTTACAATGTTGATAAATCAGAAAATTATCTTATCATTTTACAAGAGGAAGTGATTGCACTGACGCAGATTTAATTAATGAGACAACAAACTTTTGATCTCCATAATCTAGTCAGATCATGACTCGACATAATGACACGTGAATAAAAAATAATATTTTAGTGTAGTTATCTACATTATCTAAGGCGCAACGCACACTTAACGCACGACGGACCGCCAAAATATCGCAGCGTTTTGTCAGATCCATACTAGAAATATCAATAGATGCAGCGCTATCGCAGCGTCGTCCGTTGAGTGCGGTTTTAGTATGGAAAGTGACGTTTCTAGTATGGATCTGACAGAACGCTGCGATATTTTAACGGTCCGTCGTGCGTTAAGTGGGCGATCCACCTGAGGGTGCAATTCAGGAACGATCCGTCAGCGTCCACAAGTCAAAAACGTTCCCGAATAAAACACGCAGCACCTGAGTAGGCATACGAATTACAAAAATCTATGCACTGACTTTTCCTGGCCTGATTTTAACAGAAGCACACAGCTAATAAGCAGCAGCTGCAGTTATACAGGGGTTATATTAGCTGCAAATATTTGAAGGGGTGAATCAGCCCATGAAACTGAACAACTTTCCCTAAGAAACATAGGTCGGAATATGAGGAAATTTTTTGGACCTCCCACACAAAATTACCTACCGATCAAGTCAATTTGTATAGGAGGTTAGGAGGCTGATTCAGCCCTTAAAATATTTGCAGCTCTACTATTTTTACACCCTGTATAAAAATAATAGGGAAGTAGAAGGAGTAGTAGAACAAGATATTATTTACTTACCAGGATAACAGCAGATATGGCAACGTTGGTGAAGATGTTCCCGCCCACATGTCCAATGTACTGCGATACGCCGAAGAAGCACAGTCCGCAGACGAACCAGTTGAAGCAGATGGCTAGAGTGCGCGCGCGCAGCTTCGGCGTCTTGAACAGTGCGACGAACGACGCGTGCTCGTCTGTCTTGCCGCTGAACTCTACCGCCATCTTCTGGGTAGAAGATGCTATACCATCGGTTGGGCGGCCGTTCCTGCAAAAATTTTACTGAAATTAGGTACTTATCATGACTATAAAAAAGATACACATACACATACATACATACATCACGCCTTCATCCTTTGCGGGGTAGGCAGAGCGCTAACGGCCGTAAGAATACGGTCGTTATCACGTCTGACATTTTTGAGGATTGTTTTCCAAGGTTGTTTCAGAAAACCTGTTTATCACTAGAGTGACAGGTGGTCAGCCTGTCGCCTAAAAATTTTAATACACCAATACTCTCCCTTAGTCGCCTCTTACGACACCCACGGGAAGGATGTGGCGTGATGCTATTCTAAGCCGGCATCACACGGCACAAAAAAAGATCTTGTACAAAAAGGACGTGTTCAGAAGATTTACCTCTTAGCTGCAGTCTCCATAATCTTCACAGCTTCATCTGTTCTACCAGCTGTCAATAGCCATCTCGGAGATTCAGGCAATAAGAAGTAGTAGCTCAGAAACAGTATGGACGGCAACGATATAGCTAGTTGCAAATGGTCCCAGTTTCTCAGGTAGTATCCGAAGAGAGGCAGTGAAAGGTGGCCGAAGTTGAATGGGATTTGGTAGAGGATTCCGACTGTGTCTCTGTACCGGGCGCCGATGAGTTCCATGGTGAGTACAAAGCTGGTGACCATGGTGCCTCCAGTGGCCACGGCCAGGAAGAATCTTAGCGCAGTAAACATGTACCAGTTAACAGAGTAAGCTGTTGTCACTCCTGATATAAGCTGGAGGAAGACAGCCGCTAAGAAAGGCACGCGTCTTCCGAACCTGAAAGTAATAGTGATGTTTTATTTAATAACGTGTATTCATCTTAGGATTTTGAATATTATGTTTTCACTTGCTCATATTCGGCAAAAGTAGGTAGGTATGCAAATTTTTTCCTTCTTCTTCGTTGCCAACGATTTTATTAATCCCAAGTTCTGTTTGTACCAAAACCGAGAGTAGATAAAGGACAAGGTAAAAGTTGCATCAACCCGTGGCGTGTTTGTTTACGGAAATACTAACCGATAAACGAAACATGCGAAGACCGTTACTTATGTCATGAGATCAGTTTACGATTTTGCTTCCTCTCTGAATGATACAGATTAAAAGGTTAGTGATAAGATGAAACCTCGTATTTATATCCGCCGCATATATTTTTCAGGCCTAAATAATTGTTTAAGGAAATGCAGCGAAGGCGCACACTTAACGCACGACGGACTGTTAAAATATCGCAGCGGTCTGTCAGATCCATACTAGAAATATCAATCACCATACTAAAACCGCTCAACCGCACTCGACGCAGCGTCGTCCGTCGAGTGCGGTTTTAGTACGGGGATTGACATTTCTAATATGGATCTGACAGACCGCTGCGATATTTTAAGTGGTCCGTTGTGCGTTAAGTGTGTGATCCACCGTACTTAAACTAGTTAGATATTACTAAGATGCTTCTAATTGGCTATAGATATGCATATAATTAGGTTATGAATAAAAATATTAGGTCAAGAAAAAAGAATTTGAATATTTTTGTTACGATTAAGTAGGTCAACGAGTGTTAAAGTAATCATATCCGGGACATATCATATCAGTACGACAAATTACGAACCTACCTACAAGATGAATTTAGTCAGCCTGAAGATCAGGATGCACCAATTTACTTTATGATGATCTGACTCAGTTTTTTTTTTATTAAGCTTGTCTGGGTGATGATCATGCACTTTTAGGCGTGTAAACAAGTTTTTAAGGACTGTACCCGTCCATGAAACTGAACAACTTTCAACAAGGAACTATGAAAGAAAAATTTTGGACACATACAAAATGTAGAAACCGAGCGAATCAACTGTATGGGAGGTCCAATAATTTTTCTCAAACTCCAACCTACGTCCCTTGGGAAAAGTTGTTCTGTTTCTGTGGATTGGTTCACCCTTAAAATATTTGCAGCTAATATTTTTACACCTTATAGAGTTTCCTTTTAACACTGTAAGCTTCATGAATATGTATGTGGGAAGGTTTAACTCACCTGTCAGAAAGATGACCGAAGACCATGTTCCCCACGAGAATGCCAAGCATGAACACAGTCTGCGTGAGGTTCTTCAACCATGCCCTGTCGCACACCAGATCCCACTGAGTTATGATGGTTTCCTTGAAGACACTGTGATCGTACACGTAGTCTGTGCAGTTGGCATAGCATTGGCTGTCGAAGACATCAGTTTCATTATTTGAAGCGCAGGTAAAGTTGACAGGTGGTGCCAGGAAAATGATGCTCATCTGGTGCCAGGCTACCGGGAACTTGACGAGGAAGACCACGCAGCATATCCAGATCTGCCACTTGCCGATAGCGCCAATAGCCTTAGTCAGTGGATCCTCTTTTTCTACCTGGATCTCCACATGTTTTGTCTGGTTCTCCAGCACTAATGATTAAAGAAAAGTTACTAATGTAAGTAAAAAAGTAAATCATATTGTAATAAAAATCTTGTAATATTATGCCTATAGCTCAGGCTTAGCCCTTTCTTGCGCTGCTTGAGTTTTACACCCTTACATAAGTACTTAGGTGCCTATAGATAATGGTGTTAAAATGGACATTAGGTTAAATAAATAAGGTAATAAAACAAATAAAATAGAAATTCGCGCTATCGTTCATTTTAAATTTACTTGATAGTACTTACAACTCATTACCTACCTACCTACAAAATTTGTTTTGAATATTATTACAGCATCTAGGTACAATTGCCGGAAAATTACTAAAAACTCATCACTTAAATTCAGATCAACTTGAATAGCAAATAATTGTTGGGGTGTTTGTATCAAAATACACATAATAAGTAGGCATTTTAAGTAGAGCATTGCCACGCAATTTTAGATAATACGAATATAGAAACTATCCACAATCCACATGTGTTGTTTGAGACTTACAAGAAGATTTTTCGTCCCTCTTGACCGCTAAATTAATTTCAGTATTTTTAGTGGCCATTTTTACACACTTCTTTTCACCACGAACACTGCCCTTTCCTATTGCATATTTATGAAGAAAGTAAAGCAAATGAATACTGGCTGAATTTGAATAAAAAGCAAAAAAGATTTTTGACACTGGCTGATATGGGCTTTAGGCAGGCGATCTTTAGGCGATGCGTTTCACACGGACCCCTACCGTCAAGTGGTCTGAGACCTTGTCCGCGTGCCCAGGAAGACTCGACGCGTGAATTGATATCATTATCATTGTGCCTGAGAGTGGGCTACAGATTGTGGGCTCTCTCCCACTGTATTAGTGTACTGCGATATTGGATAATAAGCGCTTCTTCGCACGGAAGTCACGTGTCCCAGTATTTGTTTGTTTTGAAATTATGTTCTGACTCCTAAGTATCACTCAGCTACGAATGTACATACCTATCTATTAAAATCACTCTAAATTCTGAAAGAAAATAATGTAGAGCTTGTAAGTTGGTACCTACGTTTATTTCTCCCAGTAATTGTGTCGTTGGCTTGTAGCTGTATCGTAGCACATAAAGCATTTCATGCTACATAAGTTAATCTAAAAAAATAGACACCTATTTAAATAGTACAATCATGGTACCAAATCAATCTCCATCGTCAACATGTCTTTAGGTGATGATGACAATAATGGGGTCGAATCTGTGTGAAAAACGATACGTCAAAAAACGATATGGAAAACCATATGGGTGGTTTCTGGCTAATTGACGACAAATCGCGCCGAATTAGCAGTACATTGATAGTTTTGTAGTAAACAAAAAAAAGATATGGTTAATAGCAGTCTATGTATACAATTTTTTTTTTTGCATATGTCTGTGTGTTCGAAATCGTAGGTCAAAAAATTGATATCATTCACTCAATTTTGAATGATTTACCCGAATACGGACATATTTTTGGCATAAACTTACGTCAAAATAAGATACACTGCAATAGCTATTTTATGTCAAAAAAACGATATCGTTTAGTGATGGGGTCAAAAACGATATGGCGAAGTGTTGGGCAATTTTTTTTACAAAAAAGATCGACTGAACAAGGAGAATTGTTATTAGTAAGGCTTTTTTGAAACAAAGATAGTCCCACCACAAACATAAATGTAGAAGTTGGTAGCCAAGTTCAATGTTTAACTAAAAATAGTGTTGCTTGAAATTGTGCAAACTTCAGTCCCGACATGTATTTATTTCTAAAGCTGGTTTTCTTCTACTCGTTTTCCGCAGAACTGAGACATTTTTATACATTCTATTCACCGCAGTGATATCTCTAGGTAAGACAAGCCACCCGCCTAGTCGCTCCGCCCGCTGTAACTCGTTTTCCCGTTGAAAGTAGTCGTTTTTGTGCCAATATTGTACATATAAACCTTCCTCATGAATCACTCTATCTTTTAAAATAAACAGACACGTAAAGCGAATTTTGCTTTATACTATGAAGTGATGAGCTCTCAGACTTTCAACAACACGATGCTCGTTTGCTATGGATCTGCAAAAACATCTCATTATGTTGAACAACTTTAGCTTTGAATGTTGAGTCTCTGCAGAAGAGTAGGATAGTTTAGTTGATCGACAATCTGATTTCGGCTTCCATTTTTATATTATGGAGGTAATAAGTTCGAATAGCATCGGCTGTCGCCTTAGATTAGCATAAATCCATTTCTGCCCGTGGGTGTTGTATAAGGCGACTAAGGGATGAATCCAAGAACGAGCAGCAGCGTTTCCGCTGAATATCTACAAAATCTTGCACTGCGCTCACCAATTCAACTGTCAAGCGTGGTGAGTATGGTTCATGTCCAGCAATGGACTGATGTAGCTGTAGCAGTAGCAGAATGTAATAACTTTATTGTACCACAGAAGTTAACAGTAGCAATAAAATAAGTGAAACATAAGATAAGTAGTGGTACGAGCAACCGAACGGATCGCAGTCGATGTATCAGAAAGAGAGTAGACAGATAGGTTTGCCGCTAGCAGGATGACAATATTCGCCAAAACAGTCTACTCGTGACCATGGAGCGTGAAACCGATTTGAAATATCGAGGTAAAAGCAAACATAATCGTGGTGATAATCCTGTTAATACTATAAATTTAAGTATTGTAAAACATAAAAGGCGCAAAGGCGGATTTATCCCGTTAAGAGATCTCTTCCAGTTACCCTTTGCGATATCAAAATATATGTTTTTGTTTTATTTTTGTTAAAGTGGACTTTCTTTATGGTCTAAATCAAGTAAGCCAGAATCTTGATAGAAACGTCGATATAGTCAACATGGTAAACACGGCCTCCAGTCCCGGCGTGTTGCTAAACGTTAAACAAACCTATGATATAACGAAAAACAAATCCCACCAAAAACATTTTCATGTCAAGATATAGTCAAAGCGCAACAAATTGACATCAGACCTCAAAATAGAGCCAAGCTTCTCAATCTACGGGATCTAAGTACACCAACTGTCTTACAAACTTTACCTACATCTTAGTTAAAATATACGGCTTGGCCAAACGGAAGAAAAACTTCTTCCTTCGAAAAGGCGCATGTAGTCTAATTCCGCAGTCAAATTGTTATTGTCTTCATTCTGCTGAAACAGCAAACCATACATTTAACAAATATGTAGGGTTTATAAAAGAAATTGGCATTTAAATGTTTTTGGTCGGATTTCATTGGTTTTGTAGTGAAGGGGAACCACTTCCGCCCCCCTTTTCTTAGAGGGTAGAGCGTAGAGTGATTTTATAAAATACTGATTCGCGTACTGTATTATATTATGTCCTTATAACAAATATCTAACTTCTAGCATGAAAATCCTAGAAAGTTTCATTAAAACTTTAACCCCTCAATTTGGAAGGTTGTGGGGGGTTTATGGGATAAACATCCCATCGATTAAACAATCGATAACGAATTTCAGCTTTCTGGCACTTCAGGAAGTACTCGAAAATTTTGATGATCATCAGTGTGTCAATGACTAAATTGGATTGGCGGATTTTAGACATCGTTAAAATAATAAAAAGATAAGAGCTATGAAACTGAAACTTTGCCTGTTTAATGAAATTACTATTGACAATATATCCCGAGAATTTGATCAGTCTAGTATATCGGAAACTATCACGTTTCTCGCTTTGGCGGGGCCACCACCGTGGCCACAGAACTTTTTACGACTGCCAAATCATAGACACTTCCTCCTTATACTTTTTGGTAACTTCGTGTCACGAAATCTAAGGAAGATTGACGTTGATGTCTTTGATAGAGCTGTCGTCTTGCATAATGTCTAAAAAATCAAAACATAAACAAAAAAAATTAACTAAATTGTGAAAATTTATCTTTAGTATGGCAAAATGCTACTACTGCTAGCTAAGCTACCGTAACCCATAAATTTGTGCTGAATTTTATAATGATAGGGCTGACTGACTGGCTGTGAAGATTGTCCGATGGTGTAGCACCGAAGTGGTTCACTATGCTATCGGGATAAGTCGATAGTACCCCTGCCTTCTATTCTACGCCGAGGGTCGGGCCACATTCAAATATCATCTAAATTCAAATTTAATTTGAATATGGGTTTCATCACGATGTTATTCCTTCAGCGAAAGAGCAGTTAGTAAAAACACATTAGTACATGGCGACGATCTAACTCGGTTCTTACATTGTAAGACCGGTGTCCTGAACTCTTGCCCACCGACGCTCTTGGGTTCCTCCTGGGTGGGGGCTCGATCCTTACAGGACATAAATGTTTGTTAAGTTAATTCTAAAATATTTGTATCCAGTCTGGGTGTTTTGTATGTATCTATACCTATTTACAAAAAATATAAAATTATGCTAGCAACGCTAGCAAATATCACTACTGGGTTAGATGCTTGAATATATTGTTGGATAGTAGATTATTAGTGAGAATATTGACCAAATATTAACAAACTTCAATTATTTATTGCAGAACGATGTCCTCAAAAAAATATATAAATGCGAATCTTAGAACATCTGGCACTGTTCCTATTACAAAACATGAAAATATTGCTTTAATTGCAAGTACTTCAAATACAATAATAAGAAACTTATATAAGAAAACATCTGCTGCTCTCTGAAAGAAGTTACTTTAAGAACTGCTGGTACAAGTTAATTTGGGCTAAAGTCTGTTATTGATCCAATAAAAAATCTGTTTGAAATAAAATCTGTTTTCCTACTCAACAATTTTATCGGAGAGTTGAAGGGCGTTTGCCTTGATTGCCCTCCCTATATTGCCTGCTACATGTAGAAGGCGGTTGAAAAATTCTGACACTAGGGTTCATCGGGTCGTTGGACGATTCGGTGTCCCACACGAAAAGAAGAAGCCCTCCCTATATAGTAGGGGATTCCGCCATCAACGACCTTCACCGAGATGATAAAGTTACAAAAAACTTCGTGACAAAATAGGCTGCTTATGGACTAACAATACTGGTAGCTCCTGTCGTCTGAACACTTGTATGTATGAGGGAAGATTCAACAAACATTTTTTATTTTATTGCTGACGGTTCTAAACGGTACTTCAATACTATTCTTATGAAACTACATAGGTGTAAAACTAACGAAGGAATTGGAGTCGGACATTTTCGAACACAGGCAGACAAATTAAACAAAATTATAAGGAGGTAGTATGGTTTAAAGCATAATAGGCTTTGTAGTAGGCTAAGGAAACCATAATTCTAAATAGGATTGATTTTGATATCGCGTTTTAAATGTTAACAGTGCCATCTATTGAATCATAATATGTATCACATCAAGCTGTTATTTCATTGCTTTTTATGAATTTTTATAATATGTAGGAATATCGTTTAGGGGTTTCTAAAACTTTTAGTGCTCATTTCGGTGCCTATTTGTTCATAGTTATCTATTTTTCAAAATAACAATGTCCTTGTGCCAGCAGCATACAAATAGATAGAGAAAGGAAAAGAACGAAATGCGTGTTCTTGTCGTAGTCTCATAATTTTAGGAGCCCAAGTGTTTGTAGTATCTATGATGCTACTATAGGAGGACTTTAACCTCGTAAGGCTCAGGAGTTCGTGAGAAATTTTCATATAACGGCGGCCCGAATGCCTTTTTAAAAGGTATGATTCTACAATGGAAAATTAACCTTATAAGCTCACCGTTTTTCCAGAAACTTGCAGTTCCAGCAGAGCCCTTTGTTAATTACTTAGCTTGAACTACAAAATATTAATAGACGAGATATGTACTTTAAAATTTTACATAATTAAAGGATAAACACTATGCCCAAGTTTATGGCTATAACTTTATAAAGTGATGTTTGCACCACTATAGATCGACATACCTTTTAAAAAGCATCTGGACTTTACGAGGAATACTATAGGAGACTACACAGAATAACAAAATTAATAGGAAAAAATGTTTTCATCAGGTTACCAACAATCATAGCAAAAAAATACGAGATCAAACGCTAAATAACATTATTATGTGTGAAGAATTATTAAACCACGTCAGGAAACAAACAGTTTCAAAGTAAATCAAGGTTTGCGACGATGATGATTACTGGAAATGCTACGATTGGTCAACAGCGACGAAATCTATTATTACTTCCTGGTTTCTCTCATCATCCTCACGTAGCAATTCCAGCCGAAAAACGCTTTAGATGAGATATCTTTTTCAGTAGGCATTCCGCTTCTCCTTTAAATTGAAAAGAAGCACTGCTTTTCGTTCGCTGCAGTGGTGGTGGATTAAATGCGAATACCATCCATACCACCTGTGTTTAAACTGGTACTCGGTAATGAAATCGGCACAATCTTCTTCCTCATCGGTAGAACGCACGTGCCACTTTATGACAACTAAAATGGAATCAGAAATTAATATTATTACTTTTTCTATCTGCCGCTGTGATCTGTAACTGTACTATGCTAGCTAGACTGTTGTGTGTATCAAAATCAGTTGGTACTGTGATAGAATTTAAAGATTTTCATAAATTGCTTATTTTGATTCCGTGTATGGGAGTCCGCAACGACTGGTCCAATGTATTATAATTTCTATTACTCTAAGATTTAATTCTCACCTTTCTGTGAATTTATAAGGATATGTGGGTATTGATATGTAAAGTAGAATGTGGGATACAAGCATAATTAGAAGGAAACAAATTACAGCATGAATCGAATTACGACGTTTCAGAAATGGAGCTCCAGGTGCTCCTACTCAGAAATTCTAATCGTATAGTTTTAAGTTACCTTTATTAGTTTTATTTACTAAATTTTATCTTCAAATTATTCCTCGAGAAGTTCTTCTTTACAAAATTTACTCCCTTTACTATCTTTACTTGTAAGGTAGGCAGGCTGATTGCGTAGGTATATCTGAAGTTGGTAGAGACAATAATGGGTTATAAGCCATAGTAAGATTCTCAAGCAAAGAAAATAAGAATCGGTGCAATGCTTCAATGATTACATACATACAGAGTGAGAAAGACAGTCAATTCATCAAATTGCCACTATATCAAAAAATGTAACTGATATTTTGTTCCGGAACCGATCCTAGCGTGGTGACTTATCATTATCACTTTATCAGGCTCTAGCTCAATATAGTACCAACCTTCGCTCAGAGTATACTTTTCGGGGTTCGATTTGTGCATGACACTCCATCATGTTAATGGATGAGGGGGATATAAGTAAAAAACTAAAGCAAAATACTTTTAAAAAATTGTACCTATTTTAACAATCGACACAGACATCGTCGCACGTACATATTATAATACGTATGTATGTATCCGTGGTCCGTGAAACCCATGTGTATTTCTTATATAACAATTACTTATAGAATATAATGAATATTTCGAATTTTCACATACTCAAATACAATTTATTGCAAAGTAAACAAAGCTAAAACTGACAGAAGAAAATTTAGGACAGGAAATTGAATGAATGGAAAGAACTATGAGTGACCGGTATTAGAACCAATATGCGGAAATGTTTTCTGTTTCTACCGGTGTTATAAATACTGAAAAGGACGGTGTATACGATTTAGTTCCGATTACGCCAAAATCAAGCCAGAATAGGCCCATACCGTTTTTTGACTTATTCTTTTTTTTGGCAGTTAGATGACAACTTTTTAAACGCGCGTATTTACGGTTTATAGCTTGCGATAAGGTCCTACATTGCTGGCTCTAAGCAAATTGAGTATGATTTTGGTAACAAAAACTGTAATGGACTGTTCCCAATATGGTAAAAACCGTAACCGAAGCCTTATAGGGCATATCGCTTTCACGATATGTCAAAATGCTGCAACAGATTCGGGCCCTGGACTCTCGACCCTGTTCAAAATTCGGTTGCTTCCAGGGAAAATCCAAGCAATCACTTAATTGGATACTTACAAATAGTAAATAAGTAAAGTAGTTAGGTAAGTAGAAGTACCTACAGATAAAGTAGATATCTTGAAAATCATAAAGTGCAACACTGTCACTGCGTTTGCGCACTGCAACCACACGTGCGTGTCAGTCAGCCCACATGCCAGATCATGTTATTGTCATTATTCATATAGGTAAGTCTAGTAGCGGCCCGCCCAGCAGTTACCGCTACTACTAATCATTTTCCCGTGGGAACAAGATGATTCCCCGGCAAGCATTATACCTACACATAAACTCTCCTCTTGAATCAACCAATATACAGGGTGTAAGAGACGGTGTAACGAAAACTTTGCAGGTGTGGGGCTTTGGGGGCTATGTTGGGAGTCGTGTTTTTTTTTTCGACCTCCCATACAAAATTGCCAATCATCTGACTAACTTTGTATGGAAACTGGAAAACTCGTTTCCCACCATAGCCCCCATAGTAAAAGTTGTTCAGTTCCATGGTATGATCACGCCTGCAAAGTTTTCGTTACACCGTCTCTTACACCCTGTATTTAAAAATAACGCATCAAAATCCGTCGAGTGGTTTGGCAGGAGTTAGCCGTGTCTGTGTCAGACAAACGGTACTGAGCCCTAAAAATAACTAGGTACCTAACTAGATATATGATTAAACCTGTCTCTAGTTAGATAACTAAAACCTGAAAAAGATATATATTTTTTTTGTATCAATATACTAAATCAATCCTATCAACTTTAAATGTATCCCTACATACATTAGTATATACATTCAATGTAAGCCTCAATCAATTTTTTTATCTTTGTTCCAGACATTTTTTAATCTTTATTCTGTTTGTAAACTTTGCACCTACTCCTTACGATAAATATTTCACCGGGATCATGGTACACGCGTGATAAGATAACCTGATGACCTTAGGGTCTGTCGCGTCAGGGCCCACAGTGTCTCAATGTAGTTTATCGGAGCCGCGCCTCCAGACCTTATCATCAGCTTGGAATATTCGACGCCAATCAAACAGGACAAACATGATGTATGACCAGATAAATATAAATTTTCCACCCTTTATAATAATGAAGTTGAAGTTTATTGACTTGGCCATAAAAAGAACAGCAGTAAGTAGGGGGTACGTACTTCAAAGTATCTTGCTTTTATATCATACACACAAGTCACGGCTTTATCCCTAGCGGGGTAGGCAGAGCGTTAACGACCGTAAAAATAAAAATACGATCGTCATTATCACGTCTGACAAATGTTTGACTTTTATATCACTAGGAATAATTTGCGATGAGCGACCAACTACAAAATGATTCCAACATAATTTGTGCAAAAAGTGTCAGATTACGTTTACTAAGCAATCAGCTGCAGATAAAAAACTAATGATGCCGTCTTCGCTGTGACCCGGTAGGTCATAGTAAAAAATACAATCAAAGCCCAATTAAAGCTAAGTCATAACAAAAACAATTCCTATCTAATAGGAACTTATGTCTAGTTGCAAAAATCGAATATAGATTTTCAGATACATGATGAAAAATCACTCTACAACCAACTAGTTATTTCTATAAGGGAGTATGTGTTGCATTTATGCTTTTAAAATAGCTGTGGAAAACTACACTGAACGTACGTTCACCCTGAGAGCGCCGAGACGAGCGTAGGTAGGGGTTGATCTGACATACATGGATGGGCATACTATATGACGGTACCTTACCTACATGACTCTACCAAACTCCCGTAAAAAATCAAAACATCGAAAAACATTTTTAGCAAACTGAATCTCAGAAAAATTGTTTTTGGTGTGCAATTTCTTTTTATGTCAGCTATTTTTTTAAATTTTGAAATACTGGTTTAAACAAATAATATTTTTATGTCATAACAGAATAAAATGAATAAAATGCAGATTGCAAGATCGAATTTTTAATTTTTTTAAATTTTTAGTAGGCTGATCGCACACTTAACGTACGACGGAGCGCTAAAATATCGCAGCCGCTATAAAATACTGCTGGTGATGCAGCGCTGGCGCAGCGTCGTCCGTCGAATGCGGTTTTAGTATGGAGAGTGACGTTTCTAGTATGGATCTGACAGACCGCTGCCATATTTTAGCGGTCCGTCGTGCGTTAAGTGTGCGATCCGCCATCGAACAACAATGTTCTTCTTTTGTTTATCAGGTAATGTGAAGATGAAGGACAGACTTTGTCTTTATTCCAACCAATAGCCATAACCACCCATAGCTAGCCTCATTTAGTTATTATCAGTGATGAAACATTACAGTTGAATTGCGTCAAAATTAATTCGCAGGTCAATTCCTTTACTAAAAAGCTGAACAGTTAAAAATAATGCCGGTTACCTTGTGGTGTTGTAAAAACTTGGAATGTTTCCGGTCTTATTGTTATTTTTAAGGAAACATAATAAACGCTTTAAAAATAATTAGTTACTTACCTATCTGTTCTCTTGAGTACCAACACAAGTCCACATGAAGCGGAAGACCCTCAGTTCTTGCTTCCGAAATGCAATTTTTTATCGAAATTTAAATGCCAGTAAAATTCGGATTGAAATCGAAATGGATCCTAGATACAGGGTAATATAATAATCAGGGCACTTATTCAAGAAGATTTGTCATAGAACTCTATTATCCACCTGTTTATTTTTAAGATTATTACCAAATACGATGCAATTTTTGATAGCTCTACCTACGCTCGGACCTATTAGTGTAGTATGAAATGAAATCACTTTTTACGTTTCTGTGCCTTGTTTGTCATGGACTCCTGGCTCTTGCTTAAGTAAATTTGATAAGTAAATACTTGTCAACGCAAATGATATTAATGCGGTTTATCTAACAGATAGAGTAATGCCAGGGAAGGGTATAGGTGCATGCCGGCAAACATTTTGTTCCCACGGGAAAACAATTAGCAGCTGTTGCAGCCGCTGGGCGGGACGGTAGGTAGTATTTAGAAAAATTATAATCCACCCAAAATTTTTCTTACTAAACAGTACTTACTTTTTAACGATGGTGTCGCTTCCGTTTCTTCTATAGATGATGGTATTACCCGCGGGTCACAAAATGGCTAGAACCAAAAGTAAAAACTTGACAGTACGTTGAGTGTCCACAAGCGCGACCCGACCGCACTGCGCTGCAACCCAACTCACTTTGAAGCCCCAGCATCCTAGCAGCTATATAAAAACATAGGTCAGTCTCCTATGAACATAATTATGTCCATATGACGCAACGAAACGAGGGGTTTTCCTCAAAAAGCTCACGACGCGTGTTAATAGAAGCGCAACTAAAAACAACAGGTTTTTGGTGTTTGTAAACAGAATTTGTAACAATAAACTTTACGCTATGATCCTAATTATAAAGACTTGTTTCATTTACAAGGTTTATGTATTTTTTATTTAACATTCAAGTGATAATATGATGGGTTATTTTAGATTTCTATCTTTTGCACGTGCGCGAAAGTCCTTAGCGAATTACCAGTGATATAACCACTGAATTTGTTAAAGACTGCCTAGGGTAGGTGTATTTACGGTACTGATGTGTGAAAGTAATTATTTAGTACAACGCGTGATTTAAGCACAATAAGTAACAGATTCTCGCGTAAGAAACTTCAAAAATAGAGCTTGCCTAGCTACCTGTTGTATCACCTACTGTATCACGCTTACTTTTATTCTAATTTGATGTCAAAGTGTGTGTAAAAGGATTTTTCTAGTAGAACATGTGATACAAGCAAAATTACATGACCTACCTACCGTATTTTTCTTACCTCACCTACCTATTGTAGACGTATGTGAAAATTAAAAGATAATGGACTAACTCCATTTCGCATGCAAACTCTGCAGAAAAAGTAGGTACTGCACTTCTACTCGAATTCGTTCATGTCAATTATAGGTAGGGTATTAGTGGTAGGTTACGTTTAAATAGATAATTTGTAGACGATCCGTGCCAGGATTTCGTAAGCGAATCGTTTCAAAAATAGAACTCCAGCCTCACGCTTTCACTCATAGTCCGAGAGTTCTCAGCATTAGGGTGCCTTCACCAGACATATACTGAAACACGCTCCAAAGGACATAATATCGCTAGATCCAACTTCGGATATTTTTAATCGAATCAAATACCTACCTTATCGGAAATTGAACCTGGGACTTCTAACAGAAACCTACCTGCACTAGTACAAGTATCTAAACAACGCCACATAAGTTATTTTTATGTTTATGTATTCGGTTGGTAACGTTTGTCGGATTTTCCTGGTAAATATCAGCATATTTGAAGTTTCGCAAGTCGCTAAGTAGACGTTAACTCGTTAAATCGGTACCTATGGAAGTGCTAAGTGATTTATGCAGTTTTTGCCCAACGGTCTTAGATATTTTCCTAAGGATTTTCCAAGATTTTTCCCCTTAGATAAGACCTAGCCTAAAGGTGCCTACTCTTTTTTTTATAATTTCATCCGCATTGATAGCTGGTAAATATCGAATATTAGGTAGGAGCGACGCACAATCAAACGCTAGGCAATACGAGACTAAATCATTTATTATAAACACAAACTACCCACTAACGTAGATATACACCATTCTTCCCCCTCTGATTCCTTAGCCATAAAGTAGTAAATACATAGTTTTTTCAAATAACCACAAGGTACCTTGCAGTTACAAGTGTTTAATTCTAACCACTCTCTTCCTCCTCTAAGTTTACATGTAAAGTTTTTTAAATTTAAATAAACTAACAACAATGATATTAGTTACGAACAAAAATAAAAAAAAAAAAAAAACCTTAACTATTTGACTTATATATAGGTACTTACTTATACACATGCATTACTAATCACCTATAGGTTCACAGTCGATTTTACCTATCGTAGGGCTAAAAAAAAAACAAAATTTTGTCTAAATAATAAAATAAACCTAGACAGTAATATATTAATAAAAAGATGGTGAAACCAATGTATTTAGTCGAACTCAAAACCGTACCGAGTTACCGGTTTTCTTTGTCTCTTAACAGCTGGAGAGGCGTCTCTGTTTACAACTGGGGCATTCGCATCGAGATTAGATGTCGGCGAGGTACTAGTACCAGCAGTAAGCACAACCTCCCTGGCAGGTGAGGGTGTTCCAGCAATGGAACACTCCGGTGCAGTGACCACTGGCTCTGGACTACAGTTTCCAGTTTGAGGTGGTTGGGTCGTTAATGCCGACGAAGGCAACAAATCTAAAATGTCATTATTGTGAGTGTCATCTGTACGCAACTGATCAACGTGTTTTTTGAAATATTTATTGTCTTTTTCAATAAAATATGTTAACGGACCAATCTGATCTCTAACTACACCACGCTCCCAAGTAAAAGAATTATTTTTGAAACTCTTAAAGAAAACTCTGTCACCAACGCTATAAAATCTGTCACAACCCGCTTTGTATTCCATTTGTGCCATTTGTTTACGTTTCACTATCTCACTCGTACTTGGTCGCAGCAAATCTAAAGGCGTACGCACATTTCTTCCTAATAATAAATCTACAGGTGTTTTACCCGTTATACTGTGTGGCGTCGAACGGTAAATAAATAAAAAGTCATTTAATGCCTTTTCTAGATCAATATTGTCATGCATAGCTTTTTTAAGACAAGTTTTAATAACTTTCACGGCATTCTCAGCGGCACCGTTACTACTTGGCTTATATGGTGAAACTGTGACGTGTTTCACGCCTAAACCGTTTAAAAATTCCCTGAATTCCCTACCATTAAATGGTGGACCATTATCCGACACCAACTCATTTGGCAATCCAAACTGACCAAACAGTTTATGCAACCTACTGCATGTGGATTTTGTCGATGTGTTCGGTACACGAAACGCCTCAATCCATTTCGAGTGGGCGTCGATTACGACAAAATAATAAATGTTGCCAGCCAATGTAAAAAAATCAGCATGCAAGCGATACCAAGGTTCCTGTGGCCACTGCCATGGATGCAGGGAGGCAGCAGGCGCCGAGGGACGCTCGCGCGCGCAAGTCTCACACGCTTTACAAATGCGCTCGATGTCCGAATCGATGCCCGGCCAATATACGTAATTTCGCGCTAAGTTCTTACATTTGACAATTCCCTGATGAGTCTCATGAATTTTATCTAAAATACACTCTCTTAAACTGTTTGGAATAATGACACGATGACCATACAAAACGCAGTCCTGTTCCACACTAAGATACTGCTTAATTTTAAAATATTGTTGTAGGTTATCATCACTGCAATATTGCCAGTTAGTCTTAATTCCTTTAATTACCTCTTGCAACGTTTTATCTTTTAATGTTTCTTTCGCGATTTGTTTGTAATTAATCGGTGTGGTATTTTCAACAAAGCTAATGTATGAATCTACCCTACTCCGTTCTGGACGCTCCGCAATCGGCATTCGCGATAAGCTGTCGGCTACACAGTTTTGTTTAGAGCCAATGCACCTAATTACGTAATTATACGCTCCGAGGATTACAGCCCATCTTTGTAATCGGCTTGCTGCCATCAATGGTATCCCCTTGTGCTCGCTAAAAATCGCCGCTAATGGCTTGCAATCTGTCACCAGTGTGAACTCGCGCCCAAAGAGATAATCGTGAAATTTGGTAACGCCAAAAATTACTGCAAGACCTTCGCGGCAGATCTGTGCATAGTTTTTCTCGGCTATAGATAAAGTACGTGAAGCATGCAGCACGGGCCGGTCGCGGCCGTCGGCGCAGCGCTGCGACAGCACGGCTGCTACTGCATACGGCGACGCGTCGCACGACAGGGTCGTCGGTAGGGCCGCGTTAAAATGCACTAAAACTGGCGCGTTAACTAATGCGTTCTTGGCCTTGATAAACGCATCATCGCACTCGCTGTTCCACAAAAATGATTTTTCCTTTTTTAATAATTCATATAAAGGTCCTAATATCACGCTTAAATTATTTAAAAATTTTCCGTAATAGTTTATCAACCCCAAAAATGCACGCAATTGCTTGGAATTGATTGGAACCGGCGTTGTTATGATCGCATCAACTTTCTCGATTTCGGTGTGCAAACCTTCTGCATCAATCATGTAGCCTAAGTACGATATCGACTTTTGAAAGAAGTTACATTTCTCCACGGCGACCCTGAGTCCACTATCTGCCAAGATTTTAAAAACAGTTAATAGTCTCCTCCAATGATCCAAACTATCTACACCGCTAACTGTCAAATCGTCCAAGTAACAAGTTACGAATCTCATTCTAAATAACTTATCCATCATACGTTGAAACTTATTCGGTGCGCATTTAATGCCGAACGGTAGTCTATTGTAACAAAACATACCTTGCATTGTTACTATAGTGCACAATTTCCTCGAAGGGTCATCCAATAAAAACTGTAAATACGCACTGCTGAGATCTATTTTACTAAATAATTTCCCCCCCTGAAGCGAAGCAAAGATATCTTCGATCTTCGGTATTGGATACTTGTCATCTAACAGGGCCGGATTCAGAGTAGTCTTAAAATCGCCACATAAACGTACCTGCCCATTTTTTTTTTAGCACAGGAACTACCGGAGTTCCCCATTCGCTCCAGTCTACTGGTGTGATAATGTCCTCACGCTGCAACCGCTGCAGCTCGGCCTCGACGGCGGGGCGCAGCGCGTGCGGCACGGGTCGCGCGCGCCGCCACACCGGCACCGCATCCTCACGCACCTCTAACGTGATACTCGCTTTATTGAATGTACCTATTCCTTTTTCAAACACATTAGGGAACCGCTTGACTAACTCTTTGTTTATATTCTGCTTTGGCGGTACGTCACCAGGGCTGGTATGTATCGCATTAATTTGCGGATACTCATAACCAAACGCTCTCATCCAATTTCGACCGAATAATGACGAACAGCATTTATTATTACCGACAACCACTGGTAACTTAGTAACGATTTTACCGTTAATATCAACTGTACAAAAAAACTTACCCTTTGGTTTCACCATTTCACCTGAATACATTTTTAACATTGATTTGTATGGCAACAATTTACAATCATTAAAGTATTTATTATACAATGACAAGGGAATTACCGTAACCGCGGAACCTGTGTCACCTTCCATTGAAATAGGTACGTTATTAATTTTTAATTCAATGATCCAACGCTCATCGTCACTCGACTCACTATCGCTCAGCTGATACACCTCGACCGCGCGGTCGTACGAGCCGCTCGACTCCCCGTCGGAGTCATCTGCATTTTCACTGATATGATGCACACGCTTTTGTTTACGCAAGCCGCATACCTTAGCTATATGACCTTTGACCCCACACACGTAACAAGCGCTGTCACGAAAGGAACAAAACCTGGGGTCATGTCGCCGATCACAGCGCGAGCATCGCTGCTGCTGCTGCTGCTGGTGGCGAAACCCATCGTCGCCGTCACGACGACGACGCGTGGCCGCGCCCTGCGCTGGCGCGGGCGCACGCTGTTGGCGCAAGTAGGCGGCGGGGGCGCCGCGCGCGCCGCGCACCACATACACCGGCTCCGCGTCGCTGCGGAGCGTGCCAGCGGCGGCTGCTCTCGCCTCCCCTGGCAATGAGTCTCGCACGGATGCCTCCAATGACAGCGCCAGCTCCGTGGTACGACTGTACGTTAAATCTGCGTCCTTCTCAACTAGAATCCGCTGACGAATGCGGTCACACGCCAACCCATAAACAAATTGGTCGCGTAAATTTTCTTTGAGCGCATCGTTATCTTTAAACTTGCACGGCTTACTGAGTTTCTTGAGTTCCACTAGGTATTCACTGATCGATTGACCCGCCGTTTGTTTACATGATCGAAATATCATTCTCTCGGCAATAATGGAGCGTTTCGGCGATAAATGATCTTCCACAAGCGTGACGATTTTTTCAAAACCGGTTACCTCCGGTTTCTCGGGATAACAAAGGTCAACAATCAGATCCAACGGCTCAGTACCGACGATGGCCACTAAATATCTAGTAAACGCTTCTTCTTTGATTTCATTGATGGTGAACCACGCCCGCAAACGACTGACGTAAGTCGACCATCGATCCACATGTAATTTAAACTCTTTTAAACTGCTTAGGTCCGGTGCACTTTTTTTGTCCGTCATAATTAAGACTTTATTCACGCTAATACACAAAATTTAAACACAAGATCGTCGCCAAAATGGTAAATATCGAATATTAGGTAGGAGCGACGCACAATCAAACGCTAGGCAATACGAGACTAAATCATTTATTATAAACACAAACTACCCACTAACGTAGATATACACCAATAGCTAAAAGTTTTCCAATGTGTAGATAATACTTTCCGCGGGAAAATAAGGATACAAGGTTAAAAGGGTGATTTGTGTATGTAAGTAGGTAAGATACATAGGTAAGTACCTACCTATGCAATTTTTCAACTTAAAGTGTGACTCAAAAACTGTTTTTCTTTTTACTTAAACAGAGACAAACAACATTGGAACTTTTAAAAGTCCAGCCGATAGGTTACCTATATAATACAATAGATAGGCAGGTAGATACAAGCTCCATTTCTGAATAGTCGTAATTCGATTCCGAGCACGGAAGTCCGCACGGAACCGTACCTACCTATTTCAACTACTAGGTACTTAGTTTTTAATGTCAAGGGTATTAAGCGTAGTAATGTAAGCGGTAGGGGTAGGATTTATATGTAGGTAATTGATTTAGTGAGAAATCTATGTTTTTTTTATTATATACGTATTACAACCTGTAGTAGGTATAAATACGTAATTAACCTCACATATTTCCGCATGCGAAAATTCAAAAATAGAGCCGATGCTCTTTCGTGGACACAAAAAATTGATGATAATGATGAAAATGAGAGGCTGGAATATTAATTTAGAAATATACGCCCTATTTAAAATTTTGCCCGAATAGGAATTCATTTATTCTCTACCGACAAGAACCTGGCTCTTAAATAAAGAAGAAGGATTTCATTGCAAACTTTACAATTATTATAAATGAATGACCAATATCCTCGCCCATGGTCCGGGGTCAATCAGGGTCATACAAGGGTCATTGATCTTTGTTATTAGTTGAAAAAAAAACAGAGAAATGCTCCGCTAGTACGATTATTTTATTCTGTGCCTCCGTGGAAGAAGTTTCGTCGCCCAAGTAAGAAAGATCACATCTGGTTCTCAGCCAAAACTACTTCCTTCCAAACCTAAATTTATTAAAAAGAAAAATAATAATAATACCATACTCGGCAAGAATGCGTTTTTGACCGAAATTTTTATTTCTTTGGCGCATGACTGATTGATTGTTGTTTGGATACTTAGAATTCTAAAAAGTTTATATTGCTAGTTGTGGTTTGGAGATATTAGGCTGCCCCCACATTGGGCGTTGGCCGAGCGTACGCGTTTCCTGAGCGCACATTCCCCCCCGCGCCCGCTAGCATCTCAGTTGCGGCCGAACGCCCGTGGAACGCGACGTAAGCGCGGCGTCTGCGCGGCGTTCACGCAGCGCCCGCGCGGCGCTGGACAACGCTGAGCCTGCGCCCCGCAGACGGTGCGCTGACGCGACGTTCGCGCCGCGCCGACGCCGGCAGTACGCTCAGGAAACGCGTACGCTCGGCCAACGCCCAATGTGGGGGCAGCCTTAATTTTAATTATTTTCAGCGGTTTTCACATTTTATTTATTTAGTTGCGAACTAGAAGTATTTTTAAATTTCGCAGGAATTACATTTTTATTTTGGTCACAATGTAGACAGCTGACCTGACACTGACACTGACAGGAAGGAACGAGACCGCGTTTTGTTTGGTTGGAATTCACACGTGTTTTTGTAGAACTTGTTAAAAATGGCTGTACTGCAAAGAATAAAGTAAATTTTGCATTGATTTACATTTACAGTTCTTACCACTGTGATTCGCAGCACAAATAACCTTGGTTTGCTTTCAGGAAGCCGACGACTCGACGGGGTAAGAAGGTGCTTCAGTCCAAAGAGCCGAAGCCGATTGAAGGGCCGAAACAATGCATGTTTATGCAGGGACGGAACCCTTCAGAACGCACCAGAGCACTGCTCAAAGATATCTACAACCTGAAGAAACCAGACGCAGCTTATTTGACCCGCAAGAACGATATCGTGCCATTTGAAGATGCGTCGCTCATTGAAAAGTATGTGAATATTCTCTTCGTTTCATGCACTTCTACAGTCAACTGGATTTGCTTACATGTTAAATCAACAGTCACAATAGGCCTCTTTTGGGGCAGTATTTAATCATTACTTTTAGCAGGCTAGTATGGTATGGCTACATGTTTTAATCAGGTTGCTAGGTACTGTCTATTCCCTGGAATAGTCCATTAGATCTAGACATGTGGTAGCATGTCAGCCAAGTTCCAGCAAAGAACTGGCAGGCGGCACTGTGTGTTATATATATTTTACTTTGTACAAGGCGCTGTGAACTCTATAGCTTATGACAGTTGTGTAAAATTACAGGTTATGTGACAAAAAGGAAGCCGCATTATTCGGTGTGGGATCCCACAGCAAGAAGCGTCCACACAATGTTATACTTGGTCGCACATTCAACTACAACATCTTAGACATGATAGAATTGGGGGCGGATAACTACAAAGCTATGAGTGAATTCCAAAATGCAAAAGTTCTGGCCGGTCTGAAGCCCTGTCTACTGTTCAATGGACCAGCGTGGGAATTGAATCAGGAATTAAAGAGATTGAAGTCACTGTTCACAGACTTCTTTCACAGAGAAAAGGTTTGTAGAAAACATATATAATTAATTAAAATAAACAATATTTTTTTGTCATAGATTTTCTTTGATAAGAAAGCAAGAGTAGCTAGCAACTCAGCACAGTAAGAAATGTGCAGTGCCACTAAATATGTAAGAAACTTGCCAAATTCTAGGGTGAATGTGAAAAAGTGAGTCGTGTAAAATCTGGAAACAACCTGAGAAACAGAGAAGACATAATTTCTTAATTTTTTTTTTATATAATCATTGTTAATTTAAAAACTGGCTTTGGGTTCTTCGGTTTAAGAAGCCTTTTATAAATTCAGATTTTGTTTTTTGTTGCCAAGCAGTAGACTGTTAACAGCAACGTTAAAGTGATGTAATATAGTTAGTTTAAAAAATGTCTTTTCACCCTAAATAAAGCAATACATAATTTGACTCATTACAGGTGGAGACAATAAGACTTCAGGGTTTAGAGCATGTGCTGAGTTTTACTGCAACTGATGACGGCAAGATCTACTTCCGCTCGTACAGGATCATACTAAAGAAAAGTGGCCAGCGCACTCCCAGGATTGAGCTTGAAGAAATAGGTTGGTTAATCGTATTCTGCTCTTATAGTTCAGAAAATGAGGTTCTGCTCATGTATGGTTTTACTTATACCGGTATATGAGATGGCCTACCACAAAGTTTGCAAGAGTGATCAGCCCCCCATACAAAATTCCCAATCAGCTTACAGATATTCTATTAAAACTAAAAAAGAATCATTTCCCAATGTAGGCTCCATGCTTACAGTTTTTCAGTTTCCTGGTAAACCAGTAAGGCCATTTTTTGGAAGCTGATGCAATAGTGCTTTTCCCAAAAGTGATCTTAAATTATTAAAAAATAACCTTCTATGGCATGGTCATTTGAGCTCAGCCTTGCAGAAAAAAATTGAATTAATTTTCCTAATTTGATAATTTTTATTATTCTGTCTTTGTCTATTTAGTTAGTTACAATTTAACCTTGTGTTTAGTCCATACATATCTATAAAAATTTATTTGATTTAGATTTTAAAGAGACTTCAGTAGAAGAATTAATCAATGATATGCTATTCTTTACAGGGCCATCAATAGACTTCAAACTGAGGAGAACTAAACTAGCCTCAGATGATCTCTACAAAGAGGCATGTAGGGTGCCACGGGAATTACGGCCGCACGCCAAAAAGAACATTTCCACCGACGCTTTCGGCACCAAAAAGGGTCTCATTCACATGGGCAAACAAGAGATACACAAACTGCAGACCAGGAAGATGAAGGGTCTCAAGAAAACGCCAGAGGAAAAGAAGAAAATGCTGCTCAAGAAAAAACAAGAGAAAAAAGCCGCCAAGATCGCGAAAGCTATAGATGGCTAATAAACTTATTGATGTAAGCTATTTTATGTGTTTTCATTTGTACTTAGGTTCGTATTTATAAATCGCATTTAACTCGAAAGATCGATCTCAATAGCGATTTTGACAAATGTCAGTCAATCAATACTAACAGCATCTCAAAGTAGTATTCAAGATCGCTCTCAAAGAGTTGAGTGCGGTTTTTAAATACGGGCCTTAGTTTGGTGAGCTCATTAGTCTAGTTATTTATCCCAAAATAATACTAGAAGTACAATTTTATTAGTAGCCTACTTTTAGTAGTTAGTAGAACATTCTTTATTTATACATTTTACAAGTATGTTAAAGAAAAAAGGTGACTAGTAGAAGTTTTAATAGTAAGGCGGTAGTAGTTTGATTTATATATTGCTTTGTAGGCAAGGTGTAAAAAAATATATATGGCATCTCATACTCCAAGGATATCACTATAAATCAAGGCAAGGCAGACAGAAAGCTTAGTTATAGAGTCCCATTTTTACGCTTTTTGGGTACTTACGTTACCCCTAAAAGTAAGTTGGGTTTATGTACAAAAACCTTGATTTTCATGCCATTTTTATACACTATGTTTTGGAATTATTCATGCGTGACTCCGGCTCGCACTTGACCACTTTTAAAAAAACTATTTTATCTATTTAAATTTTACTTCCTACTGCATATAAAATCGTAATAGCTGTGCTCTGGCCTTTAAAAGAGGATCTGTAGTTGGTTTGTTTTACATATTTTTTGAGCCACCTAAATCAAATAAGGGCTAGGAAGAGAGATAAGCATTTATTATTATTAATAAATTGCTGTAATATGCTGCTTATAGTAATGACTAAATATCGCAATTTTATTTGCTATTTTTCGACATGGATAATAAATCAACGTATGAAATGAATCAATTTCCTCTCAACCTCCCATTTTAACATTTCCAAATTCGCGTCAACACGATCTATTTTTATACCAAACATGTATCTAGGAGCAAAACTGGAATACAGACCGACAGACAAGAGTTCATTTCATTTATTGGTCCAATTACTAAAGGTTTTGTAGTTTCCCCACTACCCTAAAAATAATTGTTACAAGATCTATAATTTTCCTTTACAAGTAAGAGGCTACTTTTTCTACGGTATGAGTATGAAGTCTATTTCCACTTGTAAACCGGATACACGAGGATAAAACTGCTGGCTAACCGATAACCGATCAGGGGAGGTCGCAAGGTGGGTCTCCAGTATTACTTAGGTATTATAAGTAGATATGCCAATACCTGACCTATTTTATTTGATACTCGTGGCCCGCCCAGCGACTGCGCCCGCTGTAACTCATTTTCCCGTAGGAATATGATGTTTTCATAGCAAGTATTTTAAGAGGAAGTCTTAAGCCACCCTATCTATTTAAACAAATGCATCAAAATCCGTTGTATAGATTTAAAGATTTAAGTATACATACATACAGACGCGAAAATCGATGTTGTTTTATACTATGTATTGATAAATCCCTTTTCCTTATAGGTAGGTGGTACCAATCAACTTGTGATGTGAT
This sequence comes from Keiferia lycopersicella, assembly GCA_029255805.1. Classification (NCBI taxonomy): domain Eukaryota; kingdom Metazoa; phylum Arthropoda; class Insecta; order Lepidoptera; family Gelechiidae; genus Keiferia; species Keiferia lycopersicella. The sequence goes on along the minus strand of JARACZ010000009.1, from coordinate 6,905,920 downwards.
GACACATCTTCCCACCTAAATTCCAAAGTTGTGGATTGTCATGTTCTTCCCCTAACAGTAATTATGCGGTCTCTACATGCGGTTTGCTCTTGTTATACGAAAAATTGTGACCAGCTTGTCTGACATGCCCGCCTCGGCATATTTTTCCTCTTCTACGTCGAATAGGACTATCTACAATCTGTTGCTACTTACGAGGAAAAGCTTACGATCCTTGCAACGAGTACCTAATTTAATTACCTAACCGGGCTGTATAAATATTAGCTGCAAATATTTTAATGTGTGAACCAGTCCATGAAATTGAACAACATTCCCTAAAGAACATATATAAAAGAACATATCCACGTTAGAAATTAACATTTCGTGATTTTGCGAAGACTAAACCGACTTCACATCGAAACACATCGCATAACCTACATAACGTATATCATACAGGTCAACTTATTTAAGTATTGATAACTTTTTCTTATGATTTATTAATTGAGCTTACTTGAACATTGTTAGCACTTGATGAAACTCACACTGCGATATTACGATAAATAACGAGTACAAAAGGTTTAATTAACTACATTTTTCTCCTGTCCATTCCAAATTAAATAGCTGTAGCGCTAGTTACATACATTCAAATTACCTACAAACTAGTTAAATGTACAAGTATGTAGGTACCTAGCGAATGTGAGACTGAGCTTGCTACTTACGTGTAACTTGATTGATCGGCCTATTAATTGTAGGTACAACCTTATCTACTGTAACATGTTATTATGTCAACCTGTTCTTTCGATTGTCAACAATCTTCCGCAATTCTCAGTTATGGTGGCCTTTATGACGTATCATGGTGGGACAGGTACAGTCACGTATCATGGTGGTTCTGGTACCTACAGTCATGACTCATTGTACAGTCGTCAATGCAAAAAACTATTAAGGTTTTTTTGCGGTTGTCATTGTGACTATAATGTTTTACCATATCAGCCACAACAGTCTACTTCTGGACATGAGCCTCACCTTATCTGGGAGGAATTGACATACTCATCAGCTCATCACGCTTGTCAGGCAGTTTGGTGACCACAATGCAAGATATTGCATTTGCAGGGCTTAGTACGCTCTTGCCTATTACCTGAATGATTATCCCTTAGTCGCTCTTGCCTATTACCTGAATGATTATCCCTTAGTCGCTCTTGCCTATTACCTGAATGATTATCCCTTAGTCGCTCTTTAATACACCGCTTTCAAGCCGGTAACTATTCAAATTTATTGAATATCAAATAAAAAATAAAAAACTTAATTGAAATAGTTTTCAAAACCATTTCATTTACACCCTACAATATAAGGTGTAAAAATATTAGCTGCAAATATTTTGAGGGATGCATCAGCCCATGAAACTGAACAACTTTCCCCAAGAAACATAGGTCGAAATACGCAGTTATATTTGCAGTTAATTTTTTTCAACCCTCTATAACGCGTAGTCGGTAGTTCTTTACAGTCGACCATATCCGGACAACTTTGTACCATTTTCCTGACTACGGCGCGCGCGTTATGACTCCCTACTACAATTCTGTTCTGTTCTGTTCTGAGCTAAGGAAATAAGCTTTGCACATTTCGTACACGTGGTTTAAAGGAACGCGATCCTATTCCGAACACGCTGTATAAACAGCTTTTTTTTTAAATTTACAATCAGAACGTTTATGAGACGGGTGTAAATACTAACTACGTATTATTTTGACCAAAACGACAATTGACTAAGTCAGTATTATGTTGTTAACTGTACTGTTTATGGGAACTCTGACTCTACAACCTCTAGACTTGTTGTCTCATGTTGACTACAATGCAAAATTTATATCGAAGCAAGCAATAATTATTACTGTCATAGAAATAAAAATGTAATAAAAAATATCATTTTATTGTAAGTGAAGTTTTTCGTCTTCAATTTATCAATTTACTTACGTTCCGCCCAGCGGTTGCGCTCGCTGGCAAACGTTTATGCGTTTAGTAAACATGTAAAAGTTCCACTTGAATCTTGAAACTCTATCTATTCAAAGGAAAAAAAGACAAAAGAGTTTTATTTACAAGTATGTTCACAAACAATACTTTTAGAATGTCACGTTCAAGATTAACAAATTTAAAGTCCTGGTAAAAAACGCGGCACGGGTGGGATAAAAAATAACAATAAAGGCACTCTGCCTCGCGGCTGGCCAGGCTAACCACACAGCATGTAACGTTAAAAGTGAGGACCAATTATCAGTGCTCATGATACCTAGTTAAAACGTAGCAAGCAATTTCATATTATACTACATATAGTATATTGATGACGGTGCCTAAACTCATACCTAAGTATATACCTATATAACTTATTATGCTTGCGATAACTAATAGCCAATAATAGTCATGTCAACATTAATATCATATCACACATAGTCACTGCTAACTATTTATTGAGTGGTAAGTTAATTAGATAGATAGATACCTACCTATCTATACTGAAAAATTCTTATTAGAATTTAAACACCTGATTTCTGTTTTCACAACAACCAATCTACGCACTTATAAGTGATTATCTAAAAACCTCCACAAGGATTTTTTATGTTAGATTCACTGGGTAGGTATATTGGGAATAGTATCACGAAGACAATAATGACCAGACCCTAGACCACCCCAAAGTATCCCATAATAAAACTGTTGTTTCCTTTTTAAAGAAATATCTACTGTTAAATGTTAAAAATCCAATAAGTTATACAGGGTGTAAGGGACGGTGTAACTAAAACTTTGCAGGCGGGATCAGACCATGAGACTGAACAACTTTTACTATGGGGGCTATGTTGGTACACGTGATTTTTTTTTCGACCTTCCATGCAAATTTCCCGATCAGCTAACTGACTTTAAATGGGGAATAAAAAAAAGTTTTTTAGCTTACCAACATAGCTCTCCTAGAAATGTTGTTCAGTTTCAAGGTCTGATCACCCCAAAAAAGTTTTCTTTACACGGTCCCTTACATACACCACGTATTTTAAATTAATTTATTTTCTGGTTTAGTGGAGAACCGAAGTCGGGAGCTTTACGTAGCAGACAAACATAAATACTACGGCTGCGCTATACCACCGACGCGACCGATAATTTTCATTCCAATTGTAGTAGGTACATACTTAGTTGCTCTATGAACTGAGCTTTTTTTAAAATCTTTTAAGTAGTATTCATTTGAATTTGGTAATTAAAAACTCGGGCCTGAGGTCATTGGGTCTTTTGAAGGCCCCATGTCCCACATGACAGGAGGTAGTTCTCTTTGAGTCACATGTATCTTTCCGGCTCTATCAGCTACATAGAACTTTGGTATTTGCTCTAATTATCATTCCAGACCTGTTGACGACTGACAAACGCCTACATGTTTGTTTGATATTAATAAACTGCTTCTATTACCTACTGATAATAATAACTGTATGTAAGTGTAAATAACTTAATCCGATTGAATTGCGCAACACATTTCTTGAAAAAAATAGTCTTACAAAAACAGGTTGTCCCTACCAGTCTCTTCTACTAAAGTTCGCTTTTGAAAAATGGTTTTCTTCCCAAATAACGATTACATATCTCTTTTCCAAAGATAAATTAGTTCACAAAATCATACCTACTAAGGCTACTACTTACTTTCAACTAAGGGATAATCATCAAAGAATAGGTAGCAGTGTTCCTTGTGAATTGACAACCTTACACTGCGCTCGCCAATCCGTCTGCCAAGCGTGGTGAGTATGGCAATAAGTACCCCCCAATAGGAGAAGGCCCACGTCCAGTCGTGGACTTTTGTGGCTCTTAACATTAAAGTTTACTTTGCGGTTGAAAAATTCTGACACTAGGGGTCATCGGGTCGTTGGACGTCCCATACGAAAAAGAAAGAAAGAAGATTAACTTTAAACCACACAAAACTGCCTTCTTTCTAATAGCTAAGCAAATGCTCGAAGGTAAGTACGCATCCAGGAAGACTTGGCTTATCATCATCATCGTAGGTAATGGATGTACTAGTTAGCAAAATATTTTCTCGGCATGTATTTTACATACAAACCTTCCTTGTAGGCAGAGAAACGCGAAAAGTGAATAATTTAAATATTGACAGGCGTACCTATTATGAACGTAGGTAGTTGTTTTAGGTACTAAGTAAATTGCTGAGTTCGGCCATTTCTGTCTTTGATCTCAGTTTCTTAGATTTCAAACAAAAGTAAGAGGAAAAATTTGTGAATGATTAAGCAAACTGGTTGTGTTTGCCCGCTTAGTAAAATATTCCGTCCGGTCATGCACTTCTAGCGTAATAGTAATAATAATTGTTACGTCATTAAAACGGTACTTTGCCACTTAATTACCTGCAAAGGACAGCATCAGAAACCGATTTATTAAACACGCAAATGATGAAACCAGTGAATAGAATAATAAAGATTATCTGCACGAATGTGTTTCACAACACTTGAACGGAGATTTGCGTGGTTTCAGTATAATTTTCATTGGAAATTCCTTGTTTTAGTCAATGAAGCAAATGAAATCGAACCTTGGAGTGAACAATACCGAAGGCGTGAGAACCGCGGGATGCTGCGGCCGGTCGGTGCTGCCCGCTGCCCGCAGGCCGGCGGCCGCGACCGCATCACCGCGCTCAGTCGCCGCGCGGCTCTCAACTAACCTCCTCGTGTGATACGTACTATAAAACTCGGAACCAACTCCCGAAACCTCCAGAGCCATGCGCCGCTTCCAACCCGACACCACCTCCCGCGCGAACGAGTGCTACCGACCGCGTGTGCTAGTGTTGTTCAGTTCAAATGAGGTGCTGGTAGTGTTGGACTAAAGTGCAGCAAGATGAAGGGCCGCGACGAAGAGCAGCAGCAGCCGGAGCTGCAAGAACTGCTGCACAAACCCAACAACCTGCCGCTACTTGCAAACCGCGGGAAACGCGCCACAGGTTAGTCAACATCACAGGTCAACATATCACTTTCTTAAAACTATTTATTATAAGTACACCTAAAGAACAACACATAGAATCTAACAGACATTGCTTCAAAAAGAAGATGTAGCCTTAACAGCCCAATAAGAAGTAAAACAGTACTGTATGATATACGATACTACTACGATACTTATTCAGTTTTAGCGTTTCAATGTCATATATGGCATTTATGAAAATAAAGTGACGTTTCAATACCATCCGTTCCGGTGAACGGACGTCTTCGTAAACCACGTAAACAATAGCTTACCGGTCAAAACTATTGACGAGCGGCGCGACGAAGCGGTGTAGTAAGCTTTTGCAGAAACATATGTTTATTCTCATTGTTTAAACAATTCTGGTTCATCCAGAATCAGAATTACATTGATTTATGTAGGTAATTTGTCATCATTTGCGAAATATTTTGGTCTGTCAAGAGACGCAAACTTAAAGTAGTTCATACGTATTTGAGTCTCGTTGCTATTGTGTTGTTTATGAAAACCGTGAACAGCCTTCGTCATTGATATAATTTTTCACTCATAATTTCTTAGTTAATAGAATTTTGTTTAAACGACGTTCGAAACTATAATCTGTACATAAACCAAGTACTTACATGCTGTAATGACTAGCCTAGACGAAAACCCGACCTAGCCTACTAGTGGAATACCATAAAACTAAAACAATCGTGTCACTCGCGAAAAGTATCAATATTTGTGGAATGTTAAGAATCCACATGTTTAGCAGGTGTCGTGCGTTGTACGTCTAACATTGAGGAACCAGTTTCGCGCATTATTTATTGCACAAAGACATTTTTCATAATCATAAATTCGTAAACTTGTCGCCCGCAAAAAATATCCATATTAGTCTGGTTTAGGTAAAGGAAAAAATATTCGGCTCGTGGAAACGTATAAATCTCCCAAAATTTAAATCTTCCGCAATTTATGAATGTCCTGGCGTTTAGAATCGATTGTACAGGTACCTTCTTATATTTTGTTTTATTTACCTGCTACACCACGCTCAGCGTCAAAAACAGTGGCATGGCATTGCAAGCAATAGGTCCTAAGGCATAAGGTCCTTCTGATATAATAAGTGGCCCAACTTTGTTTCGTGGTACCATAATATACAGTTACACAGTTAGAAACACTAGTTAGTTAGTTACCTATCAATCAATAACAGATAAGATAATTGCTCTTGATGGTAAACGTAACCTATTACATCTGCTATCCCATTTCTTCTTTTCGTGTAGGACACCGAGTCGTCGGATGACCCGATGAACTTTATCCAACTTACTGCCCTACCTACTTGACCAGAACAGGGACTGCAGAATGTGTTGCACAGTACAACACCTGAATTGGATTGTTTTATTTGCTAATAATTTTACTGGCTCCCACGCCCTACATATGTATAGCTAAGGAAACAGAAGTGTAATACTTCTAATTGGCGTGATGGTGGTTTGGTGGTGTTAGTTTCGCAGTATGTAGTATGTACTTCCAGTCGGTGATCGTAAATCATGACAAATTCAGTTTTTAAAGTTTCGATTTTTTTGCGATCATTACCAACAAGTCAGGTAAAAATGATGATGCACGTTCAGTATATGTTACTGCACCTACGTACGAAAAGTAATAATTATTGCTGAAAAACGGAACAGTCTTAAAGAAATTGCAACCTTAAATGTTGGATTGCTCATGAGTGACGTGAAGAGACTGTATGTAAGTAGGTAAGTAGGTACATAACAAAAAAAAAATTCGGAAATACTTAATTTTTCATCTTCAATATCCTAACTCAGCTTATTCTCCTAATTAATATGAAAGGTAAAAATAATTTATCGTTTGGGATTTAAACACAGGTTGTAGCTCTTAAACGAATGATGAACCAAACTGTTGATGTTTTCCTCGGTATACCTGCAGAATGTATCTATTCGAAGCCCGATTGTAATTTAATTTATATAAGGTTTAAAAATATTAGCTGCAAATATTTTAAGGGGTGAATCAGCCCATGATACTGAACAACTTTTCCCAAGGAACATACTTAGGTCGAAATATGAAAAAGGTTTTTGGACCTCCGATACAAAATGGGTCCGGAATCGAAGTTCGAATTGCAAACATTCGAAATGCTACATTGCGAAGGTATTTTATTTCGAAAAATTCTCAAGCGATTATAAGTTGCATCGATGTTGTTTTGCTGCGAAACATTATGCATCGACGGTACGTTCCTCCGAATTTACTTTTTTGCGAACTGAGAATATTCGAACGTTCTTATAATCGATGAAAATGACCAGATGCCTAATAAATTGTAAATAGTAAAGTGTTTTTGTTTGTCATTCCTTCACGACGCGATGGAGTGATTTTATTACAAATAATGTGTAGAGTTGAAGGTTGGAAAGGGAAGAACAACATTTTTTACTGCCGGAATATATCTCATGTTCTACTTTTTTGAATTATTTTTCTAATATAAGGTAGTGAAAAATGGATAAATTGCTAAGTAATTTTATTGAAATAAAAATGAATTCATTGAATGAAAATCATAAAAAATATATGCTGTGCTTTTTAGATTACACATTAAGTATAATTTATTAAATAAACACTATCACGTATCAAAAACGCTTCAATTGCAACGTAAACTATTTTTTTTAAAGGAAATAAGAATAATCTCACTTTTAGTTAAACATCTGACCTTCGCGTAAAAACTGATCTTAACAAACAACAAAAGCAAAAATCGCATAAATGATGCGGGTAATTTGAAATCTGTTTTTTTCTTATTGTAGTTGTCTGGTTGTTGCTGACTTGAGAGTATTGGTGTATTACAATTTTTAGGCGACAGGCTAACAACCTGTCACTATAGTGATACACATGTTTTCTGAAACAACCTTGGAAAACAATCCTCAAAAATGCCAGATGTGGCGATAGCGACCTTATTCTTATGGCCGTTACCGCTCTGCCTACCTCGCAAGGGATAAAGGCGTGATATATGTATGTACGTCATTTCGGAAAGACAAGATTCTAAATATATATCTGCCTTGTCTTTAGTTTATGTTTTTCATTATTATTGAAAGATCTGCTAAACACATATTCACTTCATACAATAATAAGAAAAATACTAGTAAAAACAAAACTGCCATGAGAATTTTAAACTTAATAATGATATTTTTCTAATTTTGGCGAGTATAACTCAACTTGCATTTCATAGTACAGTTTGTTCAATTAAAAGGATATTCGGCTAGTTTCAGTTCGTTAAAAAACAAATTCGAAGGAACGTACTGTCGACGCATAACGGCTTCGTAGTTAAAATAAATCGACAAAACTTACGTTGGGCTGGACAATGATCGAAAATAAATGTTTCGCACTAAATCCTTTCGAAAGTGTGTAATTCGAACTTCGATTCCGGACCCATACAAAATATAGCAGCCAAACGAGTCAACTGTAAGAGAGGTTCTAAATTTTTTTCGTGTTTCGACTTATGTTACTTGGGAAAAATTGTTCTGTTTCATGGGCTGATTCACCCCTTAAGATATTTGCAGCTAATATTTTAACACCCTGTGTTCATTTACAAAGATGCAGGCAGAGTGGATGACCCGGTTGAACAGGTGAATAAAATGAGACATTTATCTTTTACGTCCCTTAGGGTTTTACCCGGCGATATAAAACGTCGTATCTTATGATGATACGAGGAAATAAAATAATGTCTCATTGGCAGTGGGTTGGGTATGTTCTGTTTTTAAGAGTGGTTAAATGTTTGACAAATAATAGTAGGTAGTTTATGCAACTGTCATGTCAATTATTTTGATCGGGCGTAGGTCCTTAAACCATTCAGTCTCGTCTTTGGTTAGTACTTCAACGATTTCAATTCAAATTGGGCGATTTTTTTCTTATCACGGCTTATTTAATTGTGGCGTACCCTGGGGGAGGCCTATGTCCAGTAGTGGACTGCTATACCTAGACTGATGTGATATTAACGATGTGACTGAATTATTGCTGGCACATCAAGTAAAAAAACCAAATTCTTTCTATTTCTCCAAAACTAAAAGTATAATAATAAATACGATGTAGATTTTGAGAAGAAAAGTGAATTTTTCTAAAATGCTTTTTAATTAGATTATACGACTGCGTTCGAATTCATAATAGGAACATTTTGAACAAGTGAAGATAAAATATAACATGTATCAATACCTTATATCATTAGTGCGCTGTGGATGTTAAAGTAGGTAGGTATAGTAGTTATAAAAATCCAAAATAAGTACCGTTTGTGGCGACGTAACATAACATCCACCTGAGAGAAGTTTTAAGTGAAAATGAAAATCTATTTTTAATTCAATATTATGGGAAATAATTTAATATGTTACCGTGTTACCACAAGCGATATTTCCCGATGACGACGATCGTAATCTGAAATTCGCATTTAAGTAAAACTTTAATATGACTACCCCGTGAGGGATATGCGTGATTTATTTTCTTTTTACATACATACATACATACATATATCACGCCTTTATCCCTTGTGGGGTAGGCAGAGCGATAGTGGCCGTAAGAATACAGCCACTATCGCCACGTCTGACATTTTTGAGGATTGTTTTCCAAGGTTGTTTCAGGAAACATGTGTATTACTATAGTGACAGGTTGTCAGCCTGTCGCCTAAAAATTGTAATACACCAACACTCTCGAGTCCCTTAGTCGCCTCTTACGACACCCACGGGAAGGATGTGGGGTGATGCTATTCTAAGCCGACATCACACGGCACTTTTCTTTTTTCTAGGAGGAAAGTTCATAACTTAAGTACATTGATGTTTAATGTTTTTATGACACCTGTCTGTCTATAGTTGTAAAATGCTTGATTTTAATTTCATTGTTTTACAACTGCTCTTCGTCAAGTTGTTTTATTCTTTGTTTTACAAACAGGTACCTTTTTTTAAACGTAGCCTGTTCAATGTTCCACTGCAGGGCAAAGGCCTCCCCTCTTTCACGCCACCCGTCTCGGTCTTGGGCCTCTAAATGCCAGTTCTGAAGAACGGCCTCAGTATCGTCTCGCCATCTTCTAGGCGTACCTTTGCCAGTAAAATATTGAAAACTATACCTAGTTAGTAAGCAATGATTAGAATTACGGCCTTATTTCAGGGCCATACCTACCTACTCAGCACAATTCATACTTAGACAACAAAATTACTTTGGTTTACTTAAATTTATTTTTTCTTAGTTATACTTTCACAGGACACCGAAAGAAATAAGTAGGTGAACATGACAATTCTCTACTGAATATATCAAAAATTAAGTTTCAAACTGCTACAAAGATAAGATAAGAAACAAACAAAAAAGCAAGGCAAAGCAGCGTTACAAACTCTCAAAAATTATTTTTTCATACAATAATAATAAATGATCATCGTCATTCCAACAATTGATAATAAACTATACCGATATGTATCTATCCCAAGACAATTGAAAATTTATTTGTTGAATTTAACACTCACTTAAAAACTCTTTAACCTACCATCTCATTAATCGTACATTTCCACATGCCCTAAGGTAGACTGGCAGATAATGACATTGGCATTAAGTCCGCCCATGTACACATTTAGTGCATAAAGTTTAATAAATAAAAATAAATAAATAAATACGCGATTTATAAATACGGGCCTAGGTAACGCCGCTGAAATGTTTGCAGATTGAGGGATTATCTGTCATAGCACATTTCTGCATTCTGCATAAAATTTAAAAAAAAAATGTTTAGGTCTACTTGGTTGAACCTGCATTATATTCATGCCCAACCTTCAGATAGGTAAACGCACTTATCAACCAACGCCCAGTAAGGTCTAAATAAAGTGCACCAGGTAGGTAGGACCGGTTCTAAAATTAGCTACATATCTGATACAAACAATCGCTTTCGCAAACCAAAATATCTTGCGAATGTAGTTCCGCTATACACGACTGACTATATTGACTTTATTAAGTACTTCTAGGTATATACGTATTATATGTGGTAAAGAGGTGTAAAATTTGAGATACAGGGTGTGAAAAAATTTGCTGCCATACAAAATACCGACCAACTAAGTCGATTTGTATGGCAGTTCCAAAAAAAATCTCATATTTCGACCTATATTCCTCAGAGAAAGGTTCAGTGTCATAGTCCCGTCTGATTCACCCCTTCAAATATTTGCAGCGAATATTTTTACACCTTATATATTATTATTAAATTCAAATATTTAATAGTTCTTTGTTCTAGAAAGTTTTAGAATTTAAAGAGGTAGATAGGATCAATCAAATAGGCGATAGGGCCCAAATTTCTCTATGTGTAAAGCGTCTCAGCTGTGTGTGTCTCGTTTGCAAAGTGTAAAAAATGGCAGTAAAATGATTTTAGTTGTTTCGTTTTCTGTTAAATAATTGTACCATCATCTTAGCAATTATTCCCTAGTGTTTCTTCCAGCCACCCTTTGGGTAGGATTATGTGAAAAATAGAAAGCTCAATTAGTCCACAAAACGTATTAATCTGGGAGGCATACTTTCATATAATTGTGATCACAATTCCCAATATTGTTTCTAGTTTTCATGTCTATTAGTAGGTAAGTCAATTAGTCACTAATTGTTTTGTTATCTCAATTCATTTCTTATTAAACAACTTTACTGAACACCTTTTTCAAATACGATACTTTTTGAGTACCTACGCATATTGAGTTTATGAAAAATTTATGCCTACAGGATGAGAATCAATGTCTCTTTGACTGGCATTAACGGATTCTGCAAAACTTAAAGCTAAAGAAATGGAATGAAAAGAGTAAGACATGAGATAGACACTTCTTTAGAATGCTATTGAATGTAGGTTCAAACAGCCAGCGCTTTGTTTATAACCAGGTCTAAACATTGTTAAGGCAATTCGCTTGAAACCCTTCAAAAAGTTTGACACCAGGAGCTCAATTCCTAGAAGTGTGATTTCTGAAATCGTGCACGGAAGTCCGCAATGATTAGTCACTTTTATCACATTTTTTACTGCTTGATTATTCTTAATGTCTAGGGTATGTGGATTGGATTTGTGTAGTATAACGTGTAGTACAAGCACAATAAGTAAGTACTAAACTTTCGTAGCAGAAATTACGAAATAGATTCCAGACCTCATTGAATCGTTCGTAGACTTGGTAACCCAAACGTTATTTTAAAGCATTTAATCATAACTTATTTTATAAACGAAGACGTAATACGTTTAACGTAGATTCTACGAGTGATGCAGTATTTAAATGCTATTTATTTTATTTTTATTAATTGCATTATTTCGGTACTTACAGTGTATTTTTTACAGCGGTTGAAAAATTCTGACACTAGGGTTCATCGGGTCGTTGAACGACTTGGTATCCCACACGAAAAGAAGAAGAAGAAGTGTATTTTTTTAATTTTCTATAAAAAATACATAGATACAACCCTTAAAAATTTTCCCACTCGTAGCGAAAATGCCTGTTGATGCACGCACTACCCCGCAAGGCATGAAAGGAAGGTTTTATTTGGTTTAGAAGTTATTTCATAGTTCCCGATGCAAGTAGGCTGTTAAAATGGTAGCCATTATTCATAAGGTTAAACTTGTCAGTTTTGATAATGTAAACCTCCATACATATTTGTTCCGCTTCGATAACTTTATGTTTTTTTTTTTATTATAAATTACTTAATCACTCTAATGCAATGAGTAATAAGGGTTAAGGGCAAGGTAAGTATGACAACTTTACCTTAAAATATCCGGAGGCGCGTCATATAAGGTCATAGAATATATCATGATTTGGACTATTACTTAACCGAAGTTATATTATAATGTTTAGATAAGATCCGATCACGTCACAGTGGCGTTTCCTCATTAGCTCGGTTGGAAATGGGCATCGCCAGTACTTATGAAGGTTGCCAGTTCAATTCCTGATCAAGATATAAATATTTTTTCATATTTAATGTTTGCCTAAGTCACTATTTAAGCTGTAATTATGCCACCGAAGTATCGAAGACCGAATTTTCAAAAATTTTCTACTCATCAGTTATGGAATAATAGAATTCATAAATATTGTGCACTTTCATCCGCCTATCGCCAAATGCCATTTCTCTCCGCTATCTCTGCAGTGAGAAATTTCTTTTTTAGAGATAAGCAGTGCCTGTTGTGTCCATATTATTTATGCTATGTAAAATTTCTTGTGTACCTACAATAAGTGATAAATAAATAAATAAGTAAGTTTCCATACGAAAACCTTTTAGACATAAGTAAATAGGATTCTTACCTAAATCCTTCTTTATATTGATTTGCGCGAAGACTAATATTTTAGCAAAGGTTGTTTTATGTTAGTTTAGCCGACGAAGCATAGCTAAACATTATTAACATAATAAAGTGGTGTGAATAAGTTCGTTTGTTTGTCTATTTGGTATGGATGTCATTCAATATGCTTACTTACACCGCTTACTGACTGATACCGTTTTAGGAGAGGAATTTATGGGCAAGCAGTTCCAGATGTGAATATCTTCACATTTCTATTTTAAATAAATAAAATACCAGTAAAGTAATTTATGTAACCCTAGTTTTGACCCGCATTTCGCAATTTGAAAAGGGTCTCAGTTGCCTATCCCAGTCTCAGTTATCTAGACAAGATAAAGGCTTCAGTTGGATGGTTTTGATGGTTTCATATTCTACATGGAAGTTATGTTGTGACTCGCATAAGTCGCAAAGGCTAGGATATTGGAAGCCATGGATATCTATTCAAGAAGTCGCTAAATTTTGTGAGATCTTACTTAGAAATGTTATGTCCCAGTCTCCCAGAAATAAAGCTGGCATCCCCGTACGAATGCCATTAACAAAATATAACGTGTTCAAAAATTACTATCTTGTGAGCAATTACTACAAAAATAGTAAACATTCACAACGTGTTGCTGTAACAATCATAAAATTGTTTAGTAATTAGTTTTTATTTTTCTAATCATGACGTCAATTTGTAATTTAAAGATCTTATATGAAATAAAGAACCTGTTACATTACTTTGCTTTACACATATGATGTTTTATCACCATATCTTTAGCCAAACTGCCATCATTCGTCTTTCATGTACATCTTCATCGCTTCGGTTACTTTGGGTAGGTCCCAAGAGAGTCTCGTACGGCACTTTATTTACGTACCTACTATTAACTGGTCTCCCCTTAAACCCGTACAAAGTATTTTTGTACAAAAGTGCCTACTACAACCGCTCTGCCTCGGGTTGACTAGATTAAGTGCAGTGCAAGTGCAACCATTGCATTGCGATCGATTGCACTTACTAATCTAGGCATGTACGAGGTACTCCGTTATGAACCGCACCTATACTCTACACGTGTTCCACTCCCCGAGGTTTACAATTCTTCAGACATTCCAATGCTATAGAAGTTACAAAAATACATATGACAACTTGTAAGAACTAGGTAAATGAAATTATGACCCGCAACTCAAATATTTTTGAATCTACATCCCAATTTTTGTATGTCTTGCATTCTTTGACATAAAGTATGAGGTCTATAATAGGCTATTTGACACTAATGAAAATATGCGACGAATTGTGGCCATCCTAGTAAATTGCAGTGTAATAAAGCGTATTTAACAGAAATTAGTACTAAAATATGCATACTTTTTTCATATTTTACGTATAAAAATTGAAATATTTTTGAATATTTCTAAACGACAGGAACGCCCTGTGATTGGTTCTAACTTTGGTGACGTCACACGCTAGTAAACGCCGCCATACCCTGTGTTACGTTGTGTGTATTTACTACTATTTACCTAGTTTTACCATTGATTTGTTTGTTCTCGAGTTAATTTGAGATCTTTTTATGTCAGTGACATTATTAATAGTTTTTAACTTCATTATGGACGAACATTTTGTGCAAGCCGACAACAGAAACTTCCCGAAGTAGATGCGTTTATGGTCGTATTATTCTTCAAAAATAAAGCAGATTATTATGCTCCAGAACTAAAAAACGTTAAAACAGCTGTGTAAGTACCTAAGAAATTATATAATCAGAACTATAAAGCATTCAGCACTTTATGTAAAAGTTTTGCGAAATCGCATTTTAGGTTATGTTGTCACTTGCTTTGGTCACTTGTGAATAAACAATGATGTACTAAATCTCTTTAAGTCACTGTCCTTGCTTTTGTTTTACATATCTGCAAGACAATCTTCACACATAAACACATTTGTATGCGATGAAATACTTGTAGGATCACTTATTTCGTCTTTTAGCATTCATTGGAACTGACATAAACACTTTTTCTGGATTTCTTAATGAATTGTTTTACTACACACCATTTATAAGACATTTTGTCCTATAAATTCACAGATAAATAAGAAAAACGCGAAACATCGAAGCTTCTGCACCTTGTTGTCGCCTTGTTTACTAGTATGTGACGTCACTCGAATCATATGGCGTCCGCCATTACAAAGACAGCGTTTTGAGCGCCAATTTCATAATTAAAACTTTAACATTAATTTTTGTTGAAAATACTGCACGTTCTACGGAAATATTAATGTAGTGTGTTTATTATGCTTTACAGAATTATTTACAATTGTTTTCCAAAATCAGTCAAATAGCCTATTGACTCCACAAATGGACTCTTACTCGTGTATACTTTATAATTATTTTTTGCGCTAATACCCCTAAAAAACCTAACTGTGATAAAATTCGTACATAATTTAATTAGGCTCAAAACATGTAGAAGCGGAAAGGCAATGGACAAAATTTTGACAAGCGGTTCCTACTCGTATGAACAGAAATTCAAGTTGCCATCGAAAGGACTTAAAATATAATGATTTTCTATATATAGAGCTATCGACAATTTAAAAAAAGCTCGATACTACCAACTGTACTAATCTAAATTCGCACAACGGCAAAAAATATTTTGGACCTAAGAAGAACGAGCTAGTGGAGTTAAGAAGTAGTCGTCATTAATCTCCTGTCGTTTTGATAAATGCGTGCGATCGAAAAATTTGCCGCATACTTATTAGCCATTCTAAATTCGAACAACAAGCCAAGGTGAAGTGATACATTAAATAAATTATACAGGCTGTAAAAAAAATTGCTGTATATATTTTAAGGGGTGAACCAGTCCATGAAACTGAACAACTTTCCCCAAGGAACATAGGTCAAAATATGAAAAAAATTTTGGACCTCCCATAAAAATTTACTTGGTCGGTTGGTAATTTTATATGGGATGTCCAAAAATATTTTTCATATTTCGACCTATGTTCCTTGGGGAAAGTTGTTCAGTTTCATGGGCTGGTTCACCCCTTGAAATATTTGCAGCTAATTTTTTTACGCCTTATAAAATACCAACTAGTTATACACGAGGAGCGAAATCTTTGCAGGCATAATCAGACCATGAAACTGAACAACTTTCTCCAAAGAGCATAATGTTGGGGACAAAAAATTAATACCGGCTCATACCACATACTGAACTTTCTCAAGAAAGTTTCTTTCTTGGTTCCTAACGTATGTTCCCCGAAAACTTGTTCAGTTTTATAATACTGATATCCTGCAAACTTTTCAGTACGCCCTCTTTTACACGTGGTCAAACCACGTAAACCGATTTCAAGTTAATATTTACCTGAAAATGGTACGGTCTTTTAGTCTTGTTATTAACTTGTTTATCATCCATCATAGTAATTATTAAATAATCCAGTTATTTTTATAGTAGGTATATCTAAGAGGAAAGACTTACGCACATACTTATCGAGCATAGATTACATAAATACTTATCGATCGTAAATAAAAGATGCATATTAATTATCAATATTATCTACGAGTATGTGTAGTTTACAACTACGCGAATAGACAAACAATGTTAGCGCCGTGCGCCAGTAAGCAAACACAAACACTTATACACCTGTTTCCTAGACTGGTTGGTCTGTTTAGACAGGTCTGTTTGTGTGGCATCACGATCTGTTTCAATCGCATAATTGAAATGGATCGTAGGCCATGGTCGTGTGATTTGTCCTCAACTATGTCTTTTGCTAGGCAAAGAATACTTTGCGCTACTCGCTCCCTAGGGAATATTAGTAGGAACGAATGTTGTGTGCCGTCGTTGTGTAGAATGTTGCCTTTTTGCGTTTAGAGGTGAGATCGTTATATTTTTGACTCTATCTCAGTTTAATCAGACCATCAAATAAAAACATAAGTACGCAACCCTACATTCTCTAAGGTAGGCAGTATGTAATACATAAACGTCACGTTATTTACAACCAAATTTTAACGAGTTTGAAATGTGCTATTGTGGCATTTTCCAAATTGGATTAACTGTGCAACAATAATCTTACAATGTTTGTTACCACACTAGATTGCCATTCTCAGAAAAACTAAACAGCAATGTATATTTCTCGAGCGTCGATCTTAATAGCAAACGAATGAAGATACCGCCATGCCAATATTAAGTACTGTTGACCGTAGACAAATCTGCGTATTTCCAATGTCACGTGCGTGCTGAGCAATGCTAAGACGCAAATTGTGCAACCCAAGTTGAGATAAGCTAGAACTACGACCTATGATGAGGCAACCAAGTTTTGATATTCTACGCATACCTACGCGTGAATAAACTGGACCTCCGCGTAACAAAGTTGTTCAACAACCACCAAGATCCAAGGTCTGACATGGTAGACATTAGTATTTTCTAGGTGCAAGCATTCCCTCTTATAACTATCATATCATACCTAGAGACCTCCGCGCGATGGATTAATTGTAATTTAAATCCATTGGTATAATCTTCATCTCGATAAAATATACGAAATACCGCGCATACACAACTAGGATAAGAGGCCAAAGCCAATCTAACCTTAGATTATAGATCTTAGATGAATCTGTTATGATTTCCTCAGTGATCTAATCGTCTAAGAGCTCCCTTGATACAAATGTGGTAATTTTGTGCGGGCCAAGGACCAAGACTTATAAGTAATTTGTATATCAAGAGGCAAGAGACGAGCTTTTAACACATACACGGTATAAAACGAAGACGCTTTTTGCGATTCTATGTCATGACATGAAACCACTAACCCCTCCTAAATCTTGTAACGGATTTAGATACGGTTTATATGTATTATATAAACCTTTCTCTTGAATCATTCTATTTATTACAAAAAACTGCATCAAAATTCGTTGTGTAGTTTTAAAGATTTAAGCAAGCAAACAGACATACATACAGACGCGAAAAGCGACTTTGCTTTATACTATGTAGTGACGTGCAGGGAAAACGTGTTATTCCCACGGGAGAATGATTAGCAACGGATGCAAACGCTGGACCTGTCGCTAGTTTCGTAATATATGGCTACTTAACAATTCGTTGAGAATATAAAAAGGTGAATGTAGCCAAACATGCTCCTTATTAGAAGCGCTTTGCTTTTTTTGCGTTTCCCTCCCAAACAGGCAATTCATTGATGAGATTTAAACCTTTTTTCATCTAAAATAAAAAAAAAACCTTAATGCTGAGAGATCGGGTGGGATGCAAAATTATGCTGTACGACCTTAATAAAAAAAAAGCAGAGCATAAAATTGATCCGCTTGGTAAATCTCTATTAGGAGCGTGAAACTAGAATTCAAACAATAAATTAGTTTATTAATATTTAAATTAGAAATTAAGAACAAGGACCAGCCCAGTGATCTATGGCAACTAATCTGCGTGTCCGCTGGCGAGGCTAAGTGTGGGTGGAAACTGCGAATATTAAACAACAAACGGGCAATAAGTTTATTTTAAGACTTTTGCAATAAGTGTTTATAAGTCTTGATGGTTCGATTGTCTTGTAAAAAAAAGCTTTTTTAATGACCCTAGACTGAATCATATGTCTGAATATTTTGTATGCAAAAATAATGAATACTGTGTTTCGATGCTCTCAAATATTAGGAGCGGAAACTCTCAGTACCGAAGTAGAGCGGGTGTATAGACTCTACAAATTTTAACCAGTCATGAACTTCAACAAAATCAAATTTACTTAGGTAGACTGGTCAATGGCCAAGAGTCAAAACTCATTAACTTTTTTATGTAAAAAGTTCAGCAGTTCATTAGTCTTTGCAGTGATTGATTGTGATGATTTTGAAGTCAATGTCCGCGCGAAAAATAAAAATACGGGGTAAGAGACGTTGAATAGAAAACTTTGTTGGCATCATCACTAGATGAAACGAACTATCGTGAACCAGAAGTTGAAGAACGTTCAATAGTGTGAACCTTCATTTTTTTGTCGATTATTACATGCAAAACCTTCTCACCGAAAATCGTATCTAAATCGGTTGAGCCAAACGCGAGATAATCGCAAACAAACATACATACAATCATGCAGGTTAAACTGTAAACCGCATTTTTGTGGAGTCGGTATACTGTATCAACTACACAGAGACACGCGGGACTTTGCTTTATTAGTACATAGTTGTAGTGATAATATTCCATTAAGTTTATGGTACTCGTACTAAGTACCACTACATAGTCATAGGTACTTAGATAAAGTGCAATTAAGGTGCTATTATATCATGTTTTGCAATATCAAGCAATGGATTTCATTATGCGATCATACAATTAATGGAACGCATTGAATAATCAGTTAAAAAAGTTATCTCAATTATAGTCATTAATTGCTGTAATAATTCTATTAAGGTGTGATACCGGCTTAGAATATCATCGTCCCATTTCTTTCCCGTGGTTGTCGTAGAAGCCGACTAAGGGACTCGAGGGTTTCATGTGTATGCAATTTTAGGCGACAGGCTGACAACCTGTCACTATAGTGATACATGACTTATCTGAAACGACCCTCAAACATTTTGCAGTCGTGGCTATACACACACTATAACGATCGTTATTTACGGTCGTTTACTCTCTGCCTACCCCGCCAGGAACTTAGGCGTGATTTGTGTATGTATAATTTCATTTCTTGAGCTGCAGCAATTTTTTTCCAGTTTCGAAAGCTCAAATTACGCTATTCCTATTTTATATATTTTTCCTTCTAACAGTTACTTCAATAGCATAATAGCTAGATATGCTATTCCCGTTTCGGAAAATAAACCTTCTTTCGGAAAATAAAATTTCTACAGTAAAATCAGACAATAAATAAATAGAAGTCACTTTTTACGTTTCACCACAAAATGTTAATAGTACCAGGGTAGTTTTTCGGTCTGTCGTGGACTGGTGTCCTTCTTAACTGCTTCTTCTTCTCCTTTTTCCTGTGAGACGTTCAACTACTTTCTATAAAACTACTGAAAAGATTTTGATGTTTTTTTTTTGTAATAGATAGAGCTTATTGTTATTACGTTATAATATTACATGCCAACAAAACGATTAGCAGCGCGTATAGCCGCTGATAACCAAGGTGATAAATAATGTCACAAACTTTTTTGTAACGTGAACGCCTGGCAATATTTAAATATCAAAATAGTCAGTAAGTCAGTTGCTCGATATTTCGTAGCTGCCAGATTCTACGCTCGTAGCACACGCCTACGAAACTACATAAGTCTACATGTAGCGGTTTGATTGCTTGCTAGTTCACAACAGGCGCTTATTTTGTTTACACTTTTTCTGTGATGTGTTAATTATAATAATAAAACAATTAAATGCTCAGGTCTTGACGATAATATTATATTTTCTTAAAATATTTGATAACTAACTGGATTAACTGGAAAATCTTAAAATAAGAATGTGTGATTAGTTTAAATATTTTTATTGTATATTAACATTACAAAAACTTTAATATTAGTTTACATAATAAGTTTACAATGCTAAAGTATCTAGAGATAAGATTTATAGATCAATATGTCTCCAGTTTCAACCTTAGGTAAAAAATAAATAAGTTTCCTAACTTAGGAAAATATACCCTCTTAAATCTTTGGTAGAATATTCATACGACTGTTAAGAGTTTCTTTTATTTAAGAACGTGACAAGGCTACGCTAGTGCCATAGTACAATAACATCTGGTTATAGCATTAAAATGCAAAAAAAAATCGCAATACAAATGTGTGATTGGGATTGAAGTCCCTGTCATGTTTTAAGTAAATTCATACTATTCGTCATACTATCTCCGTTAAAACAACCTGTAGTACATTATTATACCCAAGAAATACAAAGGACTAACACTAATACCATTCTTTTTTCTTAAAAAGACATCCAATGACGTGTTTTTCACTGTTTAATCACAAAGCACTAAACAACAGGGTTAAAGTTTTTTTTTACCTACATTAATGTACTCTTTTGTGTGTTACGTTGCTTAATGTGAGGTGATTTTATCATACCCTCAACAAATAACAAGAATTCAAACTTTTCATAATTAATATTAAATTACTAAAATTATAATACTTTTTAGGTTCACTGAACTGAACCGTACCTATAATAATTATTCCTACTAATCCTATGAACACCACTGATTTGATCCATTAAATAGTAATTAAAGGTAGTGTTTAGACAATGTTGACAGCATATTTGAATTTTCTCCTGGCTAGCACTATTATCAATGATATTTTATACAATGAAAATAGTTATATCTCCAACTAATAAGTTCTTTTACTTCTATACAACGCAGCTAAACCGTACCCGTCGAAAAAACTGGGATCAATCTGAGAGACAGGTATTTTACGTTTTCTGTCCACTTTCCTATAGTAGTCGACATCTGGCGGTGATTCTACTACGAAATCAGCAACCCCGTCGACTAAACCTACTAAAACGTCCTTAAGAGTATAGGCGTCCAGTTTGTTCAATAACTTGTCTTTAAACTGATAGAAAATGTACGACACATACTGAAAAGCCTGGAGACACAATTCTTCTATAATAGCCTTGAACTGGTTCTTGATAGTGAGGAGAACTGCCCCACCAACATCTCTGCTTTCTCCTAAATCTAAGGAGTCTTCTGCTGGTAAGAAGTACTCTTTTGAATCTTCTAGTCCAAGAATGCTCAGGCCGCTTTCACGACTTGACTCAGTGGCGGTATTTCTCGCAATCAGTGATAGATAAATCGCCACTGTGATGATAATTCCCGTGTAATTCATCTGAAAATGAAATAAAATGTTTATTAACACATGAACATTCGAACACAGTTATGGCCTCCACTAGGGTTTTCTGTATCATGAAAAAATCGAGATTGGGTGTTTAGGAATAAGATAACCTCATATTTTACAATAAGTACACAAAAATGGCCAATTGACTGTTCAATGACCCATAGGTCTTCTAAATTGTTTCTGTTTTTAAGACAAATTTCGGAAAATTGATAGTTTGAGTTAGCAGTTTTATCAGTGACAATCTGTATTACTGACACAACTAATAGTTTAAAATAAGTGAATTTCATAATTTATCGATAATTGATTAGGATCAAGCAAGGGCATCGCGTAGTTAACGTTAACCAATCATACGAGACTTTAGATGGCATCTTCAAGATAATATATGGTCTGATTATTCATTTCGTATTGTTTGAATGTGACATCAAAGATTTTCTGCTCAAATGTCATGCAAAATTAAAAAGAATGCAGTGACTCAAAGTATACATTTAGATGAATAATAGGTCTCGCATGGAAATCCTATGAATGAGATTAACTGGATAACTGAACCAAAACCAAATAAAATCTTACAAACAAACTCACTAAGCGACAAATTTACAACAAACATTAGGTACCTATTTCTTTAAGTTAGATTTGTAGATAACAAAAATAATACTCACATTGCCTTAAATGTGGAGAAAGTAGCGGATCCGATGCAAGTTACACTATTTCCAATACATAGGGAAGACTATTCAATATTCATCCGCTTCACAGGGATTTATAGATCGCAACTTTAGATTAGTTAATGATCATGATTCATTCTTAAAAAGCCATTTGCGTGCATAATTATTATAGCATAATACAAATTAGCAGTCTGATGTACAATACAATCAGATTATTCAAATTACGCTACTCATTTTAATTTAAGGATATTAATTAATACGGTTGATGATCTGTTCCGTGTATATTTAAGTTAAGAATAACGTACCTATAAAAAATACGGAAAATAATAATATTAGGTAGAGGTGTTTTAGCAGCACTTCATAAAAAAACCGGTTTATAAACTTTGTAATTCAAAGCTTAATTTTCCATGAAATTCTATTTTTCATTATAAAGTATGTATGTATGTAATGGTTTAAGTACCCGTTATATTGAATACCTGCTCAATAAGTTACAGATAACTAATTATTGTTTTATCTGATCCTCCTCGGCACTCATTTGTAACAAAGGATAGGTTGGTAAAACGCTCAAGATTAGGTAATTTTCTATGTTCTTCACATACTTAACCTACATTAGGGCATAATGAACGCAGATTCTGTGATATAATTTTCCTTAGGAGACCATTTTCTAATTTAACTGCCGAATGAAGGTACTCTGTTTTCTACCTCCATTCTTTTACTCTTGATGCAAACTGTTTCAAATTCACACTTTTTGAATATAACAAAATAATATATGCACTCATTCATAGATACGAAGTAGGTACTGGAATGGCGAAATTTGGAGAAGCTTGTTTCTATCCATATACCTAGAAGAAGATTCATATTACGTATATATGCAATGATCCAATTTTATCGTTGTGACTGTTTTCTAATGAAATGAGTGATTCTTTGTAATTAATTAGGTATGCGTTTTTTTATAGTGTATTATCTACCAATTATAATGAATGATTCATTTATTTAACCATTTATTAACCTTTGAATATATTTGTCGTGTGATGCCGGCTTCGAATAGCATCACCCCATTTCTTCCTAGGGGTGTTGTAAAAGGCAACTAAGGGATTCGCGGGTTTCATATGTATTTCAACTTTAGGCTACAGGCTGACAACCTGTCACTACATGTGATACACATCATCTGAAAGAGGTCCCAATACTTGTCAGACGTGGCGATAACGATCGTAATTTTACGATCATTAACGCTCTGCCTACCAAGCAAGGTATAAAGGTGTGAATTGTGTGTTGTGTGTCAATATAATGAAATATATTTATTTTATTATCAGTTGTTTCAACTGCCTGCCTGTATAAATAAATAAAATAATAAATATATTTACACAAAAACATATACAGGACAAACACAAGAAAAAGAACACAACATGAATTGCTTATTTCAGCTCGTCTGTTACTTCCTAGAATGCAATTTAAAAAAATATTAGTACATTGAAGACGCAGTAAGAAAAGAACCGATTGTACACACATCAAAAAAAGTTTGTGATCACTTGGAAAAGTGGTAATATTTTTTATTGTGAAAGAATAAAACTCAATCACTTTTTATTTTTTGATTCCTTATTTAAAAATATTAAATTTAAATATAAACAATTTCGTAATTCAAATGTTTTTTTTTCATATAAAAAGACTATCAACCCTTGCTTGCTACCATTCAGAAATCTGACTTAGTCGCAAATTACGATATTTTCAATTTATTCACAACAAGTTTAGTTGGTAACGATGCCGAGAGGATTAACAGAAGTTTTACGAGCCAGAATCCTAACTTTAAGTGGAGAAGGCTATTCCACGAGGGAAATATCACGCAGAGTTAATGTATCCCAAGCCTGCGTGGTGACCACGTTGCAGAGGTATCGGGGCATGGAAGATTTAGCTGACCGTACTCGCAATGGTCGCCCAACTGTGCTTACTGCAATTCAGAAGCGCTATATCAGATTACTGGCTGCCCGTGACCCAACAATGAACGCTACTAAAATAAAAGCAGAACTGCGAGCTGCCACCGGTCGCGAAGTTAGCACCCAAACAATTAGAAATTGCTTACACCAAGCTGGATTACGAGCAAGAAGATCCTGGCGAGCACCTTTGAACTCACAGCAACGGAAACGGCGCAGATTGCGATGGGCTAGGCTCGATCAAAATGAATTGAGGACGAAAGCATTTGGCAGAACTGCCTCTTTGTTGACGAAACGCGGATTAGTACGCATCCAGATAACCGACGTGTCCGTGTCTGGAGAAGACCAAGCGACTCTAAAAGGCAGAGAACTGCCACTGGAACCGTTCAGCAGGGCGAGAAATCGGTGTCCTTTTGGGCCGGTATAATGATTGGGACTAGGACGCCCTTAATTCCGTATCAAGGCACCATGACTGGAGCTATGTATAAAATGATTGCAATCATTGGATACGTCAGACCATTCCGCATCAACCACGGGCGCCAATTCATAATGGTAGACGATAATGCGCCCGCACATCGAAACGGACGTGTTGATGCTGCTCTCCAGCAATACGACATCACCCGGTTAGACTGGCCTGCCGGCTCACCTGACTTAAACCCGATCGAGCATGCGTGGGACGCTCTTAAGCGATCTGTTTGGAATCATCAGCCACCTCCTCAAACAGTGGCAGAAATCAGATTGAAGAGTGGGACAGGTTACCACAAGAAATGCTGGATAACTTAATTCTTAGCATGCCCAGAAGGGTTTCCGCATGTGTGCGAGCCAGAAGAGGAGTGATTTTATACTAATTATTAATCTTTTCGTAATAAATTTTGTTTATTTTTTCCTTAACTCAATTTTTTCATTACATCAAATTTCAGCTAAAATTGCATTTCTTAACTTTTGTTTTAAAAAAATAAATAATGAATAATGTTTTTTTTATTTACTTAGTGCATTTTCATTATAAAAACATAAAATATAAACACTTTCTATAAATAATTTATATTTCATAAAATACACCTGCTTTTGCTACTGATCACAAACTTTTTTTGATGTGTGTACAACGAGGGTGTAGTTTGAGGTCCGAAGCGCAGCTGAGGGCATCAAAACACACGAGCTTGCAATCGGATTTTCTTCCGAGTGATACATAGTGCTTTATACTACACCTGCAAGAATAAAAAAAGAAAAATACTAATAAAAGAACAGTTCAATAAACCTAAAAAATTACATGAAAATTCCGAAACGAATTGGCGCGGTATTTTTTTTTAATTTTAGAATATCGAAAGCAAACGCAATAAAGTCATTCAGCCAAGTCTTCCATTTTTCCTTCAAAAATATATTA
This sequence comes from Keiferia lycopersicella, assembly GCA_029255805.1. Classification (NCBI taxonomy): domain Eukaryota; kingdom Metazoa; phylum Arthropoda; class Insecta; order Lepidoptera; family Gelechiidae; genus Keiferia; species Keiferia lycopersicella. The sequence continues at coordinate 6,880,028 of JARACZ010000009.1, read as the reverse complement.
GAATAGCTGGTGCCATAGGGAATTTTCAATGTAGGTGTAGTGTAGTATAAAGTTTATTGTTGTTAAACATTAGTACTCGTGCCAACAACATCTGTATTTATAAAAAAATATTAAAGCTGCATGCACGTGTATCATTGTATAACTGAAACTGCTAGATCTAAGTACTGATAGCAAAGTAATAAGTTTCACAGGATGCTCCAAACGAATCTAAATATTATAGTTTCAAATAAAATACATATATACATATATCACGCCTTTATCCCTTGCGGGGTAGGCAGACCGTTAACAGCCGTAAGAATACGGTCGCTATCGCCACGTCTGACATTTTGAGGATTGTTTTCCAAGGATGTTCCAGAAAACATGTGAATCACTATAGTGACAGGTTGTCAGCCTGTCGCCTAAAAATTGTAATACACCAATACTCTCGAGTCCCTTAGTCGCCTCTTACGACACCCGCGGTAAGGATGTGGGGTGATGCTATTCTAAGCGGGCATCACACGGCATAAATAAATAAAATACAGGGTGTAAAAAAAATTGCTGCAAATATTTTAAGGAGTGAACCAGACCATGAAACTGAAAAACTTTCCCCAGGGAACATAGTTCGAAATATGACAAAAAGATTTTGGACCTCCCATACAAAATTACCGCCCGATTAAGTCAATTTGCATGGGAGGTCCAAAAATTTTTCTGATATTTCGACATATGTTTCTTGGGGAAAGTTGTTCAGTTTCATGGGCTGGTTCACCCCTTAAAATACTTGCAGCTAATTTTTTTACACCCTGTATAAAGATAAAGGAAATCAGTTCTCGTAGGAAAGCCATTTTGAACAAGTAAATTATTTTGAGAATAGCAATATTTTACTTGGAAATAAAAATATTTTAATTCATTTGGAGTAGCCCTGTGTAGCTTATTCATAATCCGATTGTTCCTAGTTGGATTTTTATTTTAGTGCCATAGTTAAGGGCAACTCAGGGACTCGAGGGTTTCATGTGTATTACAATTTTAGGCGACAGGCTGACAACCTGTCACTATAGTTATACACGAATCATCTGAAAGGGCCCCCAATACTTGTCAGACGTGACAATAACCACCGTAAGTTTACGATCGGTAACGCTCTGCCTACCCCGCATGGGATAAAGGCGTGATTTATGTATGAATGTATATATATTTTTACTTCTATTTTCATTGCACAAATTTTTATCACCTACCAAAAGGATACTCATACTCTTTCCATAATAATATGATAAGAACATTAAGAACGCAAAACACTTGCTCCAGTGAACAGTAGCATCAGAGCCGGCGATCACATTAAGATAATCCACGGACGTGATTTTCTCGCGCATGGCAATGAAGCAGCGGCGGCGCGGGCGCGGCGACTGCGCTCCGCCGGCTGCGCAGGCGCATTACCACAGTCAATATACCCGCTCGTAGCCAAACGCTACACTCGCGTCCGCTGAATATTTCAGAAACCCTATCCGCTACGATATATAAAAATCCTGTGAATTTTTAATCTTCAATAAAAGTGTGCCATAAGTTTTACTTCAATTAATGAGTTATTTTTGTTCGGTGCGAACATATGGGCGACGTAAATAAAGTTAGTGCGTTACCAGGCATTATGAGAAAGTGCTTCAAAATGGGGCTTTTTAAAAGTAAGTATCAATTACTATTTTGAACTAGCTTTTCATCAAGCTGCTTTACCTGTTGCCGAATTCTATCTTATTATTTTATTTAACTCAATATTGCACACAAGATAAAACACAGGACAATCAATCACATTTAGATAAAAAACACAACAGGTACTACTTATTTCTAAAAAGAAATCTCTTCCAGCAGTCCTACGGTAGAGAGATAGCATAAGGTAGCTAATTATCACCGAACACATAAAAAGTTTCATAGAAACTTTCAACGATTACATTTAAAGCTTTCCTATTGGTTTGTCTCTTTTTATTTGTGAAGTATTGAATATGATTTATTGATTATTTAAGTAATCTAATAACCTAATGTATAGGTATAATAACAATAAAAATTCCAGCTGCCTAGATCCACCGCTTTCAGCCATAAGTTGAATATACTATTATATATTAATGCAGATTGGCACAAACGACTACTAATTAAATTATACTGCAATAACGCTAAGAAGTAACAAAAGATCATTAGTAATAATCAGGCGATACATACATTAATATAAACTACACATACTAAATTTTAATATTGCCAAGGTATTACACTATTTTTTTTTTCTATTGACCGATTCCTCGCTACTCTAAAAGTTGATTTGTAAGCGACAACGAACAACGCTTCCCAAAAACGCTTAGTGAACATTTTTCCATTTCTCTTTATATCAGCTGATCGGCTTAATACGGAGGGATTATTTTTATAGTTACTTACTTGTTCAAAAACTTGTTAGACGCGCATTAAGATTCAGTTCAAATTATCTGTCCATACAGTGTGAAATATGAAAGTGTCAAGCGGCATATTATATACACAGCGAACGAACGTATAATTATTTATAGAAGTTGGCAAAAGTATTTATAGGTTTTTCTGACAAATCCGGGTTATATGAAGGACTATGTGGTAAACCTGAATCGAAACCGCAAAAAGTATTTAACGAAATATTGGCATTATACCTAATGTCTACAAATTTAAATATAACATGACATGGTGTTGTTATAAGTGGCTAAAACAGACTCAGTTCTCGAGGCTGAATTAGCGTGAAGATGATCGACATCAGCAGAACAGCCCCACTTGGGCACGATCATTTCATTCATTCATTCACTGGTTTTCCTCTGCACTAAACATTGAATTTGGTTTTCAGTTTGCTACGCACTTTGACTATATTGTTTTATTTGCTGGTATTTGGGGCTGATTAACGGCATATAGTACGCTGACTTCACTTCACTTGATTAAGAGTAAACAGAGATGTAAAAAACGGTCTAGATTACAAAAAATAAGTTAGCGCCATCAATAACCTGCACATTCTAGTATTAATTCCGTCGTGCCAAATATATGAGAAAATAAACCTATAATACGAGTGTATCTTGTATTTCCACTTAGATCATTTTTGGGTTAGAATAAAATTATTACAAAGCATTTACAAATTGTCAACGAATCTAATTCATCCGTCTCGCTCGTGAATGCAAAACGTCTATTTTCTTTACGGTTACATTGTTTCAAAGACTTATTTTTCTTGTATGTTAACAAGACGTTTCAAATAAAACCAAAATAACCTATGGGTTACTCTGAACACTATCACACTTGTCAGAGGCTTTTTAAAAATATATTAAAGTCCGTATTTATGAATCGCACTCAACTCTGGTTGATCGACCTCAAGAGCGATTTTGACAAATGTCAGTCAATACTAACAGCATCTGAAACTTGCACTCAAGATTGATTTTAGATTTAAGTGAGTTTTATAAATACAGGCCTTAGTGTTGACCTTACATCTCCTATAACAGGGTAGTCAAAAACTAAAAAGGATAATTGTTGGCACAGTGGTTCGATAAAGTTTAATACATACATACATATCACGCCTTTATCCCTTGCGGGGTAGGCAGAGCGTCAACGGCCGCAAGAATACGGTTGCTATCGCCACGTCTGACATTTTTGAGGATTGTTTTCCAAGGTTGTACCAGAAAACATGTGTATCACTATAGTGACAGGTTGTCAGCCTGTCGCCTAAAAATTGTAATACACCAATACCCTCGAGTCCCTTAATCGCCTCTTACGACACCCACGGGAAGGATCCGGGGTGATGCTATTCTAAGCCGGCATCACACGGCACAAAGTAAAAGTTTAATATTTCGGTAAATGCCTCTGTAGTGCAGATAGCCCGCTCAGCCTCTGCGCACAAACAAAAGTAAACAGTAAATTTATATAAAATTTTAAATAATATAGAGCTAACTGTTTATTGTGTTCAAATTAGTTTATAATTGAGTTAATGTAACTTATCTAAATAGTTGACTCTATAATAACAACTTAATTTTTGCAGTTCGCTTTAAACACAAAACAATAATAAAGGCGAGTGGTTTTTTATTCAGCTGATCTTACTTATTACGAGCCAACTGTTTAGGCTCAGTATTAACTGTATAGATTTTTCAGTGCACCCTTGACATGACAGCTTTTACAAGGTGAGTGGTTTACAGAAATGAGCTTCAAGACCGAATCCATTTCAGTTGTAGAGACGCGCAGGTGAAGATAAAGCCTACCCTACATTTGCAGCAATCAGAAACCGCACGCATCCGTGCTGGCACACAATAGTACAGAACAAATAAAATGTCTAGACAATGGACTGTCGGTGATAGCCTCTTAAGCTGCCATTTTACAACAAATCTTTCAGATTAAAAAGTCAGACAGTATGACCTAAATAAAGGGGTTTAGATGATGATACTTGTGACAGAGATTGTCTAAATTATCTTAACTCATAGTGAAATTATGCGCACTTTCAACAATTAAATTTCAAATGGGGCCAATAAATATAGAGAAAACAATCATAATTATTTAAACAAAATACTGGCTGTGGTAATTTTCAAAGTTATATTTTTATTTGGGCTGTCGTACTGCGCATGATAAAGAATTTACTTTTCCAAACATACTCTCGAAAGAAAAAAAACACTGCTTCTTAGTTAAAAAGACAATTGCATTCTAATGCCTCCTATTGACAGTGACAGTTACATAAACTATAATAAGGCAAACGACAAAAATAAAAACACAAAAACAATTCAGTTCAATTTTAAATATGAACTCTACTAAAGCTACGGCGTAAAAAGTAAATTTTCAACAAGCTAAACTCTCGTTACCTAAATGAAAACATTAATTCGGATGAGGTAATTAAATACATTGGTTAATCAACCAACCTAATTAGGCAAATATTTAATTCGTCACAGTAGTTTTTAGTCTATAAAACGAAAAGCGTCCGCGTGTTTACGCAATGCTGTAATGTCTTCTATAACTTTAATTTATAATGCAGTGCCATACAAATATTTTAAGGGCGCGTTCTGCTTGTAAAACTAAACCATTTTCCAACTGATCGCCTCTAAGAACACAAAATTTCATACATATTTAACTACTTTTCTTTCGCCCCTCTGAGGGTAAAAAAAACAAACGTACTTCTTTGGTCGTATCTCAAATGAAACAGGTCGCAAAGTCAAAGACTGCGACCTTTCGTATTACTTGCCTTCCGTTCAGATTTCAATTCTTTTTTTAGTTTTAAGTACTTAAGCCTCTATCTATTTATACGTTAATATTTTGGGGACTTAAAATTTACTGCGCAGAAGTTGTAGGTTGTGGTCCTCCTTGACCTCTCCTTCCCTCATCTGTAAGATATGTAAAAATATTGCACTTAACAACAACTACTTATAAGAAAGCTAAGTAGGTATATTAATATAATACGAGGTGTCAGGGACAGACGCAGCCCCCCCAAATATAAATAGGTAGTGCTCAGACCATGAAACTGAACAACTTCCCCTAGGGATATATTTCAGGAAACGTCATGAAGAATGAATCTATACTGGGTATTTTAATATATCTATAAATTAGTGTCCATAAGTACAACATATAAATGTTGAACCCCTAACTGGGTAATTTTGAGAGTAATTTTAGGATATCAAGTAATAAGAAATAGTGTACTTTCACAAGTAAGTATTTTAGATCGGAATACAATATAAATCAGGAGTTCTAACTACTATTTTGCTACTATTAAGAGAGATATATCCAAAGTCTTGGACATCACAGTGATGTATACTTTAATTAAATCTAATCGTATATCATATGAGTCCGTTAGGAGTCTCAACCATTTAATTTGCAAGTCATATATTAATTACTCAACAAACTAATTACACTTTTTATACTGCTGCATATAATTGCAAGGGTTAAGGGCGTGAAAATACTATAGATGCCTAGGAATATGGAACAATATAGTATCATCAATGGCTTAGTTACCATAATAATGTTTTAAATGGTTATTCTCTAAAGATTGTCTGAGACAATGTAATGGTATATTTTGAATCTTATTAAGATATACATTTAAGATAAATTCCTACATAGTGATCGATTTTTACTGTACGGTTAGAGATCCGATTCCAAGTAGCAGCGGGTGAAACCATTGGGCTAATCAGTAGTGTAAATATAATAATTCATACCTATTTATCTACAAAATTTAGGACCGTAGTTATAAATTGCACTCAACTATGAGATCGATCTTGAGTGCGACTTTGAGATGTTGTTAGTATTGACTTACAATTGTCAAAATCGCTCTTGAAATTGATCTCAGAGTTGAGTGCAATTTATAAATACGGACTTTAATACTTAAGAATTGCAAGATATTGAAATGTTACTTTTAAAATAATGTATAAACAATAAATAATATTATAAATCTGTATTTGCTAAATTTGTAATATATTATTTTGAAAAACAACGCCTTGAAATATTAATAACGATTCAGTTAAAAATATGCGTAATGTTAATGTGCCTTCCTTGTACTATTGAATTGAATGATTTCCTTATAAAAAAAATTTCGTTAATCTACCTTATGGCAATCGTGAGAATAATTTAGTCTAGATAAACAAAACAGTGGAAACTTTTAATGTTTTAAATTAGGATATAATATTTTATAATAAATTATTATTGTAGCTAATTTTATACATAATTTAAAATTGACTAATCTACTACCGGCCGGTGTTATTTATTTGTTTTCTTACTACCAGCAATACATGGTTGTTTTTTTCATTTCCAGACGTGGTTCAATGATATTATATTACTACTATGCGTTGGCAAAATATTAAAAGCTTTGTTTACGGGTGTCGGTACCTACGCGTTCCAAGAGAAATATTGCTTTTGCAGAACCTCTAGATACTAATTTAATATTAACGAAGTCAAACTTCTACAATTTCTTTTTTCTTTTATAGTATAAAAGTAGTTTGACGCGTTCTCATGCGGAATCTTCTCTTCTATGACTCTGACTTCATTAAACAATGTGTTGACGCGAGACCTTTATAAATGACACAATCTCATTCGCTATTATACTGATATGATATCTCAATTTTATCTTCTCAGAAGCTTGCATTTCATTAAATTACAACGCTATAAAATCATAGCCTATTTAAATTCCTTGCAGCTGCAAGTACGTGGCTCTACAAATATGGCACATAAAAATAAAGGACACGTAATTTTTTTTAACAAATTCCCTAGCCAATCTCCATAATAAGTAAAAATTATCTTATTAGATGCTTTCTTGATATTCCAAATTTAAACAGCTAATTGTCTTTGCTGTAAAATAAATTCTTTAAATTTTATACAATACAATATTTCTTTGTTTTTCACTAAAATGTCCTTGTTCAAGTTCATTGCTGTTCGAAGTATAATGAGTGTATTAGCTTCAGATTCGGCGACAAGTCAATGGCACTGGAGTGTAGTAGGTAAACCAGTTTTATTACACTTTAACCAGATTACCGGTCAGTTTATCAGTGCAAACAACCTTAGGGCATAAGACACGTCTCGGAAGTAGAATACTTCCTTCCTTCCGGGGAGAATTTTTAAAGTCATGGCCCGTGAATAAAGCTAATTCAAAATATTGTCGCATATATGAAAGTGACCGCATTTTTATTTGCTCTTTTATATCCGCTGTAGTAATGAATTTGGGTAAACAAATTGGGTTGTGTACTTATTATTTCATTGTTTAAAATTTGTGTCGTAGACCTGCAAACACGAATTGAGTAATCAGACATAGGTATAAAAAGTGTATACAAAATTCTTCTCATTTTGATTATTGAGTATAAAAATATACTTTCCATTATAACTTCCACAATTTACGCAATTTATCATACGTACTGTTGTGATTTGTGCAAGTAAATAATAATAAATATCAATATTATCATCTCGTCACATATTGAGTGCAATGTGATACTTACAGTTTATCACTAATAGTAATAGTGATAATGAATATTTTCTCATAAGAAAGTAATAATATTGGATACATTTTGTGCATAAGCGCAGCGAATGATACCATCAACATACTCTAACAATTTTTATTGAAAAATATAAATATAAAACAATGAAAGAACGACAGATCAGATAATTACGCAATTTTTCCGTTAGTTATAAAGATAATGATAGCAAGTTTTGCGTAGACACTAAATTGCAATTTTGTGGTAACTCATGTTGTCGTCTCAGGACCTCAATGTCTGAAAAGTCGTATTTCGAGGTGCGAAAATCACCAAATTGTGCTTGTATCGCACGTTCTTCTTTACTTATCGATTCACACATACCCTAATAAATTCACACATACCTTTGACTATAAAAAGAATCGAGTAGTAGAAATTTAATTACGTGTGGTTGGAATCGAATGACGACGTTTCAGAAATTGACTCCCTGGACTGGACTGTACTTCTGTATGTATCCCATCTTTTACCCAAACATATTCCATAACCTAATAAGAAATACCTACTAACGAACCTATACCACGACTAACTTTAACTTAAAAATAATGTACTAGGACCATAAATTTTAGGAAACAGATTTTGAATTTTCGTGTTTTTTTTAGCCTCTATTAGTAAAAGACAAGTAAATGTCATTTAGTCATAAGAATAGATTCATGTTACAAAATTAGCTGGCACGTTATATATAGATACACACATACACAAATCATGTCTATATCCCTGGCGGGATGGGCACGATCTTCTTTATTTAAAAGCCATGCTCTTGTCAGTGGAGCAACCACCATTCGTTTCTTTTCTCCGCCAGTGACTTCACCTCTAGGCACGTTCTAGTGAATCGAATTCGCCTAACTGCATGAAACATTACGTATTGTTGTGACTGTGTCTTTGGACTGTATAGTGAGTGCAACGTTTATCTTCTTGAAGGTTACCACCGGACCACAAAGCAGTTTATCTATCATCAAAACATGTAGCGTGTCACCGTGAACATATGCCTTTTCAACAGAGTACTGTCGCAAAATCCGTTCACCGGTCACTGTAGTATACTAACAATTTGTGAAGTAATAAACCGTATATTCCTATCTTCTAGATAAACTTATCCTATCAATAATCCTACCGTATCTTTTGTATCATCGGACTGTGCAGTTGAGGGAACAGTCTCTGTCTTCTTTGAAGGCTACCACCAGACCACAAAGCACTTTATCTATCATCAAAACATTTATCGTGTCACCGTGAATATTTGCGTAGATTATGCGTTTTCAATAGAGTACTGTCGCAAGATCCGTTCACTGGTCTGCGTAGTATCCTAAAACATTTTTGAAGTAGTTAAATAATTGCTAATAATTTTATCTTATCTTATTATCTTTTGTATCATCGGACTGTGCAGTTGTGAGTACAGTCTCTGTCTTCTTGAATGTGACCACCGGACCACAAAGCAGTTTGTCTATCATCAAAACATGTAGCGTGTCACCGTGAACATTTGCGTAGATTATGCGTTTTCAATAGAGTACTGTCGCAAGATCCGCTCACCGGTCCCCAGCACACTGCTATTTCTATCGCCCTTCACCCAGCAGTTGTTGCAATTTCCACTCGTAGAGACTTGCCTTGCATTAAACTATTATTATGTTCGTACTTACATTCATATTATATTGGGTTGTGGTCAAGCTAGAATGACTTTGGTTGGTTCTTATTTTTTATATTTTACAGCAGAAGTTTAGATACTGCCACTGTACTTACTTCATTACCCACACGAACCTACAATTTGTTTAGTGGCGTCGGGTCGGAAATAATCTGAGGACATTTATTACCGGAACAAATAAAAACACTAATAAAAATAATTATTATTAATACATACGCTATTATGTAGTACTTAATACCGCCTCGTTTATTCACTTCAGATACTTCAATAATTATCATACAATCGTAATATAATATGTATTCAAGTTCTTCCTATGATTAAGTTGCACCTTCGCTGTTGTAGTTTCCATTTTTAATTTGCCCACAAATTTCTTGGGCATGTATTATTATCTGTACTTTTAAAACTCCCATCTTCAGGCACCGCTGTAAAAAAATCGTATCAAATTCCTTGTCGTATTGTAAGAAAAGTTAGCGGTGTCAATAATAGACTGACAGAGAATTTTATTTTATTCTATGTAATATGCATGGGTAGGTGGTCCAGAGCGCCCCCTACTCGTGGTTTATTTGAATCACTGGAGTTTATTAAATCAACTGATAATGAATGAATATTTATATAGCTGTTATCTATCTGTCTAGCCAGGCGTTCATTCACGGGCTCTACAGCGAACAAGATTAATCTATTACCTATAATTAATTATATTATACGAAAGTGATGAATATAATAGCTTTGTAAAATGTTGTTATTCAGATAAGTTGGGTGAAAATTTACGAAACCTTAGTACGACTACGGTTCTGCTTAAAATAGAATTGTTTGCTAAACAAAATGCATGTTTGGTTCTTTTTTGTCGTTTCCTAACATTCTTACAAGAATATAAATTGTTAAGTAAAATCCAGTTTTCAGACTTTCGTGTGCTTGCTTAGGCTAGAAAAGTCCTCGAAATAACTTATTTAGCGTTGAGCTCTTCAAACGAAATTGCTTTCCTTTTACAACAAAATTCACCTAACCTAATCCTTCGCATGTTGTTACGAGTAAGAAAGCCTGACGTACGCCTTAGCGGGGTTTGTGCCCAAAGGAGTAGTAGAATGAACTTGTGAATAAATAAACAGGCCTCGGCGCGTTCTTTCACTGGCTGCTCAAACTGCTCACAAATTCAAAAGGGCTTAGTGTACGAGACGTGCAGTGTGGGTAGACCCCCTAGGCCCAGAGCTAAAGGGTCCTGAAGGGAAACTAGATACTAAACCTCTTCCATTTTTGATGTTCTATAACAAAAGACGTGATGAGAATGTACTGAACTTTACAAACATACGTAGATAATGTCAGGATTAAGATATATTTTTCAGGAGAGATTTTTAAGAAAGAAATTTTTAATGGATAAGATGTTTCGGACAATGGAGTATTTTCTGAATCTCATTTTGTGATTTCAAATATTCGTAAAACAAGGTTATAAAATATCATGTTCTGCATGTATATGTTATACATTTCTTGTATAAGAGTTGCATAAAACATTCTCTCATATGGAATAGAATTGTTGATACCTATTTAAAATAGCGCGTAAATAATGTAGCTGTATTTTCAAGGATTTAACGGAATGGTATAAAGTTCACATCAACCTACTGAACAGCGACATAAATTATCATATCCGTTCACTTAGAAGATTTACAAAGACATATTAAATTTATTATTAACCTATATCAATGGTGTAATTTAAACTATTCTCTTAATCTTGCCTTAAATAGTAAGAATTGATTGCTTTTGTCAAGTGCTGAAAATACTTGAGCATTAAGCATACTATTGCATCGCTATTGTATAACTGTTAATAAATAGATGTGACTGTTGTACACAAAGTTAGGCTGGCAACATTGTCTTTGGATAGCGTCCTCTCGATTGTCATTTGTTATTACGTGTGTGGTGATCAAAATAAACTTGTTTTTCGTTAATACCTAATGGTTGTATTAATTAATTACACCATCTAGGATACAACAGTGACAAAACTGCAGAATCGTTTAAAGATTAGTTCACGTTATCTGTTAGATTACTTAGTTGTTATTTAACTAATTCGCTGCCACTAGTATATTCGTGATGATGCCAATAAAATGTTACGAGTATACCTGATCTTACATCTTACGTCATAAATACCTATATGATTTATTTTCTAGCATTTAGATTCAAATAGGAATAGGTATTGAATATTTTTTGTTGGTACCTACGTAAGTCTTAAGAATTTTATTTTACAGTTTTTATCTACCAAACTCGGAAAACAAACCCTAATATTTGATCAGATTTGTCTAATTACCTTGACACAATCCAACTTTAACCGGACGTCTGGCAAACCTAGTCGGAAATATTATGACCTAAAAGCGGCTGAGACTATCATATCAACCCACGCATCAGGCGGATTCCCTACGGCTGGACCCTCAAACCGCATATAAACGAATTGGTGGACGGAAGCCATGCGATTTTATTGTAATAGCCAGTTACTCCACACTGGTTGTCTCAAATTGACTGTAAAAGACGCGGTTAGGCCGGGACTCCGAAGTACAACTGGGCGGCAAGGCAGCAGACGGAAGAAAAATGTTACGATGCACGCAGACGCGCGGCGCACGCGTATTTTGTGTGACTCCACGGCTCCTTGCCCGCCACCATGATCCCAATTTCTGAAACGTTCGTTTTAGTTTCATACGAAAATCTACCACTTATTCTACTTGTATCTTACGTTCTACTTTACTTATCAATTCCCACATACCCTCAAAAATTTCACACATATTTTTGACTATAGAAACATCAACTACAAGAAATTTAAAAACGTGTGGTTAGGACAGTCGTTTTGGACTTTCGTGCACGTAACCAAAAACAAACTTTTCAGAAATTGAACTCCATGTCACTCGTTTGGGGTTTCGGTCCATTTCAATATACGCATAAAATCGCGCCGACACCGAGCTGTACTTCGGAGCCCCAGCCTTAGCCTTCACCTCTTTCCGCCCGCATTTTGTTGAAGCTACTCCCTAATTCGTATTCGGGAACTTCTTGTGCAGGTGGGAAAGCGTTTTGTTCTAGTTGTTCTCATGATACGTCTAATACTTTATGCATAAGGGCCTAATAATTTGCGAAAAATCAAATGTATCCAACGAAACCGATCTTTTTAACGTGACAAGACAACGTCATACAATTTGATGGAGCCACGCATCAAAAAACTTTCATGCGGCGTTACCTTGATCTGAGGCGTTCCATTTAAGGCTTGAAATGGAAGTGTTTATTTATCAGACAAACAAAATTAAAATTTTCTTTTGAAAAATACAATAAATCCGACAGTATTTTTTGATGATGTTGTCACGTTCATGTATCGTCAGTAAACCGACTTTACAGACCACTAACTGATCTCAAAGATTGATCCAGAAGAATAGTAGTAAATAATGTGTAAGTATAATGTAGGTGCATATTTACCTTACAGTCTTGTAAACCTACCTTCGATGATTTATGATGGTTACTGGTCAGGGATGACCCAGGTCAGGCATGGGTTAACGACGTAATGTGCGATTTGCAACACAATTTAGCTTAACCGCCTTGTTACACTGTAGGTTTCAGGCCTGTTTACTTGAGTAAATATCTTATTACACTAAGTACGACCTTATTCTACATAACATAATGGTACTTATTTTCTCAAATACATCTCAGATATTTTTGTATTATTATTTTTATTTTATTCACGATTATTTTTCAATCGAATTTGACAATAACGCTAACCATTTGAGTAGTTAATGACCCTATTTTTTTTATTTTGTCTGCTCTCGATTTCAGGCTTATTTACGTGAGTAAATATCTTGTTACACTAAGTACGACCTTATTCTATATAACTAAATGCTACTTATTTTCTGAATACACATATTTTGGTATTATTCAGTTTTATTTTTATTTTTCTCACGATTATTTTTCAACGAAATTTGACAAAGCTGACCATTTGAGTAGTTAGTGCGCTAATTATTTTTATTTTGTATGCTCCCGCTGCAATAAAGCTGCCTAATTGTACGTTTAATAGCACGTTAATTGGTCACTGAATAAAGATTTTCATATTCATAATTTAAATTTGATCTTTGTTTAAGTAACTAAAGTATGTATTATGTCATCTTAAACCTACAATTTCATACAAAATCACAAAATGGAACAGTACGTTTGATGAGTTTGTTTAAGAATCTGAAAGACAATTGCATTTTTATTATTATTACAAGTTCACTGCACCCAGTGGTAGACCGATATATTTCAATGCAGTCGGTAGATCAAGGTCAACGGCCGCAGTTCCGGCAACTAAGTTAAGGTTAAGGCCATGATTTGGTTAAATGTTACGCACACGATTATATAACGAAAGCGAGCATGCTACTTACTTTCACTTCCTGAGGAAGATCTTGAACTTGGGATTGAGTTTGGATTGAGTATTCAAAGGTAAAGTTTATATGAAAGTGCTATTTACAATTCAACCTATGCCACTTAAGGAAAGTTTGTTTTTTTGTTTCATGCACAAAATTAAACACAAAAAAAAAATTCAGCAATTTTTTAATAACCTGTAGGTATATAGCTCAGGTAATTTTAACACTATACACTACAAAGATATTGTGTTCTATTTACAGAGTGTAAGGGACAACCCTCCGAATACTGATACAGTGCATTCAGATCTTGAAACTTAACAACTTCCCACACGAAAATATTTCCACAAACGTAAAAAAAAATGTTTTTCCTAAATAATATGTTTCTAAGGGTAAGTTGGTCAGTTTCATGGTCTGCATGCAGTCATGCATCCTAATAATATTCGGAGGGCTGTCCCCCTTAAACCCCCGTATATTCTTTCCACACATGGGCTTGTAATTGGAGTTTGTTTGTATATGAAGTTAAAAAATATTAGGGTTGTAAGCTATCCAAACAAAATAAAATAATTATTTATTTAAAGTAAACTTAAAATACTAAACGTATTAACTAAAAGAGATTTATTTATCATATACCGTTTTTCTTTCCCTCCGCGTTTTGCCGATCTCCATGGTATTTAGGAGATGCAAAAAAGTGTGACTATAAATAAAAAAACAATAATGATGTCAATAATAAGTTGTTGGTAAGTATGTTTTAAATGTACTATTGTTACAATTGGTGTGAATCGCCTAAATAAGCACCAGTGACACAACTACTAGTAGTACTACTACTGACATACTATTGATTTTATTACCTATCAAAACAGATCATAATCAAACAGTGACATGGTTATTCCATGGTTATTCGCTTTTAAGTGCAGTCAGAGATCAACTTGGTCTTGCCAATGAAGTGAGAATATGAGGGGAGGGAATGCATAGTACCTGCAAAAATAAGTTAGGTATTTGGCCTGCACGTAAGAAATGTATAAAAATATTAGCTGCAAATATTTTGAAAGGTGTATCAGTCCATGAAATTGAGCCACTTTACCCAAAAAACATAGGTAGGACGTTCCGTTCAGTTTTAACCCTTAAAATATTTGCAGCATTTTTTTTACACCCTGCATAAATCATGTAAAAACTAGACACGCTAGTTTATTCTGTGACTAGACTAGGGGCGAAGCCCAGTATACCGTACCTAGTCCAAAGGTACCCTTGCCATGGCCAAAATGTGTATTGTATGCACCTGCATCGCACTGCTCGCTGCATTACCCTGTCCAGGGAAATAAGTATGAGAGATCAGGCAAGGGCTGCCGCGGTCCCATATGCTTAGGTCCTCTTTTGGAGGAATATAATAGACTCGTCACTCGGTTGCATTTACCTAGACCTAGATCGACACAAAATTATGTTAGCAAATAAAATTGGCAGCTAAAGGTATTCCCTGTGCAAAATAAAATGTTGCAGCACTCAGTAAGCGTGATGGAAGAGTGTGGAAAATAACCCCCAATTTTAATGGATTTAATCTGTTGACAAACGCGAAAAATACGAAGTGTTGTTGTGGAGCATCATAGTGAGTAACCAGAACAGTGACCGAGCGATGATGGTTGCGATCAATCTCATTGAGCCGCGGGCTTCCGGAGCGTCCCCCAAGCGAGCCGGGCAGTTCCACTGCGATACACTGGCACTGTTCCTTGTGACGTCAGTTAGTGATCTCTTTAACGGAACGTGTACTAATAGATAGCCTATTAATATTCAAGCAAGATCAGCGCTACATTAGCACTGTGCCTTGTGACGGCAGTTGGTGCCCCTTAAAAAGGAACGACTACTGATGGATAGCCAACTAAAATTTTATTCAAGATCAACGAATTTATGAGCATTTTTCCACACCAATAGTCTGTGGGCTTAGTGGGCGACGTTAGCGTTTCACTTCCACTAAAACCGACGTCACATATCGTGAAACTCAAAACTCGCAAACCTTGCTTTTGTCTCAAGATTTTGTGTATCAAAATCATGAAAATCCGTTGTGTTTTAGACCAAGATATATACTTTAAAAGTTAACATATTTAAAGGAAAACATTAGGCCTATGTTAGTAGGCTATAAGGTAGCTTCCTAATGTAACATTTGCAACGGCTAAGGCTGTAACACTCACTATAGCGCTACATGCTTTTTAAAAGGCTTCTATACGTGTACTAGGTGCCTGTACACGTATATAAGCTTTTTAAAAAGTTTTTTCCACTTGGTTTATATTACATAAAATTGTGATCTGATGCCTTCAACGTGGCTTAAAATTATCCTAGGTCACATTGTACAGAGCGGAGTGGAACAGCCGAGCAAGCCGGCCAGACTCGATCACACTGCGCTCTCGCCAACAACGCTTTGCTTTGCTAGGTATACTGTTCTATTGGTACGAGGACATAAATTTAGAATACAACTTTATAGCACTGGTTTTCCACCCAGCTATCACCAATAAGTAGTGATTCCTCAAAAGGGTTGTTCTCGACCTTTAAAATACGTGCACGCACCTACCTACCAATAGTGGCATTCCAAGCATAATAGTAGATTTTTATAACACAGGGTGTATGGAACAGCCCATGAACATGCACAAGTTTTCCCCAAGGACATAGGTACGACAGGAAACGACAAGAAATATGCGACGTTTCATACAAAAATCATGATCAACTGACTGCATTTTCTATGCGAAGTATTGCGAAGTCAAAAAGATTTGACGTTTCCTGAAATATATGCCTATAAGGAAAGTTCAGTTAAGTTTCAAGGTCGTGCAACCTATAAGTATTCAGAGGGTTGTCACTCTCACCCCCTACAATTTCCTCTTAATAATTTTTTATAACCCTATTCAATGCAACATATTTGATTTAATTTGTCGATCTTTTTTTTTATTTCTCGTTCTTAGGTAAAACCTACATGTACTTATATATATTTTTTATATATCGGACTTATTCCATAGGCTTGCTTGCTCGTGATGTAAGAATCAGCTAAAGATCTAAACCCTGGTGTGATAGTTGTTTCACTTTTATGACATGACTAGATTTTATAATATTTTCAAAATATGTATGTCTACGTAGATTACGTAGCTACCTAATAGGCACACCATTCATTCATATACGTGGATGTCGTAAAAATCAATTTAACAGGTGACTAGCTTTGCGGCTGTTGTAGGTAGGTATTCGTATGCACTCAGGCGTGGTTGATTGCATGTTTTTTCGTCATCTTTTCACCAGGAAGTTGTTAACAGATTCACCAAGTACCCAGGATGCGAAGCTGATTGAGGATATATTACTGCGTGAAGACTTGAGGGTTTTAGGGAACTATCAGCCTAGTGCAAAAGCTCTGCGTGCAATAAGTCTCTCACTTTCCGAAGGTCCAAGGTTTGAACCCTGACGTGCCTTACAAATTGGATATTGCTCCTAATTTGGTTGCGTGCTTCGGAGGGCATATGTCGTCGCCACCGGTGCCGGCTGCTGTATGATTGATGATTACGGATATGATGGCTTAAAGCGGCTTAATGCCTGGATACCTCGTTAAACTAATCTGGAATCAGCATTCATCTTGTCTTGGGATCGTTTGTTGACTCAGTGACCCACACGACTAGAAAGACCAAATACTAGTAAGTAGCACTAAAATATTTACCGACGAAACTATAAATAAAATCCACTACGTGACTGTTACTCTATTTCTAAATTTTACGATAAAATAATTGTCTACTAAACTGTGTGACAGAATTTTATTAGCCGTTTGTGTTTTATTGCCATTGTCGTTGCATTTTAACTAAGTACCTGTACAGACCGTGTGACCTTCAATATTTTGTAACACCTAGTAGATTCGCTACAATCATTTGTTACCTTAGTTATCAAATTTATTTAATTCGATTTCGCAAGAGCACTGAGAACTAGGCGTTTTAGAAAGCAGGTCAATGTCAGGTTGATTTTAATGTACCTGTCTACTATAATCTCAGAATCAGTGCATTAAGTGCATTGTAGGTACTAATCTTTAAATAAGAGCGGAGATGCGAGCCCCAAAAATTACAATAGGTACCTACTTAGAACTTTTGAGTATATCATTGTTATTTAAGTACAAAATGATGTGAATGGCATTGTGATTTGCATAAATCCATATTTATTTATTTTTACTGTGTATTTAATTCCATCAAAATTTTTCATCCGTGACCTTATAGGACATTATATCGCTACCTTTACATGTTTTATTTTTTCCTTCGAGGGTTTATTTTGTTATGTACACCGAACCGTAAAGAGTGAAAAACCAAATAAGTATCACATCTGACCTTTAATTGAGTAAGAATATAATTGGGATCTAGGAAACGTCTCCATATTCCAGATCTGATTAGGATTCTGTCGATTCGTGGACGATAATTCGATCTCGATAGGTTTTATTTTCCAAAAATTGCTCAAAAAAGCAGGTGTTCAACCAGGTTCTATCAGTTAGTTCATAGATTTGGAACGTCATGTGGAACGACCCGATTAACTGACGAGGACCAATATCGTTGGTCATTCAATTTCGATTTTGATAGTCGCAACGGGCCATGGCTATTCAGGTACCTGTTAAAGACATTGAAGCGGTATTTCACCTACCTAGGCCTGCCAACCACAGTCGATATGTTTCGATTCTCAAAGGTAACCATACAATAAACACCGATATGGGAGTTAAAAAATCCAAATACAAAGGTAAGCTGTAAGTATAGCTTAGTTCTAATGTAACAGTTTTTGGAATACCCTCAGAATTTTCCACCACAGGTAGGTTTGAACTTATGACATTTTCCATAAGCATCTACTGTGTCGACGACTCTTTCATCTGGGCTACCGCGGCACAATTTTACACTGCGAAATAATGCAAGAGTAGGTATCTTCATCATTTATGTCTATAAAGTTATCTACATCTAGCCACTTATAGGTTTAGGGTTGTGGTGTTGTGACAGTCGATACTTACGTTGTGCCAAGTCAGCCATGCAAATCGCAGGCAGATCACTGTAATCGATCTATCCCGGCCTTGGCCCCAAATGTGCGCCTGTCCGAGAGATGAAGAATAATGCCCATATGCTATGTATCGTCGCGGTCAGAACGTTTAACACCTTGCCTATAATTGCTTTTCTAAATAGCATAGGAACATGTGTTGCAATAGTTCCTGCGAATTTTCGGAAATGGCTCATAACGGGGTCAATACATAGATAAGGTAGATACGTAGGGACATAATCACTGAATTATTTACTAAAAATGTTGCCTGAAAACCATCATCTCCCTGGAACAAACCACTGACATAAACGTGAAGAAAAAATTTCTTTCAAAATATTAAACATGGTCGTTGATAGTTTGTGAATGTTTTGTTTAATATTAAGTTAACCCTTTTCTTCATGGCCAAACTATTTCGCCTAACGATTTGGCTACGAGGAACTCTATAAATCTTCTAAGAGTCTTTAGGTCTACCAATACTATGGGCTTGTTTCAAAACAACCATACAAATATTTCCGCGAGAGACCTTATTCTCCACCATGCCTACCGGCATAGTTCTGATGACCGCGGGGCCAAAAACATAGCATTTCACAAAAAAGAAACTTAAAGGTGTGGTAGGATTTTCTAAAACAGAAACAATTTCTGTCCACGACCGTACGATAGCGTAATCTACTTCGCTACAACAGTCATCTTGATTTGTTTTGTAAGACGCATGCTCAGTTCGCTGCGTACGCGTTTACGAGCCCTAAAATTGCTGCATCCTCTTACTCGCACATTATTCCAGTTGATAGTAAAATTAAAGAGAGTACGAGTATGGGATGGTAGAGAATTATAAATGGTAAATACGGGTGCGAAAAAATGCTGTAAGGATCGAACCATCCCACTAAACAACTACTTTAAAAAAAAGATGATACCTAGAATTTGAACAAACCGTACCCTATGTAACATTAAATATTGGCATTATACTAATGTGGTAGCTTTGATAAATATTTTCAAACGAATATATAAGGTGAGAAATCAATGCCATAGATACACATTGTGGTTAAGTGATGTGTTGTAATAAGAAGAACGTTTACCTACGCACCCAAAATACAAGTGACGTCATAGGTTTTACCTAGAAACAAGCAAATGAAATCGAAATTCAAGAGCCTATTACGTGAAAAATTGAAATATGACAAACATTTACTATATAATTTCAATTTGCAAGTACGAGGTAAAAACAAAAATGTTTGTTTACTAAAAATTACTCTACGGTGCGCCACCTCAAAGAATAGAGCTATTCTTGTTTATTTGTTACAATGAAACTTTTGTGTCGAGACATCAATTAATGATACAGGAGTAGGTACGATAAAATAATATATTTCAAAAATGATTCTGTTTCACTCCAACCTAAAAATGTGTCGGATTTAAAATCACTTTTTTACGTTAAAGGCGAAAATTTTTATCCTTAATGTTTTGGGATGCTTATGGAAAGCTGTTAAATTTCCGAGACGGTTCACCACTTGCAATAAACATTTTCACTTTTTTCCCGCATCCTGTTTACAAACTAAGTGCGAACTATTTAATCAGAACTGGTGCTGCTGTGAATAGTTTAGTGGAGGAAACGAGCGAGCCAATTGATTTGTAGGACTGCGTTGCATTGAAGATCATTACCAAGGCAGGGCACATGTCGACTGAGTCACAGTAACGGAATAACAGCATGATATCTCACTTAAACTTTTCTCTCTTACTTGTCAACGTTTAAGCGACATTACATAAATAAATAGGTACTCTACTTTGTCATTTAACTAGGTACCTACCTTACCTAGGTGTACTACTTTAGAGTGGATAAAGTGGCGACGTTAATCAGGCGTTATTTAAAATAAGAGACACCTTTTTAAGTACATACATACACATACACATATCACGCCTTTATCCCTTGCGGGGTACGCAGAGCGTCAACGGCCGCAAAAATACAGCAGCCATCGCTAGTTCTTACAAATACATAAGTATATGACTTATCACTTTACATAAAGTCACTTGTTTTACCGCTATGGTAGTTTTGATACTGGTGCGCCGTTACCTACAGACTTCTTGCATAGGAAATACTTTCATTGTAGTACTTTACCTGATATCTACTGTGTGTGAGTGGAGTGTGCGCAATCTCTGCGCTTGCGATGACGACCACGTGGCTTCACACACGCGACCGGCTTTGCAACGCGAACTCTATTGATTCGATCACGATTTCACAATTAACTATCTTTTATATGTACGTAGGCACCAATTTTATAACTTTTACGGTACACGATGAAAAAAAACTGAAATATTTCAAGCGGTGAATTGACATACAAAGCTGGACAACTTCCCTCATGAATTGCGTTTTACATTCAAAAATTTTGACACTTTAATGAATTGCCTATTTTCTAATTGTATAACACGTTATTACTCACTGTATGTCCTGGACTTTATTATATATTTTTTACCTATCTATTCCAGTAATCCCAGCGACCCAGCCTACGAGAGAGAAGTCGAAATGTGGCGAAGAGCCGGACGTGGTTTCGAAGGCTATCGGCGACTACGGGCGGTGGCAGCTGCTCATCACGTTTCTACTGTCACTCTTCTCGTTCCCCTGCACGTTCCACATATACCTGCCTACGTTCACTGTAAGTATATTTTTCGATTTCACACATACACACACACACAGATCACGCCTATATCCCTGGCGGGGTAGGCAGAGCAGGAACGACCATAAAATTACGGTCTTTATCGCCATGTTCGTCTGACAATATTTGAAGGTCGTTTCAGATATCACTGTAGTGACAGGTTGTCAGCCTGTCGCCTAAAATTGCAATAAAAATGAAT
Source organism: Keiferia lycopersicella (assembly GCA_029255805.1). Taxonomy (NCBI): domain Eukaryota; kingdom Metazoa; phylum Arthropoda; class Insecta; order Lepidoptera; family Gelechiidae; genus Keiferia; species Keiferia lycopersicella. Next base: position 6,858,249 of record JARACZ010000009.1, on the reverse strand, counting down.
CCCTCGAGTCCCTTAGTCGGCTTCTACGACACCCACGGGAAAGAACCCATTTTTTTTTCTTTGATGCTATTCTAAGCCGGCATCACACGGCTATTTCGATTTCATACTAAGAAGAAAAAAATTGATAAAAGTGAAGTCGATAAATAAAACTCTATTATGTCTATAAATACTGGACCGAATCGTATGAAAAAGAAACTTCAATAGGTTATAAAATGTAAGTAATAAATAAGTTATAATATAGATAGCTTACAATATAGTACTATAGTAGGTACCTACTATTACCTATAAGGTGTAAAAGTATTAGCTGCAAATACTTCAAGGGGTGAATCAGCCCATGAAACTGAACAACTTTCCCCAAGGAACATATGTCGAAATATGACAAAATTCTTTGGACCTCCCATACAAATTAACTTAGTCGGTCGGTAGTTTTGTATGAGAGATCCAAAATTTGGGGAAAATGTTCCTTGGGGAAAGTTGTTCAGTTTCATGAGCTGATTCGCCCCTTAAAATATTTGAAGCTAATATTTTTAAACCCTGTATATATTCTGTGAATATAGGTGTTGAATGTTATACGGTATTATTCCTACCTACCCTTTTCTCTCGTCTATTATCCAGGTAATCAGCTTAAACAGATTAGGCACCTACTAACTTACTTATAAAACATTAGGACAAATTTATTTAGCACTAGCTGAGCAACAGTAATGAGAAGGAACGAGTAAAAACATTACCCTTTATTACGTGTTCTGAGATAAAATATGCGGGTTTTACCTCACGAAGTTACTAATCTTAATTTAGGTAATTAAGACAGATTAGGATTTAGGGTACGGTTTTTTTACGGCAACCACAATAGGTAGTAAACAGGTCACAAAAAATAAATCTCTTTATTATGTTTGTTCGGCGGAAACTCAATTAATAGACTTGCAGATGACTTCCTATTCACACAGTATAGGTACTACATAGTTGTTGCCGTTTCCTATACAATTCTACTTCATTCTGTAAGTACATTGGCTTGTAAGTAGCGTATAATTTATTGCCCATATGTAGACGGTATTGTGCATTTCCGACATAAATGGGGCAACAATAATAAATCTATCACAATAGAAGATAATTTGATTGAGTACCTATAGGTAGGTTGTTGTAGCTGTAAATTTTTACACAGGGCCCTACTGTAGCAAAGTTAGACGCTCATTGAACGCCTGTCTAGTGTTTTTCTGAAGGAAGATAAAGATATATAATTGTATATATTTTTTTAAATATAAATTTAGAATTGAACCAACTATCAAAACAGATCGAGTTGAACTTTCCAACTGGACTTGTGGTTTATGCGATCATCAACTACACTAAAGTTCAACAGATTTGTTTAATTTATTTATTTATTTGAAGGGCATGCTACTAAAGTAGCGTCATAGTCACACGGTCATTATTTCTGGAATGGTCCTCGGCTTGATAAATCGACGAAGTTAGAAAAGGTCGCTGGGTGGAGATAGCGCGCTCTATGAGGACTATGGAGCAGTGGGAAACAAAGGGGTCATATTTATCATGTTGTTTATTTTTCACTTTGCAGGCCAAAGACACGAAATTCTGGTGCAGAAGACCGGAAAACTATTCCAGCGTGCCAATAGATGCTTGGATCAACTACAGCCAGCCGAACGGCGAGTGCACCGTCCGGGACATTCCTTTTGGCGTCACGGCTGAGAGCATCATGAACTACACAGCGCCTCTGGTGGACTCCTTCGTGAAATGTACCGACTGGGAGTTTGACAGGACTGATGTTGGAGACACCGTGATATCGGAATGGAAACTGGTCTGCGATAGAGCCTACTTGACTAGTCTCGTGGAAGTTGTGTTTCTCATCGGAGTCGGCGTCGGTGGAGTCGTTGGTGGCTGGATTTCCGATAAGTGAGTTTTTATGTCTTAGACCTCATGTCCCTACCGCTAATTAGGATTCGCTACCCCTTATTAGGAATTATATAGAGCCAAAACATCATAGCTATAAAATTTTCAAGGGTCAGATATGGTTAAAATTGCGACAGGACTTAGCGGTGATCATTTTACAATCTAAATCTATATTTAGGTATTCACAAAAAAGCTCTACCTATCTTGGTAAGTACTAACTAATCATGTCAACTACTTAATTAAAAACTCTTTTTTATTTACTTTTTGCCTATAGATACCTAACATTGCGTGAAGAACTCGTTTGATGACGATCTTAATGTTATAGGGGTTTTACATTTACGTTGCAACTTTTTTGCGGAATTAAATACCAGAATTTTCAATATCAGAACGCAAAAAACTAGCAGAACGTTGGGTTAAATAGGATGGATTATAACGATGACCTAACCACAAAATACTTACAATACATATAATAATACACTGATCTTGTACAATCGTGACCTTTTTTTTTTAATTATCTTGTCAATCTCATTACGGGAACCGATATCCGCTTAAAATTCGCAAAATTTCTTTGCTGTGGTCTAACCGCAAGCAGTTACCTAAGCAGATAGTTATCTCTTCTCATATAATTGTGGGTACATAATAAATCTACTTACAATAATTCTTCGATATTGTTTTTTTATTGACCACAAACTTAGCATGACGTAAAAAGTTTTTTACCCCACGAGAAACAATTTGTACGTTCTGCTCAACATAACTAAGGGAACTTTTAACAATCAGAGTTGGTAGTTTAACCTTAATTCCAAACAAAATGTCGTCAGCCTTCTATAGGGCCTGTCACGAGGCAGTGTTCTAGATAATTCATGTAAACTATGTTTATTTATTATGGCAGTCAGATTGACCTTTTTGGAATGTCATCCAAGTACAAATGTGGTTAAGTGTCGGACGAAACACACCAGCGTATAGTTCAGTCGCGGTATTCGGATCGTTTGAAAATGCAATCAAAGATAGCCGAAGACCATGGCCTATACCTACAATCTAAACTTCCGCATGAACTATAAGTTGATTCCTTCCGATCATTCGTCCGAGTTCCGACCCTATAATTTAACTGTCTTATGGTAATGTTTTCAGATTCGGCCGTAAGCGGATCCTAATAGGAATGATGATAGCTCAGAGCGGCCTGGCCATCCTGTCGTTGCTCGTGCGTTCCTACGTCCAGTACGTGATAGTGCGTCTCGTAATGGGCCTGGTCTCTGTGTCCGTGGTCTACGCTGCCTTCGTCCTCTCCGTCGAGATCGTCGGGGGCAAGTGGGTGACCATCGCCGGGGTCTGCAACTTCTTCCCGCTACCAGTAGCTTACATCATCGTCTCGGTCATATCAATGTATTTACCCAACTGGAGAGACCTACAACTCACACTGTCGCTGCCTGGATGTCTACTCCTATTGCTGTGGTAATTATTCATTCATGATCATAGCAATTTACAAGTTTTCATGACTGCTATATTAGGGTTTCTTGATAACTTGGTAACCTTTACCTAAAAATTATTAAAACCTGTCAGCACAATTATTATTTACTGTGACATTGAATAAAATTTGTTTTCTTTTTTTTCGTTTCAGGTTTTACTTACCAGAATCACCAAGATGGCTGATAAGCATGGGCAGAACGCAAGAGGCCAAAGCAGTACTTCTAAGAGCAGCAAAATTCAATAAACGAGAACTGCCAAATGATTTGGACAAACTATTGATGCTCCACAAAGCAGATCACTCAAAAGACGAAGAACCAAGTATAGGGATGCTTTTCAGAGGAGCTTTATTGAAAAGAACAATTTGTCTAGCATTCGTCTGGTTCGCTATGACGATCGGTTACTACGGTCTATTGCTGAACATAGGCAACTTTAAAATGGGGAATATTCACGTTACGTCACTGATTCTGGCAGCCGTAGAAGTTCCTGCGATAGCAATAAGCATTCCTATCTTACTGAAAGCTGGTAGAAGGATACCTGTGTTCATCAGTATGGTCATGTGTGGGCTAGCGTGCGTGGCTAGCGAGTTGTTCTCTATATCCTTTAACGACCAGTGGATCATGATAGCGTGTTTGATGGTGGGGAAGTTTGCTATTGGCGCCACAAACATGATGCTGCCGATCTTCACGGCGGAGCTGTACCCCACTGTGATAAGGAACCTCGGAGTGGGGGCCAGTCAAGTCTCCGCGGGCTTGGCGTTGATATGCATACCGTACTTATGGAAACTGGTGCGTAATATGATGTTTTAAACGCATAATAAAATTACAATTCATGGCTCTTTGGGTCAACTACTTTGTTGGTTAGTTGGGGACCAGTTTGGGTCAAAGTCGGTCAGGTAATTTCGATGTCATTTTCACGGTTTTCTTCTAAGCTGACGGAAACTTTGTGAACAGAGGAAGACTTTGCCCAGCAGTGGAAATACAGCATATGATGGTCACTTGGGATCGGAGTTATCTACCTACTGAAAAAATCTTATATTTATGATTCAAGCACTCTTTTGGTTGAGTAAGTGTGTAGATATTATGCTGACGATATTCTTTATGTGTGTCTGTAACATAAATAACAAAGTTATTTGTTTCACTAAATTAATAATAGATATAGTACAACAAGGCGGCCTTAATGCAAAGTAGGTTTCTTTACCAGGCAACCTTAAGGTAAAAGCGAAAGTGGGGCAATGGAAGTGGGATAGTGCAAATATTATTCTCTTTTTCAGGCCCAATTAAACGAGCACCTACCAATGGTGACGATAGCGGCAATGACAGCCATAGGTGGCGCTATAGTGCTGCTTCTGCCGGAGACCACGGGATGCAGCGAGCCCAAGCCGATAGCTGACACTAAGAAGAAGTAAGTACTTTATCATAAACAGACCTAGCCATCCATAGAAATAACGGGTGTTGGCCAGTCCAGACGCTTTTTCTTAGATGTCTATCTAAAAGCGTGCTCCTAAAATGACATGTCATTATCCTAACTCTTACATGACATTCTTTACAAACCAAATGAGCGTTTTTCGCTTGTATATGCCCAACCCGACCTATACCATAATTTTGGCCAGTTATACTAAACCGCGTAAATCTGTAGTAAAACATTCAATCAAGACTGCTACCACAATAAATACTAGAGTTGACAGCAACGCCATCTACCAACTGACACTACAACTCGGCGGGTAAACGATACTTATATAATACTTTTCACATTGCAGGCCTTCGTTGGACAACTCATCGCCTTGCAACGGAACGTTTGCGGTAACTGACGACAGAGGGCACTAGTGTGTGAAGTTTCCAGTAACTGACGATAGAGGACACCAGTGAGTGATCTATTGAGTGAAATAGTGCGCTAACGCAGACACTGTATGGAAACCCTTTTTATAGTCGGTGACTAGTCGGTGATTAGTCGGCCGATTTTGAGCATATTTGTATTTTAATATAACTTATTGGCATAAAGAAGAAGTCGGTAGTCGGTTACAACTAGGCGGACACAACCATAATCGAAGCATATCAAGTGTTTATAGATCTAGGAAATGTTATTGATACTTAATAAGAGATTATTGATCAGAGATTTAGCTAGCGAGAAATTTGACAGCTCTCTACACAGATTGTCGATTTTTGAGATGGCAACAAATGAACTGTACAAAACAAAAAATAAGTAAGGTAGTTTTATATCTATGTACCTATAGATTTATCTTAGTGTGATAGCCACTCTTCATTGTGAATCATGCTAAAGCATAGTGAAATGAAAAGTGATGGTAACTTTTAAACTCTGAAGTGATAGTGATATTTTCCGAATTTAAAACTTTTGAATGTGATGTGATGGTGATGATATGTTAGAACTAAGCGTGATGTATTTTAAGAAAATTAATCTGTTATTTTTATCACATACGCGAAATAGGTTCGTTAGACGCGAGTTTGAGATTGTAACACCAAGCGTTAAGTTATTTTTGTATGGTTACCATAATGATATTGTTCAGTACCTAGTTAATTAATATCCGCATAAGCTGGTAGTTTAACAAAAGAATGCTTGGTATTAACTACGGGGTGTACAACAGCTCTCCTACTTATAAGATGCGAGCAGGCAATCAAACTAAACAACTTTTCCCTTGGAATATATGATGTCAGAAAACAAAAAAAATCACTTCCCATATAAAACAACGATCACATACAGTGATTGATTACGATCTGCTCACTGCATTCACTATGAGAGGTCAAAAAATGCTTTGACGTTTCATGTAATAATATAAGACGTAAAAATATTAGCTAAGAAACAAAACTTTCTTCAAGAAACATAGGTCGAAATATGCGAAAATTCATATTTCGACGTATGTTCTTTGGGTAAAGTTGTTCAGTTTCATGGGCTGGTTCCCCCTTAAAATATTATCAGCAATTTTTTTACAACCTGTATATTTCTATGGAAAAATTGCTCAGTTTCATAGTCTGAATGCATGCTATCAGTATTCGGAGTGCTGTTCCTGTGTCCCTTACACCCTGTATGATTAAATGCCGATTGAATAATTATGTCGATTAACTTATTAAACCTACTGGAGTAAGTACCTGTTTTTGTTACCGAATATAGTTTTAATTTATTTTTACATGCAATAATACATAGGTGCCGTGTGATGCCGGCTTAGAATAGCATCACCCCATATCCTACCCGCGGGTGTCGTAAGAGGCGACTAAGGGACTCGAGGGTATTGGTGTATTACAATTTTTAGGCGACAGGCTGACAACCTGTCACTATAGTGATACACATGTTTTCTGAAACAACCTTGGAAAACAATCCTCACAAATGTCAGACGTGGCGATAGCGACCGTATTCTTACGGCCGTTAACGCTCTGCCTACCCCGCAAGGGATAAAGGCGTGATATATGTATGTATGTATGTATGTATAATACATACTTCGTTTAATTTAAAATAGGTTATGTATGTAGCTAAAGCTAATTCTTGTATATTGTAAATGTAAATAGGTACCTAATATATTGGTCACTATTTGTAGCCAATTTCGACTTATAGGTAGTTATGTCTAATAGTTGTAAGTAAGTGTACTTATTTTCTAATAAAAACTGTTTTAAATATAAAACATACCTGCTGCTACTACGACAGCCATAAAAGTCTGGTGGACATGGGCCTCCCAAAATTTACCTACTTGTGTACAAATGAGATTCAATAAAACATATTCGTAAATATAAGTAATATCAAAAATTATGAAAGAATTAGTTTACGTTCTGGTAAGTAGGGATGTAGAGATTAAATATGCAATAGTAAATTGATCAAATAAAAAAAGAATTTAAACCATCATCTTAAGCTTGGGTTAATTCCAGCAATAATTTATATCTGTCACAGTTAAAATGTATGTTACGCTATCAAATCTTATTTTTCTATTTTGCATACTACAATGCAATAATTGTTCACAAGCAGGTTCGTCACTAGGTACATATCCCAAAACAACTCGACCATTTTGGATTTTGCTCGTAGAGAAGACATCAACGTCGTCAACAAAATTATGAAATTTCTTTACAACATCTTCAGTATTATTATTATTTTCTTTATATCTATACTATCTATCTATGTATCGAAAAGCCTTGTGCTGGTAAAAATCATCTCAGAATCATCAAAGCTTAACTCTTTCGATAGATTCTTCAAAAGCAATTCAATTAATACTTTATTTCAGACACTGCATAGTTCCACAAAATGTGTTACTTTCGCGTTCTGGCGTTAGGGAAACTGCCGACCGTACCGGACGTACATTTTGGCTGAGATGTAGACTTTCTGAAATTTGGGTTGGTGCACCTATAGGGTGTAGATTCAGAAGCTTAGCTCTACCATTAGCTCATAGCTTATACCATTTTCACAGCATAATCTGGCTACATTTGACATGATTTTTTTTTTGTGGTATTATTATATGGTTATTTTTTTCTAGCATACTATATGGTGGTGTCTTATACGAGATATTTGTACTGTTTCTGCTCCTAGAAAAATAATGCCGATGTGGCATCATTGTCTTACCATAATATTATGTATCATCATTGTACCTACTTTGTTTTAAATGTACATGAATATTACACATTGCCGATGCATTTTTGTAACGGTCAAATTTGAAAGAACAATTAAACTGTTTTATAAAAACAACAATAACTCTGCTTGTATTCTCCTTACAAAATAGACTGACATTATAATGCAGCAAATCCAAGGTAAGTATGACTTTAAGGTCATGTGTACCATGTAATGTAATGTACCACATCCATACAAACACTAGATTTTGGTTTTCTTCAATGGAATTCAAAGTCAAAATACCACTGCCACGCCACCGTGAATTTTGTACTGGCACTTGATTTTGTTTAGTTATTTGTGAACAACTTTAGAAAACCTATGTACGGGCCTTATTACAACTAAAAAGTTAGTCGCATTCTAAACGCGTCTATGTCCAGCGTCCTTTAGTATACAAGTTTTCAACGCGCGTCTAACATTTTTGGGGTAAAGCCCTGCCTCGTGAAAAAGTTAATATTTTCACAATGCTTAAGAAGTCTATCACTTATTTCTAGTCACATACTTAATGAATAGAAGGGACCACTATGCACGGGACATTGACACTGGCACGTAGGGCGGTAGAAGTACTTGCGTAGAGTGCATTCCTTACAGAATGTCGGTAACGGTGGCGGCGCCGGCGCACATAGATACCAGCGTCACGTCATAGCGCGTGCGCCGAATACGCAATCGACGGTAGAACGCAAATGCGCGATTGTACGCACTACGGTCTGGCACTCTTAAATTGTCAATGGTCGACGTTGGTGGATACCTGTGCCTCGTTTTTCAAAACTACAGGCTACAATTGTACAGGTGAAATTCGATGTACATTGCGTAGCGGGTCAAAAATATTGATTTTATAATGTCCCACCGGCTACGCATTGTACACCGAATTTCACCCGTAGAATTGTAGCCTGTAGTTTCGTTGCATAGGCAATTGTACCTACCTACAGGAGGTGCAATGTGTTTCTTGAATGTAATTATTAATTGATTATTAAAATAAAGTCACAGTTATAGTCAGCACGACCTGATAACTATAACGAAGAAAGTACTACCCGGTCCAATGTGGAGGATAAAAACGCTAATTGCTACCTAGTTTGTCTACATATACACCTCAAGCGGGAAAACGAATACAAGTTAGTTCAGTGGCTAACTAAACTAGATAATTGGTAGATGTAATACCTCTTCCACTTGCACTTTTACGCAATCGCAAACTATTATAATTATAAATACTGCTTCATTTATGTAAATAGCTTGTGCCGCGTTGCGTTCAGTTTCAATCCCTTGGCAAGGTCGTTCGCTTGCTAAAGAGCTGCTTATTATAGAAAATATTTTCTAGATATTAGTTCCGACTGGGTTCATGTGGTTTAGGTCATCGACCCCTGCTACTCCTGACACCAATTCATTAAACAGTTGCTAAGGAAGTATGAATATGACCCCGAAACGAGTCCTATTGTGGTGACATGTAGAGTACGTGTCGAATCAGAAACGAGCGTTTGGAAAAGGCGATACGGGACACCTAACGGGTTCCTGACTGTCGTAGTATTGGCTACCGGGGAACTGAGACAGTAGTACTGGGAATACTTCAAACAATCTATATTAAAATGTGTTACATTGCACTGGCGTACATTTAAACGCGAATCGAATGCGCTGCTTTGACCGCTACGTAATGGTGTTTGCAATTACCTTTCAGAAGAAACTTGACTTGACTGTGGTCATAACATAATTATCCTTTTTAGTAATTGATTATTCAATGATTTCGAAAAATCTTAAAATTTCCACAACAACTGTATTTCTTGGTTTAACTGAAGAACCAAAGTGATTGAACCTATAGGTACAGATTTATTCACAGGTATTTTCAGAAGTTCAAATATTTCTATTTTGGCTTATTGCTATTTAAAAAAAAACGAAGAACGTGGAAAGGCAAGGAGAAGTGGCATCCCACAGAATAGACTTCTATATATATAGAAAAAATCTATTTCCCTTCCACACACTGATATCTATAATCCCACTGCCTTCCACCTCATGTGCTTTTATGGGAGAATCAGCTCACACGTGTTGTCACCTTGCAAGTTTCCGCTAGAAATTATCAAGCCTGCATGCGGTGATCGCGGGGAATGAACTATTATGGCCACAAACTCTCACTTCTGATTGGCCTGATGCTGTCGTCGAACGATTTACTTTCCTGTGCGCTGCGCAGGCGCCGAGCTGCGTGACTCGACTCGCTTACAAAGTGATGTAACTACCCCAAATGCGTTATCCTGTCGGAAAAACACGAAGTGTTGCGTTCTCGTTGTGTCAAACTGCCAATAGCTAGTGCAATACAAAAAGTGCAGGTACCTACCTAAAAGGTACAAATACAAAACATTAGTTAGGTTTTTAAGAACCTTCGACAACGACATCTTTCAAATGCTAAATCATTGATTTCAACGATTTCCAACACAAAAAGAAGAAGTAAACTAAACTAATAGTAGAAGTTTGGTATTAGTGATCGTAATTAAAATTATATTTCTATTCAGCCTTTATCAACTCACTAGATACCTTTTTACTTACGCTCTCTCGAGCCATAGATCCTGTAATCTTAGCTTTCTCCACATTCTATGTTAGGTCGGTTAGTTTTAATATGGAAGAATAAAGTAAAATCCCCGATAAAATTTTCAACAGTTCAATTTACCTAGTATCAGATAATAAGCTCTATTGCCTACTAAAGTCAAAAGTATAGAGACAGGCTGTTGCCACACCTGCTGACATATCGCACGCTGCGAGCGAGCATCGATGGAATTACAAATTGAAGGAGAACAATAGTGTGACGAGACAGCCAGTTCCGATGTTATGTCACGCCTCGCACAGAGAAAAACAGAATAAGTAATGTAATAAGCTATATGAGATAGAACCTTATGAACAGATAGACTGATCACTCTCAGATCAGGATTGCTGAATTAATACGCAACGATATTATAAGTACCTTGGACAATTTAAAGATTTTCAAAGGATTTTTCATTCTCCAGGCATGAATATTTTTAATCGGAGGGGCGTCACATGCTGATTGTTGATGGTAGAGCAGCATTAAAAACTGTTGTTTACTGCAGTAACTATCTCTACTTAGTAACTTGTTCACAGGGATCCTTCTAACGAAACATACTCCTGTACCTACTGACTGTCACGCCTGTGCTGTTGAAATCTTTATCTATCATACATATTCTTAAGCTACGAATACGTTTATGATCTCGGCTGGATAATAAAACGCAGTGTAGAGGGTAGAGCAGAAAGCAGAACATTATTTAACCAAATTCATTCATTTTAGGGGAAACTGGAACGACAATTTTCAAACTCTTACAGAAAAAAACTCAACTTGTTAAAATTACAAAGCTTGAATGAAGAATGCTGAGAATGAGGATCAGACAAAACAAAACCTTAGGTACCATTATCATGCCTTATCTTTCAGTGTCTTTTTTCAGTCCTTTGTCTATTGAAATCTTTTCTTAAGACTCATACGAGACTGCTAATTTTTCATCAAATAAAATAATTTATATTTTAATTTGCTATAAATGTACAAGTCATTGCCAGTTTTGTTATCATTTCAACAGTAAACAAAGAAACAATTGGTAGGAAAGAAAATATACAATGGCAAATTAGAACATAATAACCTTACGTTACTACTGTAAAGATCACATCACATGTATTTTACAAACTGTTTGAATCCAATTTCAAAACAGAGTTTACCTATTCCAGGCGAAGGTTTTGTTGTTTATTGATAGGGAAAAATGGATGTATATAAAAAACAATCATTTATGAAACTATTCTTGGAACATTTGGTACTGACTGAGACATTATGTAATAACAGTTAATTTTCATTTTACCCTGAAATATTCACGGCTAAGCCGCTGATCGTATAATCTGACGTTCGCACTTTTATTGATCGAGATGCAACACGCAACTCTATTTACAATTTCATCGCATTTCCACGATATTTTTACACTATTTAGCGATCGTTAACACCTCTATTCATTCAGTCGATAATGTACAGAATATTATGACGGTTGGAGTAACGACATTCGCATTTCAAATCGCTTTAGATCCATTTGCAAAATGGACAAACTAATAATAAATAACCTATCATTATAGTAAAAAACGAATCATTATATATTTCGGTCTACCACGTGACGAATTTACAAAATAAAACAATCGAATTTTAATTAATAGCTCGTTTAGCGGTATCTTCGGTTTTAGCGGGTAGTGCAACCAAATTGGGTGGTTGTTGCATTTCTTTGACACTGTTGTATGTGAATATGCGTTCATAGTCGGTCACCTTGCAATAACGTATGGTGGTCGCGTCTTGCCGGGCCGGGCAGGCCGGGCGGGCACTCCGGCGCAGGGCGAGAGTGGGCGACCTCTTATAGCTTGCGCAGGAGTGGGCTCCTTTATTTGTTGGTAGTGCAGCGCGTGACAGTGACGTGTGACAATAGGAAATGACGCGGATATTTCTGGTGAGTACAAGTAAAACCCGTGGTTTCAGGGAAGTTCTCGGAAGAGCATTTCATTCAGAATTGTTTTGTGAAATTAATTAATTAGATCGATAAAAATAATTAGTAAGTAGGTACCTAATAAAAAAAAGGTATTTGACTTTGTAGGTACCTACCCTTTTCTTAAGTAGATATAGCTAAAATTTTACAGGAATACGATGAATTATTACGCATAATAGTTAACGTCAAATCTAATATCTATTTTTGATAGAACTTTCGTTTTAATGTTTTTTTTTTTACTTCTCTCTTTTAAGTTTAAAACTACGAAGAGTGCCTAATTTTTTTTTGTTTGGGTTACTTTACTAGTCCCAGCATACAATATATTGTGTTCAGTTAGGTAAGCTCTTAATACTCATAAAGTTTATAGCACAACATTTATATCAAAAATAAATGTCCTTATTCGTAGCCAATCGCAATCTTACCTAAATACTAATTCTTATTTAAAATTCTACGTACAGATCGTAAATGAAGTAATTACCAATAACGTGAAAGCTCTACATTTCATATCAGGGCAATCAGGGCCAGGGCGGTAGTGTCAAACTTTGTATTTAAGCATTTTATAGTTTTAACTTTCGTCATAGTTTCCACATTCGTACAGACCTACCTTAAATAGTGATCATTACGGCAAACCAAATATAAAATTAATGTGGAGTAAAGTTATTTTCGTGCAATACTGTTTTAGTAAGACCTACATTGTGAAAGTGAAACAAGGCAAGCCGAGTATGTAAATGAACATAAATCGTCTTACAATGACTCGCTACAAGGTAGGTGCGTGCCTATTCAAACCAAACGTTTGTAATACGAGCGAACTGTATCGATAGTAATAATAGGTGCAATTCGATCGAGATATCGGTGTTGCATGTCAGCCTTGACGGAGACCGAGTCACTTACTCAAACCACGGAATGCGGCTAACCTTTCGTCGCTCAAAAAATTGCCCTTCTTAACTCATAAAGCGGAACTAATAACACCAAACGCTGTCTAGTAGTAACTACTGTTATTGTCGTATTAACAAGACAATTACGTAAAACACGCAAGGCTGGACAAAATGGTTTTCTGGTTATATTGCTTCATTGTTAATGTTAGCAACTGGCTAGACTGGCCGTAGGTACCGCACAACTTGCTATATTTTGCTCTATTTCAACAGTGAAGCGAGGGCTGCTACCTGTTCCTAACCTACTACAAGTCTGGTGTTTTTGATAAATAACATGGGTTATCAAAAGAGGAAAACTTTTGAAAATAGGCCTAGCGATGTGAATCCACTTTATGCAACGGACCCGCGGGCTGGCCTAAGCAAAATCCTGCCAAACAAATCACTTTTTGGGTTTGCTATGATGAAAAGATAACTTATCAGCCAGTGCAGATTCCTGATTGTCCATGTTCAAAAGGGGATTAATAGGTACGTCACTTGCAGGCGTAGAGGCTACGCGTTGCGACTACCGTACTTTGCCATCAGACTTGAATTATTAAACAAAAAACTAGCTTTTAAGTTTCTGTGGTCAATAGTCAGCCCTACACAGAACTAAATACCTACCTACTGTTCAGATTGGTAAGTATCCACTGACCAATAATGTCTATGTGATTTGAAAACTGGAACCGCACCAGCTTGCGATATTTGCCCGTAGCCGTTATACTGCAAGAAATTCCACAAGAGCAAATGGTTTAATGAGTGTGAGAAAACCTTAAGGTTAGCAAGTTAATGTTTACTGTTTTGTAGAGATTGTCCAAAAGATAGTATCTTGAATTCTTGGTGTTAATCAAACACTTCATTTTGATATTAGCTTTTTGTTACAAATTTAATATTTGCCTAGTTAGCAAGTTAGTTAGAATAGAATCGACCCCTGTGTACGAACTGCAAACCCAAACATGTTGCTCAAACATAAGAGAGGATAAGATTCGAGTTACTGCCCATAAATGAATAAGAATTATACTTAGTATATGAAGGTAAAATTTTTAAGTGGCAAGCAAAGTATGGTATGTACTTTATACTAGTTATCATCCAAGCAGTATAAGTCAGGGCTACAAGAAAAAAACATTGGCTCGAAAGGAAGGAAGTAAATCTACCACATCGGGCTGGAGTTCTTCCTTTCCCGTCTTCCCATAGGCGTTGAAGGCAGGGTATAAACTAACTTGGCTATTATGTAGGTCTTTCGTCATCTAGCTAAGCCACTGGATGACGAAGAAAAAGCAAGATATTGGGTATGAAGTAAATTCTCGTATAATACAAGAGGGTACGAGCGCAAGCGATCGTAAATCACAATGTTACTTCTTAGCTGCTTTCTTAACCAGGAAGGGGAAGTAAGGTAGACCGGTGGACAGTAATTCTGTCCTTGTATAAATATAGTGCACCTTTAACAGTTAACAAGAAACATAACAAGTATAGGTAATGCCGCAGGCATTATGGTAGTAGTAGTAATATAAGGTGTAAAAATATTTGCTACAAATATATGAAGGGGTAAATCAGCCCATGAAACCGAACAACTTTATCAAAGTATTGTAGGCTTGACGTTCGTGCATACATGTGAGATTTGTGTGAAATATTTGTTTTTCACTTTAAAATGAAGTCGTGGATGTCTTATAGAAAAAAAGAATTCTTTTCCAAGGGAGTTACCACTGTAATAGGTACCTACTTCATTTACATGGAGAACCTCAGTTAGTCACGGATGACACTGCGGGGTAGAAAGCTAGTTACAACTAATAATACGGTAATTTCTAAAATTGCTTCTGCGTAGTCGATGTTACCTCGAAGTAGGTAAGCGCTCAATTGTGCGTGACGATTACATTACATTACAACTACAACAGCCATTAAAACATCCACAAAAGTCCATTTTTAGACACGGACTTCCCCCTATTTAGGGGTACTCGCCATATTCATCACGCTTGGCACGTGAATTGGCGAGCGCAGTGTTATACTGTTGTTGTTATTCATAGAGAACGCTGCAGCCAAAGACAAAAACAATAATATCATCTATAGCTCCACTATTCATTTATTAGATAAGTTTATCCCTTAAGTAGTTGCTTTTCACGACACCCACTGGTAAAATTAGGGTGGAAACTGTAAAACTATTCTGAGCCGGCAACACACGGCAACATTACATAATTCTATCGTAAAGTAGCATGTAATGTTCTAAAAGGTGCTTATTAATATAATGTATGAATTCGCCTACACTCCTTAAACAATAAACATTGAAACATCATTTGCTGCTTAACCATGTTCCTATTCTCAAAATGAAGGCGCGTCTTGCAAAAGACTTCAACGCGTGTTTGCCTACGCTACGCCACCCCACACCGCAAACTTTGGTGTCGAAATATACAACCATGGAATAGGTTATTTAAATTTTTGTATGGGTTGTAAAGATTTTAGTACGACACGCTATGCAATCTGCATGGATAAATTGCGACCTGGGAAATATTTACCTGTCGAATAGGTAATAATTTTAGTATAAAATTTTGATTTACTTTTTACTTGCTGCTTGACTATTAGGCCAAGGAATATTACTGCAGGTAGAATCAACGGGGGCAGTAAAAAAAATCTTCGAATTGCACTTGCCAACTGCCAAGTGTGATAAGTAAATAGCAAACACCTTCCTATAGGGAGAGATCCAGCAGTAGTGTTGTGGCTGATGATGTGTAATTTTATAGGCATATACTTTTGATTAGTCATCCATCAGATCCGATATTCAGCTAGTCAGAAAGGCGTCTACGAACGCCTTTTACGAATCATATCTGATGGTGATGTGGTTGTTTGTACCTAAGTACCAGTAAGTCTGTATACTTACCTTTAACTGCGTAACTTTTCATAAAATTGTGTTGAAAATTTTACTTTCATACAATACTTTCCTATCACATTTATATGGACACATTCCCTACAGATACTTACACCGGCCTTGGTTCACGGAAGTGCAGTCACCGGGCGTCCTTAGTCATAAAAGTAGTCGGGCATTAACGAAAGCCTGTATGATCACGATCAGGCTGTTGAAATTGTGAAGCGAACACATAAATATCCAATAATGTGAAGGCATAATGGGCTTTAACTATGCGATAAAAATAGCGTTAATTTTAATTAACACCTATATTTACAACTGTCATCACCACCAGTTCAGTTTTTACTTTTAACAAATATAGTTTTTTTTTGTTTTAATGATAATTAAGGAAAGCTATAATGTTTGTCTTTGATTTCCTTATGGCGATTAGGCAAGGCAGCCACAGATTTGCCTGCCGTAGATATTTATGCGTTGATGCAACAATACAATACAACACCTATTAAATACAACTAAGTAGAAACTATATTTTATATAAAATGTGAGTACACTCTTAACCACTCTCAATTCCCCACTCATGACCACATCACAATAAAACTTTGATTTACAATGGCACCTCTAGCCAAGTTACTGAAATGGAATCGAACGGACAGCTTTTAACCTGAATTTTAACATAAGGTTAAAGTTCTCGTACACATTGCTCGGATAAATGCTCTAATCTTTAGGTAATATAAAAGTTGCATCATGTCCTAAATAGGTGTTGTAATAGCGTCATTATCACTAACAATTTTCCATTAGCGCTCATAATAGAAACCGTGGTGATAGTATTACATTGGATAAGTCAAGTCAGGTGTTATGAGCCGGCTGGCACGCGAGCAAGGTCCACGACACTCGAAAGTATGCCAGCCAGTCCATTCATTGCATAGTCGCAAGCCTAGCGGCGCATTTCGTACTCAATTTTACCCCCGAGCAACCAAACTAGCGAATATTGCTACAAAAGTAATTAACTAATTGTTAATTAGATCAACAACTTAAGTGTTATTTCAGCAAAGCAGTATCTTAGCTTAGGTTTATTATCCATCATGCCACTAGATAGAAGAACGAAGAAAGTGTAACGAAGTAATTTTATTCCAATCAAAATGATGAAGTAACACAAGAGTCGATTGATTGCTCTGATTATCACATTACTTACAACAAAACAGCACGTACGTAATATCAATCAAGAAAATTAACCTCCTTATTCTGTCCTGTTTCAGATATGTGCGCTGTGCGCGGTCACAGCTTATGCGCAATTCTACGACTCCCCCGCTCCGCCGAGACTGCAAATACCCGGAGCTGTTCCTGTTGGAGGGCCCATCAGGCAAGGGGGATTCAGACAAGGAAGACTCCAGCATGCTGCACCACTTCCGCAGCACAACCCAGCGCCTAGACTACGTCGGCCAGGACAAGGCAGACCCTCCTTTAAATCAGTAGATGCTACGCCTCGTCCAAGCCTGCAATCTATCGAGGAACCCGCAAAACCAGTCACAGAAGAACCAGAAGACGACATAGAAGTCAACACCCCGACTGCATTCTCACCGAACTACTTTTCGACTCCCGAACCTCAGAACGATTTCTATGATATAACGACAACATCACAACCTAAGCCACCAATAGTATTCAATCCTACTCCATTCCAGCAAACCACACCTAAACCAGAACCGATCAGACCAACGCAGTACAGACCGCTCATTTCGCCACAATCTTTCTTGCCGGTCAGAAACGAACAACCCAAGCCCCAGCGCATCCAGCCACTTAGCATCAGGCCACAGAGACCTTCATTCAGACCTGAGCCCAGACCAATCCTAGAAGAAGAGGATGTACCAATCCAGCCCGTCAGGCAATACAACAGACCGCAAGAGCGAGAGCCTGTCCGACCTGCTGCCCCTGTCAAACATGCTGCTCCACAGAAATACATTACTGCCCAGCACAGGGAAAAGAAACCAGTCGCGCAAATCATCAGGAAATACAGAGAGGAACATGAAGATGGTAGCATTACCTGGGGATTCGAGAATGACGATGGCTCATTCAAGGAAGAAACTATCGGAACTAACTGTGTGACGCGCGGCAAATACGGGTATGTCGACCCTGACGGCGTCAAGAGAGAATACAACTACGAGACTGGTATTGAGTGTGACAGAAGTAAGGAACAGAAGGATGAAAAAGGCTTCATAGACTACGAAGGAAACAAGGCTGTACTGCCTAATGGTATCACCATTGATCTCAACGCCATGGGAAAGAAGTCCAAGAGGCCATTCAGATCACCCAGTCAGCACTAGATTGTAGTATAGGTTATGTACATTAGAATATTTATTTTAGGAAAATCTAATTTTTTAAGATGTTTTTGTTTTCTTGTCATTTAAATGTTATGTAAGGAACATATAACGTTTATATGGCTAAATGGAATGGTCTTGATTATCCTTGACCCTACAGAGAAAAGAAATTAAATTGTGGAAAGTACATTTTGACTTTTTATTGGTTATTAATATTTAGGTACTTCGGTACAACATTCAACTTATTTATGGAGGTAGGTACACAACATTATACTGCACCTACTACAATATTAGTTCCACCATCGGCACTTGCATATTACAATACAGATAAAATCAAATCTTAATTTTTAAAGTGTAGTTAACTAATAAGGGCGATTATTCATGTATGGTTGAGGGCGCCTCATTGGAGGCGGCATTCTGTTTGGTGGAGTGATAGAAATATCTAAATAATTACCTATTTGGAACTTTACATGGTTCAATGTTTTATTATCATCGTTTCCTCGTTGGCCAGAGCATGTCACACCAATTTCTCTCATGCGGTAAGTCGGTGACCGCTGGTCTGGGAACACAATAGCAAAGTCGAAGTACGTGCCTTTACGTCGGGTCTCTGGATTCACTTCTTTCACCAAGCCAGTGAGTTCCCGAAGTGTGGCATCCATCCATGTATAAATCTGCAGTTCATTCTGTGGTACACTGCCTCTAGCATAATCTCCAGGCGAATTGTGGCGTCCAGTTGAGCAAAACACGCGGAGTAGCAGCGGGCAAGTCTAGAACAGACAAATATTTTTTTTTTAAGATGTAAAAGAACACAAACACAAAAATACCACGCAAAGCCAATTGACCGGCTTACCTTTTCTCTATCGACCGGTTTTTCCGCAGGTTTAATTTCCTCCACAACCATTGATTCTACACCAGCCATTTTTTAGCAAGTAGTAGAAATCTTTTAGTTTATGTTTATTCTCAAAATAACCAAAAATACCTATTCACCAAGCAAGCAGGCAAACGACGATGTATGAATGAATGAATCGCTACAATTGAATGAATGAATGAGTGAACGAGCTTACTTTTTTTTTTCGTTTGTCCATTGGGCAGGCAAAGGTCTTAAAGCCATACAGCCTAGTCTTCAACCATACTATAAGATCTGTCTGTTTTTACCACATGAAAGCTAATAAATTAAGATTTTAATTAAGAATTAATTTAATTTTAATTAAGAATTCAGATTCATTTAAATGTTTTCATTAGCGTTTTTATTAATTTGATGAACTTACTTATTAGTTTGGTGGATGAAGAAGTTAAGGGGCTGAGTAGAGCTAAAAACCGGTCCCTTTCTGACAAATGTCAAACTGCGCGCGTGCGAACGAGACGGAATCTTGCCGATTCAATGATATTTTCGTATTTTCGATGATAACTCGGTCAAAAATAAGTTATTTGAAAATCAAAAACAATATGTCGATAGAGTATTGTAAGGCGCTCATTCTGATAATAAACACTTAATTATTGCGTGGGTTTTGTTCATACAGTTTGCGATATAATAGATTTTTAGAGGTAACTTTACGATGTTTTTCTATCAAGCTAAATTACTAATATCATGTTTTGGAAACAATAACACTACAGCAAATATCCTGAAGATTATTACCTTTTTTTTCGTCAGTTTTTCTGCATTTTATCTAGGGTAGAAATCACTTATAAAAGTAGCTTTTAGCTCTACTCAGCCCCTTAACCTAAATTAGACAGTTTCAGGGGTTCTTCATCTAAAAAAAAAGGTTCGAAACTTCATTTTTTTTATGGTACTTTGCCGCGCTTTTTAATTATTAATCATGGAAAGTAATCAAATTCAAAACATGCTGCTCGCGTATTTCAAACCAACTTTATCACAATGAATATGGATTTATGATGTTTCGTCACAAATGGAAGAAAACCAATATATGTACACCTACTAGCCTTAGCCACTTGAGTAGGTCTCGACTTTGTCTCCTTTCAATATTACTTAACTTCTAGTTTCATCTTAACTTTGCTCAGTTTACTAATATTACGTTCAGGTTCTTTCAAAATTAGTCTATTTTTGGCTACTGCCATAATTCCAAGGAAAAGTATTTTTATTAATAATTAGTAGGTAATACGAACCAGTTTTTGAAGTGCTTGCTTGTTGTCTATTCTAATCTGTTAAAAAACGATCCCTTCTAGGTGTTGCAAGCAATGTAAAGAAAAAAATAATTTTTATAAAATGGCTACACTATCAAGTAGAGGTGTGACATATCTCGTAATAACCTGCTAAAAGTTGATATCTGTTAAATAAAGCTAGCCATTCATCACCCTGCTATAAACGTGTTTTTTTTTTGTTTTGCGTGTCGAAAATTTCGGCGGCGCTATTTTTTTGACCAAATACTCCGCCAGAATCACTACGGAGTGGTTGAATACCGCCGCCGAAATGAAGTATTTTTTTAACAACACCTACAGTTCTACAACTACAACCTTCCTTTTAGCAACACCTTTCCGAATAAGTGGCGCTATTTCAGATTAAGGGACTAGAATCTGGCTAACAAATCTTTGGACGTCCAATAATTTAAACATTGGAAATGACAACATGACAAGTAAATACAGCCAGCCCAGACTTGTTGATACTTACCACATTTAAATTAACTAGAAAATGTGTATTATGGCCTTTGAGTACATATGCTTAGATTCTTTTTGTTTAGTTCTCATGATTTATATAGATACATCATAAATGCATACCGGTAGGCAAGGCAAACAAAAACTGGAGAGGAGAAAGCAAATAAAAGAAGTATGAAAATTGTTTTATTGTGGTTTTTCAGTGTTGATATATGTAAAAGGTTTTTAAAATTGGAGCCATTTCCGTGTCCAAAGACTCGTTAGCCAGACTCTACCTGTCAAGGCCAGTGCGCAATAAAAATTATTACCCCTATTACAGGATTTGAAAGCGCTCAGTGCTTTATTATTCTCATTACTAAAATTAAGATATTTTTCAACTTCACAAGTAAATATTACCACTGTCTATATTAATAATTATATATAGTAATTTGTACCATATAAATTGTATGGGAGGTCCAAAAAAGCTCTCATATTTCGACCTATGTTCATTGGGGAAAGTTGTTCAATTTCATGGGCTGATTTACCCTTTAAAATAATTGCAGATAATTTTTTAACACCCTGTAAAAGGATATCATAGCTGAAAGTAAGTATGCCCACTTGGCCATGTCATGTCATGCTCATAGCCCTAGCATCCAAGTATGAGTATTTTTGAGAATAGGTAGGTACTTCTTAGCAATATCACTCACGTGTAATAGGTAGGTACAGATCTATTGTAACAGAATGAACTTTGAGTTTGACAGTTTAGTTCAGTTCAGTCAGATCGATTTTCATTCGATTATGATTATTTTGTCAAGTAAAAAATAACAAAATTCTGTTGCGTTCTGAATATTTTGACGATTATATCATAATTCATAGAAACACTGCTTGTGGCTAAAGGAATTGAAAGTTAATAGTGGTGTGGTTCGCGTAAAATAATGGCGCAGAGCGACGACGAGGACTGTTTTCTCCAAGATGCCGACCTCTTCATTAACCAAGAAGATGGAATGCCCAATATCCACCCTAATATTGCTAACTTGGAACATGATTGTGATTCTTTAGATGAAGTTGATGAACTGGATGATATACCAAAGTCTGTGATCGTTACTAACATCCCCACTGACGTATTTGGCGATGATAAACTAAAAAAAGATCTCGAGGAGCTGTTTCGTACGTTTTCAGATAATGTAACGTTTCAGTGGCTCCGAAGCTTTAGGCGGTTGCGAGTTAACTACGACAGTCCCCTGGCGGCCGCGAACGCTCGCGTACAACTTCACCAGTACCAGTTTCATGATGCAAATATCAACTGCTATTTCGCTCAGCCTGTAACGCCGGTCACGATGGTGAATTTGAAGCCGCCAGCGCCGGTAAAACAGTTTCTCATATCGCCGCCGTCTAGCCCCCCAGTGGGGTGGGAGCCACGGGAAGAGTGTGAGCCACTGGTCAACCATGACTTGTTGGCTGCACTTGCAAATCTCATGCCTGGTGAAGCGCACGAGCTACACGCCCCTACGCCGACGCAGCCTGCAATAGTTATACACACAGCTCTTGCACCAGACTGTACTACTCCTTGTGGAACCCGTTTGCCCATACCCCATACTCGTTGCCCTGAATATTGATATGCCTTTGGGCCAATGGTAGAAAAAAGTAGAGTAGAAATATGGATGCTTCATTCACATGTCAATTTTAGTAACCTGTAATGCCAAACAACTTGTAACAGTACCAATATATTGTAGAGAGCGCTGGCAAACCAATGTTTTTGATAGGATGGTTGGCAGTAGAATTTCACAGCTACCAATATTAAGCATAAAAAATTGCTTGTCTTTCATTGTTTTAGTCAACTTAAAGTTAAATTGGTGCTATTTTTTAACATATTCACCTTTTAGTTTAATAACAATTTAATGTCTGTACTGTATGTGTGTTTGTTACTTACCTACTCAGTTTATTTGACTGAATTCTGAACAAAATTAAATTCTTTGCTGAAGAAATGTCAATAGTTAGTAACATATTTGTAATGTGAACAAACAGAGACAGGGTCACACACACATTCAGTCAGAAGTTATATAGCTAAAGAGTTTGTTTCACTGCTCAAAAGTAGTACTGCTATCTAATTTGGACAGGATGACATTCACATTCTACTGCAAGTCCAATAAGTGGAGATCAAAAATTTGTTGGGATTTAATTTTGAAATTGTTAACTTTTTTGATAAGGTAAGAACCATAGAAAAGTTGTGATAATTATAAAAGTGTAAATCAATATTTATTATAATATGTAAATACATAAATAAATTATTTTTACAAAGAGACACTTAGATCTTGAATAGCCTATTTTGATTGTAGAAAAACAGCTCTGTTTATAATATGATTTCATTCATATGTATATTCATATAATTTAATATGTATTTGAGCTTTTTGAAATATTGGCTGCTAATGTAGAACAAAATTTTAGGGAAAAACATGGTGTAACCAAAATGTGTAGGTACAAATTTTATGCAAAGTATGCACTTTATTACATAAACATTTTGAGTTAAAATTTGAATTTTGCTTACTCATTATAGGCGTGTAACAAAATTTTTGCTCATAACCTCAATTCTGCAGGACATTTTCTTAGCTTATTTCTTACATTTAATTCCCGCTTTAATATGGCTGATAAAACAGAATAGCATTCAGGAAAGTTAATAGCAGTTTAGATTAAAGAGTTATATTTAGTTAGATATAATAGTTGAGTTCCTTATTATTATTTTTTTATTTGAACTAACACTAACATTTAAAAGTGGTCTCACTCAATACTTCCTTGAATTTGAACTAAACAATGTCTAAATTGGATATCTGAATGTCTTAAAATGTCTTTGATATCCTAATATAGATATTGGCAAATGGCAAATGTGCTATGTACTTCTGAGAACCAAAAATCTACCAATGAGCGGACATGTTCATAGATAAAATAAAATAGTAATTTTATAAGAATTTACATTAATATAGAAAAGCTTCATACATACTTACTACGAGACTTTGTTGTTCGTAAAGAAATTATAACACCAATAATTATAGATGGTTGTGCAATATGATATGATCCACATGTAGGTAATAGTTTGAGTATAATTTCTATTCTATTTCTATTAAAATTTCTTAGAACAGAAATTCTACAGGGGACATCTGGCTAATGTGTACAAGATTGATTGAATTAGTAATACTCATGTGTGTTTTTTCAACATAAGTATTATCTGTATGTCTGTTATGGTAATTATGATATCAGGACTGAAACACATGACTGTGTTCCGTTGCGGCGCCGAAAAAGCTACCTGAAGTAGTGAATGGTAAAGTATTATTTGTATGTTGCAAACATACGTTTTTAAGCATTGTGTACTTGAAACTTCTGAAGTACACAATGCTCTGGAATGGCAGGATGTTACGAGAACGCCAAATTGAATCTGTTATGTGTTTCAGTTCAGCACCATTAGTGTTGTTCCACGTATATGCCATGGTTCTCTAAATGTTGTTTCAATGTTAAAAACTAATTGTTCTATGTATCTTGTACCTACCTATTCCATGTTAAATTGCATGTATCGTTATAGTTACAATAGTCAAATGTTTTCGTCGTCTTGGTCTCTGATAAAACGGTGTCTTTTTGTATATGTTTGCATGTAAATCGCGAATTGACTGTTCATTAGTGCCAATTCTGGCGTACGCATTCCTTAGCTTTCTTTATCAGCATACCTACTTACTGACACAAGAAATCTAGTTTTAACTTATATGCTTGATAAATACGTTGGCTTTTCATTTTTTGAAAGTAGACAACTTATACTAACGAGAATGCATTCGCCTGATTCGACACTATAATCCGCATCAACAGTTTTATAGTTATAATCTACTTTGAAATTGAATAATTAAGAGAAAATCTCAGCATAGGTATCATATCTGCTTACTGCAGTATTAGTAATAATTGGTGGGTACCTACTTACTCTGGTCAAGTCAGGTCAGGGGTAAAGTGCCTATAATTGATAACAAATGCGCACGGTAACATACCTTTCTTAACTAGGTTTTACATTAGGTTTTGCGCCTAGTATCCACCTACTTACAAGCTATCCGGTTCAAAAATGTTTTATCATGCGCGTGCGCGTAATGTTTAACTACTTTTAAAAGTACCTACTTAATGCGCCAAATTAAATTGATTCTGATGATGATAGTATCTACCTATCTATGCAGCATTCTATCTCTTAGCGACTACCTAATTTATTTTAAAAAACGTAAACTACCTCTTGGAAATAGCGCAAAATTTACCGTGTCATAACAAATAGCCTATGACATTGCATCGTAATAAAAATTTGTTGCATACAAAATTGTCTTTGGCGTGCATTTGCACTTTTTTTTTTAATCCCGAGTTTTCGTTACATGGACAGATTAAATTAAAACCAAGACCTAATTGAAATAGTCTGTACTCCAGAGAACTATTTATGCATGTTACCTACTAATCAATTTCCTTCTTACATAACTATCAATGTAACACATCCGATTTTCACTGTATATTCTTAACTATTTGTTGGTTGGTGTATTTACTATTTATCCATTGATGTTATAATCTCACTGTGATTTCAATTTTATTATTTTGATGTAAATATATTTAATTAAAGTATTGAGTTTTAAATTGCACTTTTGTTCTAACTAAACCTAAACATCGACGATTGATTTCACGCATAAAATACAAAACACAATTAATTTTATATATTTAATGAATAAAATATTGTAATAATATGTACATCTCTTTTTCATAAGCAATTCTCACATTAATCAAAAAATACCTAAAAATATACTTTGATCACACTTAAATTAATTCTCTTTGTTTTACAGGTACTTCAGATCAATTATTTTTTTACACGTAATTTATCACACATTTAACAATCTAGGAACATACATCCATTAGGCACAAAAATACCTAAGGCTTTTTACTAAAGTCCTCTAAAGGCACCATGGCATCAGCCGTTTCTTCTTCAGCTGCATACGTTTTCTTCTTCCCGAGACAACTCGTGAAGCAAGTCTCTCCTTTACCAAAGTTTTCACCATCGGCTATCGTCTGAGGCATAGGCTGGTTCATCGTCTCGGGCAAGAACATACAAAGAAAACCAGAAACGAGTGTGACAATACCAAATATAATGGCCGGTATCATTGGGTTGAAAGAATCTAACAACGTAATCAAAGGCGTCAGGGCACCGGACAGCCTAGCGCACATTGATCCTAGACCCATAGCCGAGTTCCGCACCACTGTGGGGAATAATTCCGCGGAGTAATTGTATATGATTGCAAAAGAACCCGCAATGAACAATTTTCCAGCAATAACTATAGCTGTTGATATAACACTGCCTGCAGGCATGAACGTAGCAATGATGCACGCAGCGCCTCCTACCAACATCATCGAACTGATTAGTGATCGACGCCCCCAGATGTCTAGGAAATATACAACTGCTACATAACTGGGAAATTCAACGACACCCATAATGGCAGTGATCAAGTACGGATTGCCTTCAAGCTTACCTGTGTTCAACGTCAGTCCATAATAAGCTATGGAGTTCGCAAACCAACATAAACACACATTTAACGTTTTGATCCTTAAGTTCGGCGTTTTGAATAAATCTATTAATCCAGCAGAGGCGATCGGCTTCTCGGTACCCTTGGAAGCTTCAGCTCGGCCCAGTGATACCAACTGTGCTTTATCTAACCTGTGCTCTGATTTATTAAACTTTAAAGCTTTTTCGACTATTTCCACTGATTCTTTCGCTCTGCCTTGAGCCCAAAGCCATCGAGGCGATTCATCCATCACCCAAATATGAGGTATCAAAATAAGACTATGCAAACCGTATATAACTTGCAGAAGTACACGATTGTCAATTAAGGCACCCCATCCTGCTACTAAAATGATTCCGCCCGCAAAAGCAGCCTGGAAAGCGACTCCGCAAGCTGTTCTTTTACTTGGGCCTACAAGTTCCATGGTCAAAACAAAGCCAGGAATGTAAGATCCAGCAGACCCGAAGATACCGTACAGGAATCTTATCACTAAGAAGGTCCAGTACTCTGGTATAAAAGCGACTACAACGCCTAGAATGAGTTGTAGGACACCTGACAGGCAAAATATGATTTTTCTGCCGTATTTGTCAGCCATGCCACCGAGTACGACCGCACCCGTGAACACTCCCAGCATGTAAACTGTTTGAGCGATGGCCCCCATCCACCTCTTATTACAAACAAGCTCCCACTCTATGGCTCGCGAGGACGACCTGTAAGTGTCGTCGAAAACCCATCTGGAGCAGGTTGTGTTTTCGCTTAAATATGTTATAGTTCCGTTAACGGTTTCGTTGTTTACGACGTACTTCAGGCAGTTGTGTATTTTTCCTGGGGCTATTTGGGGTATCGCTGCTAAAATTTCTGATGAATTCCAAGCAGCTATGGATACGTCTGTGTCAACCCCATCAATCCAGCACCTGTAATAGGAAAAGAACCCATATTACTATGCGTTACATATCTACTACTTATTATTCGTGTGGGTTGTAGAAAAAGTTCTTAACTCTCACCTTTTTATTATAGGGGTTGGTAGGTAAAGAAACATAGAAATAATTAAGAATATCTAAATCAAACATCTTTATTAAGGCACTGAGCAATAAATTCGCTAAAGTTAAACCTACAAATCTAAGAAAAATTGTACAAACATTAATTATAGATAGGTAGACGTATCTATGAGTAAATAGTTTCTAAATAAAATCGATCAATCAGAGGTTTTATTAAATGCAAAGGACTAAAGGTAAACGTTGTGCTTGTAACTTTTACGTTAAAGCACAGTGGTCGTTTATTTCTCATTCAAACTAACATAAAAATAGGTCTATCGAATAGAGATTTTTAGGTAAGTATTTCATGGTTATCTATGTCAAAAAAGCATTTGCTTGCTTGCATAAAAAAGGCAGTGGTCATAAGTGTAGGTTAGTACCTGTATTATTAATGACAAAATAAATTATTTTATCCGATTAATTAATTCTATTATTCGAGGAACTATTAGGATAGTAATAAATTTACAAATGTTGGACATTGTTTTTGACTCTTTGAGGCTATTTGCCTTGTAAATTCTTAAGAAATCGATTAACGTATTTAAATAGGTAAAAGTTAAATATTTTCAGGAACAAAATAATCTGTTAATCTGTCTTTCTGAAGGATACCTCTAAAAAATTGATAGTAACTCAGCCGCTAGCCAGAATCGAGCTTACTAACTAGGTACTTGCCTACCTACCTAATGGCTGACCTAAGTATTTTATACCTAGGATTTGCGGGCACCTATTATTCAACTAAAATACTCTTCGAGCAACACGATCTTTCGTTCCATTCCATTCAAATACCTAAACTCTGTCAAACCTTTTTTACTGAGAGAGTAGGTTTAGGTTTTAGACATTCTGGGTTGCCATTTGTTGTTGCAAATCTTAAATAGTGATGTGCCAGTACCGGTAACTGCTGTTATTGATAAGAGATTTTTTTGTTTCTCTTAGCTATGAGCATAGATGGCGCTCGTACGAAGGTAAAAGCAAAGCTCAGTAGGTAGCTCAGTAGTGATTTTCCAGAGATCGGTTTTTTTTTTAAATTATGCCTTGTACATACACTTGACAGATATTATGATTGGCATATTACTATTTAAGCTCTCAATAAAAAACAGAGTTTAGGTACTTACTAATATTTCAACTACCAGTCTTACAATTGTCATAAAATATGAAAAGTCTGGCGACTAGCAAAATTAAATTCTAGGTGTTATTTTAAATGCATTTGTAAGAGAATGTAGGGTTAGCAAAACACATTCCTACTTCAAAAAACAATAAGTAGGTACAAAAATATTTAAAACTAACAGTCTGAAAGCTTTTACAACTTTAGGTAGGTAGGTATATCTTAGAATAGGTGTGTTCACAAATTAATAATTAAAAATTATGATCCCATCAAAATTTACTTACAAGGCAATATAATGGCAATGATAGTAAGTAGGTAGGACAGATTTTACGACTCATTGTGGGATCAGATACAATAAGAGTTATTTATCATCTAAAACGGAAGCTCTAACCAGTCTTATATGTAAAAAACTAACTGTAACTTAAGTACAAAATGCTTCATTTAGCACAGTTTTGTTCATGAGAAATGCTTTTGAGAGTTCATATAGGATTTTTTTTACATTTAAATTCGGATTGTTACTAAACTTTACCGTAAGTAACTAGTTAAGTACCTAGGTTATAAAAATTCACAGATTCACATTTAAGTATGATTTCTCGTTAGATTGGGAAAAAGCGTAGCAAATCATGATGCTATGCTACTAATAAAATACATACCTGAGTACCTACTCATTTTTAAACAGCATGTGGTAAAAATACCATGTCACGTCTACTGTTTCTTTTCGATGTTTCCGTCTAGTGGAATCATGGTTTCGGGGATCTCTGCGGAACTAACGCTCATTCTTCGGCCTGTGCAGTTTGTGAAGCAAGTGTCCCCCACCCCGAACCTCTCACCATCTTCCAGAGACTGAGGTAGTTCGCGGCCTAAAGTCTCCGGTAGGAAAAACGTCGAAAACCCTGACAACAGAGCCATGAAACCGAACAATATAGTCGGGATCTTCGGGTTAAGGGTGTCGAGCAAACTGATCAGAGGCGTTAAGGCCCCCGACACACTGGCGCACATACTGCCGAGACCGACCCCGGAACTACGGACCACAGTCGGGAAAAGTTCAGCGGAATATTTGTAGATGATCGAATACGAACCGGATATGAACAGCTTCCCGACCATTACCACTCCAGTCGCTGCCGTAGATCCGTGAGGAAGAGCCACGACTACCAAGCATGCTAGCCCACCTAGCAACATCATCGCACTGATCAACGCGCGGTGCCCCACGCGGTCCAAACAATACACTATTATCACGTAACTTGGCAGTTCAACGACCCCCATCAGAAAAATGAGAAAATACGGATTACCGTTCAATTTACCGGTGTTGAGAGAAAGTCCATAATAGACTACCGAATTCGCAAACCAACAACCGCAAATAATTAACGATTTTTTAAGCATGTTTCGTGTCTTGAAGAGATCAAAAGTACCTGTGTTGGATTGCTCGTCTGTGTATTTCGCACAAGTGGCTTTGCAGTGCGATACTAAAGCAGGGGTGTCAATTATCTCATTACATTTGTTCATTTTCATTGCCTTCTCTATTATGGCTACAGATTCGCGAGCGCGTCCCTGGGACCAGAGCCACCTCGGAGACTCGTCCATCAACAGCCAATGAGGAAGCAAAATTACCGAGTGTAGACCATAAATTATTTGCAAAAGGAATCTGTTATCGATGAAATATCCCCAGGCGGGTAACAGCATGATCCCAACCGCGAACATGATTTGAAACATGACACCGCATATTGTGCGTCGGCTCGGGCCAACTAATTCCATTGTCAGTACAAATCCAGCAATATATGACCCGGATCCGAAAATACCATACAGAAATCTGATTGCTACAAATGTGTAATAGTCAGTAGTGAAGGCAACGCTGACACCGAAGAGTAACTGCAGGATCCCTGACCAGACGAATACGGATTTTCTTCCAAATTTGTCGCACAGTCGTCCTAGTACCACGGATCCGACGACGACGCCGAACATGTAGGCTGTTTGAGCAGTCGCGCCCATCCACCGTTTTCCGCACACCAAGTCCCACTCCACAGCACGAGACGACGTGAAATGCTGCTCATTGTACACCCAGCTCTCGCACTCTTCCAGGGTACGGTTCTTTCCGTACACCTTACAGGACTCCAGCTTATTATGTTCGTCCAATGGAATGTGATCCATCAGTAGCGGCGAGTTCCATTCGATTGGAGATGATCCATTGTCTAGTACTGGCACGACACATCTGTAAGTTGAAAGATAAACCGTGCATTTAATGTTGTTTCAATGTTACGTCACGAGAACATCAATATTGTGCATCAAGGCGTGTCGTGATCTCTACATCAATCAAATGCAAATTGACACAGGAAGCCATAACGAAAGTTAAATGCTTCTACAATACCAATAAATTAGAATAGCAACAACGTTAATTTCGTTCGATATTTTAATTTAATTTTGTTGTTAAATATAAAAAAAAAACACTGGACGATATAGGTACATATAGGTACGATCGGCAAATATGTTTTAAAAGATATTTGCAGTACATAAAGACATACTCTGCGCATGCTTCGTCAAATATCTTTTTGACACTGCCCAACCCCACGTGAAATAAAATCGGTACACATTTTGTACCAGCTTTCATAACACATTATATTTGGCACCTTTGTAGCTCACACATAATAAATAATTAATTTATAAATTATAACCGAAATACCGCAAATACCTTCCATGGACACTCAGAATACAGAAAATAATAAATAAAACTTTGTTAGTAATGCATGCATTCAAAATGACTCAAATAAATAATTCATATACAATTTAAAGTGCGTCATTCTAAGTTACCGGATATAACCAGTATATAGAGCACAACAGATGTCTACATACAAAACATAGGCACAAATTAAATCTTCGACACGAAAACAATCACAAAAGAATATAATATACGTAATAGTTCGATATAATAATGAGCAGTTGAATCAATAATACATGCACGTAATGAAGTGATGATGTTAGTTAAAGCAAGAAGTGAACCTTACCAAGTAAGAAATATGGTACAGAATATACTTACGTAATACGTTCAGTCACCCCAAAGAAGATAACACCGATAACACTTGAAGATAAAGTATAAATGTACAATAATGTTCACCAATAACCCGATCACAATACTAAATCAATTATAATAGTTCTATTTACCACCATATTCCGAGACGCAGTCCGAAGTTGCTTGTTAGATACCAGCACCCTTTATAAGGTATCGCTCACTACCTTAGAAAAAGTATGAGTAAATGCTGAAGGATTTTCTTGATTGTCCAGAAAATCTATCACCACTTAAATAAAATATAGGCATACGTGTGTTTGTATGTCGATTGTAGGTACTAGCTATAAAATCTTTAATTCACCTTAGTCGTAATATAACAGAGGTTAATGATCTGGACATGCAATAAGAGTTGACTTAGCCTTAGAGTTAATTTTTCCATAGGTACAGTACCTACATTATCCAAAGCTGTAGTTGCTAGGCTAGCGCTCTGTACAAATGTAGGCTCCTCCATAGCAAATTTCGAGGGAGACGCTTTTTGTTATCATCATCTTAGTTTTAAAATATCAGTGTAACTAGTGATAAACTTATTGTTTGATAGCAAATAAACATTTTCTATTTTACTATAATTAATCAATCTGAATAATACATTAGAGCGGTTTAAGCTAACTAACAGGGTACATATTTACTTTCCGCTTATCTGGCCCATATTTAAATACTTATCAATATTTAATAATACTTAGGCACACTATAGCTAGTTACTTATGTATAATATAGTTAGTATAATTTGTTTATAGAACTTTGTAATCGCAGAATTTTAACTAAGTTATTAGGTATTATTATAATTTATTTCGATTTGAGCCCGATAAACAGTGCAAAGTAAATGTGTATCTTGTACATACTCTGCGACTAAAACATTATTTTTTTCTTAAATCGTACAATAATAAATTATAAGGCAGTTTTTATTATTATAAGCTTTTCTCGTGCACATGCAAATTGGAAACCCAACCCAAGTAATAGCCGAAGGACTTTTGTACCGTCTTTATTTCTAAAGGCGGAAACAGACAGACTACACTTTAGATGACGGTGTAAGTTTGTTCTTTACCATACATTGTGTGATTTTGGAAGAGATATTTAGAATATAATATTCTTGTTAAACGTTCTAGACGTAAACTTATCAGCTTAAGATAGGTCATTTTTGTAGACACGTGAAATTAGGTATCAAACTACCTAGGTACATATAGACGCGGAGCTGGCGACGTTCTGATCTGACATTAACGAAAAATGTAGCATAAAGTATTTGTAATTTAATGTCACATATACAATATCTACGCATGCTTGGATTATTCAGTTTAGGCGACATGTTCGAAATATCTCTATTGAAATATAGGCGAAAGAATACTAAGGCGTTGCCCTTGTCATCAAAAGAAAAATGTTGATTTCCATTCTGACTCCACATTGAATGCATTATTATTATTAAGTTATATAAAGTTACGCATTGTCATAACTGTTCTACTTATTTAGTGGTGAACACACGGGTAATACTTTCAAAATATTAAAGGAGATTGCCCAGCATACCTATGGTCCGGTACCGCGGCGACTGTGACTAGTGACAGCATGTGCATTCCCGCCGTCATGGCCGCGAAGATATGGAGGATGAACTGGAAGCACTGGTAGCGGCCGAAGTCTCCTGGAAATTATAAATAATATTTATTTATTTAACTGTTCATTGCACACAAGATAAAACACAGGACAATATACTCGTACAGGGTGAAAAATAATTAGCTGCAAATATATTAAGGGATGAACCAACCCATGAAACTGAACAATTTTCCCCAAGGAACAAGGTCGAAATATGGGATTTTTTTTGGACTTCCCATACAAATTGGGTTGGTCGGTTGGTGCATTATGTATGGGAGGTCCAGATTTTTTTTTCAGATTTGACATATGTTCCTTGGGAAAAGTTGTTCAGCTTCATGGGCTGGTTCACCCCTTAAAATATTACACCTTATATTGAGGGTAAAAAAATAGGAAGTTGAAATTGGTTCCGTTACCACTACGAGGCAAGTCGGTCAGACAAACACCAATTAATTGATGGGTTTATGTCGGAAAGCGCAGCGTGGGACGAAACCCTATGTAAACATTGCGGATTATCGTTAAACGCGGTCGGCCCAAAATTGATCGCGATCTTCGGCTGCGTCGTGTGGGAGACATGATTGGTAGTGTTTATAAAATGAATACCTAGGTATTAATTTAATAGAGTAACTATTTTGGTTGAAGAGATCGCGATTCGCGGCCAAATTTAATGAGTTCAACCAACTACGCAGGACTTGTTTTTAGTGCTCAATGGCTTATTAAGGAGACCAAAAATAAGGTGCGGAGAAATCACAGGCCTAGATAATACGCTCGTTCGTACAGCGTAATACATCATACTTTCTGATAATAAGATGACCGACCAATGCATTCTACCATGTAAAAAAAAAAACAATTTAAAAATAACAACAGTGTTATTCTTTTAACGGATATCGAAGCCAGTGCTGGTAATTTGTGAATTCAAGGTTTGGACCATTGCACTATGGAGTTAAGTATGAAAACGTTTATGCGCAAATTAATAAAATAAAAAAAATAATAAGTTCATGAAACATTGCTTTCCAAACAAAGGAATTATTATTATTATTGGTTTTAATTATAGTCACATCGTATCACATCCTTATGAAAACCTGTTATTAATGTATGGAAATGAAATCCACGGGGAAATCAATACTTGCTGAATGATTATTTATACCATGACCGCTTCATATTGTTATCAGATGAAAATAATACGGTAAGTGACATTTTTCCCTGACAAACTGAATAGGCTCGTGTCCAACAGTGGACTGTTGTAGCTGCAGTAGTACTAGATATTATATCCACTGAACATACAAAGTATATAGTATATACATACATACATCATTCCTTTATCTACAACGTATCTTTACACAAAAAATACCTCGACCCACACACATAATCCATAAATCCCATAATTTGTGTATCAATGTGTGTTTGTTAGCTTTTCAGCTTCAAGGGCGAACAGCTTGACGGATTTGGATAAAATTTTATATGCAGAGAGTTTTATTTAGAACAACACGAATGCTATTTTCAGGTTATTATAGTCATTACCACATCTAAGGCCTGTTTCATAATCAAAAATATCGCTGCGCTAACGAATCCGTCTTTCAAATAAATACTAGAAACGTCACTACCCATACAAAAACCGCTTTCGACGGATGTCCCAACGCACAACCGCTGCGTTGCTGCTTGACGACGTATCCGTTAGCGCTGCGCTAGCGTTGCGTCGTGACAAACAACGTAATTTTGCCTGACATTTTATTCGTGCGTCGTGCGCTGTCATCGCGTTGGCTCAGCATTATTTTAGCGTCCGTTTGACGTGAAAAAGGCCTAACACAAAAAACAGTAACGTACCTATACAGCTAAATTATAGCGTGGGAAACTAACCTATTTACACAGGAAAATGAGTTGCAGCGGGTGAAACCGCTGGCGGTAAACAGTGAGAAATCTATATGCGAACCAGATACAAAATATGAAATGTACCGTAGTAAATTACCGATAATCGTTAAATGACCAAGGACTATTGCATTGCAACGTACAAAAGCGCAGCAAGTGCCAAAAATAATAATCATTATTGCTTTACATTTGCAGTTGCCGTATTTGCTGACCTTCACCGGCTAAAATTATGTTCCGCAGTGTTGTTTCACACAAATCTGCTACTGCTGTAGTACTTAGTTCCGCTTTTTAGTAGAAATCGGATGGGTAATATAACTGATCTTATCCTTCACCCGTCATATCACCCAAAGAATATAAAACACAAAATATTTTTTAATATCTTGAAAAGTTAAAACGTATAAATTAAGGCGTTAAAATAAAAAAGAAAGCTTATTTTTTGTCGAGTCGAGATCTATGGAGTTTTAAGAGATTGGTTTACTTCGGAAGGCAGAATTCAGATTTTGTCTCTCCACGCGGTTTGAAAATAGCTTTCGCATTCCTATTATAGTTTTATTTAAGATGATGACTACGACGAGTCCAGCGTTGCCGTTAGGGTACATTTTACACATTTGACGTACCTTTTTGGGCTCCCATGTGTAATGTGTAATCTTGCCAGTACATGTGTAATTTCTTTGAACTCACCGCCAAAATATCTCAATCAAAGAAATAAATGAGCGCTGCTGCGTATAGAGAAACGTAGAGAAAGCTAACTCATTTTATCTCCCTTGCTCTTAAGAGCTTTTAAGTTACGCTTCTGGTAAGAGTTTCTTATGTTTGTACCTAAAGTTTGACTAAAAAATGAGCTAAACCACCGTTTACCAAGCTACTTTTTCTAAGTGTTATTGCGTCATTCCTTGTACATACAGATTAAAAGAAAAAAAGTAATGGCGTTTTCAATCCAAAAAACATCCAAAAAATTACTACAAAAAAAAAAGACTGCTGTTATGAGTGATTTGCGAAAAAAAAATGCTCATGTACACTTTTGTCACAATATGTACACTTTTTGCGGCGGATATGTGTATTTTGGGATCTCGGTTGCGGCAACACTGGACGAGTCGTATATCAGACGACGATGGTAATGCCTAGTATAAACGAGGTATATAAGAATAAGTTGCACAGATACCTACCGACAATTCTTTGGGCTGGGCAAGCCACAGCACAAGATACTCGTAATGTGTGAAACACGGCCTTATTCAGAATTAGAATAGTTTAAAGTTATTAAAAGTAAGTTTTTATGCAGTAGCTGTGCCGGTAGCTTTTTCTCACAACTCCATATTTATTTACCATTTATTCTAGGTATTTACCATTTTACAGGACAAAACATAAATAAAATGGACAAAAAAATAACATGTAGCATCGAAGAAGATATCTATATATTTGCATGGACGCATTTCCGCTTTACGCACCCATAAATTATCATAATAATTAAGAAAGTAGAGTGTGCAATCAAAGGGGATGCCCTGAAATTATGCTTAGATCAAAAGAACGTTATAATAATGATTTAGAGGTATGTTATCTTCGTTATCCATCGTAATAAAATAAGTTATTCCTACAGATGTGTTTTAAATCCGAACAGATCACAATTTTAAACTTTTGCATTTAAATTTTATCTTATTGCAACATCGAGATAGCAAAACTTTTAATAATAGGAAAGTAAGAAGTAACTTGTAGTAAAGTAGGAAAAATATAATTATTTTTCTTATTTTCTTATCTTAAGTGTACTGAAATGCCCTACGTAACATGCGATGTTTACGTAAATGCAAAAAATTACTCATGATATGACGGCTAGCATCATTTGGGCCTAAGAGAGGAGAATACCGGTGCGGTGAGATTAGCAGCATTCTTTATCAAGCGCTCCAGCTCATTCGTGACCGCACTTTTATGGCCGTTGTTCTCCGAATACAGGCCAAACCATGAGACATGCATCTCTTTAGTATGGTCTATTCGATATAGAAAACAGAAAGATAGTTGGTTCACCCAAAAATAAATTATAAAAATATTTCTAATTATTTATTTATTAAATTATAAACCATTTGTCCAAACTAAAGTTATTTTAAGCCGCCTTGTAGAGTCATCTCTATCTGCGTCTGTTACAATGCGTTTACGAGATATGAATGTGATCGGGTTTTATTCCTTTATACTTCTGGTCTTTCTCTTTCTGTCTAAAAATAAATCAAAATGCTGGGGTCATTGGCTTTGAGGTTATTTCCATATCACCGGCAAACTGTTTACCACAACATAGAACTCCTGTCACATCTAAAATTTGTGTTTATTAATCGGATTCGGAAACTCTCTCTTGGGAAAGTTGTTAGAAATGTGACTTTTTAAAAACTGTATTCAAATGCATTGTAGTTGTTGGATTCTTAATTGTTACTGTCGTTTTAGTTGTCTATTACAAACTTCCCCGAAGATAAATCTCTAATCGATTCAACCTATGACTCTAGAGTTTCAAACTCCTTGGGAACATGTGGGAAGCCCAGTTACTTGCTGCGGTAAAAATTTGTTATATCTTCGTACCAACTCATTATGCGAGGAAAACTTACCTATACATACAGCGAGTAGCTATAGCTATAGTATTATTTGCTTATACCTTATCTAATCACCGCACAACGCAGCGCAAAAATAACGCAGCGGTATCTCAGATCCATAATACAAATGTCAATCATTGATCTACAACAACCCGTCAATCCCCATATTAAAACCGCTCAAGCGCTGTCGACGTAGCTTCGGCAAATTGTCGCACATACCTGCATCTGACATACCTCTGTGTTACGGATACGTTATTTTAGCGCTGCGTTGTGCATTAAGTATAAAAAGGCCGAGCGTGATTTCGCCCCAACAGAATAAATAATAGATAGTACCACAGGGTAGTACTAGCGTAGTAGGTACGATACTTAAGTGTGTTGCTCTACGCTTGAAGTGCTTTTAGCAACATAATTATTATCTTTTATTGAATATACTCTCCTATTAGTAATATAATAGCGCAAAGTGGCTGCAATGGCTGCATGCACTACAAAAAAGGCGTGACTCTTACATGATAAGGCCAGTATCAATGTCATCAATATCACCACCAATTCTACACCTATCATTTTTATGACGATGATGGCCTACGCATTAAAATCACAGCGATAAACAGCTGGTGATATGATAATTATCAATAAAATTTATTAGCTGCAATAACAACACCATTTGAACAATTGCCCGCGTAGAGCAATAAGATTTCTAGTTTTAGTACTATACAGAGTGTGGGGAATAGTACTAGCTTCCTTTCAAGCAATGAACTAGCCCAAACAGAACAAACTTCTTTCAAGAAGCATAGATACCAATGTGAATAAAATTTAAATTGACTGAGTCATTTGGTATTGTTTGTATGGGAGATCCAAAAACTTTTCTCATGTTTCGACCTGTTCCGTGGAGAAAAATATTACATGGGCTGGTACATACCTTGAAAGGACGTTAGTTTTTTTCAAATTAGTATAATTACAAATTAGAAATGCAATTTTTCAGTTCTCGTGCCGAAACTCCTAAGCGGCGCGCTATAAAAAGAAACACTTTTATTCTGACTCTACATTACTATACATTATCATTATCACAATGCAAAGGTGAATGAGCCTATAAACCACCTCATTATTTCATGCCATTATTAGCCCTCTATCTCGTATGCATGGATAAGAAATGAATCGGCTCGTTGTTTTAGTACATTACAAAGGTGTGATAATGTCAAAGAGTTGAACATTTAATTGATGTAAACACATCCTGTTCATGCAAGTATATTCATCAAATGAAACGCCATTGAAGTCAATTAGTTACTGCGTTTATACCAAGCCAAGATGATTTTACTTGCGTGTAGTATTCATTGAAAAATAATCAGATATATTGTATTACGAGGTTAAGTACGCAGTAATACAATAAGGCCAGCTGACTTAAGAAATCAATTAGTTCGACATTTACATTAAGTAGGTATATAAAAAAATCATACTAATTTTTATTTTTTCATCTAAACAAATTATTATGCAGCTATAGACGTCACGCCTATCTTACATAGAAGTGACGTCAAGACCCACTCCTGAACTTTGATGCTCATTCATTAACTCTGCTATTATTTAGAGATTCTTTTAAACGAAAAATATTTAGCAAATTTATTCCAATATTCCAAATTACGGACTAAATGAATTTGTTTACTTTTATCCTGTCATCTCCCCAATTATGAAGTAAAAATGTTATCCACATAATAGTTTACTTGCCTCATATTGTGCTACTTCAGAAAATAATAAGCATGTTCCGATAATTACTGCGGTTCACTGAATGGCTAAGTTATAAAATGAGGCCACAGAGCACAGGAAAGTGAATTAGACGCAAGTACTACATTGTGCACAAATCACTTGTGCATTATTCATAGTAAAGCGATACAACGTGAAGTGGGTAACCCACGTCAGTCAGTACTATAATCGCCATTTGATACGAGGAGCGATATGAAAGATTTTTGATTGGTCTAAATGAAACTTTTAGAGAGGTACAGTCGGTGATCGTAGCTCATGACAAATTCAGTCTTTAAAGGTTTCGATTTTATTGTGATCGAATCAACAACAACAAGCCGGATAAACATGATGATGCACGTTCAGTAAATGTTACTGCACCTAGAATAGTAACAATTATTGCTGAAAAAGGCAACAGTCTCAAAAAATCGCAACCTTAAATTTTGGATTGTTCATGAGTGACGCGGAGGGACTGTACTACCTGGACGACTGACTTTACAGAAAATGCTAAGCTCAACCAGTCAAATTCGATTGCGCCCCCGGCCAAAAAAAAATGGAAAGTTGTTTTTATTAGGTACAATTCAATAGAGTTTATTTTATTTTAAATTGGGAAAACTGTAGTAGCACATACGGTTCCTCTTGTTATTGTACATACATACGTACACATACATACATAAGTCACGTCTCACGTTGGGGTAGGCAGAGACTATTTCCTTCCACTTGCCTGGCATACTTCTTTCGCTTCTTCTACATTCATCAGTATTTTCATGCACGCCCGTCGATTTAGGGGGTCTTGTTATCGTATTCATGAATTATATTTCTAAACAATTTCCACTATCTACAAAAGATTTTTATGGGGATATACAATGTTATTGTTTTATCATTGCTGTTGTCTCATCATAATAGCGATATTGCTCTATCTATTTTTTATCATGTTTTGTTAGCGTTACGGCACAGACACACCTCCAAGCAAGATTTCGTCACAGCATTTTTTGCAGTTATTTTTTCTACAATTGATCTGGTTCTGGTATGGTTCTATAACTATAATATTACCTATGTAAAGCATTGTATTGGCGGGCAATTTGTCGTTTTGGCTTGTTATGAAGAACAGAGTTTAGCCTAATTTTAAATTTTGTATCCCTTCCTAGTGAGATGCGTCGTGAGATTTTAATCATTTTTAAAAATGTGGGTTTATTATGTAGTCCCGTTGGATTGCTATTGTAAAAAGAAAAGAAAGCTACCTATTTGGTATAAACCAAATATGGTGGTTTGGCAGTGAGTAGATGTATAACATTACATCGAAGTATGAATGAAATTGTTTTCATTAGAACGAATAAGTTAGGTAATGATCTTAATCGTATGTATGTATGTATTAAGACATCAGAAAAAAAATTGCATGATATTTGCCGAAACCAATACGTTTGTTTCTTTTACGAGATTAGATGAGATTTGACTCGACCCCCCTTTAACATAACTTAAACACCCCCCTGTTAGCACGAACATAATTATCAATCTTAATATTATGTAGCACACCAATAATGAAAGAAAACAACTGTATTCAAATCATGTAGGCATGAGTTACTTAATAGGTAATTTCTAGAATGTGTAGAATTTTAAACAACAAAGTTATTTTATAAATAATGAACACATATTACTAGTTTGATTTACTTTGATACTCCTTTATTAAAAAGCTAACCATAAACATTTTTTATTATCTATCTTGTGTAACGTTTTCTTTAGATTAATCATCATTACCAAACACTGATATTCTTAATCATCAAAGTTAGATAGATGCTAGGTATTAGTTAGCTTACGTTATGATTACAAATTGATTTTTGAATAGGTAAGGGTTAATTACCCAGGAATCAACAGCTGATTGCAACGCCTTGCACTGTGCTCGCCAATTCGCCTGCAAAACGTGGTGAGAATGGCAATCTCCCCCGAAAGGAGAAGCCCATTACATAGCTAGGATTTTGGTCCATGTTTTTAG
The DNA here is from genome assembly GCA_029255805.1 of Keiferia lycopersicella. Lineage (NCBI taxonomy): Eukaryota > Metazoa > Arthropoda > Insecta > Lepidoptera > Gelechiidae > Keiferia > Keiferia lycopersicella. The sequence goes on along the minus strand of JARACZ010000009.1, from coordinate 6,816,662 downwards.
TATTTTCCCTTCGCGGGGAGGTACGTAAAATGATGAAATCAGGAGCTCAATTTTTAAATTATTCGTTTTCAGTTCTGTGCACGAAAGTCCAAAACGACTGGTCTAACCACGCGTTTTTAAATTTCTTTTTACTTGATGTTTTCATAGTCAAAAAATTGTGTTAATTTTTGAGAGTGTGTGGGAATTGATAAGAAAAGTAGAATGTGTGAGATAGAAGCAAAATAAGTGGCAGATTTATGCAAGAAACGAAAACGAACGTTTAAGAAATTGAGCTCCTTGTATGTCTCAATTTTCCCTTCAAAATCAATACCATTGAAACATGTTCCAAAAGGGCAGTAAGTTTTTGTGAGACCTTGGCTGTGCAGGTTTAATAGTAAATTGCCCATAATGGATCAACTATAATGGTCAGGTTGCACCAATACAACTGCATTGCGTGTTTCCACTTGCGAACACAATTTGAGCACGGCATTTTTGTCCCCATTATAATACCTATGGAATATTAAAAATGTTCTTTGATGAAATATTACTCAGGTGTGAAATATAGGTAGGTTATATCTTAAGGGCACGTAGATATACCTGCCTGCATACCTTGCTATAAAAAAGCATAGGGAACAAAATGATGTAAAGCCAGGTAGGTTATAGAATCGACTCATAGAATGCACCAATTTTCCTACGAAATATAGGTCGGAATGAGAATAATTTTTTGTTTGTTAGTTCCTAGTAGAGGGCGCTCGGAGCGAATTATTTGGTGCAATTTCCCATAGATATTATATCAACTTCTAAAATCTTAGTTTTATTCATGAGCATAATAAAGACTGGATGCATAAAAATCCCATTAAACAGTGTCAATATTTTTTACGGGACACTGAACTGAACTTGAAAAATTCCTCATTCGGACCAGTGTTTCTATCAGCCCAGAATGCAAAAGAAATTTTTGAACACCCATACGAAACTACTGCAATTACTATGGTCCCATATCTACTATCCGTACCATAGCCCACGAGAGATCCATTTTTGAAAAAATTGTTGAACAATTGCTGAAAAAATATTTTATTCATAAGCTCCTTGACCATAGACCTTGACCTCCTTTAGTGTCATTATACCGGTTTTTGTAGCATGATGTAGATAGGTATGTTTAAAATAGTTCGTAACGCATAATATGTCTCCCAAAGCAAATAATTAGAAAGTCAGTAGGACTCAAATAATTATTATCTGTAAAATTTCAGCGCGAATATTAACCCAGTCAATCCTATCCACACACCTAAGAAATAGCGGGAGAAACTTCAGGATGACCAAATGTTGAGGGGTTATATAGTAGTAGGTCCTACAAAAACGCTGGGAGTAGAAGGGTTAATCAAAGGTCCCTTTTTTTAGTTTCTCGATTATATACAGCTTTACCTACTTTAGTTTACACATGTAACGAAATGTAAACTGTGAAATGAAGGTCTGAAAACCGTTTAACACTATTGTGCTAAGTGTTCTTGAAAATTTCCACCTTGTACACAAACTTAGTTCACGTATGATATAAGTAGCAGATTTTATTTAAACAATTGTAACAACCTTCAGAAAACCTTCAATGAAAACTAAACGGCTACCGTAAACTGTTTCTACTTTTTGTCTTCAATAAAGTAATAAAGACTCAATGAAAAGATTTGTTTAAGAATGTGCCATTAAAATATTTGTCTACAGATAAAATTATTTTCACATGTCGAATATCATCATCCTTGTCAATAATCATTATATAATCAATCATATCTTAACATAATTAGTGAAATAACTCAAACAATCCGTCAATATTATAAAATATATGGTAAAACAAAGTATTTTTTCTTCAATAACTACCTATACGGTTTTTCATAATTATGGGATCGAAAAAAAATACATAGACCCGACGCTAAGGAGATAACTGACGACATATTTGATTACTTAATAGCTTAGTTATTTGAATCGATGATATGAATGGCAATAGGACTTTAGAAAAATAAGCCTGTCTCACACTCAGCGCTAGCGGAGCGTCGTGCGTTGGACCTGCGCCGAGAGCGGTTTTAGATTGACGTTTCTACTAGTATGGATCTGCCAGACCACTGGGTTACGGATGCGTTATTTTAGCGTTGCGTTGTGCGTTAAATGTAAGAAAGGCAAAACCTGTATTAAGAAAAGTCATCGTCAATTTAATATTCATATAAAATAGTGTTTATTAGATCGATTTCTTTCTTCCTTTCATTTGCATTAAAATATTTAGTAGTTATTTATTACGAACAATAAATTATTAGTAAGTACAAGAGGTTCATTAGATATCTGATGATTGGTGATCTTTTCGCTGTCGTAGAAATAATTTTCGCTTTAAAATGTGAGTCTCAAAAAGCTTATGGCCATAAGTCATTCGATGGTAGATAGAAGGTGCCTTGATAAAAGCAGTTTCTTATGCAGGCTTTAACAAGTTGCCATTTATAGGCGCCTACCATGCCATGATTCGCATACTTTTTGCAACACCATCCACTTATGAGTTTGTCTGGTCTGGAGAGTGCGAGCGGTAGGTACCGGTTTGCCGTTTAAAAAAAACTTAAATATAAGGTGAATGACCCTGTCGCGAAACAGGATCATTTTAGAGCTTCCTACTCACTGATTGCCTGTAGATTTAATAAATTAAAGCAACCTATGGAAAAATATTCCGGTACCTATGTAGGCAAAACTCCGATAAAAAAATAGGATGTTATATTTACGGTGTGATAACAAGAAAAGTTCTTTGGACGCATATATAGACAGTGTTTTAAAATAATATTTAAATATGTCAAACGACTTAAACCATGCTTAACATTTTTCAGTTTCAAGTGAGAATCAATTTGGGCCTGACCGAAGTAGTAAAATTCCATTTATTTATTGATTAAGTGCCTGTATTTTCTGACAAGACAATGGTTCAGTACTTGCGTATTTTAAACAGGAAATTATTTTCAATTACAACAGCTAATTTCAAATATTTAAAATCCGTATATTTTTCCTTATAGGTCTACGACTAGTACTTTCGCCCTGCCTGGTAGGTACCTACTTTAATCATGCATGAGCGTGTGGGCATGAAAGCTCGAGCTTTACTTGTCGTGAGCAATGAGGTCTCACAAACCACTATGTATTTACTCATTGCGGTCATTTACACTACTATAACCAAATAGCAAAACAAGGTGAAATAATTTCGAATTTAACATTTCATCCTACTTGAAAACTTTGCGAAACTCTACCATATGTTTCAACCTCGGACTCACCCAGCTTCCCCATCATCTCCTCTAAAGCGTGATCCTTGTCCATTTTGGTAAATCCCTGTAACGTGGTGTAGAACTCCTGGGTTATTCACAAACACCATTGATGGTTGGCGGGAACACGCGGCGTGAACTGGTGCAAGGCAAACAGACGCCAGGCGTGGCTGCCGGCGGGCGAGCGAATGGCTATCACCGCGCTGGCGGCGTGGCCGTTGCCACATTCTGACGAAAAAAATGCTGCCTTATCTCACACTCCGACAATTACAATGACTGTCACTGTATCTACATCGTTGTGCAAAACTCTACACCTCTCCGCCGATTATGACGCAATCGATACTTCGTACCCTAACTTAGCAACAGCTGAAAATGTCCTATCACGAATAGGTGCACATAGGTAGAGGTAGATACCTATAATCTTAGTAATGGATTTCGCGTCCTCGGAATGTCAAGCTGGAAGTTATTGACTTGACACTTCGCTAATATTGGCACATTATCCGGACCATCATTTTAAAGTGTTTTCTTTGCACTCAAGTAGCAATTATGCAGTGCAAGATTTTTAAGTACGAAGACTCTACTATTCAGCTACGGATCAAAATTCCTAAGAATCCTCAATATCCTTTTCTGGCGTTCTAAAAATAATGTCACCTATTTAATTAGGTATCTAGATAGAATGCCTCTTACTCTATGTCCATATAACTGCAACGAAACTATGTTGTGGCTTAGGATTAGGATGTTATTTTCTAGGTAGGGTAATGTACCTACCTAATAAAATAAAACACATTACCGTAACGCACAAAATTATACGATGTATTAACTAAGTAACAAAACGTTAGATAACACGAAATAAATTACGCTATTGGTTAAGTACCGTTAATAAAACCCGTCCAAAGACCTAAGCCAAAAAGCTTAGCCTTGAACTGGATCTGAAAAACGAGAATCGATTGCCACTTTGCCACTGGACTGGCTGGACTAGCTATTATGCTCTCAAGTTTCTGTTTGACATTGAGCTAGGCTTATCATCCGATTGACCGAAAACGAAAGGTTGTCCTGAAGTCCGAGGTCGTTTGAAAAATTTGACCTGGGTCGGGTTAACGGCCTAATTACACGTTAATTTTGTCACCATGAAAACAAAAAACAAGTCATATAGTGGTAGAGTCCCAGTTATTTTAACAATAATAGAAAATCAGTCGTGGAATGACGCAATGGTCAGCAAATATGCAATTCAATAAGGAGAGGTCGGTATTGTACCGTTAGGTACTGTCTTCACGGCGGCGCATACGACAACATTATAATGAGGATAAACAATATTTGTGCAAGTACTCTAAGAAAATGTGGAACTAATGATATTCTAGACTTACATTGCGTAGTCACACGTAGTGTAGGTAGTTGCTATGACCCTGGCTGGTTCATAATCATCATGTTTACATATTCAATTATATTTACGAGTATTATCAGATCTGTATTGAAACTCTATGAAATCAGTTTCGCAAGAGTGGAAAAGTACTTTTTATGTTTATAGCAACATCCCTACTTAATTCAATCGCAATGATCAAAGAGTTATAGCACTTAGATTCATGAATAAACAATAAAAGCATGATATCTAAGGTTAGAGGAACTTCCTGTTGAATGGAAAACTTAAGCATGGCATATGAATTTAATATGACAGTGTAATAAACGTAAAAGAAAACTGGCTATGAAATGTAAAAAATAATTGATTTTGTCAAAAAATCAAAATTTATCTCACCCCTAATATAAATTCAGCTGACATGCGTCTTTGTAGATATACCTATAAGTAAGCTAACCTTATTTAGTAGGCTTACTTAAGAAATCAGGGAGGCTATCCGTCAATCGATGCAAGGTCTAAGACAATAATATTGTCTTTTGTACAATAATATTGTACATATTATGTACAAGCCAAAATACGAAGATACTTCAATATGTCTATGTAAGTGAAAAACAATAAGGTTATACGTTTTCTGTACGTAGATTAATGACAAAATTCGCACTGAAATTGTAGAATTGGCACGATATACGAGGATGTGACGACAGATGTTTTGGGTGACATTGGTTCCTGGCAATGGCTAGTCACCATGGTGTCTACGATCCTCATGACGAACAGCTTCTTCCGTCATTACGAGGATATTTTCCTTCTCTATCCGACTGGTGTTATGTGCATTCCTAGTACGGATCACGAAGATATCTTAAATGAAACACTTTGTTCATACAAGCTAAGTAATGGCACTGAAATCTTTTGCGTGCAATGGCATCTTCAACTGCTGTGGGTGTTCTGGATCAAGAAATCAGTAAGTAAAGTAGCTATGTCACTTATGTGCAATATCTTGAAGTTTACTCTGAACCCCATTTTGAAAACCTATGCAATTTCCTTCTCACAGTGGCTGCTATTTTGCGATGACAACATGAAGCTTTTGTTAACTGCAGTTATTTTCCGACTGGCAGCAATATTTGGATACGTAATTTTTGGTCTAGTCGCGGACAGGTAAAAAGTGCTTACCTTTATTCAACTTATAAAAATAAGTATATATTTTTGGCGTTAAACTGTACCACCAGTGGCGCCAGCCTATTGAAATGTTACAAAAGCTAGTTTCTTAATGACGACTACCGCTATTTGGCACTAAAGTTTTAACTGTTCTGACTATTCTTATTTTGTACATTGTTTAGGTTCTTAGAAATCTACCTGGGCCTTGTTTAACGTGGGAATATTTTTTTCAGTTTTGGACGAAAAGTTGCTCTGATAGTCGACGTATTCTCGGTGTTGTTTTTAAGAACTGCGGCAACCTTCTGCGATTCTGAAGCGTGGTTCAGACTGATTCTGTTTTTGGAGGCATTGTTTGGAACAGCAACCATGTTTATGGGTTTAGTAATAGGTGAGCTACGGTACCATACCATTAGTAAAGCTGACTATACCTACCTACTCATTTCAGAATATCATTTAATTTTGTTTTCTGTGAAGAATATAGAGTCGCCAATCTAAAGACTACAACTTGAGGGGTCTTCCTGAGACAAACTTGAATATGGCATGATGATCATTCGTTATTCATAAATTACGCCCGTGATAGGTTACAAGAGAGATGCAGGCTGTTTATGCAAAGATGGTAATATGTGAAAGTGTTACGGGGAATTGATAAGTACTTAGGTATAATAAATGGGATCATTTATATAAGGCACATTTAATATACTTGTAAATCGTGGATTATTTAGTATCTAACAAAATTAATGTTATGTTCTACGAGTAAGAAACTTAGGCTCCAATAAAAAATACTCTTCTACTTTTCAATATTAATTAATCGATTTCTGTTTGTTGGTAATAAGTTCTTTTATTCACCCCTATTCATTGATTGACAGATCTTTATAGACATAGGCTGTAAATATGTAGGTAGGTAGTTACGAAGATACTGTGTTGTGTGGCCAATCGTAACGTAGGAAAATAGATATTATCGTCTTTGTGTGTGAAGGTTTTAATGGTAGCCTTGACTAGGCGTAAGCCCCCGAATGTTAAACCACGCGTATTTTTATAACCTCCTGACGTAATAGATACGGTAGCTCACCCATAACTTAATTTGCTGATAAGCTGTATTGATTATCTAGCTCCGACTGCTAGAATGCGTGTCACGTAATAATAGTCAAAATATCACGAGATCATCATGGCATACCCGTAGAATTCCTTGTACCGGTATGCCAAAAACGGATGATGGAAATACTCACAAACAGACAAACCCGAAAAAATAATTAACTTGTAAGTATTCAAATTACGTGCAGTGTGATGCCGGCTTAGAATAGCTTCACCCCATTTCTTTCTCGTGGGTGTCGTAGAAGCCAACTAAGGGACTCGAGGGTTTCATGTGTACCTATTGCAATTTTAGGCGACAGGCTGACAACCTGTCACTATAGTGAAACATGACTTATCTGAAACGACCCTCGAATATTGTCAGACGTGGCGATAACGACCGTATTTTTACGGTCGTTAACGCTCTACCTACCCCGACAGGGATATTATAGGCGTGATTTGTGTGTGTGTATTTAAAATTACTTATCTGCCCTGGCCGGGAACTGAACTCAGGACCTTAGGTTGAGACGCTGGCTTGCGCCCGCCTTCTCGGTACCTACAGCCAGACTATATAGACCAACCTATCCAGTTGACGCACCACCTCTAGAGTTTTACGAACTGCATCTAATGTAATTAAATGTGTAAGACAACATCCGTACCTACATAAATTAGGTAGGTATAATACCTTCCTAGGTAAGTACAGTCCCAACATGACACGTGTAATGAATAACACTTTTTTCCTCCTAGTAAGTGAAATAGCGAGTATCGGCTGGAGATCGTGGTTGAACGTGATCGTGATGATTCCCCGTCTCATGGCCTTAGTGAGCACGGTGCAGATAGCCAACGCTGCAGGCAATCCGGAGACGTACAATCTCATTGGGTGCTTCTTCGGGCTTGTTTACATTTTTGTTTTGAGGTATGTGTCTGTTTACATAGCTGTACGGTCAAATGGAGAAAATGAGACTAGCGGGTAACTTGGGACATGGTCGACACCAGCATCTACGAACTAGCTATAACGTTGTAACTGGTGGTAAACTTTGGACTCTACATTAATCAACCAGTTATAACGTTATAGGCTTATAGAGCTGCTTCATAGATGCTGGTGTCGACCATGTCGCAAGTTACCCGCTAGTCTCATTTTTCCCCATTTGACTGTACCCATTTTGTTTTTATTTTACAAAGTGATTCAAGTCAATTGAACTGCTTCTTAAACGATTTATAACAACATTTTGATATTGTACCGGGATTAGACTGGATTGAATGAAAACGTTACATTAATTCTTGATCTCATTTAAATGATTCTGTAGGTATGTGCCCCATTCCGCATAGGTTCATTTATATGCAGACCTCATATTAAGAGTTCCTGTTCTACTAGTGCCACCCCGTACCTACGTAGCACCATCTCTCGGTATTTTTCAGGATTGTTTGTTATTGTCAGATGGTCTGACAATAAATTTTTCGCACCCATTATATTATTGCATTTCAGGTGGGTTCCCGAATCGCCCCAGTGGATGCTATACAATAGAAAGATACATTTAGCGGAAAATTTGCTAACAAAGGCAGCAACCAAGAACAATATTAATATTAGCGCCGAATTCAAAATAAGGCCCGTCAATCAAAGAGTACGTCTGTAAGTCTATTTTAGCCCATTGAATAGTGTTTTCAATTAAGCTTTTATATAGGATTAGGTATTAGGTAGGCAGATACCCCACATTTATTTCTAATGCAAAAGACAGTCTAATGAAATCAGCTAGATATTTAGATAGTCGGGAAGAATACAGAAGACTCGGGAAGAAATGTAGATCAATTTAGGCTTTGGCTTGAAGTTATGAAACAACGTACCTACCATACCAGCCTACGTCGATAAAGAGCGCCTAACAGAATTTGCTCTTAATCAATAAAACTATAATAAAGGTATGGCAGGGCAAAAAGATAAATTTAACTAAGTCTTAAAGTAAGTTATGTAGAGAAATACAATTACACTATTTCATTATTTTCAGGCGTATTTCTGTTTAGACGAAACAATGACTTGTTTTAAACTCCTCAGCGTTCACAACGTAAGGATTGTAGTCGCTATTACTCTGTCGTTTTGGGGAATCTTCAACTTTATATGGAGTTTTTTACATTTGAAAATATACAGTGAAAGCAACGGATCCTACATGTGTTTGAAGGCCACCTGTTTCCTCGTAGGAATGGCAGTTGTGACTGTTATATTGTCAAATGTGTTGAGTCTGCAACGCTTCTTAATAATCAACATTGTTTTCACTGCTATCGTTACTGCAGGAGCTGTGATAGTAAGTCAGGTAAGTATTTACTTAATTCAGGTATTCTACTATTATTATATTAATGCGAGAACTAGCGCCTTGACTACGCATAGGAAAAACAGGATTATAATCGTCAGGCCAAAGAAAACGACGCTCTTGATCAGAATACAAATTCAATCCTATGCATACATATGCATAGTCTGTGCCAATCTTCAGCTTGTCACTAATTTAACTACATAACGGGGAACAAATTCTCCTAATTACCATTTTACTATGTACGACGTCTATACCCTAGTTAGCTTGTACCCGCACCGCTTTTTCAAAAGATATTGCTATAAAAAAATTCACAGGGGTAATAAATTATCCCTTAGACAGACGACTTAGTTCATAAAATTGTGCAGTGAAAATCCGACCTAAAATATTTTGTTCCAGCAACTTGTCCGTGAGTTCTTATCAGCAATAGCGTTGGCATCAGGCTTGATGGTGCACGCTCTAATACTCAATATAACACCGCGATATTACGCTATAAACATACGCGCTACCCTTTTCGGTTGCTGTCAGGCTTCTGGTCAATTCGGAGCTATGATTGGCTACATTTTATTCATATACAAAGCTATGGATGACATAACTTTTGTGGCTGTAGAACTGGGACTTTCGGTAGTTCTTGTTATATTGAGTTTTGCCTTGCCGCATGTGGGTGGGAGAGAGCTGCCTGATGTTATGGAAGATATGGAATACTTCACTGAGTAAGTCATATAACTGTGACATATAAATATATACCTAATTGACCACCGCTGGCAACGCAAGATACAGTACGTAGGTATGTACACATGTAGCTAAGCTTAACTGATCCGCACTCATTACGTCTAACCACAGGGCATATCTAATTACAATCTTCCTGACCAGGTTATCAAAGCCGCTTCGCTGGGCGACACAGAAACGTAGATCTGCGTCTAAAGAGGAAATCGAAATGAGGAAATACTCATTTGGAAGCTCCTCATCAGCGAGTGCAGGCCAGAGTACCATGACCAACCAGAGAGTGTTTCAAGCTAACGGTCCCTGGCAGAAACTGATTGCGCTTATTCAAAGAAGGTTCAAATCTAAAACGCCAACACATAATGCTGGACACCGCGTTGAAGACAGTCCTAAAGATCACACGTACTCGGAAGTTACACATATTTCTACAATTACACACTTGAGCCAAGAAGATGTTACAAATACAAGTACTGCGGTTTCGATAAATGATGATAGTTATAACTTCCACTATACACGATTTTCAAAGGAATACTTTAACAAGACCAAATTTTCGAACTTGACATAGTGCCTTGAGCATCATGATGACAAGACAACGTAGCCTACCCCAGCGTGTTAAAAAAATGCTGCATTTTGTACTTGTGTATGTGTGGTTTTAAAGCTTCCTTCTTGTACTTATACGCGTAGGTAATAAATGTGACGGTCAAGATGACATTATTATAATGTATTATAACCTCGGTTTCGATCACTTTTTATCGTCCAAGTTTAAAAATAGCTCTGTCACTTTCAGTTGAATATGTTTAAATTATGGTATTGAATGTGGGTACGGAACCTTCAAATGGATTGGGAATGACCAAGACTAAAATTGTCTAAAAATAAAATTTCTTATTTTGTCAATTGTCAATTAAATGGTGATTATTAAACGAAAAGGAAGACTTATAACTACTTAAATGTTATGTACGCTCTAGGTACATAGCGTACATAAAAAAAGATATTCATTTCATAATAACGGTTTTTATTACTTTTAAATACAAAATTATATTAAACTAGTAAATCAATTGCTAATAAGCCCCATAACGAAATATAGGTAGGTACGAGACCAGCCTAATAAATAAAATTATACGCCTAATCAATACAATTATATACGCAAACAGAAGAAACTATTTCATTAATATTAAATTAATAATTTGCACGGTTTAGTATTTTACTCCCCAATGCAGGGAATCACTTAAAAAGAAAATTAATATTCGAAAGGTGATTCATGTAATACTACTATTACCTTCATTCCTGTTATGATTTAGTTCAATCCTGGTGATTTAAAGTACCCAAGTCATTGTTCCCATTTGTCCCCTCAAAATCTGTCACTAGTGACAATTCGGAAAAAAAATCCCAGTTGTCACTAGAGACAAATGAGAACAATTCGTCACCATTTGCATTTGATATACATTGCGCGCGCCATCGTCAGCGAGTCATGAATTATATGAAGTTTTTCAAAATAAAGGGAACCCATCAAAATGTAGGTAATATTTCACAAGCCATATTTTCTTTAGCCACTAGTCGCGACGTTAACTTACATGTTATACAATTATCACTTGAACTAACAAATATTTTAAAAATTTGCCGGTCAACCACCGATTCAGTTACAGCTACATAACATCGAATAATTGCTAATATAGTAATAGCTAATTAACAAAGGTAGCTTTACAAAACAACAAATAAAACTTAATATGGGATACTTACTTTATTTTATTTAGTTTGAGTTATCAAGATCGAAGCTGGCTTTAGGACTGGGCAGCTGAAAATTTTCAAGAGGTTAAAGAAAAAAGCGGTTTGGGGACAATCCGTTCCGGAAATCCCAGTTAATACATAATTTATAGTTCAAATGATAATTATATAGGTATATAAAACGTTAAAACTTGAATGCACCTAAAAAATTAAAAATAATATTCCGATTATATAGCTTTTAAAATACAAAGAGCCCAAATACAGGAGAGCTGTATTTTTTAGAATAATTACAAACTAATAAAACAAACTATAAATGTTATCTTAATTAATTAAGTAAAGTGTTAAAATTATTTTCAGCATACATGTATGAGTATGAACTTAATAATGTAACAGATTGGTAACAGTAGACTAATCACGCAAAGTACCTATAGTTGTTTAATTGATGCATAACTACAGTTATAAAATTATCTTTACCGATATAATTATTTTTATTTTGTTAAAAAAAATATATATTTATTTATTAATCTATTGCACAAGTTTTTATGTACTTATATAATTAATCGATTTCAATTAATTTTCCGAGCCACAGTCGATTTTGACAAGAATCGGACATTCATCCCCTACAACATATTTCTTTAACAAATATTAATTGTTGACACTTATTTGTATTGATTTGAAACAGTTATTTGCATTAATGGCATGTTTCTCTATATATTAATTTCACTATTATTTAATGTAAATAGGTTGTACATAGATAATATTTTATTATCACACATAATTACAGTGGAGCCTCTGTTACGGCTGTACCACAAAACAGTTAAACAGCTGTAGATAGCATGTAAAACTACAGGGTGACCGGTAAATTGATGCATGCCTTTCAAGGGATGAACCAGCTCATGAAACTGAACAACTTTCCCCATGGAACATAGGTCGAAATATGAAAAAAATTTTGGTCCTCCCATACAAATTGACTTAGTCAGTCGGTAATTTTGTATGGGGGGCCAAATTTTTTTTCATTTTTCTACCTATGTTCCATGGGGAAAGTTGTTCAGTTTCATAAGCTGGTTCATCCCTTGAAAGGAATGCATCAATTTACCAGTCACCCTGTATATACACAATAAACGTTTAACAGTCGTTCAACATATGTATATGTTTATTTTTGTGGTAAGGCCCATAATGTTTAAAATATTTGAAATCTGACAAACTTAATTTCTATAATTTAAAGCTATCGTTAGTAGAACCTGTTATAATCTGATATGATTTTGTAACAAATAACAATAGAATGATATTTAATCTAATGATTATGATTATTATTATATATCACAGCACATTTTAAGACAAAATTATTCACGTAAAAATATAGACTTTAGATTAAAAGCTTAATTTTTATTAATTTTATTGCATGCTAATTTGCAATTAAGCAATGTGCGATAATTAAAATTCTGCCTATATATGGGTACCCTTGTTCCTACTATAATTTTAAGTATTCTTTACTACCTATTCATATAAACTTTATTGGATGTACTGGCACTGAAAAAATATATATTTTTTAATAATCCCAGCTGCCCAATCCGAGATTGGAGACCATTATTTAGATATTGGCCTACTTACTACTTAAACTAAGTATAATTCACATTTATCTAACATTTTGTGTTAGTAGCAAATAATAACAACGCACCTACCCATTATTGTCAATTTTCAATAACTATAGCAACTGATATCTTAGTTTTAAAATTCGTATAACGTGATAAAACTAACACAAAACTACTGGGCAGTTGTAGGTAATCCTGTCTATCTGTGAAACTAACCATTTCAAATTGGAGATTGATGAAAATCTCCTGCTAATGCTTTTATGTTTAAGTATTAACAAAAATATACAAGAGTCTGCTTTTTTGTTGTCCCCAGACACATTATTGCCAGAGGGTTGTAAGAAAAAGCATAACTTTTTTTTTAAGGGTAGGTAAACCAGCCCGGCCATACAACTAAACAATTCCTATTGAATAAGTGGAAGATATATGTGGTGATAAAAAATATATTTGTATCTATAATACAAAATTTTACGGTTAGCCTTGTTCCTTAACTCCAACACAATGTTTCTTCGAGAAAGTTGTTTAGTTTTATGGCTACTCCAACCAGGCAGTATTTTTTCTTATAAAAGGTAACTCATGAATGACGATGTAGTTTTTACTAACCTACAGCTGAAAAATATGTAGGTATGGCATTATATAGGTACCTATAGTAATTTTATGTATTTAAAAATAAATCTCTATATTATAAATTTACTTATTATTTGTCTGTCTTATTTGAAATAAAATCTCCTTACAATCTAAGTAAATTTAAAAATGCATGATGTCACGGTCTATTAATGAACACATACTATTAAAATATTATTATGTAGAATAATTTTATACCCACATTTTTTTTTAGCAAGAATATTTACTATTGTACTAGACACGTGCTAAATATAATTTGTAAATAACTACCTACTCATTCAATCGTCACAAACATCTATCACAATCGGTTGATTTAATTGATTAGACGCACAGCACATTTTGTACGTACATACGTTAATAATTGACATATTTTACCCACAATACCAAACACACCTTAAAGTCACTCACTTATTGTTAAATATAAAAATATACTTATTGCAAAAATCGTTTCTAATAAAGGAACATTGCGAAGTTTTAAAACTCAACAATTTAACAAAACAGGAACTTTGGTTAACCTCCTTGCACTCAGAAATGCAAAATAAACGAAAACAACAGGCGGCACATCCGATAGCCTAAATACCGTTTAACGTACCTAACTATTTTTCGTAAAGGAAAATAAAATATTCGCATGTACGCATGCCAGCCAGCATTATTAAATTCAACAGCTTAGGAATGTTTGGCTAGGTACGCACGCAGTAGGACATAATGCAAGTATTGAAGGTGCCTACTTCGTTGCACAGACATGTTTGTTTGGTGAAAATGGTAAATTTTGTAATGGAAAACAATTTCAAATTAGAAAATTATCGAAGGCAGTAAGAATTATTATTTTATTAAATTTTCATTTGTGTAGGTCTTTAACGGTAATAAAAACGTATACAAGCTCAGCTAGTTATATCCTTTGCTTACATTGTATTTGATGTATTACACCATTTAAATTAATATTTGGATCCCAGAAAACCTTAAGTACTATAAAAAATACCTTTATTATTTTATATTTTTATTGGGATTCAGCATTGATAGGACCAGTGACGTGTGAGTTAAGTAGTTTGAACGCTCGAAGGTTTCAAGTTTCAAAATGTTATAATAAAATGGGGTCTCTTTTGTGTGAACTTAGATTGTCGTAAAAAGGTAGTTACTGATTATTGTATAATATAAAGCAAACAGAAACATGTGGATCACATTAAAAAACAAAAGTAATACATGATTAGATACCTACACAATTCAACTAGTCAGAAAACTAGTCAATTCGTCAGGCATAATACCTACTCAAAGTCTTTTTCACACCATGACAACTAAAAACTTTGTTCCTTATACTTAAAAAAAATCTTAATACAAGAAACGGCATGAATAAATGCGAATGCGAATAGCTATCGCAAAGCTGGAAAGTATATTTGAAGTGACCGATACCTAAATTTTTAAATTTGACTTGAGGTACGGTTATCTTTGTCACTGAGAGTAATGGCGTCATGATGGCGTAGCCATTCATGTTAGCCTAAGGCGCTTGTGGTTTTTTCGCCCAGTGAATCAAACACATGACTGTGGCTCCAGCAATGGGAGATATTCCGGCAAGAACAAAGGGCAGCGTATAACTATTATGGATGCGGTAAATAGCTCCCGCTATCGCCGGCCCGATTGAAAGAGGAATGGCGGCCAACCCTAACATACATCCTATGGCCTGAGTTGCGTGAGCAGTTCCAACCAAATCAAACGCGACGGGCCCTATCAATGCTATAAACCCACCATCGAACAATCCCATACCTAATGACATTGCTACTACTCCACCAAATTTTTTCATGAAGGGTAATATTATAGTAATCGTACCTATAACGTAAAATGAAAGTTGTTGTAAAATTATTCTGTTTACGCATTTCCTATCTGCTAGGAGCCCAAAACATATCCTTCCTAAAGCGGAAGTAATTGCAATGCATTGCAAAGGAAGATTGACATTTATATCACCTGGAAAATTATTTTCCTTAATGAACTCCTGTATGTGTACGTATGGAACAAAATATCCAAATAACGCTATTGGTATCGATAAAGCCCATATCTTGTATCTGGAAATTTTCCACATCGGTTTATTGATTATTACTTTCAACAAACTCTTCAAATCACACTTGGGTTTTTCTTTTGCCAATACAGGAACAGGCACAAACAACAACCCACAAAATACGACTCCTAGAGTAAAAAGAGATAATAATCGTAACAGCCATTCTATACTATATTTTTTTATCATAGTCTCCATCAAGGTAGGAATGAATAGAGTAAAAACAGAACTACCTACGGTGACAACGCCGTTGACGATCCCTAGTTTTCTTTTGAAGTATTGGCCGAGGATGGCTAAGGAAGGAGTATAGGCTAAAGCTCCTCCCAGGCCGAACATGATGCCGTAAATGAAGCAGAAGGCCCCGATGTAGTCAACGGCGAAGGATGATACCGCAATGGAGACTGTAGCGATGATGCCGCCCAACACTGCAGTCTTCCGCAGACCGAAAAACTCACTTATGATGCCGGACACCGGTGACAGACCAAACACCATCCCAATCGAAAGACTCCCCGCCAGAGCTGAAATGTAAACATTACGTATTAGCAGCAAGAATATGTTGGTAAAAATATGCGCATACATTCACTTAAGTGTAAAAAGACACTGTTGTCTGCGATCAAAAAGATACTTGCGTACGCTTTATGAAACCTTGTAAAAGTATCTGAGGACGAAACCACTACTATTTAGCTTATCTATCACAACGAAACTGCTTTATTATACGTTCACTCGTTTTTGAGCTACGGGTTCATAGTTTGGAGAAACTCTATCGATATAATGACGAGTGAATTGGAGCTTTATGTAGAGTTAGTCCGATAGAACATTGTGGTCCGATATTACATCGTCTAGTAATTAGAAAGTGTGTAAAATTCTTTAAAACAGCTCGACTTTTATTTTTGTTATGTCTCACAAAAATTGCAGCTGGCGAAAAACGATTGATATTAAGCGATAAGAAAACACATTAAAAAAAAATGTTTCTTATCTCATCGTCATCAAACTACAATAAGCAGTAAGCCTGTATAACATCAGAATCAGTTGATGGACGAGTAAACTATTAGCTGGAAAAAAACACGTTTAAAGTATCAGATCAGAGCAAAGAAATCAGTCCTTTAGGAAAAAAGGTTCTTTTTAATTGTAAATGAAATCATTCTAGTAGTTAAACAGTCATGGACAAAAAATTATTTAAAACGTACTTTCAGTGTGAGTCATTATAATGAGGGAAACTGCACCGACGTTTTATTTTTCGATGGTTGTTTTTTATTATTGTATTTTTTATGAATATTTTAAGATTTTAGGTTGCACCTGTTGCACAAGATTTATGATATAATGTTTGGTATCGATAAGGATCCGGAGTTGTCAAAAAATCGTGTGGTGGTGGGGGAGTGAGCGTGGGTTAAAGATGGCGGAATATTTTTTGTACTGTAACTGTAACTAGGTATCGTGTGTGGTATCAATTGAAAATTTAACGTCAAACGCGAGGCTTTGGTGGACCACTTGGCATGTATTTTACATATGTTCCAGCTGTTTTGTACCTAGAGGACTCCAAACTCCAAACATGCCATGTTGACTTTTTAAGGTTTTTTATAGGTTTAAGTGAAATAACCTAATGTGATATATTGCTTAAATCTTCTAGGAAAGCTCTTTCATTAGATTCCCCACATAATAGAATTTTTAAAAAAACTTCCGCCATTTTTTATTTCCCCTCCCTCCGATTTCTGACGTCCTCTCCCTCCTAACGACTCCGGTTTCTGACTCAGGGAATCACAACGAATCTAACGATATCAAACTCGGGTGTAACACGATAATTGTTCCTCAGTACTGGCGCGAACCATACTATGTAAGTATAGAAAGATAATTTTATGATAATTACAATTATAAGTACGTACCTATTTATTTTAATTATAAAATTATTTTTCTATATACCGTTGAAATTTAAATTAGAATCCCAGCCAATCTTTACTTAACGATTAAGCACCGAGATAAGGCGCTGCTGTTATTGTATTAAAATATGTCACCTAGTTTTCAATGCGATGCCTGCTGATTAGCCTGCCCGTTAGGGGTGAGCAAAGGCGCCGGAGATTTTTCTGGAATGTTAAAAATATATATGCAATGTTTTAACGTACATAATAATTAAATATTTTCTATTAATGCGGTAGGTAAAACATATTAATCTGACAAACGAAACAGTGTGTAATAAGCTTGTGTTTAACGTCTACGGACTTCGTTATTGTGGCAAATATTTTTTTTGTACTTGAACTTGAATCTTAATTTTTAACACTTTAGACATGAATAAATGCTTATCATAAAGCTGAAAAATATTTGGAAATGCAAAAACTGGAAATTCTAATGAAGATTCTATTGATTTCCACTTACCTATGTCTTTGTCGTGGAGAGCGATAACGTGGCCATTCGTATTTGACTGAGGCGGCTGCGTTTTTTTAGACCAGTGAATCAAAAACATGACTGTGGCTCCAGCAATGGGCGATATTCCGGCCAGGACAAAGGGTATAGTGTAACTGTTATAGATGTGATGGACAGCACCCGCAACCGAGGGCCCGATGGAAAGGGGAATGCCGGCCAACCCTAACATACATCCTATCGCCTGCGCTGCATGAGCTGTTCCAACTAACTCAAACGCGATGGGTCCTATCAACGCTATAAACCCACCATCGAATAACCCCATACCTAATGACATTGCTACTACTCCACTAAAATTGTTCATGAAAGGTAATATTATAGTAATCATACCTATAAGGTAAAATGAAAGTTGTTGTAACATTATTCTGTTTACTCCTTTTTTATCTGCTAGGAACCCAAAACTTATCCTTCCTATAGCGGAAGTGAAAGCAATGCATAGCAAAGGAATATTGACATTTGCATCATGTGGAAAATTCTTTTCATTAATGAATTTTTTTATGTGGACATACGGAACAAAGTATCCAAATAAAGCTATCGGTAATGATAAAGCCCATATCCTGTACTTGGGAATTTTCCACATCGGTTTATTGATTATTACTTCCAGCACGCTCTTAAAATCCTTACGCTTAGGCTTTTCAATTGCCAGTACAGGAACAGGTACAAACAACAGTCCACATAATGCGACTCCTACAGTAAATAGAGATAATAATCGTAGCATCCATTCTATACCATATTTTTTTATCATAAACTCCATTAATATAGGTATGCATAAAGTAAAAACACAACTACCCACGCAGACAATACCGTTAACGATGCCTAGTTTTCTTTTGAAATATTGGCCGAGGATGGCTAAGGAAGGGGTGTAGGTAAAGGATGCTCCCAGGCCGAACATGATGCCGTAAGTGAAGCAGAAGGCTTCAATGTGGTCAATGGTGTACGAAGATATCAGCATAGAAGCGGTAGCGATGATGCCGCCCAACACTGCAGTCGTCCGTAGACCGAGAAACTCAGTCAGGATGCCGGACACTGACGAGAGAATGAACGTCGTCCCAATCGTAAGACTCCCCGCCAGAGCTGAAATGTAAACATTAGATACCTTTAAGCAGCAAGCTAGTTTTTAAAATGTACTTATACACATTCACGTAAATCTAAAAAAACGAGACAAAGTGTCTAAAGAAACTAGGTCACATCGACGACATGACGGATGACTAATATCCTGAAACCATGCCATAGCTTATTTACACGTTTTTGTGCGTGACGCGCCCACGCACTAGAATCTACAATTTACACTGTAAAGCCAATTGAAACAGAGTAAAGAACCGCTACGTTGAAGTTTAAATTTATAGCATCAGCCGAAATCTAATTTTGTAACAGACAGTTAAAGTTGACAAGAGTACAATGTCGCGTAATCTAATCGGGTCAGTACATCAGACATCAGCCAGCCGCCACGCGGGCAGATACTTTCGTAAACGAATTACCTATTTGTACGGTAGGTAAATCACATTTTGTCGTTGAAAACCTTATTAGGATTCCAGTGGTCTGTTTACTTTTTATCAAACACTTTCAAATAAGTCACACTTTTTTAAATTACGAATTGATGTTATTTTTGGGGTTACCAATTTCATTCTCATACTTATTATAATTAGTTTAGTTTTGCAATGCCTATAGATATACAAAAATACCTAAACCTATCATTAGTCTCTTCCCAGCCAGCAAATGAGAAAATTGAATTTCATATATTCGGGACTGCAATAGGACCGAGATCACAAATATCGGGATTCCGAGATGCAGCACGGGACAACGGGACCGGGATGCGCATCTTCGCAATTGTGGTATTGCAACACATTATTATTATCAATTTTAAATATTTTTGTTATTGTATTTTGCTTATAAGTATCTAGTATTCTTCTAGACTTCGTATCGAATTCGAGAGTCATCTTGCGCAATGAGCGGCGTCAAAACAGATGATAATGAAATTGAAGACAATAAAGTGGCCTTCGACGCGGGCGCCGCCGCAGTAGGTAGGTAAGTATTGTACACTATTTTAGCACCGCACTTAGATTCGCCTTAGACATTTAGGAAAAAGTCAAACTTATTAAAAGATTTGATAGAACTTCATCTCAAAATGTTTCCTCCTTTCGGTACTTTATCTTATTTAAAGGACCAACCAAGCTTTATTTAAAGTTTATTGTTCATTTGGTTCTCGATACGTATTAAATATCAACGTAAAAGCAAGAACAGTAAAAGAAGGCTGACGAATTGCGATAAGTTTGCATGACAATATTGTAAGTAGGCTGACCGGTTGGCGCCACCCAAGTACCCAACACGTGTCTAGCTCGATGCCTAGCTCTACGCTCTATCTAGTCTTGTATAAACCAGACACCATGATTGGCACTAAAATTATCTCTCTTTTCTGTGACCCACTGTACCTTAGTGTCAAAATTTTTCAACCGCCTTCTACAAGTAGGCAATGTATCTCGATGAGAATGTGTTTCGATGGGAATGTGTTTCGATGGGAATGTGTTTCGATTGGAATGTGTTTCGATGGGAATGTGTTTCGATGGGAATGTGTTTCGATTGGAATGTGTTTCGATTGGAATGTGTTTCGATTGGAATGTGTTTCGATGGGAATGTGTTTCGATGGGAATGTGTTTCGATTGGAATGTGTTTCGATTGGAATGTGTTTCGATTGGAATGTGTTTCGATTGGAATGTGTTTCGATGGGAATGTGTTTCGATTGGAATGTGTTTCGATGGGAATGTGTTTCGATGGGAATGTGTTTCGATTGGAATGTGTTTCGATTGGAATGTGTTTCGATTGGAATGTGTTTCGATTGGAATGTGTTTCGATGGGAATGTGTTTCGATTGGAATGTGTTTCGATGGGAATGTGTTTCGATGGGAATGTGTCTCGATGGAAATGTGTCTCGATGGAAATGGGTTGCATTTAACTCGGTTCGATGAAGAAAGTCAGTACCGCCATGTTCAGAAACATATAGTAAATTATAATTATAATAAATTAATAATGATCAAGTTTTTTCTTGAAAAAAAAAAATATTCCTTTATTCCCGATATTCTCGATTAGTCAAATATAATTTGAGCCGATGAATTTTAACCTCTAAACAACTTCCGAACATAAGTTTTCTACTGTGTTAGTCTTTTATTCTGTCATTTGTGCCCTCACAAATAAGACACTAAGCCGAATCGGCTGAAATTATATTTCTTATACCTCTCCCTATTAGAGAAAGGCAGTAGGATTTTTTACCTAAAGTATGCAATGAGCATGTGTATTACATCAGATGGGTTTTACGAGAAAACCGATAACCCGGATAACCATAGTTGACCATAGTGACGCACTATATTTTTACATAATATTTTCCTATAAAAACATGAAAGAAACTTTAAACTTAGTAATTACTTATACAGTGAGTGATATCTACTATAATACGTATAATTTGTATTGCTGCTTTAAATATTGATTCCTTCATAATCGGAATAGCTTTATAGAACAAAAAGAACTACATTAAAATAAACTCTTTTTCTCTGTTACGAGTAGGACGAAAAATAACAGTGAAGGTATTAGAGTAGAGTCAGTCGTTTGTAGGCAATACTTCATGGTTAGGCAAAAATGAATAGACAAAAAATATAAATAAATGTACTGGCATGTCAGTATCACCTAATGCGGTATCGGCCAAGCTCAATTTAAGATAGTTGACTGACCTAGCGGTAACACGATCCCATTCATACGCCTACTGCCAATTGCTCATTTCAGCAAACTTTTTATTAGTAGGTACTTTGTAATTGTCTACAATTTCTAAGAAAGCAATTTGTGTCGTTGACCGTCTATTATCTGAACTAGGGGTAACTAGGTAAACGGTGAACCCATTAGTTGCAGGAAATTATAAAATTGACTTCAGAATGCGTTGACGTCAGATCTGGAGAACCATAGGCCATAGACATGATGAATGGGTAACAAAACAACCATTATTTCTCCAGGGTTCATCAAGTTGTTTGTCGCTTTGTTGTCTGTTTTCATTTTCCCTGCTGACTAATTATATTAATAAGGTAGGTAAGGTAATCTGCTCGGCTACGAGCATCTTAATAGTAGTGGACGAAACTCATATAGGCAAGTAACTTGATGATCTGAAACTACTGTAGATTCATTTTATTATAAACGAGAGGATAAGTTTTGGATTAGAGAACACGTTATTTTCTTTACAACATTTTTTTATTTCATGCAAACTAACCACTACGGGAAAATGAGTTGCAGTGGGCGCAGCCGCTGGGCGGGCCGCTAGTTAGATTAAAGTAACAAACAATCCAAAAATAAAGACCAACAAGAAAAGGGGGAAGCATGGTAGTAAATTAAGTAGTAGTATTAACAAATGAACGACGGTTTTGATTTAACAATAAATCTTTAAATCCTCTGTTTTGACAATAAATCCTTTAAAACACTATTTTATATTTATATTTACAAGCAGAGTTATAAAGTCCTAAGAATCAGTCACAAATCAACAGATATAGCCTTAATGTACATATTAAGTCTAGCCAAGATTATGACTGTAGTATTTAGGTCGAAGGACCGTTTCATATGGACTTTGGAACCGGTCAGAGCATGGGTTATCTCAAGACACATAGTAAGTGGGTGTACATATGTATATCAAATCGCTACTGACATCACCGCCAATGTACAGTAAGGTTTAAAGATCTATTACTTTGTCCAGTCTCCGGGTTTCAAGGTCTCTGGTACGATTTTCGGGCAAGATGACTACATAAGTTGAAATTAGTCTATTTGTCACTTATTAAAATTGTTCTCCGTTTGGACATTTCTGTCTGATGGTTCAGGTGGTGCTGATAGTCCTTAAGCATGTGAAATTGCCAGTCCTATTATGCTGTCTGTCTGGCTAAGTTACGTCTAACTGTTTGGATGTCATTTGGTACTGGTCTACTATGAATTCGCCCACTAAGACGCCGTTACTTTGACAGAGATCCTCTACATTTCGGCTGGTTAAGATTAAGACAGCCTTCATCCAGAGGTCGACGTAACGCCCGCGCGTCAGGTGTGATTGCCGAATTAGAGGGCCAAGCCCTATACCAAATAATTAGAAAGTAAGTCCCGTAAACTTACGTAATAGATGGCAATCGTTACAAAACCTATTAGGAGCTTTTTACTTATCTAGAAGGCGGTTGATGCCAGGGTTGGTCGGGTCATCGCCTCAGTGACGCTCACGGGCCGGCGTAAACGACTTAACCCGTAACGAAAACATACTGAGACGATATGGTGCGATGATAATGACAAAAAAACAAAGTAATGTGATAACATTGGCATGGTTCATAGAAATCACAAATGATGAAATTAGTTTCAAGAATTATTCTGTTCATGATACAGACCATTACCGTCAACTTCTTATTACTGGGACGTTAACTCTGGCCGTAGAGAAGATTCGAATACATATATGGCCGCCTGAGTCGAGCCCTAGTGCTAAATTTCTGTAACTTTATTATTTCATTCCCTGCATGGAAGTCCGCAACGACTTGTCCCACCACACGTGTTTCAATTTGATTTTTTAATGTGTGAATATGTCAGTTTATGTGTGATTCGATACCTTTAGTAGAACGTGTGATGCAAGCACAAATGGTAGTAGATTTACGCTTGCGAAAACTCAAAAATAGAGTTCCAGGAACTCTATTACTGAAACGTTCGTTTTAGTTTCATACGAAAATCTGCTACTTTAAATGCTTGTACTACACGCTACTTCTACACGTTCTGTACTTCTTCTTTTTACACGTTCTACTTTTCTCATAAATTCCCACATACTCTAAAAATTCATACATATTTTTTGACTATAAAAACATCAAGTGAAAGAAATTTAAAAATGTGTGGTTAGACCTGTCGTTTTAGATTTCGTGCACGAAACCGAAAACGAACAGTTCAGAAATTCAGCTTCCGATACTTTGTGTAACAGGTTAACCTAAGCACTACTACTGCGCCACATCAGTCAAAATAATCTTTAAGCTATTGTCTTTTATACAAAAAATCATCAAAATAAATAAATATTACAATTCTTGTTTATGTCTAACTTCTCTACTACGCATCACTTTACCTACATGCCGCGTAGTGCTTACATAAACAGTTCTGCATTTCTTTTGTTTATCTATAGCCGCGTGTCTTGCTCGGGTCTTTTTCAATCATTCCAAAAAAGCTTTGTTTTGCATTGCTCTCGGAAATAACTTATCGTGTATGTATGCCGGAATGTACTTTCAGGTGTTTTTGTCTTCTGTTTGTATGAAAACATGCGCAGGAGAAGTGCAATTTCATTTTTGAAATTATTTGTAGGTATTATTCCAGACTTGTCGCCATTTGTGTAAATCTTAAGATCTAAGCTTACATACATAAATACAGACGCGCAAGCGACTTTGCTTTATACTATGTAGTGAATAGTCATGAAAAAAGAAGTATACCATCAATCACGTCAGAGGCCTAGTAGTAGATCTTTCGACACCAGGGTTCCTTGGACCGTTCGTTGTCTTGAACGACATTCTGGCAACCTGTCTCTATGGTAAAACTCCTCTGAAATTATCGCAGGTGGCGTAAATTACTACTTTTACGGTCTTTGCCCTGCCCTTAATTGGTAAAGGTGCGATTATAATATTTTTACACTGGATGTAAATATTAAATTTATTGCCATTATTCAGTGAAGAAATGGCATGGAAAGTAATTGTAATCTAACTACTGTCCGCCTATTTAGGTATTTATTAAGATAACAAGAATAAGTAATCTCCTTCTTTGTTAAAACATGATTGATATTACTCTGATATGGAAGTAGCAGTTTTTTTGTATCACCTTTCACAGGTGTCTCTATTCCAATGATTCAGTGAAATCACTAACACAGTTCTATGTTCAATGATTCAAATCAAAGTAAGCATTGCATCATCTTGGTTGTAATCGAGGAGGCCACTTGATTTGGGCATAGCATTTAGCTGATATGGTAACAATACCTACCAACAAACATGCAATATATTCTACCACAGAATAATTTATTTGAAATATGAGAGACCAATCTGTACTTGACTAAAATTATGTTTTAAAGGCTTCAAAATAACATAATATTTCATCTGGATTTCCGCAGTTAGGACTGTAACTTAATATTTTACATACACATATTATTTGAAAACATTTTTCCCTTAATTAAAAAGGTAGGTATACAAAAGTAGCTAGCACCCAAAATATTTTGTCGGCAGGAAAGAAGTCTAAACTGATTTCTTGATAGCCGTAATATCATTTTATAAAATTCGAGGCATAAGATATTTCCAATACAATCACTGCCTAGTGTAAAGCAAAGTCGTTTTTCGCATCTATATGTACATGTATCTTTGTAAGCTTAAATTTTTAAAACTGCACAACGAACTTCAATTCAGTTTTTTCAATAGAAAGATGATTCAAGAGGAAGGTCTACATTTATAATACTTGCCGGGAAAACAAGTAATTCCCACAGGGAATGGAGTTACAGCTAGTTTTAATAAAAAATAAGGAATATATATTTGTGATACTTAAATGGAAATTTCCTGATATGATTTGGAGTATGAGCTAAAATAAGCTTCATTTATTTTTTTCATATAAAAAAATACCACACAGTACCATCAAGGTAATATGTACTAGCATACCTCGATGCACAGTCAAATCAAATCAAATCAAATTATTTATTCAAAGTAGTAAATTTTACATTTCGCTTTTTGATGGTCAAGAATTAACAATTTTAACAATAACAATTTTATGAACCTAGTGTAAACGCGGCTCAGGTGGACTAAAAACTTAACACTAGCCCCTAAAGCACTGCCTCACAATACACTGTACCACACAATACCTAATAAATGCACGCCTGTTTAACATAAATCATAGATAAGCAGCCTGCTCCCAACCTCAATCATTGTTATTGTGAGATAAGGGCTTGTTTTGTTGTATGCATTATATTGAAAGATAACAGTCTTTTGTAACAAATGAGTTAGTATTTCATGGTATTTAATATAAAAATTCAGCCCTTTCAGTAAATGAATAGTATACATTCTTAAAAATTAAGTAAGTTTTTACTTTGATAATGACAGGTTATTTACCTTTTTGGTTTAGGTGCCTTTATGTAGAGCACTCAGAGAGGTTAAAAATTAAAAATAAAATTAAGTAGGTACCTATATGTATAAGGCAAAAATTACAGCTAGTAATTAATTTATAAAATCATTGAGAGTTCCCAAAGTGCACTGTAATCCAAATTACTCAGGCATCAGATTTATATATTATTAATATATAAATTATTTGGGTAAATACTCACATGCTTTTATTTCAGCACCCTCAATTCCTTTGTCTTTGAGCCGGGCCAGCAAGACAGTGTATATGACGCTGTAGGAGTTGATGATCCCAAACAGCAGACCATTCACGAAGAACGAGGCCAGAGCCACGATATATGCCTTAACTCCGCCGTCCGCCACCGCCGGCGGCAGATCAGGCCACGCCACATCCATGCCATTACTCACAACACCATTCTGATTTTCAGGCAGGATCTCAGCCTTCTCCGCCGTGTCTGAAGGCATCTTTAGAATTTATTCTCTCACAATATGCGATATTCATCAACTACTAGCACATGGTAACTTTGGCTCGAAAATAATTGGAAAATTCCTTGTCGCACAGAAAAACATGAATGAAAATTATATTTAATATACTTTGGGTCAGAGTATACTTGGAAACTACGAGGTATGTGCGATGCTATTACGCATTGCAAAATTAGTTTTTATTTATTTTCAATTTCGCACTCGTCCGTCTCACGTTCATCTGACTGACTTTTCTGACTGAAAGAAATTGAATGAATGAAATGGAGTTGCCGGCACTCGACCACATAAAAATCCGATTACTCATCTGTCGGACCTGTCGGACACAATTTTGCCCACGTAGGTAGGTACCTAGTCAATTTCTGAAACGTCGTATTTCAATGCCGTGTATGTGAGGAAGTCCGCAATGTCTATAGTCTGTAAGTTTAGATACATATCTTTTTGTAAACAAACTTTGTATGAAAGTGACACTTCTGAACTGTCAGTTTCAAACAAAGTTTGTTTACAAAAAGATAAGTACCTAAACTTACAGACTATAGTAACGTAATATATTTATTATTTATTTTATTATATTTAAATTTAGGCTACTCGATGTTTTCATAGCCAGGGTACAGTCTGTTTATAAAGTTTAGAAATGAATTAACTTCCTTACTGCGCGAAAGACATATTATTATTATGTCTGCTGTCAAATATTGCTAAAAAAATAAAATCTGACTTGTTAGTTGCTGTTCCTGGTGGACGGACATGTATTGGTTTTTGGTCATAATTTAAATTTTTCTTGTTTACTTGAGTGTTTGGTGAATTAAGTGGTGAACCAATCCATGAAACTGAACAATTTTCCCCAAAAACATACAAGAATTGGAAAAAACAAATGGCGTGTTCCCTGGCACTGCTAGCACATTTGAATTTAAAATATCAATACCTATCTTTAATGAAAATAATTTCGAGATTATCATCAAATGAGGGGTTTTTGGGCTGACTTTGACACTTGTCCGAACTATATGATTTATTATTTTAGATTAGCTATTTTAGATTAAGAAGTTATCTGTCAAATTCAGTGGACAATGAAAAAATTGTTACTCCAAATCGATTGGGATTGTAATGCGCTTCATTTCATTACTCTCATAAATAAAAATCAGAGTGTACCATTTTTTATGTTTATTTATAGCCCATATAAATGAAAAACTGCACCATATAATTAGCTCTGAGCGCCATCTACCAGAAAATACATGGACAAAAAACGCTCCCATTACCCACTCACAACTCACAATTTACAATTCCCTTACACTCCAAAAGATCCGAAATCGTATCCAAAGCCCGCGCCGGCAGCACCTTAATAAATGACAGTTCGACCAACACATAGAAAGTGTTGCCAATAATAATTTGATAAGAAAAAGGGAACTTCAGACAGGCAGGCATGAGCTTTATTTATTTTGCTAAAATTTTCGCATGTTAAAGTCTGCTACTAATATAAAATTGTGCTTGTATCACTCACACGTTCTACTAATCAAATCCTTTCACAAATGTCGTTTCTGTTACTACTATACTAGCGATAACATACACATATCACGCCTATATACCAGGCGGGGTAGGCAGAGCGATAAAGCGCAGCTTTATAAGGGCTCGGCTCGCGAGATTTTTTAAGCCTGTATAAATATTTTCTTTATAAGTATGCCATGTGATGCCCGCTTAGAATTGCATCACCCTATTACCTATATCTTTCCTGTTGGTTTACCGAGGCGATTAAGGGATTTGTTTGAGGCTCGATGTGTTTTAGATGACAGGATGACAACTGTCACTATGATGGCACACACATACATACATACATACACATATCACGCCTTTATCCCTTGCGGGGTAGGCAGAGCGTTAACGGCCGCAAGGATACGGTCGCTATCGCCACGTCTGACATTTTTGAGAATTGTTTTCCAAGGTTGGCACACACAGTCTTCAGAAATAACCCTCAAACTCAAGGGACATACTACCATGATACTACTACTGACTCAAACTTATGTCGTACATGGCGGGTGATTTACCCTTGGTAGGATGGTTTGAAAGTCATGAAAAGTTAATATCCTCTTTGCTTACGACTCTTGGTGGCTTGTTGCGTTCCCGTTGTCCCTGAAATCAGTGGGGCAAGGCGTAGCATCATGAGCCATTGTCAAACCCTCTGCCACAACATCCCGGTATGCCCTGTCATACCTTGCTCCACCCTGCCAAAGCTTGCCTACTTTTTTTCGGGGACACGGGTCTTGGGGACAACGGAAACACACCAGACTCTTGGGACCTTAGATAGGACCATGGCAGTAATGTGCTCCTGTGTGCGACACCGCTGATTATTTACACTTCCATTCCATGGGTAGGATTAGGACGGAAGTTGACGTTTTTTGACACTTGCTTTGGGAGTAAAGATGGAACTCAAGTACTTGACGTAAACGGAATAAAAAATAGTTTTTCGAAAAGCGCCCGATTTGGACTACATGAAATAATCACTCCTTGCTTCCATTCCATGGTTAGGATTAGGACTGAAGTTGGATGTTTTTTGACACCTACTTTGGGTGGGAGTAAAGATGAAACATGAGTTGGAGTTTCTCTCAGGGTAAGGAAATTCAGAGAACTCAACCAAAAGGTTGAAATGGTGAAGCCAAGAAAAAATTCGTCACATATATATTTATATTTTATTAAACTGTCATTGTAATTTTATTACATAAAATAAAAGTAAAGATAACATTCAATATTACCTTTCATGAAGGTAGGTTAGGCAGGTTTTACTGTTCTTGAAGATACCTATTTATATTTTTTAACATCCTGCACAATTTTTTTCAAAGAAGGCAGGTCGTTTTTGAGTGTTTCCTCAATTTCAGGTTTATCTTCATCAGATGCAGTCAGAAATTTGGAAACTAGCTCTGAAAAGAGAAAAAACAGTAGGTGCACTTTTAGGCTATACTTATTCACTTTACCCAACCAAACATAAATAATGAATTTATATTATTATTATTATCAGCCTACACTGTCCCACTGCTGGGCAAAGGCCTCCCCACACTTCTTCCACTTATCTCGATTCCTACCAACCTCCCACCAGTTAATAATTCATTTATAATCTGTAAAATATAGGATGATCCCTATGATGTTTGTGGCCTTGGAGCAAATGCTATCACATAAGGTCCATTTTCCTTTGTTTACTAGAAAAATAGACCTATGCTATGACATAGCATTTGCTCCAAGGTCACAAACGTCACAGGGATCATCATATATTTTACAGACTAGAAATTAATTACTTATGTTTGGTCCATTTTTATTTGTTTACTAGAAAAATGGACCTTATGTCATAGCATTTGCTCCAAGGTCACAAACATTCACTTATCTTTTAAGAATATTACAGGTTATAAATTTTGAATAGTAATACTTTTTTTCTTAATATAATAATCTTACTATATGTAAGATTTTTTTCTACACTTGGTGAGAAGGAGAGGTGACGGATTGTGGCGCCAGAACTGCCAGAATAAGTAAAAAAAAGCATACTATTCATAATTTATAATCTGTAGTATTCTTAAAAGATAGAAAACAAAACTTGTTTAAAAACCAAAAGTTGTAGCAAAGGCATGTTTGTTGTTGTTTGTTCTCTTCAGACTATTATGTTGGTTTTTAAATCTTTTTGAAGAGTTGGGACGAGTTTTTCTTAATGGTGGTTGTTATTATGGTTCCTTCTGAAACATTGTGTTGTCAGTAAGTGTTGTGTAGTAAAGATATCTTACCATGATATTTTTGCAGTTGATTGAAGTCTTCATCCTTTAGTTGACCTTTTAGATAAGAAATTATTACAGGAACTTGTCGGCCAGATGCATGCAACATGTTTTGCGTTAGTATGGTAAAGATGGCCAATACAGCCAAATGGAGACTCAAGGCTGGGTCATCGCAGCCTTCCAGCTCAGATATCAATTTTTCTCTATGGTTTTGTATCAGTAACCTGAAAATATAAATAAAAATGGTTTTATAACAAATAACATCCATATTATATTTTTGTTCTCTGCTATAGCCTTTTGTGGATGTAGAAGTAGAAAGAAGAAGATACATCTCTGATACGGAAATGACTATTGTCCTGCACCAAGGACACCATTCGCATGGTACTTTCCAACCAGCAGTCAAAAACGCGTATATACCTATACTTTTAAATGTATACTGGATGTTAGGAAAAGCACTAGAGCTTCCTTTCAAGGGATGAACCAGCCATACAAAATGTACTAACTGACTAAGTCAGTATGTTAGGTCCAAATTATTTTAGAAGTTGAAGTTAGTACCCAACACAATGTATATTTAATACATTAATCAACCTAATTGGTATTATATTGGCTTGGTGGTCACTCTAGAAACTTGATCAGGTGCTAATTGGTGATATAAATTAGTATAAAAACTTCAGAGATTTTTACTTTTCCTTAGGAACTTACCTATCTTTCTTCTTATCAATTTTCTTCAAGATCATGCCACATTCAGAGAGGGCCACATCGACAGCTTGGTAAAATAGGTCTAAGCTTGTTTCGGCCAATGTCGCGTTCAAGGCGCGTAATGGTTTCATATACTCCTCAGTCAAGTCATTCATAATCTTATTCCTCTGCTCCACAGAGAGTACATCAACTTGTACAGACAGATTGCATTGATTAGCTGCATATTTACAAAACTCTGACAATACATCGCCACCCAGGGATTTGAGTAGATATTTGATGAATTGTGGCTGCTGGTCAGATGGAAAGGTCTTTATGCCTTTCTCATACAGCTTTATGTCATTTACTACCATATTGATCTTATCTTGGCAGGATGAATGAGTTTGTTTTCTGTTCTGGCTGGCATCTTGCAGCAGTTTTTCTGCTGTTTCCTTAGCAATGTTCAAAGCAGTCTGGTTCAGGTTACTGAAAAAATTAGGGATTTGAATAAAAATCTTTAAGTCACCATCATCTTGATGTAAAAGAAGAGAAAGAGGTTAAGATGTAACATTTTGATAAACATAAAAAAAAAGATGGAAAAGACTAAGTGGACTATGAACAGTGGGATACAGGCACTATCAGTTGCTACAACTGCCTGCCTGATCAAATATAATATAATAGTTATTATTATTATTTTCTAACATCTTACCCCTGGAGATACTCAGCTACTTGTGTAATTAAATCATCAAGGCCTTCACTTTCAAGAGGGCCCTTGATAATAGCTTCAACATCATCAACTGAAACTATTTCCAATGTTGCCGGGCCTTTCTTGGTGACAGTTGAAGCATCATCTGAGTCAGAATCTTGAATTGCAGTTTGTTTGCCTCTTGGATGTTTTTTGACTGCCTTGGTCTTGGTCTCTCTGCCTTGAACCCCTCCTCCAACTTTCCCGGAGCCAGCTTTTCTGCGTCTCTCCTCCCTTCTTTCTGCCTTATGGTCCACATGGCCAGACTGGATGCTGTCAGCTTTGGCTAACTGCTTCTCCATGTGGAATTGCTGGTATTTTCCAGATTTCACACACGCCTCAGCTTTGGTTTTTGTCATGGGCATACAGGATTCTTTCAAGCTTTCAATGTAATGGTTGCTGAAAACTGTAAAAACATACTATTTATAGTCACTGCGGTAAAAATAATACAGTACTATCTATTTTTGTGAAAAATGTAAAAAATAATTTACCTGTGTTATCAAACAAAATAGTTGATTTAGAGTTGTTTTTCATCAAACTATCAACAACATTTTCAATATCAGTATCAGACAATATTGATGGTAGTAAAGAAACAACATCTAAGTAACTCTTTGAAGCTATACATTCCTCCAATGCTGTTTCCAGTTGTACTTTGATTTGAGGACCAATCACACAACTGCTCAAGAAAGTGAGGTCTTCATTTGGCAAAGTTCTCTTGACATAACCCTTAGGGTCCGATATACCCAGACGAGATAGTGCATCATATTCAAGGTAGTTATTTTGTCTATAGAAGCTCATGACCCAATCATTCTGTGATTTGGTGTAGCATGAGGGGACATACAGAGCACCCGCCTGCCTACCGGTTAGGACTCCTGGAGCATTCAGTTGATCAAACAAAGCCAGAAACAAGCGTTCGGCCATATTGCAGTGGTTGATGATGACTGCAATAGGTGTAGGCTTCAGTAACCCCATAAGAGCTCCACGCATCTTAGCTTTTGTCCTCTGGATGTACTCCTCAGTGTAGAATGTTCTTGGCTCCGAAGAGTCTTGCTTTCCAAGTATAATTTTGCCCAAATATTTCTCGAGTACATTGTGCTGAAGTAACTCAGCAGGTAAGTCATATTGTAGAGTCAGCTCACCAACTGATATTTGACCTTGAAGTTGTAGTTTTTCATTTATCTCTCTAGCAATTTTCTCTAAGTAGTAGTGAGCTATCAGGTAACCCGAAACCAGTTGGACTTCCTTTCCTCTGATAATTTCAGCAACACTGGTATTAATTTGGTTGAGGTCAACATTAAGTTCCTTAGCAAGGTCAACAGTATTGATTCTTCCACCATGTACATACAGCTCATCCTTTATTTCTCTGACTAGTTGTTGTGGTGTAAGGTACTCCTTACCGTCTGTTGTAAAAATTACATCAAGGAGTTTGAGCTCTATCAGTTTTGTGACGATTTCCACACAGTTTCTTTCCGATAACCTGGAACAATAATAGTTAACAGTACATGCAACTACAGTAAGTAAATTTATCAATTGGGAAGCTTTTTGAAGCACTGCTTTCCCGACTGTCCAGTATACTCTGACCTTCCTAAAAATTACCTTTGAGCAGTGGAGCTGAGCTGAGCTTTCTGAAAATCCGCTGCTAAACGTTTTATTTCGTCCCAGTCTGTTGACGGAGCCATTGCGGGAGGTACTTAATTACAATTACAAATAAATAAAATTGATTGTTTATCTTTATGAGCAGGTACAAATTTTCAACGAGAAAGAAAGTTTTCGTAATTTTTTACAACATTTTCACGTTCACCAAAAACGTCAAACGTCAGCAACTTTATGTCAGTTTTTGTTTTAATTTCGTGTTTCCGGCCTAGATACAAGTTTTTTTAGTCAGTTTACACTCCATGATTTGTTAAGTTATATGCTCCGGAGCAGAATCATGTGGTGAATATGCCACTTTTTGTATGGTCTGTGGTAAAAAAAAATTATGTCAGTCAGTCAGTCGTACTGTCAAATCGAATCGATCGATTCTATTTTTCGTTTCTTCAGATTCTAATTTGGATTTATTATTTTTGCTGTATAATTAATAACTACTAAAGCTTAAAATAAATAAAAAAAGAATACGTTTGTAAGCCATCGCCAGTTTAATCCGAGAAATACGAGCAATAATGGATGGCGATCAGGCTGATTCTTCCAATCCTCAGTCATACTCAGGAATACCGGAGGCTCAATTTGTAGTAAGTTCTAAGTAAAATGCACTTCTGTTTCCATGATTCCATGGAATAAACTTGCATTTAGGTATAAATCAAGTAAGGGAGTCGCGTTCGAGCACTCGGTTCAATGCACAAAATTTCTTTGTAGGTTATGTCCGTTTATATACATCTGTTCCCATTACCTGTTTTTACTCACAGATATTTGATCCTGTCACAGATAATATTTCGTTATCATAATTTTTACGCGTAAATCGATTAATTACATTAATTTTGTAGGACAATGTTGATGAATTTATGGCCCAACCTGAAAATACTGGAGGTGTCGACAAAGTACTTCGCAGACTTGATGAGCAGCATGGTAAATACAAGTTCATGGAATATACTCTCGCTACGAAGAGGAGGCGGCTGCGTCAACAGATCCCTGACCTGGCCCGCTCACTGGAAATGATTGATAAACTAAAATCACAGAAAGAAGAGATGGAAACCCAGTTTCTGCTCAGCGACCAAGTGTTTGTGAAGGTAACAGCATCATCAATAAACTTAAAATACAAGTTGATAAGAGATAAAGCTTTTTTTCTGATTTGTGAATGTTTACTATTTTGTAGAAAAGTCCACAAGATAGTAACTTCGAGTACTTGGTGTTTTAATCAAACACTAGATATTGATATTAACTTTTTGTTAAAAACTTTAATACAAACGAAGTATACTTACTTTATTTTCAGGCTAATGTACCACCAACAAAAACAGTCTGCTTATGGTTAGGAGCCAACGTGATGTTGGAGTATACCTTAGAGGATGCTGAGAAACTCCTCACCCAGAACATGGCCACTGCTAAGAAGAATCTGGACTGTGTGGAGCATGACCTTGACTTTTTAAGGTAA
Organism: Keiferia lycopersicella; assembly: GCA_029255805.1. Classification (NCBI taxonomy): domain Eukaryota; kingdom Metazoa; phylum Arthropoda; class Insecta; order Lepidoptera; family Gelechiidae; genus Keiferia; species Keiferia lycopersicella. Next base: position 6,781,591 of record JARACZ010000009.1, on the reverse strand, counting down.
AAAAATACTAGTAAATTCCTTGATAACCAGAGGTCGGAATCGCGGCGTCATTTCTTAACTAATTTCAATTTTTCTTTATTTTAGAGCCATGCTCTTATCTATGGAACAACCACCATTTCTAATAATTAATTAAATTTACACTAAAATTGTATTTGTATCAAAGCAAAGGGAGGATTCATTGTGATTCATTTTAGAACTATTATGCTGAATTTAAAATAATGTGCCAAAAAATAAGCCATTCTTTTTATAGATTACTCAAAAAAGTTGTATTTATAAATTGTATGGTATTTTATCACAATGCAATATCCAATGTACCAGTTACAAAATTTTAATTAAAAAGTTATTTAACTACAATAAATTTCAATTGTAATTGTAATGTACATGACCACCAATTTTCCAACCCGGTCGGTTTTAATCTTGTACCACAATAACATTTTTTGGGATAACAACTATCCTATATGTTAATCCAAGTCATTCTTAACCTGTGTACCAAATTTAATGAACATGTTCCTGTAGGTTTTGCGTGAAGGAGTAACAAACAAACAACATACAAACTTTCGCATTTATAATATTAGTAGGATAGCTAAGTGGGTGTGTGTGAATTGCCTTCTCATCCAATCATCTCATAGTAACTAATATTGATATACTGATTTACTTTTATGTTTGATGTTGCAGGGACCAATGGACCACAACAGAAGTAAATATGGCTAGAGTTTATAATTGGGACGTGAAGAGACGCCAAGCAGCGAAAGCATCCAGTTAATTTATTTGTATAATTAATTTCCTCATTTTCAAACATCAAGATTTAAATATTGGTATAAATTAGATGATGTCATTTTCTTGCGGTTTAAAAAAGCCCCCTTAAGTGCACTCCATATTATAGGGGTGATTTTTGTTTAATACATCAATTTCATAATTACGAATATTTTGTTTCTTGAAATAATTTTCAAATGGTGCTTCTGCATTTATATAACCTATGCTAAATAGGTTCATCTAAACTTTTTTAACTGAGTGTTGTATATTTTTCTTTTTGCAAATACATAATCAGACTATAAATTAAGGATTGGGTATTTTAAATAATGTATATCTTAAATCAAACAAAACCTGTTGCAATTTCTTAAAAACCACATGCATATAAGTAACTCAGAAAACTATGAAACCTAAGTGTTTGTTCAAAACAATTACTGAAATAAAAATGCTTAATTAATTAACATGTTTATATTTTTTAGTAATTTTAATCTACTCGATTATAAGTTATAGAAAAACCAGAATAGTTGGTGTTGGGTCAATCACCATCCACCTTGTGCATCCAGTTGATTTCTATGACCCTGAACACAGATAATATAATACTACTAGAGAAGTACAGATACCTAACGTCATAGAGGGAATTCGATTGCCCTAAGATGCCTATTGGCAGGCTATTGGGTCGATTACACCTAACGAGTACAGTGGCGAGTCAGTAAATAAGCTCTCGGCCGAGAGAGTTCCCGAACCGAGTGGGTGTTTACACGTATTTACACGAGTGGCGAGTCAGTTCAGTTTTGATCACGACGTCTGCGATGGATCGAAAAAAAAAGGATTTAAACGGGTTTTAAATCGGCTGTAACGAATTGTGGGATTTATTAGAAGAGGAAGATCAACGAATTTGGACCAGAAAATGGATTTTAAGGCGGAATGCCCTTGGAGCAACAAATATCATTTTTAATGAATTGCAGTTAGAAGATCCCAAGGAGTTCAAAGAAAGAGAATGACTGTAGAACGCTTTGAGACATTGCTGGAGAACATAACTCTATATATACAAAGACAAGAGTGGCGAGTGACAAGCGAGTGCGTGTTTATACGTTCTGAGCGGGATAGCGAGTCGCTGCGGGGGCAGAAGAATGAAGCGGGGAGGTGGGTACTCGGCCTAGTAAACAAATTGGGATTCTAGTGACTCTCTCGCCTCTCTTCTCGACCGAGTACTCGGCCGAGCACTCGTTAAAGTGTTTATACCAACCGAGCACTCGGCCGAGGACACTGACTCGCCACTGTACTCGTTAGGTGTATTCGACCCATATTTGATTCGTTTACTCAACGCGTGCGTTGCTAGCGACATCTAGGTTATTTATTGGATACTTCGTATTGACGTCATTTATGTTGAAAGATATTGTAAAAATGTGAATAATTTCGCGTGTTTTCCGTCTCACATATACATATATACATATATCACGCCTTTATCCCTTGCGGGGTAGGCAGAGCGTTAACAGCCGTAAGAATACGGTCGCTATCGCCACGTCTGACATTTTTGAGTATTGTTTTCTAAGGTTGTTTCGGAAAACATGTGTATCACTATAGTGACAGATTGTCAGCTTGTCGCCTAAAAATTGTAATACACCAATACTCTCGAAATAATATATAAATAATATATTTATAATTTTCCGATACTTTGTTTTTGTAAATTTGATTGATTTTCTTTTTAACTAATTTCCTTTTGTAAGGAATGAGACCCCATGCCCTGAATTGTTCTCTTAGGGGTTGCAGGGTGCAGCCACGGTGCAGCACAGGAGCATGCGTACACACAAACCATATACAAAGAAAATTATAAAATTAATACACACATTTAAGACTAGTATTCTAAATAAATAAAATTTTCGGGAAATTAAACCCAGGGTTATTCCTCAGGATTGTCACGCGTAATAATAATTATGCGTAATGTTTTTATGATCTTTTATTTCTATGCTTTTTAACTGTATGGTGAAATACCTACATAATGCCTAATAATTCATGCTAAACTAATATTATGCGAAAAGTTGAGTATGCAAAAATTCAGTGATGCGTTTTTACAATAGGACATTTCATTTTATGCGTTCTAACATGGACCCCTTCTAATGTATCTGCGACCATAGAGAGATTATTGAGGTCAGTGATCTGCTCTTAATAAGTAATTTCTATGGCTGCAAGTCTGCAACCACTGCACCATGACTGCACCACTGACGGTCATTTTTGATAGTAAACTTTTTAGTACTTTCTTGACATTTGCAAAACTGGCTAGAAAATATCTCATCAAAGAAGTCAGAACAGAAGAACAAAACCAAGACTACTTAGAGTAGAAAACCATTACAAATGTCAAAAACAGTAAAACAGTCAGTGATGCTAACTATCCAAAAATTAACAAAAAAATCAAAAAAATAAATGTTTAGGTACAAATGAAAACCATGTGCTTGATGTCCCAGTAAACTTTAACATATAAAATAAACTGAGTGGTTTCTTAGAAACGAAAGTTGTAAGTATGAAGATTAGCATTGATTCTGATCATAAAGATATAATCAGAAGCTCAATTTCTGAAACGTTCGTTTTCGATTCATGCAAAAATCTGCTACTGATTTATGCTTGTATCCTCTTGTATCGCACTTTCTACTTTACTTATAGATACACATATACACTAATCAATTCACACATACCCTTTATTATAAAAACTTCGAGTAGTACAAATTTCAATATGTGTGGTTAGACCAGTTGTTCCGTGCACGGAATCGAAATACGACATTTCAGAAATTGAGCTCAAGAACGATATAATATACAAGGTGTTACAGAATGAACAATAAAAATGAATTTCTTTGACATTGTTTATTTTACGAATGGGTGGGGTTTAGGAAGTAGCGAAAAATATCTCCTAGTAAGAGAAATGAACTTGACATTGTAACAATAGTGGCTGCGACGCAAGTATTAAAATCAAGCCAAATTTATTAAAATTAATATTTTTTATTGATTTTCAAACACGACATTACGGCTTTAATTATTTTATAAAAAGACTCTTTACAATGGAACCGTCAACACTCTTTCAGCTTTATTGGTCTTTTTGTAACACCCTGTATTTTAGTAGTAGTATCACAGCTTCCCCCATTCACGGTTTTTGTTTTTAGATCGCGAGAGTTTAGAAGAATGACAGACACACCAGAATGCTTTCAAAACCGCTACAACATGATGGACGATCTAGTCACGCATATAAGTGATATGCCGCGCGCTTCAAAATCCGACCTCACTCATCCCACCCTGAGACTGATGTGTAATTTCTGGAACATTCTGAAGGACGACCCTAACTGCAATTTATTGGTAAATATACAGGATGTTAGGAAAAGTACTAACTCCTTTCAAGGGATGACCGAGCCCATGAAACTGAACAACTTTCCTCTAGAAACATAGGTCGAAAAATTAAAAAAGTTTTTGGACCTACAGTGCAAGATGTACCTACCTACCGACTGACTCAGTTTGTATGTGAGGTCCAAATTTTTTTTCATATTCAGACCTATGTTCCTTGGGGAAATTTGTTTACTTTCATGGGCTGGTTCATCTCTTGAAAGGAAGTTAGTACTTTTCCTAACACCCTGTAGTATAATTTACATACATTTCAATTTTACTCACCTAACTAGATAGTAGGATGAGAAATCGCTCATTTGGTTGGAAGAGTGCGGAGGGTGACTTGGGTGTGCTTGTACGGTCACTGCCGCGCTCCTGTTACCGCGCGGCGGGAGTTATATTATAGCCACCGATGATGCTGATATTCATTCTAAGTAAGTAGATATATAGAATATTAAGATTTGCTTAGTAAGAACAGCCAAAGTGCAATCTTACGAAGCAAATCATTATGGTGGTAGGAGATGCTAATTTAGCATTTTAATTGAGAATTATTTAGTTAAGTTGATGTAAATCTAGAATGTTCTTATCCACCGGACGATCTCCGAGCTACATTAAAGCTGAAGAAACCATAAGTCTGCCTCGTATTCCACTTCTGGAGTGGCATCCTACCGGCTGCGGCTGCGGTGGATGATGTTGACACGGCTATCACGATTACCTATAGCAAAAGTTGGTTTGCAGCAGTAAGCTTCGGCTTGATCTTGAATCCTATCGCATTAAATTATCCAAATTATGAAAACCCTTTCAGGAAGAAGTTCAGAGTCATTTTCAAGATTCTGTATCTATAACAAGTGGCGAGAATTTAGAATCAACACAGACAAAATTTTTGTTTCGTCCACGAGTTCTACAATGCTACATGGCCCAGCTTCCGTAAGTTCTTAAGAGGATCTCCTAGTGTAGTAGGTATATATATTTATACAAAGGTATTCTCCTGTTTCCTTCCCATGTAACGCCTCTAGAGCGTTTTTTTTTTATTAAATAAAGAAAACCTAATAAGGGCATATTCCTATAATTTTTTAAATAAATAATTACGAGAAGAGAATATGAGCACTTTTCTTTTTCTGTGCCCTTTTTTCAATTTCATAAACTTGACTGATATCTATATTGCACTAGTATTGTAGCATAGCACCTACTATATCATCAGTCATCACCTCTTCGCCTCCACCCCCTCTGATTCTTTCAAAACCGTTTAAACCGCCATCCATCACATTTTGAATTTCATCTACTGTCGTTCGATATCATGTCATTCTCCTCATTCCCTTTTAGGTAAGGATACAAATATTCATCTTCACTTCTTTGTACATATCTCTCTATATTCCAATCACCCTCACCTGGTATATATTCATTCCAGGGTCTTCTGTTTTGTAAATATAAATCACAATCCAATATCCACTGTCTTTTCGTTCTATACCGGATGCAAATGAGCCGACCGTTACAGTATTACTTGAGATAAAACACGTACCTACCTGGGAGCCGAGCTGAACATAACCAGTAGATAATGTCTAAAGTCAAAGTCAAATTATTTATTCAAAGTAGTGAATTTTACATTTAGCTTTTTGATGGTCAAGTATTAACAATTTTAACAATAACAATTTTATGAACCTAGTGTACCTAAACGCGGCGCAAATTGCGCGCCTGAAATTGGTATAAAGTGTATTGGATTGCAAGTCGTAGGTACCTAAACACTATTTCTCCCAGAGACCAGCCGGACTCTGCACAGCAGCCATCTGTCCCGGCCAGTCCCCCAGCGCCATCCGCTGCGCCAACGAGACCAGGAGACCCGGATCAGCCTCAATTGAAGAATGCCTTGACCAATCTAAACAATGTGAGTTGTAAGTAGGTAGTAGCTTGTACTTACAAATTTACAGTACAATTTACCTACAATATACCGATACTCCCGAGTTTCTTAGGCGCCTCTTACGACACCCACGGGAAGGATGTGGGGTGATGCTATTCTAAGCCGACATCACACGGCAAGCAAGCATTACCTATTTACCTACAAGCAAGCATATATTCTTGTTATTATTTTCATGTTGCCGTGTGATGCCGGCTTAGAATAGCATCACCCCATCTCCTGTTCGTGGGTGTCATAAGAGGCGACTGAGGGACTTGAGGGTTTTCAGATGTATTACAACTTTTAGGCGACAGGCTGACAACCTGTTACTATAGTGATATACAAAATTATCTCAAACGGCCCTCTATATTTGTAAGACGTGGCGACATCAACCGTTTTTTTGCGGTCGTTAGCGCTCTGTCTTCCTATCCCGTAAGGGATAAAGGCGTGATATATGTATGTATGTATTTTCATGTCAAATAATTCATAATTCTTTATTGACGATAATAAAAGTATTTGTACATATCCTTAAACTTAGTCTTTAGAAAGTGATGCAAGACTGTTCTAAATTGTATTGTGGGAAACTTAAATCGCAACATTCTTTTAAATCGGTTTTGCTCGATTTTGACGTGTGACAACGTCTTATAATTGGATGGAGTCGGCTGCACCAAAAATCATGACTCATGCGGCGTTTGCTCTGAGGCGTTCCATTTAAGGCTTGAAGTGCGAGCGAGCAAGCGAGAGCGCGGAACGGTACCTATAAAACAAATAAAAAAAGCTTCTTTTTAAAAGTGCAACCATTCCATCAGTATTTTCATAAGACCTTGTCATGTTCAACTATCACCAGTAAACCTTCTAAACAGACAACCGATATTTTTAATTTTGAGATACCTACACGCACATCAATAAAATTGGTCTCCACTGTAAAGTCTGTTTAATTTTTCTAAAATGACATTGGTTTACTGCAACCTTTTTTCAACAGGCCGCAACTTTCGATAGCCAATGTCAAGCAAAGTTAAAGGAGTTGTTGGCGGCTGAGAAGTATTTGAAATCCCAAATCGCTAAATTGGAGGAGAAAGAGAAGCAGGGCATCGAAATGATGAAAAAGGCGGATGAGATGTGGCTGGGAATGGAAAACTCATACAAAGAGAAAATCGCCCAATCTAATGAAAGACAACAAAGTTTGATAAAGCAGGTAAGACTAGGTCACCCCGGATACTGTGGTCCTTGGGAGTTCTTAACCTAGAGGAGTTCTTGGGTTTGGTTGGAAAACACATATTAGAGAAATGATTATGCCTAAATACTATTGCAGTAATTCCCTTGCAGGGTACATGCCTATGTCTAGAATAATGTAAATTGTCTACTTTGTAAGACAAAGAGACATTCAAGAATAAAAATTACTTCAACAGCCTCAAATGTTCACTGCTGGACACGGGCCTCTCCCCGTTTGTTGTATTATGCCATACTCACCACGCTTAACAGACGGATTGGCGAGCGCAGTGCAAGATAAATGTAGATATTCACAGTAGCGATTACTGCCTGTTCTGTGGATTCATCGCTTAGTCGCCTTTTACGACACCCACGGGTAGCAATGGGGTGATGCTATTCTAAGCCGCCACTACACGGCAATTTAGGCTTGAAAACTTGAATTCTTTCAGCTCCAAGATATAGAGAAAAGTGCAGCAAAATGGCGTAAAAATAAAAAAGATTTAGAAGCACAAATAGGAATTCTTAATAAATGCCAAACAGAATTGAAGGAGAAAATCAATCAAAAAACAAATGACCTCAAATCAATAGATAATGAAATTGCTGATTATAAAAAAAGAATTGAGAATACCAAAAAAGAAACCGAGAAGTTGAAAAATTCGGTGGAACAGAAAAAGAAGAGCTCCGATGTAAGTTTTTCAGATTTGCTGGTTTAAGTCGGTCAGATAGCAATTTGGAGTCAAATGTTGTAATAATAGACGTATAGTTTTAATTTTTTCAGGAAAGACTTGCAAACATCACAAAAGAAATTGCCAACCTACAAAACAAAGTGCAGGAAGAGACAAAAAATAAAAATGACCTAATAGAAAAGGGGAAACGTTTAATTACAGACGCTAGAGAAGATCTACAAAAGATTTGTAAAACTTTGCTGCGAAGAAGACTGGAGGCCGAAGACCTGAAAGCAGAAGTAAGAGCTGTAGAATTATTATAGATTTCATGTCGTGCTTGCTGTAGGAATAGATATAAATGTCTTTAGGATTCTGCATAAGATTTTCCGCATAAAAAGTGACTTGTATGATTAATTTACAGAAAACGGCTCTCATAGAAGAAATCGAAACTCTTAAAAAAACATGTGACCATTGTAAAGAAAGATGTTCTAACAAACAAAAAGTCCTTGCAGATGAAATAAAGAAAACAGAAATAGAGATCGCCAATTTCGCGCTAAAATGTAAAAAGTGCAGTCAATGTGTAGACTGTAGGGATTTCAGAACACTGTGTACTGATTGTCCACGTTGCCAGGAATACCGAGTCTGTAAAATTTTAGATAAAGAATGTAAGTCCGACCCAGCAGAGGAATGCGTATGTTCAAAGGTGAAGGGGATATTTTTGAACAATGTTTTCGAGAACATGTCTACGGTTCTAGAGAAGACAGTTAAGACCAAAGTAGGAAAAGCTCTAGGTAGTGAAATATTGAAAAGTTTGATGAGGACTACAAACGCTAAGTTGAACGATCGTACTAGAAAGATGCTCCAGGAGTATGTGCTTCAATCCGTCAAGCAGAATTTGAACTTGACTATTGTAGGAGGTGCTGTTAAAACGAGATGTGAGGTGCGTGTAATGTTCAATTTCTCGTTCTTATTTTTTCATTAAGTGACTAGTCTCTCCGAAGTTCTTTTTTAATTATGTTACAGCTGGATTCCGACATGTACAAACAACTCATGTTGTGTCTACAAGGTGTAAAACCAAAACCTCCGCCTAATGCAGAGAAGGGCACCAATGCTAAAAAGGTATGTCAATAATTCTCGAATGACAGGCCATATTTTTATTAACTTCTATATTATTTGTTTGTGTGTCTATAGGAACCTTGCAAGCATTGGGGCGGTCACACAGAATGCAATTGCCCCAAAGGGCCTGACCGCTGTATTTGCACCAAAAAAGCACCTCCTCGAGACAAAGATCCCAAAACATGTCCACCTGAACCTCCTCAAGATCCGGTATGTATTTAATACATTTGCTTTTGAATGTGAGGGAAAAGGAAAGTGAAGTTCCCCTCTATGTAATTTTGTAAGAAAGTGTGCTTTCAAATTTCTAATTTAGCTGTTGGTATTGACAAAGATTAAGATAGTAGGTATATTAGCTTACCTACTAAGCAAAGACTCATTTTAATTTTTAAGGCCGAGAGAATAACATGTCCTCAACATAATAAGCCCTGCGGTCCTGATTGCGCTGCACACAATACTGACCGTGTAGGGGCTGATGTAGCCAAGTTCAGGCCGGATGCCTGCACTAAGGACGTGTGCACATTTGGACAGAACATGAGAGCCGCCCAGTGTGTGCTTGGACCGGAACCTTTGTTAACACGAGAAAAAATCAAGCCTTCATCCAAAATGTCCACTCCAGGCAATGTTCACTCACTCCAGAGCAAGCATTCGGACAAGATGCCCCGTCTTTCTGCTGTAGACAGCGAGGTAATTTATTATTCATCCAACTATTTACGGGTGTTTAGATTTCACCATAGCCGGATGGAGGTTTGTCGTTCTGTAGTACACTAGTACTATTATTTATTCTGTGCCTTAATCGAATTTATGATTATGCAACCATTTTTTTTCAACTTGGCAATGGTTAAGAACGTCCGTCGGTCTCAAAACTTTTACTAATATTTTTCTACATATATCTACATATATTTACGTTGGCGTTTTGCCACAGAATTATAACTTGATTTTTTAAAGAAAGGATCTCAAAAGAGTAACATATTGTTGACACCCCGCTCATATCACTACACGGAAAAAACTATTTGGGTGTTTAGGTGTGATTTTTTCTATGGGACACCCAATTTTTTATGCGATTTTACTGGTGGCGCCATACGTGAAATAAGCGCGAAGTCTATTTTTGTTTTGTTTCAGTTGGAATGCTACTGCGGCAAGCACATGGTTACGCCGTGCTCCTGTGGAGCAGGTAAAATAAATTCTCTATCTCTAATTACTGGGAGACTGGGGCTTGTTGTACCGGGGCTGGGGTAACAAGCCCCATTCTCTTTTTAAGTATTTAGTATCTTTATTATCTGTTTAGTATTTACGTGGGAGTACTTAGAAACTGTCTTTGACCTGTCGTGACATTTTTTCGTAATTTTAGATCAAAGAATGTATCCACGACAGGAAATAATAAAGGAAGTCATGGGGGAATACTGTGATGTGAAGCCTATTGACAGAGTAAGTGATTATCTATCACGACACAAATAATTATCTTATCAACAGTTATAGTTAGTATAAATTGTGCACTACTTTCTGATTCTATGTTTTTACAAGTGCAAATATGATTTTGAAAATTTGCATGGTGGTTTCATTTTATGAAATAATTCTCAAATATTCTGGAACCACAATGCTTTTACAGCTTATCATGCTATGCTCAATACGTTCTGCTTTTGCCATAGGTCGCAATTAGATCTGAAGGGGGTCAGCTTTCAAATAAAAGCTCAAGAAGAAAAAAGGAAGGTTGTGTTTGTGCAAACACAAAAAATACAAACACGAATTCTTTCTCAAAAAGTAGAGTTTTCGAAAGAAGTCCTCGTTTGGATATTGACGATTTAATAGTCATGTTACCAGACGAATATAACGACACAGATTACAGAAAATACGATAACACTGATTATAGAAAATATGATAAATATGAACAAGTAATGTACTGTCGATGTGAATATCACTGTGACCGAGAGGTTCCTGATCCCAAATCCTCTAGACTTGCTCTTAGCAAAAACAATGAGTTTATTGATGAAGCAATGGTTGAAAATTGGATTTCCAATGGATACTTGAGTGCCAAATCATCGAAGAAGACTACTCGTTCAGTTAGTCGTACCTAGAGATCGTACCCAACTGAACCATGATGATCAAGGCAGAAAAATTTATGCTCTCCTTACCAAAATAAGTAATAAAAAGTTACTTGTATGTTTAACATTTTGTTCATTATTATTTTGGAATGCTGTTTACTCTTGCAATTGTTTACAATAAATAAAATAATTTTGAGTTACTTTTCTTTCTTTCTTTCTATGACTTCATTCCTGCCTTCAGTTGTTTTGTACTCCTTCGTAAATACTATAACGCCACATTAATTATAACTATATTATTATTTTTAATTACTTACAGGTACAAAACAACTGATGTCAGAAAAACTAAAATATCCTGATGATGATAAACCAATTGAGTATAAAATAAACGAAGACCGTATTTGGGATAAATCTAGTAAAAACGAAATAAAAGATATTTTAGACACAAATGAATTCATGTATCCTATAAATAAACAAGTAAAAAAAATAGCACATACAAACCCATTTTCCGTTGTATTAGATAATGAAAATGAGTTTATAAATGGTGATACCAATGGTGATACCAATACCACGGAGTTTAAGATTTCGAAAATCTTTTCAAAAGAGCTTCAAAGTGAGATATCAGAAGTATCTTTAAGTCAATCACCTTCACGTTCAATAAATCTTGAAAGCAGTATGGACAGTTCCACTACTCCACTTGTTCAATATACTAATGATATACCAGATCAAAATAAACATATTATTAAACCCATTTCTACAGAAGTCAATATTCCAGTCAAACACAATCAGAAATCTCGCGATTCAGCAAAAAAAAAATCTAATTTACATTACGAAGATGAAAAATACATGATAAATATTGAATTTATTGATGATAATGGAGTTTCGGCAACAATTGACAGTTTTATACAGAAAACAAAATCTGGAAACGTCGCTATTGATGTGAGTGGTCTTGATGTTTTCAAAAATATTCTTGATACCGAGACAGAGCGTCCTGTGCTTCTACGTAAGACTTCATCTGGTACTTATAAACTCTATGCGGGACATCAAGCTGATGCAGACAACAAGGTACCTAATGCAGTTCTCAGAAGAACGCCATTTAATGGCTTGTTAGTGGTTGTATCTGAGCCCATATTAAATTTTGTGACAAAAGAGTCACAACATGGTGAAAGAAACGAATTTTATAAAGTCAAACTAAAAGGTATCTCAGAGAAAGAAATGATTCCTCCAGCTATTCTTCTATCCTCACCTTCTTATAATTATGTAATAGTAATCGATAAGGAATTTGAAAAGAAATTTACAGATTCTTTAGATTCTGCTTTTGACGAGTCTGGAGAATGTTTTGTAGAATTGCACAAAAACAACTCAAATATCTCAATAAACTTTGATAAAAACAGCAAAAAGAACGCAGTGCTTGTTAAAACTCCATCCGACAACATTAAAATTGTTGTTAACGGTCCTGAACTTGAACACCTGTCTAACAAAAACGAAACTGAAAATAAAATGCATGAGCCTATAAATAGAAAAAAATATGTTCCAATTATTTCAAACGCTAAACCTAGCAGCGACTCAAATTTGCAGAAAAACACTGTAGAGCAAAGCTGTTTACTTGCTAGAACATCTGCAAAATTTAAAAAAACACAGTCGGGCCAATATGAAGCAATACTAGACAAAGAATCTAGGAATCGTTTAATGAATAGTCTACAAAGTAATTTCGCCCCATCTTCTAAAAAACTACCGCTACAAATATCAGATTCTGGAGAAATAACTATATTTTTCAAACGGGATGACAATGATATACCTTATTTTGGATCTTTAAAGATAACACCGTCAGGAAAAATGTACATTGTGGTGGATGAAACTGTAGTTAAAGATATGGAAAAAAGGGAAAATATAAAACTTGGATCGCAGCATATTATAGGCAAAGTAAAACATCCCCAAGATAAGTCTACATGCTGTGCTGTATATGAGGAGTGTGACCACATTAAAGTTTCTTTAAAAGAATCTTCAGAATCAAGCATTCACCTGACTTGTGGTTGTGATATCAATCCACGAGCTAGAAAAGTTTGTGAAAATGAGTATTGTGATCCTGACGTATGCACTGCTGATTGTTGTTTAGATGATTATATACCTCCGGAATTTTGCCCTGGACCTGGACCCTACTACGATTTGTTTCACTTCACAGAGTCTCTAAATACTTGTTATAAAGAAAAATGTTTATTCAAAGACATTTCAGATATAAAGGATTTGAACAAAAAACATAATGATGACTGTTCTCCGAAAAGTCATGTTTCTGGTTCAGTTGGAAGTACGAGTACTATTTCGTCAGCAGAATGGGAGAGGTTTTTGTTGGGCACGTTTTGACTTGACGTGTCAGTGTCCCACAAAATAATGTTTTTGATGTATCTTTTTATTTACTATTATTGTATTTTTCTTACCTTACTCGGTGACTGATATCGTTATGTTGCGTTTACTTTTTTTATATTTTTTTCAGGAAAATAGTTTTTGAACATAATTGTAGCGTTTTATTCATAAATATCTGATCCCTCCTACGCGATTAAGAATTATAATTTTATAACCCGTTAATATCGGCGAAACTAACACCTACCATTAAAATACTCAACAACACACAACTCACAATAGAAATATTTCTAGCGCGGTTTCAAGAGTACCTAGGTACATTGATGGAGCTGCTGAGCTAAACTGAAAAAGTTTATTTCCAAGGAAATTTAGTTGAGTATCAATATGACTCAAATGTGAAAATATCACTGGCCTCAATATACTCGATAACATGAATTTATTTCTTCATTGTAATTTAGAACGCGTTTTGTTTCCCTACCTTTTACTTGACATTGGCACAAAGCAAACTAGTGCCACAAACTAAAAAAAAAAACCAAACACCATTTGGTGAAGAAAAACAGAACCAAACACAGAAGTTGTTTTTGTTCACCCATATTTCGTGTTTAAGTTATTTTGCCACTGCCGATTCACACTTTGTTTTTTTTTCTGTTTTCGTAATCCACTGGTCTAATTCTGTTATTAATTAGGTTGTCGTATTACCTAGATTCCGAGAGGCACCGGCACTCAGGGAACCGAGGTAACCGCAGGTGAATACTTAGCAGCTATGTTATTGTGGAGTGGTCTCGCTACACGAGTGCCTGTGACCCCGGAGGGCGTGGGTGTGTAAGGTGTGTGTAGAGTGTCCTGTCTGTAGGCGCCCTAACAAGCCTTGTGCCCTACGTAAGTAGTGTGGGGCCGCGGCAAGAAAAGAGGAGGGAGTAAAGTACAAGAGTTTATTTAAGATAACCAATCTCCCAGTACCTACGACTGCCGAAAGAGGGACTTACTCACGCACACTTGTTAGCACTCACGCACAACGTATATTTATCTCGGGCTTCGGTGGCAAAGCGGGCCGCTCGACGAAGTTGTTAGAGTCCCCGTAGCTCCGTGGGCAGAACGGGCGCGACGGATGTGTATAAGGACTTGCAGAAACGTTGACTTCAAGACTTTGTAGCTTCTTATAGTTTTACTTAGTTTATTTCACTTATTTGCTTCTTCAAAGTCAGGGAAAAACTCGCGTGTCATCAGCTTGACGCGGTTTATATATGCTCGCTCGGCGCTCATCATTTCGATAGTCCTTTTGTCAGTTTCTGGCACCTTCGTAGTCTTCATTTCGATCGTCATGTTTCTAGCTTCGAGAACCTTCGGTGATCGTCGTCCTTTTCATGTTCGAATTTCAAAGTCTGGGACTTGTCAGTGGCCAGGTCAGTTGACTACCAGTTGATGCGCTATCCATGGAGGTTGGTTGTGATGATGAAGTGGCTTGCGTGGACAGCAAAGACGCTTCGGCAGCTCGGAGGATGCTGAGGTCTCGTTTCCTCCGGTCCAGAGGGAGAGGGAGAGTGCTAGTGCGTTATGAATTTTAGATTCAAGTACCAGGAGATCAGAAATTAGAAAGAGGTAGAATAAAGTATGATAACTTTTTAGTAAGGAACTACGCGGCTCTATAGATTAGCCGTCATAGTTGAAAGGTTGACATTATGTCAACAAAGTAAACAAATCAGAATGAAAACAAGTAAAATATTGGAAATATTTTGCAAAATAGGTAAAAATGAGTAGAAGGACAACCAGAGGCATGAAAATGCTACAAGGTACTAATAATTGCAGTACCTATTTACTCGATTTAGCATTAAATATTGAAAAGAAAGAAATTTACGACGTAGCTAAAAAGTCCACAGGGATATTGGAAGGGCATGCTCTGTGATCTATCTTGATCGACAATAAAAAACAGGACGGGACGACCGGAAGGACCGGAACGAATAAAAGTAGGTAAATGCTGGGATGAAATGACAGTAAAACTAGTCTAGTAAGAGGAAAAAGGTCTACTGTTGACTCAAGGCGTTTGTTTAGGTTTAGAATAAATACCTAGTATTCGGCCAACCCATCATTTTATAAAAGGTGTAGTAAAAGTTGAATGAAGTAGGCTGCCGCAAAAGTAGTTTTACATTTTCCTAACATCTTCTTTTATACAAGTCTACAATTACACTGGTAGCATATTCCGGAACAAATAATTGATTGAGTTTGTATTGCGAACCAAGTTTGCGACGATCGGGCTTTATGGATTGATTTGTATTCAATAAAGTGTATTCAAATTAGTTATTGTGTTCTTTGTAGGAGGGGGGCGATGGCTTTTCTGTTTGTACTTAGTATTTTGCAGTATGGTAGGTATATATCAAGAACGGCTTGCAGAAAGTGTTGAATTATTAATTGTAAATGTATTTCCTTCCCCCGCCCTTGTGCAACGCTTAATGTTATATTCCAAAGAGTTTTCTCTCTCTTTTCGTGTAGGACACCGAGTCGTCCACCGACTCAAAGAAACCCTGCTGTCAGAATTACAGTAAATTTATTTCATGATTAATATATTATTATCTAAATGGTTCCATACATACCTACCTATTTAACTTAATTATTTTTAATCAATACAAGTAGTAGTATTAAAAATTTAGACAAAAAGAAACTTTATAATTGAAAAAGAAAACATGGGTAAAAGTGCCAACAAAAAAGATACTTCAGGTTCGGGTCGTTATAATATTTTGTGACACATAAGTGAGTACCTACACACAGCAAAGGAATAGCTAAGCTGCACAAGGGTGTTCCAAACAAATTGAAATATTTGATCTCAGGGAGGAGGGAATGGCCGAAAACCAGCGCTGAGGAGACAATGGTCTCACCAGCACAAGCTGAGCCATTTCCTTTTGTCTTTTATATAAGCTCCTATTTAGAATAATAAAAATATGTTTACTTAGTATAAGTTTAAAAGACAATAAATACTATTTTTATTTATTTATTTATTTGAGTTCAAGATGAAAATATAAAGATTATGGTTCCACAATTTGTGGAACTGATTTCCACAAATTGTGGAACCATAAAGGTGAAGGAAGATATTTTGTACTAGCATTTATTTTAAAAGTACCAATATTTTACTTGGGAATAAAAATATTTCAATTCATTTGGAGTACCCCTGCGTAGCTTACTCATAAACAGACTGTACATAAATCTTTTTTCCCTAGCAAATTGAAATTTGTATCTGTAAATATATTTACAGACGTAGGTACCTACCAACTCTACCGAGTTAAAACTGCAAATCTTTTACGCTCGGGAGAACTTCACGATACATTACTCTCTGTACCTATAAAAATGTGCGATTCGTTCTCAGTTACGTTCAAGAAAAATCCTTTTTGGGATTTTCCCGACTTTTTGTGCATCTAAATCAATCAGCAGGCAGACTCCGCTGGAATCAATCACACCGCATAGTTCAGGAGCGGTCCAACTAATGTATTGGAAAATTGGGAGCTTCCTCCTGGCCTCGGATTTGTTCTTTCTCGTGTAAAAAGTATTTGAAACGGGCTATAGTATAAAAGGAGATTCTTTTGTTTTCGCGTCAAATTGATTGTGTTGTGTGTGGTGCGTAGGTATTGCGAAATACCTGTAATTCGATGTTTAAGCATTTCAATACCGCGTGAAAATATACAACAATAGCCCTGGCTTTCATCTATCTAAATATATTTCGATATCTTAACTAGTTTCTTTTTTAATCTACAATTTGTATAAAATTTTGAATATCCTTATTGCTGCAAGGGGATTTTATGATGGGCGGCCCAAACGCAGATGGCGAGAGGAACTGGACGGGTTTTCTAAGAATTGGCATGAGGAGGCACAGGATCGAGATCAGTAGAAAAAAAGGGAGAGAGGCCTTTGCCCAGCAGTGGGATCCCGGGTGGCTAGATAAGTGGCTTATGGTAGCTTCACATACGGTTGTCAAATTAACCATAAGTATATAATTTGATGTCCATCAAATCCATCTACCTATTCCATGAACATTTTTGAGAAATCTTTCCTTCAAAAAAGCAGTGGTATTGATGTAAATCTGGCATGGCTGAAAAAGGTAGTCCGTATTTGAATATTAGGAATGAGATATCAATAATATGGATACTGTGTCAGGACTGCTTTCGGGCAGATCGGAGAGGCTGTGAAGATATCAAAACCAAGACAGACTCGGATTCAGAGGAGGTGTCAGACTGAAATGAGTTTTGTGAAAGAAAGTCTGACAATACTTCGACGCCCTGCACGACATAATGCTAAGGAAAATAGAATACTTACCTCGATACCTACGAAAATAATTCTGTGAAGATGCCAACAAAGAAATTTCTTATTTACTATCTGTCCAATAAGATCTCTTGATTACTTTCCTCGAAATTCCCAACCCATGAAGACCTGTATAAAACCCCTATATTTACTTCATGATGAACTATATTTCATCAAGAGATATTCTTGGGACCTAAATCCGCCCTAGACATCATAACTCCAACATGGTATCTTAACCTTTCTGGATCTGAGGACCGAGCTGACGACGCTAGTTTTTTTATATCCGGCGACAAATTGATTTCGGTCGATATGAAAAAGTTATGGCGCCCTATTTCGATGCTATCAGCTCCCAAGGGTTCCAGAATATATTTCTGACTGCATTTTTATTAGGCAAAAGGTCTCTTAGGCACGTGGATGTAGCATAAAATACAGACCTACTAGCCCTAAATCTTAGTAGTAAAATTAAACAAAGAATATTCTGAAGCACCTACTAGTACCTATTGCTTTATTTACAGAAGTTTGCTGGTAAATGAACACATAAAACTAGTACCTAATTAAACATAAATATCGCAATTTTTTTACCTTAGATGGAGCAAAATATAGTTTAATTATTGCATGTTTAAAATTTGAAGTAAAGTATAACATTTCTGAAAATTGGAAAACGTGGACAAGTTAGCTCTTGAATTCCCAAAACCATCCCTCCCTCGTACGAAAGATGCATACGGAAAGACCATTAATATATTGAATTTTTCGCCCTTCAAATTTCATATCTACGAACTCGTTTGGAAGGACGTAAAGGGTAGCGCTAGCGACGGCGTCCACGACCGAGGCACAGGTATTTAGTATGTAAGACGCGCTGAGACACTCAATTGATGTTTCCGATTGAGTGAACGAAGAACTTGTATAGAGCTGACAAACCATTATTGGTGTTAATGCTCTTAAGTTCGCGAAAAAATTGTGTAGGTAGGCGATAATCTGATGTTCTTCTAGGTTGTTACGACTGTGTTTGGAAGATTATGTTCGTGTAGCGCACTAGGTACTTTCCTTTCATTATTAAGAAAAGTATTCTTTTAACAACTACGAAAATACTATATTTTGCCTGCGTAGGTACCGATGCTCAAGGCAAATCTAAAAAACGTACTCCGCCTTTTAGATTACCGAATTTCGAATTTCTTACGAATTTATAAATATGAATGATTTTATGTCGATATGTGGTACATATTACATTTTATTTCGTGTTTTTGTATGCGACATTGAGTTACTTGCCCCGAAAAAGGTTTTAACACCTCTAGGTTCGTCTTCAAGTGTATAGAAATCGAATCACATACTGCTTGATTTTGAGAAGATCGCGAACAGAATAAGAATGAGCTCGTCCTTCGATCGATGCGCTGTTACTTTTTACTAACTTGTACCTTCTCCTTTTCAGCATAACCGCAAAATTACATTCCTGGACACTTGTATCCTGTCACGAGCTTTGCCATTTCCTAATAACTTATTTATTTAGCACGGATTAATTACAAACCCGATGCCGGCTTAGAATATCATCACCCCACATCCTTCCCACGTGTGTCGTAAGAGGCGAGTAAGGGACTTCAGAGAATTGGTGTATTACAATTTTTAGACGACAGGCCGACAACCTGTCACTATAGTGATACACATATTTTCTGAAACAACCTTGGAAAACAGTCCTCAAAAATGTCAGACGTCGCGATAGTGGCTGTATTCTTACGGCCATTTTCGCTCTGCCTACCCCGCAAGGGATAAAGGCGTGATATATGTATGTATGTATGTAATTACAAACCAAAATATCTCTTTATATGGTTTGATAAGTCGTCGTATTTCTGGTAAAGGCAATCCTTTACCATCAATACGCCCAATGGCCTCTACGTTTCAGCTACCAAAAATACACGTAACGCAACGTAGTTCGTTTAAATCTACATAATGAGCTATAGGCACTTGTATGTTTAATAACAAAAAACTGTTATTACGGCGGACCCCCCTCTACCGGTGGGTGGTGATCAGATTTCAAACTATGGTCGTAAAAATCTTAATTTGCGTAGAAAAACCGCGTGGTACCACGCACTGCCACCGCATCTCGCATCATTGTTACCATCGACTCGACGAAGAAGAAGAAGAAGGTACTAGCACATTTTTCTGTTTCTTTTAACGATTTTATTGAACCTAGTGTAAACGCGGCTCAGGTGAACTAAAAACCTTAAACTAACTGCCTCGGGGCTGGCCAAGCTAACCATGTGAAACTTATAAAAATTATTAATTTGAATGGTTTTTTGCTGGTCTAGTTCGTAATAGATGGCGCTTGGAGTGAATTGTACGGTGCAATTTTCCATAGATAGGGGGTAATCAATTAACTTATTGTATAAAATCTTATTTTTATTTATGAAAGAAGCACTGAACGCATTAACATATCCTATTCAATAGGGTTATAGTTTTCTTTGGACACTGAACTGAACTTGTTTCCTCAATCTGTACTAGCGCCACCTAGTTCGGACCAATGTTGCTATCAGCCCAAAAATCCTCATTTCGGACAATAGGTTTAGAAACTTTGCCAGGAGATAACTTTATGACTTTGTGCCGTGTGTTGCCGGCTTAGAATAGCATCACCCCACATCCTTCCCGCGGGTGTCGTAAGAGGCGACTAAGGTACAACTTGTCACTATAGTGATAACATGTTTTCTAATACAACCTTGGAAAACAATCCTCCAAAAATGTCAGACGTGGCGATAGCGACCGTATTCTTACAGCCGTTACTGCTCTACCTAACCCTCAAGGGATAAAGGCGTGATATATGTATGTATGTATGTATCACTAGGTTCTAGGTAATCCTAAAGTTACAGATATAAACCTTCGGTCAGCGTATTAAATATTCACCAACTAATCCTGCTGTATGGCATTTTATTGACACTTGGTGTAACTCCATAAAGTTCTGCCTCCCTTTACGATATAGTAAACTTTCTACTTGGTGTACGTATTATTTTGATTAAATTATTTATTTCACTGCACGCAGGTTAGTGAAATTGATATTTATCTACCTATGTTATTTCTAAAAATAAACGCGACGTTATTATTAATTTAAGTAATTGGAGTAACTACTCCAAGACTACGCAAGATAATTAACTAATTATCTTGCGTTAAAACAAAAAGTTTATGATTTACTGTCAATTAATTATTGAATAATATTTGAATAGGCACTTGATAATTAATTGTGGCAAAAATTAAATGCATAAACAATAACAGAACTTGATAAATAACGTTTTATTTTTAGAAATATTTAAATAGGTAGTTCATATAAACTGATTTCGTAGCACTAGCGTAGCGGTTTCGTAGACATATGACCTACGAACTTTTACTGATCTTCAGTTCACCAAGTGTAATCCCCATCGCCCCTGACGCAGCGACCACAGTCGTGTTCTTGTAGGAGAGGGGGACACTCCTTTCCATTGCCTCTCTTTCTCTGAACTATGGTTCTGACTCTCTTTTTCTTGCTGCAGGGGTCTGTGCAAGCCGACCAGTCAGACCATGCGCTGACCACACAGTCGTTTCCTATAGATAAAAACGATACATCATATGATTTATAGATGGACTATTACATTAAAAACGAACTACATATTTGTAATATTTGTTTTTAGATTTTCGCGGTTGTTCACAACACTTAATAGTATTAACGAGATTATCGCAAATGATTATTTAAACGCATACAATCGGAACAAAGAATCGGTTTCAAATTTGCGGGTAGATGCTGTAAGCATAATGTGTCGTGATAAATTAGTGAGTGACAAAAGTAGTGGTACGATCAACCGAACGGAACGCAGTCGACGTATCAGAAAGAGGGTAGACAGTTATGTTTGCAAGATGACAACATTCGCCAACGGTCTACTCGCGTGACCATGTAGCGTGTAACCGCTTCGAAATATCGAGGTAAAACAAACATAATCGTGGTGATAATCTCGTAATATTATTAATTCAAGTGTTAGATATTTGTAGTTTTGTAGCAGTCTGCCTGCTAAGATTATAATTTCTGATGTTTTCTATTTTTCGCGCGTCTAGCTGTTACTAAAGGCTATTTCAATCTTACCACGGACTTTGTTGACAGCATGGTGCAGCCTTGATCTAAAATGCCTGGGTAGATGTCTCCCGAGGCCAAGTTTCTTTCCATTCGCAACGGCTAGCACCACTTCGTCCATATTGTCGAGCTCTGAAGAATCGACACCATCTCGCGACACTCTGAAGCAAGGATTTTGTTATTTTGAAAAACATTCCAATTCAAATCCCCTAGGGTAGGTAGCCGACCCCGACAGAGATGGATAAGGCAAGCAAGGGTAATGATGGGGATTGGAAAAATGGCTGGGTCTATTTTGGGTCTACTTATGATATTTGACTGATCTTAGCGTCATAGAGAGTTTGTTGAACGATGCTTACTCAAATACAGGAGCTTTGGTAACTACTACAACGTTGTTGTCAGGATTGTTAGGCCTCGGGGTACCAACAGGCTCCTCTTCCAAATCTTTCAGTCTTTGGAGGTTATTTTGCGTAGTCAATTCTTCCTTATATTCGTACGAAGTTTGGAACTTCTCAGGTGACATGTTGTGATAATTTTTACGAGTCTTTCTAAGAAGCTCTTTACGGACCATATTGTTTAATTCTTTTGATGAATATTCTTTAACCTGCAAGAATACTGAGGGTTATTTCTGAAAAACTATTTCTAAGATAATGAAATTTTAATATTTTATTTGAAATTTACCTTTGTGAATTCAACTGTAGCAATGTGGTGATTTTTCCTTAGGTTTTGCTTGTACTTGTATAAACTGTTGCCGCGAAAGTGACTGAGTGGCACTTTTTTTACAGGCATTGGATTTTTACTATTTTGTCCCCCAATACCAGCTTCTAGAGGTATCAACTGTAATTAAAGTTATTAAAATTACAATATTGTATCTTGGTTATAACTTGAATCAAAGAACTTTTCTATCTAAGACTTACGTCTAAAGTTAGTTGATCCACCCAAGACGAACGCAGACAGAGATCAAGACTGTCGACTCCAATAAACCACTCATCTGATGGTAGGATTTTGCTCATCAACGAAACCTGAAAGTATAAAGTGATTAGTTTACTAACACAAGCAACTTCCCGAGGGAAGCAATATTTCCAAAAGTGTTTCCATTGCTAAAATAAAACTTTGAAATAAAATTTCTTTTACCATGCTATGTTCTCCGTCAACGAAAAGTAGACTTTCAGTTGCTCCTTTTCCATTTTCAACAGATGGTGCTATGAATTGGTCGTAGACTTTTGGCTCCTCCTCAGTCTCTTCCATCAGAGGATCTAGGCTGCCGAACTGAATGAAGTCTAGGACTGAAGGTCTCGAAGCCTCACCTACTCGGTATAGGGCGTACGATCGGTTGTGGGATTGACCTGAAGTAGAAATTTAAGTAGTTTTTAAAGGACTTAGTTACGAATGGACTTAGTAAGACCGAGACGTAGGGAGAATGATGTCCTATAGGAAAGATGTATGTAATGAATAAAAAAGAGATACACAGAAAGTCATGGAATACAAATACGACATCTAAGTCTAACACAAAAACAAACTGGTAAGCGTGGATAAGTAATACCATAATTATCATTTCGTAAATATTGTAGTTATTACCATTCTCATTAAGTCCAATAAATTCACCCTTCACAGGATCGTCGAATAGCCCTGCTCACCTTAGCTGTTATCAGGACATTTTATAGGCCATTTACTGCAGAATTACCCAGCAAGATATGCAAATACAGCAGTTTCCGAGCACCCTTTACGTGGGCTTTATTTTAATTACAGCAAAAACTGTTCTGATAACGCGAACGGCAAGAAACGCCAACGAATCACTTTAGCACAGACAGGTATTCTGATTTTCTGTAAAATGTGACTTGCGTACTATAGTTATTTCATTGCAGTTTGGTGTACCAGGTACCTACCAGATACTCTATCCGTGGCTACAGGATTTAAATTCCAATCCCCGTTCACCATTGGTTTGATTAAATTCTAGAGAGAGAAATCCTAGACACGCGTCAAAAAGTTGTATTTTTCTCTTAGCGCTTCTTAAGTTTTTATGGTTACGCACTATATTTTTATATAGAGAATATCTCACCAAATTGAAGGAAAATCTCCCGTTCACAAATCGGTTTCCAGTCTAGATCATTATAAAGTATAGAGTTGAATGAACGACTCATCTATTAATAATGAAATGGTAGCAAGCGAGGTATAAATTGAGTGTTTTCGAGCCACAGCATTAACATTATTTAAAGTATGGCCGTTAGAATAGGCCATATTTGATAGCTGTCAAGCCCATACTAAATGACATGTGAACGCAGAAAAATAGACCTTCTGGCATAGCATTAACGTTGAATTTGAAATACGGTCTATTAGAACAGCCATACTTTAGTAAATATTTATATACCTACCCATTATAGTGTATGGATGTTAGTGTTAATTTAATAAAAAGGTACGAACAGAAATGAGCTGTTAAGATAATGTATATTATAGTTAGGTATAGTTTAGCTTAGTATTTTATATAACTGTTAACATATTCTCAAGCATTTAATTAGACAAATAAATTTAATAAGTGATATGAAAACTTTACAAAAATATTATAACTTAACATATCACAAATATATTGATTTGCTCATATCATTGATATACTACACCTACTTGCACTTTGTATTTTCAAGAGAGAGCAGTGCATTTCTTGAAAATTTTCTTAAAACGAGAGTAATTTAGTTAAAACCCCGGGATAATTTACTTATCTTCTGGGTCTTGCTAAAAACTTTAAAGTTAACCCGGACACTAACTATTAAGTATCTCATCTGAGTCCAGACACGATAAATTTTGTTTCTTGAACTAATATTTCTTTAGGTAACTAGTAGGTATCTGAGGAAGCTTACCTAGTTGTGTATGTTATTTTAGGTAATATGTTTTTTTTACTCCCGACAAAATTTTACGTTTGCCAAATTTATTGATTTTATTCTTTAGATTGGAAAAAACTTTGATGGAGTCAATATTGTGTTTTACTTAGGAACTTCATTTTACATAGGAACTTATATTCTTCTTCGAGTGGCATCTCATATCTATTTACAAGTACTTGGACAAACCCACCTACCTGTTGTATAGGTAAGTACAGTAAACTTCTCTTCTATTTTCTCGATGCAATAAAAAACCTTGCTGCATTTTATCCAATACAACCCCTATCAAGTTTCGCAATAACACTGGCAGCACTGGAATCCACTTGTCCCTTTGATTGAAAACAGACAAAAGATTTTTCGTGACGAAAAGGACAAAACGGGTTTCAAATAGGGTGGCCAGGTCAAACCGAAAAGTCGGACAGGCAAAAAGTTCATCGCTTCCTTGTTAGACACGCAAATCGTTCCTACAAAGAAAACTGTCTTGTTTGATGACAAGTAGTAGACAAAAACAGACAGTTTTTTTTTCGTATTTTAGAACTGCCCTTGTCCGGGTTTAGCTACGTAGCCTAGACGCCCTTTTGCAAGGACCAGAGAAGATTTATATCCTAGTGGATAATTCAATTTCTCTCGTCATATAATGGAGTCCTTTCCGGCCACGGGTGGGCATCGATAATGACGACGTTTCTTGTCTGCTTAGTGACTTAGGACTTTGTTCGATGAAGAATTTTTGTAGAATGGGGATACTTAATTTCGTCAGAATAAAATGATTCGCGCCTCCATTGTTTGGGATAGGGAAATTCGTAAAAGTGTCAAAATAATTTAGTCTAGGGTAGGACAGAGAGGATTTAAGTGAAAAATACCTACTTATGTGAGTTCAGTTTCAAGGGCGGGTTCATTCCTTAAAAGGAAGTTAGAGATAGATAGATAAACTCTTTATTGCTTACAGCAAACACAATATTAAAACACAGAACGGTACAATAAACTATAACTAAAAGTAAGCAAAGGCGGCCTTATCGCTTGTAGCGATCTCTTCCAGGCAACCTCTACCTTTACAGAGACAGCTTAACAATTTGCAAGTAGTTGCATAAGCAAAAGAAAGTTAGTACTTTTCCCAACACCCTGTGGCACTTGCGTGCCGCCACAAACAAATAAAAGAGGTTCTGAGGTTCTACTCTGCTACAACCCTGTTAAAAAAAAACGCCATAGCAGGTTATCTTATATCTTAACATAAAAGACGTAAGTACCTAACTACTAACAACAAACGTCTTGACAACAAAACACTCCATTATATGTTAACAAAGCAAACACAAACAATGATCTACGGAAAGGTAAGAAATAAGTTTGAGGCCACGCAAGCCCCAGGACAAATAGCAGCCCTCGAAATACTTCAGCCGCAAATCCGTAGAAAGAAAGTCAGATAGCATCGCAACACAAAAGACGGCCGCGGAGACAAATAAATACCATTTTATCTGAGCAGGAGAAGCCGCGAAATGTCGCTTAGTCGTGCCAAGATAAAAGGAAAGTGCACAGAAACTGAACCTGGAAGAAGAAGCATCTTTAGATGCCATCCATTCCACAGGTTTGTTTATTTTTTATTTGTTTCCGATTTTAGAATTTGTGATTTTTTCAGACCTCAACACAACACCGTAATTGCTAGATTTTTTAAGGTGGTGCCAAGATAAATGTTACTCGATATAATTTTGTCCTCCTTTTACGGTTCAGACCTCTTTCGTGACGGTATCTTAATTATTTTGTGAATAATACTAACTGTATAATAAATAAGTCTGTACCTGTTAGTTATCATTTCTATTTATTCCGTTTCCTGAGAGAAACGTCCTTATTTTTAGTTCCCTTGTTTCCGAGGCCTCCAAGATTGTTGTTCACATTAATTACGAGAAAGTTTCTAACTTCGTTGTTCGCAAAATGATGAAAATGTCAAGGCGTGTTTTCACGTCGTCCTCAACATAGAAATGTCAGGAGGAATTTGCGATTTAGTCATAAATTCATAGCAGCTTTGTCAAGAATTATTTTCTCTTACAACAAATTCTAATTTAAATGTTTGGATTTCAAATAACTTTGAATGTTTTTATTACGGAACAAATAGTTGCGGTGGTTCATATAAGAGTAAGAAGCAAATTTGGTACAATAATCGCCTCAGAACCATAGTGGATAGGTAAGTTAGTAATTTTTTTTTAAAATCTGTTACAGTTATTACAATATATAGGTAAATAAGATAACTAACCGAACACCTGAGACAACTGAGCCCTTCCTGGATATTCTGTACGAAAGATATCCTCATCCCACATCATATGCAGTTTCACATTATACACAGCCACATCGTCCACCTCACAAGCTCTGCAACAACACCAAGCGATCGAAAAAATCAATATGGCGGTCACTCGATATCGAGACGTCATCGCGAACGGTCGTAATTTATCGTTCCAATTTCAAAATTTTCACATCAGCGGAAGAAATTTTAGTTTTTGTTTAGTTGGCCTGCGTGCACCGCCGTCGAAGTGTGGTCGTGGACTTTTCTATTTCGGTCGACTCTCCTCTTTCGACAGAAATAACATTCTGGTGGCGACGGTTCATACTTGCGAGATGAGATTCTGTATCTGGCTTGGTGTGCAATTTGGTCACAACTTTCTATACCTACAGATTCTTAAAATTTATTGAATTCTTAGTAATGAATTTGATAGTCGAAAGGAAAAGTGAGTTATGCTCTTTCAATAATTGTTATGATACATTTCAATGTGTTTTATTCAATTGTATTTTATACAGGTATCCTCACAATTTTACCTCTTATTATCTTAAGTTTTTTCTATCTCCGTGTGATGCCGGCTTAGAATAGCATCACCCCGTTTCTTTCCCGCGGGTGTCGTAGGAGGCGACTGAGGGACTCGAGAGTTTCGTGTGTGTTGCATTTTTTAGGCGACAGGCTGACAACCTGTCACTATAGTAATGCAGGAATCTGAAACAGCCCTCAATTTGTCAGACGTTGTGTTGGCGACCGTTATTTTACGGCCGTTAGCGCTCTGCCTACCCCGCAAGGGATAAAGGCGTGATATGTCTATGTATGTATTATCTTAAGTATCTATACAATATAGGCAATGATGTGTAATACAACCACTCTATTAAGTGTGAAGTACACCATTTTGAACGGAAATGGGTGTTTTTTAATACACTTTCTCAATTGGATTTCGTCCGTTCGGGTCACACGTTGTCAATCTCGGTAGATTCTCGAAAGTAACGACGTCCCCTCACAAGTGGTCGCAGGTGTAGCCACTACCGATAATTTTATCCCACAGCTGAGTATTTAGGGCTCCTTAAATTGGTTCGCTTTTTGAAAAGTATAACATATTTTTTTACTTTCATTCATCATGCCAAACAAACTGCATCGTCATAAATAGAGTAGGTATTATTTCGTTGCTCCGAGGAGAAAGAACTGTTTTGGCAAGGTTTTATTGATTTTCTTTTAATTGTGATTATACACAACGTGGCACAACGTTTAAAAACCATAATCAGACAAAAAATACTCTGAGATACTTACATACATACATAATATATATCACGCCTTTATCCCTTGCGGGGTAGGCAGAGCGTCAACGGCCGTAAGAATACGACCACTATCGCCACGTCTGACATTTTTGAGGATTATTTTCTAAGGTTGTTTCAGAAAACATGTGTATCACTATAGTGACAGGTTGTCAGCCTGTCGCCTAATAATTGTAATACACCAATACTCTGGAGTCCCTTAGTCGCCTCTTACGACACCCGCGGGTAGGATGTGGGGTGATGCTATTCTAAGCCGGCATCACACGGCATAAGTATGGAACGATATAAGTATGAAACGAAGTTTCGTGTAGTTACAGGCTACAATTCTACAGGTGAAATTCGATGTACATTGCGTAGCCGGTGGGACATTATAAAACCAGGATTTTAGACCCGCTACGCAATGTACATCGAATTCCACCTGTACAAGTGTAGCTTGTAGTCTCAAAAAACGAGACACAAACAGTGCTATTCGGACTGCAGAACCCAAGCGCCATCTGACTTGCGCTTAGCAACAAAAATTTTACTCCAGGCTTCAGGCACCTTTAGGGTTGAGTTTTTATTGCAACCGACCCACTTCAATCTGATTGATCGACGCTGGACCTGTATTGGCAGTCCTCAGCTGTAAACCTATCAGCCAACTTTTCCGATGTACACGGCTTTTCATTAAAACTTTTTATACTCAAAGCAGGAACCTACCGTTATGATTGATGTTGAAATGAAATGAAAAAATAAAAATTCTATTCATTTCATTCGTTTTTAAGTACAAGTTCGCCCAATATTTTTTTGGAAATCCTTTAATAGAATAGAAACAGTAAGAAGATTATTTGGAACATAAAAAATAATAATTATCATTTTGAGTTTCTTTTCTTAGGGACAGTTTTCTTATTCCTTTTAGGAATCATATTTTTATTATATTTTTTATTAGCCTTCCACTTTACAATCATACCGGTTTCGCCCGCGGATCCATACTGAGGTTTGCGTGTCTCACTGTCATGGACATCATCCTAAACCACAAGACGTATTTTAATACGGCTTTTCTAATAGACAGTAAAATTTGTGAAATCGCTAGTACATCTGTCTATCGCCAATACATCAACCCACTCATTTTTAAGGTTTTTTCTTAGATTGTATGCGTATGATCAACCACTGTAAGTTAAATTACACGAATAATCAGAAAGGGCCTCAATACTTGTCAGACGTGGCGATAACGACCGTAATTTTACGATCGTTAACGCTCTGTCTACCCCGCATAAAGGCGTGATTTGTGTTTGTTTGTATATAAGTTAAATTAGTCCCTGAAATAGGTTGGTTGATGTACTTTCGGGTTGCTACGTTTTCACATTTTATTTTTAATACTTTACTTATACTATGTACTAATTAAATATAATGTAAGAGTTAATAACGTCTCAAGACTTTGTGAATGTCTAACTCAAGTTTTATTGAGATAACAGGTATAAGCTCTTAGACAGTCTGAAAAGCTTTGTTAGAACTTCTAAAGAAAGTCAATCTTTTGTCTGAAAATGGCTTTTAGAAGAACATCTTCTGAGAATGGTCCGAAATCTGAGGCGTACGTGGGTTACTGGACAATACCACAACTTGTTTTCTCTAAACTTGAAAAGTGAGTCAAACAAAAAAATAGACAAGAAAGACTTATGTATTGTATTTTATGCACATATTTTTTATGAAACTGAATAATATATCTAATCGATTCTCTTTCAGACCGCGGCTTAAAATGCCTAGCTGAAAACTGATGCAATATTTCTAGACGGGGCAGTTAGAATACGAGTAGAAAATTGCGCGCAAAATTTTTATATTACTTTTTAGAATGACTAAGCATCTATCCAAGCCCGTTGATCCTATCACACATTTAATTGCTAAAATTGACCCTGCCCGTTTCAAAAATCTGCAACTTTCAATTTTGATGTAAATTGCGTAGTAGTCGAGTATAGCTAAACGGCTGGTCAATCTACATGGAAATTTGAACATTGAAGTTGTGTAGGGCCTGGACGACCCGACGGTGAAAGGTCTTTTTAAGGTCCTTCGTCACGTTAGATACGGGTTTCTCATGGACGTGGGATGTCGGCCTGATGCGTGACCTCGCATTGATTGATGATGCCATGACTTTGCTTTTACTTGTTATGCTTAAAAACGCACCTTTTCCACTATACATACTTACTTTTGTACTTATAGTAAAAGCGCCACACGAAAAAGAAAAGAAATAACCTACAGTAATTGTTGTTAAATCTCTTTGTCATCAATTTTAAAGTATATATTTTGATAAGTGTTCGGTATGTACCCAACACAGTTAACATTATTCTCTAATCTAACTAATAGAGGTTGTGTTTGAAATTACAATTTGAGAGGTATCTAACTTAGAACGTTAGGATTTTCTATCATGAGTTTATATTAAGTAAATTAAAGTTAAATTTCTAATTTCTATTCTGTACCTATTAAGAAAATGTTGGCACTTACGCTCAGAAGTTCATTTTGAAAAGTTTAACGCTCAGCTTTCAAAGAACAAACTCAGTTTATTATAAGAACATCCCATTATTTCCACGTGGAAAGGTGTTAGACACCTTGAAGCTGCAATTCCTTCGAATCGTTTATCGCTAGAGTCTAGACAATCTGATGTCTTTGCGCTGAAAAGTGCTTGAGACGTGCTTTTAGAAATACCTACAGTAATACTCTCTCTCTTCGTGTAGGACACTGAGTCCTTCAACAACCCAATAGTAATGCTGACTGCTGATAGACTCTCAATATCTTCGAAAGAATTTTTCCGCACGTAAACTTATTCAGAGTTGAAAAAAAACTTTAGGAGAGAAGGTAAAAAAGGAATTTTAAAATGCTAAGAGCGAATTTAGAAATTGAAAATTGGCAGCGTGCCAAGTTTAAATCTACAAGCTGGATTCGATTGTCGATATTGGCTGACACCTACCTCATTGTAGCAACTTACTATTTTGATTGCTGGTTCGGTTATTTCCACAAAACAATAATTAATCCCAACCTTTTCTTCTTTATTCATGTCGGCCATCGCGTCGAAGAACGACCCAATCAAGATAAGATAAGAACACTTTATTGGCTCATAAAAGGAAAAGCTTCACATATATAACCGAACCGGCAATCAATATAGTAAGATGCTACAGTGAGGTAGACACATCTACAACAAATTTCAAAGCATACTTTAATGTGTGTTGATGCATGGTGCTAATAAAAAGAAGTCTAAAAACTAAAACCCGACTACTGAGATTTCGCGCTCTAAAAAGTAAGAAACAAGAAATCTGAAATAATAACTACTCACGATTGAATGTGTTTTTCGTCTCCAAAATTCATACAAAGTAAACAGCTATTCTAATTTATTTTCATGGCAGTTTAATATAAAGTTCATAGTGGTTTTCAGGTGATAGCTGAGGTCGTTTGCCACATTGCCTTATTTATTTTATAAACTAGATAGTACTAGAACACGTGGCAAACGACCACAGCTATCACCTGAAAACCACTATGAACTTTAAATTAAACTGCCATGAAAATAAATTAAAATAGCTGTTAACTTTGTATGAATTTTGGAGACGAAAAACACATTCAATCGTGAGTAGTTATTATTTCAGATTTCTTGTTTCTTACTTTTTAGAGCGCGAAATCTCAGTAGTCGGGTTTTAGTTTTTAGACTTCTTTTTATTTTAAATATTTTGGGGTTGTAAACTTAAATTTTCACGATTGTTTGTTGGATGATGTAAGTAGGTACGGGTTTAAACTGTATTATGATTTTGTTAGGTGTATATAAAATATGCTAGTAACCCCCCGTGTGATTTCATCACCAAAAAAGATGTCTCCGTTTCTTTTTCTGCGAGGGGGGAAGCCCCCCTCAACCCTCCGGGTCGATGCTTGCTGTTGGTTTCGTTACCAAAACAGATGTTTTCATTTATTATTTTAGCTACGTATAAAATTTGATATGAATATATGAAGCGTTATAACGACAAGTTCTAAGAAAAATGCACAAATATCTGCTTTTACAATATTAGTTGTAGGAACTTTTATGTACATACATACATGTACCTATCTATACATACATACATATAAACACATATCACTCCTTTATCCCGCTTTCGCTCTGCCTACCTATCTATGTTCGCGTTAAATTAATTTAAATGTAATAATTCGCGGTACCTTCAACTTGGATCCCATTACGTGAGATGAAAAATATGACAGTTCGTTTGATACCCAACACGATATAAACCTTATTCAAACATATTTTACATGCAGTAGCAGTACGTATTGTGACTTAAACGTCAATTTTGGTGCAGCTACTCAATTGAGTAAGTCAAAAGTCTCAGACAACAGATGTCGCTATTAGTTTTCCTAAAACGCGAATTGGCTTAATAGCACTACCTTTTTCAAAAATTTTGGAAAGTCCATGTTCCCCTAAAAATAAGAAATTTAACCGCAGTAAAGAGCAGCCTATGTTTTATTCTAGACATTATTTCATCTTTGTACAAAGTATCATTTGAATCTTTTCAGCCGTTTTAGCGCCAAGTCCTAACAAACACACATCCGCGTTTATAAATTATATAAGGAATTAGGATTAGGATTAGTAGGATCTCTTATGTACCTACCTATCTACGCGTTAAATTTTAATTTAAATGTGATAATTTTCGCGGTACCTTTCTACTTCGATCCCATTAAATATGATGAAAAATATGTCAGATCTGAGCCTAAGGAGCAGCTCTTTCTTACCATAGCTTATACACAGATATTTAGCGTATGTAGTGCTATCACGTCTTGTCTGCCTTTCGTTTTCATCATCAGATCAGCTCCACGAGTATGACACATACCGACACCATACCGATACCGATACCAATGTACCTGCTGATTGTAGAAAGTGGTTGAAAAATTCTGACATAAGGGCTCATTGAAGACCAATGTGGCGCAGTGGTAGTGCGACTGCCTTTGACGCAGAAGGCTCCGGGTTCGATTCTCGGTGGGTCACTCACAAAGTTGATATTTATCACTTTGTGAATTTAGTCCTAGAGGGCCGCTCCTCGGACCAACAGGCCATAGATGCTGGAGTCCCTCAAGGATCAGTTCTGTCTGCAACACTATTTCTGCTGCATATCAACGACATGCTGACGCCCGACACCTTTGGGTACGCAGATGATAGCACGGTTGTTGACAGATACCTGTCCAGTGCAAAGGCCAGCAGTGAAACCACCCAGTCTTGTCGAGAGTCCATAGTCCAACATCTGAACTCTTCACTCAAGGCAATATCCGAGTGGGGTGATGCCAATTTAGTGAAGTTTAATGCATCAAAGACACAGGCTTGTCTATTCTCGGCTAAACGGAGTCCCTTCACACTTACTCCGACTTTCCGAGATGTATCCATACCGATTTCTGACCACCTTGATCTTCTTGGCATGACTCTTACGTCAGACCTGAACTTTGGACGCTACATAGAATCTTTGGCCACGACTGCAGCAAAAAAGCTTGGTATCCTCTCAAAGGTTAGGCGCTACTTTGCACCAGAACAGCTTCTACAACTCTATCAAGCTCAAGTTCGCTCTTGCATGGAGTATTGCTGCCACCTTTGGGATGGATCTGCCAAATACCAACTGGCCGCCTTAGACTCCATTGAAAAACGCGCCAAGAAGCTCATAGCAGACGAAGCACTGGTTGAGGCTAAGTTGCAGAGCCTTGAACATCGTCGTAAAGTAGCATGCATGTCGGTATTCTATAGGATACATTTCGGAGAGTGTGCTCAATCACTCCACGACCTGATACCCCCTTCCTCATTCCATCTCCGGGGATCGAGGCGCCGACTGGGGTTCCACCCTTATGTTGTAGATATACCTCTAATCCGCACTAAGCGTTTTGCTTCAACTTTTATCATGCGTACGGCTAAAGAGTGGAATTCCCTGCCGGCGGATCTTTTTCCGGAACAATATAACTTGGGCCTTTTTAAGGCAAGAGTGAATAGGCATTATCTAGGCAAGCATGTACCATCTTCGTCTGCATCTCCACTTACCACCAGGTGAGATGGCAGACAAATGCGGGCCTATCACATGTAATTTCGAAAAATTTGTTCCCAGTCTGGTTAGGACATTGCAGGCTGAACCACCCGATTGTCCGTAAGAAAGATGGTTCCGTGTTTCGGATGGCACGTTAAGCCGTTGGTCCTGGTTGTTGTCTATGATCACTTTAGACGGCGGTCGTTACACAACCATGTCAGAATCCTGCTACTTGCAGACGGCGGTTGAAAAATTCTGACACTAGGGTTCATCGGGTCGTTGGACGACTCGGTGTCCCACACGAAAAAAGGAATTGAATCGTTAGACGGCTCGGCGTCCTACACGAAAAGTGAGAAAGAGATAAACCGATGTACCAATTTCATACTAAATTGACATTGCGTAAATGCAAGAAAGTTTCAAACTTTCACCTACATTACATATATTTTTGAAATGTGCTATTTAAGCCCTTTTGTTTGATACCCAACACGATACCATTTAAAGAAAAAAAATGTTTTGTTCGTATCTTTATGTACGCTAGAGGGCGCCATGTTCACTTTATTGTGACATGATATAGCCTATAACCATCGGACTGTTCAGACGCTTCTATTGACACCTCATTTGTCAAATTCTGATAAGCAGGTTCGTAGCTAGGAGGGAACAAAGGAATTATTGCCACATACATACATACATACATACATACATACATACATTCCGGTCAAAATCATAACCCTCCTTTTTGCTTTGCTGTAGTCAGGTAAAAATGGAAATTCAGGAAGAAAATTTATGCACTAAATCAGGAATGTTTCATGTTACATAGACGAAACAAACTTACAAATGCCGGCTATTAAACAACAACACTAATATAAGGCAAATTACATTATTATAATGTAGCATCGATGGCAAGGTTTCAAATGGATGTAGCATATATATTATACCCCTGCATGATATATATATATATTTGAAACCTTCCCATCGAAGAAATATGAAACTTTGCACTATTGAAATGTGCCTTTATTCAAACACTAAGTAGGTTCGTACCTCCTTCTCCCAGTTCAATATTTCTCTAAGTGCAGTTACTCAAGTTCCCGCCTAGTCTGAGCAGACTGATATTAGATCGGTTTAGTTTATGTTGTAAGTCAGACGTGAAGTTGGAACCAAAGTCCGTTATTATCGCATCAAGTCAAAGATGTTCCTCTGTTCGATACGATGTTCTATCTCACTAATAGGTACACTAAAGGTAAATGGGCGGATCCATGGAACGAGGTTTTTCAGGCGTCACGTTCGTATTGTTAGCCTATCCTCTTTCTCAGGAAATTTGCAGGCAGCATAAAATTTTAATGTGTATTTAAATAATTTACATACCTATATCGCTTACATTAATAACTTCAGGTTTAGATACTATTTCTGTATAAGAATTTAGCTGCGGGTAAGATATCAGAATAGAATCATGTGTGAGTGACTCAGATCAGAGCCGCATTGGTATCTGCTCTTAACGACCATCGAGAATATTTCTTGCGGAAACTAGTAGTTGTATGTGAGCTTAAACACCATAACCATTTGTTTCTTCTAAACATACACTTGAGGCCATATTTTCAAGGCAAGGGATCGTTAAAAAGAAAATTCTTTGATCCTTCACTCGGCTGTATGGGCACGTTCCCCCAGTGTCAATGTTTGTCGTCCATTACATCTTAATCCCTATGCCAAGATGGATTAGCCATTACCGCCATTTTGTTTTTGGTTTTAGCGCTTTTTATACTTCTTAATGGTGGAGGAAAATGGGTTAAAGAAAGTGTTGCTGAAAATCGGTAGTAACCGTTATCCATGCAGAAAGAAAAGGAAGAAGCGCTCTATATTTCAAGCTAAGTACACTCCCATTAATGCTCATTAAATAATTCAGTATCCATTTTATTATCGTCATTTTAAATAAAGAAAATATTTGTACTGTGTAAGTAGTAAGCTTAAGGGAGTAAAACATGTTAGTTTGCGCCTGCATTCTGGGTATTACCGGATCCCTATCTTTTAAAAAGGAGTTTCCGACATCAAACCCACCATAAGTTTGAAATTTTTATGGTCGCTGTCACAAACCGCAAAATCCGGTGCGTGAGAAATTCGCCAAACAGTTAATTGGGATATTAATAAAAATAACGACTGTTATAGAACATTAATTTGCCTGGCAGCCCACAACAGCATCACATCAGCTTCATTACGGCGCAGCGACCGCGGAATGAGAATATCAATTATTAATCCTTTCATTCCCGTGATTATTATCCGGCGAAATACGGAAACACCCCATAAGGGTCCGATAATACACACCTGCCTGATTCGCAAATAGCTCCACAAAAGAGCCGCTTAATTGCCAATTTATCCTGTTTGTATTGCAGGTAGGCCATTGCTTGCAGTTCAAAAAAAATCTGGATGGGTGAGTTCAGTTTTTTCGTTACTTTAATAAACCAATGGCTGTGTTTTAAAAAATACTTACTATGTAGGTAGGCAGATACTAAACTGCTTACAAAGCGTGACAATTGAAGTCTTTCCTGCCTCTGAAAGTTTCTGTTTCTATATCAGTCTGAATTAGATGGAGGTAAAGGCACTATATAGTCGAACGGCAATAAATCTGAACTTGTCTTAAAGAATGGTGAGTGATCATTACAATCTTTTAATTTGAAAACACATTTTACAAACGATAGTTAACCCCACGCCTGCTCTGTATATACTTCTCTATAATTGCTGGGGTATTCTTTTCATAGTTCAAATATTAATCAGTCTGAGACGCTACAAGACTTGAATACATAGACGCTGACGACGTCGGTATTCGAATAGTCCTTTATGACTAAGCAAGCAAGTTTCACAAGTTATGTAAAGTCCCCTTTACCTAACCGGCCATTTGATACCAATCCCCTATCTATACTAATCTGCCTAGATATCAATCTTGGAACTGTGATACCTGTCTAAAGGTTTAATACACAAATAGGTTTCAAAGAGGTTAATATAGAGTAATAAAGAGGTTAAAATAGATTAACTATGTTATTTGACTCAAGGTGCATACATACAATATACATATCGGTGCATACTTACGCAAATATAGAGTGATTTCTTGAAAAAAATATGCTGTGTCCAATACAATCTCTCTTTCTCTCATTTCGTTATGATATTGATTGACATTCAGTACTATAAAAGTAATATTAGTCCAGCGCTGGGCCTCCTCTTAGTGGCTGTTTAGCTATCAATCAGAGGACCTAGCTTGCCAGGCGTGTTTTGACAATAAAAAAGTAAAAGGTAGCCTACGCCCATCGCGTGGAAATGTGGTAAAGCTGTTCTAAACCACCACCACATTGCAACTGTATCACTTAGATAAAATTAATATTACAGACCTGCTTGTCCTTATGATGTCCACAATAATTAAAAGTGCAATTTCGCTACAATGGCCGTCATCAAAATACTCGTACCCTCAAATAATTTTCGGTCGTATAAAGTTTAGGGACGGCAATTTGTATTGCCACAGTTCTCGTCAACACATTATTATTTATGTAGGTAGGCACAAATAGTTTAACTCCCCGCGGTTTAGCAGACGACATTTTCCCGCGGTAATAAAATTTACGCACACAAATCACGCCTCTATATCCCTGGCGGGGTAGGCAGAGCGTTAACGACCGTAAAATTACGGTCATTATCGCCTCGTCTGGCAAATGTTGGGTCGTTTCAGATAAGTCGTGTATCACTATAGTAGTGATAGATAGTCAGCCTGTCGCCTAAAATTGCAATACACAAGAAACCCTCGAGTCCCTTAGTCGGCTTCTACGACACTCGTAGGTAAGAAATGGGATGAAGCTATTCTAAGCCGGCATCACACGGCAAAAAAAAATGTTGCCTTCAGTTTAGTACCTATGGATATTTTTTTATTGCGTAAGTTGGTAATTCTTACAAAAATGTTTCAACGTGATATTATAAACAGACGGATTAGCGAAGATAGGGCGCGGATATATCAAATATAAATAAATTGAAAATGAACACGCAACGCTTCGTCCCATAATGAATCCCTTGGATAAGCCCGCGGGCTCTGATTTTTGCATTCAAGCGGAAAATATTGATTTTGTCCGCTTTTCATTCAAATTTTCTATCAAATAACAGACGTTTTAGAGCAATTATTTTCTCAGTCAAAAAGAAAGCCAGTTGATATGAAACTTGCTCAACTCTCTCGCTCTCTCCATGTGGGACACTGAGTCGTCTAACGACCCAATGAACCCTAGTGTCAGAATGCACGACTACGACTTATGTATGTCCCTACATACACGTCCAATTTCTTAATTTGTCTACTTGCTCCTTAGTGTTTCAAGTTTCAGGACGATTTTTACGAACAACGTGCTTACAATAAATAACATTTTATTCATTCAAATATCTACGGAAGCAGACAAAGAATTGGAAATCCCTGACATGTGCCCAAAGGATTAAGTTGGTGAGCAGCCCAGCTCCAAACAAAACTTATAATCCTCTGAAATTTGCGATCAGCCGTCACTCAAGTGTGTTGTCTAATCCATTGTAAACCAATTTGGGTTGTGCGTCAACTCGAGTCACAGTATATAAGGGAATATTAGAAATTAAAAGGTAGGCACCTATTATGAAGTAGTTTAAAATGCCCTGAAATGTTATCTTATCTGATTTGTAGGTTCTCTCTCACCGATAAAAGGGCATACTTACGCGTGCGGGCTAGAAAGCGAAAGTGCATAGCCTGCGCGGTATACTCCATAGTAATACGCTTGACACGCATAGCTCACGCGTTTAGCGTACGTCAAAATGATTCCAGAAAAAGTAGAACATATTATTTTTTGCATCGCGAAACAATGTCTTTGCTCATGATATAAATGAAATGGTAGACTTTTATGAATTAAATTAAATGATTTTAAGTCGGTTTGATGCCGGTTAAGATCATCACCCCATTTCTACCCGTGGGTATCGTAAAGGGCGACTAAGGGACCAATGTAGGGAGTCGTTGCTGCCCACTTTCTACATTCGTCCCTTGTGAATATCTACAACACTTTGTACTGCGTATCCGTCTGCCAAGCGTGGTAAGTATGGCAAATATTCCCAATAGTAGTGGGAGGCCCGTCACAAGCAGTGGACTTATGTGGCTGTTGTATTTGTAGTAGAATGATTTTACTGTTCCTCGCTTTTACTGTGACTTCACTAAGATTACTCTAGTGTCCTCAGCCACATTACAAGATAGTTTGGAGGCCGGAGACCGAACTCGGTGGTTCCAACCTAGAAGTTGTGTCGTTAACCCTTCAGGCGTACATAAAGTTCAGAGATATAATACGAGTAGAGCAGACATGGCGAAAACTGTTAAAGAGGATATTGACAAGTGGAGAAGGTAAGATATTCCACTTGAAATATTCAAATTCTATATAAAAACAGCCTAAAGACACATTAAGAACCGCTACTTTCATTATTTTTGTACCTTTATTAGAATTGTCGTACAATTCTAAATTTGTAACTAAAATAAAAGTTTTTTATTCTTTCTTTCAAAAGTGAAAAGTTTAATTTTCGTTTTTTATACGTATTTGAAAGTTGCAATTCATACATTGCTATAATGATTTACAAAAAAAAGCTCCAATTTCTTTCAGCCAAATTACTATGTTATTTTTAAGTGAGTCTTTAGTAAGCTAGGTGTAATTACTCTGTTATTTTTAAGTGAGTATAGTAGAAGTCTTTAGTAATCTAGCTAGGTGTGTAGGTACTGATCATAAAAAAAACCACTTAGTAAACAATATGACAGGTTTGTGGCCCTGTAGATTTATCTCTAGTCTGATTATCTTCTGTGAAATACCCACTTTATATGAGTTTAGTGTATGCATGTAAATGGCAACATTGTTTGAGCAGGGTCGACAGCAACACATTATTTACAGCACCACACTGAAATGAGGAGACGAAATACCACAATGTCAACTAAGCATGCCCATGCATGCTTGACGACTGATGTGGCGCAGTGGTAGTGCGACCGCCTTTGACGCAGAAGGTTTCGGGTTCGATTCTCGGTGGGTCACTCACGAAGTTGATATTTATCACTTTATGGATTTGTTCCCAGTCTGGTTACGACATTTCGGACTGAACCACCCGATTGTCCGTAAGTAAGATGGTTCCGTGTTTCGGATGGCACGTTAAGGTCCCGGTTGCTGTCTATGCTAGCTTAGATGGCGGTCGTTACACAACCATTTCAGAAGCCTGCCACTACTTGTAGAAGGCGGTTGAAAAATTCCGACACTAGGGTCCATCAACGGGTCGTTGGACGATTCGGTGTCCCACACAAAAAGAAGAAGAACTAAGCATGCTGAAAGGATAGTTAAAACTGAAACGGTAATATTTTAAAATCACTTTCAAGTGATGGTGTTACGTAACTCGTACATAAAATAGTTTCTCAAATTGTAACACTTACAAAATATAATATCACAGATAGTAAAAAATTATCTACCTACTTTCTGTCTGTCTATCTAAACTTTATAAAGCGCACTGCAAAAACATTTTGACCGATTTGATTGTGTGTGGGTGGAGCGGGATAAAACATTTGAAAGATGTTTTATTTCTGAGAAAGTGGAAATCATTGGATAAACAGTGTCAGGGGAGCATGAGACCGTATCCTATTCACGTGACAGAACATGAGTTATGCGTGAGTGAGACCGCGGGTAGAAAGCTAGTGTAATTTTTTAATGGAATTTCAAGCTCTACGAAATACAGCATTTGAAGGTCAATAATGTATTATAGCCCACTAGAGCAAAACTTTCAATTCTTTTTTTAGTCTTGGCTATGTTATTGGCCCCGAGGCCATCAAAACTACGCCTACCGGCTTGGTGGGGAGCTTGGTTGTTTAAACAATAGCCTAATCACGCCCTATTGGAGCGAGACTGGGCTTAGGAGATGTTCTGGGAAGAACGCATCGGACTGAACAAAAACTTTCAGTGCGCTCTGGCTTGGAATAAAAATGATTTTCGCGAATATTTTGTGGTAATTAACAAAATCCACCTGTCCGTCGTATAAAACACATGCTCATAAAAGTGATAAAAACCTCTCATACCTCATTTTTTTAACAGTGAAACTTATTTCCACGAGACCTTTTAATTAAAAAGTCGCTGGCTGAAAAAAACTATAACTTCGGTATACATACGCTGGGCACTGGGCGGGCATTGTTGTTTTACTCGGGTTTTTACCTTTTTATGTATTTTAAACGAGCGTGTGGAATTTTTGGATGTCACCTTTGTGACTTTAAGCCTTCTTCCTGGGGCCTGCCGTTTACGCATCCGCTTTTTGATATTGTTGCCAGCCAAAACCTTTATATAAAAAGTAACACGGGAGCATTAAAAATTGTGACTGAGGAAGCAAGTCGATTGAAGTAAAATTCTGGCCTTTAGTTAGTGGAAGACTGAGCAGTCTTCTATTGTCAGTATTATGAATATTATCCACTATTATCAGTACATTTACGGGTTGTTCAGATGAAAGCCGGAAGGTAATGAATGTAACCGATTGCGCTGTGTTTCAAAGTTGAAACTAAAAACTGAGTAAAACTAGCAGCATGTGCATGCGAAGAGGTAGTTTCTTCCAGTCAACTTCTGTGTTTTTTATAGGTATTCGTCATACCACTGAAGGTACTAGAATTTTTGGATATCCATAGTAGCCAGAAGTGCGCCCAGAAACGACTTCGAGGGTGAGGAAGTGAAGTGGAAGGTAATGACGCGTGTGTGAAGGAAGGAAAACGAACGTTCATGCGAGGTCTTTGTGCTTCGGATTGCTCGACGCATCCGCCCTTAGTTGCGCTCAAGTACTTTTGAGCTGTGAGGTTGGGATCATTTCAAATGAAAGATATGATCCTCTTGTTGTACATAATCGTACGTAGGTATCTGACTCGTATTTATGTAGGTACCTACTTAGAAAAGTGTAGGTGTAGCACGAAAAGACAAAAACAAATATCAACTCAGAAAATAAAAAATTATGAATATTCAAAAAACTATTGTGATTTTTAAATCCAAACATATCACCAAGAGTATTATATCTTAAAGCTTTTTATCAACAGAGAATTTGGTTTTTGTTTTTAATCGATTGTAATTATGTTTTGACTTTTTTTTCATTTTATTTGTCCCAACCAAGTCGATTGCATCAAGTTTTTAGATTTAAAATGTTGCTTTTTAGAGTTTCATGCGTGAAATGTTACACAGGAGAGAGCTTCACAACATTCATGACATGAGGCTCATAATGAGAATGCGTGTAATCTCCTCTTTAATTATTAGTCAGTCCTGCATGACGAAGCGAGGTACAACAAAACCGCGGTATTTTCACCTACAAAATTATATTTTCCCACTCCCACGGGAAAATTATTCGCGGCGAGTGAAAAACACAGGAGGTAGATATTTATTCGTATTCTCATGATTGAAAATTCATATTCTCTAACTCTAATGGGGTGTAGATATATTTTCCTATTCTTATAAATGGAAATCTGTATTATCCTTCAAACTGTAGTGGGTTTTCATTGTATTCTAATAACATTATACTTATGAAATGCATTTCCGTAAAATATGAACTTCAACACACTGCAACACACTGTACTTACTTAATCAGTCACCTTATTTAATTGAGTTTTTGGAAGTGTTTCAACTTCGCTAAACGGAAACAAAATCTCTGGAAAAGTGGAAGTTAATCCGTAAAATGTTGACAATCCGGAAAATAGTTCCCGAAATCCGGTCTGCCAAAAATAGGTGGCCGAATTTGGGTTACAAAAGGTTGGAAAAATAAATAATAAATTTTCCCATTTTTAGAGCGCAGGCCGCGGTGCTGGCTGGTTAATAATGCACGGGGCGACCGCTCATTTCACCTCACTGTTCGGGATACGTAAATAAATTAAGTGCACCATAACGCGGTCACGCTATGTCCTGGGACGTGTGCGCGTCAACTGAAACTCGCACAATTCGGTTGTTGACTGGGTCAGTAATAAAATATAAAAGTTTTACGTTTAAAACTATTGTCCAAAAGCCCTACGGATTTCATTCACAATTTAAAAAAATATTCAGGATTTGAATTAATAAACAAAAATAATAAATACGAATAAATATTATATACAAGTAAGTGTTCTGACGCCATTCAAAATAGCAATGACATCTTACATTCCTATTTTTTATACAAAATACCGTTCCAGATCGTTTCTAAATGTAGTTCATTTGACCTGACACATTTCATTTTTTTGTTCTTTTTTGAGTCCCGTGTATGTGAACACGTAGATATCTACACAAAAAATTAACACAAAAACACCAACTAAGCAATGTGTTCAGGATATTGTAAGGTTGTTTGAAATCCTATGGCGCAGGTTTTTGTTCACACTTCGGAAGATGACAAAATCAAATGTGTGTGATTGTGTGTGTATTCATTACAGTTGATGTAAATAATTTTTCGATTAAGGTATACTATTTTTAGAATCCTTTCAAAGTTTTCTACCGCAGGCAAGATTTCTAAGCCTATTTTATCAATAACCTGCAATACACAAAAACCTCATGTAGAAAAAAGAATATTGGAATCATGACCGACCATGTGTTGGTCCTATCAACTTCTTTACTTATCGATAATGTTCAGTGGTCGTTATGGGTTCTTATTTTATGACCTACTCTACTACTTACCAACAAAAGAAAACCATTAAGGTCCTAAGGTTTGACGCACTTTCATGTTATTAAAAAGTTTATAATATTTAAAAAAACATTTTATATCTAAAAACTTTGCCACTTGCAAGCCCAGCAAATAAAGTAACCGAGTCTTGACGTTCCTTAATATAATTCCGTTAAGCCCCGCATAACTTATAACTTACAACTAAATTAAAACTCACTTAAGCAAGAACCGATTTACAGCACTGGACCCGTTAACTTAGCACTTAGGCTAAACTTGGGCATTCTTAACTGCCTGGGTTCGACCACAAGAGCATACAACGTTAGGCGACTGTTTGAAGTTGATTGCGTCTTATGTGACTCTACTTTCGGACGTATTCTATACAAAAAATAGAAACTTTTACTACCAACTTTTATGAAATATTTATTTAAAAGTTCATAAGTTCGTTTTATATGGGAGAATTAAACTTTATATTTTCATTACAATGGAAGTTTTTTTAAAGGGATGTAGGGCAGTTGTGGTTTTACTTAAAAATTCCTACAATTCCTAATTATAACAACTAAAAATGCTTTTAAAACACTGGACCCGGGAACTCAGCACTTAGGCTAAACTTGGGCATTCTTAACTGCCTGGGTTCGGCCACAAGGGCATACAACATTAGGCGACTGTTTGAAGTTGATTGCGTCTTTTGTTTGAGTATACAGTGTGTGGTCGTTGACTGTACTTTTCGGACATGTTCTTTACATAAAAATTAGGCCTTCCAAGGATACTGCGTAGGTAATTTTGCTTTGTATGGGAAAATCAAAATTTTGTTTTCATCACAATGGAACCATGGTTTTACGATTTCTACGTTTTTGAATAAAATTTTCTTACATTTCCTAATAATAAAAACTTAAATGCTTTTAAAACTTTTTTATTATGAATGATGGTGTAATAGTTGTGCAAACACAACAATATACTACGTACTTTCTCATTTCTATTGAGTGCAATACAGAATCAGTGTAGCACTATAACCGACGTAATTGTCGCCGGTTGTTGTAACATCCTCAATCTTAACCTCTTCTAAATTACGAGCATAGTATGCAAGTTTTTAGCTTAAGCTACAACCGTTGGCTTGCATTAAACTGTGAAAATGATCCATTGGCTAGGGCCAGAGTAAAGT
The DNA here is from genome assembly GCA_029255805.1 of Keiferia lycopersicella. NCBI lineage: Eukaryota > Metazoa > Arthropoda > Insecta > Lepidoptera > Gelechiidae > Keiferia > Keiferia lycopersicella. Next base: position 6,736,622 of record JARACZ010000009.1, on the reverse strand, counting down.
TACCGAGCTGAAAAGAGTTTGATTATATACTTGCAAACTCCATACGTAATTGAGATTACTTTGATGTCTATCGATGAAGATTGAGCGGAGTTAAAAGGCAAACAAGTAAGTAGGTACTTTCTTTAGTAAAAGCGATAAGAGAAATATTTTCGTGTTTTCTAGCTTCTAAAGTTTATTTTTATTAGATATTAATTTAAGATTGCTTAGATCCATAATGTGTTAGTAACAATCTAAAATAAGTTTACCTAGGGTTTCATGTCATAAAAAGGATACCTATAATTAAATTAAATTCCCTATAATAATAAGATATTAATTTCAGATTGCTTAGATCCATAATGTTAAGTCTCTCTCTCTTTTCGTGTGAGACCCGTAACAATGTAAAACAAGTTAATCTAGGGGTTCATGTAATAAAAATTATATAATTAAATTAAATTCAATTAACTAGTGAAAATTTAACTGACAGGCCCTCAATTTCTGTCATGGACGTGTAACCCTTTTTAGAGGTGGGTCGGTACGCTTTTTTGCAATATCGAAACAGAACTAGTTATCTATATAATATATATCTTTAGCGATTCCTGACGCTATACAGGCCAGAAGACGTCTTCTACTTCTCGCAAAGCAACGCCTTAGAAACATCTCTGCGCACGTGGCTTTGGTTTTGTTGAGAATGTGTTTTGCAGTTCCCAAGGTCACCTACCTCCTGAGGACGGCCCCTACCTGGTTGTGCCCAGAGGATATCGCTTCCTTCGATGACACATTAAAGGACACCTTGGAGGCCATCGTTAATGTTTCCCTCACTGACGATCAGTGGTGTCAGGCGTCTCTTCCTATTCGGCACGGGGGTTTGGGAGTGCGGCGTGTATTGGATGTGAGTTTGCCGGCTTTCGTCGCGTCTGCGCATGGGGTTGTTGGTCTTGTTTCTGCAATTTTATCCTCAAATGGAGACAGGGCCATCATACCTTTTGTTGCGGATGCGGTGACTGAATGGTCGACTCGCTTTCCGACTGCGTCTGCGCCCCAAGCACCGGAGGTGCAACGAGGGTGGGATGATGTTGGTTGTAAGGAGACGCTCAATCGACTTATGGACGCTGCCGGGGATACGGATTTGGCAAGGCACAGGGCAGTTTCTAGACCGGAGTCTGGAGCGTGGCTGCAGGCTGTGCCTTCGCCACATATGGGAACGCTCCTTGACAGCGACTCTTTGCGGGTGGCTGTGGCTTTCCGCCTGGGATGCGATGTGTGTCAACCTCACCTATGCATCTGCGGTTCCATGGTGGAGGCTAACGGTCACCACGCGCTAAGTTGTTGTCGGTGTTCGGGGAGGTTCCCTCGGCACCACGCTCTTAACGACATCGTCCGGAGGGCCTTTATTTCCGCCAATATTCCGTGGGTGCTGGAGCCGCCGGGTCTCAGTCGTTCCGACGGGAAAAGACCCGACGGTCTCACATTGGTGCCTTGGCAAAAAGGAAAGTGCCTGCTGTGGGACGCTACGTGCGTCAGCACTTTCGCTGCCTCGCATCTCAGCCGCACGAAAAGAGCTGCGGGGGCCGCTGCTGAGTTAGCAGCCGACAGGAAAACTATAAAATACTCCGCTTTGTCGGAAAATTATTATTTTGTTCCGCTTGCCTTTGAGACAACGGGTTGCTGGGAGTCAGAGGCGTTAAAGTGGGTCAAAGAGATCGGTCGCAGACTTCGAGAGCGAGGGTTTGACACCCGCTCCGGATCCTACCTGATGCAAAGATTGTCCATCGCCATTCAACGCGGCAACGCGGCGAGTGTCATGGGCACCTTTGCGGCTGGTGTGAGCCGGGGTGGTATTTTTGACTAATTTGATTTTTATTTTTATTATTGTGACTATTTTATATGACATTGTATTATGTACTTTGAATAAATAATTTCTTATTAAATTTCAGTAGGAAGTAGGATAGGATAGGATTTGTAGTAGGATTACTTGGTTTTTAATAAGTTATCTATATTCGATAAAGGGTTTTGAAACTATTTATTTTTATAACTATGTATTGGAGATATCGACATAATATATATATTTCTGTCGTTTCGCGCGCACCGAGTGAACCGAGTTGCACCGATTGTTGACGTACCAAGCCGGTATTGTCGATAAATAGTTTCGCCCGATAAATAGTTTAGGGAATGCCGAATACCGTAATGTCGGTATTGCACTAATACAAGTTTTGAAAACTATTTACGGTTTATAACGCCCACCTCTAACCCTTTTACCCTTAAGAAGCTAAGAACTATACATGATTCACGATTTTCTTAATTTTTGTCAAACGTGGCGATATTGACCGGCTTTTAAGGCCGTTAACAATGCTCTGGCTAACGACAAAAAAGCTTGATGAGAATGTTAATGTGTGTGTATACTTACTAATAATATTCAATATTTTCATCGTAGAAAGTCAGAAAGGTACCTAAACGAATCAATTCTATAAAAAATCCCCAATCACGTAGCCAAACTTCTTGCACGTAACAAAATAGCAAAAACTGGTAAGCTGGCAAGTATGAGTCCGCGTCCGTACCAGCTGGTTGAAAGTTTTTCACCTCTATAAATTTACTGCCCCCAGGGAGTCAACGACCTCGCATAACACGCGGGCATCAGATGCGTCGGCCTTCTCATACAGGTCAAAGGCAGATTTACGTGAAATGGTAACGTATTCAGTCATACTTCTTTGTGACTTTCTTGAGAGCCAGGCTTGAGAGTAGGAGAATTAAAAGTGGTATACGAACAGTTCAAGTTAAAAGAATCTTCAGATTGAGAAGAAAAAGTTTAAAACTAGTTTACTTATAGTCTGAAAAATATAAACACAGAAAAGAAAGATAAATTGAGTTCATGTTATAGCATTTATTTTAAGGTCACAAACGTCACAGGGATCATCCTATATTTTACAGACTATATACAGCATCTATAACTAATTTGATTGATCACCTACAACTCGTAGCATTTTGCTACGTATCATGCTACGACTGCGCTACGATTGTTTATCGTATATCAGCCTAGTTCTTCGTCCAAATTATTTACTAAGTTACAGTGAATTGGCCGAAGTAATCTAATCGTAATAGATTTCCAAAACGAAATGAATATCCAATGTCACGGCCATGTGCACAATTTTGTATGAAAATTTAATAATTTTGTGCATATTCGCAATCCGGCAGCGTCATGATGACGCGTGCCAGTATAATTCAATATGGCGGCGTGTCTGGCCGCGGGGCGTCATAACCTCAAAATTGCATTATCTCGCAACTGAGACCTGTTTGGTTAAAGACCTGGCTGTCTTCTAAGTTTTAAAGAGGTTTCGAGTGTGTTTCCAGGTATCTCTTATGCTCGTATAACCATCTCGTCCTAAAAGTCTATAATCGTTGATTATGTTTTGCATCAACCTACATTCTTACAACTAGTTATTGTGAGTTTTCCTGCCTCACTACGGTCCGTATTTATAAACCGCACTCATCTCTGAAATTGATTTTGAGTGCGACTTTGAGATGCTGTTAGTATTGACTGTCATTTATCAAAATCGCTCTTGATAATACGGACCTAAGTATGTAGTTTGTTTTGTTTAAGTTGTAAGAAGTTGAAAGTTATATACCATACACTTCAAGCTTAAAAACCGTAAGTAGGATCATTATTATATCACAGAACATTAAGTCCGCAGTTTCTCGGTCTATGCGCTATAACCTCAAAATCGTATTATCTCACAGTAATAGATTACCGGAAAATTAACCTCGGGCGCTATTACGGGCGGCAGATTTAGCAGGCAGATAGTACTTACCTAGGTATGAAGATGGCGCTGCCTATATTGCACATCAAGTTATGCGACAAATTCAATTTGTGAAGTAGAGGTAACAGCAACAGGTCTGTAGCTGGAATTTCTTGTCCAATATATTTTTATGAGCAGCTTTAGATTTGGTTGCTTTTGATGAATAGTGGAGAACTTCGAGCAACACGGTCTTCCGTCCCGTTTCGACCGGGAAGTGGAGAAGATCGTTTGTGGTAAAACCATTTCTCGCTTCAATATATTAGATACTCGTATTTGACGGGCAAGTTAGGCCTTTCCCACACTTAACGCACAAAGGAGCGTTTAAATATCGCAGCGGTTTGTCAGATCCATACTATAAACGTTATTCCCCATACACGCACTGCGACGCTCTCTCTCAGCGCTAGCGCAGCGTCGACAGCGGTTGAGCGGTTTTTGTATGGAGATTGACATTACTAATATGGATCTGGCGATATTTTAGCGCTCCGTTGTGCGTTAAGTGTGCGATCCGCTATGAAGACCTAAAGATATTACATTACAAAGTACCTACTCTCAAGATAATGCATAATAATATGTGCACCTACTCAAATATCTCCAGTAATTCTATATTTATATAGATAAAATATTCTAATTAGTTACGAGTAGTCTCGTATACATTCGTACATTCCCTGTTTACTGCTATGAATACTAATTTTGAACAGGCTTATTACTATGCATGACGGTAGAGCAGTACAAAAAACTAATCAGGCCCCACCGGTCTACAACAAAGATGTTGGAGACCAGCCTCTAGAGCCTGAAGAGTAGTAGAAAAAGTGAGCAGTGTTGGTTATATTGTTGAAGTATAGCTGGAATTACGGCTACTCGCACTTGATGGTAAAAAGGTAGTCTCCGGCTTGTGCGTAGAGGGTATCTATTGAGTTCATTGTGATTGAGGATTCGGCCTCTATCACACTTTAGCGCAAAAATAACGCTGCGCTAATGTATGCGCCTCTCAGATCCACACTAGTAACGTCACGCCCATACGAAAACCGCTCTCGACGCAAGCTGATGCTGGGTTAGCGCTGAGTCGTGCGTCGAGAGCTGTTTTAGTAAGGGGATTCTTCTTTTCGTGTGGGACGGGGTTTGACTATTTTAGATGAATCTGGCAGCCGCATACGTTAGCGCAGCGTTATTTTTACGCTGAAGTGTCGGAAAAGCCTTCTTGTTGGGTCTCAGTGTTCCGTGTAAGTATATAGAGCACTAATTAAAAACTTAAATTGAATTAAACACTATCCCCTGATGACACTATTACTGCCGTACGTGTTATAAAGCCTAGAAGTCTAGTTTAAACCATGGAGTATCGTCTATAAAAATACTGTTTTGTATTACTACTATGTCTGAGGTCGAATGCGCCCACAAATTGGTTCTCGTTAACATTTGGACGCGATTTCCGAATTTGTTAGCCCTTAACAAGCCTCGAAAAGTTTAGTTGGGGGTAGTTCGGGCAGGATGACCGGACATGCCTCAATTAGCAGAGTTGCGATGTAAGAAGATAGGGTAAAGGCATTTACAAGTTTCAATATGGGAAAGTTCGAATAGGGGGTAAATTGGACCCTACTATTGATCCTAAACTTCACACTTTAGATATTACTGAAGATATCTGTAAACTTACCACTTTCATTCGTACTTGTAGTTAGAGTAACGCGTATAAAGTGTTCATTCGTGGGTGCACCCAAATAATAAAGGATATTAAGTCTTGCTAGTGTGTGAGTGCTAAGGACAATGCTATTTGAAATATAGATGCTATAACTTTAATCTGAGCCTAACCATCCCGTGTTTGTATGATGTACAATATGACACCAAAGAATTATAAATTTACCCTCATACTAAAATGTGTTACAGTGCATAGAGCAAGAACTTATTTTGTGAAAAATACGGCCACAGTTTAAAAAATATTGACTTGTTTTGAAAGACAAATGCGCAGCTTCTGGGTAGTATATCCACTAAGATTTATAAGCTATGCTCCGTGACTCAGCAAACAAGAGCTGTAGGGATGAGTTGTGTCTAAAGTTTGTAGTGGTGCTTATTTTTTACTACGGGCTGTTTCAAGCAATGCGAATGCTTGAGTGAACTATTGGCTAATTAGTGAGTATTTTGTAGTTTACTTTAGTACTGGTACTTTGAAAGCATATATAGACTAAAACATTTCAACTCAGCAAGACCTAATGGCTACATGAGAAATATATGGCCTTGTCAAAGAGAGGACAAGTACCATGCAAGACTTCTTTCAAACACATCCAGCTATATGTTAGCTCGCAGGCCAAAGAGGAGTTAAAAAAATAGACTAACATTGAAAACGAAACACAGAAAGAGACTAGGGCTCAACTCTGAGATCGATCTTGAGTACGACTTTGAGTTGCTGTTAGTATTGACTGACAGTTGTCAAAACCGCTCTTGAGAACGACCTCAGACTTGAGTTCGATTTATAAATACGGACCTAGGTATGTCATTGGACAAAAAAATTAAAACTAGCCCCTAAAGCACTGCCTCGGGGCTGGCCAAGCTAACCAAACAGCATGTATGACCATTATAGCTACTTACTGCTTAAACTAGGTTCTTTCATGGTAAACAACGTTAACTAAATCACTTGTTACGTGAAATCACTACTTGTAAGTTAAAATAACCATTACCAAAGAAGGTTCAATCAACAAAATTCGCAATTTTAATTCTGGCCCAATTATAATGTGGGGCCACTAATAAATTCCCGAACATAATATTGAAATGGACCTCGGGGGTGGAATTAAATCCGACAATTGTATAATTTATGCATCGCCACGACCCGGGGGTGCCGTGTGGGTGAGCATCGGCATTGGTGTTTTTACTGAGCTGAAATTGAGCGAGCTTCTCCGCGTTAATTGTTTTTTATGAGCTGGCCACTTTGTTTAGGTACAGTTAACCTTTTACCCTTGACCAAGTTTTCAATATACCTACCTTTTGAAAGTGTCCTAAAAGCTATCAAAGAATAAATATCTCTGCTGAATACATACACATACATACACTAATCATGCTTTTATCCCTTGCGGGGTAGGCAGAGTGTTAACGATCGTAAAATTACGGTCGTTATCGCCACATCTGACAAGTATTGAAGGCCCCTTCAGATGATTCGTGTGTCAATGTAGTGACAGGTTGTCAGCCTCTTGCCTAAAATTGTAATACACATGAAACCCTCGTGGTCATTAGTTGCCTTTTACAGCACCCGCGGGACGAAATGGAGTGATGCTATTCTAAGCTGGCATCACACGGCATCTCTGCTAAATTCTTACATTATATACATACACATATCAAGCGCTGATCCCTTGCGGGGAAGGCAGAGCGTGAACTATTCGCGTTGGTTAAAACAGCCCGTAGTAAAAAAACACCACTACGTCATATTATTATGGTATTGTAATTTCACTTAAATTAAGAGGAAAAAATTAACACTGTGAACTGTGACGCAACACAAGTTACAATTTGATAAATTTAAAACTATGGAAAAGCCCACAGTGTCGAACAAATATTGATAGGTACTAATTTTATTATTCCTTGGAGATAACGTCTTAACCCAGGTCAGTAGGTTTTGGGACAAAAACGTACCCAGGCTTAAAAGCCTTTTACCTAGATATCAGATTAGAATACCGAATACGTATTATGTGGGTCGAATTGTTAGGCTTAGTTTCTGAAGTCGGTTAACACGAGCAAAATAAAGTAGTTTCGTTTTATGTCACGCTTTTATGTCGCTACCTACTCCGGTCTTTTTACTGCAGATGGACCACACGGGTTTAACGACACTGAATCAGGTCTGCCCGAACTGAATAACTAAACAGAAATAAAATGGGTGGACAGAAAAGCTCATCGGTAGCTTTGGACCTTTTGACTCTCCTAAAGTTAAACAAAACACGAACAAAATATTTAAAGTGTCAATTACTTCTACAAACAGCCAAACACTATCGCCAGCACATCAACCTATACATTTAAGAGACCCGATTTTACTGGCTTTTCTAACAAATATAAAAAAAGTTCTAGTGATCCCTTCAATGGATAGGTTGATGTGCTAGCGATAGTCACTCCGATGTGATGTGACGACAAAGCATGACAAACCACTAGGTAATGATTTTGTTCAACTAGCGCTTTGCATGGTGCGTTGTGCGCATATTGTACAACAAATACAACTAGAACTTGTTGGTACAACAAATATAGAGCACTAGAACAATCAGACAAACAATGTATAGTAGTAACGGCAACTCAATACCGCAGTCCCGCTGTCCCCGCCGGTTGTCGCGTTAATTTATATGCAAAACCTCCTGACACGGCCCTTGTACTCGTATGTGTTATGTTGTAGATATGCCCTATCCACACTTGAGCGCTTTATACTTGCTTCTGCATACACAGAATACCTACGTACAGTTCTATCCGATATCTGTTTGTGATATAATCACAGACATTTACAGTACGGGCTTTGTTGAAATGCTTTCATATTAAAAAAGTAAATGGTGTCGATTCTAAAGTATATTTTAACAGAAAATAGCCCTTTTACTTTCTCATTAATATGTTTTGGGAATGATAAAGTAGATATCATAGTTTTTTTTGTCACGCCATGTTAAAAAATGACTATTTCATTTTGCCCTTTTTTCTATGTCGTTATTTCTTTTAATCATTGCCTAATTTTGACAGACAGTGCTTAAAATTGATTTCGCGATCACCTTTTTAACCGAAAGTGACAGTGCTGATTTTGGCTAAAAATATATTATCGAATTAACACCATTACCGACTCACTGTTTCAAAAGTTACTGGAGATTACAAACATTGTGAAAGTTGTGAGTGCTTGCCCTTAATTAAGTAACAAATGGCTTCGCGATACACAATGGCTTAATCAAACCGCATTAAGATAAGGGAACAAAAGACCCCTTGAAGGACTACTGTCCAAGTTACAAACGCTGAAGTATGAGCCTTGATTGTGCTAGACTGCGGATTTTCTGGTAGTCTGTATTGTATGGATTTTTCGAAATCAATCACGTAAAACGATCATCATCTTCTTCTTTTTCTTCTTCTTCTTTGCGCGTCGTGGCGAGTTACATTTTTTCAGACCAATAAGTTGCTACACTAACGAAATCTGGAGTGCCTACCCATAGGGCTTCATAAAATAATTTTCATGTGCAACTATAAGTATATTCTTAAATGATAGGTATTATAAGAAGATCAAACAAAGAGATCAAACTTTACTCTTTTAGCTTAATAACTGTATGAAAGACTCAGTTCGAAATTATCCCAAGATGTGGTTGGTTCATGTGCTGGTGATAGTGCGATGGTAACGGTTATGACTCGGCAAGGGAATTCTTTAGAAATTCGTCCGTGTTTCGAAAGGCCTGTTATCTTAGACATTACTTAAATGGTAGATCGTTGCGAAACCACTTCAAAGACTTTCAGTGATTTAGACTTATTGGGCAACAATTTTATACTTTGGTATCTAATGCTCAACTTTATGTTTTCTTAGTTCCCCCCCCTCAGTATCCCTCCCCGCGATATAAGTAAATCTAATAATTTTATTTACCATCCACATTGATATCTGCTTTCCGCGTCTCCCTTGCGTCCGTTTCAAGTCCTCTAAGGGCTCTAATAAAAACTGACAGGATAAAATGATTTATGTGGAGGCTAGATAAAGGGAGTGTCAACCAAGTGGCATTCTTCGGAGATAAGATAATAGTGGAACCGTTTCGGCTGTCAGTTCAGCGCAAAAACTGAACGCCGCTTTGTAAGGAACAAGCTGATGTATATCCCGGTTTATCCTTGTTATTGTTAGGTAATTCAGTACTTGTTATTGTTCCGTAATTTGTATAGTGGTTGATCTTGGCTTAGAACAACATCACCCCATTCCGTTTCCGTAGGTGTCTAAAAATGCCAAAACTCTTTAAAACAGCTCTCAAATATGGCGACGTGGCGATAATGACCGTATTGTTACGGCCGTTAACGCTCTGCCTGCCCCAAAAGGGATAAAGGCGTGATATATGTCGCCTTCTACGATACCCGCGGGAAATCAATAGAGTGATGCTTTTCTAAGCTTTCATAACACTAAACATAAACTAAATATCCTCATAGCACTACTAAATTATACCTACGTAGATACCTGGTAAGGTATTACATTATGGTTATATGTGTTTACATTTAGAGTGGGAAATATATCGGCCCATTAGTTTACCGCAATCAGATTGATGTCTAATTAATACGTCTCTACTAATTCGTGGTCTCTATATACATTACCCAACTATGTATATATAGCCAATTGCCTAGAATGGCGTGATTGCCTGATGAATAAATGTAGTTATGTGGATATGCCTTTATATGTGTACTCGTAAAAATAGTATACAGGGTGTTACAAAAAGACCAATAAAGCTGAAAGAGTGTTGACGGGTCCATTGTAAAGAGTCTATTTATGAAATAATTAAAGCCGTAATGTCGTGTTTGAAAATTCATAAAAATTATTAATTTTAATAAATTTGGCTTGATTTTAATACTTACGTCGCAGCCACTATTGTTACAATGTTCAGTTCATTACTCTTACCAGGAAATATTTTTCGCCACTTCCTAAACCCCACCCATTCGTAAAATAAACAATGTCAAAGAAATTCATTTTTATTGTTCATTCTGTAACACCTTGTAGAATATTACAATTACTCAAAAGATTTTTAAGTTTGGTGTAGACACTAGGGCCTTACCATAAAAAAGATAGACCCGAGTTGAACGCGTGTCTAGCGGCTTTTTTGTACGAAGTTTTATTTTAAACACGCGTTCAACGCATACGTTAACTTTTCCGCGGTAAGGCCTGAACAGTTTTGAAAAAAAAGTAATCAATTTAAGTATGTAACTATATTATTGTATAATGTAGAGTGTAGACTATTGAGAAGCTATTAAGCTATTGCCGTGTTTTTTTGTTTTTTTAATATATAAAATACTGTATATAAACAAAAAACTATGTTTTTGTGTAATTATTTAAAAAAATCAAGTCAAGTCAATAAATCAAGCCGTAATAGATAAGTTTAATAAAAGTCATAGCGTAATTTTTTATAAAAGTCATAACCTATTAAATAGGTACGTACCTAAATTTATGTCAAACATCTCTAATGTCATTTTCAAATAGGAGTAATCTGAAAGTTCGCGTGGTTATGAAAGCACTTTAAGGAGGATAACAAATAAATTTTATCCTACTTGTTGTATTAGTTAGTATTAATAATCACCCACGAGTACAACCTTTACCCTTTTGGCAACTGGAACAGGCAAGTGTTTGACCTTATTTTTCGCAATTTTAATCCGCAATGACAACAACTTGAGCTTACCAAACTTTTCAAATTTTTAGCCGCGTCACTTCGCCGGCTAACCACCACGCTCGACGTACCGGGAAGCTTAGCTGTCAAATTTCTGCGAACAAGAAAGTTTCGTTCGGAAAATTGCTTTTCGGGTAAAATAATTCTGGCTTGACGAACCATTCGTCTTGTCAAGTTGAAGTATCATTCGACTATTGTTATTCTATCTGTAGATTATCATTCGTGATCGTGAGTAGGTTGTTTTTTTTATATATATGTTTCATTCACTCAACTTTGTTATGAAAGAAGGAAAAATTCCTAAATAAGATAGACTTGACAAAAAATGAGATATATTGGTAAAGAAATGTAATTCACCTTTTTAATGAAAATAATTTGTAACAGTTTGCTCTTTTATCCTTCAGAAATATTTAGATCTTCAAGAAAGTAGATTATACGCTTATTATAGCTGCTGGACATCGACCTCCTTTTTATTCAGCCGTTATTCACGATTAAATTGATTACTAAACATAGAATGTTTTATACTAACACTATAAAATCTGAACAAGATGTACTTATTGAATTATATCATGGCACATTCTAACTTTACTTATATCGGTTTATAAATCTGTTTTACTGCATCTTATTTACAAAATACGAGACAATTCGTTCACTTCTTCTCTTGCACAATTCAATAGTGTACGTTTACGTAAGTATTTATTTAAATATTAATTGCTGATATTTACTTTCATTACTCAATGTGAAATATGTTAAGCAATAAGCGAAACATAAGACACAAAGAGTTGTGTCTTATGTTTGGAACCTCTTATTGCTTATTGTGAAATATGTTAAGCAATAAGCGAAACATAAGACACAGAGTTGTGTCTTATGTTTGGAACCGCTTATTGCTTAACATATTTCAAAGGTACTAACTGCTACTACTACTACAGCCACAAAAGTCCGCTGGAGGCTTGGCAGGTGGATTGGTAAGCGCAGTGTAGATATTCATAGGGAACGCTGCGCCATTCCCTGAATTCATCGCTCAGTCGCCTTTTACGACACCCGCAATGGGGTGAACCTATTCTAAATCAACATCATACAAGTAAAGAGTCAACACAAAAAATACCCGAATGAGAATCCTTAAATATATTGCGAAATATGTATGTCAAAACATGGTCAAAACGTCCACCATACATTATGAAGTATTAAAACTGACTTAAGCGCAGTCAGCAATGTATATCGTTATAAACCATTGTCTCGTCACATAGAAAAGCTTCAAGATGCATACCAACCGAGCTTTAGCTTTAAAAACGTTCATAAATCTAGAATCCCGCTCGGATAAGCGTGCAGCCGGTTAAAACCCGGTTATTTGGGAAAAATATGGATATTGAATTTAGGTCCCCGCTATAGACTAGATAGCAGTATGAGTTGGGATCGCAGTTCAAGGATTTTTAGGATATAAGTAGATACTTCTAAGCTAAAATATTACCACCTCTACTCAGCGTATTTTAAGCGGTTCGTACACTTAACGCATAAAGGACCGCTAAAATATCGCAGTGGTCTGTCAGATCCATACCAGAAATGTCACTCCCCATACTAAAACCGTACTCGACCGCTCAAGCGCTGTCGATGCAGCGCTAGCGCAGAGTCGTCGGTCGAGTGCGGTTTTAATATGTGGATTGACATTTCTAGTATGGATCTGACAAATGGCTGCGATATTTTAGCGCTCCGTCTTGCGTTAAGTCTGCTATCCGCCTTAGCTAAGAATACTATCACCCCTACTTTTAGAAGGCATTGCAGGCTTTAGTAGAAGGCGTAGAGTTTTGATTCTGACTAAATATCTGCCGAAAAATAGTATAAAAATTTCTGAGTATACATGGGCTGTCAAATAATATTTATCCTCTAAAAATTAACTTACAAATTTTTCTTGTAATCGGAGAGTAAACTTTTGTTTCAAACATTAAAAATTCCGCTATTTATGTAGAACACAGGATAGTGCAAAACATAATAAAGTTTAATAATTAAGCGGTCTACTGTTACTTTATAAACACGTTAAACATCTTAGGTCATTGTTTGGTTTAAAATACAGGAGTTTTATTTGAAGAAAATTTTTGTTAATGGTGAACAATTACCTACAGTTATAAGTAGGTGGATCGCACACTTAACGCATGACCGATCGCTAAAATATCGCAGCGCTCTGTCAGATCTCTACTAGAAATGTCAATCAACCGCTGTTGTCGCAGCGCTATCGCAGTGTCATCCTTCAAGTGCGGTTTTAGTATGTGGAGTGACGTTTCTAGTATGGATCTGACAGACCGCTGCGATATTTTAGTGGTCCGTTGTGCGTTAAGTGTGCGATGCACCTAAGTGTGCATACGCATTCGGCTTATGTCAGGCTATAAAAACATATTATTACAATGGACTTACGACAGCAACACACTTGCTCTACGCAATACACATGTCACACTACTCGTTGATTAAAGAATGTTATATTGTATTGTTTTGCATTAGATAGATACAAAATTGCCAAAAACATTTTGGAATCTGGTACGCCACACCATCGATGTGCTTGCGCCGGAGACACACCTTTTAAGTAGAACTGATTTAAAACATCAATAAGGTTGGTAAATAAATTGAAACATCTACCGCGTGATTTCATTTCATAATGATGAAATGTATATCTTCTGTATTAATGCTCTTCTTAATTAGTGAAGAGACGAAAGCCGTATCTTATAACTTGCACGTGGCTAGTTACCCGGGTCAAGCTGTAAATTCTGAGCCACGGAGCGGTATAATTTACCTACCACCGCCATCTTACTTACCACTAACTTATTTTGCACTTCCTTTATGGCTTGAAACCTAAAATAATTATTCTGGAATTTTGAAGATAGTGTACATATAAAGTCTCATAAAATTTGTAGGGTGTATACCCGACCCACAGGTCGTTGCTAATATATGCCGATATTCTTTGTAGGAGTGATTAGACAGCAAACATTTTTTTGGAGAAAAGAAAGTAATTTAAATGTTTTCCGCCGGTAATATATCACAACCTTGGGATATGGCATTTACCAAAAGATCCGGATTACCTGATGACAATCAGTTGTTCATGGAAAAGTTTTCCATTTTCACGACTAAATATTCAATTGAGCAAAACCACATATCTAGCTTGCCTTTAGATATCATGTATAGTTACTTCTCACAAGATCGAACGAACTCCTCAAAAGAGTGTCAAAGAGTGGCACGAGTGCAGAAAGCAGTATTGAACACAAAACCGACTGAGACCCTCAGCTGTGTTTACAGCCTGAATAGACCGCTCTTCCACTACTGAGCCTGCACTCCGGTATGCATAAGATTGTAAGGGTGTTTCTACTGTAGAAAGAATAGCGATTAGAACTTTCCGTCATTTGCAGGATTGAACAGAAATAGGTCTAAATTTTAGATTCAATATTTAGACAAAGTTTTTAAATTAGAACCTTGTACGACTGCATTTTAAACTATTGTAAATTAATTAAAATATCTACTTTCGTGATCAGTCTGTGAGTTCAGTTGACTTGGTATGTACCTACTGTACTAAGAGGTTTATTCTAGAGCATAATTTCGCTAGCAGTTTATTTCACGATCATTAAGTTAAAGAGCTGATTGTAAGAGGATTTGCACTGGCTACTATTGTGTCACCCTAACCAGACCTAGTAAGGCTTTTCACTCCATAAAGCGAGCACTATGTCCGAGATTTAAGAGTTTGAAAGCCGGTTTTAATAGCGACAAAGGTATTGTAGAACGCGCACCATTTTCCACTTTATAGTTCTGTCCTAAAAGAAAGAAGAAATTCTCTACTTTTTTCATAATATTAGAATGTTTTTAAGTCAAATTTTAAAAGTGATGCTTATGCATATGGCAGTGGTTTATTTGCATATTGTCTCTCTGAGAATAGTCCATTTTGTGATTTGATTAAAATAGGAACCAACATAATATTCTATTCCATACCAGTGCAAGCACAACTGCAATAATGTGAGAAGCTATAGGCACATTACACCTAAGCTTGCGCTGGCAGAATATTCCATACAAATATTCAGGTGTACCAAGTCAAAAGAATCTATATGATAGAAGAGTCAAATGTTATTGTTTACACCTAACAGCAGCGTTTCTCTGATAGGATTGCATTATGAGAGTGATTGATCTAGGATGGCTTTGATTAATAAAGTATGGTTTGTCTGTGGTCTGCTCTGGTTCAGACATTTCAATTTTAATCCACTCGTGTGGTTGTGGCACACAATTTGGAACACAACCTATGGTTTTATAGGTCACTGTGATTTAAACTTTTAATGTTCACGACAATTGGCTACAATAGCTATCTCCGGGCGCATCAGCGCCGATCTGATTAGGAATCGAAGTGGTCGCCATGGCCGAAATCGCTCAGAGAGATCATCATCATCATCATCGTTCACGATAGTGTCGAAAAATCTCGGTGGTTCAAGAATGTTGAATATTGTACTAATGAGAATCTGCACCGGCCCAAAATAATTCCTAACAGAAGGCATACCTATATATTTATAAGATCCGCTTTCTCTTACAGTCTAGGCAACAAGTAATAGTAAAACAATCGTAAATATTGAATGAGCCCCTTACCTTGAGCTGACGCAGCTGCGGCCGGAACTGTAACTTATATAAACTGCTGGTCAACTGCTGAATAGATGAAATAAAGGAAATATTAATGTACTGTGTCGATGCCTGGTATTTCTTGGTATAATGCGGAACGAGTTGAAGAGTGTCGATGGCCAAGTAGTTAGGACACCGGTCTTACAATCGTGAGACCCAAATTTGATCCCCGCGATGTACCAATGTGTTTTTACTCACGTAAATTTACCGACTGCTCTTACGGTGAAGGAAAAACATCGTGATGAAACCCACATTCAAATAAAATTTTAATTCAAATGATATTTGAATATGACTTAACCTAGGATTCGGGCCAGATGAGCCTTCGGGTTGCAGAGGCCAAATGTCAGTAGCTCTGTGTAAAAACTTGGTTCCACGTCAAATCCCCTAGGTTAGGTAGCCGACTCCTACAAAAAACGCGATAAGGCAAGCGGAACGAGTTTTGCTGAAGACTAGAAAATGTTGTAATGATGAGTAGATGAACATAAAACAAATATAATTAACCTCTTTTACGTTTCAATACAGTGTTTCGGATACTACGAAAAACAAAAAACAATGATTTCACACTTGAGTACACCCGTAAAATTTAAGCATTATATTTATTATTTGGTTGGCTGGTAGAGAATTCCACTTAGCATCGCGTTCATTGTACGGTGTGCAAATAAATAGATAAATAAGATATGGTTCAGAATAAAAATAGTAAGATGTAGACAAAATCCCTTTTATAACACACTTTGTCTGCATTTGTAAAGCACTGCGCTCACCCGCCCTAATCCAGGCGTCCCTAAGGATTGGAGCGAGGACAATAAGGTTTCAGGGTATTTGCTGTGCACTTGTTCGAGATACGTTTGATATGTCCCTTCGCTGTGGAGAGTGTAGAAGGGCTTTTAGTTTGATAAAGTTCCAACCCCGCCCTCCTCATACTTTAAAAAAATCTTGAATATTTAGGAGAAGTTGACTACAAGCTTGTCTTATTCATTACACATTGTAGAAACGCTTTACTTAAAAAGTTACAGACGTGTCAATAGCGGCCGTAATATTTTGCGGTCGTCAAAGCTTTGCCTAATCTATAAGGGAGAAGGGCGTGATATATGTACGTATGTATGTATTAGTAAGTTTGCCTATTGGGATGTGAGAATCAATATTTGAGTAGCAGCCTTAGCAGCCTTTCTTTGAAGAGCATAGGTATAACCTTTAAATCATTGACCTTCTTCAGGGTTTTGTTTTTTCCTACTCGTTTCTAGTAAACAAGACGTTGAACTATTTTCCAGCGAAGCCGCTTTAGAAACATGCAATATCTAGCATAAACCCACCGTAACCATGACGACTTGGCTCTTGGATTCGTATCTTCAAGATAGTGATCTCCAATTTAACTTTCTCTATCCGCAGTTGTCTGTTCTTCATGAACTTTACCGATATATTCGTGTTCAAAGAGGCTACTACTAGGCAACGCCAGAGAATACATATTACACTTGATAAATAGTGTGATTATGAAAAGAGGTTTGTTGCCAACGTATATTATAAGATATCACCAGGTACTCAATAGCGCAAACCTATCGTCGGCATTAGGTAATCACAAAAGAAATGTTTTTCATACAACATTATCTTGCCACTCTAGGCGTGGTATTGGTATGTATATATTAACTTTGGGTCTAGAAAATTTTGTGATTGGAATATTTTTCTTGTCACTTTCAAAATTTCAGTCTCTCTCTCTCTCTTTTCGTGTGGGACACCGAGTCGTCCAACGACCCAGTGAACCCTAGTGTCAGAATTTTTCAAGCGCCAAACTTCAGTATCTATTACAAACCGAGAAAACCTAAGAGAGGCTTTGAACACCTCTTACGGTTTTCGAAAAACTAATCAGAAAAGTGTGCCTTTAAAAAAAAGTATAATCATTTGGCACCCTTAGGGCACCATCACAAAAGTATAAAATACCATTCTCTCCATCAAGATGTCGTCATTTGAGGGTAGGCAGGGGAGATGTAATTAACAATTACTTAATGGAAGAGATGGTGAATGTTTGCAGACATCTCGTGGTCAGGGGAGACGGGGCAAAGTGGCTTTTGTTTGCGACGACAACGCCTTAAATATTAAAGTTGACTTTCGCAATAAATCCAATTTCGAAATGGAGCTGTTGAGCTTACTGTTTCGTATCAACAATATTTAAAGTGTCTTGTTTTCAAAAGAATTTATGATTCGGGAAAGCTTGTATTGACCTTTGTAGTTTTAAAGTTAGAACTAATTTTAATTTTATTGCCTACGAAAGGAATAATTCCATGCAAATTTTATTGAAGACACTCATTCCAAAAAACAGATTAATTCTTAACGTGCAGCAATGTCTACAAATAACACATAAAAATAATACTTATTTTCTCCCTGTTTGCTAAAGAGATCTAGCTATTAGTTACTCTGGAGAGTCCCTCAAATCCCAATAACTACTAATTACTCCACACGCAAGGGTCTATGGGGAGTCTGCTATCATTACTTTGTCTAGCTCCCCTACTCTCCCCTATATTTTTCTTTTCCATCGAATCTTCTCAAGCCGCCGGATGGTAGCTATTTGTCCTGCACTTGAATATATGTAAGATCCGGTCTGGGGAAGCATTACTTACTTTCTTTCTGTTTCTTTTTTTTTTCGTTTTTTTCTTTATTGTCACCTAGTTGTACTTTTTGACACAGATAAACTATCATGGGATTATTGATTTTGAATTATGTAGATATTGTGGGTGTTACAATGGTGTAATAAAGGTAATAAATTTCTTTTTCGTGTGCGACACCGAGTACTCTAACGACCCAATGAACACTAGTGTCAGAATTTTTCAACCGCCTTCTACAAGTAGCAGGCTTCTGACATAGTTGTGTAACGACCGCCATCTAAGTGATCATAGACAGCAACCGGTACTTACGGCTTAACGTGCCATCCGAAACAAGGAACAATCTTTTTTACGGAAAATCGGGTGGTTCAGTCCGCAATGTCCTTACCAGACTGAGAGTAAATTCACAAAGTGATAAATATTAACTTTTTGTGTGACGCACCGAAAATCGAATTCGGAACCTTCTGCGTCAGAGGCAGTCACACTACCACTGCGCCACATTGGTCGTCCTTACAATTATAACTTGCGTGGCTATTGGCGTCAAAATAATCAACAACAATACCGTATAGGTACGTCAAAAATATATGACTGACCAAAACTATTAATAAGACTTTTGACTTGTGGTTGTGGAAGCTGACATTGCAACATGAAAGTGATGCTGGTTAACTGTGACATATGTAACTTACATGTAAGTACATACATAATATATTCAAGCGAATTACAAACACTACAATTTTATGAGACAGATTGGCAATCTCTAACAATAGAGATTCGCAATGTTTTCTTCTGTAACAGCTCTCATTCACAATATATTTGTAGCATTGTGTTTTGACGGCCGTTAGAGATATTCTTCTATCACACGAAACCAGTTACATAGCATTGGTCTCATAAGCGGCCGAAGGGGATACGAGTATGTGGATGTATGCATGAATAGTCATATACAGGGTGTAAGACACGGGGAAAAAATTGTTTAGGTTCATGGTCTGATCACACCTGCAAAGTTTTCGTTACACCGTCTCTTATATCCTGTATATTTCGCACGCCAATATTAAACAAATCTCTATCACATACGAATTTTTTGGATTAATCATTCTGTTTTTAGTCTGACTTCAAATAAATATTGTACTTCACAATTATCGAATTGCACTACATAAGGTTTTTCAGTTAATATTTCAGAATTGGATGATAAAATACAGTTAATAAAGCTTGGGCAGTATTTAACCGATTATGGTTACTTTGTGAAAAATAAAACAGTAGCTTTTTTTCAATCCGATCAAGAACTGCAGAATCAAATTATTGCTAGGTATTTGTGTGTCAACCGTGTGAAGCCGGCTTAGAATAGCATCACCCCATTTCTTCCCACGGGTGTCGTAAGAGGCGACTAAGGGACTCGAGGACTTCATGGTGTATTACAACCTACGGCGACAGGCTGACAACATGTCACTACGTTGATACACGAATCATCTGCAAGAGTCCTCAATATTTTATCAGACGTGGCATTAGTGGCTATATTATTATGGCCGTTAACACTCTGCCTCTTCTTTTTATGGCTAGAGAATGTCCTTTACGACTTTTAGAAAATGTTTTCTCATTCTATACGTAACTTAACTAACTCTTTGTTTTATTTAGAGTGAATATGACGAATATTGAGCAGGACGGCGTGGTAGAAATGAATTTCTTACTTTATCTATGGGGTCTTTTCGGTCCAAAGCAAATAATGTTTGTTCAATGAACTTCACACACGCAAAGGTCAGTGACCGCAACAGACCCTTTCCCGAAACACAATGTTGTTCTGTTCCAGACCCTTACCCTTCACTTAGAGCCCTTAGGTTTTAAATTTCAGGCACAATGAATTCGTGTTGTATAATAAATGAGTTTTTCGAAAAATGGTCCAATCCTTTTTCTTTGATTTTCTGGTAATAGCAAGTTCAAAGAACAATTTAATGTATAATTTGTTACAAATCTCTCTGAAGTAGGCCACCATTAGTTGAATATCATAGTCTTTTTTTTTTATGTAAGAAGACAAAAAGGTGGGTAAGCATTTTTTAAATAAAATGCTGTTGATATGCTGATAAATAGTTGAGGCCAGGTTAGCCTGCAGAGGTCAGATGGCAGTCGCTCTGTGTAAAAACTTGATTTCACGTCAAATCTCCTAGGTTAGGTAGCCGACCCCGACAGAGAAACGGGATAAGGCAAGGAGAATGATGATGATGATGTTGACAAATAACTATTTTATGATTGAAGGCGATAAATACTATCAGAGAAACTTAACATAAACTGGTTTCACAAATTTATCGAGATATGATTGAAGTTGGATATGTTTTCATACTAGTAATATTCAAAGCTAACTCACGTTTAAATTCGCATTCCCCTAAAAGACCACTTCGGTTTGTTTGCACAACATAGAGAGTACTTTAAACAAACAAAATCCTCAGTTTACCAGACAAACTCAAATTAAGCCATATAAAACGAACCCTTTTCGTTAAAAATACACTTTTTAGCACCCCACCAAACGTGCGAGCTTGCCAAGCCGTGAATAAATGTTTGTTACTTTGATCAAACAAACTAAGAGATACTGTTAGAAGTTGGTAGGTATATCTATTACGAAATAATCAAAGTATTTTATTGATAGTTACCTAATTCAGCTATTGTAAGAAGTACTACATATGTAGTCAAGTAGTAAAGCGTGTAGCTATAGTTAGTATTCTTTGGTAGTATGCATTTCAAGTATTTTTAATTTAATAACTAATAAACTAAGAACTAGCAAATAAAGGATTTTTGGTAAAGATGTTAATGTTATTAAGTATGTAACTACTTCTTTTTGCTACTATCTACATATATTTTAGGAACTTATTTTCGTAAATTAGTAACATAACTACCTGTAGTTATTACCAACGTGGTACACAATAAATAATTTGGGCTCAGATTTAAGTAATGCATTTTTCTAGTTCATTCTTAATGGGAGCTATATAAAATGAGAAGCGGTCATCATGACGTATGAAAAGCTTAAATGCACGTTTTTACTTTGGTATTTATGTAGCTATTTTTGTCTGCAATTCCTTATCTGTTTCAAAATGTACCTACTGTCGTTGAAATAAGGAAGAAACACTATTATGGAACTCTTTTCAACACAAACTGTCCGAAGTTAGCCCACATCTGGCAAAGTGAGAGTCGTTAAGGCCCATTTAAGAATAAAATATAAACGTCTTTGCGCCGGACTAACTGCTAAACTAATTATGATAATTAAAATGAGGCGGTCTTGATCTGACTATATCAAGCGTTGACTTTCTGGGAAATGAAATGGGGTTAATGTTTGTTACTTTTCTTTCGTGAAAGTATTGTGCATCGAAATGCGTAACCTTTTTAAGTGTCAGTGATGTGCTGATATAAGCTAGTAAGCAGCAAGTACCAGTTTAATCACAAAACTCTACCAACTACCAAGTAGAACTGCGTAAACCTCGATTGAGTTTGAGTGGTATCAAACGAATGAGCTTCTAGCTTGAATACGCTTTTCCAAGGACCAAAAGTCAAAGTCGTTCTTCTCGGAAAAGTCGTTCAATCGGTGACACGCCATAAATTTTTGACGTACAATCTATGATTTCGTTAAGATATGATACGATAATTCAGCTTAAAAAGTGATAGAGGTAGATTTTATTAGAGAAGTGTGGGTACAATAAAATAAATACTTACAGCACTAAAAAGTGAGTTAATGCGTACCTGTTTTTTGTTTATCGGAGATAGTTAAAGTTTGACATTCAAAGTATTGGACACTACAAATTGGAAAATTTTTATTAATCTATATTATTTTGTATTAGTAAATATTACAAAACTTTATTGAGATTCCAACTTGTTTCTCTACAAATAATGAAACCGAGTATTTTTACGTTGCTGATTTGGGAAGGTAGATAAATTCGGAATCAGTTTCATTGTTTTGCTTACACAACGTAGTCAATATTGTTCGTGTTTTTGTAACTTCGGATGAATTAATATCAAATTCATGTCCAAGATAGGTTACAATATATGATTTAAATAATAAATTTGGCATTGTAGTTGAAATAACACAGTACTACGGCGGATCACACGCTTGACGCACGACGGAGCGCTATAATATCGCAGCGGTCTGTCAGATCCATACTACAAATGTCAAACCTCATACTAAAACCGCATTCGACGGACGACACTGCGATAGCACTGTAATGACAGCGGTTGAGCGGTTTCAGTATGGGGATTGACATTTCTAGTATGGATCTGACAGACCGCTGCGATATTTTTGCGCTCCGCCGTGCGTCAACAGTGCGATCCGCCTTACGGTGCTACAGCGAAAACTAATTTGGCAGTCATTCAGAATTAGTACTCACGCAAAGTTGTATAAGCTAGCTCGGTTCATTACACGTGTAAAATTACTATGCCGCCGTCTACAGCTCTCTAGAATGAGAATTTTCCTTTCAATGTCTGTCCTCACTTTGTTGGTTAGATTGTTTTATTTAAATAGTGGCGGTTACAAAAAATAACTGGAAAGTTTCGCTTGAGTGGCCCATTACAATATGGATATTTAATTTAGGACGATTTTCAGAATTTCCATAATGTCCTATATTTTTATAGTACATGGTATACAAAATGGAATTTAAGAATCAGCTGTCGTCGTGTTTATGCTAACACAGAATAATTTAGTTGTTTAATATCTAGAGTTTTTCAGACTTGTTTTCTTCGTGTGGCCACCCTAGCTGGTATAATATTTGCCACCAACTTTTAATATTCGCAACTTTCGCCTCTAATGGATTGAAATATATTCTTTGCAGTAACTCAAAGATCAAAGATTTTATATACAAGTTTTACAATACAAAAACGTTTTTATGTCTTTAGCATGTTCCTTGAGGCTAGTGGATCGCTAGTTCCGGGCACAAGTGATATTTCAGCCTACGTACATCGATTGAATTCGTATTTTGCCGCTAGGGATTAAAAATCAGCGTCGGTCGAATAGTAGGGGGCACTATTAATCTTACGGGACATGTCGTAGCCGTGTCCGTTGTCCCACCGGCCGGGACTGTCCCGCTCTGGCCGTAAATCTTGCACACCCGCGTCCCGGCTGATATCTCGCTGCGCATACAAATGTCCCGCCAACAAACCCCACTCGGAATAATAGAAAAGATGGAAGAATACCTTTTAATTACCTTTGTTTTGTTTACAGTTGATGGAATTCAAGTTATGGACGGACGGAGCGGTGATCTGTTTTTAAACATAGCGACGTCGCCCCCATTGCGACGTCTACGTAAGTACTTATCTTTGAAAGCATTTCTGATTCATGTAAATTTAAACAGGATGTAAAAATATTAGCTGCAAATGTTTAAAAGGTGTATCGGCCCAGAAACTGAACAACTTTCCCCAAGGAGCATAGGTCGAAACATGAGAAAAAATTTGGACCTCCCATACAGGTTGAGTCGCTCCGCTCGGCTGCTACATTTTGTATGGGAGGTTCAAAAATTTCTTTCAAATTTCGACCTATGTTTCTTGGGGAAAGTTGTTTAGTTTCATGGTCTGGTTCACCCCTTAAAATATTTGCAGCATTTTTTTTACATTTTATATTTTTTTATCTGTTTTGCAATCTGAATAACGCGCTTAAACTTGTTTCAAAATAACTCCTTCGCCTGTAGAAGTTTTGATAGCGGCGTAGCAGGCATAACTTCAGCAACATTTCACAGAGCGTTTCAAAAGGCGAATGCCGTGATGCCTCCATCCTTTTACTGGAACGGCCTCTGTGCACGCCACTCTTCAGTACAAGTGTCGGGCCTTAACTATGGAGTTCCCGCTATGGAATGCCTTTGGCGTTAAGTCCGCCAATGTACAAATGCTATGCACATTAGTTAAATAAAAGGTAATCTAAGATCTTTCGTATTTTTTCTTTTAAAACCTCACGAATTTATGTTTAAATAAATCATGTTTGGTAGTTCTCACATTATCCTGTCTTTTATCGGTGTAATTTTTTACGATCCGAGAAATCCGAATATCATGGCACAAGTGGCAACATCTTCAATGGCGTGACAGTCGCGTAGAAGTGCTAGTGCGAGTCACCTTCAGCTTTTAGCCATCTACGACGAATGTGCCTACACGTTCCTATAGGTAACTTAATAGGGTTGGCAGAGCTTTCGTCGCCGAAAATGCTGCAGGTGTGTCTTGACAGTTAGTGAGTATTTATGTTCTCTGATTCAGTTACACGATATTTATGGGAACTACACTGTCTTTGTAAACATAACTGATTGTAATCGTAAACGCGATTGCTTTCGTGATCAACTTGAGTTACAGTATCTGAAAGTACCTACTTTACTTATTGGATACATCTAATTTGAAATTAATTAGCAGGTAGGTAGAACTCTAGCCCATGGAAAAAAAGAAGTCATGCAGTGAAAATAAACTACTCTTTGTACCTTTGGCTTGATGAGTGATAATTGGTGTGGCTCGACACTTTAGCAGATATTTCTTAAGATGATAGAGTCGTGTATACTCTACTCTTTTCAGAAAACAGATTCAAAGTACATTTTTGTATGATGAACAGCTCTGCATATACTTTTATTTAATTTAGCATGCAATACGTTACAAATTTATTTGGCGAGTAGAATGCAGCGAGAATGGTGATTGTATGCGGCAAACAATGATACATGCCGGCACGTCGTGTTTTGTCTTCATTTGTTTAGCGTCGCGACGGATGTGATGACTCCTTTACTTTGCTATATCTGTCGGACCACCGACGTATCACCGGCGTAGCCAGAGCGACGACGGTTGTTAAAAACGGCCGTTGTCGCCAGTTAGACAAATACTGCAGGATCATGTTAGAAAATAGTGTAGGTATGATCAAAGAATACAAACTATAAGTAGCTCTAAGACTGACGAGACGATAACAGTGACAGGTGTCCAGCCCATTGCCTTTTAATTGTAGTTAAACCAAGAAAACCCTCGAGAAGAGGAATGTTGACTGACGGAAGAGTATAAAAGACGCTATGTGACAAGTTCGCAAAGTTCAGACGTAACATTAAAGAAATTGTATCAAGTGTCATATTGTGTCATATTACGCCTTTTATTTGAAGAATACGTTATCTAAATTGTGATTTTCTTTTACTTTCCCCATCATGCTTATATATGCAAATATGTTTCCAAGATTGAATTTGATCAGCGTGCGATGAAGACTGATGGGCGCGGCGCGGCACAATTCGATTCGGAGCGTCTCCGCGCGACTCGATTAATGTTACTCGCATATGTGGCGCGTTTTCTAGTACGTTCTACTTCAACTCATACACATGAAACTGAAGTATTTGTACTTACGCCTGATATTTTTGGTATATCTGCCTACTTCAAACTAGCACCTCAACGGCATGCAACGCAGGCACGTGTTTTGTTACTACTACTACAACAGCCTCTAAAGTCTACTGCTAGACACGGGCCTCCTCTATAAGGGGTATTTGAAATACTCACCACGTTTGTGCAGGCGGATTGGCGAGCGTGTATTATGTGCATTATTTTATTTTTTTAATAGCATTTACATAAAAACAATTATGCGCCGATTAAATTAAATAACCTTTTATTAATATATTCAAGTAATGATGGGTATTGCAGTGTTGAAAACTCGTGTCATTCGGAAATCATATTACAGAGCAACGATTGCATCTTAAAAAACTTCTGAATTACTGGTTTCTAAGTTGCCACACGACATAAAAACACAACCATATTCTTTGCGAGTTTCCTGAACCAACTGTAAAAGTTTTCTAAAAGTAAAGAAAATGTACAGTTTTATAAATGGACTGTGTCTTGCAGATGGCGGAGGTGGGTATGCAAATTCGTGCAATCTAGTGACATTGCTGTGGACGTCATCTGGTCCTGGGTCTGTGATTGCTTCACGACATAACCAGCTGCTTCACGGCATTACAGAGACAACTTGATAAGTTAATACCAGCTTTGGATGACAAGACTCGTGTTGGCTCTTGTACAACGTAGGATAGGTCAATCATTACTATGTATGTAAAATGCCAAATATTTTTTATTAGGAGCGCTTTCGTTCGGTCTCTCTTAGTAGAGATTGTTTCCGATGATAAGTCACAAAACCAAATTTTTGCGTGTCAGTTCTGAATTTCCTACTGGTTTCTTTAACGCGGTTTTACGAACTTTCATAGTATGATAATAGCCACAAGAGTTGGTTAGACGTACGCACTTTAGATCCAGAATCACGCCATACAGAACTATCAGCAGTACATAAACTTCTACATATTTCTTATTTTTGTTACCGTATGAAATACTGGTTTAAGTTGATATGAATCGGCAGGTTACTTCTGATAGTAGGTACCTGCCTCCCCCTTTTTAAATCAAATTTTGAATTATATTTACTGTCAGCACTCTCTAAACTAATTACCGTGGAGGGGTTATTAATTAGACTATTAATCGTAGGAGGGCCACGTTTTCAAATCAAAGACTTGAAATATCACGTTCATTATTAGTCGATGAACAAAAGAGGGGGAGTTTCTTCGGAACTTTGATTGCGTTGTTCCTCAGCAACTGAATTGATTTTATGAGCTCTATGTTGATGTTTTGTAAAGCATATTTTGTTACGGTATTGGGGTTTTTGGATGAGTGCTGTATTCTTTCCCTAAGAGTTCCTGTAACGTGTTCAAAAATTCTCGCAGTGCACAATAATCTTTTGAACATTTGTCGCACATTTTACGCACCCTAAACCTACTTCCCATTTTATTCGTCATCTGAGTGAAACCTTCGTGAGTCGTCTGGCTGAACAGTTTTAAACTGGAAATCCTGGTTGAGTGTACCTGTACAGTCGCCTGCAGATTTCCCTGAGGGACTAGTGTGTCCGCTCCGCTCATACGCCAGATTGCACCTTTCTTCGCGTTTGTTTGTTCTTGCTTTAGGTTCTTAGGTTTTATTTTACTTAGGGATGTAAGTTTATAAGAATGGAGCCTTGGCTATGGACAAAACTTATGAAATTACCTAACTTATCGTTTATTTCATTAATTAACGAACCCACCAAGATGTACAAGACTAAATCTGTAGGTAATTAATAGGAACTAACATTTCTAGGCCTATACACTAACCTAACCTAAATAGTCTCTATACCTATATATTATTACTACATATGCCAGCATGATTATATTACATCATAGCATGATTATATTACATCACCTATACCTAGATTACATAGGTAACCTAGGTAACAATTTACAACTATATCTCAATTTAAGTGGAAATTCCGATAACGATCGTTTCAATCTTAAATTCTTTTCTCAATGTATTTTAATTTTAAGGCCCTGCTACCGTTGGTAATATCGATAAAGACATAAAAGTCAAATTACGAAAATTGGCGAAATATTTCAAGGTACTTAATAAATTAATTTTGTAAAGTCGTCGCGCTTTACAGCTTGAACATAAAATTTTATCTGCGTGCGTAAATAAGTAAGTAAAAACAAATTTCTCTCACCTAATAAGTAAGTAAAAACAATTTTTTTACAACATACTTTGTACTAATAGATGCTGAAACGGGTAGGATAAGACACGACTCTGATGCATATTTTGAATTTTTTGATAGATAATTTTATAAAAAATACAGATGTGATTTGTGTCTGTATGCAACACACAAATCACATCTTAATCTCATGCGGGGGAGGCAGAACGTTAACGGCCGTAAAAATACGGTCGCTTCGCTACTTTTGACAAAAATTACGGCTTATTCAGATGATTCGTGATACCTTCGATTCTTTTAGTCACCTCTTACGAAACCCGTAGGAAGAAATGTGGTGACGCAATTCTAAGCCGGCATCGCACGGTAAAAAACTTATAGTTACTTACACAAAAATAATATTTCTTGTGGTACACCAATTCGATCTTTGATATTAACGAACAAAATACAATTAACTGATGAATTAGGGAAAAAAATGTCATATTTCTTGTGAGATGTGACGTTCCGGACGTAACTCTACCTACAAATACCTACGTCAAAATAAATAAAATTAAATTCGCGGCTGAATTTTCCGCGTTCCGATCCAAAAGAATGTTCACATTAGCATCTTCCCAAAAGCGACCTGTTACAGCCACGTGCAGTTTACTAAGAAAAATCTCTTGGAACCCGGTGTATGAATAGCACGGATCAAAAGGATGAAGTGCAAATTAGCATCGAAAGGTCTAGCGGACATCACACGGCCCATTTCGCTTTCATTGTGGCCGCCGGTTTACGCAACCAATAAAAACGCTGGGCACGTGGAACCGCCGTATTAATATGTATGATTTCCAGAAAGCTGCGTTAGGAGGATTTTTATTGACCGACATGTTGGTAGGTCAATTCTAGAATTTTGTAACAAGGTTACCTAGAATCTTTTTTGAACAGAAAGGTAAAGAGAAGTAAACAAAGGAAAATGGACCTTGTCATAGCATTTGCGCTAAACTGATAGACGTCACAGGTACAGGCTATGTTATAAGCACTATTTTTTTCTATTATGACGGTACATGATTGGATTTGTTATTATAAATTTTACGGGAATGATGCCCTAAAAAGTTAATGCTCTAGGTTATCGGTACCAACCTGTAAAAACCCCGACTGAAACTATTCAATTCCTCGGAGACTTTTAAGCCCTAATAAAGACTTCTATTTTTACGATGGTTTTGTTCTTGAACCAAGAAACTTGGTTCGTGAAAGAGCATCAGATCTAGACCTAGGGTTGAGATTAGAACGAAACGACGGCTCTGATAAAGTGTGGGTGGATTGTAAATTATTTACGTACCCATTATTCTGCGACGGATTAAGCACATTCTCCTAAAATCGTATATTGCAATACGTGATGTCTTTAACGTTAGAGTGAAACAGCAACATTTATTTCCGGAGGTTAACGAGCCATTTGTCGGTGGTCCCGGTGACATAAAGCATATCATCAACGTTAGTGTCAACCACACCCTTACGCGTACGTAAGCAATAGAAAGATACGTACTTATAAGTCAAGTATTATTTTTACAATAGCAAACTCGCTGTAGTTATACAAAATATTGAATGGTCTGTAAAATATTGAATGATCTCTGTGACGTTTGTGACCTTGGAGCAAATGCTATGACATAAGGTCTATTTTCCTAGAAACAAACGAAACAACGTCACAGGGATCATCCTATATTTTACAGACTATAGGCAAAGATAGTGTAAGGCCCGTATTAATAAATCGCACGCAACTCTGAGATCGATCTTGAGTGCGATTTTGATGTCATTAGTATTGCCTGTAATTTTTGTCAATGTAGCTCATGAGATAATGTAAGAGTTAAACGTGGTTTTTTAATAGGGGCCTATGATATGCCACATATTGAATTGACAGAGTACAATGTCACAAGCTATGACTGTGATTGTAATTTTTTATACTGAAAAAGTTAGGTTAGTTCCCAGCCGAAGCAGTTTAGCAATTCAAGTACCTCAATAAAATAACCTCGAGGTTCCTCGAAGAGTTACTAGTGGTGTTGCGGATTTAGTAGCAATCAAATTAGTGCTTGGGTACCTGAAGAGCGTGATAATTCCGGTCCCGTAGGCCCGCGATAAATTAGCCGGGTGGCCGCGATGCGACTGCCTAATACCGGCTAATACTTATGCATGAGCCGCACTTTCGGCTGGTTTATTGCCGTATTACGAGTCACCCAGGTTCGGTTTGACCAGACTGACTGACTGAACATTTGGCATATTCTTCTTCTTCTCTTTGGTGTGGGAAACATATTCATCCAACGACCCGATGAACCCTAGTGTCAGAATTTTGCAACCGTCTTTTACAAGTAGCAGGCTTCTGACATGGTTGTGTAACGTCCGCCGTCTTAGTGATCGTAGACGGCAACCGGGACCTATGGCTTATGGAACCATCTTACTTACGGAAAATTGGGTGGTTCAGCCCGCAATGTCCTAACCAGAGTGGGAACAAATTCACAAAGTGATAAATATCAACTTTGTGAGTAACCCACTGAGAATCGAACCCGGAACCTTCTGCGTCAGAGGCAGTTGCACTACCACTGCGCCACATCGGTCGTCGCATATTGCAAATAAGATTAGTTTGACTTTGGGAATGCATTTTGCAGATGATTTTTATTGCGACGTCTGCATATTGAATCATATATTTATAAACCATTACCAAAAATGTGTATTCATCATCGTTACGTTTTTATGTGAAGAAAAGAAAGCCACAAAATGTTCTTGTGAGACAGTTTTATTCAACGGAAAATATCAAAGAGACAAAATACTCGATTTGGAGTTATGCCGTTTTCCTGTCTAGCTGTCCGAATTAATGCGGTTTCGGCAAAATTTCGGTCGGACCGCATCCATTGTATTAAAATTGGGTTTCTTTTATTGAATTTGTCAAATTTATCGTGAGCCCCAGAATCTCTTTATTAATTTGCAGTTTGAGAGTCTGTCGACATTTTTCAGTTTTTATCGAGCTCCCTCCATTCAGAAACCTTTTTGAGGTTTCCTTTTGACGATTATGATATTTTGTGTAGCAGGTCATAAGATCAAAGGTCATTTAGTTTAAAACTTCGATTTCATTGCAAAATTTTGATTTCGATTTCAAATGTTGAATATATGTAGAAATTTACCCTGTTTTTGAAGTATTCATGCTCTTCAGGTATATTTAAAATATACTATAGTGTATTCGCAATTATCGCATGTTTGTTGTCACTCTTCTTGAACGGGGGTTTAAGAACTGTCCCATTGAGAAAATTTCGCAAATCGAGAACATTGCTAACGCATTCCTAAAAACTAACAGTAGGTACTATCCATCACAATGTACGCTTACTTTTTGTAAATAAATGCAGTTTTTTGCATCACTGAAAAAACAATACATAGGTAAGTACCGAATACCATTATCCTCATACCTGTAAACTGAAACACCTTGTTTCGGTCGGTTACTACTTTGTACAGCGTATTTCACGCGAAGAGTAAAGAGGCTCTCATCTTCAAGTATAGGCTTTCATCAAGTCCTCAGCCTCACACTCTCTCCAAACTAGTGAAAAGTTCTCACGCGCTTCTGTTATCCCATTACACGTAGCCCATATAAACATCTAATTCTTTTCTGCGCACCTCTGCACCTTCTTGCCTCTCGCTCGGACATATAGCCGCGTCCTGCTCCCGCGAGATTCGGGTTCGGAACACTGTGAAGCTGGTAGCTTCTAGTGTTGCCCGACGGTCCCGGGCGCGCGGACGTGTGCGCGGTTTGCTCGCAACTGTGTCTCTGTTTTCGCCGGGCTTTCAATGAAAATCTGGTGAAAAACGTACAAAAACCCAAGTTGACGAACGTTGAGACTGTGTTTTTAAAGACAACTTTAGTGTGGAACTAGTAGTATGTGATTCCTGTATCTGGACACGGTGAGTGATAGCTAATTTCAGGTGTAGTCTGAAAATTGGCATTCGATACGGTCGGATTTGTAGCTTCATTTGCTTGAATACTTATTTATCTTTTTGTTGTATAATTCGTTTATACGTAGTTAGATAGTTAATTTAGAGTAAAGCATGGTTTGTATTGAGTTATATTTTAGCAATAATAAATTATTATAATGTTTTGCTTTTAGGTAAACATTATGATTATCTGGTAAACCTTTGTTAATGTACTTCCCTGGAACCATCTCTAATTTTAAATGAGCAATACTTTGATACTTTATAATTTAGCTGTAACACATGTCAACCCGTTTCTTTCCTTTTAAAATGACCGAACGACAACATTAAATGGCTGGCATGAATCTCTGTATACTGTTCAGACACGTTATTTTAGATTGTATGTTCTGTATGTTTCGAAAGAAGTGCATTAAATAGAAGGTGTAGTTTGTGGCACCTTACTGAACAACTTTTCATATGGGAAGACGGTATAAGAGTTTGGATCTCCGATAGAAAGTTAGTCTGATGATCATGAATGTTGTATAAGTAGTCGATTTCTTTTTTTCAATTTTTCAGCACCGGCCTCTTTGGGAAAGTTATTTTGTACAATTCTATAAATAAAGTCTCGAATTTAATAGATTTCCTCCGAAACACGGGGTATACAAAGATCAAACAAAATATCTTATTTATCTTAATATATCTATAACTCCGTGAAATTTATCTTTCTTTAGATAACTTAACATTTTCTGAGTTTATCTGTTTTTGCACCAAAATTTGTGAAAAAACATTATAGTCTTTTGGGGCCCTGTATTAAACTGTGGGTCCATCATGTGAAAAAATTCAGGCGTCGCGTGTAAAAAGGGAACCAAACGAATAAGCTACATGAAACCTTTTAAAATGGAATAGATATTCCTATTAGTATTCAGTCAATAGTTAATGATCATTCTGTGCTACGTATATTATAGGTATATTTAGTATGATGGAAACGTACGTGCAAAACAGCAATTATATTGTGCACTGTTGTGTTATTTTGGACTGATAATTAGATTGTAGCTGTGTATCAGATAGTAGCGGATTTTCTCATTTTAACCAAGTAATGAAAACATCCATACAAAATCTTTGATGTCATATTCATACAATCCAAATTACTAAACAATTCACAATCAGGTATGTCTTTAGCATAGACCAAAAATGGCATTTGTGTCGCTCACGCGCATTTTATATCGGGTCTTTAGAGTATTTCTTCATGATATCGAATCTTACCATCAATCTCTCTCTCGCTTTTCGTATGGGTCACCGAGACGTCCAACGACCCAATGAACCCTAGTGTCAGAATTTTTCAATCATCAATGACTTTTACAAAAACCATGATAAGCTATATAAAGCTTTGATTAAAATATAATCTAATCTTTTACAAAAAGAGTTTCCCCCTCACCTGTGCGTCGACTACGAGAACCTAATTTCGTAGATCCGCCAATTTCCGTAGCAGTTGTTTGTCTACGGCGTAGCCGCGTAGCGCTACGGCTCCATTATTATTATTACCTTTACCCCTTCTATTGTTACTTTACTCGTATTTACTAGAGCTACTTTTGTTGGGAACAAATGGGATTAGATTGCACTCTTTGAATACAATGTTCTAAGGGAATTGACTTTATTTTTATGATGGGGGGCTGGCTTTCTCTTAAATAGGTTTTTCATGAAAGGCAATCATAAAAAAAAAGTACCTATAGTAAACAAAAGTAAGTCATATTGTTTATTTGCTGCTGTATTATTTTTGTGTAATAGTAACGAGTTGACTGACTCGATGGCGTAGCGAATAGAACTTGCCTGCCAGGCTGAGGGTCGTAGGTTCGATCCCCTCAAATATTTCTTAAGATACTTTTTGAATACTTATTCGTGTTTAGTCTGGCTATTTTGAATTATCAAAAGTATTTTTTTTCGGACGGACCCCGAGACCTCAACCAAATTTAAAACAAGTTACTAAGTAGTAATTCTTTACATAATGTATTAAAAATGTGTATATATTCCCATAGTACAAGATTTGCTTAGTATGTCGGAGCTGCATGTCCCGTCCAGGAAGATAATATTCCAAGGATATTGTAGTTTAGACCTTCATTTTGTTAACAGTAGAATCAACTCGCAAAATGTTTATTAAACTACAGTTATTCGATACTTTGCTTGCAAACTCCTCCAGGTGAAAACAATTAATTTGTGAGGCCTCTCGGCGAAATTTTACAAAGAGCGACGGTAGGTACAAGATCGAGATTTTAATTGTCAGATTGTTCCACAGTGCTCTCAAATGCTATCATCACACCGTCACATCACCCTAAAGCAGTCCACTGTTAAACGTAGGAGACTAAGAGTCCCTTTAGGGTAAAATGGACTTTTGATTTTGCCATCCAGTCGCTGCCAACTACTCTCTTTTGGCATCGGTCTACCTGGCAGAGGGGCGTCCAATCCTACACCGAAATGTGCTAGAATTGCCGTGTGTAAATAAACTCAAATCTCAGGGATTACACTAAGTGCTTTAAAACAGTATTTTTTAAAGATTAAGTATTTGACTTATTTCGGTAAGCATCATTTTAGTAGATTGTAGATAGTAATGAATTGAACTCTTGGGTTCTCTTATCTTGCCGGTTTACCCTGAGGACACATTTTTTTATTTTATTATTTCCAATTGTAATAGTCCGCGGTGGAACGACTCTGATTAACTAGGTACTCGATTACTCGGAAGCTATTTTGTATATTCATTGAAAATATTAATTGAAATTTTCGATCCTTGATGAAGGTGATTAATTCGTTGACATCTCGTTGGCAGTTTATATTCAAAGAGGCCGATCGAACTTGTTTTGTTGATTAATTCCGAAGATTGCTTCTGTATATAAAATAAATATTTTACTTGTAATATAAATACCAATTTTAGTTGTTATGTTAGCTAATTTACGGACTGAAGTGACTGATTTGAATTATAATTAGAATTAGAACAATTGCAGCAAAATTTTCACAGATAATGAAACTATCATTGACATGATTATTTGTTTATTTACTTTACGTTTGTAACGTTACACAAACGTGAAATATTCGTTATATTAAATTGACCAACGAAAATGTCACCAAACACCAAAATTTTTCATGAGTATTGTACATTTTTGATGCAAAAATGTCACATTTGTCTCCCTTGTGCTCTCACAACAAGCCGACCGCTTTTCACCCACAATTTACGAGTTTTTTCAATTGAGGATAAAAAAATTAAGCGTTCCACTTTCCATTAGCTCCTGCCATATGCAGTGATTTAAGGGACATGGCTGCTGAGTTATATCCCCGTAATTTTACTGAACAAATGGACTGGACTTAAGTTGTTATGCTCACTAATTGGTTCCTAAGTAAAAAACTTTCACGATTCCTAAAAAAATAATTAAATCAAATAAAATACAATTCGAATAGATTCAAAATTGTTTATTTCAAAGTAGATTCACAATTAATGCTTTTAGGCCCGTATAACAGAAGGCAACTCAGATCACTTCTAATCGTTGATCACACAAAATTTGTTTTAAGAGCAGATCAAAACATAAGCGGCGATTGTATTTTAGAACCCATTTTAAGTTCCGATCAGGTGAATCTAATCTCAAGTGCCGATTTAGAGTCGAGAATGATTGAAGTCTGTTTTCATTTGCATTTTTGGAGTGATTGACAAGATGTTTCTATTTTACGCAAACATCTACCTCAAAAACCTTTTTCCCAACACAAATTTATACGGAACGGAACGTTTTTTTGTCATAATCTGTGCTTGACTCTTGTGACAGGTAACTTCAATTTCAAATTGTTTTATGTAAAAGTTTAAACGCTTAGAAATAATAAAAACGAATATAATGAGTGGAAAAAAGAAAAATTTCACGACACAGGTATGTAAATAACAGCGCACCGCATCAGTTTTTCTCGGTCGGTCTTGTTTTTCGTTGTTGTTAGTA
Organism: Keiferia lycopersicella; assembly: GCA_029255805.1. Lineage (NCBI taxonomy): Eukaryota > Metazoa > Arthropoda > Insecta > Lepidoptera > Gelechiidae > Keiferia > Keiferia lycopersicella. The sequence continues at coordinate 6,700,958 of JARACZ010000009.1, read as the reverse complement.
GTTGGATTTGCACTCGTTGTACTTAATTGTATCTAAAACATTTTCATTGTACCTACCTATATTTTGATGATGAAGTTTATTGGTACCCTTCATTCCCATCGGCCACGGCCCCCATCGGCCACGGGGGTGGCCACTATTCCCATCGGCCACGGCCACTTTTGTGTTTGTACCAATACGCAAAAGCAGGCTTTCGTTCCAAGGTAGACCAACGAAAATAGTGCGACTGTGCTCTGTTCTGGTAAATTATACTTATTTCTAGATAATCCAAGTAAATTTTCTTTCAGGAAAGGCAACTGTTGTTGGAAATTATAAAAAATTTCAAACATGTAATTGAAAACAAGAAAACAGACAATGTTAGTTCTCATGTAAAGAAGAATGCCTGGAATGAAATTGCGGAAACATTTAATACGTCCGCAATAATTTCAGAACCAGTAAGTTTACTTTATTTCATTTTGGTTAAAAACATGGGCTGACACAATGATCAAATAGCATGTTTAGACATTGGTTTCTGTTGCGATCTATGTAAAGGAGCACATCTTTATTCGCTTAAAGGGGCATTTCCATTATGCAAGTAACCTGCGTGCAAATTGCAGGTTGCCTGCCAGTAAGTTCAAAACTACCTGCATGCAACCTGCAACTTGCACGCAGGTTGAGGCTTCCATTACGCAACCTGCAAATTGCACGCAGTTTACTTGTATAATGGAAACAGCTCTTTACAAAACCAGCACAAAACAAAGTTTGACTACCCACATACAACACTATTATATCTTTCAGGCTACAGGAGAACAATTGCGTCGCCTTTGGACTAATTTAAAAACACGTCAGAGGGACGCAATAACTAAAGAGAGGCAGTATCGTCTGGCTACAGGTGGTGGAGGGCCATGTCCCGATGCCAACATCGACCCAAATATTTCAGAAGTGGTACCCTCTCTCCTAGTAGAAATAGCAGGCGCATTTGACTCAGATTATCAAGGTAAGTGAATTGTGATTTGCTTTTAATTAATACAAAAATGAAAACCAGAATAAGTCCTTCTTTTGGAGCCGATATAATGAACTCAATCAAACTTTTCTGTCTTTGAAGCACGGAATTATCTCACTTGGGGGCATTCAGGTGATTCAGGCCTGCAATGTCCTTACCAGACTGGGAGAAGTCACTCAAAGTTATAATTGAAAGAATACAAAGAAAATAATAATATTAATTCATCATTATGTCTCTGTTACAGAAGATTCTTCACAAATAGAAATGAATTTGTCAACTTCAAGTGAGTCACCAATAATAACTCAGCCAGAAGTCCCGCCATTAGTGTCATCGGTGTCTGAATTACATCAAACCACAACTTCAATGGTACTACCAACCATAAGTACACTACAAGCAACGTCCGTAATACTACCATCTATATCGAGAGAAGTTGCAACAACATCCATAATTGCAGTAGAACGTCCTTCCACATGTACAACATCAACAGTACAACATCCAACCATATCTGCACCATCAGTAGAACTGCCATCCACATCTACCAGACCCACCATACATCATGCATCCATATTTGGTGAATTACAAACGTCACCTTCAGATGAATATTCTAACAACGAAAAAAAGTTAAGGGTACAAATACTCAAACAGGAACATTTGAGAAGAGAAAAACGGGCTGACGAATTACACAGAATGGAAAAAAAGTTAAGAGAAGAAAAATATTCATTGGAAATTGAAATACTTAAGCAACAGCTAAAAGAAGCTGTAGCCAAAGCGGAGGCTGCAATACAAAAAGGACCAAGTTAAATAAAACAATTGGTTCAATCTCTCTCTCTTCGTGTGGGTCACCGAGTCGTCCAGCGACCCAATGAACCCTGGTGTCAGAATTTTTCAACCGCCTTCTACAAGTAGCAGGCTTCTGACATGGTTGTGTAACGACCGCTATCTATTGACAGCAACCGGGACCTACGGCTTAACGTGCTATCCGAAACACGGAACCATCTTTCTTGCAGACATTTGGGTGGTTCAGCCCGCAATGTCCTAACCAGACTGGGAACAAATTCTCAAGTGATAAATATCAACTTTGTGAGTGACCCACCGGGAATCGAACCCGGAACCTTCTGCGTTGCAGGCAGTCGCACTACCACTGCGCCACATCGGTCGTCATATAGTAAATTATACTAGCGATTACCATTTATAATATTAGTACCTATAGATACTTTTAATAAGATGTTAATTATATAATTATTTATAGAAATATAAATAAGAAGAATGATGAAAATAATATTTCTTGTTATTTTGTTGTATAATAAAGAAAAAGCTACTTGTTATTTTGTTTTTAATAGTTCCATACCTTATGATCTTATCATAGATTAGAACAGCACCACCCATATAAGCATTATGGCTGATGACGATGAGCGTCCCTATCAGATGGCATAATATGCTGTTTTCACCAATCGAACAATAGCTGAGCCTTGGGGGTACACTCGTGGGGACAGGTATGATTATTAAGAACTTAACCTTTTGTATACCAGCTATTGTTGTTTTTTCATTTCATTTTGAATTTTAAGTGAGGGTAGTAAGGTTCATGATAGATGAGGAGTTAAAAGGAAAAGATTTATTTAAATGCTAATCTTAATTTTTATTGTAAATTAATAATAGTCGTGCAAAATCAAGAAAATATTATACCTTAAATTAATAGTTTGCAATAATTGCTTGGCGGACGGCAAACCCGTCTGGGACCCCTTCCAAAGCTGCATGATCGTTATCCACAGGCTCGTCTGGTTCAGCTGCCTCTTCTTCAATGCCTTCATGTTCTGTTGGTGTGTCATCATTCAGCTGAAGTCCAATATTAAATAATATGGCACATGCTACTATTATGTTGGACACTGTGGATAACTTGTTACCCAGGCCTCTACGCAGACAGGGAAATCTTCTCTTCCACATGCCAAATGCTCTTTCCACTACATTTCGTGTTCTGGCATGCACTTTATTGTATACTTCTTCAGCAACACTGGTTGGTGAACTCACGGGTGTCAAAAGAAATGGCAAACATGGATACCCACGATCGCCTACCAGAATGCCATCATGTATTCTTTGAATATATTTCATTCGAATGCTGCTCAGTTGAAAAATTCGGCTATCATGGGTGCTGCCGGCCCATCTTGCTATTAGGTCCAGAAATTCTCCCGATGGTCCAACAATTGCCTGCAAACAAAAGTTATTTTTATTATTATCAATTAATAATAAGATAGAAACTAAATTTAGGATTTTAGGTGGTCTTGTGAATCGGCCCTAATATTTGTACTATTTTACTTACTTGGACATTGATGGAGAAATAGGATTTTCTATTTCTATAAACTTCATGGTGCTGAACACCTGGTGTGTCCACAATTTTCACATGTGTGCAATCAATGGCTCCATCGACATTTCGTAAGCCAGGGTGACGGTTATACTGCCCAAGGTTTGTGAAATTTCGTCTTAGGGCAGTCTTCTGAGCAGCTGTTTCTGGGAATTTTATAAATTGCCTGTGTTTTTGTGCTAGCAACTTTGAAATTCTTGCAATTATAATTGATACTGCAGGCTGAGACATGGATAACAGATCACCACAAACTATCTGAAAATTAATATAATATTAAACACCATAATAATAAAATATATAAATACCTAATGCTCAATCACATAAGACCATGAAATCTCCAAGGGTTGATTGCGGGCATTTAGGCTGTTTATAAGGCAGTTAGAAGTTCAGTATGATGATCATTGATCACCATGACTGTGACAATTTCTATGTTACTATGCATAAGTATGTAGGTACCTATTATTTACCACAAACTGTACCTATTTAAACCTATTAATGTACCTAGGTACTTACTTGGAATGATGCTGTGGCATAGAATCGCAAACAAACCAATATCTGCAGTTCTGGGGCTAACGGTAGTCCCCTATTATTTAATTTTACCAGATCATTTGCAATTAACGGTAAAATATAATTTTTCACAGTGTCTTGATTGAATCTGTATCGGATTTTAAACTTGGCTGGGTTTGTTGCGTATGGATCTTGGGCATCACGGATATATCTTAGTGGAATTTCGGGAATGTCCAAATTAAATAAATCTTCATAATTATCGTGAAATAAATCTTCCATGTCGTCGAAAATATCCATTATCCTTCTTTTGAAAATCACTGATCAGTATTTCTTGTTGATTTCTTGTCGAATAACCGTTAGAATAACCTTACAAAGCCTTCAAATCATTTCTCAAGACAGGTACGGACCTAACTTACGTAAACAAAGATCACATCTGTCAAAATCTCGACTTGAGTAAAGATTATTACATAAAGAACGTTCTGAAATAAGATATCACTCAGGTGAGTTTTGATTCATGAATCTTGAACTGAGTGACGTTCTAAAATCAAATCTCCGCTTAAAACTAGTTTTAAGTCTAGATCAGCGACTGAGATGCCTTCTGTAATACGGGCCTTAGAATGCCAGATACTTAGTTATATACATGTAATACTGTCACTGAATAAATGAATTTGTCATTGTATAAAAGAGAAAATTGTCAGACAGATTTATTTCTTTTTTATAACTATTTTACGTTTTTAGTAGAAATGCGGTACGAGTGGGATAAAATAAAGGCACTGCCTTGAGGCTGGCCAGATAACTAAAATACATAATCTCATATTTAGAAGTACTTATGATTACTATCTGACATTTTAGGCGCAAAAATAGTGGTTTACCTATTTATGTTGTACTTGAGGGCTGGAAAAATAGATGCGGGGAAATGCTATCCGCGGGAAAAGTTTCAGTCGCAGGTGAAAAAGAGGTGTAAAACACGAAATGCATAAAAGTGTTTAGTAGAGATTAAATGCGTAATACTTTTGAATGGAGTGGAAAGTGGCGCACTGCAGTTTTTGCATTATTGCTCTGTTGGGATTCGCCTTTTGTTCGATAGGAGCTTGAGTGCTGCATTTTACTCACTAGTGCAGTGAAAAAAGGTTTAGAGAAAGCATTTAACGCAATAAATATCCAATATTTTTTTCAACACAAGGGTTGTACTATTTGTTTTGCAAATAATCCATTTGACTAATAAAATTGCTACGCTGTTAGTAAAATTTGTTTTTTCCAAACAAATTTTATGGAAATTATAAGGCAGATCGCACACTAAACGCTAAAACATCGCAGCGGTCTGTCAGATCCGTACTAGCAACGTTACTCCCCATACTAAAACCGCACTCGACGGACGAGACGACGCTGCGATAGCGCTGAGTTGACAGCGGTTGCGATATTTTAGCGCTCCGTCGTGCGTTATGTGTGCGATCCGCCTAACCATGGACAATATTATCATAACTTTTTTTCTTTTTCTTCATTTTGGTATCAAAATGAGAGCTCAAATCAATTCACATTTATTTTGCAATGCCGCGTACTTTGGATTACTTTGGGATGTTTATCATGACAACGCTATTCTACAATTCAAGGAATTCAATAATATTATGATCAGTGCAGTAATCAGTACATAATTGACTGAACTGGCAGTAAATATTTTGGTGAACCTATAACAGCGAAAGTGAATTATTTTATATTGCGGATTTTTCTCTGAGCCATCGTCCATTTTGGAATAGACCGGTTCAAAAGAGTATATAGCATTTTTTATTTCGTCTTGAGAGTGAAATGTTTTAAAAAACGTATTATTGTCGCTACCAATTTATTTGATAAGCAAGCGAAAAGGCATTACGTCAAAACAGGACTCGTAATAAGATAATACAAGTTGAGTAACACATGAATAAGAAATTACACGTAAAAGATGAAAATCTTTCGTATCTCAATTTTTTCGCTTATTTTCTCGGCGGAGCGTTCCCAATTACGATTACAAATGAAACCAATAAGCGATTGCTTTGGTTTTTATGAGTGACGAAACATTTATGTTTATAAGCTGCTTTATTAAAATAATTGACCGTAGTTACAGCGTGTCTAATAATGATTTTTCTTTAGATTTTGTTTGTGGTTGTTTCTCATCCCACTCGAAAAACATAGAACGCGGTTGAATTGAAACAAATCATACGATAGTATTATAAAAACTGCGCATCCTAGAATCGTAAAATAATTCTTCTACTTTTCTACTTCGGGTTGTCCCACAGCAGCATGACTGCAAAACTGAGTCAACCATAAAAAAACACGTAATTTGAAAATTTTAGTCTAACCGAAAAACCCACGTCATTATATTTATGCTTAGAAAATCTAGTATTAGCAGAAAATAATATCGACACATAGAAAGGAATTATTGACTCTGTTCAGAAAAAAGAAAAGACAATAAAACATATGAGTTGCAGTTTAGTAGCTATGTGAAAATTATTATTCTGTAATTGTAATTACCTGATTAAGTACCTTGATCTTACTACACGCGTTAAAGAGTATTATATACTAAAGTTTTTTGTTCTTTGGTCCTTTGTTATGTAAGAAGGTAAATCATCCATCTAGTTCTCCTATGGGACTCGCTCTAGTTTTATAAGTAAACGAAATTTGCATGTGCTGCGGTACGCCAAATTTTTTATTCTTGCCAAACTATAACATTCTTTGAGACATGAAAAGTTTAAAAAATGTGCTACCTTCACATTTTAGTTTATAAAACATAGATCAACCTTACAGTCGTGGATTTCTTTTCGTCACAATTATTTCATTTTTTTTAGTTTATTTATTAAAGACGCCATTCGTGTAAAACCAAGTAACCTATACCTTTCGATCACCTCGTTAAAAGGATAAAATGTACTCAAGGAGCGTGTAGTTACACATCATAAAAATGTGATTTGTATTGACAGTTAATGGTTTGGTAAATTGCATACAAAATAACGGCTTTGTTTGTGGTACAGTTGTATGACGTCATGTGGTGTGCATCAGTTGATTGGTCATGCACGCTGGCTATGAATAGGAGACCATTGCAACCAGCAAGCCCGATAATTACAGATCGACAGACTGTTCTTGACAAGTCAACTATGACTTTCAATCGATAGAAAAATGTTTACGTGCCGTTATAAATTGAACGATTTAAATATAAATATATATTTTTTCCGTATAATTTAAAATGGTCAAATTTAGTTTGGGTTTAGTTGAGCGGGAACGGGTAAGCGGCCATCAATAATAAAAAGCGCCAAAGATTTATAAATAAAAATGCGTGGCATCAAATCGACGAACGACCCAACTACGAATAATAATGAAATCTTTCGTCCAGTGCACGTCTTTTTTAATCATTTTTTTTGATAACTCAGTATCCTCACCTATGTTCATCTTGTATCGTGTCAGTTTAAGATTATGCATGTCACGGCGCTAGTAACCCAAACCCAGAAAGCGTAAAGCGCTGAAAGGCTGAAATTGAAAGTGACTTCGGTAGTAAAACGTACACGGTGAATGGCTCGAAGCGCTTCAAGAAATATCAATTTTGGGATTCAGCGCTCGCGATCCCGTCTTTATGTTTATTTTCCTACTGCCGTTTTCTGTAAGTACCCTGTTAGTATGAGAAAACGGGCCTTGCGGCTCTATTGAATCCACTTTGGCAATTTTCAATAGCAGAATTTAGCGGAGATTTCGGTTGGTTAAGTTAGCAAACATGAAATTTTCCTTTGAAAGTCTGTCTTTCCACTCAACTGATAAACCTTAAGGGAAATAGTTTCAAAGTGTAAAATGAAATGATTCAGCAACACGAAAATACCTTTCTCAATGTTACCTATTTTGTTTCTTTGTTTATTTTACTCTGTCTGTGATTATATTTTTGTATACTATGATTAATATACTACAATTATTGATATTAAAAGACGAGAAATTGAAAAAACGTGCATAACTCACCAAAATGTTAAAATCACAAGAACCTACAGAAATACATGTACATGCAGAAAAGAAATTAAACTCTATGAATTTACTTAAAATAGTTACTAGTTTGATCTTACAATGCCAAATAAGAACAGGGTCCATCTCACTAGCCAAAGATCTGCTGATATTCAGGCAACGAATTCAAATTATTCTGAGTGCATGTCAAAGAAGTTTTTGGTTCAACATTGAATTGGATCTATCCAATGGATTGATTTTAACCAAACTGTGCTAATATTAGTACACTCTAGAAATAATATCATTCAATACAAACAATGCCTCGCTCGTGTCAAACTTGCATAATTTAGGCACTCATGAAATTGATTGTATTATTTGCAATAATTGGGTTTCTTGTTACTTATAGAAGGCGGTTAAAAAATTCTGACACTAAGTTTCATTGGGTCGTTGGACGATTCGGTGTCCTACACGAAAAGAGAGAGAATAATTGGGTATATAATGTAAAAGGCGGATCACTGCACTTAAAGCACGACGAAACGCTGTAACATTGCAGAGGTCTGTTAGATCTATACATGAAACGTCACTTCCTATACTAAAACCGCACTCGACGAACGACGCTGCGCTAGCGCTAAGTGTGCGATCCGCCAAAAGTTTCAAATATCTTCTTGACATCAGGATTAAGATCGACACTAAACTCATCGATAATAGTCTCACAATAGTAAAGAACAGAGGCTGTCAGCTACTAAAACAATAAAGAAGTTATAGTTTCACACAAACCCCCTATAACTCCGGTTTCACGAGTATTTTGTGACTCTATATTTTTTAAGCTGCATTTTATGACCTACAACAAAGAGATTCAGAAGATTTATTTTTGACACGAGCCGGTTTGATTTAGAGTTTATTTATTCTAAAACCACGGTTAAACAGGCAGTTAAATTATTATTGCATTCTTAACCGCAATTTGTGAGTCACAGAATTAGACAAGTCATAATTAGGTTATAGTAACATGAGTATGCACAAGACGATCTCTTAATTGAACGTTACTTAACTCCTAACTTGATACACAAATTTGAAGAACATTTTAATATAGGTATTTAGTCATCAATACATATTATCAAATGAATTCGCTTCTTGCCTATCCCTGCTTGTCTGTCATGATAACATGCGATTTCGTCCTTAACCACGTAATGGGTTTCGATGCGGTTTATCACTACATAGAATAAAGCAAAGTCGCTTTTTGCTTCTGTCTATATGTATGTTTGCTTATCTCTTTAAAAATACACTACGGAATTTCACGCAGGTTTTTTTAATTAAATGGAGTGTGTTTCAAGAGGAAGGTTTTTATGTGTAATATTTGCCGGGAATAATTCTCTTTCCCACGGGAAAATGAGTTGCAGCGGGCGCAGCCGCTGGGGCAGGCTGCTAGTTTTATAGATAAAGTAATTCAAGAGCAATGTTTGTAAGTATAAAACATGCCAGAAATGAATCTTATCCCCTTGGAAAACCAAATAGCAGTAAGTGCAACCGCTAAACCTTAAAATATATCTTTGAAACTCGGGTTAATCCTAGCATTGACTAACGTTATTGTGTTTTATTCCCCTATTTTCAAATCGAGAATGGGACACAGTATTTCAGATTTTTATTTTTCAGTTAAAACCGCGCGGTTTCAGGCTCGTCGCTCGATGCGTCAGTTCAGGAATAGATACAAAATAGGTCATCGCACCGTGACGCCGCTCGGAGACCAATTTGGCACCTGTCAGCTCATTCCATTAATTAATAAACGCTTTCCTTGCTCCTAAATGGACGCTAATTGTTGCGATGAGTGAAAAGCTAAAGTTGATTAATAATCAGATTACCTAGTATCCATTCGGTAGCTTTTATAATCCTTGATTTGACAACTAAATTCATATTTCCATAAATAGCTAGAAATAAGTGGATTAAAGCAATTAATTAGTTTCAATTTAAAATAGTTCATTCGGCGCATGCCCTTTTCTATTCACGATTTCATTTACACATTACCAAAACATCTAAAAGAACAGCATATAAAAAAGTAAATATTCGACACTAAAACCGTGCAAAGACCAAACAAATGAAATAAAAAATCTGGTGCGTACTCGCGCCTACACCGGACGCGTCACCTCGGTCACCTCGTAATCACGTTCGCGAGAGATTCCACTGAAATAACAGCACAAACTCCGATGTTTTTCGGTGTCAGTGTGTCATTACATTATTCTGTCGATCCGAGGCAAGGCCGCATTCTTTAACGCGAGTAGAGAGCAGTATGCAAACCTTCATAGCGATTTACTCGTATTGACAACGCATAAAAAAGATACAATTGTAGAAGAAAGTGGAAATCGTCTCCTATTTTTGTCCTATTCGGGCTATAAACTAAGGACGCAATTATTCAGCTAAGATAATAATCGAATCGAAACAATTTTCATCTTATGTAGATTACACCAGCAACAAAATTGAATTTCGATTCCATTTTACTTAACTCTAGGCAAGTTTTATTCACTGAACTACTTTCTGCTTGAATAGCAGCTTTTGCTGACTGCCTTGCACAAATTAAACTAAATAAATAAATATCCTGGTCAATTCACACAGCGCCATCTAGTCCAAAACTAAGTATAGCTATGCTAAAAAGGGAACTAAATAGCTGATATATACTTACTTACATACTTTTTATAAAGTCTGATTGTTTCTGACACATAGTACGTACGTACAATAGCTTTGTGTATATTATATTATAAAAACAAAATGTTAAAAAATATATTCCTATAAATAAACGTGAAGGTCTATTCATAATCGTAAATATTTAATTTCAGCCTCTAAGTCTTTTAACACCTTTACCTAGCATTGGAATAACTTCAGTAATATTTTTGTGGAAACGCGTCTTCCATAACAATGATTAAAAAAAAACATAATTTAAAAAAAAAAAAAATATTTTAAAGTATGTTTTGAACATGCATACATACACATCTCACGCCTTTGCACCTTGCGAATCAGGCAGGGCGATCAGCTGTAAAAATACGGTCGCTATCACCATGTTTGACAAATATTGAGGGCCATTTGAGATAATTCGTGTACTCGTATCAGTTTAGTATAGTGATAGGTTGTCAGTCTGTCACCTAAAATTAAATACACATGAATCCCTCTACCCGTTTTGAACGTATGTCTGTAAAGCGACTTCATTTCATTATATGTATTGACGATACGATGCCCTTTACATTATACTTTTAATGGATATGTATTCTCGTGTCAGTTCGAATCGATCACAGTCAGCCAGTATTTTGACACGCCTACGTTATTCAAAAGGGTATACGGACGAAAATGGAAAATATAGGTATGACGTATTTGGATAACGGAAAGAGGGAAACCTTGCAAAGGGAATATTTCTACATTGTGATAGGATGCTTTTAAAAGGCTTTCCTTGGCTAGGTGCTGCCTCCTTCAATCAAAAATTTCTCGATGAAAAAAAAATTATAACGAATTGGCTGGTTGTTTTCGGCACTCATTTCAATGCATTTAAGGTTCATTTTGTGTGTTACAAAGCGTATCTATATAACTTCCAAAATGTTGAAAGGTACAAAAGGCAAGAAGAATCGCACCAAGTCTTCGAGAGCTGGTCTTCATTTTCCACTTGCAAAAATCCACTTTTGCTATCCTTAAACAATTTACTTTCAGTTTATTATTGTTGCGACATTCTGTAAATTTGCTTAAGTATCTGTACTTCAACCTCCACCAACTGAAATTTGATCAATTCTGTTTTCATGTAGCTATGAATTCTTAAGCTTCGGTCAAACGTGAGCGACCAAAGCGACTGCGAAGCGGGAGCGTCAGACGCGCAGCGGACGCTACCAGTGTTTACTTATGGCACCTTGCACACCTACAGGTGTGGCTGAAGCTTTAGGTTATAAGGACAATACCTAGTCTAGGGAGGTCCTTTAAAAGGGAAATTAAATTGTGTATTCAATTTAAAAAAAAAATAGACAGCTGTCTGCTACGGTTGCTACGGCGTAGCTAGAGATCAACGACTGAAGTATTTTTATATTGACTACTAACAAGATTGATAAATCTCACCAAAAACATTTTCATGTCAAGATATAGCCAAAGCGCGAGAAAAAGACATCAGATCTCATATAGCGCCAAGCTTCTCAATCTACACGCTCTAAGTTCACCAACTCTTTCATAAACTCTACATCTTAGTTAAAATGTTTGCCAATTGACTAGTAGTCACATTTTGACTTATAGCATTGAATAAATAGGTCAGGGAAGGTACCTGTCTATCAATGTCTGGTTTGAGTAAGGTTACAGGGCCCCTGTAAAATGACCCGCTAGGCAAATTATATTGCATTAGTCCCTTTGACCCCTGTAGGAGGTCAAGATACTTTATATTCAATTTGAATTAAGTTGATGTGCCCAATTTTCACTTGAAATTATCAAGATGCCGATCATTGCATGTATAAAAAGATAATAGTAAAAAAAATGAATGTGCTAATTTCAGTTGTTTTAGGCAAGAAGCACACTCGACGTCCGTTGCTGCGCATTCCATGGGCGACCGTCCGTAACGTATGCGTCTGTCAGAAGCAATGAAATTTTAAATTCCGCATACAAAAAACGGACGCTGACGTATAAGTAACACGTGAGTTTGCCAAAACAACGCAAACTTAGAATCAACAGACGGATGCGTCACGGATGCGCTAAACGGACGTAAAGTGTGGGGTTCAGATTAGTTCCACCGCCATAAAACTGAGGCGAAAATCGCTCATACTTCCTGTTCATGTTGATCGATCGAATGTTGATTTAATTTATTCACCCCTTAGCTTTTCCCCTATATCATGGTCTGTAAAAATGCAATGTAGCTTGCAAACAATATCTCAATAAACCAGTAATGCTGTAATAGAATTACCCAGACAGAGGTTGCGAAAACAAAGGGAAGCATGCCGAGTCTCCAATACCATACGCAGTATGTGCAGTATATTGACTTAAAGTGTAAGTACATTGCTGGTAGTAAATAAGAAAATTTTATACGTATCCCTCTTTACTGAGCAGAGTACGAGAACCTCCCCGTGTGGCTAAGAATAGCATCACACTATTTCTGCACGTGGGTGTCGTAACAGGCGAGGAGTGAATCCATGGAACGGACAGCAGCGTTCCCTGTGAATATCTACAATATCTAGCACTGCGCTCGCCAATCCGCTTGGCAAGCGCGGTATGGCAATACCCTCAATAGGGTGGCACATGTTCAGCAGTGGACTGTTGTGGATGTAAAAAATAGAAGTAGTACGGGATACTTAATAACTATTCGTAAACAATGAGTGATACAGATTTGTTGCGATTAGTCATGCAAATTCATACAATTGTAACTAGTTCTGATCAAAAGGATGAGAGTGCAAAAAGGTACTCGTCGAATCTATGATCCCTGCTGGGTATTAGGGTATCAATAAAATTGATGCTTCACACAAGAGCTCTGTAGCTCTCAGAAGTATATCAAATACCTAACGAGAAATATTCAGTGTATAAAAAAACACATTTAGGAAACATAAAAATGCTTTTAATACAAAATTGTCAATGTTAGCTTTATTAAACAGACAATCGCATTTAGTAGGACACGGTTTGTCAATTTAGCCTTAATTTGAGGTAATTTGTTAGCTTTTACAGGTAACGATAGGCAGTTAGCTTTAGCAAGGAAAGCGACGACAATAGAATTCAGGGTTTTGAGTTTATCAAAACATACCTACAGAACATTGTCTCGTGTTGGCTGTTTCTGTTGAGATGTTCTTAAATGTCAGACGCAGTTTTGTTTGGCGATTTCTCTAGTGTTAAAACTAGTACCTGACTTCAATTGCGCCTAGACTTATACACACTTAACGCACGATGCAGCGCTAAAATAATGCATCCGTAACGCAGCGGTCTGTCAGATCCATATTAGAAACGTCAGTTCCCATACTAAAACCGCTGCGATATTTTAGCGTATATATATACCTGACTTCAATTGCGTCTAGACTTATACACACTTAACGCACGATGCAGCGCTAAAATAATGCATCTGTAACGCAGCGGTCTGTCAGATCCATATTAGAAATGTCAGTCCCCATACTAAAACCAATGCGATATTGTAGCGCTGCGTTGTGCGTGAAGAGTATTAAAAAGGCCTAGGTACGTAGAAGATATAAAACGATATATATTGCATAGTACCTGAACTTCAAGATTGAGCAAAAAGCGTAGAGTCTGAGCGTATAGGCGTATTCGTGTCACGCGCCCGCTCTCATTTCGATCTCCTTTTTAAATTGGCTCCACTCTAACGCATTGAGAGCTGGTAGCTGCTTATTGCTCGTTTCGGGGTAAAGTGGGTTTTCACTGATATTTACGTATTTTTTCGTTTGTTTTTTGAACATTTATTAACACCGTTTTCGGGAAATTACTGTTCACCACGGTATTTTAAGCCAAAAGCCTTTATCAGTTGGCTTGGCTGTTGACAAACTTTTTGGTAAAAGGTTACTAACTGTACTCTTTTTGTATAAAAGCATTTATTGTATATTTTTGTATAGAGCAGGACGCCCTTTGTAACTTTATTGGTAGTTAGTCATGTTTATTTGGCGTGAGCCGAAGTATGTAATAAAAAAAATATCAAGATCGTTTGCTACGTTTTTTGCCCTCATTATGTAACTACCAAAACCTGACGCTGAAATCAGAATTTACATTGTCTTTTCGCTTCCAATATGTCCAGAATCCAACACAATACGCCAATTCGCTTCTGTCAGCGACGTGGCCTGCCCACATTTTTACGATGACACTCAAAATTAATATATTCGGGGCGCATCGTAAAGTGTCCACACATTGTACGGAGGGTATTAAAACGTGCCGGCTTCCCTCGATGACGTCGGCACCTCCCGGGTTTGAAATATTGCCAAAATATTGGTCGGGAGTCGGCAAAAAATATATTTATGGTCTTGGGCTTATACTCGTATCGAACGGATTGGGTATTTGGGAATCGAAAAAAGAGGTATATCACGTCTTTATCTCTTGGGTAATCAAGACCAATACCGCCACGTTTGACAAATATTTGAGGGCTGTATCAGAATAACTGTGTATCACTTTAATATCAGGTTGTCAGCCTGTCACCTAAAATAGTGAGACGTAATTGAAAGAGATGTATCATATTGTTAAACGCATTTTAATATCTCAATGTTTCTTTCATCAATTAAAAAATAATATGCCGATACTAAAAATAAATAGCAACAAGATGATCTGAAATGATGATGAAAACTTATATCAGAATTAAAAGCATGTCTTTAATTTATAATGATAGAAAAAGGCTGACAACCTGTCACTATAGTGATATACATGTTTTCTGGAACGACCTTGGAAAACAATCCTCAAAAATGTCAGACGTGGCGATAGCGACCGTATTCTTACGACCGTTAACGCTCTGCCTATCCCGCAAGGGATAAAGGCGTGATATATGTATGTATATGTATGTATGAAAAAGTTTTGTAGAACAATAATAATGTTAATCCATTCATCTACTAACAACGTGATAAATAAATCTTCAATGTCAATCACAGTTCATTAATTATTATTGTTCAAAATATACTCTTGTTCGCTTTTCCAGCAAAGATGTATTTATTGAAATCTTCAAAGTCTAAAAACAACAATTCTTCGCTAACTAAATCTGAAATAATCAAATTATAATCCCAATTTTCGCAACTAACTAATAAAATAATTTTGTGGTAATACAATCTCGCATTTAATTTGCATTCGTTAAAATGAAAATTCAATTTATCTAACAGTTTTTGCATTCATCAACTCGCTACGGTCGAAACGGTCAAAAGTGCCTTCAACTTTTCACTGACCCCTAAACAGGTGCTATCACATTATCATGGACATTAGTTTTGTTGTTGAAGTATGATTAATGTCAAAGTAGGTCTTGCCTCAGGCTCAGACACTGACTCGTGTGTCATAGACGTATGAGGACAATGTAATGGTGACGAGTGTAGAAAACTCACACACATACACAATCATCTTAAAAAAATTGGTTGATGAGAATGAAACAGAGAATGACAGAGATGTTAAATACCTTAATCTAAACTGATATCGTACGTCGACACACATTTAAAAGTTTCGCATTTAAATGCAAGGACCTGGTAGACCGAGCAATGTACGGCTTTTTCTGCCGTTTAGAATGATTTTTTGAAAATATAACAGGCTTATTAATCCCCCTAAAAATTAATTTTCATGTAAATCCTTGGCGCGTATACTTATATACAATTCTTGCTCGCTCAAAGGTATTAGATTAGATTAAAAATGTTGATTTAAACTTTACGTACTGCGTGAGTTTGGAAACCACCCGTTTGTGACTTCAATAGCTCTAAACTAAGAAGAAATACATTTGGTATGCAAGTTCTTTGTAATTTCACCTTCTCTCGGTAACATTACGTAGACATGCAATCCAGTTCTGTAGATGTAAATAATAAAGATGTGCATCGTTTTAGGATGTCTTACAAGAAACATACAAACCACAGAATAAGAACGTAGCATGCAAGAACAGTTTTGTACGACTTTGACGGATCGCACACTTGACACACGACGGAGCGCTAAAATATTGCAGCGGTCTGCCAGATCCATACTAGAAACGTCACTCCCCATACTAAAACCGCACTCCACGGACGACACTGCGATAGTGCTGCGTCAACAGCGGTTGAGCGGTTTTAGTATCGGGATTGACATTTCTAGTATGGATCTGACAGCCCGCTGCGATGTTTTAGCGCTGCGTCGTGCGTCAAGTGTGCGATCCGCCTGGGCATTTTTATTCAAGAATGTGAGGCGGAGGAAGCAGGTTGGCGTTTGTTTGAGGATGCATCATAAATATTGCACGCATTCTTGACCCGGCCTGCTCTTGTCAGTGGGGCGCTGGGGCGTGTTCCTTGTAGAGGGTCAGAATAATATATTTTCATGCTTGAACCTAGTCGATTTTGCTTGATGATTTTTTTTACAGAATTTATGTGGCGTAAGCGCCATTGTTTCCAAAATTTGTTCCAACAGTGTTTAGTTTCGTACAGTAGAATATTCATTTTGGGTTTGGGTTCTCTAGTATGTCAAATTTCTTTTAATTTGAATCTGACTTAATTTCTATAAATTTTCGTACATTTAAAATTGAAACTTTAACGTACTTAGGTATAGGTACATGTCACCACTAATAATATCGCAAAAGAATAGTTTGAAATACCATTGCTGTTATCATATCAATGGTTAGTATTAAATATACCTGCTCTAGGCAACTGATATTGATATATTAAAACCATTTGTAATATCCATACTCTATTAAAATGTTTCCCTTCTTCTTTTCGGCATAATTGTGTCAATTGTTCAACGTTTCCTTTATGTTCCGTTTATTCTTGAAAGCTGTGGTTACAACTACTAAACTAACTTCAGTTTTTACGATAGTCCAATACATTAAACGCGCGAGCAAAACTGCATCGAACTTGGCAGTTACGCTCGCATATAAACCGAGGACATTGATATACGGCGCCAAAGTTCAGCCTTTACTCAACAGCATACGAACTGCCACTGATGCAACAAACAAAGCAGAAGGAGCCAGAGTCTTGACACCAATAGAAATGAATAAATTTTGTCGTCAGTTTCATACCAACTCCTGCTTACACATATTTTTCCCAATTGAAATACATAAGACACAATAATGCAGCCTGGAAGTCATTAATAATGGACATATTAATCGATTTATAACAAGGCAGAAGTTTTTTATGTAAGTGTGGTAGTTCGAGAACACAAAAGTTTTTCTGTAAACACTGGTGTTTTTTCATAGTTTTAGTTTATTTGTACGAAAAGCTGCCGCTAATATTTTGTGTTTTCTTTAGTGAAAAGCTGCAAACAAAAATACGAGCTTTTCAAGCGAATAGCCAAATATTGCAGTGGATATTTCACGCGAGTAACCATTCAGTTGGTTTACAGCTGCATTTACGGTGGCATAGTTATCCAAACGAGTTTTAATCCCTACAAAACTAGTCTACTACTACTTGGGTAATTGTATTTTTACCTAATAAATCCAAGTAAGTATAACGTAGCAGTATATGAGGTACTGATGCATTTTTAAAACCTCATAACGTTTGTAAAGCGGCACAAATGTAATGGCAACAAGATTAGATCCTTGAATATAATTTAATAATAACGTACATTTTCGTTTTATTATTATTATTTTTTATATAAAAAAGATATTATTATTTACAAAACTAACATATTATTCCTTAAAAACTAGACCTTTTGAATTTAAAAAAGTTACACATTATTCAAAGTGTCACCTAGGCGTGACATTTATTTAGGTTAGAAGCTTTCATGTACGTAATATTGTTCGTTAAAAAGTGAAGTCTAAATGTGATCAAAGAATAATAATATTGCAATACAAAAATATAAATTTCCGTTCCATCATCGAATATCAAACAGATCTCGCTGTCTATTTTCATTCTCTCCCGGTTTAATTCTATCCTTCTTGATTAAAAATACCCCGAAGAAAAATACCATCTCTTTCTGAATGAAGTGACGCCGGCATTCTAACCACGTGCGATAGATGACAGGTCAACGACCTGACTATTCTGGTCTTCAAATGAGTTTCATTATTGCTTCTAGAAGATCAATCTGTGGAGTCACCAGTTTCAACATTGTGACCGCATTAAATGTCACGCTTTACGGTTGATCTTATTTATCTACAAATAAAGCTTAGATTAGAAATTGGTCTAGCAGCGCAGCGACTTATCTAAGAAAGAAGGTCTATTCTTAAATTCTTGTTCATATATAGTAAGGCGAGGAACACACTTGACGCACGACGGAGCGCAAAAATATCGCAGCGATCTGTCAGATCCATACTAGAAACGTCACTCCTCATACTAAAAACACATTCGACGAATGACAGTGCGATAGCGCTGCGTCAACAGCGGTTGAGCGGTTTTAGTATGGGGATTGACATTTCTAGTATGGATCTGACAGACCGCTGCGATATTGCGCTCCGTCGTGCGTCAAGTGTGTTCCTCTCCTAATAGTACTATTTCCTCTTGTCAGGACTTGAGCTATCGAAGAATATAAACCTTGAGTTTGATCAACAATGGTTTGACGAGGCCTCTCAACTTAAGAAAATATTATGACTTTTCTGTAAAAATTCTTAGTTCCTGTATAAAATTAAAAACAAACCAAGAGTTGGTAGCCACTCTGCTGCTGGCAATCAAACTCCAAACACCAAATTGTTTTTCTAAGTGACACGGTGATGATTTGAAAACATTGAATGTCAAAGATGTAGGGATATTTTGAGACTGTTAAAATCCCCTGCATTGTTGATTCATTTCCAAGTATCAAATTGGACTATTCATTATTGTAAACTACCGGTGAGGTGACAGACGGAATCGCTACTCGAGCTTATTCATGAAAGATTTGTGAGTAGGCCTGCTACTACCTATTCATGATTCACAACATAATCAACAGAACTTATTACAGTTTTGTTTTGTATCTAGAAGTTTGTACCGTATCAGTTTTTTATCACACGATTAAAGAGAAATTCAGGAATCACAGCGATATGTTTAAGGACCAAATAAGACAGCCATCATTGACTCATAATGAAGCGAGCAAATGGTACAAATTAATTGTAGAAAAGTATCTAATTTATTAGAAACTCTAGTAATTGTTCAAAAGTTTTCCAAATAATTACGTAAAACTTTGTACAATAGGATAACTCTGTAAATGAAGTTCTGAACGAAGAAGTATAAATACAAAGATACTTTTGAAAGAGAAACTTACTCCTACAAAAGGGTAATAGGTACATAATACCTCTATAAAGATAAGACATTAACTAAACTTATCGGCAAAAGTTTAGGAGATGAGAGGATGCTTATTGGCTAGTTTAAGTAAACTAGCAGTAGGTTAACTTACAGTAAATAGACTTGTCCACTCAACAAAAAGTACCCACAGTAAAATTATATAAAGCTCTTGCCACCTCGTGGGCTTACTAACTCGTAAAACTGTTGATCTTCTGTTCAAGGACTTTTGTTAAAACAAAATTTTCTTTCTAGGTTTTTAATATCTATTGTTTGCCCGACATGCAAGTTTGTAGTTTTATTTTATTTTTTATTACCAAAACCCTATTTTGCTGACTCTTTCATGTTCGTCAACATAGCAATACCGTTTGTATTTGTAGTCCCAAACAGACAAATCCAAAACTTACAAAGCGCCGTTTTTGTTTCAGGTACAAAGGAAGAATGTGACGGCTCGCGGATACCTCACTATGTTGGTTACTTAGTGCTGTGACAGTGCGGAAGTTGTCGATAAAATGCTGCGGTTTTTGGTGGCGGTCCTCGCGGTGGCTGCGGCAGCGGTCGTCGCCGACCCGGACGGCTGCAACCCGGACAAGATGACCGTGTACCGGATGGTGCTACACACGTACTGGACCAGGGAGAAGTTCCCGAAGCACTATCCGGATTGGCGGCCGCCTGCGCAATGGTCGCGGGTCTACGGTGAGTAGAAAGTGCCATTTTTTCTACGTGAGGGGAAAAATATCGTTGAGAGACATGATTCACAATTTTGGTGAATACGTACTATAAGCAAGTTTTATGATAAGATAGTAGGGAATATTTAGTGATATGTTTATTGGGTATTTATTGCCACAAACATAATCATTATTAGTGATGTATGCTATGTAATAACTTTCAGGTAGACCGATATAAGTGAAATAGAAGCAGATACAATAATTCTGAAATTGAGCGGAAAATTCTGCTCTCACAATATTAAAAACAAAATGAAAGTAAAGAGCCGGCCACGAACATGTTGGACTTGCCCAAACATTAGATTTTGTAGTCATCAAATTTGACTGAGTCTTATTTCAAAGTCTCGTTGAGATCATTTTACCTTAAAAAGGTTTGGTACTACTTACTACTTTTAAAAACGGCATTTTAGCGTTATTTTATAGCTGGATGGATATATACTAGCTTGGGATAAAAAGGTACGTTGCATACTTTTATTTAAGAAAAAAGGTTCATGTTACTAGATGTAAGTAAAATTATAGGTACACATAGAAGTATAATAAACCGACACTTAGACAAACAAAGTTAAAGAAATTTTAATGGTTTGTGGAAGACTACGAAACCCTAAAAACGCTCGGCTTTCGCTGCTAAAAAATTACAATTGCTAAATTCCTCACTCTGGCCACAACATCCGAACATTTAGAACTTCGCGCCTTTAGAATAAATTGCATGAATTCTCCAGCGAAAATTTCTTCGCAATAACCAACAATGAATAAATTATTTCGCTATAAATTTACATTCTCAACATCTAGTTTTGTGGCAAAACTTTGTGGGACTTGGACTGAAAGTCGTTGGAGTACAAAACGAACTTTGAAAATGTGTACGTGTTCTGTTCCTTCTTACTTCTCGATATGTTCGTACTTAAATAACTAAACTCAAGTGCAAATAAGATAAAAATGCTGACTTACCTACTCAGATGATTATTTTCTTGTTAATGTTTTGTTTTTTAATGAAATAACCACACAGATCTATTGCTTTGAATCGAACACTATGTGGTATGGATCTAAGATAAAACAAAATAATGAAATTTTAAAGTTTACGCACTCAGTTTATTTATTATGAGGAAAAATATTAAATTTTTCTATTCCATTACAGACTTTACGATTGTTTTTATTTTGTTATTATTTGTTTAAAATGCCTAGAGTTATTTCTAATAATACCGGGTTAAACACCTTGTTTGCGGCAACATGGTTTGAATAGATGCATGAATTCTGAGTAACACAAAACGAATCATGCGGTGTATTTGTGCACGATGAGAATATTACAATGACATTTTATTTATTTAATAATTTATTGTACACAAAAACAGTTACAGAACGAGTAGATACAGAAAAAGGACACAACTGGTACTGCTTATATCTAGCAAGAAATTTTTTACATGTTTTATTTATGTTACATAAACATAAGATTTCAACTCTTTGCCGTCCATTATGTAATTTTTATATTTTTACTTGCATCATAATAACCATCCATTTTTTTATCTAGCATGTCCCAAAATATAAATTACACCAATTAAAACCAAAAACAAAGCATTCAAAAAGCAGCTGTCCGGCTATCACAAAAAATTTTCGTTATCGTATTATCGTCTGAAACAAACGGGAATGATAAATAGGGGTCATTAATAAACGGCTTCAAAGCTGACGAAAAAGTTTTATAATGCGCTATTAATTTCACTCGCACAGTGCCACAGTGTAAAAAATTAGCATCTAGTAATAATGTAGAGACATAATCTGAAGAACGTAGTTTTTGTATTGATGTGTCTCAGTTTGTCGCTAGGTACTGATATTTTACTAAATCTACAAAGTTTGTATCTAAGATCAGAACGCTTAGAAACGGGTCTCATAAATGTCATCTGTTTATATTATTTAAAAATAATAATAAACTAGTAAATATATTAAAAGTTCAAGGGATAAAGGGGTGATATGTGTGTGGGTATGGGTGTGTTTACATAAACTTCCACAGAAGTAAAGATTTTTAAAATAATGCATCCTGAAAACTTTGTTACACGACTTTTGAATTTGATACGGTTCTTTTGAAGCCCACCCACAAAGAGATTTACGCTATGTCCGTAACACATTGTATGAATACCTACTGGTTTATTTACTCCGCTTAGGCTATGGCCCCAGTCACCCCACGTGTCGGCTGGCGGTTTGCCAGCAGTGAGCGTTAAAATAGACACTTATCGATAGGGACAGGAAACAACACTCATAGACAACACTATTGTGTTTCGGGAAACGTATTTTGGAGCCCCTACACATACGAAACGGAGTGTCTACGTATGTTTGTTTGTATGTTTCTATCTACATAATAGTGTTGCTTCAGCACGTGGCTTGTGAGGCTTAGAAGCTTCAGTTTGTTTAGTAAATAGGCTTATTTTGGAATTAGTTATCATGCGAGCGAGAGGCATGCTTCTACTCAAATAAGGAAAAGTCTTCATACTCGTAGCAACGAACGTTTTGCCCGTCTCGTATTCAGGCGGATTCGTGTACCCAGTACTTGGATATTGCCTATTTCCTGAATTCCGACGACGCAATGTCACTATAGATTGAAGTTGATAGGTCAATGCTATTCTACTCTACCCAACTCCTCATCACACAGGTTCACCAGTCCTTACTAAAATTTCACACTGCGTTATCCTTACCTATGTCAAAATTATACTTCTTAAGCGGAAAATCTACCCATAGCTCATTCCAGTAACAATCTGTGGCAGATACCGACTCTATCCCCTAGAGCTCGCGTGGGCATGCGACCTACATACCTAATTTTACCTGTCGTAGCTTACTCAGATTTACAAGGGATTCCAGCAGCGACTAGAATATTTTACGAATGTTGAAAAATGTTACCAACAAGTTATTTAGACGATTCATCCGTCTGGAGGCATACTTTTGAAACAATTACGTATTCGAAAGCCTGAAAGTTTGAAAGTCGTGTACATTGGTTCATGACAATAATACGTAAGTGTAAAAGTCCATGCATTGTATACGAACAGCAGTGAGACGATCCATGACTGGCAGTTATGTATCCGTTTTATGAATACGCCTCCAGTTACTCTGTGAGTACTTGTAGGTACTTATGTCTTGGTGAAAGTACCTATGTGACACTCGACACCCCAAGTTCCCGGGTACCCCGTTCCACCCCCTTACCCTCGGAGCCAAATTGGCAGCATTTTGTCACCCGATCCCGACGACTAAATTGGACACGTTACTCGGAATCGGAAGGCGATAATTTCGACGCTACACGATATCTTGATGAGAAGATGGCGAGATTTGATGTCATATCGTTTTGTTTCCTATGTGATCATTGGTTTTATTGGACGCGCCAATGAATGATAACCACCTCTGTGTGGTTGGGTAAAACGATTGAAAGACTCAAATTGAGAAATTCAATAATTAGGGCAATATTAATTAAAATACCCAAGAGATGTTAATGCAAAATTTCCTCACGCCTATTGCCTGAAACAGGAAATATTTAATCTAGATAGCGCGAACTCCTGTTTTCTTTATCCTGCCACTACCCTAGTGTTTCTTAAATTGCCGGGAAATTACAATCATAGATGGCTTTCGTGTTATTTTCCAACACTTGAACTATAGATTCAACACAATAAGGTCTATTGTGCTACAAAAGCCTATTGAATAGACTTAGAATACAAACCTAAGACCTTAAACAGCCCGACAGTCTTGATTCTGATTAGGTGTGTTAGTATTCGTGTTTAATTCAGCTATTCAGCCCAGATCATTGCGAATACCAGTCTATGGACCAATTCCTTTACCTAGCTAGAAGATACGGGTATATTCCCTTATCAATAGACTAGCCAAAGCCATGAATAGACACATTCAGAGACGTAATACTGGGTGTCAAAATCAAAATAGAATTACATTACAGGCAGCGCACGTTCTAGTAACCAATTCAATGTCTTGTTTAGCAGGTACCAAAAAAACTCGATACTCACTACTTCACTAGTTATAAGATAAGAGATAAGATAAAGATAATTTATTTCAAAATAAAATAGTGCTTACAAATAGTAAATTTACAGATATAAAAGTAAAGTAGTGCATAAATTTATCAATTATACCTGAACTAAGTAAATATATATAAATATTGACTTGTATCTTAGGTAATGTCTAAAAATCTATTCTATGAATAAACTCAGTCGTTATTGAAATAAAATCACTTTAAGAAGTTCGGTGACAGGCAGTAGAGTTTTGTTAGGCATTTTTATAATTTTCTTCTAGGTATAAGAACAAAGTGAAAAACAAGACGGTCCTACTAATATCCTGTATACGCTGTCTAGCAACCGACGCGGTTCCTATATTCCCTTCAATAGGAGAGACGCTATGAATAGACACATCCGAAGGCGTTATATTATCTCGCTGGTTCACTTGGCAATGTTTCAGAGCAGGTGAGGTGTGAAGGCGGGTTATTCATGAAGTCTTCGAGCGGTCGCTGACATTTCCACTGAAAAATGATACTTTATTTATTCCACGTTCTGTGGTAGACTTATCTATGTGGTTTTCTTTACGGAAACAGGAGCCGTTCACATTAGACGAGATTTTTATTGCAAGTCAACATTATAGTCCATTGAATGAGTACCTCCAAAGGGGGTCTAGAGTGCGAGAGTTAGTAACGTAAGATATTTCTTCGGAAACATGTCAAGAGTCCCTAGGTAATAAGGATATTAAAACCCCGGGACACTAGGAGGAGCCTCGGAGTGGGGGGTGGGGGGAAAGGGTCCATTTTATCATTTTTCGCTTAAATCTCAAAAACGGTACATGTTAGAGAAAAACGTTCAAGGAAAAGTTGAAAGGCCATAAAATTATCTACAAGTTATACCTAAATCACTTTTTCCTATATCCTACCGTTTCTGAGTTACACGCATTAAAAAATGATTTTGGCTCAAACAATTTTCCCATACTACATACCCATGTTTATCACATCAATCGATCAAAAAATATTTCTTTCTTCCATAAAACTCAAATGTGCAACTTGTGACCGGTACTGATAGATTGCTCTTGATTAGGTCTATCATTGGTAAAATAAACACATTCCTCCATGGAAGCCTTTAGGAGGAATCGATTGTCAAAATATTATATTAGGGTAGTTTTAGTTACTGAACTTGAACTATTTATTTTTTTCTTCCAAAAAAAACTTAAAAGTGCAACTTGTGACCGGTACCGATAGATTGCTCATAATTAGGTCTATCATTGATAAAAATACTAGATTCCACCATGGAGGCATTTAGGGGACATTGAATTTTATAAGGGTAGTTACGATACCTGAACATTTATTTTTTTTTCTTCCAAAAAGCTCAAAAGCGCAACTTGTGACCGGTACTGATAGATGAGATAGATGACGGCCGTAAAATATGGTCGCTATACCGAGGGATTCAGATAACTTTACAAAACGAAATAATGTAAGTTCAGGTAACTGTTGAGTAGACAAGAAGGTGAATAAAAACCATAAGGGATAAATCTGCCGTGTGATGCCGGCTTAGAATAGCATCACCCCATTTCTTCCCCGTGGGTGTCGCAGCAGCCGGCTATGGGACTCAAGGCTTTTATGTGTATTGCAATTTTAGGCGACAGGCTGACAACCTGTCACTATAGTGATACACGATATATCTGAAACGACCCTCAACATTTGTCAGCCGTAGCGATAACCGTAACCGTAATTTTACGGTCGTTAACGCTCTGCCTATCCCACCCGGGTTATAGGCGTGATTTGTGTGTGTATGTGTGATAAATCTGCCTCAAGTGTCGTCACAAACACATGATGTTGCCAAACTAACAGCATTCTCTGCTAAGGCTCTTATTTATGTCCATAATATACACAGAGCTAAATTAATGTTGCCGTTACAACATAGACTGTATTCTTCGGGAAAAAAGAAATTAGGTAGAGAGGTTCGTAGGAAAAATACGAAAAACAAAACCATTAGTGGAGGTGCGCCTGTTCTTAATTGCTATCGTTAGCTAGATATATTGAAGGTATGTGTATGTAAATATCAGAGGCCTTTTTGCTCTAAAGAGGCACTAATCTTGGAAACAAGGAAGAAAGGTAATTTATCGGAGGCAAATTTTGTAGTCCCCGAGGAGAAAATGACCCTGTAATTCAGTGCTTTACTTTGGTTAGGTCAGTTACGAATTTATTTCTTTTGTTTTTCTGGTAACCCAAACATTTACACATAGTACACATACACATAGTAAACAAGCTGTAGGTACACAATTTTTGCGAAAAATTCAAAAGAAATTTTACGTGTAATATGATTGCAATTAAAAGATTGAATTATTTTTACTCCACTAATGAATTAATTACTGTCACTTTAAATGCTTGTAAACTTTTATTGCACTGAAAATAAAAGGGAAGCATCAAATTAGTGACTGTTCAAAATGTGGCAGAGCAAATGTTGCCAAGATAAATGAGAGTTTGAATAGTGCAATAAATATTATTACAAGCACCAAGATGTGCGACACTACTTGAAATAAAACGATTCACTGTATGTAGGAATTGGTCATCATTACTAGGGGTGGTAAATACAAAAGTTTTCGTATCACTTATTACGGTAGCGCTGCGTTAGCGCCGGGTCTTGCGTCGAGAGCGGTTTTAGTATAGACTATAGGCGGTTATGGGGAGAGAAGTCTCTAGTATGGATCTTACATGCGCAATGTTGGCGCAGCGTTATTTTTGCGCGAATCGATGGCAACAGTGACAATTTTTTTTCTTTTAATGTCATGCCGACTGAATTAAGGCAAGACAAATCTTGTAAGTTTTTTGCGAAAGATAAGTCAAAATATAAAGCCACTTTCATTCTTTTTTTGACTTAGGTATCATTTTTCCATAAATAGTACAAGGAAACGGTAGTGTGTTCTAAGATTGCATAAGCAGTTAACAGTCAGGAAAGTTCAATCCACCCTACGAAAGTTTGCTAAACCATCGAACTACTTCAATATCTAACCCTAGATTTACGGGTTGCCCATAAATATAGAGCCACAGGGTAACCGCTCCCCAGGTTGAAGCTTCACTGCAGCTCAACCCTAGCGTTTATCAGAGTTTTGTAACATTGCCAGTTGGCAGCCAGAGAGTTCACTCCACCCTGTGATATGGCATGAATCATCCTTTGTAAGCGTTATGTAAACAAACTCACACAGAATGAAAGCGCGGTGATTGGGATAACAATTGACTGACCTTTTTTATTGTATTGTAAGCTGAATGTGCAATCTGTTTGCGCTACATATGCGAATAAATAAGTGGATTTGTACGTGTCCCTGATACACAAAGCACCCACATATTGTGCGGAGTCGTGATGCTCCTGTCCTGATATAATTTGGATAGAGGTTCTCTCTGTACGATATTATACAAGGTGAAAAAATCTTAGCTGCAAACATTTTAAGGCGTGAATCAGCCCATTAAACGGAACAGCTTTCCCTAGAGAACATAGGTCGAAATATGAAAAAGAATTTGGATCCTAAGTCGGCTGGTACGATACAACGAAGATTATATACTACATACATACATCATAACAAACTTGAACGTACTACTGATTCTATGTATGTATCTACTTACAAAAATACAAATCTTCAAAAATGTTATCCTTGTGAAGCAACATCCATTATCAGCAAGAAACAGAGTTTTGAAGTTACAGAATTCTCGATTAATAACTTTCGAGACTTTGAACAAGTTTGTAATTTTTCCAGTATTTTGTTTACGAAGTATTTTGTTTGTTAGCCCTTCAACAACCTATTACCGTCCAACGCAGATTTATTAAAAATACATTTTATAACAAGATATCGAAGGCGAAAAATTTTGTATCAGCAGCGAAGAATAAAATCTTGTTACAAACACAATTTTGTAACATTTAATTGTGTTATTGTCAATCCTGAATCAGCTTAATTGTGGAAAATAGCTACGTTTACGATGAATATTTGAATTGAATACCATTTAAACCATTACGCTGTCCTGATCATAAAAGTTTATGCTTTTGAGCATTAACAGTCCATTTCCGATTCCCAGAAAACAGCCACAACGTAGTATTGAACAGCACAGAACTATTTATTGAAAATACATTCATATTGAAAGAGCGCGGGTTAAAGTTCGCAATTTATCGGAAAACTCATTCGCATTTTTCATCCGCAGGTGTGTCGCACGACCGGTCGTATGTTCTGTTCCGGCTGGGTCGACGAGTCTCGCCACAGGTCCGCCAGTTTGCTGAGTCCGGGCGGTCTGACGCGCTCGGCTCCGCGCCAGGCACTATGGACGTGTTTGGCGCCCCTGCTATTGGCCAAGGAGCTGGACGAGCTGAAGCGGAGTTCTTCGCTGACGGAAACCATTCGAGAGTGAGTTGAATTTGATGAATCCGTATTGTGGTAGCTAGCAGCTGCGGCAGCAGAATAACGCGACGTTGCCGCTGTCGCTTTGACAAAACAGCTGATCATTTTTCTATGAGTGGGTTACCTATTCTAACAATTTTCCGGGATGTTGTATAAGTCCGATGGATCATTCGGTATCAGCGACTACAACTTTTTCTATTGATAAGAACTTACATAACAAACAAACATGCAGGGTGTAAGGGACGGTGTAACTAAAACTTTGCAGGCGTGATCAGACCATGAAACTAAACAACTTTTTCTACGAGGGCTATAAAAAAATTTTTTCGTTTTCCTACATAGCCCTCATAGAAAAAGTTGTTCAGTTTCATTGTCTGAGCACGCCTTTTCATTACACTGTCCCTTACTCCCTGTATAGTACCTACTTATGCTCACATTGTGGTGTTTGTTTTCTACACTCCGTGAGAACTTTGGATCTACTGACTTACCTCTCATTGTTGTTTGATTCATATTTCAGCAAACAACTTGTTTAGTTTTGTTTATGTACGTAAATGTGTTGTTCTTTGTTTGGTTTTCGCATTTTGCCTACGAAACTGCTTTGTGTTTGTGAAATGTTTGTACGCAAGAAAGTGCTCTCTATAAATGTTTTACTTTGTATTCACAGTTCTGTCTACGAACCTGCAAATACGTAAAATAATAATAAAATACAATTGTTAAAATGTGTACCTAATTATATACTTACATTTCTAATTTATGTGTGACAAATGAGTGTTTCTCGCGATTTTTCGCCTGAACTTCAACAGCAATAAATGATATCATTGATAATATCCTCTGTAATTGTACAGTACATGCTGACACATTACTGCGACATGAACGCGAGCAAACAGTAAACAGAAATTAGGCTTAACTGCCAATAAAATACAAACGCACCACTCGATACGATAAAATTTCCGTTTTATTACAGGACTCGATTGGAATCGACTCATTTTTTATTTGTCCGTACACCGCCTGACGTATCGTAATTGTTGTTTGCTCTCTCGGGCATTCATTAGTGATGAAATACGATACGATATTTTCGGAAATTGTTTGCGCAGGGAGCGCCACGGCAGCATTTCAAGAGCCTTTATGCCAACTATCAATACAAAATTTAATTGCGAAATCATTACAACGTTTGCGAGCTACCAATTTATTGCGATCCGATTTTCATTTATGATAACGATCTGCTATAAACTGGTAAGTAGGTATATTAGTTTTTGTTTGGCAATTTATTTGCATCCGCCGCCGGTTTCATTGCAATAACAGTTCGGTTATCATCATAATTTAGGAGGGCACTTTTCCCATTTGCATTAATTACTTATATTGTGAATCGGTTTCGAATTCCAAAATGACTAATTAGTTGAATCATTTCAGAATGAGTTTGTTTTGTATGTTATTATTTTTGAAGGGTATCTAGACGCAGACAGGTAGGTAGGGTCGAACAATAGTTAGGATAGTTAGTAAGTTATTTAAAAATGGGTCACAGATTGAGCGAGACAGACAATAAATTATGTATTGAAGTGGTCAAGCAACTCCGAAATCAATACGTATCTGGAACAGGTAAAGCTTTGCTAGTTCCGAGTCCATCTGGTATATGAAAAAGGTAAATGCAAAAGAGTTAATAGATTTATACCACCTACATAAAGGTCTTTGTTTTATGAAAACTGAAATCTTTTGAAGTCACAAACTGAATTTGTCCCTCTCACTCTGATTTAATTTTCTCTAAGTACGTAATTGAATTTTTGACGAGGAGGTTTTAATTTTCTTCAGACTATTTTTAACGTGAGGTGGGTAGTAGCAGTATCTATCTTATATCAGTTCTGAATCTTCCGTGACGTCCGATTAGTCTGCAGCGGACGTGGTAATTACCGGACTGTCCGAACGCGACTGTCGGTGACAAGGAAACAGAAACATTTGTTCCCCTTCGCCTCACAAGAAATTCAATTAAAATTTCAGCTAAAACGTCGAAATTGTTTGCGGAAAATGGATAGAAAGGTGGAATTGGAGCGCGGTTTTGTTTCATACTACGCACTCTTCATCACAACGGGAGCAAATTGACTCTCAAACTTCTGAATAATCTGTAAAACGGATGAGTTGTGCTAAGGGTTTTTCGGCCAATGTTGGTTTAATAATGTTTTTTCTAAAACAATTTTATTTTCTTTCCGAAAGTAAATAGACTCGTACATTTTCAAAGAAAGGCTAAGCTATAATCCTAGGTACTCCTCCTCTTTACTTTGTTTTTAGAAGAATATAGTACGGGATTAGGGATTAATCACGACGCAACGCGCCGTGCCGAAGCTTGATCATTCCAATTATTATTAGTGCGACATCGGCGCGGCGCTCGGATTTACTTCGAAGCAGTCCCAACTTACATACCTGCGTATCATATTGGTGACATTTGACTTTTTGATCCTAACTATTGAGTGATTGAGCAATTTACGTGCCGCTGTCTGGCTAGGCTACCCAAATCCAGCTAATGCAATTTCTACGGATTGGGCTCTAGTCTGGCTACAAGAAGACTCTCTCTTTTCGTGTGGGACGCCGAGTCGTCCAACGACCCGATTAACCCTAGTGTCAGAATTTTTCAACCGCTTTCTACAAGTAGCAGTCTTCTGACATGGTTGTGTAACGACAGCCGTCTAAGTGATCATAGACAGCAACCGGGACCTCGTGCCATCCGAAACACGAAACCATCTTACTTACGGACAATCGGGTGGTTCAGCACGCAAAGTCCTAACCAGACTGGGAACAAATTCACTAAGTGAGAAATATCAACTTTGTAAGTGACCCACCGACAATCGAACCCGGGACCTTCTGCGTCAAACGCAGTCGCACTACCTCTGCGCCACATCGGTCGTCTCAACTCAAGAAGACTTATTGACTTACATTTTGTTTGTTCTAGGTGTCTGTGATGGCACGGATGGTACCGTCACCGGATTGGTTCATCGGAGTCGACAGTTTCGATCTATGCGTCGATGGGAACTGGCTGGACAGCATCACTATAGAGGTTTGTTGAACACTGAAACAAAAAACATGTCAACATTGTAACATTGTAAAGTTGTGATTGCTTTGAACTTAAAGTTCATATTTGTATTTTGTTTTGTAATCTGTTTACATTTATTTACAATCCACCACACTGCATTTTAAACTTTACGAATTTCAAAATGGGTACATTTCGACGTGACAACGAATCCGATGTAGCCGGCTGCACGCACCAAAAAACATGACTCGTGTGGCGTTACCTCGCTATGAGGCGTTCCAAAGGCTTTAAGTGCAAGCGAGAGCGCAGAACGAGCGACAAAGAGGCATATAATCGGCCTCCGCGTTCGGCAGCTAGTAAAATTAAAATTTTCTTTTGAAAAATGCAACCCTTCCATCAGTATTTACTTGACATTGTCATGTTCAACTAGCGTCAGTAAACCGACCTTACAGACAACCGATTTGTTTTGTTTGTCTTTTGTTTATCTGCACAAGTAATAGGTAATTTACTCAAGTCGACGTATTCCTGACCCCAGGTGGACCCCCTGGACGCTGGCACGGACAACGGCTTCACGTTCACGGCGCCGAACTGGCCGACGGCGCCGCAAGGAGTTGCTTACCGCATCACCTCCAAGTACCCCTCCCACCCAGCTGGATCGTTCTTCTACCCGCACCTGAGGAGGCTGCCGCCGGTCGCTACTTTCCAGTTTATTAAGGTTGGTGTTTTTGATACCTACTAAATACTGGGTAATTTGATACATACACTTTGTAGGGTGTTTCTACTCATTACTCTGATCAACTTTTACCATACCTAAACTTTTGCCGAGTAGATATGAATTTTCTTTTTTTTGGGATATCGGAGGTGGCCTCGTAGTAAAAATTGTTAAGAATCATGATTAGAAACACTCTACAAAGTGTGTGTACTGATTAAAAAATAACCCTGTATAACAACTACGAAGCATTTCGCCGATGTCATTACTAATGTGTTGAACTAAAGCATAATTGAAAAGGAGCTCACTATATTTCGATGGCGTAGCGGATAGTATGCCTGCCTTCTACGCCGTGGGTCGTGGGTTCGATCCCCACCGGACACAAATATTTGTTTAGTAAATTTTCAAATATTTGTGTTGAGTCTGGGTGTTTTCTATGTATAATATGTATTTATTTACAAAAAAAAAGTATGTATGTATAAGTATCAGCTATCTAGTTCCCATAGTACAAGCTTTGCTTAGTTTGGGGCTAGATGGCGCTGTGTGAATTGTCCAGGATATTTATTATTATTTATTATTTATTTATATTAGTAAAACACAGGAGGTCCTTTCGCTAAGTTTTATCTGATGACTATTCTTACTATAAAACCAACTCTTTGACAAAACCACCTTTACCAATATCTTTTTTCCTCTACACAGCTCCGAGAATACGAGCTCTCAGAAGTGTTCCACCGCAGCAGCGACGACCGAAGATACGACGTTCTGCAGTTGGATAAGCTCAGTCACAACAGCATCGATGTGCTGGACGGAAACCGAGCACTGTCCATTGCTGAGGAGGCCGAGCGAGCAGAGCAAGCGCCCAGGATATACGCGCAAGGGTCTCTTACTACACCCAATGGACTGTACTCATATTACTCTTTGTAAGTTACCTGTTACAATGTATAACTTACCGTGATGCCGAGCCGTGCCGTGTTTACTTATGCCGTGTGATGCTGGTTTAGAATAACATCATACCACATCCTTTCCGCGGGTGTCGTAAGAGGCGACTAAGGGACTCGAGAGTATGGGTGTATTGCAATTTTTAGGCGACAGGCTGACAACCTGTCACTATTGTGATACACATGTTTTCTGAAACAACCTTGGAAAACAAACCTCAAAAATGTCAGACGTGGCGATAGTGACCGTATTCTCACGGCCGTTAACGCTCTGCCTACCCCGCAAGGGATAAAGGCGTGATATATGTATGTATGTACGAGTATGTATAACTTACAACACGTTCGTTCATTGACTAAAAGTAAATATTCATTTCACAGGACAAACACAACAGGCAGTACAACAGAAGAGCCTCGTTCAGCCAACGAGCTGCCGACGTCAGGTCCCACTGCGAGCGAGCGCTCCGCTCTGCGCAGCCTGGCGCGCCGGTACCGGGCGAGGCGACGCCGCAAGCTGCGCGCCGACAACACTGACCCCGCTGAGAGGAGGAAGCGGAAAAGAGCAAGTGAGTACAACAGAAGAGCCTCATTCAGCCAACGAACTGCCGGCGTCAGGCGCCACTGCCAGCGAGCGGTCCGCTCTGCGCAGCCTGGCGCGTCGGTACCGGGCGAGGCGACGCCGCAAGCTGCGCGCCGACAACACCGAACCCGCTGAGAGGAGGAAGCGGAAAAGAGCAAGTGAGTATGTCAGCTCCTGTACCTAGCGAGTATCGTGAGGCGATGAGTGAACACGGTGATTATCACGGCAATGATCTTGCTATTGCTTAAGTCTTTCTCACATTTAACGCAGTGGTCTGTCAGATCTATACTAGAAACGTCAATCCCCATTGTAAAATCGCTCAACCGCTGTTGATGCTGCGTTATCTTGACGGATGCGACAGACTGCTGTGTTACGGATGCGTTATTTTAGGGCTCAGTTCTCCTTGAGGTGTGTGAAAGCCCTAAAAGGATTTGTTTATCCGATAAACAAATTCGATAAACTATATCGGACTGTACTTAATAACTTTATCAGAATACACATTTGCAAGTATCCCACCTTTGTCTTTTTATTCGTAGAGCTGCTAGACTGCCGAGTGTCGGACTGGGGAGAATGGAGCGCATGCCGCAGCGACGGCGGCTGCGTAGGGTCGGCGCTGCGCACGCGCCGCATCATCCGCCGACAGCGGCCCGGCGGTAGCCCCTGCCCGCCAACCACGCAGTCCAGGTGGTGCGCTACCAACTGCACCAACCAACCAGTCGTCGAGGACTGGAGGAACAATCTCACGTAATACAGTGAGGACTTCTAAATTGGTAGACATATTTGCCACTTACGTGGCCGGGAACTCGCGTTCTTTTACGAGTAAATTCCTGTTTTCATGCACTTTTCTTTTCACTTTTATTGTACTTACGTCTTACGTGTAATCTTCATTAGCATCTGTGTCTGTCCGTCCAATGGTATCATTTATATTCTGACTTATTTGTGTTTGGATGTAAATTCGGAGTGTAAAGTAAAAATAAATCAAATAAATTGTTGTATAAAAATAAATTAGTAAGAGACTGCCGATGATCGGAGATAGATAGAATTTGGTTGTTTTCAGCTGTACCTATGTAAGCTTCTTCAAATTTTTTATTTCTTTGTCAATTATTGTTAGTATTAAGAAATAAGTTAAAGATAAGATAAGTAAACCCTGTGTATTATGCAAAACGTCTGCAACTGTTATACCTATAATTTTAAGAACAAATCTATCTACAAACAGAGCAATTTTTATGTGTTTATGTAGCTAGACAGTTTTTCTTACCTTATTACAACTGATCTAGTACAAACTATGAATAGGTATTGTAAAATCATTCAATGCATTTCTTCTAAGCAGAAGTTACATTACAATAGTTTTGTGACAATACTGACATATTTCATCCGTCATATAAGTAGTACGTAGAAAAATTATCGTCAAGATAAGTTTATGTTCAGATTGTTCTGTCATAGTAGTCAAAGTTTTAATCGAACGAATGCATATTAAAAAAACATCTTACTTAATAGTTTAAAAATACATATCCTTACATAAGTACTTGGTGACAGTAATTCAATAAAGAGTAGCTAACCTTTTGTAGTCTGTGAAAATGAATCCAAAGATACTGCTTTTATTTTTCATACCGCTAAGATGTAAAAACATTTATATCGTAGAATAAGTGTATGTAAGAGCCTCTAAATAAGAGCTATTAGTTAGGTAAAAAAGCCTTCTGTGAAATGTCAAAACTTAGGTGATCTAATAATACTTATTGTTATGAAAGCTGCATTGGTAAATCTTTACTTCTTAAACTCTACTTAAGTTAATTTGAGATCGGTTGAGAGAATGTACCTAAAAATTAAAATTTTAATCATAACCAAAGAAAATAATTTCACAGATATCAGATTTTGTTCACAAAAATGTCAATAAGCATATTAATTAATTAATACCTAAGAATATGAAGTTAAAGAAGCTATATTAGATAAAAACTGTAAAATAGAGCCAAAATAAGCTGCAAATGTTAACCTTAGTGTGACTATCGGAGTGTGTGTATTTTTTACAATGTAAATTATTCTCATTTCTGGTAATAAAAACATCTTAAATAATGTATCAGTTGTGTTTTATTTTGGAAGATTCCTACATAAATGCTGTCAATAATCAATACAGTGGGATTTTGAAATATCAAGGATCTTATAACTACTGAAAAGTTCGTGTCTAATCAAGTAATCAGTCATTGACACTAAAATTAATATAATAAAAATAATTTGACATCGGAGATTCAACCTGAGGACTATTACGATAGATTCGCGAATCTGCCAAAATGAAAATGATGGACATCAATGTTACTACTTAATACAGTTAATATAAACCAATATTGAAGAAATTAAAACATTATTTACATAAAAATAGAGCCAAGTGTTTTGGTATTATTGAGAAGACTGCAGAAAGCAGTGCATACGTAGCTACAAATTGCTGAAAATATAAAAAAAACCTACACTCGTACAGGAGATTTAAAGGAAAAATAAAAACGCAGCGAAAAAAAGAAAAATGAAACATCCAACGTCCTAAAGCGCGTGTCATTGAAAAACTCGGTGGATTAAGGAGGCCTGTTTCTTCATTTAGCGTCGTGAGCCGAGGTGCTTACAGAGGGTTATTCCATATAGCCCTAAGAATTATTCTTCTAAAGAATACTTTTTTAAAGGAAGTAGATAATCCTGATCTAATTGAAGATGCATCTTCAACTATTTTCGGTATATGAATTAGAATACGAAAGATTTTCACGCTAAGATTAAATTTTTTATAGTTACCTAGCTAAACACACAATGCCTACTAAACCTGGAATCGCAAAACAATACGAGAGGAAAACGCATAACGCATCCACACACACTAATTGTGTACAGTTTTACTAGTTCTAATTTGAAACGCTATAAAACTCTTAAAAAAACTGCATGGTGGAGTGGGTTAGATACTTTTTTAACGCGAAGCAGAGCTACCCTTACAAATTGGGTCGGATAATTACGTTCCGGACGACATGGGACGGTTTTTTTAAGAGGAAATGAGAGTTGCCGGAATTGAATGAGTTCTTTTTGAAACGCCATCAAGGAGTTAAATTGTTATTTGTTTAGCTCTCGAACATTGAAACGATTTAGGGAAGCGATTTTGAAGTAATTGCTTAGCAAGATTGAGGTTTCGCAGATTAGAAACAGGGATGGCGAAAATTCAAAAATAACAAGTTGTGCTAAATTGATCAATGGATTTTTATACCTACTTTTGCTACTGATTTTAATTCTGACTTCGATTATTTACGCGGTTTTGGATACTAATGTTGTAGTTTTGATATCAAAATGCAGACTCAACGGCTGCACAAAGGCGCACATAGGTCAACTACTGAAACAGCGCATGACGTTCTCTGGTCTGTGTCTGAACCATTAAACTCAAACGGACCGATTTTTTATGAGTTTTTATAAACGAATGACACTGACGCAAAGTGAGGAAATTAAAGATTCTATCTACGTAACGAACTCTTGGCATAGTACTGAACAGAGTAAAACTTGAGGGGAATAAGTGGCTACCGAAGCGTGTGACAGTGCGCTGGCCAAGTCCTAAGCATATCACAGGTTATCCTAACCGTTTCATACCGAAATAATATAAGCAATTTTGGACATAATTAAAGTTAACAAAGTTATAAATATATAAACATTAAAAAAGTAAATAGATATCCACTCAGCTCATAAAAACGTTTGCTTCATTCTAGAAGATATATACCTGAACTAGTTTAGTCATTAGCATAAAATAAAAAATAAAAAATATAAAATAGACAAGTTCAATTTTGATTGTAGACATACATACATCACATATGAGAATATTGGATGTTCGGCTTGACTTTAGATTTTAACTTTTTTTAGGCATACGAACTTGGCTTACATTTTTACATTTTATGTTTTTTGGTGGGATTACATTATCCCGGCGGCAGAGCCCGATTTGAGATACAATGGTGGGTATTATACGGGTGTCTATATAATAAACTTAAGATACCCAGTAATGGAAACAGAATCAACAGAGTAAGTTATATCTGCACACGCCATTTTCACATTTATTCCTTGAGCGTAGAGTTAAGTTTAAAACTTGTAAATGTGGTTAACGTTTGAATGGTTGGAAAAACTTTGCCTAGCGCTCGTAGTAGCATTCGTAATGAGCGACTGAGCTGAGGAAAGTAGGGCATTGGGAATGAACAAAAATTATACACAGTCGCAACTCTGTCGTTGTTTCCAACGAGGAACTAACTAGTGTTATACGAGTTGCGATATGAGTTTTAACTACTGGTACCTATCAATAGCTCATTATTCAATGATTAGTTTCTATTTTTAGAATAGAAGGTAGACATACATACATAAATACATATATCACGCCTTTATCCCTTGCGGGGTAGGCAGAGCGCCAACGGCCGCAAGAATACGGTCGCTATTGCCACGTCTGACACTTTTGAGGATTGTTTTCCAAGGCTGTTCCAGAAAACATGTGTATCACCATAGTGACAGGTTGTCAGCCTGTCGCCTAAAAATTGTAATACACGGATGCCCGCAAGTCCCTTAGTCGCCTCTTACGACACCCGCGGGAAGGATGTGGGGTGATGCTATTCTAAGCCGGCATCACACGACGGTAGACATACCATTTTTATTCACGGTATAAGTATTTACAGATAAAAAAATTGCGGTTAGCTGTTTCAATATGATAATATAAAAGCGTCAAAGTTATATGGCAAAATTAAAAAAAAATAAAATGTGCGCTAAAAACTCACGTTAAAATATTTATTTTATTTTGATGAGTAAGTAATCATTGTAACAACTTCAAAAAAAAAATATGAGCAAGTTTTGAAAGTAATTTCTACTAGGTAGATATTAAGAAATATACAGGTGCGATACGATTTTGCCGGTGCCCCTTAGTAAAAGTTGTTTAAATCGTGAGTTGAAACATCCTACAAAATGTGTATGTACTGACTAAAAAATAAACCAGTACCTATAATATTAACAAAATGGATTAGCCAAGTAGGTAATGTTTTTTACAGTGATACAGATAAATGACACTTTCGTTCGGCATCCCCTTAAGTAAACTAAACTTGGGCTTCATTGAGGCACTTTTTTAGCTTTTTCAACCCCTCCGGATATTGGCGAAGCCACATGCAAATAAATCTGTCAAAACACCCTTTATAGGAAGACTGCAAACGGCCAACAAATCGTTTGTGCGAAAAAAGTTTAAAAACCGAACGACCACAGTTCCTGAGTCCTGAGGCTACAAAAAGATAAGGGGGCGTTCAAACGGTGCGGGCGTCGAACCGCCGCAGGAAGCGACTTCCGGTGCCGATCGAACATTATTCATAGTCTGAGCGCACGAGTGAAAACTTCCGTCGTCGGCGGGACGGGACACTGACGAAACTTCTAAGAAATGGCCCAGGGAATGTGTGTGGCCGTTTTTTTGCATTATGAAATCATCTTATTGTTTGATGTCAATCTTATTTCATATAATGTCAACCTTATTCATAAAACGTTTCTTGTCTTAAAAAAAAAATATAACATCATCTTCTGCCTTCGACCCGCTCACGACGCCTCCTATCTACGGGCTAAAAAACTAAACTACTTCACAATTCGTTTAAATAATCGTCATCAAAAAGCCCGAAATTAAAATCTAAGGACTAAAACCGTGAAGCAGTTACAGTAATAAAGTTTGTCGAGCTATCTTCTCTGCCTTCTGTCACCGATTTCCATAAATCTTTTCGCCGTTCCGCCAAGTTCTCAAATCTCGCCTCAACTGCATCAGAAATGCAGAACTGCTTACTGAAGAGATGTACTCGTACCTGACAAACCATATTACTCGCCTACGGTTTAAGAAGGTTTCTACTATACTGTCTAGTGACTAGCCAGTCACACCAATGAAGTAAAAAACAGGGGAAGCAAAGTGAATAAGGTTTTGTTGAATGTTGATATCTAATAATAAGGTAAAAAAAGTCACTAGTCAGTCAGATAAAAAAATAAAGAACGGGGAAGTAAAGTGAATAAGGTTTTGTTGAATGTTGATATCTAATAATAAGGTAAAAAAAAGAAACATTTCGCGATGCTATCGTTTATATATTTCTTTACAAACTCTTGCAGAATTTCAAAGAAGACATAAACTTTTGATTGTTTTTATATGACACAAAATACATACATACATATATCACGCCTTTATCCCTTGTGGGGTAGGCAGAGCGTTGCGACTGCAAAAATGACACAAAATAAAATGGTACTTATGAGATTCAAAGCCCAGATTCATGTTTTCTTGTTATAAAAACAGAAACTTGGATATTTAATTAACGCAAATACCTAGTACATAATTTAGTTATTTACTTCAGCAGTACCTACACAAGATTCTATTCAAACTAATCTAAACACAATTTCAATTCCACGCAAACAGTTTATACAATAGTAAGGAAATCCTAATATTATGATTTCCTTCCCCGCTATCTTAAAGGGTAAGAATCAAAGATCAATCAGCGAGTAATAGACTGGGCTCTGAAACAAGTAGGCGTATGTACCTACGATGGTTATTGGTTACTACTGGTAATTGGTTAAGCTACGTACCAAAGTTTGAAATAATTCAACGATCTGTATGTTTCCACCTAACGTTTGCACTTGCTATTCACGATTTTTAATGTTGGAGAAAATTTAAACAAATTTCTGTAGTTTTGGGTCGGAGGTGTGAAATTCCCATGCGGATTTATTAATTTTATGGAACTGTGACAATAACAAGAACAATAAAGTCACGTACATAAAGTGTGACATAAATTTTAAGTCTCATAATATTATTTCACATGGCTTTTGAGTCTATATTTACATAGTACATAAGAATGAAGAATAAAGAAAAACAACAACGTATTTAGTAAATTACTTCGAAAAATGACGTCTAAATATGAAAGGTCTATGCTTGGGATTAATCAGCCGCCAACGTTAGCGAGCTAATCTTACATTGTAGTAACCCTCAGAAAGGGTTCCCTTCCTTGGGATGTCAGTAGCAAACTTACCAGGTTTTGGCATTAGGGGCCTGTCTGATATCCCGAATTAGGTAAGCTGTAGGTAGCTTATTGAAATGATATTAGTAAGTGAAAGCGAACCCCTTCTGAAAACGTCCCCGACAGATCTGTCGGATACAGGTTCCTAGAAGGGACCGGTATTGGTTACCCGCTGCTTTGATACTATCCGCTATTTACAAAATGCAATCGCAAAATACTATGGCCACTGGTTTATCGGTACGCTTCAGAATTTGAGTCTATTTAGGTATCCGTATCAACAAGTAGTCTCGTGACGTGAGTCATAGTCATGAATGAGTTTAGATACAAGTATCGGTTGCCTGCTTCTTGCCTGTTATTTCCTGCAGAAGTTTATTGTTTCTGCTCCAAATAAACAGCTCTGCTTTTCACAAACATGCGACAAGGTCCTCATTATCTCCATTACATTCTCAACTAACACGAGGTCTAATTAGCGAGTCCGTCCGTCGCTATCTCGCTTGTAACAGTTAATTGCTCGATTGTTATTTCGAATCGATTTAATTCGATTGTGTTCACTCGAGAACTGTCCGGCCCGACCGCGTGGGAGGGAGTGTGGGATGCCGATATTTCAATTTATTTCGATAAACAAGCTACAAGCTGGCAATTTAAAGGGTACATTATTAGTAGTTGACAAGATGAGTTCTAGATTGGAGATGTACAGTATAGGCTGGTTCTCGAGATCCAAATGAAATATACCGAAAGCCAACTATGGCGGATCGCACACTTAACGCACGACGGAGCGCTAAAATATCGTTGCGCTAGCGTCGCGTCGACAGCGATTGAGTGGTTTTAGTATGGGGATTGATGTTGCCTATGCCTATGCCTTTAGTCTTTGACGTGTGTATCATTTAAATCTGCAATTCTCCGTCTAGTCGTAGTCAATGGACCGCGCAAAAATAAAATTTCGTTTCTACTGTCGCTATTACTTCCATACGTGTTACATTATGTAATCTTCTTGACATCTCTGCAACCTAAGAAGCCCTTTACGACACGAACACCTGTGAATTCACCTCCATGTTTCATATCTTCTCCTGTTTCCCGCTCTGGATGTTTCGTGGCGCGGGAACATTATTCTTTTATATTCTTCAGGAAACCATAAAGCATGTTGTCTTCCTCGCGGCCACAAATCAAAAGAGGCTTTCCTCGTTTAGATGCAACTAACAAAAGAGATAAGTTACTACGTATTAGATGAAACTTGCTCTTGCTGCCCGACACTCAAAATGCATATTTACCCACTTAGCATACTCTTTGTCTACAAGAGTAACGTACCTATTATGATATTAGTATTTTGCAAATTTCTGCGAAGAACATCGATAATACGAACCGTATTGAAACAGTTTACGAATAGTAGACAGATTCCAGATAACACAAACACGAAGGTAATCCTACGCCATGTGTCCATAACTTTAAGAATCGAATATTGTATCAAATCATTTAACAAAATTTTTTAAATACAGGCCTACGGTCTTCGTAAACTTTACTTTTACAAACTTACAGTCCATTTTCGTCTGGCAGATTTTGAACAAAGCACATTTTATAACGTGGTTTTCCTGACCGGTTT
The DNA here is from genome assembly GCA_029255805.1 of Keiferia lycopersicella. Taxonomy (NCBI): domain Eukaryota; kingdom Metazoa; phylum Arthropoda; class Insecta; order Lepidoptera; family Gelechiidae; genus Keiferia; species Keiferia lycopersicella. The sequence goes on along the minus strand of JARACZ010000009.1, from coordinate 6,658,428 downwards.
CAGTGTAAATATTACAAGCTGTCTGTATGTTGGTCCGTCATATTATAGTTTATCGGCTTATTGTCTTGGTGACTGTATAGGCTTTAAAAGTTGATTTGTGGCATCGATTTTATGCGGGAAGAGTGTTGTTGAATGTGAAGGAATGGTGTTATATTATGTAAGCGTATGTTACAAAATCACGTGTGTCGCTTATCTGTCGTACGTTTGCAATAGTGTGAGTCGTAATATATCGTCATGTCAAACGTGTTTTTATTCACTTTGCTCTCGTATCGTCGAATTGCATTTTTAGTTCAATTGATGACTTATCAAAGGGATTCCAACGCACATATCAAGTACCTATTGCGTAATACTGTTTACGATATTTAACTCTGTTCTACAGCGGTATACAAATAATTACGCACGTCAAAATGTCATAGTTTTTGAGGGAAGAAAGGTCCTCTCTTGTTCCTGTCGACATTCTTATCGTAAAAGACCAGCACAATACGTCCAAAGCCCCAGCTTTCACATAGCACTAAGCGCGGGCTTACAAACATAGCCTGTATTATAAAACTGTGTTTGAAAGCGTGGATCCGTCGTGTTCATTATCATTTGTATTCAGCGCTACAGAGGTGCACCTGGAGGTCTGTCAGCCGACAAGATTTATGTTTCCTGCGTAAACTGAACAAAACTCCGCGCTCCTCTACTTTGTATGGAAATATCTGCGAGCCGACAAAACATAGTCGATAAAGGTAAGCAGTAGGTTCGTACCTTAGGGCTACTTACTTCATGTAGGTAGATATTTAATAATAAATTTCTGATAGTCAATATTACTTTGAAGAGAATCTAATCAAAAGTGCCCAGGAAATCACCATGATTGTGGGAGCGCGAAATTGGTCTAAAAATTTACTATATAATGCGCAGAAACCTTTTCCTTAGGTTCAATATACGAAAGTGCATATTTGTACTTTTTGTACGATACTTGCGGCATCAGTGATATGATAATTCATTCAAGGCTCGATTCTGTCATTTGTCAAAAGGCGTTGTCTTCATACTGCTCGTTTTATTTTTACTGTGCCCTGAGGAACGGGCTCTTAAGCGTTTTTCATGTTTTAGGATTAGTGTATTTAGGTCACGGTGAGAACGTAGCTTTATTTCAAATGGTAATATTTTTTGGTTTTGGTTTGTTTTGTTTTGACTTGGATGCTATGGTTTTGATGCATATTGATGCCAGTTTGAAGTCCCAACGGGCATCAATACATAGATTGCCAAGACATAGGTTTTATCGAAATGATGATGATGATGAAGTCAAACCTACATAAAAAGCTAATTACAAAACCATTTACCGGTAGCTTTTGAATTAAAAGCTTTTGAATCAAAAACGTAAAAGTACCGGTATCTGTGAAATATTAACAAGACAGGATATTAAACAAACTCCGCTAATTGAGGGCATACCTCTGTTGAGTCGCATAATCAAGGAGCTCAGCGTTCGCGCAAAATCGGGTCTGAAAGAATCTTCGTTATCATTTCCACCTACACGGGACGTTACGTACCTTCTCTCAATGAAAATAGAGGTAAATTTTAATTAATTTCTCGATGTAAGGAAAGCTATTAATTTTTCACAGAACTTCACTAAGAACAGCGTACAACGCGTGGGGGTAGCCAATATCTTTTCATCTGCGTGTAGGTGTGTTTCGAGGTGCCCTTGTAGTCTTTTTCCGACTGGCCTTTCAAAGGTTCATAACTATACACATTCACATCTATTAAGAGCCATGCACTTGCCGGTGGAGCATATTTCATTCTTGTCTATTTCCTGTCTAATAGTGTCCATAAGTAGGTATCTGAAAGTAATATTCAAAAGATATGTTCTTGAATAATACTTATCAATTCTCCTTGCGAATATATTGCTTACTAAATAATGTTAGTGACTGTGAAAAATATCAAAATTTAATTAAGAATATCATTTGCAGATAAAAACGATAGTCAAAAAGTTGGTTGATGTAGCATCAGCACCTACCAACTGATTTATCATAAAACTTTTTATTTCTTTTTTTATTCTGAATAGTGTAAAAATTTTAAAAAGAACTCGATAAGTACAGTAGAGTTTCAATGAGCACTTATGTATTAATCTATAAGATAATATATCATGCAATTCAATTCGTGTTACTTTAATCTAAATTACGAAGTAGCTAGTTAGTATCTAGACTAAAAAGTTATGGATAAGATGACTTATTTTAACAGAGACTTCTTCAAACTTTTCGAAACTGATAATTTGTGTTGAGTTTCTGAAATATACGTTCTAGTTGACGAGAATTTAAGGAGAATAATTTACACAGTGGAGGCCCTCTAAATCATAATTAATTCTTAATTAATATCACGGGGCTCAGAAAGCAGAATAATAAATTATAATTATGATGAATGGAGGCGCCACTGAGCACAGTGCAAGGGGGTATCACGGCAAAATTTAGAGTGATAAAAGAATTATCATTGGCCTCATACTCTGTGACAGACGATTAAATCGCACGGGTTAAGTTTCCTCTCCACAGACACTGCGTCGCCTGGGACGCAATTATGGAAAAAACAAGGGTGCCCGCGGAGCCAGGTCGGCTGCAGAAGTCTACTGCACGATGATCCTCTGTCACACGTACCTGACGGAGACCCCGTAGAGTTGTCCTTCTCCATGACCGGTCTTGGGTCTGGCTAATCCCTCGGTCGCATTTTACGACCTCCACAGGAAAAGATAGAGTGGTGCTAATCTACCCTGCCACCACACGGCTAACATATTACAGAAGTATTATCAACATCATAAAAACTTTCGATGGATCGCCTCAAATTGTTTATTTTTATCGTTATCAAGAACAATAATCATAATTTGATCCATTAAGTAGAGTAGCTTATAGTTCTGCTGGTAGTACTTTACCTAAAGTAAATGTTATTTACCTCAAGTAGGTTTATAATAAGAAAACCACCTGTGGGTTTAATGTGGGTTCAGTCTACTTAAATACCTAGGTATTACAATGAAAAGAACTCGTAAAAGTGAGTGACTTCAAAATATTATGCATTATAGCAGTTTTTACACTACATAGTTAAACCTACACCTTGTGTATTTGCACTTTTTCTTGTTTTTATAAAACGTACAAATATTTTTCTGGTAGAATCACTTCATTTGAATTCAATCCTATTATTACATTACATAACTAGCCCTGTCGATATTACGGTCGTAAAGGATAAGAATTAGGTAAATCACGGCCATTTTTCATGTTTTACATACAAAGACATATCACGTTTTTATCCCTTGCAGGGTAGGCAGACTTCTGACCAATATTAAGCGCCCTTTCAAATGACTCGTCATCACTGTATCACGAGTTGTCACGAGTAGTGACGAGTTGCCAGCCTGTCGCCTAAATGGAACCCTCGAGTCCCTTAGTCGCCTCTTACTTTTCATGTTTTAGATGCTATGAAATCAATAATCAAACTTAGAAAATCATAAAATCTTACTAAACTTGTTACATACACAACCCTCATTAGGGCGCCGTCTCCCAATCCTCACAGACAACGTAACAGAAATGACAGCAGTACATAGACGGTAATAGGTGCAGCTGCACTGATCAATAAACTCCAGCAGCCTTCGAATTGCGAGAGCTCACTGCTCAGCGTGACGGTTATTAAGCAATTCAGTTAGTTGGGATAGAGTTGTACCTACCCACTAAATACATGGAACTATCGATAAAAAATTGAACGTATCATTCAACACTAATAATATGATGGGTGAGGGGATTCATAGCAAATATCCAAACACTTTAAGAATGTTATTTTCTCAATCAATTTTACTTGTTAACGCATTGTTGTGGCTTTTTTAAGGTATTAAAATGCATTGTAACCTATGCACATTTCTCGTTACTTGCGTTACAATGCGTTGTGGTGTGCACCACTATACAACGAGCGTTCCTAGGTTACGATACCTACTCGCTTGTTTTGTAAGTTATCGATAGAAGCTGGTGTGGTCATCTCTACAACATTTGCCACCGGAGTAACAGCCCCTCATTAAACGCGCTGTGAGTTGCACCGCGACACGAGCATTCCTTGTCGCCCCTCGGCTACGATACTCTTGTGAGTTATCGATAGAAGCTCGTGTGGCCACCCCTACAACATTTGCCACCGGAGTAACAGCCCCTCATTAAACGCGCTGTGAGTTGCACCGCGACACGAGCGTTCCTTATCGCCCGCTACGATACTCTTGTAAGTTACCGATAGAAGCTGGTGTGGTCATCCCTACAACATTTGCCACCGGAGTAACAGCCCCTCATTAAACGCGCTGTGAGTTGCACCGCGACACGGGCGCTCCTTTTCGCCCCTCGGCTACGATACTCTTGTAAGTTATCGATAGAAGCTGGTGTGGCCATCCCTACAACATTTGCCACCGGAGTAGCAGCCCCTCATTAAACGCGCTGTGAGTTGCACCGCGACACGGGCGTTCCCTGTCGCCCCTCGGCTACGATACTCTTGTAAGTTATCGATAGAAGCTGGTGTGGCCATCCCTACAACATTTGCCACCGGAGTAACAGCCCCTCATTAAACGCGCTGTGAGTTGCACCGCGACACGGGCGTTCCCTGTCGCCCCTCGGCTACGATACTCTTGTAAGTTATCGATAGAAGCTGGTGTGGTCATCTCTACAACATTTGCCACCGGAGTAACAGCCCCTCATTAAACGCGCTGTGAGTTGCACCGCGACACGGGCGTTCCCTGTCGCCCCTCGGCTACGATACTCTTGTAAGTTATCGATAGAAGCTGGTGTGGTCATCTCTACAACATTTGCCACCGGAGTAACAGCCCCTCATTAAACGCGCTGTGAGTTGCACCGCGACACGGGCGTTCCCTGTCGCCCCTCGGCTACGATACTCTTGTAAGTTATCGATAGAAGCTGGTGTGGTCATCTCTACAACATTTGCCACCGGAGTAACAGCCCCTCATTAAACGCGCTGTGAGTTGCACCGCGACACGAGCGTTCCTTGTCGTCTGCTACGATACTCTTGTAAGTTATCGATAGAAGCTGGTGTGGTCATCTCTACAACATTTGCCACCGGAGTAACAGCCCCTCATTAAACGCGCTGTGAGTTGCACCGCGACACGGGCGTTCCTTGTCGCCCCTCGGCTAGGTACGATACGATATTCGCGCTCTTGCTGCGGTTCGACGCTGGATTCGGTAATTAAGTAAATCTGGCTGGAAACGCTTTTGCTGTAAGCAGAGGGGTAATTAACTAAGTTTTTGTAGTTCTTTTTTAAAGTCATATGTGGCGATAGCGTCCTTATTGTTACGGTCGTTAACGTTCTGCCTACCCCGCAAGGGATAAAGGCGTGATATTATATGATTGTGTCTTTTCCAAAATTGGCTTTGGGTTTTTTGTACTTGGAATAGGCAGACAGGTCGTGCGTGCTACCGCCAAGTGCTCTCACAGGCACATGTTGAGTGCAATTATACTGGTAATTCTAAGAACTATACAGAGCTAGGTAAATGTTTGCATATTGATCCTTTGAAAAGATAACTGTATGTCAATCTACTAGGAACGCGGCCACAAATAAAGCTTGGTGTTAGTTCCGGCTATTCGAAATTGCGCCACCCTGTAAATCATTCCACTCCCATTAGCAGCGATATCGACTGAAACAAAGCTGCAACAATATGGCCGATTGGAGTGTTTGCCAATGGAATATTGCGTGGCTTATGCGGGGATCAACTTATACAATGCTCAATAACTCTTAAGAAACTATAGTTGATCTTTTAAAATTAAAACTTCAGCAGCTGTTAATCTACAAGCATCGCGTCCACAAATCAGCTTTGTGTGGGTTTCGGCTGTTCGCCATCGCATCACGCTGTAAATCATTCCACTCCCATTGGCTGCAATATCGACCGAAACAAAGCTGCAACAATATGGCCGGTTTGAGTGTTTCCGCGTGGCTTATGCTATGCTTTGGCTAAGGTTTTTGGTAATATCAATAGAGGCTGTTGGACTGCCCTAAATGAGATACTTAGGGATCAATCCATACTGACAATTACTGGTAGCATACGAACGACATAATTAAAAAGGAATCTAGCAACAGCTTATATCGCAAACACAAATCAGCTTGGTGTGGGTTCCGGTGGGGTTCCGGCTGTTCGCAATCGCATCACGCTGTAAATCATTCCACTCCCATTGGCTGCAATATCAACTAAAACAAAGCTGCAACAATGTGGCCGATCAGAGTGTTTGCTAATGGAATATTGCGTGGCTTATGCTGGATACTCTAGCTTTGACTTGGCTTCGAAATAGCCTGCGTATGGATCAATCACAAAAGATAATATAACTTAACTGAAAAGTTTTGTGTTCTATGACAACTTCACTGAATAGTTTTGTGTCATAGTTACAATACAATCCAACGCCCGCGTTTCCAAACTTTGGTTTCCGCTAAGGGCTTTGGCCGTTAAGGCCGAAGGGGCTTCACTGCGCTAAATATCTTTGGCACTAAAGTTCGTATGTCTACGGAAATCAAAAAGGAAGAGATGTACAAAATGTGCAAAGGTTCTTTTCATTCACATGCATTTCACATAATTAGCTAGACACCTAGTTCAGTTTATCGTAGGAATAAAGCAAAACAATGTAGTTAATAGAGAAACAGGTCATGCATAAAGCAGGGTAGCATGTATACCTACAAGCGTCTATCTCTATGACGTGATGCTGCCTCTTGCATCGTGTAGTGGAATCAAGCTCTGAGTGATAGCACGGGAGCCGCAGACAGATATATGGGATAGTACAGGAGCCAGCTCATAATGAATTGAATCGAACAGGTCACGCATAAACCAGGATAGGAGCTATTTAATAGCATTGTCTATCTGTGTGTTGCTGCTTTGTTTAGTCGCAAGGCTTACAGGAGGATGAAACTAAAAACTAAATAGTTATACCTTAATCGATGCGACAATTTGTTTGTAATCTGATTTCTATAATTGTTTTCTGACCACTCATTTGTAGGCTTATCAATTGGAAGGCTTCCCAATTTTACCACATCATCATTGTCCTTGCCTTACTTACCACGTTCTCTGTCGGGGTCGGCTACCTAACCTAGGGACATTTGACGAGGAACCAAATTTTTACAATTTTACCACATGTGTAAAAAAATTATATTGCCAAAATCCCATTGACTCTAAAAAAAAAGAATTAACTAGTATATCATATTTAACAACTATACTACTTACCTTCGAAGCGAGTTGTAGACAGATCCTGGCCTATGATCGTAGACGGGAAACCAACAGAGCAACGGAGCGCCAAATGCTCATTTATCCGAAAGTGATAAATAGGCTTGCATGAATATTAGGGGAGAGTGGGAGAATGGGAGGGGGGAGCTCCGACAGGGGGGTAACGGATGGTAGAAATAATGAATATATTATGAGCAAATCTTTACCTGCCCCTCACTCACTCATAATCCTCAAACGTTATCGAAACTTCGATTGAATGAGTTTGAATACCTAATGATGATGTATTTTAAGTGAATAATTGAAATATTCAGAAAGGAATTAGAATTATAAAATATCAGGTATCAGAATTGATATTAGGGATTATTCATCAAGAGGACTTTTTAAACATTACTTTAATATTCGCTTAATGTTATCAAAAATTAAATGTTCGGATCTGTTATTTCACGACTATGGACCTAAGTCTATCTTCAATGCCCATAATAAAACCGTTCAACCGTTGTCGACGCAGCGATAGTGGAGATTCGTTCGTCGAGTGCAGTTTTAGTATGGGGAGTGACGTTTCTCGTATGGATCTGACAGACCTCTGCGATGTTTTAGCGCTCCGTCGTGCGTTAAGTGTGCGAATCACCTATGAAGAGTAAGACAATGAGTGGAAGAAAATAGTCTCTGCCTTCCCCAACGGGAAAGAGGCGTGATTTATGTATGTTTGAAGAATAACCAGAATTCATTATTGACCCATGAGTATTCCATAAATAACGTATAGGACGATATTACCTATCTAGAATATACATCCAATGATGAAGAGAATCAGGACAGTACCTACCACTTCCACTCCATTCAGCAGTAAATTAATTGCTTCTGGAAACCGTGAAATCTGTCAACAGATCATGAAAAATATAAAGCTCGTATTTGAAATTCAAAATCACAGTGGAATAAATGGATTCCTTTGTATTAGGGTTTATATTTTGGGGGTGAGCAAGCACCTTAATTAATTGCTCGTGATCAATTTAGCACGGCACGAGCCCTTTGAATAGGATAGGACTATAAATTTAGGCATGTACGAGTACTTCCATGTTTTTGCGTTGTTTGTAGGTATATTGAACCGAAAGTGTATTTCTAAAACAATTTCGCATGCGAAAGTTTGCAACGGATCGTTTCTATTAGCCGTTGATCGCAGTATACGTTGTACTACACACGAGTTCATACGAATTGGTGGTTAAACCACACTTTGCAGAATTGCGCACGCAACTTTGTTTCATAAATACGCCTTCAAGACAACATTTCTATTTTTAAAGCAGGAAAAATCTGAATTACGCTTACGAAAGGTCTGCAACGAGTGGTGTGACCTGTCGCATCACAGTATTCTACTACCCGTTTTTGAATGCAGGGGGTAATATAGCGTACGCTTCAAAGGATTTATGCAGTATGTAAAACGTGTTTACAAGCACAACTTAGGCGCATAATTTCGCATGAGAAAAATCTAAAATACTCTTCCAGGTCACTAAATAACTTGGTACGGAATTTTACCAGACTTAAGCTGGTATCGTATCAAGCCAATTTCGCAGGTAATTATGTTTCGCAATATAATATTACCCACGCATAAGACCCGGCTTACATTTACTACTTTCAGACATCCTATTTAGAAGATAATTTCTACAAAGTAAGCGTAATTCCCCACCTAGCGTTATTTCGAGAATTAACCGGTAGGTATTTAGAAGTACCAGAAATGTTTCTCAAACTTTTCTGATCCGTATTAATGTGCCTTTAATAGGCAAGAAGTTTACAAACCTATTTGCTATCTACTAGGTACATTTGAAATGTCTCATCCCATCCCATCTGAATATTAGGAATTCATTGAAACTTCTTACCCATTTTGTTTACTTAGCGGCCCCCCGATGCATTTAGGAGTATACGTTTTCATAATTATATCGTATATAAAATTATTTTTTACTTTTTAAGCGATTGTCGGGGGTGTTTTTAAATTTTAAATTTAAGGTTTTTAATCTGTCTAACTTAAATTTGTGTGCCCATGCTAGAAGAAGAGAGGGCCATACAAAACTAATTCTAACAAACTCTTGCGCGTTTGATATGCAGTTCACTAATATTTTACGATAGAAACTATTTACACTGCGTCGATAATTTTGGGAGAGACTGCATCAACAGCTATATCATAACCCGGGAGTTTAGGAAAAGTTCCCAAATTAGTTTACCTGGAATGAAGGCCCTATTAGGTTTAGTCTACAAACTTCGGAGGAAACTAATATAAGGGTTTAAGGTAGATAATAATACATTTAGAACTATGTCGGCTTGATGAATAATATTGATGTGAAATACTTAAAGTCTAAATTATTTGAATTTTATAGTTTGATGGGTTCAAAGTTAAGACTCTCTACACCTTTAGGACCTGCCTCAGGCTCATGTAGAACAGGCGTTGAAATCTGGTACTTACGGTTAGAACAGAGACATGACATCTACAAGCATTTGCTACCAATTTGCTACTAACAGCCAAGCCCATCCTCAACCGCCATCGACGATTATTACGAGTACAAATCGCAATATGGATTCTCCGGTAATGGTAGATACATTATAAGTATTGATACATAACAAATCTATGTATAATAAATTTAATTTTAGGTACTTTTTCAAACTCCGCGATTTAAGAGGATCGTGTTGCTGGAATTTTTCATACAAAAAGCGTTAACGTTTTTATCATACTTACCGGTGACCACTTCTTTTGGTTTTTAGGTATTTTATTTAAATTCACAAAAACTAGGTTTATACGTCTTTTTTTTTTTTTAGATATATTATAGTTTCAGAAATAATGAGGCACAAAAGTACATTTTTTTTAATACTGAAAAATCTTCATGTTTGAGTGAAGGTACTTACAAAACTGTAAAATTTGGTAAAAAAAAAAACGTATAAACCTAGTTCTGTTTATAGCTAAGCGATCAAGACTAAAATTATAGAATTTAGTTGAAATTTAGGGGTAGGGAAACGTTAACGCCCGTAATACCATTATACCCTGTTTTTGAGGCGATTTTTCAGGAAGCCTGCTACCTGTCCATGAAGCACATAAAATTTGAAAAACGCATTTAGCGCGCGCCATGTCTGTGAATGATAGTCTTAAGAGGTCTGACTAGGGACAAACTTTGGCAATGCCATACACACACAAAAACGCACATAGGGCAACTTCGCGACAGATCCCTAAATGGTAGACATCAAAGTAAATCCAGACGCGAAGGTAAATAAACAAATCAAAGCAAATAGTGACTTGCTTTTAGTCACCCCAAGGTGACGTGTTATGGATGTTTGTTTTCCCTGTTGCTAGCTCTTCAGCTTTTTCAGAATATTAACTGAATGCAAAAGATGCAAAAAAAATTACTCTACAATATTTTAACGTTGTTAACGTTTTCTAAAACAACCTTGGAAAACAATCCTCAAAAATGTAAGACGTGGCGATAGTGAACATATTCTTACGGCCGTTAACGCTCTGTCTACCCCCTGAGGGATAAAGACGTGAAATATGTATGTATGTATATTTTAACGTCATTGCCTAAAAGGTGACTTAAATGTTATCGTTTTTTGCAATTTATTTAATTTCTCTTACTTCTATTAGAGTTACTCTATATTTTTTTTAATTGAGGAGGGTTAACAACTATTCAAACGCCAAAAGTCGTAAAGGCTTGATAATTTTCTGAGTACGCTCTAAAAGCCCTTTAATACTCCAGCAATTATAAAACTTGACAGACGCCTTTTAAAATAGAATTTCTGTAATTGTTAGCATTCGTTTTAAAATAATATTATTTAAATCTCTTTAATAAAACACGTGGTTAAAAATACTTTTAAAAAAGTATTTGAAAATTAAAATTTAAAAAAAGAATGGTATTCGCCTATCTACTTTTTACTTATTTTACACTGCATGTCTCTTCTCTGCTGGCATGCTCCAGAGAGAATACCTACCTACTTAGGTATATATAAAATAAGCTATATATAACAGATACCTAGATAAAATTTTTGATAAAATTTATAGCTATACTTGATCTTTTAGTCAAAATATATATGTGTTTTATTATGCGAAAGAGTATACCTATATAAATCATATTCCTGCCACAAAACCAATTCTCCGTAATGATGAGGATTACAGTTTTGAGAGCCTCTTAATACCCTCGAACTCTCACGCGAGATTAAGAGGGTCATGTCCTCTTTTTACGGTATTTAGGACCACGGACTTTTTTATTCGAGACAGTATTAATCCCGAAATTGAAAGGCATAATTTGGTTAAGCCTCGGTTTCCATAGGAATCAACAAAAAAAAGTGAGATCCAGTGTAGAGGCGCAAGTCTCATGGTGCGTGATTAGTAGATCATCGTATTGCACCGTGTCCACCTGCCAAGTATGGCAACCCACTCCCTAATAAGAGGAAAGCTTATGTCCATTATTTGACTGCTTTGACAAAGTGTAAAAAATCGCAGGAATAAAAAAAGGTAATTTTCAGTCAAGCCATTGCTGTCTAGAAATATCTAGGTAGCCATTATATAAATACACGTTTATATTTCTCATCTTTTTAAAACAAATACGGGCTCAGTTCCCTAATTGGGCCCAGAGAGACTCGGGACCGACGTTTTATTTGCCAGTTAGTGCTTTTATGATGCAGTGTCGGATTTAGTAGAGGGGACTCGAAACAATGTGACAGAGTCACGTTGCACTTTGGGTAGGTAGGAGCTGTTATATAACGTGTAAAAATATTAGCTGCAAATAATTTAAGGGGTGAATCAGTCCAGGAAATTGAACAACTTTCCCCAAGAAACATAGCTCGAATGAGATTTTTTTAAGACCTCCCATACAAATTGGCTTGGTCGGTCGGTAATTTTGTATGGGAGGTTCAAAATATTTTTTTCTTATTTCAACCTATGTTCCTTGGGAAAAGTTGTTCAGTGTCATGGCCTAGTTCACCCCTTAAAATATTTACAGCAATTTTTTTTACACCCTGTATTAAGTACTGAGTGAGAGAAGATTATTATCACGTGAAATACACATCACATACACAAATCACGCCTTTATTCCTCGCGGGTTAGGCAAACCATTGTCGATCGTTTAAAGACGGTCGTTGACACCACGTTTGACAAGTATTGAGGGCCCTTTCAGATGATTCGTGTATCACTGTGTAGTGAAAGGTTGTCCTCTGTTGTCTAAAGTTGTAATACACATGAAACCCACGAGTCCCTTAGTTGCCTCTTACAACACCCGCGGAGAGAATTGGGGTGATGCTATTCTAAGCCGGCATCACACGGCATGAGAGGGAAATGTAAACGAAAATATTCTTTAATGTCTAGATTTAAATTTAGGTTTCAATTTAAGGGGACTGCTAAAGAAATGAGGCTAAAGAAAATATATTCTATATATTATGTATTATATATTTAAGTTTACGTCACTTGTAGTACCTACATCAAACACTTTATGCAATAAAGAATATCTTTTTAAAATTATAAAAGTTCCAAGTTATAATATGATAATGAATTAATTAACTTTACCCTCGGCATAATAGTAGGCTCCTTAAGATAACCTTTAATAAAAAAAATCAATTAAAAAAATATTTGGACTTAATACATATTAGGTTTTAGCTTTAATACACAAAAAATATCCTTTGTCTTAACTTTAGGAGCAGCAAATCTCAACTAGGTATTTAATAAAACAAGAAAATACTTTTGTCATTTGATATTTACTGAAAGATTTACTACCCAGTAAGCTTAATACATGAAAGTAAGTAGAAGTAAAAATCTGCCTAAAACCTTCGTGAGTTGCTTTGATGTTAAGAGGGGCCTCTGAATTCAATTATTAATTTTTATTCCGAAGCTCTTCTACCTGTTTTAGGGCGCTTTTCTTGAAACAGCGCGTGACTCCTGATTTCCTTCGACAAAGAAGAAAAACGGAGTTGGTATCAGAAATAAATTGCAATTCTAGTTACGTCTTGTAGTTGATTTTGAATAATCTACGCCTTTATAGCCTTTTGGTGCCGGTTTAGAATCACATTACCCCATTTCCTTCATTGGGTGTCGTAAAACGCGACTAAAGGACTCTAAGGTTTCATGTGTATTACTTACAACTTAAGGCAAGAGGCTGACAACTTGTCACTATAATGATACTAGAATCATCTTAAAAGACCCTCAATGTTTGATAGACGTGGCGATAGCGATCATACCGTTATCGCTATGACTAACCCGCACGAGATAAAGGCGTGATATGTGTATGTACGCCTTTATACGCCTGGTTCTCTGATAGGCAGAAACGACACGTAAACATGCATGTAACGGTCTCTAATTCCATCTTCACTTGTAAAGTTATGCCGCTTCCGTATCGGCTTCTATATCCACGAAAAATCTTGCCACGGATTGATAAGTTTTTAATTAAATATCTTCTATCTATATATGTTCTGAAAAACATATGATGGAAGAGCTATCTTAGAATGGAACTCATGCCATCTACAACTCCTAATCCGTTTAAAAATATGTATTTCAAAAATATATTATTTAACAAACACAGATCTTTCGAAACAATAGTACAACAGGTACTGCTCCTTGTAAAGAAATGTCTTCCAACAGACCTACACTTACAGGGTGTTTGTTTCCTAAATTCGGAAACTTCTTCGTATTTTCTTGACTCCCTGTCCCTACGACGACGGTTCTATATGTGCTACATTAGGGATGCACCCTCGCGTCCTAAGCAGGCTTTTATGAAATTAGCTCGCATTTGTAAGGAAAATGTAGTTCCTGAATTTTACACTCGGGCCGCAATCAGCTAAATGCGTTTAGGTGAGGCATATGTATGCTGAAACTGTAATTTGATGTAGGTTCTTACTCTCTTTCTTTTCTCTTTTTCATGTGTGACAACGAGTCATCCAACGACCCGATGAACCCTTGTGTCAGAATATTTCAACCGCCTTCTACAAGTAACAGGCTTCTGATATGGTTGACAGGTGCTTACTAAAGGTAGGTAATAAGGTTTAAGAATATGTAGTTTGAAATAGGTACCTGAACCGATTGGAATGCAATTATAGGAAAACTATAAAATTTCTAGGCTAATTAGTAATAGGCAGGATTTAAATCTGCGATATTAGCAATTAATACTAGAATAAAGTGTTCTTCCCTATTCGCGAGAGTCAAAAACTGAATATCATGAATGCAGCACAAGTTTGCGATTCATCAAAAGCTGCGATAAACTATGAGGCGCTAATCAACTTACTAATTTAAGGCATCAAGTTTTTAAAGTTTACTGGTTACATTTACTAAATATAACCTTTATAATTTGATCCCTTAAGTTTGTACCCAGTCTGGTGGGGTTTGCAGTCTGTAGTACCACTGTCCAAAAAAGAAAGATGGTTCCGTGTTTCAGGTCCCTAGTTACTGTCTATATGATTACTTAGACGACGGTCGTTACACAACCATTTCAACAGAGGCCTGTTACTTGAAATAGGCGGTGAAGATCTCTGACCGGGTTCATCGGATCGTGGGATGACTTAGATAGATAGATAGATAAACTCTTTATTGCTTACAACAAACACAACATTAAAACACAAAACGGTACATTATACTATAACTAAAAGTAAGCAAAGGCGGCCTTATCGCTTGTAGCGATCTCTTCCAGGCAACCTCTACCTTTAAAGAGACAGCTAAACAATTTGCAAGTAGTTGCAGAAGCAAAACAATTACAATTAATACCTAATTAATATATAAATATATCTATAAGCATACATACATACATACAAGCATACATACATACATATATATATATATACAATAAATAAAATATATACATAAATATATATAAATACACAATTTATAGGAAAATTAAATAACAACTGATTTTGAAAGGAGATAATTATGTAATTTTGATTTAAAAATTGACAGAGATTTAGAGTGACGAATGTCATACGGTACGGACTTAGTGTCTAACGAAAAAAGAAGAAGTAGAGTAGATAATGCAGGTTAATATGCTGCTGATATACGTGTAGGTAGGTATGCGTTCATGCTCGATTAATTCATCCGCTCGATATCTCGCCCCTGCTGATGTGGCTACAGCATATCTCACATAGTAATTAGCTGTAATATATTTTCCAGAACCTTCCAGAGGTTCGTTATCTTAACACTCGACCGGGTTTATTGAG
This sequence comes from Keiferia lycopersicella, assembly GCA_029255805.1. NCBI lineage: Eukaryota > Metazoa > Arthropoda > Insecta > Lepidoptera > Gelechiidae > Keiferia > Keiferia lycopersicella. The sequence goes on along the minus strand of JARACZ010000009.1, from coordinate 6,643,066 downwards.
CTTACTTGATAAATTGTGGGGTTTGAAAAGCAATGTTCCTCCAGATATCATAGTCCATCTACTAATATATCCGTCAAAAATTGATAAAATATATTCGTTCTATAGGTAGGTAAAAATAATGAATAATAATAAATTAAAATACTTTACATATACGTAAAAGATGCCCTACTACAAAGTGGAAGACCTGAGGATACCATAATATTTTGTGCTATTTATTATTCAACGTCAAAAATGGACTCTACCTACTAATGAACGATCTCATAATAAACAAATAGGTAATAATTTATCTTCGACTTTCATTACCTACTAATTCGTTACTTACTGGTATATTAGTTATGCGATAGATGGGTCACAATGAACAAGTAGGAAATTAATCTTGCGGAAAAACCTTGATATCCGAAGCGATGTTGTTATAACCATAATCTACCTACGTACGTATAGTCATGGACAGAGATTCTCTTTGATAGTTAATGAACCAAGTAAGCTGCAGAACGGAGTTTGGTGGAAACATGAAAGTCATAGTCAAAGCGGAGTGCTTTTAGAACAATCTCTCTATAATCTATATTGCTCGAAGAGCACTTCGTTTGTTAAGGTGCTTAAGATAGTACGGAGACAGATAGGTATTTCGATAAAAGCTATAGTTTCCCTGTATCACAAAAGGACACATGAAATTCTGTCTAATAACATTTATCACAATGACGAAGTAAAATTTGTCCTACATATCAACGTCTAACTAAGTAAGTGTTCAAAATACGTTCATTAAAAGGACTTTTTGACGGATCTCCCCCACGTTGAAATACTTTATCTACTTTATGGAGAAATTTCTAAGGACGTTACGTAATTATGCTATTTAGATGTCTCCGGCAGGCAATTCCGAATTTGACTGATTAAATCAAGAAAGTAGCGAGCAAGTGACATTTCTTTATATAGACGATCCGTAACTTATATTCAACAACGTGAAATGACCAGTTTGATTGCAACATTGTTAAAAACAAAAAAAAAACTGTTTCACGAAACTTTAACTGCCAATAATTTCAAAACAAAAATGAAATCCCACACCTCGGAAAGCCTATTATATTTTGTCCAACAGCCATGGACGTCTATATAGACATTTTAAAAATCAAAAAGGATGTAATAATCACGGGAAAATAATTAGTATAATCGTGCTCACGCTGTCAAATACTTCTTACGAGTGTACAGAAAGCGGCCGTGCATTTAAAAAAAATAGCAGGTACCGGAAAAAGCTGTGAAGATAATCAAATGTATTCATCGAGGGGAGTAAGTTCCTCCCATCCAAATGTAATTACATTTGCCTACGCATTTAAGCATACTGAAGGAAAATGTGCAAATGTCGTGTCGTGTCTAATTTCTGTAAGCCCTCCTGAGATAAGGGATGAGAGTTTGAGCGACTTATTAGGGAAGTGATGTGATTCATTTAAAACTGACTCAGCACCTGAATGATTTAATTTGCCTACTTTCTTGCGTGTGGATACACCTTCTCGTTTTAATATTTTAATTAGACATCTGATCGACATATTGAGAAACTGTGGGTGTCATGCCTATTTAACGCTTTCCCGTTATTTAGAAGAACTGTTTTTTTTTCTTTTTAGATTGGCTAAATGAACTGGTATGATAACTATATAGGTAATAGGTAAGGAATATAAGTATTTAATATTATGACATGAACGTATACGTAAGATGTCACGAATGCAGATTACAGGTAAGTAAATTGAAGGAAATCACGAAATTTCGAAACTTGAAATCATGAAAAATTTCAGTAGAGCAGCTGTTATTTATGTAAAAGTATCCCTAAAAAGCATTGCTCCTAAGCAAAATATTTGCCTTCAAAGACGTACATATCTAAGCTAAGCTCTGTGCGCGATAAACTCAACTCACATTTTCCCGATCGCGCTCCACTCGCAAAATATCCAACAAGAGAGTTTCCTCTAGGGGAGACTATTTAAATAAGAATTTAAAATTGGATTTCAAACCTTCAGGGAGGACGTTTCGCCGGGAGAATAATAATTTGTTGACTTTTCAACGTAATGCACTATTAATCGAATTGGGGTTATTCGTTCCGTACCTACCGAATTTTCGACGGAGACCCTTTACCTCTATTCAAAGCCAAATTGAAATTTGCACCTTACAGACACAAACATTTTTAGTTCAACAATTTTTTTGATTAAAAGAAACAAAGTAACGTATTACAAAGTTCATATAAAATTAATTATAAAATTCTTCAATATGCTAACTGGCCGTTTAAGCCATACTAATTTTATTTAACTTGCCATATAATAATAAGACAAAAAATCGAATTCGGGTTCGTTAATTATGTCATTTTACTGCTACAAAAAATGCTAGTAAAGCGACCCTCCATAAGGAGGTGCCCGTAACATAAAATAATATACTTGCTAGATAGTCGTAAAACTCGGACAAAAAGCTCTGCCTGCCGGGACATGAAATTTCATTGTCATTCTAACCATTATTTTCACGGTTAGCTAACGACGGACAGTAAGGGAATACTGCCCGACTGTTCGTACTATTTGTTACTATCTTGGCTCATGAAATGTAACTTTTAACTACATCCTGTGGGGCATAATCATAGTTTGTCTACCTACTGAATGCAGTGTTAAGGAATTAGCAAAATTTGAACTTAATATTTGCTGCAAGCTCGTCTTATCAATTAACGTATATCCACAAATAAATCGATAAGGAACTTTATAAAAAAAATTTCACTGATTCTCAGTAACCCTGTTTTTTTTGTCGTGTCGATCGGCTGTTAATACTAATGGACCAAATAAACCTTTTCAAATATATATTTTCCCAAAAAAAGGTCAAGTACCCACTAGAAATCGCCTTGCGCGCCTGTGGTACTAGGTAGAAAGACCCTACAATCCACTTGACGCAAAATGTTAATGAAAATTATGTGCGTAATAGCAAGTCACTAATTAGGAAGGTTTTATTATAACATTCTTTGTTATTGTTACAGCTCGGGTTTAATTCCGAAGGACTAATGTTTATTCAGCCTCGAGCTATTATGTAATTATGTGCCAGGGTGAACCGCCAATGAGGAAATTAATTTTAGCCTACCGCCATCTTATATATTATAGAAAAAAATCACATTATTTTTATCGTGAATGAATATTATGAACAATGTCAAAGAAGTAATACAAGAGAAAAAACATAAAATAATGAGCATAAGAACAAATTTTAGTTCAATTACAAATAACCCTTATACAGACAAAAAATGTTTTTATTGAGAAACCCAAAATAAATCCCAACGTATACGTAATGAGAACCGCACACGACCCTTAACAAACAACCTCTTGTTAAAAGAGCTCAAAAAGGTCCCCTTAATAACATAGCCCAAATAAAAAATAGTAAGGAAAGAAGCCAGTCTAGCGATTAATGAACAAATGTTTTCACCATACAATCACTGTAGGAGAGACGGTCATTTTTCATCATAAAAATCACTCGTGCAGTAGGCAAGGCACCCTTCAGGGTGGTTTGTTGTACGACAAAAATGGTGACTGACAAAGTTTGACTGCTCTTTATACTACTACGTCTTTGAGTGGTTTGATGCGACGAAGGAGTTGGTAACTGCGTTTGGCATTTAAAAATGTGTTCAATTATTAGCTCTTTTTAGGATTCTGTCTCATAAATAAGGCACTGAAAATGCTTTAAACTGTCTAAAATTATAATCTCTCAACAAGTAATAATATTCAGAGAAACACAGCCAAACGAGATCCTATAAAATTTAAGTGGCTCACTCGGCAGAAAGCCGTATTTTTAAATTTTGATGTGCTCTAGCATAATCCTACGCACTCCTAGACAAAATCGGACTAATCTTTAGGGTGTTCTATTATGCTTGAATTCATTAATAACAATTGAGCAAAATCTAAAACCTTCACATCATAGACATACTCTGTGAAACTAGTTACACATTCAAAGGTTGCAAAGTGTAGAGTTTACGACTTTACCTTATTAATTCAAGTTAATTAAGAGCAAGTTTCAGACATCACTTTACAGCTGAGTGTAATTTAATAATATACATAAGGTTAAGGATTATGGAAATAAGGCTATATCTTGAAGGAGATACACAATATTGAAGGAGATTATATTCAGCGTTTTGTTTTTAAGTGGTAATAAGACTAAGTAGAGGTAAAAGGAATAATTTACAACACAAATTAACATCAGCCCAATTAACCTGAATTAAAAAATCTTCGCCAATGGTTTCCAGAGCAAATAAGCAAGTATATAATACGAAAAAATAATAATCGTATGATAAAGAAAAATCATTTAGGTTATATTACACATAATGGTTCACCTAATTGAAATCGGTTCATCCATTTAGGAGGTGCGCTTATTTATACTTATGTAGACAGGCAGATTTAATAATGAAAATAACACGCCTCCATGCAATAAAGCGTGATGTTTAAAATAATATCGGAATCAAATTAAATAATATCAGCTACCACGTTTTGGCGTGTAAAAGCGCAACCCTCATCTTTTTAGGGGCGGCCGGTTTTATTTAAAGAAGGAACAAAGTTCCGACGAGCAACCACGCGTAAACATTTACTTGAAAGGTTTATTGATGTTGGTCACCGCAGTTTGGTTTTACAGCCCCGGGGTGGACACTGGGACCCCTCCCCTGACCCCTCACAATTTACGAATTTCTGCTAGAGAAGCTCCTAGATTTAAAGTGGGTCCGCTCGGGTAAATCTTATCAGCTTACATATGATGTTCACAATTTAATAAACCTAAAACCCTTAGGCGAGCCTCTTATTGTACTGGACCCCGGAATCCGGTTTTCAACTTTGGTCGTACTTTAATCTTGATTTATATAGAAAAATCGCTTTTACACACACTGACACCGCATTTCCGTACGGGGCACCGTGCGTGCGACTGATCCTCCGCGTGGAAGTACGGTTTGCTCCGCACGAAGATGCGTTGCATGACAAGGATGCGGGCGCAAGAGACCTCGACAGAACCAGAGGGACTGAATTTACAACCGCATCATCATTATGGATACCAAGAGCGGCGTTCGGTATTAGTGTGCACCACTCGATTGTGGTCGGTCTGGCCATGAACGCCGCTGAAACCTCTCATGTAAGGGCTCATGTAAGCCAAGGCTGAGATTATCACAATCAACGACACATTTTTTTTTTTTCAATTTGTGATATAAAACGGTGCGTATCAAATATTTCGATTACTGTCAGCTTCAGATGTGACGCTAACCTAGGTATAGCAACCAATAACGTAAAAAATATTTATCATTGCAACATCACTTTTACAACAAAAGAACATCGTCTGTATTTGCCAGGCAGTATGTGCGGCAGCGACAACAGCATTCTCAAAACACTGGCTGCCTTACCCGACTCACCAATGCTTGATCATTGGCAGAATACGTTGGTGAGAAGGGTACGGGGCCTTAATCATGTTAAATTTTTATGTTCGTTTTCATTTTATTTTCTAACTAAAAAACATAGTTAGTGTGTTTGTTTTACTAACTAAATGGTCCTAAGTCAGCTAAATAAATAAATTTTATCATTATTATTTACACACCAGTCGCACCATTAACTACTTAAACTTTGTGAGGATTCACAAAAATACTGTAAATATAAAGCTGCCTAAAAGGCTTTTGCAACTTTATTTTACATTAAATAGTATTTTCATTTACAGGATTAAAGATAATCTGCAGAGTAAAGGCATACGGCAAACATTTTTTTAAATAGTTAGCGGAGTAACCATTTTTTGAATTACAAAAATTAAAAATCGAAAAATTATATATCATAAGGTACCAGCTATGTCTGGCCGTAATATCTCACGGAATTTCTGGTTTCGAATAAACAAACAAATCTTATATTTACGTTCACAATTTCGCCGTAAACGTTTCCAGAGCTTGAACTAAGCAAACGGCATATTTGACACAGTGCGCAGATTTGGGCTAATTTCCTCTGAGACATAACTGGCCACATTAGCATTCATTGCATGCGGTTAGCATCCCATGCGATGCTGTTTGCATGCACAGACATCGTTGGATAATAATGGCTGGTGGCCGACATCGGCCAATCTCGTTGGTTTCTGAGAACTAAATCCGACCTATCGTATGCAGCATGCTGATAAATTTCAATCTTGAATTCACTTTTCGATGGGTTATTAATAAAATAGAATAGTTCTATTGTCCAAAAAGATTATGGACTTCAATCATTTTTTTTTTAATATTCAAATTTAACAAACAGAAAAATTACATAAAAGTAAGGGTTCTGACGCCATCCAAAAAAGCAATGTACAACGTCATACATTCCTATTTTCATACAAAATACCGTTTTAGATCGTCTTAGAAAGTAGCACAATTGTCCTGCAAGTCCACAATCCGATTATTCGAGATTTATGTGCAAGAAGTCAAAGATCAATCTGATCGTCTAGGTTGTATAGCCTTTACATAAGGTTTTTTAATTGTTGGCCTTTATTAATGCGTATGGAATGACCACAAAAAATAAGATAAAGCCGCGTTCAAGCTGCTTTCCAGTTGCGGACAGTTTAGTAGCGGTTTATCGTACTCGAACAATGCGAATTTCTAATTATTACAATAATAGTTTTTTTTTCCCCTTTGGAAATTGGCCTAATATTTTGCGGGTTGCGTGAATCTGGCCAGACTAGTTGAGCACAGCTCTGCTGCATTTCGGTGACATTTGGAATTTATGGCGACGCAACGCGATCCTGTGTTATGACGCGATCCTAATTAACTGTCCGTTGGAACCTAGTGGGCTGCATAATAAGTGAAGTTTAATGGATGTGCGCAAAATGCCTGACGAACATTGCATTGTAAAACATAATTTATGGAATTTTAATGTAGAGTTGATTAAGCTGTTTAAATTACCCACAGTTATTAAGGTAAGGGACCTCCACAATATATTACGCCATTGTCCCTTCCGGGATAGGCAGAGCGTTAACGGCAATAAAAACACTGCCGCTATCGTCACATTTGACAATTGTTAGAGAGCTGTTTCTGAAAATGGTGCATCTTTACAGTGACAGGTTGACAGTTTATAGCCAATAGTTTGTAACATACGTAAAACCCTAGGGTATTTAATAATTCAAATCACCTGGGCATACCTTCAGGTGTTGATGACAGCTAGTTGTGAGCTCTTTTCAGCAGGTAGGTACGTGGATCACTGGCTCATGTCACGAAAATGTAGTCCTTTTTTTACACTACCTAGTCATGAGAATAGAGTCAAGTAAAATACTCCCGTTTTATTGTAACCAGTACGTGTCCTATAGAAAACGGAAATATTTTTTGTCGTCGCTGTATGTAAGGGTGGAAGGGCATACGTCCCTAATTTTGTACGGAAGAGCTGCCTTCATTTACGAGTCATTGTGTCTGTCGGATTATGCCTCCCTTCTCGTGGAGCTAGATGGGGATTGAGGAGTGTTTTTCTTCTATTTATATTTTTACGCTATAGTGGCCAGCTTTGTCTATGGTATATGCTGTCCATTTATCGTAGAGAACAGTGAATTCATGTCTCAATATACCGCTGACTAGTTTTTATACTAGAATTTAAACACGTCTCAAATTTACTTCAGGTTCATGATAGACAACTTGTACAATGTACCTTTAAGCATATTTGAATAACTAAGGGAAACAGTAAAAAAATAATGAGGGACATTAAAGAAAAAAAAATAAGCAGACACATAATAAAATAAGATATCTCCTAATTCTTTTCATCGTCCATGTATAGGCTTACTCCCCCACAACACATCAAAATCAGCCGTAATGAGTGGAATTATGACTTTTTTGTCCAAAGCGTCGTTTAAGCGACTCGTATATGCTTTCATGCGAGATCTTAAGTCTTGGATGGATGGCGGATTAAAAAGTTTCAGTCCTTGAAAACGTGCTAAGCGCCACTTCAAAAGTCAAGCCCTTTTGAGTACGAAAGAATTACGGTCTATCTCAAAGCATATTTTACGTAAAATTCCACAAAATATTCTAAAATCACAAAGACTTATAAAATTCAATACAAAAAAACTTTTAAAACACATGTAGGTATGAAAAATATGATATAATGAGTTAAGTAAAATAAAATATAACCGGCTTAGAATAGCATCACCCCATTTCTTCCCACGAGTATCGTACTCGTAAGAGGCGACTTAGAGACTCGAGGGCTTCATGTGCATTACAAATATAGGCGACAGGCTGGCAACCCGCCACTACGGTGATACATGAATCATCTGAAAATGTCGTCAATACTGGTCAGACGATAGCGGCCGTATTTATTGCCGTTAACGCTCTGTCTACTCCGCAAGGCAAAAAGGCGTGATATATGCGTATGTTATATAGAAAATTTTCGTACAGAATTAATTTCAAGTTATTATATTCAAAATATTTCTGAAACAGCCCATAAATATTATACAGTACCACAATTTTACTGCCGTTGACGCTCTACCTACCCCTTAAGGGTAAAAGCGTGATATGTGTGTGTGGGGTGGTTCCAAGTATGTACGTTACGTACCTACCTATTCAGTCCTTCGGGAAAGAACAAAATCCCGACATTAATAGCAATTCTATTTTAGCTAACAGCAGGTAAATGTAAAATATCACTTTGTTTAACATTTCAAGAAGCAATCGGCCGAAAAATATTATAAAACGGTCCAACGTTCATAAATTTTAAATGAGCCTCAGAAAATGAAAGTAAACTCAAACTTCGCAAAGTACTTAAAAGCAACAGTTTCAAAATTCTAAAGTATAAGCACCTATTTAATTCAAAGGGGGTCTAAATATTCAATACAGCTGGAAAGTAATAAACTTTTAATATCCGTAGTTTGATAACAACACAAAGATTGAAAGGGCACTAACTTGAATGAAAACTTTGTCATTTCTTTTCATGCAAAATTACATTTGGGAGCCCTCTGAGAATATTCGAGGGCTGAGATTACAACGAGCGGTGAGAATATTAAAAAACTTTTGCTTGCAAAAGTTCGATTGTCTTTTTTGAAAGCCTGTTTATTCCTTGAGTTGAGGGGAATTCGCTCTCTTCGCTAGAGGTCATATTTACGGCTTTGTAGACGCTTCGTTTGCCTGCCTCTTCATTCGAATCATGTAACTTAAATATTTTTATACTTTTGTCATTAATGTTACCGGAGTTATGAAATGGTACCGTGTGATGTAGGTTTAGATTAGCATCACCCCATTTCTATCCTGCGGGTGTCGTAAGAGGTCACTAATGGACTCGAGGGTTTGTATTACAAATTTAGGCGAAAGGGTGACAACCTGTCACTACAGTGAAAGGGCCGTCAATATTGGTCTGAAAGGCGTGATATGTGTATGAAATAGGCTGAAAATAACAGGACAAACCGTTCCTTTATACCAACAAGTTGGCACATGAGTGAGGTTACGTAAACGAGTGAAGATCCAAGTCCATGCTTGTAAAGTTCATTGTACTCTGAATCAAGATCCAGGTCCTCAAACGCTTGTAAAGTTCATTGTACTCTGGAACTTACGACAATTCTACACGTTGAAACCCTAACCCCCTTCAAAAGGAATGAGAATACCAAAGCCATATAAAACGACACCTAATAACACTTGGATTCTAACTTCAAAGGCCGTAAAGTACTCCTGCCACGTACGAGTATTTTAGTGCGATTTTAAACTCTCGTAAAGCATAATAAGTTAGCACATTGGGTTTCTAGGACTAGAATAAATGTATAGAGACATAAAAATAAATTAGGTTATCAACACGGGCACTAGAAAGATTACTAGTAAGATTTTCGTGCTAATCCGTGCTGCGAAATAAATAAAAATCTCTAAAAATCTTTTATATTAAGGTAATATGTAGATCAATTTATTTACCTCCGAGTCACATTTTTTTAAAAGCAACAATAAAAAATAATAAAAATATAATTTATAAAATTAGATAACAAGTCAAAGTTGATACACGAATCATCTGAAAGAGCCGTCAATATTTTGTCAGACGTGGCGTTAGCGGCTATATTAATTATGGCCGTTAACGCTCTGCCTACCCCGCCAGGGATGAAGGCGTGATATGTGTGTGTGTTTGTAGATAACAAGTAACTTTTACTAGTGCCGTTCTTTAATGCTGTGTGGTGCTGGCTTAGAATAGCATCAGCCCAATTCTACCGGTGGGTGTCGTAAAAAGCCACTAAGGTATGATCATCAAGGAATGGGCAGCGGCTATCCCTGTGAATGCAATCTGTTACACTTATAGCAGTGGACTGTTGTGGATGTTAAGGTAACGTAATTAATTTGCACACAAATCTACATCTTCGCACCTCGAAAATAGATTCTGCTGCATCTGTTGGTTTATGTGTTTTGGTAGCTTCAGAGTTTCTCTCTATAATGTTCATCTTGTTAAGGCTCCTACTGCATTTTCACGTGTGAATCGAGCGTTTGCAATGTAGGAAGTTTCTTAACTCTTGCTGGCTTGGCGGATGTGGCGCCAAGTTCTACGAAGCTCGAACTCAATTTGTGTGACGTGAAAATGTTAGCATTAGCACGTGACATGTTCTGCGTCATATACTCTATGCCATACTGGTATACATGTAGGTTTTTCTTCAAATTGTCAAAAATTACGTATCGTTTTTTAAATATTGGGATGAGCGAAGGATGAGAGTACAACATGGAAAGTGTTTACTAAAATTTCGTTGTTTAAAAGTTAAATCTGATCTGACAACAAAATAAAAAAACAGCACTAATTATTTGTTGACTAAGAATCTGTTCTGTCTATCTTACACGTTCACATACAAACAAACCTTTAAATAAACATAACGCTACTTAACAAAAACACGCATCATTAAGCAAAACCGAAAGGAACCCCAAAGTTTATACAGCAGAGATTACAAATGGGGTCCATAAAAACTATTCCTCACAAAGTGCTTTAAAACGCAGGAGCTTTTAAAAGTTGGTGGTGAAATATCGGCTTGGTCGCGGGTCGGGGCTAATTTGTGAACATCGATCACGCCCCTCGGGGGGAGAGGAACTTAGAATGTCGTGTAATGTGCTCGGTGAGGTGACGTATGACGCTACTGGATTTCATGTCTATTATTCAAATGCATACGAGCTTTAACGTAATTCACAGATGACCTACTATTTAAAATCTATTCTTTATAATTTATGTCACGGTAGGTAATGATTTTGATACCGTTTCATTTGTAAACATGGATGATATGAGAAGGTGCCGTACGAGACTGGCTAGCTTTTATATTCAAATGCGTAGAAATGTGGTTTCATGGTACCCAAATTTTTTTTTTCGCGCTTCTAACTGCTTGCTCCAAATTAATGCAGTTGTCAAGCTGTTGCCAAAGAGTGAGGTTATACTCGTATTTATGTGAGTTGAAAATTAAAGTTTTTGCACATAAATATAAGCCTTTTATCAACATCCATTAGAAAGGCTGGGTTTTTGAAAACAGCGTTCAAAGAAACTTTATTGCAGAAAGGTAGAGCTCATTCGACGGTATCACGTTTCTGTGTCCATAACTCCCGCCATCCAGAAAACTGCCCGTCTGTGTTCTCGGCTCGACTATTCACATACATCAAAGCAGTCATTCCATCAGGGCCTGAAAGCCGGCGGCCGGGGTAAACACTTTGAATCGCAGGACAGAGGCGACAGCGGCCTCTATACGACAATGGCTTGTACTATCCACTGAAAAAGCACGACGGTAAATCCTCCACTAGAAATTCGCTATCCATTGCCTCTTTACTACATTTCCATTGCAACTTTCTCGTAGGCATTTGGCAATGGATATAAAAATGCATATGTGATATTTTGGTATATTGAAGGCGACTGCTAGAGGGCAGATACAAACAAACAGTACACCTTTATGCTTTGAACTGTTGAAGCTGCGTCTTTCATCTCCATTTGACTGAATATCTAGGAGAAAGCAAAATGATTAAAAGATAAATAGGTATGTAGGTATGCTATGTTTGGAATTTTGCTACACAAATGAATAAATCCATGAATTTAAAAAGGTACCAGAGCAAATAAGCCTGAAATTTACAAAGAATCTAGCTTAACAAAAACATCAAATGAAATTGCCCTCGTATCCAACTCTCCAGACGAAAAACCTCTGAATCACATTCATTTAACCAAATCGCTGGCTATATCAACGTAAGGATTTAGAAAATCAGGCATAGTCTAGTGAACTCAAATGGCTGTTTAGCGTGAGTACGATGCTCGTTTTATCCTCGAAATAGGGAATAAAAGTCGTTCAGTTTTGTCTCTGATTGCTGAATTGGAATTTAAGGCCATTAGCTGTTAGTTTTTATACGTTATTATTGATGTATGAAAACGTATTTTAGTTTCTGAATTTCAAAAATTAGTTATTTAGTTAGATATTCAAGGTTTTTATGGGTAATATGTAAGCATAGCACAGATAAAATGTATCATGTGGAACATTTGTCCACTAACAAAGAATACACCAACAAAAAAGACTTCATTCACGTTAGTAGAGCAACTTCAAGCGTAGTTTCTATTTTCCTTAGCATTGGATAAAAATCTCGATGGAACAGCATCAGACAGAGCGGGTAAAAGTTCTGGCGTAGTTAGCATCGCGTCCGTGGAGCGAAGAGGCGGGTCGCTTCAATTTCTTGCGGAGTCTGGCTGGGCCAGTGCTGTATGGGGCAAGGCAGAGAATTTGACTTCTTTTTTATTTGCTTACTAAGACTAAGATAGAGAAAGCTTTAGATGAAGCACTTGAACACAAAGATACGAAACGAAAGAGCCTATCTGTACCATGATCTTATACATCGGCTACTTTGATGCGTAGCAAATGAAGGTGCTGCACAGCACGCAAAAAAACAATAACTAAAAGTATTTTCCGGGCTTCCAAAACTACCACACTAGAGTTAAAGTTATCGGTTTCAATGTAAAAGTTTGCAATGTTTTTTATTGGTTGAAAGTCAACCAACCCTGCGAATCGAAACATTACCGTTTTTGAAAATAACATAATATCCCTGTTTATTCTTTCACAGAAACAAAAGACGCAAACTGGTTCCTTTTTTGAAACTTGACCCAAACGCCCACAGCGGAACGGATGTGCGGCGTCGAGGTGCGGAAATTGGCCGGCTCTGCGAATTAAACCCGCCCGATACAGGCAAAGGGGGTTTTGCAATTGCCTTCCTATAGTTACATGCTGCAATCGGATACTGCTCAGTCAGTTACTTGAAAAGATTTCACAAGTGATTTCTATTTGTAATTTTTTTGTCCTTTACATTTTTTTGTGAATTGCACGGTTTTTATGTGACAGTTTTCGCCCATTTTTCAAATCCTGGAAAGAATATTTTTCAGATAAGTTTAGCTCAGCGCCGTCGGCTAAAAATGTCCCATTGGGTATAAGCTAGGTCCATTCCTTCTTAAATTGGAACAACATTGCAAAAACGGTAAGCGCAGAAAAGAAATATTTCTTACGTTAGCGAACTACATTTCATACCGAAATACACTGTAAGCAACTGTAAAGAGAGTTATTCGATACAATAAATAAGGCGGCACCTGCAAGTTGTCAAAATAAGGCGAGAATTCGGAGTGTTATTGTCGGAACACGATACCGTGTGGCAACCTGCCAGTTTTTGGCCAGGCACAGACTCGTTTTGCAATGTAGGTAGGACGGAATATTGTAGTAGAATATTTTCAGCGCTTTTGGGGGTTTGACAATATTATGTACTGTTGCAGAACTGACTACAGCGAATGATTAAGTATATCATTTTTATAAGTAAATAAAGCTAAAACAATCTCTAATTGTACATCTATCTAGGAAAACCTATTGGTTAAGTATGTTCTATTCTCAGGTAAAGAACTTGTAACGATGTAAACTTATACTTACGTAGAGTAAGATAAGCTTACAAAACTATTAATTCAGTTTTACAGTTGTAACCAAACTAATTTAGCGTGAAACTGAAGCGCCAATATTGTTTTCAAAACATGTTGTTTTTAGGGCCAAACTCTCTACTAAACACGTAACAAGAAAATCAAGTCAAATTTCCTTGTTTGGATTTTTTTTTTAAATTGAAAATTTTTAGAAGAATCACAGACCAGAGTTATCAGTCATATGCGCGCATGCGAGCTACGCAAATGTCATTTTTAGTGACTAAAATGTCATCTTTTTAGACATTTAGCTAGGGTACATAATGGCGACATAATATTAATGCTATCAAGTCAGCAATAAAAATAATAATGCAGCAAACCCGTCGAGTCCTTTGTGTTTTTATCGTCGGATCAATTTCTTGAATTGAGACATTTTTAAATTACAGTCAACTTGCGCAATAAGTACGTACTTTCCGCTTTTATTACAGACTTTAAAATGCTGCAATTGATTTAATTGCAGTAACTTAAGCTGGCGTTGTAAAACTTTTCACAGAGTAGAGTCCTCTTCCAAACATAAAGTACAATACACAACATGTCAAATTATTTTTTGAAATTGTCTTCTCCCCTAGATATAGAACATATCCAAGTATAACAATCGCACTAATAAATTATTTTCGCAACGACGACGTAGGCGTCAAACCTTATTAAGTACTCAAAGCTAAAATTAGAGTTTTGAGCTTCAGAGTTTGGGTAATAAGAAGAAAAAAAAACATACTCGTCTCCATCCACGTTATTACTTACGTGGAACATGGAACGCAACTTAGCAGCGGCATTTTACAGGCTCGATGCGTCGTAAAGATCGTACCGAGAGGGCACTAAAACCCTTATTACTATGTATCTGATCGGGGAGTGTCAAGCGTAGGAGACGCGGGCCCTGAGTAGCCAGATACCGCCAATTTCGGATTTGAAGGAAAATAAATTTGGAAGTTTGTGGATCACATCATATCAATCAAAGATTTCTTGCGAAAGTTGTACTATTTTATGAAAACTGTCTTATTTCACACAAAGTGGCTAATAATGTATGAAGCAGAATAAGCCATATGAACTTTCCACACTTCAAATGGTAACAACTTCAGTTGAGTTGCAGTTCAATAGAAGAGAGCAAGCTGGTGATAATTTAATAGTATACTCGATATACTGTAAGTGCCCGCCTACTACTACCGAAATGCTATACTATACTACCACAGCTTTAAAAAACTAAAGAATTACAAAGAATATTTATTTGCAGTGATAGAACAGAAAAACCTTAAAAAGGTATCACACTCAACTAAAAATAAAAGATGTCATATACGAGTACTACCTATGGCGTTCAGGTCTCATCTGTATTCAGTAAACTTTTCATACAAATCAATAAATCCACGAAACTACGCATATGCGGCAATAACGTACCCAAGAGATTACCCCTGCAGTGTTTCAAGATATAATATTGCAGTAAACACACACACAGATACACACGTTTGTATTCAGATAACCCTTCGATGTTTTTTACGGTTCATGCGGAAACCCCAGCCTTTTTGCATTGGTAGCCCCGTGGGGAAAACCCAAAAATTTATATTGATTGAATTATATAGTAACATCATATTGTACAGATACATCATTATATTAGTTCTAGTACTAGAACTTCTGTCCGAATGTTGCTGAATTTTGAGTTATATAAATGTGACATCAAATATTTTACACCCAAGTTGTCATTCATTTTATAACAGTGGCTTATTAAAAACTGTATTGCAACTAGTATGTAGATAAATTGCTAAGAATAATACGAATGTGAATAATTGAACACGAGTAATTAATGGGAATTTACTGTAACAAGTGTATCGTATGAATATCACAAACAGAACACAGCGAGCTGTCAGATTGATTGATGGGCCCTGGGGCTACTGAGACGTGAAACGCAAAATAAGGAGGCTTCTCTACTGAACAGAGTACAGGTATGTATAGTGCAACCACAAAGTATGGCGCATCTACTAATTTGTGTGTGTATCTACTAACAGTTTTGAAGATTAATGTATAAAAATTAGGAAAGTAGATAATACACAGCGCATTACACTATCCCTTGTGAAATGCAAATATTTTCATAAGTAATTCTTTAGAATGTTAATGCAAACGATGTCATACCATAACCACGTTTAATAAAACCAGAGATAACTGTAGAAGTGCTCGTTATTCAGTGCAATAAAACGAGATCCAACAATAGGAAAGATGAAGCGGGAGCGATATAAAAAGCGTCATCCTTTATATTTCGCAAATCCGATTCAAATATCGCCGAGTCGACAGCCCAGAGGAAATTAAAGATTCTATCCGTTGCTAGAACTTAATCCCAACGTAATAGTAAGCCAGAAAATTGCAAATTAAAAGGCGGAGCTGGAAGAACGGAACTCGACTTTATCTCTGCATCAGTAGAGATTGTTATCGAATGGCAGCTGGAAGGTGATGTAGCAGATAAAAACGCTGAATCCTCGAAGGTTCTGGATAAGTTCAATTAATTAAGAATGCCTATTTGGATGTCTTTATACAAGTCAGTGGGTTACGCAATTTTGCGGGAAGGTACAAACTGTAAATACAATGGACACCCAAAGAAAGAATGGTTTTTTGAGATAGCGTTTAATTTTTCTCTGCCAGTACAACTTTGACATGAATGAAACGACGTATGTCAGCTGGGAAACATGTCTATTCCAAAATTTGCGTCATCTTTTACAGCAATATGAGGAACGCATTCAATAGTTAAGTTGATGAATAAACCCATTTTCCAAAAACTACTTATCTGCTGTGGAAAAATTGTGGATGCAAATGGAGCCTTTTTAAACCGGCACAGTTTATGTAAACGAGCTACAGAAAGTTTGCTCTTAATTTGTTCGTGCAAATGAAGGAGTAAGCGACATCCTTTAATCAACACCGCGCACAATACGAAAGAGCAAAGAAAACAAAAAACATAAACACTAACTGAACGACGCAATGAGAACAAACTTTTAAATTGAAGCTCAACTGAGTTACAGTAAAGAAAATTTGCAGTAAGTACAACTGCATCCACCAACACTTTTGCATAAAGACTGCACTAATTAGGCAACCTGACACCTGCGTATAACAGCTCCAGCAGCACATTTTAGTTAACTTAGCCACCTAATCCTTCTAGACGTAGGTATATTTTGACTACCTTCTTTCTAAGATACATGTTTTTTTACTATGTCTTACTTCTACATGATTTTTCCTTCAATATGAAGAGATGGAATTAGGAAAGGATCATGACCAGTCGTTTTTTAGAATCTACACGCTACAAGTCTACAGGTGAAATTCGATGTACATTGGGTAACGGGTTAAAAATCCTGGTTTTGTAATGTCGCACCGGCTACGAAATATACATCGAATTTCACCTGTAGAATTGTAGCCTATAGTTTCGTTGCATAGGCCACAGATATCATGAAGAGGGGCAAGTCGCTTCATGCACTGCGGTGTGGAAGACGAGAGGGAAACCACCACAGTACTTTTAAAAAAATTGAGTATTTATGATAAATAACCACAGACAAGGGCAATGCCCTTACATTGAAGAACAGATGAAGGCGATAAGAGTAAACTCAAAAAAGTACTATTAGCATTTCAAATCCTTGCGTTCAGTAATAATTTGACTACGCTCACGTTTTCACAATAAATAGCCCTTTTTTAGGTAGCGAAACTTTTTCGCAACATCATCGGCTTCAATGTGTTCATTGAATAAAACTTTTGAACTAAATAAGGGGAGAAAAAATGCTGAGTTTATTTTAGTGAGTTTCAGCTATTCGTCTCCTTATTAAAAGTTTTCTTGGATCATTATCATTCGTATCGTAATCTCTATGTTCGTATTGAACTTCGCCCTCCTATATCGTCAAAGTTTGGTTAACATTTCTTTTATATCAATGATGTACATTTTTGCCTTGACTCTGACAGTATAACCCTGGACTAGATGTGACTGACAACGTTTAAAACTACGCAATGACTACACAGTGACCTTCTATAAAGGAATTGTAATTGATATAATTTATTTAACATTGCCATAGGCAATACCGCCCTATGTCCAGCAGTGGACTGTTGGTTGTGACTGTTAAGATAAGACAACATTCTCATTTTGTCTTTATTTTTGCTAATAATTTATGTAATGATGTTTGGCTAATTGAAGAATGAAAAGAAACACAAAACATGTTATTATTCAAACCTATCAATCATTTTTTACGCTTTATTGCTTAGCAGTTCTTTCGGAAGTGTGAGCAACTGTGGACCTTTTGAAATGAATAAATATTTGAATTTTTTACAGCTTTTTATTCATTTTGCTTGTAAGCAATTTTAATTACTTTCTATAATAATTTGTGATATCATGTAGATTAGGTACATAACTTAAGTAAACCCCCCAGCATCGTGTACTATGAAAAAACCTAAAGTACAGACCACCACAAGTCGACGCGACATCCTTTTCTTTCATGCTAAATATTTATTTAGAGTCCTCAACTGTCTCCGTCAACGTTAAAAACCATGGTAAGGAAAATTGTAATGGATATCTGTTCAATAATCACCGAGTTTGTAGAGTCATGCGTGAAGTGGAAAACTAGAGTTGGACTGTATATGTATTTTTTTAAACTTCACTTTATGGTGAAATTGTAAATTTAGTAAAATTACAGAACTGTGTTGTTTTGAAATAAAAACATACGTTTGTTATATTTAAAAAATATTTATCCTCCGTCAAAATAATTAAATCAAAACTTATTCTGCTTCATTACAAAGGAAGGTCTTGAATACTGTGTTACACTGACACCATACACACTTCCTGCCCAATGGTTTCTTACCAAATTTCTGAGCCAACCGAAGTGGTTCGCATTCAGGAATACAGAAAATTGGATGGGGTTCAAATTAAGTTTCATGGATGACTGATGATCAATTAACAAGTCAATACGCTATTTCCCATCTAAAAATCGCTTGGTAAAAAAACAAACAAAGGTTTCTACGAAAAAAGTTCTCGAAGTATACTCTGTTACCGATACCGCATACTCTGTTACTAATACACACAAACTTCTTGCCCAATGGTTTCTAAGCCAACCGAAGGGGTTCGCATTCACGGGCTCAGGAATAGAGAAAAATTGGATCAGTGTCAAAATTAAGTTTTATGGATGTATGGTCCATTAACACGTCACTTCGACATTTCCCTACTAACAATCGCATAGTAAAAAGAGAAACAAATGTTTCTACGAAGAAAATTCTTAAAGTATACTCTGTTACTGATACCGCACAAACATCCTGCCCAATGGTTTCTAAGCCAACCAAAGTGGTGCGCATTCAGGGGCCCAGGAATAGAGAGGAAATTGGATCGGGCGGGGTTAAAATTAAGTTTTATCGATGACTAATCAGTTATCACTACGCCATCTCCCTACTGACAATCGCTTAGCAAAAAAAAAAAACAAATAAATGTTTCTACGAAAAGACAGTTCTGTTACTAATACCACAAAAACTTCCTGCCCAATGCTTCCTAAGCCAACCGAAGTGGTGCGCATTCAGGGGCCCAGGAATAGAGAGGAAATTGGATCGGGGTTAAAATTAAGTTTAGCTGCAGTCGAGCCGGCGGCTGGATTTTAAAATATCGACTGTTCACCCCGTCACCCCGCCGTCGCGTGGTGCGGTTGATTCGCACATTTACCCGTGGGCTGTTTCAAGCGCGTGATGTGGTTTCCAAAATCTAACTAAGTGTAGGTAGGCGAATGTGGCTATCCAACGCAAACTCAGCCGGTACTGTAGTGTGGCAAAGCGAAATTTTTTTGAAGTTTTTTTATTTTATCTCAGTTAACATAATCATAATAGTCATATCACATAGTTTATCGTGTTTTAATAATAGTTGTGGTTTTATACGTAGATACAAAATTAATGGTTAAACATAAACATTCAACCAAACTGTTTGTTTAAAGCTACTGTTTTCATTCAACGGTTCATAATATTCCATACCACATTACTGTTTGCAAACAAACAGTCATATTCAGAGCAATGTTTTACGATAGTCGTAAACTAGAGCCATCGCGAAAGTAATCGAGTTTCGCGAAGCTATAACGGCCATTATTTCCCTTATATTCAGCTCCATTTTCGAAGACATTCCAAAGTAGAATGCGGAAAATTAAAAAAGCATAAAAAGGAATTATCCTGGCGTTTAGAAATACTTTGACCGTGTAAAGGTACTTTAGGTGAAACTCCTAGTTATCTATATAATAATCCTCTATAAAATACAAATCATCTCATCATTACATCAGCCTATGTCAGTCCACTGCTGGACACAAGCCTGCCCTAGGGTACGCTATTAGGCACGATACAGATATACGATAATAGTTTATTTTTTGTTAATTATTTTCGATACTTTTTTCCATAGAGTTTCCCCACGGAGGACGACAACCCTGTTACATGCGAAATTATTTTCGCTTTGAACAAATAATACCAAGTACAGACCACTAAATCAACATTATGGCTTGTACAACTAATAGCTAATAGATGTTAGTCTACAATAATCCATTAAACCAGCCAACACGATACCGTCCGAACCAGTTTGTACTGGATTACCAGTATTACCGCGACGGCCGACCAACGACGAATTGACTTACACATCACACCTACAACTCGATTCAGCGTAGAGTAATTAAGGAAAACAGATTTCTTTTAAAAATTTCCAAAGTAGAAGTCACAAACCGTCGATTTTGAAAAAATCCCAAATACGCAGCTAACACATTTTCATAACAACCATCCTTTTTTAAGAAGTTTCATTTTTTTACCGCAGAATTTTAACTGGGCTAAAATAGTTTTGAAACCACATTATGTAACAAATACCAGTTTACTAGTAGGTAGTAGTTTAGTCTACTGGATTTCTAAAAAGTGTGTTCCTACCATAGGAAGTGACTTAAAGATTTGGTATTAAAAGCCATCCACTTATTCAGTAAGTTTTATTGATGAACTTGCATTGTTTTTGTCTTTAACAACCTCGCTATGGATCGAGAGCCCAAAGTGTCAAACCACTAGACCACGGAGGAAACAGATGCTACTAATTTACTCAAGTGAATCCTGCACAGCTGCTCCCTTCCCTCGAAAAGAAATTTCGCTTAACAAGAAGTTATGTTTGTCTGGTTTCAACGGTTCAATTTGTAAGTTATTTTTATTATGATTAGATATGGCTTGTCCTGTTACTTAGCATTGAGATAAACCGGCCTTTGTTCGTTAGTCGGCTATCCCTCACGTCAACAAGAAGAAGACTAGAGTCAAGTAAGTAAGTAATGCATGTCTTCCACGTAATGTTAGTTTGGTACATTATATTGACATTGAATACTAAGGTCACTTTTGCTTCTTCTATCATTACTCCCGTATCGTAGTGTTGCTGCAGTGTCTTTATTGCATGCATACTAGTTAAATCAACTTGCTCAGATATTTTTGCATGAATGCTTCTAGTCAAGACGTGCTTACTCTGTGTGACAAGCTTCTCTGCAATAAATTGATTCCAATGGGCATGTCGGTATAGTGGAAGCCAATTTGTAGTACACGGCGACGCGCTGTCCGTTCTCCACCCGCACGTGATTCACCTGGGAGCTGGGAATTGGTGGGCTGGGGCCCAT
This sequence comes from Keiferia lycopersicella, assembly GCA_029255805.1. Lineage (NCBI taxonomy): Eukaryota > Metazoa > Arthropoda > Insecta > Lepidoptera > Gelechiidae > Keiferia > Keiferia lycopersicella. The sequence continues at coordinate 6,621,588 of JARACZ010000009.1, read as the reverse complement.
CATGGATGATACATTTTTATATACGTGAGTATAACGAGATCTGGAGCTCAATTTCTGAAACGGCGATCTCTGAAATCGTTCATGGAAGTCAACGATTGAGTCAACTACTCAAATTTGTTAATTGAAGGGTATTTGTCAATTTATTATTTCGGATGGATAGGGTATCTGTGAAAAATTTAAAAACAGAGCTGCAGTTAGTTTGTTGTATTATATGTAAATGATTCTGGTGGTCCTGCGGGACAATACACAACATGATTCAAAAGTATTACAAGATAATATTTTATTTTTATTTTATTTTATTTTATTTGGGTAGCTTACAGCCTTAAAAAACATTATTAACTTAATGTATAAACAAATGCCAATTACAAGCTTCCACATATACATAGAAAAAAAAAAGTTTTCGAACTAAGATTTAAACGTTATTAACATTCTTAAATGAAACAAAAGAAAAAAGAAGGAAATCTTATCTCTATAATTGCATATAATTCATGATAAAAGAAATTCCGTATAAATTTTCCGCCAGTTTTTAAATGTGTTGACTTTGATCTGAGCGGAGTTAGTTGTGGAGTCAAATTCAATAACAAAACAACATGTTTGTGACGTTTTCACAATATTACCAAAGTTTTTACTAAGTTGAGTATGACTAAAAACTAGGCATCTGCAACCTCTGCAAACTGGATAAAAATTGGATGAAACTTCTTTGATATGAGTGAATCCGCTCGGGTATTAACAATATAAATAGGTTAAATGTGGTTACTTTTTCCATATTTACTACATTACGTAATATAACATAAAACTTGCTAAGGATGTGTAGGTAGGTAGGTACACAATGTTTCAGGGCTTGAAGGGTATAGAGGCTGTGGTTCATTCAGGTATGAATGATGGTGGAAAGCCTTTTGTCCGCTCCATGGGTCGTTCAGTCGCTCGCATTCATACTCCCTATCCCCTACGGGTCGCTCAGGCGCTCACACAAGCTTTAAGGGTTTTTACACACACCTCATGATAATCTGGCGTTTTGCCGGATCCACTGACAATTTACGAAAGCCAATATTAAAACCGGAAATCATGGCACACGTTGCCGCATAAAATTACGATTGTCACAGGTCGTCATTTGTATGTTACACATAATCACACGGATCACGCCTATTTCCCTGGCGGGGAGTGCGGGGTAGGCAGAGCGTTAACAACCGTTAAATTACGGTAGTTATTGCCACGTCTGTCAAATGTTTGAGGGTAGTTGCAGATAAGTCGTCGTATCACTATAGTGACAGGTCGTCAGCCTATCGCCTAAAATTGCAATACACATACAGCCCTCGAGTCCCTTAGTCGACTTATAGGACAACCACGAGAAAGAAATGGAATGAGATGCTATCCTAAGCCGGTATCACACGGCATTTGTATGTTGGTTGTCAAAAACAGCAATTACATCCGGTACGTGTGCGATCCACCTTTCCCCGATGATGGAATTTTTAATAACACGCTCTCACTGCTTAAAACTGGGATTGAGACGTGGAAGCTTTTTCATGTGCCAAGTAATGGGTCGTATATTTTTCAGCGGTTTTATTTTTTATAGCCTACGTTTTATATTGGAAACATCAACGGTAATAGGTACCGAATACATGATTCTACCTCCGTTGAAAATAATTTTCCCATAAGTTAACAAATAAACTATAATAAAAAAAAAAACGCTGCAAGAGTAGATCAAACTAAATATCTGACATCAGCCCAGTTATGATGCGCAACCGCGACTTATACTTGTAGACAAAAATTATTCACTTGTTTTGATAAAATCTATGCGATTTGACAATTGTGATGTCTTCTCGCCCGCTAGATAAGTCTATTTACTGTGCGCATCATAAATGGACTTGCTATTGGACGGCTCGGCCAAAATTCATACAAGAAGAAAAAGTTACTATCAACTAAGCCACTTATTTTTCGGGACACCGAACCCGTTAATATTATGACCCAATGAGACCTGACCGCCAATAGACAACTGAAAATCTCGTAGTTTTCCAACAACATCAATTGATAAACTATTCACTCTATGTGAGAGAGTGTTTCTCTGAAATATAACCCACAACCTCCGGATTGAGAACCCTCGCCCACGGCAAGATCACAGAGGATTGCCCATAGAGCTTTTGAAGCTTAATCCCCAGCCTAAGTGGCGTGACGTGTACACTTCGAGACTAATCTGGACATTGCCTGTCGTCTGGAATGAAACGAAACTTGATATGCTATTGTAGATTAAAGCTGTTCATTTGTTCTTTTGTCTTCTGTATATTGCAGACCCCTCTTTATAAACTGTAGACTCCTCAAGCAATTAGATGAGGTATACATGGGAATACAAGAAGTGGAAATGTGTTCCCTTATGACTTTTATTAGTGGTGTATTTAAGTAGCTACTTGAAAACCAAAGTTACAGGGTAACAGCATTTTTTTTTCCTAAAAAGGACAGTGTGTAATATTTAGATGTCCAACAAGTATACTCAATAGTGCTTCAATGTTGGTAGACTTCAAACAGATTCAAACAGGTACGTTGCGTTTTAATCATTCCGCTAACTAGTTCGTGGTGAAAACGCGACCACGTGAAATTGGACATCAATTTTATACATGATTTCAAATATGCAGAGATCCATAACAACCTGTACTGTACGTAAATAAAACAAAGTTACATCATCACATCGGCCTATCATAATCCACTGCTGGACGCCGGCGTCCCAGGCCATGCGTGAGAAAAAGATTATTTCTGGCTTAGTTGGTTTAGTATTAAGAATATCCTCGCATACTTAAAGTGGAAGTGGTGGCCTAGTCAAAAAAAAATGATTAAGGATATTGGTTTGATTTCTGAACTTAAATCAAAGTCAATAATTTGAGGGTTAATTAATGGTTTAATTTTTACATAAATCAAAGTTACCTTGTTTAATAATAAGCGTAACGTAGTCGCAGACATAGCTATCAATAGATTTGAGACTGTTATTTCACCTACCCCCTTCTTGTAAGTCCATAGGACATATAGAGCTACGACATAGATAGCAATAACAGGTATATATGTCTTTAAATAACTAAATAAACAAATACCTACTAATTACATTCTTCTTCTTCTTTTCGTGTGGGACACACGATCCGACTAATTTTATTAGCTAACCTCTATTGCCTTTGAACATTAATGTATTAAAAATTTCAAAAGTGACTTGTTTGAAGATTAAAAATACATTGGATCCAAAAATCCAAACCGAGGTAAGAAGCGCATTTACACTAGGAACATAAAATTGTTATCAATAATAGTAAAATATTCCCTACATATTTCTATTTTTTTACAATGACTAGTAAAATTGACACGATCAAAAAGGTAAATGAAAACTTACTACTTTGAAATAAATAATTGGATTGAATACGTTATTTCACTTATTTGTTTTGACTGGAATCATTAATTTATTCACAATTTGTAATTATGAATTTGTAGATAAAATAAATAAACACAAAATATCACAGTCTGTCTGGAGTTGAGTACGTAACGTAGATACAAGGTTACTTTTTAGTAGGTACACAAGCTTTGTAGGATGTTTCTACTCGTGATTCTGAACAACTTTTTTGTGATTTCGCAGTTGGCCCCATAGTAAAAGTTGAGAATCATGAGTACAAACACCCTACAAAGTTTGTATGTAGACTAAAAAATAACCCTGTAAGTATAGTGAGTACAAAGTAACAATGAGAGGCTGGTTAGTATGCACATAGTTACTTCAGTCGCAGCCCTAGCTCTAACGCCTGCAAGTAAGGCCGGAGGGCTATAATTTGAGCTTAAATTGCACTATGTATTTTGTTTCCGACTTCTACCTTGACTATTCTTAGATAAACTACAGACAATTTATCTGAGTTTAGTACGTAGATAAAGTAAGCACCCAGTAAAAATGAGTGGCTAAATGATATGCGCACAGTTACTTCAGTCGCAGCCCTATTAGCACTAACGCCTGCAAGTAAGGCCGGAGGGCTATAATCTGAGCTTGGATTGCACTTTGTATTTGTTGCCAACTCCTGCCTCGACTATTCGTAGATAAGCGGGACACCCCCGGCATTTAGCAGTAAGACTTCTGTTCACGTTCTTTGAAATATGTTTCGAAATTCAAATTATCACAAGTTTCGTTTTTCAGTAAGTTCCTAATAATATTTTCTGAAAATGAAAATGCAGAATCCGAAATTTGCATCTGAGTGGTCTTTAAACCCTAGTCCATAGCACTGGCACCACAAGCGATAAGCGTTAATATCAATTTCATGCAATTCCCAATGGTAATAAAAAATATGTCATTATGACATCAACCTACTACGTATAGTAGAAATAGTCCTTTGGGCCGGGTATACCTAAAGCGTACTGTGAGTATGTCTCGTTATGCCTAAATGTCATAATAAGTTAGCTGAATGACTAGGTATACTTAGGACTAATTATTGATGAAAACTGTGCGGATGTAGGATCCGTAGCGAGAATCACAAGCTGAACAAAATTCTTTGGACATATAATATCAATAAGTTAAAGTTACCTATAATTGCAAAGTAATAAAGAAGCACTTGGAGGTTTCTTCAAAATTAATAAAGTGAGTTAATAAAAATTTGTACAACTCAAGCAAGAAACCCCCGGATATCTTAACTCGCTTCGTGGAGGGCCAATTAAATTATCTTAGAACTATTTCATATTTCTTAAAGTTGCGAGAGAGTTGGAGCGCCGGGAGCCAGTCCGGCAAAGGGCTGATGCTAAGGATATTCTGTATAAGCCAAATTATACACGGTTTTAGGAAAAGTACCTACTAACTTCCTTTCAAGGGGTAAACCAGCCCATGAAACAGAACAACTTTTCCTCAGTCGGCTGGTACATTTTGTATGGGAGAACCAAAAAAGATTTTCATATTTCAACCTATATTCCTTGGGGAAAGTTGTTGTGTAATTAGAAATATGGAAAGCAAAACTATACAAAAGAGCGATTATTTAATCAAATTATATCACATATTACAACTTGCGAGGATAATCTTTGATATCATGTTGAAGGAGTAGGTAGCAACACATAAACTTGCATTGTTTGTTTGACAGATACAACCGTGTATGCGTTGCTCTTGCATCAACGTCGATTGTGTGTAGTAAGTAAGTATGGGTATTCAAAATTTTCTTGCATCTGCCAGACACATGCTTTACAGATGCGCTAAAATTACGCATCCTAATAATGTAGTCACCAAAATTTTTTACATGTTGCTATTGTTTCGATTTCTCTTGCGACTCAACCTGAGTTCCAGCGATTCAGCTATTTCCATGTAGATGCGCTAAAATTACGCATCCTAATAATGTAGTCACCAAAATTTTTTACATGTTGCTATTGTTTCGATTTCTCTTGCGACTCAACCTGAGTTCCAGCGATTCAGCTATTTCCATGTAGGTACTTATAAAGAAATTAGATCTGCGACTTTTCAAAAATGCAAGAAATGGTCCACCATTATCGTGTCACACGATTCTAAATTGCCTCGTCCTGCAAAAAGTCTCACTAATTCGCCGCACATTTTTCGCCTAATCGCCGGCAGACGTCGGCTGACAACCGCTGCCTTAATCGCGGATGTAGCCAACTGCAACTTAAATGTCGCGATCTCGGCATTCCTTCTTAATCTTGGAGTTTTTTAAAGTTATGCTGGTACCAACGATGTACCCACATATTATTTTTTAGGTTTGGAACCTTATGTAGTTATAAACAACTTCATAATCGTAATACTCGTGTTTAGTTCGCGACGGACGGCTGATGTGGCGCAGTGGTAGTCAAACTACTTGCGGCGAAGATTCTTAGTGGGGCACCCAAGTCACAAAGTTTATATTTATGACTTTGTTTAGGAACAAAGTCATAAAAGAAAACTAGGGTCTTCTTAGGATATTGCAGGCCGAATCACCTAATTGTCCGAAAAGAAGCATTCGTTATATGATTTCAACAAAAACTCTAACAACATGGCTCATCGGGTCCGTGGATTTGATGATCCACAAAATAGACGATCCATAATTTCAACGAGAATTTATATGTATCGAAGGAAGTATTATTGAAAGTAATTATAACTTTCCTGTCTGAAAATGATAGGTGCGCAGATTACGTTTTTAATTAAATTTTGCGCCCGCCCACTCATATTACTTCATTACCGCAAATAAAGTTACCTACTTTAGGCTTAAGTATAAATTTTCGGTTTCGTAAAATCAATTGCCCTGCTCTACCAACGATTCCAGCTACAGTCTAGGAATATATATAACACACACCTATGTCAAAGGTAAGCAAGTGGTTTAAAAAGTCGGAATTGCGAGGAAAACTCATTCAAGAGAGGAACAGATAAATCGCCGTATTGAAGGCAAAACCGACTAACTAGGCCAAAAACCACAAAGTAAAATCATGAGTAAATTTAATCTGACTGTTTATTTACAAAGCTGTGTCATTAATTATTGGTTTTACCATTATTATTGATTTCATATTTAGTCAAGTTGTTCTATGATTCAATGTGAAAGACGTCGTGAAATGTTAATTAAAATAATATTATTAATATAAAACAAAACTCGATTTTATGGAATTACTCGAATACTTGCGGAATTAGTTGCCAGCTCCTTTAATATCATGTAATGTGAAGAATTGCCTCAGTTCATCGCACCATCCGGTATCCGCGGCAATATCTCCCTTCATCACGGACCCCATTAATGAAGAAGCCGGCAACTCAGACCAAATAATATGGAAACGTTACAGTGCAAAAAGAAATTAACCACGAATTCCGGCAACTTACAACTAGGTACTATTTTAAAATCGCGTCAACTAAAAATGGAACCCCTTTGTGTGATGTCTTAAAGTGGAGTAGTAGGTATAATGGGAAATTTACTGTTCGTTTAGTACCCATACTGCCATTCTGACAAATATTTATTGTGTACAATAAATTGTTCAAAAACACATCAGTAAATTTTGTAGGTATGCGAGGTCCATTTTTTCTGGATTACTAATGGGCTATATTAGCGTAGCAAAAGTTGTTTAGCTTCATGTTCTGATCTTGCTTACATAGTTATCGGTACACCGTCGCTAAAATCTACCACGTAGGTATGTTTAGTAAGCCAAGTACAGTCTTCTTTCTCTTCCATTTTTTGATCCGAGGGCGTCAGTCGCAACATTCTTTTATGAGTAAGCATATTTTCTCGCATAACCGCTTGCGTTCTTGTTGATCATTGGGGTTAACTCCGGTCAAATCAATAAGCGTGTGAAAACCTAATACAAAAATATTCCGTTGGATAAATGTGTTCAAATGCTATTACCCAAAAGAAATACTTTGTTATAAAAATATCGTTTTCATAATGCGCTGTATAATATCAAATTTTCTTAAAACTTTTTTATTACAGAAAACGAATATTTTTTAAGAAAATATCGGCACAAATATATCGTTTCGATCGTAGACTGCATGGAATAGTGTTATAGATGGTTATAGGTTCAAAGCCAAGGTTTCTCAGGATAAAATCATAATAAGTATTTTGCACTTACACAATAACTTACTCGTCACAAGATGGAACATATGTGACAAAGTTCCAATTTCGATGAGTGTAGTAATAGACATCAAAGATTTTATAAGTACGTCAGTTGTCATTTAACTAAAACCTAAAACTCCGCCATAAGCGCAGGTAAGTTACGAGTTACGATTTTTAAATTCAAAAATCAGATTACTTCATTAAGTTTTTCTAAATGTTACCTACTTTAGAGGTTATTAAAATAAAGTAACTTTGTCGTCTGCACGGACTAAGCTGGCTTTGTCTCGTTAGTGGTTTGGTCGGGGAATAATGTAGGTAATAAAATATTTACTAGTAAAAGCTCAAATTGACGAAATCTATTCAAATATCAAAATTATTTACCAGTTTTGGTCGGTATGGTCTGGAGTGTATCTTTGACATTATTAATTGTTTCATCCAAAACCAGTCATTGTCCAAAAAACTGCTTAAGTCACTTGTAACAGTGTAATCGTTTAACCTTTTCTTTTAACGAAAATTTTCATTCTTACAATACGAAATATCGCCGTAGGAGTTCTTTGATGAGAAAATTCAACTTTTTCTTCGACTTATTTCCGTTGCCGGTAAAAGTGAAAGGAAACTATAAACACAAAATGTTTTAATAGGTCTATAAAACAAGCTATTCCATACCACGGTCATAATAAAACCCAATAAATCTCTCTTTTAGGAATGTTCGGTTTCCCCATAAAATTACGTTATGGTTTCCTTCGAAGACTTGAGATTCCGACCGCAAGAGAAAAGGGGCTGAAGCGGAGCGCGGAGATTTAAAGTTATAGAAGTGGCAGAAATAGTGTTTGAGACACGGAAATACGAGTATCTTCCTTACGGAGGTAATCTCTCTTTTCGTGTGGGACACCAATTCGTTCAACGACCCGATGAACCCTAGTGTCAGAATTTTTCAACCGCCTTCTACAAGTAGCAGGCTTCTGACTTGGTTGTGTTACGACAGCCGTCTAAGTGATCATAGACGGATACCGGGACCTACGGCTTAACGTGCCATCCGAAACACCGAGCCATCTTACTTACGGACAATCGGGTGGTTCAGCCCGCGGTTTACTAGCCAGACTGGGAACAAATTCACAAAGTGAACTCAACTTTGTGAGTGGCCCACCAAAAATTGAACCCGGAACCTTCTGCGTCAAAGGCAGTCGCACTACCACTGCGGCACATCGATCGACGGAGGACAATCAGGTGGTATGGACTCCGGCAACAAGCAATACCTTAACTTAACCCAATTAGGAAAAATTCACAAAGTGATAAATAGTGGAACCCTGTGTCTTAATATTTGAAGTACTACCAGTGGTAAGATGCTTAAGCGACTGTGCGACGACTTCCATCGAAGAACGAAGCCTACGATTATTCTATTAGGTAAACTTTAAACGCCAATACAAAACACGTTTGACGGAAACATTATATGAAATTGGACTCTTTTCTATAGTAATTTTATTTTAGATTCGACATCTTTTTATAACGATCTTTCTTCTTCAATTACTTAACCCTGTTCTATTCTATTTCGCTAACTCCTTGTACAAGACCAATATAAATTCCTATCAGTCCTTGAGTCTCTGTACTGGGTATTAGAATTTGAAAGATTTAGTGTTCTGATTGTGTAGGTACCAAAATTTTTTCATGTAACTAATTTTGTGAAATTGCTCTATTTGATTAGATATATCCGATATATTAACATTGATTTAAACACGAAAGTATTATAGTGGGAGACCTACTAAACGATTGGTCCAACAAAATGAACGAGAATGATATTCACAAAGTTACATACATACATACATATATCACGCCTTTATCCCTTGCGGGGTAGGCAGAGCGTTAACGGCCGTTAGAATACGGTCGCTATCGCCGCGTCTGACAGTTTTGAGGATTGTTTTCCAAGGTTGTTTCAGAAAACATGTGTATCACTATAGTGACAGGTTGTCAGCCTGTCGCCTAAAAACAAACAAAGTTGAGTTTAAATAATTTGAAAAAATCCACAATAGTGGAAAAATGCTACCTAATTAGAAGGTGAAGTTACCTACGTATTCTGACGGTATTTACTATTCACAATTTAGGTACTTAACTGGGCCGTAATACCTACTCATAGGACCAATGTTAGTTTATGGTCTCCCTACTCTGTATCAAACCGTAGCATGCACTTTATGATCAGCTAGAGAAAGTTATTAATTATAAAACAATTAAAGTTAGTCAGCAGAATTGTTTCTAAATAGTCTATGTCAATATCATTATTATACCTCTACACAACAAAAATAACGCGATTGAATATCGCAGGTAATTATCGAAGCCCTGTATACAAGAGAACGTACAACTGAAAGTCACAGTGGCATTCTGTGGCATCGCAACCCTTTGCGATACCGGAGACGCGTTGTAGAACTGTAAATAATTGCACTCCCCCTTTGTAAAATTACCTAGCTGATAACTCCGGAGGGGGAACATGATACGGGGTTTTACCCCTCCATGCGGTTTGCGAAGATTGCGGCCTTCCTCAGGAAATATACAAGCACTTTATCTATAGACTTTAATTATGCCTACCAGGGGTTGGCATGGCATTAATTATAGCGATCTGTGTCATATTTCACATTTTTTACTTTCTTATAAATAACCAAATAGGTAAGTGAATTTGAAAAATACAGCCCGTAAAAAAAATTCCTACAAATATTTTGGGTGGTGAACCAGCCCATGAAACTGAGCAACTTTCCCCAAGAAACATAGGTCGAAATTTGAGAAATTTTTTTGGACCTTACATACAAATTGACTTGGTCGGGTTGGTAATTTTGTATAGGTGAAAATTTTTCTTTCATATTTCTTCCTATGTTTCTTGGGGATAGTTGCTTAGTTTCATGGGCTGATTCACCCCTTAAAATATTTGCAGTTAATATTGTTACACCCTGTATATTAGGTTCAGTAAGATTCTTGATCAAAAAAGCTTTGTTGAAGTGTGATTGGATTACCGTTTAAAGCAGTTTCCCGTGCATAAAATAGCGTTGTAGATGTCAGCGGCGTTTAATCAAAAGAATGTCTAGTTCCAGTAACTGGATTGTCCAACTTTTAACAGGCGGTCGGGGTTTTCCACTCCTAAACTCAGATTAAAAGTGACCTACTAACGAGAGTCCAACTTGGGGATTTGCCATAGACGCTAAACTCAAAGACACCAAAGTTTTGAACTCAGGAATAGTGAGAGTTAGATTATGTGTTTAAGTATGTGATTCTTATTTTCCGATGTCGGAAATACGATCCGATATAGGAAAAAAAATTATACACTAATCACGTTACTATCACAGTATATACTCAAATCCTGAAAGTTTAGTCACATTAACGGCTCGTCTAGCCTTTGCACTTCGGTGAAAGTAAAACGTTTTCTTAATAATTTTAATATACCTTGTTTTGGAGTAACTCTATTATTACAAAAAAAACTATTATTTAAAAAAAAAACGCATCAAAGTCCTTTGCCTGGATTAGAATAACTTTGTTTGTGTTCCATAACAGAGTAACCCAGAAAGAGATTTTATTTGATGCTACTTGCATTAATAAAATTAACACAGTCATTAGAATAGAAATAACATTGTTTTATAGACGGCGTGTGAGCGTCAGTGTAAAAAGGAGCCAAGTCCGTTCAGTCCGTAATTCAACGGAACATTCAAACAGTCTCTTATTCGCAATAAACGCAAGCTGTCGCAAGAGAGATCGCTCGCCGGAATGCAGTCGACTTGGTAAGAATCGAGGGGACTTCGCCTATTGTTTGTTCCTAACTCCCCAGTTATGTCGCACGTACGAAGAATAAGGCGCTTCCCACATCTGGCGTCCAATAGTGCAAATGAGATAAGTACGAGTATATTGCATCTTATGGTCACTTAGACGGCAGTCGCTACACAACCATGTCAGAAGCCTGCTACTTGTAGAAGGCGGTTGAAAAATTCTGACACTAGGGTTCATCGGGTCGATAGACGACTCGGTGTCCCACACGAAAAGAGATTGCATCTAAACTCCACGCAGACATGTCAACGCAAAATGTTCCTGCTTTAACGTCGTTGGCCCAACTAAGGTCTATATTTATAAATAGCTCTCAAGGCTGAGATCGATCTCAAGAGCGATTTTGAGAAATGTCAGTCAATACAAACAGCATCTCAAGGTCGCACTGAAGATCGATCTTAGAGTTGAGTGCGTATTTATATACGGACCTTACTTTCTGCCCCAGCACCTATACGCACGACGACCTGTTAGCTGCTCCCACAGAAGCAATTAAGGTGGCTGAACTCTGGGCAAGCCAAATTTGACGAGATCGCCACGTCGGTTTTTAGTACCCTTAGTAAATAGGACTTTTTAAAAAAAATATTTTTTTATCTATTGAACAAATAACGCACAAAACAGCGCAAAAATAAAATTAGCCCTCCGTTGTGCGTTAAGTGTTTAAACGGCCATAAAATAACGCATGCGTTACGGGTGCGTTATTTTAGCGCTGCAATGTACGTTAAGTCTAAGAACGTCCATACCAAAATAAATTTCGGAAAACCAAAGCAGGTGCAATTTCATTGTAGTGAAGTAAGGAGTTATATTCTCAAGTACTTTCACAAAGACATTCTTCAACAATAAACATCTTTTATGAGTCTCGATAACAATACAATTCAAGTTTCTTCTCATTGTACGCAATAAAATGAAGCTCACTGGTAAAATTCTGTCGAATCTGATTCAAATCGGTTTGATCCAGAAAATCGTAAAAAGCACCCGGGGCCGAGATCAAAACCACAGTAGAACGGAATAATCAATATACTTCTCATAAATAATACTGATTATGATGTCTCCGATTTCGGCCATGGCGACCACTTTGACTTTATAAATAATACTAATAATATACAAAAAAAAGATGCTGAAAATATTATTACGGGTGAATCAGTCTATGAAACATAATTTCTTAAAGATGCACAGATTCATTATAAAATCTCTCCTTTGCAAGGGATACAACTAGTATTTTTTTTATAGAATGTCTATGATTACTTAGATGGCGGTCGTTACACAAATGTCAGGAGTATGCTACTTGTAGAAGGCGGTTGGAAAATTTTGACACTAGGGTTCATTGGGTTATTAGAAGACTCGGTGTCCCACACGAAAAAGAAAGAAGATCGAAAAGCAGTTACGTTACGTGTAATTAAAACCTCTGTACCGTAACCACTGTTCAACGTCCCATCTGAATATTTTCCCTTCTTTACTGTGGTAAAACCTGAATACCCAAGTCCCTTGAACAAATAACTCAAGTTTACGAAAAAAGTTTGCGGAGGTGACGACTTTAGAAGTCGGCTGGTGTTTGCTAAGGTGTTTGTCTTTTACGGCCGGTGTCGGCTGAGCTGCCTAGTTAAGTAAACTGAAGTGGCTTTTACAGGCTCCCGCAGTGGAAAGTTACCGGAGAAATGAGCAGAAGTTTTTCTTTGCGTAAGTTTATTAATGTCTCACACAGCCTGGTTTGTTGATTATCTACCTGATGTACAGTCTGTTTTGTACAGTACAGTACAGAGAGTATAAGTTTGGTCACCTTTGTATAGAAAATTGAAAAGACCTTAGGCGTTTCGCACACTTAACGCACGACGGAGCGCTAAAACATCGCAACGGTCTGTCAGATCCATACTAGAAACGTCACTCCCCATATTAAAACGGCACTCGACGGACGACGCTGCTAAAGCGATGCGTCGACAGCGGTTGAGCTGATTTAGTATGGGGATTGACATTTCTACTATGGATCTGACAGACCGCTGCGATGTTTTAGCGCTCTGTCGTGCGTTATTATTATATTTCGTTACAATGCAAGTCGGATTAAAGAATTAATTAATCACAGAATAGATACCTAACATAAATAAATATCACAGACCTTGACATGATATAATAATGATTGATGGATAATAAATATCGGACACTTGAATTCATCCTTTATTCCCATCTACCACCGCCACGCAATCATTCATAATAATAAGTCAATAATATCAGTGTCTCCTCGAGTGGGGGGATTGAATGACGGTCAACGAAGGTCCTCTGAATAAATAGAAAGAATTAATGGGACCTGCACAAGAGAAACAAAGATAGCTACGTATATATTTGTGAAGTGAGCTACGAACCCGCGACGTGCCCCTCTATGCCGCGACTCACTTCACGTGGCAGACCTATTAAGTTCTATTGCTCTTGCGATCGTGGATTAAAAAGTTGTGTTTTTGAGTTTGTGATACATAGGATAGGAACAGTTAATGACGTACGAATTTTATACATTTTAGGATTTGAGCATACTAGTCTATTTTAAAGATGGAGGCTGAAATAGATAACAAATGTCCTTGGGAGATAAAAGATTTAGAGCCCCAGATAAACCAAGAATTGATGAAATACTTCACTGGTAAGAAACTACCTTGCTATTTAAGTATGTGTAGGTAGGTACTTATTTACATGGACTATTTTCAAATTTCTAGAGCTAGGTAATGTTTGACTAGCAAATTAGGCACAAGTCGCAAACAACTATCTTCAAACCTAGTCTGTGTAGATCCATCCGTACCATAATTTTTAACTACAGTAAATTCGTGTTTAGGTGAACACAGCGGATTTGTTCGAGTCGGACCAAAGAGGTACATCCTACCTCACATGTTCAAGGAAGAAGCTGCCAAAATATACAATATGCCGGTCAGACCTGATGACATCGTTGTTGTTAGCTACCCGCGGTCAGGTAAATTGACTAGTAGCTGTTTGCTAAACTATTTAAGTACTTCAGCAACTACGACGTACTATTTTTCATACTTTAAAAATAAATTTATAAAATTACTTTGTTATGAACATGCACTTAATATACTGTTTTTTTTTCAGGCACAACGTGGGTGCAAGAACTTGTTTGGATGATAGAAAATGATTTAGACTATGCAAAGTCTGATATCATACCTCTCGTTCAACTATATGCTTTCATAGAGTAAGTTTGGGAACAGAATACTATTCGTCATGTTTGCCTACCTGACGATAAATTTCCTTGTGGTTTTGGTACCTTCTATTTTAATACTCAAAAATGTCAGACGTGGCGATAGCGACCGTATTCTTACGGCTGTTAACGCTCTGCCTACCCCGCAAGGGATAAAGGCGTGATATATGTATGTATGTATGAGTTAATATACTTACCCAAATTATAATTTCCAGGATGTCCGTTCTTATACATCCAGTAATGAAAGAGCGCCTTAAGGAAAATAATAAAGACAATGCCATGAAACTGCAAGTGATTGAACTGGTTTCTGAAAGTGGGGTAGAACAATTGGCAAGAATCCCATCTCCCCGGTTCATTAAGACTCATCTGACCATTTCACTTTTACCACCAAAGTTATTAGACACTGTGAAGGTGGTTTACGTCGCAAGGGACCCCAGGGATACTGCTGTATCCTTCTACCATCACAATAGACTATTCAGCATTCATGGGTACACTGGTGACTTCAAAACATACTGGAACTTTTTCCGCAATGATCTAAGTAAGTTCTTCCTTGACTAGTAAAATAATGTTGGAAACAAAAGACTTGTTTAAACATCCAATATTTTCATTAGGTTGGTAATTTTTAAATTGAAATCCTAACAGTACTTTGGACGCCATATTTTGAGCACCTGAAAGAAGCCTGGGAGAGGAGACATCATCCTAACATGTTGTTTTTGTTTTATGAAGAACCCAATAAGGTATGTAATTATATTTTTTATATGACTGGGCCAACAAGCAGATAATATGACAGTTCACCTCATTGAAAGTTACTATCGCTACTTATTCATCAAACATCGTGGCATTGTTAATTGATTGTTTGCCCCACATGAAAAGACTTTGTTGTTATCTTGTATGGCCAATTTTTAAGTTTGAGAAAATCATATAGTTTTTTGAATTTTTAATAGGATCTACCAGCTGCTGTGCGTAGAGTGGCAAACTTCCTTAATAAAAAGTTGACCGATGAACAAATATCGAAATTGTGCGAGCATCTCAGCATCGAAAATTTCAAAAAGAACAAGTCGATAAACTTTGAAGACTTGAAGGAGCTCGCGGGCATTACGGTAGCAGGCGAGCAATCATTCATCAGAAAAGGTGAGCTGAGGTGATACACCCAATTTAAATCATCGTTTCCAGATCTTATAGGTATAAGTTTGGGAAATATAATGTCAGCCGATTCGCCTTGACGTTTCACTGTCGAGTCGGCTCAAATTACATTTCCTAATACCTTTAGTGGTGCATGAGCAAATAAAAAATCCGCTAGCCTCCGGAAAATTTGTTCGAGGGCACTGTTACACATCTTTAGGGAAAGAGGATTGGACCACCTTGTTCGACCCTTTTTGTATATGAAATGATGAACTTATTGATCTAATTTCATTGGTGCAGAACTATTCGTAGGTTTTATTGATACCCTGATTTTTTAAAGCTTTAGAGAGTGCGGTGTGATGAAGACTATCTTAATATTATTACGAATTTTGTGGACTGTAAAACTAACTTAAAAGAAGTTCTATTTAAAAAACTTAAATGATGTAGCGAGCTCGAACACATTCACTTCTCGCATAAACCTATTTAGGTTTTAGATAAGTGTGTTACTGCTAAAAATTGTTTTTCTTTTTTGTATTGAACAATAAAGTAAAAAAAAAAAGAATATATTATACAAGTTTTTGAACCTACCATAAATTGTACAGGTAAGGTCGGAGGCTGGCGAGACTACTTCGATGAGGAGATGATGCAGCAGGCGAACACTTGGATGGAAGAAAACCTGCGGGATACTGACTTCCGCTTTCCGCATTTGAAACCACATTTGTAGATAGTTTAATTATGCACATACTATTAGAACAAAAAAAAATTTTTTTGCAATTAAGTTTTTTATTTTGCAGTGCTTCTGTGTTTTTTAATAATATTTTACTGTATTAAATGTTTGATTAATACTTGTACTCTAGTACTAGATTAATACTTGTACTCTAGTTCTAGTCAGGGGTACTCATCTCAGCCTTTGATCGAGGACTGTGATGTGGTATACGGGTATGCGACCCCGGCTTCCCGAGCAAGCAGTTCCCTCCTGCTTAACAAATAAAAAGTCTGTTTCGGCGAGAATGGCAACCCAATGCAGATATGCACAAGGGCTTGGCGGACTCGGCGACTCAGCAAGGCAATGTGGATGGCCTAGGGCGACGGTAGAGGGCGCGGGTAGTTACTGTCGGCCAGACACTGCGTCTGACCTCTCCTTCAGTCGTAGCGGTTTTCCGTTCTACTGAATCAAGGAGGGTGAGGACTAAGTGCGTGCGCCTGCGTTTGCGCGAACGTTTGCGCACCGAAATATATCCTGCGCAACTGACCGCTTCCGAATAATGGACTCCGATGACGCAAAGTCCTGTGACGATGGGTTGAGGTAGAGAGGTCTGGCGTGGTGCAAACTGGGCTTTGTCTGATTCCTGCACATAGGCGGTTCTAGGGGCGTGAGTACATGCCGTGGTCGCTTTTGCATTGCAAATCGGGACGACAATGCGAATTCGGCAGCACCTGGAATGACAAAGCAGCCCTTTTAAGGGAGGCACTGCTTTCCTCGCCCAGCCGAGGAGGGGGCTAGAAAATGTGCCCTAAAAAAGTGCTCGTCCCTACCCGGAAGGTGGTAGTAACCACGGCTGCCACCGCATCACTTAACTCGTGGTCGACGAAACAGAAAAAATAAAAACAGCATGAAACCATCTATCATGACATTTGGCGCGTGGAACGTGAGAACTCTAATTGATCGAGATGGCAACTCCTGTCCTGAACGCAAAACCGCCATCGTAGCTCGAGAACTTCATCGCTATAACGTGGATGTGGCTGCGCTCAGCGAAACACACCTTGCTGATGAAGGAGAACTGGTGGAAGATGGAGGTGGTTACACTTTCTTCTGGAAGGGTACCTCTACATCCGAGCCTCGACGTTCAGGGGTAGGATTTGCCATCAAAAAAAATCATCTAGTAAAGCGACTTCAAGAGTGTCCTGTTCACATCTCGGACCGCGTTACCACACTGCGCCTTCACCTGGATACAGACAATTACCTTAATGTCATCAGTGTCTATGCTCCAACGTTAGACAAGTCTGATGACAGTAAGGACAAGTTTTACGAGGAGCTAACTCAATGCCTTGATAGCATAAACGCCAGAGAGCAGATCTTGTTGCTAGGCGATTTCAATGCCAGGGTTGGACGGGACTACGAGGCTTGGCCTGGAGTTCTGGGACGACATGGAGTTGGCAACATGAACAGCAATGGTCTGTTGCTGCTCGGTCTTTGTGCTCAGTACGATCTAGCGATATCGAACACTATGTTCAGACTTGCCGCTAAGCACAAGACAACGTGGATGCACCCGCGTTCCAAACACTGGCATTTGATCGACTTTGCTATTATTCGGCAACGAGACATCGGTCAAGTTCAAGTCACCCGCGTCATGCGTGGTGCTCACTGTTGGACTGACCATCGACTAATTGTCACTAAGCTACGACTCCGCCTCCGTCGACCTCGCAGATCCACAGTGAAGAAGCCTGCGTTTTTAAACGTGGATAGGCTGAAAGATCGCGAGGTTAGGGTGAAATATGCTGAAGCCTTATCTGAAAAGCCGTCGCCAATAACTGAGACCGGTGATGTCAGTGCTGCTTGGGGAGCTTTGTCATGTCATCTCATAGAAGCCGCTTCTGCTACTTTGGGTACGAAAGACCGACGTAGTGAAGACTGGTTCGATGACAATAGCGAGGCTCTTAAAGCAGCATTCGACAAACATCGACAGCTCCTGCGACAGCATAATCGAAGAGGTGGAAGTGTTGCGGTGGTCAAAGAAAGTGACCAAGAGTTACGCAGGCTGTCTCGACAAATAAAAGACAAGTGGTGGCGGGACAAGGCTTGTCAAATGCAGTGGCTCGCCGATACAAACCAGCTTGGTGAGTTTTACTGTGAAGTGCGTAGGCTGATTGGTGCTTCCTACCGTGCAAAAGTACCTTTAAGGTCTTTAGACGGTATGCACCTCCTGACCAGCAAGGAGGATGTACTTAAACGTTGGGCTGAGCATTTTCACAACTTGCTCAACGTAGATCGATCAGCTGATCTGCATCATATCAGTTTAATGCCTCAAATCCCGTTAGCCACGGAGCTGGACGAGCCCCTGTCATGCGACGAGGTTGTTACTGCCATCAGACAGCAGCATAATAACCGGGCGGTTGGCATTGACCTTATACCGGGTGAACTACTTAAATATGGTGGTACGGAGTTGCACACGTCGGTATGGAAACTTTTCGTTCGAATGTGGGAGGAGGAGAGGGTCCCTGAGGACTTCAAAGTGTCTCGCATTTGTGCCCTCTACAAGAACAAGGGTGACCGTTCTGACTGTAACTCTTATCGCGGTATTTCATTGCTGTCAGTCCCTGGAAAAGTCTTTGCCAGAGTTTTACTGAACCGCCTCAAAGATTTGTCGGAAAAAATTCTGCCCGAAACCCAGTTCGGCTTCCGACCTGACCGAGGTACATGTGAAGCTATTTTTTCGGTGCGTCAACTACAAGAAAAAAGTAGAGAACAAGGGCGCCAGTTGTACCTCTGCTTTGTTGATTTAGAGAAAGCATTCGACAGTGTGCCTCGCGAAGCTCTCTGGATGGTGCTAGGAAAGTTAGGGTGCACAGAAAAGTATGTGCGACTCCTAAGACTCCTGCATGACGACATGCAGTGCTGCGTCTCTGTGGACGGTGAACAGTCTGATTTCTTCCCCGTCACCTGTGGGGTGAAACAAGGGTGTGTTCTAGCGCCCACACTGTTCGCCTTGTACTTTGCAGTTGTAGTCAAAGAAGTCCTAAATACTGTTTCCCAAGGAGTCCGCATCCGTTTCCGCACAGATGGCAGTCTTTTTAACCTGGCTAGACTTAAGGCGCGCACTAAAGTCTCGTATGCATTGATTACTGAGATCATGTATGCTGATGACTTGTGCTTTCTTGCAGAATCCCCAGACGGCCTGCAACAGCTAATGTCCGTTTTTCACCAAGCATGCTGTAAATTCGGCCTGAAGATCAGTGTCAAAAAGACGGAAGTGATGTCCTTAGACTCGCATGGTCGCGAGACACTGGCGATTATGCTTGGTGAGGATATGCTGAAACAGGTTGATAAGTTTCGTTATCTGGGGAACACTATAACATCTAAGTGTAACCTTGATGCTGAGATCAACAGCAGAATCAGTGCTGCAGCTGCAGCATTTGGGAAGTTGTGTTCCAAGGTTTTCTGCTCGCACGACCTAAAGCTAGCCACAAAAATCTCTGTATATATGGCGATTGTGCTGCCAAACCTTCTATACTCCTCCGAGACTTGGTGTGTGTATCGTCACCACATACGCACTCTGGATCGCTTCCACCTAAAATGCCTTCGCACCATCATGAAGATCAGATGGTCCGACCGAGTGCGCAATACCGAAGTTCTGAGACGAGCCAATGTTGGTGGCATTGAGGCCTATCTAATGCGTCGTCAGCTACGGTGGTGCGGTCATGTATCCCGGATGTCGGAGGAGAGAGTGGCGAAGCGCATCTTTTATTCTGAGCTAGAGGAGGGCAAGCGAAAGCATGGCGGACAACTCCTCAGATATAAAGATGTTCAGAAACGACACATGAAAAGATGCAACATTGAGCCCACTCAATGGGAAGGTCTGGCAGCACAGCGTCCCGAATGGCGCGGGATGGTTAAGAGGCAAGTCCGCGAGTTTGAGGAACAGCGTAAAGCAGACCTCGACGCTAAGCGCGATGAGCTGAAGGCCCGTCCACCCGTCGCCATTAACTATAATTATGTAAATGGCAAACTCACGTGTCCACTCTGTGCACGGGAGTTTACTGCCAAAATTGGCTACAATAGCCATCTCCGGGCGCATCAGCGCCGATCTGATTAGGAGTCAAAGTGGTCGCCATGGCCGAAATCGGTCGGAGAGATCAATACTTGTACATGATTTTTTATCATTTAAGGAGTGACGTCTAAACCCGTTAGGCGGATCGCACACTTAACGCACAATGGAGCGCTAAAACATCGTAGCGGTCTGTCAGATCCATACTATAAATGTCAATTCCCATATTAAAACCGCTCAACCGCTGTCTACGCAGCGCTATCCAGCGTCCATCGAGTGCGGTTTTTGTATGGGAAGTGACGTTTCTAGTATGGATCTGACAGACCGCTGCGATAAGTGTGTGATCCGCCTTAGACTCACTTCTCAGTGCCGATTACTTGTCCCATGTATCTTCTCTGACGTGTCTCTTCTCACGTCTCTCGTGTCACGCCTCTCCACTCACGAATCACGTGTGAAAGTAAGACCTAAAGAGCAATATCTTTCTCCAGTCACAATCAAGAGAAGAAGAATGAGGATGGAGAAGTGAAGCTCGCAGGTTCACAACTTGCTGCGCTAAAAAAAAATGCTGATTTCTATAGGTACAAAATGGATTTAATTGACTATTCCTTGCAAATGCATTCCTATTTGCAGTTTAGCTTGCCTCGACCAAAATGACAATCTTCTTCACCTGGAAACAATGTAACTCGTCAACAAACTGGTCTTTTTTTGCCCTATGCACTAATCAAGTTGGCTTACCGCGCATACTCCGTAATTACCTACAGCTTTAAATAGGATGTCGGAAAATATTACAAAAAACATGAGAAACTAAAGGAGTTGTACCTATTACTACTCCTTGTAGAAACAATCTCATTGCATTAAAATATTTTGAGCACGCTTTGTATCTATCGTATTATTAAATCATTCAAGGATTATCTTTTAAGTATGTCATCATATCTCAGAGTGAGCCCTTTATTGGGTGCTTTTGTAACTGTAGGTAGTTATGACGGTTAGTTATATTATACACACACACACACATATCACGCCTTTATCCCTTGCGGAGTAGGCAGAGCGTTAACGGCCGCAAGAATACGGTCGCTATCGCCATGTCTGACATTTTTGAGGATTGTTTTCCAAGGTTGTTTCAGAAAACATGTGTATCACTATAGTGACAGGTTGTCAGCCTGTCGCCTAAAAATTGTAATACACTAATACTCTCGAGTCCCTTAGTCGCCTCTTACGACACCCGCGGGAAGGATGTGGGGTGATGCTATTCTAAGCCGGCATCACACGACTGTTATACAGTTATATTATATAGGTTACATAGTTATATTATATAGGTTGTAATGTTGGGTTATAATATCTCAGACGTACGAGACCATTGTTGATAAATGTAAGATTATGATCAGGTTGTAAAACAAACAAACACCATTGTTTTTATTTAATTTTCTCATAACTTTCGCTGCTTATCACACTTAAACCTTTATACCTACAGTTAAGACATACAACAATATATTAGGTTCACTTAAGAGCCCGTGATCGTGTCACGGATAAATTAACACGCATAGAAGTCACATCAGCTCACCTATGTACTTAAACACAACACTAACATAGTGGATAGGTATTCTTTGTAACAAACTAAAATATTGCTAATTACATTAAGATGGTGAAAAATCAGCATAGGCAAAAGAGGTTTATAGTAAAAGAGGTTAAACACTATTAATCATCAAGTTTATGTGTATTTTATACGATACTCGACGTACACCTTCCGAACCTTTATCAGAATCCTGTATTAAATTAAGAAGTTTTGATAGCGCCTCGTATGACAGAAACCCTAGGGGTTTGCTGGCTCTAGATGTGGAAAGCGAAAGTCAGTATCGCGCAGGTTTCTCTCCATCCAAGCGTCCGCTTGCTGCATCATCTCTTCGTCGTAGTAATCACGCCAGCCTCCTACTTTACCTGCAAAGTGAAAATTTACCCTGGTGAAAAAAGAAATCGTTAAAACAGTTGCATCAACTTTAATATTATTCTTACAATTCTTCTGTCCGTTGGAAGACCTATAGTCGATGAATATTTAAACCACACAGACAGACAGACAGAAACACTTTATTGCTCTCATGAATTCAAAACATTATACAGGAACAAAAAACAACCAGGTATTTAGCCATTTAATAAGGTTACTACATATTTGATATTATGAAATTGAAGACAATCAATCAAATCATTAGATCTTTCTAGATTTCGTGAAATTACCAAAATAAAAATGTTTTGTTCGATTAGTTAATTAAATTAATTAATTTATGTAATAAAAATCATTCATAAATTAGAGTTTTGGTGCGCTAGGTTTTCTAGGTTGGTATTGTACCCGAATATGCAATTAAGAATCTCACCTTTTCTAATAAAAGATTGTTCCCCTGGCACCATGGCTCCAGTAAGCTCCTTTAAATCGTCATAATTCATTGACTTGTTTTTCTTGAAATTCTCGAAACTAAGATGCTCACACAGTTTCTCTATTTGCTCGGTCGTAAACTCTTTGTTAAAGAATTTAGACACTTTACATACAGCAGTCGGCAGATCCTAAAAATTAAGATATTATTATGATATTAACTGAGATTATTCTAAAAAGAACCTTACATACAGAACGTAGAATTAATAAACTTTTTATAGCGTGGTACCAAAAGAACGGATTACCCAAAAACGCTAAGCTCAATTGATCAATTTCTTCTAAAAACTTAGTTCAAAACAACTAACTCCCATAGAAATTGCTTAATCTGCTGATTTTTTGTATGGGTCTTCAAACTTTTTTAAATACTCTTGTTTTTAGGTGAAAGATGAGTTATTGAGATGTTTTTGGAGAAGTCGACCGTTCGTGTGTGAGACCGTTACGTCCCTGATTAAAATACCATTTTTAAAAATACACAGAGAGTCCTACAGCTATAGTAAGTTTGTACTCTTTGGTTTTACCTTGCTCAGTTCCTCATAAAATAAAAACAGCATATTTGGGTGATGTCTCCTCTCCCAGGCCTCTTTTAGGTGTTCAAAGAACGGAGCCCAAGAAACTGTGGATAATTTGATATCATAAAATTTGAAAAAAAAAATATTCTAAATGACTAAATAGGTATGGATCAAACATAAAAAAACCGTTTCTTTTTTTCATTTATAAATATTAACAATAGTTTTTGTACTTTCATTTGATCCTTAAGGAGGAGCAAAAACCGACGTAGAAGCGGAAATAAAATAATAGAAGAGCTACTTTTGTGCAGTTTTTAACCGGTCTTGCATTCTGGAAATACAGTAACCACAAAAAAAGACATCAGCAATGCTAAAATGTAGGAACTGACTGATCAAAAACCAAAAAAAGGAGATCCGATTGCGGAAGAGGTGCTGGATTGGGCATGCAAGTGCTTTAAAACTCGAGACCAACATTGCAAATCAAGGTTTCATCTGGCAGTTCTCTGACAAAATAGTCCTTGAACAACATGATGGCACACAGTGGACAAGGAATCTGCATCCACTGGCCTTGACTGGAAGGAATTGAAGGCTGTCGCTCTAGATCAATTCTGCCCTGTGTCCCTAGTCAGGGATAACCGGATTTTATCAATCAGTCAATACGTGACGTCCTTGTCACAAGTATGTCACAACAGTCTTTATATAGAAACAAATGTTAGGGACGATTGAATTTTCGGCAGAAAACAAAAAGAAAAAAAGAATATTAAATAGCAACACTGCTGCATTGCTATTGGTTGGTAAAATATACCTGATGTTTTCAGTATTTGACTCCTGAAGTTTTATTCTGCGCTACTTTGATAAGGAGTCTTACACAAACAACTCACCCAAATCTTTGATGAAGAAGTTCCAGTAAGTTTTAAAATCCCCAACGAATTTTTGAACACTAAACAGTCTGTTGTGGTGGTAAAAAGATACTGCAGTGTCCCTTGGGTCTCTCGCCACATAAACCACCTTTGCAATGTCCAATAGTTTTGGTGGGAGAAGTGACAGGGGCAGATGCGACTTGATGAAGCGGGGCGATGGCATTTTTTCCAGTCTGTCTACCTCATTTTCTGACAAGAACTCTATTATTTTCAGACTCTTTTCGTTGTCTTTGTTTAGTTCTTTAAATCGTTCTTTCATAACTGGATGCATCATAGCTGACAGCCTGAAAATTACACCGTCAAAATTTTAGTGGCAATGTTTGTGATATGTCTTACTTGTGATGAGATTGTGGACGTCTTTAGGTTATAACAGATTTAGTCAATCATAAATAGTGAATTAAAAACAGTGTCAAACATGGACTTCAGATTAAAATTGTGATATCGACTATTTTTACCACACTTACTCTACGAACGTATATCGCTGCGTTAGAGGTACGGCACCCGATGTTGCGTAGTCTAGATCATTAGCTACCATCCAAACTAGCTCTTGTGTCCACGTAGTGCCTGAAATTTAAATTCATTTTCGTACGTAAAAAATAACTCTCAATTACTTCCCATGTTCAGTGCAGCACTTCCGAAATCTTACTCTTTTAAAACTATCATCAGTTATGTTTGACATTTTACCGGATGCGTCTTTCCGTTTCCGTGTTCAGTAGGAGGCAATGCCTCCAAATCGACACGGGTTTGTAACGCCTACAAACCCGTGTTCAATACGAGGCATAGAACTTACGCATGAAGTTCGTGCGAAACCCACTCGAGTCGGTGGCGGTGGCAGCGTTTCGCCGCTCACTTCGCATTTGTTTGTGTTTTGACTGGGAGCGATTAGCATTGTTGTGTTTTGTTGAGTTATTTAAATAATATTATATATTTCAAATCAATAGTTGTCGTTTACCTATTATTGTGAACATTTTAATTAATTAGTTAAAATAACTTTATGTTGTGATGGTGTTACGATAAATTACAAAACTTTTTAACATGAAAGGTTAAGTTTTACATTGTGTTTTTACATATTGATAAACAATGGAACAATTAAATAAAATACTTGGCGGTTTTGTAGGTGATTTTGAAGTTGTGAGATACAATGGAGAGGATGGTAATTACCAATGTAAAATTCGATGCTGTTTACCTTATGAAGGCGATTATGACAAAAAGTGTGAACGCTTCATTGAAAAGTTTTCGGTGTCAACTCAAACAAACTGGATTATGTTAAAACGATTTTCAGAAGCTACACGGTATTATTTCAGAAAAATATTTGTTTGTCAGCTGTCGGAAAGAAACAAAACCAAAGATAAAAAGAATGGAGTGACCAGAAACTATAATTGCAAAGCAAATATTGGGATAAAGTTTTTAAAAGTGACTAAAAGTACGCTGAAAAACTCACCGTTAATGAAACGGGGATCAAATGTTTTAATAGACTTAAACTTTAATCATTCCCACCGAGTCTACGTCGCCCAAGCATTAAGTTTACTGCGTTGTTCTGAAGACACGGTGAAGCGATTTGAATCCTATTTTGAAAGTGGGATGACTGCGGCAGTAGCAAAATTGTATAATGAAATGGCTATAATTGAAGAATGTGAGTCAAATGCTTACATTACACTATCTAATGCACAAAAAAATCCTTGCGACCGCCAAGTAACTCACATGTACGAGCAATGGCGCCGCCGAACCTACGGGACACGAGACATCGATGATGTAATTGAAGTCTTAAAGCGCAAGAAGACCGAGTTATCTAAGATGAATATACATGTATTTATCAAGGAAGAACCAACTGTTTGTGTTATAGTTACACCTATTATGCAAAGAGTGTTCATGGCTGGTTTGGCTGATGAAATGGTGTTTATTGACACAAGTGGATCCTGTGATCAAACAAATACCTGTGTCACATTTATTTTTGCTGCAACCAAAATTGGCGCCTTACCTATTGTCGTCATTTTGCACACCAGCCAGTCTGAAAAAGACTATACGTATTGTTTTCAGTCTGCAAAGAAATGTTTAGAAGAAACTTGCCAGAAGGTTTTTGAACCAAAAATTGCTATGACTGATGACAGCAGCGCAGAAAGGAATGCCTTACGAACAGTATTTCCAAACACCAGATTACTTCTTTGCATATTCCATGTTAACCAAGCTCTTTGGCGCTGGTTGTGGCAAAGTGAACATGACGTTAGCAAAGAAGATCGGCAATCAGTTATGAAGAAATTCCGTACTGTGATGTACGCCGATACAATACAAGAAGCTGAAATGAGAACGTCTGAATTATTAAATGAGGAGAAAGTTAAAAATAATAAAAAGCTTGAAAAACATATAACAAATATAAATATTTTTTTTTGCGGGTAGACAAGACAGTGATAACAGCAATATTTATCTCTCCCAAAGTTTAATTAAAATTAAATAGTAACTTACATTTAAATGATATAAATTTTCACTGTGTTTACAAGTTGACTTGTCCTCTCTCTATTTCACCAATATTTTTCATCTTCACACCACATCTGTACCATCATTAACATCAACATCTAACCACTATGGACAACACAGCACTTTTGGTTAAGAGTATGGCAGATCTTGCTTCGTGGATGGATACCCGGATGTCCGAATTTGAGAAAGGTCAGCAGAATGCAAGTGGACATACAGTGAAGACCCTGTCTGCTGACTATCTTTTGTTCAAGTCTACTGTGATGACAACACTCAATATGTTGAAGATGCAACTGGAGCTTGTGGTCAATGGCTTGGACCGACTGGAGACACATTCTCGGAGGAAAGTTCTTCTCTTACATGGGATCCCTGAAGAAAGCACGGAAGAATTGCCTCAAAAAATCCAGGGCATACTATGCAGCCAAATGAAGTTGGCATCATTGGACACAAAGGCAATTGAAGTGTGCCACCGTCTCGGCATCAAAAAGGACAAGGCTAGACCTGTTCTAGTCCGTTTCAGCACTGCAACGCATCGCTCAGTTGTTTGGAGTGCCAAAACTAAGCTGAAGGGCACGAAAACGTCCGTGTCGGAGTTTTTAACTAAGTCGCGGCAGGACATTTTCACAGCTGCGAGAAGGCACTTCGGTATGAAGAATTCCTGGTCGGCGGATGGCGCAATAGTAGTGCAACTCCCTGATAAGACCCGACAGAAGCTGGTCACCATGTCTGAGCTACAGAAACTGATGGAGAAACATCCTTTGAACAATGCAGGTCCCACAGCAAAATAACTGTTCATCGATACTACCTTTTGTTTACAGGATGGCGATATGATATTTTTAATTTGGCCGGTTAGTACTAAATACTTTTATGTTTTGGTTTCTGAACAACCAGTACGGGTAGACAAATTAAATTTTAGGGTCAGTTTTTGTATAAATTTTAACACTTTTTTGCAAAATCACTGTGTTCATTGGCAGATTTTGACAGACAGCTGCGTTTAGTTTCTACTTGTGGCATTCCCACATTTTCCACTTGGTTACGCTAGTAGTGTCAAGTTTTTGCGTTCCGTTTCGGTTTCTTTTTTCTTTTTTTTGTTTTCTTCTTTGGGTTTTGAACGGCAAGGCAGAATATTCAGTCAATACAATGATAGTTAGGATAATTATGTAATACTTGTAGTGATAGTGGGTATAATGTATGTCTGTTACATTACATAGCGTTATGACATATAGTATGTCTGTTGGTTTGTTATTTATCTTTGTGGTGTATTACATATTTTAGTGAAAGGTTTTTAAATTATTGTAGGTGTAAAGATTTTTCTGACTGTCAACTTGTACAGATGAAAGTGGTTCAGATATTTATTTTTATTTTGTTAAAATTTTATTAAGGTATTATTTTAGTAATATTATATAGTTTATTTATTGTTATTTATATTTTATATATTATAAATGATACATAATGATTATTTTTCATGCTCATCTTCTGACGAATATTTAAGTGCTAACAGCGATTCTGATAGTTCGTTTCTATCAGATTCTGATCCATTAGTGGACAAGCTTGCTTCTGTTTTTCATCATAGCTCTCCGTTCCTTTCCCTGGTGCACATCAATGCGCAGAGCATACCAGCTCACCACATTGATCTTCTCACATCCTTCAGCAACAGAGTAGTTGATGGTATTTTAGTTTCTGAGACATGGCTTAAGCCTTCTCTTCCCTCAACATCTTTTTATCTTCCTGGTTTTAAACTATTTCGTAATGATCGTGTCGGCGTGAAAGGCGGCGGAGTTGGTATATATCTCCGTTGTGAAATTACCGCCACTATAATTTGTAACTCAGCCCCTCCGTACTCAGGTTCTCTTGAGCACCTGTTTATTGAAATTATCCTTCACCATAGAAAAATACTTCTAGGTGTTGTTTACAGCCCTAATGATAGCGTGTCCTACTTCACCTCATTTGAATCGATGCTTGAGCACTACAGTACCTTATACGACCACATCATTATTATGGGTGATTTAAATACATGCCTTATAAAGGATGATTACAGGGCTAAAAAACTTCTTTCTATAACCTCATCTTTAAATTTAAGTATTCTTCCTCTCTCTTCAACTCACCATGTCTTCAATCGTAGGCCGTCTTTGCTTGATGTCATGATAGTGTCCAAGCCAGAGTCTGTCATTACGCATGGACAAATGACGGCGCCTTTTTCTCTTCATGACCTTATTTTCCTTGGTTATAAAGTTCGTCCTCCTAAAGTAAAAAGCAAGGTAATTTTTCAGCGAAATTTTCGCGACATGGATCTGGATCGTTTGAGAGAAGATGCCGAGGATATCGATTGGACTCCGGTTCTTGAGGCCGATGGCGTAGATGCGAAGGTCGCGGCTTTTACAACGATTTTGACGAAGTTGTTTGATGTGCATGCGCCTATTCGACCGGTGCGCGTAAAGCATGCTCCAGCTCCCTGGCTAACCCCAACTATCAGAAGGGTGATGGCGAAGAGGGATAGAGCTAAATGCCGACTTAAAAAAGAGCCGTCGGATGAAAACTCTACTGCCTACAAAAAGCTACGTAACATCTGCAACAGAATGTGTAGGGATGCAAAACGCCGCTACATCCATTCTAAACTAGAAGATCTATCTCAAACACTGACGTGGAGGTTCTTGAAGACCATTGGATTGGGCAAAGCCATGGACACCCCTAGTGGTACCATAGATCTTAATGCTCTAAACAAACATTTCTCCACACCACCTGTCACTCTTGATAGTATTACGAAAACTTCTTCTCTTCATTATCTTTCAAGTCTTGCTTTACCAGACTGTATTCCTTTTACTTTTCAACCAGTCACGGGGGACGAAGTTAAGAAGAGCATCCTTTCCATATCCACAAAGGCAGTGGGCAGTGACAATCTGAGCCTCGATATGCTCCTTCCTATCCTGGATAACATTACTGCCGTTATCTCCTACATTGTAAATTTTTCATTAACGCATAATGTTTTTCCCTCAGCTTGGAAAAAGGCCTTTGTTATACCACTGCCTAAATGTTCCAACCCAACTTCCTTATCCCAATATCGTCCTATCTCCATCCTCCCCATACTTTCGAAAGTACTCGAAAGTGTTGCCCAACGGCAACTATACTCCTATCTGACTTCCAATAACCTCCTCTGTCCTTTCCAATCCGGTTTCCGCCCTTCTCATAGTACGGTTAGTGCGTTGCTGAATGTTACTGAAGATATCCGCCATGCTATGGACAACACTGAGTTGACCATTGTTACTTTGCTAGACTTCAGCAACGCATTTAATTCGGTTGACTTTGACATCCTTCTTGGTTCCCTCCTCTCTCTTAACATTGCTCCTTTAGTGATTGGGTGGTTCCGATCATATCTTCATGGTCGCCAGCAGTGTGTGAAGACCGACGATTTAAAATCGGAGTGGTTCAACTTAACTGCTGGTGTTCCGCAAGGCGGCGTCCTCTCTCCCCTTCTTTTTTCTATATTTATAAATAATATTACTCGTGTTATCTCTTCACCCTTCCATCTGTATGCAGATGATCTTCAGATTTATAGGCATTGTCCTATATCTGATTTTACTGACGCTGTTGGTAAAATTAACGATGACCTCACTTCTATTGGAAGTTGGGCAAAAAATTTCGGTCTGCTAGTTAATCCTAGTAAATCCCAGGCCCTAATAGTGGGTAGCAGCAGACTACGCTGTAAACTGGTACTCACAGATGAACACAAACTTTTTTATAATGGTATCTGCATCCCATATGCAGTGAAGGCCAAAAATCTTGGACTTGTTCTGGATTGTGATTTATCTTGGTCAGCACAGGTTAACGATGTTAGTAGGCGTATGCATTTTTCTTTCCATTCTCTCAAACGACTCCAGAACTTCCTTCCTCTTCAAACCAAAATCATGCTGGCACATGCCCTTCTTCTCCCCATCCTTGACTACGCTGACGTATGCTACCTGGATGTGACTGAGGAGCTACTTAATAAACTCGAGCGCCTTCAAAATCTTGCGATTCGTTTTATCTTCGGACTTCGAAAATTTGATCACGTCTCTCAATTTCGCGCTCAGTTAAAATGGCTCCCAATCCGCCTTCGCCGTGATATGCACATTCTTTCTGCTCTCTACAAAATCCTAAAAGACCCCTCCTCTCCTAATTATCTCCGCTCCCGTTTCCATCTCTTACCTCCCGACACCCGGTCCAGGCGCTCATGTATCACTAAGGTACTTGAGTGCCCCAGGTCCAATACCACATTCTTTTTAAAATCCTTTACGGTTAGAGCTACTCAACTTTGGAACAAACTTCCAAAGTCAATACAAGCCTGTCCCTCCATTACGTCTTTCAAAAAAAGAGTGAAAGAGCACTTATTATCACAATTATCACAAATAGATTAATATAATTATGTATGTAAATATATATAATGTATATAATGTACAAGTATATATATATATATGTACAAGTATATATAATATATATATACAAGTATGTATATAGGTATGTTAGGTAGTTATTTGTGTAGTACGTATATAATATTTATTTGTGTATTCATATGTTATGGTATGTGTGTGCCGTCTTGTTCCCGTCTACATTCTTATATCTAATTCCACTGTATAGGTTGACTGGAAGAGATCTCTTTAAAGAGATAAGTTCACCTATTGTAATCTAGTTTCTAAGTTTACATTTATTTATAATTGTACACAATAAAGAATATATATATAACAAATTTATGGGAACGGCGTGAGGAGTGGTGTTTAGCTTATCGCTCTGACATTCTAACACGAGGGAATAACACGAACAATTACTGCGAATCCTCGATCAGAATTTTTAAAGACGTGGTACTGCAGCGCTGCAAAGTGTTCAATATGTGCGCGTTACTAGACTTTGTCGCGAATACCTTTGAATCGTACCATAAGAAAAGGTTGATTCAGTTTGCCAATGGAAGAGCAAGAAATTTAACGCTAGCATATGAAAAATTTTGTCAATCAAGTAGCAGTATCAAAGATATTGTACACATGGATAACGATACATACTTCGTGAAAGACAAAACTGATCTCTACGTCGTCAACTGTGAAATGGCAACATGTGACTGTCCATCTGGAGCTGGGGGGCGATTTTGTAAGCATCTCTGTGCTGTAGAAAAAAAACAGGGGACTGCGTTTACTACATCGCTATATTTAGTTGACTCTGATCGACAACAATTTGCAAAACTCGCTCTTGGTGACCAGTTTTCATCGTCATTCTTTGAAAATATCACGGGAGAATCAAGCACATGTAATGAAAGCAGACAAACTGACTCTATTATATCAAATAATGACAGACAAGAAAGTTTTGAACTCCCTATGAGTAGTGCAGAAATCAATACGACTGATAGCAATGAAAACTATGAGAATGCAGTTCAAAATATTAAAGAACAGTGGCAAAGAATTACTGATATTTTGGAAAAAGATTCAAATGCAAATACAAAAATTCTGTCAAAGTTTGGATCTGATTTGTCAAAACTACAGACCCCATCGAGTATAATATCATTTATTGTTGAAAAAAATGTCCAACGAAGATCTCGAAAAATTCACGTCCAACCAACATCGATCGCTCGCCGCAAAGAAAGAGGTCTACCAAGCAGTGGAAGGATTCAGTCAGGAAGACCATCTAAGTCAGAAAGTGTGAGGAGAAAACGTGTTCACAATATTGCATCAAATATTGATGATAATATGCCAAAAAACATTAAATTTACATTCTAGTAGATAGGTACTTACTTAGGTATTATAATTATTTTGTAAGCAAAGAAATGTGATTGCCTTGCCATTAATTACCCAATATAAATTAAACATTTTGTCCTATTTTTGATAAAATACATACTTCTATACACTTTGAGAATTTGTTTTATTCTGTTCATACCTGAAACATAGTATATGGTGCATGGTACAAACACGTATTCTCACCCGACGTTTTTGCTAAAGTCACAATTAAAGCAAATGAGTAATTTCAATTATAGTAAGCAATACCAATTTAATTTAATATACCTACTTAATTGCAATATCACAGACACACTTTAATTCCGATACATCCTAATACTTATCATATGACTCCCCTTCCTCCTATTAAACATGAACATTAAATGTTAAAGTATAAATTTTATACAGGTTGTCTCTCGATTCTAGGCATCCTAAGCTACCCATCTAGCAAAAAGCTTACTAATAATTCAGACTGATTAGTGCATTTGAATGGAATGTCTAAAGAAAATTAAAAATACTTATTAGAAGATTTTTTTGCTAGATTAGTAGCTTAGGTTGCGTAAAATCTCGATTTTTTTATTTAGAGACTCTGAAATGCAAATAAGGCGTAATTCTCTTTCCAAGTCTGTGAGTGATTCGGGGATTCATGTCCTGTACATATGTGCCTCGTATTGAACACGGGTTTGTAAGCGTTACAAACCCGTATCGATTTGGAGGCATTGCCTCCTACTGAACACGGAAACGGAAAGACGCTTACCGGATTGTTTGAATATTATGACATCAAATATTTTTCCCACTTATCATACATACCTCTTACACTGTAAGGATTGTTTTGTTTTATTCGCACATACTCTTCCTTAATATGGAACACTGAATGAAAGAACAACTCAATGAACCCTGGTGCTAGAGTTTTAAACGCAAATGGAAAATAATTTACCTGACCGCGGGAAGGAAACAACGAAAATGTCATCAGGCCTGACCGGCATATTGTATATCTTGGCAGCTTTCTCCTTGAACAAATGTGGCATACAGTATCTTTTTGGCCCCACTTGAATAAACCCACTGTATTGACCTAAAAATCAAATATTGTTATAAGTTTACAAGTGTTTTTTTAAAGTGTATTTTGAATGGTTTTAGCGATTTTGTACTATAGGAATTCTTAAATTTTAGATGAATGATCTGTCATAACTTATTTACTACTCATACTTACATGACAGCTTGAAGTGCACAGGTCAGGCAGATCGCACACTTAACGCACGACAGAGCGCTAAAATATCGGAACGGTCTGTAAGACCCATCCGCACTCGACGGACGACGTTGCGATAGCGCTGCGTCGACAGCGGTTGAGCGTTTTTAGTGTGGGGAGTGACGTTTCTAGTATGGATCTGACAGGCCGCTGCGATATTTTAGCGGTCCGTCGTGCGTTAAGTGTGCGATCCACCTTTTTTAGGCGACAGCAGCGCCGTCAAGTGGCTACCGCTCTAGTCAATTTTTAAACTTAAATAACTTCTGTCAGTATTTTAATTTAAGGATTACTAAAGCGACTTACTTGAGAAATACTTTATCAATTCCTTATTCTGTGCAGGTTCTACTTCCTTTATTTCAAATGGAAAATTATTGTCCTTTTGCGCCATCTTACTTCAATTATTGTAGCTGCATGAAATCACTGGAATGGCGCGAGTAATATTGCTGAAATAACAAAAACTATTATCTGTCATGGCCAATTTTAAAATCTCATAGTCATCGGATTTAGTAAGTACCTACTGTTGAAATAAAATAAAAAACAAAGTGCGATAATACGAGTATCACGGATATGATATACAGTGCGGCATGTGTATCAAAAATCTCATTTATCTGATAAAATATGAATTTATTCATACACTAGTAAACTGTATTCACACCAAAGGTGGTTTCACACTTGACGTTCGTTGCGCATTTGTTGCGAATCCGTAAAGCATGCGTCGGTCAGGTGCAAGGTTTTAATTTCCCTTACAAAAAATGGAAGTTGACGCATCGACAACGCTTAAGCTTGCATTGTTCGATGTGTCTGTCAAACGCAATCACATTAATAAAAATAATAATCCAGAAAATACAATTGCGCAGCAACGGACGTCAAATGTGGGAACAGCCAAAATGAACTGGTGTAGTAAGTTAAGTATCTGTTGTAAGCATTCAAGACAGTAAGTATCTAATCTAATAAGATACACGGGGTAATATACAGGGTGTAAGAGACGGTGTAGCGAAAACTTTGCTCAGACCATGAAACTGAATAACTTTTTCTATGGGGGCTATGTTGGGAAACGAAAAAAGTATTTCGACCTTCCATACAAAATTCCCGATCAGCTGACTGACTTTGTATGGAACTCGAAAAAATTGTATGTTTCCCAACATAGCCCCCATAGAAAAAGTTGTTCAGTTTCGTGGTCTGAGCACGCCTGAAAAGTTTTTGGTACACCGTCTCTTACACCCTGTATTTTAGAATTAAGCGAAACTCATGAAAAGTCTAAAAACATACCTTTTTCGCTCCAAAAATTCAAACAAATGTGTCCATTAAACTAAAGTGCCTTAAAATCGCTCTATCTCTTACACGTATTTTATTTTATTTAACAGTTATTTGTACGGTGTTTGCCGTGTATCTAAAGGATAACATACTGCTTTTATAACCCCTAAATACAGGGTGATTGGTTAAAAATTGTCAAAACCAGTGAAACATGAACACCAACGTTACCGTACGTGCTGCATACAATTCAGAGAATTTGCCGAATATATGTAGCAGGCCTCTGACATCGTTGAGTAAAGACCGCCGTCTCATAGACGATTACGGACAAGTTGGTAGTTCAGCCTGTTATGTCCTAACCAGACTTAAAAAAAATTATAAAGTTATAAATATCAACTTTGTGAATGAGTAGAACGATCGTACGAAATCGTACAGTGGCGCTACCACAATGATACGCTACAAAACATATGATACCGTACAAATACTAGATAAGTTGTGATTGATAAGTAAAGCTAGGGAAAATATTATGATTTTACTATTTATACTAATATACTTATATTAAAAAATTCTTACTTCTTTTAAACCATCATTTAAAACGCGAGTAAGTGCCTGTATTCACGTCACCTGTATGGCATCTATCTTTGAGTCGACGATTTACTTTACGCGTGAATGTTTGATATTTCGCATCATTACCCCCGCTGTCGCTTTTAGGGTTTCGTAGACAACTAGAAACCCTTATAATTTTCTTAACTTTGTTTGTCTGTCCGTTTGTATGCCCTGCTTTGATAAGTTAAGCTTAGTTTTGCACATGAAGTTTGATTAGAAAACACGGTACAAAAAAAAATCTTGTTAACTTTCTTCCATACTAGTGAAAGGGGGACAAGAAAATGTTTTCTGTCTGCTATATTGAAAAGGGTAAGTATCATTTAATAGATCTTGTAAAACTAAGAGAAATAAAAAATACATGTGCCTGCCAAATATCTCGTTTTTGCTTTCTAATACGGGCTTACTTATAAAATGCTAGAAACTTGAAAATATGGTTCAATTCCTACTAAATGATTACAAAACCCTATAAGTAAATAATTGATCGTGGCTAAACGCTCTTAAACGGTTTTTCTTAACAATGAATATTATTTTTGTTTTACTTCTTATATATTATTTATTCAACATTTTTTTTTACATCATCTATACATAATAAATATTATACCTAGTGTATAAGTAAATGAAGCTTTTAAAACAATATTTCGCCCCTCTTATATAAAATAAAAACACTGTTCAAAAACAAGTTCGGTACTTGGGACTTAGTTAAGATTTTATACGGTTTTATAAAAGTGGTTGAAAATTACTTTATGAGTGATGAAAGTGAAGATTATTGGGTTGTTCACCCCACCCCCACTGGATTGGATGTCTGCGACTTGTCTCAGACAGAATTTAGATTCTAGACTTGCTTTTAGTGCCCTTAAGTAATTGTTCGCAATACAGTAATTCAGTTGTGATGATTGCATTGATGTTTTCGTAGGCGTTCATTTAATTATAGTCTTTAAAATGTACTAGTTTTGAGTATTATATTAATACATCGTGTTGTAATTTCTTGATGAAACTCCATATTATAGGTAAACTAAAAACTTTTTACACTAGTTCCACTAATCTAATAAATTATTAATTTAAAATGTATTTCGACCGGTTTTGTTACAGAAGCCTGAAGATGATGTAACGAAACCGGTCGCAATATATTTTAAATTAATAATATATTAATGAAACTAGCGTTAAACGTTTTTAGGATACCGGTATTAGTTTTGGCTCGGGTATTTGTGTAGATGGATTTCACATGCATTATCTAATGTTTTATTGACCCTACCTAAGAATTTATGGAAATGAAATGATACACGTCGATGCTGCATAAAATTTTGGCTCCTTTACCTAGGCTGTAATTTGTCACACACTGCAGTATTGTACGGTTAGTCGAATGTGGAGTGCAACCCACCTGTTGTTCAATAAACTAGTACCGAGCGAGCTTCTACTATTGCGCCCTATAAAAACAACCTACAAAACGATTTAAACATACATAAATCTCAAAATTGTAAATTCACTGAAGCTCCGCACCTCCACATTTGATATTCCAGGCCATTAAATTGTGGCAAGTAAGCCATAACCGACGGCTGTAAAACTTGCAAGTGCTGAACAATGTTATCAATTCTAAATATCTACCACCCTATAGATATTCATGCTGTCAGTGAGGCAGGGGGTACACTGAACAAGAATTACTCATTTTAACTACCTATTGTTCTTTATGATCGATCATAAGCCGTTCGTGTGACAAAATTAAGTGCTCTCAAGACGCAAAAAAAGAAGAAGATCTAGTGATTAATTCACATAGTGTAGAACACCTAGTTGGCAATTAACTGGACCCGATAAACCTGATTTATTTTTAACTTTTTTTATGATTCGACCCGATTAACAAAATTCAACATTTTTTTATTATTACATACATACATCACGCCTTTATCCCTTGCGGGGTAGGCAGAGCGTTAATGGCCGTAAGAATACGGTCGCTATCGTCACGTCTGTCATTAATAAGTTGTCAGCCTGCCGCCTAAAAATTGTAATACGCCAATACTCTCGAGTCCCTTAGTCGCCTTTTACGACACCCGCGGGAAGGGTGTGGGGTGATGCTATTCTAAGCCGGCATCAGACGGCTCAGCTTCAAAAACTCAATAATCAATGGAGATAAGTTTTTACAAGTGCACTCTCCACTTTCTGTACTTTTACAAGTAAACACCAAAAATGATCTAAAACTTAACATCAAAACGTACTATAATGGGCATCACGAATATTACTATATTATGTTGGATTGAAGAAACGTCAAAAAAAAATTGTGTTTTCTGTTTGTGCTGAAGGTTACCAGTGCCTAGTTTTTCGAAAGTACAGTCTAAAATTCTATAGGTGTAATTCGATATACAATGTGCATAGCGTAGCGGGTCAAAAATCCTGGTTTTCTAAGGTCCCACCTGCTACGTGATGTACATCGAATTTCACCTGTAGAATTGTAGCCTTTGCATAGGCTACTGAAAGCAGGCCCTGTGGTAGTCTCTTCAGTACAAAAATACGAAGCTATAATTACTCATGATACTATTATTTGTAGGAAATAAATGTGTCGGTAGCAAACTCGAATTCTCTGTATTTTTTACCCAAATTGTCCCCAATGAAATAGAAACAACACCTAATGAATATCTTGGCAACATTGGCCGTTTGTTTTTGCCGGAGCAATAATACGGGGTGGGTACGTGGTGGTGGTTTACGATCCCATATATCGTGGTGGGGAGTGCTCCTGGTAACCAAGCATATGTTGGCTGGTTTAAGTAGGAAGAACTAGCGGATTGTATAGTTTGAAAGAAAAATCGATTCGTCATGTCACTTGTCAACATGCCGTTTGACATTAAAAGGAGAAAAATGGTATTCGAAGATTATTTTGCAATTTATTGCGCTTTTAATCGATGTGTAGTACCCCTATAGTCTGTTAAATATATGACATAAGGTTATGTAAGCAAATGCTATGACATAAGCTTCATTTTTCTAGTTAGAAAAGAAAATGGACCCTTATGTCATAGCATTTGCTCCAACGTCACAAACATCACAGGGATCATCCTATATTTTACAGACTATAATGCAATTTTCGGATGAAGTATAAAGGGAAAATACAATTTCTTGTTCTCTAGCAAATGTCTACGATCATGTTGCCATATTGTGTTCTCTCTGAATTCTTATCACCAGGCCTAGCATTATCTTTCTGATATTAGAAAAGAATAATTGAATTCTATTTCAATATACGTAAATTAAATATGGCTTGGTAATAGATCTTAACTTCTTTCTTATTTGACCTTCAACAAAGAATAATCTGTAGAATATTTTTTCCTTCCCTATTTCCTATCTCCTGTTACTTGATCCCCGTATATAGAGCGCTCGGCAAACAATTTATCGTACTTTACAACTATCTTCCCCTCGTTACATGATTTTTCATTACTCTTAAATACCTCCAGCAATAACTTCATAACGGCCTTAATGATACCACTTTTGGAGAAAATGGCACTGTTTCACGCCTAAAAATGGGCTTAGTGATGTGAACGTGACATATGTACAGTGTTGCCATTTTGTGAGTAGTAAAAAATATTTGCGCTTAGATGTACAGTTTTGAGCATAGCTCATTTTTTGAATTACGTAATCCAAATCAATTATACTGCCTACATTTTGGCAGCGATCGCTTATATTATTGCGCGAACATTTAGTACCATCTCCGATAGTACAATTAAGCACTGCATACTAACTTTTAGGTACAATTCAATCAAATAAGTATGTATAGTTACAGTGGAGTATTGAAACCTAAACATTTTCGGTCTTCTCCTATTTTAAATTGCAAATGTGTCGTTGACGAGACACGAATTCAATGACGGGTTCAAGTCGTAATTAAATAGGATATCCACTCAGACATTCAAATTAAAATTGTTTTCGTAAGGCTCTCATCAGTCGTAAACATAACGTTATTTGAAATATTTGATTACAGTCCTACAGAAACATCAGTCCAGGATTTGTCGACTTGGATGATCTCATCTCAAGCAGAAACTGTATAATAGCATGATATT
Organism: Keiferia lycopersicella; assembly: GCA_029255805.1. Taxonomy (NCBI): domain Eukaryota; kingdom Metazoa; phylum Arthropoda; class Insecta; order Lepidoptera; family Gelechiidae; genus Keiferia; species Keiferia lycopersicella. Next base: position 6,582,033 of record JARACZ010000009.1, on the reverse strand, counting down.
CATATATGTAATACCAAATTATTACTTATAAGACAGAAGATTGTTTACTTTTATGGTAAGTTTATATAAATAACTGAAAACCACACCTTATTTAAAACTAAACAAGTATTCAGTTTTGTACTAGATTTAGCGGCCTTCTCAGCGGTTGCGCCCGCTGTAGGTAACTCATTTTCCAGTAGGAATAAGTTGTTTTCCCGGCAAGTAGTATACATACAAACCTTCCTCTTCTATCATTCTATTAAAGATACTTATTCAAAATCCAACATTGCGTATTTTTAGAGTTTCAAGCATATATATGTTACAGTCAGAACTCATAGCCGGTCAAAACCACTTTTGACTGCTCAAATCAGTCAATATTGGTTTTGACCGATGTCGTTAGTCAAAACCAGTTTTGACTGATTTTGGCAGTCAAAAGTGGTTTTGACCAACGCTCTCGGTCAAAAGTAGTTTTAACTGACTTAAAGTTCAGACTATCGGTTAAAACTCATAAATAGTCTCGTCTGTTGTCTCGGGGCCAGTTGGGGCTTCGGCTTCTCCCCCTGAGGTTCACCCAAAGGGGCGCCGACCACTCCCAACAGACACGTGGGTGGCTCATGACGTGGCTGGCCCGGCTCTTCCACGTCCAGAGGGGGTGGAGGCGATGCTCACCTCCTCCGCCTCCTCGGCTTCCGCTTCTTCGTCGTTCCGTCGGGGGCGTTGGGGGCCACCATGAGAGATCCTGCCGCGTTGGTCTCTCCCTGTGGTGCCGCTTCCGTCCTCTTCGGTTCGACGGGCTTCGTTAGGGGCGCTGTGCCGGCTCTTCTGTTCCGTAATTCACGGCGCAGTACGGGGCAGTCGAGGTAGATGGCCGGGTGCGCTCCTCCACAGTTTGCGCGGGTGGCCGGCTACTTACGAGGGTGCTTGCAGTCCCAGGCGACGTGATTACCGCCGCAGGCGACACATGTCAGCTTGCGGTGGGAGTGCCTACTGCTGTGCCTGAACTGCTGGCAGCGGTAGCATTGTGGAGTGTCACTCTTGCCACGCCATCCCTCGATCTTCACGCCGGCATTTTCATCAGCTTTGTGATGTTGTAGATGACTGGGGTGAGGTTTGGCGTGCGGATGAGCTGTGCGAAGTGGATGCACCCTGAGCGTCCTCTGCGAGCCTTGATGGAGCGCACGTAGTCCACCTAGGGTGGTCAGCTTTTTCTTGATGTCCTCCGTGTCACTGTTCACGGGGAGGCCTCTAATAGCGACCTTCAATGGCCGCTCCTTCGGGGGTGCGAAAGCGAACTAGGATATTTCGGGTCCGGAGCCCTCCAGCGCGGTTAGGTAGCGCTGGTACACACAGAATTCCTGATCGCTTTTCGCCAGGAATCGAAACCCTGTGGGCCCATAGGGCCGCACGTTTGGCGTATGGCCGAGTTCTTGTCTCAGCTTGCCGAAGTGGTGGCCCCATTCAGAAAGCAGATCGACCACTATCGGTGGCGGCCTTTTCATGCACCCCGTCAGCTTCATAGACGTAGGCGTGGGCGGAGGTGTCGTCTTCTTGCCCACGTCCTGAATGGGCAAGGACGGTATCGGGCGGGTGACGCGCGGTTTTGGCGACGGAGGCGTCGTCAGCGCAGACGCGTAGGAGCGCGGTAATACTGATGGTGCAGCGAAGCTCGACGTTGACGGCGACCGGCTGTCCAGCAATGGCATGGACAGCGGCGGCGTGACCCTCGTAGCCGGAACCGTGCGGGTCCTCCGCAGGGTTGGTGAGGTGGAAAAGGAAGATCCCCCCCATATCCATTCACGCGCTTTTTCGCGCGCTGGGGCGTCAGCGCTCCCGCCTGCACGGCTGCAACACTCTCCCTGAGTGCGTCCAGGGCTGTGTGCGGCGGTGCACTTCTAATAATAGTCTAATAGTGCCTGCTGCCTCTTACTCGACTCACGCTGTGGTTGTGGAGACGGTGAGAGCGAAGGCAGCGTCGGTAGTGGGGAGCACCGGCGAAAGCAGCGGTTATCGCTGCTGCGACGGGTGATGGAGGCTTGGGGCCCAGGTCCGGTTGGGATCCCAACGTAGGTGGAGCCAAAGGTGACACGGTCCTCTTCGGCTCAAGGGCGGCGGCGGGGTTCGAACGGACGAACATCCGTGTTCGCGGCGCGCGAGCGTGCTGACGGCCTATTAGCGGCATCACTGACGTAGGTAGGTAGCTGTGCTAAAGCCTAATCCCCGCGTCCTCGGGACGCAAGACCCTTGAGTAGACCCGACGCCCCCTCAACCGTATTTCTAAAGGAAATACCGAACAAACAACACATTTTATGAGTTTTGACCGATAGTCTGAACTTTAAGTCAGTCAAAACTACTTTTGACCAAGAGCGTTGGTCAAAACCACTTTTGACTGCCAAAATCAGTCAAAACTGGTTTTGACTGACGACATCGGTCAAAACCAATATTGACTGATTTTTGCAGTCAAAAGTGGTTTTGACCGCCAATGAGTTTTGACTGTAACATATACATACATACGTATGCCGACATTGGGGCAGACGGTAAAAACAGACTTTGCTTTACACTATGCAATGAAGTTGTCTATACCTACTGCCCAGAAGGGTCAAAGTTTACATAGCTTTCGAAAATCACAAAAGAAAACATTTCGATCACAAAGCTCGTAACAGCAGATGGACGTAAATTGGCCGGACAGATGACAATCACCCAGCAGCAAGCTGACAAATGAACATCGAATCTCAATCGACAATGCCCGTGGCCCCAAGTGGATACCGGCCCAAAATTATCCGTATTATCCAAATTTTTACAGACATTTTTTTTGCCGATTAATAGATGTACATACATCATAGGATTTGTACGGTTTTAATGTCTTTTATAACAAACTTCTGGTAAACGCAATATTACAATTTCTACATTCAACATTCTCTGGCGACTAAGGGACTCAAGGATATTGGTGTATTACAATTTTTAGGCGACAGGCTGACAACCTGTCACTATAGTGATACACATGTTTTCTGAAACAACCTTGGAAAACAACCCTCAAAATTATCAGACGTTAACGGCTGTAAGAATACGGTATTCTTACAGCCGTTAACGCTCTGCCTACCCCGCAAGGGATAAAGGCGTGATATATGTATGAATGTATTATGTATGCATGTATGATTTTCTGGCCTGCCGTAAGGGATAAAGGCATGATATGTGTATGTATCATTCTCTAAAAAAAGATTTTACGGAAAGCGTATTCCCATGAAAATGTTACCAAAAATCGACATTTCTATTTCTATCCAGTGAATTGTATTGACACACTTCGAAGGGATTATTACAGAAGGTGCGTATATTTATATTACCTTGGGGAGGCATGTAAAGCTGTCATAGGTATATTCACATTTTCATTCAATACATCCCCTTGCCATAAGCCCTTACCGTAACATTACGACCACTTTTCTAAATTCCATTACAATTTTATAGGAATGGTTTACTGTCGTGATATGCATATACATTGTGACATACATTTATCTATATAACTAGGTATCTGTACTACAACATCACATGGGATTATCAGATTAGATTATATTATTAGATTTAAAAAAACGCTAGTATCTCCGTCCAAGACAGTGTAGACTATTGTATGATTTTAGAAAATCGCAAATATTGTAAATCAGTTATTTCTCAAAGCTTTGCAAAAATGGAATCCGAAATTGCAACTGCTTTTATTTCTTTGTGTAGTAGCACTGTATCTAAGTATGTATTATTTTTAAAAACTTGCTTGGAATCCCCAAAATGATCAATCACGTCGTCTGCAACGTGGCAGCTGATTGAAATATCGAAATAGCAATTTAGAAAATCTCGCAGAAATCTCATGAGGCAGGATCCAAACCTGTAGAGGTTGTGAAATTTGGCACACTTGACGCACGACGGAGCGCAAAAATATCGCAGTGGTCTGTCAGTTCCATACTAGAAATTTCAATCCCCATACTAAAACTGCTCAACCGTTGTCGATACAGCGCTATTGCAGCGTCGTCCGTCGAGTGCAGTTTTAGTATTATGGGGAGTGACGTTTCTAGTATGGATCTGACAGACCGCTGCGATAATTTAGCGCTCCGTCGTGCATTAAGTGTGCGATCCGCCTTTGATTTGGTGGAGCTAGGACGTGTAGCTACAGAATGTTTTCTAATTGATAAGCCATAAATTATTATGTTTTCGTGGTGCCAAAATTTTGCAAAGAAATATTTTAGTGTGATAATATTTATGTCGTCAACAAATAGCAAATGTCACTTATTTCCAACTACACATAGGTTGTCATATTTTTGTGTCTTCATGTTAAACAATTTTTTGCTCTCTATTATGTTTTGACCAAGATTGCGAACCACTGGATTAAGGTGCAAAAACCGTTTACGAGTAACGTTTTACGATCTAATCTTAGCTCTGGATTTCATTCGCACAGAATTTTATTACACGTAACTTAACGTGCTCCAATTAATTTTGTAAAATGTCTTTTACGATGCACTTTAAACTTACGCGACACGAGCCAAGAGAAAGTGAAAGTAATAACTTTTCTTTTGATGACAAATAATCTCATTTAAATTAAGCATTTCAACTAAAGTAAGTTATTATCATTTTATACGTACTTTTTAAAAAGGAGACTGCTAACTTTCTTTTTTTGTTCGACCAAGTTTCTAGACATGAGAGTATTTTGCCTTTATTGGTTTAAGATAACAGGTATTATTATGTGCACGTAATTCTTTTACTACCAACCTGTACATCTTTATGAAGCAAGTATTGCCGTTTGCAGAGAGTACAGGCGTCAGACCAGTCCGTAGCAGCCACCGGCTACCAATAACGGGTTGTCGTCAACATGCCTACTTCTCACTGCTCAAAAAATACAAGACCAGCCCAGGATTTTTAGTTGGAGGATCCCGTGACGCATTCATACAAAAATCTTGGGATTGTATTAGCATAGGCTGCGTCGTTCGCCTTCACAAAATCCGGGAGGGGATGCAAGATGTGTGTGGTGTAGTATCATATTATAGTATGTTATATTATCTTTAGTTAGGTACTCTTAAGCACTCATGGGAAATACCTAGTTGCACCAGAATAACTTGCGGTAACTTTGCCATGTGATGTGATGCCGGCTTAGGATAGCACCACCCCATTTCTTGCCGCGGGTGTGGTCAGATGCAACTAGGAGATTTGAAGGTTTCGTGTGTATTACAACTTTAGGTAAGAGACTGACAAGTTGACAACCTGTTATACAGTGATACACGAATCATCTGAAAAGGCCCTCAATACCTACTTGTCAGACGTTAATAAACCTTACACCTTTTTAATTTACTAGGTATCTTAAATTGTATCTTAACATAAAACACAACTTGAGTTCTAAACAAGAAAGTTAAAAGTAAACGATGGAAACTGGACTAAGACATAAAACAGGGGATTTACTGTTTATTTGTTTATTTATTAAGGCGGGTGGGTTTATTCACCGCTGTTAAACATTTTAATTAAATTTCTTCACAGGCCACGAGGTTCATTTTTTAACAATTTATCTGAATACCCACCGAGTGAGAGTTGGGACCGGAAGGAATCCACTGTCGGTAAGTTGCGGGGCAGACCTCATTAAGTATATGAGTATGGCATCAAAGATCTTTTTTTTTTTGGTGGTATAGGATTTACCTTGGTCAACGGTGCCACAAGCGTAACTACGTAAGGGAAGATCAATCCCAAACTTATGCTGTAGTACTCGCTATGGGCTCCTATGATAGTCGCCCAGTTTGTGATTACCCTACTAGGTAGGTATTATAGAAGCAATCCAGTTTGCTGTCTTCCATCACTGTGTACATATACCTACAGGGTGTAAGAGACGGTGTACTGAAAGTTTGCACCATGAAACTGAATTTTCTTTTTGTAATACATTTTTTGTTGGTAAATGAGAAAAAAAAATATGAGGATACAAAATCCCGACTAGCTGACTGATTATATAGGTATGTTTCATTTCCGCGGGAAAACAACTGCTCCAAAAAAAAAGTCTGGTTTGCTACAACCTCTCACAGGTTTTCAAATCTCTCTTTTATATCCTGCGTAGGATTACCCCAACGAATTTTCCACAGAGATCTTGAGTTTATTTATTAAAAAGTTGAGCTGATTAACTCTTTTTGTTTTGATTAATTAGCGTTGGAATCTTGATAAACATATTTTGCTTTGTTCTTTAGAAAAATGAAGCAAGTGTTTCTTGGAAAACCTAATTTTGCCTTTAATTTGTGAAGGAGCTTTGTAAGGCAATTTTGTTTCTTTGTAGGTAGGTCCATACTTAAAGTCTATTCTTTCCAGCGCAGTCACAATTATGTCTAGGGTTTTTACCGTGTTTGACAACTTGAAAATTTACTAACCCACTCGGCAGCAGTATGAATGTACGGCCGAAACATACGTCTACTTAAGTAGTTAGTTATACAGACAGGCACGGGACATTACTCGATGGTATTGCATGGATTTCTTGACTACCAGTACAGAATCTCTTCCATCAATGTAGAGAAACTTGAAACCATTATACTACATGCCTATTCTAAGTATAAGTGGTATAATTCAGCATGCACTCATGCACACTTTGTAAATTTGTTCCCAGTCTGGTTAGGGTCGTTGGACGACTCGGTGTCCCACACGAAAAGAAAGAAAGAAAGCTTGCACTCCAGTTTGCAGGGCCGGACTTACATTTAGTAGATTTCACTTGAATTCCCCCAAATCTCCAGAACCGGGGGATTCCGCCGTGAATATTTGATCAACACGCTTTCTATAAGATATTTCTACTAAAACGTCTTATTTTTCCTGTTGCCATAGTAAGCCCGCCCGATAGGGCTCAGCAAGATTATGCTGAGAGCTTTTTAATATGTACATTTCTTATGCTGAAAACCTTCTCGTAGAAAATACTATTTGCGATATTTCCTAACTCTGTAATGCAAAGGAAATAGTTGGGTTATTTGTATTCTTTATGGTTTGTTGTATCAAGCTTCCACACGATCCACAAACTATCGAAGTTTTTTTATACTTGTGTGCATTTTGTATAAGGTAAGTATACGAATGAGTTGTGCTAGAAGTATTTTCTCTACATTAGTAAATAGTACATTGTTACGTTCCAATTAATAACATGCCTGTTATTGACTTTAAAAAATCAGTTTACCAGTAGGTATACTTTAAAACATACAATCCTAAAAGTTTGTAATAGTAAGTATGTAGTAACTATTTCATCATAGATTATACTCGTACCTAGTATACTCGTAACTGTACAATAATTTAGAATTTCGAGGCCAAATCATGGCAGCAATATCGGGCGCCCGGGGCGGGCAAATCTGCAGTTCTGCGAGTAACGGGCATTTACTGAACATACCTGCAGACCTGCGTTTGCTTCGCTGAACTTCTAAAAACAAAAAGAATACGTTAAAATCGAGCTTCACTGATCGAAGTCAATATGGAAATCCACCACAATCAAACAACATGCAAAAAATATACCACTAGGTCTACTGGTACTTAGTTTATTTTAAACGTTTGTGGAAGATGTATTTATGAGCAGATTTTTATTCTAATGAGATGGGGACGTGGAGGGTTCTCTCCGAAACCTAATTCAATAAAACTTGAAACTGAGAAAACACAATTTAGATTTGGGTTTTAGGCGGAGATCCTAACCTTAGGAGGGAAGAGCAAAATGGTGCTACAACATCGTCCCTTTTATACTTACATTATCCGATGTGATGACTGGTCTTGTGTCACTTGTTCCCGTTTTCATTTCAAATCACATTTTGAGACAGCCTAGCTTTAAAATCGTGCGTGGCTGGCTAGATAACCCTCTGGTAGTAAAATAACCCTATAGTAGTAAAATTACTACACACTGTACCATTACGCGGCTTAAACCTAACTTCACGCTCGGCTTATCTTGGGTTACGGCTTGGATTAAGTTTTTAATAGAAGTCGGCGAACGTGCTAGGCTAAGCGTAAAAATTACAATGGCTAGGTAGATATATACGACAATTTCTAAACTGAACTTACGTTACATATTGAATTTTATACACTGAATGTTAGTGAGAACTGTTTAAAAATGTCGCACACCGACAGACTCTCAATTTAAGGTCCGTATTTATAAATCGCATTTAACTCTGAGATCGATTTTGAGATAATAAATAAAATAAATAATAAAATATGTTTATTTTCTTTTTACAATGTGCAATGCTTATAAACTAGGGGCAGGTGTCTCCTGCTAAGCTAAAAGCCTGTGTTAGATGATTTGTGAGATGCTGTTAGTATTGACTGAAATTTGACAAAATCGCTTTAGAAATCGATCTCAGACTACGATTTATAAAAATGGACCTGAGACAGACACAACTTGCACATTCATATATATAATACTTGGCACAATCAGGACCCAGACGGATTGTAATGCTAGGATGCAAAAATACATCTATACGTATAGGTCGGACGAATGAAAATCGCTGATGATAACAAAACTTATCGGTTTGTGCTATTTACAACAGAGATAAGTAAAGTGTTTATTACTCGCTATTTTTATGGCATCGTAAAATCCGTTTCAGCATCAGAACAAAGTAGAGGCTCATAAGTATTTTGTGTTTTAGAAACAAAGTGTCCGGTTGGTGGTTGTAACCTGGCGTAAAGCCAGCCATGCCTGCTGTCAGCCGCTTACTGCCAATGTGGGAAAAATTTAGCAATTTCATACCATGTATAGATTTATGGCATGATTTGGACTGATAAAAACATAAAATGTTGCCGCAGTTCTAAGCATAGCTACTGTACAGACTCACGGGTTTCAACCTGCTTCTCCTGCTTACTGCAAATGTGGGCAACTTACTTCTTCACGGAGAGTTAAGTAGTAGTTTCGACTAGTAAAACATAGAATGTTAGTATTTTTTTCGTGGCATAAATACTGTAGAACCTTACATTTGCAAGCAGCTCGCGTGCAATTAGACACAAAGTAACGTTTGGTGGTCGGAGCCTGGCATGGGGCCAGCCCGGCCTGCTGTCTGCCGGTTACTGCCAATGTGGGCAAATTTGTTCCTCGCAGAGATTTATGGCACCAGCTCCAAGCAGACAACTATTTAGACTGATAAAAAGTAGGATGCGGAAGCTGCTTGTCTGTTGTGAAAACGCCTAGAGAAAAAGGCTGATTTACATTAAAAATAAATTAATTCTGGGCTGGGCATGAAATTAGTTACCTAGTCTTGATTTACATTACACTATTTTCAAAGATATCACGAGTTTAACCTTACATCAGCAACATTTTGACCTAATTAACTCTGATACGCGGTCATTCTACATTCTGTTTTTGGCCCTTGCTATCAATGTGGTTAAAATATACATATACTTTTCTTTAATCTAAGTAAAGATAATTTTATTACGTTGGAAGCGCACGGATTACAACTGCGCTGCTTCCGCAATTATCGCATTATAGCAAAGTTCTGGAATTACGTATTGTTTAAATTTGACATCAAAATATTGTATACGCATTGTCTTAATTCATATTAAATTGAATGCTTCACAACTGATATTTTCACAGGTTTATTCCGTCCGGCACGTTCTGAAGCCTAGAAACTAAAGTTCTGCGTCAAAATATCTACAGCTACATTTGCAGCTGAAAATATCTGATATTTAGCCAGTTGCTAAGTCCTTATTGTCAATAAGGTCATCAGTAACTGAAAAGTTTCTTCAATATTTTAGCAGTAGATCTATTTAAGACTTGAGATTTTCATATGTATTACCACCTATCACAACTTTAGGCGACAGGCTGACAACCTTTCACTACGGTGATACACGAATCATCTGAAGGGACCCTCAATAATTGTCAGACGTGGCGATAACGACTGTAATTTTACGATCGTTAACGCTCTGCCTACCCCGCAAGGGATAAAGGCGTGATTTGTGTATGTATGTATATGTGTCTATATAAGACGCGCTTGCTCGTTTGCAGAAACAACTTGTATGGCATTAGATTCCAAGTGGCTACAGGGGTGGTTAAAAAGTCTGGCACACATCCAGTCGTACTGTTGTTAGCTCCTTACTGCGTGGTCAAATTACTGTCGGGATAAAATTTATTACCCAATTTAATTATTTTTAGTACGCCAATGCAGTACTCTCGGATCGTGTTATTGCAAACCCGCTCTTATAAACTAAGTAAATTTAGTTTATACTGAGATCATTATCATCAACCCATATCCACCCACTACAAATAGGGTATGGTCTTTTCTCTTCTGCGCCATACCTCACGGTCCTGTGCCAATATGGCGAGGAACACACTCTTGACGCACGACGGAGCGCAAAAATATCGCAGCGGTCTGGTCAGATCCATGTCTAGAAATGTCAATCCCCATACTAAAACCGCTCAACCGCTGTTGACGCAGCGTTATCGCAGTGTCACCCGTCGAGTGAGGTTTTAGTATGGGGAGTGACGTTTCTAGTATAGATCTGAGATACCGCTGCGATATTTTTGCGCTCCGTCGTGCGTCAAGTGTGTTCCTCGCCTAACTCATCCATTGAGGCCCGGTCGATGATTACCACGTAGTTCTTCGACGTTTGGTACGCAATCAATGAGCGAGATGCCTAGCATGGAGCGCTCAATTGCTCGTTATGCTACTTTAATCTTGTGCATTGATAATGCTTGAAGGTTTATACTGAGATGCAACGCAATAAGAGACTTTTAAGAGTTTAATTAAGAATGGGAACTTGTCATTACTCATAGTCATCCACTTTTGTACTAAAATAGTAGTATAACAATATTATGTAAGAATGAACCACTTCACTACGATGTCTACAACCCAAAGGATGTTTTGGAGTAAGTAAATAAAACCAATATTAATCTTGTTTCTGTTCGCATTGCGGTACTATTATTATTTACCGATACACTATTTCCGGGCCTAAACCGATTGTTCGATAATGGGAAAGGACGGTAATACGCATTCAATACCGACAGCGGAAACCACAAAGATACGAATAAAGGAACATAATATTTCAATCAAATGATAGGCAGCGTATATTTCTTTATATTTCTATAGTTACTGTGTACCAGGGATCAGACTTTAGTAAAAAAAAAACAATAATCAATTGTTTTAATGAGAATACATACATATATCACGCCTTTATCCCTTGCGGGGTAGGCAGAGCGTTAACGGCCGTAACAATACGGTCGCTATCGCTATCGCCACGTCGTCTGACATATTTGCGGATTGTTTTCCACTGTTGTTTCAGAAAACATGTGCATCACTATAGTGACAGGTTGTCAGCCTGTTGCTCCGCCTCGCCTTAATGTGAATAACAATCGACTAAAAATCAATTTATCGAATCCAAGAAAAAGGTATACAAGAAATACCTTCTGAGTTTTAAGTTGTAACACCCAACTTATCAGCAGTTACCGGTTTCTCACGTAAACTGAAAATAAATGAAGTAAGTTTATATAATTTTATTCATTTATTTTATATCTAGTACATGTGATAAATGTTTAAGAACTTATTTCACCAAAGCTCTACGTCTGCGATGAACATAGTCGAAGAAAATGAACATAGTAGCTACTTATGAAGTTGCCTAAAACAAAAGTCAGTGGTCGGAGTAAGTTTTAATTGTCTTTACGACTCAACCTTAATTAAAATATTACTTTGGAGACAAAGAAGAACGCAAAGGAGATTAATTAGCTGTTGGTTACCGTCAGTCCAGCTATGGTTGGAAAGTTTAACTAATGATGAACTTATAACATATTCTTCATTAGTATTTAGTAGTAAATAGAGTATATAGTGTATATAGTATATATAGAGTATATAGTATTAGTATATAGAGTCTCAGAACTCAACGTCAAGCCGATACGGAGTGACGGCATTGATTGTAACCGCTACGAGAAAAATATTAAATTTGTTTAAAAACTTTAAAAAATCCTAAATCTATCTAAAATAAATAATAAATAAACTGTATGTGTTACTCGAGATATCAGTTCTAAAAAAACTACTTTATTAATATATAAAAGGCGTATTTAGCGCTGCGTTTTGCGTTAAATATGAGAAAGTCATTAAACGTCAAATAGGTAAGTGATTCAGCACAGCAGCCACAGGAGCAACCTGGCTTTGGCACACCTATGTTTTAGCAAGAGTAGCCATAGCGCAAAACTCTTAATAACACGGGTAGCTGACAAGGGATTCGCACACTTAACGTGCGACGGAGCGCTAAAACATCGCAGAGGTCTATCAGATACATACTAGAAACTTCACTCCTCATATTAAAACCGCTCAACAACTGTCAATGAATGGCTAGCGCAGCGTCGTCCGTCGAGTGCGGTTTTAGTATGGGGAGTGACGTTCCTAGTATCGATCTGACAGACCGTTGCGATATTTTAGCTCCGTCGTGCGTTAAGAGTGCGATCCGCCGGGTGCTTAAACTAATAGGTAATCAGCGAACGTATTCCACAATTAGGTTAAAAGAAAACTCCTACAAAGCGGTAAAAATGTTTTGGCGAAAACAATTTTATGCCTTTGTTGAAAATTTGAAGAGCAACGCGTCCTGAATATTTTAAAGCGCCTTCATAGCGCCCGATGAGTCAGTGTAATTACGTCATTGTTTCACTTTAACTGCTCTTGTATGGAAATTAAATGGAGTTTCGTACCGAGAATTTGAATCGTAGTAGGCGTTTAGAAATGTTTTAATTATTAAGTGGTATAAACGCCATTAAAGTACGTGACTTGCAAAAAAGAAATTGTGTTTTAGTAAGCAAGTAAATACGACTTCCTAAACTTTTCTACGTCATCATCATCATGGGGTACCTTCTCAAACTGATGATCTCAACTGAAGAACATAGAAACTCTCGTAGTCATGCGTTTTTCTTTTCAACTGCAAGTTCCGTAGTCTAGTCCAATCTTAGATGTCATCTATCCAATCTCTCTTGGGTCAACCTTGTGCTCTACTTGACTGAGTATAGAAACAAATAATTGTAACTAATTCTAGAAAATAAATAGGGTACCTACTCTATTGCATTAAAATGCATTTTGCTTACAGTCGGTCAATATCTATCAGGGATACTGCAACAGAACTGAATGAATAGGTATGTATGAACGGAAAATTACTTCTCTTATGAGAATATGTAATTAAGGACAAAAATAATTCAGTGATTTTGGAGGACTGTTCTTGGGTACCTATGTGACAAAACTGACTATATCTAGAAGTACAAAGTATGTTCGTAAAACATTGAAGAATAAAACGTACCAATAAGTCTGTAGCAAAACCTTATTAATGAACTGGTACTACGTGCATATTGATCGATATTTTTTCAGGGTTGGTAAAGTTTGGCAAATATAGGAACTTTTTTACAATACTTCTTAAGACTTCAACTTTTGGCAAAACTTATAATGAATTTAACCCCCTATTTGCCTGTAACCCTCCCACCCTTCAACAAGGTGCCTGTTACCGCACCTCATCAAAGAAATAAAACTAGGGGTTACTGCAGGAATTCTGCCCCTACTCGCCCTTTTCTTTACTGAGAAATAAACATACCTTTGTCTTGCATTCTTGTATTTTGCCTAAATATTTGCCGAGTGAATTAAAATCTTGCTGGTTGTAAAAAGCCTCGTCAAGCGATGGCGGTGGAGGCTGATAGTTCGAAGCTGATAGTTGATAATGACAGGATGGTGAAAACGGGAGATAGTGTGATGTGATAAGGGTAGTTGTAATATTTTGCGAAGAAATTAACTTTTGCTTTAAAAAGTAACTTTCACTTTCTTAGTATTTAAGCTGAAACGATGAGTGCTAAAATACCGGAGGCAAAAGGTCCAGGTTGCTTCATCTTCATTTGCATCCATAGTTCATCTGGACTCTATTCTATTACTTTTGTTTGAAAAAAATATCTTTCTACAATAAAGTCTACATTGTAACTATACACCGACAAGGATAATGCCCTTAATAAATTATGACCTATTGCCATACGTTATCTAACTATATTCGTATAGAAATACAAAGAAAAAAGAAGAAATATATAACCTGGATTTTATCAGAAATTATATATTGGCCTTTAAATTTATTTTTATAGCTCGTAAAATGCATAGGTATATTTATTAACTTTACAAGAATAAATTTTGACTTGTAAAAAATAGCCGACATTCGGAGTTTTGTAAGAAATACTCATAAGAACTAGTTTGCTTTTAAAAATATTTGATATTGTAATCATGTATATTAGAGGGAATATGATAATTTTACAAAGTAAAAGTTTTGTAGGATTGGGTACGTTTGTTTAAATGTTATGTTCGTGCTGGAAGAACCTAAAATAAACAAACTTCAGCAACATTGTTAACTAAAAAAAATAGTGGGAGAGCTGGCTACAAAAATGCCTGTCTCATCAGGTACCCCCTTAGGCTAGCTTTAGATCGTTAACTGAGACGACATCACATCACACATGATCTACTCTTCAATGTAGACCTCCCCCAAGGTAGACCTACAGCTCGCCATAAGCCACGATCTCCAGTTTTTGACATCCAGTTGTCTCTTTAAGTCATCGGTCTACATGACGCATGCCAAAGCGTGGTCTCCGCTCGAGAACAGCTCACTGCTTTTCTTGCTTACTACACTTCCAGACTATGCCCGTTACTTCGATCTTTCTCTTTCTGGACCATATCCAAATTCCAGCAGAAGCTACTTATCAAGCTGAACCACTTCTGCTTTGGTACGATATCTGTATAGATCTCCTATAGTGTGGGCGGGTTTTTCAGGTGCTGCATCTGGTAACCTTCATCAGATACTTCAAACTTTTGAAGTCTATATGCCAGCAGACTACTACCCATCAAACTGAGCAACTTTAGCTTTGGTGCCATATCTGTATCTCCAATAGTTTAGGTGAGCGCCTGGTGGTGCATTTGGCGGTCTGCTTTAGGTACTTCCTCGAATGATGACAAAAAGTAGCCTATGTCCGTTCTCAGTATCTTACTAATCTCTGTGTGAAATGTCATGATTATCGGTTTAGTGGCGTGGCCGTGAAAGCGTCGCAGACAGACAGAGTAACTTTCGAATTTATATTATTAGTGTGGATTTGTGATGATACTAAAAAAAAATGGACTTTTGTTTCAGTTACATTTGTATGCATCTCATTACAATCGCCTCTAGTCAGTAGTGGTTACCCAAACAAAGGTCATCTGAGGGTTTATAAAGGTGTGGACGCCGCACCTGGAGATTACCCATACATCATGGCATTAGTCAAAAGAGACTCAACTCTGATAACAAAAAGAATATGTACATGTAGCCTAATACATCCTGAATGGGTTTTGATTGCAGCACATTGCTTGAGGCATGTAACACAGATGGGAACACTGGAGCCGTTTACAGTAGTCTATGGTGACTTAACCATTCCAGCTAGCATGACCAGGCAAAAAAGAAACGTAAAAAAAGCGATTAATCATTTTGGGTTTATAGCAAATAATATAAAATCACACATAGATGAGGGTCTTATGCAAATGGATCCAGCTGTACTGAAAGATAACATCGGTCTCATTATGATAGATCCATTAGATGACGTCGAAGCAGGCAAAATATCAGCGGTGGACTACCACGCACTCGTCGGGTATCCTGTGAAGTTTTTAGGCAGTGGCGGAACGTACTCATTTTCAGATTTCTTCAATTCCGAAACAGGAGTTCGCAAGGAGACTGAAAAGAAAGATCAAACACGACCCCTTCAACTTGGAAATGCTGTTGTAGTCAAATGTGCAGAAAATAATCCATTCCATGCTGTACTGGCAGGCATTTGCGTGCAAGCCCAATGCAAAAGATCACATCAGAGCCTTATCGCAGCCGACGGTGGTGCACCGCTCTTGCACAAAGGTAAAATTGTTGGTGTTGCAACTATGGTCACTTCGGGAACTGAGGGTGAAAGACAAAGATATGGCGCGTTGAAACCAATCTATAGAAAAGATATCGGTATAGTGGGTACCATGTACACCGCTCTGAGTCCATATTTAAGCTGGATATATAGTGTAATTAACAGAGAAAGCTGTAGGTCTAACGTACGAGCACGACCTGCAGCCGTTCTAAGAAAAGGACATTTAACAAAGCAAA
Organism: Keiferia lycopersicella; assembly: GCA_029255805.1. Lineage (NCBI taxonomy): Eukaryota > Metazoa > Arthropoda > Insecta > Lepidoptera > Gelechiidae > Keiferia > Keiferia lycopersicella. Next base: position 6,566,001 of record JARACZ010000009.1, on the reverse strand, counting down.
TTCTGTAAATGAAAATAGATATATTTACATGACATCTTTCGCAATTCCAAGTCAATCCTTATCATTTCTTTGATAAGGGCTGGTGATAGAAAGTGTGGTGAGTTTTAAAGCTTCGATATGTGTATTACGCTAAGTCGATTCTTACCTTTTTTACTTATTCCGTTCCTAACCTCCTTACTTTGTCGTTCGTGTAAATACCTCAAGATACCTAACTGTTTGAAATAAATGAAATTTCTTAATCAGAATTCAAATACAATACGGTGAAGTTAAAGATTAGGTATATTAATACGTATTAATATAGGTGAAATAGCTGAATAGGTATGCGTTTCCAAATTGCGTTTGAAAGGAATACTTCACCTACCATTGATTCAACAAAAAAAAAAGTGTAAGTTTGAAGAATTTTCAAAAATTTTGTAATAAAAAATGTTTATACGACTACTAGTGCTGTTCATCTGTACCTTATGAGTAGCCTAAATATTTTTTGTACTTATAAAAATGCACTAGTTAATTTATGATTTGTTTTTTATTTATACATACATACATACATATATCACGCCTTTATCCCTTGCGGGGTAGGCAGAGCGTTTACGGGCGTAAGAATACGGTCGCTGTCGCCTCGTCTGACATTGTCGAGTATTGTTTTCCAAGGTTGTTTCAGAAAAACATGTGTATTACTATAGTGACAGGTTGTCAGCCTGTCGCTAAAAATTGTAATTCACCAATACTCTCGAGTCCCTTAATCGCCTCTTACGACACCCGCGGGAAGGATGTGGGGCGATTCTATTCTAAACCGGCATCACATGGCGTATTTTTATTTATTCACCAAAAATGTTCCATGTTTTATCAAATTACTCGTAAGCTAAAGAATTTTGACACTGGTGTTCGTCTGGTCGATGGATGACTTTGTATCCCAAACGGAAAGAAGTAATACAAACGATCAGTAACGATTAAATAGTTTTTTAAGATCACTAGGTACATTTTATTAGTAGGACTATGACGTAACAAATAAGAATATTCAAAATCTTCTGGGATTTCATTCATTTTTTGAATCCCCTAATTTCTACATTTCCCTGCTATATATTAAGAACTAGACTAAAATGCTTATGACGTTATATTAGACAGGGTTCCAGCTCTTCTGTGTAGATATGCTGGAACTTAACGCACGACGGTGTGCTAAAATATCACAGCGGCCTGGCAGATCCATACTAGAAATGTCAATCCCCATACTTAAACCACTCAACCACTGTCATCGCAGCGCTATCGCAGTGTCGTCCGTCGAGTGCGATTTTAGTATGGGGAGTGACTTTTCTAGTATGGATCTGACTGACCGCTGCGATATTTTTGCGCACCGTCGTGCGTCAAGTGTGCGACCCGCCTTTCTTACACTCATCAAATAGACGTCTGAAACTTTTGGGTTAAATCGACATTTCTTCTCTCACAGACGACTCAATAACTAGCAAACATTCTCAATGGTTCTACTGTTATTTTTCTAATAGAAGGTAAATATTGTGCACCATAACATTTTATAAACTGCCAAAACAAGAAATAATACATAATATGGTGCCGCGGAAACAGTTTCCTCAGAGACTATTTCAGAACATTTTATTCGTATAGATGCCAAGGTTCCGATTGGTCTCGAATAGAAATGGTTCATTTTCGCGCGTGATGCGACGCCGCCATTCTTATTACCTCACGTTTTCTCGCCCGGCGGAACCTTGCAGTCCTACGAGCTATTCTGGCTCATTTATGGTGAGTAAAATATTTTCAGCAGCTCCTTTCCATCTTGGTGTAACTAAAATTATCTCCTGTCAGGATTCTGTAGGAAGGTAACCAACAAACAACGTACGTAGCTGTAAATACAGCGCTTCACAAGAACCGCCGGTTAAATAATATTAAATAAAATTATTCACTGAAGGAAGTATTTAAATTTTATATTACGTGTTTTTGTGGCATAGTCTTGGTAGGTGCGCAGTTATATGAGCGAAGAGCTATAGTGGTACCATAAAAATTCTGGTTACATAGTCAATGCCACAAATATCTGATCAGATCCATAATCATGAACTGCGAACGAATTGAGCTTTTAGAACGAATCTCTAATAAAAACAGCGAACGAAAAATGTTGATTGAAAAACCTAAATCTCGAAATGTTGAAATATCAATTACGCCCTTATTCCTCAACCGTATTATCTTCCGGTAAGAAAATAATAAGGTAGGTATACGTAGTACCTACTCACTTACTGTCATCATCATCATCATTAACAGCCTATTGTAGTCCACTGCTGGACATAGGCCTCTCCTAAAGCACGCCACTGAACCCGGTCTTCGGCTTTACTCCTCCAGTCACTGCCCGCAGCTTTGCGTATGTCGTCGCTCCACCTTGCCACAGGGCGTCCTGCGGCGCTACGTTTGCCGATACGCGGTCTCCACTCAAGGACCAGCTTACCCCAGCGGTTATCGGTCCTTCGGCAGATATGACCAGCCCACTGCCACTTCAGCTTGCTAATACGTTGAGCTATGTCGGTCACTCTAGTTCTCTGTCGAATTACTTCGTTTCGGATACGATCCCTTAGAGAAACCCCGAGCATAGCTCTCTCCATAGCTCGCTGAGCGACTTTCACTTACTGTACAACAACAAAACAGATGCGGCTAAATCCAATAGTTTCGTATCTTCAAGTTCGTAATTCTACTTGAACTAAATTTATGAGGACACCCGTGAAGACAGCGCGGAGCTGACAACTAAATGTAATTAAATAAGATACAGCCTTACAACGGCACCCCACACCAATGTCGACGCGTCACAGACTCGAAAATACAAGAATTGTGCCGTGTATATTTAATTTTGTAGATACGTTACATAGACACGAATCTCACTTAAAAGCAAGTTGAGAAGATTGACGAATTTGTTCTTTTGATTGGAGATCGAATTTACCTACACCTAAAGGAATCCTCTCCCGGTGATTGACATAGTTTTGACTGTAGAGATCATTAAACCTTGTATTTCAGGTTAGAAACTATAAAATTTATATTTATTTTTTTATGATATTATTTTAATCGTTCCAATACACTTAATAAAAAGTATTGTCTTTTGCGTAATTTGGGATAGTATGAATATGACTTAAGATTTCCCACACGAGTTGTCATATCTACTCCGCGAGGGATAAAGACGTGGTATGTGTGTGTGTTGTCATATCTCGTAAAGCATCTATGAAAGAATATTTAATTTTTATAAAATTTCTGCAATTTAATCAGAATATCTTTGACATCATAGTCAAACCTAGTCACCTAACTAGATTGCGCGACAGGTGGAATTCGACACCTTAACCAACGCTTTGTGCTATGTTATTCTAAACACATATTGTTGCAGCTACAACTACTCAATGAGTGACGAATTGGAAGAGGAAAGTGTCATTCGTGTACCCAAGTATGCCAGTGCTGAATATTTGTCTTTCAAGGTTTTATTCCTTCCTAGTAATTTGATTTACAAAAAAAGAAAGTTGAAATCTGTTCCTACTGCAATTAAGAAACGAAAGTTTAAAAACCGAACAGAATGCGAGTAAAAAATCAGTCCCGTTCTTGGTTCAGTGGTTTTCCAGCGAGGAATGTGCGGAATCCATCAATTTGGAAGATTTTCCTTCGGCAGGGAAGGAATTCTTTCGCGTCCCGATAAATTACATCGACTAGATTTATTTCCCCATTTCTTAATCTTAGTCAAGCGTTTTTAAAGTCAAATTTAAAATTCAGTACTTTTTAGCTATATACTCTATGGCAGGTGTGAAAAGTTGTTTTCATCAAATAAATTCAAAAAGATGAATTTAAGAATTAACTTTTTCATAATTAGGCGAATAAAATAAAAATAGATGCTATTACCGCCAAATTAGAATACGTCAGTATGCCCTAACACACATAAAAATCCGTAAATTTGGTTTTAAAATTCCAACTTTACACCATTCTGGCGAGAGTTAGCCACCTTCAGAGAAACGCGTGTCGTACGCGTGTTCAAGGGAGTTAATGTCTGGGACGAGCACCAGTTTTCTGTTAGGAATTGCTCGTATCGCGAGCGAAGCGCCTTTCACCATGTATTCGCTACTGTTTCACATAGAGTACGCTATGAATTAAAACACAAATGCATTTTGCTCACGCGCTGCTAGTCAACGCAAAGACTGGCTCTGTGCTGTCAGACTTAGGCGGGTCGCACACTTAACGCACGACGGAGCGCTAAAATATCGCAGCGGTCTGTCAGATCTATACTAGAAATGTCAATCCCCATACTAAAGCTGCACTCGACGGACAACGCTGCGTCGACAGCGGAGTGATATTTCTAGTATGGATCTGACAGACCACTGCGATATTTTAGCGCTCCGTTATGCGTTAAGTGTGCGTAGGTGTTGTAGTTACGCCTACTTACTAAAAATATAATTAATTAATTCATTTTCTTGATAAGAAGACGTGGAAATTAAGTCCCATCTCTCCCTCCATAATAAACTCTGGTTATGAAAAGCAATTCAATGTGCTGTAAAAACCATACATCATATCCCGACCGATAAAGTGGATAGGATCACGTAAGGAATTTTCTCCGAACGCGACTTTATATTGAGTCGTAAATTTGAACAAACACCGAGCCAGCCAATTTCCCGTCCTGAGCGGGTTAAAACAGCTGTAAATAGGCACATTTATGAACATATTTCTTTAATATTTTGTTTGGAGTAATTTCCATAAAACATTTTATAAAATTTAACTATAAAGCCTTTTAAGAAGCAACTTACTCTCTGAAGGTCCAATCTGAGTTCGAGCGTAGTACGCCGGCCACAGCGCTTTTGCTGCTGTCAAATAAGTGTTTTTTATGGGTTTGTATGAAACATCAGCAAGACCGGGCACTCTATTGTTGCCGGATAAACAAGATTGCATCTTTACTCAAATGTAACTTTTCTGCATGCACCTAGATATGGATCGATTTGGCATTGGTTCGTTTTGAACATGATTGAACATTTACGCATCTGTCCCAACCATCATTTCATCCCATCTATCATACGTACCTATGTATAAGTCTGTTCCATAAACAACAACACAGGCACGCCTCTATCATTCAACCCTCATCCAAACCCAATAACCATTCAGTGCAAAAAACAAAACTCATCACATAGTCCTCAAGGGGCTTACTGTGCCTGGCTCACGTCCTCGACAAGGTTTTGCACTCTCGCAGCGGTAAAACGCGACTTTTGTTAACATGCCTAATGCCAGGACAACGCTTAAGCACAGTAAAAGTAAAAAACAGTATTACCGCATCCAAAACCACCGTCTATTGTACGTAGCGCGTAGTATAATAATAAATATGGAAATTCTCCACTTTAGCTATTGGTACATACATACATATATTAAGCCTTTATCCCTTACGGGGTAGGCAGAGCGTTAACGGCCGTAAAAAAACGGTCGCTATCGCCACCTCTGACAAATATATGGGCTGTTTGAGATAATTTGTGTATCACTATAGTGACAGTTTGTCAGCCTGTCGCCTAAAAGTTGTAATACTCCTGAAACCCTCAAGTCCCTCAGCCGCCTCTTAAGACACCCATGGGTAGGAAATGGGGTGATGCTATTCTATGCCGGCATAACAAGGCAGCTAGTTAGCTATTTGTACCTATTGATAAATTAATTTCAATTCGAACGCATCCAAAGTTCCTCTTTAGTTACCTACATGAGATTAGTTTCAGTCTGCATTGGTTTACAAATTCGCAAATTCTTCTACTTGTGTGACACCAAGTGGACATACTACGCCCGGCAGATCCAGTTCAATATGCAAGTATAGCGAAAAACACATCTGACGTCGGTTGCTGCTCTGTGGTTGCTGCACATTTTTAGCACATCCGTAATGCATGCGTCTGTCAGATCCAGACGCACGGAAATTTTAAATTCCTTATACATAAAACTGACGTTGATACAGGAACAACGCAAAATCTGACTTTAGCATGTGACTTTGTGACACATACTATGTTAGATGCAATATAGCTATCTCTTTCTCACGAGCGGACGTCCGGTGTGGGAAGTGCCTACCAATACCAAGTCGTTGTACTGATAATTTTCCTTACTAAGCCTTAAAAACCGCCTGAAAGCTCGTAAGTCCGTAATAGGAATATGGGAATAGCTTTGTAATATCTGTTATCTAGTTACATACAATAACTGCAAAATGGATTGGATGAATGAGTAACAAAATTCTAGAATAGCTCCCGAAATTGGTATTACAATGTTTAATTAAGCCCCTTTCATATTGAACACGGGTTTTCACGTGATCAATCACTTACTAGATTGCCAGTACGGTCCCTCTTTCCATATCAATTAATTCGGCAGTACAACGTTACCCAGAGGACATTTCACGTCACTTAGGGGACATTATTAGGGCCACCTTAATAAAATTTGACATAAGAAGTACTTAATATCAATTATGAACTCACGAGGTCCTAATAACGTCATTTATTTGGCTTTTTTTGTTGTTGGAGGATAATATTAGCATGTTTAGAAGTATTTGTAGACACATTGTTATAAGTAAGTGCCATTATTGTTTCTGCTGTATCTAATAATTGGTATACCTATTCATTCTTTCAAGACGTACCAACTTCGAAATAATTAAATCATACTAGTATGCAGCACTCACCTACTCTGTGAAACATCGCTTTACTTTACGTACAGTTTTCCCTATTATAGTGCTTTTAAATGTCTGGTAGTATGTAGTCATGTAAATGTACCATAGTTACTACACGCAGTACGATACTTGCCTACTATACTTAGCTACTACTCATAAACATAGGCTGGGGGACGACAGGATAAAAATATTGTTGCCTCTGTAGCAACATTAAAACGCCCATTAATATAATGTGGGCTTTCTGTTTTATTTTAATATCGCGATTTTACATGGTCTATAAAACGTGCCCTCTGATGTACTTCTCATGTTTGTGGGGGAAGTTTTTACATAACCACGTTATGATGAATATGTGACTAAGCTTTGAGAACATGGTAAGGTTGGCGCATCGCACACTTGACGCACGACGGAGCGCTAATACATCGCAGCGGTCTGTCAGATCCATACTAGAAATGTCAATTCCCATACTAAAACCGCTCAACCGCTGTTAACGCAGCGCTATCGCAGTGTCATCCGTCGAGTGCGGTTTTAGTATGGGGAGTATGGATCTGAGAGACCGCTGCGATATTTTAGCGCTCCGTCGTGCTCAAGTGTGCGATTGGCCTAACTAACTCAGGAAGTAAATACCTAACAAAGGTATTTTCAAAAGTCGTGATTTGATGCTTGATATAAAATTAATCTTAAGCAAGTTTCAGATCCACGTGTACCTACCAATTCAAGTTCAATTAATTCAAGTAATCGTCATTAAAACTCCGGGTTCTGTGTACATGCCTCGTTTTATCGTAAAAAAAAACAGAAGTAGCGAAATCAGGGTTAAGATTGAAAGAGTTCGAAAACCAGTTGGTTCGTTATTTATTGCTACCGTAACGAGTTGCCAAGGAGTTGTAGCACGATCATTAATAAGTTCCTGTTCCAATACCAAAATGTACTATCTCCATTATTTTTTTCAGATAAAAAACACGTTTCGTTTTTCAATATTTCCAATTTCAGTGGTAAACAGTCGCAACACAAACAGCCTTGAGTTGAGTTACGCCGTTTTTGTTTCGAAAGGGTTAAAAGCTGCACCGACCTATCTAATCAGATCCAGCAAGACTGATGATGTCCATTAATATGGGTCGAGAGTGATTGGATCAACGGATTGCCTATTTGGAGTAACTACCAACTTGGAGCAAGTTGAGATAGGCGATTTATGAAGTTCAGAAGAAGAGACGTAAAAGCGAGTAGGGGTTGGTCGGTAAATAAAGAGGCTTTGTTAAGAATAAGAACTCTTGGCCATAGCCTCCAAGTAGTGTTGTTTTCCAAGTTTGCCTTTTGAATGATTAAGGAGACTAGTAACAATGCTTCACTATAATAATAAAAAGTTTCTAGGTATGTGTAAACAATTTAGTTGTAATGGGGAAATACAGTGTTATGTTTTGTCAGTACGCACACTTTGTAGAGTGCTTCTACTCGTAATTCTGAACAACTTTTAGTAACCACTTGCGAAAAAGAAAATTGGTGTTCCATAAACTAATTCATATCTTCTCGGCAAAAAATATGGAACACCCTTTTTTGAAATTTCGCAGGTGGCCCCATGAAATAAAGTTGTTTAGAATCTTGAATAGAATACTACTACAAAGTGTATGTATTGACTAAAAAAATAACCTATTTAAAGGAATTGAAATATAATATAGTAGTAATTGAATTGAATATAATAGTAATTGAAAGGAAAATTTAAAACCTTCGAATAAAAGCTAAAACAGATTTGCTTGCAGATCAATATTCAGGCCACTAAGGTAACAAATAAATCTCCTTGATTACCCGATGGCGGATAGCAAGTAATCAGTCTGATTGCTGTTTTATTCGCAGTCTGCATACGAGATTCGTTCGACATCGGAATTTGCTTCAAATTTGATTAGTTTTGCAAATGGCAACGGTGGCATAAATTTTTCTTGTAAAATTGGAGTAAAATTTCTTTTCCTGGCGTAAAGGTTTGCTCTTGCCTGTTTTCAAGGCTACTTGTTCAAGCGTACGAGTACGAGTATTTCACGAAAGTTACAAAAATGAAACTTCGAGATCGTGCTAATAGAAAGAACACAGCAAGATTTTGCGATTGGAATATGATAGAAGGCAGATTGTTGTAAATGAACAACGTTTTTAAACGTACCTACTTTGTATGAATGTACCATATTTGCGATTCTTAGATATTAATTTCTTTTAAACGATAATATTGAATGAGAATAGTAATATATTTTTTTAATACGTTATGTGTCCCATTTTTTAAGGACGAAGCTTTTGCTGCATTCGTGACACATAAAAAGTTTTTACGTGACACATTTCACATTCAGCTTACACATCAAGTGAATTAACGCGTGAACATCGACTCCCATCGATCCTATCAATAATAACATGCATTATTGGTTGACGCGCCTCGCTTGGTAGTGACGTCACGTAATACATTGAACATTCCCGCTGCTGCCGTTGTTGTAATGATGAGCGTAAACACTGCCGGTGACGTGCTGTGACGTGCTGTGACGTGCTGCTGTTGACGTGTGTCGACGTCCGCGGGGCAATGGCTTCGATTGTAGCCGGGCTTTAGGTAATCGGTGTTATTATGTTGAATTTTTTTCATAACCGCCTTCACTTACTTATAACCTCCTCTCAAAGAACCTGATAATATTGCGGTTAGGGTCAGCCACCATACAAACTCCTACCTTTGGCTTTTTTGATATAGCGATGTGTGTCATACTTGATATCCAGTTTTTTCATGGGATATGGTAAACACCCTGTGATAAACTAGGTCCGGCAAGATACCGGAAAATCTCACGTTACATGTTAGTAAGAGTATACATAGGTACTAAAATTACTCTAAATTTTCAGCTTCGTACTGTTAATAAGACCTAAGTAGGTCTCTTACAATAATAGGTAACCCTAGATACTGTCAACAGCGTACCATGTTACGTACGTTTGATAAAGGAATTGCGCGTCAGGGTCGACAACATAAACTGGTCAGTAATATGATTAGTCAACCAGACCACTAATCAACGTAAATGGAACGTAAGCGAGCATGTTCGTGTTTATGATACTCTAACCTATCTAGCAATGTATATGTTACGGGCAAATTGATAAGTCCGGGCACTATTAATAGTGACCGGTCAGTATTAATAATGCCCGACCTAATTGGGCAATGTGATTAAAACAGCATGATTAATTACTTTTCCTGGTCAGTATGAATAATTCCCACACTACCTTGGGCAAAGTAATAAAAATAAACAACTGTAATGTATTTTTTTATTAAATGAAGTTAAACTTACAGAAAATCAAACAAAATATCATAAAAAACAAAATATTGAACATAGAAGTTGAATAATAAACAGTTAAATATGTAATAACATTAGTATCTACCTACTTTTTATTAATAAAATTACTTAAGAATAATAAATTAAAAATTGGTACCTGAATCAATGAAATTACACTTACATAATTTTTATGAAAAGTTATTCAAAATAATGAAACATGAAAGTCAAAAATAAACAGTTACAAATTAAATAACATCAGAAGTTGACTACTTTTTTAAAATACAAATATTATTTAGGAAGGACAGTATAAAAAACTTAAACTTACAGAATTTTCATTAAAGTTATCAATTTAATCGAACATGTGAGTTAAAAAACAAATAGTTATAAATGTATTAATATCAGTAGCACTAATTTTGTAAGAATATTAGGTTACTTCAATAGTTTAAAAATTAGTAGACTAAGACAATTATTACTAAATTATTACATGGATCACGGGCACTCGGGCACTATTAATACTGACCGGTCCAAGTGATTAATTAATCACTTTGCCCTACGTTTTTGGGCACTATTAATAATGACCGGTCAGTATTAATAGTGCCCGACTAATCACGTTGCCCGTAACATATACCTACATTACTCAATTACTATGCCGTAAAACTACTAAGTAGCTGCGTTGTCAAGACGCTGCGATGCCATCAGAGACGATTCTTATCCGCACCTCTTGTGGTTTTTTGACTATAGGAATTTGTGAAATGCCATACAAAAACTGGATGTCATGACACAAGACATCGCATTAAATTGCAGTATGTCATTTGTGATCCATCCCATCATTAAAAATGGTATCAATTCGAGATAAATGGCTTACCTTATGAAAATATACCACGTTCTCAAGTAGGTGGGGAACACACTTGACGCACGACGGAGCGCAAAATTATCGCAGCGGTCTGTCAGATCCATACTAGAAATGTCAATCCCCATACTAAAACCGCTCAGCCGCTGGCGACGCAGCGCTATCGCAGTGTCATACGTCGAGTGCGGTTTTAGTATGGGGAGTGACGTTTCTAGTATGGATCTGACAGAGCTCTGTGTTATTTTTGCGCTCCGTCGTGCGTCAAGTGTGTTCCTCGCCGTAGGGCCACGCTTCTAAATTTACACGCTCTAGCTGCACCAGTCAAAATTTCACAAACTGTACATCTCAGTCCCAATTGATGGCTTGAAAGTTAGTCGCAAAATTGCGCGGTAAGCGTGATTCACGTTAAAAATACTCGGCAAATTACTCAAACACTACAAATGTATTCATCAACTTTTAATTTCAATTGAAAATTGTTATTTTGCCTGTTAATTTCACGGTATTCAATGGTTCAAAAACTAACGAAATGTTTGTGTTTCGCAATTACATTCAGAAAACGTGATTTAGTTCTAGTAAAGTTTTGCTCTCTTTGTTTTTGGGGAATGAAAAGCGCTGTTGGAATCAACTTTTCGGATCAATCGGGAATCCGAAAGCTTTTTGCGCCCTAGTTTTGCTACCATCAGGAACACTGCGGGTTACCCATTAAATGTGTCAAGAAATAAATATTGGTTCTCCATACAGACAATGTACAAACATATGCCTACACGTTTTTTGCTAATAGTCCCCATTTAATCATATCACACTCATATGTTTCATTGAGCACCTGCGCGAAAGTCCTAGCAAAATACCTATTTAGCACTCTTTCTTATCTTTTAATTTAACACACACAGTTTTACGTTTCCGTGTGTGGAAAATCAAAAGACAAGAATTTACAGTCTGAATTAGATAATAATATTGGAGCCGCTATTATATCTAAGAGTAGGTATTCTATCTATACGAAAGAGGATAGGTCACGCCAGATCGTCTCACATAGGAATTGGACCATGCATAACAAACCAAGTTATTTAGTAGGTACCTACAAACAGAATTCATTTTTGGTACCTTCCCGGTAACGTTAAGTTATTAAGTTAATATTGGATACATCTTTCTGGCTTCACCGACATCAACCAATTATGTTTTCCTTCCTCCTATACGAGTAGCGCGCATAAAATAAACAGGACACCAATTTACTGTCCCACTAAGACCAAACCTTTAATCATCCGGGATGCCGAATCACCCTGGCCACTCCAAACACCGGCAATCCCATATAATCTACTTAACGTTTTTCTCATAATTAATTCCACGATTCGCCGTATCTCTTGATAATCTCTATGTCCTGTGCCGCTTATAATCCAAGCTCTGAGGCATAAGCGGTAGCGGTTTTCGCAAGGTGCTATTTGATGTGTTTAAAAACCGTTTGAAAGTGATTAGTTAGACTAGAATAAGATAGTTATTTTTAATCCAAAATTACACGAATAGTACTGTAGGTTTTTTTAGTCGCTAGATTTGATTTAAGTCATACGTAACATAACCGTTTAATATTTTAGCAGGATCTCATATAATGTAATCGGGATGTTTTGAGGCTCCTCAACTTTCATCTAAATCCGTTCAGTGTATAGTGGAACCATTAGTAGGTATATGAAATAAAATATCAAACTCCTTTTTTAGTGGGCAGTCGTGTAAAAAGACTTTCAGGATTTAGTCAGGCAGAGCAGTCGGCCGGAGGGCAAACTTGAAATTTGTAAGAAAAACAACAACAGTTTGATCAAAAATGAGTGGACTCTTACGCCATTTTTTTCGTGTGGAACACCGAGTCATTCAACGACCCAATGAACCCTAGTTTCAGAATTTTTCAACCGCCTTCTACAAGTAGCAGGCTTCTGACATGGTTGTGCAACGACCGTCGTCTAAGTAATCATAGACAGCAACCGGGACCTACAGCTTAATATGCCATCCGAAACACAGAACCATCTTTCTTACGGGCAATCGAGTAGTTCAGTCCGCAATGTCCTAACCAGGCTGGGAATAAATTCACAAAGTGATAGATTTCAGCTTTGTGAGTGACCCACCGAGAATCGAGCCCGGAGCCTTCTGCGTCAGAGGCAGTTCACTACCACTGCGAAACATCGGTCGTTCCTACGCTATATCGAAAAGTTTCTATCGCCTTTGACTTGCTACGTTTCCTAGTATAAAAGGACGTGCATAATTAACCATGTGTAACGCGATTAGGCTCGTGTCCACTCGGGCGTCCAGCGTCCTTTAGACGCGCTGTCCTTTACATAAAGCTGCTTCACCGTAAAAAAATCGCCGGCTTTTTGTCCGCTACACTTCTTCTGAAGCGTATTTTGTTGCAAAAACAGTTTATTGAGTGGCTTTTTGTAGACACGTGACCTAAAAGCGAAGATGTATTTACAAAGGGTAAATATTAGAGTTTTTATTTATTTATTTACAACTGAACATTTTGGTAGGTAATACAGATGTGTTAGGTGGATCGCACACTTAACGAACGCCACTTAAATATCGCAGCGGTCAGTGAAATCCATACTAGGAATGTCAATCCCCATACTAAAACCGCTCAACCGCTGTCGACGCAGCGCTATCGCAGTGTCATCCGTCGAGTGTGGTTTTAGTATTGGGATGGGAGTGATGTTTCTAGTGTGGATCTGACATACCACTGCGATATTTTAGCGGTCCGTCGTGCCTTAAGTGTGCGATGCGCCTTAGCCTTATGCGCGACAAATAATCTTTAGAAATAATGTCGATAATTAAATAAACAATCTCCAAACATTCATTACATCCATTAAAACATCCATCCATTAAACATACATTAAAATTGTTCGTACATTTTTGCTGTGCAAATAATTTTCAGCTAAAACCTTCTATTTCACAAACACTTTCAAAAATCTTGTGAATACACTTCCAGATAAAGAAATATATTGCGGAAGAATGGCAATAACAGATCATCATGTTACGAACAAAACAACACGTTTGTTATGTTTTATTCCCCTCAGCCGACCTCCCGCCAGCAAGCTTCCTCACATTTATTCAGCTCCTACCCAAGTGCCCGAGCTGCGCCAAAAATCTGTCCATGATTTACACTGGTTCTCTCTTTCGAGAATGCCATAAAATAGTCCCCTGTCAAACCCACGCGAAGGAATCGACTGGTAATTTTACAAATATTTGGTGAGCCAAATGTGGGCTGGGAAAAATGTATGCGTCCAACGGGCGTGGCGAAGCGTTTTATCTTTGTCAATTGCATTTGGAATTTGAAAGAAAATCGCAAGAGGCACTGCCTTTATAGAAATCGTTTGCGAATAGCTGCTACGCTCTACGCCGTAGCAATATTGCTACGAGCCTACAGATATTACTTAGGATCACAACTTTGTGCCCCAATTCACAAACCTACAAATTCTGGGAAGTAGGAATATCCAACCGACTGAAGCCATATTTCCCTCAAAAGTAAATCACTCCCCAATATGCCAGCAATATTTCACGCCACGAATATTAGTAAAAGATACGCTAACACAATAAACAGCTTGTGGTTATTCTTTCTAGACACGACAAGAGCCGGCGGCGCGCGGCCATACGTCAGCTTTGACGTTTATCCAATATCGGACGTGTCTCTCGATTGTGATCGTGCGTCCAATCTAGGATATAATCCTCACTATGTTTCAGCTCCCGAAACTGCTTGAGTTCCGCTACTGTTATTGTTTGAAGTGCCGTTACAGATGAAATAAACCCAAAAATCTAACACAGTATGACACTAGTTTGCATAAGGCCCGTTCGTACGAGAATAAATTTTAACTTTTGCAGATTGACGAGTTTGCTTATCGACACATTGCATTTGGTTGGTATATTAATTCGAAAAATATTCGGAAGCAAAAATATACATCACACACATTAAGGCGAGTACGAAGACCCTATGTAACAAACATTATCACTTTCAAAACAGATAAAAAGTAGATGTTGTTGTACTGTAGTTAAGTTACTTGCTTATTTGACACAAAAAGTTACTAACGGAAATAAAGAAAAGATACTGTATCTTGAATGTTGACCAACTTGGATGTTGTTGTTTACCGCGATTTTTCACGTGTACAAACGAATTGGCTTATATTTCACCGCAACCACCCACATGTATCAAGACAACAGCGCTATTAATAAAAAGTGAATTAGGAACGGTGTACACTGGTAAATAATTAACGCCCTACTTGCAGACGAAAGCAGGATAATCCAGAATTACACGAAACACGCAACCTTGGACGGAGATAAAATCACAGAATCCGAAAAATTTATTTCGAAATCACAACCAGGCAAATCCGCGGAAGAAAACCATAGTGTTTTAATTTAGCAAGATTAACGAATTAGCAAAATTCCAAAGCAACATAAAAAAAGCGTTTAAAACGCGCATCACAAAGGAAGGGAGATCAGAAGGTACTTAAACGTTTTCATTAAATTTTTCTATGTCCCCCCGGCGCGCCGCCGGCCGCCATACGTCTCGCCACAACAACAAATAAGAGGCTTAGAGAGGATTCATATTCTTTTGCTTTTGTAATGAACGGTGTGGCCAAGCTTCTGGAAGCTCTATATTATAAATGAAGAAAAAAATGTTTCTTTGTATGATATTTAAAAAAATTTCTAATAGTGGATTCTCAATGAAGTATTCTTATATTTGTTAAAGACTGTTTGACCGCTAATGGATTGATACACATGAATGTGTCGATTGCTGTAGCAAGTGGTGCCCGCCACGTACCTAACACTATACATACACAAAAGTGACTAAATATACAAGAGTAAGTTGTCAATGCGCTACTTTGTGGGATTGTTCCCAGTTTGATAATTTTAGTACCACCAGATCGTGGAAGATGGTTTCGCGTATACAGACAGGGTAGTACGTGTCGTAATGGCTCCGAATCTTCTGTATGACTACTTAGCGACCATTACGAAACCACATCAGAAACCTAGTCACCTATTGGCTTAATATCTGGGTAGATATTTCTAGAAAACGATCATTTTCTGATATTTTAAATTCTTCCGAAGGATAAACATGCCCATTTTTGTATAAAAAGTAGATATTTCTAGAAAACGATCATTTTCTGATATTTTAAATTCTTCCGAAGGATAAACATGCCCATTTTTGTATAAAAAGTATGGCACTTATTTTACGACAACAAAGGCGTTCGAAGAAATTAAATGGAGTTTAAAGTTTGATTATTTTGCGATTTCGCCTGTGAAGACACTTTTCAACTGTTCCACCGTGATTTCATTTTGAGACTTTTGAACATTTAATTCAATCCAAGACTTGTGAAAAACAAGAGGTGAAAATTATGAGTCTGCTTGAAGCTCCACTAGTGGCTAGAACTACTGTATATTTGTAAGAACTACAAAGACAAGTATCTACGAATACTAAACTCAGTGCAATGGGTATCTCAAGCTACTACCGTTGGTAGGTACGCTTTGTAGACGTAAACTTATATGATACTATATAGGACTCTTTGGACAAAATAGGTACTGTAAATCCGTAAAAGGCAGTTCATCCACTGGAAACGTAAAACCTTCGTTACCATTGTCCTACCACGACATCTATTTGCTACAATAATGAGTTAAGTCACAAAATATTGGATTAGTTGAATATGATACAAAAGATTTTCCTAGCGAGTTGTCTGTCACACACACACACAAATCACGCCTTTATCCCTTGCGGGGTAGGCAGAGCGTTAACGGTCGCAAAGTTACGGTCGTTATCGCCACGTCTGACAAGTATTGATGATGACCTTCAGATGACTCGTGTATCACTGTAGTGACAGGTTGTCAGCCTGTCGCCTAGTGTTGTATACGTGCTAATACACATGAAACCCTCGAGTCCCTTAGTTGGTTCTTACAACACCCGCGGGAAGAATTGGTGTGATGCTATTCTATGTCGGCATCACACGGCAAAGTTGTCATATAATATAAATGACATACAATCTAAAATTTAAATTCAATTGTTTTTTTAATGTCTCAAAGTAGGTGTCAAATGAAACGGTAACAGGAAGCCATTGTCGTATTCACACAATTTGTAACTACGCATCTACTTTTCGCAGTTCTTAAATATGTTCAATTTGAATTTTCTAGATTATGCAGACCATGTTTATATGGTAGGAGCAGCGTCAAAACCAGAAGGCTAATTGAGCTTCTAAAAATGTACACACGACTTGCTGGTTGAGCCGGCGACAGCGGGAGACTCCTTTTGATGTATAGAATGCCAACTCCTTTGAAAGGAGGCTTTCGGACTAGCTTTTTACTTACAAAAGAACTCAAACATAGTACGTTAATATCTTTCACCTTTTTTATAGATACTTTAGTAATGCGATATGTTCGTCTTATTATCTATTTGTTTTATGTTCTTAAATAGAGCTACATCTTTTTTTACACTTTTAAACATATGTATGTTTTCATAATATAAAAATATTGACAATCTGATATGGAATGATAGGTAGGTAATACTATCGTAGCTATGTAGGCTACAAGATTTTGATAATGTAAGGTCGTATTGTGTACCGACCGACGGACTGAATGTATTACTACTTATTACCTACAATCTATATATTATTAGTATATTATATGCAACATATTATACCATTCCTTTATGCTAGATTTTGCACACCCACACACACACACATGTCCATCACATGAAACAAGGATCTATTGGGTAGGCAGGGTAAGGAAATTTCGCAAAATCTAAGGATTTTGGTTCACAACCCTACGCTTTGGTAAGGACATTTCAACCTTTTTTACCGGAATAAGCCATGGGTTTAGAATTTTATGTAAAATAGCCATAAGGATCTTCTTTTTTTAGAACAAGGCGCAGTGGTATAAAAAGGGCTTTTATCTACCTACTTTTTTCTTGCGTCAAAATATTATTATGTAAATTATCTAAAAACACACAGGATTTGTTTATTTTGTTTGTTGGTCACTGATATACAATAATATACCACAAGAGTACACAATGGATAACCTAACCTCCTATAGCATTGAATCTATATTTAGGTAAATATGCAGAAATGATTACAATAATTTGATGTTAGGTTTCCTGAAGCCTAACTTACGCATAACTTAAAATAACATTTATTCATGGCGATTCCAAGTTTCGAATATATTTTACAAGAAAATATGCGT
This sequence comes from Keiferia lycopersicella, assembly GCA_029255805.1. Lineage (NCBI taxonomy): Eukaryota > Metazoa > Arthropoda > Insecta > Lepidoptera > Gelechiidae > Keiferia > Keiferia lycopersicella. The sequence goes on along the minus strand of JARACZ010000009.1, from coordinate 6,548,048 downwards.
TGCTCATTCCGCGGACCGGAATAAAAGTGAGCAAATTGAAAGCGTAACCGCGCCACAAATTGGCGCCGCGGCTCCGACTAAATCCTAGAGGCACCTTTATCTTGAGACAGCGCCCCCGAGGCACAGGAGGAAGAATTAACAGTACAACTGCACTTTCAATGGCAAATACAACGACCGATGTGGCGCAGTGGTAGTGCAACTGCCTTTCTTCGGGTTAGATTCTCGGTGGGTCACTCATAAAATTTATATGTATTTAAGAATTTGTTCCCAGTCTGCTTAGGACATTGCGGATTGAACCACCCGATTGTCCGTAAGAAAGATGGTTCCGTGTTTCGGATGGCACGTTAAGCCGTAGGTCCCGGTTGCTGTCTATGACTACTTAGACGGCGGTCTTTACTCAACTACGAATATGTCAGAAGCCTGCTACTTCTAGAAGGCGGTTGAAAAATTCTGACACTAGGGTTCATTGGGTTGTAGGCGACTCGGTGTCCCGCACGAAAAAAAAATGGCAAATAATGATCCAAAAAGTTATTGGGCTGACCAAACCATCTGCTTGATATCATCCAGTTAAGAGATCTGATCGAACGAGACCGTCACAAAGCCTTGAGGATTCACGCAATAGATTGACTTCAGTGAGTGAACGTAGGTTGAAGATTGTGGTGAGAAACAAGCGACCAAAAACAATAAAGAACATCGGCCAGCGGTAGTCTAAACGATACAATTTTCAGTCACGCAGCCTTCACGGAGCGGTCATTGCATCATTCGTAGGACATTTGACATTCGTGCGACACTGAAGCGATGAACCTGGTATCAGTAGAATCCTATTTAGGTAGAAGTAGAATTTTCCTATTTTTGTATACCTGCGATAAAATCTACGAGATAAAACTATATAAATGACAGTCAGATGTTAAGCTGCTATTTTTGTCGACTGTGTCTTTCTGCGGAAATATCGCCCCCCTAGATCCCGTAAGCTGTCTTTAGCGTGGCATCTACGACCAGCGTTTCTTGGCCCGCCCTACGATTGCGACGAATAAGTGAACGCTTAATTTCGCCCGGAAATTCCTGTTTTAAATGCATTTGTTTTTCGACAAATATGCAATGAATATAGATTTACATGAAGTTTACTTTGAATGCTGTAGCCTCGTTCCTACGCGTCGTACTCGTAGCAATAATGCTACGAAACATTGGACTTAATGATTGTCGCAGGGATCGACATGAGCTGTCAATCTACTTTGTACAAATTTGGCGTAAAATAGGTGGGAATAACTGCTACAGATGGCGCCAAACATGGCCAAACTGCTTCCTATGTATCGCCTTTACGATAGAGAGCGTGCTGTCCACACTTTCGTGCTAAGAGCAGAAAGACGTTTGCTAATTATATATTTTTTAGTAGTATAAAATGCACACATACCAGTTTTGCACTACCCTGTAGCAAAAAATGCACCATTTTGGATTCTCGAGTCAAAAAAAAACGAATTTCTTTCATTTTATTACTCTGAAGGAAACATCAAAAATTTTATTACACACACAAATCACGCCTTGATCCCTTGCGGGGTAGGCAGAGCGTTAACGATCGTAAAATTACGGTCGTTATCACCACGTCTGACAAGCATTCAGGGCCTTTGCAGATAATTCGTGTATCACTGTAGTGACGGGTTGTCAGCCTGTCGCCTAAAATTGTAATACACATGAAACCCTCGAGTCCCTTAGTTGCCTTTTACAACACCCGCGGGAAGAAATGGGGTGATGCTATTCTAAGCCGGCATCACACGGCACAAAATTTTATTAATCGTGATAAATTATAAAATACGCAAGCAGCATGCATGAGGTAGCAACCATCAATTTATTTTTAAAAAATAGGTGCGCGGGAAAATCACATTCAGCCTTTAAACTTCAAATATATTGTGTACCATAAAAAACATAATTTCACGAAGTGTAAAGTTTAAGAACCTTTTTTTAGGGACAGGAAAAGTTGTGCCTATTAAATTTCATTATTATCATGTTTGCATGCCAGTACCAATCTGACGACTTAAATGAGCCGATTTTCGTATCCTTTTTTAAAATAATGACGCTATTCACGATCAAATGGAAGAGAAATAATATTGAATTGTAGGTCTCTATAGCTTGGCTGTGAATACCATCTGTTCGTACCTACGAAGCATTAATTGTTTGTCAGTAGCAAGCGCATTATGTGCTGTTGTGGATCAAAGACATGTCAGGCTTATTGTGAAGGGGAATACAAACATTATTGTATTATATTTTGTTCATATTTTTCTCCTTTGTTCCTTTGAACTGTGGTTGGGGTAGGCTGTGTATAGGGAAGGGATGGTAACTTATTTATATTATTTGAGTATCAATATTATAAAGTGAACGTAATACAATTATTTGTTTGTAGCTATGAACTATGAGAACAAATAAAAAAAACATATGATGCGCACAGTATAGAGACTTATCTCGCGGGCGAGAAGACTTCACAAGTGTCTAATCGTATGGATTTTATCAAAACAAATAAATAATTTAGTCTACAGGAGCAAAGAAAATCGAAGTCGCGGTTGCGCATTATAACTGGGCTATATACAAATCACATATATAAATCACGATATTTATATAAATCACACAACAATTTACTTTCTAAGAAGGCAACCACACTTTTGACTGCTGAAAGACTAGCCACCATTTTCCTAGATTCATGCTGTCTTTATTCATTCACGTATAAAACTTTTATTAGGCATTTGGAGTATGCAAATGTTAGCATAAGAAGTGCACAAGTTTCTGTGGGAGCTGCTACCCAACAGGGAAGGATTTAGAATACAAAATCGTATGTAATCTTGCAAAATCTCTTCTTTATCTAGAAAAAAAGTAACGTTCCGTCTTTTTTGGTAAATTATCTAGGTACTCATATTCAAATTTTATAGTCAGTAGGCAGACTTTGCACAGCTTCTAAACGACATTAACGAGTCACTACTGCTGTTAAAGAATACTAAAGATATGCTAGCAGATAGTTGGTTCGCAATTTCACAAATAGCTTCTCGCTAAATCATCCTGTAAAGTACGAGTATTCTAGTAGAAAAATACCTTAGTGATTTTAGTGTTCACATTGATAAGTTATTATTCCTTTCCCTGTCACCAAAGCCCGATTTAGCATATATGACTGGTACTCTTGAAATTATTGTAATGACAGCAATGTATGCCGTATTGAGCGCTGTTGGCGGGATAGAGTCATAAGTTGATACTAGTAACACTATAATATCATTGTGTTGAAGTTGTTGTAGAATATTGAATTAAATATCTTACCAATCTAATGTTACTATATATAAGTATGGAGCGCTATTTTAGTGCATTCGTAATGGATGCACCTGTCAGATACAAGGAAATTTCAGATTTTCCATACATAAACCAGCGGATGCGTCTGTCAAACACCGCAAGTTTATCCGATGCGAGTTGCGGATGCGATAAAAATGTGCAGCGTCATGTATTGAAGCTCGTGTATCAGGTCACTTATATACATAACCAATTGATCAGCGTACCGAGCGCCGTGTGATGCCGGCTTAGAATAGCATTACCCCATTTCTGCCCGTGGGTGTCGTAAAAGGCGACTAAGGGATAAATCCAAGGAACGGGCAGCATCTTTCCCTGTAAATATCTACAACATCTTGCACTTGCCTGTCAAGTAAATGGTGAATATGGCAATATCCCCCAACTGCGAGAGGCCCATGTCCAGCAGTGGACTGTTGTGGCTGTAAATGAAGAAGAAGATCGTACCAAGTTGCCCAACTCCGGCGCTGAGTTGCTAGAACTAATGCAAGTCGGATGCGCATTTGTACGCCCCGGGCCGCATATTGCGGCGCGCCCGTTGCATACTAATGTTGCATGTTTTGTTCGTATTTATATGCTGAATAACGCCTACTTGGCGAGTTGGTATTTTGGTAAGCACCTTGTAGAGCAACGTTCGATTCTTGGTTTAAAAATTGAGACATTCGATTAAGTAAAAGAAAAAAGTACATACATATCCATCCAATAAATTTGCAACATTATCCCCGTGAATCCTCATGCTAACGCACCAACATTTTGATTTAAAATTTAACCTTCCCAACTGTTTCACCTATCACTTGAGATAGATTTTATTTTCAAAGTCCAATAATGTGCATAGAGTGGATGGACAGTTGGAAAGCGATGCGACGCTACCACAGTTTTGTCTATCCACTGGTAAGCCATCTCTATTTTATAAATAGTCACAAATTAAAATAGCCTTGAGTGAAGACATGCAAGTAACACGGGATATCTTAAACACATGCACGTAGCAAGAGATAATGCCTCTTACAGGAGGTGTCGGGTGGCAATTTGTGGATTCGCCATTCGCTAGTCGTTCTAACGAATAAGTCGTCTTTTGACTTCCGTACGGAACTACGGCGGATCGCACACTTGAAGCACGACGGAGCGCTAAAATATCGCAGCATTCTGTCAGATCCATACTAGAAATATCACTCCCAATACAAAAACCGCACTCGACGGACAAAACTGCGATAGCGCTGCGTTAACAGCGGTTGAGCGGTTTTGGTATGGGGACTGACATTACTAGTATGGACCTGACATACCGCTGCGATATTTTTGCGACGAACAACACTGCGATAGCGCTGAGTTAACAGCGGTTGAGCGGTTTTGGTATGGGGACTGACATTACTAGTATGGATCTGCACCGCTGCGATATTTTAGCGCCCCGGCGTGCGTCAAGTGTGCGATCCGCCGGAACTGCGGAACGGCGGAACTGCTACTTTCAACGGAATTAGTCAAGTGAGCGAAGACAGATAAGACACCTAAGTTGGGTGTCAGGAACATTGGGTGGTTAACCGCTGGTGGTGTTTGAATATTTCACGGATTCTTATTGAGAAAAGGTTTCGTTTTGCATGTACTAAAATATCAGTAAGCAGTTTTATGTGTCACCGGAGTATAGTAGTTGAATCCAAGGGTTTAGTTGGTTTAGTAGGTATAGTTGAATCAAAGATTAGTATGGCATATCTCACGCAAAAAGTCCTTGATTGATGTCATATTCAAACTTATTAAGACTATTTCTTTGACAACTTTTAAAATGATGTTTATATAGCTTTCAATGGTGGTTTCGGGTACCGCAGTATTTGTTTTACTCAACTCAACAACTTTACTCAACTAGGTGGTCAATAATGTTACCAAGTAGAGAGTTTGTACAAGTAAACAAATTTAAATCTGGAATTTAGGTAAAGCTTAGCTTTTCAACTCCCTTTAAGTATGCACCTAGTGACATGCACTCACACGCAAAAAATAAAGAGTTTGTTTTAGATTTCATCTCTCTTTCTTTTCGTGTGGGACACCGAGTCGTCCAACGACCCAATGAACCCTAGTATCAGAATTTTCCAACCACCTACTACAAGTAGCAGGCTTCAAACTTGGTTGTGTAATGACCACTGTCTAAGTAATCATAGACAGCAACCGGGACCCAAGGCTTAACGCGCCACCCGAAACACGTTTCCATGTATTTGTATGTAACGAAATAATTTTCTGCCTGTGAGGGGAATTTGTTTTCTGGCTTCAATTCATTTGACATACATACATACATATAACACGCCTTTATCCCTTGCGGGGTAGGCAGAGCGTCAACGGCCGCAAGAATACGGCCACCATCGCCACGTCTGACATTTTAGAGGATTGTTTTCTATTCATTTGACGCTCCATCTCAATTACTCGCTGCTCTGCGCCGACGATGAACTGAAAACCGATGTATTTACAAACTACAGAACACTCAGCGTCGCACTATCACGTTTCACCATTTCACATATCACGTCTCTGAGCTGCATAGTTCCAAACAACAATGGAAACAACTCCGTACGAAATCCTGCGCTCGGTACCTGACGCCAACAAAATGGCTTTTGTTTTCTGAATAAATTCCACTTTACTCGTTCAATGTTCCAACTTGCAGTGTAAATTTCAACTACGTACAGATTAAATATTTCCTGTGGAAAGTTTTAAACATACTGTCACATGCGGAAGTTTTATCGAGGGTTTGTAAATACGCTCCGTTTCAGAACGTTCGCTTTGGAATTTTGTTTCAAAATGCAAAATGCTTTTTGTGAAACGGGACGGGGGCAACTTTACTTAAGAGATATTCAATTGTTCCTCTTTGCAAGTTTACCTTTGCATCAAAAATTTGACTGAACTTGACTCGGACTAAAACTTTTCAAAAGAAATTGTTTCAGGGTTTATATATTTCTGTGTTCCAAAATAAGTAAGTAGGAAGAAATATTTTTTTGAATTTTGTGTCATTGTTATATTGCTGTTCGACTTTTCTTAAGTAGGTAAAGTTGAAAATAAATGAAAAGCGGATTTACTGCTGCTTAATGGGAACTTTGAACTTGTAAGTCTTTTGTCGGAGCGTCACGTCGTATACGTATGCCCATCTGTTCACGTAGAGCATATTTTAATTTAAAACATTATAAGTAGGTCTGACAGACCTCTGCGATATTATAGCGCCCAGTCGTGCGTTAAGTGTGCGATCCGCCTTAAGTATAGCTAACGGTAAAGCAGTAAATATAAGTAGATACATTTGACGGATTCTGCCAATAGCAAATCTCCCTCAGAATCGTCGAAGCCGCTTTCACAATAGAACCTCCTCTATACACAACTATTAACAAATCATACTTGTCCCGGTTACGCGTTCTCGTAGCACAAATTGAATATTTCCCCTCGCACACGTAAACATAGTTACCTTAGATCAAATAAAGTAGATGAAGCATTGCAATAAACGAAGTAAAGCCATAAAAACTGTTACTTCAATATACTCGTAGAATACAGTGCATTACCAGTGATCGGAGCAGGTAGTGATTTTACATACTGGCGATGTAGTTGTATATTAGGAAGGCGGCTCTTTTATTAGAGTGTATAACTCTGCAAATCATTGAGCTCTTCATTGGCCTCATAGACGTCTGTGATAGACGATTTGATCAGTCTGAGGCAAGACCAAACACACTGCGTTGCCTGGAACGCAATAGATTCTGTAAATATCAGGCGACTAGACTAACCGATAAAATTATTTTATCAATTTATAAAAATAGCAGTGCATAGATACTGCGATCGTCAATCCGACAATTGTGTGGTTATAATGGTGAATACTCCCTAAAAATTACCGGGAAAGACCCATGTACTTAAAAATTTGGAACTTATGTAAAGCGAAGTAGATACAGTAGTGTCGGAGTAGCCTCGAAGTTCTGTTTTCCGGTCCAGTCGAAGCAGTAAGCCTATTTACATTATACTGACGTGTCGCTAGTAGTTGTCCGCAGCGGTCCCTCTACCTCAATCCCTGATCTGTCGTAGCTCCCCATTTGATGAAACATCAGCTACACAATAGTCGGAGACACAATGGGCCGAGTCGTTAGTTGCACGAGATTTGCGCAGACTTACTGCGAGATATGCGGTATGTAAGCACCATAAGTTATTTGCTCCCTCCTGCTTTGTATAAGGTGGGACTGGGGACTGCATACATACCTACCCAATATATTATCTACAGACGTTTTGACCGTGTGATGCCAGTTTATTTCTACCCGTGGGTGTCATAACTAAGATGGATTCAGGGAATGGACAGCAGCATTCTCTACATACATACGTATATCACGCCTTTATCCCTTGCGGGGTAGGCAGAGCGTTAACGGCCGGCCGTAAGAATACGGTTGCTATCGCCACGTCTGACATTTAGGTCTGGCATTCTCTTCCCTGTGAATAACTACAAAATTACGCCTACGCTCGCCAAGCGTCGTATAAGTATTGCTATAGTACTTATGGCGCTTGGCACAAGCAATACCCTCCTTATTAGGGGAAACCCGTGTACGCCACAGTCCACTGTAGCGAGAACCAGTTTGAGAATTTAAAAAATTAAGACATTTTAAATTAAGAATTAGTTGGTATTAGCCACAGTAAAAATGTCATTCCTGTACAATATCTAGCACTTAGAGAATTCTTCGTAAATGTAAGTACCACCTAGGAATAGTTATCTTACTTAGGGAATTCTAGCAAGAATACGTAAACACTCGCATTCGTAACCGCTCTCCCGTGCATGCAGTTTACTTACAGTACTGTCAGCATATCAACCTACACATTTCAGGGATAATTTTATCTGGTCACACATCATCACGCTTTTATCCTTTGCTAAGTAGGCAGAGCATTAACGGCCGCGAAAATACGGTCGCTATCACCACGTCTGAGAAATATTGAGGACGCTTTCATATGATTCGTGTATCACTGTAGTGACAAGTTGTGAGCCTGTCGCCTAAAGTTATCCTCGAGTCTCTTAGTCGCTTCTTACGACACCCGCAGAAAGAAATGTGGTGATCCTATTCTAAGCCGGCATCACACGGTATCTATTTATTATCTATATTTCTTAGTATTGGTGTAAAAACCATTATAAGTTCATCCCTTCAATGAGTAGGTCGATTTACTGGCGATAGTACCGTCAGTAGTACTAGTGTGCCGTTTACTGTACCATCAGCAACACAAGCATGTCTTTATTAGCGCGGCTCCAACTCGGGCTTGCTGTCGACGCCCGCTCGTCGCATTGTGCCTTGTGCCCTACTATGGTTTTTGCTTAATAAATCGTCAGAATATAACACACAAATACTCATATACTACCTACTCATTGTAAAAGAGAGAAAATTGTAAGACATTTTTTAAAACATTTTTAAGATCCTAGTTACGGCGGCGCGGGTGGGAATAAAGGCACTGAAAATGTTAGGTACTTAGTAAAAAACTGAAAATTTATATAATAAAATTTTCTACCTTTTCAAGTGGTATTTCATAAGTTAAGACAAACCAGAGCGTTTTTTTTTTAGTTTTGTGTACATCACTCGCTTGATCAACAGCACAATCAACTTACTCATTTGCAATGCTAGTTTATCATACATTTACTAAAAATTGCCATAAGTATGTACGTTTTTTAGTACTGTCTGCTACGTTATCTATTTTACAAATAGATTTTGAACACACTATCCGTGAACGAGTTTTATTCGACTAGCTCCAATGGTAGCGACACCTGAATTATGAGGTGAAATCCTCCCGCGTGCAAGTGAAGCTTTTGTTCCGATGTTCTTAATGAAGATTTTGTTTAATCCGCCATTTGCTGCTGGCACATAACTCTGAGCTCATGCAGTTGAACTCTTGTGCTAGAATGTACAAGCATAAGTAGGTACCTACATGTATCTATCGGGATCATCTTAAAAAAACTTTTATAAGGTTGAAGAATCTAGGTATTTGGATGAGCCACGGGCTGTCATACCATACTTTTGATAAATAACTGTCACATCTGAATGCAAGACGATGATTCTGCAAGCATGCACGAGAAAATATATTGTCATCGCCCTTTCATTTACAGGTTCTGTCGCCATATTTGTAGGCCCTTACGGACCTTTACAGCGGCGTCCTTACATACAAACGGATGCCACAGATTGCTGTCATTTAGCGGACAAAGTAAGGCCATTCCACCAGCCCTCTTGGAAGAATGTGTAAGACTAGAGAGCAGCCTCGCGGTTTCACCTGCTACTAGCTATTTTCGTGGAAATAAGTGTTCTCTCGTAAACCGAACAGTGAAACCGATGCTATTGTAGATAAAAGCGAAAAATCTTATTAGTTGTTTATTGTTCTTTAAATGGTAAAAGAAAGATGGATCCATGCTTCAGTGGGCACGCTGTTGTAGCCGTTTACTATCTATGCGATGATAACTTAGAAGGCAGTAGTTACGCGTTTATGACAGAGTACCTATTACTAGCAGTATTGACAAAAGAGTTCATTGGTCATCGATTTGATCTCGATAGAACAAGACTTGTACAAGATAATAATAATCGATTTTCTAGTTCCGGAGTTTGTGGAATCAGCTTGGGTGGCCAAGAGGGTGGCACAGGTTCCAAAATTGCATCCCAGGCAAAGCAATGTCTGTGTAGAAGAAACTTCAAGGCTTGCCTCAGACACTAAATCGTCTGTCACAGCCGCATTAGGCAAATAATGATGAGTTTCAGAGTTTATTACGTATACAAACAAACAAAAAGACGGATCTTCTCTCTTTATAATATTAGTATAGACGTATGAGAAGGCCAACTGTCAACAAACACGTTGGACTAACGAGCTAGGGGTGCCGGTGTGAAGCAAAGCATACTCGAGTACAAAGCCTCTCAATCGCATTTCTGTTTGTGACCCACGTATTTTGAATACAGGGTGTAAGTTTTGAATACGTCGGGGAGGTATCTTCTTGAAAAGTGATGATTTTGCAAACTAAAATATCGGATGGTAGATTCATCTAGCGTCATGGGAGAGGATGAAGTACTTATGTATTTGAAGAGGAACGTTTTATATGTATGCACCAGGTGCAACCGCTGAACTGGCCACAAATTGGATACAATCTATTGATATTGATACCTATTACTTTACCGACTTACGCCGTACATGATCATGTACTTACTGACACAAGGGAAACTTTATCACCCTAAGGCACGTCATCTAATTTAACCACCTCCACCACTAAAAACCAATCCAGTTTAATTGTTACAGCTCTCTTCAGTTTAATGCTCACTATAATCCTACCAATTTCAGCAAATAAACTCAATAGTGATCTCGATTCCCGTGGGACTTGTCATAATATTATTTTGAGCTGTTTCTCTCTTATCACTTTACATCAAAACAAAAGAGACAAAAGAAAATTAATTTCATTCAGGCAAAGTCCAAATACACATTAATTGACATTTCATTTACCTACCTAAGAACCAAAATCATAATGACAGCCGATAACTTCTTTGCCTTTACTTTCACATATTATTGTCTTCTTATAAACTACATATCAGGCCAAATAAACAAAGTCTGTTCTTAGTACAGCTCAAAAAAGTGGTATTATTTCTAGTGAACTGAAAGAAATAGTTGTAGTTCGACTAAAAAGGTGTTTGAGAGAATCGCGGCCTTTGTTTCCATAGTGAGGCTGAGGATACTTGCACTAATACTACTGTTTCCTAATGAGTGCATTTCTATCTATCCATGGGCTTAGAGTTAAATACAGAAGCTCACACATCAACCGGGTATTGTTGGCAAATTCAATAGTATCTATTTCGAACGTTGGTTTGTAGAGGCTTGTGAGCTAGCATGCGTATACTGTGTAGGTAGGTAATTTTACGTTTTTTTCGGCTGATGATGTGTACCGTAGACTTATCTCGCGCGCGAGTAGACTTCAGACTTCTAAAATTGTATGGGTCAAAACGAGTAAAAAATAAAAACTATAAAAAAAAAATCCATACAATTGGACAAGTCTAAAGTCTACTTGCGCGCGAGATAAGTCTCTCTTGTGCACATCATAAGCCAGCTTGAAGAGGTATTGAACTGATATCGATGACTCTTTTTATGTGTTTAGGAATTTTCTTTTATATTAGTAAAAGCGCAACACATGCAATTACTGGCGTTCTACATACCCTCTAAAATTTAAAGCGTGACTTTGTTATTCTTGCTGACCAGTATCAAACAAAGTTTATCGCGATCGGTCAAGTAGCCAGTGTGGATGAAGTTTCAACAGCCGCACAAGTTCGCACATAAATTAGTCGGATTGCAAGACCTCATCGGACATGTCCCAGTTGTTCTGAAACTGGAACAGTGTGCTGAAGCTACAAGTACTTCGGGGCTCATGCCGAGATTAGAGTGAAGAACGTTTTGAAATATCCATAGGCAACCATTTGGCTATATAATTTTATCAGCTGATGATGCAGACGGCACTTAAAAGTCTTACTTTAAAAGAGTTGGTTATATACTCATAGTTCGAGGATCAAACTATCCACTTGCAAACTATCTAGTATGGATCTGACAGGTCGCTGCGATATTTTAGCGATCCGTCGTGCGATAAGTGTGCGATCCACCTTAGAGTATATTCTTTCCCAGCAGGTTATATGAAACTGACAGTTGCCATTTTGTATGTGCTTGTTAGGTTGTTGTTTAATTATAGTTGTGGGCTGTAGGTAAATAAATAAAAATGTTCTTTATTTCTCTCTAACAACGTATAGTGGTTGAGTCTTCCCAGTAAGTAAGTAGTCAAAGACACTTGCGTTGGGATTGACTCGCTACTTCCCTTAACATTACAAAATGATTTAGAGTTGTGTAACTAATATAAATATAAAGTAACTTAAAAACAGGTAAATTATATATTACATTAAATCAAAAGAACATGAAAGCAAGATAGAAGTAAACATGTAGGTACATGTTTACTTTCCCTCCCGCAAGAAGTGGCAGAAAAATGATTAGCCTGATTAGACAAGGAATATGATATTTTTTACCTAAGTAGCTAAGGATCTCAGAGGATATCAATATGGACAAAACATGGAACATTAGTATGCGTCTACCGCGCCGCAATATGCGGCCCGGGGCATACAAGTGCACATCCGACTTGCATTAGTTGGAGGTACTCAGAGCCGGAGTTGGGCAACTTTCGTGTTGTTATAAATTGGTAATGCACCTAAGATTGTATAGGAAAGCAAACTAGGTAGTAAGTTTAACTATTAAATACGTACACTATTAAGTGAGGTGGATGCAAATGATTCCGCACCTTATCTAAAGTACCATTTTATAGAGAAGTAAGCCAATACTGACGCTTGCAACTTGGTAATACGTCTGCTAAGAAATATAGATAAGAGGCATTCTATAAGAATTTGTACTACTCCATGGCAAATTCCGGTAAGGCGACCGGTAACTGAAATATAGGTAACTAGCAGCCCTTCCAGCGGCGCTGCCCACTGTAACTCATTTTCCCGTAGGAATTAATTGTTTTCTCGGCAAGTATTATACATATAAACATTTCTCTTGAACCACTCTATCTGTTAAATTAAAAGAACCCCCATAAAAAATTGTTGTGGACATTCAAAGGTATAAGCAAACACACATACATACAGACGTGAAAAGGGACTTTTCAAGAACAAGATTGCTGTTGGTATTTAAAAATCTGTGGTGCAGAAGCGTTCTATTTTTACTACTTTATAATATTTACCTAAGTCCATCTCTGTGCATCCGGCAGCTTCCACTGAAACTTGTGCACTTCTTATACTAACATTTGCATATTCTGAATGCTCAATAAAAGTTATATAAGCGAATGAACCAAAGATGGAATTCACTGGGATATATTCATAGAAACGAAAATCTTTGCTTCTCAAAATAAATATTTGCGTAGTATAGGCGGATCGCATACTTAACGCATGACGGAGCGCTAAAATATCGCAGCGGTCTGTCAGATAGATACTAGAAATGTCAATTCCCCATACTTAAACCGCTCAACCACTGTCGATGCAGCGCTATCGCAGTGTCGTCCGTCCAGTGCGGTTTTAGTCTGCAGAGTGACGTTTCTATTACGGATCTGACAGACCGCTGCGATATTTTCGCGCTCCGTCGTGTGTCAAGTGTGCTATCCGCCAAAGATGCAGACATACACCTTATATAATACGAGGGGAGGTCAAAAAGTTCGCGGAATGACAAGGAAGAAGGGTGAAATTAAACATGAAATTATTTTTCCTTTTCAATATATTCTCCCTTAACTCGAATAGATTTATGGGATCTATCAAATAACTTATTAATACCGTCTAAAAAAAATTGTTTATCTTGTGCGTCAAAATAAGCCGAAATCGCTGACTTAACCTCATCATCGTCGTTAAATTTTCTTCCACGCAGCTCTTTTTTCATCTTTGGAAATAAATAATAGTCGCTGGGGGCCAGGTCTGGACTGTAGGGTGGATGGCGCAGTAGTTCAAAACCACATCGGTGAATGGCAGCGGTCGCAACACGACTGGTGTGCACGGGCGCGTTGTCATGCAAAAGCAGCACTCCTTTGGTCAGTTTTCCTCTCCTTTTTTCTTTAATCGCTTCCTTCAATCGATCTAACAAGGAAGCGTAGTACTCTCCCGTTATGGAAAGGCCACGATCTTTATAATCCACCAGAAGAATGCCTTCAGAATCCCAAAATATTGTCGCCATGATCTTTCCGGCCGATTGAGACACCTTAAACTTCTTAGGAGGGGGAGTGCCCTTTTTCTGCCATTGCATTGACTCTTGCTTTGACTCAGGTTCATAATGATGAACCCAAGTTTCATCCCCAGTCACAATACGGGACATAATTTCTTCCTTTTGATCTCCACAGCGGTCCAAAAACTCGCGGCAACAGTCGACGCGCTCTCGCTTTTGAAACGGCGTGAGCATTCTCGGGACCCATCTTGCGCAGACTTTACTCATACCAAGATGTTGATGAAGGATATTCAAAATGGTAGTTTCTGATACACAACTAATGCTGCAAGCTGTTTCTTCTTCAAACGGCCATCCTCCAATACAAGTTTCTCAACTTTATCGATGATTTCCGGCGTGGTGGCCTCGATCGGCCGCCCAGAACGGGGATCGTCTTCAATTGACTCCCTTCCTTGCTTGAAAAGATTATGCCACTTGTAAATCATAGTTTTTCCAGGAGCAGAGTCCCCGTAAACAGATAACATATCTTGAAAAACAGTTTGCGGCGTTTTTCCCTGTTTGGTGAGGAACTTTATGACGGCGCGATGTTCAATTTTTTCCATACTGCCAACTTTCTTCCCGATTCACTTGTTTAATCGTTGATAACTCAAAGACTAGTGACCCAATTAGGCTAAAACTTGGTATTTATAGTAATAATGAGTTACTCAATTAGCGAGTACCTGGACAAGCATCCCTACCCCCGCCAACCCCTCCATTCCGCGAACTTTTTGACCTCCCCTCGTAAATACTTTAATATGTGTATGCAACTTACTGACAAGTACCTTGTAATTAAGAGAACTCCTGTTTTTGAATTGACTTTGGAAAAATGTGCCTACTTATGTGACTCCTACTTCAAACAGTTTTAAAAGTACAATTTTCTGCCTCCCTTCCCCAATGCAGTGCGACTTCAAAGGAAGAAAAATGTACAAAACGTAATGTAATAATGTGTTCTTACCTACTTCCCCTAGGGAACTCGGTAAACCTGTCATGCTTTTGGTGTGTCTGCAAACAAATAAAATGCGTATCCTATTGACAAACAAATTATGCTCAAGTAGAGACTATCAAGCTCACATTAGTTTTGACACGATCAGCCATTGTCTTGTGATCATCATAAAAAACAGTCCAAAGTCCAAATCAATGATATTTTACTGTTACTAGCGTAAGTCCAAACTGTTTAACTCAGCCTGATCTTGGCTGCACTCAAAATTACAGTCATACATCTTAAATGCCTAGTCGAAAAAATATGGCTCTCCTATGTAAAATTTATTGGATTGTTTTTGTTGTATTAAACAACAAAGGTGTTTTTTCGATTAATGTTTAATTGATAATCATAATCAATTGTCATAGTCAACAATTTAATAAGCTCATTGACACAATACCCTATACTTTTTCGGGATATTATTTTTCAGACTTCCTTCATTGACGTATGTAACTAATGACATGAATACTTGGCGAACATATTAATGTATTCATGTAGCGCTGATGAAGTAACTTTGTTAGCACCACGCTACATACTAAATTACGGCACTTCATCAATATTCATATTGATAACATGGAAAGACGCTTTACATTTTCCTTTAAGAATTTAAAATCAGGTGAGATTAAGTCTGGAGGAATTCTGTATAGCAATTTCACGTTGATCTACTAAGTGTTCTGCCTACCCATCCAAGTAGTAAAGTATAATTAAGGAGATTAAACACGAGTCGTAGATTTGCTACGATAATTACGATGCGTGGAACGCAGCTACGCAAAAGTAGAGGCCTTGCTACGAAAAGAAGAAAGCATGCTATTTGAAGACAGGCTATTAAGTAGAATTTTTGCTATTTTCAGATAATATAATACTATTAGAGTAGTCTGTGGTGCGTGCGAACTTGACATGCTTTAGTTACTTAAAACTTATGTTATGCTGTGTAAAAGTCATACTGGGATTATACATTGTATAAAATATGTGCTGCGAAGCTACGACTTGAACTTGGATGTAAACTTTTCTTCCTTCTTTAGCATCGATTATTATGAACTTCCTTCAACTTTAGTGATCAAGATATCGCTTTGAGCAATGCAGTTTAAACCACAGTTTCAGCCTCTAATAAAATCTTCGTAAAGGTAGTACTGTCTATTTTATTTTATTTTTCGCTCTACTCTCAAGTAGGGATTTAGGGATGGAACCTTTCCAAATATCGACGCCAAAAATATGGACACAGTATCAATATGTATCGAAAGGACACAATATCTCGAGATAAAATAGGTACCTATACATATAACCTAAAAGCCTATCGAATTTATGTTTAAATATATTACTATGTTAAAATTAACTAAGATACACTAAAATTACTAGTATTAACGGGATTATCACCACGATTAAATACTAGTAATTTAAGTGTTGTGGACTACCGCGAAAATCTAAAAACATATATGTTACACTAGCACCACTGATAGATAGTGTTGTGTTCAAAGGCAAAAAAGCATGCAAGCATTATAAAACATGTTTTTTTGTAATTCTAACAATTTACCTCAATTTTAAACTATACCATACCGCCATCCTGGGCCATAAAATCAAAATCGACTAATCTCGATATTTATCGATATCGATAGTGTGCCAAACTTGGCATTCCTACCCGCGAGTAACGTCAACAATAGAGATGCCTCGCATATCGGCACATTGTCATACCCTCCCCGCGCGCCTGCGACACAACTGAATATTATTAAAAATTCCGTCACCCGCCCCCGGGCGCCCGTATATTACCAGCTAACTCGACGCCCATTTTGTTTTACTGCTTTATTACAAGTTTCCAAGACGATAGGTTTTATACGGTTACAGAAGCTCGTTTATCTTGGAAACCTGTATCCGATCACCTGTCTAGTGGCAGGTGTGGGTAGTGGAAGTAAAGGACAGGTATTAGTAAAATTCTAGATAGAAATATAGTTCAATAGTCACGAAATAGTACGTCAAGCCCCCTTTTAAGACGCACAGTATAGAGACTTATCTCGCGGGCGAGAAGGCCGAGAAGACTTCACTAGTATCAAATCGTATGGATTTTATCAAAACAATGAATAAATTTTGTTTACAAGTATAGAGAAAATCGAAGTCGATAACTGAGAAGGTAGTAAAATTTTAAATCAGTTTAAAATTGAGTCCATATTTTGAACAATAGAATAAGTATTTACGTATACCTACACTATCAACCAAATCAAGTTTCAATCAATTCTTATTCATATTCGAGTAAAAATCTCTGTGAAAATAAAAATAAAAGTTATATCTCCGCGGCAAACAAAACGCATAGATGTCAACGGTCACACAATTAAGAAAGAAGCCGTTAGGAGCCGCCTCCCGACATCAAATTGCTCTGAAACTCCTTTCACTGTACTTGAGAGTTCGGTCGTTTGGTCTTTTATTGTGCGCAGACTTTCCGCCCGCGGTTTTTCAATAAAAATAAAGTGAGTAAGTATATTCGCGAGTGAAATGAGGCCTGGGTTCTGTGTAGGTACCTAAGTATCGAACCTGCGTATGAGTTCAGTCGCGGAGTATTCCACTTAAGTTGTCTCAACCGCTACAAAATTAAAATATACTTAATTGAAATAATACTCGTATGATATTTGATTTCTGACCTAAAATATGTATCCTTCTCATGCTGTATTCGTAGATACTTCTCTTGTACCTCAGAACTAATTGGTTACTATACAAATTCACACTTGGGGCCGAGTATCGATCCAAAACGCTATCTACACAATTGAGTCATATTATTATTTGATTTTATGACTAAAGTACTTTTCGTGCAGAACAAAATTTATAACCTTACAATATATGCAAATGTGTTCAACTGCTAAGTCGAACTACCAACAATCGATCGTATATCATCCGCAAACAGTCTTTTCCTCATAGTCAATGTTGAAAGTCCAATAAAAGTTGTGAACATTTTTCATATAAATAGGCACATACGAGAGGGCGGTCTCAATACAGCGTACGTCGGGAAATATATAAATAACGTGGCTGCTGACCCTGTCTGGACACATTCACACAGAAATTTTGCTGCGAACCGTACAAATACAAGAAATGCAGTCTGTTTGCGAACGCATTATGTAGGCCCGTGTATTGTAAGTTGTAGCGGTTAAGGGATCACGGTAACTGCAAAGAAACTGAATCATTTTTCTCCTGAAACTATTATTGTACACAAAATTTGATAAATCAATAATTCCTACAGCTATATTTTAACTGTGAAGAAAATGTGATAAAAGTTTTTTAAGGATATGGCAGAGGTGGCTTCCGTATTATTTGCGGCCGTTGAAGTTCTGCCTACCGCGCAAGGGAGAAAGGCGTGATATATGTTTTCATGTATATAGGTACTTATGTATCGGAATACTTATATAAACGACGAAGATGATGTATAAAATGTAACTTCAACTACTTGAATCGTTTTGGATAAAATCCAGAAACTTCCTTCAACAACAGAAAATAGTTCGGTGTGATAGGCATTCTTGGAATACATGCACTCAATAACGAATACATCCCTAAACTTTCAGTTTTATTCGTGCATCGGCCGGGAATTGAACCCGCTACTTATCAGTAGAGTGCAGCGTCCAATTTACGGCCGGCTTCATTTTTGTACTTTTTGCGGGTTGCTACCGGAATTTGACAAAATAGGAAGGTTTTGTACTGGATTTCGAGGGCTATTTTTTGTCTGGTTAATAGGCTGAAACCCTGCAGTGGGTTGTATTTGTATGTAGACAAAACAAACATGGGGGATTGGTTAGTCAAAATGTTGTTTCTGTGATTCTGTGAGAAAATAACAGAGAACAATTCGATCTGCTTTTTCAATTATTTAGGCAGGAATCCTTTTTCTTTTTCTTTTTTTCTATTGTCGAAAGGCATAGTGGCGGAGTTTAGAAGTAGCGTAGTGTTATGGTTGGTCATCCTATAGCACATACTAAAAAACCATAACAGAAGCCAATACCAAATCCTACCTTAGAATTGACATTTGTTTGTATATTGTAATATTATATACACATACAATGATACGCCTGATATCACGCCCTTTTCATTTGAACAACATTCACCTCGTTTAAAAAATATTTAAGGATTGAGGACCATTACAGAAAAATAATACTTCACTATAGTTTTAGCCCGGCGCCTAAAATTGTAAACACACAATTGGAAACCTTAGAGTCCCTTTGTCGCCGCTAACTAAACCCGCGGGAAAGAAATCCATGAAGTGCTGCTATCCTAAGCTAGCAATTATTGACCTGTTAAGAACATTGAGATTGTCCTGTCTCTATTCTATGATTTTTTATTTAGTTTTAGTTCTGTACTATGAAAAATTAGTTTTACTGTCGAACGCTGCGAGACCTATCATTCATCCAAGCATCTGTACTTATTATGGAATGAATTTTATTCTAATCTACTGGATAAAATGTTGAAACCAAACTCTTGTCACAAAGTAGGCCCTCAAGAGGTCTCTACCTAATCAACGCCTTACGAGCTGACAGATCTTCCGAAAACTCATTTCAGAGGCTGTTTTACATTTCTAATGCCACCGAATTAAGACAGTCCCAATCTGGACTTTAATTAATGAGACGGGAATAATTAAAACGGATTTTCGTTGAGGAAAATAGGGCAATTGTGTTCTGTCCCAGCCTAAGACGATTTGTTGGAATCATTTTGAAGATACGCAACCACCTAATCGGGATAATTGTTTTTTATTTCTATGATCCGATTATACAACACGTACCTACTTAGAGATACGATTTAATGGTTCCGGTCCCGACTACAGTCCGGCCCCAAAATGATACCTAAATAGGTACATATAAGGGTAGGTACCTTATTACCTACCAAAGATCATGATACTTATGTGCCACTTCGTGATCAATTAAGTAGTCGCTTGTATAGCGGTTAAAAAGTTATGACAAATTTACTTTCGTATTCAACATAAAATAAAAAAAATTAAAACTCTTCTAGGTATTGTACCGGTATTGTTTAAACAGAACGAGTTGTTGTCCGTAAACAAAGAAGAAAAACTGTAGTTTCTTTTAAATGAGCTTCTCATTCTTCAGTTTTGTCATTTAAATAATGAAAAATGCTCAGGAGAACGCAACAGTCTTCCGTCTACTGAAGAAAATTTAATTCTGTGTCCTTCGAGGTAAGTTACATTAAAACTACTTCCCAGCGGCAAACAAAGAAACAGTAGTGACCCATTTCTGCGACATAGACAATGCTTTACAAATATAAATTACATTTGTAGCAAATGGAGAATTCTTTTGTACATTTTAGAAGACATTTAGGGAATTTACGCGCGATGTTGGTGGGAGCACTACTGCAGTAGATTGTGCTTTTAGCGCCGTTCCGGGGTAAATGATTGTCGGAACTAAGATTTGCTGGTGTAGGCTTCCGGGTTTCACATAGATTTTGGACTACAATGTGGGTTAGCTTAGTTTGAAATATCTGTAATGGATAACAGGATCTTTATTGTCCATGTCAGTAGTTTATTAAGTAAGTATAGCTACCATCAACTGAGGTAGGTATAGTTTTATAATTTTGTACGTCTGCAATGTATGGTTGCTCGTATCGGACGCGTGTTTACTTTCTTATCCCAGACAACAGCAGTGGCGCAGGCGGTAGGATTTCATACAATTTACTACAGACACTCGTGCTCGTAACCCCCCTGTTATTCTACCTACTAGGAACATCATTCATACAAGCGACTGGGTATCTGGGGATCTAAAAAATCTCCTATAACCAGATCGAAGGATAAACAGCAAATAACTAACTCACATTCAGAAAATGCTGTTTACCTACAAAGAAGTCTTAACGGAACGTACTGAAAGCCGAACCGAGTCCAGTTTAGTTCCAGACAAATAACTAAGAGAGATACCGTTCGCTGTCGAACTGTAGATACCTAAGTACGTAAATACGGAAAATTCTATTTTCTTTAGCCTTTTACCGTTTCGCCTTACAAATTCACTAACTTGGCCGCTTTTCACGAATTGAACGGTCCCCAGCGGACCTATGCATTGAATCGGCGAAGAGGGAAGGTTTTGTTTCACGACTACATCGGAATACTGATTAGTAGATACTTACCTGTTTCTAGTCTACGAACGGCCCGGTGAAATCAGTGTTAGTTTTCAGGTTAGAGACATGTAGAGAGTACCTACCAAACGACCGTTAACAAGGTTAATCAATCATAAACAGAAAGAATCAACAGTTACGCAAAAAGCTGGTACTGAGGCTGTGGTAATTTTAGGCGACAGGCTGACAACCTGTCACTACAGTGATACATGAGTCATCAGAAAAGGCTCTCAATACTTGTCAGACGTGGCGATAACGACCGGTATTTCACGATCGTTGGCGCTCTGCCTACCCCGCAAGGGATATAGGCGTGATTTGTGTGTGTAGGTATATGTTGTACTGTGGTACCTACTTATTATGAAGAAAGGACTAGGTGAATACCTCGGCCGAAGGGAACCTAGCTAGTCCGAAATCTATCTAATTCAGTGAATATAGTGTGAGATTGTAAGATGGTTTTACGAAAACTGACATGGGACTTTTTCAGCAGTTTTGTGTGATTCCCAAATAATTAATTATTGTCTTCCTCATAATGAACACATAGGCAATGTACACGTAAGTCGTCCCAGGTCCATCTCGTTTGTCGGTCCACTGAAAGTAAAAAGGAACCAAGCCGGACGCTCCGACTGTGTACCATGTTAATCGGATCCAGTTAAGGACGGCTAACTGAATGGAGGAAAAACAGGGACCGAGGAATGGACCTCATTTTGCAGGACCTCCTTTTAAGCCTGCCTCTGTTTTGGTTTAAATTGAAAATACTTAACAATTGAGTCGAGTTAAGCTGTAAATTGCTTGTTAGGGCAGGAGCGTTCCAGTATCAGCTGATACAAATACGTACTTCAAAAAGAATTACTTTATTTAATATTTAAGTAAATGTACAAAAATATGCGACCGTTTCGTACGGCGTGGTTTGGCGAGTGAATCCGCGGGGCGCGGGAGGGACGCGCGGGGCAGCTTCAACAGGCGGTGTGCGGCGTCAACAGGCTCCCCCCGTTGGAACAGTCTGTTCCAAGGATGATGAAGCCGGCAGAAGACACAATCGATTGTAGGCTCGTCGTATGGTTCCCGTAGATGTAAGGACGTCAGCGACACGAGCAATGCCATCAGTGCCAGGATAGATATGGGTAACTCTGCCCAGCAGCCAGCGATTGGGTGGCAATCGATCATCTTTAATAACCACAAGGTCTCCAACACGCAAGGTTTCTTCATTGTTTCGCTGCCATTGAATATAGTGGGTAAATAAAGCAAGCTAGCTTTATTTTATTACAAGTTAATCCTTTAATTAAATTTACCTACGTTCCGCTTTTCAATACTATGGCGTCATTAATAGAATTGCATAGAAAGCGTGGCTCTTATAAGAAAAAACTCACGCAATTCAAAGAGTTTTTGGAAACAATCAAATCTTGTGATAAGTTGGGAAATATTGCATTTAACAATTTACAAATGAGGCTATCAAAGATTGTGGAACTTTACACCGATTATGATAGTTTGCAGTTAGAAATCGAGGGTTTTGATGAAATTTCAGAAACCGAACTGGAGAAGGAATACGCAGATCGTCAGATTTTCGAGACTGAATATTTTGCTACTGTCGCAGAAGCTCAGGAAGTAGTGACCAGGAACGACCTTGCACGTAGTGAACGTAATGGCGACGGATCTTCTGTTTCGGGTACTGTTCTCGCATCAGGTGGGCCACCTTCACTTAAATTACCTACAATACCTTTACCTACCTTTTCTGGACAGTATGAAAATTGGCTGGAATTTCACGATACGTTTGTTTCGGTTATTCACTCGTGCGAAAATATTCCTAAAATTCACAAATTTCACTACTTGCGTGCAGCATTAAAAGACAAAGCAGCATATGTTATAAGTTCTTTAGATTTCTCTGCCAACAATTATGAGATCGCATGGAAATTACTTTGCGAACGTTATCACAACAACAAATTGCTTATTAGTAATCATATTCAAGCAATCTTAGATATCGAACCAATTTGTAAAGAGTCTTCAGTAGCACTACGTAACGTTGTTGACACTATAAACAAAAACCTTAGATCGCTTAAAGCATTAGGTATTGACACACAAAACTGGGATGTTCTCATTATCCATATAGTGTCAGGCAAGTTTGATTCCACCACAATAACAAAATGGAAAGAACAAATTAATACATCTGAAGAACTGCCAAAACTGGAAACATTTATTAAATTTATTAAAGGCCGCGCTGAATTACTCGAGACCATAGATTACACTAACATCAAACGCAGACATAGTGAGCCAGCAAGCACCCGCTCACGTGCATTTGTAGTCAATTCTAATACACAAAGTCAACCCGCCGTGTACAAGTGTCCTTTATGTAAACAGAATCATCCTATTTACCTATGTCAAAAATTTAAGATATTGCCAGTGCAGACAAGAATTCAAAAAGCTAATCAACTAAGGCTTTGCCTCAACTGTTTACGTCAAGGTCACGATGCAAAACGGTGCAGACTAACTCCTTGTAAAATTTGTGCTAGATTTCACAATACATTACTCCACACTGATGAGAAACCAGCATTGCATACTAATGCAACAGCAACTGAGGATAACTGTGTTGTACTCGCTTCACAAGATGACTTTGACAATGAAAATGATGAGAATGGTTCAGAGACTGAACTCGATCCTGAACCTGAGCCAGAAGGTGTTGTTTTATCATCTATTCATCGTAGCTACAGTCTATTGTCAACAGTTCTCCTCAATGTTGTCGGTCACGACGGCAAAAAACATACTATTCGCGCTTTACTTGATAATGCAAGTACCTCTTGTTTCATAACACAAAAATTAATTGACGTTCTACAACTACCAGTCCATTCAACTTCAATTACAGTAGAGGGTTTGAATCGTAATTCATTGCATGTGAATAAACGTTCCAAAGTTTCAATAAGCTCGCGCACGGAAGAGTTCTCAACAGAAATTAATTGTTTTGTAGTACCAAAAGTAACTCATCTGGTACCTCTTGTCAAAATAGATATTTCATCTCTAAATCTTCCAAAGGACGTCCCACTTGCAGACCCGAATTTTAATATTCCGGCTGAAATTGATATGCTTCTAAATGCAGACGTATTTTGGACTGTATTAGATTTAGGAACCAAAAGCATTTCATTAGGACGCAACAAACCTGTCCTCGCTCGGACTCACTTTGGTTGGTTAGTGGTAAGCCCGATCGACTCCCAATCAAAGACGAGTTATGTTGAATCTAAAACAGCTACATGCCATTTTTTAAAAGAAGTTGATTTACAAAATCAACTTGATAGATTCTTTGAGTTAGAATCTGTTCCGTCTCCTCGTATTATTACCAAAGACGAGGAAGAATGTGAGCAACATTTTAACAAAACAACTAAACGACAACAAGACGGCAAATTCATAGTAAAAATTCCTTTAAAGAAATCCCCAGAGTGTTTAGGCGATTCTTATAACCAAGCTCTCACACGCTTTCAGTCTTTAGAGCGGAGATTCAAACGTGATCCATTATACAAAGAAAAATATTCTCAGTTTATGCAAGAATATATTGATCTCGGTCACATGTCCTTAAGTGACAAAAACGACAATGACAAGTACTCATATATTGCACCCCATCATGGTATTTTGAGAGAATCTGTTCTCACAACTCAAATGCGAGTAGTATTCGATTTTTCCGCTCTCACTACCTCTGGTCTTTCCTGCAATAATATACAACGTGTAGGACCAACAGTTCAGGATGATTTAATAAGCATCCTTATTCGCTTTCGACAGCATAAATACGTGGTAACCTCTGACTGTGAAAAAATGTATCGCTGTGTACTTGTATCAGAGGAAGACAGATGCTTACAGCAAATTCTTTGGCGGTTTGAACCTGATCAAGAATTAAAACTGTACAAGCTCAACACGGTGACATATGGTACAGCGTCGGCTCCTTACTTAGCCACACGTTGCCTTTCACAGTTAGGACATGAATGTCAGGATCCCGTGGTTCATGAAGCTATATTACGAGACTTTTATGTGGATGACTTTATAAGTGGTCAGGATTCAGAGCCTGCATTGATTCAGATGTGCCACGGAGTAATAAACCAACTCAACCATGGCCATTTTCGTCTAAGAAAATGGCGTTCAAACAATCCACAGATTTTAGATAAAATACACGAAAATGACAACAACGACAACTTGCTAAAACTTGTCAATGATGATCACGCTAAAACTTTAGGTCTTCGTTGGTCATGCAAAAGTGACACGCTCTTTTTCTCTGTGAACACTGAACCAGATCAAGAGCGACAAAGCAAGCGGTCGGTTTTGTCTACATTGGGGCAAGTTTTCGACCCATTGGGCTTGGTCAACCCTTGTATTTTACAAGGAAAAATCATGCTACAGAAACTTTGGGTTTCAAAGATATCCTGGGATGAACTATTGCCTCAAGATCTGAAAAAAGACTGGGCGATATTCCTTAAATCATTACCTCAAATAAACAATATAACGATACCTCGCAGAGTGATATGTGACAACCCAACACTTGTGGAAATCCATGCATTCAGTGATGCATCTTTGGATGCATATAGTGCGTGTATCTACCTACGATCTATATCGAGTAACGGCAACGTTATTACACAATTAGTTATGGCAAAAAGCCGTGTCGCTCCCTTGAAAGGTATGACAGTACCCCGTTTAGAACTTTGTGGGGCGTTACTTGCGGTTCGGTTAGCAGAAAAAGTGAAAACTGCATTCAGAATTAAAATTGACAGTTACAACTTCTGGTGCGATTCCACCATTGTGCTGGGCTGGATTCGAGTACCCAGATCGACTTTGAAACCTTTTGTTTGCAATAGAATAAATGAAATAACTGAGCATACCGAACCTGAAATGTGGAGGTATGTACCTACAAACTTAAATCCTGCTGATATAGGATCAAGAGGATGTAATCCATCACAATTGAAATCATCAGACCTGTGGTGGGTTGGACCACCATTTTTGATGCAGTCACCAAAATTTTGGCCTATCCAACCTAATTACAATCACATTGTGTCAGCAGATTTACCTGAAATAAAAACACAATGTCACATCGTTAATTGTAATCATAACAATAAGGATTTTACACACGCCTTTTCAAATTTCGGGAAATTGCAACGTGTTACCGCATACTTGTTACGATTTGCATACAATTGTCGTCACCCAAACAATAAGTATTTGGAACACTTGAAGGTGCAAGAATTAACTTCTGCTACCAATGCATTATGCAGGATTATACAAGCAACGTCATTCCCTAATGAGTACACCAAACTACATAAGGATGGTGTACTACCAACTAAGTCACCGTTACTCAATTTGAACCCATTTTGGTCTAAGGACGAATTTTTGATTCGTGTTGGTGGTAGATTGTCCAACACCAATTACGATTATGACACAAAACACCCAATCATCGTCCATGCATCACATCATGTCACTAGGCTGTTATTTAGACACTATCACACAATGTTAATGCACGCCGGTCCACAATTACTTCTTGCTACCTTACGGCATAAATTCTGGATAGTAGGTGGTCGTAACCTTGCTAGGACAATAACACATGAATGTCATACATGTTGTAGGTATACGGGAAAGTCTATTCAGCCAATAATGGCAAACCTACCTGCAGAACGGCTTCAAAGTGAATACCCTTTTTGTAACACGGCTGTTGATTACGCTGGACCAATATTGATTGCTGACAGAAAAGGGAGAGGATGTCGCCTAATAAAAGCATATATTTGCATATTTGTTTGCCTGGCTGTGAGAGCAGTACACATTGAACTGGTTACTGATTTAAGTACTGATGCTTTCAATGCTGCACTGACTAGGTTCACTATGCGCAGGGGAAAGCCTGCCACTATTTTCTCGGACAATGGTACAAATTTTGTTGGATCTTTCAATGAACTGTCTAAATTTTTGAAATCAAAATGTAATGACATTAGTGCGTACGCGTCGGAACAAGCAATTAATTTCAAATTCAGTCCTGCTTACAGTCCACATTTCAATGGCCTAGCCGAAGGCTCGGTCAAATCAGTTAAATTTCATTTAAAACGAGTGCTATCCTTGGCTCATCTTACCTATGATGAAATGAATACTACCCTTATACAAATTGAGGGCATTCTTAACTCACGACCTATGACTCCTTTGTCATCTGATCCCAATGATCTCATTCCCTTAACACCATCCCATTTCCTGATAGGACGCACAGTCACAATGTTGCCATCTGATAAGGTTGACTTAGAGAGAAAGGCACAGATTCACACATTGCCTCGTTACCGGAGAATTACAGCTCTTGCGGCGCACTTCTGGGATCGTTACTACAAGGAGTACATCTCAGAACTTCAAAAACGCACCAAATGGCAGCGAAACAATGAAGAAACCTTGCGTGTTGGAGACCTTGTGGTTATTAAAGATGATCGATTGCCACCCAATCGCTGGCTGCTGGGCAGAGTTACCCATATCTATCCTGGCACTGATGGCATTGCTCGTGTCGCTGACGTCCTTACATCTACGGGAACCATACGACGAGCCTACAATCGATTGTGTCTTCTGCCGGCTTCATCATCCTTGGAACAGACTGTTCCAACGGGGGGAGCCTGTTGACGCCGCACACCGCCTGTTGAAGCTGCCCCGCGCGTCCCTCCCGCGCCCCGCGGATTCACTCGCCAAACCACGCCGTACGAAACGGTCGCATATTTTTGTACATTTACTTAAATATTAAATAAAGTAATTCTTTTTGAAGTACGTATTTGTATCAGCTGATACTGGAACGCTCCTGCCCTAACATGGTCCTTCGAGCCGGATCATGTTAGGGCAGGAGCGTTCCAGTATCAGCTGATACAAATACGTACTTCAAAAAGAATTACTTTATTTAATATTTAAGTAAATGTACAAAAATATGCGACCGTTTCGTACGGCGTGGTTTGGCGAGTGAATCCGCGGGGCGCGGGAGGGACGCGCGGGGCAGCTTCAACAGGCGGTGTGCGGCGTCAACATTGCTTTTAAATAAAAAAAATGCTTTAGGAATTACCAGAAGATTTCAGCTAGCAACTTTATTTCATTTTTGCTTTTTACAAAACGTCTAAGGGACAAAACTAAGGAACTCGAGGGTTTCATGTGTATCACAAGTTTTAGGCGACAGGCTGACAACCTGTCACTATAGTGATACATATCTCAACCGGCCCTCAATATTTGTCAGACGTGGCGATAGGGACCGTATTTTTCCGGTCGTTAACGCTCTGCCTACCCCGCAAGGGATAAAGGCGTGATATATGTATGTGTATGTATGTACAAAACGTCTTAACCTGCAGAATCTGTGTTATCATACACATAAATTATTTTCTGGGCGCTCTCTCCAGACGTTAACTTTGAACAACTCTCTATCAGTACCTCTAGAATATGAAAATAAAATTATTTCTTACCAATTTTGCTGCTCACGACTAAGGTGGAGACTTCATAGCTTCCTAATGAAAAAAAGTTGTTCGTAGCCACGTATAAAACACGGTCTAAAAACATTAAGTAACACATACATACATACATCACGCCTTTAACCCTTGCGGGGTAGGCAGAGCGTTAACAGCCGTAAGAATACGTTCGCTATTGCCACGTCTGACATTTTTGAGGATTGTTTTCCAAGTTTGTTTCAGAAAACATACGTATCACTATAGTGACAGGTTGTCAGCCTGTCGCCTAAAAACTGTAATACACCAATACTCTCGAGTACCTTGGTCGCCTCTTACGACACCCACGGGAAGGATGTGGGGTGATGCTATTCTAAGCCGGCACACACTATAGGTGTAATTAATATTATTATTATTATTATTATCAATCCCTTTATTTAAACATATACATAATAGTACCGTTAATTGATGCGATAGATAACCATTATTCGTTTTCGTATCTATCGGACATACGATCACAACCAGAGACGCGACCGATATTGGATAAACGTCAAACTGACATATGGCTGCGCGCCAAGCGCAATAGAGTACCTATACCATAATATACTTACATATATACACATATCCCGCCTTTATCCCTTGCAAGGGTAGGCAGAGCAATAACGGCCGTTAAAATACGGTCACTATTGCCACGTCTGTCATTTTTGAGGATTGTTTTCCAAGGTTGTTTCAGAAAACGTGTATCACTACAGTGACAGGTTGTCAGCCTGTCGCCTAAAAATTGTAATACACCAATACTCTCGAGTCCCTTTGTCCATACCACAATATACCTACCTATTACCTACCTACATAGCAAAAAAGTAATCTTGCAAAAAGTATTTATTATTACCGTATCCAAAAAACAAACTCTTTGCTACAGATGGTACAAAAGAGATAGATATTTTCAAACTAGGTTGTTACTACAGGCAGCGTCAAGTCCGTAAGCTAAGCGTAGCAGGCGCGTATTATTCTACGGCATGCTACGGCATAGCAGGTGAAGCACAACCCACGGTTTTTTTTTCAAATGTCGTGCCACATTGTGAATAATATTTTCGTTTTTATCATACTATTCCACCCTGAGGTTTTTGAAACTTAGCTGCCAATGAAAAAGTCATTGATTGTCGGTATTGCTACAAGCTATCTATCCGTACGAAAGAAATTAGGTACATCAGCTTCGCCCTAAGCCTACCTAGTGGATATTAGAACGTTCCGTTCTACATGCAAAAGTACACACTCACAAGGGGTGTACCTGTTCGATAGTCGGCCGGGCAGAGGCGCGCACCGTAATAAAGAAAATCCGCGTTTCATTGTAGTTTATGCGTCTGCCGGCACGCAATATCGTTAGTGGGAATTTACACGAATAGTGTCTATTAGAATGACTACATCGGTTAGAAAGTGTTGATAATGTACACTAAGGTTTACTTATTATAATATGATTCTTTTTATCTTATTCTGTTGGATTGATTATGCGCAGGGACAGTCAAGCTAACTTACAGGTACCACAAAAAAAGTTTAAACAAAGGAGACATTAAAAAGTTATTTCATATGTATAAAACGCTTGGTATCTACACGAACAATCGCGTCTAACTTTTATATGACAAAGCCATTACACATGAGGGATTCGCTTATTAACATAGAATGGTATTTTGATAAATCCAGAACAAGGATAAAATCAAAATCAACTATATACCAAGTCAACACAAGAGACGACTCTCTCCACTAATTTCGCCCCGCAGAATCACTCACAGTCACGATGATATTATATACGAGTAGATCTCTTTATTAAAGTGTAGAAAGCAACGCTATAGCGTAGGTACGCTACATACTTCATATTATATAAAATAAGTATCGAAATCACAAAAGAAAACTGAGCTGAAAGTTCGTCTAACAAGTGAACCCTTTGCTCGGTGACACAGCAAAAATGTGACTGGACCGTGTAAACACTACCAGAGCTAGTTAACTGGGCTGACCCAACTATTCATTGGGCCGACAACTAGGGTCCCGCGCATTAATGTACCATGACAAAATATTTAGTTATACATTTACTTAGCTATAGTTACGTAGAACAAACCTTGGCGGTTTTATGCCCCATAAATAGATCTAATGAGTTTGTAATGAGTAAGTTGGCTGTATACAGGAGCACTATTTTGAAATTTCGCATGCGAAAAGCTGCTACTAATTTGTGCATTATCAAACGTTCTACTACGCAAATATCCATTCACACGTACCGTTATCACTGTAAGTTCTCACATATCAATAAAATTAACAAATTCGAGTAGTAAAGTGTAATACGACACGACCAGGAGCTCATATTTTTGCGTTAAAATCCTCATTGCGGAGATAGTTCACCAAAAATTAAATATTGACCAGGGACTCCGTAAGCCCTGCATTGCATTAGTTAGTAGCATATTAACTTTTTGTTGCAATGTCAATACAAACGAAAAAAGTGGAAAAAATCATTCCACCGAAGGTATTCGAACCCACGTCTTTTGACTAGCCGGGTCAAACGTGTTACTCGCTACACCACGGTTGGCTCTGGTCCCAACGACGAAATTGTAAGTTAGTAGCACTTACCAACCTAAGTTTACAGGCTAACTAACTGTGCACAAACACAATGTTTAGCTGAGCAAGGAACATGGTTCCCGAAGGACATCAAACTCTCATCATTTATCTATTAGATGCGCCATGCGACATAGCGAGCCGGCTAGATACAGCTAGTTGGAAATTAGGCTAATCGCTTCATTTGCGGCTCCTACCTACAAGACGAATATAGGTTAGTATCAGTAGGTATGGAATTTTGATGGACTCACGGTGCTATAGGATAGAGCAACACTGATACTGCCAAATAGATCTCTATAAGTATAAAAAGCAGAGAATACTAACTATTAGCTCACTGACCTCAATAAACTCCCTACTCGTTGTTAAAGCGTCAATTTAGTCAAATCTGACATGTCAAAAGTAGTCAAAACTATACAAACTTGGCTTAACAAACAAACTTAAAAGTTAAAAAAAAAAATTGTGTTCCGGTCAATCAAATTATCATGAGGCTGATTTCACAATCATAAGAACTAACTAAAACGTAAATCAATTAAAGGGTACGAAACGAGACAATCTCGTAGAAACTATTTTACTGCTTTTAAGCTTTGGCTTTCAAATGTAAAATCAAGATTTATTGCATCTCTATCTCGTCGTGCCATTCGTCCCGACAGCCCAAAAAACCAGGGGTCCTTCATTAACATTTAAAGTGGACAAACGGCCAGCCAAGATAACAGCTTATGCAAATCGAATCAAATTGTTAGTGGGCAAGGATTTGCCGCACTAATCCAACCTTAGACGTACGTATTCAGTATTCTGCGCAGATTTGGAAATATTCGGATTTTGGGTTTGTAAATGTAACATTTATTGAACAATAAGATAGTCAAATAATCAACTCGACACTGGCGAAATTATAATCAAAACGCCATTAAGCATGAAATTAAATACTGCGTACGAGTAGGTACAAGGGTATATTATATATTATATGGTGTCCCTCTTTAAATGGTCCGAAGAAAAAATCTAGATTCTGGACTCACTTAGGTATCAATCTGGAATATTGTTTTTATTATTCGTGGAAAAATGTTTGGGCCTCCATTATTACGCACTTGATGATATTAGATGGTAAAAGGATGTCTCAACTTTATGTGTAGTGCGTCGTACGCACTTGATGAGATTTAGATAGTAAAAAGTTGGCTCGACTCGCCAGTATATAAGTAATTCTATGGCTCGACTTGTTTACTTATAAGTACGTGTAGAGTGCCCATATACAAATATCCCATAAATACTAAAGTAGAACCTACCGAACCTACCTAGGGCCGAAAAGTATCTATAGCTAGGCCAGAAAGAGTCGAAGTTAAATAAAATGGAACTATTTTTGTATGAAAAATTGTTGGCATAGTTAAGCCTTATCTGTCAGATTTGACAGATCGCCAAGAAAGTGGCGCCGTCATTTTTTATCTACTCTTTATGGTCAAGCTATTTGGGCACAGACTACGGGTCAAGTCGGTGGTCTTTTCATGAAAGAGAATGCGTACATTTGGAAAATAAATAGCTTATTTATTTTAAAAAATAGATTTATTATTGAAAGGCAACAAACTAACTGATCAATCTCATGAAAAACAATTCTCTTGAAGTAGGTATTTGAATATTATTTCAAAAAGTAAGAGCCTTGCTATAATGTGCTTTTTCTGAATTATCCAAGAATTATTAAATAAAAATTAAAATAAAAAAATATCAACGGTTACTTAAATCCTATTGGTCAATTAGGCTTCGTTTCACCCGGCGCACCAATCAGGAACCAGCGTGTGCGCGCTTTGACGGCCATGTTTCGAACTAGTCTCTTCTTGTCGTCCAGAGATGGCGCTAGATCCAACAGGACGTCTGATTTGTAAGGCAGTAGTAACGATGTACGATAGGAATTAGCTATCTCGTAAAGGGACTCTAGGGCCTTTATTCGAACATCCTGCAAAATGAAAATTGATAAAGATTATTTTAAAATCGTCTCTTTCCTAAATATGAAAACCATGTCTCACTACAACATCTATGCATGTATGTATACTTAAATCTTTTAAAACTACACAACCCATTTTATTACAGATTTTTAATAGATAGAGTGGCTCAAGAGGAAGGTTTAATGTATAATACTTGTCAGGTAAACATCTTATTCCCACGGGAAAATGAATTACAACGGGCGCAGCCGCTGGGCGGGCCGCTAGTGTATGATATGATACCTAATAATAATAATACATAAATTCGAAAATTATTGGTATGTTTTAATGAAAAAAATATTCGATGTCACTTACCATGGATTTAAAATATTTAGATAAACGCACAACCCTGGGCAAAATCGTCTGCAGACTATCCGAAATAGTCATTTCGCCGGCTTGTATGAAGTGACACATTACTTCCAACATTACCAATAGTAACGCCTTGTTGTCGTACTTTAGAGATTCTATTATTAGAGGTGCTATCTGAAAACAAGTTAACACGGAATGTTGTATTATTGGTAGAGAAATTAAATAACAAACACTTTCTTGTTCTATCGGTTGTTTAGAAAAAGAAAACTAGTAGGAAACATAGGTACAGGATGGGTACTATAAATTACCCCTGTGGTAGCATCTTCCTACGGTTGGAAATCGATCAGATATATACCACCCGACATACGTCATATTCACATGATATAGACACAGAGGGTAAGGTACACAGCAAATTATAATTAATAATAACATAAACAGCTTGTTTTCTTTTTCGAGTTATAGACCCCGAGTTGTCCAACGACCCGATGAGCCCTGGTGTCAAAGTTTTTCAACCGTCTACTAGATACTAGTAGCAGAGACCGGTAAATACGGTTTAACGTGCCCTCCGAAACACGGAACCATCTTTCTTACGGACAATCGGGTGGTTCAGAATACAATGTCATAACCAGACTCGGAACCAATTCACAAAGAGGTAAATATCAACTTCGTGAGTGTCCCACCGAGAATCCTTTGCGTGGCCAGCAGTCACACTACCATTGCAACACATCGGTCGTCGATATACATAAACAGCTACAAAAAATAAAGTACCTTCGCAATTTCATTTTTAAGTACAGCTTTAGGAACTTTCTCGATCACATAGCCCCATGCCAACAAGTAGCTCTCCTTTACATCTTCGCTAACGTTTTCTAGTTTTTCGACTAGGTCTGAGAAAGCCACGAAAAACCTTTGTCTGTACAGAAGATTTATTCGGCAATGTTGGCGCGCGGTCAGGTAGTTGGGCTGGCTCTGCATTATGAGGCCTATGGCTTCTGAACCGTATTTGCAGTAATCAGCATGTAGTAGTACTGTTGTGATCTGAAAAGAGACATTAGGATTGTATGCGCGGCAGGTACGGTCAAAGTTGTTACCTCGTAATATACAAGATCTTGCTACTCCAGATGACACACATGTTAAAATCGTAAAAAAAGCCGTGTGAGTGTGTGTGTGTGTGTGTGTGTGTGTGTGTGTGTGTGTGTGTGTGTGCGTGCGTGCGTGCGTGCGTGCGTGCGTGCGTGCGTGCGTGCGTGCGTGCGTGCGTGCGTGCGTGCGTGCGTGCGTGCGTGCGTGCGTGCGTGTGTGTGTGTGTGTGAATAATATTATGGATAAAATGCAAGACTAAATGAATAAATTTTAAAAATGACTTACCTTTTGCAACCAAAACATAAACATGTCGCTGCCCCTCATGATCAAAGCTTTTGTTACCCAGCCATACAATATAATAAGTTTCGAACAATTTATTTCCATGTCTGTCTTTTCCATACACGACGCCAAATACGATTTCAAATTGTCATACAACAGCTCTAAGTGCGCCCCTTGCTCAGCTTTATTTAAGAAATGGGCAATCAGTGCACAAGATTTCATTCTAATCTGATGATTTTTACTTGTCACACTCAGTTTCAAAGACAAATTGAGAATATCAGTGTACAGGTCAGTATGAATTTCTGGATGTACAGAGTTATATAAACTTTCCAATATGTGGAAATAGATTTCGTTGTCTTTACACCTATCTAAAACAGTTTGTGTGTGCTTGTCCAAAATTTGAAGCTGTTTTTCAGGAGATAAGCTGCTCATGGTGTTTGAAATTAGCGTGTAGCCGTGGCGGAGGGCGTCTTGTGGACTCGTGTCGATCTCTAAGAATAACCACACAACTATAGAATTTATAAGATTGTGATCACTTTCAATTTGACTCACTTTTTCATTTGTATACAAACTAGAATCAGACATGGAGTGACTGAGCGCCTCCATCACCTTAGGGGCCTCCTCGTCCTTTTTCTCGATTAAGTTCAACATTTCTTCAACAATAGTTCTCGTGAAATCGTCTATACTCAGAAGATTAGATAGTAAATTAAGTCTCTCTCGCAAAGCACTCTTGTCTGCAGTCAAGTTGTTCAGATCAAACTTTCCTTTGACAACTAAACTCATTATTTCTTCTGGATATTTCTTGGCTAACTGGTGCACAGCCTGAATACTGACGCTCAACACATCAGTATCTTGAGAAAATTGGACATTGTGACACAATATCTCCACGAATGCTACAACCAAACTTTCTTCAATGATATCTATAATTTTGATCAATGTGCCGAAACCAGCTATTTGATAAGCTTTATCAGGCTCACTAACAACAGTAAGACAATGTTGAGGAATGACCGCAATTTGTTCTTGAATTTTATCTAAAACATCCCAGTGCTTGGCAATATCATACAGATCTCCTAAAAAGTGCATACTACCTATCTGTAATTTGGGCGAAGTGTTGAAACTATAGAAACGTATTATAGCGGGTATCATAGTTCCCGCCACAAGGATACATGATTCTTTTGAGGCATTAGCTGTCGTGAGCAACACTTTAGTTGCTTGTAGAAATTGCACTATAGTTGTGGTTTCTGCGATAGCTGTTTGCATGCCCATGATAATTCCTTCTACAAATGTTTCAAATGTACGATCGCTGTTTGCGGAAGTCGACAGTTTTTTTACTAGAGCCGATAGAGCTTCGTGTGCGGCTAATTTTAGTGCCTCATCGGTTTTGTGCAAAATTTCTCGTCGGATTGATGACCACAGAACTTTCACAAATGGAAAATAGGTCGCAACATTGAAGGTTTTACAGCTTTCAGCCTGAAAAGAAAATAATTATAAAAATGTATATTAACATATAGAAATTAATAACAATATATTTACAAATAGGTGTGTTTACAAAGCTAACCATAGTCAAAGGTCAAAGACGAAAGATAAGACAGAATCAAAGTTATGTATTGTTAGTTTATTTTATTTAGATAAAGAATTTGAAATAACATTTGAAGATTACCATGACTAAACTGACTAATGTATTCAATGTACAGATTTAATTTATTCTAAATATATTTTAGGCAGAGTGTAATTAGTTGTAAGCAATGGCTGCTATTAGTTAACTAGCATTTAATTTATTCCATTATCTAAAACATTCTTACCAACAACTTCAAAGAGTCCAACTTAGCAACTTGCAAACTCGAGTCTAGCTTCTCAATGAGCAGTACAAGACATTTCTCTCCAAACCCTGGAGTAGCACAGAGGCAAGGGCATAGAGCATTCGCGAGATCCTGCCGTGACACAGCTGCAGGATCATCAGGAAGAGGATGGAAGTCTACTGGATAGTAACAGGATATTGTATCAAACATTTCTTCAGTCAAATGCCCCAAGGGAACCTGTGATATAAACTGTGGCAGGAATGAGAATAAGAAGAGCAGGTTTCTTGGGTCCCTCTCCCCGTCTATTGCTGATACAACACCATAGACAAAATCTGCACCAAGGGATTTGACATCTGTAATGCAAAGAAACGGTTTCGTGTGAGATTTCCTCTGATGACAAACATTCATACCAGACTATCCTGTCTAGAAAAATAAATAAAAAAATCCTGTTTGATTTCATATCATAACCTAGGTACTTGAATTAAGTGAGTTAGTATTCATGGTATTAATAGGTATGTTTTTGCTATATTAATTTAAAAGAAGAGACAGACAATTTAATTTTTTATTTACCTACAAACTTAGAAAATTGTATCAGTATAAAGGTGATTGTTAAAATAACTTCTGTGGTGAGTACTGGTCACCCCATTATCCCTAGCAGGGCAGTCAGAGTGTTAACGGCCATAAAAACCCTAAAGTACCTTAGTTGCCTCTTAACACCTGCAGGAAAGAAACGGGTTAATGCTATTCTAAGCCGGTATTACACAGCATTATGATAGAGTTTAACACTTTAATACTTACATTCCACATCCTTATCCAGTATTTTTTTAATGATTATGTATATGTTGTACCTGTCCTGTCTTACTTGACTCTGACAAGTAACTTCTCTGAACAGCATCATTAGAAAATCTCCAGTCAATTTTATATCATAGTTTTTCATATCAATAATAACTAGATACCCTTCCAAAACTGCTGGTATGACCCTGTGATTATCCTTCAGACGGTCTGTGTAGAAAGCAGAAATGAATTTCACTTCTGTTTCATTTAAAAACTGATTGGGAAGTTGGTGTAATATTGAGGTGAAAAAGCGCATTCCAAGCTCCCGGTGTTCTGCCACTTTGCTGGTCAGGGCTCCACGCATGTTCTCAACGAGGGACGCGACTTCGAGACGCGTGGACACAATATCTGAAACGAGTTTGTATTGCTTTAGTTTGTTTTAGAGACAACATTGAGTCTCCAACCCAAATTTCTGCACCTTTGAAGTAATTATTGCAAGTACAAAGATCCAACACCTTATTACTTCTGTACCATTATTCTTTGGGCTCTAAAAGTCAGGGTCTTGGAGTCAGGAACTTGTAACTGCAGTTCATCAGATGAAATATAGCAAGCAATATTGTTGTTTCTGATAGTATTTTAAAAGTAGCTCATGATTATTGCTATTTACCTGCCACGATGCTCTGAGTATACGTCTGGAAGTCTTTATTCTTTATTATCTCCTCAGATAACTGAGGCCCTAACCAAATAGGATCCATTTTTGAAGTACAATACAAATGCTGGTATGTAAGTAATTGAAATTATTTACAACAAAACCAGAGCATTTTTATCACAAATTTATCTTCATCATATAAAAATTTACATTACACAACACACTGGAATAATTTATTTACAATTTTTTTGAGGTTACGTTCTTCACCAACGTCAACGTCAAGTTTTTTTTTTTAATTTGGAGTTGCCAAAAAATCCTAAATTTCATGGTAACACAAAAATAAAGCTCACATTCACGAAACCATTAACAGGCACAACGGTGTGCTGTGCGTAGTGTGTAGTATCCGAATTCCGAATTTTGGCAAAGTGACATTCATTATTACTTGAGTGACATTGTCTTTGGAGTTTTCTTTTCGATGAGATAGTTTTGTTAAAAATTGTGCAATAAAATAATATAGATAATTCTGAGTGTTCCTTATTCAAGCTTGGAGGTAAATTAATTGGTATCTGCAATGGCGCATAAAACGTTAATAGATTTTGTAGTAAAGTATCATAAACCACGTTTGTTGAATAACCTAGTATTTTTTCCGAGCAATGGAAACTCTTATTTTGGAAGGCGCATGGTAATAGCTGCTGCTCCTCTGTCAACATCCACTCCTAGAATCCAGTCACCAAGGACCTTCAGCACAACTGTACCGAGATTAAGTGAAGCATTACCAAGTCCAATACAAACCAAGTATCAAGGGAAGTTCCAACTGATGTTTACCTGCAAGAAGTGCAACACAAGAAACACGAAATTCATCACTAAATTGGCATACTACAAAGGCGTTGTCATAGTCAATTGTGATGGGTGTGTGAACAAACATCTGATAGCTGATAACCTAAATTGGTTCTCTGATATGGAAGGAAAGAAGAATATTGAAGACATTATGGCGGAAAAAGGTGAAACTGTACAAAAAATCCAGTCTGCTGATCTAGAATATATTGCCATGGATTTGATTAGTG
The DNA here is from genome assembly GCA_029255805.1 of Keiferia lycopersicella. Taxonomy (NCBI): domain Eukaryota; kingdom Metazoa; phylum Arthropoda; class Insecta; order Lepidoptera; family Gelechiidae; genus Keiferia; species Keiferia lycopersicella. Next base: position 6,509,053 of record JARACZ010000009.1, on the reverse strand, counting down.
CATCTAAAGAAGAAACACCTTTATTAAGTGCTACCACTAAGCCACCTTTATAAATAATATAATAATTCTAATTTAAGATGTATAGTTCAGAGCAGAGGCTGGGTTTCTTATATTCACTGTAAAAATTGTCTAGAATAATTTATTCCTTGTAGTCCAGAGATAACTTATTATATTCCTTGTTGTTTGTAGCAAATCCATAATCTGTGCTAATAAATATTAATTATTCATTAGTACTAAGCTGGAGTTCATAAAAAAATTACTAAGCATCAAACTACTTTCAGAATATTCAATAACAAGCATTTCTGTGATAAAAGGGTAGTAGTCAGGTATTGTGTTAAGACCAGATTCAGAATTTAGAGAAGTATCTCTATAATATCTATTATTGACTACGAAAAACATTATATTTTCAACCAATGGTAGTATTATAGTACTAGTGTTAGTGTCATTCAACTCTAAAAATGTAAGTAGGTAGATGTATTGAACTCAAATCCTCAATTTACAAATATGCAAATATCTGGGAAACTAGATTCTTTTCATACAGAAGCTCAAATTAATCCCATAAATATTATGATCATGATGCAGTTAAGTACTGTTGTATTTCTGCAAATCTTACTCGCCTTTTAAACCATGGTTTCAATTAATATAATTAAAATAGTATCATTATAATCTAATGTTATAAATAAACACATTGGTGCGATTACATGACTTATTTATTTTTCAACATAATATTATAATCACAAACTTATGGCCAACTTATTACTATTTTTGATCAAAATGATCATCAGCCAATCTGATACAAATATAATCAAATCTGTTATTTTAACTTTTTATATGGTAATAAATCTTGCTGGAAAATCTATAATTTCAACATATCATGATATTTACTACCTCAGATCAATTCGCTAGTTTCCTGGATCATTAATGAAATATAAAAGTTGTATGTTTAAAACTATTATTCAAAAATACTACGGACTTCATTCATAATTGTTCAAAATATTTAAAGTTTGAATTAATTAACATAAAAATAATATAAAAGTAATTTTTGACGCCATCCAAATACTTACGGCGTGACGTCATAATTGTAGTTTTTCATACAAAATATTGTTTTAGTTTATTTTAAAAATGGTCACTCACAAATGAGCTACTCATTTGAGCTGTCAGGAATCTAGCCTATTATGATGGCTGTTGTGTAGTTAATGACATGGTATGGAAATTAAATATTAATACTTCCTGGGAATCCTTCCTAAAATATTTATCTTCACTAAAATAATGTTGGTAGTATTTTAAATTGGCACATGCTGGTTAACATTTTTACTTAAACTGGAATAATATTCGAGTAATAACTCTAAAAAGTAAGGCACTTTAAAATCACATTGTTATGAATTACAAGATCTCTATACAGACAAAGTATACTTACATACATAAAAACTATTCCTAATAATACACAATACAAAATGGGAATGCGATACAGTCTTAAAATTTCAAATAAGTATAATTAATTCAATTCCATAAAAACTGTTGCACTTATAAAATATTAATTCTCATCTCAAAAGTAGTCATCCACAACTTTCAGTCTTTAAAACTTATTTTCTGGAAATATGAACAGTTTAAACCCTTTTGGGACGGCTCACTATGGCATAGTCAGTGCCATTGCAGTTATTATGGTTAACTTCCTCCAAACCAACTTGGTTCTGCAAAGCCTGAGCTTGAGCTGCAGTTGGCACTTGTGGTCCTGGGGTATTTGGTTTCCTGATCATGCCATAACCTAAGTGAGAATCATCAGCCAGCCTTGCAGTTTGCATGACATTCTCAACTTCATCATAATCATTCCAAGTATCTTTAGACTTGGGTTCATTCAAGGCTAATGTTGTAGGACGAGCTTCAATTTTCTTATACCGTGAAGATCTATTCAGTTTGCTAGAAGATCCGAAATACTGCAACCTATCATAGTTTTCATCTTCTGGCCCCACTACTGGACTTGGTAGGAGAATAATTCTTGAGGATTCAGGTCCACTGCTGTTTAAATTATCCTGGGATCGGGATATTAGTTTTAAACAGTTAGGGTTATCTGATAAGTTAGGAGTGTATTCTGTGTGATCAGGGTCGTCAATTCCAAGTGTCCTCCAAGCTTCACTACGTACTTCCACTTTGTCATACGGCACTGAAGGAGGGCTCTCTCTTTTGACTTGTTCTATTGGCTCATAATTATCAAGTTTTTTAAATCTTCCAAAGTCCAAACTTTCATCAGTGGAACTAGCTATCTCTTTATAATTTTCAAGTTTTTTGTATCTTCCAAAGTCTATGCTTTCATCAGTCGAGCTTGTTGGGTCTTTGCTCACACCCTTATGTAGGTTGATAACTTTACGGGGAGGTTTTTGAGGTTTGGGTTTCAAAGCAGGTTTTGGCATAAGAAGAGGTGCACTGTCTCTTTCAGTACAAGAACTTTGTTGACTGGATACTGAAGTGGTTTTAAATGAAAGTGAACTTAAGTTCAGCTCATCTGGTCTTGCAGCTACTAACGGACTTCTTGATCCTGGGAACATGTTTGCAGCAGGTTGTAAATTAAATTCACTGTGTTCCGGGCTGTTCAAGTTATCATTTCCAATCATTTGCTTCATTGTTTTCATTTTTAATGAAAGGCATTTGAAGATCTCTGACTGATTAGGATGTTCCAAGTGAAATATACCTTCTCCTGTGTCACACTTTCTACCAGCTTCAAAAGTAAATTTTCCCTGTCTATAGCCATATCTCCTTATGTACCTATATGGCCATGTGGCATACAACTTGTTGTCATTTAGATCTCTTAATTCTATAGCTGTACTTGTTAGTAGAAGCAGATATCTTGTAGGTTCAAAACCACATCTTGTTGATGCGTCAGATGTGCACATTTTTACAGAGAAGACACCTTCACCTGATGAACAATATAAATCATTGTCTTCATCGCAACTAACTGGTGTTGAATCTCTGCCCTTAAATGCAACAGATTGCAGTGCAGTCACCCACTCTAGAGTTTCAGCTTCTGATTGGGTACTAAGTTGCTGGGTGCATGACTTAGTCAGAATAGTGATTGTGTTGGGACTAGAATGAGCTATTTTAATGCAGTTTTCAAGAGTGACTATTTTGGGTATAGCACCAGAAGTGACTTCTTCTTTGTGATCATAAATTTCGAGCCTTTCTATTCCTTGTTTGCTAGCATTGTAGAGAATGCAATATTTCAATTGCCAGTTTTTCTGAAAGTAAAATGATATCATATTATTATGACCTACATAAAAATACATAGGCAACAAAATATAAAAAATGCATGGAAAGTTTCAAGGAGCTACAAAACTGCTGATAAGCCTACTTAGAGTAAAAGGCAATAAACACGAAAACAGCTTTGCATGAGCTGTGTGTGACTCATTCGAAAAACCGTAATGTCGTAACCGTGTATACCGCGTGTTGTATAAAATTGTCAATGCCCGTTCATTGGTTTGACCAATTGACAATAATGAAAAGTATTCAAAAAGTTTACCTTTTTAGGAAATTTGCTAAACATATTCCCTCCAGCAGGTGGAAATAATAAACAACCGGACTTCACTTCATCGTCTTGTTCCATGTTAGATGTTTCTCTTTAAGTAGATTTGATGACTTTAGGAACGAAGGCAAAACAAAGCATTCTCACTAAGCTCCCCAGTTAATTTTTAGCACACTTATATTCGAAGAACTTCAGTAAAGAATTAAATAAAAATAACACAGACAGAATATAGATTTCAACTGACAGAGCGAGTAGCTAGCCGCCATATTTGGAACTATCTACCGAAGTTCGGATACATGTGATTACCTGTTTACATTCCACAACCATCCCCATCAACTCAAGCAAATAAAATCGTTATGGATAAAAAGTCTCGTTTTCAGTTTTCAAACAACACAAAATAAAAACAAAAAACTGGCCTGGTGCGGGTGAGCGGGTGTGACTCCCGCATGACGAGTTCCGTACCATTAGATAAAAATTGCATAGGGAGTATTCATGTGAGAAAACATTATTTATTCCGTTTTTTAGTATATTTTGTCATAGTGCAACAGTAATACAAGTTCTGTGAAAATGATGACGGTCGAACGATCATGATGAGATGACAGACAAACGAATGACAGACAGCACAATGCACATACCTACAGCACGCCCTCTCGTTTTGACTATATGGGTACGGAACCCTAGAGATTTGACGTTTGTAAGATTTTGTCTTGGATTGTTTTGCGGCATTTCCTATTGCATTTTGAACTATTTACTATCAATCATCTATAAAACATGTCGGGAAACATTAATCCCTTAGCTGGGACTGCGCATTTACTGGACGAGCTGGACAGTAGGTCTCCAAATAATACTGAAAAGTTGTTTACAACCTGTTTTGTATTTTTTTATCACTCTCGTTCTTGTTCCAAGAAAAACTGATGGTGCTACTCCGAGATGGCAGGACTTTGATTGGATACCTGCGCTGCGTTGACCAGTTCGCTAACTTGGTCCTGCACAAAACCATTGAGAGGATCCATGTTGGTAAAGAGTACGGCGACATACCTAGAGGAATATTCATAGTCAGAGGCGAAAACGTGGTCCTTTTAGGGGAAATCGTGAGTACTATGAAGCTACTTGTGGTCAGAGTATACTTTCTGGGGCGTTGTCTTGTACCTTGTACATTGTATAAACTGTAGGTAGCAAACCAATTTAGTTAACTTACCATGTGAGGGATTGTATAAATGACTTGTACACTTGTCTTAATTTCTTTTATAAGTACAGGATGTCTGCAATGTAAATTATGATAAAAAAGATCCACTGAAAATAAGTAATTGAAAAAATTACAATCGCAAACCAGGAATTGAACCCGGCTTCATGGGGTACAATATCCCACTGCTCTGTGGTCCCAACTGCTCTGAGTTACCACTGCTCTGTGGTCCCAAAGCTCTGATCCCACTGCTCTGTGTGGTCCCACTGCTCTGCCACTTTGCTATAGCATTTTTATGCCCTATTTTTTTCATTTATGCGAATAATATGGCACTGTGAGTGCATTTAAATCCCATTAGACCCACTAGTTGTTACCATCCACTAATCGTATACAACCTGTAGTTTCATTAAATCAAGCAGAGGAAACACTCAGAACCAATCAGGAGCCCATGTTATCTAGACCATAACAACAATACAACATTCAAAATGTTTGATGTTTTAATTTCAATTATTTACTTATTTTACAGGATAAGGAAAAGGAAGAAAACCTACCACTTACAGAGGTATCAGTTGATGATATATTAGATGCCCAGAGAAGGGAGCAAGATGCCAAGATAGAACAGCAGAAATTACTCTCAAAGGCTTTAAAAGAAAGAGGACTGAATCTTCTAGCAGACTTGGGACATGATGATATGTTTTAGTCTGTTAAGAATAATTCTGTGATTGGTTATCTTTTTTACTTAAGGCTGTAATTATTAAAAATAAAATCTAGAATTCTAATCGCTCCAGCAATGTTATGTCTTATTTTTCATGTGGTACATCGATTCGTTCAATGACCCTAGTGACAAAAATTTTCTACCACCTGTAAGTATGCTTCGGACATGGTTCTATGCATAACAAACAAATCACCAGCCAGAACCTACCATAAATACTGGGTTACTTTTTAGTCACCACACACTTTTTAGGATGTTGTAGGTACTCATGATTCTGAAACGCTTTTACTACGCAGCCACCAGAAAAATCGCAAAAAAAACCATGATTTTTTTCCTATGGACCCATCGAGGTAATATGTACTAAAGTACGCTAGTACATATTACCTCGATGTTTTTAATAACCCTATAATATGTGCGCTGCACTCTAGCAGGTGAGACAAATAAGCACCAGTATTTCTTCGGAATATCTACCTATTCAAATCACACTGCACACTGTCTTTTCCTCGGGTGAGACACGCTTATGGGACCCGAGGGTTTCATGTATACCTATTACAATTTTAGGCGACTAACTGACAATTTGTCTATATTGTACACGACTTATCTGAAAATACTCTCACATTTTTGTCTAAAGTGGCGATAGTGACCGTAATTTTATTTTACAGTAATTAACGCACTGCCTACCCCGTAAACGATAAACGCATGATGTGTGCATGTAAATTGGCGGTCGTCGTCTACCAAAACCACAAACAAAGCAACAGGTGCTGGCTGCTGCTGTAGCTGTCGCATCTGTTTGTTGGTTGTACTGTACCATCTGTGAACGGTCTGCCTACCCTGCAAGGAAAAAGGGAGCGGTGTGGGTATATACCATATATACGTCCACGCATCAGATGTTGTGACCGAGGTGCGTGCGCAACGTCGAGGCGCGGACTCGCACCAAATCCCGCAATGCGAGACGTGTTCGCATGCACGCACGAAGCTCACCTCATCCGCCCGCGCGACGCAGTGCACGCTCAAATAAGTAGTTTTGACTTTCTGAGGTACACATCTACATGAGGTGAGATCTACATCTCGTTTTTGTAAAAACGGAACCCTTTATGGTCGTTAACGCTCCGCCTATCCCGCGAGGGATAATGGTATGATTTGTGTGTGTATGTAAAACGCATGAGTGTAGATAGAGTCTGTAAATGAGTTTTTGAACGCACCACGTTCGACGGCCGTTGTGACTTTGACATTTCTCTGAATTTTGAAAACAATGCGTTTCCTTCTTCACATTCGTTGTTAGAATTTTTGCTTGAACTTCGTGTTAGATTAGTGATAATTAAATTAAAATGGACGAATTTATTACATCTGTGGCTGCCGAAGCTTAGTGCATGTTGAAAATGCGGCTGTAGTTGTGCTTCTCCCATTATTATAAAGACTACAATTTGATTCACAAAAATGAGTTCTCCCGAGTATTTGTTGATTGAGAAGCTGAGAAAAGAGAATGTGGACCAATTCTTTACATTAGTGCGAATGCATTTATCGTTTGTAGTGGATATAAATATTGACGAGTAAGTAAAAAAAATATTTTGAATTCCTGTGATCTATCCTCCAAACTTTAAACAAAACTTGACTTAAATATTCTCTATTGCAGTGTTGATAGTTCAACAGATAGACCGAAGCAGTTCCGATGGAATTTCCACAAGAAAAGCAAGGGTTCCAGCTCAAATTCTAGTCAAAACAATGTTAATAGCTTGAGGAACAATGTGGAACCTAACTCTATCACTGAAGATGGTCTCCTGCGTCTCAATGAGCTTATAGATTTTTTGTCTATGCCTGAAAGTAAGCCTATTTTATATATTTTCTGTGTCAGTAGTATTACTGTGACTAGCAATCTCTATAATTGGGGTTTTCGTTTTGTCATTCATCATCTGCTGCTGCCCTTGTCCCAATTTATTTGGGGTTGGCGCAACATGTCTTCTTCCATTCATCATGGTCCATTCATGTTCAGCTACAACTGAAATGCTGATATTGATTGGCATGATTTTTTATTATAAGTCTGTAAAATATAGGATGATCCCTGTTACATTTGTGACCTTGGAGCAAATGCTATGGCAGAAGATCCATTTTGCTTTGTTTACTAGTAAACAAATCATTCAGTATTTTGCAGACTATAAAAATATAAATGAATAGGTTACTTTTTTGCATCCTCTTGCAAACCTGATTTCCACCAACTTCATTGTGTATCAAAAATAAATCTTTAAAACCATTTTACAGATGTGACCCAGGAAGGCATCTTTCGAAGGACTGGTTCCCTCTCTCGGCAACAAGAGCTGAGGCAGTTGCTAATCACTGGTTCCAACCTTGGTCTAGAGGAAAGTCGGTTCTCGGTTCATGACTGTGCTTCTGTTCTGAAGGGCTTCCTAGCTGAGTTACCACAGCCACTGCTCATGGATCAGTATTACCAAACATATTGCACTTTAGCTGGTAAGTTCCTCTTTCTGATACAAAGTTTCCATTGTATAGAAAATTAAACTAAAAACATTATTATATAGGTATTATATAAAATAAATGTTTTATTAGGTGAAAAAAGTAGTGAGTAGGAGGTTTGTACAAAACTTAAAACTTATGTAAACTAAATGCTCATGTAAAGTGCTTGTTGAAAGCTTATGATTTTATAAATAATGCACAGGCAAACCAAAACATTTGTTTATTAGACAATGTTGTATCATGCTTATCTAAAAAGTGCCCTTTTCACCCTATTTTTATCATTATATTAGAATGTTCAAGCAAAACATTCAGGAAAGATGCATGCAATTAATTACCTTTGAATTGAAACTAATAATAATTATAATTTTTTATTATGAGTGGTATCATGACCTGTCATATAAAAATGTGTAATAATTGTGCCTACCATAAAAAAAGTTTTTCACATTTTCCCTTCATCATAACCTTTCTTTTACTTAACTTTGCAGCGCAATACCCTCCAAATGCAGAATCGTCAGAAGCAAAGCTGCTCACAGCGCTGCAACTACTGCTGTTGCTCCTGTCTCCTCCCCACCGGAGCTTCCTCCAGCGGTTGCTGACTCTACTGCACTTGGTGGCGGACAATGAAGCCTCAAATAGAATGTCACCGGATACACTTGCTACCATGTTTACGCCACATCTACTTTGTCCTAGAAAGGTAAGGGTAAACTCTGGTAACCCTGGATACTTCAATAGCTGGGTCTCTATTGAACGAGCAGCCTCAGATGCGGCGCAATGCGCGGTCGGTGTGGACGGTTTTTCGCCCGAGCATGACAATTTTAACATACTCTGCTCAGGCGAAACACGTCCACACCGACCGCGCAATGCGCCGCATGCTGCGCGCGGCAGTGAGCATCTGAGGCTGCTCTTTCAATAGAGACTCAGCTATTTGCTAACATAGTGTTGTCACGACCAGAGTAACTGTCAGTATGCGCCCGTAACTGCGTGTATGGACCATTGAGGTCAATTTAAGCTGGTCGCGACACTATCTAAACAAATGCGCGATATAAGATACATTTTGGGAAATCTTGCACTGATCTTCACATCCGGGCAAGGCGTGTTTGGTGATCATTACAAAAAGCTGCCTGCCTTATTATACAAAATCTTATACCATCCAACTTTTAGTTAAGCTCTACTTTTTTCTCTCGTATTTGTTCTCCATGTAAGTGAAGGTTTTCTGGTAGAGTTTGTTTTCAGCAATAAGGTGGCTTTCATGCAATTTTAAAGTTTTCCTGTTACGCGTATGTGTTTTGAATGTGTGATAGTGTTGAGCATGAAACCAATTTTCATGCTCTAAGGATAGTGTTCTTACTATTAGTGAGGCTCAAGTGTACTAAGATGCCTGTTGATGATAATACAAAGTTTGTCATTCTTTGGTTGCTCAAAGGATACTTCTTGGATACTGTTAAATTTATATAAGATTTGTTGTTTTCCAGCTATCCCCTGAAGCGTTCCACACAGAGTCTGTAGCGCTCTCGCCCGTAATCAGTTTCATGATCCGACAATCGGAGCGTTTGTTTCTGCCGCCGCGTCAACTTGCGACAGACGCAGCAGCGTATTTCACGGCGCGCGAACAGAAGCGGCTCAAGTCGCCTGTCGCGGATCTCGACGAGAGTATGACAGATAAGTGAGTATCTCGGTGGTTTTTATTACTCAGTTCTATTGGTGTTTCTTGGCGCCGGCGCGTCAACTTGCCACAAATGTTGAAATGCTGCAGCAGTTGCAAATGAATCGAAATCACGCAATCTCATTACGAACATTTTACTAGCAGCCTGCCCAGCGCCACACTCCGCACTGCTAGAAGCTAAAAGTAGTAATTGGGTAGCTAAAACTTAGGAAAAATGCTTCATTTCCACAGGAAAACGTATACACGTTTGTTTACACATTTCCCTGGGGGAGGCGTATGTCCAGCAGTGCACTGCTATAGGCTGTTGTGATGATGTCATGGATAAGTATTTTATACAAAATGTTGTTTGAAAAAGTAGCTCATTTGATCTGCCAGTCATCTCGCCTATTCCCAAATGGCACCTAATGTTCCGCCTATCGCAATATTCCAGAACAGCGGCGAACACAGTGTACACATTCGTGGACCGGCAGCGCACCCGGGTGGAGAACGAGACCAACCCCACCGACACCGCGCTCGCGCAGCTCTACGCGCACATACAGGCGCTGCCCGACTCCCAGCACAAGCGCCGGCTCATCAAGCACTTCAACCGCCAGAATGGATACGGTAGGCTGTTTTCTTCAAATTATTTGAATTCATTTTATCAGTCTTCTTGCCTCATCCTGTTCTATGTCGGGGTCGGCTACCTTACATTGGGGATTTGACCAATCAAGCTTTTAAAGTTCTTACACACGAGCGACTGCCATCTGACCTCTGCAAAATGGTATGGTAAATGTACGCAAGTAAAAACACATTGGTACATGGGGGGGGGGGAGGATCGAACTCGGGTCTCACGATTGTAAGACCGGTGTCCTAACCACTTGACCATTATGCGAAGAAATTTTGTTCGTAAGTTGGAAGTGTTGGGACCGCGTGTGAGAAATCATAGCTCAGAAACCCGTGCTGATTGGTACATGGTGCAGCGTATATATCACTATACAGAGCGGAATCGTAGCCAGCGTTATCGGCACATTGGCTTCAGCAACTTGTTCCATTCCGCGCACGGAACTCTGCGTCGACTGGTCTAACCACACCTATTGAAATTATTATTACTCGATGTTTTTAAGGCCAACGGTATTTATTATTTATTTAAAGCAGACATGTTCTACTGCAGGGCAAATATCAAGGGTATGTGTGAATTTATAACAGTATACGGCACCACACAGGGCTAGGGCAGGGTTTTATATTTGACTTTGACTTGTTACAGGTACCCCTATCCAGATCCAGCGCACGGGCAAGGTGGCGGGGTCGCGCAGCTTCGGGGACTCCATCAAGCGACACATCTTCCACAAGGGGCTGCTCAACAAAACGCCTAAGAAAGGCTCCGGGGCCAACATCAATTCCATTGAGGAGGTCAGTAATGAATGTTTTTTTTTCATGTTGTACTTGATAATATTTTCCTGACATGTTGTAATACCTACCTATAAAATGTTGTTTGATGTAGTACTCTGTATGGGTAAAAAAAAATAGCTGCAAATATGTTAAGGGGCGAACCAGCCTACGAAACCTGAACAGCTTTCCCCAAGGAACATAAAAGTATGGAATTCCAAAATTACAAAATGTACCAGCCAACGGAGTTAGGTTGTATGTAAGTAAGGTCCAACCATTTTTTAATATTTCGACCTATTTTCCTTAGGAAAGTTGATCAGTTTCATGGGCTGGTTCACCTCTTGAAAGGAAGTTGTTCTTTTCCTAACATGCTGAAATAGAACATAACAGTTTAAAATAATTAATTTCATGAATTTGATTTCATAGTAGCAAAAGTCTTCTAACACTTAAATTATGGTTTTGAACATTGAAATTAGAAATCCATCTAGTTAGCTAAAAAACATAGTAATTTGTTTACTTCATTCATGTAAAGAAATATTACAGTAAACAATTGTATTTGTCAGGAAAGTATTTGGAATGCAAATGCATAAAATGTAACTAACGTTCATAATGTTTTATTGCATATTTCAAAACCTTGCCACATTGATACTGAAACTAACTACGAAAGTCTTTATGTCGCCCTCTTTTTCTTACTCACACTACGCATCTCTCTCTAACTTTCCTCACGTGCTAACGCATGTTTTACAGAAAACCGCCAAAGCGAAGCTATTCACCGAAAAGATCGATGTCTCGCATAAGAACATTGTGCTCAAAAACCTCGCGAACAAAATAGCTAATTCGGAACCTTCCGACGACCAAGACGACTACGAATCGGACGCTAGCAACGAAAGCACGCTATCCGAAGGAGCCCTAACAGACAAATCCAAGAAACACAGTCCGAAATTCGTTTCCGAGCCAAATCTAAGCGTGTTAGAAGCGGAGGAAACGCCTAAAAACACAAAGAAACGCACTAGACTGTTTCGGTCAAAGATTATGTCCGCACAGAACGTCAACAAGAAATATCAGAAGCGCAGTACCATAATCCGGGGTACACCTACATCTTGCGTATCTTGCTTCGATAAACCGGGGTCTGGTTCAGACTTATCGTACCCTGAAACGAGCGATGAAAAGGATGAGACTCCTACAAAATCCAAAGAAGAGGTAGAACTCAAAATGCAGTATTTAACGAGTACGCCTGGTATGCCTGACGCCTTAGAAGACTGTTCTACGCCGTATACCATCAACTTCAGAAGAGCGTCGATGTCGCCGATAACTAAATCAACGCAGAAGCTATCCAAGGCTATGCAGGTCTGTTTTTGCTTGTTTGCATGTTGTGTTCGTAATCTGTGTTCATTAACATAACAGTCATCTCTTTCTTTTCGTTCATGGTTATGAAACTATTTTCAGCATCATTTCGTGTGTTAACTAACATTTTATTCTTAAATTATGTTAGTAGATAGTCGAAGAAAGAATACAAGAACAATATGTGTAGGTATCACAGTTATCCAGTCATGACAGTATGACCATACATCCTTTAGATGACGGTATATGACTAAATCTACTTCGTTTTTATATTTCTGTCTGACTGTCCCAATCATTCATCAATTCAAAAATCATCAATTTAGAATGTTACGTACAAATATTTTCGCTAGATAAATTGATTAGTAAATTTGTAACAATAACAACTATAACAATTTTAAAGTCGTAGTAGAAAACGCCCACTGCTGGGCAAATTGGGCTAATAATACTAATGAGGTAGAAAACGCGGCTCGGGTGGGATAAAAATATTAAAATTCTAATAAACAACTACCTACAATTGTTTCTCTAATAAAAAAAATCTTAACATTTCCAGGAATCCATAATGACTCCCCGCTCTCGCAAGCCGCTCATAATCACGTCAGAGCAACGCGACAGCTTACCCGACTCTACAAAGGAGAAGTCTACCAGTGAACCGCATCTATACCGCTCCGTGTCACCCAATAATGACAGCGACTTCGTGTCGTCCGATGATGACATGCGGTCTGCGTCTTGTGACAGGTGAGATCAACAAATGTTACAATTTTATATACGTTAGGCAAGGAAACACTGGGAAATTTTGTCATTATAAAAAATCGATATACCGGAGCCCTAAGCAGAAATCACGATATATCGAGAATTTGGTAAATGTTGCAACCCTAATACTGCTCTGCTCCATGTTCCCATCCAATATCGATAGCCACTTCCTTCATGTTATCTGGTGAAAATGATCTTTTTCTTCTTCATCTGCACCGTTTTTCTCACTTTCCTAATCTTCTCCATTCTTCTAAATGATAATGACTAGTAAAAGATTGTTTGCATATCGCATACCAATCAGTCAATATCTTAATGCATACACACATACATACATACATACATACATACATACATACATATATCACGCCTTTATCCCATGCGGGGTGGGCAGAGCGTTAACGGCCGTAAGAATAGGGTCGCTATCGCCACGTCTGACATTTTTGAGCATTGTTTTCCAAGGTTGTTTCAGAAAACATGTGTATTACTATAGTGACAGGTTGTCAGCTTGTCGCCTAAAATTGTAATACACCAATACTCTCGAGTCCCTTAGTCGCCTTTTACGACACCCGCGGGAAGGATGTGGGGTTATGCTATTCTAAGCCGGCATCACACGGCATACACACATACATACATACAAAAATCACGCCTTTATCCCTTGGGGTACCTAGAGCGTTTATGATCGTAAAATTACGGTCGTTATCGCCATGTCTAACAAGTATTGAAGGCCCCTTCAGATGATTCGTGTATCACTGTAGTGACAGGTAGTCAGCCTGTCTACTAAAGTTGTAATACGTGGTAATACACATGAAACCCTCGAGCCCCTTAGTTGCCTCTTACAACACCCGCGGGAAGAATTGGAGTGATGATATTCTATGCCGGCATCACACGGCAATGTCTTAATAGCTGGGTCTCCATTGAACGAGCAGCCTCAGATGCTCAAAGCCGCGCGCAGAATGCGGCACATTGCGCGGTCGGTGTGGACGTGTTTCGCCTGAGCGGTGCATGTTAAAAATTCTCATGCTCGGGCAAAAAACCGTCCACACCGACCGCACGCATGCTGTGCGTGGCAGTGAGCATCTAAGGCTGCTCGTTTAATGGAGACCCAGCTCTTGAAAACAGTTTTAATTTCCTTTCAGATCGAGCCACTCGGCAAACGTGTCCCTCCCGCGGTGCCGCACGCCCTACGAGACCGACGGCTCCGCCGCCTCCGCCACGCGCTTCGTGAGCGCGCGCGAGCGCCGCCTGCCCCGCCTGCCCGACCTCAACACCACGCTGTGCGGGACAGAGCTCAGCCCCCTACAAGCCACCAAGAAATCCCTCACTGAACCTTTCAGAGAATACCTTTTGAGCAGATCCGTCTTAACCGCTACTCCAGTAGACCTATCCATACTGAACAAATCTAACGACGAAGATAAAATTACCGAGTCCTTGATGTATTGCCTGGACGGCAATGTTCCTTCGGATTTAACCTCGTCTATAAGCAATCTCGCGGTCGACAATTCGTCGATACGCTCGCCCTTGAAGGACCTAAACTGTGTTAGTATAGAAAGTAGCCCGAGCAGGAAACGGTGCGCGTCTATTTCTAAAGATAAAACAGATACGGAAAGCAAGAAATCGATGGTAGAGAAAGAGAATTCTGAGGTGTTTGAAATCCGTGAGACTGATCTCTAAATACGAGTCAATGATGTTATTGTGTAAATAACAAACATTTGGTTAAGATTTTGAATATTCTAACGCCAAAATTTTTAGACATACATAGTTCGCATGATTTGTAGTACAAGTACCTGCAAGCACCTAGCTTTTTACACATTTTAATATCATTGACTTTAAATTACTTTAAAATGGGTGTAGCAGGGGTCCATAGACGGCTCCCTAGGCTAGGTGCTGTTAGTTAAAAATTTATGATCCTAAGATCCCGCTATGAAACGACCTTTGGTGCTCTGGAGTTCGCTGAAGTTCGTTCTATGGCGGGATCCTATACTATCATAACTCGATGAGAATGCCTAATATATCGAAAATCCGCTAGATGAGATCTAAGTAAAGATACTGAAGCTTACTTAAGTTGTATAAAGTAAAGTATGACAAATAGCAAAAGTAGCCACATAACTAATTCAACATTCCGTAATTAAGTTTCAGTATTTGTACTTCAATGTCGACTAGGGAATTTTCCGAGTTTTTTTTATGGAGTCACGAATTTTTAAATGATGAGTAAACTAGCCCAAGGAAGCGTCTTAATCAAACTGTATGAAAAACAAGTAATGTGTTGGTTCTACGGGTAATTAAGGGGACTACGGATAATATCTGGCGATTAATGACAGAATATTTAAGGATCTCTGAAACATTTTCACATACGCGGCTAGAGTGTACCAAGATTATTAATTAATATGGCAACATTTTAAAATCTGAAAGCCATGAAAATGCCATGGGAGTTTTTTATTATCACAAAAATACTAGGATAATAAGTCGTACATGACCTAAAGTGTTTACAAAACATTGTAAACACAGGTTGTGAATGTGCCTTTTTGACAATATTATGAAAAATGTGATATAGTTTTTGAATATTTTTCGCAAACGTTTAATTTTTAAGCATAGAAATTGAACTACGCGGGTTGTCTTATTTTAGGTAATACAAATTATGTTTTGTATGAATATGAATGTACGTTATTTTATTATATTAATTCCATAATAATTACTTATTATTACAGAATATTTTTAATTCATTTCATATTTTTTTATTGAATATCGATTAATTTGACACTTCTAGTAATAGGGAGTTAAAAAACCCTGACACCCAGGATCCACGCGAAAAGAAGAGTCACTTTCGAGTGAAAACCCAAAAAAACCTGGAGCTCAATTTCTGAAATGTTTGTTTTCGGTTCCGTGCACGAAAGTCCAAAACACAAAGTTATCGATCAGCCGGCTGACTTTCATGAAAACTCAATTTTATTTTTTTCGTTTTCTAACAATATAGCCAAGTAAAAGTTGTTCAGTCTTATGATCTGATCATACCTGTAAGTTTTAGAACACGGTATGCCCGGTATAAAGAAGTTATGTCGATATGAATAGCTGAGGATTTTAATCCGGGATAATATCACTCAAAACATGCTTATACTCCGAATTCATGCTATTGTAAGTAAAGCCCTTATTGAATGAAACATTATATTGAATAAATATATTAGTTTATTGAGTTCATTTGAATACAAATATGCTTACAAAGCCGCGATACCGATAATAACCAATACTGTAAACCAACAGTAGCAGCAGTGGCCGCATGACTTATAGTACCAATGCAGATAATATTTACTCCACTCGACATCCACCATAAAATTTATAAAATGTATTGGTCTTCAAAAGTTGAAATAAGCTACAGATGGGGCCGAGACGTGGAATCTTACAATAAAACTCGCCCACCGGCTACATGTCTCTCGGAGAGCTATGTAGAGGCCTGTTTTAGAGACCTCAATGTCGCTAACGAATAAAGTCCGGAACGAGATTGTCTGCCGGAATATAGTAAGGGTCTCTCCGACCTATTTCGGCCATGGCGACCACTTCAACTCCTAATCAGATCGGCGCTGACAAAGTCTGGCAGTAGTTATAGCAAGCAGAAGTGACAGTAGGCTGGCCTCATGCGTCGGAAGTACCAATGGCGGTGGAGGAAACGGGTTCCCAAGTGGAGGCCACGTCTCGGTCTCCGACCAGATTGACCTATATAAAAAAAATCGAGACCAAAATGGGATCTGTTGTATTGTGGCGTACCGTGGGGGAGACCTACGCCCAGAGTGGACTGATAAAGGCTGATGTGATGAGATCAGCCCAATGAACTGGTAGATATATTAATTAGCTCCAGACTTCTACAGCAAACATACCCTTTTCCAACAAAAAGTGTATTCTTTATCTTCTGACCTCTCGTTCCGGTTTTCCGATGTTTATACTTTTACCCTTTGATTCATCTTCTACAGGCTTTACTAAGCTACTCAGATATTTTCCTTTTTTATGTGTTTTAGGTTTCAGATTGTCGTTGCCATAAACGTAAACTCAGCCCGTGTATATGTCGGTGTATTTTTGTTGATATCTTGGCTCTGGTTCTGAATAACAACGATGTTTGTACTTTTTCACTCGGCTTTGTCTGAAACTTTCCGTTTTTGTTCTTCGATCTCGGCTTTTCGTTGTTTGCGTGCTTGTTCAAGAAGATGTGCGCGTTATTTTACTAACTGTCGTTTTAGTTCTTCAATCATGCTTATCAGGCGCGCGAACTCAGCTTCCCGTTCTCTCCGTGCTATTTCGTAGCGATCTTCGCTTTTGGCGCGGTCCACTCTCGCAGCCTCCTGCTGTTTCCATAGGAGCCATTGTTCTCTTTGCTTTTGACTGCGTTTGCGTTCTTCTATGAGCTGTCTGAAAGCTTGCTTTCTGCTACAGCACCACCTAATTATTGCGTTCTTATTGTCGTAATCGGAAGCCAGTTTTGTTCCTGTCTTGTTTCTGGTAATTTAGTTGGAAAATATGGCTTAACTCATTGGTATACTCCTAATCTAATACCTACGAGCAAACAAAGCAATACAATAGGTATACGAGCGAGCATTCATATGGGATCTCAGAAACGACTCTAACGATTTTCATGAAAATTCGTGTATAGGGGGATTCAGGGGCGATAAATCGATCTAACTAAGTGTAACACTGTTTTGTACAATAAAATAAAAAAAATAAATAAACTAGGCTTTATTTTCAAAAAATCACTCTGAATGGCAGAAAAAGCCGAGTAATGTTCTGAAGGTACTGGATCTTAAGCGTATGGTATTTGTTTTCGTTGTGTGGCTCTATCTTTACGGGTACATTATGTTTAGGACTGAAACAAAAGGAAAGTAAGTTTTTATATGTTGCCTTGCCTTGAATATTTTTACGTTCATATTATTTTATTTAAAATTTTGAGTAGCTAACCGGTGCAAACCGATCATGTACCTATGTTGAAAACTGGAATAGAATAGAAATTACAAGAACTTCGAAGAGAACCCTACCTTTGTCGAAATCTTGGGGGAACCGATATAACAAAAGCTGTGCGCTGAGTTCGGTTATTATACTTCTTATATTTCGGTACGAGTTGCCAATTCATTTGTCTCCTATTGTGTTACAATACACAAGACAATACAGTATCTATACATCTATACATCTATACATCTATACATCTATACATCTATACATAATATAATAAGACAGTAACAAGTCAGTGTTCACTGACCCTATATAGTTTTGAAAAAACACAACGATAGCGCGTTTTAAAAGACTTGTGGCGACATCTATGAATGAGTTTTGTACGATGTTTGTGTTTGTTTGTGTATATGCGGAAGCATCACGCGAAAACGACCGAACGGATTTTGAATCAAATTGTACCAAAATGTCAAGTAATTCACCGACCAGGTTATAGGCTAAAAAAGACATACCCCTAAAAGGGGGGATGGCTGCTACACATAAAATAAGTTTGTAGGTCATGAGAATTTCATAGTGGCGCGTAGTAAAAGGATGTGTATGGGCTAATTGGACCTGAGATTATTTTAAATTTCGAACTGGCCAGCACGTATTGTGTCGCTTTGAATAAGCGCACAGGAAGAAAAAAAAACATGAGGCCGTATTTATATTTTTAATCTGTATTTTTATAACCTCAACAAATGAGTTTGTCGAATTATTGCTCATGGTTACGACAAGGAAACTAAAATCTATGAATATGTCGACGACTACAAAAATATCTCTTTAATATTGGAATAATTTTCACTTTTAATAATTCAATAATTATTACCCTCGAAAACAAAAGTTCCGTGGTGCAAGACGTGCAAGTTGCGTGGCCAGACGATACAAACTTCATATAGGAATCATTTTCTTTGTGCGTAATCTACGCGGGAAAATTGCAATATCTTTTTTGTTTTTAAATTTTCTCGCTAATTTGGTTAAGGCTATTAAGCCAATGTTTGTCTGGTACATGCAGTATGTTATAGGTTTTGCCGACAATACAGCTACATTATTTTCAGGGAGCGACAACTTTTTTCTGAAATATTCTTTGGAAGTACTAATAAAAATTGGACTTCCCACACAAAGTGACTCAATCGGCTGGTACATTTTATATAGAAGATACATTTTTCCATATTTCTGTAAAATTTTCCTGACGAAAGTTATATTTTATACGTTTGTGCCAGACGATCAAATCAGTATCTGAGATAAGACTTTTCGTGGCTATAGGTATAAGCCGATTTTCCACAGACAACGTTTTTTGGAAAACGCAGGGTTGCTCAAGACCTGCGCCACTCTCTCGGGCTCCCTGACTGACACCACAGGAACTGCGAGTCGATACGTGCGGAGCCAAATTGACTGCAGGATAGACCTCTGTCACACGTGTCTAACAAAGACTCCGTTCCGGGTTTAAATGTAGATTCTGTTGTCCTTCTCCAGGGCCGCCGGTCTTGGTCAGGTTTCTCCCTCGGTTGATTCTTACGACTCCCACGGGAAGAGAGGTGCTATTCTACTTTGCCGGCAGCACACGACCTTAATTAAATAGCCTTAGGTGCTTAATTAAACGTAACCCTAGCCGCGGCTTCGCCCGTGTGGAAATCGGTAATTCCATGGCATCACACAGGAACATTTTTTCGCGAAGAAAACTTTCCTATGCGTTAATCCAAGTTACCTCCTTTATGTCTGTGTTCAATTTCAAGAATATCAGTTAAACAGTATTTGCGTGAAGGAGTAACAAACAAACATATAAACTTTTTTATTTATATTATTAGTAGGAAGTAGGATAGGATAGGATTAGTAGTATGATTACTTGCTTTTGTTTTTATTTATTCACACTCATGAACTCGGTCTTCAGTCTTCCATCACAATGTCAAGAAATGTGGCATCAGTCTACTTCACGGAATTAATACTCTTGGAAGTAAATATTGCACGGTTTTAAAAAATCTGCTAAAAATGGCGTAAGAGGCGGAAAGTTGAAGATATAGGGAAGAGAACTGGAAAGCTACAAAATCGTAGCAGGGAAGGACGACTTCAAGAAACTGAACCTTTAGGGATTCTAAAAGACTAAACACTATAAACCAACCACCGTTTTCTTACTCTTTCTTACATGTGGAAATTGAAATTTTACGATTTAACAGTTTTTTAAATTACTTACATATAGTCTGAGAAACCAAGTTTTCTGGTACCTACCTACCAACAATTTAATATTGGCTAATATTATTTTATGGTTCTTAGAGGCCTATGTTTAGCAGTGATCGTCCTATATATAGCTGATAAATGATGGAAGATATATTATGGCGAAACGAAGTTCGCGGGCACCAGTTAGTACGAAATAAAAGGACTTTACGTTGCGAGACGAGTCGAAACGAAATATCAAGCTATTTACATTTGATGTCTCCTTTGTCTTCTATGTTTTCGTGAGAATTGTCCATCTGGTTGATCTTTAGTTCTGCCGGTTTTTCAAGATTTTAACGAACCTTGACTCATCGTTGTTTAGAGTGAAAAATTGAATAATTTCAGTCTTTGTTCTTATCACAGCATAATAGCACCAATAATACTCGTAATATTTTGATATGTTTCAACTTGTTTTTCAACAAGTTTTCTGACAAATCATTTCAATTATTGACAAATCATTCATTCATGTCATAGTTATAAATGATCGGTCTTGCTGCTTCGTCGAGTCGATGTCATCAATAAAGTACAAGATGATTCCTCCACTCAACGTCTTTAATACAATTAGTACTCCAGGGAGTCAATTTCTGAAACGTCGCAATTCGGTTCCGTGCACGTATGTACGTGACGACACGTTTTTAAATTTCTATTACTCGATGATTATATAGTCAAAGGTATGTGTGAATTTACTAGGGTATGTGAGAATCGATATGTAAAATAGAACGGAAGTCATACATTTCCGTTTCCCACAGGTGCCCGTGATATTTCGGCAGGACTCGTCTACTCATACAATCTTGTTCAATCAACGATCTATTTATTGGTTGACTGCTTTTGCTGGGTTACCTACACCTTGGCGACCATAGCTATTTGTACCTACTAGAAAAAGGATGCCGTGTGATGCCGGCTTAGAATAGCATCACCCCACATCCTTCCCGTGGGTGTCGTAAGAAGCGACTAAGGGACTCAAGAGTATTGGTGTATTAAAATTTTTAGGCGACAGGCTGACAACCTGTCACTATAGTGATACACATGTTTTCTGAAACAACCTTGGAAAACAATCCTCAAAAATGTCAGACTTGGCGAAAGCGACCGTAATCTTACGACTGTTTACGCTCTGCCTGCCCCGCAAGGGATAAAGGCGTGATATATGTATTTATGTAGAAAAAAAGGATGATTTTCCTCCCAACAAAAGTTGAATACACAAATATGCTATTTTTATTAATTATAAATACGATGTGCACAAATCACATGTAACTGATAACCCTGGTATAGAGTAGTGTGTCTGTTTTGTGGTCTCTACTGTGTACAAAGATTATTTCCTTGTTGTATCTAAGTACATACATACTAGAATAATACGATTAGGTACTAATGTAGAACATAGGATAGGTTAATAAAATAAATATCGGGTCACTCGCGATACTTTTTATGGTAACAAAAACGACATTACCTTTGCCCCGACGTCTCAGCTGAGTTACATTACCTCCAGCTGAGTTAACCATAAAAATTTGCGAATACAATCGCGAGTGCTTAAAAAGTTATATATTGAACAATTCACAAAACGCCATCTTCCCCCAAACTAAGCAAAGCTTTTACCATGGGAACTAGATAAAAGTTGATATTAATACTCGTACTCTAAGGCTTTTTGTAAATTCATAAATAATATAAATAGAAAATACCCAAATACGCACAAATGTTTAAAAATGACTGGGCTTTGATCCTGTGGGGATTGATTAACAACTGTATCTATATAAAAATTTTGGAATTGAGTAGTTAGGCGTTCTACATCGAATATCATTAAAATAATTATTTAGATTATACGCAATTTCACATGTAGCGGGTTTGGAGATTTTGGGGCGATAAATCAATCTAGCTAGGTTTTATTTTAGGTATCAATAACCATTGTGTTGTGATTGTCTAGGTAACTAAAAGAAGTATTGGTATGTTCTATATAACATTGCTTATAAGTAGGGATCTACACTACATATCTACTACATACGTGTGTAGGTCTAGGTACATATGTTTGTTAATAAAACTCCGCTTGCATGCAGTGTGTTGTCGCTCGTGATCGTTTAATTGGCATGCTAGTTTAGATACGTAAATGGGTAAGTAGGTGCCTATCTATATAGACAGGGACAGTACCTACCTACATAGTACAAATCATCAGACGCCTCATACGTCTGAAACATGTAATATCAGCTTGCAATGGGAGATTTTCGCCAAAAATCGTTAAGTGACCATATAATAACCAATAGAAAAAATCTACTTCGTCTTATCACAAGTATGGCTCAAGTGGTTGTAAAAGAGATTTTACCATCTCCTCAAGGCTTTGAAGCAATCTTCGACATAACCTGCAGTATAAGTTGATCCCTTATATACCTAGGTCACTGGTTCTGTTAGTGATAGAACCAGGAAACATAAGTGTAGGTAATAGTTACTTATGCGAAGCTGTCTGGCCTTAAGTAACCTCACTGCTTATACCATAGGCTTATTTATACCAAGTTACCTTGGGCCCTGCTTCGGCCTGATAAATCTGTGCTTGGGCTCCGAATCACTTTTTTTAGTGTCAGTCTGCGACACTTCACTGTAATTTTATTGTCACTGTGATTTTCTATAGGTAGGTTTCTTTTGACAGCTACATACATACATACATATATCACACCTTTATCCCTTGCGGGGTAGGCAGAGCGTTAACAGCCGTAAAAATACGGCCACTATCGCCACGTCTGACATTTTTGAGGATTGTTTTCCAAGATTGTTTCAGAAAACATGTGTATCACCATAGTGACAGGTTGTCAGCCTGTCACCTAAAAATTGTAATACACCAATACTCTCGAGTCCCTTAGTCGCCTCTTACGACACCCGCGGGAAGGATATGGGGTGATGCTATTCTAAGCCGGCATCACACGGCAGACACATCATCTTATGACAGCTAGCAGAATACTAATCGACTAAAACCATCCACCTGAGGCACTACCATCCTTACTATAGACACACAACTAAAACAAGGAGCTTATCATTTTTTTACATTAGATAAATGAAAACTTAACTAACATTTCTTTTAAATTTCCAGTAGAAGTAATAATACGTAGAACAATAATAATTAAAATTGAACTTGATAGATAAGCTGTTTATCCTTGTGACTGTTGTCTTTAGATACATAGTAGGTAACTAGGTAGGTATATAGAGATTATTATTTAGTTAAAAGATAAAAATTAAGGCTGAATACAGTATGTTTGTAGATATTCACATCCGCCAATCCGCCTGCCAAGCGTGGTGAGTATGGCAATACCCCCCAATTGGGGGAGGGCCATATCCAGTAGTGGACTCTTATGGCTGTAGAAAAAGTACGTTTAAAAACAATATTTATAGCTTAAATTTCGGTTAATTATGAGATTGATTTTAGAAAAATAATACTTTATCTACTTTAAGACAATTAGGTTAAAGAATAGTATGCTTTACTCATAGTATGTTAGGTACCTACCTAATGGATGGCGAAAGCGGGAGATCGTGCCTTGTGGCGTGTGGCGTACCTACCCTGAAGGAGGTCTACGTCCAACAGTGGACTGGCTATAGACTAATGTGTGCGATGATGTTATGAGATAAAATTATTACTTTAATATAGGATTTAAACTAATAAGCACCTTCTTTTAAATATTAAGACGTTTTTCCAGGGCGCGTATGTGTACAGTACCTAGCTATGTGCGTATTACCTACCGTACTGACGGATAAGGAAAGGACTTGCTACTAGCTAGCTACTATTATAGCTAGACCAGTTGAGTATTTTATTCAAATAGGTACATAAACTAACACGATGGTAAATAATGCTATGCAACATCATGTATTTATATTATCAAGCACGTCATAACGCGATATTATTGAAGCTGCAAAAGCAATGTCATGTATCAATCGTACAATCTAGCACGTTAGACGCGTTCCAACACAGAATTATGCTATAATTTTGCATTTAAAGACGATAAAAATTCTAGAATATTCTAAAGCTTAAGTGTTTTAAGTTGAAATGGGTTATAATAGTTTATTGTGTGGTTTGAAGGCGACTGGTGTGAAGAGCAGGCTCTACAAGCATTCCTACCGGATTCTATCAAGAAGCTTCACTGTCACTGGGGTTGATGTAAGTTTTTTAAACGTACTTTAAATATGATGTGATGTTGGATTGAATATAAATATACTTAAGCACCCACTCATTCCGGGTTAGTTTCTACTCATGATCATGAACAAATTTTAAACCCTACGCATCTCCAAAATTGCGAACAAAAGAATTAGCTGTTCCATAGAAAAATACAACCAAAGTGTTGAGGAGATCTAATTATTTTTAGCGTAGCCTTGAGTACAATACTAACTATACTATACTAAACCCAGTATCTAAAACCTAGGTATCATCGTAGTGTAGGGTGCCGAGAGGTTAAGTACGATCCGGCTTATCCCCGCCCGATCTGACAATATTCTGGGTGCCATTTTTAAATCTGTGCGGCAGGTTGATTGAAAAAGGCAATCCGTTCTACTACTAGGATCGCATATTCGAATCAATCATTCTTTCCATAAAGTCTGGGTACTTAAGAAGCCCATTGTACCTATTTTTGTTATCGAACTTACCTATCAGGTAGCCTAACTTACCTACCTACATAGTATCGCATCGTTCGCATTTTTTTGTAGAATATAGGAAGGTAAATTTTCTAATATACGTACTTATTTACAAAAAAAGCGTCAAAAAAAATGAGTTTCATAATTTAATTTAAACTTCGAGATTGACAACAAAGTGCGGATAAATTGATTGAAAATTCCAGTTCTGTGGACTTAAAAACAAGTTCGATTAATACAATTTTAGAGACCATTGCGTACTTAGTTTCGAAAACACCAAGACTAGCATAACCGCAAGGAGTAAAGTACAGCGAAAAACACGTCATGCAACAAGGTTTTTTTCCCTTTTGTTTACAGACTCTTTCCTCTTGGTTGTGCTTTTGCCTCATTCCAATTATTCCAGCCAACATTCCTTGTGATAATATTTTGAAAGGAATTGATTGGTCTTTTGTTGTGACTTGTGATTGGGAAATGAACGAGTAATTTGCTTTGTCGACCTTTAATTAGCAATTAACGATCACACAAGGTACGCGAAGGGTTAATTTGGTTAAGTTTAAAATAGGTGCCATATTAAATTTCGTTAATTTTTGAACGATTCGAGTCCCAGATAATTATTATAAGTTAATGAATTTAGTACCTATTTTTGATCTAAATAAGACTAAAATATACTCCAAATATGAAGTGTATAGGCAAAGCTAAGAATCTTTTTGATCAATAATGATAATCCTAACTAATAGTCCTATAAAAACGACTTAGACATCCCGAGGGACGTGAGTAAAAAATGTAGGTATTTCGTAATAAATCGACCAGCTTAGATAGATAAACTCATATTATAAGGGTTCCAATTTTTTTCATAATTTCGGTCATTTTGCTTTTGGTTTACCGGGTACCTACGTTCAAAAAATCTGCCTCAAGAATTGACAAACATACTTCCTCTATAAGTAGGTACATGAAGAAAGCGCAGTATTTTGGCGCGATGTAAATTCTGAAAAGGGAGCATTTTTTGAGTTAATTCTTCACTGACCTATTTTTACACCTTTGTATAAATATGTGCATAATGGATACGTACTAGATTAGGTCCTTAGACTTTAGACCGGTTGCATGGCCGCATAGCGACACATAAATTGCAACAGCTACATTACCAATCAACTTACACTTTATACTTGTATGGCTATCTGTAGGTATGGCGCATCGCACACTTAACGTACGACGGACCGCTAAAATATCGCGGCGGTCTGTAAGATCCATACTAGAAACGTCACTCCGCATACTAAAACCGTATCGACGGACGACGCTGCGATAGTGCTGGGTCGACAGCGGTTGAGCAGTTTTAGTATGGTGATTGACATTTCTAGTATGGATCTGACAGAACGCTGCGATATTTTAGCGCTCCGTCGTGCGTCAAATATGCGATCCGCCTAAGTAGTATGTACACACAGCAAAGGAATAAACTGCACAGGGGTGCTCGAATCGAAATATTATACTTCCTAATGAATATATCGCCGTCATACAACGAAAACCAATTAAATCGTAAAATGTGCAAACGAAGATATCGCGATTATAATGTTTAAGGGGTTGAAAATCCATTAGTAATATTATATTCCTATTGTTACATAATAGCATCAGTACACTAATAAATGTTCTATTTAAATATATCTATTGTGTTTTAAAAAGACTATTACTTATTAGTGAAATTTTCAAAAATGTTCACAAGGCCACCTATTTAATCGGTTTTCGCTGAGAACTTTAAAATTGTTAATATTTTCTAAAGTATTAAGAATACAGCAAATCCCAAGAAATTACTTTTTACATTTAGTTCATTAAACCTAACCATGATAAAAACGTACCTATCCAGTTGTCCCTTGTGAAGTTACAAGTAGAAATTGTATCAAGATAATTGGTTTTCCCTGCCGAAAATTAAAGAATATAAAAGTTAAGCAAGTAATTTATTACAGTTTCAGTACTTTTATCTGTTATCAAAATTTATAACTCAAAGTTTAGGGTAGGTGTAGGGTATGTGTAGGATACGTGTAGGGTAGGTGTAGGGTAGAAGTAGGGTGGGTGTAGGGTAGGTTTAGAGTAGTAGATGTAGGGTAGGCGTAGGATAGTTGTAAGTAGGGGTAGAATAGGTGTAGATAGAGTAGGTATAGGGAAGGTGTAGAGTAGTAGGCGTAGTGTAGGAGTAGGTAGGGTAGGGTTAGTGTAGGTTAGATGTAGGGTAGAAGTAGGGTAGAAGTAGGGTAGAAGTAGGGTGGGTGTAGGGTAGGTTTAGAGTAGTAGATGTAGGTAGGGTAGGCGCAGGCTTGTGGTAGGGTAGGTGTAGAGTAGGTGTAGGATAGCAGGATAGGTAGGTGTCGTGCAGTGGGTGTAGACCTAATGATAAAAAGTCCGAAGGTTGTAAAACATGTTCTTGATTAGCCCCGACTGCAGTTTCTAAAGCTAAAAATTTCTTTGAAGCTAAAAATTCTGGTAAACCATCTTTCGCCAAATATATACTCGTACATAAAAACGGCTAAAACATATGCCGAAGCCATAAAATGTCTCGATGACATATACATAAAACCGTAGAATATAATCTACGCTTGGCATATCCTTGCAACCAGAAAACTGTCACCTGGTGAATCTATTTCTGAATATATACGTGCCTTGAAACTATTGGCCCTTGAGTGTGACTTTAAAAGTGTGGATTCGGAAACTCATATGCAAGAATCCACACGCGATGCTTTTATTTCTGGCAATTATTCACAAGAAATACGCCAGCGATTATTAGAAAACAATATTCTGGACCTTGATACGGCACTAAACAAATCTATAACCTTAGAGTCAGCGGAAATTAATGCGAAATCGTATACCCCAAACACTATTATAAATGCCGTTCCACAAACAGTACAAGAGAACCCAGACTTGAACCTAGCTGTTCGCACTCATCGTAAGTGGCGATGCTTTTTTTGCGGCGGTAACTTAGCTCACCGAAGGCAAGCGTGTCCCGCATATAATGCCACCTGCCAACTCTGCTCACGAAAAGGCCATTTCGCGAATGTTTGCCGATCTAGCAAACCGAGTATCAACTGCATTTCTCCTAATGTAGATCAGGATCAAGAGACAACAACGGAATCGGCCTCGGCGCACATAGCATGCATCTGCGCGGCTTCTCCTGCAAGCTTACGTAAAGCTGTGATTCCAGTATATCTGAATGACACATGTGCCGATGTCTTGATAGACTCCGGCAGCTCATCCTGCCTCATCAGCGAAGAACTTGCTTCAGTAATGAATCTTAAAAAGAAACCAATACAACAGACAGTAACCTTAACGTCTCTTAATCACGTGGCATTTGTAAATGAAATTTGCAACGCTACAATTAAAATAAATAACCACGTCTATAAACAGCATCCATTGCTTATCGTCCCGAACCTGTGCGCTGACGCTATTATTGGCCAAGATATAATGAAATTCCATAAATCAGTCGACATTGAATTCGGAGGCGAAAGAGAACCACTACGAATTTGTAACGTCGCGCAATCTTCTCTACCGCCGGCGACAATATTCAACAATTTATCTGATTGCAAGCCTGTGGCAATAAAATCAAGAACTTTCTCTGAGGAGGATGAAAAATTAATTCATAAAGGACGAGATCGATAAACTTTTACAGGACGGAGTGATAGAGCCCAGCAACTCACCGTGGCGAGCGCAAGTTCTTATCACCAAAAACGCTACACATAGAAAACGTCTTGTTATTGACTACTCTCGTACTATTAACCGCTTTACTGACTTAGATGCGTTTCCTCTTCCAAAAATCGAAACAATCATTTCAAAAGTAGCGAAATACACTCATTTCAGTCAAATTGACCTAAAGTCGGCGTATCATCAGGTCCCCATCCTTGAAAAAGAAAAACCCATGACGGCCTTCGAAGCCTGTGGTAAGTTGTGCCAATTCACACGTATACCGTTTGGTGTACGTATAGTTCGTACACAAGTACACAAATGGCGTAGCGGCCTTTCAAAGATCTTTACAACACATAGTGGATACAGAGAATCTTGGAGGGACCTTCGTGTATCTCGATGACGTCACAATTTGCGGCAAAACAAAGACTGAACATGACGAAAACCTAAAGAAATTCATAAACGCGGTCGATAACCAAATTAAGAAAGAAATAGCTAAGTCCTCGCTTATTGCGATCAATGAAAATGATCCCCTCACAGTAGAAACAGATGTATCCGAACATGCAATAGCTGCAACCATTACTCAAAATGGATGCCCTGTAGCCTTTTTCTCAAGATCATTAAATGATTCTGAAAAGAAACATTCTTCTGTAGAAAAGGAAGCCTGCGCTATAGTAGAAGCTTTAAGAAAGTGGCGCCATTATCTACTTGGTAGACACTTTTTATTAGTGACCGATCAACAGTCTGTCACGTTTATGTTCAATCAGAAACACTCAAGTAAAATAAAAAACGAGAAAATCGAAAGATGGCGTCTGGAACTATCCTGTTACAAGTACGATATAGTATACCGGCCAGGAAAAGAAAACGCAGCTGCTGTCGCGTTGTCAAGAATTTCAGCTCACATAAATATTAATACCAGCAAACTTTACGAATTACACAATTTACTTTGCCACCCCGGAGTAGTGCGAATGATGCACTTCGTAAGAATGAAAAATTTACCATACTCAATAAAGAACGTTAAAACAATGACCGCTTCCTGTGCCGTTTGCGCCGAGATCAAACCCCGGTATTCTAAAACTAAGGGAGAATTGATTAAAGCAACGGCACCATTCCAAAGACTAAATTTAGATTTTAAAGGCCCTTTACCATCAAAATCAGGGACGAAGTATATACTCACGATAATTGACGAGTTTTCTAGATTTCCATTTGCATACGCATGTAAAGATGTTTCGGTCCAAACTGTTATAAATTCTTTAAATGATCTTTTTCTTACATTTGGTGCCCCTACTGCGCTAGCTTCGCCAGTGACACGGAACTAAACAGGTTTAATCGTTTTTCGCTGTAGTGATTATGTAACATCCGTGAGTATAATATAGTCAGGGAAAAGCAATTATCTGGATATATAATATTTTCTTAGACGATTCGATGTATTGCATTAAGTATGAAATTCGTCCGGTAAAACCAACTAAACAATTTTAATTGCTTTTATTAGACCATCTTAATCAAGTACGGAAATTTAAATCTTACTAAATGGTTGTTACTGAGAAAAAAAATAAAGTTTTCTATGGTCTCTCCTACGGGAAAACCAAATTTTATCAACTTAACCGAAAATCGTTGGAGACAAATATGGTGTCAGTTAAGTTAAATCTGCTTAATGTTTTTTATTTGAAAACAAACCTTGCCAGTGTTTGAAATGATTGGTTATCTACCTAGCTAGAAGCGAAACTATAAGACTTAGCAGTTAATGGGTTTTCGCAGAAGAAAGAGCAAAAAATTTTAAGTACTTTTGCATTCAAAAGTAATTTTCGTAAAAATTTCGAGTTAATTGGTTTTCGTTGTATGACGGCGATATAAAGGTTATGGAAATCAGATCTCGTAAAGGAAGTCATTTTTGTATTAGAATTTATTTTAAGAATATCAATATTCTACTTGGAAATAAAAATATATCAGTTCATCTCGAGAAAGTATCCCTGTTTAGGGTATACCTACATAATAATCAGACTGTATAAAAAGCGGGTTCCTATGCCGGCCTGACTTGAAACTTATATATGGTCTTGTAGGTACATACTAATTTGTACCTACATAGGTCAGACAGAGCCAGAGGATCAAAGGCCTGACAATAATGACTTTCCTGGATAAATAATAACGTATAAAGGGGTAGGGCAAAAAGCTAATTAAAAACCTACTTAGGTAGTATCTTTTTCCATTCCCGTATTTAACTGACTTCCAAAAAAGGAGGTTCTCCATTTAACCTGTATGTTTGAAAGCTATTATCTTGCGTTTGGCTAAACCAATTTCAGCAAAGTGTTTGTCAGACGAAGGAGAAGGTTTAAGGCATATTAACGGGAAAAAAGGAAAGTTCGCATTTTCACACGTTCTTTTAAAAAAAATAAGTTATTTTAATTTATAAATATTTTGATACTATCAAAATAATCATATCATAACATGCTGTACGTATATAAATAAATTATTGTTTGTTCTAAAGGTTATCGACACAAGTTCAATGTTTGGACAAAGTCTAAAAATTGATAAGACCTAAACCTGTTACTATTACAATAATTAATGCGATTCAATAGGCATTGAAATTAATAGGTATTGGAGACTGGGACTCGAGGGCTTCATGTGTATTACAACTTTAGGCGATATGCTGACAACCTGTCACTACAGTGATACACGAATCATCTGAAAGGGCCATCAATATTTGTCAGACGTGGTGATAGCGATCATATTTTTTACGGCCATTAAAGCTCTGTTTACCCCGCAAGGGATAAAGGCGTGTGATAGTCATTGAAACGTTTTAGGTATTAACTTGGTGTGATATGCGGCAAGCTAGTTCTAGACAATTTTTTTTTGAATTTTTACACTTTTCATTCGTGGCATTCAACTCACAAGAGATATGAGTGAAAAAGAAACGATACATTCCCTGGAGGGAATGAGGGAATTCAATTCGATAAACACCCAACATATTCTTCTACAGAACTATGCGTCGTATACGTTTAAGGAATTTAATTCGATAAACACCCAACATATTCTTCTACAGAACTATGCGTCGTATACGTTTAAGGAATTTAATTCGATAAACACCCAACATATTCTTTTACAGAACTATGCGTCGTATACCTAAAAATATGTAGGTATTCTGGTTTTTTTTTAACTTCGATAGTTAAATGTGTAAACCCGTGTCAGGTTGCACGAATAACGATGTTTTAGAGAACTTTTTTAAAACTGACTTCAAATGACGTAAAAAGTGCGAATCTCCATTTTTTTATCGGTTTATCTGCCTTAAACCTTCTCCTAAGTCTGACAAATACTTTTCTGAAAACTGCATCAAAAGCGGGTCATCCAAATGCGAGATAATCACGGACAAACATACATACATTACAGCTGAAACTGAAAACCTCTTTTTGAATTCGGTTAAAAAGCGTAATAACAAAATTTAACCCCTATTTTATATTCATGAAAAACTTTTCATGATAATTGGTGAATTCGGTACAGCAAATGTTAATTTTCAGTACCTAACCTGCCTAAGCAAAGATAAAACATAAAAAGTTGATAATGAGAGTGCGTAGCCATGTTCGTTAAACCCCAACCCAACATGCTACATTTTATTGAAAATGTTCGTTGTAAAAGTTACGAGGGAACTTTTAACATAAGACAAGTACCTATAAGATTAGAAATTAAATACATAAATTTACCTATTTCACGCTCTGCCCACCCCGCCAGGGATATAGGCGTGATTTCTGTGTGTGTGCCTTATTTATTAGGTAATTGTTTTATAGATACCTTAGAAGATTTCCCAATTTCTTCCCGAGGGTGTCGTAAGAGGCGGGGTTCGAGGGTTTCATGTTTATTACAACTTTAGGCGACAGGCTGACAACCTGTCACTACAGTGATACATGAATCATCTGAAAAGGCCCTCAATATTTGTCAGACCTGGCGCATATCCACCGCTTTTTATTGCCGGCTCTGCCTACCCTGCAAGGGATATAGGCGGGATATGTTTATGTATGTATTTACTTTAAAAGATTTGTAGCTATGGAAGCTCTTTAGTTAAACCGCACCATCTTGACTCAGCTGATGTGTTTTTTAAAACTTTTTTGAAGAAACCTGTACTCCACTGGCATAAGACTGATATCTCACAATACTACTAAAAAATCTATTACTAATACCGTCTACGCTCTATCTATCATCTATCGAGTGTTCTGCGTTCATTTATCTTCCAAACTTCATTACTGAGTGTTCTCAGTCAAACTGTTCATACGTCTGTGTGCCTATGAGCTAAGTAGGTTCATGGTACTTAATAATACCTAAGCTCATTATCTGTGCCGTGTGATGCCGGCTTAGAATAGCATCACCCCAAATCCTTCCCGCGGGTGTCGTAAGAGGCGACTAAGGGACTCGAGAGTATTGGTGTATTACAATGTTTAGGCGATAGGCTGACAACCTGTCACTATAGTGATACACATGTTTTCTGGAATAACCTTGGAAAACAATCCTCAAAAATGTCAGACGTGGCGATAGCGACCGTATTCTTGCGGCCGTTAACGCTCTGCCTACCCCGCAAGGGATAAAGGCGTGATATATGTATGTATGTGTGTATGTAAGCTCATTATCATCATCATTTCGGCCATAGGATTTCCACTGCTGGAAATAGTACTCTCCTAAAAATTCCCACCTTGTTCGACTAGAAGCGGCCTGCATCCAGCATTTCCCCGCGGACTTGACCAGGATCCCAAGTCTGCTATATTTTTGTCAATGTAACGCCATCGAAACTCAACGGTCATCCCATTGCCATTGATATTTTCTATCCTGTAAACTGTTAGCAGACTACAAAACTACTAAAATAATCCAACCGAGATCGAGAGAAACGAGCTTCTTTTAGCAGTCTTAGGCCCCGATCGTCTGTCTATATCGCGGAGGCCGTCTAACGCTGTGCCTGCCGATACGTGGTTTCCACTATCTGTGAACTCTTCTGCTCCACAGGTTATCGGCCCTTCGAGCAATGTGGCCTGCCCATTGGCACTTTAGCTTACTGATTCTTTTTAGTTATATCGGTGACCTTGGTTCGTCTACAGATGTCCTCGTTTCAGATTCTATCACGAAGATAAACGCCGAGCAGCTCTTTATGGACCTAGGAAATAGCTAGTGAAATAATAATCTCCCTATCTTGCTGCAAATTGGCATAGCGATCGTTCTCGCTACTCTTGCTATCATAATGAGTTTAATACCGGGTCTTGCAAGAATCCCTAGAGAGTGAGGTACACCAAACGTTATCTATTATAGATCTATAATAGATCTAGATACTGAGTTTTTTCTAGTCTATTTATTCTTTTAAATTTATTCTATTAATTTTTTTAATATGGACGACCGATGTGGCGCAGTGGTAGTGCGACTGCCTGACACGCAAAGTTTCCAGGTTCAATTCTCGGTTGGACAGTCACAAAGTTGATACATTATATCTTTTTGTGAATTTGTTCCTAGTCTGGACAGTAGGCCCGGTTGCTGTCTATGATAACTTAGACGGCGATCGTTAAAAGCCATGTCAGAGGCCTACTACTAGCAGTAGGCGGTTGAAAAACCCTGACACCAGGGTTCATCGAGTCTGTTTTCGACTGGAAATAGAAGATGATCAGGAAAAGCATAGGCTGATATAATAAAAACGTGGGTACTTTTTGACAAACGAGTAAAACATTTTCTGCAATTTTTTACATCCTGTATAACGTCTAGTTTAGGTCGAATGTTGATGCACTGCTTATCAAAGTAATTACGGCTACTTATTTAGATATACATACATACACTATCGATCGGGTGATTTTATCTAAGTATGTAAGATAGCGTTATTATTAATCTATTTATTTATCTTGTATTTGAAGAAGATGAGTTAGTAAGTACCTAGATAATCGAAATACTTAGCTGAAATAACAATATTTAATTGCGATGGTTACACCTACCTATTAGATATAAAAAAATTGTGGTATTTTTAATCCTATAAAAAATTCAGGTTAGTAAAGAGAAAATATTTTGTCAAAAGTGTTTATGTTTATACTCTGTCTACCCCGCAAGGCATATCGGCCTGATGTATGTGCGTCGTAGATAGGTAGGTACGAGCGTAAATCAAATGTCAGGGTTTGAGAGCCTAGTTAGCATCTCTACCTAAGATCTCTACACATAACATCTATGACCGCCGTAAGGAGAGCAAGTTTTAATGTTTTCCACCTTTTCAGATACATTACCTATGTGAAAGATGTTTTCTTACTATCTTGTCTTGTAATCATTTAGAAAAAAAAAATTTCTACTTAGTTACTTTCATTAATAAAATAGGAAGATTTGATATTTGTGTCTGTGATCTGATTTTGCATGCATGCGCCTATATGCGTGGTAATCTGTACGCAGAACGTAAACGACCGTAAAAGCAGTCATTTACGCCACGTCCGAAAAAATTTTCAGGGCAATTTAATTATTTATCTGATATTGAATAACATAATTATGAAAGGGCAAGTTTAAATAACCTAATTTGCGAAAATATTAGTAAATTATAAATAATAGATCTTTCGTAAATACGAATTACGAACCATAATAAGTCAATTACGTATAGGTAATTGGTATGTGTAACTTAACATTTAACGTATAAGGAAGTACTTTAGTTAAAAAATCTAAACGTATACGAATATTTTTGAAACCTAATCACATTTATGTAATGGTACTGACATAAAACTTCTTCAAACTTCGCAATCTTCAAACTATTAACCAAATTCATTGTTTAAATAGAATGACTACTGATAATGCTCTCATTTATAAAAGTTATCATTATCATCGCATTATGGGTGCTGTGGCAACATTTGTGTAGAGATAAGTTCGCAATAAAAACATTTAGTTCTGTCGCGATGTTGTACCTAAGTGCTCGTACTGTGAAACATGTTGTGGGGAGGCGGTATTACACCGTTCTTGGATTAGACAAGTCGACGCGAGCCACACTAAGCGCGGTAAGTTTCCAATGCGCTGATAGGTAGGCATAGTATATGCTATTGAATAGGTACAAAGTTTAGAAACAGTTCCAGTCATAATTCTCCTAGCCTTACCCCGTTCTCTGTCGGGGTCGGCTACCTGTCCTAGGGGATTTGACGTGGAACCAAGTTTTTACACAGAGCGACTGCCACCTAAATTCTGCTACCCGAAGGCTACCCTGGCCCGAATATTAGGTTTAGTAAAATTTTTTGAAACAGTTCCAGTGTCATTAGTATGTAAAGAACTAAACTTGTTTTAAATATGGTTTCGTTTTCGGCTGATTAAGCTGAAAGATCCAGTTCCTGTGTCGACTATACAAATCTGCCCTATGCTTTTAATCTGCAACTTTCGCTACTAGTACCAGTCTTGGGTAAGGTATTAACAAAGGTACTAGCGACTCATCTACCATCTGGGCTGCCGCAGCTCCATCGTTGCCTGAGAAACTAATAATAATAACACGTAATAGTAATAACACGTGACATGGCTCTATCATATGACATAGGTGTTTTTTAAATACTAATAGAGAAAGTTGCAGGTTCAACTCCTGTCTGCGGTAGAATTTATTGCAAGTTTTCCAAAAAATATACATGCTATTGATTTGTGAATCACACACACTCTATCAATAAAATGTTGCGCTGATCCTATACGGACCTTAAGTGGAGAACTTCAGTATACTTTTCATGGTAAGGCCTTTCTCACAGTTAACGCACGACGCAGTGCTAAAATAACGCATCCGTAGCGCATGAAAAACGTTATTCTCCATACTAAAAACCACTAGTGACGCAAGTTCAACGCACAACGCAGCGCTAGCAGTGAATCAAATATTTAACCTTACAGAAATTCTATATCATACCTATAGTTTCTCGTGCGTCAAACTGTATAAATTTATTTTGATTTAGATAAACTAAATAAAGATTGGACTATCTACTTTACATTAACATAAAAAAATTAAGATATTGGACGTCCATTGTTATTATTTTAAGTTTTTATAATGTTAGTTATAGTTAGGTATTGCCTTAACCTTTGGCTATAAGTATTATCTTATTTTAGATAATTTTGTAACATGTAAAATATGTAGGTACTTATATAGTATTTTGTAGAATTAAAAATGTGCCAGTGATAGTAATGTACTAAATCACGTCTAAGTACTAGCTTATATTTTTTTAAATATTTATTCTCGTGATTGCAATATGACTTACAGTATAGGTATCTAAAGTTTGTTGATTTAGGGATCAAAAGCAAAATCGAGCATCTCAAAGACTTTATTATACACTAGTAATGAGGTGTAGGTATGTAGGTATAGAATAGGAATGGTTTCCCTAATATGGCACTTTCTATGTAGGAGTAGTATAAAAGTGAATATAGATGGCGCGGTTTAGGAGCTAGGCATAAACTTTTTTGTTCATACTGACGGTCCGATCAAAGAGATAATATTATACTAATACCCTGTAACCCGTTGTGCGGGTCCGTAGTTATAGAAAAATAACTTTAATTTTATCAGAAGATGCACCCATTAGACGGCCATTTTATAGGAAGTCGGATGAATAGCCGATAGTAATGAACATGTAGCTACCTACCTAATTACCTATAAAAGTACTAAACTTAAACATGTCATAATAACCTATTTTCCACCGAGAAATGTTATCTTTCATGTTTACAAAAAAGAATACTTACCTATCGTTCCAGTAATATCTCCTCATTTATTATACTTAAGAACATAGGTACATTCATTTCCCAGAACGAATTCTTATAACTAAATAGGAATTATATTATATATGCTTTACATTAGACGTCTTCTTTCGTGACATTGGCACGTGTATCTTCTTTTAGTCGCTTTAATGAAAAGAAACCTAAAACCTTGTATTGATAAGGTAATAAACATTATCTATTATCGACTTATCTCTATCGCGCTAAGTATTGCGCTCGTGCTAAGGTTAGTACGTATTGCATTGATATACGTATAGGTACCTACTTCATTGAAGTTTTTATTAGCAGCCCTCATTATAGATTGCGCCCGCTTCTAATCGTTTTCCCGCAGTAATAAGAAGTTTCTCTGGCGTGAATCATACATATAACCTCCTCACTTTATGTATCTAAAAAGTAGTAAACGCAAAAAGCAACTCTTATACGAGTATTATGATGTGATGATGAATTGAATGATTTGATACCCATAACCTCGGGCTGAGCGTAGAATAAAATTTTGTATGAATATGACAACTTTGCAGATAATCTTTGATATCCTATGTAAACCATCTACAATTTTGCAACTAGGGTATTAGAAAGGCCACGTAATGTAATTGTACTACACATACCCCTAAATTTAAAGAAATCAAGTAAAAGAAATTATAACACGCGTGGTAGCAATCGTTGCGGACATCCGTGTGACAAAATCGCGCTTACAGAAATTGAGTTCTAAGTCTAGAATATACTATACCCATTCAATATTTAGAACTCTCGAACAATCTAGATAAGTATGTACTAACTAGACTTGGTAACTAAATGGCCACAAGGTCTATTTGTATCAATTACTGCCTATTTGTTTATGCAATGATGCTGCAACGCGCAGCGCCAGTGCAATCACATGGTTAGTAACTGGCTAGAGTAGGTGGCCTTCTCCTGTTTTTTTTTTTCCGAGTAAGGAAGGTGGATTACTAAAACGAGACGATATACTTACGACTAACAGATAGTTTAGTTAATTAACCAATAACACCTTGAAATCTAACATGTTTTTTTTTTGGGTAGTATTTAAACGCAAATCAAAAAATATCCTTTTTCTATACAATAAGATTCCAAATTCCCATCAAAATTACTGATTGCACAGCATAATATTCAACTCAAAATATCACTAAACACACTACAATTTATTTTCACAGCGTACAGCGATTTTTCCTAAAGCTAAAGCTTTTTCATCAATGCACAGCTAATAATCTTAATGCACATTATACCTGTTAACTCTTTTTCTTTTAAATATAGTTTCTATTTTTTTATTATTTACAGCAGTTTTTCTAAATAAAACAGCATTTTATTAGTCACAGTCGTCTTATTATTTATTAATTACCGCATAATGAGATCAGCAAAAAATATATAAAATTAGATACAAAATTGTAATTTATTGAATTATTAAAGGGGGTCTTGCTTTCGCGGGGCGTCCACGCTTCCTTTTTTGCCCAATAGGCACATTTTAAGCTTCTGTAGGTGGCGCCACGTACTTGAGTCGGATCGCAAGTCCGATGATATGCTTGCACATATAGTTTGTACGAGATTATGGCTAACTCCCGAAGACACGACCTAGTGCTATCTCTATCTTACTCAATCGCGCCACTCTGCACTCCAGTGACGAAGAAGCGCGCGAAGCCGTAAACCCTTTTTCAGTTAATTTGTTCTGCTTTTAGAAATAATGCAATGCAAAACGATTTTTTTTGGTATAATAATCATTAAATGTGCCGAGCATGGCTACTTGAAAATTGAGACAAATATGATGAACAGGTTTTGTTGTACTTACTGGTAAATATGCGACTGGGATAGTTATTTTGTTATGAAATATGGAAAATTTGCTGTGCAGTCAGTATTTATGCTATGTATGTAGTATTTAAGTACAAAACTAAATTTAACTGCATTGCATTATGAGGAAAAAAATAATGTCGTATTGATGTAAAATTTCGAATTATCTGCAGTTTGAGTTTTGTTAAACATTTAGTTTAGTTGTAGTGAAGTAAGTTATTTGATGTAAAAAAGAATATAAATGACGAGTATGTATTGATAGGCGATTATTTATTTGATATGCAATTTATAATATCCCATTTTTTTTAAAGCACAATGAAAAAATATATATTTGGGTTTCTTTCAGCAAACATAACCCTCTTTTTGAGGCAGTCGGCTAACAAGCAACGAAGCACAATTTCTGAAAAGTCTTAATTTGATTCACATACATACATAAATCACGCCTTTGTCCCTTGCGGGGTAGGCAGAACGTTATCAATCGTAAAATTACGGTCTTTATCGCCACGTCTGACAAGTATTGAGGGCCCTTTCAGATGATTCGTGTATCACTGTAGTGACAGGTTATCAGCCTGTCGCCTAAAATTATAATACACATGAAACCCTCGAGTCCCGTAGTTGCCTTTTACAATACCCGCGGGGAGAAATGCATCACACCGCATCGTAATTTGATTCCGTGCACAGAAGTCCGCACCGGCGGGTCTAACTACACGTATTAAAATTTATATTATTCGATGTTTTTAAAGTGTATACCGTATGTGTGAATTTATTTCGGTATGTATGAATCGATAAAAAAAAAGTAGAATGTAGGTACAAGCACAAATTAGCAGATTGCCGCTCCTGTTTGTAGTTGTTGTTCTCTCTGAGAAATCCTTTGAGAAGATTCTTACTTTTTCCTAACACCCAGTAATGTCGACGAAATCATGAGGGTTTATTCATTTGTCTAATTCAATTTTACAAACAAGGCTCAAGTTTTCAACAAGTTAATTATCTTTTCTTAGACAAGTTTACTGAATTAATTTATGAACTAGTTTTAACTTCGTAAACATTGCTAATGATAATGAACAAAATAAGCTTTGAAAGTCTAAATTAGTATAAAATATTTAACAAACTTTGTGCGAGTTGCAAACGTAGCTAGAGTCGCGCCTGACGGTTTCACTCGCTGATCCCATTTTCATATAGGTATAGTAATGGCTCCTTATAGCAGTAACAGGTATATATACCATATAATCATTCATACAACTTTGATCCTGCTTTGCAGCTGTGGTCCATTCAAACTTGTCTGATTTTCACTTATTGAAACGAAAATACTCTGTCAAGTTATTTTAATGGGTAGCGTATTTCATTTGCACCTTTTCATTTCACCTTCCAGCAGTATTAAGAAGATACTGAGTCAAAAATCATAAATCTCTTAAAATTGTACTTTCAAATGCTATATGCAGCTATGAATTAACAAAAAGTACAGGTTTTACTACTTTTAATAAAACTTCCCCTTGAATTATTTTAATCAAAAGCTAATCAATATCCATTGCGTAGGCGGATCGCACACTTAACGCACGACGGAGTGCTAAAACGAAGAGGGTATCATCTTTTAAATATCTTGGACATGTATTAACTGAAGACCTCTGTGATGATGCTGACATTGAGAGGGAGAGAAGAGCTCTAGCGGTTAGGGCCAATATGATAGTCCACAGGTTCAGACGCTGCTCAGCACAAGTTAAAATCACATTGTTTAGAGCCTATTGCACATCATTATATACCTGCAACCTGTGGGCTGCATACAGGCAAAAATCGCTCAAGACCGTAACTGTTCAATACAACAATGCATTCAGGGCACTGCTGGGGCTGCCACGCTTCTGTAGTGCGTCAGGTATGTTTGCGGATGCTCATGTAGATGGCTTCCAGGCCATGCTCCGCAAACGGAGTGCCGCCGCGCTGCAGAGGGTTCGTGGCAGCACCAACAGTGTCCTGGCTATGATCTCTAGTAGATTTTGTGAAAGTCGTTATCTCAAGCAGTGGATCAAAACAAATACAGGTGTTTGTAATTTTGTAATGATTTAATACAGTAAGTTATGTAATACAGTGCAAACATAATTTATAACTTTTATAACTTTACAAACAACCTGTCCATTTTAATTTTAATTTTAAATATTACTAATTGTAGCAAATAAGGTTGCCATTGTTTTTGTGTCACTAACAAATATGGGGCTAGTACCCTGAAATAAAGAATTTTTATTTTATTTTTTTATTTATAAAACAGCGCAGCGGTCTGACAGATCGATACTAAAAATGACAATCCCCATACTAAAACCACTCAACCACCCGTGTCAAGGCAGCGCTATCGCAGTGTGGTTTTAGTATGGGGATTGACGTTTCTAGTATGGATCTGACATACCGCTGCGATATTTTAGCGCTCCGTCGTGTGTTAAGTGTGCGATCCGCCTTAGCTCTCTTAGCTTAGTGTGATCGAAAAGACGGACAGTCAGCGGGAGTATACTATTATGTAGTGATGTATGATGAATCATTTATAAAAAGAAAAAGAATACTAAATTAGAGTCTAAAAATTTTTAAGAAGACTTACTTCATTTTATAGGTATTATAGTCTAGTCTTAAAAACTTCTAATGAGGCCTTTTAGAAACAGGTAATCGTCTATGAAGTAAACTGTAGAGATGACATTAAATAAAGAGGCTTGACAAAATTTCAGGTTTTTTGGAAGGTTTAATTGCAAAATTTTCAAGAAATAATATAAGTTCTGAGACAAAGACGCATTCTTCCTTTGAAAACCTCTTTATTCAAGTGGCTTACTGAAACCGTAAGATGATGGCGCCGTAGTCGCCAAACTCAGAAAATTTAAATACAGAAACATATATATATTTGTCTCATAATTTATCATTGCAAATTCTCGTCTTGAAGGTAATCAAGGAAAGTGCTGAGGTGGTTGGCATGGCCGCACTTTCCCTCAGCCTTTACGCCCTTAGCCTACAATCTGTCACCACCAAGTGTTAGATTGATTTATAGCGGAGACCCTTTTGTTTCCTTTTTTAATTTAAGGAACTCTTCCCCAAGAAATTATTGAATAGGGCTTTGGACAGAGAAAAATTTAAGAACTTTTGTTACTTGAGTAATATTTGGATTTTCTTTTAATCTGCGATATTGCTCGCAGATACTGCACTAGAACCTTGGATATAACAAACCATGATTTCTTAATGAAATTAGGAACAATCTATTATTCTATAACTATTATGAATAACTCTGTTATCGGGGTTTTTCGGGTGGTTGGACGACCCAATTTTCCACACAAAGCTTTGTAAATCACTATGCAATATATCGATGTTTTGATCACAATCAATAATAAACCATAAAGTAACAAATATTTTAACTGGATCACTCATTTCTCATGTTGAAATATATTCCCGTTCGTATAAAATATCGATTTACACTCCTCTCTCTCTCTTTTCGTGAGGAACACCGGGTCATCCAACGACTCAAAATAATGTACCCTAGTGTCTGAATTTTTCAGTCCTGACTTACACAACCGTGTCAGAAGCCTGCTACATGTAGAAGGCGGTTGAAAAATTCTGACACTAGGGTTCATCGGGTCGTTGGACGACTCGGTGTCCCACACGAATAGAGAGAGAGTTCTGACTTTAGAACTTAAAACAATTTTAACCATTTTACTGTTTCATCTTGGGAAGATTTGACTCTATATGTATATTGACACATTGATATGAAGTTAGCTACGCACTGGATAGGTTATCCCATACAAATGATAGCTAGTTTTGCGGCCCTAATTGAAGCGCCACTTACGAGAGTACCGCGTACTTTCTTATTTGCTTTCATTGACTGCCAGCGCCAAAATGGCGATTTTCAATTAGTGCCACCAATATTGTAGCCACAACCAGTCCACAGCAAATTTCAGGGCAGTGTCAGTACCTAATCACCCACCAGCCCGTTCTGGCCAAATTTTACCTTATATTATGTATATCCGCATTGTCTGAAACGGTGCAAGTTGAAATTCTTACAATTTTCGAGTCCGACAGACATTGTTATGAACAATGCAATTTGGAAAATGTATGAACAATGAACCGTCCGACCTTTGTTACGTATGACTCGTGTAACACCCGTCAAGTTCTATCCAAACCACACTAAGTTTACCAACTCTCGGTCCATCAAGTTTAATCTCTAACTGGATTTGCATACTAGTTGTAATCTACTTGCCAACTTTGAATGGGCGTTATCATCTAAAGTGCCTGTGATTCGTCTTCTTGCCCCTGCTATTCGAATTTAAAGTTTAAAGCGCTCGATTTAGTATAAAAGTAGAGGTTTTGCTGTTTTGGCTGTACGGGAAGTGGAAGCTGAATTTGAAAATATCTGCATACAAGTCAGAAGACACGAACAGACGCTTTCGTCACAACGATAAATGGACTGTACCTGTACGTTTCTGGACGTAGTTAAGTAGTCTCAGTCAGGGTGCTAACTACGTATAGAAATAGCATCGGCGGACCTTGTGCGTACGAATACAAAGGGGGACGAGGCGACGGTCTTTAGGTGTTGTCACTTGTCACTCATCATAGTCATTCACGAAAACCTTATTTCACGTATGTACTTACTACAATTCTAGCATTCGAGCATACCCTTGACAGTTCTCATCTAAACTCCTGCATGCACACTCCAACCACTTTTATGTCGGCATTTTTCGCTGGTGTCAAGAACAGTTGCAATATAAAAGTTTGACGTGTCCAGCCAAAGCGTCTAAACAAATTCTTAGCCAGTTCTTCCTAAAACTGCCCGAAAGCAAAAGTTGATGTAAACGTTTTTTGAAAGCGTTTAGCATTTGCATGAGGAAGTTTACTACCCACCCGTATGAGCTTTATTTAAATTGGCTAGCTTGAATAATGAATATCATCAGTCCTTTAATGCATTTTAAAAAGGCGAGTTTGCTTCAGTTAAATAAATAAAGACAAGAAACACAGGGCCGGATGTTGTGAGGTTTTAGACGGTCATTGATAGGTGAAAACTGAAATTATTAAATATTAGGTTTTCTAAACCACTGTAACTAGGACGTATTAGAATCCCTACATAAATTAAAAATGCATTTTTTACTACAACATTTGATGATAGAAGGTGAAGTGCGAAGCGTGGTACGGCTTGTATAGACAGGATTAATACAGAACTCTCTAAGCAATGGTATTATATTCAGCTGGTTTCATTTTAATATATGATTTTGTAGTGAGTGAGATCTATAATTTTTGTTTTAAAACGCTGACTGCTGTGATTTTAAATATGGAAAATGAAAATTGCGCGTTTTATTGAAACACTCTAGGGGCCCGCCTAGTGGTTTGACCCGCTGCTAAGCGTTTGCACGTGGAAATTAGATGTTTTTTCAGCATGAAATACACGTACAAACCTTTCTCTTGAAACGCTCTTGTAATTAAAGAAATCAAAACCTATTGCATACATGATTATGGACATAGAGACACGGAAAGTAAAATTGTTACCACTAGTGATAGTGATTTGAAAAACTACTTACTGCATTGTTTATTACCCGACTACAGCAAAGCAAAAAGGAGGGTTATGATTTTGACCGGTATGTATGTATGTATGTATGTATGTATGTATGTATGTGGCAATAATTCCTTTGTTCCCTCCTAGCTCCGAATCTACTTGTCAGAATTTGACAAATGGGGTGTCAATAGAAGCGTCTGAATAGTCCGATGGTTATAGGCTATGTCATGTCACAATAAAGTGAGCATAGCGCCCTCTAGCGTGCATAAAGATACGAACAAAATTT
Source organism: Keiferia lycopersicella (assembly GCA_029255805.1). Classification (NCBI taxonomy): domain Eukaryota; kingdom Metazoa; phylum Arthropoda; class Insecta; order Lepidoptera; family Gelechiidae; genus Keiferia; species Keiferia lycopersicella. The sequence goes on along the minus strand of JARACZ010000009.1, from coordinate 6,464,338 downwards.
TTTTTTCTTCTAGCGGTAATGTGTTGGGTATCAAACAAAAGGGCTTAAATAGCACATTTCAAAAATATATATAATGTATGTGAAAGTTTAAAACTTTCTTGCATTTGCGCAATGTCACTTTAGTATGAAATTGGTACAGTCTCAAGCAGAGAAAACGGACCCCTCTCTTTATAAATGGAGCCAGACAACATCTCTGTTGCCTGGCGCCATCTGGCGTTAAGTTACTGCACCGCCGCCATCGTATCGTTTGTTTGTCACAAACTTGTTTTTCGAATTCATCCAAGCCTTGGGTATTGCTAGGATAAATATATAGAATTCAAAAAACTTGGTGAAGAAACAATAAATACGAAAACACATTTTGGACACAAGATTTGAACCTAGACTCTTTCGTTCTCGAGCCTTACCGCTAAACCACTGCGCCACCGAGCTCTTGCTAAGAATGGCGAAAATTCCCTTCTACTTCATATTGTGCATGACGTCACAGTAATATTTCTTGATGTGTCGAACTCTTTCTAAGTAATTATATGAGGGTAGGCAAAATTTATAAAATGTTATACTTGATTTCTGGTGTTTCGCTTTGTTCACAAGCTAGCTTCGCTACCGCTTACGTGTGCATTCTGTTTCGGATAGTTTTTGGATTATAAACTAACAACTATGGCTCGATTATCGGTTTTTTTGAAAGCTAAGATTATTGTGCTTTTTGAACAAAATCGAGGCATTAAGAGTATTGCTCGAGAACTGGGAGTGGCGGTAAGTTTTGCTTCTATTTTTATAAGCGATACTTATATTTTAATTCGTTTGATAATAGGGTTGGGATTAGTTCACGGAATAAATTGCTTTTATTTTTACAGAGAAACACAGTTCGTCGATGGATAAAAAGATACCAGGAAACTGGTGATGTAAAATGTGAAAGACAGGGCCCGCGACCAGTGGCTTATACTGATGAAACGTATCGTCACCGTGAAATTGTAAGACTCCATACCAATGAGTCCTTCAAGACCACGAGATCAACTGCACAGTTGTTTGGGATTTCGTTGGATACAGTGCGGAGACATTTACATGCTGCGGGGATCCATAATTACAGACCAGCTAAAAAAATTAAACTTACCGAGGCTCACCGTCAAGCTAGAGTAAGATTCGCCAGGGAGTATTTGAATTTCGATTGGAAGAATAATATAGTAATATTTACCGACGAAAAATGTTTTAAATCGGACAAAGATGGACGAAAGATACTGTGGAGAAGACGAGGACAGCGTTATAATCCACAAAATGTTTTACCGCTAAGAACCAGTGGCAGAATATCCTTAGGTGAGCATATTTATCATAATTTATTCATTTTTGTTTTAATAATTCATTATTTCAGTAGTAGCAGAATTTATTTAAGTAATTTAAGTATTTTAGTTACATAATATTTAAAAATAAACTTATTTTAGTTCCCTTACACAAGTATAGGTTTGAACTTGTTATTTTGGCAAGTTATTATATTCAATTATTTTTATTTCCAGGTTATTGGGGTTGGATGTCCGTTATACCTGGAGAGTTGACTGAAGTTGGCCGCCGCATGACAGCTCAACTGTATTTACAAATATTAAGGGACGTCATGTTGCCATCAGTTCGTGCAATATATCCAGAAGGACAAATTTATTTTGTGCAAGATAATTGCTCGATACATCGCTCGGGAATTGTTATGGAGTGGCTGTCATCACAAAATGATATAACTACCATAAATTGGCCTGCTAAAAGTCCGGATCTAAATCCTATAGAAAATCTATGGGGCCAAATGGTTTTGAACTGGGATACCAGTGAAATAAGAAACGTTGAAAGTTTGCAACAAGAAGTTAAAAGGACATGGGAGTTAATGCGGCGTAGCAATATCTGTTCTAATTTATTAGATAGTATGCCTAGCCGATTACAGGACGTCATTGAAATGGACGGTTACCCCCTCCGTAACTAAATGCGGTGCTTTAAAAAATCATTTGGCTCCACGGATTTTTGTGTCTTTTTAATTTTTACTTGAGACGTAAAATTGTTATCTTGGATAACATGTTTGTTCTCTCGTAAAAAGTCATAGACAAGTGATTGGAAATATTACCATCTGTATAATAAATAACGATGTATTTTAATTTAGAATTATTGTAAATATGTAAACTGAAACTTGTTTTTGAATAAAGTTACTAATCAGTCTTTTTTGTTTTTCTACCATTTTCTATCAATGTTATTTAATGTGACCTTGATATTCAAAATAATTTTATTAAAACGCAAACAAAATTAAAATCAAAAATATGTGACAAAAAAAAATAGGCACTGATGTAAGGATTCGAACCAGTAACATCATTCACGTTCACGAGCACCCATTTCTTAACCACTAGGCTATCTGTCTGTCACATGATTTGTGTGAAATACTCAAAGTGTTTTCGCAATATGAAGATAAAAATATGAAGGAAACTGACGCAGATGGCGCTGCTAGTCACGACTTTGACTAAAAGCACCAATAGAATGTCGCTGAACTTAGACATTGTGACATTATCGACCAATCACCACTCACTGCTCGTGTTGTGATGTTTCCTACATGTTGCCATAGATGTCGTCACTGGGGGGGGTCCGTTTTCTCTGCTTGCGACCGTACATCGGTTTCTCTCTTTCTCTTTTCGTATAGGACACCGAGTCGTCTAACGACTCAATTTCTTTTTTCGTGTGGGACACCGAGTTGTCCAACAACCCGATGAACCCTAGTGTCAGAATTTTCCAACCGCCCTCTGCAAGTAGCAGGCTTCTGACATGGTTCTGTAACGACCGCCGTTCAAGTGATCATAGACAGCAACCGGGACCTACTAACGTGCCATCCGAAACACGGAACCATCTTACTTACAGACAATCGGGTGGTTCAGCCTGCAATGTCCTAACCAGACTGGGAATAAATTCACAAAGTGATAAATATCAAGTATCAACGCCGTGTGATGCCGGCTTAGAATAGCATCACCCCATTTCTTCCCGCGGGTGTTGTAAAAGGCAACTAAGGGACTAGAGGGTTTTATGTGTATTACAATTTTAGGCGACAGGCTGACAACCTGTCACTACAACCTGTCAGACGTGGCGATAACGACCGTAATTTTGCGATCGTTAACGCTCTGCCTACCCCGCAAGGGATAAAGGCGTGATATGTGTGTGTGTGTGTGTATGTATGTGTGAGTGACCTACCGAGAATCGAACCCGGAACCTTCTGCGTCAAAGGCAGTCGCACTACCACTGCGCCACATCGGTCGTTAATGAGCCCTTATGTCAGAATTTTTCAACCACCTTCTACAAGTAGCAGTTACATCGGTATCGGTATCGGTGTGGTGTCGGTATGTGTCATACACGTGGAGCTGATTTGATGATGGAAACGAAAGGCAGACAAGATCTGATACTCATAGCACTACATACGCTAAATATCTTTGTATAAGCTATGGTAAGAAAGAGCTGCTCCTAAGGCTCAGATGTGACATATTTTTCATCATATTTAGTAGGATCCAAGTAGAAAAGTACCGCGAATATTATCGCATTTAAATTAATTTAACGCGTAGATAGGTAGGCACATATGAGATCATACTAATACTTATCCTAATTCCTTATATAATATTATAAAGGCGGATGTGTGTTTGTTAGGACTTGGCGCTAAAACGGCTGAATAGATTCAAATGATACTTTGTTCTAAGATGAAAAAATTTCTAGAATAGGACATAGGTTGCTCTTTACCGCGGTTAAATATTATCCAACATTTTTGAAAAAGGTAGTGTTATTGAGCCAATTCGCGTTTTAGAAAAACTGACAGCGACATCTGTTGTCTGAGACTTTTGAAATACTCAGTTGAGTAGCTGCACCTAAATTGACGTTTAAGTCACAATACGAGTACGTAAGCAGTAGCTTGTGCATATAAAATATATTTGAACAAGATGTTGAATAATTGCTTGTAACAAAGATATCAAAACATTTTGCATATTAATATGTCACGCTAGTTAAGATGTTTTAACAAGATCTATCGAGTATTGACAAACGTAATATTTTGACAATCAGCAAGCAGTTTTTGGTCACGAAATTAATATGAGTAAAATACTGGACAAAAATGTACTCTGAACAAGGATGACGTTATTTTATGGTATATTTTAAATCAGCTGCCAACGCAGTATAGCAAAGAGGAAAGTAAAAATAGTTTTGCAAATCGACACCAGCTCCCATCGCTGACACGGGGGGTTGAGGGGGCTAAACCCCTCAGAGAGAAAAAAAGCAAACATCTGATTGGAAATCGACACCAGCTGCAACTCGTGTTAGGTATCAAACGAACTGTCATATTTTTCATCTCATTTAATGGGATCCAAGTTGAAGGTACCGCGAATTATCACATTTAAATGAATTTAACGCGTAGATAGATAGGTAGGCAGAGCGAAAGCGGGATAAAGGAGTGATATGTGTTTATATGTATGTATAGATAGATAGCTTAAGAACGTAAGAGACTCTACTATTAATATTCTAAAAGCAGATATTTGTGAATTTTTCTCAGAACTTGGCGTTATAACGCTTCATATATTCATATTAAATTTTATACGTAGCTAAATAATAAATCAAAACATCTGTTTTGGTAATGACACTAACAGCAAGCATCGACACGGAAGGTTGAGGGGGGCTTTCCCTCCTCGCAGAAAAAGAAACGGAGACATCTTTTTTGGTAATGAAACCAGCAGCAAGCATCGACACCGGGGGGTTGAGGGGGGCTTGCCCCCCTCACAGAACAAAGAAAATGAAATACCTGTTTTGGTAAAGAAATAACACGGGGGGTTACTAGCATATTTTATATATACCTAACAAAATCATACTACAGTTTAAACTAGTACCTACCTACATCTTCCAACAAACAATCGTGAAAATTTTAGTTTACAACCCCAAAATAATTAAAATAAAAAGAAGTCCAAAAACTAAAACCCGACTACTGAGATTTCGCGCTCTAAAAAGTAAGAAACAAGAAATCTGAAATAATAACTACTCACGATTGAATGTGTTTTTCGTCTCCAAAATTCATACAAAGTTAACAGCTATTATAATTTATTTTCATGGCAGTTTTATATAAAGTTCATCGTGGTTTTCAGGTGATAGCTGTGGTCGTTTGCCACGTTGCATTATTTATTTTATAAACTAGATAGTACTGGAACACGTGGCAAACGACCACAGCTATCACCTGAAAACCACGATGAACTTTATATAAAACTGCCATGAAAATAAATTATAATAGCTGTTAACTTTGTATGAATTTTGGAGACGAAAAACACATTCAATCGTGAGTAGTTATTATTTCAGATTTCTTGTTTCTTACTTTTTAGAGCGCGAAATCTCAGTAGTCGGGTTTTAGTTTTTGGACTTCTTTTTATTTGCAGCTGTACTTACTAATAATAAAAATAATGAAATTATTTTGCGGATGAACCAACCGTGCCCATCCCATGAAACTACCTGAAAATATTTTAACATTTTTATACTTTTTATATAAGCCGGCTTATTATACTCGTACTACTAAAATGCTTTCTCAATGCGCTCCCGTGCCCGAATTTAGTGATAGGCAAGCGTGGTCGAGGGCGGATTACCGGGATTATTCCCGGAGCAAGCAGGTGTCCTTTCCCATGCTCCCGTATTAGATTATGCAAATACTCGAACTTTGATTACGACTGTCATGCAACGCGATTTTGGGTAACTTTTGTTGCAGGCATAGTTTACAAATTTCACTTTAAAAACTTCAACTTTAAAAGTCGGTGTTGGAATTGTTATTTTGGAATTGTATTGACACGTGCATAAACGCGGTTAGTCTATTCCATTAATGAAAATAACAAATTATTAATTTAACTCGCCACGACACGCAAATATGAAGAAGAAGAATAACAAATTGAATATTAGCGTCGATTGGGGCTCGAACCCGGGTCACATGGGATACCGTCTTACTGCTCAACTATTGAGCTACCGACGCCAAATTTTCAATATCTTAAGGCATCGTACAAAGCGATCTTACTCTAAAATGAAGATGAAGCCATATCTAGTGGAAGTGGTTCACAACTGAATACTTGTTACTCTTCATTAAAGTAGGAATTCAAACCAAAATGAACCTTGATATTGCTTACCCATATCAATGTATTATGCTGACGCAATTTTTTTTTCAATTTCTTGCCTTCAATTTCAAATGCTTTTATTATTTAGAACTCAGCAAGATTTCCGTTTTGTGTTGCGATTGCCAGCAAGTATTTTCCTACAACCGTTCGGAAACATTGAAAGCTCGGATAAATGGAACGCTGACATAAATGGATGGCGATAAAATAAAAGTTTTATTTTTTATGTGTTCGGCGCCTGTTAAAAAGCTTCTGGGAAACTTTAGTGAAATATTTTTTCTAATTTTATAACGGAGTAGGTAAAGTTGTTTGCAATTTTATTGTGTCGGGAAGAAAACTTTGGGGAAACACCACTTTTTGTTTCCAGTCGCTTGGGAAGGAAGTTGAAACGTTTTAATGCAGTGCTCTACTCTACCTAAATGGACTTTTTACGTTTCTGTTGTCAGAGCGCTCATCGTTATGAGATACACATACCTACATTAAGGAGATTGTTTTGGAGTCGTAGTTACCGTTGCTTTTACACTTGCTTTTGACTCTGATTCTTAATTTGGCCTCTATCACACTTCAGTGCAAACATAACGCTGCGCTTACGTATGCGCCTGTCAGATCCATACTAGAAACGTCAATCCCCATACTAAAACCACTCTCGTCGCACGACCCAGCGTTTCGTTTCGTTGATGTTGACGTTTCTGGTATGTATCTGAGAGGGGCATACTTTTGGCGCAGCGTTATTTTTGCTCTGAAGTGTGGGAAAGGCCTGACGATGCATTTAATTTTCTTTTTGTACAAACATACAAAATTTTGATATTAAGAATATATTTTCTTTCCCCAGGGCGTGACCATCGACAAACGCACACTAGTGAGCTCAGACCGCAAGCAGAACACGTTCACCGACCGCTCTCAGTTGAAATTCGCCAAACGTCTGGTTGTCAAACTCGGCAGCGCTGTCATCACAAGGGAAGACGGGAACGGGTTGGCGTTGGGACGTCTCGCTTCCATCGTCGAACAGGTAAACACAAAATACATACATACAGGGTGTAAAAAAGTTCGCTATACAAGGTGTAAAAAAGATTGCTGCAAAAATTTTAAGGGCTGAACCAGCCCACGAAACTGAACAACTGTCCCCAAGTAACATAGTAATAATGGTAAAACGTGAAAAATAATTTTGGTACTCCCTTACAATATCACCGACTGACCAACTCAATTTGCATGGGAGGCCCAAGAAATTTTCTCATATTTCGACCTATGTTTCTTGGGGGAAGTTATTCAGTTTAATGGGCTGGTTCACCCCTTAAAATATTGCAGCTCATATTTTTACACTTTTTATATCACGCCTTGATCTCTGACGGGTTAGGCAGAGCATTCACGACCATAAAATACGGTCGCTATCACCACGTCTGACAAATCTTTGAGGGCTGATTGAACACAAAGTAAAACCACTATGGTCTGTAAGTTTAGGTACTTATATTTTTGTAAACTAACTTTGTACGAAAGTGACACTTCTAAACAGTTTCATACAAAGTTTGTTTACAAAAACATAAGTACCTAAACTTACAAACTATAAAGGGCAATCGTTTCACTGACGTGTGATGTATGAGATATATCAGTGCTGCTTGCGTGCACTACGCAATACAAGCAGTAATATCTCAAACAGTGCTGTATATTACAATGTGAAGGTACGCGTGTCACTACGTGTATAGTTAATATTCTTTGCTTACGCGGGTAGCTATAGTTAGTATTCTTTTCTACGTGCATGACTATGCATAAAAGCTGCATACGCAGCTCAGTCTGTAGTGAGCTCAGCCTGCTAGCAGCTAATATTCACCAGCAGGTCTTAGCAGAAGTTCGTGATTTGACATTTACTACTTCTCCTATCTAACACTGTGACACTACTACTCCAATATAATAACAACACCTAGCATGCTTGTTTCTGCAAGCTAGCAACACCGTGTCCCATGAATTCTGTGAAAAATGCGTTGAAAATAGCCTCGCTCAAAATGGAAAATATTTTCCCTTGGTTTACGATGTAACATCAGGTGTTGGGTATGTGTGACGCAGCGGCATGTCGTCCAAACACAATTTACTCCCAGATCTAAAAATAGGGAAGATAGAGTAACAGGATGAAGCGAGTATCCTTAAAAAATCGGAGACTTCTGCTACTACGCTTCAAATTCTGACTTTTCGCATACATAGAATACAGGCCGAGTCATCAAGACATCAACCCTCACAAAATAAAATAATATGAAGTGCAGCACCACAGTGCCTACTTAGACCATGGACCAAACAGACAAGTTTGTACAGTTTCAAACATATTAAAGTTACAATTACTTTTAATGCACCTCCCTGTTCTTTCCACGTGCCTTACTACAGTAACCGGGAAAGTCCGCCAATGAACAAAATGTGCATAAAGTTAAATATATAAATATTCAAGTTATTAGTCTTCATTTTGTTGGTTTCTGCACTCTATCTATCTTGTTTCTCGGTCATAGCAATGCAATAAGTATTTTCCGCACGAACAGGTGGATTTTATCTGTTCACTACTCACAAAAATTCAATCTACTTCGCTGCTACAATAGACTTACTCGCTAGAACACGACCTTTATTGAAAAATTGTCATAACTGAAATAATAGTCTATCAGGGTAGGAAAATCTTGATATGTAAGTGAAACAAATGGAAAACGTATCAAACTATCAGAATTTCGATAACTTGAGTGGTTTTAGAACTTTTATGATTAAATTTCACTATGTTCGTGACATTGAAAGGGGTGAAGGTATACGTTTCTGCATGGGCAATGTATTCTGAATAAAAATCCTGCTCCTGTTTAGAAATCGATTCAATTTATCTAGCAATACGACTGATAATGGATGTTTCCGATACTATTTTACAATAGTAGTAGTATGTATGTTTTTTAGTAGTAGTATGTTTTTTTTACTTATTGATTACTCAATGCTGTTGGTAGGTAGCAGAATGCCACCACGAGGGTCGGGAGTGCATCATGGTGAGCAGTGGAGCCGTGGCCTTCGGAAGACAGAAGCTCACTCAGGAGCTGCTCATGTCTCTATCTATGAGGGAGACGTTGTCACCTAGCGACCATACCAGAGAGGTAAGACATTCATGCATGACCATCAGCGAATTGAAAGCATTTCTAGAAGTAAAAATGCCTTACTTATTTTACGACGTTTCGAAAATTATGGAACTCTCTCTTTCGAAAAATTATTACAAAAAACTAAAATAACCTCCATTTTGGCAAACATACTTACCTATTCCATTTTTTGTCCTGAATTTATAAGGAAAGTGATGAAATTCCCAATTTCTTACCCGTAACAGAAACAAAAGATTATCCTCAACTATCGTCTATTCATTACATAGATAAAATACCGTAGTTAAGGCGAATTCCAGTAGAGTTGATGCAGAATACTAACGAGCCAAATCGCCTATCAGTTTTCGGGAAACTGTCCCATAAATGTCCCCGTAATGTGCGGAGCGTGGCCCAGGTATGGCAGAATTACTCACAATTTGCGGGAGATTCATGGTTTATGGCTATTAGGCAGACAGAGCTAGACCAATAATAGGAGAACCAAACCTAGCCTCAGTTGGCTAAAGCCATTTTTTGTTGCAAATAGAAAATTGATTGTGTAATGAACAAATGTGTTCGGTTCTTCTCTTACCCTAATTAGCCTGTTATATCGCCCCACTGTTGGACAAAGGCCTTATTCATGGTTTCGGTACGCTCTTTGGAAATTATTTAAAATGTTATGAAATGAGATGTCTAATAAACCAGGGGTCTCTATGTAGAGTCTTCCTACAACGTTCAACTTGACTGTAACTTTGTCAAATGTTTTCGAATTCTATACTTGGATACTCTATGGTTAGATACTCTTTTTGTAGAGTCAACATCAATCAAGTTAGTTCTACTTACATTGCTTGATAAGTAACTTTGTATTTCAGGATGCTGGAAGTGCCTTGGACCCGAGAGCAGCAGCTGCCGTCGGCCAATCAGAACTCATGTCTATGTATGACGCTATGTTCAGCCAGTACAACGTCAAGATTGCTCAGGTATGTAATCTCGTACTATCTATCTAGGAGACTAGGTGATATTGGTTTCACACACTGTTATTATGTTACACAATGTTATTAGCAGCAACCGGTACAAGTTGATCCCTTAAAACAAGCACCTACTGATTGCGTTATACTGGTTTAAATCACTACAGACGTCCACACACGTCCAAACATAACAGGTGTTTGCTTACAATTGCTAGCCTTATTAAAAAAACAACTTATATCAATAATATTATTTAACTTGCTAGGTATTTACGTATTGCAAATTATAAATCATAACATTCCTTTTTGCTTCGCCGTAGTCGTGTAAAAAAACTACTAAACATACGTTCTGTTTCGTACGTTCCTACCTAAGTTCTAAAGTAATGATGGTACGCGTAAGTAAATAAAATGCAAAAAAAACTTAGGTATGACTATGTCATAATAACTTCCCTAGTATTTGTTTTGATGTTACATAATCATCACGTGCGATATTAATGTGACAGGGTTCTACTGTGGCTTCTCATGTAAATTCGTGGTATACAACATCTAGTAACCGAATTAGCGCGCCTGCGTGTTCAGTGGGTAGATATTACACATACACATACTACCTAACAACACCATTAAACATACATTGCTAGGTATATTCAGGTTGTCATTACAATAATTTCAAGATAAGCTGCAATGTATGACAAATCACGTTCTGTTGGCAGGGTAGAGTAATAGCAAGCTCCGCGTTGATTTGTAGGTTAATTAACAGAATTGTGTTAGTTAATTTAAATGTCTCCTGCCCTAATACACAGTCAATCAGAGTTACCATAACAACCTTATGATAGAAATCAATTACCTAGGTAGGTTAGGTGTTTAGGTACACGTTTAGGAAATACATAAGTCATAACAGCACCTACGCATGCTTTGTAAGATGATTCAAGTATCATATATAAAAAACTTACCTACCTTCCTCAAAAAATCTTAACAAGTTTATATTATTTTTAGCTGATTAGTGATTGGAAAAATGTAAGTGGGGAAAAAGATGAGAAAAAGTATATTTGTAGAGCATCATTATACTTTTTATTTAGAGCTCTCCTGCGGAAATGTTTACGTTGTTTTCGATGCAAATATTTGATTTTATTTGACAATTTCGACATCTGACTAAACTTTCCGTAGGTGTGGCAAATTTTAACACAATTTATTGCTACAAAAGCCAAATTTTTATTCACATAAAGCTTTTTCAAGTTTCATTAACATTATATGCATCTGCATAATATGCACACAGTTTGTGCAGAAATCTGAATGCAAACGGTTGCACGTGCACTTGCGCTTTAATAATAATATTTCCGTGCTTTTTGTCTGCTTGCCCAACCGTAATGTTAAATTGACTTAATCATGATTTGATTACTTACAAAAGTTAATGCAGGAAATACTGCATTTTCAAATTAACATTTGTAATCTACCTACACTATTCATAGTTATGATTTTAACGGGTTCTTCAAACCAAAATGCCAGAAGCACCGTTCGGAGCTCATTGAATGCATCTACTACTTAAAATAGAAATGTCACAAAATAACTTTTACCTCTGTCATATCATACATTGGACATAGACCATAAAAGTGGGTAAAGCGTTACAGATAAGGTCTAGCTAGATCATCTACTGAAAATAGGCTGGGTACCCACTTTTTTACAACGCCTTTCTCTCTGACCCTATGACATTCGCCACGCATCCAATCTTCATCGCCAGCAAGAAAGTAATTTGACGCTAAAAATTCTCACCATTGAGCAGGGGTCTCCTTTTTCAATTCCAAATCACTGCTTTGGTCAATCCAACTTTTATTTTCACTCTTATTATAAGGAAACAAGGATAACTATCGAAGGCAAAAGTCCGCATCTGAGAAAAGTTTGTTCGAGAAGTGTTTAAAAAGAAAGTGGTCGGGATAAAATTACAAGGTGGAAAAATTAATAACAAATTGAGATGACGCAGCTAAAAGTTTGATAGGAAAAACTTGGCGTAATGAATAAACTTTGAACAAGACTTGGCATATAAAAGGAATATCTCTTGGCAAGCTTGATTAAAACATACTTTACGGAGAAGGAAAGGTATCCTGGGGATAGAATAACAACTGCTGTGATTTACAAAGCAAAATAAATGCAATAAGATGCAAATAGATACACTTGGGATTTGCCTCGCCATATTTTTCTCTAAATCTTTTTCAAGTAAGTTTATTGCGCATTTTTAGTAGGTACTGTTTTTAATAAAACCATGTCCAAGATTTACAGGCAGGCACAGGTAGGTATCACTTTTTAATAGAATTTATTTATAAGCGCAATCAAGCGAACGTTATGCTTTTGATATATGCCTACCAACTACTTAGGTACCTTTACCTACAACAGGTTGAAAAAGAATATAATTGTGTGGCAGCTGTGGTGACGCGGAGATGGAATTTCGCGGAGTTTTAAATAGGTACAAACTTTTAGGGCACATGGTGGGATTCTAGCAAGATTTGGAATTTCAAACCCAAATATATTAGTTTGTAGTTTCACAAAATAGATGTTTATATTTTTCGCAGGTAGGAACATCACTTTTCTATTCTACGTATTCTGTTATCTAACATCCATTGTGAAATCAAAAGTGATAGTTTGTTGGTTATTTCGACCATGCAATACGGGTTTGTTAATTAAACAAGGTGATCCATTTTTGACAATCACAACCTGATTACACTACTAAAAAAGTCACCTCAGATCTTCTTCTTCATTTATTTTTTGGCTATTGAAAACAAGAAATTCAGCCAGTGTTAAGTTAAATCAGGTCATTGAAAAAAATGTAAGTTTGAAGAATTGTATATACCTACACAAATATCCCCGATATGTCGATTGCAGGCGGCCCTGTCATTCTGTGTCAGGAAGGATAGGGAGGATGGAATACCGTTCTTATAGTTAAATAGTTCAATTGCATCTTTGCCACCATTTAATTACCATAACCAAATGCATTTTTTCACCATAAAAACTCATTTTTCTTGGATAAAACAGAGGATGTATCTACTCTAGGCTATTTGAACCGGTGACTGTTTTAAATTATCCTCGTGTTCCAATCTCGAGTCGATTACACGGATTTCTTTGACGGTGAAGTTGCTGATAGGATTGGATACAATTAGAACTGCAAGTTGCCTCCACTTTGTGCATAGTAGAATTAAAGAACTCCACTCCATACGCTTTGTCAAAGCACTTAGCGAATGTTAGCTAAAGGTCTTTGAATAATTCCTTAATACCGTATTAGCTTAAAGATTTCTTGCTTAAGCGTATTTGAGTTTTACTTATTTGAGTAAGTATTTGCAATTGCTTTGAGTGTAGTTGAAGCGAAGTTGACGATAGGGCTAAGTTCTTAAGAGTACGTAATAAATAAATCAGAAAAGTAGGTACTTGTTCTATTATCTCTTATTTTTAAGATTGGTAACTAAGGTGGATGTGATAATATCGGTAGAGTAGAGCTGAGCATATTTAGTGCCCCGGTGTGATTTGGTTTTACGGTGACAAATCAGTCGAGAACACAGACAAACTGTTCAGTAGGTATCTATTTACTTCGAACTCTTAGATCAGTTAAAGTAAATCAGGCCAATTATGACTATCGTATCAAAATTTATCAAGTAACCTTGAGAACTTTACCTACTGAGACAAAAGCAAATGAAGACTTGAAATATAGTAAAAGAAAAATCTGTCGAAAATACAGACAAATTGTGCAGTAGGTAGCTATCACTTCAAGCTCTTATAGTAAGTAAAAGTTAATCAAGCCAATTATGAATATGGTATCAAGATTTATCAAGTAGCTTTGAGAACGTTAGAGATAATAAAATTATAAATATAGGGACCTATAGAAACAAAAGCAAATGAAGACTTTTGAAATAAAGTAAAAGAAAATGTAGATTTCCATTGATCTAATGCCCAGTTTTTGAACGCAGGTGCTGGTAACAAAACCCGACTTCTACAACGAGGAGACGCGCAAGAACCTGTTCTGCACGCTGTCCGAGCTGATCTCCTTGAACATCGTCCCCATCATCAACACCAACGACGCTGTCAGTCCGCCCATGTTCATCAGGGATGACACCATGGTGCCAGGCACTGGGAAAAAGGTAATATCAAATTGAAAGTTCAATACGCCTACCTACAGTATATAGGTTTTTTTTAAAATATATAATATATCTGATGTTATAGTTGAACCACGAAATATGTATTGAGTACCTTTAAAAGCTTTTCTCGTGTTACGTATACAATTTGAATACTTGCAATACGGTTTTCACCGGTTTATTTAGATTGCATCAGTAAAGAATTATTTTCCCAGGAACTGCTGGGAATTGCCATGCGACGCGTTGTTGGTCAAGATACACTAGATACAATAGCAATGTCGCAGGTTTGAATCCTGCATACGGAGGAAAAATTTACGAGCATTTGTTGAAATCGCGCGTAGCAACTCAATACAGCAAATATTTCAGCACACAGCGAGCGTTATTGACGTGATTGATGGAGAAGGAGATTACTTAGTTGATGCAATCAGCAGCAGAAGGCGCCCTAAGCGCCATCTCTCTAATTTGTGCAACCAGTGCCCCATGTTATTAAACTATAGGTTAAAAATTCTTCATAGGTACATTGCGTAGCGGGTTAAAATCTTTGTATCATAATGACACACCGGCTACGCAATGTACCGACATCTAATTTTGCTTGTAAACTTGTAGCCTATAGTTTCATAACATGTGGTTTAAAGTGTTTAATCGTAAACTTTCATGCGAATAAAAAGCAAATTGAAAATAGGTAGATGAAGCGGACAATCTGCACCAAACGAATTCAGTTAATAACTTTCAAACTCTCGATCTGAAGAACTAACAATGGCCACACGAGATAACGTATTTACTAAACCAACACTAAACTCTGAGCTAACGGCTAAAACAAGAAATGTTTTCTGCTGGAAAAAGCAATATTGAAACAGATTTGGAATGTAAAACAGAGTCGCGTCCGGCGCAAAGCTCGCGCGGACATGTTTGCACACAACTTTCAAATGAAAAAAGCGAACTGATTTCAGTCGCTTGTTTTAGAGTAGCAAACTTGTCCCACGCGCTTAATAGAATTCACCACTAGCGGAAAAGAATAATTTTAAAAGAACCGTCTAGTTTGGTCAAGTCATTTATTTAAAATTCACAAACACTCTTAAATACAAAATAAAAAAACAACATGTCAACTTCAAATTAAAAAACAAAAAAAAATTAAAAAAGCTACAGATAATAACCTAACCTCTAACGCGTCCCCGCGAGGCAAAGTACCCAAAATACTGGCCGCATTACCTCTTTGTATAGCTAAACTAGTTTTCTGAGCTAGGTAGCTGCCAGACCTAGGATCCCTCGATGCCTCACGGAGACATCTAGACCGTCTAGTTTGAAATGTATTTTCATAGAAAGATTATCAGTAGGTAAGAATGTAGAACCGATGATTTACAGTTCCTATTTCCTATTTCCGCTTCGAGCTGTTTGCGTGATAAAATAAAGCATAAATTATGCATGTTGTATAGGTTGATAAGACAAGTGAGAGAACTTGCACAATACTAACCCTTCTATGATATATTTTGCCGATATCGGGTAAGTTTAGTTCTAGGATATTTCCATCATGTAGTGGTTCTAATACTGAATGAATTTACTCTGCAACTTTTTACAACGTAAAAATGTATGTTGTATGGGTTTTATTTAGTTAGTGTGCTGTAATGGCCAGTTTGGAATAGCACCATCCCATTTTTACCCATGGGTGCCGTAAAAGGCGACTAAGGGATGAATTCATGGAACGGGCAGCAGCGTGCTCTGTAAATACCTCAATATTTTGTACTGCGCTGGCCAATCCGCCGGCCAAGCGTCTTAAGTATGGCAATACCCCACAATTTGGGAAGGCCCATATCCAGCAGTGGACTGTTGTGGCCGTAGAAGTAGTGTGCTGTAGAAACTTTTAGAACATACTACATCATCATTCTCCTTGCCATATCCCATTTTCTGTCGGGGTTGGCTCTTAACCTAGGGGATTTGATGTGGAACCAAGTTTTTACACAAATCGACTGCCATCTGACTTCTGCAACTCTTAGAATATACTACATAAAGACTTATATTGCAGGGTATTGGTTTAAAAGACAACGACAGTCTATCAGCGCTGCTGGCTGCCGAGATCCAGTCCGACCTGCTCATCATGATGTCTGATGTGGACGGCATCTACAACAAGCCGCCCTGGGAAGACGGCGCCAAGATGATGCACACTTACACCTCTAAGGATAAGGATCAGGTGGAATTCGGACAGAAATCTAAGGTAAGCAGAATTTCACAACCTTTAGGTATAGATATACAGAACGTAAGGGACATCCCTACTGATATTGATACGGTGCATGCAGACTACAGGCCAGAGATATCATGCGCGCAGTAGCGAACGATGAAAATGACATTTTTGCTCTGTGATGCAGACCATGGCACTGAAAAACATTCCCTTCAAATTACACGGTGGTACCGAACGACGGACTTTCCCGAAAACGTTAAGCTATGCAGGTCAGCCTTAAAAACTTTACCCAAAGAACATAGGTAAACATAACTGTTGAAAAAAAAAAACTGTGAATATTGTTCGCCTGTAAGTTTAGTATAGTATGAGGCACAGTTGTCGAGATCGTATGAATCCTTATGTGATCTCAATTTGATAGGTATGAGAAAACGTACAACCTAATTTTCGCACGGAGCAACCGTAACCGCGGAATTCCCACTATAACTGCTCCCTTGGGTTCTGATAAGGCATGCAAAATCGTAAGATTCTCAAAACCGGTTTTAGTAAAATATATATATATATATATATATATATATATTTTTACCCAACTGCCTCTGAAGTAGGATGAAATTCTTGAAGAATACCTATGTATGTAGTGTATATGTATGTGGACAAGTATATTCTCTTTCACAGGTTAGAGTTAGGCGGATATTGACCTTATGTCGCTAGATTCGACTCAGTAGTGCGAGTGAAGCGATATGTTAGGCTAGGTATATTAAAAATTCAGTAACGGCGGGTTTTTGGTTTTGGAAAAGAAAGTGCATACAAATGGTTGCAGGTAGAGTATTAAAGTATGTCTAATGTTTCCAATGTTTCTGTCCCGGAAATTAGAAAAAATATATTATGAAAAATAACAAAAAACCTTGTTTTTCTGAAACCGATTTTAAAAGGTCTGAAAATCGAAAAACAAATTTAGTAAATATCAGCCAAAAATTCCGTGTTTTTCGAATTTCTGGTATGCCGGTTTCCATCCCTCAAGTTCTGAGTAGTTTGTAAGATAGTGAGGAAGGAACTAAACAATTTATATTGAAACACACGTGCTTCGTACGGATACACAAGAATCCGGAAACTTAATAGGTAATTAAAATGTATTGCGGCTTCCGGTTCCTTGGAAGGTTTGATGATAATCGATTTATTAATTGGCACAAGTACTCTAGAGGTTTGGTACTTACTCGTGTGTGGCTTCAATCAAAAACAGTGTAAAGAAATGTAGGTATTATGTATTTAGGTACTTTTCAACTTGTAACTTCGGTGGGCCAGCTCAAGTTAGAAAATGATTATAGGTACTTAATATTATTGCATCAATAAAGGTAAGTACCAACCAATTACAAGGAGGCAATTTAGGCAATATTCTTTTATATCATTATGCTATTTTTCACATCATTGGAAACGCCACACGCATCGCCCCCTGCTAGATTTGGACTTCCTCTTATTAGAATTTCTTTTTTCCAAGAAATTACGATCTTCAGATTATAAAAATCCTAAAGAATTATATAAAACAGTAGAT
The DNA here is from genome assembly GCA_029255805.1 of Keiferia lycopersicella. NCBI lineage: Eukaryota > Metazoa > Arthropoda > Insecta > Lepidoptera > Gelechiidae > Keiferia > Keiferia lycopersicella. The sequence continues at coordinate 6,446,343 of JARACZ010000009.1, read as the reverse complement.
TACAAGGCTGACAATGATGAAAAAATATAATTATCTTTCGACGGTTTCCTCATTATCCCCCGACTCGAGAACAACAGAGCCGTACATAGTAAAAGTAATTAACAGTATCTAGTTTAATTAAAAGCGAAATAGCATAGGCATTAAGTAAAACGGTTGTAGAACAAAACTAACAAAGCGTATAGGTACATCCGTATATTTATGGCCCTAATTATCTTGAGAATATTATTGCACTACCTCAAGCTGTAATAACCTGGGCACCGCACCGGGAACCTTAGATTCTTTATTATAGAAAAACCTTATGATTAATTTCAATTTTTAACTAACAACATACATACATACATACATATATCACGCCTTTATCCCTTGCGGGGTAGGCAGAGCGTTAACGGCCGTAAGAATACGGTCGCTATCGCCACGTCTGACATTTGTGAGGATTGTTTTCCAAGGTTGTTTCAGAAAACATGTGTATCACTATAGTGACAGGTTGTCAGCCTGTCGCCTAAAAATTGTAATACACCAATACCCTCGAGTCCCTTAGTCGCCTCTTACGACACCCGCGGGTAGGATATGGGGTGATGCTATTCTAAGCCGGCATCACACGGCACAACAACAACACACAACAACTAACAACATGGTTGTAAAAGAGTTTAAGGCCAGGATTCAGTGCTGAAATCACGATTTCAGGGGGTGAGGTGTGGGGGGCCGCCCGCGCTCCCCGCGCTCTGAGACATCATCTGGCGCTCGCACACTACGCACTCGCACCTCGTGTGTTTTATGGACATGACCAAAGTCCGACCACGTTTTAAGTATTTTTTAGTTTTATCCCGGCCGTGGAACTTTTACTTCTACTCGTGAATTATTATTTTTTGTGATAATGTAACGAAACGAGAAGGATAGACGCAGAAGAGGAGGAAGGCCTAAAAAGACTTTAATAGCTAGTTAAAACACACAAATTTAATTACAAATGATATTAGGATAAGTACTAAGTTCCTTTTATGAGCCTGTCCTTGAAACTGAACAACTTCCCCAAGGAACATAGGTTGAAATATGTTTAAAAATCTAGTCGACACGACTCAGATTCTATAAAGTTAAAAAAAGTTTGAATAGATTGTACAAAAGATGATTATGACTCACAAAGATTTCAATGATAATAAAAAATGGTCCAAAGTCGGAAAATGTGCTAAAAGTTGAGTAAGTACGAAAATTTACTTATATTTGGGTGAAAATTTGCGCAGTTAAAAATTGCGGTCACACGTAAATTTCTTCAAGTATACAACACTTACAGATTTTAAGTATCATTCACACGAAAGAATGTTTAATTGACTATTTGGAAAGTAAAACTCCATCCACAAATTATGAAAAATGTTTAAGGCCAGGATTTGGTGCTCAAATCACGATTTCAGGGGGTGAGGTGGGGGGGGGGCCGCCCGCGCTCCCCGCGCTCTGAGACATCATCTGGCGCTCGCACACTACGCACTCGCACCTCGTGTGTTTTATGGACATGACCGCAGTCCGACCACCTTTTAAGTATTTTTTAGCTTTATCCCGTCCGTGAAACTTTTACTTCTACTCGTGAATTATTATTTTTGAGATAATGTAACGAAATTAATATGAATGTGGGTAGATGGATAGACGCAGAAGAGGAGGAAGGCCTAAAAAGACTTTAATAGCTAGTTAAAACACACAAATTTAATTACAAAGGATATTAGTATAAGTACTAAGTTCTTTATATGAGCCTGTCTTTGAAACTGAACAACTTCCCCAAGGAACATAGGTTGAAATATGTTTAAAAATCTAGCCGACGCGACTCAGGTTCCATAAAGCTAAAAAAAGTTTGAATAGATTGTACAAAAGATGATTATGACTCATAAAAGTGTAAACAAAGATTCCAATGATAATAAAAAATGATCCAAAGTCGGAAAATGTGCTAAAAGTTGAAAATTTTGTTACATTTGCTCTACGATGTACCGTTCTCAAGATTTATGCACTTTTAGTTTGCATTCCTTTTTAATATTCAAAAATGATATTCTACTGCAATTTTAAATGGCGTTTTGCGCTGGAGCCCTCTGTCACGCTTGCTTTTTGCTATAGGTAGGTATTTCATTGTTTTTTTTTTGTTTATGCCGCCGGCTCAAGTGAAGCTCGACTAACACTAGAATTTACATCATGTATGTGGAATGATTTGTAAGATGAGACGAGCAACTGTATAACGAAACGAATGGACAACTGAACGATAATTTTTGAACGTGAGCCAGATGTTAGATGAATTTCTGAACTATGATGCTAGAACGGAAAAGCAATATAGGTAAATAGTGAGGAGTAAATGAGTGTGAAACAGAGAGTGAACAGACACTTTTCAAATACACAAATTCAAACTCAAATTATTTATTCAAAGTAGCAAATTTTACATTTAGCTTTTTGATGGTCAAGTATTAACAATTTTAACAATAACAATTTTATGAACCTAGTGTACGATACGATAGTAGGCGAAAACCCTGGGGTTCTCTGTCTAAAATCCGAAAATGAAGTTATTCCTTCTTCTACTTCCATAGCCACAGGGAGCAGGACATGGGTCTTTATTATTATAGCGAATATAAAACTAAGAAGCTTACAAATGACTTTAATTAAGTGCCACATCCCATAAAAAACATAATCTTTTTTCCAAGCCGGTCGGATAAAAATAAAAAAATAATAATAAAGAATAGAAAAAAATACGCGTAAAGGTAACTGGAACGCAAACGCCATTGAATATTTTAGAAAAATAACTGTTTTGAAAAATAAAAATAATGCAAACTATAAGTGCAATTACCTCAAAAAGGTGCATAGTAGTGCAAAAGTAACTGAATTTCGGTACTCATATTTTAGCACTTGTTTAAATATCTTAAAACTAAAATCAGGCCCCTATTTAGTTCACAATTGCCCCAGGCGTAGCCTCACTCATAATTATGCGCTTTATTGAAGGCCTACTTTTCTAGCTTTTTCTTTTTAATATTTATTTCACTACCTCTTTTGTTCCAACTTACCAATTGGTCTACATTTACTGAAATTTATTTATTGAAAGTATAAAAATATCTCGTCAAGCCCTACAATTAGAGACTTTCTAGGGCCACAGACCACTTATATATTTTGTTCTGAAGAATATGTCAAGTACCACGTTATACTAAGGAAATATAGATGTACCGGATACTGGGTACTACTATTACTTATATTGTTATCACTTTGATGGAAGCGTCAGTATGAACATAAAAGTTCATACCTAGCTCCTAAACCACGCCATCTATTTTCACTATTATACTACTCCTACATAGAAGATGCCACATTACTCTAAAAACTTATAGTTTTAGTTTGACAGCTCTCACCTTAAATCAAGAATCCGCCAAAAAATACAACTATACCAAAGAAAGTAAAACTCCTTTATATCCGAAACGTTTTAAGGTCTTTTAAAGTCCGTGTTCGTGTAGTGTGTGCGTAGTGACATCTCGTGTTTATTCTCATGCCCATTTTCACGCCAATCCTAATTTTAATGCTTATGCTCAATATGCTTATGTTGATTTCATTGTCCATGATTCTTAATACACATGCTCATTTTCATGGTCATACTCATATGCATGAATTTTTTCATGCTCTTTCCATTTCATTTAAATGGTCTTATAAGTACATGAACACAGGGGTCATAAATAAAACCGAGATTTCAACCCACGAGCCAGACGAGCGGAGTGAGCAGTGACAAAGAGCAACATAATTGAATTGTGTAGAAGCTGGTAAGACTGCTCTCTGCGTAGATTTGTTTGTACGTCTGAATCCCATACCAACCCGACCACAGAACAGCGTATGGGTATCACAGACTATTCAGGTGACAAGATCTTGGCGTACGTAAGTAACACCGTCTTCAGACTTAAAAAATATCACTACTCGCTCCGTTCGATGAGTTAAACGCACAAAGAAAAAAAAAATATTTGCGTGCGCGCACATGATATCTCTGGTCTGTGGTAGAATGACCACCGACTGGATCTAATTTCGCACCGCTGTGTCGATTTCTGTAATAAGTTATCGGGGGAAAATTGTTCAGATGACCTGTCAAAGAGTTATCTTGAAAAAAAAAAATTAAAAATTACTTGGTACCTACTGTAAAAACGTTACTCATGTTCAGAATGCACCCCGTAAATATTTAAAGTGAATTACTAGTTATGTATCACTCCTTTCTTATTATAAGTAAAAAGACTTAGACTTTTGCTTTTCATTATCTTATAGATAAAAATATCGTCTATCGTCAAGGCTAGCTGAAGCGACAGCTATGATAAAATTGTTGCTCGTCTCGCCAAAAGACGTAACCGACGTAATAATAAGCGCATACTTAAACTACGCCTTCTGGTGTCAGCCATAAAGTATTTTATCAATCAATCTATCCATGTCACAAACGTCATAAGTAAAATGAGCGACGTAATAATTACGAAAAAATATTTGTAAATTTTCTGGGAAATTTTGACACAGTACCGGCGCTGGCAAGAGCCATTTGGGTACTGGCGGGGTAGCGGGCGGTGCGGGATGTCATTGGGAGGTTGGTTTGTCGGCGACAACCGTTCTAATTTTTGGAAAAAAATGATTTGTTGAATTAAAATCTGTTCATCCACTAAAACCTGATAGTGTTATTTTTAGGGCATTAAAAGAGGAATATTCTACATCAAGAAAGTATATCAAAATAGTAGTCCAAGTTACGATAAAATTGGTTTGAAAATATTTTTAATGCTCTTTTTGAGATTTTTTAAATTAATATATATCAAACCAATCGAGTCATACGATAGTGTTACTACTAGACAATATCTTTGAGTATGTCATATATTTTTTTGAGGTCTTGTTAGCATCAATAACAGGCTTAAAAACTGAATCGAAAGTAACGCTTTTCATTATTTTTCATTGGCCTTACTTCATCAGAGCGCCTTAACTCGTTGCCATACACTAGCTGATCAAGTGTGACACGGGATAGAAAAATATTAATTATCTTTTTCCAGTCTCTTACAAACTTGTGCTATTGATATACGTATTAAATTTGTTTTGAAATAATATAGAACGTTTTTACTTTTGCACCGCTCGGCACATATTCCTACCTACTGCTTTGTTACTGTTACTGTGACAAAACGGTCAAATTTTAATTTCCCGACGCTTTCATATAATTTCCATGACATTATCTTTGTCTCGTCCAGTCCAGATGAGGAAACATTTTGTTAGTACAAGAAAGTAGGTTCTTGAAATGGATTTAGAGATCAAAATATCCATTATAAAATTTACCTACAAATATAATAACATAAGTTGGTACGTACATAACAAAAGATCTGTTTTCTGGAAAGCACCTTACATTTTGAATATCATCGTTCCGCGCCAAAGGATCACAGTCACAAAAAGGTTTGTGTTGATTTTACGTTATTCCGCACATAAATAGAAGGTGAAGGAGTGACGATGAATGATTCTAGATTTGAGATGAGAAAAAACGTAATATTCTGTAGATCAATCATGTACTTACGCATTTCACAAATTACTTATGGAAAGCGCATACTAAAACCTACATATTCACGTAATATTGGTGTCACAAACTTCTTATAAGTTTCGACAAAGAAGTATTCATCATTTAAATTGTCACAAATTGTCCAGCGGTCTCATAAAGTCCAATCCTCAAAATTTAATTTCGGAACGTCCAATTTACTATCTCCGGTTGAGTTGAGTTTTCGCTAAATAACAGCTGAATTATGAGTAACATTATGGCCTGTTATTCAGGTGGGCACGGGTGGCATGGACTCCAAGGTGCAAGCTGCTACCTGGGCCATGGCTCGTGGAGTTAGCGTGGTCATCTGCAACGGTATGCAGGAGAACGCCATCAAGACCATCATCAGCGGGCGCAAAGTCGGCACCTTCTTCACGGACTACGTTACCAATGTTTCCACTTCTGTCGACTCCATGGCTGAAAGTGGTATGTACTCGTGTTATAATCGTCATCATAGCAAATCAAGCATATTACTATATATCTTTATTTTTCAAAACCTTTGTTACAGCTCGGTCTGGCAGCAGAGCTTTACAAAGGCTGACACCAGAACAAAGAGCATCCGCTATTCACTCGCTTGCGGATCTTTTGGTAGACAAACAAGATATGATCATAGAAGCCAACGCCAAAGATTTGGAAGAAGGCACTCAGGGTGGTCTCGCTAAACCACTTCTCAGCAGGCTTTCTTTGAGCCCATCTAAGCTAAAAACTCTATCTGTGGGACTTAAGCAAATTGCTGACTCAAGTTACGAGAACGTTGGTAGAGTTCTTAGAAAAACAAAGTTAGCAGAAAATCTAGTTTTGCAACAAATCACAGTTCCTATCGGGGTACTTCTTGTAATTTTTGAATCAAGACCTGATTCACTGCCACAAGTCGCCGCTTTGGCTATGGCGTCTGCTAACGGACTTCTACTTAAAGGTGGCAAGGAAGCAGCTCATTCAAATAAAGCCCTTATGGAACTAGTCAAAGAATCTCTAAAACCAGTGGGAGCTGAGGATGCCATCTCCTTAGTATCAACTAGAGAAGAGATCAGTGACCTCCTCTCAATGGAGAAACATATCGACCTGATTATACCCCGAGGCTCATCGGAGCTCGTGAGAAATATTCAGAAACAATCGCAGCACATTCCAGTTCTTGGTCATGCTGAGGGTATCTGCCACGTTTACGTTGACAAGGAAGCGGACCCGGCCAAAGCATTGAAGATTGTTCGGGACGCAAAGTGTGATTACCCTGCTGCCTGCAACGCAATGGAGACTCTGTTGCTTCACCAAGATCATCTAAACAGCTCTCTGTTCACGGATATCTGTTCAATGTTAAAGAAGGAAGGTGTAGTTATCCACGCTGGTCCGAGACTTGCAAGCCATTTGACATTCGGTCCGCCACCAGCCAAAACAATGCGCCATGAGTATGGATCTCTGGAGTGCTGTATTGAAATAGTTGATGATCTTGAAGACGCTGTTAACCATATACACAAATACGGCAGTTCGCATACAGATGTTATTGTTACGGAAAACGGTAAGTTTTGTTTTACAACTCATTTCAATAGAGATTTCAAAAGGAAAAAATTGGTACCTATTTAATACCGGTCAGTAAGTTACGTACACACATCTATACCTAGAAAAGAACCGGATATTTACGTAAGATAGTGAATAATAAGAATTCATGTCTGGAGGTTACAATAATACGATAAACTAGGTAATTGTTGTTAGATATTGCGTGCGTGTTTGATTAGCTGATGTTCCATTATTATTTTTATCTTATCTTGAAAATAACTCAAAACAAACAAAATGTGTATGATAACTAGATAATTATAGAAAGAGACAGCGGAAGTTAAAATAATAGCAGAATTGAGGTAGTCAAATAACTCCTACTCATTATTTCAGTCGCGGAAATTCAGACTGTTATATTACTTTTCAAGCACTTGCAATGACTTTCATACATTTTTTCTTTCACCTACGCTGAGCTGCTTTCTTTGCGACACTCAGTTAAAACGTCGGGGTCCATGTAAATTGTTAATATTTACCTTAAGAGTATCGCGAGTGACCTGACTGAAACGAGTTCCTTTGTTATTTGTCACATATTTTCATGAAAGCAAGACACTTCGACTGGTCAATATAGATAGTTTGATGATATATAATTAATGAAAATGATCCTTTATCACAATAATATGATCCTAACTTTTTAATAATTGCTGTAATAATAGGATTCTATTTTTTTCTTTAAACAGAAAACCAAGCGAAGACTTTCTTGAAATCAGTGGACAGCGCGTGTGTCTTCCACAACGTGTCATCACGATTTGCCGACGGATTCCGCTTCGGACTTGGCGCTGAAGTCGGCATCTCCACGGCCAGAATACACGCTAGAGGTACTTGCAGATTTTGATTTATGCTCAAATCTGTGGTCAGTTCATGTTCCACAACGTATTACCACTTTGCACTTCGCTGACAGGTTCCGGACTTGGAGCCGAAGTTGGCAACGGCGGCTAGAATTTGCGATCCAGCTAAACCTGATTTATTCGCTCATTAAATTGTTACGACTTTTATAAAACCGAAATTTATGCTTTTCTTGTACCTTTCCTTACCAGTCGATAATTTCTTGCAACTTATTAAAATTTCCAGGGCCGGTTGGTGTAGAAGGCCTCCTGACCACTAAATGGATCCTGGAAGGGACTGACCACACCGCAGCTGAGTTCAACGAAGGCAGGCGACAATGGGTACACGAGAAACTACCAGTAAACTGACTAGGCAATGCAGATAATAATAGAACCTTCTGGCATAGGCTGAAACGAATATTTGTTAGATAGTGATAATTCGAATCTGACGTTAAAAAGCGGATTAGAAATGAATTTTATATTTTTGTCGGAGTCGAATATTTCTTTTGGTTCTTGCACATGCTATTCGTAAGAAATTTCTTTCTCAACAAGAAATGAAATCAAATTGGGATAACGACATCAAAATGAAATTGTTTGATAAGACAACATTGTACATATTTTAAACAATAAAATAAAGTTCGTATGTTGTCTACAATCATGCTCGTTGCCTCCGCAATAAGATTAAAAGTGAATTAATGATAACGATTTATTTTCGTGAAGAATAATCAAATAACTGTGTAGCCAAGAATAAATGAATACCCAAGATGAAAAAAACTTTAATTATTCACTCTTTCATTTAGAGATTTTACTAATGGGTCTGTTGTGTAAATTACAACAAATTTATGAATAATAAATATTGTGATTGTTAAATATATTTTATAAGCCACTGGTAATTTGTCTTACTAATTTTATTCTATAACACAAAATATCTATCAGTAGGTAGGTAGGTACCTCCTACACTTCTATAACTATTCACTTATGCAAGCCGAGTTGATAAGATTATTATTACGATTAAAATACTGCTGAAACTAAATGGGAAACTTTTCAAAAGCCTTGCTTAGTCCACCCAGTTCTATCACAAAATCTAGATAAAGAATTCAAAAGTAGGAGTACGTACCCTTAAAGTTCTGATCATGTTTGCTTCACAGCTGATACAATTTAGTTGAAGGCTTGACGGGAGATCTTGAACTTATACAGCGCTGATAAGTCTTAAGGGTCAGGTCAGACACAGAATAAGTTTAGGGATTGAGGTCTACATTTATAAATCCCACTCAACTCTGAAATCGATCTCAAGAGCGATTTTGACAAATGTCAGTAAATAGTAACAGGCATCTCAAAGTCTCACTCAGGATCGATGTCAGAGATGAGTGCGGTTTATAAATACGGGCCTTAGACCTCTATCACACACACTTCAGCGCTAAAATAACTCTGCGTTAACATTATGCGCCTGTCAGATCCATAATAGAAACGTCACTCCCCATAAAAAACACCTCCCTTGACTCAGATCCAACACATAACGTTAGCGCTGGGTCGTGCGTCGAGAGCGGTTTCGCAGCGTTATTTTTGCGCTGAAGTGTGGGAAAGGCCTTAAACTTGTAATTTCATCAAACCGTTTTAAATAAGCGATGGGAACAAAAACCTACATTTATCATTCGCCGCGCACTAAGTGCATGAGCCTAGAATATTATTTATTCTGTGGCGGAAGCGAGATCCATTTTCGTAATAAATAATTTAATATCCTGCGCAACGCGCGCCACAGTTGCGATATTTTTGATCAGGGATGTTACGGATAAAGTAAAATATATTTTCGGATTGGGATACGGATATTAAATTATTTCGGATAATCCGAAGTTTCGGTTACGGATGTTACCTAGAAACAACAATTTTCTCAAAATTTATTGCACTAAAGACAATACAAACTTATTTGACTTATCTAAGCAAGGTCTAAGAAAACGTATGTGATTGAACCTAAGTGAGTACGTCTAAAGGCCTACTTTGGCCGATCCTGGCCTAGAATGCAGTCGGCCAATCGCGATTTTGTATGGGAGGTCGAAATTTTTTTGATATCCGATAGTTTCGGTTTCGGTTACAGAGCTCTATAACATCCCTTTTTGGTTATTCTTTGGGTAGGTACGTATTTCATAAAATCAAGAGGATCCCATCCTTTTCACAAGAAAACTTTGTCTTTTGAATACCTAATTATAAAACACTTCAAGTATTCGAATAGGTTGTTTTGAATTTGTTAATGTACTTAGAGCACTTTGAATAACTCTTGCCCTAAATCTTACAGACGTGACTCTAGACTGGGACTTGGGATTGTAACACCTGCTGCTAGGTAAGACTATGAATATTATCTAGGTATTTAGTACTAAGGCTACTAAAGGGATACTCGTAAAAGGGCTTCTAGGAGCTTAGCTTCTGGTTATTTAGAAGAGGTACAGCTCAATGTATTTCTAGAACAATGAAAAAATTTAAATTTGTAATAGGCTTGTTTCCTGACAGGACGTCAAATTAGCTACTTTTTAAAATGATCTAAAACGATATCTTGTTTGAAGAACTAGAAGTATGACGTCACGTCATAAGTATTTCGATGGCGTCAAAACACTTATTTTTATACTATATTTCTGTTTATTAATTCAAACTTTGAATATTTCGAAAAATTATGAATGAAGTCCGTAGTAGTTTTGGACAATAGTTTTAAGCGTACAACTGTTATATTTTTTAATGATCCAGGAAACTAGCAAATTGACACTTTTTGTAGCAATAATTATTACTTTTGTACACGCAGCAACATTTATCGAATTTCAACTGCTCGACAAAGGCCTCCCCTGGGTATGCCACAACGATCTCCCGCTTTCGTCATCAAGAGCCTTATTTTTTGAATTTACGCGTGCGGAAATCTGCTACTTATTGTGTATATCCCACGTCCTAAATTCTAATAAACCTCATACATCCGTTCACACATACCCCAATAAATTCACACATACTTAACTGCCTTAAAAATAACTGACATAAAAATAATCAAGTAGTAGTAATTGAAATACGTAATTATGGTGTGACCAGTCGTTTCGATCTTCCGTGCTCGGAATCGAATTACAAAGTTTCAAAAATTGAGGTCAGCTTTAGGTAGTCTAATTTACTAATGGCGGCGCTGCTCATGAAAATAGAAGTCAAAGACTGTTGTCGAAGCTTTCGACTCCAAAGTCTGAAAACTAGGCAAGAGTCCAAATTTTAGACCACCAATCAAATTATGTTTTTATTTTAGCTTTCTGAGGTTTTAGTCGATTTGCACACTTTCCAGATGATATTGCAGTTCAAATACAGACGTCGTACTAATATGGCCTCGGCTTCGGGTTTTGCGTGCAGCGGAACGGCAGTGGCGGCGGCGCGTTTGCCTTTTTTCTCTAAGCAGTGCGCCGCTCGTTGCCAAATCCCGCGCTGCTGTGCCCGAGAATTTAATGTAGGTCCATTTAAATGCATGCAAAAGATCCTGCCGCGCCGCTGCCGCTGCCCGAGACCGGGGCCGTACATTACAACCTATGACTTCGATATTTCCTCATTTTGTCACACAACCGCATCCGGCAAAACAGCGGAAAAAATGCGGTAGGTAGGTGTGAGAATTGTAACACACTACTTGAGCGTGTTCGTTGCAGTTATGCAGTGCTATAAATTGTAAACTTCTATGTTGCGACTTTTTCCCTCAAGAGGTTTGCTGTGAAACTTGTACGGACACTGAATACCTAAGGGTACACGTATGGAGCGGTGGTTTGGCTACTTTGTATTTTATTATTTGGTTAAGTCCTATAAATTATTCAATACACCTTTACCAGTGCCGCAGATAATGTAAGGTAGAGAAGGTTCTATTTCAATTACAAGGTTAAAATCAACTAGGCATGTAATAGGTAATCATATTCGTATAGCTACGAATATGGTGCGCTGAAATTAAGATGATAGTGGTACAGCCAGCATTGGTTTGCATGAGAGAACAGTTCCTGTATTTGTGCAAAACGTTCCATGACCAGACCAACTCGAATCGACCTTGGAGAATTCTGTACAATTGAAATTAAATTTGCATCAGGACACAATGTTTGCTGAATGGAGCTGGATATCAATTACAACATCACAGAATAACACTCTGCAGGCATGACAACGAAATGAAACTGAATTACTTTTTCTGTGGGGCTACTAAACTTCCCATAAAAAAAAACCCCATCAGCTGACAAATTGTCTATGGGAACATGATTTTTTCCGAGTCTTGATATAGGCTAATTATTCTAAAAAAAGTTGTTCAGTTTAATGGTCTGATACTGTCCGCGTAGTTTCAGTAGACCGCTGGTATAGTAATACTGCTAAAACCCAAGCTGGCTCTAGCTAAAATATTATCCTTTTAAATATGAAGAATTTTATAAGGGTAAAGCCATTTACAATGAAACGTTTTACGATGCAATCATTAAACTCAAACTCGAGTGCTTGAGAGAGAATTTGCCTTATGAGAAAAGTGAGCACCTATGTCTTCGTAAAAAAATAATGCCCATCTATTTTTATAAAAACTTTACAACCTGAGGTTACTGATCGGCAAGAGATATTCCGCTTTGTAAGTAGTCCTTTTAGCATTCAGTTCATAACTGAAGAGCATAATTTATTTTTTTAATTAGGAAAAAATTAAAACGAGCGTGTCCTTACCGATGGCAGAAGTAAGGATTCAAAACGTTTCAATGAAAAGCGGCATCACTAGACGAGACTAACAAGCATTTTAAGACCGCCTGATGTCAAATTATCACAAATTGCTTCTTAATGCTGACGCTCCACTTCTCGCCTTAAGGGGCTCAAACGAGATTATCGATATAATTAAAAATGTTTCTTTTTTCTCTGAGAAAAATATGAAATTTATTATTGCAAAAATTAAAAAGCAGTACTCCAAATGATTTGATTATTTTGTCTCCCTGTGCGTCAGTCAGAGTGATAAAATAAAATACCTTCTTGAGAGTAGGGTATGCGGTTATCTGATTAACTTAAAAGACATGAACATGACACAAAGTTGGAAGGCATAAAGAACTTTGTAACATGGATGGAGCGGAAATTAGGTACTTACTGCAGGTTTAGATGGTACGCTGGAATTTTACTCTCATAGAATTCTGAAAACGAACGTAAACACTTTACGTGCACCTCAGGCAAACAGGAGAAGAAGAAATGTGCAGCAGATTTTGTCCATCCCGTGTGTTAAACTCGTAGAATTTTCTATGGATGTTTGTTACACATAACTATACGAACATAACTTTTGTTAGGTATGAGGTAATTTTGGAAAACTTTTCGCCACATAGTGTAAAAAGTGTGGTTACACTGAATGGAATTCAGTAAAGCGATACTTATTTTGAATTGGAGTTGGTAGGAGTCTTCTTCTTCTTCCTCTGTCGTGTGGGACACTGAGTCAACAAACTACCCATTACCCAATAAACCCTAGAGTCAAAGTTTTTCAACTGTGGTTAAACTTCATTGACATCATGTTGGGTACTCAAATCGGCATATTTTTAGGTCAAAATATTATTTACATTACCTGCAATTTGTATCTAGTAAATAGAATTAGGCACCACAAGACCAAAATCTCTTTCAAAAAATATCTTTCAGAAAAATATCTTTCAGAATCTTCACCACGATACAACCCGAGACCTGCTTCTTGTAATAAGCAGTTGTAGAATTCTGTCACAAGTTCACCGGGTCGTGAAAAGAGGGGAAAAGAATAGATATTATACAAAATTTTCCAATACCAGTTTATTTTCACGAGGAGTACTTTTAGCACCCTCTAGCAACAGTTCACTTCGCCGCAATGCTGAGTGTAGGTCTCCTCCAACGATCTCCAGCCAAAGTGATAACCGGTAGATAGTGGAAGTAGGCGGGACACATATGCCGGAGAGCCGATACCAGATGGGGAAAGAAAGTGTTGGATTGGCGAACGAGAGAGGGACAACGGAACGTGGGTCGACAGCCGGCAAGATGGATAGACGACATTGTCCAAGTAATTGGGAAGAGCTGGAAGAGACAAGCCCTTGACCGTAAGAATCTACTAAAGGATAAATCTAATGAATAGGCAGATATTAGCAGCGATCTCTGTGGATACAACATCTTGCACTATACTCGAAAATCCTCCTGCCAACCGTGGCGAGTACCTATGTGAAAATATCCCCCGAATAGGCGGAGGCACTGAGAGAGCATTCATATGGCGTCATTCCAGGCTTTGGTTTGCCACTACCACTGTAAACGCAGGGTTATACTGTTAGTACGTACAACACAAACCGCAGCTTCCCACTGCAAGAGACTCAATTTCAAGAGCCACAACGTATCTCAACCTTTAGGCTATTTAAAGGTTTTTGGCCAAATAAACTTCTGTTTTACTTTAAGTACTTATGAAGGTATTATACGAGTAAAAATGTCATTCACTAGTTGAAATAAATCGATATGAAGTCGTCTCGCTTGGCCGGATGTGATTTCTATTGCCACCCATAAATTATTATTTTGGTCATTTGAGTCATATCAAAACGCGATGCAGCCCGAATGCGACGTGAAGAAAAATTTACATTATGGGCTGCATACTATCTGAAAGTGTAAGCTTTGTTTTTCTCTACCAAAATAATGTACCTATCTCGAAATATTAGTAGATAAATTCCAGTTTAGATCTGCTGTTTCGTAGTTTACCTACAACTAGAACAGTGTTCTGTGTCAAAAGCTGCAATAACTGCCTCTCAGTACAATTCTGTTTGTGGGAGCAGAATGTGGGAGCATTTACCCGGCGGCGTCAAATTGTCCTGCCTACACTACCTACCAGGTTACAAGTAATATGGGGGTGGATAGGATAATAGGTACACTGCACGTAGGCACAGAAAATAGGCACACTGGGATTTCATGTAGATTTTGCTATCGATGATTCAACAACTGATCTCTGAATTAAGTTCACGTATATTTTTATAACGTATCTACTGGTTTAACTTACTTTGGTATGAGATTTAAAAAGAGTTGATTATCATTTTACTTTACATTCTGAAAGTGTTCATTGCGCATCAACTTGGAGATAAAACTTTTTGCATCTTTAAATCACTACCGGATTTAAAAGAAAAATTATCATACTTTGGCATATTTTAACCATGTAGCTTGCTTATGGTTAAAATTAATTCAAAGAATATAAGGTGTAAAATATTAGCTGCAAATATTTTAAAGGATAAACCAGCCCATTCAACTGAACAACTTTCCCTAAGAAACATAGGTCGAAATATGAGAAAATTTTTTGGACTTCCCATGCAAATTGACTTGGTCGGTCGGTAATATTGTATGGGAGGTAAAAAAAAAATGTAAATAGCCTGTAAACACGTAAGTAGCTTGCTTGCTTACGTACTTTATGCTTGCTTATGGTTACAATTTGAAAGAATATATTGATGAGTGAGTACGTTTTACCTTCATAATGATTGAGACTATAATTTTCCCTGTCTGCCGTGCTGAGTTGGTAACTAGCGTGTAATTTTGGTGCAATCTCAGAGGGAGAAATGTTTCGGAGGACACTACAAACAACCAGAATGAAGACATATAAACTCATCACGATCTGTTTGGACGCGCATTAAAATACAATTCAATGCTTAAAAACGTAGCAAATTCTGTACACAGTTTAAAAAAATCACTCAGTACTTGACGAAACTAGTAGGTACTAAGGTTTTTTTTGGCACTTCAAGTCTGATTTCGATGTTTTTCTCTCCCCTGTTTAAAATTTTGAAAGATTTCTTCTAAAACTTTCTATGGCTCTAGTGCAACTGGATAGAACCAGTTCACCACGACCCGTGGTCCCCGGTGCCGACCACTACTGGTGAAGTTACCTCACTTTGCTTGCCAGACGTTCAAATATTCAATAGTTGAAGCACATGTGCAAAAGTTGGGCGATCTTTTATGTAGGCGGACCGTTTGGTAAACCGCAGCTTTGTTGAGTTGAGATAATGTATTTTTAACCTATCTACTAGAGTCGAGGCTGCATGGCTTTAAAACCTTTGCCGGCCGGGCCAATGGATGAACATGATAAAAATACCTAATTGGAATCGTTGTCTGATCTTGAATTCGACTTGTATGTTTTATGTAATTTATTTTGAGTGTAGATAAAATAATGTATCACAGTACCTATATAATTAGGCATTTCAATGCTCGTGTGAAACTACAACACACATTTGGCTATGCCTCGTATGATAAAAAGACACAGGGCCCTTAGATTATTATACAGGGTGTTAGGAAAAGTACTTCCTTTCACAGGATGAACCAGCCTATAAAACTAAACAACTTTCCCGAAGGAGCATAGGTCGAAATATAAAAAAAGAAATTTGGATCTCCCGAACAAAAGGAACCAAGCGACTTAGTCAGTTTGTATGTTCAAATACCAAATAATTATCAACATGTTAAGACACTTCCCGTGTTCTAACAGAATTAAACAATTGACTAAATGTTACTAACTACCTACTACAAAAATCTACTTAATATAAAAATCCAATAATTTATTTTTAAGTAAATAAAAAAAAAACAGTATTTTTCGATTCCACTTATCCACGGGTGTCAAAATACGTATATATACCTCATCCCATACGTACGTTCCCCGATTTTTCCTACTTTTCAAGTCATAAACGTGAGGTTTTAAAGTTGGAAAAGTCCTGAAGAGCGAAGCGGTCGTGTCTAGTGTTCTTAGAAACTACCCACGAGGGTCTCAGATCAAGGAAATTATAAAAAGGAACCACTAGATACTTACCGTCATGATGAAGCCATGAAAAATAGTCACTTTAAGATTGCGAATTTTCCATTAACGCAGCAACACATCTAATTTAAGGCAGCAACACACAGGCCATGTTAGGTTTCCTAAACAATGAGACATTTGGTAGGAGAGGTTCATTTTTTTGTAATATTTCGACCAGTTTTGCGTGGGGGAACTTATCCTGTTTCACGAGTGTAAATCACTTTAAAAATATTTGCAAAGACTATGTATGCCCAGCTGCGTTGGCCGCGCATGCAAGCGGCAAATAACTAGCAGGTATGAGATCCGTCCGCCATACATACGCTTACACTATTTGATCTCTCGTAGTAGTACCTACAGTGAACTACTTCACGGTACTCATATTAAAAGTTTGCGGTTTGAGAGGAGATTGTTAAACCGACTTTATTGAAGCTGCAGGAAGGAACAAGTGAGCCTTTCTGCCTTTTGCTCGATTGCACAAAAAAGAAGAGTTAGTTTTCAGCGTTCTTGAAAAGCTAAATTTTAAAACGTGCGAACTTTTGATTTTGTAATTCGTGATCACATGTCACCTAAACAACAAGGTTGGTACAATATCAAAGCGACTTATACTTACGTAACATGGTATCTCTAGATTCTGAGACATTTGAAACCACCTACTCTTTTTGAAGTCACTTAAAAGTTACTTTGTCACCATCGCTGCGATGTAGGGCCGCACGACCCAGCAAAATGAAAAATGATACATCTATCGAGCTCTATATAGCGAGATCGTGTCCTAGATACGTGAAAAGTCCGGTTAAAAGGGAAAACTACTCGCCACCCTAAGGGATCGTTACGCCACTAAATTCTAAATCACTGGCATTAGGTATTCTATGAACGCGAGCGGCCGCAATCCCCTTTTGCATAAATGATTTAAATTTATCACAGCCAATGAAAACGTGGGTGAAACGGAACTTGAAACGAAATTATTGCGCTATTTTTGTGCTTACTCTTAGGTCCAAGATTAGGAATATAAATTATACTTTCTGACTCATGTTCTATTTCAAATTACATATAAGGTATTAGGGATTTCAGCCATAGGGCGTCCACTGCTGCATAGGCCTCCCGTTAAGATTTCCACCTTGTCCGATTAGAAGCGGCCTGCATCCAGCATTTCCCCGCGGATTGACCAGATCGTCTGTTCATCTCGCGAGGGCTGTCCTATGCTGCGCCTGTCGGTACGTGGTCTCCACTCGAGAACTCTTCTGCTCCACCAGTTATAGGTGCTATAGAGATTTAAATAACTAATAATCTAATCATCATTAATGCTGTTGTCGGTGAAGCAATTCCCATTCTTGTCTATTTCCTAACAACGCTTTCACCTCTTGATAACGACACGACCTTTTATTTATTTGACTGAAGAATGTGCGTCTTGGTCATCCTGTTCACGCCTCCCTCCGACTTTCTCTGCAACGATGTTGACTAAACAAGATTATCCAGCCTGGTATTTTTGTTACTGTGACGTTACGTTTGTTCCAAAGCGAGTTAGGTTAGGTTTTAGTTTTAAAATATAAGTAGGTATATTTACCTACTTATATTTTCTACTAGCTACGAGGTGCTTGATCGCTACTTGAGAATGATACAGTTCGTGGTATCCCATGCTTGCGCTTCAAAATTTTCGAAAATCATGTCAAATTGGACTTTAAATAATTAAACTACCAACTTACTACTACTAAATAATTAATATAAACTACTACCTACTAAATAATGATGAGAAAAGAACTCCAGATAGATTGAGAATGTTTTTCTTTTTGTGCGTCACTTTAAAGCAATTTTCGAAGAATAATCAAGCACTATCAAGTTTTTACCCTACTAATATTTTGAATGCGAAAGTTTGTGTGTTTGTTACTCCTTCACGCTATTATTACTCGATCGGTTTTCATGAAATTTGGCACACAGATAAAGGGTTAGTTAGATTAACACATAGTACAGTTGTTATCCCGAAAAATTGTTCCTGTGGGATGCTACGGGGTTAAAACCGACTACCACGCGGGCGGAGCCGCGGACACCCCCTAGTAGAAGATAAGTTTAGCACCTTAACGAGCTGTCTTTAGACAGTTAAGCGTTAGAGCTTAACGAACACAACTTAAACGTACGACTCCGTGTTTTGAGCTTTAGCAAGCTTTGGCAGTCAGCACAAGTTGCCTTAAAGTTTATGAACACAAAACTTTGCCGTATATACAGTAGCACATTTTGACGAGGAGCACTACGTACAGTTCGCTTGGGGACTGGGTCAGTAATAAAATACAAAAGTTGTACGCTTAAAACTATTGTCCAAAACAAAGGACTTCGTTCATAATTTTTCAAAATATTCAAAGTTTGAAAACAGAAATAGGTAAGTATATAAAAGTCAGCGTCCTGACGCCATCCAAATAGCAACGTTTGACGTCATACATGCCTATTACCATACAAAAAACTGTTTTAGATCAATCATTTCAGCTGCCAAATCACATCCCTATTGGCATCAGTTCTTCTTAACTGGTCCTACATTTTAAGACTCAAAATACACATATGTAGGGATTATTATATTTATGACAAAAGACCAGCCCACCAGTGTAACTGCTTACCCGTGGGTATAAAACATTTTTCTGATCATTGCCCGTCGATGGTGGGAAAATTTTAAAGTAACGGCTCCACGTAGAGTTCCCAGCCATACAAAATTATTCCCAACGAAATACGGTTTTGGTTAGCACAATATTGTCCATTATACAATTATATATATTAAAAATAATATTGTGCTAACCAAAACCGTATTTCGTTGGGAATAATTTTGTATGGCTGGGAACTCTACGTGGAGCCGTTACTTTAAAATTTTCCCACCATCGACGGGCAATGTGCCTCGTCTTTAGGACCAAGGTCTCGTAAAATTATTTAATATAGACATAACTCCTTTGAAGATTACATTCTGGAAACAATAAACACTTTATGACATCACGTACGAACGCTATCAAATTGAAAGGCCGGCAATTAGCCTGACATCTTTATTACGTACACTAAATAATATTAGTGTAGGTACCTACTAAGGTCCAGTCTTTGTTCTAGAATAGAAGACCGAAAGTTCACTTCCACGAATACGCATAATAAAAGATTCGGCAGTGGCGTTCCCTGTGAATAAAACACCTTATAAAGCACTAGTCAAATCTGCTGGGCGTAGTCTGACACAATATCCACCTCCTGCTACTTGAGGAGGCCCATGTCCAGCTGTGGACTGCTATGGCTAATAAAGAATAAAGTAAGTATATTAATTAATTAAAGCATTACTTCTAAGTCATCTACTATTCATGATAAATTGTCGCAACAACATTTTAGCAGTAAAGCCGCTAGTTTATTGAATAGATACGTACTTGATGGCACTAAGTCCGAATACGTGCCTGGACACAGCCATCCATAACTCTACAGGCACCTTCTATATTAAACTTTGCGAAGAAGACAGCTGTTTTCTTTGAAAGTGGAAATTGTAAATTTAAAATAGTATGACGGCACCAAGAACGGAACTGCTTTGTGACGTGGGAAGGAAGTCTAGCTACATTTTCGTTAGCGGGTTCGTTAGTGGTTAGGTTAGGTATTGTGTTATGATTTTCATGAATGCATGTGAATTAGGTTGCCTTGGACCCTTCTGATGCGATTACTATTGGCAGTAATCTCTGATACGTAAGCACGTAGTGAAATTGTTCTCAGTTCGATTATAAAATCACCTGACCGGCTAAAAAATCGGGTATCATCGGAATTGGATACCACACCTGCTAGAAGTTCACTCAAAACGTTTCCCGGTTGCGAGTCCCAAAGGCGTAAAAATTGCCCCAAGGGGCATAATTAATTTATTTACACGTCACGCCTGTAGGTATCCCTAGTGGGGTAGGCAGAGCGCCAACGACCGCAAAATCAAAATCATTATCATTATCACCACGTTTGACAAATATTTGAGGGTCGTTCCAGATGTCTTGTATGACTACAGTGCAAAGTTGTCATCCTGTCACCTTCTTCTTAGCGTGTCGATGGCAGACACTACACCGTCGTAGCCCAGAACTTGGCCACATTAACAGCGCTGGCAGACGCTGTTATAAGGTCGTCCTTTGTGCAGGTGTTGGGGCACGCCGGACACGATCCTGTCACCTAAAATTGTAATACACAAGAAACCCTCGAGTCCCTTAGTCTCTTCTTACGACACCCACGGGAAAAAATGATATCTAATATATAAAATGATTCTATGCTATTCTAAGCTGGCATCACACGGCAGAATTTGCGCCCTTAATGAAATTTCCAACCCACTCGTATTTACATAAAACATTCTCGTTATAATATTAACAAATCTATATTCTCTCATGTATTATCTCAGGCTGAATGGGTGCGATTAGACCTCTAAATTTCAGATATGATGTGCAGTATAAGGCACTTTTAGTTTTCTCGTTATGTGTTTTTGTTTGGAATATGCAATGAATTCTTTCACTTTCTTACATGCCAACCAACACTACGTTTCACGTTTGTAAATCTTTGAATCATCATCATTCAGAATAGAGTATGGCAACTTGCACGTCAAACCTTTGTGGTCATATTAAAACAACGATCTGAACAACAAGTCTCTGAACGTAATATTTAAATTCGACTTTTACTTAGGTCGCATCGATTGCAGTGTGGTGTCGGCTTAAAATAGCATCACTGCATTATTCTACGTGTGGGTGTTTTAAAAGACGGCTAGTGGTTGAATCCGGGGAATGGATAGTAGCATTTCCTGTGAATATCTACAACGATGTAAGTTGCGCACTGCGCTCTCCAATCCGCACAAGTGAAGGATATACCTTCAACGTGGGTGGGTTTAGGAGTGGACTGTTGTGCCTGTAGTAGTATTTGTAAGTGTTTAGGTAACACGAAATATCGACCGATTAATTTTATTTCATTGGTATCAAAAACGTACAAAAATCAGTTATCAAAATGTTTTATCCATGAAAAAACAACGTATTTATAGTCTAAAAACCATTATTCGCAATTGGACCTATTGCCAGATAAAACATATTCATAAATAAAGGAAAACTCGTAGCAAGCGGGGCAATCGTTTCTGTATTACAAAATAACAAAAGGCTGAATGGTAGTCTGATAGCCATTTTTATCTTGCTTAGAATAACAAATTATTGGAACCATAATGCAGAAATAAATAGGATCCCAATTTATCTTTATTTCAAAAGGTTTATACGATTATTTATTGTAAAGGTTAATGGAAGGTTCGATTTATAATTTTAAATTTAGCATTGATATCTGAAAATATATTATTTATTTGTACCTACTTTGTTTTTAAAAGTAGTCCTACGATTACACTGGAGGTATTTATCAGATTGTAAGTGGATATAATTGATATTAATTGAAAATTCAGGCAAAAGCTTGCTGCAAAGTGAAACATTTGTTTGTATTTCAATCTACTAATCAAGGGATTACATTTAATTAACTACAAAATTTTAAAAGTGTGTTTTACTCTATACAATGGACACAATGTGAACAACTTTCATTAGGATCATTTTACAGAAATATGGAAATAAATTGGACCCCTATACAAGGTCAAGAAGGCGGAGGATAGAAACAGCTGGCGAATGCTCCACCGACAAGAGCAATGAGCTCTTAAATATAAGAAGAAGAATACAAAATGTGCCAACCGACTGAGTCACACTATGCCAGGTCTAATTTCCAAAAAAAAGTTTTAAACAAAAGTTGTACAGTTTACTGAGTATAACACACCCTGAAACTAAATTATATTTAATTAAATATAGCCTTATACACCTCAGTAGTAAATGGAAAAGGTGAGGATTACATATAACAAACTAAGTGACAACAAAACCTCTTCCTGTGCTACTTAGTAACACGTAACACTGTCTCACAGATGTAGCGTATCCATAATATTGAGAGGGCAACATCTTAGATCTGTCTACGACTATACTGTAAGAGATACTAAATTGACATTTCGGGTTGCTATTTTTTTTTGCAAATATTAAATAGTGATGTGCCAGTACCGGTAACTGTTATTATCGAAATGGGAATTTTTAAATCTGTTTTTAATTTTCTTGTTCCTAGTAGATAACGCTCGTGCGAATGATGTGAAAGCTCAGCAGTGATTTCCCATAGATCAGCGTTATAGTTATTTTTTATTATGGACTAACTTGACAGATTGATTGGCGCATAGCAATTTAACATTTGCAAATAAATTGGCAACACAGAAAGACCATTTACTGTCTATAAAATACACAGTTTAGTAAAACTAACGTTAATTAGTTACATAAAATCAGGCTCTACTAAAGTAAAGAATATATTGTCAGCAAACAACCCTAATAAAATTACTACTAAGTTATTACTATGATTGATATCACTCCAAACGGCCCAGGCTATTAGAGATGATAGCATACTAAAACAAATGGCTCACTTTCCTCAGAGAAATTGCCAGCATAAAAGGAAGTAGGTAGAATTTCGCCAAATTACACTGAATACGTACCAAATTCGATATCACTCATCTGTCCACAAAACCTGGAACGTGTAGGTATCCTACTCCTTCTTGAATAATGTGTGAGGCACCTAAGGGCCTACCCTCGGGTCACTTTTGTGTTTCGATAACACCATATCACTTAGTCTGACCCACCTTCGGAATAGTACTTCTGCTACTTATTACAGTAACCATTTAGAGCATTAGAGTTACTTATTACGGTTTTTCAAAAACGTTGAGTTCTGACCAATTTTGTGTCTAGGTACCTACTGAGTTTTTGTAGTCTAATTTTTCTTTTTGAAAGTCAAATTATATCACGTGAAAAAATATTTATAGTTGATGTTTATCTACCCACAAGCGGCGAACGAGCAATTCTACACCTAGAACCTTTTTCAAGGAATACATCCATTTTGTAGTGAAGCGTCTATGTTTTCTAAGAGAAGTTGTTCTATGTCGTGGGCTGGTTTGCGTCTTGACTTATTTGCAATAAAAGCCATACGCTTTATCAATTAAAATGACCAGTGGATCGACCCCGAAAGATCGGAACGACAGGGTTCGCTGAACTGGAAAATGCAATTTGTTAAAAGCCACTTGGCCGCCAACACGCGCGAAAGCGGGTAGACTTACTATGAAGATCCTACACGTAAGATCGTAAGATTCTCTACTATAAGGTCAATTTCTGAAATATGACTTCTAAAATAGTGCATGAAACTCCTCAAAGACTGGTCCAACTACTCGTATCACATTTTTTACTTGTTAGAATATGTGAGAATAGCTTTGTGCAGTAGAACGTGTGATACAAGAACTAGTAGCAGGCTTTCGCATGCGAAATTTCAAAGATACAGCTCCAAGACGCTAGTCAAAAGGGTTATGTTAGATATGTATATCTCTGTTACAAAAAATATCAAAAAACTATTGCATAAATAACGTAAAACTTGAAAAAGCTAGTACAATCAGTGAGAAAACCTGTTTAGCGAGAAATTGACGCTTACGATCACAAAAAAACTTTCTTGCACCAATTGCTACCCATTTTTTCATTAAATTATACAGCAAACAGTGTTATTAAGTACAAATAGAAATTTTAGACTCTCACTAAAGATAGAAAACACTGCCTAATAATTTAAATCCTTATAAACGAGCCTTTGAAATGGCAACATTCATTCAAATTCATGTCGAACACTCTGTCATTATCTTTGTTTACATTTTTCGAAACAAATTTATATTATGGAAAATACCTATATGATTGTAATAAAACACCATAAAACGCCATTGATTGCGCTCGGGGAACAGATACAATGTACATACCCGAAGTGGGTACCAACCAATGGAATAAAAACGAGACCAACCATTATGTGCCAAATTATTTTTCTAGAAAAAATTGTCGTCGTTGTAAGTACTTCGTTTCAGTTTATTAGCTATACCCATAGGAATATTTGGTAATTGGCTTTCCGAGGGCAGTAAAATAACTTCTATTATACTGATAGTCCCTATTCTTTGCGTAATCAAGCAACGAATTTTGTTTTCTGAGTTCAGAAAAGTAAAGTGTGCGTGTATGAAACATCGCGCGATAAACCGAATCAGTGAACGACGATGAACCCTGGTGTCGATAAATCTGACTCTTACCTACAGACTGTTACAGGGAGTCAACAGTCTTACTAACATGGTATGAGACATACTAATTACAATTCTGATTGAAATCAGCTGCCTGAAAAATAATAATACGAGTAATAATATGGTCGAAGGTAATGAACGTCTGTCAGTTACTTATCAAAACCAAATCATACCTATCAAACTACTCTCTATGACAGTTTGTGATACCAAATCAACCTGGTATAACGATTGTAATAAAAAAAAATTAAACAGGTGCCTAACCATGCTTAAACCATGTCCACTGAATATATAATAGTAATCCATGTCTAACTTTTTTGTAATAACACTGTAAACTTTTCTTCGTTGCAATTTATAATGAGTAGTAAGGATAAAGATGCACAATTATAATCTTTCACAATCCTTTCATTTAAAATATCTAGCTAATATCATAAGAATAAAAAGAGAAAGAGATCATAAAGCAGAAACTACAACATTCTATGTAGCAATTTTACCAAACGATAATATGCTACGAATCATGAAATAATATTTCCGCTTCATATAATCCGGCGAACTTTGTACGTGATTTATTCCATCAAATTATATTTTGTTCTCGGAAACCTTTTGCACAGCGATGACATTTATTTCTTATGTACATTTATAAAAACGAGTTAATGGTATCAAAATGATTTAGCCAACTTTAAAAATATCATAGATGGCTTTCTTTGGATGAATACTCTCGAATATTGAGTGATTCAGTAGACGACAGAGTCATTATATTTTAAACTTATTTTATAAAATGAACTTAAAGGAACAAATTAATTGTTCTGCAAAAGGGTATGTAGATAATGTATTATTCGCATTTGATTTCAAACTTAGAGAAATCGTTTTGACGTTCAGGTAATATTTTGTAATTTTGTAACGATTTGAAAAGGATGCGTAGCATACTTAGAGAATTCAATTACGGTAAAAAATAATAGAGGTATGTAATTATAATACTGTTATTTCATAGTGTGTTTAAGTCTATTTTAATAGTGAGGTATTATTTTACGTTTTGTATTTAGTATTTATAATAGTTTGGCGGTTATCTGTTTACCGAAGATACAGGAATTCGTTGACGGAATAGTTTGCCGTCATAGCAATTTTCGTATAAATTTATCAATTAGTAATTATGTTTATTATATAAAAAAATGCGAGATATAAGGTTTTAAGGACAAAAGTTTTAAGGGTGCAACTTTTATATTTTGTTAATGATTCAGTCCACAACTGAATTTTCAAACAAAACAATAAATACACAAGTACCTACACTACCTACAGCAACAATAAACTTTATATGTAAATCCAAAAATCCTGGCAGCGGGAGCAAACCTCAAATGAATTTGACTATTTGCAATAGACTTCTTTCAACGAAAGGTTCCGTAATCCAGGGTCGCAGAGTATTCGCCCGACAAAGGTAAGTAATAAAATGTGGGATGTGCCACAATCCACCTGTGACTGCGCATTTCCTCACCTTAGGCGAATCGCACACTTGATGCACGACGGAGCGTTAAAATATCGCAGCAATCTGTCCGATCCATATACAAACGTCACACCCCATACTAAAACCGCACTCGACGGATGACACTGCGATAGCGCTGCGTCAACAGCGGTAGAGCGGTTTTAGTAAGGTGCGTGACGTTTCTAGTATGGATCTGACAAACCGCTGCGATATTTTTGCACTCCGTCGTGCGTCAAGTGTGCGTTGCGCCTAACTAAGGTGAATCGCACACACACTGTATCATGTATGTTTGTTTGTATATATAATCACTTTATTGCACCTTCTTAAATCTAGTACAAAGAAAAAATAACACCAAAACACAAACAAGATATGGCACAAAGGCGGACTTATCCCATTAAGGGATCTCTTCCAGTAAAAAGATAAAATGGTACCTAAACGAAAAATTGTCATATTGCGGTTCGTTACTACAGTCTAAGACAGCCGTATATTGATGCAGTGGCGATGGTTCTAGTTGTTGTATTGATATCGTAAATTCCTTTTATCAAAAACCCGGATCCGGTAAAATACCGAATAATCTTGTGGTGAGTGTGAGAACAACGTTCAGCTAGTATAAGATCAAACTCAGAGCAAAATCAGGGCTTTCTCATTCAGTTTATAGAGCGTGGTAGATCCTAGCAAAGTTACTAGCACAAAGATCAATTTTTTCGTCTGTTTATTTTGAAGTGATCCTTGATCTTAGTTACTCACTTTCTACGACCTTATTATTTTGAATTGGCTTATTTTTTAGTTAACTGAGAATTTATAAAAGACATATAATCGGTACCGAAAATTTACAGTCAAGCATTAAAATAATATTGTAGCTCGTAACATTGTAGCGTTTTGTACTACGCCGTAGCTCGTAGTATCATGGTAGTATGGGTAGTGTGTAGAGGTGACGAAGTAAACAGGCTTGGTAGTGTAGCGGCCACCCTGGTTACCCATGGCAACCAGAGTTTGTTGACACGGGCCTATCAAACTAAAGTAATTACCCGACTACGGCAAAGCAAAAAGGAGGGTTATGATTTTGACCGCTATGTATGTATGTATGTGGCATTAATTTCGTCTGTTCCCTCCTAACTCCTAAACTACTTATCGTAACTTGACTAATGAGGTATCATTAGAAACGTCTTAACAGCGCGGTGGTTATAGGCTGTGTCATGTCACTATCAATTGAATATGGCGCCCTCTATAGCGCATATAAAGAGTAACTAATAGGAAAACTAACAGCGACATCTGTTGTCTGAGAAATCTGACTTACTGAATTGAGTAGCTTGAGTAGCAGCACCAAGATTGACGTAATACATATTGCATATTTATATGACATGCCTGTCACTAATGCTTAAACAAGATGATGAATTAATGCACTTCACAATGATATCAGATTATGACTTTGCGCATATAAATATGACATACCAGTTAAGATGTTTTCCCAAGATCTATCGAGTTAAATGTAAATATGTTTGAACAAGATATTGAATTAATGCATTTTACAAACATATTACTCAAAAACATTCTGCGTATAAATATGACATACCATCTAAGATGTTTTAGCAAGATCTATCGAGTGTTGATGCACGTAATATTTTGATAACCAGCGAGCCGTTTATGGTCACAAAATAAATACGTAAAATACTGGATGAAAATGTATTCTGAGAAATAATAAGGTTTTTTATGGTGAGTTTTAAATCAACAGCCAACGTAGTACAGGAAACAGAATGGTAAAATCTGGTGACACAAAGGTTCATGGTACCTTACCCAGCGCCGACACGAGGGGTTGAGGGGTTCTTGCCCCCTCAGGAAAAAAAAAAAAAGCAAACATCTGATTGTAAATCGACACCAGCTGCAACCGGCGACACGGAGAGTTAAGGTAGCTTGCCTAGTGTCGATACGTGATGTTGAGTGGGGCTTGCCCTACTCAGAGAAAACAAAATAAATCATCTGATTGCCAATCGACAACTGCTGCAACCGATGATACGGCGTTTACGGTAGATTTCCCAAATGGGCTGTGATGGTTCACAAACAATAAGAATATTCTAGACAGAGTTCTTGTAGTTCTTGGAAAGTCACTTTAAGAGACAAGCCTACGTCTCGCCTCTAGCAGGTTGAGAACTTGAGATGGTCTATTTATTTGTTACTTGGATACAAATAAATTGCTCAAAAATCCTCATGATGCGAACTCCCTTGAAGAACTAGAAAGGTTGATATTTTTTTCAATTGTTTTTACACTTATGAATTACTACCAATAAAATGTCCAATTTTGTCATTCACCATTTCATTTAATAATCACCGCATGCGCTCCACAAATAAGTCCTGAAACGCGGTATCGTAGTGCTTCCGCCGATCGTTCCCGCTATCAGGCCTGTGTCACTCGTGTAGGTATACCTCAGGGGCCGCCGCGTGTAGGTATGTTTTTCATACCTACACGCGGCGGCCCCTGCGCAAGGCCCAATCTAGTAGGCTGCCGCAAGCGAAAGAAGACACGAGCGCGCGCTATTTGTTTGACCACGATTAACTTTCTACAAAAGGAAAAAAGCAAAAAGATAAGATACTGTGCAGTATTAAATTGTTTAAATTCGTGTTTTCCAACTGAATATCTCTTGAAAGTCTGATTAAAACCGTTTAAGAATCAACGATATTAGCGTTGACCGCCACATGTAGGAGTAAACGCTCGTGCTGTGCACTAGATGGCGTAAGTAGTTTCATGAAGTAAGCAACCCTAGTCCAATACGTATACACGTATAACTTATTATAAACCGTTGTCCTATGAATGAAGGCCCATATTCCCTCAAAAAATTTGGTAGGTATATAAATGAACACGCGCTCGACTGGATCGCGAGCTAAATTAAATCATATTGTTTATCAGATTGAGTACATATTTCTTTGAAAACCATTGCGAAGTAAAGCTTCTGTAACGCTAGTTACTAGTTATTATTCTGTGCCGCTATACAACTTCCAAATATGTCCGGTAGGACCAGTCCGTTCCCTGGTCGCTACACCCGACCAAGCGGGTGGCTACCGCTTTCCCTTCTCCGTCATCATTTGGCTTACTGGCCTCATCATCCATCACTCCTCCTAAAATTCAAATTTTATAAGCATTTCCTCGCATAAGCCTAGAATGCCGCTAAGCTCAAGTGGGATTGGGCAGGACATGTATGTCGAATGCACTCGGAAAGATGGGCCAAAATAGCTACCGATTATACTCCAGAAGAGCGTCGCCGCAGAGGGAGACCTAGAAAGCGCTGGCGGGATGACTTGATCGAATATAATCCGAACTGGTCCGAAGCAGCCGCAGACCGGAAAGCCCAGAAAGAGGGACGGGAGGCCTTTGACCAGCAGTGGGACAGTTTAGGCTAATATAATATAACATTGACGATGTGACGCAGAAAGTTCCGGTTTCGATTCTCGGTGGGTCATTCACAAAGTTGATATTTATCACTTTGTGAATTTGTTCTCAGTATGGTTAGGACATTGTGGGCTGAACCACTCGATAGTCTGTAAGTAAGATGTTTCCGTGTTTCGGATAACATGTTAAGCCCTAGGTCCCGGTTGCTGTCTATCATCACATAGACGGCGGTCGTTAGGGACATAAGCCAGAAGCCTGCTACTTGTAGAAGGCGGTTAAAAAATTCTGACACTTAGGGCTCATCGGGTCGTTGGAAGACTTGGTGTCCCACACGAAAAGAGAGATTGTGTACATTTCATTGTGTACCCTAATTTCAAGTTTTATACTAAGTACAAACAAAAAACCTTCTGTGCACTAGTGTGCACTGTCATCTCTATTTAATAATCAGAATTAGAATAAGAAAAACTATTCAGTGACCACTAAATGGTTAGAGACAACATAATTAAGGCCCGTATTTATCAACTCTGAGATCGATCTTGAGTGTGACTTTAAGATGCTGTTAGTATTGTTGACATTTGTCAACGTCGCTCTTGAGATCGATCTTAGAGTAGAGCGCTATTTATAAATGCGGACCTAAGTGGAGGAACTAACAGTTTGTATTGACATTATAGTATCAAGTCTAAAATATAGCAGTACAGAAGTAGGTAAATAGTACACTTATAGGGACTCCATTTGTTAGTGAGAACACTGGAAAGGCACTTACATACTGCGTAGCATAAGTTTATGATAATTGAAGTACATTAAAATTACTTGCATGCTGCACTTTTATCTGGATTTTATTGGAATATTGAATACATTATTTTTTATTTACCTACAACTCCAAAATAATTAAAATAAAAAGCAGTTCAAAAACTAACACCCGACTACAGAACAGAGTTATCGCGCTCTAAAAAGTAAGAAACAAGAAATTATAATTAACTTCTTATAACGCAAATATTTATAGTCTACGAAATTTAACAAAAAACACAAAAGATATATGAATTAATATTAAAAATATAAATTTATAGTGATATTTAGGTTATAGCCGTGGTCGTATGTCACCAACTGACTGCCGAACTTTACAGTGACATACGACCACGGCTATAACCTAAATATCACTATAAATTTATATTTAAAATTAATTCATATATCTTTTGTGTTTTTTTGTTAAATTTCGTAGACTATAAATATTTGCGTTATAAGAAGTTAATTATAATTTCTTGTTTCTTACTTTTTAGAGCGCGATAACTCTGTTCTGTAGTCGGGTGTTAGTTTTTGAACTGCTTTTTATTTTCTATTCAATTCTTTAAAGTTTATAATATTATCATTTAACTTTGTTGTATGTAAATAAACCATCCATTCCATTAGCGGGCTACTTATTGAATAGGGTAGCCATATAAATTGGTGACTTCCCGACATAGCGCGATAGTTATGTCTGACGCAGAAAATTTTCAGCTGCTAAAGCAAAGAATCGCGGAGCTATCGGCAGTAATAGCAAGTACCTATAAAGAGAGAGCGCTCACACCGCAGGTATAACTTTCACAGAGTTTATTGTTATCCCCGTACACACAACCTATTTGTATAGTAGTTAACACAACTTGTAAACAATAATGCGCCTTACAGTATGAGTTTGGTTCGGACAGAGCAAGGCGAGACGTGTTGCGTCCGCGCGTGTCGAGCTAGGAGAGGGGCAGTGAACATGGCCTACAGACGATACCGGAAGCAGAGGGCTCCCGGTTTCCGGTAGGGACGGCCGTACATTAGAAAACCGTGTTGACAGTGGTACCTAACTGAAGTGCAGTGATGTTGCCAGTGCAACGCCACAGTAGGATGCTACAATGGCCCACAGACTTTTAATACCATATGCCATATACATTGCACATTCACAACAGTTTTAAATCTTCCTTTAGTAGCTTTACAATACAAAAATACAATACAAATATCTTTATTATATTTATAAAACAAACTACAGGCCGATCTCCCTGGCCACTGTGATGGCGAAAGTTTTGGACAGTCTGCTAGATAAAAACCTTGACAGTTACTTAGACTTACACGACGCGCAATTTGGCTTTAAGTCCGGATTGTCTACTGAAAGCGCCATCATGTGTTTAAAGCAGACTGTTCATTACTACACACGCAGAAATACACCGATATACGCCTGCTTCTTAGATCTATCCAAGGCATTTGACCTTGTGAACTACGACATGTTGTGGAAGAAGGCTGAAGAGGCAGGCGTACCCCGGGAGATAGTGAGAGTGTTGCAGTACTGGCATGCCAACCAGGATAATTGTGTAAAATGGGGTGAGGCGTTCTCTGATTCGTATAGGTTGGAGTGTGGTGTGAGGCAAGGTGGGATTGCCTCACCGAAGCTCTTCAACTTATACGTAAATGACCTAATCGTGAGACTCAGCAGTAAACCTGTGGGCTGTTGGATAGACGGAGTCTGTCTTAATAATATCAGCTACGCGGATGATATGGTGCTGTTGGGTCCCACGGCTGGCTCAATCAGGACGCTACTTGAGGAGTGCCAAGTGTATGCTCTCGAGCATGGCTTGGTGTACAACTCTAAGAAGAGTGAATTCATGGTCTTTGGGGCCCCCGGCAAAAAGATGGACTATGAACCCGTCCTTGAACTCAACAAGGTACCACTCAGAAGGGTAAAAATATTCAAATACTTAGGACATTACATTGCCGAGGACCTCAAAGACAATGAGGATATTGACCGAGAACGCAGAGCATTGGCGGCCAGATGTAACATGCTGGCTCACAGGTTTGCTCGGTGTAGTAAGGAGACTAAGATAACACTGTTTAAATCGTATTGTCAGACCTTCTACACGAGCGCCTTGTGGACCAGTTATACTCAGAAGTCGCTTAGTGCTCTGCGTGTTCAGTATAATAACGGGTTCAGAATGCGGATGGGTTTGCCGCGCTACTGTAGTGCGTCTACTATGTTTGCGGAAGCACGAGTAGATGACTTTTACGCTATGATACGGAAGAAGACGGCATCCCTATTATCTAGGTCTCGCGGCAGTTCCAACAGCATTCTGAATATGTTTAGTTGTAAGCTGGCAGAGCCTCTCCTGAGGCACTTTATAAGTGTGCTGGTATGTCAGTACACTTAGTTATAACTAAAATAATTTTTTTGTGAAACTAACCTAGGTATAAGTTTGCTGTTTACTAACAAATTGGACCACTGTGTTGTCTTGAATAAAAAGATTATTATTTTTCTGTAGTTTGTTCTACTTATCTCGACATTACGAGCATGTCGGTATTTACAGAACCAAGTACGGGCTATGCCAAGTGACTTGGTTCTGATGCTACATTGTCTTCGGTATGGAATATAGTTGCGTTAGAGAGGAATCGCCGAACTATGGAACATGTGTCAAGTATTACTGATTTTTGTATATTAACGTACGTTGATTTTGGGAGCTTTAATTCACCTATTGCCTTGTGTAATGTTTTTGGGATTATGCCGGTTGAAGAGATTATAACGGGAACTATGCGGACTTGATGTTGATGCCACATGGCCTGTATTTCTTCTGCTAGTGGTATATATTTCTGGATTTTCTCTATATGTTTTTTTTGTAAGTTGTCTGTGTTGGGTACGGAAATGTCTATAAGGTAGGTTGTTTTGGTTGCTTTTATAGTAAGAATTATATCTGGTCTATTGTTTTGTGTAGTTCTGTCTGTGATAATGTCCCGGTCCCAGTAAAGTTTAGCTGATTGACTTTCAAGGACATTTTGAGGCTTATATTTGTAGTAAGGTGCTATGTTTTCAATTAAATTGTATTTTTTGGCTAATCGGGCGTGGATCTGTTTTGCAACATTGTTGTGTCTGTCTGTGTATTGTTTGTTGGCTAGGTAATTACAGCCTCCGGTAATATGGTCTATTGTTTCTAACTGCTGGTTACATAGCCTGCACTTGTCTGATATTACGGTAGGATCTTTTATTATTCGTTTTTGATATGTTTTCGTCTTTATGATCTGATCTTGGATGGCTATCATGAATCCTTCTGTTTCTGCGTAAATGTTGCCTTTTTTTAACCATGTATTCGATGCCGTATAATCTATGTGATCTATTATTATTATTATTATTTATTACTCTCATCTCATACAATAATTAGTTACATGACAGCATTCATAAACAGCAGTAGGTATTCATGAACACCGAAATGAAAATATAACATACAGCATTTTAACATCATTTTATAGACTATAAGAAGTATTTAGTAGATGCCGTGTGATGCCGGCTTAGAATAGCATCACCCCATTTCTTCTCGTGGGTGTTGTAAAAGGCTACTAAGAGATTCGAGGGTTTTGTGTGTATTGCAATTTTAGGCGACAGGCTGACAACCTGTCACTACAGTGGTACATGTATCATCGAAAAGGGCCCTCAATACTTGCCAGACGTGGCGGTAACGAACGTAACTTTACGATTGTTAACGCTCTGCCTACCCCGGAAGGGATACAGGCGTGATTTGTGTGCATGTAAGTAGTATTTTTAGTGATCACAAAAAATTTAACTTTTTGCCGATTGTATGCAAGAAGTGCCAAACAAATGCAGCACTTGAGCCACCATCTAAAATTGCCATTCTCGAGATAAAATAAAATAAGACACCAATACTTTACCGATATACAGGGTGATTGGAAAATTGATGCATTCCTTTCAAGGGATGAACCAGCTCATGAAACTGAGCAACTTTCTCTATGGAACATAGGTCGAAATATGAAAAAAAAAATTAGTCCTCCCATACAAATTGACTTAGTCAGTCGGAAATTTTGTATTGGAGGGCCATTTTTTTTTTAATTTTTCGATTCATGTTCTCTGGGGAAAGTTGTTCAGTTTCATGAGCTGGTTCATCCCTTGAAAGGAATGCATCAATTTTCTAATCACCCTGTATATTTGAGCCTACCGTTAAAGCACCCGTTTTGAATCCTATTGTATCGGTGTGATGAATTGCTCTCAAGCTTAGTCATAAATATCTGTTGAAATAAAATGATGAAAGCGAAATTAAAATACCTAGGTACGATGGCTATGATTTAAACTGGTTTTCATTGTGGTGGAAATGAAAACAAAATTTACGACCACATAGGGATTGCGTAGTAAAGGGTAAAAATGTCTTTTGTTGAAAATTTGGTTATGTAAATTTTTAGGACCCGTGTCCGAAGTTTTTGCAGGAATTGCCATTTGTTATGTTTTATTCAGTAACCGACGAGTTTTTTGCTCCAAAGTACTATTTACTGGGGATAGTTTGTAACTGGCATACGTTGAAATGAGTGCCTGGTACTTCTTTGGAAATGGTAAACAGTAACAACGCTAAAAAGAAAGTAAGTACGTAATCTCCACAATAATTCTTAGGCTGTTTACATTAGTTTGTAATGTCGAAACTACCCCTTTCAAGGGTGTTTCTATGAATGAAAAACAAGCCATTGAATATCAGGTTATTCGTGACTTACACTTACAAAATAATGAAGACTTTTGCGCTCATTTTCCTTGTCCTTTCACTCTTTCACCCTAAACACGAAGAATGAGAATTCTGTCCAATGATGACGTCCATTATTCTCATATTACGAATATCTTTCATTCACAATATGGCTCAACGCCAGAGGAAGGGAAATGCTCATAAAATAAATATTTAGCGGAGCTTTTCCATTTATCAGAAAACAGTAACGAGATGGATGAAAAATAGAAGTCATTGCCTGAAAGCTGAGACGTTTCATTTGTTAGGTAATAGTCTAATAAATATTAAAATATTGTAATGGCGTTCAAAAGATATTTCGTAATTTGATTTTTATAATGTTCACTAAGAAGGTACCTACTGAAACGGTAAATTATAAATCTATGGCACGTTCAATCAGTTAAGGTAGGTTAAGGTGTTTTGACACGTTTTAGTTTATATCAATATATGAAAGTTATGAGATCATAACATCACAGATTTTCCACTATAACTTCTTTCTTCTTTACGGACTTCCGTGCATGATTTCCGAAATCACACTTTCTGTAATTAATCTCCCTGTTCTTGTCTGCAAGATATAAGTTTGACATTTATATATTTTTTTATATTATAAGTAGTCAGCGAAGGGTACCAAAGTATCCTAAATGATGAAAATTGTAGGTTGTTCCAGTCACTGGTTGTTTTGCCTTCCTCCGGGCTCTTTCGGCATTATTACCAACATGGAGCTTTTGTTTTAGTATACCTCCAAAGCCTAACCTTATATTTCCAAATACAATAAGGCCGTCTACCTATTGTTTCTGATTTGAGTGAAAAGCAGAAGGTTTATGATAGATTGTGGCCCAAAATAACGATTGTAGAGCGCTATATACCGTACCTAAACCTGTAATGTAATTAATTGGCTTTTAAGGTAATTGAAACTAGTAGAAACTAAAAGATATAAGAATTTATTTCATTGTCTTTGTTTTTGTTGTTTTGTTGCTTGTATTGTAGGTACGTACTTTAAGTACCATCACGAAGAACGTATTAAAGTTGCCATTTTTTTCCATTAAATTACTCTTGCACTGCTCTGTTTTCTACACATTCTCTTCCACTCAAAGGTTGATTGGAAGAAATCTCTTTTAGCGATAAGATCGCCTTTGCGCATACTAGTTCTCAATGTTTCTGTTTTTTATAAAACGAAGTGTTTTTTACTTTTAATTACTTACGTAAATGGGGAACTTGAGTATGGAAGTATCAACATAGTGAGAGGAAGTTATACAACATCACTATATATTGAACATATTACGCTCGTTACTAATTAGCGGCGTCATATTCAGACGACACGGGCATCCGCTAATTAGACGTTTAGTAAAATATTTTATGACGAAAATAATCCCTCTATTAACTGGTTGTAATAGTAATATGATCTTGTTTCAATAGTTGAATAACCTGCAATTTTGACTATGTGATAATGAAAGTATGCCTAGTTAAGTATTAATAAAAAGAAAATACTATGATTATCTTCTTTGTTTTCATGGAGTCAACGTTAAAAGTTTAGATTCTTTTATTTAGCGGAAATTCTCTTATCTATTTTCACATGCATAAGTCTGCTACTAATTATAGTTGTACTCGTATCACACGTTCTGCTTAACTTATCCGATCACACATACCCTACTAAATTCACACTCTTACTCTAAACATAAACAAAACTGCTATCAATATAATTAGGATTTTAATTATTATAATTATTTTGTAGTAATTATTGTACTTAAATGACATGTAAAGATAATTTTACCAATAAAAACGCTATGATATGATAATTTCCGGAATCAGAAAGTGGGATAGAAGTGCTTAGACAAGTTGTTGCAGACTTCGTACAAGAAATCAAACTTTCAGAAATTGAGCTCCTGTTGCGACAGTCACGATCTACGTACTTCCAAGACCGCAATTGGATGGAGGCGGCCCAAATAGGGAGGATTGGAAGAAGGGGAGGGAAGCCTATGCCCTGCAGTGGGACGACACTGGCTAATAATGATAACTACCACCAGTAATTCGTTTTATTTATGTAAATAAGGGACAATCACACTGATGGTTACTAAAAGTAAATAGGTGGAGGTGCAAAAATTATATAGTAGATGCCTGTGGTTCAGCAATAAAGGTAATTAAGGGCTTTAAAAGAAAAACAATTTTATTACAATTGAGATGGATTGATTCAAAGTATTCATTATGCGCACGGCTAAAGAATGGAATTCCCTGCCTGCGTCTGTATTTCCGAGTGCATATAACCTGAATCTCTTTAAGTCTAGAGTGAATAGGCATCTTCTGGGCAAGCTGGCTCCATCGTAGATCCCATCTCTGCTTTAGGGTAAGATTGGGGTCAAGAGTATCTCAACGTAGATGAAAAAAAAAGTTAAAAAAATTAATGCCTTCGGTTATAGATTGTTAAGGAAAGTTAATGAACGATGCTCGGAAGAATAGGAATGATGTAGCCCTTTTCAAAGGTTCGGTAGCTCTACTGTGTTCTTAATAAAAGGAAACTAGCCTTGCATACAAAATCATTTTCTTTTCATTTTTTTTTTCATGTAATGATGGGGTTAAATAGGCGAAGCATTCGAGAGAAAATGACTGAAAGTATGTGCTGTCTGACTATACGATGAAAGATCTTAAAATAATGTACTTTTAATAAAATTACAAATTTGTTCGCGAACATGGTATAAAGATTTTCCCTCTCCTGGCTGTAATTTTTCATAGAAATGGAAAATCCTAGCGCTTTATTTACCCATCTCTTGTAGATTTTTCTACTAAAACGTACTCATCGAAAAGACGCTATAGGCAAATCTGAAGATTTTAGCATCTGGAATGTCCTGAAAAACAAAAGGCTACTTTTCCACAGGTACAGTTTAAAATGTTAGTACATTTTAAAGGCCAGCTACAACAGTATTTGACAGCTATCAAATTCAAGTTAGATTTTCTCTTATGAAATCTCTTCTTTATAGTATATTCCTATGAGTAAGGGCAGCTAGTCATTATGTGTGACCTCAGAAAAGACTGATTTCATATGGTTTATGCGAGAGACCTGTGGCCTGCAACGAAACTACGCAACTAAGCTACAATTCTACAGGTGAAATTCGATATACATTGCGTAGCGGGTGGGTCATTATAAAACCAGGATTTTTGACCTGCTACGCAATGTACAACGACTTTCACCTGTAGAATTGTAGCTTGTAGTTTCGAAAAACGAGGCACTGGGTTTTGATATTTTTACTTTCTTGTCAATGTTCTAGAGCAACATGAAACAGGAAATTCAACCTTAATGGTTTTGTCAAAGGTGTGGCTGAAGATTGATGTAAGTCTGAGATACAAATTAACCCGTTAATAACTACGGTTACAGTGACGCGTTTATAACAGGTAAACTATACTGCTAATTTTGTGACTAATGATATTATGATGACATTTAAAAGGTAATAGAATACTGAATACAAATGAATTGGTGAGTTGAAGGTAGGCGGCTAGGTGGGGTTGAGTTACTGGACACGTATATAGAACATTTATGTTCTCTTTATCAGTATTTCCTTTTGCCCAGTAAAATATCTTTGAATTGAATTGTATCTAAAATAATATCTCTGAAGATTACGTTGCATTTATCATGAGCTTTTTGATCTGACAAATGTCTCAGAGAAACTCACTTTAATTTGCTTAGGAGTTACTTGTCTTATAAATTGTTATATTTTCAACCGAAACATAGAATCTAAATTAATAAAGAATTTATCTGATCCCAAGTGGGCGTGTTCACTGTAGGTACCTACACGTTTCTTGTATGCCTATGCAAGTCCGATACCACTAATATTCCATATACCGACAAAGAAAATGTATCCCCTATTACTGCATCTTTGATTAATGCTTTCCTTGAAAATAGCCAGTCTGCAACATTTTCCTGTGAAAGGATCCTTTTGAACTATCTTGCTGGAACTATCT
This sequence comes from Keiferia lycopersicella, assembly GCA_029255805.1. NCBI lineage: Eukaryota > Metazoa > Arthropoda > Insecta > Lepidoptera > Gelechiidae > Keiferia > Keiferia lycopersicella. The sequence goes on along the minus strand of JARACZ010000009.1, from coordinate 6,407,277 downwards.
ATTCTTGCAGAGGAGCTAACTATGTCAAAGTGCCTGCTAAAAGCTTGGTATCATAAAATTAAGGCTACATTACAGTGGAGTTCTTATTCAATTTGTTGCAGTCTTTTTAGAAAAACTCGATATCCCATGATACGGTTCCACCAGCAACTTAATTTTCTTAAGCTTGAAGGCAGATGCTTACTTGTCCGCTTTAAAACCAGCTTGTTCTATGAGTTACGTTAAATTTATTTTTATTCGAATGAAATATGAGATCTTTAGAGTAAGCCGGTAGAACTAATTTACATAGGAGCACACATGCAAACCCACACACACTTTTTTATTATTTCAGACTAAACTGTAGCAAAAAATACTAACTACAGCTACTCGACGCTACTGTAGTTTACTTAGTTTCGCTTAGCAGCTACTTAATACTTGCAGCTATAATCAGAAATTAAGAACATAAGCCACGTTCTGGAATATAGGTAGGTATAGTGCAAAAACAGCAGTATATTAATTATGCCCTATTAAATTACAAGGCTAACTAGTACAGCACGAATTAAGTGAAAGGTATGAAAACTTTAAAACTTTTCACAAATAAAAATACTTACCCGCAACCGTGGAAAAATAGTAGGAGCAGTTTAGGCGAAGGTAGGTTAGTGGCACGGTATGACGGTACCGTATGAATTCGTATTCAAGTCTCGATATTCTTTTCTCAAGTGCTTAATTTTATTCATGGAAATAATATGGCATATAATCATTACATTCTATCGGCGGAGAGTTATTAATACCATTGTACACATATCACGCCCCCATCCCTTACGGGGCAGGCAGAGCGCTAACGGCCGCAAGAATACAGTCGCCATCGCCACGTCTGACATTTTTGAGGATTGTTTTCCAAGGTTGTTTCAGAAAACATATGTATCACTATAGTGACAGGTTGTCAGCCTGTCGCCCAAAAATTGTAATACACTAATACTCTCGAGTCCCTTAGTCGCCTCTTACGACACCCGCGGGAAGGATTTGGGGTGATGCTATTCTATGCCGGCATCACACGGCATTACCAATACCATTGTAATATTCTAAATATCTAATCTAAATCTTCCTAATACAAATAATAAATAAGTGAATCAATAATATCCTAGTGTATTGAAAAAAATACTACTGTATGCACGGAAGGCAAAAAATGTTTATCCTTTAACTGTTTCACCAGCTGACTAGTAGCGACCAACTCAAACTGCTGCTGATCGTACAAAAATACGCAACGGTTTTTCAGTTCCTAGCCCAGCCCACAATTAGACTGATGCTGTGTCATATAATTTGACCCCAACATTTGTTTTAGAGGCGGCTACGGCTCGGGGGACATTGTGTAGTTAATTAAAAAAACCGGCAATAAAGTGTTGCCGCCTGACAACGCGACGTATGTATTTTTCTTTAACTACGAGTAAAATAAATGGCTCGGAATTTTTATGGGGTCGTAGAAAAGAGCTTCAGCTGAAATAAATTCTACTTATCTACTGTAAGGGTTTTAAATATTGTGACATTTGCGACCGATCGTACCTACTCTGCCCAAAATATATATTTTTTAAACTATTTTGCATGTGGAAGTCCGGAACGAGTTGTCGAAGGTCTAGTACTTTACACTTTCTACTTTCTACATATTTAATATGGTTTCGTCAAAGACTTTCACTTTCTATTTCTCTAATTTGTTTATGTCATGCAGATGTCTGTCAAGGATATGTATAAATGAATAGGCTTAGTCCTAGGGTTTAGTAGTTAAAACTTGTGGGCCTGCAGCCTGCAGTGATTTGGCCTTTCGTCCCTTAGGCCGGCCTAAGAGTTTCCAGTTTTCAGTCGTTAGACTATAAAATTTTAGATATTCAGTATTTTACTTGTGATACAAGCAGCCATTGATAGTACTTAGCAGAATTCAAAATGGTATATTATTACAAAAAGAGGATTCCTGTATATCAATATAACTCAAATGTCAAAATATCAACCTACTAGTGAGGACCCACCCGCGTGAAAGTTGGCTTTACTCCCGTAGCATCCAACAACTAACCTATGTGTTAATTCAAGTTATCCTCAACCTATATGCCAAATTTCATAAAAATCTGTTCAGTAGCTTAAACGTAAAGGAGTAACAAACAAATAAGTAAACAAACAAACATACAAACTTTCGAATTTATAATATTAGTAGGACAGGTTGTATGGCATGATACTAGCTCGACATCTGTCAAATACAGGCACATACTTACAAAATTCCCCATGTTTACTACGGAACCTTACTCGCGTCGCATCGACCCAACAAATGAATTGGGTTAAGAGCAGGGAATTGATGATTTTGCAATTATTATTCAAATCTCAAATGAATTACCAATTGAGTTGAGGGTAGCTAAACAACCACAGTCAGCATAATCCCTTCCTTCTAATCCTCAGATAAAAATGTATAGCATGGTTAGACATAACGTTTCAAGCAAATTATAACCGAGTCATTACAATAAAAGTAAAACACGGTTTGACAACGTCGAATTATTTGGCGTTAATTAAACCACTGTCTAGACACGCGTCCAAACGAACAGATTTTTATGTTCACTGTACATCATGAAAGTTTACTAACCGCGCAGGTGGCGAATCTGAGGTAGGCTAAGTACGCGAGAAGGCATAAAGTGAGTTGGTGAATCGCGCCAGTCGGCGAAAGGAGCAAGTTGGCTTTCCGCGCATACTCTGATTTTTTTGTTTTCAAACTGTCTATACGTAAAAGGCTGGGCTTTTTGATACACCCGATGGTATAATTATATATTATACTAGATTTTTTTATGTAACGAAGGAAGATAGGTTATACTTCCATCAAACGAATTTGTTATAAATACACTACATCATGTATCGAAAAGTGTGGCTACAATTAATTCATTGGTAAGGCGCCTCACACACTGGGAACGCGCCCCGACGCGTAGCGCGGAGCGGCAGATCCCGCGCGCGTCGACGGAGGAGCAGATCTGCTTCATCGCGCGGCTTGCTCCGCGTCTCCGCGCGGAGGGGCGTTGTACGACGGCCCCGCGCCAAACAAAGACTTCACTCCACCATCGATCGCCGTGGTTCGAGCGGCACTGCGGCGCCCCCGCGCCGATAAGCAGAATCTGCGCGCGCGACGCGCCACCGCGCGTGGACGCTTTGTCGGTGTGTTGTACTAGGCGGTTTTTCGATACGTACTGATGTACTTACATACAACTTTAAAATCTGCGCTCCCGCGCTACGCGACGGAGTGCGGTGCAGTGGGAAAGCCGCCTAAGAATTTCCTACACATTGGTAAATAGGTAGGTAGCTACACATTTTTGTTTGCACTGATTCATCTACCCTCTTTCCTGATCTAATTCTGACACAAAAGTAAATTATTTCGTTTACCAGACAGCAATTAGGTAAGTAAGGGAAATGAGTTTCTAATTTTAGCTAGAACGATCAACGGCACATCAAGCTACACATTCAAGGGACCAAGCTATGCTGGATATTGTTTATAACTCTATAAAGAACCAATATAACCTTAACTCTTAAATGGGTAACTCAACGTGTTGTTGGTAAAAGTATATTATACGGGTTTCGTAATTACTACACAAACTGAAATGTCAGATTAGGGCTACGGATTAGGGTCGCAGCCGGGATTACGCGTTATGGTAAACGTTTTTAACGATAATGATAATAGGGTTCAGTTTTGGATGTCGAGTCTAATAATACTAATAAAATATAATACTAAATTTCAAATTAGTGGAAGGGTCAGACAGAACCTTTTCCCAGGTGCCCCACATAACTTTTTAGTCTAGATCTCGCATTGAGAAAATCTGGGTAGTCCAACTTTAAAAAGATTATACAAGGTACATAACAATTAATTAGATATCTATGTATGACAGTAGAGCAAGATAAACATTTATTCTATTTTATTCTATTCTACTTGTAACGCATATTTATATACCTACCCTATCCAAAGTACCTACAATCTACTCCGAATTTTACTAGTATTCTATTTGGCCACAAAAATTCTAAATGCCTAAAACGCAATGTTAAAATTCTTTTCTTGCACTTTGTCAATAGCTTCTTAATTTTCCTAAAGTTCCAATGTACGAAAAAACTATTAATATTCAAATCTGCAATAATTTTATAAAATGGCCATCCCTTACGCTTGCGTAATGTAGGTACTTCCGGTTTTTCATGGTATGACTTCCGGGTCCACCAGACTTTATTACATTTTTTATGAGAGTAATTTCACGTTTTATCATTTATTCATGACAATGGCTCTTCAACGAAAATAACATTTGGTTGAGTGGTAATTATAGCAATCAATTTTCATCAGAATTTGTGCCTGTGTTTCAAACGCATGAAAATTGCCTACTAATACGCAAAATGCAGAAAATACACAAAAGATATTTGCATACCTAATTTGACCGATGCAGTTGAACATAAATTGTTAGTCGAAATTCTCACGCTACGCCAGCGCATACATATTACATTAAACCTTCCCGCATATAATCGGAACATTTTATTCGGAACACACGTTTCCTGAATGTTTAAGCGTCATTTCAAAAAAAGAACGGTAAGTACAAAGTGGTAAAGTTTTCCTGGCTTTCCGCCATCCCTTGCAAAATCAATTTCTCCATTTAGTTGTGTCATTATAGATCTGCGAAGCATACCAAATATGATAATTTCTAGTGTCGATCGCTAGACACATTTTCAGCGCCCTCTCTCTCACATGGCATGTGACGAACGTGCCCAAGCCCTACTATAGATTAAGCAAATTTAATTATGCTTGTAATGCAAGCGTAAAGATAAGGGCCCAAAATAATTATACCTCAGAGGAATTATAAAGGGGTTAATTGACTGGAGCCTATTAGCAGACCAGCAGAAGACCCAGGCCTAACAATTTTATTCTGCCATTGTGACCCGTCCCAACCTTTGTAAATTCACGATGTGAAATTATTAATTCTGTACGTAGTAGGGCCTGTAATAGAATAAAATAATGTGACTGTGTGCCCTGTTTACAAAACATTAACTACGGAACTCTATTATTACAACAAGGATGAATGTGATACGTTGGTCAGTCGACGGTGTGAGTAACACTCTCATAATTCTAAGAATCTATTCACAGAGGCAAATTGAAATTTGTGGTGAACCTACCTAATACCTAACGATCTAAGCGTGTACAATGTACATATGTTTGTCTTTCTGAAAACTACTGGATCGCTTTCAATGATTTGCCTAAATGGGAAGCAAGCCACGCGATAAGAAAATAAATGAATCATTAAGTCAAAACCAATTCATTTATTAAATGTACTTTTCCCAGAGAAAACAATAAAAATTTGCTCGATAACAACTAAGCAATATAACTTAGCACTCGCAACTACTTTTGCTGATTTTTATTATTCAATTATCACAAGGAACCTTAACAGATACAATGATAAAAATGTGTGTACGACTTATTTTGTGAGGAGAAAAGTGACAGGTACTCGTAGGTACTATCCAAGATCGGTACGAAATCGGAAAGCTTTTCAAAGCAGCAGCGTCGTCAATAAAATTACAAGTTCCTTCAAGAGGAAGGAGGTATTTCGTTACTATTTAAAGAAATTGGGCATCCCTTTACAGCTTTTTGAAGCACGATTGTTCGTCCGTAACAGTACCTTTTCTTTACAGTGATTTCTATTGATGCTCTTTTAAGTAAAATTTAGACAGCCATGTCTAATTTTTAAAGTGACTCGTACCGTCTTAATTAAATAAAATTCAATGAACATTTTTGACCAAGGCCACAATTTCAAAGTAAGTAAGTGTAGGTTACGTAGTAGAAGTTTGCCCAATGAGTTCAATAATCAATGAGTGAACCTTCAAATTAGCTGATTCGGTCAGAAGGTGTCAGTCCATAATTCAGCCAGGTAGACTCATAGGTAAGTAATTTGTAGGTCATCATCATTCTCCTGGCCTTATCCCGTTCTCTCTCGGGGTCGGCTACCTAACCCTAGGGGAGTTGACGTGGAACCAAGTTTTAACACAGAGCGACTGCCATCTGACCTCTGCGAACCGAAGGCTAACCTGGCCCGAATCCTAGGTTAAGTCACATTCAAATATCATCTGAATTTAAATTTTATTTGAATGTGGGTTTCATCACAATATTTTTTCTTCACCGTAAGAGCAGTCGGTAAATGTACGTGAGTAAAAACACATTGGTACATGGCGGGGATTGAACTCTGGTCTCACGATTGTAAGACCGGTCTCCTATCCACTTGGCCACCGTCGCTCCACTTGTCCACAGGTAAGTAATTTGTAGGTATAATGCCGTAAAACTCCATAGGTAAGAGTTTCAGTTCCTTCATTATAATAACGGTTCTGAAATAAAATGAAAATGATGTAAAAGCCCATTAAGCTCCAGCCAGAGCGATGTTTACGAAAACTTCCACGGCTGCCAATCTCAAGTCGCACATCTAACTTGCAAATTTCAGCTTCGTAATTAGCTCTTCATCGAGGAAATTAATTAAACAATTTCAGTTTTCTCTGATAATAAATTGGTACAATTACTCACGTACCGGCACGTAATTTTATTTTGTACTCGTCTATTATATTACACTTCCCTGAATTTGTTTGTAGGTAACATGGTTATTTCGGGCGTGACGTGCGGGTTCATTTATGTTGGATTTCGTATTAGTTGGTAGGAGGCACGTGATAAATAGCGCTCTCAGTTTCCAACAGAGTGAGCTTTCTATACAGCGTCGTTCTATAAACATTAAACATTCTTAGGGTAACAGCAGCTATACTGATGATGATCTCACTGACGGCGACCAATTCCGGTCATCGTTCCAGTTCCACTCCTAATCAAGTTGGCGATGATACGCCCGTAGAAGGATATTGTAGCCAATTTTGATTGGAAACTCACAAGCACATTGTGGACATGTAAATTAACCACCGACATAGTTTGTGGCAACGGACGGGCCCTCAACTCATCCAGCCGCGTTTATACTAAGAACATAACATTATATTGAAAAATGTGTCTCACCATTTTCTGTTTTTTGACAATGAAAATCCATTTATGTTTTCAACATTGTACTGGACATTCTAAAAGTATTCATTGTGTATCCACTTGGAAATAAAACTTTTGAAATCTTAAAATGTTTAGCGTCAAGGGCTACTTTACGCTGCTCCTAGAAGTCGCATTCACATTTTTACAAAACGTGGAAGGCGCTATACTTTGGGTTAGGTAAGGACCTTAGAACTCTAAGCTCTGTGTTCATATTACCTTACAGCAAAGTAATATGAACGCAGAGCTAGGAGTTCTACATCCGCGGCTTTATAAGCTTCCGAGGTGTCAGTGTAATCCGTGTGAATTCCGAATGGGTTTCAATTTTATTTGTTTGAACAGTGAAATATTTGAGCAACGGTGCAGCAAGACTTCATAGCCTATAGTTTTGTCATACGAATTCATTTTTCTTTGCATCTTTGAAAAAATTAAATGCTTGAGAATATGTTAACAGTTATATAAAATACTAAGCTAAACTATACCTAACTATAATATACACTTGAAAAAATATTTTTGTATGTTTTTATTTATCTTTTTCGGTGTTTGCGAACAATAAAAACATTTAAATATTTTACAGGAAATAAATAGGCATAAGTATATCAATAAGTATTTCCTGTTTATTTATATTTTCTTGCATTTCTGTACCTACTAAACGCGTAGTATCGAGTAAAGTAATTACCTGTGATTAATTACTTCTAATAGCTTTTTATACTATTTCGTATATAGAGGTAAGGTAGAGTGAACTTCTACGACTGATATACTTAGTTGTAATAGAGAAAATATGGCGGGTATTAAATTAACTGAGCCGCCAAAGGAGACAAAACTTCGTTATTTTTGATAAAAAATTGTCGAGACCAATGATTAAAATAAAATAAAAATAAAATATGCTTCAGTGTTTACTCAATTGTTTAACCCCTAGTAATGATAATGTAAAAGGTGAAACGTAAGTTTGTATGTATACGTTTGTAGATACTCTTCAAGGCAGGCAAGACAGACTCAATACATCGTTCGTGAAATCTGTGTTCCATACAAAAGAATCGAAATTGAAAAACTGTAGACTCTCGATTTCATCGGGTCGTTGGATGACTCGGTGTTTCACACGAAAAGAAAGACAGACGAATGTGCGAGTAAAATGCAAAACATATCCTTTACTAAAAATGTAAATCGGGTCTACAGTCTGATCGTAGGATTGGTCAGTAGTTCCGATCCCGTCTATCACGGACAACCGTATGGGCTGCCTGTAAATCTAGGGAGTACCTAAAATAGCGTTCACACAGAGGGCCAGCGTTGACAAACGACACGGCTAGAGGAGGAGGAGAAGGTTATCCAACTATCGATAACGATAAATATCGAGTTCAGTCGATATCGATATATTGACTCATGATGCCGATATATTGACGTACATGTTAAAATTTCCACAAAATTCAGTGACCGCATCCGCGCCTTTTGAACTATCAACATTACCAGAAACAAAAATGTGGGGACTAGGATAATTTTACCCACTTTCACGAGTTTGATGGGTCTTTTGATTCAATAATAAACTTATTGAGATCTTTCTATTATTTATGACTCCCTGATAAATCGATAAAATTATCGAAATTCGATATGTTGTTGCATCCCTAGACACGGTTGTAAAATCCGGATCCTATTGCCCACATCGCGTCCATCCGAAATAAATTGGAAACAACTTTAGTAAAAAATACTCTGGTCCTTTGCCTCTACAACAAGTCAACAACGGTTAAATAAGTTTTAAAAAGTAGAACCCGTCTATTATAGACTTCACTCTGAGCGTCTTGTTTAAATGTTTTACAAAGAATGAAAGTTTCTTTTCAGGTTGAAAAATATTTATTTGATTCTTTTGTGTTAATAAGTCTTTCTCATTTCGCTCGCTTTTTTATTTTCGCTCTTCGAAACAGTGCAGCAGCCGTGCTGTGTATTAAAAATTTTAATTAGGTAGGTACAATTGCTTGTTGAAAGAAGTTTGTTGGCGAAAAAACAAACATACTTGTACACATAGGCGCATCGCACACTTAACGCACGACGGACGGCTAAAACCGTTCAAGCGCTGTTGATGCAGCGCTATCGCAGCGTCGTCCGTCGAGTGCGGCTTTTGTATAGGGATTGACATTTCTAGTATGGATCTGACAGACCGCTGCGATATTTGAGCGGTCCGTCGTGCGTTAAGTGTGCGGCCCACTAAGTATCATACCTTTAACTTGCCAGATAGGCAGAATAGTTAATGGCTGTCAAATACGGTCGCTATCGCTTACATGACGAATATTTGATTGCCGTTTCAGAAAAATCGTGTGTCTCTATTGAGACAGGTAACCAGCATGCTGCCTAAAATTGCAATACACAAGAAACCATCGAGTCCTTTATTTGTTACGTACGATCCAGGAAAGATACGATGACGCTTTTCTAAGCCAGTGTCACACGAAGAAAGCACAAAATTGCAAGGAAATAACATCACCTCGACAATAGAAAAGACCTTTACGCTTGTATGATAAATGGCTGACGGAAAGATGTTCAATTTGAGATGTCCGATGGTAAATTGAATCATTTTGCGAGCCATTCTGCCCACCTGTCGCTCCCTAAGTTGTAACTAAACAGTTTCATTATTCGCAAAAGTGACATTTAAATGTCAGCGGGTCGTTAGGCAACTCGCCGCCCAGATGAAAGTCTACTACTTTCATCTGGGCGGCGAGTTGCCTAAAACAAAGATGTCTGCAGTACCTACTGTTTCTTACTTGGAATAGTTTCTTATGTTGTGTTGTGGTGGAAAAATTTAGGCTTGAAAAGGGCACACGCCAAAGAGAAAATAAAATATAATATGCTCCAATTTAGTGTTATCGATCGTTATCAAAATTAGTGCTCTAACCCTCAACGACCTATTATATATGTTTAGTCAGGCCCGCGGCTGATACACGTAACCTCTACACTAACTATAAGATTAAAAAGTAAAGTATAGTTTTATTATTATCATCTGGGATGCTATTCATAACAAACATTCAGAACCTTTACAGTCAATTTCCGTTTCGATTTCGTTCAACAAAATTCAATGCATAGAGAATATTTTGAAAACAAAATCTATTTCCTATTCGTTACCCCACTCATATTTTTGTAAGCGCTCATTGTTTTTTGTGAATTCTCCTGTAGATATATGACACAGGAAACACAAACTTTGCATTTTGCATTTTTGTAAAAAAGTTTTGCTTCCGCATTCAGTTTTGGCTTGCACAACAAGCCGTATTTTTTTAGTAAAATAAATGAAAATAGTTTGTTATTTTATTTGACGCATACTTTCTTAATGTTCCTATTGATCGATCACATAAATACCTACATGTTTTTTACCTGCTAAAGTAACCATGAATATGATAATGATGATCTCTCCAATGTATTTTATCCATGGCGATCACTTTGACTCCTAATATAGCCAATTTTATCAGCAACGTGCACAGTGTGGCAAAGTATGGGCATTTTTATTTTTGGGACAGTCACATAATAAATCGAAAGACTCATGAATTCATACGAGGGCATTCCAAATTTAAATTAACCATTCTTGCTTACAGTTTTGTGGAGTACAGATACATACAGAGCTCTGAGTCATTCAAGATAAAAGGATTAGCCTCTGAATTGGTCTACTGTTTGGTTTTAATAACAGGCTAGACTAGACAGACCATTGCCAGTCTGATACCAGCCATATAACTGCTGCTCTAATTTTAAATGCTATTCAGTCTGTAAAATATATATATATATATATATATATATGTATACGTATATAGATACGAATTTGTTCCACTGCACCAACGCACATTTGAAGATTGAAATATTATTCTGCTAAACCATACAGTATCTAAGATTAAGTAGTAAATGAACACTTACTTAAATATTATCCAACTGTGAGAATAATCACCCGGAAAACTTATAAAACTTGGTAAGTAAATCAGATAGTTCGCAAACCCTTGGTACTTTGCCAAGCAGTGTCCGTTATTGCCTACTATTTCTCGTACATTGAAAAGTTCTGTCGAGTAATTCTGTTCCGAAAAATATTTAATCTATAGGCGAGTTCATTCTTTTGTGTGATTATTCGATTCATAGAGGTATCCGAGCATGGTTTCGAGCGTAGTGCATCGGCTGCACAGCACTGTTCATCATTCACCTTGCCTTATCCCGTTCTCTGTCGGGGTCGGCTACCTAACCTAGGGGATTTGACGTGGAACCAAGTTTTCACACAGAGCGACTGCCACCTGACCTTTGCAACCAGAAGGCTAACCTGGCCCAAATCCTAGGTAAAGTCACATTCAAATATCATTTGAATTCATTTAATGTGGGTTTCATCACGATGTTTTTCCTTCACCGTAAGAGCCGTCGGTAAATAAACGTAAAACACATTGGTACTTGGCGGGGATCGAACTCGGGTCTCACGATTTTAAGACCGGTGTCCTAACCACTTGGCCACCGACACTCGACAGCGATGTTGTCATTTGTAAGTGACTGGTTTGTGTATGAAATAATATTATTATCATGGCGTTGATGGCTCACCGTCCACCGAATGCCAGAAAACTAGTGGCGCAGCTGGAAAGGATGTGGCTGCATCACATTAATTGTTAATATACTCTGCATCGAGTATTTGTGACCATATTCTTAGTTGCTATATCATCAAGTAAAGCTTGGTGTTTGCGTAGCTGCATATAATATTATAACATGACTGTTTGGTGAAAACGACTAATCGTGTTTTATATATGTAGTGCAAGTACCTCGGGGAGGCCTACCTCTTAGTAGATCGCTTATCTTATGCATTTTGTTATAAGTAATTTATCGAAGGTTCTTGATCTTCACTGTAACTAAAGACCTACGTTAATATTATTTAAAGAGATATCACGATTGTCTGCGCATTTTACCTCTTACATTAATTGCTATAATTTCTTTGCGACTTCAAAACTTTAAAAGAAAGGATTTGAAAATCTCGCAAAGCGACTTTTTAATCTGTCTGAAAAGTTTCCGATGCTAATTGCTAATGCTTCACTGCAATTTAGATGCCGACTTGAATAATTAGTCAGCAGCTCAGTAGCTAGTATTTTTGTACGTGGTAGAATCGTACGATTTTAGGCGGATCGCACACTTAACGCACGACGAAGCGCAAAAATATCGCAGCAGTGTGTCAGATCCATACTAGAAACGTCACTCTCCATACGGACGACGCTGCGATAGCGCTGCGACGACAGCGGTAGAGCGGTTTTAGTAAGGGGATTGACATTTCCAGTATGGATCTTACAGACCGCTGCGATGTTTTAGCGCTCCGTCGTGCGTTAAGTGTGCGATCCGCCTGCTTTTATCGAGCCACGTCATGAAACCTTTCAAAACATAATATACTTACTTAAAATAAACCAATCAGAAAATCCAATAATAATAAGGCAATAATTCCGAAGTGACCTTTCTCATGTAATACATGAATCTGTGACAATTTGTTCTGGCAAAGTCCTAACGTCCTCAACTAGGAACTGCGTAAATTTATCAACCCTTAAGTTTCAAGTGAACTCAATTCACTGAGACAAAGAAACGAACTATGAACGTAACAGAAGTCGCAATCTCGTTCCGCTGCAATCGAATACAACCGCCTTCCACTCGAAACAATGAGAGAATGGGACTTTGAACAATGAAAATGAGATCTCAGTGTTCGCAAAGAATGCAATATGAGTGGAGAACATTGCTGCACGGAATATGCTTACCTAGTGCTTGACATTTCAATTCGAATATATTACCTACAAGTGCCTGGGAGCTTCGCTTCTTTGTAAGTAAATACAACGTTCTGTGGATAAATAATAATAATAATAATAAAAATGTTTATTTGCTCTCACAGTATTTTTGGATACAATTTGATACTATAAACTAAGACAGGTGTAGCAATTACAAAAATGTTTTGTGAAAGCCTGGTGTTGGTACTAGGAAAACCTGTATTACCAATCACCAGGCCCCACCCCGGAGAAGTGAGTAATTTAATACTACCTTTAGTTTACTTATTGAATCAGATTTGATCACAAAGCAATATGAGTACATGATAAAAGAAAAATGACAAATATCAGAGTTGATATTGTGTATGCATGCAAGTGTTTGTGTGTGTGTGTGTGTGTGTGTGTATGTGTGTGTGTGTGTGTGTGTGTAGGTGTGTGTGAAAGTGCACGAGCGTGGGCGTGTGTCTGTGTGAATGGTTCAAATGACTATGAGGCGGGTATGAGTAATCCTTCGGTTTCGTCGTAGTTGAGGGTCATAAGCCAGGAAGATACCTTTGATTTACACTCGGTCCTAAGCAGGTGGTATATTTGCAGTTTCTTATTTAATTTATTATACTAAAGGTAATATCCCAGAAAACAATGAAATCTATGTGAGAATGAGGTACGTAGGGCCACCAAAGGGCAAACATCATGCTTTCTACGTAGAGAAGCTATTGAATCTGGATCATAGGTGATAGAGGAATGTTTATGTAGTATCGTGTTGAGAATGAAAAGTTGTCTTACAGTAAGTTCTTTCCAGTCCTTGTATAGTTCGAAGGTGGGAAAGCCATAGGGCAGAAACGATCCAACCTTAAGTACAGCCCTTTGTGCACGTTCCCGATACAATAAATTAGATTTTGGTGAACCCCCCCACACTGTTATGCAGTAGCCCAGGACAGACTGTACCAGAGCGAAGTAAACTGAACGTAATATGTCATTGTCAGCTACATGGCGAAGGTTTTTGAATATGTAGATCAGTTTCCTTACCCTGGATGTAAGAGATTCTATGTGTTCTAAGAAACTTAGCCTGCAGTCTATCGTAACCCCTAAGTATTTAATAGCATCGGTGCGTTTTAGTTCTGGACATATGCAAGGGGCAGAGTGGGGTTGGAGACAGTTATGTGCCTTAATTTTGTAATTTTCGCTAAGTGGCTGGTCTTGAGGTCTAATGGAAAAGGTAACGAATTTAGTTTTATCCACATTTAGTGTGAGAATGTTCTTGGTGAGCCAGTTATATACTGTACTAAATCCTTCTTGGGCATTATGAAATACTTCATCCCAGGTATCAGCGCTAAACAACAAGGCAGTATCGTCGGCGAAAGTTATGATCTCACCATTTCGGAGATTTATGTCGCAAAGCTGGTTTATGTAAGTTAGAAATAAAGTAGGCCCCAAGATGCTGCCCTGCGGGACGCCATAGGCAATTGGCTCCTCTCTACTGAGGTAGTCACCTATTTTTAGAATTTGACTCCTGTCGGCTAGATAGTCAGCAAACAAATCTAGCTGGAGGTCTCTTATTCCAAGAGCCTCGAGTTTAGTCAGAAGGTTTGGAACAGAGACTGTGTCAAAGGCTTTGGCTAAATCAAGGAACACAATAAGCGTCTTTTTTCTGATGTCTAGGTTCGCAACAACAAAGTTAGTTGGCTTTAGTACTGCTGCTTCAGTCGATTTTCCTTTCCTGAAGCCAAATTGGTTGTTTGACAGAAGATTAAACTTCTCCAGATAAGCCGTGAGTCTTAAGTTTAAAAGTTTTTCGAGTATCCTTGACATTGCAGGGAGGATCGAGATGGGCCTATAGTTGTTGACACAGTCTCTGTCGCCACTTTTATGTATAGGATGCACAAGGGATTTTTTAAAGATTTTTGGGAATTTACCCGAAGAAAAAGAAAGATTGCAAATAAATGTAATAGCGGGAATCAGTACCGATTTAAAAGTTTTGATAAAGGAGCTAGATATCCCGTCCAAGCCAGTGGCGCAGTCGGCCTTTATGCTATTTATAATTGACTCCACTTCTAATTCTGAGGTTGGTAGAAGAACAAATGAGTGAGGTGACAAAGTAGAGGGGCAACGAGAGCAGGAGTTTTGGGACAAGATATTCTCTGCCAGGTTTTTGCCTATTGTGGTGAAGTATAGATTTGCTGCATCCACAGCGAGTTGCGGGTTTTGCGAGAGCAGAGCTACTGGTGGCTCCGTGCGTTTTTTTGTATATGTAACAGTTTTTATTGTCTCCCAAAGCTTTTTGTTGTTACTTTTGTTTTTTATTAGTTCATTTCTTTCATAGTCACGTTTTAGTTTCTTTAGAATATTATTACAAAAATTCCTGTATCGTTTGTATGTTATTTCAAGGGTTTTGTTGTTTGGGTGCTTCTTTAGTTTTTTATGAAGCCGATCTCTTGTCTTCATGCATCTGAGAAGACCAGGCGTAATCCACGGTTTTATAATCCTTTTTCGGTTTGGGACTGTCAGTTCTTGTGTTGTAGCTTTAATTATCTTTGTCACTTCATTAATGAGAAAATTTGTTGCAAGGTTAACATCTGTGTGATAATAAAGTTCAGTCAAATTTAAGTTATTCATTAATTCGTTTTGTAGAATAAAGTTCACCTTTTTAATTGTTTTTTTTTGGAGGTTGTGCCGCATTTACTGAGTCAAGGAAGAGAATAACTGTGTTATGGTCAGAAATCGTAGTTTCAGCGACGTAGCAGTGTGCTGTCTTTTTGGTTTTTAGAATCACATGATCAAGGCAGGCCGTTTGTCGCGTAAGTAAGTTGTGTGCAGGGAGAAGACCATGGAACGCCAGGAGATCTAAATATGCTTTGTATCTGTCATCATAATCTCGTGGGTTCAAAGTATCTACATTGATGTCACCAGTCAACACAATATTATTTACGTGGGAGTATTGTGTTAGACAATTACTCAATGAAGTCAGGAAGTTGTCGATATTGAACTTCGAGGGCGACCGGTAAAGCGCTATTATAACGAAATTTTTATTTATTTTTATTAATAGGCTGCTTGAGTCCTGAATAGATAGTTCTTCAATGGATAAGGAGAGGGTATTCTTATAATATACTACAACACCATCATTTTGGTTGTTAAGCTTACGGGTTGGTGTGCAGTTATAACCATCTAAAGTGGGTAAGTATGGACTTGATCTGAGCCAGCACTCTGTAAAAATTATTATATCCCATGTGATATTAGTTCTGGTTGATGATGATGATGTATCCTAGCCGATTTCGGCCACAGCGACTGCATCAAGGGCGGGAACTCTGCTGGTTTGCCCGCTCGTGTGCCCTCATGTGACTGCAGTAGCCAATTTTGTTTTGCAGTGCACGTGAACATATAGGGCAAGTCAGGATTCCGGCTACATAGTTGTATGTGTGGGCTATAGGTGGTCTAGCCTTCAGAAGGTCTCGTTTCGTGTCGAGTTCAGTCTTTCGCTGGTCCTCGAAGTCTTCTGTCTTCAATTTAATGAGGCGTCTCCATTCAGGCCGTTTCTCAGCATGTACTTCCCATTTGGTAGGCTCAATATTGCACCGTTTCATATGTCTCTTCTGAACGTCTTTGTAACGTAGGAACTGGCCGCCTTGTTTCCGCTTGCCGTCCTGGAGTTCAGAGTAGAAAATGCGTTTTGCCACCCGGTCTTCACACATTCTTGATATGTGGCCACACCATCGCAACTGCCGCCGCATTATGTAGGCTTCAATGCCAGCTACATGAGCTCGCCTCAGTACTTCTGTGTTTCTGACACGATCCTGCCATTTGATGTTCATGATATTGCGCAGACATCGTACATGGAATCTGTCTAGCAAGCGTATATGCTTGCGATATAAAACCCACGTCTCAGATGAATATAGTAGGTTAGGCAGTACAATCGCCATATAGACAGATATTTTTGTTGCGAGTTTGACATCATGCGAGCGAAAAACTCTAGGTATTAATTTCCCAAACGCTGCAGATGCGGCACCGATCCTGGCGCTAATTTCCGCGTCGAGATCGTACTTTGATGTCATTGTGCTGCCTAGATATTTGAACTTCTCCACTTGCTTCAAGTTTCCTTCGCCAAGTCGCACATTGAGAGGCTGGCTGTTCTCAGAGTCCATCGCCATAACTTCAGTCTTGCTGACGCTTATTTTGAGACCAAATCTGCGACAAGACTCATCGAATGTAGTAACAAGCTGTTGAAGTCCATCAGGAGAGTCCGCAACAAAGCAAAGATCGTCAGCGTACATTATCTCTGTTATTAAGGCGTGAGATACTTTGGTGCTCGCCTTTAGTCTAGCAAGGTTAAATATGCTACCATCAGTGCGAAATCGGATACGGATTCCTACGGGGGCTCGCTGTAATGCATCTCTGACAACTACCGCAAAATAGAGGGCGAATAAGGTAGGTGCCACGACACATCCTTGTTTTACTCCGCAGCTGACAGGGAAGTATTCAGATTGCTGATTATTTGCAGAAACACAGCATGTCATTTCATCATGTAGGAGTCTAATCATTCGCACGAACTTCTGGGAGCATCCAAGCTTAACCAGAACTGACCATAGGGCTTCGCGAGGAACACTGTCGAAGGCTTTCTCAAGGTCAATAAAGCATAGATACAGTTGCTGACCTTGTTCTCTGCTCTTTTCTTGGAGCTGTCGTAAGGAAAAGATAGCTTCGCAGGTACCTCTGTCCGGTCTAAAGCCAAATTGTGTCTCTGGTAAGATCGTTTCAGATAACTTGGTGAGCCGATTGAGTAGCATTCTAGCAAACACTTTTCCAGGTGTTGAAAGCAGCGATATGCCGCGATAAGAGTTGCAGTCCGAGCGATCTCCTTTATTCTTGTACAGTGCGCATATACGTGATACTTTGAATTCAGGTGGTACGAGTTCGTCATCCCACATCTGTACAAAAAGCTTCCATATTTCAGACTGCAGACCATCCCCGCCGTACTTCAACAGTTCGCCAGCAATGCTATCGACTCCAACAGCTTTGTTATTCTGCTGTTCCTTAATAGCCCTTCGTACTTCTAGCAGGGTTGGGGGTTCATCAAGATGATCCGCTTCAGGTAGACTAGGCAGTGTCGCGAAGTAGTCCAGATCCGCTGTCCGATCTACATTGAGCAAGATGTTAAAGTGTTCAGCCCAACGCTTTAATATGTCTTCTTTTGTTTTGAAGAGTTGTGACCCGTCTAGGGACCTCAGGGGTACACTTTTTCGGCTGGACATACCTATCAATGACCTAAGTTCCCCGTAAAAGGCTCCAATCCGATTGGTGTCAGCCAACCACTGCATACGCTCAGCTTTGCTCTCCCACCACCTGTCTTTTAACTCTCGCGTAAGCTTGCGTAGTTCAGATCCACTTTTCTTAATGAGGTCCGATATGCCATTAGTTTGGCGTAAAAGTGCCCGGTGCTTCTCCAAAGCTGCTGTTAGCAGTTCGTTGTTCTCATCGAACCAGTCTTCATGTACGCGCTTTCTGTAGCCTAGAATTTTAGTAGCAGCAGTTATTATGTTGGAAGATAAAGACTGCCAGGTCTCCAAATTAGTGCTACATGTGCCACCAAGAGCATCATTGATGGCATGCTCATATTCTTGTCGTAGTTCAGGATCGTCAAGCTTTTTAAGATTCAGCCCTGTTGGTTTGGTTCTGCAAGCTCTACGGGGGGGACAAAGCCTAAGCTTAAGCTTCGTAAGTACTAGTCTGTGATCTGTCCAACAATTTGCACCACGTACAACACGAGTACAAGTCACTTGAGCGATGTCTCTTTGTCTGACTACCGCATAGTCAATAAGATGCCAGTGTTTGGACCTAGGATGCATCCATGTAGTTTTATGCTTGACGGGCAGTCTGAACATGGTGTTAGTTATCGCAAGTTCAAATTGGGCACACAGGCTTAATAGCAATTGACCATTGCTGTTCATCTTTCCAACACCATGTCTACCCAGAACTTTTGGCCAGTCTTCGAAATCTCGCCCGACTCTGGCGTTAAAATCTCCTAAAAGCAGTATTTGTTCTCGTGGCCGGATCTTCACAAGGCAGTTGGTAAGCTCTTCGTAAAATTTGTCCTTAATGCTGTCGTCATTAGTCATAGTGGGAGCGTAGACACTGATTACGTTAATAAAGTTGTTGTTCTCTAGATGAAGTCGCAGAGTAATCAGGCGATCTGAGATGTATTCCGGGCATTCTTCGAGTCTCCCAACAATTGAGTTCTTGATTGCAAACCCAACACCAGATTGCCTCGTTTCTGATGAGGGCCGCCCTTTCCAGTAAAACGTATATCCACCACCACGTTCTACAAGCTCGCCTTCATCCGCTAAGCGAGTTTCACTGAGTGCAGCTATGTCTATGTCGTAGCGACGAAGTTCGCGTGCTACAATGGCGGTTTTACGCTCAGGGCACAGGTTGCTGTCATTATCAAGTAGTGTACGTACATTCCAAGCACCAAACGTCATATTAGTTGTTTTCATATTTTTCTTGTTTCGTCGACCACGTAGGTTGGGATGCCAGGCAGCCGTGGTTACTACCTCCCAGCGGATGTTGGGGCAAGCAATTTTTTTGGGGCACCTTTTCTAGCCCCCTCCCCGGCTGAGCGGGGGAAGCAGTGCCTCCCTAAACAGGGCTGCTCCGACGCTATCGGTGCTGCCGAATCCACGCCGTCACCCCGATGCGGCGCGAAAGCGACCACTCTCCTCAAGCCGCCTGCGTGCAGACTTTGGACACAGCCGGGAGCATCACTGCCCGACTCCTCTACCGCCATCCATCGCCACAGGACTTTATATCTCGGAATCCGTTTTTCAGAAGCAGTCATCTACGCAGGATATATTTAAGTGCATAAGCAGTCGCGCAGCTGCAGATGCACTCTCTCGTCTTTCCTCGTCCTAGTCCAATGGAACGGGGACCGCTACGATTGGGGACAAGTTCAGATGCAGTCTCTGGCCAAACGATAGCTTTTGACCTCTACCGCTGCCCTAAGCCTTCAACGTTGCTTTGCTAGATCGCCGCATCCGCCAAGATCCTTTGCTAACAGCCGTGGCTTGCCTTCTGCGCCGAAAAAGTCTTCATGCACTTACGGGAGGTTTCCGTTAAAAGCCTGTCCGCCGAAGCGTGCAGACCCCCCTCACCAGGTTTAGCCCACGAGCCGACGTGGTTTACCAGGGCGTGGCCGCTGCGTGCACAACAGCTACTTGGAGCCACTGGTGAGAGTTATGGAACGCCTGTGGACCAGTTTGGTACGCCACCCTAAAAGGGCCGGCTGGCGGAACCTGAAAGGTACTACCACTAGACGCCCCACTACACCCCAGTTCTGGTTAGAAGGATATTAAAGTCATCTATATTTTTTTGAATGCTTCTTATGTTTTGGCAAATTATTTTAAAAGGTGATTTAAAAGCTGAGAGGGGTGACTGGCAGTGATCTATATTAATAGGGGATGCGTTCGCTACAGATATGTTGTCAATATCTGTTGCGATATTATTTATATCCAGATTATCAAACATTGTGACTTTCGTAGTTTTTAGGGTGCATCATAAATAAATTAAAGTTCACTAAACTAGTGACTAAGTGCGTTAAATTTGTATTTTTAGTAATTAATAGCAGACATGCAGCGATGAAAATAGGTACATAATATTTTGTTTTTTTTAACGTTGAGGAATTTTTGAATGAAAGATGTGTTTGTGAATTGTTTGTTTGTGTGCTGAGTAGGTGTGTGTGGGTGGGTAGATTTTGATTGTTTGTTTGTATGTTAAGTAGGTATGTGTGTGTGGGTGTGTTTTGTTTTAAGGGTGATGAATATTTGTCTCTTTGTACATTCGACTGTTGAATATAATATGAAAAACACCGCAAAAAGTATAGTAATAAACGTGGTATTAAGCATAGTAAAAAACACATTAGTAAACATGGCAAAACGAAGTACAGATGAAAATGAAAATTAAAAAATCGCAGCAAATTTAGTCATTCTCCTTTAGAAAGGTTTGCCAGGTCCCTTTCTTCAGTAATACGGATTTTCGGTGACCCCTCATTTTTGCGTAGAAAAATACGGCCATATGATGTCCAGCAGTATTTGTAGTTATATTGTTCTTTGAAGTTTCTAGCTAGGTAAAAAAGTCTCTTTGCTTTGGAAGTTAGACATTCGGATATATAAATGGGGACAATGGGTCCCGGTATATTTAATACCGATGTGTTCAGCTTTTTTTGTTGATTTTTGTTGTACGTTTTGTAGGCACTTATTATTTTTTCCTTTGCTGGCAGTGTGGTGAGTTCAGTGATGATGGTCTTGCCTGAATTTCCCGTGCTGACAGCGAAGATATCCTTGATTTCACCGGGTTGAATTTGTGCTCCCACGATGTTGCTCAACTCTAACAATACTTTTGTTAAGTCTTCTGTTGATTCACGGTCTTTGATTGGAATATTTCTAATTTCTAAACTTGTAGATCTGGTTTGTCTTTCAAGCTGTTCAATTTTTTCCTCTAAATTGCCCAAACGTTTTCTGTCGACCTTGGACTCCTCCTTCAATGTATTTATCTCCGTAATCACCGAATCATATTTCGCTGACAGGTGAATTATACTATCCTTAATTGCGGAAGTATGTTCCTCCATGGCTAATTTAATTTCTTTGAAACGTTCTTCTTGGCGTGTAGAAACAGAATCGATAAGTTTGCGCATTTCGCTCATGAATGACACCATGTCTGTTGATGACGAGCCCTCATCCGGGGAACCATAGGCGCGACGTTTGTGTGATCTAGTCATATTTATGTTGCGAGACAACTCTGCAAGCTGAGTTAAGTCTGATTCTGAGCCCATAGGTGGGCGGCAGCATTGTATAGTTAGATGCCGCAAAGCCCTCTGGAGATAACTCGCGAGGTGTTGAAAATTCACCAACAGGAGCTTCTTTGTTTTTAGGAGTGCGATTTCCTGACATATCAGCGGTAAAAGCGAAGCGTAAGCGCGAGCGTATAAGTACAGGATAAGTGTAAGTTTCGACCGATTGGCAAGAGCTACTTGAAGCGGGTGTCGGTAGTGCACTGATTTGTATATGGCGTACTAGGATACTATAAGCTTCACGAAAGTAATGGACCGCCGACAAGTTGATGAGATAAGAAAGTGCCGTACTAGTTCAATGCGTAGTACCAGGGTAGCATAAATCGACAGGCGGCGGCGGTTGAGTGGCTCGGTGTTATGACGCGACTGGGGCGTGACTATTTTATCGACGTCACGCGCTACTACGTCACGCGGCGCGTACAAGGAGTTGTAGTAGGTAGGCACGCACACCTGCGTACGATTGTCGTTGTGTGTGACTCACGTAGTCGTCCGGAGCGATGCGCACGCACACAAAGGCTGGCAGGAAATTGGTATCTTCGTTGTGTGGTGTAATGCGATGCGTTAGCGACGATGGACACAGCAGTCTCCTACAGCTTATGCACTCCTATTTTTTCGTGGTAGATTTTTATAAACTTTATAACTTTTAATTATATTTAAAGAGCAAAAGCGGGGTTTAGGCACGTCTACTCGCGTTCGAGGTCCGGGGGGAAGGGGAATGTCAAAGATACATACATACATACATATATCACGCTTTTATCCCTTTAAAAGATTGTGTGCAATAATTATGTAGATACATTATCTATTTATTTAACAAAGTCTTATTTTCGTGAGGAGATTGAGTAACTTTTATTACTTAAGAAATTTTACTGCGCATTTAGAAAAATATTTTACGCTTTTAAACACACTCGATGATAAAATAACACTTTAAAAGAACTGGCAGTCCATTAGATATCTTTTGTTCACCAAAATGTTTCTATAGCTATTAGATCCCACCCAACATCAAAATGTTGCACTTTTGAAAAACACACACGGTGACAGAACAACGTTTTATAAACTAGCACTCCATTAGGTAAGTAAGTATCTTTTGTTCACTAAAATGTGGCCATATTAGACCCCTTTCTATATCAAGTGCAGAAGTGAAAATGTTTCAGCATTTCTGAGCACAATGTGACTTCCTTTCCCGATCTGGACACGTTTTCATACAATCCGCTCCACTACTACCGTTCTCACGCTTTTAGCTTCCGAAAAGTGTTATTATCTGTGAGTTTCGTGACATGCTTTTATTTATGACACCAGAAGGATTTGTTCCTATATGAATATGACACAAAAGTTTAGCAATCAGATAATTTGACATTTTGTACGAGTAAAGAACATCGCAAATTTTCGCAGCAAGAATTTAATATCATCGTTCATTTCTTCAAAAAAGAATATGACTCTAGTTTTGATTCATAGACAATTTTTCCTTCTACTATTTTATAATGATAGATAGATGGACCGTGATATGATAGAAATATTCTTTCGAAAACTGCTTTGTAAAGAGCTAGTGAGTATTTTAAAAAGTAGTTCAGTAGGGACAAATGTGTTATTTAGTGTGGCAACACAGAAAATTTTAACGGAACTTATCAGACGCTTCACAAACAAAAACGGCAAAATTTGTTAGAAAATTTACCTAAAGACGACGGCTGTTAATATTGACAACGGAATCAAAACTGGCCATCTTAAGCTACTTCATAGTGATCTAACGATTATTCGTATTCGCATTCGCGAATATTCGCTTGTTTTTGAACATTCGCATTCGTATTCGCAAAATTCTTGCGAATATTTTGCGAATGCGAATATCCATAAAATCCGGTTCGTAGATTTTTGTTTACCACCTGTATGCGTAAATAATCGAACTTTCTGTCTCCTAAAACGGGTTCGTAACTGTTCGTTCGTATCATATCGGCAATTTCCGGAATTAAATGCGATATCATAGTAACAAACAACTGCCGCGGCAAATCAGCAATTATTTTTTTGCCGCAGATATACGGCGCTAAATTTAAAAACTTAACATTCGTATTCGCATTCGCGAATATGGGCCTCAGGTATTCGCATTCGCATTCGCATTCGCGAATACTTAAAATTGAACATTCGTTACATCACTACTACTTCATACCAACTTCACGACCAAGGCCAAAAATGTTTTTTTGGTTCCTGACAAAAATTAGGCCAGACTTACTTTGTCGCTTTCGATTTTGCACGAGCCTTTGTTCTCTTTTGAAACTTCTATTACCTATCAAGTCTTAATCAGAATCCAATATCTTGTGCGAAATTAGCTTTCTCTTTCAAATCATTTCAGTAATTTTTCAAGTAGGTATCTCTACCGTTACATAATTTTATTTGCCGTTAATATCATTTTTTAACGAATTGAAAGAATGTAAGATGAACCATTGTAGCACTGTACACTAGCGACCAGTCCAGTTGTTAGACGTTTTCCCATAGTTAAAAAAATATTTCCTCCTATTGAAAAGTAGCCTATATAAATCAAGTGGGTATGCGACAAACAAAAATAAAAAAAACTTTACACAGATCTACTTGATTATTTTCCTTTGTGTCAGAGCAGTAAGATCAGAAAGGGTAAAATATTGATAGCAATTTCAGTTGGTAATAAATTTTGTCGCATTGACTGTTACCAATAGAATCACTGGCTTAATATCGCGCAATACCTGGAGTTCAATTTCTGAATACAATTCCATGTAGAGAAGTCCGCAACGACTGGTCTAAACTCATTTATTTTAATTTCTAGTTGGTGAAATGGAAATGGGTTTCAGGTGTATAACAACTTTTAGGCGATAGGCTGACAACCTGTCACTAATATTTGTCAGACGTGGCGGTAGTAAAAGTAATATTGCAGCCTTTAACGCTCTGCCTTCCCTGCAAGGGATAGAGGCGTGATGTGTGTGTGTGTGTGAAATGGAAATGAAACAAAATTATTACTGTTTATTTTTACGAGCCGCTATAGAGGTTCTAGTAGATTTCTCTCCTCGCATAGTTCATGTTATGCGGATACCTTCGAGCAACTTGGTCTTCCGTCTCGATGATACGATGACAGCGGACAGCTACGGTCAATCCGGCACTGATGAAAATTCAAGTCTGCCTGTGACAGATAAGTAAGAATTATTCTTAACAGAATAATACGTTTGAGAAGGTCGGGATATGAAAAACAAAATTTTTGTCTCACATGAACTGACCTACAAATGATAGACAAAAAAATAAAAATTAATCAGAAGATCAAAACATTTCTGTTTTATTTCGTACTAACTATAGCGAGTAGCTATAAATAGTTATTCTACTACTACTATGTTTCTTGGAAAAGTGGAATTTGTTCCTTATTTCCCTTCCATCCTAAGTTTTCTGTGTCGCTCATTGAAGAGGTGAATAGCTATAGGACCCGTATTATAGGTATCATGATATGGATGTGACATCGATTTTAGCAAGCATCGTATATTCTCCTCCGCTTCCGCATCTATTAATACCGTTCTGAACGCTGCTCGAGATTTCCAAGAGCTTTGGTCTTTGGGCCTTAATAAATTCTAATTTACGCCACCTTTTGCGCTTCGGAGGAAGTTGTATCAATCACCTTTCAGTCTTTTATATTCATGAGTAAGATAAGTGGAGATAATGTAGGTAAGTTATTTTCAGGCAATTCTATTTACTTTGGATTAACAACGTAATATGAAATTGATTTTTTTTTCGGTGGTAGAAAAAATAAGGACTTAATTCACTTATGTACAGTTTAGAAAATATAATTTAGGCTGATTAACCTTAAAGTCACTTTGTCAAATCGGTTGAAATTATATCTGATTTTCACAGAAATTTTGCTTTTAAAAGGTTATCTATTCGTATCAGACGTGAGGCGGATTATAATTTCACAATTAGATCACAAATATATTAGTCTCAGTAAATGGACCGACAGCAATACCTACATAAGTTACATACGTCAATGTATTGTTTGATTTGATGTATTAGCTCATTAATTATTAGTACTATCTCATTAGGTACGCAATAAGGTATGCATGCAATAATCCCATAATGGGCATAATTTGTGAACGCTATCCTTTGTAGGTATTCAATTTAAAAAGAACCGTTTTTCTTTTCTTGCAGGTTAAAATACAATTTCAATGTTTTTAACTGTTGTTCATATAGACCCAATGTTATGCATAAACCGTATGCGCGAAATAATAAAAAATATTTAGCTATTTAGTCATTATTCTGCGCGTAGACTAGATAGAAACATAATAATATTTGCAAGGTATAACCGTTAAAACAAACATTCATTGCTAAAGTTGATAGAAATAATGAGTAGGTAAGAATAGGTACTTCTACAATACAACCATGTCAGAAGCCTGCTAGTTGTAGAAGGCGGTTGAAGAATTCTAACACTAAGGTTTACTGGAGCGTTGGATGACTTTGTATCCCACACGAAAACAGAGAGACTATAGATACTCTAATGTAGTGCGTGTATGAATGAATTTGGCACTGGTTTCCTGGTATGCCGGTTTTAGCTGTTCTTGCTTACAGTTGCTAAGCTAACGCCTGTGATAAAACAACCCCATACTCCAATCTACATCTAATGTACATCATTTACAATTAAACAATATCAACTAGCTCACAAAACTCTTGACTGTAAAGTAGGTTTCTGTACCTGACATTTATTTTCACCTAGGAATGTTACGGAGTCCTATATGAGAGGTAAAACTTGTTTCGGATTCTAGCTAAAACATGCTTAGGTAGTTATATAAATATTTATTACAAGCTTACCGCTTACCCCTGGCTTTAAGTGTCTGCCACCCTATCATTACCTGAGAAATATGTGCATTTAGGATTTTTTGTCGGTAAAGATAATTCAGGATTTTAGTGCTATGTCAACAGCTTGATCAAATCATAATGGCTTTAAATTATATAGTTAGATCCATTTCCAAATAGATCCTGGAAAAGAAAATATCGCTATATAAATGTGAAAATATTAAGACAATGTCGATATATAAATGTGAAACTTTATTACCAAGTTCAACCAATAAAGTATCGATATTTAAATGAGTACCGAGTTCAATGTTTATTTTTAGAGTAAGTTTTTATTGGGAAGTCTCAATATATAAACCTTTAGTGTGTTTTAACTTAACTTAAACCTTTGGCTCGCCAGTTCTTTGCTTGTACCTGGCTAGATATGCTATCATATGTTTTGAAATTTGAAAAGGTTTTACCATAATGGTATGAGAAAGCATTACTGCTTAGGTATTTATGGAATAATTCTCAAAATAACAACAAAAGCTGTTATGCTAATTCCGCCCATTTCCCAACTCTCATTTTACTTCCCGAGTATCTGGCAACGCACGTATAGACCATAATTTACCTTAGCTTTGTGGGGTGAGATAACTGTTAATTAAAGTAAACTAATTAAAGATAGCCTATAAAACAAGTCCACGAAGGTTTCATTGCTAAGCAAGATTAGCCTTGAGCCTTGAGCTTGGAGCCAAATTGTCAAGACATGAAAACGCTTCTATTAGGAAAATCAGTCGTTTCTATATAGGTACGTATAATGTGTTTTGAACCGTAACTAACGTAGGTATACCTACGCACACAAGAAATGTGCTAAAATATTCGAAACAAAATTATAAGTCTTTGGATCCGAGCAAAAATATCACAGATTAACTCACTTTCTATCAGAATTTACTTTTTGACAATATTATATTCTAACAATAAATTATAAAATTGAAAATTGTAGATTACAGCTTATTGTACTACTTAATATTCCTACTTGTTATATTCAAGTTTGGAAAATTTATGCCCTAAGTAAGTAATGAAATTTCGCATCAAAAAGCTTTTATGTTCCTAAATGGTTATGAAAATACTCATACGTTTTATAAGTCTCTGAAGTACATATGCCTTTATGTTTATATGTACCTATTGAAGATTAGCGTGGATCGGATATTCAATCATAAGGAATTATTTTCCTTTGATCCCTTATGTTGAGAAGTGTCTATCGACAAAAATGGACAAATGATATGATATGATAAATTACATAATATGAAACATCTTGAGACAAACAATAAATTACACAAAGAAAAATGAATGTGATGTGTCAGACGAGTCAGACAGGATCTAATATCAAACAAAGTAGTTCTCAGACAAACTGTTTTTGGGTGCCATTTCTGAATTGTCTCGAATAGTTCAGTAAGTAGGCAGCACAAAGGGTAACACGTTTGTTATTTTTGTATTTGCAATCGTTGAAAAGAATATCGTTTTTTAACTCAAATGTTTCATCAAGTAGTATAAAATGTGTTACTTATAGCAAAATATTTTGGATCCCTTTCTAACGTGTCGATTTAGTTAGCAAGTATTTTTTTAAATATACTGTTACATACCATGGAAGCTATCGCATGCTAATATTTAATTTGTGTTAAGAGTATAATTATAGATCTAGGTCTTCATCTATCGACTGTCCCGATAGCGTAGCGGATGGTATGCCTGCCTTCTACGCCGAGGGTCGTGGGTTCGATCGCCACCGGACACAAATATTTGTTAAGTCAATTTGTGTTGAGTCTGGGTGTTTTCGATTTATAATATGTATTTATTTATAAAAAAAAAAGTATACATGTATTAGCATCATCTATCTAGTTCCCATAGTACAAGCTTTGCTTAGTTTGGGGCTAGCTGGCGCTGAGTGAATTGTCCAGGATATATATCTACGTAGACCTACATAGGTATAAAGTATGTTATGCACTTTTCTTTCAAATATATTGAGTTCTACACAGCATCGAAAGTTTTGACGAACTCAAATGCATTATAGTATCGTTTAATATCGCAATGGGAAGTCACGCCAATTCCATCGAATGGCTCAATCTCCAAGTTGTTCGAATTAATCACTCGGTAAAGGGATAATGCGTAGTCATGACGATAATCGCCGGAGATTACATTTGGGAAATCACTTGTAAGATCTTTGTAATCGTTTTCGAAATATTTCAACGTGAGTCTCTCTCTGTTTTGTATTTATAAACAATCTCTTCCGATGAGATCCTGCCTACAACACTTTCCACTAATATAATTTATTCATATAGAGGATGTTAGGAAAAGTACTGAGTTCCTTTCAATGGATGAACCAGGCTGAGAACCTAAACAACTTTTTCAAAGAAACATCTAGGTCGAAATATGGAAAAAAAAAGATTAACTTTCCATACAACCTGAGTCGGCTGGTACATTTTGTATGAGATCCAATTTTTTCCATACTTCGACCTATGTTCCTTGGGGAAAGTTGTTCAGTGTCATGGGGTGGTTCATCCCTTGAAAGGATGTTATCACCAATGTTATACTATATTGGACTATATTTACAGAAGGATCTTTACTTCAAGGTCGTGTTAAAAATAAGTATATTTAGTAAAAAAATAATTATTAGTTCTATGAGGTTTTCAAAACCGAATGACACTGTTCTAAATTCAAATTAAATTTTCAAAGATTTGGTTAAATTTGGCCAGAAACAAGGAAAACTGAATAGTTCCGAATTTTTGATGAGAAGTTTACCTACATTTACTTGCGCGCGAGAGGACTTGTACGAAATTTTTATCAAAATGCGAAAAAAATTGACAAAAAAGTCTTTTTTTTTATCTATGATGGGCTTTCTCCTGACCCCAATCTTACCCTAGAGCAGAGATGGGATCTACGAGCGAGCTTGCCCAGAAGATGCCTTTTTCACTCTAGACTTAAAGAGATTCAGGTTATATGCACTCGGAAATACAGACGCAGGCATTCCATTCTTTAGCCGTGCGCATAATGAAAGATGATTTGAAGCGCTTAGTGCGTAATGTGGGTATTTCAACTAAGAACGGATGATAGCCGGCCGTGCGTCTGGATGACCGATGGAAGAAAGGAGACGGTGGTATGAGCTCGTGCAGCTCACGCGACACTCTCCGAAGTACAATCTATAGAAGACCGATAAAGAGTTTGTGTAAAGTGCACATCGTAAGCCTCAGAGGTCAAACAAATAAGTTCAAATTCAGTAAAGAACATTTCAAAAATGTAGGTTATGTAGGTGTGCACGCTCGAGTTTGCCGGAGTGGTGTATTTTAATATTGCATACGTCCGGTGCCATCTGGGCAACAGTCTGTGAGAGCAGGCAGTCGATAACGCATACTTTTAGTTCCCGCAATAGTCAATAAATAAAAAAGTAGGGAAGTAAGTAATGTTTACAATGTAAAACAATAAACTGCGAGTATAAGCTTAAAACCAGCATTGAGCTGTGCGTGCCACAAATTTCTGCTCGTTATGATGTGAAATAAATATATTTAAATAACTTGAGTATTTTAAGAAGCAAACGAGCCCTTCTATCTAATAAAACTTCTTTCCCCAAGGAATATTATGTCGAAATGTATAAATAATCTCCTCTTACTTCTAGTGGCTACTCGAACGTAAGTACTCGTATTTAACTGAGATTGAATGTGGTGGAACTGCCTAATTCAATTAGAGAAATTGAACTCTGAAAAACATTAGGAGCTATTTCGATAGGTAGTAAGCCATTAGTGTAATTAGGGTAAAACAATTCGTTGGGAATAAAGTAATTAAGTCAGTGTAATGTGTCCATCAAGTGATAAATCAATCAGGATCTTTGCCTGTTTCCGCGACTGCCTCGCCTCAGAAGGTAGGTTACGTTTTTCGTGAGTATGTATCCCTGTATATATGATTGTAGGGACTAATGGTCCCATTTACTACGGTGAAATAAAAGAACGTATTTGTAGGAGCACGTGCAAATTATATTAGTATCTTATTAAATAGATACAATTATTCAACACAAATACACATGTTCGTTC
Organism: Keiferia lycopersicella; assembly: GCA_029255805.1. Lineage (NCBI taxonomy): Eukaryota > Metazoa > Arthropoda > Insecta > Lepidoptera > Gelechiidae > Keiferia > Keiferia lycopersicella. Next base: position 6,376,845 of record JARACZ010000009.1, on the reverse strand, counting down.
GAAAACCAAACGTACTCTATGACATTTTACTACCGGCCAGTGCAATCACAGGGCTCTTGGCGCTGAGGCGCGAAACCTCAAACAAGGCAGGGTGGAAACTCATCTGCCACATTGGTATATCACAGTATGTATGTATTATGTGAACAAGTATATTTTTTACGAAATACCTACAGCTCAAACGGCTAGGCACATGTGAATATTATTATGAGGTGTCGATAGATTCGTTGCAGCATTGCGAGTGGTGTTGGCAAGGTATACTTATATTGCATAAATTCAAATTGTTGAAAAAAAAAACTGTAACTACAGCAGCCAGATTTATGTTTCATAATTATCCTTGTTCGCCGTTGACTTGTTAGAATCCCTTTCAAAAATAAGGATGATTCTTTGTTTCTTTGTTTCCATTTTTTTTATTTCTTACGATAGTATTTATTCAGTCATGTTATAATGCAAACATGACAGTTTTTTTCTGAATATCATTTTGTCAGAGAAAATAACACATGTGTGAACATATTTATGTCTAGGAATAGAGGTTATTTTATTAGAGCCTATTTCCGAATATCACCTTAAATTATTAGGTCAGGGAGAAACCTAGACACCTAACCTAATAATACATAAATATTATGTATGTATGTATTATTAAGTTGACTGATGAATACGCCCACGACCACTATGGAAAAAGATTATCTACCAAATGAATTTTATATTGCTCTAGATTAAAGGCATGTTCAAGACATAAGCATAAAACAGCGAATCGCAAACGGGTAAGAGGATGACGGCTATAAACTATAAATCACAAACGGACTGAGCCAACGGAAGCAAATATTGCACCAAGCACCAAACGATAAAACTTGTATGTCCTTACGTCATCGTGTAAGACAAATGACGCAGAAAAATGGCATCCCAGCGTGTGCATTGCTGATGCTGATGCATACTGTTGTGGAATTGAAATCCTGCTTTTCGGTGCTCTTTGCTTCTCTTTGTGCTGGGCTTTTGCCTTAGGATATATAAATCCAAAGGGTGCCTCTATCGTTTTTATATGCAGGTAACGCATGTAAGTCTTTATTTTAAAATCAGAATATTTATCAAAAATAGAAACTGTAAAAAACAAATAAAATTGCCCACCTATTCAAAGACTACAAAAAATTAAAGTATCACAAATCACAATGTTATTCGTAAAACGATACATCTTAGATACACCAAGAGGTGGCAGTTAAAATAAATTGCAGTTGGTAAACTGCCACAATTTTTCCGGAAACGGAAGCCTTGGTAGGAGTTCGACTAGTTTTGGATCAGCTCTATTTTTCACTTGCTTTCTGCTTCACGGTTTTGCCTCGCTAGCCATGGTTTTACAATGAGCATAAATTCTTGGACTTGCTTGGACGAGCTAAGCGTAAAGTATTATCGCTGCCGTAATACTCGTACGACAAATTTATGGCACTGTGGAACAAGCTGTCATAGGAAATGATCGAATCTAGACTCTTGATAAGTGGCTACCAAAGGAAAATAGAAGGGAAAATAAGTGACTGTTGTTGGAGGTTGTATAGCTCAATGTTGGCCGATTTTTTACCATGTCTACTCTGTTGCGTGGACATTTTGTCACATTGTAAACAACTGAAACAAAATGGTGTGCTACTTATGATCCACTGTGTATAAATCTACTGTATTTACCAAAACCTGTGACAATGATGAGAACTTGGCATTTTACACACACCAGCCAATTATTCAGTGGCTGTTCGCTCTGCTGCTGTACTAAGATACTTTAGCCATTATGTGTCTATGCAAAACGACAAGAAAGACAAGAAGACATGAGACAGCTGTGTGGCATGAGTGCATTAAGCCTACGATTTGTAAAGATAACAATAAAGATATTTTATTTGCAAGCATACACGGTACATTAAGTTCTTATTTATAAGTAGGTAATAAATATCACTATATTAGCACATGCGTCTTGCGCCCGCCAGTATTTGGCATGCAAAATTACATTAAAGATACATTCATTGAAATCAATGCTTTGTAATAACAAATTTTCATAGGTAGTTCAAATACAAACAATCAAAGGAATTTATTAAGGAATATCATTTACAAATTTATTTTTTTCATTCATTTATTTGATGCGGTTGTAGAATAAAATAAAATAAATACTTCTTTAGCGTCGAACAGTAATAATATCATTGGCGTGAAAGCGTAAAAAACATATCATCATTTCATACTTGTATCAGTTGTTTAATGTAAAGCACAAATCGTTTAAAAACCCTCTTTTATGTAAACTTCCCTAATACCACCGCCAGTAGGCAGGCATGCGTGTAATCCGATTGGATTCAAAATGGGTTTTTAGTTGTGTTTGATCGAGTAATGGACTGTGTGAGAGCAGATCGTATCGTGAATACATTTCCCATGATTACGTTTTTACGTAAAAATTATACCTACTTTTTCATATTTGGTTTTAATACAATGTTTGGTTATGTGAGTGATATGGATTCGTGTAAAATCCTGGATGAGGTAAAGGGTATGGCTTATTTCACACTCAACGTCCAATGGAGCGCATTTCTGACGTTCGTCAAACGGACGCTAAAATAACGCTGAACCAACGCAGTGGCAGCGCACGCCGCACGATCAGAATTTCAGGCAAAATGTCGTTTAGCAGTATGCGTCGTCAAGCAACGCAGCGGTTAGGCGTTGGGACATCCGTCGAGAGCGGTTTTTGTGTGGGGTTGACACACGGATCTGCGTTGTACGTTGAGTGTGTAAGAGGCCTAAATCTGTTATTTTTGTTTTATAATTCTAAAAGATCCATTACGAATTTGCCTGACCCAAAAAGACTGGAGGTATTTGTTCAGCTTGAACTTTAGACCCTCTTATAACGCGCGCAAATTCGGTTTGAGTGTCAATCTGGACGTGAACTTGACATGATATTACGCAAATGAGTTTATTATCGAATTTGGCCAAAAACAAACAAATTCAACTTCGTACTTCCTAGTCTGATAACATTTGTTTACGTTTATCGAAAAACTGTGCAATCCGGATTGTATTGAAACAACAAAACACTACCTACTGGTATAAAATTATTTCTCTTACACCTTTTAGCTTAAGTTACTTATTGCCTTCTAGTACAACTCAGACATATAGGTAAGTAAGTGGAATTTGGAACAAAGCAACGTAACAATATTTGTTAATTAATAGATAACATTATAAACCTAATTTAGCTTTTATTCGACAAATACCTTTAACAAATTCTTTTTTTTTTGTTACTAGACAAAATATTGTTTCTAATATATTTCCATAAAGTTAAAAAAAAACATGCTCTATAACTTGTTTTATTTATTTTATAAGAATAAACCGCAATGTCAGGAACGTACGATAAAGCATAATTCTAGGTCAAGTGCAATGCCCGCCCATGAGTTCAGTGATTACGTTGTTGATATTTTGTTATTAGGATGAGGTGAGTTTTTGTACCGTATAGTGTAGTCACAAAGTAAGTATTTAGTAGTATTCTTAGATATGCTTTTTTAAATGTCATACAAAACAAGCGTGTCAGTTTTAGAGAGCTATCCCTGGCGCCGGTTTTTTTAAAACATATTCCCCTGTCTTCTTCCTGAGTAAAGCTTTTAGATTTATAATTAGTTTTTTATTACGTTAAGGTCTACTAAGGCCATGCTTCTATTATTTTCTTTTTTCGAAAAATAATTACGAGAAGAAAATATGAGGACTTTTCTTTTTTTCACTTTTCATTGTATTTTTTTGGAAAAATGAAAATGGTAGAGGCATAGCCTTAATAGGCCTTAATGTATTTAGAAAAAGAATTATAAGTGTAAAGGCTTTACTCAGGAAGAAAACAGGGGAATACGTTTGTATAAAAACCCGACGCTAGATAGTTGAGCGCTGTACGCACTGACACTTTTAGTATGTTTTATATAAAGTCCATTTCATGCTGCTCGTACTAAGTCAAACCGTATGCAGCTCATACGGTTTCGCTAATAGGGCTTTCTCCAACTGAACAGTGTTGCCACAACTGACTTCTCAATATACACATATGTGCTACCATAAGTATACATTCAGTCTCGATTCCATAAAGATTGTTTATTTGCCTGTGAAATGCCATTGTACCCAAACCTTACCCATCACTTTTAGGTGGGGTGTCGCAACTGACAACCTAAAAGACCTGCTTGTTTGCCCTAACCTCTCCGTTATCTGCACACAGGAGGTCCTCAATGCGGTCAACCCAGCAGCAGTAGCTGTAGCCAAGCACTAGTAATCACTAATTTAATATTTTTTGTTTACAATTATAGCGTTGGGAAAAGTACATTGACACGACAAGAAGAAGAAGCCAGCAAAAGGGTTATATAGACAGTCCTACTTTTTGCATAACCACACGTTGTTTAAGTGCAAAGTCTTATAGGTAATTAGGACTTGTTTATTATTTGTAAACAAACAGCAAGCTATGAGCAATTGCTGATAAAGTTTACGCCGTTCCTGTTCTCCCTCAGAGTTTGAGTGCAATGACCGAAAAAAGTTGGCGTTTTGTCAATGAAACCGAATACTCGGCGGAAATTCCGCACGCGTTTTATTCAGCCGCGGAATTCTCGATTTATATGAAGCATTGATTCAATTCATGATTGATAATATTTAAATTGTCTAAAATTGCACGGTTGCAAACTCAGGTAAAAGCATTCGCGTAGAACTAAGTTTTCCACAATTAATATTGTTATCCTCAGAATGTCTACGAAATTGGGGTGATTACGTACAAAACTCAACAATTCTGTTCCTATTAGGCCTTGGTTCATTGCGCGGAAATCTACGAAAAAGAGTAGGTAGGTGATAGGTATAAGCCAGACCATTAAAATTATTTCATGGACCGAACAGTTTGTTTCAATAGTTTTTTAAGCGATTGTTTTAAAAAATTGTATATTTTATTTATTACATAGTACTTACTTACCTACAATCGTTAACGCTCTGCCTACCCGGATGGGATAAAGGCGTGATTTATGTATGTATGTATGTACTTACCTACATTCAATTTATATGAATATAAACATGCAAATAAACCGCCACTTTATGCTAATCATCTAAATAGATACATACACTCAATTGAATGAAGTGATACTGATATCAAACGGTATTTACCACGTGACCGACAACGTGTCTAGTCTAGCCTAGTCAAGCGCGTGTTCGAACAATATTGTACCTATTAGTCTATTTTTACCCGACTACAGCAAAGCAAAAAGGAGGGTTATGTTTTTGACCGGAATGTATGTATGTATGTGGCAATAATTCCTTTGTTCCCTCCTAGCTACGAATCTTCGTATCCGAATTTGACAAATGAGGTGTCTGTAGATGCGTCTAAACAGTCCGATGGTTATAGGCTATGTGATGTCACAATAAAGTGAACATGGCGCCCTCTAGCGTGCATAAAGATACGAACAAAAAATTTTTTTTCTTCAAGTGGTATCGTGTTGGGTATCAAACAAAAGGGCTTAAATAGCACATTTCAAAAATATATATAATGTAGGTGAAAGTTTGAAACTTTCTTGCATTTACGCAATGTCAATTTAGTATGAAATTGGTACATCGGTTTTTCTCTTTCTTTCTTTTCGTGTAGGACCCCGAGCCGTCTAACGATTCAATTTCTTTTTTCGTGTGGGACACCGAGTCGTCCAACGACCCGATGAACCCTAGTGTCGGAATTTTTCAACCGCCTTCTGCAAGTAGCAGGATTCTGACATGGTTGTGTAACGACCGCCGTCTAAAGTGATCATAGACAACAACCAGGACCAACGGCTTAACGTGCCATCCGAAACACGGAACCATCTTTCTTACGGACAACCGGGAGGTTCAGCCTGCAATGTCCTCACCAGACTTGGAACAAATTCACAAAGTGATAAATATCAACTTTGTGAGTGACCCACCGAGAATCGAACCCGGAACCTTCTGCGTCAAAGGCAGTCGCACTACCACTGCGCCACATTGGTCTTCAATGAGCCCTTATGTCAGAATTTTTCAACCACGTTCTACAAGCAGCAGGTACATTGGTATCGGTATCGGTGTGGTGTCGGTATGTGTCATACTTGTGGAGCTGATCTGATGATGAAAACGAAAGGCAGACAAGACGTGATAGCACTACACACGCTAAATATCTGTGTATAAGCTATGGTAAGAAAGAGCTACTCCTTAGGCTCAGATCTGACATATTTTTCATCATATTTAATGGGATCGATGTAGAAAAGTACCGCAAAAATTATCATATTTAAATTAATTTAACGCGTAGATAGGTAGGTACATAAGAGATCCTACTAATCCTAATCCTAATTCCTAATTCCTCATATATTATTTATAAACGCGGATGTGTGTTTGTTAGGACTTGGCGCTAAAACGGCTGAATAGATTCAAATGATACTTTGTACAAAGATGAAATAATGTTTAGAATGAAACATAGGCTGCTCTTTACTGCGGTTAATTTTCTTATTTTTAGGGGAACACGCACTTTCCAAATTTTTTGAAAAAGGAGTGCTATTAAGCCAATTAAGTAGTATTATTAAGAAAACTAACAGCGACATCTGTTGTCTGAGACTTTTGACTTACTCAATTGAGTAGCTGCACCAAAATTGACGTTTAAGTCACAATACGTACTGCTACTGCATGTAAAATAGGTATGTTTGGATAAGGTTTATATCGTGTTGGGTATCAAACGAACTGTCATATTTTTCATCTCATGTAATGGGATCCAAGTTGAAGGTACCGCGAACTATTCCATTTAAATTAATTTAACGCGTACATAGATAGGTAGGCAGAGCGAAAGCGGGATAAAGGAGTGATATGTGTTTATATGTATGTATGTATAGATAGGTACATGTATTTATGTACATAAAAGATCCTCAAACTAATATTTTAAAAGCAGATATTTATGCATTTTTCTTAGAACTTGTCGTTATAACGCTTCATAATATATTCATATTAAATTTTATACGTAGCTAAAATAATAAATGAAAACATCTGTTTTGGTAACGAAACCAACAGCAAGCATCGATCCGGAGAGTTGAGGGTGGCTTTCCCCCCTCGCAGAACAAAGAAAATGAAAAACCTGTTTTGGTAACAAACCAACAGCATGCATCGACACGGGGGGTTGAGGAAGGCTTGCCCCCTCACAGAATAAAGAAACTGAAACATTAGTTTTGGTAATGAAATCACACGGGGGGTTACTAGCATATTTTATATACACCTAACAAAATAATAATACAGTTTAAACTCGTACCTACCTACATCTTCCAACAAACAATCGGTAAAAATTAAGTTTACAACCCCAAAATAATTAAAATAAAAAGAAGTCTAAAAACTAAAACCCGACTACTAAGATTTCGCGCTCTAAAAAGTAAGAAACAAGAAATCTGAAATAATAACTACTCACGATTGAATGTGTTTTTCGTCTCCAAAATTCATACAAAGTAAACAGCTATTATAATTTATTTTCCTGGCAGTTTAATATAAAGTTCGTAGTGGTTTTCAGGTGATAGCTGTGGTCGTTTGCCACGTGTTCTAGTACTATCTAGTTTATAAAATAAATAAGGCAACGTGGCAAACGACCACAGCTTTCACCTGAAAACCACTACGAACTTTATATTAAACTGCCAGGAAAATAAATTATAATAGCTGTTTACTTTGTATGAATTTTGGAGACGAAAAACACATTCAATCGTGAGTAGTTATTATTTCAGATTTCTTGTTTCTTACTTTTTAGAGCGCGAAATCTTAGTAGTCGGGTTTTAGTTTTTAGACTTCTTTTTATAATAAACCTATTGCCGTGTGATGCCGGCTGATCCGAGAGTATTGGTGTATTAAAATTTTTAGGCGACAGGCTGACAACCTATAGTGATACACATCTTTTCTGTAACAACCTTGGAAAACAATCCTCAAAATGTCAGACGCGGCGATAGCGGCCGTATTTTTACGGCCGTTGACGCTTTGCCTACCTCGCAAGGAATACAGGCGTGATATATTTTATGTATTTATGTATGTATTAATAAACCTAGGTAATATTTATAGCTTTACATTACCAACCATAATCATTCACTGAAAAAGGGTCTACCAGATTTGGTGATAATTGTCATAGCTGGGTATCTACCTAAAGTGTGCGGTTGTGCGCGCGTGACCTGACCATCCTACAGTATGTGCTTTTACGTGGAACTAGCCAGTAACTCGGATAGTGCATCGTAGAGGTGCATTTTTATGATAGTCGTGAATTCACACCAGCATTGCACCCCACGCTCCATCTTTCTAATTTGCAGCACCTATGTTACGCTCATGTACAAACGTGGGTACATTTTGGCCAAATTTATCTAAATATGCAACGTAAGCCTGGCGGTTATTGTATTTTTAAGCAAGGGGTGTTTTAGTCACTTGCGACGACGACCGATGTGGCGCAGTGGTAGTGCGACTGCCTTTGACGCAGAAGGTTCCGGGTTCGATTCTCGGTGGGTCACCCACAAAGTTGATATTTATCACTTTGTGAGTTTGTTCCCAGTCTGGTTAGGACATTGCGGGCTGAACCACCCGATTGTCCGTAAGTAAGATGGTTCCGTGTTTCGGATGGCACGTTAAGCCGTAGGTCCCGGTTGCTGTCTATGATCACTTAGACGGCGGTCGTTACACAACCACGTCAGAAGCCTGCTACTTGTAGTAGGCGGTTGAACAATTCTGACACTAGGGTTCATCGGGTCGTTGGACGACTCGGTGTCCCACACGAAAAGAAGAAGAAGAAGAAGTCACTTGCAGCGTTAAGGTTAAGTATTTCGAATACAATCTATCTAATACAGAATAGATATAAATATAGTTCCCAAACACGTGCGATGCAATGTGTCTGGTGGTCTGTCTCTCGAACTATGACCACTGTGACGTCATAATGCATATTCCATAGCGCGTGCATATTACGGTCACGTTCATGATGAAGAAGAATTTTTTGTTCCCGTTATCATGTTGTGGAAAATAAGGGCAGAAGATCAGCTAGTGTTCATAGATTGTCTTTGTGCAATAAGGAGAAAGGTGAAGGTGAAAGACATCCGTTTTGAAGTCAGAATGATTAAACTCTGTGGTGGCCATTGTTAAAGGTACAATCTATACATGGGTAAACAATATCCATAAAATGCAAAGACGAAAGCTTTGCGAAGATAAAAATAAGAATTGATATAGTAATAACATATCCCCTATATTTTTTATATGAAAGTGTGGCGCAATCTTCAGCGTTTAGGAAAGAAATGAAAAGAGGAAGAAAACAAGAAGAAAACAAGGGCTAAAACTACAAAAAATCTGCAATAAAATTCAATTAATTCGGTTGAATTTGATGTCGAATCGCAGAATTTTGGAGTTTAAAGATGACATTAAAGAGTTTCATCGAAAATGAAATTTAATATCCTCAAAAATTACAGTAGTACCAGTAGTACAAATTGTTTGAAAGTGTTGTAAAATAATTAAAAGTATGTGTCACTTGCATATTACTGTGCAATCCCACAAATAAAACAATATAAACAAAAACATTCTAAGCCCGCAAGGTGAAAAGCTAAGGGTTATCTATCAATCGTATACAGAACAAATTACCAATCAATAAGTAAACAAATATGCAAACAAACTTTTAACGATTTGCACCATATTTTTAAAAGTTATGCAATTTTGGAAACAAAATGTAGGTAAATTCTAAGTATAGTAAGTATATTTTGAAAAATGCATTTAAACTAACAATATTAATAGTCAATTGATGTTCAAATCTATCTAAGCTCAAATGTGGCTTTTGGTTACTGAAATGCGTCACAGAAAAGCAAAATATTTTATGTCAAAAGAGTTTATTTGAGCAGTAAAGTAGGAACGAATGCACAGGGAAAACAAGGGACGCAGTTCTTTCCGTGTAGGCAGCTAAATAAAGAGTATGAAGTAGTAAAGTAGGTACCTATCTATAGTATCTTTTTCACATGTTGACAACGTGTTTAGCTTGTTCAGCGTATGAATAGCATGCATAGGCATCGTGCAATATTATATTTATAGATAATTACGTTGGGTAGTGGGGGATCTGTCTGGGTTTCTTCCAGTTCCAACATTTTTATTGGTGACTATAAGATAGGAAAGGAAAATAAGGAATATATTAAATAAAATATTGAGACATGTATAATGAAAACTTTGGCATGCAACCAGATTTACTAAAATTTACCAAAATTAAATATAAAAAGACAATATGCTTTTTTTTGCCTTCTGTACAAAACTGGTCACACTGTTCAGTAGCAGATTTCATATTGCATTTATGACATCCAAGAATTTCCGAGCAAGTTGTCATATGTCAAAAAATCTCAATTCCCATGAACCAATCTGAGCTAGAAATATGCAGTTGATACCAGTTGTACTAACAAAGAAATATGAAGAAGAAATTATTCAACCTGCCAGTGACTCTACCTTTATGGAATAGTTATGCAATTCGTGGAATAGTACGGCGGCGGCAATTCCGATTATTGACGACCGTGTCATGACACGAGCTATATGCGATAATAAGAACAAGTGTGTTCCGACTATCTGTAGTGAGTAATTAATTAAGTACACAACCAATATATGTATCATCATTCTCCTTGCCTTATCCCGTTCTCTGTCGGGGTCGGCTACCTAACCTAGGGGATTTGACGTGCAACCAAGTTTTTACACAGAGCGACTGCCATCTGACCTCTGCAACCCGAAGGCTTACCTGGCCTTATATGTATATGGTTATAAAAACTTATGTCCTGACTGAATGATTCACTGAGCCTATGTAGCTATTATATAATAGCTAAAAATATTGCATTTGGATAATAGTTTTCTTCTATAACATTACTATTATTATGTTGGTATTTTTTTCGAATCACAGGCCCACAGGGACCCGATCTTTTAAGGCATGTGTGGGGCCGTAGCCAACAGCACATGTGACTTTTTTCTACCAAAAAATTTAATTGTGGGAATTGTGTGAATTTCAAGCGTATTATTATTAGTAAGACGACCCCTCGAGATATGGACATACGATCTAGCCAAGTCCGCGGATGCAGACCGCTTCTAATCGGACAAGTTGAAAATATTTTGGGAAGATCTATGTTCAGCAGTTGATGTCGTATGATAATGATGAGGGACAAAAATTTTGTACATGCTGAAACGCCATCTATAAGTAGTAGCATTATGTTTAGTTATTTGATCTTATTCCAAAACTTAAAACATATCGCTTCAAAGACCAAACGCAACAAACTTTTAAAGAAACTGCTATAAAAAAATCTAAATGTCAGATTAAAAAACAGAAAATTATCAGATCTTAATGCTCAAAAATAGCTTAGGAGGCCTGAGATTGATTATTGCCTTTTTCGAATGAATAATACAAAGGTTTGTCCCATCGTATACATATATTTCCGCTTGACTTCATAGTAAACGCTCGCTCTATTGTAGATTGTTTGTTGTTTTTAGTCTTATCTGTCCTAGACGAAAGTCAAGGGCATCGCATTCAGTTTTCTGACACAGACTCAAAAATATGTTTTTAACCTAAGCTTGATATAAGTATCAATAGTTAAATATTATCTTCACAAGTTTAAGTTGTTTGCTTAAGAAATGAAAGGTTAATATATTTTGCTTACATAGGTCGACTTAAATGTTATCTATCAATGAACCAAAACAAAGTAAAGTAAACGTAAAGTTTTCTTTTCTAAATCTACTGGACGAAAATTGAAAGCACCATGAATAAAATTTACCTAATTGACATCAATATCCTATTCGTCAACATTAATTATTAACACAAAGTTAATTTAATTTATCCCATGGAAATATATTAATTGTGTTGTTTATCATTATCAACACTCAATCAGAGTGTAGATGCTAATTAAATGTAAATATGAGGAGTATTTATGTCATAAACGTCAGAGTATTTTTTATTATGGTGATTTGATTTTCTACATTTAAGTACACTAATATTTTAAAGAGGAATAACTCCCAAAAAACTAAACCGATTTCAAAAGCTATAACATCCCTAAGTTTCACAGGGAAATTTTTACCACAAAAAATATCTTCTTCCCACGGAAGGTAGCGGGTGGAACGGTTAGGCTGACCTCTCGTATTCTCGTGAGAAAAATACTTGTACCTAATACAAGTCACACAATCTCTATTTTCGCGTGGGATACCGAGCCGTCCAACGACCCAATGAATCCTAGTGTCAGAATTTCCAGTCAGTCACACTACCTGCAAATCCGACCTATAATACTAAACTTCATCTTATACTTGATATGCATTTTACAGCCTCCTCTTGCCAATACTTGCGTATTGATGCTGCTTTGGGCAGCATAGCTAAGTAAGTATAGCCTATTTTTAAAGCTTACGTATGTGTAGCTCTGTATTAACTGTAAACTCAAAATACTCACAGCAAAAATAAAAACATGTGAACATTAATATTCCCGTCATACTTATAATTAAGGTGGCTCGCACCACATGAGCGTATGATTCCAAATTCCTGTTTTACATTGCACACTTGAAGGATGTTCCGTAGACGTGCGGTATAAAGGATTTTATGTGTGTGATGTTTTATGTGTGTCAGGAGATCAGTTTTGAGCTGAGATTAGAGGAGCTCACTTACTATAAGCCTTTATCACACTTACGCACAAAGGAGCGCTAAAATAATGCATCCGTAACGTAGAAGTCTGTCAGATCCACACTAGAAACGTTAATCCCCAAACTAAAACCGCTGTTGACGCAGGTCCCAAAGCACAACCGCTGTTGACGCAGCGCCAGCGTTTCTAGTATGGGTTTGACAGATCACTGCGTTACGGACGCGTTATTTTAGCGCTGCGTTATGCGTTAAATGTGAGAAAGTTCTTAAGAGCAGGGAAGTGGGATTCCGATCTTTCATCGTGGATTTGCGTAGGCCGTTAAGCCGCCAAAATTAAATTCTCCTTGATAGATGCAACAGCACATTGAGTTCTCAATAGTTGTTAACCTGATATTGTACATGTGAAAAGCAGAAGGAAAGCAAAATGGATGATGTAATGTTGCAATATCATATGAAGTGGGATATCCCAGTCTCAAGTCGGGAAATAGAACACTTTACAAAACATATTATCGATAAGTAAATGGGTAAGTACTACGACATCCACTCATGGAATTATAAACACGGTCTATTAGTGTATTTATAAATAGTACTGAAGTTGTAGGTATCTAAGAATGTCGATGTAATGGCGAGATACCTAATTATAACTTACTATTTTGTACAATCATAATTTCTTATAAAAAACGCATGATTTCTTTATGTATGGGACACAGAGTCGTCCAACGTCCCTAGTGTAAGAATTTATCAACAGCCTTCAACAGGTAGCAGGCTTCTTAAACGGTTGTGTAACGAACGCCGTTTAAATAGTCACTCACAGCAACCGGGCCAGCCAGAACCATCATTCTTACGCAGAATCCGGTGGTTTAGCCCGCAATCCTAACCAGACTAGGGACAAAGTCACAAAGTAACAAATATCAACTTTGTGAGTAACCCACCACCGAGAATCGAATCCGGAACCTTCTGCTCTGACTCATCGGTCGTCAACGCATGGTACTACAGGGACTCCGCATCTTCGTGCGAGGCTTAGAAAGGAGGTACTACGGTGCGCTGCACAGGAAGTGACTAAAACATGTGCACATCTCGACAAAACAAGTTGGACGAATGCGGGCCGTCATGGACTGGAGCTCTGCACGCAACTAGTAAAATGTATGGGGGGCTACTCGCAGTTCACTCGCTAAAAAATAGAACTCACTTCTTACTTCGCAGCCTACTAAACACTAGCACTAATTACCTGCATTCACACTAAACAAAGTGGATATATCTCTGAAGGGTTTACAAGCATGATGCCTAGCTAACAATCGATTGTTATTTTTGCTGAAATAGTTAATAGATACCCAGCAGGCCTTTTCAGAATGGATAGACAGATCAATAGAATGTTAATGGACATAAAATAAATGTTTCTGTATTTTAGGAACAGTAACACGTGTCAATTCAAAATAATTGGGAATATTGATGGAACGGATCAACTGACATCGGGTTTCCTATTTTAATGGAGACTGATAAATTGGCATGACTGATTGTAATAAAGTTTGTCCTCTATTTTTACTGAACAGATTTTTTCAAATATTGCTTATATTATATATATATTTACAACGTTACGAAACGTGTTTTAGATGTAACGAATGCCAGTGGTTAAACCACTGCTAATAATGAAAATAAGACGTTTTGTTGACATGCTTGTTACATCTTGTTTTAACAACGAACATTTTGTAAAAACGGGGTAGTAGGTACCTACTTTAAGTTTTAAGTAATGTGAAATATAAAAAATAGATTGCATGAGTTTATATTTATGTAGGTATTGATTTAACTTTCATAGTAATTTTTAGTTAGCTTAGTTACGTTACAAATACTGTTCGCAGAGTTTTTTTTAGGATAATTATAATGTACGTAATATATATACGTACTAACCGGGCAGCGCACCCTGATTGTTCAAATGGCATGGGTCCAGCTGAAAATCAGCGCTGCAGCTTTAAGCTACAGCATATGCTGAGCTGGATTCCTTTTCGGTCTCAGTCAGAAATGTATTTGTACTTGATTGATACTGAATAAATATTTTCCTTTCTTTCTTTCTTTCTTTACTTTATAAGATAGGAACCTCTGGATTTATTTTTCTGAGAAAACTCAATGAATAAATACGGTAAGTACGTAAGTACCTAGCCTAGCATCAAAGATAAACAATGTTTTGTAAACATGTTTGTAATACCTACTTCGAAAGCATACATCTACCTACATATACTCAGCAAATCTGTAGGTGTCGACACAAAATCAACTTTTTTATTTGATTGGGAATTTTCATTTCATCACTACGTATTCAATTTTGCTACAATTCCAGAACACTATTAATTTAATTTCTTTTATGGCTTGGATTGTGAAAATTTATGTAGTTTTCTTGTAAACAGGCGTAATTTTCTTTGTAATGGTTTATTGGAATTGATTGGAAAAATGGTTTAAATAGTTTGAAATTTTAGATTTTAGTAGTATTTAATGATTCTAATCAGATTTTACTTTCATAGGTGCTAATCCCACCGGTGTTGGTAAAGATGTTCAAAATACTGTGGTCTGCTTGACTGGCTGCTTGACTATTAGATAAAACATTTTTATAATTTAGCCTCAAAATTAAAATATAATTTCTAATGTAATCTAAACCCACCGGAAAGGAAAAAGTTGACTAAGAGCCAGCAAATAACCAAAAAGATTCGTGAAAAGCAGGACCAGCCCCGCGCGAAGTTTTTTTTATAGGTAGGTATTTAGTTTAAAGCAGAACTAAAAATTACAACCTAACAGGGCACTACGGATATCAAAGTTCATCTTTAGAAATATGGCGGATGACAGGAGGTATCCAGGTGGTGTCGGGAAAAGGGTAGCTACCCGCCTGGCCGGGTGTTGTGGCCAGGGGACCGACGGGTCCACCTGGATTGGATTGGAAGTTGTATATATGCGTTGCGCGGTGAACACTTCGATACCGCGTTTCAGGCCCATTGTTCTGTCACGTGGCGCCATCTCTCCGATATGTTGAGAACTCCTGTTGCGTCTTGTATGCATGTGAACCACTTGAGTGAGCTTCATGTTGTAGCCACCAGAGGTCGCTACAGAAATGTTTTATAATGGCATGAATTTTAGTCTTCCTCCACAGCAGAAAATCTTTTAGTAACGCAATGGTTTTTACTTAGATTAAAAATCATCAAGGTACTTATACTTGATTATTTATTAGATGTACATAAGGTACAAATAAATACCTATGCAGATCCAATTTAGGTACTTATCTATTTTGACATGTAAGTATACGATAGCGATGTTTGTTTTTGTTTTTATTTTTGCTAAGTCAGTATTTATCTAAAGATTTTAATTTTGGTATTATCTGCTTGCTAATACGCAAAAACCAGTAAATTGTGTAATATTTTGATTACTACATACATAAACAGTATGTTTTGGCGTGATTAACATTGAAACCGGCGATACAAAGTACAGGCCAAATTATCTTTTGTGAATGATAATTATTTTATCTATTCCGTCTGTGCTGAAACCGATGAAAAGTTACTGCTTAGATATCCATCCTAATACAGGATGATTAGGGTATGTTCCTTTGATATAGTGATTTGTTTTGGAGCTTTGGTTATAGAGGTTGATCCGATTTTCTTTTTAATGCTGTCAATAGATTGACTCCTTTTGTATTTGAAGGACTCACAAGGTTTTGCCAGACGGAAGACAAAACTGCCTAGCGTCGAGTCTACCTGGTTTCGATTCGATCCGTTCTGACTGGAGCCACTTGCAACTACACATGATAAAACTTGTGTGTTAGTCAGAACGGGCTGAATTTAAACTGGCTCGAGTGGAAACTAGGCCGACAGGATGATAAATGTTATATTTTCGCGGTGTAGAGAGCACATTATATTTTCGTACAATAGCTCTGGCTTAGTTTTGAACGTAGGTTCAAGGGTTGACAACTTTCAACTCAATAACCAACAAACACAAATGGATGAAAGAATGATTTTATCTGAAACAATTGCATTGTTGAAATTTCTCATAGTTACGTAGGTAAATGGCTTCTACGAGCCGTTGACTTTCTTTGCCTTGAATAGATACAGTCACAACTGGTATCCTGATATGACATCAGGGAAGATAACGAAACTGTTCCGTTCGAAATATAAATTTTCCACAAATAATATTCTAAGAGACGATATATAAATTCTTACCTAAAATTACGTAAGTATCTACAATTTTTCTGCTTAGATACTAATGGAAATTAAATATTTACTGCTTTCAAAGAACTCTACGCCAATCACAAAGTAAAAGGAGTCGCTCCATAAATTTACTTTATTGAATCGTAAAGGTTGATGCTTATTATTCAATTGATATTAAAAGGAAGACAGCGATTAATTTAAAGGAAATAATACGTAGACAAATAGAAAGTATGAGAGGTTTTTAGCAAGTAACTTTGAATATTTTTGAAGCATGCACCTAACGAAAACAAAATTTTCCTTTGCAAAAACACCTCCTTTATACATTTAAAATTAAAACAAACTTTTTTTGTTTGCTTGAGGGTAAAAATAATGACGAATTTTTTACAAAAACAACCGATCGAAAACCAGTGAAATAAAGGGTAAAAAATTCTACACGGTGATTATTTCACCAGAAACTACTAAAATCGCGTAACATACATGAGGATGATTCAGAGACGTCTGATTAGGTATAGGGCGCTTAAATTTTGTCTTTTGACGTCACTGTTTTTTTTACCCTGTATATTTTAGTCTTATTTGCCTTCATCTAGAAAAGGTATTTGAATTACCGACACGAGAAGCAAACAAATCTAGTAGGGAAATGTTGACATGGTGCGCATAAATCGCGGAATGTATACGTATGTAAGTAGGTAATCTAATCTACTAGGTACCCGGTTCAATCCAGTTCAATCAAGAGATTTCAAGATTTTAGCCAATATTTTACGTCAAAGGCACAAAGCACTACCAGTATTTCATACAGTCTCTAAAACTAACCATAAATAAGTTGCTCTTAATACCTAGGTAAGTTAATGTGCTGCTGATAGTATGTACTTAGGATTTTATTGACGAAAACTTAATTTTTATCATTTCCGAGACACCAGTAATCTCATAAATTTTTCTGATATTCTGGAATCTTCCGAAGTATCTTCATTTTTGTTTACGATTGCGCGGCATTTGTTATTCACGAATAGGTATTTTATTTATCACCAAGTTTTTGCACCGCCTCTATATAATTTTCCATTCGGTGTAGAAGTGATACTGATAGTGAAAGAAATAAAAAAGACAAATAGTCAAAGTTCAAATCCCAATTTTATTTTCGTAGTACCATTTTCCAAAGCAAATAAATAAAATTAGGTAGGCACAATGAGTCCAAAATATATCGACAAAGTATCTGTCCCCTAAAGGTAGCTACGTGGGTAAAATCAACATCCTCCAGCGTTCCAAAACGTCCGTGCGTAAACAGTTCGCAATGTATCGGAAAATTGTTTTCTTATTGTGCGTAATACAAAACAGTTCGATTCAATTTATTTGTGTGAACAAATGAAATCAAGGGTTTCTTTGTTCTGGGACATCGTGATCAAATAAATAAAATATCTGCATTACAAAAACGCACCTGTTTGTATCATGATCATGTCTGTGGAAAATATAAAACCATCTAAGTACTTAATATCGTTTAATCCTAGCATGATTACCATACTTGGCACTACGGTGCAAAGTACGCTAATTAAGAAGATTCCCATAAATAAAAAAATAAATAACAGCGCGCGCGTAAAGTGCAGTATTCGCACATAGTATACCTCTCTTCTCTCTTAGATTTAAGAGCCCAGCTCTTGTCGGTGGAGTAACCGCCATTCTATTCGTCTCTCCGCCAGTGATTTGACCTCCTGATACGACACGACATTAACTTTTTCTTTTATTTGGTCAAAGTAATTTCGCCTTGGTCGACCTCGGCCTCTTCTGCCTTCTACTTTCCCTTCAATGATGTTCTTCAGGAAATTATCGTGTCGTATCAGGTGTCCTATCATCTTTCCTCTTCTGTCTTCTATGGTTCTTAACAAACTTCTCTTTTCATCTACTGTCTTAAGGACGTCTTCGTTCGTCTTCCTATCAGTCCAGCTTATTTTCTGCATCCTCCTCCAACACCACATCTCGAATGCTTCGAGCCTCTCTCTATCCCTCTGGGTCATAGTCCACGTCTCGCTTCCATAAAGTGCTATACTCCAGATGTACGTTTTGATTAATCGCTTTTTGACTTTCTTTGAAATTTTGGCTGTGAGTAAATTTTTCTTGTGTTTGAAGGCTTGTTTAGCCATAGCAATTCTCGCTATAATATCTGCAGTACACCTGGAGTCATGGGTGATAAGACTTCCCAAATATCTAAATTTATTAACTTGTTCTATTGTTGAATTGTTGAGTATTATTGGAGGATTCGCAGTTGGTCTCTTAGCTGTTGTGAGTGCTTTAGTTTTTGCTACATTAATCTTAAGCCCATATTCTGTAAACGTTTTATCCATAAAAGTTAAAAGTTGTTGTAGTTGTTCCGGGCTTTCAGCTAATGCTGCAATATCATCTGCGAATCTCACAAAACAGATCCTCTCTCCATTCATTCTGACCCCTCCCCTTTCTGATTCTATAATCTTCCTGATAGCGCACTCTATAAATATATTGAATATCAAAGGTGAGAGTGGACACCCTTGTCTAACCCCTTGTCGAATTTTAGCTGTACCTTTCTCATCTCCTATTTCAATGATAGTTTCTTGTTCTTTGTATAGTTCATATATTATTCTTCTATCTCTGTAGTCCAGGCCAGCAGTTTTCAAAATTGCCATCATTTTCTTCCAGTCCACTTTATCAAAGGCTTTTTCTAAGTCAATAAATGCTATGTGTGTGTTTTGTGATAAGTCCATTCTCCTGTCAATGATTAATCTTAATGCCAGTATAGCCTCTCGAGTGCCTTTGCTTTGCCTGAAACCATACTGGTCAGGTCCAATGAACTCTTCAGCTTTTGGCCTGATTCTATTTTGGATTATTTTGAGTAGTATTTTAGAGGCTTGTGATATGAGACTTAAGGTCCTATGCTCTTCACATTTTAATGTGTTTGACTTTTTCGGTATGGTTACTGTTTTACTTATTTGGAAGTCTTTAGGTACTTTTCCTGTCATGTACATCTGTTGGATCAAATTAAATACTTCTGTATGAAATGTGTCACAAACTGTATATTTAAACATTTCTATAAAAATTCGATCGTCTCCTGCAGCTTTGCCGTTTTGTATACTATTAATTGCCCTATAAAATTCTTCTTTTAAAATTATTGGTCCTAAGTTATCTTGATCCACTGTTTCCTCTTGCTCAATATCATCTGCTTCAAGGCCTTGACCTTCGTAAAGCTTTTCTATATATCTTTTCCACCTTTCTAGTATATCACTATTATTAAGAAGGATTTGTCCCACTTCGTCTAATATTGCTGTACTCTTTGTTTTATGTTTTATATTTAACTGTTTAATAGTATTGTAAGCTTTGTCCATAAGCCCCTTTTGTATGTATTCCTCAATTTTATCGCATATTTTTACTACTTCATCTTCTTTTTCTTCTCTACATCTTAAAGTTATTTTATTCGTTAGTTGTTTATATTCTTCAATGCTATTTGGATCAGTTTTGTTTCTTATTTGCCTACGCTGGACCATGAGATCAATAATATCGGCGGTTAACCATGACTTTCTGGGCACAATTTTCTCAGTCTTAAGGAATTCTTCTGCGGTTTCTCTTAGTATATCTCTTAAATTAACCCATTTATCATTAATACTATTTAAATTATTATCATCTTTATAATTATTATTATATTCTTCTATTTTTTCACCTATTCTATTACTATATTGCACTCTATAATTATTGCTTTCCTTATCTCTAAGTTTTTGGAGATCAATTTTCTTTGGCTTATTCTTACGTTTAGACTTTTTGGCGCTTAGATTATATGTGCTTAGTAGTAAATTATGATCTGTGTTCAGATCTGCCCCCGGATAAGTCTTGCATGATGTAAGCTGTTGCCTTTTGTTTATTTTTACTAAGATGAAATCTATTTGATATCTTCCTATGTCCCCTGGCATTTTCCACGTGTACAGCCTTCTTTTTGGTAGTTCAAAATGTGTATTTGTTACCATCAAGTCATTTTCCTTACAGAATTGTACCAATCTATCACCCCTTGAATTTCTATTCCCAAGTCCAAATTTCCCGACTATATTTTCGTCTGCTCCTTCTCCTACCACGGCATTAAAATCGCCCATTACTATAAGGTTATCTTTTTCTTTTACTGTATCTAAAATGCAATCTATGTCGTTATATATTTCCTCTATTTCATCGTCTGTGTGGCTTCCAGTGGGCATATAAACTTGTAAAATTACTGTATTTTCTGGTTCTGTTTTAATTTTCACTGCTGTTAGTCGGTCGCTGTGGTGTATGGTGTTTTCCACTAATTGTCCCCATTTTTTATTTAATATTATGGCTGTTCCATTAGCACCCTGTTTATCTCCTGTGTAAATTATTCTGAAATCCCCATCCCAATAGTCTCCGCTTCCTTCCCACCTCAACTCACTTACTCCCAATATATCTATATTTAATCTCTCCATCTCCATCTTTACTTCTTCTACTTTTCCTACTGCTAACATCGTCCTCACATTCCACGTCCCGATCCTGCAAGGGTTTCGCATGATGACGACCGACTCAGCCTCGCGTCTGCGCCTGCCGGACTCAGACCGCCACGGCATGTTACATCGTGGAAGCCCGTTGTCAAGAACCATATTACTTTTATCTGACATTTTCATTACTCCTTTTAAGGGAAGTGGTTGTGCGGTGGTTTCCCCCACTTGCCTTCCGCACCGCAGTTCAACGACCGTAGGGTCCACATTGCATGCGGATCGCTCATTGATGTCTGGTCAGAAGCCCTTCCAGATCCCATTTCTTCGGCCTTCTGCCATACTAGTATCGCTGTTGCCCAACACTAGGGGAATGCTTATTGAATAGCGGCATTGTTTCACTATGTCACAGAGATATCACGGGAGTTAAGTGGCACTTTATAGGTAAGCCCCTCCCACAAGACTTCCCACCACCTCCTTCAATCTCTGCCGCTTCTTGGTCGGGGACTGCTTATTCAAAATATTCGCAGCTAACCACCATATCTGGTGGCCGTTCACTATCCGCCACCTGTGACCCCGTCGGTAGCCTGTAGCTCAGCCCCAACAATAGTATACCTACAGCATAATAAAACCGGTATTGTTGTCTACAAACAATTATAGCGTCATCGCCGTGGTCTGACTTTATCAATCAGACGCGTAGCACGTGGCGCGTGGTATATAAGCGGCGGGCGGCTAGACCGTTTCATCACAAACCGTTTAAACGTTCCATGAAGGACTTCTCAAGTCAAATAAAAACAAAACTGCTGCGGAAACTGTGCAATTTTCCTCGCAAGTTTAAATACTGAAGCTACAATGGTGAAGTTCGAGCCCATAGTCGGAAGTGCGACCCGCTACATCGCTGGCAGGCACGCCGTGCAGACGGTGTACTGGAGGAAGAACGCGGACGGCAAGGGCCTCATGAAGACCACCAAGATGACTTTCTTCGGGAAGAACGAAGGGCCGAACAAGGTGGACAGCGCAGAAATGTTCTCGAAAGTTCGGGCAAGATACGCGTAGAAAATGAGGCTCTTGCACACCACTTGACTGTGATAGTTCTCTAGATATAGGACTTTAGGTTAAATTTCTAGCTTTAAGTTTTAAACCAGTGATAGTATGTAAATTATGGCAAATGAGTGATTTTATGTATCTGAAGTATCCAGCAATATGAAAAGTCTAAACTTATTTGCTGGGATGTTGAGTGCGAGAAAGTATAATAAATTCAAATAAATGAATTCTGTTGTTTTACAAATGTTGTGCTTTTACTATATTATTAACTAGTTATTTATTTACCTAACCGTACACATAAACAATCAAGAACTAATGCAAGAAAATGCCTTAGCTCAAACAAAAAACATGACCTATACCTACAATTATTAATTTACGATACGATTATCGACTTTCCGACAATAACAAAAGATTGCAGATCCCTATTGTTTTTTATCAGAGATCCGTTTAGGTACCAAACGTCGTCGTTGTGCATTTATAACTTACAGGTCTTTAAATACATATATCACGCCTTTATCCCTTGCGGGGTAGGCAGAGCGTTAACGGCCGTAAGAATACGGTCGCTATCGCCACGTCTGTCATTTTTGAGAATTGTTTTCCAAGGTTGTTTCAGAAAACATGTGTATCACTATAGTGACAGGTTGTCAGCCTGTCGCCTGAAAATTGTAATACACCAATACCCTCGAGTCCCTTAGACACTTACGACACCCGCGGGAAGGATGTGAGATGATGCCATTCATCACACGGCATTACAGGTCTTTAGCTTACGAGATATGAAGAAAGGTTTGAACTCCCTTAATAAAATTTGTCCGTGTCAGAGCTATTTTTTAATTTAACCTTCTGTTTCTTAGAGAAAATTCTTTACTTAAATATCTTTTCGCAAGTATCTTCAAAATGTAAAGCTCTTTTGTACGAAATTTTTGTAAACAATTACATTATAATAGGCCGTAGACAGGGTCACGCTCTCAGTGATAACCGTTACTTTTGTAGAAGACGTATACAAATATTTTGCTGAAGAAAAAGAAAATAATACTTTGGAAATCAAGGTAAAGTTAGATAAGTATACGTATAAAAAAAAACTTTTTATTGAATCTGAAGTTCAGCAACCTGTTTCTAAAACTGACAATATCAATACAAAGTAAGTTATATTTCTACTTTCTATTAATTAAACTCGCCTCTTGGATAAATAAAAATACTAGATGTAAAGTGCAGGCCTCTAAATACTGAAAGAATGTATAGGAACTATGATACCTACTGGACAACTTTCCCCGAAGAGTATTAATCGAACTCCTAAGTATACAAAATCACGATCAGCTGAATGCCTGTACTATGGGAAATAAAAAGTTTTTTGAGGCTTTCAGAAATATATTTGTTTGGGAAAGTTGTTCAGTTTTAGGGTCTGAGGGTTGAATGTACCCTATTACTACTCGGATTCGGAGGGCTATCCTTTACACCGCGTAGAGAAAGATTATGCATCAAAAACTGCGGTACCTTTGTTGGTAGAGCAATGGATTGTGAAACTGCAAAATAAAACACAGTTGTCAACGGTAACTGTAATATAGAAATTTAGAAATATACATAAGTAGGTAGATATGCCGTGTGATGCCGGCTTAGAATAGCATCACCCCACATCCTTCCCGCGGCTGTCGTAAGAGGCGACTATGGGACTCGAGAGTATTGGTGTGTTACAATTTTTAGGCGACAGGCTGACAACCTGTCACTATAGTGATACACATGTTTTCTGAAACAAACTTGGAAAACAATCCTCAAAAATGTCAGACTTGGCGATAGTGGCCGTATTCTTACGGCCGTTAACGCTCTGCCTACCCCTCAAGAGATAAAGAAGTATGTGTAGGTAGATACACAAAATAAATACTGGCTCGCGCCAGTAGATACTACAATTATATTGTCACTAAGTGGAAGCACTAAGGCAGATCGCACACTTGACGCACGACGGAGCGCAAAAAGCGGTCTGTCAGATCCATACTAGAAAATTCACTCTCCATACTAAAACCGCACTCGACGAATGACACTGCGATAGCGCTGCGTCAACAGCGATTGAGCAGTTTTAGTATGGGGAGTTACGTTTATAGTATGGATCTGACAGACCACTGCGATATTTTTGCACTCCGTCGTGCGTCAAGTGTGCGATCCGCCTTATATGAAATAAACAACTACGATAGGAAAATATAATAACAAAAATATCTACCTACACCTACTTTTTGCAAACAACAGCGTTATATAAAATTAATTCGTTTATTGACTTAGCACACGTAATCAGGAGAAGTTCTTTGCCAAGGTCAATAAACTGATAATTAACTGTGTTATCTTTGTCCGTAATATTATATTATACAGACATAGAACGATACTTACTGAATTAAAAAAAAAAGAAACAGCCAAGTGAGAGTTGGACACAGGTATGAAATATTGCATACCATTATGGGTAAAAATGGCATAAAATCCATGTAAGTAATATGGAACCGCCTTAGATAATAGGGTCCCGTTTAGACCCTATACTTTGGTTACGGAGCCCTAGAACCTAAATACTTTTGCTGCTTATCAAAGTTGTAATGAAACTAGTGTTTTCTCCAGCCGGACCTCCGATAACAACATAACGGTACAACCACCTTGTTACATATGGATGTACCGATCCGATGTTGGTTATATGTCCAGCTTCCATGAACTCATAAGTAAGTTAGCCGTAGGTGTGAAATTCTGAGGAGACGTCAGAACCTGGGTAACATAATAGTATCTAAACAGTCAACGAACCTGTTTTTGTTTACCAAGTTTCGTAACAAAATAGTACCCTTATCCATAATGTACTTATGTATGACTAATACAAAGGGGAAGTAATTTACAAGGTGGCTACTTCGACCATAATAATGTCCACTCTAACAAAGAGCTTGTAAAGGAAAAAGATGGTTATTGTTAGAAAAAGGTAGCCGAAAAACAATAGCTTATTGTACAAAATATACTTCGTGATTTGGCCCTTACAAGAAAGAAAATACTTGTTTTTGGTATTTTACATGTTCATACGGGAAAAGTTCCATGTTCGGTATTAAACAAACTTGTAGCATAAAACATAATACGGTGGATAGGTAGCTAATACGGTCGGTGGATTTCATGTCAACCTTCAAACCAATAGTGAAAAGGATAGAACTATACAATAAGAAATTTTGACTTTCTAACGAGTGTAATACTCATTTAAAAAGCATCAAGTTTATTTATTTATTTATTTAACAAGAAACAAACAGTCATATATATATATATATGACTAAATTGTATCACATGTAGATATCTACATGTAATACAATGTAGTATTTTCAGCTTGTAGACCTACAGTTTCCTTAAATAATTATACATGACATTCTTACACTAATAAGGAACTATCGTTAATAGTTTTAATTAGGTAGGTATCAAGTTAAAAAAAGCTAAAGAAGAAAAAGCCCAAAATAGAATTGTCTGGAAAAAAAATGTTGGGGCCCTAAGCTCCTCAAGGAATCAAAGGATCAATCATCATCTAGATTAGAATGACGATTTAAGGAACCAACATTACTGAATATTGTGATTGAATAGGTAAATGTGTGTTTATTTTACAACATTTAAGGCATTTTTTCACCACCTTAACTCACTTTAAGGATCTATTTATGTACGTACTTGAAACCAACAACATACCTACACTAAATGGTCTACTTAGAAATTAATTTTGGTAATTTAGAGCTTTCATTTATGTTTGAACTAATATAAAGTTTTCCATTCATCATCCAGACAGGTTATTAAACACCCTTTCAAAATCATTACCTTAGTAAATCTGTCACTGCCAAAACGGCCAAAACTCATCAAAGCCAATTTTGATATAAAATAAAGCAATTTTGTTAAGATTAAAAGTTTTCCGCCGGGCAGAAGCAGAACAGGTAATATTTCAGCAACTTTCTCAATTTGCAAGTGTGTTGGCAGCGGAATGAGCGACCGGAACGGTTAGGCCGCTTGTGGGAGATGAAAAAGTTATCTAGTTGAAGTTTTACAGAGAATATTTGCTCGCTTGGCACATTAGGCGTAGTCTGTCATGGACGATTTGAAATCTTTTAGCTTGATCTTTGAAAAATATTTATTTGAGCAAAATAAAAACTGGGTTCATACTTTTTTATGACGTTTACTTAGAATTATTATTAACTTGTCAAAGTTATACTTAGTTTGATGGTTTGAAGTCGAAATATTGTGACCATATTTTGCATAGTTTAGTCACGGAATTTCGGATACTTTCACATTATCATCAACGATAGGTGCTAGTAAATTCCTCGACCGTAGAATAGACGCAGACGAATTCCCATTTCAAACCCAAGTTTTAAGAAACTTAATAATTGCTGGCCAATATTGATAGCTCTGAATTCTCTAGCTAACGCTATTATTAGAAGGAGAATCTATCGTGATCTAGAATTTATCAGTAGTCTGGCACAAGCAGGTAAACCGACAGCGCTTGGTGCAGGCAAATTCCAAGTATTCGGAATTGCCAGAATGCAACCGAATTTCAATGTTTTATTGATATTCCCAGAATATTAATTATTGATATTCTCAGAAATATTAATTAAATTGTATTATACGTAAACAGAAAATATAAATCTTTTATAGCTGCAACTAACAAAATTGTAGGGACGTATTAATATTTTAACTCATATTTTGTACTTAGTTAGCATTTACTGAAACGATGAATAATACCGAAGACCAAAAGGTCTAGGTTGTTTCATCTTCATTTCAAATTATGAGGCATGGAAGTAACCATACTACAACCATTTAGGATATAATAGAGTTCAGATGAACTCAAGAGTGCAAATTTTCGAGGCATCGGTCTCACGAGTGTCTTGCGACAGCTCTTGTGAGTTTCGTCCTCTACGATAGGCGTCAATTATATTATTAACATGTTTATACCTAAAATATTTTCAGCATTTTAACGACCTGTATTTCGATGTCTATTCTTTATTTTGACAAGGGTGTATCTGTTCTAATAGGCTTAAACACGCCTGACTTTAGAGCTGGCTACAAATCATCAAATTAAACCAACAAAACATGGTGAATTACCATGCTAATGAACTATTCGTTGCAGACAGACAAAGCGGCAAATGTGGAACAGCACAATACGATACTGTTTTGTAGGGTTGTCAGAAAAGTTGTAAGTTAAACCAAAGAATACAAAGCTACTTGCTGTAAAACTTTCTTTAAAAAAATTATTACATTGTTTATAACAGATAAAAATGTTACTGAAGGAAGAAGGAAGGTGGTAGTCGTGAATCCGCCTACGTCACGATTCTCAAAGAGAGTTGACGTCAGGCGGATGGTCGATTGCAAAACTCTTTTGTAATATAATATTGTGAAGCTTCAGTCAAGCTTCCGTATAATTAGACACTTGAATTGCCAATGCAAGCCTTATGCGCTCACCAGGTATGAGATCGGACTAAGGTCCAAGCTGTCTAGTCTGAGCTTGATTGTACCAAAGGTAAATGGTGTGCCGACGAGTTATTGGGATAAAGGCAGGGAGATAGTGATGACGGCGATGAGAAGAAAACACCCATTGTTCCATTGTTTTTCTTTCTGTAGGACCCAAAGGTTGTAAGGTAATTAGAAAAGAAAATGTGCGAATGATCTTGCAAATGGTACTTTATCTATCCGATCGTATGGGGGAGCTGCGTAAAATGGTACCCATTTGCATTTTGTTGCTCGACGTCCGAACAATTAGCAACACACGTAGCTATTTACAACGGTTGTCTAAATTTCTAACAATATGTTTCCATATTAGACCGCCAAAGTACTATATCATACTTAGTATTCGCAGTTATAATTATGATTCAGGAGTACAATAATCTTACGGAATGTTCAGTTTGAGTCCCCATTTGTTTCTATCATTACCGTACCAAAATATCGAAAAACCTAAATGGATACTCGCATTTAGGTTAAGTCCAATGTCAATGTATTAAAAATAAGAAAGGTAAATAGTACCTAATGCCTATTTTAATACCACGTCACACAAGCAAATACAATCGAGAGCATTCATTGTCTTATGACAGTAGTGGTGCCACTAGTGATTACCTGAAAAAGCCGGTAATTATTAGCTTAATTAAATAAATAACGGCTAATACTGCAGAACACAAGGCCAGCGCACATCTGGTGCAATTCGCTAGAGCTGTTTCTAGTAGCGTATGAAATCGACGTTTATATCAGGCTGACATAGTCTGTTCGTGGAAAAGCTCGCGCCGATTTTGCAGCAGTGAGCAGGCCAATATCGCGCTTGTATCAATTATAGACTACTGAAATGGTGCGCACAGAATGGAGCTACATGTACAGTGGCCCTAACAATAGCAGAGCTGCAAACATGAATATGCTGTCATATAAGTATCACGCGGGGAGCATGACTCGCGTCATAGAACCCACGCCGCCGCACATGCTGTGAGACCGTCATGTCATGAGTAATGGGTGCACGTATCCTTTGCATCAGGTGACACGATATACGCATACTCGGGGATTATCGGATTAAGAGTGAAATCGGATGAACTTCTAGCGAAGACTTTTAATTTCTAATGATGACACACAAAAATTACATCCGTTGACTTACGAAATGTTGTGCCAGAAATAAAGAATAAATTCTGGTACTTCTATTCCGATTTGGCTGTTGATCCGATCTACCCCGAACATACTAAGTGTTTTATGCTTCTATATGGTAAAAGTTAATAGGGCAAAAACTCTCGTAGTTTTACTTAGACAATGGAACTGAATTATTGTTGTTCTATTAAGGCTTTGAAAAAATGACAAATAATAAATAAGTTGTGTTGTTTCCCTGTAGAAGAGAAATTGAAAACAGGAAAAAGGAAAAAGGAAGGAAAATCTGTTAATAAATAACGTTATTCCTTAGATGAGAAATTGGTATTAAATTGTAAATAGGTAAAGATTTCGATAAAAATAATCGAGACGAATTTTTAAATTACATATTATTATAAAATTATTTTGATTTTTTGATTTCAAATGATGATCGGTCATCCGCGGTAGTCATGATTTCCGGAATACCAGATAAAGATATTTTAGTAAACTCACCAATTTATATCTACGACAAATACTGAAATGTAAGACCAATGCCCAGTTCCAGACCTATATCATAGTTGTGTTTGGCTGTTGTTAGTATAATAAACACACAAATAATTGAATGCGTTATCAAATATATGTATGTTTTGTGGGGATCAAACACGATCCTCGGCATAAAAGGCAGGAGTACTATTCCCTACGCCATCACGACAGTCAAACACTGTCTAGAAAATACGCTCTAGTTAGTATTATTTGGTATAATGGACACTCACACGAAGCCAGTGAGAGGGATTCTCGCAAGCTGTTTAGGCACTAAGCTTTGAGTTCGCTACTTGGACGCTGCATCGCAAAGTAGACAGAAGTCTCTCTGTTTTCATGTACCCTACGCTTCAGTAAACTGAGAGTACATGCATAACTACTTTCATAGCTAAAGCGGATCGCACACTTGACGCACGACGGAGCGCTAAAACATCGCAGCGGTCTGTGAGATGTCAATCCCCATGCTAAAACCGCTCAACCGCTCTCGACGCAGCGCTATCGCAGTGTCGTCCGTCGAGTGCGGTTTTAGTATGGGGAGTGACGTTTCTAGTATGGATCTGATAGATTGCTGCGATATTTGCGCTGCTTGGTGCGTTAAGTAACTACTTTTTAATTATGTGTTATGGGGTGGGTAATCAACATAGAACCTGATCCTATGGCTACATTTTTTTGAATCGTTTCTTTGTGTAGAACTTTCCAATACATTCTTCCCAGCTTAGTTCATCAGTCCGATTCGTTCTTTCCAGAAGCTCTCCAACTACTTTTGATGGCCCCGGGGCGAAACGAGGTCTGTACACAACACAACACATCACAAAAAATATATATTTCAGATACGCTCTTACCCGAATACAGATTCTTTCTCAGTTATATTTATAGCACCTTTATTGATGTCGTATAAAGTTTCAAAGGCGATAAAAACAGTTTAGTTAGTGCAAAGTTACTAAAATGTATTATGTTTGAAACATTTTCTATAAAAGAAAATAAGTAAAGCTACAAAAGTTTTTTTTTATTACACAGTCCCTTTAGTTAACTTTTCAAATGCTGTTGACTTTTCGAAGATTCTGAATAAGTACCCTGATTTTATTTTAAGTCTCTTTAATAAAATGTCTCAAAAAGAGTGTTTTTGTTACTTTTTATTTCAAGAAAGCAACCATTTGGAGTAAGAATCTTTTTAAAAATAATAGCAGATTTTCGACAACTACGATAGTGGCCTATTAACACCACGGCCGATGTGGCGCAGTAGTAGTGCGACTGCTTTTGACGCAGAAGGTTCCAGGTTCGATTCTCGGTGGGTCACTCACAAAGTTGATATTTATCACTTTATGAATTTGTTCCCGGTCTGGTTAGGACATTGCGGACTGAACTACCAGATTGTCCGTAAGTAAAATGGTTCCGCATTTCAGATGGCACGTTAAGCTGTACAGGTACGGATTGTTGTCTATGATCACTTAGGCGGCAGTCGTAACACAGACATGTCATAAGCCTGCCACTTGTAGAAGGCGGTTGAAATATTATAACACTAGGGTTCATCAGGTCGTTAGACGACTCGATGTCTCACGCAAAATTAAGAAGATACCATTATACATACCTTCACTATCGACCACTCTATGACGTGTCTAGTGCAGTCCAATCACAACAGCCACAATAGCAAGAATATATTTTCAGAAAACGTTCAAAAGTGTGTTTAATTTTAAGTTTTTAAAATAACTGACACTAGAATTTATTGGGTCGTTGGATGACTCTTTATCCGACACGAAAAGACGAGAGAGAAAGTTCATATTAAAACGAGTTTAATGTTTATGCGGGGACCTAGAGGCGGTGTACATACACAACACATACACACAAATCACGCCACTATCCCTCGCGGGGTAGGCAGAGCGCTAACGATCGGTGCAGATGAAATAAATAAAACGTAGTAAATAATGGTAAAAGAAAAAACTTCACTTTTCACTGGAAACTATTTTACAGCTATATCTTCAGAGAAAACAGCTTGAAGGCTTCCGTTTCTATAAATTCTAAATCTTCTCCGCGTGTCTCAACTTGGGGCATGCTTGGGGCACGTTCGTTGTTTCCTCTGTCAATAAAAGGAAATCAATAGTAGAGTGTAGCCTGCAATTTATGTCTGAGATAACAAGCTGCTTGGACGAAATAGCTTGAAGGAATACCTATTGGAAAATAATTGGTTATAATACTACTTAGTATATCATACTATATATATGCCGTGTGATGCCGGCTTCGAATAGCATCACCCCATTTCTTTCCCGTGGGTGTCGTAAGAGGCGACCAAGGGACTCGAGGGTTTCATGTGTATTGCAACTTTTAGGCGTCAGGCTGACAACCTGTCACTATAATGTTATACCTATTTGTCAGACGTGGCGATAGCGAACGTATTTTTGCGGTCGTTGACGCTCTGCCCACCCCGCAAGGGATAAAGGCGTGCTATATGTATGTATGTATGTAGTATATCATCCCGCGTCTGTTAGTTTGTCTGTAGGTGTGTATGCTTAGTTCTTTAAAACTGCACAACCAAATTATGATGCAGTTTTTAATAGATAGAGTGATTCAAGAGGAAGGTTCATAATTATGTATAATACATGCCGGGGAAATATCTTATTCCTACGCTAGCAGTTCGTATTTAGACTTGTACCTAACTATTATCTACGGGGTATAATGGACAGCTCTACGAATACAGAAAGGGTCTATGCGAACATTGAATACCTTAAACAAAAGCAATTCGAATTTCCACGTAAAATCACGATCAGATTTTTTTTTAATATCACAGTTACCTATGTTCTTAGGGAAAAGTTCAGTTTCAGCGGTTCTGTTTCATAAATAGAAACCACCTTAAAAAGATTTGCACTGAATGTATTCACTTCTATTTTAGTCCATCAAACTAAAGTAATATTTTGAATTATAGGTAAGTATAAACCGCAAATATGATATCGCTCGAGCGCGGGACTCAAAACCACTAATTTTGAGCTATTTAGGTCACTCAAGCTCACGCTTGGTTGGACACTTCAACCGCTGATAAGTCTTATGCGCAAGGCACAAGAGAAGTCCCAAGTCTAAACTGTCTAATGCAGCTTGAGCTTGACTGTACTTTACATAGATCAGTTTTCTTAGTTATCGGAAATGAAATTCCTTCCTCTCTTAGAAGTTAATATAAAGTTTTAGATTGGCAACAGAAAGTACAATGTAGGGGGCCTTACACTGATACCGGACAACGCTGCGGATGGTAGAGGGACGAAATCCGGATATGGTTGCGGTGGTAGGCTATTTTTGTGCCTCCATCCGGTGCTCCTGTGCAGGGGGACCTAGATTCGCTTTATCGTGCTCTGTCAATATCCCTTGCGCACGCATCCTAGTCATACACAGCACCTGCGTGCGGAGTGTATCGTCCGTACTTACGTCCGGAGGTCCGGATACCTCTCGTGCTCTTAAGTCCTGCGCAGGGATGCGGATGTCAGTATGCGATACTTTGCGGCCTTCCATACAAATCAAGATTTTACGTTCAAAGTTAAAACCGGACCACCACCCACCGGAGCGGCCCGGTGTAATGTGAGGCTCGTTGCACTTTCAAAACATTGTGAAATATGAAAATGTGTTCAAAAAGAAACTATAAATTCCTGTTTCTGATAACAAAGTGTTCACTTTGAAACCAGCTTCAGAGTTTCAAATAGCTTCCATCTTCCTTTGTCATGGAAGTAGGAAAGTATCTACTTACAAATACAGGAAGTACGATGATGGAAATTGTTATCTGTATAGGTACTTGTACAAAGGAAAACTTTAATAAATATTTAGTTATTATAATATTTATTATTTCATAAATACCTATAAACCTGAATTTTTAATTAAAAATTCATCATGGAGATGTAGATTGATAGGTATTCAATTGAATACAAAAATATTATATACGTTTGAAAAGATCGTCCATGTACAAAACATGTAAGGGTTCTCAAAGACTGATGGCAGTAGGATGAAACGAGAAAGGGATCTTTAGAATTTATGGGCCTTATCCATTAAAGGAGCGTTTTGCTGGCCAGATAACTGACGTACAAATGTTACTCATTTGTTACGAAAGGTGGTGAAAGCGCTTTACATAAGATTCGGGGATTTTCAGGCAACAGTCGAGGTACCTAACCTATACAAAATTTACATCACAGGAAGACATTCACATCATCTTCTCGACCTGTCACTTGTTCATTGTAAATCAACCTTTTTATGAACAAATTAATTTGCAAGTATGTATTATTATTGTTTTCAATCACCGCAGCGCAATCTCCCAATTTAGCAAGCATACCAATAATAGTACATTATGACAGTAGCCAAAACCAATTTCTGGCAAATGGAAGGACGAGATAAAGTCGAGAAGCAATAGGACCAAGTGAACGAGTTTAAAAATTGTCCTTTTGGCTGAGGCTAGTATAATCCTTTTTTCTTCCATTTGCAAGGAAACATCATAAATTTACATTTTTATCGTGATAAATATCTAAATAAGGGAGTAGCATGCGCTCGGTTTGCTTTCATTCTATTTATTAGTAAAAAAAAGAATTCGCGGGAAAAACACTAAATTTCTAACAAATTGTGTACCACAAAACACCGAATCACGAAGTGTCTAACTTATAATATAGGAACCTTTTTTTTTACAATGATTTAAATGGAATTTCATTATTGTAGTGTTTGCGTGCTTGAAGCTGACTTAAATGTGCCGATTTTGGTGTACAAGCGGAAAAAAGCAAATGGAGAAAATATTTTCGCAACCCACAGAAATACATTCAGGAATTATATATCAATGCGTTTACGTGGCGTATCGACAAGTCGTCAACCTAATAACGCCTTTTAGCGCTGACGTCGTGCCAGCCAGTGTGAAAAATGATGGAAAAATCATATTGAAAGTTAAAACGTACCTTCTCGTAACGATTTCAATTTATGCCCGAGTTCGCTTCGACTTTTTCCCGATTCCATTAACAAATTCTGACATGACAACTGTAGATATTCCATATTTAACAAAAAGATAAATTAATCAATAATCGTTTTCTACAATACCTATATGTAGAAATGGAGTTATAATACCTATAAATCAACTTTATAACTAGGTACTAAAAATTGAAATTAATTCAAATTTACAGTTAGTCATCCATGACTCGTGCTGATTATTGCCGCTAACTAGATAAAAGTACAGCCCGCATTCCGCATTGCATTTCGGGCTTTTAACCTATAGTGCACTCCAAACATAATTATATTAAATGAAATATATATAAGCACGTATATAATTAAACTAGTACATAACTACGAGTACAAATGACGTAACGCAGTAACTGCTCTTTTCTTGTAGATAAGTAGCTTTTTGCTGAGAGCAATCAACAAATAATATTTTGATGTTTGCTTACCCAAATGAACATACTTTTCATGTTTCGTGGAAAAATAAATATCACACCACCGGTAAAAAAACACCTCTTCAATAAGGGAAGGCTGCTCATGAAATTCAAAAAGCCCGGCAACAACGGTGTATATTTTTACAACACCCTTAACTTGAAATATTTATGTACAATATGATCGAAGTTCGAGAATAACGAAGTAAAGTTAGTTAGGGTAAGGGAAACAGGTGGCAAGGTAATACCATCATACATTTTTAACCACTTGTATTACTTTTACGCAATTTAAGTATTACATCGGGTCTATCCTAAAAAAAATTGGTACCACAGACCTAAACTCCAACAAAGAAGTGAAACAATTTAAAAGATTGGTCACATTCGTCTTCGCCAATTTGACCTTAACAAAGCCTTATCCGAGGTCGAAAGCAGGTAAAGGGTATCTACGTTTTACCAAGTTTTATAAATTTTCCATATTTTTGTGGTGGTCTCTGAAATTAAGAAAGATTCTATAAACTCTGAAATTAAGGAAGATTCTATGAAACATGGTGTCAGAGTGTTCAGACTACCTGGGCCGTTCTCCACTTATCCGGCATCCGTCATTTGCCGGTCCGTCAATTTCCGATCCGATTTAGAAATCTATTACACTACATACTATACATGCTTTTCCACTCTTCCGGCATCCAGCATTTATCGATCCGGGAATTTTCTACGTTCAAAAAGTATTCATAAAAGGTACTCTTTGAACTCTTCCATGACGTCATTCTACTGTCTATCTTTTACCGGTTAGGTGGAAAAGTATCATCCGGCGTTCGAATATTGTCAGAAAGCTACTTCCGACATCCGGCAGCTGGACCGGATAAGTGGAGAAACGCTGTTACACTACCTACTAGTTTCTAAACTAAAAATGATATTTAGAACAACTTTGAGTAAAACTAATATTATAACGGATATCAGGTAGTATTAGTAAAATTGAGATTTTTAATGGTTAATGAATGATTACCCGCGATTTTTTTTATTATTTTTGACCCGCGCCACGTGGATAAAGTCTTGCCTCAGACACTGATTCTATCGTCTGTCACAGATTTATAAAGCCAATGATGATTTAAAAGATTATTTGAGCTCGGTCGTCGGTTTGCAGTTTCTAACGTTTTTGTAAGGTGAGCATTATTCATGTAGGTTGTTCCTAACAAAACATTATCTTCTGTGACAAGCCTATTGAAAACCGTTCGTTTTGTTGCCATTGTGTCTTGTCCCTTTGGGTTCGATCGGCCCTAACGAAACAGGGAGTTTATTTAGCTGTTTTGACACGGCATTTGGAGGTAAGGTCAAAGGTTTGCTAGTAAATAAAATAATATACATACATAAACATACAAATATCACGCCTTTATCCCTCGCTGGGAAGGGTAAAAATACGGTCGCCATCGCCACGTCAGATAAATGTTGAGGGCCGTTTCAGATGATTCGTATTTAATTAAAGTGACAGGTTGTCAAAAAATCATATAGGAGAAACTGCTACAAATATAGTGTTCAGCATCAAGAAACAGCAACAAAAGACGTTGATGAAAATACAATCTCAATCGAAATAAGGCTTAAGGGACACATCTTAAACTCAAACTCAAAGTCAAATCATTTATTGAAAGTAGTAAATTTTACATTTATCTTTTTAATGGTCAAGTATTAGTCATTGTAAAAAAGAGAAAAATGTAGGATGAGATTTTTCTAATTCTTACAACAATTTTATGAACCTAGTGTAAACGCGGCTCAAACCTGCCGCATGAAGTTATTACCTATCTCAGTTGAGAGCTGGTCAATTTGGAAACAAGGACTGACTGAGTACCTAAAGACAACCAAAGGTCAAGGTAGAGTCCCTGAAAACGGTTGCGCGTCAGATTAACACTAGCCCAGTTATGATGCGCAACCGCGACTTCGATTTTGTTTACACTTGTAGAAAAAAATATTCACTTCTTTTTGATAAAATCCATACGGTTTGACACTTGTGAAGTCTTCTCGCCCGCGAGATAAGTCTCTATGTTGTGCGCATCATAAAAGGGCCAGTAGTAGCAACACACGACCAAAAAAATGGAAAAAGGAGCATTTTGTTCTGTGAAATAATTCCATCTGGTAAAAAAATATACCTACGCTTATCAGTACGACAACATTTTGGTAAGAAGTTGATGAAGGTTCACTACTACTTATCGTTTGACCTCATGTCTTGCTTAGAATTTAGTCGTTAGAGACATCAAGGCACACACGTAATAGAACAGGGCGGCAGTTCGAGAGCTCAATACATTTTGCTTACAACATGCTCAATACAAAAAAAATGTCGTGCCGTTACGCGCGTTTTTTTTTTCTAAAACCCAAATTCATCGTTAGTGCGGAATGTTTTTGAAGCCTGGTTTACGAGCCGGTTCTTATAGTAGGCCCCAGCTGCTGATAAATTGTTTTATTAAGGTCCAGAATTCGCCGAAACCCGGGGATTTTTCGAGTTTCTATTTTAGCTTTACTACAAAATCGTTAATAGAAACCTGGATCGAATACAGGATATACTTGATTCCTAGTATACTAGTGAATCTTTTAAAATCGATCACAAGTTCATATTTTTATTATTGAAATAAAACAACGTTTGTTCCGCTTTGTATCGCTTCGTTTGACGATCTTGTAAGACCGAATTAAAATGTTATTTTTTAGTTAAATGTAGGTACAGTATAAATTCCTTGGCATAAATGTAAATTGACCAGAGTTAGCGAGCGTTGCTCTCTGGTGGTTAAAACTGCATGTGAAATGTGTGTCACTTGCTGTTCTTGCTACTTACTTCACTGTACCGTAACTTTTTACGCTTAGTTATGCTTCATAGTTTCACATTTTTCGAAGAGGAATTTAATTTTGTAAAAGAACTGATGTGTAAGCGTAAGTAACATCAATTGTAAATTTTTAGGCCATTAACAAAGTACTAAACGAAAGATTTTTATAAAGGACTATTTAGGTACACTTATTACGATTACTACCTACTTTTGCTAACAATTTGCCCTCATTTTTTTTTCAAGAATGGGCAGTTTGTACTTACTTAGTTGCTTGTTAAGTGTCACCCACTCTATTTTTGGTAACAATTATTGAGACTTATTCTAGTAGCAATAAAGTAGTTTTCCGTCTAGTTCAAAGACTTTAAGAGTATACTTGAACTAGTTGTCTCATAAGGCTTATTTCTTGAGATGAAAGTGAAAACGCACCCTACTAGACTCTACTGGATCAAAGATCAAAACTTAATCAAATGAAAGAACATAGAATGTTGCAGACGATTACGATCTATCAAAGTTCAAAGGATGACAAGGAACTTGATGAAAGAATATTACTTTTTATTTTATGAGAAGAAAAAATATATAAGACTAATAATGGCCACCACATTTCCTGTGATAAATTGACGGATAGACAAACGGGAAACAAGGTCAGTCGGCATTGGTGAAAACAGGAAGGCTCGGCTCGGCATTCAGAATTTGAATTTATATTGATGGACCCCGTGTGGTGAATCGCGAATGAGTGATCGTGGCCGAAATTGAAAATCAGCCAGTGTTTTTGTAAAAGAGACATTTATTTATTTTTCTTTTTCGATTAAACCAAAATGTTCGTCAGAAGCTTTACCTAATTTAAATTGTGGGATTGATTTTATCAGTAAACAAGTCATTCACATTTTGTATACCCAGTTGTTATAAGAAAAAGAAGAAGACCAAATTATTCTATGTAGTACAGAGGGGTACAATATGCAAAAATATACAGGTTGTAAGTATGGAATGAGATGCGTTCAGATCTTGAAACTGATAAATTTTTCCCAAGAAAAATATTTGGGGAAACTATATTATTATTGTTTTTTACTTTTAGTAATACAGGCAGTTAGTTGATAATGACTTCGTTGGAAGTCGATTATTCTTGTCATGTCTGGATATGTGTTGCTAAGGGAAAGTTGTTCTAGTTTCATGGCCTGCATGCACCCAGTCAGTATTCGGTGAGCTGTCCCTTACACCCAGCAAATCCAACTCTTTTTAAAATTTTACTATAATGGTTAAATTGAAAGAAAAATTTGCCAAATTGACAAAATCTACCAGTAATATTCTGAGCGGTTGGCATTTTGTTTGATGACTAGCGCAACCTTACACGCCACACGGCTGCCAATATTTTGTTACTCAACAAAGGCTTAATGTTACTGTAGATTTAAGTAGGTAATCATACTATTTTCAACATCGTAGTAAATATATCTGGCAAATTCAGCGGCCAAGCTGGCAGAAGTCTGCCAGTAATATTCTCACAGGTTGGCATTTTGCTATATTTGCTAGCGCAACGTTACACGCCGCAAGGCCGGCAGTCTTTTGTTATTCAACAGGGGCCGGGCGTTCCCTCATTCCTGCGAATTTGCGTAATTATGGAAACAAATGAAACGCACATTTCAGCTGCCATAATAACCAGCCCTAATTTTGTTCCTCGGTTACGTTTTAAAGAGCAAGTTAATTGGTAAAAGTACTCATTTCTCAACATATAATTTGACATTTATGTGTTTGTTTGCTGTTATAAACAGATAAATCTGGAAGACGTCGTAAGCACTACCACAAATTAGAGATACGGCGCGCGAGGCGCTTTTAAGTAGGTAGTTACAAGGTACTAAAGAAATTATTTCTTGGTTTCTAATAAGTCTGCAAAGTCTGTAAGGTAATGAAAAGATTTCATAAAATATTGATGCTTTGTAAATATTTTTTTGTTTGTCTCCGACGACGCTTATTTTTTTAGTCTGTCAGATACCAGACACTAAAAGTAAAACAAGGTATTAATAAGCTGATTCGTGTTTAGTACAGGTGAATAGTGCAAGTGTTTAGTAGGCTGCGTAGTAAGAAGAATAGAAGCGAGTTATATTTTTTTGTGAGTTAACTGCTACTAGCCTCTCATACACTTTACTAATCTCCTGTACTCGCACTAATCAAAGCATAATCAAAGTACAAACAGGCCTTATGTTATGACACTTACAGATGTCTACTGAACAGACGTCGACATACAAATCCAGACGTTTTCGTCTCTTTAAAAATTCGTGTACCCAACCTCCGTGTCCGGTTAAGTGATGTACTTAATACTAACCTGATCCGTCTAGATTTTTTCTTCTTGATAAAATAAAAATAGGTGAATAAAATAAAATTCATTTATTTGAGACATAAGTAGGTACTCCATAATTTGTCTGTCAGTAATTCGCATACAAATTCTAAATAATACGAAAAGGACGAAAGAAAAAGAAAGAAATGTCTTTGCCTTGCGTCTGGAACTAATTTGATGTAGGCATTATGTGAGAAATTAAATTATTACTTCTAAGTTATTAAATTACTGGAATCATGCTTCTGAGTGCGAAAACTACGTAAATACCGCACTCAAAGAACGAGTCGAAGCTTTTCCACCGCCTTGCTTGTAAATAAATACCATTTGAACGACAGAAAATCCTTTAATTAATCGTACCTCCCACATCTTGCAAAGTTTTCAACAAGTTATACGTAAATGCTTAACGCGCAAACTTGATTAGAGGTTAGTTTCGGTTAGTTGGGCCTAACTTACTTTTGACTACTTGATCGTAGTTGATCGGCAGAAGGACAAATAACCTGAAGCTCAAGTTTCGATGCTTATCTTACTTTCAAGACCCACACCTTGTTAATGTACTAATGAAATCTGACATGTGGTGTAGACGACAATTAATTAATTAAATACGGTATAGTATTTATCATGTTCGATTTTAACAAGGTGTATCAGAACGTAAAATTGACTAAAGCTACTTTGAAGACTATTACTTCAAAATTATGTAATACTCCATCCAAACTAGAATATGTGCTTGGTAAAATAAATTTATTTATTGAAAACATTACAAAATATATACGTATTATTTAGAATTTTCGCCAAACTTGGCATGATAACATTCATTGTTAACATCGTCTTACATTATCTAGACCTATCTTAATTAATATAACTTACCATGCATGCAAAATCACACACGCAAATCACGCCTTTATCCCTTGCAGGGTAGGCAGAGCGTTAACGATCGTACAATTATGGACTACTATTAATTATTTATTACCTACAGCAAAGATTACAACTATAGCTACTTAATCGCTCTTATACAGTCTTAAAAGTCCAGATTCTAGCGTATTTTTATATTTTTTTCTTCAAAGGAGCTTTACTTTATGTTCTGTCTTGTGTTAAATACTTTAGGTACGAATATAACGTATTTGCTAGTTTTTTTGCTGTAGTATTTTTTAGCTTTTAGACAAATATTTCAGTAGGTTTCCTTTTCCCTTTAACGTTTTCATATTAAGCACAATGTTAACTTATGAGTTGTCTGTCAGTTCGATAAAATACCTAATGAGCCCATGACACATTTCAACTCCTCCTCATTTGTAGTTTATGTTTTCCTATTTTGGTTGTATCTTTGTATCATTTGTACAGTAAAGTGTTTATACATTTTCCAAGTACCTTTAGAAGTTTTTTAGCATTTTTAGTATTGACTGTCCCGATGGTGTAGCGGATAGTAAGCCTGCCTTCTACGCCGAGGGTCGTGGGTTCGATCCCCACCGGACACAAATATTTGTTAAGTCAATTTTCAAATATTTGTGTTGAGTCTGGGTGTTTTCTATGTATAATATGTATTTATTTACAACAAAAGAAAAAGTATATATGTATTAGTATCAGCTATCTAGTTCCCATAGTGCAAGCTTTGCTTAGTTTGGGGCTAGATGGCGCTGTGTGAATTGTCCAGGATATTATTATTATTATTTGGGAACGAACTAAATGTGAACAGCAATCCGACTAAAAGAGCTAAATATTAATAATATTACCCATAGCTTCAAAATACAGATAATTAAGGGTAACCAATAACGCTTACAAAATATTACACAAAATAATTTATAAAATCAGAATTTGGGGGAAATTCTACGAATTCGAGCTCCTGTTGAATTATTGTGAAGCTGTTTATTTCCATTACCGCTGAGCCAGCCACACTCGACAGGTCAACGCGCTGTCCCAAATTGGAATTTACTGGAACACACTGGAATTTCTGAAACGCGACACATTCTGTTACTGTTACGGAATTTCCAGTTAGTAGAGTATGAGCACCTCCAAAACTGCCGGCAATTTTGAGTCTAGACACGGAATAAGCTGGGGTATTCGTTTAGGTTAGATCGCGGTGCAGGGAACGATCCCTCGGGTAGTAATCTTCTATTTCGAGACGTTTGAGACTTCAATTTCAAAAGGCCGTTCACGCTCCATTTACCTCGCAGCGTATAGAGTTTATATTTCATGATTTGTATGGATATACCCTCGTTTCTAAATTAATATTAATTATCTTATTAGGTACGTATGAAGCAGAAACTGACTTATTTACCAGCAACAAAGTCCGTTTTTCTTTGTTAAGAATGTACGCATTGATCAAACTGAAACCGAATTCAATTACAAAGCTCGTGCGAGGAATAGCTCCGAACTCGAACCTCATTCGGTGTGGAAATGCTCTGTGGTCGTACGCCGTTAAAGAGAATCGCACACGCACCTGACCTCAATACGGTTTGTGACTGCCGCCCATAGAAATCGTATAAGCTGGCCTTAAATAATACGACTACATATCAACATCGATCTACATTATACAGGGTGTAAAAAAAATTCTGCAAATACTTTAAGGGGTGAATCAGCCCATGAAACTGAATAACTTTCCCCAAGGAACATAGGTCGAAATATGAAAAAAAAATTGGA
Source organism: Keiferia lycopersicella (assembly GCA_029255805.1). Classification (NCBI taxonomy): domain Eukaryota; kingdom Metazoa; phylum Arthropoda; class Insecta; order Lepidoptera; family Gelechiidae; genus Keiferia; species Keiferia lycopersicella. The sequence goes on along the minus strand of JARACZ010000009.1, from coordinate 6,334,361 downwards.
TCTCCTGTCTGTGGACCTCCCACACAAAACTACCGACCGACCAAGCCAATTTGTATGTGAGGTCATATTTCGACCTATGTTTCTAGGGGAAAGTTTTTCAGTTTCATGGGCTGATTCGCCCCTTAAAATATTTGCAGCATTTTACACCTTATATGCTGCTGCCATACAAATGCTGTACGAAAATCTGACGACCGATGTGGCGCAGTGGTAGTGCGACTGCCTTTGACGCACACGGTCCCGGGTTCGATTCTCGGTGGGTCACTCACAAAGTTTATATTTATCACTTTGTGAATTTATTCCCAGTCTGGTTAGGACATTGCGGGCTGAACCACCCGATTGTCCGTAAGTAAGATGGTTCCGTGTTTCGGATAGCACGTTAAGCCGTAGGTCCCGGTTGCTGTCTATGATCACTTAGACGGCGGTCGTTACACAACCATGTCAGAAGCCTGCTATTCGTAGAAGGCGGTTGAAAAATTCTGACACTAGGGTTCATCGGGTCGTTGAACGACTTGGTATCCCACACGAAAAGAAGAATGAAAATCCTAATTTCATACGTCGATGTATGCCATATTGTGTTTATTTTTTTTTGTATCTTGAAAATATTTCGCGTGTGAGAACAACCTTACAGCACAAAGAGCTTTGGTAATTTTGAGTTTTTTAATGAGGTGTACGGTTCATGATTACTGTCTTAGCTTAGCCATAGCTCTTGAAGTCAATCGACACCTATTGCAATTAGTATCCTACTCGTTAAGGGACACAATATTGCGTGTTCCAGAGAGCAAAGTTGTTGGGACTTGGTGAGAGAGCTGAAGTGCTCCAACTTTTGTTTCAGGACAATACAAACCCGGGTATTATGATATGACAATAGGGGGTCAATACCTTTGGGCTAATAATAGTAATATACCTACCTATAGTAATATATATACCTATACTACTGTCCTTTAATCATTACCTTTCCAATTCAAAATTTGGCAGTCAGTTGTAGCTTTTCTAATGAGATAGAAATAAGGTGAACTACGGGAGAAAAACCCGCCTCTAGTCCAAAATCTAGGGTGACCACGGGAAAAAATGAATTTCTCTTGCACCACTAGGTTGAACACAGGGTTAAAGGGTGGGGTCGCTCTACATAGGTTGGCGGTATAACCTCGAGCTAGATTTTGTAAATAACTTCAGGCTGCTAGTATTTTATTTATTTTTGATTAGGTACCGATTTATTCCACAAAACACACTATATTGCTTCAAACTAAGCCTTATTGTCTGTTTGAAACTTTTACTGGCAACTTTTTTCATCGTGGCCGGCAGGTTGCCCGAATCCAAACGAAAACTAACTAACTACGTGGGATGCTCACTTCAGTGCCGCATCACATCCAAATTGAAAAAGTTACCGTAAACCTTCGTCAGAAACTTTTTATAGTAAAATAAATAATCTAATAAAATAACTATTTAAAAGTCTTCGTTTCAACCGCTACCACACGTTCTTCCTATAGATAAAGAGCAGCTTTCGTGTACTCAGAAATCATAATTTCTACTGGGAAATACAAACTCAATCATAAAATACCATAAATAAAATATAAAAAAAAGGAATTCTTTATCATTGCTCCTTTTTTAAGAACAAACTTTCATGGAACTGGATTTTCATCGCATCCACTTCTGATAAGTTTAAAGTTCAAACTTTGCGGTTCTTCTGAAATAAAATAATACAGCGCCGTTTTCAAAGAGGTTAATAGTAGATTACGTACTTAGGTATGTAACCAATCAATAACAACCGAGGTTTTTTAACGCCCGAGCGGAGCGAGGGCGGTACCTTTCCGAGGTTGTTATTGATGTTACATCCGTGGTACGTATACTGCTTTACATATCGAATGAAAAGTGAGTAAAATAAAGCGATAAATACAAGAAAACGATTCATAAAAGATGATTATATCGTCTGGTATTCAAATTGCACTACTAAACTTTTTTTTCTATGATTGAAAAATATTGAATTAATATGAAAGAAAAGTATCCTAACATAAAGTAGACATTTTTCTGATCGTAGGGATATTAGTCATTTTTACTTTTGTTATTGTAATATTGAGTAATAATTCGACAAACTCATTTGTTAAGGTTATAAAAATACAGATTAAAAATAATTCCTGTGTTCAAGCAACACAATTCATAGCGGCCAGTTCGAAATTTAAAAATTTTGATGCAGCTCCTATTAAAAATAAGAAAAAAATGATTTTAACTTTTTAATTGCCGCGATTCTATTGGTTCTTTTTCTAGTTCCATATTTAAAATTACTTACAGGCTTAGTTTTAAAACCTCGCCTGTAAGTTGAACTTACAGGTCGTGTTTTTTGTCAGTAATGACCTATTTTCAGAGCATGAGATATGTAAAATTATTTACTAATTTAAACAAGAAGGGAAAGGTGCCATTTCTGAAACCGTCGTCGCCTTCATCTATCGCAAAAGATTAAAAGCATCAGTTTAAAAATAAAATGTGGATGCTCCGAAAATAATCTTTCAAGGAGTGGGCGAAGAAATTATAAAGGCGTTATATTGATGCTTGAATAAAGGACAAACTGTGGGTCGACTCTCTTCTGTTTTGGGCAACTGGTAAAGAAACAATTATTTGTGTAATTTAATCTTTATATTTTTGTTTTATTAGTAAATGTTATGTCGGCTTAGAGGCCGTGTGATGTCGGCTTAGAGGCGACCCCATTTCTTACCCGTGGGTGTCGTAAGAGGCGACTGAGGGACTTGAGGGTTTCAGGTGTATTACAAATTTTAGGCGACAGGGTGACAACGTGTCACTATAGTGATACAGTGATACACGAATTATCTCAAAAGGCCCTCAATATTTTTCAGACTTCGCGATAGTGACCGTAATATTGCGGCCGTTAACGCTTTGCCTACCCCGCAAGGGATAGAGGCGTGATGTGTGAGTGTGTGTGTGTGTGTGTATGTGTGTGTGTGTGTATGTGTGTGTGTCTGTTAATTTTATGTAGAACTTACCAACTTTTTTTCTCCTAGCCATTTCATCATAAGCATAATCATGCTACGAAAAAAAAATGTATACACATACATAACAATTGATACATTATTAGACGGCCCTCCGCGAGATGGACAGACGATCTGTGATCTCCGCGGGGAAATGCTGGATGTAGGCCGCTTCTAATCGGACAAGGTCTTTAGAGGAGGCCTATGTTCAGCAGTGGACGTCCTATGGATGATATGATGATGATGATGACAGTATTAGTAACAAGTTGTTTGAAATACAGGGAGCTTTACAAGCTTTTTGATTAATTTCTTATAAATGTTCTTATATATTTTTGCTCAGTAATAACCTATAATTAAATGAGTAAAAGATTAAAATAAGTTATTCAAACTTTAACCTGCGTAAGTATTTGACGTTATATAAATCTATTTTTAATTTTTGCGTGGGTATTTTGATGTCACGTAAAATTATTTAATTTTGGCGAGCCGATTTTATCTCTAAACGAATAAACATGTCACTGCAATATCGGCCTATTGAAGTGAATAAAATATGCAAATCGAGTTTCGACAAGACGAAAGCGTCATCAATAAATTGATAAATCAGGTTGAATAAACTCCATATTCATTAAATTTCAGTAATAAAGATATTAAACCGTAAATAAGTTTTTTTGACATTATAAAATTTTGTAAATATGAATAAACTAACTTTAACACTTTCGCTGCCACACGAGTATATTTGTTCGCACTTTTTTATGCTTGCTGAATTTACTACACACAGAAATAAATTGTACAAACTACTTTTTTGTAGTACTCGACTCTAAATAAAATAAAACGTGATGTGATGAACAAAAATTTAAATCAATTTCTATCTTCTTTCTACTACCAACGTACAAAGTCCACTGGGCGCCAGATCGTGTACTACGTACAAGTATTACTGTTAATCGGTAGCAAACGTGTTTAGGCAATATTATTTTTATTTATGAGGGTTAGAGCTTTGTAAGTATGTTTGGGAGGAATATAAGAGACTAGACATTGAAATTGCATTATTACTATCTCATCTTAGTTTAGAGACTACGGTGCTTTTTTATTACGGAAACTTGTGAATCGCGAGTAGCCAAAAAAATTACAGATCACACGCCCGCTCGTCAGCTGTAACTAAAAATTGTACGTCAAACCTAAGTCGTGTGGGAATGGGAACCGAACTTATGACCATCAGCGTAGCAAGCAGGAGTTATCCGCTAAGTCATTGGGCCAGTCGGTCACTGGTAACCTGTTTAATTTACAAGGCTGGTGATATATTTCTCTCCACTCTGCGTGAACAGTATTCCTGATTTTATTAATGATGTTTATTTAGAAGTACTCGCGCAATATTTACTTTACCCTCGCACGATTCACAATACGAATGATGTTTGTTCGCGAAAAGGTGCGCGAAGTTCTAAAAGCTGTGAGTTCTGTTTGAGCTTTTCGCATTCGAACTTCATTCTTAGCGCTGGCAGCAGCAGTTTAATTTTCCCATTTTGAATGACGCCGAACAAACACAGTTTTGGGAGTTGTTTTGAGCGTAGTTTCATGCAAAAGTACAAAACGCTTCTATACAAAATGGAAATTTTTGATAGTATGTGTATGAAAACTTAAGATAATAACTGCGTATTTCACAAATATTATTAATATTAATTGTATTTACTTATTTTCTTTCAATTTATCACATTGCTAATACGCCGCAATCAACCTTTGACTGTTCCATCGGCATATAATTATTATATTTCAGTCGCGGAAGTTTAGATTGCAGAGATATGGAAAGCAAATATTTGATGTCATATTAGGAATTTCTAAACAAAATACGCAGTACACATACATACATACATATATCACGCCTTTATCCCTTGCGGGGTAGGCAGAGCGTTAACGGCCGTAAGAATACGGTCGCTATCGCCACGTCTGACATTTTTGAGGATTGTTTTCCAAGGTTGTTTCGGAAAACATGTATATCACTATAGTGACAGGTTGTCAGCCTGTCGCCTAAAAATTGTTATACATCAATACTGTCGAGTCGCTTAGTCGCCACTTACGACACCCGCGGGAAGGATGTGGGGTGATGCTATTCTAAGCCGGCATTACACGGCAAATACGCAGATGTTATGTTATGTTATGACAATTATATTTATCACATAATATTTACTTTAGAGCCTAAAAAAAGATGGCAGTTTTAGGTGCGGTGCTGATTACGTAAAGTTGAGTCATTGTGTAAATAACAAAATGTTACTACTAAGGATAATGGTGATAAATGTGAAAATGCCATTTTTGAAGCAGTAGTGTAAACCGATTCTGTTTACGGAAGTCCACAATGACTGGTTGGTACCTATAACTCGTTTAACTACGAATGTCATACAATTTACTATAATCTACTACTCAAACTTAAAGAAAATACTATGTGTTAATACATATATGTGTAGTGGAATGCGAGACACAAGCACAATGTGTAGCAGAATTCTGTATGCAAAAATTCTGAAATTGAGTGTTTTTTAATTACTTTCTCTGAATCAATCATCGTTTTAGCCCATACTAATTGGAAATTACGTCAGTGAAATTCCACTACCATTAAGTAATCAGTAATTATTTCTGAATTAATGGCGTTTCCAAAATATCGAGTCCAATCCGTATCTACATATAATTACGCAATTAAAATGTATCAAAATTTTATTGCACACACACATTTGATTAACACATGATTTGATAATATTGTAATTTACATTCGACTAGCGGCCCGCCCAGCGGCTGCGCCCACTGCAACTCATTTTGCCTTGGGAATCAGATGTTTTCCTGGCAAGTACATGTACATAAAAACCTTCCTCTTGAATCACACTATCTATTAAAAAATTGCATCAACATTAGTTGTGTAGTTTTAAGGATTTAAGCAAAGATACATACATACTGTCGCAAAAAGCTACATTGCTTTATACTATGTAGTGATGATAGGTATTTGATACTATCATAATTTGGTTATTATTCTATTTTCATAATATTGTTACTATAGTTACTATCACTCTTAAAAGGAAACCAAACATTTTGCAGAGTTAATGGTGATTTATAATAGGTACTCGTACTTGCATTTTGTTCTCTTTCATGTTTTGTATTTAGAAGAAAATCAAAATTCTTAGTTTTGCATGAAACGAACTTAAGTTATCTTGCTAAAATGTCTGAAATTTGGGCCTAAGCAAGAAAGTCAAGAGACACCTCTGCGATGTTAAATAAAGATTTTTTTTTTCTTATTATTTAAGTACTGTTTCCTCTTCCTACTGTGACATTGCTGTAACAAAGTAAAACAAATACTTTCACGCCACTAAAAACCTAAAACAAAAAATGCGTAGGCGGTCAGTAGGTCGCAAGTGTTGAGTCATTCAGGTTAATAACAAAAAAGAAAATAACCAGGCATGAGCTGGCAGATTTTATACAGAAACTGCTTAGGAGTCATAAATCTATTTTTACATTTTCTCAAAATATGGCCAAATAGTACATTATAGTATTTGGTCGTTTGCAAGTCCCTACTATATGCCAAAACGTAGTAAATGCTACTGTTAAATTGTTTTAGGAACGGTGACCCGAAAACCATGAAACTAAACAACTTTTCCCAAGGAACATAACTGCTGAATTATTACAATGGCCGTCGATTTTTGTTGTACTTATCGCTATGTTATGTTTGCGGGAAAAACAGTTAAGATTCTTGAAGAGCTCAAGACTTTATTAAATATAAAAATATATGTATATATATATATATATATATATATATATATATATATGTCGGCGAAGACCACTGGCTGAATAAAAACTGCTTGGCAGTATGGCGGCCACACCTTCGCCTTTCTCGTACGGAAAACAAATTAAAGTTACATTTGGAAGAACTGTCGAACTAGTCTTGGTGAATTGTATCGAATCGAATATGTGAGGAAATCATGATATAATGTGATAATAATACTGTAACAAATATGAAAAGACAAAACAAGAAGATAGTTGAACAATTCCGTCGTTTTCTTAACAAAATCCCCGCAAAATATGGCGAATCCTGACTGAACGTCTACATATATTTAAAGTAATGAAAAAAATACAAATTTTAGGCCATCTATCCTAAGGTTCCTTGGCCTGCAACTGACCGCGTGTTTATATATATTTTGAACCTGAAACGACTTGCCGTTTTTATTTAGTAGGTAATAAATAATAAATCTACCTACAGAAATATTCACGGTTGATATTTTATGGGTTACCAGAGTCTGCCATCGGATTATCTTGAAATATTTAATTTATTTCCTTAAGCGGTTACAATGCTGGTTCCACTTTATATTTTCCAAGAATTCGTCAGATATTGCTTGGATGTGAAAAAGAACAATTTGGCAAGGTGTTATTTAGCAAAATGGTTTAAGAAACTCGGCTAAGCGCAGGGTTCATCCCACAAATCAGAAATTCTAAATTTTGATCCAGATGCTGACACGCTCTTGGTCAGACAACATTTTACAAAAAATTAGGTGAAGGAGTTATAAAATACCTATGTAGTAACAAAGAGTGGTAAAACGGGAGGATTTAGGTAAGTGGACCCATGCCTCCATTAAAGGCTTAGGCCTAAGTTCGAATTTCATTTATATGCGAGATCACATACACCACCGGTATGTTTGCTCAACTGAAGTGCTTCCACAGACAGATTAAGGGTTAAAGGAAACGGAACTCTGCGAAGAAGTGTATGAAATCGTATAAAGGTCAACCACTTCTTAGTTTACCTATATCAAAATCAATAGATTGTATCAATTGCCGTGTGATGCCGGCTTAGAATAGCATCACCCCATTTCTTCCCGCGGGTGTTGTAAGAGCCAACTAAGGGACTCGAGGGTTCCATGTGTATTACAACTTTAGGCGACAGGCTGACAACCTGTCACTATGGTGATACACGAATCATCTGAAAGGGCCCTCAATACTTGTCAGACGTGGCGATAACGACCGTAATTTTACGATCGTTATTGCTCTGTCTACCCCGCAAAGGATAAAGGCGTGATTCATGTATGTATGTATGTACGTATATGTAGATTGTATCAAATAATGTAATTTTTCCATTTCTCTTTTTTTCTGTCATGAAAACCGCATTTTTGCTAAACTACGTAACAAGTTTTGATGCTGTTTTTTTAACAGAAGAGTTATTTACGAGATAGGTTTATCATGCATGATACCTGCAGGGGAAACGCTTTGATTCTACAGAAAATGATTAGCAGCTGGTGCAAGTGATGGGCTAGCTGCTAGTTAGTAAAGTGCAAAATGCTAACGGACACATAGACGTATCTTCCGCGAAGGCTGTAGTAAGAGGTGTACCGCAAGGTTCAATTCTTGGACCAATTCTCTTCATCCTTTACAGCGCTGATATAACAAAGCACATACATAATTGTCATTATCATCTATACGCTGACGACGTTCAAATATATATACACACAAAACCACAGGAACTTACACAATCGCTGCAAAAGCTTAACTCTGACCTTGATTCTATTGCCAAATGGTCTACTCAAAATTCTTTAATGCTTAATCCTACCAAATCCAAATTTATGGTACTAGGATCCAAAAAGCAGGTCAGCAGCTGTATAATGCAAAACCCCAAATTACCTATACTCGGTACGCCAGTAGAACTTGTGAAACAAGCGCGAAATCTGGGTATAGAGATGGACAGTGGACTGCGTTTTGAGGCTCACGTAGAGAACATCGCAAGATCATGCCTGTATCGTCTTAAAATCTTTTATAAAATCAGACATTTGCTCAGTATTGACGTTAGGCTTAAGATCTGTGAGACACTTATATTGTCCAGACTCAACTACTGTGACGTTGTTATTGGTCCTTGTCTACTCTCCACCTCGAAAAAGCTCATACAGCGTGTGCAAAATGCGTGCACTAGGTTCTGTTACAAGGTGCCTCCTAGGACTCATATCACGCCTGTGCTAAACCACTATGGAATTTTAAATATGGAGTCTAGAAGGTACCTACACTTTGGCAGCCTAGTCTACTCAATAGTCAAATTCAAGAGTCCACCTTATCTTTCAAATTAAAATGGGCTACTTATAATTTTAATTCGCGTAAGAAAAACAGTTTTTTGCTCAAAACGCCTTTTCATAAAACCCGAGCTTTTGAGGGAAGTTTCCGGTATCAGGCATCCAAATGTTGGAATAATCTCCCACCACCTCTCAGGAAATCAGTATCCAAGGTAATATTTAAAAAGCACATGAAAAATATATTATTAGAAAAACAACGGATGTCCTGATGCCGGGATATAGATGTTTTATACATATAATATGTTCACCTATATCATTTATTCACTTATATATATTCATAAACATATATATATATATATATATATATATATATATATATATATATATATATATATATATATATATATATATATTTTAAAATAATGTCCTGTTGTAAATGTATAACGTATATTTAATTTAACTTTATAATATTAACGAATAACACACATATACTAAAACACCGTTTACTCGCGCTTTGGATCCGGTCGACGAGAAAATCAAATAGGTTTCGACTGAAAAACAGCTGTCCATCTCTCTTTCGAGATAGGCATTTTTGCTGAGTCGATGACCTTTTCATTATTGCGCCGCGTTGCATATCAGAGTACCTATATTTGCATTATTATAAATATTTGTTTATTGCTTTTTGTTTTTCTAGTAAATAAGTACTTTGCTGTGTAGAGTGTCGCAGTATTTATGAATAAATGTTTTTCTATTCTATTCTATTCTATTCTATTCTATAGTTACTTCAAAATTATGACTACAAGTAAATACACTATAATACCAGCAGAATTCATACGTATGTGAGTATTTTTTAACACACCAACTTAAATTTCCAGATGGTGTGACCAGACAAATACATACTTGCAATGTACTGACTCACAATAATTCAAAACGGGATTCTTACCACGATACAAATTAATTATTGTGAGTCAGTATGTGTGACCGTGAAAGTTTGAAACAGTTTATATTTGCAACTCCGCCTGCACGGAGCCCTACACACCGCAACTGACAGGAACAAGTGGAGAAGACAGACAGAGTCCCATGCAGCATGGATGGGCCGGGATAGTAACAATCCCCAATCTATGGGGGAACGACTAAGATGATGATGAACTTAAAAAAAAAAATTCTTCTTCTCCAAACTTCAAATTCAACAGATCCAACAGTTCATTGCTGGACATAGGCCTTCCCCAAATGGGTATCATATTCATGCTCACCAGGTTTGGCAGTCGGATTGGCAAGCGCAATGCAAGGTATCGCATGCTCAGAGAATGCTGCTACCCATTTCCTGGACTCATTTACAACACAAATTTAACAAGTCAATGTCATGTTTTGTGAATATTATATAGTACGCTTGCGTTTGGTGATAGTACGGGACAGTTATGGCGTCACTTTTTTAGTTGTAATACTCCGTCTACGCGGTTTGTAAGAGCTTCATACCCTTGTAGCTTCGTCTACCTACATAGAGTTGGTAGCGTGCTAAACCTTCATAAAAATATCTTAAAAATCTTATTCCTCTTGCCATTTTAAGCCTATAGCGTGGGATACCGAGTTGGCGTATCACCCAGTAAAGTTTTGCTGTGATAGTTTTACAATTGCCTACTTCTAGACGCTAATGTGCGTAGGTTTGGTCATGTTTTCTCAGTCTGTCTAATTTCCACGAATTGATAAAGTTAAATTAGAAGAATCTACTTAGGTTCGAAGTACCTACCTATGGTACTCGAAACTGTATTAGCAAAGGATACTTACTATATATTAGTAACTATTACCAGGCTATATTATCAAATGTGTGGTAATTGTAACCATTTCTAGCCGCCACATGGCCTATTATTCGGAAAAACGACCGGCTATCATTTCATTATCCAATTAATGACGACATTATTTGAAGCTTACTCTAGGGGAGTCGACCGATGATAGGGAAGAGGCATCTTTAACCTACTTTGAAAGTGGAAGAGGTTATCATTATCAGTGCAGCCCATGTTTGGAACTTTCTTAAAAATAATAATTATTATAGATACTTCATTGTTCTTTAATCGAGGATTAAAGATGGTACTTTATATACAGGGTGTAAAAATAGTAGTTGCAAATATACCATGAATCTATTTACGCAAACGATGAGTTTATGATTTATGCATAACGAGAACGCACCCGCGGATACGCCCGCGTGGAAGTCAGTTTTAATCCCGTAGCATCCCACAGTTTTTTTTCGGGGTAACAACTGTGTTAATCCAAGTTACCCTTTATCTATGTGCCAAATTTTATGAAAATCAGTTCAATAGTTTTAGCGTGTAGAATTAATAAACAAACATACAAAATTAGTAGGATAAATTACTGCAAATATTATTTTAGGCGACAGGCTGACAACCTGTCACTACAGTGATACATGTAAAAGGTCCTCATCTTAAAGGATCCTCAGTACTTGTCAGATGTGGCGATAACGACCGTAATTTTACGACTGTTTACGCTCTGCCTGCCGCGGAAGGGATAAAGGCGTGATTCGTGTATATTTGTGTGTAAATTACTGCAAAAGGTTTCTTAAAATAAATAATGACTTGTTTTTGTTTGTGATATGGTTCTGCAGCAATAGACTCTTGAAACTAGAAACCAATATATAGAGAGGTAGCAATTCCAGCAACAAGCGTTATTTATAGTGCTTTCTAAATAATGAAAACAGCCAATAAAAAAGTAAAAGTATTGTGACACGCAAAGTAATTATTGCCCCAAAAGATAGTTATTTTTTATTGTTTTTAATTTTATGCTTATCGATAATCTAATATCCGTCTAAATACTGCTACAGTGTGTAAGTTTAGGTACTTATCTTTTTGTAAACAAACTTTGTATTAAACTGACAGTTCTGAAGGGTCACTTTCATACAAAGTGAGCTTATAAAAAGATAAGTACCTAAACTTACAGACTATAGTACAAGACCAGTCAAAACGTAAAGTTCTTCGAAAGCTATAATTATCTGGCATAACCCAAATAGGTAATTTGTTTCAAAAGTAGATCCATTTCTAAATTGTGATAACATGAGGATAACTACACAAACTAGGTAGATAAAACCTTTATTTTTATCTGCCTACCGACGTCTGTCGATCCCAGTATACAAGTAAATCTATGTTGAATTTGAACCAATATGGTTCAGTAGGTACTAGGTAGTGGGAGTATCTAATTTACAAGATAGCTGAATACAAGGTGTAAAAAAAATTGCTGCAAATATTTAAAGGGGTGAACTAGCCCTTGAAACTGAATAACTTTCCCAAAGTAACATTAAGTCGAAATATGAATGAAAAAATTTTTTAGACGTCCCATACAAATTACCACCCAACCAATTTGTATGGGAGATCCAAAAAAAATCTCATATTTCGACCTATGTCACTTGGGCAAAGTTGTTCAGTTTCAAGCGCTGCTTCACCCCTTAAAATATATTCAGCAATTTCTTTTACACCCTGTATATCGAACTATTTAATTTTACTTAAAATTTTGAATTGTCACATTCCTATCACTAGGTAGGTATAGCCACGCTGCACTGAACACCAGGCCAGTAGACCACGCTTGCGTGACGGTGATAACCACATTTCAATAATTTCCATAGAATATTTCAGTTGCAAATACTAAAGAGAAATTCAATTTTAATTAAACAGATACATCGAGTAAATGATATTACGTTACTATATTGAGTTCAGTTATCTCCTTATCTCTTATCAATTCAATTACATTAAATGTATTGGTATTTGGTTAGTTAGGAATAAATTGAGCAGGATGGAGGGCTTTCAGAGTTTGATAGAGTCTGATTCCCATACGACTTCCATACCAACTTTAAACAGTTTGTAAAATTGAAAACCACACCCTAGTAATAAATATTATTTATTCTCGAGTGAAGTCTTTAAAATTCGACCTATTTTCGTTGCGTCTTCCTACGCTTGAAACACAAAAGAAGAGGCAAGTAAACTTAATCCTGTCTTATAGTCTGTAAGTTTAGGTACTTAGTGACACTTCAGAACTGTCAGTTTAATACAAAATTTGTTTACAAAAAGATAAGTACCTAAACTTACAGACTATAGTAAATTTTTTTTTTTTATCTTTTTGTCGTGATATGCGTACGTGTATGTGTGTGTATGGACCACCTAGTTAGTGAACAACCCGACGAACCCTAGTCACCCCTAATATCAGACTTTTTACACCTATCGTGTTGCTCAAAGGAAGAAGCCACCGAGTCGTCCAAAGGCCCAATAAACCTTATAGTCAGAATTTTTCAACCGCCTTCTACAAGTAACAGGCTTCTGCTTCTGCCATGGTATATGACATTTTTCTGTGACGTCTGCAATCTAAGGTATAATACAGATCAGCCAAGACCTTTGAGCATCTACAAGGGCAAACCAACGGCTAAATGTGTCTCAAACGAAACGTGAAACATCGTACTTTCTATCTAACTGACATAAACTTTCATACAAATGCCAAGAATCATACCACGGAATTGTACAGAACCCATAGAACAGAAGGTATCTGATACTCAACACAAAGGCACGTCTCGTTTGCAAATAAACATTTTCCGATATCAAAGCGTAGCATGTTGTTGTGATGACAGTACAATTTCAAATCTCACTGTTATTCACGGCAGTTGAAATCAAATCAATAGCAATCCATCAGGGTACAATCTGTTATCAGATTTCACTTGAAATATGTTAGGAAATGTTCATTATTGAAATTCAATTATAGGTAAGACTTTACAGATCTAAAGAAGTATAAATATCTTTCAGTACTTACGCTAAGCTTGATCAGCGGCTTTTTAATTGTGTAAGTTATTTTGATATGATACGGAGTGGTGCAACCCAAAAGGTGCTACTGAAGAACGTTAAATAAATAAACTAAATCTGCTAAAAATATCTTTATAATATAAATAGAATCGGCCCACTACTCTCTCGTGGGTGTCATAAGAATCGAATAAAGGGATTGAGGATTTCCTGTGTATTACTATTTTAGACGGCAGGCTGACAATCTATGTATCACTGTATAAACCCCAATTTATCAGTGCGGTGGTAACCTACACGTGATTCTGACTAAAACCACACAGATTTGTGAATTCTGCCAACATGCCTGGATAAATTCGATGTGTCACCTACAAACGATAGAAGATATAAAATGTTATGTTTATGGTACCAGAGAGCCAGCCGAGCTCAATGGCTCGTTTGCGAAAATACGTTAGTGTGTGTCAATAGGCGAGGAAATTGCTTACAGAGATAAGACCGCCTCTTTATGCTTACGATAGTTTTCACGTTATACCTACCTTATCTATACGTATTTATGTAGGTGTGGTGTGATGAAACTTTATTTATGAAACTAAGTCTGCCCAGCGTGAAACCGCTTATTACGCACTTTTCCGCAGTAGAAGTGGCTTAATAATATTCAGAAATAATGTAGATTTTTTCCTGTAAAACAGTTTTTAAATAAAGTCAAGCTGCAGAGATTACGTCCTATGATATGAATTACAATACTAACATTGGAAAAACGAAAAGAACAAACTACATAACATTGTTCTACAAAATAAAAATGAAATTTGAAAGCGAACAATTTCACAAACCCAGTATTGTTCTGTTCCGAATATTCATCAAACAAATTGACTGAGGTATTCTAACTAAAGTCGTTTTAATTAAAGGCTTCGTTTTGAGAAAAACAACAACAAAAACGACGTGACTATATCCCCGCTACGCCCGCAGAAATATTTCTCGAGAGGAAAATCTTTGAACTTCTAATTGCTACGGCTTAACTTGCAAATCTGAGAGATAAGTGTCAGTCTTCCGAACAGATTTTGTCTTCCTTTTCTTGCACAATGGGTGTCTATTTTCTTTTACAACAAAGGATCCTTCTTTGAGCACCAGAATAATCATTCAATTTAAAATTTAGGTGGACAAAAATAGAAAGGAAAAATATTTAATACTTGCATAATTTTCAACTGGCTATAATTGGCCTCCAGCCCAGCCCAGAAGCTCTTCTATCTAAATTTTGTATACGAAGTCTGCTATTTATTGTGTTTGTATCACTCGTTCTATACTTATCAAATCAAACAGTAGTATAAAGTTTCATATGAGTAGTTAGACCAGTTTTTCCACAGATTACACAATTTCAAAACACGCCTCCTGTCCGCCAGTAAAAAGTAGGTAATTAATTAAATAAACTGTTGAAAACAGCTTTTGAAATTGAATCTGACAGTAGTTTTAGAAATTGGTACAATTGTTCTCGTTTAGGGCTTGCCACCAAACTAGTTGAACCATTTGATCGACTTTTAGAAAGATAGTTCGGTGCTTTGGAGAACACGTAATGGTAACGGTCCCGGCTGTTAGAAAATTAGATAGCTGCAGCCGTTACACAATTATATCAGAGAATTTGTAGTAGTATAAACCCTTGAGTAGGCGCGTGGGGTAGTATACACCCTAAATAATGTTCAAAAGTTCAGAACTTTAATGTTTTGTTAAAGTAACCGTATTAATTTTCGATCTATCTTTATGAATTCATGTAATGTTTGCATCCCAGTCTCTAGAAATGCTCGATCGTAAGAAGTTGTATCAGGAGAGCTCGTTTGGGTTGTAGACCACTCCACGCGTCCACGAATCATTGTATGCAACTACCATATAAACATACTGTGCAAAAAATGCATTTAAGAAAACGCGAACCAAGAACCAAGAATACCAAGAATTCTGAGTACCAAGAATTTTTTATGTTAATTATTTTGTTCTTCTTGCAAAAGAAGTTTGAGACGCTAGTTATTATATAAAGAGTGTTTAAATTGTGTTTAACAAATTTCTAATTGTGCGTGTATTTTGTTTTGTATTAACGAAAGTAAATTAGGGTGCTAAATACCCCACGCGCCTGTTAACGTGACATTTTTGACACGCATACTAAAGGGTTAATAGGCAGTACAAAAACTCCGACACCAAGCTTGTTTGAGTTGCTGTCGCACTGTAGGCTAGTAAGCTGTTTAATCTTAGATCTGTTTAGCTACATTCTTCGATTAAACTCTGTTGTGGTTTAACTCTTTACACGAGGGATAAAGCGTGCCAGACTTTATTCTTGTTGGTTCCTGTATTAAGAGTTGGTAACGTAATCGTGTGAAACTCAGCACTTGCTCTTCGCTCTTGGCAACTTTCCTCATTCCAGTTGAACCGCTTCTTTAACTCTTTAGGAGTGTGTTAAATCCGCAAAATCCTCTTGTAAGGCGTAAAAAAAATTACCACACGTGGATTGAAGGTACCTTTTTTCAAAAAAGCAAAGACTGTGCTTTTAAAGCTTTTTTATTTTTATAGAGATGTCAAGTAATGTACGATCATCATTTGACCTCGTACTTTTGTGTCAGATGATTAAATCAGTGTCTGAGGCAAGACTTTTCATAATTTAATTGATCTATTTCTATGTAACCGTTGGCCCACCTCAAGCCATGGTAGCGACTAGATGGCGAAAACGGGAAATCGTGCCTCATTGCGTACCCTAAAAGAAGGCCTACTTCCAGCGTTGGACTAAGTATATACAGCTATGTATCAACAAAGAGAACGGTTCCATTCTTCGCTAAGCGGGAGAAAAATAATTTATGCTCGCTGCTTTTACTTTACAACAGCCACAAAAGCAATCCACTGCTGGACATGGGCCTCCCGCCAAACCCAATACCAAAAGTCATACCCGCCACAGCCAAAAAATTTATTCGGACTTCTTAAGAACTAAAGAGTCAGTTCAAAGTGCGTTATTTATTATATTAATTTCATTTGAAATAAAATAGGATAAAATAGATCTGTTTTGGTACAACAAAATTATATAAATATAAAATCAAATTGAATTTAAAAACAGCAATGAATGCGGAATAAGCGGTAATTGCTTGAAACTTATACGATAGCTTAGTTGGTTAAGACCGACGCTAATCGATCACCTAAGGCGTGTGGCTTAATCCCTCTTGAATGAAAATGTTGGGGACACGATGATGGGAAATACTGCACCTTAGGCATTTTCAGTTTTTAAATCGGCATAAAAAACTAATCAAGTTTCAACCCGAGTAACCAATTCAAATTAAGAAAAAAAAATGTGTATGTATCGATTTGTGTCAGACCATATTCTTTTTTCTGTCTCGTCCTACATTTCTGGGGGAAAATTGTCTAGTTTTATGGTCCCATCCGGTCTATCTCTCGAAAGGAATCGAGATGACACATCCTGTTTCTAACACCCT
The DNA here is from genome assembly GCA_029255805.1 of Keiferia lycopersicella. NCBI lineage: Eukaryota > Metazoa > Arthropoda > Insecta > Lepidoptera > Gelechiidae > Keiferia > Keiferia lycopersicella. The sequence goes on along the minus strand of JARACZ010000009.1, from coordinate 6,317,127 downwards.
GTATTTCCATGTATCGAGTTAATCTGAATTCGGATTCAAGTTTGGAAAGGCATTTGCATTTTCCATTAATTACCTACACGATTCGGCACTATGCCATACCCAGCTATGCAAATTTAAGGACGCTAATTAAATTATTAATATGGTAATCATCTGGGATATTTATGTAGGTTTTCACTCAGTAGGAATTTACTTATAATATTCGTAAGTGCGGCTGCTTTAAAAACCATGAAAGATATGACATTATGATACCACTGAATATACGTGCATAAAGTATGGATTCATTCTCACAATTCATTCGCCATTGGACGAATAAGCCATATTTGACAGCTGTCAAACCCATTGTTGCCGTGTGATGCCGGCTTAGAAAAACATCACCTCACATCCTACCCGTGGGTGTCGTAAGAGGCGATTAAGGGACTCGAGAGTATTGGTGTATTACAATTTTTAGGCGACAGGCTGACAACCTGTCACTATAGTGATACAAATACAAATACAATACAAATTTTTCTTATTCTTATTCTTATAAATGTTTTCTGAAACAACCTTGGAAAACAATCCTCAAAACTGTCAGACGTGGCAATAGCGACCGTATTCTTACGGCTGTTAACGCTCTGCCTACCCCGCAAGGGATAAAGGCGTGATATATGTATGTATGTCAAACCCATACTACAATGTCAACAAAGGAAAATAGATCTTGTGTCATAGATTAGATTAGATTAGATTAGATTAGTTTATTTTGCATTATCAAATTCATAGTTATCATTATATAAAATAAAAATGTCAAAGGATAATACAATCGTCAAAAAAAAATTAAAATAAAATATAGGTAAGATTAACAAATTAATTGTAAACAATTTCTAACTAAAAAAATTAATAACAAATGTCAAATAGAATAAAATCATGTCAATAGGTTAATAGAATAACAAATAATAACAAATGTCAAATAGATGAAAAATATGTCAATAGGTAAACAAAATTACAATATAACAAATGCCAACTTATAATTAAAATATCAATGTCAAAAATAAAAAATAAAATATTAAATAAATCGGTACAAAGGTACATGTCAATAACTACAACTTTGTAGTTAATTCAGAACTTACATACTAAAAATTCATTTACAGAGTAAAATTCGTTTTCCAGCAAAAGATATTTTAATTGGCAATAAAATGTTTCGTCGTTAGCCTCATTCCTAAGCATAGCATTAACATGATATTGACAGCGGTCAAATATGACCTATTTGGACGGCCACACTTTAGGTAATATAGAACATGCTAGGAATTCTTCATTTTAGAATAGATGCCATGGACATACACGCACGCACAAATAGTACTTGATCACACACAGACCCAAATATTTTTACTCAGTATAAAACTTTGCCGGGTGAATGAACTCATGATTATAAACAACTTTTACGACGCTACCTCTGAGTCGTGTAGAATGTTTTTTTGGCTATCTCGGAAAAATATGACAATCCCAGTGGTAAACGTGTATAGCAGCCAAATATACGGTTGTACGGAGAGCTAGTGAACAAAGAATTCTCTCCGAAGAGCTCTAAAATCGAAAAGTCAAAGGAGGAAAGTCACTGGGAATAAATTCACATTTACTTTGTGATTGTAGGCGGTAAAAACTGTGCTACTGGGGTTCATCGGGTTATTCTTCGACTCGGTGTCCCACGTGAAAGAAAACATTGAATGTAATTGGCGACTTAAGCAGAAAATCTTTCATTCTATACGAAGGTATTCAAAAAACATTCCGAAATTCTGGGAAAGAACTGTACTTAGGTGAGCTTCATGCGGGCTTACGTTAAATCTGGAGTGACAAGTCTTCCTTCTTACAACCGGATTACTTATTTTGTACAACTGGGAAATCAGTCTGCGCGGTAGCCCCACTCAGATGAGGGTATTTATTGATTCCCCAGGGAGCAGGGACGAGCCTGCCATAATGGAGAAAACTAATAAGTTGTTCCAGCCATTTATTGGTTTGCAGGCTTAGGTGCACAGAGCAAAAATGACATTGCGGACGCATGACATCTCTTGTCTGTGCTTTGGAGGTTTTCACATCTAACGCACGACCCTGTTCATTTAAGCGGATATCAGATGCAAGGAAATTCCAAATCCCCATACTAAAAACCAACCTTGACGCAGGCACAACGCAGGAATGCAACGCAAATTGACATGTGTCTGTGTTACACATATAATAGATGCAACATACCTATCTCTTTTGCCCAAGAAGCATCCGTATTCGCTATTCAGCAGTGGACTAATTGTCACTATAGTAATCGTACACCCATACCGCGTATTCGAAAGTTGTGGAAACCCTTTACTTTTGTCTTTTGTTTCAGTACAAGAGCAACAATTTAAATTCACAATTACCCTTGCCTTTGATAGTGGCGAAAGAGAATTTCAAGTCCAATTTAAAGTATCCATTTTCAATTTGAGAAATTTAATAGTACCTAGAGCTGGCTAAAAGCGTGTCAGACACTATCAAGTCTAGGGTAGGGTTTTAAGTAAGTAATAAAAATGCAGGGTGCTAATTTCAGTGCGTGTCAAAGCTTAAGGGTAGGTTCAGAATTGGTAAAAGCAGACGTAAAAAATATTTTAAATTCCCGTAATTTTTTATTGTTTTTGTAATTTTTTATCATGTACAGAATAGAAGGTTAATGCAAGCACTTTTTATCATAATAAATTTTGTAATAGGCTTGTTCCTACAACATAGGTATTATTTAAATCTTTTGCCGTAGTATTAAAAAATATAATAACTATAGGGATTTTTTAAATATATTCCACCGCTTCCTTTACTGATGTTAAAGCTCCCCATGAGCTATAGCACCCATTCAAATTCGTATTTTTTTTATATCTAAAGTGTTTAAGATAATCATCATTATTTTTCATAGTTTTACCGCACTAATCTGTGGTATCGAACATAATGCAACAACTTTTCAAAGCTTACAAAATTTCCAACTATAACTCTGTTTCGGGTAGGTGGTTGACAGTTTTGAAGTGTCCGGGCTTTGCTCCGAGCGATCCCATCTGCGCTTGTCTGTTACAAGTTTGAAATACAGCAGCATGTGGTGCCCGATTAAATAAGCATCACCCTATTCCACCTGCGAGTGTGATAATTCGCAACAGGGATAAATCAAGTTTGTCCGGAATCTAGCAACGTGTGGTGGGTTAGGTCAGGATCAGTATAAGTCTCGTAAATCACAAATAGGGGATAGTTTTGGGGAATGGACAGCGTTCCCTGTGAATGTAAAAACGGTCCGGCTTGCTGGCACCCTTCCGATGAAGTCAGTTTTGATATGTTCCATCATTGGAGCCTTCTAAATCAATTTACCAGAAAGTGTCAGAACAATTTTAAGTTAAGAGATATTCTCGAAGCTTCGGTGGCCAAGTGGTGAGGAAGGCCACCGGTCTCACAATCATGAGACCTGAGTTCGATCTCGTCCTGTACCAATGTGTTTTACACACGTACATTTACCAACTGCTCTTACGGTGAAAGAAGAACATCGTGATAAAATCCACGTTCAAAAAGAATTTGAATTCAGATGATATTCGAATGTGAGTTAACCTAGGATTCGGGCCAGGTTAGCCTTCGGGTTGCACAGGTAACATGGCTCGACAGAGAACGCGATAAGGCAAGGAGAATGAATATCAAATCTACACCATTGAATACAAAAAGGATTTTAAATAGGTAAGAAAATGTTCGCCCCTTATACCGGTGGGCGGTTGGTAAATTATTCCAACTTGCAGATCTCATAGAAATAATTTAAATCCCCTATTTTATCGAAATTTTCATTGTGCCCACGAGCTTTGTCTTTTTTCATATCCCATTCCGACATTTTCAATATTCATAAATCCTCAAAAACTGATTTCTTTATTGTTAATCACAAAAGATATTGAAATTCAAAAAGTAATTTTCTTTTTGATTGGGACTCCAAAAAACGGCACCATTATCATGATGGGGAATAATGAAGACTTCCTTCTCCGAAGAGTATTTAATGTATGAAATGAATTAAATTAATATCTTTATTGTTTGAGAAGCAATTTGATCTTGGAAATATGCTGAGGCACTTAAGAAATCAAATTAAAATCCACAAAGGAGTCCTTGCTATTCTAAACTTGCTAAGATATCAATACGTTATAGATATGAAACCAGTTAGTAGGTATCCGGGATGGAAAAAAAAATTCTGGAAATATTTGAAGAGGTAAACCAGATCATGAAACTGAAAAACTCTCCCCAAGTAACATAGGTCGAAATACGAAATAATAATTTTTGACTTCTCGTACAAAATTACCAACGTACCAAGTCAATTTGTATAGGAGTTCGGCAAGTTTTTCTCACATTTCGACCTTTGTTTCTAGGGGGAAGTTGTTCGGTTTCATGAGCTGGAATTTCACCTTCAAATATTTACAGCTAATATTTTTACATCTTATATAATTGCTCATTATAGTGGTGTTACTACTTAGAGATAAGCAAAATCCGAGACTAAACACTTTTCAAAATTGGAACCACAATACGTGTTTCATGGTATTTCGGTCGAGTGGTGTCTTCGTAGCGAGTCGTAGCGCCCGTAGCGGCGGCAGTCCGGTGTCAGCCGCTACGAAGATCGCGCGTGACCTCTACGCTGCTACGACACCGCTACGATATCGATGAGTCTACTCGAACAACTTAGAAAACAATTGAACCGTATTTTTTTTAGTTCAGTATTCTTTTCTTAAAAAGTTGGAACTAAGTCGGACATGTGAAAAAGTTTTCTGATACTTTCAGATGATCTGTATTGTACTGTTGTTTAGCTTAAAGTGCTAAGAAACTAGGTTGTAACTTGGTTGTGTTGTGATTTAGCTGACGTATGTTTGAGTTAAAGCAAGATTTGTATCAAAAGAAAAGAATAAGGTAAGTTTTGGTTATAGATACTAACTTTAATATAATTTAAGTACTTGCAGTTATAAATATTTAGTTAAGACAACGTTCAAAAAATTTTGATACTCTTTACACAGCCACATACTAGACGTAACAATTTATGAAACCTTAGCAATATAAGTACAATTTCATTAATTTCCAGTATACAGTACTCATAATGTCAAACTTTTACCTACGCCACCTGGAACTAAGAAATACCTACATCGGCATAAAAATATGGGCGATTATTTTCCTTATATTATTTAAAAAACTTTAGCAATTTCATACCTCCAACTAAAATTAAAATTCATTGAAAAAGTTTTCGTTCTCTTAAGACAAATCAGCTGTGTGTAGGCTCATAATATATTTTTTTTATTTAGACCCAGCTGATGTTATTATCATACAATCTAGACTTTTGATGAATAAAAATATTAATATGGTCGGTGGGGTAGACCCCGCAAAAGACGAGACGATCTGAATGCTCACGACAAAAACTCGTGGGAGGTTGGTAGGGATCAATATCAGTTGAAGAAGTATAGGGGAACTTTTGCCCAGCAACGAAAAAGTAAAGGCTGATAATACTAAAAATAATAATTGACTTAGTCTGTACCTGGTTCAAAAAATACCGGCACTGTGCCGAGAATGTAGAAATAACTACACACAAATATTGTTAAAAAATATGGACACATGACATAATCTTTTAGGCTCATAAGAAGTACTTCTTAACATTGACAAGTTTGATTTTTTTTTATAGCGGTCTGCCCATAGAACTACGTCTTAATCATTGACAAGTTTTTTTTTATAGCGGCCTTAATGACACAACTGCCAACGGGAAAGCTGGCAGCTTCCTCGGCCGAGGCTAAAGTTTGGCCATTCAAAGGGGTAACGCTGCCAGCACATTGGGAACCAAGAACCATAGCTTATGGGGGCGCACTGGAAGACCTCTTTCTTTATTAGTTTAGCTTAGTTTAGCATAGTTGGATAGTAGACAGCTATTTATATACGTTCGTTGAAACATTAGGTGTAAAAATATTAGCTGCAAAATTCAGCCCATGAAACTTTACAACTTTACCCAAGAAATATAACTAGGTCGAAATATGAAAAAAATATTGAACCTCCCATAGAAATTGACTTCGTGGGTCGGTAATTTCGTATTTGAGGTCTCATACTTTCACATGTATTCCTTGGGAAAAGTTGTTCAATTCCATGCAGGTCTGGTTCACTCCTTATAATATTTGCAGCAATTTTTTTTAACACCCTGTAAAAGTCAGACGTGGCGATAGCGACCATATTCTTACGGCCGTTAGTGCTCTGCCTACCCCTCAAAGGATAAAGGCGTGATATACGTACGTATGTATCAGTGTTGGGCACAATCAATTACTTTTGTAATTTGATTAATAATTTAACTACTTTTAATTCAATTTAATTCAATCCAAATTACATGTAATTGAAATTACCAGTAATCGCGATTATTTTTCCAATTATGTAATTTTTTATTTTATTTTATTTTACTCAAAAGACGAACACAACAGATTACAATCATAACAAGTTATGCTTACATTATAAACTTTAGACTATGATCCAGATTGAAACCCACTACAGTGGACGTACAGCTAAACATGCAAATAACTGTGTTAAACTTAGTATTAAAAGTAAGGCATAATTATATGTAGGTTAGTGTGCAAACAACGCAAATAAATTATTGTGGTTTTAAGTTAATACAATTACATAAAATCGGTTTATAATTCTAAGAACCTGGTTTAAGTGTTCTTGAGGACCTCAAGAACTGATTTTTTAAACTTAGACTGGCTGGAATCGAATATATCTATAATGTGTTTATTTTTAACTAGGTCATTATATAAGCGGGACATTCTGGTCATCGGGTTATAAAAGGATGTATTATTCTTATACACATCAAGTATAAAAGTCTTAATGTGTCTAGGGTTAGGTTTAATGTTTATATTTATGCTGGAAAGGATTTCGGGGGAAGAAATTCTGGAGTGTAAAATTTTATGCAGAAACATGAGATCATGCAATTGACGACGATCACTGAGTCGCATTATATTATACCTAGCGAGCCTTGCATCATATGGTGGCATTTGTCGGCGAGTAAAACCGCTTCTAAAGCAAATTGTTCTAAGGGCTTGACGTTGGACACTTTCAATTCTGTCGGAGTGGACTTGATAGAAGGGGGACCATATGACTGTACCATATTCAAGTACACTTCTAACCAAAGATTGAAACAAATATATAAAACTGGCAGGTTTTTTAAAGGTTTTTGTAGTCCTTATTACGAAACCTAACATCTGTTGAGCCCTATTAACCATGCAATCGAAATGATCTTTAAAAGTAAGCTTTTCATCGAAAAGTATACCCAGATCCTTAGCTAAACATTTTCGCTCCAAGTTCCGTTGTTCAAGCTGATAATTATAGATTGATTTGATTCGCTTGTGAGTGAACGTAACAACGAAACACTTATCAATATTAAGGTACATTTTATTAACTACACACCATCTTGAAATTGTATCGATATCCTTTTGAAGCAAAGCACTATCAGACTCATCTTTTACAGAGGTGTAAACTTTAAGGTCATCAGCGTATAATAGGCATGGACATTGGAGTTCTTCAATTAAGTCATTTATGAAGACAATAAATAAGAGTGGCCCTAGATGCGATCCCTGAGGAACCCCCGATGATATTGTTACAGGTGAAGAAACAAACCCCTTTAAGGACACAAGTTGACTTCGATTATCAAGATATGATCGGACCCATCGCAAGAGAGATCCATGTATACCATAAGACTCAAGTTTCTGGCATAAGATGCTATGATTAACCTTGTCAAACGCCTTTCTGAAGTCAGTGTAGACTGAGTCTACCTGACCTCTACGCGCAAAAACAGAACAGATGTATTGTTTGTATTCAAGTAAGTTAGTGATTGTTGACTTTTTCTTAACAAATCCATGCTGCTTATCTGATATTAACGGTATTACATGTGAGTAGATGTGGTCATATACAACGCTTTCAAAAACTTTAGCTACAGTTGAAAGAATGCTGATTGGCCTGTAGTTAGAACAAAGAGTAGGGTCCCCTGACTTTAAGATAGGAACGACGTAAGCCACCTTCCATTCCTGTGGAAAGACACCCAGGTCCAGTGATAGTTGAAATAGTATTTTTAGTGGAACACAGAGTTCTTTAGCACATTCTTTCAGAAACAAAGCAGGTATGCCGTCAGGTCCTGCACCTTTGTTTACGTCAAGGTTTTTAAGTTTCCTCAAAATATCATTTTCACTAACTTTAATACTTGACAAAGTATTGTTTGTATAGCTCTTCTTCAAACTAGGTTCAGAGTCAGAATCAGATTTCACAAAAACTGAGCAAAAATATCGTGACATAAGTTCACAAATATCATGACCCTCACTAGCAAACTCTGTGCCTATCCTCATGACGTTTGGAATCCCCTTTTTACCCTTTCTGTTATTTACGAAGTGCCAGAATGATTTAACGTTAACGTGCAATAGATTTTCTGTTGACGCAACAAACAAATTATAACATTTCTCTATCAGTGTCTTAGATCTGGTACGTAAAAGAGAAAATGTGTCGTAATCACGCGGATTGCCAAACTTTTTATGTAGCTTATGGAATTTCAATTTCTCTCTAATACAGTAGATTAAACCTGAAGAGTACCAGATGGGAAATTCGCCAGGCATATTTTTAATCAACGGTACAAATTTAACAATTAAATTAAATAGCGTGGACTGGAATATTTCCACCAAGGAGTTAATATCCTCTTTATCTGACAGTATCGAATGCCAATCAGTTCGTTCAAGCTCCTCTCGAATTTTATCATAATCACCCTTATGAAAGTTAAACCTATTTGTTTTCTTAGGCTTGATTTGATATGGGCAAGGAAGTGAATCCAATTTAATCTCGAGAGGTGGGTGATGGCAATCCTCAAGCGTGAGGGCATCAGTACGACATACAGTAACACTATTAACAGTAGCGAGGACAAGATCTAGCACGCGATCATTAGAATTGCGTATGTTATTAAATTGGAGTAGGTTACCGAAAGACATTGATTCAAATAATAAGTTTGATTTTGTATCGTGCTGGTTGCTAGAAAATGTAAAATTGTTTCCACATACATTTTGACTCCAATTAAGGTGTGGAAGGTTAAAGTCCCCCAATACTATAGTGATTTCATTTTCATCTATGTCTCCCATACGAGTCCTAAGATTATTATGGAACTCAGCAACTTTCGAAACTGTAAGATCTGGGGGAAGATAACAAAGACATAAATTAAGTTTTGGTTTACCTAATTTAGAGGGTAAAACAGTCAACCAGATGTCCTCAAGATCGCTCTCCCAGGCTTCATGCCGGATTACATTAATATTACTCTTGATGGCCACTAAGATACCTCCACCGCTAGATTTATGGCTTGATGTGGTTTCACGGTCTCTTCGAAACACAGAATAGCGGCTATCGAACATCTCCCCATCAAAAACCCCTGTTTTTAGGTTTGTCTCAGTGAGACATATTATATCGTAATCACTATTAGATATACTAAGGTAAAGCTCAACAGTCTTAGAACGAATTCTATTCACATTTTGGTAAAAAATATCCATAAAAAGATTTTAAAAAGACTAATAATTATCTACACAAGCATCTATTTAAATAGTAATTAAATTAATTTATGTAAGTAGTCCATGTTCTTCACGTGTATTGCAGGGCCGTTATCGTCTTTACGTAGGTAGACCCTTCCGTACTTCACCCAACAGTAGCTATATGATTTTTCTTTGGCATATCTCCGAGCGGCCGCATGTAGTTCTTTGCACTGGCGGGACAGATGTTCCGATACGTATATACGCTGACTTTCCCCAGGTATACCAAGAGAGTATGAGCTGATTGGGTTCGTGGAATTAGCCTGGTTGTAACGCTTGAAGCTAGAAAGAAAAGTGTCACGCTGAAATTCTGAACGTACGGTGAGGAGTATATTACGTGGTCTCTTAGAGTCGGGGTTTAATTTAGCAACCCTACGGACAGCACATATCTCATTCACGGCGGATGGTATCTTGATAATTTCATACAATTTCTTCACGAGTTCGAGGACATTTTCAGATTTTTTCTCAGGGACACACTGAATCTCAATGTTGCAGCTACGGGAAGCTTTTTCAAGTACCATTATTCGGTGGTTAAGCTCAGTAACATTTGTCTCTAGTTTCTGCTTTTGATCTTCAAGTTTCTTTATGTGTTCATTAGCAGCAGATATATCGGTTTTTATATCACGTTGCTCACTCTCCAAAAAATCTGTGGTTTTCGTGAAGTCTTGTTCCACTCTCGCAATGGCTGAATTAATTTGAGTAGCTATGTAGGACTTCATTTGATCAAATTTAAAATCAAGTAGGTACTGAAAGCGGTCATATGTAATTACATCCTCCGCTGAATTCGGCACCTCATTTTTGGAGTCCTGAGTTAGTGTCTTGTTTATCAGTAAGGAACTCAAATTCAAAACAGAGTTAACTCGTTCAGTAGACTGTAGATTTTGTTGCTGATTATTGTTAGGAGAATCAAGCCGGCGGCGCGTTACATTATGTAACATTATTATTAATTATGTAATTATAATACGTAATTCAATTACTCAATTACATTTTGTACTATGATAGAATGGATCTTTGCTATAGTAATACGGAATGCATGGAACAGCCTTCCACATATTCATAGGGGACAACTTTTCCCTAGGAACATATTATTATGTCAGGCAACAACAGAAAATATTCAATCTCCCATACAAAATGAAATATATTAAGTAGGTACTAGGGGAAATTTGTTCAGTTCATGGTCTGAATGCACCCTATCAATATTCAGAGGACTGGCCTGATGGCGTAGTGGACTGGATAGAAGCCCTGCCTGCTACGCCGAGGGTCGTGGGTTCGATTATTTATATGGCCCTTGTTCATATGTAATTGAGTAATTTAGTAATTTTAATTACAATTACATCAAATTAATTGTTAATCTAAATTACTTTCAAGATTTATAATCAGTAATTCGTAATTTTAATTACATACAATAATTGTAATTTTGTAATTAGTAGTTAATTACAATTTGCCCAACACTGGTATGTATGTCTTTGGTTTATCTTAATAAACCTGTCCTAAAATGTCAAGTTCCAAAAACACAAAAAAATGAGAATGCTACCAACCCATGTCAGAAATCTGGATGGGTATTACGACTACCTTCATAAAACGGTGGGAGGACTCTGGGGACTCACTCTACAAATGGAAAACACCAGTAATCATCAGTAATCGTATAAACATGTTTTTTATTTTATTTTTCGTGTTCAGTGCCTGCTATGACTTTCCCAAGCGATGAATATAATGAGAGGTAAATAATAATATTATAATGTTATGTGTATTCTGTAATGATTTTGTATTGTAATATGTAGAAAAACAGGAATTAATAATTCGACTTAAAATAGAAATATAAAAACATTTCTTATAAAAGGCGTAAGCTATGTTCTATGTAAATAGAACATAACCAAATAAATGTGTTAACTTTTTGTTACAAAGTTAAAACAAACGAAACAAGCGGAAAATAAATTACGCCACAGATGGGATAAATGCGGCTACGTAATTCAAAAATCTTTGAAAAAGTTGAATTAAATTTCTATAGCAGTCTACAACTGGACACGAGTTTCCCCAACAAAGCAAGTCGTACCGTTCTTTAATATATTGCCAAGCTGGTTATTTTTAATTAGGCACTTAATAAAGAACCAGCGTATTTGTAATTTTGTATACATTGATGGATAAATGGAGGATCAATAGATAATAGGTATATTCCGACCTAACAATGCTGGACATGGGTTTCGAAGGTACCTAATCAATACATCTAATCAACAATATCAAAAGACTCCTATTATATATGACCATTATAGTATTATGATTACGCAAGTGGTCACCACTAGGTTACACAAGATTAAAAAGACTTTTTTCTATCTGTACCTAAATTTTTTTCAATAATCCATAGATTAATTTTCTGGTATTCATATTCATGCACATCATGAATAACGCTAAGTACCAGCAACGGAATTCTTGCCAGTGGCCGACCGAAAATTCTTCTATGTCACATTATTAAGTCCATGAAATTCCACGTCATACTTACGAGACATATCTTCACGCTACAACCCTTTGAGGAAGGGTTGGGAATTTCATCTAAACGTTTAATATTGAATGAAGTAGGATACATTATAGATAGATAGTTGAAACATGTAAGTAAGAAAAAAATAGTGGATAGTGCGTTTTATTTTGTACTGTTATGGAATTATTCGTCAAAACGTTATTAAGAAGTTAATGAACAACTTTTAATTTTTTTTTTAAAGAAAGAAGGTGAAATATGAATTAATTTGACGTTCCATCAAAACTACATGACATGGCTAAATCAAGTTATGATATTACGGATTGGGTGAGAATCCACTTTTCAACCATTTGTTTCTGTATATCTATTAGAATACATACATCAATCGCGCCTTTTTCCCTTGTGGGTTAGGCAAAGCGTTAACGATCGCAAACTTACGGCTGCTATCGCCACGTCTGACAAGTATTGACGGCCCTTTCAGATTAATCGTGTGTCACTATAGTGACAGGTTGCCAGCTTGTCGCCTAAAATTATCACATGAAACCATTGAGTCCCTTATTTGCCTTTTACAACACCGCACCCGCGGGAAGAAATGGGGTATCTGTTGTAGGGGGTAATCTATTAGAATTAAATTTATTTAAAAATATATATCGTATCGTATCATATCTGTATTTTTACACTTTTTTGACAACATAACAGGAAAAAGATAGCATAGGATTTCCCATGAATATTGTGCCATAATTCAACTAACCATCACCATTCTATTATCCTCACAAAGAAATAGAAGTCTTTTATCTTCCGTATTCGAAAGTAAAGTGAGCCGTTCTCTATTATCATCACAAACACGACCGCCCACAAAATACCCTTCAATATATCATAGTGGGGTGTTTCTTGTATAATAAATAGGTAAGCCATGTACCCATTACCCAACCCAGGAGATATTTTTCTCGTAAATTCCTCCATAAAACTGTTTCTTGGAATAATTTCCTCATATCTCCAGACACGTGTGGGAATTTGTTAGAGTACCAAGTGTTGTTATTAAATATTACATTTATTTTGTTAGTTTTCCTCTGCTCATGGAATTTTTACTTCCTAACATCTACTTAACTCAATAAACTAAACTGGGCTCGGTCGTCTTGACTTCAAAAATAAACCATTTCCAATTATTTTCAACGTCAAAGAACATTTCCTGATTTTTTATGTTGTTTTATTCCATTACGGTTTTTATTTAATAAAAGTTACGATACCTACCTCACCCATACCTCATTTACATAAATATAATTTTGTTTGAGTTAGGTAAACGCCAAGCGAAAGGAGCTGTATTGTATTCAAATAAATCAATCAATAAACTTCTAATCTCGTTCTTGTTTATGACGTTCCCAATACGGTCGGCTTTATTTGGCAAGATTTAGGTGTTTTACCGAAAATCTGTCGCAACGACCCGGAACATAAATTACGTCAATAGCACGACAGGACAGGACCCACTGTCCTGTCACTGACTGAAGCGAAATACCGTTATCATGGGACACGCAACGAATTTCTCACCAGCTAAAGAATTCCTCTATTTCCAACAAAGCAGCCAGCGCCCAGCAGGGATTTAAACGGAGTGTTATTGTGTAAAAGGCGTGCGTACAAGACACGGCCATCGCTCTTGTCCAGCAAAGGAAATTAGCCCTTACAGCCGTCTCGAATGGCCCGGACGAAGGATAAGAGCCAATTTGCGACGCCCATCAGAAACGTACGAATAGACGCAGCGGAGCGAGTAAAATGGTCCTTAAGAAAGCTCATTTATATAGTCTTAATAGATACTGCACCCTTAATAATATTCTTTTAAAAGGGTAGACTTACTCGCGATCTCGACTACACTATCAGTTTGGTAGCCAGAGAAAATGTTGGCTCCTCCATTTTTTTTTTTCATTATGTTTCCTGCTAGAATAAATAATCCTGCTCAAAGTAATGTAATCTAATTACTTTTCTTTTACATTTTTACTGTACTTGGGGCGATTTGACAAACAAAACTCTGAGTTTGGCACAAGTAAACAGATTGGCAAAAATCAATCAATGACTTGTATAGCTGCCCACATGCGATGCAAATCAAAATACAACTAAATTATACGGGACAGATTCTAAGACCCTGTATGTCTAAGCCCCACAATCAAGAGGTCCTAATCCACTGCGGAGCCTCGTGTCGGTCGCAAAATGGATTGTGACCCGCAAACAAGTCCCTCGAATTATGACAGTAATTCTCGGTGGCCTGATTACACAACAAATACATTTTTAGGAACAGCAAATCTTTGTACTTATGACCCCATTTTCTCCTATTGAGTGCAATCTTGTTAAACCACTTTCTTCGAGGCGAGAAGTGAACGCCTTGGCAAAAAATCCGATGAGACGGTAAATACCAAGGGATAGAAGTTGCAAAAACATCAAATCATACTCCTGCGGGACGCATATTTTTAAAATATTATAGTATTTAACTTCATTAACTGTAAACATTTCATCACTACATAGTATAAAGCAAAGTCGCTTTTCTCGTCTGTTAGTATATATTTTCCCTTAAGTCTTAAAAACTACACAACAGTTTTTGATGCAGATTTTTTTATTAGATAGAGTGATTTAAGAGGAAGGTTTTTATGTATAATACTTGCCGAGAAAACATCTTATTCCCACGGGAAAATGAGTTGCATCTGGCGCAGCCGCTTGGCGGCCCACTAGTTTTCTATACAACAAAATACATACTTCAATAGACGATACAAACAGTAATTTGGCATCAAGGCACCTTGCGCTGTGCCTACCATCATATTCTACTCATACTAAAACACGAGCAAACATTCATAAAGTTAAAGCCTACAGTCAAAGCAGTAAGAAGGTAGTAAAGGTAGAACAAGGACTGTTATGACGTCACTCAAAGGTCTCTCATATCCTACTTCATATCATAATAAAGTAACCGTAATGCAGTAACGGACCGTGTCGGTGAAGTGAGGTCCACATTTACCCCAAAGTTAAAGAGGTCGTCGAGTGAGAAGTTTCTCATAATATTTTGGCTGCGTTTAGGAGCTCAATTTCTGAAAATATGGTTCCTGTGCATGAATGTTCGCAACGACTGGTTTAACTACTCGTATTACACTTTAAGTAGGTACTCTAATCAGTATTATCTGTGATAGCGGCCCGCCCAGCGGCTCCGCCCACTATAACTTATTTTCCCGTGAGGAAAAGTTGTTGTTCCTCTTTAATTACTCTACCTATTAAAAAAAGCTGTATTAAAATCTATTCTGAAGTTTTCAAGATTTAAGCATACACACATACGGATGCGAAAAAGGACTATGCTGTATACTATGTAGTGATGTGTGTGAATTGATGAGGGTAACTGTGAATGGACTTGAATAAAACATCGTGAAATACAAACACAATTAGTAGCAGATTTCCCCAGTAAATTAAAAACAGAGTTCGTGGTTAGAAACATTAACCTGGTAGTGACGGCTCAGAATAACAT
Organism: Keiferia lycopersicella; assembly: GCA_029255805.1. Taxonomy (NCBI): domain Eukaryota; kingdom Metazoa; phylum Arthropoda; class Insecta; order Lepidoptera; family Gelechiidae; genus Keiferia; species Keiferia lycopersicella. Next base: position 6,301,604 of record JARACZ010000009.1, on the reverse strand, counting down.
CACCCCATTTCAATCGCAGGCTCTATATTAGGTGGCTAAGGGATGGATATAGGGAGTGGGCAGCAATATTCCCTATGAGATATCCAGTAACTTACATACAACGCACTTGCCCATCCATCTGCCAAGTGTAGTGAGTATGGCAAATACCCCATAAAAGAGTCAAGCATTTTTTTAGTAGGTACTAGGGTTATAAAATAATAAATAATAAATAAATATCCTGGACAATTCACACAGCGCCGTCTAGCCCCAAACTAAGCAAAGCTTGTACTATGGGAACTAGATAGCTGACACTAATACATTAGTAATTTTTTTTTGTAAATAAATACATATTATATATAGAAAACACCCAGACTCAACACAAATATTTGAAAATTGACTTAACAAATATTTGTGTTCGGTGGGGATCGAACCCACGACCCTCGGCGTAGAAGGCAGGCATACTATCCGCTACGCCATCGGGACAGTCAATATAGTTATAGGTTTTGTAAAATTTTGGTCCAATAAATAGACTCACCATTCAAGAAAAACAGGTACCAATGAGTTTTCTGTAGTAGGTTAGGTACACTTAATGCTTTTTGTCAGCTGAAAAGCATCCAAAATATTTACCAGATTTTATTTTAAGCAAAATATAATTTGACAGTATAACTGCGTTAAGCCAAGGCACTGGCAAACTTAAGACTATGTTTTAAACTTTTTACAAATTACCAATTAATATGCCTTGTGATGCAGGCTTAGAATAGCATCACCCCACATGCTTCCCGCGGGTGTCGTAAGAGGCGACTAAGGGACACGAAAGTATTGGTGTATTACAACTTTTAGGCGTCAGGCTGACGACAACCTGTCACTATAGTGATACACATGTTTTCTGAAACAACCTTAGAAAACAATCCTCAAAAATGTCAGACGAGGCGATAGTGGCCGTATTCTTACGGCGGTTAACGCTCTGCCTACCCCGCAAGGGATAAAGGCGTGATATATGTATGTATATATACAAATTACCTCACAATAATATAACAGTGTAGAACACAATTTAGTCGACAGACCAGCAAACAAGTCAATCAATTAGTCCGAGAGTCGACTAACTATCTTAAGTACATACGTAAACGTAAAATCAAACCCTCCCTCGAGCTTGTTCGGACCATTAAACTGATCTAATTTAATTCTGCGACTTTTGGGAAATCGCTAACAGGCATTTTTGGGTTACTATGATGTTTATACAAAGTGTAACTTTAAATACGCAAAACCTCAGACACCCTCAATCAGCCCATGAAACTAAACAACTCTCCCCAAGGTACATAGACCGAAATATGAAAAAAAATTGGACCTCCAACACAAAATTACGGATCGACCAAGTCAATTTGTATGGGATGTAGAATTTTTTTCTCACATTTCGACCTTTCATTTCTTGGAAAAAGTTGTTCAGTTTCATGGGCTGATTGAGGTTGTTAAAGGTTTTGCGTATTTAAAGTTACACCTTGTATAGATGAAGGTTTTCTATGATACAGCTTAAAATCGAAAGGCCACGAGATTTGATTTCCTAAGGCTTAATAGCACCATTACATGCCCTTCCCGTGGGTGTTAAGTGCTAAGAGCTGACTAAGGGACTCGAGGGTTAATAACTGTGTATTGCAATTTTAGGCTATAGGCTGACAACCTCTCAGTATAGATGACACAAAGTTGTCTGATTTTATTGCGACTATTTGCGCGCTGCCTACCATTAAAGGTAGATAAGCGTGATTTTGTATAGTCATGGGCATATAAGGTTTAAAAATATTAGCTGCAAACACTTCTAGGGGTGAATCAGCCCATGAAACTGAACAACTTTCCCAAAGGAACATAGGTCGAATTATGAGAAAATTTTTTGGACCTCCCATACTAATTGACTTGGTCTGTCGGTAGTTTTGTATGGGAGGTCAAAATTTTTTTGTACAAAATATCACCCCTTAAAATATTTGCAGCTAATGTTTTTAAACCCCGTATATGAATTTCCCTTAAACAATCTTCATTCGTAGCCTACCTCTACGTCGTAGTCTTTTGCTACGCGTACGCTGTAAAGAAAACTATCCGGAAATTTTAAGCGCGATTTTGTTCGAAGAGTGCATTCAACGACTGTTCTTGCTGACCCATAAAATGTCGTTGGTCTGACTATTCCCATTTCCACGCTGCGCAATCCAACTCTTAAACGAATTACTCGATGCTTGGGTGCTCACACTAGAGATAGGCGTGATAAACCGTAAATAGTTTAAAAAATAGTGTATTGGAGTAATGCGGTATTGTGTAGTTCAAAAACTATTTATCGGGTCAAACTATTTATCGACGAGATCGGCACGGTATGGCAACGGCCGGTGAAACTCGGTGCGCGCATAGAGTGCGCAACGCAACACGATACCAATCCGGACCTTAGAGCAAACTATTAAATTTCTAACAAAAAGTATTGAGAGCAATCACCCTAAGGAGATGGCAAAGCTGGGCTCTACCCCTCTGCCAGAATTCACTGCCAATTTGCCCAGCACGTTGTATGAGACTGACAGTTGCTATTTTGTATGTGGATGTCAAGTTGTTGTAAAATTTTCGGTGTGTGCTGAACGTGATTACCTTACCTTCCGCAAAAAGTTGCTGAAAAACTACTTACTGTTTACCACCTTGATAGTGTGAATTCTATGAGATATAATTGACTGATACATAAATAGTTTCAAAACCTTTTATCGTTTCGTTTCAAATTTAAAATTCCAATTTCAAAAGCCTTATTTCCAAGTAGATTTACATACTTTTAGAAGCTTAGGTCCGAATTTATAAATCACACTCAACTCTGAGACCTTTCTCAAGAGCGATTTTTACAGATGCCAGTCAATACTAACAGCATCTCAAAGTTGCACTCAAGATCGATCTCAGAGTTGAGTGCGGTTTATAAATAAGGGCCTTAGTTTCGGTATTTCAAAAACGCATACCGACCTCCCTTTAGCTTACACTCATAAAATCCAACGTATACGCCGGCACTGGCCGTCGTATAATTAATCAAATAAGCCATGCTTTGGGCAGTTTCATTTAGCCCACTCACTTACAGTTACACGAGCGATTGCTCTGAAACCCCAGAGTAGAATCTGAGTTCCTTGCAATGGTTAATCGACGAATGCTAGGAACAACTATTTCGGACGAGTTGACGGCGCAATCTAACTTTTGGGATAGAGTTTACAAACGTCTTTATTTGGGAAATTATGGCTACTACATTAATTATGTTTTGTAAGAGGTTATGTACAAAATGTATGTAATAGTAATGTACTTATTTTTGCCGTGTGGTAGCGGCTTAGAATAGCACTACCCCGTTTATACTTGTGGATGTCGTAAAAGGTGACTAAAAGATGAATTAAGGGAACGGGCAGCAGCGTACTTTGTGAATATCTATGAGCACAATATCTTGCACTGCGCTCCCCAATCCGCCTACCAAGCGTGGTAAGTATGGCAATACTACACAATTGGGGGAAGCTTATGTCCAGCAGTGAACTGTTGTGTTTGTAGAATATAGGATTACAATATAGGATTTCGTGGTAAAGAATGCTACGTAAGCATTACTTTACGTTGCTGTACTTTTTTGCTAGTATTTTCTACAGTTGTTAGTCTCAGTAGCGTGCAGCGAAGTGTAATGTTGTGTGGTCGCGTCTGTTTTTTTTTCTCTAGTTTTAACTGATAAAGAAGTCTTTTTACTCTTACACTCGTCTAAAAATATAAAAAACCGAAAAAAAAGAGAGGCGTCTTTAATCTACAGTATCTAAATATGTTAATAAAACTTAAACTATTCAGTCGCAATAAAATAATAGCAATGGACCCTAATATAAAAAAATATACTCAGATTTTCACTATCAACTCAATTCATGCATTTTAAGGATTTATTCATGCAATCAACGTGCTATTATATTCATAAATGAAAATTAATTGATTACTTTTTGCTTAATCGTCCGTTACAGCGCAATTTTTTAATGATCTCACCCCGCTGGCTTTCGCAGAGACAGTAATTGCACAAAAAGGAATAAATTCCTTTCTGTTCTCGTTCCAACCGAAAGTGACACTCGCAGTAGAATTTCAAACGCCCCTCGAACAGAGTAATTTTCAGATGTTTATAACGCTATTTCCACAGATAATGTAACCGTTCAAAGTGGAGAAAATATTTCTACAGCTGGACTTTAAGTAAAGTAAAATTTAAGCTGCAAAACTAAGTTAAAAATCATTTAGGCCCGTATTCACAGTCCTTTCTAAGCCAAGATTAGCCAAAGTAGGCCTTAAGTCGTACTCACCTAAGTTTAATCAAATGCGTATTGTCAGATCTTGCTTCGATTATACGAGTATTTCAGTAAAGTAGGTAAAGTATTTAGTTCACAGAGTTTCGGTGACTTTCTCCTTTGATATTAATTGTTTTACCTCTAACAATATTAGAATTAAATTAAGAGCAGGAAAAATGTATGCATGCTTATGTAATTGAGATTTAAATAGAAGACAAACAAAGATTCTATAGCTTTAAATAACATTCTGTCGATGTCGTTTTCAAACGTACATTACAATAAAACTTTTTATCTGATATTATCTGACCTGTATAACATGACATAATCCTTGATTTTACCATAACCGTAACTAATCACACATAAAGTTAGAAAATGTTCAGAATGTCAGACACTTACTTAAAAATTGTCTGCAAGAGATCACTCGTAGCAAAAAGCCGCCCTTGTGCACATTACATCCGTGTATCTGTCTGTTTTGTTTTGTCAAGTCTGCTTTGTATTCTTTTAATTAAATTTACTTTTACCTAAATGCGTGAATGTCTTATGTGATTTTGTAAAACATGCTCTTGGGGATACATATCAAATAAAGGACATTTTTTAATATAGGTAGGCTTAAAAGTTACATTAAAAAATACTCGGAAATAAAAAGTCATTTACAGCATAAAAACAAAAGCAGAAACTACATTCAATTTGAGTTAATACGTAATTGTGCGAATAAATAATGAATGAAAGTTACGGTTATTTCAATTCTGGTTAATAAACCTGTTAAAATAGATGTATTATTATCCATAAAAATTATTGTTCACAATGCGGATAAGATAAAATGTTATTAAAATTGTACAATTGACATTTTGCTGCTGCATTTACACTCTTGATGCTACATAAAAAGCACTTTACACGTTTTCGATATAAAAATAAAAAGATATATATATATATACCTAATGGCGAGGAAAGGCGCAAAACTAATTATAGTCACAGCTAGAGCCTATTATAGATACCGCAGATTAGGCGTGACTACGCCTAAATTCGCTAATAAAAGTCACAAAATTTGGACATTCACACATTTACGACCAATCACAGGAAAGTGGTCAAAGTAGCACAAACCAATTCCCAGTTTTTCTTCTAATCGTTGTTTCTAATGTGAAAATGATTCGACGAATACTATCCATAGTCTAGTTCATTTAACAATTTTATTATTGCACTTTAGTATGCCGTATTCTGTCGGTCCATAAAAGGTACATTTTATTTACATTGAATTGAAACAAATAAAGGCATAATTATTCATTCATACTAATGTGGATCCGGAGGGCTTTCGTTTTAATAATTTATCGATAAAATAAACCAATGAAATACAAATATTATTCTGTAATTCTCTGTATTATAAATTTGGGAGATTGTATAATTTGAATTGAGGATTTTAAAGAACAAAAAAAGCAGGTGACTTACTAGGTGTGACATCAAAACAGTTTATCCCAACATTCCCAACACAAAAGTCACACTATTGAGGAAGAACGAACGAAACGTCCCAAACCAAATCGCAGTTAACAATAAATAATATAATAATAATATAAAAATAAAGTCTTAAATATTTATTTACATTACCTTACCTTCGTGATCGTTAGATCCAGAATAGCATCACCCCGTTTTTCTCCAACGTATCCGTAATGGCAATTAAGGTACTCGAGGATTTCATGTCTGATATACGTTTTTTCGGAAATTGCTCTCAAATATTTGTCAGACAGTTGTATTTTAAGGCCGTTAACGCTCTGCCTAAGCAAGGGATAAGTGAGTACAAGAACAAATGCAACTAATTATAATTTTGTTCCATTGAAATCGTTGGCTTTATCTACACAAATACATTGTACCTGGGATAGCTAACAGCACAGGAAGCCCCATTAGCTACACGTCCAACAACAATAGGTTCCCTGCAGCTATAAGTTGCGACCTCAATGCAGGTGGTTATTCCTGCTTGCTCTCTAAGAAGTGCTCTTTAAAAGCTCTTTAGTGATGCGCCTTGGGCAAGGCCTTGGGAAATGGCAGAAAATCACACTCCACGAGTGAGCGACTTTACCACTATAGTGGTATGTTCGAATCATAAGCCAGGATCCTATAGGAAATGTTACTCTTCTAGTTCCAATTCTGAAAACCAATGTGCGCAGAATAATCAACGTGTTTTTAGACAACCTTAATGAACTTGATATATTTTTTAATTCTGTTTAGATCGACTTTCTGTATTTTGGGTATTTTTTTTAAATTTTAATCCGGTTGTGGCATTTTGTATTTAAATCATAATAATATTCTCTTCAAAAATGTTCGAGTGAAATTACGTTCTTTATAATATCATTTAGAATGTTGTTGAAAATGTAAAAGTGTGGTAGAGTTGAACAGATTGGGAATAACCTAATGCAGCTGGGTAAGATACACACGTGCATCGATTCCCCTCCATGCAATCACCGATATTGTCGTTATGATTGTGCAGCATACTATCTCTATGGTAATGAGGCACTTATCTTAGGAATATCTACTCATTCAGTATACAAAGCAAAAGGCTATTTCAAATATAGTCAGGTTTTGTAAAACCATTTTTATATATTAACTCTAGTCATCTTGTTCTGATAAGTCAGAATATCACGTTTTCGGACAGTATTCTAATATCAAAATACTTTCTATAAGTGGGTGTTTTGATTCAGCGAGGGTTTCGTGTTTCATTGGCGATTCAATCAATCGATATCGCTAGGCTTTTCGGTCGGCAAATATTGTTGTTCTAAATAAGACCTCACCAGTAATGTTATTCGAAGGCCGCTCCCGATGCTCGCTCGTATATGAACACAAACGCTATAAAAAGGTTAGGTTTCTTTTTGGTTGGGTATTTTTTGTACTATGGTGATGTAATACATTCCAAAATTAAACTTTTCCTTCGCTCCGCCATATTTTTATATTCTGTTAGGTACTGAGGTGAGATACCTACATTATCTTGTGAATATGAGACTAATTGTGATGCCTGCACCATGTTTTAAAAATTAAGTGCCACACTTTACCAAACGATCCGATGTATCAGAAACTAATACACAAAATTTCATAAAGGTGGCATCAATTTCTTTGGAAGTTTAGTTATGTGAATGTTTGTGATAAACACAATCAAAATAATCAGAATTTGACGAAAATATAGGCCTGATAAGATGATTAAAAAATCCGCAGCAAAATGTCGCTTTTGCATGAATTGAGCAGTACACACATAAAAGTGCTGCCAACTGTAATAAAATTAGGCATATAAAAGTACCGCTGGCACCGCAAGCAAAGCGCCACAAACGACATTAAGATTTATTCCGTTTGAAAGTTTCCACTTTCCAATCATGTCGTGTGACTGGATGTGAAAATTCAATTGAGCGCTATCTAAACAGCGTCGGCGTGTAGAAATGGGTCGTGTCGGTAAATATGGGTCGTTCCATAACGTCCCTTTATGCAGCTGCTACGGACAGTTCCACGACACGTTCAGAGCAAGGAACCACTTAGAGGAATTCTCTGAACGGTCGAACAATCTTCAGTTGCTCATTATTTTCCGCGACCCCTAGTGGTTGTGATTCAATTACCATCAAGCTTTCATCGCAGCGATGAGTGCTGGATTTACACTTTGCTACCTACTATAAGTATTTTTATTATATTTTATATCACCTACTATGATACGCTGATGATTAACAATTACCTACAATGGTGATCTAGTAAGATAGCTACCATGTCTAATATTGTCATATTCGTATGCCAGCATTATCTACTCTGACAACTCTACAAAGTTTAGGCGACAACTTTAGGCGACAGGCTGACAACCTGTCACTACAGTGAAACACGGATCATCTGAAGGGGCCCTCAATATTTGTCAGGCGTGGCGATAACGACCGTAATTTTACGATCGTTAACGCTCTGCCTGCCCCGCAAGGGATAAAGGCGTGATTTGTGTATGTATGTATGTGTATGTGTACAATTGCTGGCAATCGGTTGTATTTGTGAACTTCCGGCGGGAAATATAAACTATTATAAAAGTTTTAGATTGTGCGCATAGAGGCAGATAAAGATAGACATAGACTACTTTTCTTGATATCAATTTGTTCAAGTACAGCCTTCTTGTTCCCGAGCCGTAGCTCAGTAAATGCCTCCATAGAGCGGCTTTCTTACGACGGGGTAAGGCCTCAAATATCCCCCAGTTTCAATTCAATCTCATGAGGATAATTCAATTCTCGGCGCGTCACTTTGCTTGTGCCGCGCGACCCGCGGGGTTGTAAGCTATTCTGCCCTCATAAGCATAAGCAACGCACTCGACAATTTTGGGTGATTTGAGTTATATACATATTCGGAATCAGCGTAGTGAGATCTAGAAGGATCACTGACTCTTTTTTAGATATCTATATTGTATCCCATATTTCCATTAAGCATAACCAACGCAATCGACAAAAAAAAAGTGGTCATCCTAGTGATAACCATCGTAACGGCTATTACGGCGTATGTCACGACACATTTTTTTAAATAAAAGTAAAGATAAATATCATAAGATCACTTACGATCATTATAATTAGGTTTAGGTTCTTTAAATCAACATAATCACTAAACATAAGCAACGCACTTGGTACTTGCGATGCTTATGATAAGTGAAATGGAAAAACAAATAACTGATTTATTAGATATTAATATCGCAAAATTCAATACGTCGGTTATGACGTGTAGTTTCGGTAAAATGTTAACTGCAATAATATTAAACATAACCAACGCAATTGACATACACGATGCATATGATTAAAATACTGGAATTATAAAAACATATTTTTTTAGACATAAACAACGTAATATCATTTGTGAGAATATGAATAGGATAGTTCTACTTAGACTTTTACAGATATCATGTTTATGTTATAGCTACCAATAATAATAAAATACTAAAACTAAGAACAAAATAAAAATTAAGGGAACCACTCTTATAAAAAACGAGTTTTTGGCTCCATTTTGTCTATAATGGATCGGAGGCTGTAATGCCATCTCATGAACAGTAATACAATAAGTAATAGTTATAGTACATCTAATACTGTGGTCACTGCGCTGTAACAATAAATACTAATAAACCTCTGTCAAATGCGAGTTGAACTCGCAAGGGTTCCGTACAATTTTGTATGAAACACGATTTTGTAAGGAAGCCCCCTTATTACTTATTTAATTCAAATTTTTAGTAATTGTTGTTGTAGCGTTAACAGAAATACAGCAACTGTGAAAATTTTAAATCTCTAGCTACCGCGGTTTATGAGATACAGCCTGGTGATAGACAGACAGCCGAGTCTCGATAGTGTCCCATTTTGAGCTTTCGGGTAGGGATCCCTAAAAAAATAAAAAAACGCATTTTTGTACGATGTTCGTATGATTCGTAATGATACTCTTTTTCCTATCTTCACTAGTCCCTCTTGGTTCTGTTTTTGCAGGTGGTTCGGGAAATACTTTTGTTTGCGAGATCTTAGTTTGGAGAAAATCCAATGTCTCAAATTCACCATGCCCATGACTTTTTCTAAATTTTAATGTGTAATGACCCCTCTCTACTTTGACTGCGACGATATCTTTCAAATAGATCCGTGGTTCGATCTTTCGCAGTTTGTGTTGCGACGAGTAATCACGATAATCGCGAAAATCACAAACGTCCATGATTTTGACGCAGTTTTTATTTGGATTTACGGGTCGAACGCAATCAGCAAAGTCATTGAAATCATACACCTTTTTCATTCGTTTCAGTGCCATCTCAACTTGGTGGTGAAACGAATCGGCGGAAATAAAAGTGTGCCCTGTTTCAAAGTACTTTAGCGTGATTGTTTCGGCTACGATCAAGTCACTATTGACAGTTTGCACTAGGACAGATATATACGCCCAGTTCTTTTCTGTACAGCGCAATTGTCTAGCCAAATAGTTACATGTTTTGCATTACGTTTATGTACTAGAAATGCATGAAATGTAGAAACGAGGTCTTCTTGGTTCCTGCCTGATCTGATACAGTTTCATTCCATAATCCCGCAAAAGGAACGTGCAGTTCATTTTGTTTCCCAAAGGGCACAAAACTTCCATTGAAAGCAATTATTCTGGTACAGAATACTGCAGTTTTCTATTGGTCAATTCTAGGTAACATAATTTCTGCAAATCAACCTGAATAAAAGACTTCATCTGGTTGATTAACCTTAGCTGCATCACTTTAGTATTGATCTCGGGCTTTGAGTTATTTTAATTTGTGGCCTACATAGTTTAAACACTCATCGCAAGCTTCATTCATAATGTTTTCTTCATTGTGATTGGTGATTAGAAAGAAACTCTAGAAAACCCTAGACAGAAACTCCCTAGGTACCTGGGAGAGGGTAATGTTCAGCAGTGGACTGTTGTGTTTGTTGATGGTAGCCCAAAATAAAAAGAATAATTTTGTAAAGGCACATAATTGATATATTATGTTGGCATGTCACTAGTCATAACAATCGCATTTGCGTTGATTGCGTTGCTTATGTCTAGACGAATAATACTGACAACTTCCATGTTTTTTAATCATAAAAAGCGTAATTACATTTCCTAGACATAAGCGACGCAAACGACGCAATTGCGATTGTTATGCCTAATAAATTGCGTATATTTCAATCATGTTTACTAGGCAATAAGACTTTTTCTTATTTTTTAACTTTATGGCAATAAAAAGATCAAGAAAATGCCATGTTCTGTAAAGTACACGATCGTGTGCAAAGTAAAAAGTAAAAATTATTTTGATATTCGTTATAGTTTCGGCAGTGCACGTCAAAAACAAAAAAAAAACTTTGTGGCGCCATTTCTCGACATCGATCAGAATGCAAGTGCGTTGCTTATGCTTATGAGGGCAGTATTGCAGTATCTATTAAGCGAATGAATAGAAAATACATTAAGTGATAGTTGTTCCTGCTTTTAAAAATAGACACTTAAGTATTACAAAAACTAGCTTTCCTGTATATATTTGTTACTCAACGGCGATTATTTCGGGAAAAGTACAAGCCTAAAAGAGCACTTTGAAAGCTTTGGTACTTTTTACACTACGAAAATCTTGTTTTTTCATTATGTGCTTTACTTTATGCATTGAAAACATGGAAATTGCAGTCGCAATCATGGAATGATTCCCATTGCAATACCTACACTGATAAGTATAGAAAGGCAGCCATAACAGATGCATTTTTAAAGAAGTGAGTCGGTTGCCATATCGATTTGCTTTCTTTACGACACTCTAGGTACAGTTGGTAAAGCCCGTGTTTACAGGACGGAATTTAACATTTAACATAAATAAATTTATGAAAACAGTTTTTAATTTATCAAAAACCATAATACCCACGGACGCAAAACCTTCTCGAGTCACATATTATTCGGTAAAAGATATTTCTTTTCTCCACGAAATGAATTTTGGAATCTCATTCTCTGAAACCAGGAACACACTCGTTTATTTATGATGGTCTACTGCAATAACTTTGACATGTTAGAAACAAGGTTATATTTTACAAATAATGGAACAATGATTTGTAGGGAAATGTTCGTTTGTTCAGGATTCTTTGCAAACTGTTTGCTATAGGAACCTATGCAAATTCAACAACGTTTATTATACTAAGTTAAGTATATGCTATAAATTTTGAAGCGTACGTATATTAGATTAGTACTAGTCTAGCTGGTGGCCGCGACCTTGTTTGACTTATTAATGTCTCTGACTTTTTCAGATATCATAATGTTTATGATAGTTCTAGTAAGTAAGAATAAGTTTTAATGCAAGGCTTATGTTAACTAAGTTTCATGCAGACAACAGACTTTTAGATAATCCTATTCTGCCATTTTCGTTTAAAAGAAGTTGAAACAAAGCAAGAGATGTACTATTCATACCGCTTCAGACGAGTTTGTAGCGCTATTTATGGTCATTTTGCACATCACTCTAGCCGTGTGATGCCGGCTTAGCCGTGTGATGCCGGCTCAGAATAGCATCACCCCACATCCTTCCCGCGGGTGTCGTAAGAGGCGACTAAGGGAATCGAGAGAATTGGTGTATTACAATTTTCAGGCGACAGGCTGACAACCTGTCACTATAGTAATACACATGTTTTCTGAAACAACCTTGGAAAACAATCCTCAAAAATGTCAGACGTGGCGATAGTGGCCGTATTTTTGCGGCCGTTAACGCTCTGCCTTCCTCGCAAGGGATAAAGGCGTGATATATGTACTCTTAGGTAAAATCTCACCAATAAATACGCGAAACTGTATTATTTTTAACAGCGTTAATATCAGACAACAGGGAAAAGTCCTGTCACTCAAAAGGTACTCTCTTCATTCCTTGTTCCTTTTAATGAAGAAAAATTAGATGTCCAAATCGATCAATGAAATAAGCAGGTTACTTTCAAACAAGTAATATAGCAATGAAGTTAGATTCGAAACCTCAACAGAGCTAACCGCAGTTAGATTGAAGTGAATTATAAACTTAGTTCTGACTTCTGACTTCTGACTAGGTAAGTCAGGTGTATTAACGTCATATCTAGGTATTAGATAAAACAACATAACTAGTGATCAAACTCTGCTTTCCCGGACAATCACTTGATTTTTTCCGTATTTATCTTCAAAAGTTTTTATACGTCCACTGCTTTGGGCACCCAGCTCTGAAGATTTTTAAGGAACAAAATTATGAAAACGGTTCAGCCGTTCTATATTTTTTGCATTATTGTAGGGTAATTTCCATGCGCCGGTAACATACTATATAGAATCGATAGATTTCTACACTACACGTTTGCAAGTTGAAATTATTGCGGTTGAAACAAGATGAACTTGAATTTAGATGAGTACCTACGGATATTTGAAATTATATAATGCACTCGTGCAATCATTTACTTCTACTATCTCTTCTCCTCTTTTCGTGTGGGACACCGAGTCGTCCTACGCAATAAGAGATGAGATGATACAGGGGCAAGCTTCAGGGCAAGGTATTACCTAAAAACACTAATAATTGACAGTCATCAAAAAGCACTATAAAGACGGTAAGCAATTCTAGCTGGTCGTAAATATTTAATTTATCACTTGAAATGTGCTCGATGGTGGAGCATTTGACCCTAATGGGCGAGGAAGCGACAGACAAATTGAATTCTTTGTTGGGATCCCGCGCCTCGCGCCTCGCGCCGCTCGCTTCCAGCTGCCCGATAAGATCCTCGCTATTAATGAGGTAGCCAAGTGTAGAGGAATCGCTATTGCTTTTATTAAGATGAAGACAAAAATCTTCAGCTCTGAAATGTGGACAATTTTCTCATCTAGTATGAACTTCCCATTTAAAATGTTTCTGGATGACCGAGGTTTTACTCGTAACTTGGAAAGTCGAGAAACATTTTTTCTTTATTAGTTGGGAAAAATTGTTCAGTGTCATGAGTTGGTTCACCCTTTGACATGATCATGACAAATATCTCATAATAATAGGGAACCCTGTATGAAACGCTCTACGTTGTAGGTATACATTTTGGTTTAATACCTTCTTCACCTCGCATCACAACAGCCTATAACAGTCCAATGTTAGATGTAGGTCTCCCCTTGTGTACGCCACAAGGCCCGATTTCGTTTTATTACCTTAATAAACAATTATCATTCTAAGTCTAATTTAAGCCTCGAATTATGTTCGCTGACTAGTACCTAAGCTAAGTACAATATGAAATGAATCCGTATTGTAGCACCTGTCATACTAGGTATCTGTAATACATACCACGTCACTGTCACAGCGAGATTGAAGCAAACATCTTCATTCATGTGCGGCTGAGACGTATAATACCCTAAGATAGAAATTAATTAATCCAGATAAATCAAAGTATATTGTCACAGGATCAAAAAATCAAATTCAAAACATAAAATCATATAGTCCTTCTGTAAACATATCAGGTGTACAAATAAAGCGAGTAGACGAAGCCCGTAACCTTGGCTTGCACTTTGACGGCACTTTAACTTTTGAAAAACATGTAGCTCAAACAGTCCAAAATTGCTTCTTTAGATTATCTGTTTTATATCGTTTTCGAAACTACGTCAGTACCGAACTACGCATCAAATTGTGTGATTCACTCATCCTCTCAAAGTTAAACTACGTTGATGCTGTATTTGGTGACTGTTTATTGGCACGTTCTAAAAAACTAGTGCAACGGATACAAAACGCGTGTGTACGATATTGTTTTCCTATCCCGAAACGTAGCCATATCTCCCCGTATATTAAAATGCATGGTTTATTGAACATGACTTCACGCCGTACCCTTCACTTTGCAAGTCTTCTCTTTGGTGTTATGAAATTCCACAAACCAATCTATCTGTATGAAAAGCTAAATATATCTGACCGCCTTGTTCGTTTTGCAATTCGTTTAACATGTCCAAGCTATAGAACGACTGCATTTCGTGGCAGTTTTAGATATGCTGCCACGAAATGCTGGAATAATCTACCTCCGCCAATCAGGAATTCTACATCGTTATACACTTTCAAAAAACTCTTAAAATTATACCTTTTAGAAAATCAAAAATAGCCGTTCTATAGCTTAAAATAAAATAAAAATATATAGCTTAAAATAAAAATACATACTTATACTAAAAATGTTAATAAAATATATACCTATACTAATAATGTTAATAAATTTTACTTAGAAATACACATTTATAATATTACTGCTGGTATAAAACTTTCAGAAATAATAATTGTGAGCTCTTTAATACTGTGATTATTAACTCTATTGATAATGTCTTTGTTTTCTACTTTTATATTTCAATAGCCTTGTCTCGATCAGTGCAAAAGCACGCCTGGGTACCACAGAATACCAGCGCTGTAATACCTGCTGCGTATTATGGCATATGCTGAGTGGCATACCCTTTTCAAAGTACTTACCTACAGACTGTGCCTAGTATATAAGTTAATTATGTTATAAGTTACTTTGAAATAAAGATTTCTATTCTATTCTATTCTATAAATTCTGATTAAATGCTAGGATTAAGTCTTCATACAATTCATAATACCTTTCCGTTTTCTAAATGTGCTTTTGATCCGGCAGATGTCATCTATCTGATTTCAGAGTGGAATTATTTATTAGGTACTGTTTTGAGCGTAAACTGAATTAAAATAAAAGAGACAAAGTGCTACGTGTACCAAAATAAATAAAACCTTTGTTTTGCTTGGAATAAACTGTAAACAAAATTATGCTGCGAGTATAATACTGATATATCGGTAATTTCTCTGTTTGTGCATGGTTTTTTGTGTGTTTATGGGAGTAAAAGCAGGTGAGGATTATCCTTACGACGTTATTTTATGAAATAGAAGTGAATCTCAGAAGGAGTACAGCAGTACGTCTACTGTTACTTAGACTGATTGAGTGTCACATACAATATCACAGGTGACAATCTGTGGAATTGCTACAGTGTACTCGGAAATGCAGAACATATATGGTAATTGTAAATTGAATGCATACAGCAGCTTGTTCCTGTTGTGTAGATACCTTGCTTAACATGCTGGATACATTAACCTACCTAGGTATTTAGAACCAGCTACGAAATAGCCATAAGCTCGTCAAGCTTGCAATGTGCATATAGCTCGGTTTTGAAATATACCACGAAGTTTTCTTGTTGAAGCGAGTAGTCAATCAAATATAAGGTGTAAAAATATTAGCTGCAAATATTTTAAGGTGTGAACCAGCCCATGAAACTAAACAACTTTCCCCAATGAACATAGTTCGAAATATATAAAAAAAAATTGGACCTCCCTTACAAAATTACCGACCGACCATTCCAAGGTCCAAAAATTTAAATGTTTTCACAAATAAGTCGTATTTCCATTCCACCAAAACCGTTCCATAATATAGGTACGACACTGAAATTATTGTCACGTAACAAACTCGTTTAGTAAAGGCAAATTTTGTCAGATTTTACTTGCGCGTTTGAAGGAAATGTTTTTGTTTTTAAAAAAAACCGCTATCCTCATTTCTTCATTACTTGCAGCAGACCTAGGGAAAAAGAAATGCATACCTGTGGGTTAAGATATAACGAATATTATCATAATAAATTGAGCAGCTCTGCTATTTTTTCGGTTTTTGCTATGTGACACCATTTTATGCGATGACCCAAATAAGTGCGTATTCTGTCAAAAAGGAGAGAGAAAGAAACAAAATGATTCACATTAATACTGTGGACGGTAATTTTACGGTCGTTAACGCTCTGCCTACCCCGCCAGAGACATGGGCGTGATTTGTGCAAGTACTAACACTGTGCCTATCCGCCAGCATGTTGTGTGTCTCAGTTTAACCTCAGGAACAGCATTCTGCCATCACTTACGCAAAACCAAAGCAAAACAAGCGGCGCGTTATTACTTGCTGACTGACTTATAGTCGATTCTGTATATCAAAAAGACACCTCAAATTATCAATAAAATCTTTATCGACGCTTCAATTCCGAACCCGTATAAATTGTGACCTTAACCTTAAATAGGATCACATTATGTTCGTTTGCATCGTAACACAGGTTTATGAGGGTAAATAAAACTGAGAATAGTCTCAGTAGGTACTTGTGTTCTAAGAACAATATAGATTATGGGCATATGGAAAATCATTTTCTTTTAATGATCCACACAGCATAAATATGTTATGTCATCAGTCAGCATTACCAGTATGTAAACTTCAATGTATTCATCGGGTCGCTGGACGACTCGGTGTCCCGCATAAAAAGAAAGAAGAATATATTCTAACACTTGATTTTAAGGTTCCGTGGTTATTATCACTAAAACTTCTTCTTTTCGTGTGGGACACCGAGTCGTCCAACGACCCGATGAACCCTAGTGTCAGAATTGTTCAACCGCCTACTACAAGTAGCAGGCTTCTGACGTGGTTGTGTAACGACCGCCGTCTAAGTGATCATAGACAGCAACCGGGACGCGTAAATACAAACCCGACTACAACACAGACATCCATACTCTGTGTTGTAGTCTGGTTGGTACAGAGTTCGGACGTACAAACCCGACTACAACACAGAGCACTCATACCAGCCTCTTCGCAATTACATTAGTTTTGAAATGCCCTGTGTCGGTTCTGGCACATCGCCGGCCCCTGCCGGGGCACGCTCGCTCCGCTCGCTCGGCTCGTGCGTTGTGGACGCAGTTCTAACCTAACCTAACCTAACCTGGCGTTGACGCCAGGTTAGGATAGGTTGTGTCTAACAAACCTATGTTTGAGCTTGAGTTGCTTTTGTATTTATCATTAAAATATCATTAATCATTAAAATATCAGTAATCATTAAAATATCATTAATCATTAAAATATCCTTAATCATTGAAATATCATTAACCATTAAAATATCATTAATCATTAAAATATCATTAATCATTACAAAGCCATTAATCATTAAAATGTCATTAATCATTAAAATGCCATTATTCATTAAAATTTCGTTAAGCATTTACGTATGATTAATCATTAAAATTATCATTAATCATTAAAATATCATTAATCATTAAAATATCATTAATCATTAAAATATCATTATACATTAAAATATCATTAATCATTAAAATATCATTAATCATTAAAATATCATTAATCATTACAAAGCCATTAATCATTAAAATGCCATTATTCATTAAAATTTCGTTAAGCATTTACGTATGATTAATCATTAAAATTATCATTAATCGTTCTTTCTTTCTTTTTCGTGTGGGACACCGAGTCATCCAACGACCCGATGAACCCTGGTGTCAGAATTTTTCAACCGCCTACTACAAGTAGCAGGCTTCTGACATGGTTGTGTAACGACCGCCGTCTAAGTGATCATAGACAGCAACCGGGACCTACGGCTTAACGTGCCATCCGAAAATCATTAATCGTTTCAGTAATTATTCATTATGATTGGTTATTCATCATTTAAAATATCATTAAGCTACAATTTATCATTAAAACATCATTAGGTAATCGCTAAAATAATAACAATCACAATCGTTAACTCGGCATTGATCATTTATCGATGATGTCTGTGTTGTAGTCGCCTTTGTAGCATAATTTAATGTTCCAACCCGACTACAGCACAGACAGTCCCCTGTCTGTGCTGTAGTCCGGTTTGTACTAACGCAACCGGGACCTACGGCTTAACGTGTCATCCGAAACACGGAACCATCTTACTTACGGACAATCGGGTGGTTCAGCCCGCAATGTCCTAACCAGACTGGAAACAAACTCACAAAGTGATAAATATCAACTTTGTGAGTGACCCACCGAGAATCGAACCCGGAACCTTCTGCGTCAAAGGCAGTCGCACTACCACTGCGCCACATCGGTCATCACTAAAACTATAAGACTATACGTATATATCCCTACCGTGAGTTAAAACCCGTTATAATGTCTTATAGTTTTAATGTATTCTAAGTCTTTTTTCTTTGTAAATTGGTAGTTAAGGATGTCCACAAATGTTGTCTTTGGACCACTTAAAGAGGGTCACCCTTATAATGTAAATTTTTGAACTACTTAAGGAGTGTCAAGTTATCTAAATAGCGTCAAGAATTAAAAAATATATTTTTTTATTTTTCGCGCTCTGCTAAAAAATAACGCCAGGCACCTTTTTTACAACCTATTCTGATTTTTCCAATAAAACCTAGCTAAAAAAAACCTTTGATATTTCAGCATTTTGACTACGTGTTCAATCAGATTTTTATCAATTTGTATAGGATTTTTTGATGAAATATACATATTGGTTGCGTAACATTCCATTCATCACATTTTAGACAGATTGAATTTTTTAGCTCACCATTCATCCAGCGTGATAATATTATTCAACTTTGTAGAATTTGTAACCATGACATAGGTAGGTGATCTTTTACAATTTTAGGGGAATGGTATAAGCAATATTGCACATTTTCCAAACTTCAAAAGTTTTTAGGCAATAGGTCACAATTTAAAAGCTACAACACAAAAGTGCAAAACTTCTTAGTTAACATGGGGCATTCCAGAGGTATAATAGTTTCATAACTTTTATATCATATTTTTTATTACATTTTCATGTAGTCTGTTAGTTTGTAAATGAAATTGGAAAACAGAAAACAAAACAAATCTATACATTACATATAATAAAGCTCAAGAGGACCGAAAGTCTGTACATACAAGATATCCAAAAAAAATTGTTTCGTGATACTAAATATTGATAACAAAACACGTACCTGCAATTTTTAAAATTTTTGTCTGTTTAGATGTTTGAATGTTTGTTTGTGGATATGCGGAAGCATCACGCGAAAACGACCGAACGGATTTTGATGCAATTTGTACCAAAATGTCAAGTAAATCACCGACCAGGTTATAGGCTAAAAAAACATACCCCTAAAAGGGGGGTTGGCTGCTACACATAAAATAAGTTTGTAAATCACGTAAATTTCATAGTGCCGCGTAGTAAAAAGATGTGTATGGGTTTATTGGACCCGAGATTGATTTTAAATTTCGAACACGCCAGCACGAATTGTGTCACTTTGAATAAGCGCGCAGAAAGAAAAATAACATGAGGCCGTATTTATATTTTTAATCTATATTTTTATAACCTCAATAAATGAGTTTGTCGAATTATTACTCAATATTACGATAAGAAAAGTAAAATCTACGAATATGTCTACGACTACAAAAATATCTCTTTAATATTGGAATAATTTTAACTTTTAATTATTCAATATTTTTTACACTCGAAAACAAAAGTTCCGTGGTACAAGGCGTGTAAGTTGCGTACCAGACGATACAATCTATATTTATGAATCGTTTATTGGTGCGTAATCTACTATTTACCGCGGGAAAATTGCAATAGCTTCAAAGCAAAAGTTTGTGTGAAGGGATATCCTTATTGTTGCCGCTCCAGCCATGGTTAAAATGGCTCAGCAGAAGTGGATCTGCTTATGATGTAAGTCGACCAGCGAAGTTCCACAATTTTTTGTTTTTAATTTTTCTTGCCAATGTTTCATGTTTTATGCCATGTCAATACCAACATTATTTTCAGGGTGCGCAAACTTTTTTCTGAAACATTAATTCGAAATATGAATAAAAATTGGACTACTCATACAAATTGACTCGATTGGCTGGTACATTTTCTATGGAAGATATTTTTTTTCCATATGTTCTGTAAAATTTTCCTAATGAAAGTTGTTCAGTTTTATGAGTCATTATCATCGGTTTTAAAGCCTCATACGTCTGTGCCAGACGATCCAATCAGTGTCTCAGATAAGACTTTTCGTGGCTAACGATTCGAATAAATCGATTTGGAAAACGCCGGATTGCCCAAAACAAGGGCACTCTCTCGGTCTTCTTGGCTGACTCCACAGGAACGACGAGTCGATACATGCGGACCCAAGTTGGCTGCAGGATAGACCTCTGTCACACGCGCCTGACAGAGACCCCGTTCCGGGTTTGAATGTAAACTCTGTTGTCCTTCTCCAGGGCCGGTCTTGGGTCGGATTAAGAAATAATCAATTCGTAAGAATTCGAGGAAGACCTCGGTTGATTCTTACGACGCGACCCCCACGGGAAAAGAGGAGTTATTCTACTCTGCCGGCAGCATACGGTCTTAATTAAATAGCCTTAGGCACTTAATTAAATGTAACCCTAGCCCGGCTCCGCCCGTATGGAAATCGGTCATCCCGTGGCATCGCATAGGAACTTTTTTTACGATAAAAACTTTCCTATGTGTTAGTACAAGTTACCCCTTTTACGTCTGTGCCTATACATACATACATACATATATCACGCCTTTATCCCTTGCGGGGTTGGCAGAGCGTTAACGGCCGTAAGAATACGGTTGCTATCGCCACGTCTGACATTTTTGAGGATTGTTTTCCAAGGTTGTCAAGAAAACATGTGTATCACTATAGTGACAGGTTGTCATCCTGTCGCCTAAAAATTGTAATACACCAATACCCTCGAGTCCCTTAGTCGCCTCTTACGACACCCGCGGGAAGGATATGGGGTGAGGCTATTCTAAGCCGGCATCACACATCATCTGTGCCCAATTTCGTGAAAATCAGTTCAGCAATTTTTGCGTGAAGGAGTAACAAACAAACAAATCATTTGTATTAATATATTAGTAGGAAGTAGGATAGGATAGGATTTGTAGTAGGATTACTTGGTTTTTAATAAGCTTATGTTTTAATTATTCACACTCATGAACTCGGTCTTTATTCATCCATGACAATGTTAAGAAATGTGGCATCAGTTTACTTCACGGAATTGATACCTTTGGAAGTAAACGCACGGTTTTAAAAAATCTGCTAAAATGAACTGGAAAGCGAGGATTTGGAACAGGGAGTGACTAATCTAAACCTGATTCAGCAAATTCAACCTACAGAATTCAAAAAGATCAAACATATATGAAAGAACCACCGTTTTCTTACTCTTTTTTGCATTTGGAAATTGTAAATATAGGATTTAACAGTTTTTTTCAATTACATATAAAGTGTAAATAAAATTAGCTGACAATATTTTAAGGGGTGAATCAGCCCATGAATCTGAACAACTTTCCCCAAGGAATACATAGGTCGAAATATGAAAAAAACATTTGGGCCTCCCATACAGTTGACTTGCTCGGCTGCTACATTTTGTATGGGAGGTCCAAAAATTTTTCCATATTTCGACCTATGTTGCTTGGGGAAAGTTGTTCAGTTTCATGGACTGATTCACCCATTTAAATATTTGCAGCTAATATTTTTACACACTGTATAGTCGGCGAAACCAAGTTTTTAGGTACCTATCTACCAACAATTTAATATAAGCTTATAACATATTATTTTATGGTTCTTAGAGTCTATAAGGGAGGCCTATGTTTATCAGTGAGCTTCCTTTATATAGCTGATATGATGGATGATATATGCCGAAACGAAGTTTGCGGGCACCAGCTAGTAAAATCTAAATCAAATTGTGGTCCTTTTCTTGTGATGCGAACCAATAAAAAACCTATAAAACAATGGATAAATTTATAAAAGACTGTACGTAAATCGTAGGTACGTGTCTTTAATTAAATTGGCACGTCCTCAAAGTCAAACGAATCTCAGTCAAACAGGTAACAATCATACGACAGACTCAATTTAATTTCGACACGACTTTCAAAGTTTCAAATTATCTATCTAAAGTCAAAGTCAAGTCAAATTATTTATTCAAAGTAGTAAATTTTACATTTCGCTTTTTGATGGTCAAATATTAACAATTTTAACAATAACAATTTTATGAACCTAGTGTAAACGCGGCTCAGGTGGACTAAAAACTTAAAACTAGCCCCTAAAGCACTGTCTCGGGGCTGGCCAAGCTAACCAAACAACATGTAACGTTAGGTGGTAAATAAAATAACATCGAGTTCATGCCAAGCGAAAATGTTGTGTTACATGCGTATGGTTAGCCGGACCCCCTGGACAGTAAACCACCCAGAAACCTGCCCAGAAGTGCTCCTATTCTAAAAATACAATTTGTCAGGCCCCAGGCTACCCTAGCTAAATTTCTAAATATGAAAAAAATAATATTAATAGCCAAAAGCGGCTACGTTAAAAAGATAAAATATATATCATAAACAGTAGATAATTCTACCTGTGTCGTCATATAATGTCTACTTTGTACATTTGTAACTACTCCCATGGAGATTTATCTTGCATATAATCTGATATTTCATAATAGCCTTTCTTATACAATTTTTCTTTTATCACTCGCTTAAATTTATTTAGTGGTAAATCTTGGATATCTTTAGGAATCTTGTTATAAAAGCGTATACAATTGCCTTTAAAAGATTTGTTTACTTTACTAAGCCTGCTTATATGCGCAGCAAGTTTATCATGCATGAAACCTACGTGTTGATGGCATAGTAGGCACATACCCGTACATAGTAGCTACATATATGAACATTTTGTCATCTGAGTTGAAGAGAAGAAGAGATTTATGGAATTCTAAATAACATAACAACATTCTTTATACCACAAAATTGGAACAACAGTAGAAAAAGACAAACAAATGAAACAGTGCAAAAGCATTCGCTACCAGGCAACCTTAGGGTGAAAGAGTAAGTGCGACTATGGAAGCCGAATCGTGCAAATATGTACTTTGTTTACCAATAATAATGTAATACAATTTCACGTAACATTAATACACATAATTATATAATTCTGGAAACTAAACACAATATACTCTTAAATACATCTCTCTTTTTTCGTGTGGAAGACCGGGTCGTCCAAATAAATACATTATAATAAACTAATACAGATTTAAGCTATGGAAGACAGGATTTAATTTATGAAGAAAGACAGAAAACAGTATAATTTGATTCATAATATGTATTTATTTGAAGTTTCGTAAACCATCAGGCAAATTATACCCTTGTGTGTACCAAATAAACTTTAATTATTGTTTTGTAAGCTGTTCGTAGGTTCCAATTTAGTGTATAGGACAAATTACCGGCCATATTAATAGCTCCAAAGTTTTCAATGAAAAGTTATACAAAAAAAAAGTTGTTTAACCTACGTAACTAAGTTTAAGAAAGTAGGTTAATAATATTCGTCTTTTATCGGAAAATTGGCCGTAAAGTAATCACGTCAATTGAAATCTAATAAAAGCAATAACCTCATTTTCAAATTCTTTTTGTTTTTGTTTAATCTAAAAGGATCCTCTTACTGTACCTGCAGTAAGAGCATTATAAAATGAATGGAATGTGCCGAGAGTGACAGGTAAAGGATCACCTAGCTTAATGTTCCGTGGCAAACCCTAGAAGTCCTATTATAAGATACAACCGGCTATTTATCAATGCCAGAAGCTTAAGCAAAGCTGAGAGTACACCGAGATGCAGCAAGACTGCAAGTAAGATGTATGACATTGGCCAAGCTTAGGAAAAATGCTACTTAATATTTTTAAATTCAAGTGTAATACTACACTAGTGGAAAATAGTTATGTGTTTATTTTCTCATAGTTTATCCTGGATAGTCTTGAAACACGAACTCAACTCGTAACTATAGGTAGATTCTGTGGGAATATAGCATAATTATTATGCTACTTATATTTAAGAAAGCCAATAATTGTGACACACATATTCATAGAAGGTTTTTCTAAAATTTCTGCAGGTGGAACCTATGGCTATGTACTATGATTCAGCAGCAGTAATAAAAAAAATATTTGCTGAATAATATCCATTTCGGCGGTTGCAGAATTATGTTTCTCGTAAAAAGTTTTCTCGCAGTAGACACATTTGTTGGCTCTAGTCTATAAATCCGTTGGGATCATGGCGGTTTTTATTTTACTGCCGCGAGATACATTCCCGAGACGTCGCGATATCGTCGCACCGATGACGAGTCGTACTTTGTGTTTACTTTACGTTTCTAATAAGTACTTGGAGCACAGTTTCAAGGGCTCCGAATTTTTTAACGTGTGAATTTTCAATATGCGCACTGAAGTCCGCAACGATTAGTGTAACTACTCGTTCTGTATCACACTTTCTACTACTCGAGTTTGTTTATGTAAAATGTGTGATATTTGGGAATCGATTTGTATAGTGGAACTTGTGATACTAGCGCAACTAGTAGCATTCTTCATCATACGAAATATCAAATTTAGAGTTGCCTGCTTGTTTTTAATTGGTTTATGTAACAAGGAGAAGTCTATCTATGTCTAGTTTATGTTTAAGCAAAGACTTAGAAGCTTAGATATATTAGATACGTACAAACAAAATACATGAATTAGTTTGAACATTTAGTTTTATATACATACATACCTACTGACAGATCTTTAAATTTAAAAGGTGAAGCCACATTTTCATTTATATCTCAACTAAGATCAAAGTAAATAGAAATATTATTTAGTACTAAGACAAGTCCATGAACCTATCTTCCTCCAATTTGACTGGTGTTACGCTTGGAAAGTACTAAATCAATTTAACCAAGCGATTCTTGATCAAAAGCGGTCCCAACCTTGAGAGCTGATTAGTGATGTGATTTCCAATAGCAGCATGATGGTGTTAACCTAAAGTTCTACTATGTTTGCGGCCTATGGAAACTCATTTGTCATTATAATTTTATCAAATCAATCATCTTTTTTGCTTGCTTTTAACGCGCATACAGTATGCTTTTATTCACCACGTTTCCTTGGCTCCAAACAAAGGTAGGCTGGGTTAATAGAATAGAATAGCTCTGCCTGAGTCGGAACACTAAAATTACTGACGTCAATTTACAGACCAAATTAATAAGAAACTTTAGAAGTTTGTAAACTATGCCATCAAAATTACTGCCATTATAGTTCGCTTAACGCAAAATACATTAGAATAGAATACAATGTTCGTTCTAAATTGTACCTGTATTATGTATGTAGTGTAAACTTTCGTTATAACTTTTTAATATTGATGATTGCTTTACTAAATAGTCAATATGAGTTGCGACATACTTGGAATGCAATTTATAGTGTCCATCTTTATTATTCCACGAACGTAAAATGCAGTCTTCTCTCGAACACAATTTGTTCTACGTCTAAGAATGCAAGGATCGTGCCTTAAGTCTCTAACAGTCTCTATATTAGATAGAAATTTAATTCTAGAACTACGACCTCCTTCGAATAACTGCGAAACTCTTTGTTCGGATTCTGAACTTGCGTACGGGTTGCTTGATAATAATTATGATCTAATGATCAAAGATTTTATTACGAAGTATGATATTTATAAGTCTATAGATTTTATCCGTGATAAAATTTCGAAACCCGTGACCGAACTACACACACAGATATGAGTCCCGCACCTAATTCAAATACGGCTACGATAAAGTAATTCGACACGTGTAAAAGATTGGAAGTAAAATACTCTCACTCAATAAGAAGATTATTTTTCTTTCATCTGCCAACTGTGTTATGTATAAGTACTTTGAAAAAAACTTTACGACAATAACAACAAAAGAACAACAAACAGAACAATTTTCTATCGTATTTAACTATGTATATATATAACTAACTATATTACAAGCAAATATTTTAATTTTTCCCAAGTATAGGTAAGTAGTAAGAAAAACAATTTTGGACCAATTTGTCTTGGTCGGGTGGTAATTTTGTATGGGAGATCAAATTCATATTTCGACCTATGTTCCTTGAGAAACCTTCTTTTAATGGACTGGTTCTTCACCCCATAAAATATTAGCAGCAAATTTTTTACACCCTTTATTTTATTTAGATCTATATTGTAATGTACGTATGTAGAATTCGAGAGTTCTTTTTACAATAGTCATTTTGTATCTAAATCCTGATATTGGGTAGGCTAAGTTTAGTAGGCCCTTGGGAGCTAAACGTACCCAATCTTGCCCTCATCATGTGGCCCCATCAAGTCTACGAACAGATTTATGGGTATTTTACTAAGACTCTCCCATGAGGCCTGCTGCTATTATTGCGAAAACATTATTAAGCGATGTACGTATATATATTTTAGTCTGACATGCGTAATACAATAAATGGGAGTTCTTATCTCAGATAAGACAATATACGCTCTGGAATAAGGCCTCAAAGAAACTGTTAAAGATATTCATAAAATGAAACAGGACTGGTAACTGCAAATAGTAGGTATATTGATATAATTTATCCACACTCGCTTTTTAATATTCGTATTCCAGATTCAAAGGCAGCTGTAAATAGATCTACATAAGAGCATTCAGCCTCTAAAATTAACTTTCGTACTCAAAACTGGCACTTTAAAAAAATTCAGCAGACGATGTTTTTACATCTATTAATTTTATTACACTCTAAGCGTAATTTTATTTGTTACAGATCTACTTCAAATCATGCGCAAACTACTCAAATGGAGCTTCTTGGAAAGGATTTTGACTGGGTATTGTAACTAAGCTTATACTACAACTATTTTCAGTTTTAAATGTTAGTATGATCTATTAAAACGGAGTATTTTTTGTTACAGAAACATGGCATACAACAAAATAAATGAAAACCAAATTACATTGATCATAAAAACAAAGAGATATTGCCGACGTCTGTTTTCTAAAGATCAATTAGGAACCCATGTACTGTTCATGAAAAATTATACGTGAGATGTAGCGACGTAAAAAAAGCACCATGGGCCAAACGTCCTCACAAGTTAGTAACGACACGTCCACCAACTACTCAGATACTTATACTGGCAGTGAAGAGCCGGGGGCGTGCGCCGTCGCCGATGAACCCAAGTATCCCAGCAGCTTCGGAATCACGCTCGCTGTTCCAGAATGGGAAGCGATATGCACAGCCATAGTACTCATTCTAATCATTATCTCCACCATTGTGGGAAACATCCTAGTCATATTAAGCGTATTCACTTACAAGCCGCTAAGAATAGTCCAAAACTTTTTCATCGTCTCCCTCGCCGTAGCCGATTTAACCGTTGCAATTTTAGTCCTGCCTCTAAATGTCGCTTACTCAATCATTGGAAAATGGGTGTTTGGTATATATATGTGCAAAATGTGGCTAACGTGCGACATAATGTGCTGTACTTCATCCATCCTCAACCTGTGCGCGATAGCTCTCGATCGATATTGGGCCATTACTGATCCTATAAATTACGCCCAAAAGCGGACGTTAGAGAGAGTGCTTCTAATGATCGGGGTAGTTTGGGCCTTTTCACTTATCATCAGCTCTCCGCCGTTATTAGGATGGAATGATTGGCCCGAAGTGTTTGATCTCGACACACCATGCCGGTTGACATCACAGCCCGGCTTCGTCATATTCTCTTCTTCAGGTTCTTTCTACATTCCTCTTATCATTATGACTATAGTTTATTTTGAAATATACTTGGCAACTAAAAAAAGACTAAGAGATCGTGCAAAAGCAACAAAAATAAGCACTATTTCTAGCGGACAGAACAGATTCACTCCTAAAGAGAGTGACAATAATGATCAAGACTCTGTAAGCTCAGAGGCAAACCATAATGATCAACAGGGCGCAATGCATTTAATGTCAGATAAGGAAAAGAAGAAAAAGTCAAAATCATCGAAAAAAGCATCAACCCCTAAGAAAAAACCCAAGAAACGGTACTGGAGTAAAGACGATAAGTCACAAAATAAACTTATAATTCCTATATTATCTAATGAAAATTCTGTAACAGATATGGCAGAAAATGAAAACAGACAAACATCATCTGAGAGCAATTCTAAAGAGACACATGAGGGTGACATAGAAGTTGTAGAGCGTTGTATACAGAAATCACCGAAACGTCCAAAACCAGCGCAGCAAAATTCGGTATATCAGTTTATTGAAGAGAAGCAGAGAATCTCTTTGACAAGAGAGCGGCGCGCGGCAAGGACGCTTGGTATCATAATGGGAGTGTTTGTGGTGTGTTGGCTACCATTCTTTGTGATATACGTGGTGATTCCATTCTGTGCAAGTTGTTGTCTTTCGAGCAAATTCATCAACTTTTTTACTTGGTTAGGATACATTAATTCGGCACTAAACCCACTTATATATACAATATTTAATATGGATTTTAGGAGAGCTTTCAAAAAATTACTGTTTATCAAACAGTAGATATAGGAATACATTTTGTGCCAAAGAATGTAAGTTACTTAGTTATCATCATCACGCTTTTTAAAGTCGCATATTGCTCAAACAGAGTCTCGACTCATTCATCAAAAATGTAAAGTAGATACTTAAATATTGTTAATTCTCGTAAATCTCAGTAAGGCACGTGATTATAGGAAATTTTAATGTACTTACAGTCATAGAAAAACTTTGAATGAGTGTTAAAATATATTCAAACTGTATACTGAAAGTGTACATACAGGTTTGTTCGTGCATAGCACATTAGCTCTCTAAAATAGATAACTTGTAAATATTACTTTAATTTAAACACGAATTTAAATTTTATCGAATATTTATAAATATCAACGAAAACGATGATAATTGATAACTGATTATTTTAAATTGTACATACATATCTTGGATTCTTGTATATAAGTTAGAATTGTATTTGTATAGTATAAAAAACTAATAATGTTAAAGATAGCGAGGTTCTCTTAATATTTTATCAGCTTTGTTTATACCAGCGCACTAAAGTTAAAAATCTAAATTTTTTATGTTATTAAAATAAAGTAGTTTGTTACTTTCATTTCGAATTATACTTATCCCTTTTAACATAATTTGAGCCCTTATTTAAAAGGGATATGGAATTAAAAGATTTGTTTCATGAAGTTGAATAAAAAATATCAATAAATATTATGTAGTCATATTTATTTTACCTGACTTTTGACATTCCTTTGAAAGTTGTTAATTAAACAAAACAATCAGTTGTTACAAGGTTAGTTAAAAATGTATACAGAGTTAAAGATGTCTGGATAAAATCTAATCTGTCACTTTTTTCTTAAAATATACTTACTCAAAGATTTATTGAATTGTCTACGAGCAAAAACAATTTCCAACAGTCTTTGTCGACGAGATAAAAGACACCCACACCACTCAAACCTGGCAATTCAAGTTAATCTTCTTTACCTTCTTATCTTCGCCGAACTATAAATAAAGGTGCCGATGATCGCGCCAATCCATGCTTTTGTTTTGATACCATAGATCCCATTCCTAAAAAAACATATCATTTCGCACCTAACCCGCTTTTGACTGGATTGGATGAGGGATTGTTTGAGGAAAGTATATTCAATAAATATAAGCGATGAGTTTCAAAATGTTTCGTTAAAAGGCTAAAATAAACCAAAGGTACAAATATTTACCCTCAAAAAACGAGTACTGTTTTTGGTAGGTATTATATTTAGGGACATTATTAACAAAATTGTAGTGTTATTTTGATCGGATACCTGAACATGCCATTTCAATGTGAAATAGTTAAAAGCCATAGTAATTTTATTACCATAAAAAATACGTCAATTAGGTCCGTATCTATAAATCGCATTTAACTCTGAGATCGATCTCAAGAGCGATTTTGACAAATGTCAGGCAATACTAACAGCATCTCAAAGTCGCACTAAAGATCGATCTCAGAGTTGAGTGTGGTTTATAAATACGGGCCTTAATTTCCCAAATATGCTGCTAACAGGCTGACTACATCAATTTGCCTAGCAGCAACAATCGAATTTGTCAATATCTCCGTAAACTCTGTCTGCTCATCCATCAGTCCATACCCAATAAGAAAATGATTTAGGATCATTATACACTAGCGACTCGCCCAGCGGCTTTTTGTCTGCTAAATAGTACACGTATTCTGTCAAATTGGATCTTTGCCTAGCTTAAAGAAAAGGCGGCTCATTATGATGAACAAAATTTGATATAGAGTCAGCCATTTCTATATCTTGTACGGTTTAGCCGAGCTGCAGGTGTTCCACGTCAGTAACTTCAGATCTTCGATGGGAATGTGCCAGCAGATGCAGCGAATTTTCAATCACTCAATGCAATTACCGCTGAATGCAATCACGATTCAAAAGTCAAAGTAATAAAAAGCAATATTACATGCAGCGAAGGAAGTAGCTATAGTACCAATAGAGTTTTCACTGTAGTGTGGGTATAGATGTAGTATAGTCTACAAAAAAATATGGAAATTTGTATAGTCTAAGAAATATAATTTTAGCCGATGAATGTTATCTCTAAACTATTGTTTTCTAGTGTGTAAGTCTTTTGTTCTCACAAAGAAGTCTTTAGCTGAATCGACTCAAATTATATTTTTCTTACTATAAAATATGTCTGTTTTGCATGTATAAGTGGCTTTATTCCGTGTTGATATCGTATTGATGGGTTAGTTGAGCACCGAGTGCGGTTGCGACGGCAGCGCGGCAAACATCCGCGGTCAATGCTGATGCGTCCACGATTAAACATTGAATCTGATTTCGAATTTAGAATTCACACAAATTGCTGGTGTTAGCATGTAATCAGTGAGGTTCCCGGCAATACTGATCGACTGAACGCCCTCAATTTAACGACGAGCAAACCAAAGTGAATACATACATACATAAATACATACATACATAAATAACGCCTCTTTCCCGTAAGGGTAGGAGACTATTTCCTGCCACTTGCTACGCGATCCTGGCATACTTTTATGCTTCTTCTACATTCATTAGTCTTTTCATGCACGCTCGCTGGTTTAGGGTACTTCTGACCTGACCTTTCAAAATTAAATAAATGACTGAAAAAGTTTGATTCATTCAACAACACGTACTAATAAAGCCTAATGCTGCATACTAAAAAGCGACCGTTTTTGATCTCACAGGGCTCGCCTCTTTATTTGTCAATTTAATTCTATAAAAGCTTTGCATATATCTTGAATAAATGAAGTCGTTTTATCAAACTGTGTCATGTTACCCTAGCGTGGATTATTTCACCCAAAGGTTAAAAATGGGTCGCTAGGTCCTAAAGTATTTGTTATACAGCGTCGTATATTTTTATTCTTCCATGAATTTGGTGCCGGTTGGACCGTGCGTTATTTTTAATGATTACTTCAGAATAATGGCTGATCCATCAAAATACGTAATAATAATATAACTCATATCGGTACATTATGTTATAACATCTAATCGAATAACAATACTATTAGAACTGGCATTTTTTCTCATAAAAGCCTCAAAGTAAAACACAAGTAAATTTATTCAAAATTGTAGTTCTCATATCCAGCAAGACATTTACTTATCTCATCAGCTTATCTAATCTAGGTATTTTTTTTTTTTGTAAATATTATTTTTCATTCTTCAATTTATGTTCGTTGCGGAAAATTATTCCATAACTTTATATTTTCGTGAGTTTTTCCTCACTACTCAGATTTAATACGACGTTTTTAAAGCCTTGGGTTGGGTACCTCCTTTTTCAAGTGTATTTACTTGAAACCGACCAACGCTAGTTATTTCCAACTAACAGTCTCTTAGTAAAGCAATTTCCTCCTAACGGTCTCGAGAGAATTTCTAGAGTGAACTGTTTAATGAAAAACGTAAGAGAGAAAAGTACCTGTAGGTAAACATTTTTATGTATGACTTACGATAGGCGGCTCTCACAATCCGGACTACAGAATCCGGATGCGATTGAAGATGCATGCGATTACCTCGCCTCCGTCTGGACATCCGGTGCACGACGGCCCGCATTCGCCCCGTCGTCCTGCTAATATCTCTTGGACACGCGTTCTTGTCATACACCGCGACTCCGTGCGGATCGCACCGTACATCCGTCCGGAGGTCGGCACAGGGATGCGGGGCGAGTGTGTGGTTCCAAGCGGGCTTTCTATACAAATTAAGATAAGACGACCAAAGTTAAAAACAGAATCACCAAACACTGGAACAGGGTCTAAAAAAGTCGCCTTAGTCAACATCTACGTAACATAAGCTGAAAATGTAGGTATGTGCTAAAACAGTAAAGAAAAAAAACTGAAGTAAGGTACCGTACATACGACGGCCTTTTAGGAGTGTTTAGATGGACTATTGGTGATTTGATGTAAATCTGCAGCATCGCCTCATAAAGTAGAGTCTATAAAAGCTTACCAGACACTCATGAAACCAATACCTAGCAGATTTACATCAATAGTCCATTTGAGCCCTTGTTCTTTGTATTCTAAATTCTATTCTTTCCGACCACAATATGAATCCAAGGCGCTTCCGTCCATCACAAATCCAATTGAATATTTAAATTGAAAATACTTGTTCTTGCGATGCAAATTGAAATATCAGCGAGTCGTGAATTTTTGGAGTACTGAATTCAACCAAAGGTATATTGAAAATCGACTTTGAATTTATCAAACGACTTATTTTCTGCAATGCAGCAAGTGTAACCGTGTGAATATTTTACGAAATGGCATAATGGACTTTACACGTGAAATTGTCGACCAACATTTACAATTTATCGAACATATTGTAGACTACAAGTATCTTTAAAGTAATATCGTATGTATGATATTGGAGCACTTTATACTTTTGTTTTTAAAAAGATTAATTCATTATGGTAGGTATTTTATACAGTCAATAAGTAAAGTGCCAGTAGAACATGATATTAAACCTCAACAAAACCTAAATTAAAAAAAATACGTAATTCTGTTGT
The DNA here is from genome assembly GCA_029255805.1 of Keiferia lycopersicella. Lineage (NCBI taxonomy): Eukaryota > Metazoa > Arthropoda > Insecta > Lepidoptera > Gelechiidae > Keiferia > Keiferia lycopersicella. The sequence continues at coordinate 6,268,327 of JARACZ010000009.1, read as the reverse complement.
GAAATAACAGTCAGTCATCTTTAGAAGGCCAATCCGACAAATGAATAATGACTTACTCTGTTATCTTAGTTTTTAGGCCACAAATACTTGGCTTGGAATAATAACCGCAATTTATTTAAACCCAAGACGGACGAGCTTATTGTATCTTATCAAGGACAATAACGATTACTTTTCGTCGCACAAGTTATCAATCTCTTTCTGCAAAACTTATGTTAACATGAAAAAAACTAACAATCTTGATAAAATGTCTAAGAAATAAACCGTCAAATGTGCTATTCATTCATATCATGCTAGACATTGGATAAAATACATATATTAAATGGTCATGTAGGGTAAATATTATGTAGGCGTGGGATATTTCGCAAAACAAGAAATATTCGAATATCGATTACATACCAAATTGATAGAAAAGTAAATGTAGTAGTTACTATAGTAAGTTATTTATTTACTATCAGCTACAGGTATATTAGCCATCACACCTTTTTTAACGAGCAAAGGAAAAATAATTTTATAAACATACTTAACCAGAACTTCGTTAAAAGTCTCAATTTTGAAATCGTTTGAACATTTAAGATGGAAGATCCTTGGATCCTCACGCTCAAGTGAAGATTATTCAACAGATTTGATTTAAAGATCAAAAGACGGCGTTAGATACCAAGGTTGCCTAAATCGTGGAAATATATTTTAAATTTTTCTATCTCTCTTAGGATTTTACTTATTTTACGAGTTTGATATTAAAATATCAAAGATATGGTGATATGGTTGAAGCACGAGAGCCAACAAAACATACACAAAGAAGAACGCAAAGGCATCCTATTTCATTACGTAAGGTAACGTTCACTAAAATTTCCAAAATTAAAATAGGTACCTATATTTGAAAAGGTAAAAGGGAGCCACAGGCAATCCTAACACGCTGACCAATGGTTCCATAGAAATCCACTTTTCCTTTGAAACCCTAGGAGTAGGTACAGTTGTCAACCTTCAAACTAATTTATAACTTTACCTTTGAAAATTCGAAACCTAGGCAGACCGTTCAATGTGCTATTCATAGACATTGGATAAAATATATTAAATGGTCAGGTAGGTTAGGTAACTAGTTAGTACGGATAATAGCGTCTACACGGAAAACGTCACAAATGAATTTGTATATCAGAAAACAAAGTTATTAAGAGTTATTAAAAAAAGACAAAGCGTACTGAGGTATGGTAGGTACTGCTCTCGCGCGCGCATCGCTTGGCTCGTCTTGGCGGCAGCATGACCGTGCATACGCTCGATGTGCCTTGGTAATACACAGAAACACGCTTTATGAGTAAAACCAGAGAGCAGATAACTGTTTTATTTCCTTAATAAAATATTCACCATACCAAAACTAAAATAGAAATAAGACTTAGATGTAGGGTTCCCCAAGAAAGTCCTCTGCGTCGGTATTATTAACAATAGGCCATTCACATTTAAATTTTATCATAAAAAGTGGGCATCAAGGTAACGAGATCCCGAGTACTCTACAGTTTGAAAGCTTTTTAGGACTTTGATGAATTAATTAGCATCAATTTGGCAATAATACGAATTCATAAATATTTTTGGTACAAAATTGTTTTTAAACTAGAAATTAATTGAAAGATAAGACTTAAATTATTCATGTTATTGAATTATGAAGTATGAACACGGTCATCAAATGGTAAGTACTCAAGGCCAAAACATGTTGTTGTACAACGTGAGAGGCAGTACATGTACTTATGGAAGAAGATAAAATTACAACATAAGCGTTTCTTAATCGTTTAACAATGCCGTGTGATGCCGGCTTAGAATAACATCACCCCATTTCTTACCGGTGGGTTCCGTAAAAGGCGACTGAGGGACAACTACATTTTTAGGCATAACTTTGGACGCCATGCTCCAATGGGGGCCACATATTGAAAAATTGTCGAAGAGACTGAGTTCAGCAGCATACGCAGTTAAAAAAATAAGATACCTCACTGATGCGGACACTGCTAGACTAGTTTACTTTAGTTACTTTCATAGTTTAATGAGTTATGGCTTATTATTATGGGGCCATGCAGCGGATGTGAATAACATTTTTGTTTTGCAGAAACGGGCTGTTCGATCAATTTATAAATTAGGGCCAATGGTCTCCTTAAGACAAAAATTTAAAGAGATTAAAATATTAACATTTGTGTCTCAATATATATAGGAAAACATTATGTACGTTAAAACAAATATAGATTCTTTTAAGAAAAATTGTGATAAACACAATTTTAACACTAGAAATAAGGATAAACTAGCTGCGCATATAAGCAGGCTTAGTAAAGCAAACAAATCTTTTAAAGGCAATTGTATACGCTTTTATAACAAGATTCCTAAAGATATCCAAGATTTACCACTAAATAAATTTAAGCGAGTGATAAAAGAAAAATTGTATAAGAAAGGCTATTATGAAATATCAGATTATATGCAAGATAAATCTCCATGGGAGTAGTTACAAATGTACAAAGTAGACTTTATATGACGACACAGGTAGAATTATCTACTGTATATGATATATATTTTATCTTTTTAACGTAGCCGCTTTTGGCTATTAATATATTTTTGTTTCATATTTAGAAATTTAGCTAGGGTAGCCTAGGGCCTGACAAATTGTATTTTTAGAATAGGAGCACTTCTGGGCAGGTTTCTGGGTGGTTTACTGTCCAGGGGGTCCGGCTAACCATACGCATGTAACACAACATTTTCTCTTGGCATGAACTCGATGTTATTTTATTTACCACCTAACGTTACATGTTGTTTGGTTAGCTTGGCCAGCCCCGAGGCAGTGCTTTAGGGGCTAGTTTTAAGTTTTTAGTCCACCTGAGCCGCGTTTACACTAGGTTCATAAAATTGTTATTGTTAAAATTGTTAATATTTGACCATCAAAAAGCGAAATGTAAAATTTACTACTTTGAATAAATTATTTGACTTTGACTTTGACTTTGACTTTGACTTTGGACTTGAGGGTTTCAGGCGTATGACAGGCTGACAACCTGTCACTATCATGCACGAATTATTTCAAACGGCCCGCAATATTTTTCAGACATGGTGATATAACCGTATTTTTCGTTCGGTGTAAAAAATCCCTTTAGGGGTAGGTAGAACGTTAACGCTCTACCTACCTCTGAAGGGATAGATGCGTGATATATGTGTGTGTATGTTAACAATATAATCATATTTATATGAGCATAACGCGATTTTCTACCATCTCTATCATTAAACAGACGTTGGACATCTACAACTGACCGTAGGCCGTGATTTGGGTCAGGGAGTACAAAGACCTACTAATGTTTTAGATTAAATAAGTAATTTCTAAAGATAACAGACAGGAGGTAGGCAGGCACTGTTAGATTTATCTTCAAGAACACTTTGAACATCAAAACCTTTTGTCTCGCCGTTTATTTTAATGAAAGAAAAGCTTTTTACTCACGGAAACAAAAATAAACGTCTCGGCTTGCCGGAAAACCGGATGTTTTTGAAAAAGTATACAAAACAAATGTTCATCATTCCTTTTTTTAGAACGTAAAAGATACTATCAGGTAAAGCCTATAGATTTGGATATGAGAACAGCAGAACTTGTCATTTTGCACGAAAGTTAAACATTCATACATACATATATCACGCCTTTATCCCTTGCGGGGTAAGCAGAGCGTCAACGTCCGTAAGAATACGGTCGCTATCGCCACTTTTGACATTTTTGAGGATTGTTTTCCAAGATAGTTTCAGAAAACATGTGTATCACTATAGTGACAGGTTGTCAGCCTGTCGCCTAAAAATTGTAATCCACCAATACTCTCGAGTCCCTTAGTCGCCTCTTACGACACCCGCAGGAAGGATGTGGGGTGATGCTATTCTAAGCCGGCATCACACGGCAAAGTTAAACAGTGTTAATAATGAATTGTGACAAAATAGTGATACCATTATGTGTAATTTGTATGTAAAATAAATAATAAAAACTGTGAACTAGAAATCAGCGCGTATAAGGTACCTATCTCATAAAAACATGGATATATTAAATGTCGCCAGACGAAAGCATGTCACTTACCCTGTGAAAAAGATCTTTCATATTAGATCTCCAGTAGAGCGAACTTCTGAATCTACACGCTCTAACTCTACTAATACACAAATTCTCAGTCAAAATGTACGGCTTGATCGTTTTGTCAAGAATCACTTTTTTATATCAAAAGGGATTAAACCTAGAACCTATAACCTTAATCCTTGAACTACGAGGCTCTATGTGGTAGTGGTTCAATAATTCAGGATCATAACACAAACAATAAACGGGCGGATCGTAACACACGCGACTGTCGTTAGTGTCCACTTGTGTTTGCAAGTCATTAATCATTACGTAATGTAACGTAACGCCAGCCGGACTTATGTAAACACGGAAACGGACGTACCCCTTTTACTATACAGGGTGTAAGGAACAGCTCTCCGATTTCAGAATTTCAGCTCGATCCGTTCTTCCCAGAACAACTGCTAAGCCCAGTCTCGCCCCAAGGGCGAATAATAGGGAATATACGTATATATAAAATTGGAAATGGCCTAAAATATTTTTTTCTCCAATGCTTATTATCGTAATATTATAATGAAAAGGATTTTTTTCATTTACTTATTATTTAAACCCCTAAAATAATATTCAAAAAGTGCAAAATAAGGGAGCGAAATTCAAACTTCCAAAACGCGCCGCTTTCGGTCTAACGAAATGTGACGTCATCTGACACGATATTGTATTCAAAGTCCACAGAAAACACTAAGGTAAACACCCACTGGACGTGTCATGTGACGTCACGCAAAGCGCGCGCAAAATGGCGGCGTTTGAACTGCTTGAAATTTTTAAAAGTTTTAAATTTCATTTTAAAAAAATTCTACAGTATTTTGAAGCCCATTAATATTTTTTTCTACGTTAAAGAGTAGTAAACTATTAATTCAAGACAAAAAGAAAAAACATGCATATCCCCTATTGTGGAATCTGGGTAGACAGTTGGGGAAGATTCGGATAACTCTCACTACAAGGCATTCTAATTTTGTTTTAGGAGGTCACTCCTTGGGCCATCCTGTATAGATGACTATCAGATTACATTAACACTAACTTGTAAGAGAAGGATGCCCTCCATTAAGGCAAACAGGATACGTCTTAACTCGGTTTGAGTTACCCATTCATGTCACTTCTTATATTATTAGTAAAGAAAGGCACTAACTAATAAATACAGGATATCAGTACCAACATCTGAAGGGAAGAGGCTGATATCTCACATTCAATGTCGAAGTTAGTGCGCAATAACTTTGCTAAAAATATTTTTATGGCCAAAAAAATTTTTGTATTTTGTATTTGTATTTGGAAATGTATGTAATGGAAGAGGTCTTCCATCCCTTTTAAGAGGTGAAACAGTCCATAAAACAATATGTTTCCAAAAATAGTCTTTAGGATAACGCGTTTATACTGAATGGGACTTTCAAGGTTATTTTTATCCAAGTAGGTTACCCCTTTACAGGAACGTAATCTTTACACCCTATTAGCAAAATAAATGAAAAATAATTGCCATTGTCGTTATAAATTTGTCGGTAGTTTTTGTGACTTGTTTTAATTCCTAATAAAGTAATACGACAAATAGAAGCCAAGAATAAACGGAGTGTCTCTTCATCTCTCACTAACATTGTATATCCTTTGTCCATCCAGTCGGAAGATATTTCAATTTTACTCGAAGTGCACTGAAATGCCTTTTATTAGGTGATACGATAAAGCTGTGACATTCCCTCGCTGTTGAAAACTTCTACGAGCTCTGCAAGTCTTTAGTTTATATGTAGCTGCGTTTGTAGGTGACGGCGAGATGGAAGCTTCGCGCAAGCAAAGACCCAGAACAATCTTCGAGACAAGCAAATGTCAAAACAGACAACACACAAAGTCAGTGTTTGCTAGCAACAAGGCGTAAGGGCCGTTACACAGACACATATTGCAACGTCGTGACATTTTCATTTCAACATAATACCTACAACGTTACAACGCCGCCGAGAATTTGAGATGCATTTCCTACAACGTGGGAAATAAAGACACGACAATCTACACTTCATGATGTCGATCCTTTGAATCTATGTAAGACGATTCCTTTGAATCTATGTAAGACGATTTATACATATTGAATTGGGTTCGTGAGTTTTCAATCAGAATGATACGTCATCGTACGAGCTGAAATTTTTGCAAGTTGCGTGATCTCTGAATTTAATTTAAATATTTGATTCTCTGTGGGGCACCTACAAAGTTGATATGTATCACTTTTTCCTAGTCTGATCTGTGCATTGCCCAACCTGAAGTCTGAGTCTGAACAACCTGATTATCCAAAAAGAAAAATGTTTCGTGCTTCAGAGAGCACCTTGAGCCGTCGGACCCAGTCGTCTACGCCGTCTACAGTTATCGTGACACGACCTTGTCAAAAAAGGCTAATTTTAGTAAGCGGTCGGAGAATTTCAATCCAACGAAAAACAGAAGATCAAATCCAAATGTTTACTATGTATAAAAATTGCCTTACTCTTGATCTTCGAGCGATAAAGTCGTCCGTTCCTTTCCATGAAAGGCAATAATGCTCGAAGCTTTTCAAGACTTCTATTCACGGTCACAGTCATAACGGGTTCACGGTGTGGTAGCCCTAAGCATTATAAATCCAAGGGCACGTCCATAACACGCAAACGAGCGTGCAGACCGCTTGTAGCCACATGGTAAACGCTTCCTTAAGAAATTGTTCAACAATTAGGTAACCTCGTGTTAATGCCTTATAACATTTCTCAATAATGCAGGCGCGATAACAGATAAGTGGTCGCAAATTATAATAGGTACTTAAATAAATAGTAGGCAAGGAAGTGGAACAATAGGGCTGGCATATACTTTATGTATAAAAACCCTAAACTAATCAAAGAAATTGAAAAAAAAGTTTAGCAAACGGACGGATAAAAGGTCAAATCTGTAGACATGGCTACAATAGTTTAGTAGCAATAGTTTTGTGAAACAATAATTTGAATAAAACGATAACAGATCTAGAATTGTTCGTTGACCTGTTACAAAGAAAATTTAATCTCGTGTTTTGAATCAATAAAATTTAATCTAAAGACCTCTAAAGTACTTACTTTTTCAGTTTAACGTTTCGTGAAAGGAATCTCAACATACAGTTTATTGACATAAATTAATTACTTGGGTAGTAAAATGTTTGGCCGACTTAAAACAATATATCAGGTAGCTAAATTAACTAAAATTTATTTCTCCCATTATAACTGAATCAAGATAACAATACTATAAAGAACAGTACAGTGCCTGTTTGAATATACTGAGTTAACAGTAGTATTTCCTACATTAACATTGCATGCTGAACCACTAGATTGTCCGTAAAGAAAGATGGTTCCGTGCTTCGGAGGACACTTTAACTTTTTCCAAACTCAAATGGCGGTTGTAACAAAACCTCGTCACGAGGCCTGCTAGTAGTAGTAGGTGGATGAAATCTCGAACAGCAGGGTTTATCAGGTCGGTAAACGACTCGGTGTCTCAACTCACACGATAAAAAAAAGTCTTTCCTACGCGTCGTTATTTAACTTGGTTATCACACAAACGAGAGAAGAAAAAGATCCAAATATCTGGTGCGGAAGTATTCACAAACTTAATTTTTAACAGGTGTACTTTATTAAGCCGTGTGATGTCGGCTTCGAATCTTTCCCACGGGTGTCGTAAGGGGCGATTAGGAGACTTGAGAGTTTCCAGCGTATTACAATTTAGCCGACAGACTGACAAGCTATATAGTAATACACAGAAGTGGTGATACGCGATTTTCCTAAAGCGGCCTTCAAATATTTGTCAGAACTGATGATAGCGACCGTATTTTTACATCCGTTGTAGCTCTGTCTGCCTGGCAACGGACAAAGGCATGATGTGTAAGTTTGTAGGTACTTTATTTTTACACTTAGGCAAGTTTCTCTTCTTTTTAAGTTAAGAACCTAAAAACCTCCTTCTGGCAAGGAACCAAATCATGACAAAGTGTGGATTTAATTCTTTTATACAACATTTCTGCAGCCAGCTGTCGGTGCAGATAAGCTTTGCTGGAGCTTTCTTCGAGTTCATAACACGGCCCAGTTATTTCGCCGAAGTTTGTTATAAATCCAATGTCTTTGGAAATGCGACGTTCCATTCAATATTTCATAAATTCTTTTCTTCTTTTTTATTATTGTGACAAATGATAAATAAGAGCCTTTTTTTAATTGATAGTTGAAATCAGTTGCCCGCCATTAACATACATACATACTTATTTCATTCCTTTATCCCTTGTGGGGTAGGCTGAACGTTAACAACTTGAGTAAAAGTTTACATCTTGTTTTCGATCATACTATGATGATATCATATTACTAAGCAACAAGCTATTACTTAGCACTGAATTCAACTGGCATGACGCCTCGTTTTAGATAATATACTCCTCCTGTTTACCTAACTGTTCTAATATAATAGGAGGCAGAGGAAGCATTATTATTTTATTAGATTTTTTTATTACTATTAGAAAAGCATTATTTTATTATTAGAAAACCGAACTCCAACTAAGTTATATTTTTAATTTATGTGATTTTAATGTAGCTAGTGTAACTGGCGCTGCTAAGATGGACCGAACAACCTCTCATTATATCAACATCTGCCTAGCCGTTTGGGCTGTACCCAGCAAAAAGAATTTACTTTTCCCCATTCATATATATACTCGAAATACATAACACTCCTTTTGGGGCCGTCGGGTAATTACTTTTGTGCCACACTGAATTTACAGATTCACTCATAAATAAAGTGGGGTTATGCTTTCAGACAAAATGAAATGAAAACATTATTCCAGTTTCAGCTATTTCTCATCTCGTAACAGCTCTGATGAAGCTTGGTCGTGGCTTCCCTGACCCACTTTGTCAAAGAAATCTAGTAAGCTGGAAAGAAAAATGGTAAGATGTAAAGATAAAAGTTTTATCCCACGCTCAAAGAAACACGGTTGCCATAAAAGTACTAATAAATTTAGAAAATATGACAGAACTCATTTCGTTCAACAGTTTAGTGACTTTCTGAGTAATGAATAAACTGTGAACTTTTCACGGACCCGACCCTGCCGCCATTGTAAAAATCTGCCTTGCTAGACAGTCTAAATATGTTACACGCTGCGCTGCCTAGCCATTAATTAAATACCATGGTTTGGTAGTTCTGGAAGTCTTTTGACTTCAGACCAAAAGCGACCGACGCCCGGGAAACATGATCAAGTAGAGCCTCTTGGAGGGTTCCGATGTAACCTGTTCATGTGGTGCAGTTCAAAACAACAAACCTACAAATATCAGGTCTGGCGTGCCTAACACCTGCAAGCAGGATAATCCTAATGCCACATCTACCAGCGCTTTCAACGTGGCAAAGTTCTGGTATCGACACAATAAGAACATAACATAATTATCTTAGCCAACCGGATAGAGGTAAAAAAAAAAAACATTTTAAATTTATTAAAGTCAAACACCTTAGTTATACTTCGGTATAACGTGAAAGGTAGAGTTTTCTGAACTTTCTAAATATCGAATAAACTCCAAGAAACTCCTTCCGTCAAAATCTCTTCTTCTTGTTATCGTGTCGCTGGAAAATTCAAATTTTGCGTGATCCTAAACTCATTCGCTGTTTTAGCTATTATATCTGAATTATTTGTAAGGTTAACAAGTGAATTATCCAATGCTATACCCACTCATGTATTTGAATGCGCTTTGAGCACGCTAATAACATTTTATACCTTAAACTACTGATATTTACGACGGACTTTCACACAGTTTTCAATAACGACATCATTAAGTTTATAGAAGACAATAAATGGCAGCTTATTGAGTGCCAAATGCTCTGAAAACTAAAATAAAAATTGCATTTGCAAAAATTTTATTTTGAGACGAAAGCGATAATAAAACAGTACTCAAAATCTATCAGGGAAAAAATATAAATTTTAAACATTCTGTATGTTTATTGGACCCTGAAAGCTTTAGGTTTTTAACTCTCTGGAAGATAATTGCTCACCTAGAAAAACAAAAGATTTAAATAGTAAAGAATTGCACTTAAGTAAGCAGGATAGCCCCAATAAAGCTTTTAGGCTAAATTCCGAATACAATAAACATTAAGGTGAATAAAATCCGGTGATAAGTCTTTCAGCATTAGCACTGCCTTGAAAGAGCAAATTTAGAGAAAGACCATTCACACTATAATTTTCTCTGCGCACTGATTGGCGTCATGCCGATACCAATGACAAAGCCGATCTGTTTGCTGGAGGAATTTATTTACTTATTTTATTCATACAGTATATCATTCAAACATTTCATATTTATTTATTAGCATTCATGTACAAGTATATATGGTGTTACAAAATAGGCTAGATAGATACATGAACCCTGTAAGGGTGTAGCAGTAAACTTAAAACTAGAAACAATAATTAGTATCATAATATAAATTAATTAGATGTTCAGAAATAATAATTAGCATTACATTAATATTGATAATTAGATGTCATAGTCATAAGTACATTACATTTCACCACATGAAAAATTAAGGAGAAACATATTCAAGCTATTATAAACAGAACGGTGGTATGCAGTAACAGCCCTTAAAGACCAGAGCCTGTGTTAGGGCTAGTTACGTTACTTCATACCGACGTATTATGTGGGGAGAAGTTGTGCTTCGGAGTGGACGTAATAAATGAGAGATAATAATAATTAAAACATGCATTATTTATTAAAAAAAATATGTTGCAACCATATTATTTAGTTTAAAATAATTTGATTGAAATTGAAATAATTTAATTAAAATAAAGGATCTCCTTTTATTAAATATTGTTTTAAATTGTCTTCTAATTGTCTCACATTATGGGATCAACTTACAAAAATGTGTTAAAATGGCTATCGGTTTCATTTGTCAAAATGAAGTCGATGACGATATGTTGATTGATGAAAGTCTAACCAGCCCGATGCTCAGGCAGATCGTGCCATATTTAAATTCAGATTCATCTAGCTAGACTCTAATAGCTAGCTAGCATTTTATTCTATATTTTACTTTGCTTTAGTATTCTGTATAACATATCGTATTCCCACCTGCTGCTTCGGCTATCCCAATTAAGGAAACTTCCCGGTCCGCATATTTTTCCTTCCTCTCCGAAAAAGTCGTGTTTGTTGAAAGCAGTCGAGAGGCTAACTTTTAAACTAATTCTCCTTTGATCCCGAAGGCTACGGTGCTTGGTAAGTTTTATCATCCGATTCATAAAATGTTACGATGTTGTGTTGCTAAGTCATGCGTTTTGATTTGTTTTCCCTTTTTTATACAAATTTTACTAAGTAATATCAAAAAGTAGAAAATTTACAGAATGGCGGTTCGACCCTTTTTCGATGATTGATACCTACTGTGCTAGGGCTACTACTGTTTACTTACTGGATTTTTGATATTGATTTGCTAGCTTATGTAGCTAGCTTCTGTACAGTATTTATGCTGATCTCGTATGGAATGTAGTTACTGTACTTTTCATGTACCACGTAATATTGTAAAAGCTACAAGACTAGTTCTTTTATCTATTTGACCTTAAATCTCAACCCCCTCAATTTTACTGACTTAATGAATCTCTCTAGCTTTTGAGTAAATAACCTCTCTTCTACTTTTTTCCAGCACCACCTTTAAAATAAGTTGTTTTAAACCTAGGTCCGCAACAAAAATCTAAATGACCCCGTGAGTCACAAACATCAGCAATCTTTTATATTTTATCGCAAAATCGTTATGTGCCGTGTGACTCCAGTTATACAAAAAATTAGAAAAGGCATCAATCAATTTGACTGTAATTATACTTTTATCGTGAAATACCTTGGTAAGTATTTTTGCCATTACAATAAATTTATATTTACAGGTCAATTTAATGATTATTTTAGCCGATAAAAGATTCATGGCCATAATTTTAATGATTAATATTTGGCCTGTATTTACTTGTACTATACTGTGGGAGCACCTTAACATTGAGGTAAATATTAAATAACAGAAAATGATACGAAAAACAAAATTGTATCTAACTTACAAAGACGGTTGTTGTTGGGAACGGATATTATTTTACCTATTCAATAAGATATCTGAGATAATGGCAAATCAAATGACTGTCTCGTTTATGCTACCTTGTTGAGATGGGTATTGTACCTATTATGGTAGTATTGGCGCCTACATCCGACACAGTAAGTAATGGATGCTGTCAAAACTTGAGCTCATAAAGAAATACCCACGCCTGCCTACATGTTTTCGTAGTATCACTTTCATCCAAAATTATGAGCGTAAGGTGAATATGGATAAGAACATTTCTGTATCCTCTTCGGACTTCCTGCAATTTGCTAAAAGAAAAAGCTGCCTATAAGTACTGGAAATGTATATAATATTATTTTTATATGAGTTGTGTGTGTGTGTGTGTGTGTGTGCATTGCAAATTTCCTGTAGTAAGTTGCTTATGCCCACTGGAAAGATAGCATAGTATCGAAGCTATTGGCTGCAATACTCATACAGCAGTGTAAGAATAATACCCAGATAGAATGGCCTGGATACACCTTGCACCCTCAGAGTAACTTTTGACTGACACAACTCGACAAATAATTTCCCAACTTCCGCATCTTCTACTGTGAATGTTACCTCAAAATCTTGGCAGCCTAAACTTGAGAATGAATTGTTTTATATGCACAGCTTGTTTTCAACGCGACGTGGTTGTAAGCAAACTTTGTTGAATAAATTAAGTCCTACTTTACAATCGCAAAGATATTACAAACTCTGATCCCGTTTAACTTCACTTTCCTGTTAAACTCCTGTCTTTACCATAACTTTATCATGTTATTTCATAAAAGACCCGGTCGTTTGCGGTCTTCAATTCCTTATTGTTTCGTCTCCGTAAAATTATTTCGGATATTTTTTGGAAATGTCTAAACGAATTACGTTGACTCCCGTTACTCGGACATAATATTAGAAATTAATGTGGCTTGCATCATGATCCGATGGAGTAAGTGGGTTCTCGAGTGGAGACCACGCCTGGGCAAGCGTACTGTTGGACGCCCTCCGGCCAGATTGCCCGAGGACAGCAGCTGGTAGCGACTGGATGGCGTAAGCAGGAGATCAATCTTTGTGACGTACCCTGGGGGTTGCATACGTTCAATAGTGAACTGCTATAGGCTGATGTGGTGATGCAGCATAATCATAGTAAATACATGAGAAAATATGGTTTTCCTGTTCCTGGCACCGCATTGTCGTTCGTTAGAAAAGCATGGATAATTAAAAAATACTTACTACTTACTTAGAAGGCGGTCGTTACACAACAATGTCATGTCAGAAACCTGCTATTTGTAGGAGACGGTTGAAAAATCTGACACTAGGGTTCATCGGGCCTTTGGACGATTTGGACGACTCGGTGTCCCACACGAAAAGAGAGAATGAAAAAATAACTGTGTCCAAACACATGGTTTAATCTAGATACTTTCAATTGATTAACAACGAGTTGACATTAGTAAAACGTTCCATTTAGATACTATCTTTTAATTTATGTATATTACAAATTTTCATTAGCAGTATCAAATGTAAATAGCAATCGCATATTTAATGAACAATCTTGCTGAAATTCACGTAGGTACAAATAAGCAATTTGAATAACGAAATGTACCCTTGGGACCCACAAAGAGAGCGCGAAAAGAAAATTTGCCTTAATTCACCTCGGAGACTTACAAAGGGCAAGTGAAAGAATTAAAATACATGTAGATTTATCTTCTAAGGTAACACGTTATACATTAAGCACTCATTAAATTATATAGATAAAGGAGTTTATTAATGTGAACCTCTTCAGGGTGAAGATAACAGGTATTAATATTTAAGTAACGTGAGTATGTCTTTTGATGTTGTTACAAGACTGAAAGCGTTTACGAGAATAAATCCACTAGATACTGAAAAATTGTAGTGGAGATCCATTTTTAGATTCAGATTCTCATCGTTTTAGAAACTTTTTACTAAAATAAATAGAAAAATATGATAATTTTCAATTGATTTACATTTACGCCGTGTGATGCCGGCTTAGAATAGCATCACCCCATTTATTCCCGCGGTCGTTGTAAAAGGCAACTAAGGGACTTGAGGGCTTCATGCGTATTACAATTTTAGGCGACAGGCTGACAACCTATCACGACAGTGATGCATGTATCATCGAAAAGGGCCTTCAATACTTGTCAGGCGTGGCGATAACGATCGTAATTTTACGATTGTTAGCGCTCTGCCTACCCCGGAAGGGATAAAGGCGTGATTCGTGTGTGTGTGTATTTACATACAAACGGTATAGTCCACAGACCTCTGGTCATGCCCAAAATATGTAATGTTTTCTCTGTGGTACAGTCTTATTCATAGCATGTCTTAACTACTATTACAGTACTATCAATTCATCTAGGCCCAACAAGAGTCATTTTACACAGGCTTCTGTAACCTAAACGGGTTTGAAAAGGCGTTTGAAAACCACCCGCTGCAAAGCATGTGTAAGTGAAATACACTAGCAGTAAAATTTCAATCAGAATAGGCTATAACGATTTCACACTCCATAAGCTCTCACTGACTGCATTCTGTAGCCTGCGCAGGAAGTATGTGTAGTGATTCATATGTACGTTCATTTAGTTTTAAGTGTGTTTTGCTGATGCTAAATCTGCCAGAGGAACTACGTTTAGTAGACTGGGTAGAAATTATTTAATGTGCTTTACGGTTTTTTACCCTAAAAAGTTTTCCACCAATATTAGGTAGGTTGATCAAGGACTTCGAACAACGCCGTCGTCTGTATTGGTCAAGAATCATAAACAGATTATTAGCGCTTCTTACGGCTGAAAAAAAATCTCAACCAAATGGTGCTTTTGATAAATTGACAAATAGGTATGTAAGTAAAATCTGTATGTGCGTGCCCCAATCTCCGTGACTTTAAAGATCTTCATCAAAATACTCTAAAGAATTTGTTACAAGCAACGAGAAATAAACTGTCGGAGTTAGTTAAACATGCAAAGAAGTTAACGAATTATACGATGGTCTATCATTAGAACTGGACAAAGGGTACGAGAATTCAGGGAAATGTCTAAACATTCTACCCTCATATTATTATTGCGGAGACCACAGGGCAAGCAACTTTATGCCTCTTTTACTGCTTGCATAACGAGTTCCAAAGCATTTTGCCGTTTGTTGTCGACAATAAATTACACAAGAGCACAAAAAAGAGTGTAATGTTTTTAGTGTGCATATATTTATCCCACTTTTTACAATAGCTGTAAAATAAAATGGTATTGGACGTAAGTCATTCAAGTAGCATGTCCAATATGTATTTAAAGTTTTATTCAGAACTACAGTATGGCCGTTCGAATAGATCATATTTGATAGCTGTCAAACCCATACTAAAGGATATGTCCACTAAGAAAAATTGAAAAAAAATTGATTGAAATTGTCATAGATTAACATGATTTTGACAGTTGCCGAATAGGGCCTATTCGATCGGTCATACTTTAAAATATGAAGGGGTCAAAACAAGCTTGTAGCGATACGGGCAAATAGTGTACATTGTACGCGTAGGTAGCCTGTGCTTAGAACTTGGCCTGCTCACTGCCGTGCGCTTTACTTAAGGCCAGGATCTGCTGCTCAAATCACGATTTCAGGGGGTGAGGTGGGGGGGGGGGGGGGCCGCCCGCGCTCCCCGCGCTCTGAGACACCATCTGGCGCTCGCACACTACGCACTCGCCTCACCTCGTGTGTTTTATGGACATGACCGCAGTTCGACCACCTTTTAGGTATTTTTTAGCTTTATCCCGGCCGTGGAACTTTTACTTCTTCTCGTGAATTATTATTTTTTGTGATAATGTAACGAAATTAATATGAATGTGGGTAGATGGATAGACGCAGAAGAGGAGGAAGGCCTAAAAAGATTTTAATAGCTAGTTAAAACACACAAATTTAATTACAAAGGATATTAGTATAAGTACTAAGTTCCTTTTATAAGCCTGTCCTTGAAACTGAACAACTTCCCCAAGGAACATAGGTTGAAATATGTTTTGAATAGATTATACAAAAGATGATTATGACTCATAAACGTGTAAACAAAGATTTCAATGATAATAAAAAATGGTCCAAAGTCAAAAAATGTGCTAAAAGTTGAGTAAGTACGAAAATTTAGTTACATTTGCTCTACGATGTACCGTTCTCAAGATATATGCACTTTTAGTTTGCATTCCTTTTTATTATTCAAAAATGATATTCTACTGAAATTTTAAATGGCGTTTTAAAAAGCAAAAATTTTCCAAAAAGGCTCCAGCGCCCTCTGTCACGCTTGCTTTTTGCTATAGGTAGGTACATCATTGTTTTTTTTTTGTTTATGCCGCCGGCTCAAGTGCAACATCCGTAGACTTGGGCTGTAGCACAAAATAGAGAATTTACAGAAAGCAGGCTCGCCTCCTTTTCTAAAATTTATACCTACACGCTAGGGTTACTGCTTTTTACGGCTATGAGTAGTGCCATTCTAGCAGATTTATGACCTCAATTCTCTCTATTTGCACGATCTCTCTCTCTTCGTGTGGGACACCGAGTCGTCCGACGACTGAATAAACCCTAGTGTCAGAATTTTTCAACCGCCTTCTATGAGTAGCAGGATTCTGATATGGTTGTTGAACGACCGCCATCTATAGACAGCAACCGGGACCTACGGCTTGACGTGCTATCCGAAACACGGAACCATCTTTCTTGCGGACAATTGGGTGGTTTAGCTTGCAATATCCTAACGAGACTGGGAACAAATTCACAAAGTGATAAATATCAACTTTATGAGTGACCCACCGGGAATCGAATCCGGAACCTTCTATGTTGCAGGCAATCGTTGCAGGCACAGACCATTAATATATTTTATTCTGAAGAATATGTCAAGTACCACGTTATATTAAGGAAATATAGATGGCGCGCAACGGGATACTGGGTACTACTATTACTATATTGTTATCTCTTTGATGGAAGCGTCAGTATGAACGTAAAGTTCATACCTAGCTCCTAAACCACGCCATCTATTTTCACTTTTATACTACTCCTACATAAAAAGTACTATATTACCCTAAAAAACTTATAGTTTTAGTTTGACAGCTGCCACCTTAAATCAAGAATTCGCCAAAAAATACAACTATACCAAAGAAACTAAAACTACTTTATATCCGAAACGTTTTAAGGTCTTTTAAAGTTCGTGTTCGTGTAGTGTGTGCGTAGTGACATCTCGTGTTTATTCTCATGCCCATTTTCACGCCAATGCTAATTTTAACGCTTATGCTCAATATGCTCTTGTTGATTTTATTGTCCATGATTCTTAATACACATGCTCATTTTCATGGTCATACTCATATGCATGAATTTTTTCATGCTCTTTCCATTTAATTTAAATGGTCTTAAACATGAACACAGGGGTCATAAATAAAACCGAGATTTCAACCCACGAGCCAGACTCACGAGCGGAGTGAGCAGCTGTCAAAAGCGTGACAAAGAGCAACATAAAAAATTTGTAATTGTGTAGAAGCTGGTAAGACTGCTCTCTGCGTAGATTTGTTTGTACGTCTGAATCTCATACCAACCCGACCACACAACAGCGTATGGGTATCACAGACTATTCAGGTGGCAAGATCTTGGCGTACGTAAGTAACATCGTCTTCAGACTTAAAAAATATCACTACTCGCTCCGTCCGATGCGTTAAACGCACAAAGAAAAAAATATTTTTGCGTGCGCGGACATGATATCTCTGGTCTGTGGTAGAATGACCACCGACTGGATCTAATTTCGCACCGCTGTGTCGGTTTCTGTAATAAGTTATCGGGGGAAAATTGTTCAGATGACCTGTCAAGCAAAGAGTTATCTTGCAAAAAAAATTATTAAAAATTACTTGGTACCTACTGTAAAAACGTTACTCATGTTCAGAATGCACCCTGTAAATAATTAAAGTGAATTACTAGTTATGTATCACTCCTTTCTTATTATAAGTAAAAAGACTTAGTTAGACTTTTGCTTTTCATTATCTTATAGATAAAATATCAAGGCTAGCTGAAGCGACAGCTATGATAAAATTGTTGCTCGTCTCGCCAAAAGACGTAACCGACGTAATAATAAGCGCATACTTAAACTACGCCTTCTGGTGTCAGCCATAAAGTATTTTATCAATCAATCTGTCCATGTCACAAACGTCATAAGTAAAATGAGCGAAGTAATAATTACGAAAAAATATTTGTAAATTTTGTGGGAAATTTTGACACAGTACCGGCGCTGGCAAGAGCCATTTGGGTACTGGCGGGGTAGCGGGCGGTGCGGGATGTCATTGGGAGGTTGGTTTGTCGGCGAGAAACGTTCTAATTTTTGGAAAAAATGATTTGTTGAATTAAAATCTGTTCATTAACTAAAACCTGATAGTGTTATTTTTAGGGCATTAAAAGAGGAATATTCTACATCAAGAAACTATATCAAAATAGTAGTCCAAGTTACGATAAAATTGGTTTTAAAATATTTTTAATGCTCTTTTTGAGATTTTTTTTATTGAAATATATCTAACCAATCGAGTCATACGATAGTATAACTACTAGACAATATCTTTGAGTATGTCATATATTTTTTTGAGGTCTTGTTAGCATCAATAACAGGCTTAAAAACTGAATAGAAAGTAACGCTTTTCATCGGCCTTATTTCAGCAGAGCGCCTTAAACTATTTTATCAGAACCACTGATACGAACATATCAGCTGATTTGAACGTGGCTAAAGTAATACCCTTCTTGCTGTATGACATTCACAAATACAAATTAAATTAAACATAATTTTACAATAAGCCAGGTGGAAAGGTTTTCAGGTGATACGGAACTGTTTGCATGAATTAATCATAGAGATTTCGACGTGAGAATTTGAGAACGCTCTCTCGGTGTTTCTTAAATGTTTACTCTCACACTTGTGTTCTTTAATTTAGGTACTCAGGAGGTAAGACAATAAATTAATACTTTGTGTTGTATATTGATCAAATCGATAGAAAACAATATTCTTCCACAGTTTTTGCGCAGTGCGATGAGTGTAGATTTGTATGTCAGACGTGGGATCTCATAGAGCCTAGCCTATCTGTGGAAAATAATTTTCTTATTATCAATTTGAAGGCTTATTTCATTAGAAAAAAAAGATTGAGAAATGACCCTAAGAAATAACCCAAGAGCTTGTTATGTTCTATTTTAACCCCAGGGCAAGTAAGTTGAAGAATGTTGGTGCTAAAATAAACTTTTAAGAAAAACCTCGAGTTCTTGCTTTGCTTACCACCAAACAAAATAAAAATGATTACGAGAAAATATAAAGTCAGCGAGACGAAGTTCGCGGACATTAGTGTCTGTTTGACCTTTTTCTTGTTGTTTTTTTTCATGTGTTTTTGCTTTAGTGTAGCAAAAAGAAATGGTAAATTTATGTTAGTTTCATTTGAACCATTATAAATGTTTTGTGTTATTAGTCATGATACACCTACACTACACATTTTAGGACTTACGGTGTAAGAGCCGATGTGATATAAAATAAGTACTACTGAGCGACTGTTAGTGACAAATTAGGAGCCGTTACCTATAAGAGGTTAAGCGTTGACATAAGGGTTCAGTGGATCGTTTGCAAATCACAAATTGTTAACCCTTATCAAAAAGAAAAATCTTCTAGGCATGTAATATACATAAGTGTGCATTAGATTGATTTCATCCCAGAGATAGCTGAGTAATCATTTTTACGTCTCAACAGACAGTGAACGAGTGAGGCAATGAAATCTCAGCAAAGTTCAAAGGTACGAGTAACCCTTTCCAAGTGTTTTTGGAATGTCGACTCACGGATAATATTGTTCGAAGTAGCCGAGTGCCACTTGAGTAGACTCTCGATTCCAACAATGCTTTAGAACAAGGCCAGCAGGTCAGTCTATTAATAAGAGCCAAGATATTCACAGTCACACGCCTCATAGGCTTCTTGCTACGGTGTACTAGCAAGTTGGTACACAGGAGTATAATTTATACAATTGAGAGCTTTGCGATATACATAAGTCATGAATTACAAGGACTTTTAGAAAATAGAGGCTGGAAAAAGTTTCACACACATACATACATATATCACGCCTTTATCCCTGGCGGGGTAGGCAGAACGCCAACGGCCGTAAGAATACGGTCGCTATCGCCACATCTGACATTTTTGAGGATTGTTTTCCAAGGTTGTTAAAAAAATCATGTGTATCACCATACACCAATACTCTCGAGTCCCTTAGTCGCCTCTTACGACACCCGTGGGAAGGATGTGGGGTGATGCTATTCTAAGCCGGCATCACACGGCATAAGTTGGTACACAGGGGTATAATTTATACTAGTGAGACCTTTACGATAAGTCATGAACTCATGAATAACAAGGACTTTTAGAAAATAGAGGCTGAAATAAGTTTCACTTGTGATCCATATTGAAAACTGTGAGCGAGTAGGAAGCCCATAAAATGCACACATAGGCGAAATATATTTACTGCATATTGTGTTATTATTTCGAACAGCTTATCACCAATTTTGCTTGGACAATTCAAGCCCTTTTATGTTTTTTGCATAAGTTATTCCTTATCACTTATCACTAACTCATCTTCAGATTTTTGTATCGAACGTTAGTAAAATTTTACCTAAGATAAACGATGATATTTCAGACCAACAACAAAGGTCCAACATGGGAAATCTGCAAATGGAAATGACACCTCTAAAATGCCTCTAGCGTAGAAAGAAATGTGCCCATTCTTGTAGATATTGTAGTCTCGGGAGGAAACTAGTTTGATATTTTAACAATATTTTTTCAGAAACATTATTTGGTAATAATTTCAATAATTACTTAAGTTTTCGTGATAGAATTGGTAAACTATTTGTACAAACACACTTTTATCTCGATTACAATAATATATCTGCTTTAATCAGGAGTTTTAGATTGAAGTTTGTTATTTATATTTCAACTAAGTACTTAAGAGTAAATTTAGGTAGAAGAGCCTGACTTCCATTTTTTAAATGTACATTTTTGGAGGGAACAATATTTGCTTGAGAAGCGTGCAAACATCCCGTTTGTGCCAGAGTCCAAATTATCCGCTGTGTAAATTATGAAAATATATCAAACATAGCTGTTTAAGAGGAGTAAACGGGTCTGTTAAAACAATAGCTTATTTGAAGTAGGAAAAGGGTTATCCCCAGCTAGTGGTTTAATTTACAATGTTTGATTTACCTAACTTACATCCACGCCCCGCGGCCGAGATTACAGGGACCGTATTTTTGAAATAATATTCATACGATTTCGAACACCTACCTATATCGATCTGCAACGAGAAAGCTCACCCGTTCAAAGACCATGCAAAGACCTTTTCAAGGGACCTTTCACCTACCCGATGTACAGACTTGATGAAATCAACTACGCAAACCTCCATGACAGAATGCTCTCGCAACGCAGCAAACCGTCGGATATGGAGAGATATTGTCAGGAGAGCAGTTCTGGATCAGAAGACTGATGGCAACTAATCGTGCGTACCTTCAACTTCGTACGCTGTTGAAGCAACCACGATGGTTCTGCCAAGAGTGTACGACCAAGAAGAGAAGAGTTGCCCACTCTTTATATAAAGTGTAAAAAAATAGCTGCAAATATTTTAAGGAGTGAATCGGCCTCATGTTCAGGTTCAGTCTCATGGACTGAACAACTTTCCCTAAGAAACATAGGTCGAAATATAAGAAAAATTTTTGAGCCTCCCATATAAATTGACTTGGTCGGTCGGTAATTTTGTATTTGAGGTCCAATTTTTGTCTTCATATTCATAGGCTGGTTTACCACTTAATAAATTTGCAGCTGATTTTTTTACACCCTGTATGTTTACCTTTATATTCTTTTATTGAACATCCTTTGATGCTAAGCCTACCCCGCAAGGGATAAAGGCGTAATATGTGGATGTAGGCATATGCGTATAGTGTATGTATGGTGATATTATTTCAAGTCGACACCACGCGGTCAAACTTTAATATACGCAAAATTAGTATTATAGAAGGGTAGAATTAAAAATTAGCTTCCAGCCATTGTTTCCTTTTCATTAGACTGAAATAGTTGCGAAGTTCAAATGTTTCTTTAAGTATTTGACCTCAAATATGAAACAGAATAGGAAATGAGTGAGACAGAGAAAATGAAAGGAAGAGGAAAACTTGGAAAATTTACGGAGATTGTATACCTTGATTACAAAAACCAATTGTACTGTTTTAAGATTTTTTGCATACTTCTCTTTTTGTATGCTCATTTGTTCCCGATGCACGCGAAAAGGATAAAATCAAAATAATACCTAATACATAATATACTTATTATAAAATTTAGAGCCATACCTAATAAAGCTATAAAAATTGAACACTTAAAACAAAAAGCTATTAAATTAGTCTGCCTATTCAACCTGCATCTTATTCAGTTCGTTGTGTGAGACAAACTTCAAGAAAAGATTTATTTAGGTACATAACTATCAGAAAACTGCACCGATCATTCGAGTTGAAGCTATATAGGTAGAAGATTGACCTGAATTAACCTCCACATAAATAATTTGTTAAAATACTGCTTTAAATATTTAAATATAAACATAAATCGACACCGCCGATTCAAATAATAAATTTTTGACTGTAAAATTCAGCTTTGGGGCCTTTGCCCTGCAGTGGGACGCTGAATAGGCTATTATAAAAAAAAAAAAAAAAAAAAAAAAAAAAAAAAAAAACACCTTAATGTTCTGGCTCCCGTATCCAATACAGCGGAAACTTCACCCGCGCCATTCGGATACAAGTTTTACCTTAGACACTGATTAAATCGTCTTTCACAGACGTATGTGATGTGATAAAAAAGTAACAATGATTTTATGCATTCCCTAACTCTACATTTTGGAACACTGGTTAACAACATTCTTGCTTTTATAACATCAAACCAAACAAAATAAAGATTATAACGAGTATTAAAACTCGGCGAAACTTATGCTTAAAATACTTAAAAAGTTTATACATATGTTTAAAAATCTGATATTATATGATCTCTACATTTTGGCAAGAAACTATTTTGCTAGACCAAAACAATATATAAACAGAGACAATACATCTTTCCAACATGCGTTCTTGGAAAGGGTCAGGCCCATGGGTCAGCCCAAAAGGGTACATTCTCATCATTCACTCACAAACTTAACTGGTACCTTAAAATGTAACATCTGCCCTTGTACAACTTGTAACAAAAACCTCAAACCCACTTACGCAAGTTTTGCTTACGTAAGTAGTAATCTGCAAAATATCACGGACTTTAAGGGTGCAGAGTATTCAGATCCTTAGTCAGATGAGAATATGGCCAGGTCGTTTATGCAAGTCTAATAAAATGCTTAGCATACAGACTGCTAATAGCGTATCGCTTAACCGACAGGTTGTCATCAAATCACCTAAAACAGCCGTTTTTCCGTGGGAACAAGAAGTTTTTCCGGCATCTATTTATGTGCATCTATGGTGCGCGTAAACTTTTGTCTTGGATATAAAAATCTCATCAAAATCCGTTGCATGGAAGAGAAGGACTTAGCGGTTTCAATAACATGCGGACAGAGATACAATTTCTTTATTTTATACTAATATTAATGGAACACAGTATGGACAGCCTGTAAAAAATCAATCAAGTAAAATGTTGAATTTCATACTTGCGTGTAAAATATTCATAAAAATACTTGAGTGGGTAATTTTTTCGCAAAGCCGAAAAATATAAAGATAAAGGAGAATGTTTTATCAAAGAACTCGGAATGAGAAAGAAAATGCCGTCATAACAAGGGCAGGCCGCAAAGAAATTGAATTGTGAGCGAGTAAATATTTGGGTTCAATCACGGGTTTGTTTTACTATAAGATGGAGGGGCAGGAAATATAAGTAGTGATTTTAACTGATAGAGGATTTTTCCGTAGTCGACCCGTCGAGTGAATCGCCCGACAGAGGCGATTTCCTGTTTAACGTATTTTCCACTACCTAGAAACGGAAGTAGTGCAAACATAAAAATCACATCAGCTAGGTACTCTTTGCCTTGGACGAACGAGCGACTTCGAAGTGTTTCGAAGAAAATGCATTAAATTGTAGATTCGTCATAGAAAAATACCTTACATGCACATTCCTTTCCTTATTTTCTTCTTATTTTTTTTACATTTCTTAAATGTTTTGTTTAAATAAATGTTATATAGTAATTAAGTCTATTGTCTAGCATAGAAGAGCGGAGACTCCTGATACAGGCATTCTTCATGCTTAAAATGAGACTCCATTAACTAGCTATTAAAGCTATACTTTGTTAAAGACAATAAATATGTTTGTTTTTTTTTTTTTTTTGAGAAAATTCATGATCACTGGACTAACCTTGTATGAAAGCAAATGTTTTTCTCGTTTTCCAGCTTTGGTCTCATAGGGAGACTACGATCTCAGTAGGATGCCCTAAATAACGTTCCCGAAACACGTCGTATAGATGAGTGCAAACCATCATACATTACATTTGAGAACGCTATCCTCAACCCTCATTCGCGCAAACAGGTAGGTATTAAATCGACGAAGTTTTAAATGCAGCGATGAAAAAATGCCTAAGTTTATTATATGGAAGGCGAAAAGATAAATCTCTCAAAATAATAATTATTTCTAACATACATATATCACGCTTTTATCCCTTGCGGGGTAGGCAGAGCGTTACCAGCCGTAAGAATACGGCCACTATCGCCACGTCTGTCATTTTTGAGGATTGTTTTCCAGGCTTGTTTCAGAAAACATGTGTATCACTATAGTGACAGGTTGTCAGCCTGTCGCCTAAAAATTGTAATACACCAATACTCTCGAGTCCCTTAGTCGCCTCTTACGACACCCACGGGAAGGATGTGAGGTGATGCTATTCTAAGCCGACATCACACGGCGATGGTTGATTATTTCTAATCAACTACGAAACCCTAAAAAAATGTGTAATGTGTGAAAAAGATAAAAAATACTTACTTCTGATTATATTATTTCTGGCCTTTGCCTAGCAGTAGGGCAATGTGGGCTTTTTATGTTTCACTGTTTGATTACTTCAATTCTTGGAAAGCTTTATAATGAAATTGAACATTTCCAGGGATAACACATCGTAACGGAAACGTATAATATTGAAATCTAAATGTAAATTTATTAACGGAAAATAAATAAAAGAGATAATGAATTTAATTGAATTCCCCATTTCTACCTGTGCGTGTCGTAAAAGACGACTAAAGGATGAATCCATGGAATGGGCAGCAGCGTTCTCTGTGAATATCTACAATATCTTGCACTGCGCTCTTCAATCCACCTGCCAAGCGTGGTGAGTATGGCAACGTCCCCCAATCTAGGGACAGCAGTGGACTGTTGTGGCTGTGGGAGTAGAAGTAGAATTGAATTGTTTACTAAAAAACCGTTTTACTAAAACTGCTACTGCTACTACGTATAAATAAAGCAAATTGGCCAGTTTTACGAAAAACAGCCAAAACTAGTGCACACTGAAAGCATATCGTTATTATCTCGTCAAAGAGAATAAACCAGCTCAAACCGGAATTTACCAGCTGAAACCGCTTTTACTGCGGCCAACAGGTTAATTGGAAACGGAAAGAAACTCTTTTATACAGGGCAACGAGAGACATTATCCAAAAATCTCTGTAAACTTGCTATTTTCATTTTTTGGGTAAGTTGGTGTATACGTTTGGTTGTAGCAAATATGGTACTAGGGGTACTCTGAGAGAAAGGCATTATTTTGGTCTCCTGCAATTTGTTACCCAATACCTACATCCTTGAAATATAATGATGCATTAATACATACATACATATAATCACGCCTCTTTCTCGGAGGGGTAGGAAGAGGCTACATCCTTCCACTTACTACGATCCTGACATACCTCTTTCGCTTCCTCAACATTCAACAGCCTTTTCATACATGCTCGGCGGTTTAGGGTACTCTCCACCTGACCTTTCTTTAGAACGTCCCCGATTTGATCTAGGTACGTTCTTCTAAAAAATTATGAATGAATAAATTAATTTATGTGGAAATTTTTATTTTCATAATATTTCAAGGCAAATACTCCACCGATACGGTAAATGCCCTTAAATATATGAAATATTTAGAGTGAGTTAAAGAGTACAGTTCTGTACAACCAGAGTTTTTATTTGTCTGGTATTCTCTGCAAAACATAAATTCGCTCTCACGCCTAAGTGCAAAACAAGAAAAAATATAAAATAATAAAAATGAATTATACTGTCAGTCTCTTGCACAGTTATTATTCCTGGCAAAGTGTGTTTTCCGCATAAAACTTTGGCCACTCTATTTGAATACCCTTTATGGCGAGATAAACCGAGCCGGGCGCTGTAATAATAACGAAGTTTTGTTCTCATTGTTCACTAATTTGAGGACTTTACTATTAATTGAGTAAAATTCGATCAACCTTAACCTCATTCCTTTGCAAAGAAAGCCTTTTAGAAATTAAATGAAATTTAGAATTGAAATTAAATTTGTTAGGTACTGAGTTTTATTACAATAATGGGATTTGAATTGGACCTGAATATTGACGTGCAAAATGGTTTAAGTTCTCAAAAGACTGCACAACACCGCATAGTTAAAGTTAATTACAGGAGCTTGGAACACGTTTGGAAGCTAGATGAAAAGTATTGAGTAGGCGGTAGAGCTTAGAGCATAAAACCAGCGGTAGAGTTGCTCTTTTAGAACTACTTGTTACTCGTCAAAGACAAACTTGATTTATAATTTTTAGTAACCAACTTTACGTTTTTTGAAGAAAATCTTTAAATCTTAATTGCTTATAACTTTATTTTTTCTTTGTATGAAGACCTTCATGACGCCACAAGTTCTACCATCACAACGCGCGCCGACTCGTCTTAAATAAGAACTTTCTGAATTTATTAATACCAATACTTCTATAATCAAAGCCAAACGAAAAAGAAATAACCTATCATTATAATTTCATGCGAAAGAAAGAATGTTTGTTGACCTAACTCAAAAAAAGAAATGTGAAGTGATAATGTATATTTTTTGGCAGAGAGCGGTACCGCATTGTATTATAAGAATGATTTAATATCGAAGCGAACTTAACTAGGACAAAACTTTAGCAAAAATTGTTAGCTGGCTTGCTACTTTTGGCTGAAACTTTTTTATTATTCTTCAGATATACTGTATAATTTGTTTATGTATGGCATGTTTTCTACCTTAGCTGTTGCTTGTTTGCCTTACGAAGCTACCTGCATGACAAGATAATTAGAAATAAAAAAAAGGTCCCCAGTTTGACTACATTCAATCTGTACAGAATGAATTAGTCGACAGAAATTTGTCGCAAAACTGTCCCTATCCCTACCTTAAGCGCTATTGGCTAAGTTACACTTGCATATTTCGAGTGCTGCGACTAGCCGAGGTAACACAGATCTAAGAGGCATCACCTGTACTAATGGCGAAAGTTGATAGTTCAAAATTTTGCAAGTTTATAAAAAATCACCTCATTGATAGATGGCCGAAAAAGGGAAAATAAAATCACATGACTTCAGTAAGTCATTTTACGAACGCGAGCGAATCTGGCGGCGCGTTACTTTGTAAATAGTTATATAAGACACCTTACACTAGGAGGCATATGAGCAGGCCCAGCGTGATGTGATGTGTATAGCAAAAACACTCACTAGGTATTGGCGGTCCATGTCCAGCAGTGGACTTATTTCGCTCTTGATGTTTGCTATGCAATTCACCTAATTGATAAAAGGAAAGAAAGGAAATAATAAAACCCTCGACGCGTCGAAGAAGCTTACTTATTATTCTGAATGCGAGCGGATCCTGAGGGTGGGCCGGCGGTGGCTCGCATTCACCGCCCTTAATTACAACTTTTCTGTTTATTACTTACTCCAACACGAGAACAACAAAGGTGGATTGAAAGAAATATCACATACGTATAACTTACTAAATAAATAAAACAATAATTCATTTTCTTTCACAACGGTTGCTATTACCATAGATTTATTTTGTTTACAGTCAAAGTACTTACATAATACTTTATACTGTAATGTATTAAATTCTTTCAGAAAAATATATCGTTCGTTGCTGCAATAGTCACGAAATTGTTCCAAATTTGTGTTTGACAATGTAATAATCATTCTTTAAACACAATTCTATTAAATTTTAAAGTTATTCACTATCTTTCAATTCAAAGTCTGAAATCAAGTTAGCATGTCGTTCATATTAAATAGTATTTGATTCAATCTGGGAATATTTTGTTAAAAAACCAAAGAAATATGAAATGTTATT
Source organism: Keiferia lycopersicella (assembly GCA_029255805.1). NCBI lineage: Eukaryota > Metazoa > Arthropoda > Insecta > Lepidoptera > Gelechiidae > Keiferia > Keiferia lycopersicella. Next base: position 6,239,929 of record JARACZ010000009.1, on the reverse strand, counting down.
TTCAAATCAAAAATTCATCCTTTCTATACCCTAACTACATAATCACTTATAAAAATAAAACAAAAAAGCCATTATTAAAATGTTGGAGCTCTGTCTACTCTGCAAGAGATCCTACTATAGCTAATACGTACGTATGGTATGGTAGGGCAATATCAGCCATTGCAAATTCAATATTCTCCGCGGAGAGCGATGTCGTCTTCGCCGACAGATAAAGTAATTTGTATTTGTCGGATTGAATAAAGACATCGCTGTCGATCGTCACAGCTAAATGACGCGTGAAAGGAGCGATATATGCGCCTGCAAACCGGTCACGCGTGCAACTTTTTTTTTATTTTCGTATAATAAATAGCTCACAACAATGTACACACACACACATATCACGCCTTTATCCCTGGCGGGGTAGGCAGAGCGTCAACGACCGTAAAGTTACGGTCGTTATCGCCACGTCTGACAAACATTGAGGGCTGCTTAGGATAACTGGTGTATCACTATAGTGACAGGTTGTCAGCCTGACGCCTAAGAGTTGTATTACACCTGAAACCCTAAGCCCCTCAGTCGCCTCTTACGACACCCACGGGTAAGAAATGGGGTGATGCTATTCTAAGCCGGCATCACACGGCATAACAATGTACAATGTACAAAATTGTACAACTGGCCTACTTTTTTCTTATTTTTTGCGTAGCACACCGAATCGTCCATGTAGATAGGTAAGTTGATATGATATTTTGAAACTCGTAGCGCTTTTGAATTTGGCGCAGTTTGCCTACATTCGGATTCCATACCTGTAGGGTAAAAATGGGAACCCAATTACTGAGACTTTTCCGTATGTCTGTCCGTATCAGCGGGCTATATTTTATAGACCATAATAGTTAGAGAGTTGTCACTGATGATGTCATAATTTCTGTTACCGTTATAAAAAAAATGTAACTTGTTATTTTTGCTCAAGTCTAACTATAATTTTTTTGGAGGCTGTGTCCCATAAACGGTAATTAGAGTTATGGTAATTACGGTAGTTGCAGTTCAAATTTTCTCGTTAAATGTACTATTGTTGCTGCAACAACAAAAAATATGAAAAGTATGACAAACTACTTATTTAATAGAGATCTGTAAATACGACAAAAATATTTTTATCACATTTTTATAAATACGGTACGCAACCCTTCGCGTCCGACCCGCACTTGACAACTATCGCCTTTTTTGTGTAGGTAACTTTTGATTTATTCATACGTTTCAATCAGCCTTAGCCCGTCCGTACCGTTCTTAGATTGTCAAGACGTTCCTGATTCTATCCTAAATCGGAGGCAGATTGGCAATTCGCATTTCAGATGCTATCTGAAACTAGTTCCGGCGAGACGACGCTTCAACGGTTAAGACAAGCAATCTGTACGTGTTGACACGAAACAAAGAGGTTTACGGAAGGTTCAATCCTACAGGCCACGGAAATAACTGCCTTAAGTATGGGGTTGATTACACAATAAAAGTGTTTGCTTTGAATCCCAGAATAATTGAGTGCCTACTGACCTTCTGCATGCTATCTGCTTTTTTTTCATGTACTGAGTGTTCATGTACCGTTCATTAGGTCGTTGGACTGCATACTAACAGCTGAACATGAATGGGTTATTTTATGAGGAAACTGTAGGGAGATTTTTTCATACACAGACACGCACGTGACTGATCTCTCCGCCAATTCCCATAAATCGAAACAAAGTTTTGTGCTCCTTGATAATCAAATGAAAGAGCTACACAAGATGATTTCAAGCTGATGTCAGGAAAAAATGAAGTCACATTATAAAATGTATACCCTACAAGGGCATGATGTATGTAATAAAAACTCTAGTCAGAGTATTTTCAGAAAGGCGAAGGGCAGTTGAAATATACACCTCAGGACCTATTTGGTATTTAATTTCTATTTATTTTTTGTATTAAGAACAAACACAGCTTCTCTGTTTACAAATCTTCCACAGACAACTCGCATGGTGTTGCCCACCGTAAACTATAAAATACTTCCATTTTAACAGTCGGCCATTCTGAACACAAGGCTGTCCTCAGCCAAACATCAATTACAACTTATTAAGACTGCTTTTAATAATAATAATAAAAACTAAAAGCCACTTAATAGGCAATTTTAAAACATTGTTTTGAAGTGTAACAGACTTTAAAGTGTGCTAGAATTATTATAAACAATTTATGAAATTATATTATTTGTATCAAAAAAATGTTTTGTTAAACTAAATTCTAAATTTCAACTCGACATCTCAAGGAAATAATCATTATCTATAATATTTGGTAAGTTAACTAGAATAACTAAAGTTTCAAAAAATAATAATTAAGTAAACAGTCATTTACTAATACTATTTAACAAAATAACTAGTAGAAAATTAGGAGTCATCCTAAAATGACCAAAATAATGACAAATCATGGCACTTTAAGAAAAGTAACTATTAGACCTATACGATGTTTCTTACAAACTATCTAGGTATCACAATTCAAGAAGGATATGTCTGAACGAACAATCATCAATTTAAAACTATGTTTTATCAGATGCACAGTACCTACATAACAATTAAATCTTATTGTAGGAAATGTACTTTGAACTTCGGCCATCCTATAATAAAGAATGTCTCTATTCATGACACATAACATTATATAGTTTTAATTAAAATTATTAACACAGTCTATACTTAGTTCAAGTGTACAATCATAAAAACAAAACAAAAATAGTACTCAGTGAGTAATCAATGATCTGCAATTTAGGAAAACGATGCTGTCTCCATATTGAACAAAATCATCATAATCTGCTACAGAACCCTCGTTCTTTCCTTCGAAGTCAACAGTTGCTGGTCTTAGCAATATTCAGGTGCGGAACCATCGTAATCAAATACGGAACCATCGCATTGTCAATATTTTACAGACTTATTAGCGGTGTTCAAGGGCAGGTCCATCGTTATCGTGTGCATAACCATGGCATTCTCTATCTCTCAATGTGACTTTGATAATGGATGTTTAAAGTGCGGAACCATCGTAGCTTTCTACGGAACCATCGCAATTTCAATGTGACAATAATGGAAGGTTTCCAAAGTGCGGAACCAACGCTATTCGTAAGCGGAACCATCGCATATAAAACTTTAACGGGATGTCTTCGGAATGCGGAACCATCGCAACTCGTAAGCGGAACCATCGCATATAAAACATTACAGATAAGCTTTCAAACTGCGGAACCATCGCTATTTGTAAGCGGAACTATCGCATATAAAACATTACAGATAAGCTTTCAAACTGCGGAACCATCGCTATTTGTAAGCGGAACCATCGCATATAAAACTTTAATGGTAGATCTTCAACGTGCGGAACCATCGCAATTTGTGAGCGGAACCATCGCATATGAAATGTGGAAAATTCTTCTCAAATGCCACACCAGCGCAGCACCCTCGGTACTTTGACTATACTCAGCTTTACTGTGTTGCATGGATAAAGGATTTAGGATAAGGAAGAGAAGATCAGGAAAACCTACATTTTAAAACTTGTATGATACTTATTTTAAGCATTGTTTTGATCACTATCTGAATAATCACTGTTACTATCGGAGCCCTCTACAGGGTGAAGTCTGATCCAGGGTTTCAGTTTGTCAGCGCTGTATATGTTTTTATATTTACGGTTAGAAAAACCTTCAACACTACTTATCTCGTATCTATCTTTGTCAAGAACGGCTGTCACTTTGAAAGGCCCGCTATATGGTGAATTTAATTTATTGCTTTCACCTACATTGCGGATATGTTTCATTGCCATAACTAAATCTCCTATTTTATATACTTTAGCTGCACATCTGGATTTGTCGAAGCGTGTTTTCATCAAATGTTGTTGCTTTTCTATTGATTGAGATGCTTGCTCACGTATATCGTCAATATTATCCCTTTGAACTAAACCGTCGGAAATATCGTGCAAATGGCTTTCGTCTAGATTAACGGTTTCTTTGCCAAAAACTACTTGAACCGGTGTTCTGCCAATAGCTTTATTAAGAGTGTTGTTCAAACTCCATTGAACTTTATTTAAGGACGAATCCCAGTCCCGATCATCCTTGTCAATATTTAAAGCGGTCAAAGAGCTCAGTACAGAACGGTTGTAGCGCTCTATCTGCCCGTTCGCACGGGGGGTTGCTACTGCGTTTTTGACGTGTTTAATTTGATGAGATTCGACAAATTTCTTGAAGTCTGATGATGTGAAACTTGTGCCTCGGTCGGATATTATTATTTTTGGAGTGCCAAAGAGTCCGAATACATCACGAAGAACATTTATTGTTGTTTTCGTTTTAGTATTACGTACTGCGCGTAGAATCACAAATTTGGTAAAAGCATCTATGATCCCCAAGATGTAAGTATTCCCAATTTTGCTCCTAATAAAAGGCCCCAAGTGGTCTATGTGAATGTTTTGAAATGGTACATTAGGTTTAGGTATAGGATGCAGCATGCCTTGCTTTTTACCAGCAGGTTGTTTTGCGTAGCCACAAGGTATGCAGGCTCGTACATACTTTTTTACAAATTGGGTCATCCGTGGGAACCAATAATCTCTTCGCATCTTTTCAATTGTTTTATCAAATGAAAAGTGCCCACTTTCATCGTGACACATTTGGCAAACTTTCCATCTCGCATCGCGAGGCACTGCCCATTTCAAATCTTCACCTATTTTTCGATAAACCATACCATACCATCTTTTAACGTGTATTTGTCTCTAATTTCTTTAGCTTCAACACAATTTTTGTCTAAAATGCATTTAATGTGTGTTAAACGCGGATCACTCAACTGAACTGTCAATAAGGAATTATCTCCGGTTGTTATGCTCAAAACTGATATTTCTTTGTCATTTTGTATTGGTAAAGGATTGCGACTCAGGCAATCGGCATGACGCATTTGTGTCCCAGGGCGATATTCAACTACAAAATCAAAATCCTGAACCGTCAACCACCATCGGGCGATGCGTGGTACGAGATCGCGTTTTGTAAGAGTTGTTCTCAACGCGTTACAATCCGTTACCACTTTGAACGGAATGCCTAGCAGGTAAACTCTAAAACGATTCAAAGACATGACAACTGCAAGGGTTTCTAGTTCAAAAGAATGCATATGCTGCTCCTCAGCAGTTGTCTGTCGGCTGAAGTAAGCCACGGGTTTTAATGGAGACTTCTCATTTTCACGCTGTAATAATACACTACCAATGCCTAGACGACTAGCGTCTGTGTGAAGTTCCGTCAGCCAATTTGGGTTATATATTGCAAGTACTGGTCTTGTGGTAAGGACTTCTTTTATATGTTTGAACGCGTCAATCTGTTGATCTCCCCATGACCATTTTGCATCTGCTTTAGTCAAAGAAGTTAGAGGTCTTGCGATTGTGGCAAAGTTACATATAAAACGCCGAAAAAAACTTGCAAGGCCAACAAACTGTCGAACCTCGTGTACGTTTTGAGGTGTAGGAAAAGCAGAAACTGCTTCTGTTTTTCTGATGCCAGGTCGTACTCCCTCACTTGATATTTCAAAACCAAGGTACTCAATAGTTTCTTTGAAGAAATGACACTTCTTAAGGTTAAGAGTAAGATTTGCTTCGCGTAAAAGTCTTAATACTGCTGTCAATTTCTCCATTCCTTCTTGTAAGGTTTTGGATCCTATAACAATATCATCCATGTATGCTAATACTCCTGGTATTTTCTGTTTACTAAGCAAGTTATTTACCATACGCTGGAAAACAGCTGGGGCATTAGTCAACCCGAACGGCATCCGGTTATACTCGAAATGACCGTCCGGAGTGATAAACGCTGTGAGATGGCGTGACTCTTCCGACATCGGTATTTGGTGGTAGCCCTGAGTCAAGTCCAACGTTGTGTAAAATCTCTGTCCTTGCAATTGATCGATTTGATCGTCGATCAGGGGCATCGGATATTTGTCTTTTATTGTTTTGCGATTCAAGGCTCTGTAATCAACGCAAAGCCTTGACTCACCATTCTTTTTAGTCACTAACAATATAGGACTAGCGTAATCGGATTCCGATTCACGCACGATATCGTTCGCAAGTAATTCATGGACAATCTTGCTCACTTTCTCTCGTTCAGAGAGAGAGAGTCTATAGGGCCTGTATGTGACCGGAGTAGCATCATTTAATCTAATATGCATTTGTGTTACGTTAGTCTTTCCTAACTCACTTACAGAAAAAGAGAAACAGTCGCGATATTGGTTTAAAGTTTCGACCATATCAATTTGAATTGTAGTATCAAGTTTGGAATCTATGTTCAATTCTGGAAGAGTGATTTCGTTACTCTCTGCGCTCACTCTCATAACGTCAACAATATAATTATCTTCTCTCTCTTTACTTGGTGGCATAATGTTATTGGGTACTGCTACACCTCTTGCGATAATTTTACTTTTGTGAAATGATAGACTTTTCTGGCTTAAGTTAATTATCGTGACGTGACCCGAGCCATTATTAAAATAGTATAAACCTGGCAGTATTAAATAGTCATTATTATTCTGCCGTCTAACATCTGATGAAATGGCTATGTAACCTGTATAGTCATTTAAAGTGTGAGCTTCAATAAGTGAATCGTTATTAATCGTTTGATCCTGTGACACCAGTAATGTTTGACAGTTAATGTTGTTTGCTATAACCTGATACAGTACTAGTTCTTTGTCACTTTTGTAAGCTCGGACAGTAGGTTGCTCAGTTAGAGACTGGCCAATTAAAATTTCAGCTAATAAGAGTGACCGCGGCACCACGTAAGCTGTCAGGCATACATCAACATAGTCTACTACAACCCGAATTTGAACCTTTCCTTTTGGTAAAGTTAGACCATTACCAAATCCCTTTAACAGCGGTAAACTATCGTTGATCATTTTTATTTCGTGTTTAATGCAGTGTTCCTCACTTAACAGCGTGCATTCGCTACCAAAATCTATAAAGGATTCAATGGAAATATCGTTTACTTTGACGGCTTTGAAGAACTTTTTATTGCGATATTCTGCCAGTCCAATGCACATAACTCTCCTTGTAGATGCATTTGGAGCCTCAGGGTTATTAGCTATGCTGTTAGAATTAGTACTTCTACTAGACTTACATTGTATTTCTGTATGACCGTAATTAAAACATTTCTTACAACGCACTATTGGTTTACTGCATTTACTGACTATGTGACCGCTATCCCCGCAATTAAAACAGGTAACGACGCCCAATGATCTTCTATTAGTATTCTCTACATTACTTTTCTTTGTAATATTGTCAATTGAATCTCGATTGTAGGGAACTTGTCGTCGAGGAAAGAACGAGTCATTATTTCTACTAGTAATATTGCGGAAATAGTTCAGTACCTGATCAGGCTCATCAAAATGTGCGCCTTGTATATTCATGCGAATGTTCTGATCAAATATACCGTGTGTAAGGCAATCCACAGCTTCACGCCCTTTTAAATTACACCGATTTATTAACATGATTTTATCGTAATAATATTCAACCAGTGTCTCATTTCTCCGACTCTTTCTGTTTAACATCTCTGTTAATAAATCACCGTGATTCTGGTCACTAGGAAAAGCCTTCAGTAACTTATCCTGCCACTCGACCCATGTATATTTAACGGTAGTCAACCCATCATACCACTTTTTTGCTAAACCCGATAGCCTAGGCAACGCGTAGTAGATAATTTGACGTTCACTCCAACCGTAAATTTCCGCTGATTCATTTATTTTAGCCAACCAGTCCTTCATTGTTTGTGATCTCGATTTTGGGTCAAACTCTGTCAAAACATTTTGAGACCCGTGCATTGATGATCCTGAGGGTCCCACATTATTTTTGTTATTCAGCGCATCCGCTATACTCTTTAAAATGGAATAACTTGTAGGATTGCTCGTGCGATCACATGATCTAGTTGGTGATACATCCCTATTTGACATAGAAGTGGCAGAGCGACGGCGGTGGCGAAATGTTCTGTGTGTACGCCGAATTCGAGAACGACCCCTTTTGGGACTCGGTGATAGCGACCTATTTCTTCTAGAAACACTACTATCTGACCTACGTTTAGAACGGTAAGATTTGCGCGAATGCTTGGTACGAGAGCGCGATCGTCGCGAATGCTTAGTACGAGAACGCGAACGAGAGCGCGATCGTATGTTATCTTCATAGCGATGCCTTCTAGAAGGTGATCGTGAAGAACGACGATAACGTCGCCGTCGTTTTGGGGCAGGTGATCGTGAGACTGAACTTGAGCATGTGCTTGTGGTATCAGCACTACTACTACTATCACTAGATGGGACGCGGTGCTTCGACTTAATTTTCTTTTCAGGTTTTATTTTATCTCTTTTAAGTGATCGACTGCACCTAGTAGTTTTAATTCTAGGAGACATTTCGTGTAACGGAGGTGTATGGCAATCAGACATTCTTCAAAGCAACCGTAAGGTATTTTACTGAATTACTTTTAAGAAAAATACAGTTATTAAAAAAAATGGAATATAGGTAGTATTAGGTAGGTGTTCAAGGTATGTATACAGGAAATTTAGGGATAACACAATAGAAAGCCTATATACAGTCAAAGAACTTGTTTTATCTCTGCAACAATGATTATATGTAAATAAATTTGATACAACCAATCTTTGATAGTGTGTCACCTTGCACACATCAAAATTGCCGCTGTACCTACATAAAATAACATGACACACAGAATAAGCTTATGCACGACAAAACATGATAAACAAACACATGTAGCTACTAATAGGTGTAGAATCCGTTGTTGGTACATTCCGTCGTGGCAGAAAACTGGACACTCATGATCAGGACTTTTGAAAAATTGTGCCGACATGAATAGGACTCTTGTGAAGTCTTGTGTAAACAAATTCTCGAGCATGATTGATTGAAAGAAAACAAAGAATAAAATGAACATGCTTGTACTGCTTGCTTACAATACACACAAAAAAACAAAAAAAAGTTTAGGCCCTTTATTTCAATCCATTCGTTGACAAATTGATTCACAAATTATGTCCGTGTTGAGTATTTGTAACAGTTTTAGGCACACTAGGTCTGATAGTACATACTTGTACTTACTTATTATAAGTTCGTAAGATAGCATAATAACACATAAATATCCAACTTTACTTTGATTTCTTACTTGTTGTACTTAAGATGAAAAAATAAAAACTACATACCGATTTTGAAGAATCCACTTTTGGGCGATGGCATTACTTACTCACTTCTGAACTAATAAAAACTCTAGTCAGAGTATTTTCAGAAAGGCGAAGGGCAGTTGAAATATACACCTCAGGACCTATTTGGTATTTAATTTCTATTTATTTTTTGTATTAAGAACAAACACAGCTTCTCTGTTTACAAATCTTCCACAGACAACTCGCATGGTGTTGCCCACCGTAAACTATAAAATACTTCCATTTTAACATATGTGTGTATGTATTATTGAAATCGTCTCATGTAGCTCTTTCTTTCGATACCACGATAGTCCCAGGAAGTTTTTTTTGTCATACAAAAAAAACTATGGTCCATCATTGAAATCTAGTGGATGGAATTTTGACTTCCTCGGATAGAATCATTCACAATGGTCCCACAAATATCAATGGTCAACCCGATATAAACTATGCCAGTAATTAAGAGTGTAAAAGCTTAGCTCTAAGACGATAAGGTAATGGCTTTTCAATTAAAAATTTAATTGGGTCCAAGATCTGCAAATTAGAAAACAAAAGATCAAAGTTCAGCTTAGGTTGTGTTTGTACAAAGCGCCCATTATAATAATCCGGAGAAAATGTCACTCAGAATATCTCTGCGGCTTTTCTCGCATAAAACCACCACAAGGGTTTCATGATTTTCATAAATTAGCCGAAATTATAGGTTAGCAAATCCGTCCACTGTTAAAGAGATACGAACAAACTATAAATAGCACAGAGTACCTAAAAGCTGCAAGTCAGTCCAACGCTTGAAAAAATCTTAATGCTTAGGTCGTAGTAAGGCTCTCCAAGTAGTAAGAAGGAGTGCCTAACGAATACACTAGTAGACATCCTGAAATGCGGCTTCAGTTACGTCGGAAAGCAAAATCTAAGCTAAAAATTTATATATTTTTCAGGTTGTCAAATCCCTGGGTTCTGGCAGTAATTGAAATGATGAGAGAGGTCGTTACGCCGCCATCTCACCTGCGGGTAACGAGCGAGCTAATGGACGCGACGCAAACAAATAGTCGGAGAGCTGATTACGTCCGGAGACGTACGATTTGACGAGAAAAAGAGCCCAATGATATAATATCTTCACAGACTTCGATTACATTTAAATCTGGTTGTGTTATTTAAGCACGGCTGTATTGCATAAAAATACGCTTACTTTCTAAACACTGCACTAGAAGTACTTTTACACCGTACTACAAGTAACCGCACTTTTTGTAAATGGAGTGGCAAAACATTTTTGCATGTCTGGCGCGGAAGTTCCCAGTTTTGGCTTCGGCTTTGCCAAATATTATAATGATGAATTATGGGCTGGACTGTTCTTAGCATATTTCAGCGGATGTGTCCGCTCATAGCTCTTCTATACAAGATATTATTCTGGGTGATTTTAATGTTAACTTAACTATAACTTTTGGTTCGAATCCAACCACAAAAAGTTGTGAACATAAACGGACACCTGATTCTATGAATATCTATTATATATTAATAACAAATATTTACTGAATTTCGTTGCTGGTATAACTAACTGTACTTACAGGTAAGTCTTTTGACGTAGCTGTCTATCCGACTGCAACTCGAGTTTATTACTTAACTGCCCATTTAATAATTACTCAGATACATTTTAGCTGTAGCTCAAACGAGACGCGGGTCGAAAACATTAATACTGTGTGTCCGTTATTGTGATCCTTACGCTGCGCTGCGTGGCCAAATAGGTTTGCCACCCAAATGCCACCCAATGGTTCAGAATGACCAGCCAATTTGAATACGTTCTATGCTTTGATGTATTAGCTTGGTGACCACAACTCTGCAGTTGCTAATTCAACAGCAGGTATTCCATACATGTTATCATTATAATAGATATGAGATGAACTATACCTACATACATACACATATATCACGCCTTTATCCCTTGCTATAATACAGAAATCACCAGAAAACTTTAACCTTTAACTACCTACCTATCGATATACTCGCTAGCAAGGAAGTGCCTACTGATATTGAAAATTCCATCCTCGTCGGCATACAACACAACAATCTAACTTTTCCAAACAAACATTAGACATAGACGCAGCGCGTATCACTCTCAGAAACTCTCAGGAAGCAACATAACATGTTTGAAGGTTCACATTTGTAGGAGTTAAGTATGAGAGTGAGACGACGACGGCGTACGTGACCCATTACGTCTTTGACAAATATAAAAACTGGCCAAGAACGTGTAGAATTCGCCTTAACCTAAAATATAGGGGTTCCGCATAGTTACTGTTAGAAAAGGGCCGGGTACCCGGCATGGTCTATACAATGGTCACGCTAATAGATGCTAAGTGCGGAGTAACGTAAGTAGGTAGTGATTCATAATCAGCTTCTAATCACCTCTAAATCCAAACTAGTATATTTTCTTAGACTCGAGGTGTCAGAGAGAACTACACTAGGCTGATTAGTTAATTAATGATAAGTTTCAAATTTAACGCATATTAGCTTAGTAAATTTTGCGGTTACGCTTGTAAATATATAATATCATTGATTTTGCGTCATCATTTGTATGCCATGTGACTTAAAATCTGTTCTAATTACCACATGCTTGCTTACTATACAAGATGTTAGGTAAGTAAGCACTGCATTCATTACAACTACGAGTTCTATGTTAAACGGTGGAGCGTGTTAAACTATTAATAAAAAATATAAAAACATTCAAATATTAACAAAACCTTTTATTAAACTATTCAACAATCCAAGACCGCACGTAGTATAGCGAGCGAGTAGCTTATTCTCTGGTAGGTACTTACACGGTGTAAAAAATTCGCTGCAAATATTTTAAGGGGTGAACCAGCCCATGAAACTGAACAACTTTCCCCCTTGTTACTTGGGGACATACATACATACATACATATATCACGCCTTCATCCCTTGCGGGGTAGGCAGAGCGTCTACGGCCGTAAGAATACGGCCGCTATCGCCACGTCTGACATTTTTGAGGATTGTTTTACAAGATTGTTTCAGAAAACATGTGTATCACTATAGTGACAGGTTGTCAGCCTGTCGCCTAAAATTGTAATACATCAATACTCTCGAGTCCCTTAGTCTCGAGTACTTGGGGACAGCCTTGAACAACCTTGTTCCTTGGCGAAAGTTGTTCAGTTTCCTGGGCTGATCCACCCTTTAAAATATTTGCAGAATATATTTTTCACTTTATTAGTCAATTTGATTAAACGGCAACTTTGTAAAATCCGTGTGCCGCGCCTCACGCTAAGGTCTACAACGGTGCAACCGCAGCTGAACGTGACAGTAACCGCACGTCATATCGCGCTCGGAACTAGTCTTATTGAAAAATAATTTCTATCATTAATTAAAAAAAAACGCTTAACACTTTATTTAAGCTATATTTATTTATTCATACAATTTTACAACATACTTTGTTATATCTATAGAAAAGAGGGAATGGTTAAGAGACGTTCTGAGATGGAGACATTTTGAGAAAGGGACGTTTTACGAACGGAACTTCATACGAATACACAGTAACATATTTAAGGGGCTGACAAGAGCTAAAAACCAGTCCCTTTCTGACAAATGTCAAACTGCGCGCGTGCGAACGGGACGGAATCTTGCCGATTCAATGATATTTTCGTATTTTCGCTGATAACTCGGTCGAAAATAAGTAATTTGAAAATCAAAAACAATATGTCGATAGAGTATTGTAAGGCGCTCATTCTGATAATAAACACTTAATTATTGCGTGGGTTTTGTTCGTACAGTTTGCGATATAATAGATTTTTAGAAGTAACTTTACGATGTTTTTCTATCAAGCTAAATTACTAATATCATGTTTTGGAAACAATAGCACTACAGCAAATATCCTGAAGATTATTACCTTTTTTTTTCGTCAGTTTTTCTGCATTTTATCTAGGGTAGAAATCACTTATAAAAGTAGCTTTTAGCTCTACTCAGCCCCTTAACGACAGAAACGCTTTGCGTACGGGACCTTATGCGTCTGATCTGAAGGGTCAAATCAACGCAGTACTTTTTCTAACACCATGTAAAGTAAATAATTATTATGTGAATTGGTTCAGCTACAATAAATCTGTTCTAAGTACAACATAAAAAGATCATTAACGAACCTTTATGAGATCGTTGAATCGCGTGGGAAATTACTACCGGGGTGGGGGGGGAGTTCACACAGTACAATCTCCAATGCCGTCATAATTAACACAACCTGCTTAAATAAAAGAAAATATACTTCAAATAATTCAAAATAGGTCTTTGGGGTGCCGTTGTCGTCCAAAGTAATTATAAAGAACAAAATATGCACACGATACACACTAAGCTGAGTCACGCACGTCACGTCCTATTGTTTATGTGTGTCTAGAATTAGATAATGTGATTTTTCATTTCCTAAATTGTTCAAAAACAATAAACAGTTTTTTTTTTATAACTTTACTTGGGTATTTTAGTGAAAATCCATATATTGAACCCATGGATAACTTAATAAAATAAATTACGTGACTAAATAATAACTAAAAAGCTATTTTAGCTTCTTAAAAGATCGGGGCCTTCTGCAAAGCAGAAATATAAACGGCATACGGTCGCTTTACGCGACTCGAATTGTTTTAAAAGACTACTACTAGGTATGTTAAAATACCTGGAAGTGGTTTAAAACAATTTAAAAATATCGCTGTGTTTTTTCCATGTAGGTACTTCAATAAAACAAAAACAATTCGCGTAAAGCGTGGTATAAGTATTACATGCTAGACTATAAAAAAGTTTAATGTCGTAAACACCTATTTATCACTAAACGTTTACCGGATAAATCTTCAATGAACCGACGAACGCGATGAACTAGTAACTTTATTGTAACTTCTTTCACACACACACACACACACACACATGTTCTGCATTCACACACATGCACATAATAGTTTACTGAGCTTTCTCGTCTCGTCTCCCGTCAAACTCACTACCAACTGGCAAATTAGTTTATCGGATCGGAGATCGAAGCTTAACGCGTGTAATTGAGCGGTAGTTCAGTACACGCAGATTTGGGACCACTAGGGTATTTTCTATTCCCTAAGCTGGTCTTTTGGGTCGCCACTTTAGATATCAAAAATACGCGCGTTTTTTAAGATTATCCTTGAGCTAAAAACTGTAACTAAAATCAGCATAGGTATTTTATTTTTTAATAGCGTAGTTTCTGTTAAAATGTTGAAATACTACTTTATAAGAATGAACATTTTTATTATTCAACATCTAAGATTTAAGAACTAAGAAAGCTTATCTAAAACCCTAAGCCTAAATTAAACAAATAAAATGTTGAGCATTATTACTTGAGATTCTTTCAGCCTATTTTTCCGCGAAGTTTTTGTATTTTCGCTCAACGAAAATTAAGAACATTCTAAAGCTCTTAATAATAAAGAATTGTAATTTTAAATGCTCCAAGTCATGTGAACATTTGGACCTCCCATACAGATTGATTTGGACGGTTGCTAATTTTGTATGGGAGGCTATGGGAGATCCAATTTTTTTTTTCATATTTCGACCTATGTTCCTTACGGAAAGTGGTTCAGTTTCATGGACTGGTTCACCCCTTAAAATATTGGCAGCATTTTTTTTACACCCTGTATTCTAAGTCTATCAGGGTATTCAATCAAACATCTAGTATAAAATTAAGAAGCGTTTCTCGGTCTGCCTGTCAGCGACACTACTAAACCCGTCGGCACCACGCAATGGATTAGCAATACAGTAGAGTGATTCATACGTAACGAAAGCAAGAAAAGCCTCTTCTTTTCGGGCGGCTAGTCCCGAACTACAAATGCATAATTTCACCATAACTAACTTATTTATTTAACAATTTATTGTACACAATAATAAACATAGGACAAGTAAAAACAAATAAAAAGGTAAGTACTGCTTATTTTTTTTACTAAGAAGGTCCAAGCAGTGGGTAGGCATACACAATCACAAAATCGTAGCACAAAATACTATAATCCTAAACCCATATTTATGGTTATGTCAATAGCTGTCTTTTTGACTTCAAAAATCACTCAAAAATAAACGCCAGTCTGGCATCCAAATCATAGTGCATGCAACCAATTTTCCTAAAAAATGAAAATGCCATAAAACAAGAAATTAAATTGAATTGCCCGTAAAGTAAATCTAATCCAATGTACTAAATCATCGTAACAAAACGAAAATGGGACAAAAAAACAAAAAGGGGGCAAAAGAAAACATAATGAACAGCTACTATCTGTATTCCGCTTTGCTTGCGGTGAAGCTACTTGCATTGGTACCCGCAGGATGCCTTTTACGGAAAGACCTAGGACACGCCTCTCTGTATGACCTAAAGGATTTAGTGCCTTTTTGGATAGCAGGATACCTGTACGTCACGACCAATCCAGACGCGGTTGTATGCTTGACATTACTACGAGCTTTTTTCATAGCAAGAGCAATACTGGCTCTAAACTATGCGATCAGAATTCCACCGTGTTACGTGAATGCGTCCCAGGCTGCTACCTTCATGATTACAGTCTTCATGGCATCGACAGCTGTGTACCAATATTTCTCAGCCTTCTGATTACAATTTTCCTGCTGTTATTATTGTTGTTAACTAATCACTCTTCTGCAAGTATGATTATAATTTATGATAACAACAAGATTGCTACAAATACTCTGTACCTGTGGCAGTCAAGTGGCATTTCAAGATGTTTTTCTTCAAGTATCATGAAGTTTTGTTAAGTCTACGTTCATCAGTGCTAAATATTTATACTGTAATACCAAGTTATCAGCAAGATCAGACGATATATACATCCTGCCGACACATATTTACAATATCAGGAAAAGTGAGGATAATTACTAAGTAAAAAAGATATATTTTTATTATCAACTGCAAAAAAGATCATCTTTCTGCAATACAGTAGACACTAACGTGAACGTTTTAGTAGACACAGGCAGCGAGCAATTCTCTGTATTATTTATACTAGACCAAAGCACTTGACACAGTTTTGGCTAATGGCAACTATATGCCAGTCTAGGGCGATACGAGAGTATTGAACGCAAGTACACTTGATGAAGGCGATCAACTCAGATTCTCAGCTACTCCAGGCTACATTAGCGAAGACTATAGATGTATAATTGCCTTGTGTATACATCAATTGTTCTCCAATACAAAATTTGGTTACTACGACCTCACTGAAATATTTTTTCTGTTTTCTTGAAAGAGGCTCAGAATTTGGCGTAGTTAAGCTTTCAAGTTATCGAGTATCATAATGAAGTGCATCGAAATTCTATTATTGTTCATTAATTTTAAGCTAAAAGTTTCAGTTATGTATCAGTGTGTGAAGAATTATTACAACAATAAACTTGTAACTGATAAAAATACTTTAATGTCGTGTTATTTGAAAATAGAAATATTTAGAAAGATTTAATACACATGATCGAATCTCGTGTTAAATATTTTGAGTTATATGTGTCACCGTGAAAGAAACTATTAAGTACTCCATCAATAATTATCAAGGGTAATTAATGATTAATGACTAATTTAGAATGAGAATACAACACTAATGATTTGCATTGAACAGTGGACTTTTTAATGACCATCTTTGATTCTATCGTAACTAAACTAAATATAAAAATAGCCGTTTAAACTGAAGTAATTTCTAGATTAGACACTTTAGATAATATCATAATGGCGCTTTAACATGAATCGAGCTTCGCTTCAGTTTTGAATAGAATGCCGTTCGTACAGTTCTGTGGTTACAAATTTTCCGTTTTTTTATTATTATTATTGTAAATAAAAGGTGTTTGACCTTATTACACGTACAGATTAGATGTCAATAAAATAATCCGAAGGTAATCTATACCTACTACCTTTTAAGGAAACCTAATTGTTTTAAAGCGATATTGCTGTTGGTCTATCTACATTCTGTATAATAAGCATCAGTATCTGTACTTCAATCTCGACTCTCTTTTTCTTTTCAACGACTTTTAAGTAATGGGGCGGCAATCTGGGCATCTATGATACATATCTACAATGCAGAATTGCACAAAGATAGATAGATAGATAGACAGATAAGCTTTTTATTTCTTACGAGAAACACAATATTATAACACAAAACGGCACAAAAACTATAACTAATAGTAAGCAAAGGCGGTCTTATCGCTTGTAGCGATCTCTTCCAGGCAACCTCTACCTTTACAGAGACAGCTTAGCAATTTTGCAAGTAGCTGCAGGAGCAAGAGAAAATTAAATACACATACTTGTTATATTAAAGAATTCTTTGCGCTGGAGTCGTTAAAAACAGCAACAGCATTGAAATTCTAAGTAAAAGTTTACCGCAAGGTGCAAATGCAACACACTCACCATTTCAAGCAGACCTTGCCGTTTGCGCTAATAGCTTTCAAGGGAACTATTCTGGTAAAGCAATTTAACTTCACATACCTATCGAAAGCATCAAAAGTTAGAAGGATAGTTTTCCTTCCACTTTATAATATGGTTTTAATCGATCATTTCACTACGTATCTAGCGGTTAAAGTCCTAGAAGGCCCGAAATGAAGCATGTGATAATTAACTTTACTGTTGGAACTTTTAGATAAATACAAGATTTTTCGAAAAGTAAGAAATTAAGTAAATTCTGGTAAAATCATGTGACTTTTCTCGCGTATAAAAAAAAAAGATTATTCTGTCCCTACTTTAAATGATAATCTTATAAATATTTTGTGGTCCTGGAATAGATCCCAGGACCCTTGCCGCAGTAGTGTGGCACAACCCACAGAGCTGTCGGACCATTCACTTTACCCCGACATGCAATTGTGGTAAGTAACGAGTTGAAAGTAGGTTAAAGATTCTGAAACAAAAGCAAATGTTCCTGCAGGAAATTTCTCGTAGGAATACAACTCGTGTATAGACGGCTAGACATCTAGGGTAGTAGGAGCACTGACCTAAAATTAGCTGTGGACTGGTTGTTGCTATAATATTGGTGGCACTCATTGAAAATCGCTATTTTCGCGCTGGCAGTCAAGGAAAGCAAGTACGAAAGTACGTGGTACTGTCGTAGGCGGCGGCGCTTCAATTAGGGCCGCAAAACTAGCTGTTATTTATACGGGAAAACCTATCCAGTACGTAGATATCTTCATATCAATGAGTAGGAGATAGTAAATACTAAGTAGATACGTTGTTTGATTTTTCTAGTTTGAAACGAAGATGGCTGATGCTTCGTCTGGCTGAGCTCTGCACACTCAAATCGTCGAGCACCTCATTACGTTAAAGGAAGTTCACTTTTATGGACGCTAAGGTAAAACATGTAGCGGTTCGAGTTCTAGCAAGTACATACATACATAAATCATACCTTTATTCCATGCGGGGTAGGCAGAGCGTTAACGATCGTAAACTTACGGTCGTTATTGCGGATGATTCGCATCACTGTAGTTACAAGTTGTAATACACATGAAACCTTCGAGTCCCTTTGTTGCCTTTTACAACACCCGCGAGAAGAAATGGGGTGATGCTATTTTAAGCCGGCACCAAACGAAAAGTAGACTTCACATATTGCGAAGTTCATATCGCGTGGGAACCAAAAGGAGACTAACGACTCGATTAACCCTGGTGCATCCTCACTTTCTAAATAACGAGAAGCCTCTGACGTGGAAGTCAAAATTTCCCGTTTTTCGCAAGCACGGAACCTTTTTCCTTACAATCAAATCAAATTGTTCAGCCCGCGCGCCGTTATTCTAAATTGTGGCTCAGATTTCAATGTTAAGAACATTGGAAAAAATCGGATTTGCAAAAAAGCCGACAAAAACTCAGTAAACCGACGCCTGGTTTTTGCTGATTCCTTAACATCCTGTATACAAGGAATGGAAAAATTAAATTAGGTCTTGGTTTACAAAGACTCCGCTGCAGCAATCTAATCCTTATCCTCAATGGAATATGATTTTCTTTCATTTCAAGAAAAGAGACAAAAAGGTTCTATTACTCAAAGGCTCCCTGGGGTGGACGTTATTTGTTACAACAGCAAAAGCAATACTTCGGGCTCTACGTTCGGGCTACTTATTGTTCTTTCTTCAAATACAATGGTTTTACAATGTAGGTAAAATTCATGACCTTGAAGCTTAAACAAATAAGTAAATTATATGCACCTTATGTGAAGGAATTAACTTAAAGATACGTCACGTCACGTCAGTGACCTGCAGCTTGCAGCCTTTTTGGGTGCTTGCCGAGTAAAACTCCAAAATATGAACAAACGACCCGGCCTGATGCTAGATCTGTTATAGTATTTCAACCGGAGTGCGCGTGGTGTGCCAACTTGCGCCTTTGCCGACCAGCGCGATCCGCCCGAGTTTCATTAGCGAATAAATTCAAAGTAACAGATTTTTATGTCAATGCTAACCTGGTTGGACGCCGCTGTTCTACGTAAGCTCTATGAAATACTTCTACCACAAGTTGTATGAGTACAACGATGATCCCTCTACAAGTACGTCAATGTGCTGATAAGAACCTGGACAAAGACAAAGGACCTTCTTATCAAACGCCAGGAACTGTAATTTATTGCTGTTTTCTTTTTATCAGATTTGCCTTCGTTAATGTTTTTTAACAAACGGGAATTAAATTTTAATTATGTTTTAAAAGGGTGCCTTTTAAATTAATTTAAAGTCTACGTACAACGACTGAAAAAAATACTTTGGGTTACTACACCTAGCTACAGATAGGTAGGAGAGAAGTAAAACAATATTGTGTAAAAAAATACTATACGACTGTTAACTATACGTATACCTTGTATTCTATATAAACTATCAAATATAGCATTCGCAAAATTCAACATCCAAAACACAATAAAAAATATATTTTCTTCATCAGCAAGACGATGATATCTAAGAACAGTACTGATTGGATAACAAAACCAATTGCAGGCTTTCCCAAAATTTGTTAAAATATAAGTTACCTAATCCAACAAAGTCAATTTGATTCCTTTATTTCTTATTTATCCTCCAGTGACTGTCTGGGACTTCCCAAATCCAGAACCATTAAGACTTAAGTAATATTTTTTTAGAATCTTGAACATTTCGGTAGTTAACTGGAGTCATTTTTTCTCCTGATTGTTTTCCATATAAACCGACTATAAAAGCAAGTTTCAGCCCTCATTTTGTCCGAACATCTTTTACGAGTATGTATGTTCCCTGATGAATATGAAAAAATCATACGTGTGCTGATTATGAAACCTCTTTATAGAATCCTTGAAAATCAAGAACAATTTCTCATTTCGTATTATAGTTTAAGAAGGTAACAAAAAGATTTTACCTTCAAATATTAGAGATCATAACATAACATGCAGAAGAATTTCCCACGAATTTACCTAATGAGTAATGACTAATAAGTCACGAAGGATCTATGTATTTACTTAACGATCTGCGTCACTAATGGACGGAACCAATACAAATAACCTTCACCAGTCTTTGCCAGTCAGTGACCACGCCGACACCAACATGACACGAGTGAGGTTCTGCACCTATGGACTGACGCTGCTATATCTTCTGTCCATCTATCTTGGAGAAACGAGGACCCTATATTACCCGTACCCTAACCCTGGCGACTCCCGTGCGATTTTGTTTGAGAGCCTAACAGTTTTGGATGTGACTAGTGAAGAAAATGAAATAGCAGATACGAAGGATTCAGTTGAAGCTGGTGATGATGTTATAGGCGAGCTGATTGATGTTCGTCTTATAACGAAGAGAGGAGAAGATGAAGAAATCTCAAAGTTGAAACCGGCTAATTGTCCACGTGGATACGTGAAAATGGGAGATACTTGTTTCCCCAGTGATTAAGGACTATAAAATAAAACTGTATATCCTTAAAAACGATGTAATCAGTGTTATTAAAATAGCATTCTTTTGATGTATAAACTAATGTGCGCTTTGGATTGTGAGAACTTAAGCTTACTTAAACTTGACAATGTTAAGAAATTTTTACTTTTGTGTAATAAATAAGTACCAACTTGACTGTACTCGTATACTGATGCTTGTGGGCGTAATATTGTCTGCCCAAACTAGGGTGTCATATTTGTTAGGATTACAATGATTACACAATAGGTAGGTACCTCGTAATTATACAAGTTGTAAAACGTGAAATTATCTGGAAAAATTGTGGTCTGGATCATTTCTGTTCTCGTTGCTTCATTTCATCAGTGTTTTACATTCTCAAGTAGCTGTCTATTTGCATTTCGCATTAAAATGAGAGTTCTTCAAGTTGAAATACATAAGTTATGTAAATATAGGTTGGTAAGCACTTGTAAGTAATGATTTGAGGATACTTGGTGAAACAAAAATATACTTAGTTTGATCTACATAAAAAAATGTATTATTTTAGTTCCCAAAAAAACCTACACTTTTTCTTAATAAATAACCTCTTCTTTAATTTCTTGTTTTGGTTATACCACGTGCCTAATATTCGAACTAAACTCAATTATTTCACGTATTATCTATTGAAATGTAGATATTTATTGTATTTCTGGAACAAATGAATTACAGTGCAAAGTCGTAAGTGTCGACGCTGGATTCATGTGCGTGAGGTAAGAAGCCGAGCCAACTAACAATCATATGCGTGGTTTTAAAGAGCCGTTATTCAAAAGATGCTTGGATGTTTAAATTATTTTTTATTTTTCGAAGATTGATTTTATGTAGATACCTAGTTCGAATCTGCATTATGTGCCTACCTAAGTATATTCTCAAAAAGCCAAGTCTTTGGTAACCATTTACTACGCTACTCTCTAATTAGCGCATTCTGTAACTTTACATAGAACTCGGCTGACAGTTTTGAACTGATTCATTATTAGTCAGGCCCCTAATTAGTAAATAAGCAGTTTAAAAAGTAGTTATACTTTTAATTTATTAATTAATTAATCCCTTGATGGGGCAAGCCCCAACCTGAACCAAGGTTCAGGGTTCGGAGGTGTCCCCGAGTAGAGTGCCTACCTGATTTCTAACGTAATGCAATTAATTTACGACATTTTTACAAGTGCCTTATTGTTAAAATTAATAGTCCATACATACATACATACATATATCACGCCTTTATCCCTTACGGGGTAGGCAGAGCGCTAACGGCCGCAAAAATACGGTCGCTGTCGCCACGTCTGACAAATATAGAGGGCCGTTTGAGATCATTTTGTGTATCACTATAGTAACAGGTTGTCAGCCTGTCGCCTAAAAGTTGTAATACACCTGAAACCCTCAAGTCCCTCAGTCGCCTCTTACGACACCCAAAGGTAGGAAATGGGGTGATGCTATTCTAAGCCGGCATCACATCATTAATAGTCCAACGATAAAGTATATTGTTAGTCTTTGGAAGGTAGAATTATCTAACCGTATCTTTACAAGCAATATCTTGAACTTGAACCCCCGAACCTTAAAGCAACACTATATTATACCCGACAAAACAATTCCCAACAATCCCAACCAAAACATGGATGTTCTGACTTGACTTTAGGGGTGACCCTCTTATCGGAATAAGGTTAAGATAAAATAGGATTTGAAAGGGTTCTATGGACGAAGTAAATACTTCAGAGATTATCCTGTTTACTTCGCCGCAGGGATGGTTGAGTCAACACTTGCCGCGGAGATTACAAGAGGGCTATTGTTTTACATGCTCTTAGCTAGTTACTGCCTAGTGCCGTATGTGTCTTTGCTACTTAGACGTTCTCGTATATGTACTTGATTTTTTAAAGAAACGATCCCGGAAAGGTAACATATTGTTGACATCCCGCTCACATGTCATATATTTCGATAGAGAGACAAACAATAATGTTTCCAATTCGGGATCGTTTCTTTATCTGTACAAGATATAAGTACTTTCTGTCGGTTGCAAACCCTGCAAACAAATACGAAGGGCCAATATGGCACGCTGGTAAGGTAATATACCTACTGAGTAGAGGTACTTCTACACCAACTGGGTTTGATTGCCAAATGGAAAAGATGTTTGAATAATTATTTTTAATGAGCTTATTTTGCACTGTGCAGTTGCGCATCATAGTCTACCAATGTTTCGTAGAATTTAACAATTTAATTACTGCTCAGTTTTTCTATTTTGACTTCAAATATTTTAGGTGCTGCTGGGTGCTAAATCTGCCATTTAGGTATTCCTGTTTTATAAAAGCTTGGTGAAATTAGGTGTCAAAGTAATAATTTACGCATATTTTAACTATTGTCTCTCGTAATATTAAATTTGTTACGTGTCACATCAGTGAAAGCAAAGTTCCATCTCAATGAAAATACATTTACAAATAAAATAACATTTCATAAATATTTAAGGAGCTTTCGGCATTACTAGACGGAAAAGCTGCTGATTAAAATATAACATTCATGCGTAAATATCTCCCGCCTTTCAGCAATGATTCCTATAAACCAGTTTCGCAACAATAGCTTTCCTCGTGATATTGTTAGGAAAGCAATAAGATATTTTGAGTAAGGGCGGAGTCAGACGTTCGCGCCGAAAACCCGTGTAGGTTGCGCGTTTTGAATGCGTATTATTACATAGTCCTAGTCCCCACCCACAAGTCCTAGTGCACTGCTGAACGCAGGGACAAAGCAGGCGGAGCGCGTGGGCTGTTAGTATGTCTTTAGTTCTTATAAGACGAACCGACGACCGATGTGGCGCAGTGGTAGTGCGACGGCCTTTGACGCAGAAGGTCCCGGGTTCGACTCTCGGTGGGTCACTTACACAGTTGATATTTGTCACTTTGTGAATTTTTTCCCAGTCTGTCTAGGACATTGCAGATTGCGGGCTGAACCACCCGATAATTCGTAAGTAAGATGGTTCCGTGTTTCGGATGGCACGTTAAGCCGTAGGTCCCGGTTGCTGTCTTTGATCACTTAGACGGCGGTCGTAACACAACCATGTCAGAAGATTTTTTTTTACTCTAGGGTTCATCGGGTCGTTGAACGACTTGGTGTCCTACACGAAAAAGAAAGAAAAAGAAGTTCTTAGAAGTGCTTCTGTCGAGCCGATGGCACGCCCATTAGGTTAATTAGGTATCTCAAACGTCATCAGCTCCGTATTCATTCACCCTCCCTGCATTGTCGGTCGCCATCATCAGTCCCTTCAGCGCACAGAAGTCCCTTGATTGAAGAATCACACGCTTCAGACGCGCACTAAACCCGTAGGTACACATCTGAATCTGCCCCAAGATGAATAACGTTATGCCCTCTGATTGTCACCACGTATGTGTACCCAAGACACTTGTTGGTACACCAATATCTCCGGCAAACACACCTAATGAACCCAGAATTCATTAAAGGGATCCAATCAACAATGTTGGCACGGGATATGAACTAATTGGAAGGCGGTGAGAGCTAGGCGAGATATTTCGCTTCTCTAATTGAATGTTTATATGCTAAACAAAGCCCTGTAGTGTCTGTACTCCCGAAAAGCAGATTATCGGGCTCGCTTCTAGACGCTGTTTGTTATTACAAAGATATTTGGTACAGATGCCGGCAAACAACTTGAACGTTGCTCGAATAAGAACTGGAAAAACAGTGAAATCGCAACCTCGGTACCTAACATACAATTATTTTGACAAAAAGCTTCAAAGAAACTTTAGGTGAGGAACACACTAGACGCACGACAGAGCGCAAATATATCGCAGCGGTCTGTCAGATCCATACTAGAAATGTCAATCTCCATACTAAAACCGCTCAACCGCTGTTGACGCAGCGCTATCGCAGTGTCATCTGTCGAGTGCGATTTTAGTATGGGAAGTGACGTATCTAGTATGGATCTGACAAACCGCAGCGATATTTTTGCGCTCCGTCGTGCGTCAAGCGTGTTCCTCGCGCATAAAATTGTTTTGACAAAAGCTTTCAAAGAAACCCTATATATACCACATCGGTCTAAGTAAAAGTACTACTACTTCAAAAAAATGGGAAATGATATTTATCAAAACGACAAAACGTTTACGGTGTATTTGCTATCACTTTGAAGTATAAGTTACGCTCCACTTGACCCTACAAATTATTATATTTGTAAAGGCCCTCCAAACGTTTTGGTATAGTATAATGCAATACAAACTGAATAATAGAAACGAGGAATATTGTTGAGAAAACAATTGGTAACAAGGGAAATAAGGATTATTCTACTGCTATTCTACCCTTCAGAGAGAGACTCTCAAACTTCAGCGCTACCGCTGTTGACGCAGCGTCGCGCGTTGGACCTGCCTATGACAGATGCATACGTTAGCGCAGCGTTATGTTAGCGCTGCGTAGTGCGTTAAGTGTGGGAAAGACTGCACCGCATGATCTTGCGGTTAGTGACAGCAATCAACAATATAAATAAAATAGCAACCTGTAACTGCCGCTTTTGATGCAACGATGTGTACATGATTCGATTTTTGGTTTTAATAATAAACTCCTTTCATCAAAAAACCGGATTTGTATGTTTTGGGGGTGTGAACCGTCTCAGACCCGCAATCAATTAGGTGAGAGGAACATCATTATGAAAGTAGTTAATACAGGTCAGTGAATCTACTTGTGTGACGTCATCATTTCATCATGCGGTTCTACGAGTATCTTAAGTAAAAAAATATATATCAAACATTGAGTCTGTATGCTCACAAGAAATACAGTGCGTTTTTCCGTTGCGATTTTTTTCCATAAGATTTGACGTTGTATTACGAATTATACAATGTCTTTTTTTTGCAATTACTATGGATTTGCAATAACACCATTGTAATTTAATGGTTAAATGACAACTGACCCTTGACTTACACAGAAAATGATTGATGTCCTTGTATTTGTGCCATCCACTTTTTTATGTGGCAGTGGAGTCAGAGTCCTAAATAATTGGTAATTATCACACTGTGGTTACATAATATTCAATATTTAATCCACTTTAAAAGTGTCAAAAGTTCTTTAGGTCCACTGTTTTCGATGTCGAATCCAATATTTCAGCAACCGTTACTCAATGGCAGTATTAATTTTCATTTATCGCTTGCAAGTTTATTAAATTTATAAGGGATTACAGTTTCGCAGCTGTCCGGGAACAATTTGACAAGATGGGAGTTAATAAATCAATTTATCGGTCGCCCCAGGCGTCTTTTCTGAAATATTATACCTACTTAACTAATTTGTCGTTGAGACGATGGAAATTAAGCATAATACTTATTTAAGTACTTTGCTAAGCCGTCGGTCTCGATAGCTGTCTATGATTACTTGACGGCGGTTGTTACACAACGTTGTCAGAGGCCTGCTATTTGTAGTAGGCAGTTGAAAAACTCTGACGCCAAGGACCATTGAGTCGTTGGATGACTCATGAAAAGAAGAACAACGAGTACTTTGTTATAAATACTTTAGGCTTAATATTGAACTTGCTAACTACTTAGTCTGATATTTTAGTGTACTTACCTTTTCTTTCATCAACGATGACAATTTTAATAAAATCACGATTTTATTCTCATGATAATATTAAATGACCTTCCATATTAAATTAGTTATACTATGCTATAAACTGTTGTCCAAAAATATTTGTCATATTTTGAACTGAAGGAAAAGTTGAAGAATACCATGACATAGTAAACAAACTTTATATTAAACTGACAGTTCTGAAGTGTCACTTTCATACAAAGTTTGTTTACAAAAAAATAAGTACCTAAACTTACAGACTATAGCACCTTTACGAATTCCCATATCTACAGGTATCTACTGTGTCGTTCGACGCGTATATCGACCGCCATGCTCATGAACTTTTCGTAAGCTGCCTGGTTAGGCCTCACGCCAGCCGCCTATCAAAAGAAATCTGATTGAGAACATCAATTTTTATAGGACAGTCTGAGCTATTTTCGTTTTTTGTGTAGTTTTTTCCAGTTTTCATATAATACCCGAAGAGTTTATATTATTATAATTTAGTTTTGATGAAAATTTGAAGTTTATTTTAAAACCTGCACCAAACCAGAGGCATGTTCCCACCTCTACCTTTAGATCACTTCACAGACTGTGTTCAAAGTGAACTTGTAACTTGCTGAGTACCCGTAGGTAATAAAGTGTTGTGTTGATGTTCAGATAAGAAGCTAGTGAGTTACAATGCAGCTTGCTAGCTGTTTACTCCAACTTTATGATAACTTAACCGGACTAACTGCACTTCAGCGCTGTTGCTGAATACTAAACAGAGAATGCAGACAACTTTCCTAGTTACTACACTAGTATTGATACAATATTAACGTACCTGCGCCTTAGTAGGTATTACACAAACTATTATCTCTTCAGTAAATTACAATCCGTTCCGTTTTATAGAGGTAGTATCACATTTGATATTTTTAAACGCAAGTCTGTTTTAACGCGTATTTAAATGACGTTTAAATTATATTTTCAATTGTTTTGACATATTATACCTTTATTAGTACTAGGACATTTAGCTTAAAGTGTAAAATGTAATTTTGGGAGAATTAAGCCACGTTAATGAAAATAAAGTTTACTTACAGATTTTCTCACAATAAATGCAACAAAAAAGTGCCACTACCAAAAAAGTTTTGTTGATATATCCGACACAGTTATAAACTTTGTTGAGTTGATATGGAGGTGTAACACATTCTCTTCTATCCCGTAACAGATACTACGCCCGTTGTTGATGATAGTTTGACACAAACCTAAGTAATTTAATTTATAATGTAACATTCTGGGTAAGGGCTAGTTGTAATTAGATTCTTGTTCCGGGTCTACATAATTTCCTCCTCCTCATTTCCTAATGTTTGCCTTATCAAACATGCTGAAGTTTCAAATAGCTTCGCTCCATGCAATGTTACTAGTTACTACGAACAATGTGAACCTATAAACTTACCTACTATGGGAATTTCGTCGTATGCTTGAAAATGCGAGGCAATTTCCAATATCCCTTCGTTAAATGAAACACACCTGAGTCACATAATTTAGTATTTATTTAATATGACATCAAAGAATTTTCCGCTGTGGTGTAAAAGAAGATGTAGTAACAGGGGTTGAAAAGAAATGCTAAAGTTGTTTGGTCACGTTGATAGAAAGAATGAAAGCTTAACGAAAGATATATATGAGGCGAGTGTTAGTGGAAACGTTGGAAGGGGAGGCCGCAAAAACCTAGCTAGCCAAAATTGGAGACGTTTTGAAAAAAGGTCAGGTGAGAAGTACCCTAACCCGATGAGCGTTCATGAAAAGACTGATGAATGAAGAAGAAGCGAAAGAAGTATGCCATGATCGTAACAAATGGAAGGAAATAGTCTCTGCCTACCCCAATGGGAAAGATGCGTGATTTATGTGTGTACGTCTTGTTGTCATACGAGTATTATATTTAAGTACAGTACGTGTAGCTACAGTTAGCACTCTTTGGTACAGTAGTTAGTAAGTTGCAATGTAAAATGTTTACCTACCTGGGTCTGCGAATCATAGGTACAGCAACCGTGAACTTTGTGAGTGACCCACCGCAAATCGAACCCGGAACCTTTTGCATCACAGGCAGTCACACTACCACTGCGCCAGATCGGTCGTCTCATTCAACAATACTCTGCTTTGATGACGAGATGTGCAATTATTGCAACAACTGGCGCATGCGCGCAGACTTGATTAGGAGGCAAAGCCATGAAGGATTGCTTTATTAGGAGCCATAGCAGACATCGTACGGTGAGATCATCGTCACCCATGTAAAACCAGTCACTTATGGGAATATCACAGGCTCGCACGCGCACTAAATGGACAGACAACCAACACGTCTACTCTCGCCTTAGGCTCTCGTATAACTGACGTGGTGCGAACGAGACAGTGTATGTCTGTACGAGTGAGAGAGTAAATGAATGCATACACTACATCCCTCCTTCATCACATTTTTAATTGAATTAACTTGAAATCTAAATAAAGTACAAAATCAGTGAATAACATAAATCTAACATTATATTGTCTACTTTTACAATATCTTAAATGCTTCCTCAATCAACAATCAAACCTAACTAAAAGAATGATGAGACCTTATTCTTCTGATCCCTCTCCGTTATCCTCATTTTCCTTTTCTGGTCCCACAGCTTTCCATTCACCTTCAATTTTCTTTAGGTGAACGATATTTCTTCGAAAAGAATGACCCGTTTCATTGTTTTTTACCACACAATCTCCTGCGTTAGTACTTTGAACTGTATACGGAGTTGGGTTGAAATTTGGTGTTAATTTATTTGGTTTATCCATGGTTTTTAAATAAACTTTGTCACCCTCGCTTATTTCTGACTCCACAGCTTTCCGCTTCCTGTCTCCGTACTCCTTCCCTATTTCCTTCCGAATCCTGTCCCTATCTCTAACATCCGAATCATTTATTTTCTCATTAATATTATCTAATGCCGGAATTTTGTCTCTATGCTGTCTCTGAAAAAACAACTCAGATGGTGTTCGACCAGTTACCGAGTGAGGTGTACTATTGTACATCATTAGATATTCGTATAAACAGTCTTTTATATCTTTGTGCTCTGTGCGACTGATCCGTAATCTCTTTAAAATGTCCCTGTTCTGGCGTTCGACCTCCCCGTTCATTTGCGGCCAGTATGGGACTGTGTTGTAAAGACGAATATTGCATTCTTTACAATATTCTCGAAATTCTTCACTCACAAACTGTTTCCCGTTATCGGCCGTTATAGAAACAGGGAAACCAAGCCTGCTAAAAATTTCTTTTAGTATTTTTATAATCTGAGAGCTTGTAATTGATTTGGTTATTTTCACTTCCTTGTATCGACTGTAATAGTCGATCACAACCAGGAGATAATCATTACTAGGAAGTGGTCCTAAAAGATCCATTGCCACGTCTATCCATGGACCCATTGGCAATTCTCGCCTCTTCATCGGGACTGGTGCGCTTGGTAAAGCCACCAAGGTACATCCTTTGCACGATTTTACTAACATTTCTACATCCTTGTCTATGCGTGGCCACCAGACTTTTGACCTTAACCGACCCTTCATTGATACAATGCCAGGGTGGCCTTCGTGTGCCGCATCTAATACACTTTTACGGAGACGGTAAGGTATAACAATTTTGTTTCCACGTAATAGAACATTCTCAAAGAAACACAACTCATTCTCAAAAATTTTGAACTTTTTTACCGAATCGTCCCAATTATTCTCATAAAGTCCTTTCTTAACACCGCAAATTTCTTTGTCAACCTCAGATGCGCTTATAATCTCACTCATTGATATCGCCTGTGGTCGCGCAAAACTAATTACCTGACAGACATGTGTGTCTCCATCATCGGAAGTGTTACTCGTCAATTTGCACAATCGCGACAAAGGATCGGCAATGTTCTTTTTCCCTGGCATGTACTTGATTCGATATTTATAAGATTGGAGGCGCAGTACCCAGCGCTCTATTCTTGCGCATGGTTTAGATTTTTTGCCAAAAAGAATCTCGAGAGGTTTGTGGTCTGTCACAAGGTCGAATTCTTTGCCATATAGGAAAATGTTGAAGTGTTCAACCCCCCAAACCAGAGCCAAAGCCTCCTTTTCAGTTTGGCTATATTTTCGCTCACAATCAGTGAGCGTTCGATTCCCGTACGCAATGATTCGTGGACCGGTTGCATCGATTTGGACAAGGATAGCACCTAAACCAACCGGACTTGCATCTGCTATCACCTGCGTTTTATCACGGACATCATAATACCCCAGCGATTGAATGTTTGTCAGCATTTGCTTCAAATGATCAAAAGCATCTTTTTGTTCTTTTAACCAGTATCTCTCAATATTGGCATTTTTTCCCAATTTTTTCCTGAGTAACTCTTTCAATGGTTCCGATAATGTCGCTAAATTGGGAATCCACTTGTTTATGTAATTGAGAAGGCCTAAAAAACTTTGTAGTTCCTCTATCGTCTTAGGAACACGAAAATCCATAATGCTTTTTATATATTTATCCAGAGGTGTAATACCGCTAGGTTCAAGATGATGCCCGAGAAAATCCACACTCTGAGTTTTGAAAATGCATTTCTCTTCGTTAAGCACCACGTTATTGTCCTTCAATGTCTGCAGTACTTTCTTCAGTCTGGTATCGTGTTCCTTTTCATTGTCACCATAAACCAGAATGTCGTCAATAAAGTTGATTACTCCATCACACTGAATCAACATCCTCTCCATGATCTTCTGAAATAACTCCGGTGCACACGTTATTCCGAACATCAAACGCTTATAGCGATATAAACCGTTTGGAGTTATAAAGGTGGTTATATGTCTGGAGTCAGGATGGATTTCCACCTGGTGAAAAGCGTTCCTGACGTCAAGTTTGGTAAAGTATTTTGCTTTATTTATCTTAGGAAGCAATTTGTCCATTGTAGGGAGAGGGTGGTTCTCTCTCATTATTGCATTATTTGCGCGTCTCATATCGACACATAGTCTTAACTCTCCGTTTTCCTTTAGGATCGGGACTATTGGCGAAACCCATCGTGAAGAACCTTCCACCTGTTCAATTATATCCTGATTTAGAAGTTCCTTAATTTTGTCATCAACTTTTTTTTCTAATGGTATTGGCACTCTTCGGCATGGTTGAGAAATGGGCTTCACACTATCGTCGATTGGTATTTCCACAAGGACATCCTTGAATTTCGGAAATGGCGTTATCAAGTTTTCCACTTGATTGATGCCAATACC
This sequence comes from Keiferia lycopersicella, assembly GCA_029255805.1. Lineage (NCBI taxonomy): Eukaryota > Metazoa > Arthropoda > Insecta > Lepidoptera > Gelechiidae > Keiferia > Keiferia lycopersicella. Next base: position 6,208,145 of record JARACZ010000009.1, on the reverse strand, counting down.
AATTCGTAAAACTCCTAACTTCAGTGCACAAGTTTTCCCAAGTAAATCTTTTGTTCCACCGCTTATTACATAGAAAGTAGTATAATCTTTTCTTCCATTTGCTACAATTTCAGCCTCAAAGGAGCCTGTCACTGTCAGAGGAGACTGACTACCATAAGCGAGAAGAATTTTTTTTGGATCCTTGATTTGGTTTTTTACACGTACGCCACTGTTTCTCAGCCTTCCCCATGTTTCGTCCGTTATAAGGTTAGGTTTGCAGCCTGAATCAATAAGCATATCGATTTTTACTCCACCAACCATGCAACTTACAGTAGCGTCATTGTTTATTTGAAAAACATAGTCCACTTCTTCATCATCCACCATATCAACATTGCTTCTATTCCCGACCTTTTGTTTCTTCCTGTTATCCATTGTCGTATGACCGGAATTTCCATTATACTTTCTCTTTTGTGAGTTAGCTTCAGAAGTCCTAGATCTACATTGCGCAGAGAAATGACCAATCTTTTTGCATGAATTACAGGTTCTGGTCTTTGCTGGACAGTTTGCATCGGTTGATTTATGAAATTTATTCCCACATCTCGTACACCTTACATTGTTCTTCGAACTTGTTCCTGCTTCATTTTTATAGCCCTGACTTCTTCTATAGCCTTTGTTAATAATCTGGTTCACTTCTTGCTCCTTAGTACCGTTTCCTTCACCTCCGTATACGTTTAGTTGATGAGTCACTAACTCTAAAGTATTTGCTAATGTCATTATTTCATCAAGAGTAGCTTTATCTCCCATCGTTAAAATCTTCTTACGTAAATCATTGGATGTGCATTTTTCTGTGATTTGATCAATGATGAAATTTTCCGGCTTATCGAAACCACATTTTTCTGCTTGGTTACGCAATCTTACAAGAAACTTCTCCATTTTTTCACCGGCCTCCTGTTTCAATTGTCTAAACAAATGTCGTTCATAAACCTTACTTTGTTTAGGCAAGAAATATTCATCAAGTTTTTCCAAAGCAATCTGGAATACATCTTGACTCTCCGTGTTAGTCCCCGACGTATCAGTTGTAGCTGATGCAGTCGTATCTGCGTTAGCCCCAGGTAAGTTTGCATAGATCTCTTGTAGCCCCGGTCCTCCAAAATGCAGCAATGTTGCTCTTTTCTTTGTAGCGGCTTCAATTCCAGCGGCTTCGAGGTAAATCAACAACGACCTTTTCCAACGCTCCCAGCGGACTCCGACAGCAGACGTATCTCCTTCCAGATCAAGTTTGTCTGGCCCGGGCATAAAACTCGCCATGATGTCCCTTTGCTTCCTGGTTGGGTGGGGTAACCTGAAAAATCCCCAATCATGCAATACCTGACATTACCTTTCCCGTCTATTGCAGCGAAACAGTAAACTTGTAATGAATGACAGCATGATAATAACCTACCAATTTAATGGCAGCACAATATAACCTACCAATTCAATGGCAGCACAATATAACCTACCAATTTAATGGCAGCACAATATAACCTACCAATTCAATGGCAGTACAATATAACCTACCAATTCAATGGCAGCACAATATAACCTACCAATTTAATGGCAGCACAATATAACCTACCAATTTAATGGCAGCACAATATAACCTACCAATTTAATGGCAGCACAATATAACCTACCAATTTAATGGCAGCACAATATAACCTACCAATTTAATGGCAGCACAATATAACCTACCAATTTAATGGCAGCACAATATAACCTACCAATTCAATGGCAGCACAATATAACCTACCAATTCAATGGCAGCACAATATAACCTACCTACTCCAATCAGCGTAAACCTTCGCGGAACACCGGTAGATACTCAGATTATATTTAAATAAACACCCCATCTATTATTATTTATTTCTCTATTACATTATCGTATTATAAATACTTTGATACATTCTAGATTATGAAGAGATCACCAGTAAATGAAAACTCAAATATAGGTATCATACACCCACCAGCCTTCTTGAAAACTAGTTGTTCACGCATATTACTGCAAATTGTACCCAAACCTACTTATACTCTGAGTCATTCAAACAATCATGAAAATACGATGCAACTTAAATACAATATTTAATAGTAAGCGTGTTTAATAACCAGCGGCTACAATATACCTATTTTGTCCAATGTTCACTGATGAGACGTTTTTACACTCATTCATTATCCTACAAACAAACAGCGAGCGGGGTAAGCATAGCGCCTAAAACCTTTAACATGTTTCACCTCAATATTCTAAGATAAACAAAGATAAATCCGTATGGCAAAACTGTAAATAACCATAAATAACTAGTTGAGTATAATAAACACGTTCCCGTTTCAAACAATAACTGTGTAAGTTGATAACTGTTTTAAATATACCTAGGTACCCAAAATAATGAATGACTGAACTTGTCAAACGTTATCCTATTTAAAACATGCAGCCTACTACTCGGCAGGTACCTACATACTTAAATCATTCGAACGTTAACAGTAGCATCTCATTAAAATATTTTGCCACGTGAAAAAGGTTCATAAAACAACTAAATACTCCGACAGCCTAACGGTATAACTTAAAGATCCAAACAAAAATGGGTATGTATGTATGATGTTCATTTTGTTAAATCCGCCAATATTGCTCGATATGTTTTTCTTTAGTTTGAATGACCGACGTTACATAATCCCTGCAGAGGTCTATTAAACGGTCTAAAGCTCGGCATGTGTTCCACTTGACAAGAAAACTTAACCTAACCTGTAAATTTTTAAGATTGTTTACGGATTTTCCTTCCCCCATTTTTTTTTTAAAAAAGAAAGTAAATCAACAAGTTACCTTTTTGCTCGTCGCCAATTGTAAAACCAGTCACTTATGGGAATATCACAGGCTCGCACGCGCACTAAATGGACAGACAACCAACACGTCTACTCTCGCCTTAGGCTCTCGTATAACTGACGTGGTGCGAACGAGACAGTGTATGTCTGTACGAGTGAGAGAGTAAATGAATGCATACACTACAACCCAAATCTGGGAACAATCGCACAACGATTTTGTGGCATGAAAAAACACAGGAAATATTGTGTTTCCCGTGTCCGTCCCCAGGGAGCTCTGGCAGTTGCATAAAGAGGCGGTCTGGAACGACCCATATTTACCGACTTCGACGCGGCCCCGACGCTGCGCTGCTATTTAGATAACGTTCAATTCAATTTGCGCTTTTCGTCAAACGACTTGATTGGAAATACCAGGAGGAAAAATGGAGAAAAATTCAAACTAAGGTCGATAGTAGGTTCGATAAGTACCTATAGTACGCTCAGTGAGGAGCCTCTTTTTAAAAGAATGAGGGACTGTCAGGGCAACGTAATTAAAACAAATACCTGTATAAATGGAGCACTTGTGTTATGAGTATCTGCATTTTTAAGGGAGGTTAGGTAATACCTACATATATTGAAAATAAATGCACAAACAACAAGGTAGAAAACTTTAAACTACGCTTCGATGCTATTTCAGTATTCTGAACGGTTTGAATTTAAAGTAGACCACACTTTTAGCTTACAACTTGACTCCACAAACTGCTAGCTAAACCAAGTGAAGTTTGGTTCGGAATAAGAATATTTTCCGAAGCGGATTCTACCATTATCGTTCAAGCGACGCGACAGTATTGCGATGCCAATTTGGCATGAAATCTTTCGGGATTTAAAAAGCGAAGAAAGCTCTTCGAAAATATTCCGTCACAGCAACCAATTGCGCTATGCGAGGCAGCTACGGCGGATCGCACACTGAACGCACGACGGAGCACTAAAATATCGCAGCGGTCTGTCAGATCCATACGAAAACCGCACTCGACACGCTGCGATAGCGCTGCGTCAACAGCGGTTGAGCGGTTTTAGTATGGGGATTGACATTTCTAGCATGGATCTGACAGACCGCTGCGATGTTTTAGAGTTCCGTCGTGCGTTAAGTGTGCGAGCCGCCTACCGTCGCAGGGAAATGAAGAATTGAAGGATTTCTAGAAACGTCTAGAGACTAACGATAAGCAACAACAGTAAAGTTTCGAGACACAATTTCAAAAATGAGCAGGTAATACTCCCAAATTTTTGTTGATTGTGCCTGGATACAATTTTTTATTTACTTATAGGCACTTACAATATTATAATGAGGAAAATACTTACCTTACCTGTATGTATATGTGCCACTTTATCGTAGGTAACGTAAGCTACCGAAGCAACAAGACGGTTCTAACTTCATCAGAAACCGGTAATTGAGTGGAAATGGAAGGTCCGGTCAGCCGGGCAGCCGCCTTATTACTGTTTACTGACAACCACGGGTCGCGAACAAACAAACACAAACCACTGACCTTATGGCAACACTTGTCCTACTGGATCAACGGCCTAGATATTTTCTGATTCACTTGAAAATTTTAACACGAATATCAGTCATCCACGAAGGCAGAACGCACACTTAACGCACGACGGAGCGCTAAAACATCGCAGCGGTCTGTCAGATCCACACTAGAAATCTCAATCCCCATACTAAAACCGCGCAACCGCTGTCGACGTAACGCTATTACAGCGTCGTCCGTCGAGTGACGCTTCTAGTATGGATCTGACAGGCCGCTGCGATATTTTAGCGCTCCGCCGTGCGTTAAGTGTGCGATCCGCTGAAACCGTTCTTTCGCACTTATAAAACAATTGAATATGTGTATGTTGCCAATCAAAAAGTAATAATAATCTTGTATTTGTATTTGCCAGTTTCTTTAAATCCCTTTTTTTACGCAAAAATATGACAACCTATCACGAAAAATGCATTCATTTAAAGAACTGGTTATTAAAGGCAAAGAAAAGGACCGTTTATAAAGTGTTTCTCTAAGTCTAAAATCCGTAAATCAGCTATTTTTGTCCATATTTTATCGGGCCGAATAGAAACGTGTTGCCAAGATCACATGTTGCAGATTTCACAGTTCAAACCTGGCAATGGCAATTTTAGAATCTCGTATGTAAAATAGCAAATACCATCCCGGAATGAGAATCCACACTATCAAAAATGCTTTTCCTGAAAATTAAGCGTTTTCGCTACGTCTGTAATTAATTTACCAAGCTAAAAACAATCGCCTTAATCAGTATATAACTGATAATACATTTCAAATTTATCCTCTTAACCCATGTGGGAAATGATTAAATAACTCGCGACCGCCCGTTGCGAAAATCTACTTAAATACTCATCAGTTTGTCACACTAATCTACGAGTAATTGAATACATAAATCACGCCTCTTTCCCGTTGGGGTAGGCAGAGACTTTTTCCTTTCACTTGCTACGATCCTGGCATCCTTCTTTCGCTTCAGTTACATTTATCAATCTTTTCATGCACGCTCGTCGGCATGAGGTACTTCTGACCTAACATTTCTTCCAAACGTACCCGATTTGATCCAGGTAGTTTCATTTTCAATCCCTGTCACTACATCTTATTTTACACCACTTTACAGTAACTGAATATTCGCCAATAATGACAACGTGTTGTTCAATTGCAGCCCACTGCTGGACGTAGGCCTCCTCCAGGTGGCGCCACAAGGCACGTTCTTCCGCTTTTGCTATCCAGTTGCTACCAATCGCTCAGCTCGTTCTTCAGAGCTGATTTCCTACTGCTCTCTTACTATACTGTACTTCTAGACAATCTTCAGTTATTTGATGTTTTGGGGCGATCGTTTCTGACTACAAGGATATTGTTTCTTTCAATATAAATATGCTTCGTGTTAGATTGATATTTTGATATTTTTCGAGTGCAATACAACATTATAATATAATTTATTTCAGATCAACAATGCGATCTTTTATCTTATATTGTAGCAGTCCTTTCTATATTTTGAGATCATATAAAAAGATGTATAAAGCATATTTAAGAGTTATTGTGGCTTCTTCCGTGTTTACAAAATTTAATATATTATATTTATTCAAATGTTTTCCGGAGCCCACAATTTTCAGTAAAATATGAAATCGTAAACAAAGCTCAAAATCCTGGTTTCTCTTATCGTAAATTTGTGTACCAGGTGCAACCTTTTCGTGTCTTAATTAAAGTTTCTTTATTCAACTGTTCCTCTGGGTTTATTTTGCACTTAAATTTAATTAAAACCATACGTCTTGCTCTATTCTTATTTATTAAACGATGGGGTCGATTCTAGCAGACGAACCGCATTTCTAATTTTTAGCCAATTCCTACGATTTTTTTTATCGGTACCTCCTACTAATGACCACTGATATGGCAATGAATAATTCTCCTCAATTATATGGGTTAATGTAATGTGGACATCAACGCGGAAAATGAGCCGCAAAACCTGATTAGAGTCATCTTGACGAATAAATAGACACGACTGTCAAACTTTAACAAACCGTATTTAAAGGAAGCATAGTTTAGTAATAAACTGAAAAATACCGCAGAGATTTCTGACTCGATGTCGCACACGCCTTCGTCTTGCGTCTGTCACATTAATGTGACAATTGACAACTACTGTACGTGACAACCTACTGAGTGCCAAGGCCTACTCATAACTTCTTCCTACCCATCTCCACTTTAGTCTCAGAATTTCCGTGACTTCTTTGGACTCTACCACACTGGTGCATATAATATTTAGTCATCAAAATCATCCAATAGTTTTTAGAATTCCGTATCCAAAAGGTCAAAAGGGAACATTGTTACTGACACTTTGCTATTAATTAATGTTTAATGTTGCCGCTATAACTACCACATACTAAAAAGTAAAATATGAGAGCTCCCGTTTAATAAACGTTATTTATGCCATTTTTCCAGGTTGCTTCGGAACCTTTCTTGCGCCAGTTCGCCTCACAATTGACGGTTTTTTCTTGTAAATCGATTTGTTTCTCGCGTAAACTTATTAGTGGAATCTAATATACTACCCCTGTATTCAAAAAGTTTTGCTGGTTAAACACACCCCAAGACACAACCGCAGTACACGGTTAATTTTGTATATGGAATAGTGGAACCGAAACAGACCGCTCCATATTTTTGTTTTTTCAGGAAAAATTTGGACCTTTGATAACGTGCAATGACATTCGTCCTCCAATTTTTTTATCTCCGTATTCCACGTTTGTGGGCATCTATTCAAAAAGCTGTGATTGCAATAGGATTTTTAATTGGATGACCCTAGCCGTCTCGTATTTTCGGTGGATCAGATACTACAGTGAATAACTAAGCTACCTACATTCTCGTTTGAAATTTCCTGCTACAGAAGACGGATCGCACACTTTACGCCCGACGGAGCGCCAAAACATCGCAGCAGTCTGTCAGGCCCATACTAGAAATCAATCCTAATCAAAGTCAATCCCCATACTAAAACCGCTCAACCGCTGTCGAGGCAGCGCTATCGCAGATGCGGTTGGGATTGACATTTCTAGTATGGATCTGACGGACCGCTGCGATGTTTTAGTACTCCGTCGTGCAATACATCCTTGCGTTTATGAAACGCTACTTAGTAACCTTAAAATTAAAATTACAAAGTAGTATTTCATAACATTAAAGGTATTTTCATACTCATATCGGACATAAAAGATATGTTCACACTCATTAGAGTAATATGAAACAGTACTTTGTAACCTGAAAATTAAGATGTACCTACCACAATATATAAGCTTTAATAAGTGTTATTTCATTACTAGCTGGTGCCCGCGAACTTCGTTTCGCCATATATCATCCATCATATAAGCTATATAAAGGAAGCTCACTGATAAACATGGGCCTCCCCCATAGACTCTAAGAACCATAAAATAATATATTATAAGCTTATATTAAATTGTTGGTAGATAGATACCCAAAAACTTGGTTTCGCCGACTATACAGTGTGTAAAAATATTAGCTGCAAATATTTAAATGGGTGAATCAGTCCATGAAACTGTACAACTTTCCCCAAGCAACATAGGTCGAAATATGGAAAAAATTTTTGGACCTCCCATACAAAATGTAGCAGCCGAGCAAGTCAACTGTATGGGAGGCCCAAATGTTTTTTTCATATTTCGACCTATGTATTCCTTGGGGAAAGTTATTCAGATTCATGGGCTGATTCACCCCTTAAAATATTTGCAGCTAATTTTTTTACACTTTATATGTAATTTTAAAAAACTGTTAAATCCTAAATTTACAATTTCCACATGCAAAAAAGAGTAAGAAAACGGTGATTCTTTTATATATGTTTGGTCTTTTTGATTCCTGTAGGTTGAATTTGCTGAATCAGGTTACAGATTAGTCACTCCCTGTTCCAAATCCTCGCTTTCCAGTTCATTTTAGCAATTTTTTTTTAAATCGTGCGTTTACTTCCAAAGGTATCAATTCCGTGAAGTAGACTGATGCCACATTTCTTAACATTGTGGTGGATGAATAAAGACCGAGTTCATGAGTGTGAATAAATAAAACATAAGCTTATAAAAAACCAAGTAATCCCACTACAAATCCTATCATATCCTACTTCCTACTAATATATTAATACAAAAGATTTTTTGTTACTCCTTCACGCAAAAATTGCTAAACTGATTTTCATGAAATTGGGCACAGATGATGTGTGATGCCGGCTTAGAATAGCATCACCCCACATCCTTCCCGCGGGTGTCGTAAGAGGCGACTAAGGGACTCGACGGTATTGGTGTATTACAATTTGTCGGCTAAACATATAATAACAGTATGTAACAGAACAACATTGGCTAGTAACGTAGATATAAAGAATAGCCTTAACAAAATTAGCAAGAAAAATTAAAAACAAAAAATTGTGGTACTTCGCTGGCCGACTTACATCATAAGCAGATCCATTTCCGCTGAGCCATTTTAACCATGGTTGGAGCGGCAAAAATAAGGATAGGTATCCCTTCACACAAACTTTTGCTTTGTAGCTATTGCACTTTTCCCGCGGTAAATAGTAGATTACGCACCAAGAAAACGATCCATAAATAAAGATTTTATCGTCTGGTACGCAACTTACACGTTTTGTACCACGGAACTTTTGTTTTCGAGTGTAAAAAATATTGAATTATTAAAAGTTAAAATTATTCCAATATTAAAGAGATATTTTTGTAGTCGTAGACATATTCGTAGATTTTACTTTTCTCATTTATTGAGGTTATAAAAATATAGATTAGAAATAATAAATACGGCCTCTTGTTATTTTTCTTTCTGCGCGCTTATTCAAAGTGACACAGTTCGTGCTGGCCAGTTCGAAATTTGAAATCAATCTCGGGTCCAATAAGCCCATACACATCTTTTTACTACGCGGCACTATGAAATTTACGTGATCTACAAACTTATTTTATGCGTAGCAGCCAACCCCCCTTTTAGGGGTATGTTTTTTTTTAGCCTATAACCTGGTCGGTGATTTACTTGACATTTTGGTACAAATTGCATCAAAATCCGCTCGGTCGTTTTCACGTGATGCTTCCGCATATCCACAAACAAACACACAAACATCTAAACATCTAAACATCTAAACATCCAAACAGACAAAAATTTAAAAAATTGCAGAAACGTGTTTTGTTATCAATATTAAGTATCACGAAACAATTTTTTTTTGGATATCTTGTATGTACAGACTTTCGGTCCTCTTGAGCTTTATTATATGTATAGATGTATTTCATATCTTTTATGTCCGATACGGATTCGCTATTTGATAATGTCATTTTTTAAACACGATTAATTTAATACCAATGTTTTAGTCATCAGCCACATGGGGATCTTACTCATAGACTGCTCTAGTAGTGTAGCAGAGTAGAACCTCTGCGTCCACATCCTTCATAAACCACCTGTCCTTTCACGAACCATTTCAAATTGGAAATTGGAATGTCGTCACACATTTTTCTGACTTTTTGACCCAGTCGCGATAAAATCAGCGAACAGCGAAGATCAAAAGAAACATATTATTATAACAATCCAGTGATCTGCATGTGATTAGTTCATAATTAATGATTTTAATGTAGTGCTCCATATGTAACCAAGTGCACATGTGAAATTACAACGGATTTACGGAAGTTAGAAAGAACCCATGAGGTACCTATATTTTCCTTGTTATGTTTCCATAGTTCATCTACCATTCCCTAATCATATAATAATATTGTTTTAGGGTTTCTTTTCCCGTATTAAAATATTTCAAGTCGCAAGATCGTCTTTGATTTATTTGTGGTGGCACACTAGTGCCACAGTAGTATTATATTATCTGTGCTCATAGTAGGTTCATAGCATAATTAAAGACTTTATTAGTGAACATATTTGATAGCTACTAAACCCCAGATTGCATCGTGTCCAACACTCTCTTAGCCAGTTTTTATTTCTGAAAAGTTTGTCACGTACGATAAAACACGTTTAATTTATTCACTACACTGAGTTAACACAATGTGTATGCTCGGCTTGATTGTATCTGATTTAACGAATATGCCGTCCAATCATCTGTCTCCCTGCACAATTATGCAAAATCACCAATACATGAAATATAAAATGCGACTGATTTCTGACTTTCAGTATTAATTTATTTTCGTATTTATTTAGTACGGAAATAATAATTAAGAATAGTTGTGCGTATAATTAAGAATACATAATAATTAAGTTTACGAAGTAAAAGAGACGGTATACCAATATCTTATAGATTAGAGACAAAATCTTATAAACTGCCCGACTAACAACGAAACGGGTCCCAGTTACCCAAGATTATGCTTCATAGGGAAAATTTGTTCAGTGTCGCGATATAAAAACACATGAAAAATTGCCGGTAAACCGTTTTGTTTGTTTGAGCATTTTTCAATGCTTTAGTATACGCATCGGTTGGTGTATGGAAATAATATTTGAATTTGAAAGACCCGCTCTTTCAAACTACACATAAATCTTAAAACATAACTAACTTCTCTGACTTCGAGCTTCCTCCACTGATCCAAAACATCAGAAAAGGTATATATTATTTTGGTTGACCAACACTTTTGATATCACTCTACTTTACTCTATCTACTAACCTGCAGGTTCATTGTGGTCGTAACTAAATTCTATTGTTTGAAACCCCATTGTGTTAGCGCATATGTTCGTACGTTAAAGTTTATTTCGCGGGCCTCATTGTGTGTAACTGCGAGGCAAACATCTATACTTACTAATATTTTTATACGACTTTAAGTTTACATACATACAAACATATATCATTCCTTTATCCCTTGCGGGGTAGGCGGAGCGTTAACGACCACAAAAATACGTTCGCTATCGCCGCGTCTGACAAATATTGAGGACCGGTTAAGATAATTTGTGTATCACTATAGTGACAGGTGGTCAGCCTGTCGCCTAAAAGTTGTAATATACGTGAAACCCTCGAGTCCTTTAGTCGCCTTTTACTACTGTTCGTAAATGTGCTTGTCGGCTTCACGTCGGAAGTTCGTAAATATCGCATTGTGTAAACCCCCTTTTTAAGCGAACAAGATGCATGCAGTAGCTCGAGACGCCGAGGCAATGTTTTATATGCCACCGTCATTTTGAGTTAGTTTCGGACTCAACCGACATCGGCGCGCGCGACCTCCGTGCCCTTGCTCGCCCAGTTTGCATCCGACAGCCTTCGCGTAAACTCGCGCTCACGATATTGTGTAGTTTCGGAACTGGGAGCAAAGAAGATTCGAGAGGTGATCCACTGGCTGGCCAGCCTGAACGAGTTCCTTACGGCGGCCGAACATACATCAAAAGGTCAGTGGTATTTAATGCATTGATTAGGTTATCGAGTTGCACTTTGTTCCTTGTTCGCTTCGCGCCGCGGTCGTATGTGCATCATACCTTCAAGCACATTCGCGTTAGTCAAAATATTACTTACAGTCCACTTTAATTTCAAATTCGTCGAAACCCAACGCCTATTCGCAACAACTACGCCCACGAGGAAGAAATGGGGTGAAGCTATTCGAAGCCGGCATCACACGACTTTTAGTTTGTACCACCATATCCACAGCTACGTTAGGTAAGGTTAGGGTAACATAACATAACAAAATTCTTTATTGCACAAAAAGTAACAACAAGTAAAAAACACAAATAAAGGAAACAGTACAATAGGCGGCCTTAATGCTAGGTAGCATTCTCTACCAGGCAACCTTAGGGTGAAAGAGAGAGTGCGATTATGGGTAGCTATAGTTAACCTTCTTTTATAGTTACTTATCTACATCAAACATACGAAGATAATAACATAGAGTCAAAACAGATCTCTAATTTATTGTTAAAAGAACCTTCGTAGCTTCGTAGTAACTGCTACGAATTCTACGCTACTAAATTACGTCGACGACTAAAAGACGGTACTTACCTAGTCTTATATTTTCTATTTTCAACTAAAAGCGACCCGTGTCAAAATGCACAACTTATGGGTAGGTACATTAACGAAAGAATATTACAAAATAATAATAGTTCTTTAACATTTTTTTTTTCAAAGGCTACGGTGATACAATGTTCAGCTTAGACGCAACACACCGTCGTAAAAACCAACCCACTTGTTTTTGGCCCTCCATCAAAAATACAGCACCAATTTTGGCGTCCCACCTACTTATTTGTTTCGTCCGGTCCTTACGTCCTTACGTTGCCGTATACTACTTAGAAAAGCATCACCCCATCTTACCCGTCAGTGGGTGTCGTAAAAGGCGACTAAGGGTTGAATCCAGGGTGTGGGCAGCAGCGCTTCGTGCGAATTCAACAACTCAATCTGCAAAACCCCGTCAATGAGGGAGGCACGTGTCCAGCAGTGGACTATTGGGGCTTTTGTGATTACCGAATTATAACAAACAACAAGACTGAAGCTTTTACTAAGCCGTCCCAAAACATTGTGCAAATCTAACAACATGCATACAACAAGCAAGTTTTAAACTTGTATAAGATATCGAAAAATCTGCCTTACGTCCTTTCTAGTAAGTTCAAAACTCGGCTGGCAGTTGGAGCAAATTTCATAAAACCCTTTTGTATGACGAAAGATTAGGGAAAATTGAGATGTTCATCCGAGAACACATATTAAGGAACCCGGGTTATTAAGTTTATTGTTTGAAATGTTAAGTATCCGCGCAAAATGAATCCAGTTCACTGGAGCGGAGGGTTTCGTTTTGACATTTTAACATAAACTTTTACTGCTTTTAACATAATGATGTTACCCATGTTACACACCTAAATTGATTATGGAATGTTTTCCGGATGAAGAAGAAGTTACGGCGATCGCAAGGCAAGAGAAAGGTTAACAATAAACCCATTTCATTGCAATTCAAATGTAGGTAGCAGATGGAGAATCAAATTGATACATTTTAGTGCTATTTAAAACACTTCAGCTGTCTATAATTTTTAGAAAACTTTCGATTATGAAAAAGAATATGGACCTCCCATAAAAAATATATGTCAGGAAGGTCCATTTTTGAAAAAATATTGAAAATGTTTTATACAAAAGTTATTCAGTTTTATGAGAAGAACACATCCTTAAACAGTTTGTACTCAATTAAATGTAAATTGTATTTTATTTGTGAAGACTGAGACCTGGCACGGATAATTTGGACCATTTTAAGCGCTCAGATTATCTACCGGAACGAAGGCATAACATCAGCTTAGTTCCCTAATAGGCCTTCTCGTGGGGGTGATTAAAATTACCGCTTCGTTTGTTACATCTGACCCGCGCCAAGGTTCTTTTCTTTTCTTATACTACTAACAAGATTTCAGTTGAGAACAAACTTGGCTTGCGTTTTGCTAGGTCAGCGATTGGTACATATATCTCTTTTGATGCTGATAGTATCATTGTTAAACAAAAAACTACGTACGGGTTTTTTTATCAATCAACTTGTGTATCTTTTTAGTTCTTGACTTTAAATTAATCGCATTAATACATGCTGAGTTGTTAGCCTGGCCAAAGCAGTGCCTTTATTTTTATTTAATCCAGCCCGTGTCGCGTTTCTACTAGGAACGTAAAATTGTTTCAATGTAAAGAAAATTGTGTCTGATATTATATTTTTTATATAATGTCCATTTATTCAGTGATAGTATTGTGACATTAAAACGATTGAACTTTGGAATTGCAAATGTTTCAGAGTGTATAAACTATTTAGGTATATAAACCTATACGAAGCGTACAAACACATTTAATTTCTAAAACGCGAAAACACGGGTTCAGAACTCCTGGAATGATCAGAAGCCGCGGCTCGTTATTGCATATGGGCTAAAATGCCAAAGTGCCGTCCTATGCCATCATGGCGGCTCTGTACCGTCATAGCCGTCGTATGCCGGACATTTCCGCACGGGGAGAATGCACTGCACTAGTGTAGCTATTCCCCGGCACCAAATACTCGAATACCCACAAAATTGTTGCACGGTTTACACCTGGAAATGCTGATTTGGTAAAATGCTTCAAAATAAATTATACCCTGATTCATAACCTCCTTTTTAGGAATCAGTGGACGATTACGAGGAAAATGTTGCCCAACAGTGAGATCAAGAAGGGCATCTAATAATAGTAATGAAAATTGGCTAACCGTGTGTTAGACGTACCCACAAAAAAAAATTCGTAGTAAAAATATGTTGCAAAGTTATTTTTGTAGACGGTTTGTTTGCAGCCGCAGGCATGGTTATAGTTACCAACCTTATCTTATCTTGCCTGCATCATCCCACTGCTGGGCACTGGCAGGCAGTTACCAACCGCAAGCCGAAAAATATAATAATGTAATAATATAATCATTTTATAATGTATTGTAACTTCAGATTGAGAATGATATTCCTTATATTTTAGTATAGAGATGGACCAACAGGTAGACGAGTTGACGAAAGGATAAGGATTTGTAGAATGCCACGAAATCCAAAAAAAAAACTAGATTTTTGTGAATTTGAATTTCGTGAAAATTTACGACAGAATCCAATTTAAAAGCTGCTTCCGGTCTTGGCAGCGATGCATCACACAGCTTTCTCTCATTTTCACGAACTACTTAGGAAAGTACTAAAGTATAGTACTCTGTTTTCGTATTCTTCTCGTTAGTTTCGTAATTATGCCTGCTGAGGACTTAATTCCGTAACTAATGGGATTCCTGTCTGAGTTTCTTCGTTGCAATAAAACTTGTGGAGAATAAGAGACGTGAATGAAGACTGCAATTTGCGCTAGGACATTTTGCGAAAGTATCTACCGTGTTTCTTGGAGCGTTTAAGATAGTGAACTTAAAGGACAAAGGTGGTTATTTTCATACACTATTACACGCTTGATGTAGTGAACTCAACAGAATATGTATTTCAATGCTAAGGTGGTCTCTGAAATCAGAATACCGTCACTAAATTTAGCATACACGCTTCCGGTTAGAGGTGTGTCGGCACGCGTTTTTGCAATATCGAAACGGAACTAGTCATCCATATTTGATAAATAAAAATAAAAATGTTTCATTTCAGACCTGACGATCCATAGTAGGTAGTAAACACAATCATTTTTGTTAGTAGGTACTACATTTTAATAAAAAGTGTTAGTACAGACACTTCAAGTTAGTCCTTAGTTCCAGTGTCTTATAGTGCGACCTTCGCATAACCTTTTCGCCATAACAGACAAAGTCTGGGTGTTTTCTATGTATAATATGTATTTATTAAAAAAAAAGGTATATAAGTATTAGTATCAGCTATCTAGTTCCCATAGTACAAGCTTTGCTTAGTTTGACGCTAGATGTCGTTGTGTGAATTGTCCAGGATATTTATTTATTTACGGTTTATAACGCCCACCTCTACTTCCACTTTACTCAACCATCAAACACCATCAAATCCTTGTCGGCGCGGGTCTATAGATATTGCATCAGCTGGGCCTTGGGTGGAGCAGGTCACACGAAATAAGCTGTCTTTTGTTTCCGAAACGCTTGTAATAAATCTGGGACGTGTTGTGAAATAAGTAGCTTATGTTATTATGATATCATACTGCACAGAAATTTCACCCCAAGCCAGTGGTTTGCTGTGTATAAAGAATACGTAATAATTTACGTAACGTAATACGTAATTCATAAATTACCTTGGTAACTGACCGGCGTAGCTACAAATCAATTCATTTATTCATAAACAGAACAATCTGTGTGCGAATTTTTAAAATACAAGTTTAGTAACACAAAATAATACAAAATCACAAAATAAAAATAATAATGTCAAAATAATTTAAGTACAATGATCACAATTATAAAAATCGATCGGATGTCAAAGAATTTATAATAATAAATTAATCAATAACAAATACATTCACTAAAATTACATTTTTCAAAACATTGACAACTTACAACTAGGCAATTATTGGCAAATTAAACTATAAGTCATTAACACTATATAATACTTTGTCCAACAAATAAGATTTAAGCCTTTTCTTGAAAATACATAGTATCACATGAATTTTTCTAGGGTAAAAAGTAGCCTTACCAGAGTAATCGAGCCAAGTCAATTACGTAGGTAGTAGCTCACACCTAAAATTAAACGCTCGTAATAGCATATTTTATAAATGTAATAGTTTAATCAATTCAGTAGACAATTTATCGAATTTTACTCGTATACTTATAGTGCTTATACCAAAGAATAGTAACTCTAACTATAGCTACTTGCTAAAATACGTAGATATCGATAAATAAAGTAGTAGGAGGTTCCCCACCAAATTTCGCCGGCAGGGCCCGGCATCCTCTTTGTTGTTCAATAGGTTTAACTTCCCAAAACTAGTCGTAAATCGAAAGATATTTCCGACCCAGCCAATTAGGTAGGTCGTTTCGCCGACCAGACCAACTACCTATTTTGGCGATAAAAAGGGAAAAACTTTATATACGTTCTTTTTTGCTTATTGTAATGACAGGAATAGATATCGAGGTATAAATAAGTATTGCCTGACAAAAACGCATCGAGGTAGAAAGTTCAAGCGTCACATCACAACGGCTGGTAAGTAGTTCAAGATCATTGGAATGGAAGTTGAATGGCGACCTTCATTGATAAGTTACACGTGTCTCGAGCTCCTTCATTCCCTATTACCTACACTCCATTCACACAATACGAGTGTTATGTACATGGTGTATCTGAAAAGTTACCAATATCTGAAACCACGACGGTAGGTTATGTTTTTATGATTACAAATAACTTTATACGGGAAGTCCAGCTTCCTGCCAAAAGCTACTGCTACCCGTTTTGCCGTGTTATACATACAAACCTACTCTTAAATCTATTTATGAAAAAACCGCATCAAACGGCGCATCGCACATTTAACACACGACGGACCGCAAAAATATCGCAGCGGTCTGTCAGTCTATACTAGAAACGGGGAGTTCCCCTATATTAAAAACGATACTGCGATAGCGCTGCGTCGATAGCGGTTTAGCGGTTTTAGTATGGCGATTGACATTTCTAGCATGGATCTGACAGAACGCTGCCATATTTTAGCGGTCCGTCGTGCGTTAAGTGCGCGATCCACCTAGGAGCAGTGGAGTGCAGTAGAGGGGTATCCATGACAGACAGACAGACGGTGAAACGCAAAAAGCTACTTCATTTTCTTGTATTGATGATTTTAATTTATTTTCTATCATCGAACCAAATATAATGTCGACTCATGTTGGTTATGGAAAGTTGTGAAGTTTCCTAAATTAGTCCTACCCTTTCAATATTTAAATAACATTTCTGTCACCCCGTATAACCAGTTAGTACAATAGGTACATAATTTCCTCAGGATCACGGAAACAGATTTAACAATAACACGAACTTACACGGGTATTGCTATTCAGGAGAAACTACAAAATACGAATTACGTATACATACATACATACTACTACGGTTATTGGCACCGTCTTCTTTTTTACCTGCGCTTGCGACTACTGTGCTACTAGTTTTCCTGTGAAAAGGATGTTTTTCTTAAAAACTACACTAAATTTTTCTTTACTTTATAACTTCACGAAAATTTTGTCGTTTGCCACCGATAAACAAACCAGCAGACTAAGTTATTTTGCAGATAGCACTCTAAAGTATGATTTTTTATTCGATGCAGTAAACTGACAGCTGCAATGTAAATAATGTTGCCTACTCGAAAACCAAAGTGACGTACTCCAGTTGAATGAGTTGATTCATAAAGCCTTTTCACACTGACTCGCCGATATCGAGCCTCCATTTTTTGATGTATGAAGTTCTGTTAAGGTTTAAGGTCATCAGGTACACCAGAATTTCAAATTTCAATCGTTTATTTCCAAGTAGATTCACAACGAATGCTTTCAGAAAGTCAAAAATCAGATCTTCCATGATCCTAGTTTTGATACTTTTCCCTATGTATGGGCACTAAACCCTATCTCTGTGCCAAATTTCAGCTCTCTAGGTTTTTGGAAAGCACTATTTTCTTATTGGTGATCAGTTCGCGCTCGACTTGCTCAGATTGAGCCATGTTATTCTTGGAGTATTTACGTAATTTAATAAGCTTAAAATTATCACTTTGATATTATATAAACATGTCGCTAGATGAGTGATTGAGTTATATCTTTTCAGCACATCACTATTTATTTTTCCCAAAAAAGCGGCAACCCCCCAAACGTAAGTTTACTGCATCGAATTAAAAATCATACTTTAGTTTAAGTTATTTTTCTCCTGCATTTATCTACGTACTTCTTCATTGCATCGGCCTTTAGCAGTCCACTGCTATGCATAGACCTCCCCCAGGGTCCTACGCCACAATGAACGATCTCCCCGTCCAATGTTACTTACTTACTAAATAAAAATAACCATGTTATGTTGGCATGTGTTCACTTTTATCACTTCCCACGCACTTTTCTCTTGGCACGGTTTTTTTCTTACCTAGACTTTTATTTTGCGCGTAACCGTTCAAAATACGCTCTATCAATCTAACTTTCCCGAGAATTCCCGAGGTTAACGTTTTAAAAGGGAATTTGTCACGAAAAGAGTGATCGCAAGCATTATTCACATTTCAGTCTGAGAGTCAGTCATGTGCCACGGAATGTTGCTCAAGTTTATAGGGTAAGTCTCTTTTGCACTAAAAGAATGTACAAAATGCGACTGGGTAAATAGAATCTTCGGAAACTAAACAAGTTACAAACGAATTGAAACGCTCTATGTAGGGAAGTCACTGACTTTAATTACATTCATCACATTCAATCTCTAGAAAGTTTTAACTACGTTAGTATACAATGCTAGCACATAAAGAAAAGGATTAAATAGAAGATGATTGGTTCTCGTCGTTGTGGATTTTAATTGGTAACTACTTAGACTTGATGGTCCAAATATCTTTTATTTTTTTCGAGCATTATAATGACAATTGGCCAGTTTTTTCAGATGTAAATAAGTCCCCGTATAATCTGCTGAAAGTTATATATTTGCAAAATACGTACTGAGTGAGAATAAATTTCTTTTGAGTAAGAAACCGGTGAAAGTTTCCAAGAAGCAACATTTTCGTACTAGCGTCTTTCCAACTACTTTGTATAGTTTTCTGTTTCAGGTCAGTTTGGTTGAGAGGGATATTGGAAAATCTGGTGAAGAAAATCAAACTATGCCGTGTGATGCCGGCTTAGAATAGCATCACCCCATTTCCTACCCGTGGGTGTCGTAAGAGGCGACTGAGGGACTTGAGGGTTTCAGGTGTATTACAACTTTTAGGCGACAGGCTGACAACCTGTCACTATAGTGATACACAAATTATCTCAAACGGCCCTCTGTATTTGTCAGACGTGGCGATAGAGATCGTATTTTTGCGGCCGTTTACGCTCTGCCTACCCCGTAAGGGATTAAGGCGTGATTTATGTATGTATGTATGAAAATCAAACTTCATTGCGGAAGAAAAAATACTAACAACCAAACAATATACATTTAGGGCTACTTAGGTTTGCCGTGTGATGCCGGCATAGAATAGCATCACTCCCATTCTTCCCGCGGGTGTTGTAAGAGGTAACATAGGGACTCGAGGGTTTCATGTGTATTACAACTTTAGGCGACAGTCTGATAACCTGTCACTACAGTGATGCACAATTCATCTGAAAGGGCCCTAAATACTTGTCAGACGTGGCGATAACGAGCGTAATCTTACGATCGTTATTGCTCTGCCTACCCTGCAAGGGATAAAGGCGTGATTTATGTATGTATGTACTTAGGTTATTTTATTTCCCTCATACACCACAATTAATGTGTGGCCAACGCGAAAGCAAATATTTTTGCTGGGGGCGTTAAATTTACCCATGCAACTGAACAATTTTCCATTAGAAACATAGATCAGAATACAAAAAATAGGATTATGGAATTCCTTGAGCATAACTCTGCATTCTTTCCTTTACGTACCGTATCTCATATCCGCTTATTAACTTCGTTCTACTTTGACTACTTGCATAAGAGATGCAAGCAAAGTCGCAAACTGATTGACAAACTTTACAGCAGCAGCATTCCGAACTTGGCACCAAGTAATTATTCAATCGCTTCGAGAGTTTGTGGGGCGATGCCTTCATTGGGTACCTACTTACAGTACGAAGTATTTGGCATCGCATCGGCATCTTAATCTTGATTTTACCATTAAATGCTTTGGATTGAGCTATTTGTCTCTAATGTTGGCACAAAGGCAATGTAAATAATTCAGTCGTAGATGATTATTACAGGCAATTATTTTTTATCGAGGTCGGAGGTCGCGTCTGGCGAAATATTATATATGAGTAAGTATCACATCGATGTCCTAACGACATGCTTCTAAAGTTCTTCTAAAGTATGGTTTTAAATTACGTTGGGGCTTACTGTATTACCTATAAACATGTCTTTCTTCTACAAAATGTTACTTATCTACAAAATATATCCTTGACTGCATCTCACAAACTTCGTAACTTGCACCTGCAATCAAGACAAAAGTTGTACGTGTTTACGATAGTGCAAACAGTTATGAGCTGCTTTGCCTTGTATTTTAACTAGGAGGGTAGCAAGCTTTTGCACAGGCTATGAACGTGTGGCGAACCTACTTACTCGCCACTATTACTACTTGGACCAGCTCCTAATGCAACTTGGACCAGCCCCTTACATTTTGGTACTTGTGGAGTTACCTGCTCCGCTTATGCACCTTGTACCATACGCATAACGGGCGATCTAATACTTCGGCTGCGCCCGCTCGCTCTCGGGCCTCGTCGTGAATCTACGCTGCTATGACGCGCTACCGGGCATCCGCCCGCACCGCTTAGGCACCCCGCCGTCGCCTATGGTCGCCGACGCAGCTACGATCAACACCGAACCATTCGGACTCCTGACTCGCTACCGAACTACTGTGCGCGCTTTTGCCTTTGTGTCGAGTCACGAATCTTAAACCTAAAATTGTAATTGCTTTGCTTTCCACTAATATACGCTTATACTGAGTTTAAATAATATTATTCATTTCGATTCGCTGAATTCTCTTCACCTATCACCTTCACTCTTCATCGCTAGACGCCCGACTAAGTGCCTACCTAGATTCAGAGCCTACTTAATGTGCGGCTAAGGTGATCCCAGCTACCTAGCCCACATATTGGTGACACCCGGAAGAAGCATTTTGCTGGATTGGACATCGCTGGAGAATTTGCAACGGAAATTTTTGCAAGTCATTTTGAACAAAGGATTTTTGGTCGGTGGTCCAAGTGACAAAATTTGAGTGGTGAGCGATTTTGATTTTTATAATGGCTACTGAAGGTGGACCAATTGGTGGACCCACTGGTGGACCCACAGGTGGTGGTACAGATGAACCAGTACAGCCTAAGGAAGAAGTATGTAGAGTTGGTGTACGTATTCCTCCATTCTGGCCAGAGGATCCCGAACTATGGTTTTGTCAGATTGAAGCCCAGTTTGCTTTATCAAATATAAAGGCTGACGATACCAAATTCTATTTCGCTACTGCTAATTTGGATTCACAGTACGTCAAAGAAGTTCGTGACATAATTTGCAAACCACCAGAGACGGGCAAATACGACAAGTTCAAGTCTGAACTTATTAAACGCTTGACTGCGTCTAAGGAGAAGCGCGTAAAGCAACTTTTAATGCACGAAGAACTAGGTGATCGCAAGCCTTCCCAATTTTTGCGCTATTTACAGAATTTAGCTGGCGAAGGCGTCCCTGATGATTTTCTTCTCACCATCTGGACTAGTCGCCTGCCGAACAATGTGCAGACGGCTCTCGCTACGCAGATTGGTGCATCGAATGAAAAGCTCAGCGAGTTAGCAGACGTCGTCTATGATCTGGCACCTTCTACTCCTCAAGTCGCCGCTGCTTCATTGGCCAATTCTGACATGGCAAGGCAGATCAGCGAACTTACCAGGCAGGTATCTTTACTTACCCAACAAGTTGGCAAAAGGGATTCTCGCTCGCACTCTAGGCCGAGAAGAGGCCTTAACCGCTCACGCTCGCATAGTCGCTCTGGATCTAGACCAAGAGGGCACAGGCAACCGCCTCAAGGTCACCCACACTGCTTCTACCACTTCAACTTTGGTAAGGATGCCACCAAATGTAAGAAGCCTTGCACCTTCAAGTCGGAAAACTCCCAGGGCGGTCACTAGTAGCGGCCATCGACTGCCCTTCAAAACCAGGCCGTCTATTTATTACTGACCGGGTTACTAAAATGCAGTTCCTCGTGGACACTGGTTCAGACCTGTGTGTTTACCCTCGGTCAGCTGTCAAGACGCCCTGCACTCGTTCGAAGTACTTCCTCATCGCTGCCAACGACTCCGTCATCCATACTTATGGACCTGTGACACTTCACTTGAACTTTGGTCTTCGAAGAGACTTCGCGTGGAAATTCACCGTGGCCGATGTCGCTAAACCCATCATCGGTGTGGACTTCTTGTTCCATTACAACCTTCTTGTGGATTGTAGGAACCAGCGCATCATCGACAACATCACTTTGTTGACAACACCAGCTACTTCCTTTGGCATCTCGCCGGACTTCGCTTCCGTCAAAGCTGTTACTGGTGATACCGAGTTCCACGAGCTTCTGCGCGAGTTTCCAGAGATCACGAGACCTGCTGGTACGTTATCTACACCTAAGCACAGTACTCAGCACTTCATAAGGACTACCTCTGGACCTCCAGTCTCCTGCAAACCCCGTCGTTTGGACCCGATACGAATGCAAGCTGCTAAGAAGGAGTTTGAAGACATGCTTGCCAGTGGAGTTGCCAGGCGTTCTGAAAGCGCGTGGTCTTCTGCTCTGCACATGGTGAGGAAGAAGGACGATGGATGGAGACCATGTGGCGATTACCGTGCACTCAACGCGAGAACCATTCCAGACCGGTATCCTATCCGCCATATCCACGATTTCTCTCATCAGCTCTCCGGATGCTCTGTCTTTTCAACTATAGACTTAGTGAAAGCCTATAACCAGATCGCGGTGAATCCTGATGACATTCCCAAGACTGCCATAACTACACCCTTCGGATTGTACGAGTTTCCCTTCATGACCTTTGGCCTCAGGAATGCTGCACAGACCTTCCAAAGGTTCATTGATGAGGTACTGCTAGGTCTCGACTTTTGTTATGGCTACATTGACGACATCCTGGTTTTCTCATCGTCTGTGGAGGAACACGTGGAGCACCTTCGTCAACTTTTCTACCGTCTGAAGGACTACGGCATTTTGGTGAACACAGCCAAATGTAATTTGGGTCAGTCAAAGGTAACTTTCCTTGGCTACGAGGTGTCTGCTGCTGGCACGAAGCCCATGTCCACTAAAGTCCAGGCTATCCAAGAGTACACAGTACCCAAGACAGTGAGGGAGCTCCGTCGTTTTCTGGGTATGATTAACTTCTACCGTCGCTTCGTACCCAACGCTGCCCAGCTACAAGCTCCACTGAATGCCATTCTTGCAGGACCCAAGGTGAAAGGCTCACATCCTGTGAACATGACTCCGGAGTTGCTCCAGGCTTTCGAGGAATGCAAGACTTCGCTTTCTCAAGCAACCATGCTATCACACCCGGATCCATCAGCAGAGCTTGCTATCGTCACTGATGCATCTGACGTAGCCATTGGAGCAGTATTGCAGCAGAAAAAGGATAATCATTGGCAACCGTTGGCTTTCTTCTCACACAAGCTGAACAACGCGCAGAAAAAGTATAGTCCCTATGACCGTGAGTTACTCGCCGTGTACGAAGCCATCAAGTATTTCAGGCACATGGTTGAAGCTAAAGCGTTTACGGTGTTCACAGACCACAAGCCTCTGACGTTCGCATTTACTCAGAATAGGGATAAGAGCTCTCCAAGGCAGTTTAGGTATCTGGATTTTATCTCCCAGTTCACTACAGATCTGAGGTACATACCCGGCGCAGACAACGTTGTCGCTGACGCCCTTTCTCGCGTAGAAGAAGTCAGTTCTGCTATTAACTTTGAAGAGCTTGCACGTACTCAGGCAAATGATCCGGAGCTGCAAGATCTTCTCCGCAACGGGACTGCTCTTAAACTTGCGAAGGTTACTCCTAGCTGCAGCCCAGTCTCCATCTACTGCGACATCTCTGTAGAGCCACCTCGTCCGTATGTCACTCCAAATCTGCGTAAGCCAGTCTTTGATTCTCTGCACAATCTACATCATCCTGGGACTACAGCTACAGTGCGACTGGTAACACACAGATTTGTCTGGCCAGGGATTCGTAAGGACTGTAGAGAGTGGACAAGGCAGTGCTTGCAATGCCAAAAATGCAAGGTTATCCGCCATACAATTTCCCCCCTTTCCACATTCCTTACTCCTTCCTCGAGGTTCTCTCACATACACCTCGACATTGTAGGGCCCCTAACTCTGTCTTCAAATTACAGATATTGTCTCACCGTCATCGATCGATTCACACGATGGCCTGAGGCAATACCTCTCACGGAGATCACCGCTGAAGCCTGTGCAGCTGCTCTTGTATCTGGTTGGATAGCCAGGTTCGGTTGTCCCGCCAGGATCACTACAGACCGTGGTCGGCAGTTTGAGAGCCATCTCTTCAAAGCTCTCACTTCTCTGGTCGGTGCGCGCCACTTCCGCACCACCGCCTACCACCCAGCTGCGAACGGGATCGTCGAGCGCATGCATCGGCAGCTGAAGGCAGCCATCATGTGCCACTCTTCTACTCCGTGGACTGAAGCTCTTCCTCTAGTCCTCATGGGTATGCGAAGTTCCTGGAAAGATGACGTCCAAGCTTCGCCAGCGGAGCTCGTGTATGGCGAGCCTCTCCAGTTACCAGGCCAGTTCCTGTCGCCCAAAGATGACTACACTGTGGGTGACGTCACAGAGTACGCTACTCGACTACGAGCGCACATGGCCAAGTTGACCCCGAGACCTACTTCGTGGCACTCTAACTCGCCGTTCTACATTCCTCGGGACCTGCATTCGACTTCCCATGTTTTCCTGCGCCATGGACATGTTCGAGCCTCACTAGAGCCACCCTATGCCGGACCGTTCAAGGTCATTGAGAGGCAGCCGAAGTTTTTCACAATTGACGTTCGTGGCAAACCGGTTAACGTCACCGTCGATCGACTGAAACCAGCCTACATGTCAAGAGAAGTCGTCGTCCCAGAGCAGCCCGTGGCACCCATTCAACCGCAGCCAAGCACCAACATCACTACCACAAGAAGCGGGAGAGTGGTCAAAATACCGGACTTTTATCGACCGTAGTCACGGTCTGGCCGGGGAGTGATGTGGCGAACCTACTTACTCGCCACTATTACTACTTGGACCAGCTCCTAATGCAACTTGGACCAGCCCCTTACATTTTGGTACTTGTGGAGTTACCTGCTCCGCTTATGCACCTTGTACAGTCTCAAGCAGAGAAAACGGACCCCTCTCTTTATAAATGGAGCCAGACAACATCTCTGTTGCCTGGCGCCATCTGGCGTTAAGTTACTGCACCGCCGCCATCGTATCGTTTGTTTGTCACAAACTTGTTTTTCGAATTCATCCAAGCCTTGGGTATTGCTAGGATAAATAGATAGAATTCAAGAAACTTGGTGAAAAAACAATAAAATACGGAAAACACATTTTGGTCTCAAGATTTGAACCTAGACTCTTTCTTTCTCGAGCCTTACCGCTAAACCACTGCGCCACCGAGCTCTTGCTAAGAGTGGCGAAAATTCCCTTCTACTTCATATTGTGCATGACGTCACAGTAATCTTTCTTGATGTGTCGAACTCTTAGTAATTATATGAGGGTAGGCAAAATTTATAAAATGTAAAACTTAATTTCTGGTGTTTCGCTTTCTTGTGCATTCTGTTTCGGATAGTTTTTGGATTATAAACTAACAACTATGGCTCGATTATCGGATTTTTTGAAAGCTAAGATTATTGTGCTTTTTGAACAAAATCGAGGCATTAAGAGTATTGCTCGAGAACTGGGAGTAGCGGTAAGTTTTGCTACTATTTTTATAAGCGATACTTATATTTTAATTCGTTTGATAATAGGGTTGGGATTAGTTCACGGAATAAATTGCTTTTATTTTTACAGAGAAACACAGTTCGTCGATGGATAAAAAGATACCAGGAAACTGGTGATGGTAAAATGTGAAAGACAGGGTCCGCGACCAGTGTCTTATACTGATGAAACGTATCGTCACCGTGAAATTGTAAGACTCCATACCAATGAGTCCTTCAAGACCACGAGATCAACTGCACAGTTGTTTGGGATTTCGTTGGATACAGTGCGGAGACATTTACATGCTGCGGGGATCCATAATTACAGACCAGCTAAAAAAAATAAACTTACCGAGGCTCACCGTCAAGCTAGAGTAAGATTCGCCAGGGAGTATTTGAATTTCGATTGGAAGAATAATATAGTAATATTTACCGACGAAAAATGTTTTAAATCGGACAAAGATGGACGAAAGATACTGTGGAGAAGACGAGGACAGCGTTATAATCCACAAAATGTTTTACCGCTAAGAACCAGTGGCAGAATATCCTTAGGTGAGCATATTTATCATAATTTATTCATTTTTGTTTTAATAATTCATTATTTCAGTAGTAGCAGAATTTATTTAAGTAATTAAGGTATTTTAGTTACATAATATTTAAAAATAAACTTTTTTTAGTTATCTTACACAAGTATAGGTTTGAACTTGTTATTTTGGCAAGTTATTATATTTAATTATTTTTATTTCCAGGTTATTGGGGTTGGATGTCCATTATACCTGGAGAGTTGACTGAAGTTGGCGGCCGCATGACAGCTCAACTGTATTTACAAATATTAAGGGACGTCATGTTGCCATCAGTTCGTGCAATATATCCAGAAGGGCAAATTTATTTTGTGCAAGATAATTGCTCGATACATCGCTCGGGAATTGTTATGGAGTGGCTGTCATCACAAAATGATATAACTACCATAAATTGGCCTGCTAAAAGTCCGGATCTAAATCCTATAGAAAATCTATGGGGCCAAATGGTTTTGAACTGGGATACCAGTGAAATAAGAAACGTTGAAAGTTTGCAACAAGAAGTTAAAAGCACATGGGAGTTAATGCGGCGTAGCAATATCTGTTCTAATTTATTAGATAGTATGCCTAGCCGATTACAGGACGTCATTGAAATGGACGGTTACCCCCTCCGTAACTAAATGCGGTGCTTTAAAAAATCATTTGGCTCCACGGATTTTTGGGTTTTTTTAATTTTTACTTGAGACGTAAAATTGTTATCTTGGATAACATGTTTGTTCTCTCGTAAAAAGTCATAGACAAGTGATTGGAAATATTACAATCTGTATAATAAATAACGATGTATTTTAATTTAGAATTATCGTAAATATGTAAACTGAAACTTGTTTTTGAATAAAGTTACTAATCAGTCTTTTTTGTTTTTCTACCATTTTCTATCAATGTTATTTAATGTGACCTTGATATTCAAAATAATTTTATTAAAACGCAAACAAAATTAAAATAAAAAATATGTGACAAAAAAAAAGGCACAGAAGTAGGGATTCGAACCAGTAGCATCATTCACGAGCATCCATTTCTTAACCACTAGGCTATCTGTCTGTCACATGGTTTGTGTGAAATACTCAAAGTGTTTTCGCAATATGAAGATAAAAATATGAAGGAAACTGACGCAGATGGCGCTGCTAGTCACGACTTTGACTAAAAGCACCAATAGAATGTCGCTGAACTTAGACATTGTGACATTATCGACCAATCACCACTCACTGCTCGTGTTGTGATGTTTCCTACATGTTGCCATAGATGTCGTCACTGGGGGGGGTCCGTTTTCTCTGCATGCGACCGTACCATACGCATAACGGGCGATCTAATACTTCGGCTGCGCCCGCTCGCTCTCGGGCCTCGTCGTGAATCTACGCTGCTATGACGCGCTACCGGGCATCCGCCCGCACCGCTTAGGCACCCCGCCGTCGCCTATGGTCGCCGACGCAGCTACGATCAACACCGAACCATTCGGACTCCTGACTCGCTACCGAACTACTGTGCGCGCTTTTGCCTTTGTGTCGAGTCACGAATCTTAAACCTAAAATTGTAATTGCTTTGCTTTCCACTAATATACGCTTATACTGAGTTTAAATAATATTATTCATTTCGATTCGCTGAATTCTCTTCACCTATCACCTTCACTCTTCATCGCTAGACGCCCGACTAAGTGCCTACCTAGATTCAGAGCCTACTTAATGTGCGGCTAAGGTGATCCCAGCTACCTAGCCCACAAACGCACTCGAGTTGGCTGAGTTTATTGCTTTGTGCGCTGGCAATCGCTGGAACCACATATCGGCCTGCTCGCGCCATTAGGCTCCGGCCAACTGCAAGATGCTCTACTGAGCATATCTTTCTGCTTGCGGATTTGTTCGGTGATTCGCAAAAGCACCGCATGATTGTCCGGTGTTTTTCCGGATCCAGTTTTAAGTGCTATAATACATCAAATGGATCTTGCAGGCTGTCATAGATTGTCATTTAAGTATGGTAGCTATCATTAAAAGGAGTAAACGAATGTGTGGATCACATTTTCGAAGACGAAACGGAAGTTTGGCAAACCGGGCCCGAGTCCAGCACGCGATCTGAATATCAAGTGCGTTACACCGACGAGGGTTTTATTATTTCCCTTCTCACCTTCATCAATTAACTTCAGGGAGTGTGTCAGGGAGATCCTACACGTCATACCGAGCCAAAGAGATGCCCCATTGTTGGGAATATTCCTGCCGTTCCAGAATGTACGGTATTTCCTTTCATCGATCCATCATTAGGGAGCTCATTGAATTTTAAATGAGTACGTTTATGAGAAATTGTCTGTAAGTATTTATTTATTATCTTCTCCTTTTTCCACAAAACAACCTACCGAAAAAATTTAACTATTTGAGTCATAAGGAACTATAAACCATCCATGGCATCATCTTCACAACTGGTGCGGAAAATCTTTGACAATTTGATTCATCCGACAATATTATCTTACGCGTTAAAACTGTTTGTACGCTTTGTCAAAGTTGGTTTATAAAGGGAAATGTGACAGATTTCTTGCAATTTGTACCTATATTGCCACGCGTCCTGTCATCTTACTAATTTGTGCATTATATTTTCAGAATTAACTACTGCCTAATTTAGGTTAGGACGCCTAGTAAACTTTATGACAAGCCAAGCCCGACGCTATATCCTACTTTTAGTTCAATCCGCGCTCTACCAGGAGTTAATCCAGGAAATGCAGATTTCTACCTCAATACCTAATATGGATTAAAAACTTTTCTAGTTTATTGTACCTATAGGTACAAAGTGGCCCTCTTTAGTTAAGTTAGAAATTCCAAAATAGTTGTGTAACAGCGAGCATATAAGAAATCCATCATAGGCAGCAATTAGGATGGGTATTACTTTTCATAGGATTATACATTGGAAAAGTGATATACGTTTATACTAGAATCCAACTAAAGCGCTCCAGATCCTGACTCAACTCACACGAAGTCTTGTTTTGTGCGATAATGTATCTACTATGGTTATGTCGACAATGGTTTGCTACAATAACATATTATTCAAGTGAAGATACCGTTAAGTAATGTGTAAAACTTGTGACGGTGGCATGAAATATAAAAGGGCGAGGCAAAGCCACAAGTCTCATTATTCATGCAAGTTTGGCAGCCCGTCCGATCTATTCAAGCGATGTATCAAATTTTGTCCAACGCTTAGGCGATTGTTCCGGCCGTCTTAAGTCAAGGACGCAAAACTTTTTAGCAACATTTTTCGGGGTTCAGCAGGCAAAGATAAGTTGCGAGACAAGTGAAAAATGTCCGTTTAGGGCGGTTCGCTCGTTTCTGCTTTCAACATTATGCTCGTCCGGTGTTTATATGATGTATTTATAATGAAAGGCGATTTACTAAAACTACATGTAAGTACATGATATATGACATCACACCATGTCGCCTAGCTGCTTTGGCGGATCGCACACTTAACGCACGACGGAGCGTTAAAATGTCGCAGCGGTCTGTCAGATGCATACTAGAAATGTCACTCCCCAATGCGATAGCGCTGCGTCGACAGCGGTTGAGCGGTTTTAGTGTGGGAATTGATATTTCTAGTACAGATCTGACAAACAGCTGCGATGTTTTAGCGCTCCGTCGTGCGTTATGTGTGCGATCCGCCTTTGTTTCGCTGGTTGGCTGTCACATACCTAGTAATTTAGTATTAAATATTGTGCACGGTCATCAGCCTCATCATCATCAGCCTAGGACTGCTGGAAGAGATTTCTTTTTAGAAATAAGTAGTGCCTGTTGTGTTTTTTGTCTAAATGTGATTGTCCTGTGTTTTAAATTGTGTGCAATAAACAGTTAAATAAATAAATAAATAAAATACCTACTGCTAAATTGGTCTGCAAATGTGAAGAGTACTTTATTGTAAGGACCACACATTTTAGTTGTTTTAAGTACTACTGGTTTTCATCACAAAGCTAGAACAAAAGATGTCTTTAACATTTTCGTAAATTCTCCTTGAGTCTGTTTCAGCTCTGCTCTGACCAAATTGTTTTTCATTTCGTATTTCATCTTTGTTCTGAGAAAATAAGTTTCTATAAACGTCGTCGTCGTAACTTTGGTCACAATAAAGGAAACGGAAATGTCAGTGCAAGCTGCGGGACGGCTCCTACATCTTGTAATCACTTTAAGGTAGCTACAGTACTTTGCTGTACATACATACATACATAAATCATGCCTTTAGCTCTTACGGGGTAGGCAGAGCATTAACGGCCGTAAAGATACGATCGCTGTTGCCACGTCTGAAAAATATAGAGATATCCGTTTGAGATAATTTGTGTATCTGTATCACTATAGTGACAGCCTGTCGCCTAAAAATTAAAATACACCTGAAACCCTCAAGTCCCTCAGTCGCCTCTTACGACACCCACGGGTAGGAAATAGGGTGCTATACGATATGTTTTTTCATATTCTGCTGTGTGTAACACTGAGTCAACGAACGGCTTGATGGAACATGGGTTGGTCAAGGGTGTCTTACGAAATCAAGACTATAGTTTAGAGTGACGCAAGACGGTCGACTCTAGAAGTTGACTCTACTGCAGAAATAGGTAAATCCAGAGCCTCATGTCACGTTTAATCGAGCTGCAATGTCAAAAGAAAAAGTATGAATTGCGATAGACGTATGTTTTTGTCAGACACAGAAAATGTACCTTTCATAAGTTTCCTCGTCATATAAATAGTTCTTGGCTCGGGAACATTGAAAGCTTTTCCCGTTGAAATATTACTTTAATGGCTTTACCCATTGATGGCGCAGTCTGAAGTTCATAAACTACTATCGAGTTTAGAGAGAGATCTTTATGAGTCCGCAAACTTAGCGATAAGGAGCAGAGCGTAGGACGTGAGCCGCATCCCAAGCTCGTTCCCATGGTAAATATTCTACGAACATTTTACTTTGATTTTCTAACAAAACTACTACTAAAACTACTCTGATTTTCCCCCATCTCATTTCATGTTACAAACTTTTTTTAAAAGTCTTTCCTTATTTTTTGTAGCTGGAAATATAATTGGGTTTGGTTTTGTTCATACATGGCAATTACTCCCAGTACCGCCTTTGGGGTTAGTTTGTATCTCGTAACATAAAATTTTGAAAATAGATCGTGTTGTAGACAAAAGTTTATTAATGGGGGTAAAAGACTAAATAAAATGGTTTTTGGAACCCATGTTATACAGGATGTTAGAAAAAGTAGTGTTTTGTTTTCAAGAAATGAAAATGCCTATAGAACTGAACAACTTTCTCCAAGGAACATAGGTCGAAATATGCTACGAAATGCTACGAAAACTATTTAACTATGTAGATATATTGTAAAAAAATATCAAAATTGTGCCAAACCTGTAATCAATAAATAATTAGATAAGCAAAAAATTGTCCTTATGACTCTAAAATAACGTTCAAATCATTATTTAATGACTACTTTCCTTGGGCGGTTTTCTTTGCAACTGTATGCTCCATATTAATCATGCGCGCACGGAAATACAGTGACAATCTGGACTAATTTTTGAGCTAATTCCATTCAGCGAAACTTTATCTTACGTCTGCAACGGTCAAATCTTGATAAACGATTTTAATTCCGAGAAAACTGTTTCAATTCGCGACCCGCTTTCATTGGATTCAAGATTTAAAACCGTTTAGCGGCTATTTATTCTGACTTCCTCGCTTTTCTCTTTCTAAATGCAGATTGCAGACCATTTGTCTGCTGCGGAATTTAGTAACGATACAAAATCTCCGATTGAGGAATTGCCTTTTGAATAATGCATTTCGATCCTCACGAGACGGGGAGACGTCGGAACTTATCTGAATAACCTTGTTGTCGCAAATGCGCTCACAATAGGTATACCAGGTGGATATCTCTCGAATGCTTTGTGTCTGATCGACAGATACAAAGTAGTGAATGGCAGCCGATGTGTCAAACCTGACTGTCGGCACCTGTCTGTAAATAATTCTCAGAACCGGCGCTATTGTCACAGAGCAAAAATTACATTTGCGTTACTCGCTGCCACTCATGACATGTATTGTCGTCTGTGGCTATAATAGAGAGGATACTGTATTGTTAACCTAAGAACCTACAGGCCAACAATATGATCTGCGACTAAACAAACGCTGCATTCAAAATAGCTGTAATTCTATGACTATGACCCCCTTCCAGTATGACTTACCAAAATGTAGAACTTTATATATGTTACAGTCAAAACTCATAGCCGGTCAAAACCACTTTTGACTGCTCAAATCAGTCAATATTGGTTTTGACCGATGTCGTCAGTCAAAACCAGCTTTGACTGATTTTGGCAGTCAAAAGTGGTTTTGACCGGCTATGAGTTTTGACTGTAACATATATATGTTACAGTCAAACAGTTAGTTAGTCGTAACTAAGTCATTATTCAATTGATATTGAATAGTCGTTACTAAAAAGGCAAAATAGTTGATAATTTTAAAGGGTTGAACCTAAGAACCTCCTTGCTTAGTTCCCAAAAAATCGCTTGCAAAATGTTCTACCTCTACGTAGTAAAATTATTGAAAAAAATTAAGGACTGACCCTTTAGTTTTAAGTAGCCTTTAAAACAAGCCCCAAAAACAAACTTAAAGTGCCTAAAATTATCAATCAAAAAGTTGACGTCTAGTTTTATTGTAAAATACGTAAGCGTAAATTTACTTCGAGTTAAAAAGTTTTGATTGAAATCTTTCAATGCTTTAGGTATTTTAGATTAAATTATAAGAAGGTTTAGTTTGTTTTGTTTCTCATAGCTCAAAGTACCATAAATATATTTTATTATATTTGTTTAAATTGTTTTTACTTGTACCTATATTTTGTCTGTGACTTTTTTTATTTCATATATATACTTACACACATATCACGCCTATATCCCTAGCTGGGTAGGCAGAGCGTACACCACCGTAAAATTACGGTCGTTATCGCCAAGTCTGACAAATGTCTGAGGGTCGTTTCAGATACTTTTGACCAAGAGCGTTGGTCAAAACCACTTTTGACTGACGACATCGGTCAAAACCAATATTGACTGATTTGAGCAGTCAAAAGTGGTTTTGACCGCCGATGAGTTTTGACTGTAACATATATAGTATGATAATTACTAACTTTGCTTCACTGACTTAATATTACTCACAATTTTTCTGGTAAAAATCTGTTTAGTTACTGGTTGGTACTTAACCTACCAGTAACTAAACAGTAAGATTTAAATGTTCATTTTTGCACCAGCGTTCTTCGCGTTACTTTCTCTTGGAGTAAGACAATACAAAAAAGTATTGGGGCATCAATCGACTCAATTAATAATAAAACAATTATTTACTACATTTTAGCTACCCTGTGAGTTCTCCGGTCTGTCATCATAAAAACTAGCTGAGCGGGCAAGCACTCATCGCTTCACGACAATTTTTATTTTGGTTTCTGTGTATTATTTAGCTACCTACTTTCAAAGCAAAAATTTCAGCATCTTGGAGCTTGTGGAAATTATTTTATACTTCAAACTAGTCACGGTAAGATGTTACAAACCTTAAGTAAAAAAATCGACCCCAGATTACAGTGACTGAAATACTTTATATTCCAAACATGGAACGTTTTAGTGCAGCAACACTCGGGAAAGCATGCCACTGGTGCAGGAGTTGTAAACTCGAATGGATCAACCTAGAATCGTACCGCATCGTTTTCTTTGTAGGTAATGCGATCCAAAATGATGCTGTAATAAAAGCATTATCGAATAGAAAAGTACTAGTAGAAAATTCCTAGTATATAATGCTTACTACGCAGTGTTACTACGATTCCCTATCCCAGCATTTACTTGAATAGCTCTAAGTGGTTGAAATTTGCGTCTATAGGTACGTATTTGGCACACTGTTCGAATGATTGATGGATGATTATGATTGATCTCTATACCTGTACGTAAAAGCACATTTATATGTGATGAAATATGACGTAAAATATTTTTGAAGTACGTACCTTTGCATGACAGTAACATTAAACGTTAATATTCGGTTGTACAATGCAACAAGTATTTTAGAAGCGCTTCTCGGAAAGTCGGAAGCACTTAGGTAAATAACTCCAGGTATGTACCAATGGGTCATTCCATTTTGCTCCAAAAACGAAAATACAAATAAAATGCCCGTGAACGATGCGAATATAGTTTTATCTTTAAATTTTTGGACACTCGAGAGACACCTTGCATCTGTGTTCCTTAGCAGTACTTTCAATATTTTAATAAATAATGCAGATAAGTACAAACCTGAATTCTACCTTCGCGCCTCAATCATTGTTTTGTGATGAAATATTCCAATAAAAACTACGCCTCAATAAGGTGTACCTAGGTAACTTTTGCAAAAAAAAGCGCATAGAGTCACTTATTACCTTTGATTTTAGCATTGGTAATTAAATCATTGGCCGGAACGTGCATTATGAGCGCGGTGAATCCACCATTTTCTGCATGGAATTCTAAATAATGAGTTGCTAACTTCACACATGTGACTCACGACACGACTCTAGAGTGCTGTAGTGGCATAACTTTAGAAATTAATTCGTCTCTAGCTACATTTATATAATACAAGTCGACGGTTCTCCGTTTCACATTACCATATTTCCATACAACACGACAGTAGGTACAATTCACGTCGCATTAAAAAAATATTACTTTCATAAAACGAAATTACGACTACAAATAAAGAGATAGGTAGGTACACAATACAACTTTTAAATATATGAGTAGACGTAACGGATACGAACAGAAGTTGTTTATTTATTCAAATCCGTCGTCTTTCGAGCAACCTTTCTTTTCGTGTGGGACACCGAGTCGTCCAACGACCCGTTGAACCCCAGTGTCAGAATTGTTTAACCGCCTTCTGCGAGTAAGTCTACAAGTTGAGAGCAACCAATGGGTTAAATAAATTGCAGGTCAAGTATTTTGTGGCAGTGACTTAGCTAATAGAAAAAGACTCTAGTAAGTACATACTACCTTCGACCATTATAAGTAGAAAGTAAGTAAGTTGCGACATGACATCTCTCCTTGCAAAGTCAAGATTTTTTTCTTCTCCTATTTAGTTATATCTGTCCTCGAGTTATTTAGCCTTTATCGGGCGATCCATTGATCATCATGCCTATCCATTATATTCTAGGGTCTAGCCTCTTTGATAGCAAGGTCAAGATAATCTTTAAATACCCGTTACTTGTGTTGCTTGAAGATTTTTAGGACTGGAATCTTACGAAGCATTTTTTAATCAGTAAAACATTTCCGAAGAATGGTAAACACGCTGCGGCTCTCGCTTCACGGTTTGGGAATCCACGTATACAGTAAAATATTTTCCAAATGTTCCACTTCCTCCTACCTCTTCGCAAATACTTTTGTTTTTGTGCAAAAGTTGTTTTTATATTAGCTTTCGTCGATTCTAACCTGTATACCTACATCCTTATGCGACAAAATTACACGTTGTACGGCATTTGTACATTATTTATAGTGACATGGCCTTCCATTATATACAACACCACACACACACACACACACACACACAAACGTTTCTTTTGAAATAAAGACACATTTTTATTTTCATTGTCACATTCTGATCAAAGCAAATTTAGTTATGTTTTCGACACGCAAAGAAGAATATTGCGTCGTCACATATATTTACCACTAAGTGGGTAGACTTACCCGCCCTAATGAACTCATAAACAACCAGACTTACCGAGTCTCCTTATCTTGTGTGTATGTGCTCACTTCCTACATGACAAGTGTGGCAGGAAAATTATACCTAACGGGTTTCTAGCCCGTTTTTAAGTGGACATAGATGGCGCTCTGCTAAACTGAAAAAGTTTTTTTCCAAGGAAATGTATTTTATCTAGTTGAGTTTCAAATATGTCAAAATTTCAATCTACAGTATACACAGAATCTATTTCAAAATAACAAAATCATAACTATGACAACTTTTTAGACTAACCGGAGTAAATCGCTAATAACTGAACTATTTGATTATCAAACTTTATTGTTTACCCGGCATGTATTATAAACTGCTTTGTTTTAGAGGAGTGAGCGTAGCGGTCTATGACAGACAGACAGACGAACAGATAGAAACGCAAGTGAATTCAATTTATACTCGTACTATTATAATAAGTAGGTATATTGTTAATTGAATTACCCATTATCCCCAAAAGCAATAACCAGAAAAAATTAAGAATCCTATCTCACAAAATTCCCCCGAAATAAATAGCTATCATTTACCTGATTTACACAAAGGGCTTCGAAAAAGCAGTTAAAGTGGGGAACTTTTTGTTTAGAATATCCGTTTCCCGAATCTCAAAGGAGGTTCTTTAAAACTTAATGTAATGTGAGAGACGGGAAAAATCCTTTTCACCTTTTATTTATCTCCTCAAGGGACAACGAGGTTTGAAAGAGGATCGGATGGTCCGAGTCCGAATCTCATTAGTGGGCCCCAATCACAGGATTTACAATCGTATTGAGATTACTGGACCATAGTAAGGCCTCTATCACACTTCAGCGCAAAAATTAGGCTGCGTCAACGTATGCGCCTGTTAGATCCATAGAAACGTCACGACCTAGCGCTATCGTAGCATCATGCGTTGGACCTGTGTCAGTTTTAATATGGAGAATGACAGGTCCAACCCATGACCTTACGCTAGCGCAGAAGAAGAGAGTTACCACAAAAAAGTTGCATGCGTGTTTATTTATTTATTTTATTTTATAAAACTTCATCCGTTAGTTCACTTTAGCCGTTAGCGCTAGATCGTGCATCGAGAGCGGTTTTAGTATGGGGAGTGACGTTTCTAGTATGATCTGACCGGCGTATACATTAATGCAGCCTTATTTTTTGCTGAAGTGTGGGAAAGTCCTAAGGGCGTGTCTTCTGCGCATCTTTATTTTCAAACAAAATTGAAGACGCTATATGGTTGGCTGGAAGAGAATGCTCCGATTAAGCCCACCATTTGTACTTTTATGAAAAAAGTTTTGTAAAATAAAATAAATAAATAAACACGCATGCAACTTTTTTGTGGTAACTCTCTTCTTCTGCTAGTGTCTCTCTAACTAGAGAAGGTTGACAGTCAGCTCTTTCCTTCTATATTTCGCGAAACAGTTTGGCAGCGCTTGCGATTCCTGTCCATTCCCGTATGTTACGCAGCCGTGATTTCTTTCTACGGCTTCTTGTTCTTTTCCCAACAACTTTTCCTATCAAAGCCCTTCAATAAAGTTAAAAACATTATTTTTGTCTCGTGAAAATTATTCAATATTATATCGAATATCGTTTAATAACCGGAATACATTTTGTCCAAAACACGAACGAAATAGCTACTAGCCAGCAAAAAGTATTTTCAAACACCGCGTAATTATTTTAGAAAATGAAAATTCTCTAGGGCGCTCATCACTTTTCGACGCGTTGCCGGCGCTTGGAGAATAAAACACCAAACTTCATTTCATATTACACAAAATCCCGTTAGCGAGATGGGTAGCAGGGGATAAAAAAACGCAAAGAGGTGCAACCAGCGGCAAAATAAAACGAAAGCATTTTAATAACAGTGTGAAACTACGTGATTTACTGGCTGGGAAATGCTGTACCGTGCAGTGTCGGTCGGACTCATGTTTTTAAAAAGAGAACGCAGGTTTTTAAAATGAAAACATTATTTTATCGTGTTCTTAGGTAAGTACACTTATGAAAAGGAAGGAGATTTTAAAAAAGAGAACAGACGTTTTGAAAATGAAAACATTAGTATCTAGATAACCGTAATGTTCTCATTTATTTATCAATAAAGGAATATGCCGCGTGATGCCGGCTTAGAATAGCATCACCCAATATCTTCCCCTAGGGTGTCGTAAGGGGCGACTAAGGGACTCGAGAGTATTGCTGTATTACAATTTTTAGGCAACAGGCTGACAGCCTGTCACTATAGTGATACACAGGTCTTTAGACGGTATGCACCTCCTGACCAGCAAGGAGGATGTACTTAAACGTTGGGCTGAGCATTTTCACAACTTGCTCAACGTAGATCGATCAGCTGATCTGCATCATATCAGTTTAATGCCTCAAATCCCGTTAGCCACGGAGCTGGACGAGCCCCTGTCATGCGACGAGGTTGTTACTGCCATCAGACAGCAGCATAATAACCGGGCGGTTGGCATTGACCTTATACCGGGTGAACTACTTAAATATGGTGGTACGGAGTTGCACACGTCGGTATGGAAACTTTTCGTTCGAATGTGGGAGGAGGAGAGGGTCCCTGAGGACTTCAAAGTGTCTCGCATTTGTGCCCTCTACAAGAACAAGGGTGACCGTTCTGACTGTAACTCATATCGCGGTATTTCAGTCTGTCAGTCCCTGGAAAAGTCTTTGCCAGAGTTTTACTGAACCGCCTCAAAGATTTGTCGGAAAAAATTCTGCCCGAAACCCAGTTCGGCTTCCGACCTGACCGAGGTACATGTGAAGCTATTTTCTCGGTGCGTCAACTACAAGAAAAAAGTAGAGAACAAGGTCGCCAGTTGTACCTCTGCTTTGTTGATTTAGAGAAAGCATTCGACAGTGTGCCTCGCGAAGCTCTCTGGATGGTGCTAGGAAAATTAGGGTGCACAGAAAAGTATGTGCGACTCCTAAGACTCCTGCATGACGACATGCAGTGCTGCGTCTCTGTAGACGGTGAACAGTCTGATTTCTTCCCCGTCACCTGTGGGGTGAAACAAGGGTGTGTTCTAGCGCCCACACTGTTCGCCTTGTACTTTGCAGTTGTAGTCAAAGAAGTCCTAAATACTGTTTCCCAAGGAGTCCGCATCCGTTTCCGCACAGATGGCAGTCTTTTTAACCTGGCTAGACTTAAGGCGCGCACTAAAGTCTCGTATGCATTGATTACTGAGATCATGTATGCTGATGACTTGTGCTTTCTTGCAGAATCCCCAGACGGCCTGCAACAGCTAATGTCCGTTTTTCACCAAGCATGCTGTAAATTCGGCCTGAAGATCAGTGTCAAAAAGACGGAAGTGATGTCCTTAGACTCGCATGGTCGCGAGACACTGGCGATTATGCTTGGTGAGGATATGCTGAAACAGGTTGATAAGTTTCGTTATCTGGGGAACACTATAACATCTAAGTGTAACCTTGATGCTGAGATCAACAGCAGAATCAGTGCTGCAGCTGCAGCATTTGGGAAGTTGTGTTCCAAGGTTTTCTGCTCGCACGACCTAAAGCTAGCCACAAAAATCTCTGTATATATGGCGATTGTGCTGCCAAACCTTCTATACTCCTCCGAGACTTGGTGTGTGTATCGTCACCACATACGCACTCTGGATCGCTTCCACCTAAAATGCCTTCGCACCATCATGAAGATCAGATGGTCCGACCGAGTGCGCAATACCGAAGTTCTGAGACGAGCCAATGTTGGTGGCATTGAGGCCTATCTAATGCGTCGTCAGCTACGGTGGTGCGGTCATGTATCCCGGATGTCGGAGGAGAGAGTGGCGAAGCGCATCTTTTATTCTGAGCTAGAGGAGGGCAAGCGAAAGCATGGCGGACAACTCCTCAGATATAAAGATGTTCAGAAACGACACATGAAAAGATGCAACATTGAGCCCACTCAATGGGAGGGTCTGGCAGCACAGCGTCCCGAATGGCGCGGGATGGTTAAGAAGCAAGTCCGCGAGTTTGAGGAACAGCGTAAAGCAGACCTCGACGCTAAGCGCGATGAGCTGAAGGCCTGTCCTCCCGTCGCCATTAACTATAATTATGTAAATGGCAAACTCACGTGTCCACTCTGTGCACGGGAGTTTACTGCCAAAATTGGCTACAATAGCCATCTCCGGGCGCATCAGCGCCGATCTGATTAGGAGTCAAAGTGGTCGCCATGGCCGAAATCGGTCGGAGAGATCATCATCATCATCATCATCATCACACATGTTTTTAGAAAACGTGATATACGTATGTATGTATGTAAAGGAATATCAATATTCAATATCTTAGCTAAACGATAGCGCAAATCACGCCCTTATCCCTTGCGGGATAGGCAAAGTATTAACGATCGTAAAATTACGTTCGTTATCGCCACGTCTGACAAGTTTTGCGCATCCTTTTAGATGATTCGTGTATCACTGTAGTGACAAGTTGTCAGCCTGTCGCCTAGTTGTAATACACATGAAACTCTTGAGTCCTTTAGTTGCCTCTTACAACACCCGCGGGAAGAAATGGAATGATGCGATTCGAAGCCGACATTGTAGCGACCTCTGGTGGCTACAACATGAAGCTCACTCAAGTGGTTCACAAGCATACAAGACGCAACAGGAGTTCTCATCATATCGGAGAGATAGCGCCACGTGACAGAACAATGGGCCTGAAACGCGGTACCGAAGTGTTCACCGCGTATCGCATATATACAACTTCTAATCCGATCCAGGTGGACCCGTCGGTCCCCTGGCCACAACACCCGGCCAGGCGGGTAGCTACCCTTTTCCCGACACCACCTGGATTCCTCCTGTCACCCGCCATAACATCACACGGCAAACAATAGCGTTTTATAAAAAAGAGATAGATTAAATTCCTAAGATAAAATTGTGGCTGACCGTTTCTCTCAAACAAAGAACCCAATACTCAATTCAAATATCAATTTTGGTAGATATTTGTAAAGTGGTTTTGAATTTCAAGAAGATAATTTATTTCTGACATCTTCAAAGGCGTTACACCTAAATAGAGTTACAGAAAACAATAAGGTACTTATTTGTTTTTACGCCACAATGGTTTGTCTTGTTTTGTTTAAATAAATGATGCCGAGATGAAAAGACTGTTTTGCATAGTAAGCCTGTCACCAGACTAATGTAGAAAGGAGATCGTAATATTTTATGATTTTACATAAATAAACAAGCATACATTTTTAGTGAACAAAAACCCGACTGTGATAATTTCAAAGGTTTATAATTTTGGTTTTAAGAACCTCCGTTTTGCATTCATGAAATTTTAATATAGCCAGTGTCACCACGAATCTTAACGACATTTCATAGTATATCATCATCCGTTTAACCATTTTGGCTGTAGACATTAAAAAAATATATTTGTTGACACAGATACATAATTCTTGTTAAGGGGTAATCGGGTAATAACTAAGCAAAGACTTGGCATCTAATGGAGTAGAAAAATAAGCAAAACAACTCAAGAATCTCGCTAAGTATGACTTTCGTAGAGGTTTGCTACGCTTTTCGCAGAGTTATGCTACGCGCATTAGTTCTGTAAACAAACTTCGTCAGGTTGTAGATGTCATTCACACACAGCATGTCATGTCATCGCTACCGATATTTTTTTATGCGGAAAAGGTACAATTTATGGGAGTTTTATGCAAATTACCACATAACTTTGATCATCACTCATGGCTTCGAGAATTTAATTACAGCAAAAATGCCCCTTTACCAATATTTCATTAATCACTGCGTGGGCTCGGTAAACACATTCCTTTTCATATAACTTTATTTAATTTTTATTCTGATGTGCACTTTTGTATTTTTATCGAATAAATTATTTTCCTTTTTCTACTTAGGCCTGTCCTGCGGTTGCCCGCTGCTAACTCTTATTCTATGGGTATTAGATGTTTTCCTACATACACATACACATACACATACACACACATACATATATCACGCCTTCATCCCTTGCGGGATAGGCAGAGCGTCAACGGCCGTAAGAATACGGTCGCTATGGCCACGTCTGACATTTTTGAGGATTGTTTCCAAGGTTGTTCCAGAAAACATGTGTATCACTATAGTGACAGCTTGTCAGCCTGTCGCCTAAAAATTGTAATACACCAATACCCTCGAGTCCCTTAGTCGCCTCTTACGACACCCGCGGGAAGGATGTGGGGTGATGCTATTCTAAGCCGGCATCACACGACAAAGACGTTTTCCTGGCCTATATTATTCATATTAACATAGTTATTTAATTACTCTGTCTCTTCTCTTGACGACCGATGTGGCGCGGTGGTAGCGCGACTGCCTTTGGCGCAGAAGGTTCCAGGTTCGATTCTGGATGGGTCACTCAAACTGTGAATTTGTTCCCAGTCTGGTTAGGACATTGCGGGCTGAATCACCCGATTGTCCAAAAGAAAGATGGTTCCGTGTTTCGGATGGCATGTTAAGCTGTTCCCTAGGACCTAGATTCTCGGTAATCTAGATCGATAAAAACTTACTAAGAAATAATATTTCTAGGTATACTTACATGAGTTTATTTATTACTATTCCAATCAGTTCGTTTGATCCCCTACATTCATTTCGAAAACCAATCTTATCGGCAATATTATGATATGAAACATACATGAACACACTCATATCTCTCGGAGGTCTCGGCGGTTTCCACATCTAACCCACGACGCTGCGGATTTTTGCCGCATGTGTCTGATGCGTGAAAATTTCGTATTTTACACAATGATATTGTTTATGCAATGGATAGAGGCGAGATATATGAATGTACCTATGTATATTGGTTATTATATGAACCTATGACAATTTTGGATCTCCCATACAAATTGATTGGTCGGTTGGTAATTTTGTATGAAAAGTCCAAAATTATTTTAAATATTTCGACCTATATTTCTGGAGGAAAGTTGTTTTCATGGGCTGATTCACCCCTTAAAATATTTGCAGCTATTTTTTTTACACCCTGTATTGGATTTGTATTAACATCGTTGACGCAGGAGCAACACAAAAAAAATCTGCTGGAACGTGTCGTCTGTAATGCCATTAAGTAATGCTACCTTTTTTTGTTTTCTTTTAGAATTGCGTCCATATGGGCCCGCCTGAACCACTATAACACGACTAGTATTACTATGCGAGGTATTATCGGTCTCACGAATGTCTTGAGTCTTTTATGAGCTTCGTCCTCTACTATAATCTTCTTGTACCCTAAACGGGCAACATAAAGTTTAGCAACTGTAAGAAACTAATCGTAGAGGACGAAACTCTAAGGCATTCAAGAGAATAATGTGTGAAACAGATTCGCACACAATGGTTTCAGCTTCAAATAATAACTGCTGTAAGGAAACTTTCTTACCTATTCTACTGCTAAAAAGACAGCAATGCATTAGCCTTATTTGTCATTTATAGTAGGGGATCCCCGCCATACATGACCTTCACCGGGCTGTTTAATGCATAAAAGTTATTTTTTATGTTGTCTAAAAATTTAAGTCTAGGGTATGATTAAAAGAGAAGTTTTTTTTTATGTAAGCTGAAAAAATGCTAATCTTATCTTGTCATAAAAAAATACTATTCATCCATTAAACATGTCGGTGAAGGTCGTTGTACTGCCGGATCTCTGACCATCAGTTCTACGTAAGTATTGACGGTACGAAATTTACTTTCTTTTTGGGGCTATGCTACGACTATGAAAGCCATGTTAATATGACCTAGGGCGATTCGAAAAGATAGAGCGATATAGTATGTCCCAGGCAAATATAATAGATTCCACAATCAGAGTAAACAGTGGTTTATAGTTTAATAGTTTCGCTCGGGTGTTAAAGCTCGCGGTCCCTTGACCAAGTTTCTAATTTATAGTGATGACTCGGAATTTACAACCGCTATGTTTCTTGTGTGGAAACAATCCTGTCCTAATTGGATTCCATTCGTAATGTTTCTAATCGTCTCGAAGATTTTCTACCCTCCATGGCAACAAACGTTCTCTATTTCAAACTATAAACAGGGAAATGTAATAACAATTTTATAGATAAACTAGTGGGCGTCCACGGCTCCGCCCGCGAGGAATTCGGTTTGAATCCCGTAGCATCCCACAGGAACATTTTTTGGGATAAAAACTGTCCTATGTGTTAATCCAAGTAAGGTGATTGTGTCCTCTAAGCGTGTGCCCATGAAAATCGGTTTAGCAGTTTTTGCGTGAAGGAATAACAAACCAACATACAAACTTGCGCATTTGCTTATAAAATTAGTAGGATTATGATTTGTTTCATTTCACTTGTTTGGGAGTGGACTCAAAAATAATTTAAATTATTCATTATTGATATTTTAACGTTAAGACGATTTATCTGCTTAACAGACGAACAAACAGAAAGA
Source organism: Keiferia lycopersicella (assembly GCA_029255805.1). Taxonomy (NCBI): domain Eukaryota; kingdom Metazoa; phylum Arthropoda; class Insecta; order Lepidoptera; family Gelechiidae; genus Keiferia; species Keiferia lycopersicella. The sequence goes on along the minus strand of JARACZ010000009.1, from coordinate 6,163,241 downwards.
GTCAACGAAATTATATAGGTTTGCATAGCCCACGAATCCCTAAAAGCGAAATTTAAAAAAAACACCATTGGAGCGTCACATTCACGTGCGATCTCTGGATGGTCATTTCCCCCGCTATTTGTCTCGCGTGACACTCCTATCAGCCGGAGTGGAGACAGATCGCTGTCTCAACTCGTGTCGCATTTCAAATGCTGTTACAATTGTATAGGTATTGTGTGTATCTGCCAGTGTAATCAATACATAGTAGTAAACAGGGTGTTTCGGATGGCACGTGAAGCCGTAGGTCCCGGTTGCTGTCTATGATCACTTAGACGGCGGTCGTTACACAACCATGTCAGAAGCCTGCTACTTGAAGGCGGTTGAAAAATTCTGACACTAGGGTTTATCGTGTCGTTGGACGGCTCGATGTCCCACATGAAAAGTGATAGAGAGGGTGTTAGGGACGGTGTAACAAAAACCTTGCAGACGTGCGCTGAGGCTGACCATAAGACTTGAACAACTTTTTCTATGGGGGCTATATTGGTTAACGTGAAATTTTTTTCGGCCTTGCATAGAAAATTTGTATGGGAATACGAAATTTTTCTTTTCCGTTCCCAACATAGCCGCCATAGAAAAAGTTGTTCACTTTCATGGTCTGATCACGCCTGCAAAGTTTTCGTTACACCACCGTCCCTTACGCGCGAGTCAGTAGGTAATTATTTTGTGCTTACGCCCTCTTGAGTCACTTATGTCATTTCTGGCCGTTATGTCTGGCATGGACTCTGCTAACTCTTCCTCTCAGATTAAGAATTGTTCTACCTGTAGCGAGACCTATCATTCATCTAAGATTTTCCTTTATTTTTTTAACTATTTTTACATACAAATTAGAACAAATTAGGTCTGGAAAACACTCCTTTCAACGAAATATTTCTAGAAAAATACATGGAAGCCACCGATGGGATTTATTAGGAAATAGGAACCTAAAAATAGCAAATAAGCACAGTCTCTCCAGGCTCGGAGTACCGATCTCTTTCACACTCAACGTCCAACGCAGCGCAAAAATAACGCAGCGCGAACGGATCCGTCTGTCAAAATTACTAGATAATAGAAACATCACTCTCACCCCCATACAAAACCGCTCCCGATGGATGTCCCAACGCACAACCGCTGCGATGTTTGACGACGCATCCGTTAATGCAGCGCTAACGATGCGTCATGCCAAACGATGTAATTTTGCCTGACATTTTGATCGTGCGTCGTGCGCTGTCTGCGTTGTTTCAGCGTCATTTTAGCGTTCGTTTGACGGACGTCAGAAATGCGCTGCATTAGACGTTGAGTGTGGAACAGGCCTAAGGTTTGTTTATCGTAGCAAACAAAATTAATGAGAAGCTAATTGGGATTATTTTTATCTTCCCAAAACTTTTTCGTGTCGCTCGTTGGAATTCAATTTAATTCCTCTAATAAAGGTAAGTGACCAACAACTTATCAACAGCTTCTGTGTGTTGCCAGCTTAGAATAGCATCACCCCATTTTTACCCGTGTCGTAAAAGGCTACTAAGCTAAGGGATGAATCCATGGAACGGGCAGCAGCGTACCTTGTGAATAGGTATCTATAATATCTTTCACTGCGCTCGCCAATTCGCCTGTCAGGCGTGGTAAGTATGGCCATACCCCCAATTTGTGGGAAGCCCATGCCCAGCAGCGGACTGTTGTGGCTATAGAAGTAGTAGTAGAAGTAGACCAACAAAAACCTTGAAGAACTAGTAGATAAATGTTTCTGAAATACTCATGGTAGCGGCTCGTCCAGCGGTATAACGAAATTCGTAGCACTCAAAAAATAAAATATAATATGACAAAAACTTTTTCAAAAATGTACCAAACTAGTCAAAGTGAAACGATCTTTATGACATTGAAATAAGGCTCAAACTTATGTAATAACTACATAATCTTATATTTGCACGATCTTGGCCTGTTTCTCTTAAAAACAGAAAAGAAAAAGGAGGCTCGCGAAACTGCTGCAATCAGTCTGATTTTACCCTTTATTTCTTCTTTTTGTACATACATACACATATCACGCCTTTATCCCTTGGGGGGTAGGCAGAGCATTAACGGCTGTAAGAATACGGTCGCTATCGCCACGTCTGACATTTTTTGAGGATTGTTTTCCAAGGTTGTTTTAGAAAACATGTGTATTACTATAGTGACAGGTTGTCAATCTGTCGCCTAAAAATTGTAATACACCAATACTCTCGAGTCCCTTAGTCGCCTCTTACGACACCCGCGGGAAAGATGTGGGGTGAAGCTATTCTAAGCCGGCATCACACGACATCTTTTTGTACGAAGCTCGTCTATAAGTCCTGATAAAAGTAACAAAGCCATGTTTGACATCTTCCCCACATAAACAGTGCGAAGACCGGATCGAGTGTCGTCTTGATTGATGAATGATGATTGTGGCGACCAGCCCCGCCATCCACGCCGTAATGGAGTGCCTTACAAAGCGACACTTCGGGGATACTTATTTCATGTACTTTGCTAGGAATTAAGGATATGATTCTTACATACATACACAAATCACGCCTGTAGCTCTGGTGGGGTAGGCAGAGTTTTAACGACCGTAAGATTACGGTCGTTATCGCCACGTCTGATAAATGTTTGAGGGTTGTTTCAGATACGTTGTGAATCACTATAGTGACAGATTGCCAGGCTGTCGCCTAAAATTGAAATACACATGAAACCATACGATTGTTATTGTATTGTTTATAATAACTTATAACTCACGTAATGACCGGTTCAATAGCAAAGATCCAAGATGTTCTAGAAAACTTTATAATTATAGGAAGACGGTAGTAGCGATGGAAGCCGCTGAGTTGAGTTCCATTTATAACTTTCCGGAACTAATAAACCGGGCCCAAGTAACAGTTAACATTCCGGTATTTCGTTACATTGTCCGATCCTTAAACACAACATTCCCTTGGCAGTTCCTTCGCCACAACTCGCCGTCGACCAAATTAATTGGTTGAAACTAAACTTGTTCGTTATGGCTCGAAGACAAACGTCTTGAGAGTTTCCTGTTCTCTGCCTCTAAAGGCACGTTCGTGAGCGGGTAAAGGAATGGATTCTTTACTTTTGGATAATTCAAACTCCTTTTCCTATTGTCTTTCTAAAATGTCTTGGTATGGCAAAGTAACCCAGAAAAAGCTCAGTTATCGTATGGGCGTCATAAAAGAAACTCAAGACAATTAATAATGTATACAGGAAAACTCAAAGCTTATTATTACAGATGGCAGCAGGCGCGACTGTGCCCAATAAGAAGTAACTGGACTTTGACATATTATTGACACATTTTTGGCCAATCACAGAAAAAAGGCACAGTCGAGAGCGGCGCTATTACTAGTACCACACATTAGCTCTACCAGCTTTTTGCTATCAGTGTGCCATACACTGAGACCATACCTACATCGCGGTAAACGAAACGATACAAACAATTCCAAACAAATCACAAATCTTTAATTGTAGTGGTAGATGGATAATCAATAAACTAAATTAGAGAAACTTAAATCTAATCATAGAAATCAGCGAGAAAAAACACTACGATTCAATAAAAGCTTTGTTATGAGCAACAAAATATGTCCCTACCTACACATAATAATATAATTTATAGTAGAGTTCACATCTACAGTATCTAGTATTAACATGATGTAGGTACAACAAATGATGTATACCGATAACTTTACCACGCCTACTTACTTTGTTACCCACCTACCATACCACTACCGAACTTCTTTGGACTGGAAGTGTGGAATTAAATTCTCCCTAAACTTGTGCAATAAAGCGAGGGAGAATGTCAATTTTTATACCGGCACGTCTCGGTGAGCCGCCGCCGCCGCCGCGCCGCCCGTAGATACCGACATTCCTCGGCCAAGCCCGCAGAATAAGGACATACTAGATTAAGAAGTAGTTTAGTTATGTACAGCTTTTTTTTTTTCTTCATTAGACTGAATAACTAATACACTAACTCATACCTATATATATATATATATATATATATATATATATATATACACCTTTGTTTGTGACTTTTTACTTGTGTTATAGGCTGAGGAAAAAAAATACAGTTTGTTTTTAAACGTACGTTTTACCTAAATTTTTCCTAAAATTTGCAGATTTACCTCTTGAAATCCTGTCCTTACCTACCTACCTATTTTCACACCTTTATTATATTTTTAATAAGCCAGCCAATAAATTATCACGAAGCCAAGCCAAGCTGTAATAAATTTATTAATGAGAGTCTTTAATAAACACGAAATTCATAAATCTCCGTACTTACTGCAGACACTCCCTTCACAAGATAGACCGAGGGTAGATTGTACAGTTTTTTTAATTATACATTCATCCACCATAGGATTTACAAAAAATTGGATGATGCTATTCTAATCCGGCGTCACAAGGCACACACAAAAATATACGGTTTGAAACATTAGTACTAATGTTTCAAAATTCCGTATTTTTGTGCCGTGTCCACCTTTATCCAGTAAAAGTCGTTTAAACGTGTTGTACGTTAATTCCCGCGTTTACTTACAGCATCAGAAGCGGAAAATCATTATGGTTTTATTCGCACTCGTGCTTTTTCAACTTGCACTATTTCTATGAATCTATCGATTATCGTTGGCAACAAAAATGTGTCACCTCACTCACCCGCTACCAGCGCTGCCAGACACTCCAAAAGGGACGGCTTTCTCTGTCTACAGCTTTTCTACTATTTTATCTGTTATGTCTTATCATCACTTTTCGGCCAATCGAGTCAAGGTTTTTTTTAAATTCTGTGCTTTTTGTTTATATTACTGTAATAATTGATTGTAATTAGTTTTTCATTTATTAGGTTGTGGCTTGTGGAGTGTCAAAAGTCTAGACTCAAGGTATGCCAGCGAGCAATAGAGCGCAGCATACTGGGTTGCAAGCGGATAGATCGAGTGAGAAACACCACGCTCCGTGCCAAGACTGGTATTGCTGACGTGGGCAAAAAATCTGCTTAGTTGAAGTGGAACTGGGCCGGACACGTTAGTCTTATGCACCCGGAGCGATGGGCACACCTTGTCACCCAATGGGTCCCCCCTCGTGGACACCGCCGACGGGGTACACCTCGCAAAAGATGGCGAGACGATCTGGTGGATGCTATGGACAAAAACTGGTGGGATGGTATTTTTTTATTTTTATTTCATTTGAACATACTAATATTTAACAAAAGGTAGCCAACAATTCTATAGTAAACTCCAGTGCCTCGTTTTTCGAAACTACAGGCTACAATTCTACAGGTGAAATTCGATGTACATTGCGTAGCGGGCCAAAAATCCTAGTTTTATGATGTCCCACCGGCTACGCAATGGGAGGTTGGTGGGAATCGAGATAAGTGCTTTCACAAGTGTGGGGAGGCCTTTGCCCAGCAGTGGAACAGTATAGGCTCATAATATATATAAATATATAGGTTGTGGAGAAGGGTGTTCGTAGATTATTTTGATTTGATCATGATAAACTAGGAATCAACTTTCTTTTCTGGGCTCGTATTTATAATAAAACAGACTCAGCCGGGATGATTAAGAATATAATCGTCTCTGCGAGAAATAAATCTCTCATTTGGTAATTTCGTTCAAAATAGGCAGACCATCTGGCAACACGTCGAGATCGACTGTATCGACTGGTCACGTCACTTAACTCACATCACATCACTATTTTGTGAACAGACAGTGGCGTAGTTTGTAGATTTTTTAGTAAAATTTATTACCAGTCCAGATTTAACGATGAAGAAAGTGATATTTATCTGCTTATTATCGCTCGCAGTTTGCTTGAGCAAACCTAGTGATCCACAAGGTACGTATTTTGAAAATCCAGTCTCATTCGATATTCGGTAATCAATTTTTCTCACGACGACGTCCAATGTATTTACCTGGAAATCCCATTATGCATTCCGCAAAAACAACTTTCATTTTCCTCATTTCTATACTAACAGGGAAGTAGGTGTTCAGGTAGTATTGTTGTTGTCTGAAATCGTGAACACTCCATTCCTACGCCATTGTAGGGAAACAAGCGAAGATCGGCATTTACTAACATTAAATTACAGAATGGGAACAGAAATGACACGTTACCAAACACCACTGCGATGATATTCCCATTTCGGTTTGAGTATACTTTTCGGGGCCTCCACATCGTTTCAACTTGCGTATCTAATCTACTGTAGGTACATTCCAGTCCAGCCGAGCTGACCTATGAACCAAGATATATTCTAGAATTACCCAGCTTACGCTGCGAAGGTCAGACTGTTTTCTTTGTTCAACACAATACTTTGATTGATTCAACACCTGTATAGGATAGGTTTTATCTTTTACCTAACTGTCTCAGACATAAGGTATATATTCCTAATTGGATTTTGTTTTGTCACTAAACAGATTTCACAGTGCTTACTTTGCCTTTCCAAATGAACTTACATACGCTAAGATAATAACAGAGGTTATGTTGTGGTTGATATGACTGGCAAACATGTTTACTAAAAAGAAAACCTATTTTGTTTTCGGGAACACTTTCTTGCCATTAGATCATTTCTAAAAATAGTACCTACCATTTTTTCCTTCTAAGAAATGAAGTCAATGCAATATTGTGCTCCTACTCGTATTATCATCCATCCGCAGATTATTCTGATTTACAAGACATTTGCTATGACAGTTTTCTGCTGGAGATGGTTCTCCATTTCCACCCTCTGCATTCCATGTATTGATACCATAGTTGCCATACACAAAACTTGTGGGCAAGACTGAGCTGATGCTATCCCGATCCATGTATTTTCACTAGAATCCAAAAGTGTAGGAAAGATTTGCATTTAAAATGCTGATGTGATAGATACCTCCACAAACCAGATCAGCCCAGGGGATAACTGTACAGTTTTTTATTACTGAGACATGACATTAAATTATCATCAAAAAACAGTTTATAAACCACTTGTCTGCATATCAATTATCAATGTTTTTTATAGCCGCAATTTATTTCACAAAATAGTTTTGATATTACTAAGCTGCTATGTAGTGGTTGGTGTTCATGAATACTGCATGGCAGTTGAGAAATAAATATTGATCAATACTGACAAAAAATTATCTGCAAATATTGTAAGGGGTGAATCAGCCAATGAAACTGAACAACTTTCCCCAAGGAACATAGGTTGAAATATGAAAAAAAAAATTTGGACTTCCCATACAGTTGACTCACTCGGCTGTTACATTTTGTATGGGAGGTTCAACATATTTTTTTCATGTTTCGACCTATGTTCCTAGGGGAAAGTTATTCAGTTTCCTCCCTTTAAAATATTTGCAGCTAATATTTTTACACCTTATATGTATATTTTGGTACTAACTAATTCTAAGGTGAATACCTTTCATCCCCTCTATTTTAATACCTGTATTTATTCAAACGAAAATATGTTACTTTTTTAAGGGCCACCAGCAATCCCAACCCATGAAGCGGCCCCTGCTCCTCCAAATACTGTGCCGGCGAAACAAGGAGAAGCTCCCACTCCTCATCCAACAGAAACTACTTCTAAAAGCAACAATTCAGTGCCTGGAGCTGCTTCAGGCACAGGCACAGAGGCTGCACCAACCAAACCTACAAATGGAAATGACACCACCCCAAAGGAAGATGATAAGAAGAATACCACTACCACCATCCCTGCTAGCCCCCCTGTAACTCCGGCCAAAAATGACAGCACTACGGCCCCTCCGGTGACACCAGATAACAAACCCACTGCACCTCCACATGACAAGTCCTCCACCTCCACATCACCAATGCCTGCCCCAACTATGTCAACAGAGAAGCCCAAAGAAGGAGATAAGATTGTGCAGGCCAGAGGGTAAATAATAATAACTCTTACTTAAACTTTTATTGTTCTAAGAAAGAATCGAATTACAAGTAAAGCAATGCCCCCAATGTTCTACCTATGCATTACTAACTAGCCTTAATAGATTTATGAGCCTTTGCACACTCCTTGTTCCTTTCTGCAAAAAGTAAATATCAAAATGTTCCAGTGATATATTAATGTAGATTATTTCTCATGTTCCAGATTTGATGGTGCAAGCTTCATTGGTGGCATCATATTGACACTTGGTCTCCTGGCTATCGGATTCATGGGTTTCAAATACTACAAAAACCAAACTGAGAGAAACTACCACACTCTCTAAGTAATTAAGTTTTACCTTAGAAAGTGCACAGTAATTTTTATTTCTTTAAGAAATTATTCTTTTATTTTTTTTAATTTCAATGTAAGTGCACTGTTAAGCAACAGGGTATCATTAGACTAATGATATGCAATTTCTGGTGGCTGGTCACAAAGGAGAATATAATTTTTCTAATTCATAATATATAACTCAATCAGATAAAGAGAAGGATTCTGAAATGACAACATTATTGCGAGAAATATATGATATAAATAGGATATCAATAACAATGTTCCCATTTCAAGAGCCTTTCTTTAACTGATCGAGTTATAATTCTTAAAGTGTTTTGATGCTTAGTTTATGTTTTATATTGGCATTTATATATCACTAATTCTGTATGCGTTTATTAGTTGAACTATAAATTTTAGAATGTGTGACTTGCACATGGGATAAAAAAAAATTGTGATGTAAGCAGTAATCTCACAGAAATTCATAAGTTACGAAGTATTACTATTGTTGTCCCTTGAGATTTTATATCAGAAATTATATATCTGTAAGTGCAATTTAGTTTAGTTTTCAAAGTTTATAAGAATCAGCTTTGTGCCATGTTTAGAATCTGCATGTCTCAGTCTTAAGTTTCTGAACATCACACATTTTTCTCAGGCAGCTGCAGTACAGCTTAAAACACAGTAACTCCTATTTATAGCTGTAAGGATATTTCTATTTTATATGTGTTAAGGAAACACAATGTGATGCAAATAGGGTCTAAAGTAATAGTACCTGTAAAGATTTGGCACAATCAAGGGTGAGGAATCTCTGTTAGGTTGGTACTCTCAAAAACACATTTTTGTAAATAAAGGATAATGAATCTCTTATAAAGGTCTGCTGATTGTGATTGTGTCAAACCTTCCTAATGTTTATTTTGTTTTTAGCACACAATTAGTAAACTGCGAAAAGCTAATTCCATCCTAAAGTGCTCTTAACTTGACTATTTATGGATAGATATTCAAAAGGATTACATTTATCCTGTCATGTTTTATGCTGCTACTCGTCACAGTCAATGGCTAATAAAGGTGTATACCAAAAGAAAATACTCTTTTAATTGATTTCACTATTTTATTATTGTAGTGTATTCAATGTTCACAAAAAATACAATTCTGAGTACACCACACTACATTATATTATACCATGTTATTGACACTTCATTTATCCTTTAGGTAGCCTTATCAGGGGGGAATGCAGCATGAGCAGGTCCCATTTTTTACACTTTGTGCATTAAATATGGTGATCATGATTACATAATTAGTCTTGCTCCTCCTCCCATACAAAAAACTTGTAAATTGCTTTACTAACCATAGGACCTACATTTTTATTTAAATTTCCATATTTCAAATTGGCTAGTAATGTTTCTCCTTGTTTTGGACTGCAGTTTTCATATTCCCTTAGTAAAGCTTTGGGAGTGGTGTACACTTTCGCAATAGCCAATGCTTTCTCAACAGAGACCCCTTTTAATTGAAGCATGAGTTTTATAAAAGCCTCAGTTACAGTAAGAGGCTTGTTTTTAATTGATGATTTGTTGAAATAAGTGAAGATCATTAGTTCTTTGCCTTGAGGTTCAGCATTCCTGCCAATTAGGTGTTGATTCTGCAAAGATATATAAGGAAAAGTTAAGGAATCAGTTATACATTTTTTTAAGTTATACAATCAAGAATAAAATTACACTTAAAATCTAGTACCTTATATTCAATTGTCAGTCGTTTGGTCATCATGGCCAAAAACCTTGCTGTATTAGTCAAGGAATCTGTGATATGGACTTTAAATCCATCCTGTACCCTTGTGTTAGCTAAAGATTGCATCAGAGATTGCATAGGCAAACCAACATGCTTATTTGATCCAAAGTTTTCTACTAAATAAAGAACATTTGCCAAGCCACACTTTCTCAATCTGAATTTCTGTTCATGAAATCTTCCATCTTTTATACTGTGCCCAAGATCATCCATTCTTTTTCTTTCCACAATATATGGCAGTACCAGTTCTTGGTCAGTGTGGGTTCTGTGTCTGGCTATCCAGGTATAGTCTCCAACTTTAAGACTCCTGTACTCATGTTTTAAGTCTGGGAATTTATTGAACTGTGCCACAGTAGGATCATTCTTCCTATTTCTGTAAAAGAAATAACATACAGATTGTACTTGTATCTGCAGGGGTAATTTTACATACTTATTAAAATCAAACAGAAAGATACCAACCCACCAGTCTCCTGCTTATCAATCAAAAGTACAATATCAAAAGTCCCTGCTTGTAATTCTACACTAATTAGATCAGACAGAGTTCTCTGTGATAAACTTACTGCAGACAATTGACTACTTTGAGTAGATGAGCTATTACTGTCTGATGTTTTCATAGATACTGTGGCACTGTTCGTGGCCGAAGTAGAAGGGGCTCCATTAAAAATTATATCATTCACAGTAGGTCTATTCTGTGCATCCTCTAACAATTCAATAGCAAGTGCTACACCTGCATCAGTTAAGAAGTAATCTGTTTTCTTGCTTCTTACTTGTGTAACAAGTCCTTTGGAAACCATTCTGCTCATGTTTGACCAAGCTGTATAAAATGAATCTGGTTTTGGTCTGGTAAATGACTCTTCACTGTGTGGCTGTGCTTTTTCAATCAATTCCTCTTTTTTCAAACCAGGATTTTGTGGATTGTCCCTCAGTTGTTCTAATAATGCTATTAGAATAGCATAACTGCCTGAACGGAAAATAGGTTTATACTGTTTACGGCCATTAGATACTTTTTTGTTGGAGTTTTGTGAATCTTCACTTTTCTCTAGGCTACTAATTTCAGAAGGTTTTGCATTCTGGCTTAAGCTGTCGGTTGATTTAAGAGCAGTATTACCTGTATCAGACCTTCGTTTGGGGGCTGTATTTTGAGAAGTTCCATTTGTTTTCGGCTCACGATCTTGCTGGATGTTAAAATTGTATGCTTCTATACGTTTATCTAAGAATGTACACAGCTTTTTATCAAAACCTTTTAGGACTAAACATTCCATTCCGCTTTCTAGAGGAAGGGGATACTTTGATAAAGAATCTAAGGCCTCTTTGAGCATTGATTCTAACTTACTTTTCTTTGCTTTTGCTTCTTCGTGAAGTTCCTCGAGCCATTCTTCGAACAACGGATTCGGCCGGTGTCTTTTTAGAGTTATTCGTTTGCCTGCAATGTGGGAAACACTATCCATAGCGCGATGTAATCACTTAAAACAGCTTTTTTCCTTACACTAACGAAGAGCAAATCATTGCCCTATCAAGTAAATTACGAAATAAAACAAGACTTACAACGACACAATTACAAAATCCAACAGAACCCAATCATAATAATATATATATATATATATATTTTTTTTTTGTGTATGGCAATAGTCAACCCTACTTTCAGGGGACATTTCTGCCAACGTCCAGTGAGGATGACATCAAATGAGCATGAAAATGAAATAAGTATATACATAGACACTTTATGTACACCTTATTCGTTAAATTTAATATACAAGAAGTATTTACAGGTAGAGGCGCTTTGTGCGCAATTAAAATATTATACAGGCTTAACGAAGTAAATTTACCACATAAAAACAAAATATGGGTAATGTCGCCATTACCCAAACCACACTGACATTTACCATTGTCGCAAACACCCAACTTGGCCAAATGCACTGGGGTGCAACAATGGCCCAACCTCATACGGGAAACGACAGACGCAACTTTTTTATTTACAATATATTTCGAAAACCACGGACGACTTTGGATAATAGGCTGAAGGTTTTTGTAGAATTTACCTTTTTCGGGGTTTAACCATTTATTATTCCAATTTTGATACAGAAAAGCTCTAGTGGATGGGAGTAAATCCTGAACATAAACCGAATTATTGTCGCTGTTGCCTTGAGAAGTTGCCAATTTGGCCAACCTATCCGCGATTTCGTTACCTTGCACTCCTGAGTGGCCAGGGATCCAAGCCAACGTAACCTTTAGATTTCGATTGTCACAAATTAGCAACTTACTCTTAATTTCAAGCGTAAGAGGAGAGACACCGTTTTTAATTAAAGGATTTGCTACAGACTTCAAACAACTTAAAGAATCAGACAGATAAAGAATTGTTGTACCCCTTCAAAATAATATAATTTATACATTCCAGTATAGCCAAAGCCTCAGCAGTGTAATTTGTCACCACAGATGGGTATTTGAAAAGTTTGAAGTAACTTCGCCCATGACAGGCTGAAGCGTTTTTGATGCATCCGTGTAAAACACCTCGGCATCAGAAAAGTTTGATTGGATAAATTGATTCACAAGAGAGTTTGCAACTATAGAATCCTTCGCAGCCCCAATGTCTAAACAAATTTTAGGTGAATATATGACAACATCGTAATCTACATGAAACAACGGATGACAATGAAATGTTTTTAATGAATCCTGATATTCTGATATTTTTTCGTAGCTATTAAGTATGTGAGGAACCTCTTTATGGGTCCAATAGCGATTATTGGACTCTATGTAATTTTTTAATAATTGAATTTTAGGTATAAGGGGATGATCAGTCAGTTGGCTAATTTTAAAAATATAATTATCGGATAAGAATTGCCTTCTAAGATATAGCGGAGGATCACAACATTCTACTTGCATTGCATTAATTGGCGACGACTTCATCGCACCAATTACCAAGCGGAGACTTTTAGACTGGACCAAGTCGAGCTTCTTTAAAGCCCCTTTATTCGCTGGAGCCAGTTTTTGTTTGTTTTAAAAATGTCTTTATTATATAATAAAATAAATTACATTGTACAAACTACCTAGTGTACGTTTAATCCTAGGTGTTATAAACATAAGGTACTTACAGTTTTAAGGCTATGGTCACCTATTTAAACTTTAGGGCACTGATAACAACAATAGGTACGATTCACATTTCTGAGTCTCATAATTAACAGAAGTTACATTTTGTAGTATACCAATTTGTTCACTTTGGGAGCTCACAATTTTGACAAGAATAATTAATTTGTAATAAAGTTATATTATTTTGACATGATTTAATTTAAAAACGAAGTACTAAGTATTTTTTTTTTTTTGTTTTGTTGTCGGTAGACGTAACTAAATTTTAGTTGCGGGCGGCAGACGCTCAGTCGGGTTCAAGCACGTAGTGGTGTGGTAAGCGGTAGGTGCGATATTTGTCGATATACGGTAGGTCATGTAATCTGCTTTGTCCAATATTACTTATGAGTCGGTTTTTGTGGTTAACATTTTTTACTACGTAAAATGTTTTTGCTATTTTTATTATGAAGTCTTTAATTAAAGGAAAATTTATTTTGTGGTGTAATTTCTTCAAATTTGTATAAAAAGGAGTATTAAAAGCGGTTTTTAGTGCCTTGTTTTGGACAACCTGGAGCTTATCATAATTTGTATTGCAAGTACTGCTCCATACAGGACAAGCATATGTCAGAATAGGTCGAACGAATGTCGAATAGAGGGACAATTTAGTGTGATTGCTGAGTTGGCTTTTACGATTAAGAATAGGTTTTAAGGCATTTAAAGCTGTTAAACTTTTTTGACAGACCGAAGATACATGTATTGACCAGTTAAGCTTTTTATCTAAGTTTACTCCTAGATACTTAACTGATAAGCTCCATGGCACCGCATGTCCATTTATTTTTACTTGCCTGAAGGGGATTTTACGTTTTCTGCTAAACAATATTGCCTCAGTTTTGGTTTCGTTGAGTTTGAGCCTCCATTTAATAAAGAACTCAAATAGGGATTCGACGGCAAGTTGCAATCTACTTATAATGATATCCTGATCAGGATCCGAAGTAATAACGGCTGTGTCGTCAGCAAAGCACGCTAATGCAGTACGGGGCTGGATAGGAATGTCGTTTAGGTATAATAAAAACAGGTATGGTCCTAAAATAGAGCCTTGTGGTACACCGGCAGGTACTTCATACGACGTTGAAGTTTGATCGTCAATGTGGACCATGAAACTTCGACTACCTAAGTATGAGTTCATAAGTTTGATTAATGGCATAGGAACTTTATTTGTGACCATTTTGTGCAGTAAACCTTGATGCCAGACGGTATCGAAGGCTTTTTCGAGGTCTAATAGGACCATACCTGTTGAGTTTCCTAGGTTTAAATTGTGTGCAGCAAGTTCAGCTACGCGAGCAAGCTGTTGAGTCGTGGAATGGCAGCGTCGAAAACCGAATTGCTCATTTATTAGCAGATTTTCAGTAGCTACTGTAAGTCTCGTATAAATGACTTTCTCAAACATCTTTGCTAGATTTGGTAGCAAGCTAATAGGACGATAGCTTGAAGCATTCGTAGGGTCCTTTCCTGGTTTTTTGATGGCAATTACTTTCGCTGTTTTCCATTTATCAGGAAAATATCCGAGGCGAAGGCAGCCATTAAATATTTTGGTCAACTCAATTATAGCTTTATGAGGTAAGTTTTTAATTAGGATGTTATCAATACTATCACAGCCAGACGCCTTTCTTATTTTAAGTTGACGCACTATTTTGTACAGTTCAGAGGGGCGAACGGGTTTATCAATGGATTCTATTTGGAAGCTATTAATCTTCTGAATTGAGTCAGCAATTAAGTCCTCTTCACTACCTCCACTTTGAATATCTGAAGATTACAATGAGCTACACCGTTTAATTTGTAATCAATTTTTTTCCCCAAAAACATAACTTCATTTTCTGTAGGAATAGCTATATCATTAATTTTTACGTTAACTGAAGGAACTGTTCTTTTACGGGTAAAGACCATAACTGAACATTTAAGTGGAGATAAAGATAAATTGTGATTGAACATCCATAGCTGTAAACGATCTAGATCCGATTGCAAAGTAGCAACCGCCTCATCGGTAGATTTATTGCTTGAATATATAAGAAGATCATCTGCATACTGCAATATACTACTCCCAATGATTGCCCTGTCTAAATCCCTAGTGTACACATCATATAATAAAGGGCTCAAAACAGAGCCTTGGGGAACACCTTTCCACACTGTCCTAAAACCTTCTTCTACACCCGCCAGACGAATCGTGAGCGTTCTGCCCATATATAAGTTAACGAACTTCAAAGGGAAATCAATTGCAGATAATTTTTGTTTCAATATTATTAAATCCACATTATCATACGCAGAGCTAACATCTAAAAAGGCCGCTGCAACGATTTCATTTTTTGTGAATGCCAACTGTACATCCGTTGTCAAAATTGAATGATTTAGCTATCACACTCTTCCCTTTTCGAAACCCATATTGAGAATTGGATAATAAAGTATTATGTTCTAAGTGCCACTCCAGTCTATTTTTGATAAGATGTTCTGCCAACTTGCTTAACGCGGAAGCCAACGCAACCGGTCTGTATGAAGATGGCAATTGAGGATCTTTATTTGGTTTCAACAATGGGATTATTAGTTGATGTTTCCAGGATGAAGGAATAACTCCAGTCTCAACTATTGTGTTAACAATATCAAGGAAAAACAGTTTAGTAGAAACAGATGAATTGACAATAAAAGAATACGGAATACCATCAACCCCCGGCGCTGAATCCGATACCCTTTTTAAGGCCCAATTTAATTCCTGCAAATTGAATGGTCCATTGAAGTAGCCTGTATTTGAAGATGTGTACGTAAAAGGCATATAATGTAAAGATGGTACAAAATCAGGTGCTAGAGAACGGAAAAACGATGTAACCCAATCCAATGAGAAGGAAGAGACAGACCGAGTCTTCAGCGAACCTCTATACCGACGAACACTACTCCAAACTTCAGTTAGAGGAGTGCTCGGCGAGATAGATCCACAAAAACTCTTCCATCCCTTACGCTTCTTTTTCTGCAAAAGACGTTTAGTAGCCGCTTCATAATTCCTAAACTGATTGAAAGTGAATAAATCAACATTATCATGCACCAGCAGCTCCATGTCATTTCTTTTTTTTACGGCTTCTGTGCATTGCTTGTCCCACCATGGCGGAGAAACAATTTTATTACTGGTAACATTTTTTGATTCAAAAGTGACATCTGCTGTCATCTTGATATTTGAAGTTAAATGGTCATAATGACCAACAACATTATCATTAGTACAAGAAATCGCCGAAAGCTCTCTTAATTCTCCCTCCAACGACGCAGAATAACTATCCCACAAAGTACTACATTTATCAGGTAATTTATATTTTAATAAGGGAGGTAAGGGTTGTACGCAACTCTTGTTCGATTTTGGATACCTCAAAATGATTGGATAGTGATCACTGCCATATGACAAATTTAAAATTTCCCATGTAATAACTGACAATTGACTAGGAGAACATATGGAAAGATCAACATAACTACGAGCTTGACCTGGTACAGGTCGACGAGTAGGACACCCAGTATTTAGTACTCCAAGATTTAAATCATCTAACATATCAGCAATACGAATTCCAAAAACGTCATCACGGGGTGCACCCCACGAAGAATGATGGGCATTTAGATCCCCCAAAATGCCAATAGGAGATTGTAACCCTCCAACAATATTTTTTAAGGTTGGAATAACTGTTAAATCTTTTTCAGATATATACACCGACACATAAAAGACACCTGCTACTTCAGCAGCAACTACATCTAAATGATCATTGTTATGAACAGGTAAATTAATTTGTTTAAAAAAATAATTTTGCTTTATGAGGAGAGCTGCTCCTCCATATCCATCTCTCCGGTCAGTCCTGAGAATGTTGAAACCTGGAACCCTATACAGAAATCCCGGTCCCAACCAAGTCTCAGAAATGGCCAGGATAGACGGTTTATACTTGTTTATTAGAAAAAATAGTTCAGACTGTTTAGAGCGAATGCTTCTGGGTTTCCACTGGATCAGACAATCCATGATTTAAATTGAGAATGGCAACAGAGATAGAGTTAATAAGTGATAGGGCAACGTTGTACGGTAAAGAAGAGTTAAGGACAATATTAACTAATTGAAATAATAAATCCTGTAATGAATATGCCTGAGAGTCAATTTCTTTATCATTGATTTCAGTCGTTCTGAAACCACATCCATTTGCTGGGGTAAGTGCTTTGAAAGAATTAATTAAATCATTGTGCGATTTGTGGTCATAGCCTTGGGGTGTTGATTTTTTTATTTTTGGTAGAATTGTGACAGTTTTCTTATTCCAGACTTTTCTGTTTTCAGTGGACTCCACAGGAACAGAAGAATTTGGAGAAGAGGCCCTGCCAACAATTTCTGAAAACAGTGGTTTTGAGTTTGGAATTATTTTTGAAGCCTCAAGATACGATTCATTGTTCTCTGACATGTATTTTTTTATGTCGGCTTGCCTCAAAAATTCTGGACAAATTTTTGCAGTGGCTTGGTGATCTCCTGAGCAGTTAACACATGAAAAGATTGTCACTACGCAAGATCCAGCATCATGTTCTTCACCACATTTTGAGCATCTGGGCTTACTACGACACTTGTCTTGTGTATGCCCAAATCTGCAACAGCGATGACACTGTATTGTTGGCAAGATGTAGTTTTGCACAGGCAGAGCCGAATAAAACGCGTAAACCCTGGCAGGTAGTCGTTGTCCGTCAAAAGTCAAAAAGATTTGCTTCTTTCCAAGACCCAAACGAAATAGCCAATCGATTGCGTCCTATTCTTTTTACCCCGTTTTCTAAAATATTTTTCATTCCGTTTTTGAACAAAAAGAACGAAAAGTCAAGAGGATGCAGAGTACGCCCCCTCTTACCATCTTCTTCTTCAAACTGTACATGAACAATGTACGGGCCTGGGTCTTTGGGATCATAAAGCTCCCTAAAAACACTTTTCTTAAAATGTGTATCTTTGTCACGAATCTGGTCCTGTGGTAAATTTTTATCAAAAACATGGTCCAACCGGGAAGCATTTTTGGGGTGGTCTTGGTCCATTGGGATGCTAGTATCAGTAGCAGACTGTTTTTGTATGGGAAGGTCTACGGGAAGGTTCTTTTTTTTTTTAATTGATTGGGGTCTAGCAATACATATTTAACTTTTTTATTGTGCTTTTTGTTTTTAAAAGATTTTATAGATGAACTTGATAAGCCACGACCGCTATTTTCATCGATGTTTTCAACCTTTTTTGCCGCTGCCACTAAGAGATCCAGGGCTGGAAACATAGACTCGTCTGGAGGTTGTATGGGAATTTCGGACTCCCTCACTATCATTATGGAGGGGTCCATTTTCGCCAAAACGGCTAAGATGTGTAACAAAAACTTACCCTATCCGATGAAAGATAAATTATTTACAATATGTACACTAATTAAAACAAGTACTTAGCCTAATAACTTGAAAACAATAATAAAAATTAATTAACGAAAATTTTCCGTAGTTTTCTTTTCCCGCCAACCTAAAATAATATTGTCAATCAAATCAGGTATTTTTTTTGTAAGGTTTTCTTTTGTATCTTAGCCTGGATACGAGTCTTTTTGGTACTGTCAAAAGTATAGAATAATTTACTTAATTATATGTACTGGCACTACTGGCGTAACAACAGAATTTCATTTTTGAAAGGTTTTCTAGCCTGGATCTCACGGTAGCCAGACGCGCAAGTAGTAATCTGTGGACACCCGTCCACAGATTACTAATATATTACAACCGTCTTATATAGTCCGTTTTTACCCGAACTTTATGCAAAAAAGTTAAAAGGGTGGCCTTAATGCCATTATCTGCCAGTCTTACCTTACCGTTTTTCATGTTCACAAAACTCTTTCACTTAAACAAAATTGTTATTTCCTCACTTCTTAATTTTTTAGCATGATTTTTATAATAGACAAAGTATTAAGTTTCTTGTTTGCACCCGATTTTCGAATCAGAAGAAGGCCAATTGTCGCATTTTCCACTATTTTTGATCATTTTTGTAAAAAGTACGTAAGAAATTTTTGAAATCCCGATTAGGGTTTTAAAGTGACCTACATTACCCAAATCTACCATGCCCAATTTATACTACATAGAATGCGTGGTTGTGAAACCAAGTGGTGCAGATGGAGTGAGTGAACTTCGCACTGGTTTGCGTTGTTTATCCACGCGACGTAGTGTTCACCTTAAAACCCAAAAAATAGGTAAACAACTAATGCTTGGAAATAAATAATTACAGCCAATCATCAGCGCATAATCAGTAGGTAAGTACAATTTAATTCTAATTAAATAATACTATAAAAATCACATCAGCTATCCTAGTTGAATAATACCTAGTTGAATAATACCTACTTACTAAATAGTAGTTTTCAAAATCATTTATTATCTTAGGCGGGTTCAGACAGTTTAAGGTGAACGCGTTCAGCGAACAACGTTTAACTCGTTTGATCCGTTTGCCTCCGGTAGATGAGCGTTCACTTTGAACCGTCTGGTACAGTAAAAAACTCCTTTTTTATTTACAATTTTAGCGCAAACTCACACTGCGATTGCAATTTGCAGCAACAGGTTCACTGATTTAAAAAAAAATCTGCAAGGTACTTTACTACCTATCACATCAAATCAAGGACTTAACACTAATATCACTCGATCATACTCGATCGAAGAAACGAAAAACATGTGAACAGATTCGAGTTTCTGTTTCGATTTACAAATGTGTAATAAGTTTAGCTTCATATGCTTCTACTTGAACAATAGTGTCGAACATAGGCAGATTCTTGGTTTCCGGAGTTAAAGTTAGCAACAAGGCGGACACGAAGGAACTCACCGCAAACAATATGGATGGCAGTGCTGCCATCTGCGATGCCTGAAAATTATCAAAGATCTAAACTTATTCCTCAGTTAGGGCCCGCTCTCCTGAAAAGTTGGATTCTTTCGGTTTCGCTGCGCCAGATAGAAGCAGCCTATAATGTTGCACTCAAATTTTAGCGAGATTTTAACATAGAAATATGACAAAAATGAATAGGTTTATTATTTACTTAAAGTAATTAAGAAAATAAATGATGTTATCAAAAATCCTTCGGGTAAGGTTCAGGTAGATCAAGTAATAGATAGGATAGAGAATCTTATAGAATAGGGTAACGTCCAAACTTCATACACTGATTATCCTTGACTCACCAGTAAAGGTGTGAGAGGCGCTAGCATGCTACCCACTCTGGCTGCAGTGTTCCCAATACCCATTAATGAGCCGCGAACACTCGTAGGAAACAACTCCAGGCTATATGTGTAAATGCCGGTGAAACACACAACCACGCACAGTTTTCCAAGTAGGAAAAATAGAACTTTCAACCAGGATATTGCTGAAAAAGAAACGAATTAGTTTTAAGGGTAAGTATCAACATAGTCAAAAATTGAGAATATTTTCACTTCATGTCTTTTAATCATCATTCTCCTTGCCTTATTCCGTTCTCTGTCGGGGTCAGCAGGCTACCTAATCTAGGGGAGTTGATGTCGAACTAAGTTTTTGCACAAAGCAACTGCCATCTGACCCGAAGGGTCCAAATACTATATTAAGTCACATTCAAATATCATCTGAATTTAAATTTTATTTGAATGTGAGTTTCATCGCGATGTTTCTCCTTCACCGTAAGAGCAGTTGATAAATGAATGTGAGTAAAAACACATTGATACATAGCGAGGATCTAACTCGGGTCTCACGATTGTAAGACCGGTGTCCTATAACTACTTGACGACTGACGCTCTGTTTTCTTTTATTATTTTTATTTATTTAACAGTTATTACGTTAAATATAAATAATAATATTTAATAAGTCTCTAATCTCTAATGTGAATATAATTTGTGTTTTATAGAGGTTAGATTGTTAACATACCTAGATTTAGACTTTATTGAACTCAAATGGCTCTCAAGCCTACTAATCATTAATATGCTATTAAGAACTATTAAATAAAAATATATTATACTTACAGTCAGGTGAATAAGACTGGGCTATTAAAAATATAGCACTGGCAACAAATCCATACTGCAAGGTTATCCGTCTACCGTACTTGTTGAACGTGTAGAAAGCAAGCAAATCTCCAGGAAACGACGTCACTGATGCAAGTACAAAGTTAGTGTACTTATTTCCTGGGAGAAGCACAGAATGAACAACCATTCCGTAATACAGTAAACTTGATGTAAAAAAACAGAAAGACATTACACCAAGTCGCACTAGCATTGCTTTGGAACCCATTATATCTTTTATATCCTCTTGCTTTTCTTGTATATGTACGTTTAGTTTAAACCTTAGTTCAGTGTCATTTATTTCTTCAATCTCTTTTGAAGTGATGTCCAGCTTATTGATTTTAGCGATGGATTTGAACGTTTCCTTGGCTTTATTTGTTTTTCCACTCAACATTTGCCATCTTGAGCTCTCGTGTAATATGAAATAATACGATATAAATAATGCTAGTGGTGAATATACTACTATTATAAGATATTTCCAATATTTGAGGCCCATGGCTGTGAAAGCAAATGCAACTTCTCCCACATAAACAGCATAGGAGAAAATAACTCCTGCCATTACTCTCTTAAATTCCCCTCCAACTTCTATCACTGAAAATATAAATAACATGGCTGTTAACATACATCAATTACCTATTAAAATTTAAAAAAAAACACTGTGGTGTAGGTACTCACATAATACTACTGCTACTGTGTAAAGGCCAGATGCCATAACTGACTCCAAAAACTCTATAGATAAGTACGCATAATAATTGGTTATAAAAATCTTTACAAGTCCAATGGCTCCACCAACTGAACAAATAATTATGCTCGGCTTTCTTCCAATTCTAAAACATACAAATTAACGTTATCTTCTATTAACAAATCTTGGAACGATACTTTTATAACAAAAGCAGGGAAACTACCTAAGAAAGAAGTAGAGGTATAATAAAAATCTCTCAAATTCAAATCAGATAAGATAGGAGGTATGTCAAGCTCATTGCTATATTGATGATATTTGCAGTGATCTTTTTCATCTGCCAATATGTAGTATTGATATTTTAATTTCTTTCTACGTAATAACAAGTTTAGGGGCACGTGAATCAAAGGTTTTCATTGCACAAAATATTAAAAAACACAAAATATACAGGCCAAAAATTAACTCCTTACTTGTCTGATATCCAGCCAGCAAACATCATGGAGACTATCATGCCCGTATTGTGGATACTGCCAACGAGAGTTGCTTTCCATGACTCACACCCTAAGTTCAGCTGAAACAACATCCAAGCTTTAACTTCACTTTCTTCTCCTCCCGCCAAGTTTGTGTTGTTTGTAATTTTTTATGTTCCTTGGAGAAAGTTGTTTAGTTTCATAGGCAGAAAATCTTAACCCCCTAAAAGGATCTCAGTATGAATTTTAGCTTCCTGTAAATAAATGAATCAGTATTCACACTTCAATAATATGCCTAGGTATTGATTAAAGAAATACGCACGACACGCACGCATGCACGACTCTATGACAATGAGGATTAGAATCAGTGTCAAGAAATCAAAGACGGGGAAGTAATGAGATAATGAATGTCTCTCTTTAGACATGCCGTTCGAACTGATTCTGACCAAAGAATCAGCCTTGATTTTTTATGTAGGTCCACTTTTACTACCTTGACTGCATACATAATATTGTCACGGTGATGATACTGATATTATGTTTTTTGTCAATATAGCTATACCACTCATTAAACCGAATAGTGATTAATTATTATCAATTAGAAATCTGTAATACCGCATCACAATCACATCACGAATTTTGTTTATATTGAAATCACAAGAGGCATTATACTTTAATCACTCTATACCGAAGCTAAATATAATTTCATTAAGGAATATGCCCAGCAGCGTCTTTTAGAAGGTAAGCAAATGATGGAAAAAAGTCATCAAAAACTGCTCAAAGTCGAAAAGCAGTAAGTACAATAACCTCATCCTTCCATTCCACATTTTTATGGGCTTGAGAAAAAGGATTTGGGGCTACGAATATCATCCCTAGGACAACACAAAAGCTATTTTAAGCTTGAAAAAACAATAGAGTCATGATGATCCTACTTACCGCAGCAACTATAGAATTGTTGCTCTCGTAGATAAAGTCATGGCATTCTTCAAGGACTTCTAGAAATGTACTGTTAGAGCAGGTTTGGTTGTTAGAAATATACGACTCCATATCGAGCACCGGTCTGAAGCATCTGGCATCGGCATTTGACGGCCACCACGAGGGGATGTCGGTTGTAGACGCGTCTGTATCGCAACCTGGCACTCGGCATCTAATTAAGGAAGTGAGCTTATTAAAAAGGTTCAATAAGAATATATTTAAGAAAGTGAGTTTCTGTTAACGTTTTCTTTCCTAATTGAAACAATCACAAACAATCTGGTAAAACCATTAAGTAATTCTATGGGTAAAACAGTCATGAGTGTATCGCAGATTTTCTTTGAAAAAAGGATTTTAATAAGACTACTGACGATATAGGCATCACAAAAATTTTACTAATCAAGTACGCTCTTGTTCAGAGTCACCGAGCCCCCCTGCTAACAAACATTACATTAGGTGCTGGGGAGGGTTCGGTCACACTGCAGGTGACTGTACATCGAAAACACTGTAATTCAAAAAACGACGAACCCTTTGAGAAAAGGTAGGCTTCCCTGTTACACTAATATTTTGAAGATTTTTATGAACTATACGTATAACTTTTTAAGCTCTTGCGATTATTTTCAAACATTTTTATGGTTAACCCGGCTCACTCGCGATACTTTTTATGTAATATAAACGAAATTACCTTTGGTCCGAAATTACCTTTGTTTAACTTCATCGCGAGAGACCGGGGTTAGCCATAAAATGTTTGAATGAACTGTAGTCATACTCGATCAAATGATAATTTGACACAAAAAATATATAAATATAACAAACACTACGTCAAATCGTAGCACTGTAGCAAGCAGCTACGACGGCAATAGCGTAGTGAGTAGTGTGTACGCTACGTATAAAGTAAGTTGTTTTGTTGATGATAAAAGAGACTATGATATAATATTATGAAGACTGGCACACACACATCTGTGAACTTCTATCTATCCTGTCATCCATCTCAAACTATGATATGAACGACATATTTTCTCGTGCAAACGTGTAACATCCACACAATTTTTCTTATATGCATATATGTTGTATCTATGCATGCGTATAAAATAGCATAAAAACAAACCGGAAACATTGAATAATACTGAAGAACACGATCTCAAAAGAACTTAATCCTTATTTGTAAGTAAGGTAAAGGCGTGCTTTTTTTTAGATCATTAGGGTTCTCTATTCTTAACAATTATTGCCATAGTAATATTTAAACATTAAACATAATCAAAACAGGCATAAACGTGTTATGCTAAATAAATACCAATAAAATGAATATAAAACAATCTAACCCAAAGTAAACTAACCTGACTCAACCTACTTCTACTACTTCTCAAGCCACAAAAGTCTACTGCTGGACATGGGTCTCCCCCGATTGTGGGATATTGCCATACTAACCATGCTTGGCAGAAGGATAAACCTAACCGAACCTCTTATTATATATAAAAATACTAAACTGACTTACATTTGCTGCCATTCGACTACAAAGAATACTAGTACCATAAAACAATATGCCAAAATCCAAAGAGTTATACTAAGTTGTCAACGGAAATAGAAAAAAAGATAGTGTCCTCGAAAGGGATCCCGATCCTACAAACTGTAATTGGGTAGAATTATTTTTAAATTCATTAGGTACTCTGAGAGGTTATTCATCATATGATAAAATAATTCGTTCTGTCTGACTTAGTATGTGCTAATGATACCTTTTATGTGTTAGGAAAATAAAGTCATCTCATCATATTATCAGGACCTCTATATCCTGCTACTATATTCTTATTACACGTTTTGCCAAACTTATCCCTTTGTACACAGCCATGACAATATCAAGTACCGGAAAGGAAAGTGTGATACGATACGAGTGGTTAAGAACAGTCGTTGCCGAAATTCGTGCGTGGAATGGAATTACAGCTTTTCAGAAATGAAGCTCCTACCTAGTGCTTTTTTTACGCGTATTCAAAAACCAGTACAATACTAAATATAGTTAAGTATTTTTTATTAAATCGTTTTTACTGAAGTTTTTATGCAGCGTCTAGGTAAGTCATTAAACAATCGATTAAAAAATAGTTAAGATAAGGAAAAACCATTGAAGTAGGTACAAATTAATATGAATAAATATATTTTATATTACGTGAATGAGTCATTAATGTATAAGGATATTTGTTTATGAATTGAGAACATCTAATCTAACAATATTTCTAGAAAAACCGGTTTAAGGTGAGAATTGGTTGCAAATTGTTTATTCCAACAGTTACAACAACAAGTTTACCAGACTCCTCTTTAGGATGAATATGTTTACCTGTTGGTTTTTCCAGAAAGTTAATCCTTATTATTATTATTATTATTATTATATATTAATACACTAGCAGCTCTTTCGAGCTGATGCGTGTATATCACTGCACTTGTGTCTTAATGTTTTGAAAGTTTATTTTTAAAATGTTGATCTAGTCTGTTTTTAAAACTGTTTACACTGGGTGCACTGATCACTTTCTCTGGGAGAGTGTTCCAGAGGTCCACAACACGGTTAGGCAAGAAGTGTTTTCTTGGGTTGCTAGCACTTTTGGTTTTCCGTAGTTTCATAGAGTGCCCTCTTAAATTTGTATTAGTGTGTAGAGTATACATGTCCTGGATGTTAGGTACATTATAATAGTCATTCAAAATTTTGTAGGTTTCAATATAGTAATATTCCTTCTTTACATTTCAATAGTACAATAAAATTTATCAACGTAATGCGTTGATAAGCTTCAGATGGCAGGTGACCAAGCCAATACGAGACCAACCAATGGCCAGTTAAGAGGCTTTCTTAAAATATTAAATTTATATCTTAAAACAGGATAACTTTATCTTATATCGATGCTCGACTCGACGGTGCACCGCGGTGACTCGAATGCGAGACGGTGGCCTTCAGAAAAAAATGTTATTTAAATTGCCCAGAATGTTCAAAATTTTATGGATCATCTTTATCTTTAACTATGAATAAATGACGTCTACTTAAAAACGTCATCTATAGCCATATGTTTATGGTATTAATAGTTATATGGCTATTATAAATAATTTTTAATTATTATAGGCATTTTTTATATCTGAAGACATTTGTAGCAGAAAAACCCAGAATAAAATAGGAGCAAAAAAGCAGAAACTGAGCCACCTAATCTGCGTTAAGACTCTGATTAAATACACAGAAGATAAATTGAGTACAATTAATATTCTACAAATTACTCTACGTCATAGGCTTTTAAGCA
This sequence comes from Keiferia lycopersicella, assembly GCA_029255805.1. Lineage (NCBI taxonomy): Eukaryota > Metazoa > Arthropoda > Insecta > Lepidoptera > Gelechiidae > Keiferia > Keiferia lycopersicella. The sequence goes on along the minus strand of JARACZ010000009.1, from coordinate 6,136,781 downwards.
TTCCCCAAAAAATACTATTACTATGAATATCATTAACACACTCTTGCGTAGCAACCAATAAAGTCAAAGGTAGTACCTACCTATTATTATCTACATTTACATAAGTTGTGGTCTGTGCGATGCATTATACAAATTCCAGTATTAAAACTAGTTTTTATTTTCTATTCCAGCTAAACGTCTAGTTTATGCGTCTTTTTATCAAACAATGCGTTGATTTGGTATGATAAAGTATATACTATACATTGGTCAAAGCGCAAATTTATAAAAGATACGTTAATATAAAATAAAACCGAGACCAGACTTTTTGTAAGATCCTGTATCTTAACTTAACATAAACAAAATAAGAGCAGCATTGACCATGAAATGAACAGGTAAAACTGGTGTCTAATTCAAGTAACTACTTAATTAAGAAATCGAGAAATAATAACCAAATTATTAGAATTGGAATAATGCGCATTCCATAAAATTCGTGACGATGAAATAGGTAGGTAGGTAATTATGTCCACGACTTATGTTGATACTAACAGGTGCCCGCGGCTCCGGCTGCGTGGAAGTCGGTTTTAAAAGTCACCCCATGGCATCCCATACAGTGTTGGGCAAATTGTAATTAACTACTAATTACAAAATTACAATTATTGTATGTAATTAAAATTACGAATTACTGATTATAAATCTTGAAAGTAATTTAGATTAACAATTAATTTGATGTAATTGTAATTAAAATTACTAAATTACTCAATTACATATGAACAAGGGCCATATAAATAATCGAACCCACGACCCTCGGCGTAGCAGGCAGGGCTTCTATCCAGTCCACTACGCCATCAGGCCAGTCCTCTGAATATTGATAGGGTGCATTCAGACCATGAACTGAACAAATTTCCCCTAGTACCTACTTAATATATTTCATTTTGTATGGGAGATTGAATATTTTCTGTTGTTGCCTGACATAATAATATGTTCCTAGGGAAAAGTTGTCCCCTATGAATATGTGGAAGGCTGTTCCATGCATTCCGTATTACTATAGCAAAGATCCATTCTATCATAGTACAAAATGTAATTGAGTAATTGAATTACGTATTATAATTACATAATTACATAATTGGAAAAATAATCGCGATTACTGGTAATTTCAATTACATGTAATTTGGATTGAATTAAATTGAATTAAAAGTAGTTAAATTATTAATCAAATTACAAAAGTAATTGATTGTGCCCAACACTGATCCCATAGGATGATTTTTTCGAGATAAAAACTATTCTATGTATTAATTAATTAACAAGTTACCTTCTATGAGTCTGTCAAATTTCACAAAAATCGGTTTAGTAGTTTTAGCGTCAAGGAGTGCCAAACAAACAATCATATAAACAAAAATATACAAACTTTCACATTTATAATATAAAACTTATTGTATATTAGGTTTATTTTTTAAGGTTAAACTATCCTATGTGTTAATCCAGGTTACCCACTATGTGTGTGCCAAATTTCATGAAAATCGGTTGAGTATTGTTATCGTGAAGGAGTAAAAAACAAACATATAAACAAACAAACATACAAACTTTCGCATTTATAATATCAGTAGGATTACAGATGATAACGTCGAATAAAACGGACAGCTTACATGACTAAGTAAACGTTATACAAATTACACCGTTTCTCATGGAGTCCTAAAGACGCCAATCTTTATAAAAACTGGTAATTATAGAAAATAAAATTTTGAAAAATGGGACACATATAATTATGGTATGGGTATAACTCAAGATATTTACCTGTAGTTTACATCCTCAGCAACGAAAACATAATTAACATGTGTCATAGAAACCATCACAACAGGCAGGCATATTAGGAAATATTGTATCATCTGAAACCGCCCAAAATCCTCCAACTTCTTGACAACATCACTCTGAATTGTTTTAGAAATATTTAGCACAGTCATGTTTATTTATTAATTTGATTTGCCGATTGTATGTTTAGGAACTATACGGAATACCAATTGCCACAAGCTCCGTATTAAAACTAAACAAGCGACCACCTCCTCCGGCAGCGCAGACGCAGTTTCATCGCGAGTTACAACAAAAAGACGAATCTTAAGGCAAGACGTTTTATAGACTGTTTTATAGACATCTATTATTTTGAGAATATACAGTAGCCTGGGAATAAATTGTATAAACATTACCTAATCTGTTATTTTATTATTTAGGATTATGTGTATCTGTTTAAGGCTATTGTAATAAAAAAACATTATGTTTGATAGTACTGAATATGTGTTTGTTTGACATAGGATAGGTGAGAGATTAGGTTTATTACCTATATTATTTGAGAGTAGGTATCATAAATGCAGCTAGAATGAGCAATATGCTATGAGCGAGAAAAAGGTCATTGGTATTGTGTGTGATGGTACTTACATAAATCATGCATGAACAGTTTAAAATGTAACGTTGCGATTTTTTTAGACTGTCGCAATTTGAAATAATAATAATTATTATTATTCTAGCTGAGCTGATGTACCGATCAAAAAAAAGATAGCCCCCATTGAAAAAGGTGTTCAGTTTCATGGTTGATCACGCCTGCAAAGTTTTAGTTACAGCGTCTCTTACACCGTGTATATCCAAAGTATAATCACATTTCACTGCTGATCGTTTGACTTCCAGTCAAAAAGCCGACACTTGTGGAAGCCCAACGGCATGATGAGTACCAGCACGAGTATGAGGATTTTTTGGGCTGATAGCACTTGTCAGAACTTGGTGCTACTTCAGATTGAGGGATCATCTGTCAAGTTCAGAGCTCAATAAAAAGACTATTATCCCTTTTTATTGAGAGTTTAGTGCGTTCACTCATAATGCTATGTACATTGTTATTTATTTATATCTATGAAAATTTTGCTGATGAGCTTTTAATCCGCACCCAGTGCCACCTACTAGGAACTAAACGAACAAAATATTTTTTTCCATTCTGCCCACATAATCTACGCGGCGGTATGACTCAGAGACGAATTTTCCTGAAACCTCACAAAGCCTGCACGCACGCACCTGGCGTTGCACTTGAATTACAGTGGAACTGCACTTGAACTGCAGTAAAACTGCACTTCAGTGGAGTGGCTCGGACCTTTTTTATTGTTATCTGTCAGGGAAAATAATTACACAACCATGTCAGAAGCCTACTACATGTAGAAGATAGTTGAAAAATTCTGACACTTGGGTTCAACGACACTAGTTGGACGATTTGGTGTCCCACACGAAAAGAGAGAGCGGGTAAAGATTCAGTTTCTTATTATGCCAAAAAACAAACAAAAAATACACACATATATCCGATTCATCACGCTGCTGTGACAGGAAAGACGGACAAACAAACACTATTTCATTCAAATCAATAGAATATAATATTTTGTTTGAACAATCCGGCCTAAGCTGGCAAGCAACCCTATGGACTAACCTATGGTGGCAACCCGAACTTGAACACATCTTATCGGGATTATGGATTATTGGAGCGTCATTGCGTTTTTCACGTTCATTTGCCACTTCACAATGTTTTTGCCATGATTTTTACAATAATTTGAATCAAATCGAGACTAATTTAAAGTTTTGACGATATCGACAGACAAGGGTGCCAACATAACGCCATAGGAAGTATTCATTGAAACGCACTCTTATAAACCGCACTATGCACTGCACCGTGACTGCACCGCGCGCGGCGGGGCCGAACGTTTGTGCAGCTATAGTGCATGATATCGAGATATTATACAACAACTGAAATGCAGCGGAGCTGCCTTTGTTTTTTCGATTCATGTCCAAGCGGTAAGGATGGATCCAAAACATTAAATAGTAGCAATTGACATAGTGTATGTTATTTCTATTAAACTTTCTTATTCATTTTTCTTTTTTGTCAAGATTTTAGCATATTTTCATTGATTTTCATAATAATAATGAAAAGGCCATGCCGCGCAGCGCAGTCATAGTCCGGTGCGGTTTCAACCTTAATATGTCAATGGCTCAGAAAGGCGCGATTCCAGAGCCATAAATAGGCACTATAAAAAAAGTTCAAGTCTGTCACAAAGTCTGTCAAGTCAAGAAATGGCGGTCACTTGTTTGCGTAAATAATACAAATTTCAGTAAAATTTACAGTGAATATGCATATAAAACAGGTAAATAAGTTTATTTTACACCTGAAGTAACGCAATGCAACTAATAATCTTTCGCATATTCCCGTTAAAATCCACCCATCCATAGTCTATCAACAACCGTATACAACAACAATATTGTGTTTTAGGTGATTATTCAAGGATTCAAAAGCTATCGCGAGCAGATTGTCGTGGAACCCTTCGACAAACGGCATAATGTAGTCGTCGGTCGTAACGGGTCTGGCAAAAGTAACTTCTTCCATGGTATGTATCATAAAATGTTTAGTGCAAGTTGATGACCTCCTTTCAATGGAGCTTCTACACGGTCAAGTAGTCATGTTTTGCTAGCTGCAAAGACAGATCAGATCTATTGATCACAACATTTGTGTGTGTTGGTGTACAAAGATGAAATTTGTATAGTATACCTACTTATCGTCACCGCGCAGTGAAAATCTCGTAAAGCAGAAATTCACGATTTTTGTTTTGTTTTCATTTTGGGAAGAAAAACTTGTAACGCACATCTACCACAAACAAAGGCGTGGCTGTGATACTGGGAACGTCTTCTTTTGATAAAAATTAGAACCTCGTTATCGATCAATGCGAACATTTTGTAGAGTAAAACCTTGTGTTTACTTAGCCATGTTTTACGTTCTATTGTGGAAACGAGTCATTGCTTTTACAAGTATTATTATTATTATATATTATATATTAATACATGTGTTTATTAGTATGATAATCTCGCATGTATGGTTGCATATTTTTTCATACCATTCGATTCGTATGAAAACCTCGTAAGCACCTGTTTACGAGTTTTTCAACTGTAGAGAAAACCTTGTATCTTCATTTTAATCTATTTTCGCTATTAGAATTTGCGTATTGGTACTACCGCTTAAAATATACTCATATACTTGTAATAAAACAACGGTATTTGTCTCTTCTCTTCATACATTTTTTTTCACCAGATAGTTTTTTGTGCCTTCTGTAAAGTTATGGATTTCGTGTATACATGGTTTTCACTGTGCGGTGACGTTATACACCTATAAGGCACTTTGCCAACGAGGCTTTTAATGATTCAAGCATGGATTAGATTAGACTTACATTGTTTGTAATATCTGAGTATTGCTAATTTTCTTTCCCCATTTAAAACCTAGACATTACACAGTATCAAGTAGATAATTTTTGCTAACTGGGTGTATTGCTTTGGAAGTCGCTTTTCGCGTCTGTATGTATGTTTGCTTAAATCTTTAAAACTACACAACGGTTTTTAATGCAGTTTTTTTATAGAGTGATTCAGAAGGAAGGTTTATAACAACAACAAAAACAACTTATTTGTACAGAAAATTAAACAGCGGGCCACTATTTTTCAATGAATTATCTTTCCAGCTATACAGTTTGTACTCAGCGATGAGTTTTCCCACCTCCGGCCGGAGCAGCGGCTGGCGTTGCTGCACGAGGGAACTGGACCCAGGGTCATATCTGCTTTTGTTGAGATCATCTTTGACAACTCCGATAACCGCATTCCTGTAAGTAGCTGGAAAACATGGTAAACTGTGGTATTATATTCATTCTTCAAACTAATGAGAATGTCTCTTACGGGCTATGGATTTGCCTACCTTGTCAGCATGATTGGATTGCATGGCATAACCATGGCACCTTAAAATCAAGTGTTATTGACTGCTCAAGTCTGCCAAGCTTACAGTACATGCAAGCATAACATTTTTTCACATGGTCAGACAGCTAAGACAAAAATATCAATACCCTGGTTACAGATTGAAAAGGATGAGATATTCTTACGTCGAGTAATTGGTTCAAAGAAGGACCAGTTCTTCTTGAACAAGAAAGTGGTGCCGCGCTCGGAAGTGCTCAACCTGTTGGAGTCTGCCGGCCTCTCAAACTCCAACCCTTACTACATTGTCAAACAAGGAAAAGTAAGTGCTCAGATTATGCCCCATCCACGGGTTTCATCTGCAAATTCTGCTATGAGTCTTATTTTCTCATAGGAATAAAATTTTTGGGTCAATTTTCTTGGAGAAAGGATAAGTTTATAAGGGATAATGTAGCTTGCTAGAGTTTTTTAATATCATCATAGTGCAGTAGTACAAACATACAATAAAGCAATCAAATCTATCCGCTTTCCTTATTGTAATAATTAAGATATGAATCTGCGATCACAATACCATAGGTAAGGTTTTTAGAATTGTTTTGTTACTAGTAGTCAGTCACTTTTTATACAACTTGTTGTCACTTCATTTGCATAGTGTCATAACCTGCATAACCGTCAGTATGTGCCCGTATGTGCGTGTATTGAGCATTGAGGTCAAGTTACGCTGTGACACTATCTAAGGGAACGAGCTATAACATAGTAATCATCTTATTATGTTTCTTTAGATTAACCAGATGGCAGTGGCACCAGACTCTCACAGACTGAAGCTGCTCAGAGAAGTAGCTGGTACAAGGGTCTATGATGAGAGGAGGGAGGAATCTGTTACCATTCTCAAGGAGACCGTTGGGAAGGTATTGTCATCATGATTAGGTTTTCATCCTTTATAAGGCCACCGAAAATTGAACTTTAACTACCCGCAATAGATTTAAAAACGAATGAAAAAAATTTACATGATCTGCCCGTAAAGGGTTAACAAAATTGTTGTGATAACTTGATTCCATCTATTTAAAACTGAGGAGAGTTTTTACATGTATCCTGAAGAATGTCCTTAAATGTTATGTATTACTAGAAGGCATCCGCGGCTTTGCCCGCGTGGTAGTCGGTTTTAAGCCCTTAACATCTCACACAAATATTCTTTCGGGATAACAACTGTCCTATGTGTTAATCTAAGTTACCCTTATCTATGTGCCAAATGTCATGGAAATCGGTTCAGTAGTTCTAGAGTGAAGGAGTAACAAACAAAACAAACGAATACAAACTTTCACATTTATAATATTAGTAGGATTCATCTGAGTTAGAAAAATCACAGAGAAATTGAATGAATTTTTAAAAAGTATGCACTTATAAACTCAGTACCAGAACGATTTAAACCTTCACAGGTGGAGAAGATCAATGAGTTCCTGCAAACAATCGAGGAGCGTTTGAAGACCCTGGAGGAGGAGAAGGAGGAGCTGAAGGAGTACCAGCGCTGGGACCGCGCGCGCCGCGTGCTCGAGTTCATCGTGCACGACACCGAGCACCGCGAGAACAAGAGGAAGCTTGAGGAGGTACCTCTTAGTCAGGGTTTCATATGGACATCCATGTCCCTTAGGACCAGACTGAAACGTCTGACCAAGTCGTCTGAAGTCTTCAAGTATTGGAAGGGGAGGAGGTACTGTATCATTCGGATATAAATATGCTTGGACATTGATATCCTTGGGAGCAGACAGTTGCATCCTTAAAACGAGGAGTGTCTCAAGACCTGGAGAACGAGAAAGAGGAACTTTAATATGTTCTTGACACCAAGCTTTGGAATAACAAAAGGAACTCGAGGTATATATACATGTTCATCACGATTTTATCCCTTGCCAATGGCAGAGCGTCAACGGCTGTAAAAGTAAAAAGAGTTGTTACTGCCACATATGGCTAAGATGGACTATGGATGTGGGAAGAAGCAGGAAAACTTTGGTATTTTTATATGCGTGGTGTACGCCGACATTAGAAGCCAGTGCGGTACGCTTCGCTATGCCAACGCACAGGCAATTAAATTATTTTTTAGTAGATGTGCCTCAAGGTTCTATATTGGGACCATTTTTATTTCTAATTTACATAAATGATTTGCCTTACATAATAGACAATTTGAATTTGGTAGACTTTTGAATTGAATTTTGAAGGCGTAACTAAAGCTGATGAATTGTTTGTAGCTGGAGAAGCTGCGTACCAACAGTGGCAAGGAGCAGCAACATTACGCGGACATGGTGCGCGAGGCACAGGACCACGTGCGGGAGGCCAACAGGTAACAAATCAAAAAGTGGACGATATTGGCTTCCTGATACAAGTGTGGTGCTGGCAAAATAGAATAGCACCACCCCAAGGCAGCCTGTGGGTATCGTAAGAGGCGATAAAGAGCTTCCGGGAGGTGGGCCGCAGCGCCTCCCGAGTTGACATGACAGTCCAGAATATCGTTCATTGTGGCGTACCCTGGGGGAGGCCTATATCCAGCAGTAGACTGCTATAGGCTAACATAAGTGCTAACCATAACTTTACAGAAAGCTGAAAGAAGCCCGTAAAGAAGTAGCAGCAGCAAGAGAAGAGAAGGACATCCTCTCCACTGAACAACAACAGCTGCTGCGGGAGAAGACCAAGCTCGAGCTGGCCATCAAAGATCTCACTGACGACGTGGACGGAGATAATAAGTCCAAGGTGAGGATTTTATGCTTTGTGCAGAATTTAAGGACATGACCTGCGTACCTCATGTGAAGCGGTCTGCCTTTTTTCTTGATTTTTTAAAGGTTTCAGTGGTATGTTGCATTTCGTCCACCTTTGCATTTATCTTATCGGGCATTCAGATAATAATCGAACTTGAAATGAGCAGAACTTAAACAGGTTATCGTGACATTCAAAACATTGTTGCTTTTCTACAATACATAAATTTACTATATATACGTAGTCGGTCCCAAAGTTCTGTCACTGGCACATTATTTTTGAATTTAGAACACGAATTTGGAAAAGTTTTATTGCATTCCTTTTTTGAATGTTTGACAATTATTTTAAAACAATAAATGATCATTTGGCGCGATTTTTCACGATGGAGTGGACTTTGAAAGAAAACCGAATAGCAGTTTTGGCGTTGCATCGCTGTGGGCACTCGCCGAGTACCATTTTCAAGTTGCTCAAAAAATTGAAAATAACGCTTAGGTTTGTGTATAACCTATATAAGTAGGTACAATGAAGTCTCTAGTGTTGAGGACAAGAAAAGAACTGGCCGGCCTCGCTCCGCAAGAAAACCAGCAGTGATCAAAGCGATCAAGGAGCGCATACGAAGAAATCCTGTCCGAAAACAGAAACTTATGGCTTTGCAGATGAAGGTTAGTAGAAAAACAGTCAAAAAGGTTCTAAACAAAGACCTTAAGCTGCGAGCATACAAAAAAAAGAGTGGGTACTTACTTAATGCCCATTTAAAAGAAATTAGACTCAAAAGATCCCGGGTGTTGTTAAAACGGTACGCGAAAAACCGGCACCGCGGTATACTTTTTACAGACGAAAAAATTTTTGATATAGAAGAAAAGTATAATAAACAAAACGATAGAGTGTACGCTACCAGCTCTGAAGAAGCAGGAAACAAAGTTCCGCGGGTGCAACATGGGCATCATCCCTCTTCAGTCATGGTCTGGTTAGGAGTCTCCTACTATGGGCCAACTGAGGTTCATTTTAGCGAAAAAGGGGTCAAAACCAGTGCAAAAGTGTACCAAGAGACGGTTTTGGATCGGTACGTCAAAGACCTGCCCAACACACTATTTTCAGGACATCACTTTGTGTTCCAGCAGGATTCTGCGCCCGCTCACAAAGCCAAGACCACTCAAGCCTGGTTTTAACGTCAAAACATTGACTTTATAAGACACGAAGATTGGCCTTCCTCCAGTCCGGACCTTAATCCTCTGGACTATAAAATTTGGCAGGTCTTAGAGAGCAAGGTCTGTGCTAAGCCACATAAAAATTTGGAGAGCCTGAAGTCAGCCATAGTTAAAGCAGTCGCTGAAATCGACATGGATATGGTGCGTGCTGCGATAGACGACTGGCCGCCGCGGTTGATGGCCGTTATTAAAAGCAAGGGAGATCATTTCGAATAGTTTTATGTTATTTTGATTCTTCGATAATTGTATTTTTAATTGATATATAAATTTTTAAAAACGGATCGGTACTTTTTATTTTATCAGTATTTTCATATATGACAGAACTTTGGGACCGACTACGTATATATGTATTAGTATCAGCTATCTAGTTCCCATAGTACAAGCTTTGCTTAGTTTGGGGCTAGATGGCGCTGTGTGAATTGTCGAGGATATTTATTTATTTATTATTTATTTATTTATTTACTTTTGTTTATAGGCTTAATCTTAAACATACTTTTATTTCTGATCCTTTGATACACAAGATATAATTTGCTTAAAATATCCAAGGTAATGAACTCATTAAAATTTATATGGGTCGATGGCAAGATGGTGCAATTAAAGGTTAAAAAATACGTCAATTTTGTCCTCATCGCAATAATCTTCGATAAACGAGGTTTACATTCCCAGCTTGTGTTAATCGAATACACTTTCTCATCAAAAAATTCGGGACACCTTGCCAGTTTATGATTCGTGCGAATAAGATTTATTAAAAAGTGTGTTTATTTTTGAATAAATCTCTGATATCGTGTAATAGTAAGTAAGGTAACGTTTTTAATTTTAATGAAAGTGACACAAATTCGAAATAGTTTTCGATTTTTTTACTTGGTTTCGTGTTTTATCAAATCACAGAAACAAAAGCGTCCCAATATCTCTGATGATAAGTATGAGTTTTATACTTGAATGCCGCGTGATACTGCCTAGGAAAGGCATCACAAGCGGAAAAGAAACCGCGGGTGTCGTAAGGGGCGACTAAGGAGACACAATTTCACGAATAATATAATTGCTTCCCGATTTCATGAAAAAACGAATCTCTTTGGCACGAATGTTCCTACAGAAGTTCAAGGTTTCATGTGTACTATGCAGGCGAGGGTTAAATTTTAGGCGGCAGACAGACAACTTGTCATTAAAGTAAAACACAATTTGTCTGAAATCGGTTCTCAAATATTTGTAAGACCGCTCTGCTTACCTGATAAAGGTGTGACGTATGTATTCATGTTTGAACAGGAAAGAGCGGAGGCCGAGCTGGAGCGACTGAGACAGCAGATCAGCGAGAAAGAGCGCGAGCTAGAGGAGTTGAAGCCGCGCTACGAAGAGATGCGCGCGCGGGAAGAGGAGTGCACCCGCGCACTGGCACTGAACCAGCAGAAGCGCCAGGAGCTGTACGCCAAACAAGGACGGGGCACGCAGTTCACCAGCAAGCAGGACAGGGACAGGTGGATCGAGAAGGAGCTCAAGTGAGTATTAGAGTTGGAGCGACAGAGACAGCAGATTAGAGAGAAAGACCGCGAGCTAGAACCAGTAGAAGCGCCAGGGGTTGTACTTTTTTGTATATAGTTTATAAAATATAGCTTAATACTGGTGACGTTTGACGGATCCATACTAAAAGAGAAGTAAAAAAAGGATAATAGACCTTATGTCATCGCATTTGCCTGAAACTGACGGACATCACAGGTATCAAGCTAAATTTTATAAAGAACTAGCGACCTGCCACAGCGGCTTCATTTTCCCGTGGGAATAAGGATTTTTCCCGGCAGGTATTATACATAAAAACCTTCCTCTTGAATCACACTATCTATTAAAAAAACCTGCATCAAAATCAGTTGTGTAGTTTTAAATATTTAAGCAAACATACAGACAGGCGCGAAAAGCGACTTTGCTTTATACTATATGTGCTATGTTTCTCAATATGTGCTATGTGGAACCCTGGGGCTCCGCAAATCTCTTCGATTGAACGTAATATCGACCGATTGTGAAGTAGAACGTGTGATTGCGATACAAGGATAATAAGAAGCAGATTTTTGCATTGCCGTGTGGTGCCGGCTTAAAATAGCATCACCCCATTTCATCCTGCGGGTGTTGTAAAAGGCAACTAAGGAACTCGAGGGTTTAATCTGTATTGCAATTTTGGGCGCCAGGCTGACAACCTGTCGCTACAGTGATACACGAATCATCTGTAAGGGTCCTCAATACTTGTCAGACGTGGCGATAACGACCGTAATTTTACGATCTTTAACGTCCTGCTTATCCCGCAAGGGATAAAAGATTGTTTGAATAAATGCTGTTTAAATAAAAGATATCGTCTGTCCGACTAGTGAGTCCTCTCAAATAATCTACATGATTATTTCCCCCCAGGTCGCTCAACAAACAAATAAAAGACAAGAAAGACCACGAAGTGAAACTCCGGGAAGACCTGAAGCGGGACGGCGTTAAGGTCGGCGAGCTGGAGACCAGGCTGGAGGAGCTCTCCAAGGAGTGCGAGCGGCAGCGACTCGCCATCGACGACCACAACAAGCACTACTACGAGTGCAAGAAGAAGAAGGACCAGGAGCAGAGCACCAGGAAGTGAGGAACCAACTAGCCTGTCACACACACCTGTCACCCGACTGACTGCGACAGCGACCTAAAGAGCGTGTGACTTTGGACATTTAGTGACTTGGACATGTAGTGACTTTGGACATTTAGTGACTTTGGACATCCTTTTACTTACGACATTACACGACTTTGGACATTCAGTGACGTTGGACATTTAGTGACTTTGGACATTTTGCGACCTTGGACATTTTGCGACTTTGGACATTTTGCTACTTTCGACATTATACGACATTGGACATTTAGCGACTTTGGACATTTTGCGACTTTGGTCATTTTGCGATATTGGACATTATACGACTTTGGACATTTTTAGACTGGACATTTTGCGACTTTGGACATTTTGCGACTTTGGAGATTTTGCGACTATGGACAAACAAAGGACTTAAGGAGCACGAGGTTCACTCCGGGAAGACCTGAAGCGGGACGGCGTGAAGGTCGGCGAGCTGGAGACCAGGCTGGAGGAGCTCTCCTAGGAGTGCGAGCGGCAGCGCCTCGCCATCGACGACCACAACAAGCACTACTACGAGTGCAAGAAGAAGAAGGACCAGGAGCAGAGCACCAGGAAGTGAGGAACCAACTAGCCTGTCACACACACCTGTCACCCGACTGACTGCGACAGCGACCTAAAGAGCGTGTGACTTTGGACATTTAGTGACTTGGACATGTAGTGACTTTGGACATTTAGTGACTTTGGACATCCTTTTACTTACGACATTACACGACTTTGGACATTTAGTGACGTTGGACATTTAGTGACTTTGGACATTTTGCGACCTTGGATATTTTGCGACTTTGGACATTTTGCTACTTTCGACATTATACGACATTGGACATTTAGCGACTTTGGACATTTTGCGACTTTGGTCATTTTGCGATATTGGACATTATACGACTTTGGACATTTTTAGACTGGACATTTTGCGACTTTGGACATTTTGCGACTTTGGAGATTTTGCGACTATGGACAAACAAAGGACTTAAGGAGCACGAGGTTCACTCCGGGAAGACCTGAAGCGGGACGGCGTGAAGGTCGGCGAGCTGGAGACCAGGCTGGAGGAGCTCTCCTAGGAGTGCGAGCGGCAGCGCCTCGCCATCGACGACCACAACAAGCACTACTACGAGTGCAAGAAGAAGAAGGACCAGGAGCAGAGCACCAGGAAGTGAGGAACCAACTAACCTGTCACACCTGTCACCCGACTGACTGGCGCAGCGACCTAAAGACCATGCGACTGCAGACATTTTGCGACTTTGGGCATTTTGTGACTGGACATTTTGTGACTTTGGACATTTTGTGACTTTGAACATTTTGTGACTTAGGATATTTTGCGACTTTAAACTATTTGCGACTGTGGACATTTTGCGACTTTGGACATCTTTTTACTTTCGACATTATACGACTGTGGACATTTTGTGACTTTAGACATTTTGTGACTTTGTACATTTTGCGACTTAGGACATTTCGCGACTTTGGATATTTTGCGACTTTAAACATTTTGCGACTTGGGACATTTTGTGACTGGACATTTTGTGACTGGACATTTTGTGACTTTGGACATTTTGTGACTGGACATTTTGTGACTGGACATTTTGCGACTTTGGTCATTTTTTGACTTAGGATATTTTGCGACTTTGGTCATTTTGCGATATTGGACATTATACGACTTTGGACATTTTTAGACTGGACATTTTGCGACTTTGGACATTCTGCGACTTTGGACGAATAAAGGACTTTAAGGAGCTCGAGGTTCACTCCGGGAAGACCTGAAGCGGGACGGCGTGAAGGTCGGCGAGCTGGAGACCAGGCTGGAGGAGCTCTCCAAGGAGTGCGAGCGGCAGCGCCTCGCTATCGACGACCACAACAAGCACTACTACGAGTGCAAGAAGAAGAAGGACCAGGAGCAGAGCACCAGGAAGTGAGGAACCAACTAGTCTGTCACACCTGTCACCCGACTGACTGACTGCGACCTAAAGAGCATGAGACTGCTGACATTTTGCGACTTTGGACATTTAGTGACTTTGGACATTTAGTGACTTTGGACATTTTGCGACTTTGGACATTTTGTAACTTTGGGCATCTTTCTACCTTCGACATTATACGATTTTGGACATTAAGTGACTTTGGACATTTTGCGACCTTGGACATTTTGCGACTTTGGACATTTAGTGACTTTGGACATTTAGTGACTTTGGACATTTTGTGACTGGACATTTTGCGACTTTGTACATTTGGTGACTTTGGACATTTTGCGACTTTGGACATTTTGTGACTTTGGACATTTTGTGACTTTGGACATTTTGTTCCTTTGGACATTTAGCGACTTTGGACAAACAAAGGACTTAAGGTGCACGAGGTTCACTCCGGGAAGACCTGAAGCGGGACGGCGTGAAGGTCGGCGAGCTGGAGACCAGGCTGGAGGAGCTCTCCAAGGAGTGCGAGCGGCAGCGCCTCGCCATCGACGACCACAACAAGCACTACTACGAGTGCAAGAAGAAGAAGGACCAGGAGCAGAGCACCAGGAAGTGAGGAACCAACTAACCTGTCACACCTGTCACCCGACTGACTGCGACAGCGACCTAAAGAGCATGCGACTGCAGACATTTTGCGACTTTGGCCATTTTGCAACTTTGGACATCCTTCTACTTACGACATTATACGACTTTGGACATTTTGTGACTTTGGACATTTAGTGACTTTGGACATTTTGTGACTTTGGACATTTTGTGACTTTGCACATTTTGCGACTTTGGACATTTTGTGACTTCGGACTTTGCAACTTTCGACATTTTGTGACTTTGGACATTTTGCGACTTTGGAAATTTTGCGACTTTGGACATTTTGCGACTTAGGATATTTTGTGACTTTGGAAATTTGCAACTTTTGTTGTGAAAATACGATGTTTCTTCGCTCGCAGTATCTATACCTGGTATTATTTGACTTACAGTTTAAAATTTCGAGCCTTCTGCAATAACACGTTCAGTGTGAGAATAGAAGCCTACATATTTTACTATATTTCTATGGTTCTTAAGAAAACTTAAAACGTTACTATCTAAATCTGAGAATTACGATTACTCTGACTTTTTATCAGTTTACTACATCTAGTATTTACATATCAAAATTCAGTGCCAATGTATGGTTAATCGGTTATTTACACAACTTTATTGGTGAGATTGTGAAAATGCATTATGTTTGCCTGCATTTAAGTAAATACAGATAATATGTGTAATTTGTTAGTATCTGTATTGTTTTAGCTAATTTCTTTATGATCAATTTATAATCCAGGTAATTGTACCTAAAAAAAAATAGGTTGTTCTTTCGTATACGTCAATGTACTATAGGTTATCAATACGATGTTGCCAGTTTTTACTGCTGTAAGGTTATCGCCCACTAAAACAAACTTTCTTTCTAATATAATCGGTTATCGTTTTGACATGTTGTTTTTAAATTATGTTGTTGTTTCATTTTTCAGTGAACTTTGGCGCAAAGAAACCTCCCTGACGCAGAACCTGACGTCTCTAAAAGACGATCTGGCCAAAGCCGACCAGGCGCTGCGCTCCATGGCTGGAAAGGTAATAAATACTATACTTTGTTTTAATGGCGTCACGTCTCTAATAAAATTGAGCTTCATACCTGTAACACCTGTCAGTTTTCCCTTGTTTACTTCTCTTTTAGTATGGATCTGTCAAACGTCACAGTTATCAAGCTATAGTTTATAAACTATAGTTGTCACACCCTTATTTACTATATAAAGTAAAGTTTCAGAACAATCTATTTTTCTGCGGGTTTTTAAAGAGTCGACTAAGGGCCTCGAGGACTTCATGTCTATTACAATTGTAGGCAACAAGCTTACATAAGCTATAAAATGTGAAACAGTGAAATACGATTTTTCTGAAACGTGATGATAGCGACCGTTACCACTCTGCCTACCCTGCAAGAGATAATGGGTTTATATGTGTGTGTGGGTAGTTTTTTCTACATTTGTTTTGTGCAGATAGTTTTTCAGGTTCATGTTTTTCATGGCTTAGAATAGCATCACCACATTTCTTCCAGCCGCTGTTGTAAGAGGCAACTAGGAGACTCGAGGGTTTATTACAACAGCGACAGCCTGTCACTTTAGTGATACACGAATCATCTGAAAGGTCCCCCAATACGTGTCAGACGTGGCGATAAAGACCGTGATTCTCTGCCTACTCAGCAGGACATGAAGACGTGTATGTATGTATATGTTTTTTAACGTTTGCAGCCAATCCTGAACGGACGGGACAGCGTGCGCAAAGTGCTGGACACGTTCACAGAGCGCGGCGGCGAGTGGGCGCGCATCGCCACGCAGTACTACGGACCTGTCATTGAGAACTTCAGCTGCGACAAGACCATCTACACAGCCGTCGAAGTAAGCACGAACGAACTATAGAGTTTGCTCTTTAAACTCAAATGCAACTCAAACTCAAATCATTTATTCAAAGTAGTAGTAAATGTTACATTTATCTTTTTGAATGTCAAATATTAGTCATTGTAAAAAAGAGAAAATGTAGGATGAGTAAACTTTTCTATTTCCTACAACAAATTTTATGAACCTAGTGTAGACGCGGCTCTTACGCGAATAAAATAGTGTATGCCGTATGTACGTAGTCGGTCCCAAAGTTCTGTCACTGGCATATTATTTTTGAATTTAGAACACGAATTTGGAAAATTTTTATTGCATTCCGTTTTTGAATGTTTGACAATTATTTTAAAACAATAAATGATCATTTGGCGCGATTTTTCACGATGGAGTGGACTTTGAAAGAAAACCGAATAGCAGTTTTGGCGTTGCATCGCTGCGGGCACTCGCCGAGTACCATTTTCAAGTTGCTCAAAAAATTTAAAATAACGCTTAGGTTTGTGTATCGTACTATAAGTAGGTACACTGAAGTCTCTAGTGTTGAGGACAAGAAAAGAACTGGCCGGCCTCGCTCCGCCAGAACACCAGCAGTGATCAAAGCGATCAAGGAGCGCATACGAAGAAATCCTGTCCGAAAACAGAAACTTATGGCTTTGCAGATGAAGGTTAGTAGAAAAACAGTCAAAAAGGTTTTAAACGAAGACCTTAAGCTGCGAGCATACAAAAAAAAGAGTGGGCACTTACTTAATGCCCGTTTAAAAGAAATTAGACTCAAAATATCCCGGGTGTTGTTAAAACGGTACGCGAAAAACCGGCACCGCGATATACTTTTTACAAACGAAAAATTTTTTGATATAGAAGAAAAGTATAATAAACAAAACGATAGAGTGTACGCTACCAGCTCTGAAGAAGCAGGAAACAAAGTTCCGCAGGTGCAACATGGGCATCATCCCTCTTCAGTCATGGTCTGGTTAGGAGTCTCCTACTATGGGCCAACTGAGGTTCATTTTTGCGAAAAGGGTGTCAAAACCAGTGCAAAAGTGTACCAAGAGACGGTTTTGGATCGGTACGTCAAAGACCTGCCCAACACACTATTTTCAGGACATCACTTTGTGTTCCAGCAGGATTCTGCGCCCGCTCACAAAGCCAAGACCACTCAAGCCTGGTTTGAACGTCAAAACATTGAGTTTATAAGACACGAAGATTGGCCTTCCTCCAGTCCGGACCTTAATCCTCTGGACTATAAAATTTGGCAGGTCTTAGACAGCAAGGTCTGTGCTAAGCCCCATAAAAATTTGGAGAGCCTGAAGTCAGCCATAGTTAAAGCAGTCGCTGAAATCGACATGGATATGGTGCGTGCTGCGATAGACGACTGGCCGCCGCGGTTGATGGCCGTTATTAAAAGCAAGGGAGGTCATTTCGAATGGTTTTATATTATTTTGATTCTTCGATAATTGTATTTTTAATTGATATATAAATTTTTAAAAACGGATTGGTACTTTTTATTTTATCAGTATTTTCATATATGACAGAACTTTGGGACCGACTACGTATAATGTAACGTATTTTACGCGTCTTCTTTCAGTATAATTGACGTTTATAAAATACAGGGTGTTAGGAAAAGTACTAACTTCCTTTCAAGGGATGAACCAGCTCATGCAACTGAACAACTTTCCGCAAGGAGTATAGGTCGAAATATGAAGAATGTTTTTGAACCTCTCATATAAAATGTGCCAACACCTGAGTCAGTCTGTATGTGAGGTCCAAAATTTTTTTCATATTTTAACCTATGTCTCTTGTCCAGTTTTGTGGGCTGGTTCATCCCCTAAAAACATGTATTTTTTAAAGGTCGCTTGCCTATATTAAAAGACAACGCGTAAAGTACGTTAAATAATAGACTTTTTTAATCGCGATCAATTTCTATCCTTCTCTAAGGCCAATCGTAACACCCTGTAAAAAATCAACGCTGAATTAACTTTTACCTATCTCATTTGCTACAAAATTCTATTAAATCTGAGTTGTTTCTACCAGGTGCCGTGTGATGCCCGCTTAGAATAGCATCACCGCATTTCTTTCCCGTGGCTGTCGTAGAAGCCGACTAAGGGATTTGAGAGTTCTATGCGTATTGCAATTTTAGGTGACTGGTTGACAACCTGTCACTATAGTGATACACGACTTATCTGAAACGACCCTCAAACATTTGTCAGTGGTGATAACGACCGTAATTTTACTGTCGTTAACGCTCTGCTCAGAGATATAGGCGTGATTTGTGTATGTATGTGTATTTTTAGGGCGATGGGACACCGCGATGTTCTCTGCGACTGTGAGGCACTTGTGCAAACAAGGAGCATTTGTTGGCTCTTGTGGAGGTTCGTCATCTTGACCCCGAACAAGTTGTGGCCTTCCTCAGAATGGCCGACTTGAGGAGGTCATTTAAGCAAAAAGGATTGCCACAATAGATCTGCAAAGGTCGCAGTGGCTGTTGGTCTTCTCAGGACCAACGCCTGTTCTATCAAAGAATAATAATAATAATGTGTATGTTTTTACCAGGTGACAGCCGGCAACCGTCTGTTCCACCACATCGTGGAGTCCGACACCGTGGGCACCAAGATCCTCAAGGAAATGAACCGGCAGTCGCTGCCCGGGGAGGTCACGTTTATGCCGCTCAACCGCCTGCAAGTGCGCGACATGGTCTACCCGAATGACAACGTGAGTTACAGTTACTTACTTGCCAATATTAAATAAGATAAGAATACTTTCATACCAGTAGCAAGCCACAAATGAATCTGTCAAGATAATCCTAATAGGATGAACCACTCCGATCCGCGCGATCGCCTAATATACCAATACTGCCTCCCACTCTAGCAAAATTGCAGCTGGATCTACTAAAACTACTCCACAATTTACCAAAATTACCGTACAATCTACCAAAACTATCGTACAACCTATCCAGCTAGACTTCCAATCAATTAAACAAAACTACCATCCACCCAATTTATAAAAACTACCATCCATCTTATCTACAAAAACTACTACCCAATCTACCAAAACTACCGCCTTATCTACCAAAATTACCACCCAATCTAACAAAACTACCACCCGATCTACTAAAACTACCACCAAATCTATCTAAACGACCACCCAGACTACCTAGATTACCACCCAATCTACTTAAACTACCACCCAATCTACCTGGACTACCACCCAATCTACCTAATCTACCAAAACTACCATAAAATATACCAAAGCTACTACCCAATTTATCAAAACAACTGCCCAGTTCACAAAAAAAAAATCCGAAACGGACTAAGGTGATTAAACAAACCCATCAAATATAATTATAATTGTTTTAATTCCAGAACGCGATAGCTATGGTGCAAAAACTGAAATACGACCCGAAATACGCCAAAGCAATGAAATACATCTTCGGCAAGACATTGATCTGTCGTAACCTGGAGTGCGCCACGGAACTCGGCAAGCAGTTCCATCTCGACTGCGTCACGCTGGAGGGAGACCAGGTATCGTTGTCTCTTTCTTGCATTCATTTCTTGCAATCATTAGGTCTTAGGTCTTTTGTCCTGTCGGTTCCCCGAAAAATCGTATGTGAATTCATGCGGGAAGATTTCTGGCCACAAGGAGTCGTATTTAGGCGCTATCGACCCCCCGTGCAACGTGAGTCGCCGCTGACGCCATCGTCGTCGGCTTAAGTGCCTACTTAGCTAATAGTTTATAACTTTAGTGTATTTATAGTATCTTAGTTAGACTTAAGTTATATTGTATTATTTTATTTCTATGGTATTTTTAGCGTATATTTAGCGTAAACAGCGTCAGTGGCCAAGTGGTTAGGACACCGGTCTTACAATCGTGAGACACGAGTTCGAATCCCGCCATGTACCAATGTGTTATTACTCACGTACATTTACCGACTGCTCTTACGGTGAAGGAAAAACATCGTGATGAAACCCACATTCAAGTAAAATTTGAATTCAGATGATATTTGAATGTGACTTAACCTAGGATTCGGGCCAGGTTAGCCTCAGGGTTGCAGAGGTCAGATGGTAGTCGCTCTGTATAAAAACTTGGTTCCACGTCAAATCCCCTAGGTTAGGTAGCCAACCCCGACCGAGATCGGGATAAGGCAAGGAGAATGATGGTATTTTTAGCGTATTTAAGTTTATTTTAACTGTATAGTATTATTCCTATTGTTATATTTTATTATTTAGAACAATATTATGTTGGTTGACTGTTTACCTAAGATACAAGAATTACTATTTTTAGTTTAGGAAATAGTTTAGCCTCATAATTGTTTTTTATAGTTTTACATATTAGTAATTATGTTTTATTTATTAAAGAATTTGAATTTGAATTGAATTCTATCCAAAATACTACTATTTAAAACAGTTGAATTGATTGAGACGACCAAATTTATTTTCATATTTCGAACTATGTTCATTGAGGAAAGCAGTTGCATGAGCTGCGTCACCCATTAAAATTTTTGCATTGTGATATATATTTTATTTATACTTTACTTTTAGCTCAAAGCTATCGTTTTTCAACTAAAATGAGTTGACGCATATTACTCACATACAATACAATTCGCTAGATGACTGGGTCATTAATAAAATACAAAAGCTTGTACACTTAAAATTAAAAGTATTGCTTAAAAGTACTTGAGACTCCATGTATAGATTTTCGAAATAGTCAAAGTTTGAATTAATAAACAGAACATAAACAGAAGAATAATGTAAATGTATGTGTGTTGACGCCATCCCAAAATAGCGAGATGTGACGTCATCACTCAGTATATTCACATAAAATATAGTTTTTAAGGGAGCTCATTTGACCTGCCAGTCACCTAGCCTCATGCTAGCCTATACGCGATTTGAGTACATCCCATGCATTATTTCGACTATCTATTACAGGTGCCGTGTTAGGCATCACCCCACATCTCCCGCGGGTGTTGTAAGAGGCAACTAAGGGACTCGAGAGTTTCATGTGTATTACCACGTATTAGAACTTTAGGCGACAGGCTGACAACCTGTCACTGCAGTGATACACGAATCATCTGAAGAGGCCCTCAATACTTGTCAGACTTGGCGATAACGACCGTAATTTTACGATCGTTAAAGCTCTGCCTACCCCGCAAGGGCTAAAGGCGTGATTTGTGTATGTGTATGTGTCTATTACAGGTATCATCGAAAGGTTCCCTCACTGGCGGTTACTTCAACCAGTCGCGCTCCCGCCTGGAGATGCAGAAGACCAGATCGGAGCTGATGGAGCAGATCACGACCTTGGAGCAGGAGCTGAGCACGCTGCGGCAGGAGCTCGGCAAGACTGAGGCCAGCATCAACCAGATCGTGTCAGAGATGCAGCGCACCGAGACCAAGCAGGGGAAGGCTAAGTATGTTTCATTTATCATTGCTTAGTCTTAACCTAGCGGCCCGCCCAGCGGTTATACCCGCTGGTAATGGCTGTCCTATGTAGACGTTTTCCCACTATATGGCATTAAAAATCGCATCAAAATCCGTTGCGAGTTTTAGGAATTTGGTGGTTTAGCGTGTTTTGGTTGCGTATTAAGCGGTGAAAGGCTTTTAAAAAGCTGTGAATTGCAAACCTGCCTTGTAAAATCTTACAAATGTCTACGGCGGGTTAGACATGAACTAGCGACTTTCGCCATTAGTACTGATGACGTTTCTTCCATTTGGGCTACCAAGACTCACTCATAGCCCGCGAAGTACTACAAGTGTATCTTGGCCAATAACGCTTGGCAGGGCTCCATCTACAGGAATAGTTTTGCATCGAATAAAACTCAATTGGTCAATACAAAAAAATCATTTACGATTTTTATTTCCAGGGACATATTTGACAAAGTGAAGGCGGATATTCGCCTGATGAAAGAGGAGCTGGCTTCCATCGAGCGCTTCCGCGGGCCCAAGGAGAGGTCCCTCGCTCAGTGCCGCTCCAGCCTCGAGGCCATGCAGGCCACTAAGGAGGGGCTCGAGTCTGAACTGCATCAGGTAGATATAACACGGTCTGATGAAGGAGGAGTTGGCTTCCATCGAGCGCTTCCGCGGGCCCAAGGAGAGGTCCCTCGCTCAGTGCCGCTCCAGCCTCGAGGCCATGCAGGCCACTAAGGAGGGGCTCGAGTCTGAACTGCATCAGGTAGATATAACACGGTCTGATGAAGGAGGAGTTGGCTTCCATCGAGCGCTTCCGCGGGCCCAAGGAGAGGTCCCTCGCTCAGTGCCGCTCCAGCCTCGAGGCCATGCAGGCCACTAAGGAGGGGCTCGAGTCTGAACTGCATCAGGTAGATATAACACGGTCTGATGAAGGAGGAGTTGGCTTCCATCGAGCGCTTCCGCGGGCCCAAGGAGAGGTCCCTCGCTCAGTGCCGCTCCAGCCTCGAGGCCATGCAGGCCACTAAGGAGGGGCTCGAGTCTGAACTGCATCAGGTAGATATAACACGGTCTGATGAAGGAGGAGTTGGCTTCCATCGAGCGCTTCCGCGGGCCCAAGGAGAGGTCCCTCGCTCAGTGCCGCTCCAGCCTCGAGGCCATGCAGGCCACTAAGGAGGGGCTCGAGTCTGAACTGCATCAGGTAGATATAACACGGTCTGATGAAGGAGGAGTTGGCTTCCATCGAGCGCTTCCGCGGGCCCAAGGAGAGGTCCCTCGCTCAGTGCCGCTCCAGCCTCGAGGCCATGCAGGCCACTAAGGAGGGGCTCGAGTCTGAACTGCATCAGGTAGATATAACACGGTCTGATGAAGGAGGAGTTGGCTTCCATCGAGCGCTTCCGCGGGCCCAAGGAGAGGTCCCTCGCTCAGTGCCGCTCCAGCCTCGAGGCCATGCAGGCCACTAAGGAGGGGCTCGAGTCTGAGCTGCATCAGGTAGATAAAGATACATGATTACAGTTTTAGACCTCCAAAAGTACGGATATTTTTGTTCATCTATCTACCCCGGTTGGACGATTAACCGAGACATTTCTGCGTAGCACTAACTACCATATTACTTTTTATAATACAGTAAGTATCTGAAGAAGACTATCGTAACTAGGCGAAACATAAGGGATTAAACTCTCGCCTTTTAAATCCATTCGATCTGCCATTAAATCGTCGCGTCAATCTACTGAATAACGTCGTCTCACTTTTAATTTCTTCTAAATTTTCTTCTCCGTGTATTATTTTCATAAGAGAAAACAAGATATCGGAAAAATTACGGCTGGCATTTCGGGTTCAAGTCCCAAAGCAGTCAAATTTCTACAGGTTTCTTATCATTTGTTCATTAAATGTGATTTCGGGTTCAAATCCCAGGGTAGTCCAATTTCTTTCGATTTATTTTCTAATCTTACCATTTGCCGATTTTACTTGCTTAAATTATGCATATTGAATTCTTTTGAATTGTTTTTTTTACTCAGGAACTGATGGAGCAGCTGTCGAGCCAAGACCAGGGCAAGGTGGACGAGCTGAACGACGCGATCCGGCGCCTCACGCAGGAGAACAAGGAGGCCTTCAGCGCCAGGATGAACCTCGAAGCCACCAAGAACAAGCTCGAAAATTTGCTTACCAATAACCTTATCAGGTATCGTACTTGGTCCTTCATTTGTGCCTCTGGCCCCTCGTTTGTGCCTCATTTCGGCAATTACCGGCATGTACCGGGTAGACTTAGTCCGATCCGTTCTTCCCAGAACAGCTCCTAAGCCCAGTGTCGCCCCAAGGGCGTGATTGGGCTGGTTGTTTGAACAACCAGTCAATTATTTCCGGGTGAGCCCGCGCTCTCCACCAAGCCGTTCAGCGTAGATTTGATCTAAAAAAAAAGGTTATTGTACTTATAATTTTGATCCAACTTAACTATTTTCTTTTTTTTATACGGTGCTTTTATGACAGATCCGTCTGTAGTGCGTTATTTCAATTTCATGGAATAGAATGAATATTTAAACAAACCAGCTATAATCTTTAAGTCATCGGCCGTTCTGGCCAGAGGGCGTCCAACGCTACGCTTGCCGAGGCGTTCTAATTATACGTCGTGAATTTGTAACAGTGTTGGATAATATCATTTCATTTATTGTAAGATTTACAGTTGAACATAGACCTTCCCCAGGCTTTTTCATAGACTTATTTTTCCATAATGGGATTGTGAATTTGTGACACCATCTCATCATCAACATTCTTCTTGCCTTGCCTCGTTCTCTGTCGGGGTCAGCTACCTAACCTAGGGGTTTGACGTGGAAACAAGTTTTGACACGGAGCGACTGCCATCTGAACCCCTGCAACCCGAAGGCTAACCTGGCCCGACACCATTTGTGACACCAAGTATCGTCCTTAAAATAATAACCGTGTTATTACAAAAAAAGTTAGACATGGTTTAAGTCGTTTGACAACGTCAAATCCTCTGAAAAATTAATCTAAATTCTGTCAATCTTCGCAATCACACTTGAGAGACTTTTATTTCAGACGCAAAGACGAGCTGGTGCAAGCCCTACAAGAGATCTCAGTGGAGGATCGCAAGCGGCGCCTGTCCAACAGCAAGGCAGACCTCGCCGCCGCAGAGAAGCGCATCAAGCAGATCAACAAGGAGATGGAGGACGTGGAGAAGAAGGTGCAGGCCGCCGTCAAGAACGAGAAGGCGCTCAAGATAGAGCTGGACAAGTGGAGAAACAAGGTAGGCTTTATAACAGACGTAAAGACTAGCCGGTGCTAGCCCTGAAAGAGGGTAGACTTCTGTCTACATATTTATGTTTGTCCTTAGCAAGATGACAACATTCGCCAAAACAGTCTACTGACAATGGAGCGTGTAATCGCTTCGAAATATCGAGGTAAAAACAAACATAATCGTGATGATAATCTCGTTAATAGTATTAATTTAAGTGTCATTAGAACTACCGAAGTAGCGATAACAGTGCAAAGCTAGTTTAAAGAAAGCGATACCAATATTGTTCTGTAATCTTGCCTTCTAACGAATAGCTTTACGATCTTCTGTTCATCATAATTTTTTCTATAACAGGAAAAAGAAGCCCAAGACAAGATGGAAGAGGACGCCAAGGGGCTGGAGAAGATGGCGTCCAAGGAAGTCCTCCTGCAGGAGAAGATCCAGGAGTCGCTGGACAAGATCGCGGCGCTCGGCACGCTGCCCAACGCGCCCGACCTGCACGCCAAGTACCAGAAGATGTCGCTCAAGCAGGTCATTACTTACATTGTATTGTTAGAGGGCTATATAAGGAGGTGCTGCTGCAGGAGAAGATCCAGGAGTCGCTGGACAAGATCGCGGCGCTCGGCACGCTGCCCAACGCGCCCGACCTGCACGCCGAGTACCAGAAGATGTCGCTCAAGCAGGTCATTACTTACATTGTATTGTTAGAGGGCTATATAAGGAGGTGCTGCTGCAGGAGAAGATCCAGGAGTCGCTGGACAAGATCGCGGCGCTCGGCACGCTGCCCAACGCGCCCGACCTGCACGCCAAGTACCAGAAGATGTCGCTCAAGCAGGTCATTACTTACATTGTATTGTTAGAGGGCTATATAAGGAGGTGCTGCTGCAGGAGAAGATCCAGGAGTCGCTGGACAAGATCGCGGCGCTCGGCACGCTGCCCAACGCGCCCGACCTGCACGCCGAGTACCAGAAGATGTCGCTCAAGCAGGTCATTACTTACATTGTATTGTTAGAGGGCTATATAAGGAGGTGCTGCTGCAGGAGAAGATCCAGGAGTCGCTGGACAAGATCGCGGCGCTCGGCACGCTGCCCAACGCGCCCGACCTGCACGCCAAGTACCAGAAGATGTCGCTCAAGCAGGTCATTACTTACATTGTATTGTTAGAGGGCTATATAAGGAGGTGCTGCTGCAGGAGAAGATCCAGGAGTCGCTGGACAAGATCGCGGCGCTCGGCACGCTGCCCAACGCGCCCGACCTGCACGCCAAGTACCAGAAGATGTCGCTCAAGCAGGTCATTACTTACATTGTATTGTTAGAGGGCTATATAAGGAGGTGCTGCTGCAGGAGAAGATCCAGGAGTCGCTGGACAAGATCGCGGCGCTCGGCACGCTGCCCAACGCGCCCGACCTGCACGCCGAGTACCAGAAGATGTCGCTCAAGCAGGTCATTACTTACATTGTATTGTTAGAGGGCTATATAAGGAGGTGCTGCTGCAGGAGAAGATCCAGGAGTCGCTGGACAAGATCGCGGCGCTCGGCACGCTGCCCAACGCGCCCGACCTGCACGCCAAGTACCAGAAGATGTCGCTCAAGCAGGTCATTACTTACATTGTATTGTTAGAGGGCTATATAAGGAGGTGCTGCTGCAGGAGAAGATCCAGGAGTCGCTGGACAAGATCGCGGCGCTCGGCACGCTGCCCAACGCGCCCGACCTGCACGCCGAGTACCAGAAGATGTCGCTCAAGCAGGTCATTACTTACATTGTATTGTTAGAGGGCTATATAAGGAGGTGCTGCTGCAGGAGAAGATCCAGGAGTCGCTGGACAAGATCGCGGCGCTCGGCACGCTGCCCAACGCGCCCGACCTGCACGCCAAGTACCAGAAGATGTCGCTCAAGCAGGTCATTACTTACATTGTATTGTTAGAGGGCTATATAAGGAGGTGCTGCTGCAGGAGAAGATCCAGGAGTCGCTGGACAAGATCGCGGCGCTCGGCACGCTGCCCAACGCGCCCGACCTGCACGCCAAGTACCAGAAGATGTCGCTCAAGCAGGTCATTACTTACATTGTATTGTTAGAGGGCTATATAAGGAGGTGCTGCTGCAGGAGAAGATCCAGGAGTCGCTGGACAAGATCGCGGCGCTCGGCACGCTGCCCAACGCGCCCGACCTGCACGCCAAGTACCAGAAGATGTCGCTCAAGCAGGTCATTACTTACATTGTATTGTTAGAGGGCTATATAAGGAGGTGCTGCTGCAGGAGAAGATCCAGGAGTCGCTGGACAAGATCGCGGCGCTCGGCACGCTGCCCAACGCGCCCGACCTGCACGCCAAGTACCAGAAGATGTCGCTCAAGCAGGTCATTACTTACATTGTATTGTTAGAGGGCTATATAAGGAGGTGCTGCTGCAGGAGAAGATCCAGGAGTCGCTGGACAAGATCGCGGCGCTCGGCACGCTGCCCAACGCGCCCGACCTGCACGCCGAGTACCAGAAGATGTCGCTCAAGCAGGTCATTACTTACATTGTATTGTTAGAGGGCTATATAAGGAGGTGCTGCTGCAGGAGAAGATCCAGGAGTCGCTGGACAAGATCGCGGCGCTCGGCACGCTGCCCAACGCGCCCGACCTGCACGCCAAGTACCAGAAGATGTCGCTCAAGCAGGTCATTACTTACATTGTATTGTTAGAGGGCTATATAAGGAGGTGCTGCTGCAGGAGAAGATCCAGGAGTCGCTGGACAAGATCGCGGCGCTCGGCACGCTGCCCAACGCGCCCGACCTGCACGCCGAGTACCATGTCGCTCAAGCAGGTCATTACTTACATTGTATTGTTAGAGGGCTATATAAGGAGGTGCTGCTGCAGGAGAAGATCCAGGAGTCGCTGGACAAGATCGCGGCGCTCGGCACGCTGCCCAACGCGCCCGACCTGCACGCCGAGTACCAGAAGATGTCGCTCAAGCAGGTCATTACTTACATTGTATTGTTAGAGGGCTATATAAGGAGGTGCTGCTGCAGGAGAAGATCCAGGAGTCGCTGGACAAGATCGCGGCGCTCGGCACGCTGCCCAACGCGCCCGACCTGCACGCCAAGTACCAGAAGATGTCGCTCAAGCAGGTCATTACTTACATTGTATTGTTAGAGGGCTATATAAGGAGGTGCTGCTGCAGGAGAAGATCCAGGAGTCGCTGGACAAGATCGCGGCGCTCGGCACGCTGCCCAACGCGCCCGACCTGCACGCCGAGTACCAGAAGATGTCGCTCAAGCAGGTCATTACTTACATTGTATTGTTAGAGGGCTATATAAGGAGGTGCTGCTGCAGGAGAAGATCCAGGAGTCGCTGGACAAGATCGCGGCGCTCGGCACGCTGCCCAACGCGCCCGACCTGCACGCCAAGTACCAGAAGATGTCGCTCAAGCAGGTCATTACTTACATTGTATTGTTAGAGGGCTATATAAGGAGGTGCTGCTGCAGGAGAAGATCCAGGAGTCGCTGGACAAGATCGCGGCGCTCGGCACGCTGCCCAACGCGCCCGACCTGCACGCCGAGTACCAGAAGATGTCGCTCAAGCAGGTCATTACTTACATTGTATTGTTAGAGGGCTATATAAGGAGGTGCTGCTGCAGGAGAAGATCCAGGAGTCGCTGGACAAGATCGCGGCGCTCGGCACGCTGCCCAACGCGCCCGACCTGCACGCCAAGTACCAGAAGATGTCGCTCAAGCAGGTCATTACTTACATTGTATTGTTAGAGGGCTATATAAGGAGGTGCTGCTGCAGGAGAAGATCCAGGAGTCGCTGGACAAGATCGCGGCGCTCGGCACGCTGCCCAACGCGCCCGACCTGCACGCCAAGTACCAGAAGATGTCGCTCAAGCAGGTCATTACTTACATTGTATTGTTAGAGGGCTATATAAGGAGGTGCTGCTGCAGGAGAAGATCCAGGAGTCGCTGGACAAGATCGCGGCGCTCGGCACGCTGCCCAACGCGCCCGACCTGCACGCCAAGTACCAGAAGATGTCGCTCAAGCAGGTCATTACTTACATTGTATTGTTAGAGGGCTATATAATTATCATTCTCCTTGCCTTATCCCGTTTACTGTCGGGGTCGGCTACCTAATCTAAGAGGGATTTATAAGGTGGAAAAATATTAGCTGCGAATATGTTAAGGAGTGAATCAGCTCTGATCATTTTTCTCCAAGAAACGTAGGTCAAAATATGTGTAAATTATTTGGGCCTCCCATATAAATTGACTTGCTCGGTCGGAAATTGTGTCTGGGAGGTCCCTTTGTTTCATGGGCTGGTTCACATCTTAAAATATTTGCATCAAATTTTTTACACCTTGTATAATATCACTTACGCAAAATATTTCATGTGGGTACAAAATAGTTTCAGTCGTATGCCATTTTCTACGAAGTAGAGGCTTTATTTTTCACAAAAGGGATGGCAAGTCAAATGAACTACTTTCTAAAATATCTAAAACGGCATTCTGTATGAAAAGTTTTAAGTGTACAACTTTAATATTTTATTAATGACCCAATCCACAACCAAATTTCTTTAGGTCTCTGGTAAAAGATTCTTATATGTATTCACCCTACAAAGATTTGATGGTCCTATATTTTGCTCAAAAATTGCACTTTACTTTCATCCTTATGAGATGTCATGTATTTAGTTTAGTTAATCAGTACAATAAATCTCATTATTTCCTCTGACTTACTTTGTAAATCGTGTTTTCAGTTGTTCAAAGAGCTTGAGAAAGCGAACGCCCACTTGAAGAAATACAACCACGTGAACAAGAAAGCGCTCGACCAGTTCATATCGTTCTCCGAACAGAAGGAGAAACTCTACAAGCGGAAAGAGGAACTCGACATCGGGTAACACATTTTCTCGTGTTTTACGGGGTGTAAAGAACGGTGTAACAAAAACTTTGTAGGCGTGATCAGACCATGAAACTGTACAACTTTTTTTTATGGGGGTCATGTCGGGAAACGAATAAGTTTTTTCGAATTCCAATACTAAGTCACTCAGCTGATCAGTAATTTTGTATAGAACAACAACAACCTGCCGTGCGGTTACATCCACTGCTATTTTTTATTCTGAAATTGGGTTGCGTGGTTTACACGATGCAAGTGGTGTCAAGGCAAAAAACTACTTTATTTTATAATATTGATTGCACTCGGCTTCCTCGGGCGAGGCACGTCCGTCGACCGCGCGATGCGACTCATGCGACGTATGCCTCGCGGCAAGGCAACTACGCGAGGTTGCTCACGCGGTATGAACGCACCTGTTCTAAACGTATAGCTATATACATACATACATACATACATATATATATAACGCCTTCATCCCTTGCGGGGTAGGCAGAGCGTTAACGGCCGTAAGAATACGGCCACTGTCGCCATGTCTGACATTTTTAAGGATTGTTTTCCAAGGTTGTTTCAGAAAACATGTGTATCACTATAATGACAGGTTGTCAGCCTGTCGCCTAAAAATTGTAATAATACACCAATACTCTCGAGTCCCTTAGTCGCCTCTTACTTGATACTATCACCCCACGTCCTTCCCGCGGGTGTCGTGATACCAGTGTTGGGCACAATCAATTACTTTTGTAATTTGATTAATAATTTAACTACTTTTAATTCAATTTAATTCAATCCAAACCGATGACGACCGATGTGGCGCAGTGGTAGTGCGACTGCCTTTGACGCAGAAGGTCCCGGGTTCGATTCTCGGTGGGTCACTCACAAAGTTGATATTTATCTCTTTGTGAATTTGTTCCCAGTCTGGTTAGGACATTGCGGGCTGAACTACCCGATTGTCCGTAAGTAAGATGGTTCCGTGTTTCGGATGGCACGTTAAGCCGTAGGTCCCGGTTGCTGTCTATGATCACTTAGACGGCGGTCGTTACACAACCATGTCAGAAGCCTGCTACATGTAGAAGGCGGTTGAAAAATTCTGACACTAGGGTTCATCGGGTCGTTGGACGATTCGGTGTCCCACACGAAAAGAAGAAGAATCCAAATTACATGTAATTGAAATTACCAGTAATCGCGATTATTTTTCCAATTATGTAATTATAATACGTAATTCAATTACTCAATTACATTTTGTACTATGATAGAATGGATCTTTGCTATAGTAATACGGAATGCATGGAACAGCCTTCCACATATTCATAGGGGACAACTTTTCCCTAGGAACATATTATTATGTCAGGCAACAACAGAAAATATTCAATCTCCCATACAAAATGAAATATATTAAGTAGGTACTAGGGGAAATTTGTTCAGTTCATGGTCTGAATGCACCCTATCAATATTCAGAGGACTGGCCTGATGGCGTAGTGGTATTATTTAGTAATAAACTCATAGTTGAAATATCCTGATAGTTGTTATTTAAATTTAAAATTTTAGATTGAGTAATTTAGTAATTTTAATTACAATTACATCAAAGTAATTGTTAATCTAAATTACTTTCAAGATTTATAATCAGTAATTCGTAATTTTAATTACATACAATAATTGTAATTTTGTAATTAGTAGTTAATTACAATTTGCCCAACACTGGGTGATACTATTCTAAGCCGGCACCACACGGCACATAATAGCTACATAATGCATAATAGCTACATTATAGCTACATAATGTTAAATCGTAGTGTAATTGGTGTGTTACAGTGGCGAGAAAATCCGCGAGCTGATCGAGACTCTAGAGACGAGGAAGCTGGAAGCGATCCAGTTCACGTTCAAGCAGGTGTCCAAGAACTTCACGGAGGTGTTCAAGAAGCTGGTGCCGCACGGGCGCGGCGCGCTCGTCATGCGCGTCGCCAGCGAGGACCAGCCCGTCAACCCCGACGTGAGTCTTACTCTCTCTTTCTTTTCGTGTGGGACACCGAGTCGTGAAACGGCCCGATCTTCCCTTTTCGTGTGGGACACCGAGTCGTGAAACGGCCCGATCTTCTCTTTTCGTGTGGGACACCGAGTCGTGAAACGGCCCGATCTTCCCTTTTCGTGTGGGACACCGAGTCGTGAAACGGCCCGATCTTCTCTTTTCGTGTGGGACACCGAGTCGTGAAACGGCCCGATCTTCCCTTTTCGTGTGGGACACCGAGTCGTGAAACGGCCCGATCTTCCCTTTTCGTGTGGGACACCGAGTCGTGAAACGGCCCGATCTTCCCTTTTCGTGTGGGACACCGAGTCGTGAAACGGCCCGATCTTCCCTTCGTGTGGGACACCGAGTCGTGAAACGGCCCGATCTTCCCTTTTCGTGTGGGACACCGAGTCGTAAACCGGCCCGATCTTCTCTTTTCGTGTGGGACACCGAGTCGTGAAACGGCCCGATCTCCTCTTTTCGTGTGGGACACCGAGCCGTCCAACGACCCGATGAACCCTAGTGTCAGAATTTTTCAACCGCCTTCTACAAGTAGCAGGCTTCTGACATGGCTGTGTAACGACTGCCGTCTAAGTGATCATAGACAACAACCGGGATCTACGGCTTAACGTGCCATCCGAAACACGGAACCACCTAGTGTAAGAATTTTTCAACAGACTTCAACAGGTAGCAGGATTCTCAAATGGTTGTGTGACGAGCGCCGTCTAAATAGTCACTCACAGCAACCGGGCCAGCCAGAACCATCATTCTTACGGACAATCGGGTGGTTCAGCCCGCAATGTCCTAACCAGACTGGGAACAAATTCACAAAGTGATAAATATCAACTTTGTGAGTGACCCACCGAGAATCGAACCCGTAACCTTCTGCGTCAAAGGCAGTCGCACTACCATTGCGCCACAACGGTCGTCAACGGCTCGATGAATCCTGCAGTTAAACGAACAATTTTTTTTTATAGTGTTAAGGCGAACGCTGTGTCGTGCGTTTGCACACGGGTCTGAGTGTAAAACGCGCGACACGGCGTTCGCTCATTCACTAGTAAACCGAAGAATGTTACTCGCTTGTCATTGTTTAGAAATAGAAATATGTCGCTCGTGGAGAACGTCGCTCGCTTTACTCGCCGATATTACTCTGCCCTTCTATTAGCTCGCTTCGCTCATGATGATGTAATTGAACCATTCTGAAGTGTCGCTTTGGTACCGTGTAATGCCGGCTTAGGATAGCATCACCCCATTTCCTACCCGTAGGTGTCGTAAGAGGCGACTGAGGGAATTGAGGGTTTCAGGTGTATTACAACTTTTAGGCGACAGGCTGACAACCTGTCACTATAGTGATACACAAATTATCTCAAACGGCCCTCTATATTTGTCAGACGTGGCAATAGCGATCGTATTTTTACGGCCGTTAACGCTCTGCCTACCCCGCAAGGGATAAAGGCGTGATTTATGTATGTATGTATGTTAGTTTTTTGATTGTTTACACCGTTTTAATTTGATTCTTCTTCTTCTTATGGTGTCAGTGACAAAATTAGATTTAATAAATAATCCGTGAACGAATCTATGGCGTTGACGTTGCTGCAGAATGTCATCAATCCGTAGGTAGAGTCTGTCAAGCGAATCTATCATTTAGCTGTTTTCTTATATTGGCAACAAATATTATTTAATTAAAAATTGTGGTATGGACATCACATAGGTTTTCATAATTTTTCAGCTTACTGTCAGTGTCGACTACAAAAAAATAATAATTTGCCGCCTTTTTCAATGGGCTAGATTCGCTTGACTCTCTACATTCCATGCTAAGGTAGAAACCATAATTAGAGATAGTTGTTTCACAATTGGAGTGTTGCCATTTGACAAAAAAAATGCTGCATGAATGTTAGCAGTACTCTCATTTTTTGTCATGACTTTTTAGACGGATATTACTAAAAAGCCTAGATTCCGAACCTGAAAATATTTATTTTATCGATACGTACAGCACTGGTCGAAACACGGTATCACCAGTTGTCAAACTACTATTCTCTAATTATAGTTTTTAGTTTAATGTTTGTTTTTCTTGTTTTTAGCGCACGAATGCGGACAAGTTCACGGGCGTGGGCATCCGCGTGTCGTTCACGGGCGGCGAGGGGGACATGCGCGAGATGAACCAGCTGTCCGGCGGGCAGAAGTCGCTCGTCGCGCTGGCGCTCATATTCGCCATACAGAAGTGCGACCCCGCGCCCTTCTACTTGTTCGACGAGATCGACCAGGTAAACGCGTCACATGCGTCACGGGCGGCGAGGGGGACATGCGCGAGATGAACCAGCTGTCCGGCGGGCAGAAGTCGCTCGTCGCGCTGGCGCTCATATTCGCCATACAGAAGTGCGACCCCGCGCCCTTCTACTTGTTCGACGAGATCGACCAGGTAAACGCGTCACATGCGTCACGGGCGGCGAGGGGGACATGCGCGAGATGAACCAGCTGTCCGGCGGGCAGAAGTCGCTCGTCGCGCTGGCGCTCATATTCGCCATACAGAAGTGCGACCCCGCGCCCTTCTACTTGTTCGACGAGATCGACCAGGTAAACGCGTCACATGCGTCACGGGCGGCGAGGGGGACATGCGCGAGATGAACCAGCTGTCCGGCGGGCAGAAGTCGCTCGTCGCGCTGGCGCTCATATTCGCCATACAGAAGTGCGACCCCGCGCCCTTCTACTTGTTCGACGAGATCGACCAGGTAAACGCGTCACATGCGTCACGGGCGGCGAGGGGGACATGCGCGAGATGAACCAGCTGTCCGGCGGGCAGAAGTCGCTCGTCGCGCTGGCGCTCATATTCGCCATACAGAAGTGCGACCCCGCGCCCTTCTACTTGTTCGACGAGATCGACCAGGTAAACGCGTCACATGCGTCACGGGCGGCGAGGGGGACATGCGCGAGATGAACCAGCTGTCCGGCGGGCAGAAGTCGCTCGTCGCGCTGGCGCTCATATTCGCCATACAGAAGTGCGACCCCGCGCCCTTCTACTTGTTCGACGAGATCGACCAGGTAAACGCGTCACATGCGTCACGGGCGGCGAGGGGGACATGCGCGAGATGAACCAGCTGTCCGGCGGGCAGAAGTCGCTCGTCGCGCTGGCGCTCATATTCGCCATACAGAAGTGCGACCCCGCGCCCTTCTACTTGTTCGACGAGATCGACCAGGTAAACGCGTCACATGCGTCACGGGCGGCGAGGGGGACATGCGCGAGATGAACCAGCTGTCCGGCGGGCAGAAGTCGCTCGTCGCGCTGGCGCTCATATTCGCCATACAGAAGTGCGACCCCGCGCCCTTCTACTTGTTCGACGAGATCGACCAGGTAAACGCGTCACATGCGTCACGGGCGGCGAGGGGGACATGCGCGAGATGAACCAGCTGTCCGGCGGGCAGAAGTCGCTCGTCGCGCTGGCGCTCATATTCGCCATACAGAAGTGCGACCCCGCGCCCTTCTACTTGTTCGACGAGATCGACCAGGTAAACGCGTCACACGCGTCACTGTCAAACTACAAAATTCGTCGAGAATTTCGTCGTCAGCAGTGATTTCCCAAGCTTGCATGCAATGAACTTGACAGATGATCGGCACATTACTAATAGGTGCGTCTCCACTGGCCGAGCAGCGTCATGTGCTCACTGCTTCGCTCGGCATGTGATGCCGCGGTTGGTGTAGACATGTTTCGCCTGAAGCAGCGCATGCTCTATAGGGCTGCTCGGCCAGTGGAGACGCACCTATTTAAGATTTGCAAAAAAAAAATGGCAACCCAGACTGAATACAAAACAGACTTTAAGGATGTATCTCCACTGAAGCGGGGCTGCGCTAAGCTAAGCTGAGCTAAGCGGGGCGTGAATTGACCAATCCAGTGTCTCCACTGAAGCGGACGGGGATTTTGAGACTCATCATTGGCCAGTTCATGCCGCGCTTAGCTTAGCTTACCGCAGCCCCGCTTCAATGGAGACGCACCCTAAACCCCTCGTTTCCCTCCAGGCGCTGGACGCGCAGCACCGCAAGGCGATCGCCGATATGATCCACGAGCTGTCCTCCTCAGCGCAGTTCATCACCACCACGTTCCGGCCGGAGCTGCTCGAGCACGCGCACAAGTTCTACGGCGTCAAGTTCCGCAACAAGGTCTCGCACGTCGAGTGCGTCACTATCGATGAAGCGAGGGACTTCGTCGAGGACAGCGCTACTCACGCATAAACAGTGATTCATGGTAACACGATAGGTTTCTATGAGAAAAGAACCGATTCTTTTGTAGTAGATCTGTCGTATTACAGTGTTTATACTTAAGTGAGTCATGATCATGACTAATAATTGTTAATACGGATCACTCACTTGTCATGTTTTCGTGTTCCGCGACGTTTCCAACGGTGGTGGTTCTTTGTCGGGCTTATACGTCCATTCCACGGTGCCGACTACTGCGTTTCAACGCTCGCAAGGCAAAAATTACAAGTGAGTGATCCGTATGAACAATTTATATATCTGTCGTATGTTTATATGTGAAGATGGCCGTGAAACATTCAAATGGTCCATACATATCATAGCTCAGTCGCTATGGTAGTAATAGAGACGAAATACATTCTGACATACACATTATATACCCTTGTTCTCGAAAAATCAGGGCATACATAGGTCTGAAACTTATAGAAGTTTATTGACACATTCAAGAAATTTGAATATTGGGCCATGCTTGGTTCGTGCGATCGTGGACAAATGTATTGATTTATGGTTATTGTAAATCCCAACTAGATTGATGTGCTAGGGTTAGTTATGGATTAGTTAGACATTTATTTCTGATTAATTATCGATTACTTTAGACTAGACATAATATTATTTAATTTCTGTTTTTTAGTATTCTATAATATTGCCTTTATCCGATAAAATAAGATTTGGATATAGTTCTTTTCTTTAGATATAAATTTTTTCACAAATGAGCACCTGTAACTGTATTAAATTCTACGATTTTGTTGATAATTACGTTAAAAATAATTAAAAAATATCCATCAATGTAATGCATGCATTGAACGATTGAAAACCTGTGACATCTACTTATGTATTGTTAATGGAATTAATTGTAAGCTAGAATAAATTATCGATTTTTATATGAACTATATTTTTTTTACTTACCCTTCTAGTTCCCTACAAAAAAGAGGATTTAAAAAAGGTTCATGTATTGGTTTTCCTAAGCATTTAAATGTAAAAAGAAAATAGTGAAAAACATATTCAATGAAAGTTAAAATTTTATTTACAAAGTCAAGTATCACGCATATTGTCTTCTATAGATTCTATTGCTTTCGGAGTTTTATCAAAATAGTTACATTCATTACCTATTCAATACTTACTTACCCTTTTCAGAGTCAAAAGTAACTACGATATACAAAATGTTCTAAATACGTGTTTGGAAAAAAATACGTAATACCAATTCAGAAACTGAACATTTGACTTCGACATGGTGATTGTTCCCTTTTGACTCTGAACAGGCCTAATCACAGCTGGAAGCCTATATCTCCGTCTCAGTTCTATACACAGCTAAATATAGTTCTTTTTTCTCAAACATAGTTTTACATTTCAGTTAAAAAAAAAAAACAGCGATATGTAACTGTTAGTACTTTAAAGTACACTTAAGTGTACTTTAGTTAAAAATGTATTTAATTACAGTCAACCTTCATATTTATGTAATAATAAGTATGTACGCTGGCAGATCCTATATTTAATGTATTTGCTCTCTACTTCATTGGGCGTAAGTACGAAACCATTTGACATGACAAAATACTGCTACAACTTAACATACTAATATAGATAATTCACTGTAGATACACTCAAATGGAAAGATAGAAAATACTACATTATTTGACCTAAAATACAAGTAACGAAATCCCGTGTCTATTAGCTTTACACGCAAAATATAACTTTTTACACAAATAAGTATTAACCTTATTGCATGTAAAACGAAGACACGGTCTGAATCACACAATGAAGGCACGCACGTAAGAAGTAATACTTATTTACATATATTCTTAGTCCTCACTAAAAGAATTTATTATTATTAAGGTACTAATTTGAAACTATTATCATCGTTCATAAGAAAAATTTCTATCACAAAATGAACATGAGACAAAACACTTTAGAAAAAAACATACACACAATATTCCAATCAACAAAATCAATTAATAAAAAATGGCAGTTCTTGCGTAATACATTAATGGTATAGTAAAAAATATAAAAGTAGATGCCTCTCTAGCAAATCGACACGCACTTAATTCATATACAGGGAGTAAAAAAATTACCTGTAAATATTTTTATTGAACAACTTTCCTAAAGGAACTCGAAATATGAAAAAAAAATTAGACCTCACAAAATTACCAACCGACCAAGTCGATTTATGGGAGTGCCAAAAAAATTTCTTATATTTCAACCTACGTTTCTTGGGAAAATTTGTTCAACTTCATGGGCTGATTCACCCCTTAAGATATTTGCAGCTAATATTTTTACACCTTATAGATATTAAGGATAAAGGTAACTATGTCGAGGTGCTGCTGATATTACCTAGCGATAAAAAATGCTATAAGTAGTTAGTACTATAACATCCTTAGCGGGACCGCGTAAGGGGAGGTCCAGTCGCGCTCAAATACCTCCTGCAGGTCTCTACGGATGTCCTGCGAGAAGTTACCTGCAGACAAATGAAGGAAAGGTTATAAAATCGTTAAACGTTCACAATATACAGAATGAATTGAACAACCAAACTACCAATTTCCTGTGTATGGCTGTGACACAATAAATTTTAATAAGTAGATACAAAAATGAAAATATTTACTATTTATAACTTTTGCACCACCTATGCAAGTTGATTGTTATAGGGTGTAAGGGACGGCGTAACGTAAACTTAGCAGGCGTGCTCAGACCTTTCATACAAAAATACCGATCAGCTGAGTGAGGCTGGTTTCAGAGCGGCGCGTCTCAGCAGCGCTGCCCAGGCGCGCGCGGCTCGGGCGCGCGCTTGGGCAGCGCGTTCGCTGTGAAACGACATTCAGACGCGCGCGCTTCGTTGTGGTGTACGGTCGAGTGCAGAGAATCATTATGCCAGCAAACGTAATCACTATATTAGCTATATACGTTATATGGAAAAGAGTGCAACAACGACGTCTTAAAAGATTGCAAGTCGACGCTACCGGCAATCGAAGGAGATCCGACCGCGGCGCGGCCGAGACGCGGCCCAAGACGCGTCACTATGAAACGCTACATACAATCTAGTGTAATGCGAGGCGCGCGCGGCTGGGCAGCGCTGCCGAGACGCGTCGCTCTGAAACCAGCCTGACTTTGTATATTACTCGAAGAATTTTTTTCGATTCCCAACATAGCCCCCATAGAAAAAGTTGTTCAGTTTCATGGTCAGATCAAGCCTGCAAAGTTTTCGTTACACCGCGTATAGTTTGAGCGGCAGAACGACAGAATTATTTCTGCTCTAATGTTTAAACTTTTTCCTTTTTGCTCAAATCATTGCCAAATCTTGAAACTCTGGTTATACTTACTGATTGCTTCGTGTTTGTTGTCCGTGAGCACGAAGGCGACGCCGGCCGTGTCCACGAAGTAGTCGCCCGACCAGTTGCTAGTTCCGATGTACGCAGTCTTGTCAGTAACCATGTACTTGTTGTGGTTGACGCGCGCGAACGGGATTTTGTCCTGTTCGGGCGTCGACGGCACTATGAAGCGTTTCTGGAAAAATGGAACGTAAATTGACGACATGCAAACACGGTCTAAGTAAGAGGAAGAACGATAGAAACCTGTGAAGGATAAGAAGCGTTTTCACAGGCATACGTTTTTGCGAAAACCAAGTTTTTAATAAAATAAACGATAAAAATTTAAAAAAAATTGGGATCCAGCGTTCGAGCAAGGTCTTTCACGACCGGGCTAATATCGACATTTTGAACTAAAAAAAAAATTGCCGATACCCTGGCTGGGGCAATTGTAAATTGATTTAATTTACTAGTAAGTACGATTATAACAATAACAGTTATTTGAGCTTTTGTTAGTATCGTGTCCATAGGGCACTGTTGCCGTTGAAATGTATGTACCTTACTATAGTAATTTTCTTCGACTGTGTATAGAAAATGCTTGTATACAAATACAATCTTACCTATGAAATCAATTTTAAAAAAGCTTTCATACCACTCTGTCTGTGGGGGAATAAAAAATCCTTTGAACCTCTCTGTCTGTCGGTGTAATGTACCTACCACTTGTATGTCGACCCTGGGGTAGGCGCGGTCTATGGAGGCGAGCGAGCGCAGGAAGTAGTCCTCGGCGGGCTGCGAGTGCTTCCACCAGCTGATCAGCATGCGCACCTTCACGCGGTGGTTCAGCAGCGCCGACCGGATCGCGTCGTCTATACGCGGCCAGAACCTGGGGGAAGTCAACTCCGATTTACACGTTGTGAAGTGCATGAAGCTTAGAATAGTGTGGGTGACGTAGAAACCGACTAAGGGACTCGACGGTCTCATGTGTATTGCAATTTTAGGCGATAGGCTGACAACTTTTCACTGTAGTGAAGCACGGTTTATCTGAAATCAATATACATTGTGTAAGGGACGGTGTAACGATAACTTTGCAGGCGTGATCAGACCATGAAACTGAACAACTTTTTCTATGGAGGCTATGTTGGGAAACGTGATTTTTTTTTCGATCTCCCATACAAAATTCCCGGTCTGCTGACTGACTGACTTTGTATGGAAACTCGAAGAAAATTTTCGTTTCCCAACATAGCCCCCATAGTAATAGTTGTTCAGTTTCATGGTCTGATCACGCCTGCAAAGTTTTCGTTACACCGTCCCTTACACCCTGTATAGAGGGTACCCGAATTTTTTGTTCACAGCACGAACATATTTTTAATTATTTACTGTCCTGGAAGCGTAAATACAAACCCGACTACAACACAGACATCCATACTCTGTGTTGTAGTCTGTTTGGTACAGAGTTCAGACGTACAAACCCGACTACAACACAGAGCACTCATACCAGCCTCTTCGCAATTACATTAGTTTTGAAATGCCCTGTGTCGGTTCTAGCACATCGCCGGCCCCTGCCGGGGCACGCTCGCTCCGCTCGCTCGGCTCGTGCGTTGTGGACGCAGTTCTAACCTAACCTAACCTAACCTGGCGTTGACGCCAGGTTAGGATAGGTTGTACCTAACAAACCTATGTTTCAGCTTGAGTGGCTTTTGAATTTATCATTAAAATTTCATTAATCATTAAAAACATCATCAAAAAGTTCGTTAATCATTTAAGTGTGATTAATCATTAAAATTATCATTAATCATTTCATTAACTGTTCATTATGATTGGCTATTCATCATTATAATATCATTAAACTTTAATTTATCATTAAAACATCATTAGGTAATCGTTTAATAACAGTTACAATCGTTAACTTGGCATCGATGATGTCTGTGTTGTAGTCGCCTTTGTAGCATAATTTAATGTTCCAACCCGACTACAGCACAGACAGTCCCCTGTCTGTGCTGTAGTCCGGTTTGTACTAGCGCGTCCTGGAAAGAACGAGTTTACCATTGTAAAACACATAGTATAAGTCAGTGAACGCAGGACTGCTAGACTTTTTTCTTAGCAAGACAAAATGCAAATTATAAAACTCACTCTTCAAACGCGGTCAAGTTGTTTGCCGTGGTCTGTACATACAAATGGGCATTGAAACTCACTTCAGTCTGGGCGTATAGACGAGCGCTGGAGTGTAGTCCATAACGGAGATGTAGACGAACTCCTCGGCAGATTCTATGATGGACACGATCGCGTCGTCGTCGTTCGTGCGCCCCTTCGGACTGAACGGCGGCGGTGAGCTCTACGAAACAAAAAAATTCACGTTAGCATAGCAAACTGTTGTATATTAGGTATAGTTTAGGAAATGTAATTTGAACCAATTCGCCTTTTAGTTTCATAGTCGAATCGGCCCAAATTATATTTCCTAAACTATACCTACCTGTTTATTCAGCAAATGGTATCATTTCATAAAAGACAACTATAGGATGAGATATCTAAGCCCAGAAAATGTGCAGCGGGGTAGAAAGAATTTAATAAATTGCACTACGTTTGCCAATTCGCCTGTTAATTATGTAAGTAATGTGAGTATCAACTGACGTAGAAAAAACTTAGGTAAACCAAAACAATACAAGTACTTCGCCCACCACGACCTCCAGATTTATACTATTTTTAGGTACAACAAAAATCATAAACTATTTGCATCGAAGTCCAAGGCTTTTGGGGCGGTGAAGGTCAAAATAACATAATAACCGATATCAAGTTTATTTATGCAAACGAGTCTGGGGTAGAAAGTGAAATGGCCAGGCCATAACACACACCCTTGGCCTAGCCCGCGAGGAACAGCTTGATATGGGGTAATGATACAGATATAGAATGGCGAATATTGCTCAGAAAATGTGATCAGCAGCGATGTTTAAACAGATTACAATAATTAGTAATCGACTTAAACAATAAAATATCGTAAATCTGATCTGTATTACACCTAATCATTTTAATCTGTTTAAACATTGCTATTGGTTGATTACCAACCAAAAGTAGCAATTATTGCTAGCTAGTTTTCACGACGCGTCGGCGGCATTGTCTCTTCGTATGTAATCTAATGATACTTATTTCATCGTAATCAATCATAAATATATTGCATTGTTGTACTTCGAGAGTTGGTATTTATCGCTTATTTATTAACCAACTCTACGTATCTGTTCATTAGTTTAATTTAATTTAGTCGTTAAAATAAACGAAAACAATAAACTTTTTTCATATTGATAAGTGTTTAATTAGTAACGATTTTTACTTATTAGAACACAGTAAATCAAGACCTGTGGACGTATTACCAGGTTTAGTAGTGCCGGTATTTCACCATGAACGACTTATTGGATAAAGAAATGTTACTGATCTACATAGATCTACCGATAATGACTATATCTGTTCT
The DNA here is from genome assembly GCA_029255805.1 of Keiferia lycopersicella. NCBI lineage: Eukaryota > Metazoa > Arthropoda > Insecta > Lepidoptera > Gelechiidae > Keiferia > Keiferia lycopersicella. Next base: position 6,093,594 of record JARACZ010000009.1, on the reverse strand, counting down.
GTGTTTGGCGCTTCTGATCGCATCGTGGTGCTTGATGCCCGCTTGGCGCTCGCTGCAACACTACATGGGCATCAACCGGATCTTCTACGGAACCCTACATATAATCTTCACATTCATATTTTTCTACAGATGCGTGTCTATGAAACCCTTAATGACAATACCTGATAATAACGTTTGTATATATGATAAATCGCCGAGAGACTGTCCTGCGTTTCTGGTATTCAACAACACTTTGTACATCTTGTCAGTTTGTTGGTCATTTACGTCGTTGTTGGTGGCATATACAAGATTGGTGCTACGGTTTACTGGATTAGTAACTGAAGAAAAGAAGAAAGTAACATATTTTACTTATGTTTTTGCCTTGGTGATATTTTCGATTGTTAAAGCTGTACAATATTTTACAGACCATTCAAATGAAAGCGGTAATAGTAGCTGTTTACAAGCTGAGTGCATACTACTTCATACTATAATTTTAATGGTGTGTATGCTGAATATTTTTCTATTTGCTAAAGTGAGTCAGGTCTCCTTCGCAAGTTTCAAAAGCAGTATGGGTTTCGTAGTATTTTGTGATACCATCACCAGCGCCATACTTATTTACACTTCCTGTGGGAAGGGACACAAAGTTTGGAAGAAAGAACTGATATCAGTAGTTCTGGGGATAACATTTTTGAAGACGATACCGCAAAGCTTGGTGATACTATGTAGCGAGGCTTCAACGACGAACTGGGCGAGATATCTGAGAAAAACGAGTCGCATGCGGCGCGCCGTAGAGCTGCAATCCGGTAGAAACCGGAGCACCGATACCGGCTTACATGGCAATTCTTGAATCAACGGAATGCTTTTTTCTTCAATGAAAGTAGAGGTTGGCATACACATCACATCATTTATCATTTATCATTTATTTATTTCAAAACTTACATTTACAGTCTAGCCACACATGTAAGCCTTAACCTAGTTAACATATTAATATACCTAAACTAGTAAAATCTATTAGATATCTATTAAGCTACTTTTTGTGAAAGTACTGTCTAAGTAATGTCCTGCTGATGCTAGGAATCTGTTCTCTGTACAAGCAAAGATGTCCAAATTAGTGTAAATCATTACTTGATTCAGGAGTGTTAACGCCTCCACCATAGGAGTGGTAGAGAGCGACTTTGTGCGCCCGTACGTGACGTGGAATGTCACCGTTTGACGGGGACGCAGGTCGTGTGGGTGATGGGGAGGAACATAAAATGGGATTTGTTCTAAAAGATATGGGTTAAAGAGGTCTCCGCGGATTAGCCTATAAAAGTATTTAAGCAGTGAAAGTTTGCGCCGTACTTCTAAAGAGTTATATTGCACCATACCCATAACAAAGGGTGTGGGATATAGAAATGGGTAATACCCGAAAAGCTTCTTGTATAAATATCTTAGAAACTGCTTCTGTACCTTCTCGACCATATCACAATAATACACTTCGTGTGGAGACCAGACAATTGAGTTTGTTTCGAGAATGCTACGTGCATATGCGTTGTAAATTATGCTAATAGCATCTCTGCATGTGAAATATTTGGACTGTCGCATGATGAACCCAAGAATTTTTCTGGCCCTAGCACATGTTTCGACGATGTGTACATTGAATGTAAGTTTGGTATCAAAAGTCGTTCCAAGATCACGGACTTTCGTTTCTTTCTTCAATGTAACATCTCCGATGCTATAGTCTACTTCGATTGGCTGGTGACCTTGGTGGTATGACATAACTGAACATTTGTTGAGATTTAGTTCCAGGCAGTTTTCAAGGCTCCACTGGTGCACTTTCTCTACATCCTGTTGTAACCGATGACAATCTTCGCGGCTCTGTACAGGCCTAGCTATTTTCACGTCATCGGCAAACATCAAGCATGTTGAGGCAGAAATAACTGTCGGCAGATCGTTCACCATTATTAAGAAAAGTAGAGGACCTAGACTGCTTCCCTGTCCGACGCCAGATGTAACATGATAATCTGCAGATTTAGCATTCATGTACTCTACATATTGACTGCGTCCCGAAAGGTAGGATGAGAAGAACTGGAGAAGTGAGAACGACGTACCTGCTATTGCCATTTTTTTAAGAAGTGTATCGTTGTTAACTCTCTCAAAAGCTTTTTTAAAGTCAAGATATATTACGTCAGTTTGGGTTTTGTTGTCAATATTATGAGCTATTAAAGTAGATATATTGAGTAAGTTAGATGTTGTGGATCGGTTAGGAAGGAAGCCGTGTTGTTCGTCACAAAACCAGCCTTTCAATTGGTTGTTCATGTGACGGTGGATGATGGACTCGAATATTTTACCAAAGACAGGTAGTATAGCTATGGGTCTGTAGTTAGTTATGTCACTTTTAGGGCCGCTCTTATGTATGGGTATGACCTTCGATTTTTTTCATATTACAGGGAAAGATTTAGAAGTAAGAGATAAGTTATAAATATATTGTAAAGGTTTTACGAAGGTTTCCCAGCAATCTTTAACAATAACTTGGGGTATTCCGTCGGGGCCTTGAGTGAGTTTGGGTGATAAACGTTTGATTGCACGACGTACATCGGCTGTGGTGACATGTGAAATTTCAATATGTTTGATAGTGAGATGCGATTGCTGGGTAGCTTCAGAACAAGCGACTGTTACGTCAAGAGCTGGAGTTGACGGCAAAAAGACACTTTTAAAAAAAGTAGCAAAATTATCAACGAGTTCTTAGGCCGAAGATGTTCCAAAATTCGCAGGGTCTAGTGATTTGCGATTGCTTGCCATATAGGACCAAAATGAAGCGGGATTGCTCTTGATGTTGGATTGAACCCGATGTATGAATTGTTGTAAATCTGGTTCCGTTTTGTTTTTAATTAGTTTCCGATAGTATGAAAAGAAAGCATAATAGAGTTGGCTGTCAGTTTGTTTGAATAGTGTGTGGTAGTAGTTTTTTAATTTATTGTAATTGATAAGTGTGGAACTAAACCACTCAGGGTATTGGTGCTGGTATGAATTATTTATTTTTTTGTATGGTACAGTTTCATTTAAAAATAAGTTAAGAATGGAATAAAAGTGTGATAAGGCATCATTCACATCCTTAATTTTGTACAGTTCACTCCAGTCAGCTTCGGATAACATTTGATATAGCAGCATAAAGTCAGCTTTACGGAAATTTCTTACATCTGAAACTTGGGTTGGGTTATTACTTTGAGATGGCTTCTTATGAATTTTTGTTTTGATCGTGAAAACTACATCTAATGGGACGTGGTGCTGCTCCGGGATAGTTAACTGGTTGTTGGCGTAAGTGACAGTAATTCCTAGCATCGCAGGATTAACTAGAACTAAGTCCAAAATACGACCTCTCGAATTAAAGATATTATTTTGCTGAGTTAAGTGACAAGACTCCAGAAACAAATTGAAGTCTGTACGGACGTTTGAAGATGTTGAATATAAATTGAAATCACCAGTTACAATTAATGGTAAGGAGTCATAGTTGTTTACAATTTTTTCAATGCAAGCAAATACCGAGTAATATCTAGCTTCTGGAACTTTAGTAGGGATGTACACGACACAGCAAATAAACCTAACTGAACCTTTCGACACCAGTGCGCAGATTATCTCGTCATCCTCTGAAATGTCACAATCCAGTTTGCGTATGTTAAAGGGAGCACGCGCTGCAAGGAGGACACCGCCCCCATATCTTGTACGGTCACAGCGTAGCACATTGTAGTCTGGGATGAATATTTCAGAATCATGCACAGAGTCGTCCAGCTTAGTTTCGGTTAGAGCTATTAGACTACTAGGTAGTAAACACAGAGCACATTTGACTTGGTCTTTTTTGCCTTTGAGGCCACGGACATTCTGGTAGTACAGTTCAATTTTTTTTGTTGTAGATGTAGAAGTTTTATTATTATTCTGATGTGCGGTGACGCTATTTGAATTATTGAGATGGTGTGGAGGGTGGTGCAACGATGTTGTTGCCATTAGATTGCGATGATCGGGTCCAGATTCTGGATTTGGAGTCCGATGAAGAGTATTGGTGGCCTGCTCTGCACGAATGGGATCTGGGTGCCGCCTGCCCAGCGGCGGCGCTGCGACGAAACCACTCGCTGATCCTTGTTTCAGCTGGCCATAACTCGGGGTTCATTAATATTTCAAAGTATTCACTTTGGACGGCGATTACGAATGACGCATAATATCGGTGTTTTAGTTTGAGTTTGGTGACACTTATATCGTCTAATGTGCAGTTCTTCTTCAGATGGACTAACAACGATTCAGATGTGGTATCTGGTTTGAAAAAACAAGCGTGAATATGCTTTCTCTTCGGGACCGCTTGCAAGGTGGTATCGACTTTACGAGTTCCTATTATGATTTTTCGTGGTTGTACTGTGGATCGCTGAGATTCTTCATCATTATTCGTGGTTACTGTAGAATGCGGTTTATTGGTGCATGTATTTTGTGGGTGTTCAACGGCGGACTGGTCAGCTATAACTACTGGTGCAAGTGGTGGTGCTGGTAAGAGTGTCGTTTCTGGTATGTTTCCCAATGGTGGTTTTTGGTTAGTTTTCGAGTTGAATTTCATGGTATTATTGTTATTCGATACGTTAATTGGGATAGGATGATACAGTGATGTGTTAACTTTTGACTCCAGTTCTTGTAACTGTTTGTAGTTATTTTCTGAAATTTCTTGGAGTAAGTGACATTTTTCATACAAGTTACAAACTGTACTTTGAGTTTTTTCCATGTTTGCTTTTAGTTCAAAATATTTGTTAGTTAGGTCTAACACAGTGGTTTTCAGTTCGCGGACAGATTTTGTTATTTCGTGGAATCTGGCCTCCTGATGTTTGAATTGTTCACATACTTGCTGTCGGAAGTCTCGAAGTTCCATAAGTAGAGTGTGGTTAGATGGCATCAGCCTATAGCAGTCCACCACTGAACATAGGCCTCCTCCAGGGTACGCCACAATGACATTAATGCATAATAAAATTTCCTTTAATACTATGAAAGTAAAGATTACTTATTAAATAAATACTCAAATTTTTGTGTTGTTTTGTTATGTGACCTATCTTTAACAAACATCAACTCACTAGGGAATGTATTGTTAATTAAAGTTTTAAAACCTCAAAAGACTCGTTGCTAGTTCTAAAACAATACCTGTAACGGAGTATGACTCAACAATAAATAACAATGTGGTATGAGTTTAAGAACGTATGACGTAGAAAAGTATTAACCACACTTGCACCTATTTGTACTATATTGTTTGTTTGAATTTCAATGTGATGAAAGATAATAAGCAGGCAGGTGGTCACTTCAATTGAAAACATGGGTCCCCAACGCAGTGTCTCTACGTGTACTCTACGCGGTCTAGTTTACGACAATTACTATTGTCTTAGCTAAAAACTATACTCAATATAATAAAATATAAATAGCGCACATTGCGCACTTATCAAAATTTATACCAAACTCGGTCGGTTTTAATACTTTTAATCCCATTGCATCCTACAAGAACAATTTTTCGGGTTAAAAACTATCCTGTGTGTCAATCCACGTTACCTTCTATGTGTGTGCCAAATTTCATGATAATAAGCTCAGCAGTTTTTAGTTGAAGGCGTAACAAACACACAAAACGTTCGCATTTACGATATTAGTATGACAACCGTCATTTAATTTTCCAACGAATCAAACTGAATACGATAAGTAATACAATGGTCTTTGAACCCTTAATGCGACCTTTGACATTAACTTAGCTAGAGCTAAAAGCATGTTTCGCCACATTTACATAAAACAACCTGACACTTGGGTAATGGGACGACGCTCTGTAAAAGGAGTAGATGTATAAAGGCACTTACTTAATACTTATACATGTGCTATTTTGAGCGAATAAAGTTGTACACACACACACACACACACACACACACACACACACACACACACACACACATCACGCATTTATCCCTTGTTAACGGCCGCAATATTACGGTCGCTATCGCCACGTTTGTCAAATATTGAGGGCCTTTTGAGATAACTCGTGTGATACGCTGTGACAGGTTGTCAGCCTGTCGCCTAAAATTTGTAATATACCTGAAACCCTCAAATCCTTCAGTCGCCTCTTACGACACCCCCGGGTAATAAATGGGGTGATGCTATTCTAAGCCGACATCACACGGCCCAAAAAGTTGTAGTTAGGTATTATTTGATAGAAAACTAATAATTGAAACAAAATTCAAAATTTTATTCGCCATTCAGTCGACGATCGACCCATTCGAAGAAATCCTTGAAAGTTTTAATACGACGTTTATTACATCCGAACATATTGTAACATGTGAAGACTTAACAAGTGAGGCAATTGACAATTTACAATTACAAACTTTTTGTGTCCCATAAAATCCAATCTACAATATCTCTACATGCCGTTTGATGCCGGCTTAGACTAGCATCACCCGATTTCTTCCCGCGGGTGCTGTAAAATGCAACTAAGGGACTCGAGGGTTTCATGTGTATTACAATTTTAGGCGACAGGTTGACAACCTGTCACTACAGTGATACACGAAGCCCTCAATGCTTGTCAGATGTGACGATAACGCCCGTAATTTTGCAATCGTTAACGCTCTGCCTACCCCGCAAGATATAAAGGCATGATTTGTGTATGTCTGTACAATATCTCTATATATAATATATAATAGACCGAAAATATGAATTATCTACTCATATTCGTATTCTTGTAGGAAATAATTGGCTGAATAATTTCTACGTATCTACCTACGTCTGCTTATGGTATAGGAACATTGGGTAGAGCGTTAATTTTATTGCGCTTGAGGCACTAGACTAGAGCGATATTGGCAATTTAAACCCCCGATGCGAAAGCGTCTGATCTTTACCGACGATAAACGTTAGTGCTCTGGGGCCGACAGACTAACTAAGTATTCTATGACTCAACTAGGGTTGTAGATTTTTCTTGGTAGCTTGTTCCTGCAGGCATGGCAAGCATGTATTTTCCAAAGGACCGTAACCTCCGTTTACGAGCCGTATTTAATTTATAATTCTTTGGGGTGCTCCGTGTATACAATGGCCCGGTCTGGCAACAATCATACGTAGAGTACCTACTACATACCCACACAAGCCGTATTACTTCTACAAACACGAACAGTTTCGGACGATTCGGTCACCCACATGAAAGAAGAAGACTGCAGTCGCATTTTTCGGTCTGACGTGGTCCTGATGACCAAGTCGCCAATACGACCATAGAACGGTGGAGGCAGTTAGAACGCAAAATAGGCGCAAGTAGACGTGGAGTTGCGGAAAATATCCCGTTTTACTATTACTTGGTGGAGGCTTGTGGCACTTGGAGGTGCCACAACAAAAGATTCTTGACTCTTCTAGAATTTCATTAGGAAAAAACCCTCCGCGAGGGTTTCCTTGATATATCTGGGGGCACGGCAGTGCCCCCGCCAAGTCGAGCTAGAAAGCGGCACAGCCGTACCATCCTTTTCTCGAAGCGGTTCAGGCCATTTTTAACACCTTATAACTTTCTTGTGGATAAAACAAAAGACTTGAAACTTCAGGAATCAATCAAAAGGAATCAGTTTAGCCACAGGAATCAATTAAAATATATTGAAAATATTGATATGGTCACTATAAAATAATGCTTATTAACTAATTACGTAATTAATTAAGATAGATCTCTTAAGTGGGGAATGAACAAATCGATAGCCGACTTGGTTTCAAATGGATCCCATACCTTTTTACTGTTGAACAGCTCAGTAGCGAGACTTGGATTTTTTTATATATTAATGTTTTTGAGGGGATTGTTATGACACGAAGACGGTGATGATTTTCACTTCACTGTTATGTGATCTTATTTACAACAAATTATACAACCGTAACCATTATTTATTATGCACTCACATTCCTGTTTGAGGTTTTGGTATACGTAGACTGAGTCAAAAGAAAATACGTCTGACGACATTCCAATTTCGTAGTTTGAAATGATTCGAGAAAGGAGAGATGACTTGGAAAGGATGCCGACGCAGAGTTTTTACTCTGCTACACGCTTAACCATAAAGATCGGACCGGACGCTTCTTATGTACAAATTATTCCTAACTAAGGAGAGGGGGATTTTTCGTACATGGTTGTGAGCCACATACCGTGATGAAGGCGGCGTAGCTGCGCTCCGGGCTGGTGATGTTGATCGGGTGCTGCATGTTGATGTCGGTGCTGAGCTCTGCTGGCCAGCTGTCCGGCACGCTGGCGTCTGGCGTGCCCAGGCTCCAGTAAACCTGTAGACAAAACAGCTTTGCCTAAAATCAGATAGTATTTCCTTAAGCTTTATCACTATATAGTATAAAGCAAAGTCGCTTTTCTCTGTATGTATGTATCTATAAACTACAACTGATTTTGATTCAAGAGGAAGGTTTTTATGTATAATACTTGTCGGGAAAACATCTTATTCTCACGGGAAAATGAGTTGCAACGGGCGCAGCTGCTGGGCGTACCGCTAGTTTCAAGATAAATAGTAAATACAAAATATACCTACTCGAATAAACTCATGCTTGTATGTTGTTTATATTAAATAACATTTAGGCGTAACTACGAGTATATATGTAATATGAATAATACAACATGACACGGTTACGTGACTTGCAAAAATAACTGCAACTTTAAGGGCTAGTTTTAAGTTTTTAGTCCACCTGAGCCGCGTTTACACTAGGTTCATAAAATTGTTATTGTTAAAATTGATAATTCTTGACCATCAAAAAGCGAAATGTAAAATTTACTACTTTGAATAAATAATTTGATTTGATTTGATTTGTCCGCGAGTTCTTTAAACGGCATTGTTATTTAGGACACATGCGACTACGAACACGACTATGGAATATTAGAGATTAATCCATTTCTATAATAAACACACAAAAGAGAAATAACACGGATATGCTGTTGTGATTATTTTTATTCGATTGTTTCTTTCTTTAGCTGTGGTTCAGAACGTTGTAGTACGTGATCGTGGCTAAACCGAATTACAGGGATTTTTTAATCAGTACACGTAGTAAAATTTATTCAGAATTATGAGTGGAAATCCCTACAAAGTTTATGTACTGATTAAAAAATAACCCAGTATAGGTAGGGTGGGTAGGTTAGGTAGCTACTAGATACTATCAGTAAAAGATGTGACGTTAAAGTCTATCGTCAGCACAGATGCCCTTGAGATCAACATAAACTGAGTATCCATACAGTAATAAAAAAAAAAACAGTAGAAGGTTGATCCAATAATCCATAAACGAGTAACTAATAATTAGTAGCACCATTAATACCTATAAACGACATGTGAAAGCAAATAGTGCTAGGTACCTATATTCCATTGAACTATGATTGCATGCATACTAAAAATAACTCGCCAAGGACTGTCCTTGTCAAGTGACATTGAACATAAAACAAGTGTCTTGCTTTATATTATTTACTAGTGGGCGCCCGCAGCCCCGCCCGCGTGGAAGTCGGTTTTGATCCCGTACCATCCCACTGGAATATTTTTTCGGGATAGCAACTATCCTATGTGAACATCGGTTCAGTAGTTTTTGCGTGAAGGTTACAATCAATTAAACAAACCAACACAATCATTCGCATATATAATATTAATAGGATTATAATTTTAATAGTATTTTCAGCTTTACTGTAATTCTAAATGCATTTAAATTTCTACTCATTTTTTTTAGCAAAAACGTTATGATTAAAAACGCTCTACCTACCAACACACCAGAAATAAGAACCGATAATTGTCCTGTGCCTACCCCACAAGTAAAAATTGGCGTAACTATTTGTAATAAGCTTCTTTTAAGGCATTCCTATCATACCAGCACGCATAAAAGTATAGCAGAGGTGGTGTAAACAACCTACGAGGAATCTAACAGTAATGCGACCTGTTGACCTGTTGACTTTACATGGAAACTCAGATATGCACAGTTGCACGCTTAGTTACTTTATTTACGCTCGATTTGCAAATGTTTCACTCCTCATGTTACTTGCTGCGAAGTTTGTTTATGATTCATATTGATTATCAAATTTTTATTTCTACCTGACTACTCAATATTAACAAAATAAATTTTATTTTAAAAATCTAAATATGCTTGTCAACCATTAACCTCAAGTACATCCCACATGTCATATTTTTCCCGAGGGTGTCGTAAGAGGCGACTAAGGGACTCAAGGGTTTCATATTTAGTAACTATAGGCGACAGGCTGACTACCTGTCACTACAGTAATACACGAGTCATCTGATAGGGCGCAGTGGTAGTGCGACTGCCTTTGACGCAGAAGTTTCCGGGTTCGATTCTCGGTGGGTCACTCACAAAGTTGACATTTATCACTTTGTGAATTTGTTCCCAGTCTGGTAAGGACATAGCGGGCTGAACCACCCGATTGTCCGTAAGTAAGATGGTTCCGTGTTTCGGATGGCACGTTAAGCCGTAGGTCCCGGTTGCTGTCTATGATCGCGGTCGTTACACAACCATGTCAGAAGCCTGCTACATGTAGAAGGCGGTTGAAAAATTCTGACACTAGGGTTAATAGGGTCGTTGGACGACTTGGTGTCCCACACGAAAAAGAAAGAGAGAAGGAAGATCTGATAGGGCCCTCAATATTTGTCAGACGTGGCTATAGCAACCGTAATCTTACGGCCGTAAACGCTCTGCCTACCCCGCAAGGGATAAAGACGTGATATATGTATGTAGAGGTATGTACCTCCCATAATAGTGTTCCCTGTGGTAAGTAGCCCGTGTGCTGGCGTGCACGTTGCAACGGACGCCTCCTACAGCTAATTAGCGGCAGAACGTAACACAAATTGCCCCCGAGCTGCAATTTTCCGTCCGTTTCATTTTACACCGTGTATTTTCTCATTTCCCACTGAGGGGTTAATAGGTCATAGTAAGTGGTTCAAAGGTGAACTTTAGCTATTATGAAACTCTTAGTATTAAAAATAAGACAAGACTTACATCAAATATCTTCGATAAATCTGTAGCGAGGCAGGAACAGTTGTACGCAACCATACCCATTTCTTTCACCTGCAGACAATAACAAGAACTATTAATACTCACATTAATTTGTACATGGCCATTTTATTATTTCCATATGCAAGAGGTCTAAGGCCCGAATTTATAAACCGCACTCAACTCTGAGATCATACCTGAGTGCGATTTTGAGCTGCAGTTAGTATTGACTGATTTTTGTCAAAATCGCTCTTGAGATCGATCTCGGAGTTGAGTGCGGTTTATAAATACGGACCTAAAAATCTGATGCAAGATATTTAAAATCAGAAATAGTTAAAAAAAACTACATTAGACCTTTTCATACTGTAAATTAACTTACTTGCGTGAGAGACCTCCAATCCATATTGGCACTGCCGATGTAGAAGTGTGTTTTGTCTATAATCCAAAACTTGGTGTGTAGCACACCGCTACCTAACAACTTCGAGAAGTTTAGACTCCTCACCTGCAAAAAAACGTGATTGATATGTGTTTTAATTATTATTTTTATTTATTTACTTAGTTTAGGCATAATTTATAAATTTATGCACTACTTTACTATTATATCTGTAAATTTACTATTTGTTAGCATTATTTTATTTTGAAATAAATTATCTTTATCTTATCTTTAATTATTTAACAATTTATTGAAAAAAGGGACCCATAACAGGCACCACTAATATTAGATAAGAAACTTAAAATATACCTAATGTATTTACGATTTTATAGAATTTTATGCGGATACAAAAAGTACCTATTCGTTTTTAGCTAATTTAATTGCATATAACTAACTAGGTAGGTACCTGAGCAGCTTTTTTCTTTTGTAAATATTCTGTATCAACATTAGGAAACAGCTTAGTCGGCCAGTTTTGAGCAATTCTTAACTTAATTTTTCTTTTTAACCCAGCATTATACAAAGCCTGGAACACTTGTTCTCCCTGAAACAAAGGAAAGTCAGTAAGTGACGTACATGTAGCCGCAATTCAACTTTATTAAGTACTTGGCATGCTGCCAGTAAAAATAATTATACATTAAAAGTTCGAGGGTCAACAATTTGCATGTTTTATTCTTCTTTATAATTTAATTTGATTATAAATCATGTTGGAATGAGTGTAGGAAGGGGTGAGATAATTCAAGCAACTAACTTTGCCCTAAAAGCGTCAGAACATTATCTTTTAACTTGTAGTTTTAAAAGTCAAATCATCATTAATAATTTTGCAATCAGGCTTCTATTAAGTTAATTTTCAAATGTTTGTGTTTATCCTGGGTGATTTATATGTATATTATTGGTTATTGTGTATGTATTTATTTACAAAGAAAAAGTACCTATAAGCCACAGTACATGCTTTGCTTAGTTTAAGGAAAAGATGGCGCTGTGTGAATTGTCGAATATATTTTTTTTATTCCATAATAATAACGTGAAACTTACCTCTATAGAGGAATTATAAGGATAGTCTTCATTATACCTAAGGGTCCAGTACAAGGACGATATTTCTATGGAGACTTGAGCTTCGTCTATGAGATCGAGCCAGACGTTTTTTGTCGGCGTGTGCGTCGCATTGGGAGGGTACATGTGGCCCTCCGGGATGCTCTCCACGAGGGATAATCTAGAAACATTTATGAACATATGAGCTAAGTGAACTAAAAATCTGTACGAAGGCTTCTAAGGCCCGTATTAATAAACCGCACTCAACCATGAGATCAATCATGAGTGCGATTTTGAGATGTTGTTAGTATTGACTAACATTTGTCAAAATCGCTCTTGAGATCGATCTTACAGTTGAGTGCGATTTATAAATATTTACCTAAATACACAAACATAACTTCAATATCATCTGGCTTATACGTTTTGTATGATTAGATTAGCTTTGGTACTGCCCGACGTAGGCGCCCGTATGAGGGGCGAAATAGACCCATTTAAACGCTGTGATGCGGGTGCTACTAGTTATAATAAGGAACTGCCAATAATGCCTCCCCTATCAATTTTGCTATTGGTATTATTGTTTATAACATTCTCAACACCATAAAAGTGCTTCCAAGTACAAGCCTGTTATGTATTAGGCGGTAGTAGGTCATGTCATGTTATAAAGCAAATAATCAGGGACTTTTACTATGTGAAGTTAATGTTAGCAAAACTCAAGTCACTATTGTTGGAGCATGAGAAGCAACTTTTATATAATTAATCATTCTGAAAAATGATGTTTTATTTTTGTCATACTCTATAGCTATTATTATTATAATTGCTACAGGTAACAGGTTACAAAATTCTTGGTAGTAGTAGTTCTTGCTGTTTTGCGAATTTTTTAAGAGCTTGTTGTGATTGGGGTCTATTTCAAAGGTCCATCTTGAGTGGAGACTGATGCACCCTGGTGTCCAAAATCTGACTGCCTATTGCTAGCTTACTAATTAGGTACTTGCCATTAATTATATGAAAGTTATGGTGTGAAAACTATTGTCTAAAAATACTTCTAGACCCACACATCGTTTTTGTAAATTTTGACTAATACAATTTTTAAACAGAAAATTAAAATAAAAGTTACTATTTTGACGCCATCCAAAATAGAGAGTCGTGACGTCACCATTCTACATTTCCGTACAAAATGTCGTTTTAAAAAGTAGTTCATTTGACCTGTCAGTCAAATACGAGTAGCAGCTTGTGTAGGACACCAGCAGTTTATATAAAAAAAAGAATCAAAGACGGAACTCACCTACACTCGTCTGTACACTGCACGGTGTAGGGCTCCGCGGTGGTGAGCACCTGGGCAAGGTTGGGCTGGTCCAGCAGCGGCACCAGCACCACTAACACTATGAGGACTATCACTATTGACACAGGGATGCAGGAAGGCCGACACCATATACTCTTTTTCTTTCTTCTGTATGGAGGAGAAAAATCTTTTTAGTTTTCTGAATAATTAGTGAACAGACAAATAAGTAATAAATATTTTTTAGAAATAAAAATACTTTATTTACATTTATGGGTCATCTAATACCAGTAAAATAAGCCACATTGGTAATGCTAGCAAAACAATATGAAGTTAACTAGGTAAGATTATGATTATCTAGAGAGATAGAGGTATCAAAATATTTATTCAACATAGAAAATTCTCATCTTCCTTATTAATTATCTAAAATTTACAAAAGTTATCATCAATTCACAAATAGTTATCAGTTAAACAATTTTTTATCCCAGTATAAACATGGCACAGTTGTATTAAAAAATAAAAATAAGGGTTGTATAACTTATGTCGCACTCATATAAAATTTCTGTGTATGCTGCTTATTCTGTGTAATACATGTATGACTAACTTGTCATTGTAGCTGTTGCCGTTCTCGTCGCGCATCATGAAGATCTGCTCCCACTGCTCCAGCTCCTCATCAGAGGATGACGCGTTCCCCGCACTCCCTGACTCTAGCACAGTCTGCAACAATACAAAAGATCATTTGCATTGGTATATTTATTATTATTTGCAGTATTTTTATAATATTTTTTATTTTACCTTTCCTTTTGGAGGTATTTCCCAACCCACAGGCCTTAGCCAAGTGAGCTGGGGTTTGTCTTAAATTTGGATGTGACAGATTATTATTATTATTTATAGGACAGATAGCAATAGAGTGTTATATTTATTATGAATGTTTTATTATAAAAAACATCCTTTTTTTAGTTTAATTAATTAAGACACATGCACACATTTTTGTTTACAAAGTCTTTATTGTTTTCGCACCAATTTAGCGGGTAAGGTTTCCTTTTTCATTAGAAGGTTTAAGTATGCGATACTATAACAAAATACCGGAAGATATATTAAGTTTGTCTGAGAGTAAATTTAAATCTATTATTAAGAAAACATTGTGTTATAAAGCCTATTATAAGTTAGATGATTACGTTAATGACAAAGAGGCATGGTCCTCTGAGATTCCAACGCAGCACAAGAAACATGCAGTCATTTTTAATACCAAATCGGGATGTGCATGGAACTTAAAATTGACATAAATGGAAAGGAAGACTTAATTAAGACGTAACAGATAGAATTATCTACTGTAGTACTTTTATTTTATTTAAGCGTAGCCGTCTTTTGGGCTATTAATATATTTTAAAACTTAGCTAGGGTAGCTTAGGTCCTATGGTACAAATTGTTAATTGAGAATAGGAGCACTTTTGAGCAGGTTTTTGGGTGGTTTTCCTGTTCAGGGGGTCCGGCTGATTTACATGACACATGTAAATATATTTTTGGAAATATTCACTTTAATAGCTACATGCTAGTAAGTTACATGCTGTGTGGTCAGCCTGGCCGGCCCCGAGGCAGTGCCTTTTTTATCCTACTCGTGCCGCGTTTCTACTAGGAACATAAAATTGTTATAAAAAAGAGAAAATTGTGTCTGACAATTTTCTCTTTTTTACAATGACTAATTTATTTTTAGCGACAGTATTGTATTGTAAATTTTTGACTTTCTGAAAGAATTCGTTGTGAATCTACTTGGAAATAAACGATTCAAATTTTGAATTTTTTTCCCACTTTCAAATTTGCCCATTCATACACATGTACTCATCAATCTTCCTTTATTCCAATAGTGTTTCTTTGGTTTATAATATACAACATTTGCAACATAGAGTATTTCAATTTTTTTCGAAGTTTTTTGATGTATACTTCTTTTGATTACAACCTGTGCCTGTCTGTACACAAACAGTACATGTAAAGCATGCAAAACAAAAAAATATCTAGTAAGCATATTGTTAATTATGGTATTTATTTGCCCAGTGGGTTAATGTTAATTTTAGGAGTTTGTATAAAAGTAGAATACTTCAACCACAACTTCAATTAACTCTACTTTTTATATTGTATAGTGACTCTCAGAAAATCTAGGATCCAAATTATAAAAGAAAACTTATAATAAAGTTAAAAACGTCACGAAAAGTATACTGTGACCAAAATTTTACCTAATATTTTAGTTACGCAATAAACTAATTGTTAATTCATAATAGATAAAATTTTATTATTAATAGCATACGTACTTTGAGATATATTACAAGAGACTTGATAGCCGCACCAAACGCTGATATATATCCCATTTTACCAGGTTTTCTGAAGAATTTCAATAAAACTATTCTTATCGTAAATTACACACTGATAATCTTTTGTCTAATACTTTTCTTTTGTTTGAAACAAACGCTTATGATGCGGTTTCCCGGATCGACTCACACGCATCAACAACGCATGCGCGCATGCATGCATCTGTTTGAGTTGAATGACCTTTTGACAGAACAAACCTATATAGTGTTGCAACCCGTATTCACTCAATCGATCGATTACATAAATCATTCGTTCAACAATCATCAGTTCCTTTTTTACGCGCGTGATTTAAAATTGTTGTTGTTCAAAATTAAATTGGTATAATATACTCTTTGAGTTTATACGGAAACAAGTCTTAGAATACACAAGGTACTGTCGAGATCGGCTCAGAAACTTTGGGGTATACAAAATATTTGTAGCTTTGATAAACTCAAAACTACTTTTCAAAAAGTCTAAGCCTTATTTTTACAACGTCATACATTTTTGAAACGACTAGGTAAAATAACATTAATATGTAACTATGACCTCTCCAAAAACATATTCACTATTATATCTGCTTACTAGATTGTAATCTAGCCGCGCAATTTCTTTCGGTAAGTATCTACATCATGATAAGAAAAGAATAAATAAAAACTTGCAGAGACGTTGACTTCCGCTTCTCTTACAACAAAACAAAGCACAGTATACCAACCATTTATATCACAAATTCACGTTGCTCTCAACTAGGTTCCGAAAGAATGCAAAAGATTTATAATATAACAGTAACAACCACTGTATGATTTTACTATTAAGTAATCACGAACACAAAACGTACAAAACTGCATTTTGATAAGCACCGGCGCTCGTTTCTTTAGCAGCCGTGCTGGCGCATTAGTAGCAAAAATAATACTGCAAAGGCAAGTGACGTCGGAGCCGGCACCACCGCATTATGCATGTGCATTTTAAATACTACAGCCTAAATCCCTCAAAACAGAGAATACCTCCAAACACGGTCGGATATTATAATGCCATGTAAGTAATTAGTAATGTTTCGTGATTTATTTATGTATCGATTTATCAAGCAATTATATTTAGAAGGGTGAGGTAAGGGGTGGTAGTGCGGTTAGTGGGTGGGGGTTGGAATAAAAAATAATGATGCCTGACAGTAACTTGACAAAGTTTATCAAAAAGCTTTGAAAAGTCTGAATTATATCGTAAATTCAATGTATGACATCGATACGATTTTTACAATCTAGCAATTGCCATAGCACTGAGCACCCGTTTACGGAAGAAATGTTTTTCTGTTTTGTAGGTGCAGATTTCACAGTATAACGAACTGACTGACAATGTTTTTATAAAACTTTATCGTAATTAAGTAAGAATTATTTATCTTATCTAATTGAATCTAAGTAGAATACCAACTAAGTGGCGCAACAGAGATGACGCCCACTATATCATGCAGTAAGTTGATAGTATTATGATGATAATGGAAAACAAATTCGCGCTCTTTTCGCTCATTAATAAATCTCTCTAATTTCTTATCGCTAGTTCCCGTGCCAAGCCGTGACGGAAATGATTACGTGACAACCGGTGCCGTTGCCCAATTATGTAATTAAATTAATAAGAAACAACAAAAACACCTCACCTTCAATATGATAGTGCTCCGAGGTGGCGGTAGGGGGAGCCTCGCGTGCAAATCAACTATAACGCCCGTCTACGCCGTTCTAACATAATATTTTAATACAAACATCATATTATTATATAAAAGCATTTTATATTGACAACAAAAAAATCACAGCCTTTTTTCGTGCGAACCGACCAACAGTCTAAATTACACTGTATGTAACAGACTGGGGCAAATTTTTGGAACGGCACTATTACGTAATAATAATACATAATAAACAGGCACATGAACAATGACAAAAAATATAGGCGAATAGGACGACTTCACATTAAAATCTTGTGGTATGGTATGTTTCGTTGGGAAAATGGTTATGAGTTTTGTTCTTTTGCTCAGCCGCCAAGAATCATAGAGATTGAAGTCAAAAGTAGCTCCTTATAATAGTCATACAAAAAGCACTAGGTACCACTGCTTCGCATAGACTGTCATCGGATGTCTGGTTAGGACATTGCAGGCTGAACTATGATCATCCGGTGAAAATTGGTTCCGTGCTTTAAAAGGCACGTTAAGCCGTCGGTCATGGTTGCTGTCTATGATAACTTATTTATTACAGCGGTCGTTATACAACAATGTCAGACGCCTTCTACTTAGTAGTATGTAGTTAAAAACACAAGGATTCATCGAGTAGATTGACTCGGTGTCCCACAGGACAGAGAAGAAAAATATTGAAAGCGCGATTTTACGTGTTGGAGGGACGAAGCGTAAGATGCTAATTTTACCAAAGCCCAAACAAACCACTCCGGAACAAATAAACACTCCCATAACGGTATATCATTTGGCAGGGAACTCCTTCCACTTAGTCACAACTGCTGTTTAAAAATAATTGAATGTGACATTGAGACATGCTCAGGGGCAAACAGTGGTTTCTTATTGCAAAACCAAACACAACTAGAGGGTTTTTTACTAAACCAACAAGTATAATAACTCATTATGTGAAGTTTACTAGTTTTGTACAACTTACTTACTTAGGACTTACTTGTTTTGTACAACTTACTTTTTGTTTTTAGAACTAGAGGGAGCATGAAATCGCTGAAAATATGTGTCATATAAGCAATCTTTAGGATCTTCTATTATCGGAAATACGAGGCTTTGGTTTCCGGATACATTGCGTACCTATTCAGTCAGTGATGTTTTTACTAAATGATGTCGCTCAATTATATTATATTGTTACTAGCGTAACATGTCGCTAGTCGCTTCTAGCTACTACTACGAAACTCTAGTAATAGTGCTTTATAACACAACTAGAAAATATTAGGCTGGCTGTAAGCCCTTGATCTAGCTATAATCCGGCAATAAATAACGGAGCATCAAAATTAACGAAGCTAGAATACTACCTGCTACAGCTTTGCAATAAAGATTTTATGGGCTATAAAAGAAAAGGTGCAATCGTTAGAGTAAAACTTTAAAATGTCAAGTGCCCATCCAATCTAGCTTTAGTGTCCTGAAGCTTGAAGTACCTGAAGTAACCTGTAGTCAATTACATTAGACATCCCTGCTAAAGGGAAATCACAGACCCCACCATCAGATAGGAATAATAATTGCGAAGGAGAGAGAAAGATATCACTACATAGTATAAAGCAAAGTCGCTTTTTGCGTCTGCATGTATGCTTAAATCTTTAAAGCTACACAACGGATTTTGATGCAGTTTCTTAAAATAGATAGAGTGATTCAACAGGAAGGTTTTTATGTATAAAACTTGCCGGAAAAATCCTTATACCCACGGGGAAATTTGTTGCAGCGGGCGCAGCCGCTGGGGCAGGCCGCTAGTCCCTAATAAACTAAATAGTATAGCTGTATGTCCTAGCTGGAGTGTCATTCCAACTTAGACGGTTAGTAACGACTAGGGTTGGTAATTTGATAGCTTACGCGTCTCTACGCCACTGTGTCTGGACTAATTTACTTTCATAATTGAATGTGATTTAGGTGCTTTAGTATTATTTGGGTATCCATGTCACAAGGTAATACAATAATTCTGAAACAGGCTCTTGCCTATTAAGGATAGAAATTTATTCAGGCTAAGTATATAAGACTGAATTAGGGATCTGCCCTCGAGGGATAATACGACAATTCTGAAGTAGTCTCTCGCTTATTAAGGATAGAAAGTCATTCAGACTAAGTATAAGACTGAATGAGTGATCTTGAGACAAATTTGGGATCTGTCTGCTGTTATTTACATACCGTACCGTAGATTCTCTCAGTTTGATAAAATCCACACTAAACACTGACATTAGTCGTTCTTTTTCTACTCAGATGAACAGAACCGTAATCGAAATAGCGAATTCGTACTAGGCTCGAAGGTCCAAATGAATATTTCCATCGCATTAAAACAACTTGTATTTACAAAGCGGCAATTAGACCTCGAAATGGCGTGAAGCCGCGTCTACCAGCCGGACTAGACTACTAGTCCATGACAAGTGCTTTTGCACGATTGATGGCCGATTTCAACGTTCACTGCTACACTAAAATCAATCACAATCGCAGAGTTCTTTACAAGGCAAACAGTGGTATAGGACAAGGTAAAAAGCCTCTGCTAAGTGGCTTGCCTAATGGATTCATGAACAAATAATGAGACACCTGCAAGTGTGCTGTAAAACAACCAACACGTCAACACAGCCTGCATTTAAGTTGTTCATTTTTAATGTCTATCTTTCTGTACGTAACCTTTACCACGCCACGTATAAACTTCCTGTTACATGTGTGTTTTTGAAATTTTGTTTTTGTTCACATGGATATTAATCAGCTTGCCGTCAACTTCAGGATTTAATAATGAGATTGTCTCGTGGCAAAATGAAGTAAACTGTTCTCTTAAAGTCGGTACTTTCAATACTTATCACTTATTGATTAGAATTCAAACTATGTTGGACTAGATCACAAGCAAATTATGTATAAATCATTTAAGGTTATATTTTGGAAATACGCGCTTTAGTTTTCGTAAATCATACAACAATTTGTACGTGCTACGCCGTAGACAGCTGCTACGACGTAGCAATACATACTACAAGTCTAGTAAACAAATCTGAAGTTACTGTTTCCTTTCGTTTCCTTCATATAAATATTTCTTGTTATAAGATTATTGTAACAGATACTGCAACTTTCTTTTTAATTAGAAACGACTTTGTAAATGAGGTAATGACTAGAAAACGATAACCTTGGTAAGTTCAAAGTTATACAAATTAAAAGTGAATTAAAAGCAAATTCCAATCAACAGGTTAAATTCACCCTTGAACTACTAAATTGTCCTAAAATGTGGGAAACATTTTAAATCAGTGGCATTATCGGAGCTCGATCGGTTTTGCGTGCTGCTAAATAAACATTTTACCGGTAATGGGTATCGATTTCACGTCATGATTCCGATTTTTCTGTTTGTTTTCGAAATGATTGCGGAAGGGCGGGGCCAATATTCTAATGGTGTCGTTTGTCAAATGATTTGCATTTCCCTTCAAGGTCTGGTTCAGGAAGTATTTTGTAAAGCAAGTTTTTTTAACAACCAAATCTTTCATGACTTATAGAAAATAATGTAGTGACTCGGTATATCACACCGGAAATATAATATAGAGTGGGCTTAAGTTTATTAACCCTTGGTGTCCCCGTAGACTGACACAGACCGGCTTGTCACTATAGTAAGACAAGTTTCTATAAATCTCAAATAGGTACTCGTATTTGTATAAGTCGAAGCGAGCGACACTCAGTCTACCCAGCAAGTGATATCGGCATGAACTTCTTGTTTTTTCTTGAGGGACACCTAGCCGCCCAACGACCCGATGAACCCTGGTGTCAGCTTACTTAACCGCCTAGTAGAGCAGGCCTCTGACGTGCTTTTGTTACGATCGCCGTCGATGAGTGTACCCACTACACACTGTGTATGTATAGACCTTGATAAACTACTTCAATTACTGTACTAGTACTTGAAGTATTACTGTACTTAGTAAATAACTTAAAACCCTTCAGAATTCGCAAAACTGAAAAGGTCAAACCAGCATTTAATATTCAATTGCTTCTTATCTAGGGTCGTGGTAGGTCAAATATAGCTACGTACAAATAAATTTTAGATCGTCGGTTGCGATAGATGGCAGGATTTGGTCCGCTCTATAATGCAGGTGTATTGTTTTCCCGATGGACCTGGTGTAGTCGCAGTATAAGTACAGGACGTGCCATTTATGAATTAAAAAAAAAAACTTTTAATGCTCTTTACCATCTTCTTCTTTTCGTGTGGGATACCAAGTCGTTCAACGACCCGATGAACCCTAGTGTCAGAATTTTTCAACCGCCTTCTACAAGTAGCAGGCTTCTGACATGGTTGTGTAACGACCGCCGTCTAAGTGATCATAGACAGCAACCGGGACCTACGGCTTAACGTGCTATCCGAAACACGGAACCATCTTACTTACGGACAATCGGGTGGTTCAGCCCGCAATGTCCTAACCAGACTGGGAACAAATTCACAAAGTGATAAATATCAACTTTGTGAGTGACCCACCGAGAATCGAACCCGGGACCGTCTGCGTCAAAGGCAGTCGCACTACCACTGCGCCACATCGGTCGTCAACCATCTACCATGATGTCATTCATCTATCCTCGCAAGACAAGACATTTGAAACTACATTGTTCATTGGTGTGAATGCAAAAAAAAATATATATATTGCAAATTTTTAAATTTCTTTAAAGAAAAATATTTTTTTTTAAATATGGAGTAGAGTTATTCTAACAAGCCTAAAATTCAACTAACCAGAATCATCGTACTATGCATGCTTACAAGATTGCATGCTATAGTCTGTAAGTTTAGGTACTTATCTTTTTGTAAACAAATTCTGTATGAAACTGACAGTTCAGAAGTGTCACTTTCATACAAAGTTTGTTTACAAAAAGATAAGTACCTAAACTTACAGACTATAGATGTACCTACTAAATAAAAGATCTGACGCAACTTTGTTCTTGCTAAAAAACTTCATTCTTTTCTATCTATCAGCGTACCAAATCTGCTCACTTGTTGCGTCTACATACAGAGCTATTTTACGGCAGGTGTCATACGTTGTTCGGTCAACTACATACGGCGCGTTTTGAGCCGCAAGGTCGAATGCAAAGTTGTAAATATGAGTAGAGAAAACACGAGTTGTGAGTGTGCTGGTCCGCTGTTGCCTTGGCGACCAAGCTACAACACTAACAAAATTAGGCAAATAAAAAAGGCAAAGGCCGTGTGATGCTGGCTTAAAATAGCATCACCCCACATCCTTCCCGTGGGTGTCGTAAGAGGTGACTAAGGAACTCGAGGGTGTTTGAGTATTATAATTTTTAGGCGACAGGCTGACAACCTGTCACTATAGTGATACACATGTTTTCTGTAAGAACCTTGGAAAACAATCCTCAAAAATGTCAGATGTGGCGATAGCGACCGTATTCTTACGGCCGTTTATGCTCTGCCTACCCCGCAAGGGATAACGGCGTGATATATGTAAGTATGTATGTATGTAAAAAGGCAAAGTGAGTGAATCTTTAGAGGGCCTATGTTCAGCAGTGGACGTCCTGTGGCTGAG
The DNA here is from genome assembly GCA_029255805.1 of Keiferia lycopersicella. Taxonomy (NCBI): domain Eukaryota; kingdom Metazoa; phylum Arthropoda; class Insecta; order Lepidoptera; family Gelechiidae; genus Keiferia; species Keiferia lycopersicella. The sequence goes on along the minus strand of JARACZ010000009.1, from coordinate 6,070,348 downwards.
CTGATGATGATGAAAAAAAGTGAACAGGTTTAAGTTCTAACTACATTTTGAAATTTCGATACTAAGTGGCATAACTCTATATACAGGATGTTAGGAAAAGTACTAACTTCCTTTAAAGGGATGAACCAGCCCATAATACTGGACAACTTTCCCCAAGTAGTCCATTGAATGAGTGCCTCCAAAGGGGGTCTAGAGTGCGAGAGTTGGTAACGTAAGATGTTTCTTCGGAAACATGTCAAGAGTCCCTAGGTAATAAACATACTAAAACCCCCGGACACTAGGAGGAGCCCCGGAGTGGGGGGAGGGGGGGAAAGGGTCCATTTTTTCATTTTTCCCTTAAATCTCAAAAACGGTACAAGTTAGAGAAAAACGTTCAAGGAAAAGTTGAAAGGCCATAAAATTATCTACAAGTTATACCTAAATCACTTTTTCCTATATCCTACCGTTTCTGAGTTACACGCATTAAAAAATGATTTTGGCTCAAACAATTTTCCCATACTACATACCCATGTTTATCACATCAATCGATCAAAAAATATTTCTTTCTTCCATAAAACTCAAATGTGCAACTTGTGACCAGTACTAATAGATTGCTCTTGATTAGGTCTATAATTGGTAAAATAAACACATTCCTCCATGGAAGCCTTTAGGAGGAATCGATTGTCAAAATATTATATTAGGGTAGTTTTAGTTACTGAACTTGAACTATTTATTTTTTTCTTCCAAAAAACTCAATAGTGCAACTTGTGACCGGTACCGATAGATTGCTCATAATTAGCTCTATCATTGATAAAAATACTCCTCCTAGTGTCCGGGGGTTTTAGTATGTTTATTACCTAGGGACTCTTGACATGTTTCCGAAGAAACATCTTACGTTACCAACTCTCGCACTCTAGAACTTTTTATTCAATGGACTAAAGGAACATAGGTCTAAATATGAAAAAAAAAAAATTGACTTCATATACAAAATGTACACGAACTGGCTGAGTCAGTTTGTATGACACATATTTCGACCTATTTTAGGCTCTTAAAAAATAGAAAAAAATAATTCGATAGCTTTTGAAGTTTCATACTCCAAACACGAGAATATTACGTGATTAAGAAAGAATACTCGCTTTAAAATAAGAAAAAAATGTTTCGTAACTTAATCGATTCCAGTTACGAGCACGTGATTTTTTGGTAACTCTATTAGACAGAACCATAGAATAAATTTGTACCTTTTCAGTTTTTTTTGTATGTCGGTACCTGTCTATCTCAAAATCTTTTGTCCAGCCCAATCCCAACCCCGTTTTTCACGTATGATAAGAATAATGAGTTTGGTAACGTATGGACATCAGGATTCATATTTTTGAGCTGTGAGAGATAAAATTAATGAAATATCTTCCAATGTTCTTTGTCCCGGGCTTTCGTACCTTCACAAAGTAGATATCATTTTGGAAATAATTTCTAAATCTAGGTTTTCATTGCATGAAATGTATTAATTACTAGCTCTACATACCCTGAAATGGACATAGATATGTGATTTTATGCATGAAATTCAATTTATTCAATGCTGTTATCAGTCGAGAGAATGTATAATTAATTTGGTTCACAATATTCGTATCGTAGATGCATGCTACGAAAACTCGTAGACGTCTCGTAGCGTTTACGTAGCACGATCGCTCAGGCGAATAATCTTCAAAGTTGAATAATATTGATAACTTAAAAGATAAGGTAATAGATCGGTCTATGGTAATAGTAATTTTGCGTGAATAAAGGCTCTTATCGTTACAATGGCTTCACTGGAACCAAGAAAATTATATCATACTTTTGACCTTTGTAATGGTATACCGAAATACCTCTATTAATAATTAATTGGATCTGTAACCAGGTGAATATTATAGACCCTGTTGGTGGGTACAATATTGTTAGTTAAGCATTAAGTACAATAAAGTATCTCAAGTATTTTTGCCTGCCGTAAAGCTACTACTGTATTAAATATTTCTCCATTTTGTTATGTTTTGGTCCTGTGTTTTATGATGTGTGCAATTAAATTTTATTTGTATTACTAATATTATATTATTATTAACGAATTAGGGAGATAGCGCATCAGACCATCTCTGCATAGCGGATAGCCAAAGCTATTTCACGTGCCAAATCTTCTTTAGGCTGCTTTTCAACCAGTATTGTGCGAGGAAAAAAACCACCAATAGAATTACGCCATTTTCTGACCCTCGCTCACCTCAGCTCTGGTGGAAAAGGGTTTAGCGGAGCGAGTTCATTCTACATACAAAATAAGCAGGTGCAAAGGATGTGTTGCGAGGAATGTGCTGCGTCTGAGGAACGCCCACTATATCCCATACCTAAGCTTCGCAACGCATCCTCGCGCAGCACATTTTAACAGCTGAGTTTGAGATATTTACCTCGCACATCTCTAGTGGAACCCCCCACACATGTCTACAACAAAGCTACATAGCCTCTTACCATTTAACTCGCACAGCTCTGGTGGAAAAGCAGCCTTAGGCTTACCTTAAGCCCACGATTATCATAAAATATTAAAAGCTAAGTTGGTACACATGGGATTAACCGTTTGTGTTTAAATTAATTACCCACCTGTTGTTTTAATTAATGATTACTGAAGTGACTCTCAAAAACACGCAGGTAGATAGTTAGTAACATACGTTAAAAGATCCGTCTGTTCACTAAAATAAAATTACAATATTTGGTTTCAACTGATATTTAAATTCAGAGAATAAGAAATCATCAATAACCTCTGGTTGCTTCCCGAGAAAATAAGACGTTTCCCAGCATGTATTATAAATAAATAAACCTTCCTTCTTAAATCTCTCTACCTATTAAAATAACACATCAAAATTCGTCGCGTCGTTTAGGAGTGAACAGTGTACGTGACAGACAGCGAGACAGAGAAACACAAAAAGCAACTTCATTGTGTGTTGATTTAAGTTTTGATTAGAGGGTAAATTAGCTACCTACATTGTTCAGTACAAACAAATTAAAATGTACGTATTTAATTGGTCGTTTCCGTCAGGTACTCACGCGATGAAGGTAGGTATGAAATAGAGTAAGTAACTATAGTTACTATCGGAGTAGTCAAGTTACTATGGGTAACTCAAGCTAATGCCCAAAATGTTCGTCATTATTTTAATATTTAAATTTTTTTTCCGTGCTTGTCATAACGAGCGAGGAATAAGGCGTACTGTAAATCTCCAAGATGTTACGCTGACAACCTGTCACTACAACTATTGGTAAGCAGTATGATGATAAGTGCTAAAGTTCGTAAGTATGATACTAGTTAGACTCTTAAATACGCTATAAAAAGTAATTTATATTTTAAAAGACAGTCACTAAATTAATCTATGAGTGAATAGTATCACACGTAGCTTCTCCTGAAACTTAAAGCACGTTACACAACCCTCGCCAACCCTCAAAACAATTCGACATATAGGTGTCAGAGTCGCCGACCAAGCATGGCAACTATGGCAAACATTCCATCAATCAAAAGCATAAATTATCTGAAACTTGTAATTATAAGAATGAATTATATTGTACTATTATATGAATGTACTGTCCTATCGTCCAAGTGATTCGCGGGGCGGTACCAATACATAATTAAATACGATTACGTATAATGTTACACCCAGCTCCTTCCATATGCATAAGCCGAGGGCTGGTCAAGGCGAAGAACAGATTAATGCGATATGATATGACCAGGTCACGGCGAATTCGGAATAGAATATGCTTTCGGCATTGATAGGTGGAAATAATATTTCTACGTAGTATATTTCTTCGGTTTTTGGTAGGTAGTGTATGGAAAAATTATAAAAAATGTAGACTACTACCAATAATACTAAATTAAATAAAGTTATCGACCGAAAGTTTGACCGTAGTATTTCATGAAATAGCTACCGAAACACAAATTCCTCGAATAAAATACATTTGAAATGCGGATTAAATATATTTATTTAGATTCTATCATTGAAATGTGCAAGTCAAACCTGTTCTAAATCGACCACTAAACGTACTAATGTATTCAAATCTGTGTTATGACACAGCAAATGCAATTTCCACTTCAGTGTTACATTGACATTTGAATATATCCACGCCAAGATACGTCACTGGAAGTTTGCAAGAAAATTTTCCGCTGGCTTTCAAAATAAATCAGTTTTAATCGCAGCACTCACGTAAGGAAGAAATCACAATACATATCGTTGAATAGAAAGTTCCAATAACGCTTTTAAGTGTATTATTGGGCGCGCATATAAAAGAAGCAACTTATTATATTGTCGTCACCTTTCACCTTTTTACAAATTGCAAATACGATCGATACATACGTAACTAATGAAATTCCAGTGAAACTATAAAGTAGGTAGGTTTTCTGTTTTTGACATATGACTCAACAAATTAATAATGACAGTCTACTACGCCGTATTCGATTTATAAAAACAATGACGTTCAGACTAGTACCCAGTGTGGGATTTACCAGTGTTAAATGAAAAAATAAATAAAAATAACCTTCAATGTACATTGTTACTTTTACGTTGCGCTGTCTTCCCTAAGGCGGAATATTAAGGACTAGACTTTATTTTGTGATTTTGTATAGGATTCTAATCTCGTCCTATAAACTACATAGTGATTGATAACTAGACTCAAAAAAAAAAACATTTGTACAAAACCAGTGTACGAGTATTTATTATTAGATACGCATTAAGACATGCATGGTTAGGGTCAAAAACATAAAATTAGGGTTAATTGTTAAAATATATAGATTTAGCGTTAACAAGAGTAAACAAAATCAACCTACCTGAAAAGGTGTTTGGGCTTTCAGACCACCACCGTTTAAGTAAATCAGGACGCAAAAACAAGGGTGGACCTTAATTCTGTGTAAGGTTCACTGGAATATTGACCGAAAATGTTGTTTACTTCTGTGGAGGCTTTTACTTTGATAAAGTACCTAAGTTACCTACAATACCAAAGTTTTCCCCTGTTTTGTTTTCCTGGATTTTTAGATAAATTAACAATAGTGCCCTCATTAGGTCGTCATAATAAGAACTTTTTTGCCCATAATATAATAAACCCTTTGAAAAATACTTTGACACGCTCTATCGCTTTATTGATTTAAGATTTTACCTATCATTAAATGTATCAACAAATAAAAAACCGAGACCTGGTTCAGTATAGAAAGCATTTTCATAAACGGATTAATTCATAATATGTCTGGCTGTCTAACCTGTCTCGCCAATAATAGTGTGAAAGCATACAAGCATAGTTTGGCCTAATTCTGAGCCCCTGTTTGCATTCACCGCGACGTAGCTGCTGAATTATGCAGCCATAACACGGCCCAGGCTAAACGATATGTATGTACGATATTATATATTCAAGAACGTACGTAGTACAAGTCAAGAACGTAGTAAGTACGTAGTGAACGGTACGTAGGTAGGGTAGGTAAATATGATCAGAAACGACACATGAAAAGATGCAACACTGAACCCACTCAATGGGAGGGTCTGGCAGCACAGCGCCTCGAATGGCGCGGGAAGGTTAAAAGGCAAATCCGCGAGTTTGAGGAACAGCGTAAAGCAGACCTCGACGCTAAGCGCGATGAGTTAAAGGCCCGTCCACCCGTCGCCATTAACTACTTATAATTATGTAAATGGCAAACTCATGTGTCCACACTGTGCACGGGAGTTACTGCCAAAATTGGCTACAATAGCCATCTCCGGGCGCATCAGCGCCGATCTGATTAGGAGTCGAAGTGGTCGAAATCGACCGGAGAGATCATCATCACAACAAAGATAAAATAATGATGTAAGATTAAGTATCACTGTAATATTGTGCTCGTTTTACCCTTTTATCCTCAATTAACTCAAACTTTACGTCGGCTGGAAGGAATTTCTTTAGAAATAAGCAGTACTTGTTGTCCATTTCTCCTTATGATCTGTATTTGTGAATTTTCTTGTGTGCAATAAATTGTTAAATATATAAACAATCAAACTGAAACCAAAACTTCCGTTGTGATTATATTCGAACTGGTTGATCCAACAAGGAGAAGACCGAAGACATATAAGACTAGCGAATACCGCATCGACAAGGGACATACCCTTAAAAAAATGATATAATAATGATCGTCCAACTAAGCAACTATGTGGCTCAATTTACCTAACAAAATCAATCAAATCAGCGGTTTGCTTTATTAATTCAGTTGAAAGACTTCATTAGTAACTCGAGAAAGATCAAACGAAATATTAACGAAACGAATATCCGGACAGCCAAATGTTGTGGTGTAAAGTTCTGATATAACCTCAGTACAATCTCTCCACTTCAATTATAAACAATCCAAAGTTAAAGGTTGTGCGACAGTTGCGTTTTTCAGCAGTTAAATTTATTACTTTCTTAGGTGCAGTAACATTTGAAGAATGTGCATCATGGTCATCCGGCTTGTTGGTAAAGATTACAAAAAAATCTAAACCTTAAAAACTGAACGTTGACAGACTGCACAATGTCCAATAAAGGTTCTTTAATTAAACTAACCGCTGGAGAATTTAAATAAAAGTTTTCACGAGTCTCACTTTCTAGAAAATGTAAACTGGCTTATCCTATATTAATAAGTCCTATAATATCACCTCAACGGCCTGTCACTACTGTGAATAGAAAAAGATCGAAGAAATCGTAACGTATTAACTACTCGTTTAATTATTATATTAATTGAAACAACAGGATTGCCGTGTGATGCCGGCTTAGAATAGCATCACCCCACATCTTTCCCGCGGGTGTCGTAAGAGGCGATTAAGGAACTCGAGAGTATTGGTGTATTACAATTTTTAGGCGACAGGCTGACAACCTGTCACTATAGTGATACACATGTTTTCTGAAACAACCTTGGAAAACAATCCTCAAAAATGTCAGACGTGGCGATAGTAGCCGTATTCTTACGGCCGTTAACGCTCTGCCTACCCCGTGAGTCAAAAAAAAAAAAGTCAAAATAGTTTATTGTTTGGCTATAAGTATTACATACATACATAAATCACGCCTTTATCCCTTAAGGGGTAGGCAGAACGTTAACGGCCGTAAAAACACGATCGCTATCGCCACGTCTGACAAATATAGAGGGCCGTTTGAGATAATTCGTGTGTCACTATAGTGACAGGTTGTCAGCCTGTCGCCTAAAAGTTGTAATACATCTGAAACCCTCAAGTCCCTCAGTCGCCTCTTACGACACCCACGGGTAGGAAATGGGGTGATGCTATTCTAAGCCGGCATCACACGGCAAGTATAAGTATTACAAGGTGGAAATAAATTTATATACGTATCATTACAGCTACCTAATTAGGTGTACAATATTCTTATTTAATATATGAGGGATAAAGGCGTGATATATGTATGTATGTATGTTGAAACAACCTAGCAAAGAATGCCAAAAACTCAATACGTTCGTTGTTTCATCGACATAGTAAGAAATCAAACTCAAGTGCAGCAGTTAAGCTAGCAAGTTAGCAACACTGCGGACACTCAGAGCAAGAACTAGGGCACACGATAAATCGCTCACTTACCTATTCCGTGTGGGAAGCGCAATACACTCGTAAAGCCTTGAGTTTACAATCAATGGAGGACGTTTTTAGCTTTATTCAGTCTTTCGGTTTCGTTCAGTAAAACATCTTCATACAAAGATGTTTAAGCAAACAAAGAAGTCCAAAACTAGCATATTTATTAAAAAACTAAAAACCCGGCCGCAATAATAGAAAAGCTATTTGCGTTTAGAATCCGCCACTAAGATTTTTGAAATTCAAATACAGCCATTTGTGCAGCTAAGACCAATGTAACGTCATCAAGATCAAACTAAGATCAATCATACGTCAACATAAGCGAGCTGCTAGGGCTGTATGTAGCCCGTAAAAATAAATCTCTCTCTCTCTCTATCTCTTGTACACATATATACCTACAAACATTAATTCTTACATTCATACATACTCTCAAAAATATAACCATCTTTCTGAGGCAGTGGCGTAAAAATATGAATATACCAAAGGCTCGTAGCAAAACTCTACGACGTAGCCGTAGCTACAGCTACGAAATACATCCCGTATAGTTTAGGATTCCGTGCCTCCACTTATTTTCGATAGACATTATATCCTCTTATAGTTAAAGATTTAGAACTTTGGATACTTGGGGGTTGGCATGGATTAAAAGTTAAGAATAAAAATTTAATGTTTTCCTTCCTTTTTGGCCTGTATCAATAAATTCAAATGTATTTTAGGCTTCATAAACAGCTTTCACTCAAAGATAAATACGCTGTCTCTACAATGCTGAAACACGCTATATAGACATTAAAATATTGTTGTTTGTCTTTTCGACCGAATTTAACAGCCGACGTAAACCTGCTGACATTTCACTCGCGGTCACGACTTTATAACTTTTATATTATTTCCTAGAACACGATCGTTTCTGATTCGCTTCTTCCAACCTTGGTCGTAAAACTTGACTCAGTTCTTTGAAACTTTTACTTTTGGGTTTTTGGTTGGTAGATAGTACTCATATAGATAGTAGAACGTTGGTGGCCAAGTGGATAGGACGCCGGTCTTACAATCATGAGACCCGAGTTCGATCCCCCGTCATGTACCAATGTGTTGTTACTCACGTACATTTACCGACTGCTCTTACGGTGAAGGAAAAACATTGTGATGAAACCCACATTCAAATATAATTTAAATTCAGATGATATTTGAATGTGACTTAACCTAGGAATCGGGCCAGGTAAGCCTTCGGGTTGCAGAGTTCAGATGGCAGTCGCTCTGTGTAAAAACTTGGATCCACGTCAAATCGCCTAGGTTAGGTAGCCGACCCCGACAGAGAACGGATAAGGCAACGAGAATGAAATGATGAGGTGGATAATTTATCTTTGGAGACGTATCAGATGATGGTGTTCATGAGAAGTATACCTTGCATTGTCCTATTCCTTCACTAACTAATAAACAACGGTTCATTTTCCGATGTTCTTTTTCTCATAAGGACGCCTTCTAAAAACGACCTATTGTATGAGCTTCATTCCTAGTCGTCTCATTTTCTATCTTCTCGATTAGCGTAGACTTAACAAAAAATGTCCTTTTTCCTTACAAGATAAGGGAAGTATTATTGGTCTCAAAATGCGTTTTTTTACTAATGCGTTTGTGGGTCAAAGTAACATTTGCTTTAAAACGTCATTCAATTTCTTTTACCGTCGCATACCGTAGCATCCAGCTACGACGTAGCATTCCTCTACGATTATCATTGCTTTTATCACGACTTTAAACTTTTGTGACTAACTGTATCTTCAAATGGCCTTGTAAATTCGCTTGCAAGTTCCGTTGAAACGTCCGTGATCTGTTTACGATAGGAAGTAAGTTGCTGTCCGTGTTATTGTAGTAAAACTACGCGATACTTTACCGCGTTTCTTCGAAATTGATATACTTTGACCTAGTTGCAGTGTAAAGCAAGAAGAGCGCCCTTGTACGTGCTTGTACATAAGATTATAATAAGAAGCAGTCCTGTTTATTTTATTTTACTATTATTATACACTTATACAGCATGCTCTGCCTATCCCGTAAGGAATAAAGCATGATATATGTATGGCAAGACCAGAGATCAGAAACCGTTTGTACTTATTCAAATCAGTTTTTAATAGAAGTGTGAACATTTTTCGTAATCGAGTTAGCGGGAGATTCATTCAGAATTTTAGGACATTATGCGTTTAGGTCATTGTGCGTTTAGGACATTTTTAGCATTTAGGACATTATGCGTCGAGAGGAAAACAACTCTATTTCTCAAGTGGTATATTGCAAAACTGAATGCGCTGCAATCTACGAGCTGCAATGAACTCTTTTCAGCGCTGAGTCAACAGGTACTTGAGCTGTCGACTGCATACAAGCGTACCGCTGTCTTCAAGCTATTGAACGGCTCTATCTAAAAGTGTCAGGGATATAGCACAAAACGTGAGGCTCACCCAATGAAACTAAGCAATTTCGTGTGATTAGCTGAGTCTTCGCGGAATCGAATTACGATGTTCTAGAAATCCCTGTATACTTACGAGAAAAAATATACTGTATTTCCGTAGTACGGTATTTCGTGGTACTGTATTGTATGTGTGCATGGTAAGATATTTGCAATGCAAAGTAGATGTGTTGCATTTCTATTCTTGCTTTATCTTTCGACCTGAGTTGCACTAGACTGGTGACATAATACCTAGAAAGGCGATGTCTGTAGTTGAAAGGTAGACTAGAAAAGGGAAATATTTCCGAATGCGTAATCTATCGCTTCAAATTTTCTTTGAATTCTGTAACAATTACTTCAGACACTCAACTTGATTTATTAGTTGTTGTTACTTCTTCGAAATAATAAAATTGAGATTGATGAACTTTCTTCAACATAAATTGTCTCATGAGTCAACTCTTTACTTTCTTTATAAGTTTAAAATAACTATCCTAAGTGTTAATCCAAGTTACCCTCTATGTGTGCGCCGGATTTCATGAAAATCGATTCAGCAGTTTTTGCTTGAAGGAGTAACAAACAAACATGCAAATTTTCGCTATAATATTAATACGATAATTGATCAATACGTATAGAGGTGTTTAGTGTTTATTGTGGTCTAGTCACTTTCTAGTCACCAAAAGCATCAACTGAAGTGGGGCAAGGCCGCAGTCTACCGCCGCTTTCTTACTAAAAATCAATATGGCGGTCACATCGTATCGTGGACTAATGTGAAACAACAAATAATGTGCGTGATGCAAGTAATTTGCTATTGAACGCTCGATAAAGGGTAAAAAATGTACGCGATCGTATGATGGCGCTGCTCAATTATTTAGGGTATGTGCTGTATTTACGCACATACCGTCGTGCGTGCGCAAACTGTAGCGTACCACTCAATTATTCAAAGGTCTAGCTCTCACTAAGGTTTATTACGTACAGCTTTTTGCAAGGAAATGTCGGAACAATCTTATTGCTGATTCTGAAGTTTCCTTGCAAAAAGCTTTATTGAAGTTATAAGTAGAAGTAAAGTACCTAGTTGCATGTCTTGCATGACTTACCGCGATATTTTTTGTACTTAGAGTATGTGTGCCGTGCGAATTCGTAAGTACCTACCTACCCAGTATAAGTAAAATCCAAATCATTGGAGAACAAAGAGTATTGGACGTTAAAAGCTCTATTTACAATTTATTTATTTCAGTTACGTGAAAATACAAAAGAAAATTTACCTCAAGTCGAATCAGCTTGCAGGAAATATATAAAACGGTGGCACTAGACAAGTAAGGACTGGATGAAGTCATAATTCGCACTAGAGCTATCATCGTCGTATCGGCTGGATTATCGACTGACAGCCGACGGCAAATAGAGGACAGCAACTACTATCGACGGTCACTTGCACATAAAAAGCCTTGCATCTTTTACCACGCGTCCACAAGGACGGTGTTCATTTTTATGGCTAGTACCTTTAGTACCTTTGCGTGACCTTACTCAACTTTATGAGCCTTCTGGCGCCATAAGTGTAGATACGGCTAATTGACTTGATGGAAAACGTGTTTTATGATATGATATTAAAAATGTTTTTCTTAGAATAACGCGCGGTGTACAAAAGATTTATATCAAGACAGCAAGGGGCCAATAAACTTATAGTTATAGCTATAAATTGTTTTTAATTTGTCCCAGGCGGCCTGTACATATATAAAGACTTTAAGTTTATTCGATCTGCCGAATAAATACCTACTTCTTACTAAAAAAAGGTTTTTGTCAGATATAAGTGTATTTGTGACATATCTAACTACGTACATCCTAGCTACTATAGAGTTGTCGATCTTAAACTGAGATAGAGACTGATTTTATTGAAAATCTGTAAATATCTCAGTAAAACATCTATCATATCATAGTTTTTTACACATAGCATAGTTTTCTTGTTAATAAGTACGTAGTTAGATAATTCTAAGAGTAAAGTAATTTCAAACGACTTTCATTAATAAAGGAGATATGTAACAATTAAGCAACAAAATTATTGTGATGGCTAGGCTACCAATGGGAAGATTATTGAAACTGGTAACTGAAAATGCACTCACCGAGAGTCCCGGGTTGCACCCTGAGGTGCTGGAGTTCTTCCGGAACTTGGGCACGCAGACCTGCATGGACCTCTCCCCGGCGCGGGGCGGCCCGGCGCACCCGTACTCATCGCTCCGGTCCGGCCGCGTCAAGTTTATATTGTTCGTGTTATTCACTTTCACCAAGATATTGCACGTCTGAGACGCGATCTGAAACAGCCCTTCTTCTAAGTTCCTCTTGTTTTGATACTGTCTGTTGAACTGGAGGTAGTCCCACCAGGAGGGCATGTTTCGGCGGAGTTTCTGTTGGAAGTTTACGCGCGAGTGGCGGGAAGGTGGCGGCGTGTGCCGTGCGAGCTCGCTCGCTCGCCGCCGACAAGTGTTGCCGCTGTGACTCGACGTGGACTTGCGCGTTATACGTTCAGTTTTTTGTAAAGCTACTGTTTGCATTTAAAGGTCAAGTATGTAACGTATTCAAAGTTTGCTGAGTACATACAGTAACCACATGTGGCGGTACAAAGAGCCCCAAGAGCCTAGGTGTTCCCGCTACCTCAAATGTTTAATGCATCGAGGTCGCTCGTAGCGTACCATGTAAATTATGAATTCAAAGTTTCAAGAATACGTTTAAAAGAAGGAAAGATTATTCGACATTATTGAATACTTTATACCATAAAAGGTGAAAAAAAAGTACCTACCTATGATAGTACTATGATCGTACCGGTCCATTCAGAAGGAAGGCATTCATTTCAACAACACCGTACTACGTAAATCAATATTGAATGTACTTACAATCAAGGTGTCATTGTGAAATAGAGTTTATTAAATAAACTCAAAGAAGTCTTTGTCACCATTTTACAATGAACTTCCACACACACACACACACATACCTATATTATATTACAGTTTTACTGTACTTAATCAGCCTTCCACAAAAGAAATTGAAAATGATTTTTGCAGAAAATGTTTTGGGTTGTGGAAATTAATATATTTTGTTTGTTTGTTGTTTTAATTAATAATTGATTTCATTTTAGGCTTGATTTGTGGTTTAATGAGAAGTTACATTTTTATTTATAGTTACTAATAATTTTGAATTAAAGGCAACAATGAAAGTTTTTTCTAAGTAATTAAAGGTGATTTTATCACTGTCAATAGAGTAAAAAGACAAACATCGCTGCACGAAAATCAATAGAAATAGATTGAGCGTAGTTTAAAATTGATTTAATAATTTAAAAAGTTTGTTACTAGAAATTCTAGAAAAGGCATCTGTGCGTGACAAGATATAATATATTTCAGTCTAGACTCAGACGATAAGATAAATAGTTTAGAACTTGCACGAGCGCTGAAACTGGTCTCTAGAGGTACCTGTTTGCCGGTACTATTCTCAGAGAAAATAAATGTTTTAGAGGTAACGCTACCAACCACCAGTTGCTCAATAACTGAGAGTTAGATTTTCAAAATCGTACAGGGACGTGCGGAACGAAACGACTGCTCTAACCACGCCTATCACAATTGCTAGTAGGTACTCGTTTTCATAAATTTCAAGGGTAGGTATGTGTCATTGGGTATGTGTGAATAGTTAAATTTAATAGAACGAGCGATACTAGAACAACTAGAAGACTTCCGAAAAAATAGAGCCGCTGCGTGAAGTCACAAAGAAATCGTCTCCATCAAATTTGGCGTGTACACTGTACACGGTTAAATTCACGAAAATTAAATACGCGGTGCCTTCCGTAGAGTTATTAGTTATTGATTCAAATTTCAAAAGAAATCTTGAGAACAGCAACCACGATTTAGAGCTTTTAGGGATTTTATTTTCGTATTTAGATATCAAATCTGGTTGAGACGAGTTTTTACCGTTCTTCTTTAGTCGCATAGGGTTACATTTTCATTATTAATTGTATTTGCTCTAAAGTATTCTGTACTCTGTGCAAGAAGGGTGTTTCTATTTCGCGGTATTTCTAGTGGATTGGCAAATCATAATCACTTTATTTTTAACGAATGAATTTCGTCGGTCATTTTAGTAAAGTTTTTGAAAGAAAAGAAAATACTTTATATCCTGAAAATCATGTATATTTATCTATTAGAATCATTCTGAAGACACGCATTACCAGTAATTTATAAAACATTATTTTTATTATAACATGTTGGTAGGATATTCTATTGAGTTAAGCATTTTAAAGAAGACTGCAATATTTTATGACCTTAACGCATATAAATATAATATTTTAATAAATAACACAACCTTTCCATTATAGGAAGAACAAATTATATAATCTGATAATAATCTACATATTTACTTTAATAAATAATAACTAGCTAGCTTTAGGTACAATATTGGTGGGCTTTGGTTACAAATACGTCTTTGAGATATTATTAAGAAAGCACCATTTTTATGAGAATTTAGTGCTTCTGTAGGCAAATCATAAGAACTGAAAGTGAGGTTAAGTGGGGTAGTATGAGATTAGGGAAAGATTTTAAACTTATTTTAAGCCTACTTTGCAAATGTAAATTTTGTGTTTTCTTGAGCCATCAATTTAAAATAAGAAAACTTTATATATTTTTTTAATATTGTCCCAACTTAACATGGTTGTGGTACAATATAATAAACTTAGTTATAAAAAGTATGACCCCAGCTAATAAATTAAGTTACGTAGTAAATTAATAATTAATGCAACTAATTATTACCTTGCGACAAATGAGATTACATATTCTAGAATTTGGGACAACGAAACGTATAAAAATGCATTGTTCTGATTACATTTCACCGTAACCAAACTAGAGTAACAGACAATTTAAATCCTAACCTTAATAATTGAGCCTCACAATAACTTAGTTAAATAGACTAAAATAACAATAATGTAACTACAAATAATACTTGTTTAATATAATGTAATATTCAAATTGTTACCAAAAACTACGTAAATAATAAATTAAATCACAGATAGTATAACTACGCCTTAAAATCAACAAATACAGCATGTTTGCTGTTTTATATCTACTTAAATAATTAATATTTTTATATTAATTAGGCAAATTGTAAAATAAAGGTTGAGTATTTTAATACAGGGTGCCCCTCTTTAAGTATTCCAAAGAAAATTCTGTGTTCTGGACAAACTATAATAAAGGTACGTCCTATACAATCTATATCGCAAAAATATTTTTTTATTAGAAGAAAAAAATTTACCTCTCATACTAATCATGCCACTGATAGAGCACATTGTATAGAACGTTCAAGTATTTTTCTTCAACTATGGAACTTTTTTTAGTACATTTTTTTACATTTACATTAAATTACATTCAGCTTATGGATCCAGGCCAGGATCCCTGTTTTTAATTTGGACCTCTTTAATTAAGAAGAACACCCGGTATAATAATTACTAATAATAAAATGGATGAATACAGTACGTCATGGTACCTAGTGCTTAAATATAATTCTGTATATCACACTAAAAAAGTGATAATTATTCCAAGAAATCAAATATAGAGGTTACCAATATTCTTTCTTAGCAAATTTTTATATTAATATCTGACAGTTTAGAAATCGCTGGCGTTTTAGAATTTTAATAGAATAAATCATCATTATAGTTACTTGCTGTTTTTTGTTATGATGGCTGTTAAAATGTATACAGTTTAGATTAGTAGTTTTCAAAAAATTTTAACCGGAAATTATACTTAAATTTTGTGCTGTAGGTTGACCAGCGGGCATATTAGTATTTAAAAATTATCACATATTTCTACGCGTTTCTAAAGTACTCTTAATACAATTCCATTATTTCGAATAGTTACACTAGCTCTCGTAGAAACTACGTTAAAATTCCATACAAATTTTGCTAAATATTTGGATTAAAAAATTGGGTAAAAATTCGAATATGTGGCAGCATTCGTTATCATTATCAACTTACTGTTATTCGTTTAAAATGGTCAGGCTTCTACAAAATCTATTAGAAAATTTTAAGGACTATAGTTAAGGTTTATCATTGTTTATAAAATAACTAAGTTAGGTAGATTATAGGTTTATGACTAGGTTTACATTTTTTATTGTGCGCTAAATGCTATTGGACTAGTATAAAATAACATTAGATAAATTGGTGTGTGTACTTTCCTCACTATTTATAATGTAGGTATGATCTATGTTAAAACGAGAAGCTTAGAAATCCGTATATTTTAATTTAACAGTTTTTATAAAAAATAACATTACCTAATCATATTTTTGGGATGCAAAAAGTATGTTCAAAAAGGAGTTTCTGAAAGGTAACTAGAATAAACATTACATATTATAAAATGGTGAATGATTATTTCTGCCTACACCTTTAAGATGTAGACATGACGTGACTTTATGAACGTGTGTACAAAATTGTATCGTTTTTAAAAATAAGTATGTAGCTAAAAGGCGGACATTCTTAACGATCTACGACCAACGACTAGGCCATTTTAAAATTATTTTTGTTAAAAGAAAACATTGAGTCGTGTGGGACACTGAGTCGTCGAATGACCCGATGACAGGAGGGACAGAATTTTTTTATATCAAAAATTGTGCTTTATTATAGCATAGTAATTAACTATTACTCGCATCAACTTGGACTCGCATTTTAATTTTAAATCGTTTCATCACCTTATCAATATCATCTGAGCAAATTTGAAACTAATAACTATTTAATGAAATAAGAAGTCACAAGGTGGAAAAAGAGACAGTAACCTAGGGATATCTTTTCTAAATACCAATATGAAAGGGAATTAAAATATTTGACTCAACATTGCTTTCAGTTTTCCTATCACCAATATTTGGGGTACTTACACCAACTTCCCACCCGGTGTACACACAGCAAAGGAATAAGGTGCACAGGGGTGCTCCAAACGAATCAAATTATTATAGTTCCTAATGAACATACAGGGTGTAAGAGACGGTCTAATAAAAAATTGCAGGCGTGATCAGGCCAAGAAATTTAACAACTTTTTTATGCGGACTATGTTGGTAAACATAAAAAAAAGTTCGGCCTTCCATACAAAATTACCGATCACCTGACTTTGTATGGAAACTCGAAAAAAATAATCGTTTTCCAGCATAGCCCCCATACAAAAATTTGTTCAGTTTCATGGTCTGATCACGCCTGCACCGACCGTCCCTTACACCCTGTATAAAGATTATGGAAATCAGTTCTCGTAAAGGAAGTCAATGTGTATTGGCATTTATTTCAAGCATATCAATGTTTCACTTCGAAATAAAAAAATATTTAAATTGGTTTGGAATCCCCCTGTGTAGCTTATTCACAATCCGACTGTACCTAGCAGGGGTCCTTGTGCACGCCGTTGGTCTGGAAGGTGACGATGGTTCCATTGGGCAGGGAGGTCCCCGGGCCGCCCAGGAACGAGGTGAAGGTGGTGTCGCGACTCATGGGCGGCTCCAGACCGTCGATCGGGATGCAGTCCAGCGTTGGTACTGTGTACTCCCTGGGTAGGACATCACATGGTTATATTCTACCGTTTGTTCCTGTATCTTCAAAAATTAATAATACGAAAAATGCGCGTAGAGTTTTATTGACAGAGAAGATGATAAGACACTTTCCCCAGAAGAACAGGTTTAATTTCGTTTGTAGACCGCCTTTAGAAATCAGCGTATCTCATGAAGTTATAGATAAGGGAATACTGTACTTATATATCACTATGTTGGTTGAGCTAACAGGTTGTTTCCGTCGTTAGTATGACGGCGGAATCCTGTCGTTACTTTCTAGTATAACACGCATCAGGCGAAAAGAGCAAAACGCATATAATACAGTGCTTACAAACATAATGGGAGTGTTTTTTTTGTTCGTTTAGTTCCTAGTAGATGGCGCTCGGAGCGGCGCAATTTCCCTTAGATAGGGGTAATAAATTAACTTACGAGTATGACATTGTATAAAGTCCTCTACTTATTTATAATAATAATGCTTTAAAATCCTATTAAATAGGGGTAATCGTTTTTATTGTGCACTAAACTGAACTTCGTAATTTCTCAATCTGTAATAGTACCTAGTTCAGAGTTTCGGACAAGTGTTGCTATCAGACCAAAAATTACTCATTGACATCTGAAACTGACTATGACATTCTACTCACATGGAGACATTGTCCTGCGACTGCACAGAGTCGTTCACAAGTTGCGGGAGGCGCGCGGGGGGCGAGCGCGGCGAGGGGGGCGCGGGAGGGGGGCGCGTGGGGCGCGACGCGAACAGGAACACGCCCACCATCGCCAGCCAGTACGACAGGAAGTACAGCGCGTGGAACTAGACACAATCATAGTGGATCATCAATCATTTTGATTCTATTGTCCAAGTTATAGGTAAGCAAGTGTAATGGGTTCTTTGTGGACGCATTATTATAATACGCAAAATACAACTATACAGTAAAAATGTGTAAAAATATTGGCTGCAAATATTCAAAGGGGTGAATCAGCCCATGAAACTGAACAACTTTCCCCAAGAAAGTGACGAAATATGAAAAAAGTTTTTGGATCTGCCATACAAAATGTAGCAGATGAGCGAGTAACTTTATAGGAAGTCCAAATTTTTTTTTCGCATTTCGATCTATGTTCTTTTGGGAAAGTTGTTCAGTTTCATGGGCTGATTCACCCCTTAAAATATTTGCAGCAAATTTTTTTACACCCTGTATGTCATTCAATTCAGAAAATTTTATACCATTGATATAAAATAGTTTGAAAGGTATGATAACAGCATTGACTATGTTAATACATACCTTAAATTGGAAGATGTACATGCCAGCAATGACTGTATAGTAATCCGCTGACAAGAATGACAGATGCAGCATGATGGCTCCAGCATCTCTGAGCATAAAAGTTTGCAGGATCTGGAATACAGTCTGCACTGAACAGTAGCTTCCCAACTGAATTAAGGTATCCAGTTCATACCAGTTAAAAGTCATGAGTTCTCCAAATTCAAGGAAGAATGTTTGAGTGCAAGCCACTATGCTTCCTATGAGGCCTAATGAGGCTAAGTATTGGGAGCAAGATATAGTTTTGAGCATCATATCTTCAAAGACTGTGACTGTGGCGAATAGAAGTGAGCCGCCCAAGCATAGCATGTCACCAACTAGCTGGTTTTTGCCTGAAACAATTATTATAATTGTATGAAACACACTACAACAGATTTACTTCATAATATCATTGAATAACATGTCCAACAATACATCTCATTTCTCTATCAGAATCGACACAAGAATACACTCTCCTTTTTAGTTTTTCTTTGCTCTAGCAACAATCTCTTGGTATTGGGTTTGCTCTTGACTGAGATGTAAAAATAAATAAGTAAACCCCTTCCTATTAAAGAAACAATCTGTAAATCGGGCCAATTGTCATGCTTTCTCTCTCCCACTAAGGTAACCGCAGCCATTTACTGATAATTTCTTAATCTGATGTGGTAATGGTGTGTCTAATTAAAAACAATGTTAGCTCACCATCAGTAGGGGCACCTTCTACATCAGCCCACACAACACACACAACGGCCATGAGGCCTAGAGTTGCCCCGGCCACATGCACCACTCCGAGCCTCTGCCCGCGCCACGCGCCGCCCACTAGAGCTGCGCCGACGCCGCTGCACGCAAGCAGCTGTCAGCTGAGTACTGACGTAAACCGCTGGGACATAACCAACAGCCAACCAGCTTCTACGTCCAGAATGCATGCCAGGATTAAGATATACCATCTTCTGAAAGATTAAGATTGACGTTATATGTAGAATATTATTACTGAGACTTACTATCCTGTAGCAAACTTGCGTAGCAGCAAATAATAGAGGCAAATTATAAAAATGTTCTAAAACTCACTTAGTCAAACTTTTCACTCCATTGCACAGTAGGGTTGGCGTAAACAACGCAAACAAAACTAAATAAGGTACGACGAGCTGTCCTGTGATGGGAAATTGCCAAGTCGCGCTCTGTAGTTGGGTGGTCAGTATGCATTTGCCACTGAGCAACAGAGACAGAACTTGCCCCAATGCTATACTCCTCCATACCTTCCTGTAAAATTAGAACACTTTAAAATAGTGTAAGTTATAAAAGGAGCAAAGAAACACAAAGAAAATAGTGTACTAGCCATCGCCCAAGTTCGGAAAAGTAGGATTCGACTTTATCACAGAAACGTTCGTTATCCATGTTTTATCTGAGCACAGAATTTTAGAATAATGTTGACTGCGTGATAGAAAGGATATATTTGATGGAACATGTCCAATATTTAGCTCATTTTCCTATTTTTCTCATCGCAATGGGCTGGGAAGCAAAACAAAAAATTTGACAACTAGACTTTCGTTCAGGAATCTATGAAAATGAAAAAAAAGCATGAAACAAAATTTCTGAACGAATCATAGTGCTGACTGAAATCGATCGATTGTCGGTTTCATCTTGCGACGCGACACGATCCTTTCGAAATAAAACACACAAGTAAAGATAGACCCTTGTTTTGATTGGCGGTGGTTGGAGGTGCATCATAACCTCAAAACATTGTTTTGTTGCGATAAACTTAAAATTATCGTATAAATCCTACATTTCGTTTATTAATAAGTTTCAAAATTTCGTGCGGAAACAATGGGAGACGGTAAGTTGCATTTATCTTATCTATTTTCTTTAAAATCATTATAAAATGTAAAAAATTATACTCACGTATTTTGTGTTCCTTTCAGAGGATGTTATTCGCCGAAGACTGCTGATCGACGGAGATGGAACTGGTGACGATAGGAGACTTAACGTACTCTTAAAAACATTGATTAAATGGTGTAATAGTACAGACGAAAAGCCAGAAGAAAGGTTGGATTTTTACTGAGTTTTCAACACCCTTTGAGCCGGGTACGCCTAAAGCGTACTGTGACTATGTCGCGGTACGACTAGGCAAAACGCGAAGTAGGTCTTTAGAGACATAGGTTAACTGACGACTAGGCAAAACGCGAAGAAGATCTTTCGCGATATAGGACTTAAGATATTATGGCCTATTGAGTAATGTTTGTAACGAATAGGCTCTGAAACTACTAATACATTAGTATCGAAATCTTTAGATTTGAAAAATGCTTTTACTATTTGAATCCTACATTATGATATCCCTGGTAAACTTAGGCCTCTTTTTGCTGCTGAAATTGAATTCTACGAAAAAACGAGTAAATAGTAAGAAGGGTTGCACAAAATATCCTTCCGTGCATAGAGTTGCAGTTGGGATGTTGCGCCATGTTCTGAAGTCACCCTGGCCGTAATGCCTCGAGACCAAGGTGTTAGATCAGTGCGTCCTACCAGGCACTGGTGGGCTGGTCACATCTGTCATAGAGCCGACGGCCTGTGGAGTAAGCAAGAAGATCAGAATACAGGGTGTAAGGGACGGAGTAAAACTTTGCAGGCGTGCTCAGACCATGAAACTGAACAACTCTTTCTATTGGGCCTATGTTTGTAAATGTGATTTTTTTTTCGACCTCTCATACAAAATTTTCGTGTCCCGACATAGCCGCCATAGAAAAAGTTGTTCAGTTTCATGGCCTTAGCAATTAGCAAGCCTGCAAAGCTTTGCATTACATCGTGCCTTACACCCTGCTTACTAAATTATTTGTTTCTAGGTTTCTAGGCATAACGCGATCTAGGCAAGTAAAGACTTAGGCTGATACAGAATTAGTCCTAAGTATACCTAGTCATTCAACTAACTTATTATGACATTTAGGCATAACGCGACATAGTCACAGTACGCTTTAGGTATACCCGGCTCAAAGGTTCAACACTACCACTACGACCACAACTTTACTATCCACTGCTGGACGTATTGCAATACTCACTACGCTACATCACTTAGTAGCCTTTTACGACATCCACGGGTTCGAATGTAGTGAGTCTATTCTAGGCTCACACAATGAACTCCTAATCTACTGTTATTATTTTCTCCTACATACAAACACACTAAATTAGTTTTCTTTTTAGCAAATCTACACATGATCGGATGCTCGCTCAACTTGCACAATGTGAATTTGCAGTCACCAAGTCACAGCTTGCCTCCGAGATGATGTCAGCTGAACTGCAGAGCTATGAAGCACTTTCACAAATTCTCGAAACTGGTATAGAAGTAGCCAAAGGCAATATAGAGAAGAGCAAAGCTGATTTAGCGCAAGCAAAGACAGTCCGTAAGAACAGGATTGAATATGATGTACTGGCTAAAGTAATTAGTGAACAGCCAGACAGGAAAGAGACACTAGAGCGTCTCGGAACACTAAAGACTGAACTATCAAATTTGGAATCTACGAAGCAACAACTTGAGAGTAGATTAGGGCAGAGGAAAAAGCAGTTCCATGTGCTGGTGACTTCAATACACCAGCTGCAGGCATTGTTGGATGAACCAGATGATACTGAATCAGTTTCAGACGATGTTGAAATGAAAGAACCTGCTATGGAAACTAACTAGTATTCAGTGATATTTTGGACTGAATTCATGGTAAAACAATACCAAATGAATGGTTTTACGCTGGATATTCCATTGTGTCGTATCAAGTTTATTGTCAATAAATATTTTAAAAACTTATTTACTCTTTATTTATTATGTGATCAACAACAATAGCTGTAAGCTCTCCTTAATTTCACTTTACAAATCAACTCAAGTGAGAACATACTCAAATAGCTGGGTCTCCATTGAATGCATGTTAAAATTCTCATGCTCGGGCGAAAAACCGTCCACACCGACCGCGCATTGCGCCGCATGCTGCGCGCGGCAGTGAGCGTCTGAGGCATCGTTCAATGGAGACCCAGCTAATCAAGTAGAGGTGACAAAATACAAAAAATCTATTTTATTAGATCCCTTTATTTGCCAGAAATAAATAGTTACATCAAGTAGAATAGCAAGCAAGATATGTAGTTTGAGAATAGTTATAATAATATAACATTAAAAGTGAGTGAATACAATACAGGGATCTGTTGAGAAATAAAACTGAGAGTGGTAACAATACCTCTTCAACTCTGTTATAAGTAGCATAAATTGTTTAATTTGTTACCTTACGAGAAGGTATTAATTTCCGCGCATTTTCGTAATTTTGACACTGTTGTCTAGTTTCATCTAATTGTCTTTTGCAAGATACACCAGAGTGATATCTGCCACACGCAAGACATTCGATAACGTTTATTGTATATAGCTCGAATTTCAAACAGTTAAAACACTCTCAGTTGTATCAGTCACATTTTCTTAAAACACTATATTACAAGTGACGGTTGGCTAGCCCTCGTCCTCGCTGGCGGAGACCGACTTCCTCCTCTCGGGGGAGGCGGCCGGCGAGCCCGAGCGGGAGCGCGACCGCGACCGGGACACCGAGCGGGACTTCGACCGGGACTTGCTCTTTGATCTGCGATAGAATAAAACATTCAATGTTATTAGTACTCAAAGGTATTAGATCAAAGAATACACACATACACAAATCACAGAGATCGCAGAGCGTTAACGATCGTAAAATTATGGTCGTTATCGCCACGACTGACAATAATTGAGGGCCCTATCAGATGAATCGTATGTCACTGTAGTGACAGGTTGTTAGCTAGTCGCCTCAAGTTGTAATACACATGAAACCCTCGAGTCCCTTAGTTGCTTCTTACAACACCCGTAGCAAGAAAATGTGTGATGCTATTCTAAGCCGGCATCACACGGCAACAAATCACATCAAAGAATAACCTTCAGTAAAACAAATTAATGTTATGACGTGTCATGATCATCATCATCAGCCCACATCTACCCACTGCAGGGCTATAGGCCTCTTCTCTATTGCGCCACTCCTCACGGTCCTGTGCCACTCTCATCCGTTGCGACCGTCGTGACGTGTACAACATTAAAATTTATTTTGCAAGAAGTTCTTTGGCACTTTGACAAACCGTTAAGTATTCATTAGAATCACTCTATTCATTATATTCAATGATGCAAATAATAATTACCTCGACTTCGATCGGCTCCTGGACTTGGACCTGCTCACAGACCTCGACTTGGATCGGCTCTTAGATCTCGATTTCGAACGACTCTTGGATCTCGACTTGCTCTTGGATCTCGACCGAGACCTACTCTTAGATCTCGACCCGCTCTTAGAACGGGATCGGCTCTTGGAACGGGACCGGCTCTTTGAACGAGATCGGCTTTTAGAGCGAGATTTGCTTCTGGAACGAGATCTGCTCTTAGACCGAGATCCGCTCTTGGAGCGAGATCTACTTTTGGAGCGGCTCTTGCGTGATCCGGAGCGGGAGCGACTGCGGGATCGGCTCTTTGATCTGTGAACAAAATTACAATATTTTGAAAATTCAAAGAAACTGAAGTCTCTTATGGGATATGAACCTAAGTGACACGGCCACTTATGTTATGTGCCATAAAAGTGTGAGGGTCATTTTAGGAGACTGCGTATTATTATAGTTACAGGTTGATAGCCTTTCACCTATCCATAGTCACATCTCACGACGCCCACGGGAAAAATAGGTCATCACACGGCAAGTCTGTTCTACAGTCTTATGAATTTTCAAAGCACTTCAGCGCCCCAAAACTGATTGTAAAAAGTCGTGTTTTTATTGAAGAAATACGCACCTGTCGCTGTCGGAGGCCGACATGATCCTCTTGCGGCCTTTAGGTTTCTTGGGGCTGCGGCTCCTGCTCCTACTTCCGCTGCCGCTTCTGCTTCCGCTGCGGCTCCTGCTTCCGCTACCGCTTCTGTTCCGTGACCTAGCGCGCCGACCTATAAAACGCATTTTGATTAGTAGGTGTATATTTTTTACATTGAAGTCAAAGTTTCATTTTTCTACTACTGTATAACTTAAAAAAAAGGGAATTGACGTCAAAGAACGTGTAAAAATACGAACCTAGATTTCTTTGTCGGTTAGTATGCCTAAAACCTTCTCCTAAGTCTGAAAAACACTTTGCTGAAAACCGCATCAAAATCGGTTTATCCAAATGCGAGATAATCGTGGACAAACATGGATACACACAGGCCAAACTGCGAACCTCTTTTTTTTGAAATCGGTTAAAAAATCTACCAACTATTTTCTCAGTATCTGTTATGGTTGTACATCAATCTAAATCTCGAATAATATAATAAACCGCATCAAAATCCATTACGTGTTTCGAAGGAGATAATAGATAGTGATAGCGGTGTCCATAACAGACAAACAGACCAAGAAACACAAAAAGTGACTTTTCTAGTACATAGTATAAAGCATGTATGTTTGCTTACATCTTTAAAACTACACAATCGATTTTGATGCGGTTTTTTTAAATAGATAGAATGGTTTTTATGCATAATATTTGCCGGAAAATCATCTAATTCCCATGCGAGCCGGTGGCCATTTTATTATGTATCGACGATTCTCTCCATCTTATTTTTTTATAACCTACCTTTCTTAGAAGCGTCGTTGTCGGAGTCGCTCTCGGAGGTGGAGATGGTTTCCTTGGAGACGATCTTGGCGCGCTGTTTGGCGCTGAGCTTCTCCTCGACCGCCTTGGCCTTCGCGCGCTCGCGACGACCGATGCCTTTTTCGCCCTAACGAAAAAAAAACAATTATTCACAGTACATAAACTTTTTTTATAAAGGGTATGGCCTTCAAAGAACGTCTGATAGTGAGAACCTCCATCTTTGTCGGTTACTATGCCTAAAACCTTCTCCTAAGTGTGAAAAATACTTTGCTGAAAACCGTTTATGCTTGCCGAGGCGTTGCCTCTACTCGAGAACCCGCTTACATTGTCTATCGGACGACAGATGTGGTCAATCCACTGCCAGCCTTCGATATTGAAGAACGCAGTGAATTTCTCTTTTTCTTTCCGCCCAAAGACCCGTGAAAAGAAAGCAATAAATGTTCCGCGCTTGGCGGGCGGGCCGCTGCTGTTGGAGCCGGAGCGCGAGCGTCGGTCGCGGCGCTTGCGGGAGCGCCCGCCCTTGCGCTCGCCTTGCTCCCTGTATTACCTTCTTCCTGCCGCGCTTGGCGGGCGGGCCGCTGCTGTTGGAGCCGGAGCGCGAGCGTCGGTCGCGGCGCTTGCGGGAACGCCCGCCCTTGCGCTCGCCTTGCTCCCTGTATTACCTTCTTCCTGCCGCGCTTGGCGGGCGGGCCGCTGCTGTTGGAGCCGGAGCGCGAGCGTCGGTCGCGGCGCTTGCGGGAGCGCCCGCCCTTGCGCTCGCCTTGCTCCCTGTATTACCTTCTTCCTGCCGCGCTTGGCGGGCGGGCCGCTGCTGTTGGAGCCGGAGCGCGAGCGTCGGTCGCGGCGCTTGCGGGAGCGCCCGCCCTTGCGCTCGCCTTGCTCCCTGTATTACCTTCTTCCTGCCGCGCTTGGCGGGCGGGCCGCTGCTGTTGGAGCCGGAGCGCGAGCGTCGGTCGCGGCGCTTGCGGGAGCGCCCGCCCTTGCGCTCGCCTTGCTCCCTGTATTACCTTCTTCCTGCCGCGCTTGGCGGGCGGGCCGCTGCTGTTGGAGCCGGAGCGCGAGCGTCGGTCGCGGCGCTTGCGGGAGCGCCCGCCCTTGCGCTCGCCTTGCTCCCTGTATTACCTTCTTCCTGCCGCGCTTGGCGGGCGGGCCGCTGCTGTTGGAGCCGGAGCGCGAGCGCCGGTCGCGGCGCTTGCGGGAGCGCCCGCCCTTGCGCTCGCCTTGCTCCCTGTATTACCTTCTTCCTGCCGCGCTTGGCGGGCGGGCCGCTGCTGTTGGAGCCGGAGCGCGAGCGTCGGTCGCGGCGCTTGCGGGAGCGCCCGCCCTTGCGCTCGCCTTGCTCCCTGTATTACCTTCTTCCTGCCGCGCTTGGCGGGCGGGCCGCTGCTGTTGGAGCCGGAGCGCGAGCGTCGGTCGCGGCGCTTGCGAGAGCGCCCGCCCTTGCGCTCGCCTTGCTCCCTGTATTACCTTCTTCCTGCCGCGCTTGGCGGGCGGGCCGCTGCTGTTGGAGCCGGAGCGCGAGCGTCGGTCGCGGCGCTTGCGAGAGCGCCCGCCCTTGCGCTCGCCTTGCTCCCTGTATTACCTTCTTCCTGCCGCGCTTGGCGGGCGGGCCGCTGCTGTTGGAGCCGGAGCGCGAGCGTCGGTCGCGGCGCTTGCGAGAGCGCCCGCCCTTGCGCTCGCCTTGCTCCCTGTATTACCTTCTTCCTGCCGCGCTTGGCGGGCGGGCCGCTGCTGTTGGAGCCGGAGCGCGAGCGTCGGTCGCGGCGCTTGCGAGAGCGCCCGCCCTTGCGCTCGCCTTGCTCCCTGTATTACCTTCTTCCTGCCGCGCTTGGCGGGCGGGCCGCTGCTGTTGGAGCCGGAGCGCGAGCGTCGGTCGCGGCGCTTGCGAGAGCGCCCGCCCTTGCGCTCGCCTTGCTCCCTGTATTACCTTCTTCCTGCCGCGCTTGGCGGGCGGGCCGCTGCTGTTGGAGCCGGAGCGCGAGCGTCGGTCGCGGCGCTTGCGAGAGCGCCCGCCCTTGCGCTCGCCTTGCTCCCTGTATTACCTTCTTCCTGCCGCGCTTGGCGGGCGGGCCGCTGCTGTTGGAGCCGGAGCGCGAGCGTCGGTCGCGGCGCTTGCGAGAGCGCCCGCCCTTGCGCTCGCCTTGCTCCCTGTATTACCTTCTTCCTGCCGCGCTTGGCGGGCGGGCCGCTGCTGTTGGAGCCGGAGCGCGAGCGTCGGTCGCGGCGCTTGCGGGAGCGCCCGCCCTTGCGCTCGCCTTTCTTCTCGCGACGCTGCTTCTTCTCGCTTTTTCTGCAATAATTAGGAACACCATTAAACCCTAATTTGGCACTTTTGACCGTTGCCAGTAAAAAAGTTAATGTCAAATGAAAAGAGAACAAGAATAACATGTCCAGTTATAAAACAGGTCTTACCCTTCTTCCCTGGGGCGGTCGCTGCCGCTGCCCGAGTCGGACACGTACTCGTCGCGCCGCCTGAAACAATGCATTACGTTGTAGAAATACATAAGATTAAACGTCATCCCAGGCTAATAGTTTAGTTATTATTTTAAGTTTCAAGATAACAATAACTCAATCTATTCAAAATGAAGTAAAGTCAGGGTCAGACTGGTCAATCTGGATTTAGGCAGTCTACAGACTTTGAACCCGCGAGCATAAGAGTTGGTGCGTATTCATTACGATTCACTTCCGTTTGTCACACCATACTTCCAGTGTGTTTCGCGACAATGAACAACACGATTTTTATATCAGATGAATCATTCGGGGACTTCATTGCTAGGCAATGTTACCAAATTGTGAACATTGATAAATTAGCGGTAATTAATTTACCGCCCACTGCCGCCGGACTTGGTGTTCCCCTCGGGCGGCATGTCGGCGAACAGCAGCGCGTTCTTGGTCTTCTCCTTGAACTAGTGATCAACTAACTAACTTACTCTGCTGAATCAGCGACCCAAAGAGCATCTTGGTCTCCGAAACCAGCTCATACATGTCTTCTTTTTTGTGTTGGACATGATAATACATGATAATGTATTTATTACTGATTCAGTCCGATCCGTTCTCCCCAGAACAACTCCTTAGCCCAGTCTCGCCCCAAGAGCGTGATTGTGCTGATTTGAGAAACCAATCAATCAAGCTCCCCACCAAGCCAACCGACGTAGTTTTAATGGCTCTGGGGCAAAAAACGTGGAGACAAAACACAAGAAAGAAAACATGCATGAGCTGGTTTCGGAGACCAAGATCCTATATAGCAGACAGTTTACCTCCCCCTGCCGCCGGACTTGGTCTTCCCCTCGGGCGGCATGTCGGCGAACAGCAGCGCGTTCTTGGTCTTCTCCTTGAACTCCTGCCGCTTCTGCAGCATCTCGACTGTGCTTTTCTGCTGCATCTCTTCGCGTTTCTTGCGCTCTTCTTCCTACGCAAACAAACAATCAAATATATTAATTAAGTAACATACATACATAAATCACGCCCATATCCTTAGCGGGGTAGGCAGAGCGTTAACGACCGTAAGATTACGTCCGTTATCGCCACGTCTGACAAATGTTTGGGGTTGTTTCAGATGCTGCTGAGGCTGTCAGCCTGTCGCCTAAAAGTGCAATACACATGAAACCCTCGAGTCCCTTAGTCGGCTTCTACGACACCCACAGGAAAGAAATGGGGTGATGCTATTCTAAGCCAACATCACACGGCATAATTAAGTAAGGGTATATTAAATAAGGGTTACTATGGTAAATGAGGTCAGTTATTAACTTTGGAATTGTATTTGTTGCGATAACCTAGTAGTTGTTTGTAAGTATTCGATAATTTGCAGAATGACGGCAATTTGCACGTTTTATTGTCAATTTGAGCTTTCCCTCGCGTAAAATATCGGGTAAAATAGTTATCGGACATTATACGGCATTGTAAAAATTATAGAACATTCGACAGACTACACAAATACATCTTTGTTTTAATTTGTAACATGAAAAGAGCTTTACGAAGATTCTGCAAAATTTTGAAGAAGAAAGAATTTTAAAAAGCTCATGTCCAGCAGTAGATTGTTGTAACTTTTGATGAAAGCCGAGAAGCTATAAAGCACCTACTCTTTTGTTGAAAGCTTGCAAGTGTTGCCGTCTCGCTCTGGTCACGTGCCACTGCGCCTGTGCGAGCAGGACGGCGCTAGTGGCAGCTCGCTACAGTACCTGTTGCTTCCTGAAGGCCTCCCTCTGCTCGCGCTGCCTGTCTCGCAGCGTGACCTCCTCGTCGTGTTGCCGTCTCGCTCTGGTCACGTGCAACTGCGCCTGTGCGAGCAGGACGGCGCTAGTGGCAGCTCGCTACAGTACCTGTTGCTTCCTGAAGGCCTCCCTCTGCTCGCGCTGCCTGTCTCGCAGCGTGACCTCCTCGTCGTGTTGCCGTCTCGCTCTGGTCACGTGCAACTGCGCCTGTGCGAGCAGGACGGCGCTAGTGGCAGCTCGCTACAGTACCTGTTGCTTCCTGAAGGCCTCCCTCTGCTCGCGCTGCCTGTCTCGCAGCGTGACCTCCTCGTCGTGTTGCCGTCTCGCTCTGGTCACGTGCCACTGCGCCTGTGAGAGCAGGTCGGCGCATGTTCTCGCCTCCAGCTGCGCGGCGGCGGGCTCATAGCGCGCCCTTTCTGCGCCCTCGCCGCCTTCGGCTGACGCTAGGCGTTGGAAGTACCTGTGTACATATTATTACGATTTTACAACTATGACAGCTGAAACAATAGTATATGGCGGGTGACAGGGTGAATCCAGGTGGTGTCGGGAAAAGGGTAGCTACCCGCCTGGCCGGGTGTTGTGGCCAGGGGACCGACGGGTCCACCTGGATTGGATTAGAAGTTGTATATATGCGGTGCGCGGTGAACACTTCGTAACCGCGTTTCAGGCACATTGTTCTGTCACGTGGCGCCATCTATCCGATATGTTGAGAACTCCTGTTGCGTCTTGTATGCTTGTGAACCACTTGAGTGAGCTTCATGTAGTAGCCACCAGAGGTCGCTACAGTACTCCCCCTCAAGACCGGAGGTCGATACCGTAAGCGAGCGTAGTGGGGCTGATGACGTCATTGAAGCGTGATGATGCAGTCTGGCGTGGCGATGCAGTGTAGGTTCCAAATGTCCACGGTGAGTCGGGATGATGATGGAAGACCAATGAAGCTGCCGTCCTGGTTCCAATGTCCACGGTGAGACGGGATGATGAGGAAGACCAGTGAAGCCGCCGGTGCTGTGACTGTGGTAGTGCTGCTGACGACGAAGTAGTTGGCTCCATGCTGCAGTGGTTGAAGTGTGGTTGAAGGCTGCGAAGTCCATGGTAGGGGTCACCAATATGGCGGGTGACAGGGTGAATCCAGGTGGTGTCGGGAAAAGGGTAGCTACCCGCCTGGCCGGGTGTTGTGGCCAGGGGACCGACGGGTCCACCTGGATTGGATTAGAAGTTGTATATATGCGGTGCGCGGTGAACACTTCGTAACCGCGTTTCAGGCACATTGTTCTGTCACGTGGCGCCATCTATCCGATATGTTGAGAACTCCTGTTGCGTCTGGTATGCTTGTGAACCACTTGAGTGAGCTTCATGTAGTAGCCACCAGAGGTCGCTACAAGTACATTGCGAAGCCAAAAATGGATCAATTTCTGGTCGATTAATAGTAGCATTTGGTAGTATGAAATGAAGTCGAGACCTTCGTGACCCAAGTGAACGAGACCGAACCATTTTGGCTGAGGCTAGATAGATTAAAACTTTATTGCTTACAACATACACATTAAACAATACAGAAAACTTTACGCAAGCAAAGGCTGTATAATGCTTTACTTCCATTTGCGAGGAAACATCAATCTTACCTATGTGACACTTGCAGTTCGTGTACAGCTCTCAACACCACATCTAAAGAACTCCTCTCATCCTTCAACACATGCGCTGCCAATCTCCTCAGAGTCAACGCAGTATTATACAGCAGCGCAGTGTCGTGCGGCGCGACGCGGCGTGCGCGCAGTAAGGCGGCGCGCGCGGCGTGCGGGCGGCCGGCCAGCCCGTGCGCGCGCGCCACCCACGTCAGCCACTCCACGTCGTGGTGCATGCGGAACTTGCGGATGCAGTTCTCGTACTGGAAGAGTAACAAACTTTTGATGGAAAATGAGGATTTTAACTTTGCTGCTCAGGCGAAACACGTCCACACCGACCGCGCATTGCGCCGCATGCTGCGCGCAATAGTGAGCATCTGAGGCTGCTCGTTCAATGGAGATTGGAGACCCAGCTAATTATATTTAAAAGTATTTTACATATCTCATGCTCTGAAAGTAGGTCATTACTGACAAAAAACACGACCTGTAAGTTCAACTTACAGACGAGGTTTTAAAACTAAGCCTGTAAGTAATTTTAAATATGGAACTAGAAAAAGAACCAATAGAACCGCGGCAATTAAAAAGTCAAATTCAATTTCTTCTTACTTTTAATAGGAGTTGCATCCAATTAGTTGTATAAAGGTTGTATGTACGATTTTAAATTTCGAACTGGCCGCTACGAATTGTGTTGCTTGAACGCAGGAATTATATTTTTAATCTGTATTTTTATAACCTCAATAAATGAGTTTGTCGAATTATTACTCAATATTACAATGACAAAAGTAAAAATTACTAATATCCCTACGATCAGAAAAATGTCTAATTTATGTTAGGATACTTTTTTTTCATAATAATAAATATTTTTCAATCATAGAAAAAAAAGTTTAGTAGTGCAATTTGAATACCAGACGATACAATCATCATTTATGGATCGTTTTCTTGTATTTATCGCTTTATTTTACTCACTTTTCATTCGATATGTAAAGAAGTATACGTACCACGGATGTAACATCAATAACAACCTCGGAAAGGTACCGCCCTCACTCCGCTCGGGCGTTAAAAAACCTCGGTTGTTATTGATAGCTTACATGCCTAAGTACGTAATCTACTATTTAAATCCACCATTTTAAATTCAAATAACTCGCGTTACTGAGAAGAATATAATTCCACACTTCAATTGTAAACATCCGTTTATTATCCATTTGGGCTGTAACCCGTAAAAAGCATTTACTTGTATATACCTACGTAATAATATTCTCGACAAACATAGCCCTCCTTCTGAGGCAGTCGGGTAAAAAATGAAAGAGTTTGGATAAGGTCTGCAGATATTTAGTAGAAAATACGATTGAACTTCTAAGCTTGCACTATCCAAAATATTTAATGCAAAAGGCAATTTATCAGGTTACAGTATAAAATAGAGCGGTATTCTGATGGTATTAACCTAGGATTCGGGCCAGGTTAACATTCGGGTTGCAGAGATCAAATGGCATCCCTAGGTTAGGTAGCCAACCCCGATAGAAAACGGGATAAGGCAAAGAGGATGATGACAGTATAGAGCGGATTACTCACCATCTGTATAGCGTTGAGGTACTGTTTCTGCTCGACGTATATGTGCGCGATGTTCATCCACACGTCGGGGAAGTCGGCGGTGGCCTCGCGCACCTGGGCGAAAATGTCACGCGCCTCGTTCACGCAGCCCTGGGGACACACGGAAATATTATTATTGCGTGCTCATCACCTCACAAAGTTCGGTGGACACGCCTCGCCTGAGGCAGCCAAGTGCGCAGCCAAGTGCTTAGCTAATGGACGAATAATATTGTTTATTCACTGTGTTCAGAGAAAATACATTATATTGGACACGTATAATGGCATCGAAGTGAACAATTTTCAAATGGAGCAACGTTAGAAAACGAAAACTTCATCTGATGTGACCTTGACCTTGACTGACCTTGTAAACCAGCACTCAGCCGATGCCGTTAACGGGCTAGATGTTCCGTAGGTTAGTCTTCAGCACTTGAATGTACATATGTAACTAGACCTAACCTTGACCTTGACCGACCTTGTGAGCCAGCACGCAGCCGATGCCGTTGGCCGACCAGATATTCCTTGGATCAGTCTTCAGTACTTATAACTTGACCTGATCTTGACTTTGTTTGACCTTGACCTTGACTGAACGTGTAAGCCAGCACGCAGCTGACTTTAGTACTTGAATCTACATCTGTAACTCAACCTGACCTTGACTTTGAGTTTGCCCTTGACTGACCTTGTGAGCTAGCACGCAGCCGATGCCGTTGGCGGACCAGATGTTCCTGGGATCAGTCTTCAGTACTTGAATGTACATCTGTAGCGCGCGCTCCTGGTGTCTCTTTTCGCGGTCTTTCTCACGACACGGCTGGTGAAGCGTTTGGAGCCACACGTTTCCTGGAAGAACAGTTCATTGGTTTTGCTTGTTTACAAGAAGTGAAATATGTAGCATCTATCTTGTTAAGCCGTTTCGAAACTAAAGCCTAAACGACATGGGGCTTCAATTCGACTAAATATCGATATATCAACGGCCAAAACTATAGATATTTCGCGCATACATATTGTTAGCGCATTTTCCAAATGAAAGTTTCCGGTCTATGCCACTAGTAGTCCTGTTCTATGACCCCAATTTCATAGCATCTTTTTCTTTCGCGACGCGACCGATGTAGTGCATAAGAAAGAAGAGGCGTTGTGCGGAGAAATCCGAGTTTCATTCTCAGCTAGGGCAGAGTAATATGAATAAAAATTTTGAAAAAATCGTAACTGATACTTAGATGGAGAAAGCAGGAGATTGTGCCTTGTGGCGTACCCTTGTGGATGCCTACGTCCAGCATCTGCTATAGGCTGATGTGATGTGATAACTGACAACATTTTAAAGAAATTCACCTAGACCACACAAGGAGTAGGCGTCACTAGCATTGCTGGGATTCTGCAGGATCCTCTCGAACTTCTTCTGTCCAGGCTCCCACTCCTGCTGCGTCAGATGAAGGTTCCCCAACAGAGACCACATGTCGGGGGCTCCGGGTCACTAATGGAGCCCTAACTCACCTAGAGCAAGCACACAAGGAGTAGGCGTCACTAGCGTTGCTGGGGTTCTGCAGGATCCTCTCAAACTTCTTCTGTCCAGGCCCCCACTCCTGCTGCGCCAGATGAAGGTTTCCCAACAGAGACCACATGTCGGGGGCTCCGGGCCACTAGTGGAGCCCTAACTCACCTAGAGCACACAAGGAGTAGGCGTCACTAGCGTTGCTGGGGTTCTGCAGGATCCTCTCAAACTTCTTCTGTCCAGGCCCCCACTCCTGCAGCGCCAGGTGAAGGTTGCCTAACGATGACCAAGTGTCGGGGGCTCCGGGCCACTAGTGGAGCCTTAACTCACCTAGAGCACACAAGGAGTAGGCGTCACTAGCGTTGCTGGGGTTCTGCAGGATCCTCTCAAACTTCTTCTGTCCAGGCTCCCACTCCTGCTGCGCCAGGTGAAGGTTGCCTAACGATGACCAAGTGTCGGGGGCTCCGGGCCACTAGTGGAGCCCTAACTCACCTAGAGCACACAAGGAGTAGGCGTCACTAGCGTTGCTGGGGTTCTGCAGGATCCTCTCGAACTTCTTCTGTCCAGGCCCGCACTCCTGCTGCGCCAGGTGAAGGTTGCCTAACGATGACCAAGTGTCGGGGGCTCCGGGCCACTAGTGGAGCCCTAACTCACCTAGAGCACACAAGGAGTAGGCGTCACTAGCGTTGCTGGGGTTCTGCAGGATCCTCTCAAACTTCTTCTGTCCAGGCCCCCACTCCTGCAGCGCCAGGTGAAGGTTGCCTAACGATGACCAAGTGTTGGGGGCTCCGGGCCACTAGTGGAGCCTTAACTCACCTAGAGCACACAAGGAGTAGGCGTCACTAGCGTTGCTGGGGTTCTGCAGGATCCTCTCAAACTTCTTCTGTCCAGGCTCCCACTCCTGCTGCGCCAGGTGAAGGTTGCCTAACGATGACCAAGTGTCGGGGGCTCCGGGCCACTAGTGGAGCCCTAACTCACCTAGAGCACACAAGGAGTAGGCGTCACTAGCGTTGCTGGGGTTCTGCAGGATCCTCTCGAACTTCTTCTGTCCAGGCCCGCACTCCTGCTGCGCCAGGTGAAGGTTGCCTAACGATGACCAAGTGTCGGGGGCTCCGGGCCACTAGTGGAGCCTTAACTCACCTAGAGCACACAAGGAGTAGGCGTCACTAGCGTTGCTGGGGTTCTGCAGGATCCTCTCGAACTTCTTCTGTCCAGGCCCGCACTCCTGCTGCGCCAGGTGAAGGTTGCCTAACGATGACCAAGTGTCGGGGGCTCCGGGCCACTAGTGGAGCCCTAACTCACCTAGAGCACACAAGGAGTAGGCGTCACTAGCGTTGCTGGGGTTCTGCAGGATCCTCTCGAACTTCTACTGTCCAGGCCCGCACTCCTGCTGCGCCAGGTGAAGGTTGCCTAACGATGACCAAGTGTCGGGGGCTCCGGGCCACTAGTGGAGCCTTAACTCACCTAGAGCACACAAGGAGTAGGCGTCACTAGCGTTGCTGGGGTCTGCAGGATCCTCTCAAACTTCTTCTGTCCAGGCCCCCACTCCTGCTGCGCCAGATGAAGGTTTCCCAACAGAGACCACATGTCGGGGGCTCCGGGCCACTAGTGGAGCCTTAACTCACCTAGAGCACACAAGGAGTAGGCGTCACTAGCGTTGCTGGGGTTCTGCAGGATCCTCTCGAACTTCTTCTGTCCAGGCCCCCACTCCTGCTGCGCCAGGTGAAGGATGCCTAACGATCACCAAGTGTCGGGGGCTCCGGGCCACTAGTGGAGCCCTAACTCACATAGAGCACACAAGGAGTAGGCGTCACTAGCGTTGCTGGGGTTCTGCAGGATCCTCTCGAACTTCTTCTGTCCAGGCCCGCACTCCTGCTGCGCCAGGTGAAGGTTGCCTAACGATGACCAAGTGTCGGGGGCTCCGGGCCACTAGTGGAGCCCTAACTCACCTAGAGCACACAAGGAGTAGGCGTCACTAGCGTTGCTGGGGTTCTGCAGGATCCTCTCGAACTTCTTCTGTCCAGGCCCCCACTCCTGCTGCGCCAGGTGAAGGTTGCCTAACGATGACCAAGTGTCGGGGGCTCCGGGCCACTAGTGGAGCCCTAACTCACCTAGAGCACACAAGGAGTAGGCGTCACTAGCGTTGGTGGGGTTCTGCAGGATCCTCTCAAACTTCTTCTGTCCAGGCCCCCACTCCTGCTGCGCCAGATGAAGGTTTCCCAACAGAGAACACATGTCGGGGGCTCCGGGCCACTAATGGAACCCTAACTCACCTAGAGCACACAAGGAGTAGGCGTCACTAGCGTTGCTGGGGTTCTGCAGGATCCTCTCGAACTTCTTCTGACCAGGCCCCCACTCCTGCTGGGCCAAATGAAGGTTTCCCAACAGTGACCACGTATCAGGGTGCTCCGTGTTCACTTTGAGCGCCTCCTTGAACCAATCGGAGGCTTCGTAGATCTGGCCCTTGTCGCGCGCCATGCAGCCCAGTCTGAAACATTGGAAAATATGGTTAGCAGCGTCCAAACCCTCCGAGCAGCCTTGCGCATGCAAGGCATACTTCGTTGTGGACGTGCTTTGGTCAAGGCATTCGGCTGAGCACTCAGTTGCCTCAGCTAATCGCTTTAAAATGGAGTGGTATTTAGGTCTAGTATTCTTGAATTGTTTTTAATAGTTTCATTCAAAGTAGAGTTTTGTCGCTGTGTTTAAAACTATGCCGTGCCGTGCCGTGTGATGCCGGCTTAGAGTGCCGTGTGATGCCGGCTTAGAGTGCCGTGTGATGCCGGCTTAGAATTGCATCACCCCATTTCCTACCCGTGGGTGTCGTAAGAGGCGACTGCGGGACTTGAGGGTTTCAGGTGTATTACAACTTTTAGGCGACAGGCTGACAACCTGTCACTATAGTGATACGCAAATTATCTCAAAAGGCCCTCTATATTTGTCAGACGTGGTAAAGTATAGTGAGGGCGAGGGCTGCAGGGTTGAGATAAATAAGACAACTGTCTTTGTTGAGAGGTAAAGTAAGAATGTTTTACTGGTCTTAATAATTAATAAAGAAACCTTAAATGCTAACTAAACACTTCAATTATTGTATTATATTTCATCACATTTGGTGTCGATGCACCCACCTTTCAGCTAAGTCATGATTGACCTAGATGCAAGTTGAGTTGCATACTACACCACCCCTCTTACAGAAAATAAAAATATTTTTAAATTAAACTAAATAAAATATTTTTATGTATATACCAATAAATAAACACAAAATCAAAATGTAGTACAAAACAAAACCTATTATTGCCTTACAACACTATTGGGTAAATGGCTTTGTATTATTTTTATGGGTTATATATTCCTTCCCATTTTTCAAAATTTTGACATTCGGAGACATGTCAGAAATAACTTTATAAGGACCAGTATATATGCTGTCCAATTTATCTCCAGTTTGATTACGTAATAATACAAGGTCATTTTCCCTGTAAATAATAGAGTTACAATTTTTATTATAAATTTCTCGTCTATGCTCTTTGCTTACAATTAAATTCTGTCTAGCATCTGCTTGTGCTCTCTGTAATCTGTATTTCAACTCTTTAGGATAACTATCGTAGTTGTATAATGGATCTATTTCACCTATTAAATTTCTAGGTAGATTACAAATTTTCCCAAAAACTAATTCAAAAGGAGTATACTTTGTCTCGGTATGTACACTTGTATTAAATGAAAAACACCAATAAGGTAACCATGTACTCCAATTTGTTGAGTTATTACGACACTGAATTCTGAAATAAGCACCTAACGATTTGTGCGTGTTTTCTAAAGCACCTAGCGTCTGATGATGATAAGCAGTTGAGTTTAGTTTTTTAATGTTAAGTAAAGAGCAAATTTCAGACATGACTGATGACATGAACTCTGTTCCCTGATCAGTAAGAATTTCCTGAGGGCTACCGCATCGAAGGACGAAGTTGTTAACGAAACTCTGTGCTACAGTTACCGTATCCTTTCTCTGTAGAGGATAGGCTTCTACGAATTTACTTAAATCGCATTGTAGCGTTAAAATATACTTATTACCTAATTCATCTACTTCTAGGGGGCCCATTATATCTAAACTTATTCTCTGAAAAGACGAATTCGCTGTGCATGTCAAGGACAATGGTTCCTTAACGTGCTTATTCGAGTGTTTCTCGAATTGACATTGTTTACACCGATTAACGTACTTCGCTACGTCTTTATTCATGCCTGGCCAATAATAATACTTTTTGATATTATTTAACATCCTATTGATGCCTGCGTGTCCACTCGTTGGCAGAATATGAAAATCGTTTAATATCAACGTTTTATCATCGCTATTCACAACTCTTTGAATAGTCTTCGTAATTAAAAATCGCGGGAACAAAATATTAAGTCTCTTTGCTTCTCTTATTAATATTTTCATGCATGAATCTATCTCTTTATTTTTTACTATTAATATTTCTTCGATATTAAGTCTTTTGCATAAGGCTTCCAGGTCCCTCGCTAACACCTCTGGGGTCGATAACGATCGGGTACTCAGATAAATCGAAGCTTGTGACGTCACATATACACAACAACCCGCATTGGATACTATATTACTTCTTTCACATGTGTAACTATCAATATTATCCACAAAAATGAGCTCTGTTATATCCTTAGGAACTTTAAGAACTTCAACAGCTACAGGTTGATCAGACCCGTGTGCCGTACTATTCTCTGACGTTTGACGCTGGTCAGTTTCTAGTTTTTTCCTTTGTGACCGGGTCAGAACGGAAACTACTTGGGTTTGCATTTCTTTCAAGGTGTCACTTGTAATGGGAATGCGACTTAATGCATCTGCAGCTACATTGTCTCGCCCCGCTACATATTCTATCTCAAAATCGTATTCTTCTAGGTAAAGTCTAAACTTAGTTAACCTACTTGATGGATCTTTGAGGCTAAACAAATAAATTAAAGGTTTATGGTCAGTTATGATTTTGAACTTTCTCCCATATAAATACGGTCGAAAATGTCTCACACTCCAAACAATGGCTAACAGTTCTAATTCAATAATGGGATACCGCGTTTCGGCTGGCTTTAAATTACGACTAGCGTATGCTACAACTTGACCATTTCCATTAGACAAAACGGAACCTATCCCAGTTTTCGAAGCATCTGTCTGAAGGCGAAAAATATTTTGATCTGAAAATTCAGGATAAACCAATACAGGTGAATGTACTAAAGCATATCTCAAGGTCTCAAAAGCTATCTGGCATTCGGATGTCCACTGAAACTTGGCATCCTTTTTGCATAACTTATGTAATGGATAAACAATACTGGCAAAATTTGGAACAAATCGTCTGTAATAATTTGCAAACGCAACGAAACGTTTGACTTCGTCATTGTTCGTTGGTATAGGATAATTTTGCACTGCTTGTATTTTATCATTGTCAGGCAAAATACCTTGCGATGTGATTCTGTGACCTAAATAAATAATTTCTGTTCGCAAGAAATCACACTTCAATGGATTTAATTTTAAATTGATCTTTCGAAACCTTTCTAGAACATTAATTAAGTTTTTGTTATGATTTTCTATGTTTTTCCCAATAACAATACAATCGTCTAGATAAACAAATGCCTGCTTGTAATTAATACCTGACATAGCAATGGTCATTAAACGTGAAAAAACACTAGGAGACGTCTTCAGACCCATAGGGCATCGTTTCATCTGATACATCTTATTATTTGCTGTAAAAGCCGTGGGTTTTCGTGAACTTTCGTGAAGACGTGGTGAATTCGCGGAAAACGTACGGGACGTTCGGCGGCGGTACGGCGTGAGGTCGACGGTCGGCCTCCACGATTGCTACGTCCGCGCGATCCGCGATGTCCGCTGACCGAAGGGCCAGAAAAACGACACTGGGTCATGTTGTTTGGCGCATTGAACTTTGCGCTCGAGAAATGTGAATGGCGGTTATAATTATTGTTATAATTACCTCGGGCGTTTCCTCGAAATACATTGCGCGCCGGGGTATTATAGTGCCTTACCCGCATGACCTGATCATTATTGACACTTAGAGTCTGCTCGTCTATGGCAGCTCTAATAGCCTCTGGTAAAGATTCAAACTGTCGTGAAGCTATAATCGTACTTAAACGCGTGTTAGATAAACCGTCTGCAAAGCGTTTAATTGCAACTTTTTCATTTAAGGGACGCAGAATTGCATACTTAGTGTCATCCCCGTCCGACTGAGATATGGTGAGATTCACAAACAATTCTTCTAACTCTGCACCGAATGACTCTACCGATCTGTGACCTTGTCTGGCAGTTTGCAGTTTCGATTGAATCGAGACAGCTGATTTCTTTTGAATGAGGTGTTTCTTCATGTCAGCTAAAAGCAAATCTACTGTGGTATAAGTGGTCTTTAAACGAAGTTTCGCACTTGCAGATAACCTCATTTTCAAAACAAAATCGATCAGTTGTGTATGGGTCGTTTCGGATATCATGGTTTTATATAGATCAATCGAATCTATAAGAGCCTTTGCTGTACCTTCCTGACCTGTCATCGGAGTTAGTACCGTGATAGCGGTTTTTAAATCAAAATCAGGTTTAGTTGCCATTTCGGATTCGTTTTCTTTTGGCTTGTAAGAAAGTAACACACTGTAAATTACCTTGATTTCTTTAACTACTTCATTAATCGAATCTATATCTCTAGGGGCTATCTCAGATTTTTCTATCAAGGATTTTACACGAGACAAAATATTTCCTAATTGAGAGTAAAGGGATTCCGCTTCCCGAAATTTAGACTGTGCTAAATCTGTATCTCTCCTACTTCCTAACTTACGCAAATATTCTTTTAAATAAAATATTTTATCTTTTAACGATTGAAGCTCAACTAACACACATGACATACCTAAATTAAGAAATTAACACCCTATATAAAACAATTAAATCATAATTAGTATAAATAAATGGAACAATAAATTCTCTCGGCGTCAGCAGATTATCGACCCGTCGCGGTAAACATTATTGAAGTCAGCTGATCCCTAAGTTATTATGTAAAACGCACTTACTGGTTTTTGTACTTAGGCAGTATAGTACATTGTTGTCGTCACAGGGTGGCCTTTCTTCTGAAGACGGAAGAGCTTGATTCGGACGCTGCCATGTTCTCGACGCTGCGTAGGGATGAAATCTTGACTTTTCTGCGCGCCGTGGTACGTTGTGGGCCGGGCTATACCCTGGACACCGTGGGCCGGGAAAACCCTGGACACCGCTCGTTCTGTGATGGGCCGGGCTATACCCTGGACTCCGTGGGCCGGGATTTACCCTGGACACCGCTCCTTCTCTGCGACAATGTTGACGACGATGATGATTGTGCGTCTAAACGGCGAAAGTGTTAGCCGTAGACTTGACGAGAAGTGCTGAGTTTAATTCTCGTCGTAGAGCTTGCACAGTGTTGCTACGACACTTCTTGTAGATGTAGTGAGATATTGCGACGATTAATATCACGATGATGACGATGAGTAAGATGTCTGTTGTAGTTACGCCTGTTGCATTTTTCTGAGTGGCTTGGGCATCTCCGCTGGCAGTTTGGGCGATGATAGTTTCTTCTTTTGAAATATTTTTTCCCATGTCGAAATTGGTAACTTCTGATAGTGCAACGGAACGACGAATTTGGATTACTGGAACCGGGCGAATTTTCTTGTTGTTTTGACGACGAAATTATTTTACTGGAACCGGGCGAATCTTCCAAATTGTTTCCAACGAAAATAGTGTACAGGAACCGGACGAATCTTCAATTTTGAGTCAACGACGAAATTGGTTAGCTGGAACTGGATGAATCTTCTAATTTTTCATTTTTTGTTTCTTCCCAATCTTCAATCTCCCACGTAGAGGTTCGTTGTTGCAGGTCGCCATAAAGTATATTGAGGGCGAGGGCTGCAGGGTTGAGATAAATAAGACAACTGTCTTTGTTGAGAGGTAAAGTAAGAATGTTTTACTGGTCTTAATAATTAATAAAGAAACCTTAAATGCTAACTAAACACTTCAATTATTGTATTATATTTCATCACATTTGGTGTCGATGCACCCACCTTTCAGCTAAGTCATGATTGACCTAGATGCAAGTTGAGTTGCATACTACAGTGGCGATAGCGATTGTATTATTACGGCCGCTAACGCTCTGTCTACCCCGTAAGGGATAAAGGCGTGATTTATGATTTATGTTTAAAACTAACCTCAAATAGCAGTCGATGTAGTTGGGATGTTCCTTGAGGATGTCCTTGTATAGTTTCTCTGCCTTGTTGAAGACGCAGAGCGCTTCGTTGAGGCGCGCGAGGTTGTACTGCGTGGTGACGGCGATCGAGTTGTAGTACTGCGCGTCTAGCGTTTCGGCGTCTGCTTTTTCTCTGCACAATAAAAGACAATGTTGTAAGGGAAACGGTCCGTAGTGTTTTCACTCCCATTTGCTCAGACATAGCCTCACAAAACGTAAATGGACCTATTCTAGTCGTTCTCCATTGAACCCTTATCCAGATAAGAAGGCTTTGAGGAAAAGGACTTTGTTGATTTTTGTACAAATATTTCAAGTATTAAAGTTGAATGTGTTTCCCTTTTTGTTGAATGTGTTGATGAAAAACCAATACCAACGGCTTGCGCCTTTCGAAAATACGAACCCGAATCGCATATTATAGTCAACTATGAAATGTGGGAATAGTAATGTCATATAGAAACTCACCTTTCCAAAGCTTCCTCAAGATAAGTTTTGGCTTCATTCAGGTTGCCTAGCCTGTAGTGTAATGCCGCGACGTTGTTCAAGATTTCTGCTGGAATATCTGCGTTTACTTTATCTTTAAGGATCTTCATGGCTGTGCTGTAGGCGTTCAGCGAACCCTGAGGAAGAATGAGTTTAATTAGAATAACGATGGTTCCTTAAAAACGGTAAGAAGTAAAAATATTGGGTGTCTTCATTCTAGTACACACTTCAAAACAAGCATGAACCTTTTCAAGATTGAGGGAATATAGGAGTTAAAGAGGCTAGCGAGCGTTAGAAGGGTGCCGTTAGTGGAAAGCATTTGAGTTGAGAGTTCTGTTAGAATAAGAGGAGAAAAGGAGAATAGGCGAAACGGGTAATTGGGGGTGCAGTTGAGGGAAGAGGGGCAGTTTAGAGTTTGGGGGAAAGAAGATCTTCACC
Source organism: Keiferia lycopersicella (assembly GCA_029255805.1). NCBI lineage: Eukaryota > Metazoa > Arthropoda > Insecta > Lepidoptera > Gelechiidae > Keiferia > Keiferia lycopersicella. The sequence continues at coordinate 6,026,853 of JARACZ010000009.1, read as the reverse complement.
TATAACAGAAATTCCCTTCATACCTGTAAGTCATTCTGCTCCAAGATCTGTGCGAGCTCGATCCAAGCCTCCACATCATCAGGGAACTGCTCAGTGACCTTCTTGAGATGCTGCCTCGCGATGTCGCGCTTAGACTGTGACGCAGAGTTCGCGTAAAGAGATCCCAATATCTTCATAGTTTCGTAGTTGCCCGGTTGCGCCTTTAAAACTTTCTCGAAACATTGTGCTGCCTGGAATGTGATGTTGTATTGAAAAACTATTTATGGACTACAGACTTGCATGTGCATTTTAAACCGGATCATACATATTTACATTGAATTATGAATATTCACAAGCAAAGCTTCTAAATCACATTCCACATTCAATTTGCCATAAAATACTTCTTTTTTGGCGTTTGTAAGACGAATGTTTACTATTTTGTTTTAATAAAAAACTAGATATTGATATTAACTTTTTGTTAGAAAGACAATACAAACGTAACAAGTGGAAAAAAATCACGCCAGCAATGAGATTTGAACCCACGTCTGAAGACGTGAAATAATAAGTCAATACCTTTGTAAGGTGATGGATGTAATGTAATGTAATTGAATCGTAACTGGCTGAAAGAAACTGACATGCTCTGTCTGTTAAAATGTTAACTTACGTTCTCAGTATCCCCTCTGTAGATGTACATCTGTCCCAGCCCGTAATGCGGCAGTACGAAGTTGGCTGGCGCGAACTGCGTGGCCTGGTAGTAGTACTGGAAGGCCTGGTCGTAGTCGCCCTGCGCGTGGAAGGCGCGCGCCAGGTGGTGGCAGCTCTCCGCGCGCATCGCCTCGTTCTCGGTGTTGTGGAACGCATGTAGCGCCAGGTGCTGTACTTTGCTGTAGTCCTGGTAGGAAATTTCGATTTATGAAGTTTTAACTCATATTCGTACTTGGAATTTTAGGTAAATTATGCTTTCAATAGGTGCATTCACACTGGGCAAGCAGCAGCCTCACAGCAGCAGAGTGCTGAGCCGGATACGACGCATGCCGCACAAGGCGGTAAATACGCGAGGCAGCTCGCGCAGTGTGGACGCACCTATAGAATATTGTGCCCTTAAGTAATGTAAGTAAAGTTAGTGACTTCTAACATAGTGATTATAGAGACCAATAAGAAACATTAGGTGAATAGAAAGTTTTAAACTAACAAACTTACTTTTTTAAAGAAGAAATGGTTAGCCAAATGGTTCAAAACCATAGGATTTTTGGGGTCAATAGCATATGCCTTAGACAACATGATCACAGCTATTTTGTTGGACTCATTCTCTTGCAAGTTCAGCTTCAGGATCGAGAGTCCAACTAAAGCTCCCACACATTGTGGGTCCAATTGTAATGCTCTTTCAAATGCCATCCTGAAAGATAGAAATTATTAATACATATTTTTTAAATGTAGAGCATAGTGTCCCATGGCTGTGCAAAGACCTCCGATAGATATTTTTTTAAAGACTTGGTCATTACAAAGTGCAAATAAAGAAAACCATATGACTTACCGAGCTTTTTCCTGATTGTTCAATTTCATGAAACAATGTCCCATCCCCAGACGCAGCGCCGCTGGACTGTCAGGGTTTGTCCTCAAAGCTTTCTTGTAGAATGCAAGTGCTCCTCGGTAATCCTTGCGGTTGAAAGCGATGCAAGCTTTACCGAGCAAAGAGGGGACATTGTTGGGGGACTGGTTGAGTACAAAGTTGAATTGTGCATCAGCTTGCTCCATTTTGTCCCCTTCGAGAAGGCAGAAGTATGCTCGTCCCAAAAGATGGTTCTGGAAAATTTTAATAGTTTTAGATTACAAGGTTTTTGATATACAAAGTAAAATTCAATTTTTCAAAAACCAAAATGGGCTTGTTGACAATATGCTGAACTAAGGAAAATGGATTGCTACAAACAGATTTTGGTTTGTTTGATCTAATCTAATGATAAAAAGCAAAAGTATGGCTCACTTACTTGATCATACATGATGATTTTATCAGCCATGGTGTAAAGAAGTGTAGCTTTAGTGAAAAGCTCCTTTTTCTTATCTTTAGACTTCTCCTTGTTGGCCTCCTGCACATAGTACGCGGCCAGCATGTCCAGCGCCCGCATTTGGTCTCGCTCAAAGTCCCTGTAGTCAATGTTGGCGTCCACTCGGGACGCTTCCAAGATCTTGAGGAAGTCATCGATCTTCCTTTGTTTGTAGTATGCAAGCTGGAAAGATAATGCTATTTGAGATGTGGGTTATTGGATAAATCAAAAGATATATAGTACTTATCGTGTACAATAAATTGTTAGATAAATATATATTACCTAGCATAGATTAAGTGTAGTTGTTGGACGGCAGGGTGCCCCACACGAAAAGAGAGAAAGTATTAAAGCTGCAGTGGGCAGCTTCCCTAAGCTACACGCATTTAAACGATACAACTACAAATGCCACCACATATGAACCCCGAATTCGTGCGTTTGAAAAGGAAATCGGGAAAAACCGAATGAAGGTTAGGTTTGATGGTTTACTTACAGCGACATTGATCCAGACGTTGAGCTGGGACCGCTCATGCTGCAATATACTGAGCACTTCATCACCGGAAGGCAACTGCTCTGGATCGAGCTCAATCACCTAAATAGATAAACAGAAAATTAGATCACAGCTTGCACTCTGCCAATAACTCAGCTTATGGCATTTTAGTGGCGTCAAGCTCTGAATTTACCTCATCGGTGGTCCTTAACGGAATTTCGATCGACATTTTTATGCCGTTATGCACTCACGTTCTCTAAAGTTTAGAGAGAATCATAATTTCTACGTTATTCACGAAAAAATAACACGATCCGAACCGAAGCTACACCACAAATAAAATTACATTAGTTTGACTGACTTCACAGACAAACGTTTTTTTTTTCACAACCGTAGATAACTTCATATCAATGAATGTTCACCACGTGTTCGCCACTGGTGCGGTTTCAACTTGCGTTTTTTATGTTTATTGATGGGCAGAGTGAATTGTAGGAGGTTGTGGGGTGTAAAAAGGCTACGGCAATTTCATTCCATACGACTAGAAATAAACAAAATCATAGAAAGAGAAAAATAAATATAACATGCACCTCTTTTACTACTATCATTTTGTTTTCAAATAAAGCACAGTATTGACATTTCCTTTGTATTGTTTTGTGTGTGTATTTCACGGGAAAATCCTGATTTCACAAAATTAGCGAGTGTTTGCTTTCCGTTTCGTAAAATAATAGAACGGAACATATTCTGTCTGATAAAGCTAAAATAATATTGAACCATGTCTGAGTCTTATGGTGTGTATGTTTTTAAATCAAGTCTTCTCACATCCGACATTCCAGTTCCTGAAAACTATTTTTAAAACTTACTGTTTTCTTTTACAGAGTACTTGTTCAAATTTCTTGTTATCGGAAGTGCTGGCACGGGGAAATCGAGCCTTCTAAACAACTTTATCGGTAACAAATGTAAGTATCTTCCCGTAACTATTGCGTAGGTAGGTACCACGTACATAACGTAACCATAGCATAGCAATGAGGTAAACATCGTGTTAATATTGACTTATCTATGTTGCATCAGTTTTTGCAATGCGTCTCTCCAAAACTTTAACACTAAACCATTGACTTTGACTCTTTTAGTTAAAGAAGATAGATGCCACACTATTGGAGTTGAATTTGGTTCAAAGATCGTGAATATTGGTGGAAAGTCAACCAAACTACAGATTTGGGATACTGCTGGACAGGAACGGTTCCGATCGGTAACAAGGTCTTACTATCGGGGGGCTGCCGGAGCATTGTTGGTGTATGATATTACCTCCCGAGACTCGTTCAATGCCCTCGTCAACTGGCTAAGAGATGCCCGGACTCTGGCTAGTCCAAACATAGTCATATTGCTAGTTGGAAACAAGAAAGATCTGGAAGAATCAAGAGAGGTCACTTTTTCAGAGGCTAGCCAGTTTGCACAGGAAAATGGTAAGCATATTTAAATATTGATAAAATATTTTTTATGAGATACCACAGCAACAACGTAACTATTATATTCTTATTTGATGAAGTATTGAAAATATTCTATTCTATTTCCAGAATTAATGTTTTTGGAGACTAGTGCAAAAACAGGAGAGAATGTTGAGGAAGCATTTTTGAAATGCTCTAAAACTATACTTGCTAAGATAGAAACTGGAGAGCTGGACCCAGAAAGGATAGGCTCCGGAATCCAATACGGCACAGGAACATCCAAGCGGCTTGCAGCTCCCAAGAAGCCTGCGAGGGCTCCCGGAGAATGTGCCTGCAGAGTCTAGAATCACCTGTTAATTGGTAAGCTTTTATTGTTGAATCATGATCGGACATTGCTAATTATTGACTCTAAATGTGATCTATTTTATTATTCGTAAATATAATATATATTTAAGTTAGAAGTCCTATTTTAGATACATAATTTTAAGGTGTTACCTGTTAGTTTTGGCTCTCAGTTTTATGAAGAACTCCAGTTTAAACTCATATTTTTAAAAATATGCACAGCACCTTAAATATTGAATAAAATGGAATCATTATTCAAAATTTTGGTTACTTTATTAAAAACTTAACTTGTTATTATTATAAGGGATTATGAATTTAAATAGTAGATAAGTAAACTAAGTAATTAGTGTAAACAACATCCCACAGCAAAAATCTTTATGTAATATGATTTATGTATCTCTATGTATAATTTATGTAGCAACAAGTTTGAAACAGTAATAATTTATGTAAGGTATAATTTGATTATGCATGAATGTTAGCAGTAGTTTAGACAATACGTATGTTATTTTCCAGGTTCATAATAATGTAGCATCTACTGAAGGTTGTCATACAAATCAAATTAATTGTCCTATAAACATTTTATAAGGAAATCAAATGCTAACTTAGTGCTGGCTTTAAAATATCAAAAACCAAAAAGAATTTGTCCTGATTCATATCTCTATAAGAATCTCAAAAAAGAATATAATTTTTAAGAACATTTGTCGATTTCAATATTGTATTTATAATATTACATTATGGTTATTTTACCTGATAGTTATGTCTCGAATTATTTACCTAGTGATGTCTCATAAAAAATAGTCTACCTACTCTAATATAGCACATGACATGAGAAAAATATTTTTAAATCACTACTATTTTTAAACAGCACTCTAGTGTACATTGTGACAATAAAAAATTAAAAATCAATTTGTTGTACTACTTTCTTCCTTGCTGAAAATTAATAATTTTAAGAGTTCTAAATTTTTCATTTCAAATGCACACATTAAACAAACAAGCATATTTTTTTTTAATAAAAGCTTTGTTTTTCATCAGCAAAAATTTAGGTCTAAGGTAGACTTTGGAAGACTTATCAAGTATATTTTTTCGCAATTCCAGCTCTCTATCTTCATTTAGTTATACTCGTATTTCGATGCGCCTTCATAAACATGTTGCGAATAGTGCTAAAGTATAAAGAATGAATTTGCTCTTATTTCACGGAAGATAATATAAGGTGTATTATATCTATAAGGTGTATTATATCGTTTGATAGGGTGTTTCTAATTACATCGACCACAAGAAATTCGACGCACCACATTACCAGACACTCAGTATAAAGCAGTACATAGTATAAAGCAGTCGCTTTTCTCGTCTGTCTGTATGTTTGCTTAAATCTTCAAAACCTGGGCGAGCCGCTAGTTAATTATTATAGAGAAAATGTGATTAATTTGTGTGATGCCGTCTGACGCCGGCTTCAAACCATTTCTTTTCCAATGGGTGTCGTAAAAAGCGACTAAGTGGCTCACTCGAGGGTAGGTATATCAATGTGTATCAATTTTAGTCGATAGTCTGACAGCCTGTCTCTAGTGATACACGATTTCTCTGATACATCCTTCAAATATTTTTCAGACGTGACGATAGCGACCGTATTTTTACGGCCGTTGTGCACCAACTCTGCAAGGGCTAAAGGCGTGATATGTGCATGTATGTAAAACGTTTGAATCAAAGAGAAATGGAGGTTACTCAAATGATACGGCAAAATGGATTTTATGTAAATTTATTCTGGAAATAACAAGGCTAACAGCTCTTACACAGAAGGAGCTAGCTACTTTTGATTGTCGATTTCACCCTTATTGGCTCAACATTTATTTAAAGTCTATACTTTCAAGTTATTGTTAATTAATATTCAAATTAAACTTATAATAATATAACCAAAATGATGAACAATAAAGAACAAAAATCATACAATCGCATTAACAAAAATAATGACAAATCTAAACAGAGCTCCAGGCTCTTTTACGATATTAAAATATTCTATTTACATATAGACACAAAGTATTTCGATTTTTATGTATCATGTATGTATATAGTGGACGTGATATGTACATCTTGCCATCAAAAGGTTTTCAGAAATTCATTTTCAGTTACTTGAGATGTTTACACACCTATGGAATGTACATAGCAACTTGCCCATTTGTTAGTTTTCATATATTCAAAGGGTATTTCCCTATCCAAACACAATATTATTTGGACACAATTACAAAATATCTTGTAATTTTTGAGCTAATAATACATGCACTTCAGTAATTAAGATTTAATGATTTTTAAGTAAATAAATTTTCGTTTTGTACTTTTCCTTCAGCATTATAGATGTCACATTAAAATATTAAAGTACATAATTAATCAGATTGACGATAAATCCATTTAATAAAATACAATAAATATTTGTACACAAAATCAACATCATAAAACTTAATTAATAGTAACTTACAGTTAATATGTTGCTACTCGACGACATGCAACGAAATATGACGTACACTTCCTTAAATAAAAATAAACCTAAATATTTAAACCTAACGTAATTATAACACTAGGAACTATGATACAGCGTGATGTTTAACATGGCCGTGAAGTTATGAAAAATATAATTTACTGCACACTTATTATATGTAACAACTTTTTTATTTATTTAAACGTGTATAAAATTATTGCCTTACTGAAAAATAATGGGAAATATTTCTGGGGTTCGTTACGATATTATTGTTGTGCGAACTTAACGGTCGTGATCGTGATTCGTGATGGGAATATGAAAAACTAAATTTACGAAATAGTCCTAGATCTATCACAGAAATATATCAAAAACTAATTAAAATACATTAATATCTTCCGAATAGCTTTTGCTTACATCGAAATAAATGTAAGGACGAACTCAAAACGCGACATAAGTATGCCAACCGCGAGAGATTACCCTGTCACTACTAACAGCCGGATTCGATAGTATGCTACGATCAGTGACCAGTCGGCAAATGGAATGATCAACAATGTCATATTACTACGCACTCGCTTGGTACATCACATTGCATCCTTACTGAAGTGAGATTGCTAGCGGCGCGGTCGCCTGGACCTACCGAGTATTTTCAAACTATCAGTACAACAATCACTGATACATCGCTGTACAAAAATATAAATAAAAACGTTGCATCTAAAACGTACATATTTTCAAATGTCTAATGCGTAATAATTTCTTATAATTTTCATTTTAACAATAGCTATATAAAAGAGCTTTCTCTCCGTAATTTTTTATACAACTAAACTACTTATTGCTAACATAACAAAATATAAGTCACTGTTAATTAAACTGTTTTTAGTTCGGACCGTCCCACTGTGTGCTGGCTAAGATAGGCACTAAGTTACGCGATTTTTATTGGGGTTTATAGGCACTAAGAAGTGAAGCATCAAAATGTAGATAATTTCTAGTAATCAGTCTTGTAAAAATACAAAGGACAACAATTCAAAGTATTTATATGAAAAGCAAAAGGATGAAGTAAGTACAGAATCAAACGTTTAAGTAACGAATTTTATATTTTTGCTTCGTGACTAGACTAAACTGCAGGTTGGTAAGTACATTTTTACCCTTAAGAACATGTTTTGAAAGTTATCTCGTACATCTTAGGGCCTGAACCCCCGAGTCTGACAAGTGGTGCCTTAGGAACGCAGGTTTGTAACAGCCTTAACAGAGCAAACGCGCGGATTCGTCCGACCCTAGCACACAGGGATATAAGGCTAAATATTAGCTATTTGCCACGTCGAGGCGGAAGATTCCGGCTTCGACTGGTGTGCCTCACAACTGAAGTTCGAGACGTATAAAATTAAAGCAACTAAGTGACCGTTTTGGGGGCCTGGAGAGATCGCTGGGGTCTAGGAGACGTAGTGTCTTACGCGCTGGCTTGCCGACACGCCACCGCCGCTACAAGAGCCGCGCCGCGTCCACTGCCGTCCTCTGATAGCATGAGATCGAACTGTAAACAAAGAAATAAAAACGGTAATGAACAATGCTAAAACGCTTAGTTTTTATAAATGATAGGGTTGCTCTTCTAGTACGTGGGCCGACCCATGATTAACATACGTCACATGACATCTAAACGAAACCCATGGCAGCAGGTCGGAGAAGTTGTGCTAAGCAACTCTTGCTTACATGTCATGTGACGTAGGTTAATCATGGATCGGTCCATGTTTTATTCGCTCTATAAGTGAGCATATAAGGCTGAGATAAAACTGGAGATTGGAGCGAGGCCGCCCTGGCAATATGGAACACAATAAGTCTGGAGCCATACTCCGATGGAATAGATGAAAGAATATTCGCCAGTCAGCCTTTGTCGGTGAATAAAATAATGGTAAGGTACCCAAACCACTTTTCATACTCTGCAACCACTCATTCTTAGAATCTACTTTTAGTAGCTGGTTGAAAAATCAAGGCACCAGGCCTCGACAAGGAAAAAAACACCTAAGAAATTATTTTCTGCCGCGCCATGTAGGTTATTACTTCTTAAATATTAAACTATCTACCGCCGCGCAGTATTTTAGTGAAACGATCTTGACATACTTTATTGAGATGACATTGACTCGGCGATCGAATTATGTACATAAAGAGGTACTTCTTCATGGAATTGATCTACTTTATGATGTTGTGTTAGCCTTAAAATAAAACCGTAAATGAAATGGATAGGTACCTAGATATAGATTAGTATCTTTCTTCTTCTATTCGTGTCGGATACCAAGTCGTCCAATATATATTGGTAAAGGACTACATTTTGCGTATGTATGGATCATTCAAAAAATATGCTTGCATTCCTTTGATTCACTCATCTGGTTTTAATATACAGGGTGTTAGGGACAGCGTCCCGAATACTGAAAGGGTGCAAGCAGACCATGAAACTGAATAACTTTCCCTTAGGAACATATGTCAGAAAACGACAAAAAAAATTCGATCTCCCATACAAAATAGCGATCAGCTAACTGCATTTACTATGGGAAACCAAAAATATTTTGACGTTTCCTGACATATTTTCCTAGGTGAAAGTTGTTCAGTTTCATGGTCTGCTTGCACCCTATCAGTATTCGGGACGTTGTCCCTTACACCCCGTAGAGCCTACAAACTATTTGATGAAATCTTAATATAGATATTTTGTTAAATAAAAATTTATGCCAAGTCACGAATAAATATATGAAGAAACTACTGCGTAGGTAGACAGACTTCAACCACACTTAAGAATCGGCCTTATAATCATGATGTGGCAGTTTTCTTCCTGACTGCAGGTAATACCTACCTACACTAGAAGACAAAAACTTATAGTATTGTCATGCAAACACAGTTAAAAAGTAGCAATATTTATTGGCCTCTATTAACTATGCCGTTTGATGCCGGTTTATAATAGCATCGTCTCATTTCTTTCCCGGGGTTTCGTAAGAGGCGACTCGAAGGTTTCACGCGTATTGTAATTTTAGGCGACAGGCTGACAACCTTTAATTTTAGTAGTAGGTACACAATATTGGCATTACGCGTTTTAGGGCCGTTAGCGCTCTGCCTACCTTTTAAGGATAAAAGCGCGATATGTATGTATGTAGATTATACTACATAAATGATTCGTGAAAATACGACTCAAACCGGATGTGACGGAATGTTTGATAATGTAATGACGAAACTATACGCCCATGCAGATAAAATGCCTTTATGAAGGATGTACTATTTTTAAACACAAGTTTGCAGCATTATTTCCTTAACTACTCAAAACTAAGTCAAATTATGTCCACGGACGAACGGTTACCTATATAGTTCATAGGTCAATAGTCAATGTTCAAAGTGCCAAATATTATATTATAAATCATTATTGGGATTAGCATAAGACCAATTATCAGATATGTAGGTACCTACCTACATCACTTAGCTAAGTATTGTAAGTGTAGGTACAAAAATTAAATAATAACAGTTTTATAGTTTATTTATTAAATATCTAAATATGAGGTTACGATATACCTACTAAATAGTATTTGCCACAACTGCTAGTCTACTTTCATCTCTGGTCAGATTTCTATAACGTAACGACTTCTTGAAACTTGACCAGATTTCTTCTTGCTTGCACCTAACTACGGTTATTAAACAAACTTACCTACTTTTACTATAACTGGAAATTACGCTTATATTTAACGAGCACGTCAAAAGGGGTGTGTCGCGTTCGAGCCTGCGATATGGGAAGGTCGGTAGAACCGGTTGTTTTCGATACAACCGACGCGCCGCTCTTGATAAAACTGTTTGTAACTAGAGATGCACCGACTATGGTTTGGGCTGACTTGCCGACTGCTGACTAATTACCTTAAAACCAGCCTACTAATAGCCGACTCGAAGCTATTATCAAAATGGCTTATGAAATCTGCTTTATCCTAGAATAGAAAGTCGGCTTTTCCGAACAGTCAACTCGAATGTAGGTATGCATATTTTTTGAGATTTTTCTGTTAAATTGTTCCGAATAGTTATGGTTCCGTTTCGAATACATTTTATCACTAGTCTTATTGTCGTTATGACAGCCGACTAATCGGCTACTCAGCTAACTAATCATACCTACATGACATATAAATCACGCCTCTTTCCCGTGGGAGTAGGCAGCCTATTTCCTTCCACTTGCTTTCCAGGCGGATCTTTCGCTTGTCACATTCATCAGTCTTTTCATGCACGCTCGTCGTTTTAACGTCCCCGACTAGGTTCATCTAACTAATCGCCGACTATAAAATGCCGACTAGATAGTGTATCTCTATTTGCAAGTAATGTTGAATGACCAAAGTTCGTCCGCTCAATAGCAACCATTTTATCGCTGAACGTTGAACTTGTTTGAATAAACAAAAGGGGTTTGCTATCTGTTTATGACTGTGAGGTCATGTCACTAAGATTACGAATTGATATCATTGCTAAACATTTTTTATCCAGTACGTTCTGGTAATTGTTTGCCAATCAATGATGTTCGACCGAATACGATGGAATGATTAAAGGTCAAGTCATCGGCCAGTGATTTTCCTCTCAAAAGTTTTGCACGTGTAGTAGTAGCAGCTGATTATGAATGTCATTTTTTTATTTCGGCGAGTGACCGGTTTATCAGAAATGTTAAAAGATACAGACAGATACAGAAGTCTGAGTCTTATCTAGCCCAGACTCACTGCCCAGACTAAAGTGAAGATCATATAACTGGCACAGAAGGCTCGTCTCCGTGTCAAATACCTGATGTTACCGTTCGCTCATCTTACTTGGATTACTAAACATAATGGTGGGTGACCTACTATGAACGTCACCGTAATCTACCCGTGGGCGTCGTATAAAGCGACTAAGGAATAATTTTCAAAGGAATAGACAGCAGCGCTGCGCTCGCCAATGCGCCTGCCAAGCGTGGTAAATATGGCAATACCTCTCGATAGGGGAGGCCCGTATCCAGCAGTGGACTGTTGTAGCTGTTAAGATTCAAGGGTGACCTACCTGAATGCCAGGGTTGACCAGCTGCGCGATCTTCTCACACATGAGCGTGTGGAAGTGTGGGTGGAAACGGTAGACGGAGCCGTCGATTCCGACGGTCACTCGTGGCTCGTTCATCTTGTTGAGGAGGGTGGCGATTCCGGCCGACACGAGGTGCGCGGCGCGGCGCGACACGCACTCGCACACATGCCGCACGCTCGCCATGTCGGCTTCTGTGGCGTGTGACAGCCCTGCAATCAAACATGGGTGGGGTGGGTGTAAAAATATGTGTCAACTTCGTGCCTAAATACTAGACTAATTTATCAATTGGTGGTAGCACCTGCTAAATTCGGATATGCTATCTAACATTGATTTTAAAAGTAATACTTAGTTAATGGCATTTATTGATACTGCTTTTAAATGTGCTTAATTGAAAGTCTTGGTACTTTTTACAAAAAAAAAGGGATAGGTATGCTACCCTGGTGACTAAAAGATCATTTCGGCAGACAAAATTTCAAATAGAAACATATTTCGAAGACGGTCCAAAAATTTACGAAGTCTTTAGTTAAGTTTAAGTCATAAACACGAACAATACAAAAAAAGCAAGAAACTTGAGTCGATTCAAAAATCCCTCATAATAAAAAGTTAGGAAAATTTCTCAGTATTTATTATCTAAGTTTATCATACTGACATAATTTTGTTTTATAGCCACGTGATCGGATGATAGATAGGTAAGTATATAAATAAAGATAAATAAATAATAAACTCCGCATTGCCCGAAAATAGCGAACTCGATAAAGTCGGCAAACCTTGTACAACTTTTATCAAAAAATCCTATCAAGATTAGTTCCCAATGATACGCAATTCTCATTATCAATGACTTTGTATTTCTTAAAACACAAAATTAATTGTTTTTGCTAATGCCTTTTATGTTTGCGATTAACGTACCTATATTTCCAGTATCTATATATATAAAGGTTTACTTATACAGGTGACTGACACATACTATTCGTTTACGTAGTGCAAGATCTGTAAGATATGCCGTATTTTTTAACCGACGAAAAAGCGGAGCAGGTTTTCTTCAAATGCCTATTGACGCGGCATTGTTATATGTAGATTGTCTAGCTTGATACCTGTGACGTTTGACAAATTTATACTAAAAGAGAAGTAAATAAAGGAAAATGGACCTTATGTCATAGCATTTACCCGAAACTCACAGATGCCACAGGTATCCAGCAAAATTTTATAAATTCGGTATAAAGGCGACCGCGATTGACAGCTGACTGTACCCTCCGAAGCACGGAAATTATTTCCTCGTTATTCAACTTTCGTTGTAACTCAACCTTTTTCTAGATACCTATCCGTTTTTATTTTCACGTTTCCCAGAAGATACGTAGGTATTTGTTGTTGGTATTTTAATTAACCATTTTAATATTTTATTATCTTTATAGTACACAATTGCTGATTAAATGACGCTGCAAAATGTTAAATGATTAGATTGACAAAGCATTGAACTTATACGAAGATCTTGAACCGACTTTGATATCAAGAAATTTTTGGTAGCTAGTTATCACGGTTCTCAAGTTTTTTTTGTCACGGAACAAATTTGTAATCTATCGAAGTAATTAAAAACACATATCATTATTAAAAGACAAAACCCGACTATGATAGATTCAAAGTTATCGCCATTTTAATGAAATTTTAATACATGCGGCAGTATCACTCACTAGCGCTGCTGAGACGAATCTAATGACAATGTCAACATCTGTCTGGCCATTTGGTTGTAGCACGTGAATAATTGTCTACATTTATACACATACATAGTACACACATACTATCGAAAAACATTACGCTCCTTCAGAGGCAGTCGGCTAAAAAGAAAGGCACGTGTAAGTGCAATGGAAAAGTGTTTGTTATCGGAGTTTTTCGTTAACGAAACTTTTATCGTAGTTTACGTATGTAGGTAGTAAATGTAACACCAACGCGTGCTACTTATAAAACGGTTTCATTCGAGTGTACAGCCCACTTGTTTTCAATTCATGCATAATGTACCAACGTCATCCCACGATTTGGACGACAACACTTTCACTATACATATATTGGAAATGGTCATTATGAATGCGAGGTCATAGTTTATCGAATAAAAACGGGGCTTAGACTTTGGATTCTATGTTTACATTATGAAGTAACAGACCCATTAGATATTAATATAATTAGACATCAATAAATCTAGAATTATCGAATGTATCACATGACCTTATGCCTAGACTTCAGAAGTTCTTCGAAGCTGATAAGAGAACTTTAGTTGCAGTTTACATTTGCCTCATTAAGATGCACTAGCGAGCAATTAATTCGGGTCACACGCGGTGATTTTGTCTGAGACATAGTATAATTAATGTTGTTCTATGCAAAATAAAAACAGTAATGATTAATAATGATTTATTGATTAGGTGCACTACCTACATATCATATCAATAGATTTATTAAAGTTAAAACATTCTACGAACAGTTTAAGGCAAAATTAATGTAAATGAAATATCACTGGCCCAAAGAATTATTTTAAATTATTGTTTCCGTCAGTTTCCTACTTGCCTTTAAATGGCAAAAGTGCCTGAAATAGTGGAAAAGGTTTGAACGAAAAAAAATATCGGTATGATAAAATTATACTTACCTACTTTAACGAGCCAAAGTATGTGGAATGTGAAAACTTTAAAACAACTTCGTCTAAATATAAAAATTTAAAAGACACCCTTGGTAACAAGACATGTACCTATTTATATGGCTAAGCATACCATCAATCAATCAAGCAGCTACGCAAAATATTATGTAAGCTCTAAAACTTGTCTACTAGACCGACTATAGCCACATACTTAGTAATTATCTCTTATGCAACACATTTATTAGTTTTTGTATTTTATCACGAACCGATTCAATCTCTTCTAGTTGCGCGTGTTCCAAGCAACACAATTAATCAACTTTATAATTGCATAGCTAAAAGACATGGCTAATAAATTTACAATATTTATATATTAATAGTCAGTCATTAATTAAAGCAAATAATGCAATTAATAAATAAGTAAGTAACTACCGTCCTAATACTTTTAGTTTATTAATTATAAATCTCTTAATATATTTATGAGCTTACGAAAATTATATACGCTGTGAATACTTAATTTTCTAATTCCCATAGCATATTACTTAATATAAAACAATTTTAACATGTATTTTTATATCAGGTGACCATACTTTTTGAACATTGAAGGATAATTAGGACGTAACATTATTATTTTTGGACAAATGCATTTTGGATTTGCATTATCTTGTAAACAATTATGGCAGGTTGTTACTGCGCATTTGTAATGCGTGATGCGGGAAAAGTGCGTCAGTCAATGTTTTTGTTTGTAAAATGACGTCAATGTAGGAAAACGTCATTATAAAGAAATGTTTTCTTATTTCTCTCTCATCCATCATCATCGGCTTTTCCCAATTCATTTGGGAATATTTGGGATTGACGCAAAGTGGTAATCAAAATAATGTTGCAATAGGATTCGTCTTAACTTTACGAGCGGCCTCCAGCCTGATGTCAACAAAAAAATATATAAAAGGTGTAACAACATTTGCGGCTAATATTTTAAGGGGTTTATCAGCTCATAAAACTGAACAACTTACCCCAAGGAACATAGGTCGCAATATAAGATTATTTCAGACCTTCCTTACAAATTGACTTGGTCGGTTGGTAATTTTGTATGGGAGATCCAAATTTCTTTTTTCCATTTTTCGACCTAAATTCGTTGAGAAAAGTTGTTCAGATACACGGGCTGATTCACCCCTTAAAATATTTGTAGCAGTTTTTTTTACACCGTGTATTGTAAAGCTACAACTCACCAAGTTCTTCTAACACCTCCATGCAGCTAGTGAAGTCGCCGGGCTTGTCGGACTCGATCTCGGAGACGTATTTGGTGTAGAAGCTGCCCCGCTGGAAGAGCAGGTCTGAGCCGCGCCCGCCGAACAGCAGCCCCATCCGCGTGAACTTCACCAGCGCCAGACGCACCAGCTCGCCCATGTACATGCCGGAGATCATCTTCTCTTGGCTGGAATATTGGAATCAGGTAAGGACATTGTTTGACAGTCTTTTTCTTTTCAGGAACACGAGTCGTCCAACGATCTCATGAACTCGACTGGTGTCAGGATCGGGTTTGATAGTTACAGGCGTAGAAAAAACCTAGGTATTTCTACTGGTTGTAAAAGGCGACTAAGACATCGAATCAGTCCGTTTGCCGCTTGCCAAGCGTTGTGAGTAAGTATGTAGTGCAAGCAAGCAACCTTCTGAAGGGGAAGCCCCATGTCCAGCAGTGTACTGTTGTGGCTATTTATGTGAAAGGATTTTGTTTCTGTATTTTATGTTCTAGCAAATGGCAATAAGATTTTTCTCTGTGGTTTTTATAATGCAACATTAGTCTAACGTTTGAAATATACATAAAGAAACAAAGTTAAACATACTAGTAAAATCGAATCAATACAAAGTTAAAATCGATGCATGTTTGTCATGTCAGACTCGTGTTGCATTGTAGAGTATTAATTTACATTTTTAAATATTGGGAACGTGCCGGGACCGTAACAATGACGCAATTTCGTCATACTTTACGTTATTGACAGTTAAATTGAAGGCAACATTGGTTACTAGCAGACGTCGTAAAAATACAAAGTTGACTAGGACTTATTGACTTTGCAATTATACTTTCTCGGTGATTACAATAACATACTTATGCAAGACAAATCACTTAACGACAGAGTTCGTGATCATCTTAACGATTACCTACCTGCTGCAAATGTTTACAAATAATAATTAATAATGATAAACATTCGTATTACAAAAAGCAATTAATTACACAAAGGTTGCACTCACATCTGTTTGCCTGGGTTTATAGAGTTGGTGTCAACCTCGCGGTCAAATTCTGTCCGAACAAAGTCCAAAGTGCCGTCGTCTCCGAACGCGCCCCATTCAGTGTTGACAAGCAGATCAGGTTTGCCGGGCTCGCCATCAAACAGTTCACAGTTTTCCGTCTTCTCTACGTAGCAAGCGTTGCTGCCGGTACCTACATGGATGATCGTCTCATGAGTCGTCGGCTCAAATTTTATTTCGTTAGAAGTTAATAACAGTCACAAAAATCACTGCGTTTAAGGAATTACCATACAAAAAGCATAATATACAAGTTTTACAAAACCAAACGGTTAAAATAAAAATATGCAAGTATTGTGAGAAACAAAAGATTGAAAACAATTATTTTAGTAAAAATAAGAAGTGATGATGATAAAAGCATGCATTTAATACAAAAACATGTTATGGATGTACATTATAATGAACCATCAATGCGGGACGACAATAATGCCTCTGCTTGCCTTACATTAACGTCACCATGAAACAAAAGGCAACATAACGATGAGGTTTAAATGATGCATGACGTTACGTGTTACAAAAATTCATAATGCGAACCCAGTCTGGTACCAATCAGAACAATTTGATTGCATAAAGATGATTAAAAACACGTGTCGATACATGCAAGCTACACACCACCACACGGCAATAAACAAGGTAAACCTACCAACGATGAGTCCTATTTTGCAGTTGTGGTTTTTCCATGCGCAAGACATCAAAGTACCCGTTGTGTCATTGAGAATCGCGCATATATCAATCTGAACGTCCTACAAGAATGAGAAACATGCGTTTTAGGTAAAGAGAAGAAGGTTCTTCTTTCCCTAACTGGTGTAATGAGTGGAGAATAGTTAATTTTTAGACCTGTGAAGTTGAAGATGAACGTAAAGGCTTTTTTAAACAACAATTGCCAACCATCCGGTATATTATGTTCATTCGTAAGAAATGATTAGTTAGGAATACACAATCATCAACTTATTTGAAAAGCAACTGCAATTTCAAATTAGAGGACTACATCAATTGGAAATAATTAAAAACAAGCGACATTCTATTGTAGCGAAGAAGAAGGAAAAGTAAACTTAAAGAATAATAAGTAAAAAAAGCTTCGACTACAACATTAAATTTCAGAAACACGTTCTAAGCTAAGATATTCTGCAAATTGATTATTTTTAGACAGTTTCCTTAATGTAGATGATTAAGATAATGATTTTAATAATATTTTATGGAATATTAAGGAATGAACATAATATTTTGAATGTAATTTTGATTTAAAGCCTCTACCCGGCTCTCGCTCGCATTCGGAAGATCATGCCTTACGACTATCGGAGTCCAGAGAGCTTGTCATCATCAACTTACCAATTATAAGACCTATTCGGCAATTTGGGTTCTTATGTGCACAAGCCAGAAGGGTGCCAGTGGCATCGTTTAAAATGCCCATCACACATAGTTCAATGTCCTGTAAAAGCACTGTTTATATATTTCCTGATCAACTACAAAAAATCTCTTGGTGAACAAGCCTTTTACAATGTTTAGTAGATTCCTGCTTTATTCGAAATAATAGGAAATTTTCTAGTAGTTTTCTAGGCTACATATATGGCGCCAAGCTAAACTTAACAAGTTTTTTTCCAAGGGAATGTATTTTGTCTAGTTGAGTATCAATATAACTCAAATGTCAAAATATCAACATAGCGCAAGCCATCTGATATGGCATCATAAATTAGCTCGAGATCTGTCAGATACAGACAGATAGAAAAGTCCCCACTACGGTCCCCATTGACAAAAAATCATTGTAAATCTATCTTTGATTCGATAGTGAACTTACCCCTCGTCTGGCGATGGCATCTTTCAATCCTTGCACGACGTCTTCTCCGACTACTCCAGAGCAAGAAAATCCTTTGGTCCAACGTTGCAAAATTCCCTTTGTGAGACCAAGTTGCTTCAAGGGAAAACTGAATGTAAAACCAAGCGCTAGCCGCTCTTCATATACACCGTGTTCCTGTCAACATTAGTAACGTGATTATTCTGATCAATCGTAAATCTTTGATAGAAATAACATCCTCGATATAAAATATACTGACCTTCATAAAGTTAGCTAAACATTCAGCAATGTGATCAAACAGAGCAATACCGGTGCCGGTCATTATGTGTTGGGGGATAGCGTAGATTTTTGACTGCATATCGAAGTGGTTCTCCCCTAGGTTTATAATAAGTACTCTGAAATTTGTGCCGCCTAAGTCTAACGCCAAGAATTTACCGCGTTCTGAAAGTAATAACATGGATTAATCAAGATCATGTACATATTTTGTACAAGTTGTGTGGGCAAATATGGGAACAATGGTTTACCTTTTCCGTTAGGTAAGTCCTGTATGTAAGTGATCCAGCATTTGACTATAGACTTGACGTGGGTTTCCTTTCCGAGGCCTTTCACCAGGTCGTTGTGCAGCCTCTTCATGATCTCCCGAAGCTGCTTGTCTGTCATCTGCAGAATCTCGCATTCTTCCCGAATCTGTACAACAAAAAACACAAACAATTTCACATGAGCCGCTTTCCTACGCTTTGAGTATGTCACATAGACTTCTAAATTTAGTTTTTTTTTTCTATTTTTGAGACGGTTCCCTGCCTGCGTCAGTTGACACATTAATCAACGCAAAGTCAACAACTTTTAAAACTTGTATGTTATTGCTAGCAATCAGTAAATCTTAAATTATAGCTTTATTAATGAACTTAAAAATTCTACCTTCAAATTTTAATAAAATATTTTTATAACTTTAGCCATGGTTTTCGAGCATGAAATTTGAGGTTATAAGTAAATACTGAAGTGACTTGGATAATTTAAAATACCTAAACATGTTATCAATAAAATGAATGTATGTAATCATATGGAGAATGCGATTTCCTTGCACACAAGCATACCACAAACGCGCCGTTCATTATCGCGAACGAGTTTCACAAGGTCAAAGCGGTCATTACAACACTATACTACCGTTTGCTTTCCAATGCAAAGCCGGCTAATAATATAAAACTACTAAATATAATATCAACTATACACTCTTCACAATGATACACACTTACCAGTGGTAAGTTGTTGAGAGACACACCCATTGTTATTTTTTAAACACGGTATTTTGTAAATTTAATATTATTTAACACAGCGCGCGTTTGATGTTCGACAAGGCACGACTTGCCAAACCCGCGAGGAAATCAAGAATACGGCTACGACCGCAGGCGGACAGTCCGACGAGGTCTCGCGTGGACGCGCTCTTTTCATTCATGATAAATACCTACCATTCTGTTATCTCGCTCGTATACCACAAAACTGAACTTGATAGAATAGTCCGACTATACATTCCGCAAGAAACGTATTCAGTAAAAGATTAATTCACATCAATTTCGATGTGATCCCTTACCAGGTCAAAATTCATTCATAATAGGGCCAAAGTAATGGGAATCGTGTATTTTACGGTTTTTTTCTGGTTTCCCTAATCTTTGTTTATCATTAATCCCTGTGCGCGCCTCTTGGTGTAAGAATCTGATTGGTCGGCGCGTGGGCTCGTTCGTGACGTCACGTGAATTCCTCGACGTCTTTCTATATTTACATTTACAACACAAATTGCATTCGTGGTAGTGTAGTTCGTTTACATGTTAACTGAGTCCATCTGAGTGGCTGCATAGACCGATAGCTATGACAATCAGTTATTTCTTAATCTCTTACAAGCCATAATGTGATAAATGTGATAATCTTGTTCTATCATCTGCTATGCTTCACCAATCTTTACGTAGTTTAGAATTAAAACTAAACCCAAGGGCTATCTATGGGAATGAAATTGAAAGTTATGCGCTGCACGAAGCGCAGCTGTGCCATCATTCATGTATGTTGGTACCGTATAAAATTTTTCAGCATGGTTCATTATATTACATGTAAACATTTTACTTTTATTGTAAGTACCTACCTAATATTCCACGTTTTATTCCTACTATAACTAAGTATACAAAATTTACGCTCATAATAACGGATGATGCTAATGAATATAAAATGTCAAACAGGCGCTAATCGTTAGTAGTTATACAACAAAATCCGGATAAATCTAGTTTCAACTGGGTTTTTCTTCAAACGGCTGGCCATTTAATAGAGACAACGACACGACAGATATTTTCCCGATAATGGAAAAATTATGGACACTTGTTATTTAGCTCCATTGCTAAAATTGCAAGTTAAAAAATATAAGAGGTTAAACCGGTAATCAAATAAAAGATACAACTCAATCTCAACAATAATAAAACAAGTCAGCATCTAAAACATTCAGAACAAAAAATATTATTATTTACTCTATAAAGTCAAATGCCTACTAAGGGATTTAAAGGGAGATGAGATAAAATGAATTACTGGTTTATTAGAGAACGCTTGCTACCGCAGCAAAATATCAGAATGACTACGAGCATGATTAAAATCTGCAATATAATGTACCTCCACTGATAAGGTAGTCTGGGTTTTTTAAAGTAGATAGGTACCGATGGTCTGGCACGAATAAAATATTTTTTCATATTCCTTATTTGAAAATGAAATAAACACCCGAAAATAATAAAGTTTAATAAAACTAATAAACATTAACTTTATTATCATAGAATGAAAACAAAGGTGAAGCAGATGAATGATCATTTGTAGTAGGATGAAAATATTATAATTATATACATACATACATACATATATCACGCCTTTATCCCTTGCGGGGTAGGCAGAGCGTTAACAGCCGTAAGAATACGGTCGCTATCGCCACGTCTGACATTTTTGAGTATTGTTTTCTAAGGTTGTTTCGGAAAACATGTGTATCACTATAGTGACAGGTTGTCAGCCTGTCGCCTAAAAATTGTAATACACCAATACTCTTACGACACCCACGGGAAGGATGTGGGGTGATGCTATTCTAAGCCGGCATCACACGACATTAATATAATTATAATAATTATATAAGCCTAAGTATATCATAAAGTGAGTTATGTGATAAAATTTGATACGCCTATTAGGATTAGTCAAATTAAAACGGATATTAACGAAAATAAATGGCAATATTATAATTTTAAGGACGAACATGTCAACTTGATAAAGACCTAGAAGATTAAGGATTAATCTTAAGAAATGAGCCTCCAGAAATGGTAAATTAATAAATTGATAGAAGCGAATGAAGATCATACATAGCAAGCAAATGCAGAATGTCTGTGAATATCCAAAAAGGCCTTGTTGTAAGTGAATGCACAGGCACATGAATTGAAATGAATTAAGCTTAATCCAACGCAGTCTGACAATTGTTTATGTTTGCGTTTCAATAATTCTTTCAAAAAACTACTTGAAATGACTTGGTAAATTACAGTTGATTGCAAATAATTGCAATTGTTTTTAATGATTCGGATTGGACGAATTGATGGCATTAATCACAGCTACTTGAGTGCTGGAAGGAAAATCTGCTACGGGAAGGAAAATCAACCTAAAAATGGGAAAATACATGTTGCGTCATACGGGCCACCACCACATGCAACTTCGGTGCTTCTGTTCAGAAACACACATGAATTTTAAGAAAATATTGAAAAGTTCTATTTTTAGAGTTTTGTTTCTCTTACGTCAGAGCGAACGCACTCCTACCGGCTTCTTGGCATAGCCTGTGTTGTTTATTTCAGATACGAAGTCGTCGCGTGACGCTCGTTGCTCGAATCACTAATCTTTCGGCCTCAATTTAAAGGGACAAAGTTCATTTGAGTTCTCTATTTGGTCATACAGCTTAATTGCAATGATCATTTTGACTTTATATGACGAAATATCTATTCCATCCGGAAATCTATCTTGACAGATAAGTTTATTAAGGAAGGAAATGGATATTAGCCTCTGGCTATCTACATAAACATATCAGTCATACTTGAACCTGCACTTTGCGATAGATAATCTTAATAATTCAAAGGAATTACGGTGATAATGATAAGGGATGATGTCAACGAGCATGGTCATATTATTGCAAATCAAGATCCGTATACAGTAAAGAAGGTTAAAACTGTACTTTAAAAGATGATTAGAACAAAATAGGTACAAAACATTCAAAGAATCCAATCGATAAATTGCGGTTGACAATTCAAATTGGCTGAAACGAGCCTTGCCACTTGATTGACTTCAATGAGTTCCCGAAGCGAGTCTGAGATGCGAATATGTCTCTATAAAAAACCATCTTTTGTTATTATTGGTAATTATGCCGTTATGTAACTTAGTTCACGATATAAAGGAAGATTCTAAAATGTTCAATACAATACTCCAATTTACTATAGCCAATGTAGCCAACGTTGAAGAATATAAAAACGTTGCACAAAATCGTAATGCGTAGGTTCAAAACATTAAAAGTGACCAAGGAATACCGACGTATGTTTAAGAAGTAAAAATACCGATAAAGGAGAGGACATTTTCTGTCAAGAAAATATTGTTTCACGAAACTATTAGAAAACCATAGGAAAATCACAGGGAAAAGATAGGTTGAGATGATATTGATAATGAGGAAAAAGCTACATTGAAATTGAATAAAATCCTAAAAGTCACGAACTTAATACTAATACTGTGAAATTACATAAACTATTTTGCTGCATTGTCACGCATCTAACTTGCAAATATTTTACACACGACTTGATCCTCATTAAAATTGAAGCTAATGGATGAACGGCGATTTCCACTGGATATATCTTGAAAGGTGTTAATATTAGTGTAAGTAAACGAAGTCTATGAACTCGCTTTAGGCAGACAGACATGTGCTTTTAAAAGATCGACATATATTTGTCTATTCGTAACTCGAAGTAGACAAAGAAATTTTTGCAACGAAGATGTTTTACGTTTTCCTACAAAAACGACAACTTGTCCTTGCACTTACAGTTTGGCCATGTCATCATGGTAGAAAATAAACTACGAAACATGTATTTTATCTGCAAAATCTTTAAAGGACTAATTTAAAGGGCTTTGAATGGTTTATACCTTAATTATAATCCCAAGGTAAAAGAATACTGTTATACTGTAAATATGTTTACATTGGAAGGGGAAGTTAGTTCCTAGTCTCATGCAAGTAAATGACTGACTGGGATGACCTTGCGTCGTGACCTTCCTTCTCGTATAGATATCGTATAACGTAACATAAATATATATTTTGATGACGGTAATATGCGTTTTGATAAAGATATATATGATATAATAATACATGATTAAGATAAACAACATTCACGTGTGGAGGAAGAAAGTGTTGAAAAGAATAACAGTGAAAGAAAGTTCGGTGTAATTGATTGTTACAACATTGGTGATGAGTGAGGGTAATGTTTTAGCAGGAACTTAAAGGAATAGAAAAGAATTTGAAAACAAAAACTAAATATGTAAGTCTAAAACATAGGTACCTAACCTAAATATCTATCGACCGGCACTTTTGAAAAGGGACAGTTGAAAGATGTCGGTCACGCTCTCGAATATACCGCGTCAAAGATAGGTGCTCTAGAGGAAAATTTCTGTACATTGCAAATATTTATCGCGATAAAACGTAGATATTAGATATACTTACGATGTCTCGCGCTTGACGCATATCGATTCGTCTTGTCAGGCGCGACGAATTAGATAAAAGGTGATGAACGAGGAGCGTTGGCGTCCACAGGGTGCTGTCATATATTCCACCGGTCACAAAGATACAGTATCCGCGTCGCGAATACCGGTCTCCGTTAGCTCGTGAAGAAGTGAAAGGAGCGGAGTGAGCGACACGGGCGCTTGTTCCGAGAGTTGAATGTTGAGGGTCACCTTGAGGCGGCGCGGCAGCGCATGTGCACCACACCCTCGTCCTCGCGCGCCTCGTCCCGCGCGTGACGTCACAGCCCCCCCTCCACCGCCACCCCACCTCCTTCACCCCCGCACGTGCTCACGTGATGCCCTTCACGCAACAAGCCGATTAATAGCGCAACTATGAATAAATGCTTGTGAAATAGCCTGTGCGCATGTGCGTCGCGTAGGTGCCCAAAATTACCCAACAGGTCATCATCCTTTGGAAAAATGTTGCCTTCCTGGAAAACCCTCTATCACGGTACGATGTTTACTAAAGATTGGAGGAAGCTTTAACGTAACAAATTAATCAATTACCTTCCTCTTGCGAACAGATAAACAGAAACACTATTGCTCACATTAAAACATAACATACAGAATTCTGACTTTTAAAATCTTTATTCACGAAACAGGTTCGGCCTTTTAATTCTCGTTAACCTTTTAGATAGGAAATACTAGCTGGTACCCGCGACTTCGTTTCGCTGACTTAGTATTTTAGATGATAAAATAACCTTGTTTCCTTCACTAACGTCCTAAATTATACATGCTAATCTGGGCTCCTATTAGTGCTCCTTGTGGACTACGTCAGGAACACCAAACCTTATAAGTCTATATGCCAGCAGAAACTACCCATCAAGCAGAACAACTTTTGCTTTCGTGCCATATCTTTATCTCGTATAGTTTAGGTGGGCTCCTGGTTGTGCACCTGGTGGTCTACATCAGGTACTCCAAACCTTCAAAGTCTATATGCCACCAGAAGCTACCCATCAAGTTAAACATTTTTTGCTTGGTGCCATGTCTGTATCTCCTATGGTTTAGGCGGGCTCCTGGTGGTGTACCTGGTGGTCTACTGAAGGTACTTCAGACCCTCGAGTGGTGAAAAAAAGTAGCCTATGTCCGTTCTCGGTGTCTTACTAATCTCTGTGTGAAATTTCATGATGATCGGTTCAGTGGTTTGGTCGTGAAAGCGTAGCAGACAGACAGAGTTACTTTCGAATTTATAATATTAGTATGGATTTGACACTTTAAAAGTGAATTCAAAAGACTGGTTTGACGTGTTCCTGAGACTCTATCTCGTGTTGTAAATTTATTCTTATTAAAAAGAATGTCTACAGAAAATTATTGATCTGCTCTGTTAGGGCTCGCCCAAAATCGTAAACATTCTTAAGAGATTTCGAATGTTTTATATTGCTCTTTTCTTATCATTCCTGCAAAACTTCTCATGATAGGAATAGGATCCAACTTATGCACTTATGTTTTGAGCTTTCCTATAAATGGGCCAATATACCACGCAAACTGCAGAAAGAAGAATGCATGTAGAGATTGCACAAATTGCGAGCGCATTCCGTCAGACTGCCGCAAAAGAAATTCTCCACGCTCAGCTGGGCGAGCTGCATTGCATTGCAATACGCTGTGGGTCCAGCGTGTGCATGTGTGCGTGCAGGTTGCGGGTGTGGCTGACGTGCCCCCCGCAGGCGTGCGTGTGCGCCGTGATTCTGAGCACGCGCACGCGCATCGCCAGGTGCGCTAAGTCTGAGTAATACTCGCGAAATAACGCTTCTTTCAGGTCATCAGTTTCGTTAGGTCGTTCTTCGACCCTGTAATTCACATACCGAAAGAAATGCAAGACATTGAATGATTGGTGACGGTTTTAAATACAAACATTCATTCATTCTTTTGCCAAAATAGCGATCTACCTACTCACAAGCAATCAAATTGCACTCGAATCTCGTTTTAAAATAAATATGTTATCGCAGCTGGCTGAGTAATGGCTGCAAAATGTAGAGTCATTGATTTGGGGTGCTCTCGCTTCAAACCAAGTACCTCTACCTATGTCAAGGTTTACACCTATGGACATCTTGATAATAAATACGACAAACATTTCCAATGGACTGGAGGTTCTTCGAGATATTAGATGGGTTAGATAGGCGTTACATAGTCAGTTTTTTACCGTTCGTAATAGTTATGGGTGTTAAGAAGTGTTTTAGTTTCAATATATAGCTTCTGTTTTTTAAATAATTACAGACTGTTATGGCTATAGCAATGAAAGGAATGTGTGAATCATACCTATACCTAAACTGTAGGTTTTTGTATTATGATATCACTTATCATGTCGTGTCATCGTATCGCACGAACGATGCAGTACTTACACGACTTTCGCAAACATCAGCAAGCGCACGTTTTTGCAATAAAGTATATTTGATTACATTTGTTGTATAGGGTGTGGTGATAAATGATGCCTGCTTAAAATTGCGTCACCGCATTTCTACATTTCTATCGTATAAAGCTCCAACAGGGAACAACTTTTTATATGGGGGCTATGTTGGTAAACGAAAAATTTTTTCGACCTTCCATACAAAATTCACAATCCGCTGAGTGACTTTTTGTATGGGAACTCGAAAAAAAATGCTCGTTTCCCAACATACAAAAAGTTGTTCAGTTTCATAGTCTGAACACGTCTGTAGTTTTCGTTACACCGTCCCTTACACCCCGTATTTGCAAAGCGTTGTAAGTATAGCGCAGTATTAGGGTAGTTATGTGTGAATGGATAAGTTTAATAGAACGTGGAATACTGGTAAAATTATTAACAGACTTCCGCAGTTGAAAATTCAATAAATGAGCTCGTCATCTACCTACGAGTATTATACAAACACCCTATCTTCTAATACTTTTTCTTAGTAGCACAAGCTTGTGTAAACAGCAATAAAAATATATTTATTACGTTGCACTTTACACAGTATTGTCTATATGATATGGAAGGTCACCTTACAAGATCGTCTGTCTTTTACACGTGGAACTTGTTTTCCCTTACAAGGGTAGTCTAGTGCTGTGTGATGCCGGCTTAGAATAGCATCACCCCACATCCTTCCCGCGGGTGTCGTAAGAGGCGACTAAGGGCCTCGAGAGTTTTGGTGTATTACAATTTTTAGGCGACAGGCTGACAACCTGTCACTATAGTGATACACATGTTTTCTGAAACTACCTTGGAAATCAATACTCAAAAATGTCAGACGTGGCGATAGCGACCGTATTCTTACGGCTGTTAACGCTCTGCCTACCCTGCAAGGGATAAAGGCGTGATGTATGATGATGTATGGGTAGTCTACGTATAGATAAAAATCTATATTAACTATAGACACGGTGCTAGGGAGGATATAGATGTAGATAGGTAGGTAACTTTCCTATTCACTAATCTAAGATCATCTTTATTCTCTTCTCTCTTTTCGTGTGGGACACCGAGTCGTCCAACGACCCAACCCTAGTGTCAGTATTTTTCAACCGCCTTCTACAAGTAGCAGGCTTCTGCCATGGTTGTGTAACGACCGCCGTGTAAGTAATCATTACAGCAACCGGGACTTGCGGCTTAACGTGCCATCTGAAACACGGAACCATCTTCCTTACGGACAATCGGGTGGATCAGCTCGCAATGTCCTAAACAGATTCGGAACAAATTCATAAAGTGATAAATATCAACTTTATGAGTGACCCACCGAGAATCGAGCCCGGAATATCCTACGTAACAGTCAGTTGCACTACCACTGCGCCAAATCGGTCGTCATCTTTATTAATAAATATTTATCATGAAAGTAATAATTATGTTTATGAGTTAGCATATGAATATCGATTGACGTCGAATGTATACCGTTAAAAAAATATTACGTTGTAGGTATAGCATACACATGCCTAACGTCAGCATGTCTAATTATCGTATAATCGCAGGTAGTTAGGTATCTACCAACATTTTCGACGCCACATCATATTACTTGGCATTTCATATTATTGTACACGCGGTAGCACCTTGACTTACACTTTGGATCCGCCTATTATATATATCCCAATATACAGGGTGTAAGAGACGGTGTAACGAAAACTTTGCAGGCGTGATCAGACAATGAAGCTGAACATCTTTTTCTATGGGGGCTATGTCGTTAAACATAAAAAAAATCGACCTTCCATACAAAGTCAGTGCCCAATGAAAAACCGTGTAATATATTGATTGATGTTGATAAAGTGTTGTTGATTTCATAGCAACTACCTGTTTAATATCTTTGTCTTTGAATCTGAGTTTTAGCATGAGATAGCCAGAAAGTTTTATTTGTTTTGTAAACAACATGCTTCAAAATACAAAAAAAAAACAATTTAGTGCTTCTTCAATGTAAAACCCTATATGGGTTTCATAAAAAAAATATCTACTTTTTTGCCTGAAAATCTTATATCGTCTGAGAAAACGAGTCGACGAACGTCCCATTGAACCCTGTTGTCAGAATTTTTCATATCATATATAATATGTAGATATGATCAAGAAATATATTATAATAGTAGGAGGTATAAATATACTAGAAGGTATATTTAATTTGAACAATGATAATAAACTACATGACAAATAGGAAGTTGTTAACAGGCAAATAGTTATCTACTATCTACGTAACAGCACCGGGTGGAAATAATTAAGTATGGTAAAGATAATAGCAGGTACCTAACCAATTTAGGTACGTAGGTATAGCTAGCTACAATTACGTATAATAGTGCTCGTGAAGACGTTACAAATACAGGGTGTAAAAATATTATCTGCAAATATTCTAAGGGCAGAATCAGCCCATTAAACTGAACAACTTTCCCCAAGAAACATAGGTCGAAATATGAGAAGCAAACAAAACAAATAACTTGGTCGACTTGACAAATTGAGTTAGTCGGTCGGTAATTTTGTATGGGAGGTCCAAATTTTTTTTCATATTCCGTCTTACGTTTCTTGGGGAAAGTTGTTCAGTTTCATGGGCTGGTTCACCTCCTAAAACATATGCAACTATTTTTTTTTACATCCGTAGGTATTTTATTTTATTACCAACGTGTAGAAAGAACTAGCAACTGAATTTATATCCATTCTAGACAATGTTAGGTGGAATAAAAAATAAGATAAGTAGGTAATTTTAAATATTTAATTTTCTCTCCGGA
Source organism: Keiferia lycopersicella (assembly GCA_029255805.1). Lineage (NCBI taxonomy): Eukaryota > Metazoa > Arthropoda > Insecta > Lepidoptera > Gelechiidae > Keiferia > Keiferia lycopersicella. Next base: position 5,997,391 of record JARACZ010000009.1, on the reverse strand, counting down.
AGATCATAGACAAAGCAGGAAAATAATTTATGAAAATTACTAACTTTTCTGTAATAATATGTTATGTTATTGATAGCGAGATAAAGTACTGAGTTCAATGTTGTAGTTTCGTAAACAATAATTAATAAACAATGATATTTATTAAAACATTTCCGCGAATTGCTCTAAAGAAGATAAATTTTATTGTTATTTGTGACGAAGTTTTCCTCATTATTTGAAGGGACTTTCCCTGTGGCTGGGGTTTACCTTTTGACGACGATGATAAAGCCTGAAGGACAGTAGATGAATTTAACCACCTATCATGTGCCTGCCCTTATCACAATTTAGTTGGGGTCGGCGCAGCATGTCTTCCTTTTTCCATACTGCAAGTTGATAATTATGGCTTCATTTTACAACCGGCCGCCTGCTAGACGTCGGCAAATAGGAAGATAGACGTATGCTATCAGCGTCTATACTAGTTAGGTACTGAAACGATTTTGATAGAAGTTGTAACGTATTGAATATGCTCTCAATGTTAAGGCTTCTTTTGTAAGAATTATCAAAATTTGTGTAGGTACAAAATTTATGTGCCACAAAAGTGCCATTCCAATTTTTACTTAACCATTTGGTTTGGAATGATTTGTACCTAATGACGAAGACTTATTTTCGAGTTCTTTATCCAGGGCGTAATATGGAAAAACAAATTGGGCCTCTCATACTACTACTACATACAAAACTACCGACCGACCAAACCAATTTGTATGGGAGATCCAAAAAAAAAAAACTAATTTTTCGACCAATATTCTTTGAGGAAAGATGATGATCAGTTTCATGGACTGATTGACCCCATAAAGTATTTGCAGCTAATATTTTTACAACTTATATTTAGGTAGATTGCCGTTTGGTTTCCTTCCTACCTACTTTAATTTTATCCAATCCAATTTTATATGAACACTAGCTGGTACCCGCGACTTCGTTTCGCTGACTTAGTATTTTAGATGATAAAATAACCTTGTTTCTTTCACTAACGTCCTAAATTATACATGCTAATCTGGGCCCCTATTAGTGCTCCTTGTGGACTACGTCAGGAACACCAAACCTTCGAAGTCTATATGCAAGCAGAAACTACCCATCAAGCAGAACAACTTTTGCTTTCGTGCCATATCTTTATCTCGTATAGTTTAGGTGGGCTCCTGGTTGTGCACCTGGTGGTCTACATCAGGTACTCCAAACCTTCAAAGTCTATATGCCACCAGAAGCTACCCATCAAGTTAAACATTTTTTGCTTGGTGCCATGTCTGTATCTCCTATAGTTTAGGCGGGCTCCTGGTGGTGTACCTGGTGGTCTACTGAAGGTACTTCAGACCCTCGAGTGGTGAAAAAAAGTAGCCTATGTCCGTTCTCGGTATATTACTAATCTCTGTGTGAAATTTCATGATGATCGGTTCAGTGGTTTGGCCGTGAAAGCGTAGCAGACAGACAGAGTTACTTTCGAATTTATAATATTAGTATGGATGTTTTATGAAAATGAACATTACAACTATTAAAACACTTGCTATCTTACGATATGTAATAGTTCAAGTGTTGATAACTGTCAGTTTTTCTATCTACATAATCTTACATAATGTAAACAAAAGATTCAAACTTAATTTAAAGACCTACCTACAATACTTTAAAAGTGTACAGTCACAAAAGTAATATTTACAGTAGGTTTAACTTACCTAGTAACTTTTCAGTAGTAACAATCTCAATCTTTTGTTGGTTACGTAATCACAAAATTTTGCGCGAAACCAACCGAGTTCACATTTGTTTATAAACGTTTACTTTATTTGGACTTGACCGAGAACTGCTACGTACCTTGAACTTGTGATCCTGAATATCCCTGGACATTGTCACTGGTTTTTTTCAGACGGCACTCGTGCGCAAAACAACAGTTAACTAGAGAAATGAGGATGTCACAGTACTGACGAGACTTTTCTATGCCCCTTCACAATAAAATCCTTTATCTATGCAATTATCACTGTAATCTATATCTATATAGAGCCCGGAGAATTGCCGCAATGAAAGATATGAATTATAAATTTAACAATTGCGATTATGCGTTAAGAGAGGCGGTTTTGTTCCAAGTGAGTTAATGGAAAAACAATAAAGTAATTCACGTAATAGGCGCCAATAAATATGTTTTTGTCCGCGATAGTGGTCAAGCCTTTGATGACTGAAGAGTCGGAAACTTGGGGGTTAGATAACAAGCGCACTCGCTTGGCACAGAAACCAACGGCACTTGGAACACTACCAACAGATCCAAACAGCCAAACAGAACTGCAATACTGAGTATACAACAAAACCGTGTATTATTCACCTATTGGGTTTACTACCTCATAAGGAAAATTGAATATAAGTTGGAGCGGTTAAAATTTTTAAAATGTAAAACTATGTACATAAAATGAAGAGAGTGTGCTTTTCTTTCACATTAGAACGAGTCTCACTGAGCGATACTCCTACATTACTGATGATTAGGGAGCCATTTTGATTTTGAACGTAGGCTTTATAGATGATCAAGGACGATTATCTTTTCTTTCAGGGGAATCCCTTATTAATGCATCATTCAGTTGCTCAGCAGGTCTACGTTAGCCTGTTCCTTCCGTCTTTTGCGCCGATCCTGTAATAGCATTATGAAAATAATTTGCTTTGGGTAGAGACGGAAGTTGGAAAAAATTGTTTGGAAGGATGACTTTCTTGTATGGAATTGGTATGTGGACTGGCAGGTCAAATGAACTACTTTTTAAAACGATTTAAAACTTCTTCTTCTTCTTCTTTTCGTGTGGGACACCGAATCGTCCAACGACCCGATGAACCCAAGTGTCAGAATTTTTCAACCGCCTTCTACATGTAGCAGGCTTCTGACATGGTTGCGTAACGACCGCCGTCTAAGTGATCATAGACAGCAACCGGGACCTACGGCTTAACGTGCCATCCGAAACACGGAACCATCTTACTTACGGACAATCGGGTGGTTCAGCCCGCAATGTCCTAACCAGACTGGGAACAAATTCACAAAGAGATAAATATCAGCCTTGTGAGTGACCCACCGAGAATCGGGACCTTCTGCGTCAAAGGCAGTCGCACTACCACTGCGCCACATTAGTCGTCAAACGTCATTTAAAACTGTATTTTGTATTAAAATAGGAATGTATGACGTCATACATTGCTATATTGAATGGCGTCAGAATACTTACTTTTAAGTAATTTCTCTCTCTGTTTATTAATTTAGACATTGTACTTTTTGAAAAATTATGAATGAAGTCCGTAGTATTTTTGGACAATAGTTTTAAGCGTACAACTTTTATATGTTATCAATGACCCAGTCCACAAGCGAATTCTGTGTTGATTGTTACTATACATACCTACAAAAATAGAGAAAAAATTACATTCGCGTCGCCCGCCCCTACATTATGTATATTGCGACTATTGCGAGTAAATTTTGTTTTAAAAGTTCTCGAAAATGCCAGCATCCTTTAGAATTTATAATCACCACATCAAATACAATATATTCAGATACTTTTGCAATACGTTGGTTGAGTAGACAGATATTTAACTACCTAATTAGTATTTAAAAAATATAAAGTGTGGCCTACGAATGTATTATTTATGAGAGTTCTGTTGTCTTTCAATTTCAAAAGCTTTTTGTTATGCATTATGTATAATTAAAACAAAGTGTAGCGTATAGCGGAAAATTTATTTTCGTTAGTGTTGCGAAAAGTAAAAAAAAATATCATCAACTTGGCGAGTTTAAGTACTTTAACCGTAATTTTAATTCTAAAAAGATTTGTTATTGCCTATTGTTCACGAAAGAATTATAGGCACAGAGCTTAGATGATTGATTTTTAAAAGTAATCTTAAATTCATAAATGAACTTTCCATACAAAACCAAGGTTCAAAAAAACATGTACAATTTCCAGTCTTCTTCTTCATCGAATCGATGGTAACAATATTTGGCTACTGAAATGCCCCTGGGGCTCGCCTCTGCCTCTAGTAGGTCCTGAAGTGTGCAGGGGTTCGGGCAGTTAGGACAGACCAGCAGGTGGTCCATTGATTGAACAGCCCCGCAGTCGCATTTATCGCCAGTCGAAAAACCCCACTTTTCCATGTTTTTGCGACATCTCCCAACACCAGCCCGGAGTCGGTTCAGTGACTTCCAATTTCCAGTCTAATAACTAATCTTATTTTTCAGGTAAAAAAATATGTTTTGCTGATTTTAGGATGTCAGAGAATACGTGAAATAGCTGGTTTCCTTATTTTCTGCAACGTAACAATACTATACATACATAGTGCTTGCTTACTACAATCTTGTGAAAAATTACTGTGTCTCAGTATTGTCAAAGGCAAACCAGGCATTAGCACCAATAATGAGTACCATTACCACGGTAGTAGCTAATTTGCTTCATATTGTGACTTGTGAGTTACCTATCTAGATTTACGTAAGTTAGAACGTTCGTATATATACGTCCAACCTAACGTACAGACATTCCTGCAACTTAGATAGTAAGTAGAATAGCATCACCCCATTTCTACCTGTGGCTGTCGTAAGTGGCTAAGGGAAGAATCCAAGGAATGGGCAGCAGCACTTCACTCGCCAATCTGCCTGCCAAGTGTGAGTATGGCAATACCCCTCCCAGTTCGGGGTCCATGTCCAGCAGTAGACTATTATGGCTGTAGAAAAACTAAATAGTAATAAGTAAAATCACTTCAGGAACACTTTGATAGGTAGTCTGGTTAACTTTAATTCCCTCTGCATGCGTACGAGTTCGTAGCAATGGGCTGAAGAGTGGCTAGTATTGGCTAGACAGCGAATACGATTGTACCCTGGTTGTCTTGTCTAAGGTTGTATCCTGAGCCTGTATTGTATAGAGGATCTACTGAATCTTCTTCTTTTCGTGTGGGACACTGAGTCGTCCAACGACCCAATGAAATCCTGGTGTCAGAATTTTTAACTTGCCTAAGTACTACAAGTATCAGGCTTTTGACTGACGTCTGTAGAATACTCGTTGGTTTACACTCTGATGAGTAAGAGAATCTTTCAAAGGAAAACCTATAAAGGAACTGAATAAATCTACGAAAAATACCTCGCAATAACATACATTATCGTTTCTTAATGGCTTCATATTGGATGTTGTGTAAGGCTGGTTTCAGAGCGACGCGTCTCGGCAGCGCTGCCCAGCCGCGCGCGCCTCGCATTACACTAGATTGTATGTAGCGTTTCATAGTGACGCGTCTTGGGCCGCGTCTCGGCCGCGCCGCGGTCGGATCTCCTTCGATTGCCAGTAGCGTCGACTTGCAATCTTTTAAGACGTCGTTGTTGCACTCTTTTCCATATTACGTATATACCTAATATAGTGATTACGTTTGCTGGCATAATGATTCTCTGCACTCGACCGTACACCACAACGAAGCGCGCGCGTCTGAATGTCGTTTCACAGCGAACGCGCTGCCAAGGCGCGCGCCCGAGCAGCGCGCGCCTGGGCAGCGCGCGCCTGGGCAGCGCGCGCCTGGGCAGCGCGCGCCTGGGCAGCGCTGCTGAGACGCGCCGCTCTGAAACCAGCCTTAGGCTGGTTTCAGAGCGACGCGTCTCGGCAGCGCTGCCCAGCCGCGCGCGCCTCGCATTACACTAGATTGTATGTAGCGTTTCATAGTGACGCGTCTTGGGCCGCGTCTCGGCCGCGCCGCGGTCGGATATCCTTCGATTGCCAGTAGCGTCGACTTGCAATCTTTTTAGACGTCGTTGTTGCACTCTTTTCCATGTAACGTATATAGCTAATATAGTGATTACGTTTGCTGGCATAATGATTCTCTGCACTCGACCGTACACCACAACGAAGCGCGCGCGTCTGAATGTCGTTTCACAGCGAACGCGCTCGCTGCCCAGACGCGCGCCCGAGCCGCGCTGCTGAGACGCGCCGCTCTGAAACCAGCCTTAGTGCTTCCTTTGAAAAAATCTCTTGGTCTTAGTCGTAGATGCGTTCCTTACAACGCAATTATTTAACCGGATCTATCTCAACTGTACTTTATTAATATTATTGAATAGAGATACGTTATTATTATTTATTAGATAACGAAGTAGACGTTGTATTTAATTATAATACTATCAATATTTAATTCATCCAGCCAGAATAACAAACAGCCACTCCTACCAGGAGATAAGAAAATTAAGTCAGGTTCTGGTACACTTGACCAAAGTCGAAACAAATATTGTTCATTGGCCTCTTATAAAAATTGTTCTATTTTGATACTGTTCGGGAACCATTGCTGCATATAAAGCTTGTGATGCATGTTTGACGCCAAAGTAGCAAGCAATCAATAGTTAGGTAGCAAAAGCACCCAAATATTACGCTTGTTTACAAATACAAACTCATTGGAGGTGTGTAGGAACAAACGAAATATGATTGGAGAAGTTTCTGAAGGATTTATATCTGCAAGATGTCAGTAGTAAATCACGACTTAACGTCTTTACATCACATCAGCCTATTCGTCTATAGCTGGACGTAAGCCTCCAATCTTCTTGTATCAATTCCTCCTATAGATTTTACAAGGAAGATGTTTTTCTTTCCTTTGAAGTCCTGTTTTCTTCTATTTCAAACCATTTTTTTTCGGGAAAGCAAGTCTACATCCTAAAGAAAGACATTGTTTTAGGCGATTTGCACATTTTGCCGACACTTTGTAAGAACATTAACCTCGCAAAATTATCGCATTTTTAATTAGGCAGTTGAGCAAGCATTTCTATGTAAAACGTGATAGATAGTAATCTACAAGGGATTTTACAGTTTTTCCCCTTGTTACAATGATCTTTTATCTTCAATGCCATCTTTAATTCATACGTTCATTATTTTATTTTGTTATAAATGCAACTGAGAAAACAATACATAACGAATGAATGGCGGCAAAAAATCTCTAGTATTGAAAAAAATCGACGTGACTTGCAGTACGTACAACATATTACGCCTTTAGTACCACTTACAGCAATACGAGTAAAATCATTGAAGACATTACAATATGCGTCGATGTCTTTTTCATCGAGAAATGACTTCAAAAAGTGTCATTTTGATCGTATCCTGCCTAAATACATTTATTAACCATCTTCGACAAAAGGAGGTTATCTTTTGGTTTCTATTGTTAGGTTAGGTAGGGATTGCCTTACTTATAAGCCACAATAAACTTCATTCAATATCTTTATGAGTGAAAAACTAATAGTATATTTTCAGTTTTTCGTCTCTGATTTTAAATGTTAAACCCCCTATTCAAAATTCCTACCGACCAAGCAATTTGTACTTCCCTTCAAAATTACGACTGACCAAGGCAATTTGTATGGGAGAAGTTCCAAAAAATTTTCTCATATTTCGACATTATGTTTCTTAGGGAAAATTGTTTAGTTTGAAAATTTCTTTACACCCTGTATTTCCAAATTAGGTATGTACAGTTAGTTTCACAGTTTGGTACCGGGTTAAAAAAACAATTCTATTCTTCTATTTACTGATTATGGCGCCATCTAGTAGAGAACGATCGAAAAACTTTATCAAACATGGTGCCGTCGTCCGTCGGCGCATGAGTGCTCAATATGTGCGCTCTGTAAGCACACGTGACTACATTGTTCTGTTTAGCTTTCATAGATGGCACTAAGCAAATTAATAATAATGCCCTCGGTTTCACAATTTTACATGGTTTAAATGTATAAAGTGTACCTATTTTAACTTAAGTTTATTCAATGAAGACATTATTTTATTTAGACAAATTTTAAATACTTCTGTGCTTCGAAGAGCACGTCAAATTATTCGTCTCACTCATTTTTGACTAGCGTGGTTGGACAAATATACCAAGCTAGTTTTTTAGGAAAGATCCTATCAGAGCGCGGCAAGAGAATGGGGTGATGCTATTGTAATCTGGCATCACATGGCAAAAGTATGTCCCAATACGCTAAAAATATGACTTTGATTGTACGAATAAGTAAACCTTAGGCAGTTGAACAGTTTTCATTAAGTTTTATTCAATTGTTCAGGTTAATATGTAGGTATATGTGAGCTGCTATCATATCTAATGCTAGCATTGGTGAGGAATGCTTTGTGGCGTGGGAAGCTAACTGGGCGGGTTATAAACTAATTGAACACTCGTAACACCACTGAGTTGAGGACTCGAATGTCCTTGTTGCCGGCTTGATATACTACGCCATAAACTGACAGCTTTATAAGGAGCAACGGGTCAATGAGGTGTTGGAGAAAGTATTTGGGAGACCACACCGGTTTTGGAATGATCGTTTTAACAGACTTTGATAAGGTTATCGATTCGTGTAACATTCTTAGAAGTTTATAATATTTTCAAGTCATCTTCCAAACAAAAGAATCCAATAAAATTCAATAAAGAATTAAATTATAACAATAATCAAAACTAAACATTCAAATTAAAACTTTCTGACAATTACTCTTTCAGAATATTTATCGCTTGAATATTAAACTGCCGGTTGAAAAGGTTGATATGTTGTTTATTATTTAACGACAATTATTAAATTAAGAGCTCTCGGAGTTTTCATACGATCGTATTCCCTTGTTTTCCCAAATAATGCGTAAAATTAGTATCCTTTCAGGGCATGCCAGAAAATATGTTTTTTTGGAAAAAAAGAATATACTTAATAGAGGCATGCCCTCGGTAGACATTGATGTGATAAAAAAAAAAATAACGCACCATTCAGGAAGAAAACAGGGGAATACGTTTGTATGAATACGTCGGTTTCAATTTACATATTTAAATTCTCTCCTGCCATAACTTAGTTTCGATCGCTTCCATTTACGATGTAGCTGAATCACATATAATCGTACTAAAATTTAAGTACTCAGTGTTTTTTATTACAGTATGTATTTGTGTAACAATATTTTGTGTCAAGGCTATTAATGTTTCTAATCATATTGTTGCAAAAGCAAGGTAAGCGGTACAATTAAATTGACAGATGGGAGATGATATCGCCATCAACAAGTGCACATACAGGTGGGGTCATATCACAATAGGCGTAGCGCCCAACCGTAGCCCGTAGCGTGTGGCGGGCGAACGACTGTACTCTGTAGCGTAGTGTAGCGAGCTCAGTCAACAAGCAGCTTCCGATGCGCGCGCGCCGCCCGGCCTACAACCCGCGCCTTTCGAAATACGAACCGCGAACGTTATGCCGACTTTCGCGCGCACCTCTTTCGCTTGACTGTACCAACCCCTAGTGAATTTCGAAGACTGATTAGTGATTAGTATGTTGTGATTGTGCTGTGTGGACATGCATGCGAGGAGATGAGCAGCGGAGGCAGGCAAGCGGTGGGCACAATGAGTGCGCCGCTGAATTGGCACAAATGGCTAGTGTTGCTCGGATTGGCTTTGTCCGCTCGGCCAATTGGCTGCGATTATAGTTCCATCACCGAGAATTTTGGAGCGGAAGCTGTGGCAAGATGCAATGAAAAATGCCCGTTCCAGGTTAGATTATTATCTTCCAATTAAAAAAACATTGTTGCCTCCAAAGTTGCCTCATAGTCTGGGAGTAGATAATGATAATGACTGAAAGTTAGGAAAACTTTCATAGTTAGTGTCCATTTACCGTCAAAATTATATGGGTAACTTTTAAACTTGTGCAGTGTAGCTCGCAGTACTCAACGTTTCTGGAACCGTGTTCCTATGTATTTGACAATCAATACGGAACTTTATTGTTATATTTTTATATAAAAAAAGCATTTTACCTCTGTTATTAAAACAAAAATATCTACATCTCCACGAAGTACCACACGTAAATACTGAGAAAGATAAATTGAAAACAAACAATAATAATCTTGTAAGTAGGTATCTAACGAGTAATTATAATTTTATGTACGTAAGTAAGTAGGATAATATAGTGCACTCGATCAAATTTATTGATCAATTAATTGTATTCATTGATAAATAGAAGTTCAATGGGTTTATTGCACACCGATCAGCTTAGCTTATGTGCACCAATTATGTAGCTATGGCGATACTGTACCAAGATGGTACATCTCGTATATTATAACATATACATAAAACCTTTAACTGGGTTAATCGGGTCTTTGAATGGACTACCTGAAAGAAACAAAAACGGTTAGTATTCCGCGCGAAGAGAAATATTTTTTACGTATTATGGTAGCTGTCTTGATTACAGTGACTGCATTATTAGCAAGCAAATTTACCCCACAAAATTTTGAAAACGACGAGAACCTTCCATAAATCTCTTTATTTTACAGCTTTCGTATGCGTACACGCATACAGCATTCCCTTCAGTTTGTTGGCGGCGCCTACAAGTTCAACGCACAACTAATTGCTTACAATTAATACCAGTGATCAACGCTATGCTAAATATAGACGTTTTCAAACATTTTGCGCGATTGTGCTATAAGCTAGTCCGTACTTTTTATGGTTAAAGGGGGTCAAGGATTTTTATTATCTAATGAACTAAATAGTAATGGCACTGGGACCTCAAAACCTACACGGGTATTAAACGGGGAGCAAAAGCTTACCCTAAGGTAGTTTTGTGTCTTTGCAAACCTAAAATAACCCAATCATGACAAAGGGGCAAAACTAGGCTTAAAAGTTGTTCTAGGAAGAGGGGATCGGACTAAACCAGTATGTCAAAGTAATGGCTCTCCAACTAAGTAGTTTAAACAATTTCTAATAGAGGCTAATGCTGATTTATTTAATGGTTTTACAGCCAGGCAAGGTTTCTGGGAAGACTATCAATGCTTGTGCATATTTTTTGCGAATTAACTTCAATTAGCGCTCTGCCTACTCCGCTAGGGATACAGGCGTGTTATGTGTGTGTGTAATTTCAATCTTTTGAATACAAAAATGTTGTCCTTAAATATTTACGTATGTGTATCGCGGCGTGTGGCATACGCCAGTATTTTTCATAATAAGAGTTTATTTTCGTTTATCAGCCTGACTGACTTCTGGCATCCACGACAAAATAATAAACAATTGTAATCGTATGATTTACGAACAAATATTATTAATATTGCATTCGTTACAAATATTTCGTAAGTATGTTGATGTAGCTTATTTAATCTCTATCTTTTAGGTAAGTATTAATCCAACGTGAACTCATATAGATTCCTAACCTAGGAACGATAGTGGATTTGGTATTGCAGATTTGACTGTCCCGATGGCGTAGCGGATAGTATGCCTGCCTTCTACGCCGAGGGTCGTGGGTTCGATCCCCACCGGACACAAATATTAGTTAAGTCAATTTTCAAATATTTGTGTTGAGTCTGGGTGTTTTCTATGTATAATATGTATTTATTTACAAAAAAAAAGTATATATGTATTAGTATCAGCTATCTAGTTCCCATAGTACAAGCTTTGCTTAGTTTGGGGCTAGATGGCGCTGTGTGAATTGTCCAGGATATTTATTTATTTTATTTATATTATGGATTCCTAACCTAGGAACGATAGTGGATTTGGTATTGCAGATATTATGGATTCCTAACCTAGGAACGATAGTGGATTTGGTATTGCAGATATTATGGATTCCTAACCTAGGAACGATAGTGGATTTAGTATTGCAGATATTATGGATTCCTAACCTAGGAACGATAGTGGATTTGGTATTGCAGATATTATGACTATTGAATTTAAAGATTATGTTGTTTTATAATAAAATTGCAATGCATGATCTTCTTTAGTAGTATAATAGTTTGTGTAGTCTCTACATGAGTCTCACCCTGCAAAAATTGTTTAGGTAATTATTAAACCAAAAACCTGACTTCTATAATTTCAAAGGTTTTATTTTGCGAGATTCAACATTTTGAAATTACGAGTATGAAGGAAGTTTAAATACAGCCAGTGTTGTCCGCGATAAAGATTTATTTTGTCCACATATTTACATAATCTCGAAAACCATTACACTCAATCAACGTTTATCTGCTAGAATACAGTCCTGCATTTAATGTAGTATAATTATACCTCAGCTAGGTTGTAGGTAGATCACGGAGTATGCGCAAGTCGAAACTCCCAAAAACCGCAAAAGTATAATGTTACTGAAGCCCTGAAGGTGCCACCGCGCCAGTTCCGGTCTCACGCTCGCAAATAAAAGAGCAACGATCACCAGACTAAATTAACAGGTTTTCACATATAAACTGACATAATAAACCTGTTTGATTCATAGTTTAAGGAAGGTTAGATTCTTTTAAAAAGGTTTTCCCTTTTTTTCCACAAATTCTACTTCTATTTTCCTAGCGGTTTTTAATTGATCATATACCTACTCGTATACAACTTGGTCCCTGTAGGCCCGAAGATACCAACATAATAATTAGCAAAATACCTAGATACAGCTCCTACCTGATTAATAAACGTAATTAACGTAGTACCTATAATGTTAAATTCGGCATCATAAGGGTAATGTTACTGTTTAGAAAACACTAGGTATTGGTGTATTTATGCAGCACTTTGCTCGATTCAACACGCACCCAACATAAGACAGACACCAAAACCACATTAAAAAATATGTCCTGAGACGAAGTCGGGTTGAAATCCAGTCATCAAGACGAAAACGGTTAGGATCCCATAATTATGATACTTACAAAAAAATGTAGAGCAGGTTTGGCTTGCGCAGGATGGCACGCTCCGATGCGCAAGCGGCGACAGACCGGAAGTCACCCAACGGTGACTCCGCCGGACGAAATCCCAACGTGTCATTTATTACGAATTTACAACCTGCCGGTCCTTGATAGGATTTCGTCCTGGTTTATAAAACAAAAAAAATTCTGCCAAGAGGGTAAAGACCGTTTTGGCATGGTATGGGGAGGTTTCGTGTGTCACCTATATTTTTACCTATATTTGTGCCCTATTTTTTTTATACATAAGATGCAATCGTAAGTCAAAAAGTACTACCGCGGCCACCACACAATACATTTTTTAGTTCTCTTGGATCCACAATTCAATCTAACAAATGAATTGGCTTATAAAATGGTATTGTTTGTTTTGTTTCAGAACCGGACAGATGGCCATTTCGATGTAAGCTGTGCTTCCGATTGCAGCGTGCAACAGGTGAGTTCCACATTATGAACTACCTACAACATGATGCCGTGCCGACTATGCCGTGTGATGCCGGCTTAGAATAGCATCACCCCACACCCTTCCCGCGGGTGTCGTAAGAGGCGACTAAGGGACCCGAAGGTATTGGTGTATTACAATTTTTAGGCGACAAGCTGACAACCTGTCACTATAGTGATGCACATGTTTTCTGGAACGGCCTTGGAAAACAATCCTCAAAGATGTCGGACGTGGCCATGGCGACAGTATTCTTACGGCTGTTGACGCTCTGCCTACCCCGCAAGGGAGAAGGGCGTGATATATGTATGTATGTATGTATGTACAGCATGATTATTATGGTTAAGGCACGATGACTGGCAGGTCAAAGGAGCTACTTTTTAAATCGACATTTTGTATGCAAATACGAATAGATGCCGTATGTTGTATGTATACATACACACATATCACGCCTTTATCCCTTGCGGGGTAGGCAGAGCGTTAACGGCCGCAAAAATACGGCCACTATCGCCACGTCTGACATTTTTGAGGATTGTTTTCCAAGGTTGTTTCAAAAAACATGTGTATCACTATAGTGACAGGTTGTCAGCCTGTCGCCTAAAAATTGTAATACACCAATACTCTCGAGTCCCTTAGTCGCCTCTTACGACACCCGCGGGAAGGATATGGGGTGATGCTATTCTACGCCGGCATCACATGTTGTATGTATGTAATAACTTTATTGTACCAAACAAGAAATAGTTACAAAAAACACTTAAATAAACTAATAGAATTTTTAGGCACAAAGGCGGACTTATCCCATTAAGGGATCTCTACCAGTCAACCTTTGAGAAATTCAGAGGACATGGTGTGCGCAGGTGAATTATGGTACAAATCGAAGACGCGGTAAAATGCCGTTATGTTCCTCTTGTTCTGACGGCGTCAAGACACTTACTTTTATACTATTTTTCTGTTAATTAATTGAAACTTTGAATATAACTATAAATTGAATAATTATGTAGTATTTTTGAACAAAAGTTTTAAGCTACAACTTATTTATTTTAATAAAGACCCAGTCATCTAGCGAATTGTGTGTACTTATGTTACGTATTGAAAAGATAGCTTTACAGACAGCAGAGACTTAATATAACGAAATTATAAATAAAGAAAATCTGCCGTGTGATGCCGGCTTAGAATAGCATCACCCCAAATCCTTCCCGCGGGTGTCGTAAGAGGCGACTAAGGGACTCCAGAGTATTGGTGTATTACAACTTTTAGGCGACAGGCTGACAACCTGTCACTATAGTGATACACATGTTTTCTAAAACTACCTTGGAAAACAATGCTCAAAAATGTCAGACGTGGCGATAGCAACCGTATTCCTACGGCCGTTAACGCTCTGCCTACCCCGCAAGGGATAAAGGTGTGATATATATATGTATGTATGTATGAAAATCTAGCATTTTATGTAGGTAGTCCTAGGAATGGATTTTGTTTGGGTTAACTCTCGGTTTTGCACGCATCAGACGACAGTTGCTCAGCAAGATAAGAAAGAACGTCCATGATACGAGATATTTATAGGTATCTCATTGGTAATGAAGATAATTACTATGTAGCGTCAATAAGTCTCCTATTTTTCAGGTAGGTAATTATTAACTAATTAATAAAACGTGAATATCTTTATTACAAAATAAACTCGTCGCCTGTAGTTGATGTAGTTTAGTAAACTTCTTATTATTTGTACAACTCCTTGAAACCTGCTCTCATATCTTATTAAAGTTTCAAAGCGCCTACTTCCTTGATAATCGTGTGGGTGGGACACAGAGTCGGCGAACGATCCAGTGTACTGAACTGTAAAATGGTCGAATATTTATACTTAGGTATATGTAAATTTTTGTTACGGTTTTAAGCCGTGTGATGTCGGCTTAGAATAGCATCACCCCATTTTTTACCCATGGGTTTCGTAAGAGGCGACTGAGGGACTTCAGGGTTTTAGGTGTATTACAACTTTTAGGCGACAGACTGACAACCTGTCACTATAGTGACACACGAATTTTCTCAAACGGCCCTCAATATTTGTCAGACGATAGCGACCGTATTTTTACGGCCGTTAATGCTCTGTCTATCCCGCAAGGGATAGAGACGTGATATGTGTATGTAGGTATGTTTTATTTTTACCGAAAATTCGGTTTCGGTAAAGCCATGTTCGGCCTATCACTATTGTACGTGGAACCCACCTAACTATGTCACAGTTTGGTATTTTTTTATCTTTGTTCAGTTTCATGGCGGCCTGAAAATGGCTGAAGTTTCAGTACACCGCCCGTTTCAATCCTAGAATATTACCTGAAATGCGTTTCCGCCTTCCCCCAAGAGATGGCGCTGTTCGTTTATGAAACTCGTTATTAGAGATTTGCCTCCGTCCGTCTAAGTGAAATGGAGTGCCTGGAGCAAACTGAAAAACTGATCACTGAAGGTGGGCTATAAACACTCATTTATTTATTTTATTTATTTAACTGTTTATTGCACACAAGATAAAACACAGGACAATCACATTTAGATAAAAACACAACAGGTACTACTTATTTCTAAAAAGAAATCTCTTCCAGCAGTCCTACGGTAGAGAGATAGCATAAGGTAAGGCTGACGATCATGCACAATATTTATAATACTAACTGCGGTATTTAAAAATAATACATAATACACACACTAAAATATTAAATTTACATAATTATACTGATATACTACATATAATACAACTATACATATTACAATATACATACATAAACATACTCATGTTTCTGTTTGAATGAAATTCAACGGGGAGAGACATAATACTTAATAAGGTTTAAAAAGATGATAAATCGTCATTTCGTTATTTTGGACCAAACGGTGAAGACACACACAAACACATTATCACGCCTCTATGCCTTACGGGGTAGGCAGAGCGTTAACAGTCGTAAAAATACGGTCGCTATCGCCACGTCTGACAAATATTGGGGGCCGTTTAAGATAATTCGTGTATCACTATAGTGACAGGTTGTCAGACTGTCGCCTAAAAGTTGTAATACACCTGGAACCCTACATGAGATTTTGTTAAACAAATCTTGACCTCAGACATAAATTTTCTGCTCGTAAACTAACCGACTCGATAAGCAAAATAAGTGGAGTAGATATGGTTTTTATTCGCATTGCCCAAATTTAACGATTCAACGGAAATAGTAACAGTTTATTTTGTAATAAACTCTAGTGTTGGCCGTAATAAAAGGTTTACACATCATATATGTATGAATGTTTCGTACATATTAGTTGTAACCAAAATAACAAAGATAGGAAGATTGTGAAAACCTTATGGTGTCAGACAGAAATATCTCGGTTAATGAAATATTTCAGTTAGCCTTTTACAGTATCTACACTGATTAAATATTCACTTGGATGGATATACAGGGTGTAACTTCCTTTCAAGGGATAAACCAATCAATGAAACAGAATACCTTACCCAAAGGAACATAAGTCGAACTATGAAGAAAATTTTTGGACATCCCATACATACTGACTCGGTTGGTACCATTTTGTATGGGAGGTCCAAGTTTTTTTTTTCTATTTCGACCTATGTTCCTTGGGGAAAGTTCCTAGCACCCTGTTTTGTAATAATATCCATTGACAGGCAAAGACATCTCTTGCACACCTATCCTATATATTGTATTTTTAATATGTTACCTGCCTACCCCGCAAGGGATAAAGGTGTAATATTTGTATGTATGTACCTGCTTGCTCACCATCGACACGATCGATAAGCCAGTTGGCGAGCGCAGTGCATAATTTTCAGTTCAGTCTACATATTGTGAACTGTAGATTTACTAACTTAAGTAGGTAGCGACTAAATTGAAAAATTATCTTAGAAAATTATCAAAACAGTAAACAATTATAGAGGCACATTTAGGTGATCATCCCAGTTGCTATACCAAAACACATTATTATTGTAGGTAATCTCTGGTATTTAAATAAACTGTGACTGATAGTAATATTTAGGCTTTTCGCCTATGACCTGTGCGATATGTCGCAATTTAATGAATACTGGACCCAAAACACCAGATAAAACACATTAAGATTATAGCAACACTAGACGTCGTTCCGCAGCTTCACGCGTTATACAAACATATATTAAAGTACCTACCTAGAAAGGACATAAAAGAGTTAAAAATGCAAATAGTAGGCACATTTCTATTGAAATTAAATACCGAATAGGGAGTTAGTGCGCTAAATGCGTGCCTAGTATAGGGATATAGCTAGTATGCTTGATTGAGTTTTTCACCTTATTTGCCGAAATCGAAATGATAGGAAACTTGAGTAGGTAACGAAAAAGCTGTTATTGGCGAGGTGGAAGATGTAAGTTAGGAAAAAAATACATAGTCAAAAGTACACCTACAGTTTTTCTCTATTCGTGATACAGAATCAAAAGTAGAGCACTAATTGTTTTATTATTGACATTATACAAAACATTGTCATCTTTACATTGTTGCTAACTGCTAGGCTAAGTTAGCGTGTGCTGGTTAAGGATACGGGTCAACAAAACTTTTGTTTGGTCTCGGCATGCAGAACGAATTCACTTGAAATGGGAACTATACCATGCTTTTACAAACATTATCTACAGCTTCATTTTAAAAAGCTTTTCTCTTGCTGATATTTCTGTTTACTATGCATGCATGTATGCCTTTTCTATTAGGTCATTATTTTATACTTCCAATTTATGTAAAAATGTAGACGCAATAGATTATATTATGCTTATGGTGTATGTATGTTGATAAATACCTAGACCAAATTTACATACGATCCGATGACCTGTCAACTCAGGGTTTGTTTACGTACTTAGGTACCTAATATCTAAATTTCTCTACTTTTGGACTCTTTTTTTTTTAATTTCTACGCAAAAGTATTTCTAATACATTTTAACACAATCCCACTTACTATACTATTCTTTCTCCCTATGCAGACGTCAGGAGTGTAATTAAAATTAAATTAATTAAATTAAATAAGGAACAAATAGAGGTCTGTGTTATCCATCACTCAAGAGACCCCAAAGCTGACATAAAACGGCATATTCCTGCAAAACTGACAGTTACTGCTGGTTAACGTCAAAATTATCAGTTTCGTTCTCGTTTCGTTCAATTGACGCCCAACGCGATGCAAAAAATGTTTTGGCTCCCCTAATCTAAATGACGCCACCATGAACATGACCGACCAATATTTTGTTTTTATTACATTTTGTTATCTGTGAATCTTTTACAAATTGGGAGTGTACATCCACAAATAGACAGTGGTGCGTTTTTATTCGATGTGATAAAAACTAACAAGCCATATTGAGTGATATTTATTTTGAGGCGTTGCGTTGAAAATTATATTCCTACACTTAAAACCATACTTTCAGTAAAATATATTTGGGCTTTCGCCAAAAGCGAATTATTTGCTTAATTAGGTTCAATACCTTTAACCACTGATTACTTTTGAACAAGCCGATTATGTGGTTAGGAAATAATTTTAGAACGATTTATGAATTATAATCAAACGGTCTATTTTAATCTAATACACCGTAAGTACACGGTAACGGCCGGGGCAGGGGGTGCAAAGAAGTATACTGTAAACTTTATCGTACCTACAACACCCCTTATTTTAGATGCCTTGTGGCATGGCGCCACTTACCTGCGGGGAGCGCGTCAAGTGGAAGACGGATGCGTAAACGCACCCCTCGCCAGACCTTCGTCAGACCAATTGACTTGTTACATTTATTATTATTTGTTTCAATAAATACGGCTTTCGGCATACGCTGGGGCACTATACAGCGAAATTATGACCATGCACTTCTGAACAACCGCTATTGTTACGAATTATTACAGTCATTATGAATAAGTTTGCCTGCGGGGTCATTTATTAGCAAAGAATGTTATGTCACGGTGGTAGATTTTCAATTTATTTGATTAATTGACCAATACAATATCATCGCTTACTATTACCCTATGGAGTTAAAATGTTGCTGCAAAAACTCACCAAGTAGGTGACTAAATATTTAAAATAAATTTTAGTTCCCTATGAAACTAGGTATAGCAGCACATTCAGTTACCCATATCAAAGATCCCAAATTCTCAATTCTAAAACACCATTTATAGTTTGCCTAATATATAACTTCATAGAAAAGTTGATAACTATAGCATTTATTTAAGTAGAAAATGGCAACTTAAAAAAAAACAATATACCTATAAACCTGAAAAGTCAAAAGTTTGTACCTATATCTGTTTGCTCCGTTCTAAATGCCCTTGTACGGGTAACATCTATCGTCAAGCGTTGGAGGTGCTGCTATTTGAAAGCAGTGCATCTCTCATTAACTTCCTATGCACTCGTTTCCTAACAGTTTCTGCTAACACCACATCAACACTTCATACGGCTCATTCGTTAAGTAAGATAGTGTCGCGACCAGCGTAACTTGACCTCAATGCTGCATACACGCACGTACGGACGCGTACTGACAGTTACGCTGGTCGTGGCACTATGTAAGCGATTGAAGTAAGTACTTATACACGGCGTTTACCTTTTAGTTTAAACTGTCTCGGGGTGTTGAGATCGTTCCTGGTAATCTGTTTCCGTATATAGTTATTTAAAGCGATCTTGTTAGTAAAGTTGTTTATAATTTTATAAAGTATCTGACGGGTACTTTCCCTTTTAAATGTTTGGTTTGTTACTTTCAATGATCATCCGGTATTTGGATCGCAAGATAAACCATTTTTAGTTATGCATTATTTTTGTGTTTCTACTAAATAGTATCTAGAATGCTGAAGGGCGTAATTCACATATACCTACTTGCAAACTTATAAATATCTTGTGACTCATCAAAGGTTCACATGTCAATATTGCGTTTGTAGGAGGCATGTCCTCAGGGAAACTCAAGCTCGTATCAATTAATTCCAAAAAAGGGTGTTAAATCAACCTTTTAATGTTTACTGTTTACTCGCATTCCAACATAAGAGTTCATTGACGCGTATCATAAAATAAAAGCCCCAATAGTCTCCAGGGGCTGGGCTGGTCATCCACCATTGCTCCCCCATAGCGCATGGCGGGGTCGCGTGAGACTCAACGCCGGATGAACGCAGGCGCAGGAAGGAAGCAGCCTGTTGCCGTTCTCCCCTCTATCTATTTTAGAGTTCATTCGTTTTATAGACCAGCCGTGCCCTGGGCTGAACCATGCGAAATGTCATCCGGCCTGCAAAAGTCATGGACGGAAAGAGAAGTTTTGGATGTATTTTCTCATTTCTTTTTGTAGTAGGTATAGGTACTTTTTTCCAACATTCGGTGTTGAACGTGTCTGTCCCATCAAGCTCATATCTTAAGGCTCCAAAGTTTGAAGTAACTGATATTTCTTTTTACGTCTGATTTACCAGTTCGAACAGACCATTATTTGCTACTCGTAAGAAGGTACTTTTTGGTCTTCCTCTCCCTCTCTTTCGTTCGATCGACTTATAACTAAATACATATCAAGTCCAGCCCGCTACTTATTGGTTCTAAGAGTTTTCGAAACACCCTTTACAGCTAGGCACACAATCATTGGTAGCGTCGCTTCGATGCCCAGTATCCGGAGGATATGCTTGGGGAAGCTGAATTGCGCTGGTTACCGAGTTACCGTTTCCTTACAAGCGTGTACATATAGTAGGCAAAAGCGGGTTCCAGAGAAGCAAGAGCGTTGACGTTGCATATCGCTACTTCGATAGCCAAGCAAATTTACTGACACAAATATTGAAATAATCTTATAAAATGATCTATTGTAAAAACACAACCATACCAAATGCACCATATCTCCTAAATTCCGATATAGGTACGTACGGTACGTTACCCCATTACCATGGTGGTTGAGCTCATGTAAAGGTATGCGCACACAAACTTTCGTACAGTGGTGACCGAGCCGATTCGGTAGAGTTCAACTCTACGCGCACCGTTGCACTCGGAAGCGGACAATCACACGCAGGAAACTTACTCTATAGACATTAATTCATAATTTATGTGAGATTTACGGGAAATAATATTATTCGTGCTCTGTACTGTACTTGCTATTACGTGATTTTCCTGCGAGACCTATTTTGGTCCCTCTAAGTCCTTTAATTTTGTCGTATGTACATTATTGGTAGATGGTTAGGTTGGATCTGGTTTTTCATAATTTGGTATTGCCTGCAAATTTATCAAATGGTTGCCACTTCTGGAAAATATTCGTGAAAGACTATAGCGACAAATTTTCAGCCTGTTGCCTAAAATTGTAAAGGAAACCCTTGAGTCGAAAGAAATGAATTGATGGTGTTCTAAGCCACCATCACACAATCAACCTGCATATAGGTACAAAATGTACTGCTAAAATTAAAACTGCGTGGGAATTCCAACCAGTTCACCTATACATCACAATTTATTCATGTGGCTACCAGAGCAAGACCATCAAAACAATGTTTCCATACAAAAGCTGGCCGGCCAGTCAGGCCGTCAGGTGCACTCATGAATATTCTGAATAATTCACTCTTTACATTTGACCTTTGCACGTAACGGCTTCCAAAAAGTTCAAATTACATTCGTACATAATTAATGACTATGACTTACATGCGTCTTCTACGTAATAACTAAAAAAAAATTGATTGTTTTATTATTTTATCTTCTATGTAACTACTAAGGGCGACTAAAGGACTCGAGAGTATTGGTGTAATACAATTTTTAAGCGACAGGCTGACAACCTGCCACTATAGTGATACTCATGTTTTCTGAAACAACCTTGGAAAACAACCCTCAAAAATGACAGACGTGGCGATAGCGACCGTATTCTTACAAAAAGGGATAAAGGCGTGATATATGTATGTTATGTATGTAACTATTAATTTTAACTATTAAAACGGTGTTATTACCGTTACCAATTTTTTTAAAAAATTATTATCTAGGACACATACAGTCATGCATACAAAGGAAAATACAAACATATTTTGATAAAAGGACCTAAATATTTTGATTCGATTGTCCGTTTTAATAGTTAAGTCATTATGAGTGACCGCGAAAGTTGATAGAAAAGCACAGAACTCATAGTCTGAAAATTATAGTAGAGTCGAAACATTCAAAGGGCTTTCACACGAGAACTGTCTCCAATGAACCTCAACATGCGTCTCGTACGGGGCAATTATAAGTGTAATTGAAATATGCGCAAGCGCAATGTGAATTATGAAGATGGAGACATGCCTCACATTAGCTCATCAACGCTGATTATGTTTGTTTATTCTTGGTTTCGGTCAAATTCAGATTTTTTTTTTTTTTTTTTACCTAGCCTGTTCGATGTCCCACTGCAGGGCAAAGGCCTCCCCTCTTTCGCGCCACCCGTCTCGGTCTTGGGCCTCTAAATGCCAGTTCTGGAGAAAGGCCACAATATCGTCTCGCCATCTTCTCCTAGGCCGACCACGGCGACGACAACCATCTTGTGGTATCCATTTTGTGGTTATCAGGGCCCATCTGTCGGAATGCATGCGACACACATGTCCTGCCCAGTCCCATTTCAGCCGTGCGGACTTTTTTCCGACGTCTATGATGCCAGTTTTGGAGCGCAAGGTTGTGTTTCTGATACGATCTATCCTTTTGACACCCAGAATGCTGCGCTCCATGGCGCGTTGGCAAACCTTGAGTTTGGACTTTTGTGCTTCAGTCAAAGACCACGTTTGCGCGCCGTACGTGAGGACAGGCAGAATACACATGTCGACAAGTTTTCGCTTCACCGTTAGAGGAAGGTTTTCAGATTCCAAATTCAGATATCAATCTTTATTATGACAACTCTAGTGCTTCAATATGCAGATCTCTTTGGAAAATAAACTACTTATTTTGTTTATCAACTGGCCCCTGGACTGGTCTTCATCTCTAGTTACCTGTCTTAGAAAATCCTATTTTTAAAGTAAGAGCTTGGTTGGTAGATCAAGCATTGCTTGGATTATTTGGTGATAGAACACATTTCTTGTAGAATGAAAGCTAAGAAGATAGAGGTATTATGAATTGCTCATAGGAAATCTTCCAAATACTTCTTCTTCTTCTAATTGTGTATCAGGTTTCAAACCTGCAGAAAATATTCAGGAATTTGTTTCACAGCTTCTGACCCGACGTTGTTAAAACTGTTAAACACTATTAACTGAGAATGCTACTGGAGAAACAAAAACTCTATAAATAGACACAAACCTGTTGTTAATTGAGTGCCAGACAGCTTAATTCCTAGACACAGCTTGCACCCAAACATCTCCCTTGAGATGATCAAGCCCTTAGACTTCCAATGAATTTCCTGCAGATTTTGACGTTAGCATTTACTCTTACCTATAGTTTTATGTAATTCATTAGTATTTACGCCAATAATCGTGTTTAGGGAGATCTTTTTATAAACATATTATCCTGTAGCATAACTTGGATTTCTTGTTTTTAACATCTTTTGGAAGGATTTTGACCATAAAATTGGATCTGCAAGACTACATGATGGGATTCCATTGATCTTTAGCTTACCAGAAAATCAAATTTCTGGTTTATTAAATATCTGAAAACTTGTGTACTTTATGTACAGAATGCATCGCAAGCCAAAAGAGTTACAGTCAGTTATCAACAGCACAAAGAAGTTCAGCCAGCTCCATCGCCTGCTAATTCTTATTTCCTCATTAGGCTGCTGTCCCCGCGCGGGAGATGCGTTTGCGCTGCGTCCATTCAACATATACGCCCTCCCCCTCTTCACTTCAACGATGATTACCCCCCCCCCCACGGCATTGTGTTCTGAGCACCGAGCGAAATTGCGACGAGAGCACTCTGGATGAGTGTTTTGATTTATTGAACATTTATTGCAACACTCAACAGTGCACAAATAGAGCAAATCTCGTATCCTTTGTCAACTAGATAATATGGCTTTGCTGGAATTCAGAATTGATGTGGCTTCTGTCCACTGTTTTTCGATATCACTGGTCCTTTTCTTTCTGCACTCATCCCGTAAGACTTAGGGCCGTATTTATAAATCGCTCAACTTTGTGATCGATCTTGAGTGCCACTTTGAGATGCTGTTAGTATTGACTGATATTTGTCAAAATCGATCTTGAGATCGTTCTCAGAGTTGAGTGCGATTTATAATTACGGACCTTAGGTTCAGTTAATAAAGTATAAGATGGTATCATGGTAGGTACGTAAGCAATCTGTAACATCAGTTATAGAAGAAACTAATCGACCTTACGAAAAAAGATGAAGCCATAGTATCAAGATGGACAGTTCCATAGACCTACATTGTTCCAATTTGAATATTTTGGTACCTATTTATAGAAACGAAATGGCAGTAAGGTCGGCAGATAAAGGCCAGCAGTGATCTAGTTTGAAGTGCAGGAGTCCTCGAGCGAGGAGTGACGGGAAACGCGCGGTGGGCCCCAATTTGGCTGAGCATTATCCAATTGCCATAGTCAAGTGGTTGGCGTGGGCCAACGCGTGACTTTAACTCGAATTTTGGTCCCTTAGGTACCTGTCTATCATATACCTACATTCACTCACACGTCATGTCTAAATCTCTGACGAGTTAGGCAGAAGTATAAACGGTCGTTACTGCCACCTCTGACAAATACTACATACATACATAAATCACGCCAGTATCCCTGGCGGGGTAGGTAGAGCTTTAACAACCGTATAATTATGGTCGGTATCGCCACGTCCGACAAATGTTTGAGAGTCGTTTCAGATAAGTCGTGTATCACTTTAGTGACAGGTTGTCAGCCTGTCGCCCAAAATTGCAATACACATGAAACCCTCGAGTCCCTTTTACGACACCCAAGAAATGGCGTGATGCTATTCTAAGGCATCACACGGCATATACTTGGGGCCCTGATTTTTTTAAATAAGAAATTATATGGTTTTGTTTCTAGCTAAGATAGCACTAGTCTGCCTGGAAGCAATACTTGTTTACAAAAAAGTAACTAGGTACATAAGTAGATATAAAACCGCCTGTCAAAGTTGATACTAGAGACAATTTAGATACCAAAGAGCATTAGATACTTAGTTACTGGAATTTCCATCACGCGAACATTAATACCTGTACCTACATGAGCATCCGCATTTTGCGCTGCATCAGACGTGCTGTTGAATTAAATGATTGCTAACTCGTGATCAGGTTAAGCAGTTTATCACACTTATGATGAGGTTACAACGTGAAATTTATTATATATGTACATATACAGTGGTAAATTGTAGTTATATTTCCAAAAAAAATGTGGGTCTACCTACGCATATCCCAATCCAAGAAGATAAATGATTATGATTTTATAATTTTATACTTACTTCTTCTTTTCCTTTGGGACACTGAGTCTTTCAACGACCCAATGAACAGATTTTTTCAACCGCCTACGACTCATTTCATTGGGTCGTTGAAAGACTCGGTGTCTCACAGGAAAAGAAGAAGTATAAGATGAGAAATATAGTTTGTGCCTGAACTGAACCAAACGAATTAGCGATTACAACTCAAAATAAAATTTCATCTGCTAGGACTCGTATCTACGATCGTCGGATATCACTTACCCAGGGCTTTAATCTGACCTCTAGGCCACGGATGCAGTACCTAGGTAGGAAGAGTTCTTAGACAATAAATATTGCCTGTAGGTATGTTATTGGTTAGGTATCTAGCTAGTTCATAGGTATCACGTAAACATTGCACGCATTATCCACCGTACACGTTCGCTCTAACTCGTGGCAAATAATCTGCGTTGCTAAACAATTTATGAAATTATCACCACAGTTTATCAAGGGTCAGCAACCGACTTAGAAAAACACCAACGTAATGGCTCCCGTTGGCGCCAATAGACAAATTTTATTAGTTATTTGTAACAAGAATTAATTAAAGTAAAATAGACCAATGTTTTCACACGTCTCGCTTGATTAAATCTGACGAGAGGTCAGGTCAAATGAAGGAAATCTGAATTCTATATCGAGTAATAAACGATTGTAAATAAACATCTTCTAAGTATTTTAAGGTAGAGAGAAATGAGTTATTTATATCTCATTGCCAAGAGGAAAGAAAACCTAAACACTTCGAATATTATCTTCGAACTTTAACCGTAAGTTCAGGCAAGGAAATGAGCCCTACAATATTTCAGTCCTACAATAGTGTTTATGGACATAATCAACAATGGAATGCCATTGTACACTTTTGTACTTCCTGTGCATAGCTTTGCTAGTAGCTGCATAAAGCAGTTATTAAAGTACAGCAATTAACAAGCAAATTATGAGTGAGTGCTTTCACATCGAGCTGCATCCGGCGCTCCCAATTGGACTTCCGACCATGGAACTGTTTCCGAAATCGCCCAACATGGTATTAATAACTGCAGTACAAAAACAAGATATTTAAGTTAGGTGCAGCTTTGGCTGGCAGACAACAACATTACTTTTTGTCTTGAATTTCTATACGAAAAGAAGATGCGATCGATAAAGCAGGTAATAATTATCTGAGACCATTGTCAAATCATGGTCATTGGGGCTCCATTCCTGTAAAACTCGGCTTTCTTATTTGCGCCCCATTGGTCGTGACGCTCGGGACGTTTTTGACCGTTCATTCTCTATTCCAAAATCTTTACATCTCGGGATCATTTGCTTGATGATGAAAACATAAATAAGCGCAAAAGAAGCAGAATGTAGAGTTCCAACAATCAATAAAACATAAAATTTCCTATTCCTATTTGAAAACGGTTAGCAGCGGATGCAACCGCTAAGCGGACCGGCTAGTAAGGGCACAAATTAAGTAGGTAACTAACTTGTCGCACTGCACAAATAAAAGTAGGGATCTATTGTTTTATTATTATCCGGCACGAGACAGGATGTTGGTTAATTACATCATTTGACTACGCGTTTTGTTAGCTTTATGGTTTAGTTGATTGTTGGTACCAAACGGTAGCGCGTGGCATCCGTAGACATTAGGTAAACCTTGATACTATGTCTAGCAAAGTGTCTAGCAGACGAATCGACGATGACTATTTTCAGATGCAATCCGAGCCAAGAATAACTGCAATGCATTTGTTTGGCTTCTGAATTTTCCTTTAATCAAATCGATGGTTAAAATTAGCTTTCTATTAACACCACACATTGTGCCTAGGAAAATTTTCTGGGTCGTAAACTTTTTGAAATAACGTCATACAACCACAAAATCTAATTAATTGAAGAGCGCAGTAGCAAGATATTGATCACAAATACGAAACTTAATGATTGTTGCAGTCACCATAATCGCAGGAACTTCAATATTTTGAAAAACTGATTAAATATGGGATGCTATTTCATTCAAATTCCTTGATGAGGTTTGACAGGTCGAGTTCATCATTCGGGCGGGCAGTCAATGAATCGGATGCGTAGGGTAGACGGCCGATGGGCGCTGGGCGTGCTGTTGTGACAACCATGGCGGAAGAGACGAGTTAGCGAGGGGTGCCTCTACAATATGCCATAATAAACCAGCACATTTGCCTGATGTGATGTGACACTATCAATACGACTAGTATTGGATAATCTATCATAAATTGGTTCTTCTATCTAGACAAGTTGTTTTAGCTAAGAGTTTTGCTATACTTCCACGCATCAGTCAGCCTTTTGAATAGAGAGATAACCCACGATTATCAATTTCCTTAAAATAATAATTTACAAAGAAAAGAAAACGATTGGCCCACTTGATTAGACAACTAGTTAATAGAGCGGAAGATGTAAATTAACAGACTTCCGATTATATTAAAGTTCGTTTCTTATTTTGTTTGTTTGATTATAAAGCTAGTTTAGCCAGACTAGGAGTATTGTTAGTAGGTATAAGTGACACTGGTAAAAGGCACATTTTCAGCAGTCGCACTAAATAGATTCAATGACAGAATGCTTAGAGCAGCACTGTCACTATTTCGAACTTCCAAGCAATCTAGAACTTTAAAGCAAGATAGAGTCTGGATAAAGCGGGCTTGTATCAAAACAGCGAATCAAAATATCAGACAGCATTACAATGACGTCAGACTATTATCCGCACACGAGCCGCGTACTGACTGACCTCTTTACTGATCCATAATTCGCGTCCCACTAAAGTTGATGTGTCTGATGGAAGTGCGGCTCCGGGTCTCGACCTGCAATTATACTGCCGAAACAACGGCACAGATCGTGCATACGCAAACCCATGTCGGTACGTCCATTTTAATTGTTGCGCGTTTGTCATCATTCATCGTTATGAATGAAGCCGGTGAATGATCATATCGGACTGGATTTCATTCACTACCGAACCTAAACAATCAGTTCTGTATTTGCTTGTTTCTTAGTTACAGAAACTTATATCAAAAAATTGCGGGGGGACTCGGAATAGAAGTTCAAACATCTACCCAACGAATGAATTTAGAAGACTTCATTCTTCAAGTATTAGGTACCTATCTAATTTGTGTCAATAGTGTCAAACATACCAAGCTAATGTTATTATGATTATGCAGTATATTGTTTAATTTTTAATTGTAACAAAATTGTACAATAAACATGTTAGCTGACTTTAGATAGCGTTATTATTGAATAATTGCTCAATAGAATTTAGTAGATAACTTAATTTGTTGTTGCGTTGTTGGACACCCACTGAGATGCTAATTGAAATGGTCTAGTTCATAATTCCATAAATGTATTTGGACGACCTTATCAAATAATTTACTTGTATTGGTAACTATTTATAAACGACTAACTAAAAATTAAAAAAATAATAATTGCACGTGCACTTCAAACATAGAATATCACGTATCCCACGTGTAGGTAAATAAATAAAGCTAAAATTATCTTTCGAATTCAGCTACCTAACCTAGCCTCATAATTGGGTAAAAATATGTTTTGTTTTCTACGACACAATTTTTCGTAATTATACGTCGTCTAGGTAGGGTAAGAAAGCAGAAGCACCTGCGACTTCCGTCCGCTTATCAAACTCACCACCCCGCTACACTCCACAGACCCTACGAAGGACACCGGCCGACCGTGAAAATCCGTTACGAATTACTTGAACCACAACCTTAACTATTCGTTCGCCACCAGCCACCGTACAGATAAAGAACTACAAAGTACAAACTAAAAGTAGAAGTTCTCAAGCACTTGAGTCGGTTATCTCTGCAGTAATGTTTACAAGCCCATCGTAACAGCAACATGTGCGCGATACGTAAACATACTCGTACGAGCAAAATCTGCTTTCTTGTTTCTCGCAAACCATCACGAACACATGAAAGGTAGTTTAAACAAACTAAATTCCTATTTTGGATTTATTTTGTCTGTGTGCCTAAGTGTGCCCTAGATTTTGATGAGGTATTCCACAGGGTTTAATCATGGTTCTAGTCTTTTATAATATAGCAGCATTTTATTAACGCGTGTTAGGTATTGCTGTAGTCACAGGATGTTCGGCTATTACCCAAATTGCAATGCCGTCTCCAAAACCAGCTTCCTTTGCTGGCTTGTAAAGTGTGCTCAGGATAAAAAAGTTGCTAGTTTAATCCCAGTCTAGCACGGAAGTAACAATTAGACAAAATTATACAATTTCCACGCTAAACAAAGAATAGAGTAAACGATGGTTGTATAATTGGATCAGGGCCCGCACCATTAGCTTCTAATTGATGTAAATCACCCCGAGGGTAAGCTTCTGTGGACAGTATCTTGTCATCGCCTATTTAAAATTTACATAATTTTGATATAGTATCTAAATGTTCATTGGACAATTGGATATCTGTCTACTATTCGGTTAATGCAGCCCTTATCATTTCAGTATCACTAAAAATGGAACTTTGGAAATTTAGGTACCTCTTTGCAACATAATGGCACTTGCAGATCTCTTATTCTCTACCGCGAGAGTGATAAGGACTTCCTAAGTTGCCGGCAACAATATCCGATTAGACTATTTATAATCTATAAAATATAGTGTGATCACTGTGACGTTTGTGACCTTGGAGCAAATGCTATAAAGTCCATTTTCCAAGTAAACAAAGAAAATGGACCTTATGTCATAGCATTTGCATATTTTACAGACAATAGTTCGCTTAACCGCGATGCCCCGAAAAAGTTTAAAAAAGTCTGTGCACGGGTTCCGTTTCTTTTTTTCTAATTTACTTATTAATTTCGTCTACCTCGACCGTTTAATTTGCGTGAAATTTAATACTTTTTGGGGCACGAACGGTGGGACAAGCTTTCATTGATACTATTGTTTTTTTGTATTGCAGTGCAAGTTGGGATGCAGCTTGTGGCAGGAAGCCTTGGAAACCTCTTGCCAGACAGTATGCGTAAGTATTTACCATACAGTTTCAAAAGGTATCTGTTTTACAAACTTCTTTAACCTTTTTTATTTTTTTAGAACGTGACGTCGGATATGGTTGTATCTCGGGAGCTCTACTGTGTTATGGGATGCAATGAAGCTCTCAACACGTATTTCCTCAAGCTTAGAGGTAAGTTGAACAAAATAATAGAGTTTCTGAACTAACACAATCCGATTTCTTCCATCAAATCGTGGGAGAACCGCTCTTAGATAAGGGACTTTTCGCACGCAGCATATTTAGAGTATTTTGTAATTGTTTCTCATTCCAGAACTGATCGGAACACCACCTGCCCCAGCTTTAGTTGCTGACAGCTTGACAGCAACGTCATTATCTCTAGTATGGGAGCCCCATATGCTCGGAAACTTGACTTACTTGGTGCAATGGCGATATGAGGAGCTACCGGGCAGCTGGATCTACTACTCCAACACTAGTCATTTAGATAGGTCTATAATTAATGTGGAAAATTTGCGCCCTTATACAAAATATCGGGTAAGAAGTGTTTCTTCCAAGCTGTTGTTGTTGGTTTTACTGTACTACGTACTAAATTGGATGATTTTGTGTTCTAGTTTCGAGTAGCAATCTTCCTCTCAGGCCACAGTACAAGTGGAGATCCAGTATACTCGGCCCCATCGGTAGTCATATCCACACTAGAGGATGGCAAGCCCAGTTCCCCACCTTCGGCTTTGCGTGCTGCAGCGCCTGATCCCAGTCGAGTGGCGATCTCTTGGGAGCCTGGCCCTTTCCCGAATGGACCTCTGATATCGTACGTGCTAAGGCTGACTGACGGGCAGCCAAATACCATTGATGCTTTGGAGGTAAGAAGCCTAAGTCGTAAAACCAGAATTTCCACAAATCAAGAAACCAGTAGGCGCAGCCTAGGACGGCCCCCCGCGAGGTGGACAGACGATTCAGGATCCAGCCTAGGTTTTGTCTGGTTGTACTGCCGCTTACCCTTCCCTATTTACTGTCAAAAGTTCTTAATTTACTTGCGTACCTGAGCTTACCTTTGCGTCTTATTCTGTATACCATAAACCATGAAACCTTAGCCAACGCTGAAGTAAAATAAGTTAGTGCAAGTGGTAACTATTATCTATTATGACATGTTTTTTATGTTTGCAGGATATGCCAGCGTCGAACAACACGTTGTTCTACATGTTCCAAAACCTGGCTCCAGCGAGGGAGTACGAGGTTTCGGTTTCCATGAGAAACTCCGTCGGTGAAGGGCCTAGAGCTTACGTCAAAGTTTCTACGCCCCCTTTACCCTCATGTAAGTGTCGCCG
This sequence comes from Keiferia lycopersicella, assembly GCA_029255805.1. NCBI lineage: Eukaryota > Metazoa > Arthropoda > Insecta > Lepidoptera > Gelechiidae > Keiferia > Keiferia lycopersicella. The sequence continues at coordinate 5,965,746 of JARACZ010000009.1, read as the reverse complement.
ACTGCCTTAAAAAGAAGGTTATATTTTTCGAAAGCATATGTTATATTTTCGTGTATTTGGACGAATAAATTCATTTTCACGGGTACAGCCGAAAAGGCTAGGCGCCTAGCGCATGTTGTGTTGACATTATAATGTGGCGCCATTACCTAGATTCCTCTCAGGTCAGGAACGCGAGCTTAGAGCGACAGTGCCACCTGTTTGAGATTATCGCAGTCGAGTTATTGTTTTTATTTTTAGTATGAAAATTAGAAAACATATAAAATTGAATGGGTTGATTGTTTTTTCGCAGCAATCCCAAGCGAGCAACCAATTCTGATTCTTGGCGGTGAACAAAGCATCCTTGCAGCCCAGGCCAACGATATACTTTCAGAGCCAGTTGAACTCTACAGTACTGAACATACCATCACTGGTAAGTAGAAAACATACTAACCTAACCTTAACAGCTATGGCAGTGCACTGCTGGACGACATGGGCCTCCCTCTATCGGTGGTATCTACTGACATGCCCCGTCTGGCATCTGGATTGGCGAGCGCAGTGTAAGATGTTACATTCACAAGGAATGCTGTTGCCCAATCCCTGGGTGAATTATTTGTCCCTTGTTCGATTTTTACGACACCCATGGGCAAAATTGGGGTGATGCTGTTCTAAGCCGGCACCACGCGGCACTTTGAAATACGAAACACAACCCCTACCTAGTACCTGTACAAAAGTTAAATTTCCTGATTCCTGTAGAGTAGGTCTAACTATGCTAGCACAGTTACCCTAACATTATTTTTTGTCTATAAAAAGTAAACTACTGTACCTACGTATACATACTTTGTTTTGTATTTCAGGCGTGGGCATAGACGTATCAAGCGATCTACTATTCGTGTCAGTTTCTAACGGCTACGTGTACCGAAGTTCATTATCATGGAAAAGCATTCCTGAGCCTATTCTATCACCGCACAACATTTCATACAGACCCTTAGACCTTTCTGTGGACTGGCTGAATAGACATTTGTACGTGCTTGGAGAAGTTTACTACACGAAAGATGCGAATTCGTCGAATACAAACTTGTATTCGAATTGGGAGATCTTGCGATACGATTTCGATGGACGAAATCAAGTTGTGGCGCTCTCGGGATACTTCCATTCGCGGCCGATCCATTTTGAAGTTGATGCTTATAACGGGTAAGAAAAGGACATTTTAATAAAATGGAACAATGATGAAAATTATACTTATTTTAACTTTGATTTAAGTAAGGACTTTCATTTCATAATTTACACAGGAACGCGTTTGATCTGGGTTTTTTTGAAACTTTCAAATTACCTGCAAAAAACATGACCTTTTGCGACACATAGCATTTTGCAAACTTGACTTTATGCCGTCTCAACGGAATCGTTACATTCCATAAAATTTTCAGATACCTATTCTGGGCTCTGCAAGGCGTAGGCGGCAGTGGCGGAGGCCTTTACAGGATTGATCTGGCAAACATTTCAAATGGGGTTCGGCACGATGCACCGCCAGAACAGATTGTGAGAGATGTCAATCTTGGTGCCTTCACCGTGGATCATGCTGATTTTAGACTTCTGGTGGCTCATCATAAGAAGAACACTGTTCTGGCTGTGTCACTGGATGGGTACGTATTATTCCTAAACTGCTGTCTCTTTTTTCGTGTAGGACACTGAGTTGTTCAACGATCCGATGAACCGTGCTGTCAGAGTTTTTCAACTACCTACTACAAGGTTGAGTAACGACCGCCGTCTACAATATCATAGACAGCAACCGGGATGGCGGCTCCAAAACACGAAACCATTGAAAACAGTGAAAATAAAATAATATTAAATACCAGCTTGCGACTTGCTCCTTTTTTGTTTCTGGTGTAAATCAATCTTTCCTTTACAGGCGTGAGGTATCAGACTTCAGAAGCAACACCCAAAAGCCAATGTTCCTATCAACACGGTCAATAGCTTACGCTAGCGGCCTTTTCTACTGGACGAACGGCAAAGTGATGCTCACAGAAGAATACCACGCCCAAAGCAACAGCTACTTCCACAACGAATACCCTCTAGCCTACAACATGAAGACCCTAGCTACGAAGCAAGTGCTGGTTAAGCTAAAGAGCTGTCAGCCTATACCCGTCCCTGTCAATCCCCCGATAGGGGTGCAGAGTGTGATGGGGATAGACAGAGCGAAGGTGGCGTGGTCGGCGCCGCACCTGCTCGGTCATCAAGGGAGTGGCGCGTGGCAGCAGTGGACGTACCATCTTCAGCTGATGAATTCTGAAACTGGCGAGACTACTGATATGTAAGCTATCTTAAAATGTATACAAGTCTCTGGATATTATTGTTTGTCACCGATGATATTTAACCGGTCAGGATGTGGCTGAAAATCAGCATAGCTGACGTCATCGCCTTTTTGGTGCCACTCTTGTTTATTATGTGTCTCAAACTATCGGTATTTTTTGGCAACTGAATAAATGTCTTTCTTGACTAAACAAGCGTGTAATCTTTGTATGGCAATTTATTGCTTTTGATTGTTCCTAGTTTTGCTAGGATATTCCAGGCCATGTTTAAAGTATGTATTTCTTGTATTTAAAATTTTCAGAAGGAACATAAGCGATTCATCTTACACGGTAGTGAATTTAAAGCAAGATGCTGAGTACGTCATTAGAGTTGCAGCTGTTACCAAATCTGGATCAGGTATGTGAATCTTGCAGAGAAATGTATATTTTTATGACTTTACTGTATAGAATACTGTAAGATGATCAATAAGCATATTTATATTTCATTTATTTGCTATGAATTATTAATAAAAGTCAGTAGTCTACATATTCACGTAGAAACAAATCACCTGACTGCTCAGCTGTCGTTGGTTATAAGTCGAATATCTCAGTGACTCAGTTGGAGTTCACGCTTGATTCTGGATTGTTTTTCCTCTTACCAGTATGCTGACGTAGCGTTTGCCCTATATGTAAACATGTTCCAGGTCCTTGGTCTTCCGAATTTGTCGGAAAGACTTTGGATTCTTCTCCGTCTACCCTGAGCAGTACGCTGGTCTGGTCTGGACCAGATGGACTCCTTGAAACAGACTTGACTGGACAACGGCTAAGGACTTTGATTGATAGGTAATTTTTGTTTCCATCATTTCTTTGGCACTTTCTCTTTGACTAGCAGGTCAAATGAGCTACTTTTTAAATTGATATTTTGTATGAAAATATTAATAGATGACGTCATATCTCGCTATTTCGGATGGCGTGAAAACACTTCCTTTTAATAGTCCATTCCAGTATCAAATAGCTAAGCTTCCGTTACTAGAAAATAACAATATACTTATAAAGTATATTTATATAAAAAAGAGAAAGGAAAAATAATATAAAGATGTTTCTTTTTGCAGAACCCGCCTGAAGAACTTCTACATAACAGACATATCGTGGTACCGAGACAAGCTGTACCTTGTGACCAACACGTCCACAGTGATATGGTTCAACACCACCTCCCTTGAGACCGGCTTGATGCCCAACATGGAAAACGTGGGCAGTCTAGCTGTGGATTGGGTCGGGCGGAAAATTTACTGGTCGAATCCTACGCAACAACTGGTAAGTACAACACGAAAAGACAAATTACTTATTCTGATGAAATACATCTCAAAAATTCATGTTTTCACTATTACGTCTACCAAATTTTTCACGTTCACTGCCAGCTACGGTACTCGTATACTCGTAATGACGCCAATAAAATGCTACGAGTATACTCGTCCTGCTAGCCAACATGTTAAAAAACTTTAAAAAAGGTTGAATGATATAAAATAAAATTAAGAAAAGAATGATATAAAAACCAACGGTATTTCAGACAGCAACGCGATAATCTCCGATGACTCAAAAAATGTCTGACTGAACCGATTTCGTTGTTTTATTTGGGTTATTCCTGTCCTGCAAATGGCCTGGAGAAAACGGAAGGGCATTTTAGCAACTTTAAGTATAGAATTTGAAACTTGTTCCAAGCTGCTTGTTCTTGTTTTCTTTTATTATTTTTTCTCCTTCTCCTACATAAAGCTTTGTTTCTCATATCCAGATAACTCGAGGCAACTTCGACGGAACGAATCGCGAGCCAGTACCGATTGTGACTGTGGCAAAGGAATTGACTATTGATTCCTTGGGAGCCTATATCTACTGGAACACCGGCCACGCCGTCGAGGCCGCGAGACTCAACGGCGAGAACAAGATGGTTTACTACCCGGCGCAACTCTTCAGCGGAAAGCAAGGTATACAGGGTGTAAAAATACTAGTTGCAAATATTTGAACGGGTGAATCAGCCTATGAAACTGAACAACTTTCCCTTAGGAACATAGGCCGAAATATGAGAAAAATCTGGACCTCCCATACAAAATTACCTAGTCAATTTGTATGGTAGGTCCAAAAAAAATTCTCATATTTCGACATGTGTTTGTTGGGAAAAGTTGTTCAGTTTCATGGACTGATTATTCATCCCTTAAAAGTTTTGCAGGTAAAATTTTTACACCTTCGCTTATTTTTTATTTAGTGGCGTGACGTTTGATTCCTCATATAATGCAATAGCAAGGATAGAATGTACTTCTGTGTAAAGATTCAATTTCAAGTTAATTAAAGGGGAAAAATACGCCAGATTTCTTGTCTCTATATTTATTTGTATTATAGAAAGTGATAGGTATAGCTAAAACTTAGCTAAGGAAGTTTTCTTTTAAAATAGGAAACATTAGCTACGAAAATTCCCCGCAAAATCCAGGCCAGTACCTAATAAAACGCGTGGGGGTAGGTGGGCTGTACTAAACTAAATGAATATTTTTCCAGTGATGGGGCTCACCGCAGACCTGGAGAACAAGTGGCTGTATTGGTTGGTGAGAAGCTACGATGGCTCCGAGTTGCATAGAGCGCCGACTGTAGACCGAATATCAAATGGCCCTTACGAGGTAAGTTTAACAAATAGGTCATTTTTAAGCCCTATATTATAAATCTACAAGCTAGAATTTGGTGTACATTACGTAATGATTAGGAGACCAGGATTTTTAACCCGCTACGGAATGTAGGTAGGTACTAAGAATTTTACCTGTAGACTTGTCTTGTAGTCTGCACTGTAGTTTCATAACATGGGGATCAGGTCATCATATTATTTTACAGGCTACAAGTCTATGCGTAAAATTCCTTATTTTTTAATTTTTTGTACGTCTTGAACTTTTAGTACGTGTAGTAAGGTTTAAATTAATTGTTGACACGCTAGATAGAAGTATACCAGCTTATATTATGTATAATTTTCAGATATCTAATACGCTAGTAACCCGTCTGTCAAGCACGGCAACGCTGGGTCCTCTGTGCTACTTCAGCGGTCGGCTGGTGTGGGTACAAGACGCGTCCCGGGCTGTAGTGTCGGACCTCTATGGGAAATATACTGCTGACTTAGTGCCGAGGGTCCACGTGGTGGCAGTTAGAGACCCTACTCTACACTTCAGTGGTAAGTAACAATGTTGGGACCTCTGTGTTACTTCAGCCGGACCTCTAAGGGAAATATACTGCTGACTTAGTGCTGAGGGTCCACGTGGTGGCAGTTAGAGACCCTACTCTACGCTTCAGCGGTAAGTAACAATGTTGGGACCTCTGTGTTACTTCAGCCGGACCTCTAAGGGAAATATACTGCTGACTTAGTGCTGAGGGTCCACGTGGTGGCAGTTAGAGACCCTACTCTACACTTCAGTGGTAAGTAACAATGTTGGGACCTCTGTGTTACTTCAGCCGGACCTCTAAGGGAAATATACTGCTGACTTAGTGCTGAGGGTCCACGTGGTGGCAGTTAGAGACCCTACTCTACGCTTCAGCGGTAAGTAACAATGTTGGGACCTTTGTGTTACTTCAGCCAGACCTCTAAGGGAAACATACTGCTGACTTAGTGCCGAGAGTCCACGTGGTGGCAGTTAGAGACCCTACTCTACACTTCAGTGGTAAGTAACAATGTTGGGACCTCTGTGTTACTTCAGCCGGACCTCTAAGGGAAATATACTGCTGACTTAGTGCTGAGGGTCCACGTGGTGGCAGTTAGAGACCCTACTCTACGCTTCAGTGGTAAGTAACAATGTTGGGACCTCTGTGTTACTTTAGCCGGACCTCTAAGGGAAACATACTGCTGACTTAGTGCCGAGAGTCCACGTGGTGGCAGTTAGAGACCCTACTCTACACTTCAGTGGTAAGTAACAATGTTGGGACCTCTGTGTTACTTCAGCCGGACCTCTAAGGGAAATATACTGCTGACTTAGTGCTGAGGGTCCACGTGGTGGCAGTTAGAGACCCTACTCTACACTTCAGTGGTAAGTAACAATGTTGGGACCTCTGTGTTACTTCAGCCGGACCTCTAAGGGAAATATACTGCTGACTTAGTGCTGAGGGTCCACGTGGTGGCAGTTAGAGACCCTACTCTACACTTCAGTGGTAAGTAACAATGTTGGGACCTCTGTGTTACTTCAGCCGGACCTCTAAGGGAAACATACTGCTGACTTAGTGCTGAGGGTCCACGTGGTGGCAGTTAGAGACCCTACTCTACACTTCAGTGGTAAGTAACAATGTTGGGACCTCTGTGTTACTTCAGTCGGACCTGTATGGGAAACATACTGCTGACTTAGTGCCGAGGGTCCACGTGGTGGCAGTTAGAGACCCTACTCTACACTTCAGTGGTAAGTAACTTAATATTGGGACATCTGTGTCACTACTGCGGTTACCCGAGTCTCACTTCAGTGAGACCCGAGTTCGATCCCCGATATGTACCAAAGTGTTTTTACTCACGTACATTTACCGACTGCTCTTACGGTGAACGAAAATCACCGTGATGAAACCCATTTGATTACAGATACTATTTGAATGTAATTTAACTTAAGAGTCGGGCCAGGTTAGCCTTTGGGTTGCAAAGGACAGATGGCAGTCGCTCTGAGTAAAAAAAATGGTTCCACATCAAATTCCCTATGTTAGGTAGCCGACACCGACAGAGAACGGGATAAGGCAAGCAGAATGATGATTTACAGATCCGTTCTTTAATCGCACGACTTACATACATACTTACATAAATCACGCCTATATCCCTGGCGGGGTTGGCAGAGCGTTAACAACCGTAAAAATACGGCCGTTATCGCCACATCTGACAAATGTTTGAGGGTTGTTTCACAGGCAGAGACAGGTTGTCAGTCTGTCGCCTAAAATTGCTATACTTCATGTGTATCCCTCGAGTCCCTTAGTCGGCTTCTACGACACCCACAGGAAAGAACAGGGGTGATGCTTTTCTAAGCCGGCATCACACGGCATATCGCACGACTTCTAACAATGTAAACAAATAAAGTTTTTTTTTGCAGATTCCCTAATCGCTATCCCAGAAACGATAAACTCGTCATCAATAATCGTAACTGGGACATGGCACAACTTCACCGTGAGCTGGGCGCCGGCCACTCGTGTCAACGTCAACAACAGCAAAGTGTACTACGACGTCAGTCTGCAGTTTGAGGACCACGGCAAACGCAAGGTCGAGGTAAATAATCGGGCCGTTTGACGACTCGAAAATATATCAAAGTTTAAATACTTCAAAAATCTATAAATGGAGTCAGCAATATTTTTGGACAATGGTTTTAAGGCCCAACGCTGCCTTACGCGGTTTCCCGCGCGGGCCAGATTTGGCAAAACACGCGGTTTGCACTAGGTGACGCGGGCTGCGGTCAACCGCGCCGCAGGTTCTGCAAACCGCGGCGCGGGCGCGTGCCTGTTTAACCCATACGACCACGACGACACCTTGGCATATTACAGCTACCTAGACTAGACAATATGCGCCTTCTAAATCTGGACGAGTAATAATGGGGGGGCTGTCAAACCGCGTAAGGCAGCGTTGGGCCTAAGCGTACAACTTTTATATTTTACTAATGATCCAGTTATCTAGCGAATTGTCTTTTTATTCTCACAGAAAACGGTCGACGTGCCCTGGATAGAGGTGCAGGAGAGGTCCATACCGCCCTATACAAAGATGTTTGTGAGCGTGCGCGCACACACGCACTGGGGCGGCGGCGGCGCGGCGCGCGCGTCCTTGCGCTCGCCGCAAGCCGCGCCCGCCGCGCCCAGCCGCCCGCGCGTCTACATGCAGCCGCTGCAAGCGTGAGTACTACTCATACAGGCTACGCTACTACACACACGCACTGGGGCGGCGGCGGCGCGGCGCGCGCGTCCTTGCGCTCGCCGCAAGCCGCGCCCGCCGCGCCCAGCCGCCCGCGCGTCTACATGCAGCCGCTGCAAGCGTGAGTACTACTCATACAGGCTACGCTACTACACACACGCACTGGGGCGGCGGCGGCGCGGCGCGCGCGTCCTTGCGCTCTCCGCAAGCCGCGCCCGCCGCGCCCAGCCGCCCGCGTGTCTACATGCAGCCGCTGCAAGCGTGAGTACTGCTCACATAGGGAAATAGACTACATTACTGGCAGGTCAAATGAGCTACTTTAAAAACGACGATTATTTAACGACGACAATAAAACGATATTTTGCATGAAAAACTGAGAGTAAATACTGCGGATTTCATTCATAATTTTTCAAAATATTCTGTTTTAATATATAAACAGAAAAATTATCTAAAATTAAGCGTTCTGTCGCCATCCAAAATAGCAATCAATGACATCATATATTGCTATTTTCATACAAAATACCGTTTTAAATCGTTTTAAAAGTAGTTTATTTGGCCTGCCAGTCCACATCCCATTACATTTCACAGACTATAACTGTAATGTTTTTGTAATGTTTTTAAAAACAACGAATTCAAAACGGATTTATTTTCCAGAGGCGGCAGTCTAACCGCAACATTCCGGTGGGAGGCGCCCGCGCAGGCGAACGGCGAGATCCTCGGCTACGACGCGCAATGCTGGACACTGCCCAAGCCGTCCGTGTGCGCGGACGTGCAGGTGTCCCGCGCGCACACGCAGCTCACCCTGCGCGGCCTGAGCCACGCGAGCAGATACTATTTCCAGGTAGCTTGCAGTCTGTGTGAGATCCAGCACGAGCCACGCGAGCAGATACTACTTCCAGGTAGCTTGCAGTCTGTGTGAGATCCAGCACGAGCCACGCGAGCAGATACTATTTCCAGGTAGCTTGCAGTCTGTGTGAGATCCAGCACGAGCCACGCGAGCAGATACTACTTCCAGGTAGCTTGCAGTCTGTGTGAGATCCAGCACGAGCCACGCGAGCAGATACTACTTCCAGGTAGCTTGCAGTCTGTGTGAGATCCAGCACGAGCCACGCGAGCAGATACTACTTCCAGGTAGCTTGCAGTCTGTGTGAGATCCAGCACGAGCCACGCGAGCAGATACTACTTCCAGGTAGCTTGCAGTCTGTGTGAGATCCAGCACGAGCCACGCGAGCAGATACTACTTCCAGGTAGCTTGCAGTCTGTGTGAGATCCAGCACGAGCCACGCGAGCAGATACTACTTCCAGGTAGCTTGCAGTCTGTGTGAGATCCAGCACGAGCCACGCGAGCAGATACTACTTCCAGGTAGCTTGCAGTCTGTGTGAGATCCAGCACGAGCCACGCGAGCAGATACTACTTCCAGGTAGCTTGCAGTCTGTGTGAGATCCAGCACGAGCCACGCGAGCAGATACTATTTCCAGGTAGCTTGCAGTATGTGTGAGATCCAGCACGAGCCACGCGAGCAGATACTACTTCCAGGTAGCTTGCAGTCTGGTGAGATCACATGATTAAAAAAAAAACTCATTGTATATATTATACTGGATATAAAAAAACAAATGAAAATGTTAGACGGTGGCACTCACCAGTCAATGACTCTGAACAAGTTTTCCTACCATAAGACGAAATGTATTTTTTTTATGTACCATTTAAATTGATTTGGTCTGCTGGTACCTATTTTTTGTATGGGTATAGTATAATTATTATTTTCCATATACATATTTTCATGTGGAAAAAAATGTTTAGTTTCATGGACTGCTCTGATTTGCTTCTTATATTATAATGTGTGCTGTGATTAGAAAATAAATTGTTTTCAATTTAAGGATTTTTTTACATCTTAAAGTGTAAAAACGTTATTGGATCATTAGAAGAAAAATAACCATTAACTACATAGTTTATTTAAGACTTAAGCCCCTAAAAGGCCCAACTAAACGATCTGGGCATTCGTGAATTTATTCTACCTGTATCATAATAAAAAAATGCCAACTCTTTACGAAAACCAACTCCAAGCAACTTAAACTGAGCATTTTGATATACAAATTATCACAAAACCTCTTTTACCCTAGGTCCGGGCACAAACAGCCGCTGGTTACGGAAATTACTCAGAAATCGTGTCTGCATCGTCCGACGAAATCAATCCTATACCCAGAGTGATGATCTCCTCCCAAGAAGCCATCAAAACCGTCGACTTGGACTCGGGCGAGAGCGAGATCATACCGAAAAGCACCGGCATACCCAAAGACTTCACAGTTTCCATAGCAGAGAATATTGTATACTGGGTCAATGACTTGGAAGAAGTGTTTTCATCGAGAATCAACAGCAGTGGACATTATAAGGTATTTCATTACGTTATTTAGAAACTATTAAGTCTTAAACTGTATCGCAATTGTCAGGCTTAATGAACCTAAAAAATACCTTCACACACACACACACACACACACAAATCACGCCTCTATCCGTAGGTAGGCAGAGCGTTAAGAACCGTAAAATTATAGTCGTTATCACTACGTCTGACAAACATTTGAGGGTTGTTTCAGATAAGTCGTGTATCACTCTGGTGACAAGTTTTCAGCCTGTCTCCTAAAATTGCAATACACATGAAACCCTCATGTCCCTTTGTCGCTTCTTACGACACTCAAACCATGTTATTCAGATGTTATGTTATTCAGAAACTCAAGTCTGAAACTGTATTGCAATATTCAGGGTTAATGACCCTATAAAAATATCTTCAACCAAAACAAAATCGTGTGATGTCGGTTTAGAATAGCATTACCCCAATGTTACCCGTTGGTGTCGCAAAAAGTGATTATGGGATAATTACCCAGGGAATGGGTAGCTGCATTCTCGCTATTCGTGAATATTTACTCACAGATTACAATCAATACATTAATACAGGTCTTATAATTAAGACCCTTCAAAAATACAATGAGTGTTGTTTAAACGTTATCAATGTTATGAATGTACTATGATGTGACCCATATTTAATATTACATTAAAACTACCGCGTCTTTAAGCCGAGTCTAGAAAACACTCCGATAGCGAGTTTCATAAACTAACAGCGTCATCTGGTAAAGAGCAGGGAAATGGGGTGGTGGAAGGGGGTGGGTAAACATTGCAGGTGAGGTGTGGTGTGGGGTGGGAATGAACGAGATTGAATGTAGTAGGTGCATTTCAATCAAAGCGGGAGTTTCAATTTTATATAGGTGTGAAAATGGATTGTGAACTTGGTTTTTTTTTTCAATTGTACCTGTTGAGGCCGTGTGATGCCGGCTTAGAATAGCATCACCCATTTCCTACCCGTGGGTGTCGTAAGAGGCGACTGAGGGACTTGAGGGTTTCAGGTGTATTACATTTTTAGGCGACAGGCTGACAACCTGTCACTATAGTGATACACAAATTATCTCAAACGGCCTTCTATGTATGTCAGACGTGACGATAGCGATCGTATTTTTACGACCGTTAACGCTCTGCCTACCGTGTAAAGGCGTGATTTATGTATGTATGTACCTGTTGAGCAGTCTTCGAGTTTATTTCAAGACTTTTTTATCTGTAGTCCACCGCCAAGACGAGCCACATGAAATTTTATTTTCAGTAACTCGTACTAATATTAATTCGTCGGTAAGAACCCGTCTACACATTGTGCGACACTGTACTACTAACAACTATGTTTACTGACTTATGCAATAAACGATTGAATTTGAAATTGAAATTGAATAACAAGGAACAACTACCGTATTTCATTCTAGCTGGCCTCGATCAACGGTTCAGCGACGAGCATTTGCGTGGATTGGGTGGGTCGGTCGGTGTACTGGGCGCAACTGGAGATGAGCTCCAGCGAGGCCTACGTGGTGTATCGCGCGGGCCTAGGCCTGCCTAACAATCGACCAGCCATGGCCAAAGTGCTGGCGCGGCGGCAGCCGATTTACAGCTTGCAGATATCTCCTTTCAAAAGGTAATCTTACTAATATTACAAATGCGAAAGTTTGAGTTTTTGTTTGTTACTCCTTCACGGAAAAACTACTGAACCGATTTTCATTAATTTGGCACACATATAGAGGGTAACTTGGATCAAGGAAAGTTGTTATTGTTATCCTGAAAAAAAATTACTCTGGCATGCTATGGGACTAAAACATGCTAAAACCGTCTTCCACGCGGGCGGAGCCCACTAGAAAATAAAATAACTAGTTTTGTGAGAGATGATAGAAACGATAGGCAGCCTGAATTCTCCAGTTACATTGTCTGCCAAAAGTGTACGGTCACATCAGGCCTAAAACATGGAGACTCCCATCCAACGACCGAAATTTACGGACTCCAGGATTCATAGAGATCGTTCGGAATGCCCAGTTTAACTAAGGTTATTATAATTATGTTCTAATGTCACGAATATTTCTTACAGGTCGCTATTCTGGTATGAAGAAAGCACAAATCCAGGCTTTGGTATATTAATGACTTCGAAAATTGATGGTTCTCAGATAAGACCATTTTTTAACCAGACCAGAAAAAACAGTGAGTCCAAAGAAGACTGCAATTGTCCGGAGGACCCCCGAGTTGCGAAACCTTTCGTTATAGATATGACAAATAAAAACAATGAGCTTTATTGGGTAGACCCGTGGACGCACCACATTGTAGCGGCGAACATGGATGCGTGCAAATGCAGAGTCGTAGTCGACGCTACCGAAAAGAAAAAATACGGTTTCTCCCCCGTGTCTATTACAGTCGATAGCAAATACGTCTACTGGTACAACTCCACTGAAAGATCAATCTTCTACACCACGAAAAATAAAAGAAGCAAGGTGGAACAGTTCCCAATGCCTTACGGATTCAAAATCATGGCGCTAGACCCTGTGAACCAACAATACCCTCCGGCAGAGTGCTTGTACCCTGCCATACAAAACGCGCAACCAAAAGTTGTAGCTACCACTGCAAACAGCATCACCCTGCGCCTGCCGCAAACAGTTAAAGCAAACCATTGCAAGAACTTGGACTACGAATTGCCGGCTACAGAATATACGGTCTACTACCGTCAACATAAAGATTCTTTAACCTGTGATAAGCACACGTGCCCGTTTGTGACTACGTCTAATACGGAGGTTGTGTTGAATGGTCTCAGACCGTTTACGAATTACACTGTCATGTTGGAAGCGACTAACTACTACGCGAAACTGCATGAGGTGAAACCGGTTACTGGTTCGTCGTTGGTTCTACATACTGCGTCAGAACGTAAGTTTCTAAGGATATTCGTAGATTAACATGGCATTACTTTTCCCTATACTACTTCTACAGCCATAACAGTACACTGCTGGACATAAACCTCTCCCAAATTGAAGGGTATTTGCCATACTGCATGCATATCTTGCATTGCAAGATATTGTAGATATTTACAGGGAACGCTGCTACCCGTTCCATAGATTCACCCCTTAGTCGCCTTTTACGATACCCACGGGTAGAAATGGGAAGTCAGCACCACACTTTTATCTATAGAAATGCGTTATTTAGAATCGGTATCTATCACCACCATACTCCTGTACAATAACCGATGAATTCCTATTTTTGTACTGTTCCAAGTTAAGACAGATTGTTAGAGGCCATGTCAGAAACCTGCTAGTTGTAGAAGGCGGTTGAAGAAATTTTGACACTAGGGTTCATTGGGTCGTTAGACGACTTGGTAACCCACGCGAAAAGAGAGTGAGAGAGAGAGAGACAGATTGTTTACTAAGTATCCATTTGCAGCCCCTACAGCACCAAAGGACGTGACTGCCACAGTATTGAGTCCAGTTCTAGTGCGAGTCGAGTGGACCCCTGAACCGGGACTGTGGTACGAGCTGCATTGGCGAACAGACGATTCACCTTCGCAATCGCATAAGTTGAAAGGTATGTCTGTTTTTTCAAACTAGACCACATTTATACTATGAAAAGGTATATTATTCCTGTCAGGTCAAATGAGCTCCTTTTTAAAACGATCTAAAACGGTATATTGTGTGAAAAACTGAAAGTATGACGTCATGCCGTAGGTCATGACACAGGAAGTAATTGACGCAGGAAACTAACGAATTTTAAAGACGTGTGTAACAGAGAACAAAAACATTTTATAGGGAAAAGCGAAACAACTTTCCCTAAGGAACTATCGAAATATTAAAAAAGGATTGAACCAAGTATAAAATGTATCAGCTGACCGAATCAGATTGTACGGGAGGTCCAATATTTCGACTTATATATATTCCATGGGGTTGGCTGTTCACTGTAATTTTAGCCTGTAAAATATTTGTTTCTTTGTAACTAAACTTTAATAATTTTGCTGCAGAGCACAACACTTTTGAAGTGTCAGAAGGACGAAGCGCAAACATGATTGGTCTTTCCCCGAGTACTTTGTACACTGTGTGGGTGCGAGCGCGGTCCAATCACAGCGAAGTGTCCACCGACTCGGAGCCAATCAAATTGCGCACCTTCCAGCTTCCGGCGCCATTAGCTATGAAAAACGCTACCGCTTATGAAATACACGTTCTGTGGCCTCCACCGACTTCATACAAATTGTACAAGTATGTGAAACTCGTTTGTATTTTAGACAAATGTAAATAGTGTGATGCCGGTTTAAAATAGCATCACCCCATTTCTTTCTCATGGGTGTCGTAACAGCCGCATATGGGACGCATTATTTTAGACGACAGACTGACAACCTGTCACTATTTTCTAAAATAGCTCTTATACCTTTATACGAATACGTATTTTTATGGCCGTTAAAGCTCTCCCTACCCTGCAAGGGATAAAGGCGTAACATTTTCTCCAAACGCATGAAGTCCCGTTCGCAAAATTTCCCTTTTCGCTTTAGCGCAAAATGTCCCGTTCTCATAAAGTCCCTATCTCAAAAAGTCCCTTTCTCATTTATATTACACAAAAATCTAACTAAGACATTTATCTGAAATTCTAGATACCAAATGGAATACGCCGAAGTGAGTCTACAAAGCAATACTTGGAGGCAATGCACTCACAAAGGCAACGGGATCTGGTCAGCGAGCAACCTGCGCCCGAAAACGCGGTACTGCTTCCGTCTGCACTTGCAGTATGTTGTCAACGCGCCGCCGTTCTACTGGCCTTCCGAAGACAAGCTTATTTATATTTATGAGACGCATGGTAAGTCTTTTTTCGCTATGATAAGACTGTTTTTCTATATGATCCATTGAATTTGATACAGCCGGGTCAAATCAGTGGTCTTTGTTTTGAAAGTAAAAGTATAAGCAACGCCCCCAACTGTTTGACAAACTTTCCGAACAAAAATGGGAGAGATGGTTTTAATATGGACAGTCCAAACACTTTTACATTTTTCTATTTCGAATCATGATTGGTTGCTCTTTTTTTTTTTGTAAGTTATTGTTGTCTTCCTTTTGGGGGTTTATTTTCTAATATTATGATTGTTCATTATTATTTAGAATAAAAATCAATATTGATTAAGAGGTACTGTGGGGTTAATACTAACGGTTAAAACTATATTTCGTATTTTGAGATACGTCGTTCGGAATTCATATTGGTCGATATTTTGATATAGGTACTGTATGATGAAATATTAATAATTTACTCTTGAATTACCCCCTTTTACCATTGTAATGACAGGAGACGTACCAGGCCCTCCCGGGAAGCTCCGCGTGGAGGCGGTGGGAGACAGGGTGCTCCGCGCCTGGTGGTCGGAGCCCGACGCGCGCGGCGCCCCCATAGACGCGTACCGGGTGTGGGGCAGGCCGCAGCATCGGTAAGTGTTTGACAGTTTAGAAAAGATATGTCGCCCTTTCTTACATTGATTGCAAAGAGACGATATTTACCCCGATAGAGGCTTACCGGGTGTGGGGCAGGCCGCAACATCGGCAAGTGTTTGACAGTTTAGAAAAGATATGTCGCCCTTACTTACATTAATACGATATTTACCCCGATAGAGGCTTACCGGGTGTGGTAAGCAGGCCGCAACATCGATGAGATAAAAGTATCTGACAGTTTAGAAAAGATATGTACCCATTTCTTACATTGCTGGCAAAGACACGACATTTTAAAAAGAAATGACCGCGTTGCATGCATTGACATCAACAAAATAAGTAAAAAGATAGGAAGTATATCTTTTTACTTTTTACTTTTATTGATAAGAAGAAAATTAAGTATTCTAATGAAGTATTTTATGTTATAAACATAGTAGTAGGAAAAGAAAATTACCATGATATAATTTAGGAATAAATTTCCTTTTTGCTTACATTGATCGCAACGATTATTAGTTGCATCTACACCGCGCGAGTAGCCTCACGCGGCGGCAAGGATGCGTGGCTGTTCGCGCAGTGTGGACGCACCGATCACTAGAAACACAGATTTACAAAATGTCCTCGTTTAATTAATTAATATAAATTGTCCTCGGTCCTAAACTTTAAAATGTTTGATTTAATTGGTTTTCAGCGTCAGCTACTCGCATGACAACAGTACGAGAAATATCAGCGAGTTATCAACTACTTTTCCGGGTGATGTGGACAATAAGACGAAAGCAGAAATCGAGAAAGAGGGATTGGAATTACTCCATAATGGGACAGGTACGTCTTTATCATTATTGCACATATTGATTGCCATGTGATGTCGCCTTAGAACAGTATCACCCCATTTCTTTCCCGCGGGTGTCGTAAGAGGCGCCAAAAGGACTCGTAGGTTTCATGTGTAAATTTTTATTTTGCTATGGACCTGGTGTAGACCAGAAAATGACAAAGGGTGACGAGGCTTCAAAAAACCCTAGAGGCATAAGTATTCTACAAGGTGATTGGTGTAGAACGCCAGGCTATTTTGTGATGTGATGTACAGACAAAGAAGAAGCCGTCCAATCCAAGAAAGGATCCCATCTGTCCCATTGAGGCTCTTACATATACCAGGCGTCCAGGCTTTCACTTAGGTAACCGTTGCCATATACAGATACTTTCTTTATCTGATCATCATCATCACATCACCTTAAAGCAGTCCACTGCTGTACATAGGCGTCCCCCAGGGCACGCCACAATGAAAGATCTCCTGCTTTCGCCATCCAGTCGCTACCAGTCGCTCTCTTAAAGTCATCGGTCCATCTGGCCGGAGGCCGTCCACCGGTACGCTTGCCGAGGCGTGGTCTCTACTCGAGAACCTTCACCCTCCAATGGCCATCGGTTCTTTATCTAATGTAATAAAAACAATTTATGAATTCATTTCAGACACATACTGGCTCATCGGCCCCGGCGAGGTATCCGAAGGGTACGTGGCGCGAGTGCAGGCGAGGAACAGCTACGGCTGGGGCTCGCTGTCGGCCGCCGCGGTGCTGGACGCGGCGCCGCTCGCGCTCGCAGTGAGGCCACACCCGGCGGTGCTGGCCGTCGCTGTGGCGGCTCTAGGAGTCTTGGTGACGGCTGTGGCTGCCGCCGTGTTCTACAGTAAGTATTAAACTGCCCTGGGCCCTAAGGACCGTATTTATAAATAGTCTGTATTTTTTAAACCAAGTGCTTATCTTAGAAGACGCGGATTTACATTCATGCTGCGTTTGGACAGTGCCTAACCTAAAAGATTCCCGAAGGGTTACTTCTTATTGGTACTACATTCAATAACCGATGCCTTGAAGGTGGCGGGGGTACTGTACCTTTCGTCTTCGGTACAGATCACGCGGGCGTCTTCGGTATTTCGGTGCTGAGCTTGAGTGAAGACTTGGTAATTTATTGACGAGCTTTTTGCAAATTATTATATTGCGAACGAAACAAGCTCATCCCGATAAATAAACTATAATTGGATGTCATAATTGTAAAAGTCTGCCTGATTCCAGCCTACAACAACCGCAGTAAGAAGAAGGCGGCACTAGAGAATCAGATCACCACCATCGTGCCTAGAAGAGGTTTGGATGTAGAGCTCGCGACGCTGAGACAACTGCCCATTAGACACTCGACGAATATACTTTATAATCAGGTAATTATTTGATAGACTGTAAAATTGTAGAAATCAATCCTAGTCTTTAATAGTATTATAAGTACTAGTTGTATACTTAAAAGTTCGCAAGCATGATCAGACCATTAAACTGTTTTTCCCACCTACTAGTGGCTACGTTCGGAAACGAAAAAGTATTTTTGTGTAATTATAGAAAGTAAATCAGGAATTTGTATGGGAAGTTGAATTGTTTTTTACGAACATAGTTCCTATAGAAAAAGTTATTCCGTTTCATGGTCTAATCATGTTACAAAGTTTCCGGTACACTCTTCCTTACCCCATATTATCTGTGTGCTCGTTTACAAATCTGCATTTATGGGAGCGTTTGCCAGTGTTTTAATTGTTGTTTCTAATTTTGTTCATCAATTCGATATCTCTTCTCTTTTCTTCTTTATTTAACGATTTATAATGATTTAACATCTTTTCAGGGAGTCCACTGCCCCACAGACGCAGAACTAGCTAGTCTGCCACATATAAGACGGGAGCAGATCACGCTCACGAAGTTTCTGGGCTCCGGAGCGTTCGGGGAGGTGTTTGAAGGGGTGGCGCGGCAGATCAATGGCACCACTACCGATACCAAAGTCGCCGTCAAAGTAAGAAAAAAGTTATTGTTTTTACATTTCTGTAACTTATTTTTTCAGTACAGAGAAAAATAACATAAAGGAATGCCGTTTTTAATCTCGGTAGGCAACTCCTGAACAATAAAACTGCCATAAATCAATTTATAAATACTGGCAATAAATACATTTATTTGCCCGTTTTATTGTTCAGGAGTTTTATTCGAGATTTGATACATAGTCAAGCATGTTTGGACTACTCCATAAGAGATTCTGGTAATTAGTAGAGGGCAAATTTACCCTGAGGTCGGTTTAAAATGGCATCACTCCAATTCTAAACGTGGAAGTCGTAAAAGGCGATGAATCCAAGGAATAGACAACAGCGTTCCTTGTGAATTCAACAACGTGCACTGCGCTTGCTAATCCATCATCCAAGCGTGATAAGTATGTCAAGTAGTATCCAAAGTTCCAGCAATCTTTCTTTCTTTTTGAGTGGAACACCGAAATGTCAACTTTGTGAATGACCCACCCATTTGACCCATTTGAACTCGGAATCTTTGCGTGGTAGGCAATCGCACTACAACTGCTCCATATTGGTCAATTCCAGCAGTGGACTCTTGTGGCTGTTGTAGTTGTAGGGGACAGAATTGCGGTTATAAACATCCCTAAACTTTCACTTAGACGCTGAGGAAAGGCGCGACCGAGCAAGAAAAGACCGAGTTCCTGAAGGAGGCGGCGCTGATGTCCAACTTCAAGCACGAGCACATCCTGCGGCTGCTCGGCGTCTGCCTGGACAACGACCCCAACTACATCATCATGGAGCTCATGGAGGGGGGGGATCTGCTCAGCTACCTGAGAACCAGTCGCTCTTCCCTGGTAAGAAAACCTTTTTTCTACCAGACGCTAAGGAAAGGCGCGATCGAGCAGGTGAAGACTGAATCATAGTATAAAGAAGGGGAGAAGTAGGCTAACTCTACCTACCCTGCACGGGATAAAGGCGTGATTTGTATGTGTATGTATGGTTTCGTCGTTCTCATGGAGGGAGGGGATCTGCTCAGCTACTTAAAAACCAGTCGCTCTTCGCTGGTAAGAGCTTTTGGTGAATGTTTTTTCTCCTCCACATTTCAACCAATAGTTATCGTAAAAGTAAGCGTCGTGCGGTGCGATCTTGCACTGCACTCGGCAACCCGCTTGTCTAGTGTAGTAACTGTGACAAATGAGGCCAAATCATAACAAGCAAGTAAATTTTTATGTCAGATATACTTTTAAAAAAATCTTTCCACCCTGTGTTTCTTGGTAAAAGTTGTTCATGAGGGCCACAAATTGTATTGGAGAATATTTCAGCAAAACAACCCTCACCAAAAACCTAATTATGATTCTAATTTCCTGGATCAGAGTTGGTAATAAAATATAAAAGTTGCATGCATAAAACTATTTTCCAGAAATACTTCATTAAAAAGAAATCGAAATATCAAAGTCTTTTAACGCCGTCCAAATACTTACGGCGTGACGTACTTTCAATTTTTCATACAAAATATCGTCTTAGATCGTTTTAAAAAGTAGCTCATTTGACCTGCCACTCTACAACCCTATTTACCAAATTCTCTTTCCACTTTCCAGTATTCGCAAGAGTCCCTCACCCTACTGGACCTACTTAACATGTGCGTGGACGTGACCAAGGGGTGCCGGTATTTAGAAGAGATGCATTTCGTGCACCGCGACCTCGCCGCTAGGAACTGCTTGGTCGCGCACCGGCCCAATGGCAGACGAGTCAAGATCGGAGACTTCGGTCTCGCTAGGGATATCTACAAAAATGATTACTATAGGAAGGAAGGGGAAGGTATGTTTTGAGAATGGTTTTAAGCATAGATTAGACGAAATAATACAGAATAAAAAGGCTAGGGATATCTACAACAATGACTACTATAGGAAAAAAGAGGGAGGTATGTCAAGTTTTTTAAGCATCTAGATAATAAACGTAAGGCTCAGCAACCGAAGGTTCTAAAGCACAAACCTCAGACAAACGACACAATGGGCTCAGAAGTTTCTACAGGGTATACGAGGACTGCATGTTGCCAATCAGCTTTCGAAGGGCTGTCCGTTACACTTGAAAAGTAACATGAAAAGCGCAGCGTGAAACGGCCTTCTACCAAATGGACCAAAGACTAGCCGTTAAATGGATACAGTCAGCAAAAAAATCATGGCCTATGGAGGCGTCTGAGGAGGCCGTTTTTAGCAGTGGATGCCTTACGGCTGTTGATGAGAAACCTAAAGAGACGTTATATAAAAAAATGTAGCTATGAAATGTCAGTAATTATAATGTGATATCGTATGGTTTTGCAGGGTTACTGCCAGTGCGCTGGATGGCGGTGGAGTGCCTGGTGGACGGAGTGTTCTCATGTCAATCTGACGTCTGGGCATGGGGTGTACTTTGTTGGGAGGTTAGTATGTATATTATTACATAACAAGATAATTCAAATCTTAGGTCTTTGTTTGTGATTGAGTTTCTTTTTAATTTCAATTTCACTTATTAAGCCTTAAATCTTTTCGTTTTCAATATCACTTTTAGTAGTGACCAGATTGGTGATAAGGAACCAACTTTCCCTAGCAACAAGGAGACATGTGTTGTAATATGAGAAATTATTTCGACTTGGTCGGCTGATACTTTTTTTCATATTTCGACCAGAGTTCTTTAGTGAAAGTTGTTCCTTATCACCTGTCTCGAGGTCTCGGTATCGCATTTCAGTCTATATGATGTGTAAAAATATTAGCTGCGAATATTTTAAGGCGTGAATCAGCCCATAAAACTGAACAACTTACCCCAAGAAACATAATC
Source organism: Keiferia lycopersicella (assembly GCA_029255805.1). Taxonomy (NCBI): domain Eukaryota; kingdom Metazoa; phylum Arthropoda; class Insecta; order Lepidoptera; family Gelechiidae; genus Keiferia; species Keiferia lycopersicella. The sequence continues at coordinate 5,944,190 of JARACZ010000009.1, read as the reverse complement.
GAAATATAAGAAACACTTTAGGACCTCCCATACAAATTGACTTCGTCGGTCGGTGGTATTGTATGGGAGGTCCAAGTTTAGTTATATTTCAACCTATGTTCATGTGGGAAAGTTGTTCAGTTTCATGGGCTGGTCACCTCATAAAATATTTGCGCCATTTTTTACATCCCGTATTATGGAAGTTTATCTTGGTGGTAATTTAATAATAATGGTGGTAATTTTGTTGTTTAGATCCTATCTCTGGGTCAGCAGCCGTACCCCGCGCGCACCAACCGGCAAGTGCTGGCCTACGTGCGCTCGGGCGGCACGCTCGACCGCCCGCCCAACTGCCCCAACGAATTGTAAGTTATTACAAACAGCCTTTAATTATAAGCGCTTACAAGGCGTGTATTTTTTTTTGAGCCAGACATTTCCCACTGCAGAGCGTGTATTACTATGTTTCAATCTCAACTTGCTGTCAATACATTGGGCCAATCTCAACTTGCTCTCAATACATTGGGCCATTATTATTCTACGTGCCGAACCTTGGGCAATAGCCTATTTAGTTGTAAGGTCTGATTTTCAAGATAAGAATGAACTGGCTTTAATTTTTGTACCGGCTTTATGAATAAGTTAAAAGTACCTAGTATGGTAACTATCCGAGTTGGCCGAACCGTGGTCGGCTCTTTTTTAAAAGTAAAACACGTTATTTATTGTACACAAATGTTACAGGATAAAACCCAAATAAAATGGCATTGGCACAACAGGAATTGCACGTTTTTTAGAAATGAAACTTAGCGGGATAGATTTGTCGCTCGCGAATCCCCCTGCAAACAAAATTTTATGAAACTCATTGAAAAAAATGGTTTCAATGACATTTTTTTGTTTAGTTGTAAATCCCAGATCTCGATTTTATATACCTAAATAGATTTTATTTTTGTGTTGGGCTCTATGTTTCCGGCCTCGAGGCTATCAAAACTACGCCTGTCGGCTTGGTGGGGAGCGAGGGATCACGCGGAAATAATTGAGTGGTTGTTCAAAAAACCAGCCCAATTAGCCCTTGGGGCGAGACTGGGCTTAGGAGTTGCTCTGGGAAGAACGAATTGGACTGAGTTCTGGGGAGGATGGATCGGACTGAATATAAATAGATATACATGAATTTCTCGGTTTATCGATATTTGTTTTTCCAGTTACGAGCTGCTAAAGAAGTGTTGGAGCTACAACCCCGAGGGCCGGCCGTCGTTCCGCCACTGTTTGGAAGTGGTCACGGCGTTGCGGGATCGCACTTCGCCCAATATTACGTTAACCGCTACGGCCATGACTACTACGGACTATCTTACTTTGCTGGGAGACGGTAAGAACTAATTTTAAGCTTTTTTGTGATCAATGTCATTTAATTATTTTTCTGTTGACACCTCGCTCATATGTCATGTGATATGATATTTTGGTATCTGTTTTTATCTGCGCAAGTTATACCAATCAGGATACCACTACCCACATCCATCGGGATACCGCTCAAGGCCCTATTCAAGGGCCTTATTACTTGTTCGTAACGACCGTTCTCATGTTTCATGTCATGTGCATTCAATATAATTTTAACCCATCTTTTCATCACTTGGGTACTTGATAGTCAGTCGGACACTAAACATACTTACAATTTAAAATCACACAGTGAAACCAGGACTATTCTTTTCACATGAACAAAATACCTTGAATACAGGGTGTTAGGAAAAGTACTTACTTCTTTTCTAAGGTTGAACCAGCTCATGAAACTGAAAAGTTTCCGCAAGTGATATAGACCGAAATATGAAAAAATATTTTGGCAAAATGTACCAACCGACCGAGTCAGTTTGTATTACAGTTTTTTTTACATTTCGACCCATGTGAGAAAGTTGTTCAGTTTCATGGGCTGGTTCATTCCTTGAAAGGAAGTTAGTATTTTTCTTTCTTTCTTTCGAATATTTTTTTAAAATCTTTACGTTCTTGTTGAAAACTAACATTTGGCTTGCGCATGTACCAGACGCCGTGGACAACCGCACCTACCTGCTAGACGAGAATGACAACGCCTTCATAGGTTCGTTCAGACAAACATTCATACTAATTTTACTATTCATTTGTACTAACTCAACACCTTACACCCTAGAGATTTAAGTCTAAGCATGCATATTATTTAACAGTGTAACAAAAGAGTGAAACATAGTATAAACATAGTTGTTCGACAATATCGAATCGTATAGGAATTATCAAATCAAATAAGTTACGGATAAAAGTTTTACTTTTTCTGACTAACTCTAGTAGATAAAAGGTTGAATTATCCGCTTTTCTTTAGTTTTCCTATGAAGCGAAAGTTCCACTTAGTTCTTAAGAGATTTGACTAAAACATACAGCGAAATATCAGAAATAATTTTCTATTCACTGTTTTTCTTCGTTCTTCAAAATGATACCTCATAATAATAATCTCCTACTCACAGCATTTCTTTTCTTTGTTCCTCACAAATAATTCCTCGCCCGCACCCTTTAATTTTTCTTGATGCTTGCTCTCATTTATAACCGCTTTCACATCAACCCTAGTTCAAAGCCATACCCACATTACCCACTTGACACGAATTTAAGATCTCGCTAATTTTCCCAACACTATTATACGGGGTATAAAAAAAATTGCTCCAGATATTTTAAGGGGTGAACTAGCCCATAAGTGAACAACTTTCCCCATAGATCGAAATTTTGGACCTCGCATACAAATCACCATCCAAGTAACTCATATTTCGACCTGTTTCTTAGGGAAAGTTGTTCAGTTTCATGGGCTGATTCACCACTTAAACTATTTGTAGCTAATATTTTTACTCCTTATATTATACATACATACATATATCACGCCTTTATCCCTTGCGGGGTAGGCAGAGCGTTATTATTATTATAATCTTTTCCTAGATGAAGATTACCCTGAGCAGCTGGAGTCCCCCCGGCTGCTGCCGCAGCGCACCACCAAGTACCTGGAGCTGATGCATGGAGACTCCACGGACGGCTACGAGGTGCCGCGAGCGCCCCAACCATTCCACAAGTACTACAGGTGAGCTGGCAATACATTTATTTTAGCACTAGCGGTCCGCCCAGCCGCTGTCATTCAGTCTCCCAGTATGTATTGGACGTATAAACCTCACTGATGAATGGCTCTATATATTGGAAAAAGTCCGGCATCAATGTAAACGGCATCAAAATCCGATGCGCGGTTTAGGAAGAGTTAGCGTTTTCATGCCAGAAAAGTGCAAACGAATTTTTATGAATTACCCCATTTCTGCCCGTGGGTGTCGTAAAAGCCGACTAAGGACTGAATCCGCTGAAACGGCAACACTTCTTGTGAACATAAAAGCTTGCACTGCGCTTTCCAATTCACCTACCACTGGCGAGTATAGCAAACACCCCCAATAGGTAGGGGGAGCCAAATTCAGTAGAAGAAAGAATCAAAGAATTAACTGTTGCAGCTGTCAAATGAAGATATAGAAATAATATCTCAAGATAAAGTAATATTAAATGTAATAAAAGAGTCCCAGCTGAATTAAAATCAGTGTTTTGTTTCCAGGCACAGCATCGTAGGCGTAGCACCGAACAGACTGATTAAACCACCGATATACCGCACACATTCCTTACGCGCACGCCCGCCTAACGCCACCATCATTCCCCTAAGGAACGGCATTGTCAAGCGCGCCTCCCTGTGCGAGGGAATCCCCGGCGCGTACAGCAGGGAATGCCCGCGCCCGAGCTCTTCGAGGGAACGGACTGCCGACTTCGATATCGAGAAACACGTTTTCAAGACTCCGTTTTAAACTGTGATATTGATTGATTAGGTTTTTTTTAGGTTTCGTTTATACTGAAGTAGCAGTGTCAATAAGAAATACAGCTTACTTTCTTTACCATGTTATTTAGTCTTCTCACTTATAGATGGCGTAATAAAGGGTGTTAGGAAAAGTACCAGCCAAGAGTCAGGTTGTATGTGAGGTCCAATTTTTTTTTTTCATATTTCGACCTACGTTCCTTGAGGAAAGTCGTCCAGTTTCATGAGCTGGTTCATCCCTTGAAAGGAAGTCAGTTCTTTTCCTAACACCCTGTATAACTTGTGATTTAGGACTATTGTGCGAAAGGGACACTGTGCGAAAGTGACCTGCGTCAGAAGGATAAGAATGCGGACAGTATACATTTTGCAAAAGTAACATTGGGCGTGTGATGCCGGCTTAGAATAGCATCACCCCATTTCTTCCCGCAGGTGTTGTATAAGGCAACTAAGGGACTCGAGGGTTTCCTGTGTATTACAATTTTAGGCCACAGGCTGACAACCTGTCACTACAGTGGTACACGAATCATCTAAAAAGGCCCACAATACCTGTCAGACGTGGCGATAACGACCGTAATTTTGCGATCGTTAACGCTCTGCCTACCCCTCAAGGGATAAAGGCGTGATTCGTGTGTAACATTTGGCGTGTGAAGTTTACATTATAAGCCGCCAGTTGCTGCTACTTCAGTATGAGTGGTACCATATTCGTTGTACTGTGTACGACGCACATTATGTACATTATTCCACCGATCCTCAAGTCTTTTTACTTGTGAAATATTTAATTATTTATTTTTAGGTAGTTGTAAATAGTCGTTTTGTTGTACATATTTTTATAGTGAGATGTATCATAATAAATTGTACTAAGTTATTTCTTTGTATTCTGTCAGTTCTAAATACATAAAAATGGCAGCTCTCTCAGTTCTATTTTATATGAAAAGCCACAAAGTACAATCACAATTACAGAATGTAATGCATTTAATTTAAGGATTTCCTATTTAATAAAAAAAAAGTCTTGATTACGTATTTTTATTTATTTCTAATTTCAGGAAAAAGTAATACGTTAACTAATGTTTCTTATAACAATTAATATTATGAATAATACGACAGAAGTCGAAAATAGTTATCTGTTAGGATATACTAGTCTAATTTTGCATATACATAGTCCTATGTACAAAGTAATTATAATAATATGATGACATAAACCGAAACTAATCTCGTACTAAAATAAATTCGGCATACATAGCGTTCATAATAATAATAATAATGAAATATTTTTGCAGAACCTTGTCCTCTATTAGACAAACCGACGTAGTTCTAAACATGATATAGTTCTATTCACCACGCGTATAAGCGGAAATAGACAACATACGATATACTGCATTTTATTAAATTGAGACCACTTGCATTTTATACCATATACTTACGTATTTTCTGTGATAAAATCAGGTTTATTTAACTAAATACTAATTATTGCTATATGAATCGGGGCTTTCTATTGAAATGCAAGTAAGAGAGTCAAAAAGTCAGAATAAAGTTACAGAAAGTTCCTAAGAAAAATTGCTCAGTCACAGTACAGATTCGGTCTTTCTTTGGTTTTGTAGCGTTTGAATAGAAAACCCGTTATTTACTAAAGGTGTAAAGAAGGCAGCTCACTATATTTAAAACTGCATTCTATTGCATCTTAAGTCAACACTTTACGAAAAATAAGGTTATGATTGCCTTCTTAACACCGTATATACTTGACTACAACTAATCTACAATAGGGAATACAATTCGAAACTTAGTAAAAGTTCTAAACAAGTAACAAAATGTAGGTAGTTATACTTTATTCGTCTGAAAACTTTTTACCAAAGAAACAAGAATAAAAGTTTCGTATTATACGTTTATTTGCCTGGAAGAAGCTTGTTTCATTTGTAATCGTGTATAATTGTGCAACAGTATTCCCACTACTAGAGTACGTATTTATAAATCGCAGTCGACTCCGAGATCGATCTCAAGAGCGATTTTGACAAATGTCAGTCAATACTAACAGCAAAGTCGCACTTAAGATCAATCTAGAGTTGAGTGTGGTCTACAAATACGGGCCTAAATGCGATTTATCTACTCTACTCGCCGTCCTCGAGGGTCTCCTGTTTCATACGCTTCTCTTGCTTCACTTGCTCTGTCAGCGTTACTGTTGCACCTGATACAAAAAACAAGGTATTTGATCCTAGGTATTGATACACAGGTTACATACATAAGAGGAAACATACGATAATAGATGCGTCCCCATAGGCCGAGCAGCCTCAGATACTCGCCGCCGCGCGCGGCATGCGTGCGTGCCGCGATCGGTGTGGACGTGTTTCGCGTGAAGTAGCGCATGCTAAATTGCTCATGCTTGGGCGATACACGATCACACCAGCCGCGGCTTGTGCGCGGTGCGCGGCGGTGAGCATCTGAGGCTGCTCGGCTAATGGAGACCGCACCTAATCACTAGCAGTTGCTTATCTTTTATGGATGAAATGAAATGCTGTCGACATTGGCTAAAGACGCCTTACACTGCGTTCGCCAATCCGCTTGCCAAGCGTAGTGAGTATGGCAAATACCCCCAATATTCTAGTAGTGGACTTTTGTGGCTGTTGTAGTGGTCTACTGTCTAAGGGTGCGTCTCCATTGTAGCTGGGCTGCGCTAAGCTAAGCGCGGCATGAAATGACCAATCATGAGGCTCAAAATCCCCGAGTTCCCGCCCCGCTTCAGTGGAGACGCATCTTAAGTTGTTGTCGACTGTTGAGGTACAGGATCGCGGAAGCTATAATTTCGTTGCGCGAAAGTTTTCTACTGACCTAACTCCGGCGGCGGCTGGTTGTCGTCGTCCTGCGCGTCGTCCTTGCTGTTCTCGTGCAGCAGCACGTACTCGCGCTGCGAGAACCCGAACTTGACCACGTCGCGCTCCAGCAGCTCCACGTAGCGGCGCGGCTCGATCTTCTTGTTGTTCACGAATGTGCCGTTCGCTGATTCTGCGGGGAAATTGTTTACGTGAAAATAATTTGCGGCAAATATTGTTTTCCACACATGAAACCCTCGAGTACCTTAGTTGCCTCTTACAACACCCGCGGGAAGAATTGGGGTATGATGCCGGCATAGAATAACATCACCCCAATTCTTCCCGCGTGTGTTGTAAGAGGCAACTAAGGGACTCGAGGGTTTCATGTGTATTACAATACAATACAATACAATACAAATGCTTTATTTGTACAAAACACAAAACAAAGAAAAGTACAATAAAAGAAAATTCGGTACAATTAGGCGGCCTTATTGCTGAGGTAGCAATTTCTACCAGGCAACCTTTTATTGGCAGGAAAAGTACGCAGGGTCAAGCGGGATAGTGCATATGTACGAACTATACCTACATATACTAATAAACTATTTTACATACTAATGCACAAATTAAATTATAATAAACTAATATATACGGAAATATTTAATACAATAAACTAATACATAATTATATGGTAGAAGGATAGCAAAACGAAAAAGTAAACTATCAGACAGCGAAGAGAAAAATAATTTAAACAGCAGTAATTATAGTAAATAGACTACTTATTCAAGCTAAGAGAGCTCAAAAAATGAGCTTTAATTCTCTCCTTGAAAGAGGCGAGTGACGGAGAGCGTTGGATGTGCTCTGGCAAAGAATTCCACAGCTTGATAGCTCGCACTGTGAAAGACTTTGCACAGAAATCGGTTTTATGGAAAGGTAGGTTGAGCCGAAGAGAATTGCTGGAACGCGGGTTGCGAGCCATCGTGGAGGAGTGGAAGATAAAACGCTCTTTGAGGTAAGGGGGAGTATGAGGAAGGAAAAGGACAGAGTAAAGAAGGGAGAGAATATGGCAGTCCCTCCTAAGGGATATGGGCAACCATCTAAGCTGGGACCTATAATCAGATACCACGGATTACAACTTCAGGCGACAGGTTGACAACCTGTCACTACAGTGATACACGAATCATCTGAAGGGGCCCCTCAATACTTGTCAGACGTGGCGATAACGACCGTAATTTTACGATCGTTAACGCTCTGCCTACCCCGCAAGGGATAAAGGCGGGGTTTGTGTAATTTGTGTTCCGTAGGAATCTCTCGTTTGTTTAGGATGGAAACTCGAGTGGGCAAACAAATACTTACCTAAATATAATTATTATTGATATGACACAAAGAGGTGCTAACGAAGATTTGACTGCGGATAGAGATGAATAGAAGAGAAAGATATGTTGCGTCGACTCCAAATAAATTGGGATAAACGCAAGCAGATGATGGTAATAATTTATATTTACCAAAATATTTATTTCCTAAACACAATGAAGTTGTATTACGTTTCAGTATGTCTTTGAAATATAAGAGTACAGTTTGTTCAAAATTAAGTTCTGCGTCTGCAAAACAGGTCCAATGCTGACTATCGAAAGTTAACACACAATTTAAGTTACCACGACGTATACGATTGGGTTTATTTTAACATTTCCTTAGAAAAGTCCGGGCATAAAAAGCCCGATAGTTAGCGACAACCTTTAAGAAAATCTTACCCAAGTCGATGATGTAAGGGCGCACCCTTCGCCCTTGCGATCCATCAGACCTCTCAAAAGGTGCCGCACGATACTAAATCAGTCATTAAGTACGAAGCCGAGATGTGGAACGAGAGTCAGACAGTATAACTGGCCCACCGGCTACATGCCACTAAAAGAGCTATGGAACGGTCAATGTTGGGGATCTCGCTGATGGGTAGGAAATGAGACTATCCGCAAAAAGGGCAAAGAAACAGATATAGTCCAAAAGTGTAGCAAACTGGGCCCTAAGTCTGCTAAATGAAAATCGTTTGAATTGGATGTCGATTACATCTCAGTTGGATATTTTTTGTAGTTTCGTCGTCTGCTAACAGTTTGAAGTATAGAAAATCACAATGGCAATGGCATGACAGTTGAGTTTCGATGGCCCACTTACCCAAGTCGATGATGTAAGGGCGCACCCTCCGCCCTTGCGATCCATCAGGCCTCTCAAAAGGCGTCGCTCGGTACTGCAGCGCGGCGTGCTGCTTGCTGATGGAAGGGTGCTCGAGGATGATGTCGACCACCTTCTTGTCGCGACCGATCAGGAACGCGGACTGGCGGTGGATGTACAGGATCGGAAGTGCTGTCTCGCCTTTGAATGGATAGAATCTGGAAACGAGATATCATTATGAATGTTTACTATTTTGTAGAAATATCCACAAGATAGTAATTTCGAATACTTGCGTGTTTTAATCAAACACTAGAAGAAAATTGAGCTCATACAACCTGACTCGGTTGGCTGGTACATTTTGTATGGGTGGTCCAAATTTTTTTTTCATACTTCGACCCATGTTCCTTGGAGAAGTTGTTCAGTTTTATTGGCTGGTTCATCCCTTGAAAGATAGTTACCACTCTTCCAAACATCCTGTATAAGATACCTAACCTATAGGTGCGAGAAGGACAATACTAGACTACACTAATTATCTATTCTAAGGTGCGAGAGAGACACTACTACGAAATAACTATAGGCGCAACAAAGATAGCGAGCGCTCTACTTACTCCGCAAAGTATAAAGAAAAATATATCTTACCGCCATCTCCTCTTAGGTTGCTTGGCATCATCAGGCTCTGAATACTTGATGACGACGCCGTTGACCGTGTTGGTATCAGCCGTCAGTTTGCCGGAGAGACCAAAGTTCGGTTTCTCCTTGTCCCCGGTGGTGTCCCCTTCCTTCTTAACTTCCGTTTTGCCCCATGAATAATCACCATTGTCCTCGTTTTGGAACCTGGAAGAAAAACCGTTGTATGCATAAAAATGTACTTCAAATAATGTAATGATATTCTTACAATACAAGTGCTCATGCTTTGTAGACGTACCTGCTCTTATGTTAGAACAAGCCTAACTTTTAAGCAGACGAGATTACTTCCAGGCAAATTATTTTTTACCAAAACACGATCGCAATCAAAATGTGTTGAAGGAACCTAATTTTCTTGCTATTCGAATTTAGCATAGAACATACTTATTAAACAATATCTAATTATCTGTCACATACATACTTACTTACTATAATATTTTAGTGCTTATATATTCATCTACTGTCTCTGTTTAACAATACCTGCTCTTTCGCTCTCGTGGTCTAGCCTCGTTCTTGACAGGCGGCGGCCTGTCCTCACGCGGCCTGCGATCCTCGCTCCTCGAAGCACGTTCATCACCCCTCCCGTCCCTGTTTTCTTCTCGCTCGCGCTTGACCTCGCGCCCATCGCCCCGTCCCTCTCGCACGTCGCCCCGCCCACTGTAGCGGTCTTCTCTGTCGTCCCTCGGGTCTGGCCGCCTGCTCTTGTAGTGCTCGTCTTGGCTGGATGATCTGATGTACTCTCTGGAGATTGTTAATAGGAATAAATACTTAAGGATCTTTACCAGTCTCTAACTTTAAGAGACCTAGGGTCTGCCTATGGTGTGCGCATGTAAAACCACGGTAGTAAAAAAGGAAAACATACTTAAACAGACAGTTAACCATGTATTTACTAATTAAATAAAATAAAATTCTAACATGACAGGAAATGTGCGCACAATTTTTTAATAATACAAAAAAGAGCACCTGGTGACTTTTTATGCTTGTACGATCGGGATCACGAATCGAATTATTCTGAACGTGTAACAATTTGTGCGTTAATAATAAATAAATACTAAATTATTTAACCTTTACCTTGGTGGAGGAAGTGGTTTTTCAGATCTGACCGGAGGCGGCGGCTTCGAATGACGCGGCTCGCGGGGCCTGCAAGTGATCATACGTAACATTGAACACTTACGAAAACAGTCGAACATTTTTTTACACACATCGGTCACATTCGCTTGGAACTAGAGGTTTTATTTAGATATAATTTTACATTTTCTTTTTAACGATAAAAACTTTTCGAATAATTAAAGCTGAATTTACTTATAGTAAAAAAAATACTAGTAGTTTCAATAATTTCCTCCTTAACAGTAGCGTAAATATTTTCTCAATATTACATTAGTTTTGTATCCGCATATTTTCCACTCCGTATACAGCTTGCACTTACCGTTACTCGAAACTTTACGGCCAACTGTTGAAATGAAGAAAATTACCTAATAAAATATCCGATCGTGGATTTTATCGTCATGTTTTTTATAATATTTCAATTTTGAAATATTTGCATTATAAATAAGTAGATGTGTTTATTAATCCGACATGTCCAAAACATCTTCACGAGCCGAATTTTGAAAAAACATTTTCACTTTCTATGTTCACTGAGAATCATTTCCTGTAATAACTTATACTTTTTCACTGCAAAGTCAGTTCTATCAATTCAATACCTTCTTCTAACGTAAAAGTTTTCAGGCATTAGAAAATACATGTTCATCAGGGCTTTGTTAAAAAAAACGGTACCATTTTTAATTTATAGGTGCAGTAAATTCAGTTCTACTAGATTATAAAAATAGTTTTTATTCAATCTCTTCTGAAACTTTTCAACTTCATAGTTTTGAAGATTGCTGGAAATGTAATCCAATCCGATTACTTTGAAAAGTCTTTCCGAATTCCATTTCTCATTACAATTCATTATTTCAATATCTTCCTTTTGCGTAGATTTTCGTGGTGTGGCGTCAGTTATCCATTTCTAAAATATGTATTTATCCAAGCCTGTGGATAGTATTTCCAAAAACATGATGTTTGTAATTCCTCCTTTTTGTCTAAAATAACTTTTGATGTGATAAAATACCTGTGTTGTTTCATTCTATATTTTTCTGTCTGTTATTTTTCCTGGAAATCTTGCAACAAATCAAATACTTAAGATAATCTTTATCCAACGTATTATCCACCTTTTGAGTCCTTGTTAGGTGGTTTATAGTTTCTTTATTCATTTAAGTGTAAAAAGTCAGTTTCCGTATTTAAATTTTTCACAAATTGATTTATGTTCTTTGGTAGATTATTGGTGGATCTGATGAGCTACTCGAGGACGACGTTTTGTTTAAATATTTATAAAATATATTGTTCCATCCAGATTATAATAGTAATCCATTGATTTTCTTAAGAAGACAATATTTTGACACTAAAGAAAAGTCTTTTCTATGATCTTGTTTGTTTTTCATAACTTCTATTTTAAATTTATTTTAGTAAAGATCTTTTCATTGTGGATTTTCATAAATGGTAGATTTATTTCAGTCATTTTTACAGCAATGTTATCCAATTATCTAAGTTAACCTTCTCTTCTCTATCTGATAATATCCTTCATCATTTCTCTGCATCTTCTCTTTCATATAACAGCCTCCACTCTTCATGTTGAATGATGTTTTGATTGCAAAACCCATACAAGGCACTGATACAATACTCCCAATCAAATGTTTGGAATCAATATGGTTTTGGGCATTGTGTGAAGATTACAGCATAAACCTATTTCAACTCTTAGCTTGTCCGTATCAAAGGCGATTCCTCAAACATAAATTAGGTTTCACATTTTCAAGTCTTTAAAAGACACATTAGTTCACACATGCCTAGACAAACTCTCGTCTAAAGTGCAACTATTAAAAAACCTTTGTAACCGCAACATGTTCTGACCAAAGTCATTATAATTTTCTGTAGAGGTGTCACTGTAAAAACAAATACAGTTGTTTAACTGAGACCCTGAGACCAGTCCATTGCAACACATACATGCATGATAGTTTATATAAACAAGTATGCTGATGTTTATGAAACCAAAACCGTACCTACCACTTTGAAGTTTAAGTTATTGAAAAGTTGAGTATGAGAATTCAATGATATTAAATATGAAAGTATTGACATACCTTTCAGAGTATTTGTCTTGGTATCTTTCCCGTTTGTCTGGATATTCCCTTTCGCGGTAATGTTCTGGATCTGGGGGTCCTCGTCTAAAAACACGAAAATTATAAAAAGATAATTAAATAAACATGTAGGTATTTAAAATATAAATTAAAGTTAAGAAAATGTCTTGTCTTCACCTTTGCTGATATTCTCTGTGGTCATTAAATTGCCTCTTGGGTCCTTCATAATGACCTCCGTGCTGATTGTATCTGTTCTGTTGATAACCTAAAAAGAAAGAAAAAACATATTTTAGAGGTTAAAACTATACAACGGATTTTTTGCGTGGGGCACGTGTTTGAAATAAATAACCAACCTCTTGGATCTTCCTTTGAGTGATAGTCTTGTCTTGGTCTGCTGTGGTGCTCTTCAGGAGGTCTACGGTCATCATACCTTTGATGATGCCTAAAATATGACAGCCAATTATAATACTTTAGTCAATTTTATTCAAAAACATACATTATGAGATGAGCAATTGCATGACCATTAATATAATACTCATGAATCACAATGCCTAGTAAAACAGGATAATGGATATAAGCACAACATGGTCTACAGTACAGGTAGTACACAAATTGTACCTTCTGTATTCATCATATTGTCTTTGCTTCTGGTTATACTCTTCATTGGAGACTTTGTATGCTACACTTTGCCCATACTTATGTTGGTAAGTTTTGTCTTGATATGATGCATATCTGTAATACATTTTGATATGGAAATATGTGCTACAGTAAGACTCAGATCAGGGTTAAATTTTTAGCTCCAACAAGTTAATCTAAGTTCCTTTGATTTACAGTATTCCAATATTAGATTTCGATCTGAAGAATTTGGAACTAACCGGAAAGTATAACTGAATATCTCTTTGAATACAAAAGTATTGAAGTAATCAACAATAAAGTATCCACAAAATTTTGCAATACAGACTTGTCAGTGCGCTCCCGTTCATACTGGTAGCGCTGTGAAACTTGCTGACTCCTCTCCTTGCTGGAACCCCGGTAGAACCGCTGAACCTCCCGCACCCGCTCATATTCCGGCTCTTCTTCTCCTGATTCTGACTGATGGTAATCCCTTGAATCCCTCCTACAATACCATTCAGTATTTGATGTTGATAGTCCAAAAACATTTATAAATGCTGCAGAGGGTCTAGTAAGTATGCACTTGCAAGGTAGGTATTTTTTTTTATAAAAGCTTCTTTTTGGCTGTATGCAGTTCTACCAAATATGCCTCTGACAAAGATGTTGCTAGTTCAATGAGTAGCCTAATACGGTATAGTTTGGAAATATAATTATAGGAAATATAATTTCAGCCGATTCAACTTGATGTTTCATACTCGAATCAGTTCAAATAATGTTTCCTAAACTATACTAGCACTAACAAACTGTGTATCTACAGAACAAAAAAATAAAAATGGTAATTTCTTACTGGTAGTATGTACGGGACGGTTCTCCTTCCTGTGGTGACGCACGCCTTTCTTTTACAACGCTGTGGAGACGACGTTCAACGCGTTCACTGCCTAAAATCGAAGATTTGGATAAGAATATATGAAGAAGAAAATGAGTGCTTATCAGTCAATTATTAGCTATTAGTTCTTACCATCGCTTGCCGATGAGCCGCGCTCGCGCTTCGAATGTTTGTGCTTGTGTTTGCGCTTCTTCTTGGAAGAAAGTTCACCTTCGCTCAAGGAAATCTCTTCGACGGAAATACTTGGTACGGAGTCAGAGCGACGTTTCTTTTTGCTGTGTTTCCTCTTCTTCTTTTTGTGCTTACGTTTCTTTGAGCGCTTTTGGTCGTCAGAATCGCTCTCAGAGTGCGAGGAGTCACGTTTCCTTTTTTTCTTGTGCCGGTGATCAGATTCTGACGACTCCTCACTTTCACTATCAGAGCTGCTGCTCGATTTAACACTTGCATCAGATTCTTCTGACCCCTCAGAAGACGATTGATGGCGTTTTTTAGATTTCATGGTGAAATTTATAGGGGACTTTTGTTAGAAACCAAATAACACGACGTCGCGCAGCAAAGAAACACCACACCAAACGCCACACTAGACTGAATGAATGAATGAATAATGCGTGAATGAAATACGCCATTTTGAAAAATACTCAGTTTTGTCTATGGATAAAATAAAGGTCATTTCACATCACCAGCTTTGCGCGCTTGCTTAGATCCATCCAGCGCGTGGCAGTCAGTTCCAGTGATTCAAGATGAAAATTGCATCGCGTGTTTTGTTCACGGACGGACGATAAGTGAGCGTGTGTGAATCTGTGTGATTCTCTTTTCTGAATCTGCGGATCAGACCATTCCACGCTCTTTATCCTATCCACGCCCACGCGTCGCATCGCAGCATAGACCTTGACATGATGATGATGATCTCTCCGACCGATTTCGGCCATGGCGACCACTTTGACTCCTAATCAGATCGGCGCTGATGCGCCCGGAGATGGCTATTGTAGCCAATTTTGGCAGTAAACTCCCGTGCACAGAGTGGACACGTGAGTTTGCCATTTACATAATTATAGTTAATGGCGACGGATGGACGGGCCTTCAGCTCATCGCGCTTAGCGTCGAGGTCTGCTTTACGCTGTTCCTCAAACTCGCGGACTTGCCTCTTAACCATCCCGCGCCATTCGGGACGCTGTGCTGCCAGACCCTCCCATTGAGTGGGCTCAATGTTGCATCTTTTCATGTGTCGTTTCTGAACATCTTTATATATGAGGAGTTGTCCGCCATGCTTTCGCTTGCCCTCCTCTAGCTCAGAATAAAAGATGCGCTTCGCCACTCTCTCCTCCGACATTCGGGATACATGACCGCACCACCGTAGCTGGCGACGCATTAGATAGGCCTCAATGCCACCAACATTGGCTCGTCTCAGAACTTCGGTATTGCGCACTCGGTCGGACCATCTGATCTTCATGATGGTGCGAAGGCATTTTAGGTGGAAGCGATCCAGAGTGCGTATGTGGTGACGATACACACACCAAGTCTCGGAGGAGTATAGAAGGTTTGGCAGCACAATCGCCATATATACAGAGATTTTTGTGGCTAGCTTTAGGTCGTGCGAGCAGAAAACCTTGGAACACAACTTCCCAAATGCTGCAGCTGCAGCACTGATTCTGCTGTTGATCTCAGCATCAAGGTTACACTTAGATGTTATAGTGTTCCCCAGATAACGAAACTTATCAACCTGTTTCAGCATATCCTCACCAAGCATAATCGCCAGTGTCTCACGACCATGCGAGTCTAAGGACATCACTTCCGTCTTTTTGACACTGATCTTCAGGCCGAATTTACAGCATGCTTGGTGAAAAACGGACATTAGCTGTTGCAGGCCGTCTGGGGATTCTGCAAGAAAGCACAAGTCATCAGCATACATGATCTCAGTAATCAATGCATACGAGACTTTAGTGCGCGCCTTAAGTCTAGCCAGGTTAAAAAGACTGCCATCTGTGCGGAAACGGATGCGGACTCCTTGGGAAACAGTATTTAGGACTTCTTTGACTACAACTGCAAAGTACAAGGCGAACAGTGTGGGCGCTAGAACACACCCTTGTTTCACCCCACAGGTGACGGGGAAGAAATCAGACTGTTCACCGTCTACAGAGACGCAGCACTGCATGTCGTCATGCAGGAGTCTTAGGAGTCGCACATACTTTTCTGTGCACCCTAACTTTCCTAGCACCATCCAGAGAGCTTCGCGAGGCACACTGTCGAATGCTTTCTCTAAATCAACAAAGCAGAGGTACAACTGGCGACCTTGTTCTCTACTTTTTTCTTGTAGTTGACGCACCGAGAAAATTGCTTCACATGTACCTCGGTCAGGTCGGAAGCCGAACTGGGTTTCGGGCAGAATTTTTTCCGACAAATCTTTGAGGCGGTTCAGTAAAACTCTGGCAAAGACTTTTCCAGGGACTGACAGCAATGAAATACCGCGATAAGAGTTACAGTCAGAACGGTCACCCTTGTTCTTGTAGAGGGCACAAATGCGAGAAACTTTGAAGTCCTCAGGGACCCTCTCCTCCTCCCACATTCGAACGAAAAGTTTCCATACCGACGTGTGCAACTCCGTACCACCATATTTAAGTAGTTCACCCGGTATAAGGTCAATGCCAACCGCCCGGTTATTATGCTGCTGTCTGATGGCAGTAACAACCTCGTCGCATGACAGGGGCTCGTCCAGCTCCGTGGCTAACGGGAGTTGAGGCATTAAACTGATATGATGCAGATCAGCTGATCGATCTACGTTGAGCAAGTTGTGAAAATGCTCAGCCCAACGTTTAAGTACATCCTCCTTGCTGGTCAGGAGGTGCATACCGTCTAAAGACCTTAAAGGTACTTTTGCACGGTAGGAAGCACCAATCAGCTTACGCACTTCACAGTAAAACTCACCAAGCTGGTTTGTATCGGCGAGCCACTGCATTTGACAAGCCTTGTCCTGCCACCACTTGTCTTTTATTTGTCGAGACAGCCTGCGTAATTCTTGGTCACTTTCTTTGACCACCGCAACACTTCCACCTCTTCGATTATGCTGTCGCAGGAGCTGTCGATGTTTGTCGAATGCTGCTTTAAGAGCCTCGCTATTGTGATCGAACCAGTCTTCACTACGTCGGTCTTTCGTACCCAAAGTAGCAGAAGCGGCTTCTATGAGATGACATGACAAAGCTCCCCAAGCAGCACTGACATCACCGGTCTCAGTTATTGGCGACGGCTTTTCAGATAAGGCTTCAGCATATTTCACCCCAACCTCGCGATCTTTCAGCCTATCCACGTTTAAAAACGCAGGCTTCTTCACTGTGGATCTGCGAGGTTGACGGAGGCGGAGTCGTAGCTTAGTGACAATTAGTCGATGGTCAGTCCAACAGTGAGCACCACGCATGACGCGGGTGACTTGAACTTGACCGATGTCTCGTTGCCGAATAATACCAAAGTCGATCAAATGCCAGTGTTTGGAACGCGGGTGCATCCACGTTGTCTTGTGCTTAGCGGCAAGTCTGAACATAGTGTTCGATATCGCTAGATCGTATTGAGCACAAAGACCGAGCAGCAACAGACCATTGCTGTTCATGTTGCCAACTCCATGTCGTCCCAGAACTCCAGGCCAAGCCTCGTAGTCCCGTCCAACCCTGGCATTGAAATCGCCTAGCAATAAGATCTGCTCTCTGGCGTTTATGCTATCAAGGCATTGAGTTAGCTCCTCGTAAAATTTGTCCTTAATGTCATCAGACTTGTCTAACGTTGGAGCATAGACACTGATGACATTAAGGTAATTGTCTGTATCCAGGTGAAGGCGCAGTGTGGTAACGCGGTCCGAGATGTGAACAGGACACTCTTGAAGTCGCTTTACTAGGTGATTTTTGATGGCAAATCCTACCCCTGAACGTCGAGGCTCGGATGCAGAGGTACCCTTCCAGAAGAAAGTGTAACCACCTCCATCTTCCACCAGTTCTCCTTCATCAGCAAGGTGTGTTTCGCTGAGCGCAGCCACATCCACGTTATAGCGATGAAGTTCTCGAGCTACGATGGCGGTTTTGCGTTCAGGACAGGAGTTGCCATCTCGATCAATTAGAGTTCTCACGTTCCACGCGCCAAATGTCATGATAGATGGTTTCATGCTGTTTTTATTTTTTCTGTTTCGTCGACCACGAGTTAAGTGATGCGGTGGCAGCCGTGGTTACTACCACCTTCCGGGTAGGGACGAGCACTTTTTTAGGGCACCTTTTCCAGCCCCCTCCTCGGCTGGGCGAGGAAAGCAGTGCCTCCCTTAAAAGGGCTGCTTTGTCATCCCAGGTGCTGCCGAATTCGCATTGTCGTCCCGATTTGCAATGCAAAAGCGACCACGGCATGTACTCACGCCCCTAGAACCGCCTATGTGCAGGAATCAGACAAAGCCCAGCTTGCACCACGCCAGACCTCTCTACCTCAACCCATCGCCACAGGACTTTGCGTCATCGGAGTCCATTATTCGGAAGCGGTCAGTTGCGCAGGATATATTTCGGTGCGCAAACGTTCGCGCAAACGCAGGCGCACGCACTTAGTCCTCACCCTCCTTGATTCAGTGGAACGGAAAACCGCTACGACTGAAGGAGAGGTCAGACGCAGTGTCTGGCCGACAGTAACTACCCGCGCCCTCTACCGTCGCCCTAGGCCATCCACATTGCCTTGCTGAGTCGCCGAGTCCGCCAAGCCCTTGTGCATATCTGCATTGGGTTGCCATTCTCGCCGAAACAGACTTTTTATTTGTTAAGCAGGAGGGAACTGCTTGCTCGGGAAGCCGGGGTCGCATACCCGTATACCACATCACAGTCCTCGATCAAAGGCTGAGATGAGTACCCCTGACTACATACCTTGACATAGCATAGACATAGACCAATGTCGCAAGTTGGAAGCGCACGTGTGTAGACTAGCTCATTTATTTAGTTTGACAGTTTTCTGATGGCACCGTCATGTTTTTTCGGCGGGAAACGTTCGAACCGTAAAGGCGCGCTTTAAGAAAATATTTTTGAAAATTGTATAAAAATTGTAAATTATCATAGTTTCTGTAGAGTTTTTGTAAATATTTCTTGTACATAGTTAGGTGTGTACATAAAGACTGAAGATGGGGCGGAAGGATAAGCCCAAAAAAAGAAAAAAAGATCCGACTGATCCAGGAGGGAATTCCGATCCTGAGGAGGACTCCGATATGGAGCAGGAGGCAGATAAGTACCGGCCCTACAAGGTAAAAGAATATAGTAGGAAATATCCGGAAACGTCTGACCGTAAGGACTTTGTGGTTTTTTTAAAACACCAAGTCGACCAAAGGCCGTTCTCTGACAATGACAAAGTCGCCTTGTCTCAGGCACTCAGGAAGCATGCTGTGTCTGGTGTGCTACATTTGAGACCGGTCAATAGGTATAAAGTGGCCATTACATTCGACTTGTCGAACAATGCGAACATGTTTCTAAGCAGCAAAATTTTAGATGAGTTGACATTGTATGCGTCAATCCCCGCTTCAGGAACAGAAATAACCGGCGTTGTTAAGTCAGTCCCGGTTAACTTATCGAACAAAAAAATATTTTCTCTGATTGGAAGCTCACGTAATGTCGTTCAAGTGAGGTTTTATGCGCAGGCGAGTCGAGGGAGGTCAGGTTACGTATATTCCCACTCAAACTGTTGCAGTAACTTTTGCATCAACCCAACTTCCAGAACACGTCTTTCTCGATTCCTGGAGACATGAGGTGTCACAATATGTTCCACCTGTAAAGCAGTGCCTAAAATGCTTACAGTTTGAACATATTGCTAGCTACTGTAAAAACAATGATGTTTGTTCAATTTGTTCGGGACCACACAACTTCAAACAATGTAATGCCGACAAAAGCAAAACCCCCATTTGTGTGAACTGTAAAGGCGACCACGTGGCAATTTCGGCGGCGTGTCCAATAAAAAAGGCCAAAATTGAACAAAATAAAATTAAGTCTCACTCAGCTACATATTCGGCACTTTTTGACGAAAAATCGTTTCCGCATTTGGCGGCAAGAAACTCAAATCAATATTTACAAAACATTATCAAAAGTCAAACATTTATGAACATGATTACACAAGTTATCGTAAAATTGATCTCCAACAAAACAAATGATGATACCCCAATTAACACTGAAACCATACGAGCTGCGTTTCAGAACACGATCAGTGAGGGAGCCCATTCAACCAAATAATGGACTGTCTCAATGTCGTGCAATGGAATGCACAAAGCTTAATACATAACAAACATCAATTTACACAATTTTTATACGACAATGATATTCATATCGCAATCATATGCGAAACCTGGTTGAAGCCGCATCATAGGCTGAATATTCGAGGTTACAATATAGAGCGAAATGATTGCGGTAACAATCATAATGGTGTATGTATTTTAATTCATAATAGCATAAATTACAATAAAATAGACATTTATTTTGATAACTCTTTACAGAATATCTGCATACAAGTAACAATAAACGGCAAAAAAATTACTTTTGTAAGCTTTTATAGTCCAACGAACTGCAATCCTGCATTTGATAAAGTGAAATTTGATAATTTAGTCAAGTCTATTCCTGGTCCATTTATTCTTGCTGGTGATTTTAATGCGCATCATACTGTGTGGGGCTGTGGTTCTGTCACACCTCGTGGTAGAGCTGTCTTGGAAGTTCTTGACGATAATAGTTTAGTTATATTAAATGATGGTCAGCTCACTACAGTGGGTACTTTAACTTGGCGTCCGAATGCTTTGGATTTAACTATTGTGTCTCCTTCTTTGGCTCTCTGTTGCAGTTGGTCTGTCCATGACGATCCTCTTGGAAGTTATCATCTTCCTGTATTAACTAAAATAGTTTTAAACAATGGTTCTGAAAATAATAATAGTAACAGTGGTGTGCATATGCCCATCCAACCCAACTTTAGGGACGTGGATTGGCAAATGTACACCAAAAAAGTGGAACACTTGCTGTCTGATTTCCAGTTGGATTCATTTTCACCTTTAGAAACTTATTGTTTGTTTATTAAAGTATTGTTCTGTGCTATATCTCAATCAATTTCGAATACTAGTGGGCATGCTGTTGGCAGTCCTCGCAATCCCGATCGGTCAAGATCGGGAGTGGGTGGACGTAAACGCAGGCCTACTCTCCCTTGGTGGAATAATAAATGCTCTATAGCTGTACGGGATTCTAAGGAAGCGTACACACGTTTTAAACACAATCCTAATTTAGAAAACTATTTAGAATTTAAAAGATTACAAGCTGTGAAAAAACTTATTCTCAAAACAGAGAGAAAAAGCTCGTGGGTCGCGTTATGTTCTTCTTTTAATCGTTGTACTCCCTTATCAATAATTTGGCGCTTCATGCGTAAATATAACAAATCATATGTCCCTCAAAGTTCAGATGACAATATAGATTGGATTTTTAGTTTTCTTCACAAATTTACTCCAGATTTCGTGGAAAATAAATTTATATCCTCTGATACTACCTCAAATAACAATTCTCAAAACAGTTTTATCACTGAACCCTTCACCATGCAGGAATTAAGAGCCGCTATTTTTTCTCGTCGTGATACTTCATGTGGGCTAGATTGTATTCCATATTTAATGTTCAAAAAGCTATCGCAAAATAGTTTGTTAGTGTTCTTAGACATTTTTAACGCGTTATGGTCTAATAATGACATTCCGCCGGAATGGAAAATTGATTGTATTATACCTATCCTAAAACCTGATAAACCTAAACTTCATCCTGACTCATATCGTCCTATAACCTTAACTTCTTGTGTAGGTAAAATATTTGAGCAGCTTCTTAAACAACGTCTTGAATATTACATAGAGCATAATAGACTGTTGCCAGTAAATCAGTTTGGTTTTCGTAGAGGCCGTTCGGCTCGTGAAAGTATGAGTTTATTACATTTAGATATTTTAAAAAGCACTGACAGTAACAACAAACTCATAAGTGTGTTTTTTGATATTGCCGGTGCTTTTAACAATGTAAATATAGATATTTTATGTACAGAGTTATTGTATATACATATTCCATTGAAACTTGTTCAGTGGATTCGAGCTTTTTTGCTTAACAGGAAAGTGTATGTCAAGTATAATGGTGGACTATTTGGTCCTCGTTTGTCTTCTGTTGGAGTATGTCAGGGTGGAATCTTATCTCCGTTGATATTTATTTTGTATATACGTCGATTAAACTTAATATTAGGACCCAATATCAAAAATTTACAGTTTGCAGATGATCTTGTAGTATATTTGTCAGGCAACAATTCAAATGATATTATAAATAACATTAATTTGGCTTTAACTAACCTTCATAAATATCTTTCATATTTAAATCTTGAAGTTAATCCACAAAAATCCAAGGTTGTTGTTTTTGGCAAACACAGCAATATCAATTTGAGTTCAGTTTATTACAATAATATTGCTTTACCAGTTTCTATGGATACAAAATTTTTGGGTGTTGTATTTTGTCGTAACTTGTCCTGGAAAAAGTATACAGATAACTTGATAGTCAAGGCTAATAAGGCTTGCAATGTCTTGAAATCACTTTGTGGTACTAGTTGGGGAGCGGACCCAAAAGTTCTGCTTATGCTATACAAATCAATTGTAAGGTCGCATTTTGAATATGGGTTCTTATGCTATGCGGGAGATTCCAAACTCGTTGATATTCTTAATAAAATACAAAACAAATGCATGCGGATAGTCACCGGAGCTTTCAGGACCACTCCAATTGTTTCTTTGCAAGTGGAGTGTAATCTGCCTCCTCTGGCTATCCGTCTCGCTTATCTGAAAGAAAGATTTATTCTTAAACTTTACTCTGAAAAAAATAACAATCTTATAGCTGAGCTAACCCATTCAAGTACTTCTACAATTCGAAAACCGTGTTACATTTTGCAGGGCTTTTCTGAATTTAATGGATGCTTACAAAACATTCCTATCTTTCAAAACAATAATTATCTACCATGTTATGATGGACCCTATAAAAGTAAATTCAGTCCAATGAATATAGTAATTGAGAATAATCTTTCTAAGAAGGAGGAAGTTTATGAAAGATTATCCCTTTGGAATGGATACAGATTTTTATACACTGATGGCGCAAAAAACGAGTCAAATGTATCTTTTGCAATATATGACCCTGCTACTAAAATAGGTATTGGATATAAAATAGACAAAAAATCCAGTATATTTACTGCGGAAGCAGTCGCTATACTTGGTGCGCTAAAGCACATACTAAATCGTAACTGTGGTTTTCATAGGTGGGTCATAGTTAGTGATAGCATGAGTGTTTTGAAGGCATTGCAAAATAATAAAATGAATGCAAATACGAATTATCTCATATACAATATAAAGGATCTTTGGTTTGATCTTCACGATAATCATCAAATAACAGTTGAATTCATGTGGACTCCATCTCATATAGGAGTATCCGGTAACGAAAAAGCAGACTATTTGGCTCGTTCAATTTCAAATTCTCAAAATTTTGGTAATGATTTGAATTTATTACTACCATATACTGATATAGTTGCTGTTCTGAAACAAAGAATGTATGATAAGTGGAAGGAACATTGGGATCACACAGTACAAATAGAAAACAAAGGTTCTTGGTATGCTGCTTTGAATGTTAATTTGAAATCCGTTTCTTGGTTCCGTACCGGCAATGTATACCGTTGTAAGAAGTTTTACTCCACAATAAGCCGTTTGAGGTTTGGACACTGTCGTCTTAATCATCACCTGTTTCGTATGAAAATTGTGAATAATCCGCATTGCGATCATTGTCAGTCACAAGAGGATCAAACCATTGATCATTTGTTCTTTTCATGCTCGTCTTTCGGTATTCAGCGCCTTTTGCTGATGGACGAGTTAATCCGTATTTACGGAGAACCACATCTGGTCCCGCAATCTGTACAAACATTACTACAAAATAATTCCACATACGTACCATTGTATAATTTTGTAATATCTACTGTACAGGAAATTTAGGTATAGCGAATGTATATAAATTTAATGTGAAATTATTGTATATAAAAATTAAATTTAAAAAATATGAAGAAGATGTAAACACAACAAACACATTTTATATGGACATGAAACGCTAAACGAAAGTTGAACTAAAGACGATTTTATTGTAAAAATACCCAGAATGGACAAAAATACTGAAGACGTACGATATATAAAAATACATGGAATTGACAAAATACTGAAGACGTATAATTTATAAAAACACTCAAGAAGAATAAACTAACTGAAGACGTATAAAATAAGAAAATACAGAAGAAGAATAACACACTGAATGGACAAAATACTGAAGACGTATTATTGATGAAAATACACAAGAAAAGGACTCACTGAAGACGTACAATCTATAAATATTTAAGAATAAGTAACCACTGAAGACGAGGCTGTATGGTCTTAAGACCCTTGCCTGTCCAGAATGGACAAAAGGAAAAAAAAAAAAAAAAGGCACCGTCATTCTGTTCTGTCAACAAAGCGGCTCGGTGGCTCGATTTTATGTTTTTTACTGCGTTTCTTGATAAAATTTTGTTTGTTTGTAATAAATTATTCTTATAAGCAGCACGACTCGACTAAAAGTAATGTCTGCTAGCCCACTTCGTTTATCAGACGCTGGTTTGTAAGGATAATACTAGTTACAGTCCGTGCTACTTCAACACTACGATAGGCACCATGGCTATGGCAATGAGAAAAAGGAGTGGTTCTGGTTCAAAAAGGCATCTAAAAGAGAAGGTGGTACAGATATATGAAAGCTTTTTTAGGGGTGAAGATTTGTCTACAGATAACCCAACTTTTTGGGATGAGTTTTTTCTTCTCAAGCCAAAGATGCCCCAATTGGAGGCTGAAATTCAGAAATTATCATCAGAACAGCTGATGAATATGAAAGATAGTATCAATCTTTTGGTTTCCCAGTGCATAGAGATGTTAGGCCAAGAACATCATATCAGGTACCTATTATTTGTATCTTTTTTTGTTAAACAATATACTCTAAAAGAACCTTCTCAAAAATTAACTCTTTTTTTAGGCTAGTATATGCCCTGCAAACATTAAGTGCTTTATTGATCACCATGTATCAGAGAGCAGGACAAGATTCAACTCTAAATATTAAAACAGTTTTAATCGGAACAGAGAGTGCTGACTTGAAAATGCAAAAACTTTTAGAGCAATGCAGCACAATTTTATCAGGTAATACCCACTACACAATTTTTATAACTAGATATGGTAAACATTATTGATCATAAACTTTTATACAAGCAAGTCAAATCACCTTATACTTTGGTTCTAGGAGCATTCCGTAAGTATTAAGATGTTTTAATTGTGAAATTATTCAAAAATCTAATACAGCAACTCACAAACTCTTTTCTTAATATCTGTTTGCTCTTTCTTTTGTTGCTCACATTTGTTTCTTGTTTCTTTCTTGTTCCTTACTCTCAAATGGTAGGTACCTCAGTTAAAAAATAATATTGGTTCCTAATATTTCTCAATAGGTGATGTGCCAGAAAGCCTAAAGTCCATGGTGCTGAAGCTGCTTCTGGTAATTGTGACTGGCATGGAGAACATAGATGACAACCCACTTGTAGAGTACCTGATGATCAACTCCTTATTTGAACCCCTTATCCAGTTGCTATGCACATCCACTGAACGAACACCACATGGTAAATCTATAATAATAAAAATATCTATTAAAAACTAAGAATGATTGCCAATTTTATGCAGAAGTAGAGAAAAATGCTTATTAAGTTAGCTAACCTGAGAAGGGGACATACATCATTACACTCTTTTTTTAATACATTACCTAATTAGTGTGCATAGTACATACTTTTAATATATGTAGAGGGAGGCTGTGTGAAATGTCCTAGATATTTATACATAATAATAACAATCACTGCACAGTCACTTATAATGCATAGAGTGAATAATTTTCACCGTGCAACAAATATGCTTGAAACAAGAAAAAATTTGTGGTCTAACATAGTTAACCTAGTTATCCATTTAAATAATGTTAGCATACCCTGTTTTTCAGGATATGATGTGGTGCTGCTTCTTATGTTTTTGGTGAACTACAAGAAACAAGAATCTGCTAATCCTTATGTTGTCAAATTGTCAATACTTGATGATGAATTAGCATTGAATGGGTAAGAGAAAACTGGATTGTGATTTTCAAAAAACTTGAACTTGTGCTCCTGTAGACATTACTGAAATGATTAGCAGTGGTTGCAACCACTGGTATTAAATTATTGATAGATTTATTATATTAAATTGTTATTTGCCATGTGGTGCCGGCATCATCCCAATTCTACCCGTGAGTGTCATAAATACCAACTAAGAGATAACCATCAAGGGAATGGCCAGTAGCGTTCCCTGTGAATTCAACATCTGGCTTTGCGCTCGCCAATCCGCCTGGCAAGCATGATGAGAATGGCACTGTTTTGGCTACTAATGGTTTACAACTCTTTCCAGTTACGGTCAAGTGATAACAGCTGCTCTCAACGACTTTGTGATGTCGACGTTTGGCGGCATGCAGGGCAACGGCGGCGGCGGCTGGTTGTCCTCCCTCACCAGTATGGTGGGAGGTATATTCCTCACTAGCGACGAAACACAGCCCGTGGTTAGGGGGCAGAGACACAAGTACATTTATCATTGAAACTAATATTTAATCCTTCAGGGGTATAATGACCAAGATGTTATCGTCTGTAAGTTTAGGTACTTATCTTTTTGTAAACACACTTTGTATGAAAGTGACACTTCAGAACTGTCAGTTTAATACAAAGTTTGTTTACAAAAAGATAAGTACCTAAACTTACAGACTAAAAAATGACCAAGTGGCGAAATGACCATAGTGCTAAAATGACTAAAGTTGCCTTATGTTGACAAGCTGTTCGTAAATCTGGGGGCAATATGGTATGCTTTGCCAAGATGGCTATTAAATTAAATTGTAGTTAGAGTTGTCTTCCATTCTTGGTTAGGTAAAATCAATCATTAAAAAATGGAGCAAAGAAATATACTTCTCATCAAAAAATCCGGGACACCTTGCAAGTTTTTGTTTCGTACAAATCATATTATTTAAGAAGAGAGTTGAGTTGGTATATAAATGTCTAATATCGTGTGATAGTGAGTGAAATTTCATGTTTTATCAAATCATAAAAACGAAAGTGTCTCGATTTCTCTGATAAGAAGGGTATTTGAAAAATTGTTTTTGTGGTAATTACTTATGGATTGAAGGTATTTTATGTATCGTTCTAATCCGCAGCGGTGGTGAAGAGGGTATGCTGCTAGCGCTGTACGAAGCAGCACACCTGAACCGCAACTTCATGACGACCCTGGCGCACTCGTCGTCGGCCGCCGCCTCCTCCGCGCCGCCCTCGCCGCCCGCCACGCTGCCTCCACATCAAGTAAGGGTCATTCCTTTAAAGAGCACTTTACGAAAAGTGCAACCAAAAGGCGTTATTCTAAAAGTTGTTATTCCTTACTTTTTATTATTAAAATATAACGTTTAATATTTGAGTAACTTAAATCTGTAATTTCATCATAATGCAAGTTGAGCTTCTTAATTAGATAGTGTTGCGCCCAGCGTAACTTGACCTCAATACTTCATATGCGCCCGTACGGGCGCGTACTGACGGTTACGCTGGTCGTGATACTATGTAAGCAAATGAAGTATACTTGAGTCTTTTTAAATCGATTATATTTTACCTTCTGCTACCCACTTTCAACTGTACCTCAATTCTTGATGTCCTAATTTCATTTTTAAGTTATTGTATTCCATTTCAATTCATTGCATTCTATTTCACAATGTTCTATCCCATTTCACTTCACTCCATTCCGTTTTATTCAATTCCCCCTCAATCCAATCCATTGTATTCAATTTCACTTCATCTAATTCCATTTCATTGTGTGCTTTTCTGTCTGTTTTATAACTTTGCTTGTGACTAGTTAAGTTACTGTACTTTGCAATTTTTCAACACCTTTTCTTTTCTTTCACAGACTCCACCCAACTTAGCGCAGATCCAAGCTATCGACAATGATCAACCAACCAATTTACTTGTTACATTCTTCCAATACTGGTAAATTATTAAGTAATTTCTATTGTATAATGAAAAAATCTTTAAATAACTAATGTTCCGGATCACTCACTTGTCATGTTTGTGTGTTTTTGCGACTTTTCGAACCAATCGGTGGTTCTTCGTCGGGCGAAGAGTCGAGCGTGCCTATACGTCCACGCCGCGCTTTCATTAGATATTTACAGTCACGATAATTTGACCAAAAAAATTTTGTTTTTGCGATTTATTGGTATTGTTTTATTTTATTTCCAGTTCCATAGTAATGGCTGATACACGAACGGAGGCGAGCATAAACAAATGTAGTTTGTGTTTCATTACGCTAACGTGTATAGTGGAAGAGCAGTTCGCCAACTCTATAATGCACGACCAAAATCTTACTTTTAAGGTAAATATTATTAAAAATCTCCTATTACCTTTTCTTAAAAGCCGTAACAGTCCACAGCTGGACATGAGCCTCTCATGATGAGGGATATTTCCATACTCACTCGGCTAGGCAAGCAAATTGGCGAGCGCAGTGAAAGATGTCCAAGTCAGCGGAAACGCTGCTGTCCATTCTCTTGATGATTATCCCTTGGTCGTTTTTACGACACCTATGGGCAGAATTGGGTTATGCTATCCGAAGACGGTATCACATGGCGTTTCATTACTTTGGAATAAACATGGAATCAATATGGAATTAATTTTGCAGGTCCAATTGTACAGATTGCCAATGCGTCATAGAAAAATATGTCCTGAAGAACCACCGTCACAACCACTAGCTTCTACATTAATTGGTAAGACCAGCTCTTACGCTTTTGACTTATGGCGCTTTGAAATTAAACTTTAAAATAAGAAATATCTGTAGTAGTCGAAATAAAATTCAATATTAGCGGATTTCCTTTATGTCACCTTAGCCTAAGAATTTCTACTTTTAATTCGATAGGGCTCATTTTCTATCATTTTGTGTGAGCGCAGCACTCTCGAGCCCGGGGTTTATATTACTGCGGCTTTTCTAATTATACCTTTGTGAAAAGAAATTTTGCTATCATAACCATTTTCCCATTTTTTAAGTATAATATTATCATATTCCGAAAATGTAGGAGGTACTATTGGTCAACGAAAGTATAACTGTTACTGTTAACATCGATTCGATGATGAGAAAGAATTTCATTCTGTCCCTATTCCAGATCTTCTAGTAGAGTTCATAATGTGCCACCTCCTAAAGAAATTCCCTGGTGAACTCTACGAACTGTGTGTGGGCGTGCTACTCCGCCTGCTCAGCTACCAGAAGCGCTCGCGCGTGCGGCTGGCGCGCGACTGGCGCCCTCTATGGGCCGCTCTCATAGCGCTACTTAAGTACCTGGTCACCAATGAAAGCACGCTGCTGCGAAGACATAACATTTTCCTCATGGCTCAGCAGGTAATGGGAATGGACCTCTTCAACATATATTTGAAAGAGAAAAAGAAAGAAAAAACGTTTATTTGTTACCAAATACAGTGAGACATAATAAACATTATTTCTAAAAATAAACAAGCTTCTTCTTCCTCTTTGCGTGTCGAGGCGAATTGAACCTTCTCGAAATAAACAAGCTTGTTCGTAAGCATTACAATAATTATTACCGTGTGAAGTTTGCGTGAACACTAAAAGTAATCCAGTTAGCCTGAGAAGAGAGCTCTAGACAGAAAAGCTTGTAGTGGAAACTTTTACGAGCTGACTGAACATTGTTTGAACTAGTTATGGAGTTAAACATAAGTACTAAAATACCCCATCTTCATGATAGGCAATGCCTCTTTCCGAGCAACTGCCCCCTGGACGTCACCTTACTTGGCCGACGTGGAAGTCTCTAAACAGACTCCGGACCCAAGTCGGCCGAAGTAAAGAAAATATGTGCAAATGGGGGTACAGCTCGGAAAGTGCTTGCCAGTGCGGTATATCACCCCAGTCCATGGCACATCTATTGTCTTGCCACGCGAGGACCTCTACAAAGCAACGGACAACGCTGTGCGTGTAGCTGAGTATTGGTCCAAATATATTTGAGCGTCAGAATCGATTCGCTAAGAAGATGATAAGGCGCGGGGAGAACCACAACAGAGATCTTAATTATTGGTAATCTGCTTGTATCTCGAAAACGATGACTTACTATGCAATCTGGTTGTACGATACAAAAAATACATACATACATGCATAAATCACGCCTTTATCTCTCGCGGGGTAGGCAGAGCGATAACGATCGCAAAATTACGGTGGTTATCGCCACGTCTGACGATAAACAAAAAATAAAAGCAAAGAATTAAAGCTGAATATATATTTTTTATTTTTATATTCAGTATTTCTATATTTTCTTAGTAATCTTTTGAAAATTTTGGTTTCGTGGTTGCAGGTTGTCAACATATTTAATTTATTCATCACGTTTGGCGACACGTTCCTGCCGACGCCGGCCTCATACGACCAACTCTACTATGAACTCATTAGGATGCACCAAGTGTTCGACAACTTATTTTACATGGGTAAGTTAAAAGAAATACATAATATTAATAACCTTAAGCATAAATCTATTACAGTTGGGTTGGCAAAGCGTTTGGGTACTTTATTTCACTTTTAAGACTTTTGAAACTCACTACGTTCTCGAAAAAGTAACGGCTGTTCGCATAAGAGCGAATTATCCAAAGTGGAATATAGCAAGTCTAACTATACGTGTCATTTCAATCTTATAATTCAAATTCGAGACATTTAAATAATCACTATAATGACATATCACTGACACAAATAGACACAATTAAATTCCTAGGGCTAACACTTGACATCCACTTAAACTGGAAGGCACACATCAACCAAATCTGTAAAAGACTTGATCGCTTCGTCTATGCGTTAAAAAGGCTTAGGCAGACCGTCTCTCAAGATGCGGCTCTGGCTGCTTATCACGGCTACGTATCTTCAGTGATGAGATATGGATTATTATTATGGGGAAACTCAGTAGATGCAGATGTAGTTTTTAAACTTCAAAAGAAATGTGTGAGAGCCATTGCTGTAGCTTATTATCTTGATAGTTGCAGACCATTGTTTAAGACACTTAAAATAATGACTTTGCCTTGTATGTTCATCAAAGATTCTTGTTGTTTCGTAAAGCAACATCCTGAATACTATAGGAAAATATCCGACGTGTCGTCCCGAAGAGTTAGATTACAGTATTCGAGCTTGCTATATCAGCCACCTTCGCGTACTTATATTTACAAGAAAAATGCATTCAATACCAGTATTACATTGTACAGTCTCAAGCAGAGAAAACGGACCCCTCTCTTTATAAATGGAGCCAGACAACATCTCTGTTGCCTGGCGCCATCTAGCGTTAAGTTACTGCACCGCCGCCATCGTATCGTTTGTTTGTCACAAACTTGTTTTTCGAATTCATCCAAGCCTTGGGTATTGCTAGGATAAATAGATAGAATTCAAAAAACTTGGTATAGAAACAATAAAATACGAATAACACATTTTGGTCACAAGATTTGAACCTAGACTCTTTCGTTCTCGAGCCCTACCGCTAAACCACTGCGCCACCGAGCTCTTGCTAAGTATGGCGAAAATTCCCTTCAACTTCATATTGTGCATGACGTCACAGTAATCTTTCTTGATGTGTCGAACTCTTTCTAAGTAATTATGAGGGTAGGCAAAATTTATAAAATGTTAAACTTAATTTCTGGTGTTTCGCTTTGTTCACAAGCTAGCTTCGCTACCGCTTACGTGTGCATTCTGTTTCGGATAGTTTTTGGATTATAAACTAACAACCTATTATTATTATATTATTGTGCTTTTTGAACAAAATCGAGGCATTAAGAGTATTGCTCGAGAACTGGGAGTGGCGGTAAGTTTTGCTTCTATTTTTATAAGCGATACTTATATTTTAATTCGTTTGATAATAGGGTTGGGATTAGTTCACGGAATAAATTGCTTTTATTTTTACAGATAAACACAGTTCGTCGATGGATAAAAAGATACCAGGAAACTGGTGATGTAAAATGTGAAAGACAGGATCCGCGACCAGTGGCTTATTCTGATGAAACGTATCGTCACCGTGAAATTGTAAGACTCCATACCAATGAGTCCTTCAAGACCACGAGATCAACTGCACAGTTGTTTGGGATTTCGTTGGATACAGTGCGGAGACATTTACATGCTGCGGGGATCCATAATTACAGACCAGCTAAAAAAATTAAACTTACCGAGGCTCACCGTCAAGCTAGAGTAAGATTCGCCAGGGAGTATTTGAATTTCGATTGGAAGAATAATATAGTAATATTTAACGACGAAAAATGTTTTAAATCGGACAAAGACGACTGTGGAGAAGACGAGGACAGCGTTATAATCCACAAAATGTTTTACTAAATTAACTTTTTTTAATTTTTACTTGAGACGTAAAATTGTTATCTTGGATAACATGTTTGTTCTCTCGTAAAAAGTCATAGACAAGTGATTGGAAATATTACAAATAAAATTTAGAATTATTGTAAATATGTAAGCTGAAACTTGTTTTTGAATAAAGTTACTAATCAGTCTTTTTTGTTTTTCTACCATTTTCTATCAATGTTATTTAATGTGACCTTGATATTCAAAATAATTTTATTAAAACGCAAACAAAATTAGAATCAAAAATATGTGACAATAAAAAAAGGCACAGAAGTAGGGATTCGAACCAGTAACATCATTCACGAGCACCCATTTCTTAACCACTAGGCTATATGTCTGTCACATGGTTTGTGTGAAATACTCAAAGTGTTTTCGCAATATGAAGGAAACTGACGCAGATGGCGCTGCTAGTCACGACTTTGACTAAAAGCACCCATAGAATGTCGCTGAACTTAGACATTGTGTTGTGACATTATCGACCAATCACCACTCACTGCTCGTGTTGCGATGTTTCCTACATGTTGCCATAGATGTCGTCACTGGGGGGGGTCCGTTTTCTCTGCTTGCGACCGTACAATAAGCTTCCCAATGAGTTAAAAGATTTACCGTCGAATAAGTTTAAAAGGGCGCTGACTAAATGACTGAGTGAGAAGTGTTTTTACTCGGTGACTGAATATTTAAATAGTTAATTAGTAAATTTATAAAAAAAAAAAAATATTTATGTGTAATGAATGTTTGCACGCCTGCGATCAGGTAGAATACATGGACTTAATTATTATGTAAAGACCTTTGTAAATACTGTATTCATGCAAATAAAGAATTTACTTACTTATTTACTTACTTACTTACTTACAACATTCGTTCTAAACCATCTTTAACTATTATGTTCAGTGACCTCTAAAAGAAATAGAAATAAGAAACACAGTTTTTTATATGTTCGTTTAGTTTCTAGAAATTGGCGCTGGCTGCGAATGAAGGCTTTTTTTTAAAAGGTCACAGTACAGACAGTGTCATCGAATTTGACAAATAAGTCTTAAATCAAAAATGTCGACATCGTCACAGTACAGATAGTGTTGCTATTAGCCCAATAAATCCTCATTGGCAAAATGTTTTCAGCGCTGCGGTATTCGACTGGCGACGGGGAATACAAGGCGGAGGCATTGCGCCTAGCCAATTGCTTGGTCAACGTGCGAGCCATCATACAACACTTCTCTCCCAAGATCGATGTCTGGCTGGCCTCTCAGAGCCTGTCTACCCCCACCGAAGATCAGGTATTTTTACGCCTTAGACTACTGTAGACTTATGTTTATAATAGCGGCTGCACCTACGTTAACTCATTTTCCCGTAAGGGAATCAGTTGTTTTCCCGGCAAGTATCATACTCATAAAACTTCCCTTCGAATCATTCTATTTATTAAATAAAACTGCATCAAAACACGACATGTAGTTTTAAAAATTTAATCATACATACATATAGACGCGAAAAGCTATTCTGCTTTATATTATGCCGTGTGATGCCGGCTTAGAATAGCATCACCCCACATCCTTCCCGTGGGTGTCGTAAGAGGCGACTAAGGGACTCGAGAGTATTGGTGTATTACAATTTTTAGGCGACAGGCTGACAACCTGTCACTATAGTGATACACATGTTTTCCGAAACAACCTTAGAAAACAATACTCAAAAATGTCAGACGTGGCGATAGCGACCGTATTCTTACGGCTGTTAACGCTCTGCCTACCCCGCAAGCGATAAAGGCGTGATATATGTATGTATCATGTAGTGATATACATTTAGTACCTTAGCATATGAGAAAGTGGTTCGGTTCCAACTTAACACAGAATGTTGAACGTTTACATTATGAGACCAAGCGATAATGTGGATAAAGAAAACTGAGGTGCTTTTGAATCCCTATTAAGTTTTATTTGCCGTTAAGAGTCACTATTTAAACCACGAAAAGTCTTGGAAGTTGAGTCCTAATACAATTTCATATTGCAGATCCTAGACGTAGTCCGCAAGAACTACGACAGCCTGATCCTCAAGTTGCAGGAGGGGCTGGAGGCCTACGAGCGCTACACGGAGCGCCCGCACCGCCCCCTGCTCGGCAAACTGGTGCTCACCGCGCGCAGCGCCGCCCGCGCCCGCAACGACGTCAACACGCTGCACCACACCACTACTGCGGCTCTCAACCAGTACACTACACTATCGTGAACGAATCCTAAGACCTATTAACGTTACAGTTTGGCAAAAAAGAGTAGAGAAAAAAGGAGGACGCCACTTTCTTCGCGATCTGTCATATCTGACAGATCACGCATAAGTATGGCAACAATATTTCGTACGAAATTTTTAGTTCCATTTTATTTCGTTCCAAACACTTTTTGGCCAGACTGTACTTTCTCTCCTTGGTATAGTTGCCAGTCACGGGCAGTCGCATATTCCTGATTTTTAACTAAAAGAAACGGTATTTGATGTCCCCTTTTGTGTACCAAGTGCTAGAATAGGCTATGAAAGATCTTTACGCCAAAAGCCCGCCTGCAAAATTCACAATAACAGCTACTGTGTCTTTCCTAATAGTAATAAATTGTGTCCAGGGAGTCAATTTCTGAAACGTCGTAATTTGATTCCGTGTAAGGATGACCCTAACTGGTCTAACCACACGTATTTTAATTTCTACTAGTCTATGTTGGTACGTGGGAATCGATAAGTAGAACGTGTGATACAAGCATAATAGGTAGCAGATTATCGCATGAAACAAAAACCAACGTTTCAGAAAATTATATCCTGAACGCCCGACCGCCTGCCTCGCGAGAGTACTCGGGCGGTCTGGACACAGCTACAAAAGAACGAGCCAAATCTTTAAATTACCTATGACCTCGTCACATATTGAATATTAATATTATTTCCAACATTATATAATTTGAATTTAATTTTCTAGTTAGAAATAAAGCCAGTTTTATGTACCGGATACCAGTGTAGAGAATTAATTAACTATTGAATATTAGCCCATTTAAGTGCTTTGTCAGTGTGAAATACTAAGTAGGACAAGCAATATAATGTTCATATCAACAACTTAGAAAATAAAGCCTTAATCAAAATATTAGGTAGGAAATGATTATGAACGCGACATAATGAATTAATATATTGTATGTTTTAATGTTAGGAATGTATGAAATATTTATATTGGTGCGAAAATACATGAATTCTTTATTGATTACGTTATAAATTAAGACTGAATTGTATGATTATCCTTGTTGCAAAAAAATAAATATCGCAATATGTCACTCTTAATTTAAAAAACCGACGCTAGGGTTCATCGGAGCGTTGGACGAATCCGTGTCCCAGTTCCACACGAAAAAGAATGTAATCAAAAATTGCGTGTGAAGTGATTGGAGTAATTCCACATAGTGGCATTTTGCATTTTGGTGACAAGTGTGACATTTTGCAAACATGACATAATATATAGAGCAAAAATATTTTGGCATTTTATGTGTATATCGCGACATTACGCGATCACAAGAAATGTAGTGCACTGAGACGGTTTAATCGAGTTTCGGTGCGTGTTAGACCCCTGAAATACCTCTAAAAATTTCACTTTAACTGACATAAGTGGTTGATTGAAAAAAATTATTTTAAAATCTGTTGCATATTTAATTTAGGTAAAAACCATTGTATGTCATGCAAAGTAACCTCTATAGTACCTATTGTAAATTGAATGATTTGATTAATATAAATTATTTTCCTGTATTTTCATGTTTTATTTCCCAATGAATATTAAATCAAACAAAGCTTTTGAACACTCAATATATCATTTTATTAAAATTATAACTAAAATACATTCATAAATATGAATAAATATATACTTAAACAAATATTCTAAAAATAATAAAATTGTATTAGACTAGATGGTTTATATTCGACTAGAAAACCTTTAGGAATGTACTTTGGAATAGACTTCTTTGTAAA
This sequence comes from Keiferia lycopersicella, assembly GCA_029255805.1. Lineage (NCBI taxonomy): Eukaryota > Metazoa > Arthropoda > Insecta > Lepidoptera > Gelechiidae > Keiferia > Keiferia lycopersicella. Next base: position 5,907,631 of record JARACZ010000009.1, on the reverse strand, counting down.
TAATACTTTTTATCATGGTGAATCACCAGAATAAAATATTCATACCGCATACATAATACATATAATCTAGTAAAAATAAGAAGAATTCTTAGCATAAGCATTCGGACAATATAATAGTATCCTCACCAATGAAAATAAGAAATTGAATAATTTACAAGCGTCGACCGGTGCGTCGATAGCTAAGTGGCAGAGCAGTGTGCCGGTACCCGATTCCCGATTCGATTTGTGAATTACTCAATTTCTTATTTTCATTTATGAGATAATATTATGAAAGTGAGTTCAGTAAATCTCAGTAAATTAATATAATATTGTCTCAACCCAACCCATTGAGGCTGGAAGTTTGCGGTTTCAACTCAGCTAACGCCTCTTTGACAAGCTGCTCCAACTCATAAGGCAACACAGTTTTGGAAGTCAGACCCTTAGTACCAAAATCTGAGCTGCCATCGCCATTACTCCTTAAATCTGAGGATTCCTCACTATTCTCCTTCTCATCATCACTGTCTACATATTTCTCTTTGGTGTTTTCAATGATTTCTTTATCTTTGGCTTTCAGTTCTTCAGACTTGGCGGATCCCGAGTCTGGTAGGAATTCGTCCAACAGCATTTGTGATGGGAATATTGGAATGTACTTTTGGCCGTTGCACCAACTGTCTAGTGTCTTTTCTAGTTCTGTTATTCTGTTCGCAAGTATTCTGAAACAAAGTAGGGTTTTATGAAGTTGTATTTACGCCAAAATATCTCAAGAACTACTTGACTAATTCTGATTTTCTTTCATTGCTCTAGTCGAGGTCGAGGAGGATAACTTAGGACACGAAACATGCTTCATCAAAGTCGGTTCAAAGTAATTTGCAAATATTGACTAAATTTATTTCGATAGGTACTGTTGAATTGCATTGTACTGTACGTTTGGTTGAATTTTTACTTAATTGCAACTCGTTTTGTATGTATTTAGCCACGGTATTTACAGTTTAAAAAAAAACTTTTTTAAGCTACACAGGAAATGAGATTACACTATCAGTGCTCGAAATACTCACTGGTTGGTTTTCCGTTGATGCTGCAGCGCGATAGACTTATCGTTCAGCGCCTCGAATAATCCCAGGCAGACTGATTTCAATTCAGCCGCCGAGGTCCGCTTCAATCCAGTTTTCGAATTGTTGTCCAAAAATTCTCGTACTGTGAACAACGAAAACTTTACTGTTTAGTTTATAGGGTACTTCACAATGAAAACTTTAAGAACCAGAACACAGTTAATTGTCGGGTATTCACCATCAGAACTTGGCTGAGAGCTGATGCAATCTAGTAGGGAAAGGGGGGCACGATTCTTAGAGCTTACTAAGGGCACAAATACTATGTGACTATTTACCTTGCTTTTGCGTCATTACATCCATAAATCCTTTCTTCAAGCTATAGTTTTCATTTTTATTCCTGTTATCGAGCAGCGTCTGCAAAAAAGACGATAAAATAATCAAAGTATGTAATTTGTTTCAAAGTAGGTAGCTTAGATAGTTTTCGGAAACCTACCTTGTATTTTGTTAAAGTCCTCTTAATGATTTCCTTTTCAACTTGCAACTGCGTGATTCTCTCATGCAGATATTTATTCTCTGTGACAAGAGCATCAATATCCACTATGGGTTTCGGCGGGTCAATGTTTGAGTCGTCCTGTGGCTTGGCGCGGTTGGACAGGATGTAGCTGATCTGTGTGTTGAGGCGCTGCACCTTGCTCTTGTAGTAGTCTCTGTCGGCTACAAGCTCTTCTTTCTCGTCAAGTGTTGCTCTATAGTCCAGTTGAAGCTGTTGGTACTGCAAATATGGATTTTAAATAAATGAGAAGTGTAAAGTTTGTTGGGCAAAGGGCTGAAAGTGCCTTAGGCAACTTATTAGTACAGGATGTCTCATTCTAATGAGGAAAACAGGTAGATGATTATAGTAAACAATACAATCTTAAGCAGTACCATTTTGTGAGGTGTAGCTTAGAATTTTGTATTCTGTCTTGCCTTGATGTTCTAATACAGTTAGGAGTTTGTACAGCTGGATATATACAGGGTGTAACGGAAAGGGGGTATCAAGCCGAAGTGAAAATAAACTATACCTTTCGTAGATCAGTTATGCAAAATTTCAATCCAATATACTCAACTTTGTAACATATTGAAAAAAAAATCCAGCATACGATTTTAAAGTATTTGCATGTAAACAAATGTGGCACAACACTATTGAGGTCACTGATCTTTATTTCATTCCCATAGCACTATCACTAGCACCGCCCATTACACTTTCTACGCGTCCTGGGCGCCTGGTACCTGACGCGGCGCGCGCACTTTATTCGCATTATAGCACTGCGCGGGGAAGCGCGGGGAAGCGCGGGTCGCGGGTCGCGGGCCGCGGCGGCATCTTCAAAGGTGTCGGCGCGGCGGCGGCGGCGGCGCACAAAGCGATCTGCGGCGGCGCGTGGCTATGTCACACGCGGCAGATAGCAGGAATCAGCTCCTGCGTCCTGGTCCTGCGAAGTGATAAGGGTGCTGTCCAGATTCGTGGAACATTCTCGACACTTGTATGTGGTTCGCAGCCCCCAACACCTCAGCACCACGTTGCGTGCTGGTCCGCGGGTTCTCTTCGAAGTGCTCCAGTACGGCTTCTTCAAAATTCGGATCTCGGGTCGTAGTGCGGCCAGACGCAGTTGTCGCGTGAAACGAAACCGTCGAATACAGACGATTCACCATGCGCCTGAAGCACCGCAATAAAGGCAGATGCCTTGCTTCAGCAGCTCGTCTTCCTTCAAAGAATCGCTCACGAGAGAGCTCCCGTGCTGCACTCAAGTTGCCGTGAGTGGCACCGACGCACAGAATCATCTCATAATATTCTGCATTACTCAAAGACGTCACGCACGACACAGATTATTTTAACTTTACAATTAGGTACACTAGTTTACGCCGCAGCAGATGAACTAAAGAAACTTAAGGACCTAGGTGTTGCCAGAACGGTCTAGACGATTTAAAAAAATAGTTTGTCATTTTCACCTATTTTATTTCACATATTTTTTTACCTATTTAATATTAACCGTATTACAACGGCCGCAAACGCTCTGACTACCCCGCAAGGTCGTGATATGTGTATGTGTATGTATGGTAATTTTATCGAAATTCACATACCTAAACACCATTAAGTACATACGCCACACAAAATTTTTGTTACATGCCATATGTCACAGAATTAGACAACAAATATGAACAAAAAAAATTACGCATTTTGCTCCAATACTAAAGTACTGGCAACTCATTTGGTCCTGCCTACCAACCAGCCCCCACCAACTAGTCCCGAAAGAAAGTGATCGCAGGGATTCCCGCTCCCGGTAGGGCTGTCACATTTACTGATACTTGCAAAATAAATCAAAAGTTACGTGATTCATTTTAGAATAACCTTTAATGATTATTAATATGTCAGTCTCTCTCTTCGTGTGGGACACCAAGTCGTCCAACAACCCAATAAACTCTAGTGTCAGAATTTTTCAACTGCCTTCTACAAGTAGCAGACTTCTAACGTGGTAGTTGTGTAAGGACTGCCGTCTAAGTAATCATAGATAGCAACCGCGACCTACACGGTTTAGGCCCAAAACTCGCTCACGCGCGAGCGGCGAATTCGACAAACCGCGGCGCGGGCACGTGTCTGTTTACCCGTACGTACACGATGACACCTTTGCCATATTACAGCTACTATGCGCCTTATAAATTAGGACTGATAATAATGGGGGGGGCTGTCAAACCGCCGCGCGGGAATCCGCGTAAGGGAGCGTTTAGCCTTAACTTGCCATCCAAAACACGGACCCCTCTTTCTTACGGAAAATCGAGTGGTTCTAATCGCAATGTCCTAAACTGAGAACAAATTCACAATAATTGAACCCGGAGCTTGCTGCGTCACAGGCAGTCGTGCTAAGTACCATTGCGCCACATCGGTCAACGAACACTTCAGTAAAATAGTTGGCATTTATTCAAAACGTTTGGCGTAAAAATTACGCTGGATCCCGAGTTTATCAAAGATGCAGAGATCTTTGAACAACTACCCATCGAATATCCAATATCTAAAATAAGACATAGGTACTTTGTTAGTCATTGTGGGATATTATTGTGTGATACACATGTTTTCTGACACAACCTTGAAAACAATCCTCAAAAATGTCAGACGTGGCGACAGCGACCGTATTCTTACGGCCGTTAACGCTCTGCCTACCCCGCAAGGGATAAAGGGATATGTGTATGTATGTATGATAAGGGCATAATAGGCTGGATAATATGATTTTTTTTAATTATTGGAATCCGTGCTTCGGAAGACACGTTAATGATTGCAATCTACTATCTGACAAGTAGTACGTATCGAGTTAAATGCCTGAGGATAGTCAAAGAAGTGCGTTTCGAAACAAAAATTTATCATAATTTGCGGGCAATCAGATTCTTTCCGTGCCTGTAATATCGAACTAATAATGACGACCGATGTGGCGCAGTGGTAGTGCGACTGCCTTTGACGCAGAAGGTCCCGGGTTCGATTCTCGGTGGGTCACTCACAAAGTTGATATTTGTCTCTTTGTGAATTTGTTCCCAGTCTGGTTAGGACATTGCGGGCTGAACCACCCGATTGTCCGTAAGTAAGATAGTTCCGTGTTTCGGATGGCACGTTAAGCCGTAGGTCCCGGTTGCTGTCTATGATCACTTAGACGGCGGTCGTTACACAACCATGTCAGAAGCCTGCTACATGTAGAAGGCGGTTGAAAAATTCTGACACTAGGGTTCATCGGGTCGTTGGACGATTCGGTGTCCCACACGAAAAGAAGAAGAAGAATATCGAACTACCTAGTTTGCTTTACCTAAGGAACACACTGGTTATTGAATCCTGATCCTTCCCATCAAGAAGGAACCAAGCGTTGTGATGATAAAAAATAAAATACCCATCATTATTTTAAGGAAAATAATTAAACGCTATCGTTTAGGTTTTTTGACACCCCTAGCCCCTACCTAAGGGATGGTACCACTATGGTCGGCCATTTTAGTGGTTGATCCTTATTGGTTATTGATTTGATGTTATTATTATTATTGGACAACGGGCGGGACCAATAAATTAGGGTTAAATTTTGAAATTGATACATGACACAGCTTTGACCTCTTTCATACTTATGTACTCCTGGTACTGCCAATCGTATTTTCAGTCTAATTCAATTGATTTCCTAGGGGTATTTGTGTAGAAATCGACCGTGGATTGGAATAATGCGTGCCGAATTTTATTTTTCAAGTGATGTAGTGTATTATTAAATTTATGCGTGCACGCATTCATCTATCGATTATGAAACCCGTGAGTTTTAATACTTACGAGCGCGAACGATTTAAAAAATACGATTTTCGGTAGCGTTGAATAATATTCAATAAGGATTAGGATTCAATCCCTTAGGCCTCAGTCTCGAATTTTGCGGGCAGCAGCGGGGCGGCAGCGGCAGAATCTTTTGCATACATTCAAATGGACCGGTACGGAAACAACAGCGGCGCGGGAGTGGGCAATGAGCGGCGCACTCCCTAGAAAAAAAAGCGACCCGAGAGGCCGCTGCCCGCAATATCCGAGACCGGGGCCTTAGACGGTTGGACAATGGCCCCCTTATCAGGGGCGTTTGCCATATTCACCGGGCTCGAAAAGTGGGTTGGCAAGCGCATCACAATTGCATTTACCGGTCATGCTGCTGTCGTTTTCCTGAACGCTCAGTCTTATTGCACTCTATGGGTAATTCTAATCCGGAACCATTTCTATCAAATACAAATACGCACTTGTAGGATAACTAGACCACGCCCTTTTAGGGTTCATTTTGTTGCAGACATTTTAAAGAAATCTACAGATACTTTCTTTTAAAAAATTCATGATTTATTGAAAAAAAAATTTAAATGATATTGTTTCTCGATTATCGCGTAAGGCAGCGTAATTTTTTATTATCTGTCACGACATTTCCCCTACAAATACAAAATAAAACAATAGGCCGAGTTGGTATCCGGAACCAAATGTGATTTATTAGATTACCAGGAGCACAGGTCGAAGAAAAGGAGGTGGGAACTATTTCGAAAGAGGTGGTCTGAGGTGGTTGACCCCAAAACAGCTGATAGCTCACTAGTGTTGTGCAAAGTCAAATTTTGTAACATCTGGACCTGGATTTCAATAAGGTTTTGTTCTTTAGAACGTCAACTTAGAAGTTTAAGATTTTGCTATTTTGTTCTTAGTCAATACCAGAGTTAGTGCACTTCGGCTTGATACCCCCTTTCCGTTACACGCTGTATATCTTTAGATTTTGGGATAGACATCAATCAATCGCCCTCTGACAGGCCTGGATGATTTTCTGCCTACCATAAACTAGTTACCTTCTTTTGTACTTTTTCTAACTGCTGCACCAGATCTTCATAATCTTTGTTTGTAGAGCACAGAGTAGAGAATGTCTTTTTATTGCTGTTCCATTCATCCTGAGGCTCTCTCCTCTGCAATTGCTTCCGTAATGCCACTATGTCTAGTGTTGCCTCCTCCAAGTTGCTTCTCAATGTTTCTACCTGTACAAAATAAATTGTGATGTTAGAACAAATAGATAGATACAATAGCAGAATTCAAGTAACAACCAAATTTATGTTTAATGGGTAACAACTAAAAAAGTCAAAGACAAGCTGGTTGAAGCAATTAAAATATTGCATCAATACAATGGTAAAGTTTACACCCTTTTAAGCATTCCCAATTGAATTCACTCATTTTTTTTATTTAAGCAATTCACTTGCGATAGTTTTAAAATAATATGAAGGATTTACCATTAAAAAAACTAAATGAACATGTAAGTTCATTTAGTATTTTTTTTCATTTTATAATCACATTACTCAAATTAATCAAAGTAGAATACCTATAATCTTACCTCAATTTTGAGCATATTATTCTGGTCTCTAGTCTTGGCCAGCATTTCTCCTCCGCTGATGGTGTTAGTTGGTGCAAATCTGGAAAAGTTGTTGGGACTGGAAGTGGAGACACTAGATACAGGCTTTTTGCACTTCAGCTGCTCAACAAGAACCTTGTATCTGTCTCTTTCCATGCTGCATTTATCCAGTTCCCTACCCATGATGGATAGAGCATCGATTTTGCTCTGCAGTTTACTTTTAAGTACAGAATTCTGAAATAAATAAAAATTACTATGTATAATCTGGCTTACGGCTTCGGTAAGTAAAGTAATGTTTTTTGTATTACCTCCAGAATATAGTCATCTAGCTGCTGATCTTGGAACTTCACCTTACTATTGGATTTTGTGAACATTGTGCTTGAATATGTAAGATTTTTTCTTCAGATAGTTCACTGGTTTATTTATATAGGTACATTATATGGGAGTAATTTTGACATACGGAGAACAGTTTAACACCGTTTATTTACAGGTTTTATGGGTTTATTCAGAATATTCACTAAAAATCAAACAAAATAAAGTCCTTCCTATTCTATTTCGTGTTAGACAGTGTTGCCAGAACTTTGGCAACAAAATAGCAGGGCTTGAATACCGAAGTACACCACCACACCATATAACAGCAGCAAATGAGGCACTGTTGAAAGATGTAGTGCTCAGAGAAGTCTTACTTCTTTTTATATTAATTGGCTTTTTAGCAAGCTATCAAAGCTAAACAAGAATTGAATGGGACAATAACAAACCATTATTATGAACTAAAAAGTATTTTTTAGTCGTGGCAGCATTACAAAATTTCGGAACGAAAATTTTCAGGAAAATTTGGAACGAAATCCAAATGTCAGTGTCACCGCAGTGTTGCCATTTGTAATAGATTTCGGCCATATTAGCAACCAACCTATACCCCATTGTGCCATGCTATGAAACTACAAGCTATAAGTTTACTTACAGGCAAAAAAAACCATATACGTAGCGTAGCCAATGGGTCGTTAAAACACAAGAACTGGGGCCAATTCTGGCGCGCACCGTCTAAAGCTAAAGCTAAAACTAATTCCTAAATTTTACGCGGATTTTAATCTTAGCTAAACCATTTGCTATTCCAAAACACTCATCAAACTAAATTTAGAAAGCGTTTTAACACTCGCTAAGTTGTCTATGGTTGGCTAAGTGCTAAGTTATATATTATGTGTTACCATTTTAAAAATCAGGTTACCGAATAAATAAATGATATCGATTTTAATTTCATAGTTTATTAATTTTTATGATTAAATAATACTTTTTGATGATCTTACTCTCGTTTTTATATTTATTTTATTGTAATTATCAAGTTTCCCTCCATATTTTACATAATTTTCGCGGCATTTGACAATTTACTGCTATCTGTGCTATAATTTTTTTAAAGTGGTCAGGAAATTGCTGTCATGACATGACTTCTTTCGCGGCGTGAACTCCAGCTAGAGTCCACCATAGTTTGTGTATTGTTTTGTTTGTGTGGTAGACAGAAGTCAAAGAAGTAAATTTGCGCCGCAATGGACGCATTTGCACCGCCTCGAAAGAGGTGCAGCAAAGCGCAGCAGGCGATGCTTGCTGAGTATATGCATGCCAACATGGGATTAGCCCGTGGTAAGTATGATTGCGTACTGAAACTATAATTATAGCAGTAATATAATTGAATTTTACCTAATTTGTAACATGGTTATATGTTATACATATAATTCTTTTGTTCTTTCAGGAAACACCGCTAGCCCAGAAGTTGCGGCTTTTTAGGCGGGTGTGGCAAGTAATTTAAATTGTTCAGGGTGTCGAAGGACAGTTGTGGAGTGGCAAAGCGTAAGTTTCTATTATATCAATAATACTTGTTATATACTAGCTGACTGCCCCGCAGTTTCACCCAGGTCCCACGGTAAACTATAGTCATAGTTAGTTTTAAGATCTAAGCATACAACAAGACATTAGTAAATTTGTTCATGGCTTTTCATATTTATCTTTTTCAAATTCCAGATTTGGACACAGTGGGTACAAAAAGTGAAGGCGAAGTACAGGAAGTACAGAGACCAGTGCCAAGGAACTGGAGGGGGTCCGGCTACTGTGAAGCCATTAACTGATATAGAGCTAAAAGTGTTGGAGGTGGCCGGCAGACCATCAGTTGATGGCTTTGCTAACTTAGAAACCCCTTTGGTAAGCTTACAATCTTGTAGATATTCAATTATCTCATAATGTTTCGGCCTCTGTAGCGCAGGGGCGCAGCAGTTTGTTCAAATTACCGAGGTCACGGGTTCAAATCCCGATGAGACAACATAGTGATGTTTCACTTTGTGAGTGTTTCCCAGTTTGGTTAGGACATTGCAGGCTGAATAGCCTTATTGTACAAAAATAAAGATGGTACCGTGCTTTGGATGGCACATAAGCTGTTAGTCCCGGTTGCCTTCGGGTAGTGGTTAATGAAAAATCACGTCGGAGGCTTTAAGGCAGTTTCGAAACTGTCACCACGACTTGTGAGGTTGACCAACTTTACCGTCCACTCGCTAAGATAAAGATCTCATATTGTATTAAGTCTAAAATTTTTTTGTTAATCAATGCATTTATGTTATAAATATTTTGTATTACAGAAATGATTACGATATATTTGTTACATTCTAGGTTCCCTCTGCACCTATCACAGAAGATGCAGCTGCAGATGCACTGCCTGTATCGGTCCAGCCTCTATCTGCACCCACGCAGGGCCCAATTCGGCATACACCAGTTCCGGAGCCATAACAACCAGATGTCCAGCTTGCAGATGCTCTTCAATCTTCCAACCCAGGTCCATTCCGAATGTTAGGTACCAGTACTAGACTTAGTACTGATATTCAGCAGTCGAGGTCACATACCCATCATAATCACCTCAAAGAACCAGACAAGACGTCAGCGAATCCGACCAGCTCACTTGTTAGCTCGAGCATTAGACTTATGACCAGTAGAAACAATGAATGGTTCCGGTCCACAATGGCATAAGCTGCTGACGCCTTGGCCGCTGCCATCCGGGATGCAGATCAAACAATTGCAGTAATACTGACAACAGTATGGGTGAAAATTGAGGAGCATCTGGAGGAGAATTTCGATGATGTTGTTACATTAATTTAAAATGTGTGTCATAACTAATATTTTAGATTATAACCTATTGATTTTTTTATGTCTGAATACTAGATTATCACAGGTTGATAATTTTTTCATGTGATTATTAGATTAAGTATAATGTGATGATTATTATTAGGTAGTGTTCTGTGATTATTAGTTTCCTATGTGTCTTGATTATGCTTAGCATAGCAATATTGTATTGTTAAAACTTGAAATTATAACTAACAATAGTTTCAGTTCTTATAATTGTTGATTATTTTATTTCTATAGTCTGATTAGATTATAACATGTTGATTTATGTAAGGAATATTGTTACTCCCTACTTTTAAACATAGTTGTAGTCACAGCATGACGTTGTAACTGGTTGAAAACTTTGGACTCTACGTTTATCAACCAGTTATAACATAATTGGCTTATAGCTGGTGCATAGATACTGGTGTCAACAATGTCCTAAGTTACCCGCTAGTCTCATTTTCCCCCATTTGAATGTACCTATGAATGTGATATGATTTTATTGTTTTTATTGTCTGATTGCCACATAACATACTAATTAATGTAAGCAATAAACAAATACTTCAAACATGAAACTTCTTCTTCGCTTATTATTATTAATAATAATAGAACCAAATGACAAGAAAACTGCTATGCTGTCCCAGATCACATTCATTCACAGAAGCTCATTAGATCACATTCTCAAAATGTTATCAAAATATATCGGATTTCGATTCTGTTTTTTGTTTGTCTGAAGAGTGTTAGCTATGTTTCCAAAATATTGATCCTGCCGTTTGAAAGATATGAGTGAAACCAGGGATGAAAAATATATTTCTTTGAAATATACCTCTATATACAGAGTGACTGGAAAATTGATGCATTCCTTTCAAGGGATGAACCAGCTCATGAAACTGAACAACTTTCCCCAAGGAACATAGGTCGAAATATGAAAAAAAATTTTGGTCCTCCCATACAAATTGACTTAGTCGTCGTCGGTCGGTAATTTTGTATGGGTGGGGCAATTTTTTTTTTCATTTTTCGACCTATGTTCCATGGGGAAAGTTGTTCAGTTTCATGAGCTGATTCCCTTGAAAGGAATGCATCAATTTTCCAGTCACCCTGTATATATGTTGGGTATCAAATGAAAGGTATAAATAACGTATACATCACGATTACGATCACCATTAAGCAAGTTTTATGAAATGGGTTTAGAAGTTATTGCACTTCAAACCATTTCAAATTAACGTATTTACATACAGTTTAATTTTAAGCGGCACGTCTGGAGGTCCCGGCTAAAATTAGCGATGACAGTTCTTATTTCATGCTAAAGTGACCATCCTTCTATAAATATTCAAGAATTAAGTACTCACTAAAGACGAGGCTGTATGGTCTTAAGACTTTTGCCTGTCCAGAATGGACGAAAGAACAAAAAAGTGGCCACCCTATGACTAAAATTAGCGATGACAGTTCTTTTTTCTTCCTAAAATGGCCATCCTAGAATAGCTTTTGAGCCGCTAAGTCTAAATTGAGTTTAAAATTTAAAATTAGAAACGTCATATTCAATTTAGTCCTGTCATTTGATTTTGACAGATATTTCAGAATAACAAAGGTGTTTAGGGGCTGTCAACTAAAGCTAATTATATTTAGCGGCCACTCAGAATTAGCCCCAATGCATTATTACCAGTAGATTTGTAATTTTTTAACTTCTTTGTTTGAGTGAGAGACATACAGATTAAGCACTGTGTTTGCTTGCGGGACCTCTTTCTTTCTTTTATGACTAGGCTCTGTATTTTTCAGTGGATGGAATGTGGCTGCTTTCGCTATTTTTTAAGCAGTTTTGGACAGATTTCGAGATGGTATCCCTAAAAGTGTCAAAAACAATATAACCTAATTTGCGCAAGGTGTGTTTTTCGGGGTTTTCTTCAGTTTTTTACTGTATTGTGCACATATTTTCAGACTTACAAATAAAGTGGTTCATAATAGATAATCAAAATGGATGGTTTTGAAATACGTACGTCGACCAGTAAAAAGGTAAGATATTTAAATACTGGCTCGTGCTTGGTTTTGAATCTCATGAAATTATAGATTTTTCAAATAAAATCTGCGTTTTAGGGCAAAGGAATGTTCGCTACAAAGAAATTCGACCAGGGAGACGTTATCCTAGAAGAGGACCCTTTAGTTTCGTGCCAGTTTGCGTGGAATCAAGCCTACAGATATTTGGCATGCGACTTTTGTATGCGGTAAGTTATAAGTTACATTAGGTTTCTGTGGATCCTATTTTCACTTGTTGGTAAAGAGACATCATATTGAAGTCAGTCAATATCGCCCTAGTAGTCAGACAGATTACACCGATTCCCACCATGCAGTGTGACATTGTAAAGATGTAACTGATTCTGTTTATTTTCTAGCCCACTCGAAACTCCAGAGCAAAATGTGCGGCGGCTGTCATGCAAGCCAGACATTGTGCTGCCGCATTCAGATAGCTTCGAGTCCAATATAGAGAACATGACCAACTGTACCCAGTGTGGATTAATGTACTGCTCAGAAAGTTGCCGGCAAAAAGCATTTGCTTCATACCACAAGACTTTGTGTTATGAAGCCTCTGATGCTCAGCATCCTATTACAGCACTGCTTGAAGCCTGGAAGTAAGTTAAAAGATTATCGAATCAATTCAGTTCTCAATTCTTCCTTTAATAAACTTTATTAATAGACAAACTTATATGAAAAACTAAGAAAAGATATTCCTGTATTTTAGGTAAACAGAAAACTACTAAAAATTCAAAATAGAAAACAAATTAGTACAATACAATTAAAATAAACTTAACTTCAGTATGAATTAACATTATACCATTTTGCTTATTTTTTTTGTTTGAAATTGAGCTTATTATGTATGTAACCTTTATTGTATCACAAAAGTACAAAAACATAAAAAAAAACACAAAAGGCACAAAGGCGGACTTATCCCATAGGTATCTTACTTATTATGTTCACTAATAAATGAAAACTTACTTTAACTACTTAGTTTAAAACCAAAGTTCATGTTGAAAGTAAAAAAGAACATGAAAATTGCAGTTTTATTTTTGATACTATATTAAAAAGTACCTCTGTTTACAGAAAACTAATTTCTTACTTCAATCATTGCAGGCAAATGCACTACCCACCAGAGACCACAAATATCATGCTTCTCGTCCGAATACTAGCCCACATTCACCAATCACCCGACCCATCGGCAGCCATTGCTCAAATTCAACAGTTTTGCCACCGCACAGTCAACGAGGATGCGGAATTAGTTCACAAGCTGCTCGGAGAACAGTTTGCTGACCAACTGAACACATTGAGGGAAATGACTAGTCATGTCATTAGTTCGGAACATGTGCAACCGGTAATTCCTGTTGTCTGTTTTATTTATTAATTAAAAAGTATAATAAACAGGAATATTTAAATCTTGATGCCTTTGATAGGGAGTGGATCAAGTTGAAAGGGGAGGTCTTTGCCCAGCTGTGGGAACAAGTAGGCAAAATATAACAAAACTTACGATAGAAAGGGAAAAAGCTACATTATCTTGAATAACTATGAAAGCAAAACACTGTCTACTTGGGAAAATCAGGAAATACAGTTTGAAAAAGAGACCACAAATTATAAAAAAAAAAAATTGTACTTTTCTATCATTGGCCTCACACGTCTGTGACAGACGATTTAAACACCTCAACAAACTCTAGATAGACACACTGATTATGATCTATATTTTTCCATTTTCAGTTTCTAACTCCAGAAGGTTTCTGCACTCTCATGGCCCTGGTTGGCACCAATGGTCAGGGCATCGGCACCAGCCCACTGGCCATGTGGGTGAATGTGGTCACCGACCTCACCATGTCTGATGATGAGAAACATCAGCTGGACCTGCTGATTGATAGACTGTATCAGTATGTTGAAGAAGGTGGGTGTGATTTGTGACTAGGTCATGTTTATTTATTAGCCATTAGCTGGGTCTCCATTGAACGAGCAGCCTCAAATGCTCAATGCCGCGCGCAGCATGTGGCGCATTGCGCGGTCGGTGTGGACGTGTTTCGCCTGAGCAGCGCATGTTAAAATTCTCATGCTCGGGCGAAAAACCGTCCACACCGACCGCGCATTGCGCCGCATGCTGCGCGCGGTAGTGAGCATCTGAGGCTGCTCGTTCAATGGAGATCCAGCTATTGATACTGCTTTTTTGGAATTCTTTTGAATTCAAAAATTTTTGAAATATTTTTTTTTGAGATAAGCAAAGTTGCGTCTCTACCAGCCGGGCAGCCTCAGGTGCTCACTGTCGCGCGCGGCACGTGAAACACATCCACACCGACCGCAGCACGCGCCGCATGCCGCGCGCGGCAGTGTGCACCTGAGGCTGCTCGGCCGGTGGAGACGTACCTAATCATGTTGTTTGTTAAAATTTCTGTTTAATTGATTCGGTTTACGCCACCCATCAAAACTTTTAAAACTTCAGTAATTAAGTGACCAACAGTTAAATAATCGTCCCTATTTTTGTAAACAAACTACCCATCTTTTAAAACTATCTTCCATTTATGTTTTTCCAGAATCCGGCACATTCCTAAACACAGAAGGCTCCGGGCTATTCCCGCTGCAAAGCGCTTGCAACCACAGCTGCGCGCCGAACGCTGAAGCCACCTTTCCTTTCGGCAACCATCGGGTGCAGCTGAGAGCGACCCGCGTCATACACGCGGGGGAAGAAATATGCATCAGTTATCTTGACGAGTGTGCGTTGCAACGGTCCAGGCATTCCAGGCAAAAGGTTTGTAATAATGTCAGGATCATACCTAACTATATCTACCTTCTTTCACATAGGGAAGGAGATTTGTTTCAGTTCGACAAATTTACTATGAAAACCCCAAAAAATTCGTTCTTATATATATACTATTGAATAGTATTGAATCAAAACTGATCCAAACATAAAATTGTTATAAAAAAGAGAAAATTGTGTCTCTGACAATTGACTAATTCGTTTATTCAGTGACATAATTGAAAATTACTGACACTCTAAAAGTTTTTGTTGTGTATCTACTTGGAAATAAACGATTGAATATTTGAAATCTGAAATCTTGTTTCTACCAACAGGAGCTAGCTCAAAACTACCTATTCGTTTGTTGGTGCGAGCGCTGTGTCTCTCAGTCGTCGCAGCCCGACTGCACGAGTGAAGAAGACGACTGCATGAGTGAGGGAGAGGGCGATATGGACGACTGATGCTCTAGCTTCCTGGCTTTCTGCCTGCTTGGTCTCTGAAGGGGCCAAGTATCGCTGGACAGTGAACTATTTGCACTATAACCAGCGTAAACTGGAAGGCCTAAAACAGGTGCGAAGTTGTTGATTTGACGATGTGAAAGCCATTTTAGTTTTGGAGTAACGAAACAGTGTGATAGTGGACAGGACAGTGTAGTGAGAAAACAATAGATTGTACGCAGTACGCTTTAGTACGTACTATCGAGTAGGTAAGCTAGATGTAGATAGATATGTTATTGTACGGGTTATTTTTAACATTTTGTCGTAAAAAAATGTTTAGCTTAGGGCTCCCAAAGACCAGCGACCCTCTGCGACAACCAGCGGCAAAGTGTCGCTAGTTTGTGGGAGCCTTTATGTACCTTAGTTATAGTTAATCAGTAATTACATATTATTATGTAGCGAGCAACTTATTAATTTTAAGAGAAAACCTGTTAGGACGAATAGTTCTATAGAAAATCATTATTGTGTAGACATCTTTGGCCAATGATAGAGGTAACTCTTAGAAAGTTTTATCCTACATTTTATCATATTAAATGATGGTATACTTTTGTGGTAGCAACAGCACAACATGGGATGTTTCTTATGAAAACTGATACCTGGTCGGCCTAGCATTGTTGCCTAAAGTATGTATTATAGTTGTATAGTAAACCACCTACATTGTTATAGTAAGAAATACATAATGGCATATGGAATCTCGTTGGTCTTATGATGAAAACAGATGGAAATAAATTGTGCCAAAATATTACGTGATGGAATTTGGTGATATTGAGAATTCGCTCTATAGTGATCATCTTTAGAGAAGATTTTCAGAATTGATGTTGTAGTAAAACTAGTGTTACATTAGGACCAATCTTAGGGATATAAAAAATATTTATGTAATTTAAGTGATAATTTCACTATTTTTGTTAGATTATCTATACCTAAAACATTAGTAATTTGCTCATTAGTTTTGTCATTAGCGCATGTAAAGCTCTGGCTTAATAATTTGGACAACGAAATATTGACTTTTTGTAGAAAATTTAAATCTTTTACATAGATCACGTAACCACGAATTTTCGTAATCTTGTGATAATTGTATTCATAGTACATTCTCTAACTTGAGCAATATTTTGGCCTATTAATATTACATAGGATTTAATCTTAACATATTCGAGCGCTATTCTAATAGTAGTATTTCTTTCCATTACAAAAGATAAGGAAACAAAACTTAGCTTTTGATTCGTCAATTTAAGATCGTATACGAATTGTTCGTGATTCAAAAGGCACGTCAAGATTTCAGCTTGGCCAACTTTCACAGGGTTAGTCATGTTGTCTCGTCTTGGCAACATTTTACATCAAAATGTTTTTGTTGGGATATTACTATTCTCATTCATTATTAGATTTAGTTTATATTTTGACGCCATCTTTTATACAGGCTTATGACGCCATATGCCTGTATTTTCATTCAGAATAACGTTTTAAAATGAAACTCCTCTGACTAGTAGAAAAATACGGCATTCGACTTATCTGTTACACAAAACTTGCTCACTATTTATAAGAACGATGTTATTATCTTTATTAAGATACATTCAAAAAATGTTTTTAATGAAATAATATTTAAAGTTTAGAATTAATTTTTGAAAAATGTATGGCACATTACAGAGCGACTAATGGAAAGTTAGGGTCATAAAATGTAAGTCAATTCATGTTGTCAAATTACAAACCATTGTGCACTTTAAAATTTTAGTCATATCGTGAAAGTAGATTTTCCCAAAGCCCTTATAGGTAGGTAGATGAATGACCCATACATACATACATGTATCACGCCTTTCGTCTGACAAATATGAAAGAAA
The DNA here is from genome assembly GCA_029255805.1 of Keiferia lycopersicella. NCBI lineage: Eukaryota > Metazoa > Arthropoda > Insecta > Lepidoptera > Gelechiidae > Keiferia > Keiferia lycopersicella. The sequence continues at coordinate 5,890,474 of JARACZ010000009.1, read as the reverse complement.
TGGGGTGATGCTATGCTAAGCCGGCATCGCACGGCTGTAGAGGACCCCGTTAGACCCATAACATATCTAATTTCCCTCTAACCTCTAACCCTCTATTTCCGGTAAAAGAATTATCTAGTGTAGGTAATGATTTCTACGGCATTCTTTCTGAATCAGAAATCAAATCAATACCTGATTGATTAAATCATACTTTTCAAATTTTAAATTATGACAATTAAAATAATGTTTTTAACTTACATAAATAAATAAATACCAAATTCAAATCGCAAGTATTTTTCATAATTAATTGAGAAAAAACCGTGTAAGAGAAAAAAAATTACGTTAATAATTATTATATTCTTCATTCTGTTAAGTAAGTGTAACCCAAGTATTTGTCTGCTGGTTGTATGCTTTTATACATATATCATACATATATCACGCCTTTATCCCTTGCGGGGTAGGCAGAGCGTTAACAGCCGTAAGAATACGGTCGCTATCGCCACGACTGACATTTTTGAGTATTGTTTTCTAAGGTTGTTTCGGAAAACATGTGTATCACTATAGTGACAGGTTGTCAGCCTGTCGCCTAAAAATTATAATACACCAATACTCTCGAGTCCCTTAGTCGCCTCTTACGACACCCACGGGAAGGATGTGGGGTGATGCTATTCTAAGCCAGCATCACACGGCATTGTGTTTTATTGTGTTAATATATTACTGTTAACCTGGTTAAGAATGTCTTTTCTTAGTCCATTTTTTAATCTAGTTATTGTCCCTACTGCTTCTTATTGCCAAGTATTTGGTCCAAAAAACAAGTATCAGATGATGCCTTTATTAAACAGTCGAAAGAGTCACAGACGACCATGTTCCAAATAACTTTTTTAAAAAGAGAACTGACTTCAACGGTCGTATAAAAGTACGTACTTCCATTTTTTGTCGGTTAATATGCCTAAAACCTTCTCCTAAGTCTGTAAATGTTTTTCTTAAAACCGCAACAAAATCGGTTCATCCAAACGCGAGATAATCGCGGGCAAACATACATACATATATATTATACACACATTGAGGTATATAATTGACGTATACTTTAAGGGGCTGAGTAGAGCTAAAAGCTACTTTTATAAGTGATTTCTACCCTAGATAAATTGCAGAAAAACTGACGAAAAAAAAAGGTAATAATCTTCAGGATATTTGCTGTAGTGTTATTGTTTCCAAAACATGATATTAGTAATTTAGCTTGATAGAAAAACATCGTAAAGTTACCTCTAAAAATCTATTATATCGCAAACTGCATGAACAAAACCCACGCAATAATTAAGTGTTTATTATCAGAATGAGCGCCTTACAATACTCTATCGACATATTGTTTTCGATTTTCAAATAACTTATTTTTGACCGAGTTATCATCGAAAATACGAAAATATCATTGAATCGGCAAGATTCCGTCCCGTTCGCACGCGCGCAGTTTGACATTTGTCAGAAAGGGACCGGTTTTTAGCTCTACTCAGCCCCTTAAGCAATATAATTAACATGTATTTAATGCAATGAAAAGCTCTAAAATACATTATAATACACATATACATTAGGAAATATAATTTGAGCTGATTCGTCTATCAGACGCTAAGCCGATTCGGCTCAAATTATATAGTTTGTCATTGCGTCAAATATAAATTTTGAAATTACTTATTGAATAGACGTATTATTCATTATGTTCCGATTTAGTATAATAAATTTTCTGCAGTCTGTATCTAAACCAGTGAACGCCCGTAATTTTGAAACAGAAAACAGATATTTTCCAGAAAATTCGCTTCTTCTCAGTCAGTTTAATTATTGTAATTACTTTACAAGAGATAACGTTTTGGCTCGATTTTCGGCGCACGGTTTTCCAAAACAAAATTCGTTAATGAAGAGTGCTTTATGGACCTCAAGTTGAGCCTCCGAAGGGTTCCATTCATTTGGGCCACCGCCTCCGTGATAATAAGTAAGCAGATACAGATACAGAAATTTTGTACTAATTAAATTTTGGTTATTTACCTTGTGAGTAGATACGTAGACTAAGCGTAACGGGTGGGCAAAACCGTGATGATGATAAGAGAAAGAAAGAAGCCGTAACGGAATAAGTCACGGCATATTAACAATGTGTTACCAGCACGTGGGAGTATATTCAAACCGGTGATTCTAGGCATTTATATGAACAACTTTTACTATGGGGACATCTGCGAAATTATGACCGTTAGAAGCATCAGTGACCTCTTCTAGTAACTAAACTATGCACCACTTCAAAGACTTTTTCTGTTTTGTCGATAACTGGGCTACCAACTTCCTACCAACCAATAAGTAGTCATCGAGGTAGATGAGTAGATAGTTAAATTAAACTATCGATTTCATTAGCGAAGGGCCGGAGGGGTCGAGTTAAGAGTTCTCTACTTAATTATTTAACTGTTTCAGATTTGGGGCAATTGGGTATTTTTAGAAGTAGGTACATACAGGGTGTAAGGGACGATGTAACCAAAACTTTGCAGGCGTGGTCAGACCATGAAACTAAACATTTTAACTATATGGGGGCTATGTTGGGACACGAAAATTTTTTATCGATCTTCCATCCTTACAATTCCCGATCAGATGAGTGACTTTTTATGGAAACTCTGTATATCCTCCATAGAAAAAAAAAACAGTTTCATGATCTGATCATGCCTGAAAAGTTTTCGTTACACCCTGTATATTATAAGTGTGTTAGTAAAGTACGGACACGTTCATAAAGCGATAACAATTTCCAAAAATAACATGGTGTTGTGTTAGACCAGACCAGTGAATGAGGATCTAATACACTCGTAAATATCTCCCTCACAGAATAAATTCTCTAGATTGGATATATCAGTAGGTATATATATCACGATATTAGGGTGAGATGAACGCCTAGAAGTAAAATTTCACCAAATTGAATTGTAAAAACAAACAGCGCTCTATGAGAAACACTGCAAAGCACTCTAACGTTATTATCCTTAGACATCAAGTCACATTAAATTCTTTATTCATTTCATTTTTGCGGGGTCACGGGACAGAGCGCCCGGAATTCCTGCAATGTCTTTGATCAAGAGAGAAAGCATAAAAAAACATGGACGAAAATGCACTTGAACTGTCTTCATAAAAGGGGAAAAATATAATTTATTCACGAGATAATTTTCTCCTCCCTCTTAAAGGACATCGTTTGAAGTAGGGCGGGCAGAATGGATGTTTGCGTAGTCGGGCTAGGCTTTGCTCTCTCCGGGGAAGACTTTGTCCTGTCTACTTCAAAGTGAAGTTATTTTTTTGCTCGTGCTGTTCTTAGATAGCGCTGCTGTCTTGGTGACTGTCGTTTTGTAACGGAAGTCAAGCTTACCGAGCAAAAGATACAGACTTATTTGTGCTGAAATGAAACCGATATTTTGCGGCAATATTATTTTGCTTGCGATATTTTATGGGCAACTGTGAAAAATGAACAAACTGGAGTTTTTGTCAGCTTACGGGAATGGTTACTTTATAAAATAATATAAAAATTTTAGCGAGCTAATTTGCCTAATCTCTCTCTTTACCTGTATGAGACTTCAGAAAATTCAAAACCCTTTTTAATAATAATTCCTCATCTACGTATTAAACCCGGGAGCTTTGTGTTCCAGAGCATTAGGAATTTGGAACCTTTGACATGACGTTCCGTTTGATTTAATTTCCTATCTGGTCATACCAGCCGGATGACTGTCATGGCCGACCGCGGGACCTCTTCTTTGATCCCCTTCGCAAAAACCGAACAAGATTATCCCATAAAAGGCCTAATCGTAAATTGTGCAAATGTGGTTTTCAAAGGCCGATCGCTGAGGTGGCGTTGCTTAGTTTTGTTGCACATAAGGCATTTTAACCCTTTATGTTTAGGTATTATGCTAGACTTAGGTTCTAGGGTAGTTACTGGTGTAAAACACTGACACCAGTTCATTGGGTCATTTAATTGATTTTTCAATTTAACAAGAATCGAATTAGCCGTTACCTGTCGACATTCCTCTAATCTTAATACTTATCTCCCATTTTCATTTCAGCAACGGTACCTTTCGTAAAAAACAAAGCACCTGTACTTTGTAAAATATAGGATGATCCCTTGGAGCAAATGCTATGACATAATATGGTCCATTTTCCTTTCTTTACTAGAAAAATTAACCTTATGTCATAGCATTTGCCCCAAGGTCACAAACGTCACAGCGATTATCCTATTTTTACAGACTATAAATCTGAAATATTACTCAAGCTATTTTGAAATTACTGGTGAACTCCCAAACTTAGACGTGTTTTGGATTTACTCAAAATTTTGCATCTAATCAATAATACCTACCAATTAAATCGACGACAGCGCCAAAACTTTTTCAGTCCATCTTTTTTCACCTTAAGATTTTTTAATCCACGCCATAGTGGGTGGGTAACAAATCTCTGCTTCACTAGACGAATGTGCTAATAACGACCACTAGATATGGAGTCGGGGCCACGGGGCTAGGTTTAAATTAAAACCGTCCCCTTTGAAGAAACTGCGGAGGGCATTTAATTGTGATCCGTTCGGAATATCGGCTCGCCAGGGCCGGCGCTAGAGAAAATTAAAAATGCTTTTTGTCTTTTCGTACTTTCATCCATCCCATTTTACATAGATCAGGAAAGTCCAATAGTGTAATTTTTGAAATCATACACGAATGTCCATGCTCGACGACTGGAGCTTAATTTATGAAAATTCGTTATTCGATTTCGTCCATAGAAGTCCGCAATGAATGGTCGAAATTCTAACCACACGTATTGACATTTATATTACTCGATCTTTTTATAGTCAAGGTTAGTAGATAATAGGAATAGTGATCCAAAATGGTCCAACCACACTTTGTACTAGAGTTTGTATCGTAAAAGGTAGGGATACTATCTGCTACTCCATCGGGATATAGTCGTCGGTAAGTAATAGTAAGGATAGGGATTAGATCTCTGAATCCGCACCTGAGCAATAGCTGAGCGGGTTGCGTATAATTGGCAAATTTTATACTCAAATGCCTTTTGTCGTCTGTTATTGAGTTACTCGAGCGTTCTTTTGGTTCGGAAAATTGCTCCGAGTAATGAAAAATTGTATTCGGATGAGGATTTCCGAGAAATGTGAGCGATTCAAATTCCTTGAAGGTTGACTGGTAGAGTTTCTGCGAAGTATTATGTTTGAAGTGAAGCTCTCAGTTAGGAAAAAGTCTTGGGCTAACTATGAGTCAGAAAACCACAGACTGTAGCCGGGTATTCCTAGAGAAGATACTTATAAATAGATACCTATGATGTCGTGTTTTAGTATCAATTCAAAGATAGATTATTGAGGTCAGTGTCATTCAAAAAACTACATGAGTTGGTAGAGTATACCCGTAATAGTAATAGTAGTAATACTAAAGGATTTTTTTTCACTAGCTTGTTTTTTCATCTTGCTGTAGATGAATAGGTAACTAAAACGTTTCTCTGTACTATATTAGTTGAGAATCATGATCGGATCCACTTTATTCTTTTTTCGGCTAGGTATTCAATTTGACGTCTTTCCCTAACCGTTTAACACTCAGTATAAATGTGTTACTTTTAACGAATTTTCTCCGAAGCACGTTGTCATGCCAAAAATCTGCTTCAACTTCTAAAACGAAGGAACATTACCTATCTAGGTAAACTATTCATTGGACCAAAGCAAGCTCACTACTCGGCTAGCATCGCAGTCGTAAACGAATAGAAAGCGAGTGCAGGTGGGGTGAAAATGAGCTGGAATTTCGTATTTCAGTCCTTTCATCAACTACCCAGTAGTGCTGTGTAGAGTCTGTAGTGTAGAGCCGAGCAAATGCTGATTGGACTACGCGGTGGTTTACTGTGGACTCTACATTCACGTCGAAATTTTAAAAGCTCTTATTCTAGATAGGCACTTACTTTAGGTAATTATCAATATGCTTTTCTATTCTTAATCGAAAAACATGACAAACTGACTCTAGAGTTTGGTACTTGGTAATCAAATCCCCTAGTCAAAATTCGATGGAATGATAGACACGGCCACTAACGATATGGCCTAACGTCTTAGTCAATACGATTTTTCAAACATTACGACATAGGAAGGCGCTTTGTAAAGGACTATGTTCATCATTGTAGGTCATACAGCTAGCATCGATCATCCAAACATGCCAGAGGTCCACCAAAGTCCACTGGTCGTTCATCGTCAAGAACCTGTCCCACAAGACAAGACATAATAAGCCTTATCTAACCAAACTATTGGAACTGTTCATAAAGTTAAAATAGAATTGCCAATCTACCTTTTCAATATTTATTTCACTTGAGTTTTTCTTCAGCTTCAGCCACTGTAAATGCTGATGTAATAAAAGAACATCTCCAAAAGAATCACGTAGTAAACAGCAAACTGTTCTCTTGGACTCGGACCGGCGCTGTACTTTCAATTCTGCTTGCAAATAGGGCTGCCACCTTGCTAAAAAGCAGGATTTTTTTCAGGCTGATAGTTCTTTTTCTTTCATGTGCGACACGGCTTAACGAAAGACCCTAGTGTCAGATTGCTATTACCACTAGTAAGCTTCTGAGATGGTTTTTGTAGCCGTCGTTCCTTTGTTGCTGTCTATGTTTACTTTGACGGCCGAAAGAAATGTTATAGCACTAAGTTTGTAACTTTTGCGTGTATGCTCGCTATATGGCTCTATAATCTAGCTCTACTTATTCTGATCTACAGATTCAAGAGCATACCCACTTACTTATCGTATTTAAATTACTGATCGGATATTTACCAATAGCTTGGAGATGCTATGCTATGCCTGTGACTGTATCTTTATTTTTGTAATTAATTAAAGCACTACTTCACTAGCTTTCCATAGTTTTTGATTCAAATAGACAGTATAATTATATAACACTTTTATACAATTTCGCCAAGTCAATATAAGTAGGTAGGTTGTACCTACACACTTTTTTACACGTGTAGCCATCCCTAGGGAACAGAAGCTCGGAGTTTCGTTGCTAAATTTTTATTAGGGAGAGCTACAAACTAGCAGTCCCGTTGATACAAAAACCGATCTGCGAGTCCTTTTCGTCCCCAGGGAGCGCTTAACCTATTTTCGTCCATTCGTGTTTTTATTTCTACGAACGCCCTTCGGAGGTTTTCAATTTACGGTGTGGGCCACCCGAATGGCTAACGGAAGGCTGGTTTTACTTGGGGTTCCGATAATTATTTTGTTCTACGTATTTGTAGACAGATGTATAGATACATTGTGTAAGGAAAATAGCGAAATAGTGCTCGGCAAATGAAACTTTTGTTCTGTGATTGCTCTATGCTTTTTGCTGTACTTAATTATAGTTTTTATCGTGTTTAATTATAATGTGTCCGTCTCGTCCGCCCGAGATCCAGTAGGTTGGTGCTTGCATTTTTAGATGAACCCGAAAGATAAGTAGCCTGTTCTTATATCGCCTCGTAACCAAATTTGCGATATACCTACCTATAACAATAAAATACCTTTCAATCACGCAGATTAAAACTTAGCGGAGCGGTTTAAATTAAGCCGTTCAAAAAACATCGAGCCCCGTCTCATAAATTACCGAAAAGCGAACGAACGCGTCAACCCCACCAACTTGGCCCTGCAAATCCTTATAAATCCGTTTCTGCCTATCGACTGTCCAAACAATCTATCCGGCGAATGTATGGCGCCATCTACCGTCAAGAAAAGTTAGGGCGGGGCTTAATTAGGGAGGTTTTGGAGCAGAAACGTTGCTAAATAACGTACATTTGGAGGCGCGTTTGTTAGGCTTAGGACGCAGTAATCCTACCCGCCGGGCTCCGACTCAAGTCTGCCATGTGATGTCGAGCACATGTGGGTGGAAGTGTTCCCAAATTACTTCCAAGGTAAAGCTAAGATAAAGCAAATTCCGTTCCTTGTGAGTTTTTTTTCTCTAGGTTGGTAGGTGTCGTACATAGGCGTTAGTCGTTAGGTCTTATCTTAGGTACTTAGAAACTCTCCCAGGGGTTAATTTTACGAATGAACAAATATTGATTATCAAAAACCACGGAGGTTTTGATTTGAAACGGTTCGAAATGAAAAACCTTGTAATTAGACTTTACTCACTATTTTGTAATGTAGGGTTTACTTACATGTAGGTATCTATCTACCGTCACGTTGGTAGTAGGTAAAGTAGGTACCTTAAAGGTTCTTAATCTGCCAACTCTACCAATCACTCACGTGTCCGACTACCCCCTTTTAAAATGTCGTAAAAGACCACATGATTATGGGTAGGACGGGCAACGGGCATGGATCGCTATTTATTCCCTCATAATCTAAGGATTTGGGCTAAGTCGGCCGGCCGTAGTCATCCATCTTACTCAGGCCGGCATAATCGCAAACGAAACCCAGCTGATTAGACGACTGCTTGTTTTTATTAAAGGCTTTTTTGTCTAATGTTTTGGCGAATTACAACAGACAAATTCAAACTCTGTAATATCTCTGTGTGATGCCGGCGTAGTTGGTTAGTATAGTTATCACTCATTTCTTTCCCGCGGGTGTCGTAAGGCGCGACTAAGTAACTCGAGGGCTTATTTGTATTACAATTTTAGGTAAGTAACCTGTCTCTATAATAATACATTGAAGATTTTTCGCTCTGCCTACTCTGCATGGTAAAAGGGAGTAATATGTATATACCTACGTAGGTATCTCAAGCACGCGTCTACCTTGCACGAAAAACACATTCATTTTCTAGATTGCTTAATAGTGTTGTAGATATGAAACACATTCTTAGCGAAAGAATGCGTTTATAAGCTTTATAAGATATCTGGCGCCCTACGAAGGGCTCTGAGGGTGAATTTTAATCAAATGCGACTCTTTAATGAGACGAAAGGGCTCTTTATCGTGATTTGTTTGTTCAATTTAATTGCAGGGATGGGGGCGTTTATTGGATTTATACGTCTTTTTAAAATAAACCACTTGTTTTAATTTTGTTGCCTTAAATTTTTAAATATTTTTTAATGAAATAAGCAAAGTGAAAACAAAAACCTACGCACATATCTCCGTGTAAGGAGCTAGATTTTATAAGCAAAAAATAAATAAAACTCAAAGAATACACAACTAAAATCCTTTGGAACAAAAAACTTAAACGATGTATGGAGGCTGATTGGTCTATTCTTTCTTCATGTAAGCCGAGCAATCTCAATTTCTCAAACGTTCGTTTTCGATTCCGTGCACGGAAGTCCGCAACGACTTTTCTGACCACACTTATTTAAATTTCTACTACTCGATGTTTTCTCGAAAGTCAACCAAACCAACGAAATGGAAATTTCTTTATAAGTATTTCTTTTCTAAAATCTCAGATACAAGTAGTGTCATAGATATTGTGAAGTTCTTTGAAGATTCCAGTCGTGTGACTGACCATGACCTGTCAACTGAAGCGCACGTCATCTTAAGCCCGGGAGCACAAAGCTGCTAAGGGAAGATTCCAGGTTAGTCTCCACACGATGTTTCGCCCTTTACTGAACACCGTAAATATAGGAGCGTAGATGTTATAAAGTACGTTGTTCTGCAGGAAAGATTTACACAATACTTGAGCATTGCAGTCTCGGCAGTTATGAAGAATTCATACTCCACTCTTAAGCGGAAACTCTATCTACATTAAATTTTCACGTGTTATCCGGAAAAGCTCCAAGGTTTTGACAAAACGGTCTCGTTTGAGACCCATCGCCCCTAAAAGGGTTCTGCACTTTCGTATTTCCCTATTGTCGATCTCAAAGGGACAATAAACCTTTTTTTGTCATTCTTGTTTCATATGTAATTCAGTAGTGTCGGAAAAATGATGCCCGGGTCACACGTTTTCATCATAAGTGCTATTTCTGATCTATAGCGGGTCGACTGCTCATTTAGAATATCAATATCCAGAAATATTTTTGGGAAGGATGCATTTCATGATGGTTCCTTGCTTTGGAGGGTACTTTAAGACTTCAGTTCCAGTTGCTCCTATAATAAGTTGATAACATGGACGGCGGTTTTTACACAACCATGTATGTACAGACCTACTTGTAGTAGGCGGTCGAAAACTGTGACATCTAGGTTCATCGTGTCAGTGTTCATCGACTTGGTATCCCAAACGATAGAATAAGAGTTATAGATCTCTGCTAGTCCTACCGATCGATCATAAATAATTTAGAAGTATACTACTGCATTATTGTTTCCGAAGCAAATCATTTCGCTTAGATGTCTTTTTAAGAGAAAGTACCCAATGATACGATTAATACGACTTGCCCTTGTACTTAGACTCACCCTAGACGATGCAGCAATTTTTCTTACAGCCTTCTGCATATTTCAGAGTACCGACGGGGATTAGATGTTCCAATTTGCATATTTTATCATCGACAAATAGTCTACAAGAGGTAGATTAAAAAAAAACGTTCGGGGATTAATTTGACTGCGAAGGATGTAGGTAGGGTCGAGAATAAAATCTATAATGGTATTTTATTCGACATCACAAGGTTGTCTTACAAACATAATACATACCCGAGTCAATAATCTGGCACTTTAAACAATCGTACAGAATTTTTTTGCAGAATATCTGCTAGACAAAATAGGAGCACCCTACTTGTTACTGTTACTTGCCCATTTATGGGGATAACCTATATCGGTTTTCATAAAAAAACAAAAAAAAATTGTATAAGTTTGTCCATTAAGTGAGAAGAGCTCGCGATAGTATATTATTATTATGTTGTCCATTTAAAACTCCTTTGCATAGAATTATTGCTTACGATGAATAATCACCGATTGCTTCAAAATTCGTTAGTACCTACGTACCTACTTAAAAAACGTTTTTCTTTTCTTTGTTGGCTAGGCATACTACACACACACACACACCCACACACAAATCACGCCTTTATCCCTTGCGGGGTAGGCAGAGCGTTAACGGTCGCAAAGTTACGGTCGTTATCGCCACGTCTGACAAGTATTGAGGGCACTTTCAGATGATTCGTGTATCACTGTAGTGGCAGGTTGTCAGCCTGTCGCCTGGAGTTGTATACGTGCTAATACACATGAAACCCTCGAGTCCCTTAGTTGGTTCTTACAACACCCGCGGGAAGAATTGGGGTGATGCTATTCTATGCCGGCATCACACGGCAAACTATTCACGGCAAACTATTCAGTAGCACGGCTAGGTATACTAGATTATAATTATTGTACCAAAAAAGTTTCCTACTTGGATTCATGAGGCAGAAGTTCCAAAAATAATCTGAGCTTGAAAATACAAAGCGAGATCTAAGCCCGGATTTAAGTACGCGCTAATCAAAATTTCAATTTTGTAAGGTTTATTTTGCAGATTTCCTACGTCGTGGTTCTCATTTTAAGCGTGAGACGGCTCTTAGACAAAAATTAACGATTTTTATACACGTGCGCTAAACAGAATGTTATACGGGGTGTAAGGGACAGCATCCCGAATACAGACCAAGAGACTGAACAACTTTCCCCTAGGGACATATGTCAGGGAACGTCAATAAATGTTTGGCTTCCCATAGTAAATGCAGTCAGCTGATCGCGATTTTGTATCGGAGCTCGAAAATTTTTTGACGTTTCCTGACATATATTCATTGGGGAAAGTTGTTCAGTTTCATAGTCTGCTTGCACCCTATCAGGATTCGGGACGCTGTCCCTAACACCTTGTAGGTAGTTTAATTTCTGTAATAATATACTTAAAAGTTTATTTATCGTAATTGCCTCATAGTTATGTGTGGATTTCTCGTGTGGTGTCGGTTTAAAATAGCATTACATCATTACCCTTGGTTGTCGTAAAAGGTGAGTAAGGGATCTAGGGAGTGGGCAGCAGTGTTCCCTGTGAATACAACATCTTGTATTACGCTCGCCAATCCACCTGCCGAGCGTACTATGGCATATAATACTACCCAAATAGGGAAGGCCCATATCCAGCAGTCTGTTGTGGGTGTTGTAGTAGTAGATCTTTACATAACCACGTCAGAGATGTACTACAGTTAAGTAGTAGACGTTTTAAAACCAATGCTCATCGGACGAATCTGTGTTTGTACCTAATGTTGTATACGATTTGAATACCTGAATGTTTATCTTCCAATGTTTATATTTAAACGCTCTTCATTTCAATTTTGCCGTGTGATGTGAATGTTATATGTTTTAACTCTCTTTATTTCTAATTTGGCGTGTGATGCCGGCTTAGAATAGAATTACCCCATTTCCTACCCGTGGGTGTCGTAAGAGGCGACCAAAGGACCTGAGGGTTTCAGGTGTATTACAACTTTTAGGCGGCAGGCTGACAACCTGTCACTAAAGCGATACACAAATTATCTCAAACAGCCCTCTATATTTATCAGACGTAGCGATAGCGATCGTATTTTTACGGCCTCTGCTTTTAACGCTCTGCCTACCCCGTAAGTGATAAAGGCGTGATTTATGTATGTATGTCATTTCAATGGAATCCCAGTTATCGGCTAGAAAGTCGGAAAAACGGGGTTAGCACGGTGAGCGAGCGGGGTTAGCACGGTGAGCTGGGCTGGCGAGTTGTACGACAATTTGTCGCAGTGTGGATTAAAAGGGGCAGTCCACCCGAGCCACATTTTACTTTACGATTCTAATTAGCGATGAAAAATGCTTTAAACGTTCCCTAGGGAACGCGGACGTGCTTTACATGATCTTAGCGGAAATGAGTCAAATAAGAGCAGGAGCCCAGTTTCTGAAAACCTGATTCTACGTAAGTCCGCAACGCTTTGTCTTACCACTCTCTTGACAATTTCTACTAAGATTCAATGTTTTTAAAGTTTGACTCGCGTTAAACGCGTGTCCAGCGTTTTTTTTATGTATGTAATTATATTATAAACAGGCGTCCAAGTCGCGTCTAACTTTTTTGTGGTAATTTTAGGTTCAATGAGAATCACCTAAGACAGAGAAGTTAGTCAAGTCAGCGAGAGAAGGTTCTCCATTTGATTGATTTACATGTTACAAAACTGCCGGCTTACCTGTTACAAAATTGCCGGTTTAGAATAGCATCAACCCACATCCTTCCCGCGGGTGTCGTAAGAGGCGACTAAGGGACTCGAGAGTATTGGTGTATTACAATTTTTAGGCGACAGGCTGATAACCTGTGACTATATAGTAATACACCTGTTTTCTGAAACAACTTTGGAAAACAATCCTCTAGAAATGTCAGACGTGGCGATAGCGACCCTATTCTTATAGCCGCCGCTCTGCCTACCCCTCAAGGGATAAAGGCGTGAAATATGTATGTATGTAAGGCCCATTATATTAAATGTGATTTGAGGTTCAATGAGAATCACCTCAGATAGAGAAGTTAGTCAAGTCAGCGAGAGAAGGTTCTCCATTTGATTGATTACCTGCTACAAAATTCCAACAGGTTTACGTATAATCTTGTTTGCTTGCTTGCTATACAGGGTGTTAGGGACAGCGTCCCGAATACTGATAGGGTGCAAGCAGACCCTGAAACTGAACAACTTTCCCCTAGGAACAAATTGAGGTGTAGCAATGATATTGTATCTATTTATAACTGTAACAGGCTAATGAACTATACATGTGTAAGACCTTCAAGTAGTTAAATGACCTAAGCCTTGAAGATATCATATTACTAGAAATAACTTTTACTGATATTAAAAACAACCTATGTCACACCCATGTAATATCGGCATTCCTTACGTGGAAAATCTACCATATAAGCCTCGCCAATTTTCCTAATAAATCATTATTATTTACAAGAGCAAACAGTGTGGTTTTACTTAACAAGTCCCGTAGGGACATAATATGGCGACCATGCCAGTTTTTTTTAAAGAAAAAGTTTAAAAGTTTAGAATCAGTGTACCTGCATTCTATACAAGATGGGAAACCAATCAGCAAAAACGGAAAAAGAAGAAATAATTATAGCCCAAAATGGTCAAGGTAATGCCTCAGAAACAGTACAAAAAAACCGACAACGTGTTGTCATATCTTCAAGTAGCAGTTGTGATCATGGTATCGATCGTCTTTTCCTACATGGTGTGGAAAAAAGTCAACAAGTGTCTAAGAAAATAGACAGACAAGCTACGGCGGTAGCTATGCGGCTATAAAAAAATCCACCTCCCATACAAAATCACGATCAGCTGACTGCATTTACTATGGGAAACCAAAAATTTTTTGACGTTTCCTGACATATATTTCTAGGGGAAAGTTGTTCAGTTTCATGGTCTTCTTGCACCTTATCAGTATTCGGGACGCTGTCCCTTACACCGCGTATAATGCTTTTAGTAATTCATGAAAAACCAAAGTTTGTCGGGTCGGTCTTTAAATATACGTCCAGAAGAAAAAGTTATCATAATTTGGTTACAAAAATAAGAAATATACTGATTTCGTCTGGTAGCTATCCTATATCATTTTGAACCCGTATATTTAGAACTGATGGCTCGTATCATTGCCATCAACTGTGTGGAACACTTAGACTAATGGAGAAAAACACTCAGGTTACGAAAGGGCACACGTAATGCCAGATCCAAGGTAGATATTCCTTGCCAGAACGACCGTAAAACCACTGTGTTACCTACTAAGTACGAACGTGCTATTACACATACATACATACACATATCACGCTTTTATCCCTAGCGCTTTAGGTAGAGCGGTAATTAAATAAAAATTCGGCCACTATCACCACATTTGACAAATGTGGAGGGCCTCTTCAAATCACTGTAGTCACAAGTTGTCAACCTGTCGCCTAACGTAATACACATGGAACCTTGAGCCCCTTAGTCACAGCCTGATATAAAATGTAGGTACTAAGTTCTTCTAGTTTTCTTTGTTGACTATTCCTATCATCATGAAAGTATAAATAAAGGATTATTATAAGACTTTTCGTTTCAATACACGAATTAAAATATACGGAATAACAAAGCCTGGGGGATTAGAGCTCGCACGGCTCTTACAAATATATTTCTTATCATACATTACGAATTCTTGGATGTAGGTAATAATGAATATTAACTATGAAAATGAAATAAATTTATCTATACTGAAAGTCTATGATCAATGGTTCTGTCGTATCGTAGCGTTTGCCTATGAGCGGTACGGCCTAAGAATTGTCCCTTTAATTTTGTTTCTACGGTACCTACAGATTCGAATCAATCATTTACGCAAGTAGATACCTACCTACATCCATCATATTTTATCACGACTAGAATTCTTCGAAGATACCTCATTTTTCTGTTATGACACATTCCTGTGTCCTAAATTCTTTTTCGAATTAGTAAATTGGGGATGGCATGGGTAGATACCTACAAGATACCTACAACAGGTACCTACTAAAATCTTCTTTTCCTATTCTAGTCTTCTTCTTTCTGTGTGGGGCACCGTGTTTTCCACGACCCAACGAAACCTAATGTTAAAATTTTTAAAACACCTTCTACAAGTAGCAGGCTCCTGACATGGTTGAGTAACGATTGCCGTCTAAGTAATCATAGGTAGCAGCCGGGACCTACGGCTTAACGTGCCATCCGAATCACGGAACTATCTTTCTTACGGACAGTTCGGTGATTTAGCCCGCAATGTCCCAACCAGACTGAGAACAAATTCACAGGTAATGAATATCAATCGTGAAAAAAAAATTTTTGACCGAGAACATATTGGTCGAAGCCTAGAACACATTGACCTAGATATAACAACAGTTATTTATTACCTTTTATCACAGCTGAGTTCTGTTAAAAAGCCAAGACACGGTAAGTTAATCCAATTACCATGGGATCCGATGGTTTATGTTGGTAATTTCAGTTCGAGTCTAATTGTGACTAACACGGAAGATGGCGTGACATTTGGAGGTCCCCCTTATAGGGTGCACTGGACTGTTATAGTCAACATGAATTCGCCAGTTATTTGAGTTATAGAAGTGCGTAATGAGACGGGCCTAAAAATACAGAGACGTGGAACTTATGACATCAAATATCTTTTGTGCGAATTGTCATTCTCACACTATCTAAAGTGAATATGATGTCAGAGTTTTTTCAGAAAGCTGTGCATACCTACTATGTAAAATGAATATGACATGAAAGATTTTTGTAGAATGTTTAATATGAACACTTTGGTATTTTAATCAATTACTAGTTATTTTTATTAACATTTTGGTACTAAGTTAATATTTTTGTACGAGTTGTTATATCTCGTACTATGTAAAATGAATATGACATGAAAGACCTTCCTGGAAATTGTTATTTTCTGTGTCTGAACAACTTTATTAAAAACTTTGTTTATTGTTTTGACACTCAAAGAAATACAGGCATGATCGAAGCCAAAAGGGAAGCTAGAAATTAATAAGTGTCGTTGTCCTGGCAACGACTGTTCAAGTCACCCTATCCCTCGCAGATAGTGAGACAAGGCCTTTGTAAGATAATCTCCAGTTCTGCGGCCTCAAGTTAATGGGCCCAATTTGACACCCGGACGAAGTTTATGTGACGAAGGAGGTGGTTCAATCGTCGGGTTGTACGTCGATTCGATAGAGCAAGGTCGTTGAACTGTATTTCAACCTGCAGTCTGTAAAATATAGGATGAACCCTGTGACATTTGTGACGAACGTCCATTTTCCTAGACTAGGAAACAAACATCACAGGGTTCATCCTGTATTTTACAGACTGTAAGACTACTAGATAACGCTGTTTAAGTGTTGACCCTTTATTGAAACATGTCAATTATAGCAATGCGATGAGATAATTATTGTGTGTAACACTCATTTGCGATTCAATAAAGAATTATTTGAAAGTTTATGCCATACCCAAAATCGTTCACCTCAGTAATTTTAACGTTGGCGAGAAGGACTTATGCCTCTTTTCGTCGTGGGACACCGAGTCGACCAACAACCCGATATAGTAAAGTAAGTTCAAAAAAAGTTTCTGGTTGCTGATCTGTTAGTATTCTTCATAGTTTCATATGAGTAACATCAGTGTTTTTAAAGCTAAATCTACACAGCAGCGGTTCGCAACGGTCTTTGTTTGGCTACGAGCGTAGACCGCGGTTACGACGCGCCGTAGCACTAACTCTACGAGGTTTACGACTACGGCGCGGGCCTGCGCGCTACGCCGGCTAAATATTTACAAAATAATTACTCTAGCACTTCACATGTACAGTCCTACTAACGTTTATACTGTTCTAATGAACGAATAAACCTTTTAATGGTATTTCTAGTCACTGTTTTTCAAAAGTAACATACATACAGTAACAGTTTGAGTAATTAAATATAACTAAGCAGATCGAAGTAAATTGCATACTTTTTATCGTTTAACTATAAAGTTGATCGCACAGTTAACGTACCACGGAGCGCTAAAATATCCTAATACTAGAAATGGTTTCATTATGTGTATTGACGTTTCTAGTATGGATCCTACAGACCGCTGCGATGTTTTAGCGCTCCATTGTGCGTTAAGTGTGCGAATTGCCAAACATAGAATAAATTTTCACCCAAATATGACTGTTATTACAACCCTTAATAAACCTCTTTCACTCCACCGCGATTATCAAAGACGAAGGTAGTAGGTATATGTTATAAAATCTTTTTCATAAAAAGTGCGTAAGTTGAAAGGCTGTTTGTTATACAAATTCTGACTAAACTAATGTAGCATTTTCCCAGAGTCGTGTAGCAAAACAAGTCCCACGTAATTTGGGGAATTTGGCGTCGTAGCACCCACAACTTGTAAAGAGCACGAAGTTGCGACATTCAGGATCGCAGTCCCAAAGCAAACACATGAATTTCGCTGAATATGGGAAATTATTGTAAAACCCACTTGAGCCCAGCTTAAAATTGAACTTTTGAGTGTGGAAAAATGAACTATAAAGTTTCTAGTTGCTGGTTTTTTAGCATTACCACATGGTACGAGTATTACCAGATTCACGCAAAAAAGAAATAAATACATTTGCTGAAGAAGAAACTGATTCTTCCCACTCTTACTTACTCTTGACTGGCAATCGGTGTTTGATATTTTACACTGTCATACATAACCTATAGTATACAGACTAAACCTAAAGTTACGACGTTCAGGACCGCAGTCCCAAAGCAAACACACGAATTTCACTGAACATGGGAAATTATTGTAAAACCTTTTTGAGCCCAGCTTAAAATTGAACTTTTGAGTGTGGAAAAATTAACTATACAGTTTCTGTTTGCTGGTTTTTAGATTTGTTTCACAAGCAATGGGTAATATTTTACTCTGTTATAAACATAAATACACATACATATATAACGACTTTATCCCTTGCGGGCTAGGCAGAGCGGTAACGACCTTAACAATACGGTCGCTATCGCCACATCTGACAAAGTTGAGGGCCGTTTCATATACCGTAAATTCGTCTATAACTATAGTGACAGGTTGACCAAACCGTGTGGTGCCGGCTTAGAATAGCATCACCCCATTTCCTACCCGTGAGTGTCGTAAGAGGCGACTGAGGGACTTGAGGATTCAGGTGTATTACAACTTTTAGGCGACAGGCTGACAACCTGTCACTATAATGATACGCAAAACATCTCAAACGGACCTCTATGTTTGCCAGACGTGGCGATAGCGCTCGTATTATTACGGCCGTTAACGCTCTGCTTACCCCGTAAGGGATAAAGGCGTGATTTATGTATGTATGTATGACCAAACCTGTTACTATAGTCATATCATAACTCTAGGTGGTATAAATACTAAACCTCAGTCAACCACGTATGGCAAACAGCGTTTAGCTTAAGGCTGATTTTCTACGTACGCTGAGCATGCACCGCATAAATTTCCGGATTTTAGCCGCATCCAATTTTTAGAAGGAAAAAGTTTACTAAATCCCATTTTATTATATTTGCACACGACACCGCATCAAACTGCGGCTGCCACAGTTGTTATTTGTTTGTCATCGGACGGCCGATGTGGCGCAGTGGTAATGCGTCTGCCTTCAACGCAGAAGGTTCCGGGCTCGATTCTCGGTGTTCCCAGTCTGGTTAGGACACTGCGGGCTTAACTTGTTCGGGCTAAGAAAAATGGTTCTGTGTTTCGGATGGCACGTGAAACCGTAGGTCCCGGTTGCTGTATATGAATACTTATACGGCGATCGTTACACCTACTTATCTCACATGTCAGAAACCTGCTACTTGTAAAAAATACGGTTGAAAAATTCTCACACTAGGTTCATTGGTTCAACTCGGTGTCCCAAACGAAAAGAAGATTTGTTTGCAGATTGTCACGAACCGCAAAAACCTCCAGTGCGTGTGTGGCATTTAATGCCGTAAAGCCTAGGCGGGAAAGCGCGCCAATCCTGGTCAACCATAACCCAGTGCTCGTAAAACTGCTCTCTCTATGCATGGTCACACTCCTGCCCGGTGCCCGTTGGCTTGCTGCCGTGTTTGCCTACAGACTCTTTCTCTTTCCCAGTCGTCCAACGACCAGATGAGCCCTAGTGCCAGAATTTTTTAACCGCCTTCTACATGTAGCTGGCTTCGGACATGGTTGCCGTCTAAGTGATCATAGACAGCAACCGGGACCTACGGCTTAACGTGCCATCCGAAACACGGAACCAACTTACTTACGGACAATCGGGTAGTTCAGCCCGCAATGTCCTAACCAGACTGGAAACAAATTCACAAAGTCACAAATATCAACTTTGTGAGTGACCCACCGAGAATCGAATCCGACAACAAGCCAGAAAAGAATATATTTTTGCCGAGTGTCACGAACCGCAAAAGAGTCCGGTTCGTGTGCGATTACATAATGCGGTAAAGCGCGCCAATCCTGTGCCTCGTTTTTCTAAACTACAATTTACAATTCTACAGGTGAAATTCGATGTACATTGCGTATCGGGTCAAAAATCCTGGTTTTATAATGTCTCACCGGCTACGCAATGTACATCGAATTTCACCTGTAGAATTGTGGCCTGTAGTTTCGTTGCATAGGC
This sequence comes from Keiferia lycopersicella, assembly GCA_029255805.1. Taxonomy (NCBI): domain Eukaryota; kingdom Metazoa; phylum Arthropoda; class Insecta; order Lepidoptera; family Gelechiidae; genus Keiferia; species Keiferia lycopersicella. Next base: position 5,870,561 of record JARACZ010000009.1, on the reverse strand, counting down.
CACTGGTCAACCATAACCCAGTGCTCGTAAAACTGCTCTCTCTATGCATGGTCACACTCCTGCCCGGTGCCCGCTGGCTTGCTGCCGTGTTTGCCTACAGGCTGGAATTCAAACCTTAGCCGAAGCTAAAATCTAGCCTAAAATGTTCACAGCTAACATGGAATACAGAGGTTGGAAATTATATTGTACACATGGAGCGAGAGTAGCTGGCAACATTATTTTTGAAAGCGTTTCTTTAGCATCCTACGTACCTACATAGTCATCGTCACAATAAATATGTTAACACGTTAATGAAGCAAATATTATTTAGCATCAATAAATTGCCGTGTGATGCCGGCTTAGAATAGCATCACTTCATTTCTTACCCATGGGTGTCGTAAAAGCTGACTGAGGGACTTAGGGTTTCAGGTGTATTACAACTTTTAGGTGACAGGATGACAACCTATCCCTATAGTGATACACGAATTATCTCAAACAGCCCTCAACATTTGTCAGACGTGGCGATAACGACCGTAATTTTACGGTCGTTGACGCTCTGCCTACCCCACCAGGGATATAGGCGTGATATGTGTATGTATGTATGTATGTATGTATAATTACCTTGTTACGTTATAACTGGTTTAAATAAATGAACCAGGTTATTGCGCGCAATTTTCATGTTAGACTAGCGGTTGCCCGCAAGTCCGTTCGCGTGGAAGTCAGTTTTCATCGCATAGCATCCCACAGATACATTTTTTCGGAATATAATAATTTATAGGATAGTTCCTATGTGTTAAACCAAGTTACCAATGTGTGCCAAATAGTATGAAATTCGGTTAAGTAGTTTCTGCGTAAAGGAGTAACATTTATAATATTAGCATATATCATATATCACGCCTTTATCCCTTGTGGGGTAGGCAGAGCGTTAACAGTCGTAAGAATACGGTCGCTATCGCCACGTCTGACTTTTTAGAGGATTGTTTTCCAAGGTTATTTCAGGAAACATGTGTATCACTATAGTGATAGGTTGTCAGCCTGTCGCCTAAAAATTGTAATACAATAATACTCTGGAGTTCCCTTATAATATTAGTAAGAGTATAATTTCACTTTAATTAGAAGGTATGTTTTACCTAAACTCAGAATACAATATTAGGTATTCACAAAACAAGTATGTACGCCTCACTTGTACAAAATTTTGCTAATAAGCTCGTGTATCACGAAATTAATGATGAAGCAAAATCCAGGACTTGAAAAGCACAATACAAAGGATTCACTCACGTGAATACTAAAGCTAGCTCAGTCTTTGTAGATATCAGAGTACACTTCATTTGGGATTACAAAAGAAAACGTACCGAGATAATGTGACTCCTTATTAATAAAGTCGTCTGGGAGCTCCAGGGGAGCAATTTTTGAAATTAATACTCATGTGAAATTCTGTCGTGTGATGACGGCTTAGAATAGCATCACCCCATTTCTTCCCGCGGGTGTTGTAAAAGGCAACTAAGGGACTCGAGAGTTTCATGTGTATTACAATTGTAGGCGACAGGCTGACAACTTGTCACTTAGTGATACATGAATCATCTGAAAGGGCCCTCAATACTTGTCAGGCGTGCGATAACGACCGTTATTTTACGATTTTTGACGCTCTGTCTACCGCGCAAGGGATAAAGGCGTGATCTGTGTGTGTGAAATTCTGCCACGAATCGTCTAAACGCTTCTGGCATCTCGCCTTTTCCTTTGTAAATCTATACACGCAAACTTTTGAGATGAACAAATTCGAGTATTAGAAAGTGTAATTAATACGACTGGTCAGAACAGACTGGTATCGAATGTTAAATGTTAGAATTGTATTTTTAGAAACCTTGTAAAATTTTCTACCGCAGGCAGGGTTTTGATCTGCGGCTTTCGCCATTAGTACGCCACTTTTATGCGGGCTACCGCTGCTCAATTCTATTCTATCTATTCTATTTCAGCCTATTGCAGTCCACTGCTGGACGTAGGCCTCCCCCAGGGAACGCCATAAGGCACGATCTCCCGTTTTTGCCATCCAGTCGCTACCAGCCGCCTTTTTCAAGTCATCGGTCCATCTGGCCGGAGGGCGTCCAACGCTACGCTTGCCGAGGCGTGGTCTCCACTCGAGAACCCGCTTACTCCACCGTCCGTCGGTTCTACCGCTGCTCAATTATTGCCTGTGAAATTATACAAGTGTTTTTGGCCAATAGGTGTATCAAAAATACGTCTCCAGTCGAGTCGAGTGAAAAGAAATTTCATCTATTTACTCTGACCGCCTCGCTATTGGGTTAGGTTAGCCGCTTTCATTCCTACTCGAAACGCTAAGTGGACATCCTTAAGTGCTGTTTGGTCAGGAGGGATTTACCTTTGCTCTTTTCCCCCCACCTTTATCCTCCTCAATCAGAAACAGCTTGAGACTTAAAACGTTCTGTTCGCCCCTTTGTCATTTTTAACGCCATTGTTTTACCGAGTTTGCACCTTGTTTTTCCCATTGGTTTTAAAAATAAAAAGTCAGGTTTGAGGGGCATTGAGCCGCAACTGACAGAATTTTTTCCCCGTATAATATTTGCGGTTTTTAAAGGGTACATAGAAGGGTTGACCCGTGGGCCGGCCGTCGCCGCAATTTCGTTATTTGTCGTTTGTATTCAGGGAGTTGCAGCACGTAACGTGGACATGGGACTTCACTTTACTCCTTTTTATTTTTTTCGAAGTTTTCGCGGCAACGTTTGCACGGAGGCCGTTTCTCGCTGAGGCACGTTTTTATGCGATAGGTATTCCTTAGAGATAATATTTCACGATGGGTTTGAATAGGTCCCATCTTTTATTTAGTAGGCAGCCGTTCGCCTATTGCATTGAATAGTAAATAGTAAACATTTGCTGTTATAAAAGAAATATTTTGTATAAAGACTGTTCTTTTCTAGCTTCGAAATTGAAATGTAATTTTACCTGTCCAAATCGTCATGTTTGTGGTAGAAATTTCAAGAAATCGATACTCGGCGGAGCTCCTTCGCTGTTTCTTGCGTTTAGTATGCGGCGCGCGACCCAAGTGTGTTACGGTCTCCTTCTACGAAAAGGCACTCTATAATTTTATTTTCCGACCAAAACGTAGTTACGCGAGAAACTGATACTTTTATAAAAGATGTGTTTCTCTGTAAGCTTCCACTTTGATCACGGGCAAAATAAAATCTATTTTCTCTGCTTGTTTTTGATCTAACATACAGGTATGGTTATAATTCCGTTAGTCTGGTATCTATTTCTAGGAAGTCTTTGCTGACGAGTATAGAATGGGAAAGCTCAATTGATTGAATGATAGAACTTCTTCCTATATTTTTTGGGAATGTGGTTTTGTTTCATGATCCTTTGAAATTTTTTCATTTAATTTTATTACACCTCATATTGAAACCTAACCGTCAGTCACGCACGGACGAAAAATATGTGTCAAGGTTACCAATCAGATTTGCCCAACTTAAGTATATTTGCTCTGTGATAAAGTTGCCAGTCACGCGCTACGAACTCCGGAGTGAGGCGGGTCACACACTTGACTGACGCTGGTGCAAAATTAGGTATACTTCATTTACCATAATAAGTGTAACCATATGTAATAGAGACACATGTAAACGCAAGTTTGATTATGTTCCTGCGTGGTTTTTAGTGTAGAGAATTGTTTTCCTTGCATCTGACAGATACATGCGTTAGCAGTAAAAATGCGCAGCGTCGTGCGTGAGGCCTTTTACACATTTAACCATCCATACTAGAAATGTTAATTCACATTCCCGATCCATTTGAAAACCGCTCAACCACTGGGGACGCAGCTGCGTCAAAATAATGCAGATGCATCAAAATAATGCAGCTGCATCGACAGCGGATGAGAGGTTTTAGTGGTATGAATCTGACCGACCGCTGCGTTACGAATGCGTTATTTTAGCGCTGCGTTGATCGTTAAGTGTGAAAAAGGCTTCGATGTGGGAACCACCTATTTCCACCGAATGTTTGCTGTGGCCTGTTTATGTTTGGCTTTCTTCTGTTTGATTTGTTTGACGTCTTGTAAATGATGATCGCTACAGCTTCAGCTACAAGTTTGGCTGGGAAAAGAAATCTGCGACCCGAGGCGATCCGAGGCGACCCCTTTCTTATCAAGTTATTTCTCTTTGTGTGGATGTCGTGGGATGCTCTGAAAGAGGTCAGTGTTGTGTCTCATTGAATATGTCGTGTATTGTTGAACTAGATACCTACATATACTTAAGTTAATATGTACGTAGGTTACACAGTGTGACGTCATGTATTAGTTATTCATGCTATTATCATAAACACTCATAATTGTTATATTGTTTGTAGTACTGAATAATAACTAATAAATAATAATAATGTATTACTGATTTGATTACATCAATAAATATGGCGCGTGATTGTTTATGATAATGACAACTAATCTGTTTATAGTACCTATACTAGTGGAAGCCCGCGGCTCGGCCCGCCTGGAAGCCGGTTTGAATCCCGTAGCATCCCACAGGAACATTTTTTCAGGATAAAAACTGACCTATGTGTTAATCCAAGTTGCCTTCTATCTGTGTGCCAAATTTCATAAACATCGGTTCAGTAGTTTTAACGTGAAGGAGTGACAAACAAACAAACATTCAAACTTACGCATTTAATAGTAGGATTATAAAAATTGGTCTAGCTGTAGCGTAGCGAGCGCATTCATCTAATGTTGTTTTGTAATATTAACAATTTACTAAAATTAAAATTACAATATAAGACATAGATATTACTATAATCAGGCAATGATTTCTAAATTACAAATTATTATTGAATTTCCCTTTCAATAAATGATTCACGTTTAGTACAAAATTTTAGATAACCGTAACCGAGCCTACTGATTGATTAATTGTTTCCAGTAACCAATGTAACCACGGGATAGTTAAATGGATTATCTAGCCAATATTCAATTGATTTAATAATTACTTTCGTATAGGTAATTACCAGCAATCATTAACGTAATACCTACTGTTGGTGGCAGACAGGTGTCGATAGCGGCCTATGCTGCTTCGGTCAGTGTTATTAATGAACAATATAGTGTATCTATTTCTGCCATGGTTTTTTTTTATCTGTGATGGGCTTACTCTTGACCCCAATCTTACCCTAGAGCAGAGATGGGATCTACGGTGGAGCGAGCTTGCCCAGAAGATGCTTATTCACTCTAGACTTAAAGAGATTCAGGTTATATGCACTCGGAAATACAGACGCAGGCAGGGAATTCCATTCTTTAGCCGTGCGCATAATCATGAAGCGCTTAGTGCGTAATGTGGGTATTTCAACTAAGAACGGATGGTAGCCGGCCGTGCGTCTGGATGTCCGTTGGAAGAAAGGAGACGGTGGTATCAGCTCATGTAGCTCACGCGCACACTGGTGTTATACAGGCGTCGCCATTAACTATAATTATGTAAATGCCGTGTGATGCCGGCTTCGAATAGCATCACCCCACTTCTTCCTCGTGGGTGTCGTAAGAGGCGACTAAGGGACTCGAGGATTCCACGTGTATTACAACTTTTAGGCGACAGGCTGACAACCTGTCACTATACTGATACACAAATGATCTTAACTGGCCCTCAATATTTGTCAGACGTGCGATAGCGACCGTATCTTTGCGGTCTTTAACGCTCTGCCTACCCCGCAAGGGATAAAGGCGTGACATATGTATGTATGTATGTAAATGACAAAACGTGTCCACACTTTGCACGGGAGTTTACTCCTAAAATTGGCTACAATAGCCATCTCCGGGCGCATCAGTGCCGATCTAATTAGGAGTCGAATTGGTCGCCATGGCCGAAATCGGTCGGAGAGATCATATTCATCAATGAATTAAATCGTTATTATCAGTCATTTTATAAATCTATCATATAGTTCATCCGTGAAACTCCAGTTGTTTAAACTGTTTAAAAAAGCTCAAAATGCTAGACAGGCTCAAGCTTCAAGTGCCCAAGTCATTTTCCGCACAAGTTTTTATAACTTTACTTATTTCATATGTATATATACCTGATATCGCGACTGCGTACACAGGGGTAGTCCGAGTTCCAACCCCAACATTTGCCTTTAGCAATCCCTACACGTTTACATCAAATCAATGGACTTCTATAGCGAAGAAATATGCCTACCAACTCTACATGCACTCAGACCGTACCAATTACGAAAGCCCAGTCCATCAATAACGGTGGTACTAACCAGTAACCATTGCCCTCTCAGTACTAAATACCGTTCGCATGAATTTAGTAGGGGATGAATGAACACGGGGGTGGCTTGTAGCAAGACACATGGCTGCGGACAAATAATATATGGCTGTTTTTTGTTTAGGTTAATGACCTTTAATGGGCGCCCATTGGAGTACGATGACCCCGAGTGTCCGTTAAAAAAAGGTTGCGATTTGTACTCGGAAAGTGGAAAGTGTCAGCGGGAAACGTATGGGCGGCTTGCTCGGTGAAAATGTGTGCTCGTTAATTTTATTGTTTCAACTTTTTTTTAATGAAATTTCTTTAGCTGCTTTTGCTTCAAGAATTACGGATATAATTAAGTAACATTAGCGACCAGACAGATTCTGCAGTAGCTTTGTACACAAGATATGACTATGGAAGATAACGCTGTACATGTTTCAAACTCAAATTATTTATTCAAAGTATTAAATTTTACATTTATCTTTTTGATGGTCGAGTATTAGTCATTGTAAAAAAGAAAAAAATTAGAATAAGTACATTTTTCTATTTCTTACAACAATTTTATGAACCTAGTGTAAACGCGGCTACGGAAGAACTACGCTGTCGCGACAAGTATCCTGCTACATATCGTAGGTAGCGAGATACTTTTTAGTACGATGAATACGATGAAACTAAAAAAAGGTTGGTTTTGGGTCACATCCCTTGATAAATCATTCATTTAAAACTGATTTAATGCTTGACCTTCTTAAAGGACTCAAGGTTTACTCTCTCTCCGTTAATGAGTCCCAATAAGACCCGCCAGGTTATAAATATGTATGAGAAAAATCCAATATTCCACGATCGAGTAGACTTGAAAAATGTTCGACAGCTGCAAGATTAAGCACACACAGAGTGGATCAGGATTTTACATTTTTCATACATTAGACCTAAGATGTACCTAACTTGGATATCTGTAGTCTCGAAAAAGTTAGAGCATCAAACAGAAAGACAATATGATTTTTTAGTCCAAAATGGGATTGATGAAAAATAATTGGGGCAGACTGAAAAATCAAATCTACATTTTTATGTTTGAATAAAATTCATATGTATCAAAATATTTGTTTTAATTGTGTATCGATAAAACAACAATCTTTAAAGTTCAAATCCACCTTATTTGAACAGTATATAGGGAGACACAGTAATCTCATCTTGTTAAACAAATTTCGCCTCCCCTAATCTTTAAGTTATCGAGATCAGATCGATGAAGACGTCGTTTCCTCTAACCCGATTGTGGGGCTCTTTTAACCCTCAAGCTAATTTAAGGGTGCAAGGTTTGAATGATTTTTTTCTTAAAAAGAGGGTTCGCTGAGATTACGAGAGTATTGTCTTTGAAATTCCTTGTTATTAAGTTTTTAATTACCTCAACAAGACCATTGATGATCATCTTACTGTACCTAAATTCCTTGCGATTATAAGACGATCGAACATCCTGCAATTTCAACAACTATTCAAAATACGACCACCAAAACTTTGCCCAGCAAATTAAGTCTCTTTTCTAGCTGAAGTTTGTTCCAGCCGAACTGGGACCCAAGCTTACACGGTACATACCTGTTCTCATTAACATCTTGTAGCATCCCGGGCCGTCTGTCTGCCGGGTCGCACTTGTGATTTCCCAAGGGCAGAAACTCGTTAATAATTCAACAGTCCTGCCCTGGTCTACCCGGGCACCCGGGGCCGGACTTACCTCACTAAAACGCGAATAATTAATAGTACAAGTGCTGGAAGTTTGGTCGTGATCGTGACCCGCCCTGCTGACCAATGCGTGCTGCTCGGTATTTCTAGGAAAATTTAAGTTTACAACAAACTTATTTGTCAAGTGTTTGGGTGGTGTCTGTTTCTTTGGATACATAATGTCAAGTCAGGCTTATGATTTACTCTTATACTGATATTAAAATTCTGCAAGTTTTAGCAATTTCAAACACGTGAATAGGAGTACATTTTTCATGCTACCCCGTCCATTACTCCTTTATTTTGCATCTTATACGCACGTCGGCTGAAAAATTGCACCTGAGCCCTTTAGACGGTCACGTGTGCAGGGGACTTATTGGTACGCTGGAATATATGGGACTTTCGATAAAAATCGTCTAGGGGAATCTGTAATGCTTCGAAATATTTCCATTGTGAATATCGTTTTTGTAAATATCACTTTGGGTGAATATTAATAACCGAATCGTGCATGGATTTCTATCGGTATTTTCTTTATTATTCATACCTATTTGGGTGGATGTACATACACATTAAATATGTAGATAATAGTATTTTTCTTCGTCGGGAAACAGGGACGCTAGGTATGTGGTGTTAATGGATGTCTTTAAAGGGAAAGGTTTTGTACAATTTTTCTATTTCATTTGAGCTGTCCAGTTCTATGTTGACTCTTTCTGTCATCTTTTAGTAGCTATTGAAAACCCTTTTCTCGTTCATTAGGTACGTTTTGTTTGTTCTGAATTTTACTTTCTTCCATTCGATCCATTCCATTTTTTCCAGTTCAAACCAATCCCATCGGAGCTTATTGTTTAATTTTGTAAAGGGTTAATCACTACCATGCCACGGGTGTAATCATAGTCACAATGTAATGCACTGAGAGTGACTGAGATTAGTCATAAAAGACTTCAACCCTTTCAATCGCTCTCACAAAGAACAACTAGATTCATCAATTTGAAAGCCTACTATTAATTGGCTTGATTATTGTCTTTTATCAATCCGTCTAGAGTTTCTATTTAGTTTTACTTGACAAGGTTAATGATAGCGATTATGTCTAACATGAAAGAAACTTCCAGTGTTACTTATACGGATATAAAACACAACAGAGAGACTAGAGTAGCAGAGTGAGAATAGTGGAAGATGTCAAGGGAGGAGTATTATTCGTATAAATATGTTGATAATAACAAACGAGTACAAAAAAAAAAAAAAATTAATACAGAGTTTCCTCTGAAAGTAAAGTCCTACACACGCACCTAATCCTGTCACAATTTTTTGCTACCAGACACAACAAACTATAAACTTCCGTATAGAGCCGGAAGCAGACTACAATAAAGAATGACCGAGCGCCTTCTTTACCCGACAGTTTCCATAAAATTCTCAATTTTGTTCAGCTGGATAAAATACGAGGACGCATTTTAAGATATTAAATGTGTTTGCGTAATGTATGCGCCCCTGTGCCTATTTACAAGAACAGCACATTTGTATTCCTCGGGGAGAGATAGCGACTGCATCAGATGAATCTTCCATACCAACACACATTGGGACACAACATCTAATTTGAGAGACCATTGCTCACTGGCTTCATTGCCTCTTGCAAAAATCGGAAGAAAAGCATTAATGTACTGCGCTTCTTGATATGTGATTTCTGTATTTTTAATGGAATGGGAATTCTGTATCAAAACACAGTCACATTTTTAACAATCATTGCTCAGCATTGTCACAATATCAAAATACAAAAGACTAGATTAGCACTAGTGTAACCTACTCAAAATATTCATAGAACGTCGTCATTTGATTTTAGACTTTTCCAACTTTTTGTTTCGTACGTTTACCCTAAAACCAGTTTTCGAATAACAAAAATATTCATGGCTTTGTTTTTGAATTTGAAATATGCATGGGGACGAAACGAGTGACTGACAGGCGCACATGTGACATTTGGAAGGGATGAAGTTTGGTGTTTTTCCAAAAAACACCCCCGCTCGTATTTGGTTTTATCAGTGTTACGTAAAAGCTTGCTTGTTCTTATCAGAAATATTATTTATCTATGTGTGACTTAACTGTAATTATTTTCGTTTGAGCCACATATAAGAAGAGAGTTACCAAAAACTTACTTTGAGTTGTGCCGTGTGATGCCAGCTTAGAATAGCATCACCCCATATCCTTGCCGCTGGTGTCGTAAGAGGCGACTAAGGGACTCGAGAGTATTGGTGTATTACAATTTTTAGGCGACAGGCTGACAACCTGTCACTATAGTAATACACATGTTTTTTGAAACAACCTTGGAAAACAATCCTCAAAAATGTCAGACGTGGCGATAGTGGCCGTATTTTTACGGCCGTTAACGCTCTGCCTACCCCGCAAGGGATAAAGGCGTGATATATGTATGTATGTATGTATGTACTTTGAGTTTAGAAGGCTTACTTTTCCAACATAAAATCGAGCGATACATGCGACGCTAAAATATATGAGACACCATGCTATGACTCTCAACTTTGAAGTCTAAAGTATATACTCTCAAAAGAAGACTACTAAAGTCCGAAAGTAGAACAACTTCCGTACAATACTTAACCTGAATAAAACTTCTTGACGGAGACAACAAGACTTATCTCCCAACAAAGGAGACAAACAGCATCACATCAACGGAAATTACTCAACTTTGAAGAAGGCAAGCCTTTAATTTCCCCGGAGTAGCATCGCGACACTTTGCCAATGACGGATTAACGGCAACACTGCTCAATGCTAAATCAAAAGAGAATAGAGAATGGTAATATTAAATTTCCCAGAAACCTGAAAGAATTACCACAAATACTATGAATAAATAATACACAAATTATCAACTGTGATGCGTACGTCTGCTTAGTTTTGTTCTTAATTAGATGTCTAACACTACAAGATAAAACGAATAGCTAGTAGAAGGAAAGTACAATATTAGGAACTATATCTTTTAACATGGCAAAACGCCTTCCGACGCATGATGTCTTAAATCCTAAAAATGCCCTGAACGCACTAACGCATAATGACCTAAACGGTTACCTAATAACTTTAACGCCTAATGACTTAGTAGCTGAAACATGAAAGCATTAGCCGCAAAATGGTTACCTACCAACCATGGTGTGTTAGTGCGAAGTTACGAGTATCAAGCCAATTTAGACATTCTTTAGAATGTACCTAGTTTTGGTCTCGACAAAACTTCCGCCTTGACTACTTCTCAACTTGAGTCCCTCTCAAGCGCAGTATTCTCCAGCTATGAGATCTGTGCAGTTTGCAAACTTCCCGCTCTAATTGATCGTATTTCAACTAGCTCCCTCTAGGGCCCGCGTCCAACTACACTCGCAAAACTGTCGTTACACGAATTGTTGTTATTTGTTCATTAGTTCGGATATTACAGACTGATCCGACATTAACAATCAATTGATCGGTTGCGATGGGAAACTAATAAGAAGATGTTTTGAGGAGTTTCCCGTCTTTGTTGTAAGAGTGGGTCACGGATTAGACCGTCCAGCTTGATACAGTTATTTCAGCATTTCGGTCACGAAATGTAGGTAGTTTTTGCGAATCCTTTAGCAAAAACGTGAGCTAAGACCGCCATTGACTAGCACTGACAAAGTTTTGAAGCCAATTTTCCTTCGCTATAGTCTAGCGACTGGCATATCTTTAAAGTTCTTAGTAATAACGTTTTATTGAAATGCAAACCGAGAAAGTATTTTTACGATGATGGCGGCACTCTCATTTCGTTTCGCTGCTATCCCAAGCATTTGCTGAACTGCTCTGCAATATTTATACCTGCTCATTTCATCTTATATCTGCTCGTAATATCTGGAAAAGGAATATTCCAGCCGTATCGTAATCTTCAGTAAATCTCAAATGCAATAGACATCCGTTCGTGAGAAGGAAAGCAAGGGAATTAGGTCGTGAGATTTTAAGGCTTCAGGTGGTTTATTAAATTACAGGAGCGTCGGTGGCTAAGTGATTAGGACACCGTTCCTACAATCGTGAGACCCGAGTTCAATCCCTGTCATATACCAATGTGTTTTTACTCAATTACACACGTACAGACTGCTCTTACGGTGAAGGAAAAACATCGTGATGAAAACTGCATTGAAATAAAATTTTAATTTAAATGATATTTAAATGTGACTTAACCTAGGATTCGCGCCAGGTTAGCCTTTGAGTTGCAACAGTCAGATGGCAGTCGCTCTGTGTATAAACTTGGTTCCACATCAAATCCCCTAGGTTAGGTAGCCGACCTCGATAGAAAAATGGACAAGACAAGGCAAGGACAATGAGGAATGAGGAGTTAAATTACACTTTTCTCAGGGTGCTGTGCTGGGGTGTATCTTGGTATGTTTGAAATATTTTCCACTGGCTGTCATAATATATATGTAGTCAGAAGTAGTTAGGACATAAGGACGTAGACTAGAGTTTTATCGCTTATTGCAATCCGCGCCACATATCCTTTACATATTTATCTTATTCAGAAACCTTCTGGTAAAGTTAATACGAGTCAGTAGACACTTGGCACTCTTCCTTTTATCATTTGCCAGAACGTTTCCTTACTTCGATGAATATGCCAAAGTTTCGTTATATTCTCGATATGGGCAGACGTCCTGTAAACTATGAAACCACAGCTGTAGATGAAAAACCTTCATATCCCAAGCACCAGTTTTCAGATTCATTATAAGTGCCTAGTAAAGCAATACTCGTAGAGGAAACACAGTTAAACTAAATCTAGAGCAGAACATTTCCCATTCTGTACGTAACGATTCCACCTATCCCGATTGCAGATTCCAACGCCACTTCAACAACTATTTCAACACAATTAAAGTTGTATTGGCGCCGAGTTCTAGTTGCAAATGTTTGTACCGCCCATTGCACTAGAATCTAGACTCTAGATAATACCTACCCGCAGTTTAATTATCTAATCCCTATGCTACTGCAATCTTTTATTTTTATTCAACTCTAAAGAAGATAACGCTAAGCCATTTCACAAGATCATGGGCACGTTTAATAAAAACGTAGTTAATGTATACGATGAAGATATTCAGTCACGTACAACTCGCTGCATCAAATCTAACAAATATGTAATAGGTTATTTATTAGAATGCAAGGCGTAAGCGACATGCCCATTTTTTATATCGCAAACGTCTATTATGTTGCACGGTTAAGTAAGCAAATGCTGCATATTACAAACAGGTAACAATTGCGGATGTAGTTATAACGTTGAGATTTATTTCTCGTAAGAGAATGTATTGTCCCACTGTAGGGCAAAGGCCTCTTTCCCATTTTTCCACGACTCTCGGTCCAGTGCCAGGTTATGTCCAACATAAGGAAGTATATTTTCAACTAATGTTAGACTGTTAGAGATATTCAGCTGTATTACACTAAAATAAAAACTTGAGTTTCCTGCATCGACTGTACACAATTAGTCAAAAGAATTGGGTTGAGCGTTTTGCCTCCGTCGCGCAATACAGACATTGCAAGTTGAAAGCAGTAGCGACTTCAAAGGCTTCGAGCAACAAAGTTTAGCGTAGATTAAGCGTAACAGCCGTAACGGTAAAGAGCTGGAAGATACAACTAGGGATGGATACAATTAACAGAGAACAGGTTTGCTGCCCGGCAGTAGCAGATCATACTTTCACTGTTATTAAATTGTAGATTCTGATAGGATCCTGATAAAAAGTTTGATGACGATGAAGTAATACAGATGGGCTGTTGTGGGATGTTTAGTTCGTAATAAGATAAAATGAAATAAGTTTTATGTTACGTTATGTGCTTGTATGAAACTAGAAAGACTCTATCCTTTCTTAGTTAGCAATTATTTGTTTGTCATTATTACTTTGACACGAGGACTGTATTACTAATTACAACACCCATCATACTCGCACTAGAATCATTGATTGTGTATAAATTTTTTCTACGTATGTGTCAGTATCTTTTACTCATTCGAAACTATTCTACGAGTCGCTTCCTCTAAAAACTCCTCAATTAAAGGAAATTGTCTCAGGGGCCAACAACAATGAGTACTAAATTACGCTTCAAATTGAGAAAACTTTGCTGAATAAAATTTGATGCAACCTACGGGTTTAGGAAAAACTTTATTCCTTCAGAATTTAATCAAAACCTTTTTTGTTTCGACCTACCGTCCTCGTTATGTAAAACGAATTTTACGTCAAATCTTGTTTAGGGGTTTATACGTAACCATATTTCTTTCTTAGATTAATTTAATTTAGTTTTTCAAAATGATCGGATTTTTATTTACCTAAGCAGATGTTATATAAGGTTAAATTTAATAAAGTACAAATATGTTAAGGGTATGTTCTACACATAAAACTCAACAACTTTTGTCTGAATCAATTTAGAAATATGTAAAAAATAACAAATTAGACCTCCCATACTAAATGTACCAACCGACCGAGTCATTTAGTATGGGAGGTCCAATTTTGTTTTTCATATTTCGCAAGAAAGATTCAGATAAAAGTTGTTCAGTTTTATATTTAGAACATACCCTTAAAATATTTGTATTTGATTCAACTTAACCTTATATAAAGGATGAACCAAAACCTGACACGTAGAACACGAGATATTATAGGCACGTGCATGTATAAAATTTCAAAATATACACACTCTAATAATCTAATTATGAAGTTGTTAGTTCACACCGGTTTCCAGTCCCGGAATTCTGTCACCATCATAAATAACATGCATGATACAGGTCTTGAAGCCGCTTGTGACCGCATGTCAGCTGTCATTCGTCGGACCGCAGCGTGTCCGGCGCCTGTCCGACACAACACGCCCACTGTCCCGTCCGGACACAAATTAAACCTCGCGTCACAATAGTGGACTGTGAACACGGAGCTTAGGCGGATGGCACACTTAACGCACGACGACGGCTAAAATATCGCAGCGGTCTGGTAGATCCATGCTGAAATGTCAATCCCCATGCTCAACCGCTGTTGACGCAGCGGCGTCCGTCGAGTGCGATTTTAGTTTCAAGGGTTTTCAGCGTTTTGTCGTTCGCTTTAAGTCATCGGTCCATCTGGCCGGATGGTGTCCAACGCCACGCTTGCCGTGGAGTGGTCTCCACTCGAGAACCGCTTACTCCATTGAACATCGGTTCGATTATAGTAGATGTGGCCTACCCACTGCCAGTTTAACTTCCTGGTAGTTCGGCCATTAGGAAAAAGGGCTGATAACGGTTGGATAGCGAAAACGGGAGATCATTCCTTGTGGCGTACCCTAGGGGTATGCCTACGTCCAGCAATGGACTGCTATAAGCTGATGTGATGTTATGCAATTGGTTTATGTTTCAATGATCACACGTACTGTCAGTAGCCCATCATGATCAACTTACACTAAGTTTCCATACGTCTATTAACATGACTAACTCAAGGTGCTACAAGATTAAAGTAATTAAATACTATTTTCAGATCCATAGATTAGTTGAAGGCGCTTTTGTAGAATTTAGGGCATTTAACTTTTGAAAAACGACCGCTATTTTGAAAATTAATAAATCACCAAGATTAGTGGTAAAGTATGTCGATATTTCAGTATTTGCTTCTTTCGAAAGCAATTTGAAAATTTCAATGAATTCATTATGATTGAGTCACAATTTGATAAAGCTTCAAAACAATTTTCGAAAGTTACAAAATTCAAACTCGTTATTAAAATTATTCGTATAATGCTCGCAATTTCAACAAGTCTTGAATAAATCCTTTAACCTGTGCCAAGTCGCCAAGTTGTCCAACTTCGTGAGGAGTCTTATCTCCGAGGTATATTATGTATTCAAATTGGACCAATAATTTTCAGTTTCAAAGTTTCTGGTTGAACTTGTTCCAAACACGCGCTGCTGTTTAATTATGGTGAACCTATTAGCAACAATTTCTGATAAGGCCTCTCTACAAACTTTATGAAATACGTTTGATTATAATTTGGAACTAGTTAGGCAACGGTTGGTTACCTCAAGGGAATTTACATAAAATACCACCACCAAGTTGCCGCGTCAATTCGAACGTTTTGAATATAGACTAGAAAATTAGGTTAATGTATCGCCCATGTATCGCCACTCAAGTAATCAAATTTTGACAGGTGTCCGTCGATACTGGTAAACATATCAACAAAGAGAAATAGATCTCATGTCATAGAATTAACATTATTTTG
This sequence comes from Keiferia lycopersicella, assembly GCA_029255805.1. NCBI lineage: Eukaryota > Metazoa > Arthropoda > Insecta > Lepidoptera > Gelechiidae > Keiferia > Keiferia lycopersicella. Next base: position 5,854,467 of record JARACZ010000009.1, on the reverse strand, counting down.
ACAGCTGCCAAATATGGCTTATTCGAGTGGCGATACTGTAGGTGAGTAGGTGCATGCATTATGAATTAAAAATGAAAATTAAATTTATGCGACTTGGACTAGTTTTTAAATTATCTAATTGTCAAGTGAAAAACTGCTTCATGTCTACTACATAAGTATGTAAAACCATGACAATTGACTGTATATTCAGAACTATTCAGTCAGATAATACAGTATTCAGTGAGTACCGGCGATTTGTGTTGAGAAGGATCGCTCGTTCAGTAGATTAAAAAGGTGTATACAGGGTATAAGAGACGGTGTAACGAAAACTTTGCAGGCGTGCTCAGACCATGAAACTGAACAACATTTTGTATGGTATATGCAGGGAAACGAAAAGTTTTTTTTGACCTTGCATACAAAATTTCAGCTGACTGACTTTGTATGGAAACTCGAAAAATTTTTTTCATTTCCCAACACAGCCCCCATAGAAAAAGCTCTTCAGTTTCATGGTCTGATCACGCCTGCAAAGTTTTCGTTACACCGTCTCTTCATCCTGTATTTTAATTTCATATTGGGTTAGAGTTTTTACTTCCTGTGTTTGTTTTATTTATTTATTTTATTTTATTTTATTTATTTTATTATAAATTCTCTCTAGTGTAGAGAGTTATGCGCTCAGACTCTGAGCAAGGAAATAAATTGAAGTTTTTAATGTCGACAGAAAAAGGTATAACGAGGCAACACAAAATTTTCTGTGTGCGACGGGCAGTGACCAAAACCTGGATCTATGTTCAGACTGGAAAGGTCAACATTTACTTCTGACTATTTACAGGCTGGTTTTCAGCCAGCGATTTTTGCCATCTAAACTGGAGCGATTAGCTATATCATTTGTACACATATCTGTATTTTTTGTCTGTGTGGTAAAAGTATTTTTTTTAGATTTTATAGTTAGTATACTATGGTACTGGCGAAGCCTCTTCCGTCTGGGCTACCGAGATTCACTCACAGACCCCTAAAATTAAATTTGGTACTACTTAACACTTTCGCTGTCAACTACGAGTATACTCGTAGTGACGCCAATAAAATGCTATGAGTATACTCGTCCTGGCACCCAACATGTTAATTTAACTGGGTACTAGAGTTACATAGAAATTTTCAGCGCTTTACGATACTACGATATATGTTTTAAAATTCTAAAAGCATTGTCTATTCCAGAAAGTGCAGCAAAAACTTTTCCATGGTGGGTGCGGCTCGCAACTACGCAGTGCACCGTGAACCGTGCGAAGTTGCCCGTTCTACCGCCAACTACCGCCAACTACACCGACTACACAAAATCCCCGTTCCGTAATTACTTGCCGAAAATAAACAAACGTGATTACGCCCGGTTTTTGAACGCAACTCCAAGCAATTGAATTTTGGCCTGTTTTTGTTTTGTCTGGAGTAATTAGATGTGGTTTCTGAATTTAGATCAGTGGATAGGAAAGATTTATTGTCTTTTCTTTTTTTTACTTAATTGTAAGTATCTGAACATTTTCTTGAATATATTTTTTGTACCTACCTACTTTGATTTATGTTATTTTTTCGGGTTTTCAACTTTGTTAAAGGTTTCGAAAAGAAATTAGATTAACTTACGACTAGGATAATTTTAATAGGCGCCTAATATTCTTTTCCCGAAATTGATTCCCTGTTTTTCTGACCACATCGATAAAATAGGGTGAATACCTCTTAAGGTTAATGGCGTAATAAAGGTTCTCGTAAAAATTTAGGCAAATTATAGTAACTTATCATTATTGGCCCTAAGATGGGAGGCTCCGATCAAGCTGAGAGAAACACGAGGTTAATAATTTTAAATTAGGTACTATTGTTATTACTTTGTTGTAGGCATATTTGCCTTTTTTCTTTAGTGTTCAGAGCCAGGTACCCTACATGTAGTTACATAAGTCTAATTATCGTTTTTTAAATAAACAGTCACGAACTATTTTTTTCACATGAAATCATTTTACTTTGTATTTTGTATTCTTTTAACTTATAAAGTAGGCCGTACATGTAACAAAGTAAATGAGGAATACTAACTTATAATTTTCTACTCAAAATCAACAGTAATTTCAGCCTTGTTAGCACTTTCTGACTTAAATATCAGCTTAGACATACAATTATGGTGTAACGCCTACTTCTGAAAATTGAATAATAAATGTTATGTAATTTTGTATGTTTTTACCCGACTACAGCAAAGCAAAAAGGAGGGTTATGATTTTGACCGGAATGTATGTATGTATGTATGTATGTATGTATGTATGTATGTGGCAATAATTCCTTTGTTCCCTCCTAGCTACGAATCTACTTATCAGAATTTGACAAATGAGGTGTCAATAGAAGCGTCTGAACAATCCGATGGTTATAGGCTATATCATGCCACAATAAAGTGAACATGGCGCCCTCTAGCGTGCATAAAGATACGAACAAAAAAAAATTTTTCTTCAAGTGGTATCGTGTTGGGTATCATACAAAAGGGCGTTGCGGTGCGTTGCCTTATTTATTTTATAAACTAAATAGTACTAGTGGCACGTGGCAAACGACCACAGCTATCACCAGAAAACCACTATGAACTTTATATTAAACTGCCATGAAAATAAATTATAATAGCTGTTTACTTTGTATGAATTTTGGAGACGAAAAACACATTCAATCGTGAGTATTATTATTTCAGATTTCTTGTTTCTTACTTTTTAGAGCGCGAAATCTCAGTAGTCGGGTTTTAGTTTTTAGACTTCTTTTTATTCTTTCTACGAAGCTTGTTTCATAAACTACTGCAGTGAAATTAGTAAGTATGAGTACCATTATTGTAATTAGTTTCATATTTGTACATGGGTGAAAATTTGCGCAGTTAAAAATTGCGGTCACACGTAAACTTCTTCAAGTGTACAACACTTACAGATTTTAAGTAACATTCACACAAAAGAATGTTTAATTGACTATTTGGAAAGTAAAACTCCATCCACAAATTATGAAATATGTTTAACTAAAACTTAATCTGAAACCTGAAATCTGGGCCAAAACACGCGTTCTTCGCGTGTCACACTCAGCTATTGCGAAATTCAAACACGTATAAAGTTTTATCTAGCTGGACATCATATAACTTTTCACCCATCATAATAATCCTTATATCATGTAGATTTATAGAAAATTATTAATTGGATAATATTTAACTGCGTATACCGATAAAAATTACAGTTTGTGTTGGTCACACATTTTTGTGTTTTCTGAATACGTGGTCTAAAATGACTGAATCGCTGAAACTAATAGAACTATGAGCTGGGTCTTGTTTCTGCCTTCTGCCAGTATTGTTTCTTCATCCCTGGAGAGGAAGCATATAGCTCCTTGGCACTTCTAGAATACAATAGGAGTTGTTAAATTTTTAGATCCTATTTTTGCACCCGCTCCAGGTCCCTTTCCTGTGCATGTTTTCTTAATGAAAGAGTAATTACAGAGGATTTGTTCTGAGCAAATAATGTCGCATAATAAAGCGAGATTTAAGATTCGTTTAAAAATTTTGATTACATTCAAGCGTTTACCAATAAATGACTAAAAACATAGAAAATTGTCCCTTGACTGGCTTCATTTGACTGGCATTTTTCCCAGTCAAGGGACATTTTATGCCCACTCAAGTGACTAATGTTATTTTAATGATTGTTTTTGCAATTTTTTTGTGTACAGGTGTGCCTGCAGAGTAGAATAGCACCACCCAATGTCTGTAAGTTAGATTAAGGGTTTCCAGTTGGTGAACAGTACTGTTTTTCATGCAGATGACATAGTTTAAAAACTTTTGCTTTATGTCTCTAGGTGTGGCTGCGTTAGGCCTCGGGGTAGCTGCGCGATATCTCAGGCTGATTGATAGACGTCTTTTAAGCTACTGCGTTGTGTTTCAGGGAGGCTGCGTTTAGTCTCAGGTTAATTTCGACGTATCTTAAACTGATTACGGTGTATTTCAGGGTGGTTGCGTTATGTCTTAGGCTGACTGCGACGTCTCTTAAGCTGAGTGCTTTGTATATCAGGTTGGCTGCGATACGTCTCACTCAGGCACGTTGCGACGTATCTTAAGCTGACTGCGATATATCTAAGGGTGGCTGCGTCATGTCTCACTCAGGCTCATTGCGACGTCTCTTAAGCTGACTGCGTTGTATCTCAGGGTGGCTGCGTCATGTCACAGAATGATTGCGACGTCTCTTCAGCTTACTGCGCTGCATCTCAGGTTGGCTGCGTTTTATCTCACTCTGGGTCACTAAGCGAAGTCTCTTAAGCAACTGCGTTGTATCTCAGGGTGGCTGCGCAATGTTAGGCTGATTTTGACGTCTCTTAAACAGACTGCGTTGTATCTCAGGGTGGCTGCGTCATGTCACAGAATGATTGTGACGTCTCTTCAGCTTACTGCGCTGCATCTCAGGTTGGCTGCGTTCTATCTCACTCTGGGTCACTAAGCGAAGTCTCTTAAGCAACTGCGTTGTATCTCAGGGTGGCTGCGCAATGTCAGGCTGATTTTGACGTCTCTTAAACAGACTGCGTTGTATCTCAGGGCGGCTGCGTTATGTCTCACTAAGGGTGACTTCGACATCTCTAAAGCTGACTGCGGCGTCTCTTAGCCTACTGCGTTGTCTGAGGTTGGTTGCGACGTCTCTTAAGCTGATTGCATTGTATGTCGGAGTCGTTTTAGCTGAGTACATCGTGTCTCAGGCTGATTACGTCGTCTCTAAGGTGACTGCGCCGTGTCTCTGGTTAGTTACGTTATTTCTCAGTCTGATGGCAATGTCTCTTAAGCTGATTGCGTCGTGTCTCGTGTATACAGCGGCGTGTGTTAGGTTGCTTGCCTAGTGGTGTCTAAGGCTATCTGAGTCATGCATGTCTTAGGCTGATTGCGTCATCTTTAAGGTTATCTTCGTCTGTTCAGTAGCAGAATGTACAACACAGTTAATTCTCAAGTCATAATCTTTCCGATGGTTTCTTCTTGTCTCATGCTAGGTGTTTCATTATGGCCTAAGTTTAAACGACTTACGTTACTACGTTTTGGCTGTTTACAAACAGCCTTCTTCCGGAGGTCGACAGATCACATACGCCCGCCCGCGTCAGTCTGGTAGGCTGCGACAACTTTTACATCTATTCTACTTAGTTAAAAGCAAAAGATGAACACCTTTTATTCATATATTTTGTTCCTTTGTCCCTTGACTGGCGCAAAATGTCCCGTTGACAGGCACCTCAAATTTCAAAATTTAATTTTGACGAAACCTGTGGTTCGATTTAAGTGTTTTTTCGTAAATAACATCTTCAATAGGCCTTCATTATTATGCAATGATAAAATAACCATAAAACTAAAATTTTAAATTTGCCAGGAAAGGGACCTGAAGAACCGTTTTCAAATATCCACCCACATACACACATTCATAAATCACGCCTTTATCCTTTGCCGGGTAGACAGAGCGTTAACGACCATAAAAATACGGTTGCTATCGCCACGTCTGACAAATATTGAGGGACGGTTTAGATAATTTGTGTATCACTACAGTGACAGGTTGTCAGCCTGTCGCCTAAAAGTTGTAATACATATGTAATCCTCGAGTCCCTTAGTCGCCTCTTACGGCACCCACGGGAAAGACATGGGGTGATGCTATTCATTCATTTTTATGTCACAAATAAAACATGTCAACATACAATATAGTCAAAATAAACAGGATGGCTAAAAGCCTCAGTCAAAGAGGCCGCCCCGAATGGTACCTGGTTTGAATTGATAAACGCAATCCACCATTTTGTTCTTTTTAAGGCAGTGTCACTTGAGACGAATCTAAAGACTCCCCTATAAAAAAGTCAATATCTGCCTCGCACACGGAACAAAAATGACATCTGCGTCACTATCGGCGCTCGCATGACATCTTTTCTCTGTGGCCTTGCAGTTTGGGCTGTAGTCCGTGAAAAAGTGTTTACTAGTCCACATAATGTATGTACATACTCTTGAAGAACATGACCCCTCTTTTGTTTAGTCCAGTAAAAGAAGAAAAAAATCACGGCTGCGTAACATACGGGAATGGACAGGAATCGCGAGTGCTGCCGAACTGTTTCGTCTTGCGAAATATCTTCAGGAAAGATATATCTTTCTTGGTTCTTATCTTATCTTATTCTATAGAAGGAAATATGCGGAGCTGACTGCCAACCTTCACTAGTTGGAGAGGCACTACCAGAAGAAGAAAAAGAAGAAAAAAGAAAGTTCTTGTCCTGCTAATATTATAAATATGAAAGTTTGTATGTTTGTTTGTTACTCCTTCACGTAAAAACTACTAAAAACTAAACTAAACTAAAAACTACTAAACCGATTTTCGTGAAACTCGGCATATACAAGGTGTAAGACACGGTGTAACGAACACTTTGCAAGCGTGATCAGATCATGAAACTGAACAACAAAAAAATAGACAAAAAAAATTTCGACCTTCCATACGAAATTCCCGACCATGTGACTGACTTTGTATGGAAAAAAAGTCTTCGTATCCAAACATAGCCCCCATAGAAAAAGTTTTTCAGTTTCAGGGTCTGATCACGCCTGCAAAGTTTTCGTTGCACCGTCTGTTACATCCCGTAGATAGAGGGTGACTAGGATCAACACATAGGATAGTGGTTATCCCGAAAAAAATACTATAAATAATAAAAATAATAAAAATATCCCTGTGGGATGCTACGGGATTAAAATCGTCTTCAACGCGGGCGGAGCCGCGGGCGCCAACTAGTTTCACATAAACACACACATAAATCACGCCTGTATCCCTGGCGAGGTAGGCAAAGCGTTAATGACTGTAAAGTTACGGTCGTTATCGCCATGTCTAACAAATGTTTGAGGGTCGTTTCAGATGAGTCGTGTATCTCTATAGTGAAAGGTAGTACAAGTACATACATACATACATATATCCGTAAGAATACGGTCGCTATCGCCACGTCTGACATTTTTGAGTATTGTTTTCTAAGGTTGTTTCGGAAAACATGTGTATCACTATAGTGACAGGTTGTCAGCCTGTCGCCTAAAAATTGTAATACACCAATACTCTCGAGTCCCTTAGTCGCCTCTTACGACACCCACGGGAAGGATGCGGGGTGATGCTATTCTAAGCCGGCATCACACGGCATACAAGTGTAGGCAGTTTTACACAAAGATGTTCGCATAAAGGCTTTGCAAGTAAGGCTGTTAGTGAGATAGGCAATATCCAGCAAAACTAATTGTTGTGTACGATGCGATTACGGCGATCTAGGTGTTATAACTACAAGTCGTTATCTAGCTAACAAGGGTACGTGTAGTACGTAGGTACGTGTAGGTAGGCGGTATATGTTGATTGTTTCCGCTGCACTGACCTGACGTAGGTATGTTAGAAGTAAATAATCAAAGCACGGTAACAATTTTTTTTATGGAGCGAATAGTAATAAAGCGGTTTTTTATATTATCCTTAACAAGTCCACTGCTGGACATAGGCCTTCCTGTATTGGCAGGCGGACTGGCGAGCGCAGTGCAAGATTTTTAATTCCCACGCTGCTGCCCATTCATGCATAAATATCCCTTAGCCGCTTTTTACGACACTCACTGGTAGAATTAGGGTGATGCTATTCTAAGCTGGCATCACACGTCATGCAATTCCTGATGAATTTTAATTATAATAGGTGAATTAAGAATTTTTTACACTAGTTTTACTGATATAGTCTGCCGTAAACGGCCGCATTTTAATTTAAAATATTCATAAAATAGGAAAAAAAGCAGGTTAAAATAGGTAAAAAGCCGTGTGATGCTTGCTGGCTTAGAATAGCATTTTCAATTCTGTGGATGTTGTAGAAGCCTACCAAGGGACTCGAGGATTTCATGTGTATTACAACTTTAGGCGACAGGCTGACAACCTGTGACTACTGTGATACACGAATCATCTGAAAGGACCCTCAATACTTGTCTGACGTGGCGATAACGACCGTAATTTTGCGATCGTTAACGCTCTGCTTACCCCGCCAGGGATATAGGCGTGATTTATGTATGATAGCGCAGCGAGGATGTCAACAATTTTTAAACGTTTTATTCTCATTTCTTGCTTTAATGTTCAATTGATAATTTCATTCTTGTAATTTATTATTGTTAATTAATCTAAATAATTCTAACTTAATTATTTAATCACAGTTGTACCGGATTCAATTAGAAATAAGAACAAAGAGTATGTAAACGAAACCACGTGCAGGTGGCATGACGTATCCTACCTGCCGCCGCCCGGCCCGGCAGTGGGGACTGGCGGGGTTGTTTTGATCGTTCTATAAAAAGGCCGAGCGCGTGGCCCGAGCATCATTCGATCCGCAGACGTCGAGGAGATGACTACTCTAGTTTGTACTCCTCGGATCATACGTCAAACGGAACGTTGCTCTGCTAGTCTGTATAGACAGGCAGTGTAAGTTATTATAAGGCGAAGCCCTGTTACTTACTAGAACAAAAGATAATGTAAAACACCCACCAAGTACAGTTGTTTATAAAAATAAAGTGTGATCAGCGAATCAACGTCTCTTTATTATCTCACCATCGGTCTACACACTCCTGAAGTCAATAAATGAAGATATTACCTATGGGGTACCAGAAGACTCTTACATCAGAAGTGCAGAAACGAAGATCTAAACGCCATGATCTCTGGCCAATATCCTTGACAATATAATTGTTGGACCAGCACCTAGAGGAAAAAGAAACGGCACGAGATTGAGCTTGAGTTCTCAATTATGACGGATGAAAACTAAGCCGGTGAGTTTGTTCCATGTTAGTGGCAACTTATTGTGATGAATTGCATCAGGTTAGCGTGTTCACCAGTTTTAATATTAATTTCAGATGAACTTCTGTCCTACGCTTGTGGTACAGTAGCAACATGGCAAAGCATTTCAACGTGGACTTTTTACCCCTGTGGTGCAGACATCAGACCATGCAAAATAACTAAAGGATAAGAAATGAGGATACCGCTGAAAATTCTGTGAGTTTGTTCCATTATACTAGGCATGTTTCTTCAGGTTTCAAACCCCTAAAAAACTTAATTGAAAATCGGAAAAAAATTGACAGTAAAGGAACAATTTGCGCTTTTCTACATAAAATAACATTACTATTGATAAATTAGTGTCCAATTAGAAATTAAATAAATTATCAATGAATACTTTTGTCCTACTACATTGTTGGCCTAGCTAGAACACGTAAATTGAATTACCTTTATGATAAAGTCAACAGAGAAGCTAAAACCATTTAATTATTGACCACTGTTTAAAATAAAAACAAAAACGCCTGCGTACTTTCGTGAAACCTTGCGTATAAAAACTTACAGCGTCACTATAAAGTGTAAAGTAGCGGTAGTTAAAAAAAAAAAAAAAACATGTGGGGCCCCGAATCATTTATTAACCTTTAAATACTTTTGTAACGAAATACCCTCAAATTTTGGATTGATTTCTTCTACTTTACCACAATGAATTAAAGGCGAAAATTCTACAAGATTTATAAAGGCATAAAAAGACACGTTTAATAATATGAAGTATAGTTTATTTATTAATATGGGCTTCTACCCATTTAGGGTAATTCTGTCAGTGTCAGTAAATACAGATTCCAGTGCTCCTGTCGTGGCTCCAGTAGTGTAATAGTGCCATCTACAGGAACCGATGGCATCCTCTTGATACAATCCACAAATTATCTCCATTCTATTTTTGCACTAAACTACTACCGGAAACAATTCTCCTTGTTGCATAAATAACAGTTTCAGTTCTATAACCTACACCACTTCAAGTTACTTAAGTTGAAATTAATTTAATGAATCACACTCACTACTTTATTAAATAGTATTAAACATTTCATGTGCTACACTACACGTAGACAATCTTCTACTTCTCTGGCATGGAACACCTTCGATGAACTCCATGAACCATCTTACTAAGAAGATTCACATTATTATTTTACTGGAGCTTCATTACTTCATTTCACAATATTTTTAATTAAGATTATTGAATTGTCTATTGAACAATGCACATTGCACAATTAAATTGTCTAGTTACAGATATCCTTATTTGGGTAGATCTCAGATGCAAATTTTGAAACAATTTTTTTTTTTCTCGCAATCAGATAATATAAAAATTATAATTATAATATACCATCAGGTAATATAAAATAACAAGCTACTAAGAATTAGAAAATGCAATCCTTAACACTGTGTAGTAACGTTATGACATTATGGCGTTAGTCTCTCAAACTAAGTATTTTAGTAACTGTGCCATCATAAAACACTTGGTTTCTGGGCTATATTGTGCTATTAATGCAAGAAAAATAAAATGATAAAGCAATGTTTGTTGTCTTACGACTTCCTGGGAAAATATTTTTCCAAGTATGAAAGACATTATAAGGGACAATTATCCCTTACGCATTTACAATTTCAGTGTTTATTATATTCAATTATGATATAAAATAGTAAGATATAAAAAGCAAAAGTTAAAATAAGGATTTTAGAACGCATGAAACAAGCAATGCACATAAGTACCAAAAATATTAATAAATACAGAATATTTAGCAATGGGACAGTGCCTTACATTCAAATAAAGAAAGAAGAGAAAAGCTTATTGTGGACAACTTGCCAGCTAGAAGAAATGAAATGAACAAAATTCTGTGTATGGTGTCATATGACAGAATTGGGCAGTAATAGCCACCAAAAAGAGCAGTAATAGCCACCAAAAAGAGCAGTAATAGCCACCAAAAGAGCCGTAGTAGCCACCAAATAAAGCAATAATTAATAGCCACCAAAAGAGCAGTAATAGCCACCAAAAGAGCAGTAATAGCCACCAAGAGAGCAATAATAGCCTCCAAAAGAGCAGTAGTAGCCACCAAAAGAGCAGTAACAGCGCAGTTGTATCCATCAAAAGAGCAGTAATAGCCACCAAAAGAGTAGTAATAGCCGCCAAGAGAACAGAAATAGCTTCCAAAAGAGCAGTAATAGCCACTAAAGTAGCTAAAAGAGCTGAAACGTCATACGAAATTAAAAAGCAAAAAAAAAAATGTATATTTTACCTAAGCATTGATGAAGATCTTACTTATGATATGACTGAATATTTTTATTAGTACAATGAAACACTTTGAAATTAAATACTTTGATTAATTCACATAAGAGTACCTGTACCATGTACAAAGTTTATTTATTCTTTACTACTTGTTTACCGTTTACATAACCGTTTACAAATCTTTATTTACGGTAAATATTTAAAAGATTTGATATGAACGTATTTTTTTTTTTCATATTAGGTATCACATGAGCATTTATTATTTTCAGAATGACCGAACGAAATGTTAATGACCACATTAGAAAGACGCAGAATTATTTAACTTAATTTACCTCATTTTTGGGCTAATAGCAACGCTTGTCTGAACCAGATGGCGCTATTTCAAATTGAGGATTATTGTCAAGTTCAGTTCAGTGCCCAATAAAAATGATTACCCCTATCTATGAAAAATTTCACCGTATAATTCACTCCAAGCGCCATCTGCTAGGAACTAAAAAAAAAAAAAAAAAATTAAAAAAATTAAGATCCCATTTATATCTACTAAAAAGTTTTGAGTCATACAAAAATAGACCGTGATAGCCATGAAAATAAAAATGAGGCGGCTACTGATTCAGTGTCGTTATTCAAATTGCTTGATCAATTTTTGTTTCTTTTTTAGATTTTGGAGTTCGCTAGCTCGAGCACGAGCTGCTCGTCAGGATGGTCGTGATAGCGCAGCGAGGATGTCAACAATTTTTAAACGTTTTATTCTCATTTCTTGCTTTAATGTTCAATTGATAATTTCATTCTTGTAATTTATTATTGTTAATTAATCTAAATAATTCTAACTTAATTATTTAATCACAGTTGTACCGGATTCAATTAGAAATAAGAACAAAGAGTATGTAAACGAAACCACGTGCAGGTGGCATGACGTATCCTACCTGCCGCCGCCCGGCCCGGCAGTGGGGACTGGCGGGGTTGTTTTGATCGTTCTATAAAAAGGCCGAGCGCGTGGCCCGAGCATCATTCGATCCGCAGACGTCGAGGAGATGACTACTCTAGTTTGTACTCCTCGGATCATACGTCAAACGGAACGTTGCTCTGCTAGTCTGTATAGACAGGCAGTGTAAGTTATTATAAGGCGAAGCCCTGTTACTTACTAGAACAAAAGATAATGTAAAACACCCACCAAGTACAGTTGTTTATAAAAATAAAGTGTGATCAGCGAATCAACGTCTCTTTATTATCTCACCATCGGTCTACACACTCCTGAAGTCAATAAATGAAGATATTACCTATGGGGTACCAGAAGACTCTTACATGTATGTGCATGTTTGTATTAGATATCGGACATCGTAAGCCTATGGAAACCCACCTGTAATAAATAGGTCAAGACATGGCCGTGTCTTCATACTAATCTAGTGAAGCCAGCGCTCGTAGCTACGGGCTACGGCGTAGCACGAGCTACGAAATTGTGGCATTTCAAATATGGCCGATTTTGATCTTGAAATTACTAAAGCGTAGACATGAATAAAATAATATGTGATTAAATTGAGGGTATTAAAATGTTTTTTTTTTTTTGCTGAAGGAGACTGACCCCAATAAGTACTTAAGGAGCTGAGTAGAGCTAAAAGTGATTTCTACCCTAGATAAAATGCAGAAAAACTTACGAAAAAAAAAGGTAATAATCTTCAGGATATTTGCTGTAGTGTTATTGTTTCCAAAACATAATATTAGTAATTTAGCTTGATAGAAAAAAATCGTAAAGTTACCTCTAAAAATCTATTATATCGCAAACTGTATGAACAAAACCCACGCAATAATTAAGTGTTTATTATCAGAATGAGCGTCTTATAATACTCTATCGACATATTGTTTTTGATTTTCAAATTACTTATTTTTGACCGAGTTATCATCGAAAATACGAAAATATCATTGAATCGGCAAGATTCCGTCCCGTTCGCACGCGCGCAGTTTGACATTTGTCAGAAAGAGACCGGTTCTTAGCTCGTGTCAGCCCCTTAACAGATGTTATTGAGATTCTTAGTGACGGCTATCAAAATCACGATTTCTTTAACGATAATTTTCTTGCTCGAAATATCAATTTTAGAAACGAATCTTAATTTAATACTGGTTATTATAGTTTTCACGATAGTTATAAAGAATAACCAATACAGCTTAGGTACCCTAATATAAATATAAAGTTCATGTTCATTTATAATCTCATCTATATTAAAGCATCGTTGTATGCAGAACGTAAGTTTACTTGAAATGAAAAAAAAAACTGAAAATATATGTATAGCAATAAACTTATTTTATGCCTACCAATAAATTCCGAGCGCAACTAAAAGCTAGCATAAACCACGTTTTTATGGAACGTATAAAATATCCCACGCAGTACGTTACACGTGAAATACAAGCATTTTACTATAGTTTTCAATTTGAAGTTAATATTTCATGTGAATATTTTACAGTCATTGTTATTTTACAAAAACTAAACTACATGGTAAAGTTCTGCGTGTTTTTGGATAATGGTCCTAATAGACATATTTTTAAGAAGTTTTCAAAGAAGCTTAATTATTATTATTTTTTCAATACGCAAAACGCCATACCTTTTGTAGTATGTTTTTGACGTTAATATCTAGATCCTCAGTTGAGTAAGATTGTATTCATGAAATAAATAAATACTATCACTCATACGGAGATGACCTTGTAATTCGCTAGTTTCCAAGGTCATTAAAAAAATTAACAGTTGTACGCTTAAAACTATTGTCCAAAAATACTACGGACTTCATTCATAATTTTTTCGAAATATTCAAAGTTTAAATTAATAAACAGAAAAATAATATAAAAGTATGTGTTTTGACGCCAACCAAATACTTAGGGCGTGACGTCATCCTTCTAGTTCTTTAAACAAAATACCGTTTTAGATCGTTTTAAAAAGTAGCTCATTTGACGTGTCAGGAAACAAGCCTATTGGACTTTCCCATTTATTGAACTGCACGTTAAAAAACCGACTCGAAGTCCTGTGCTCAATAATACAGGCAAATCTCACGGACTCGCCGAAAACGTTAATTATGATCGCAGCCCTCCAGCCCTTACCCCCATAAACAAGGAGGCTCAACTAGTGGGAGTAATAGCGAGTTAGCAAAATATACGATCAATTAAATGAGAGAGCCTCCAACTTTGGACCGGGCTGTTTACAGTTGATTTGATGTGCTCAGGGAGGCCTCTTTCACACTCAACGTCCAACGCAGCGTATAAATAACGCTGCGCTAACAGATCTGTCTATCAAATTCATACTAGAAACGTCACTGACCATACAAAAACCGCTCTCGACGGATGTCCCAACCCACAACCGCTGCGTTGCTTGACGCCGTATCTGTTAGCGCAGCGCTAGCGCTGCGTCGTGCTAAACGACGTCATTTTACCAGCCATTTTGATCGTGCTTCGTGCGCTGTCACTGCGTTAGTTCAGCATTATTTTAGCGTCCGTTTGACGGACGTCAGAAATGTGCTGCGTTGGGCGTTGAGTGTGAAAGAGGCCGGAGGTAGGGAGGTTTTAGTGATCCGGAAATCGATTTGGACTTCAAGATGTGCCGTTATTATTGTTTAACCGAGTCGAAACGGGTATTTTCAAAGGACTGTACTATGTAACTATCAAAATTATCCGATAAACTTATTGTTGTGAGTAAGGGGCTAGTATCATACCTATATTATCATTGATACTAGGGTATCTATATGTCACAATGCTACTGGTTTCTGATTAATGCTGGTTTCCAGTTACAAAAACAATGCAACGTGCGGGGTAGTAAACAGGGTAGCATGACGTACTTAAGTTAAGACCCCCATGGTACCATTTGTAGTAAAAGAGTTTTAAATAGTCTTCTTTTTTTTCGTGTGGGACACCGAGTCGTTTAACGACCCAATGAACCCTAGTGTCAGAATTTTTCGACCGCCTTCTACAAGTAGCAGGCTTCTGACATGGTTGTGTAACGACCGCCGTCTATGGTCACATCATATATATATGATCAGATCGGGAGCCGGGACCTACGGCTTAACGTGCCATCCGAAACACGGAACCATCTTACTTACGGACAATCGGGTGGTTCAGCCCGCAATATCCTAACCAGACTTGGAGCAAATTCACAGTGATAAATAACAACTTTGTGAGTGACCTACCGAGAATCGAACCTGGAAACTTCTGCGTCAAAGGCAGTCGCACTACCACTGCGCCACATTGGTCGTCAAATAGTGAAATGTCGTTTAAATAGTGAGATACCTTTTTCAATGATTTACATGTAAAAATTTCGTGATGATTAAGATTTTTTCTGTGTCTGTTTCATACTTCTGATTCTGACTTGCAGAATTATGTCACCCTTTCCATCGGATCATTGGACGCCGCGGTGTCCCACACAAAAAGAGAAGAGACTTGTATCTAGAAAAAATTGCGAGAAAAGAATTTGAATTGTGGCTTGTGTTATGCAGATGTGTTATATAGATGATGAAATTTTAGATTGCCGTGTGATGCCGGCTTGCCGTGTGATGCCGGCTTAGAATAGCATCACCCCAATTCTTCCCGCGGGTGTTGTAAGAGGCAACTATGGGACTCGAGGGTTTCACGTGTGTTACAATTTTACAGGCTGACAACCTGTCACTACAGTGATACATGAATCATCTAAAAGGGCCCTCAATACTTGTCAGACGTGGCGATGAAGACCGTAATTTTACGATCGTTAACGCTCTGCCTACCCCGTAAGGGACAAAGGCGTGATTTATGTATGTATGTAAATTTTAGATTCTCTCACAACACATGGGTAAGCTGGATGAGATCTCTCATTAAAGATAAGCTTGCCTTTGCGACAATATTTTTGTATTAATTTTCTGTATTAATCTTATGCAACAAATAATATATATATATGCAGCTCTGTCTGTACATTCCATAAAAGTGTAGCTGTAAAACGTCCACGGGCAGTCACGTACAGTCCGTGTACAAAATAAATCCAGCGCTGTACACTCGCACAGGCTTACGGTTAACATAGTGTTGGTTGCAATCAATTCATTGCCGGCTCGCTCTAATGTATGGCGGCCGAGAGGGACTGCGATAGCCGATAAACGGCAATGCCAGGTGCATAAACTTTTGTGCCAATGTTGTTTTTGTTGGAGTTTGATTTTTACACATAAAATAAGCTACATAGAAAACTATTACAAAATAAAGAACTGTGGTCCTCGATACGTAATTAAACAACCATACTGCTGAATCTTTAACGTGCCTCCTCTACACGCGACCAAGAATTTAATTTCTGAAAGAATTATTTTTGAGAACGTGCAAGGAAGTAAATCTTTTGTCGTAAATATAAACTTTTTGTTCAAACCAAAAACTTCTAAATTCTGAGGCTATGTCACTGTCTGACAGTTCAAAATAACAGTGCAGTACAGCTGTAGGTCCCTGTTGCTGTCTATGGTCATTCAGACGGCGGTCGTTACACAACCATGTCAGAAGCCTGCTACTTGCAGAAGGCGGTTGAAAAATTCTGACCCTAGGGTTCATCGGGTCGTTGGGCGACTCGGCGTCTTACACGAAAAGACACGAGAGTTCAAAATAATAAATCATTGAAGGAGAGTTCTAAATTGGCGTCTATAGATAACTAGATAAGAATCGAGAGAGATATTATTATTCAGTAGGATACAAGGCATACTTCGGAGCGACCAAAGAACTCTAAATTCTAAAGCTACATATTATGTCACTTAGACAGCGTAAAATAATAAATCATTGAACTAGAGTTCTAAATTGGCGTCTATAGATAACTAGATAAGTATCGAGAGCGATATTATTATTCAGTAGGATGCAAGGCATACTCCGGAGCGACCAAAGAACTCTACATCTTAAAGTATAATGTCACTGTTTGACAATTTAAAATTATAAATCATTGAAGTAGAGTTCTAAATTGGCGTCTATAGGTAAGTAGATAAGTAGCAAGAACGATATTATTATTCAGTAGGATACAAGGCATACTCCGGAGCGACCAAAGAACCCTCAATTCGAAAGCTACCCATGTCACTGTTTGACAGTTCAAAATTATAAATCATTGAAGTAGAGTTCTAAATTGGCGTCTATAGGCAGCTAGATAAGTAGCAAGAACGATATTATTATTCAGTAGGATACAAGGCATACTCCGGAGCGACCAAAGAACTCTCAATTCTAAAGCTACCTATGTCACTGTTTGAAAGTTCAAAATAATAAATCATTGAAGTAGAGTTCTAAATTTGCGTCTATAGGTAACTATGTTGGTATTAAGTGCGATCTTATTATTCAATACTTCGGAGCGACCCAAGAACTCTTAATTCTAAAGATACTTATGTTTGACAGTTCAAAATAATAAATCATTGAAGTAGAGTTCTAAATTGGCGTCTATAGATAACTAAATAAGTATCGAGAGCGATATTATTATTCAGTAGGATACAAGGCATACTCCGGAGCGTCACAGACGATATTGAAATTGTCCCATCTCGCCGGCGTCTAATAATGTCAATATTAATAAAGTTCCTAACTCAAGCGGTTAGTTATTGTCTGACAAAGGCTTTGATTCAACTGGAAATATTTTCTTAGAACTTCGGTGTTTATTGGGTAGCTAATTATTTACTTTTCGCTCCTTGTTGTCTTATGAACAATTACACATATTATTATTAGATATTGTACACATATCATTAGAATACTTACAACAAATAATACCTATTTAGAGTGACAGTCAATACCCTATAACCAACTTAATCTAAAATGACGAAACTAAAAATATAAAATAAATAAAAAAACTGAAGTAGAGCAATGGTGTGTCGCACGCCTGCTTAGGCGGATCGCACACTTGACGCACGATGGAGCGCTAAAACATTGCAGCGGTCTGTCAGATCTATACTAGAAATGTCAATCCCAACACTAAAACCGCTCAACCGCTATCGACGCAGCGCTATCATTATGTAACTACGTTTCTAGTACGGATCCGACAGATTATTAGGTACTTAAGTATACTGAGAGGTAAGAATACTGAGAACTTCAAAAGGATAGTCTATTTTTACCCGACTACAGCAAAGCAAAAAGGAGGGTTATGATTTTGACCGGTATGTATGTATGTATGTATGTATGTATGTATGTATGTGGCAATAATTCCTTTGTTCCCTCCTAGCTCCGAATCTACTTGTCAGAATTTGACAAATGGGGTGTCAATAGAAGCGTCTCAATAGTCCGATGGTTATAGGCTATGTCATGTCACAATAAAGTGAGCATAGCGCCCTCTAGCGTGCATAAAGATACGAACAAATTTTTTTTTCTTCTAGCGGTAATGTGTTGGGTATCAAACAAAAGGGCTTAAATAGCACATTTCAAAAATATATATAATGTATGTGAAAGTTTAAGACTTTCTTGCATTTGCGCAATGTCACTTTAGTATGAAATTGGTACATCGGTTTCTCTCTTTCTCTTTTCGTGTAGGACACCGAGTCGTCTAACGACTCAATTTCTTTTTTCGTGTGGGACACCGAGTTGTCCAACAACCCGATGAACCCTAGTGTCAGAATTTTCCAACCGCCCTCTGCAAGTAGCAGGCTTCTGACATGGTTCTGTAACGACCGCCGTTCAAGTGATCATAGACAGCAACCGGGACCTACTAACGTGCCATCCGAAACACGGAACCATCTTACTTACAGACAATCGGGTGGTTCAGCCTGCAATGTCCTAACCAGACTGGGAATAAATTCACAAAGTGATAAATATCAAGTATCAACGCCGTGTGATGCCGGCTTAGAATAGCATCACCCCATTTCTTCCCGCGGGTGTTGTAAAAGGCAACTAAGGGACTAGAGGGTTTTATGTGTATTAGAATTTTAGGCGACAGGCTGACAACCTGTCACTACAACCTGTCAGACGTGGCGATAACGACCGTAATTTTGCGATCGTTAACGCTCTGCCTACCCCGCAAGGGATAAAGGCGTGATATGTGTGTGTGTGTGTATGTATGTGTGAGTGACCTACCGAGAATCGAACCCGGAACCTTCTGCGTCAAAGGCAGTCGCACTACCACTGCGCCACATCGGTCGTTAATGAGCCCTTATGTCAGAATTTTTCAACCACCTTCTACAAGTAGCAGTTACATCGGTATCGGTATCGGTGTGGTGTCGGTATGTGTCATACACGTGGAGCTGATTTGATGATGGAAACGAAAGGCAGACAAGATCTGATACTCATAGCACTACATACGCTAAATATCTTTGTATAAGCTATGGTAAGAAAGAGCTGCTCCTAAGGCTCAGATGTGACATATTTTTCATCATATTTAGTAGGATCCAAGTAGAAAAGTACCGCGAATATTATCGCATTTAAATTAATTTAACGCGTAGATAGGTAGGCACATATGAGATCATACTAATACTTATCCTAATTCCTTATATAATATTATAAAGGCGGATGTGTGTTTGTTAGGACTTGGCGCTAAAACGGCTGAATAGATTCAAATGATACTTTGTTCTAAGATGAAAAAATTTCTAGAATAGGACATAGGTTGCTCTTTACCGCGGTTAAATATTATCCAACATTTTTGAAAAAGGTAGTGTTATTGAGCCAATTCGCGTTTTAGAAAAACTGACAGCGACATCTGTTGTCTGAGACTTTTGAATTACTCAGTTGAGTAGCTGCACCTAAATTGACGTTTAAGTCACAATACGAGTACGTAAGCAGTAGCTTGTGCATATAAAATATATTTGAACAAGATGTTGAATAATTGCTTGTAACAAAGATATCAAAACATTTTGCATATTAATATGTCACGCTAGTTAAGATGTTTTAACAAGATCTATCGAGTATTGACAAACGTAATATTTTGACAACCAGCAAGCCGTTTTTGGTCACGAAATTAATATGAGTAAAATACTGGACAAAAATGTACTCTGAACAAGGATGACGTTATTTTATGGTATATTTTAAATCAGCTGCCAACGCAGTATAGCAAAGAGGAAAGTAATAAAAAGAAGTCTAAAAACTAAAACCCGACTACTGAGATTTCGCGCTCTAAAAAGTAAGAAACAAGAAATCTGAAATAATAACTACTCACGATTGAATGTGTTTTTCGTCCCCAAAATTCATACAAAGTAAACAGCTATTATAATTTATTTATTTTATTATAGTTGCCTTATTTATTTTATAAACTAGATAGTACTAGAACACGTGGCAAACGACCACAGCTTTCACCTAAAAACCACTATGAACTTTATACTCGTATTAAACTGCCATGAAAATAAATTATAATAGCTGTTTACTTTGTATGAATTTTGGAGACGAAAAACACATTCAATCGTGAGTAGTTATTATTTCAGATTTCTTGTTTCTTACTTTTTAGAGCGCGAAATCTCAGTAGTCGGGTTTTAGTTTTTAGACTTCTTTTTATTTTAATTATTTTGGGGTTGTAAACTTAAATTTTACCGATTGTTTGTTGGAAGATGTAGGTAGGTACGAGTTTAAACTGTATTATGATTTTGTTAGGTGTATATAAAATATGCTAGTAACCCCCCGTGTGATTTCATTACCAAAACAAATGTTTCAGTTTCTTTATTCTGTGAGGGGGGCAAGCCCCCCTCAACCCCCCGTGTCGATGCATGCTGTTGGTTTGTTACCAAAACAGGTTTTTCATTTTCTTTGTTCTGCGAGGGGGGAAAGCCACCCTCAACCCTCCGGGTCGATGCTTGCTGTTGGTTTCGTTACCAAAACAGATGTTTTCATTTATTATTTTAGCTACGTATAAAATTTAATATGAATATGTGAAGCGTTATAACGACAAGTTCTAAGAAAAATGCACAAATATCTGCTTTTAAAATATTAGTTTGAGGATCTTTTATGTACATAAATACATGTACCTATCTATACATACATACATATAAACACATATCACTGCTTTATCCCGCTTTCGCTCTGCCTACCTATCTATGTACGCGTTAAATTAATTTAAATGTAATAGTTCGCGGTACCTTCAACTTGGATCCCATTACATGAGATAAAAAATAACAGTTCGTTTGATACCCAACACGATATAAACCTTATTCAAACATATTTTACATGCAGTAGCAGTACGTATTGTGACTTAAACGTCAATTTTGGTGCAGCTACTCAATTGAGTAAGTCAAAAGTTTCAGACAACAGATGTCGCTGTAAGTTTTCTTAATAATACTACTTAATTGGCTTAATAGCACTACCTTTTTCAAAAATTTTGGAAAGTGCGTGTTCCCCTAAAAATAAGAAATTTAACCGCAGTAAAGAGCAGCCTATGTTTTATTCTAAACATTATTTTATCTTTTTACAAAGTATCATTTGAATCTATTCAGCCGTTTTAGCGCCAAGTCCTAACAAACACACATCCGCGTTTATAAATTATATATAAGGAATTAGGAATTAGGATTGGGATTAGTAGGATCTCTTATGTACCTACCTATCTACGCGTTAAATTAATTTAAATGTGATAATTTTCGCGGTACTTTTCTACTTCGATCCCATTAAATATGATGAAAAATATGTCAGATCTGAGCCCAAGGAGCAGCTGTTTCTTACCATAGCTTATACACAGATATTTAGCGTATGTAGTGCTATCACGTTTTGTCTGCCTTTCGTTTTCATCATCAGATCAGCTCCACGAGTATGACACATACCGACACCACACCGATACCGATACCAATGTACCTGCTGCTTGTAGAACGTGGTTGAAAAATTCTGACATAAGGGCTCATTGAAGACCAATGTGGCGCAGTGGTAGTGCGACTGCCTTTGACGCAGAAGGTTCCGGGTTCGATTCTCGGTGGGTCACTCACAAAGTTGATATTTATCACTTTGTGAATTTGTTCCCAATCTGGTAAAGACATTGCAGGCTGAACCACCCGATTGTCCGTAAGAGAGATGGTTCCGTGTTTCGGATGGCACGTTAAGCCGTTGGTCCTGGTTGTTGTCTATGATCAGTTTAGACGGCGGTCGTTACACAACCATGTCGGAATCCTGCTACTTGCAGAAGGCGGTTGAAAAATTCCGACACTAGGGTTCATCGGGTCGTTGGACGACTCGGTGTCCCACACGAAAAAAGAAATTGAATCGTTAGACGGCTCGGGGTCCTACACGAAAAGAAAGAAAGAGAAAAACCGATGTACCAATTTCATACTAAATTGACATTGCGTAAATGCAAGAAAGTTTCAAATTTTCACCTATAATATATATATTTTTGAAATGTGCTATTTAAGCCCTTTTGTTTGATACCCAACACGATACCACTTGAACAAAAAAATTTTTTTGTTCGTATCTTTATGCACGCTAGAGGGCGCCATGTTCACTTTATTGTGACATCACATAGCCTATAACCATCGGACTGTTTAGACGCATCTACTGACACCTCATTTGTGAAATTCGGATAAGTAGATTCGTAGCTAGGAGGGAACAAAGGAATTATTGCCACATACATACATACATACATACATACATTCCGGTCAAAATCATAACCCTCCTTTTTGCTTTGCTGTAGTCGGGTAAAAATAGTTTTGCAAATCGACACCAGCTCCCATCGCTGACACGGGGGGTTGAGGGGGCTAAACCCCTCACAGAGAAAAAAAGCAAACATCTGATTGGAAATCGACACCAGCTGCAACTCGTGTTAGGTATCAAACGAACTGTCATATTTTTCATCTCATTTAATGGGATCCAAGTTGAAGGTACCGCAAATTATCACATTTAAATGAATTTAATGCGTAGATAGATAGGTAGGCAGAGCGAAAGCGGGATAAAGGAGTGATATGTGTTTATATGTATGTATAGATAGATAGCTTAAGAACGTAAGAGACTCTACTATTAATATTCTAAAAGCAGATATTTGTGAATTTTTCTCAGAACTTGGCGTTATAACGCTTCATATATTCATATTAAATTTTATACGTAGCTAAATAATAAATCAAAACATCTGTTTTGGTAATGACACTAACAGCAAGCATCGACACGGAAGGTTGAGGGGGGCTTTCCCTCCTCGCAGAAAAAGAAACGGAGACATCTTTTTTGGTAATGAAACCAGCAGCAAGCATCGACACCGGGGGGTTGAGGGGGGCTTGCCCCCCTCACAGAACAAAGAAAATGAAATACCTGTTTTGGTAAAGAAATAACACGGGGGGTTACTAGCATATTTTATATATACCTAACAAAATCATACTACAGTTTAAACTAGTACCTACCTACATCTTCCAACAAACAATCGTGAAAATTTTAGTTTACAACCCCAAAATAATTAAAATAAAAAGAAGTCCAAAAACTAAAACCCGACTACTGAGATTTCGCGCTCTAAAAAGTAAGAAACAAGAAATCTGAAATAATAACTACTCACGATTGAATGTGTTTTTCGTCTCCAAAATTCATACAAAGTTAACAGCTATTATAATTTATTTTCATGGCAGTTTTATATAAAGTTCATCGTGGTTTTCAGGTGATAGCTGTGGTCGTTTGCCACGTGTTCCAGTACTATCTAGTTTATAAAATAAATAATGCAACGTGGCAAACGACCACAGCTATCACCTGAAAACCACGATGAACTTTATATAAAACTGCCATGAAAATAAATTATAATAGCTGTTAACTTTGTATGAATTTTGGAGACGAAAAACACATTCAATCGTGAGTAGTTATTATTTCAGATTTCTTGTTTCTTACTTTTTAGAGCGCGAAATCTCAGTAGTCGGGTTTTAGTTTTTGGACTTCTTTTTTTGTTTCAGATGTTTTTTTCTGAAGTAAGAAATTTCTCAAACGAGTGCAGGACAAAGTCTGCAAAATTTAACCTCTAAAATGAAAATTATGTCGGATTTATATTCCCCGCGTGTTAATTTGTCCAAATTACCTAGAGTTTTGCACCCCGTTTCGGCATAATAGCAACCGACACTGTTATAGAAGTTTTGGATCTGGTTTTCACCTAAAAGCAAACAGAGGGTAGAGCAACCAGCCATTTCTGGTGGACCCCTGACAACAGTGTTGGTCTGTGATTCATTATGTGCGTTAAGCCGTAGGTCCCGGTTGCTGTCTATGTTTACCGAGACGGCGGTCGTTACATGTAGAAGGCGGTTGAAAAATTCTGACACTAGGGTTCATCGGGCCACACGAAAAGAGAAAAGAGATTATGTGCAGAGAAACTATAAAATCTTCTGCTTATAATGCACACACAAATCACGCTTCTATCCTAGCCCAGTTATGATGAGCAACCGAGACTTTGGTTTTCTCTACACTTGTAGAAAAAAATATTCACTTGTTTTGATAAAATCCATACGATTTGACACTCGCGGGATAAGTTTCTATACTGTGCGCATCATAAAGGGACTTTTGTTTATGGTGCGAGAATATTGGTGGTATTTACTGCCTGATTTTGAAGTATTTTGGGACAGTTTTATTGACCAAAGGTGTTGTACGAAATCGCATAGAAATGCTTCATAATATTATCATTCGTGTCATGAGTTATGATATGACATAAATGACATCGATCTGCCAGTTGAAAATTGCAATATTGTGCGGCGTCACCATGTGAAAACCTCCTGCTGCAGCAATACATTTATATCTCGAGCACCAATAATTATATAGCGAGGATCACGGAAAAGGCTCCAAGGAGAATGATAATGATCACAGAAACGGCTCCAACGATTTTCACGAAATCGTATCTGCTGGCGTTCGTTTTGAATTCGATTTCTAAAATCTGACACTTTAAACTCCAATTTATAACAAACAATGATATAAATTGGGGCCTAAAAAAACATAAACCGACTGAGCTCGGTCTGCCTACTACTACTACTACAATGTAGGGACAAAACACATCGTGACTGGGTCCCTACAACTAGTACTTCAACAGCCACAACAGTCCACTACTGGACATGGCCTCCCCCAGATTGCGGGCTATTGCCATACTCACCTCGCTTGGCAGGCGGATTGGCGAGCGCAGCGCAAGTCGTTCCACCTCTTACAGATTTTTTAAAGCAGAGAGACAATAAAAGACACCCACATCCATGGAAGTTGCCACTACGCTACATCCGCATGTATCCACTTACCTACAACAAAGTAGTCCAGTCTCTGCAATGGCGAAAAGGGTGCAAACTTTATAATTGGCCGTAAGCTCATAACCCTTTCGACACGTGGCGGAGGGTAGTCGGTAATTAACTAGTCGACTGTACAAACCACCCAATATAATTAGGGACTTGTGACAGACGCTGAAACCACAGTTAAAGGTTTCGAGGGATGTTTTAGGCTATTTGGATTTTAGAATATAACAGGCAACGTACACTGCAAGGTAAGAATCGGGGCTCCCATTATAGTACTGTGGCACTTGGAGGTGCCACAAGACAACAAAAGACCGGTTGACTCTTCTAAAACTTTGTTAATGATGTAGGGAAAAACTACTAGTACTGATGTTAGTCATATTGTAGCAGAGTAGAACCTCTGCGTCCACATCCTTCATAAACCACCTGTCCTTTCACGAACCATTTCAAATTGGAAATTGGAATGTCGTCACGCATTTCTCTGACTTTTTGACCCAGTCGCGATAAAATCAACAAACAACGAAGACCAAAAGGAACAAATTATTATACATCTATAGTGATCTGTGATTAGTTCGTAATTAATGATTTTTTGTTCGTAATTAGTGCTCCGTATGTAAAAAAGTGTACATGTGAAATTACAACGGATTTACGGAAGTTAGAAAGAACCCACAAGGGTTTCTTTTCCCGTATTAAAATATCTCATCATCAAGATCGTCTTTGATTTATTTGTGGTGGCACGCTAGTAGTGTCACAATATTTGTTCAACGTGGCGATAGTGACTGTATTTTTAAGGCCGTGAATGATCTGTCTACCCCATTAAAGATAAAGCAAGCTTAACTTAGTTTGTTTATAAATGGCGCTATGTGGTATCAGAGAAAAGAGTATAACTTTTTACTACTTACGATCGTATGTTTTAGGACTGAAATACGCCGAGCGTTATTTATTCCTGTGCTGCTTTTCTTTCAAATGCGGGCCGACCACAAAATGGTAGCAAATACGACAGCAAGAAATTAGTGCCCTACAAAAATAGCTTGCAAAAATGGCCTGTGAAACAGTTTGCAATCAAAACATCACAATCCAGGGAATATAGCGTGACGCTGCAGGTAGTGAGCCCCGCCCCGAGCAGTCCGCGTTAATTTAAAACCTGATTCTCAAACAGCCGACAACTTGACGTTAACGTAGCGTGTTTGTCTAAACCCTAACGTGAACAAGAGTTTGAACTAATGGAAGTGCCATAAGTCTTTAACTGGCATCAAAAAAATACTCTGCGGGTAATGGCCTCCCCATATAGGAGGGGGTTTGTCAGACCCACAGCACTTAGTAGGCGAATGTACTTAGTACTAATATATATACGGTATTGCATTCACAGGGAACGTTGCTGACCATTCCCTAAAGCCTTTTTTACACCTACGGGATGCTATTATTTGCCAGTACAACCTAAGTTTCTTATTAGATATTTCTCAATGTATGTCTGACTTTATACAAATTAGGTAGTGACGCACGACACTTCTATAACGTGCAAGAGACGATGTCTACATTATTTAAAACCGCCTATCAGATCCATACTGGATACGTCATTCCCCAAACTAAAACTGCCCAACCGCTGTCGACGCTAGCGAGTGCGGTTTTAGTATAGGGAGTGTGGTGTCTGTATGGATCCGACAGACCTCTGCGATATTTTAGCGCCCCGTCGTGCGTTAAGTGTGCGACCGGCCTAAATTTCTTGCCTTGAAGACACATCTAGGCATATCATGATCCAGTCTTATGCACCCTAGACAAGCTAGACTAGGGTCCGCGTGACTCTAAAATTCGCTTCCGCGAAAACTCCTTGCAGTTGACAGTTGGGGCGGCTTACCCCGCTGCCGCCTCGCCGACAATATCGCGTTCTCAAATTAAAGTTTCGGGCTTAAACTTGTTAGCGAGTAATTTAATATAGTAACAAGGAACAATATCGTTGAAAATTCGATATCGCCCCGGCAGCCTGTTTTTGGGTTAATTCAATTTGATCGATCTTTCTCTGTCAGATTTGCCTTGGGTTAAAGTTTGAAGTGGTTAAAGATTTAACGGTATTATGAGGATTATTATTTGATATTAGTATCCTACCCTGCCTGACTCTTACTTGTAGAAGGCGGTTGAAAAATTCTGACTCCAGAGTTCATAGGGTCGTTGAACGACTCAGTGTCGCACACGAAAAGAGAAAGTGTATCCTATTATAATATTCAATTATAGCTTGCAGATTTGATGCCTGGTTGTCGTTTATTATCATCATATCGTATGGCACTCCCTGCTTGGGTTATACGTCAATTAAACGAAGAAGTGTCATTCATTGATTATCTATCTAGGTTGAAGCGAATATCCAAATGCTATACCTTGTCGGGTGAACCTTTATAATATTTTAAAACTTTCATCAATATTAAATTGTCCATCAAGCTAGATAAAAAAGGCCAAAATTCTACGGGTTTGTGTATTTTTAAGCGCCTGTTTTTTACCGCAGAAAAATATAAAATTATTAATTGAAAACTGTAATCAACCGTAGCGTTGAGCGCAGACTATGAGAACGTACTTTATTTTAGTAGTTTAATATTCACAGTGTTTAGGCGGATCACACACTTGACGCACGACGGAGCGCTAAAAACATCGCAGCGGTCTGTCAGATCCATACTAGAATAGAAATGTCAATCCTCATACTAACACCGCTCAACCGCTGTCATCGCAGCGCTATCGCAGTGCCGTCCGTCGAGTGCGGTTTTAGTATGGGGAGTGAGATTTCTAGTATTTACTGACAAACCGCTGCGATATTTGAGCGCTCCGTCGTGCGTTAAGTGTGCGATGCATCTTAGTAGTTTAATATTCACAATGTTTAGTAGTCAAATTCAACACTACGGTTCATTATGAAATGTTTGTGCAAGTTGATTTATAACAATAGCGTCTAGTTGTGAGCAAGTAAACTAATAATTTGAAATGGGGTCTAACCAGCTGTCACCAATTAACCAGGCGTAGGGTAGTTGCGTAGTTTCAGTTACCTACTTGTAGAGTAAATGTATGGGATTAAATGAGAAGAAGATACCGATCAACCCGGCTAATTTTCTGTTTTTGAAATTTTAAGTTGGTTAACAAAATAAAATTGATGTGATAGAACATTTTTGAGTAGCACGTACATAAAAAAGTACAACACATAGAAAAAAAGCACCTTGATTAAACGAGATGGCGTCGCTGCGTAGTAATTATCACAAAAATATGTGCTATTTATATATTTTTTGACAACATACAGGTTGAAGATGATGCTGATGTTTATTCGAATTTGACGCCTGTGACGAAATTATGTCAAAATCAAACACATATGCTTGTTAATGTACCTCAAATAAGAATGACAACCAACAAAAGTATACCAATATGTGGAAGACTTTGGTTGTGTAGAATTTTGCAGCGAATAAACACCTTGATGTTGATGTTCCAATAACAGATTAGTCTTTATCGAAATTCGCTGAAGCCTGGCGATAATCCGCCCGCTTACCCTGCAGCGCGTAAATACGCTCTAATTTTACGTTATTTGCCATTAACTGCCTGTGTTCGGGCGAAAGGGGTATTTTTGAAATTGCCAAATTTTCGATATTTATATTGTAACTGTAAGGGGTCAAGTTCACTTATTATTAATAGCTGTGTGGTGCCGGCAGAGTAGAAAAGCACCACCACCTCTATTTCCGTAGGGGTCGTAAGAAGCTACCGAGAGAGAAACCGACCCAAGCAGATCAGGGTCCTGGAGAAAGACAACTCTAGATCCAAGCCCACAAAGGGGTCTCCTTCAGGCGCGCGCGTGTGACAGGGGTCAATACTATCTCTCTCTTCGTTCCTGTGGAGTCAGTCAGGGAGGCCGAGAGGGTAGCGCAGGTCCTGGGCAACCCCGCGTTTTCCAAATTGCGCCCCAGGCAGCGCATTGTCTGTGGAGAGGAAGCATCAAGTCTTGCCTCAGATACTGATTAAATCATCTGTTACAAACGCATGAGGCCACCGATGATGACGACGATATCTGTTAATTTTCCTGGGTAGTTTCGCGTTGTAAAACATTTGCCCCTGATTTTCGCAACACTGTATATCGAGCCAGTTGTGATTGTCAAAAATAGCCCACCTGGGCTTTGCTCTCTCTAGCGCATAATGAACGAATGACACCAAATTGTATCTAGAGCATTATACGATAGTGATCGGTTGTACTCCGTTGTTTGCTGTCGATAAATACGAGATATTGGACGGTAAATAGCGCATTGTAGTACCATTCCCAATGCAAAATGCAGTTCCACAGGGTTAGTTGAAAATTTGGGCATTAAATGATCATTTGTACGTACTATCCTTGTAATAACTACTGTCCACATTGTCCTAATGAATGTAAAGTATGTTGGATCATATAGCTTAGATCAAAATCTCGTATTATATAAGGTGTGAAAATATTAGCTGCAAATATTTTAAGGGGTGAACCATTCCATGAAACTGAACAACTTTTCCCAAGAAACATAGGTCGAAATATGAAAGAAATTTTTGGACCTCCATACAAAACGTAGCAGCCGAGCAAGTCAACTGTATGCGAGGCCCAAAATTTTTTTCAAAAAAATTCTACCTGTCACTTGGGGAAAGTTGTTAAGTTTCATGGGCTGATTCACCCTTTAAAATATGTGCAGCAAATTTTTTACACCCTGTATAATAAATCAGAGGTGCTTACAACACTCACAACAAGATAAGTTACCCTTTTCAGTGGGTACCGATTGTAATCCTGTATTACTTGTAATTGCATTTTTGATTACCTACTAAATAAATTATTCTTCTTTCTTTCTTTTATAAGCAAAGAAATTACTATTATACACGTTAGTCTTTTAGTATGGAGTAGAAGAAACTTTTATAACAAGTAGAGAACACGCAATGCAGATGCCGTGCTTTTAACAACAGAAACTAAACGTGTCCTAATTAAAAACTTTACGAGCTTGAACATAGTTTAAGAGCAGTTTTCTCCATCAGGCAGTCATATAAACTTTACTCTCAAAGACGGTAATCTACAGTAACTCCTCAGAATAAGGACATAGGTATAGAAACTTTGTTAAACCATGTTGTCGTGAAGTCCATTCATGAATCTGATAAAAATGTGTACAAGGAGGCAATGTGACACGACAATCATATTCAAATAAGTAACCCCCGTAAATAGTAGCAGTAGTAAGAAGGCCGCTTTGTTGTACTGTTTCAGTTGGTTGTGTTTTTCTTTGTACCTATTATGAATTTAGTACAATAAACTTTGTTATGTTATGTTATGTTGTAACTTTGACTTTAGTTGTATTATGAACTATATCAATGGGAACCAAAGGTAGTTTCAAAATTCGTCGCATTAAAATAATAAGCGAAAATTAAAGTTTTTGTTCTCAATCTACAAAAAATGTCATAAGCAACAAGTACGACAATTTGAAGCCTTCTATAGATGTCTTTATTCTGAGGTAGTAACTCACTCACATCGGTACATACGTCCGCATGTTCCACCCAAGCTGAATATTACAACATAGTGCAGTTAATTAAGGCTTGGTAAGCCGGCGAGCCCCAAGCGAAATGGGAAATAGCTAATTATGAAGTTGCGTACTGGGTTGCAGGCTGCTACTAGGGGACGGTGGTGTGAGCCAGGGAAAGGCGGCGTGAGCGATTTGTCTAAGTGACCACAACCTGGGTCTTTGATTGCTTGATCAAGTTTTGTTTCGGCGAGAATCTATGGACACGGGGGTTGTGTGCATTTGGGATGTTATGTTATAAACCTATATGAATTGCATACATACCTTAACGGGTCCGAAACATTGCGCTAAAACACTTGTAAAATCTATGAGTAGGCATAGGGCAAGTTGCCTTGCCGCGTATACTCCGCTAAACAATGAGTTTTTAAGCTTATTGAATTTGAAGATTTAGCTATGCAGCTTGTAGTACTGTGTATGTATGAAGAATAATGAGAGATATTCTGATGTGGTATAGAACGACAGGTGGTGAAATTCAAAAATAAAATAGATGAATGCAGAATAAAAATTAGAGTGTAAAAGCAAACAGGTGATGGCATAGCAGATAAAATGCTATGTTACACCTACTACCAAGTTGCGTAGGTGTTTTGATCCATTTCGAAAAGTTATGAATGATGTATCAAACTGTCGTTGACATGTTTGTAGAAGATATTTAACGCAATTTTTACATACATCTGATCACGGATCTTTCCCTGTGGGGCAGGCAAAGACTGCACTCTTCCACTTGCCACGATCTAGATAAGAAAGAGGCGTGCCTCTTTCGTTTCCTCAACAACGCTAACGTCGACGCCATTTTTCTTATAACCTAAACCACAATACTTTAAAATCTCTAGTACTATGGCAGTACATGAAATGAAAAAGTGGGTATACTCCATGTAAGTTTGTTTCTACCGATTCCACGGCGCTACTGAACAAGAGAACCCTTTTTGAGAGTTAATGGCTTTTCAGCACGTTCTGAATTATTTTCAGTGTATTTTATGCTTTTATTTATTTTTCGTGGGCGTAAAGTGGAGAAACATTTTACATATTCTAAATGCTAAAACATGGAATGAATTTTTAATCTCCTTTTTGTGTGAGATATGAAGCCGTCCAACAAATTTTAATAAGTCAATGCCTCAAGGCTTCGTTACACAAAGGTGGTCCTACATCCCATTCACCTCAGTGTCACCGATCAATATAGAATGAATTTATGTTTTGCCTTTATCTTTACATTTAAAGAGTCTGCTGTTCTTTCTCAAGTATTGGTGTTTGGAGTGACACATTTAACTCTACAGCCACAGCATACGCCTCTTCCTATTGGGTGGTATTACCATACCATGATTGGCAACTTGGAAAATACATCGGCGACAGTAAGTTATTGTTGTATTCTTATCTGCTCTGCTTCTGATTCTTATCTGCTGTTCTTGTCGGAACTACTTATACAGCCTTTCTCACATTTAACGCACAACGTAGCGCCAAAATAACGCATCGGTATCGCAGCAGTTTGTCAGATCCATATCCATGCGTCAAAATAAAGGAGCTGTGCCAGAACCGATTGAGCGGTTTTAGTAAGGACGTTTCTAGTATGGATATGACAGACCGCTGCGTTACAGGTGCGTTATTTTTGGCGCTGTGTTTTAAGTTGAATGAGTTACGATGCTGTTTTACACCGAAAACGATTCATGTTCTAAGTAAGTAGCGACTCCTTGCAGTGGAAAGCTAACTTCTTCGTTTAAATTATAATGAGAAGTTTCCGTTGACGCCCGCGGCGGCTTGCATGCAGCGCTATCTCGCCACAGATCTCCTCGACTGTTAGACAGATACGAGAACTTAGTTGGTAAGAAAGTAAGTAAGTAAATAACAAATAAATAAACATACAAACTTTCGCATTTTTAATATTAGTAGGATAGAGTAATATTAGTAGGATAAATATCTTGGGCCTTGCACAACAGCAACAACAACAGAAAAGAAAAACACGGTTGGTTGTGATGTAAATGTAATGCGAGTACAGCTTGGTGAGGTGTCAGAAATATATTCTCTGCATGCAAATTAAATTAAACGTTGCATCTGATGAAATGATGATAAAATTCAATCGCAGAATTAATGATCGGAACACCCAAGCTGTTATATTTCATATCGATATATTTTTTTAACGAATGAAAGAGGAAGACATGTTGCGCCGACTTCAAATAAATTAGGAAAAGAGCAGGCAGATGATGAATCTTTATTTAAAACTTATTTGTAGATGCCGGGTGTGTAGGGTAGGTACAATTGTAATACACACACTAATTGTAATATTATTAGGTGTTCCATTATCATCGCCGCCAGCAAGCAACAACTACAATATTGCAATTAGGTACTTTATCGAAGATGGCTCTTATACAATAGTAGTGTGTCTGCCTGCGATTTCGATGTGGTGTCTATTCTACTATGATCTGTGCAGCTTAGTGCCCTAAAGGGTTCCCAATATTAACCATATCTAATCTGTGTCTGTTTGACGCAAATAATCGGGTTGAAATTAATTTCTTGCGTTTAATAGTAGGCAATGTTATCACCACATCAAAGATAGGATAGTTAGAATCTCTTAGATTACATTAATTTGTTTCTCGGAATTCTCAGTACTTAGATATTTTAGTAGGTACGAGTATCGGTCTACTATAAATGATGTTCTGAGAATTCGCCAAAATTATTAATATCACCTACTTACCTAAATAAGAATTCTATTTGAACATTTTTGTACAGAAATTAGTTTCCCATTTTTATAACATACCTACCTATTTGATCGCAATAGTCGGAATACTGGTTATCAAAATATAGAATCTAAATGAAATTCTGTTAAATGTCAAATCTTTTCTATTGGTGAATTGTTCTTGTCGGTAAAATAATGAAATAATTGGCATACCACAACAAACGCTGTCATCGCAGCGCTATCGCAGTGTCGTCCGTCGAGTGCGGTTTTAGTATGGGGAGTGACGTTACTAGTACGGATCTGACAGACTGCTATGATAATTTAACGCTCCGTAGTGCGTCAAGTGTGCGATCCGCCAAAGTTTAAATTACACGTGTTGAAAAGTCCGTATTATGGTTGAAAGTCATATCACTCACTGGCTTACACACTGTAACAAGAAGAAATAGCATTTTCAGAAATGCGAAGAGCATTTAGCGAAAAGAAAATCTTTCCTATACAACATTAGTTGCAATTGCAACAGACGTGAAGTGCATTCCCGACGAACAAGACACAGAAGCAAAAGAAACGGGCAAGAGACTAATCCCTGAGGTACAAAGAGATGAGCATGTTTGTTCCCAATTTTACGCCTTGTCGGCTTTCGGGAAGAATCCGTTTGTGAAACGGAATCACTGAGTTCTGAAACAATGGCGGACGTGGTTCGGTGAAATTGTTTTGTTATAAGTAGGATTCTTTCATCTTTATGTGCCTACCTACATATATAAATACATATATATCACGCCTTTATCCCTTGTGGGGTAGGCAGAGCGTAAGAATACGGTCGCTATCGCCACGTCTGACATTTTTGAGGATTGTTTTCCAAAGTTGTTTCAGAAAACATGTGTATCACTATAGTGACAGGTTGTCAGCCTGTCGCCTAAAAATTGTAATACACTAAAACTCTCGAGTCCCTTAGTCGCCTCTAACGACACCCACGGGAAGGATGCGGGGTGATGCTATTCTAAGCCGGCATCACACGGCAAATGTGCCTACCTACTAGTACTTATACCTACATCCTATGCGTATAGTGCGCTTTTTATATAATGTGGTGTTTATTGTTTTGTATCTGTTCGTACTAAACTGAATCTTTTATATAAGCCTTACATACATACACATATGCACAAATAACGCCTTTATCCTTTGCGGGCTAGGCAGGGCGTTAACGATGGTAAAATTACGGTCGTTATCGCCACGCCTGACAAGTTTTAAGAGCCCTTCAGATGATTGTAGTGACAGGTTGTCAGTCTGTCGCCTAAGGTTGTAATACGTGGTAAACACATGAAACCCTCGAGTCTCATAGTTAGGATATATAAGCTTTCATTATGAAAAAGTAGGTTAAATGTCAACTACCATTACTGCATAGGCTATCTACGAAAAAAAATTAGTCTAAATGAATAAAGTTAAGTTAGGGATGGGTATTATGTTAGATTTGAAGTTTGCATAAGCGTTTGCTACCGAAAGACTTAAATAAGAATAATGTGTTTTAGCGTACATTTTTTTATAGCATCAACAGACACATGCTTTCCTGTATTTTCCCTCAAGCGGATTCCATTACACTCCTCAATTTAGGCTTCTCTTTTTTCCTCATTAATGCACATTCCCTGTACAAAATATTCGCAAGGAACGCTACATAGCGTAAGGCCTTCGTCATTACCATATAGAGTGACATTTACACTGCACCGACGCTCAAAGGCAAAGACCATGTTCACTCGGCGCTGGTATGGTGTATGATTTCACTTCTGTTGCCGCCCGCTCTCAATTTGTACCTATAATACGGAGTTCCATCAAGAAATTACAACACGAAGTATTAAATACGCTCCTAATTTCTTCTGTAGTCTGAGTGAGCGACGATATCGCAATAATCGGGTCCGAGATTCAAGCTTTTTTGAAGTTCACAAAATTTTGATGTTGGCCAATATCAAATGATCAGTGTTCTAGTTTGGTAGGAAACTGCAGGTTGCAGGCTTTCACCAAATAACCCTTTTGGAGGGCAGTCATCGAATACTCTTAGATATAGGCGGCGTGGTGGTGGTGGCTAATGGTATAGAGGTTGCATTGTCGTCTGTTAGTATTATTTTCCTTTCATACATTGTTGATATCTTCAGCTTATCTACTATTGGTGATCGAAACACCCAAGTTGTCATATTTCTTATCGAGATAATTTTTTTACGAATGGAAGAGGAAGACGAGTTGCTTCAACCCCAAGTAAATTGGGATTTAGGCATGAATCTTTATCTAAAACTTATTTGTAAATGCAGCAATGTAATACGAAATATTGCCACTAAGCTCTAGATTCTAATCTCGTCGCCGCATTACGCAGTCAAAGGCACGTCACTCGGTTATGGAGTTTGTATCGAGCCTTATGTAAATTAATGTGCTGATCATATATCTCCCAACATGAAATGATTTTCAGATGGTGATTTCATAGCGTTGTGTCTGGACAATCTTGTAATAAGTAGTAACGATCGTAGTCTTCTAAGAGCAGCTAATTATGGTCCTTTTATTCTGTAAAATAGGTAAGCCGTAGGTATTATTAATATTTGTGTCATACGTACATTTAGGTAAAAACGCTTTTTCGTATTATTATGAAGAGATTTGGAACCTACGATATTATAGGTGGTTCAATACACACTACGTGATATTACGATGTATTGTCGGATCCGGTTGTCGGATAAATTTTACGAAATCTCAACCAGAATTGAATATCATGGTTCAAGTCCCGCATCAAAATGCGGCAAACTAACTGTTTCAACCTAACCCAACTGTGAGCTTCAATCTTTGTAGCTTCTATAACGCAGAACTAAGCTAGGTGACGAATAAATGCTAAGTTTATAAAACTATTGGGAAACTCATCTGCAGTCCTTTTAAAACAGAAGCCTTACAACCGCAAGACTGACTAATTAACGTTAAACTTCGTTAACGAATTGTCAACTTCTCGGCGTCATGTCGGACCAGATAATGGAGGCACAAAGGCAGCAGTCACAATAGCCATTCTGTAGTTACAGCACTGGCGAAGTCTGCGAGCTTAGCTGCAGTAGACCAGGGTGCAGTATACGTAGATCAAAATAGTGATCTTTATTTCT
Source organism: Keiferia lycopersicella (assembly GCA_029255805.1). Taxonomy (NCBI): domain Eukaryota; kingdom Metazoa; phylum Arthropoda; class Insecta; order Lepidoptera; family Gelechiidae; genus Keiferia; species Keiferia lycopersicella. The sequence goes on along the minus strand of JARACZ010000009.1, from coordinate 5,818,049 downwards.
TTTCGTGTGGGAAACCAACTCGTGCAACGACCCAATGAACACTAGTGTCATAATTTTTTAACCACCTTCTACAAGTACCAGGCTTCAGATCTGACATGGTTGTGTAACGACCGTCTAAGTAATCATAGACCGCAACCGGTACCTTAACAAGCTATCCGAAACACAAAACCATTTGTCTGTTGTATGTGTGTTTGGGAACAAATTCACAAAGTAATAAATATCAATCTTGTGAGTAACTCACTGAGAATCGAACCCGGTACCTTCTGCGTTGCAGGCAGTCGCACTAGCACTACTCCACATCGTTCGTCAAAAATAATGATGGTAAGGCAAATCTCACACTAATACTCGACATCGCTCGAGTTTCCGGAGCAACGGGATCCGGACGCAGTTGCGGAGGCACGGACGCGGGTTTTTGTGCGATGCTTGTGCTAGTCATGTGGTATTCTAGTGGCTGCTGATGCGATGAATGACCCGATGATCCCCATTATTATTAATTTTTACCATCTGACCAAATCTCACGCAAATAAGTGAGATGTGGTACTTAGCTAGTCACAGCCGAGTGATTGAAGTCTGATCCGTATACGTTTTTTCCTCTTGTTTCCAAATTGCGCAAAGCCTTTGTGACATTTTATGTTAGTAGCTATAATTAGTATCCTTTGATATAGACCAAGAAAACTGCAAGTCACCATGCGTACTGCTTCATTTTCCTCGTCGTCGTCGTCGTCGTCGTCTCAGCCGATAGACGTCCACTGCAGGACATAGTCCTCCCCCAAGGATCTCCACGATGATCGGTCCAGCGCCACCCGCATCCAGCGGCTTCCCGCGACGTTCACCAGATCGTCGGTCCACCTTGTGGGAGGCCTACCTACGCTGCGTCTACCGTGACTGTTCATTTTCCTACTGTGACTCAACTGCAAAGTATGACCGCCCTGCAATGCACTTGGCGTGCTACAACTTTAAATTGCCACTGAAATATTAGACCGGCCATTTTCCCAGTATTGAAAAAGATTTTTACAACTGCATTTCCAAAATGGCGGCGTATAATCCTAAAGAAGCGTTGACATTGGGCTCTGGCCGCCCGTTGGGAAGAAAATTGTGAGATCAAATTAGGATCAGACTGAAAAAGAAAAATAGCTGCGAAATAAAATGGTATATTGGGTTTGGCGAGAATCATGTACTTACTTGTTTAGGGATCATTGTAATAATGATGTTATAATAGATTTTTACTGCAAAGATAATAGATTCATTTCCAAATGAGGCGAATCCCAATCCCCCAATCTGGGGGAGGCCCATGTCTAGCAGTGGACTGTTGTGGTTGTAGAATTAGTAGAAGACGCGAATCCCACATCTGACGTCAGTTTGTGTAAAAGAGATAGGTATATTGCATCTATCATAATAAGTGCAACAGAGACAGATGCCAACGCAAGTTTGTGCGTTGCTCCTGCGTCACCATCAGTTTTGACCGTAGAGAATTTGGAGATTCGATTTCCTTACACCTGAGAGGCGCATGCCACGAATGTGCCAACTAAAGCGTGCGCTGCATACTTCAATTTTAAATATAAATTAATGTAAAAACTAAACTCGGACTACAACTAACATTGAGTCCGGAAGGAAACGCAAATAACGAAAAAGGAGCAACAGAAGTCTCCAGTTAAAAGGAATTTAATATCTGACTAACTGATAGAGCGAGTTCCGCAGAGAGTATGAACAAAATCCATTAGGGAATCCTAGCAGGGCAGCGCCGTTCCGATTCGGAAATTACATTAAAAAGCAATACTTCCCCCGATCGCTGCGACGAATAAAAAATGCACGGAAAATGTATTTTCTTAGAGCCCCGACGGTGAACTTTGCCAGGCCTTGCGCGACTGATTGAAAGTGGAGTAAGTTCCTGGAGGACAATTTTTGAATTTTCGCATCCGGGAATATTGTTACTAATTTGGATGTAGCATTAAGTAGCTTTTTGCGTCTGTATGTACCTCTATGTACATTTATTCAGTTGTATACATACATCAGTTAGTACATACATACATATATCACGCCTTTATCCCTTGCGGGGTAGGCAGAGTATTAACGGCCGTAAAAATACGGCCACTATCGCCACATCTGACATTTTTGAGGATTGTTTTCCAAGATTGTTTCAGAAAACATGTGTATCACCATAGTGACAGGTTGTCAGCCTGTCGCCTAAAAATCGTAATACACCAATACCTCTATGTATGTTTGCTTAAATCTTTAAAACTACACAACGAATTTTGATGCAGTGTTTAAATAGATATAATGATACAAGAGGAAGGAATACTTGCCGGGAAATCATCTAATTCACACGGAAAAATGCAGCCGCTGGGGGGCCGCTAGTAGGTATGTAAATCCATTCACACACATCGTGTAGGTACTTAGACCTTTCGTCGTAGACTCTCGTAAACGAAATCGAATTATGACTATTTAGTATTCAGCTCCTGCAGTCAGTTATTGAAAATTCGGATATAAAAATCTGCTACTAATGTCGCACCTTTACTACACAAATCCATTCACGCAAAACCCTGGACGTAAAAATACGAGTAGTAGAAATTTAAATACATGTGGTTAGACCAGTCATTGCAGCATTCCGTGCACGGAATAGAATAACAACTTTTCAGAAATTGAGTTCCTGAAAGATGTTGTTTATTTCGCTCCAACTTTGATTGAAATTGATAGTAAGTACATTCCAAGTAAATAGTTTGCTTCGTGACTTTTTGGAATGGGAATCCTAAGTTCGGCTTTGCGAAGAGTTTATTTTATTAGGTTACTGCCTTTATATTATGCTGCGTGGTTTCACTCACATGCCTAAATGCTCTAAGAGAATCAAGTGTCTATAAATGATACTTTTCAGTCTTTCGAACAGCTAGCCATTCATAATATTGTTCTATCTATAGGGCCTTTCCCACACTTAGCGCAAAAATAACGCTGTGCTAACGTATGCGCCTGTCAGGTCCATACTAGAAACGTTAATCCCCATACTAAAACGACGACGAGTGACGGAGTGACGTTTCTAGTATGAATCTGACAGCTGATGTGTGATAGAGGCCTAATATAATAATGTGTATAAACCAAACGTACTCAGAACACAAGACAAGGGTATTTGATAGACGTAAATAATACCTACGTCCTACTTTTACAAAGTAATCATAATTCCTTCATCTTTCAACTAAATCTTCAACCATTCATACAGACAAGACAAAATCCAGTATCAAACAAAGTAGGTCGCAAGGTCCTTATATATTAGGCGCGGAAAGGAGGTCGGATTTGCCCTTTAGTAATAGGATGTGACGTGCGAGCGATACAATATGACATTTGGGAACAAGTCAAATCCCGTATCTGCTCTCAGAGCGTTTAAGTAGGCAGGGATGTGTGCGTTGGCGCGTAAAATTAAGAAACAAAACGAGAACCGCCTTTGTGGAATAGCGGCCGGGAGGTGGGAAGAAATTATGGAGGATGGATGAGCCGAAATAATCAATTTTGCATGTGTCACTAAGGTGTTCCGTCACTTGACGTCCATTGCATGCGTCTGTCCGATACAAGCAAACTTCTAATACTAAAAACTGACGATAACGTATTAGTAACACACAAGCTTGCGTTGTTCATGCGTCAACATTTATTATTTTCTAAGTGGGCAAATTATTGTTGATACGGCAGTAAAAATATGTACGGTCAAAACTGACCAGATGTATAATATTTTCCGATTAGTACTGAACTTTTGGTATCTAGGTGAACATTGACACTTAGTCAGAAGAATATTTCTCTAGCCAAAAGACCGTCATGTGTCGAGCGAGAAGGTAACGTATCTTTCACGCTTAACGCACAACGCAGCGCTAAAATAATGCTGCGTAATGCAGCTAGGCAGACTGCATTACGCAGCATTATTTTCCCTATGTAATGACGTTCTTGGTATTTATGTGACAGACGCATGCTTCACGCAGCGTTATTATAGCGCTGCGTTGTGCGTTAAGTGTGAGAACGGTCTTACTAGTAATGTACATTTTAATCAAAAACATATTTACTGCTACCAATACTTCGGCCAACTTTGATGAAAATACAGATGTGATTCGAAGATTCGAAGTTTACTGAAATCTTTTGTACCGATCTGTTTCGACCTTTTCTGTTTAAAAAGAGAAGAAAACTTTCAAAGTATCGTTTGCATTTAGGCCATTACGAATATGGTTCCAAGGGTCTAGTGATACATTTAGTACAAAGGGAGACTCTAGAGAACTAAGAGGATTTTCTCTTAGATTTTCAATGACACGTACGGTCATACTGGGTATTAGAGAAAAATGACTTTTATAATATTTATGCGTTGGACATGCATGCGTCGTCAGCGTGTATTTTACGTATGGGGAAACCATAATTTCCTAGAATCTGACAGACGCATGGGCTTAAAATGCGCTACAACGCAGATCAATTGTATTTCGCGCCTAAGTTTTCATTCATAATAATGATTCCCAAAGCATGAAACCGCATCCAAGATTCAACCTCTTAAACTGTAAGAAATCTTCATACGAAGGAAGTGAAAGAGAGAAGCTCCTCAATATTGGTCCCTTTGAGTTTACTGAATCTGAAATAACTCCTTTGTTGTTGCCCTCTGAAGAGTTTTCCACCTCTCCGGGGATGATCGGAGGATCTCGAGAGGAAATTTTTAGCGTAATTGCCTGATTTGGTCTGACTTACAACAATATTGGTCAGTAGGTAGCGATATGCATTCAAAAAAGGAATCCCTGAATGAATTCTGCCGTGCGATAACGGTTTAGTATAGCGTCACGCTACTACCCGTGGGTATCGTGTAATACCTGATCCCACTTAAATAACTTTTGCTATGGACCCTGTGTTGGGAAACGAAAAAAAGAAATTTGAATTAAGTACCTACCTATAGAAACCAAAAAGCCTTTAGCAAAGTTAGGCACATGGAGGCCCAGAGCAGAGTAGAATGAAAAGAAAAGAGGGAGGTCGTTCTTTGCCCAACAGTCGGATGATACAAGCTAATTAAGATAAGATCTTTAGAAAGTTAGTCAACTGATCGGGAATTTTGTATGGGAGGTGTAGAAGTTTTTCTTTTCTACCACCATAGCCTCCATAGAAAAAGTGATTCAATTTCTGCGTATCAAGTTTTTATACATACATACATACATAGATATATCACGCCTTTATCCCTTACGGGGTAGGCAGAGCGCTAAGGGCCTCAAAAATACGGTCGATGTCGCTACGACTGACAAATATATAGGGCTGTTTGAGACAATTTTGTGTATCACTATAGTGATAGGTGGTCAGCCTGTCGTCTAAATGTTGTTATACACCTGAAACCCTCAAGTCCCTCACGACACTCACGGGTAGGAAATGGGGTAATGCTATTCTAAGCCCGCATCACACGGCAATCAAGTTTTTATACACCGCTCTTACCCTATATTTCCACGGACCCAATGTTCGCCTGAAAATTTCTATTCCAGTTGTTTGTGTTACATTTTTCACGAGTTACGTAACAGCAACAAGTGAAAGATGCAAGTTGACCTCACGTTGACCTCCCGTTGCCGAGACGAGAACAAATGGTCATTTGAAAACAAATGTACCAACAGGAACTGCAAGTCGCCCGCTCTGGAAATAGAACTTGAAAAAGTATGCTTGTGTTTTGGTTATAAGGCAATATTTGGTATATTATTTAGCGTTGCAATAGAAATGAAATGTTTTCAGTTTATTAATTAGGTACCTGCATGCCGTTTGGTACCGGCTTAGAATAGCATCACCCCAATTCTACCCGTGGGTGTCGTAAAAACCGACGGATGCAGCGGCGCTCCCTGTGAATGCAACATCTTACACTGCTCTCACCAATCCGTCTTCCAAGCGTGGTGAGTATAGCAATACACCGAAAAGAGGGAGGCTCAACTCCATATTAGCACCATATAAGATACGATAATTTTTTATTTAATAAACTTAATTACTAATATAAAGTAGTAAATGTAGAGAAAATCTGTGTCGCAGTACACATCATAAGCTAGTGTTTTCATATTTGATTTTATTGTAGAACCTAAAAAATATTAAGAAAAGTACAGTGTTTCGTGTAACATATGAAAAAGTGTTTGGTTTTCTCTAGTGACGCATGAAGAGAAACAAGTTTCAGCATTATTTACAAAAAAAAAATCTTTACAGTCGTTAAAATACTAGCGACAAACTTTTGAACCACGCAGTGCTCTGATGCTAGTGATCTCATTATAAACCAATTTTAGAACCCTTGCGTTTAACCAATAAGTTCCCTAAAGTAGTTAACAATCCACAAGTCTACGTCCCTCTATGTAGTCATTATTCGATTTGAGCAGCGAAGTCTGACTTCAGTACAAATAAATCAGATTGCATTATACGCTTTGGGGTGATATAGGATAAGAGCTTGCAGCAGGCTTGAGCTCAAAATTATAATGCAGTTTATGTGCAGTCAATTTATACAGATGAATACTATAAGGCTGCGATTCAATTGTTGTCATGTTTTTGCGCTATGCTTTATAAACATTGTTAAGTTCACTTTGTTTAATACTAAGGCCCGATTCGGCTATATTCACTCTGTCAATGATATTATGTATTTGAAATGTATTTCAATAACTGTATTTAACTATTTATTGCACACAAGATAAAACACAGGACAATCACATGTAGATAAAAAACACAACAAGTACCTACTACTTATTCCTAAAAAGAACTGTCTGTCTGTATATCTCCAAAGTCTTTATTTCAGGCTAGGTAACTTGCTAACAGCATGAGACCGCTTCGTCTGTCCACATTAACATTACATTTAAGTAACATGCCAAAGTGACTTTGTCTGCTACGCTTTCGCACTTAAACAAAGCACAGAATCGATTTTGATGAATTTCGGAAAAAATGGTAAGAAAGCATATGAACCGCGGGCACACCACCCGAACAGCAAGTAGTTTACGCGATAATACGGATGTTGTCTCTCTGCCTACAATGCAAGGGCCCAGAGTGTAATCCAGGCTAGATTGCTTGCCAGCAGCTTGAGGCTGCGACGATTATCTCTTTGAGCCAGTATTTAGCTCGATTCAGCTGTCGAATATTTAACTTGGATTAAACCTATTGTTACCTCCTCCTGCTTTGCCGAACTCGGTTTGGGAATCGGGGTATTTGCTTTGTTGCATTGAAATTTCGATTAACCGATTTTGAGTAAGATAGAAATTGCAATGTCCCTGAGTAAAATATTTCAATGCTTCTACCAACCGGTCTCGTGGATGCCTTCATAAACGAATGGCAGCAATTTTTACGACGAGAAGCATTTTAGTTCTATCGGGAAAAAGGACCATCCAATCTAAGTTATTTCTGACCAACACAAAATACTTCTGGTATTACATTTTTCTAAATTCTAAGACATTTGAAAAATTGTTGCAAATGTCGTTTAAAATATGTGTAGATACCAAATCATTCTGCCACATGATATAAGGCACGACTTAAATACATTTTAGGTGTAAACTTATGAATATAGAACCGTATTGTATCCCAAAAAAACTCAGACGATACAAAAACAAAATCAGAACTTTTTATTTTATTTCATAAACAGATCCTCAACAAATTCGCTGGACAAAGAAGATTGTCAAAGGACAAAAGAAATAGAATAAATAAAATAAGGACATTGCGGATTCAGCGAAAATTTCCGTCCAAAATTGTTGTATAAATCTGTGTAGGATGAAAATTGCTGTAAAATTGAGAAATAAATGTTTTTCTGATTAAATATTTCATTGTGCTTTATATCAGATGTCCTTCTATGCTTGAGACGGTGTAACGAAAACCTTGAACGTGTGATCTGACTTGGAAACGCCTCTTCCACTTGGGTGTAAGGCGATCAATTGTAGTTTGCGAGATTCAAGATTCAAGATTCAATCGTTTATTTCCAAGTAGATTCACAATGAATGCTTTTAGAATGTCATAGAGTTAAATTACAATACGGTCACTGAATAAGTGAATTAGTCATAGTAACAATAACAATTTTATGTTCCTAATAGAATCGCGGCACGAGTGGGATAAAAAAAAAAGGCACTGCCTCGGGGCTGGTCAGGCTGACCACACAGCATGTAACTTACGTCACCACCATCAATTTATGGAATCAATTAAATTAAAAGCAATATTTTTTAAAAAAGCATGTTACATGCTAATCAGCCGGAACCCCTGAACAGGAAAACCACCCAAAAACCTGCTCAGAAGTGCTTCCAATCTCAATTTACAATTTGTACCTATAGAATAGGCCCTAGGCTACCCTAGCTAAGTTTTATAAATATATATATTATTAGCCCAAAAAACGGCTACGCTAAATTAAAATAAAATAAAAGTATTACAGTAGATAATTCTAACTGTTTCGTCTTCCTTACTAATTATGCCAATTGTAAATTCCATGCACGTCCTGATTTGGTATTAAAAATGACTGCATGTTCCTTGTGCTGTGCTGGAATTTCAGAGGACCATGCCTCTTTGTCATTAACATAATCATCTAACTTATAATAAGCTTTATAACATAATGTTTTCTTAATAATAGATTTAAATTTACTTTTAGATAAACTTAATATATCTTCCGGTATTTTGTTACAGTATCGTATACTTAAACCTTCAAATGAAGTTCTTACTTTAGCTAGTCTATACGCGGGTTGATCTAATTTATTTTTACTTCTTATATTACGATTATGTCTTTCATGATTTCTTGTGAACGTATGAATATTCTTTCTTACATACATGATATTTTCATAAATATATTGACACGGCACCGTCATAATATTAATTTCCTTAAACAGTTCTCTTAGAGAATCACGACTGCCTAGTTTATAAATTGCTCTAATGGCCCTTTTCTGAAGAATAAATATTGTTTCAATATCAGCGGCGCGGCCCCACAGCAAAATTCCATAGGACATAATGCATACATACATATATCACGCCTTTATCCCTAACGGGGTAGGCAGAGCGCTGACGGCCGCAAAAATACGGTCGCTGTCGCCACGTCTGACAAATATAGACATAATGCTGTGAAAATAACTGAAGTAAACAAGTCGTGCAGTTGAAATATCTGTAATTTCTCTAATTTTACGTACTGCATAGGCAGCTAAACTTAATCTTCTCGATAAAGATGTAATATGAGGGCCCCATTGGAGCTTTGAGTCAAGAGTAATCCCTAAGAAAACTGTGCTGGTAGTAAACTCTAATTTTTCATTATTAAATGCAACATAGTTATTTAATGAATGTACTACATTTGGCAAAGTGAATAATACACATTTAGTTTTTTTCGCATTTAGAACTAAATTGTTTGCAGTAAACCAACTATGAAGCGAACTTTGCTAGTGAATATTGTACGTTTTCCAAAAAACTTTTTATTTTTTGATCGCCGCTTTTGAAAAAAACAACAATTATCTCTAGCTAGAGGAAGCTACTCTGGAAGAAATCGGGAACACGTTTGTATGAAAATGCTCAGCTAGGGGAATATTTTTGAAGCAGTCTGACGGAAGCCTGGAAGCAAGGCTTGTTGTTAGTTCAAACCAGACTTTCTCAGGATATAATCTTTTATTCTTTACCTCATACATAAATAGCATCTTGCTTGTCACAAGATAGAAAACAAAAGTCTTTATATGATTTATCGTGACGTGACATTGAAAAAAAATTCAAATATTTATTAATTTTGTTGCTAACAAATAAAACCTATTTGATTGCAACCCAGTCATTAATAACATCTATTTGAAGTATACGGCTCTGCCTACCCCACAAGGGATAAAGGCATGATATGTGTATGTTTGTATAAGTCGAGGTTTTATTGATAGAACCTAGTTATTTTGGTTTGGATATTCTTTTCTATTTCAATGCGGGTCATATTACTATGATTCGGTCGTCCGGGCGCGCGGTCGGTTGTTAGCTGGGTCCGACCGAGTCTAACGACATCGGCCCTTGTCACCCACACGATATGGAGCCACTTACGAAAGAAAATTTAAATATATACGTACGTATGTGTATACCGAAGCAAATATTAAATTGAACAATTAAATCTGAAATTACTGTTTGTTTTCTAGCTCAAAAAGTAGCAAAATCTCATAACTTTGTTTAAAAATGAAAAACCAACCAAAATGTATTTGGTATTATGACTTTGTATTAAGTTTCACATAGAGAGTATGTGATTACTTTTGTAATTACTTTTGTTTTAATCTCGGACAAACGAACATTTAAAGTTGTATCAACTTTTTAATACATTTTTAGTGTAAGATTGACTCTACCATAGTAGGATTCGTCAGCGTTCTTCGACTCGGTCTCCCACAAGATAGAACAAGAAGCCTCTCATCCAGTACAATCCTCCATGACACGTAAGCAGTAGTAGTGCAAAATGTTTACCCATGCCGCGCACGTAGCCTCGCGCGGAGTACGGGAACTATGCGTTTAATGAAAATAAACCCATCGCTGCGATGACTAGGCACTGGCTGCACGTGATGGATTCCGCGTATTGAGGATCAGGAGGAGAAGGAGGTGAGAGGATTTGCCATTCTATATTTTTACACACAGATGTTAGTATTAGGACGACTCGGTGTCCCACACGAAAAGAAGAAGAAGTACAGATGGCGAAAGTCGCTTGTTCAAATCCAACCTGCGGTGGAAATTTTGCAAGTACCCGGAAATTGCGGGTTCCCAAAAAACCAGAAGAGTTTTAATATTTTGGTAATTAATTGTCACGGCAAATCACGGCGGTGGTGGTGGTATGTACCTAAAGGTAGTATGTTCAACAAAACGAAGTAACGATTGTATCTTTACTTACTAAGGTTGACTGGTAAAAATTGCTACCGCAGCAATAAGGTCGGCTGCATTGTACCGGATATTTATTGCTGTATTTTTTATTATGAAAATATACCCAATGCTGCGGTGACTAGGCACTGCCTGAACGTGATGGATTCCCCGTATTGAGGATCGCGGAACGAGGTGACAGGTGCCATTTTATATTTTCCTACGGTATTATGGTGAATCGCATTGTGGTGATAGTAAGAAAAGTGAGACTAACACACACGACGAAATAAAGAACGTATCTGTATTTACTAAGGTTGTCTTGCAGAAACTGTTACCTCAACAATAAAGTTGCCTATATTATGCCGAATTTTCTTAAGTTGCAATTTTTTTGTTATAGTACAATTAAAGCACATTATAATGTATTGTTTCGTACCATTTGTACCTATTACTTTTACTGACAGCTATTAGGGTACGATCGGTGTTCTTCTTTTTCAATCCAAAGGTACCCCGCTGGTATAAAGGGTCCGAACAACTTTCCTCCATCTTCCTTTATCTGGCGCTATGGTTTTTGCTTCGTCCCACTATAATCCGGTACTCATCTGTTTTTATTTTTATTATCTAAGAACGTTTACATTCTACTTATATCTCGTTTCGTTCGGTTAACAATAGTAGACATGGATCAAAATGCGATTTCCCAAAAGTATTCAGAATAAAATTTATTCAGTTCAAAATATTTTTATTAATTTTCCACTGACAAGTTCATATCCACCTGATTACTTACTAGTGGGTCCAATTACACAAAATTGATACGAAATATAAGTTACATTTTGTTTATCAAAATGCAGTGACAGTTTTATCTACCTCTAATTAATGGAGTCCAGCAGAATACAGAGAGCGGAGATAAGTGCCAGTTTAATTTGTAATGATAAAGGACTACCCAAGAATTATAATAAGTTTGTTACTTTATATATTTTATAAGTTTTACGAAGGTAGAAGTATCTCCACAAGTCCTATCTCATAATGCAAGTAAGGTTAATAGCAATTCATGGAGATATCCTGCTATTCACTATTTTCTATTTTTGACTATCCGTCTACCTACTATGATGATAAAATATGATGATTACTAGTAGGCGCCCGCGGCTCCACCCCCGTGGAAGTCGGTTTTAATTCCGTAGCATACCACAGAATCATTTTTTCGGCATAAATACTATTCTGTCTGTTTATCTAAGTTACCCTCTATCTCTGTGCCAAAATTTCATGAAAATCGGTTCAGTAACTTTAGCGTGAAGGATTAACTAACAAACAAACACAAAAACTTTCGCATTTATAATATTAGTAAAATAGTTTGGATGATATTATAAAAATAACCTCTTTTGGCAAAGTATCTTTGTTAGGCTTAAACCTTTGCTTATCTATGCGTTCGCACACGTGCATTATTCGGTCAACATGAGCAAATTACCAATTCAACCTGAACAAAGTTCCTTAAGGCGCCACCGTCCCCTCACACTACTCCCCACAACAAGGCTCACAACATTGCCTCACAAGCTTACCCATGTCAACGTGTATTGTGAGATATCGTCCCATTCGTTTGACAAAACCCGCTGCATCTCAACACAGGCAATTTTCTCCTGATCCTCCGAAATGATGGTCCATAAACGAAACGCAGTCCTGTCACCCCAAACTATAAAAAATAGGGATCAAAGTGGTACGCCGAGTGCATAGAAGTTGCTCGTTATGCGTGAACAGGATTTTGTATTTCAAGAAGCGGAGAAGTAGCCTCTCTACCTTCTTGAACCTAAATCGTGATTCCTTTCAAATATTTCATAGAAAACCAGGATAATTTATTTTGGTGCATGGATCCTACCCAGAGAAAGAATTTATTTTCATAAATACATATAATTGAAAATGAAAATATCTTGAACAAGCTTGACTTCAGCCAACATTTTTCAATATTCGTCCTAGACAAGAAACATGAGTTACAAAAAAACTACTCGTAGTGTCTCCAAAGCAGACACATGAATTGCATTCAATTCTCCAGTCTCAAACACGTCTACCAAATAAGGGCGATGTTACACGGTCCGTGTGTGTTAACCTTATAACTGCAAACTGGAGGGCACACGACACGGCGGCGCGCGCGACAAAGTGAGAAAAATATGGTTGTTCAATATTTATAGGATTTTTATTTCCGTCGTTTAGCTTCACATACACGTCGGCTGGCGGTAGGGACAGCTACAGCAATATAAAGACGCTGGAAGTGCTGTACCACCTGTATGAGAGATTTGCGTATTTTAGTCGAGCTATCTTACCACAATCCGCGTTTTGTATCAATATGGCAAAAAACATTATAGCCGCGGATTTATTAATTGCTGCAGGGCATACATTTTTCCTTTAAATTCTGTGCTGCAAAATCACTTTCCAGGCATTATTCAAAATGTTTACGCTGTATTTAATAATTGGAGCCAGATTGTACGTTTTCAACTACAACAGTTCAATGTTGGATTAGAGGTATTTTCTTACTTACCACGTGTGGCGGATTGGCGAGCGCAGTGACCTGAATAATATTTTACGATGAAAAAACATATATTAATTGCAAATTCACTCGCTGAATTTTTCAATAATATTTTAATAGTAGTTTTTAGATAATAGTTGGTCATTGCGAATAAAGTCGTTCTACCAGAATGTATTCCATGGAATTTATATCTTTGTGACATCTCAGTACGTTGTTTTTCCCGACTGTTGCATTCATTTGGGCGGGCTTAGGTGGATAAATAATACATGTGCCGCGGGGGGTCATCGGTATTCCGACGGCGCGACGACGTCCGATTCCGTCGTTGGTGTACATGATGCTTTATTTCGTGATCCGCTAAGACGAATCGGTGCAATGTTTGACCATAATTTGGAGCAAGTTGTTTTGCTTTTTACCCGACTACAGCAAAGCAAAAAGGAGGGTTATGATTTTGACCGGAATGTATGTATGTATGTGGCAATAATTCCTTTGTTCCCTCCTAGCTACGAATCTACTTATCAGAATTTGACAAATGAGGTGTCAATAGAAGCGTCTGAACAGTCCGATGGTTATAGGCTATGTCATGTCACAATAAAGTGAACATGGCGCCCTCTAGCGTGCATAAAGATACAAAGAAATTTTTTTTTTTCTTCAAGTGGTATCGTGTTGGGTATCAAACAAAAGGGCTTAAATAGCACATTTCAAAAATATATATAATGCAGGTGAAAATTTGAAACTTTCTTGCATTTACGCAATGTCAATTTAGTATGAAATTGGTACATCGGTTTTTCTCTTTCTCTCTTTTCGTGTAGGACGCCGAGCCGTCTAACGATTCAATTTCTTTTTTCGTGTGAGACACCGAGTCGTCCAACGACCCGATGAACCCTAGTGTCGGAATTTATTCAACCGCCTTCTGCAATTAGCAGGATTCTGACATGGTTGTGTAACGACCGCCGTCTAAAGTGATCATAGACAACAACCAGGACCAACGACTTAACGTGCCATCCGAAACACGGAACCATCTTTCTTACTGACAATCGGGTGGTTCAGCCTGCAATGTCCTAACCAGACTGGGAACAAATTCACAAAGTGATAAATATCAACTTTGTGAGTGACCCACCGAGAATCGAACCCGGAACCTTCTGTGTCAAAGACAGTCGCACTACCACTGCGCTACATTGGTCTTCAATGAGCCCTTATGTCAGAATTTTTCAACCACTTTCTACAAGCAGCAGGTACATTGGTATCGGTATCGGTGTGGTGTCGGTATGTGTCATACTCGTGGAGCTGATCTGATGATGAAAACGAAAGGCAGACAAGACGTGATAGCACTACATACGCTAAATGTCTGTGTATAAGCTATGGTAAGAAAGAGCTGCTCCTTAGGCTCAGATCTGAAATATTTTTCATCATATTTAATGGGAATGGGATGAAAATTTTCACATTTAAATTAATTTAACGCGTAGATAGGTAGGTACATAAGAGATCCTACTAATCCTAATCCTAATTCCTTATATAATTTATAAACGCGGATATGTGTTTGTTAGGACTTGGCGCTAAAACGGCTGAATAGATTCAAATGATACTTTGTACAAAGATGAAATAATGTCTAGAATAAAACATAGGCTGCTCTTTGCTGCGGTTAAATTTCTTATTTTAGGGGAACACGCACTTTCCAAAATTTTTGAAAAAGGTGGTGCTATTAAGCCAATTCGCGTTTTAGGAAAACTAACAGCGACATCTGTTGTCTGAGACTTTTGACTTACTCAATTGAGTAGCTGCACCAAAATTGACGTTTAAGTCATAATACGTACTGCTACTGCATTGTAAAATATGTTTGAATAAGGTTTATATCGTGGTGGGTATCAAACGAACTGTCATATTTTTCATCTCATGTAATGGGATTTTATGGGATCCAAGTTGAAGGTACCGCGAATTATTACATTTAAATTAATTTAACGCGCACATAGATAGGTAGGCAGAGCGAAAGCGGGATAAAGGAGTGATATGTGTTTATATGTATGTATGTATAGATAGGTACATGTACGTATGTACATAAAAGATCCTACAACTAATATTCTAAAAGCAGATATTTGTGCATTTTTCTTAGAACTTGTCGTTATAACGCTTCATATATTCATATTAAATTTTATACTTAGCTAAAATAATAAATGAAAACATCAGGGCCCTTAGTCTGCTAAATGAAAACCGTTTCAATTGGATGTCGATTGGATTTCAGTTGTATGATTTCGGTCATTTCGTATTCTGCTAACAGTTTATAGTATAGAAAAATCACAATGGCAGTTCAATGACAGTTGAGTTTCGATGGCGTTACAATGACAAAAAATAGCAGACTTGGGTCCTGTTTTGGTAACGAAACCAACAGCAAGCATCGACCCGGAGGGTTGAGGGGGGGCTTTCCCCCCTCGCAGAAAAAGAAACGGAGACAAATTTTTGGTGATGAAACCGGCAGCAAGCATCGACACGGAGGTTGAGAAGGGCTTGCCCCCCCCTCCCCCTCACAGAATAAAGAAACTGAAACATTTGTTTTGGTAATGTAATCACACGGGGGGTTACTAGCACATTTTATATACACCTAACAAAATCATAATACAGTTTAAACTCGTACCTACCTACATCTTCCAACAAACAATCGTGAAAATTTAAGTTTACAACCCCAAAATAATTAAAATAAAAAGAAGTCTAAAAACTAAAACCCGACTACTGAGATTTCGCGCTCTAAAAAGTAAGAAACAAGAAATCTGAAATAATAACTACTCACGATTGAATGTGTTTTTCGTCTCCAAAATTCATACAAAGTAAACAGCTATTATATTAATTTATTTTCATGGCACTTTAATATAAAGTTCATAGTGGTTTTCAGGTGATAGCTGTGGTCGTTTGCCACGTGTTCTAGTACTTACTCTCTAGTTTATAAAATAAATAAGGCAACGTGGCAAACGACCACAGCTTTCACCTGAAAACCACTATGAACTTTATATTAAACTGCCATGAAAATAAATTAATATAATAGCTGTTTACTTTGTATGAATTTTGGAGACGAAAAACACATTCAATCGTGAGTAGTTATTATTTCAGATTTCTTGTTTCTTACTTTTTAGAGCGCGAAATCTCAGTAGTCGGGTTTTAGTTTTTAGACTTCTTTTTATTACATACCTACTTATTTGTGTTTGATTTTAATAATTTTTATATAGTATATATTTGACACATTTTAAAGGCATTACCGGATTGTTTGAATATGACAGACAGCAAATATTTTCCGCGCAATTTGTCATATGTCATATAAATTCTGTAACTGTGATGCATGTAGGTATATCACGCATGAACTTTCATATTTTCAGTACACTGTGCCGTCAATTAGGATATTGGATGACTCGGTGTCCCGCTGAAAAAGAAGAAGAACAAAAACGTAACTTATTTTATACTTATGGCTTAGGTATTTATCATATTTGTTTCCAAGATGTCCTAACTAAATTAATCGATTAAAATAAGCAAAAAAAAAACCTTCATACGACAGGAAAATGAGCAACTTGTTTCCACAGAGTAAACAAAAAAGGGGCTGAATTAATGAATGCAGATTAGATTGCCCACTTTCCAAACGTGTGTCATGATGACAAGTTAATTTCCTGCCTACAGAGTATGTGCTTGCTCACAAGACGGTTTTATACAGGGAGCCGCGTTTTAAGTAGACCAAAGAAATATATCTAAATCCTAAGCTATCGATCTAGCGTATTTAGAATAAATTTCTGAAATACAGGCTGTAAAAAAATTTGCTGCAGATATTTTAAGCGACGAATCAGCCCATGAAACTGAACAACCTTCCCCAAGGAACATAGGTCGAAATATGAAAAAAAAATTTGGACTCACCATACAAAACTACCGACCGACCAAGTCAATTTGTATGGGAGGTCCCAAAATTTTTCTCATATTTCGGCATATGTTCCTTGGGGAAAGCTGTTCAGTTTAATGGGCTGATTCACCCCTTAAAGTATTTGCAGCTAATACTTTTACACCTTATATAGAGCACTACCGGCATAATAAGTATGGAATAGGAATTCCAGTTGTTTTCTTTTATACCTATTAAAAGCTTTTTTTTCTCTAGTTTGATTTTTGATCCCACTCCGGTGTGTGGTGATCCAGTCTTAATCTTTGGCTGTAAAATCTTCATTTGCTTTAAAGGTGCTTTCATGCAATAACGTTCTGTTTATGTCATTGGAAACCTTCGCGCGCGGGTCGGACTCGCACTTGACCCGTGTCTGGATATTGATATCTCCCCCACCTCCAAGTTGTATATTAATCAAAAATTGTGTACAGGTGTGTAGGTACTTTAGATATAAAACACAATTCTCTCAGTCTAAATTATTATCATCATTACCTTTTTGCCTTTTGCATTATTTTCCGGGCGGAAATCTCGGATTACGCTTAAAAGTACAAAAAATCTCTTTTGTTTCCGTTACGTTTCGTTTTCGTTTTACGAAATCTTTATTTCTAGCGTCAGAAATAGGTAGGTAGGTAAATTTGTTTTCTTCGTGGAGTAATGTTTGTTTATTAATTTTGTTTTTCGGTCCATCCGTAGGTGGTAGCGACACAAATTACTTTACCTACGTAGATACCTCCTGCGCCGCGGCGTAACTAAGGGAGATAGGCCTTTTTTACACTCAACAGCGGTAAAGTGGTTCTGACGTTTTAGTATCGATCGGTATTGACGATTCTTGTGTATAATATATATGTATATATATCCCTTGCGGGGTAGAAAGAGCGTAAACGGTCGTAAAACGGTCACTTACACCACATCCGACAAAAGGTCGGGGGTATTTCAGGAGATATGTTCAAAATGGCTGTTTACTGTTTCTAGTATAGATGCGTTATTTTAGCACTGCGTTGTGCGTTAAATGTGATAAAGGCCTTGCCTAGTACCTACCTACCCTATTTCATCAACTCTGTTTTCGTCATACACATTTTTGTCATTCCGTTCAAATATTGAAAGTGGTAAAATCACCTATGAACCTGAATAACTTTCCTCAACTGTCCAAATTAAAAAAAAAAGAATTGAACCTGCTGCATTAAATGAGTCCATTTATATGAAAAAATTGACCTTTTCTTGAGGAAAGCTTAGTTTCAGGAAAAATTTCGCTCCATAAAATATTTGACCCTGTTTCGGGCGACACATTGTATAAGACTAACAAGTAATATTATATGATCCACTGACTAAACTCACTAAATTCAGAATAGTAATACGAAAAAGTTCGGTAGAGTCCCTTTTTTACCCGACTACAGCAAAGCAAAAAGGAGGGTTATGATTTTGACCGGAATGTATGTATGTATGTGGCAATAATTCCTTTGTTCCCTCCTAGCTACGAATCTACTTATCAGAATTTGACAAATGAGGTGTCAATAGAAGCGTCTGAACAGTCCGATGGTTATAGGCTATGTCATGTCACAATAAAGTGAACATGGCGCCCTCTAGCGTGCATAAAGATACAAAGAAATTTTTTTTTTTTCTTCAAGTGGTATCGTGTTGGGTATCAAACAAAAGGGCTTAAATAGCACATTTCAAAAATATATATAATGCAGGTGAAAATTTGAAACTTTCTTGCATTTACGCAATGTCAATTTAGTATGAAATTGGTACATCGGTTTTTCTCTTTCTCTCTTTTCGTGTAGGACGCCGAGCCGTCTAACGATTCAATTTCTTTTTTCGTGTGAGACACCGAGTCGTCCAACGACCCGATGAACCCTAGTGTCGGAATTTATTCAACCGCCTTCTGCAATTAGCAGGATTCTGACATGGTTGTGTAACGACCGCCGTCTAAAGTGATCATAGACAACAACCAGGACCAACGACTTAACGTGCCATCCGAAACACGGAACCATCTTTCTTACTGACAATCGGGTGGTTCAGCCTGCAATGTCCTAACCAGACTGGGAACAAATTCACAAAGTGATAAATATCAACTTTGTGAGTGACCCACCGAGAATCGAACCCGGAACCTTCTGTGTCAAAGACAGTCGCACTACCACTGCGCTACATTGGTCTTCAATGAGCCCTTATGTCAGAATTTTTCAACCACTTTCTACAAGCAGCAGGTACATTGGTATCGGTATCGGTGTGGTGTCGGTATGTGTCATACTCGTGGAGCTGATCTGATGATGAAAACGAAAGGCAGACAAGACGTGATAGCACTACATACGCTAAATGTCTGTGTATAAGCTATGGTAAGAAAGAGCTGCTCCTTAGGCTCAGATCTGAAATATTTTTCATCATATTTAATGGGAATGGGATGAAAATTTTCACATTTAAATTAATTTAACGCGTAGATAGGTAGGTACATAAGAGATCCTACTAATCCTAATCCTAATTCCTTATATAATTTATAAACGCGGATATGTGTTTGTTAGGACTTGGCGCTAAAACGGCTGAATAGATTCAAATGATACTTTGTACAAAGATGAAATAATGTCTAGAATAAAACATAGGCTGCTCTTTGCTGCGGTTAAATTTCTTATTTTAGGGGAACACGCACTTTCCAAAATTTTTGAAAAAGGTGGTGCTATTAAGCCAATTCGCGTTTTAGGAAAACTAACAGCGACATTTGTTGTCTGAGACTTTTGACTTACTCAATTGAGTAGCTGCACCAAAATTGACGTTTAAGTCATAATACGTACTGCTACTGCATTGTAAAATATGTTTGAATAAGGTTTATATCGTGGTGGGTATCAAACGAACTGTCATATTTTTCAGCTCATGTAATGGGATTTTATGGGATCCAAGTTGAAGGTACCGCGAATTATTACATTTAAATTAATTTAACGCGCACATAGATAGGTAGGCAGAGCGAAAGCGGGATAAAGGAGTGATATGTGTTTATATGTATGTATGTATAGATAGGTACATGTACGTATGTACATAAAAGATCCTACAACTAATATTCTAAAAGCAGATATTTGTGCATTTTTCTTAGAACTTGTCGTTATAACGCTTCATATATTCATATTAAATTTTATACTTAGCTAAAATAATAAATGAAAACATCAGGGCCCTAAGTCTGCTAAATGAAAACCGTTTCAATTGGATGTCGATTGGATTTCAGTTGTATGATTTCGGTCATTTCGTATTCTGCTAACAGTTTATAGTATAGAAAAATCACAATGGCAGTTCAATGACAGTTGAGTTTCGATGGCGTTACAATGACAAAAAATAGCAGACTTGGGTCCTGTTTTGGTAACGAAACCAACAGCAAGCATCGACCCGGAGGGTTGAGGGGGGGCTTTCCCCCCTCGCAGAAAAAGAAACGGAGACAAATTTTTGGTGATGAAACCGGCAGCAAGCATCGACACGGAGGTTGAGAAGGGCTTGCCCCCCCCTCCCCCTCACAGAATAAAGAAACTGAAACATTTGTTTTGGTAATGTAATCACACGGGGGGTTACTAGCACATTTTATATACACCTAACAAAATCATAATACAGTTTAAACTCGTACCTACCTACATCTTCCAACAAACAATCGTGAAAATTTAAGTTTACAACCCCAAAATAATTAAAATAAAAAGAAGTCTAAAAACTAAAACCCGACTACTGAGATTTCGCGCTCTAAAAAGTAAGAAACAAGAAATCTGAAATAATAACTACTCACGATTGAATGTGTTTTTCGTCTCCAAAATTCATACAAAGTAAACAGCTATTATATTAATTTATTTTCATGGCACTTTAATATAAAGTTCATAGTGGTTTTCAGGTGATAGCTGTGGTCGTTTGCCACGTGTTCTAGTACTTACTCTCTAGTTTATAAAATAAATAAGGCAACGTGGCAAACGACCACAGCTTTCACCTGAAAACCACTATGAACTTTATATTAAACTGCCATGAAAATAAATTAATATAATAGCTGTTTACTTTGTATGAATTTTGGAGACGAAAAACACATTCAATCGTGAGTAGTTATTATTTCAGATTTCTTGTTTCTTACTTTTTAGAGCGCGAAATCTCAGTAGTCAGGTTTTAGTTTTTAGACTTCTTTTTATAAACCTATCTAGCCGTGTACAGTCGTGGTCCACACTCAGCACAACTATTGGCAACAGCACAACCCAAACAAAACTGCTCGGAAATAAACTTTGAAAGCTTTAAGTTTGTCTTACTACTGTGCTTAGTGTGAAAATCGCCTGTGTTTTATTCTAAACCCGGCTCCATAAAAATAGCTTGCAAATCCTCGACTGTTCTTGAGTGTACACGAAATAGTCGAATAGAGTATGTGATAGCTTAGACGAAAGTTTTCCTTGTCAGGGTCCTATTCTGAAGACGGTCGATTGTCTTTGATAATGATTATGACGTTATATCGTTGTGCGATATGAAATAATTAATAATAATTATCTTGACATCTGATGTAAAACAGTTTTAGAGTATTCATATAAAGGAGTGGCCAAAGCCAGAATTCACTGCCATTTTGTCCAGCGCGTTATATAAAACTGACAGTTGCCATTTTGTATGTGGTTGTCAAGTTGTTGTAAAGTTTATCGTTTTGTGCTGTACGTGTTTACCTCCCCTCTCGCAAAAAGTGGCAGAAAAAAATGACCGGTAATTCACTGCATCCCGCCTCCTTCAGAGACACGATATGCCTACGCAAGTTTCTGCGTTTTGCCTGCGTCAATGTCGATTTATCAGCCACATTTGTTACGGATGCGCTAAAATTGCGCAGCGGCATGCGTAATATGTAGGAACCACTACAACTAAAGTTAGTAAAATTTAGTTGGTAAAAACAGTCGACAAAAAGTCTATAGCAACAAATATACAAATGTTTGGTTTGAAAATACGTCCCCAATGTCCCAATGGAGTCTACTTCCATAGTGCTCTCTATTTACCGGCGCTGGCGTGTCTATTCTCAAATCGATATCGCGGCGCAGATGTGGCGATGCTATATTTACACCGGAGTTACACTTTTCCCCAAGGAAAATGGCTGTTTGTTGATCTATTTCTTTAGATTTAGGTAGTTTTATAAACTTGCATTTTTTTCAGACAGGATTTCAACCTGTGATAATCGCCATAAGTCCAAGGTATTAGGCAATTACTCTTTCATCATCATTCATTTGGGATACTACATTTTATGAGTTATTGTACTTATTAGGTATATTTTTCAGTTGTAAACCAAAAGTTTATACCATATTTTTCAACTATCACATATCAACGAACAAAAATAAACAATGATTTTATAGATAAGTAGAATCATCTTCATCTTCGTCTTCGAGTAGACAACAACAACTAAATTTTATTGGATCAGTGTTTGGCCACATTGATAGCCTCACTGTTAGCCTTCAGCAGGTCCTGAGTACTGCAAGAGTTAAGGCAGTTTGGGCAAGAGAGAAGGTGAGACATTGTTTGCTCTACACCGCAATCACACAGACCATTGTCGGAGAAACCCCACTCCACTCGGTTTTCTTGGCACCTTCCAACACCAGCCCGGAGTCTGTTAAGAGACTTACAGACCGCTCAGAAAAGCTCTGCCCCCGGCTCCCGGTGAAGTAAGTACGTAAAGAGACTTACAGACTGCCCAAGGAAGGTCTGCCTCCAGTGGTAATTTCTTCGCCAGTAGTGTAGTAGGTAAATGAAAGTAGAGAAATACAGATTTTTAGAGTAACTAGTCATACAGCAGAAAATCAGCATACAGCGACCAAACCATCCTTACTGGATGTCCATATTATAGTATTTTTCAGTTTGCTTCTCTAGAGAAACGCTCAAAGAATACAAAGTGCATTCAATATAGGGAATGTTACATTTATCTGTGAAACACGTACCTGTTTTATATCTGGCTAACTTTCTGTTTGGAGTCTTACCCGTGGCTAAGAGAATCTACACAGTAAATTAGATTATTTTGCTTCAAGAGGATATATAGTATCTTACTTACCTGAACATTGTACAAAATTATCGCTTTATGCGTTTCCATCTGACTGTCTGTCATGACCACCGCCAACTCTTCTTCACGCAACGGAATTTATTGTGTTTTTATAGTGTAGAACAATTCAAGAGAAAGGTTTAATAAACGTCATCACACACATCTTATCAGCTTCTAGTAGCCCACTGCTGGACCATATTTAATGCATATGTCGCTGCAAAAAGGGCAGCGGGTGTAACCGTTCCACGGGTCACTCCCTTTCTTTTCGTGTGGGCCACTGAATCGTTCGACGACCCACTAGTAAAGTTACGTATAAAATCGGTTTTGTTATTAAAAAAAAAACAAATTCTCGATTATATAAAATTGGACATTTTCTTCTTCAATTTTAGGCGACAGGCTGTCAACCTGTCACTACAGTGATACATGTATCATCGAAAAAGGGCCCTCAATACTTGTCAGACGTGGCGATAACGACCGTAATTTTAAGATTGTTAACGTTCTGCCTACCCCGGAAGGGATAAAGGCGTGATTTGTGTGTGTGTGTGTGTGTGTGTGTGTGTGTGTGTGTGTGTGTGTGTGTGAGTGGACATTTTCTTTTGTTTCACAGTAATGTTTAGTTAGTTTAGTAATGTTCAGACCCATTTCGTTTGTGCGAAATAAAACACTGAACTTACCTACTTAACTATTCCTAAGCTTTGACCGCCTCTTTCTTTGAGTACAAGGAATATCGTATGACAAAGAAATAGCATCCACATCCCTATAAGAGCAAGAGCAGTGCGGGCTACCGCGAGTCTCTGTTACCCGCTGGTTCGAATTTAATTCACTTTTCAGACCTCTGTCTAGTCGCTAAGCATGGACTACAAAACATTCGGACTGCTCATGTCAAATCAGAGCAAAGCAGAGCATCGGGGCCACCAACAGTCTATGTTACCCGTCGCTGGTTCGAATTTAATTCACTTTTCAGACCTCTGTCTAGTCGCTAAGCATAGACTTCAAAACACTCGGAATGGTCACGAAAGAATAGGAAGGCAAGGAATATCGCATGTCTACTTGCGCCAAAATCTTTATAAGAGCAAAGCAGAGCAGTGCGGGCCACCGAGGGACTGTTACCCGCTGGTTCGATTTTAATTCACTTTTCAGTCCTCTGTGTAGTCCCTAAGCGTAGACTACTAACATTCGGATTGCTATGTGGGTGGGTTCATACTTATGTAGGTTGTCGTGTTAACTTCTCAACTCACCTACCTACATAGGTGCCAATGAGAAGCTGGATCAAGTGTAAGAACACGGTCGCACGGTTTTCGCGTACAAAATCTAGAATTTCATCACCTTCATGTAATAAGAAACCAGCACATAAGGGTAAAGTCATAGACACGTCTTTTATCACTTTGAATTTTTTCTTCAACTTTAGATAAAACATTTCCGTAGTCTCAAAACTATAAAGTCTGTGTTTAGACTCAACTTTATAAAACGCTGGAAACGTCGCAGCTTTCGTATAAGACACGTTTTGGTGTTTTGTTTCAATTACAAGTTCGTTGTTGTCGCGCACGATACACATGTGTTCCTTTCTTGAATACAGCGGAGTCCTTTGCCAACAAAAACTATCTTCTCTTGAAAACTGTTGTGTGTCGTGATTTTGCCAAAAAAAGTATTTTTTATTTTTATCTACTTAGAGAGATACATATATTCGTTTTCTATTATCTATTCAGTTTCTTCTTCCACATTATATTAAACCGAAATTCTGTTTTAAATGGAAAATGCGAAGAAATTTTATACCTAGATTAGTGTTATGTAGGGAAAATTTATCAAAATGCTTGTTAAATTCTGTCCCCTGTTCATACTCATGTTTCACTTTATGTCCACTACACATCCTGATTACTAGACGCCATCCGATTACCATATTAATGTTGATGAGGTTATGACGCCAAAGTCAATCCACCTTGTCGGAGTTGACCCATGTCAAATCTACCGTTCCCGTCTATAGACGGTATACCTTCTATACGGCACGTGAACGTAACCCTTAGGAGCTACGTGATTTCAGCAGCTAAGGGATGACATAGAACACCATGAGTATTGACTACCTCAAATGACATATGCATCTCACCGACATTTGCAAGTATCATGCAAGTATAAACTAGACGTGTATAATTAGTATTATATATAAGGAGATAATGAGGTAATTTTCGAGTGATTTTTTAAATTGCTCAAGGTTCCAACATAGCATTAGAATGATGACATGTTGCTTTTTCTGAAAATTTGTTTGGAAACAAAATCAAAACGTCAGTTAATGTGGCGTTAATTTTGCACTGTTCTCAAAGCAGTATGGTTGCATGAAAACCACATCAGTGCAAAGCAAAAACTGCTTTTCCTTCAGAGGCGGTGCACTGCATATTGTAAGGGTTATTTTATATTCCATTGCGTGCACATACGGTGTCGGCCCGAAAGGGCCAAAAATATATTTTATGTCCTATCTTATTTATTGTTAGACGTGACGTGACACAAAATTAACAAACAAATTCAATTTCGAATTTTGTTTGGAAATGGAGTGGAACTGTCATCAAAGATTTTCCGTAAAGGATTCATGTATTATTTTGACAATAAAAAAAATGTGTGTTCTAGTTAGGTGTGTTTCTATGACAATGCGCAGGTAACATTCGATTGAAACATTATCAGATCATTTCAATGATTGATTCAAAGATTTAGTTTTTATAGCCAGAAATGTACGAAAACACATTTTACACCGTTGCACCGTCGCCGACCGAAGACCGTCGTCACTAGGCGGTTGACGAGATTCGGAAGCCTTTGCATTTGCATCTTCATTATTCTGACGTGTCTGACAGATGACAAGAAATGACCGCTTAACTGCTGGTAATTTGTTTCTAAGTAGGTAAGTACTTTGACTACTATACGGTACATATAATTTTTTTTTTATAAACAATGGGTCTGTTCATGAACCTTGGATAACGACCGATGTGGCGCAGTGGTAGTGCGACTGCCTCTGACGCAGAAGGTTCCGGGTTCGATTCTCGGTGGGTCACTAACAAAGTTGATATTTATCACTTTGTGAATTTGTTCCCAGTCTGGTTAGGACATTGCGGGCTGAACCACCCGATTGTCCGTAAGTAAGATGGTTCCGTGTTTCGGATGACACGTTAAGCCGTAGGTCCCGGTTGTTGTCTATGATCGCATAGACCACGGTCGTTACACAACCATGTCAGAAGCCTGCTGCTTTTAGTAGGCGGTTGAAAAATTCTGACACTAGGGTTCATCGGGTCGTTGGACGACTCGGTGTCCCACACGAAAAGAAGAATGAACCTTCACAAGTGTCAAGTCGTACCTATGGATTTTATCAAAACAAGTGAATAATTTTGTCTACAAGTGTAGAGAAAATCGAAGTCGCGGTTGCGCATCACAACTGGGCAAGCTGAGATAAAGTAGATGATGAAACAGTTTTGCAGTACACTCACTCAACAGCCAGCATGATGATGATACTCATAGATGTACCCTCGCAGATGCGTATCTATCATTATAAATTGGGTAAAACCACTTCATATTCGCCTAACTCTCTCTCTTCTCTCTTTTTTCGTGTGGGACACCGAGTCGTCCAACGACCCAGTGAACCCTAGTGTCAGAATTTTTCAACCGCCTTCTACAAGTAGCAGGCTTCTGACATGGTTGTGTAACGACCACCGTCTAAGTAATCATAGACAGCAACCGGGACCTACGGCTTAACGTGCCATCCGAAACACGGAACCATCTTACTTACAGACAACCGGGTGGTTCAGCCCGCAATGTCCTAACCAGACTGGGAACAAATTCACAAAGAGATAAATATCAACTTTGTGAGTGACCCACCGAGAATCGAACCCGGAACCTTCTGCGTCAAAGGCAGTCGCACTGCCACTGCGCCACATCGGTCGTCAATTCGCCTAACTGCTATCAGAATTCTGTGCAAATCGTGTCTAACAATAAAAATCTCAACTACCCATGAGAATATGTGTCGTAGTCGAATGAAATCTTACTCGTGTCGAGTTTCTATTCAATTTAAGTTTAATATACCGTACTTTTCTGAACGCTCTATCTCCGAGCAACGTTCTGTCCGAACAAGTCGAAGTCCCAATTTGTCATAGAACGTATTACCTCGGTATTACAGTAGCAGGCGCAACAAAGAGACCCACTCTGCGATCAAAACTGGAAGATTTGCACTGTGTAGTAACTATCAAAATTATGACTTTTGATAGATAAATATAAGAGAAGAAAAATATTTATTGAACAATAGAAAAACATACCTTCATGACATTAAACGTTGTGAATTTATACACTTTTGTCAATAGGAATAGGCTTAGTATTTGATGACAAGTGCCTTGAAAGTCTGATAGGTCTTGGGCTTGCTAGACCAACATTAAAATAGGTAGGTGTTTATACAAACTGTGAATTTATTATAATTTTATTGATATGACTTCGTTCTTTTCTGATAACTATTTTGGTATTATTTTAAGTGGGTGAATATTTTGTAACACATACACAGTAAACGATTCTAAAAAGACAATAAATAGGCTCAGCAAGAAATCAACCAACGAAATCGCCCAACTTCAGAAATCCACTGAATTATTTTTCATTGATGTAAATCTGTAGTAATAAGCAAATATATTTATAGAGAGATCCAAAACGAATGATTCAATTCAATAAAGAGCGTTATGTGTTTTGACAAAAACACAGGCACGATATTTCTACAACAACAATTAGAAAATCAAAACTTTCGACTTTCAACATTCCATTGACCAATATGAAATGATGGAGTCCCATTTACATGCAATTTGGACGTTCGATAATTGTATTGGAGGACACGGAAATGTTTGCAACGGTACAGCGTTGTACAAAACCTTCTCATATTATTAGAACGCTGTTCCTTTCACGTTGTTACCAGTTGCGTCCATTGTGAGGATTTCATCTGCAGCGGTGCCACGGGACGATACAAATTATCGCACATTCTCTGCACTAATGGCCTCCTGATTATTGTAAGGAAGTGGCATGTCGGTGTCTTTGAAGAAGGTTTGTTTACTGCTTTCGGTGGGTAGTTCCGATATTTTCCTCTTTATTGGCGACGGGATACAAATATTATTCTGGAAGTTTATTAATACTTTTCCTGCCCGAACTTACTTGGGTTTTGTTTATCTACGGAATTTTAGTATGAAAACAGCTATTTTAACAGTACGTTTTCATTTTTCAAACAACATAAAATTACGTGATTGCACCATACATATCATAATCAAATTTATAGTATTTGGTACAGACCTTTTATCTCACGAGTGCGGGTTTGCCATACTTGTGTGTGTTATCCCTCTCTCTTTTCGTTTTGGAAACCAATTCGTTCGATGGGAAGAGAGAGAGATAGCACACACAAGTATGGCTAACTCACGCTTCTGAGATAAAAAGACTGTAATATTCAATGTTATCTATCTCAAATCAAATATAAGTTTAATATGAAAAATGTTACGATAACACAACACTATTCAAAACCATCCATATCATTCACTTTTACCGCACACAAATACACCATTGAAGTATTTTGTAGTCCGTTCATCATTATTAAACCACAATGAACCCCTTATTATCCCGCCTATTATATTCAGCTACTGTGTTTATCAATAGCTTGAGTAGCTAAGCTACATCTCCCTATCTATACTTAACTCTATCTCAATACTAATATTATCTATAGATAGGTATCTATATCTAAATTGGTTCTGTGTATTCTATGGAGAGTGCTCGATAATAATTAGTCTGGGCTATTCCGTACATCTGAACCTGTATAGGGTCCAAATAAGGGCCTCGATTAGAATCGGACAGACACATTAGGGTAATAGCCATGGTATTGGAATACCAGGATAGCAGGAGCAGGCAGGAGATTGCTGCGTTGATGGCTTTTCGGTAAGACTGCAAATCGATTCGTTTTGCAGTTTTCTGTGCCTTGTGGAGCATTGACTTGATAGTAGTTGAAAAAGGTGGTAAGTAAGTATGTTTTTAAAACGTAAAAATTTTGGACAACACAAGCTTCAATAAAACATGATTTTTGACGAACAATTTATTAATAGTTACACCAATTTCTACTTATTTCTATATACAAATAGATAAAAGCTAAGTACGGGAAGTACCTAGTAACAAAATTATTCGTAAAACTGCATGCGTTGGTTGGTATGGTAACACCTTCTAAACAACATCATTAATTTTGCGCAACTGCTGTGCAAATTCATAAATAATTACTAGCCCTAAAACAAAAGGGCGGTCAATTTCTATATCTACCTATAACCTGTTATAATTTTAACGCATGATATCTGGGCATATTACTTCTAATGGACTTATCTACACCCGTGCACACTGACTTGCACCTTCTTCATTTAAGCCGTGCCTTACTTGCCTAAATTGGAGGCGAAAAGAGGTTTCATTTTGACTGGTTCGGTTTGCATTCGAATCCAAAGCTTTCAATGAAAAAGTAGACCATCTGTACGTCAGTGCTGGCTTGGATTTCTCCCTATCGGGCAGGTACTGCCATACTTACCAGGGTTGGCAAGCATTTTCTTCACCTAGATTAAATCGAAAACCACACGAGTGAGGATAGACTTTGTACATTGCTATCAGCAGCACCACGGCTTACGCACATATCAACGTACATAGGTTTCTCATACACTTATTAAGACGAACCAGCTTACGCTGATCCCTCAAAGCGTCAACTTGAGATGTTGCCGATAGTAGAATAGGCTTCATAGCTCTCTATGGCGTGGGCCTTTGTTTCACCCCAACTCATATTGTTCCGGTCGAGTGGTTCGGTCTGTTTGCTCAATCTAATTGCTACTCAGCCATTCATCGAATGAAATCATATTGCGACTGAACCTGCACGTTTGTGTACAAAATGTACAATCGTTCGGCTGGCTTGGCCAGTCAGTGTAAAAGTATAACTATAGAAAGGTATAGTAAACGTATAACCTGTCTACAAATTCAAGCAATTTTTTAGGGTTTCGTAGTCGACTAGAATAACTTTTCATTTCGACAATTGAGTCTGTTACCTTCTATTTCTCATTACTCGATGTCCCACACTAAATAAGAAGATTTCTTTTGAAAATAATTTAGATAACAAGACGCTTCAAAAAATAGTCGTGATAAAGATTTTTTGTCTTTGTTTTTCTCTATACCTTTGGCTTTACTATCTTATTTTCACTACTTTTTAGTCAGGCAGGCTGGATTGGACAGAAAATAATTTCGGTAGATTGCGTCAGCAAAGTTTTAATTCCCTTCATGTTTCGATAATGCATTCTGCTCTTTAAAATACACAAGTTATTCCTAGACACGTCTAGCATAATACCACTCTTCTCATCTCATTAACAACAGCTGCATTCTCTTGTTTTATTTTACACCCCCCCACTAATGTTACAGCATCAACGCAGACGCAAATTGATGGAGTTTTGTTTACACTGCCAACAAGTTTGCGTAATTACTTGTGTGGTGTACGCGTCAGTTGCGGGGTTACATTTCTTATTCATTAGATTCGAGTGAAGAGGCGAACCAATTAAAGAGATCAAACATAGGGCTTCCGAGTACGCAGCGGATCCCATAGAGTAACGAACGTAGAGACTAATCGAGACTGATCTCGAAATTGTATTCATATTTGGGGTTAATACCCATCAGACAACATAAAAATACAACGGTGGTAGTATGTCTTCGTAAAGGAACTTGCTTACTAGGTAGGTATTCTATCGTCGAAGTCTTGTGCCAAATCGCTTACTTATTGTTGTATCGTTGTCTAAGATGTCAGTGCTTTCTTAGGCTAGGGTCAAGAGCGACCATAGGTTTAAGATTGAAAAGAGTACAGTCGGCAAATCCTTTCTAAAAATGGGGAAGATTAAATGTATTCAAGTGGTTAGACTGCGGTCGTTACGCAACCATATCAGAAACCTGCTACTTGCAGAACTACTATTTACTTCATTGGGTCGTTAGACGACTCGGTGTCCCTCACGAGAAAATTAAGATAAATAATAATAAAAAATTGATTCACTTTGGACATTCAATGCATCTACGCAAAACGTGGAACAGCTTTTTTTTACAGTCTCGATTGTTTTGGTGTCTCTACCGTATTTTTAATAAGGTAAACCATTTCAGGCAACCGCCACGCCCTAATTCGACGTCAAGTATGCAAATACAAACTCTGGCAGAATATTGTAATGTTCAGCTGGTCCCTATAGAGCAGTCTGTGGCGCCTGGCATGTTGCAGTCAACAAACGAATGGAAACAAACACGACGTTACCAATCAAGGGGGCAAACAAAACAGGTACGGTACCCCAAATCGGTTCACGAGAGGTTCCGCTCTCAAACCAATTCCACAGATTGGGGTTTGGTACTTATCCAAGCCGTGTGCGTCAAGAAGATGAATAAGTGATAAGGTATTTATTGACTACAGAAGGCATTCAAATTAGTA
Source organism: Keiferia lycopersicella (assembly GCA_029255805.1). Classification (NCBI taxonomy): domain Eukaryota; kingdom Metazoa; phylum Arthropoda; class Insecta; order Lepidoptera; family Gelechiidae; genus Keiferia; species Keiferia lycopersicella. The sequence continues at coordinate 5,786,410 of JARACZ010000009.1, read as the reverse complement.
GCGTCCTTAAGTTACTCTGGTGAAAGGCCATGGCAAGAGTTTACTTAAAGTCAACCTCAAAGCAGACAGAAAAACTTGGTAATGGTTCGATGATAAATGGTTATATGTAGCGGCCATATACTGTGATTCAGCGAAACAGCTCCATAAAAATGACCGTTAGGAGAAAACATCGTAAAAACCAGCATGTTCCATTACAAATTAATGAGGATTAAAACATGTCCGGAGACAAATGAACAATCTGTCCTCTCGTTAAAAATAATAACCTTGATCCCTTACAAGAACAGATTAGGGCCTAATTGGACACAAACTCGATCTATCTCAGGGCTCTAGTTAGATAGACCCAGACATGTTGTAAGGAGAAAACGTGCATGGATCAGCATTTAAAGGTCTGAGCAAGGTAGCCGTTTCGACTCCCAAGTGTCACAAAAACTAGGAGTATCTTCAAAAAATACATGTAACATAAGTTTGTAATGTTTGGATGAGCAATAAAGTTTTATGTCTTAGGGGCCTATTTGCTTATCGAGATATCCATACATGCATTGATGATTTGTACATTTTTTATTGCATTATTTTTGCTATTGAAGATTCTCTCAATTCGAGTAAATAAGTCGCGCAAAATGTAAAGTAATTTCGGAAGCAGGATTACCGTCTTTTGGACTTGGCTGCAGTGGTGTTGCAGCAGACGATTAAATAAATACAGGCGGAAGATACTTGCTTGGAACCTAAACCCACTCTGTGAAGGCGCAGAGCATATTAAATTAAACTGTACTATGAGGATAAAGATAACACGGGACCAGCAAATGGAAACTGTGACAGAGAAAGCGGTAGAGCTGACAGAAATTTTCAATAGAGTTTTAAAATTAATGCTCTTAAGACTACTAGAAAAAAGGTAAAATTGTTGATGATTAGTATTATAGGCATTTGATAAGACAATCATAATCTCCTAATTTTAGGCACTCTTAATTAAACTGTAGTGAAGTGACTGTATTCCATATATCTTCTTGTGTAGCGTAACCAGTATCAAAAGGACGATACAGGTTTTAGCTAAAAACTTTTAGCAATAAATTTCGGTCAAAACTTAAAATAGCTTACTTATGAAAAGAAGGTATCACGAAAACCAAAAAAGCAGCTATTGTTAGTTACCGACTCTACTGAAGAAATTTACACTAGATAGGTTCTTATCTTACTGTCTCTTTGTAAAAATAAACATATCAGGAATACAAATTCTCATTGGCGCAGTTTCAATGCTAGTTACCTAGCATAAGGGCCGCCTTGCACTATTTCTTTCGTCTGTGTTTTCTATTGCTGTATTGTTGATTTTTTGTTATGTTAAGAGCTACTCAACTGTTTTTCTGTGCCAAACAGTTCCTCGGCAGGCAAAGAAGCGTATTGTCGGCTCAAGCATAGCGTCGCACGGGTAAACACCTCTAAGTAGCTTTGGGAAATATTGACGGTAGACCGAGAAAAATACTTTAGCCAAACACTTTTGCATAATCTTAATGCTGTCTTCTTTGTGTCAGTAACTTGATTTCAGATTCAAGAGTAACCTAGTTTTCTGTATCACTGTTTTATTGGAAATAGATAAAATCGATTTAACAGGTAGTAGTAGCCGTATATAGGTTTGAGCGGAGGGATATGCCATATCAGCACGATTGGAGAGCGCAGTCAGTGCCAGGTTTTGAATTCATGGGGAACGTTGCTGCCCATTTTCCTGGATTCATCCCTTTATTTTATTTTCGACTGGGACACCCATTCATCACGTTTTACTATACCCACTGGCAGAAAGGGGTTATGCTATTCTACGCCGGCACTAGACAACTAAGGTAAGAAAGCTGGCTGTTTGTACCTGTAGGGTGCACTTGGCCCAAAACAGAAACAATGGCCAGTACAAACAATGGAATCCCACTTTATGACACAACCACACAAATCACGCCTATATCCTTGGCGGGGTAGGCACAGAGATACCGACCGTAAAATTACGGTTGTTATTGCCATGTCCGGCAAAATGTTTGAGGGTCGTTTTAGATAAGTCGTGTATCACTTTAGTGACAGGTTGCCAGCCTGTCGCCTAAAATTGCTATGACTACACATAAAACCCTCGAGTCCCTTAGTCGCCTCCTACGAAATTCACGCGAAAGGGTGATGCTATTGTAAGCCGGCATCACAGGGCACTCCATGACAACTCTATGTCTTTCCCAATTATCCAAATACGCCAGACGCGGAACATCTGTAGTACAAATGACTGTACATATCATGTAACAGTATTACCCCAGCATCTATAACATCTTAATAATCGTGAAAGGGCCATAAAGGCCCGTTACTCGCTGCAACTGTGTCGTTTTATGGTAAGACACGTCTTTATTGCTCGTATATGTACCCGGCCACGGTATCGCAACTGCGAATGTCAAATCGCCTTAAACTTGGCGGTTTCCACATCTGACGCACGACGGTGCGCATTCGTAACGCTGTCGTCAGGTGCAAGGAAACTTCTAATTCCACATACAAGAAACTGAAATTGACGCAGAAACTTGCGTTGACATGTGTTTCTGTTACCCTTGTTATGGTAGATGCAATACACTTATCTCTAATGCTCTAGCGTCTGTCATGTGTGAGATTCGTCTGAGAAAGTAGGTACCCATATGTAATTCTTCTAGTCTGGAAGTTAGGACGTATCCACAGTTTATTGCTTTAAAGCCATAATGTCGGGATTGAGCTTTCTCGATATCCGGTTTACTTACTTAGTAATTTTAGCTCAATATAAACAGAATAATGATTGCATACAAAAATGTTGCGTGTCAATGAACTTTAACGTCCAATGTTTCGAAAAAAATGTTCAGTTTCATCATCTAAATCTAAACTATCAGTAGGATTCAGAGGGCTGTCCCTTGCACCCTGTATTTTCCATCTAACATCATTCTTTTTTTATCACGATTGAGAAATGCCAGTCAGTCGCGCCAAACATTTCTTATAATTAATATGATATTTAGTGGCTGCCAATCTCGATAACTTTATTACTAAAACCAATAAAAGGTCGAGTCCTTTTCACCTTGTTTACATGATTCTGCTAGAACGAAGATTAATAGAGGCAAATATTAGTTCATCCGAAATTACGAAGGTAAATAAGCTTATCAAAACTTTTAGCCATTATCTCTTTCAAAATGATCCAACTATTTAGCCCAGGTAAACCTGAACTCCAAACTCCAACTGGTTAACTGCCATAAGTCAGTATAGTAACAAATTACTCTGAGTTGTAATCTCGTAACCGTATGAGAAACTTCATGCATTATCCTATCCTAAGAGCTGCGAGCTAAGAATTGTAATTAGAGGGAACCGTACAATCGAAACAAATGTAAACACAAAAGTAACACGCTTGTACTCAGCATCCTTTGATACTTATTTCGGGATGCCATTGACTGTAGCTACACAGAAGCACGCACATGATGCAGGTTTGGTTTAATAAAACTCTCTTTTGTGATTTTGCACACTTGATGCCGGCTTACTCTCAAAGTATTTTTGTTTCTCGCACGTATAACTTAGGCTCAATTTACACCGCCGCGGAATGGAACGGAAGCGGCGAAATTTTACATATCATAATGAACTTTATATCAATTGCTTAACACACAAATTATACAAATTTTTCGAGAATTCGCGAGAATTCCGTGGAAGATGCGCGTCTTTTTTGGCTCGTATTTAGTTTTTATGTTATGCTATTGATATAAAGTTCATTATGCTGTGTACAATTTCGTCGCTTCAGTTCCATTCCGCGCATTCATAAATTGAGCCTTAAGAGAGACTAGTTTCACAGACACGTTGTTTGTTTCATACTCCGTCTACCTCATTTTGCTCTGCGTCCACAAGTGAACGTTGTTAGAAGCCGACGATTAGACTTTAGTGGGTCTGGCTTGAGCCGGCTTAATCTAGGATTTGGAAAGCTAGAAGTTTGGGCCACCGAAGATTTGTTGGACAATTCGGAGGACTGTTTGGGAGTTCCGAGCCCGTAATTGATGATATTGTACTTACACGCGATCATCATTAATCTGGACGAGACTTCCGACTGATCCCACGTGAGAGTTGGACATGGGCACTCTATTATTACTCCTAAGTAACTCTATTTACGTCTCACAAAGTCTTAAGCCCGGATTAGCAGTAATTAAGTGTCAGTTCATAGGTAATTGTAAGGTACCTTTCTATCAGACCTAAGTTAATATCATTGCGTCTGTAAATATTGCGGGTTACAATTGAACCTAACTAGTGTTAATCCTAGTTATCCTCTGTGTGTGTGCAAAATTTAATGAAAATCGGTTCAGCAGTTTTTGCGTGAAGGAGTAACAAACAAACGAACATAAACATACAAACTTTCGCTTTTATAGTATTAGTACGATCGGTTGATTAATCTTTTTTTTCAAAGCAGGAGTTAGCAATGTTAGCATTTAATGAAGATAATTAAGCATAGTAGTGGGTAGATAGACATTGACTAATGCACAGTATCTTTTGCGCTGTTCATACTATCTGTTACCCTGGTACCTGCTATGACCATTGAAGCGTACTATGACAACCAGTATGACTGACAGTGACGTCATGTTTGCCGATCTCTCGTCAACCAATCAAATAGCAGCGTCCGATAGCGGCATGCAAATTGAGTAGAAATGGAGTTCGAAATTTGAATAATTATATTAGGGTTGTAAACACAATCACTGGTGCAGGACCGGGCTGCATACGAGACTGCCCTCTTTGTATGTTAATAGCATTTGTTTTCATGCGATCCGTAGGGCTGCTCATATGCAAAACATCTTTAGAAATCTAAAAACCACGTGTGAAAGCAGTTTCCTCAAGAGATTTTCATTAAAAATTGTGATTATAATGAAGATCAGCAAATTATAAAATATGCAAAGTAATATATATTCCCAAAAATATACTTTTTCAAACTATATATTGCTAAAGCAGAAAAAAAGCACCTTAACAAATATTTAAAACAGCGGTCATCATCAAGTTACGTGCGACACCATCTGCTGCAGGGCGCTGTTTCGTAAAAACAATAATTTTAAAACCACCGAAATACAAAGCCAAGCTGAAATTCAAATTAAACGAACAATTAACTTCCGTAAAGCTTTAGCAAATCCAGCTTATTTGCTGCAACCCTACTAACGAGTGACATGTTCCGCTCGCAAGCCCGTGCATTGTTTTTATTCATGCGGGCCGCGGCGGGCCAGCCCTGAATTTTGTATGGCCCAATACGGAATGGGCCGCAGTGCCGTATGAATACATGTTTATTGTCCGGCCACGGACCGAAGGTTGGTGGCCCCTGGACAAACACATTTTGTACGGGATTTTAGACGATTCCGTGCCCTTACATGATTTTGGACAATGCGGAACAGATTTCGATTTAAAACTTGGTATGGTCGTTGATATTTTGACGTCACCATAATTTTACATAGACAGCTAGACAGACACTCATAGAAATATTGTTTTTGTATAGTTCCGATATTTTTTAATAATGGTGCATTATTACAGTACCTAATTCTCACTTCTACTGTAATTACCTACTCAATCATTAAAACAGTCTTTAATGGGAATCGTGCAGTGCAACATGATTATGGTTAATGTAAATCAAATTAAATCAAAAATAGTTTAACACCCGTTCGCTCAGACGTCGCAACATTAGATATCCTACTAATATTATAAATGAAAAAGATTGTATGTTTGTTTGCTACTCTTTTAAAAACTACTGAACCGATGTTCATGAAATTTGGGCATACAGATAGAATTACTTGGACGAACACATAGAATAGTTCTTAACCCGTAAAATGTTCCTGTGGGATGCTAAGGGATAAAAACCGACTTCCACGCGGGCGGAAACACGGGCGCCCACTAGTATAATATAATCGGACATGTTTGAGTCAGATTCGCGCCACGAAGTATTCCAACCATAGTGAATAAAAACGGTATAAAAATCACTTTTGTTCTTGAAACCTGCTCAATTTGTAATTTTGCTCTAATTTTTAGGTATTATTGTGACAGCGGCATCAAAAATATATACGGCATTACTGAAAATTCCGAGTTGATTCCACAAGAGTTGATTTCACAATGACAGTTAATGAGATGTACAGCCTGTTGACAGACGGACAAACAGACAGCGATGTCTAAAGAGCGAGTAGCTATAATTAGTATTTTTTTGGTAATAGGGTTTCCGTTTTCACCGTATGTGTATGGAGCCCAAAAAAGAAGGTAGGTACGTATAAAATTCGCAATAATCGCAATTTACGTATAAAATTCGCAACATATTCAGCCTTTCTTTCACTGATTGAATCAAAGAGATACAACTGATTGAATCTTTTCAATGTGTGCAAGGATAGATAGCACCTATTAGTCTTAGTACATAAGATTCTATCTATTAAATGACCGCCTGATCACACATACCACCATCTATAATACCTCATCATACTGATCTATAATCTATCGGCAGCCCAAACTAAGCACGTAATCAAATTAATCATGAGGTTTGATACTGGAATGTATGATTTAATACGTCCTATCTGAAACGTGATACGATTCCTGATCAGCAGCAACGTAAGAAATTTGAGGGATCAACTTACACTGGTTTGTAATACAGTTACTAAGTACGACCAGTGTAACTTGATTTAGATTAAGAGACCAACTTATGACGGCTGTTCATATAGTAACTAGGAATAGCTAGTACAAGTTGATCTTATAAATGGTTAGGTTGGTTAGCTACCTGCCTCTGAAATTCAGAATTCCTGAGGCTATTATTTTACAAGAGGCCTTGATAGATAACGCTTGAATTAATATTCAAAAATTATGTAAATTTTGACCTTTGAAATTCAGGTCGTGCAGTAGTGAACCGAATATAATGAAAATCGAATTTTAAGGGCTGTATTACACCTTCCGTAGCTAACTCTGTATCTAAAAGGTCACGCTGTGGGCCTCGTTTTAAAATAATGTCACCTACTTACTTCTGCCACTTTACTAGATGACGACCGATGTGGCGCAATGGTAATGCGACTGCCTTAGACGCCGAAGGTTCCGGGTTCGATTCTCGGCTGGTCACTCTCAAAGTTGATATTTATCACTTTGTGAATTTGTTCCCAGTCTGGTTAGGACATTGCGGGCTGAACCACCCGATTGTCCGTAAGATGGGTTCCGTGTTTCGGATAGCACGTTAAGGCGTAAGTTCCGGTTGCTGTCTATGATTACTTAGACGGCGGTCGTTACCCAACCATGTCAGAAACCTGCTACTTGTAGAAAGCGGTTGAAAAATTCTGACACTAGGGTTCATCGGGTCGTTGGACGACTTGGTGTACTACACGAAAAGAAAGTAGAAGAGAAGAAGAAGGAGACTAGATGATGCAGACAGGTATTTAAAAAGAGAGAATGTAATTCTTTTGTACAAAACACAGAAAGAAGCCCCTGAGAATTAAATAAATTGCTCGTTTAGAAAACGGATGCACAATAGATGCGCCGCTGTGATGAGTTCCAATCGCCCGAACAGAAAACGAACTCCACCTTTCACAATTTGACGCAAGATTGATTCAATCGAACTCCGCCATTTCAATTCTGTATGCAACCAAATAATACTTCAAGTGGTTCTTGTCGCCAACTTACACCGAACTTCCCTACGTTACGAATCCAGCTAAACCAATAGTAGTTTAGACAGTTTTATAGGTCACACCAAACTGGTCGGTTTCGTCTGTCTCCTGACATTTGAGGAGTCGAGAATCGCCCAAAACGGACCCCTTCTACGCCGTGAAATTGAATCTTGTTGCGGGTGGAGGGTGCACAGAAAACTTAAATATTTAAGGGAAATTACCATCTAGAGAGGCAACCCGCGCTCCAGAGGTAAGGTATTAATTTTACGATCCCCATTGTAACAGTAGACGTGGATGTATGAAGTCGTTAAGTTTTAGCAGTCGTTCGTAGACAGGATTTAGCTTAAGGGTCGGCAAAATGGGCGGTTTAGAGTTATGCGAGTTGACTCTTGGTTGCACTCGGAATTAATTAAAATTAGGAGCGCTCTGGATCGTCTCCCTCGTGTGTCGCGGTTGGTGATGAGATCATGTCGCTGCTCGTAAAAACTTCAGAATCCGTAGTAAGTAATTTCAAAGCAGGATTGCTAAACTTCCCCCATGTTTTGTAAAAGATACTTTTGTAACTTTTGATCAGAGAGCGTTGAACTTGAGAGCATCGCTCCGGTCGCGTCGCTAAGCATTAAGGTTCACGTCAACTTTCCAATTTCCCGGGAAAACTCGTTAATTTGTTAAGCCATCGATACCTTTGTTTCTGCGCCGCGGCCGCGCGGCGTCGGGCGTCGGGCGTCACGTAAGAAGGGGCGCCGGTTCTATCCCCGGGGGAAGTCAATTTCATTAATACTGCGGTTGTATACCGGGACAGGGGGATGCTCGCTCTTACATTTTTTAAATGTACTAACCGTAATTGAATACCTGCAGCTTCCGTGCCATAAATTGGGATTAAAATTGTCCTGTGTAAATTTTTGGGTATTTAAATCCCGCAGGATTTTTGTTGCTAATTTTTATGTCCTAAAAGAACTTCTCATTTAGAAAAACCACCCTCTTTACAGTTGCTTTATTTTAGAGCATGTTCAGAATAAATAGGAATTGAACCATTGTCCCAAATTTGTTACTTCTTAAATTTTTACTTGTTTTGTAGTGCAATAAAGTGTATTTTTATTTGGTTAAAAATACTAAAATTGATAAAGAAAGACATATCTGTTTTGTTTTTTTAATACTATAGCTACTTTGACGCTTAAACAGTGTGGTTTTTTGCAAAGATATAACTAGAAAGTACAAGTCCAGGAAAATATTTCATTCCCTTGGGGATATATCGACATGAAACGTACGATAATAAAGTAAAATAGGACAAGTTTGTACACCATATAACTCAAATGGGTTTACTTACTAAATTATTCGACGGCAGCATTTGTAATTTTTATAAAGCCTCATTTAACAAGTTGTCTAGACTTCATCTTTTTAAATTAACTAGCTACAAAATGGAGCTCAGCCATAAATTAGGGGGAATTATTTCATTTACTTGCACCTTAATAATCTTGCTAGTGTTTTACTTTCTCCCGGAGAGAGGCAATAACTTCTTCTGTTTATTATTCCAAAAGGGAACGCGCTGTGCCGCAAAAAACATATTTTTCGCATAAAGAAAATATGGGGGTTTAAAGAGTTTTGAGTTTTTTGTGATGTAATCTTGGGAGATTACTACGGAATACTTTCAGAAGGGCGGAGACTTTTTAAGGGAAAGTGTTTTCGTATTTTCTATTATATCTTTGAAGATTTACGGTAGCGCCTCAGGTTTACCTCGATACAGTACAGATTCCTATTAGTTTTGATATAAAATTGGTGTCAAGCTACTATTTGTAGGAACACAATAGGTATAAGTTCTGGCGGGCAGGTGTGTTATATGTACTTTTTTTGTCTCTATAGTTTTTAACTTGTTTACTAATCTACCCAGGCAATCTTTGCGATAGGCTGATTACTTACTGAGGTACTTTTATCTACAAGTGTAGGTAATAATTATTTGGCTCTTTTCGATAATATTTTGAAGACTTAATTAGCCAGATATAAAGAATGTTATCTGTTTTAGGTTTTTGATAAGGAACCGATAATATGGAATACATCGGAGTGATGACATTAATATCATTTTCTAATTAGTTGATATTCTTGTCTAAGAGAATACAGACGACAATATGGCGAAAACAGTGTTTTATATCCTTTTCGCCATCGCATTTGTTAGCTCTAGTGTGAACGCATTGGAGTTGGTAGATGGCAAAATCAAGATCCAGGTCGTCACTGCTTCTGGATGTGGCGATACCGTCAGGTTCATAACTGACCAACTGGTACCGGCCTACTGGCAGTACAAGGACTTCTTGGAGGTAGAATTCGTGCCCTGGGGAAGAACAAGATACGAAGCAGATGGCTCTATGTGGTGCCAATTTGGACCCAACGACTGCTGGGCGAACCGTGTCCACCGGTGCGCTCTCAACCTACTAGACGATCAAGACTTCAAAGTGCACTACATGAACTGTGAGTTTAGCAGTCCCTTCCCAGCCTACAGACAAAACAGCTATGCGTGCGCTGAAGCCCTCGGCATCAACCTGGTCGAACTGGACCACTGCGTTACCACCACCGGCAACGTTTTAGACGACGCGGCCCAACAAAAGGCACTGCTTCCGATGCAGAACATCAATTTCGTCCCAGCAATTACCTTCAACAATGTAGTGGATGACCTGGCTGCCCACCAGCAGGCCAGGAACCGACTGAGCAGCATGATCTGCTTCGCACTGGCCGACGACCCCACAACCGGAGTAACTGGTTGTCAAATTTAAATTGGAAGAATGTATAGCGTTTGCAAGATTTAATTTCACATAAAATTGTTAATCTACTAATTCGTCGGCCGTGCCTGAATCAATTTCACGTTGATAGCAATAACGATAATTCAGACCGACAGACGAGAGAACAATGGCTAGTATTACTTATTCTGTAACAATAATATTATTTTTTACTATTCCATTTTGATACGAACATAAAACACGTTATTTTATGTTAGTAGTTGTTGTTAATTAAACGATGAAGGTATTTAAATTTTACAGTTTTTTCGCAATTTTATGTTTCGCATGTAGTATTAATTCACTAGACTTAGTAAACGGTAAAATAAAAATTTCCGTTGTGACAACTTCTGGGTGTGACGATACTGAAAAATTCATCAAGGAGCAACTGATCCCAACCTGCAATAAATACGGCAAATTCATGCAGGTTGAATTCGTACCGTGGGGAAAAACGAAGCGTTTACAAGATGGCTCCTTACAGTGTCAATTTGGTCCCGCTGATTGTTGGGCAAATCGTGTCCACAGATGTGTGCTAAATTTACTTCCCCTGCAGAACTTCAGGGTTCGCTATATGAACTGCGAGTTTAGTACCTACTCAGCCTTTTCGAGAAAAAGCTATGAGTGCGCTCAGCGACTCGGCGTAAACTTGCAAGACTTGCATGTCTGCGTGACTCAAACCGGAGTATCGTTGGACGATGCAGCTGAGAAGGCAGCCCGGCTCCCGATGTCATATATCAATTTTGTCCCAGCAATCACCTTCAATGATCAAGTGTACGATGCTTTTTCTTCCGAGAGGGCGAGGAGAGACCTGAGCCGTATGATCTGCTACACTTTAGCCGGCCGGCCTCAGCTAACAGGGGTAACTAGTTGCTGAATTCAAGACATCAAATTCTAGCACAGTCATCAAGAAAGCTCGATTGCGGACGGAGGAACTTTTATCTTAGTTGGCCCCGACGTTTTAGGGATTTTCGCGCTAAATGTCCAACTTTGCCCGCGTTGTAATCGACGAACTTGCGCAATTGGACAATCGCTGTCGGAGATACGGCTAATATCCACAGTTCGCGCAGATAGATAACACTCGTAATTACAGCGGTTCAAAATGTTCAATGCATAAGAACGTTTCCGACAATTTCTTACACTTAACTATTCTTTGATACCAAAATCTTGTTAAATAAAAAATGTAATTAAAATGCCTCGTTTTTAAATTACCCATTAAAAATATAAAAGGTAAACCTTAAAATATTGCAGGAGGAGCGTTTCAGTCCATGAAACTAAAACATGCGGCGGATCGCACACTTAACGCACGACGGATGGCTAAAAAATTTGAAAAAAATATCATAAAAGTATAATATACATTATCATCACATCTCGCGCATTCGGTCCAAATAACCACAGATTTTTCAAGAAAAGTCAACTCGCCCACGGCCCAGATATTTTGCGGGGACATGCCTCCTAAGGGCAGTTTGGATGGAAGCATGGGGTGGTACCTACAATTATTATTTTTACCTAGGATTTAGTATGGTCAGTGTCGTTTCTAGTATGAATCTGACTGACAGCTGCGATATTTTAGCGCTCCGTCGTGCGTTAAGTGTGCGATCCGCCTAAAAGAAATGCGTACAATATTTTTGCGTATTATCTTTTTGACAGCCTCGAACGTGCAATCTCTGATAATTATCTACTTCATTAAGCATTGTACAATAAATGTACCTTCTTTTATATTAAATCACTGCATAGTAAAAAGCTAAGTCGCTTCCCGCGTCTGTCTGTATGTATGTACTAGTGGGCGCCTGCGACTCCGCCCGCGTTAAAGTCGGTTTTAATCCTGTAGCATCCCACTGGAACACATTTTTGGGATAACAACTATCCTATGTGTTAATCCAAATAACCCTGTATCTGTGTGCGAAATTTCATAAAAATCGGTTGAGTAGTTTCAGGAGTAACAAACAAATAAACATACAAACTTTCGCATTTATAATATTAGTATAAAACATGGGCGGAAAACATCTTTTTCCAAAAGAAAAAATATTTGCAGCGGGTGCAACCGCTAGACGGGCCGCTAGTTTAAAATAATTGGCTATCATTAGGTATGCCTATAATTAATATTATACTAATAGGACGACTGAACACATATTATTATAATTTGGTTGGTTATGTTCCCTTAATGGGGGAAAATGTGTTTGCATTGTGCAGCCAGACTTGTGCGGTAGGATCACCATGATTTTTAACTTTTATAGGACAACTTGATAGGTATCTCTCAAAATATAAGATTTAATAAAATTGTTTTAGGTATTATATTTAAATGTTTAGGTGTTAAATTTAATAAGAACAACATAAGAAAATGTAAAAAAAAGAAAAAATAAGAAAAGAATTACCGGACTGACAACCGGATCTTTCTATAGAATGGATTTGTATTTGAGATTACTTATCCACTTGGGATCTAAAAGTAGTTATTATTCATACAGTTTTAAGTACTGTGCGATATATACTCCCATAAAAGCCTATAAATTGGTAGGATGATGTATTAAAGTATTATAAGTCCAATATATGGGATTTCAATGTACTGACATATAGTGCTATAATTTTCTTATAAAACGTAAGCGCCAGCAGGGGATCAAACCCAGGGATCAAAAGATGGATTAACAAAGATGAGTAGGTGAGGTTCGGTAGCTCAATAGTATATTAGTAGGACTCCACGTGTTCCGGGTTCGATCCCCAACGAATTTCTGAGCAGTGAACAAACTCTATAATTACATAATACAACTTTGTGATGCAAGTGATGATGCAAGACTGATGAAAAACAGGACGAGCATCCAAACAAAAGTTGGCATGATCCTTTGGAATTATTAGGTGATGCAATTGGTTAATAATAGATTTAAATTTCTTTATTTTAATTTATTTGAAGTCCATGGTCACCGGATACATTATGCCGTTATGGATGGCCTCACAGGCGACTGTACGCCATTAAACGATTGAAAAATATCGCAGGCCACTTTGTGACGCCGACGCGAAACATTAACCCCTCACTAAGGGATGGTAATGTCGGATACAGCCATAGAGGGGTCTTTCTTCAGCACCGTAAAAATCATTGTCTTGGCGTAAAATATGCACAATTTGCAATAATAGAGGAACAGTATTTTTTATATGGTTTGTACGGCTATTAATGCGATTGGAGAAGCATTAAAAAAATATAGGGATATTACGCTTTTTTAATTAAAAATATAAATGCCCCCCAAGTTGATGCTCTCTGGCGTGTCCGAATGTCGACTTGGTACATTCATGGGTTTCTATTTCTATAACTATTTATGATACAAATTTGTGGATATGTTCACAGACATTTCATATGTTCTAGTTTAACTACAATTAATATTTAATCATACTTATAACAGTTTAGCGAGTTAGAAAACAAAATGACTTTGTCTGCGTAAAATCCTGGGATTCTCTGGCGCGTAAAAAACATCACGCACGTCACAATTCTTTGTGGGTATGCTGTCGGCATCCCGGCCGCTCAATAGAGTCAGTAGCGCCGCAGCAGCAGGCGTGTGTGCACGCGTGACTTGTAGTTAACATTTTATATTCGAGAGGTAAACAAGTGTTTCTCTGGGTTTGGTACACCTATACATTTGACTTCTCTGCTAAAGTTAATAATTAATTGACCAGTCATAATTTTGTGAATTTGTGATTTTGTTAAAGAAATGTAGCATTTTGGGTGGTTAGATGGTTGGGTAATTACGATTATATTCGCTTTTACGGTTATTCTAAATAATCACTACTTTTCGTTTTCTCTGGCATTGATTTCTCTGGATTCTCTGGCGAAAATGCCAGAGAAATCAATCTTGACACCTCAAGTTTAACTTCAGTAATGAAGAAACGAGCAAGAAGAAGACTAATTAAAAAAAACATAGTGATAATTAATAAAAGATACAAATAACGAAATTAAAGTTATGAGTTTGATTTCTCTGGTAAGATTTTTTTGAACTTGTTTTTCTCTGGATTTATAAGTGAGAAACGAGGGCCAAAGTTATCATTTTTTATCTTTTGAGATATATTTTCAATATCCATTGGTATTATTTCAATTAACTCAAAATTCAAATTCACAAGAGAAATAACGTGAATTCGCATGATCCGGAGAAATAGCCAGAGCCAGGGGGAAATATTTACAGCTTGCAACACGCCGACAGGTTGTTTGGCACTATTCAGATAAAGAGACTGCAAGGTTCAAACTTTTAAATACAGGGTGTTAAAAAATTACATGCAAATATTTTAAAAGGTGAACCTATCATTTTTTGTTTCCGAGATATTTGCTATTTTTCACATGACCCTAATTCATCGCTCTCCAGTGTAGTTAAAATGTAACTAGCGTGAAATTTGTCACATATAAGGTGTAAAAATATTAGCTGCAAATGCTTCAATGGGTGTATCAACCCATGAAAGAACAACTTTCCCCAAGAAACATAGGTCGAAATATTAGAAAATGTTTTTTGAACCTCCCATCCATACAAATTGACTCAGTCGGTTGGTTTTTTTTTATATTTCGACCTCTGTTCCTTGGGGAAAGTTTTTCAGTTTCATGGGCTGGTTCACCCCTATAAATGTTTGCAGTATTTTTTTGTATACCTTGTACCTTATATTGCGTCCCGTAGTGCGAGTAGATTATCAGATCGTTTGGGTTTTATCAAAACAAGTGAAGAATATGACACAAAAGTATAGAACATCAGCTTCGTCCCAGCAATTACCTTCAACGATGTAGTGGATGACCTGGCTGCCCACCAGCAGGCCAGGAACCGACTGAGCAGCATGATCTGCTTCGCACTGGCTGACGACCCCACAACCGGAGTAACTGGTTGTCAAATTTAAATTGGAAGAATGTATAGTGTTTGCAAGATTTAATTTCACACAAAATTGTTAATCTCCTAATTCGTCAGCCCGTCTGAATCAATTTCACGTTGATAGCAATAACGATCATTCAGATAGCGTCGCAACAATGGCTAGTATTATTTACTCTGTAACAGTAGTACAAGTTTTTATTGTTTCAACTTGATACGAACACAAAACACGTTGTTTTTATGTTGGTAGTTGTTGTTAATTAAACGATGAAGGTATTTAGGTTTTACAATTTTTTTTCAATTTTGTGTTTCGCATGTAATATCAATTCACTAGACTTAGTAAATGGTAAAATAAAAATTTCCGTTGTAACAACTTCTGGATGTGACGATACTGAAAAATTCATCAAGGAGCAACTGATACCAGCCTACAATAAATACGGCAAATACATGCAGGTTGAATTTGTACCGTGGGGAAAAACGAAGCGTTTACAAGATGGCTCCTTACAGTGTCAATTTGGCCCCGCTGATTGCTGGGCAAATCGTGTCCACAGATGTGTGCTACATTTACTTCCCCAGCAGCAGTCTAGGGTTCGCTATATGAACTGCGAGTTTACTAAACCCTACACAGCCTTTTCGAGAAAAAGCTATGAGTGCGCTCAGCGATTCGGCGTCAACTTGCAAGATTTGCATGCCTGCGTGACTGAAACTGGAGTATTATTGGACGATGCAGCTATCCACAGTTCGCGCAGATAGATAACACTCGTAATTACAGCGGTTCAAAATGTTCAATGCATAAGAACGTTTCCGTCAATTTCTTACACTTAACTATTCTTTGATACCAAAATCTTGTTAAATAAAAAATGAAATTAAAATGCCTCGTTTATAAATTACCCATTAAAAATATAAAAGGTAAACCTTAAAAAATTGCAGGAGGAGCGTTTCAGTCCATGAAACTGAAACCTACGGCGGATCGCACACTTGGCGCACGACGGATGGCTAAAAAAGATTTGAAAAAAATATCATAATACTTAAGTATAATATACATTATCTTGGATGGAAGTATGGGTGGTACCTACAATTATTTTTTTGACCTAGGATTTAGTATGGGCAGTGTCGTTTCTAGTATGAATCTGACTGACAGCTGCGATATTTTAGCGCTTCGTCGTGCGTTAAGTGTGCGATCCGCCTAAAAGAAATGCGTACAATAATTTTTGCCGATTATCTTTTTGACAGCCTCGAACATGCAATCTCTGATAATTATCTACTTCATTATGCATTGTACAATAAATTTACCTTCTTTTATATTAAATCACTGCATAGTAAAAAGCTAAGTCGCTTCCCGCGTCTGTCTGTACGTATGTACTAGTGGGCGCCTGCGACTCCGCCCGCGTTAAAGTCGGTTTTAATCCTGTAGCATCCCACTGGAACACATTTTCGGGATAACAACTATCCTGTGTTAATCCAAATAACCCTGTATCTGTGTGCGAAATTTCATAAAAATCGGTTGAGTAGTTTCAGGAGTTAAAACATGCAAACTTTCGCATTTATAATATTAGTATAAAACATGGACGGAAAACTTCTTTTTCCAAAAGAAAAAATATTTGCAGCGGGTGCAACCGTTAGACGGGCCGCTAGTTTAAAATAATTGGCTATCATTTTTTTTTTTTTTCAAATTCAAATTCTTTATTATAAATATACATAATTACTAATAGGTAAAACTATACAAAACAATTATGAGGCTCACTTATTTCCTAAACTAAGAATAGTAATTCTTGTGTCTTAGGTAAACACTCAACCAACATAATTGTTCTAAATAATAAAATATAACAATAAAAATAATACTATACAGTTAAAATAAACTTAAATACGCTAAAAATACCATAGAAATAAAATTATACAATATAACTTAAGTCTAACTAAGATACTGATGATGATGATGATGATCTCTCCGACCGATTTCGGCCATGGCGACCACTTTGACTCCTAATCAGATCGGCGCTGATGCGTCCGGAGATGGCTTTTGTAGCCAATTTTGGCAGTAAACTCCCGTGCACAGAGTGGACACGTGAGTTTGCCATTTACATAATTATAGTTAATGGCGACGGGTGGACGGGCCTTCAGCTCATCGCGCTTAGCGTCGAGGTCTGCTTTACGCTGTTCCTCAAACTCGCGGACTTGCTTCTTAACCATCCCGCGCCATTCGGGACGCTGTGCTGCCAGACCCTCCCATTGAGTGGGCTCAATGTTGCATCTTTTCATGTGTCGTTTCTGAACATCTTTATATCTGAGGAGTTGTCCGCCATGCTTTCGCTTGCCCTCCTCTAGCTCAGAATAAAAGATGCGCTTCGCCACTCTCTCCTCCGACATCCGGGATACATGACCGCACCACCGTAGCTGACGACGCATTAGATAGGCCTCAATGCCACCAACATTGGCTCGTCTCAGAACTTCGGTATTGCGCACTCGGTCGGACCATCTGATCTTCATGATGGTGCGAAGGCATTTTAGGTGGAAGCGATCCAGAGTGCGTATGTGGTGACGATACACACACCAAGTCTCGGAGGAGTATAGAAGGTTTGGCAGCACAATCGCCATATATACAGAGATTTTTGTGGCTAGCTTTAGGTCGTGCGAGCAGAAAACCTTGGAACACAACTTCCCAAATGCTGCAGCTGCAGCACTGATTCTGCTGTTGATCTCAGCATCAAGGTTACACTTAGATGTTATAGTGTTCCCCAGATAACGAAACTTATCAACCTGTTTCAGCATATCCTCACCAAGCATAATCGCCAGTGTCTCGCGACCATGCGAGTCTAAGGACATCACTTCCGTCTTTTTGACACTGATCTTCAGGCCGAATTTACAGCATGCTTGGTGAAAAACGGACATTAGCTGTTGCAGGCCGTCTGGGGATTCTGCAAGAAAGCACAAGTCATCAGCATACATGATCTCAGTAATCAATGCATACGAGACTTTAGTGCGCGCCTTAAGTCTAGCCAGGTTAAAAAGACTGCCATCTGTGCGGAAACGGATGCGGACTCCTTGGGAAACAGTATTTAGGACTTCTTTGACTACAACTGCAAAGTACAAGGCAAACAGTGTGGGCGCTAGAACACACCCTTGTTTCACCCCACAGGTGACGGGGAAGAAATCAGACTGTTCACCGTCTACAGAGACGCAGCACTGCATGTCGTCATGCAGGAGTCTTAGGAGTCGCACATACTTTTCTGTGCACCCTAACTTTCCTAGCACCATCCAGAGAGCTTCGCGAGGCACACTGTCGAATGCTTTCTCTAAATCAACAAAGCAGAGGTACAACTGGCGACCTTGTTCTCTACTTTTTTCTTGTAGTTGACGCACCGAGAAAATAGCTTCACATGTACCTCGGTCAGGTCGGAAGCCGAACTGGGTTTCGGGCAGAATTTTTTCCGACAAATCTTTGAGGCGGTTCAGTAAAACTCTGGCAAAGACTTTTCCAGGGACTGACAGCAATGAAATACCGCGATATGAGTTACAGTCAGAACGGTCACCCTTGTTCTTGTAGAGGGCACAAAAGGTAAAACTAAGATACTATAAATACACTAAAATTATAAAGTAGGCACTTAAGCCGACAACGACGGCGTCAGCGGCGACTTGCGTTACACGGGGGTCGATAGCGCCTAAATACAACTCCCTGTGGCCAGAAATCTTCCCGCATGAATTCGCACGCGATTTTTCGGGGAACCGACAAGACAAAAGACCTAAAATTGGTTGCGATTTTAGACTCCAGCTGTCGAATTTCCACCGTCGAATTGGCGGGGATCCGTGTGAGTTCCCGGCGAAGCTGACACATCTTGTGCACGTGCTGCATGATGTCCTTCGCTGTCGTCTTGCAGTCCAGCCGGGACGCGTAAATACAAACCCGACTACAACACAGACATCCATACTCTGTGTTGTAGTCTGGTTGGTACAGAGTTCTGACGTACAAACCCGACTACACCACAGAGCACTCATACCAGCCTTTTCGCAATTACATTAGTTTTGAAATGCCCTGTGTCGGTTTTGGCACGTCGCCGGCCCCTCCCGGGGCACGCTCGCTCCGCTCGCTCGGCTCGTGCGTTGTGGACGCAGTTCTAACCTAACCTAACCTAACCTGGCGTTGACGCCAGGTTAGGATAGGTTGTGCCTAACAAACCTATGTTTGAGCTAGAGTGGCTTTTGTATTTATCATTAAAATTTCATTAATCATTATAAATATCATTTATCATTAAAATATCATTAATCATTTAAGTGTGAATAATCATTAACATTATCCTTAATCATTAATTGTTCATTATGATTGGTTATTCATCATTAAAATATCATTAAACTATAATTTATCATTAAAACATCATTAGGTAATTGTTAAAAACAATCACAATCGTTAACTTGACATTGATCATTAATCCATGATGTCTGTGTTGTAGTCGCCTTTGTAGCATAATTTAATGTTCCAACCCGACTACAGCACAGACAGTCCCCTGTCTGTGCTGTAGTCCGGTTTGTACTAGCGCAGCCGGGACACATACAGCTGCGCGATGGGTTCGGCAGCCTTGAGTGTTGTTGAGGCTGCAGTTACGGTGCCGCGTTTATTGCCGTTGCGACGAACTCGACGCTTCGTAGATTCTTCCAGTATGAAGCCTTCCTCGTCGACAATCGCTTTAGACGCGACGTTGGTGTCTTTCGCTGCAGGACGTGCCTGCAGGACGGACTGCTTCCCGTTTTGCGTCACGGGAGGCGCAGGTTGTCGTTTGCGGCGAGGACGGCGAGTCTTCTGCGGCGGCACTTCCTTCTGCCTCCCAGGTACAAAGGGGACAGCATCGGGATGCAACGCAGGCTCGGGGCGGGACGGTGGAGGCGGCGGTGTGTTGTTGACGCTCTTCCTACCAGCTGCGGGGTCGCTGACCCGCAGTTTATCGGGCTGTTGTTGAGTTGTTGGACGCGGTGTGAAATCGCTGACCGGTGCGGTTTCATGTTGCACGGCGGCGCCGCGCTGCATGTTTGCGCACGCGGCGGACGGAGTCGCTGACACGGCGGTTTGTCCACGTAATGAGGCCAATTCGCGTCGCAACTCGGCACTCACGTGCTCAGCGGTCTCCCACTTTTTTTTCAAGTCCTTGACGTCCGATTTCAGTAACACGATGTCCTTAAGCAGCGTGGTGACGTCGACATGGTCCAAAGTCACTGTCGGCAGCTTATTGAAGTCTCGTGCTACGTACGTTGGGACGTCGTCAGGATTTTCCTTCTGGAACACTCGAAAGATGTCCTGGATGTTCTTCTTGCCGCTGTCCTCCTTGTTGCGCATGGTGAGACGCACATGCTTGGGGGCGGCAGTTTCGTTCAGGTGAACCATGGCCGTGTAGATGTCGACGTCGGAGTAGCTGGTGAGGCAGATCTGCTCGAGGCTGACCACGTCCATCACATCCAGCTTGTTCTGCACGAACGCCAACAGCTCGTCGACCACGACGGTATCACTAGGCTTAGATAGCGCCATTACGATAATTACAAATAAAAGTGCTTATTTGCAATTTGTTGCGTCGATACAGACGACGAATATAGTCACGTCCGTCTGCATCGGGGCTTCGATTACAACTCAATAAGATGTTAATCATTAGGTATGCCTATAATTAATATTATACCAATAGGATGACTGAAAGCATATTATTATAATTTGGTTGGTTATGTTCCCTTAATGGGGGCAAATGTGGTTGCATTGTGCAGCCAGACTTGTGCGGTAGGGCCACCATGATTTTACACTTTTATAGGACAACTTAATATCTCTTTCAACAGGTATTAAATTGAAAAACGAATAACAAATAATAAAAAATGTATTCATATCTACACAAAGATTTTTCGATGACAAAAAACTTATCAGGTGTAATAATGTATGCTTTACTTACATCATAACTGACAACAAGGTTTCTAATAGCTATAGAATAGGTTTGTATTTGAAATTACTCGTTGAGTTAGGATCTAAATGTAGTTGTTATTCATACAGTTTTAAGAACTGTGCGATCCAATAAATTGGTAGGACGACGTATCAAAGTATTATAAGTCCAATGTCTGACATTTTTCAATTTCTTTATTTTTTTATTGATTTGGATTTTCTCCAAAACTGGCAGTCAGAGGCCCAAGACCGAGACGGGTGGCGCGAGAGAGGGGAGGCCTTTGCCCTGCAGTGGGACGCTGCACATGCTAATAAAATGAAATATATATATTTTAAGTCCATGGTCACCGGATACAATATGCCGTTACGAACGGCCTCACAGGCGACTGTACGCTATTAAACGATTGAAAAATGTCGCAGGCCACTTTGTGACGCCGATGCGCAACATTAACTCCTCACTAAGGGATGGTAATGTCGGATACAGCGGTAGAGCCAGGGGGAAATATTTACAGCTTGCAACACGCCGACAGGTTGTTTGGCACTATTCAGATAGGAGACTCTGCAAGGTTCAAACTTTTAAATACAGGATTTAAAACAATTACATGCAAATATTTTAAAAGGTGAACCTAGCTTTCTTAGTTTCCGAGATATTTGCTATTTTTCACATGACCCTAATTCATCGCTCTCCAGTGTAGTTAAAATGAAACTAGCGTAAAATTTGTTACATATAAGGTGTAAAAATGTTAGCTGCAAATGCTTCAAAGGGTGTATCAACCCATGAAAGAACAACTTTCCCAAAGAAACATAGGACGAAATATTATAAAATGATTTTTGAACCTCCCATCCATACAAATTACTTAGTCGGTTGGTATTTTTTTTTTAATATTTCAACCTCTGTTCCTTGGGGAAAGTTTTTCAGTTTCGTGGGCTGGTTCACCCCTTTAAATATTTGCAGTTATTTTTTTGTATATCTTGTATTGTACCCTATATTGCGTCTCGTAGTGCGAGTAGATTTCAGAGGTATCAAATCGTTTGGGCTTTATCAAAACGAGTGAAGAATATGACACAAAGGTATAGAGAAAATCACGCATCATAAGCGTACAGACAGGTAGCTTCCAAAGGAGGCCTTCTGGAAGACTTTGGGCGCCCCCCACATGAGGCGGCGGCGGTGCGGCAGCGGTACCGTCGTGGCATTATATTTTACATAGAATTCGTGTCCTGGGGAAGAACAAGATACGAACAAGATGGCTCTATGTGGTGCCAATTCGGACCCAACGACTGCTGGGCGGACCGTGTCCGCTGGTGCGCTCTCAACCTACTAGACGATCAAGACTTCGAAGTGCACTACATGAACTGTGAGTTCAGCAGTCCTTTCCCAGCTTACAGACAAAACAGCTATGCGTGCGCTGAAGCCCTCGGCATCAACCTGGTCGAACTAGACCACTGCTTCACCACCACCGGCAACGTTCTAGACGACGTGGCCCAACAAAAGGCACAGCTTCCGATGCAGAACATCTACTTCGTCCCAGAAATTACCTTCAACGGTGTAGTGGATGACCTGGCTGCACACCAGCAGGCCAGGCAGGAACCGACTGAGCAGCATGATCTGCTTCGCACTGGCCGACGACCCCACAACCGGAGTAACTGGTTGTCAAATTTAAATTGGAAGAATTTATAGTGTTTGCAAGATTTAATTTCACACAAAATTGTTAATCTCCTAATTCGTCAGCCGTGCCTGAATCAATTTCACGTTGATAGCAATAACGATCATTCAGATAGCTTCGCAACAATGGCTAGTATTATTTACTATGTAACAATATTTAGTACAATTTTTTATTATTCCAACTTGATACGAACACAAAACACGTTATTTCAAGTTGGTAGTTGTTGTTAATTAAACTATGAAGGTATTTAATATGTTTTTCAATTTTTTCGCAATTTTGTGTTTGGCATGTAATATCAATTCACTAGACTTAGTAAATGGTAAAATAAAAATTTCCGTTGTAACAACTTCTGGATGTGACGATACTGAAAAATTCATCAAGGAGCAACTGATACCAGCCTACAATAAATACGGCCAATACATGCAGGTTGAATTCGTACCGTGGGGAAAAACGAAGCGTTTACAAGATGGCTCCTTACAGTGTCAATTTGGCCCCGCTGATTGCTGGGCAAATCGTGTCCACAGATGTGTGCTACATTTACTTCCCCTGCAGAACTCTAGGGTTCGCTATATGAACTGCGAGTTTACTACCTATTCAGCCTTTTCGAGAAAAAGCTATGAGTGCGCTCAGCGATTCGGCGTCAACTTGCAAGATTTGCGTGTCTGCGTGACTGAAACCGGAGTATCGTTGGACGATGCAGCTGAGAAGGCAGCCCGGCTCCCGATGTCATATATCAATTTTGTCCCAGCTATCACCTTCAATGATCAAGTGTACGACGCTTTTTCTTCCGCGTGGGCGAGGAGAGGACTGAGCCGTATGATCTGCTACACTCTAGCCAGCCAGCCTCAGCTAACAGGGGTAACTAGTTGCTAAATTCAAGTCATCAAATTCTAGCACAGTCATCAAGAAAGCTCGATTGCGGATGGAGGAACTTTTATCTTGGTTGGCCCCGACGTTTTAGGGATTTTCGCGCTAAATGTCCAACTTTTCCCGCGTTGTAATCGACGAACTTGCGCAATTGGACAATCGCTGTCGGAGATACGGCTAATAATAAATAAATAATAAATCCTTTTATTTCAGGCAACAAAGCCCATATAAAATAAAATAATACAATACAATATGACTTAAAACTAACACAAATACCATAAATAGACTACAATACTATATCGGCACTTTTCGCGACGGCGACTCACGTTGCACGGGGGGTCGATAGCGCCTGAATACGACACCCTGTGGCCAGAAATCTTCTCGCAGGAACCCCCACACATGTTTCTGGGGAACCGACAGAACAAAAGACTTAAAATTGGTAGAAATTTTAGAGTCTAGCTGTCGGATTTCCACCATCAATCCAGCGGGGATCCGTAGAAGATCCCGATGAAGATTGCACATCTGTTGCACGTGCTGCTTGACGTCCCCCGCTGTCGTATTGCAGTCCAAGCGGGACATATACAGCTGTGCGATGGGTTCGGCAGCCTTGAGTGTTGTTGAGGCTGCAGTTACTGTGCCGCGTTTATTACGGTTGCGACGAAGTCGACGCTTCCTGGATTCTGCCAGGGTGAAACCTTCCTCGTCTACAATCGCTTTAGACACGACGTTGTCTTTAGCCGTCTGGCCAGCCTTCTGCTTCCCCCCCTGTGCGACAGGAGGCGCAGGCTGTCTCTTGCGGCGAGGGCGGCGAGTCTTCTGCGGCGGCACCTCCTTTTGCTTACCGGGTACAAAGGGAGTAGCATCGGGATGCAGCGTAGGCTCGGGGCGGGACGGTGAAGGCGGCAGTGTGATATTGTCGCTCTTCCTGTCAGCTGCGGGGTCGCTGACCCGCAGTTTGTCGGGCTGTTGTTGAGTTGTTGGACTCGGCGTGGAATCGCTGACCGTTGCGGTTTCATGTTGCACGGCGGCGCCGCGCTGCATGTTTGCGCACGCGGCGGACGGAGTCGCTGACGTGGCGTTTTGGCCACGTAATGAGGTTAACTCGCGTCGCAGCTCGGCACTCACGTGCTCAGCAGTCTCCCACTTTTGCTTCAAATCCTTGATGTCAGATTTTAGTAGCACGATGTCCTTTAGCAATGTGGTGACGTCGACATGGTCAAAAGTCACTGGCGGCAGCTTGTTAAGGTCTCGTGCTACGTACGTCGGGACGTCGTCGGGATCTTCAGTCTGGAACACTCGAAAAATGTCCCGGATGTTCTTCTTGCCGCTGTCCTCCTTGTTGCGCATGGTGAGACGCACATGCTTGGGGGCGGCAGTTTCATTCAGGTGAACCATGGCCTTGTAGATGTCGACGTCGGAGTAGCTGGTGAGGCAGATCTGCTCGAGGCTGACCACGTCCATCACATCCAGGTTGTTCTGCACGAACGCCAACAGCTCGTCGACCACGACAGTATCACTACGCTTAGATAGCGCCATAGCGATAATTACAAATAAAAAGTGCTTATTTGCAATTTGTTGCGTCGATACAGCCGACGAATATGATTACGTCCGACTGCATCGGGACTTCGATTGCAACTGATACCGACTAATATCCACAGTTCGCGCAGATAGATAACACTCGTAATTACAGCGGTTCAAAATGTTCAATGCATAAGAACGTTTCCGACAATTTCTTACACTTAACTATTCTTTGATACCAAAATCTTGTTAAATAAAATAAATAATTAAAATGCCTCGTTTTTAAATTACCCATTAAAAATATAAAAGGTAAACCTTAAAAAATTGCAGGAGGAGCGTTTCAGTCCATGAAACTGAAACCTTTGGCGGATCGCCCACTTAACGCATGACGGAGCGCTAAAACAAATTGGAAAAAAAAACATAAAAGTATAATATACACTCAAGTGAACCAGCCCATAAAACCGAAGAACCTTTCTCAATGAACATAAGAGAAAATATTATTTTAAAAATTGGACTTCCTATTCAAAATGCATGGTCAGAGTCAAAAAGGAGAAAGAGTCTCTATAAGTTTTATTTGTTATCTAGCCCATTAAAGCAAAAAAGCATTCGGTCCAAATAACCACAGATTTTTCAAGAAAAGTCAACTCGCCCACGGCCCAGATATTTTGCGGGGACATGCCGCCTAAGGGCAGTGTGGATGTAAGTATGGGTGGTACCTAAAAATTTGTTTTACCTATGTTTCAGTATGGGGGTTGTTTTTAGTATGGATCTGACTGACAGCTGCGATATTTTAGTGCTCCATCGTGCGTTAAGTATGTGATTCGCCTAAAAGAAACGCGTACAATAATTTTTGCATACTAACAAGCTGAGTCGCTTCCCGCGTCTGTCTGTATGTATGTATGCTTAGATCTTTACACTACGGATTTTGATGAAGTTGTTTTTGTAAATAGAATTAATTAAGAGAAGGATTTATATGATACTACATGCCGGAAGAATTATTTGCAGCGGGTGCAACCGCTAGGCAGGCCGCTAGGTTAAAATAATTGGCTATCATTAGGTATGCCTATAATTAATATTATACTAATAGGACGACTGAACGCATATTATTATAATTTGGTTGGTTGTGTTCCCTTAATGGGGGCAAATGTGGTTGCATTGTGCAGCCAGACTTGTGCGGTAGGATCACCATGATTTTACACTTTTATAGGACAACTTGAGATCTCTTAAAATATAAAATTTAATAAAACTATTTTAGGTATTATATTTAAATGTTTAGGTATTAAATAAAATAAGAACAACATAAGAAAATATATAAAAACATAAGAAAATAATAATTCATATATTTTTAAGTGCAGTAGCGTTTGTATTAATGTATGCTTTACACAGTAACTGACAACCGGATCTTTCTATAGAATGGATTTGTATTTGAAATTACTTATCCAGTTGGGATCTAAATGTAGTTGTTAATCATACAGTTTTAAGTACTGTGCGATCCTATTAATTCGTACGACGATGTATCAAAGTATTATAAGTCCAATGTATGGGATTTCAATGTACTGACACGCAGTGCTATATTATTATTTTTATAAAAAATAATCGCCAACCAGGGGATCAAACCAAGCGATTAAGAGATGCATTGAGAAAGGTCAGGTATTCGTAGGTAGCGGCTTCGGTAGCTGAATAGCATATTAGTAGGACAGTACTCCACGTGTTCCAGGTTCGATCCCCAACGAATGTCTGAGCAGTGAACAAACTCTATACGTATAATTACATAATACAACTTTGGGTTTATTGCAAAGCATGCAAGTGATGACGCAAGACTGATGCAGAACCACCATCCAAACAATGACAGAACGAGCATCCAAACAAAACTTGGATCATGTCCTTTGGAATTATTCGGTGGTGCAGCTGATTTTTTCATTATATTATATTCGAAGTCCATGGTCACCGGATACATTATGCCGTTACGGACGGCCTCACAGGCGACTGTACGCCATTAACCGATTGAAAAATGTCGCAGGCCACTTTGTGACGCCGATGCGCAACATTAACCCCTCACTAAGGGATGGTAATGTCGGATACAGCGGTAGAGCCAGGGGGAAATATTTACAGCTTGCAACACGCCGACAGGTTGTTTGGCACTATTCAGATAGGAGACTCTGCACGGTTCAAACTTTTAAATACAGGATGAAAAAAAAAATACATGCAAATATTTTAAGGGGTGAACCTTTAAGCTAGCATTCTTAGTTTCCGAGATATTTGCTGTTTTTCACATGACCCTAATTCATCGCTCTCCAGTGTAGTTAAAATGTAACTAGCGTGAAATTTGTTACTTATAAGGTGTAAAAGTATTAGCTGCAAATGCTTCAAGGGGTGAATCAACCCATGAAATACTTAACAACTTTCCCCAAGACACATAGGTCGAAATATTAGAAAAGTTTTTTGAACCTCCCATCCATACAAATTGACTTAGTCGGTAGGTAATTTATTTTTATTTCGACCTATGTTCCTTGGGGATTTTTTTTTTCAGTTTCATGGACTGGTTCAACCCTTAAAATACTTGCAGTTAGTTTTTTTCACCCTGTATACCTTGTACCTTATATTGCGTTCCGTAGCGCGAGTAGATTTCAGAGGTATCAAATCGTTTGGGTTTTATCAAAACAAGTGAAGAGTTTGACACTACGGTGTAGAGAAAACTATGTCGCGGTATGCATCGTTAGCATACAGGGGGCCTTTGAAGAAGGCTTTCTGGAAAACCTTAGTGTTTCCAGTTAATTTGACGAAGGCGAGTTGCCTTTCACATGAACGTAGTGTCTAGCTTAGTCAAGTCAACGGGTGCGTAAGGTTTCCTGGGACCGATCGCTAGAAGATTGATCCTACATAACGGGTTTGCAATTAGATTCAACTTCCGCTGAAAGAAGACCTACTTAAAAATTTCCGACGAGAAAATATAATGGCCCATACAAAATTGCAACTTGTCATAAATGGCGTACCTACATCTTTGCAGTGCCGGGCAAAGGCCTCTTCTCCTTCCATCTTATTCTGCTCTGAGTCTCCAAAAATTACCACTAAAGTGTTTTATCTATTCTTTAGTTTATAAAAACTACTAAATAAAAGTAGAAATTGGAGTTGGTTGTAATAGTAATTGTAGTTGGTTTTATCATTTTGGTTTACGTGTCACCAGTACAGATAGAGTTTTTAGAAGTGTTTTTAATTTGAAACTTATTAAAAGATTTTTTGGTGTCAATCGGCTTTGTCGTTTAATAAAAGTTGTCGCTAGAGCAAAGCCTAAAATGGACTTCCGCAAATAAAGTCATTATACAAACCCATTACGTCAGCCAATTTTAGTTACTGCATCCGAGTGCTGTAACAGGTACTACCTAATAACTAGTAAATACCATGTAGCTGCCGGGAGCCTAGTATTACAGTATTACCCTAGAATTATGCAGATCACAAGCAATACCCGTTACAGGCTTGCATGATACCGTCATGTGCAGTTTCCAACATGATATTGGTTTAGTAATAGCTAGTAACAGCTTACGGTAGGGTTTGCCCATTGGGTTGCGTCGGCCAATGCCGGCAAATTGACTGTTTACAGTGAAAATTGAGCTTCCCATGGTCAAATACAATTTTCTGCTAATTTAACTTGGTTACGTTTGTTCGACGGACGCATGGATGGGAATGTTGAATAGATTTGAGCATCCCAGTTCAGAGCTAAGAAAATACAAGAGGGAACACTACGGCGGGTCGCACACTTAACGCACGACTTAAACATCGCAGCGGTCTGTCAGATCCTTACTAGAAACATTACTCTCCATACTAAGACCGCACTCCACGGACGACGCTGCGCTAGCGCAGCGTCGACAGCGGTTGTGCGTTAAGTGTGCGATCCGCCTACTATAAATAAAAATTTATAATTTAAGCGTCTCAATTCTCAAGTCGCAACAAATCTACGTAGCTACCTTTAGATATAGTGGAATATTATGACCACTCCCGCAAAATCGTTCTTTTTTTAAATACAATTTACCTAACTACTTACAATCTACAAATCTGCGACTGCATGTTATTATACAGTGCATTGTGGCTTGTTCTGAGGCCCTTTGTTATACCGAGAGGCTTCTTCAATCTACATCGCTTCGCGCTGGTTGTTACCAGAGTTCCTTCTAAACATTTATTTGATCAGTGAATTTTGTTTGTCTGTCAATCGTATGGTTTGTCGATTTAGATCGCGTGTCTGGGGTGAATTTCGTTTGTTGTCGTTCCGTTTGTGGTTGTCAAGGACAATGATTTT
Organism: Keiferia lycopersicella; assembly: GCA_029255805.1. Classification (NCBI taxonomy): domain Eukaryota; kingdom Metazoa; phylum Arthropoda; class Insecta; order Lepidoptera; family Gelechiidae; genus Keiferia; species Keiferia lycopersicella. The sequence continues at coordinate 5,756,976 of JARACZ010000009.1, read as the reverse complement.
GGCGTAAAATTGCAAGTAGGTTGACAAAGGATAGACAAGGGTAGATGTTAATATATACCATGACAAAAAAATATCATGACTTCAATATAAAATATCAAGACTTTTATAATCAGGACAAATATTTCAGATAGCTTAGCTAAATTGAAAAAAATAGTAAACCAAGAAAGAACTGCAAACATTTGAAACTTATGGCGAGAGAAGAAGGGTCGTAACGATCACTAGTATCTTCTTGCTTTTGTGTGGGACACCAAGTCAACCAACGACCTAATGTCAGAAATTTCAACCGCCTACTGTACAATGCATCTGAAACAGATGTGTAACAATCGCTACCTAAGTAATGCTAGACAGAAACCGAGACCTACGATTTGACGTGCTCTCCGAAGCACAACACCAAAAACACCATGAAACCGTAGTCTTTTTGAGTTGTTTATACTAGGAGCTCAAAAAACCTAAGAGCTATCTGGAAATGTAACGAACACCCGCGCCAGGTCGGCTGAATAATTGAACGGGCGTTCCCGTGCGGATCGTCTGGCTAGCTTGAGGATCAATATCACCGTGGCCCATTGGTAAAAAAATACCTGAAAAATAATTGGCCACATGACTGACAGGCTCGTTCAAATGGAGCTCAGAACGGCGCGCCGAAAAACCTTTCAACGATATCACTGTCTTACGAAAGCATAATTCGTCGATATCATGGTTTGCCGATAGCACTGTTTGCCGTATCATAGTTTGCCGACTGCACGGTTCACCGAAATAATTATTCACCGTTAACACTATTGGCCTTTCTCCGATTTGCCGAGTGTATAGTTTGCCGAAGACATGATTTGCCGACGGCTCCATTCCATACATGCATACTAATATTATAAATGCGAAGGTTTTTGTCACCACTCGAGGGTTAGGAGTAGGTACCTGAAGTAGACCACCAGGAGCGTCACCAAGAGCCCACCTAAACTATTGAAGATACAGGTATGACACCAAAGCAAAAATTGTTCAACTTGATGGGTAGCTTCTCCAATAGTTTAGGTGTCTTCTGGTGGTGCGCCTAGTGTTCTACATCAGGTACTCCAAACATTCGAAATGTATTAGGTATGTGGCTCAGCTACCCATCAAACTGAACAACTTTTGCTTTGGTGCTATATCTGTATCTCCAATAGTCTAGGTGGGCTCCTGGTGGTGTACATTAGGTACTCCAAACCTTCGAAGTGTATATGCCACCAGAAGCTACCTATCAAGCTGAACAACTTTTGCTTTGGTGCCATACCTGTATCTCCAATAGTTTAGGTGAGCTTCTGGTGGTGTACCTGGTGATCTACATCAGGTACTTCAAACCTTCGAAGTATATATGCCAGCAGAAGCTACCTATCAAGCTGAACAACTTTTGCCTTGGTCTCATACCTGTATGTCCAATAGTTAAGGTGGGCTCCTGGTGACGCTCCTGGTGGTCTACTTCAGGTACCTACTCCTAACCCTCGAGTAGTGACAAAAACCTTCGCATTTATAATATTAGTATGCATGTATGGAATGGAGCCGTCGGCAAATCATTTCTTCGGCAAACTATACACTCGGCAAATCGGAGAAAGGCCAATAGTGTTAACGGTGAATAATTATTTCGGTGAACCGTGCTATCGGCAAACCATGATATCGACGAATTATGCTTTCGTAAGACAGTGATATCGTTGAAAGGTTTTTCGGCGAACCGTTCTGAGCTCGGTCATGAACTACTTTTTAAAACGACCTTAAAATGACTAAGGGACTCGAGAGTATTGGTGTATTACAATTTTTAGGCGTCCGGCTGACAACCTGGCACTATAGTGATACACATGTTTTCCGAAACAACCTTGGAAAACAATCCTCAAAAATGACAGAAGTGGCGATAGCAACCGTATTCTTACGGCCGGTAGCACTCTGCCTACCCCGCAAAGGATAAAGGCGTGATATATGTATGTTAAAATGATATTTTGTATGAAAATACTGAAATTAAGACGTTATATTGCACGCTATTCTGGATGGCGTCAAAATTTGATAAAGTATTTCAAAAAAGTGCGAATGTAGCAGAGTACTGTAGTATTTTTGGACAACAGTATTAAGCGTTCAACTTTTGTACTTTATTAATGACACAGTCGAGTAGCGAATTCTTTCTTAGTAAGTATCAATAAAAATATTGGTGAACGACTCGGTGTCCCACACCAAAAGAAGAAGAATAAAGATAATTATGGGAGTGCAGTATGTAGCCCTTTCCCACAATTCGTCCTTATCTCCGTTTAGTACACCCAATGGTCGAAACGGCCCGGCATTTTACTAATACCATTAAAACAGACATCCGTTATCCCCTTACTTACGGGGTAGGCAGAGAGCAACGGCCGCAAAAATATGGGTGTTATCATCGTGTGTGACAAATATTGCAGGACCGTTAAAAGGCTTTATGTAGTTAACACTGTCAGCTTGTCGCCTAAATTACTAATAAATACCCAATATATACATAAACCGACGAGCGTCCATGAAAAGACTGATGAATGTAGATGAAGTATGCCAGGATCGTAGCAAGTGGAAGGAAATAGTCTCTTCCTACCCCAACGGGAAAGAGGCGTGGTTTGTGTATGTATTTATACACATAAAACCCTTGAAAAATTTTCGAGAAATTTAATTTCATAATGCTCTTGTTACATTACAGGGCAAAACAAAATATTTAGGTACTTATCTATGTATTAGTAATTTTGGTAGACCAAATTCACTAATGTAATAAGTGATCTGTTTATTTTCAAGTCACAATCCACTTTAGACTATGAACTGCCTATCAAACGTCCCCTTCCAGGGTTTAAACCCAATTTAAAAATACACTTCGACCCCAAGGGCGCAAATTGTTCAATTACGTTTTCGTTTATTGCAATAAAATATTCCACGTGCAGTTTTATTTCCTAATTATACAATCTTATAGGAATTTATGGAGCCTACGTCTTGGTGGGTGGTTTAAAATAACGTAATTTTTTCGGGAAGGTTTCCGCAAATGAAGTTTTATTTCACTCAAAAAGAAAATTAAGGGACGTAACGCGTTTGGAATAGCATGGAATATGACAACTCGAGAGGATTGTATTCCTGTGACATCAAAGTGTTTGATTGATATGGATTGATGTCATAGTCATAGATAATTCGAAAATTGATGAGCAGAATCGAATTACTATCCCTACTGACCAAAAATATATTGGTACGTTTACGAAATAGAAAATGCCTGAATGCCTGAATTTCCTCCAGTGTTTCCCGGATAAATCTCAAAAGCACGTGTTGTGTACCACTGTTGTAAGTTAGATTTGTAAAGAATAACTATAGGAGAGAAATGCGTAAAAGAGTCATAATGTATGTTGTGGTTTTCGTTACATTCTAAAAAAAAAACAACTTAACGTCTGAAGACGTGAAGTGTCAATGGCTTCATACCTCGCCTTAAGGGCCGCTGCAAGCGCTGATATCTAGATAAGTTCTGTGGCTACGTATCTTTATGATATCTAGGAAAAACGACTCTGAAAGCTGCATCACGCCCCAATAACTCCAATCGGCACCTGCTCGCATCAAAGGGTCTTCCAGCCCTAATTAGCAGGTCCTACGTAGCCAGCCGCCGGAAGAAATTGTTTATTGGCAAGCGGCGCCGTTGGCACGGAAAATTGAGGGTAGCTCGCGACCAGGGATGGGAGATGGAAACTGAATATCTGAAAGAAAATCCGTTGGAAGCAGTCATTCTTTTATATCATGTAACTGGCCGGTTGACGATCGTCTCAATGAGGGTAAGATGAAACCTTCACCGGATCGTTGGAATTATCCAAAGTGTAGGATTCATCTATGTTCACTGTGTGTCTTTTTGTTTTGTGGACATGTCAAAGGAATCAAATATGTTGTCTTAACATTATCGATAAGTTCGACCTGAGTCTTAGTAATACAGTTTTAGTACATGTTGATCTCTCTCTATCCTATGGTTGTTGATAGTTGCGTCTTGATTTCCAGCATTTAAATATTAAACGTAATGTTTGTTATCAGTAATATTGTTGTTAGTTATATACTGCGCTTTATGCAAACATAAAGAACCTTTTGTAGTATGCAACTCAACTTGCATCTAGGTCAATCATGACTTAGCTGAAAGGTGGGTGCATCGACACCAAATGTGATGAAATATAATACAATAATTGAAGTGTTTAGTTAGCATTTAAGGTTTCTTTATTAATTATTAAGACCAATAAAACATTCTTACTTTACCTCTCAACAAAGACAGTTGTCTTATTTATCTCAACCCTGCAGCCCTCGCCCTCACTATACTTTATGGCGACCTGCAACAACGAACCTCTACGTGGGAGATTGAAGATTGGGAAGAAATAAAAAAAATGAAAAATTAGAAGATTCATCCAGTTCCAGCTAACCAATTTCGTCGTTGACTCAAAATTGAAGATTCGTCCGGTTCCTGTACACTATTTTCGTTGGAAACAATTTGGGAGATTCGCCCGGTTCCAGTAAAATAATTTCGTCGTCAAAACAACAAGAAAATTCGCCCGGTTCCAGTAATCCAAATTCGTCGTTCCGTTGCACTATCAGAAGTTACCAATTTCGACATGGGAAAAAAATATTTCAAAAGAAGAAACTATCATCGCCCAAACTGCCAGCGGAGATGCCCAAGCCACTCAGAAAAATGCAACAGGCGTAACTACAACAGACATCTTACTCATCGTCATCATCGTGATATTAATCGTCGCAATATCTCACTACATCTACAAGAAGTGTCGTAGCAACACTGTGCAAGCTCTACGACGAGAATTAAACTCAGCACTTCTCGTCAAGTCTACGGCTAACACTTTCGCCGTTTAGACGCACAATCATCATCGTCGTCAACATTGTCGCAGAGAAGGAGCGGTGTCCAGGGTAAATCCCGGCCCACGGAGTCCAGGGTATAGCCCGGCCCATCACAGAACGAGCGGTGTCCAGGGTTTTCCCGGCCCACGGTGTCCAGGGTATAGCCCGGCCCACAACGTACCACGGCGCGCAGAAAAGTCAAGATTTCATCCCTACGCAGCGTCGAGGACATCGCAGCGTCCGAATCAAGCTCTTCCGTCTTCAGAAGAAAGGCCACCCTGTGACGACAACAATGTACTATACTGCCTAAGTACAAAAACCAGTAAGTGCGTTTTACATAATAACTTAGGGATCAGCTGACTTCAATAATGTTTACCGCGACGGGTCGATAATCTGCTGACGCCGAGAGAATTTATTGTTCCATTTATTTATACTAATTATGATTTAATTGTTTTATATAGGGTGTTAATTTCTTAATTTAGGTATGTCATGTGTGTTAGTTGAGCTTCAATCGTTAAAAGATAAAATATTTTATTTAAAAGAATATTTGCGTAAGTTAGGAAGTAGGAGAGATACAGATTTAGCACAGTCTAAATTTCGGGAAGCGGAATCCCTTTACTCTCAATTAGGAAATATTTTGTCTCGTGTAAAATCCTTGATAGAAAAATCTGAGATAGCCCCTAGAGATATAGATTCGATTAATGAAGTAGTTAAAGAAATCAAGGTAATTTACAGTGTGTTACTTTCTTACAAGCCAAAAGAAAACGAATCCGAAATGGCAACTAAACCTGATTTTGATTTAAAAACCGCTATCACGGTACTAACTCCGATGACAGGTCAGGAAGGTACAGCAAAGGCTCTTATAGATTCGATTGATCTATATAAAACCATGATATCCGAAACGACCCATACACAACTGATCGATTTTGTTTTGAAAATGAGGTTATCTGCAAGTGCGAAACTTCGTTTAAAGACCACTTATACCACAGTAGATTTGCTTTTAGCTGACATGAAGAAACACCTGATTCAAAAGAAATCAGCTGTCTCGATTCAATCGAAACTGCAAACTGCCAGACAAGGTCACAGATCGGTAGAGTCATTCGGTGCAGAGTTAGAAGAATTGTTTGTGAATCTCACTATATCTCAGTCGGACGGGGATGACACTAAGTATGCAATTCTGCGTCCCTTAAATGAAAAAGTTGCAATTAAACGCTTTGCAGACGGTTTATCTAACACGCGTTTAAGTACGATTATAGCTTCACGACAGTTTGAATCTTTACCAGAGGCTATTAGAGCTGCCATAGACGAGCAGACTCTAAGTGTCAATAATGATCAGGTCATGCGGGTAAGGCACTATAATACCCCGGCGCGCAATGTATTTCGAGGAAACGCCCGAGGTAATTATAACAATAATTATAACCGCCATTCACATTTCTCGAGCGCAAAGTTCAATGCGCCAAACAACATGACCCAGTGTCGTTTTTCTGGCCCTTCGGTCAGCGGACATCGCGGATCGCGCGGACGTAGCAATCGTGGAGGCCGACCGTCGACCTCACGCCGTACCGCCGCCGAACGTCCCGTACGTTTTCCGCGAATTCACCACGTCTTGCAAGATCAAGACAATAGTGACAATAATGAGTCACAAGCAGGTGAAATGAGTAACAAGAACGTTTTTTTTCGTTCCCTTTGAGAATTATGTTTATAGTTTTAACAATACGAGTACGGTTAGGTTTAATATCAGTAATTCGGTTATTGATGTACTAGCAGATAGTGGTGCAAGCATATGCATCTTAAAGTATGATTGGGTTAGTAGAAATAATTTATTAGGACAGTTGCGCAACGATAAGATAATTATAAGAGGTATAAGCGGTAGGTTAGAATCAGTAGGTTATTTATTTTTAGATTTAGAGATTAATGGCTTATACTTTAGACAAAAGTTTTACGTGTTTAAGGAATTAATGTGCGAAGTAGATGGAATAATAGGAGAAAATTTCTTTATTCGGTTCGGAGCAATAATTGATTACAAAGATGATGTTCTACGGTTAACGTCAAATGATAAAACCGTAAATGTTCCGATAAAAAGTAAAGTCAGTTACAGTCACTTTATATCTCCACGCTGTGAGACAATTAAGCACATTCCGACTAAGTTGGACAGTGATTGTGTTGTTCTGTCAAGGGAAATAGCAGAGGGAGTTTTTGTAGCAGGATTGATAACAAAACCAAAGAATGGTTCAGTCCCGATAAGGATACTTAATACGACAGACAAAGAAGTATCCATAGATTTTGCTGACTTTGAAATTCATAAATTAGACGAATATGAAGTCTGTAATTTTCATGAAGAAGGCATTTCGGTAGATCGCGTTAAAAAATTGTTTGAGTTGTTAAATTTATCAGAATTGAATAGCGAACAAAAACTTAGTATCGAGTCCATTTGTGCCAAGTATGCAGATGTTTTTCATCTGCCCGGCGACAAGCTAAGTACGACTAATTTAATGTCACATAAAATAACTTTAAAAGACAACGTCACTCCTGTATATACCAAGCCTTATAGAATACCGTTTTCTCAGAGACAGGAAGTTCAGAGACAGATTGACGAAATGTTAAAAAATGATATCATTGAAGAGGCCACATCCGAGTGGTCCAGTCCAGTTTTATTAGTACCCAAAAAAGTCGATAGGTCGAATGAGAAAAAGTGGCGATTAGTGATAGATTATCGAAATTTGAATAATTGTATAAAAGATGACAAGTTTCCGTTACCTAACATAACAGATATACTAGATTCACTTTCAGGAAGTATATACTTTTCCAAATTAGACCTTTCACAGAGCTATTACCAGTTGTCGCTTGACGAACAGTCGCGAAAATATACAGCTTTCAGCGTAGACAAAATGTATCAGATTTCTTTAGATGAAAGTTCACGAAAACCCACGGCTTTTACAGCAAATAATAAGATGTATCAGATGAAACGATGCCCTATGGGTCTGAAGACGTCTCCTAGTGTTTTTTCACGTTTAATGACCATTGCTATGTCAGGTATTAATTACAAGCAGGCATTTGTTTATCTAGACGATTGTATTGTTATTGGGAAAAACATAGAAAATCATAACAAAAACTTAATTAATGTTCTAGAAAGGTTTCGAAAGATCAATTTAAAATTAAATCCATTGAAGTGTGATTTCTTGCGAACAGAAATTATTTATTTAGGTCACAGAATCACATCGCAAGGTATTTTGCCTGACAATGATAAAATACAAGCAGTGCAAAATTACCCTATACCAACGAACAATGACGAAGTCAAACGTTTCGTTGCGTTTGCAAATTATTACAGACGATTTGTTCCAAATTTTGCCAGTATTGTTTATTCGTTACATAAGTTATGCAAAAAGGATGCCAAGTTTCAGTGGACATCCGAATGCCAGATAGCTTTTGAGACCTTGAGATATGCTTTAGTACATTCACCTGTATTGGTTTATCCTGAATTTTCAGATCAAAATATTTTTCGCCTTCAGACAGATGCTTCGAAAACTGGGATAGGTTCCGTTTTGTCTAATGGAAATGGTCAAGTTGTAGCATACGCTAGTCGTAATTTAAAGCCAGCCGAAACGCGGTATCCCATTATTGAATTAGAACTGTTAGCCATTGTTTGGAGTGTGAGACATTTTCGACCGTATTTATATGGGAGAAAGTTCAAAATCATAACTGACCATAAACCTTTAATTTATTTGTTTAGCCTCAAAGATCCATCAAGTAGGTTAACTAAGTTTAGACTTTACCTAGAAGAATACGATTTTGAGATAGAATATGTAGCGGGGCGAGACAATGTAGCTGCAGATGCATTAAGTCGCATTCCCATTACAAGTGACACCTTGAAAGAAATGCAAACTCAAGTAGTTTCCGTTCTGACCCGGTCACAAAGGAAAAAACTAGAAACTGACCAGCGTCAAACGTCAGAGAATAGTACGGCACACGGGTCTGATCAACCTGTAGCTGTTGAAGTTCTTAAAGTTCCTAAGGATATAACAGAGCTCATTTTTGTGGATAATATTGATAGTTACACATGTGAAAGAAGTAATATAGTATCCAATGCGGGTTGTTGTGTATATGTGACGTCACAAGCTTCGATTTATCTGAGTACCCGATCGTTATCGACCCCAGAGGTGTTAGCGAGGGACTTGGAAGCCTTATGCAAAAGACTTAATATCGAAGAAATATTAATAGTAAAAAATAAAGAGATAGATTCATGCATGAAAATATTAATAAGAGAAGCAAAGAGACTTAATATTTTGTTCCCGCGATTTTTAATTACGAAGATTATTCAAAGAGTTGTGAATAGCGATGATAAAACGTTGATATTAAACGATTTTCATATTCTGCCAACGAGTGGACACGCAGGCATCAATAGGATGTTAAATAATATCAAAAAGTATTATTATTGGCCAGGCATGAATAAAGACGTAGCGAAGTACGTTAATCGGTGTAAACAATGTCAATTCGAGAAACACTCGAATAAGCACGTTAAGGAACCATTGTCCTTGACATGCACAGCGAATTCGTCTTTTCAGAGAATAAGTTTAGATATAATGGGCCCCCTAGAAGTAGATGAATTAGGTAATAAGTATATTTTAACGCTACAATGCGATTTAAGTAAATTCGTAGAAGCCTATCCTCTACAGAGAAAGGATACGGTAACTGTAGCACAGAGTTTCGTTAACAACTTCGTACTTCGATACGGTAGCCCTCAAGAAATTCTTACTGATCAGGGAACAGAGTTCATGTCATCAGTCATGTCTGAAATTTGCTCTTTACTTAACATTAAAAAACTAAACTCAACTGCTTATCATCATCAGACGCTAGGTGCTTTAGAAAACACGCACAAATCGTTAGGTGCTTATCTCAGAATTCAGTGTCGTAATAACTCAACAAATTGGAGTACATGGTTACCTTATTGGTGTTTTTCATTTAATACAAGTGTACATACCGAGACAAAGTATACTCCTTTTGAATTAGTTTTTGGGAAAATTTGTAATCTACCTAGAAATTTAATAGGTGAAATAGATCAATTATACAACTACGATAGTTATCCTAAAGAGTTGAAATACAGATTACAGAGAGCACAAGCAGATGCTAGACAGAATTTAATTGTAAGCAAAGAGCATAGACGAGAAATTTATAATAAAAATTGTAACTCTATTATTTACAGGGAAAATGACCTTGTATTATTACGTAATCAAACTGGAGATAAATTGGACAGCATATATACTGGTCCTTATAAAGTTATTTCTGACATGTCTCCGAATGTCAAAATTTTGAAAAATGGGAAGGAATATATAACCCATAAAAATAATACAAAGCCATTTACCCAATAGTGTTGTAAGGCAATAATAGGTTTTGTTTTGTACTACATTTTGATTTTGTGTTTATTTATTGGTATATACATAAAAATATTTTATTTAGTTTAATTTAAAAATATTTTTATTTTCTGTAAGAGGGGTGGTGTAGTATGCAACTCAACTTGCATCTAGGTCAATCATGACTTAGCTGAAAGGTGGGTGCATCGACACCAAATGTGATGAAATATAATACAATAATTGAAGTGTTTAGTTAGCATTTAAGGTTTCTTTATTAATTATTAAGACCAATAAAACATTCTTACTTTACCTCTCAACAAAGACAGTTGTCTTATTTATCTCAACCCTGCAGCCCTCGCCCTCACTATACTTTACTTTCGTTAGGCCTTTATAACATGCACGTAAATATTCAATTACAAAATAATTAAGTATCGATAACTGCTAATCCAGCCCTATTCATGGCTTATTTGCCCTGGTTTCGTGTGTGCTGAATTATTTTGATCGCGTTGCGGTAAGGTGAACCCGACTAGTTATTTATACCACCAAGGTAATCTGAACAAATGATGCTTAGGAAAGTATAGCGGGACTTACGGTACATATAGTCTTAGTGACGGGAGAGCACCTATATAGAGAGTAGGGTAGGGTGCTATACTTAACAGCCCTCTGTTTGGGAAATTCTGAGGCCCTCTTAGTAACAGCTAATAGAACACGGATGGTTGAAAATAATATAGCTAGGACTTGAAGATAGCTGGCAAATTAAATATCCATTTGCGAAAAACAGCTCGTATGAATTTCGAATTTTACGATAAAACACTTGTATCTACTCTAGCTGAGCAATCTTCTACCTTACATACTTTGCCTGAAAAGGCACTGCTATAGACTAATTACTATTTGGACGTTATTCAAAAACTATCGTGCGGACGCTTTCCGTTTCTGATGATACTAAGATATTGCAAGGTTCAAAGAGTTTTATATCAACGCAAAAACACTTTTTTGTACTTACATCAGTTAAAAGCTTACAAACTTATAGTAATAATAGTTTGAATCTTGCGCGTGTTATGGCTTTTCCGTATCTGTTATTCCATTGTTAAGACTTAAAACTTTTAATGGTGCATATTTTGTGCTCACTGTTTATTGTCAAATAAATATTCCTAAGCAATTACAGTTTTAATGCTGGCGAACTAAAACTGCACTTAAAACTTGAAGTATAAAAGCCACTAAGTTAACACAAACAAAAGTTATTTCATAAACTGTTTGCACACCTGCGTCGTGGGTTTTATTCAGTTTTTCCATACTTATGTCGCAGTAAAAAGAAGAGCGTCATACAATGTATGAAAAAAGTGATTTTGGTAAGTTGCACTAACGGTCACAGTAATGTCTTGAGATTCTTACTAGGGGTTAACTAGTAGGTACCTAGTGATTTACTAAGAATTTTAACACAAGGAACTCGTAGGCATCGTTCAGGCGCTGTTTTAGATTGCTAGATAGAATACGACATCAAAGATTCAGGTTTTTCATCTAAATTCGACTGAACTACTATTACGCAGTTTTGTTTGACATTTTTAGCCTAGGCTAAGAATCAATGAATGAACAGAAACTACTAAAATCGCACTCGAAGGATGACACTGCGTGCGATAGCGCTGCGTGAACAGCGGTTGAGCGGTTTTAGTACGGGGATTGACATTTCTGGTATCGATCTGACAGACCGCTGCGATATTTTTGAGCTCCGTCGTGCGTCAAGTGTGTTCGTCGCCTAACCAAGATTTTGTTTTTGGGCGCAATATATTTTTAAAATGTTTGTAAGAATAAAAGGGCGGGCGACTTAGTTTGTCATACGATATATTTTTTTAATTTGTGGTATAAACCTCTTTGTATTCTCCAACTGACTAGAACTTTCAGTTAAGTATTCATAAGGAGCTGGGACTCGAACCGACTATAACTTGTTGAGAAGTTTTCACATAACGACGCACCGCTTGCTCTTCATGGAAAATATTTTCTTTCATATTTGCATAACAATCACTGTTATGATTAATTTTTGTTCATTTTTTATCACATAAAAGTAGAGTGGACCACGTCCTTACATTCTTTGATAAATAACTCGTAGTACGCCTTTGATTAATTTTGCTTCAAACCTATAGTATCACGATTTTGCGATAGTATTTCTTTGTAGTTTATGTTTTATTATATTGTCGCGAGAATATTAGTTTGGTGCTTGTAAGTAAAGTTTGGAAGAAAATAGCTTAGGACTTGTCAACCGTTTTAAAAGAAATACACACATCAAAAAAAGTTTGTGATCAGTAGCAAAAGCAGGTGTATTTTATGAAATATAAATTATTTATAGAAAGTGTTTATATTTTATGTTTTTATAATGAAAATGCACTAAGTAAATAAAAAAAACATTATTCATTATTTATTTTTTTAAAACAAAAGTTAAGAAATGCAATTTTAGCTGAAATTTGATGTAATGAAAAAATTGAATTAAGGAAAAAATAAACAAAATTTATTGCGAAAAGATTAATAGTTAGTATAAAATGACTCCTCCTTTGGCTCGCACACATGCGAAAACCCTTCTGGGCATGCTAAGAATTAAGTTATCCAGCATTTCTTGTGGTAACCTGTCCCACTCTTCAATAGCAGCTGCCCTGATTCCTGCCACTGTTTGAGGAGGTGGCTGACGATTCCAAACAGATCGCTCAAGAGCGTCCCACGCATGCTCGATCGGGTTTAAGTCAGGTGAGCCGGCAGGCCAGTCTAACCGGGTGATGTCGTATTGCTGGAGAGCAGCATCAACACGTCCGTTGCGATGTGCGGGCGCATTATCATCTACCATTATGAATTGGCGCCCGTGGTTGATGCGGAATGGTCTGACGTATCCATCGATTGTAATCATTTTATACATAGCTCCAGTCATGGTGCCTTGATACGGAATTAAGGGCGTCCTAGCCCCAATCATTATACCGGCCCAAAAGGACACCGATTTCCCGCCCTGCTGAACGGTTCCAGTGGCAGTTCTCTGCCTTTCAGAGTCGCCTGGTCTTCTCCAGACACGGACACGTCGGTTATCTGGATGCGTACTAATCCGCGTTTCGTCAACAAAGAGGCAGTTCTGCCAAATGCTTTCGTCCTCAATTTCTTCATTTTGACGGAGCCTAGCCCATCGCAATCTGCGCCGTTTCCGTTGCTGTGAGTTCAAAGGTGCTCGCCAGGATCTCCTTGCTCGTAATCCAGCTTGGTGTAAGCAATTTCTAATTGTTTGGGTGCTAACTTCGCGACCGGTGGCAGCTCGCAATTCTGCTTTTATTTTAGTAGCGTTCATTGTTGGGTCACGGACAGCCAGTAATCTGATATAGCGCTTCTGAATTGCAGTAAGCACAGTTGGGCGACCACTGCGAGGTCGGTCAGCTAAATCTTCCATGCCCCGATACCTCTGCAACGTGGTCACCACGCAGGCTTGGGATACATTAACTCTGCGTGATATTTCCCTCGTGGAATAGCCTTCTCCACTTAAAGTTAGGATTCTGGCTCCTAAAACTTCTGTTAATCCTCTCGGCATCGTTACCAACTAAACTTGTTGTGAATAAATTGAAAATATCTTAATTTGCGACTAAGCCAGATTTCTGAATGGTAGCAAGCAAGGGTTGATAGTCTTGTTATATGAAAAAAACATTTGAATTACAAAATTGTTTATATTTAAATTACATATTTTTAAATAAGGAATCAAAAAATAAAAAGTGATTGAGTTTTATTCTTTCACAATAAATAATATTACCACTTTTCCAAGTGATCACAAACTTTTTTTGATGTGTGTATGTATGCTGTTTTGATAATGCAGTCGGTTTCAAAGATCAAGAAAATAAAGTCACTTTTTGCGTTTGTCTATAAGCCCATCAGGGACGCCGCTAATTCCTACTAATCTATGTAAGGCATTTAGGTGCGATTTTTTGTTTCATCGTGGAGTGATTCAAGAGAGAGGATCACGTATGTGGGGAAGTGCTGGAAAAACATATTTCTACGGCGTCTCGCACATTTGACGGAGCGCTAAAATATCGCAGCGGTCCGTCAGATCTATACTAAAAAGTCGCTCCCCATAATAAAACTGCACTCGACGGACGACGCTGCGATAGCGCTGCGTCAACAGAAGTTGAGGGGTTTTAGTATGAGGATTCGTTTACGAGAAAGCGTTTGCAGTGTCTGGGCGGGCCACCAGTAATGTTATATTACTACAACTAGTCATTGTCCATATACAGGGCAATTCTCCAAATCCTATAACGTATTCCGCACACCTAGTACCTAGTTGTAATCTCCACCGAGGCTGAAGCACAGCGCATTCAACTAGAAGTTATCGTTTATTGGAATCGATCCCGCGACCCGAGCCACCGTGCTTCCAACTTCCACCTCGCCGGTTCCGTACCCACTCGGCCTAGGTTCCGCCCGGCCTAAAAAAAACAGGCGTTAGAATAAATTTACAGTGAGATAGAAAGGTACATTATGAATTTTAGGTTAGGTGTGTTAATAGTTCAACAATAGTTATTCTGGAGTTTTCCTTTTCCATTACCGGTCTTGAAAAGTCTTGCCTCAGACACTGATTAAATCGTATGTCACAGACGTATGAGGCCAATGATGAGTTTCTCTGATATTTTATTTATTTTAGTATAAAACATAGGGACTATGTAGTTTTTTTTTTACGCGAAAGTTGTCTTTGAGGTGTTGCACTGTGTTGCACCGGCTTAGAACAGCAGCACTCCATTTCTGCCCTAGGATGCCAAAAAGGCCGGCTACGGTATGAATCCGGAAATAGGCAGTAGCGATTGCTGCAGAATTTGAAATTCAATCAACAGTTGAATTGTATAAATGACACTAAAATAAATAATCTTAATATTTTTTGGCTGAAAATATCAAGTGTAAAAAAATTCACTGCAAATATTTTAAGGAATGAACCAGCTCATGAAACTGAACAACTTTCCCGAAGGAACATAGGTCGAAATATAGAAATAAATTTTGGACCTCCTTAAACATTTTTCTCATATCTCGACCTATCTAATTCCTTCGGGGAATTTGTTCAGTTTCATGAGCTAATTCGCCCCTTAAAATATTTGCAGCTAATAAATCGTACTAGAATAAATTATCTTAATAACTACTTACCTAAGCTGTCAGTACATACCTAGTTTGTTCGGGCCGAGTGGATACTGGGGCGAGTGGGTACTTACCCACCTCACCGCACTACCTGCGCTTTAATTTCCTGTAAATCTATGAAAAATCCCTGTTTGTTACTGCTAAAGGAAGTATACCTATGCGAACGTATGTAGGTCTTCCGTTTATTGAAAGGGGTAGATAAGGATGTGTGGTGGAATATACTTCTTATCAATGAAGGTTCTATTTTCGCCTCAATGATAATCCTATTGATAGACGCTGGAGCTAGTTCCACGAATCTGAGTAAGAAAGATGACGTGTGTATTTTGTAAATATAGGGCTATTTGCCACTTGAGTAGAGCTGCCCTTTTATGATGCGCACTGTATAGAGACTTATCTCGCGGGCGAGAAGACTTCACAAGTGTCACATCGTATGGATTTTATCAAAACAAGTGAATGTTTTTGTCTACAAGTGTAGAGAAAATCGAAGTCGCGGTTGCGCATCATAGTTTGGCTGTGGTGTAGAGAATCTGATAATTATGTATTTGGTTAACTCAATTCCGTATAGCAGGCTGAGTTAGTCAATAGATCAATCTTACTGGTTCTTCTTGCAGTAATTGAGATAATCCAGTACTTTTAATTAACTAAGAAATTGATATAGACTCGATATTATATTGATATTATATTGATAGGGATATTATATTGATAGGGATATTGATAGGGACTCGAGAGAATTGGTGAATTACAATTTTTAGGCGACAGGCTGACAACCTGACACTATATTAATACACATGTTTTTTGAAACACCCTTGGAAAACAATCCTCAAAAATGTCAGACGTGGCGATAGTGGCTGTTTTCTTACGGCAACTATTTTATTTTATTTTATTTTATTTATTAGGTTACCAACAGAGTAAACATCAGCACATACATAATAAATTCTAAGAGCTGACTTAATGCTACTCTAATTATAGGTAACAACGGCATGCATAACAAAGAAACGAGAATATCAGTTAAATTGAAACAGTTGGGTTAAAAAGATCGATCAAATTACTTAGTCTAGTGTTAGTGAATACATACAAGATTACCTTGACACACTTTTATAGAAAATTATATATTATTTAAGTTATTTGTTTATTTTTTAATTTCAATATTATTCTTAGGTAGTACAGTGTTTTTGAAAGAGTACAGAGAGTTTGAGAAAATGTCAAGGTCTTTGGTTTTGGACAGTGAGTTGTATTGTCTCATGAGGCGATTCATAGGTGAGAAATGCCCAAGATTGGTTCTAGATGGAATTTCTGAAAAAATCTTATGATTTCCCGGTCTAGGCAGATGATATGGAACACGAATATTGATACAACCAACCAGTGCAGGAGAATCTATACCACCATTTATTATTTTCCACAGAAAAACATTATCCAATAAAAATCTCCTGTCACATAACGCGTGCATATTGAAAAAATTTAGTCTATCCTGATAACTAGGAAGCTTTTTAGCCATATAACAGCTGTACGACAAGTGCCATAAAAATCTTTTCTGAACGGATTCCAATCGCTTCACATATATTTCATAATGAGGGTTCCAAACAACTGAACAATATTCCAAACCAGAGCGTACTATAGCATTATACAGAATTATTTTAGTGGTAGGGTTTTTGAACTCTTTGACATTCCTTAGCAAGAACCCAAGATTTCTGAATGATTTGGTAACTATATTGTCCACATGAAGATTAAATCGCAACTATCTAGCAAAACGCCAAGATCGCGAATGTTATCCGTAATATCTATGTTCGTACCTCCCAAATGGTAAGGAACGCTATCTAACCGCTTCTTTTTTCTTGAAAAGAGGACGTGATAACATTTATCCACATTCAGACTCATACCATTGATGTCGCACCACTCTACTAAGCGATTTAAGTCATCCTGCAAAAGATTTGAGTCTCTATGACTTTGACGAGTTTTAAATCATCGGCGAACAAGAAGGGCTTAGAATGGAGAAAACAATTACTGATATCATTAATAAAAACATTAAACAAAAGTGGCCCCAAATGTGACCCCTGAGGCACATCGGAAACAGCAGGAAAAGGATCAGACTTGTAACCATCCATTACTACACGAGAGTAACGATTTTGAAGATAAGAAGTAAACCACATAAGTACACTACCGGAAATACCATTTATATGAAGTTTTTCAATAAGAACATTGTGTAGGACTCTGTCGAAAGCTTTACTAAAGTCTGTATAAATCGCATCAACAGATTGTTTTGAATCAACAGAGTGGCATATATTATCAACAAATAATAGAAGGTTTGTAGCTGTTGACCTTGACTTCATGAACCCATGTTGGTTTGGCGACAGAATTTGATTAAAGTGATCAGTTAATAGCGGACATAATAACTTTTCAAATAATTTGGCAAACACCGGAAGTATAGAAATTGGTCTATAATTCTGTGCCTTTTTATCGTCTCCAGACTTCAGCAACGGAACTAAAAGAGCCTCATTCCAGTAAGATGGAAAAGTACCTGTGGCCAACGATCTATTAAAAATATACGTTAGAGGTGTAGCAAGAGCTTTAGCACATTTAGCCGCAAATATGGAAGGTATTCCGTCCGATCCAGCACCCTTGTAAATGTCCAATCTTTTTAAAGCTTTGCAGACAGTGTGGGTATCAAACGACAAGGCGCTTATGAAATTACTGGTGGAATAACTCGAAGCACTTACAGAATGACTAGAACTAGAAGTATTATACACTGATGAGAAATGTGAGGCGAAAAGATTACAAATGTCTGTCCCATTAGTAGCAACTCTGCCATTCAAAGTGATACTAGAAGGATATGAACTTTTAACTCTTTTTTTGCTCTTAAAATAAGACCAGAGAAGCTTGGGATTCGACTTTAAGCATTGTTCAAGACGGAACATATATTTACCATAGCATGTCGCCTGTAGGGAAGAACATCTTTTCTTCAGAAGGTCAAAAGTTATTTCGTCCAGAGGATTATGATTGTATTTTTCAATTTTACGCGATACTTGAATTTTTACCGCAAAAGTCGGATTAAGATGGGAGTAAACCAAACGGGGTATTTGTGTTTAGAACATAGCTTTTTCCTAGGCACCAATCTATTTATTATTTCACGCAATATCTTATAGAAAACTGAGATCATCTCATCAACATCCGCAGCGCCAGACATCGTTTCGTCCCAATTGATCTTTTTCAATTCTTTCGTGAGAGCCTCGTAATCAGCTTTGTGAAAACAATAGCGATAGACCTCATCATTTGGCGACAAAGTCGTAGATAAAGGTAATGAGATATTGAAAGTTATAGGTGGATGCAGGACATCGACTATCGATAGTGGGTCAGTAGTAACATACAAATCAGATATCTTCAATTGACTTAGAACTAAATCCAGCGTTCTACCCTGGCTGTTGACAGCATGGTTGTATTGTTCAAGACCATTAAGAGACATGAAATCGACGAGTGAGTTTCCAAGCGCACTATTATTTGTGTTAGCTGAAAGATTATCAGAGTCGGCGAGAGGCGACCAAACTGTACTAGTCAAGTTGAAATCGCCAACAATAAGTAACTTATGAGAGTAGGCGTCCGTAACACGATTTACATTGTTGAGGAAATGGTCCAAAATATGAGACTGAAGTGGAGATGGCAGATAAACACAACAAACGAGTAAATTCAAAGTATTTCCATCGACCTGCGGAATTTGCACCAATACCCAGACGTCTTCACAATTGGACTCGGCATCTTGCAAGCGCTTAGAGATAAGACGTTTCGAAACAGCGATCAAAGCTCCACCTCCATCTTTTTTACTGTGGAATCCACTATCAGCACGGTCTCTCCTATATATCTTGTAACGGTCGTCGAAAAGTTCACTGTCGCTCTGCCTACCCCGCAAGGGATAGAGGCGCGATATATGTATGTATGAAATTGATATAAACTTGAAATGCTGCGGCTGGATAGGTACATAATTATAAATATTGTATGAATGACTAGAACATAGTTCCAAGGTTTTACGAATAAAATATGACTTGAAAATCACATCGAGCAAAGAAATGAACTTTGAGAAAAATAATAAGACAGTACTACATCATCGGTAGGTAAGTACTTGGTATTGATTAATTTTCCTTTATTAAAACCATGCAGCCTATTTCGTGGGTATATATCACAATAAAGTACTTCTAGGCACGTGTCAAACAAAACACATTTTCAAGAGCTATCACGTTCTTTAAACTCGTGAAACACTAAATATCAAAAGTTATCAAATTCTTTAAAATCCAATATTTCACTTATGAAACTACTAACCGCAATCTCAACGGAACACACCTCAAACATGCCAAAGATAAATTTCAATACAATTTTCCACCAGCTCCGGAACTCCAACTTTGAAAATAGATCGTTAACGGTCGATAGAGTTTTGAAAGACGATGGCAAAGAACTTCTCCGCAGGATAATAAATACTTATCTCCCGTGGGAGCTACCGGAACTATGCCCGGTGAAATATGAGCGAACTTGCACCATTTGACAGGATATTTTTGACAACAACAGCGGTAAAATTGCAGATTTCCATGCGGAATGCGGCTTATGGAGCAGATTGTTTAAGAGGAAACTGTAGCTGCTAGCAAATTTTATTGCTTCCAAAAAGATTCAATACGGATACTTTTAGAAAGTAGTAAAGTCTGAGAAAATTATATTACAAGCAAAAATTATTATAATGGAAGTCGCAAGAACGGACCCTTCTTACAAAGCAATAATAATATTCATTTATTCAATATATTTATTTAATTATATTTATATATTCTTGTAGTAATTGTCTACAGAGAGCTTTGCTACGCGGCGTAACGTAGCAGACTTTGTTGCGTATTGCGACTTTGTTGCGTATGTTTGCGTGTCTTTCTATGTTTGATACGTATGAGTCTAAGAGGAACAACCCGACGAAAATGGGAAGTTCCTCCATTGCTCCATCAAGAATCAAACCCGAGGTCTTCGGATCGATTGACAAAGATTTGACCACCGAGACAACTTTTGTACGAGACTTTCGGTGTTCCCGCCGCGTTTTTTATTTATTTGGATGAGTTCTTTCAACTTTTTTCAAGACTCAAAGGATTATATAAGTTAAATGACAAATTGAAAATTTTAAAGAACATGAAGTAACGCAAATATCATTCTATTCATTCATTCATATTCTTTATTGCGTATCATATGGTGCATAAGGTGATAGTGGTTTTTTGAGATTCTGTGTTTCGTCCTATTATCGACGCGTCAAATGGCCGAAACACTGAACGTCTCATCAAGTACCGACATAACTATCTATACCAAGTAAACACACACATAACTAATCTGTGAGTAATCCGGATATTAATACAGCTTGATAGATATTCCGATTGGCGTGTATTTTCCTCGTCGTTAGTTGGTGTAAGTACTGATCGGGGAAATCCCTGATGGCCAACTTTCTGTATTGGATACGATTGGAGATAGTTTTCTGTTTCATGTTTGTTTGTAAAGGATTTATGATACATTTTATGTATTTACCTATCTTAGTATTTTCTTGTAGTTTTGAATTAATAAAGCTTCCATGTTTTGTGATTCCTTCGTGTTTAGGATAAAACAAAATGGCGTCCTTCAACTTCATATAACACAAGGACCTTAATCATGAATCGGGTAACTCGCGATAGTTGAGTAATATAAACGAATTACAGATAGACGAAAATACCAGCGAGTTATGTCATAGACAAAAAAACGCGCTATTTACCATTCGGCCGATCGTCGGACAACGTGTGTGTTGTGTGCCGGTCTGGTTTACAATGTTTACAAACAATCAAAATTATTAAGACAATATGTGGGTAACAGAAATCTAGTCGCCTACCGCGCAGATAGAAACAATTAACTACTTCTTCAGCAACCACAGCTGAAGTTAGCTGAAATGTCGGGTCCAAGGTAATTCGTTTAAACCTTAAAACTATCGCGAGTGACCCGGTCAAACTTTAAAAAAGTTGTGAAAATAATCGCGAGTGCTGAAAGTTATACTACTGTGTTGTGCTGTGCTGAGGTATGTATCCACTTGGGTAAGTAATGTATTCTTAAGTAGATCACAAAGTAGACTATTTTAACTAAGAAATCAATTACCTACCTACTAGTCAAGAAACCATTGAAACTGCAAATAACATAACGCTCCAATCACTACAAATAGCGTCTGTCTGTATGTAAGTTTGCTTAGATCTAAGTACACAACAGAGAGGAAAGTTTTTATGTACGTAACACTTCTTAGGAAAAATCCTCATTCCCTCGGGAAAATGAGTTGCAGCTGGCGCAGCCGCTGGGGCAGGCTGCTGGTGAACAATAAATTTAGAGATAATACTATACTTAAGATATTTTTGTAACTTGAATGATAAAAAAAATACTGTGCTTATGTAATTCAAAAATATTCTCATATGAATAGAAACCGTATACCTACAGTCCACGCTGGCGGCTGTGATTCATGCTCCCAGAATTTCGCTGCACATGTTGTCACACTCGTACTTTTCCCACTGGAAAACAAGGAAAAATCTCCTGGCTCTCAAAAACACGTTACCTCATATTCCCCGCGTAATAAATCTTTGGGGGGAGACACATCTGTCAAAAGTGTAAAATATGTATTTCTTGTCGGCCGCCTTCCAAAGTGAATAAGATGCATTTGTGCTTTATGCGACTGGGGTGGAATTTGAATTCCGCGTTTTGAATTTTTATGATGATTTCTTTTTAAATATTTCAGTAGGTTTTTCTGGCAGCTTGAGCCGCAAAATGCCTTTGTAATGCTGACTCCATTAAATTGCACGTAAATATATTTTTTGTGTTGTTTTTTCTTTTAGAAAAGTCTTTTATTTGCTGCAATGCGCTATGGCAGTTTGAGTTACCAAAATTATCTTAATTGATTCTTATCTTCTAGTTCACTGTTTATGGTTACTTAAGTGACTCTATAAAATTTCTCGGTAAAACTACGCAACATAGCTTACGTTTTCACAAGATTTTGGTGTAATTTTTTTCATACAATTTTACTGTGCAATAGCACAAACATCCAGGTTGAAGCAGAGGTCCAGTGAAGCACCATATCCTGATAAGAAAAGTTCCCAGGAGCCACGTCAGTAATTTAAGAGAGGCCATACAAAGTTTTGTAGCGAAATTAAATTTTTGTTGCTCAACATCTCAGAGCAAAGGATAAGCAAGATATAAATATTATTCTTAACACAAATAAAATACACGCCTTAATATATAATTAAATTTAAAAAGTACTATCGTATTTTCGAGGGAATTTATTATTTGGTTGTTTACCTTTATGGGAATAGTTTATTAATCATACCCAGTTATGATTCGCAACCATGTCTTCGATTTTTCCTACACTTTTAGACAAAAATATTCACTTATTTTGTTTTTTTAATTGATTACTTACATAAGTTATAATTTACAGACTAACAAAGTAATGTACACAGCACAGGGGTAAACACAGCATAAGCTCATTTCTCCTCCTCAGGCAGGTCGGCGAATTTGCCATTGTAGAATGGGATTTTCGTCACGAAAACCTTCCAGTCTGTGAAGTATAGGAGACCCAAGAAGCCTGCGCCTCCGAAGCCAATGGCTGATTTAAAATCCATAGTACGATAAGTCACTTGTGAAGTCTTCTTGCCCGCGAGATAAGACCGCCTCATTGTGCTTTGTTACTACTGTTTCGCATTTTTTTTAATGTGCAATAAAGGATTTATTATTATTATAAGTCTATGCGCGTACTGTGCGCATCATAATGGGAAAAGTCGCAATCAACGCGAACTCCTGGATTTCGATGTGGCTTTCATAATTGTTTTATTTTCTCGCGGCTCGTGTATCTTTTTTGATTTCTTGTGTTAGAGCAAAGAAAAGATTTTGACGCTTCTTCTTCCTTTTATCTTGATCTGTTCCGAGCTCTCTTGTGGTGAGGTTTCTACGCTCGCTGGACTGGTAGTGCTCCTACTTTTTGCACAGTCGTTTGATAGTTTCCGACAAAACTTTTATTTAGCTGACCGTAAAAAAAAAACGGTAACTGAAATGTAAAAAGCGAAGCTGGACTTTCCATAAGTTATTTTTTTTGTTTTGTTTAAGCCTTTGGCTTTATACCTTATACAAGGTATAATACATATACTTATTGATCATAGGTTGGTCCAATAGGAGATTCTAAGGTAGGTATACTTACTTAAGTGTATGTAAACTTTGTTTGGAGCATGTACTTATCAGCAGCACCCCAGCACTAAAGGGATTTACAGGGTGTACGGGTGGCGGCCCTCCGAATACTAATATAAGAATGTATTAGAGGAAACGTCAAAAACTTTTTATTGCCCATAGTAAAGACCGTCAGCTGATTGTAATTTTTGAACAACGTTTTTTTGTCGTTTCCTTACATAATATGTTCCTAGGGGAAAGATGTTCAATATCATGGCCTGCACTGCATGCACTATTCAGTATTCGAAGGAGTTTTATAAACCCTATATTGGTAAGAACTGGTTTTTCTAATACTCCTTAAGGGGTAGGGTGTTATGCTGCAAACAGTACACAGTGATACAGATCTAAAACATATCGTTGGAAAATCTAGAATGAACTATTAATGAGGTAGTTACGTTTTTATGGCAGCATATAGCCGTTGTCCACCGCTACTTATAGCCAGTAAATAGTAATATGAAAACAACAATCATGCCATGAAAGAGGCGTATAAAAATTTAAATAATATTCCGCCATAAACCTTATAGCCGCTTTAAAACAACACAAAGCTTTCACCGTAATGAGAACCACCGGAACCACCCCATAGTTCTTATCACAATATATATTCTACGAAAATATAATACAGTGACAATTTTGTCATTCTTAAAGCATACTTTTCATTAAAAACGAGTAGGTGCCTACATTTGAGCGTTGATGAAATTAACGGGTAACTAGGAGGGTATCGATTCCTCATGACTATTAAGTTTGTAGCAATTATTTGACACGTAGTCATACCTAGTAGAACAGATGAATAAACGACAATAATATAATTTTGACAAGTTTTTAAGTTATGCTCCATGCTGTGTCAAATAAATATGAAACATTTTACGTAACACTAATCTTAGGTCCGTATTTACAAATCGCACTCAACTCTAAGGTCGATCTCAAGAGCGATTATGACAAATGTCAGTCAATACTAACAGCATCTCCAAGTCGCACTCAAGATCGATCTCAGACTTGAGTGAGGTTTATAAGTACGGACCTAACAATAACAGGTCTATTAAGTATTTATATGACACCTTTCTGTTTGTTTTCATTTAATTTAAATTCATAATAATAGGAACTGTAAAATATATATGCAGTGTGTATAACTTGGACACGACCGTACATTTTCCGCAGAACTATTAGGCCCTCCGCGCACCCGTATCACCTGGCCTAGATGAATTATACAAGGCGATTTGTCCCCGAGATACGGTATCGGAATGGTCCAATTTCAGTAGCGAATAATCTGCAAATGGACTTGGACAAAAAATGGGAGGCCTAGCCGAGATAAGTGTGATGAATTATCGTGAATAGCAAGTAGGATTGCGATTGTCCTAAGTTGTTTGCTTAACTTGAAAACCTATTAGATAATGGTTTAGAAGTTGACTCAGACACTGATTTAATCGTCTGCCACAGACGTATGAGGCCAATGATGATGAGTGTAGGTAGGTAGGAGTAGGGTATAAACCTATTTTCTTGTTCGTACGCACTCAACTTGATTCAGGTAGGACCTTTTTAGTCGTTGGTATCCCGCGAAAATGGGCACTACGAAAAACTCAAGATGGTCTAGATTTTCTAATAGGCTGTGTTTGTCGTTTCAAGTCTAAAGAGATTTTCTAGAAATAGCACTGTTTTTTATACTACTAGCAAAAACTATGATAGAGAGTAAAAATAAAATTCAGTCACAAAAACCGGCAAACAACAGTTACGTTCCTCTAAACACATAAAAGGAAAGGGGTTGTGCTACCTCGTAAAATAAGAATTAAGGGCTGAAAATCCGCAAACAAAATGAAAATGGATCTGATAAACACACCTATAATATGAACCGTATGAAGATAAGGCAATACCATTATACAGAACGTCCATTTCGAATGGCGGAAGATGAAAGTATTCGGTATCGTTATACATTTTGCGATTGGATATTGTTTTATTATTATACAGTAAGTATGGTAGTTACATAAAAAATTCTAACCTATAAACTACTTTACGGGGTGTATGAGGTAGTCCTCCGAATGCACATACACAGACCATGGAACTGAACAGCTATCTCCAAAAATAATGTTAGAGGAAATGACAAATTTTAACCTCCCATGTAAAATTATGATCAACTGCAGGAAAATATAATCGAGACTTTTAGACTGTAGTCCACAGCCTGCGCAAAAAAATAATACTTGCATACTTATTAATATTGAAAAACATAACCTTCCTCTAAAGCCGTCTAGTAAAATAGACCGTACCTATATACATTTTGTAGGTAATAATTTGTGATATTGAATTCTGCCGAATTTCTATGGAATATTAGGTAATATCGTATTTAATAAGAATGTGAAACTTTGTCATAACCTCCGTTCATATTACATTTTAGCAATAAACTACCTGTAACATATTACTTTGGGCAATATATAGAAAAAACAAAGACACAGCCTACCGTAAATAACAAAACAATATTTCTTGTTTAATAACAATAGGAAAAACTTTGCAAGTACTTTCTTAGAAGGGGAGACCAGCTGTCTCAGAGAGATGAAGAGCTTAAGGCGATTACAAGACTTCCTCCCAGTGCAACTTTAATATAAAAATAAGAAGATAATGCCCTTTTAAGTGTGTGTTCTTTTTGTGCAAGCGCCATTTTGAAAACTTTGTTATTACGAGTCTGTTTGTATGGAGGGCGCAAGTCTAAGTAAATGTTAATATTTGTGCAAGAATTTTCATGTTTAAAATGGATGTGTTGGAGTGTTTGTGACGTTTAGGGAATGTGGAGTAAGTATTACAGCAGTTGCACAAGTAAAGGTCTTTTCAAAGATAACTTTGCACTTGATTTTACACAGCGAGAAAGAAATAACCGTGATAGATAAAAGTAGATGGCGATGCTAATGCGAGCGTACCTTCAGCTACTATTCTTTACACAATGATCGACGCCACTTACTTACAAACTTAGTACATTTAATTTAGTGCCTTTAATATTTACATTAATGCCTTAACTTAGTCTGCAATTCAATAAGAAATTATTACAGAAGTCATTCCGTACAACCTACTATGGTTATATATTAGCACCTTCTCATACAGTGTTTGGTTACAATAAGGTGACTCTACCTTTTTGCTTGCTATCTTGCTACCTCGGCATGATAGAAGATAACCAATATTGTAAATCCTTTACTCAGAACCATACATCACGCTTAGCATGTACCAGGCGTTCATATCTGCAAGAAGCACATCTCTAGAACACTCTATTCCCCCCAACATCATTGTTAACCGGCTAAAACGAATAGGCACCTTTTTACGTAGTGGTGTTATGTCGCCTGCTCACATTCCCGCGTTGCCATATCGCGTCGGTTTATCGCGCGATCGGCGCCCCCCGTCGCTTCGATGATCCATCTTCGAGGGGGCTCTGGGATTGTAGACGGGCGAAGCGCACGCTGCGCAGATGAGAAATAATAAAAAATTGGTACCTCTTGTGCTATGCATATCTAATCTACTAAAGTAAGTAATTTGTTGCCCTTTTATCTGTTTTAGTCAAATATGCAATATATATTCACAAAAACGGAGGCCTTACTTAATAAGCCTAAAATAGCAGCATGTAAGCCACTTCTCTTATTATTTACAACCAAATCAACATGGCTTTTATGAAGGTCTAGAATATCAAAAACTTTACCAGCAACAGCTTTTAAAATTGAAAACCCAAGGGATATAGGCCCTTCTGAGTTGTTTATCCCAGAGAACGACTCTGAAATTCCGATGATGAAATTCCTTTTGTCTAAAATAGTTTATCGTATTTCCAAATCTCCTTCTTCTCGTGTTAATTCCATGCTAATAATTGATTCAATGCGAAATCATTGATTCAATGCGAAAGATGAGGAGTCCTTTGCCTACTTACTGCTTTCGACAAGAGGGCAGGTAGGCACAAGATAAGACATTCCCCTAACTTTGGTGACTGCCTCTGTGTCATATGAACGTTGGTCTCAAGATCTTGAGTTCGCTGATCTTCGGCGTTTCAACCGCCCGTCTGTGCAGTCTCGTGTCGCGCGTAGCAATGATCCATCTTGTTGGCAACGCGCAAGCGACGCGTGATTCCTCCGACAAGGGTGCAGGAGGGAGCTGTGAAATATTTATTTTTTCCTACAATAAGGCCTTCATGCATACCAGACGACAAAACATCTACTGACCGAATGTTGGTCCAAAAATGAGAAAAAATTCAGGATTCCGAAATCAGTTCAAGAAGTTTTGTTCTTTCACTCTGTGTATGTTGCTTATAAACTAACAGCACCATCTACGATCATCTATGATGTGTAAAAAAACAAAACTTCAACAAGCTCGGTTCACAAGCTTTATTCCAAACTTTACAAAAGAATGTTACCTATCAATACTCTTTACATTTTTCTTGTTCTTTTCGTGTTTTTGGAAGTGATTTGAACATTTGTTCGATTCTATGTTCGTTGATATAATTTATCATAGATGAGATGGGGCTACAATCTCATGTTCGTTGATAAAAGTCATAGAAGGGGTCATTCATAACTAGGCTATAATAAACATTAGAAACGAAAGCATGGAAATCGCACAGCTGGCGGCTACATATCGATGTTCCAAATGAATCAAAGATCAAAATGAGGTATCTCCTAGTAGACATAAGTCAATTTGTTGATCTTGTAGACTAGAAAGTTCTCAAGCTGTATGTATGTACGTACGTATAACTATATTGTAGTGAGATATATACTTACTTGTTGTTAGTTATGTATGCCTATCCTGTTACTCAGTAACTCAGCTGGGCTCGGACCAAGTTTGTCGTCAAACTTGGCCATGAGACAAATACGAGTAGTAGAACACTAGGAAACGCGAGAGATGTACCCAAGTGCTAAAATCTTTCAACTTTTCTTTTAAAAGTTAAATCGAAAATGTTTAACCTGAAAGAGGTTTAGTCTCGCCATATGCATTAGGGACATTTCTTTGTTGAGTTGATGTAAAAAAAAACCTTATTTCATTTGTCCAGTTTTGTCAGTTTCGCAACTATGTTAGACACAAGGGGTGATGCTATTCTAAACTATTACAACACGGCGGCAACCCCAAATGTTGCATGTAATATCACTACTACTTGCACGGCTAATCTTTGATGTTACTTAAAACAATCCATAGTTTTGCAACAAACAAAACCATTCAATTCAACTAACCTCTTACCAAGTATAGTATCCACTTTACATACATATATCATATATCACGCCTTTATCCCTTGCGGGGTAGGCAAAGCGTTAACGGCCGTAAGAATACAGTCGCTATCGCCACGTCTGACATTTTTGAAGATTGTTTTCCAAGATTGTTTCAGAAAACATGTCTATCACTATAGTGACAGGTTGTCAGCCTGTCGCCTAAAAATTGTAATACACCAATACCCTCAAGTCCCTTAGTCGCCTCTTACGACACCCGCGGGAAGGATATGGGGTGATGCTATTCTAAGCCGGCATCACACGGCACGGTATCCACTTTCTCTTATCATTTCTCCCCTAGCACAGATATTCGACTATAATACCAACATTACGAAACATATTTAAATAGCTATTAGATGATTCCCTCGTAAGTGATCTCACAAGGCATACATTTATCACTTTTTGTTATTTTGACGTGTGTAACGAAGGCGAAAAACAGCCAGATCAGCGGGTAGGGGGCGCAGGCTGCATAGTCCAGCAGCTCACCTACAAATTATCATACTACTTTTTAGTTTCAACATTGAATGATATACCTCACACTTATCTTAATAAAATGTGTTTCTGATTTGTGGTTTGAGTTTGAGCAAAAATATTGGGGACCATCGTTTTTTTTAACTTTTCTAGGAGTTCAAATATCAGATCACCTAGTTTTCGACGAAGCACTAAGTCAAAAGTACATGTATTCCAATAAAAAAGAGACAATATTTAGGTTATTTCAATTATAGTATTGTCGTCTGCCATTGTGCTAAAGTGATCTAAATAATATTAAATTATTGATACTCAGACTTGATTTGACTGACCTAAATATTATTATTATTGATACTCATCAACTTTCAAATTCATATTCTAAAATTAAACCCAGCAACTGAAAAATATTTTCATACGCATATCAACATCAGATTTAAGAAAACATATCATATGCAGCTCCCGGACTATACCAGCCACCAGCGAAGGGTCGTAAGTGAGACGTCGGGGGTCGATGGAAATTGATTTTCCGCCGTCACTCATATCATACGAGCTCTATGTGCACTATAGCTGAATTTATATGTATGTATTGTATATTCAACTATAACATTCATCTGATAAGTTTTCATGTAGACAATATGAATGCTTTGTAAAGATGTTAAGGCCTTTTTCACACTTAATGCACAACACAGCGCTAAAATAACGCAGTGGTCTGTCAGATCCACACTAGAATTCCTATACTAAAGCCGCTCAACCGCGGTCGACGCAGATACGTCAAAATAACGTAGCTGCGGTACGGATAAGTGTGAAAAAGAACTAAGTTTTTGTTACCGTATTTGACTTTGTAGACATTATGACTAGTCCATGAAACTGAACCACTTGGGCCAAGATGCAAGTGATAAAACATTTGTTTCTGTTAAAAGTAATTCAGCTGACTTAAGTACGTGTGTTTTAGATGGGAAGTTGATTCTTTCATTGTTCTACAGATCTGTCTCAGAAAAGTTTCAATGGTGGCAAAATATAGCTACTAAACCCGTATGTTTGACTTTGAACTCTATGAGAGTAGAACTAGATGAACGTGAATGTTGCAGCTACATTAGACAATCAGCCAATTTCCAAAGTGGTCTAGTTAGTACAACCACCGCACCGTGGAAGCGTGTGCCTCGCTAATGGGTGAGCATACAAAGTAATCGGCCATTATTGATTTATGATCCCGCTGGTGCAAGCCTGCTGACGAGCCGTGATTTCATGGTGAATTTCAATGCAAACATATCATATAGTTTAGGGGAGTTTATTTTGGAATTTATTGTAATAAGATAAGATAATAAAGACTTTAGTTCAATTCTATGTGTTACAGATAGATAAAAAGTATTTATGTCACCTTGACCGACTTGAAAATATCTTTCATACACATTTTTAGCCAAGTAGAGGAAATGTTATTATTATAGTGTATTGTGGGTATAGCGTATGGGCGTATACCCAGTTATAACAAAGAATGCGAAGAAAGACGTACACAAATATCTGGTACACTAGATACACCAGACACATGATTTTTTAAAATTTTTCGCCAGTTTTCTTTAGCACCCCGTAGTCACCAGTTTTAATAAGTTTTTACACTGGTCGGCGGATGATAGCGTGCTAATAGTCATATGCAAAGTGAATGCACAGCTCTGATTTACGCTCGTAACACACGCGTGCCGTTAAAATTGTTTGTTTTCATAATGCCATGCAGTTGTATCGCCTGCATCGCGAACATTTTGTATTTGTACAGACTAGAGTCATAAATTTTTAGTGACTTTATTGGAAAAGTTTGGTTTTAGTCATTCTATGATTTGTCGAGGTTTGATCGTAAGTTTTCAAGGGTAGGTTGCAACGACACCCGAATTAAGCTTTTGATGAATTATGAACGTCTTGATTTATTTGATTACACAGCAAAATTAATCAAATAATTCAAATTATCATATTAAAATTGAATGTTGAAGATTTTCTGTTTTGATTGTAAATTTTCACAGAGGTTTAAAAACTATTCTACGAGTAGGTAGTTTTAAGAACTTAAGGCTCGCCATAAAGAGATAAGTAGTAACTTCTAGCCTGAATTAAATAATAAACACTAAAATAAAATTAGTTCTAACCTGGAATTGGAAAATAACTGTTAACGAAATGGGAAGCAGTTTCAAATAGCTTACTGTGCCCGATGCAGTGGCATTGCCAGCCGGCTGCCAGGCTCGAACACAAGTTTTACAGCGCGCGCTAAATTGCAACCGGCGATAAAACTGTTATAAATCGATTCCGCCAGGTTAAAGAATTAAATGGATCGTAAAAATTAATAGGTGTCTGACGCGCGGGACGAACGCCAACCTCGCCGAAATGGCACTTCCCAGTTTATGAATTACTTCCCAACTTTATGACGGCTTTGTCAGCCTCCACTTTTTCCGAGCGTCACGTGTTCTAGACGGATACGAAATTGGATTTTTTAGATAGAGAATGGGAGAAATATTGCGACTAGGGGAGTATTAGGCGGGATTGTTTTATTTACTTCGAAGAGTTCATTCGCCCCATAAATGGAGGATAACTTTTGAAAAGTATTTCGCGTCGAACAATAGTCGCGGCTGGTATTCCCGTGAAAGGAATCGTGACTTCGCACATCACAAAACAAAGGCGTTTTGCACGTGATGTTTTATTTTTATATCTAATCGGTGGCGGTGTGACGGTAGCGACACGTACCAGGCTTGCATAAATAAAAGGAAAACATATCACCATGAGCCCTTGTACACATAAAGTGCATTCATGCGACCTCCTGCAGTGCCCTGCACGCCTGGTAGAGCGACTACTGAAATGGCGAATGAAATGTTTTTAAAATATGCACAATGGGGGAAATTTGAAATAGAAAATGTACAACTCTTTGAAGTGCAAACACGGAATATGGTAATATGATTTTTAGAATTCGCTACACCTCCGTGCCTTGTGTCAGTTCAACCTCTAAATTTTTATTCCAAAACATTTTGCATTTTGCTGAAACTTGGAATATATACTACTTATTATCTACATAATATTGCATAAAAAATACAGTACACTAAGTACAAAAAAACAGTCTTAATTAGAGCGAAGAAGAAGTCTACTTGTGGTGTGACTAATCCTACAATTCGATCACTTTTCTTTCGCGTATTTTCTTATAAAAATTGCGAACCATAAACTTTCACACATCAATTTTAATAGCTCCCATGTGGAAGCCACGGGGCAACTAGAAAAGCGGGTTAACTCGCATTTTATACGTTTCGCGTCGACGCCAGGACCTCGTGATACCGAAAATGGCGTACACGAATAGAGGTGTGTCCGGACAGGGGCATGGAGAGACGCCGCCGCCGGCCGACCCATAAACAAGGCCAGAACGAATGTGAACAGCAGGCTTAGCTGGGAAAGGTGTAAGTCAGAAAAAGTAATAATATTTATCATAAAAACGTTGTCTCTCTCTATTTTATTATTAAACTTTACCGCAGTATCTTAAGCTAGATCTTCAAAAGTAATCAATCGCAGGTAATTTTAATATTATAATTTATTGTTCGTAAAATGATCAATTTCTAGATAGCCATGAATCTACTGGTAACTCAATAAAAAAAAGGTCTTGATAAAAAAAATAAACACATTCCTATATAATATGCAAGTCTAATATTTTGTGAAATATCATTTCAATTTGAAACTTTTGCTAAGTACTTAAGCCATTCAGAAATTTCAAAAATTTTGATCTTTAACTTACGCCCTTTTAACACTTACAATAAGGAACGGTCACGAAGCGCACCTTAAGCGATTGCCATACACGGATGTTTTTCTGTCCGCAATCCGCGTGTATGAGTATGACGGTCCAGAACCTTAGAGCCCTCTGTAACCTCTGCTTCCACGACCATTTCACCTTTCTCTGAAGTCTCAATATACCGGAGTGGTTGTAGCACAATTACGAACTCAATTGGTCCCGGTTGCTGTCTATGATAACTCCTCCGGCCAGATGGACCGAAGAAAGAGAGCGGCTGGTAGCGACTGGATGGCAAAAGCGTGAGATCATTCATTGTGACGGACCCTGGGGGAGGCCTATGTCCAGCAGTGGACTGCCGACTGCTATAGGCTGACGTGATGATGCTGTTTATGATAACTTAGATGACGGTCGCTACACAACCATGTCAGACACGTACTAGCAGCGAACCTGAGAACCGCCGAGCTTCATAGGCTCGCCCACTTGATTATATACGATATAAAAAGAAGTCTAAAAACTAAAACCCGACTACTGAGATTTCGCTCTCTAAAAAGTAAGAAACAAGAAATCTGAAATAATAATACTCACGATTGAATGTGTTTTTCGTCTCCAAAATTCATACAAAGTAAACAGCTATTATAATTTATTTTCATGGCAGTTTAATATAAAGTTCATAGTGGTTTTCTGGTGATAGCTGTGGTCGTTTGCCACGTGCCACTAGTACTATCTAGTTTATAAAATAAATAAGGCAACGTGGCAAACGACTACAGCTTTCACCTGAAAACCACTATGAACTTTATATTAAACTGCCATGAAAATGAATTATAATAGCTGTTTACTTTGTATGAATTTTGGAGACGAAAAACACATTCAATCGTGAGTATTATTATTTCAGATTTCTTGTTTCTTACTTTTTAGAGAGCGAAATCTCAGTAGTCGGGTTTTAGTTTTTAGACTTCTTTTTATTTTAATTATTTTGGGGTTGTAAACTTAAATTTTCACGATTGTTTGTTGGAAGATGTAGGTAGGTACAAGTTTAAACTGTTAAACTTTTGTTAGGTGTATATAAAATATGCTAGTAAGCCCCCGTGTGATTTCATTACCAAAACAAATGTTTCAGTTTCTTTATTCTGTGAACCCCCCGTGTCGATGCATGCTGTTGGTTTGTTACCAAAACAGGTTTTTCATTTTCTTTGTTCTGTGAGGGTGGCCAGCCCCGTGTCGATGCTTGCTGCTGGTTCCATCACCAAAAAAGACGTCTCCGTTTCTTTTTCTGCGAGGGGGGAAAGCCTCCCTTAACCCTCCGGGTCGATGCTTGCTGTTGGTTTCGTTACCAAAACAGATGTTTTCATTTATTATTTTAGCTACGTATAAAATTTAATATGAATGTATGAAGCGTTAAAACGACAAGTTCTAAGAAAAATTCACAAATATCTGCTTTTAGAATATTAGTTGTAGGATCTTTTATGTACATACATACATGTACCTATCTATACATACATACATATAAACACATATAACTCCTTATCCCGCTTTCGCTCTGCCTACCTATCTATGTACGCGTTAAATTAATTTTAATGTAATAATTCGCGGTACCTTCAACTTGGATCCCATTACATGAGATGAAAAATATGACAGTTCGTTTGATACCCAACACGATATAAACCTTATTCAAACATATTTTACATACAGTAGCAGTACGTATTGTGACTTAAACGTCAATTTTGGTGCAGCTACTCAATTGAGTAAGTCAAAAGTCTCAGACAACAGATGTCGCTGTTAGTTTTCCTAAAACGCGAATTGGCTTCATAGCACTACCTTTTTCAAAAATTTTGGAAAGTGCGTGTTCCCCTAAAAATAAGCAATTTAACCGCAGTAAAGAGCAGCCTATGTTTTATTCTAGACATTATTTTATCTTTATACAAAGTATCATTTGAATCTATTCAGCCGTTTTAGCGCCAAGTCCTAACAAACACATATCCGCGTTTATAAGTTATATAAGGAATTAGGAATTAGGATTAGGGTTAGTAGGATCTCTTATGTACCTACCTATCTACGCGTTAAATTAATTTAAATGTGATAATTTTCGCGGTACTTTTCTACTTCGATCCCATTAAATATGATGAAAAATATGTCAGATCTGAGCCCAAGGAGCAGCTCTTTCTTACCATAGCTTAAACACAGATATTTAGCGTATGTAGTGCTATCACGTCTTGTCTGCCTTTCGTTTTCATCATCAGATCAGCTCCACCAGTATGACACATACCGACACCACACCGATACCGATACCAATGTACCTGCTGCTTGAAGAAAGTGGTTGAAAAATTCTGACGTAAGGGCTCATTGAAGACCAATGTGGCGCAGTGGTAGTGCGATTGCCTATGACGCAGAAGGTTCCGGGTTCGATTCTCGGTGGGTCACTCACAAAGTTGATATTTATCACTTTGTGAATTTGTTCCCAGTCTGGTTAGGACATTGCAGGCTGAACCACCCGATTGTCCGTAAGAAAGATGGTTCCGTGTTTCGGATGGCTCGATAAGCCGTTGGTCCTGGTTGTTGTCTATGATCACTTTAGACGGCGGTAGTTACACAACCATGTCAGAATCCTGCTACTTGCAGAAGGCGGTTGAAAAATTCCGACACTAGGGTTCATCGGGTCGTTGGACGACTCGGTGTCCCACACGAAAAAAGAAATTGAATCGTTAGACGGCTCGGCGTCCTACACGAAAAGAGAGAAAGAGAAAAACCGATGTACCAAATTTATACTAAATTGACATTGCGTAAATGCAAGAAAGTTTCAAACTTTCACCTACATTATATATATTTTTGAAATGTGCTATGTAAGCCCTTTTGTATGATACCCAACACGATACCACTTGAAGAAAATTTTTTTTTTGTTCGTATCTTTATGCACGCTAGAGGGCGCCATGTTCACTTTATTGTGGCATGATATAGCCTATAACCATCGGACTGTTCAGACGCTTCTATTGACACCTCATTTGTCAAATTCTGATAAGTAGATTCGTAGCTAGGAGGGAACAAAGGAATTATTGCCACATACATACATACATACATACATACATACATACATTCCGGTCAAAATCATAACCCTCCTTTTTGCTTTGCTGTAGTCGGGTAATAAAAAGCCCTATCACGTACTGATAGGTAAGATATGACAACATGCGTTATAGATTTTTGACGGATATACATTAGATGAATTTTGAAAGAAACCAATTTGATAAAACTTGCCTTTATATCTATGCAAAACTGGTCAGATATTAAATGTGATATTTTGCGTTTTGCAGTCTTTGGCTTTGCATTAGAAGGCAAAATTAAACTCATGCATTTCTTGTCAACCAAATACGTGTTATGAAATGACGCAAAATCTTACATTTGTCAAAGTAATAAGTGTTACGATATGAAGGTATATAAAATCTTTTACGTCTACCGAGTAGTTACAGAAAATTACCCCTTCCGATCATACTACGAGTAAAATATATGGTGTCCATGTAATGTGACATGCAAAGTTACCTTCCCTAGCCACTCTTCAAAACCTGATAAATTATTTCGCTGATTAGACCATTAGTGGGTCGATATCGATATCTTTTGTGAAGACCTACATTCAAGTCGCTGCCATAATTGCGGCAAATCAATCCATTTCCTTGTATGTAATTACAAAACTTGCGATAGTTTCTACATGTCAGTAAGTGCTATATGATGCCAGTCTATTAGCATCGCTCTGTTTCTACCAGTAGAGGGGGTAGTAAAGGGTGAGGATAGGTATATATAGGAAAAAGGCAGCATTGCTCCTTAATTGCGATTAAGATTGATTGCGATTGTCAATAAGAGGATCATGTCCAGTGTAACTTTCAGGATAGATAGGATAGAGAACTATTTATTAGCTTTGAATTATCGATAATTTTGGATTTTCCAGTTGTCTGGAGAACGTGGGTGGAAACTCTTGATTTTGTGATTTCAAGGTGGTCCCATTAATGATCCCACATGCCTACCTCGCCAATAAAATTCTCTCTAATCTTCTAATTTAATAAAATACTATCAAGTAATTTGACTTATGTATTAGTGAAATAGAATCAAAGTTATTAGGCATTTAGATTGTAACTTTTTCAAGCGTGTTTGATTTTAATAAAAATACTTACCTACCTACCATGCCTACCTACCATTGTCTACCTGACTCCTGACATTTTATAAGTCACCATTCCTGTCATCCTCCCTCAAGAAATCCGTGCCGGCTCCGTCGGCTCCATAATCAACATTCAGCAGTGACATTTCGTGGTTTAATTCCTGATCCGGCCTCTTTAAATAATTCCCTTCGTTTACGTTTAAAGACGGCGAACGATAAAAAAGTGGAATCAGCCAAGAGACGTCGGATGAGCCGCGTTTGAATAATTTACACCTAAACCTGTCGAAACGGCATTCTGTTATTTGCTGGTCGCTGTCATAACAACAGTATTGACTCAGCCTTATCACCAGGTGAATAAAGCTCAATTTTCGTCAACGCAGTCTTCAAAACCAGCAAATGTACTGTGGTTTTGGTATCTTAGCATCTCAGCCTGTCACAGAATATCTTCGTCCGAACTGCGTCTCTTCTTATGTCAGTTTTTGTTGTTGCCTCCGTGCGGTTCGTTTTAAATACTGTTTAATGCATGTCTTATTAGCTCAGAAGTGTCTAAACACAAAAGACCTCCATAATGTTTAAGGTATCAGCATTTGACATCTGGAATTTTGATGCGAGTTTTGTGTTTGTTTTTGCGCGGTCGGTTGCAACAATGACAACGCAAATGAGTATTTAATCTTATCCTGTGTATCATGTATGAAATTGGAATTCAGGATTGTTTTATTACTAGGTACATCACACTTGTACGTAGGAACTAATTTCCTTAGGCGCCTTGAATTTACATTTATTACTACCATACTATTACTATTCATATTATAACTGAATGAACATTATATTATGATGAAAAATTTGAATCAGTAACCAGAGTCCGATAGTGCAAGAGAGATAGGTAGCTACATATATTGATTGCATCTACTATTTTAAGTATAACAAGGACAGATTCCAACCAAGTAAGTATTTGCGTAACGCCGGTTTAAAAACGCATGTGTAACAGATCAAAGTGAGGAAACTGTCTAATAGTACATACATACATACACATATCAATATGTATGTATGTATGTACTTGGTTGGCATCTGTCCCTGTTACACTTAAAATAGTAGATGCAATATATTATGTAGCTACCTATTTTTCTTGCACTATCGGACTCTGGTTTCTGATTCAAATTTTTCATCATAATGTAATGCTCAAAGGCGTGTTCGCCTTTATCCCTTGCGGGGTAGGCAGAGCGATAGTGGCCGTAAGAATACAGCCACTATCGCCACGTCTGACATTTTTGAGGATTGTTTTCCAAGGTTGTTTCAGAAAACATTTGTATTACTATAGTGACAGGTTGTCAGCCTGTCGCCTAAAAGCTGTAATACACCAATTCTCTCGAGTCCCTTAGTCGCCTATTACGACACCCGTGGGAAGGATGTGGGGTGATGCTATTCTAAGCCGGCATCACACGGCACAACCTCCGGCATCACAAGTCTAATCGTGTGCTTCATTAACATACCAATCTTCTCAAATCTGAGCCCAAAGAAAACACCGTGTCGATGTTTAACAACCAGCCGGTTAGGCTAACCGTGGTTAACATGCGATCAATCATTCAAAGATTGATGCATGGTGGGATGGTTGACAGGTTGACAGGTTGACAGTAATGAAATTTAACACCCGCATCGTACGTTATTACGGTAATTAGTCTCATTGGTTTACTTACATGTTTTTTTTCGTAGCACATTCTTACGAGTTTGTTTTACACGTTTTTTAGGCCGTACTGTGGACCAGTAGATACGTTATAGTCTGCTAAAATGGTCTCCACTGGTTTATAGTTGCTTTCATAGTCGCAAATATCAAGTGCTTTCAGACAGTTTACAGGGTTCATGTATGTTACAGTTTTAGGCAACAGGCTGACAACTTGTCACCATCGTGTACCTATATAGTACCGTGATCTGAATTAGTAATTGACTTTCTTAGAAAAAAAATTGGTTTATTGATTGATGGTATTTCTGAAACATCCCTCAAATATTTTTCAGACGTGGACGTGGCCATATTTTTATGGCCTATACCGCTCTGCCTACCCCGCAAGTGATAAAATCTTGATATGTGTACGTATGTGTACCTATATATTTTCATCGCAGTTCCTACCTACATACCCACGATCCCATTTATACCCTGCTCATAGTTGCAGGTAGGCAAAGTTCAGCAACAGAAGCTCCAAACGAATAGTCAGATTTGAAGTCCCGCGCTCCAGGGACCCATTTATTTCTGCTATACGGGCAGGGGACTATTAGTTTCCTAGTTATGAACTTTTCAGCCTGTCCAGTGCCGTGTTTGGCTTCAGGGAATTTGATAATCGATGTATTTTCCAATAATGCAGATTTGAAAATCCGGGTTACCTTTTTCGTAGCGAGAGACTGTTTGCGAGCGAAATTCAGCTGGAAAAAGTCCTCTGATTACGAATTTTTCTGAATCAAAGTTGTGATATTTCAGTTTGTTTGTAGTCTGTTTGCAGGTAGTTTTCTCTCTTCTCCTTTTCTCAATGTTATTCTAAGAAGGAAAGGTTCTTTTTTGCAAAGAATATCATATTATGTAGTCCGTACTCGTAGACATAAAAACTGAGAAATACGTTCTTGCAATATTCAATCCTCGGAGCGAACTTAGATGAATGCACTTTTGACGCCGGAAAATGCGGTGCGATGCGATTTTTGTACCGTTTTTATTTCAAAAACAGAACTCCAAGCAAACGTGGGGAAATTATGAACTCTCACTGTACTGTGAAACGAGTCCCAATGAAAAATGAACACTTTAAGTTTTCCGTGAAAGCGCTGGAAGTAGAGGCTCAGAATACTTATATTTGAGGTACTTTCAGTAGCAGCAAGATCCATTTATTGACTTGATGGCGAAGCGGGTAATACCCCTGCCTGCCACGCAGAAGGTCGCCTGTTCAATTTAAACAGGAGACAATTTCCAAATATTTTAATTTAGGATCCGTATTAATAAACAGAGAAGTCAAGGAGAAGGCGGAGGACAGAGAAAGCTGGCGGATACTCCACCGACAAGGTCAATGCCCTTAAATAAATGATGATGATTAATAAACCACACTCAACTCTGTGATCGATCTCAAGAGCGATTTTGACAAATGTCAGGCAGTACTAATGACATCTCACAGTCGCACTCAAGATCGATCTCAGAGTTGAGTAGGTACCTACGGTTCAAAACGGGTCTTAAGTTATGTGTTCGTCTGAGTATGATATGTGTTCACTTACAAAAATATTCAGTTGTCTAGTTCTGAATTAATATGGAGCTAGATGGCGATATGTGTCTCGTCCAGGGATTTTTACTATTTTATAAACTTGCTACTGGATCGTTGGACGAAAAGAAGCAAGAGAATATGCTGCTTACAGTAGCTACTAGCTGAAATGAGAGTGCATACGTACGAGGTCTGGTATGTGCAATGCATAAGTTCAATATGAAGGACTATTGCTTTGCATTCGTTTAGAAAAAGGAATATGGAGAATCATATTTCAGTTTTACAGTTTCTGCGCTCTGCTTACTGTGAAATATTTATTCAATAAGGACTGAAATGAAATTTTCATAAAGTTTTCTCTAGAAGCTACGTTCGGAAACGAGGAGAAAGTTTCAACCTCTCATTCAAAATTTCCGATCAAATGTCTCTTTTTTCGTGTGGGAAACCGAGACATCCAACGACCCAATGCACCCTTTTACTGATCAGTTGACTGATTTTCTATGGAAAATCGTAAAATGAAAGCTTCCAATATAGGCGCCATAGCAAATTGATCCAGTTTCGTGGTCTGATCATGCCTGCGAAGTTTTTGGTACACCATCTCACCCGGTTTGCATTCTTCTTCGTACATACATAAATCACATCTTTATCCCTTACTTAGGCAGAGCGTTAGCGTTATTCTTTTTCATTACCTACTTAAAACAAATAGACGTTTCAAAAGCGAAATCATAACTATTACGAGTATTTGAAACGATTTCCTGAAAAGGGGTATTCCCGTTCATAAAATGATGTGTATTCGGTGTTTCAACTGCCGAAAACCGGCAATAGATTCAGGCTGTCCACGGATGTTACAATTCGTAGGCAAAACGGCTCGGCCGGAAAGTGATAACGGACGGTATAGCAGGGGTGGCCAAACTGTTCAAGTGTGGGGTCCACTTTTACTTTTTTTATATCACATGTGATAGCCGCTGTCATGGTTACACTTGTATTTAAAAAAAATATATATATAGTGAAGTTTATATGTCTTTTTAAATACCATGTTTTTGAATAATTGAGGCTTGACACTTAAAATTTTCTAAAAGTTTGTAGTGATGCACGATGATGACCAGTGGTGACCGCAATGTACATGCCACGCAGCCCAATTTTTACTGTCAAAAATGTGGATTAACAGAAGTAAATTGATTTAAAAAAACACATTCTTTGACTTTATTTTTTTTGTGGAAATAGACTGCTTAGAAGAGCATCACCCCGTCCATTTCTTTCCCGTGGGTGTCGTGGAAGCCGACTAAGGGACTCGAGGGTTTTATGTGTATTCCAATTTTAGGCGACAGGCTGACGACCTGTCACTATAGTGAAACACGACTTATCTGAAACGACCCTCAAATATTTGTCAGACGTGACGATAACGACCGTCATTTTAGCCAGGGATATAGGCGTGATTTGTATGTATGATTTGTATCGACCGGTAGACCGCGGTCGACCTCTTGGCCACCCCTGCAGTATAGCATTCAGCGGTCAGCCGGTGGAAATATGCCTCGGATGCGGAATACAAGACGATAACTTTAGAATGGACGGACTGATTCATGTGACAACACTTTGCAGCGTAAATGGGGTATGGTCATTTGCTTGTGCAATGTTGTGGAGTGCCGTTTGGTCATCTAAATGTGGTGTTAATTTTTTAATGCTTGTGCCATGTTGAGATCGCGGATCTGGCAAAACCAAAAGTCTTGTATAGTAATGCTTTTTTTTCATAAAAGGTATACAGAAATATTTTATTTCCAGGATTTGGTTAACTACATAAGACGCGGCGGATCACTTTACGTACGACTGAGCGCTAAAATATCGCAGCAGTCTGTCAGATCCATACTAGAAATGTTAATCCCCATACTCGACGCACTCGACGGACGACGCTGCGCTGACTGTCAGATCCATACTAGAAATGTCAACGTAGCGCTGTGTTTTGAACATTATTATTATTAACTAAGTTCTTAAACAAATTAAAATTAAGAAACAGCCATTTCAAACAATATTTCACATCAACTCGTACCCTGTCCAACCTGACTCAAAACTTCCAAAACATTTTCTCATTTAGGCAAGATAAAGTTCTTAAAAAAATGGAGCTGCCAGTATCTTCTAAATTATGCAAAGCGACCCAAAACATCTTATTTGCCCCTAGCGCCCCCTAGCGCCCAACCGCAAAGTTCGCATCTTGAGCCTTGAGCCCAATCGGGCGGTCAGACATAATTCAATATTACCAACTTTTAGAGTCGGTTTACAAAGGAGTCGTTTGGGTAAAAATCTTTATATGGAATGCAGCGTAGTGTTGCGCTTTGTATGATCCTAGAAAAAGACAAAAAAATAAAAAGCTTGATATGTAGAAATTCTATAAATTGATTTCGAAATATTATCTTGCAAACAACGTTAAGTTAAATTTTAGCGGGCCAACAATTTTCCTTGTTTACCAAAATCGCCACAATAGACATCATTTGGTTAGTCTCATGGTGTCATTAATTATTCATTTGGTGTTCTCATTCTGACTTTAGGGTCCATTGGGTCTTTGGACGACTTAGTGTCCCACACGAAAAGAGAGATGGTATATGATGTCTGCAATGTTCTTGGAACGCCTTCCGTTACGCTCCGTATTTATCTTACAACAATCAATTACCTATATACCTAGATACGTATAGATACCAAGGTACCAGCTGACATAAGTTTGCAAATACCTTACAAAATTTTCCGAGCAGGTAAGTAAAGTACAAATGCAGGAATATCTTCGAATATCGACATTCAATAGCGACTCCAGTCAGCACTGCAAGCACCGCCTTCACAAATAAGGGGACGTATTGTGCACCTTCCAAACCAGACGCCCTAATCGACCCTTTTGAAATTCCAACTAACGGAAAACTGGATTTCCATAACAATAAAAATGTGATCCGAGCATCTACAGAAATGCCTGCGCGATATTCACGGATCATAAAATAGCACTCCGGCAGCAGCACGACTGATTTAACTTGACCCCTTTGAAGTAACCTTTCCTGCTGACTTCCCTCCTAGCGCCGCAAGATGAATAGACCAGGAAGTGCCTCTGTAATTTGGCTGGGTAATTTAATAATGGTCATTGTCGCTTTGAGTAAAGACATTTTTTGGAATTTGCCATACCTTTAAATTAGAATAATATTTGTAGTGACAGTTTAAATGGTCGTGATTTCATTTCCTCTACGACTGTTGAATCTGCTTTTAATTTTACGAGTTGTAATAAAGTTTTTATGATGGCCATTTGAGTTTGTTATTATAACATATGATATGGAAGAACGGCTGACTATGTGGAAAGCTTGAGTATGATATTGTTTCACTAATTTTTATGATGTTGATGTTTGTATTCTTTTATGATGTTGTTTGCGCCGTATAATCGTATTGCCGCCCTAAAAGTAACCAACTTTATACTCTGTGGTAAGTCAGAAATACACAGTAATTATTTTTTAGTTCCGAATATGAATTTATTGGCCTTCCCGTTGATTGGGTTGCCAACTGCAACGAATAATAAGCGCACAACTTATTTCCGCCCATCAAAAGTGCAAAAGCGCTGTCACGGAAAACAGCTGACGCAATTAAACCCCGTTCGGGATACACCCGAATATTCTGGAATATTCCAAAAATGATGCAAGTTTCGGCAACGCGCGAATTGGTAACAAATGGAGCTGACAAGCCGACTTGTACCAGAGTGGAAACTATTAAATCGACTGATAAAATTTTATTGAATTTTCCGTCCAATATGCGAGACGAAGCGTTATTGATGACCGGCCCGTGACGTGGCAGCGGGGGCGCTAAAAAGTTGCTGTCACCGCTTGCTCCAAAAACTGTCGTCGTGTGGTACTCCCAGTCAACGAATGACCCAAACAGCCATAGTGGCTTACCTACTAAGAGGTCTTTGATGTATTTGGTTGGTTCAAACAACTCATATCTGTTGAAGTTAATGAGAAAGTGGTTATGTGATATTTGTTAAAATGTTTACTTCACAGAGTATTTGCTAATACCGTGAAAATGTATAAAGGTAAGTAAAAGCATCTTTATTTCAGTTTTATGGCCTCAATACGCATAGCTTTTACTTGTTACTAACCAAAACTGATTTTTTATACGTATGATAGTTTTATTTAAGTATTGATGGTGTAATATTAATGTTGCCAACATACCGCTGGCTTGATGTACAAAAAAAAACACTTTGACCGACAACATTTTATCGCCCAATAGTGACCAAATACTTACGTTACAATGTTTCATATCGAATTTCGGGATAACTTTGTGTCTTTGTAAGACCCGTCGTATCCATCACTAGCAGGCGGGGTATTGGTTCATAGAGGTCAATTTGGATCTGATAGATTACTACATTTTTTTATAACTTTTAT
Organism: Keiferia lycopersicella; assembly: GCA_029255805.1. Classification (NCBI taxonomy): domain Eukaryota; kingdom Metazoa; phylum Arthropoda; class Insecta; order Lepidoptera; family Gelechiidae; genus Keiferia; species Keiferia lycopersicella. The sequence goes on along the minus strand of JARACZ010000009.1, from coordinate 5,712,257 downwards.
AAATAACCAAATTAAATATGACTGCCTGTCGGTAATATAGATAAGTAAGTATGTGTAGAAAACTTTAGGTTCGCAACATTCCTGCGCAGATTGCATACCTTATTCTATATCGGATTCTTTGATTATGACAAGAAGACGAATGACATCAATGACTTTCCGCGCAAGCACGAACGTGTCAAGAATGTAACTTTTTTATGTCTTTTTGACAGCAGGATTAAACCAATATTAGGAAAACTAGTTGTTGCATTAACAGAAAAGCTTCACTAAGGCCTATTTCACGCTTATGGCGGTTCGCACACTTAACGCACGATGGAGCGCTAAAATAACGCAGCGGTCTATCAGATCCATACTAGAAACGTCAATCCCCATACTGCGATATTATAGCGCTCCAACGTGCGATAAGTGAGCGATCAGCCTCCGCACATCGCAGCGCTAAAATAATGCAGCTAAAATAGTTTAGTATTGACCGCTGCGTTGTGCGTTAAGTGTTAAAAAAGATCTTAAAAATAAATTCAACAAATTGTTCAACTGCTTGACATCCACTTAAAAAAGTTTAGATTCGTTGTAAAATCCTATTGCTGAAACAAGTTGACTTTGAAGATAAATTTTCTGCTAAATTGGGATTTCAGTTTCTATCTTAAAAATCTTTTTCTTTGTCATCAAAACTCGTAATTGACACCTTTGTTTTTATTTGCTTGCTTCTAATAAAGCTGTGAAGATTGAGTGTCTGTCGTTTTGATTTTCCATTAAGTGTCATAAATTAAGATGACAAGACAAGTTTTACTTTTCGTGTTCTTTGATTTTTTCACAGACAACTAGTGAATCCTATAAAAATGTCTTTAATTAATAAGAAATTCATAAGAATCTAGGTATGTACCTAGGTATTTTTAAGGGCTCCACTATTGCATCGTTGCGTCTAAAGAATTCGCATCAGTTGACTACATATCACTGGTCAAACTCTGTGATATTTACTGCCAAATTGTAATGTGGTAGAATCTTAATGGGATTTAATGGGATTTACATTTTTCCGTAAAATTTGTGGTTTTTCCGGCAAGTATTGTGCATAAAAGCCTTTCTCTTGAATCACTCTATCTATTAAATAACTGCATCAGCATCCGTTGTGTAGTTTTAGAGATTTAAGCAAACATACATACATACTTGCTTTGCTGTGTGATGCCGGCTTAGAATAGCATTACCCCATGCCTTTCCCGTGGGTGTCGTAAAAGCCGACTAAAAGACTCGAGGGTTTCATGTGTATTGCAATTTTAGGCAACAGGCTGGCAACCTGTCACTTAAGTGATACATGAATTATCTGAAACGACCCTCAAATAATGTCAGACGTGGCGATAAAGACCGTAATTTCACTGTCGTTAACGCTCTGCCTACCCCGCAGGGATATAGGCGTGTGTGTGTGTACATATATACAGACGCAAAAAGCAACTATACTATATAGTGAAGAAATATCCAACTCAAAGTCTTTTGTGTGCACTGAAACGAAATTAGTTCCCATGTAATCTTGTAAGGAACATTCGATACTTTACCACTAGCCGCTAGGCGCTCAGCTCAAGCAATGGAATTCCTCCATGGAGCATCCCGTTAAGCTCTCCCCAGAAATCAGGCTGGCCAGAGGCTGGCAATACGCCAGCAGAGTACTGTAGGGTTGCCACTTCACTGAAATTTTAAAATACAACATGTATGTACTGAATATTGAAGTGGTTTACTCGTAAGTTGATCCAAGCGTTTCAGGATTAAGTTATAACAACAAAAGGTTTGCAAGCACAGGTCTCAAACCGAGATTATCTATCTATCTTAAAGAACTTTATACTAGCATTGGATGTAGAATGCTCTACACTATACTATAACAGCCACAATAAAGTCTACTACTGAACATGGGCCTCCCCCCTGTAGGGAGGTATTTGCCATACTCTCTCTAACAGTATTTTTTTTTATTTTGAGTTCGATTTTGTTTTCATATCTAGGTACTACAAACAAATCTTAACTCGAACAACTAGTTCGATATTTAAACAGTTTGAGAAATAAAATATACCTCAAAAAATGGAATGTATTATTATACGTAGATAGGATACCTCAATGGCGGGTCTCATCGAAGAGGTAGGCCCCAAAAAAGATGGCGTGAAGATTTCGGTGCTTGTTTTAAAAAGTGTACCGAGGTTGCACAGGATGTAACAAGTGGAAGATCACGGGCGAGGCCTTTGCCTAGCGGTGGGATCCCATGATGATCCCAGTTATGATAGTATTTTTTGTAAATTAATAGTAGAAGTATAAGTATTGTATTAGCCAAGAATCCCAATAGTGCGTAGCAACCCTAAGAGTGTGGTAGTGTTTTAAAAATGTAATGCTCTTAGCTTTGATGAAGTAGACTGCAACTTATACGCTGATTAATACTGTTTATTTTGCTAAGAGCGGCTCCAATTACTCTACAAGGAAGAAGAAGAAAATCCCATGTCGGAACTTCACGTCGAATCGGGTCATATCTTTTGCTGCAGGCTTCTCTTTAATAGGTACGAAATGTGAGAAATGTATAGGTAGCTCATTCAGTCATATGGTGTTGCGGCCAGAGTAACTTTCAGTATGCGCCCGTATGTGCGTGTATGGAGAGTGAAGGTCAAGTTACGATGGTCGTGTCGTGACACTATCTGAGCGAATGAAGTATACCAAAAAATATTGACCTCACTTTACGGCCATGTTATATGATATGACTATGACATGTTCAACTGTTGAAACTTGTTTATATTACATATTTTAGTGTGTTTTCGATAGGAGTAAAACATTTAATATTATCCACAAAAAAAATTGGTCAGTATCTAAAACCGTATTTTCGTGTATATTTGTACATACGTATCACGCCTTTATCCCTTGCGGGGTAGGAGAGCATTATATTTGTACGTTAGAATTATAGTAATGGCCTACTAATCACAAAGTACTAAAATTAATATGACGTAAAATCAAAAATAATTTATTCTCTTCAGACAACAACAATAACGTCAAGTAACGTCAGCGAAAAATGGCTTTATTTCGGAAACATTTCCGCTCAAGTTTTTATTATGCCCATGCTTGCTCTAAGTCCGGAAGACCCGTAGTCTCTATTATATTTCTGTAGATGATTCGGGACTTCGCGAGCGTTTTTGACCTACGTCGTTTGTCAGTATGAGACAGAGGGAAGCGTTAATTTGACAAGGGATCTCCTGCCACACTGACCTACTTGCGTCCATGAAGATTACCGTTTTATTACGTGTTACACGAGCCCCGTTTTCAGCTACTCTTTTTTGGGATGAATATCAGTTCCACAGGTCTAAAGTTGAATCAGAGACCCTACGATTAGTTACCCTTGTATAAGGTGTAAAAATATTAGCTGCAAATATTTAAAAGGGTGAATCAGACCATGAAACTAAACAACTTTCCCCAAGAAACATAGGTCGAAATATGCAAATAAATTTTGAACCACCTATACAAAATGACCGACCGACCAAGTCATTTGTATGGGAGGTTCAAAATTCGTTTTTCGAATTCGATTTTCGTATTTCGATCTACGTTTCTTGGGGAAAGTTGTTCAGTTTCATGGGCTGATTCACCCCTTAAAATATTTTCAGCTATTTTTTTTACACCATGTTTACCACAGATTATGTTTGGTAGTAGTAATTGATAAACTTCATTGATCGCTGGCTTGTCTTGTCATACAAATTATCGCTAATTTAAAATGTGGCATGCATTTCATCGTACAGCCGTACAATAGAGTCAAGAAAATTCAGATTTATTTTGCTCAAACAGTAATTAGTATCTGATCGCGCAGTTCTATTATTTCAGAGATATATTTTTGATTTGCTGTTCTATGGTTATTGAGTGAATCAATTTGTGGATTTTTTAAAAATATTTTTGCAGAATGCGCTTTTAAAAAGAAGATTTTTCCGTAAAAGTGGCTCAGTTGGCCAGTTATATTTGGATTTTGCTCGAAATAGCGGCGCCGAAACACTTGATTTTGAGAGCCAGCAAATTCTGCATTCAGTGCCCATCGCTTTTCGTTTGAACGAGAAATTTTAAAATTTTCTCATTTCATTTGTAGCGTAGTTTTGCCAATATTTGGCGAAAATATTTGGATCCGAACTGGGTCAAACTATTTGGATTGTAACGGGATATTTTTTGAGCTAATTTTTAACTGGGAAATGTTTTCGTGAACTATACTTACCTGAAGCCTCAGCTACAACTTTGTGGCGGCAAATATTATTCAACTTTTGCGGGTGAGACGAGCGTATAAATAAATAAGGTATGCTAGTAGGCAGAAAGGAGGGTTGTAGGCTTCCTGTAGTAGTAAGATTCCTGTAGTAGGCCTCTTTCACACGCAACGTCCAACGCAGCGCAAAAATAACGCTGCGCTAACGGATCCGTCTGTCAAATCCATACTAGAAACGTCACTCCCCTTACTACTCTCGACAGATGTCCCAACGTACCACCGCTGCGTTGCTTGACGACGCATCCGTTAGCGCAGCGCGTTAATGCAGCCGGACGTCATTTTGCCTGACATTTTGATCGTGTGTCGTGCGCTGTCACTGCGTTGGTTTAGCTTTATTTTAGCGTCCGTTTGTCAGACGTCAGAAATGCGCTGCGTTGGACGTTGAGTGTGAAAGAGGACTTAGCTTCCAGAGGTCGCTACACGATTATTAATTGTACCTACATAAACATTATATAGGAAACATTGACAATAAGATAGAACATACTTAACGGGATCACTTGTTAAATGGAATAAGGCGAGGAGAATGACGATGATGAACCTATTTATTACCTACAACAAACTTCACAACATTTAAGTTGCCAGCACGATCCGACTATAATATGTACTGAACTTTGTTTCGAGTTCTATGGCGATCGCGGCAAAATAATAAGAAACAATTGCTGATTTTTCGTAACACTTATTCACCGTTCAGTAACTTACCATACTTTCTTACTATGTATGAAACAGTTACAGTTCACTCAGAGAAAGGTCAGTAATAAAATTTATTGCGCAAACTGTATGGGCAAATCCACTTTTCATCCAACCGGGTTAAGAGGTGTGCTCGTAAAAATACAGCCCTTATCTCTACCTCTTTATTCATTCGATACACACTTTCTGCGTCTAATCAACATGGAAAAGCTTTTTCCTCCAATTCTGTTTGGTAAATATTCCATGGATAAGCACTTAAGCTACTTCGAGGCCTATATTTATTCTGAGATTTCCAAATTCGTAACGAGTTGTGTTTCTACGCTACTTTCTGAGACACAAGAGTATTTTCGTAGAAGTGCGAAGCTATGAGCAGATCATTTATTCCACGTATAAGTCCAGATTGTGTTATAAGAAGTGTGATGCTATTAAGAGATCTATAAATACTATGACTACGGAGATACATGAATCATCTAAAAGGGCCCTCAATATTTGTCAGACGTGGCGATAGCGGCTGTATTTTTATGACCGTTTACGCTCTGCCTACCCCGCAAGGGATAAAGGCGTGATATGTGTGTGTATGTGTATAAATACTATTGTACGTTAGATATTGTCAGCACAGCTGAAACCTTACTTACTTTACCTACTTACTTTTTCAGACACATTGGCAAGGCGTCGACCAATTACTGCGTCATCTAGAGTCGTTCGTCAACTCACCCGGACCAGTTCAGTATCTATCAGACGAGGTGACGAAATTAAAATTTTACCTATTTCACTCAACGTCAACTCATCCGATTGCTATGTTAACATTTGCAATTGCATATTTACTTGTATTCTTCAAACCTAGACTCCCTTCATTCTAAAATAAGCCCTTATCACCTAGAAGGTAACGCACACTATGAAGAAAAATGAGATTCCACTTTATGAATTCGTCACACTCGTATTTCGCTACGAAGTCAATATGTCAATTAGAGACCGGAATGGAGTTATCCGTAATGGCTGCCATTAGAAACTCCGAGATTCCAGGATTCCATTGACGTCATTACACAAAGAGACGAATAAGGGATTTCACAGTAAGGGTTGCCAGGGTTTAGCCGGAAAACCGGATTAACCGGTAAATTATCAGGCGGAAAGCAGACTGTATTCTGCTTCTAAGATATGTTATATAAAGGTACAAAGGTAAGCCGGAAACAGATTCTAAGAATGTCTATCAACTTCTTGAAATATGATTATTTATCAACTTCTTGAAATTCTTGGATGAGAGATAGATTACAAAAACTTGATACAGTAGTTTCTTTGTAATTCAGGCCTGACTTCGCTTAGCGAATCCCCACAGGACACAACTATTTGTATAGTCAAATTTTCAAATATCTGTGTTTATTCAGGGTGCTTGTTTTTTATGTTTAATATAGAGGGATTTCCCATAGTTCAGATTTCCAGCGTAAGAAGCGCTTGCTTTCTATGCCTAATATATTTATTTGTCTATGTAATTGTCCAACTTATTCCAGACGCCTGGTGATCCTACTTGCGACAAAATCGCAGCCGCCCCGCGGGAAGCAACAAAAAATAATGTCGCCCCAAATTGAATCATTTGTAATATTCATTCTTTTTTCACTCCTGCTTCTGTGGACGCTTTTCAGGTGATTTTGACGTTTACGTACTTACTGGAAATGGTTTATGTCTATAAGACTATTTTATTTAGTTTATTGGTTGATAAACTCTGATATCAGGGTTCATTGGGTCGTTGAGCGACATGGTGGTGGCGAAAAGAGAAAAAAAAACAAAATCGAGATTTATGGAAGCGTCTGTAGCAGGCTAATTATGTCGGCGCAATAGACCACTATCTCACAGATATCAACGATGTTGGTCACAATAGTAAGGTATTGACAAATCTAAGTCACTGCCAAAAACAGTACAGCACTTGAGAATGCAAAATAATTCGTATCATTATATTTTTGTTTCACATACCTACAGCTGTAGGTACAATTCGCATTCATCTTCTTTAGCTCCACGTGGAATCCATGTTTTCTTTATGAAACTCGTTTCGCGGTAATCAACTGTCTTCAGGAATTCGCGACGTCACTCGGACAAGAGAAATAATTATTCCAAAGACCCAGAGTACCTTTTATTAATGTTCCTTCCTAGTCTTTTGTTACAGAATTTTGTGAAGCGTGATCAAAAAGATTGAAGATACTCAATCTTTATACTTTACACCCCCTTTTGTCGGTGGGGATGATAGATTGAAGTGTAAAGTTGAAAGTCGTAATTGAAGATTTATTTAGGGGTTTGATTAACTGGAGTTTTAATGAAATGCTTGTTAAGGATCAAATGGTTTTATTATTTTGAATTTCCACTCAGTGAAAAGTGCTTGCTGAAATTGACTGTTTATCTTAATACTGTACATTTTAGAAATAACACATTAATTGACATAAAATCGTAAAGCTTTTCAAAAAGATTTCATTTTATTAAGCCGTTAAAATAAACATTAAACCAATGCGGCACAATAGAAACCAACTTTACTTTCAGATCACGTCACGAAGTCAACTCTACTAAACCCAATAAAACTCCAAAAGGCATCACTAGTTAGTTAAGGCTGCAATCTGATTTCTTCTTTTCTCGACTTAAGGGGAAATAAAACTGTCGTTTCATAGCAAAACGGGGTCGAACATGTTACTGTGTTACTGCACCCGGCGCTGGTATGCAGGCCCCCTGACCCCCGGTGGGGGGTTGAGGGGGGCTAGCCCGTGGAGCTGAGCCCCCCTCTCCCTAAGCGACGTCACGCGCGATTCCGAGGCGCACAAATCACGCGAGGCGTACACGCGACCTGGACATCGTACCACGATACGTGACAAAACAATTTTCTGTTACAAAACGTACGGTCCACGGTTTTCGTGTCAGCACGTTGTGAAAGAAACGTCTGAAAGAGAACAACTCTATCCAATGGTGTTGGCTACTTTAAGACATCCAATCAAAACCCTTTGGCGAATCGCACACTTAACGCACGACGAACCGCTAAAATATCGCAGAGGTCCGTCAGAGAGACAGGGAGAGACTAGAAAACGTCAATCCCTTTACTAAAACTGCACTCGACGGACGACGCTGCAACAGCGGTTGAGCGGTTTTAGTATGGGGAATGACATTACTAGTATGGATCTGACAGACCGCTGCGATATTTTAGCGGTCCGTCGTAGTGCGTTATGTATGTGATCCGCCTTTTCAAGCATCACATTCATCAGCATAACACTTAAGTCACATCACTTCAAGTGCACCTTTGATATTAAAATATTTCAAAATAATCTCTTTCGATCAAGCTTCTAGATTCAGTCCATTTATTTTACAGGATATTTTTCAAACGTTTTCAGCGGTCACTACAACCACAAAAGCGTTTCAAAACGTTTTTTTGTCTCGTGGTACGGGGTCGAGCAGTAGGTACTACGCGATATGTCAATGGCTCTGTTTATTTTCTGGTAAACGCCTGGTTTTCTAATAAAAAAATACCGTTGAAATAATAACTCAGCCGAGGCATAAAATAGATAGCGAGCGGCGACGCATTCCACTGTGGCCCTCACGAAACTCTATGTAAATGTGAGTTTTTATAAGGTTTTTGCCTTTTTCATGGCGTTTTGCGTTTTTTTCATGGTGGCTTTGGGTGCTTTTAAACATAAAGAGGGGTTTGAAAATATATTCGTTTGTAGTGCACATTGTAGGGTTTCATGTATGTATGGTTGATAAAAAAAATATGATTTTTTTTCTGAGCTATTCATTTAGCTACCAGGTACAAACATCTAACTAAATTTAACGTAATATTCACCCTCGTCGTAATTCACCAAATTACAACACCACAAAACACATATTTCACAATTATAAACGAAGAATATAAATTAAAAATCAAAGTAACTCCCGCTCCCCAAGGGAATCAAAATCAGGGGCGGAAGTGTAAAAAAAATAAAAAGGAGAGTTTTCATCAAGTCCTGCCGTAAAATGTAATAGGGGGTAATTCAATACGCTCACCCCGTTAATAACTCTAAATTAACTGATAACGGTGAAGCCTATTACGCACGCGTAATATCGAGGTCGCAGCCCTGCGGGCCTCGGCCAAAGAAACCTGAAGGATTCACCTAGAAAAAGACTTACAAGATGTAAAAAAGATAGAACTGCCAATATTTTAAGGGGTGATCCAACCCATGAAACTAACCAAATTTCCCTTCAAAATATGAAATAAATTTTGGCCGTCCCATATACATGTAAGTCGATAAGTCAATGTGTATGAGAGGTCAATTTTTTTTAAATGTTTTGACCTATGTTCCTAGGGGAAAGTTGTTGGGATGATTCATCCCTTACAATATTTGCAGCTAATAATGTAGGTTGAATTTATTCTGCTAAGTTGTGGAGACAGCCTAAAGACTGACACAGCAGTTGGGTTTCAGCTTAGATAAGCGTCGTCCAATTTCTACCAGTGGATGTCGCGGAAAGCTACTGAAGGATGCATCTAGGAAATAGACAGCAGTATTCCGGCCTGTTGAATTGTACAAGTTCGCCAACCCACCTGCCAAGCAAGGATAGTATTACAATAACATTCTAAATATCCAGGTCCAGATCAGTGGCCTTCAATTTGGGCGGCCCATAGCTGGTTCCTAAGCAACCTGCCACAACAGGCTCGAAGAGATATAATGTAGAAGGGAGAAGATTGAAAAATACGCATATTAGTCGGCAACATAATACTTCGCAGCGGCCCACACCACAACTGATATCTACATTGGCATACGTGCGGCTCTCGGCCAGAACAGTGTCACCAATTTCTACCTTCTACCACTACTACAGCCACAGCAGTCCACTGCTGGACATGGGCCTCCCCCAAATTGGGAGCATTTCCATACTGATAACGCTTGGCAGGCGGATTGGCGAGCGCAGTGCAAGATATTGTAGATTTTCACAGAGAAAGCTGCTGCCCGTTCTATGGATTCATATTATGTCATCTATTATCGGCTTCAAAATTGACCTCTATTATGATCGGGCCTAATACTGCCTCCTTACAATTTCATTCTCCAATATTAAACGTAAGAAGTAATACCCCGAACGGAATGCGAGGTCATACATAATAACCTTCATTGTTATTATATTAGTTTGACTTATAACAGAGTAACATAGTTAATTAAATGAAAATTTGTGTGTTCTCCAACGTGAGCTTTAAGAGTATTTTGGGATGTGCTTTAATTACATAACTGATGGAGTTTCAGCGAGAATTTACATAAACATACATAATTCTGTTTATTCACGTAGTTACTTTGGTATTAAACACAGATTTATTTGAATAATTATAGAATGTTGGGCCATGAATACCTATGAATTAATCAACAAACTTTTTTGCAAGTTATGAAGTTAATTAATATGAAATCGTACTGAATATGTGATAATTGTGATATGGTTTAATTTAGCTGAAAATTCTACATACATACATACATATATCACGCCTTTATCCCTTGCGGGGTAGGCAGAGCGTTAACGGCCGTAAGAATACGGCCGCTATCGCCACGTCTGACATTTTTGAGGATTGTTTTCTAAGGTTGTTTCAGAAAACATGTGTATCACTATAGTGACAGGTTGTCAGCCTGTCGCCTAAAAATTGTAATACACCAACACTCTCGAGTCCCTTAGTCGCCTCTTACGACACCCGCGGGAAGGATGCGGGGTGATGCTATTCTAAGCCGGCATCACACGGCATGTATTTGAAAAAACCGAAGTCAACCTATACGGTATCATGCAGTTGAGATTATACCGCAGGTACTTCAATTGTACAAATTGCGACATATACCTACCAATATTTGTGTGACAATGTTTTCCAAAATTAAGACCTAACGTGAATTGAAAATAAAAATGTTGACTGTCTGAATAGCTCAATAGAATAAAACGTAAGTCGTTCGTCGACTCCATGTCATTATATAGAAACAACAATTATAGAGAAAAATTATATTTTTTTGCATTTTTCACCTAGTTAAAAAACAAATTACAGTAATCACTTCATAGTTCACATATAACATAGCTCATATATGAGTTTCTTGCCTTCTCTATATTCCGCCCACTGTCATATCGGCGGGCGGGGAACAATTTAAAACAATAAGCACGCTTTCATTCCTAAGCAGCACTTTATTCCCTGTTCGCACGCAACCGGTTCAGCTATGAAGTTATACAAACCGAGAAAAAAATGCTTGGTCATGAAAAGTTACGTAAAATTATTACAGAACAATGATTAAAAATCCTGGAAAGAGCGGCCGTATTTTTGCGACCGTTAACGCTCTGCCTACCCGTCTGTCTGCCCGCAAGAGATAAAGGTGTGATCTTTATGTGTGTGTATTAATAAAAGCATTACAATTTTTGTAGCAACTTTCAAACAAACCAATGTACTTTTCGAACAGAACACGACTGTAGGAAAACCGTGCATTCGTACTAAGAAAGGGTGTCCTACTCAAAGAACCATTCTTCTATTTTGGTTAGACCTCGTTATAGAGAGAGGATCTGATTATGCGGGTACAGCGGAGAGGTCTTTTGTAGACATCCTATATGTACCTATAGAAAAACTAAACTTGTATAGTTAGTTCAGTTCGAGGCAATTTATATTTTACTATCTGAGATGCGAAGGAGTTTTCTCCCTTGCAATCAAAAGTGTGTGAATTTTGCTAAAATAAAGGTGCCTCGCACTATTTACTTATAATATTATGTGCTAAAATTCTCTACTTTTTTGTGCTGGCTAAGCTATTAAAGATTAAATTTTTACTTGGGTCATAATTTTCCTTTGAAATATTACTTGGGATACCTAAAGGTATGCATTTTGACTACCAGTATCTACAGCTGACACACTGTGTGGAAACTGTAGAAACATTATTAGGCTCTTCATACCAACTTGACAAATCAACTAATATGATATGTTATACATCTCTGTTGAGTCGCATAGGAAAATTGGATTCTTATCTTTTAGGCGGATCGCACACTTGACACACGACGGAGCGCAAAAATATCGTAGCGGTCTGTCAGCTCCATACTAGAAACGTCACTTCCCATACTAAAACCGCACTCGACGGATGAGACTGCGATATCGCTGGGTCGACAGCGGTTGAGCGGTTTTAGTATGGCGATTGACATGTCTAGTATGGAACTGACAGATCGCTGCGATATTTTTGCGCTCCGTCGTGCGTCAAGTGTGCGTACGATCCGCCTTAGCAAACATTTCACGTTGTGGAGGCTATGTTGAATTTTGCTGCACACTTTACCAGTTTTGCCGCTAACAGTTTCATTAGCTAAGTAAAAGCGAATACTGAAGTAGTTTGGATAAGGTTTCAGTCGAGAGAACAGAGCACAACTATGTATATATACCTAGCTAGGTATAAGTAGTGCTTGTAGCTTCTACCACAGGCTACTACAAAATACTACACGGGTCTTGTCCGGTGCTTGCTCTGACGAAAAGCAGACATATTCTGGTGGATTTTATTTTATTAAATTATCTTTTTATTTTATTGAACCGGACGGATGGGAAACTATTCTTTTTAAGTGAAAATATCGGTATATTATGATAGACCCAGTCCATTTTGTGGTATAAAAAAGAGATCATTACAAAGATCAAATAGGTGAGTCTCGTCACAACTAAAAAAAGCGAATGAGGTATGTCAGGATTGTAGTAAGTGGAAGGATGTAGTCTCTGCCTACCCCTCCGGGAAAGAGGCGTATGTATGTATGAATTCATAGCATATACGAGTACATTACAATATGAACGCTAATTTGACTGTCCCGATGGCGTAGCGGATAGTATGCCTGCCTTCTGCGCCGAGGGTCGTGGGTTCGATCCCCACCGGACACAAATATTTGTTAAGTCAATTTTCAAATATTTGTGTTGAGTCTGGGTGTTTTCTATGTATAATATGTATTTATTTACAAAAAAAAAAGTATATATGTATTAGTATCCAGCTATCTAGTTCCCATAGTACAAGCTTTGCTTAGTTTGGGGCTAGATGGCGCTGTGTAAATTGTCCAGGATATTTATTATTATTATTATTAATAAATAAACATGAGGCTACTTATAGCACAAATCATCGCAAATCATTAATAGTATACACAGGTTGCACTAAGTCAGCATATAAGCTGAAACGATGAGTAGGTACAGAAATACCGAAGAGGAAAGGTATAGGTTATTTCGTCCTCACTTTCATCATTATCAGGAATGGAAGTGTCCATGAAAACAACGGACAAATGGACGCAGGGATGAAAGCAAGGAATGAGTAGCAGCGTTCCCTGTGATTATGTAATATACAGGGTGTAATCTCTTACAATAATCGGCGTAACGAAAGCTTTGCAGGCGTGATCAGACGATGAAACTGAACAACTTTTGCTATGGGGGCCATGGTGGGAAACAAAAAATTTTTTCGACTTCCTTATACAAAGTCAGTCAGCTGATCGGGAATTTCGTATGGAAGGTAAAAAAATTTTTTTCATTTCCCACCATAGCCTCCACAGTAAAAGTTGTTCAGTTTCATGGTCTGAGTAAGCCTGCAAAGTTTTCGTTACACCGTCTCTTACACCCTGTATTAACAATAATATCTTGCACTGCGTTTGCTAATCCACCTGCCAAACATGTTGTCTATGGCAATACCCCCCAATCTGGTGGCTGTAGAAGTAGTATGGGCAGCCGTGTGATGCCGGCTTAGAATAGCATCACCCCATCTCCTTCCCGTGGGTGTCGTAAGAGGCGACTAAGGGACTCGAGAGTATTAGTGTATTACAATTTTTAGGCGACAGGCTGACAACCTGTCACTATAGTGATACACAAGTTTTCTGAAACAACCTTGGAAAACAGTCCTCAAAAATGTCAGACGTGGCAATAGCGACCCTATTCTTGCGGCCGTTAACGCCCTGCCTAACCCGCAAGGGATAAAGGCGTGATATGTGTATGTATGTATGGATACAACAATCGTTTAGGATAGACAAACTCTCGCATTTTATCAAAGAAGAGCAGAATAGCGAAGCTCTCTAGCAGTGAAGAGTTCCTTTGTCGGCCCGCTTCGGTTGCACCTAACGAGCAACTTTGGTCTCTATCCAATCATGTTACGATCCTACACCCACCTAGTTAGTAAGCACTACTATACTTGCTGCTTACCTACTGTCTTAAAGTGAATCTTTATCAGAACCAAAAATTCAGTTAATTTATTAAATAAGATAGATAAAATATAATACGGAGGGATGGGAACCACTTACCTGTCCCTACAAACTCGCAGGATAGCACGTCTTGTACGTTGACGACTGTTTCCTGCAAAATTGCTATAACAGGCGAGAAACCACGCATGACACAAACAAGTGGTGAAATCTCATATCAGAGGTTCACTTTGGGTCGAGCTGGCGCAGTAAGTAAGTACGTGAAGGTTTTCCACATAAAAAAACATGTAAAAGATTGACGCCTTCCAAGGTTGCTGTCCCCAACAAGTAATAATTTAAACTCGATAAAAGCTTAAGTTGTCTTTCCGCTAGTTCGAGTCAAGACAGAATGGGGCAAAAGTTTGACTTTATAATATCTTCAGAATATACTGGCAATCAAAAATATAATGATCCATTGACACGATGAAGAAGAAGAAGAACTTATTTCGTTCGCACGGTACTTCTGATTGGTTAGTGGAAGTTCTGATCTGATACCGATGTAGTTATATGTCGATGACACTACACCAGTTAGGCTAGGTTAGTCTAGCAAACCTGTTTGGAGAAGAGGTCTATCTAACCGACTCCAGAATATTCTGAAACGTTTAACTAGGTCATCCCAATTACTCAAGCTGGCAGTTTGCTTGCACTTTCGGGGTACACAAGTGAATATGTGGTAAATATAAAGTGGTTCTATTGAGACATGTAAACATGCAGAAAGTTACTGTATTGTGGCGGCTTTAGTATCACTCAGAACGTTTCTTCTTTAAGTCCGATTCGTTCTTCCCAAACAACTTCTAAGTCCCAGTAAGTGATTGGGCTGGTTGAACAACCATCCAATTATTTCCGGGTGAGCCTTCGCTCCCCACCAAGGCATTCGGCGTAGATTTGGAGGCCTTGGGGCCAAAATCGTAGAGACCATCATCATAAAAAAAAACAACGTCTCTTTCCTTGGATATCGCAAACGTTGGCGATGAGTTGAGTATGTATGGAATCAGCTTTGTTTCAGCTGTTTCATCAATCTTATACTGATAGAGACCATTTGATTACTAATTAATAAGTCTCACTCAGACTTCTCAGAGTTCTTTTCACCGTCTCCTAACCTGCGCATACGCAGCTCATTACCATGCGCCGCCATGGCCGCCATTGGAGTAAATCTGCTTTTATCGACAACTTTAATAAAGCGGTCGTCAAACTGGCTGCGTTCATAAACCCTATACAGCCGGGATCCCTTTTGTTAGCATAATATTTTTTCCACTAATATGTTTTGGCATAACATGTTACGCATAATTCTTTTTCCCCTATTATATCTTTGTCATAAACATTTTTTCGCATAATATTTATCTTGGCATTATCAGTTTATTTGGGTCTAACAATTTTTTTATAGAGCTTAGGTTAGGTTAGGTTAGTATTTTTATAGACATTAGGTTACGTTAGGTTAGGTTATTAAATTATGCTTAACGTGTTATGCCTACTATTTTTATGCGTAAGTATCATTAGTTCAATGTATATTCTGCCAACCTATGTTATGCCTAATATTTTTATGCGAATATATAGGGAACCATACAGCCTCAATGGCGAGATACAAGCGATAAAACTGGACGAAAGTTTATTATGATAATGAGATTTTATTAAAGCTGGGGTCGATAAGAAAATAGTTAGCCACATAAAGGATAACCCGTACATCGGATTGTAAGATTTTGACTAATACAAGGAAAGATTTATTCTGCATATCTTTTAGTGCGTTTATCTTTAATTAAGGTGCATAATGTCGTGTTTACATAAAATATGAATCCATCCGCTAATAATGACAGTTCAAAGTTCGCCATCAAACTTTCTATAATGCGAAATCTTAGATAGCTTGAATATGACATTAATGATATTCCACGCAAGTTGTCATACCTTGTACATAGCAGACGTGAAATTGAATGAGTATGAATTAAATAATTTCGCCGAAATCGTATACTTTTTCAAAGGTGATAATATTTATAATTTAGTAAGGTGAGGATACAAAATATAACAATGCAATATAGATAGGTAGTCTTCATCCATACACATAAATAGTGTCAATTAGTTCCATACAAAATGCGTCTTAATTTTCACAAAAGGGCTTAAAAACAAAACGCAAAAGAATTGAACGTTCCTAATTACGCATTGTATCTCTGATGGGCGACAAGGATGCAGATAAGGGTGGATAAGCCGGAGTTATAGCCACTTATGGACGCTTTTAAACTGATTCAGAAGATAAGCCTTGAATAACGCGTCCGACGCAGTGAGGTATTGAATGGATGTGGTATTCGGTTGTGATGGTGATTGGTTTGGATGAGGCATAAGTACCTCCTTTACATTACATAATATCAATAGTACATTTAAATCACGTCCACGATAGCTATAAAAACGATGGTGAATAGGAAAGTAACGTAGGTAGAGCTGGACGGTTTGGTGACAGTTGTAAACAGATGGATGTAGAGGCTGAAACAGAAAATCAATGTAGAAAAAGAACATAAAAACAGCCCCCTTCCCTACATCATCTACGTCATGCTGTCAACATTTATTCGAGCCTAGTGGATAGTTGCTCCACCGACAAGAGCATGGCTCTTAAATAACGAAGAAGAAGTGGATAGGTGAAAGATGGTGCTTGGGGATGGCTATGTGTTGCTGATTATAAGTACCTGCTGTAATCCGATTCTAGTTAGTTTTGTGATGGTGTTCCGATGTAGCTTCGATAGAAACGGACCCTAGGGATCATATTAAACATGTTGGTGGTCTGTGAGGGATACTTTATTTCATTAACCCATAAAACGCCATATCCATCTCCAGCTGAAGCAATTTTGTGATTCATGACACCATCCTTTTAATATATGCAAACGTTGTAACTTTTAAACGGTGAATATCTTAATTGGTATTACACAAGTCGGTTTCGGTCATTCCCTATACCGATGTTACAATTCTATATATCGATGTTTTAATTAAGACCTCTCGATTAATGAGATCAATGACGTTTTTTTATTCCGACCAGACCGCCTTTTGCGCGGCTAAATTGAGCCATAAATTTCTTTTAGGAAGTATAAAAATGCCGTAGGGCTTTTTAAATATATTTCACCCACGTATGCGACGATAGCTTGATCTTTAAAGGCATCTGGTTTAATACCCTGTCGCAGTTTCAAACCAGCATATTCTAGTTGATGATCTGATTAGTAAGATATTGGGAAAAGATAAGGAGATGTATCACTTTCTGTGTCTGTTTTAAGTAAATATTCTGCACCTGGGTCCAATAGGCCAACATGAGTGGATTTTTTTTGAATTAAATCATAGTTATATCTAGTAGATACCTTACTTTCAGTTTATGTTTTGAGATTACGATAGACAGAGCTTCTGTAGCTCAGTTGGTAGAGCGTTGGAACAAAAGTAGATTTACCTAGATTTACGCTGGTTGCTTATTTATTCTTGTCATCAAAGGCGAATAATAAAATCGTCTTCAGAGGTTCAGACACCTCAGTAGGTGGTTTCATTATTGTCAGTTTCCTTCCATTTCCAGCTCTACCTCCTGGTAAACCTGGTTAATATAACAGTGAGTGTAGGTATATTTCGGCAAGTGCCGTTGAGCGCGTCACATCTGTGCACAGCTTGGGCCAAGTCTTTAATTAAGCGCTGAGCGGAGTTTCCTCATCCCGAAGGCTTTAATATTTCTTCTTGCTAGCTTTGTCATAAGTATTTTACTATAATCAAGCAACCGTCTGCAAATAAAGGGGTTTTGCAACCCTGATGGCGTATAGTTTCAAAGACGGTCTTAGATATTAGCAAAAATATTTGATTGTATTGAATCATAATTATGACGTCCTTAATTGCATTTCTCTGTATGTCAGACGCCGTTAACTATTTCTGAAGTAGAAAAATCGAAGAGGAAGGTTTATAATATGTATAAAACATGCCGGAAAAACGATTAGCACTGAGTGCAACCGCTGGGCGGGCCGCCAGTACAGTATAGTATGAAATGATTAGATTTTCTTTTTTTGTATCGATGACATTTTGACACCGCTAGCGCTTCAACCTCGCAATGGATAGAGAGAGTGATTCAAGAGAAAGGGCCATGTGTATATTATTGTATTATATTACCTCACACTGTCCCACTGCTGGGCAAAGACCTCCCCTTTTTATTCCAGACTTTGCGGTCAAATGTGTAAAATGCCGAAAAAAATACTCATTCCCACGGGAAAACCATTAGCATTAGATACAATCTCTAGGCGGGCCGGTAGTTTAAAATATTTCAAATCGATGAAACAGGCTCTATAGAGGGCAAAAGACAGACGTCCCGGTGAACAATTCGCTGAACCGGAGATCGTTACCGGGCGCTCGGTAATTTTTCACTACCCAGCACAATAGCGAGTAGACAGAGCAATCTTTGCTGGTTCCTGGAACGACGTTCCCAGTCAAAGCAGCTATTGCACTTGCATACAATTTTTCAGATGAAAGATGCTGAAATGTATTCCATATATTTAGGCCTTCATTAACCGCACTCAACTCTGAGATCGATTTCAAGAGCGATATTGAAAAATGTCAGGCCGTACTATTGACATCTCAAAATCGCCCTTAAGATTGATTTCAGAGTTGAGTGTGGTTTATTAATACGGAAGGTCCAGATAATAAAAATTTAAACATTACTTAAATAGTTTACAAGGTACACAACTAGTATAGTAGAACTCTGAGGGATGTATTGTAACGAATACCATCAAAATAAAGCGGTGACATCTAGATTCTCAACCCAAAATCAGACCTACTTAACTATTGATTACTTTTAAACCATTGAGATAATACGACATTGTATCAGAGGTCGATAAAACAAAGCTTGGACAAACGAGTAGAGTTCGAAATACGATTGCATTTTTACATGTTACATATGCCTTATTGTCCCCACCTTAAAACAATATAATACGATAGTGTAAGCAAAATTAAATTTCCTACACAATTTAAAAGACGTTCCGATTATATCCTCGCAGACAGTGTCATCAGATGTGTCTAGATGTGAGACTTAATTAAGACGTCGCCGACACCCAGCTGGTAGCCGTAGCTTAATTTGTTTTATAAAAGGCATACCTATTTATATATATATAGCCATACATATTTTCTATAGCTTTGAAATTTTATTAAAATAAACAGAAAAAAAGAGTAGACGTGCAATATTATTTGATTTTAATGGCCTATCATATTAATAGTAATATCTTCATCCAAACGACCGAAAAATAATGTAAAAGCATTTTTCCTGAAAAGGTTTACCTAACCTAAATATAGGATCAGCAATCTACAGTCGAAGTCGCAATCTTGAAAACGACGGTGTACCGAAAACTTTGCTGGTAATAGTATGATAGGACCATGAAACTGAACAACTGTAACTATGAATACTTATAAAGCTAACAAAATAAAAATATTCGAGCTTCTATAGAAAGTTAGTTATGTATCTGATTCGGAATTTGTATGGGATCTCGAATTTTTTTTCTAATTCACCGACATTGCTTCTATAGAAAAAGTTGTTTAGTTTCATGGTCTGATCACGTAAGCAAACATATTGGTGCACTGTCTCTTACACGTTTTATAAATTATCAACCCAGAATAAATGGCAAAGACCTGCCGATATACTCGTACCAACCCTCAAATTGTCAGCGACATAGTATCGCATAATCCTTCTTATTTTAAACAACTTTTTTATCATTGTTGCTCCAGCCAGAATATATTCAAATTAAAGCAAACAAGACGACCGATGTGGCGCAGTGGTAGTGCGACTGCCTTTGACGCAGAAGATCCCGGGTTCGATTCTCGGTGGGTCACTCACAAAGTTGATATTTATCTCTTTGTGAATTTGTTCCCAGTCTGGTTAGGACATTGCGGGCTGAACTACCCGATTGTCCGTAAGTAAGATGGTTCCGTGTTTCGGATGGCACGTTAAGCCGTAGGTCCCGGTTGCTGTCTATGATCACTTAGACGGCGGTCGTTACACAACCATGTCAGAAGCCTGCTAAATGTAGAAGGCGGTTGAAAAATTCTGACACTAGGGTTCATCGGGTCGTTGGACGATTCGGTGTCCCACACGACAAGAAGAAGAAGCAAACAAGTTTCCAGTTTTCGTATTTCAGCAATAAGGTTGCTCAGATGCTTAGTAGCTTGTGCCTTGGAATAGTGACCCACAAGGCAGTAAGTGTTTGATTTAATCTATTCCTAACGGGATATGGACCATACAATTTCTTCCCTTTAATTTCTCGACAATATGACACTCCCACTCAAGCTATTAATTTAACTGAGTTTTCTCCAATAAAATTTTATAGAAAGGTAGTAGACCATAAAGTTTATGTCACGACATGTGGAAATAGTAATACCACCCAAAAGTCGCATGTATCTTTGGTTGACATGCACATTAAGTTAGTTAATGAGTTGATATGAGGGATTAACAATTTAAACTCACAGATGCCTCAAAGTTGACACTAACTGAATCTCTATGATACACTGTCAACTAAGCAGATCAAAAGGTTGAATACCTATGCTATGACGTTCAATTTTAAAAATGTTGAACGAATTCTGCGGTGCAAAATGAATGAAATAGACGTCACACTGTTTCTATTAAAGAATTTCTGTATCCAATCAAACTATGCCTATTAAATATTATAAACTCGGGGCCTTGTATGAAATTGTATTAAATGACTGTATTATACTTAGCGTGACATTTCGATCTTCGTCCTCATAAATACTTGCATCGAGTCATCCAAAAGATGCTTTATTGAGCGGCAATTCAAATTGGAAATGGCACTTCGCTTTACATTGCTTCATAATAAATAGAAGATGGCCTAGAGTCCGCGCCGCGAAATAAGTCCCACGAAAAAAGTTCAAATGACACCCTTATGGATGTCAGATTAAGGGTCATTGAAATGTTTTCCGCGGTAGAAATATACAGGGTGAAAAAAATTGCTGCAAATATTTTAACTGGTGAACCAACTCATGAAATTGAACAACTTTCCCAAAGAAACATAGGTCGAAATATGATAAAAATTTAAGGGCCTAACATACTTGGTCGGTTGGTAATTTTCTATGGGAGGTCAAAATTTTTTTTTTCATATTTGGCCCCATGTTCCTTGGGGAAAGTTGTTCAGTTTCATGGGTTGATTCACCCCTTAAAATATTTGCAGCTAATATTTTTACACCCTATATGTATAGTAAATTATATCTGTTATAGTATCTACAACAACTCGCAGCCATGGGACGATTACAGTATCAAGATTCACAGCTGTGATAAAAACACAAATAAAGACACCTGCAGTTGTCCAATTATAGCCAAAGTTGCACATACCAAGTACCTTGGGATCTATGTTGACCAGAGGCTTTCGTGGTACCCACAACTGGAGCACGTCATAGGTCGTACTAGGAAACTGGTGTGGATTTTTAAAATATTAAGGCATGTTATTCCATCTAAGCAGCTTCTTAACCAAATATATATCTCTCTGGTACAATCCATACTTACTTACTGCATTCCTGTGTGGGGAGGTGCAGCTAAAACACATTTTATAGACCTAGAACGTGCTCAACGAACCCTTATTAAGGTTATGTACTCTAAAAAACGGCGATTTCCTACTGAGGAACTGTATCGGACTTGTGGTCTACTGTCTGTAAGAAAATTGTATATTAAAATGACTATTCTTAAACTACACAACCATCTGCCCTTTAATCCTGGCCTACTAAAAAGAAGACGAAAGGATGTAGTGGTTCAGGTGCTTTTAACCAAAACTAAATTTGCTGCTAGGCAGTATGATGCCATTTCATCATTTTTATATAATAAAATAAATAAAATCGCATACATATACGATAAGAACTATCACGAGTGTAAGAAAATACTACTAAATTATCTGCAAAATAAATCATACGATGAAATTGAGCTGCTATTGGAACGAGTAACCTAATCCATGTAACTAACCCATCCTATTACATACTATTGCACAAAACACACACATACACACAAACACACACAAACACACACACACACACATACATACACTCACACACACACACACACACACACACAAACACACACACACACACACACACAAACACACACACAAACACACACACACGCACACTTACACATAAACACGCTGGCTTTTTCTTTTTCTGTTTGTCGAGTTTTTGGGAAACCTACTTAGATATTATATTTTAATTATACCTACTATACCTTTATATTTCTCTCATATATTTATTATTGTTGCCTTTTTTTTTATATATTATTAAGGAATACCATTATAGCCTATTTTGTACGTGTTATTTAAGGAAGGGCGTTGCCTCCAAACACAGGCTTTTTAGCTTAAATGGAGACTCCGTACAGTGCTTAATTAAGGCTCTTTTGTAAAGAAACAATAAAATATTTTATTTATTTTTATAGTTTAACCAGCAATGAATATCAACCACCATCCAAGAAGATCATCACCGCTACACATACGAGTATCACACAAGACGTTATTTCGCGTCTAAATGCGGCTACAAAAAGTTAATTAAAGAGCAGAAACGGTTTGAGTGACGACCAAGCACGCCCCTGGCGCATCGCAATTTATACGCCTCATCTCGCTACCAGCCTTTTACATGCTCCACTCTATTGATTAGTCTGTCTACTTTACATTTACAAGACGTTTTTAGATTAAACTCTTTTCGTAGCTTAAATTAGACTCGCATATCTTAGATCTACAGATGTACTGGTATGCGTAGCGTAGGTAGTCAAACGCCAAGACAAATTCTAGTGAGAACAACTTAATGCTTATGTATATTATATACACATACATACATACATATATAACGCCTTTGTCTCTTAGGTATCCCCTAGGCAGAGCGTTAACGGCCGTAAAAATTCTGTATCGTATACGTATTCGCACATTAATGATCGCTATAGCCATGTCTGACAAATACTTATGTATATTGTTAAGGAAATATAATTTGAGCTGCTTTGACTATGAACCGTCAAGGCGAATCAGCTCAAATTATATTTCCTAAACTGTACCTTTTACTAGTTCTCACCTTTGACATAATCTCGATCGGAAGTTATGTCACAGATTTGCGATTTGTTAGAAATATGACAACTCTCGCGGAAAACCAATGATATCATATTAAAAAATATGAAATACTGCGCGGAAGTAACGAAGGTGACCTTAATCAGTAGGTACCAAAACTCAGTCGTGATAATAAAATCTATAACTAAAAGTTATTAAAGAAAGATAGAACATAAAATCCCTTTGGTAGACACACTCAACTCACGTCCTATAAAAATTGAATAGTCTCTGGAATTTGGAAACTTCACGATTCACTTAGAACTTATTCATTTATTCGCTCTGGAAGAAATTGGTTAAAGCCCGTTAGGAACTAGCTGTCTGCAAACTTACATTAATTTAGGAGCTTCATTCGTATACATATTCATAGTCTTAAGACGTTCTTGTCTCTCGTTCTGAATAATGGAGCGCTTAAAAATTATAATACAAATTCATTTCAGTAGGTATTATTAATTTTACGTCGGTATCAGTATGCAATGAAAAATGCTTATTCAGAATTTACGTAGGTACATTATCTGAACAAGTCGTTCTTAAATCTATTCTGTTATTTAAGAAAAATGTTTCATTTGTAAAAATTCTAGCTTTTGTAGATACCAAGGAAAGTTTACTGAAGCTAACTAATTTGGATGGATTAATTATGCCTAAATTGATTTGATTGGGACTAAATGTGTACGTACCTTTTGAAAACTGTTATGCAAATTAAAGGCTCAGCATCTATTGGCTCTTCATACGGTAAAATTAAGAAAATCAAGTATAGATAGAACTGCTTTCGAACCGAAAGTTAATGTTCTGTACGTTCAGCATTCTCCTCGGGGGCAGCAAGTTGTGTGGAACAGTGGAAGCTATTTCCGGCATTCGCGACATCGATATGTACTGTTCAGGACTTGTACAGAATTAGTAAACTCCTTTCAATTGAGCTTTGGTGTCTTTCATGGATAAATCAAAGTGAATGTCCGTATTCCTACGTTTTTCCCCTCAGGCCGCAACGCAACTGATTTTCACAACTGGTTGTGGGAGAAGAAATAATTTTCTTTGTACGTTCCCAGTTGCGGCAAGATATTTTACTTATTACCGGCTTTTATAAGAACAACGAACCTTCACTTCCTCCCGTTCGAGAATATATCGCATGAATATTAATTAGTATTCCTTGTTAGTAATACCAGAGTCGAGTTCTTAGAAGTTTAGATTATACGCTAGCTTTCGCGAAAAAACTTTGATGTCATATTCAGACAATCCATTATTGAGCTTTAAGTTGTATCCATACAGGTAGTACACGAACACACAAATGTATTAAGACACTAGACAAAACGTCTTAGCGATTAGTCTGTTTCTCTAGCTACCGGTTCTAGTGCTACATTTATCTATCTATAGCTACTGTATGTATACAGGCATAGATTTGAGCAAAGATTGCGTGCTAGGTGGGAATTAGCCTTTACTTTACCGTTATGTCGCAGTTATTTATAGGGCAAACTGACAATCATATATTTCCTAAAGCACCCATTTGTATTTGCCTATTGTCTTGCAAATATCTCTTTAGCTTTTTTTTGGAGGCCAACGTTCCATGCTTATCAGAATTAAGTACCACTACTTTTCATTCAGATAATGTAATTTGTTAGTTGTGGCTCGGACGCGACAAAACTTTTCTTTGTCTGTGTTGACAAAAGAAAAGTTACTAGTTAAACAAAGTCTTCTTTTACAGTCCACTGCTGGACATGGGCCTCCCTCAATTGGGGGGTATTGCCATACTCATCAGCTTGGCTGTCAGTGTGGCTGTCTTGAGTGCATGATATTGTGGATATTCTCAAAAACGCTGCTGCCCGTTCCTTGGATTCACCCCTTAGTCGCCTTTTACCACACCCACGGGTGGAAACGGGGTGATGCTATTCTAAGCCGGCACCACACGGTATTTAACAAACTAATAAGGTTTTAATTAATTTGTTTATCTCGATTATCTGAATTTTCATAATCTAAGCAGCAATATTCATCAAATAGAGGAAAATCTGTTAGAATAAAAGATATTCAGCATCAACACTTATACACATCTGATAAGGTAAAGAAGCTCGTAAAATACCGAGAGAGTACTTTACCTAATCGTGGTCGTAAATTACGAAACCTATTAACCATTTCATTGAAAATGAGTCATTCCATAAAGTATGACTTAAAGGGATATAGTTGTGCGAAGATTTAGGAGGGTCGGTGACAAGTTTTATAGGTTTAAGGCGATGAAGGTTCAAGTGAAACGGAAATGACAAATGCCTTTCGGATGTGTCGAGCATTAAGGTAATTTTTATAATGGCATCGGTAAGCGCAGTGTGAGACGACCTCCTACCAGGTTGATCGACCTTGTACGGGTTATGTATGGCGAGCTGTTGGGTAAACTTCGCAGTACAGCAGCTCCTAGATGTAACATGGCTGTCGATAGTGTTTTTTTTATGTGTCAGTCATTTTGGAGTTAAATTAAGTTCGACTAGTAATGCACTGCGGTGGTGGTGTGTAAGAGCATGCAAGATAATGGAAACTTACTCGTCAATATTTCAGTTAGATTCGGTTGTCTGATGTGGGCTGCCAAAGGCGCAAATTGTGAAACATATTATGTTCCGGCTCCTAACCAACATATTAATTAGAATTTTTATAATGAACATATTGGCCGAAATGACAACCTCCATTGTGAATATTTTTTAAACCCAATCCCAATCAGAATGTGTATTATTACGTCATCAAACTACGTGCTAACCCTTTATTCGTACTCGTTTCATTGCAAATTCCACGCATATATTTGAAAATTGAATCCCTGAACAATCACAAAACAAATTTCGGGCTGGAAATATATCATTCGTCGAACACTATTTTAAAATTTATGAGACACATGCGAACCACAACTTATGTTGCAATTTTTATTACGTTTTTCCCCATTTTATGTTCCGCAAAATATTTCGCAAATGACTAATTTTAGTAAACACTTTCAGACACCTTTTGTGGTGAGTAGTAAATCTTCATTTTATTTACTTTTTATAGCCTAATCTTATCCTTGACCGCATTTGAGGTCATTTTTAATTACCCATCTTTCTGACAAACTGTTAAATTGAGGCATTTTCTTATCTTGAAAATTTACGATCGAATAAAAACTGTTTCCAACTTATCTTAAATATAGCTTGCTATTCAAGTTTGTAGTATTTGTTTTGGTTTTAAAATTGAGTGATTTATTGTCACCATCATTACTTACCTCTTTCAAAAGTTTATCACACCTATCTATTATCATCACATTATTTTGTAAACAGAAATTAAACTTGATCTTCAACCCATGGTGGATCGCACACAACGCACGACGGACGGCTTCTTCTTGTTCTTCTTAGCGAATCGATTCTGACGCTCAAATATATTTGGACCAATACTCAGCTACACGCACAGCGTTGTCCGTTACTTTGTAGAGGTCTTCGCGTGTGCAGGTAGTTGGGCAAACGCTGTCAACGAAGCGCTATCGCAGCGTCGTACGTCGAGTGCGGTTTTAGTATGGGAAGTGACGTTACTAGTATGGATCTGACAGACCGCTGCGATATTTTAGCGGTCCGTCGTGCGTTAAGTGTGCGATGCGCCTAAGCAGACATTTGAAGAACCGTGGTCTGACTAATGAGGATGCTGACTATGATAAGATAATGTTATGAATTAATATGAACATGTATAAACAAAAACTGCCTCGTAGGGCAAAGGCAGCAAAATTCATTCATTGAATTTCAGATGCAATACAAATATGACATTAAAAAAATTTCGCACTAGTTGTCATACTTCATGCAAATTGATACAACTTTCGTAACAAAGAAATGTCTCCTGACTAGGGTTGACGGAAATATTTCCAACAAATACCTATTTAAAATATTTAAATCTACCATGTGGTTTGTTCTTTGTACATAATTTTGTGGAATACAGTTTCAATCATGTTGCTCCTACTTTAAATTTCTGTAAAAACCTGTGATGAATCGTTTGCTATTAAAATAAAACAAAAGCTACCTTACCTACATCGACTTGCTCATTCGAATGCATTCGGCGACGATTTATTATCCGCAATCGGATGATAATCGATTTCATTAATGCTTTCATTTACAGAGGGTCACGCAAACTGCAGGGCGTGCACGGGCCTTTCCTGCTTCACCTCACTCTTATAGCGGATTGCTCACTTGACGCATGACGGAGCCGCTAAACCAGTGTCGTCCGTCGAGTGGAGTTTTTGTATGGGGAGTGATGTTTCTAGTATGGATCTGACAGACCGCTGCGATATTTTTGCGCTCTGTCGTGCCTCAAGCGTGCGATCCGCCTCTGGGCAAATAAAAGTGGTATGGTAATACGGCGTGACAAATGGAGAAAGGACATATAAGACGAACGCTAAACACTTGTTTAGGACCTTGGCGGCTGAAAGGAGGCACGTGGCAACATAAATATTCTTCCGCTACCAGCATCAGCGCACGCACAGTTTATGAGAGTAGAGAATTTGTTGGTTTATATACCCATCGAAAGAGCTATATTTCCTACCTTCATATTGAATAAATTGTCTGAATTAGAAGGATTAGGTACCTACGTCAATAATGGGACAAATAAATACGATCATCGGACAAATGAAACCATGTGAGGATTTTCAAGGGATTGTCAGTATCATGCACATGAAATACGGAAGTTATTTTAGGTAGATACGTGCAGTTTTTTCATTAAGTATAGGTATGTATGATGTTGTAGATAAAAAAAATTGTAAAGCACAAAGGTCCAAACGAGAGTAATCCACACAATACTCTCTTTTTCGTCAAAAGCAGGAGCGGAATTGTCGGTTTTCGTTCCCGGTCGGCTCTCCGGCGGTCATCGGTAATAAACGGCCACTACGGGGACTGTGTGACTGTGTGACAGCAGGAGCGGCGCAAAGAGCGGGCGCGATCAAATCTGTAGATTTGTATGAAAGTGTTCTATATGTGTGATGTGGGGTGTGATGTCAGCTTAGAATAGCATCACACCAGTTCTTACCCTAGGGTGTCGTAAGAGGTGACTAAGGGACTTGATGGTTTCAGGTGTATTAAGTACAACTTTTAGGCGATAGGCTGACAACCTGTCACTATAGTGAATTATTTCGAAAGGCCCTCAATATTTGTCAGACGTGGCGATAGCGACCTTAATATTGCGGCTGTTAACGCTCTGCCTACCCCGCAAGGGATAGAGGCGTGATGTATGTATGTATCTATGTATGTATGTTCTATATGGCCGCAGTCTAGCTGAGCGGAAGCTTTTTGAAAATTTTCTCGCTTACTTGAGACAACACTACACTGCCGCATCATCACCAAGCGAGCTATCTAGTTGCTCTCATGGAGTACGCCTAAGGATGGCGGATCGGATACTTACAATACGCAAACACACCGCTAAAATAACGCATCCGTACGCAGCGATCTGTCAGATTCATACTAGAAACTTCAATATTAAAACCGCTCAACCGCTGTTGACGCATCCGTCAAAATATCGCAGCCGTAACGCATCCGCCGGCAGCGGTTGATCGGTTTTAATATGGGAATTAACGTTTCTAAAACAGATCTGTCTGACAGACCGCTGCGTTACGTATGCGTTATCTTAACGCTCCGTTATGCGTTAAGAGTGCGATCCGCCTATAACTTGGACGCTACCCGCGCCCGCTCCGCCTATCGCTAACCGCTGTCATTCAGTACGAGGCCTTCGGGAAATAATGGCGGGCCGATTGTGTCCGCAGTTAGCGGTCACCGCGCCTCACCGTGGACTGTAATAAATTTTCAGATTTGCGCGAAAACTATCGCTTTTTACCCGACCGTAATTTTTGGGATTCGATTCCGCTGCGGAAATAATGAAATGGGGTTTTTATTCAAATATTTTCGTGGCGTGGCCGGCTATGATAGTAATGGTCGTTTGCGTTTTTTATGAGCGCTACTGGAATATTCTAAATGTACTTGCTATTCATTACTGTAGAAGCTAGAACTTTATGGGGTAATACGACAAATTGCGACGGAAATTCTAGAAATATCCTCTTGGGTCTGCTCACGGTATAATGAACGTACTGAACTTACCTATCAACGTTTTATTTAAGGTAAGATACGTATTAGAGGCACACAAATTAATCCTATACTTTCATTGTAAATAAATAAGAGTAGTAACTGAGTTACACATTGAAAAAGCAAGTCTTTTCGAACGAGAGCTCGTGACTCAATCATTCGCACTCCTAGGAAAATTGGGATTTTCCCTTTATGCGTGATCTTCTCCAGATCCACCCAATTTGCAAGAAGATGCACGATTTTCGTATCGAAATATCTTTTGAAATTTTGTAGCAGGTACTAAGTATACAGGGTTTAAGGAACAGCCCTTCGAATACTGATAGAGTGCATGCAGACCATGAAACTGAACAACTTTTGGAACATATCAGGAAGCGACGATCTCATAAATACAGAGTCACAAACAGGTGATTGCATTCTGAAATATATTTCTGAGGGAAAGTTGTTCAGTTACGTGGTCTCAATGCACTCAGTAAACAGTATACAAAAAAAATCAATAGGTATAGGTAAGGCATCAAGCCTATTGAATTTTTTGTCGAATAAAATTTGATCAGCTATAAAAAGATGCCGGGTTTATACAATTTATCCTTTGCTTTGTTATTGAAAAGTATGAGTAGAAATAAAATCTCATGACTCAATCGGCCCACAACTTCACAACTCAATCGGCTGCAAGAAATTGGAGTAGTCAGCATTTTCGCGCCATCTTTATGGCGCGCATTTAACCACCATCTTTGATTGGAGTGCGTAACCGGATATCCGGTCGGGCGATCGTTTTCTTCCTTTTTTTTCACGTGAATGAATACCCTATTATTGGATTTCAGGTAGGCTTTGATGTTTTGATTTATTTACAACGTTGTTTTTATAACGGATAAAAGGTTGCGAGAATTGCGGTTGCCGAGAAAGGAAATTCTTTTAGTGTTAGGGAATTTTCATGTGATGTTATTGTTCTTTTGTTGTCAAGTGTACCCTTGTAACCTTTCTTTTTATTTAATAGGACAAACAGCCTTTTAGGGAAAATGTTTTATATTACACTCAGAGCAAAGGAAACATCAGGTGAAACTTTAAGAAGAACCTGAATGAAGGCATGGAAAAAATCTTAGCACTCAGATTTGGCGCATAGTTAGATATAAATCTGGTCAAGTCCGCGGAAAAATGCTGGATGCAGGCCGCTTCTAATCGGACAAGATGGAAATCTTTGAGGGAGGACCATGTTCAGCAGTGGACGTCATATGTCTGAATAATGATAGGAACTGCTCAATAACATAAAGTACCCAACATTACCTTAGAAGAGTATATGCGTGATTTTTTAACATGACTTTCTTAGAGAGATATGACTATTTTGTGTAGGTAGATTGGTTAGCTTCCACCTAGAAGTTTATAAGCATAGATAGATAGGTACTAGTTATTTATGTACGAGCATGTTTAAAAATTTCCACCTTATTAAAAATTCCATTATGAAGTAGTTTTTCTCCTTCCTTAGCGCAAGAAGCTTTTTAAAGTTTATGATTTAATTTTGTACATAGCAGCTCGTATTAAAACAACTTTCCAAGCATTTTTACAACGTTTTAATTTTATAATGAACTAGTGCGCGCCCGCGGCTACACTCGCGTGGCAGTCAGTTTTAATCCTGTATGCCACAGGAACTTTTTTCGGGATACAACCGTCCTATGTGTTAATCCAAGTTACCCTCTATCTGTGTGCCAAATTTCATGAAGATCAGTTCAGTCGTTTTTGCGTGAAGGAGTAACAAACAAACAAACAAACGTTCGCATTTATAATATTAGTAGACTATTGCAACTGTAGTCGTGAAGCTTATCTTAATATGATGCGTTCTTGAAAATAGACAACTACCTACTAAATTATTTAAAAAAAACTGTTAGGTCTAACAAAGGAGACCAGTTATTAATGAATCAACTGATATTAATTAACTGCTAAATAAAGATTGATGAATGTAGAAGAAGCGAAAGAAGTATGCCAGGATCGCAGCAATTAGAAGGAAGTAGCCTCTGCCTACCCTAACTAGAAAGAGGCGTGATTTATGTATGTATTAACTGCGAGACGAGCATTGTGTTAACAACTTTACTTAGTATTTTTCTTGTTACAAAAAGATTTTTTTTTGTCGTCATACGTAGACACTTTCTAGCTGAAAACAAAAATACATACATACATACATTTATCACGCCTTTATCCCTTGCGGGGTAGGCAGAGCGTTAAAATCAGCAAAAATACGGTCGCTATCGCCACATCTGACAAATATTGAGAGCTAATTTAAATAATTTTTGTATCACTATAATGACAGGTTGTCAGCCTGTCGCCTAAAAGTTGTAATACACGTAAAACCCTCGAGTCCCTTAGTCGCCTCTTACGACACCCACGGGGTAGAAATGGGGTGATGCTATTCGAAACCGGCATCACACGGCATAACAAAAATCTAAAACAAATTCGAAGTTTAAACATTAACTGAAATCAGAGCATGGCTTCCCTACGTACAGTGCACCATAATGAATTGCGGTAGCGACATTCAATTTATTTAATTGCGACGGGTGAACTTGTGGGGAGGGGGTTTCAATGCGCAGTAGGTAAGAGTGATTGCACAGAATAAATAAATAAAGTACACATACAAAAATCACACCTGTATCCCTGGCGGGGTAGGCAGAGAGAGAGAGTTTGACAAATGTTTGAGGGTCGTTTCAGATAAGTCGTGTATCACTAAAGTGACAGGTTGTCAGTCTGTCGCCTATAATTGCAATAGTCGTGAAACCCTCGAGTCCCTTAGTCGGTTTCTACGACACCCACGGGAAAGACATGATGTGATGCTATTCGAAGCCGGCATCATACGGCAAATAGTGTTTTAAATAGTGGTTCAGCTAGTATTTTCTGATATATCACATTATTATCAAATGCATCCAAGGGACAGCGCAAGCGCAGCGTCGTCCGTTAAGTGCGGTTTTAGTATGGATCTGACAGACCGCTGCGATATTTTAACGTTCCGTTTAAGCTACGTACCACCTCGACAAAATAAACGTACAGTTTCAAAAAAAGGCGTTACATTTTTTTTATCCGTACTAGGAACCCCAGTCCGTCATTCTATCAGGGACGTCAGTCATATGACGTGCATGGCACTGATTGGTTATCGTGAAATAATAGCGAGCGGAAAATATCACCAGCGGGGTAACTCTACCGCGAACCAATTTTTTACAGCAAGGTGTTTTCCAAAGTGATATGACGTAAGCAGATTGTAGGGCTTAATTATAGAAGATTCTTTAGGATAACATCACATACTTTGAACTATATGATAGGACACCAGATACGGCATAACCAGTTACTTAAAACAATTGTTGAAGGCAAGATTGAAGGAAGAAGAGGAAAGGGAAGACCAAGAAGGAGTTATTTGGATCAGATAAAGGAGAAAATAATGGTCACGTTGTACAGAGGAGTCAGGAGAAGGCGGAGGACAGAGAAAGCTGGCGGATACTCCACCGACAAGGGCAATGCCCTTAAATAAATGGTGATTTGATGATGATTTTGAACTTTACACAATAATATCTCACTCGATACATGGATATAAAATGAGTTAATGACATAGAAAAAACTGATATATTTTTTCTCTTGTGTAAGTCTCACGACGACGCCTGGTTCTCTGGTCTCGCCAACAAAAGGCAAAAACACCTAAACATGCATGTTCCGGTCTATAATACCACCTTCACTTGTAGAGCGTGTGGAAAGTCATGCCGCTCCCGCATTGGCTTATATAGCCACGAAAAGTCTTGCCTCAGACACTGATTAAATCGTCTGTCACAGACGTGTGAGGCCAATGATGATGCTCATAAATAGAACCAAATAGGTTCGCAACAGACAAGCAGGTAAGTTGGTAGTTCAAAACCTCTGACACGTTCGTCAACTCAGGGTACAACAAGAAAGAGAGTAAGTAAGTAAACGTATTCTGTTTCTTCTACTGTACTCAAAAGTACACCAGGAAATCTACCAAAGTTGGATCTATTGTTAGTTTGAAAGTAAATATTAGGAACCAATGTTTTGGTTCACAGTGGACGAAACTACCCTTAGTGCAATATAGGGGCAGTTTTTTCACAATAACTTATTTTAACATTATTTTTTCCGATAAATTGGACACAATTTTGGCAAAACTATTGTGTTGGACTATTGTATTGTGTTTTGTTCGGGCTCGTTAAAAATAACGAGATCGGTCACCCAATAAACAGTCATGTGATTTTTTTGCAACCACTACATTGTCAGGAATAATACATACCAGACTAAATATCAAAAATATCTTCTATATTTTGGACATGAGAAAATCTTACCAAATAGCGAAATCACTTCGCTAAGAAATTGGACTTACAGGTAAGATTCGTTTCCCAATCGAATCTTATACCTGTACGTCTATGTACGAAGTTCGGTTGCTGAATTTTATTATTATTATGGTGGCAAACAACTTTCG
Organism: Keiferia lycopersicella; assembly: GCA_029255805.1. Classification (NCBI taxonomy): domain Eukaryota; kingdom Metazoa; phylum Arthropoda; class Insecta; order Lepidoptera; family Gelechiidae; genus Keiferia; species Keiferia lycopersicella. The sequence continues at coordinate 5,678,576 of JARACZ010000009.1, read as the reverse complement.
GGCAAGATGTTATTTGTCATATAAGTTAAAACTGCCATGTGGTGCCGGCTTAGAATAGCATCACTCCATTTCTTTCCCGCGGGTGTCGTAAGAGGCGACTGAGGAACTCGACGGATTCATGTGTGTGTTCAACTTTAGGTGACAGGCTAACAACCTGTCATAGTGATACACGAATCATCTAAACGGTACCTCAATATTTTTCAGACGTGGCGATAGCGACCGTATTTTATACGGCTGTTAAAGCTCTGCCTACTCCGAAAGGGATAAAGGCGTGATGTGAGTGTGTATAATTTAAAATTCGCTTACGCAACTGAGGCCCAACCCTAACCCTTCCCCAATTTTCGACCATAACTGCAACATTTTATTAATGGCCGCACCACGGACGAGCGTTTCCGCGATATATCGATACTCAAATCGATATTAGTACAAACTAACTGCTCGATATAATTTACGGGTGTCCAATATCGCACAATCACGTCGACAGTGTCGGCACTTAAATTTCGTTTTGTTGCCCTTTGCTCTCTTTCATACACAATGTCCAACGCAGCGCAAAAATAATGCTGCGCTAACGGATCCGTCTGTCAAATCCATACTAGAAACGACACTCCCCATACAAAAAACACTCTCGACGGATGTCCCAACGCACAACTGCTGCGTTGTTGACGATGCATCCGTTGGCACTGCGTCGTGCCAAACGACGTTTTTTGCCTGACATTTTGATCGTGCGTCGTGCGCTGTCACTGCGTTGGTTCAGCGTTATTTTAACATCCCTTTGACGGACGTTAGAAATGCGCTGCGTTGGACGTTGAGTGTGAAAGAGGCCGGCTTGAGTCATCGACTGGTCGGAGGGAGCCACCCCTAAGACATTTACGCCTTGAGTCCGGTGATACAAAACGCTGAATGATATTTGAAAGGGGAAACTAAAATAAATAAACAATAGAGTTATTACTTACATACATACATACATCACGCCTTTATCACTTAGGGGGTAGGCAGTGCGTTAGCGGCCGTAAAAATCCGGCCGGTATGACCACGTCTGACATTATTACTACTAATATTACGAGTTATTACGTTTTAATATTGTTAGGTATATTAGGAACCACATCCTATTTAATAAAAACAAATAATTCTCTGTCTAATTATCTTAGCCTATCAAATCATACTTAAAATTAATTAAGTAGGTACTACAACTAATTACAGTCAGGTACCATCCATGTAGGTATACTACCCGTATATTTGTAAGTAACATGTTTGTCTTTTCTTCTAGTTTGAAGTTTTCAGAAGATTAAACAAAGAACAAACATAAATACCTAGGTTGACGACCGATGTGGCGCAGTGGTAGTGAGACTGCCTTTGACGCAGAAAGTTCCGGGTTCGATTCTCGGTGGGTCACTTACAAAGTTGATATTTATCACTTTGTGAATTTGTTCCCAGTCTGGTTAGGACATTGCGGGCTGAACCACCCGATTGTCCGTAAGTAAGTTGGTTCCGTGTTTCGAATGGCACGTTAAGCCGTAGGTCCCGGCTACTGTCTATGATCACTTAGACGGCAGTCGTTACACAACCATGTCATAAGCCTGCTACATGTAGAAGGCGGTTGAAAAATTCTGACACTAGGGTTCATCGGGTCATTGGACGGCTCGGTGTCCCACACGAAAAGAGAAGAGAATACCTAGCTAGGTACAATCTATTCGAGCTATGAAGACAAATGAAAATAAATTCTGTATTATCTCTCAAAGTACCCACATCCAACGACATTACTTACGCTTTAGTTACAAACTTGATATTCACTTTGTATAAAATCTTTGTTCAAACTCGAGACCAACCCTCGGATTAGGCTAGATTAATTTTGATGGACTGCACCGAATTGTTTATCTGACAGAAGGATTAAAGACGAAAATTATTTTATAATTTCCCGTTTATTTTGTGAATCGCTTTAATTAAACTTGTGAGGGTAGATGTAGCGCTGACAGCGGCTTAAGCAAGACAGATGACGATTAGCAAAGGATATGATAATTACTTAATTGCAATTTTAATTTTGTCTGTACAGAAAGTGGTCGTGACAATAAGATAAACAAAACAAGTTTTAAAAACAATTAATGAAATTTAAAATTTTGCGCGTTGTTAATATTATCTATTTAATGGAGCATAAATAATCAGTAGATACGTAGGTATTTAAATCTCAATTAATCACATTATGTAAAAGAAGGTTTTTTTTTAATTTACAAATCAATGTAAAAATCTACCATAGAACTGAGAAAATGACAATGAGATTAGCTTTTTATGCATTTTTGGTATAAATGTCTTCTAACAACTTACACTAGGGTTCATTGAGCCGTTGGACGATTCTATGTCCCACACGATAAGACAAAAGAAGACTTCTGAAGATGAGTTTGAAAAAGACAAAATTACAAAAAGAATAGGTAAATGTTTTCCTGGGTTTGTGCAACTATGTATATTACTTCATCACAATAAAAATTCAATAATAAACACAATTTAAAATTGATCTATTTCGGCCAAGACAATACAGAAGGAAATTTATGCCACCTATTAATAAAATAAAACCTTTAGTTCCGCTACTCACTACAAGATGGCGCTACTTGTATCAATTGCGTATGCGCACTTGTATTGAAAACATCATAATATTATATACTAGGTAAGCCTAACCTAAATTCGCACTTATTTTAATTAATTTAACAAAACTTCAATAAATTGAGAAGATGAATGATAGGGCGATTTCGAGTCTTAAAACAAAGAATAAAGTTTAACGCTATGATTACTTACTTTATTTACATCATTTCTTGATGATTATGAAATGATGTTTAGTTATTAAATAAACAAAAATTAGTTTCAATTCAGCCATACGTATGATGCAAATATGTAAATATGACAACTTGATAACTTTTACCACTTGCAGTTGATTTCACCGCATCTGCATTTCATAATACCAGCTTCCGTTGGCGCGGCACAAACACAAAACGTGTTCCGACGAATCAAGTCGTACCTAAAAATCCGACCAAATCCGTTCCATTTTTGACGGCAATTGTCGTGTTTGTTTTTTCACGTTAATTCCCAGTTCCGGGCGTGTAATTGGAGACGGCCGGTGCCGCGTGAAATTGGTAATCCGGCTAATTCTGACAGCCATATGTCACGCCTTAACGACTGCGTTGGAGGTGCCTTAAATATGACGAATGTTATGCTCGTGCGCAGGTGGGACCTCCACTGGGTCTAAGAATATTTAAAAGCTTCCCAGTTCAGACCTACACAGTGCCATAGTTTTAAGAAACATCAGAAAAACATAACGAAGATTCCACTTCTTCCAATCGAGTTAGAATAAATAGTGCTCTATGTCCTAGTGGTCAATCAAAAGCAATGCTTCCATTTGGCGCCGAAGGTTGAAAGTTGCCAACCAAGATTGAAAAGTTTTTAAGCCAATGTACCTATAAAAAAGGGGTATCTATCTTAGGCCGTACAAACACATAACGCACAACCACATACGTCTGTCAAATCCGCTAGCGCAGCGCTGTGCGTTGGACCTACGTCAACAGCTGTTTTGGTACGGAGAGTGACGGTTCTAGTATGAATTTGACGTTATTTTAGCTTTGCAATGATCGGCTTTGGGCTCTCGCGGAGGAGCCATTTTAAGTGTTATCTAAGCTTCGTAGGTTGGTACTAAAATAAGAATTTGAAAGACCCGCAACGCTGTGCGTTGGACCTGCGTCAACAGCTGTTATAGTACGGGGATTGACGGTGCTAGTATGAATTTGACGTTATTTTAGCTTTGCAATGAACGGCTTTGGGCTCTCGCGGAGGAGCCATTGTTAGTTTTATTTATACTTCGTAGGTTGGTACTAAAATAAGAATTTGAAAGACCCTTGATTTAGTCATTTTGTTGTTTGTATTATATTATTATCAGTGAGTCATTCATGCCGAAATGAAACCCCAACTAACCAGTGAACCAGCAAGCCAGACGCCTGATCATATTACAAATCTGAATGATCCTAAATATGTTTGTCAGATTACTTATCGCGTCTTTTCAAATCCCCCTGACGTACTACCTTCGTGAATTGTAAAGCTTTTTGAGATAAATCTCAATCAGACCAACGAATGAGGGAGATAGAGTAATGCAAATAAACATTGGAACTGAAAATAACTGTGGCCACAATGACAACTGGTATAATCAACTGTGGATTTCGCTTTTTTTTTCAACTATTTTTATTCGCATTTTCTAAGAACGTGTAAAATATAAACATATAGGGAAACCCCTACAATGTGTCTTCGCGTGAGCTAATACAAGATTAGTTTGAAACTTAGTAGAATGCATTTTCTTCAATACTTCAGTATTGCAATGCTCCTGCCTACAAAGTTTTTAAACACGTTTGATTATATAATCAAATTTTTCAACTTTTCTCTGATTCGGTTTTTCTTACCGCATCAGTTGCGTTTCACTTCCCATTCCCAAAAATAATTATTTTTTTGTGGTTGACTTTGTCTGTGTTATTTTTTGATCGTGGTAAGGAGATAAAAAGATTGGTCTCAAGTTGCGATTTGCGAGTGACATGCGTGAAATAATTTATGCAGGGGTTATTATGAGTCTCGACAGTCGAGTGTCAGTTTTAAGAAGCATTTCGCGTAAATGAGTTAAGTTAAGTTAAGCCGTAAAAAGAACGCTGGGAATTTGAGATTGAAAAGTCATGTAGTAGGTCCCTATAGTCTTTTTTACATGTTTCAAGAGATAATGTTTTTGAATTTTAATGAAAATATAAAGTTTTCTTTCGTAAAATTAGTATTTATATATATTCTTTATTGTGTACAATTATAAATAAATGTGAACTTAGAAACTAGATTACAATAGGTGAACTTATCTCTTTAAAGAGATCTCTTCCAGTCAACCTATACAGTGGAATTAGATATAAGAATGTAGACGGGAACAAGACGGCACACACATACCATAACATATGAATACACAAATAAATATTATATACGAACTACACAAATAACTACCTAACATACCTATATACATACCCATATATATATATATATATATATACATTATATACATTATATATATCTACATACATAACCATATTAATCTATTTGTGATAATTGTGATAATAAGTGCTCTTTCACTCTTTTTTTGAAAGACGTAATGGAGGGACAGGCTTGTATTGACTTTGGAAGTTTATATTGCGAGATAGCATCTTTATTCAGAGATGTCTTTTTGTATTTAAAAATGTTTGTAAGTACATAATATTTATTTTCTTGAGAAGTTTTCTACTTAATAGAATACCTATTTATTATAGAATAAAGAATATGTTTTTAACTTTGTTTTTTCACAACACAATTTTCTTTTAATTTCAATTATAGAACCTACTTGGTAAGTGTTAACAATATATGTATTTTGAAGTCATAATATTATTATGAAAACAATCCCAAATGATATGATTCAACTATCTAACACTATAAATTTATGTTTTAACAAATAAGATACAATATAAAAAGTGAAAAACAAGTAAGTTTAAAAATTTTAAAACACGTTAGCGTTAACGAGTTTACACGCGAAAATAAATAAATCATTCGCAAAGTAAAAGCAAAAAAAGTCAGCTTTTGCACCATTCATTTCAAAATGAGACGAACAGAACCCAAAATCCTCGAAAATGCTTCTCGGGTCGCCGCCTCATATAACTCTGAAGGGATTTTAACATGTGTCAGAAACGAAGGCATAATTTTAACCGGCTGAGAGAGGCGAGTTTTAAAAATAATACATCACATTGACAGATGCAGATTTTGTGGGATTAGAGTTAAATACGACCACCTGTTCGGGAGATTAGAACGGATAAAAACTAGGTCGGAAATATAAGTTTGTATCGGCTTGGGATAGGTATTTTACCTGATTCTTTGAGGTCACTCTTTTCTAGAGTCCGTGCCAAGTAAGAAATCCCGTGGGGAGGGGTTCAAATGACCCTTAAGGTAAGTACTATTAAGGGTCATTTAAGATTATCTACGTGGAACTCTTTTCTCGGCGCGGACTCTATTACAGAATTTTCGAAATCAATGAAGAAGAATATCTAAGTCAGTAATGCTAATGACACTTTATTTAACAATATTATGTACTGTACATTGAACAACTTCATAACATTATCTTCATAATCATAATATTAGTAAAATCTTGGATGTCATTTAAAAAAAATCTGAAATTCATCATTAGAACTGTAGGCCAGGTGAATTACGTTAAGAATGGATTGAAACAAGTCTTATATATGTGATTATTTTCACACTGATCAAATAGTAGCCACACCGAACTCTAGTAGCAGTATATCGCCTGTAGTCTAAGTTATCCATTTTAAGGACCAGCATATATTGGTAATTTACACTAAATTAATAGACAACTACCATTCGTTGGCCCTTTAATGGGTAACTCGTTAAGCAGTTGTTCAACAAAGTCAATTAAAACGATTATGCGAGCCCGGTTGCACTTATGAGGATAATCTTATCTCCCCTAGTTTCCTTTGGCAACCACTCACTTACTCAAAAAATGGAAAAAAATGTGGGAAAGAACAAAAAAGGTTAAAACTATGATCGATGGTGATAGCTAAAGTGAGGATGTGGCGGTAAAAAGTTAGATGAAAGTGATGGTAGAGATATTTACGACGCTAAAAGCGGTAGCTCTACACAAAATACATAAAATAAAGGTTTGCTAACAAACAGCCGATCATAGTGTCGAACTTTTTCAAAAATGATTTCTTTTTTTTCGAATTCTCGTCTTTATATCTCTAAAAGATTGCTAATGTAAGCAGAATACAATCCTTGATCGGATCTTTTACTCATTCCGCCTAACATATGACGCCATGTCAAAGCATCCTTGATGTCTTTTAATCGAAGCTTCTTGGTTTATAGTTTTTCCAATTATTTACACAAGATCAGTACGTAAGTAGATACACATACCGATACAGTAATAATATTGACTTCCCATAATACTTTGTTACGAGTAAAACAAAATGAGATAAGTATAAATTACAAACGGCGGATTTATTGTCAAATTTATCCTATTACATTGCGTATTGTGTCAGAAGTAAAGTTCAAAGTCAAAATAATACCTACGTACCTACTATAGTCAGTTGATTTCAGTCAGTCTAGTGCTTTTCCGTGTGATGCCGGCTTAGAATAGCATCACCCCACATCCTTCCCGCGGGTGTCGTAAGAGGCGACTGAGGGACTTGAGGGTTTCAGGTGTATTACAGCTTTTAGGCGACAGGCTGACAACCTGTCACTATAGTGATACACAAATTATCTCAAACAGCCCTCTATATTTGTTAGACGTGGCGATAGCGGCCGTATTTTTTACGGCCGTTAACGCTCTGCCTACCCCGTAAGGGATAAAGGCGTGAGATATGTATGTATAGTGCTTTTGAGGCAGGTACGATTTGCTCGCCGGTTGGCGATTGCAGTGCAAGATGTATTAGGGAACAAATTTAAGTACGCCACCGGGAATCGAACCCGGAACTTGTGCCACATCGGTCGTAATAAAAGAGTTAATGGGTAGGTACATTAGGTAGGTACAGTCAGTTCGTTTAACTATAGCTCACACCCCAAATCCACCAGTCCACCCTTCAATCGTAACGCAAACATGAAATCGAAAGGACTTGGCCGCGATTCGAGAAAACGATTCTCTTGAAATAGAGCATGTCCCTTTTCGTAAATAGGTTTAGAAACGGATAGGAGACACCAAAGCCATGTAATCTTTGGAAATGTCAATGTGTTGTTAATCATTTCTAGGTAATTTAATCGTCATCCTTTTATATCTCGCCATAATTTGACATTTAATGCACATTTTGCGGACAATTTTATGATATGATATTACCTATGCTTTTCTAAACCTATTTGAATTATCGTGACTGAGCTATTGTAACCTAATGTTAAATTAATTGTTTTTTCGAATCGCAACCCTTGTTAAATTTACGGCTGCGATTGATGTTGATTGAGTTATGGTCTTCATTCGATTGAAGCTTTTTTTCAAACGAACTGAATTGGAACAAGGGTGGTTCAAAATACTTACAGTTACCACATTCCAATTTAAATTGAACGAATGTAATTGAGTGAGATTTTTCATTCTGTCTCTGGGAGCATGATAGGTTCGGTTCGAGCTGAAAATAAATTATCTGATTCTTTTTCGTGTGGGACACCGAGTCGTCCAACGACCCGATGAACCCTAGTGTCAGAATTGTCAGAATCTGATTCTGAAAACTTTAAACATTTTACATTTCAGCAAATATCACTTTTATATGAATGAAGATAAGATTACTTGTTCTTATCTTTACTTTTGGTGGTCAAATAAGGATATTTTTAAAGATTAAGAGTTAACGAGTGATACGTCTTTAGAAACATACTTATAACAAGTTATAAGTATGTTTCTAAGATTCAAGAATAATTGACATAGTATTTAAAAATTTGTACTTACCTACCATTTTTTTATGTGAATAATGTCTTTGAACCAATTCATGAAGTAGGTAAACATTATAACAGGCAATTTTATTATCTTTTTTGCTTTAACAATAAATTCTTGGGCCGATCCTAACATGTTTGCGCGAAACAAAAACAAACGAAGATAATTTGTTTACGATTAATTAAATTCTGATAAAAGGATACCCGTGGGCAATTTAATGGTAAATTTTATTTAGGGAATTTAAGGAAGGAAGGTTGGTTGGTTGGTAGATACTTTATGATAATGAGGATTTCTGAGCCTTAGCGTTTTAAATAAACACTTACATGTTAAATAGTAATGCTTAGGAATACAATTCAGTTTATATTTTTTACAAAGGACTAGTTAGAGTCCCACGACTCTTTAGGCTCAAAATACACTTAACTAGTCCTTTGTAAAAATATATAAACTGAACTGTTTTCCTAAGAATTACTACTAGAAGGACAGAGGTGAGATCTTAGCCCAGTAGTGGTACTGGGCTAAGATCTCAGAAGAACAGAGTCTTCTCATTTAATAATTATGTTTTCTATATAATGTAATATTGTTGTGAAATGTGGAATAAATTGCATTGAATTGAATCTCAAATAAAAATATTTAATATTTCTTTTCAATTACCCTTTAAATAGTCTGCCTACCAAAGATCTGGCTAAGTGTTACGTAACCTAACCAGTGCTCATTCTGTGTGTTGGAGTCTTCTAATATAAAACCTATTTGGTGGACCTCTAGGTCTAGGTTTTTCTAGTAATAATCTATATTTTGTATGGTTTCGGTTATAATTCTAATAGTCACATGTAACGTGCTGCAAATATATAAAATATTATCTAAGAAAGCGGTTTCCCTTCCGTAGTCTAGCAAGAACCCGCCTATTTTACTTCTGCTGCACCACGGTCAGCGACATTGTGTAAATATGACGTGTCTGTCAATGGTCTAGTTTACACCTCCTTGCATAAAGTTCTTGTACCTATCTGATTACGAACCAATTCATTTTTTTAAACACTGATCAAAATGTCAGCAAACAAACCTGTTTTTTTTTATAAATGGGTATTTCCAGTAAAAAAACTTGCCATTACCGCCCCTGCAACACATGATGATGATTTCTTATCTTACATCAAGTCGGTATGCTTTTAGTTTTGTATCCTGCGTCTAAATATTACCCTTATCTGGCACAACACTTCATTAGCGGCAAAGTTTTTGTAAAAGGTGTCGCCAAAACATTTGTAAATGTTTTGTCGTGTCACAAGGGCGTTCCCATGGGCGACCCAAAAAGTTTATAGTTTGGGAAGATGAGAAAACCTCGTAATCGGGTTTCGAATGTCTGTATGTTTGTTACTCCTAAACGCTGAACCGATTTTTGTACAATTTGGCACACACATAGAGGGTAACTTAGATTACCATATAGGATAGTTTTAATCCCGAAAAAATGGCATTGCATCCCGTGGCATTGGCATCCCGCAGGAAGGGATTTTGAATGACTTTTAAAACCGACTTCCACGCGAGCGGAGCCGCGGGTACCTGCTAGTAAGTAAGATTAAATCACGCCTCTTTCTCGGGAAGTGGACTAAAACTACATCCTACAACTTGCTACAATCCTAACAAACCTCTTACGCTTCTCCTACAGCCATCAACCTTTTCATACATGCTCGTCGGTTTAGGGTACTCTTGACCAAAATTTTCTTTATAATGTCCCCGATTTGTTGCAGTACCTTCGTCTAGCTTTTCCCTTCTAAGGTTTTCATCCACAACCCATGACAAATTGATAAGAAAATAATGCCAAAAATCTAATTGCAGATGTGTTTCATTCATTTCTACTTCTTCACTACATAATAGTATAAAGCAAAGTCGCTTTTCGTGTCTGTCTATATGTTTGCTTAAATCTTTAAAACTACGCAACGGATTTTGATTCAGATTTTTAATAGATAGAATGATTCAAGGTAAAGGTTTTTAAGTATAATACTTGCCGGGAAAAATCCTTATTCCCACGGGAAAATGAGTTGCAGCGGGCGAAGCCGCTGGGGCAGGCGCTAGTGTACAATAAAGCATGTAATGGGAAAACAAAAATAAGTGTTAATCCTAATGGCAAAACATGAACCTTATTTTTTTTTACTAAGGTTGATAAATAAATATGGCTTTCAGAAGTAAATTATAACTTTATTCTAAAATCCATCACCTAAGCCAGTAAATCTTACCCTTCCCAAACGAAAGTATCAAATTATCATTCTGGTAAACTGACCGTTCTTCAAAAGGCGTTATTTAAATTTACTGACTACAGCCCTGTGATTCAACTCCTTTCTGTTATTATATTTCAAAAAGTATCTGGTAATAAATCTTACCTTATGAATGTTTTACGAGACTCAGTAATTTTTAATTTTTCTTTTGGAAATACCAAACGTAGAGGTGCAGCTTTTATATATACTCATTAAGATGGTGTTACTTTGGAGATAATTGAACACACTGAATCTTTATCAACCAGATCTGAATGGCGTAATTCTGGTTCTTATTACTAGTGAGTTAGGCGGATCGCCCACTTGACTCACGACGGAGCGCAAAAATATCGCAGCGGTCTCTCTTATCCATACTAGAAACGTCACACCCCATACTAAAACCGCTCAATCGCTATCGACGCAGCGCTATCGCAGTGTCATCCGTCGAGTGCGGTTTTAATATGGGGAGTGACGTTTCTAGTATGGATCTGACAGACCGCTGCGATATTTTTGCGCCGTGCGTTAAGTGTGCGATCCGCCTTAAGGGGGCACGACCGTGCGCCCAGATTAATAAAATTTCGCAAACTGTAGTTTTCCTCTAAAATATCGTTTAAAAAGATATTCTTAATTAAGGTTGCGTCTTATGAACATTAACGTCACCTAAGACACCAAACTAAATGATTGATGTGCTCTTGGAAAGGCTTAGTCCTTTCCGTTAATCGACTTTTTAAGAAATGGAGCAAAAATTTTGCCAATCTGGTTTAACGTTTTAGTTTAAAATATGAATTCGTTATGAATTTTCATGTTTTATTGCTTTTAAATTCCTTCTCAAATAACATGACGGGTTAATAAAACACTCAGGTTGACTGGATGTGGTAACAAAAAAAAACAAAATTTCAACAGAATCTTATATTTTTTTGGCACTATTAGAAGCCATTTAGAGTATTCCATTAGTTGGAATACGATGTTTCGCGTGGTTGGATTAGTTAGTGGCTAAGGAGAAGTTAAATTTATATCCTCTCTTTTCGTGTAGGACACCGGGTTGTCCAACGAGCCAATGAACCTTAGTGTCAGAATTTATCAACCGCCATCTACAAGTCTTCTGACATGGTTGTGTAACGGCCGCCATCTAAGTAGTCATAGACAACTAGGACCTACGGCTGAACACGGAACCATATTTCTTATGGACAACCGGGTGGTTCAGTCTGCAACGTTCTGCCCAGACTGGGAAACAATAATTAACAATTAACAATTTTATACTAAGTATTAACTATCTACAAGTCTTCTGACATGGTTGTGTAACGGCCGCCATCTAAGTAGTCATAGACAACTAGGACCTACGGCTGAACACGGAACCATATTTCTTATGGACAACCGGGTGGTTCAGTCTGCAACGTTCTGCCCAGACTGGGAAACAATAATTAACAATTAACAATTTTATACTAAGTATTAACTATGAGTGATGTTGCAACTAGAAAAGGTATGACTGTCTTCTGCTTTTACAATTCTCTAATGAACCGTATGATTGATAACACCATATGCCAAATGCCAAAAACATCTTTAAATTGCATTAGAACTCAGCTCAGACAGGTCCATCCGACAATATGTTTGCCAACTAATTAGTCAGTCCACAAACTCCTATCCGAGTCAATTTAGGCGGTCCTTATTGAATTACAACCCGACACGTTACCGCGTGGGCCATACTCTTCGGTTAACTATTTCCCGACTTCTATGCAAACAAAAACTAACCTTACTCACCTTAGCCAAAATCTAATCTTGTCTGCAAGAGCCTGGAATATTGCAAAGGTATCTTTCGTGCAACTTTGAACCTTGTAGTTTTGAATATAAGGTAAAGTTTGGCAAGTTCTAGAGTGGCTGTAAGAGATCGAGGAAAGGGTACCTATAGTCGTGGTAAGGGCGCGATGAATGATGTGACGTGCATAGCCTCTGACTCTGCGTCCGTGCGACCGACGCCGGCCCAAAAGTTTGCAATATTCATAGTAGTGACCCAAGAATAATATTAACTATAGCTTAGTGACTAAAGGGAAGCCCTAACGCATGTGCAAAAAACACACGAATAGGCACACTAGTAAGCAGCATTCTATTTGCCAAAAAGCCAGAAATATCTCCAGTATTCATGCGGAAAACTTTGCGAAAAATACTCTTTTTTAAATATCTATTAGATAAGGTTTTATTTTTTTAAGTACAAATATTTTAAGGGTGAGTTCAGAAATATAATTAAAGATGTGTTATGTAAAAAACAAAAAAAAAATATACGCTAGTTTTTTTTTCATTTTTCAAACAAATTAAATCGAATTTATAAGTAGCATACTATGTATGATCCCATCGACATATGTATGACATGTGATGTCAAATATATGACAGTCAAATCGTAGTAAAAAAGTCCACGTGGACTACGCAAGCTATGTACAGGTCGTTCACTTTTTTTATTTTGGTGAACATGTTTTCGGCGTTTATTTTGAAAACCAGCGTGTATTTTCTTTATGTTTTTACATAAAACATCTTTAATGATATTTCTGAACATGCCTTTAAAATATTTGTACTTAATAAAATGGGACGTTATATATTAGTATTTTTTTTTAATACAATAGATATTAAAAAAAGAGTATTTTTTGCAAATTTAGTATTAGCCGCCTGATAGTTAACAGGAAGTGGAATTAGTCGTGGTCACCCTAGCTAGGGTGACAAGGCGGGGTACCACGAGTTCGGTCAGAATCTCGAAAATTATTGACCTCTGTCCTTTGGAAAGTCCGATTGAACATCACCAGGGTTCATAAGGTCTTTCGTCGAATCAGTGTTTATCACACGGAGGACAATAACCAGTGGAGAACGCATGCGGGGGCGACCGCACTCACTTGATGTATGCTTTATAAGGCTGACGCATCAAAATTTTGATTAGTCGGGTTGAGACTATGCGAAAGAACGGACGTTCCGCACTTCGTTTTTTGGGGTATAAACGTAATCAAGAATGCCTTCCTGTGCAGTGAAATGGTGTGGAAAGCGTAGTACAACATCAAGTTCCGCAAAAGACGGGATAACATTTCATAGGTAAACATTTTTATGCTTGATTCTTTCAAAATTTCATTTTAATGAAAAATAATTCCATATTTATAATTTCTGATGCGCTCCCGTTGATGTCTTTCATTGCTATCCCTTTCTAACGCACGGGTGTGTCCATACGTAGGCTGGCTCTTTCTTCGTATTAGTGCTATACCACTGTTCTCAGAAGTATGGAATGATTTTATCGATAATTCTGGGATCGTCATAAAAGAATTATGTTAATGTACGTACTTAACAACTTACCTACAATGTATATTATATGAATGAATGCATTCGGGGTATATGGAGTGGCGCGGACGCATTCCCCCCGCGCCAAAACTTCGTGTTTCATTACTATAAATAAAAGATCTTGCGCTAGTCGAATATCAATTTGTAACATACATACATACATACATACATACATATATCACGCCTTTATCCCTTGCGGGGTAGGCAGAGCGTTAATGGCCAATGGTAAGAATACGGCCACTATCGCCGCGTATGACATTTTTGATGTTTGTTTTCTAAGGTTGTTTCAGAAAATATGTGTATCACATCACTATAGTGACAGGTTGTCAGCCTATCGCCTAAAAATACACCAACACTCTCGAGTCAATTTGTAACTATTTCATTTATTATGAAATCAGAACAAAATATCAATAGGTAGGTCAATATATCATCTTGTCATGTCCGTCTGTCTGTCTGCTGACCAGCATCGTCTCGCCAACCAGCCCTACCATCCAAAATGATCGTAACAGGTCGTTTCCAATTCGGTACAATTATTTCAATACATACCCTAAAATGACAATGTAAGTAGGAGCTTATTATTTTTTTTTATACATATATCGCTATATTAATATTAGCATGCACATGTTTCAATAAATTTTCTTACACATAATATGAGTAAACTTATTAAACGGTGATATAAAATATCGATATAATTTTACATATTTATTTTTCCCATCTCTACAAAATATGCGGTCATTGCGAAAGCCAATTGCGTCTAGCGATAATTACCTCTCCCCCCGCAAAAACCAGTGAGCTTGGTTTTGAACAAAATCGTACCGACGCGTTCTCCACTGGTTACTCTCCTCCGTGGTTTATCATGACAGCAGAAAAACACATATCTGAATGACAAATAGTATCCTATGAATACGGGACGAGAGCATCACAGCAGACGCATCGTGAGGTGCGATGTTCTGACCTGCCGACTATTGTGCTAACTATCCGGCGAACTGTGACGTCATTGTGCCACTTACCCTACCGTAGACGTAGTGTTGTGTTGTTAGAATAGGAAAATTGGTTTTATGAATGAAGGAAGTATTCATCAGCAGCTGCAAAAATCTACTGTTTGGACTTGGGCCTCTTTCTTTTGTAAGTGGGTATATCAGCTGCGCTTGAGAAGCGGTTTGGCGAAGGTAGTTAGTTATACATACAGTTTACAAGTTGTACTTAGAAGGTACAGCCATAACCAAAATGCTTACATAGACTTGCGCTAGCAATGCACATTTGAAATCTTTTGGACGCAGGAAACGATTTCAAATGTGCACGTCTAGCGCAAGTCTATATTATGGACTATTTATTATGGATGAATGTAGCTGCTGGTCATTACGTAGATTCATCTTTTAGTCGCCTTTTAAGCCCTTGAGTAGATACAGAAAGGCATGCAATTTTTAAGCTGGAACCTCACGGCAAGTCATACTTTACCAAACTAATCAGGTTTATTACAATGAAGAATTTTAGATAGTTTAGAAGAGTTAAATAGTTTGTAAAATTGTGCAAAAAAATTGTCATCAGTAGGCAGATTACATATTCAGTGAGAAACATAAAGTTTCGCCCACGTCTGCCTATTATCACAATACGTTGATACAATAAATCATATTTTAATATGTTTGACTCATTAATTCTCATCGTCTTAGTAGTTACGGCACCATCTATTATAGCATTCCCAATAAAACTGTCAATATTCTACTTCAAATTATAAAAATATCTAAATCAAAACTAAAGCGTAAGATTAAGACAATCTTTACATTAATTGTGATTCAAATTTATGATAATTTCTTATGGACTTACACTCCTACGATCCTTATGGTTTATTGACCGATCAAAGGCTAGTTAGTAGGCTAGCTTTTTGTACCTAAATTAGGTACCTAATCTAAATTGTTCCCTATTACGACTACGACCTCAGTCAGTAGGTATAATTTTGTCTGGATCATTCTCTACTTTGCTTTCCTATTTGGCGAATCCCACATCTAACGCACGATGCTGCGCATTTTTAGCGCATCCGAAACGCTTGCGTCTGTCAGATGTAAGAAAATTTCAAATACCATATTAAAAACTGAGGTTAACGCAGAACTAACGGGTAAAATTGCGTTGCTTTACATTAACAGAGGCATCCAATCATTTGCTGCCGCAGGTTCATGATTTGGACTTGAAAGAAGATCGGTTTTTAGTATCTATAGGAAATTTGAAATTTCCTTGCCTTAACTTAATATAGCGCTCCATTGTGCATTAAGTGTGAGAAATACCTGACTAAGTTTTTACAACCATTAATTAGTTACTACAATATAGCACTGCATTCAACACAATGGGAATATTTGGTTCAGGTATGGTACAGGTATCTACCTAAAGTTGAATTCATAATTCTATTTCAATAAAATTTTGTCACTCACCAAACTACAAACAGACAAAGCTGTCCTTATTACCGACAGCCGTAATCCAATCACTCATCAGAGCGCGGCGAGATGTGAATGCGCATTCCAAGTCCAGATAAAGCTGCTCACACACGCAGATAAACCCCGGGACACACGCGGGATAAAGGCTGGGACACACGCGGGATAAAGGCCGGGGCACAAGCACGTGGCGCGCGCGTGGCGACAGCGCGTCGAAATGGGCGCGCAAAAACACTCGGCCACCGAATTGGACTTAGTGTCACACCGAATTAGGAGAAATTTCTAGAAATCCAATTTTACTCACAATTTACTTCTCATTTTTGAATCTTACTATTCTCTTTCTGTCTTTTCGTGTGGCACACAGAGGTATTCAACGACTCGATGGACCATTATGCCAGAGTTTTTGTGGTATATTAAATTAAAATACGCAATGATGTTGAAAGTATTATTAGATCAATACTTCATACCGATCCTAAAAGGTCCCAATAGTAGAGCTGCACACTGACAGCACCTGTTCATTATACATCTAGATCTAGAAGAAGCTCTTCTTCTACATTGGTTATTTATTATATTTTATTAATTTAATGGTCATGGCAGAACTTTTCATGTCTAAAAGTAGGTACTTATTCTGTTTTTTGTACGTACCAAAGCAGGAAGGTGCTAATATTTTATCCTTTAGGTTGGTATCGATCATATTAAGCGTCGCGCCCGCCAATACTTAATTCGTGGTAGCATTGCAATTTATAGTAGATTCGGTGAAACGGTGTGACAAAATCCTTCATAAATACTTGTACACACGAGACGCGTGCCATCTCCGAAAATAAAACTAAAAATAACCCCCCATTAAGGAGTTAATGTGCTAACAATGTTCCGTAGACTACTGGGGAGCTTCGGATTGCAGTTTTGAGATTTAAGTGTAAGCACACGTGGGTTTTTGCTGCGCCCATTAAAATTGTGTGAGTACCTAAAGCTTTTACTTGAAAGCTGGGGTAGAATTTTGTGTTTATAATTTCAAAGAAATATTATTAGGATAAGTGCAGGGAAATAGTAAGTGAAGTGATACGATATTCACGGTACCGCAAAAAGCATTTGTCCTTTACTAACGTAAATTTAGATGATAATATGAATTAAGGAGAGATTCATTAGCAAACGATATTATGGAATACTTAACCGGTCCAAAAGATTTCTCATGGAACATACCAACTTAAAGTCTAAATATCTGCGGAGCTGAAAGGCGAAAATTTTTTTTCACATTTCGATCAGTATTCTTCATCGATGTTCGTTCATCCCACCAGTCCAGCAAAAAAAAAAATACACCAAGCAAAAAAGCAAAGTTCATTCCCATAAAAGGCGATTGAAGTACCAGGGCAGCATAATAGCAAACGAGTGGATCATGTGAGTGGATCTGTCCAATCAAGGCTGCTCACACCGTGGGCTCTCTACCAGAACCCAATTTGCTTTTGAAACACCCAACCAGATTTCTGCATATTTTTGCGTGTATGGCCCGCAATTGCTCCCCCATTTTAGGGTTCAAATGGTACAGAGTATTCCATAATTTGAAAACAAATTGACTAAATTAGGAACACTCATGAATGGCATTTGCAATTTGGTAAAAGCAATCACATTTTAGAGGCACACGTCCAATGCGCCATCAGGGCGGGTTCACACACGAGTAATTAACACAGTATTACTGCCTGTACAAATGTCCTGTTTCATACTATTTTAACCGGATCCCTTGTTAAAATACTAGGTTGAGTTTCGCAAAATTTCCACGCGAAAACGCGCGCGCCGCGAATATGAGTTGCGAACGGCCACTAATTAAAGCCGCAATTACACGGGCATACATCAGGAGTCACGCGCACAGTGTCGGAAATAAACGTTTAATTAAAAAAGCTACAATTTCAGAGGTCTCTACATAGGTAAAACATGCCTATCTGCATGAAAATGCACAATGGTAGGAATATTTTGTGAGACTATAGAATAGTGGACACGGCTGACACGGGGACGAAGTGAGACAGGGTTAACTAAGAAAGTGTTGCGTGTGTATCTGTGTGCGCTTATCGTGTGTGCTTATAAAGTGACGTGATCTAGATCTTGGCAATTACATTAGGTACCAAAACATCAGCACACATTAGTCCACTGGCTGGAATACGGCTGTTCATTGTCACGCCAGTTTTTACGATATTTTTCCATCATTCTGGCCAAAATGTCGTCTGGCCATCTGATACTACTCTAGTAGTATTATAGAGGTAATAACTGTGAAGGGGTTGGTCTAGTAATAGTAAAGCTCGTAACTATACAAGTATCCTACGTATTCACTTTAATTACTTACTTTACTTACTTAAATCAGCAAAAATTCACCATATTTGTCATTATTTCGTAAATAACCAATTATTTTTAAATCATGCTACTCACATTTCACAGATAGTTTCTAATTAAATCTGGTTCACATTTCAAAGCGACACCCAAACCCGACGTGAATTAGAAAGGGCGATATCTAAGCTACCGGTGTCATATCAAACCTTTTGATCATCTTAAGACCTCTCGTCGTTTGGCATCGGTGCCGATTCCGGCTTACGAATTCTTGGCTAATGTCACAGAATGTTTAATAATTACTAAGGTTGATCGCACACTTAACGCACGACGGAACGCTAACATATCGCAGCGGTCTGTCAGATCTATATAGAAATCTATACTAGTATGGGGATTGGCATTTTTTGCATGGGCCTGACAGAACGCTGCGATATTTTAGCGGGCCGTCGTGCGTTAAGTGTGCGATGCGCCTTACGTGGAGCTGAGTAGTTATTTAAAGAGTTTTCTGAAAAATAAAATAGATGGGAGGGATAATTCTATAAGATGTCACTGATTTTGCAAGAAGTAAGTATTAATTCAGGTGCCTTGAACAAAGCTCTGAAATTAATTACATGTCCTCAAATTTCATACATAAGTAATGCATACTTGAAGGTAGGCTAGACAGCTTATACAAAGGGCGTCTGGCATTGACTGGGTGATGAAAACGGGAGATCGTGCTTCGTGTCTCATGTATGGCGTATCCTGTGGCAGGTCGACGCCTGACAGTGGATTATATTGCAATAGTCTGATAATACGAGTAATGTGATTTGAGAAAGTACGTATGCAAGAATCGGTACAATTTTTTTTAGCAAAGGGTAATAAAAAATATTTTAATAAGTTCGCAATTAAAGTATGTAGTTAATTATAAATGTTTTATAGTCTTAGATAAAGGTGGCAATGCATTGACGTTCAACGGGTATTTTATGTGTTTGGGACATAAATATTTGATTTCTGCATGACTGTTAGAACGTGTTATATTGGTAATAAACCGTTGATTTTACGGTATTGCACTCATTAAATTGAGCGGTAAACTGCCTATCTGCTATTCTGTTGGAAGTATCAGGTTCAATCTGTGGTGGGTTTGTTTTGTAATTATCTGGACCCAAGTAGGTTAGTGTCAATTCGTCAAGGAAGTTGTGTAGGTAATAGCTACTAAGTATCTCTAAAGTTTCTCCCTATATCAATGTCTTTAACAGAGGAGATGTCTGATTTTGTTACCTATTATTTTTTATATTTTCAAAAGTATGTGGACTATAAAAATACCTTACCAATACAGGGTGTTAGGGACAGCGTCCCAAATACTGATAGGGTGCAAGCAGACAATGAAACTGAACAACTTTCCCATAGGAACATATGTCAGGACTCGACAAAAAAAATTCGACCTCCCATACAAAATCGCGATAAGCTGACTGCATTTACTATGGGATGGCGTTTCCTGACATATGCTCCTTGGGGAAAGTTGTTTAGTTTCATGCTTGCACCCTATCAGTATTCGGGACGCTGTCCCTTACACCCCGTATACATAAAAATGCATTAAACTTAGCTACCTAAAGCCGCTAAAATTATGCCAGTAGCACTTGCTGATGGCGAACTTTTCTAGCCGCGTCTTATGTTTTTTTGCGTAGATAAATGCAAAATTCGAAATTATATTTTGCATCAAACATTGTCCTAATAGTTTACTTATTTAAAAGATGCAACAATAACTGTTCATCAAATCCAAGTCCAAGCATAAACACCGCCACTTTTTCTCCCCCATCTACTATTTCTGTTGCGTTTTACTACGGATATAATACAGAGTTTTACGTTCGCTCATAATCACATCCTTTAGTGTGAAACGTCTCAATTAGGTACGGGAGGATGTGACGACAAGCTTTTACGACTTTTGGATACGACTTTTGAACGCGACACTAGTGTTGCTCTACTATTCTATGTCGATGATGAATAGTAGAACAACCCTAACAAGATAATTAACTACTGCTACTACTACAACAGAAGCTACAACCACTGCTGGAGACGGGCCTCCTCCATTTAGGGAGTATATGCCATACTTACCACGATTATCAGGCAGATTGGCGAGAGTACAAGATGCTGTATTCACAAGGAACTCTGCTGCCCAGGGTTCATCTCGGCTTTTACGACACCCACGTATGGGTAGGGCAGAGCTATTCTAAGTCACCACCTAGATGGCTATGAAATTAACTACTTTTTGTACTAGGTAACTGCTTCTAGTTGTATTAGGTAAATTTAAATCTTCTAGTTGTATTAGATAAATAGATAAAGACATTAAAAATTTCTTTCACAATAAAAATGTCGTATCTTAAAAATATTTTGTAGGTACCTATAATCAAATATATTGATAAATCAATCTATGTAAGTTTATACGCTGGATAATTTGGACCCGACTCAAAAACGCACTTAGTAATGTTCTACCTACACAAAAAATCAGAGCACAATAAAATTATTACTCCTACCTATGCTGGGTTTTTATCATCATTCGTATGAGTGCCATCTACTGGGAACTAAAGGAACAGATATAAAAAAAAAAACATTCTAATAAGCCTAAACTCTGCCTGTGGGGTGCAAGGGATAAAAGCGTGGTATGGAAGCTTGCATAGAGCAGGTAAATGGTGATAGGACAGTATTTGATAACTATATTGAAATGACACATATATTAAGACATTGAATCGTTTTATCGATATCGATATCGAATGAACAGTACATCACTAGCAGCAAATTTGACGACGATGTGTATATTAGTACTCACATCGCCGGGCCTTTGTAAGTCCACGTGTTTAATGCAGTTCTGAGTAATATGAAATGAGGCACTAATATTTTAGGCCATTAATGTATGCAGAAATTATGGAAAACAAAACGGACTTATGTAGACTGGTGAATCAATTTGAAGCGGCAGACGTGATTTCTTGCAACATTAAATGTGCTTCTAAGTAATGACTCTTCATAGTGTTATTGCTACCTAGGTATTTTAATACCTTTAAACATATAGTAAAATGTATGTCAGCAACTCAAGTAACTTTTTGAGGTAAGTTTGTTAGTTAGGTAACGTAAAACCATACTGTACTCGAGCCCTGCTTACCAGACCTTAGTTGCATGCCAAGATGGTTGTATTTGTATAGTTTTACAGCATTTGGGTATCTATAGGTCTTTAAAATAGTACTGAAAATATGACAAAAAGGCTTAACAGAAAACTGTATTCCATACCAAAGAAGACAAGTTAAAAAGTTTTGGACAGGTTAAAGTACTTTTGCTCGGTCGGCGATAGAGAACTATGTCTCCAACTACTGCGCCTGAGTCTTCGTATTTTCCATCTTGTGTTATAATGACCAGCATTATTGTAAGCTTTATACATTCAATGAAGAAGATACGGCTATATGTGTGGGTGTAATCTGATAACTGATATTAGTCCCAGATGCGGGGGCGACATCGTATCATTGTTACAAACTTTTATTACAAATAGGTAACTGTATGTACACGATGGAATTTTACGATAGGAGCGGGTGCCTTTAAATATACCGGGTGTAAAAAACTTAGCTGCAAATATTTCGAGGGGTGAACCAGCCCATGAAACTGAACAACTTTCCCAAAGAAACATTGGTCGAAATATGATAAAATTTTTTGGACCTCCCGTACAAATTGTCTTAATCGTTTGGTAATTTTGTATTGGAGGCCCAATTTTTTTTTCATATTTCGACCTATGTTTCTTAGGGAAAGTTTTTCAGTTTCATGGGCTGATTCACACTTTCAAATATTTGCAGCAAATATTTTTACACCTTATAAACATACAGACGCAACACGCCTTTTTCCTTGCAGGATAGGTACAGCGTAAATGGCCGTCAAAATACGTCCGTTATCGCTAAGTTAGACGAATATCTAAGGGCCGTTTCTGAATAATCGTGTATCACTATACAGTGAGAGAAGATTATAAATTGGTCTAGTGCGAGACCTAAGGCGTATCGCACACTTAACGCACGACGGACCGCTAAAATATCGCAGCGGTCTGTCAGATCCATACTAGAGGTAAAAACGTCACTCTCCATACTAAAACCGCACTCGACGGACGACGCTGCGATAGCGCTGCGTTGACAGCGGTTTTAGTATCGAGATTGACATTTCTAGTATGGATCTGACAGAACGCTGCGATATTTTAGCGGTCCGTCGTGCGTTAAGTGTACGATCCACCTAAGAGTGAGAGGTATATATTCTTATAATTATAGGTGATTATAATGTAACTATGCCGATTCCAGCGGATATTGCTCAACATAAAAGAGGATTTTTTTTTTGTAAAGGTATGTTTCGAGCCAAAGTTATAAAAAAAGTAGCATTCCACGTAAATATGCAAATCTTTTTCTGATTTTTATTCCTACCTAATCTGATCTACAAAATGTTATGACTTACAAACGGAAAACACGAGTGAAGACGTCTCAAGATGTCAAAGATACCTTGGACCCTCCGAAAAGTCGCCCGATTACCATACAATTACAAGAAAGCTCTTACAAATGGACACGGCTGTATCTCAGAGAGAAGAAAAAGTTCAGAAGAAATCGCAGTAAAGGATGAAGCTATAAAGGACTAGTCGCAATCTTAATTCATCATCATTAGAAGACAAGAATGAAGCTATGGAAAACTTGTTGCAGTTATTCATCATCATCAGAGGCCGAAGTACAAGAAATCTAGAAATATATTTATTAAATAGTCTAACTGGGCCTCCGCCTCTGGTCCTATAGTCGGTAAGTTTAGGTTACTGACAGTTCTGAAGTGTCACTTTCATACAAAGTTTGTTTACAAAAAGATAAGTACCTAAACTTACAGACTATAGGCCTAGTATAGTGGCCTTCAATTTTGTATTTGGTTGTCTTTAGCGACACCCACGCACGCACGAGTGAGCACGACGGTAGAAATAGGCTCACTGAACTATGACTACAGGAAAGGAAAAGAGCTTATTTTATAATATTTAAAAAGCTTTCTTTAACTTTACTGCACTTATATTATTTCGGTTATTTTTGCGTTTGCGGACAATCTGATTGCGGTCAATTCTTCTTGGTATCATTTTTAGGATTCCCTCTGTCGATTATTCTTGTTCTAAGGGCCATATCTTCGTGAACGAATCTGAATCGAGGCGATATTTTATGAATAAATAAAAGGGTTCTTTTGTCTTTGCCCTCCCACGATGTGCCCAAATAAAAGCCTTAATGAGACCTCTCACAGCTATGCTTTATTTAGCTACGTTTTATTTACAACCGGTTCTGTTTTGAAATTATGTTTTCGAAGAGGATTATTATTTGTAGGTGACCTCTGCGTGTAAACAGTGTTACAAATAAAAGACTCATTGAACTTGATAAAAATCTCAGAAAAGCTGTCGATCTCTCCACATACCACTCCACTTTAAAAAATACTTGTATTTTTTACCGCTGGTCAGATTTGAACTTGCGACATTCATTGTAAGTACGCCTCAAATCCTGTGAGCGGAAAAAGTTTTGCAAGTTTTCTAAAAATTGTACCTACAGGTACCCTATGTATACCTAATACAGGAAGTATTATGTTTTTTTGGCATTCACTTCACCTTTTAATTAGATAACCAACATCACAAGACGATTTTCATTTCCATACACTATACTCAAGTCGACTTCGGTATCGATTTTTCTTACCTACAAACCAGAACATCTAAACATTCTACTAGCACTGCATGTCACAAAAGCGCCCTACTTCGTCGTCACATAACCAGAAATAGAAAACAAAGAAAAGTAAAATCCACCCTCGCATTTCCGCGCCAAGTAACCGTGTAGTGGAGTTAGGGCCGATTCGCCATAGCTTTAGTCCACCACACGTCAAATAAGTCCGTTTTTGAAACTATTAGTCCCAGTTCTTCATAGGTGACGCCAAGCGTCGGACGCTTTTGCGCGCGACGCATCGTGATCATTTCAGTATAGACCATAAAATGTACCTACTATATGTTTTGATAAATATGTACTGTTTTGTAATTTAAATAAAAGTATTATTAATTAGCGAGGCGTAGTATGCGCTAGTCTAGATGCTGTGACAAAGTAGATATCTAAATTAAATGTGAATTTGGGATGAAGCTTTTTCAGAGTTTACTTGGAAAAACGGTGCTTAATCGCGTCAAAAAGGGGTAAAACAGACAAAGTGGTGTACTGAGTTCCCAGTGTTTTCTTTCTCATTATAATCAAATCGCTATAAGGTGTGACGAACCAACACTGTGGCAAACCGGGACTGACTCACGGTGTAGTGCAGGGGAGACTAGCAAGTTTTAACACGAGACGACCTACAACTCTAGTGCTCCGGCGACTCATTAGGGGCCCCGCTCTAGGAGCCTAAGGGGCCTCAGCCCCTCGCAAAAGGGGCCCTCGAGCGCTCGAGAGCAATCTGTGAGCGCGCGTGCTCACTACACAACCCTCTGCCACAGTGCAAGAAAATCTAGTGGATTTTGCTTCTATGCTGAAGATTTTTGTGAAATATTTTAAAAAGTTTCTCTACACTGTGGTTGCAAGACGTTCTTGGTTGTGATAGTGAGTAAATTTCTCACCTGTCCTACTACAAATTCCCCACTTGCCTACAATTCAAGAATTGTCTGAACTCTCAACGCATATATTTCAGTGTTCGTAGTCTCAGTTTATTTGGAAATTGTCTTAATTTGTTTTCTCGACGTCTTACATTTATTGCGAGCCGCCATCTTTGTGTACAGAGTTAAGTAGTAAGTAACCTACTTCAAATGTATTTATGTTATTTAAACTTGAAATTGAACAAGTATTTTAAGTATTTAGGTACCTATACTAAGAGTAAAGAATACATATTTTAGGTCTGTTTGGTTAAGTTACCACTTGTACCTGCTACGACGTAAATGAAGGAAGTAGATATATTCGTATTAGAATTTTTAGAAGGTTTTGTATCCACTTATTTTACCAACCTTACACTTTTTCTTTTTGGGTACAATTATCACTATAAAGTTATGTAATCAAGTTAGTGTTGTATTTTTGTAGAGTAATTGTAGATAATAGCTAAGCTTTTTATTGGTGTTAGTTGTTAGTAGTGCAGAACCTCATTTTTCAGCATAAAATTAACTTTTTCCAAAAACTTACCCGCGTAAAAAGTTGGGCGTTCACAGGAAAATATCTAAAGAAGAATTAAATAAGTATGACTTAATTATCTACACCAACAATGTGTAGGTACCTATAAATAAGAGGCTATACAATAAATAAGAATTACGGGATCATTCCGTGAATTATTGTATTTTGTAGTTCTGATGGCGTTCTCATACAGTTTTATTTTATTTTTAACTCATTTTAAAGATCTGACTAGGGTTGGATAGTAACAATATGATATCTGTCATACTTTTTGCTAAATACGCAAAACGCGCTACACACTGCCAAATCCAATCCAGTAGGTATGAAAAGCTTTTAAAGAATATACAGGATGTAAGGGACAGCTTTCGGAAAACTGATAGCGGTGTATTCAGACCATGAACTACTTTTATAAGAATTTCAGAAAACGTAAAAAAAATTTGGACTTTCCATAGTAAGTGCTGATTTTATATAAGGTTGATGTTTTTTGTCGTTTCCTAGGCCAATGCAGTTTCATGGTTTGCATGCACCTTATGAGTATTTGAAGGCCTGTCTCTTACACTACGTATAGATAAACTTTGACAAATTAATGCACTCCATCCACTATAATCAGATTTGTCATTTTCATATCTATTGATTCAACATGCATTTTGACAGCTATGCCGAAATAGGTATTCCGTATCCACACAGCTATTTAACATGCACGTCAAATTAATCCCCTACAAAATCAAAGTAGTTTCTCATATCACATCCCTGCTTGTTTTGTTACGAGCTTTGGCGCCTGGTTGAGCTTAATATATTGTGAAACATTGTCACATAAATTGTCACTTAAAAACCCTCTCGGAGCTTAGAAAGCTCGTAAAATGAGTTAATGTTGACAAAAGTTAGAGTTTCTATTTGACGTTAATACGGTTTGAAACACCTACTTGCTTTACTCTTGTTTTACATTGTTGTCCTGGAAAAATGTTAGCTGCCTATAATTTTTATTTTAAAATTTAAAAAAAGATAAAAAGTAGAAAAAGATTTCAATATAGACTGTCGGAAAATGTAAAACGACTGTAGGACTGTACCAAATTTTTTAAGTTATCAAATTATTAAAATACTTTGACTTTGGCATTAAAATACAAACTTAAAAATTTTTGCGACTTTGTTCCAGGAATGTTTATGGGTGGTATTAGTGGTCAATTTGAGTGAATATACATATTATATACTGGTATGGTATTATTTCTAACGTTAGTGTACAGCTCAATTTTGTAAGTCCAATTTCAATAGTCAAAGACAATCCTTTATTTATTTTTTTATTTATTGATTTAATATATCAAAATACAAAAAGTGAAATTATGTTAAACAAGTGACACAAAAACCTTACAACTAGGTTTATCCGGACACTTAACATTCATCGTTGGCACCCAGTAGCCGAACGATAAACCGGTCACTAGAATAAGTACGTATTTTAATCACATTGAGTAAACAAGTAAACAAGTCGGCCTACACGGGGCGATTTTTTATTATGCAGTTTTATGAAGGTAAGTTGTTAATAAGGTGATCTTTGAGTTTATTTTTAATATTTTTTTCCGTTATTTCCTTCTTTATGGAGGAAGGCAATCCATTTATTAACTTAGGTACTAGATAACGAAACACCTGTTTGCCGTACTGATTTTGAAAGCGAGGTAACCTGAGTACTGAGTTACATACACTACGGGTATTTCTTCCATTATGATTTACTACTTTTTGAAGGTCCTTATTAAAGTAGCATTCTAGTAATATTAAATACTTGACCTTTTTTTGTATTGGGAGAATTTTACAGTGCGAAAACAGACTGTCATAGTTATTTTTATATTTGTTTCTTATTTTGGTAGGTACTATAGTTTTTAATATTCGTATTTGTAGTTGGTAGATGGGATTTAAATTAGTTTTACACGTTCGACCGTAGCTACTTAAGCCATAGGTAATTACAGAATCTGCGAGCGCTTTGTAAAGGGACAATAATGTTTTGTAAGGTACCTTAGATTTGATAATATAAAATTTAGACAGTATGCAACGCAGCTTGTCACATATTCATAGATATATTATTATTCATATTCTGAGATCAATAAGCAGAATTCTGAATGTGGAGCACTAGGTTAAAGTAAGAACACCTCTACTTAGGTATTCTATACTCCACATTCAAATTCTAAGCAAACATGCAAACTTAGTGGGACCTATTCTACTGTAACACTAGTAGCACTAGTAGATGCACCATCAATCAAGGAGAACACTGATCGAGTACGTATCTAAAGTAAACAAAGTCCACACATCACCTCTCCGGCTAATGGCTGGTCGAATAACGAGGGTTATTCTGGTACGATGTTATGAGGAGATACTATGCCAATGAGACCGTCGTAGGTGGATCGCACACTTAACGCACGGTGGAGCGCTAAAACACTCGACGGACGACGCTGCGATAGCGCTGCGTCGATAGCGGTTGAGTGGTTTTAGTATATGGATTGAGATTTCTAGTATGGATCTGACAGACCGCTGCGATATTTTAGCTGTACTTAGGTCGCATACTCAAGCTTGTCAATTTATTGCACGTAATAACAGTACAGGATAAGTAAAAACAGTAAAAGCACCATGCACAG
This sequence comes from Keiferia lycopersicella, assembly GCA_029255805.1. Lineage (NCBI taxonomy): Eukaryota > Metazoa > Arthropoda > Insecta > Lepidoptera > Gelechiidae > Keiferia > Keiferia lycopersicella. The sequence goes on along the minus strand of JARACZ010000009.1, from coordinate 5,650,097 downwards.
CCTATTCATTAGAGAAAAAACTATGTAATACTACGCACCTACGCCACCACGTTTTACCAAGATGATTTTTGTACCACGTTTCATTTTGAGTTTTTGGACAAGCGATCATTTCTTTATTTTCAGCGATTACAAAAATGTGATCAATTTGTTCAAATGCTATTCCTGTACGATATAAGAAGTCACTTGTTTTTGATTCGAAAGCTAGTATATTTCAGATACTTGATTATTAAATCGACTTATTTAACGAGTAGTACTATCCACCACTTAACTAATCTCTACGCAGGTTTTTGTGGTCCTGGTAAAATGTCTCGAAGCAAAATAAAAAAGAAATCTTGTTTTTTATTTGCGTTTCGCCAATGCAACGATTTGATCTAAAGAACAATTTGGAGATAAGTTTATAAACTTCACCAGAAGACAGGAAAAATCCAAGTTAAAGTGCATGTTGCAGAATAACTCCGTCTTATAACCTCGTCTCCCTTACTATCGTTAAAGGCTACCTCAGACAAATCTGCACCAGGGGCAGACCCATCACTCTTAATAATGAAGGATCATGATGTAGATTGATAAGCCGCCCTAGGTTTGGATAGTAGATGCAAGTGTCACTAGACAAGGCAGGTTATAATTTCTGGCCTATGTTAGTAGTTACATTTTGATCTTTTTTACCTGTATTAATATTCTGTTGTCAATACACTGGACTCGTTCCTTATATCACTGTTTTTTACTATTTAAGTCTGTTCAACGACGGATAGGTACTACAGCTAGTATAGTAGCCATAGTTAGTATTCTTTAGTACTATTATATGTATGTTATTCCTTAGATCCTCTACATTAAACGATATTTGAGTCAAGTTTTCAACTCTGCTTTACAGTTTGTGTAGGTGGGCTGATTTGACGGATAATTAAAACTGTTTTATTAAGTCCATTACTATGGATTAATTTTATAATAGCAAAGAAAAAAAAAATTAAACTTAGGAACCGTTCACACGTACTTATCTTCTTCATATTTTCATCTAGCCCACTGCTGAACACAGATGAAAATTTGAAATAACTGTCTAAAACGTCATAGCTCTGTAAATTGTAGATACCGTACTCATTACTTAAAAGGATTACAGTTTTATCCTACACGACGGCGGCAGGAGAGTCTCGTTTTTGCCTAATCTCCCCAACGCTTGGGTTTACCCATTGATGGATGGGAAATCTAATGTTTATCATTGCAATTTTAGGAAACCAAAATATATGATGAAACTTTACTAGTACTTCAACCACAATTATTATCATTTATTTCTCTCAAAGAAGTAAATTTTACATTTAACTTTTTGTTCGTCAGAATCTGTCATTGTAAAAAAAAAGTAGAACATTCTATTTCTTAAAGGTAACAATTTTATGAATCTAATGTAAACGCGGCTTACAGAATACATAATAGTACTAGGCCTTAACTAGAAATTGATAGAGAACTGTTTTTCCCAAGGAACCATCAATGCAAAAACTTCTTTTAAACTGCCAATCATCTAATTTGAATCACTACAAGAAAACAGAACATTATTTTTTCTAGACAAAACTCAAGTATTAGTTTTCATTTCTAAATACGCGCAAGTAAAGAACTTTGTTGTATTTTCCAACCAATACCTATGAAAATTTGATTTCAAAATAAATTGAAGCCTATGTATCAAATAGACTTCAATTTATCTACCTTTTTACTTGAATCACCTAAAAAAGGCACGGCTCAACATCTGTAATTTACTAACCCACCTCAAAGGTACACACAAAAGAAAAATACGCAATATAATTCTATGTCAAAGAAAGCAAGAAAATTCTAAACTAAAATAAAGAAGTAGACAGACTCCCTAGAGGCACGAACGTCGAACACTAGAAGAAGCCGAAAAGGGTGGTCGTTATATTTTTTGCTCGGGTCAACACAAATAGTGACCCTCGTGAGAGGTCATTCGCGTACGGTATTATTGCTGATATGAAGCGATTCATAGTGCCCAAAAATAACAATAATGTGAGGGAAAGAAAATAAATAAGTGTGCAAGTGATTTTGTATAAATGAGAGCACATAAAAACAAGAGAACATATAAAGTCACATTACAAAGAACAGATGACATCAAACTGTTAAATAATTTTGTGTTCATCCAACAAATTAATATTCTAGTTATAACTTGATAGGCGGATCGGACACTTGACGCATGACGGAGCGCAAAAATATCGCAGCGGTCTGTTAGATCCATACTAGAAACGTCACTTCCCACACTAAAACCGCTCTCGACGGACGGCACTGCGATAGCGCTGCGGCGACAGCGGTTAAGTGGTTATAGTATGGGGATTGACATTTCTAGTATGGATTTGACAGAGCGCTGCGAAGTTTTAGTACTCCGTCGTGCGTCAAATGTGCGATCCGCCTTAGTAGTATGACTTCAACAGTAAAATCTTCTTATAAAAGAAAACCTACCAACATTATTACGATTTCAATTAAAGTATTTAGGTATTTTGAAGACCAGTCAGGTACCTACCTATGATTTAGTAAAATAATATACCACCAAACTAAAGCGTTTACAATAATGATAGAAATAAAGATCCTACTATAATCTGAGGTGCTCTTCAAAATGGTTATTGAACTCAAAGATGGTGGTTAAGTAAACGTTTATTTCGAGGACCAAAAATTATATGGGATGGAAACTTTTAAAGATCGCACGTCAAATACTATTATTAGATCGGATGGAATTTGGTGATCGAAAATATTAGTCCTTTTAAGTAGTATAATATTTTTGTAGGAGTCGATTATTATACCCTGTGGTCAGTCAGTTTTTGAAATACATATTTAAGTCCGAAATAATTTGGGTACTAAAGTTATCACAAAGGGTGTAAGTAAGTAAAAACACTTTATTGCACAACAGTAACAACTACAGACAAAATAACATTTACAGCTAATAAGGCGGCCTTATCGCAAGAAGCGATCTCTTCCATACAACCGTTGGACGGAAGAGAGACTATAGAAAATAGCAGTGCGAGAGTTACGTATTTATAGAAAAATAGTAGTAAATAACGCTAATAAACAATAAATTACTCATTTAAGCTTATTCATAATCTTGGTTATTGCGAAATATTGAAATAGGTTTATTCATAAAAAACAAAAGCAATTGATGAAAAAAATCGTGCTTATCAAAATATTTTTCTATGTATTAAGCATAAGCGTTTTGACGGACCGCTCCAATCGAGAACAAACAAAATAACTCGGAGCAGAATAAGTTCAGAGTGAGTCGTTTAATACACCATCACCGTTGTTTACTATGTTTTGTAGAGTCCTAGTTCTGACTACTAACACAGAATAAATAATAATATTAAGCTATTAAATCTTAGCATCTTTCAAAATCTATTTTTTATTTATTTATTAGCGCACGCCAATATGTACCTACCTATATACCCATCCTTAGTGCATGTTTAACTATGTGAGTTGTTGACGATCAAAGTGCATAAAAGCAGATTGCAATTGTACTTTTCTGCGTATTGTGTTGTGATTGATAGTAGAAAGTTTTCTGTTGTTTGATTGAGAATATCATTTGAAATAGGTAATGGGGACCATTTCATATTGGATTCACTTCGTTTGTATGCAACGCTCCATCTAACCTTTTCTGAAAATAACAGAACATATTCTCCTTCTAAAACTCAAAGAAGGATGATAATTATGTTTATTGTCTTAAATATCAAGGCTCCGAGTATACACGCAACATGATTGATATTTAATAGCTCGTTTATATTGGCATCGGTCCGAAACACCTTCGCCCCACCAATAATTTGATCTAATAAAAAATTAAAAGCATTTCCAAAACATAATGGTAACAACGGCTTAATTGCTTAATGACGAACGAAAATTGTGATTCTATATTATTTATTCATGAGGTTGGACTTGGCTTGTCGATACTCTCATGCGATGAAACGCTTGCACCCCAAAATTATTTATCCCATTATGTCATCAACTGTTTTATGAATCTAAATTCTTTATGATATGAATTAAGTATCTTTTTATAATGGATCGTCATGGTTGCTTACATACTCTCGATTAGCCATAATAAGCATTTAACAGTCTTTGAACAGCGGTTAGATCCGTAATGTAGATGGCCTTTGTCTTAGTCATATCCACATTAAGTATTGCCAACCGCCAAACAGGTGATTTCTGAGAAGACTGTCAGATTTGCCAGCCTAAATACATTTTAATTGATGGATTACCCGGAAAGGGTATCATAATCGGTGATCTCTAAAATATCTATAATTTTTTAGTCATTTTCTGCGAAGTGAAACCTATGAAACACACATAATGATGCATGTATCATACTTATATCTCTTGCGGGGTGAGCAGAGCGTCATTATATAAGGTGAAAAAATATTAGCTTTGGACCTCCAATGCAAACTGACTTGGTCGTATGGTAATTTTGTATGGGAGGTACTTCTTTCTTAATATTTTGACTTATGTTCCTTGAGAAAAATATTTCAGTTTCATGGGCTGGTTCACTTCTTAAAATATTTGCAGCTAATTTATTATACCCTGTTACGGAAAACACTCTGTTGAGACATATATAGGTGGTTCATATAAAGCTCTTTGATAAAAAGTAAAAAAATAAATGGTGATAATCAAAGGATAGATAATGCATAGTTGAAACATTAGATCGGTCCGTATGGTCATGGTTGCCTAACTATAATCATTTATTAAACGTAGAACAAAAGCTAGTAATTTGGTAACATCTAAGGTGGAGTGGAGTTGGTGGGAACGGCACATATCAACTTCGACAGCAATTGGCTGGAAAATTAAATGCTAATACATTATTATAATTTATACTCCGTAGAATGTTCCTAACAACATTATAATGAGAACCTTTGAAATAGATCGCTAGCAGCGATGACTAATTTTCGTATAATTTCAGAATAGAGACCTCTGTTTTTATTTCCAACAATTTACTACACGGAACTTGGATATTAACATTTTGTGTGTAGATAAATAAACGAATTAATTGGGCAGAATTTTTAGAGTAGGTATATGCCCCACTTACTTTTCTCAGGCCTTTTCTTTAATCTTTATTTTTAAGTACTTTTGTGTAACAAACAATTGAGTTCTTCTTTTCGTGTGTGACAACTTTGTGATTCGTTTCTTTTCGTCAGGATCACCGAGTCGTCCAATGACCCCATGAACCCTGATGTCAGAATTTTTCAACCGCCTTCTACAAGTAGCATCTTAACATGGTTATATAACTATGTCATATAGAGAGACGATACGAAATGATCATACATTTTTGAATTTTACTTTACGTTAAAGGTACAAAAAAGATATTAAAGGATGTTACATTAGGACATCAAGAAGTAGAGATCGAAAAAAACGGTAGGTTCCTCTACCTACGGAAAAAGTCAGCATTAATTTTATGAAGAATCATTTAGCCGCGTTTTCAGCGTGTATTTTTTTTCAAAAATGGACCAAAACAATGCATTCCATTGGTCGGGGAAAACAAATCATACAGAAATATGTATGTATGGTCACGCCGTATTGTACAAATGTTTTGGTCGGATGTTTAGAAAAAATAAATGCGCAGGAGACAGGCCTTTATTTAAATACCTATCTACAATGAGTAGGTACTTTACTTCAAGACCTTAACCTTTTACAATGGCCAATCACTCAAATGTCCCTACAATACGAATGAAGGAATTTCGATATAAAGGAAAAATTGCTTAGTATAAATATGCAGACCTTTCAGATGAGTCCTCCCCTACATAAATATTGTCAGTCTTGAATGAAAGCGAATCTGCGTGCCAGTAAGTAATGGTTATAGCCTACTGACCCTTATTGTAGGGGCAAGGATTTTTACATATTCTTATGTACCTACAAGAAATGGGTGTTCTTTGATGTGATGTTATATGCGAGGGTTAAGTTTGTTAGATAAAATAATAAGGCGTAAAAAATACCCTCAAATATTTATGGAACTAGACAATGAAGTGAACAACATGGGCTGAACAATAAAAATATTTTGGACCTCCGATACTGAATGGACTGGGTCGGCTAACACAATTTGTGTAGGAAAGGAGGTCGTTATTTTTTATATTTCGTACTATGTTTTTTTGGGAAAGTTGTTATTGTGTTGACCTGGTACACCTTTCGAAGATCTCATAATATTTGCAGTATTTTTTTACGCACATGAGTTTCGTCAATTGGATGTCCACGTCTGTCTAAACTGGTTCCTCGATTAGGTTGTCTTCCTGCAAAATGTGCACTATGGACTTTGTTTCTAAAATAAGATCGTCTAAGCATTCTCAAGACACCAAGATTTATCCACCGATATGAAACTTCACTTTCCATTTTTGAATGCCACCTCGATCAAACCGATGACTAATTCCAAGCAGCTCGACCACAGATTACCCAGATTATATGACTGCAGTAAATCATTCCATGCTTAACCTTTCCCTGCTCAGTCGTGGCCTAAACTATGAACTATAAAATTGAAGTATGGCCGTTTTTTATCTCACAAAAAGGGCACCAGGCCTCCATATCCCTCCAACAAAGGCAACGTCGTAAAAATCGCAAATAAGCCCGGGTTTATATAGATGGGTGGCTGTAATGAGATGAACGGGTCTAAAATTAAGGAAAAATGATTTATGGGATATTTTAGAGCTAGGGATAAAACTTGTCTTCTTTTTTTGTGTTGGGAGTAGACGAACATCCCGAAGTGAATTTTTACACCACTGGTGCTTGAAGCCAACATTTATTAAGTTTTGTATGACCGCTGACCAAGTTTTTTTATCGCTCTACATTTCTAAACTAGACAGTTGCGGTCATGCAGTAACAGCATGGGAGCTTGAGCTGCAAAGAAACGATGTTGTTAGTATATATCTAGATTGTAGTTATATTAATGTTAAGACGTATAGACGTCTGTCTCCATTTAGTTGTAACCCTAGAGATTTCATGGTTCCTTATTCATCTTTCTTGTGACCAAATTACCTATACCTTGACTAAGAGAGTCGTTAATAATACCTATTATAAATACCTATAATTATACCTACGGGATGTTATTTCTTTTTCGAGGAAGTAACTCTGAAATGAGTTAGGTCGAGTTTGAGTGGTGTGGTGAAGCAGTTTTTACTACCACTTTAAACACATCTCATTTCAGCTAAGCGCGAACGAATTACGAGGCATGCGAAATGAACATTTCAACTTGGGTTGGGGCATTTTTTTAAACGGTCGGGTAATAACATACAAGTTTCCAATTACCCAGTATACTGGGCAATACGCAGTCAATCACTGTAGACAGTTCATTTCGTCTGTACAGAGCGGTAGGTGCCAGCCAGTGCTAAAACCGAATGAGAAACTGGCAGGTTACAACGTTTTTCGAAATTTAAAAATGTGCATGTGAATAAGTACAAATATTTTTATTTTTTGCTTCGATTTTTAAACAAATGTCTCTTTGTTTAATATAAATTAAAAAAAATATAGAACAGTAGACTTTACTCCAAACTTAAAAGCACATTGCACATATTTTTTGCGTAGTGTGCAAATAGGTAAGTGGGCAGCGAAATAACTACTGTCAAACGGACGAGCGTCCACGAATGTTACCTAATCACAGATTTCAAAACAGAAAAAACTTCTAATACTTAGGAATACCTATTTTTTTCAACATAATTGGACCAACTTTTGCAATTGGACAAAACTAGCATTTTCCCAGCCGGAAACTCAAATTGTAGACTTCACCCTTATTATAAGCCCTTGGCATTGTTCTCGAGCCCTTTTTGCAAAATGTTTCAATTTCAACTGCTATTCCGTTACGCTTGCGTAGTTTTGCGACAATAATTTTGTAGACCGACATATGTTTATCAATAATTTTCTATTCGTCATTAAGGAATAATTAATAGGGTAACGTAATAGAGACAGCAAAAGTGACTTGATAGGAAAGAAATAAAAATTATTCCTTAAAGTGGATCATCATCTTCATCAGCCCATATCCATCCACCCACTGTGGGTGGGCAATGTGGGTATGCTCCAATCATTGCATTCGGTGTAAAAAAAATAGCTGCAAATATTTCAAGGGGTGAACCAGCCCATGAAACTGAACAACTTTCACCAAGAACATAGGCCGAAATACGAGAAAAGTTTTTGGACCTCCCATACAAATTGACTTGGTCGGTTGGTAATGTTGTATGGGAGGTCCAATATATTTTTTCATATTCCGACGTCACAGCCCATACTAAAACCGCACTTGACGGACGACGCTGCGATTATGTATCCCATCAAACTGAAAAACTTTTCCGAAAATTTTTAACCTCTCATAGGTACATATTTAGTATGGGAGGTCCAAATACTTTAGGGGAAGTTGTTTAGTTTTATGCACTGAAGTTTCCAAACAGGGAAAAAGAATGCTGATGTCACTAGAAACTACATACATACATACATACATATGTCACGCCTTTATCCCTTGCGGGGTAGGCAGAGCGTTAACGGCCGTAAGAATACGGTCGCTATCGCCACGTCTGACATTTTTGAGGGTTGTTTTCCAAGGTTGTTCCAGAAAACATGTGTATCACTGTAGTGACAGGTTGTCAGCCTGTCGCCTAAAAATTGTAATACACCAATACTCTCGAGTCCCTTAGTCGCCTCTTACGACACCCGCGGGAAGGATATGGGGTGATGCTATTCTAAGCCGGCATCACACGGCAAAGCGGGCATCACACGGCAAAACTTACACAACAAAAACACTAGAAACTTATTTTCATAAATGCAACATAAGTAGTTATTTCTTTTCAAATGACTATTTTATCCGCACCTAAACTTAAAGAGGCTTAAGAATTACACCGCTAGTTTTAAAAGACAACGTGTAGGTCTGTTATTAAGATATTTTCTTTAATGACATTTGAAATGACTGTGTTTGAAACCACAGCTTATTTACTAAGAAAGTAGACACTTACGCTACTAGGTATCGGTTAAGATTCCTTTCTTAATGACAGAAACAAGACAGACTATCCAGTAATATATGAATTAAGTTGTTACAAACATTTATTCAAATAACAGCAATTTATGAAAGCAATTTCCCTTTGGTAGTCACTGAAAACTTAGCTTGTTTTTTTAGCAGATCTGTTTATTGCAAAACCTACCTAAAAAACCTAAAAAAGAAGTCGGTTGATAAAGAGTGATATTTTTTAAGTAGGTAGATGGGTAGGTATTTAATTTTGTACAGTTTATTTATAAGTAAGCTACACAGGAGGTACTCCAAATGAATCAAACAACTTTTATTTCTAATGAAAATAATGATATTGTTATAATGCGTTCTAGAACAAAGTGACTTCCTTTACGAGAACATATTTCCATATTCTTTATATTTTGATTTGGAACAATAAACATTTCAATTCGTTTGGAGCTCCTTTGCACACTTATTTCTTTGCTGCATAAATACATACATCACGCCTTTAACCCTTACAGGGTAGGCAGAGCGCCAACGGCCGTAAGATTACGGTCGCTATTGCTACATCTGACATTTTTGAGGATTGTTTTCCAAGGTTGTTTCAGAAAATTGTGTATCACCTTAGTAACAGGTTGTCAGCCTGTCACCTAAAAATGTAATACAACAATACTCTCGAGTCCCTTAGTCGCCTCTTACGACACCCGCGGGAAGGATGTGGGGTGATGCTATCCTAAGCCGGCATCACATGGCAGCATTCTCTTGCTGCTTCTTAAAATTAGTTAAGTTAGTAATTATAGAGCCTTCTACCTACTGCCAAATATTTTTTGCTATTAGCACCTACCAAAGCTGACGCTGTTTTTTTTTTAAAAAAAAGACGTTTTATTGTTTTAATACTGGACTGATCGATCACTTAAAGAATGCGGTTGGTAGCAACTGGATGGAGATCACGGGAGATCGTTCCTTGTGGCGTACCCTTGGGGTGGCCTACGTCCAGCAGTGGGCTGCTATGGGCTGATGTAATGATGATTCTGATATTTGTTTGCGTCGAAGATTTGAAACAAACGTTGAACTCATCAACTTCACTTAATTAAGCAAAGAGATCTAACCTACATTTGTTTCAATTAACGCATGTGACTGGATGGCCAATTAAAATCTACTTTGGACTGTACTGTTAAAATGGACCATCTCCTTTAATGAACAATTAATTGGCGTTCGTATATTTTAATTAGTGAAATATTTAAAAAAATATTTTGTTCTTCAGGTGGTCCGATGATCTTCACGTTTGTTATCGCTGTTATACAGGGTGTAAACAAATTGCTGCAAATACTTTAAAGAGTGAACCGACCCATGAAACTGAACAACTTTTCCCAGGGAGTACAGGTCGAAACACGATAAATAATTTTGGGCCTCCCATACAAAATGTACCGGCCGAACGAGTCAATGAAACTGAACAACTTTCCCAAAGGAACATGGGTCGAGATATGAATAAATTTTTTGGACCCCCCATACAAATTGACATGGTCGGCTGGTACCTTTTGTATGGGAGGTCGAAATTTTTTTTTTCATATTTAGACCTAGGTATGTATGTTCTTTGGGGAAAGTTGTTCAGTTTCACTTAAAATATTTGCAGCAATTTTTTTACATCCTGTATTTTGACATGAAGCCAGAAAATTATAACTTTTGACAGCTGGCCGACAAAATACGGCAATGTACGGCATGTGTGAGAACCATAAATAAGTTTTTAAATTGTTTGGCAGGTTAAAACAAATGTAAGGTCCTATACCTTTTCAGCTAAAATTATTTGAATAGTCTTAACCACAGTCAATATGGGTCGGGATTTGATACAAGAATCGGCTTCACATGACATAACATAAACCGACCGATTGTTAGCCGACCCAGCATTTCTACGGAAGGAAAAACCAAAAACATGAAAATCTACAAATTATTTTCCAAATACATTTTTTCGCAAGGAAATGTCGTGTAAAAATAATAAGTGCCCGGAAAATAGATCTCGCTTACATTAAAATAAATTCCCTCCGCATTTGCTTTGCTATCCGTTTGGCTCTACAAGATTCTGCAGTCAAAGATTTAATGGTTTTATGTCAAATATACAGGATTTTCATTGAAAATACTGCGATTCTAGAAAGGAAGACATCTGAAAATTCTTCCGTCGACGTCGTCGTTTTGTAGTGGAGCTCATTATTTTGAAAAAGTAAGTAAAAACTCATAATTTCTACTAATACTAAACAGACGAAAGAAATTCTAAATCAGAGCATGGAACTGGTCAACTTGTATTGGCTATGAGCTGGTGCACCCTATTTTCAGCATTTTTGCATACCTTTGGATTTTACGTACAAAAAGTCGCTCAGATTTTTTGTCTAAATTGCAACCTTATGATTATACCTAACGATACGGGTTTCTGCAACCGATCGTAACTACGAACTCCTTATCCACGCATTTTCAAAACACCCGACACATTTTCTCGTAGACCATTGTGGCCTACGAAAAATTTGCAACAATCGATTTCTCGTGAAAACAAAAGACGACCGCAAAATCCGGTTGCTTCAGACAATGGGGGACAATTTCCACCCGAAGCCGGGGTCAGGCGGAACTTTCTATTGCTCTCAGCAAATAAGTCTAGTGGACACTAATTAGTACATTCAGTGCCCCGACCAGCTCTGTGAAAGGCTGAAATAGGGATTGGTGAATTTTGATATAAACACCAAATATCGATAAATTTAATTCTTATTGTATTTGACATCGAGAATCGACAATTTGTGATGGTATAGTATTTACTATCTAGCAGTCCACTTACTTTGAACAATGGATCCAGGTTTACCCGGATGAAGCTAAACAGTCACATCTGATTAGTTGTGATTTGCCGCTTAGCTTGCAGCTAGCGTTTTATCGGTAGAGTTTTGGTGTTTCCTATACCTAGCATCAGTTTTTTTTACTCCCTCGACATCCCAAGTCCACTTTACCTCTGCATCACTACACTGAAGTTTGCGATCGTGACGCTACGCCGTACGAACGTTATTCCCGTTGTCCAGAAGTTTTAACAGATGCGGTTATTTGTAAAGACGTTTCTTTTCGTTTACTTGTTTCTACTTTGACATCAGTTCTACTGGTTTATAATATTTATAAATATACTCATAGATTTAGTCCATCTTAACAAAAAAGTATTTTTGCGATTTTCGATATATCGTGTCACCTACATCGCCACCTCACTACGCTGAAGTTTGCGATCGCGACGCTACACCGTACGAACATTGCGCCCGTTGTCCAGAAGTTTTAACAGGTGCGGTTATTTGTGAAAAGTTTTCGGGGATCGTTAGTTTATCCCACTATTGGGCATTGTTATCTCCATATTCTGTAGAGGGGATCCGCCCAGTTGGAAGTTCAGATATTGTTAGTCAGGAATATCGTCATGCTTATGATTCATATGCTGCATTGCGGAATTGGAGTTGTTATAGAACTGATACTATCTGTTTTGCTTGAGTCACTCATTTAGCCAATCAACATAGTATAGGTACTGGTTTTCTTTCTTTCCATATAGTAGGTAACTTACTGCGATTAAACAATATAGAATGATCCCTTATGAGTATCTTGAGATCTATTTTAGTATCACCGGTGGGGTTAGGTGGAATATAATATTACCTACCTATATTATGAATTAGATGAAAACTACACATTCACTTTTATAATATCTTCGTCGCATCGATTAGCAACCTTATATTATTTGGCATCACTAACTTCATTGGACGACTCGGTGTCCCACACGAAAAAAGACTTCAGTCCTAGTCTAGCAGATCAGCTATTGTAAAGGCTCTCTCCCTGCGTCTGATTTTATCACATTTTCGTTTCGACCCGTTCTGACAGCATTCCCTTTACTGAGACACGGGTTGCATGTCGGAAAAGTTGTCAGCAAATTAAAAATAATAGAAAGCAGTCAATTTCACACCTCGGCTATTTTCCCTGTGGGAGCAGCGTGGCAGGTGTCGTGTCTCTAATTAGTATAAGCGGTGACGCAGAAATGCATACGAAACTGGTATCCTGTCTACCAACTCAACATGTTTCGGGTTTGGGACGAAAATATCTGATGAAAAAGATTCCTTTTATAACAAAAAACCGAAATTGTATAAGAAAGTAGATTCTATTACCAAAGAATACTATGGCTACTCACTCTATTACCATTTATTATGAGACACTTCACTACAACTAATGCACGTGTACTCATACTACAAAATAATGCAATTATCGCTAGCGTATCTGCGCAGGATGGGGCCGCAAATCACTCTCCAAATGTCACTGGAGCGTGAATAACACGACCACATGTTTTGCTCCCATTAAAGAATAATACTTAGTAACCCACTGATGTGCTTACCTCATGTTCAAATGGCATAGGCTACAAAACTCCCCCATAAACCCGCGATAGAATTTGCAGTAGAACGCTTTCTGATATGAAGTTCGAACATACTGTGGCGCGTAGAGGGTCGGTTTCGCTAAATTAGGGTAAAGGGGTCAATAGTGGGCCAGATAAAGATGGCTGCAACAAATTGTGTGCTCTCCCGCCTTTTGTTATCGGTCCCTGCTGTACTTAATTGTGCTTTTGTCCGTCCTAAGGGCGGAGGCAGCTATTGGCCGGCCTGGAACGGATTTAGCAAGGGTTGAACTCAGGGCAAGAGTTGAATTCAGAAACTATCTGAGGAGAATTGAAACGAAAGGAGGAACGCTGCCTGCAAGTTGAAACTGTCTGGTGGGAATGTCTTCGCATGGGCAGGCCTATTTTTGTTCTTATAGTTTTTCTAATTTTGTAAATTTTTAAATATTTGAATGCGAGGAAACCTTTTCTAAAGTATAAACACTCTGAATCCAAAACAATCTCATCCTATTCAAACTTGGCGCGTACTAAAATATGACTAGAATACTCTAGAACACACTTTTTTCTGTAAATCACTACTTGATCAAAGTTATATTTGGGTTTTTTGCATAATATAAGTCTTTTGACGCGTGCACCAAGTCAGATAGCGATGACTTAATTATAGCTTCGATTGACTTATTCTGGGGCTCCCTTTGAATCCTCCTTTTTTCTGAGGGGTTGAAATAATGCTGTGGGACAAAATGGCTCCTCGTTCATTTGGACTCGTTGGACGTTTCTTGCAGCACTGCCGTTGTCGTATACTAATGTGTTATCATTATCTTCTACATTATCACCAAATGACCAATATCTCCGCCGTCTATGTGTGACTTTTGCTCAAAACCATTGTCATTTTCTTCTATATAACAATTATTTCTTCCCCTATCTAGGATAGGTACTTACAGGGTTTTTTTATATTAAAAGAAACAAACGTCCAAGGCTGGAATTGACCCCATTGGGAGGTTAATATTAATCGGCCCTATTTTTACGGTCGTCGACGCTTTGCCTACCCCAAAAGGAATGACGTTTGTATGAATCGAATATAGTAGGTATTTTTGTTTTATTTTTTTTGTTGCATGTTGTATTAAATCAAAGAAGTTCACCATTGTGTACCATGTTTCGAGATGTTCCCAATACATAATAACTATGACATTTCCATTCGTAATGTATATGAATGAAATATAAAAATAAAATCCAGACACAACAATACACACTTTGGTAACACCTACGAAAGGTCAAATAAAATTATTATCTTTCGTATCATTGTTGCTCGAGATTACGGAGGTAATCAATTTCGTAACCTTGCTGTGAAGTATTGTGAGATTGTTCACTTATAAGACCCATCGCTGAATAGACCTACTAGGTCTGATTTGCGTAATTGCATTTTATTTATTTTCTTTCTTTCTTTCGTGTGGGACAACGAGTCGTTAAACGACCCGAAGAGCCCTTGCGTTTGAGCTTTCAAACGCCTATTACTGTGACACAATTGAGTAACGACCGCCGGCTAAGTTTAGACAGCAACCGGGACCTACCGTTTAACGGGCCTTTCGAAACACGGACCCATCATTCTGGCGGTCAATCTGGTGATTCAGCCTGCAATGTCCAAACCAGACTAGAAAGAAATTCAGAAAGTAATAAAATATCAACTTTGTGACTGCCCCACCGGGAACCAAACCCGGTACCTTTGCGTCGCAGGCCATTGCACTGTTAATGCGCCACTTTGGCCGTCAATTTTACTGCACCTGCATAATAGACCCAGCGCGTAATAGTAGATTACGTACTGAGGTATGTAAGCTATCAATAACAACCGAGGTTTTTTAACGCCCGAGCGGAGCGAGGGCGGTACCTTTCCGAGGTTGTTATTGATGTTGCATCCGTGGTACGTATACTGCTTTACATATCGAATGAAAAAAGAGTAAAATAAAGCGATAAATACAAGAAAACGATCCATAAATGATGATTGTATCGTCTGCTATTCAAATTGCACCACTAAACTTTTTTTTCTATGATTGAAAAATATTGAATTAATATGAAAGAAAAGTATCCTAACATAAAGTAGACATTTTTCTGATCGTAGGGATATTAGTAATTTTTACTTTTGCCATTGTAATATTGAGTAATAATTCGACAAACTCATTTGTTGAGGTTATAAAAATACAGATTAAAAATATAATTCCTGCGTTCAAGCAACACAATGCGTAGCGGCCAGTTCGAAATTTAAAATCGTATACAACTAATTGGATGCAACTCCTATTAAAAATAAGAAGAAATTGATTTTAACTTTTTAATTGCCGCGATTCTTTTGGTTCTTTTTCTAGTTCCATATTTAAAATTACTTACAGGCTTAGTTTTAAAACCTCGCCTGTAAGTTGAACTTACAGGTCGTGTTTTTTGTCAGTAATGACCTACTTTCAGAGCATGAGATATGTAAAGTCCGTTAAGATCCGGACTGTCTTCAGTTGTACACTTCACCTGATTTTGTCAGTGGTCTATAATCAGAAAAGTTGCGGATTCAGTAGGTAAAATGCACATGCAATGGGTTAATTAGGACCCGCTGGGTCTAAGGGTTAGTAGGTCTACTAAGTGGACTAGCAGTGAATTGTTACGCCTACTTTCTGTCATTTAACTTTGTATTAAAAACAATTTTCTATATTTAGCTTGACGGGATTGTAATTAAGTGTAGGTGTATCAAAATTACGTCAGTCAAATCTCTGTTACAACAAAACAAAAGTATCGATAACGGTCGTTATCTTTATTATGCTAAGGGCTGTAGGTACTCATTTCAAACGCAATTCTCGTTTTCTATAGCACTTGAAACAACACCGATAGCGGTGTATCCCTACTCTATAAAATCAGACAATTACCCTTTTTTGCATATGCATAAACCTCTCTTAATGACACATCACGACCGCTCGTATCGTCCACTTCGCACTTGGCTCGCAATCGCATTAGAGTACGCCTCAAAAACCCGCTGTAGCCAAAATCGTCAGTCTAAATAAACAATAACAAGTAGGGGACACAGCTTTTAAACGATCTCCAACGGCTCAGCTGACAGATTAGCCCCCCTGTTATACCAATTTAGATTTGCCATTCATTCATAATCCGCCAGTCTTTATTGTCAAATATATAGAAGCTAAATTGGCGGTGACGTGGTTAGATTTAGCAGTAAATTTGACATGGTATCCAGATGGGTCTGGCTGATAGGTGCTTAAAGAGTTTTTGACGAGACAAAGGGTGGTGCGTGATTGGACCGTGTGTTAATGTGTAGCAGTCCTGCGGGCGAAACTGATTTTTATCGTGCCTTGTGGTGAAAGGAATTTCCAGAATGAATGGAGATATCAAAATAAATGTTAGGTCAGACTCGCTAACCCACAAAGCGAAATAATATTATGGTAGCGGTGGTCAACAAAACAAACAGATCTTATTTACTTATGCAAACAATAATTGAAAATATTGAACATGCATTCAATCCGATGCAATAAATAATGCCCATACAAAAACAAATAACAAACTCACACGGAGTACATTCTTATGAAAACTGAAAGTACAGATAAATGCATGATTTTAGCGTTGTTACTTCTAGATATCACTCGTGATAACCAGCATGTGCCAAGTTGTAACCAACATCTATGTATTTGATTTGTAACTAAGCTCAAATTACTCCACCACCGTGCCACCCTTTAAAGCTTTAAACAAATACTGTAATGGAATAATCAAGAATTTACTCGCAAATTTGGATACGCGAGTTTAAAACGTTTCACAGCAAAATCTCTCGTAAGTTCGCAAGATCCGCGTGGGACACCGAGCATATGTGTCCTTTTATAATTAGCAAACAATGTTTGGCTTTAGCAAATCCCTTTGGGGCGTAAATTAAGAGATTCAGCTCTCCGAGGCTTACGGATACATATTGTGCTACAACTCTGACATTGTATTGTCCTGAATTCTCGTTTTGTGTTAGGTATTTATCTCAGCTTTAAATTGCGGACTAATTTTAAGGTTACCTTCTGCAATTTAGGCTAGGTTGTTTATTTTTTGCAAAGCGTTTAATATACATAATCAATATGAAGGGTTTAGATAGTAGTATATGAAGAATATGAAGGGTTTAGGGTTTATATAGAAATTAATTTAAAAAACTTTTAATGAAATAGCTCTAGCAAAATGGAATCCTAATTTAGTACAAAATACGATTATATGTTCTGAGATTAATTTAGGTGTAGGTGCGGAACTAAGAAAAACCCTTCGTGCGAAGTTATGTCAATCTTAATAATAGTAAAATTATTACCAAGGGCTAAAAAAAGTTTAAGCTATATAGTATTCACAAATACTACTTAGATAATTAGTAGTAGACTAAATTACACTAAGTGCAGTCGTCGTTTAGAAAAACACATGAAGCAAACATGTAGTGGAACTGTAAATTGCCCGTTACAGTCGACTTGTTTCAAAATGGCGATATCGCAATAATTATTCACGTCATACTTTTTAATGGACGTGCGATAATTTTAAATATAGGTTAAAACTATTAACAGACTTGTAATAAATTCTAAACTTGTTTCCTGAAAGATTGCGTGCAACGAGCAGTAGCTTTTTGTGAAAAATATTTTTTAATACTCGGTGCAACGAATTAATTGTGGATTGAGCTTTTACAGGCTTCGTGAACAAAAAAAAAGTAATGTATAATATAAAGTAAAAAACCTGTAGATTTGAATAAGTTTATACTCTGTGTCTATGATGAAATGATATGACCTAAAATGGCTAATTAATAAAATATGGCTCTTCCTTCTCAAGCTTGCCTTGATTTCTGTTACTTAAAAGAAAATAATTTAGATCAAAGAAATACTTCACCTTGTTTAAAAAAACTATATTTATGCCTGTTAACAAGCATCGTATCTTACTTCTTACATGTATACTCAGTATAATATTCTTATTAACCTTCCACGGGCAGGAAACAAACTAGGAAGTTTTAAAAGTTTATGTAACAGTAACCTAGTACAAAATTACCAAACTACATATTCTGCACCGCCGCCATTTCCGAAATTCAAACGCAATGTTTTGTCTAGAGGATAAATTTAGACATTTAGGGAAACGAGTCATCGGTTTGAAAGTCATTCACTTATTAGACCTACTGCCGATCAGACACAGTGAATCTAATTGGTTGTGTTTCATTTTACCTATTAAACCTATCATTACCACTATTTACCATTTTTTTTCTCTTTGTTCCATTTTAGCTATGATAGGAAAGTGTAGATCTATTGAAAAAGTAGGTCCACGTATTAGTCGACTATAACAAAATATTAAATGTAGATTTTAATACACTCAGAGATTAGATTTTAATACATTTTATTACATTCTCAAACAAAAATAAGAGTGGTACTACACCTGCTCTGGGTTAAAGCATCGGCCGTCAGTCCCATTTTTAAATTTTCAAATTTCATTTATGATTTTTATGTTAACATATATTTTTTTAACCTTAACTAATAAAGATTTTACGCACGATCTGCATCGAGACTCGCCTGTTTTTGTTAGTGGGTGAAGTTTAGTGACAGGTTCTGTAGGTAAACTGCAATGTTGACCCAGTGGGTTCAATCGCCAGTGGGTCTTATAAGTGACCGGCTTCGACTTAAAAGCAATTTGTCTGTAAATATCTCACCGCGGTAGGCGCCCAGCTGCAAACTTTCAGAAGGGACGACAAACAATTAAAATATCCGACTAATGGACTGAAAGGAATCCGAAACACGTTAATGAACATATAGAGAACCTATTCATCCTATTTGTTCGCGCCGAAAATCCCAATTTTCTACAAAAACGGCGCTGGCTGCTCATTAATTAAAAACTTCGACAGCTGACGGCCTCGTTACTGTTCCAAAATTGAAATCGGCAGAAAAAAGAAATTTGAATTCTCCCAATTATAACATTTGAATCCTCGAAACTTTTGTCATCGAAAGTCGAAACTACAAAAAAGCAAGATGTTTAGTTAGTTGTTTGTTACAATAAAATCCATTAAACTTAATATGTGGACGTAATAGATGCGAAATTTAAGAATTTAACTACTTAAGTCAGGTACTTAGCAGAAATAACGTACTTATGAGAACTTAACATCTTAATTAAACGAAAAATCCACACAAAGGTGAATGTAGGCAGTTAACTCCCTCATAACTTTCCGTAGTTTTGCCGAACTTGATTACTTGAGCAAAGGAGTTATGAAACCATGGTCCGAATTCCGTTATTTTAAAAACGTCTTATCTTTTTCTAATAGGTGTCACTTGGATGGTTTTGTTCATTACGTGTTCTGATAGCACCACATTGGGAGCCCTGCTAACATTGGTACGTGGCTGCATAAATTAACGGGTGTCAAAAGCTTGTTATTTGTGTTATAAACTTAATGATTTTCATGGTGTTTGTCACGAATCGTTATGCCTTCCGGAGCGATTCACCTAAACATCTGAATGTCTTAGACGGAGCGCACACGTCTTAACGCACGACGATGCAGCGCTAAAATATCAGCGTTCTGTCAGATCCATACTAGAAACGTCACTCTCTATATTAAAAACGCACTCGACGGACGATGCTGCAATAGCGCTGCGTCGACAGCGGTTCAGTATTGGGATTGACATTTCTAGTATGAATCTGACAGACCACTGCGATGTTTTAGCGCTCCATCGTGCGTTTAGTGTGCGATCCGCTTAAGCATCTGAATGTCTTTACAATTCGAAAGCTTTGCAAATCTTTAAAACCGCAGCACGCTTCAGATTCCACGCTAACCGCAATTTATTTACCCGATAACGAATCCATTGTTTATTCACCCACATAAATTATTTATACAATAATTCCCGACCAGCGCAATAACTCACAGATCTAATCGGGCACCCTCGAAGATTTCACGGGTATTGTCCGCACCCCGAAAACTGAATCGTATTCAAATGATAATTCAATAACTATGTGATTCCTGACCTAGCTGGGGTCGAGATAAAAATTGTGGTAAGTGCGCAATGCGAATTAAGGGATGCGGTTCTGGTATAAAAATATGACGTCACTGGCAACGAAATACAGGCACAGTCAGTAGTGGACAAATCGGACAAGCTACAAGACTATAGGCACCAAGGATTGACTACGGTTTTGAATACCTTAGGTTTGGTACACTTTTGGATTATCGGTTGGATCCATCGTTAGATCTAGCCTACAAGAAAACTTTCATCGGAATAGAGCTGTTTTACGAAAGCGTTTACGAAAAACTAGTTTTCAAAAATCAGTTATGGGCCATATTAATGGCACTTGTCGCCGCATCAAACTTCGGATTTCACAGATTGTCATTTCTATAGTGGTGGTCTTGATTCGCAATATCGTCCTTAGCGATTCAACCTCAGAACAGACAGCTATGTATGAATAAAAGTAGGTAGGCACGTGGACCTTTGATCTACAGATCCCCAAATATAATCCGAACGGGCATAGAATTACTTCTCAACGACTCACATGGGACAGCTTATTTAGTCCAAATAATTTATGCTCAGATAAAATAGAAGAGGAGATTAGTGACTAGAATCTAATAGTGAAGGATATTTAATGTCACTGGCTGGTTATAATCTTAATGTGTTAGAACGTGTGCCATTTATTTAATAAAAACAATTTAAATTTGATTTAAGAACATTAGAAACGATAATGCTGTTTTGAGGAGACGTCTGTTCTATAACTTTTGAGAATAATGGCCGCTAAATGAAAAATGTATCTGTATTTACTTTTATCAAATTGAATTCTTATTATACTTAACCATAATCTTGTTTAAACAACATTGGATTTGTGTTTTTTTTTAAATCCTTTTTTTGTTTGTGTTGTCTACTCTTCGTTTATTTGACTATAATGTGATACGTCTACAGATTACATGTTATACCACTACTGTTTTGTAGGTATCTACTTGTCTATCAAGAGACTGAAGCCTTTAAGTGTGAGTAATGGTATGAGACACCGAGTCATCTAGAGATCGTAATGTATGAAACCGATATTCTTTTAAATTTAACTTTTCCTTACTTTGGTGCTTTTTATTTTAATTGTAATTAATAATCTGAACGATTCTAAACTAATACACTTCTAATTTGAAAAGGGAGAGAAAGTTCGTTGTGGAGGCTTTGTTAACTGGGTCTTTTCAGATTGATTATTTTTTTCAGGTAATGATTCTTTTTCGCATATATCGTATAGCTAAATATAACCTCATCCGAATAAGAACTAGGACAGTGGCATGCAGCATTAAGAAGCTTCTGTTTAGTATTTGGTTACCGGATAAACAACCCGTCAACATTGTTTTGCACTACGGTCTAATATGTTCACGACGAAATGGTATTTTTTTATCATTATGGTTTACATTTCTGCTTTGTACAATGAGTGGTAAGAAAAGTTATACCAAATTAGACTAAAGCAAGATGACACGCAAAATCGTGAAGCGTTCCACATTTTTCAGAGAGCGTTGTGTCTGCCTACAAACTGCCACGCAGTTTGCCGAATTTTTGCTAATATTTTCTATTAAATTTCTGTCAAAGGCTTTGTATTTTGAATATTTTTATTTTTTGAAAGAGGAGGTACTAGTTTGTAAAATGCTAGGTACTTTAAACTTTGCAGGCATGTTCAGTTCATGAATCGAAAAAGAAGTCCGCCTTCCGAAACCTTCAATAACATGTCATAAACACGGTCAGCTCATAGAGGATTTCTTATAAGAGATTAAAAATGCTTCTTGAGAATAGATGCGCTGTTTTACGGTTGGAGTAAGCCTGCTAGACATACATACACAAATCACGCCTTTATCCCTTACGGGGTAGGCAGAGCGTTAACGATCGTAAAATTACGATCGTTATCGCCACCTCTGACAAGTATTGAGGGCCCCTTCAGATGATTCGTGGATCACTATAGTGACAGGTTGTCAGCCTGTTGCCTAAATAATACACATGAAACCCTCGAAACCCTTAGTTGCCTCTTACAACACCCGCGGGAAGAATTGGGGTGTTGCTATTCTATGCCGGCATCACACGGCTAGACATAGCCTTTTATAATTTTAGAACAGACCATCCCTGCCATCAAGCCCTAAAAAGCAGCAATGTATTTAAAAACCTGCATTGTCAGGAGTCCCACCAGTACCATTTAGTTCTCAGGTTACGGTTAAGTGACTCGCCGACCACCGCAGAATAATCCATAAAATTGTTTTCTTTGCTAAACGACCATCTTATACTATTTACAAGACAAATAATAGCCCTTTAATACTTGCTTCTGGCTTCTGTCAATTTACGTAACTTGTTAACAAATGCCGTGTGATGCCGGCTAGAATAGCATCACCCCATTTCCTACCCGTGGGTGTCGTAAGAGGCGACTGAGGGACTTAAGGGTTTCAGGTGTATTACAACTTTTAGGCGACAGGCTGACAGCCTGTCACTATAGTGATACACAAATTATCTCAAACGGCCCTCTACATTTGCCAGGCCGTATTACGATATATATATATAGATATATACGTATACCGATAGCAACCGTATTTTTGCGGCAGTTAGCGCTCTGCCTATCCCGTAAGGAATGAAGGCGTGATATATGTATGTATGTTAACAAAGACTTCTAGACTGCTTTTTCAAGTTGAATTTTAATGTAGATTGAGTTCTTCTAGATATTTATTTCTAAGCTCTACTGCATCTTGTTTTTATATAAAGCCCTCTGAAGATTTTTTTGCGTGAAAATATAGTAACAGATATTTTAAATCAAAATAGACTTTGCACTTTTACAACATACCTACAGCTTTGACAGAAATGAAAGTATGATTTAATCAAGCATTTGTTTCAATACGAGCACATCTAAGTGATTTCTTTGCTGCTAAGAATCTTATCAAAATCTTGGGATAGTATTACATCTATGGGATAGTATTAGAAACAAGTTCTTGGTTACTTCTTTACTTTAGGGGTTGTACGTGTACAGTCGGTTTCGAACTCTCATGACAAATTCAACTTTTAATGTTTCGATTTTATTTGATCGTAAGCGACAAACCCGAAAAAAATGATTATGTGCTGTTAACTGCATATAGAAAAGTTATAATTATTTTTGTAATACGTGATAGTGTGAAAAAAATTGCAACTCTCTCCCTTTTTGTGTGGGACACCAAGTCGTCCAACGACCCGATGATCCCTGGTGAGTATTAAAATATGCATGGGTTTCGTACACCGACTTTACATAACATGTAGCGCAGAAATATAACAATCTAAACGTGAAATCAAGTTATGTGAGTTGTGATTTTTAGCAGGCCTGAGAACCTTGTCAAAAAAGGAAAACCACAAACCCCACTTTCACATTATTATTCTAAAATTAGGTTTATTAAATCGAGCCCATCCATTTTGTCAACTAATGCCCCATCTCATATGCCTAACTAAATACGATGGGGTTTGCAAAAAGACCGCGACGAACAAAATTACTGAGCGCGGCCTGGGATGGGGACGCGATCCCATCTCATTACTGTGGTCTATACCAGCGGCTCTGAAACTGTAACCATGTGATGCCTAACTAAAAACGAAGGGGTTTGAATATACTGACGGTGCTAAAGTAGTATACTGAGCTCAGTGAGGGATTCGTTGCAAATGCATTTGCTCTCGTGTGGTACACACAACTTTTCACGACCTCCAGTGAAAAAAATATCTGGTTTTAACTAGATAAAATAGAAAAATAACTTGTACAATTTTAAGTGTACTTAATAATTTATTAAAGAAAGTAAAAATAAAGCAGGAAAACAAAGTTTAATTGAAAGTTTACTTTTTGAAAACCTTAGTGTTTACTTTCCTCAGCTAGTTGAAAAATTTCATTTGAATTTCAAACTACGAATCCAGACAGCCTTTGCCCACTGAAAGCACGCAGCAAAATAGTTCTTTCCACATACAGTAAAGGTGAAAAGTAAATTATTAAGATGTCTTCAGTCGTTTTACGAAACTGAAATTTCTTTCACAATATGACGTTACCCACCTTCACGTATTTCTGCATTTTATTAATCTCATAATAAATACCAATAGAATCCTAATACAAAGTTTGAGTGAGACTGGATCTTACCGACTCGCTGCCAACAATTCAAGAGACATTTTTTCAATTATCCCTCATGCCACCGCGAATGCAATCAGATATTCTTTTATTTACGTGCTCACACTGTAATTTTAATATTTTCCTTTATTTTTCGTAATATTTCTTCGTTTCTGAAGATAGCGTGCACTTTGAGGACTATTTCTAACGCAAAGTGGTGCCTGGCTAATACAAAGTAAAAGATCTGAGCCCTAAAAGTGAGAATCGTTTCAGTTAGATGTCGATTGGATCTCAGTGAGATGATTTTAGTAGTTTCTTAGTCTGCTAACAGTTTGAAGTTTACAGTGAAATGACAGTTGAGTTTTGATGGCGTAACAGTGACAAAAAAAGCAAACTTGGAACACTGGGAATGTGATTTTTGTAATTTTGCAGTAACGAACTCTTTAACTCTCTTTTCGTGTGGGACACCGAGTCGTCCAACGACCCGATGAACCCTAGTGTCAGAATTTTTCAACCGCCGTCTACAGTAGCAGGCTTCTGACATGGTTGTGTAACGACCGCCGTCTAAGTGATCATAGACAGCAACCGGGACCTACGGTTTAACGTGCCATCCGAAACACGGAACCTTCTTACTTACTTACTCTTTAACTAATACGGGATGTAATTGTACTTAGGGACAGCCCGCAGAATATTGCACAAAACTTTTATTGCACAGTAATAATAAACCAACTAGCAGGAAATTCTAAATTAAATATACATAATGGTGGACTTTTCGCTAAAAGTAATCTTCTGTTCCATACAACTTTGAGTAGTAGAAATAGAAAATAGAAAAACACATTGTACTTATTACATAGGTAGGTAGTACCGAAAAAACTACAAGTAAGTATGTCGTATACCTACCTAGGTACTTATTTTTTAAGTAAATACTTGTTTATAAAAATGAATTTGAATTTTTGAGAAGTTGAAATGAAGTTAAGAAGAAGATTCGAGTAGAAATGAAATATTCGGAGCAAACTAAACACTTAAAACGAAATGACTTAGAAAATCTTAAACTTCTCATCTCTTGAAACTTTCATACTGACTTCGAATTACTTTGATCTGTTTGAAACTCGATTACTTGTTTAATAACTTTCATTTCTAGTTGGTACTAGAAAAGTATGATTTATGAAAATACTTTTAAGTTTAAGTTCTTCTATCAACGCATAACTTTCCTAACACGATTTATTACGTATTTTCCTACGAATTCAAGTATCTGGAGGGATTTTCTTTAACTAATTTATAAGGGTCGTTGTTTTCATCTATTTCGAAGAAGGGTCGGCGTTACTGGTAGAAGTACTAGGACCAATTCATTTAAGAGGTCCCTTCTGTAGCGGTTATTTTTAGTAACTTATAGAAAAACCAATGTATGTTGAGCCGTGCCGTGTAAGGCTTAAAATGGCATCAACTCATGTGAGACTCGACTTTTTTTAAACTGCTCTCAAATATATTCTCAGACGTGCCGAAAGCTACCTTATTTTTACAGCCGTTAACGCTATGCTTACCCTTCAATGATACCTAAATACGTGTATTATTATGTGTGTGTGTGTGTGTGTGTGTGTGTGTGTGTGTGTGTGTGCGTGTGTGTGTGTGTGCGTGTGTGTGTGTGTGCGCGTATATGTGTGTGTGTGTGTGTGTGTGTGTGTATGGTGTATGTATGTATGGTAATCATTTGAGTGTAAACTCAAGGTGTTGTCGCTTCGTGTTTATGGAAGAAACCTGCAAGAACATTTATTATGGACTATACCGATGCGCAGAGTAAATCAAGCCTGGTGGTTTAGCCAAGAACATAATCCTGGATAATCCTAGCTATTAGTCAAACGCTGGCGACACTTGGCTGTGGTGTATTTATGCCGATTAAAAATAGAATAAGCAAGTTTCTTGGTAGGCAATAGTGATTTGTAGACATTAGTTCGATTTATTGCAATAGCAGCAATTTAGACTGCACAAAAATAGAATCTGATCTGACATAATCTAGTCTAGAAACTTCTTCTCTTCTATATAGAGCCATCATCATCAAAGGCCACTGCTGGACGGGCCTACGTGTTGAGGGTATTGTCAAGACATGGGTGATTTGGTAAGAACCGTATTGCTTCGCTATAGGAATATCACGCTTCTTCGCTGTAGGAGAAACTGTTCTGCCCTTTCCTAGGTAAAATTATTAACCCTAATAATTAACTATTAACCTAACCTTATGCTATCTCTCTACCGTAGGACTGCTGGAAGAGATTTCTTTTTAGAAATAAGTAGTGCCTGTTGTGTTTTTTGTCTAAATGTGATTGTCCTGTGTTTTATCTTGTGTGCAATAAACAGTTAAATCAAATAAATAAATAAATAAATAAATAAGCTTCTTTTGGTCGACTTTTCTAAATGGCGTAATGCTGCCTGAACCACACTATTAAACTATGGTACTTTTCATGACAAACTACGACTACGATTGCCACAAAAGTCCACTGCTGGACATGGATCTCCCTCTTTAGGGGGTATTTTCCGTACTCACCACGCTAGGCAGGCGGATTTACAGGCGTAGTACAAGGTGTAGTATATATTCTAAGGTTACGCTGCTGCTCATTCCTTGGATTCATCTTTTAGTACGATATACGGGTCGAAATGGGCTGATGCTATTCGAAAACGGCAACACAATTTCATGACACCCAACCAAGTATTTACACCAAGCATGAATGTCGATAAATCAGGGATAATATCGTGTCTTGTTGCTATTCATAATTACCGATATCAAGTGCTTTGTGCCGGGAGCATGCAAATGTCATGCCGCGATATTAATGGCCGCAGACGGCTAGTTTCTTTATTTTTGGAAGACGCTTTGAAACCTATTTGTTTTGTTTGAAAGGTTTAAGACATAGTGCAAATAGTTAAGTATGATCATTTGTTTGTTAGTGGCACTGAGGCGTCTGCCTGTTTTACCATTTTGCTACAAACGTTAAGAAAATACTTTTTCCTAATATTACTTTGGCAATAAAGAATTTTAGCGCCATAGAACTGCGTCAACAATTAAGACAATTCATTGGGATAATCTTTGGTGTCATTTATATTATGATAACTAACTATACTAAAGTTTACTATCCAGGCAGCCCATTATTATCCCAAAGTTAATAAGTAAGGGGAATGGCACACTTAACGCACGGCGGCGGACCGCTAAAATATCGCAGCGTTCTGTCAGATCAATACTAAAAATGTCAATCTCCATACTAAATCCGCTCAACCGCTGTCAACGCAGCGCTATCGTATCGTCGTCTTTCGAGTGCGGTTTTAGTATGGGGAGTGACGTTTCTAGTATGGATCTGACAGACCGCTGCGATATTTTAGCGGTCCGTCATGCGTTGAGTGTGCAATGCGCCTTAGTTATCATGCAGCGTTTATCCTGAGGGTTGCTGAGCGTTGACTGTTACCATTCTAAAATAGACTTTGAAATCTTCAAAATCCTGGGAAAATCGTATCAAAACTTTCCAACCAACTTTCTAGTTCAGTTTAAAGAGTTAAAAGCAATTTTAAAACCAGGACCGCCTATAAGCTTGTTACACAATAAAACTAAAGAACTTACTCTCAAAGAAAAACGGTTTGTTTTATTCATGAATAGGAGAATGGAGCTGTTTTACATTATACAAGATGGAAACTAGGAAGCAGTCTCAATACAACTACCCTTAGTGTTAAGTAAACTAGGCCTGTTGTATAAAGGATGTAAAAATATTGACTGCAAATATTCTTAGGGGTGAATCAGCCCATGAAACGGAACATCTTTTCCCAAGAAACATGGGTTGAAATATGAGAAAATTTGTTGAACATACAAATTGGCTTGGTCGGTACAGTTAGTAATTTTGTATGGGTGGTCCAAAATAACTTTCATATGTTCTTCGGGGAAAGTTTTTCAGTTCCATGGCCTGGTTCAGTCCACAAAATATTTGCAGCCAATTTTTTACATCCTGTATAAATAAACAGGCAAGGACGCTAGCCGTGTTTTACTATAAGTTGTAATTAATGTCTTGCAAGGGGTTTATTGTTGAGAAACACTGACTACGAAATCTGTAGACTAGTCAAGGAGCATCCGTTACTTTACATCCGTGTCGTGTGATGCCGGCTTAGAATAGCATCACCCCATTTCTTTCCCGCGGGTGTCGTAAAAGGCGACTGAGGGACTCGAGGTTTTTAAGTGTTTTGCAATTTTAGGCGACAGGCTAACAACCTGTCACTATAGTGATACACGACTTATCTGCAACGACCCTCAAATATTGTCAGACGTGGCGATAACGATCGTAATTTTGCTATCGTTATCGCTCTGCCTACCCCGCAAGGGATAAAGGCGTGATTTGTGTGTGTGTATCCGTTACTTTAAATTTAAACTCTCGTACCACGTTTCGCAAACTAATGGGTCTGGCTGGAGAGTATCGTCGTATGTTGACACGTTTGACAGACAGATTAGTAACCACTGGGAACGCTGCTGCCCATGTGTTCATTCCGAAGTAGATTCTAATTAGGTGTGTAGAGCAGCATATTTCGGCAACACACAGCAGATTTTAAACAGGTCAGTGGTAAAATTTAATCTGGTTGTTTAGTCCCAGTAGGTGGCGCTGGCTGCAAATATAAGGCGATTTCCCAGAAATAGGAGAATAAACTTGGCTGATAATCCTTCTATCTGCACAAATGTCAACAGCGTCACCTACTTTAGACAAGTGTTGCTATCAGCCCAAAAAATAATAAACACACAAAGGTAGCAATTCTGACATAAGAGTTGATTGGGTCGACGACTCAGAGTCACACACGAAGAAAGAAAAGCCCAAGAAATCCTCATAGCAGTCTACGTGTTTTCTAGTCTGTCTTTAGTTCCACGACTAGCGAGCATCCGCCTGAGTTACGGCCCGACTTTGTCGCCCGTGACAAATTCACTCGATAAATTATACCGAAAAATGTGTGTTGACTAATGCGCTCAAGGAATGCATTCATGATACACCAGCAGTTTAATAAGCAAGTTTTAAGCTGGTAGATCATGCTATGGGGCAATAATACAACTATCATCCAGTGTATGAAGATAAAGGAAAACAATTATAAGAGAGAGAGTTATGTAGAGTTTATAAGTGCCTTTGTGCCTACCTTCTAGCAATTTAGAACAAAAAATTAGTGAACATGATGCTAAGGCGGTTCGCACACTTAACGCACGACGAAGCGTTAAAATATCGCAGCGGTCTGTCAGATCCTTACTAGAAATGTCAATCCCCATACTAAAATCGCTTAAGCGCTGTCTAGAGGAGCAATGAAAGTAAGCTTGTTTATGAAAACCAAAGACGTAAAACTCTGCTCTCACACTGCATTTTGACAGCAGCTATTGTTTCAAGAAGATATCTTTCAAGAAGTTTGTAGTACTTAGAATTATCTTCATTATCAAGAAGGGAAAAACTGTTAGTAAGCTTTTTTCAAGTTAAATTGTACCTGTTAAATAGATGAGTATAAGTATTAGGTAGGTACATATACATTTTACACCATGCAAGCTTTTATTTTTGATAGGCATTCATCTAGCTAAACTGTCAACGAATCATCAGCGGAATCATGAGAAGCAGAGCTCAGTATGGTACTATCATAATTATAAATTACATTCTTTCATAAGCTGCTTAGAACACGTGTTGATGTCGTGTATTTGGGCCACCAGTGCAGATGCCAAACAGATGTTGGCTGTTGTTTGGCTGTTATGGCAAAATTTCACCGTTATTCTTCAATTTTTGCGGTTATGTCCATGTTATGAGCTTTTCTGGAACGTATCCAGGTTGTATTGTCGAATTTGCAGTAATAAATAGTTTATGAAAACTTAGATTTATGTTCACAAAATTTTTCACGAATAATATTTTGGTTCATGGATTTAGGATTTTTAGCAAGAACATGGATTTTATTTTTATAAGTTTTTTAACGTGAATAACAACAAGAAAAGTTATGCACTTTTGCTTTTGTTAGTTGTTACGAAGACTGCCAAAGTAGTATGCCGGTCAAATGGCAGTTAGTAACGATAGGACTTGTATGAAATGACATGTACCTACACCTTCGTCACATAGGTATTTCGTAGACCACCTATAATTTATTGATATAAATAAGTATTATAAGGTGTAAAAATATTAGCTGCAAATATTTTAAGGGGTGAATCAGCCCATTAAACTAAACAACTTTCCCTTACAAACATAGGTCGAAATATGAGAAATTTTTTTGGACCTCCCATACAAATTGACTTGGTTAATTGGTAATTTTGTAAGGGAGGTCCAAATTTTTTTTTTCATATTTCAGCCTATATTCCTTGGGTTTCATGTGTAGATTTACTCCTTAAAACATGTGCACCTAATATTTTTACCTGTACATTAGCCTAGACTGTCGCACTGCTGCTGGGGACCGAAACAAAAGGCATGATTTGAAAGGCAAGGTCTAGAATGCCTTGGCATTTAATTAGTCTTACATCTATTATCTATTATTATCCTAACAATAAGGCAAGGAGAATGACGATGATCCTAATAAGAATGAGAGCTTAAATATTTACTACTCGTAGATCCTGTTACAAAACAAGTCCACATAACTTTCCAAAAATTTTTCGTAAGCATCGACAGCAGCAGTAAAAATTGGCAATCTATTATTATACCTACTTGTCGCAGAGAAGATAGAAAATCTGTCATATTGGTAAAAAACTAGCAAGTTTAGGTATAATGCGTCAAACTAGATTTTGATTGAACACCGTAGTGGAATACTCGCTTGCTATCAAAGTAGATACTGACTGGATTTCTAATAAAAATATTTGTTATTTATGGAGATTATGATTTATATTTTTCAGCTCTACTTCCTGTTTAAATGGTATTTGTTCAGAAACCACTAATTATTACTTGAAATAATAATATTTTGACCAATGTTTGACTGACGCAGGCAGGTACGACAGATAATAGTACAAAGCAATATGGTAATATTTAATAGTATAGACACCTATTTCTCTCCAGAAAATATAGTCTCATTTCAAATAACTAGTAGGTACATTTTGTCTAACGTAGACTCCTCCATAATAGCCGTTTTTGCAAAAACATGCGACATGTTACAGATTCGCAAAAAGAATTTTGTTCAATTCTCACATTTATTTCTTGCGCCTACGCACTTTATTCAGATCTTAATGACAGTTAATGACAACGTCTCAATATGGCGAGGTTGTATTCGAATTACTATACAAAACATCAAAAGCAAAATAAAGTAAGACATTTGTATGTTAACGTCTTTATGATGATACGAAATTGGTATTTTATGTGGTCTTGTACATACATAGAATTTGTAATGGGCTAAGAATGTCCTTGAGGCTTTCCACAAATAATAAAATTAATGAAATCTGTGGAAGTGCGTCTTATTTGACGTAAAGTGAATTGACGTCAAATAAATTATAAGTCCTACCGGAAAAATATTCATTCACACTGGAGAACTAATGAAAATTGCTGTTGTGTAAATATACTAAAACATATTGGAAAAAGTTTAGAACTTAAAATAGGTGCTTTAAATTTAAGATACCTAATTTGTTTATGAATGTTCTTAATTATTATCTGTTTTAAATATACTATTATGCAGATTAATACCAAAAGACCAAAAGATTCTCATTTATCTATCTCACTATCGCAGCTTTCTTTTACTTTCAAAAAACTTTTATCGACGCAAAATCTGCTAATGATGGAATATGCTAATATCAATAAAATTTCAAATCCGATAACAATGTTTCTAAATTGCCTTTTTATTCGGCTCTTATTCAGCTAAACGCTGTGTACCAAATAAATCTTATTTCACTAATCTTTTTCTTTCATGTGACACCGTGTCTACTAACGACCCGATGCGCCCTGATATCTAAGTTTTTAAATCACCAACTGCCAATGATTTCTTAACGAACACCGTCTAAGTGATCTTAGTCAACAACCGAGACCGACAGCTTCATCAAAGCCAACGCATGGAACCATCTCTTTTTTGGTACAATCACGTGGAATGCCCTCACCAGAATGGAAAAAAATTCACAAAGTGATAAATATTAACTCTGTTAATCATCAGGGAATCAAACCCGTAACATGTGCGTCGCACTACCACTGCGCCACATCGGTCGTTCTCAGTAATGGCCAGTTGTTTGTTACCTTTACAGAGAATATTACTTTTTTTGCTATTTTTTCTGGCACGCCTAAAATCCTATTTACTTTTATCATTATGCTAAGAGGATTATGGAATATTTATGGTGAATTATGCTTCCGTTTCTTTATTATTTTATAACGTCATAATTTCTGCTCATGGGGATAAAAATATGTGTTCTGGTTATGAGGGTTTTTGGTTTTGGTAATTACAAAAACACCTTGTAACTTTATCAATAAAGGTCATTTTTACCAAAAATGGGTAATGTTGCTGACAGTTTTTTGTCGGATATTATATGACGTTTTAAGGTTTAAATCGGAATTATTTGCATCTAGTTCAGTCAAAGATCAGGATTGTACAAGATATGACGCGTTGCGCGTATAACGTTTGTCAGATTTTCAAACAATCTGAAATTCTCAATTTTTATCCCACTTCCTACTAATATTATAAATGAGAAAGTTTCTAAGTTTGTTTGTTACGCTAAAACTACTGAACCGATTTTTAGAAGATTTGGCATACAGATAGAGGGTAACTCGAAACCACACATTACATTCCCATGTGTAATGTAATCAAATAAAAAATATAAAGCAACGTTGAAGAGACGAGGAGCCCTAAATTACCTTTGACGACTCCTATGTAACGAAAACATAGCATACCATAAGTAACAAGAATCTTGAAATATCGTCAGCGTAACAAGCAACTAATAAATTATTTATTACAGTATCAAAGGATGGAGAGTTCGCAAAAACATTCCTCTTGCAAAATAAAATCAAATGAAAGATGCCTTCTAAGTTACGCAGTTTTCTTCCTGGCAACACCACCGTCGTTATAATAGTCAAAGAGCTAGTGACGTCTAAAGGTCTGTCTATATAAATAGGTTGGTAATTATTGATAGCAATAAAGTTTTTTTGGGATTATAACAAGACTTGTATGAACTTAGCGAAGCTGTTGACATTTTTATAGATTAAGAAATTATCTGCTAAGTTCAGTGAACCTCATCTATGTCCATGTATATGCTGAGCTTTTAGAAGGAAGTTTTCATTCGCAGCCAGCGCCTCTTTTTAGGAACTAAACGAACAGATTTAAAAATCCTATTGATCTTTGATTTGATGACAAATATGATCCTGTATTAATATCTAATTACAGATAGCAATTCTCCTAATTGTTATAGTATATTTACATAAGTAACTGACAGTGATATATTTTACGTAAGTAGTTACTTACGTAAGTGAAGTTAAGTAGGTATGTACTTGCTAGACGATAATAAATATTAATTCTAATCGCTAGGGCAGAATCAAGAAAAATCAATTTCTATCTTAGAAGCATGATTTTTTATGCTTAACATTTACATAGCTACCCACCTTTGACTATATAACTACCTTTGACATAGCTCTCAAACCATAAGTAGAAAAACGCAAAAAATAAAAAAAATACCGGTCCTTCCGCATCGCTTTTTAATTTTCCGTACCGCAGGCAAAGACTTTTCCAGTTTGCGGCCGATTCGATATTCCTACTTCCTATTCACTAGACTTCTTGGAATAATGAGATCGTAATATTCCTGGAAAAGCTAGTTCTAATTAATTTTGCACCGTTACTGTTTTAATAAAGTTGGATGGAGTTTGTGTAGCTAGACACGTTTGTATTATAACCCTAGCAATGAGGATCTACAAAAATACCTATTTTGGGGGACATAGTTTTTGGTTTACCCTTAAAACCTAAGTAGACCTAAAACAATTCTTGTTTCCGTGCACGAAGGCCAAAACAACTGGTCTAACCACACGTTTTGAAATTTCTTTTAGTTGATGCATTGAAAGTCAAAAACATGTGTGAATTTTTGAGGGTATGTGGGAATCGTTAAGTAAAGTAGATCGTTTAATAAAAGCATAATTAGTAAGAAGCAGATTTTCGTTTGAAATGTAAACTATCTGGACAGATACTCATTGTTGAAGAAGGTAGAAACAATGTTCTTCAATAGAAATTCCATAGGCTTTACAATGTACAGTACAAATACCTAGTAACAAGTCGTCTTTAAAAAAGTAAAACCAAAATGAACATATTAAGTTAACTTAAATGACTTGTAAGAGTCGACATTTATAGCCTATTGTCTTTTCACGGTTGCGTTGACAATTGTTAATGAGCCATTAACATTTTGCTTCACACCATCCGTTCATACAAAAAACTATCAAAAGCTTCCGCCACTAAGTCCTTGTTCACCAAAACCACTTAAAACATTTACAACTTACCTGCATTTGGTCAGATAAGATACTGGTAAAAATGTTAAAAAATCAGCCCATCAACCTACTATATACGAGATCAACTTATACTAGTTATCCCTAGTGCTTGTATGAAAAACCGATGTAAGTGCATCTCTTAAACGGGTACGTTCTGCCTTTGCCACGATAAAATACTGGCCGAAAAACAAAATGGTAAAATGAAAATAGGTATTGTTACTTTGCCACAGACTATGAAATATTGCGTAGAAAACTCTTTTTTCATAATTATTCTTTTATTTTCTACCAGTCCCAACCTGCCAGTGCCAACAGTAGCGCGCCTATCGCTAGGGTCAATATCTTCATTTCGATTCGGTCCTATCGCCATTTATCTCACGGAATCTAATGATCGGTCAGCTTATAATAGGCAGTGAGTGTCAAACTAATGAGAATATATTCCAACGTGGTACTCAATAAATTAGAAAGGTTTCGAACGAAACGGCATATTAATTGGACATTAGTGTCCGTCGACACCTCCAAAGCAAACCGTGGCGGCGATTAAAAACGTGAAAGCGTCTAAGAAGTTATTTGGTGTCTATAAAATTAGGTGGGTGTAAATTTTTTTACGCGCCCCCGGGCTAGTTGGCGGCGTGAAGTGAATTCCAAATTTTTTGGACGCAGTTAGCTACATTGAACGTTTTTGACTAATTTCCTTTTGTGCCAGCTTTCGCCTAAGAATTTACTTACTATGTGGTTGTCGGTGTCTGCCTTCTTGCTCTACTGCTAATAATTTATTCTACACTATAGTAATATGAGGTATGTGTGTGGATATTTACCAATGTATAGTTTGGTCGCCGAATTTCGGAGTTTCTGTGCTTGAGACAAAAGATTTTTAAAGCAATATTTGTTAGCTTCCTGTAGTATGGGATTGCTTAGTTTGAAGCTAGATGGCGCTGTGTAAAATGTTCAGGATACATAATAATTTATTTTTATTCAGCTACTGCATTTAAGTTGTAGTAAGTTTTATGATCCTAATGATTTTTAATGATGTGGGTCTTCGAGTCAACGAATATCCCAATGAGCGGAAGTGCACCTACTGATACTAATGACATTGTGATTTGCAGACGTTGTCATCGAAAATTATCTTTGTCATTGTTTCTCGAAATAAGTGGTCTTTTGTTATTTTTGCGATTATACCAACACAATCTAATTTTGACTTGCCACCGTCAACAATAATGACATCAATTTACTTGATTATCTTCGACATGTATTATTATGTGTCATTTGTACCTTAAAAAACTCGATGCGGTCATGCCAACAAACAAAATAAAGAAAAAGTTTTGCGAAAATTAAACCGACTTTACAGTAAAGAGGCCTAGCAAGGGAGAGAGAGATAGCACGTATGTACCTAAACCTCTTCGACTCTCGAAAACTATTGAATAGATTATAATAAGACTTACTGCGACTTAGGTTAGATTATATTTAAAAAACAAAGAATCATAGAAGTAGGTAAAGTTGGTTTACAGATATCAATTTGTACGACGATTATTCATACACAACTTAGCAAATTTTGCATATTTCATTTGCTTAGGTCATGGCTTAGGTACCTACTATTTATAATTGAATGTTTCTCTACCCGAATACCTTAGAACGAGTGTTGTGTTTTACGAGTGTTTGTATGGGGACAAGTAAATTCATATTCACGGACTATAGCCCAAATGGCTGTAGGCGGATGGTGACACTGGTAATATTAAAATGTCATAAATTCAAAATGGTGAATTCGATACACAAAATGTACTTTTGAAATGACCGTAAACAGTTCATTGTTTTTAATTTCATGCTTTTTATTTGTTCAAGTCGGTAAAAAAGATATCAGTAGCAAACTCGGTAGCCTTTGCAAAGACATAACTTAGTCCTAGCAAATTGAATTCCGGCGACTTGTCTGGAAGATTGACTGACCACAAATTGGGGCCCGTTGTCAAGGGAGTTAACATCCCAAGAATCTCATTATATTGGAACATCTTCCACTGTGTAACGTTTCCACTGTGTAACGCTTTCCACTGAGTAACGTCCAACTTCGGCTTAGGAATCTTAAGGTCCCGCAGATTGTTTTAAGTTTCGGCTTAGTCGGCATGCTAGAGTGAAATGACTTACTTAGAAGTACTTCCTTGTGTCTTATTGTTTCAGCTGGTAAGTAAGTAGATAGCAAGAAAGTAGGTACCTGCTTAGGTCCATTTAAGAGCATGGATAGAAAGTACTTTTTTATACGAAATAAACCAAGCAGGTATTTAGATTTTGATAACTAATAAACGTCGAAAAAAGTTTTATTACCAAGCAATTTAAAAACAACCAATAAGTGCGCAGAAAACTCCTTTTCGTAGCTAATAGGTACTTTAAAAGCTCCACGTAGTCCTCAAAATATGCATTGAATAATCTAAGTGGTTCATAAAATTACTAATAAATTAATCCGAGCAAGACCCCAGCTATTACACCGGAGCCAGCGATCGTAAAACCGACACAGGGGTGTATGCTTTTTCGTCATTAATGGTAGTCTTGTACTCTTGTAGTAAAATAAAGCCATCGATTTTTACGACCCGAAGGACCTCCAACCGTTCCGAACAGCTAGAGAACCGTCAAAATATTCACTAAAAGAAAGATACACTTGTTATATAGACTACGCTAACTAGACCCAGTGGGTCCTTAGTCATGTCGCATTTTACTTAAGGCCGATTTACATTGTCTTAGTGTTTCGCAGAGTGCTTTAGGAGAGTACTTTAGTTGAAACGTGTAAACGCTATTTGCAGTTCAGTTAGTACAGTTCTACTCGCTTTAGTACGGTTTTAGTTGCCTTTCAAGTAAATCAAAATAGGATCGCTCTCTATTTTTTGTTGCAAGTGATACCCCTCTCGCGCCCGCGCAAGCCCCGCGCGTCACTCGGCTCTTCACTCGTTATGTGTAAACACGTAATTTAGTCAAATCTTTAGGAGAGTGCACAAGTGACGTGAAACGCGTGCGTTTTTTAAAGATGGCTAAATGGGCGGAAGATACAACTTTTAAATTTGTGTCTAAATATGTTGTTCATGAATGTTTATGGAATGTAAAAAATTGTTACAGACAGCATTTTGCGTAGAATAGCGCGTATTTGGTGACGTAGTTGTGCGCTCATTGTGACGTCGAAATGATAATCTACTGGAAGAATGTAAACGTTCACTGGCAGCGCACTAAAGTACTTGCCTTTCAAGTTGTACTAAATTACTCTCCTAAACACTAAGGTAAATCGACCTTTACCCACAAAACGCGCAAGCTGGTTGTCTATTTTTTTTGGCATGTCGTCAATGGCTTCATGCCAGTACAGACGACAAAGATGATAGGTTTAGAGGATTTGTTTAACGATAGGATCAACAGTCAGACGTGTCATTATGGCGTCATTTAAGTTGGCAGCGTCAATCCAACTGTCATAATGAAGCCAATAAAGAAATATACAATCAGCTCGCTGTTACATTTGTAAACATAGGAACTGTTTTTTATATCAAGTTTAGAATAAATGCACTTCATGGGCTAACTGTGTGAAACTTGCCCGCTGATTTGGTTAGTGTAACGGTAGGCCGCAGGTTTAGTAGACAATCAATATCATTCGTTTTGCCTACTACATTAGGTCTAACAGGCAATGGGACTATCTAATATAAGTGAACGAATTCACTAAAAGAGAGAAATCCCTAAAAACACAGCACGAATACAGACGAAACAGTTTAATACGAAAATTATTGACTTAATAAAAACGAACGTGGCTATAATGTATTCTAACTGTGAGAGGAGTTGTTTCAAACGCGATCGACCGATGTTTATGTAAATCTGCTTCCATCTTCTTATATTGAGAGAATTGATTCGGTAAAGAAACTTGTACAACAGACTCATCTTATAAGGATGGAATTCTATCTTCTCTCTTTTTGTGTGGAACACCAAGATGACGATCGACAAATTCTCAAAATGCTCATTAGGCCTACATTTCCCTTATAATTGAGGCATGATTTTACAAAATGATTGTGGCTTATTTTGTAGATAGGAGAAGGTGGCAGTCTTAGATTTTTTTATTATACTTTCTTTCTCCTAGGTACTTCAGTTACACGCATTTTAGTCCCCAAAACACCCGATCGAGATAAAAATAAAAACAAAATGATTACTTTCAAATTTTCATAAATTTTCTAACATATTTTTGTGCTTAGATACAAAACTACGCCTTTGCTTTTTTTTTGTTATAGTTTTTTTGTGCGATTTTGTGTTTTAATATTGTGTTTGTTGTAAGCAATAAAAATTATATCAATCTATTTATCTATCTTTAAATTCCAATATCAAATTGTAATCTAGTTCCCTCTTTTGCTGTTTTCTAATTACCTTCTTCTTCTTCTTTTCGTGTGGGACACCGAGCCGTCCAATGACCCGATGATCTAATTACCTAAGTTGATTTGATTTTGCCAACTTTACCAATCGGGTCGTCGGCGACTTGGTGTCCCACTCGGAAATATTGTCTTGCTACACAATATTCCCATTAAGTATGTAGTTACGTTGTCCAAAAGTCTTTAACATTTCCATCTCGAATATTGAGATGTTTTGTTTGTTTATGCCCGGTTTTCGACGTGTGCCCACCACGCTCTGTAATTAAATGTGACTTAATTATTTTATTTAGCGATCTTTATGCCTTTCTTTATTTATAATGCAATAAAATTTTATTCGTTTATAAAATCACTATTAAGACCGCACTGTTGAAAGATGACATTGTCTTTGCAGTAATAATTTATTGTAGCGCCTTGTGGAATTCGTTTTCAAGATTTTAATCGATAAGCGTGAATTCTTGATTAAGCGAGTTTATCAAAATATCGAGACTGTATCTTGTTTTGAAAAAGTTTTGAGGAGTCTAACTACAGACTCAAAACCTACCTTCTTTTAACGAAGGCTTTGAGCAAAGGCAACAAGAACTAACTAACTTTTGTATTGAAAATGGTTCAAAGACCAAAAGGGTAGAAAATTATAAGACATAGACAATGTTCCATAAAAACAATCAGCGGTTGATCAAAGAATTAAATACAAAACTTATTCGATTTATCTACAACAACGCCACGTACCAAATCATAATTCGTAACACTCAAAAGTTTAACAAAACTACAAATTAAAAGCGTGTAACTTCAAAATGAGCACAATAGAGTATCACAATAAATGTACCATCAACTTCAAAACTGAATGTACCATCAATCTTCACCTTCCGAGCAATAATAGGACAAATGGATTGAAATGGCCTTTAGGCCCGTTTCTGGGTCATTAGGACCACACCGGGGAGCGGAAAAAAGGTGTAACTCAAGACACGTCTTTATTCTATTCTGCCAAACAATGGGGAGCTATTCGCTACTGTTTGCGTTCATGACAAAAGTGTAACAGAGCTTTAGAAAATCGGCGAATGCAATGCAATTGTCTGGCGATTGTCTTACCCTGCGGGATTCTGTGTTCTACGAAAGCAGTAAAATGGCGTAAGAATACTCCGTACTCAGCAATAACTTTTTATGCTGTTTCTGGCTTTGTTTCTATTCCGAACCTAAACAGTGTCGATTTGAACTTCCATTGCTTCTTTTCTAAAATACATTTTACCACATTTTATTGAATTGATCCAATGGATGCTGAAATTTTTCAGTTACTTACATAAAAATGAATGTGCTAACTAGGACGTAAGAAAAACCAAGCTTGCTTTACATTCAAACTGTTTACTAACACATTTCCATTTAGAAATCATCTCGTTTTATTGTCAGTGCTCGTTCTGTGCTAAAAACTGTTTTTGTTGTATCATGGTATAAAATCATATTTGGGCTAGATAATTGTAACAGTGTAACAGTCCTCAAAGAATATTATTCTAAAAATATAATAATATTCTCTCTTCATAGGATGGGATACCAGGTCTTAGAACGATACAAAACATTAGATAATACTGATTAAATATAAGCCCTAATTTAACCTACGACGAAAATACGTCAGACCAAATACGATTACTCTAACTAAGCCCTGTCGTCTAAAGTTCTTCACCTGCAACGTGTCATATTAATAGGATTAATCTGAACAACTTAAAATTCCAACCGTTCTTGTGGGATGTCAAGGCCTGTCATTCCTTTATGTTTTGTTTTAGTTTTTGAAAGGGGGTTGGGCGCAATAAGCGTGTCGGTTTTGTTGGGGAAACACAAAATGCAGGTTTAAAATGTAGGACTTTAAGAATCAATATCCATAAAACCAGATACTAACTTATTTAGGTGATAAAATTTGCTCGATATTATGTTCGATCAAATAATGTGTTTGACGTTTTATAGTCACCTAAATACTTACCTAGGTAACAAGATACAAAGTAAAAGTTACCGTAGTACTTCTCATGCTAGAAAAAAAATTATAAATCAAAATGATCTTGTCGATCATTGTAGTGTCGTAAAATATTTCAAACTCAAAAGGGATATAGGCCTGATTTGTGTATGGAAAATTTCCTGTTTTAACTCTAATTATTATTGTAAGCGTAGGTGCATACAAGTTATATTATCTACGATCGTAGATATTATGAAAAATCTGAAATACTCAATTTCCATCATATTATTTCTCATATTCTTTTGAGACCAATGCCAACCCTTTCTCCGTCACGGTATAGAAAAAAAAACACATCTGAACCTTTTCAATGCTTTTTGGAACTCAAAGGTGTTCGTAAGGGGACTTATCAGTGCTACGATCTTATCTTATAGTATCTAAAAAGACCACACAGTAATTGTCTTCTGTTGCCACTTAAAACAAATTGATGGAAATTAGTCAAACCCTCCCGAGGTTTTAGTAATTTTTGTCCGTTGATAGTGTTCCCATATATTCTTCCTCCAAAAAAGTAAAGTGGTGGAATTATAAGTGTATTTTTGGGTGTGTCAAGGTCAAAGAAAGCTTTTCGCACCGCCTGCTCTACCATGACCGGGCCACTCCACTACCGATGAAACAAAACTCATACTGCATAAATTATAAAATAAATAAATAATAACTTAGAAGAAAATACCACTGCCATGTTTTTATTGCTGAAAATTGTTAAAAGTATCCTACATATAAGGATTGGCCACTTTCCTTGCAATGGATATCTATGCTGCATAACTTTCAAAAACAACATTTTTTTAAGCAATAACAGAAAGCTTCCTTATACCCATGAAGACATAAGACATCTAAGTAAAAGCAAATAATACTAACTATAGCTACCCGGTGTACAAGCCGTTTTACTACGAAGCGGTCAATCTGACCCCTTCATTTACAAGATGCAATGACGCTCCAGGTCTAAGCCTACAGTAATTCCGAAAGGCATTAGGTAGGCACGATCCCAAGGTGACCTCATAGACTATTCCTACAAGCGATCACATTGCCCACTAGACTGCAAAATAGAGGCGAATACTTTTTGACAGGGCATCAGACAGATACATGACGATATAAGATGAAATTGATGATTTATGAGATGACGCAACGATAAACGGGCCTAGGCATTCAGTCATTAGCGTACCGTGCACTTAGCTTGTAGACGATTGACTGCATGCTTAGTACTAGGAAAAATTAGAGAAAAAAGCCCAAAACTTGCCAACTGGCGCCCGGCATACCTAAAAGCTTATGAGAACACACATTTCGACACAGTGTAGACCATTTGATTTTACAAAACAGTGGCACAATCGAGGGGTAACCTTTAGCGAAGTCATTTACAGTTACAAAGGAAAATGGACCTTATGTCATAGCATTTGCACCAAGGTCACAAACGTCACAGGTATCAAGCTAAATTTTACAAACTATAGTTTCTGTCCTACTTTCACATTAGGGGTCTAGTAGGCTGTTTGATCATTGCTTCCTACTCTAACCATGGTATTAGTTCGCGGCACAATTTACCGCCTTAATACAAGGTGGGTGAGTGCTTCTGATTAAACAATAAATCGCGAACAGTACACCTTTAAGTTACGCCGTAACACTCAAGACGTGGCAAGGTCAATTCAAATTACTGTGTGAGTGTGGTTTTGTTTGAACTGTGTTGAGGGTTGTACCTGGCCGTAAGTTAATTTGTACTAAATTCCACTGAATAAATAATAGCAAATAACAAAATTGATATTATCAAAACTAGAAAGTCTCTAATTTCACAAATTTACATACCCAACAAAAACATTTAAGAAAAACTTATTATGCTCTAGAACTTTTGTTTCATTGTATCTTTTGTACAAATTTTAACGGAAACACCGCAGGGTGCTTTCCGTCGCGTGCCAGTTTTTTTTCTGTGTGTAAAAACCCGCCAATACATTGTAACAGAAACAATTGGCCTTTCGACAGACAATGCACGAACTATTCGGTTCATAAAATCTAATTAAAATACCCCCTACCACTTGCTTTTCAAGTTTTTAGTTTCGTTGGTTTTCTGTTCTAGGAAAAGTTGGATTCTCGGTATGTAGGTATTGTACGTAAGTATGCCTCTTTTTAGTTTACAATAGTATTGAAATCATTATTTAAATAATTTCAGAATCCTAAATAGTCCCAGTCCCAGTCAAAGTCACTTATGAATGATTGAAAGATAGTTTCAAAGCTATTGCAGTTGTAAAACTTGTATCAATCAACCTAGGCAGGCGCGAACATAAGTTTTTGTCATTCCCCCTGGTTAGAAGTTGATGTTTCAGCTATGTCTTTTTTTTTTCAATTCTGCCCGCGTCGTTTTTTTAGGACAGCCAAAACGAGTAATAATTAATAGATGGCCATGGAGCGTATCGAGAGGAGGCAGCCAATGGGACGGATGCCCACATGCCATTGTCGTGTAACTTACGCACGTCGTTCATCAAGTTGACAAGCGTTAATCCAGTTTCCGGAGTCGCTACTATTGGTTTGACGCAGTTCATACTCGAAGGTAACTCGAATTCTAACTCAGAGCGCAAAAACGCAGGTATTTATGCAAAAGCAAAAGGATTGGAATTTTTATTACTTGAATTAAACGTCTATTTTATGAGCATGTGTAACTTAAAAACGGAAATACTTCTCCATATGTTTAATTCAATCTGGGAATGGACCATCTACTTAACTGAAAGGATCACATACTTACTAAAAATGCTATCATTAGGTTGTCCAGCTGTCCAAGTCACCTATGAAGTAAACAATTTCATGCAAGTAGACACAACTTGTTCACAAAACTCGCACATTTGTCACTCGAACATCGTGCGAGTATCACGCGTAGGGGGGCTGCGTTCAAAAACCGCCCCGCGCCCCGAATTTCGATGACAAATCGTTGCGTAAATGATAGTGTTCGCTCGTTGGGTCGCTCGACGACTGTTTTTGTTGTTTGATGTATGTCCTTGTATCATTCACTCGTTATACCCACTGGGACTGATTAGCAGTGGGTCTAATTGGTGATATTCTTCTGCTCCTTTTTGCGTAGGACGACGAGTCGTCTAACGATCCTGTTGTCAGAGTTTTCTAACCGTTTATTTCAAGTAGCAGGCCTCTGACATGGTGGTGTAACAACTCCCGTCTAATTGTTGACCCTATCACTGATTAGGCGCACTTACAAAATCTAGTTGCGTTTTGTACACATAGCATGTAGGTATATATGTATAGTCTAGTGTATGGTAAAAAGTTTAATTAGCTATCGTTAAATTTTTCACAAATATTTATTTTATTTAAAAAAGATACTTTTAAATGTTTTATATTTTGGATTTGGATTGTATTTTGAACCAACTAAACGTCACTTGTTTTTATCAGTAGGTTTTATTGGCAGCTTAGTAGGTAAGAGCAATGTTACCAATTAGACCCATTGGGTCTAAACAGCAGTGGGTCTAACAAGTGACAGATTGTTTTTGTTGTTTGATGTATGTCTGTGCTTTGTGCAATGTTCAGATCCTGCCTATTGTTTGACGGGGGCTGAACGACGTGCTTTTTGCCAACGCTTCATTGCAACCAGGCCCGCCTCAAGTATGAATTCG
This sequence comes from Keiferia lycopersicella, assembly GCA_029255805.1. Classification (NCBI taxonomy): domain Eukaryota; kingdom Metazoa; phylum Arthropoda; class Insecta; order Lepidoptera; family Gelechiidae; genus Keiferia; species Keiferia lycopersicella. The sequence continues at coordinate 5,605,373 of JARACZ010000009.1, read as the reverse complement.
GGCTAAAATTGCTATCAGGCAAAAAAAAAACTTGATTGCACGCCGTGAACGATATTGCGGTTCGTTCAGCCACCGTTCAAATGACAACCTGTGACTGTGACAGCTGCAATTTAGGCTAAGTGGACATGACTGTTTTTTATGACATTGCGTGATGCTGTCAGATTCATACTAGAAACGTCCCTTCCCATACAAAAACCGCTCTCGACGCAGGTCCAACGCACGACGCTGCGCTAGCGTAGCGTTAGAGCTGAGCCTTGCGTCGAGAGCGGTTTTAGTATGGGGATTGACATTTCTAGTATGGAACTGACAGGCTCATACGTTAGGTTAGTAGCGTTATTTTTGCGCTGGTCTGTGAGAAAGACTTTACTGGTGGTGAATAACTTACCTACACAAGCATATGGACAACAGAAATTGATAAATCAGCTTTCCATTTCGCTTCCTTCAATGTGATATATCTCTACGCGGAAGTCGCAACATTGTATACGAACACTTAAAAGGGTCTAAAACATTCAGTGGTCTCTTATCTCGATGTCCATTTAAACCCTTTTACAGTGAACAATCAGATAAACACCACCTGGCATAAGATTAAACTGTAGGGAGGGTCCGAAATTACACAGTAGTGGTTCAAGAACAGTAGTGTCACGTCTTTATCTATATGAAACCTGAAACGAGTTTCAATTCCACCTACTTTCCTTCTCAGTTTCATCGTCATCTAAGCCTTTGCAATCCTGACGGAGGTTGTAGTCGAGACTTTTAGTAGGTATCATGATTTTATGTGAGCTTTTAATCAAAATATTGTCATTCCTCTGTGTCCATGCAATTTTAGAGCATACCTAGCTGAATATTCTAGGTATTTTTTGTTTATTTTTTGCTTTTAACTGTCCATGTATACGTAGTACCGTATACTAGTACATGAAATCTAGATTTTAAATTGAGGCTCAATCACGCGGCGGTACTCAAAATATCTTGGAAGAGCACCTTATTTACAGGAAATTTGGAAACGTTATACTGTGCTGTATACCTTTACTTTTCTACTGTGGCTGGCATGTGGGTGAATACTATGACATGGACGAAATTCATATCATTAATCATCACTTAGACCATGGAGGTCTTAGTTTTTATGTTAAGGGTAGGTATGTCGATAGATGGTAAAATTTGGAACTCTTTTTGCTCTTTAAATAATTTGTTGATATTGCTTCTTCATCGACTGACTCTAAATTTTCTTACTTTTGTCACGTCATTGTCTTAAAAACAGAAATTGTGAGATCATCAACTTCTGCTATAAGTACACTTTTCATTTTAAGACATGCGATTTCCGCAAAATAGAACTTATTTCAATTTACCTATCATCAACACACACACACACACACAAATCACGCTTATATCCCTGACGGGGTAGGCTGAGCGTTAGCGACCGTAAAATTACGGTCGGTATCGCCACGTCTGACAAATTTTTGAGGGTCGTTTTAGATAGGTCGTGTATCACTATAGTGACAGGTTGTCAGCCTAAAATTGCAAAACACATGAAACCCTCGAATCCCTCAGTCGGCTTTTACGACACCCACGGGAAAGAAATGGGGTGATGCTATTGTAAGCCGGCACCACACGGCATCATCAAGAACTAATTCTATTTCAAATGGCCATCTGGTATGTAAATTTCTTTTATGACGTATCTTTAACCACCTTGTGTCTAATCCCACCTAGACCAGTATTTAATAAGTAATGACGTATGCCTCAGGGGTTTTTAACATGGCCGAAGGTTCAACAGTACCCCTAGAGATCAACGTATACTAGTTTCCCATACTATTACTAACAACGTCTTGTATTGGTTGATCCCTGGATGTTAACTTTAGGTTGCTGACGATTGTACGTTTCCTGTGTCTATCTTTTTCGTGTGGCTATTAATCAATAAACCACAATATTAGAGGGTTAAGTTTTTTGTTCGAAAACGTTGGGCAGGTAAGGTATGTTTTGAATTCGACTCACATAATTTTGAACCTTCAATCATTTTGTCGCCATGTTGTATTGTGTAGGCTTTTTGTATTTATGGAGTAATTTTTTTATTTCCGCTACACATGTGAAATACCTACCCAAGGATTTCACTCATGGATATTGTACACAAACTACGAACTTTTATTTGTTTTATTTTATCCGTTTCTTTCACTCACATTCTTATATTGTGCTTATATATAAAAAAAAATGTCACTGTTGTTAAATCGTATTCGAAATAGTATTTATTCTTAAAGGTGCTTAACTAGTAGGTATTTACTGTTATGTAAATAATTTAATATCACGTAGGTATCTATTTTAAAACTAAGGTATGTAATTCAAATTAAAAAAGGAATCTCATCTCGCTTTCTTAATAGATCTTATGATACTTAGTACGTAACCCGTTTCCCTATACTTTTTTTTGGTAATATACACACACACACACATATCACGCCTGTATCCCTTGCGGGGTAGGCAGAGCAATAACGGCCGTAAGAATACGGCCACTATCTATAGATCAGAATCAGAATACGTCTGACATTTTTGAGGACTGTTTTTCTAGGTTGTTTCAGAAAACAGGTGTAGTGACAGGTTGTCTGTCAGCCTGCTGCCTTAAAATTGTAATACACAAATACTCTCGAGTCCCTTAGTCGCCTCTTACGACACCCACAGGAAGGATGTGGGGTGATGCTATTCTAAGCCGGCATCACACGGATCCAATTTAAAAATTTCGGATAAAATTTTCCTAAAACCAAATCGTAAGAAGTGTGTACTTACGTATCTGTTTTTTAAATGTAAAAATATTATTATTGTCCGATATCTGAACCCATTTTTATCAATTATGGAAAAAATTAAAGCGCTCAAGGGCGCTGTTCAGATTTCAATTACGAACCATATTCACGGGATTGTGTTTTGCCTCGATTCCTTTCATCCGAAATAATCTCTACCGCAAACAGCGACTGTACAGTCGACTTGTCAAATATAATACGCCCTTTGTACACCCAAAATCGATTATGGCCTTTTTGTTGTCAAAAATGAGGTTTGAAAATCTCGAGTTTCACAATACCGACAATAGTTTCGATGTTTATCGTCGCCAGGTGTGTATGTTCCTTAAACGTATTTTAATTGTGTGTAGTGTTGCCCAACTTAAGAGACGACGGTGTTTCTAAGATCCTAGTCAAACGAACTGCTTTTGTAGCCCTTGAATCGGAGCGATAGGAACTTACAGTTCTCTCAGGTTCTGTGCAGTTTTCGTTTGGTATATTTAAAGTTTGTCATCGACACGAAAGAAGACGAAATTCAGTAAATTCTACTTTTACAATACCGACTGCAAAGTGAGAAAAAATAAATAATATGATTGAAACCATATTATTTCATGAAAATTGTTGACGAGTCTCAATTTCTGGGACATGAAACTGCAATATAATTTGAATTAAATTTTTCAAGTTTATCGCGAGTTTTCAGTACGTTTACTGATTGCAACATTGTATTTGCAATTCGAATGTAGTCCGCGTGTGTGCTCACTTAAACTAGAAAAGAATTTGATAAAGCTCATATACAAACAAAGTTTTGTTTAAGTTTCAGTTCTCAAACTTAAACAAAACTTCAACGATTCAACCTTAGCAACTATAGGAATATTCAAATTCTTAGCAACTATAGGAATAACCAGTTAAAGTAGATTCCTAAATAGGTAGAGTAAAGTAGTTCCGTGAGTGATTTTTAATCCCTTGAAAGGTGAGGTACAATGTCATGCTGGGTGGCAACACCAATGTAAACTTGTGTACAATAGACATCTCAATCAAACCAACGGTTGTATGCAATCTGGCAGGTCTTACATATATAATCTTAAGCGACAAGGCCAGTCTAAAAATCAAGTTCGTCTACTTACTTTAACTGTTCTTAATCAAGTAATTAGGTAAGTACTTACAAAGCACTAAGAAAAAAGGTCTGGTTTCTGACTATCGTAAAGGTAAACTTTGTGTACAGGCAACTTACTCGTAGCTTGCCCAGCTGTTCTACCAATAGTTTCCCGTGGGAATAAGACGTTTTCCCTGCATGTACATAATTATACTTACAGATAATTTTTTCTCTTGATTCCCTTCAAAATCCGTAGCGTAGTTTAGGAAAAATTTACGGTGGCATCCATGAGTTGCATGACAGACAGATAGAGTAACGGAAAAATCGAATGAATTTTGTACTATGTACGTATTTATTTTCATATTTGCGTTGCAGGGAACGCAGTGTCTGTGTAGCCGGGTTATATAGCCACGAATAGTCTTGCCTCAGACACTGATTTTATCGTCTGTCGCTGACGCATGAGGCCAGTGATGATGATGACCTATTCATTTAATTGTCAAACAATATTTTAATATTTTCTTATCATCCAACCAAGTACCTACCCACATGAAACGATAAAGCTATCTATGTAATTTCAAAAATTTGATATTTCATACAAAGCAACCTCAAAATTGTCGTTTTGTATTTTGGATCAAATACAAAGAGTTTAACATCTGAATTGTTTCCGAACTCGCCGCAAATCGTTGCGGCTGTTTTGTTTTAACATTAAAACCATTCCCTTACATTATACATGTATATCATAATAGTATTAGGATGAATTCAAGAATTACGTTTATATTCGGGTCGGTACCTATTCGTAAAATATTTTGTGGCTAACCCTAATATGTGGGAGTATAACTGAAGTGAAAGGTTATAACTTATTATATGGTTAGAAACTCGGAACCTATAAGGCGGATCGCACACTTGACGCACGACGGAGCGCAAAAATATCGCAGCGGTCTGTCAGCACTTGACGCACGACGGAGCGCAAAAATGTTGCAGCGGTCTATCAGATCCATACAAGAAACGTCAATCCCCATACTAAAACCGCACTCGACGGACGACATTGCGATAGCGCTGCGATGACAACGGTTGAGCGGTTTGAGTATGGGGATTGACATTCCTAGTATGGATCTGACAGACCGCTGCGATTTGCGCTCCGTCGTGCGCCAAGTGTGCGATCCGCCTAAGGATGCCAACGGACCATAGTACAAATGAAAATATGACATCTAAGAGTCTGTTTTACGTTGTACTTTCCTAATACCTATTTTATTATTTAGATGTTAACTGACTGAAGATTTTTATACCATGATTAATTCATTACGCTACACGTTCAATTCTTTTAATTCGTTTCCAAGCCAAGTTTGTTCTGTTTCAGGATTTCTCAAAATTTAGGTATTTGACAAGTAACCTTATGCTCTGATGTCGAAAATTTGCTCTAAAAGGCTTACCACGTAACTACCTGTGGGATGAAAATAGGGGAAGTACACACTGCATAAAAAAGCGAGCAAGTTAGCAAGTGACACTAGTGGAAAACTTTTGAAATAATTAGCAGAATATATAAATAACTTTAGTTAAAGATGGAAGAATCCTATGTATTCATTTTTGAAAATATTCATCAACAACGCAGATTAGCAACCAAAAACTAATCGCGCCGATTTCTCTTCTGACCTAAGAAGTTGTAGTGCGGACACTTTAATACCTAATGATTAATGATGGAAACTTTAGTAATTAGTTAGTAGTAATCTTTAATATCTCTATAATAATTCCATTAACTTAAATGCAGACGAAAAAATATCACTAGCATACACATAAAAAATACGATTGTTTGGAGATTTTACTTCTCGTAAATTTTCTGTATGCGCTGTGAACAGGCCTTATAAAGCCGCATGCAGACAAGCCGTCCGACAACCGGCCTCCGACAAAGCTGCACTTTGCAGATTAGCTGATGCGTAAACTGTTGCATTAGCCATACATTCAACGGTGAGTCCGAGCAATTATGGCGGTAATCCGACACCGCAGCGTTCCGCTCGCAGCGTGTGCACGCACCTTTATGTTGATTTTGTTTTAAGGTGAGAATGTTCGTGAGTTTCGGTTTATTTTTAACACAGCCCATTGTTTCAAAGTTTTTTTGGAAGGTTTCAGGGTCGCTTTTATAAATTTTATTGTAGCGCCTACCTAAGTACAAAAAAAAGGACTTTTATTGTTTGAATAAAGCTAAAATATGGTTTTCTGGAAAATTTTTACCATTGTACGATGCCATTGTAGGTGAAAATGTTAATAAATATTTTTATTATTTTTGACTAAAAAGGCTAAAACCTAAACTTTCAGACTTTTCTGTTATTTGCAAATACGTACCTACACTACACATACCCATATCACGCCTTTATCTTTTGCGGGGTAGGCAGAGCGTTAATGACCGCCTAATTACGGAAAAACATTTCTCTAGTTTAGTTAAGTCATGTATAACCTACTACAGTGACAAGTTGTCAGCCTGTCACCTAAAATTGCAATGCTCATGAAACGACTTAACATAACACGGCTGTTTTGTATTTTATATACCTAATGAAATATATAGAAAATACTAAACGTGAGCTGAACCTTAAAAAAAATCCTTTATACAATCTAACGAAATGCTCATTTTAACTTTAGTTCATTCGTGCGGACTTAACAAAGTCTGAGACAATGAAATTATGAGAAAGCGAAACTAAATTCGACCCTTACGGCTTGAGCATACAAATTCTCATCCCTTAAGCTGTCCACATAATTAAGCTTCAAATATCTTTATTACACCCTAAGACAAAGATTTAGTGACCTCAAGCCGCCAAGAGACCACAAGGTTTGGCTAAACCAACGACCACATACCCTTATAGACAGCAGAATAGACTTTTTATTCTAGAATAGAATTCACTTCTCGGCAGAATAGGGTACATCTGACACTGTCTAGAAGCCAGACCAACAGTTTTACCCATGGTTTAGAGTATTTCTGTGGGAATCAGTTTTTTTTTATTATGAAGTAGTAAAAAGGACCCTGTGTTACTCAGTGATGTTGTAGTTTTCTAAATTATGAAAATTTTTTGATCCTTTGTTTTCGGACTTTATCGACTACAAGGCACAATAATAAAAAATCTTTCCTCTTCATAATAGGTATACCTGAATGTCGCACGCATTTTGTTCAATCAAGTGGTGATTTCGAGATAATGCACGCCTTATCTCGCCCTGGTTGACTCTCATACTCCACACATGAGTTAGTTGATACAAATGTTTGCGTCTAGTAGGCTGAGTGGTCGTTGGGCTAAAGCTTTAAAGTTGTACTCTGACACCCATTTGTCTCTTCTACGAGGGAAGAGAGGACCTCTGTAATCCTTTTTGGGAGGAAACTGGGTTTAGAGAGTAAGTATAGGGGCCAGCACTTGCCTATAGCATATGATGAGCATTATTTAGAAGAATAAAATGAAAATGGAATAAGATTCGAAGTTTAAAAAGATAATTTCAAATACTTTGTTGATCAGCATAAAAAGTGCTTAGTGTAACAAAATACGATCACTCTCTTTTTCCTACATACAGGGTGTCCCGTTATTAATGGATCAACCATTTACTACGGGACGAGCCAGTTTGCTTTTTCGTGTGGGACACCAAGTCGTCCAACGACCCGATGATAAGCAACAACATTTTCTTGTTAAATTTTCTTAAATCAAGCAAATAATTTGTTGGATCGGCCGTCATCGGCCAGGCAAATTCGTATACAGGGCGTTAAAAAAATAGCTGCTAATACTTTAAGGGGGAATCAGCGCATAAAACTGAACATTGCAGCTAATATTTTTACACCTTGTATACAGTTTTTTATCACAAGCTTGTTCCACAGTTAATGTTTGATCCATTAACGGGACAGCCTGTATATAAGGTTTGTTTTATTGGTTGGAAATGTGCTTTGAATTCAACAAAACAAAAAGTTTTGATAGCTAAACAAATTACGCTCCGAAAAGGGAACCAAAGCTTCCAGGATTGTACCTATTTGTCTTGTTTCTGAGTAATATTTTAACAAGTGCTAATCATGGATGTCATCAATATTCTTCAATATTCTTCCTCAGTGATAACTCACAGATCAAAGGAATCCTATTTCTGCTTTCATCCTATGCTCGACTGCCTCCGTCCCTGGTATATTGGTTTGCGTTGGTTTTCGGATATTGTAGTTCCAGATTCGATTCCTGGACTGTAGGAAATATTTTCAATCTAGGTATTACTTTGCGTTTGCTCTCAAATTATTTAGGAAATTGTAGATTTGGTCTCTAAACCACGTTGCCGAGGGTCCAAGTTGTTGTAAAATTATTTAGATGGTGGTCGTTACCAGTGCCTATGTACTTAGTTATCTGTCGACTCAACAATATTATGTGAATACGAGAAAAAGTCTGACGAAGGCCAGGTGGATTGCGAATTTCCCTATCCTTGCCCTAAGGTTTATAAAGGAAAATTCAAGAGCCTCTTAGAATATATTCTTCTATTTCATAAGATTAAACTCAGAACTCCAAAACAATCCCGACTGTTGTAACTTCAAAGAAAACTTTCTTATAAAGATCTTATAGACTAATCAATTTGACAACAGCTAAGTGATTTGTGAGGTAAGTAAACAACAGCGAACGGAAATAGGGAAAGAAAATAGTTGATTCGGCAAGAAATTGTGTCAAACCGACAGTTTACGTAGCAAAAACTGAACATTTCAATGCTGATACCAAAAACTTGGAAAGACTTCGGTTTGTAAAGAGAACTGTCGCAGAAAAATGGACACTAAGGTGTAAGGTATAAAGACAAAAGCGACGTTGATTCAGCGACGTAGACAGTAAACCAGCAGAGGTATTTTAGTAACAGTGAAAATTAGATTTCGTATGAACTGTGCGTGATGAGTGGATTATTCACAAGAACTTGGAATTCTACTACTCGAATCTGTTAGAAGATAAATTGCTATTGCTATAATGCTGATATGAACAAGATGATTGGGTCTTTATAACTCTCATCAGTGATAGTATATTGCTGATATAATGCTCAGAAGAATGGGTGTCAAACATATTTTATAAAAGGTGGTCTTTTTCTTCTTTCTATCGAATGCATCACGGACTTGACAAATCGGAACAACCCGACGAACCTTGATGTCAAGAGAACGGTAGCGGTTAGACCGGCGGAAAATAGGGATGAAAAGCGGTTGCTCCACCGACAAGACCATAGCTCTTAAATAAAGAAGAAGACCACCCAAGAAGAAAACTCAAAGTCACCACAGAAGAGTTTAAACTTGTCGCCATTTAGCTGGTCTAATAGGACGGTCATTCAGATGTGCCCAGTCAATTCAATAGCAGCGAAATCGAAAGATACTCGTGTGCATTTGTAGTCTGGTGCTCAATTCTACTGTTTCAATAATATATCTCGTGGCTGAGGAATAAATCACGCCAGCAGGATAAAAACGAGAGTGTGCGTTCGGGTAGAAAATTTATTTCTTTCTCCCACATTTCACTGGTTCTTGTAAAAGTTTTAATTATTCTCCGGATGCGGTCCGACGCCGGTCCGTTTGAGATCAATGCTCTGTTTCTACTCTTGAATCATTAATTTTTGAGCTCGACGGCACAATACAATTTTAATTTTTTAAACTTCATCCCTTTTTTTCTTAACAAAAGAGGACTGGGCTTTTGTCTTGTCATATCGTCCGTTTGGTAGCTGTCGCGATGTTTAACGCCTTTTATTAAAATTTTGAGGAATATTTTATTTAAAAATAAAATTGTCTCAACTTATAACTATATTATAACTTAAGGCAGATTGCTCTGCAATATAAAAACATATTTCTTGGAATATGTGTTCAGTCCTATCCGAATATGCTATCCTAGTTTTCAGCCAGTTATCATTATAGGTATCTTACATGCCTACTGTCTATTATCTGTTCTTATGTATTTCATAAAAATATTTGATGATAATCTTCAAATGCCACGTCGGAACGATAGAACATAGGATGGGAACATAATACGAGCATTTTAGATGAATTGAATTTGACTTCAAAGATTTTGCGACTTGTCATATCCCATACTGTTTAAAATACTGTAACGGAGATACGTAGATGAAGCCCCCTCGTTAGGACGCATCTATTTTCGCAATTTCATACCACCGTTGCCAGGAAGTCATTTGACCAAGCAACAAACTGTTATCCAACCAAAAGCTCTACCTTTAGTTGAAGTAACATATCTAGCCTTATACAGGACAAATAATGGGCACAGATAGCAGATAGAGCCGGCAATGGTCATTACTGGATACTGGCTGGGAGATGTCTCCATCGCCCCTTGCGTAGGCTATACGGCTATCGGCCGATAGCTACCTATACAAGGCATCTATAGGTACACGTAAGTACAGTATGGGATGTAGATACATATCGGGGATGCAAGTATGTATTGTAAGTCACAGTGTGTCCAATCTGTAACAGCATCTTCCCGGCAAAACTTATCGAAATATGAAAAATTAAGTCAACAAAATGTTCATTTCAGTGAGTAAGATCGGCTTTAATAGCCAACACGCTAAACGCTAAACATACGGAACGTTTCTAGTTTTTGCAAAATTGAAACTCATCGCCTTGGTAACAGTAAGGCTTTGGCGGATTGCACACTTGACGCACGACGGAGCGCTAAAACATCGCAGCGGTCTATCAGATCCATACTAGATATCCATGATCCATGTCAATCCCTATACTAAAACCGCTCAACCGCTGTCAACGCAGCGCTATCGCAGTGTCGTCCGTCGAGTGCAGTTTTAGTATGGGGAGTGACATTTGTAGTATGGATCTGACAGGCCGCTGCGATATTTTAGCGCTCCGTCGTGTGTCAAGTGTGCGATCCACCTGTCTGTTTAGTCATCATACGGAGAAATATTTCTAGAACATAGAACTTTTGCTGTTTTATAATGAGGTCCATATTTTTTCGCTATATTGTCACCATCTCAAACTGATTCTACATCCAAAGGCAAATAAAAGCAAGACAATCCTAGAAAGTACATGGTTTATGTTTAGTATAGACGATAGTACAGAAATATGGCTGCCTTACAAGGAGTGATATCGAATCAGGACAATAATTCGGAGCGTAGGCTGTGATAGGTCTATAGACCTTAGTAAGGCTGGTCTAAGTGCTTTTGGAGTTATGTTTTGCTGTAGGTAAATGGCATTTTTGCTTCATAAATTTGGGCCATACATTTGGAAAATAATACATTACGTAATAAAGTACCTAAGATACGTAAGGCGGTAGAGGTTTTTTTTTCTCCAAACATAGAGAATAAGTAAGTACTATAATTTTGCTTTGTATCACTATCACTACATGCTTATTTTTTTTTTTAAAGTATAATAAAATTATGGTTAAACTTCAATATTCCAAATCCGATCTAAAAGGAACAATGTCCTTAAAACATTCATACAAATACAGTCCATGAAAATCATTATTCATTCGTGGAATATAATCATGATAATAAAATACGCATTTCCGATACTATAGAGGACGTTTACAAAATAACAAAGTATTTAACAAGCCGCACTGTCAATCAGAACTCTCTCTCTGATGCTTTTTGTTCGCAGGCCGTGTGCGCTAAAAAGATAATATTTTGGTCTGCTCAAAATTCATGTTTTTGTTATTCAATGGGATATGCAGATTCGTCTACGGCGGGTATGTTTTAACAGTGTACGCAAATGTAGATATATTTGCATATGAATACAAGTAGTTATTTAATATTGTTATTACGTACATAGTAGACAGAAGAGGAAATTTGATTGGCCACGTCAACTTCATAAAGAACATCATTGAAGTGAAAAGTAGAAGGAAAGAGAGGCAGAGGTAGACTTTTACGTAGGTAAAGGAGACTGATCGCTCACCTAACGCACGACGGAGCGCTAAAATATCACAGCGGTCTGTCAGGTCCATACGAGAAACGTCACTCCCCATACAAAAGCCGCACTCCACGAACGATAGCGCGCTAGCGCTGCGTCGACAGCGGTTGAGCGGTTTTAGTATGGGAATTGACATTTCTAGTGTAGATCTGACAGGCCGCTGCGACGTTTTAGCGTTTCGTCGTGCGTTAAATGTGCTTTTCGCCAAAGAGTTAATGTCGTGTCGTGTTGTATCAAGAATTCAAGGCACTAGCAGAGAAGAGGAAAGATTGACAGCTACTCCACGGACATTGAATCTCGAATAGAAATGTGATCATAAGTAGTCAGCACTGCTTCAGTCAGTCAACATCAAGAGTAAACATACATATATACATAAATCAGTCAGTCAAGATCAAGAGTAAACATACATATATACATAAATCACGCCTTTATCCCTTACGGGGTAGGCAGAGCGTTAACGGCCGTAAAAATACAATCGCTATCGCCACGTCTGACAAATATAGAGGGCCGTTTCAGATAATTTGTGTATCATTTTAGTGACAGGTTGTCAGCCTGTCGCCTAAAAGTAGTAATACACTTGAAACCCTCATGTCCCTCAGTCGCCTCTTACGACACCACATACATACATACATACGTATATCACGCCTTTATCCCTTGCGGGGTAGGCAGAGCGTTAACAGCCGTAAGAATACGGTCGCTATCGCCACGTCTGACATTTTTGAGGATTGTTTTCCAAAGTTGTTTCAGAAAACATGTGTATCACTATAGTGACAGGTTGTCAGCCTGTCGCCTAAAAACTGTAATACACTAATACGCTCGAGTCCCTTAGTCGCCTCTTACGACACCCACGGGAAGGATGTGGGGTGATGCTATTCTAAGCCGGCATCACACGGCCAAATATTAGCTCCCCTGGATTTATCGTAACAGCTCATAGTGGTTTTTCAGACAATCATGATGATTTACCAATATAAGTTGATACTTTATATAGACGTTACAATGAATTTCACTGAACTAAGTCGTAAGTTTTGGCAATATTCGAAGTTACTTTAGATGAATAATGAATATTGTCATAACGAGCTTAAAACACGAGTAATATATTCCATTGTTAAGGGTCTCGATTTTCCAAGTTCAACTACCTACTTGTTAGCGAGATATCAAGTATTATGAATTATATTTGCATTAAATTCTTACTTTTCAAAATACCTTTCATAATAAATTGACAGTCAGATAGATGCCGACATACATCACAGCATACCTTGCTGGAAATTCTATAAAGGGAGTATGAGACAGACTTTCGAAAGCTGATAGGATTCATATAGACCATGAAACTGAACACTTTTGCCTGTGAACATATGTCAGGAAACGACAAAAAAAATCGATCTCCAATACAAATTAACTATGCTTTTTACTACGGGAAGTAAAAAAAGTAACGTTTCCGGAAATAGTATTACAAGGAGAAAGTTGCTAAGTTTCATTGTCTGAACTCACACTTCTGAGCTCTGAAGGGTAGCTATATGTATTTACGAACAAATAATTTCATACATTTGGAATTCGAAAGTGAATTATGTAAGATGTCTACTTGCAAATACTCGTACTTAAGTACTTCAATGCTTAAGGCGAAATCGGCTCAGAAACCGTCGCGAGAAGGTAAAATAGTGTTCGGAATTTGCTAAACCATTTCTTGAAATCTCAATAAAATGAAATGATATTAATTTTAGTAGTACTTTAAGATATTTGCTACAAAACTATGGGGCCCGAAACACGATCTAATAAAATTGCCTCGATAGAAAAAAATCGCAAAGTAGGCTCTGATTTTGCGTTTTCCGGCCACTTTTTACACTAAAAAGCTGAACGATTTTATTGTTATCCAATATTTCATAATTTATTTTGTGTCTTCTTTTTCCTTATTATATGTGTTATCAACGTATGGCGTCAATTTTCTGATTTTTTCGTTAAAATTAATTAAAAAATAACACAAACGCAATAGTGTGTTGGGTTTGCGCAAGAGCATGCCCACTTCCACCGCGCCCGCGTCCCCTCAGTCGGCCGCCGAGCCTCGTCGGAAGCAGACACGTACAACTTTTTTCTAGCAACGTCGTGTTTACGAAACTTAGTTAGCGGGGAAGAATAATGCCTAATAAAAGAAAAAAGGCGACGCTTTCCAAGCGTGCCTATAAAAAACAAAGGATTAGTAACTTGAAAGGGTAAGTACCTATAAAAAACATTGCTTGCGTAAAGTAGTTCTCACTAATGTTTACGTATTCTAGCGATGTATTTTTTTGAAAGTAGGGTAGATGTACATTGCAAGGACTAGATTTTTTTTATGGTAAAAATACAATTATATCCATATAAATTTGCTGCAAATATTCTAAGGCATCCATGAAAATGAAAAACGTTTCCTCAGATACACAGGACAAAATAAAAAAATTGTCCTCCCTTACAAAATTTGTTGGCTGGTATGCCCGTCGCCGCCCAGTTTTTTGTATGGGAGGAAAAAAAGTTGTTGTGTTTCGACTTCTGTTTTTTTGGAAATCTTTTTTAGTTTCATGGACTGATTTACCCCTCAAAATATTTGTAGTAATTTAAATTTTTACATACTGTATTGTAGTACCCCCCAATAGGGGGCGGCCCATTACCAGCAGTAGATTGTTGTGGCTGTTATGGTATGGTATGGTATTTTGCCTTCCTGTGCCTCGCGGTTATACCTACGGGGCAACGCTATCTATCTTATTTACAAAATTAGTGTGGATGGATAAATACCGGTTTAGCGCGAATTAGATTCGTGCGAGGAGGGTTCCGTACAACCTTGTTTTGTACTTCAAAAAATAATTTCACATAAATCAATACGTCACTGGCGAGTTCCGAAAAAGCAAATGTATATTTTTAATCATAACAAATTATTATCAGCAGGTGACCATGGATAATCGTGGGGTTTGATAACATCCTTTATAGTTTTCGTAAATGTGGTAAGAAAAATAAGGGTAAGAATGCTTTGCATGGATAAACGCATTTTAGCTTGGCTTTGGGATCGGGATCATACCTACTCGTCGGATTACTAGACATTATCCATTATTCATCATCATCATCATTAACAGCCTATTGTAGTCCACTGCTGGACATAGGCCTCTCCTAAAGCACGCCACTGAACCCGGTCTTCGGGTTTACTTCTCCAGTCACTGCCCGCAGCTTTGCGTATGTCGTCGCTCCACCTTGCCACAGGGCGTCCTACGCTACGTTTGCCGATACGCGGTCTCCACTCAAGGACCAGCTTACCCCAGCGGTTATCGGTCCTTCGGCAGATATGACCAGCCCACTGCCACTTCAGCTTGCTAATACGTTGAGCTATGTCGGTCACTCTAGTTTTCTGTCGAATAACTTCGTTTCGGATACGATCCCTTAGAGAAACTCCGAGCATAGCTCTCTCCATAGCTCGCTGAGCGACTTTCAGTTGATGGATCAGTCGTACCGTGAGTGTCCACGTTTCGGCTCCGTATGTCATGACAGGTAGGACGCACTGGTTGAAGACTTTCGTCTTAAGGCATTGCGGTATTGGCGACGAAAAGACTCGACGGAGTTTTCCGAATGCTGCCCAACCCAGCTGTATTCTTCTCTGGACTTCCTTCTCAAGGTTGTTTCTACCTAGTTGGAGCGTTTGCCCTAGGTAGACATACTGTTGAACAACTTCGAGTTGGATTCCATTTACGGCAATCGGTTCCGGATCAACGTGTTCGTTGAACATGACTTTGGTTTTATCCAAATTCATCCGGAGACCGATGCGGCGAGAAGAATCAGCTAGGTCATCTACCATTCGTTGTAGGTCTTACAGCGTTTCTGCCATAATGACGATGTCGTCTGCAAATCGTAAGTGAGAGATGTACTTGCCGTTTATATTAATACCACGACCTTTCCAGTCCAGCGTCTTAAACATATCCTCCAGAGCGTTAGTGAACAGTTTCGGGGATATGACGTCCCCCTGTCTCACTCCTCGATGGAGATGGATAGGTTTAGTCCGCTGGTCCTGTACTTGTACGGTCTTTGTGGTGGCTTCATACAGACATCTCATCACTTCGATGTATCGCCAGTCGACTTGGCAACGCTGCAAAGACTCCAGAACAGACCAGGTTTCGATGGAGTCGAAAGCTTTCTCATAGTCCACAAACGCTAAGCACAGGGGCCGATTGTACTCTTGAGACTTCTGTACAATCTGCCGTACCGTGTGAATGTGGTCTATGGTGCTATAACCCCTTCGAAACCCGGCCTGCTCGGGAGGCTGAAACTTATCGAGTCTTCGCGCATGACGGTTCGTGATGACCCTGGAGAACAGTTTGTAAACATGGCTCAAAAGCGAAATGGGGCGGTAGTTCTTCAATAGGGTTTTGTCTCCTTTTTTGAAGAACAGTACCACCATGCTTCTGTGCCATGCCTGCGGAGTTCTCCCATGGAAGAGAACGGAGTTAAAGAGCTGTTGGAGCTGTTCCAATAAGGGAGTTCCTCCAGCTTTTAGGAGCTCTGTCGTGATCCCGTCCTCCCCTGGGGCTTTTCCATTTTTTAACTGTTTCAGGGCCATTTCGATCTCGTCTCGGCTGATCTCGGGCAGGTCCTCGGTGAAGTGGCATGTGAGGGTGGCTCTGCAATCCTCAGTATCGGGTACGGGCTTTGAAGCTTGCGAGGCGTAGAGCTTGCCATAGAAGTCTTCCACTTCCGACAGAACCTCCGGCTTGGATGCGACGACTTCCCCAGATTCAGTTGTCAGCTTCGTCAGGTGGCTCCTACCCAAAGGCCGTGCGAACACCTTTGGTCCCCGATTCTGCTCAATTGATTTGTCAATCAAGAACGTGTTTGCGGATCGGAGATCACGTCGCACGAGCCTCTGGATGGTTTTGTTGCGCTCTTGACTTTTCGTCGAAGCTGACAATGGGTCTGTACGTCTCTCTTCCATTAAGCTGAGAGTTTCCGTCGAAAGTTTGGACTTTTTGCTCTTACGTCTAATCTCGCAGAACTTCGTCCCTTCATCCCTGTTCGACACACTTGATATCTCTACGACGTTGGCACAGAGAACCTTATTAACCATTAATCCGACGCCACCTTGGGAGGGCTGATCTCCTTCTCGGTTATACAGAAGATGGCCCGATCCCAGAGTTATGGTGTCCTCCCCCACTCTTCGGACTTCACATAACCCTAGAATGTGCCACCTTATGTGCTTCAGCTCCTCTTCTAATTGCGCCAGGTGTTCGTCCAGTCGTAACGTGCGTCCATTGAACGTAGCCAGGGTCAGTTTGATTCTTAGCACCCCCTGACCCGCCGTTACCATGACCGCCGCCTTGGCCAGGAATAGCGTTGCCTTGGTCCGATGGCTTGTTTCATGAGGGTTTGCCTTTAAAAGATAATCGCCCCGCCAGGCGTGCGTCTTGGCAATCGCAGGACGCAGCTCTTCGCACCGGTGATGCTGCTGCCCATCACCGGTCTGTGGCATTTAGCTACGCCATCATTTCGAAATGGTTATACCGCCATTTGTCGGTCGCCAGAGCCTCGTTCGCTGTTCGGCAGGATGCACCGCGGGCAGGTGAGGTTGGCTTGGAGCATTGAGCTGGTGTTTGTGCCCCCTTACACCCCATCCATTATTATTCTTCCTATACCCAACTAACTATGCGCGGTTTCAAAACAATAAGTAAGTCGATACATAGGTATTATCATTATGTAGAACTAAATTTTGCTGCATTAAAAAATAAAATAACGTCCTGGTACGAAACATTTATAATATTACATAAAAATTTACTACATATCGATAATACAAAATAGTTCTACTATTAGTACGTTTACCCTAAACCTCTCGCCTATACCGTCGAGTCGTGCGCGGGAGCCTGCGCTACGCTGCGCTTGCTATTTCCCCGTACCCCCGCGCCTGCTCCTCCCGCGCGCTGCTTCACCCCCTCATTAGCTCGGCTTCCTCGGACTGATTTCGCCTTAAAGATACATAACTGAAAAAGAATCTGTGTAAACCACTTTGACCTCTCGAATCGAATAAAAACCAAAGATGGATAAGCTTCAGTAGCCAAAGATCCATTACTTCTTTGAACATCAATCACATAGAACAAACATTAGACCATTATATTGGACAAACACAAATCCTAGAATAACTAAAATATTTCTTATTAACTTTCTTTTTATCCTTTTCGGACGATAGATGAAATTGAACAGAACTACACGATTTGTTTACTTACCAATTTCGAAAAAAAGAGGTTATTATTTTGAAAATAATGTTTGTAGAAATAGGTAAAATATAAGGTATGATGCAGGTATTGATTCTAACTAAATAGTAGGTACTAAATAGTTATTTGATAGATTTTAATGAAATATGACAACTCGTGCCGAGAATATTTGATGTCATATTCAAATAATCCGATTTTCTAGTTGTTACATTAATGCCGGTGAGTTACGATCCTAAAAGAAAAAATAAGCTGTAACTGTTTTAATTAAGTATGACTAAAATGTTAATTCTTAGAAAAGATAATCTATATCACCTCAACCATGTTCCCAGGTAACTATTGTTCGTGGTCAAATATTTAAAAATGTTTTGCCAAACGTATATTGAGCTGTCAAAGCACTCCTCAGAATGCCTTAGATAAGCGGCTACCGTGTAATTATTTCTGTGAATGTTCAACTCGATAGAAAGTATAAAATTATACAGTACACAGCCGACCCAATGGCAAAGCTTTTATTTTATTCCCGGTCGATGCTTCACACGATAACAGAAGCTACCGTGATGAATTAATTCCTTCATTGTTTTTGAAATAACTTAATTAACGCAACGAAAATATTTAGAATGGCCCGCAACTAAAACAATATTTTCGCTTAAACGTAAACACGGAGATACATTTTAAAATATGTCGACCTAAAACCGATGACGCTGTTTTTTCAGCAAACATGGGATATTGCGTGCATTAATTTTCGGGAGACAGCGTTCGTTGGAATAACACCAGTGAAAACATTAGCGGCGAATGAACCAGAAACATGGACGAATGCATCTCAAAATGAACTGACAAAACAACTCTCGTTTTAGTACAACATTATTATTATGATGTTAATAAGTATCACTGTAGCGTAGCATTTAAAAACTCATTTTGCACCCGACAATTTAGAATGTAGGTACTCTTGTAATTTTGATTTTAAACTTTCCGGTTCGATGACTTAGATTTTGCTATGCAAGACGTAAAATTCAACTCAAGGGACGTTAGCATCAGGCCTTTGTTACGAAGTTTAGAAAAGATTAAGAAAAAAAAACTGTTGTTGAACGGATAATTTAGCCGCAGTTTCTAATAAAACTTGAGTTGAACTGGCGGGGACAGCGACGTCGTCCTCCACGCTCAATTGTTAAGCTTGTTTATACAACTTTGATCACACTTGGAACAACAATCCTTTGTTGACAGTTTTCTCTGGAGGGCCTGTGACAAACGTAAAGGATTCGCGACGACGCGTGACCGAGAGATGAGAACATCTGTTATATTAAATTAAACGTCTTCCCTTCCGACGCGGACGTTAAAAATAGCATCCTGTTAGTATCTCGAACCGCAAAAGGTGTTCCATTGTATGATGAAAGATTTTTTATCAAAGATAGAAACGAGATATAAGATGAAAATCATGAATCAGGAAACGTAATCCAATTAAACGCAAACACCCCGCTAGGTTTCGCTACAGACCAGATTCAAGCAATTACACAAAGTAAACAACGGACTAACATTTGAACAGAAATTAAAATCTAATTAAGGAAAATCCTACCTTCCCGCCGCTGCGAACCTTCATTAAGATGTCACAAAACATACCATTTCACGTGTAACAAGTGATCGCGGCATTCAAACACAAACCCGAGAACGGTGTGGTGTAGCACAACCAAACAATTAGATGTCTCAAGGCAAAACCAAATGAAATTTTGCACAATGAAATGGTGAAAATAATGTTGCCATTTAAGGTGTTCAACAAACCGTGAATGAAAATAATAGGCGCTCCCAGGCAAAGTAGAGCGCAAATGATATTATAGTAATTAAGAACAAACTACCAGAAAATTTTGTCGCAGAACAATGTCTTGCGACGACAGTGTCGTTAAATAAAGTAGCTTCCAGTCGTGGTTCAAAGAGTATTGTACTATTATTACACAAATAAAACAGTTCATTAAATTCGTAATTTATGCGTTCGCGGCTTGTTTTCATTGCGTTATAAATTTCCCACTTTTGCGAATTGCCACTCTGTTAGAGACAAATTCAATGTATACGTAATTCCATTCATATTTCAGTGAGCTTATGTAACGCTATGACTAATAGTTCGGTGTAGTATATCAACAAAGATTTCCAAACGGCTCTTGACTCCGCTAACAGGTGTGGTTAAACAATTTCAATCTAAAAAAGTTATGATGTTTCCGTCTGTTCTGTCCACGCTTTTGTAATTTATTGCTGCTTCGCAGGTAGAAACTTCACCACGTTACTCTGTGAAAGTCCCCCAGCTCAAACAAAGAACGTTGACAGTGAGCAAATAAAAAGCCCAGTCTCAACGTCTCATTTCCACGATATGACCCATTTTTACGTCATAAAATTATTCTCATCATCATTTTAGTCGTCAAGTTTGTTATCATTGTCCAATATTTGGGCTCTTTATTGCTGGCCGAGTTGAAATCAAGAATTCTGGGCTTGGAGTGGTTTAATTTAAAGACGCTTTTTAGAAGTCCGTTCGAGATGAAGTGACGGATATGCGGTTATGACAAAGGAAAATTGTGAAAGGGTTACGTCATTGTTTGAAGATATGAAATTGCGTCATTTAGGAATCTTTATATCAAATGTGATTTTATGTATTTCTATAATAACTTTCTGTTTCAAGTAAAGCCCATCTTATTGTATATTGTTTGTTTCAAAGAGAATAGTGAATAGATTTTCTGAGTTGCGAGTATTATTTTTAATTTTGCTCAATGCTGTTCTCACCACTACCAATTGTTATTTGATAATAGATTATTAGATACATACTTTACATATACACGCACACGTATTTATAGGCTCTTTGTTACACTAATTTAATTCTGTTCTATTCATGAAAATTTTGAAATTAATAAACGATGACTAAGAAAATCAAGTTTGTTTTCTAGCTATACAGTGAGTAGCTAAAGTTAGTATTGTTTGGCTATAATACTAGCAATAATAGAGAATCATAATGAACAATCAGTCTTTCAAAAGTATCTACAGAAATCCACGCTATCTTCTAACAATAGGAATTTATTTTTGCATAAATAGATGTAGAATGCCGTGTGATGCCGGCTTATAATGGCATCACCCCACATCCTTCCCGTGGGTGTCGTAAGAGGCGACTAAGGGACTCGAGAGTATTGGTGTATTACAATTTTTAGGCGACAGGCTGACAACCTGTCACTACAGTGATACACATATTTTCTGAAACAACTATGGAAAACAATCCTCAAAAATGTCGGACGTGGCGATAGCGATAGTATTCTTGCGGCTGTTTACGCTCTGCCTACCCCGCAAGGGATAAAGGCGTGATATATGT
Source organism: Keiferia lycopersicella (assembly GCA_029255805.1). Lineage (NCBI taxonomy): Eukaryota > Metazoa > Arthropoda > Insecta > Lepidoptera > Gelechiidae > Keiferia > Keiferia lycopersicella. Next base: position 5,584,105 of record JARACZ010000009.1, on the reverse strand, counting down.
ATGTATGTATAAATAGATTTTTTACCTTTCTAGTAGTCCAAAATCACATATATCCTGCCTGATTCATGTTCACGAAGAAGACCTCGTACTTCAGTGCGTTCCTACCTAACGGTGCCGATCCGGTGGCCATCAAAGCGAGTTTATTTGCTCGTAGCTGGCCCACAGATCTCGTTTTCAGCCATCGTAAACAAGTGGTACAGCTTTATAAATTGAAATTCGCTGGAACTGGCCAGGAGTCCGCACTGAATACCGATGGAGTCCTCTTTTAAAACTATTTTCTATTCCTCCGGTGGCGTGCGATGCGGTCTCTGGACCAGCGGCGTAGATTAAGTGAAACTGTAGATAGAATATTGTATTAGCAATGGTAAGCCGTAGGTCCCGGTTGCTGTCTATGATCACTTAGACGGCGGTCGTTCCGCAACCATGTCAGAAGCCTGCTACATGTAGAAGGTGGTTGAAAAATTCTGACACTAGCGTTCATCGGGTCGCTGGATGACTCGGTGTCCCACACGAAAAGAGAAGAGAGCAATGTTGGAGGCCTACTAATAAGCGCAGCTGGTTGCAAAATCTCTGACACTAAGATTTTTCAGGTCATTCGACGATTCCGTTTTATACACGACTAGCAAGCAAGTAGTAGATAAAAAGTTGCAGGGTTGCAGGAATGTTTTTTCCGAGTTTACTTTAAGTTTATTTATGTGTATGAAATAAAATGGTTCGGTTCGCCATTTATGTGGTTTTCAGCGAATTTCCTTCTCATAATTTTATTCTCTTCCTTCTTAAATTAAGCCTATATTTTTACGGGTATTCTCTCTTTTCGTGTGGGACACCGAGTCGTCCAACGACCCGAGGAACCCTAGTGTCAGAATTTTTCAACCGCCTACTACAAGTAGCAGGCTTCTGACATGGTTGTGTAACGACTGCCGTCTAAGTGATTATAGACAGCAACCGGGACCTACGGCTTAACGTGTCATCCGAAACACGGAACCATCTTACTTACGGACAATCGGGTGGTTCAGCCCGCAATGTCCTAACCAGACTGGGAACAAATTCACAAAGAGACAAATATCAAGTTTGTGAGTGACCCACCGAGAATCGAACCCGGGACCTTCTGCGTCAAAGGCAGTCGCACTACCACTGCGCCACATCGGTCGTCATCGTTCGGGTATTGAAATAATTTCCTTATTTTTAGCGAGGCAGACCGAAGGCTCCTTTTCACAAAAACCAGCCGTTGATATACACGTACGAGTATCATTTATTTGGTATTCCTTTTAGTTACATCATTTGAAATTATCTACACACACTGTACTCATGTAGTCTAGTGCTAGATACGAGATAAGTTACGAACTATGTAGAAGGACTGGGTCACAGAACGGCCGAGCTATATAGTTGGGTGAAATTGTTGAGGTAGTTGGCGCAAAGTCAAGTGGAATATTAAGAAAGTTTTTTATTATGTATTTGAAAGGCTTGATGAATAACGTACCTACTTTAATCATCTTGGTGTAAGTGGGCTAGATGGAAAGGTTGGTATGGCAAACACTAGTACTATTTGCCTCCTATAAAATGGACTAACGACTTAGTAAGGATTACAAGTCTCCGTTGGATGCAATTGGCTCAAACTGCAGTCTATGAAAAAGTTTTCATAAATCAGTGATGCCTATCTATCTATGTTTAGGCTGTTATCATGCTTAACGCACAACGCAGCGCTAAAATAACGCATCCGTAACGCAGCGTTCTGTTAGATCCATACTAGAAACTTCAATCCCCATAATAAAACCGTTCAACCGCTGACGCAACTGCGTTATTTTGACGATTGACGTTACTAACAAATCTAGTAAACTAGTCTCTCAGATCCATACATCTGATAAACCGCTGCATTATTTTAGCGCTGCGTTGTGCTTTAAGTGTCGAAAAGGTTTTATTTATTATTATAGTGAAAGTTTTCAAAAGGTTAACCACGTATGGTTCAATATTAATAGCTCCTTACTCCCATTATTCACCAGCAACCAGTAACAGCAAACTTAAGCTTTCTATTCGTGAATGAAAATTGGTTATTTTGCAAGTCACACCGCTATAGACGAAACATCTTCAACACGTAACAAAACATTAAGGCGAATCCCACACTTAACGCACGGTGTTGCGCATTTTTAACGCATCTGTAATGCACGCGTCTGTCAGATTAAAGGAAATTTCGTACTTAAAACTGACGTTGACGCAGCAACAACAGATGAATTGCGTTGTTTGACAGCCACATTCGTTGTCTCAATTTCAAGTGTTACACGGCTGGACCTGCGTCAACGTAGGTTTTCAGTAGGTATGTGATCTGACAGACGGCATTACGGAAGTGCTAAAATAGCGCTCCGTTGTGCGTTAAAAGTGAGAACCACCACCATACGAGTGTTACGAAAAGAAGCGCTCTTGAGTGACAATTTAATGAAGTGTTACTTCATTGTGTAATTAAGACGAGATTAAAAGTTATCTTCTAATGAATGAATACGTGATATATCTTCGAAAGAGCGTAGCATCACTCATGCGGCTAGCGTTTTGTCAGATTGATGTCCATTGCTGTTCTTTTGGAAGCTCAGTACAAGTTGACCTGGTGCCTGCTGTTTGTTCTAGCAAAGTAGTTTTATATATGTTCTGTACTTCTATTCATTTAATCGTTTATTGTACACAGTAAAAGACAAAGGACATAACACGAAAGCAATACACAACAGGTAGGCAGAATAGTATACGTAGATCATCTACCATCATGTGAAAATTGATCCATAAATTTTTCAGATTTTAGTCAATGAAGCGCGGGGAAATGCGTCTGCCTTTACGCAAATAAGAATGAGGAATTGAATTATGTTCTTAAGGTTAAGTATTTCTGAATGTCCATAGTGATATTGAATATACTGTGTACTGAACTACTAAGTGTGTAAATTTTTTGTTTCTAACTGATTGAAATGCAGCAATGGCGCAAAAACGGTAAGGCCTTTGCCCAGCAGATGTATAAAGTAAAGTAAAGTAAATATCATATAGAAGTGAAAACACATGAGAAAGTAGAAATGATACTTAAAACTAAGACAAAAATAACTTAAAGGCTAAAAAGGGCTACCCACATAAAAATGCAGCAATGAACTCGCAAGTACAAAACGCATTAGTCAAGATAGAGCCCAATATTGCGCAATACGAAAATGAAGATATTGAGATGGTTATATTCAGTTCGGCTGTCGATCATCGTCTTGCATAACTTCTATTATACTTAAGACATGACCTTTGAACTCGAGCTAATAAAGGTTGATTTTTATAATTGACTTGTAATCGCATGCGTTTTTGGAAGATTGCAAGTAGATGAATAGCAAGTAGGTGATTCAATGCAGACCTTAAAGAATAATTAAGTACGTACGAGTATATTAATTTCTAAATCGTTTATCAAACCAAAAACTGTGAGTGAAACCAAGTCTGTACTAGACAAGGACGTAGGTAAAAAAACCTAGCTTAATATGCCTAAAAACAAGGTTACTTTTTAATCACTACACAACTTCGTAGGGGTGTTTCTACTCATGATTCTAAACAACTTTTACTATGGAGCCACCTGCGAAATCGCAAAAAGAAATCGGTGTAGGTAAATGTAAAAAATTCATACCTACTCGGCAAAAATGTATGGAGCACCAATTTCTTTTGCAATTTTGGAGGTGACCTTATAGTAAAAGTTGTTCAGAATCATAAGTAGAAACACCCTGCAAAGATTATGTACTGACTAAAAATTATCCCGTATCTAAGTAGGTATAGGTAGCTCCAGGCTCAAATGGCGTTAAAGCCAAAAAAAAATTAATACCGTCTACCTACTCGGTAAAACAATGTTTATGTACCTAATAAAACCATTTAGAAACAAAATTTATTTACATAAATCACCGTCTCTCAAGATGCCGATTAATTTTAATTTCCCTCAACATAAACGCGCTTTACGAGCAACGAGAAACATTCATTAATATTTGGCGCGAGTCGAAATTACGATTGAAACAATAAACTTGCTCAATATTTGCGGCGCGTTACACTGAAACCGTATGAACTGTAATGTAAATTATTGCAAAACACATATTATAATTTCGGCTTATAAAGCACGGTAAAGGGATTTTGTACTGTACAATGCGATAGGATTGGCAATGCTGATAGGACAGGACTGACAGATACTAGCGCTTGGATGACCAAAAACGGGAGTTCGTGTCTTGTGGCGTACCCTGGGGGTCCTACGACCAGCAGTAAACTAGTAGCGACCTTCTTAGGCGCTTACCTTATTTCTTGTACATAGTCTTTGAAACTATCTCTTTGACAGACAGACCTGGATTGACGATCGGCATTCGGTCGGCTACTTTTTTTGCAAACCCAATACGTGAGGCACCCTCTGCACTAAAAACTGCTATAGGCTGATTTGATGTGATATGAATGAATGTAATAAGATACCTTCGTAAGATAAGTACCTATATTCAGCAAAAAAAACGTTCTTGAAGTAAATAAATCACTGTTCAAAATTTTAATCTATGCCTTGGACCAGGCCAGATCTTTGTAATATTTCTTTAAATATTTCTCTTCTTCTTTTTGTTGTAGGTAATGTTGTAATTTCAAACTTTGTTCCTGTTTGATAGAAATGAAAGTTAGGCGATGAGAAAGCTGTTCAAAAATCGATTTTTTTTTAACCTGTCAAGCTTACACCGAACCGAACCGAATCGAGTACCTACTAAACCCAAGATAGTCATCAAGTGACGTTGTATAAATTCTTTTACATTGATTACTTGCCCGAGTATGGAATTAATTATGACGTTGCTCATGTTCATAACAATCACAAGCCCAAGGTGGAGGTGTGTTATATTATGTTGGATCCAAAATTCTCATTAGCTTGCTGTAATCAATCTGCAAATGTCTTGAGCAAGCCATATTCATCAAGAGGCATAGAGATTAATTTATTTCGAAATCTTGTTCACATAGCATTTAAACGCTCCAGGCTATATTAGTAGCCATTCTAGATTCTAGACTATGAACGTTGTTTTTAAACTTGGACCAAAATTCATTGACCCCTATTATAACGTGACAGGTCATTACCTCATATTCCAAATTGTACGACTAAATATACGCATGTGACCATTTATGCTGGCTGCTATGGCCTTCTGTGTAAGTGCATTTAGCTAACTAAAACATTGATAATAGAATCAAGAACAGAACTGAAAATAATATAACTCCAGCTTACGTTTCGTCTTCTTCTCTTCTTTAAACTTAAGAGTCAGGCTCTTGTCGGTGGAGGAGTAATTTCCATTCTTCCCTTCTCTCCGCCAGTGATTTGATGTCTTGATACGACACAACGTTGACTTTTTCCCTTATTAGGATGAAGTAAGTGCCTCTTCCTCTCTTTCCTTCTACCTTCTCTTCAATAATGCTCTTTATAAAGCTATTGTCGTGTTACATTTTGCTAAAAAAGATATATCCTAAACCAGCTTTTTATTGGATAATAAATCAAGGGACACAGACTTGGGTGACAAAACTAACAGAAGATGTTATTTATGTAACAGCTAAGATGCATAATGTATTTAGAATTTCAGTATTTGTAGCAAAAACTGTTTGTATTTTGTGAAATATCTACTTTTAGTATTAAAAATACCTATCAACTTTCATTTAATATTTCAACACTTTTTAGGCGACAGGCTGACAACCTGTCACTATAGTTAAACACATGCTTTCTGTAACAACATTCGAAAACAACAATCCTCAAAAATGTCCGACGTGGCGATGGCGACCGTATTCTTACGGCCGTTAACGCTCTGCCTACCCCGCAAGGGATGAAGGCGTGATATATGTATGCATGTATGTATATATCAACTTTCAAAGAACAATCAAGTCATGAGTCAAGAGCCTACTCGAAGCCGACTAGCGTGGATGAAAAGATTGATGAATGTAGAAAAAGCAAAAGACTTATGCAAGGATCATAGTCAGTGGAAGGATTTGTTTCTGGCTATCCCGCCAGGACAGGCGTGATGTATGTATGTTTTTGTATTGACTAAAAACAACCTTTGACAAACATACCTTTGCTACTATAAAGTACACTTACACAAAGCTACTTGGCAATTAATATTTGATGATGATACGGTTGCTACATCCATGACATCACAAGGCAGCCGTTAGCGACCGCAATTTGGGGCTCATGAGGATCAAATTAGGATAATCTTGATTGATTTTATGTACTACTATGTGTAAACTGATATCTGGTGTTTAGAACATGAATATAGCGACCTTGGTTCCCTTAATGTACGAAGACATTAGGAGGCAGATAGATTTACATCGAACGGGAAGTGTGAGGAGTTATGTAATGTATTCAACATAATTAACAATGAAAACTGAATAGGACAATATTATTTTATTTTAGTTTATTCTGTAATACGGGGTGTAAAAATATTAGCTGCAAATATTTTAAGGGGTGAATCAGCCCATGAAACTAAACAACTTTCCCTAAGGAACATAGGTCGAAACATGAAAAAAAAATTTGGGCCTCCCATACATATTGGTTTGGTCGATTCATAATTTTCTATAGGAGGCCCAATTTTTTTTTCATATTTCAACCTATGTTTCTTGGGGAAAGTTGTTCAGTTTCATAAGCTGATTCGAACACTTACGCCACTCAGTAGCTGCCGCATTACACCTTCGCAGATCCGGTGGAGGGATGTGGGAGCCATGGGAGAGGGGTGGATTTTATAAGCCCGGTGATAATCCGCATGGCCTCGTTGAGTTTGGTGTCGACTTTGTCGACTCTCAACCGTATACCGTCTCACCGATTACCATCACGACACCCGATTTGGACATACAAACGTCTGGAGACCAAGTATGATGTTAAAACGGAATGGCGGTCATCATGGGAAAAGGATCATCCACAAAAGGATTTGATCTCAGACCCAAACAAAAGGCCCCCTGGATTCAATGCCCCGCGCTCAATATGGGTGAGGCTGAATAGGTTTAGAACCGGACACGGGCGATCAAACCACCACCTCCACAAATGGGGACTCAGGGAGTCGCCATCCTGCGAGTGCGGAGAGCCTGACCAAACCCTAGCCCACATTGTGAATGATTGCCCACTGTATCGCCTACCTGGCGGCATGACCGAGCTGCACCGTCTAACACCAGCGGCCGAAGACTGGCTCAAAAACCTAAAAATTGACATATAGGATCCTGCGCAGAGAGATGCCATACGACATGATGATGATAAGCTGATTCACCCCTTAAAATATTTGCAGCTAATATTTTTACACCTTATATGTATATTCTTTCTTATAAGTATCTATTGAAGATTCGAGGCTGCTTTCACACACGCCGTTGCTGTTTCCGAAGACGGTGCTCGTCGTCGATAGATGACGTTTAGGTATGTCTGATAGGTAGCTATTGCTTTCAAACTTCCAATGGACATATCCAACTATCCTCTGCCCACAATACTATGCTTATGTTGGATCGCACACTTGACGCACGAAGCAACGCAAAAATATCGCAGCGGTCTGTCAGATCCATACTAGAAATGTCACTGCCCATACTAGAACCGCACTCGACGGATGACACTGCGATAGCGCTGCGTTGACAGGTTGAACTGTTTAAAGATGGGGAGTGACGTTTCTTGTATAGATCTGACTGACCGCTGCGATATTTTTGCGCTCCGTCATGCGTCAAGTGTGCGATGGCCTATGCAGGCTAGTACCTGCATAAGCATAGTATTGATTTGATACAAATAAGAATAAAAATAATAACCAGCTTTGCAATATTTTACTAAACATAATATGTTATGGATATGATAAAGTAGAGATTCCAATATTCGTAAGTGCATATCTTCAAACCCGCACAATCAAAGTAAAAGAAAATTGAATTCAAATATCAAGTAACTGGACGTATGAGATGGGCCTGACATCAAAAACCTTCTTAGAACGAGCAAAAACAAACTTTTGCACAAAACAATATTAGAGTTCCACAAAAAACGAAACAAAGGGCAGAAAGAATTTACTTTTATGCTTGCTTCTTGCTTTAAGACAATTTTATTACTGCTCCCGTATTTATGTCAATATCCCAACAATGAGTCATAATGTTTCACAAATTTTACGACGCCCCCGTGTGTCCTAACATTTTTTCTTTATAAGGAAGTACTACTGGAGTTGAGTGAGTTTCGTAAAATTTACAATAGACAGTTTATTGTATAAATGTGCAAGGTGCTTTTTAGACAAGCAATTGTATAAAAAACGTGTTAGTAATAAATAAAAACATCTAACTCTACCTATACGAGTACATACAGGGTGTTAAGAAGACCTCACATACAAACCAAACCTACTCCGTCGGCTACATTTTGTATGGGAAGTCCAAATTTGTTTTCATATTTCGACCTATGTCCCTTGCGGAAAGTTGTTCAGTTTCATAGGCTGGTTCTCCCCTTGGGAGGGAGTCAGTATTTTTCTTAACACCATATATAACGTATAAACATTATTTCTGATCTGCGTACTGTATGAATCAGTAGCTGATTTTCGAGTTGAAAAGGAGGTGATTTGTTTACCAAATGCGTACCTAACGTATCACAAATTACGTACGTACCTACCGCGCGGGCCTCACTATTTTGTGTAACTCAACTGGTCAGTATTTTAAACCATTGTTTTACAAACAACTAAATTTTGTATGTTACGCATTTTTTTACCAATCAATGTCAAATAAATAGGATTACATTTTTTTTATTTCACCGATATGTTGCGCTGCTGTATTCATCTATCACATCCATAGACTTATAATAAAAAATTAACTGCAAATATTTTAAGGGGTGCCCATGAAATTGAACAACTTTCCCTAAGAAACATAGGTCGAAAAACGAAAAAAAAATTTGGACTTCCCATACAAAATTACCATCCGACCAAGTCAATTTCTATGGGAGGCCCAAAATTTTTTTTATATATGTTTCTTGGGGATAGTTGTACACTTTCATGGGCTGATTCACCCCTTAAAATATTTTTAGCTAATATTTTTACACCTTAAGTAATTCTATGGTCAAATCTTCGTCAGGTAGGTAGGTGTACATGCAATTTCTTTTTAAAACTGATAGCGGGGTTATTTGGTTTATTTGTCAAACTTGTAGTATTTTACTTCAAAAAAGTGTTTATTAGAATAGAGCCTCGAAAGTTCACAGAATGACCTACTCAATAAATCAAATAACTAGCAACCAATGCAGTGCACCTAACACAAAATAAAAGACTACGCTAAAATGGCCTCAGTCCAAACTACCGTTCGCAACTTACAACTAAAAAAACATACTTACTTTACTATTCACAAGTTCAGCGCTCTATTATTATGTACTTACTGTTACTAGGTCAATTTTGCAAATGGCTTTAAGACTTGGTCGCAGCAGGAGGCTCAATTAGGTCCATTTGTTAATCCACTGTTGGTTGAGTGCTTCTAGCAAACAATAATTCCGAAGGAGCCCCACGGACAAGTGTGAAACGAGAAAGACTAGACGCAATCAGATTTGATTCGACGAATATTTTACCAATTACCAAAATACTGAATAGTTAGGTATCTCGTGAAAGCAGAAAAACACGGAATAATCTATAGAGTCAATAAAAACACTTCCTGATTGATGTGACCTAAATTTGTGTGTTGTTACTAATTTTGGTGATGATGAAAAATAGATACTGCAGCAGTGATGTTTTAGAATTCGCTGACTTGACGCTTGTGTTAATGAGATAAATATATCACATCTACCAATATATATAAGTATACTACACATGCCAATAATGCAAGTTTCTGTATTGTGCCTGCGTCAACGTCAATTTTTATTACCTATTTGAAATTTCTTTACAACTGACAGACGCGTACGTTACGGATGCGTTAAAAATGCGCATATCTCCGTGGCTCAGATGTGGGTACCATCTTATACGCTTATATTTATGCACTCACGACATCAATTAAGACAGGTTGCTCATGGCTTCACTCTTATGTTTGTTACTGGACTCTCTACAGAGGTTTTATCTCTGACGCTGAATGTTCGTGGGATGGCATATGATGATACTTATATGATTCATTGTCCAATGACTCCTCTTGAAGTTGTCAGTCATAAAATTTTACTGTTACAGCATGTGTAACCTATTTAGCTAAGTCCTCTGTCATTTTGTCAACATTTATTGGTTATTAACTGTACAGTTATGTTGGAGTTTTATGGTCCATTTTAATGTTTTTATCTAATATCTTTTAGAGACAATCTATCATTTTGTTGTGTAAACTTGTATATACTTACCTACTAACGTTTTAGTACTATTTATACTTACGATCCTGTGTTGAGATGCACCAGCCTTTGATTTGGTCTGCACTTGTTACGATAAAATAAATCAATTTTATATTCAGTTGGATGAATTATGATGAACTGTATTTGAGTACATGTGATGAACTGTACCGCTTTTTTGGCTCGGCCACGAAGAGAGGATGGAAGAGGGTCGGAGAGCAAAAAGAGCGCACGTGGGTCGTCCCACAGGACGGCGTCCAGTGGGATGCCCTAGGTAGGTACCGTTGGATAGACGTGGTAGAAGCTGAACTAATCGAGTCAGCGATTGGCAGGAGTTCGCGCAGGACAGAGATCAGTGGAGAGAGCTCGTTTCGGAGCTCAGGATCCTCTTTGGGGTCGCTGAGTCAGCGGTGTTAGTTTGTTAGTGTTGAGTTGATTATTTATGTACTAGATCCGACCAATTACTGACCACGACCCCTATGTCAAGAGGGTACGACCGAGAAGATGTATATAAAGTACACAACGTGTGCAAAAATACAAAAAATAGGTACCTATATCAATACATTAACCCACTATAGTAATAGTTAGGTAGTATTCTTTGCCACTATTCAATTAATAATCCACATGATCATAACATGTTAGCAGGTTTGTGCTATTTCCATATTTTATTCAATCAAATAACTGTAAAAATCTTATTAAGATTTTTACTTGGCAAGGTAATTTTTATACTCTCACAGTTGTTATTCAAAGCAGATCCTATTAACCTAGTCTACGGTTATTATATGGCAATTTGCGTGCGGTATTCCTTTGTAGGCAAAACAATTTCAATTTAAAATTCAGTTGCTGTTTCCACCTTGCAATTAGGTATAGGGTAAGGCCTAGTTTGCCACTGTCCAGGTTTGTCACATAATAAAACAAGTGCCGATTCGTCAAAAAGTAAAACAAAAAAATAGTCTCGGTTAACCACAACCCGCTTTTAACGGATAATAATTTAAATTAGATAATATTAGTTTCACAAATGTATTAAAACTGTGACGTACTGGATTTCCAAAATGGAATTTGAAATAACTATCGTCATTTATGGAATTAATTTAATTGAGAATTGTTTTCTGCCGTATGATGCCAGCTTACACTAGCATCATCCCATTCCTTTCCCGTGGGACTCGAAGGTTTAATGTGTATTGCAATTTTAGGCGACAGGCTGACAACCTGTAACTATAGTGATACATGACTTATCTGAAACGACCCTCAAATAGGGATATAGGGGTTATTTGAGTGTGTGTGTGAATTGTTTTTATTTTATGACAAATAGGGACTGTGGCAAACCGGACTGAGTCTGATTATGTTATGAACCGCAATCGCAGTGACCAGTGACATTCTGGTCACGTAAAATGTTCTGTGCTTTGTCAGATTTAGATAGTGCAGGTACGGCCCCTTTTGGCTTAGGTCGAGTAGAAAGGGTTCTTATTTTTTATTTTCTTTGGCAGCTTTAAAAATATAAAGAAAATTTAGATGATGCCAATATGAATTATTGAAAATGGAAATATATGTTTAGCCTAAGTACAAGTGCACACTAAAGTGTAGATGAGTTAGGAAATTAAAACAAAGGTTTTGCAAAAATTATCACAATGGCTTTATTAAAGTATATAAATAGTATACTTGTGACTTATATGGACATCTATTTACAATTTATATACAAAATTCACATAATATACTACAGCAGTCTCATAGAATGTATTTACACTAACATAGAAACAAACGCCCTTTGAAACGGCGAGAAATTACAAAAATATAGATTAAAATCTTAATTATTTGGTAAAGCGCGCGCTGCGATATACAATATTCACATGAAGCGTTTGACTAAATGGTTTTATAAATATTGAGTTTTATGAGAAGAATGGACTAGACAAGGTAGGCTTGACCTGTGTGACCCAAGTGTTGAGTGTCAATTAGAGGCGGAGGAGGAGGCCAATGCCTGAACTCCCGCCGCCGATTTGGATTACTACCTCCCAACTCTAAAGACGAATAGTCTGAATCAATAGATGAATAAATATGATCGGAAGGGGGCCTTCCATCCGGCCCATACGCCCCAGTCTGCATCTGCTGACTATGATCTTCTACAAACTGAGGCGTACTACTCACACCATCAGCCGAAACTCTCATTTTTTCTGTAAACGAAAACGACCTCATCGTGCCGTTTTGCATACCACTTCTCATACTGTAAGAATTTATATTATTTCTGTAACTTGACGATTTCTTTCTACTCTTCCTATCTGGCATCGCGTAACGCATCTTTTTCCAAAACTTATTTTGGCCCCATCTTATTCTGGAACTTGTTTTTAAATATGGCCTCAAATCGAGATCACACTCAGCTTCAGGCAGCACTGAACTATCTTCAATAATAACTAAAGAATAAATTCGAGTTTTAAGAATTTCGTGCAATGCTTGGCGGAATTCAAAACGTGACCATTCGGTTTCAATAAAGTTTCTGGTTAAAATGAGTATGATTCGCCTAGACGCCTCCGCAGCTTCAGGGAGTGGCAAAGTACACTGCATGTAAGCTACATTGTGCTGTGGAATATCTCTATAATGCAAACATAGGTGATACGAGGGGTTTCCATTTTCCAACTCAGCAGCTAACGTTTGAATAACAAAGTCATCATCCTTTGGGCTGTAGCAGACATAAGCATCGTATAATTTATCAGTGTCATCGTATGCTCCAGTGAATGGGAATAATCTTATGCCACAGCTAGTATAGAGCCATATGCGAATTGTGTCTCTAAACAAGAAAATCACAAGGATGACGAGCATGATAAGCACGAATCCAGTGAGCGTGGTAACCATCATGGGCATGTAATTTGAAACTAGCATATTATCTATAACAGAATCTCCAGCGTAATAGTCGCTGCAAATTGTGCCATTCAGATTGAGTTCTTTTTTTTGCGACGACGGCGAAACATTGCTCCAACAAAACACATCCGCTATGTCTATTATTTTAGGAACATTTTCAGATATGTACGCCGTAAATCTTTGTAAATATCTGCACTTGCAGGACCAAACATTATTACCAAGCGACAGCTCGTTTAAGTGTCTATTGTATCCTAAGTTCCATACAGAAAAGTCTACTAGTTTATTCCCATCTAATCTTAAAATTTTAAGAGAATGCAAAGTTGAAAAAGTTGAGTTTCCAATGGAGCTAATCAAATTATCTTGCAAATATAGCTCTTTAAGTTGCGTCAGATATTCAAACTCATAACCACTCAATTGTTTCAGTTTATTGTTTCCAAGATGTAATATAATAAGCGAAGATAACCCGGCAAAAGTCTTGTTCTGAATATTTCCAACTTCGCTTGAATTTACATAAAGCGACCTCATATTTTTCCTGCCGATGAATGCATAATTTTGCAGTTCTTTAAAGTCATTTCCGTCTAAGTAGACCTCGGTAGCGTCCATTGGAATTTTCTCTGGTATTTCAATTGCACGTTGGCTTGAGCAATCTACGACATTTGTGTGCCAAGTTGGGTCATGGTAACAAGAGCAATTATTGGGGCACGTCATTTGACAATCACATGCTACATAATCACAGCAATGGCAAAGTGTAAAACAATGCGTCTCATATGTACAAAGGAAATCAGTTGACTTTAAATTACTTAGGGGTATGTGTGTTACGCTACGATTGTGCGTCATTTTGCACAATACGTTCTCGAGGTCCATTATCCTCGGGTGTTGTCTCATGGCCGTCATATTGTTTATCAAAGGCAGCCATTCCATCGAACAATCACAGTCAAACGGATTTCCTCCTATGTAAAACTCAGGCAACGACTTGTTTGAAGGAACCGGGGACAACCGGAGGCTGTTGATATCTAAATGAGATATCTCATTTGCGTAAATATCGACGCGAGTAAGGTTGTATTTCTCCATAAACGTATTTACTTGAATGTTGTTTATGTGGTTATTGTTTATGAACAAAAGTTCCACACTGTTCGGGATCGCTAATGGTGAAATTTCGGAAATATGATTATGACTCACATCCAAAGTCTTTATGTGAATTTCATCCTGAAGTTTGTAATAATTTCCCAAGTGTTCAATAAAGTTCCCGTGTACATCGAGCCATTTCAAGTTACTGGGTATAAAAGCGTAATCGAACCATACTAAGTGATTTTCTGACAGATTGAGCCACAATAAACTCAATAAAGTGGAAAACACTCCGTTTATGTCGGATATAAAGTTGCCATCTAATCTTATTGCTTCGAGCTGCTTATTTCTTTCAAAACTACCTCTTTCTACTGCCTGAACTTTATTCTTAGCTAAATTCAAAACTTGCAAACTTGGCAAATCCCAAAACATACCAACAGACAAGTTTCCAATTTGGTTGTCAATGAGTCTCAAACCAGTTAATTGGTCCAAATTTTTAAAAGAACCGTTTTTAATATCAGTTATTTGATTCTCGCCGAGGTCTAAAGTTTTCAATAAAGATAACTCCCATATAGCCGTCGGAACATCTGTTAACTGATTTGAACTCAAATCTAATTCTTTTAAATCAGAACAATTCTTAAAGGCCTTTGCGTCAATATGTATCAACAAATTATTATTCAAATTCAATTTACTTAGTACAAACAAGCCATTGAAAAGAAACTCGTCTATTGTATGCAACCGGTTTTCTGCTAAATTTAATGTATGCAAATTGTACAAAGGAAGGAAAGTATTCTCTTCAATATATCCAATAGAGTTATTTCTTAAATCTAATATCTGAAGGAAGAATAAATCTTTGAAGGTCTTACCATCTATTCTTGTCAACGCGTTGTTAGATAAATTCAAAATGACTAAGCGTATAAGACCGACAAATGTTCCGCTGTCTATGTGTGCACTCGATAGTAGATTATTAGATAAATCTAAGACAAGCAGCTGGTCAAGTCGGTGGAACACGCCTTTGGCTAATTCAAATAACAGATTATTATTCAAATATATCTCACGCAATTCCTTCGTGTTTGCGAAAGTTCCCTCCGGTATAAATTGAAGATAATTATAAGACATATTTAAAATCCTTAGCGAAATAAGTCCATTAAATGTTTCACCGGAGACATCTGAAATGTTATTGTGTTGAAGTTTCAGCTCTTGAAGTCTTCTCAGTCCCGTAATTTCTGAGTCCTCTGTTAACAACTTAATTTCATTGTGACTCAGATCCAAACTTTGAAGGCCGGAACCACAACTTTTGCCAAATCCAAGGCGGTCTACACTTTTAATTTTATTAGACGTCACATTCAGAACTTGTAAATTATCCAACGGACAGAAAACATCCGACGGAATCACTTTCAGATTATTTTCACCCAAATCGAGTGTTTGTAGTTCTCGCAATCCGTTGAAAGTTCCAAGCGAGAGTTCCAAGTTTTTATTCGGGCTCCAATCGTAGTTTTTAGATCGGATCGACAACTTTTTCAGTTCACGTAATCCTTCGAACGCGTTGCCTGGTATTCTGAGAAGTTTGCAGTTGTGAAGTGTTAGTTCGGTGAGTGCTGAAAATCTTTGAAAGTAGTTTGCTTCTATGGAACTTTCGAAGAGCAGCAGCTGGTTGCACTCGACCGTGAGGCGTTTAGCGCTTTCAGGAGTTGCAGATGCAAAACTGGATCCATCCGCCTCGAGAGTCCGCACCCGGCACAAGGTGCTCACCTCGTCAGCATTCGGTAATTGGCTGCAATTGTCCACGCCTCGCGGGGCATATGCGGCATTTACACCCAAAGTCACTAACAAAAGAGTCAGCAATTGAAACATTTTCTTCACACATTTGTCTATACCGTTCGCAGGGAAGCGGTAACTAAAAACATACAGTCACTAATTCACTATCATTAGAGTTAATGTTATATTACAGAGATTTTTATCAATGATTTGTTGTTCACTTCACAGTGTGTTTACATCGCGACGCACGTACATTCGGCGTGGATGGCAACGCAAGCGCGTGCCGTCCTCATCGTGGCTTGAGTGCGACTGACGGCGTTTTCGGCTCAACCAGTTCGGTCGGCCAAGTGGTGGCTCTCGCCGCCCCTCTGATCGTCGGCCTCCTCCCCCGCTCACCCTTCCACCCCAAATAGTTACACGTTCACTCGCATCATGGCGCCACTTGCGCGTCCGACGACTCTCGCACAATTATGTAATGTTTTCTTAATTGAGGCACCGACCGCATCGGCTTAAAAAAGGAAACCTTCTCCTTAGAATTATTATTACAGAAGAGTAGTGAACATTGACTCCTTCCTAGAATACCGAATGACTTAATGAATTTATTATGACGGCAACCGGTAGTAAGGAACCTGATTTTACAACTAATGCCTTTCATTTCTTCTATAATAGGCGATGCGATGGGGTAATGCAAGGGTAGATAATAACAACAACGAAACGCATCATGAAAAACTGATAAAGGGAGTTCCACGTCGCGTGTGAGTGAGGGTATATTACATCAAAGTGACAATGAATAGCGAGATGCGGATACGTAACAGCGGGCACCCTTAATTCCTTTTACTGTCACTTATTGAATTCCCAGCTCACATACTTGGTGAAGATACCCAATAAAGCTTGTTTGGCGTCGCGTGCCCCTCACATATTTTTGTCTAAAGAAACGCACAGAATTTTCAAATAGAGAAGGGAAGGCAGCTTTCGGACAACAAATTCCTCTGTCAAGCACGGGTTGGAAGAGGTGCGAAGTTGGTAGGAGTTGATAATTTGATTTCCTTGTTCGACACGTAAAGTCGTTTACGGGTCGCCGCCGTGGAAGTTGGTTATGTACAGAATACGGCCCGAGTTTCGGAAGCGGACGTCGAGAATGAAGATACCTTACCGTTCATTGTCTACATTCCAAATTCTGAGCTTTTGCTCTAGGAACCAACTTAACTTAACTTTCTTCTTTGTTCTAATTAGAGTTAGTCGGCTAATTAAAACAAAATTTCTTCTACAATCAAAAATTCGTAAGATAATTACTGTTGGTACACTTAAACAAAAACAAACATCGTATAAAGATATCGTTAAAGCAAACGCCATTTCCGCCAACGAAGTGGCACCGCAGTGCAACAATGGCGAACTAAAAAGTTTCCGTATCTAGGCCGCAGTTAACACTAAACGCTGCAAAAACTCGAGGATAAAGGAAAACTTTTGCTACTTACGTGATAAAACACGTCGAGGACATCGTAAAAACACTTTGAGCATCACGATATCCTTAATATTAATGTCTTGTGGCGTATCTTGTATCAAAAGTTCGCGCTGTCGAGAGTTCTTAGCGCTAGCTTGATAAATGACTTCTCCCACTTTTGCGAAAGTTGCTCGTGTATTTTTTCGTCTGTGTATCTGGAGGCTGGATGTCACAGGCCGGAGGAACGTGCCCCGACTGCCGATGACGTTTCACTAACGCGATCTTGTATCATCCCGTCGGATTATTCGGTTTCCCTGTCGCTTTTGAACTCGCTTTTTTATTTCCCGAAAATATTCTTGGTTTTGTTTCTGAATTCAGCTTTTGTGGCTGTATAAAATTAATTTCCTGCGTAGAGATAGAGATAGCAGAATTTACAATTTCGTAATTCATGAATCTCGATCTCGCTTTTGTAATGGTGGAATAATCGTTAGGGATTTTATCCTGGCTATTAAGAACAGCGACATGGTTGCGATGCATAATTTAGAAGCGAGGAAGTGTAATTAAAATGCACATTATTTTGCGCCTAGAGCCAAAGTTGACTTAGTCCCGATTTGACACATTTCGTTCGTCACATTTTTGTAAATTCTCTTTAAAATATTAATTTCTCGCTCAATAATAGGTATCTAATAATTATTTCGAAGACTCAGTTGGTAATAGCTTTAAAATGTGCTGTGTTCGTATAATTGGTTTGTTTAGGTAGATTATGGCGAACCGGGACATAGGATTTTCACAAATAATACTTCTGTAACGAATTGGAACTCATTTTTTATAAGTGTCGAAATGGTTCTGTGGCAAACCGGCCCTAAGTACACGAAGTTTCTATTGTTATCAGTGATCAAATTGCGTAGGGAATATGTCTTGGGTGAATCCAATTATTGGTTGTCGTTATCTTGGATGGCATTACTACGCCACCGTATATCAGACTTAGCCTAAGATTGCAAAGAGTAGAACGGGATTCGGAATAAATTATTTTACGAACTTGTGGAATTCCTTTCGTGGTTGTCTCGTAAATAGTACACTCTGGATTACTATGATTAGAGTTATATAGTAGTAAGTAAGTACTTTATTAGTAGGTACTTCGGTGCGTATACCTTATCATAATTTACAATTACAGTCATTTTTTAGAGGGTCTACAACATTTGCCTACCACATGTATAGTTTAAAGGTATTATGCAACACGATTGTTTGAAAGTTTTTTTCTATTCCTTTTTCAGAACTTTGATCATACTCAGTAATGTTATAATGTGTATTTATAGATGTGGGATAAAGATAAGAGGATAAAAAAACACCCATCAAAAATTACCCAATCAGTAGTTACATAAGTATTTTTTTATTCTGTTATCTATACATAGTATAAATTACAAAATCAAAAATTGAAAATAAATGGAATAAAAAAAAATATTTTCACAAAGCTTTTTACCTACACTTTTATCACCTTAACTCGTCCATGGCCTAGGCAACTAACTTGCGTGCCAAGACTATCTTCAGAAAGATCTGCGCCAATCGCCACCTGAGGCCTATTTTGATACTCTATTGGGTGTTCTATTCAAATAGGACTAGCTTTACAAGTCTCAGATGCAAAAGTATAAAATAAATAAGATTTTTATCCTGATAAAAAGAACTAGCCAGTGTTGACAGTTTTATTGAAAGAAGCGAGAATAGCGCTAGGAATGTTACAAATTCAGCTCTAATAGGAAAACAAATAATAGGCCATGAAAACCTTAATCGCCTCCAACGACATACGCAGGAAAAAAATTGGGTGATGCTATTCTAAGGCATCACACGGCTGGTTTTTCATGTCGTGCACATTACATACCTATACTGGAGTATTGGGGTAACTTGTAAAGTAACTTGCTTTGTTAGACGGACGCATCCGTTGACGCAGGTTATTGCGTTGGACCTGCGCCAACTTCGGATTCTGTTGGAGAGATTGTCTAAAAATGCGTAGTGTCGTGCATCAAATGTGGAATTCCCCTTAAATCAAGTACAGACCGCCAGAGTACGAAGGCAGTCAGTCGTGAGATTTAAACGGACCTGGATCAGAGAAGTGGTGTTCAGAAATAATGGCTTTGAAACCAATACCCAATACGCTTGTCTCCAACCTAACCTATAAACTGTGCCATACGTGGGTGTCCCACTGAACCGATTCAGCTTAAGGGGATCCTATACGAAACTAACGCCGCCATCACTTACACTGGATGTAAACATAACTATCGCAAATTGCGGTTTGGTGAGATTGAATAAAGTACTTACTTAGATAGATATATTAAATGGAGCTAAATTAAAAATGATAAATTGTTAAATAATAATAATGAAATCACTATATTTTGATTTACAGTAAGGAATTGTATACAAAAGCGAATAGACCAGTGGCAGATCACGTGCCCAATGCCAAACAATACTAACTAAAGTAAGGCCGTTCGAATAGACCATATTAGATAGCTCAACAGTTTAGAAAGGACATGTCAACAAAGAAAAGTAGACCTTATGATGACATAAGGATTAATAAATAAGGTCATCATAAGGTCTACTTTTCTTGATCATGTTAACGCTTCATAGCCAGCTTTGACAGCTGTCTAATGTGACCTATTCGAACGGCCATACTTTAAGTATCACGAACAGCCGCTATAGGATCTTATTGGACGAGGTTGGCACAGACAGGATTGTCGCTGTAGAATAGAAACCTAGTTATACCGCTGTAGCTGGATGTGGGCTAGTGATGAACAGTGTTTTTAAATGATGAAGGCGCCACGTCTTCACAGAGAACCTCTTAATCAACGCCGGATTGGAACTATTGGAAGCGATTGGACCGAGGACTCTGGCTGTGAGCAATCTTCAGTAATATCCTTTTCGAACTCGATTACAATACGTAAGGGGTTAATTTCCTAGTGCGCGCTCGACTGCAGATGGGTTTTGATGAAAGGTGCTTTGGCATAAGAATAGTTGAAGTAGATAACTCTATTGTCCTCAACAAGAAATCACCAAACGGAAAAGTTGAAAATCAGAACGCGAGTGATTCCAATATCGTCTGCAAATTTGACAGAGTGTATCTATTGTTGAGCCGCGTTTACGCTAGGTTCATAAAATTGTTGTAAGAAATAGAAAAATGTACTCATCCTACATTTTTCACTTTATTACAATGACTAATACCTGACCATCAATAAGTTAAATGTAAAATTTACTACTTTGAATAAATGATTTGAGTTTGAGTTGAGTTTTGAGTTGACTCTGCAGTCCATTAGCATAATTAGCAGCAAACAACAACTCACAGCGGTGTCAAATCAAACACTAAACTGAGGTATCGGGAAATCAGTGCAAAAAATATCCAGATGAATTCAAGTGCCTAAACATGCATGAAAATATAGAAGGCTCAGTTCAATAGCTCAGTCTAGCTCAACAAAGCTGCTCAGCTCAGCTTAACTCAGCCGCTCAATTGACCTTCTATGCAGCTCAACTCAGCTCCGCTCATAAACTTGAATAAGAAAGTACAAGTAGAATGCATTGATAATCTAATCAGACACAAAAGTTCAAAAGCAATACAAACGCTCTTCAACTTGACTCAAAATTGTGACAGTAGCTGCTGATGAATTTGCAACTTTGACAGACTGTACCTGTTATTGACTTTGCAGTCCATTAGCATAATTAGCAGCAAACAGAAACTCGCAGTGGTGTCGAACTCAAATACTGCGGTATCGGGGAATCGGAGCAAATAATATCCAGATGGAACCAGGTACTTGTACAGAAAATGAACTTATAGGGGGCCCTAAAATGATATATTTTGGGACATAAGTTTGATAGGGAAAGGAGAATGTTGAAAGTAATAAGTGTATATGGATCACCGAGTCGCCCAACGACCAAGTGAACACTAGAGTCAGAATTTTTCAACCGCCTACTACAAGTTGCAGGCTTCTGACATGGTTGTGTAATGACCACCGTCTAATCATAGACAGCAACCGGGGCGTAGGATGGCTTAACGTGCCATTCGAAACACGGAAACATCTTTCTACCTATCTTTTTACCTACGTACTTATCTCGCTAAATATTTTTAAGAAACGTAAGTATTATATTCTGTCTCAAATTCTTTAGTCACATGTTATGTTACGATAAATTATATCAACGAAGAGTTCATTCTTGATATTAAATTAAGATCACGTTATCTTGGCCTAACGACATTTTAGGCCTCCACAGTTTTATAATCACACGAAAATAAATCTTCAGTAAATAACACGACGTATGTTGAGTGAAGTTTTAATGACTTCAAATAATCTGTAAATATTGGAAATTTGTCTTAGCGACTCATAAAGCGACCTAAGTTTGAAGTCTGAAGATGCTACGCTTCCCAGTGCTAAGTGACGCCAGAGTCAGTCAATTTTCAGTCGAACATTTTATGAAGTCTGTTATTCGTGGAACGTACCTTCAAAGATAAAGTGCCTTGAACTGTAGTTGGATTTCCCAGATAAATGGTCTAAAAAATGAAATACACGCCATCTTGGAAAACACAAAGCGAAAGCACGAGATATTTGGATATGTTTACGAATTGCAATAAAAAAAAAATATAAATCGACTTAAATACTAGCATCACCCCAATTTCACTCGTAAAAAGCGGCTATGGGATATTATCCGGGGGAAAGGCTTTCCCTGTGAGTTGAGCATCTTGCACTGCGCTCGCCAATCCGTCTGCTAAGCGTGGTGAGTGTTGCCATACCAAGGTATGGGAGGTCACTGTCCAGTAACTAATAGGCAGAGGGTACATAAGTAGTTTTCTTGTAGGTAGCACCACTGAGCGCACACCCAATTACCCATTTATGTCGTATCGTATTTGTTTGAAAGGCAATTTCAAGTTTAACAAAATTCTACGCTTATGAAGTTGTACCGATTTTGTTGCTTTTAGCGTCTATTTTTGCTTCCTTAGCTTCTTTCTGTAAATGAGTAGTTATTAAAATAAATGGGAAGAAAAAAAATATTTCAATGGCTTAAAATATAAGTAGTATAGGTAGATACTACCTACCTATTAGGCACCTTTCAAGGTACTAGGTATAGAGATACAATGCCAAGAAATTTAAATTGAAAATTCAAATTCTTTTCCAGTATTTTACCAAATCTCTATTACTATTGATACACATATCGGTATCTTCCTAATATTATCCAAATACGTCCTGTTATTACTACTTAGTTTAATCTGTTAATACCATCCAAAGGTTGTTTGGGCGAAGTTGTTTTGTGTGTGTTGCGTGCGTAAACTTCCCTGTGTTATCGGCGAATATAATAACAAACAAACTTAATAATGTTCTATGTAATTCTTGTATGTACCCACATATAATAGCTTAGTTTAATGTTGGTAATTCTTGTAGGTAGGTATATTATAATAATAGCTTAGTTTAATGTTGGTAATTCTTGTAGGTAGGTATATTATAATAATAGCTTAGTTTAATGTTGGTAATTCTTGTAGGTAGGTATATTATAATAGCTTAGTTTAATGTTGGTAATTCTTGTAGGTAGGTATATTATAATAATAGCTTAGTTTAATGTTGGTAATTCTTGTAGGTAGGTATATTATAATAATAGCTTAGTTTAATGTTGGTAATTCTTGTAGGTAGGTATATTATAATAATAGCTTAGTTTAATGTTGGTAATTCTTGTAGGTAGGTATATTATAATAGCTTAGTTTAATGTTGGCAATTCTTGTAGGTAGGTATATTATAATAATAGCTTAGTTTAATGTTGGTAATTCTTGTAGGTAGGTATATTATAATAATAGCTTAGTTTAATGTTGGTAATTCTTGTAGGTAGGTATATTATAATAGCTTAGTTTAATGTTGGTAATTCTTGTAGGTAGGTATATTATAATAATAGCTTAGTTTAATGTTGGTAATTCTTGTAGGTAGGTATATTATAATAATAGCTTAGTTTAATGTTGGTAATTCTTGTAGGTAGGTATATTATAATAATAGCTTAGTTTAATGTTGGTAATTCTTGTAGGTAGGTATATTATAATAATAGCTTAGTTTAATGTTGGTAATTCTTGTAGGTAGGTATATTATAATAATAGCTTAGTTTAATGTTGGTAATTCTTGTAGGTAGGTATATTATAATAATAGCTTAGTTTAATGTTGGTAATTCTTGTAGGTAGGTATATTATAATAGCTTAGTTTAATGTTGGTAATTCTTGTAGGTAGGTATATTATGATAATAGCTTAGTTTAATGTTGGTAATTCTTGTAGGTAGGTATATTATAATAGCTTAGTTTAATGTTGGTAATTCTTGTAGGTAGGTATATTATAATAATAGCTTAGTTTAATGTTGGTAATTCTTGTAGGTAGGTATATTATAATAATAGCTTAATTTAATGTTGGTAATTCTTGTAGGTAGGTATATTATAATAATAGCTTAATTTAATGTTGGTAATTCTTGTAGGTAGGTATATTATAATAATAGCTTAATTTAATGTTGGTAATTCTTGTAGGTAGGTATATTATAATAGCTTAGTTTAATGTTGGTAATTCTTGTAGGTAGGTATATTATAATAATAGCTTAGTTTAATGTTGGTAATTCTTGTAGGTAGGTATATTATAATAATAGCTTAGTTTAATGTTGGTAATTCTTGTAGGTAGGTATATTATAATAATAGCTTAGTTTAATGTTGGTAATTCTTGTAGGTAGGTATATTATAATAGCTTAGTTTAATGTTGGCAATTCTTGTAGGTAGGTATATTATAATAATAGCTTAGTTTAATGTTGGTAATTCTTGTAGGTAGGTATATTATGATAATAGCTTAGTTTAATGTTGGTAATTCTTGTAGGTAGGTATATTATAATAATAGCTTAGTTTAATGTTGGTAATTCTTGTAGGTAGGTATATTATAATAATAGCTTAATTTAATGTTGGTAATTCTTGTAGGTAGGTATATTATAATAGCTTAGTTTAATGTTGGTAATTCTTGTAGGTAGGTATATTATAATAATAGCTTAGTTTAATGTTGGTAATTCTTGTAGGTAGGTATATTATAATAATAGCTTAGTTTAATGTTGGTAATTCTTGTAGGTAGGTATATTATAATAATAGCTTAGTTTAATGTTGGTAATTCTTGTAGGTAGGTATATTATAGTAGCTTAGTTTAATGTTGGTAATTCTTGTAGGTAGGTATATTATAATAATAGCTTAGTTTAATGTTGGTAATTCTTGTAGGTAGGTATATTATAATAATAGCTTAGTTTAATGTTGGTAATTCTTGTAGGTAGGTATATTATAATAATAGCTTAGTTTAATGTTGGTAATTCTTGTAGGTAGGTATATTATAGTAGCTTAGTTTAATGTTGGTAATTCTTGTAGGTAGGTATATTATAATAATAGCTTAGTTTAATGTTGGTAATTCTTGTAGGTAGGTATATTATGATAATAGCTTAGTTTAATGTTGGTAATTCTTGTAGGTAGGTATATTATAATAATAGCTTAGTTTAATGTTGGTAATTCTTGTAGGTAGGTATATTATAATAGCTTAGTTTAATGTTGGTAATTCTTGTAGGTAGGTATATTATGATAATAGCTTAGTTTAATGTTGGTAATTCTTGTAGGTAGGTATATTATAATAGCTTAGTTTACATTTACCTACGCGCATATTGAAAAACTAACTGTAGTACGTAGGTAGGTAATTGACGTTTTTAGTACATGTACGAGTAGAACACTAAAATGACTTTACGCTGAAAGTCATAGATTCTTGTTCCACTTTTGTAAAATACGTACCTTCACTTTCTTCTTTAAAATAGGTAAGTATTTTCACACATTACATCGGGTTCAATACGTCATTTCAAAACACCCTTAACCTTCTTGGTTAAGGGTGTTTTTACATCATATCAGCAGTTAACCAGGTTAGGTTAGGTTGGGTTAGCCTTCGGGTTGATCACTCACAAACCATATACAAAGAAGACGAGCCCTAACCTAAACAATTAGGCTTTGAGACTATCAGGTAGGTCGTGACGTCACAGATTCTCGCTATTGGTTGGCAGTTGGCGGTACTGCCGGTGCCTCCATCATACTCCCCTAAACTTCGCGCGCTAGCTTCACCCGATTTCTTATAGAAAACATCATACGCCATCTCTTATACAGGGTGTAAAAAAATAAGCTGCAAATAGTTTAAGGGGTGAACCAGCCCATGAAACTGAACAACTTTCCCCAAAAGCATGGTTGAAATATTAAAAAAAAAAATTGGACCTCCCATACAAATTGAGTTGGTCGGTTGGTAATATTGTATGGGAGGTCCTAATTTTTTTCATATTTCGACCTATGTTTCTTGGGGAAAGTTGTTCAGTTTCACGGGCTGGTTCAACTTTTAAAATATTTGCAGCAATTTTTTTTTACCTTATATAGCCACCCAATGCTAAGTGTAGATCTCTTCCAACGATCACTACATTCGACTGTCAAGGGCTTCTCTCGTCCAGCTCTTTCCTTCGTCCCCTTCAAACAAATTCAATAATTTAAACGAGTTTGTTGTAAAGCCTAAAAATTCCAATTTATCAGGAACAATGTAGCGGCCTCCATCACGGCTAAAAGAACAACGCTAACGGATTTTTGCGTGTATAGAATTTGTATGGCTCCTGTGGAACGGTGAACAATGGTGCGATTCATATTTTAATGCTTCACATGCACTATTGCGCCGGCAGTTTTGCACTATACGTCTACTAGCTGTAGCTACCGTCTATTCGCTCACCATATTCGGGACAAGGAAAACTGAAGAGACGACCGATAGAATTATTTATTGGTCCTTAAAAACGGACTAAGGTCCTGGTCTCGGATTTTGCGGGCAGAAGGGCGGCATCTACGTCGGCGTGCCTTTTTCTGTATGTAGTGCTCCGCTCGTTCCCCGCTTCCGCGCCCTGTTTCCGAAAACTATCCGAGTCTATTTAAATAGACTCATAGACGCATACATGCAAAAAATCCTGCCGCGCCGCTGCCGCCCCGCTTCTAGCAAAATTCGAGACCGGGGCCTAAGCAATGGTTCCAAGAAATAGACAGCAGCGTTTTCTGTTGAACACTTTGCACTGCGCTTGTTAATCCGTCTACCAAGCGTAGGGAGTACCTATGGCAAATACTCCTCTATTAGAAGATGTCCATACACACGCACACACACACACACACACAAATCACGCCTTTATCCCTTGCGGGGTAGGCAGAGCGTTAACGATCGTAAAACTACGGTCGTCATCGCCACGTCAAGTAGTGAGGATTCCTTGATACTTTCAGATGATTCGTATATCACTGTAGTGACAGGTTGTCAGCTCGTCGCCTAAAATTGTAAAACACATGAAACCCTAGAGTCCCTTAGTTGCCTTTTACAACACCCGGAAGAAATGGGGTGATGCTAATTCTAAGCCGGCATCACACGGCATGCGTATAAGCATAATTGGACTTTTGTGGCACTTATAGTAGTATTCTACTACGACTGCTACTACAACAACCACAACAGTCAACAGTACACTGCTGGACATAGACCTCCCTCATTTGCGAGGTTGTTGCTTACTCACCACGCTTGGTAGGCGGAGTGGTGAGTTCACTGTAAGGTATTGCAGATATTCACAGGAAACGCTGCTGCTCGCGTTCCCTGGATTTATCCCTTAAGTTGCAGGTATAAAATGGGCTGATGCTATTCCAAGCCGGCATCACATGGCAAATTGACCGATGCGACCGATGTGGCGCAATGGTAGTGCGACTGCCTTTGACGCAGAAGGTTCCGGGTTCGATTCTCGGTGGGTCACTCACAAGTTGATATTTATCACTTTGTGAATTTGTCCCCTGTCTGGTTAGGATATTGCGGGCTGAACCACCCGATTGTCAGTAAGAAAGATGGTTCCGTTTCAGATGGCACGTTAAACCGTAGGTCCCGGTAGCTATCTATGATCACTTAGACAACCATGTCAGAAGCCTGCTACTTGTAGAAGGCGGTTGAAAAATTTCTGACACTTGGGTTCACTGGGTCGTTGGACGACTCAGTGTCCCACACGAAAAAAAAATGGCAAATTATTCCAAATAATAAAACAACAGTTGTAGTCTCTATAGCTCCCTTCGTCCAGCTCGCAGCACTGACAGTACGCGGTGACCGGCTGCCCGTGACGATGAAATATTGATCGAAAACTAAACAAATTCGAACAAGCCCAGCTTTTACAGCCAATTTTTTACGCTCCATTATAATTTTTATGTATTTTGTTGATAAAGTTCGCATGTTTTCTTGTCACATTGATTCGCATCTTTCTGCGGTTGAACAAAGTACCTATAGGTCAAATCTTACCTTTAAAACAAACATTACAGTTAAATAACTCTGAAGAAGTTTCGTTAGAAAAATTTATTCCGAATAAGATAATGAAAGCATTGGACATCCCATACAAAATGTAGGTAGGTTAACCTACCTACCAGCTAACCGAGTCTTTCGTACACGATTATTGTACAGTTTCAAGAGTATAACACACATTTAAAATATTTAAAGGTACATACTCAATTAAATTAACTGTAACCTTAAAGTACCGACCTACTAGGTACCTTCAGTTGAATCTACAAATTCAGACACTAGGTTACATAGAGTCGTTGGACGACCCGGTGTTCGGAGAGTTTAATCTTTACCACATATCGGGGTAGGTCAAAGCCGTTAAAAAATATTTTATTATGGCCTTCCTGCCATAAAATCAATTATGTTTAAAATATTTAATGTTTCTATTGTGCTGTCTGAAAATGTACCAATTTTTTACCAGTTCTTATGACCAAACAGCTTGTAAGAAAAAGCAGGACAATAGTTTAGCAAAAACCCTTGCCTCGTCGTGTTTCGACAATGCAGTCGTATTTTGTTCATTGTAGCGTAGGTACACCAGTTCCATCTTGTTCTCAATCTTCTTCTTTTATGATATCGGTTCAACAGTTGATGAATGACCTGATTTTTGTATTTGCCCTTTCTTTAAACCTAAATATATTTAGATGATCTGCTATAAGAGTTCGATCTAGATGCACTACCTACACTTTCATTAAAAACTATCTGAATGAGACCTATAAAATATGATTAGCATTTAAACAAAGATAGAATAAAGATCAGCAGGTGACAGGATACTTTTAGCAACTACTATCTAATCACATTCTGCATGGAAGACCAGTTTCAATAAGTTAGTACCTAATTTCATATAGCGCCCCCCCTGAAAACTTTCTGCTTGAAACATCAGTTTGCTACTGGCCTCATACATCCATTCAATCACTGTCTGAGGCAAGGCAATAATAGGAATCCTGCAGCCGACCTGGCTCCGCATCCACTCGTCTGTACGAAAAATGTTGCAATAATAAATATGCTTTATAAAGATTTGTTAAAACATAATCTTACCAAAAATGCATCGACATAAAACCGTGTCATAAACATATCTCAGTTAAAGGACTCAGTAAGTGTGAAATATACGGTTGCTCAATATTTATAGGATTTTTATTTCTTTTATTTATTCAACAGCCACGTTTTGTCGTTGAGACAAAAGGTTTTGAACATAAGCAAAAGAAAACACTATTGGAGGGCCTATTCAGAATGCTTGAAATAATTATTAAACAATTTTGTTTTAAGAGAAGCATTCAGAAGGAACGCTGCTGGCCTGCAAGTGAGGCAACTTCCCCGAAGAGCCAACGTGGCGGATGAACATAGTTTTTGGTGTAAGTAGTTTTCACAAAAAAAAATTCAAGTCGGTTTTATAGTTTCGATAACTGGTCACCGAATGGGCGTAGAAGCTGCCTACTTCATCACTCTTTTAATAATCAGGTAGCGATGCCACTTTTATATGGCTTATTTACCCATATCTAGTTATTAAAAGTAATTATTATATACCTGCGTGGGTAGCTTACCTACATTTACTGAGAACAGAGTAGATATACGTTGCGAAAAATGGAATAGACAGACTATGACATCTAAACTTTTCCATATTAAGTTGTCATATCTAAAATTCCACAACTTGTATACGTGCCAGTACTTTCCATTCTTTACAGTTTTTTATACCGTGGTGCAGTTTTTTATTGTCGGTTATCAGTAGATCTCCCTCTATAAAAAAACAGCAAGCATTGTCGTATATCCAATAAAGATTTCCCAGCTCCAGAGTCCGAACCTTCTTTTTCGTTAGCATCTGCATTCATTTTGGTCGTCTTAGGTCGTAGGTATAAATAATGCATTATCACGCGTAGGGTCGCAGAGGTATGGCCACAGAGAATAAAATTATTTGCACTCGCCGATCCGCTGATGCATAATGCAATTACAGAATAGGTAGATACTTGATGGTAAAACATTGGACAGTGGACTTATCTGCTGGTTTCCCACGTCGAGGTGGCAACATCGTGGTGTTTTTAGCAGGTGTCGCTGGACATTTTCGTGACTTTGTGGACAGTATCTTCGATATTTTACTCGTGTACCTCGTACCACGCACTAGCAGCAGAAAAGACGGAAATTTGGAAGTTAAGTAGGTACTCCACAAGAGTTTGACTCGGTAGATATACCTGCTTACTGAATTCGTTCATTCAAGGGAAGGTACAGACAAGGTCTCGCTGGGTTAGATAGTTTAGACAGTGGAGCTTTCTTATGACAACCGCATAAAACTTACTTTACTTATTTACATTGAAGGTTCGAGTATCCAACTAGAAATGAGCTTGACTGTACAATTCTTCGGTAGTCCATGATTGTTCCACGAAGGCTGTGAACGCTATGCCATAAGTAGAAACAGCAATCTTATACGTCTCCCATTATTAGACTACTTACGAGACTCAATTTATAATGAGGAAGTCAGCTTAAAAATACTAAATAATGTATTCTGTTGTTAACAACCAATTTCAGCAATTGTAACTAAAACATTGCCGTTCGAATAGGCAAATCATATTATTGATACGATTTAAAAGTCTGTTTTTGTTTATTGACATAATATGTCTTTTAATATCCGCTTGACAGCTGGCAAATATAGCAAATTCAAACGGCCATACTTTACGGCTACTTTTTTTCTTTAGCAATAAAGCATTTTCTCGCTGTATTACTTACTTTAGGATATCAAGGGGTAAAGTCATTTGGAATACAAATAAAAACTCAGGAAAGACGTTTACCAGCAACCCGGAGCAAAGCCAAGGTGTCTTTGTTTTAATTAGAATGCAAATTCAATAGCCTAAAGGAATTTACATGTCAATAGCTTCCTAAATAACGGTATTTGAGACACAAAGGATGACGGTGTTCTGAAACTGTTTACGAGTTAACGTTATTGATCAATTCGGTCTGACTCGGTAAATAAGACAAGGCTTGAGTATTCCGTCTTAAACTATGATTCAATAATGATTCAATCGACTTATAACTAGAAATGCTAGAATCACAACACGTCAAAATGACAAAATATAATGACTGTTTCAGTCACGAACAATGAGAACAGGGCCCCAAGTCTGCTATTTTTTGTCATTGGAACGCCATCGAAACTCAACTGTCGTTCAATAGCCATTGTGATTTTTCTATACTTTAAACTGTTAGCAGACTACGAAATGACCGAAATCGTCCAACTGAGATCGAATCGACATCCAACTGAAACGATTTTCATTTAGCAGACTTAGGGCCCTGTTTTGTAATAGGACTTATTTAAAAACCTTTTATAACTAGAAAGGCTAGAATCACAACACGTCAAAATGACAAAATAAAACGACTGTTTCAGTCACAAACAAAAGAACAGTTCCGTATAGTCTGTAAAATATTGGATGATCCCTGTGCGTTTGTAACCTTGGAGCAAATGCTATGGCATAAGGTCCATTTTACTAGTAAACAAAGGAAATATATGGATCATCCTATGTTTTACAGACTATAATAAAACTTATTTTTTTTTAGAAAATACTGGCAAAATAACAACCAAACAATACAACTGAACTATCTGTCTATCATGAATTATCCATCTGGGATATTAATTAGCTTCGCATTACACAGAAGTTTAGGAAATACATTAGATACGATTATTCGGTAAGTATGTACCTGCACTATATCGAAATTTAGACACATTTTTACCAACAAATAAGTAAGTTAACAATGCTTTGCCAACTCCGCAAGGTATAAAGGCGTGATTTGTAATTGAAATTGGCAGACATATTAATTATCAATAAAATGGCAACAATGGAGATTTGAGATCTTACCAACCAGCACTTAGTTTAGCATTGATTGTCAATCTTATCGCCGCTGTAGCAGCCTCGTCTAAAAATTCATCACAGAGCTGTAAAAAGAGTTCCCGTCTTTCACTTTCGTTGTCAGGCTTTACTAAGTCTTCAGTAGATGTACTTTTATTTTCAGAAAAAACTAAGCCTTCAGTTGTGGTTGTTCTATCAAACATAATAGGTTTCCTTCGAGTATAAGTTCTTTTTACCAGGCTTCGATTATCATTAGTCTTTACTTCAGGTTTAGGTAAAGATTTTAGCTGTTTTGGATTTTTCTTAGGTTTGGAATTATTTATCTCTGATAAAGTTTCCTTTCGTAAAGCGTTTCTATCTCTGAGACTACGTGTTTTTTCCGTATTGGATGGCAAGGTTTCTTTTTTCCTTGGTTTTTTATTAGATTTATGAACTATCTCTGTGCTGGAGTTCATCTCATCTTGTTCAAACGACGTATCCTCGAAATCAACAATAAGCGTATCCATGCCTTGCCCAGCACTACCCAAAACATCTGGACCTATTTGAGCGTCAGGGTCTACTTCTTCTTTGATCACTACTTCCGATTCTGGTAAGAAGATTGACAGGGTGTCAGGATTCGTCGACGCGGGTTGTTCTGTATCGGTCTTCGCAGTTTGAGCGGCAATCCAATCCCGGAATGTCATTGTATGAGAAGAACTCGTGGAGGGAACTGTGATGGGAATTGAGTGGATTTCTGTGGCAGAACTTGTGGATGGACCTGGAGTAGGCGACTGATGAGACGGCGGTGGCGCACCAGGGGGTTGGGTTCCTTCTGCAGCAACCGCAGTTGATTTTGCTAAGGACTCGATCCATTCTTTGTAGGTTTTGGGTTGTCTGATAAAAAATAAATTACTGATTAGGTAATAGTAGTAAACCATAAACGTTAAACAAAATCGACTCATTGGACGACTAGATGTCCCACACAAAAAGAGAAAGAGAACAAAAATTATTAGTTTCATTTATAGGGTATCACTACATAGTATAAAGCAAAGTCACTTTTTGCGCCTGTACTTATGTATGTATGTTTGCTGAAATCTTTGAAATTCCACAACGGATTTTGATGCAGTTTTTTTGTAGATTTTCTTCTCCTTTCCATTTTTTTAATTAAGAGGAAGATTTTTATGCATAATACTTGCCGGGAAATCATCTAATCCTCACGGGAAAATGCGTTACAGTGGGCGCAGAAGCCGGGCGGGCCGCTAGTTATGATTAGATAAGCATCATTATGACTTACTCAGAGGTTGTCTCTGGAGCCTGCTCGTCTGGAGCCTGCTGGTTTGAAGCCAGTTGCGTTTCTTGCCGACGCCTTCTGAAAAAAAAGAGAAAATATGTTATTTCCATAAGAAGTGCCCAAAAAGCGATAAATTTATGATTGGGGCTTGTATGAGTGGTTTTTTATCACACGAACCGTTTAAGGGAGTTACATAGCTCAACGACCTTGAGCGTTTAGCCTTCCCCACACCCCACCCGCTCATGCTTCTCCCAGACTATGATTACGAAAAGGTCAATAAACTCGGCCATCTACCGGCTCTAGCGAGTACTTCTCAGAACATGATGGGTTCGTGTTTGTTATCGTCGCCTAGGCACCTTTTCTAAGATTACCTATAAAACTATAGGCGAAAAGTTTGTCAATGTTCTTTGGTTAAGAGGATCGTGCAGCTGGAAATTTTTATACAAAAAGCGTTAACGTTTTTATCATACTTACCGGTAATCAATTGTTTTGATTTTTAGGTATTGCATTTAAATTTACAAAAACTAGGTTTATGTTTTTTTTATTTTTTTGATACATATTATAATCTCAGAAATAATGAGGCACAAAGGTTTGACACAAAGGCACTTTTTTTAAAACCGAAAAATCTTTATGTTTCGAGTGAGGTTTCTTATGAAACTGTTCAAAATTTGGTCAAAAACGAAACGTATAAACGTAGTTCAGTTAAGCGATCAAGACCAAAATAATAGAATATGGTTGAAATTTAGGGGTAGGGAAACGTTAACGCCCGTACCTCGATTTTACTCTGTTTTCGAGGCGATTTTTCAGGAAGCCTGCAACTGTCCCTATCACACATTTCGGGTTGGGGGGCGGGTTATAGTAAGTATACCTACATTAAGGAAGTACAAATCTGATATCGATACTTGCAATAATAGGGTTGGGATAATAATAAGATAATATCGATAAAAATCCTACCACGGATATTTAAATTACTTTTAAGGATAAAAGGATAAAAACGTGATGCATGTATGTATGTAACCAAGTGCAATGCCGGCTTGGAATGGCATCACCCTAATTTTATCCGTGGAAGTCGTGAAAGGCGACTAATGGATACCTACAAGATGTTTATAAATAGGTTTAGGAGGAAAATAAAATATGAAATTCGATGAAACTACTTTACTGATTATATTCACAATAACTTTAATAAATAACAAAACAAGTAATAGCAGTTTATCTACAATCGACTCGTAATGTTTGGATTAAAAACTCAAAAAAAAATGTACAGTGCGTCTCAAAAAGTTGGGCCCTTCTTTATATATTTATATCTCGGCTAATTATCATTCAATCGCAACAAATTTTTTTACTGTTAGATGAATACTAAAGGCCATGTGGTGCCGGCTTAGAATAGCATCATCCCAAATAGCATCATCAGGGTTGTTTTCCATGGTTGTTCCAGAAAACATGTGTATCACTATAGTGACAGGTTGTCAGCTTGTCGCCTAAAAATTGCAATACACCAATACTCTCGAGTCCCTTAGTCGCATCTTACGACACCCGCGGGAAGGATGTGGGGTGATGCTATTCTAAGCGGGCATCACACGGCAAACATACTATTATTACTTAATTAAATTTAAAGTTATCCCTAATCTGTAAAGATAAAGATATTTTATTCACAAGCATACACGGTACAGTAGGTAGTTTCATCGAATTATTTATTCTATTTTCACCCTGGGCCCCGCATCTGCTATTTTTTTGTCATTGTAACGTGATTGTAACGCCATTTAAACTTCTGTAATTCCATTGCCATTGTGATTTTCTATACTTCAAACTATAAGCAGACTACAAAACTTCAAAACTAATCCAACTGCAATCCTACCGACATCAAACTGAAACGATTTTCATTTAGCCGACTTAGGGCCCTGGACTAAATACAATGTAACTTTTAGTATCCGTACATACCTATTATTTGGAGTAGCACAAATCCATTTGTTAGATTTGCGAAGAAAACCAGTTTTTTTGCGTCTTACACATAAACGCAATCTCTTCTTTTTTCCCTTTCGGTACGTTTTATCTTCCATTTATTTGGAGTAGGTAGGTATAAGATTTGAATTTACGAACCAAGGATCTATCTACTTTATTTGATTATGTAGGTAATTTAACTAGTCACCGCCGCCCGCGCTGCGTCATTCATACCGTCCGTCAACTCACGATCCGCTCGCTCGCGTTCGCAGCGCAGTGTTAATGTGTGCGTAAGGTCTTGCATGTGTGGGTGCTGACCGCGCGGCAGTCGAGATAGCACACAAAATTTGAAAAACGCATTTCACGCGCGTTATGTCTTTGAACGATTGTCTTAATTATTTAAGTTACTCATTAAGCTATATTTTAGGCTGTAAGTTTTTCGAAGAAAATAAAATAAAATGGCAATATTTTTAATGTTTAATAATGAAATACATAAAATCCAAAGGGGATGAACCAGAGAAATGTTTAATAAAAAATATATATTTCATCAAAAGATTTACAGAGTAGTAAAAAAATAAAAGTTAGTAAGTAATGCACACAATATATACCACAATGTAGTAATGTGGTAATTTTACAGTAAGATGGTTTGAAAAATAGTCATTTTGGTACTCACTTTCTATCTTTCAAGTATTTTTCCCAATGTTTTTGACGAGCCCTTTTTGCTTTCGTTACCTTTGGCATGATGGTCAAATAACAAATTTATATTAATGCACAAATTAGTAAGAAGTGTCCTTTCACTAATATTTACACACAACAAATGTACCTAACCTAAAATGCGTCCTTTCGCTTATTCTAATAAACTGTAAATCTAAATCACTAAAAACTATACTATCACTGTTATTATCTACAATCACACTACTGAACAAGCTATTACAAATTACAGAAACGAAAAAACATGACAATTTGCGCGCAAACGAGATATAAACGAGAGCTGCGTGCGGTCGAGAGCGACACGTGTTGCCCGTCCGAAGGCCTCTGGCGGTCTGCCGCCCGTCGCCCGCGCAACACCCGCGATTCGCGCGCGCCAATTTTATTATATTTACGATTTTCTATTAAAATACGCCACATAATAATTGTTTTTGACTGTAGTTTCATTTAAAAACACAATTTTTCAGTACAATAAATAATAAAAGCAGAAATCCTTGTCGATTTTTGTACGAAAACAAGAAGGTCCATGCAGATAATTATTTCTTCTCTTTATTTATAAAGTTCTAAACAATTATCTGGCAGTCAGTTTAACAAACAATAACCCAGTTACAACATATATTTATTTGATATTTTTTGCGTAACCCAAATGGATACTTTATAGCACTTTAAACGGCCAAGATTTTAAGGAATCCCCTTAAGTCGCTGAACGCAAACTTATCCGCACCGAACGAACCGAATAAAATTTGAGAATTCTTTATATGAAATATGTACTTACTATGAAACCTCGCACATTTTCCAGATTCGACCGATTTGGTTCAGGAAAATGTGCGAGGTTTCATAGGATTTTATATAAAAAATTCTATAATTCGATTCGTGCGGCTCGGATAAGTGTGCGTTCTCCTTTAAGAACTGTCAATCGAGAAAATTTCGCAAATCGAGAACATCAGGAACGCACTCCAGTGCACCGTTTTTCGAAGTAACAGGCTACAAGTCTATAGGTGAAATTCGATGTACATTGCGTAGCGGGTCAAATACCCTGGTCATATAATGTCCCATCGGCTTTGCAATGTACATCGAATTTCACCTGTAGTTTCGTTGCATGGGGTATTAATAGCGTTTCGCGCTCAAACGGATCCGCGCCGCACACACACACACGCAAGTCCAGTTCTTTTAACAAAATCCCAAGGACGCATGAGGGCGACGCGTCTTGCTCGCTATTAGTTCAGGCGTTGTTGCCGTTCCGAACAGAATATTATTACTTCACTTGTTTGTTTGCCGCCGCGTGGCCGCGTTTAATCAGTTGTTCGCTATCGAGTTTTATCTCAGTAGGAACGTAAAATCACGACTGTCATTTTTGCACTTAGCAAAAAAAGTAAGTAACTAATAAGTGAGTAGATTTAGTCAGTAGAAACGCATTTAAACGGTTTTAAGTGTATTGCAATTTTAGGCGACAGGCTGACACTATGGTGATACACGACTTATCTGCCCTCAAATATTGTCAGACGTGGCGATATGGCCGTAATTTTGCGATCGTTATCGCTCTGCCTATCCCACAAGAATAAAAAGGTGTGATTTGTTTTTGTACGTATGTATTTAAGTACTTACTTTTGAAAGTTTTCCATTCCGACCCTCCTGTAATGTAACTTACTTTTTCTTGGTCTTCTGCTTTTGTTTCCCATATTTTACTAAAAAAGGTACAGAGGTAAAAAAAACGAAATGCTTTTATTTCTAAAATGCTCGGTTATAGTAGAAAATTAATGTACTTTTGTGTTATAAAGTAGTAGTACTAAGACGTAAAAAATAGTATAATACACGCACTCGATTGACGCTTGATTCCCGTTCCGCGGTAGCGTTGCGACTGACAGTTTACGAACGATCCGATTGGTCCGCTTGGCGCGTCTGCGCGAAGTTCACGCCGATGTCAGTTTGTGAAGCGTTTTGGTACAGATTTGGTAAAAAATTTGGCTTCGGATTTTCGCGGCAGGTTATAGGTCAGCTTTGAAAATCTGAAGTCGGAAGACAACAAAAAAATAGTGATATTTGCTGTGTCCTTTGTGTAGGAGTAGGTACAATAAACGGTTAAATCCTACTTATAATATTATAATTGCAAAAGTTTGTGTGTTTGTTTGTTACTCCTTCACATACATACATACATACATATATCACGCCTTTATCCCTTGCGGGGTAGGCAGAGCGTTAACGGCCGTAAGAATACGGTCGCTATCACCACTATCATGTTTTGTTACTCCTTCACGCCACAGAATACTTAAATAATAGTATACTACCGAATTCACGATAAAACTACCGAACTGTTTTTTCTTCGGATTAAAACCGACTTCTACGCGGGCGTAGCCGCGGACGCCCGCTAGTATAAATGTATGTAGTATGGATGGGATCTACGGTGAATCTCACACGGACCGGACCATAATGCGATTTGTGTCAGCCACTATAGGTACTATTCGAATGACAATCTATGAAACAATTTGACGCAGTGACACGCGTGACGCTATAAGGTTTTGGAACTCGCCTATAGGATTTTGTGAACGAAACCAGCGGTTCGTAACTAGTTCCGATAGAAGAAAAAAAAACTCTTTACGAATCCAAGACAAACCTTTTCAGGTTTAGTGACGTCTGATAATGTTTATTTTTTGTACTTACTAAGTTAAAACAAAATAAATGAAAAAAAGAAAAGTTACTAACAAAGAGATTTCTTCTTTACTTGATACTGATCTGGAGGTTCGTAATCGATAGAAAAAAAAATCTTCTCTGTGCGATACCAGAAAGACTTATCGTACCCACTTTTCATTTAAAGCATTTAGTCGTAAATAAATCTTAAAAATACATACATACATATATCACGCCTTTATCCCTTGCGGGGTAGGCAGAGCGTTAACAGCTGTAAGAAAAATGCCGTATGAAAGCTCGCCGCATTCGGCAAAACGTCGCAAGATGCGATATACAGGTGTAAGAGACGGTGTAACGAAAACTTTGCAGGCGTGCTCAGACCATGAAACTGAACAACATTTTATATGAGGACTATGTTGGGAAACGAAAAAAATTTTTTGACCTTCCATACAAATTTCCGATCAGTTGATTGACTTTGTATGGGAACTCGATAAAATATATTTGTTTTCCAACAAAGCCCCCATAGGAAAAGTTTTTAAGTTTCATGGTCTGATCACGCCTGCAGTTTTCGTTACACCGTCTCTTACACCCTGTATGTGAGAACCGAGGGCTGACGAGTTTGCGACGTCGATTTGTCTGCCTGCCTCGTCTCTCGGGGCGAGCAGGGCGAGCGGTAATGAATATTAACATCCTGTAGACTGACTGGTGTGTACGCTACGTATTTGAAGTTATGTCCTGGACTTAATGTGGAGATACGGGATGTGGACCGAAGCTTACGGTATGAGTTTAGTTTGCGAAGCTTGAGGATGGGGGCTCTATAAGATCTTGGTATGTTTACCAAGATAGTTGCATTTAACTTCACTATTTGCCTACCTACTCAGAGACAATGATTGTTTTGCCACACTTTTGAAACAACTCATTCAAGTGACACCAGCTCCTAAAATAAATAAATAAAATAAATAAATAAATATCCTGGACAATTCACACAACGCCATCTAGCCCCAAACTAAGCAAAGCTTGTACTATGGGAAGTGGGAACTAGATAGCTAATACTAATACTTATATACTTTTTTTGTAAATAAATACATATTATACACAGAAAATACCCAGACCCAACACAAATATTTGAAAAGACGTAACAAATATTTGTGTCCGGTGGGGATCGCACCCACGACCCTCGGCGTAGAAGGCAGGGGTACTATCCGCTACGCCATCGGGACAGTCAATGTAAAATAAAATAAATGTAAGTCTCTTTCCTTTTCGTTGCGTAAAGCCGTGCGCATACTATAGTCAAAACAGTCTCAAGGCAGAAAGATATGTGACGCTGTCCAAAAAAAGGCCGGTACAGGAATAATACCAAAAGAAAAATAAACTCGTTGTCTGGGAACATACCAAATTGCTGAAACGGGTTTGGGAAAATAAAATAATATTATTTTGGTATAGATTATGCCTGTATTCGTAATAAAACTGTAACGGATCGTACATACGTATGATTTACATTATAATGCATACAATAAATTATTTTTTTACTATTTTAGCAGTTTTACGTTGTTTCACTAGTTAAACTCACTCTTCAGTAGTACTTCGTGTAGATGTGAATACACCTTTTTTGTCCCTTGGTATTGAAGCACTGCAACGATGAAAAATACAAGGTTATCGTAACTATTTTTACTGACTAGTAGATTATACTGTATCAAATATTATCGTTACACTACTGATTTTGTTGTACTGTGTAAGTGTATGATATAAGCTTATAACATTGCTTTCTAATAAATAAAACTGCACCATGTAAAATCGTATACCTACCTAATGTCATTATCTGTGGTTGCACTACTGATTTTTCTGTACTGTGTATTTATATGATGTTTGCTTTTAATATTGCTCGGTAATAGTAGGTACTTACCTAGTATTACCTAGTGGTGGGTAGGTAGACAATAAATTGGAAATAAAGTGAAGTGTAGGTACGTAGTAGTAGTGCCTACCTTCCCACCACTGTAACTGTAAGTGATACCTTCTTGCTCACTTGTTCAGTGCTAGTAGGTAAGTACGTCATAAGTAGGTCGAAATTAGGTAGGTATCCAATTTATTGCCTACATACCCACCACTGTAAGTGATACCTACGAACTTGCTCGGTGATGGTATGTGAGTAGTGTACAATAAGTATGTCAAAATTGGTTAAAATTATGTTCAGATACTTACGTTATTTTTTGTCGGTCCCTGCGTTTTTTCCATTTAGGCACCCTACGGTATTTATTTTTATTTCCCATTATTTTTTATATTTACAGTCTATATACACGTAGCTAATATTAACAATAAATAAACGATGTATTTACACTTAAACAAAAAACAACGAGGCAAAGCAAGCGGGTTGCGGAACGCCGTGGTCAAAAAAATTGGCACAGGTCCTGCTCCGATCATGTCCGGCGGGCGAGGCGACTGAAGCGCAGCGCGCGCGTCGTATTCTTATTGTATGTTATATCGATGGGTGAAAACGAAAAGGTCGTAACCAAAAATAGCCAACTTTACACCAGAGCCAAAAAACGAAAAAAAAATCACAAAAAAATTCATAACTCAAAAAGTATGCGTAATTTAGAGCTGATTTTTAGAACATGTTTTTGTTATAATAATACCCTTTATTTGAAAACATAACTTTTAATCTAAAGTGACGATAAGTATGTTTTTGTACTACTTACGCCCTAAGATTTTCAATTAACTGACCGACAAAAGGTCGTAAATGGTTCGCACATTTGTATGCAGTCGGAATAAGCTATCCATTTACAGACTTTTGATACGATGTATCTAAGATGGCTGAAAAGTACATACATGACTTAGAGGACGTAAGTGTGAGAAAGATAATTACTTTTGCTATACATTTGTCGTAAACAAGAACCATTCCAAAATATTCTGTAATAAGTTCTGATGGAATTGTTGCTTATCTCTAAATAGTAATGAAACCTAGACAAAGTCGTCCAAGTGTTAAGTATAGTTGCATTGGAATGGTTGCATAATTAAGTATTATAAATAAAACTACGATTTATGTATTTAAAAGTAATATCTTTTATCCCCTCAAAAACATTAATATATAAAAAAAATCCAAGTCTCGCTACTTAGTCCATTGAATGAGTACCTCCAAAGGGGGTCTAGAGTGCGTGAGTTAGTAACGTAAGATGTTTCTTCGGAAACATGTCAAGAGTCCCTAGGTAATAAACATACTAAAACCCCGGGACACTAGGAGGAGCCCCGGAGTGGGGGGAGGGGGGGAAAGGGTCAATTTTTTCATTTTTCGCTTAAGTCTCAAAAACGGCACATGTTAGAGAAAAACGTTCAAGGAAAAGTTGAAAGGCCATAAAATTATCTACAAGTTATACCTAAATCACTTTTTCCAATATCCTACCCTTTCTGCGTTACACGCATTAAAAAATGATTTTGGCTCAAACAATTTCCCATACTACATACCCATGTTTATCACATCAATCGATCAAAAAATATTTCTTTCTTCCATAAAACTCAAATGTGCAACTTGTGACCGGTACCAATAGATTGCTCTTGATTAGGTCTATCATTGTTAAAATAAACACATTCCTCCATGGAAGCCTTTAGGAGGAATCGATTGTCAAAATATTATATTAGGGTAGTTTTAGTTACTGAACTTGAACTATTTATTTTTTTCTTCCAAAAAAACTCAAAAGTGCAACTTGTGACTGGTACCGAAAGATTGCTCATAATAAGGTCTATCATTGATAAAAATACTAGATTCCACCATGGAGGCGTTTAGGGGAAATTGAATTTTATAAGGGTAGTTACGATACCTGAACATTTTTTTTTTCTTCCAAAAAGATCAAAAGTGCAATTGACAACCAATTCCTCCTAAAGGCTTCCATGGAGGAATGTGTTTATTTTACCAATGATAGACCTAATCAAGAGCAATCTATCAGTACCGGTCACAAGTTGCACTTTTGAGCTTTTTGGAAAAAAAAAATGTTCAGGTATCGTAACTACCCTTATAAAATTCAATTTCCCCTAAACGCCTCCATGGTGGAATCTAGTATTTTTATCAATGATAGACCTAATTATGAGCAATCTATCGGTACCGGTCACAAGTTGCACTTTTGAGTTTTTATGGAAGAAGAAAATAAATAGTTCAAGTTCAGTAACTAAAACTACCCTAATATAATATTTTGACAATCGATTCCTCCTAAAGGCTTCCATGGAGGAATGTGTTTATTTTACCAATGATAGACCTAATCAAGAGCAGTCTATCAGTACCGGTCACAAGTTGGACATTTGAGTTTTATGGAAGAAAGAAATATTTTTTGATCGATTGATGTGATAAACATGGGTATGTAGCATGGGAAAATTGTTTGAGCCAAAATCATTTTTAATGCGTGTAACTCAGAAACGGTAGGATATAGGAAAAAGTGATTTAGGTATAAGTTGTA
Source organism: Keiferia lycopersicella (assembly GCA_029255805.1). NCBI lineage: Eukaryota > Metazoa > Arthropoda > Insecta > Lepidoptera > Gelechiidae > Keiferia > Keiferia lycopersicella. The sequence goes on along the minus strand of JARACZ010000009.1, from coordinate 5,541,550 downwards.
GATAATTTTATGGCCTTTCAACTTTTTCTTGAACGTTTTTCTCTAACATGTACCGTTTTTGAGATTTAAGCAAAAATTGAAAAAATCCTCCGGGGCTCCTCATAGTGTCCCGGGGTTTTAGTATGTTTATTACCTAGGGACTCTTGACATGTCTCCGAAGAAACATCTTACATTACTAACTCTCGCACTCTAGAACTTTTTATTCAATGGACTAACTGAGCTGTTCAACCGTAAAAAGGTATGAGATCCATTTGAAACCAAGTCGGCTATCGATTTGTTCATTCCCCACTTAAGAGATCTATCTTAATTAATTACGTAATTAGTTAATAAGCATTATTTTATAGTGACCATATCAATATTTTCAATGTATTTTAATGTTTACAATAAATTGAATGACTTAGCCATCGCACTAGAACAGAAGGTTAACGTGTAATACATATTAAAATTAATACATTCAGTGCGATTGCCAAGTCATTCAACTAACTACTACCTAACCTAAAAACGAGATCAAATGTCAGTATATTTTAAATCTATTCTATCTAATCTAATCTTCCTCATCAGTATTCAGGTAAGCAATCAACTGTCAACAACAATGAACGGCGTAAATAAAAGTATGGTAAAATTTTCATACCACCAGAAGGGTGTAACTAGACCTAGATTGGTAATACCTAACATTGATTTGGCGTAAATCAAAAAGCCTCAAAAACACTGGTTTTTGACCGGCTTACGACAAAAAAAATCTGAAAACTTTTCATAATTCAACCCAAATTAGAAAAAAAATGTTGTCGTAGAGCAACGAGACCCAGACCGTTCGATAGAGAAAAATCAGCTGATCAGGGGCGTGCCCTTAGTTGGTTACGACCTTTTTACTGGTTACGACCTTCTCGTTTTCACCCATCGATATAATGACAACAACGAGGTTTTAAAACATCACAAAAATCAAATTTAAAAACCTATCCTTTTTATAATTTAGACGTCGTAGTTTCCAATTTTTTAGTGTACTTTTAGATTCATAGTGTAAATAATCTTTCAGTATTACTCGAAAATTGTTATAAACTTACATATCTTTGTAATTTTTTATGATCGAGCAAAGTAATCAAAATCGTGTTTTCATCCATTTTATTGTCAAGAACAGTTCATAAAAAATTACATTAATTTTTTCTGAATTAAATAAAGGACTTTTTTATGCCTAAAGTCTCAACCAAATATAGGTCGATGTTTTTTCTACTGACCTGCTCTCAACTTCACTATTTACCTACCTACTCAGAGACAATATTTTGCTATACTATTGAAACAACACTAAATGTAAGTCTCTTTCCTTTTCGGTGCGTAAGAGAGCAACAGACGATGACAGTTCAGTTCAGGAATTCCGAACATTTCCTTTACATACATAATATATATATCACGCCTTTATCCCTTGCAGGGTAGGCAGAGCATTAACGGCCGAAAGAATATGCTATCGTTGTTGTTTCAGAAAACATGTGTATCACTATAGTATGAGGTTGTCAGCCTGTCGCCTAAAAATTGTAATACACCAATACCCTGGTGTCCCTTAGTCGCCTCTTACGACACCCGCGAAAAGGATGTGGGGTGATACTATTCTAAGCCGGCATCACATTTCCTTTAATATTGAATTACTTGAAAAAGTAGGTTCATTACACATTTTAATGAGAAGAAGAGGGTTTGTACCTATAAAAAGTAAAACTTTGAATAAGTAACAGTCAAATTGTACAGGTTTTTAGACGGAAAATGCGAAATTAGAGCATCTAAGGGCTCGATACAGCGAAATTATGAGTGAAACTGCCTCTATTAAGCCAGTAATACTCATTTTTGTATTGATAAGTGCAAAAAAGTATTGTTCTGTTGCACTCCACTGTCGGAATATGAGCGCATCGGCATCACTCGAACCGAATCCATTGAAGTCATCCGAATTTCCGTCTAGGAATTTTGGGATCTTAATTCGACTGATGCGGCTCGAGAAAATGTGCGAGGTTTCGTATGGTATCATATAAAAAAATCACTAAATTCGCCGCGTATAAGACGTGTGCGTTCACCTTTATTCTGAAAGTTTGAAATATTTTGTGATAAAATATTAACAAAAATAACAACTTGAAATACTTATTCGTCAGAAATTCGAACAAATCGAGCGCAGAGCCATTTCGGGAAAAAAAGAATGTGAAATGAAGGTGGCGGCGCTACTAATCAAGCTAGGTAGAAATAAAGGGACAGCTTAAAAATACATTTAGTCAATTTTAAAAAAAATAATGAATGAGTACAATATTCCTTGCAGGTTAGCACTTACCTTTTTAGGTTATTAAGCCTAAGTATTTTAAAGCTACGCTTTCCAAGCTTTGCTCTTCGTTTATTTGCCATTATTTTCCGTCGCGAACTAACTGTAGTATTGTCAACACAACGCTGCTGGAAAAAAACTGTGGTACGCGTCTACTCTCGACGATGCTTGGCGGCCGACTGAAGAGTGACGCGCAGGTGCGGTGAAAAAATAGTGGAAATAGAGGTTGGTGTTTGTATTTTCATTTTTTGAATGATTATGTAAATAATTAAAAAACTGACGCCATACGTAGATAAAACAGATGGTAAAGAAAAAGAAAACATTAACTAAAATATTAATTACAAGATAACTTTCAAATGGTACAGGGTTTTAGTCTAAGAGACACAACAATGCAATGGCACAAAATATAAAACTGGTTTTACAAGAGCATTTTTGTGATGTTTTCTACAGATTGTGTTTTTGCTGCCATAGTTTTGTATCATATAATTAATGACCTTGAAGTAGCTTTCAAAAGAATTCAGACATGTTTAAAAAAAAATTAAGAAGCTTCGAAAATTTCAAACAAATAAGGTGGACCGAGTTTTTGAAGGCGCCGCCGGCTGGTAGCGATTGCTAGCAAAAACGGGTCCGTGCGTAGATAGAAGACACTGACATCCAGTAGTGGACTGCTCTATGGTGATACGATAATGAGATATACCTACTATTCTTGCGTCAAAATGTACGTATAAATGATGCATACCTACTGTATGTAACATACATACAAATATCACGCCTTTATCCCTTGTGGGGTAGGCAGAGCGTTAACAGCCGTAATAATACGGTCGCTATCGCCACGTCTGACATTTTTGAGGATTGTTTTCAAAGGTTGTTTCAACAAACATGTGTATCACTATAGTGACAGGTCAGCCTGTCGCCTAAAAATTGTAATACACCATTACTCTCGAGTTCCTTAGTCGCCTCTTACGACACCCACGGGAAGGAGGTGGGGTGATGCTATTCTAAGCCGGCATCACACGGAAAAATGTAAATGATAAGTCATAGTAAGTACCTACTTACTATTATAATGTTCGATCTAATGTAATTAAAGACTACTTAAGGGCAGGTTCTTCCGGCTCATTAGGTATTTAGCGCTGCCTCACCCCCGCCGAAAAACTATCGCGCGGGCCAGCCTGACGAAACTTCATATTAAAAAAAAACTCAAAGAGTTCACGCTAAAATTTATGGCGTCGTTTATTGTCTCTTTCCTTTTATCCTGCTTCTTTGTCTAGCGCTGTCAGGCTGTCACACCACCAAACAATATGGCGGTTCTTGTCAAATTTGTTGATATCGCAGCATGATTAATTAAAAGTTTTCAGTGAATAACGTGAAATATTGGTGACGAAACTTTAACATTTACAAATAATTTACATTGTGGTAATAAATTAATTACGATTGCATCTCAAGATGCACTATAAAAAGTGTGAAATTTGTGGATTGAAAGCCGGTCGACAATCGGGAGAAAAGCGAGTATTTTTGGCTCAGTTCCCATTATTTGAAAGGCGGTAAGTTATTTTGGTTATCATTTTATCAATTCTAAGTGATTTCGAAAGACTTTCTGTCATTTATTTTACGTATTTTATATCTGGGCTATCCTTGCAAATTTACCATAGAGATGGGTTAGGGTTGTATCGATAAAATTATCGATAGTTTATTTACGGGTCAGAATATACCTCTTCAATAAGGCCTTTAGTATAACAATGCATTTGACAACTGCAAAACCTCATTTCTTCTAATTGTGTTCTGTTGTCTTCTGAAAAAATTTGATGGTTTTAACTTTTTGAATAAAATAAAAACTCACATTCTTCTTCATCTTAGGTCCAATAAAAAAAATGATTCATGCGTATTTGCGAACCCCTTAGAGTTCTTAATTGTATTTTATGCACTATAATGCAATTTTTTTTTGTGTTGTACACTTTCTAATAATGTACTATACTGTTTCAGATGCAGACAATGGGTAAAATTGACTGGTAAAGAAGATTTGGCATATGTGCCTATAGAAAAGTTACATTCTTTGAAGTATTTATGTGGAAATCATTTTACCAAAAAAAACTTCAATAGGAAGTTATCTAGGTTAAAACCTTCAGCTAAACCAAACTGTTTAGCGGACGTGATCTGGGCTGATCTACATAAGCAATCTTATTCGAGAGCAAAACCCAAGAAATGCAGTTTACATGGTTAAGGTACTACTGCTACTTGCTGAATTGAATAAAACTGAGTTTAATCGAAAACCGCTAAAAAACGACGTAGGTGTAGTGAGTGTACTAGCCTGAGTAATGAACTTCCTTATTTGCAGTTGCAGAGTAGCCAACATTTCTGATCAGAAGACCACATACAGCAACTAAATAGACTATTGCACAAATCAACATTTACCAATAACAGCAAGTAGCAATTATTGTATCTGTCAGGTAAAAAAAGTTTCCTTGATAAAAAAAATTATAAACTTTTATCATGTTTTTTAATAGACATTGCACTATAATACATTGGAAATATATGATTTGGCTGTTTTGAGATAAGGACTGATATTTAGTCGATACGATATTTTGTACATTGTACGATCTAGTCTATGTCATACCGACCCAGGTATAGGAAAAATAAATAAACCTATAAATTAAGAAAATTGAGTTTGTTTCTCATACACCTAATCTTTTTCAAAGGAGCAATTCCGCAAGATGGTGGTGTACTCCGCCATATTGCGAAACTGCTCCTTTGAAAAACGCCCATTGAAAACAGTCTAGGATATTCTAACGCTTTTTTTTTTTAATATCGATATCGATATATTTATCATACCAGGGCATACCACATCTCTATTTTTCTGTCATGTTGGTAGCATTGTTACAATATTGTTAGAATGCTTATATTGGCTAGAGATTTTAGCGTGAACTTGAAAAAAAAACGTTATACGTAAGACCCAACTCTTAAAACGCTAGTTTTATTATATTCTCTTTGGCGCGGGCCTATTTCGCGTGAACTTCCCTGACCTCGAGCCGGGCGCTCGAACCGTGCGCCGGGCCGGAGCCGTGCGCCGTGCGCCCGCGCCGCGTACTTTGCGTGCGTGTCACAGTAAGTTTTAAACAGTAGGTACGATCTAAATGATAATGTGTACATTTATAGAGGTAAGTTTATTTTATTTATTTATTAATATTGTATATTAAAACATTAAAAGTTCGCAGAACGTTTAAATTAAATATGTGACTACAATATAATATAACAACATTGCTTGCGATAATTTTACATCGTTAAAGATACTTTTTATTTTCTATTATGTTCTTTTGCATACTGAATATTCTGGAAAAAAAAAATTACTGATAGAGAGGGAGCGAGAGAGAAAGAGAGAGAGATGGTTTTTTAATTGAAATTTGTACTCACTTCTGAAATAAAAGATTTAAATTACTTTGAGTTATTTAATGTTCAATAATCAATAAAATCAAGTTGACGTGTACTCGGACCTGGTATTGGATCTTCTAAATTTGGATCCTGTTGTTGCATAGGTAGGACATTTTCTATGTCTTCTGACGACAAATTTCGGATAGGCATGCCACGTTCGTGTCTACTATCGACAAGTTCTGGCAGTAGTACATTTAAATAAAATTTCACTAGTTTTGGCTCCATAGTGGTGGTCCAGAAGCTGTCATCTTTCTCTATTCTTACAGTGTATAAAGGTTCTTTATCTCCAGCCCAAATACCTAGTAGGCAAGTTTGCCGGCCTGTCACATGCAGCTGGCCTTGAATTTGGTAGTACCAATTACTTTTTTTATTTATAGTATGTGACTTAGTCTGCTTATTATATTTTAAAATCTGAATTTTGTTCTCGGCTATTGCTTTTGATAGTCCTAATTTGCTTGCTGTGATGGGACACTTAACTTCCACAATAGTGCTACTACCAATCAATCCGTCAGGCGTTGCTCCAATAAATGGATGTATGGGATCTATAAATAATCCACAGGGTAAAATCTCAACATTTTCCTGTTGTTGTAATTGGAGCAACGCTTGTTGTTCATTTTCAATCCCATGAGCAATTGAGGGTACATGTGTCAAATTTTTTTGGTATAATATATTTTTCACTAAATTAGCTGTATTTGAGGATGGTTTTCTTTTACAGATTAATCCAAAGTTTGATGCTGTGATTAGTTTTTTTCTAATGTCCAACCATTCACTGCTGTCTCTCTGTAATATTGTCGCTCTTTCGATCGCTGTTTTATCTGAAGTTAGCAATTTTAAATTATCTAAAAACTCATTTTGTGCCTGTTGTAGTTCTTCGTGTGGCATATCAGGAGCAGAACTAGAAGGTTCATAGTCATGTTGGGTTTTATTACTTTCTTTTAATATTCTTTTTTTCTTAACTGGATGCTCCACAAAATATTTTCTTTTGAGTGCTCTCTTTTTTTCTACATGTTCAACTCTTTCACCAGGATTTGTCTCCATGTATGCTTTATGAATAGAAGATATAGCAGACTTTGTATTAAACTTAATATAACTTGGGCCTTTTTAAGGCAAGAGTGAATAGGCATTATCTAGGCAAGCATGTACCATCTTCGTCTGCATCTCCACTTACCACCAGGTGAGATGGCAGACAAATGCGGGCCTATTACATATAAAAAAAAAAAAAAAAAAAAAAACGCTACTACAGAGGCTGAACATCTACTTTGGTAGCCCTGTTTAAGAGCTAAGTTGGTTCTCTTGCCTCCAATAAACTTAGCAATCACGCTGTTGAAACACTCAACAATATTGGTGTCAACGTCCTCGATTAAACTGCGTGATTTAGCAGCAACGCTGGCAAGAATGGAACTGATCCTGAACATAAACGTTGAGTTCTGAATCTTATTTAAATCATTACACTCATTTTCTGTTTTGTCGAAGTAATGACTCTGACACATTTTATGTTCCCCGTATATATGCGCCATTGAGTTCACTATATCATTATGTAAAAGCGACACTGCTACGTATTTCGATTTTTCTGATGATTTGTGGTGTTTAATGCTCTTAACGATAACTTTTCTCATTGTCAAAATCTTACATTTGTGAGCGTTTTCCTGTGTGCTAATTGATATTTAGTTTCTAGGTTTACGGCACGAAGTTTTTTACAAAAATTGCGCAAAATGTGATTTCGGCATTCAATCTTCTCAACGGTCACATTTTGTGCTGCATACGGGTTTGCGTTGAGAATTTTAGCATAGGTTGATGCGTCTCCATCCCCTATTACTCTGCTATAAATTAACCCGTACATAGAAATCGAGCTTTTGAAGCCTTCGACTAATATTTCAGCCTCCATAGAACCTGAAGAGCCTTCATAATTTTTGAAACATATGTGTTCTTTCGGTGTAATTTTCTTATTTTCTGCTCTGGCACATACCAAACAATATTTGTTTTTAACTCCAATATAAAGTACTTGTCCAGTGTACCTTCCAATTATCGCAGCAGTGCCCGAAGAAGCTTTATAATTATTACCGTATGATCATGCACACCAAGACCCGTAATTTGAATTAGATAGAAAATAAATATTTTCTTGCTAAAAAGTCAAAAAATTTCATTGCTTCAAATCACATTATTAATTATGAAATCTTCACTAAGAAAAAAAAATTTTTTTACTTACTCTTCAACGCTTTCTTTTTTTGTAAATCCACGTTTGTCTCTTAGTTGTGAGGAGCTGTAAAAGCAAACGATACAAGTTTACTATTGCCATCTAAAATTATAATTAACTTGAAATGAATTCATCATATTTTTGGAATTGAAGTAACTAAACCTAATAACATACGGTATGTAAGGGACTGGTCTTCGGAAATTTTGCAGGTGCGATCTGTTTATGAAACTGAACAACTTTCTTTGATGAACATTTATGTCAAAAATGAAAGGAAACGACAAAAAATACGGGCTCTCATACAAAATGCACTATCAGCAGATTAGTTTACTATGGAAAGTCAAGATCACGCCTGCAAAGTTTTCAGCGACCTGTCCCTTACACCCTGTATATGTATAGTTTTAACATTGTGACATGGCCGTCGATTCAGAGGCGACTTGTAAAAACATTCACGAGCCGCCTCTGCGACGATTGCTAACTATACACATAACATACAATGTTACATTCTGCAGTTGTGTTGTACTACTGTTAATTTTTTTACTGTGTCATTCAATGACGTTTTCTTATAATAATTATGTGGCCATCGTTAATTAATTAAATAAGCAATGGTTCTACATACACATATCACGCCCATATCCCTTGGGGGGTAGGCAGAGCGTAAACAGACGCAAAATACGGTCGATATCGCCACGACTGACAAAATATTTGAGGGACGTTTTAGAACTACCGCGTATTACTATAGTAAAAGGTTGTCAGCCTATCACCTAAAATTGTAATACACACGAAACCCTCGTTTCCCTTTGTCGCATCGTATGATTCCCTGGCAAGAAATGGGGTGATGCAAATTCTAAGCCGGCATCACACGGCAATCAATGGTTCTAATTGTACAATTTTACATAATGGGGATGCGTTGGATTATAATTATTACATAAATCCATAAAGTTATACCTACTGTGTAGTGGATAGGTGCCCAACAGTAGGCAAAACCATGCTGAAGAAGAAGAAGAAGAAGTAGGTACCTACCTACCCAGTTCTAAGTTAGCTAAAATATATTTGGAGACTTACCTTATTCTTTGTCGGAGTTTCCGCAAATTCCTTTTCGACGTCTTCTTATATTTTCCTTTATTACCCATAATTTATTTATTTCACAGTCTATATTTACAATAAAATAACTATTAAACTAATTAAGAATGTTTTTTAAATAAATTACACGGATCAATTACAAATTATTATGATTTTGATAAATTACGCTTGTCGCGATCGATTTGCGGGGGTGAGGAACGTCGTGTTCGAAAAATCGGCACAGGTCCTGCTCGGGTAAGGGCTGGCGGCCGACTGAAACACAGCGCGTGCGACGTTTTGTTATATAATAAGTTTCTTGAAAATAATAAAACCAAATAAAAAAAACTGTGTGTAGAATATTGTAGATAACATCATTTCCTATTTTTCAGTACTTTTCATTTATTCAAAATGTTTATAATCTTGAAGTAGAACAGAAAAAATATTCATAAACTTACCTATCTTTGCGATTTTATATGATCGAGCGAAGTAATAACTATGTGTTTTGAGCTGTAGAATATTCAAGATCAGTTCATGAACAATAACATATATTTGTTGTAGATTTTTACAACGACTCTTTGATGCTTTACAACTCAACCAAAAAAAGGTCGATTTTGAAGAACCTGCCCTTAAAAAATGAAAATAAGTCTTACCCCCAGCAGCAAAAACAAAACTTACTCATCAAAATGAATTCAGTCTACGTGATGACAAAGAACCGAGACGGATATTCGTCTATTTGCATAATCCATGCACCAATTTCCGTTAATTTTCTTTTAAAATGTGATACACACGGTCACCACGTTTGTCTGACAATTGGGTTCATCGGGACGCAAGTCGAGTCGGTGTCCCGCACGAAAGAAAAGAATAGGGTTAGGTTTACAGGGTACCACACTACCACATAGGGCAAGAGGGACTCAAATGCATAGGGTTTGGCTGGTGATTTCCTAAATATGCTAGAGGTAAAAGAATCATCAATCATCACTGGAACGTACTACTGGCTTCACCGGTAGAAAACAAAATAGGTAACAAAGTGTAATCCCAAGCAGAAAAATCATTTTGTTGACAGAACTGACAATTTTAAAAATAATGATTATATAAACAGGCTTACCAGGGGCTGCTGAATAAGGAAAATAACGGCGCTGCTGCTGCATTATTTTGCGTAATTTGATTATTGAATTAATTTTCCGTGTGATGCTCGCTCAGAAAACATCACCCCAATTCTACCCGTGGATGTCGTAAAAAGCGTCTATGGTATAGTCATCCAAGGAATAGGCAGCAGCTTTAGCTGTAGTTAACGCAACATCTTCCACTGCGCTCGCTTATCCGCCTGTCAAGCGTGGTGAATATGACAATATCCCATGTTCAGTAGTGGACTGTTGTGGCGGTTATGGTGTAATTTGAGTTTCAAAATGCGCCAGGCTTAGTTTTGCCGCTGATGACAACGAGATTTGTTTATATGCCTATATCAGACTATGTGTTCGCGTAATGTGATCTTCAAAATGCGCCAGACGGCTGAGCTGCGTATTCGCTGACGACAACGAGATTTGTTCGTCTGACTATATCAGATCGTGTGTTCGCGTAATGTGAGCTTCAAAATGCGCCAGACGGCTAAGCTGCGTATTCGCTGACGACAACGAGATTTGTTCGTCTGACTATATCAGACTGTGTGTTCGCGTAATGTGAGCTTCAAAATGCGCCAGACGGCTGAGCTGCGCATTCGCTGACGACAACGAGATGTGTTCATCTGACTATATCAGACTGTGTGTTCGCGTAATGTGAGCTTCAAAATGCGCCAGACGGCTGAGCTGCGTTTAAACAGCGTTTACAGCGCATTAGGCTAGGTTTTGTGGTTGCGCTGCTGAAATCTGCAGCGACGCCGTTTTTGGCCACGACGGACATGCAGGCTGGGCATCGTAGGAAGAACATTAGTAGGTAAATATTTATTTTGCTTTCAAACAATTTTGCTTATGTTTTTACTGAAATAATGGAACGATAGCAACTGAAGTCTCGAAAAAGAATGATAAGTTAGTTTATAAAACGGTTAAGTTAGTAAGCTATAAAAATATTTTCATATTTAGGTACAAAAAAATACCTGAAGTAAGTGACCTCGACCAAGATTGTTGGACGACTCGGTGTCCCATACGAAAAGGTAGAGAGTGAGAAACCTAGATGAACCTAGACCTAAGGCGGATGAGTTTTTATGAAACTCATAAATATTAAGGTAGGTACATAATGTCGTTCAAATGAGCATCTTGATAATTATGTATGTTGCAGAAGTAGCAGTCTGGCCCCTCACAACAAAATTATAGTAGTATCGTAAAACAATGATTTAGAATCAGATTTCGGTCTTATTTTTCCATTTACGTAGGTAGGGGAAGCGAATCGACATGCAACGTTTATCTAGACAGGTATCTATAGCTTGATTTGATAATAATAACTTTCAGACGGGAAATGCGGAAATAAGGGGTGGGTAGGGGCGTGAAAATGTTTATACACTTTCATAATTTTAAGGGGATGATATCGGATACTATACAAAGGGGCGCGCAGAAGGGCTTTCAACAAAATACTTAATACGGAAAATTCGAGGCAGAAAACCTGGTTATTTCTAGTCAAGCTATTATTTGGGCTCGATGTATTTCGTGGGATTTTCTTGGGAGAATGCATTATCATATCGAGGGGTGAATCGCGAGTTCAGTTCGTTTCGTCTGTTTTCATTGAGTGCAAATTTATTTATGCAAATCTCCGCGAAACAAAATGTTTAAAGACAATATTTGGGTTCCTACTTACTTTCACCTTTTATAAATAGGTAGGTAAGTGCAGAGTGTCAAAAATTTTGTTCGCGTAAACTAAGGCGGACACTTAACGCACGACGGAGCGCTAAAACATCGCACCGGTCTGTCAGATCCATACTAGAAATGTTAATCCCTATACTGCCCCCGATCACTAACAAATTATAAAAAAGTATGAACTCGAATATAAATAGTCAAAAGTTAGGTAGGTAATACCAATAGGTAGGTGTGGAAAATATTAATTTCATACATACATACACACACAAATCACGGCTTTATCTCTTGCGGGGTAGGCAGAGCGTTAACGATCGTAAAATTACGGTCGTTAAAGCCACGTCTAACAAGTATTGCTGACAGGTTGTCAGCCTGTCGCCTAAAGTTGTAATAAGTACGTGGTAATAAACATGAAACCCTCAAGTCCCATGGTTGCCTCTTACAACACCCGCGGGAAGAGTTGGGGTGATGCTATTCTATACTGGCATCACACGGCATATTAATTCGATCGATGAAAAATCCATATAAACTGTACGGGCTGGGGCCTGCTCGTATTACTTACCTACGTTACAAGTAAGTAGGTAAATGTTTGGTACAAGTAAAAAAAGAAAGCGTAAAAATGTATCGATTATTAATAGAAGATCCACGTAAACTTTGCTGGTGCTATGCAAAAAATATTATTACAGAGTATTTTTTAAGAATACCTGCCTATTGTACTTTTTTATGGGTAAGTCAACTTTTATTTCACAAGGTATGAGACATTCTACAAAAGAAGACTTTATCGCAGGTTGCTAGGGATACAATGTGTATGTAAATGTAGCTGTATAGTTGGCAAGGTACTTACCGCACTTCATTCATATGCGAAGCTCTGTTCACGAAATTTGCAATTTTCCGTTTTCGCCGTGGCATTTTAGAAAGGGTTTTAAATTTTAATTAAACGTTAATTCGCTAAACAAAGCTAACACTCATAAAAACATAACAATAATCCTTACGCAAAAACAATAAACTCACTCAAAAACACGATAAAAACGTCCAAGCGCAACCGAATAGTTCAAGTACTCAAAGTTCGATATGTTAGGTACCGGTCGTACTGTATGTAGCAAATTCGTTTAAAATATTACTTTCCAAAAATCAACTAGCGACACAGCCTCCCCGGGCGAAAGCTTGGGTGAGACTGCCGACCATACCCCCCAGCCCCGGCCCCCGCTTCAAATCTCTTGGTCGTACCAGTTTCATTGATGTAATGGTAAGTAAGTAATAAATAATAATATAAGTTGTGACACTTAATTTTTTTAACAATATTTCATATATATAATGTGGCAAAATACCGTCAAAATCGCCTTGTGCGTTTGGGAGGAGTAAGAAATCAAATATTTTAATGGACGAGAATCTATTTTTTTGTATGTGCCTACTGCAACCGCCATCAAAAACAAATTAACTATAAATAACTAAATGATTTGGTGTATGTATTTAACTTTGATTCCATCCCGGTAGATGGCCAGAAAAAAATCTTGGGGTTTCGTGCGCAGACTATGCAATATTTTGTTTTTGACCGCTTAGGTGCATTTTAAATTGTAAGTCAAATTTTTGCAGCTGTTCTTGACAACACAGAAAAAGTAGCTTTTTCCAAACGAACGTTAGCCTTTGGGTTGCAGAGGTCAGATGACAGTCGCTCTGTGTAAAAACTTGGTTCCACGTCAAATCGCCTAGGTTAAGTAGCCGACACCGACAGAGTCCCGAAGGCAAAGAGAATGATAATAAAATGTTTCTCAAACAGACGTCGATTGCATGTCTTGCACTTGCACCATACCCCAAACTGTTTCAATTTGTCATAAAATTTATTGTCAAGCCGCAGTCCGCCACAAAGCGGTTGCAGGATTGTTTCCAACTATTCCTTTATTAGATGACCGGTCATCCAGACTGGACTGCAGGGCCCTTAATACCTTTGTGACCCTTTGAAGCCAATGCCCTGCGTAATTTTGGAGATAAAAAGTTACTGTAGCATCAGAAGTGGAGTAGACATAAATTCTAGGATGGTCTCATAAGTTTTTTACAGTGTTATATATAGATCACAGTACCAAAGAATACTAACTACCTATATTTCGCCAAATGAGTCCGATCTATGATATTTAAATAGGTTACACAAACGTATAGCGATCAACGTATATTGGTTGTTCTTACTAATTGTATCAAAAATCAGTTACATTAGACCCCTTCAGAGCACAACCGGTATAATCCCACGAATGTTTAATTTTTGATAAGCACAGTGCATTTTTCAAAAGTAGTCTTTATTCGTACCGATAGAAAGTTCAAAAAAAAAATTATGTAGTACTTAAAAATTTACTTCATAATAAAATTATCAATGATAAAAAATATATTTCGTAAAGAATAGTTAACACGTAAGAGTCCTCAATGCCCATAAGCTCACCACTAACCTAACAAACCTAAATAAATTCATTATCACGCCCCTTAAAGTGTTTCAAATATAAAATTCTATTACCCACTACAAACAAATTCACCCTAAACTTGAGGGAAGTGAAAAGAAATGAAACAAGCAGTCCACAACAGTGACACCGTTGCAAAAAACTTTCGTGACAGGGTGCAATTTTTATAAAATCCAGTCCCCTATTCTTAAAACACTCGACCATTCTGTCCTATATAATTATTCTCAACGTCTCAACTTGACGCTGACCCGTTAAGTGATTAAGATTTGACATTAGTGGTGTCACACGTCACACCACAATAGCACGGTAATATTATCTATACAGTATTGTAACTCGGCCGTGTCCTTGAAATAAGTGCCTACAGCCGCGCGGTACGTGAGCATGTGATAGGGCTGTCACTGTCACCGAGTGTCGCCTACCTACAGCGTTTTATTTGCATATCTGCCTACCTTGAGTTTGCCAAAATGAGCACAATATGTTCTACTTGTCATGTTAAATACGAGTAACTAGTATATTTTGAGTGAAAATTCGCGCGGTTAAAAACCAGCACACCGTCCTTTCGTCACCACGGTACACACGCGACTGTTAGCATGCCGAGCGCATGCCGAGATCCGAGCGCGTAGGTATAGCTCGCACGCCGTCCGTTTGTATGGAGTTAGAATACTGTATAGATAATATTACCGTGACAATAGGTATTTGTGTTGTGGTACGTATAGGTATTGGGGTAACATTAAAGTATCGCCGTTCGAATAGGCCATAGCTGACATCTGTCAAAATTATGTTAAAGCTATGATATAAGGGTTAGTTTTCTTTGTTGAGACATAAATGTCTAATAGTATGGGTTTGACAGCTGTGAAATAGGAGCTATTCGGGCGGCGACACTTTAGCCAAAATCGACAAAACAGCAAGAATAAGAAATAATGATAGGAGAAAGTGAAAGAATGTATGGTTTGCCCTGCTTAAAACCTGCAAAGCTTTCGGCTATTCTATAGTTTGAAGCTGTACAATTTTAGCTTGTCTTGCTTTTTTAAGTACACCGTGGTGGCCTGTGGTGGCGCAAGGCGGCGGCGTGTCTGAAAGCAGCCCCAAACTATAATAATTCCTTTAGTTAGGCCACCTAAAGTACGCCCGGTAGAATAGGCCATATTTGACAGCTATCAAACCGATAATAGCAGACATGTCAACAAAGAAAAATTAACCTTATGTCATAGCGTTAACATTATTTTGATACCTGTCAAATTTGGCCTATAGGAGCGGCCATACTGTAGGTGCATTTGATTTAGACAATTTTTTTCTCATTTGGGCTGGTTTCAGAGCGACGCGTCTCGGCAGCGCTGCCCAGCCGCGCGCGGTTCGGGCGCGCGCCTGGGCAGCGCGTTCGCTGTGAAACGACATTCAGACGCGCGCGCTTCGTTGTAGTGTACGGTCGAGTGCAGAGAATCATTAGTACAGTTTTTCTGTGATTAAACGCAATCAATGTGTCTAATTTTACCTAAATATACTTTTACTATATAATAATTGTGTATTTGGGTAAAATAAGACACATTAATTATTGCGTTTAATTACAGAAAAACCATTCGACGTCATATCGCCAGTGGCAAACTTAGCGCGAACGGGTTGTACCTACCTACTTAGTATGTACTTATCTTAAGTTTCGTATTTTTTTCTAAATATTGTATTATACTATGTATCTACTTACTTCTTACACAAAAATAAGAAGGAGAATATTTAATTCTTTCTCAAAAATTATTGTAATGTTTAAATAATTACTTAATAAATGTTTTTCTACCAACCTTTCTGTGTAGTGAAATTTTCTCCGAACAATTCTATCCCGATTTCTTCCCAAGCTTTATTTTTCGCGTCCCTATTTTTATAATTCGCATCAGATGCATTCCACAAACATTCTCGATGACGAACTTCATCAATCAGTCGCCCCGTGTCGATAAAGTCATCCATTTTCAGTCACGTAGAGGAGTACATAAATTACAGTGTGTTGGACTGTACGCAGCCGCGCGTCCGCACCGTGTCGCTCTGAAACGCTACTGGCAATCGAAAGAGATCTGACCGCGGCGCGTGGCGGCGCGGCCGAGACGCGGCCCAAAACGCGTCACTGTGAAACGCTACATACAATCTAGTGTAATGCGAGGCGCGCGCGGCTGAGCAGCGCTGCCGAGACGCGTCGCTCTGAAACCAGCCTTAATCGCAGACACGAGAGAAAATCTTTCTTCGAATGATCTTAGGCTGGTTTCAGAGCGACGCGTCTCGGCAGCGCTGCTCAGCCGCGCGCGCCTCGCATTACACTAGATTGTATGTAGCGTTTCATAGTGACGCGTTTTGAGCCGCGTCTCGGCCGCGCCGCCACGCGCCGCGGTCAGATCTCTTTCGATTGCCAGTAGCGTTTCAGAGCGACACGGTGCGGACGCGCGGCTGCGTACAGTCCAACACACTGTAATTTATGTACTCCTCTACGTGACTGAAAATGGATGACTTTATCGACACGGGGCGACTGATTGATGAAGTTCGTCATCGAGAATGTTTGTGGAATGCATCTGATGCGAATTATAAAAATAGGGACGCGAAAAATAAAGCTTGGGAAGAAATCGGGATAGAATTGTTCGGAGAAAATTTCACTACACAGAAAGGTTGGTAGAAAAACATTTATTAAGTAATTATTTAAACATTACAATCATTTTTGAGAAAGAATTAAATATTCTCCTTCTTATTTTTGTGTAATAAGTAAGTAGATACATAGTATAATACAATATTTAGAAAAAAATACGAAACTTAAGATAATAAAGTTGCTTGTAGTTTACACAGTAATTCGTCAAACGTTGGTGGCGAAAGTCGAAAATGTTTATAAAATCTGTAACCATCTTCTCGTAAATCAGAAAACGATGTTACAAAGGCTCCTCTCAACAACCTTGTAGCATTAAAAGGATCGACTTGCAATCTTTTAAGACGTCGTTGTTGCACTCTTTTCCATATAACGTATATAGCTAATATAGTGATTACGTTTGCTGGCATAATGATTCTCTGCACTCGACCGTACACCACAACGAAGCGCGCGCGTCTGAATGTCGTTTCACAGCGAACGCGCTGCCCAGGCGCGCGCCCGAACCGCGCGCTGCTGGGCAGCGCTGCCGAGACGCGTCGCTCTGAAACCAGCCTTATTCTATATAGTAGGCAAGTAAGTAGTACTTACTTCTTAATTTCTGCCATAATTCTTATTTGTTCTCTTCTATTGCCGTGTGATGCCGGCTTAGAATAGCATTACCCCATATCCTACCCGCGAGTGTCGTAAGAGGCGACTAAGGGACTCGAGGGTATTGGTGTATTACAATTTTTAGGCGACAGGCTGACAACCTGTCACTATAGTGATACACATGTTTTCTGAAACAACCTTGGAAAACAATCCTCACAAATGTCAGACGTGGCGATAGCGACCGTATTCTTACGGCTGTTAACGCTCTGCCTACCCCGCAAGGGATAAAGGCGTGATATATGTATGTATGTATGTATGTTCTCTTCTACGCTTCAAATTTTCACGTTTTCTGTGTGGTTTTGGTTTGTTTGTTTTGTTTGCCATTTTTTCTTTAAATTTCTGCTATATCTCGGCATAAATTTCCACTTCTCCACACCTAAATAAACACTAGATACGTTTTTGATTATTTTATATATATAATTTTAAATACTCGCAAAGAAAATATCTTCGAATATTAGTCGGAAATTTGAACGAATCGAGCGCAGGTCCGTCTCGGTCAAAGGTTACGGCCGACTGAGTGCGAAATGAAAGTGACGGCGCTAATATAGTGTATTACTAGAAAGAAAGAGACGAAGTTGGCCGGGCGAGAGTAAATAAAACGACGCTGGCTCAGAAACAAATAAAATTAATTATAAATAAACTACAATAGTAATTGTAAATTTAGATCTCTAATTTATGGGGTACCATCGATACCTTCATTGTAAGCTAAGTTTTTTGTTAAGCTTATGAATTTTCTCGGAGTATTATCTGTTATGATTTTTTAATAGACCTATCTTTGGATTTTTTTTCTATCGAGAAAATTTGTTTAGATCGTGTTTTCGCATCTCTGGTGATTTGGCTTATATGTCCAAGATAGACATATCTGAAAATCACAACCTTGATCATTGTAATTATTGAGATCTTTTTATTCTAAGAACCCTAAATAACGGACATAGCCTCTTAAGGGCCCGTTCTGGGGCAATTTTAGGTATTTTTCGCACCCGGGCGGCTTGCATCCGCATTACGCGGGGAGCTGTTTGGATTTGAACTCCGGTGACCTTTGGCGGCGGGCAAGAACGCCACAGTATAAAATAATGCAGTAGGAAAATTAAGTTCATTTGTAATAAGTGTTTTTATTTTATTTAGAATATTGAAATGAAAGTTTGGTAAGGTTAGGTTTTTAAATCTTAAGCAGTCAAAATTCATTTTGACTGAGAAAATCAGTGAATGGTTGTTTTTAACTAATTAAACCCTGACAAAATTCTTAGATAAGGTCAATTTTATTGGGACTGGATGACATGCTGGGTGGTGCTGAATGGTGCTGGCAGCGTGACGGATGGTGCTGGGAGCGTGATGGATGGTGCTGGGAGCGTGATGGATGGCGCTAGGAGCGTGATGGATGGTGCTGGGAGCGTGATGGATGGCGCTGGGAGCGTGATGAATGGCGCTGGGAGCGTGATGGATGGTGCTGGGAGCGTGATGGATGGTGCTGGGAGCGTGATGGATGGTGCTGGGTGGTGCTGAATGGCGCTGGGAGCGTGATGGATGGTGCTGGGTGGTGCTGAATGGTACTGGGACCGTGATGGATGGTGCTGGGTGGTGCTGAATGGTGCTGGAAGCGTGATGGATGGTGCTGGGAGCGTGACGGGTGGTGCTGCGAGCGTGACGGGTGGTGCTGGAAGGGTGTTGGATTGTGCTGGGAGCGTGACGGGTGGTGCTGGGGGCTGCTCTCAGTTTCTTACCTAAGTAAGAAATAGGTATAGGTAACTAATTACCTATACCTACACAATACGATTAATGAATAAAACTAATATTAATATTATATACACACATTTATTCTAATTACACAATGAATCAGTTAGAAGAACTGATACTTCTTTTTAATTAAAGTTCGTTAAAATTAAGATTTCTAGTGCTACATCCAGACTCATTTTCATCCACCAATGTATTCCGATTATTATGAATATGACACGCAGATTCATTTGAATCTTTGTTAGCTCTAAATTCGAGGTCCTCACGGCTTTGTCCTGAGGATGACGGAAGAGGACTTGATTCTTTGTACCTACATACTACTAACTATTACAAAAAATATGTGGTCATACTGATTTTGGAAGACTGTGTCCGTGTATCCTATTATGCTACGCAGACGAAAAGTATACTCTGGCCCAGATTTTTTCTAAATCAAGTTTAAAATTCAATCAAAGAAGGCAACTTTTGTTTTTAAACCCGTGGTGATACTGCTTTCATTATACTGTGGCACTATATTCAGCAGAACATGGCAGAACACAGGAAGAAAAGAACAATTAGTGGTAACCAAATTAATTCCTACTACTATAATGAATAAATAAGATACATTAAGTTAAGTAGTACTTACTTTGCGTATCTTTTTAACGCTTTCATACTATTTCTTCTTGAAACAGACAATAAAGATGACCTTCGTTTTGTTTTTTTGTTGCCCATTGCGCCGTCTCGTTATAATTTCAGTCTGTTTAACTATGTTTTATTTGTGGCCACCACTAATAAATAAAAACACTTCACGTCGCGCGTCGTAAGGAAAACTGGCACACATCCGTCGTCCGTAAGCGTCTCCGCGCGACTGACGAGCTCGCCAAGTCGCGCCGCTCGCGCTTTTTGTAGGTATTTAGACATCATAATTTAGAAAATAACCCTACAACATACAAATTTGCACAGTTCCCTAAATTAGGTTTATAAGTTTAATATCTCAGGCATAATATTGGAAATAAATTTTAAATAGAGGCAACTTTGGTATTTTTTTCTATCGAGAAAAGTAAATCCAATCGTGTAACTGAATACTCTATTCCCTCTGTTAGATCTTTAACTGCAACATATATTTTTCAGAATTTCTCGACTATTATTTACTGTATAATATTGTTTTGAAAAACGACATTTGAGCCAGACGCCGCCCTTAAGTATCAGTTTTCTCTAGCAGCGTCGTACAGCATCTTGGACGCTCTTAATGCAAATTTTATTTATTCATGTAAATTAATATCTATTCTCCGGGACATCCAGTGAGGCGAGAAATTGAGTACGTGCAAAAATAAAGCCGCGTCACTTCGCCGTGGAGGTAGAATTGGTGTTATTGCAAGGGCTTCACGCTACAAGACTTCTAACTTCTTTCTCTTTTAGTGTGGGACACTGAGACGTCCAGCGACCTGATGAGCTGTGGTGTCAGAATTTTTCAACCTCCTACTATAAGTACAAGGCCTCTGACATGAAGGAACGACACCGCCGTATAAGTTTATCATAGACACTAACCAGAACGGCTGAGAGTGCACAATGGCGTGCGCTCCAAAACATCTTTTTGCCGACAGTCAGGTGATTCAGCTTAGTTAAGGTATTTTTAAACACATGGTGAAATATTTTTACTATAAAAATTTATAAATTTACTTATTACCTACTTTCTTTGCTAAGTTTAAGGTCGGTTTAAGGTCGGTTTGGTATATTACTTATTCCTGAAGCTACACTGTACCCGTCATGGGAAATTTTCTAACCCGTTTTCAATTGCACATAGGCGCTTAGTTAAACTGAAAAAGGGGGTCGCTCGTTGGTATTCCATCATGGCGGGTCGTGTATTGGTTATAATTTGATATTTCTTGTTCATTTTATTGTACTCACGTAGGTATTGAAACCAATGAATATCAAAATTAACGTGTATTAACTCTCCAAATATTGAATTCCTCTCTTTTTTCTCCTTACCAAACCAACCATCGTTTTTTTCAAAACCACTGACAGACAACGTTCGACCGCCCGCGCCCTCACTCGGCAAATCTTTTTAACTTTTTTTTTAAAGGCGCGTTCAGAATGGATGCGTTCATAGATTTCCTAACAGACGGCCGTCCTGATCTCGGAATGACCCCATTCCGCTTCGGCCATTCGAACGTTGTATGTCCTCATACAATATTTGTGAATACAACAAAATAAGAATATTATTAAACATAGTACTTAAAATAATTAACAAATTTAAAGAGTACTAAACATTTCACTTAATAACAAAGCGACAAAATAAAATATTTCTGACAATTGTACTTATAAACTTCTGAATGTTTTACTTATAATTATAATAAATATTAACAAAATTACAAAACGAAAATAATTCTGAACATTTTACTCAAAATAATTAACAAAACAGCAAAACTAAAACAATTCTTATCATTGCACCGTGTGCCTACTTATAATAATTAATAAAACAACAAAACTAAGATAATTCTGAAAATTGAAATACTAATTTGTACTCTTAATACCCTTATTTACTACACTAAATTATAGGAGATCAGCTTGTTCCCTCTTTAACTTAGATGTCTTCAAAGCTGTAGAGATTCTTGTAATATTAAGGTCTTATGCGGATAACAGTGGTAGTGTTGATTATGATTAGGTTGTTCATTGCACCCGGATTATCCAAAGATCTGCAGAAAAACAAAGCATCAGTAATTTATTTTGTTGTAATTTTAAACTGTGTTAATGTTGTATTTCTTAATTATATTCTTTTTATATTATCTAATGATAGTATAATTAATGCATTGTGATGTGAGTACCGCTTTTGCTTCGGCATACCTTTCACATAATAGTGTGAGCACCGCTTGCAATTTGGTATACCTTTCACATTTCAATATAATATAATGCAATACTTTGAATCCAGAATAATAATAAGTACTTTCTGATGAAGTTTATTTAAACGTCTATGTAAGTTCACTGTAGGTGAGTACCGCTTGTGCTTCGGCATACCTTTCACAAGTAATTGTGAGCACCGCTAGCACTTCGGCCTACCTGTCACCTTAATGTGTACGAGTATAACAAACCCATTCAACGTACGTTTATTATTTCTTCGTTATTCCACAGCTCTGAGGCATTCTTTTAATTAAAGTCATCTCATTTTATTTTCTTGGATCCTGTAACAATATTTGGGATGGAAGGAGTCCAGGAAGAGGAGGAGGTAAGTAGTAAGTCTTATTTATTACATATATTTATATTTACACTAAAATATCTAAGTTGTAATGAGTTTATTTTAATCTCATTGCGTACACTTTCAACTAGTTTGTTTGTATAGTAAATATAGTAGTTTGTTCGTTTTGTTTATTAAAGAAATTATGGTTGTTTATAATGAAATAGTAAGTAGGTAGGTATGTTCTAAGTCAAATTAATTAGTTTTAATTCATTAGTGTGTACTATCACTCTCGCCACTACTGCTTTCGGTAGAGTCTTGATTATCATTCTCTGTGGTATTTGAATCAAAGGTAACCCATTTCTTTAGTTGGTCAGCAGGATAAATGCTCTTATATTTTCGTTTAGTAAAACCCGGTATACTTACTCGTGATTTCGTATCTATCATTTTCCAAAATAGCTGTAATTTTAAAAGGGCCGCGATACTTTTGGACAAGTTTTTTGCTTTTCCCATCAGCGGGTAAACAATGATTTGGTATCATTACTAGGTCCCCTTCATTAAAGAATTTTGTGGGAGCCCGGTTCTTGTCGTAATTCTGTTTCATGTATGCCTGTAATTTTTCTATACGTGATTTAGCTTTCTCACGAATCTCTTCAACGTCACCTACCTCGTCATCGTCATTCTCATGGAGGGCATTTTGAATTACACCTTCATTGGTACCCACAGTTCTGCGACCAAATACTATTTCTGAGGGAGAAATACCTGTACTCTTGTTAATAATGTTATTAAGACTCCATTGAACTTTTCCTACATGGGTGTCCCACTCTCTTTCATCTAAACCATGGTTAGAAGATGTCAATGAATCCAATATCGTCCGGTTGTACCTTTCAATTTGGCCATTTGCACGCGGCGTTGCCACTGCATTGAGTACATGTTTTACACCAATGGATTTAATGTACTCTTTGAAGGTGCCGGATGTGAAACTAGTTCCTCTGTCGGATACAATAACCTTTGGACAACCGATCGTATCAAAAATGTCTTGCAGAATTCTTATTGTGGTCTTGCTTTTTAAGTTTTTTACAGCTCTTATAAATATAAACTTGCTGAATCCGTCTATTATGGCAAAAATATAAGAGTTCCCTGTCTTGCTCCGTACAAATGGACCAAGATGGTCCATATGAAGAGTGTGGAAGGGTGTATTGCCCTTTGGAATGGGATGTAAATATCCACTTTTCTTAGAAGTATTTCCCTTGCTGAAGGCGCAATTTAGACAAGCAGATACGTACTTGTTCGTAAATTTCTTCATTTTTGGAAACCAATATTCCTGTTTCATCTTATCCAGGGTCTTCTCAAAGGCGAAATGTCCAGATTCATCATGGCACAGCTGACAGATACGCCATCTAGCAGCGTTTGGCACTACCCACTTCAATTGATCTCCAACCCTTCTATACAGCTTGCTATCTTTGACGATATAGTTATTTGTAATATCTTTTAAATCTTTGCTGTTTTGGCTTAGAATGGTTTTGATCAATTTTAGTTTGGGGTCGGTCATTTGCACTGTCTGTAGCCATCCATTTGTATCAAGCGTATCCACTCTTAATATATCGAACTGTCTTGCATCATCCAAGTCGTCATTAAAGTTGTCCGTACTTGGGACGGGGTTCCTACTGAGAGCATCCGCATGTTTCATTTGTTCACCTGGCCTGTACTCGATTGTGAAATCGTACTCTTGTAGTAGGAGCCACCATCTCGCAATTCTAGGCACAAGGTCGCGTTTTGTTAGGGTTAACTTTAAAGCATTACAATCTGTAAAGATTTTAAAGCTTAACCCGATCAGGTAAATGCGAAACTTTTTGAGTGATTGAACTACTGCGAGAGTTTCTAGTTCATACGAATGTAGGTGTTCCTCCTCCTTGGTCGTCTGTTTGCTGTAGTACGCAACGGGCTTAAGCGGCGATTTTTCATCCGGTTTTTGTAAGAGAATACCGCCTAGACCTAATTTGCTTGCATCACAGTGTACCTCTGTAATGTGATTTCGGTCATACAGCGCTAAAATAGGACGCTCGCTCAATTTATCCTTGAGTGTTTGGAACGCATTACTTTCTGCTTCGCCCCAAATCCATGGCGAATTAGCTTTAGTAAGTGCTGTTAAGGGTTTTGCCACGCTAGCAAAGTTCGGTATAAACCTCCTAAAGAAACTCGCGAGGCCAACAAACTGCCTGATTTGGTGGACAGTGTTTGGGACTGGGAAAGAAGCAACGGCTTCTATCTTCTTCTTACCCGGTCGCAAACCGTTGCTAGACAACTCGTATCCTAGGTAATCTAAAGTGGTTTGGAAGAAGAAACACTTATTGATATTAAGTGTGAGGCCAGCTTGACGAAGCGAGTGGAATATTGTCTTTAGTTTTTCAAGCCCCTCCTCGACTGTGCTTGATGGTGAAAGTAAATCGTCAAGGTATGGCATTGCTAACTCGTACCTATCCTTTCCAAGTGCTTTGTTTATCATGTGCTGGAATACAGCGGGGGCATTGACAAGACCAAATGGCATTCTCGTATACTCATAGTGTCCATCTGGTGTCACGAACGCTGTGAGGTGTCTGGACTCTTCACTCATTGGGATTTGGTAATACCCGGATTTCAGATCTAAACTTGTAAAATATTTTTTTCCATTTAGACGGTCTAATTGGTCGTCAATTGCCGGCATCGGATACGAGTCTTTTATGGTCTTTTTATTTAGCGCTCTGTAGTCGACACAGAGACGATTTTCACCATTCTTTTTCTTTACGAGCACTATGGGACTTGCATATGGCGAATCTGACTCCTTGACAATATCATTCTCAAGCAACTGATTTACTATGTCTCTCACCACGATTCGCTCACAGTACGGTAATCGATACGGCTTGTAGATTACAGGCGAATTGTCTGACAATTTTATTTTCATTTCGCATATTGTTGTCTTACCTAATTCATCCATGCTAAGTGCGAAGCAATCTCTGTACTCATTTACTAAGTTAAGCAATTCATCTTTATATTTCTCGCCTACATGACCAATATTTATCATGTCGATTGTTATTGGTATGTCTTTTTGTCTGTCTATTCTTGAATCATTAGAGCAGTTAACCTTATTTACTTCTTTTACGATTACGGTGTCCCGAATAGTCATAGGCAATATACGCCCCCGCGCCAAAAGTTTTCCCTCGGATAGAGTAACTGTTGCATTTGAAAACGTCACAACTACAACTCTACCTAATCCTTTTGACACAGAAAACACACCAGGTAGTAACATAAACTCTTCGTTTTTCTTAAAGCATGCACTGCCAGAAACATAAACGTGACCTGAAAATTCATCCTTACAGATGATATCGATTGTGTGCATGCCTTGAAAGGTAACGTTACTCTTATTGCATAGGTCAATCTTACTTAAATCGGAGATACTTGGGTAAAATGTCAAATTGTCGTTAGTCTTGTCAGCTGCTATATCGGGTCTTTCAGTCAGATTTTGTCCTATCAGTAAGTCATGTTTAAGAAATTCATCATTAACAACATATGCATCTATGTTAGCCTCAACAAAATCGACTGAAACTTTGACATGAACCTGTCCTAATGGTTGTGTAACCCCATTAGTAAAACCCTTTAGGAATGGTAATTTTGCTAACTGTAATTTCAAACTTAGTTCGCGAAAACTGCTTTCATTTATCATCGTACACTCACTCCCATAGTCAATAAAAGCACTTCTTTCAACCCCGTTTACTTTTACAATCTTATAAAATTTGTCAGTAATAGCCTCTATTTCATTTTTTTGTATATTATTTACCGTAACTGTTCTTTCGCTGATAGGACCGCTAGTTGTTTTTCCAGCAGCATCAGGGTACTTTTTACAGAACTCCGCAACATGTCCAATAAAGTTACATTTGCTGCATTTCTGTAATTCTTTAGTGCATTTCGGCACCGTGTGTCCGATCTCAGAACAGTTGTAGCATCTTGTGACTCTTGTCAAGCTTCTTATTCTCCCTGTCTTAAAATTCTCGGTGGTCCTCGTTGTAGTGACTGGTTTTTGAGGAATCATTGTAGATTTTTTAACGAAGTTGTCCTTAGTGCTCTTTAAGGATATGCTCCGTAAGTAACGTAGTAATTTATTGGGGCTCTTAAAGTTTGCACCCTGAGCATTCAGTCTGATATTGTGATCGTAAATACCGTGTATGATGCAGTCTACGGCATCTTTACCTCTTATGTTACAATGACTGACTAGCTTCGCTTTATCATAGAAGTACTCTTCCAGCGTTTCGTCCCTACGACTCTTCCTATCGAGCATTTCACTCAATCTTTCCGCGTAGTTACGGTCGTCAGGGAAGTTTCGTAACAGTTTTCTCTGCCATTCCTTCCAATTAAGATCAACCGTTGAAAGCCCGTCATACCAGCGCTTTGCAAGGCCCGATAGTTTTGAGAGGGCATGAAATATTAATTGCTTTTCATTCCATTTGTATATCGCTGCGATTTCATTAACTTTCTTTAACCACGCGCGAGTAGATTGGGTTTTTTGGTTTGGATCGAATCTGGGAATGACGTCATGTGCGCTATTAAATGTATTTCTATCATTTTTGCTAAGGGCTTCAATTAATTTCTCCATTGTTGACAGGTCTCTTCCGATATGACGATGTGACCGTTCGCGGCGCCGTCTTTTACGTGGTAGCATGCGACGGCCTCTACGAGCACGCGATCGCGACCGATGTTTGTACGTAGCAGTATCAAGCGATGAAGAGAGGGACGTATCCGACGAGCTGGATCTAGAAGAATCTTCGCTAGTAGAGATCCGTTTTCTTTTTCTTACAGTATATTGTGTAGATGCCGATGAATTAGTAGAAAAAGATGTCATACTACGACTGTGGTATCTTGGACGGTGGCGCCGTCTGTGCGGTGATCGCGAACGACTCCGTCTCCTACACGTTCGTGGCCGAACCGATCGAGACCGAGTGCGTCTATACTTTCGAGTTCTCTTACGCTCGGACGAACGCTTTCTACAACGTGACAGTCGATATTCATCTTGTATTTCATATTCGTCAAAAGCCGGCGGAGGTAAAGGTGGCGTTTTTGGTTCTGACATAATTCTATATTTAATTTAGTTAGTATAGTATAGTATAGTGTAGCATATCATAGTATAGTATAGTATCGTATAGTGTAGTGTAGTATAGTATAGTATAGTATAGTATAGTATAGTATAGTATAGTATAGTATAGTATAGTATAGTATAGTATAGTATAGTATAGTATAGTATAGTATAGTACAGTATAGTATAGTATAGCATAGCATAGCATAGTATAGTATAGTATAGTATAGTACCGTACAGTACAGTACAGTACAGTTTAGTTTAGTTATTTATTTTTATTTTATTTTATATCATTTGTTTAATTTAATTAATACATTTTAGGTATATAACAAATAATAGATACAATAATTATTTAGATTTGGAAGGAAAAGGGACAGGGGTAAAACAAAATTAGTTGTGAAACACAAACTATGAATAAAATTGTAATAAAGAAACAACATGAAAGATTATTTAGGCCAGGGAATTAATTTGCCGTCCAAGGAGGCAATGCTGCCAGCATCTTGGGAGGATGTGTTGCTCTCGGAGAAATGTTCTGCTTACAATATTGCTAATGTGAACAACAAAACAAAAATGTTGTGTTACATCATAAAATATGACAAAGGAAATGTTAAACTCTGTCTTATTGTAAAATGTCTTCTTCTTTCTCTTTGTGTGGGACTCCGAGTCTAAGTAATCATAAACAACCGACCTGACCTACTGCTGGTCAAATTGTGCCAATAACCGTATATAACACAAAATAATAAATATTACAGGTATGTATGTATTTGCAGCTGCATGGAGTGTTCACTATGTACGCACACCAGCATATATATGTGCACATCAGCCTATGGCTGCTCGCCTACTCATATACCCATATTATAATAATAATAAAATTCATATGATCAGGTAGATACCTGGATACCTCAGTACTCTACTACTTAGGTCAGCTTAGGCAGGATACCTATTTGGCAATTCTCACGCTTGAAGTCCGCTACTGTGCTGCTCCAGGGCATCCGCAATGCAATGGAAGGAAATTTCTAGTTCTCCATAGAGCGAACGCAGGAGCAACGCAAATGCCTTTATCTCTATTGCACTTATTGTAGCTAGTAGATGCATTTTTATAACCTATTTGTTTTACACTTGCGGACGTCTGGCGTGAGATAGGCCGAATAGTTAGGTACAAATGAGACCAGCCGGGGCCCCGTTCCTTAGACGTGTGACACATGCAAAACACAATGACACCTTTCAAGTTTGACCGGGACCGAGGCCAAGCTCGAAGTTACGCCGTCTTGAGAAAATACCATGTTTCTTGTTGGTTTCCGATGACATATTTACGTAACATGCAGATACCTATTGCAATAGGTAGTAAATTTTGAGCGTGTTCTAGACTGGCTAGCGAGAAACATTCGTGTATCAAGATGACGCTTAATCGAGTACCATTTCTTTCGTCTTTGTAGCTGATATAGAAGAAGAAAAGTGTACATACCAACTGGGCGTCCGTTGTCACTTCTGAAATATTGTACTCACGTAGGTATTGAAACCAATGAATATCAAAATTAACGTGTATTAACTCTCCAAATATTGAATTCCTCTCTTTTTTCTCCTTACCAAACCAACCATCGTTTTTTTCAAAACCACTGACAGACAACGTTCGACCGCCCGCGCCCTCACTCGGCAAATCTTTTTAACTTTTTTTTTAAAGGCGCGTTCAGAATGGATGCGTTCATAGATTTCCTAACAATTTGAGTGTTTGGTGAATAATTCTGATAGTGTATTAAGCAACAAACTATTCTGAAAGTGTTCATTAAATAGGAAATTGTAATTAATGCATATATTCGGCATTGTGCAATAGTGACGAGCGGTCTCCACGTGGTGCAGAAAATTTTACTATCGAGTTTTTTGTACTACATAATTTTGCGCAACACAGCCCCTAGTCGTCAGACTAGGATCACTGTGTTGTGGACTCTCCCTCGGCGTAATGCCACTTAACTTTACATCACTCTAACCTTACCGACGACCTGACTTTTTTGACATTGGCAAAATACGTCTCCACCCATGAGATGTGACGCCAGAATTGAAAAAAAAAAAAACTGAAAAAGGATTCCAAAAAAGTTTTTTTCCAAGAAAATCTATTTTTTCTAATTTAAACTAACGCAACGCCTGTTAGTGTGTATGACGTCATAAACTAGCTCGAGATCTGTCTGATACAGACAGATAGAAATTCTGTTCACTGAAGTCCTTAACGACTGGTTTAACCACACGCTAGTTTCATACTAAATAAACGCGAAAAATTGCTGTGTGAGCAGGACATACATATGCTATCAACATATCAAATTATCATAGCAACAAAGCGAGCCTACTTTGCCAAAGTGCCTGGTATACGAAAGAAGTTATTCATGCCCCATTTACCCCGGAAAAGGGGAAAAGGGTTACATTTGGTTCACATTAATTGTCATGTCACTTGTCAAACGACCTGCCAAACTTTCTGGAAATGGTTTTTCGCGAAACTTTTTCAACACAACGAATGTGTGTTGGAAAGAAGTGATACAAAATTGTCCAAGTTGGTTGGAAAGCTTTTTGTGGGTAGAAATGAATGGGATTGAATTTGTAGATTTTTGATAAATTGATATAAAGAAACAACCTTCTAAGAGGCAAGTTTTTTTACTAATCAATGTAATTAAATCTTCTAAATTGTAGGGCTGTCGACCTGTCGACCGGACTAGGCACTCATTTACATACCAATCATAAAAAAAAAAACTGGGCTAAATTTAGTTTTTGATGGGACTTATTAAGCCATTCGCTAGTTTCCTGGGTCGTTAAAAAAATGTAACAGTTTTACGCTGAAAACTATTGTCCAAAAATACTACGGACTTCATTCATCATTTTTTGACGCCATCCAAATACTTACGGCGTGACGTCATACTTCTAATTCTTCAAACAAAATACCGTTTTAGATCGTTTTAAAAAGTAGCTCATTTGACCTGGCAGGAAGCAAGTCTATTACGCTGCGTAAGCGTCTGTCAGGTCTATACTAGAAACGTCATTCCCCATACTAAAACCGCTGTTGACGCAGGTCCAACACACAACCTCTGTTGACTACTACATAATGTTAGGCAGTTCTGAATTTCATGCGCTTGCTCTAAATTGTTGCCGTTATCTTATCAATATGGAGCAAAAACGATCAGAAGTACTACCCTAAATGTAGTAGTACTATTTGCGCTTTGTGTAAAAAAATAACATTGACCCAAATCAAATCTTTCCCTACATCGATCAAAACGAAGGCTTATTATCATTACTATTGTTATTTGTCGTCATCGGTCTATATCGCTGATTTTAATAAGACAAAGTACTATTCTATTTCTCAGAGCATTATCGCGGATAATCGTGCTGCAGGATCTTTAGACAATGGCCGATTGTGCAACTTAGTAGTATAGAGGAGCATCGTGCGATATCAATGTGCTACTGCTTGGTGTGTTCGTTCCAACGAGACAGTAACTGGCATGCTAGTTGAGTAGACTTCGTTACACAACCTTGTCAGAAGCCTGCTACTTGTAGAAGGCGGTTGAAACTCTAACACTAGGGTTCATTGGGTTGTTAGATGACTCGGTGTCTCATACGAAAAGAGAAGAGAGTTGAGTAGATGCCATAAGAAAAGAAAAACAGGCAAGTAATTGGTACGGTGAGCCCCTCGTGCCCTTACAAAATAATCTGTGCTTCTTTTGGTGCCCCCGAGATGTAATGCCTTTTAAGCAGTTGCTTGTTTTGATATAGGGTTAACTCGAAATTGAGAGCACCGTGCGTGAATAGACACTACTGCTCCATACATTCATTCCACGGTAAAGTGGCATGCAACTGCTTACGCAGCCAAAATAAGGTCTGACGGTTCGTCTCAGGATATGGAACACCCGCAGTTCATTTCCCATTTCTCATGCAAGTTGAATGGAATTATTGAATAAAAAAAAAGATACTTACAAAAAAATTGTGCTGCTAAATAATGAATTAAATTAACTAAACTAGGGTTAATCATCATCAGTCATACAATCCACTGCTCTAGAGATAAATCTTCTTATTCACCCCACGCTATTCCCAGGCAAGTTAGCGAGTGCTGTCATTATTCCATAGCGTTCCAGTAGTCTAGTATCGCACCAATCTCAACGCAGCACAAGAATAGCACCCGATTAGATCGTTCGATAAAACAGCACTTTGCACAGAGTCTCGCACGATAAGTTCAACTTACTACGTGTTTAGTTTCATTGTTTTCCACGCGAATGGTTCCGAATAGCCCCGCTTTCGTAATAGCCCCCTACTCCCCTGCATAATTCAGGCATCTTTTAGTCTAGTTTGCATAAGGTTATTGGGGTAATACAAACAGTTTATCGGAGCTAAGTTTGGGGTGGCTGGGCGTGGTAAGCGATTTTCAGTAATCTGGTTCGGTAGGCGGATTCATAATTGATCTCAAATTTGAAAATCATCTAACCATCTATTAAATACTGGATTCAATTACATAAGTATACAGTGTTATTTTTAAGGCATTTTGTAGGATGTTTCTACTTGTGATTCTGATAAAATTTTACTATAGGGCCACCTGAGAAATTGCAAAGAAAATTAAGGGGTTCCATACATTTTTGCCAAATAGGTGGTTAGGTAAGTATGAACTTTTCTATGAAACACCAAATTTTTTTGCGAAATTGTGGGCAGCTTCATAGTAAAAATTGTTCAGAATCATGAGTAGAAATACCCTATGAAGTGTGTGTACTAGCTGACTAAAAAAATAACCCTGTAGGTATAAGATTGTGGGTAAATGCCACCTTCATAAACAACGTTCAAAACTTATTTCAAAGATCGCAGAGCTACTAGAAAGCACCTAACCTTGAACAAAAGAATTAAAAACTTACACATATCACGCCTTTATCCCTTGCGTGGTAGGCAGAGCGTAAACGGCCGTAAGAATACGGTCACTATCGCTACGTCTGACATTTTTAAGGATTATTTTCCAAGGTTGTTTCAGAAAACATGTGTATCACTATAGTGACAGGTTGGTAGCCTGTCGCCTAAAAATTGTAATACACCAATACTCTCGAGTCCCTTAGTTGCCTCTTACGACACCTGCGGGATGGATGTGGGGTGATGCTATTCTAAGCCGGCATCACACGGCATAAAAAACTTATATTTAGGCAATTTGCTGAAAACCGAACACCGTCCGCCATTACCGTAAAAGAGACACTAAGTAAAAGACCCTTTCAAAAACACCACTCCAAGTCATTAAAAGGCCACCAATTGGTGTCTTGCCCTTGATAAAATACGTCACAAGGGACAGTTTACGAGCCAGCGGTAAAGTAAACATGTCGTCTTAAATGAGACATAAACAGTGGGACGTGTAAACGAATGTCGCGCATTCGTTTTATTAGCGTCATTAATTCCTACACTTTCGTCGCGACCGAAACTCTACGTATCTTATGGACTGCAAGGGGAATTCTTGGGGACAGTTGTTCAGCTTCATGGGCTGATTCACTCCTTAAAGTAATTGCAGCAATTTTTTTACACCCTGTATTATGCTTCAAATTGTATCTTAAGAACTGTGGTGATCTTGTTGGAACGTGTGGGAATCTTGGTGGAACTGGGAACAATACGGTTTTTCGTACCGTTTCGAAGGATACAGAGAAACTGATTCCTATTATCGCTGGCATTCATTTTCATTCGGTAAGTGATAATGACATTTTACCGAAAAATTCTACATTTCACTAAATTCTATGACTTCATTCATTGTTTCTTAAAATATTCAAGTAATTATAAAACTGTTTTTTTGAATTTTGATAATCGTAATCCAAAATAGTGAAAATATGACGCCATCTTCCAACTTCTTCACACAAAATGTAATTTAATTTTTATTTTTATTTTTATTTTAGTTTCTTTCATTTGGCAGTCCAGTAGGACTTCCCCAATTCACTTTTTACTATTGGAGATCAGCTATTTATCTTACCTAGGTATCAAAAATATCCCCCAAGTCGCACAGCCATGACTACAATATTCGTTGCAAATAAGGTTAAACTTAAATTATTAGTATTAACGGAATTATCACCACGATTATGTTTGTTTTTACCTCGATATTTCGAAGCGGTCACACGCTCCATGGTCACGAGTACCTAGACTGTTTTGGCGAATGTTGTCATAATCATGGAGCGTGTAACCGCTTCGAAATATCGAGGTAAAAACAAACATAATCGTGGTGATAATCCCGTTAACACTAATAATTTAAGTGTTGTAAATAACTGCGAAAATTTTAAAACATATAAAGTTAAACTTCTTGTAACAAAAACAATACTCGCTGTAGGGTGTCCTTGTATTGGAAACTTCCCGATCGCGATTGCGTTCTTTGCAGACTGTACGCGACAGTTCTCAAGTGCTGTAGCTGTTTGAGTGTTGAAATCCGCAAAATCACGTTGAAAGAGCAGTCTAGTGTAGATCCTTGTAGTGAATGACTGGATTGCTGATAAAAACTTGCTTAGTCTTTTAAGTAAGAGTCAGAACAATAATAAGTACCCCAGAACAAAGAATTCGTGGTAAGTTAGATAGGTAACGTTCTTTAAAAACAATAGTGGGATTTATGAGGATTGGTTGATTCTTGTAAATGTAAATTAAAAATATCATCATTATTTGTACATTTGCTTTTTTGTGTTTTCCATTGGACAGGCAAAGATCTTAAAACCTTACAGCCTTTTTGTCAGTCAATATCTTCTTTAGTGTTTTTATTAATTTGTACGTCTTCAGTATGCTTTTAGGTACTGCCACAAACTATGAAACTCCAAATATTTTTTTTCTATTATTTATTATGAGCCTATTTAGTAAACTCTTTGTCTGTCTGTCTAACTAAATGCAAGGGGCGAATACAATTATCCTGTCCCGTACTACTTTAAAAAAAAGCTCGAATTCTATTTTCAAAAAGCAAACAAAATGTGTAACAAAATAAAACAAGTCGCGTGATAAGTCGGATTCCGTCGGCCGTTGGAAAACAACACAGACAGAGAATCATGGACACTGTTACCATTCAAGTAACTGATATAAATCAGGACCCTAGGCCTGCTAAATGAAAGTCATCTCAGTTGGATGTCGATTGGGTCTCAGTTGGATGATTTCCATCATTTTGTAGTCTGCTAACGTTTGAAGTATAGAAAAATCACCATGGAAATTGAATAACAGTTGAGATTCGACGGCGTAACGATGGCAATTGAATGACAGTTGAGCTTCGATGGCGTTATAATGACAAAATATAGCAGACTTGGGGCCCAGATAAGCCTACTATTGCCAACCAACCACCAATAATACATGCCACAGAAAAAATAAACTAGTGAAGCAGTTTTCTATAGGAGGATAATTTCTTAAATATTTTACATACACATACACATATCACGCCTTTATCCCTTGCGGGGTAGGCAGAGCGTTAACGGCCGTAGGAATACGGTCACTATCGCCGCGTCTGACATTTTTGAGGGTTGTTTGCCAAGGTTGTTTCAGAAAACATGTGTACCACTAATAGTGATAGGTTGTCAGCCTGTCGCCTAAAAATTGTAATACACCCATACTCTCAAGTCCCTTAGTCGCCTCTTACGACACCCGCGGGAAGGATGTGGGGTGATGCTATTCTAAGCCGGCATCACACGGCATAAATATTTAAATATTTTGACTTATATTTTTCGGTGATCGTTGTAAAATTGGACCTGACGAGCTAAGCTTTTGGGGAAGTCCATCGTTCGGTACCGCTCTCTAAAGAAAAAGTGCACCCTGTATACTTACCCAAGGAAAAAGAGAAAAAAAAAGGAAAGCAAAAAGCCTAGTTTCCAAGGTAGGCCTCTATAAAGAAGGGATGATTCACAAAAAAAAATGATAATCCGAGCAACCGAGTCTCCAAATGATTGGTCCATGGTTGGCGTGTTGTTTCGTTTCACGAAGCAAACTTGATCAGACGGAGCGTGAGTTTCAACCTGCAAGTGGGCTTAAAATACACCATATTTACCCACGGGGTTTGTTTCCCCGGCTATGGATTCGCATCACACTGTACCTATTGGTAAAGTTTCGTAAAATTAGTTTCCAATGAGGTTTTTTTCACTCTTTTGTCGTAAAAACGAATGTTTTTTTTTTATTTTTTTTTTATACAGGATAAAAAAATAGATGCAAATAATTTAAGGGGTGAACCAGCCAATGAAACTGAATCACTTTATACTCCCTAAGGAACATAGGTCGAAATATGAAAAAAAAAACTGTACCTCCCATAGCCTCCCATATAAAATTAGCCACCGACCAAATCAATTTGTATGGGAGGTCCAAAAAGCTTTCTCATATTTCGACCTACTATGTTCCTTTGGGAAAGTTGTTCAGCTTCATGTGCTGGTGAAGCGCTTAAAATATTTGCAGCTAATATTTTTACTCCTTATATTGCTTACTCTATTCAATTTCATACTAGCTATTTTATTCTAGCAAAGCACCACGTTGCTTGGTAAACAAATGGATAGTGAAGGCTTTTAGGTTTTACAAGCCATTGATAAGTCTGACCCTTCTGTAAAACTTGATAAAACTATTCGTACCTACTGTATAATGCAGTAGGTACCTACAGTTCATGAGTGTTTAGAAGTAAGTGTAATTCAGTATGTACCTACTTCTTCTCCAAACTTAAGTAAGGAGTAATGTAGTATATACTACATTACGCCGTTATGTAGTATTATTCCGCCGTGTGATGCCGGCTTAGAATAGCATCACCCCACATCCTTCCCGCGGGTGTCGTAAGAGGCGACTAAGGGACACCAGAGTATTGGTGTATTACAATTTTTAGGCGACAGGCTGACAACCTGTCACTATAATGATACACATGTTTTCCGAAACTACCTTGGAAAACAATCCTCAAAAATGTCAGACGTGGCGATAGCGACCGTATTCTTACGGCTGTTAACGCTCTGCCTACCCCGCAAGGGATAAAGGCGTGATATATGTATGTATGTATGTATAAAAGTTTACTATTCTTACCGCGATTGCCAGGCGGATTGGCGAGTGCAGTGTAAGGTATTGTAGGTATTCACAGGGAACGCTTCCAGTCGCTGGATTCATCCCTTAGTCGTCTTTTATGAAAACCACGAGAAATGGGGTGATGCTGTTCTAAACCGTTATCACGCATGCAGTACCACCTATTCTAAAATACTTAGTACTCGAGGGTCTGATCTTGTGCTTGTATGACTGTTATTTCCAAGCTGTCACCGTATAAAGCTTAGTAGTAACGTAAATTGTGTAGCGAAATAATATTCCGCAGACGTATTGCTACGCGCAACTACGTAGTTGCTACGTTAGTTTACGTGTAGCAACAGTAGTAGAAATTTAGTTAACAGTATCGCCGCTTGAAGAAGCTATAAAATTGACAGCCGCAGTGCTATTCTATTTTTCCTCTCAGTCTATCTAAAAGTATGGATTTGACTCATTGAAGCAGATATACTTACTTTAATCAGCTTATAGAACACAGATTTTACTTGTCGGTCACCCGAAGGGATCAATATTTTCTGGTGATTCGTGCAATTCTAAGTACATAATGATTAGTGTAAGCAGATCCATGAACTTGACTTCAGGAAAGGTTTTCATCCTTTCATGCAATGCAGAAGAGACAGTGACCTCGGGGCTCGGACTACGTTTGAAATAAAATTTTGACACGTTTCAATATAAAAAGGAGTCAACAAAAAAAAATAGACCATAATAACATATCTATGTCAAAGCGGCAGGTATCGTTGTTTGACAGCTCGGTCGCGGTGAAAAGAAGAATTAGCATGATTTTACACCCGTAAAAATTGCCATGAAATGTTTTGAACCGTGAAAATGCCTTATAACAATAAATTGCATTAAGATTAAATAACTTTAACCGTAGTATTATATTAACTGTGCTTTTAACACAATGTAAGTAAAAAAATATGGAAAAGCGTTCAAACTCTTTAAACATTACTGATAATAAACCCCTACCATATTGCATTAGGTACATTATGCCACTAGCATGCATTATCCTATGACGTGGCTAATGATGGTGAAAAATATCGCAGCCTCAGCTTAGCCTGTGGCACAGAAATTGGTTCACAAAATGTAGACATGTCATGGAAATGGAAGCATGGTTATTATTTTAGTATTATTCGTGCCTCCTGGACTGAGTCGCTCAGATGGCAAAAGACCCGACGGTTTAACTTTAGTCCCTTGGCAGAAAGGCAAGAACTAAGTCTGGGACGCTATGTGTGTCAGCGCGACTGCAGCTTGTCACCTGAGTCGCACATCGCGATTGGCTGGTGCAGCGGCCGAAACCGTAGCAAAGATGAAACATCACTAAGTAGTGTAAAGAAAAGTCGTTTTCCGTGTCTGTATGTTATGTATGTATGCTTACTTAAATCTTAAAAACTACATACATATCACGCCTTTATCCCTTGCGGGGTAGGCAGAGCGTTAACAGCCGTAAGAATGCGGTCGCCATCGCCACGTCTGACAGTTTTGAGGATTGTTTTCTTAAAAACTAAACAACGGATTTTGATGCAGGTTTTTTTTTGTAGATATAGTGGATCAAGAGAAAGGTTTTTATGCATAATAATTTCCGGGAAAACATCTTTTTCTCACGGGAAAATAAGTAGCAGCGGGTGCAGCCGCTGGGCGGGCCGCTAGTAAGTAATAAAGTACGTTGATCATCCTAGAAGGTATCATCCGGTAGCGGATCGGACTGAATCAGGTTGGCAGACGTTCATAAAGAAAATTGAATCTTGCTAAGACCTACCCTAAAATGAAATCTTTCTTATTTATTACGTAAGTAAGTAAAAACACTTATGAATGTATTTGTTCTGTTGTTTGGTGGTATTTAACACTACATCCTACATAAATGAAACCTATCACTGATCTCAATAAGCTCTCATAGGTTAGAGAAGTCAATGAAACCTACCTATAATTTATTTATTTATTGCGATGCACTCATAGTCACAGTGCTTTATTCTCAAAATAGTCGCTAGCTCGGTGACAGAGCAGCAAGAACTAATGTGTCCCGCGTTCGATTCCCGGTCGTCGCTTGTAATTTTTTCTTATTTTTATTTAGGTATACCTATTTATTTACGAGTATCACTTCTACCGCTAACTTTCTGTGGTGACTGCTTCCAGCATACGGGCGATTTAATAGAGGGGTGCTGACGTATTGTGCCTCATATTTTCCACATTATTACGGCTTATAACGGTGACTCTACGTTCAGAGACGCAAATATAATGCGATATTTTATATCGGTCATGATTTAAGTGAACATGTCGCAGGAATATGGCATTATCTGTCATTGGGCAGAATTCCTAGGAATTCGGCCATACTGGCATGTAGCAAATCAGTAGCTACTCTTTATTTAAGATATTTTTCAAAGCATATTCAAATAGTAGTCATATTGTTGTTTTTGAGCCGGGGTTATACTGCATTCATTATACTGCGAAACTAGACTGAACTCCGTATTTTTGAAACAGTAGGTAGGTAAGCGTTCTATATCACATGCTAGAATATCTTACAACTGGTAAGGAAGTGGCCGCTTTTGCTTTTTTTTGGTTTGTTTTCGGTTGATTTATCTATGTGAATACTCCACCGTCAAGGGCAATGCCCTTAAATAGATAAACAAATGAATCGCATGAATCGCATGTAGGGCTGTTCGACAAATCACGCCCATTTAGGCGCATCGCACAATTAAGAGCCTTGCAAGCCCCTACCCCACTCCCCACCTACCGCATACTTCACCCTAAAGATTTTATAAAAAGGTCAATAAAGTCGGCCATCTATCGGCGGTAGTTTGAACTATTAAAACCTCGATTGGTTTGAGTTTCTTATCACCGTACCATTTTACTTGCCACCGGGTTTTTGTAAGACTGATAGATCGATATTTTTAATGTTTTATCTTTGCATGAAAAAGAAAAACTGAAAAACATCAGAGTTATAGTACGAATAAAATTAAAATAAAATGTAGATTTTAGAGGAACCTTTTTTTTTTTTTTTTAAAAATGATTTTTCTACTTCAATATACCACTAAAATAATCCCAATAATTTAAAGTGTTACTAATTGTCATTTTCATATTATTATAGTCAAAGAGCTTGCGTATATTTGGTCTTCGTACTTTATGGGGTATGTAATAAAACATTGAAATAATTCTAATAAGTAATTTAAATTTATTCGAAATAAACTTGTGATATAGTTCAAGAGCTTGCATACATTTTTTGTCGTAATACATAATAGGGTATTTTCTTTTCAATTTAAAGCATTTCAACTTTTTTATTGTTAAATGTATTGGATATGGGTAAAACTTTAATCCAAAGCAGTAGCAACATGCAGGAGGACTGCGCATGAGCAAAAGAGGACCACGCAGGAGCAACGTGTAGGAGGACCACGCAGGAGCAACGTGAAGAAGGACCACGCAGGAGCAACGTGAAGAAGGACCACGCAGGAGCAACGTGCAGGAGGACCACGCAGGAGCAACGTGAAGGAGGACCACGCAGGAGCAACGTGCAGGAGGACCACGCAGGAGCAACGTGAAGGTGGACCACGCAGGAGCAACGTGAAGGAGGACCACGCAGGAGCAACGTGAAGGAGGACCACGCAGGAGCAACGTGCAGGAGGACCACGCAGGAGCAACGTGAAGGAGGACCACGCAGGAGCAACGTGAAGGTGGACCACGCAGGAGCAACGTAAAGGAGGACCACGCAGGAGCAACGTGAAGGAGGACTACGCTGGAGCAACGTGCAGGAAGACCACGCACGAGCAACGTGAAGAAGGACCACGCAGGAGCAACGTGAAGAAGGACCACGCAGGAGCAACGTGCAGGAGGACCACGCAGGAGCAACGTGAAGAAGGACCACGCAGGAGCAACGTGAAGAAGGACCACGCAGGAGCAACGTGCAGGAGGACCACGCAGGAGCACCGTGAAGAAGGACCACGCAGGAGCAACGTGAAGAAGGACCACGCAGGAGCAACGTGAAAGAGGACCATGCAGGAGCGAGAAAAATTATATGCGTGCGGTAAATAAAATAAAAATATAAAAAAACGACAAAATAACTATGACTCCGAGGAGAATCGAACTTGATGTATCATGTTTGGAAAGCTAGCACTATTCCGACTATACTAATCGCACTTGGTGTAAGCTGGCAAATTAGTGTACCGCTTTGTATTGTTTAGTGACTGAAAACCTCTAAAACTTAGTTCTCAATAAGAATCAAAGAATAAAGGTAGTTAGGCAGGTAGTTGGTTTGGTAAAGAGAATAATAATGTATTAGAATAAATACAAAAAATGTGATGGGCGCTATCAAAACCTCTTGGTCACTTACCTAGCAACAGGATCAGCTTGGAGCAAAGAGTTTTGGTCAGAGTTTTGACTTTGATTATCAAGCGGTACTCTAAAAAATAAAATAATAATTAATAAAAAAAAAATAGACAAAACCGCTGGAATCTAACTCGGAGCATCATGAGTGGAAAGCTGGCGCATTCCTGACCATCCTAACCGTACTTTTTGAGGAGTGGCAAATTACTGTAGTACTATTTTGTTATTGTTGGTTGACCGAAAAAGGTTTTCACTTAGAATCACGAATTACTGAGTATAAACACATGAAGGAATTTAGTACATAGAGAGTAGGTATGTAAGTATATGCAGTTTACAGTAGGTACCTAATCGTAATCAGGAAATCGTAAATTTTATTCAGGAAATCATACCTACTCACCGTCTGTCATTCATGTATTTGGCCCAATTGTTTTGACGAGCCCTTTTCGATTTTGATACCTTAGGCATGTTGTCAGGTAAATTCAATCCACACTACACACAATACACGATAAGGTAAATTATCAATTTATTTATAAACTATTTTCCTCACTGATCAGTGATCACTTGATGAGGCGTCCTGACACCTACATAACCTAACCTAAAAAGCGTTTTTTCGCCTAAGGTGTCACAAAAATGTGCACTATCACTATTAGTTTGCTCGCGGTTACACAATATTATAATACTTGACTAATTATAAACGGAAAACAATGACAAAACAAACAGATGGAACATATGTCTATTGACATATCAGCGCCAACGCGAGAACTGTCAGCGAGAATACGAGCGACGCGGGTTCCCCGTTCGAAGGCCTGTCGGCGTCTGCCGCCCGTCAACCCCGCAGATCACCGCAAAATGGCTGCGAACCAGCGTTGTGTTTTTTACAACTGTCTAACAAAATATTACGAAAAATAAAGAAATATTTACGGCGAATCATGAAGTTCATGTATCTTAACTAAATGAATAGTGTTTCACTACTGTAAGTAGTAAAATTAAACATTTTAATAAATTTTTGTACGAAAATAAGAGGTCAGGGAAAAAAATGATTTCTCTTTATTTATAAAGTTTTATATTATTATTTCGACGGACATAAAACGAACTGAAACCGAGTTAGAACATATATTTTATATGATACTTTTTACTGAACTTTAAGATGTACTTTATTGCACGTAAAATCGGCTGAAATCAGTCTGAAACCCCCTTAACGCACGACGGATCGCTAAAATATCGCAGCGGTCAGTCAGATCCATACTAGAAAGGTCTCTCCCCATATTAAAACCGGACTCGACGGACGACGCTGCGGTAGCCCTGCGTCGACAGCGGTTGAGCGGTTTTAGTATGGGGATTGACATTTCCAACAGAACGTTAACTATATCTAACAGAACGTTATTTTAGCCGTCCGTCGTGCGTTAAGTGTGGGATCCACCTAAGTCCGTCCACCGTTTACCTATTGCTAGACTTGGCTACGCTTAAAAAAGCGTTTCTTTCTTACCTAACAGCAATTTCTAATTCCCTTACCTCAGCAAAACTTACAAGCAACACAACTTCATACAAAGCTCCAGTGCTATTAAAAAAACTGGAATGCAGAGTGACACAAGGTAATAAAATAAGCCGGCTACTACTACGAGCAGTTGCAAAAACATCTCATGCTAATGGTCTAGGAAACTTGTTTGGAATTTCTTTAAAGTAACCTAAAATGTGAAAATACTGCTAGCGTAAT
The DNA here is from genome assembly GCA_029255805.1 of Keiferia lycopersicella. NCBI lineage: Eukaryota > Metazoa > Arthropoda > Insecta > Lepidoptera > Gelechiidae > Keiferia > Keiferia lycopersicella. Next base: position 5,499,087 of record JARACZ010000009.1, on the reverse strand, counting down.
GTAGGGGCTATTGAGCTGCAGACGAGCGGATGAAACGCTTTCAATAATACAGCAAAGCACATTCCCAAAGAGAATGCTGATATGAAGAAGAGACCCTTGTCCGGCAGTAGGCTAAATAAAAAGATATATCGAAGCAAAATAATATGATCTGATATAACATGGTTGATACGAATTTGAATCAAGTTTTTAAAACAACTCGTTAAAATTAGGTTTTTTACCTTCCTAGTTGACATTGAAATTGAGGCAAAGCACTTTTTAACTTTGCAAAAAAACAGGTTAGTCCCAATCAATTTGTTGATTCGATTTGTCGAAAGTCAAGAAATTTATAATAAAAAAAAAACAACAGATGGTATTTTTAATGTCATTTTGTTAATTGTTTTCTAACCGCACTGAAAATTCATAGCAACCGCTCGTCTACAAAGCCTTACAACCACCAAGACATGTTTTTTGTGCTCCAGATTAGCTTGAAGAAGAATAACGGCTCTCGACCAAAGGAAAACGCAAACAGTCGGCCTTGCAGATGAAATATTTCAACTTTTTACATAGGTTCAAGCAGGCCACTGTAATTAATGGTGTTCGGCGTGGTCGTTTCATTAGAAATGGAATTTACAAGCCCGTGAATGAAAGCTGTGTCAGGATAAACGAGCCTGTGGAAAAGGTACGTTTTCAACCTTTTTTTACGAAAAAAAACGCGTTTGGGAACACCACTAAAAAGCGAGGCGATTACAAGCCGTATTTTTACGAGTGACATGTCTGTCTATTCTTTATTTTGTTTAATAGATCAGTGGCCTTACCGCAAAAAGTGAAAACGCGCGTTGAACGCGTGCTTCAAAAAAATATCTTCATACTAAATTATAACTAGACCTGCCTTCAATACGCGTCTAACTTTTTTGTGGTAAATTATTTGGATTTGATTTTGGTAAATGTTTGTCTGGCTTGTTACCTGGTTATGAACTAACATACTAAATGTTTACAACCATCGATGTGTTACAATATTATGCAAATTACAAAGCATAGGCCTTCATAAGGGAGACGGCACACTGTTTACGTAGCGTATTCCGTTGCGTATGTCACGCGAGCGGTGTGCCAAATGTAATACCGGTAGTTGCTGACGCCTGCTGGTCAAAAAGATCATTTCGCAACAACTATGCAGCTTCCTCTGGTGCAGCAGCAATTATAGGTGCATATACAGGAAAACTATTGTACTTAGGAGTCAAAAATAAGTACTGCATATGTGCTCGAGCCGTTACTATAAAAACCGAGCCTAAAGAACATACGTGCTACAAAAACTTCACAGGAAGCTCATCTAGCATGGAATCAGCTGCATTAGTAGAAGGCTTCAAAACTTCTCTGGAATCACACGGTTTGATATACTCAAAACTAATTGCTAATGGTGATTCAAGCACAATCAAAAAAATATTGTCCAGCAATCCTTACAAAAATATAAAAGTCGAAAAGATTGAATATCGGAACCATCTATTGAGAAATTTGTGTACCTACTAAATTACGCCCTCTTTTAAAAGACACTCAAATCCCTTTACAACAAAGAAAACTTTGTACAGAATCAAAAATAATGAAGCTGAGAAGATACATAGTACGAGCAATAAAGTTACGAAAACATGCAGAAGACACTCACGATGTCAAATATCTAAAAATATCTAATCTAACCGCAGATATTTATGGCATATTCTCATTGATGAGGGAACTGGTGAGTGGCACCAAAAAACTCATTGATCTGATGATAATATATTTTTCTCATTTTTTTTATTGGAAGTATAGACCTTTAATTCCTTAAGCAAAGTCGCAAAATGGTTCTAATTATTACAGATATTTTTAAATGTTTTTTTAAAACGACGCTCTCTCGATTCCGTAGGTGGTGTCCAACCCTACTTTACAAAGCGAAACCGAAATAAGTCCTGTGTGTTGTTCAAACTTACATAAAGTTTATTTACATATTGTTGCATAGTGATTTTAAGTATCTTATGGTGCCATTTTAAGGTCATTAATTCATTATTTTACCGTAGACAATTCCGTTTAAACATTGGTGACACAAACTACTCTCATATCCGAACGCACCCTTTATGGTGCTTGTCAATCTTTGACAGTTATAGTAAGACTTAAGATAACCGTGCCTGCACGTTACCTTAGTTGCCTCCCAGGACCTGAACGTGGCAGGCACGTTGCAAATTCAAGGAAATCGGCACAAGAAGGTAAGTCATTTCAGATCCGTAATTTTGTTTCATGATTTTGTCATAACTTTCATTGCGATTTTCTCTTATCATGTGTAAATGTAAGTTTTTATTTTAATGCAATATGATGTACCACTGCTAAATGAAGGTCATTGTGTGTAACAATCGTAGTTGCTTGCTTCAAGTTTGTTACAAAGCTAAAAAATATGCTTTGGTTATCAGATCCATCACTTTCTGTCATCGTGGCGATGACGGATCTGATAAGGTGATGATGGAATTAAGAGAATCGATAAATGTGGGACTTAATCGGTGCCCACAGTTGGGCAGTTCGTATAAGAAAACTTTTTTCTGCGCAAAATACATCTTTGGGATCGTGTATGTACTTGTGGGAGGTAGAAATGAATACTATGTTTTAGCCATACTTGTATTATAAGTTCCAAAGTAACTCTGTCTGTCAGTCTGTCTGTCTGCGACGCTTTCACCGCCAAACCACTGCACCGATCATCATGAAGTTTCACACAGACATTAGTAAGATACTGAGAACGAACATAGGCTTCTCCTTGCTACCACTCGAGGGTCTGAAGTACATTAAGTAGACCACCAGATACACCACCAGGAGTCCACCTAAAGTATTAGAGATCAGATATGGTACTAAAGCAGAAGTTGTTCAGCTTGATGGGTAGCTTCTACTGGCCTATATAGTTTTAAGGTTTGGAGTACCTGATGTAGACTACCAGATGCACCACGAGGAGCCCACCTAAACTGTAGGAGATACAGATATGGCACCAATGTAAAAGTTATTCAGCTTGATGGGTAGCTTCTGTTGGCATATATACTTGGAAGGTTTAGAATACCTGAAGTAGACCACCAGGTGCACCACCAAGAGCCCACCTAAACTGTAGGAGATACAGATATGGTATTAAAGCAGAAGTTGTTCAGCTTGATAGGTAGCTTCTGCTGGCCTATATAGTTTGAAGGTTTGGAGTATCTGATATAGACCACCAGGTGCACCACAAGGAGCCCACCTAAACTGTAGGAGATACAGATATGGTATTAAAGCAGAAGTTGTTCAGCTTGATAGGTAGCTTCAGATATTTTAATTTTTGCTTTCCAGATTTTTTATTACATTATAACTGATCATAAATACGATAAGAAGATACCAACTCATCTTAGGATCATCTGTCCTATAATCATTGACAGCAGTTAGTGGTCAGGTCACGTTTCAAGAGGTTCCTAGATAATATTGTATGAAACGAATTAAACACAGCGGCACGGTGCTGCACTCGTGGCACATACGTCACATAGCCGCGGAGTATATTAAATTGCATACATTTTTTTCCCTTGTATGAGCAAGTCCGCGTAGCCACTATAATTCAACCTTACTGAGGAGTAAATTTAGAAGTTTTTGTATTGTTTGTTCTTTTTTTAATTATTGAAATGTGATTATTATTACCACAAATAATTCAAAATAAATATTAAAATTTAAATAAGCATAAAATCTTTAATTTCACTTTATATACATTTCCTTACATATTTACTTCTATATATTTATATTTTATTAAATATAAGCGTACGAAAGCCACGTCCGACAGAAACACTATGACATTTTATCAGATCCGACACCGAAATAGTGGGCATATTTATCAGATCCGTCCCCGAGACAGTGGGACTCAAGTTTCTGTATGAAAATCCAATTATAACTCAAAACAGATTTGTTATTTTTCTTTACAACACAAAACTTAATGTGTATGTATATATAATTCTTGTCAATACTAATAAACAAGGCCACTAGAATCATATTTGTAAGTTTCCGTCATAAACCGAAATCAGTTCTCTTGATTCCATCACAGCAAATAGTGGGCTAGCTATAACTTTGTAATTATTCGTCCAAAAAGTGGGCCTTTCACATAATTTTATCTGTATTCCTCTAAAGAATGACCCCATGTCCCCAAAATACCAAAAAAATCAATTTGACAAATGATGACGGAATTATCAAGAGAACGCGTTTCGAAGAGAACAAGCCTTATAATGCCTTACACCCCGCATTAGGAAATCACACTAACTGTGTAGATTAGATATGTCCTGCAAATGATAAACTAGACTTGGACGTGACACAATCTTTACAAAACACTGCTCTATGGTTGAAATTGAGCCAACCTATTTCTTAGATAGCAACATAGCTGAAACATTTAACTCAGTTATAGCTAAATATGTGGGTGGTAAGAGAATAAATTTTACTTTGAGAAACTCTTACCAAGAAAGGTGCTTAGCTGCTGCTATTTCGTTTAATACCAGAAAACCAATCACTGCAGTTAACATGATTCATATTTAACAAACCGTCTGGTAAATATGTAAAAATATTCGAGACGAACAAATCGAAACGAAAAAAATATACGAGGCAGTTTTCGAAAAAAGTTTCGCACTGCTTCTAAAGTTAATGACCCAGATTATGATGTGAACGCTCAACGACCGGACATGACTGAAGAAGTGTCTGAAGTTGCAAAGCAAGAAGAGCGAGATGAAATTTAAAGAAATACTTTGCAACAGAGCGATAGCCAAGACTGGATAGAGCAAAGAAAAAAGAGGCTGACAGCATCAATTTTCGGAAAAATTTGTAAAAGAAAAAATAATATAAGTTGTGCCCCACTGGTAAACTGGATAGTTGCTTCTAAAGACTTATCCCATATACCATTGATTGCATATAGAAAAGAAAATGAAGAACAAACGTTGCAGCTGTTGGCCCATCGGGAAAATATAACAAGTATAAAATTAAAAAAAACTTTTTTTAAAACAAGCTTTTATTATTTAATTTTGTATGGAAGTACTCATCAAGACGAATCAAATGAGCCCAAACTCGATGGGGTTGCATCATTTAATTAGGGAGTTCCTATATCCACCTTCCAGCTCCATCGTCAGATCAGCTCTGTGTATAATAATATTGCATTGTCATCCGATTTATACATGTATGCCAAATTTCAGCTCAATCGGAAACCGGGAAGTGGGTCAAATTTAAATTGCAAGATTTGATTACAGACAGACAACGGGACAGGTGAAACTAAAAAATAAAAGCTTGTAAAAATATCAAAATGTGGACTTTTAGTTTACGAGGAACAGTTTTTTGGTTGCTACTCCTGACGGTATTCATAAGGATAACGAAAGAAAAACGGGTGTCGTGGAGGTGAAATATCTCCATGCTGCCAAAAATATGAACACTGAAAATGCAATTAAAGAAAATAAAATTTCATTTTGGAAATGTGACAACAACAATATTCATAAGTTGATAAAAATCTTAACTACTGCTAACAAATTCAAGGTCAGTTAGAAGTAACTGAACAAGATATTTGCGTGTTGCAACCTATGAAAGTACGTAGAATATATACGTAGAAAGAGATAAACAATTTGCCGTGTGATATCGGCTTAGAATGTTATCACCCCATTTTCTACCCATCATGTATCATGTATCACAATTTAAGGCGACAGGCTGACAACCTGTCACTATAGTGATACATTAATTTTCTAAATCACCCACAAATAGTATGTCGAACGTGGCGATGATGGTCGTTTTTACGGCCGTTCACGCTCTGCCTACCCCGAAAGGGATAAAGGCGTGATTTGTGTATGTATGTGTATGTAGATAAACAATTTTGATAAACAAAAATGATTTTCTACGATTGTCTGCTACCAGAGTAAATTGAACCGCGCATTGAATGAAACGCTCTATGCCAATATAAGACCCACCGTATATACCTAATGGCAGCACTATTGCTGGCAGCACTATGACTAAAGAAAAAACACCAACAAACCCAAAAAAGAGTACCTTTACTTACGACAATTAACTCCACACGAAAAAATAAAGTTCAATGCGAGAAGCAATAAACTCTTGAGAATGCGTGAAAAAATTTGAGATTTAATATTCACGTTAAAATATCTATAATTATTAGATCATACGTAGAATTACCTCAAATTTAACTACATACTTAACTTACAACAATATTTTATGCCTGTAGTATTAGTATTAAGCATACCTTATTAGTCTGTTCCTTTTCATCACTTCAACCTTTTTCCTATTTTTCTTTTTGCTGACGCAAGGATATTTCTTCTTTTTTCTGTCCATTTTTTCCCGGTTACTTCTGTTGCTAATAAATTAAAATTTGGCAAATGTAAAACAATTGATATAATACCAGACGCAAAACATATTCAAATTTAAATTCACCATTAATCTAACACACTAAGAAAAGAATTAATAAGTAAGGTCTAAAATATTAGCTGCAAATATTTTACATCTATATCTTTATACCAGGAAATGAAAATAAATTTAAGTAGAGCAACGTTCAATTCAAACTCCGGTCATAAGAGCCAAGCGAGCGAAAGAGAGTACCTGTGCGAGCGAGAGGTCAAACAACCTTGAGCAACACCCCACACGTCCGAACGCCGAGAAATCTCAGCGAAACTGAGGAAATTATCGCACGTCTTTGGTTTATAAAAGGCATAAAAGTAACATCGGGTAAAAAATACGTAAAATATCTTTTTATTTCATGGTTTTTTTTTCATTGACTTACAAATAATTGATTATCATGTGGTTATAATTGAGACTTTGCTACTCTTTTAATTATAAAAGTTAAAAAATTGTAAAGTCAGTGGTAAAATTCACAGAATTACAACTTTAAAAACTCGTGGAATAAGGAAATAATAACATTTCTCAAAAAAGTGACCATATAAGATTAATTTCGATAATATGAGAATAAATGTTATTTGATTACTTTTCTTGATTTCTTTATAGTTCTTGAGTACTAAGGGCTTCAATAAGACTCTTTGCGCGTATCACCTAAACATAGGTAAGTTTAGCGCCTAATAAAAGCATTAATTTAAACACCAACATTAAATTAAAAATACCTATCGGGGCTCTGAAATCTTATACTTTTAATAAATGTAAAACGTATTTCACTTATTGCTCTTTGAATAGCGATAAGAAAATATTTATTTGCTGTAAATTCTGCGAGACCACAACTTTTTGCGAGACTTGGCCCTTAAAGTACAACCGGTACGCGCGGGGTACGCCGTGTACACGTGCGTGCTGCATTACGAAGGCTGGTGTGTTCTGCGCTTGAGGCTCTTTGCGAGTGTGTATTTGAATTCAAGATTTGAAACCGGGAAAAACGCACCTTAGTTCCATTAGTCTCCAATCTCCCCTAAAAATAAGTTCACTAAAATTCATTATACACAGTAGAAATGTGAACAGAGACAGAGTAATAAAACGGATTATCGCATCGACCGGGAAATAGTTGATTCTTGCAGGTAATACTGTTGCAAGGGCGGGCAGAAAAAAAGGGCCTTAGTTCCATGAGTACTCACAATTCTCAAAGGTTAGTTCGCTAAAACTCATGAACACAGTATAAAGGATAACAGAGGCACAGTAATAAAACGTATTATCGCATCGACCGGGAGATGGTCTGTTCTTGTAATGGTATTGCAAGGGTGCGTCAAGTGGCGAGCTGAGCTCCATCCATTATACACAGAGCCTTATTCTGCTATTTATGTTGTACATTCCCATTCCCTTGAAAAATAAGAATAAAATGCCCTTATTAAAATCAAAATCACTTAAGACTTGTCGGCTTTCCGCAAGATCCCAGAAGTTTTATTTACCAGCTGTTCTACTATTTGCATCGTTCAGGCAATGAACCTTGAGAAGAACACTCCGTTGAAGCAACTTGCAAGGAAGAATAGTTAGATTTCTACACTTATTATTTGGCAAACAGGCTGTAAAATAAAAACCATGTCTAGGCTTCCATATTTATTTTTGAACAGTATCAAAAACGTCATCCGTCAATTTGTCCTGTCAGTCTGTCTGTCTGTCAGTCCACTGGCCAGCGACAAGCTACCGACCAGCGTCCGTAGAGGTCGTAACATCCCCACCTCCAGTATTGGTAAGCCAATACTAAAGGCAGGTCAGTCAGGTCAAGTCAGTCAAGTCAAGTCAGTCAAGTCAGGTCAAGTCAAGTCAAGTCAAGTCAAGTCAAGTCAAGTCAAGTCAAGTCAAGTCAAGTCAGTCAAGTCAGGTCAAGTCAAGTCAGTCATCGGCCTGTCGAGCCAGTAATCGGTCTGTCAAGCCAGTCGGTCGGTGACCTGTCAGACCAGTCTGTCGTCAGTTAGTCAATGGCCTGTCGGGCTAGGTATGTTGTGTTGTATTGGTCCCAGTTAAGTCAAGTTTGTAAATATTTTATGTCCTAGTCACGTCAAGTTTCGCTAATTTTGTCACTGGTCGTGGTCGTCTTGACCGATCGAACTAGTCTCTCCCAACACCCAGCATGGTGGGGTGCATTGGGACATATAACCTTCCAGTCGATGTATCGTTTTGTGTAAAATTGTCTAAGTCTTGTCTCATATAAGTCACGCACTGCATTCTTAAGTTCAGTCGCTGCTCCTCGAAAGGTGGTCGCGTTGTCTGACCAAATCTCTCGGGGAGCCCCGCTTCTGTTTATAAAACGACGTAGAGCCATTATAGCCGAGCTGGTTGTCAAGTCTGCTACAATCTCAATATGAACAGCCCTTACCGTCATGCACGTGAATAGGGCTCCATATCGTTTTTCAACTCGACGTCCGATTTTGACGGACATTGGTCCGAAATAGTCGAGTCCTGTCACTGAAAATACTTTGCAGTTACTAGTCAGTCGAATAGTCGGAATTTGGCCCATCAAAGGTGGTGTCGGCTTAGCGCGGTTCTTGCAAAACTGGCAGTCTCGCCACGCCGCTTTAACTGCCGATCGACCTCTGATGATCCAAAATCTTTGTCGCAAGCTACTCAGGACCTGCTCTTTACCAACGTGACTAGCTTCACGGTGGTATTGGTCAATGAGTAGTTTAGTAAAGCGGTCATTAGGGTGTAAAATTATTGGATATTTTACGTCGTAGTCTGTGTCAGCTGAATCGAGTCTCCCTTTTATTCTGACTATCCCATCAGAGTCAACGAACGGGGTCAATTGGAGTAAATCACAGTCAGATTCCAGTGATCTTGATGCTTTTAGACGCATAATGTCACGCTTGAAGTTTCTAGCTTGGCTCCTTCTTATAAGCAAAGTCTCAGCTTTACGAACCTCACAGGGTAGTAACTCACCATATCGTCCGTCATCTTTGTTGGTCAAATTATGTTGAAAACGCAGTATCCAAGCTGTGGCTCGAACTAGTCGCCAATAGTTAGAAAATCGGCTGTCATCGGGCAAAACGTCACAAAAGATAGTTTCGTCAATAAGTAAGTGAATGCGTTTAACCTCTGGGTCGTCTATATCTAAGTTAGTCTGTGGGTTTCCGTCAGCCTTGGGCCACGAATTTTCATCGCAGCGCAGAAATTCGGGACCATGCAGCCAGCGCGAGTACACGTCGTCTGGTAAATCTTCCCTAGTGGCAAAGTCAGCGTTATTTAAATTAGTCGGTATCCACCTCCAGTCAGACGGCTCTGTCGCCTCGGCGATTTCGCTTACCCTGTGAGCGACGAAGGGTTTAAAACGCCCAAAGTCTGAAGATATCCAACTGAGGACAGTCTTGGAGTCAGTCCAGTAAACGATACGACTGACAAGGAGATCTAAGAACTTTATCAGCGTCGCCGCCAAACGTACCCCCAGAACCGCCGCCTGTAACTCCAGTCTAGGAATACTCAGTACCTTCAATGGTGCGACTCGTCCCCTGGCCATCGCTAACACTAAGTGGCAACTATCACTACACACTGACCTAATGTACGCTAAACTTGCATAAGCTCTTGAACTGGCGTCACAAAGAACATGTATTTCAACTGGTTGGGTAGGGTCAGAATTTTTCGTTAAGAACCAACGCGGCACCCTTATAGCAGTGGCGCGTCGTAGTCGGTCTAGCCACCTTGACCAACGCTCGTGCAGCCCCGCGTCGATCTCGTCGTCCCAGCCTAGCTTAGACCTCCAAGTGTCCTGGAGTAATATTCGCGCTCCCATCACAACGAAAAGCAAGAACCCTAGGGGGTCAAAAACCGACATAGTTACCTTTAGAATTTCTCGTTTTGTGGGGCGCTTAGAACCAGATTTGAGATCGTCGCTTACGTTGGCCATTTTCAGATTGAAGACAAAATTGTCATCTTCCGGGCTCCAATGAGTACCCAGTACTCTTTCAGGTTGATCTGTGATGTCCTGGAGAATCCGCTCACCTGCCGCAGAGAGCTTGTCGGGAAAACGGCGAAGAACTTCTTTCGAGTTACTTACCAGACTTGTCATGTTGAAGCCGCCTGTCTTATGAATGTGAATGACGTCTTTAACCAGCTGCACTGCCTGATCCTCAGAGTCTACAGAGTCTATAAAATCGTCCATATAATGGCGGTGAACGATGGCTTCTACTGCGCGTGGATGCGACTCGTTGAATCTCTCAGCTTTCAGGTTCTTCACATACTGTGCAGAGGCAGGCGAGCACACGGCACCAAACACCATAACGTTCATACGGTACTCGTCATTTCCCCAGAGAAAACGAAGCGCGTCCCTGTCCTCTTCTATCATCAGCACCTGGTGGAACATCTCCTGTATACGTATATCGCCTATTACTGCATAGCGATGACTTCTAAATTGTAGTAAAATACCCGGGAGCGAGTTCAAGTAGTCCGGCCCTGGATATAAAAAATCATTTAGTGACTTACCGTTCGACTTGGCAGCACAGTCTAAAACAAATCTTAGTTTGTTCGGCTTATTCGGATTAAAAACCGTGAAGTGGGGCAGGTACCAGGTCCTGGGTGACCTGCAACTCGCCTCCTCTGGTAACAGCTTTGAGGCGTAACCTTTCTTAATATAGTCATCTATTTTTTCATTGTACTTCAGTGCAAAGTCGGGCATTTTAGTCATTTTACGTTTGATACCCTGTAGTCTAACATAAGCTTGGTCATAGCTACTAGGTAACCGGGTCGAGTTTTCACGCCATAATAAACCTGTCTCCCATCGCTCTCGGTCCTCGAGGTAGCGCGTGGTAGACTTCATGATGTCATATGCTTTTAGGTCATCGCGGGAGCGAGGAGTGTCGGACAGTGTCGGTTTTAGTCCAAACGACTCAATTTTGTAAAACTCGCGTACTAAATCGGTCAAAGTGTCGCACGAACACAGGTGGAAAACGTCACATGTGTGTAAAACGTCACGGTCGGTCGGTATCATGTCTGTAGTCAGTTTGCCGTGTATCACACGGCCTAGCTTTGTCTCTGATACAACGGGTCCATTAGTAGGTCCAGTGTAAACCTTTCGTGACACAATCAAGTCCAGGTTGTCAAGTCCAAGTAATAGCAGCGGTCTTTCATTGTAAATGGGTATGTCTATAAACTCTTTCAAAAAGGGATATCTATCTACATGCTTATCGAAATTTACAGAGTGAATAGCCAATTGCAAGTTGTCTACAGATCGCACTTCAAGTAACTTAAATATTTCATTATTTTTCGCGCGAATCTCCATCTCCACGGTCTTAGAGTTCGGCACCTTCGTGACCATACCGTGCGCGCCACGTAGGTAGAGTGGGGCGGTAGGGCCGGTGATGCCGCCGCGCTCCAGCACCGACGAGTCGACAAGGGACAGCGTGGCACCCTCGTCCAGCAGTGCCAGTACGTCTGCGTCTCGCTTAGGTCCTTGCACGACGACTGGTACCACCTTCAGCAGTCTTACGTTCCCGACGGGCACGTCTGGCACGGTAGTGGTCGTCGCGACGTCATGAGGATGCAGTGGCTCAGCATGAAGCAGCTTGTGGTGTGCGCGATTGCAGTTTTTACAGGGAGTTCTTTTTCCACACTATCTTATTTGGTGCTTCGGGGAGAAGCAAGAAAAGCATAGTCTGGTCTCTGTCACAAACTTCCACCGTTCGTCAGTCGATTTTTCTATAAATTTCGGGCATTTTTCGAGGTCGTGGTCGGCTTGGCACATCTCGCACACGGATTTACTCACGAGAGTCGTTAAAACGGTGGGGGTCTTTGGTAATGTGTATCTGAAGGGTAGCGGCGGTCGCGGCGGTCGCGGCGGTCGCGGCGGTCGGCGGTCTGAGCTTTGATATTTGCTAGTCGTAATATGCGTCGACGTCGAGGCAATGGGAATGAACTCCGCCGTCTCTTTTGCCACGTCCATCAGCCACTCTGATACTTCTTTTAACGAGGCGGAGGTCATGCCTCGTCGCATCTTTTCTAGACCCCACTGATACTTCAAGGTCGATGGTAATTTCGATAGTATTTCTTTAACCAGCGTTGGGTTTCTAAGATGTTCAAATTGCTCTGTTGAAAACATTATTGCCACAATGTTTTGAATGTCAGTGGCATATTTTGTCAGTTGGCTTATGTCATCGTGGCGTATATTGGGCTGACTTTTGAGTTTGGCTATGAGAGTTTCGATTATCATATCGGGTCTCCCGAAACGTAGTTTGAGTGTTTCTATGATTCTACGTACATTCGAAGCACTCGTCAGTAATGCACTCACAGATTCTCGAGCCTCACCTCGGAGGCACTTAGCCAGTCGTGCGACATTCTCACCGTCACTGTACTCACAAAGGGCACTGCTCTCGACGAATTGGCTGTAGAATAGGGGCCAATCTTGTGGTGCTCCTGAAAATGGCTGTTGTCTGTCTCGCCATAAATTTGCACATATTATTTTCAATATTGGATTTAGGTACGGCAGCGGAAGCTTCAGGGCGGTATTTTCGGGTGTCGCCGTAGTGCCGGAGGTCGTCATAGGCACGATTCCTACGTATGCTTGGCTGGTCGTGCAGTGTCGTGAACGATGCGGCCGTCTGCATTTGCGGTCGATCTTCGCTGCGGTCACGCAGCGATTCGTTGTCAAGTTCCGCTTCCTGTTCAATAAGTCGTGCGTCTATTTCCAGTTTTTCAAGCATTTTCTTCTCTTGAATTTCGAGTTTTTGTTTTTCTATCTCGGCGAGCTTCTTAAGAGCGGTACGCCGAGCTTCAATGTCCTGCTTACGGCGCGTCGAGTCAGCTGAAGCCGTCGAGGCTTTTGACTTCATGGAAGTTCGAGATGGTGCCGCTGCCGGGCCGGTCTGGTCAAGGCCGGTGGCTGCACTTTTACTTCTTGTCAACATTTTCTTCGATGTCGTGGACTGTTTCACATTTTATATCTTGGTCCAACAGAAATGGCGTAGAAGGACCATTTGTAAAATAAAAACCATGTCTAGGCTTCCATCTTTATTTTTGAACGAGAGACTAGTTCGAACGGTCAAGACGACCACGCCAGTGACAAAATTAGCGAAACTTGACGTGACTAGGACATAAAATATTTACAAACTTGACTTAACTGGGACCAATACAACACAACATAACTAGCCCGACAGGCCATTGACTAACTGACGACAGACTGGTCTGACAGGTCACCGACCGACTGGCTTGACAGACCGATGACTGGCTCGACAGGCCGATGACTGACTTGACTTGACCTGACTTGACTGACTTGACTTGACTTGACTAGACTTGACTTGACTTGACTTGACTTGACTTGACTTGACTTGACTTGACCTGACTTGACTGACTTAACTTGACTGACTTGACCTGACTGACCTGCCTTTAGTATTGGCTTACCAATACTGGAGGTGGGGATGTTACGACTTCTACGGACGCTGGTCGGTAGCTTGTCGCTGGCCAGTGGACTGACAGACAGACAGACTGACAGGACAAATTGACGGATGACGTTTTTGATATTGTTCAAAAATAAAGATGGAAGCCTAGACACGGTTTTTATTTTACACAGGCCAAATAAAAATAAGTATTTATTATATCAAACAATGCTTTTATTCGAGGAACTAGTAGGTCCTCAGAATAAGTCCTCGAAAGACGTTGCGTACACATTGGAGCTGCATTCATTAACTAATGTATAGTCTTTCAAAATATTTGCACATAAATTTTCTTCAAGCGAAAAAAGTTGGTGGAAAACGTCAGGCGGAAAATGAATGGTTCTCTCGAGTCGTTATTTTAACGTCGATATTGTGTTTAGACTGCACCAGGGGAGGAAAGTCATCCTCTGAATAACAATAAACCGTGAATAATAATGTATTTTTAAAGAGGAAAAGTCAATTTATTCATATAAAACACAAACTGTCACACATGTCAAAATAAAATACATAAAATAAAAATAAAAATTACAATCACAATAACATTAACATTAAATTAAATCAAAAACTCCACCCCGCACCACTCCCGGCGCAAAAGATCCCAGGATGCCAGCGGCATTACCTCGCTGAACAGCCACGGACAAACTCTGCGCAAGGAAAGAACCGGAGCGGGGGTCACCATCTCTTTCTCTAATTCGGCAGCCGATCTCTATAATAAACTTTCTTGCCTCCTATTTTAAAATAGTTACTAATACAATGCTTACAAAAGATCGTGATGAAACTCACACTCAATTAAAATTTGAATTCAGATGATATTTGAATTGACCTAACCTAGGATTTAGGCCAGGTTAGCCTTCGGGTTGCAGAGCTCAGATGACAGTCGTTCTTTGTAAAAACTTCATTCCACGTCAAACCCCTAGGTTAGGCAGCCGACTCCGACAGAGAAACGGGATAAGGCTAGGAGAATGATGATGATGACAATGCTTACAAATAATTCTTCTTCGTTTGTCCCTATTGTTTTTCATCTCCTTCTATCATGTGGGTCACCAAATCGGCAAAATCGATGATCTGATGAACCACAATCTCGTTAATTTGGCTTTAGTCAAATACGTTAGGTATCCTACAGAGTGAGTAAAAACAAATTTTAAAATGGCTGCATCCATAATCTACAATCTTATAGGATAATTTCTCATAAATTTGAGCTAAATGGCTCCGTCAGTAGCACAAAGACAAGGTTTAAACGTGGTTTCAACTTAGATAAAGTCATTTAGAGTGCACATTTTAAAACTACATTAATAACCTGCTAGAACGGAAGAGACAATCTTTGAGTCCAAAGTTATCAACATGGATGTAAAATCTTACACAAACTGTCGTCGTCGTCGTCGTCTCAGCCGATAGACGTCCACTGCAGGACATAGGCCTCCCCCAAGGATCTCCACGATGATCGGTCCAGCGCCACCCGCATCCAGCGGCTTCCCGCGACCTTCACCAGATCGTCGGTCCACCTTGTGGGAGGCCTACCTACGCTGCGTCTACCGGTCCGTGGCCGCCACTCGAGAACTTTCCGGCCCCAGCGGCCATCGGTCCTACGAGCAATATGCCCCGCCCACTGCCACTTAAGTTGCGCAATCCTTCGAGCTATGTCGGTGGCTTTGGTTCTTCTCCGGATTTCCTCATTTCTGATTCGATCGCGGAGAGAAACTCCGAGCATAGCCCTTTCCATTGCCCTTTGAGTGACCTTGAGCCTTCTTATGAGGCCCATTGTTAGCGGCCACGTCTCAACTCCGTAAGTCATCACTGGCAACACGCACTGATCCCAGACTTTTGTCTTGAGGCACTGCGGTAGTTGTTGAGAAGAGAAGATGTTACGTAGCTTCCCGAACGCTGCCCAGCCGAGTTGGATTCGACGATTGACCTCTTTCTGAAAGTTGGACCTACCCAGCTGGACTATTTGTCCCAGGTAGACATACTCGTCGACAACTTCCAGAGTAGAGCCCCCAACTGTCAGAGTAATGGGTGCAACAAGAGAGTTTGACATAACCTTGGTCTTGTCCTTGTTCATTTTTAGACCCACTTGTTGGGAGGCTCTATTGAGGTCATCGAGCATTGTACCGAGGTCCTCCAGGGTTTCCGCCATGACCACGATATCGTCGGCAAAACGAAGGTGAGTCAGATACTCGCCGTTGATGTTGATGCCAAGTCCTCTCCAGTCCAAAAGCTTGAAGACGTCTTCCAGTGCTGCTGTGAACAGTTTCGGTGATATTACATCTCCCTGTCTCACTCCTCGCTGCAACTGGATAGGTTTCGAGTCCTTGTCCTGAAGTCGAACTGACATGGTGGCGCTTTCGTACAAGGACTTCAACACTTCGATATACCGATAGTCAGCTTGGCACCGCTGAAGAGACTGAAGTACGGCCCATGTTTCGATCGAATCGAAGGCTTTTTCGTAGTCCACAAACGCGAGGCAGAGTGGTTGGTTATACTCTTCAGTCTTCTGTATAACTTGCCTCAGCGTATGAATGTGATCCACGGTGCTAAAGCCTTTTCGGAAG
Source organism: Keiferia lycopersicella (assembly GCA_029255805.1). Lineage (NCBI taxonomy): Eukaryota > Metazoa > Arthropoda > Insecta > Lepidoptera > Gelechiidae > Keiferia > Keiferia lycopersicella. Next base: position 5,482,760 of record JARACZ010000009.1, on the reverse strand, counting down.
CCGGCTTGTTCGGGAGGCTGGAAGTCGTCGAGCCTGCGTGCGAGACGATTCGTTATGACTCTTGAGAACAGCTTGTAAACATGGCTCAGAAGCGTGATGGGTCTGTAGTTCTTCAGCAAAGACTTATCGCCCTTTTTGAAGAACAGCATCACCACGCCTCTGTGCCATGCCTGTGGCGTTTTGCCCTCGAGTATGACAGAGTTAAACAATTTCTGCAGTGCTTTAAGTATCGGTTTACCACCGGCTTTCAGAAGCTCTGCCGTAACTCCATCATCACCCGGCGCCTTGCTGTTTTTTAGCTGTTTCAGAGCCATACTAATCTCGCACAAGCTGACGTCCGGGATGTCTTCTGTGTAGTGCCGGGTTAATCGAGCTCTTGGATCTGCGACCCGATTATTGACAGGTGTGCATGTTGTCGCGTATAACTGTCCATAGAACTTCTCGACCTCTTCCAATAGCTCGGGCTTGGACGATATGATTCTGCCATCGTCGGTCTTTAGCTTCGCTAGTTGGCTCTGGCCTATCGACAGATCTCTAGCAAACACCTTGGAGCCTTTGTTGCGCTCAATTGCCTTTTTAATACGGTCAGTATTAAATTGGCGTATGTCGCGGGTCAAAGACTTAGAGATCTGCCTATTGAGCTGCCGATATTGGGAAGTATCCTCCGACGACTGCAGAATCATCTCGCGTCGTTCCTCCATGAGCCTCGAAGTATGGTCTGAGATTTTTTTGGTTCTGTTCGTACGATTGGGTTTGAAGAACTTAGAGCCAACCGTAAGGACAGTTTCCACGACCCTGTCGTTATAGTCGTCCACGTCGATACACTCACCCAGGCAATCGAAGCGGTTTTGCAGGTGGAGCTGAAAGCTCTCAGGGTTTTGGATTTGGGCAGGTGCTGGTCGGAGCGTAGACTTCATCAGACGTGATCTCTCGGCTTTTACATTAAGATTCAACGTGCCTCTTACCATTCGGTGATCGCTACCCGTTTTGAACGAATTGATCACAGAGACATCGTTGAATATCCGTTTTTTGTCTGTCATAATGAAGTCTATCTCATTTTTGGTAACGCCGTCGGGGCTCTTCCAGGTCCATTTTCGATGCGGCCGTTTCCTGAAGAACGAGTTCATCATAAAGAGTCCCTCCTTCTCCATGAAGTCGACCAGCATTTGACCTCGGCTGTTCCTCACCCCAATACCAAATGGCCCAACTCTCAGTTCGTCACCGCAACGATTGCCCAGCTTAGCGTTGAAATCCCCCATGACCACCGTGTAATGAGTCCTGGAGGTATGTATGGCTTTGGATATGTCCTCATACATTGCCTCCACGTCCTCGTCGGGGTACTTCGAAGTTGGGGCGTATGCCTGTATGACCTTCAGCGAATAACGTTTAGTTATTCTGAGTATAAGGAATGCCACCCTATTTGAAATACTCCCGACCTGTACTACGTTGTTCACGAGGGACTTGTGGACGATGAACCCGACACCACCTTGGGACAGATGGTCGCCCTCCCGGAAGTAGAGCAGGTTACCTGACTTCAGGGCTATGGTGTCCTCCCCCTCTCTTCGGACTTCGGACAGTCCCACTATGTCCCACCGTAACCTGCTCAGCTCTTCCTCGAGTTCCACTAACTTCTCTTCCGTCCGCAGTGTGCACGCGTTATATGTTGCCAGGGCCAAGGTCGTTCGGCGAGGGATCCACGCCGCCCGGGGATTCCTAGCACCCCTGGTCTCGGAGCCGGGTCGATTTTCGCCTGAATCTGCCCGGCCACCGGGGCCGCCGGGCACTTGGGGCCGATTTCTGATTGTAAAATCCATAAGGGGGTACGGGCCGTCACCCACCACGCTGGCCCAGTGCGGGTTGGTGGGGATTAGGTTGCCAGAGCCTCGTTTGTAGTCCAGCAGGGTGCACCGCGAGCAGGAGAGGTTGGCTTGGGGCCCGAGAGATGTAATTTGGGCCCCCTTACACCCCAAAACAAACTGGCTTGTAAATTATTATATAGAGTACTCGTAGTATCACACATACATACATATAATCACTTCTCTTTCCGGAGAGGTAGGCAGACACTACATCCTTCCACTTGCTACGATTCTAACACACCTCATTAGCTTCCTCAACATTTCTCAACGGCAGTATTCAAATAATTTGTACTAACGACAGTGCTTGTACAGTTACTACTAGTTTAAACTTTAGTACCAGTTCATTGGATGTTTTCTTTAGCCTCTACTTAGTGTTTTGCTTCTAGTCAAGTCTCAATATAAGTTATTTCTTTATTACGCTGGATGGAAGTGCACAGACAGAGCAAGCCTAATCCAAAGTCGAAACAAAGGTACAATCACGGCGACGTCTCTGTGGTGTCAGCCCTAGCATGTTGGCCGACGTTTTCGATTGTTCTGAATATGTCAATTTGGGTTTGTCCCTTCTAGTACAATCGTTAGCTCTCTCGTCTCTTTATTTCACTGGGCAAGTGCACAGACAGAGCATGTCTTATATCTCAGGGTACAGAGACAGTGACGTCACCGTGGTGTCAGTCCTCGCATTGTTGGCCGACGTTTTCGATTGTCCTGAATATGTCAGTTTAGATTCGTCTCTTCTAGTACAGTCTTTAGCTCTATTGTCTCTTTATTTCACTGGGTGCAAGTGCACAGACAGAGCAAGTCTAATATCTCAGGGTGTCGAGACAGCGGCGCAATCACGGCGACGTCTCAGCGGTGTCAGCCCTAGCATTGTTGGCCGACGTTTTCTTGTTAAGCGCACTTTGCCTACTGCGCCTCCCGGACTTCAGTTGTGTGGAAGTGTTCTAGTTATAGGCACCGAAGTGTAGAATAGAGTAGGGGATAATACGAGATGTGGAAGGATTTATTGAGTTTTGATCTAAGAGTATTTCACCATCATTTATCTATAGTGTTATTTTGTTCTACAGTAATGTGCGGACAAGAACGGAATTTGTCCTTGGAATAATGATACTAAAAAGCTGATCTGTGAGAGATTAGCTTTTATCTTGCCTCCCATTATTTTAGACACTATTCCGCTCTTTTATAAGATAATGAATGATATACGTGACATGAAAACTGGCCGAAGAGTTTTTATACGCATTTATATAAAAAATTATAACCTCGATTTGACGTATTATAAACACAAACAATTTCATTTGGTTCAACGGCTGTGAAAACAAATTATTATCGACTTGACTTGACCGAGTTTCGTCCAATAATATTACTCTTACCTACAAAAACCTTCGTATTATGTATCTAAAGGTAAAATGTGATGTGTAATTTAGTAAGTATCATAAGTAGGTATCTCCATCAGATCATAATCTAATAATAAGTAACTAATTGTATTGCAGAATCTCTGTGTCTTCCTATCTAATCATTTAAACCCAAAACCGCAATCACTTTTATTGTATTTAGCTGTTGTTCTTTCCAAGTATGCCTTGGCCTATCTGCCTCATCATCACATCAGCATTAAAAGTACATTGCTGGACGAAGGCCTCCCCCAGGGTACGTCCTAAAGGCTCGTTCTTGTGTTAATTCATCCAGTCACTACCAACTGCCCTCTTCAAGTTAGCAGCTTCGACCAATATTAGCATTCCATCTGGCCTGAGGGTGTCCAACGCTACTTGCAATGTTTTTCAAAAATAGCTACATACACATACTCAAATCACGCCTTTATCCCTTGCCGGGTAGGCAGAGCGTTAACCATCACAAAATTACGGTCGTTATCGCCACGCCTGACAAGTATTGAGGGTCCTTTCAGGTGATTCGTTATCACTGTAGTGAGAGGTTGTCAGCCTGTCGCCTAAAATTGTAATACATATGAAACCCACACATGAATCCCTTGGTTGCCTTTTACAACACCCGCGGGAAGAAATGGGGTGATGCTATTCTAAGCCGGCATTACACGGCGTTAATAGTTATCCACAACTGAAATAACTAGTTTATCAATATTATCTTACTAACTAGAGCAATTACTATTCTGCCAAGCATTATAATGGTTTGTTATTCTCACTAGTTGACAGGCGTGTTAGTTTGTGCTAACTATGTCAGGTTAGGCCTACGTGTGTGTTACATACTGTATAAACGTCAATCACCTGCTGGTTATTTTCTTATATTCATTCACCTTGCCTTATCCCGATCTCGGTCGGGGTTGGCTACCTAACCTAGGGGATTTGACGTGGAACCAAGTTTTTACACAGAGCGACTGCCATCTGACCTCTGCAACGCTGAGGCTAACCTGGCCCGAATCCTAGGTTAAGTCACATTCAAATATCATCTGAATTCAAATTTTACTTGAATGTGGGTTTCATCACGATGTTTTTCCTTCACCGTAAGAGCAATATTTTCTCAATTTGATATTAAAAACACGATTGTTATAGAAATTTCATTTTCTTTTTCATACATGATATTTGATAGACTAAAAGCTTTTATCATTCATTCATTACCTACTAAGTTATAAGATATCTCCCAACCAACCCCTTGTACACGACACTCTGCTTAAAACTATTCTTAAATAACTATGAAATTGATCACATTTTATTCATCACATCACGTCATATCGCATTAGAATTTCAAAACCTTTCATTCATCACTCCTTTCATTACTTTATTTTCCATATTTCTTAATGCACCTACCTATTATGAAAATTGCGTATCGCTGTATAACTTAGACGTAAATTTATCGTGTTGCACATTATTGTGACAAAGTTAATAAAAGCTTACGGCGTGATGTGTTAGGTGACTTGTGTACATAGGGGTGACATTGTTAAGCTCCATACAATATTGTATGGGGCACGTCAATCAGGTGATTTCATAATGCACTGTATTGTTTCCGTAAAGGAAACATATCGTTTTATTAAATTCTTAAGTCGATCTATCACTCTATATTACTTAGGCTTAGGCTTTCAAAATTTTGTTTTTGTTTCTGGAATATTTTTGTGTAAACAACAGGCCAAATGCTTTGATATGTGACAATATGTGACATTCCTAGAACTATTAATCTTAATACAGGTAGTTCCATTTGAAACAACCCTTTGCCACTTTAAACTTAATTGTGTTTGGTAGATAAGTACCTAGTAAAGTCAATGCGATCCTATGAAATCAATCAATGCTTCATTACTTCTAATAGATCCGACAACCGACGTCACCCCACGTCATATCTCGCGACAACGAAACACATTCTGAATAGGCAGAACGTTTCAATTTCGCAAAGTCCAGCTTTATCTTCGCACTCGGCTGCTTGTAAATGCGGATGCTATTTCCTCGGTTTTGAATGAACGCCCCTGGCAGGCCAGTCAGGGCCGCCGCATTGTCCGTCAGTTCAAAAACGCGAGCGCGCGCCGACGTCTTCTAAGGCGCCTTGCCGACGTCCGCCAACGTTATTTAAGACCCCATTGTACCTTCCAACTCCATCCGAACGATGCTATCCTTCGATAAGACCGATCTCCGGATTGTTCCCCGACTGATGGCACGTCACATTATCTACCAAGTATCTACCTCTTTAAATATTCATCGCCCGTGTTTAATGTCAAATTAAGCGGCAAAACTGTTCATCACCGAATTGATTTTACAGGCTCATTCATCAATCTTGTTGACTTGTTGATTGATGACTGCGAGGAGTATTGACGGAAAGTAATTAAAAAAACCATGCACTTCTTATTCTCACACGTAACCGGCTGTTGGGTTTGGGGGCCAGGATAGAGTGACCTTCAGAAGATTGGGCTGTTGAGATGAGTGTGAAGGCATTGGGCAAGGGTGTGGGTCTCGCGGTCTTGGTCGGACGCGTGATGTCGAAGTCAAATTATTTTACTATCAAACGTACAATCGCGCATTTCGTTGTATGCCATTTTGTTGTGACAGGTTATTTATTTTATTCGGAACACAATGTGTCGATGGTATTAGTCCGTGCGGGATTGGAAACGACCTTACTGAGCTAATAAGTTATTGAGTAACACTGTATGACTGATATTTCATTAAAAATGTAATTGAATACGTGCCCGTAAATAAAAAAGTAATTTAAGCATAAGTTAGTTAAGTACAATATAAATTGATTTTATAGTTACCTTGACTTTACATAAAATAATCTTTAAAACCTGATTGCGTAATATTATATTGTTGCAAAGTAAAATGAAAAAATTAGTTAAGACAAGCTAAATCAAAAGACAGCCCACAGATACGTTAAATATGAAATACAGCTTAATGCTGTCGAGGGCCACGAAAAGAGTGAGGAAAGAAAAACTTGACACTGAATAAAGCACAAAATTAACCACCATCTCTATAAATGAACGTAAGTATATCAAATTTTTGTGGAACTCTTTGTAATCACAATGTTGTTTAAGGAACTACTAGTTTTCCAGATAAAACTAGCGCCTTAATAAATTATTAGGTCTCGGGTGGGACTAAAAATCTTGCTGCAAGTTATCTATTTGGCGATTTAAGCCGTTGCCAACCCCTAAAATTGACTTAAGCCTGCTTGCGTGCAGCCATGTCAATAGAAAACATCATCATGATATTCGCTGTATATGTGACCACATTGGCGGCAAGTGGCCACCGTCCGCTATTCTTGTGGGCACACCGAATGGCGGTGAAGTAGCCTTCCCATTTTGAATTAAAGCTGCTCTGATAACCGAGTCACGTACATCCAGGCTTGTATCTTGTCAAATCTCTAGATCATCATCATATTAGCTGATTTCTTGCGACACCTGGTCCGGTAAAGCTATCATCCTTTTTTTTCGTTGTCACACCGTATGGCTGCTACGTGGCTGTTGGCTACTTTCGTGGCCACACTATATGACGATCAAGTGATTGCCCGATATTTTCGTGGCCACGCCTAGTAGCAGCCTAAGTGACCGTCCGCTGTTCTCGTGGCCACACCGGGTGGCGGTGAAGTGATCGTCCGCTATTTTCGTGGCCACACCGGATGGCGGTGAAGTGGCCATCCCATGTTCAATTAAAGCTCCTCTGATAACCGCGTCACGTACACCGAGGCTTGTATCTTGTCACATCTCTGGATTTGACTCGAGTGCTTTTAATTAGTAATTCCTATAGGCCGTTGTTGTAGTAGTATTTTGATTGTTTAAAGTCGAGAGCAGAATGGCCTATTAGTCAATAAGTAGGTCAGTGTTACAGATAATAAGTACATATTTATGGGATGTATTTTATCTGTAGATACATTTCAATTCAAAGGTTCATTCGCGGGATTTTCGATTACCAAGAATATTACGTTACGATATGCGTCAAACATCTTTGATCTTTGCATTTGGATGTTTTCACTTACATGGATTTTTATATTATATTTTCATTTGCCTATGTAGGTAGATGAGCATGAGTCGGTACCTACAGTCATTAGATTACATATTGCATTCATTATCTCAGTATCGCATACCTACAAGTACATATTATGACATTAATGTCTGTTTATGTCCAAGAACAGCTTTATTACAAAAATTTCCAGAACCTGTAGTAAATATTTAAAAAAAAAAAAAAATTTTTTTGAATAATACTAATCTGTACCATAATGCCTGCCTAGGAGGCAATTGAAAACCGCGATTTTATCAACGATATAAATTGTGGAGGCCTGTTCAGATGGGGAGCTGGCTTAATTCTAGAGCCAGTAATAAAGGTAGAAGTAGTAATAGCTACACATGAACTGATTTACGGATCATTCGTACAAAAGGACATGAAAAAATTTGATGACGGAGAAGCAAAAATTTTTTACACTATTCATAGTTATGTTTTTTGTTAAGCCGTGATCATGATGTTGCAGCGTTGATATAATGACAACTCAAAACAAAATAAATTCGTCGTTAAGAACCCGTTAATAACATAACTATGTAGGTATAAGCAACATTTGATTACCTGGCCCACTTTTTATCAGCATCATGTTTGCTGCATGTGCTTTGGGGTCTGGAGACAGCAGCAGCAGCAGCAGCGAGTACCAAAAGTTGCTTACTTTTAGGATATTTTAGGATATTAGATAAGGATAGTTTTGAAGACCTTATATAAAAAATGTAACCTAGTCTATACAAAGCCTGTAGGTAGGTACATGTCCTCTAAATTCTTTAACATTCCAAATAGCTGTAAAAACATCCATAACCTATCAATAAAAATACCCATTTGTCGTATCTGTACTTGATTCGGTTTGTTTAAAGTAGAATATAACTTGAAAAGAGCAGTTTCTTTGACGTCACACTTTACTTAGAGTCCGCTGTACTATTTTTTGATCTTTGGCTTGATATTAAAATAATTATGGCTATGTCCAGGGTAGCCAAGATTTATAGATAATCAGTCCACGAAGTTGCCTTGCATATTAATGATCGGTCTCGTAGGGAAGCGGTTCGAAACTATGACTTGACTGTCGATAATGATAATTATGATTACATGCAGTAGTCACTGTTCCTCACGTAACTTCTTATCATTAGATCGAATCTATCCTACGGCGGCGATTTGCCTTGAACCAAGCCGCATAAGTTTTTACATACCAATGCCGGAATAGAGTAGTGAGAGAGATTCGCATAGGTAAATAATTGAAAAAAAAAAACAGTTATAAGATTTAATATTATCTTATTTGCGTTTTTTAGTTGTTTATTTCGGCTATGAATTGTTTTGTGTTATGAAGTTGGCATAAATTTTTAACAAAAGATACACGTTGGTATATAAAGGGCCGTGCAATTACTCAGTCCACGAAACTTATTAGACTTACATACGTTTTGGTAGAAACATTTATAGAATGCATTTCTTTACATAGGTACCTAGCTACCGATATAACAGTATGAGATAGCTACGTTGTCTTGGCGAAGTACAATGTTGCAACTGAAATCAGACACATACAGGATTCACGACCACATCAAATTCTTCAATACAAAATATGTACTGAGGACTTTATGTCTTCTCCCATTACTTGAAAATAGAACAAGACTTTTATATCAGTTTTATAGTAAATACCCTACAAACCCCACCCTATAATTTATGTGGCCGTATAGTCATATCTTGAGGGATAATAAAATAGTTATTTGACAAAAACCATAAGGATGCGGATGATGCGGCCTTAAAGATAAATCTACATAGAGCCTTAGTGAGTATTCTGTGTGGTACATACATACATAAATCAAGCCTTTATCCCGTGCGGGGTAGGCGGAGCGTTAACAATCGTCAACTTACCATCGTTATCGCCACGTCTGACAAATACTGAGGGTCCTTTCAGATGATTCGTGTATCACTGTAGTGACAGGTTGTCAGCCTGTCGCCTAAAATTGTAATACACATGAAACCCTCGAGTCCCTTAGTTGCCTTTTATAACACCCGCGGGAAGAAATGGGGTGATGCATTCTAAGCCGGCATCATCTGTGTGGTGCCGGCATAGAATAGCACTACTCTTCTATTTCTACCCGTGGGTGTCGTAAAAGGCGACAAGGTGATGAATCCAGGGAGTAGGCAGCAGTGTTTCCTGTGAATAAAACACCTTGTACTTCTTCATCTTGCGCGTCGATGGCTTCAAACCTTGGTGGCATCCCAAAAGTGGCAATTTGTACTGCGCTTGCCAAGTGAGGTGGGTAACTGTGGCATATACCCTCTCAATAGCCAAAGTCCATTTCCAGCAGTGGACTGTTGTGGCTGTAGTAGTTCATCGGGTCGTTGGACGACTCGGTGTCCCACACGAAAAGAGGGAGAGAGTACGTAGTAGGCAGAGTATTCTCAGGCGAGTTAAAAAAATGTCTGAAAGCCCTCTGAAGCTAGGAATAATACCTAACTTAGTTTCGATAGTTTTGGAAGATAGCCAAACCATTTGTGTTCTAAGCAAAAGTATTGATCAACTTTTTTAAAGGGGCAACTAAGTGAAATTAATTGCTTTTGTAACTATATTGTATTTTAGATCTTTATAAACTGATTTGATTTAAACACCTAGTGGGTATGAGTCAGTTGGATAAAGAGCTGGAATATTTTGAAAATGGAAAAGATATATTTTTTACTTAAGTACACTTTTAAAATACATACATACATATATCACGCCTTTATCCCTTGCGGAGTAGGCAGAGCGTTAACGGCCGTAAGAATACGGTCCCTATCGCCACGTCTGACATTATTGAGGATTGTTTTCCAAGGTTGTTTCAGAAAACATGCGTATTACTATAGTGACAGGTTGTCAGCTTGACGCCTAAAATTGTAATACACCACTACTCTCGAGTCCCTCAGTCGCCTCTTACGACACCCGCGGGAAGGATTATTCTTTTCTAAGCCGGCATCACAAAAAAAAATACAAGGTGCCCAGAATAAGTCTTTTGCAGTGAGTATACCATACGAAAACTGATATGAGGAGGATAAATAAAACATACAGATGTCGTTAAAAGGACTATAAAGTTAACCCATCTCAACCCCAGTTTGCTCAAATGCCAGTCACGTGACTCAATATATTGAAAGGACACATATTTTTATTATTTATAGATAGAATTGGAAAGTGTACCTATAGCATGTTCTAAGCGTATCTGCCAAATATGGAGAGGTCATGTTTGTAGATATTGAGGAGTAAATAAATTTAGGTAAGTATGAAGGCAATGCAAATATTTGAAAGGTCTTCATTTGAACTGAACTCACCTGAACAAAATAGTGAGTATCTATAGTTAGTATTCTTTGACGAAATTAGCAAAATCAAAACCACTTTTCTCAATAAATACTGGTACAATATATGGAAACCATATATTTTGACCTCTTAAAAAACCGACAGCCAACCGAGTATATTTAATTTTGTATGGGACGTCCATAATTTTTTTTTTATTATTGAATTGACGTGTTCCTTGGGGAAAGCTATTAAATTTCATAGACTCGTTTTATCCCTTAATATGTGTTTTCCCACAACCTGTATAATGATTTTTTATCTACTACAATGTGACTGAGCTAATCTAAGGACGAGAATACAAAAAAATATAAGAAATTCATACTTTAAAAAAACTTCGTATCAAATATCCATCGTATGTTCGTATGTCGATCATATCACAGGATATTTGTGTACATAATCTTATTTGTTTTATGTTTTCTGGACATACACACTAAACGCATAATGCCCGAAACGCGTAATGACTCAAACGCATTATGACCCAATTACAATGAGTAGAATGTCAAAATAAGCCGAGCACGAGGCTAAAGTACCTACATACCTTTTGGTTTCCAATGCTTTTTTAATATTTTCTAATCTGTTTCGTTTGCTTCGTCGTTTAGTACACTTCCCGAGATACACATATTTTTTCTTTTTATCCAATATCTGAAATAATTTATTAGTACTTATTGCATGTAGGTGTTACAATTAATAGGAGCTAACGTAAACGTAAAAGCGCAAGCAGATGGACTAGGTGTATCTAGTCGTATATATGTATATAGCAGAATCATTCACTTAAATTGATAAAAAAAATTGGTTTATAGAGATGCGCAGCAACATAGTATAGCAGAGTCCAATGAACGTACATTACGCGAAAAAAAATTCAAATCAATAAAAACATAAAAAAATTGGCGTCAAATGCTCTGACGTCACTAGAGGGCAGGATGAAAATATGAAATTCACAGAAGTGTGAGAAGGATAGATACATTACTATGCACAAGATTTGTTTTGACGCTGAAATATTTGTAGCACATTTTAATTTCAATATTTTTTAAAGCAAAGTGTGCGCACACCATAGAACTATGATAATCACCATATCTTTGCAAAAATACTCACAGCTCAACATTGCAAGGCGGGAGGAGCACGAGCGGCACAGGTCCTACTTCTAGAAGCGCTGGCGCGAGACTGACTGAACTGATGTTCGGAGGGAGAGGGGAGGGGAGCGTCATTCATTGCGCGAGACAAAATAGATTTTTGATTATTTTTGATTGACACTGGTATTGTAAATCAAAATTCATTTTCTGCAAATTTCTGTTATGACTGTCTATTATGGGTAGTTTTTCATACAGAAGCTATTAAAAAAGCGAGATATTTAGCTAATATGCCGATATGTGAATGAAATTGAAAAAAAATATTAAATATTTTTTTTAATGATACTCTTTATTTATGTTACAATGTACTAAAACTTCATAACTCACGCTTTTTTGATGTATTTTCCTGAATTTTGAGTAAGTTGTTTAAGATTTTGCTTTCTTTACAAGTAATAAACTAAATTTTCAATACTTTCGTAATAGAATTTTGAGGTAAAGATATGTTTGACTAAATGTAAGAAAAAAAATTGTTGACGCAGCAGTTTTCGAGAAATAAACGTGTTTTGTTTTGATGCTCTTCTTGTTTTTCATCAGTCTTGCGCCATCACTTGCACCAAAGCCAGAGTTACGCCAAAGTTACATAATTTTTGAGTCTCATTTGTTGCTTAATATTTAAAACAGAAAATTATTTTATCAGCACAGAAGTTCTAGAGTTTTTTAATGTTGAAGTTGGACATCGAAGCAGACAAAAGTGCTAAAGTTTGACTACCTATCCTTATTAGTATATTACGTTCTAAACTTGCTATTTTCGGTAAGCCGTGTAAAAAGATTCACACCTTAGTAAAAAAAAGATAAAATATTTTTGGTTAAAAAAGAATGGCATATTTCTTTTAAATATTAGTTTACCTGTTTTGTGCAATAATAAAATTGCGTTGTTATTCTTTATTAAAATTGCTTTAATTTGTTTTTTTGACGCAAGACGCAGTATTAGCCCAGGAATGGGCATTCTCTTACATACATATATACATATATCACGCCTTTATCCCTTGCGGGGTAGGCAGAGCGTTAACGGCCGTAAGAATACGGTCACTATCGCCACGTCTGACTTTCTCTTATACGTAGCATTTTATAGCTCTCTCATCATGTAAAAAACCGTAACATTTGTTGAAACTGTATCAAACATATCTCGTCAACAATGCTATCAAACTGGCTGTACTTGTATATATTATGTGCTTTTATCATAAGTCGCGTACATTAGGGAAAATGCTACCCCTAACATGGGGTGGGGGTGAAATATGCGGGGGCGTTGACCCCGATGGGAGAACTTTTTTCATAAGCAATTTGTTTTGACGTGTCTTGGCTTTTTCTGTATACGATGCGGGATATACGTATAAGTCCGTACATCTGAGGCCTTGCCGTACTTGTGTCATAAGTAATGTCGTTGGCCTAATTTTAACAAAGTATCGTAATTATATAGATTAGGTAGATCCTTGTTTTACATCGAGAAAAACTTACGTCTGGTATCATCTGAAAAAAGAATGACAACAAGCAATTTTTTTTAACGAAAACCGGACTGCTGTAATTTAAGTAATAGCTTTAGAAATGAGCCATTACTATAATTATCAATTTGAATATCAGTCTGTGGTATTTTCGCTGTTAAAATCTATCGACACCTTATTTTGTCAACATTTACCTAAAATAGCCGTATGACATGTGTAGCCGGTAAAAATACATACATACATACCTACCCTAAAAAATATAATATTCTCCTTCTAGGGCAGTTGGACAATTAGTTACGAAATATAAGGTGTAAAAATATTAGCTGCAAATATTTTATGGAGTGAATCAGTCCATGAAACTAAACAACTTTCCCCAAGGAACATAGGTCGAAATGTGAAAAAAAATTTAGACCTGTCTGTTGACTGGCTCGGCTGCTACATTTTGTATGGACGGTTTAATTTTTTTCATATTTCGACCTATGTTCCTTGGGGAAAATTGTTTAGTTTCATGGGCTGATTCACCCCTTAAAATATTTACATCAAATGTTTTTAAACCCTGTATAAAATATTAAAATGAACACAATTAGAAAACAACAACACAACGTCTTTGTAGAAAGTAACACAATACATGGGCAGTGTAACACACACACACATCACGCCTTTATCCCTTGCGGGGTAGGCAGAGCGTTAACGGCCGCAAGAATACGGTTGCTATCGCCACGTCTGACATTTTTGAGGATTGTTTTCCAAGGTTGTTTCAGAAAACATGTGTATCACTATAGTGACAGGTTGTCAGCCTGTCGCCTAAAAGTTGTAATACACTAATACTCTCGAGTCCCTTAGTCGCCTCTTACGACACCCGCGGGAAGGATGTGGGGTGATGCTATTCTAAGCCGGCATCACACGACTGTGCAGGGCAGTGTAACAAATTGAAAAAGAAATGCCTATACAGGTCGAAATTGTTTACCAAGAGTATTTTTTACTTAATGAAAAAAACAAAAATAAAAATTTACACGTGTAAAGCGCATCGCACACTTGACGCACGGAGCGCTAAAATATAGCGGCGGTCTGTCACATCCATACAAGAAATGTAAATCGCCATACGAAAACCGCTCAACCGCTGTTGACGCAGCGCTATAGCAGTGTCATCCGTCGAGTGCGGTTTTAGTATGGGGCGTGACGTTTCTAGTATATGGATCTGACATACCGCTGCGAAATTTTAGCGCTCCGTCATGCGTCAAATGTGCGATACACCTTTACGACGTCACTTAATTTTAAAAACGAACCAACCCCAGTTAAAAAACGTGCCATTTGCATACTTGAGTTGATCAAACTCTTCTGCGTAATAATAGCTTTTTGCATGTCATGTCTTGCGCGGAAAATCTTTGATGTCATATGATTTAGGACATTATGCGTCGGGAGGAATAAATTGATCTAAATAACAGCGTTCAATATGCAAGCATGAAATCGGCTCCCTAAGCTAGTTGTTGGCCTCATACATACACATACACAAATCACGCCTTTATCCCTTGCGGGGTAGGCAGGGCGTTAACGATTGTAAAATTACGGTAGTTATCGATACGTCTGACAAGGCAGGTGCTGGCCTCACTTAAAAATTCTTATTTTGATGAAAACGTAACATATCGTAAATCCGTGAGCCCAGATTACGCGGCAGATACTGAAGTCCATTTATAGAATATTGTTTCAATAATAATCGGGTTACAGTGGGTACGCATTTTTTACATTTCGAAATATAAATCATAGCAATAGTGCTAAAAGTGTAAATTACTACTTAAGCTACTTATCTGTAACTACGTACATCGATATTTTTAATTCATACAGTATGTCTTGTTTTATCAAGGGTTATTTTAGGTGGTATATCACAAAACGAAGCAATATAAAGACTTTCCTTTTAAATACAGATTTTGAAGAGAACTTTTGCTTTGTTACGAGCTCCTTCCTAGTTCGGAAAAGTTACGAAATATAAAATAAAATAAAGCTCAGCGCATACGTGAGAACCGATCGGGTGTTTCTGCATGGAGGTGCGAACCGAACGGAGGCGTTGGGTGTCAACTTTAATTGGCGCTGTATTTCAAGCCAAGCCAGAGTTCGTGCCAGTGTGCATCCGGCTTTAGGTGGGGTCGCACTGCGAGCGGGGTGAAAAGATTATACCTACGTTTTTTATCTACTATCTCTTTATTTATTGTCTTTAGTGTCGTTTTTGCCGTGTGATGCCGGCTTAGAATAACATCACCCCATTTCTTCCTGCGGGTGTTGTAAAAGGCAACTAAGAGACTTGAGGGTTTCATGTGTATTACAATTTTAGGCGGCAGGCTGACAACCTGTCACTGCAGTGATACAGAAATCATCTAAAAAGGCCCTCAGTACTTGTCAGACGTGTGGCGATAACGACCGTAATGTTGCGATCGTTAACGCTCTGCCTACCCCGCAAGGGATAAAGGCGTGATTTGTGTTTGTGTATTTGTGTCATTAATTGTACACAAGAGAATATATAAACACGGATTGTGATAATTGAAAATATAAAAACACAATCTATATTTATATATTTTTTTGTGTTATACCTATCTACGTTTTTTATGGTATCTACCATATCTTCATTTGCGGTTGATAGGAGATGGTTGTATGTCTAAAGAATCTATGATAAGTCGTATTTTATATACGCTATGTTACCGTGTATTCTTCAATAAAAAAAGAAAGGAAAAAGAAAGCACAAACTTATTTACTAAATACAATTATGATTTTTGAAAAAAAGGAATCTCGCCCGTCTGACACTTAAGTTTTTATTACCAACCACGCTAGCTATGGAATTTTCGCTACAAATTCAAATGCTCAAAACGAGTAGCACTATGTACCTACTTGAAGCCGCTCAGCGATTGAGGAACAAAAAACGCTCGCGCTGTCGACCGACCCTGAAGTGAATTTTAGCGTGCGATATCAAGGGTTCTATTGTTCGATTTGGAGTTACACAGTAGGTGCGTCTAATTGGATGGATTGGTGGGGGCGCACTGCTGGCGTGCTGAAAAGGTTCAGTCCCGGTTTGCCATAGTCTCGGTTTGTCCTGTTATCCATACTAACTATGAGTTCTGGTTCGTCATATTCAATAATAATTGTTAGAAGAAAAAAAAATCTTTACACCAGTATTCTTTTTTAAGTTTTTCGTCGACAAAAACAGATAGTTCTTAAATGTAATGATCGAATGCATTTTAGCTTTAATTTTACTTAAAATTTTGAGATCGAATGGAAAAGAGGAACAAGAAGACGCACACATTTCACACAGATAAAAGAAAAAGTCAACGTCGTACCGTATCAAGAGGGAAAAACATTAGCAGGAATTAGAAATAAATGGAAACTGTTCCATCAAAAAGAGCACAGATTTTAAGTTTAATGATGATATTATGACTGTGATTTGGAAACACCTACTAGGTAGATTGTGGCAAACCACGAATAACATTTTCGAAAAAAAAAGCTCTGTGACGAATCGGGACCTATCTTGTGACAAACCGACGCCGTGGCCAAACGGGCCTGACTCACTGAAAGGGTTCCCGCTATTTCCATACGTATCGTGGTACCCTACCTCTTCCTTATTTCCTTTTCGCTTTGTTTCACCTGCATTCGCTGAATGACGTTGGCGGGCTATCTTACGTTGGCACGCAACATTGTTTTGTTTGAAAAAGTATGTTCGGTATTTGAAAAAGGTATTATGGTAAATAAAGTAGGTATTTGAAATGTGAGCGTTTTTTTATCTATCGTATCTGCACGTTGTTTTTTCGTTGTTTAAAAGATTTTTTGTTTTTTAAACTATTTACTATCGAGACATACCTGCGGAAAACAATGCGACGGAATTTCACATATGAAATAGCCGCAGTAAATTAAATTGCGTTTCAGAATTACAGATTTGAAAATAATATGACAGTTATTTGCCGATTTGCTGAAAATACAACGAAAATATACGCATACTTACTTACCTAAATAACCTTTACTACATACATATCAAGACTTTAACCCGTGCGGGGTAGGCAGAACTGTCTTAATAACCTTACCCTACCTCATTATTCCTGAATAAATTTTTTGTACCGTAGCGTAGCGGTAAAACTTTTGTAGTAGGTAAAAGGTTGTTTTTTCACACAAAAATATTATATCATCATGAGTAATTCCGACAATTCGGTACGCAACGTGACTGGTTTTAAAACAAATGTTTAAGCCAAAAGTGTATTTTATTTACCCGCTCATTCCACAGTTCATCGGTTCACGAGATCACGAATACTTAAAAATAACCCGCTTTTGAACGAGAACGTAATATTAACTTAAACTGACAGGTCAATCAGTGTAATGTTCAAAAAACGCGACCAAAAGTCGTGAATCCGATAACTTTAAAACCTTCTTATTAGCTTAAAAATATTTACCTTTTTTCACTCTCCACATACATGCATACAACATTGAACTCTACGAACGGGATATAGGGTAGATTATGGTTTCCTAAAGTGGATGAAGTAGGATCGGTTCGGCTTAACGAGCAACTACTGCGACACTAGCGCTGGCATTGAGAAAAATATCAAAAATAAACATATTAATAAAGTATGTGTCTCAATACAGAACAACGGATGCCGTGTGATGCCGGCTTAGGTGCCGCGTGATGCCGGCTTAGATGCGGTGTTCGATGCTGACTTACATGCCGTGTGATGCTGGCTCAGGTGCTGTGTGATGGCTTAGATGCAGTGTGATGCTGATTTAGAAAGCCGTGTGATGCCGCCTTGTAATGCCAACTTAGAATAGCATCACCCCATTTTTTTCCGTTGGGTTCGTAAAAGCCGACTAAGGGACTCGAGGATTTCATTTGTATTGCATTTTAGGCGACAAGTTGACAACCTGACGTTATAGTCTTATCTGAAAAGATCCTCAAACATTTGTCAGACGTGGCGATCACAACCATAATATTACGGTCGTTAACGCTCTGCCTTCCCCACCAGAGATAAAGGCGTGATATGTGTGTGTGTATGTGTGTAACTACAATGATTATGCTATAAGTAGGTAGCAATATTTGCATAAATTTAAGAATGTTTACATATTCTTATCTTTTTTATTTGAATTAAATATATTTTTGTGATAAAAATAAATTGTTGTTGTTACCATCTCACTCTACGTGACACCGAGTTGGCCAACGTTCCGTCCGATGCACCACAGTTAAGTTTTTCAATTGCCTACTACAACTGAAAGGCCTCTGATATTTTTATTTGCTTTTTATTCAATACTCTTGTTTCCAGATGACCAGCGTGTTCAGTCAGCCAGGATTTTTTCTCCTGTATGAAGGCGCCACTAGCCTAATGTTTCACCTTCAGCTTAGCCGCGAAAAGGTTGTGCCGAGATGGTGAGAATATTGATTCGACTCAACTTATCAATATTGGTTCAGCGTTGCGTATTGCAAAAATATTTGAGAAAGGTTTATTGTATTCTTATTATTAAACTTATACTTAGGTGGATCGCACACTTAACGCACGACGGAGCGCTAAACAGCGGTCTGTCAGATCCATACTAGAAACGTCACTCCCCATACTAAAACCGCACTTGACGGTAGACGCTGCGATAGCGCTGCGTCGACAGCGGTTAAGCGGCTTTAGTATGGGGATTAACTTTTCTAGTAGGAATGTACCTGACAGACCGCTGCGATGTTATAACGGTCCGTTGTGCGTTAATTGCGCGATCCACCTTATAAATAATTTTATTATCATAAACTGACTCTGGCTGGAACGAATGCTGACTCATGGAAACAAAATCTACCGCTGCTTGTGTTTTTCGGGCTTCTACGAGTATTTGAACTCTTAACCTGATCTTTAGGTCTGTAGATCTTGGCCAACCTAGAGTCAAGACCAAACCCATCAGTGATAAAAAAAGTTACAAAATGTCACTTCGTTATTTTAACCACCTTCGTAGCGATGACCGCTACATTTTATGTAAGTAACCTTAGGGTCACTGCAATCAATCATTTTCTAGATTTTCTGTAAGCTCCGGAGTAGTTTACTTAGGCCTCATTCATCATAATAAAATAATAATAGTTTGACAATGTTAAATTGAGTAATGTCTTGATTGACCCTTTCGTTCTTTTTCATGTAGACGTAGGATTACTATTGGCCTCCTGCTCATAAAAGGCCTATTTAGTCTGGTAATGCCCTATGATACTAGTTCTAGTAAGCGAGGAAGACACTTGAAGTATGGGGATTGACATTTCTAGTATGGATCTGACAGGCCACTGCGAAATTTATGCGCTCCGTCGTGCGTCAAGTGTGTTCCTCGCTTAAATCTCATAAATAGGTGTCAAACTAGTATAAGTAAATCTCATAAATAGGTAGCTTAATTCGCGCTACTGATAATATAACATTAAAATTCTAAGATTCCTTTACGATCGATAAGTTTATTTCAAAATACTACAATGAGGTTTTTGTTGTTTTTTGAATTATAAATGAACTTAGCGGTTGACGGTGACAAACTATTTTCCGTTAAGTAGATTTTGAAGACGCCACACAATATAAAGCTCATTGTTAACGCTCTGCCTACCCCGCAAGGGATAAAGGCGTGATTTGTGTGTGTATGTATGTTAACCATTAAATAAACTTTCGTGTTTGGCATCTTCTTGTTCCTCATCGTGTCAATGGATCATTTTATTTTTGATTGCCAGTATTTAGCGACCGTAATGGCGTTCTCCGTTGCTTGGATCAGCTCCTCCAAAAGAGGACACCTAATAAGGTGCGCCATAGATTGAGATGGGGCCCCACAGTCGCATTGCACTTGCGTTTCGTCGGTGAAACCCCATTTGGTCGGTGAAACATGTTTAGCATGATTTTTGATATCTCTCCTAGATTTTGACTCAGCCGTATCATGTTTTCTTAGAGCGGTCATACTACACTGGTTGTTCTTATGAACTGTATGAATAACCATTACAAGTTGAACGTCAGTAACTTCACACCATTAGCGATCGCGAATACACTGGTCGACATTTAAAGCGGTCTCTTCAATAAATTGACGGCGACTTAACGTCGGGCTAAATGCTGCGGCGTGGTTGCACCGCACGCCTGCAAGGGGCTGCCATGAACTACAGGACAGTTTAAAAAAAAACTTGTTTTAATAACTGAATCATAAAGCAGGCTATCAAACAAAAATTACAGTTCAAGGAGCAATTTCGTTTCTTTACCTTCATCCTTTAAAGCAAGTAAAATTGTAAGTCCGTCCGGTAGGTAATATTAATGACTTTTGCTTGTTGATAACTTACAAAAGACGGCTGTTAGTGAATGTATAGTAAACGCAAGATCGTACCTTATGGGAAGGCTTACGTCTATTGCAGTCAACTGACTGCAATATACTGATGTGTACAATAATGTATGTATCTGTGTAAGTGAAGATTTGATAATCTAAAATTTTCATCAAGAAAAAACATTAAGAGAGAGGTAGATGCACGCTCTCCAATAATATAGGTACATAGGTACTTCATTGTAGAGGGAAACTCACTAACTGCAGTATCAAATTGGTAGTTCTTGCCACTGATATTACCAATGATATCATATTTTCTCTAGTCGATTTGAACTTTTCGTTTTTTCGATGTGAAATTACTTTTGACTGAAAACGTAGTTCATAGCCTGCTCCCAACCACTGTCGAGTTAAAAACGAAACGAAATTTTCTTTCGATAATTCTGAATAAGAATTAATCTATGGCGCACGCTTCGCCCGCGGTCGAACTGCAGTGTAAAGATACCGCGAAACTGAAAATTTACTAGTGGTCATGCACATTCGACACTCAACGGATTTATTGGCACTATCTAAAGGTTTCACAATAAAATTATTTTGAATGGGCTACAGGGCACGGCTAGCGAGAGTCTGAGAAACTCCGTTGGTCTTTGAGACAAAATGTCTAAATAAAAGCAAAATGCCACGTGAATATAGCGCTAGTGGCAAAAATGCAAACTATTAACCTATTACAGTATTGCCGTTCGGATAGGCCATATGTTGTTTTTATACAGCTAACCCAGAAAGAAAAAAATACCGATTGCTCAATAATAGAAAATCACTAAACAATCGAAAATAAAATTGATGTTATACAACACCAATAAAGAAATTCGATTATAAAACGACAACTACTGGCTAGGTGTCGAAAATGGACAGCTTTGTATCAAAAATTCATATCACTTAAGGCCCGTTCCATTGTCAGCCGACAATTTAAGTTTGATAGCCGTAATCACTGTTTCGTACCAGTCGATTATTTCGAAAATATTTGACAAAAAACACTGTAATTTGATCCAAGTTTATGAGCGCGTAATAATGGTGAAAGATCGAGTAACTCAGCACTCAGCTGTATATCAGCATCACCTTAAGATGGCCGTTCAAAGGTTCAATTTATACTGTTTTTTCGTTTCACTTGTAAGTGTCACCAGTGTAAGTTGACACCTTGTGCAGCTGATGTAGTACCCAAACTTTCTTCAAAAATAATTAGGCTTTTTAGAGTAGGCCTGAGGGGACGTCGAAGTGAAATATTAGTCATTATGGGCATTTGCGTCGAAGCAGCCATCAGTCTCTGACCTATTTGCGCCCGCGCACCGATCGTCGGCCATCTTGCATCGCAAATCAATTATCGAACTCTTTCGCTGTACAAACTGCTGTACCCAGACCACAATTATTATAGGTCGTCTTCTTATCGTGTCGATGGCAAATTTAGATTTTATGTGCCCTAAGGTATGGTATCCACATTTACTGATTTTTCTTAGTAATTGGATGAAAAACAAATTAAAGCTAATGTCTTAGAAGACGCTATACTACTACTACACATACATACATACATACACATATCACGCCTTTATCCCTTGCGGGGTAGGCAGAGCGTTAACGGCCGTAAGAATACGGTCGCTATCGCCACGTCTGACATTTTTGAGAATTATTTTCCGAGGTTGTTTCAGAAAACATGTGCATCACTATAGTGACAGGTTGTCAGCCCGTCGCCTAAAAATTGTAATACACCAATACTCTCGAGTCCCTTAGTCGCCTCTTACGACACCCACGGGAAGGATGTGGGGTGACGCTATTCTAAGCCGGCATCACACGGCTAATACTACTACTACTATTATTAATATTCTGTTATGTGTTGCCACATAATGTCTGTTAAAGTGGTGCGACACCTAAGCATCAGCCATTCAAGCAAGATTCCGAATGAAATGAAGATTACAAATGTGCAATCAATATTATCCCGTTACATGACAACTTTCTAAGTACCTATTAGACTCTACCTATTTCAAAAAATGACCATAAATATAACTTCATTGGTAGTCAAAGAAAAATAGACGTCGGGTACTATTACTAGACAAAAGTAATTACAAACCTTTAGATGGACAGGAAATATATTTCAAGGCAACTTTCAGTACAAAAGACTATAACTTCAAAAGACTGACAAGAAATCACTAGGAAGCCAATCCCGCTCAACGTTATTAAAACTCAAAAGTGGCAAAGTACGGGCAAAGTTAATTTTCGAAGACTGTTGATTTAACTAAGCAATTATTTTAGTTACTCGCGTTCATAGACTATGAAACCGTAGACTACAGATGAGATAAGAGCATCCCTCATTCGAAAGCTGGAGTCATAAATGCATCACACTCTAATCACAAAATATGACGATCTCATTAATAAGGTGAACGACAATTGAAGACTTGATTTTCAGCAAGTACTAGATGCATATTGTAAAGATATCAATGGCAAAATGTAAGCCAGTAATTTATTTGAATCTGTCTACGCCTAAAATTGTAACGTGTTGTTAAAAAAATCAAGTATTTACATCGAAAATAATAGATTGCTGCGATTAAGGTTTCTCAAATTATGTGGATGGTCGTAAGACTCATGAGACCGATGCCTTATAGTCTCTTTCACCCTATAAGTCTATTTGGACGCAATTTCAAGTTTCTCGAGAACCATCCAGGCTGTAGAACGACCATGACGAATCATTGCGTTATCTTTAAGTTTACCTGTCAGTGTCTGCGTTGCAGCCTGCCCTCCGGCGTCCTGACTATTCTTTAGCATGACAGACGCCTCTGTAGATTAATTAGTCCCATTTATTAGAGGTAGAGGGAGCCATTTGAGCCTCCAGGGTAGGCAGTGTAGGCTGGCTCCGTTTATTTTTTTTGGGACGCAAAAGACGGTTTGAAATTATAACTGATAATTATGGAATAGTTTTGCCTGTTGTATGTAATTGAAATGCCATTCAAAATAACAGTTTTTAATCTTAGGCCGATTCCACACTTCACACACGACGAAGCGCTAAAACATTGCAGCGGCCTGTCAGATGCATACTAGAAATGTCAATCCCCATACTAAAACCGCTTAACCGCTGTCGACACAGAGCTAGCGCAGCGTCGTCCGTCGAATGCGGTTTAGTACCTATGGGGAGAGACGTTTCTTGTAGGGACCTGACAGACCGCTGCGATATTTTAGCGCTCAGTCGTGCTTTAAGTGTGCCATCCGCCTTACCTACTTTGGAAACTCGAATTACTCAGCTTATTCATGGTCCAAGTTCATTGTAGAGTAAAAAAGGATTACAATTTCACAAAAGAAATGCAAACATGCCGTCTCAATCTATCGAGTCAATAAAAAGCTTTATCAAATATTTTTACGGGGCCTATACAAATATCTCCACTTTAATATCTTATGCAAACAGAATATAAAAACGCACTTTTCCTTTTGCAAGATAACTCCATAAATGGAATGAAGGAAAACGCTCCCGTAAACGCATTTTAAAATAATAACATTCCAAGAGAGAGACAATGGGTAAAAAGAGAGCCAAGTTTCCATCTTAACTTGTGTTTTACTCGAAAACTAAATTTAATCATTATTAAAGTTTCAGATAGGTGTAGAAAGGATATAAATATTTACTTATTCAATGAACGACTATATTTTATTGATAAATCAAATAATTAGTTGTTTGTTTTGCTTAAAATTTCCTCATTAATATTATTCACCGGATATGGATTTGATGATGATGATGATGATGATAAGTATGTAGTCGCTGATCCTGTAGCTTGTTTTGTCTGTCGACTCTAACACTGAAAACGATAAAGACGTATGCTTTTGTTTGCATGTAATTTGTTTTATTAGAACCGAAATGCACATACGGGCATTGCAAAACTAATTTATTTGAAAATTTGGACTTTGCTTCTTTGGCCATTCATGCTTTAAAACTGTTTTCAAAAACCTGAAAAATATCATATTTTCACCAAAGACATTATGTTTAAGAGCCAACATATCACTCATACTTGACTTGGTAGACTTACTACCGCGCGCCTGAATTTCGCGATTCCGCGTATATGAAAAATTCCACTTGTGGAATTCCAGATGCGATACATAAATCCTTTGACCCACAGCTGAGTGGGGGGTCATAACGAGGGGGGTGCATACTCATAATTCCATTTTCATTGAGACAAATATTCATATTAAGGGTGTTGGATATTAAGGGGGCGTGCGTGCCTAGAGTACGGAGGCTAGGAGAATTGTGAATTCAATTATCTTGGCAAATATTATTATTAAAGTAAGAAGAATGTTCGCCATTTTTATGTGGGTAAGGAATGGTGTTAATTTTGTGGGATAGTTATTATTGAGCTTTAAATAAGTCGCTTAATATTATTAAAGGGGTTACTACGTCAAATCTGATAGAAATTTGAAGGTTTGACATGACTAAAGCTCTTGGATGCCATTTTCCTAAGCCATATTCCGTAAGAATATTTCGGATAACATTTTTGTGTGTGTGTGTGTGTGTGGTGTGGTTTGTGTTTAGTAATAATCATCAGGGATTTTTTACAGAGGCATTTATTACCGCCCGAACTGAAAATGTAACATAGCTCCGACTAACCTATTTTCAGTCGAAAATCCAGTATTCATTTCAATATTACTCTCGGGCACAACATCGGGCATGTCATCGACCATCCTGTAAGTAATAAAAATGTTACTAGGAATACATGCTCATGAGCAGTTTTTATAACTTTAAAGTACTTATGTTCTTATTACTAAAAAACTTATGTCAGAAAACTCACAAATACGAAATTGATGAAAAAAATCTGCATTATTAACATGTTGATTGTACCAACTTCATCTCTTTTTATTATCGAGTCTAATCGGTGACAGACTGAGTAGGTAAAAATCCAAGTCACTCAGTAAGGTAATAAGGCCGACTGGGTCTAGTCATAGTGGGTCTAATTGGCAAAAACTTAGGTACTGATTTTTTGTAAACAAACTCTGTCTATGAAGTTAGACGTTGTGCTAATAAATATAAAATGTGATAAACTAATGAATATTCAGGTACCATCAGAATAAAAAAACGCTAGTTTTGTTACATACTCTTTGCCATCAGAGAAGTAACCTTTTTAGTCTAGCCGCGTACCAGTAGGTTCAATATTGAGTGAAAAGTATCTATACTCCTTTTTTTTCTTTTTTTTTTTAATTCTGGCGTCACATCTCATGGGTGGAGACGTATTTTGCCAATGTCAAAGTAGTCAGGTCGTCGGTAAGGTTAGAGTGATGTAAAGTTAAGTGGCATTACGCCGAGGGAGAGTCCACAACACAGTGATCATAGTCTGACGACTAGGGGCTGTGTTGCGCAAAATCATGTAGTACAAAAAACTCGATAGTAAAATTTTCTGCACCACGTGGAGACCGCTCGTCACTATTGCACAATGCCGAATATATGCATTTATTACAATTTCCTATTTAATGAACACTTTCAGAATAGTTTGTTGCTTAATACACTATCAGAATTATTCACCAAACACTCAAATGAACAAGAAATATCAAATTATAACCAATACACGACCCGCCATGATGGAATACCAACGAGCGACCCTCCATCTATACTCCTTGAGTAAAGTATGGATCTGACAGCTATCAAAACGGTCCTATTAAATTCTAGTAGTAATAAAATTTTAAAAATAGGTAAATAAAGCGTAAAATACTCACGGGTTTTCCCCATGTAATTTCCCACATTCCGTTGTGGATTCAAGATTCTCTTTTTCGAGCTTTCTTTTTCTGTAATTGGGTAATAAAATAATGTAAATATAATATTTTATTTCACTCATAAAAAAGGGACAAATAAAACAAAACTCGTCTGTCTCCCACTAGCCATACCTACTGACAGCGTCCGAAAACAACAGCTAGGTTAGAAAAAACTCAGAAAATTATTACATTATAAAATACTATTTTCGTACACGAATGAACTAAGATTATTTAGGATGTAGTGAGTACTTACTTTACTATGGCGTTCATGAGATTAGCACGATCTCTAAAACGCGTTTTTGGATTTCTGGCGGGTTGTTAACAAAAGCTAAAATGGGAAACAAGACCCATTTTAGCTGTTTTTTTGACAGTCCAAGGCTTTTCTCACGTCACACAAATGAATTCTCTCTATAATGTAGTTATCGGATCTAGTTAGTTTGTAATAATGTACAATATCAGGTCAAAAATGAATGCCGTGTGATGCCGGCTTAGAATAGCATCACCCCATATCCTTCCCGCGGGTGTCGTAAGAGGCGACTAAGGGACTCGAGAGTATTGGTGTATTACAATTTTTAGGCGACAGGCTGACAACCTGTTACTATAGTGATACACATGTTTTCTGAAACGACCTTGGAAAACAATCCTCAAAAATGTCAGACGTGGCGATAGTGGCCGTATTTTTAGGGCCGTTAACGCTCTGCCTACCCCGCAAGGGATAAAGGCGTGATATATGTGTGTGTGTGTGTGTGTGTATGAGGTCAAAAAAAGTCTAAAATAATGCTAGGTAGCAAAAACAATGAACGATTTTTTTGGCGAAACTGCGCGCGTCCTTCGCTAACGAGGACTCAGCCGGCACTGTCCGCCCGCACAGGCCGCTCACGCACACATGCACGCAAATTCGGAACGAACGCGATCGAAGTGTGAAAAAAAATTAAGTATTAAAAATATAGACGGTTAATTCAAAAAATAAAACTATAGTCCTCTAAAAAAACGTATGCAGAAAATTCGGGTACTAATTTCAAAGATATTGGGTCTTTACTTTAGTCTGAATCATGTTTAATGTATATTTTTTTGAGGTAACTTCGTGTATTTTTTAATTAATTCAAATATTTTTTTACGTATTTTTAAAACTATAGGAAAATAATATACATCCTGGAGATTAATATATATTTTTTTCAGGAGATTTTCGCCCTGTATCTGCATTCTATCGTGTATTAAAGTCACGTAAAATGTCGCGTTTAGGTCTTTTCAGCGCCTTATAGAAAGTTTTTTGACATGAAGATGACATCCATGTTAACTCGATTTTTGACATTCTCCGAATGTGTCTCTTCTTTTATATACATACGTACTATGACTACGATTACTTAGACAGCGGTCGTTACACAACTATTTTAGATGCCTGCTACTTGGAACGCTAAGATCATGGTTCATCGAATCGTTAGACAACTAGTTGTCTCACATTAAAAAATGTAGCTGAGCTATCTTGTGGATGTATCCCACAGACCAGAAGTCATCATGTTACACGAGTGAGATATCTCTGAATCAGAATATTTACCCGCAATGCTATGGCATTTCAATGACATGTAAGTATCCTAATATTTCCAAGTAAACAATACAACCGTCAAATGATATTTTAATAGGATGGAGTCGATTCGCGGACGCCTCGCCGCCTCCCGCACACCACACGCGACGCGTATGAATTAGGAACCACACCTTCAATAAAGAAACTAGAAGGCGTCTTCTTTATTTCGAACAAAACCGGGGTGATATGGATCTTAAACAACCTACGTAGGAGTTAAAAGGTACCCCATAAGGTACTAGACTTGCGTTGTGACTAGCATCTCGTTGGAGCTCGGCGCCAATCAATTTTCTGTGTTTCGTCGATCTGCCTACGTTGCCTGGGTGGGAATTCCAACCAGTTGCACTTTGGATTTCTTAGTAAGCATGCTCTAATTTTGTATTTGTCTTGTAGGTATCTATCGGGTCCCAAGATCTGGCCCAGGCTAAGGACGAGCACGACATTAATAAAATTGAACTGCATAGGCTATTTTCCACGGCTTTTCCAGTATCTCTACGTCCAAACCATATACACCCCAACTGGGAGGTGAATCCTCATTCCGGAGTCATTACACGAAATAGTATCACCGTATGAAGTCCCAGGGGAGACGGGGCAACTTTGTGGCTGCATGTTTGTACACAGACCGTATATATTTTGGTTAAT
Organism: Keiferia lycopersicella; assembly: GCA_029255805.1. Lineage (NCBI taxonomy): Eukaryota > Metazoa > Arthropoda > Insecta > Lepidoptera > Gelechiidae > Keiferia > Keiferia lycopersicella. Next base: position 5,454,343 of record JARACZ010000009.1, on the reverse strand, counting down.
TAAGTTTTTGTGCGGTCGCGGATTACAGTAGGGGAGAGGGGGGCAGAATAGGGAGTGGTGATAAAGTGATTATGTGTTGATATACTCTTGGATTAGGCTTATAATTGGGGCGTGGATTTATGGCATTTTCATGTTATCACAGAATAGTGCTACTTTAGTTGGCTACATCTTGTCCATCCGGTATTTTGTATATAAAGACATTTTTTCACGGGTTGCACTGCTTTTCAATAAACTACATACATATATCACGCCTTTCTCCCTTGCGAGGTAGGCAGAGCGTTAACAGCTGTAAGAATATGGTCGCTATCGCCACGTCTGACATTTTTGAGGATTGTTTTCCAAGGTTGTTTCAGAAAACATGTGTATCACTATAGTGACAGGTTGTCAGCCTGTCACCTAAAAATTGAAATACACAAATACTCTCAAGTCCCTTAGTCGCCTCTTACGACACCCGCGGGAAGGATGTGGGGTTATGCTATTCTAAGCCGGCACCACACGGCAAATAAACTAACATTGTATTTATAACATATGTAGTTTCTTAGGTTAGCACCTACTTAGTACTCGTTCACACAACGATTTTATGTTGAAATGGAAAACCTTAGCATATTTCTACTTATCGAATTAATGAAGATGTTCACAAAGTGTCCCGTAAAACAAAATAAATAAATTAGTGAAAATACTCACAAGTTGAGCTTGAAATCAGCAAAAATTCCGTTTCGCTACGCAATTACCGGGTTTCCAGTAACAGATTGAACATCAAAGAGCCTTAATTAAGCCCTAGCAGGGCCATAAATAGCTTCCGAAGTAATACTGTGGTACACACGGAGGAAAAATTAGAGCAACAATATATATAAAATATCTCGTATAAATTAATAAATATCATGTTATGTTAGGTTAGGTGATATCCTATGTCAAAGAAACAATTCTCATACACTCTAAACATCAACAAATTCGAGTAGTAAAAAGTGTGATGCGAATGGGTTGACCAGTTGATGCGGATTTCCGTATACGATTTCAGAAATCACACTTGTAGAAATCGAACTCCGGTTGTTATATTTATATTGTGACTGTCGCAAGCTATCTAGTTCCCATAGTACAAGCTTTGCTTGGTTTAGGGCTAGATGGCGCTGTGTGAATTGTTCAGCAAATATATATATATATATATATATATATTATATTATATTATATATATATATATATATATTTTTAATATCTCTTCAATATTTCCACCGTGTGTATCCTCCTGAGTAACACTGAAATATTTACTCGCTCTACGAACGTCTTAATTGAGTCTAACAAAATTTCTTACGGTCGCTTTGAAGTCTGCAATATCGTGATAAACGACACCGTAATTACAAATTTGGTAATTATAATTATTAATTAGATTTTCGAATCATAGATACCCGAAGTTTTTTAAAAATCGTCCTGAAAATAATTTTGTCTGTTATTTGTAAATCTATAACATAAAATCGATGTTTTGCCGAATCTTAGAAGCTTGAATAATTATTTACAATTCAGAAGTCAAAAGTGTAAAAGTTCAGACATTATTGAATATCGGAGTTTGGAGTAATATAACAAGTTTGAACTCGATCAAAGATTGTATAACTTTTCACAATCTTGTGAATCTTTTTTCATGTTAAAAACTTATTAAAATATGGGCCCGCCTAGCGGTTTCATCCTCTGCCAAACATATTTATTTCTGAAGTAATGATACGTATTTACAATAAATAAAACTTCTTTTCAATCATAATATATTATCTATTAAAAAAACCCGCATCAAAGCTCGTTGCGCAACATGAAACAAATTTGTTTTTAACAAGTATTTGTACCTACATAAATTATGTGGGTATAATTTTCTACTTTACGAGATGACGAACATTTTTGAACAAAAGAGAATATTGGATCCCCTTCAAAGATATTTGCCAAAGCGAGAGACTCCAACTTAGTTCGCTGTCTGATTCATAACTGAATGCTAAAGTAAAAGATATGCCATATAAGATTTGAATCTGCCTGTATCTAAATGCCTGAGGCATTGGGAATTTTATTAAAAGTTTCTCCCCTTTGAGAAAACTTCTGTTTGATAGAAACGAGACGGGGGGAGGGGGACAGGGTGGACTGTTTTGCCCCCCCTCTCCCCTCAAGTATGACAATTAATGCCGCCATTTACGAAAATTTTATTTCGTTTGCAAATGCGAACTCCCGTTATTTGATTATTAATAAAATGAGTTTTATTTCGTTTGCAATTTGCATAATTGTTTCATTTTCACTTCCCGACGCCGAATCCGATAAAGTCCACGGTGAATCTCTTAAAAAGAAATTAAAGTCTGGTTTGCGGACGAAGGTTTTTCACCATTTTCCCGGAATTTAATATTGATGCCAGTGAGATTGAATTATGCTAATTTCTTGGGCGTGTTGCCAAATAACAAACTTTGTGTATCATCTTTCGCATTTTACCAAATAATAAAAAAGAATGTGTGTGAGTCTCGATTTTTCTGGTGACAAGTGTATATTAAAGTGTCGAATGCATCCTTATGCTACGTAAATGCTACTTGTAGGTTGTTTGTGTAGTGATTTTTTTCTAAGAACCCTGATTATCTATAAACCTAAATCCAAGTCTTCGTAGTTTTTCAGTACATATTGCCTGAAATGTTTTTTTTCTGTACACAGCTTAACGTACATACATACATATATCACGCCTTTATCCCTTGCGGGGTAGGCAGAGCGTTAACGGCCGTAAGGATGCGGTCGCTATCGCCACGTCTGACGTTTTTAAGAATTGTTTTCCAAGGTTGTTTCAGAAAACATGTTTCGACGACCGATGTGGCGCAGTGGCAGTGCGACTGCCTTTGACGCACAAGGTTCCGGGTTCGATTCTCGGTGGGTCACTCACAAAGTTGATATTTATCACTTTGTGAATTTGTTCCCAGTCTGGTTAGGACATTGCGGGCTGAACCACCCGATTGTCCGTAAGAAAGATGGTTCCGTGTTTCGGATGGCACGTTAAGCCGTAGGTCCCGGTTGCTGTCTATGATTACTTAGACGGCGGTCGTAACACAACCATGTCAGAAGCCTGCTACTTGTAGAAGGCGGTTGAAAAATTCTGACACTAGGGTTCACTGGGTCGATGGTCGACTCGGTGTCCCACACGAAAAGAAAGAAAGAAAGAAAGAAAACATGTGTATTACTATAGTGACAGGTTGTCAGCCTGTCGCCTAAAAATTGTAATACACCAATACTCTCGAGTCCCTTAGTCGCCTCTTACGACACCCACGGGAAGGATGTGCGGTGATGCTATTCTAAGCCGGCATCACACGGCTTTACAAGCTCTATTAAACTTCTTATCTTATCGAAATAGTCGCTTGCACAACTAGCAAGACAACATTATTGTTTCGGAACTTATAAAGTCTGGTCGGCATGTCTGGCAATAATTCAAGCCGGCAAATATTATGCATAGGTAGTCACAATGCAAATTGAATTGGTTGTCAAGTTTCGTTACCGGTAGTGTTGCCATGCTATGGCGGTTCTGTTGCGATAGTGACCACTTCCTTGTATTACAGAATGTTACTATAATCTATAAACGACCGATAGCTATGCCGATAGTTGCCGTATAGTCCTGGCTTAGAATAGCATCACCCCTTTACGTTGGTGTCTGAAAAGGCGACTAAAAGATGGATCCATAAAACGGGCAGCAGCGTTCTCAGTGAATATCTACAATATTTTGCTCTGCGCTCGCCAATCCGCCTGCCAAGCGTGGTGAGTAGAGTGTGGCAATATCCCGCTAATTTGGGGGAGGCAAATGTCCAGCAGTGGACTGTTGTGGCTGTAGAAGTAAAAAGATTAGTAAGTAGTAGGTGAAAATTTTGCTTATCTTTGGCTTATCCTTTGTATGCATTAAAAACAATTGGAAAACAATCTTGCTAAATAAATCGAGCGATACCTACTTCGGAAAAATGTTTGCCCGAAGAACTAACAAAGAAAAACTGGAATGAAATCACGAGTAGAAAAAAAATACTTACATTTCGGATCATAAGAACATACCTACCTATGGCTATAAATAAGAACTTCATGCGAACGCAGATGGCCTTAGAGGTAAACGCACATTGATAAAAGTATTAAATAACTATTTTCCTACATAATACCGACTGCAGTAGCAGATAGATGTACCAAGAGGTATGTACATATATCTACGTGCTTCTAGATGCAAAGATATCTCGAATCGAGTATCAGATGCAAAAGGAGGGACAGGTTAACAACCTACAGAAGCAATCTGGATTAGAGCCTTAATGATGCTGATTTATATAGAGCTGTTTACGGTTACGTTCCTTCAGCAGATATTTAGCTAAGCACTATCTCTACACGAAAGACAAAGTCATGAGGTAAGTAAGAAATTGTTAGTTTTCAAGAATGTAGGTACTTTCATATCTCCTTGTATATGACAAAATAAGATTAAGGGCGATTTAGGGGCGATAAATCGACTTATCTGGGTAGTTTCATATTGGAACAAATACTACGAACAACAAAAAAAAACTTAGCAATATTTTTCAACCTTTGGTCAACCTTAAAATGAATAGGTGGGCGCCCGCGGCTCCGCCCGCGTGGAAGTCGGTTTTTATTCCATAGCATCCCACAGGAACATTTTTTCGTAATAACAACTATCATACGTGACTCCGTAATAACAACTATCATACATCCAAGTGACTCTCTATCAACGTGCCGATTTTTACGAAAATCGATTCCGTAGTTTTAGCGTGAAAGAGTAAAAAAACAAACAAACATACTAGCTTTCGCATTTATAATACTACAACGATTAGGTTACTACAGGATTGTAAAATTACAATACTTATCTACAGCTGGTATATTTTTTAATTATTCACGTAGTAGCAACTCTATGCACATCAAATTGATATTCAAAGGTCCAAAACAGATAATGCATGGAGCAGTGTGCTGTTTGCTTGCTATTAAATGTGAATGCGATTCCATTTCTCTACAGCGTTCGTATTTTCCTATAGAATAGAAGCCACTACCAATCACTACATAGTATAAAGCAAAGTCGCTTTTCGCGTCTGTCTGCATGTATGTATGCTTAAATCTTTAAAACTACACAATGGATTTTGATGCATGTTTTTTTAATAGATAAAGTGATTGAATAAAAAGGTTTTTATGTATAATACTTGCCGGTAAAAATATTTATTTCCACGGGAAAATGAGTTGCAGCGGGCGTAGCTGCTGGGGCAGGCCGCTATTAGGTAATATAGAAACACGTTACTAAGGTCCGTATTTGTAAACGCTCTGCCTACCCCGCAAAGGATAAAGGCGTGATATATGTATGATAGCGCAGCGAGGATCTCAACAATTTTTAAACGTTTTATTCTCATTTCTTGCTTTAATGTTCAATTGATAATTTCATTCTTGTAATTTATTATTGTTAATTAATCTAAATAATTCTAATTTAATTATTTAATCACAATTGTACCGAATTTAATTAGAAATAAGAACAAAGAGTATGTAAACGAAACCACGTGCAGGTGGCATGACGTATCCTACCTGCCGCCGCCCGGCCCGGCAGTGGGGACTGGCGGGGTTGTTTTGATCGTTCTATAAAAAAGGCCGAGCGCGTGGCTCGAGCATCATTCGATCCGCAGACGTCGAGGAGATGACTACTCTAGTTTGTACTCCTCGGATCATACGTCAAACGGAACGTTGCTCTGCTAGTCTGTATAGACAGGCAGTATAAGTTATTATAAGGCGAAGCCCTGTTACTTACTAGAACAAAAAGATAATGTAAAACACCGACCACGTACAGTTGTTTATAACAATAAAGTGTGACCAGGGAATCAAAGTCTCATTATTATCTCACCATCGATTTACACACTCCTGAAGTCAATTAATGAAGATATTACCTGTGGGGTACCAGAAGACTCTTACATCAGAAGTGCAGAAACGAAGATCTAAACGCCATGATCTCTGGCCAATATCCTTGACAATATAATTGTTGGACCAGCACCTACAGGAAAAAGGAACGGCACGATATTGAGCTTGAGTTCTCAATTATGACGGATGAAAACTAAGCCGGTGAGTTTGTTCCATGTTAGTGGCAACTTATTGTGATTAATTGCATCAGGTTAGCGTGTTTACCAGTTTTAATATTAATTTCAGATGAACTTCTGTCCTACGCTTGTGATACGGTAGCAACATGGCAAAGCATTTCAACGTGGACTTTTTACCCCTGTGTTGCAGACATCAGACCATACAAAATAACTAAAGGATAAGAAATGAGGATACCGCTGAAAATTCTGTGAGTTTGTTCCATTATACTAGGCATGTTTCTTCAGGTTTCAAACACCTAAAAAACTTAATTGAAAATCGGAAAAAGTTTGACAGTAAAGGAACAATTTGCGCTTTTCTACATAAAATAACATTACTATTGATAAATTAGTGTCCAATTAGAAATTAAATAATTTATCAATGAATACTTTTGTCCTACTACATTGTTGGCCTAGTTAGAACACGTAAATTAAATTACCTTTATGATAAAGTCAACAGAGAAGCTAAAACCATTTAATTATTGACCACTGTTTAAAATAAAAACAAAAACGCCGGCGTACTTTCGTGAAACCTTGCGAATAAAAACTTACAGCGTCACTATAAAGTGTAAAGTAGCGGTAGTAAAACCCCATGTGGCCCCGAATCATTTGTTTACCTTTCGATACTTTTGTATCGAAAAACTCTCAAATTTTGGATTTTTTATTTCTTTTACTTTACCACTCCTTTATAATATGCAACAAGAAAATATTCCGCAATATTCTTTCACAAATGCCAATTAATTTCATGCATTATTTGAGTTTTACCTATGTTCTCCGAAACATGAAAATATTACTTTTTTTGTTTTATCATTACTGCGAAACCACAATGAATTAAAGGCGGACATTCTACAAGATTTAGAAAGGCATAAAAAGACACGTTTAATAATATGAAGTATAGTTTATTTATTAATATGGGCTTCTAACCATTTAGAGTAATTCTGTCAGTGTCAGTAAATACAGATTCCAGTGCTCCTGTCGTGGCTCCATTAGTGTAGGTAATAGTGCTATCTACAGGAACCGATGGGGTCCTCTTGATACAATCCACAAATTATCTCCATTCTATTTTTGCACTAAACTACTACCGGAAACAATTCTCCTTGTTGAATAAATTAAAAGGAAAATTTATCAATAACAGTTTCAGTTCTATAAAGTTTCTTAAGTTGAAATTAATGAATCACACTCACTACTTTATTAAATAGTATTAAACATTTTATGTGCTACACTACACGTAGACAATCTTCTACTTCTCTCACATGGAAAACCTTCTATGAAGTCCATGAACCATCTTACTACGAAGATTACAAATTATTTATTATTTTCTTGGAGCTTCATTATTTCATGTCACAGTATTTTTAATTAAATTTATTGAATTGTCTAGTGAACAATGCACATTGCACAATTAAATTATCTGGTTCCAGATGTCCCTATTCGGGTAGATCTCAGATGCAAATTTTGAAACAAAATTGTTTTCTTGCAATCGGATAACATAAAAATAATAATAATAGTATACCATTAGGTAATATAAAATAACAAGCTACTAAGAATTAGAAAATGTAATCCTTAACACTGTGTAGTAACGTTATAACATTATGGCGTTAGTCGCTCAAACTAAGTATTTTAATAACTGTGCCATCATAAAACACTTTTTTTCTGGGCTATATTATGCCATTAATGCAAGAAGAAAAATATTATAAAGCAATGTTTGTTGTCTTACGATTTTCTGGGAAAATATTTTTCCAAGTATGAAAGACATTATAAGGGACAATTATCTCTTACACATTTACAATTTCAGTGTCTATTATATTCAATTATGATATAAAATAGTAAGATATAAAAAGCAAAAGTTAAAATAAGGATTTAAGAACGCATAAAACAAGCAATACACATAAGTACCAAAAATATTAATAAAGACAGATATTAAGTAATGGACAGTGTCTAACATTCTATTTGCAAGAAAAATTAAGAAAGAATGAAAATTAATAAAAAGGGTTTTTGTGGAATAACTTGCCAGCTAGGAGAAATGAAATGAACAAAATTCTGTGTATGGTGTCATATGACAGAATTGGGCAGTAATAGCCACCAAAAAGAGCAGTAATAGCCACCAAAAGAGCAGTAATAGCCACCAAAAGAGCAGTAATAGCCACCAAGAGAGCAGTAATAGCCTCCAAAAGAGCAGTAGTAGCCACCAAAAGAGCAGTAACAGCGCAGTTGTATCCACCAAAAGAGCAGTAATAGCCACCAAAAGAGCAGTAATAGCCGCCAAGAGAACAGAAATAGCTTCCAAAAGAGCTGTAACAGCTCGGTTTAACCACCAAATGAGCAGTAATAGCCACTAAAGTAGCTAAAAGAGCTGAAACGTCATACGAAAATTTTACCTAAGCATTGATGAAGATCTGACTTATGATATGACTAAATATTTTTATTAGTACAATGAAACACTTTGACATTAAATACTTTGATTAATTCACATAAGTACCTGTACCATGTACAAACTTTATTTATTCTTTACTACTTGTTTACCGTTTACATAACAAACACCCTATTTACAGTAAATATTTAAAAGATTTGATATGAACGTATTTTTTTTTTACAAGTCTTAATTTTTTTATATTAGGTATCACATGAGCATTTATTGTTTTCAGAATGACCGAACGAAATGTTAATGACCACATTAGAAAGACGCAGAATTATTTAACTTCATTTACTTCATTTTTGGGCTAATAGCAACTCTTGTCTGAACCAGGTGGCGCTATTTCAAATTGAGGAATAGTCAAGATGATTACCCCTATCTATGAGAAATTTTATAATTCACTCCGAGCGCCATCTGCTAGGAACTAAACGAAAAAAAAAAAAAAAAAGAAAAAAACACAGAGTCCCCATTAATATCTACTAAAAAGTTTTGAGTCATACAAAAATAGACCGTGATAGCCATGAAAATAAAAAATGAGGCGGCTACTGATTCAATGTCGTTATTCAAATTGCTTGATCAATTTATGTTTCTTTTTTAGATTTTGGAGTTCGCTAGCTCGAGCACGAGCTGCTCGTCAGGATGGTCGTGATAGCGCAGCGAGGATCTCAACAATTTTTAAACGTTTTATTCTCATTTCTTGCTTTAATGTTCAATTGATAATTTCATTCTTGTAATTTATTATTGTTAATTAATCTAAATAATTCTAATTTAATTATTTAATCACAATTGTACCGAATTTAATTAGAAATAAGAACAAAGAGTATGTAAACGAAACCACGTGCAGGTGGCATGACGTATCCTACCTGCCGCCGCCCGGCCCGGCAGTGGGGACTGGCGGGGTTGTTTTGATCGTTCTATAAAAAAGGCCGAGCGCGTGGCTCGAGCATCATTCGATCCGCAGACGTCGAGGAGATGACTACTCTAGTTTGTACTCCTCGGATCATACGTCAAACGGAACGTTGCTCTGCTAGTCTGTATAGACAGGCAGTATAAGTTATTATAAGGCGAAGCCCTGTTACTTACTAGAACAAAAAGATAATGTAAAACACCGACCACGTACAGTTGTTTATAACAATAAAGTGTGACCAGGGAATCAAAGTCTCATTATTATCTCACCATCGATTTACACACTCCTGAAGTCAATTAATGAAGATATTACCTGTGGGGTACCAGAAGACTCTTACATGTATCTATGTATGTATTCATAAATCGCGCTCAACTCTGAGATCGATCTCAGGAGCGATTTTGACGCAGGGACAATGCCAAAACTTGCGTTGGAAATTGTCTGTGTTACCTCCACTTATTCTGTTTTATACGAACGCTTGTCAGGTGTGGAATCCGCACACTACCAGGATTTTATCCTAGGTTCTAATGAAATGGGTGACTTGGCAGTTGTATGGAAGTATGTTGAATTCACTTTTGATTGTGAAGAACTTAGTACTAGTCGATTAAATTCAGTCTAGACCATGACTCAGCGTTTGTAGAGTTTCAATTCCGCTAAGATTTTGTTAAGATGAAAATGAAACCTAAAAATTTCATTTTAAGGCCGCATTTGTGCATTTTAAGTTTTAAATGTCCTTTATTATGTTATATCTTATTGTGTATCAGTATTGGTGACAGGTTGTCAGCCTGTCGCCTAAAATTGCAATACACTTAAAACCCTCGAGTCCCTCAGTCGCCTCTTACGACACCCACGGGAAAGAAATGGGGTGATGCTATTCTAAGCCGGCATCACACGACTTATCTGCAACGACCCTCAAATTTTGTCAGACGTGGCGATAATGACCGTTATTTGGTATCGTTATCGCTCTGCCTACCCCGCGAGGGATAAAGGCGTGATTTATGTATGTATGTATGTATCTTATTGTGCAATAAAGTGTTTTTACTTACTAACTTACCGAATATGATGTTGTATGTATCCGTATATACTTTGATCTTATTAAAGGGGTTCCTTTTTTTTCTTAGGGAAAATACAGGACTGGCTTGGCACTTAAGTTACTTAGTGAAGGGATCAATTTATATTGGTTATGCTTAAAAATTGTATAAGATACCATTATACCTTGCTCCCTCATTTTAGTAACTCGTACTAGCGATCGTACACAGCGTAGTTGTGTTAAGGCAAATCCCACATCTACCGCACATTTTTAATGCATCTGTAACGCATGTGTCAGTCAGATGTAAGGAAATTTCTCCATACTAAAAACCGACAATGTCGCAACACCAACGGATGAATTTGACGACGCAAGTTCTGCGTTAGATCTGCGTCAACGTCGGTATGGAAAAGTGATTTTCTTTGTATCTGGCCGACATATGCATACGTCGTATACGCATGTGTTACAGATGCTCTAAAATATCGCTCCGTCGTGCGTTAAGTGTGAAAACCACCTTCAACTAAGTGTTGTTGCCATAACTCGCTCAAACTATCCAAGACAATTTCCTCATCAGGTAGTTGGAATAGTTTAAATTATACAGTTTAGAAACTGTCTCAGGTGGGCAAGTTGCGAAATGACCTGTCCTTTCTAATTCACACCGCGACTGCAGCTGTACCGGACTTGTTGAGTTATGCAACTTTAATACATACATACCTACTTTAATACGTACATACATAATAATCATGCTTCTTTCCCGGAGGGGTAGGCAGAGACTACATCCTTCCTTTTGCTTCGATCCTGATAAAACTCTGACGCTTTCTCAACGTTCATCAGCCTTTTCATATGCTCGTCGGTTTAGGATACTCTTGACATGAACTTTTTTAAAACGTCTCCGGTTCTTCGTATAGTTCTTAAAATATAGCTTGATAACTGTGATGTCTTCAGTTTCGGGTAAATGCTATGACATAAGGCCCATTTTACTTTGTTTACTTCTCGTTTAGTATGGTTTGTCAAGCGTCACAGGTATCAAGCTAAATTTTATGGAGTTTAGTCTGGATCTTATCTATGTTTCTATCTATCTATCCACCTGGTAATATTTTTCATTACTTTGCGAAATTTCCTAGAAATATCTTGAATTCACGATGGTATAGATGATAAGGGAATTTCAATAAAAATTGGCAAAGCGCGAGACGGACTCCCGTATGAAGGGTTTCGCACCACAATGTATGAAAATCGGCGTTTTACGTTTTATCCTGGTTTTTAGTATTTGATATGACTACGACAACAGGAATAGATACCTAATACACATTTTGTGAACAATTATCTAACTATTACCTACCGTTCTACCGTTCATTAGATACAGCCTTCGAACCATGAGGTATAAATAAAATGAATTAAAATACTATACTGTCCTTTTATCATTTTTTTTATTTGTTGTTACGAGTACAGGGTCAAGAAAAATTCTTATGCCTATTTAAAAAATGGCAACCCAAACTATCACAGTCAATGAAACACAGGAAACAGACGGTCACACAGACAGATAGACAGTGAAGTTTTAGTGATATGATTCTCACATTTACCCTACGGGTGTGGAACCCTAAAAATGACGTATGATTATAGTGTGACCTAAATTTCCCGGTACCTATAACTGAATTTCAATATCTATTCTCTTGAAAGTGGTATGACGGTTTCATGACTCACATAATACGATAGGATTGCCTGGAACGATTAGTCTTCTCAGTACCTAAATTGAAATGTCGTGTTAAGGTAACAGTGGGGGCAAAAAATTAATAAATTTTAAGTAAAAAACTTTCATTTCCCAATAGAAGTATGTTTCAATGGGAAGGTGTGGCAGCACAGCACCCCGAATGGCGCGGGATGGTTAAGAGGCAAGTCCGCGAGTTTGAGGAACAGCGTAAAGCAGACCTCGACGCTAAGCGCAATGAGTTAAAGGTCCGTCCACCCGTCGACATTAACTATAATTCTGTAAATGGCAAACACACGTGTCCACACTGTGCACTGGGGTTTACTGCTAAAATTGGCTACAATAGGCATTAGCGCCGATCTGATTAGAAGTCGAAGTGGTCGCCATGGCCAAAATCGGTCAGAGAGATCATCATCATGTTTCAATGGAAAAATTGATCAGTTTTTTCATGGACTAGTCACACATGCAAAGCTTTGGTACACCGTCCCTTATATTCAGTATAGTACTGAGATTTTAGTTTAGCAAAGTTTTAATTAAGGCAGGTAATTAGAGACGGTAGATGAATAAGTAAATTAATCCAGGTCTTAATTCCTCATAAGCCTGCCATTGTTTTTAGCGCCATAAAAGTCAGCGCTCTGCGGAAACATTTGTATGGAATTGACGACGAAAGATTAAAGTGGATATTCCTACTTGTGTTTAAGTGAGAATTAGATGATACGCACCGAAAGTAAAATAAGGAGGTAATCACGTTTTTCTTTGGTCTTGGGGAGTAAGTCTGCATACCCCTACTATGTACAGTACACTATTTGGCCACGGAAATAACTGTGCGAGTAACAAAAATCAAATTAAAAATACTTTAAAACCATCAAGTATATTTTATTATGTCGGTACGTTGATGATTTTGTTGCATTGTTTTGCGTCAAGTGGATTGTTCAAAAATGAAGGAAAAAGAAAATAAGCTACATGCATTTCTGAGGCTATGTAGCCCACAACCCGATACCTATTCTTGAATACCTAGTCAAAATTAAAGAAATACTGTATTATCAGACAATTCTTTATTCATTTTTTTTTCATTATCGCTACCTTACCTACCATGCAATGCAGAATGAATTCTTTAAATAGTTCATACAGCTACGTTTGTAACAGTCTTGTTAGTTTTTCCGGCAGACCCAAGTAAAGTATGGCCGTTAGAATAGGCCATATTTAACAGCTATCAAACCCATACTAAAAGACATGTCAACAAAGACAAATAGACATTACTTACGTCATAGCACTAACATGGGTTTTGGGCACCTCTGTCTCATATGGATAGCCTATTCGAACGGCCCTCTTCCGTGCCGGTACTTCATTGGTTTTAAATTGTTCCCACAGCGACGTTTCTAAGTCTTGCTATTGCTAGTATACATACATACACATACATATATCACACCTTTATCCCTTGCGGGGTAGGCAGAGCGTTAACAGCCGTAAAAATACGGCCACTATCGCCACGTCTGACATCTTTGAGGATTGTTTTCCAAGATTGTTTCAGAAAACATGTGTATCACCATAGTGACAGGTTGTCAGCCTGTCGCCTAAAAATTGTAATACACCAATACTCTCGAGTCCCTTAGTCGCCTCTTACGACACCCGCGGGAAGGATATGGGGTGATGCTATTCTAAGCCGGCATCACACGGCAGAGCCGGCATCACACGGCAGCTATTTTTGTTGCTATTGCTAGTTTTGTTGGCAAATCCATGTTTAACCTGTCGTTTGGACAAACACATAAACCACGGGAGTGGGACACGGTTCGCAGGCTCTGCTATTGAATTCTCTTAGTGGTTTGTTATTTTTGGTCGTTTACGAGAAACATTAGCGGGGTAATGCAGAATTTTTGCACTCAACTCGGTAATTAAGTTGGAAGGTAGTTTTTAATCACCTTCGATCGATCGCCGTGTTTTTATTTAGACTTAGGGTAATGGTATTTCGAATGCTTCTGTTTGGGTCAGTTCAGTCATATCAATGTAGGAACGTGAGTAAGTAGGTATATTATGGGTATGTGAACGACCTCTCCCCAGATTTTTAAGATTTTAAACGTTTATTTCCAAGTAGATTCACAACAAATGCTTTTATAAAGTCAGGAATTCACAATACAATATTGTCACCCCCTCATCATAAACATGTTATATATGTGATATGGAGTCAAGGAATGTCTCAATGACTTCGGCCTCCCGAGCCAGCGTTCCCGAGTAAATAATATGTACTACTAGCCACTTTTACCAAGAAACATTGGCCGAAATGTAAAAAAATATTTTTGGATCTCCCATACAAAAAATGCACCAACCCAGTTTGTGAGTGAGATCCAATAATTTTTTCATATTACGACCTAGTTTCCTGGGGGAAAGTTGTTCAGCTTCGTGGGCTGGTTCATTCCTTGAAAGAAAGTTAGAGACTAGGTACTTTTCCCAACACCCTGTTTAATCACGACCAGCGTAACTTGAACTTGAACAGACCGCTGCGATATTTTAGCGGTCCGTGGTGCGTTAAGTGTTGCGATCCACCTTAGTCTATCACTGGAAATCAGCTTATTAAGAGCTTATTAGTAATATTCTTGATGAATACAGCTGCAAAACTGTATCAGATATAGACTATAGTTTGATCTAATAATAGCTCTCGTAGTACAACGATTACATTCTCTTCGAACCTTGACCCAGTGGAACTAATACCCCTTATTATTAACTGCTCTAGACTTGACAACTTTATTATGCCTTGGGTTAGGCACCTATTTTATTTATAAAGCCAAAACGGTTCCAACTGTGACTAAGAGAATTAGTCTGGTTCTTAGAAAAGTTAGGTATATATAATAATACCTAGAACGTATAAGCCTTTTGTAAAAAAATTGAGACACGCTATGAACTCGTGTCTAAAAAAAAATCTAAAAACTAAAAAATGCTGCACGCGCGCGTTCAACGCACTTACTACATTTTTTTGTTAGGCGCTATGTTTAGGCTGCATACTGGAATTATGCTATGCTACAATTGAAATATCAATGATCGTTTTTATGGTCGTAGCTCAAGATATCTACATTATCAGTCATACGTAAGACTGTTAGACATTGGGCTCTTCCGCGAGGTCATCATCGGTCCATTTGCTAGGAAGACATACTGGATAGTGCTTTTTGATATACTACATGGCCAGGATGGCCAATAGATTATCGGTCGTACGCTGATTAAAATTAATAGCTCAGGAGGTTTTGGATAATAAATATAATATGGGCAACATAATATACATCAGTTTTTTTTTTTTTTTATTATTAATAGGCCCGCAGTTCTTTTCTTACCAGCCTATGCTTGTTTGTTCAAAGTGTTATTTTGGGTATCTACCCAGTTGTGATGCGCAACCGCGACTCCGATTTTCTCTACACTTGTAGACAAAATTAATTCACTTGTGTTTTGATAAAATCCATACGATTTGACACTTGTGAAGTCTTCTCGCCCGCGAGATAAATGTCTATACTGTGCGCATCATAAGTAGGCTTATGTAAACTGTCTCCTTAGGCCACAGACTTTTTATCGCACGTTGTTGTTCTCTGGTCATGCGACAGTTAAACTTCCCTTTCGACGAAACGTTTATCGCGCGACCAAAAAACCGCCTGTGCGGATTGGCTGACGTGCTGCAGATAATTTCCAATCCTGGTCATATCTAAGTTAGATCTAACACGATCGACCTATCGCTTGTTAACAATACCTGGTACCGCAATTGATTTATGCTAGACTACCTGACACGTCCTGAATACACAACTTAGCGTAGGTGGATGTATAGCAATGAAGCAGAGATGCATTTGGGAAATGAAGAAAGTTGATTTTAAGGTTTCATGGTTAAACGCAAAGAATCAGGGTAAGCAGTAGGTCCCGGTTGCTGGCTGCTGTATGTTAACTTAGACGGCAGTTGTTACCTAACCATGTCAGAGGCCTGCTACTAGTAATGATGGTTATTGATCAAAAATCCTTCAAAGTATTCTTTTTTTTCCAGGTGAGGTTATGGTTAAGCGAATCACGAGACAGAAGTGAGAGTGGGCATGACACTTGGCTCGTCGGGATGATGGACGGCGGACCAAGGCGGTGACAGAGTGGTAGCCGAGAACAAAAAAGCGTCCAGTTAGCAGACCACCTGCTAGATGGACGGACGACTTAGCTACCGTTGCTGGTAGACAGTGGATGAGGAAGGCACAGGATTGGGGCGCAGATGGCGAGAAAAAGAAAAGGGCCTATACTCAGCAGTGAGTAGATGTGTGGGCTGATATGATGATGATATGGGTTATTGCCTCTTGCAGGTTTTGAAGGGTACATCTGTTTGGGCAAGTGGCTAGAATAGTAAAATATCCCATACACGTGAAGATTACTTATATGAAACGAATTAATATTTGGGTTAAATTGGTATGCCCTAGATTTAAAATTTTCACTTTATCAAAAAAGTCACAATTAACTGGAACAATTTTGTCGACCTACATGAAAGGTGCATTCCAATTACTCAACTTTATATTTGTATCACGTAGTGTGCTCTAAAAGAATACGCAATATTTCGACTTCCAATCATTTTTAATTAATACCAAAACCAGTTCATTACTGAAGAATCTGTGTCAGCGAGATTGTGTGTTACAGTTCCGGAAATCGGGTGACATTTCGTAAAAAGCCTAGAACGTTGCAGAGATTGAAACAAGAATTTTAGAGGGCACCATTTGAACAAACAGAGTCAGTCCAGTGAGGTCCGTATTTATAAATCGCACTCAACTCTGAAATCGATCTCAAGAGCGATTTTGACAAATGTCAGTCAACACTAACGTCAGTCTAAAGTCAGTGCAGTCAAAGTCGTGCGTTCAAAACATCGTCAACGTAAATGCTCCTGGGTTTTTGTATTGATAATTCGAAAGTTTCTAGCATCTGATAGTCGTATGTAAATATTAAGAATGCGCAACATTAGACGTTCGATGTGTTAGTCGCCGTAGGGACACATGTATTTAGACAAATTAGTAGCAGCAATTAGCATAATTGAGTCAGTACTGTGACCAATACAGGATTTTAGACTTCTTAGTTCTTTATAAGCGATAATGAAACCAGTCTTTCGTTGCTTCACTGTCAATGTTCTGTCTTCCCTCTTTACATTGTCTTCTTTGCTTGTGGCTACGTTGCCTGACTCAGTCGGCTTCGTGGCAACGGATCTAGGTGTCAAGATGTCAAGTTGGTAAGAAGCGTCGTCGCATTCGGTATATCCTTGCAGATATTGGACAGCATGTGGGTGGAAACCAGTGACGTAACTGAGATACCTGGCTAAAAAGTAGAAAAATAAGTTTGCTATTTGTGACTGCTGATAAAACAACGTTTACTTTGTTTTGGATAAAAAGACCTGTGAAATTTATAGTGTCAATAGTAATTTATATTTATCTATGAGCTCATATTTTGACGATTGAATGTTTCGCAAAATATTAATAAATAAACAATCGAAATACTAATATCTAAATAGGTTTATTGGTAGTTTGTCATCGTATCCCATAATATGATAGAAGAAGAGTAGATTCTAAGATGAAAAAAAAAAACTTTAGTAGATATGCTTAGTGCGCGTTAATACGTACAATATGTTTTTGTGTGAATTTTTCCAGGTTAACGGTATATATTCGGTTCCTTAAATTATATCTTAGATTTTTTTCAACTATCTAGGTCATACTAGAATTAATTACAAATCCGCCTCTGTAGTGTTGTAACTATCTGATCTAATTAATTTGACGTTGATTGATACTAATGTAGTTGGACCGTCAAGCCCTGTGACTAATTGATTGTCACAACATGATGTATATTACGAAAAAAACGTCCGTGTATCTGTCTGTCTCGAGACTACTGATCAAGGATGTGGGTGGAAAGATTACGGTAGAACCTGCCTTGGAAACTTGAAAGGCTGTGCCGCCGTCTAAATAATAGTATGTTTATCGCAGCTGGTAAAGATTTTTGTCCTATGAAAAAAAAAACTAAAGCGCCATCCATATCATACTCTTGGCAAGCGGCTTGGCGAGCGCAGTACAAGGTATTGGAATCACAGGAAACGCTTCTGCCCACTCCTTGGATCCATCCCTTTGTCGCTTTTTACGACACCCACGGGTAGAAATGGGTTAAGAAATGCTATTCTAACCCGGCACCACACACACAGCTAGGAAACCTAGGGGGTACATTGCTAAGTAAATACATATTACTTACTAAGTCTAGTTCCAAAATTTTTTAATAGTATAAACGTCACATTGATAATGTACAGTCAAATGGGATAAAATGAGACTAGCTGGTAACTTGGGACATGGTCGACACCAGCATTTATGAACCAACTATAAGCCTATAGCTTTATAAATGGTTGATAAATGTAGAGACCAAAGTTTTCAACCAGTTACAACGTTGATGATGCTTCATAGATGCTGGTGTCGACCACGTCCCAAGTTACCCGCTAGTCTCATTTTTCCCCATTTGACGTAATAACCATAATTGGGAAATCGTAACAATCATATAGGTAAAAGATAAACTACGTTAAAAATACATATTATAAAAAAAACCGCATTGAATTCGAGCCAGTGGCTTTGGGGATAATAAATGGTAACATTTTTCTGCGCTTAGTACAACCATACACACTAACGCACACTTTGTCACCGTTTCGTCGTAGGTACCCAAAAAAACAGGCAAAACATCCAAAGATAGGAAGATAAACATTAACTCAGGAACAAAAAAATATAGGTACTCTTTTATTGGACATTCGTGTAATGAACCAAACACAAGCAAAGGTGTGAACCATTACCAGAAATAACATACATGTTAGGAAAAGCAAATACAATAATCGCTTTCAGAAGACTAAACAAACAATAAACACATCACACATTATTTGTGAATCCCGAAGACATCCGAACAGGAGTCGTCAGATCGTATTGGTGTCATATTTGTCAACTATTAGTTATCTTTGTTTACCGAACGTGTTTGTTGATATACCTGTGGTTCGGGTATTGTTGGGATAAGATATCCCCTTACTACAAATGTAAAGATGGTTCCGTGTTTCGGATGGCACGTTAAGCCGTAGGTCCCGGTTGCTGTCTATGATTATACATAGGCGGCGGTCGTTATACAACCATGTCAGAAGCCTGCTACTTGTAGAAGGCGGTTGAAAAATTCTGACACTAAGGTTCACTGAGTCGTTGGACGACTCGGTGTCCCACACGAAAAGAGGGAGAAATGTCAAGTTTCTAACTTGTAGGTATAGATAGACGATGTGAAACTCCCAGAAAGATGTAGATGTTCACCTAAGGCCGATCATTCATAAGAAGCAATAATCACGGAATTAGGAAAAGAAATATTGATTGCGGGTGTCAAAGAAATTATGAAGGGTTTCTTTTATAACAATCTGTGATATATATTTGACAGATAAAGTTCGGTTTGGTTACTAAACTGAGATTACAGCCTGTATTTGCCGTGTGGTGCCGGTTTAGAATAGCATCACCCCATTTCTACCCGCGGGTGTTGTAATAGGCAACTAAGAGAATAGAGGGCTTCATGTGTATTACAACTTTAGGCGACAGGCTGACAAACTGTCACTACAGTGATACACGAATCATCTGAAAAGGCCCTCAATACTTCTCAGACGTGGCGATAACGACCGTTATTTTACGATAGTTAAAGCTCTGCGTACCCCGCAAAGGATAAAGGCGTGATTTGTGTGTGTATTTTTTAAAATTCTCGTCTAACCTTGTTTGTCTGAGTACGGCCGTACAAGCTGTACCGGACACACTGATTTAACTCATATTTTTCTGCGGTTGATACAGTTCCATTTTCAATTACACCTACTCATTTTGAACGGACTCCATAATTATGTACTCATAATAATAGCTACAGGTACATGCATAATCAAGTTGCAAGTGACACCGCCAATTGTTGAGCAAACTCGGGCTGCCTCAGGGTTCCTCATTAGTGGGCCAATTACGAGTCTCGAAATGCCTGCTGATTACGGCCCGCGGAGCCCCAGGGCTGACCAACAGATGCCACTCTTGCGTGTACGGGCATTTTTCTCTCCGAATTTTCGAATTCTTGACGGATGTGGTCCGATGGCATAA
Organism: Keiferia lycopersicella; assembly: GCA_029255805.1. NCBI lineage: Eukaryota > Metazoa > Arthropoda > Insecta > Lepidoptera > Gelechiidae > Keiferia > Keiferia lycopersicella. The sequence goes on along the minus strand of JARACZ010000009.1, from coordinate 5,434,103 downwards.
ACGGTAAGCCCATGTTGGAAGCTAAGTGGATTTAGGATCGATTCTTGTTTGTGTTTTGAAGATGCCTGAATACAATCGAAAAATTTATAACGAAACAAGAAAAACAATTATTTAATTAAGAGCAAGAGAAATATAAATCATGTTTCGACTATACTAAAGCTGGGATGTGAGTACAAATTTAAATACAAAACCTTGAATATTGAGTGAAGATAATAAGTTTACTTATTCAAGCAAAGCTGGACATATGGCGTCATTTGTGTGAAATGAGGGTCCGATTTGTCAATAGCTAGTGCTTACGTCAAGTGCGGTTGATGTACCACAAGGCAATAACATCTGAATGTAGGTAAATTCTCTGACATGAATTTAATATTGGTAATTATTATTTTTATATCCAAGAACAGATGGTTCATTTTATACTGAAACGATTCCTAAGTATATGTACAAATAAAGAGGTTTACACAATATCGTGTGTAGGTGTCCAAATCTTTTAGCTCTTAATACTGGGCCGAAGCATCTAAAAAATTCTTCGCACGGGAAGGAAGCAAAACATACCTTTATGATATTTTAGACCGTAGGTAAAAATATTTGAAACCATTTCCCACACAGATTATGCAAGAAGAAACATTTAAACAGGATTCAATAGATCGCTTTCGCAATATTAAAACTGTTGCTATTGGTGCAAACAGAATCGTTTACAACCATAAAAAGGATCAAACAAAACATTCTCATAGTTTCTGACTCACCGAACTATACACCATATCCTTGATCTTTTCTTAAATAACTATTACCTGAGGCATATCGTTCCTTCTACGGAAAACAATCATCCAGATAGGGTCAAGGAACAATAAAATGGCAATTTTATCACAGTCATTATAAATATCAATGCTGGTACATGTAAAACACCCACACTGGCCGGGGACATGCACCAAGTAAAGGATCAAGTATCCTATTAGACAAGAATTGCTGGATCTAGATCCAAAGAGGTTTAATACTGCCAATGGGAACACAAAAGATAAATTTCAGGGCAATAAGGAAGAGCGATTTCGTATTTGGTACTGAGTATTTTAAACGGCTAGAGCTTCTCTTGGGTGCTTCTAATAGTCTTTGAATGAAATTACTTATCATTTACATAAAAAAATCTGGAATCATTCTAGTATTAGTATTGTCTTGCAATATTAAGACCATGTTTTGTAGGAACAAATTAACACCCAACTCACCATTATTTCTTTAAGGGTCAGTCTAAAGTATAATCTTAATAATATAGGTCCGTAACATTGAAAGGTTATGTCGACATCAAAAATTGTATGTTCTTTTCAAGAGGGGCTATTTAATGATACTCTATACAAAGACTTTGCTTCTGTCTATTCTATTGTAATATTAGTATAATTAATTATAAGCTACTAATTATTGAAGTAATCGTTCTCTCATCGCAACATCTTTTTGGGTCAATGGTTTTCTTCACATTTACATCATGATGTTGCGGATATTTTTCGGTCCGATATTAATAACAAAAGAATTATTTTGTATTGATATGTAACTATCTGGACTTTAAATTAGAATTTCAAAAATTCTACAACAGTTTTAAAGAAAGTTAGAACGTGGGATGTTTAGGGGCAATAAATGTTTCTAGCTTGGCTTCATCTTTCAAAAATCACCTATGACAGTCGTGCGGCACCGCCTTTTATTTACCTGCTACGTCTTTACACAGTTGCTTTAATGACTCTTGCCGGTCCGGAAAAATGCCGCAATATAGTGCGGCACATGTGAATATCACCTTACACGCACTGAACAGTCAAAGAGTCGTGGCCTTCGGAAATTGTTCACTGAAAATAATAAGTTATACTTTTAATTATGTTTCAACAGAAGGTACCTACGTACACATCACGTTGTAATTATCTATTGACTATCTTGATGCGTTTGTTAGCAATTAATCACTTTGGTGGGAAACATTGATGAGTATTGCAAAGGTTAATGCTGTTATTTGAAATTTTGGTCAGATGAATTAGTAATTAATATTGTGAATGACGTTTAATCGAATTAAATGAAGGGTTGCTTAACCAAAATTGATGTTACTAGCAAAAACTATACTCATATGCCTTTTTCTCTTCTCCCTCTCTCTCTCTTTTCGTGTGGAACACCGAGTCGTCTAACGACCCAATGAAAACATCCTCGTTTTGTTAGCTAATAAATAATACAAAATATTTTTCAAAAGAAGTTTGCATTGCTTGTCCGCAAGACAGTATACCTAGTAGCAAGTTAAACTTGTCATGTGGAATCTTTGTACAATCTTGAAAAGCTTAGAAAACAAAGATCTCTGAAAGAAAAACAAAAAATAAAATCTTTGTTACTCAAGGTATTTCACTTTTGTTAATATTAATAAGAATAAGTATACGTAGATTAATATAAGATTTAGAAATAGTACATTTAGTAGACATTAAAAATATTGCGGCATTGAATCAAATTTCCCATCATGATCGCACGTGAGTCATAGTCGACTACAAGATGAAAACTATGTCTTTGTTATAAAAGTGAATTTAAACTCATAGTTCTATCGCCGGAAAATCAATCTACTCTTTTGAGGGACCAAATAACACTAGTTTTTCGCATACCACTTCGAAATACCAGTATAGGCAGATCTTTTAATAGTGGCGATAGTACTATCAAAACTATTGATCGACCGTTTGACGTATACGATTACGTGTGGTTGACATTTTGTTACGCTACTCCAGATATTAGCATAAATGAAGGTGCCTATTGAAATGTTGTCTGAAGGTGAACTATCAAGTGCTCGACTTTGAAATCAGTTGGAATAAATTTGGTTTAAGATGCAATTGCGGGGATTTATGTCGATAAGCAGACGATAAAGAGCTCTGAGCTACTTTACTGTCGATCTGTTCTTTGGTATTACTCAGATTGAGTTGTTTTCGTGGCTTTGAAACAGACGTTCTTGTAAAGTTTATATTCCCAAAAAACAGTTGTGAAATCAGGATTTTTTTAAATATGACGTCAAGGCTTTTCTGCGCGGAATGTCATACTCATCATATTTATATCATATCTTATCATATCACGTAGGTATCATTTATTCAACAATTTTGATTTTTGTACACAAATAGATATAACATTCTAGGCATGCTAATATGCAGGAACTATAAGCATTTAGATTAGAAACACAGAATCCTCATCCTATAAGTAGGACGTAGGTATCTGTCTATGTTTTGAAACTATATCAAAATTTGGGAATGGCAACAAACTTTAACGTCTGCTTTCTGCAAGTCGGTAGCAATACAAGTACAAACTATTCTAGACCAAGCCAATTCAAGAACACCAGTCCCCAAAAAAAGCAATAACCCCCGCTACCACGGCACGTTCACACAATTCGACACGAGGCGACACATGTCGGCTTATCCCACGGACTGGCCTGTGACGTGCCGCTATGATACAAAGCTTAAGACATTTAGGAGGGCATAAAGACACTACCAAATGGTTGTGGACGGTCTAGTGTAAGTGACAATGCATGAGAGGAGAGCGAGCATGTTTTATTTAATTTAATTATGTTCTAAGCCGTGTAGAAATATGGGATACAGCAACAAAAACTTTACAAACACAATTCGAACAACAAAGGTTAGATAACTATAATTTTGACAAAGCAATAATAATAAAACTAAGACTAACAGAATAATCTTTTATCTCATACACATGTCATGAGATAACGTAAATATCTAAACCAAATAAGGGACAGCAGACTATATTACTTGGAATCTATCAACTCTATCAATTAATAATAATGAATATCCCGGACAATTGCATCAGAGCTTTTGAAAAATCTGATTGTATAAGTTACGTCTTTTTCACACAACGCAGCTTTTTTACAGACCGCTGCGATATTTAGCCGTTAAGTGTGGAGAAACCAGGCCTTATATTTTCTGCAATTAGTATTTTTCATCAGAAATTTGAAAGCAACAATTTTCTTATGACTGAGACCACACCAGTAAATGATAATAAAGACTGGACTGCCCAAAGCTATTGTAGCGGCGGGTCGTGAAACAGGTCCCGTATAGTATGCATGAGATATCAAGACCCCGACATAACGACCCCAGAAACACCATGTGAATGATTGCGTTCTTGTTACGAAAATTTAGGACTTCCAGGAAATAACAGGTGTAGTGTGAACTGCTACATTTTACGAAACACAGAGGTGATTGTACCTAAATGCTCATTCTTTAAGTATTACCAGGGAAACTTTTTGTGTGTCGTAAAAATATTAAAAGTACAAAATGGTGTGTTCGACGCACATAACTTAACAACTTTTGTTGGGATCAATTTTGCGGAATTAGAAAAAAAAATAACTTACCGTACCTACGAAATGTACCTGCCGACCGAGTCATTGTGTATGGGAGGTCAAAATTCTTACATTTTATATTTGGAAAAAGTGTTTTTAGATAAAAGTGGTTCAGCTTTATGATGCCTCAAAGACAGGGTGTATTTCAGGGTGACGGTAAATAAAATTAAATGTACTTAATTAATTTTACTACATCAAACATAACCATACAAATACCCGAAGAGTAAAAACAAAACAAGAAGGTGTAAATGGTGATTATCCCCTTACAAAATATGATAAAGTAGAGTGAACATAAATCACAATGAAAGAAATATCATGAAGAAACATCTGTTAGGCCTTGACATTAGCATAAGATTGTGATCGGACTGCAAAGATACTTAGAAATAGATTACGCGGATAAAGTCGAAGTGACCTTATGTAAGACTCATATCAGAATAGTTTCGTAACAAAAGTTGGGTCTTCCGTAAAGGTTATATTTTTGGCGCGTATTCCAACAGTTGCGGAAATTTCAATTTGTTTGATAGAGGTACGGGGTGTAAGGAACGGTGTACTGAAAAAAAAAGATACGATTAGACCATGACACTAAACAAACTTACGACTCTCAATGAAAAGTCAAACTTTCAGTGGTTCAGTTTCATAAGTGGTCACGCCTGTAATATGTTTGGTACACCGCCTTTCACATCCTGTATACAAATCTAGAGCGCAAAAACTATGACGTCATCTCTAAGCTATCAAGAATACCACAAACTACGCAATAACCTTTACAACATTTTCTCTGAAATGTGGCCTGTGAAATATTTCAGGGAAAAGGTTAAAGTAACAAAGAATTAGTGTAGATTTATCAAAAGTTCAAGTTCTTAGAAACAACAACTTCAAATCTATCCGCAGCTGGACTGACACGTACTTATTTGCAAATTTTATAGATACATACGCAAATCACGCCTTTATCCCTTGCGGGGTAGGCAGAGCGTTAACGATCGCCAAATTACGGTCGTTACCGCCACGTCTGACAAGTATTGAGGGTCTTTTCAGATGATTCGTGTATCATTGTAGTGACAGGTTGTCAGCCTGTCGCCTAAAATTATTGTAATACACATGAAACCCTCGAGTCCCTTAGTTGCCTTTTACAACACCCACAGGAAGAAATGGGGTGATGCTATTCTAAGTTAGCATCAAACGGCAAACACATAGGTAACAAAAATATATTTTAGTAGGTACAAACCTTGGATATTCGTATACAATATGTGAGTAACCGCAGAGAGAATGGGGTACGCTGCGGGGCAGACTGCGGTTGACGCGTCTGACATAAATCCGGCTGTCGCCATTTAGTAAAGCGGACCAGACGTCACGACCAGTGCGCCTCTTGACTGGAAGACACACTTGATATTGATGACGTCATTAGATATGGTTGTTCTAAATATACAACCTGGTAGATATACTATTCTGTCTATAAGTAATCAAATGTTTATAGTGAAGCGTGGTTCAGGTTTTAAAAGATCGATTATATTATACTTATCTTGATGAATATGTGCATAAAAATTTTTGCTTGGCGACTCACTTTAATGAATTTGCACAGAAATCGTACGGTGAATCGAACCTAGGATATGGGCTAATGATATAGAAAACGGGATAGATTAGATTAGATTTGTTAATTTCAGATTATCAGATTTATATTATAAATAGATATAAAAATAACTAAATATTTATATAAGTAAGAGGATATCACATAAGTTGGACATCCCATAAGTAGGTACTACGATAGTATTTTTCTATAAACAACTATGATGGTGCCGTGTGATGCCGGCTTAGAATAGCATCACCCCATTTCCTACCTGTGGGTGTCGTAAGAGGCGACTGAGGGACTTGAGGGTTTAAAGTGTATTACAACTTTTAGGCGACAGGCTGACAATCTGTCACTATAGTGATACACAAAAAAGAAGTCTAAAAACTAAAACCCGACTACTGAGATTTCGCGCTCTAAAAAGTAAGAAACAAGAAATCTGAAATAATAATACTCACGATTGAATGTGTTTTTCGTCTCCAAAATTCATACAAAGTAAACAGCTATTATAATTTATTTTCATGGCAGTTTAATATAAAGTTCATAGTGGTTTTCTGGTGATAGCTGTGGTCGTTTGCCACGTGCCACTAGTACCTATCTAGTTTATAAAATAAATAAAAAGAAGTCTAAAAACTAAAACCCGACTACTGAGATTTCGCGCTCTAAAAAGTAAGAAACAAGAAATCTGAAATAATAATACTCACGATTGAATGTGTTTTTCGTCTCCAAAATTCATACAAAGTAAACAGCTATTATAATTTATTTTCATGGCAGTTTAATATAAAGTTCATAGTGGTTTTCTGGTGATAGCTGTGGTCGTTTGCCACGTGCCACTAGTACTATCTAGTTTATAAAATAAATAAGGCAACGTGGCAAACGACCACAGCTTTCACCTGAAAACCACTATGAACTTTATATTAAACTGCCATGAAAATAAATTATAATAGCTGTTTACTTTGTATGAATTTTGGAGACGAAAAACACATTCAATCGTGAGTATTATTATTTCAGATTTCTTGTTTCTTACTTTTTAGAGCGCGAAATCTCAGTAGTCGGGTTTTAGTTTTTAGACTTCTTTTTATTTTAATTATTTTGGGGTTGTAAACTTAAATTTTCACGATTGTTTGTTGGAAGATGTAGGTAGGTACGAGTGTAAACTGTTAAACTTTTGTTAGGTGTATATAAAATATGCTAGTAAGCCCCCGTGTGATTTCATTACCAAAACAAATGTTTCAGTTTCTTTATTCTGTGAACCCCCCGTGTCGATGCATGCTGTTGGTTTGTTACCAAAACAGGTTTTTCATTTTCTTTGTTCTGTGAGGGTGGCCAGCCCCGTGTCGATGCTTGCTGCTGGTTCCATCACCAAAAAAGACGTCTCCGTTTCTTTTTCTGCGAGGGGGGAAAGCCCCCCTTAACCCTCCGGGTCGATGCTTGCTGTTGGTTTCGTTACCAAAACAGATGTTTTCATTTATTATTTTAGCTACGTATAAAATTTAATATGAATGTATGAAGCGTTAAAACGACAAGTTCTAAGAAAAATTCACAAATATCTGCTTTTAGAATATTAGTTGTAGGATCTTTTATGTACATACATACATGTACCTATCTATACATACATACATATAAACACATATAACTCCTTATCCCGCTTTCGCTCTGCCTACCTATCTATGTACGCGTTAAATTAATTTTAATGTAATAATTCGCGGTACCTTCAACTTGGATCCCATTACATGAGATGAAAAATATGACAGTTCGTTTGATACCCAACACGATATAAACCTTATTCAAACATATTTTACATACAGTAGCAGTACGTATTGTGACTTAAACGTCAATTTTGGTGCAGCTACTCAATTGAGTTAGTCAAAAGTCTCAGACAACAGATGTCGCTGTTAGTTTTCCTAAAACGCGAATTGGCTTAATAGCACTACCTTTTTCAAAAATTTTGGAAAGTGCGTGTTCCCCTAAAAATAAGCAATTTAACCGCAGTAAAGAACAGCCTATGTTTTATTCTAGACATTATTTCATCTTTATACAAAGTATCATTTGAATCTATTCAGCCGTTTTAGCGCCAAGTCCTAACAAACACATATCCGCGTTTATAAGTTATATAAGGAATTAGGAATTAGGATTAGGGTTAGTAGGATCTCTTATGTACCTACCTATCTACGCGTTAAATTAATTTAAATGTGATAATTTTCGCGGTACTTTTCTACTTCGATCCCATTAAATATGATGAAAAATATGTCAGATCTGAGCCCAAGGAGCAGCTCTTTCTTACCATAGCTTAAACACAGATATTTAGCGTATGTAGTGCTATCACGTCTTGTCTGCCTTTCGTTTTCATCATCAGATCAGCTCCACGAGTATGAACATACCGACACCACACCGATACCGATACCAATGTACCTGCTGCTTGTAGAAAGTGGTTGAAAAATTCTGACATAAGGGCTCATTGAAGACCAATGTGGCGCAGTGGTAGTGCGATTGCCTTTGACGCAGAAGGTTCCGGGTTCGATTCTCGGTGGGTCAATCACAAAGTTGATATTTATCACTTTGTGAATTTGTTCCCAGTCTGGTTAGGACATTGCAGGCTGAACCACCCGATTGTCCGTAAGAAAGATGGTTCCGTGTTTCGGATGGCTCGATAAGCCGTTGGTCCTGGTTGTTGTCTATGATCACTTTAGACGGCGGTAGTTACACAACCATGTCAGAATCCTGCTACTTGCAGAAGGCGGTTGAAAAATTCCGACACTAGGGTTCATCGGGTCGTTGGACGACTCGGTGTCCCACACTAAAAAATAAATTGAATCGTTAGACGGCTCGGCGTCCTACACGAAAAGAGAGAAAGAGAAAAACCGATGTACCAAATTTATACTAAATTGACATTGCGTAAATGCAAGAAAGTTTCAAACTTTCACCTACATTATATATATTTTTGAAATGTGCTATGTAAGCCCTTTTGTATGATACCCAACACGATACCACTTGAAGAAAATTTTTTTTTTGTTCGTATCTTTATGCACGCTAGAGGGCGCCATGTTCACTTTATTGTGGCATGATATAGCCTATAACCATCGGACTGTTCAGACGCTTCTATTGACACCTCATTTGTCAAATTCTGATAAGTAGATTCGTAGCTAGGAGGGAACAAAGGAATTATTGCCACATACATACATACATACATACATACATTCCGGTCAAAATCATAACCCTCCTTTTTGCTTTGCTGTAGTCGGGTAAAAATTATCTCTTACGGCCCTCTATATTTGTCAGACGTGGCGACAGCGACCGTATTTTTGCGGCCGTCAGCGCTCTGCCTACCCCGTTAGGGATAAAGGCGTGATATATGTATGTATGTACTATGATGGTTGGACGACACTTTTGTTTGACAAAGTCAATTTTTTTTCAACAGTGTGCTTTCTTGGAGAAAGTTGCTTTATAATGTAATCTCGTCTGAAGTTTTCAATATTTGGTACTAGAGGCTTCAATGGTCGGACGACTTGTGTAACTTGCACCAAATCTGGTTTTGCGTAAGCTATCAATATGACAACATCGATCGCCGTTTTAGAAGTATTCGATAAAGCTGCATTTTAACTGATAACGTTTATGCCATAACATATCTGACAAGCGTATCAATTACAAATAGACTTTGATTTGATTTGCAATGAGCTATCGAGATAAATGACAAGTCTGTTTGATGTACCTCTACCTACTTTATTGCCTCTAACTCAATTTAGGTCGAATATTTGTCAATTGAGTTATTTTTATCTTTTTCTGATGAATGTAGAAGTAGCGTAAGAAGTATGCCAGAATCGTAGCAAGTGGAAAGAAATATTCCTGTCTACCCCAACTGGAAAGGGGCGTGATTTATGTGTGTATGTATGTTTTCTTTGAGTTGGATTGAGTTACAACTTTCTCAAGGTTTGTATTTGTATCCTTGCGTGTTTACTTTTCTTTTGGTGTTTACGACACTTTTTTTTTACTGAAACTAAATATTGACTTGAAAATTTATGGAACTTTTTGGGATAAACCGAAAAATATCGTGGTATTGTAATGAAATGACTCTGTCAGATCCAGTAACCCTTGATCAAAGGTTTGTTTTTATGGTATAGATCACGCTTACTAAACGCGTAAACATCCGTAAACTCGTAAGAGATTGTATTCACTGCCATTTCCTAAAGTAACAAAGCCGAACAATTACCTAGTATAATACGATAACTGTTACAAGCTCTTATTGATGTAACTTGGAGCCTGGCCGTAAATCCAAGCGTAGGAAGACTCGATTTTGAGATATCTGATGCTAGCTATGTGCCGTGGACACAGAGCATAGAATAGAAGATGCGCAAAAGATGCACTGCATTCGTACCTATAGTCAAACTCAGGCTTGGTTGGACGGGTTTGAATTTGGACCGTTCTAATGTTGCGCGCAAAAGACTTGGATTGGCGATTCGAGTGTCTAGCCGGACGTGAGCTTAACTGTAATACGGAATAGCAACAAACTTACTCGTAATGTATACCAAGCTGTAGTCTTCAAGTCAGTTGGTGTATAACAATTTGATGCTGCACTGTCGGAAATACGTTATTTTACGTTCCTACGAAACATTAAAAAATTGTCAAAAGTGGAGTCATTTTGTTTTATTTTGTACTTAAACTTGGGATTAAAGTTTGTTTAGGTAAACAAATATAATATTTTGGTGATTCTGTTGAAACTTATGCATCTTTTTTATGTTAATCTTTGTAGTACTTTTAAATATTCTGTGACATCGTCTTCGTATCATACATCTGCGAGATACACCGTGTGCGAATCATACGAGCCGGCATAGACTTTACAGTCAAAGTTATATTTATTACCTTTAGAGTATTGCCGACATTTATTGTTAAAGGGGCAAGACTGTTTCCAAATCTAACGCATGATGCTGCGCATTTTTGCGCATCTGTAACGCATGCGTCAGCCAGATGCAAGCCAATTTCGAATTCTCCATACCTATTGAAAACCAGGAGCAACGCAAAAATGTCCGTCAATAAGACTTATGCGGTTTCTTCTTTCAGCATAGGTTTTATATTAGTAAAATTAATTAGAAATTTCCTTGCCTCTGAATGACGTATCCCTTAAAAAGGCGCAGCTTCATGCGTTAGATGTAGGAACCACCTCAGAGGTTATTTGTCCCTAAATACTTCGGGTCTATTGTTACAATGTAAAGTAACAATAGATCCGAAAAAATTGACAATAATTAAACTGTTTTGTTAGGTTACAGGAAGAAACTGACTGCAGACCCGCAGGCAGCTAAGGACAACATAATAATAATTATAATTAAAACAGTAATCACGATAGAGGTCAACAATGATTAGATAGATATTATATCTTAGAAATAAATGTAAGTCATAACTTTGATAGTGCGACAGGTTCGGTTAGCCTCAGGGCTAAACCACACATACATACATACATATATCACGCCTTTATCCCTTGCGGGGTAGGCAGAACCACATAATAATTATATGCCCTACTTCCAACCTTTCAAAATGTGAGATATGTAGGTACTACTTCATTACATAATGTTCCTATTACACGATACAGTTTTACAAATGTTATGCATAAAATATGCTTTTACGTATTAGAAAATCGCATTTTAGAAATGTCCAAAATATGACATGTATCAAATATTGAATAGCAACTATCACATAACTTAAGAATTGGGGAGGAACAAATTTGCATAAAAGCAGAAAGAGATGAATAGTTACAAATTTAAAAGCAAGTGACCTTAATTACGTATATTGTAAAATTTTGTATATTTTTCTTTCTTCATAAAGTTATTGAAAATTATAATTCTGAATGACCTCATTTTTTCGTATCATGATTCTCAAGGTCAAGACAATAAGTTACTATAAATGCCTATTTCATAACTTAAAGACAAACGATTCAAGATTACAATCAGTCATCTAAGTAGTCTATTTAATTAAAGATCTGAAGTTTTATCTGGACGATCTCTTAACCTTGATATACTACTGGTTTATTGTTATGGGTCTCTTGGATGTTGGAAAGCAAGGTCAAAACACGTTGCACGGTAGATAGATGTGTATAGATCTAAGATAAATTTTTGATTATTTTTTTATTAGGTACCTGTAGTGTCGCTTGCGGCCTCGTTTAACTTGTAATTAGATAATCAATGTTCAATCTACCTGTCGATAGATTAATTTAGTTATAATTAAATAGCAAATAAAATTTAGAAATGTTTTATGACACAATTTTGAAAGCCCCGCATAACTACCTACCTACATACATACATTATAACTTAGTAGCTTTAGTGATAAGATGTTAAACCTAAACGGATTACCTTTCGCTTAGAAACATTAATCGTGATATCCTCAAGTAGTTTTAGGCCTTTTTTATTACTTTTCAAAACATGTTTTACTTTACCTTAGTCACCATTTACGACGTTTGCGAGACGATAACCACTTTAGTCACTTCAATTCAAATTAGCCACATAATTTGACCGCTCTTATAGATTTCACGGCAAATTGCCAAGGCAGCCAAAATGTACTGTTATCCAACTTGTCTACCACGTGGGCTGGTAAGTGCCCACCTAGTTGCTTCGATGCAAATCCGACAGATATGTAAATGTAATGACAGTAATTGGATTGTATGAAACGACTTTATAACGCAGCACATGCTAGCTTCAAATCTAGCTACACCTGCTTTCCTATTAATTAAAGTAGCAATTTCACAAATGTCAATAAAGCTGCGCTAGGAGTCTGTGGTGGCATGATACTTTCTGGTACTTCCTCTATTTGAGTAATTTTATAATATGTCTTCTAAAGGAGATGAGACGCAAAACAAGAGTCATCGATGTCTGAAAACGAGTTACGAAACTGAAGTGATGATTAGTAAGACATTTGAATAGACGATATGACGGAATATAGACCAAGGTGGCTGAGAACAGCGAAACGTTCAGTAGGCAGACCACCCGCTAGACGGAAGGATTACCTTGTGACCATTATCTATTTTTATATTTTTTGGGACACTGAGTCATCAATAACCTGATGAACCCAGATATCCCGGTGAAGTCACAATGGCAAACAGTGGCAAGAGGCGTAGATGGCGATAAAAAGGAGAGACCTATATATAACATACTCAGCAGAGATTAGTTGTGGGCTGTTGACCATGGTATATTATCTACTAAGAATGATCCTGGGAGAAAGTTATTCCTAATATTCTTCGTATTTTTATAGCTACATAAGTAACATAATTAGGTACAAGGTATCTGACTCAGTGGTCCTTGTAAGCAAGATTAGCGTGTTTCACGCAATTAGCTAGCAAATGTTGTTGACTTTTTGGAATTTTGATTTAAATCAACGCATGGGCATTTTCTCTTAAATTCATAAAAAGAAGGTATTTTGGCAATTGCTTCTTCTTGATTACACACAGACTGACTTTTACATCGTATTTTCCATTATTGCGTGGGTAGACACACAATTATGATTTCATCTAGAATCTAGATTGCAAATCTGAATATCAATAACTTGGTAGTAGTACGAGTTAGACAAACAAGTGATTAGCATGTAAGAAATTGCTCTATTTGCGTGTAGGTGTTCATCGATCGTATTACCATACACCTCAACGACTGATTTGGCGCAGTGGTATTGCGACTACCTTTGACGAAGAAGGTTTAGGGTTCGATTCTCGATGGGTCACTCACAGGTTTTTATTTATCTCTCTATGAATTTGTTCCCAGTCTGGTTAGGACATTGCGGGCTGAACCACCCGATTGTCCGTAAGTAAGATGGTTCCGTGTTTCGGATGGCTCGTTAAACCGTAGGTCCCGGTTGCAGTCTATGATCGCTTAGACGGCGGTCATTACACAACCATGTCAGAAGCTTCTACTTGTAGAAAGCGGTTGAAAAATTCTGACACAAGGGTTCACCGGGTCGTTGGACGACTTGGTGTGTCACACAAAAAGAGAGACCATGAACCTCCATACTAAAAAAAATGTTATTGAGCTAGGCTGGAGAAGGGAAGCCCGAAGGTAGACATCATGTGCAAAGTTTTTGATAGACAGTTGCCGGGCTGGCAGTTTGATGTGATGTGCCCTAAAACTATCAAATTCACAGACAACCGGCCTGTTCTAACCTAACATAAACATACACAAACACAAACACAAACATAAACACATACATACATACATATATCACGACTTTATCCCTTACAGGGTAGGCAGAGCGTTAACCGCCGTAAAAATACGGTCGCTGTCACTACCTCTGACAATATAGAGGGCCGTTTGAGATAATTTGTGTATCACTATAGTGACAGGTTTTCAGTCTGTCGCCTAAAAGTTGTAATATACCTGAAACCCTTAAATCCCTCAGTCGCCTCTTACGACACCCACGGGTACGAAATGGGGTAATGCTATTCTAAGCCGGCATCACACGGCATCAAACAAATTCATCATGTAAACACAGTCACAAACTATATCTGCGTGCCGTTTTGTCCATTCAGGAATCGAATCGGCAACTTCCAGAACAAGAAAACAAGCTCAGTCAGATCACTAAACCACGAAATATTTATTGAAATTTGCGACTGAATTTATGCGAGCGATGCATGCCAGGAATGGAAATACATTTTTTAATAATTCCATTATCAACGAGGATATTGCTGATAGAAGATTTATAGAGGAGCATTTGTCAACTTTATTGAGCGTCCGGTGAAAAATGTACCTCAAGGTAAATGTACGTAAGTGTTTATAAATTGATGGATTGTACATTTTCAGGTGTTCCCTATAAAATTTTACATACATACATACATATATCACGCCTTTATCCCTTGCGGGGTAAGCAAAGCGTGAACGGCCGTAAGAATACGGTCGCCATCGCCACGTCTGACATTTTTGAGGATTGTTTTCCAAGGTTGTTTCAGGAAACATGTGTATTACTATAGTGACAGGTTGTCAGCCTGTCGCCTAAAAATTATAATACACCAATACCCTCGAGTCCCTTAGTCGCCTCTTACGACACCCGCGGGAAGGATGTGGGGTAATGCTATTCTAAGCCGGCATCACACGGAATATAAAATTTAAAAAATTGTTACAAAGAAATAGAAACAAAAATCAAATATCCAATATTGTGGTTCCTTGAATAAGTAAGTACATGATTGTTTATCGCTCAGGGTAGCCGGGTGAAATACTAGGTACTTGATACAGAAGCTCAAATTTTGAAAAGTCGTAATTTGACTCATGCGGAAACCTGCAACTCATTTCTTGTATCACACGTTCGACTTTACTTATCGATTTCCACATAACCTAATAATTTAACACATACCCTTGACTATAGTTTTATTGACGAAACTTACTTCCTTGTCTTGACAACATTTCAGTTAAGATCGTCAAGATAAAAACGTTTTTAAACAAAAACATTCGTTTTGGAAATAAAACCAGCAACAAGCATCGAATTATTCGTTGACTAATTGGCAGTACCAATGACATCTAAGTTATGAATACTAGACTTGCACACTGAAGAAAATATTTTACATGGATTAAGTAAAAGTAGAATAAAGGCATTAACACAAGTTGGGCCCACGTAACTTCGCCTTATACTCGAACAAATGCACACGCTCATCCTCAGAGCTAAGGAGAATGTAACAAAACTGAATCTGGGTAGCCATAGACAAGTCATTTGCAGGCTCAGGTAACATCATAGCGAAAACATACAAAGAGTGCAGAACCTTTAGTTAGATCAACACCATAAAAATGTACCGTTTAATTATTTTCTAGATATTGTAAGATATCTTAATTCTAAATTACAAACCAAAGATATGTCAAACGCGCGAAATCGCTCGGCGCGAATGATAGTTTTTCTGTATGCTTGATATAAATAAATGCATGGCAAAAGACGAATAAAAGTAATTTAGTACCTAAATGTGATGGCTTCCTTTATAAACCATAGAAAATGCAATAAAAAGAAGTCTAAAAACTAAAACCCGACTACTGAGATTTCGCGCTCTAAAAAGTAAGAAACAAGAAATCTGAAATAATAATACTCACGATTGGATGTGTTTTGCGTCTCCAAAATTCATACAAAGTAAACAGCTATTACAATTTATTTTCATGGCAGTTTAATATAAAGTTCATAGTGGTTTTCTGGTGATAGCTGTGGTCGTTTGCCACGTGCCACTAGTACTATCTAGTTTATAAAATAAATAAGGCAACGTGGCAAACGACCACAGCTTTCACCTGAAAACCACTATGAATTTTATATTAAACTGCCATGAAAATAAATTATAATAGCTGTTTACTTTGTATGAATTTTGGAGACGCAAAACACATCCAATCGTGAGTATTATTATTTCAGATTTCTTGTTTCTTACTTTTTAGAGCGCGAAATCTCAGTAGTCGGGTTTTAGTTTTTAGACTTCTTTTTATTTTAATTATTTTGGGGTTGTAAACTTAAATTTTCACGATTGTTGGTTGGAAGATGTAGGTAGGTACGAGTTTAAACTGTTAAACTTTTGTTAGGTGTATATAAAATATGCTAGTAAGCCCCCGTGTGATTTCATTACCAAAACAAATGTTTCAGTTTCTTTATTCTGTGAACCCCCCGTGTCGATGCATGCTGTTGGTTTGTTACCAAAACAGGTTTTTCATTTTCTTTGTTCTGTGAGGGTGGCCAGCCCCGTGTCGATGCTTGCTGCTGGTTCCATCACCAAAAAAGACGTCTCCGTTTCTTTTTCTGCGAGGGGGGAAAGCCCCCCTTAACCCTCCGGGTCGAAGCTTGCTGTTGGTTTCGTTACCAAAACAGATGTTTTCATTTATTATTTTAGCTACGTATAAAATTTAATATGAATGTATGAAGCGTTAAAACGACAAGTTCTAAGAAAAATTCACAAATATCTATTAGAATAAAAAATATATCTTTTAGAATATTAGTTGTAGGATCTTTTATGTACATACATACATGTACCTATCTATACATACATACATATAAACACATATAACTCCTTTATCCCGCTTTCGCTCTGCCTACCTATCTATGTACGCGTTAAATTAATTTTAATGTAATAATTTGCGGTACCTTCAACTTGGATCCCATTACATGAGATGAAAAATATGACAGTTCGTTTGATACCCAACACGATATAAACCTTATTCAAACATATTTTACATACAGTTGCAGTACGTATTGTGACTTAAACGTCAATTTTGGTGCAGCTACTCAATTGAGTAAGTCAAAAGTCTCAGACAACAGATGTCGCTGTTAGTTTTCCTAAAACGCGAATTGGCTTAATAGCACTATCTTTTTCAAAAATTTTGGAATGTGCGTGTTCCCCTAAAAATAAGCAATTTAACCGCAGTAAAGAGCAGCCTATGTTTTATTCTAGACATTATTTCATCTTTGTACAAAGTATCATTTGAATCTATTCAGCCGTTTTAGCGCCAAGTCCTAACAAACACATATCCGCGTTTATAAGTTATATAAGGAATTAGGAATTAGGATTAGGATTAGTAGGATCTCTTATGTACCTACCTATCTACGCGTTAAATTAATTTAAATGTGATAATTTTCGCGGTACTTTTCTACTTCGATCCCATTAATTATGATGAAAAATTTGTCAGATCTGAGCCTAAGGAGCAGCTCTTTCTTACCATAGCTTAAACACAGATATTTAGCGTATGTAGTGCTATCACGTCTTGTCTGCCTTTCGTTTTCATCATCAGGTCAGCTCCACGAGTATGACACATACCGACACCACACCGATACCGATCCCAATGTACCTGCTGCTTGTAGAAAGCGGTTGAAAAATTCTGACATAAGGGCTCATTGAAGACCAATGTGGCGCAGTGGTAGTGCGATTGCCTTTGACGCAGAAGGTTCCGGGTTCGATTCTCGGTGGGTCACTCACAAAGTTGATATTTATCACTTTGTGAATTTGTTCCCAGTCTGGTTAGGACATTGCAGGCTGAACCACCCGATTGTCCGTAAGAAAGATGGTTCCGTGTTTCGGATGGCACGATAAGCCGTTGGTCCTGGTTGTTGTCTATGATCACTTTAGACGGCGGTCGTTACACAACCATGTCAGAATCCTGCTACTTGCAGAAGGCGGTTGAAAAATTCCGACACTAGGGTTCATCGGGTCGTTGGACGACTCGGTGTCCCACACGAAAAAAGAAATTGAATCGTTAGATGGCTCGGCGTTCTACACGAAAAGAGAGAAAGAGAAAAACCGATGTACCAATTTCATACTAAATTGACATTGCGTAAATGCAAGAAAGTTTCAAACTTTCACCTACATTATATATATTTTTGAAATGTGCTATTTAAGCCCTTTTGTATGATACCCAACACGATACCACTTGAAGAAAAATTTTTTTTTGTTCGTATCTTTATGCACGCTAGAGGGCGCCATGTTCACTTTATTGTGGCATGACATAGCCTATAACCATCGGACTGTTCAGACGCTTCTATTGACACCTCATTTGTCAAATTCTGATTAGTAGATTCGTAGCTAGGAGGGAACAAAGGAATTATTGCCACATACATACATACATACATACATACATACATACATACATACATTCCGGTCAAAATCATAACCCTCCTTTTTGCTTTGCTGTAGTCGGGTAAAAACAGTTGGGTCAGTTCGCACTAAAATTTGTGAAACGGTGACAATAATTTTTGACAAAATTAAATACAACACTTATGAAGATGTCATGTGCCTATTAGTTCTTCTTTTAAGCATCTCTAGGGCTTTAAATGGAGGTTGAACTTGATTGAAGAAGAGCAGAGTCTTAAAATGTTTAAATATCTATGTCTGCAACGGAAGCAAGCTTTTGTATGTCAGCTGAGCCAGCCCTAGCCAACTTCATACCTAACTCGGAAACTCGCATACTTAACAAAGCACATTCAGATTACAACACACGGCATATCTAGACTAGAACATATTGCGCAACGGTGTGCAATCTCTCGCAATTAAAACTTTACTATGTTTATGAGTGCACCTTTTTACAAAATTTGACAAGTTGCCCCAACTTCGGCCAACTTGGTCCAAGTTTGTCTATACCCAATGGATGTCAAGAGTTCGACGCGCGGGGATCGAGCCTCAATATTGTAGGGAAGTTCGAGAAATATTGTGTCATATTTTGCGCGGTAGGAGACCGACTTTATCGTAAAATGATTAAATTTTAAAGCAAGACCATAGATTATAGATCAATGATATATTGGAAAGTCTTATCTAAAAATAAGCTCCTGGATACGTAGGTACTTACCTACCTACCAATATTATTTGAAAAAGTTCTTTATATTACCACATTAATATTTTCATTCGATGTACCTACCTACTTAGAAATAGAATAGCAGACTTTTCAGTGCCTGGAAATGTAAATGTCCTAATAAGCTTATTACTCACAATCATAACACAACTACTCATACTTATTCGGAACATGCTTACTATAAAGATATGGGCGCCATCTTGTATCGAATAGCTTTACTAATAAGCTTAACTAAGTAAGTGCAAATAATCACGGCCCATTTAAACAAATAAAACCAAAGCTTTGGGTATGGTTAGTTGTAGAAAAAATTGTCTACTTTCCAATCAAATTAATTCTATCAAATAATTTGTAAATGTATACCTACAGATTTTGGTTAAATTCGTCTAGAATCGTCATGATCACAATCGCAAATAAACTCAACTTGAAAACAGTCTGTATGTCGTTCTGTAACTTAAATTTTCTCGTATCGAACTTTATTCCACACCCGTAAATTCCAATGTAAATACTCTAGAAACTTTGGCAGTATTGTGGGCAAAGTTGCCATGCGCAACGTGTACTAAAAGAGTATATTATTAATATAAATAGCACTTTTGTTTTGACTTGTTTTTATTTTAATTGTTTCATTATACTTGGATTGACTATGGAAATAAAACTAAAGGATATTAATAAATAAATGCTTAGAAAGGCAGTAATTTCAGGAGTGAAATATCCTACTAATAAATAGCACTCCGAGTTACCTATTATGAGATAATTTTTTAAGTGGTTTTTCTTTATAAAATGAATAGCATTCAAGTAGTTTCTGATAGTACCTATCTACATGGTATCTAGGTAGAGTCAAAAATAAATTTGATGTGCATTTTTTAGGACTTCTTTTTCTTTTTGGCAAATCTCTGGATCCAAAGCAAATAAATAGCAACAAAACAATAAGTTAAAATGGAATATTTCACTTAAATGGCAATACTGATTGTGTCACTAAAGAGAACTTTCAGATATTGCTTTTAAGCTCAGATATATTGCGCCATACATTGTCTACACTTGCGCGAAGCGTGTTGTTACACTTTTAAATGTGAATTTTATACGAAATTCAACGACAATATTCCGTTTGAAAAGTTAGAATTACCAAACTTAGCTTTTCTGCGAAATAACTGTATACCTACCTAGTTACCACATACCTAGGTACCTCCCTGTTTAGGTAGTAATTCATCAGACTAAGCAATTTGTCTACTTAAAAGTAAAGTATTTATTCAATAGATAAGATAAAGGATTTTTGAAGATAAACACAAACTAATTTGCCTACTATGGAATCTGTGTAATTGACTTGACACCGACATTTGTATTCTTATATTAATCTTGTTTAATAAATAAAATAACTATGTTACCCTGAAACTTAAAACTAACACCGGTGACGTAGTTAAAAGCACAATGTACCTGTCTAAACTATGCTCTTATTTACAAACTTTTTAGTCGAAGGAAGATCACAAAAGTATTTCTCTTCCCTGCTTCTGCTCTTAAAAATCAAAAAGAACTTGGCATCTGCGGCGGCTACAACATCAATTTTAGCCTGCATTATTGTTCCATTATGCCGTGTGATGCCGGCTAAGAATAGCATTACCTCACATCCTTCCCGCGGGTGTCGTAAGAGGCGACTAAGAGGCTCAAGTGTATTGGTTTATTACAACTTTTAGGCGACAGGCTGACAACCTGTCACTATAGTGATTATACATGTTTTCTGAAACCACCTTGGAAAACAATCCTCAAAAATGTCAGACGTGGCGATAGCGACCGTATTTTTACGGCCTTTAACGCACTGCCTACCCCGCAAGGGATGAAGGCGTGACATATGTATAAATGTATTATTGCTCCAACTACAACAGCATCTTGCAACAGGTACCAGTAACAAGCCATTTAAGCACACAAATGCCAAGATGTCAAACACGCCGTGACAAATAAAATGCCGATCGGTTGATCAACCCTCTCACTTTGCTTTAAGGCCATGTTAGATAACGATATTGTTCGTGTACACTTTGTTAAATCGGTTTTATAAGCGGTAAATTGAACTAAAGTTTTATTCAAAGAATACGAATGTAGTCATAAATCAATAACTGATTTTAAATTAAGAAATAAGAATATAAAACAACTCTGGTGTTAAAATGCATGTGCCTAGACAATCAAATAGTATTAGATTGCGTGATTGGTGGCCAGTTTTCCGCTACTAATCTATTGTGATTTATACAGGGTGTAAGAGACGGCGTGTTCAGACCATGAAACTCTCAATTCTCAAAAACTCAGTATGGTAAGAACAAAGTTAAGCGTATTGCATGTACTTAGTGCTTGCGTAATTTTTCTAACACTATTTTACAAGTGGCGATTTGTCTGTTAGTAAGCGCGATTTGAATGTGTTTACAATTTAATGCTACAGTAATCATTAGAAAATTATCAACCCACCACGTTACCACACCTTGTGAATTCAAATACAAATTACGAATAAGCAATTTCGAATGCGTAATAGGCCGTGATTTCGATTTTATACTGACACAATTTCCAATTACAAACTAAAAGATATTTTGAATAAATTAGGTAAAGGATATAAATAGCTGTCAAATATGTATGATGAATTCTTTTGATGCTGTCAAAAGACAGGACATTTTGCGTGCAAAATAATTTGTTACATTTCAACAATCCCAAACTGCATCCAGAAGGCTAACTTGGCCCAAATCCTAGGTGAAGTCACATTCATATATCTTTTGAATTCTAATTTTGTTAGGATGTGGACTTCATCACGATGTTTTTCCTTCACCGTAAGAGTAGTCGGTAAATGCACGGGAGTAAAAACACACTGATACATAGCGAGGATCGAACTCGGGTCTCACGACTGTAAGACTGGTGTCCTAACCACTTGACCATCGACGCTCGGTAATGTCATGTCTTATAATTTAAAGCAAATTTTCGTTATCTGTCAAAATAAACCGGCATATAAAACTATGGCGTCTAAATTGACTAGAAATGGCGAAACAGCCATTGTTTTTTAATGGAATGACTTAGATACTTCTTATCCTTTCCTGTTCCTTTCCTGAATCAATTTGACGGAAAGAGACAGCGCTATGTATAGTCAGGAAAGAGAATTGTTTTCTCAAATCGCCGCGTTATTCTCACTCTAATCAGGAGTAAAATGCATTTTTCAGTAGTTACTACTAATTGCTCAATTTTCTAGTGGTTAAGACGTCGTATAAGGCACATAAAGTTTAACTTCATCTAATTGTACGCTCACGTTAAATTTAACTACCTACATCATTAACGTGAAACGGCGCAAATTTGTGTAAAAACCTTATTAAAACTCTAAGATTAGTTGTAAATTATATTAAATTAATGTAATAAACAATTTTATTTGTTAAAAACTATAAAATTATTTATGAGTGACACCGACAAAAATGTTCATCACTAACAATAATTTTATACCATAAAATTGTTTTGTTCACCAACGCAGTTTTATTTTTATAACATTTCTGTTAAACAGAAGACGATTACATACAAGCTCGAGGCTATTCGAAAGCATTAAACGGTCGAAATGACAGTAGAGTCTTGTTAATAATCAAAAACAGAAAACTATCAACTCGTGCGCACAAGATAAAGCATTTTGAACTTTGTGCGATAGGAGTAAAGGGAATAATAAGAAAGTGTCTTGCGCTTGAGTCGATAAGAAATTATGTGAAAGGGATGTGGTAAAGAATAATCAATTTTTATTTCATCGATTTTATCTGCCATTATGTTCTTACACAAAAGCCAATCTTTTTATATTATTTAGTAGATGCGTTGTTGTTTATGGCTATTGTTTTTGTATATGGCTCGTTATTATGTATATACACTGGAAATTATATAGTTCTACGTGTTTGAATATTTTGATTATCTTAGCTAAAATAAAACCTTATCACTAACCAATACAAATACAACAAGGAAGAACAATTAACATGCCTACTTAAATAATATTAATAGGCCTAGTTCTTATACTCGTAGTATTGTACTTAGCTACTTAGCATACCTATAAGTATTAAAATAAAATAAAATATATAAAGAAGATTGTGAAAACTAATCAGGAAAATAAAATTAAATCAACGTTTAATTTGTAACTACTAAATAATTTTTGTACGCGTTAATAATAATTAGAATTGTACCGTTGACCACTATCCGTAAAGGAAAGAATATTCGATTGTCTAAAAGTCGATTATTTAGCCCTCTATCCCATCCCTAAAAAGCGCAGATGCAGCACCCGACCTGTTAATTACGAACAACTTTTGAAATACTAGTTTCGCAATAATTGCTCGCTAGGGCGCGCGACAGCAGCGGGCAAAAACATGCAGCAAAAATATACCAGCTCGATATAGAAACTTGTTGATTGGAAGAATAACTTGTTCCAGAACTGCTGGCCCTTGCATATTAATAAAGCTGGACATAAAGAAAGTCAGTTGTGTGGAGATGACACACACACAAATCACGTATTTTTCCGTGCGGGGAAGGCAGAGCAATAACGATCCTAATATTACGCTCGTTCTCGCCACGTCTGACAAGTATTTAGAGGGCTCTTTAAGATGATTCGTGCATCATTGTAGTGACAAGTTGTCAGCCAGTTGCCTTAAGTTGTAATACACATGAAACGCTCGAGTCGCTTAGTTGCCTCTTACAACACCCGCGGGAAGAAATAGGGTGATGCTATTCTAACTCCGCATCACACGGCATGACGAAGTTATAAAATTATCCAGATCGTTTGCCAACTTCATGGGTACCTATGTCGATAGGCAGGATAGGTAGTATGAAAAATATGTAAGCATAAGTACTTACATGTGATTATGGAATCAGTTATCCATCTGGACGTTGTTTTAAAGCTCCAGTTAATGTCCTGCAAAATAATTCCACATCCGAAGTAAAACTTATCCGCGCAGAGGTAGTTACGAAATCTTAAATGCATATAAGGTCTGGTTGGGATGTTATCTCGCACAGAAAATCTCTGTAATCCAAAATTTGATTTAGGTATAGATAGAAAGAGCTTTTGATGAAGTTTCAAGCTTCTATTTCTGCGAGCGGCACCTTGAAACTTCAAACGTCGCCGCTCAGTTTTCAACGTCAACTACCAACAAGACAATAAAATGCATCAAGACAATGTATTCCAACAATTAGTATCGTACCGCAGACCGACCAGTCCGATTTGATATTATGATAGCAGCGAACTAGAAGGAGCCGCCGATAATAACAAAGATAGCATACATCACGAAGCTTCAAAAGCAACAGACCAAGTTATGATGGGTGGTAATTATAACCCACATGTGTGAACACCAGCCCATGACTTGATGTTGCAAAATTACATTCATTACTTTGATTAAGATAAGGGAGTGGTGTTTAAATTGACTTATAGGTAGTTTTATTAACATAGACTGTGGAGTTTCATTTTGAAAGACAGATGCGGTTGAACGACGCGTGCTGCGAAACAAGCTTGAATTAAAGATAAACCCTAGTGCAAAATAATTTGATCATGGAGAAAGGATATCTACGTAGTTTATATTGAAATGCAACAACAATATGATAGGTAGTGAAGGTTCTCGGCTAGCTTTAGAAGAGAATTTTGTATCAACAAAGAAAACCACTCTTCGAAACTTGGGTATGTGTGAAATTCTGTAATTTGAGATAAGAGTGCAACAAAATACGACGCCGTGCGCAGAAAATCTATTAGATCATGTTCAGACAGTATAAGCTTATGTGTGTTTAATATACTCATAGAGCAAACAAATAAGCGGATGGTAGTATCTACTTTAAAATGTCATGAAATCAGGACACCGTTGCGTAATGTTCAGGCCGTTTTCACACTTAACGCACAACAACGCTGCGTAGGGCATGCGTCAGTCAGATCCATACTTGAAACGTTCAATCTCCATACTTAAACCGTTGTTGACGCAGGACCAAAGCACGCTAGCGCAGCGTCAACAGGTCATGCGGTTATAGTATGAGGATTGACCTTTCTTGTATGGATCTGACATACGCTGTGTTACGGATGCGTTATTTTAGCGCATCGTTATGCCTTAAGTGTGAGAAAGGCCACAGGTTTCTATGCTTACAAAATTAGACATCAATTTATGAACTGACGTGTCTACTCTACTTAATGAACTGTCATTCACATGATGTCCAAGAAAAGACCTCGAATGTTTGTCTAATAACCGACAATATGTCACATCGGCATTTCCTCTACCAATCAAAACACAATTATAGCCGAGGCAAAAAGCAGTGCTTGTTATAATGACATCAATAACATCAATTTATAACTGGAAATCTGCAAACATGCCATGGCATCACCTGCTGCCTGTAAATATGGTTAAACAGCATTACAGGTAAACTATTAATAATAGTGACATCGTCAGTTTTTATACCTGGAGCTTGAGGTGGTGCTAAGCAACACGCGTAAACTTGGAGCAAAGAATGAGTTTTATAGGGAACGATGCGATTTTTCTGTTCTCGACTTCGGCAAGTTCTTGGAAGATCGCTGGAATATCGACAATGGCAACATGAAAATATGGTTCATAATCATCCACAGCTAGCAAGATGTCCACTTCTAGGGACATGCCTTCCCCAGGTGCCCGCACAAAACGCGGTTTTGGACAGACTGGGTCCAACAAACAGTAACCTCAGCCGTTGGATGAGAGGTCTGGGATTATGAGATAGATAGATTTGCCGTATGAAAAGGCTGATGAATGTTGAGGAAGCGAAAGAGGTGTGTCAGGATCGTCGCAAGTGGAAGGATGTAGTCTCTGCCTACCCCTCTGGGAAAGAGGCGTGATTATATGTACGTAGTTTTGCCGTCATTCCGCTGTTATCCCCTTTTTAGTCACATCCTCTCTAGTCTCATCTCGAAACAATGTCACTCAGCAACCAGTGTACCTACCAGATAAACAGGTTATCACAACCGCCAGGTGAGAATCAAAATAGATTGTAAATATAGACTGGTAATTATGAGCCGCATATGCGCTTTAGCCCTCAGCGACAATTAATAGTACTTTATGACGGGTTGTCGCGGTGCAATTATTTAGTTCTTTGACCGTCTTTTTTATACCCAGATTATGAATTTTGTAAACACAGTTTTTTCATTCTTTTCAATATTTGGACCATATAAAATGTTTCTATCTACAATGTACCTATAGGTTACTACCACAGTGATCTTTTTCCATCAGAGAGAAGAGGTTACTATTTTGGATTCGAAGAAAAAGAAGATAATACATTCAAGAGCTGATTCATTTTAACAATTTTTTTGATATTTTTTAAAGTTTCAATAAAAAAAATACTTTTGAAAAAGAACAGATTTAAAGCGACTTGTATTAGATGCCGAAGCTGAATAAGCATAATTTATTCAATAGCAGCGACATTTTAGTAGAATGCTTGCTCCACCACAATCCGATATTTAGGTTACAGCCAAACCGAGTCTATTGTGCAAAGTGAATCGTTCCCTCTTGTGTGGTGTAAGGTGAAAGCTGTAGTCATAAAAGTGACTTTGGAAATGGGCAACAACATCGCCCTAGGACTCCTTGGATGCTACAAAGAAAATCAACTGAAACTGCGTCAATACATTAATGCAAAAGTAATCTTCTTGAGATAATTTGCTCTTCACTTCAAAGTGACTCTCTGAGTTGGTTTCAAGGTTGGTTAGGACATTGCATTCCTCATATTCCTAAATTGTCCATAAGACTGATGGTTACTTGCTATCTAAAGGCACCTAGGTACAGTAAATATAAAACAGTGATAAAAACTCTGCAAAGCCGACGATCCCGATCACTATCAAATTCTCTCTCTCAAAAGAAGATAGAGAGATCAAAATGACCTAAGTAAGCAGATGCTTAACCATTTCAAAGGCCTGTTTAGATACATAGTTTAATAAACGATCACATATTTATGTGCCTTATCATTTTGATGTTTTCAACAGCGTCGTTTGTTGGACTTAGATCTGCGTCAAAAGCGGTTTTAGTATGGCGATTGACGTTTCTAGTATGGATAATACAGTCCGCTCCGTCACGGAGGCATTATTTTAGCGCTGCGCTGTGCGTTAAATATGCGAAAGGCCAGGGTTCATCGGTTTTTTTTTCAAAACCTGCAAATCGCTTCTCCCTTGCTTTCTGTTTTATTCAGACGCGGCACTCGTTAGCGAGGCGCATTGTGGCCGCTAAACAAACCCTGCGGCCGCATTCTACCAGTGCATGCCTGATTTTTCCACCTAATCGCGCTATGATTTGTCCAGCCTGTACAAATGGCTAGACTGGGACAGTTCAATAAAGACATACACACACACATCACGCGTATATCCCTGGCGGAGTAGGCGGAGCGTTAACGACTGTCAAATTACGATACATCGTGTATCACTAATAGTGACAGATTGTTATCCTGTCGCCTAAAATTGCAACGAGTCCCTTAGACGGTTTCTACGACACCCACGGAAAAGAAATGGAGTGATGCTTTTCTAAGCCGGCATCACACGGAAAAAAACCGGTACTAGGTATGTCGATTTCATGTACTTCGTGTCGGTACTTTCGTGTAGGACACCAAGTCGTTCAACGACCTGATGAACCTTGGTGTCAGTGTTTTTCAACCGCCTCTTACTAGAAGCAGGCCTCTGACATTCAGGCGACCGCCAATTAAGTTATCATAAAGAACAACCGGGCCTGCGGCTTAACATGCCCTCCAAAACACGGAACCATCTTTTTTCGGATGATCAGGTGGTTCAGCCTGCAATGTCTTAACCCGACTAGAAACAAACTCACAAAGAGATGAATATCAACTTTAAGAGTGCCCCGCTATGCTTGGTAAAAAAAAGCACTAACATGTCTATACTCCATACATATATATTTGTTATCATTTGACCGCGACACAAGTTGAATTATGTCCAACATTAAGTGATGGAGGTTGGGCATTAGTTTCAAGCATGGCAAGTGAACTGGCGAGTCCTTGGCACAGTTCTGCCACCCTAGTACTAGATGTCTTTTCACTGATACGGTTTGGTATTTACTTTGAAGCCGTTCTTTGTGCCGTGACTTTGTCTAGTGTCTATCAAAATGTAAGCTTTTTGTAGGAGCATTAGTACCCTTGAATGAACCTTGGATCGCATGCATACCTACCTACTTGGACAACTTGGTGTCCCGCACAAAAAGAAGAATATGGCATGCTATTTTGAACAATACGTTATATATCTACATCAAAGACACAATTATTTTATGCACATACCATTATTATGACATAAAAAGCTAAACAAGATTCTTATGTATTACCTAAGTAAAATTTGTTCAATATGTTGGTTGTCTACTTAGATTCGGTAAAATTTCGATTTGATAGTTTCAGTGTACTTCTTAGTGTCCTAACAGATTTAATGGCAAACTGAAGGACTTGCGCTGACCTACGTTCCTATTCCTCTATACTATTTCTTATAAAAGATCTAGAAACATTACCATATCTACCTGTCATTGTGACTGATATATGTATACGTACTAAAGACTAAAGAAGCACAGCTCTTAAGACAGAGGGCAGCACTGGCAGCCCTGACTAACGACGCTCCTTCATCTCTTCGCAGGGCTATTGTTCCCCTGACAAGCTTCGCGATAATATTGAAATGCCTCACGTGAATGGTGCCGCCAATCTATCTTTATAGCCCGGTAACCTTTTTGCTACTCACGGCCTTAGAGGACCGAAAGCTTAAACAGAAAATTTAACTTACCAACCCACCTTCCAAACGTGTTGAAATGGGAAACTGGTAAAGAATGGACTGAATGGACTGGGTATAGGAGAAGGCCCCCTTAAATCATGTAGCAGCATCATCTTCAATAAAATTGTAAGGACAATTCATCATTCTCAATTGTCTTTACAATACTGCAACATGATTTATCAGGCAAATAATTACAATCAGGCCCACCTACTTGTGCCAATTGGCTTCAATTTTGCAAAATTGTCTCTAAAATTGACCGGTAAATAGGTACAGGTTTTTTGCTAAATTATGACCCTGATTAAGTTTTTGCTGGCTATGCTACTGAGTTAAGCGATACGTAAATGGAAATGATTTTTTTTTTTAAATCTGTGATGGGCTTACTCTTGACCCCAATCTTACCTTAGAGCAGAGATGGGATCTACGGTGGAGCGAGCTTGCCCAGAAGATGCCTATTCACTCTAGACTTAAAGAGATTCAGGTTATATGCACTCGGAAATACAGACGCAGGCAGGGAATTCCATTTTTTTGCCGTGCGCATAATGAAAGATGATTTGAAGCGCTTAGTGCGTAATGTGGGTATTTCAACTAAGAAGGATGGTAGCCGGCCGTGCGTCCGGATGTCCGATGGAAGAAAGGAGACGGTGGTATCAGCTCATGTAGCTCACGCGCACACTCTCCGAAGTACAATCTATAGAAGACCGATAGGCAAGCAACCTTACGGCGGTGAGCCAGGCTGTGAAGCTTGGTCGCCACCAGTTTTTTATCGCCTATTAATCTCTTGGCTCTGCGTTCCACCGAGTCCAGTGCAGCAAGTTGGTATTTCGCCGAGCCATCCCAAAGGTGACAGCAGTACTCCATGCAAGATCGCACTTGAGCTTTATAAAGAGCTAGAAGCTGTTCAGGCGTGAAGTACCGTTTGACTTTATTCAGGACGCCCAACTTTCTAGCTGCAATTTGAGCCTTGGACTCGATGGTGGTGCCGAAGTTGAGGTCAGAGAACAGCTCCATGCCAAGGAGTTGAAGAGTGTCGGTCACTGGAACAGATATACCCCGGAAAGTAGGAGAAAAGGTGAAAGAACTCCTTTTTGTGGACAAAAGACACGCCTGCGTTTTTGAAGCATTGAAGCTGACGAGATTGTCATCGCCCCACTGGGAGACGTTACTTAACGTCAGGCTCGTACGCTCAATCATAGCCTTTCTCAATCTTTGGATTTCATCACCACTGGCTCCTGCACCGGATATATATCTCTCGGTGACAGTACTGCCATCTGCGTACCCAACAATTCCTGAATATAGAAGTCATTGATGTGCAGCAGGAAAAGCGTCGCGGAGAGTACAGACCCCTGAGGAACTCCGGTGTCAATAGCCTTGAGGTCAGAGGAGCAGCCATCTATGACCACTCGGATCGACCGTTCACTCAGGAAGTCAGCCACCCAGCTACAGAAGCCAGTGGGGATGCCGTACGCTGGAAGCTTGCTCAACAGACTCGCATGCTACACCCTATCGAAGGCCTTTGAAATGTCCAGCGACACTGCTATTGCTTCGCCGTGGTTTTCAATGGCCTCGCCTCAGCAATGCGCTACGTACACTAGAAGATCCCCCGTGGAACGCCCTCGGCGGAAGCCATATTGACAATCACTGAGAAGATCATTGTCTTCGAGGTACGAAAGCAGTTTGCAGTCATTGCATCTTCACGTCTCGTTTTTATTTTACGCATTGGACGCTGACGCTTGTCCAGCCTGAACTCTTTGGTCCATTACGAGACTCAAGCTCAGCTTTGTTTTCTATCCTTTGCGCCTGTGTGTCTCACATTAAAACTCTTGCAACCGGATGATTAGCTTATTGTACACCAGCTACCGTTTATACTTTGACAAGGTTACAGCAATAAGCACACTATTGAATCATAATTATAAGTGACTTTCGTTTTTTATGTTTCGTAATGTCATCTTTACCATTAAGAATGCATATAAGATCGGCCGATCGAAGTTCAAACGGTTATAATGAATTGTTGCGCCGAGATTATATTGATAGATAATTGTGATGTAAATCGATATTAAAACACCGATTTCGTGATTTTCAACATTACGCAATGAGTTACATTTTTTATTTGTACGTATTTATTTTGTTGTTATTTTATTGTAATAGTAGACAGAAACCTGGATTTATAGCCAATAAAAAATGGAAGACAACACAAGTAAGGCTGAATATTATTGAATTCCTTAATTTGCATCAAAAAGCTAAACAGTACTATTTATTCTGTGCTTAAACGATGGAACCTGATTGGTTTATTTTTCCTTCATGTAGGTAAGCCAAGCAATTTTATTGGCTGAAACGCGTGGGAAAAGTGGCGCCTCAGACCCCCAAAAACAGAGCTATTAGTGGTGGAGCAACCAAAATCCGTGAGCGCCTGACGCTCCCATTAAAAATTGATATTTTACTAAATTCTCGGATTTTTGTACGACCTATGGATTTTGTAAAGTTCTGTGAAGATTCCGTTCGTGTGGTACACTGACCAACCTGTCGCCTGAAACGTATGCCGACTCCAGAACCGCGAAGCTGCTGAGGGAGGATTCCAGGTTAGTTTCCAAACGATGTTTAGGCGACTTTTGTTGCATCTGTCTCGTAATATCAGCTTTGTGGTATGAATGTATAGGTATGATCGGCGGCCGTTTCATCGAAGTTTAAGTGGTTACGATTTCGTTATTTCCAATGGCATACAAAGTTTATTTTAATATTATGTTCCTTGTTATTTTTGTTGGAGTCACTGCTACCACCAAATGCAGCAGGAATAGGAAAGTACTTTACGGTCCTGGATCTAAAATCCAAAGCATTCTTTATTGAGTATAGATAACTTCACCTGTAAAGAAATCTACTGCTGAATTAAACTATGAAACTGGACAACTTTTGCCCAAGAAGCAGATAGATCGCAGTATGTTTTTTTACCTTCCATACAAAATGTGTCAGCCGATCAAGTCAGCTTCAATGGTTTTCAGTCAATTTTCTGTCAGTATTTTTGTCTAGTAGGTCACATAAGTTACTCCTATAATGAATACTTAAAAACAATCATTACAATTATAATAAGTCAATAAAAACATTGAAAACAGCCAATTCGAATACAACCCATTTTCTATTAAGTTAATTTAATATTTGCGTAATGTGAATGATCGACATCTCGTTATATCGAATATTAAACAGCAAAATGTCCAATTATTTTGGTAACTCAAATGGACTTTAATTTCATATGCAATGAAATGGAATTGCAATGCGATGTTTAAACCAGTGTTTCCCAACATGTTGTGGTGCGTGGGGCTGGTTGATGGGTACCCAAAGTTCTCATACTCGTACAAAGTAACATAACATAACAACATAACGAAATTCTTTATTGCACAAAATTGAACAACATGTAGAAAACACAAACAAAGAAAACAGTACAACAAGGCGGCCTTAATGCTAGGTAGCATTCTCTACCAGGAAACCTTAGGGTGAAAGAGAGAGTGCGATTATGGAAGCGGGATAGTGCAAATATTACCTACTAGTACATACTACATAAATAATAATAAAATACATATATATTATATTCGTCGCATCACCCCACATCCTTCCCGCGGATGTCGTAAGAGGCGACTAAGGGATTTGAGGGCATCCGTGTATTACAATTTTTAGGCGACAGGCTGACAACCTGTCACTATGGTGATACACATGTTTTCTGGAACAGCCTTGGAAAACAATCCTCAAAAGTGTCAGACGTGGCAATAGCGACCGTATTCTTGCGGCCGCTGGCGCTCTGCCTACCCTGCAAGGGATAAGGGCCTGATATATGTATGTATGTATGTAAATATATATATACAATTTTACATATCAATACACAAATAATTCTGTATACAAAACATAATATACTAATAAATACATTAATATAAACTAGCACGTATAATATATAAGTACAATATAGAACCTACCCTGAATCCTTTTTCTTCTTCCACAGCCACAGCAATTTACTGCTGGACATGAGCCTCTTCCTATTGGGGGGTATTGCTATACCCTGAGTCCTGGCACTAGGTATCAAAGAACTATTAAGATTAAGATATAAAATGTGCTTCATAATGTCAGTTTTTACTTTTGTTGATATGGTACCTTAAACGGTATATATACCTACGAGTAAAGTAGGTTAGGAAGGTTAGGAAGGAATGTGACAAGAATATAGTATTCGGCTTCTAAATATAGTTGTGTGATTAGTGGTAGTTTTCGTTGTTTATTGTTTTTTTATACTTAGCTACTCTGCTTCTGTAACCATGGCTGAAACGTAGCCAACAAAGCGAGCTTTCAACATTATTCGACATCACTTCTTGTGGCACTGATTACGTCCTTTTGAGAACCTCTGGTTTGAATGTTTCATCGTAATTTGGTTTCACATTCAACTATAACGCAGCTTAATTGCAAAACGTACGGGTCGGTAAATGTGTTTTGTTTTCAGTTTATGGCTCGTTTTCAGCAAATGAAATAATGACGTTTTATTTTCATTGTAAGCACATAAGTTTAATCGAAATGGATGATTTGAGTAGGTAGGTACTACACGTACAATTACTATTTAAAGAATGAATAGATCATGACAGTTTACTAACTGCGCGAATCGCTGCAGTAGGCTAAACATGCGAGTAGGCACAGAGAATAAAGGAGCAAGTTAGCTTACAGCGCATACTCCAAAAGTTAATAAAACGTTAGTTGAAACCCGAATTACATAAGAAGGTGTTTACTACACAAATTCATGCTTGATAAATGTTTGGTATTTCATTCAAGCAAATCAAGTTATAAATCAAAATATACTTATTTGACGGTTTTACCTGTTCAAATGACAATTTTATGGCTTTGGTTATAGGCACATTTTGCTATAGGCTTCATAGAGCAAAAAATACATTTGCACGCACGCACGCAAGACATCTGTTGTCTGTGTTTGGCTTAGAGAGGTCATTTTAAATTTGTTATGTGCATAGGTACATATAATTATCTTATTTCCTATTAATGTTCTATTGATGTCAACGAAATTACTTCATTCACTCTACGAAGTTGTAAAATATATACATACCGAGTACAATACAATACTGATTTCTAAAAACAATAGGAAAGTCAGGTGTAAATTTGATGGTGTTTTTAACATACTTACCTACTTTGACCTCACTTTCCAATTAGCTTAAACGCAATAATGGATGTTATTAGCAATATTGGGAGATACTATTCTTACATTGTACGTCTTTATGTTGACGTATTTAATTAACTAAGAAGCTGAGGCGGATCGCACACTTGACGCACGACGGAGCGCAAAAATATCGCAGCGGTATGTCAGATCCGTACTATAAAATGTCAATCACCATAATAAAACCGCTCAACCGCTGTTAACGCAGTGCTATCGCAGTGTCATCCGTTGAGTGCGGTTTTAGTATGGGGAGTGACGTTTCTAGTTTGGATCTGACTGACCGCTGCGATATTTTTGCGCTCCATAGTGCGTCAAGTGTGCGATCCGCCTTATGTGCTAAATTCCCTTCATAGTGGATTTAGTATGTTACAATGAAAACAATGATGACAGCTATAAGCTTCCAATGAAGTATTTCATTAGAATAATGAAATGATGAAACTGTAATAAACCTTGTTTGTTATTATTGTGCCGTGTGCTGCCGGCTTAGAATAACATCACCCCAATTCTACACGCGGGTATTGTTAAAACCGACTTAGGGATAATAATCAAGGGAATGGGCAACAGCGTTCCCTGCAAATGCAACATCTTACACTGCACTCGCCGATCTGTCTTCCAACTGTGTTGAGTATGGCAATACCCCCCAATAGGGGAAGGTACATGTCCAGCAGTGGACTGTTGTGGCTGGTATGGTAAGGTTTATTTTCAGATTTTTCAGATAGAAATAGATTTTTGGAAAACTTACAAAAATTTCCACCGCGGGCTGGATTTGAACGAGCGACTTTCAATATACTGAAATCTTGTCTCTGATTTTACATTGACTAATAATAATCAATCTAGTTTAGGCTAAAGTAACTTTATCGACCCCTCAAATTAATCCTTGTTGAAGAAATCCCTTAATATTCTACCTTCTCCCGACAACGATTAAAAATGCAGAACCGACACTAAATAAATTTGCCTGCATGATGCCTGTAAAACTTTTTAATCCCCACTTCAGAGAATGAATTGCTCACATTGGCGGCAATAAACCTCCCACATTAATAAACATGGTAGGTTCTAGGTAGAGGTACGCAATGTTTTGCAGGAGTAGATTAAACATATTCTATGAGGCCTCCGGGAGGCGTTTGCTGAAGAAGTTTGGTCAAAGAATAGGTTGTGTATGGAACTGCCAGTTTGTCGTAGGGGGCGTGGTCGTCTTATTTAATGGCGGTCTATTCGTGAAAATCTGCTATTGGTCGGATTTTAGGTCTCAAATAGTCTTTTATTAAATCTGAAAAATATATATAAAATCATTATTTTAGGTACCTACATTCTGTGTTTTCGGTTTTTACCTATATTTTGATATACTAGTAGACTAGCAGCACAATGTGCTTATGCGTATTAATTTTCCACAATTAAAACCTGTGATATTAATCACATCTGTACTTAAATAAAATAATCATGCTCAAGTTATGGCCAATAATTAAACGAAATAAAACAAGTTTATTAGGTTAAATAACATACCCAGTGAATATAAACTTATTCTTGGTTATAATATGTACCACCGCAAGCATTAGCTTTAAAATTATAAATGATCACTAGGTATATATTCATATTATATATTCATATTATATTTGAGGAGAATTATGAGAAATGTATAAGTATATATAAATATACCTTTGTTATGTTATTATTATACCGACCTAGTATAATTCAGTTCTCACAATTTGTCGCATAATCTTTGCCACATCTGGATTAAATCTTGTTGTCCATAAGTATCTAGATACGACAACAAAAAGAGCATTGCTTTGTAGCTAGGGTGGAATAAATCCTTAAAACGACCCTTAAGTAAAAAACAATTTAAACTGAATTGCTCGAGTTAAAATATGGATGGCAATAAACATGATTGGGTTAGAAAAACTGAAAAGCTTGCTTGTTATTTGAGGTGATAGAGGGTTAGTTCAATTTGTTTTATACAGTTTTTTTAACTATCAATAAAAATAGTGAAACATTTCATTCAAATAATATTTAGTGTAACTTTGTTTTCTTGACGCTTAATTGAAGGATATTAAAGGATAAATACCCGATACTTTCTTCTTATTTTCAGTTAAACTTTATAAAACTTTCTTTTATGAGAATACATGCCTCTATCTCCTGATTACATTCAATTCTCGCTTTTTACGACGCTCATTTTCATCTTCACTATACTTTTAACACGGAACAGAATTTCCAGCATGTTGGTTACGTACGCGGCATTTTGTTGTTACAAGACCGCTACCACCATTCTTAGATGGCCTCTCTCGGTTTTGTGGTCTCTATGTGGTTGTTCGAACGAGGGGTAAGAAAAGGTGGTATGGGAGGCCGCATTACAGTGGTCGGGCAGTACGTGAGAGCATGCTTCATTTGCTCGTGGCTTGAGGCGGTAGCACCCGCGCCATTGTTTATGAGAACGGCCAATTATGTCTTTACAACACACTTCTTTCTCGTATACGGTATTTTTTTAATAACACACAAACTATCATTACGATAGTGCTGTTGTGCGGCTAATTCGTAGTGTCTGTCAGCCTTGTCTTGTTTGAAGTGTTCTGCACCTGCAAAAACTTGAAGATACACCGTTTTGAAAACAAACGTACACATAGATAAGCTAACTTATTTCAACGTATCAGAAACTTCTGCCTTTAATTCAGACACAATACATAACTTATTCAAATGGAGAATGCAAAAATATCGTCTTGAATACATCCAGATGTATGGCAGATGTGTTCCCATGGTCTTACATCATGTTAATTCCAGCCAATGGCATCGGAACGTGTCATTATCTTGGTTTAATATGACATAAACAATACCCGTATCATTCTGTCGCATGCAAGGTTTCATTATGATCGGCGAGTGCGAATGGAAATTAGTAAGTGCTCCTTTATAATGTACAGTACTACATGTACAGTACACCTATATGTGATGGATGTGTTCATATTGGCAGCTTTTAAATCCAAAATGATTTTGTCAAATGTATTTTTACTACAAGGTAAGTTCTAATCACCTACTGAAAAAATAAATTTTCTTCTATATTCAAAAACTTTGAAAATTCCTTAAATAATAAAAAAACAAGAATAGAGTTTACTTACGATGATATTTGACGTTATAACATGTTTAGACACAAAAAAGTATGCTATAATGTTAGAATAAATAACCGAATCACGTAAAGCACTGCAATTGGAGATTGAAGAAAAAATAGAAGATGGTTGTAGAACAGCACTTTAAACATCGCTACAGGGTAAAACAGTAATAAACCCAAAAAACTGGTACAACACCATTGTGAACACATCACGGCATGTACCCAATATACTCAATACTCCATACTTCCAAGCCTCAGCCTCAACCGCCCAAAGCCAGAAGAGATTTTTCTAAGTGCGTGCCGCGTTATTCCCCTCAGGGACAAAATTACGTAGAGTGCGCGGCGCGACTGTACAGATGGCTCACTTAGTAGTAAGAAGCCTTTTTCTAAATTAATAATTATTATAAAACAAGGTGTAAGTAAAACATCAAAAAATATTTGAGTTTCGATAGTGAATGCAGTAGATCTCAACTGGTCGCTGTACAGGAGATATTTTTTTTGTCTTTTCTGACATGCGTTGTTCAGTTTCGTGGTCTGAATACAACCTGTCAGTATAAGGAATGCTGTCCCTTACACCCCGTATAATAAATTAGTCAGCATCTAAGGCGAAAAGATGAGTAACAAAGATAAAAAGCAAATAAACTAGTAGTGTTAAAAAAAATAAACAGCTAAATATCAGATATTAGTATCAGATACGATCCATATAAAGACATAATTTTACGATATGGTAGTTAGATTGACTAGATATTTCATACAAACCTGCAGTAGTCCCATGAGTGTCTTTCGATAACTCTTATAAGATTTGTCTTTTACGATAAACCATTTGCCTTCATCTTAACGGGATAATCCTTATAAGTTAGATAGTAAATTGTTTGTCCAATCGCCTACCTCATTAAAAAAATAAACACTAATGGAGTAGCAATTCTAAAGTAGGTTAGGCAGTTACCTGTAAGAATAACGACAGTGAGCCTTCTGTACACCTCATTATTTCACCCCCCAGGGGACAATTTACGCAGCTGGCCAACTGATGTGATTGTTAACTATGCACCACAGATTATAACGTATCGACATTATGGGTGCACGATACCCGGGTAAGTACTGCCAGGGTGAAATTTGTGTTTTTTGTGTGTTGTTATGTAAGTGAGCTGGCAACTCGTAGAGGTGCCGAGGTAGGTATCAGTAGCATTGCAACCTACTCATTACGATTCGCCGAGGTGTGTTATATTTTTAGGCGAATCGCACACTTAGCGCATGACGGAGCACTATAACATCGCAGCGGTCTGCCAGATCCATACTAGAAATGTCAACCTCCATACTAAAACCGCCCAAACGCTGTTGACGCTGCGCTATCGCAGTGTCATCCGCCGAGTGCGGTTTTAGAATGGATAGTAACGTTTCTAGTATGGATCTGATAGACCGCTGCGATATTTTAGCGTTCCGTCGTGCGTCGAGTGTGCGCTCCGCCTATCTACATGTTGTTTGGTGAAGGAATGCAAATACTTTTTTAAGGACGTGTCGAACTGAACAACTTTTTGACGAAATTAATAAATCATGTTTGTCCCAAATATACAAGTGATTTGCTTTTCTATAATTTTTGTTTAAGACATCTAATTTTATAATTTATTTAATAATTATGCCGTTTAATGCCGGCTTATTGTTGTATTACAATTTTTAGGTGACATGCTGACAACCTAAAATCACTAAAGTAATAACAACTTTGGAAAACAACCCTCAAAAATGTCAGACGTGCCGAGAGCGAACGTATTTTTACGGCCGTTAACGCTTTGCCTACCCCGCAAAGGATAAAGGCGGGATATGTGAATGTATGTATGTATGTGTATGTGTTAAAAAATGTGTATGTATCTACTGCAGGTGGGAAATTAGCTCCCTTGCCATACAAACAAAGTTCTAAAGACAATTTCGTAATCTACTGCTATTTTCATACCAATTTCGAATGCTCCTTTTTGCCAGCTTCGGAAGCGGTAAACCATTTAAAATAATTTCACACTAATTGAAACGATTGGTTAACCAAAACCATAAGTTCAGTAGAACATTTTTTGAGTTCCGTCCGTCCCTCTGACAACGTAACCAAATACCAGGTGCCACAGACTATGTACTCAGCAGGACATTGCTTTCACAACCCTTAGTGCCTGAGGTTGCGAGTCGAGGAAACCTTACTACCCCATATGCCATTTTAAATTTTAAACTATCGCGGTTGCTTTCGCTATTCATAGTTTAATATACCTATAAAAGAATATTCTTCAAGCCCGTTGAAATTATGACTACGAACAGAGCTAAATTGGTTTCGTACAAAATTACCGAAATATACAGCGAATGTTTTAGACAATCATTTTTCAACTTTGGTTAATGCCTACTTCGGTAGGTACCTACAATATTTGATAAAACTCATAAAAAATTTCAAGTAAAGATACCTAAGGTGAGATAGATGCTTTTCAACTGGATGTTAGTCATAGGTATTTTTTATTAAATGACCTAAATGTGCGATGCAAGCAGCATCCTCTTGGGTTTTCGAGTCTGTGGTAAACTCTCACAAAAACAAGCAGGCATGAAATTATCAACCTAATCCAACCTAATTTTGAACGCTATTCGTTACATCATAACGACTGTAGTGTAACTTGGAATCTTAATTTGAAACGGCTTACCAAGACAGCTGTTCAAGATTGAGGCCATATTAAAAACTTTTTCATAAAAAAAAATATGCAGGAGGCATTCTGCTTAACTTTAAAGTAACTTTAAACATAAATAGTGCATTCAATAATTTTAAAACAACCATCATCATATCTTTAGTAAAAGGTCTGAGAGCACCGTAGTTCAGCCCAAAGAATAGGATTCTTTGAGTATGACATCAAAGATTTTCGCTCAAGTTGTCATATTTTCTTTTTTTTCTTTTACGTAGGCTAAGTCATATTTATTACAATCGTGAAATACTACCGAGACGTTAAAGTCTAAACAGATAAGTTATGATTGTAGGTACGTACTATCCCACTCTCTTTAACTCACTATCTTATCACCCAAAGGTTGCCTGGCAGAGATTGCTACAATAGCAATAAGGCCGCCTTATTGTACTTTGTTCTCCTCTTTTGTTACTTCTGTTTCGCATTTCTTTAATGTGTAATAAAGAATTTATTATTATTATTAAGTACCTACTACTACAACAGCCACAAAAGTCTGTTGCTGGACATGGACTTTCCCATATTGGGGGTATTTGCCATACTCACCACGCTTGACTTGACAGGCGAGCAGAGTGATGTTGTTAATATTCACAGGGAACGGTACTGCCCATTCCCTGGATTCATCCCTTAGTCGCTTTTTACAACACCCTCTGGCACAAATGGGGTGATGCTATTTTGAACCGGCATCACACACACACACAGGTCCCCTTAAAATAGCATCGTCGGCGTTTTTCTTCTGTGGTCACCGCCATAATAAGAACATTTACCTACATAATGACCTATTTTCTAAAGTTAAATGAATAATCGATTTAACACAACTGCCACTTAGCTCAGGGGGATATCGTAAATTGCTCCACGTCATTTTAACGAAACTCTGACAAATGACATGTGTTGGTCCAACTTTTTCGGTTTCTTCCCGTTCCCATTCATCGTATGCGAGAGATCAAGTCGCACCCTTGACAAATGTCAGATACTCGTATATGCAAAAAAAATAATGATGTTCAAGGTTATATTATAAGAATCTACGTAGACAGTATATGCTTTACTATAGCCATAGTTGACCAATGATAAATTGTTTGTAATACCTACAAATATGAAAAAAAGAAAAATTTTTTACGAGGTTGATGTCATGGCACTAATTCCTACCACTTGCTA
The DNA here is from genome assembly GCA_029255805.1 of Keiferia lycopersicella. Taxonomy (NCBI): domain Eukaryota; kingdom Metazoa; phylum Arthropoda; class Insecta; order Lepidoptera; family Gelechiidae; genus Keiferia; species Keiferia lycopersicella. The sequence continues at coordinate 5,393,096 of JARACZ010000009.1, read as the reverse complement.
CGATTCTGGCATACTTTTTTCGCTTCTTCTACATTCATCAGTCTTTTCATGCACGCTCATCGGTACTTCTGACCTGAACTTTCTTCAAAACATCTTCCTCTTCCAACGTTTCCACTAACGCTCACTTTATATTATAATATCTATTTCGTTAATTTCAGTAGTAAAACTAACCAAACACAACACAACTACTTAACTACTAAAATTTTCTGATGTAAGGTCGAAATGGGAACATATCTTTTTATTTTTAGAAACCACAGAGTTTTGTAATCAGAAACCGATGGGGGTTCAAACATACATTCCTTGCAATTGAATACCAGAAGCAGGTTCTTTGAATAAGAGTTCATTCATAGCTTCAAAGACGACTGCAAAAAGAAATACCTAAGTATACCATTAATACGGCTTTAGAATTTTGGCGGATCGCACACTTGACGCACGATGGAGGCGCTAAAACATCGCAGCAGCGGTCTGTTACATCTATACTAGAAACGTCACTCCCCATACTAAAACCGAATTCGACAGACGACACTGCGATAGCGCTACGTTTGAGCGGTTTTTGTATGGAGATTGACATTTCTAGTATGGATCTGACAGACCGCTGCGATATTTTTGCGCTCCGTCCACCTAAGTATACCGTAAATAATTTAGAATTTTGATTTTGATTTATCTACAGCCACAACAGTTAACTGCTGGACATGGGCCTCCCCTAAGGGGGGTTATTACCGTACTCACCACGCTTGGCAGGAGGGTTGGCGAGCACAGTGCAAGATATTAATCACGCCTGTATCTCTGGCGGGGTAGGAAGAGCGTCAACGACCGTAAAATTACGTCCTTTATCGCCACGTCTGACAAATGTTTATCACTAAGTTCTTTTTTACGACACCCACGGCCACGGGTAGAATTGGGGCGATGCTATTCTAAGTCGGAATCACACGGAAAGACCTACTTAAAATAAGTAAATGTGTTATTGGCTGATTAATACAACACTTTATCGTAAGCAATTACTGGTATTCTATACATAATTATCTTTGACATTAATTTCAGATGTTAAACGACGCTACAATGAGTAGGTTTTTAGATTCCGCCTATTAATAGAGATTTATTAGTAAATTGGCAAGCTACTTTTAGCGATAGGCTTGATATGTATGTATGTACTTTTACTTAGAAAATATAAACGTGAATTTCATATTTTCTGAGAATTTGTAAACTTCGCTATAATCAAGAGAAAGTTCAGACAGAGCACTTTGTAATTACCTTACTTAAGTACTTACTAAGAGTAAGTAACGTATTAAACAAAATATCAAATATAATTTTCAAATATCGTAATCTACAATTAATTGTATAATCGAGGTAATTTGCTCTAAATATAGACGTGTTTCGTTTTGCTCAACGTGTATTTTCGTAATGGTACACCATTATAACTTGACCTGTAGCTTAATGAACGTGTAAATTAAAGTAATATATCTGATGTGCCTTCCTAAAATGGAGAGCATAGATGGAATGGACGCAGTACAAAAAAAGCAAACGTACTACTTGTACATGATGTAAAAAAAAATATGCAAATATTGTTAGGGGTTAACAGTTCATGAAACTGAACAATCGTCGAAATAAGAAAAAAAAAATTGTACCTCCTATACGAAGTTACCATACCGTCAGCTTATATATCTTGCTTGCTATTTTTCTAATAAAAATTTTGATTTGTCCCATGTTTCTAAGGGAAATGTGTTCGATTTCAGGGTTGGGTTTCCCCCAAAAAATATTTGGAGTAGACTTTTTACACCTTACATTTTTTGACTTTGTAAAAACGCTCTCAGTTAGCGGGGTGTTTCGAATGAAAAACGCTACGTTCGTTCAACTTGCACATCAGACTTGGTTGCTGTCTATTGATGATAGGTAGGTAAGATAGATCCATACATACATACATATATCACGCCTTTATCCCTTGCGGGGTAGGCAGAGCGTTAACAACCGCACAAAAACGGTCGCTATCGCCACGTCTGACAAATATTGAGGGCCGGTTAAGATAATTTGTGTATCACTATAGTGACAGGTTGTCAGCCTGTCGTCTAAAAGTTGTAATACACGTGAAACCCTCGAGTCCCTTAGTCGCTTCTTACGACACCCACGGGGAAGAAATGGGATGATGCTATTCGAAGCCGGCATCACACGGAAACTAGATAAGATAGATTCATTATAATAATATCGTAGCAAATATCGTTTGCTACTCATTCGAAATATGGTGTCTGTGTTAGACACCATAGTTTTATTTGAATATAATAATCTTCTTGGTACGAAAGGGTTATGGTACTTTTACGCGAATTACCTATCTTTGATAATTTATATTGATTGATTTTTTGAGATGATCGGTACCATAATTCGAAATCAACCGTTCTCACTGTAAAAAACTTTTATAAAGACGACGGAGATGTGGTACTTCGTACTGCTCATTATTTCTACTGTGTAGATGTTGCTTGGATAGCTTTAGGCGAAATCTCATGATTACAGGATGTCAGGAAACGAAAACATTTTTATTTAATGAGTTAGATAAATACGTAGTAAAATGAGAATTCTTTTATTTAGACGTAATTACTGTTTGTACGCTTTTGAAATGTATCAATAAAATGAATATAGCTACGGGCTGTTTTATTTTAATGTTGGACAACGAACAGTTGCGTTTTGCTGTACCTATTAAAATAGACAAAAGATACTTTTCAATAAACATGGGCTTCCATTTCGAAAAGAATCTCGAAATAATAAAAATCGACACAAAGTCAACGGGTATATTTTTTTCGATGCTAAGTGAGGCAAACTAATGTTACATACCCCACATCTGCCGAGTGATGTAGGCTTAGAATAGCATCATCCCAACTCTTTTGCAAGGGTGTCGTAAGAGGCAATTAAGGGACTTGAGCGTTTCTTCATGCGTGTTATAAGTTTAGGCGACAGGCTGACAAATTGTCACTATGGTGATTGCACATTTTCCTGAGACCACTCTCGAATATTTTGTCAGACGTGGCAATAAAGACCGTATTTATAACGGCCGTTGAAGCTCTACTTACCCCGTAAGATATGAAAGCGTAAAGTGTGCGGGTGTGTATACCCCACATATCTTGGTAAAAATACCTTGCATTTTTATAAAAGAAAGACTTATACTAGAAGTAGATAAAGGCACTTTACCTACATCCGTATAAGCTTATTACTACCACGCAAAAACTCCTATACATAAACGGGATTACCTACGTAACTGGAGAACTTTAAACTTATTTCCATACTTATAAAATTTTGCGTAAGCGCATCCCATCAATTCGGTCGAGTTACAAGTTTTATCTCGTTATAGGAAATTACTTCATGCTAAAACACCTTAGCCCCCATTTTATAGCGTTGCAAAATATGTAACTAATTTTCATATAATTATTTTTTATGAAGCAAAGTAGGGTCCTGATATACTTTGGCGTAGCAAGCAAAGTGAAAAGTTACGAATTTTGTAACGTTTCTTACATACATACATACATATATCACGCCTTTATCCCTTGCGGGGTAGGCAGAGCGTTAACGACCATAAGAATACGGTCGCTATCGCCACGTCTGACATTTTTGAGGATTGATTTCCAAGGTTGTTCCAGAAAACATGTGTATCACTATAGTGACAGGTTGTCAGCCTGTCGCCTAAAAATTGTAATACACCAACACCCTCGAGTCCCTTAGTCGCCTCTTACGACATCCGTGGGAAGGATGTGGGGTGATGCTATTCTAAGCCGGCATCACACGGCAAACGTAACGTTAAGCGTAACATAACGTTTCTTTTTGTTTTTTATAGTAAAACAGCAGGATCCAATAAAATAATTGAAACATTTTATACACTTGCTACACCTGTTCACACATTTTATACACTTGCATTTATTAGATAGGACTAATTATTTATATCTTTTAATGACCTCAGAGAGAGAGAGAAGAGAGAGAGAGAGAGGGAGAGAGAGAAGAGAGGAACAAGAGTTCAAAAAGTTTTGTAAAGTCGTAAATCTTGCAGATAGATAGATGAAATTTTCAAAAACTATTTTCATGTTCAGCGGCCGAAAACTTTTAGAAGCAATATAATAATTGGCAATAATTATAATTTGAGTGACGAGTATTTCAATTTGAACAAGTTCTTCACAAAATCACTATTTCCAATATTTCACAGTGACATCAAGATCGCAAAACACCGTAATCGATTTTAAGTATAAACATCGTCGTTTAAGAGAACCTACCTACTGTTTTGCTTACTCTTCACATTGAATTCAGCAAAAACTTTGAATCTTATTCATTCAAACATAAGGTCTATAATCGATTGGAATAAGGAATGTACTTCCAGGTTATCGGCTTGAAAAGTTCGCAACCAGTAGTAAATAATTTATCAAAATCGCTTATTTCGCGAAACGTTTAAGCTCTTACTTTGAATAAAATAGCTTTTAAACTTTTAATACTGCTCTCGTTCGCACATTGACGATGTTTCCCGGAAAACTAATTACTGAGGCTTTATGAAAATATTTATAGAAAGCTTGAATACTTAGTCAAATTAATAACACATATCTATGTCTATAATATAGGGTGTAAAAAATTGCTGCAAATATTTTAAGGGTTGAATCAGCCCATTAAACTGAACAATTGTTTCCAAGAAACACAGGTCGAAATATGAAAAAAAAAATTGTATCGCCCATACAAAATTACTAACCGACCAAGTAAATTTTTACGGAGGTCCAAAAAGTTTTTTCATATTTCGGCCCATGTTTCTTGGGGAAAGTTGTTCAGTTCCATGAGCTAATACACCCCTTACTTCAATATTTTCATCTAATATTTTTACACCTTATATCTACAGCCTAGTGGCGTACCATAAGGAAGGCCTATGTTCAACAGTGGACTGCAATAAGGGTGACGTGATGATGATACCTAAGCCTGCCTGAAGAAACGGTACCTTGTCATATCAGAGTCTTACTATATATCGCATTCCTCGAGTTAGATTTCCATGTAAAACCCAGATTTGTAAAAAAATCGAGTTCTCATAGGATTTCAACATTCTAAAATATGCTCATTGGACAATTTTCTTACTTGTACAATCATATTCTTATCATCTTTTTACTTCCCGACACAAGATCTTGGACATGTGTGATTGTTGACTTCAATCGCCTGACCAGGTTTAGCTTCGAGGTATAGCAATCTTTTGATCACTTCTACTAGTACGATACCTAATTAAAAATCAAAACGGACCTCACGGATCACGAAATATTTTTTCCATAAACTAGAATCACGATTCCAAAATATCTGCTGGCTGAGCCATTTCTTTTGATTGTACCTGTACGGATCACCTCTCATCTTCACATATCCCGACACAGGGTCAGATCTGACATGAGTGATGTTGACTTGAGTCGCCTTTGACTCCATCTTTCAAATGCTTGACGCCCGACGCGTCAGCATTCATAGTACGGACTTGGATTTTTAGCTGACCGCGTTAAATCAGACGACTAGTTCTTTTTTTTACTTCTTATTAAAACTTTCAACTAGGTCAGTACCAACCAATGTATGCATGCAGGCTATCCCTAAGTACCTCAAACGGAAGGTAGAGCGTTCGGCTGTATTGGTTAGTGTCGAATAAAATGTGTTAATATTCATCTATAAGCAGCGTGCGTAGCTAAAACCATTACAATAATTATATGCACGTATCTACATAATAAATACTGTCAAGAAATTAAAAATATAAATGCATTTTCGTGAGGTTTTCCTGTTGGAAGACTACACTGCTGGTCAAATTATGTTTTTCTGCCTGTGCAATGTAAAAAATAAAAATATATTTTTAATTTTCAAGAAACGGATTCAATGTTATGACAACAAACAGTCACATTACAAACTACAATTACAAATCATTTGCCATTAGCGGTGACTCCAACAAACTTCAATTTCTCAAAGTGATTAACTCGAGGCATTTATTTCTCCGCGCAAAACTGAATAAAAAGAGAATAAATAAAAATGAGCCCCGACTATAAATGAAGGCCGCATCCAAGCATCACCCGTTGAGCCGCCAGAGGCCGCCGGCCATAATGATTCATTAAGTGCCTCCCTGGGATTACCTTTTTGTAATTGACCGATGATGCGAGAGCCGTATCACTGCTTCTCTTTTACTCGAGGTGCAAGTCACAAGCGTTTATATGATTCCTAAAGCTATACTGAATCCCAAAAAATTGAAAGTCATGGTCTAGAAATCGCTGGACCCAAGGAACGTCCGAAAAATAACTAGATCAGCATAAGTTGTTCCAATTATATATTCGGCTTCGGAATACGGTTAGTACAACGATAATTCCTTGGACGGTTCTTTGAACCAGCGTTCTTTTGAGCCCGGGCATTCCGGACTTATCTCTCGACACTAATATAACCTAACTTTACGAAAGATACCATCACCCTAGTTCTAGTAGTGCATGCAATTTATAACAACTTACGCGATGATGTTATATTCAAACATACCTACGTGAATTCTGTTAAAACTTAACTATCAGGTGGTGGTCTAACACGCAGGTTTGAAACACTCCGGCTACTTTTATTACATATATTTTACAGCTATCAAGTCGATACTATAAGATATGCCAATAAATAAAAATCATACTTAAGACAGCATTTAACGTTAATCTGATAGCCGTCAAATATGGCTGACTGTCGACCGCACAATTTTTAATTTCTTACCGCTACTCGCCTATGACTTCCACCATTCATGGTACGTTGACCATGACTGCCCATGACTTTTATAAGCTTTATTATGATGGAAATAGCAAAAATGCTGTCTAACATGCGTCTCTATATTAACGGCTCGTGTCTGGTTTTTTCTTGGAGAGTCTGTTTTTGATAGAGTTTGCATGAAACCTGTATTTAGCTATGAAGGGATAATTATGATTAATTATAGTTATTAATCTAGAACAATGAGTCCAATTTTATTTACTACAAATTTACACACGGGAAGTACACTATTTGCTTATAAAATAGTATTTTAATGCCTTGGTAAATCCTTATCACATCATCAGTACCAGTAATCTGTTGGCTCACTGTAGCCTCGTATTTATTATTTTTAGAAAAATTCAAATTATGTATACAGCGTGTAAGAGACTGTGTAACGAAAACTTTGCAGGCGTGATCAGACCATGAAACTGAACAACTTTTTGTAAGGGGGCTATGTTGGTAAGCAAAAAAAATTTTCGACCTTTCAATTCCAATTTTAAAAGTTTCCAGAAAAAGTTGTTCAGTTTCATGGTCTGATCACGCCTGCAGAATTTTCGTTACACCGTCTCTTACATCCTGTATATACGTACAGTACTGGTGACGTTTCTTCCATCTGGGCTATCACAGCTACATCTTTGGATGCGATATTATGGTTTTGTGTACCTGTAACTTGCAGCCGACTGGAGCCGACTGTGGGAGCGACCATAAATTGCTAATAGCAGAATTAAGCCTAAAACTTAAAAGATGTAGTCGAACTACTCAAACGCCGCAAAGGAGACCTACCTCAAAAGAACTTGAAGTTTTTAAAGTCAAGGTTAGCACAAAGTTGTCCAATGCAACGGTGTTCGACCCCCACGCCGATGTTGACATTAGCTGGAAAAATTTAAAAGATCTTATACTCTCGTCACGGAAAGAAAGCCAAGTAAAACCGGCTAATTCCCCGAGAAAAGTGTGGATAACAGAGGAAACGTGGAATGCTATCAAGGAACGAAAGGCACTTCTTACAGGCAACACCGATCCTGCTCACACAAAGTACCAGAGTCTTTCAGCGAAAGTCCAGCGTTTATGTCGCAGGGACTATAATGACCATCTGAACTCAGGATATAGAAGACCATGCGCAGAAATTTCAAACTAGGGACTTATTTATGAAGATTAAGAGTATTACTCGTGAGTTTAAGCCGAAAACGTGGGCTATAGAAGATGACAAAGGTAAACTATTGACCGAGATAGATAAAGTCACAGAAAGATGGCGATCATATTGTGAGTCCCTGTACACAAACCCCATGGAAACCACGGCGCCTACTCCTCTTATAGACGACCAGAATGCTGAACCGGACATCCTGGAATCTGAAATCAGAGATGCAATACGCAAGCTTAAGCACAACAAATCAGCCGGTAGAGACTTGATTTTTGCTGAAGAACTTAAGCATCTGAGTAATCAAGGGGTGAAAGTACTGCTCGATCTATGCAATCAAGTATGGAGGAAGGGAAAATGGCCGTCAGATTGGAAGGAATCGCTACTAATTCCACTGCACAAAAAGGGATCGACTAAAATCTGCGGGAATTATCGCATGGTGGCACTCATTTCCCACGCAAGTAAAATCATGCTCTACGTTATAAATAATCGCTTACAAACGTTTCTCCAATGGCAAATTCCGAATGAGCAAGCAGGATTCGTTGAAGGTCGTGGCACAAGGGAACAGATCGTGAATGTGAGGCAGATCATTGAAAAAAGCCGAGAGTTCAATACACCTATTCTTTTGTGCTTCATAGATTACTCTAAGGCGTTTGACTGCGTAAGGTGGGATTGCCTATGGACTATACTGCAGGAAATGGGAGTACCTCAACACCTTGTAGCGCTGATTGCAAACCTGTACGCGGACGGCGTGACTATGGTCAGAGTTAATGACACTATCTCGGGACCTTTTAAGCCGGAAAAAGGAGTGAGACAGGGTTGTATCCTATCACCGATTCTCTTCAACATATATGGCGAGTACATCATGCGAAAAGCCCTAGAGAATTGGGAGGGAGGGATTTCTGTCGGTGGCTTAAGGATTAGTAACTTGAGATACGCAGACGATACCACTCTCTTTGCGTCATCAGAGTCTGAGCTCGCTGATCTTTTCCGCAGAGTGGAACTTGAGAGTGAACTGATTGGACTCACGATCAACAAGTCGAAAACGAAAGTAATGCTTATCGACAGAACCGGACAGCTGTCAAGAACTAGAGAACTCTCGGACATAGAATTCGTTAGGGAGTTCGTTTACCTCGGAGCGCTACTTACGGATCAGGGTGGGAGTGAACAAGAAATCCGAAGAAGGACTCAGATAGCCAAGAATGCCATGAGCAAACTGACTCGCGTATGGCAAAATCGAAAGGTCTCCAATGCCACCAAGACGAGACTAGTCCGCACACTTGTTTTCTCCATATTCTTATACGCGTCGGAGTCATGGACAATTAAGACCAATGACCGCAAGAGGATTGATGCATTTGAGATGTGGTGTTGGAGAAGAATGCTCCGTGTTCCATGGACCGCTAAAAGAACGAACAAATCTATACTCGACCAACTTCGCATAAAGACCAGACTATCAAATATATGCTACCAAAGAATACTGGGGTATTTTGGTCACATCGCCCGTCGTCAACCAGATAGCCTTGACAAGTTGGTAGTGGTGGGCAAAGTCGACGGAAAAAGACCACGCGGTCGTTCGCCAAGTCGGTGGTGTGATCAAGTAACCGCACTCACTGGTCTCTCTGTAGCTACAGCCCTTCGAGAAGCCGAACAGAGAGAGAAATGGAGGAGAATTATAAAAAACATGAAGGACTTTCATCAGGGACACGACCTTCAGTAATTGAAGACAACGACAAGGAAGGAACTTGCAGCCATGGCCCTAAGTCTGCTAAATGAAAATCGTTTCAGTTGGATGATTTCGGTCATTCCTTAATCTGCTAACAGTTTAAAGTATAGAAAAATAAGAATGGAAATTGCATGACAGTTGAATTTCGATGGCGTCACAATGACAAAAAATAGCAGACCTCCTGTCCGCAGAGGTCCTGGGCCATCCTAACTGCGGTAGAAAATTTTTATTTTTTCTAAAAACGCAATGTGCCGAGTGAATACAACCTAAGTTTAATACGGAACTCTAATAGCTTGCTGGTGTTGCTACCATATTTAGAATTAATTCGGAAAATGTTGGTACGAACTTTTACATCACGTAGTTTAATCATAACGTATAACTGTTGCACTGCTAAACTTTCTGCATGTTTACGACAGCTTTTAGTTTTGCTTAGAACATTATGCTTTTAGTAACTGGGTTAAGTACGATCGTAAACTGTAGGGTTTAAGGGGTTAGGATAAACATACTTACCTACATTTTAAACTTTGATGGGGAAATGGTGGAAAACAAGTAAAAACAGACAAGGTTCAAATTGAATCAAGATCGGTGCTCCCAAGCTTTTGAATTATGGCGTTATATATTTTGCTATTAAAAAAAAAAACAAATTGAATATCCTTAGCGCCAGTTTATAAGGAGCCAACCAGTCAGTTCAAAGAATCACTAATAAGCCTTTCCCATACTTTAGCGCATAAATAACGCTGCGTACGCTAGCGCAGCGTCGTGCGTTGGTCTTGCGTTGGGAGCTGTTTTTGTATGGGGAGTGACGTTTCTAGTACCTATGGATCCGACAGGTGCATATGTTAGCGGAGCGTTATTTTTGTGGTGAAGTGTGATAGAAGCCATAATTTGTATTGGAGGTTCGACATTTGGGTATCCATACCCAAAGACATGGGTGTTGACTTCACACCCATATTGAAACTATATAAATTACCTATGTGATTCAGAAATATTGACACTATCAGCTTATCCGTGTTAATAACGCAAACAAAATTGAAACCCGCAGGTATTGTAAAATAAAAAGCATTATGTTGTACAGAAGCACCGAACGAAGTGTGTTATTTGATGTTTCAATTTATACTTTCCGGGAGTCTAATGCGTTTGTGTCGTATCTGCGTTGTGTGAACTTGTGTGAAGTGAATATGATAAGTGTGATATTTATACAGAATTCTTTTTTAGTCAATACACAAACTTTATAGGGTGTTTGTTCCCGTGATTCTGAACAACTTTTAGTATGGCACCTGCGAAATCACAATAAAATTGGGTGTGCCTTAGAAATATTCATACCTACTCGGCAAAAATGTATGGAAGCCCAAGATTTTTGTTATTTTGCAGGGGATTCAATAGTAAAAGTTGATCAGAATCGTAAGTAGAAACAGTTTAAAAAGTTTATGTTCTTAAAAAAATAACCCTGTATCGAATGGTAGAAGTGAAACGTCTGTGAATAGTTGATATCTATGAATTTTATCAATGTCTGTGTTATTGAGATATTAAAGATATCAACTATTTAAATGACCACAAAGAACACCCAAGCTTGAGAACATTATTATTCAAATTCCTGTTTCAGTTCTGCCCCGGTCTAGACTCGAACATTGGAACTTTTGATGCCGATTTATAAAATAACCCACTTACTTTTCCTATTGGTATTGGTGTATTACAATTTTTAGGCGACAGGCTGACAACCTGTCACTATAGTAATACACATGTTTTCTAAAACAACCTTGGAAAACAATTCTCAGAAATGTCAGACGTGGCGATAGCGACCGTATTCTTACGGCCGTTAACGCTCTGCCTACCCCGCATGGGATAAAGGCGTGATATATGTATGCATGTATGTATGTACTATTCCTGAGAATTGATACAGGGACCACAATTCTTGAACTACACACTCAAAAACACTAGAAGCACTTTCGACAAAGTAAAACCTATTAAAATGCGGAGTCAAGGAACCAATCTGTAGATGATAACAATAAAGTTAGCCGTATCGAATCTTAAAATCTCTAACGGTTTACAAATCGATAGTTTCTCAGGAGCTAAATATTGCGATATCGATAAAAATATGCTGAAATGAAGCCCTAAAATGATCGATAAAAATATTATTATCCTGTTTAAACGGCAACACTGGTGATTAGTTTAGCGTCGATTTTCAGTGTGGCCATAAAAATGGAGTTACACATTTGCTCCCAGAAGTGACTTTTTGTTATGAGCTTGAAGAAATCATACAACTGTTTTGTAGAATGTTTTAGGGAAATTATGTGAAGGTATGTCTCAATTCGTTGCTTATTTTAATATCAGTGGAGAGCCGATCATCTACTCTATAGTGACATGATAGGTACTGCAGAAATTTCAATGTAGCAAAACTACCCAGCTTCTATTTACTAGTTAATAAGAAGATAAGATACAGAAGTAGGTTGATTTAATTTATCAAAGAATCGCCTTATGAATGTTGACAATTTAATTCTGTAACTTTTGTTTGTTTGTCTACCTTTTAGAATGTGTGTATCGCTCGTTTCGTGGCACCTAACAGCGGTGTCTCTGAAGGTAATAAAAAGCCACTTTCCGTAGGAATCGATGATTAAATCGCGAACCGATGCGGAGATCCTTGCGAATGACAAGACATTGACTTCATTATACAGAGAAAAGGGCTTTAAAAGACGTTTTATTTGTGTTTGACTTTGTTTAGGTACAATTTGAGGTTTCTTGATAGTGTTTGTTTGGGAAATAATCATTTAATTATTTTTTATATTATAGAGGCACACTTTTAAACTGTCTGCAATATCTCGTATGAACGCTTAGTGTTTGAATTTGCGATTGTTTAATTAAAGATATCAATAATTTTTCCCGTGGCTGTTTGACAGAGTACCTCACAGGTTAATGCTGCCATATTTCAGATGTACCGATGACGACATAGGGAAATAATTTCACACTTTTTGAACCTTATATCCTCGAATAAGGTTCCAATCCCAATGCATATCGTGCATGCTCTATTTTATTAAGGGTGAACGAGAGCGGCTGGTAGCTAGCTACTGGATGATAAAAAAGGGAGATCGTGCTTCATGGCTAACCTGGTAAGCCTACGTCTAGAAGTTGACTGTTATATGCTGATATGTGCTAAATTTCACACAATACAGCTAAAATGATAGGTACAAAAATCTTGACGCTAATGTGCTTTGACCCAGTCGTCTAGCTTGGCATTTTTACAAAAAATATAAACTTTCATACCTAACCGTAAATATTAACGCTGTAGTATATGAAAATAAAGTGTAAATATAAACATTGCTAATTGAGATATCTCAACGCAAGATTGGTGTCATAAATACCTGACTAAATGGTCTTACGGTACCGCACCGCCGATGGACGCAATATGACGCAAGCGTGACAAATCACGTCATATTGCGTTTTATAGGCGTGTTTGTAATCAAACTAATAATTTAAAATAATATTGCGTATGTGTAAAAACTGCAGTAATACAACTAAGACTAAAACTAAATGAAAAAAAAAAACAACGAAATGGAAAAATAAACACTTTTGTCTGTAATTGTCTTTACAAAATAATTGTGAAACTAAAGTGGAAGTCATGGACGCAAATTTTTATTTACCGCAGCATGGTTTACCAAGATATTCAGGTGGTAAACAAAAATACAGGGTGTAAGGGGCGATGTAACGAAAATTTTTCAGGCGTGATCAGACCGTGAAACTGAACAACTTTTTCTATGTATGGGATGTTCGGAAACGAAATATTTTTTTCAAGTTTCCATACAAAGTCACTCAGCTGATCGGGAATTTTGTATGGAAGGCCGAAAAAATTTTCACGTTTACCAACATAGGCCCCATAGAAAAAGTTGCTCAGTTTCATGGTCTGATCACGCCTGCCAAATTTTCGTTACACCCTGTATAGTGAAAAATGTGTTTTAAAGCATTTAACCTATTAACCGCCAAAATTGATCCAATAAACTGAAGGAGTTTTCTATTATCCATTTTACATTTTGGTTTTAAACAGATATTAATTTCGCTACTATACTACCAACCTATGAAATAACGAAGTTACTTACACATAATCTGTGCACTAACATTTTATAGCCACTTGCAGGGATAAAATTCAGAATTTAATACAGCAAAAATGTCATCTTGGTTTTTATAGCACAGATAACTACTAAGTATTAAATAAGCTACTTAGTTTAATTAGCTTATCTTTAAAAGACAATATAAATTTTAATATATCGATCTACGTCAAGCTGCTATAAACAAGCTGTGATTATAGACGCTATAAAAGTGAATTTATGTTAATATATTTAAAATGTGGAGTTAGCTTCTGATAAAAGAAGGCGTAAGGTCAAAATATTAGAAATTCAAGATATTTGGTGCCAATCGGTGTTCGATTGATGCATTTTATTACAAAACGGCATTTTTGTTAGGGTCGACCTGGGTGAGGTTAAATTCCGTTTTTTTTTATCACACTTGACTTCCTATTCAATTAAATTTCTTGTTTTTTTTTGCTCTTTCGCCAATTCTGGACAGGCAAAGGTCTAAAGACCATACAGCCTCGTCTTAATTGAACAATTTCTTGTTTAGTAGCGTTTTCATTGTGATTTCGCCAGTCGAGTTGAGTTGATCTTCCTTAGTTTAAGTTTTATAATTTATGGCGTGTTATCACGCTTTTCTGTCATTTCACCAGTGTTGAGTTTGTAGCGTTTTTACTTGATTCCTTGGACTATAGTTGACGTCCTATGTTTGTAACGCAAGCATAAAGCATGTGCCTGGCAAAACCAAAGCTCGAAACAGGCGTTCACGCTTGAGGTTGCATTGTTCGATGCGTTTGTCAAAAACGCAAGCTATCGAACTAGACAAGCTTATACGTTGCGCAATGTTCATAGTTCTACGCCTTTTTGGGATAAAAATGCGCAGCAACGATCGTTAAGTGCCATTCTTGCTATTATACAGCAGTACCTACCTCTTGTTCATGCCAAAGGCTTTTATTACCTGCACCAGTAAGCTTTCAAATTTCGCGATCGCTATTACTTTTTATGCCTCATCCCGTGATATTACTTTGAACTCTACGTCACGCCATTTATCATACTTAATACCTTTTAGGGTACAGTTTTATAGGAAAAAGTATCCATAGGTAAAATTAATGAGCCCGCGAACGTGTTACATCGAATAACCAACATTTTTATTACAAGTTAAATTGAATCTATTCATATCGAAAACTTTCTTGCTAAGTCTTTCTTTCGATTTTATCGGCGTCGATATTAAAATAAATGTATCGTAAAATTTTATTACTCGACCGATTTGAGGAGCATCAAAATACCGGTATTTTATTGTACCTATACGTGTTTACTTCGAACTGTTGTCGGATTAGCTGATTGGCTTATGACAAAGACTTATGCTCATTGGTCAACTTAAAATTCTTCTTTACTTCAATTGTGATTTGGCCAAGTTTTATTTGCAGTTGTCCATTAGACCCTTCACAAACATTACGTTCCAAAACCTCGGTATAAGTTTATTTTCTGAACAGCATTTGTATCGTTGTCGAAAGAGTATTATAAAATTATACGACGCGTGTGTTTGAAAACATTGATCGTTAGACCTTCGTATAGTACCGACCAGGCCGTACTCATATAAATTTAATGCTCTTATTAGTTTAGCTTTCAAAACACGTAAACAGGGGCTAAATGGTTTATGTTCGATAATGAATACCAAATTATACATTCTTTGTTGCCGCTGGTTTTGTGGAAGTGATTATGGCCCATTTGCCGGTTTTATTGTATGTTTTTCGTAAAATTTTTCCCTTTGTTTGCACGGTGGCCGCTGAAAAGTGTGACCTAATAAAATACGCGTTTGTGTTTCGTTAATGATACAATAGCCTTTAGTAAAAAATGTAACAACTTACAGTTGAAAGTAAGGTACCTAATGAATTGCTATTATGCTCACCAAAACAAATTGTTTGGAACGTAAATTCTTCTCCGTCGTTTCGTGTGTAACATCGTGTGGTCCAATGACCCGATGAACCCTGAAGTCAAATTTTATGATAAACAAATTAAAATTGGTATAAAATATAAGTAGTTCATCCAAAATGACAGTCGGTCCATATTTATAGACGTTGACGACAAATACACCTGGACAAATTCAAATTGTTTCATAATTTTACTTCCCAGCTGTCATACAAAAAATAACTCTGATATATTTTCCACCGGTTTTTCCCCAGCAATAATGCATAAAAACAACCCAGAAGGAATGAAAATCAATCACCACTGTCTACAGGGAGTAGTAATCCCAACTAATATTGCAAAACCAGATGGTCTATCAAAGTTCTGGACCGAGAGCTCCAACCTAATCCCTTTATTTCTCGCTCAATTAAACTTTAGATTTATCGCAAATCGAATACGACTGCTGTCTTAAAGGTTATTTTCCCTGAAACGCTTCGCAAGGAATTATTTTTATGTTCACGTTTTTATTGGCTATCTAGGAATCCGTAAAAGGAGATATGTGCGAAACTATCGAAACTATTACATGCGTAGATCAGAAAATTCCTTTTGAAGTCAATTAGATATTAAAGCATGTTACTGAAGCATTTAAAAGGCCCTATCTCCCATACGTAAGAAACACTGTACTGAAAACTTTGCAGACAAATGATCATACTATGATATTTCGTCCATATGGACAGGTACTGGTACTAGCGTGAATCTCCGAGACATCTGTCTCATGACTCTCTTGCGAGAACTCGTATATATAAGGTATAGTAGGTACCTAAGCAAGGCCAAGTCATGAAACTCAACGAGAACAACACAAGAAGTCAGTCAGCTAACCGGGTATTTTGTATGAAAGGTAAAAAACTCATTTTGTGGTACTTTATGCTGCATAAGAAACGTTTTTCAGTTCTGGTCATGCAGCTTTCAGCACTCTGTCATTTTACACCTCGTATGCTTTCGTTTGAATATGCTTTAAAAGTGCAACATGCACCTAAACAAATTTTTATGAATCCAAAAAAAAACTCATCATGCTTACACTTTACAAGACGTATCAAAAGTCAAAGCAACGAATAAAACGAAAATACTTAATCGTTGCCCGTCTCGTTCTCAGGGGACAATTAAACGAATACAGGGGATATTGTAAGGCCCATTTTATTTTGAGTGACAGCATCAATTAGTATTTGACACGTCGGTGTAACGTTACAAAGGGTCCGGCCTTAGGCTGCGTTCATACAAAGCTAAGACTGAGAAAATTACAAGAACAAAAAAAAATATTTACTCTACGTAACTGTTCGTAACTAAAGAAATATAAGAAAAAATAATAAAAAAGAAAATAGATAAGTAATTATCCATCATCATCAATAGATTTAAACAGAACAGTGCTCAGCACCTGGTATAGGCGCCAAACGTGCATGCTTCGTTTGACAGGCGGATTGGTAAGCCCAATGCAAGATGTGTATTCACATAGGGAACGCTTCTGCCCATTTTCTGATTAAGCAAAAAAAAAATAGTTCCCTTTTACGACAGGCACAAGTGGAAATGGGTTGGTAATTTTTTGATTTCATTACCTTTACTGGGTCTTAAACATCGCAATAAGATCTGCTAACAAAACCAAATGCAAGAATGGGTTGGTACTATGATGATGATACGAATAGAAAACTCCAAATAGAGGCAACAACTTAATTTCTACTAGTATCAGTTATTGGTAAAGACTACCTCAAAACAATACAGATTAGCATACATACATACATACATATATCACGCCTTCATCCCTGGCGGGGTAGGCAGAGCGTTAACGGCCGTAAGAATACGGTCGCTATCGCCACGTCTGACATTTTTGAGGATTGTTTTTCAAGATTGTTCCAGAAAACATGTGTATCACTATAGTGACAAGTTGTCAGCCTGTCGCCTAAAAATTGTAATACACACCAATACCCTCGAGTCCCTTAGTCGCCTCTTACGACACCCGCGGGAAGGATGTGGGGTGATGCTATTCTAAGCCGGCATCACACGGCAAATACAGATTAAACAACTGACATAAAAAAAAGAACTACTTCCAAAACAGACATCGTAGACACATCTTTAGAAGCTTACTGGTAATGGACTATTAATATTAAAAGAAATATTTTTATTGAGACAGAAAGTTAACGTAAGGTGAAAATTGAGGAATGAAATTTGTGTGAAATAAATGTTCGCTTTACTTTTTATAAGTTAAATTTCAGTATTTTACCTAGAGTCTGGTTAACTTGGTATAGAAATGAAAAAAATAAAAAGTAAGGTCCGTATATATCGCACCCTTATTCTGAGATAGATCTCGAGAGCAATTTTGACAAATGTCAGTCGATACTAACAGCATCTCCAAGTCGCATTCAAGATCGATCTCAAGAGTTGAGTGCGGTTTATGTATAGGTAAATGTGGGTCTTAGAATAGTACAATACACACACACACACACTCGATTCACGCCTATATCCCAGGTGGGGTAAGCAGAGCGTTAACGACCGTAAAATTACGGTCTTTCTCGCCACGTTCGACAATATTTGAAGGTCGATTTAGATGAGTAGTGTATCACTATAGTGACAGGTTGTCAACCTGTTGCCTAAAATTACAATGCACATGAAACCCTCGAGTCCCTTAGTCGGCTTCTACGACACCCGCGGGAAGGAAATGGGATGATGCTATTCTAAGCCGGCATCACACGGACAATAGTACAATAAAGCGCTAATATTAACCGAATTCTATTTTTCGATATTTCAAACAATGTTCTGAAACACACATGCTTTGTGGTTTCCACGCCCTCTTTAACTGATCTGCGCCTGATACTCTATGGGTTGTAAAACAGCTGATTTAGTGTTAACAGCTGACCGTTATAAACAAGAGATAAAACGTATTAATAGCCAGATTATTGAAAAGAAAGAAAGAAAGAAAATACGTTTATTTTAGTTACAATATAAAAAAAGAAATTTACAATATTGCTTCATCTGGCTTGATGAAATCGTTCGCGAAACAATTATTGTGTGATACGATTAAAGTTTCTGAAAAGGGTTTTAATTCTATTTTATTTTGGTTACATAATATGAGATGGTGCGATGAGCTAAACGTGTACCTACCTGTTTAAAAGTCTAGCATAACCTGGCACTGGACCGAGAGACGTGGAAAAAAGATTTCCTTTTCCCTACAGTGGGACACAACAGGCTCGTAAATAAAAGACATTAATAAATAAATATAAAGTTTTCGGACATTATTTTGTCAGACGTGGCGAAAGCGATCATATTCTTACGCCCGTTAATGTTCTGCCTTCCTCACAAGGTTATCCCTTGATATACCTAATAGATGGGATGATCTCTCCGACCGATTTCGCCCATGGCGACCACTTCGACTCCTAATCAGATTGGCGCTGATGCGCCCGGAGATGGCTATTGTAGCCAATATTAGTAGGATCCACCTGATCTGTAGAAGTATACTCGTAAAGTGAGTAATGAAATCGTCTGCTTTATTTCGTCACATATCTTGTTTTAGAGAATAACTAAGGTCCTTCTTCGACAAACCAGCTCTTGAAATTAAAATGTACCTACTCAAGCTAATATTTTTCTTTTAACTTTCTAGAATACTTAGTTAAATCTAGAAATATAATTTAATAATTGAACAGTAATATATAATTATGTCATTTTACTTATTAACAAGGATTCTTTGAAACGTTAGCTAATTAAATTAATTTAAACCATCAACAGCCTAATTAAACCAAGGCAGCCACAACTGGGACGGTTATAGAACAAAAGCGTAAAATAAAAAGAGTATTTTCGAAAAAAAAAAACCGACTTCGCAGTGAAAATATTTTGCACGCGTGCCGCAGATTTTTGCGGTATTGCGCCACTCTAGTTGTGATGCACTTTCGGAAAAGACAGAAAGAAAGAAAGAAAAATTATTTAATCTGTTGGTAATAAATAATGCAAATAGTATTACTTGCATGATCACTTTCAGTATCTACTGTAAAGAGTAACTTGCTCAACATGAGTCACAGTCCAAGACTGCAACGCTATTAATATAAGATGGGGGAGTAATTTGCAATGTTTTCAATAGATATCTAGCATTTCCCTAAATTCCTTTTACAATGTAACGAGGTGTTCTAGACTGTAATGTTTAAGAATTTAAATACAATGTAGTAGTTCACATCACATTACATCAGTCTATAGCAGTCAAACCTTGGACGTAGGCCTCCTTCAGGCAAGGTAAGCAACAAGGTACAATTTCCCGTTTTCGCCATCCAGTCGCTACCAGCATGATGCTTTTAGTTATCGGGTAATATTGTTTTTTATTCGTCATGATCAAATCAGTCTCGTTCTTCGTTCTGCCGTCAGGGCTATGCCAGATCTTCTTCTTTACGGCTTTTAATGAAAAAAACGCACTTAGCGTACCACTGCATAAAACGCTCGCACATAGAAGTCAGTTAATTGATACCCTCTCTTTTGAAGTCGGTCAAAATATGGTATAAAACACTGCGTAGGATATAAATCAAAATTATGTGTCACCAGCGTCGCGTGCCGTGTTCCGCACGCAATATAAGTGGAAAAACGTATTTTAGTACTTTTTCATACCTACTTTAGGGAATGTAACTCATTGATGGCATGTGGAACACCGAACGATTCAATGGAAGCTGGTGTCAGAGAATTTTTTGGTCTGATAGAGCACTTGTCTGAACTAGAAGACGGTGTTGAAATTTTTGATTCAGGGATAATCTGTCAAGTTCACTGGCTCTTATCTATGGGAAATCGCTGCTGAGATGTTAAAAAAGCGTTTATTTGCAGCCAGCGTCACCTACAAGGAACTAAACGAACAGATTTAAAGATTCTCATAATAACTCTACCTAATAACTAACCAATATGGACGCCAAAACGGCTGCACAAGAAAGGGAAAAACGGAACAGGCAAACAAGGAGAGGCGACCCAGATGATGCGATAAGGCCAAGAAAAAGAAGATTGTAGTTAGTAACTATCGTCATCCTTAATCATACACAACGGGAATCCATGGCTTTATTCTACTCTCCGAAGTATGGTAAGTACCATCTTTTGCCACCTGAATATAGGTGACAACAACAAAAATAGATATTGTCTTTTTGCTAGTGATGTCTGCGAGACTTCAAAACCTATTCTGCATGGATTTTGGAACGTTTCGTCTGTATTCTTGCCTCATCCAATTACTTTTCTGTACCTCCATTGTGGGGACTAAAGTAGGTAAAGGAATTTCCTTGAAATATGCCAGTACTTTCTGCTGCATGGGTACGCCACATTACCGCAGCCGCACCACCGGCCAAACGCTGCACGCTTAAATTCTAAATTGGCAAGTACAAACGGGCGCGGTTTGATCCAATAATGCATTATTATTTTGACGACATGGTTTGACAAGAGAGACAATCCGCTGTTGTAACTAATACTGGTTGTAGTTTAATAAATAAGTTCTACGAAATTACTGCATCTTCAATATAGGAACAAAGTTATGGCTTGGTCAGTATTTAGTGCAAGACAAAATAAATGTACGCTAAATTAATAGGTATTCTAATTCATCATAAAATAGTGCCATCTGATTAAAGGTTGGAGCAAACTACAACGACAAAAAATTATAATTATTGTCTATTTGCTAGTGATGTCTGTAAACCTTCAAAAACTAATCTGCATGGCTTTTTGAAAATTCCGTCTGGATCCTTGCCTCATCCAATTACTTTTCTGTACCTCCTTTGTGGGGACTAAAGTAGGTAAAGGAATTTCCTTGAAATATGCCAGTACTTTCTGCTGCATGGGTACGCCACATTACCGCAGCCGCACCACCGGCCAAACGCTGCACGCTTAAATACTAAATTGGCAAGTACAAACGGGCGCGTTTTGATCCAACATTACATAATTATTTTGACGACATGGTTTGGCAAGAGACTACAATATTGGTTGTACTTTAATAAATAAGTCCTACAAAATAACGGAACAAGGATGCAATATAGGAACAAGGTTATGCCTATATCAGTAATAAGGTAGTGCGAGACAAAAAAATAATAAATAGATATTCTAATTCATTGTAAAATAGTGGCTCCTACCCAATTATGGCAATTAATTTATTCATCAACTGTTATTAAACATTTAAAAATGAATATTTTATCAATTTCATGACTTTATTTTTTAGAAATAGACAGTTATTCAACTATACCCTTTTGGGAGTCTTAAACCAACACCTTTTTATTGCATTCACGCCCACACACATTCAGCGTTTTAACTTTATTACTCATTTAATTGGTTGAAACTGATGCGCGTGATTTAAAGTTTTGAGATTTATTTATAGATATTTTTAAGCATATATTTTTAAGGGCTGTGGCACTACTAGCGTGCCACCACAAATAAATCAAAGACTCTTGTAACTTGAGATATTTTAATACGGGAAAAGAAACCCTTGTGGGTTCTTTCTAACTTATGTAAATCCGGAAAATCGTTGTAATTTCACATGTATACTTTGTTACATACGGAGCACTAATAACACGCAGATAATGAATATCAGATCAATAACAAATCACATGCAAATATAATAATTCGTTTGTTTGGGTCTTCCTTGTTCGTTGATTTTTTCGCGACTGGGTCAAAAAGTCAGAAAAATGTGTGACGACATTCCAATTTCCAATTTGAAATGGTTCGTGAAAGGACAGGTGGTTTATGGAGGATGTGGACGCAGAGGTTCTACTCTGCTACAGGGCTTCTAAATTTATTCTTCTTTATTTCTACTTATCTATATATTTTCATGTACATTTGGGACTTGCTACCTCCCCTACAAGCCTATGCAGGGACTATTTTCTGTTCGAGTGAACAAATTATTATATTTTCTACAGTAAAAACTTCGAATTTTGTTTCAACATATTTCCGTATCTCAAAATAGACAACAATGAAGCTAAACAGCCCGTCTGCAACACCCCAAATCCGCAAGTGGCCCGAACCACGCCAAACTCCTGAACAGATTAAAACTTGTGATGAATCGTTATTTTCGTTTCCCTCACTTCTCTTGGATACGAGGAATTTACTTTATGTGTGAAAATGTAAATACGTTGAAGTTCTCCTAAGGAAATCGCGTTCGCCAAGTAGCGCCCCGCGATAAAACCGCGTATCTTGAGATTGGAGGGTTTTATTTTGGAAAGTAAAATTTTTTAAACCTTCGCTGATGAAAAAATTATTAATTTAATAATACCTATCAGCTATCTAGAACTATATATTTTTAATTCTTATAGGGATATGTATCAATTTTAATTCAGTTACCCATTGATTATCTCTAGGTAGTTAACAAGAGCCTCATTTTCAATCTACTGAGTGGAACTTTCACGGTGACAATAAAACAGTTTCAAAAAAAAAAAAAGAATTCTTACAGTAGGTTAGTAAATACTGTCAAAAGCAACCAAATATACGAAACTACTTGAAATAGAAAAAGATCTCAGTAAATAATCAAACGAAGCGTTTGAACCGGAGAATTTACGATTCTCAGGTTATGCCATTGTAGCCTCATAGATGAGAAGTGTTGACAGAGACTTGTCGGCTTTTCCTAGTGGATTATTTGAAGGATTTGCTTAATGCTATGCGTGTGCTTGCCTCCAGGATTAGCAGAAGTCAATGTTTGTTTCAAGGCTTAAGCACACAAGGTTTTACCCATTGATGTTTTTGGATGCTAATGGTTTGCTTTGAGTTTGCAGTGGTATTGATGTGGGATTGATATTGAATTGACAAATGTGTGGGAAAATGTGTACAATTTTTAAAATGCTTTCAGAAAGTATCAACTTAACTAGCTCATGGTGACGTTGACATTTCTAGTATGGATCTCACAGACCGCTGCGATGTTTTAGCGCTCCATCGTGCGTTAAGTGTGCGATCCTCCTTAGGATGGGACCTAGTTAAAAACATGCAATGCTCCGGCACAACTATTAATTTTGGAATCCAATGTTTTTGAGAAACCCAATGGGTCATCAAAACCATAAACTACTTAAAGCATCATCTCAAAATCTAAGTAAGTAAGAGCAAATAAGTATTCTATTAAGTGCGTATTCCATAAAAGTGTGAACGAACTTACCCATAGTAAAAAATAATAAATAAATATACATAGTTACCTACTCACTCATAGTTAAAAGTCAAACAGCTACTAGAGAAGCTGTAACAAACAGCAAACAAGAGAATTCCCATACAACAAAATGATATGCAAAATTTTGATCACAGCATTTGAATACCACCTTACGTTTCCCAAACGCATTATGGCTTCTTGAATCGGTACTAAAAATTGACAGAAATATACGGCAAACTATTTTGCTTACAATGCCCAGTCCTTAAAGACCGCCGGTTTAATAGTACAAAGGCACAATAACATGTAATTGCAAATGATACACTGTCTCATATAGGCCCTGTTCGTTTCACAACCATTTATGTTCACCCACGCTGGCGTACGGAGGTACATTTACTTTATACTGGGTCTTGCAATTTATTCATAATAATTGTCACAGCACTGATGAAAACATTACAAAAAATACAGTCAAAAATAATGTAGCAATGATAATAAAGAAAATATAACAAAAATAAACTTAACTAAAAATACCACCCCAGGACGACCTCGGTCCAAAGGTGCCCATTACACTACTAGCATTACCACGTTGTAGTGGACAACCTTTGCACCAGTCTTGAAATATCCGGCATTATATAAAGTGTAAACGTTCTTGATCGTCTGCTCTTTTCGTAGGTACTGACTTGGGTATGTAGGTAGTAAATGTTGATAGTCTAATTATTTTCCGTTAATAATCCATACTAATATTATAAATTCGAAAGTAACTCTGTCTGTCTGCTACGCTTTCACGGCCAAACCACTAAACCGATAATAATGAAATTTCACACAGAGATTAGTAAGATACCGAGAACGGACATAGGCTACTTTTTTTCACCACTCGAGGGTCTGAAGTACCTTCAGTAGACCACCAGGTACACCACCAGGAGCCCGCCTAAACTATAGGAGATACAGACATGGCACCAAGCAAAAAATGTTTAACTTGATGGGTAGCTTCTGGTGGCATATAGACTTTGAAGGTTTGGAATACCTGATGTAGACCACCAGGTGCACAACCAGGAGCCCACCTAAACTATACGAGATAAAGATATGGCACGAAAGCAAAAGTTGTTCTGCTTGATGGGTAGTTTCTGCTGGCATATAGACTTCGAAGGTTTGGTGTTCCTGACGTAGTCCACAAAGAGCACTAATAGGGGCCCAGATTAGCATGTATAATTTAGGACGTTAGTGAAGGAAACAAGGTTATTTTATCATCTAAAATACTAAGTCAGCGAAACGAAGTCGCGGGTACCAGCTAGTGTCCTATATTTCATCGCGAGACATTAAAGGAAGCGCTAGCTTGTGGCACTTGCGTTCCACCACAAACAAATAAAAGATGGTCTTGCGACTTGAAATATTGTATTACAGGAAAAGAAACCCTCCTCCAGGGTTTTCTGCTAACTTTTGTAAGTCCGCTGTAACTTCACATTAACACTATAGAGAATATAGAACTTTATTCACATGTGCTATACTGAACACTACATTAAAATTCGCTGGATTAGTTAGATGTTACATATTTTGAGCCTCGTTGGTCGGTAATTTGATCTCGGCTGAGTCAAAAAGTCAGAAAAAGATGTGACGACATTCCAATTTCCAATTTGAAATGATTCGTGAAAGGACAGGTGGTTTATGAAGGATGTGGACGCAGAGGTTCTACTCTGCTACAAGCTTATTGTAAAGAGACTTACAAGAGTTTTCATAAGACACTTGTTATATAGCATAGCATATCTGAACATCCTAAAACCAAAAACATGGTAACTTCTTGTAGAGATTAGGGATGCCCAAATGGATTGTTAAGAAAACTTTAATAAAACATTCTTATCTGTCATGATTCCGGCCAGGTTAGCCTTCGGGTAGCAGAGGTCAGATGGCAGTCGCTCTGTTTAAAAACTTGCTTGCACGTCAAACCGACAATTGAGAAAAAAAAAGAAAAAGAAACGACAATTTATGTTTTATTTGTTTTATTTTAATAAAGCAACAATTTAGAAGCGTGAGTTTAGCGACAGATTCAGTTTACATACCAGTACAATAAAATAATTAATGCTATTGAGACCCTGGGCTTTAAGACCCGCTGTATCAACGTCCGGTACTTAGCCGTGTATTTCTATAATCTCGATTCATATTTTTCTTTGTTTATAGCTTTTGGTCTCTTTTATCGGATTCTCTTTATAAGTAGGCGTTTTGAAATGTTTATTTTCCAACTTTTTACTCTTAGTGCAAAAGTTAAGATTATGAAACATGGTTTTGCTTTCCATTAAGCCGTTTTGGCGTCGTAGTTTTTTTTAAAGTCAGTAAAATTTTGGAAAGTTTTTGGAGAATATTTTGTTTTTTATTGGTCCAGTTTATGATTCACGAATTTCCTAAGACTACCCACTAACTCGCGCGAGAAGATAAGTAAAATAATGCATTATCTTATTTTAGGAAGGAACATTTATACTCTCGTCATTTTTGTGCATTAGTTTTATACGTGCAACATAATATTTACTGCTACTAGTACGTTGAATAATATTATGTTGGTTATTAAAATTTGATTGTGAACATACAGTATACTCGTATATATACACTGAGTAACTAAGTTAATATTCTTCGCTTATGCCCCTACTTATTTTTTTCCCAGTGTTTACTTAAAAGCTCGTAATTTTTGATAAAATACAGTTTCTTTTAATGATTTGGACATCTCTCGGTTCCATTAAGTCGTAAAATCTCGAAAGTAAAACTTATCAGCAACTGCACTGTTAACCAAAAATAAGTTCAAACTTGCCTATCCTAACTTTCACACTCTACCGTTAAAATCGTAAATGTTTTAGTACGTGACCCGATAGATATCTATGTTTTGGACAACAATTTTAAGTTTATAAAATCTTTGTCGGACTTCGTTATAGGTTTGAATATTTAAAACAATTACTGGGTATATTTGGAATACAGAGTTCAGAAGTAGGTTTGGATGATTTGAAGTAAAACTTCCTATTCAATATAATCAGAATAAAAAACATGTTAATACGCTTTGTACGTGGTAAATTTAAAGTAATAAAGAATAAGATTTGTTAGGCGGGTAGATTGGTTAGTGCCTGATTATGTTATATCTAGTTGATCAATTTTGAAAAATAATATATTTTTAACTTTGCATATAATGCTCAATGACCCTGTAGACTACGAAGAAGATAATTGTCAAGGTTTACACATCGTCTAACATCTCATAGAAGCAAATTTATCAAGTTTTGTAAAGATCAACTAACTGAACGGAGCATACCATAACAAATAAAATCTAGGACTTTTGTTATAGCCCGTGGCTCTCACATGAATATCGTGCCACCAGATAAGGCATAGCCCACACATTGGGTTAAATACCTTATTTATAGTCTACTTGTACTGACCTTTAATGGCGCGCTCCTATGTGAGAGGAGCTTAACTCGATCTTTGGAAAAAATGGGTGATAGCGACCGGATTATGGCGCTCAGGAGATTTTCTAAAGTGCCTGGCTGATCAGATTCAGATTTGCCTTTGTTGGTAATATGTTCAGTTTTATAATAATTGTAAAATAAAACCAGTGGTTATCTGAAGTGTCTTGTGCTATACTAGTTATTTTTTATACTGGTAATCATTTTAAAGAACACTAGCAAACCAGAAAAGAACTAAACACTTAAAAAGGTAATTCTGGTGAAAAAACACTTTTCTTACTGATAGAACGTCAAGTAAAACTTTATTGAAATATAAAAATATGTGCTAATGACATACTCTTTATATTTATATCGATCTAGTTTAGGAGTTTTTTTGCAAATTGATTTTCTTAAAGCTATAAAGTCAGATTAATTAGTTTTTATTTTAATGACCATAATGAGATTTTGAGACTGATCTTCATCAATATTTGGATACATTTATTCTATAGCTTAGATATCAACTTTCATCAGATTTAACGTACCTACCAACGTGCCAACTTTCTACTTTATAACACATAGTTTTTATATCTGATCCTATAATTAAAAAATATATATTTTTTTATACAAAAAAGCATAATTTAAGAAATATGAGTTATACTCTTTCACGGAAGCCCCTGGGAATATGCAAGTTCTAAATACGGCTGGTCCCGAGTTGGATGCAGTACATGGCTCGATATTTGCCCTGGTCATTCGTGTAGCGGAAACCACGACCCGGAAATATGATACTAAACGAAACTCGAACAAATATTGTAAAACATATATGGAAAGTCATTTAAGTTCGGCGAAGATTGGTCTATTGAACGAGTTATAATGATCAAACTAAAATGAGGTCCATGATTTCATGTAAAAATACATCTTTGCGCTCGCAATATTGTTTCCATAAAAAAGTCTCGGTCACGGACGCTACTAACATTTTTTTAAACTCTCATTTTCTGTTTTATGTTATGTCCAATCAAGTATGTTCCAAAGCGCTATATGAGGTCAAAAAAGGATCTTTCTCTTTTTTGTGTGGGACACCAAGTCGTCCAACGACCCGATGAAAAATGCAATACAAAACATTGTTGCCAATTATATATACGTACAACAATAGAAAAATCAGGAAGCATGATCATCGAGTAACGTTACTTTTTGAATACAAGTATACAACGAAAAATAACACAATCAATATCACTTTTTACATAACATACCAATGTTAAGTTATATTTTGGGTGGCACTACGATCGTAAACACGATGAGTCAATGTACCAAAATGGGAACATTTTAAAATTTTTGACCAAAATAAGACTTTCAACGCCAACACACGTAAGTTTTTATTGCGCCCGAGAGACACTGAAGATAGTTAAACTTTTACGACTCATCTACGAACTGTTACCTGCCATTTAAAAGCAATAAAACAGCTTTTTGAGCGACTCACTCTAATATTTGGTGCGTGAAAATATCTTCTTTTAATAGAGGAATTTCTCCTAGACCGGCCCTGAGGCATCTGCTTTGGTACAAGATAATTTTACCATCAAATTGCTTTATAAAAACCTATGATTCTCTTAATGTGGAATTGAATACCAAAACCGTTGAAACATTGAAAGCTGACCTTTGGATAAAATTATTTGGTGTTTAACATACTTTCTTTGGAGGTTTACAAATTGATGCCAAATGCGTATTTGTTGATAAGAATGATTGATTGTGTAGGAGCTGTTTTCAACTCAGATTTTATACAACTTTTTTTAGACAGGCTCTTTATCAATGTCAGTATTTACAAGAATTTAAGCTTGATCTATTAGAATTCTAACTTATCACAACTTATAAAAACATAGTTTATTCAGTATTTTATAAACATTTATCTATATTAGTAGCTTTATTATCCCTGAATGTCATTCACCTTTACACTAAACGATTGGTATTAGCATAATGGATAATTTCTATTTTGATTAATTATTCATGATGTTTTTTTATCAACTTCAAGGTGTAATATTTTTAATACGCTTTTTATTCATATTTTGTGTAGGCGTTATACATTTCTCTATTTAAATAGATATTTAAAAGCACTCCTGTAATACTTCTGGCATTTTTATTCATTCTGTAGTCTCTATAAGTCGGCTTGATAGTAAACACAAGACAACGCAAGTGGAGGCTTAAAAAGTCGGCTGTAACAAAATCCCCAAAGAGATCGAAAACATTACTTTGAATAAAGAACATTATGTCGAAACAAAGGAATTCCTTAATCAAGTCTCAGAGCGATCAAAGTTGAACGATAGTGCGATAGTGAAGCCGCAGGCGACTATCAAAGCTATAGCCACAAAATAAAGCGGGTCCCAGAAGGATCATTTTTGTTTTTTACATAATAGTTCCCTACCTCCTGGTTGTAGTAGGTCTTCCTAATAGATTGCTGTTATAGGTACTAAACTGTGATTGTTATCCGTGTGAGTTTAGAGTAGAAGAGTGCTGATGCATATACATCAGTATTCCTTTTCTACACTCAGCTTCTTCCGTATTAGTTGACAATAAGTTTATAGTTAATCAATTTTTCTTAATTTTATTGTAACGTTTTGAATCGGGCTGACAGTAAGAAAATGATAAGTTTTTCTACAAAATGTACAGTTGCAATTTATCAGCTAAAATAGCCATCCAATACTAAATACGGTTGTCTTTACCTGCGACGCGACGTTTGTCGCATAAAGTTGCGGTATTTGACTGCCATTCAACAAATGACAGCTATGGCAGCCCCACCACGATTCGGTCTAGTATGTGCTTCTACATGCGGTTTCACAACTATTTCCATCACTGAAATAGCGCTGCACTAGAAGAATACCATAACATTAGGCGACGAAAATAAACCATGTGAGCCTTCTGTACAGCCGCGCCGCGGGTCGTACGTAATTTGTACTAGCTATAGCTTACTCCCACTCACGGTGACGTAGCCGGATCGATTCGTTTAATTGTTGTATGATAGCACACTAATGCACCTGTCAAAGAAACAAAGACTCGGCTAGATAACACCAAAATTGAGCCACATGGAGAGGTAAAAAGATTGTACTAGGCACGTTTAGAAAACCAAAAAAAGCCTTGTAGAAAATTTTTACCCTAAACTGTACCAATAGATCCATATATGTAGTAGTTTGATCTACCGGCAAAATTTATGAATATCATTGGATGACGAACTACTGAAAAATTAACTGTTTTAATGGAAATGATTTGATGTTCAATTTAGTTCCCTACTTTTAAACTCACATGGTCAAATACCTACCTTACTGTACGTAAGGTAGAGCGATTTTAATGATTTATATTGTAAATAATTTACGTTAATTCAAATTGCATCGAAATTAAGTTATTCTATTCTATTATGATGAATAAAATAACATCAAAATATATTACTTGATAATGCTTTTTATGTCGGAAGTAGGTCGTTCTCGTGCAATATTTAGTAATTTTATTGTTATCCAAATAATTTATGGACAAAAAGTTCCACTACGTGTCGTTTCTGCGTTGTCTAAACTATTATCTTTACCCCGATCTATTTTGTCGGCTTATTCTCCTCCAAATGTAAATGTTTATACTTTCTCGTTTGTTGCTCGTCCGATTTTCATCTCGTGATAGGAGACATGCCAGTCATTTGTCATGCACAGATCGAGGCATTCGAAACATTTGTTCTAAACAGTGTCCATTGTTGTTGTAAGTGCATGATCTACTTGTTGCGTGATAAGGTCGAAATTTACATAAGTACGCTCAGTCAAGTTCATACAAAGCGCGACATCAATCAAGATTACTTTTATAAGATTCTTAACTAAAAAACTCAGAACAGTATTTAGGTACCGATAGGTGTATGAATGTTTTGACCGTTATATCAGCCAACGCCTCACCTTTAGTCGAGACATCTACTGACATAGCTTTTTCATAGAGTTTATAAGAAAAAACAGTTTAGTTTGACGACTGAAAACCACCTTAAAGAGGCTGATGTGATGCTGATATTGCCTATTGTCTAAACAGCACAGCATACCAATTGAGTGGCATAGTGCTTGATCATCATTCATCAACTATGATACTGCTAAACATATGCCTCGCAGCGATAATCTCAATTTAGTACCGTTTTGGCCTACTGGCATCAAAATGTTGTCTGCGGCTTTTATTAAGTCATCAACATAGATAAATGTTTCTTAACTTAAAGTTTTAGCAAATATTTAAAACTTGTGAGGATTAACATGTTTTATTAATGAATGAAAATAGTATAAAAGAATCTTGTTCAAACATTTGATATGTTTCGTATTCTGTCGCTTTCACAATTTTTACGTTAGGTACGCGTCGTCAAAATAAAGTAATAAACGCAATGAATATATCTTTTTCGCTAAAATAATACTGGGATATGAGATATCAGATTTTTTTCACTTTATCTGCTTTCTTGCCTTTTTTAATCGTCTACAAGTGTTCCTACTTCCTTGTCTTTATCTTCGAGTTGAACGCTCTACAAAACTTGCAAATTTTCCCGTCGCTCATAAACTACGCATTCACATGCGTATCAGATATTACTGTGTATAATATTAATAGCTCGCCTGTAGATAGCGTTTTTGCTTAACGATTGGACGCAGCAGCTAGGTGTTCCTCTTTGCCCTATACGTTTCTTCCTTTGTCACAATAATTTATTTTATTTCTTTGACTATTATACAATCACAAGCATTAACCTAAGTATATGGTGTGAGGTTCTTGTTGGCGCTTGAAAATAAAAAGTACCTATAATATACTATATTATCATTGTATGCAATATATATCTAGGTTTGACTTAAAGCTGTCTTTGTATAGCCTTCACCAGCACGTATCACCACAGAATAAATAATAGCACTGTATGATTAAAGATATCTTCAATTACTGCAAAAGTTACAACAATACACTGCTAGACATGGGCATCGCCTTATGGGGGGGTATTACCATGCTCACCAAGCTTGGTAGACAGATCAGCGAGTGCATTACATTTACAGGCAACGCTGCTGCCCATTCTGTGAATGAATTTATTTATTCCTTAGTCTTTTTTTACGACTCCCGTTGATATACCTGTAGTGATTCTATTCTAAGCCGGCATCACATGGTTCACGTCAATAAAGCCTTTTTTTACCTTTGTCTAAAACAACTTTTTGAAGGAGCTTGAGAGCAAGCTGGAGCAACCCAACACAGCGCGTACATTTTACCAGGAGCCCATAACGAAGTAGTGCTAGGTGGCTCACAATACTATCTCCTGCCTTGGAAACCAGTTATGATGCATTATCAGATCCTATGCCCGGGGTGGCATTAAAATGTCCGCTCGGCCATGCTTTGTTTATTAAATTATGTCCACCGTCGCTATAAATATTGGCCCCGACGCGTTCATTTAGTGAAATACCGATCCGGCCAAGATACTGTATGAATTATCGCGTGTCCTTAAGAATATCGCCTTAAGGGGCTGAGTAGAGCTAAAAGCTACTTTTATAAGTGATTTTTACCCTAGATAAATTGCAGAAAAACTGACGAAAAAAAAGGTAATAATCTTCAGGATATTTGCTGTAGTGTTATTGTTTCCAAAACATGATATAAGTAATTTAGCTTGATAGAAAAACATCGTAAAGTTACCTCTAAAAATCTATTATATCGCAAACTGTATGAACAAAACCCACGCAATAATTAAGTGTTTATTATCAGAATGAGCGCCTTACAATACTCTATCGACTTATTGTTTTTGATTTTCAAATTACTTATTTTTGACCGAGTTATCATCGAAAATACGAAAATATCATTGAATCGGCAAGATTCCGTCCCGTTCGCACGCGCGCAGTTTGACATTTGTCAGAAAGGGACCGGTTTTTAGCTCTACTCAGCCCCTTAAGTTAAGCAAGGAAAGAAAATTGGCTTATCTTGATTTTGACGAAGGACGATGTTCGTTAGGGGTTTGATAACGCTAAATATTTTAAAAGTGGTAATGTCGCAGTACAGGCTTTGAGTTAGTTGGATCGTGTCATGCCTGAAAAATAATCATGTTTATGATGTAATACTCACTGATTATGATGGTTTTATCGACTTAGATTTGGTAGAACCATCATAATGAGCTTTACTAATTAATTTATTAATAAAACCCACTCTGACGCAAGAGTTACTGTAAGTCTGAAGTATATTATAGCTCATGTTACCTAGGTCTTGACCACTTCTAGGCAGTTTTTGATTTTGTGACTGGCACAATTATTCAATTAAATACGTAAAAAGTAAAACTTCTGACATGTCGTTGACTTATAAAAACCGAGTCAAATAAGCAGTTCCAAGAAGTACCTACACTTTGATTTGTACTACTTATTTTTTACAGATATTCATAAAAAAGAAGATATTTTTCTCGCGTTGACCGCAACTCGTAGGAATTTTTAATTCCAGAATGAACGAAACCACAAAATCGAGCCGAACAATTTTCCAGCCGCGGCTGCCATTCTTTAAGATATGATTCTGGCGGCATTAAAAGTAATTGAATCAAAAACAAACGAAAGTCGCGGCGAGGAGTAGTGGGAGGTTGGCAGTCGAGGCACAGTAGGAATACATGCATCAGTATAAACACTTTTCAAAATGAGGCGACAGGCTGATAAACTGTCACTATAGTGATATACGAATCATCTGAAAGAGCCCTCAATATATATCAGAGCAACCGCATTTTGACGACTGTTAACACTCTGCCTACCACGCAAGGGATAAAGGCATGAATAGTATATAGTATGTATGAACTTTTTAAAATTGGGTCTACAGTGATATGGGCCTTGTATTCTTGGTTTCACGGAGGACAATAACCAGTGGAGAACGCATGCGGGGGCGACCGCACTCACTTGATGTATGCTTTATAAGGCTGACGCATCAAAATTTTGATTAGTCGGGTTGAGACTGTGCGAAAGAACGGACGTTCCGCGCTTCGTTTTTTGGCGTATAAACGTAATCAAGAATGACTTCCTGTGCAGTGAAATGGTGTGGAAAGCGTAGTACAACATCAAGTTCCGCAAAAGACGGGATAACATTTCATAGGTAAACATTTTTATGCTTGATTCTTTCAAAATTTCATTTTAATGAAAAATAATTCCATATTTATAATTTCTGATGCGCTCCCGTTGATGTCTTTCATTGCTATCCCTTTCTAATGCACGGGTGTGTCCATACGTAGGCTGGCTCTTTCTTCGTAGTAGTGCTATACCACTGCTCTCAGAAGTATAGAATGATTTTATCGATAATTCTGGGATCGTCATAAAAGAATTATGTTAATGTACGTACTTAACAACTTACCTACAATGTATATTATATGAATGAATGCATTCGGGGTATATGGAGTGGCGCGGACGCATTCCCCCCGCGCCAAAACTTCGTGTTTCATTATTATAAATAAAAGATCTTGCGCTAGTCGAATATCAATTTGTAACATACATACATACATATATCACGCCTTTATCCCTTGCGGGGTAGGCAGGGCGTTAATGGCCAATGGTAAGAATACGGCCACTATCGCCGCGTATGACATTTTTGATGTTTGTTTTCTAAGGTTGTTTCAGAAAATATGTACGTACAATGTAAGTAGGAGCTTATTTTTTTTTTATACATATATCGCTATATTAATATTAGCATGCACATGTTTCAATAAATTTTCTTACACATAATATGAGTAAACTTATTAAACGGTGATATAAAATATCGATATAATTTTACATATTTATTTTTCCCATCTCTACAAAATATGCGGTCATTGCGAAAGCCAATTGCGTCTAGCGATAATTACCTCTCCCCCCGCAAAAACCAGTGAGCTTGGTTTTGAACAAAATCGTACCGACGCGTTCTCCACTGGTTACTCTCCTCCGTGCTTGGTTTAGACTCTTTAAAACAAGGCAATGCAAAGTTGGTAGTGCTTTATCACCATTTCAGTATTTTTGACTGACTATGAAGGAAAATGCCCGTGTTGATTCACGTGTTATTCCTAGTTGATCTTCCTGATATAAAATAAAATAACAATCAGACATTCGTAAACCATAAGTGGCAGTATCTGCAATAATCTGCTTTGTTTTTTTTTTTCAAATACCTGTGATTTCCCATCAACGAGTAAAAACGATTTGAAAGCTTGACTTAAGAATGCAGACATAAAAGTGTCCTAATTTCCACTTAAAGATCCTCTACTTCTACTGTGGCAAACCCAAGAAAGGGGGGAGAAGTAAAGACGGCAAAAAAGGGAGGTCGAGATGTAATGATGTAGATAAGTCGGACCAATTACGAGGAACCCAGGAGTGCACCGTCGGCTGGATAAAAATGGACCCCGTTAGCAAATATGCAAGAGCGGTATTAAGTTAAATAGAGCTACAGGTTGCAGGAGAGCTGGCTTATGGAGTTTTTATTGCGTTAGGTGCAGAAATGTTTGAAAAGGAGCTGTCAAAAGTTTATTTAAAAATGGGCTAGAAAATTAGTAAGAGGGATGTTTTCACAGTAGGTAAATAGAAACGATTTTTTTGATTTACTTACATTCCTATTACCACGTATTAAGCATTATCTCTGGAGGGGCTGGTATTGTGTTAACTGCCGTACTTTACGTACGTACATACAAACGTCGTAACATGCCGTACATACATTAATTTAAAACTATTTCAATTTGCATTTTTGCTGTTCCATCAATTTAATACAAATTACAAATCAGCAGAAGTAATTTTTGTTCCAAATGCCATGTTTTCATGCGATACATAAGCCTGTAACATTATTGCCGATCAAACAATAGAAAAGTCACCGATTTTCGTAAAAACATCTAATATTTTCGCAAACAAGTCACGCACCGTCCATCAGTTATAGACACACGAACACCAAAAGTGGGATTCTATGAACTTGACATTTCTTACGAATTGTTTGCTGTTACTCGGCGGATCGCACACTTGACGCACGTCGGAGCGATAAAATATCGCAGCGCTCTGACAGATCCGTACTAGAAACGTCACTCTCCATACTAAAACCGCACTCGACAGATGACGCTGCGATAGCGCTGCGTTGACAGCGTTTAAGCGGTTTTAATATAGGCACTGACATTTCTAGTAAGGATCTGACAGACCGCTGCGATATTTTTGCGCTCCGTCGTGCCTCAAGTGTGCGATCCGCCTAAGTTGTTACTGCAAAGTAAAAATTCGTAATTTTATGACAGCCGCAATAGGTCGGTATTTGACATGGACATCTCTTATTGGGGGGTGTTTTCCATACTCACCTTGCTTGGCAGGAGGATTGGCGAGCGCAGTGCATAGTAAATATTCATAATCTGGTTTCATCTAATAGTTACCATTATCGACACTCACGGCCAGAAATGGGGTGATGTTATTCTAAGCTGGTACCATATGGCTACAACTATTCGTAATTCAAATTCTTACACTGAAACTGACATCAAAGATTTTTTTAATGTCAAAAATTTAGTGATTTGCCGTTCTCGCATTTTAACTCACAACGCAGCGCTAGAATAACGCTACGTAACGCATGCTTCTGTCAGATGTGGAATAGCTGATGACGCAGGTCCAACGCACAGACGCATACGTTATGCATCGTCATTTAGCGCTGCGTTGTGCGTTATGACTGAGAACTGCCTAAAATGTTTCCGTATTGACACAAGAGCATTTTGACTACCTAAATATATTTCTATATTACATCGGTCGTAAGTACGGAATTCAGTTCAGTCGATGATCTTGAACTTTTTTGAGGCGATTGAACTTTAGCCGAGGTCGGTCTAATGATCCGATACACGAAGATAAGGTTATATTTCATCTGCATCACTGTGAGCGAGCTTTTTGTTTTGTCATTGTTTTAGGAGATTTGGTTAAGATAGGCATATCTAAACTAACTTCTCTGGCTCAGTGACCCAGTATCTTGGGCTCCGAAAAGAGCTTCCTCCACTTATCCCTGTTGTGCACCATGAAGCTAGTTTTAGACTTCGGGATGGCCCAAGTCTGCCATCACCATAGATAATTCTACATGATAAGCAAGTTTATTTTTTCTACTACGACCCCAGATGATGGGATTAGGCTAAGGAGAGGAGGAGGAGAAAAATCAAGTGCCTGTAACGCTCTGCCTACCCCGCCAGGGATAAAGGTGTGATTTGTGTGTGTGTGTGTGTGTGTCAAGGGCCCGCCGTCCTCTGCTTCTTACTTTTCCGTGGAAATAAGATTTTTCTCGTCGTAGAAAGCAAGTTTCCTATTTACCAGGCAGTTCTTTCTTTTAAAAATTCTACTCCAACACATCTGCCTGCTCTTAATTTTTTCTTTAATATAATGATTTGAAGAATATCGATGCTTGTCACATAACCCATATTCAAAGAAGCTCCACCTCAAAATATGCAAGCAGTTTTAATTTCAATGGGTGGTATCATTCATAATTAAGCCAAACACAATACTGAGCACAAAGACATGTCATCTAAAAAAGGAAAGACTAAGATAAGAACACCGTATCGAGCATAAAATTAATTGACACACACACATGCAGACAAACAATCGAATAATTAAGATTGGCGTGGGTTGTTGCGATACGCCGCAGTCGGGATACACTATTGCAAAGAATACTGGTGGATTGCACACTTAACGCACGATGGACAGTTAGAATATCGCAGTGGTCTATGGGGATTAACATTTCTAGTATAGATCTGACAGGCCGCTGCCATATTTCAGCGGTCCGTCGTGCGTTAAGTGTGCGATCTGCCTTATACTATAGCAACACCATAAACAGAAAAGATTTTACGAACTTTATTAGCACATAGAGACAGACTGAAAGTTTACTAGGTCTAGGTGTAAAAATTTGCTATATAGACTTTCTTGGCCTGAAGATTTTGTATAAGTTTTTTTTTATTAATTATTACCATAAATTTGACTACCATCTTATCTGATTGTAAATCACTCTTTGAAAAACCTCTTTACAACATGTTTCCCAGAGATGTACATCTGTTTTCATATAGACATTCCTTTCAAGAGCTGAATTCTCAGTAATTAAAAATAAAAATAAACCTAAATATCGGGAACTAAAAATAAAATAAATTCTTTAGTATAAAACTCGTTAAAAACCTATGAATAATGTAAGTAAATTAGGTAGTTTAAAATTTATTTTGTGTAACTATTCAAAAGTTACTTTGGTCTGTATTGAAAGAAAATTTGCAGTCCAATGTATGCCAATCGAAAAATATATATTTCAACAATTTGAAATCTATGCAAACCATACATGAATACTTAAGGTAGATTTGTCACACTACCTACATTTAGACAACTAATTTATCCGCAGATAACACAAGAGCAAACCAATACAATACCTACCACAAATCAGACAGCAGACCTCAATAAAACAAACGCATGGTATAGAATCAACAATGAGCTGTTTGGACCCTATCCTTATCAGTTCCAGGGTACAGGGTACAGGGTACACCCTCCATTGAAATGGTCGCACAATATGTCATAATTATTTAATTAATGCGGATCGGCCCTGGGTTATCTCAGGCATTCATATATTATACCACCAACGTTTGGTTCTATATGTGGAGGTGTGAAAGTATGTGGGACGTGTTTGATCAAAATCTGATATCAAAAGATGGATGGAAAACATTCTTCGAGTTTTCAGACAGTGTGTTAGGGACACCGTCCCGATTACTGATAGGGTGCAAGCAGACCATGAAACTGAACAACTTCCTCTAGGAACATATGTCAGGAAACGACAAAAAAAATTCTACCTCCCATACAAAATAGCGATCAGCTCACATTTATTATGGGAATCCAAAAAATTTTTGACGTTTCCTTACATGGAACATATGGGGAAAGTTGTTCAGTTTCATGTTCTGCTTGCACCCTATAAGTATTGGGGACGCTGTCCCTTACACCCCGTATTGCACCAAGCTTATATACAGCAAAAATGTTCAGTTTCATGGGCAGGTTCACCCTTAAAGGAATAGTGACGGATTACCAGTGGTTAAGGGATCAATTTATATTGGTTGTATGTATTATCTGTAAGACAAACTAGTTTAACTAGATCTCTTAAAGGAGCAGGAGCATGTCTTATTTACTCACAGGTTTTTTAAATATAAATCCGCTAAAAGAAATTTCGCTCTTTAAGCTCGTATAAATTTTAAAACAAACAGAAATAAGCGGTAATGTAAAAAGTAAACTTTTCTCAAAATCAAAAAGGTACCGGTATAAAAGCAGCATGAAATCGTGAATTGATTTCGATACCCTTGGGGACAATTAAAATGTAAATTAGGATATAGAATAGACTAAAAAGGACTAATGAAAAACGTATACGGCGGACTTTACTGGTGTCTCAAATGAAAATAAACCCTTTTACTCGTTTTTAGTCATTTCTTACTTGTTATTCAATCTAATAGAATTCTTTAGAAATCAAAAATGAATTAACTACTACCTACTCGTATTACATCAATTTACATCAAAGTTACTTCGCGCAAAATTGTTAAAATCACACACAATCCGACTCACAAACAATCTTATAATACTTGAACTATTAGTAGGTAGTGTGGTATGAACCTACTCATTAAAAGGACCTAAATTTACTGGTTGCTCTTTATTTATGTATGGAGAACCAGTTTATATAGGTCTTTGAAAGGGTAGGTATGTGGTGTTAATAGTACGCTGTATCTGACCATAAAAACACAATTTTACGCACCAGTACGAGCAGAACTTGATTGTATCTTTATGTGGGCGTCTCATTAAACACTTTAAGGTAAAACCCACAATATTTTTCTTGTAATAACTTCATTAAAGAATCTGTACCATTCGATACGATACCAAATGGCGGTGTCAAGCGAATTCATAAAATGTCTGTGCATTTTAACGTCTTTGTTGTGAGAACATGATAGAGGGATTATACGAACGAAATAGTGAAGCCAACTTGTGGCGAACTCAGTAATTCAGTTTTGATATAAACTTTTTAAGGATAAAATACGTACTTATTAACTTTCTATAATTTCCTTGAATTTTACAGTTATCAAACCCTTTGCAATCTTTGGAATTAGGTGTTATGGAGAGGAAATTTTAACTGTTTTGCCTATTAGCGGATAGAAAGACAGATCCCATGAAAGGAACGTCATTACCTGTCATATACAAGGAAAAAAAGTAACGTATAGATCTTACACTTTTATCTCCTATTAGTCTTTTACTAACTACTTTTTGGTTATCCCTAGAGCTTTCTCTGTATTTTTTTAAATCTTAGCGTTATTATTAAAAGCACTTAAAATTAAAAACGGTTTTAATTATATTTTGATTCTGTTTGCACAGGAGTGTGTGTAATTAATAAAACAGTTTTTTAGTAAAGACT
This sequence comes from Keiferia lycopersicella, assembly GCA_029255805.1. NCBI lineage: Eukaryota > Metazoa > Arthropoda > Insecta > Lepidoptera > Gelechiidae > Keiferia > Keiferia lycopersicella. Next base: position 5,352,667 of record JARACZ010000009.1, on the reverse strand, counting down.
TAATTAAGATTTTGATTACTGTATTTACATTCGGTGATCTGATGTTTAACGTTTGTTGACTCTCTTGATTAACATATTTATTACACCGCTGAGAATTTGGGTAAAAAGTGAATATATTTTCTTTCAAAATATGTCATTTATTTGCGGTTTTTAATGTATCACTTCTCTATTTTCTCTTTTGTCTGAGAATTGGACAGTGGGTATAAAAAAATATTAAATGATTTCTATTTTTATGTAGGTATACTATATACGATTGAATCATACAGGATATACGATTGGATCATACAGGATATAGGTAACTGGAAACATGTTTTGATTATTTCTAACATAGACATTTATTTTATAATAGTTTTGAAACAAGCATGTAATTTAGTAAATTAAGTAAGTAATCTTTATTTATTCATGGGTCCTCCAAAATGTTTCTCACATTACAACGGATTTTTTTGACGAAAATGTATAATGTAGATAAAATGCATACCTATCTAACGAATTCGTAAATTTGCAGATACAAGTATCTACAATACACCCAGCCTATAGCAAAATATCAGACATTGACATTTGCACATGAAATACCAAACAAAAACACAATTAGCACAAGCGTAGGGAAGTTGAAACAGTTGCGGACACAATAGGTTATTGAATAGTGATGGTCACAGTAGCGGTTACCCTTATTTGTTACTAAAGCTATCTCGAAATTGTCATATGCCAATAAAACGGATCTGCCTAGGAAATCGACTGTTAGTAATCACAAAACTTTCAATTTATCCATATTATTTTAACAAAAGTCTAATAGTTTGAAAAGTCAGTTCATTTAATAATATTTGATACAATTAGTTCAAACGCTTTCAAAACTAAATATCTACATTATTTACATATATTCTTTCCGTTCGATAAAAAGTTCTACAAGCAGAGATTTCGGAACAAATAGTACAGTACAAAAAGCGTACAAAATTTGATATAATTAACGTAACAGAGTTTTTTAGCAATAGCAACTACTGACCGCCTACCGGAAGACAACTTCCTTCCTTCTAATGAAATAAAATCATATAATATGGTTATGTATTCAGCAGAATGTCCCTACAATTCCCTCTAACAATAAATTCCGTATCAAACTCGACTGTCTTGTAGGACGTCCAGCCATTTGCAAAACAAACTACACTCGAAGCACGGAGCAGCATTAATATCACTATGATTCACCTTTTATCGCTCAAAGTGCTTGTACTATCTGTTGAAGCGCTATAAATCAAAGTCGGCGATGTAAAGGGTTGTGCTTATTGGCTTGTGCTTTTATACGGGGTGTGTCTGAAATAACCTTCTTTATCTTTATTCAGTCGATATTCTTCTTCTTTACCTACCGCAACCGTCTACCGCTGATCATGGTAACTTAATTTATGGACCAATTCTTGATCACGGCGATGGCGGTTGAGTTTGCCTCTTTCGGTCTTTGCTGTGAGCATGGATTAGGGCTTGTGAACCCTGTAGTGCTATGTGAGTATGGACTTTACTTAACTCTTCTTAGATGTTGGGTTCTTAAATATCTGATGGTCGTGTCTTCTTCTTCAGGCTATTTTCCATTTTCGTTTGAAGTCTGCTTTCCTAAGCTTCATACGGAAGCAGGTAAACGTTTCTAGATCTTCAAGGTGCCTGCATGGTAGTTTTAGAGATATGAGACTGAAGGTTGTGTTCGATTATTTCATAAACTTCTTCCATATCAATAGAGGGTGTGTCTGGACCTACTTCACAATTTTGACATGATAAGGCACATATCAAAATCTGTGCCTTACCAACCTATGAGTGGTACACAATCTTTACTTACAAGAATTACAAGATTATTTCTATCTTTTCGACCCTCACATTTTTGGAAAAGTAAATTGTCCCCTCTTTATAAAGCAACAGACACATGAGATTTTCAACTTCCCATGTACACCTTGTATAAGCGTTCTGCAGTTGGTTTATCGCCCATTTGGCGGAGTTATAAGAGGAGTATAGTTGTATGCCCTTAATGAGGCGTTTAAATTTCTTCTCGCTTGCATGTTTGATTGCTCTTTAAGGAACGCTTGCTATCCAATGATTTAAAATATTTGTTTAAAAGAATCGCTTAGGATATATAGTGCTTGCTTATTCATTTGTATAACCTTTACAGGAATTTACCGTACGAACGATTTTCCTGAAAATTCTAAACTCAATTGAACAAACTGTAAATTACTCAAGAAAGTTCAAAGTAAATATTTATTTAAGTGAAAGTATTCATAAAATTGGACTTCCTATTAAAAAAATAACGGCTGAACGAACAATTTTTCTCGTTCTTTTCATGTTTTCATCTTCGTTCTTTAGTCGTTTATTTTATTATTTTTGTCACTCCCGAGCTTATATCTAAAAAATCACAAAATAGTTGTCAAATAACACAATGTAAGCCTACCCTAAGACTACTCAAAAAGCGATATACCAGAATCAATATTGGTCTCGTACTGTGCCACGATGTAACAAATGACATGAAAACTGGTATCACTGCCAACCATTTACTATGCAGGGCGAAACAAGAGTATAATATTAGTAAACGTTGTAATCTGATTATACTCGTAGTTCATAAGTATTGTAGTAGTCTCTAATATTTCATTTTATGAATGTGAAACATTTTTAAAAACTTTTAATGTACCTGTGTATATATTGGTATACACTTTGTAGTGTGGTGTAAGTATTTGCCTTGGGACCATCTTATATTGAGCGTCAACAGCGGTTTTTGTAGGATAAATGATGTCTCTAGTACTTATGGATATGACAGACGCATGCGGCAGCGTTATTTTAGCGTGAGAAAGGCCAAGGCGTTACTTTTTTCCCACGTAAGTAGGTACCTAGTAGTAGTATTCTATATTTTTCATTCTCCTTAAAATAAAAGTCCAGTCAAGCGTAACTTAACGTCGAAATCGCATGCACTTTTCATCGTTTTCCTGAATCAGTAATGCTGGTTCTAAATCAAGTTCCAACAAGTCAAACTTTTGTATTCAAAACATCCCATTTGGTTTTCAATGCAGCCTTTGTAGGACAGGTCAAACTCTGTGTAAGAAATAAAGCAGCGATGAATATAAACTTTTTGGCCACAGTTGTAATGAATGAGACAGGGCTGCCCCATTTGCATATGAGTGGGGCGACAAAGAACAAAGGGGACATTTTTTCCCGCCTTTTTTTACTTTTTGGTCAGATACGGCTATCGGCAAGGCTGCGGCATAACTCAGCCTATCTGCGTGTTGTAAATCATTTAATGCTTGCCAAATAAAATGCGATGTGATATTTTCGGCGAAAGATTTTTCGAAATTGTGAGTAATGTCCGCAAAAATTAAAATATATCTCCGTTGTTTATCAGCGCGAGTGGTGTATGAATTAAGTACTTCAGTGATAAATTTACCAACAGAGATATGATTAACTTATGTGCAGAGATATTGAAAATCCTTTTTTTTGTCAACCCTGAAAACAGTTCAAAAAGTTTATTGGCCTTACAAAATTATTCAACATAATTTTGAACAATAAGTATAAACAATAAGGAATTGTTATCATTATCACATTTAAAAAAACGTGGCACACGCTAAAGTATGATCAGCATTTAAAAAGGTAATTCAAAAGAATATTGAACCTTGATCACGTGTTTAATGCGAGTTTAAAGAATATTAAAACTTTTATCAGTACGTCATCGGAATGACAAAAACTCCAAAACATTATGATCCTTCTTTCTATAAGGTGACTTTTCACACATGCCACATGCTGTTGCGACATTTTTCCAGATGCAATTGCATGGAAGAAGTCGTAGAAGCACATTACTAAGTACTAAGTCCGCCGCTGTGTTGCAATTCCAAATGATTTAGTGAAATCGCAAGAACTTAATATGCCACAAAAATTTGGACCAACTGAAAACTATTAGGTATTTTATGTTTTCTATTTTGTATGTGACTTAATGAAAGAACTTATAATGGAAAACTAAGCCTTGAAACTTTTGTCACAACCTCCCTTCACTAAACTGTGTCAAATGGCGAAAAAACTAGACACATTTTTACAAGTCCTAAAGGAGATGAGCCTGGTTATTTAACCAGCCAGTATAAAGTAGATCCCTCAAAGTTGAGGTGTTGCTGTTTAACGTACGAGTAAAGGAAACCATCAGTCAGCTGTCGAGGATGCTCACGTGGACCGCATTTTGATTAGCCGAATAGAGGTTTCAATTTAGCCAACCCAAATCACGTTATAGGAGGTTACGTTATTTATTTCTTCTTTAGGAACATAATTTCTTTATAGGTAGTAAAGCGCGACAACAATTTGAATGCAAAAAACTAAGCTTACATCATATACTTAGAATGTACTAGCGTGCTTACAGACAGAAACGAACGAACGAAAGTGAACGAAACATTGGAATTTTGTCTGGTACCTTACGTATTTGGTACACTATGGTATGCGTACAGATTTGTTCGCAACGTCGCATCAAGCCCGCCTATTTGAAATTTTCAGAGCCAAAACACGGCGTTAAGCTCTTGATATCGGCAATCCCGACTAAACTCTTGTCATGCCAACCATATGGGGCGAAACTCGAACAATGGAATTAGTCGTCATTCAGAGTGCCATGGCAAATTCACTGTATATCTGGATGACATGTTGCAAGTGCACTCGCGGGGGAGAAGCGGATTGACACTTTGAGCCCCTCGATACTGACATTATGTGACAATGCTGACAACGGGGGCAGATCGGGCAGACAATGGACCATCATTGCCGCATTTACCCCACCTATCTGTCAGAATATTGAATACAAAATTTAATCAGTAGTTATTTGTGTGGTAATGTTCTAAAAGTGTGGCTAATGGGTTGGGTCGAGTGTTTAAATTGTATTTGTCGAATTTACTGTTCAGTCTGTTACGTTTCTGATAAGTACCTGACTATATATTGACTGTCGCAAACTACTAGCTAGCTCTTTGTTTGAGAGAAAGACTAGTCTTTATTTACCTAAGTGTAGTGTTTTCAAAAATAAGATGTTTAATTTTAGGCCCAGATGGATTCAGTGATACAATCATAATCTGTGGTTTCAGCTCTAGCGACCTCAAAAAGAATGAGTCTCGCTTACCTCAAAGCTCAACCTTGAGTGACTGTTTCTTTAATTTCGTACCTTCTAATCATTGCAGGCTCGCTCGCAGACCCTGATAAGACCTCATTTACATTCGTATCAAATGAAAAGCCTACCCAATATTTTAGCATTCAATCCGTGAAGAATAAATTCATCAGGCGCCGCTTGAAATATTCAATGAAGAGATTTTTATGAAGGAAAAAAATCTTATTTGCATCTCAAAGGCAATGCGAGTTAATGGGGTTGGTTTGAATGCGAGGCACGCCACTTCCCATACCTAGACGGGTTACCCTCACAGGGATTGAAAACCGGTAACTCATCAAAATACAGGTGAGTAAATAACTGATTTAGTCATCCATATATCTACGTACATAAATCAGGCCTCTTTACCGCTGAGGTAGTTAGATGCTATTTCCTTCTACTTGCTACGTTCCTGGCATACTTTTTCACTTCTTCTACATTCATCAGTCTTTTCATGCACGCTTGTCGGTTTCGAGTAGTTCTGACCTGACTTTTCTTCAAAACGTCCCCGATTTAGTTATAAGCGTTTATCTACGTAAGCATGTACGGTCGCAAGCAGAGAAAACGGACCCCCCCCAGTGACGACATCTATGGCAACATGTAGGAAACATCGCAACACGAGCAGTGAGTGGTGATTGGTCGATAATGTCACAACACAATGTCTAAGTTCAGCGACATTCTATGGGTGCTTTTAGTCAAAGTCGTGACTAGCAGCGCCATCTGCGTCAGTTTCCTTCATATTGCGAAAACACTTTGAGTATTTCACACAAACCATGTGACAGACATATAGCCTAGTGGTTAAGAAATGGGTGCTCGTGAATGATGTTACTGGTTCGAATCCCTACTTCTGTGCCTTTTTTTATTGTCACATATTTTTGATTCTAATTTTGTTTGCGTTTTAATAAAATTATTTTGAATATCAAGGTCACATTAAATAACATTGATAGAAAATGGTAGAAAAACAAAAAAGACTGATTAGTAACTTTATTCAAAAACAAGTTTCAGCTTACATATTTACAATAATTCTGAATTTTATTTGTAATATTTCCAATCACTTGTCTATGACTTTTTACGAGAGAACAAACATGTTATCCAAGATAACAATTTTACGTCTCAAGTAAAAATTAAAAAAAGTTAATTTAGTAAAACATTTTGTGGATTATAACGCTGTCCTCGTCTTCTCCACAGTCGTCTTTGTCCGATTTAAAACATTTTTCGTCGTTAAATATTACTATATTATTCTTCCAATCGAAATTCAAATACTCCCTGGCGAATCTTACTCTAGCTTGACGGTGAGCCTCGGTAAGTTTAATTTTTTTAGCTGGTCTGTAATTATGGATCCCCGCAGCATGTAAATGTCTCCGCACTGTATCCAACGAAATCCCAAACAACTGTGCAGTTGATCTCGTGGTCTTGAAGGACTCATTGGTATGGAGTCTTACAATTTCACGGTGACGATACGTTTCATCAGAATAAGCCACTGGTCGCGGATCCTGTCTTTCACATTTTACATCACCAGTTTCCTGGTATCTTTTTATCCATCGACGAACTGTGTTTATCTGTAAAAATAAAAGCAATTTATTCCGTGAACTAATCCCAACCCTATTATCAAACGAATTAAAATATAAGTATCGCTTATAAAAATAGAAGCAAAACTTACCGCCACTCCCAGTTCTCGAGCAATACTCTTAATGCCTCGATTTTGTTCAAAAAGCACAATAATATAATAATAATAGGTTGTTAGTTTATAATCCAAAAACTATCCGAAACAGAATGCACACGTAAGCGGTAGCGAAGCTAGCTTGTGAACAAAGCGAAACACCAGAAATTAAGTTTAACATTTTATAAATTTTGCCTACCCTCATAATTACTTAGAAAGAGTTCGACACATCAAGAAAGATTACTGTGACGTCATGCACAATATGAAGTTGAAGGGAATTTTCGCCATACTTAGCAAGAGCTCGGTGGCGCAGTGGTTTAGCGGTAGGGCTCGAGAACGAAAGAGTCTAGGTTCAAATCTTGTGACCAAAATGTGTTATTCGTATTTTATTGTTTCTATACCAAGTTTTTTGAATTCTATCTATTTATCCTAGCAATACCCAAGGCTTGGATGAATTCGAAAAACAAGTTTGTGACAAACAAACGATACGATGGCGGCGGTGCAGTAACTTAACGCTAGATGGCGCCAGGCAACAGAGATGTTGTCTGGCTCCATTTATAAAGAGAGGGGTCCGTTTTCTCTGCTTGAGACTGTACAATGACTGTCTGTCAATGACTTCGAGCGATTCGGATTGTTTAAACAGTATTAATTGTAAAATAGAGTAAACAGATCAATAAAACACGTACAATTGATTCGTTGTATTTCATAAAAATACTATGCTATTTATATTAATTTGTATTACAAATTCCACGTACGACCAATAATTTTCATGAACGATAAATTTGAAACAATCATTTCTTCTTAAATTTAACCCAAATTCAATTATTCATACACAAATTTCTCCGAACGCATAAACTTTACGCAAAACTATAATTACGTAACATCGTCCGTCAGATAAAATCGCTAAAGTTATCGACCGATCGGTCAACAGATCGGAATCGAACAAGCGAGACCAATTTTATTATTCAGAAACATTTAGCTTAGATACAATCTTCGCGCTCCCAATAGCCTGATTTTAAAACAAGCACCACATTTTCCTAGAATACCTACAAGAGCAGTTTGCGATTTTTGCCAAAAAGCAAACAGATAGATACCAAGAGTTATTATTATACAGAAAAAAAAACAATTGATGAGAAAAATCCAGATACTTAAAAATTACATACAAATACTGAAATGTCATCAAATAATTGGTGCAGAGAAAAAAATAAAACTACCGAGATCAAGCGGTTATCTACAAAATGTCCATTACGACAGTTGGTCCTGTCGTCCGTAGGCAAATAATTTTGTGTATCCAATATTTTCAATCCAAGTAACGAACATTAGGAGTATTTTTTATCTTATCTCCTGCTTTTGGTATATAATTTCTAGGCTAGAATTCTAGCCTCTTCTGGCTCAGCTGATTTAAAAACAATAAAATGCAAAGCATAGAAAACGAGTGCGATTGTTAGCGGGATCAGATAACGAAAGCTGATATTGAATGCGATGGGATATTGTTTCGTAACACCATTTATTTAGAATTATGCGGTGGTTAGAACTCTATTGTCTAGTTATTTGTAAGTAAAATTGTATGTCTCTTATACATAATAACAAGGTATCTACCGAATCGCTAAAGAGTTTCAGTTTTATTGATGAGAACTTTAAAGAAAATTGTTTTCTAATGAACTGGTTAACCTAATAGTAAATGTATACATACCTATTATATCAAAGTAATTAAACGAATACAAACACAGACATACTTTCCTTTCGTGAAAAGATTTCTGCAAAAGAATATATATTCACAGAAACTTCGAGATAACGACCTTCACGAAAACGAAATGCAGACAGAAAAGATTTTATCAAAAAATTCTTAATCGCCGCGTCAAAAATCTGAAGGGAGTTCCAATTATTATTAAAATCGCTCTCGATAAAATCGAGTTAATGAAGAACGGTACTCGAGATGTCGATCGGAGACAACCCCCAACAAAGTTAGTTCCGCCGTCTGGTCAAACACACCCGCAAATCTGATCAGTGGTCCCTTTAACTAAAGGCCACAATGGCTTGCGTCTATATCTGTAGATAGAGCTGTGCGAAAGACCGTACTAACTCTGAAATTGATTTCATTCCATCGATGCGAGGAGATCGAACATTGATATAATCTGCGGAAGCATTCGCTTTTCAGACCGAGTACGAGACCCGGGGCAAAGCTGAATAATTCTTAGAAGGAACCTTTTTGAAACCTGTACTGACTGGCAGTCAAATACAAATCAAAGTACAAAAATAACAATTTAAGAAATACGCTGTAAAAGTGGAGGATGAGGTTTAATAATATGAAATAGTGCACCCATATTATTTTCAAATGCGAGTATCTCTGCCAGAATAAGCAACATGTTAACGTCTTTGCTCATATTATTATATTCCCTAATAAATACGTACGTAGCGTATTTTTTCCATAAGGTACAATGTTGACTTTTCTGCGTGCATATGGTTGTTCGTATGAGTCATTTATTTGTTATTTCACTTTGGTGCTATGTATCTTTCTTTTTGTTGTTCTGAAGGATCCTTCTGCACATTGTTTCCATTTTCTTTAATACGAGATCCTTTGAGCCTTTGACTACAGATGCACGCAAGATTGTTAGAGAAGACACTTAGAACAATTTTCCGCGTGAATAAATTAACTTTATCGAGTGATCGTGGATTTATGGCTTCCTCGGTGGAAATTAATGTTCGTGGTTATAGTCTTTTGCGTACTAAGTACATCTTTCTGTCAGAGATCTTATTTTATCATCAGTTAGGTACTTGCAGAAAAGCCAACTTTGGTCATTAATAGGTAACCGAGTCAGTAAGTATTTTAAGTGTAATCTGGTGGTTTAACTGGTCGTAGTTTTGGCATTAATGAAACATGATATTAAACATAGAATCAACCTTTTATCAATTCAATAGTGCCCCTTTTTCATTTTACTTGATAATATTAAGCTATGATAATAAAAACAAAGAGAAAAATGAAACACACACGACATCTGCTGCCAAAGAGTACCTTAACAAAACTAACAAGATTAATATAAACAATAAGCCAATCATACCAACAAAAAACAAAAACATACTAAAAGAAACAAGTGCGTTTATTCAATTACACTAGAATATGAGCCTAAGTGAGCAATATGTGAGCAACATAAAATGAACAATGCACCATAATTATGACCACAATGAACTGTCATATCCGATTGTAAAGCAATGACACTAGGGCGACCTACCCAGATATTCTAATGTTTCATGAAGGGCGCGTAAGTGAGAAGCAATAGCGAGCGGCTCTCCAAATACCTTAATAGTAGACTGTTAAAAATGATATTGAAATGCTATGAAAAGACCAAAATAATTATTTAACAAACTACAAAAGTCAACGAAATTGAAAAAAGGTATTAAGTACTGTAATTACCGTACGCAGAAAAAAAAGACTTCGTTTATCTCTACAAATGTCGGTTTTTTTACCATTTTAGTGAATTTTACTTAAATTCTGTAATAGTTTGTGCTAAAATTGTGTCTTGAATTAACGGAGCCACTTAAGCACTGAAGCACTATGTATTTAATATCAACAATTCATTGCGTATACTTTCCCATACTTTGACTGAACTAGTATATTACTGGCGGAGAGAAGGCAAGAATGACTTTACCGATAAGAGTCCAACTCTTAAGTTAGAAGAAGTATATTACTCATAGCTTGCACTATACGTAAAGATAGAGAATTAGTAGCAACCGTCGCACGTAACAAGATCCTCGATACATATGGTCTTTATTTCATCCCAACAAGGGGTGACATTAAATTTATGTCATATTCGCCCAAGTTCAATGTTGACATTTGTATTAAACTGTACATACAGGGGGTTTTGTTTCTGGATAAATGTGCCTGAGTAAATATGGGGAGTGACGAGTGTGTGTTTTGTGTGTTGATAATGTCAGGTGACATTGTGATTTTGATTGCAGAGCTTCTACCTCGAAAATTCTGAGCTCAGTGACTTTATTTAATTTTTGTAAAGCTGCCTACGGTCATATGCTCGTATCTAAAATAATAATTGTGTTCCAGCAGTGCTTTGTTTTAGTAAGGTCATGTCAATTCTTTTATTGAAATCGGAAAGAATTCATATCCTTAAGTAGGTATCTACTTTGATAACTTTTTCATTCCATTTTCTAAAAATTTAGAAATGTTCTCAAGATTAAGTATTGCTCTTTATTTTTAATACTAGAGAGTAAATAGGTTACAACTTTATATTTATTTACTTCTCCCTGTAGCAATCATATCAGAAGGTCCAGTTAGGCGCGCCCTCGCGAAGGTTAATCATTTTATTCAACAGTATACAGTTACTGCCATTATTGCTGACAGTACACCAACTGTCAGGGGGCGAACAAAGCGATTTGATTCCAAAATCGATACGGAACTTGCCGAGGTGATGGACATTTTGGACACCTGCGAATGTAAATAGCGTTTGTTTGGCGGTAAAAAGTAATGTTTTCTGTACAAAAGTAATGATGATGGGTATGAAAAATATTTTTTATTTTTTTACTTTAGGTGAAATTGAACAAATATTTTCATTAATTATTTGAGTTATTTTGTCCTAACTGCACCAAAAAATGTAAAAATTAAAGTAAGTACTTAGCGAATTAGTGCCAAATGTTAAATTAATGTAAAGAAATGCCTATCTATTGTAAAATTTCAGCCAAGTTGCTTGACGATGATAGCGGCCGTGTTTTTTTCGATCGTAAATCGCTCTACCTATCCTGCAAGTTATAAAGACTTGATATATTTGTAATCGTGTGTATTTTATTTTTTATTACAATTCTCGCTTAACGACATTAACATTCTGAAATGTAAATAAAACAGTAAACATATTTACTTTCTTTTCAATATGAAAATTGGCTTTTTTCGATAACAAAACACCTAATTCCATTCGAAATAGACTATTATTTCACCAGCTACATCTGTATTTTCACTTCGAAACATGAGATATTTTGTTACATCAAGAGAATAAAAATGTTTTTCGTCTAGACTTTAATGGATACCTAGATCAACAATAAAATATCTGATAGTGGGGCTTTCTTTGAATATAGTAATTTTCTTTTTCATCAAAATATCAATTTAAGTAATTAGACTTGGGTAAAATAACTGTCTTGCGTAAGGTTAAATGGAGTTTGTAATTGTAACCTTACCTATGTAATTGTTTTCTAATACCTGTGATAAAAAAAAACAATATAGAGAAAGAATTTTGCAAAATAAAGCACTTGAATGTACAGAAATAACTTGGATTAAAACATGCAATGCAAATATAATCGTGTAGAGAGAGTAATAAATACCTACAAAAAAAATCCTACTTGTTGAGTGTAAAGTAACTTTACTACTTGATTCACTGTTAATCAAGTGCATGTTAGCTGATATCAAGAAAATATGACATGATCCGAACAATATCATACAAATATGACAATGTCTGTCGCACTGGCAAGGCAACGCGCGGTGGCGTATCTTGAAATGCGGCAAAGTCCCAGCGAGTGCCATCTGACCTCTGCAACCCGAAAGATAACTTGCCCGAATCCTAGATTAAGTCACATTCAAATATCATCTGAATAAAAAATTTATTAGAATGTAGGTTTCATCACGATCGTTTTTTTTAATTTTTCTTTCACAGTAAGAGCTGTCGGTTAATGTACGTGAGTAAAACACGTTGGTAAATGGCGGGGATCGAATTCGGGTCTGACGATTGTAAGATCGGCGTCCTAATCATTTGGCCACCGATGCTCAATGAACAAAAGTGTAGACATTGTTTCTTGACACTGAAATAGCCGTAACCGTATGATGCTGGCTTAGAATAGCATCACCCTATTTCCTACCCGTGGGTGTCGTAAGAGGCGACTAAAAGACTTGAGGGTTTCAGGTGTATTACAAATTTTAGGCGACAGGCTGACAACCTGCTACTATAGTCATACACAAATTATCTCAAACGGCCCTCTATATTTGTCAGACGTGGCGGCAGCGATCGTATTATTAACGCCGTTAACGCTCTGCCTACCTCGTAAGGGATAAAGACGTGATATATGTATGTATGTATGACACTGAAATAAAACAAGTTCAATCCGTTGCCGTACATAATTCGGCTGAGAACCGACAGCTGCAAGTTGTTGTTCGAGAGTGCGAACGTTCGGTATTAATTTGCAACACAAATGAGGATTGCGCATTTTATTAATGGAAAACAAAGAACTGTCATCTTTGGACTTCCTTTAGACCCGAACAGGAATTTGCTATACAATATGATGACGACATGGTGCTTCATACTGAAATATTGATTGATGGCAATACAAACAACCACGTGGAAATTAAGCTACAATTGCAATATACATTCTGGAAATAAGTTTTTTAGCGACTATTACACTTAGTAGCTCTAGAATTCTCTTAAATTGGAATAATTTTTCAGCTGTTTTGTAATCTACAAACGAGAATGTAGGTACACGTGACTCTATCATGAAAATATTACAAGCCACTCTATGGGTAGATGGTCTTTGCTGAAGAGGGTGGCAACTTTAATTTGATGGAACTATGCATAAAAAATGTGTGGGAGAATCAATTTATATTGGAGGGTAATTTAATTGAGTAATAATTGAGTAGCTGTGTGCTAGATAAAGCGTGAAATTTTTAAGCATAACATGATCATAGATAAGTTAGGTATGTTTTGAAAGAAATACGTTCTGCTATATCTTAGATTTAAATAAGTCATTGGTATAGGATACAAATAGTACATATTTGCAAAAAGAATGAGAGTATTTTATGAACACTAATTTCTTTGAGTTATTAGATCTAAGCAAAAAAAGTATTATAGCTGCTATGATTTTTTAATTGCAATTCGAACAGGTACTCAAAACATCATAGAACTAATACTATTTTGGTTATATTTTCTTAATCTAGTTGCTTTAATACGATTTCCATGCATTATTCCAAAAATCTAACACGGCAGTTTTCACTTTTATAATTTGCTGCAATCAAAAAAATATTTGTAATATTTCAAATATTTGTGTTGAGTCTAGGTGTTTTCTATGTATAATATTGTATTCATTTACAAAAAAAATGTATATAAGTAATAAAATCAGCTATTTAGTTCCCATAGTACAAGCGTTGCTTAGTTTGGGGCTAGATGGCGCTGTGTGAATTGTCCAAGATATGTCCAAGATATTTAAAAAATACTTTACGATACGAAAGCAAAACTGCAATCGATCAGCAGCAAGGCCAACAGACAGACGCCCAAGTCGTAGATCAAATCAGTGCAGCAGTAAATTGTAGCAAATTAAACGCTTGATCGCTTAATCTCCGCCGGTGTTAAAACGACACGACTCCTCGAACAGCTGTAAACCGTAATCCAGCATAGATCTGGTATCAGAGTTGATTGTTGGAGAAACTATCAAGCCTCAGGTGTTATGTTGTAAAATGTTTCATAGAAAAAGAACGTGGAAAAATCAGCTTACATAGACTTAATGAGCATTTAAGTTGAAACGAAGAGTACCAAAGATGAAAGGTCCAGGTTGTTTCTTCTTTATTTCGAATCATCAGACATGGAAGTGACCATACTACAACCATTTGGGATATAATAGAAGTTTACTTTATATAGAATTTAGGTAAATCATGAAACTATATGAATAAACAAAAAAAGACAATTGCAAATCCATACAAAGTGTTAAGTCAGTTTTGTACACGAAGCCCAAAAAGTTTTTTGTCATGTTTTATAGCACAAGAGGTGTAGGTTCTGCAGCTGGTTGACCCACAGATTGATTTTATTATAAAATGTGTGCTGTGTCGTGCAATCAATTCCGAAATTTTTATCTTTAATTCCAGTATTGTAACAAATGGAATGAAATATAACAACCAAATTCACAAAAACGTAGTAAAAGAAATGTTGATTATTTGTTATCTCTATCAAATCTACAAGAATATTTGCATAAGCGCATTCCAATCAGCCCCCTTCTCCAAACCCTCAGTTATAAGATTTAGATTAGAATTTATCGAAATAGCTGCGCCTATGTCAAAGCAACCGTCTGTCGATATCAAAAAATTATATCGGGGTGTTATCGAAAATGTATTTCTGTGGTGTGTTTCCATTGTACGAACTTATTTCATTTATGTATAAATGCAAGGTGCTGATCTGCTTATTATGTTTGTAAAAAAATATATAAAGTATTTGAAATTTTACTGAAGTGGAAATCAGTTACCATCGTGGAAAAGCTGTACTTACCAACTGCGATGTAACCAACCTGATCTGTAACCTTTTTTAACCTGATAAGCAGCAGACTATTCTAGGGATAGCAACCAATTTTTGAGGGTTTCTAATTTATATTGTCCAGCATCATGTTGACCACAGAACAACTGAAAGTAGAAAAAGATTTTATCAACAATAGTTTTTATAAAAAACGTGGCATAATTGCTTCTTGTTGCATTTGTAGAGATCTAAAATGATGTTTTATATTTTCTGCTGGTTGAGCTGTCTGAAACTTGCACACTTAATGAGAAGCAACGATTAAATAAAAAGCTGTAATTTTGTATTCAGTTCAGATGTCGCAATTAACCTACTTTTTTATGCGCTGTTAGGTAAAGCAACGTAAAAGGATGAAAAGGAATACCGTAGAGATGCTTGAATTTTTAAAACATCTTACTCGGTTTTAGAAACGTATGCTATTTGAAGACTTGTTTTTTGTAGGTACAAACTAATAAGTCACGAAACTCTTCTAAAAAGTAGCACTTAACTTTAGATGGTAATAAAATCAATCCAATGGTTGTCATAAAAACTTTAAGTATCATTGGCTTCTACGGTTTAATGCACTAATGTTTTCCTTTCTTACAATCATTATCATCATCATATCAGCCTACATCTAACTACAGCTTAGTACAGGCAAGGAATTCTGATTCTAGCTACTCACTGTATAAGCCTCTTCTTTTTCGTGCCATCAACGCTAGTCTTGCGCCATCCGCATTCACAGTCTGCCACGTTCCTTAAGGTCCGTTACTCTATCCCACTGTTTCTTACTTTACTTAAATGATCACGATAAAGTGAAAGAATTTCTTCCACCTACAGCAAGTCCATTGGAAACGCACCACTAGGGGCTGCAGAATCCATGGGCTAACGCTGTTTCACGGCTTGTATGTCACGCATGCATATTTCATTGTAGTCTACAATAGTGGGAGCTCGTCGTGGGAAATCAGCCGGGTTGTATTGGAGGGTCGTAGGTGAGAATGTTTCATGATTAGCCAACCCGTGTTTTGGGTCTAATTTTGTTGCACGTGCAATTGTGTGCAGAGTTTGCGTGCCAGCGTTTGGCAAGGGTGATTTGATCGACTATTTGAAATTTTGTGAGCAAACTTTTTTTGTTGAAACTTGATGAAAATGTCGTCCAGGTATTTATTTCTCGCCATGATTGTATATGTTGTTCGTAAACGGTCGATTAACTCGTGTAAGATCCATTTTAACTGATTGGAAAATCTTAGTAAATCATCCAAATATACTATAATTCCTGATAAAGAAGACACTAATACATAATTTTCCCTAGACACCAACTAACTAAGAATACAAAATGTAAATAAAATCGAACCTCCAACTAACAAAACAAATACTAAATTATGAAAGCAAACACTGTTACTCAGTAATAAAGACATTAGCTCCTGAAGCCAGCCATGCATAAATCAAAGACAAACAACAGCTTCGAAAAATCAACAATGCTCCACACGAATCAACAGTTACAAACTTCACATCTCAAATTTACATTACATCGAATTACGCAGCACATAAAATAGACCACACTCCATATTTGTTACACTATAAACAATGCAGGTATACCGGCGGTAAGGTAATGAAATGCAAATATGCTTGCATATTCCGGGAAACCACTTTGCGTTGCCACTATAAATAACGAGTGACTTCTTGTTAGCGCTTAGGAGCTTAGGGCGGTTGTAGTCTACGCCGTTTGGTCGGGTTATGGTGTGGCGCAATTTTGTTGGCAAACTTATGGGCCTATGGTTTTGGAGTATATTGCGGAAAGCATTCTTTTTGGTTCTCTGCAACACTTAGGTGAGGATACAAAAACTAAAATGTTGTAACGACTTATGTCATGACAATACAAAAATTCAAAAATCAACTACAATCTTTAAATACAAGTCAATCAACCGATGCATCATACATACCGACTTGTTGCAATTCTCTGATATCTATTCCTTTTATAATATACCTCTATGTGTAGGGTATCTACACAGCAATCTATTCGAACGTGTCTATCTTCAACTCATTTGCTTTTTCTTTTCAATTTTCATTTCCATTTCCTAGCACATGTAAATATTCCTTCATATGTGGTCTAGACAT
Organism: Keiferia lycopersicella; assembly: GCA_029255805.1. Taxonomy (NCBI): domain Eukaryota; kingdom Metazoa; phylum Arthropoda; class Insecta; order Lepidoptera; family Gelechiidae; genus Keiferia; species Keiferia lycopersicella. Next base: position 5,335,533 of record JARACZ010000009.1, on the reverse strand, counting down.
TACCCGGCCGAAGACAGATAGCTTTCCGTCAGCATAAATTACAATTCATTACATACGGAGTGTTTCGCAGGATGTCGTGATGAAGGCACACTCTTTAAAACAGTCGGGTTATTTTTTATAACCTAGGTTCTATTACGGTTTTGCGCGCAACTTCCTCGTTTTCTTTGATGGCCGTTATTTGCAATTTCTTTATTTTTATTTTTCACGTGAAGTTTTCTTTAGTTTTATGTTAGAAAATAACGGCGTGATTTCTTTATAAAACTTGGTTAATAGTGTTCGTTGAATGAAATTGCACCTTATGAAATTGCTTATACCTATTCTTACTAAACATTTTGTTTTTGAGTTGCTTTTATATAACAACGTCAGTTTCCATTACTTTTTGCTTAAGATGACCTCTAGACGTCCACAAATGTTAATAAGTAAACAATTGATTTTCTCAAAGACTTTGTTTGTAACATTCACACGTCTACCTACCTAGTATAGTAGACATCAGATGTATTAAGTTTCCGCCTTGTAAGACAAGAAGAATGACCCGAAAGGACGTTTGTCCATTGAGTTTAATCTCGTTCTCAGCCTTTTGTTTTGAGACTACTGAATTATTTTCTCAAAAAAGTCATTTTCAAAGGCTTTATTTTGTGTGTTGTTGGTTTGGATCAGCCAAACAGCACACACAACATTATTTCTTTTTTACAAATACTTTAATTAAGCATTTTTTAAATTACGCTCAATGTATGTGTCGGGAATTATGTGTGATTAAAAAATGAATTTACCTTTTATACCTTTTTTCTGCGCAAAAATTAACACGCCATGTACTTTAAAATACGTTTTAATATACGTTACAATGACAACGACGACAAATGCCACTAAATCTATGTAGATGATTTGTTGTCATATCCAAAGTTTTTATACTCGTATCTTTCTCATTGTATGCGAGAATATTATTTCTACCGACACGTCGCACTCATCTAAAAGATAATGTAAGATATTTTGACGTGTGAAGTAAAAAAAGACCAAAGATGGACGTAAATGAGTGAGAATGATCTTGATAAAGTCTACTTATTAGAGGCGACGAAGCTTAAATCTTTGAATAGGTTTGTTGGTGTTGTGAAAGTGTTACTTTGCTACGCTTAGGTGACAAAATTAGGTAATTTGTTTGTTTAGTTAGGTTAATTTTTTATAAGATAATAATGTATATAATATATAAGTAGCAGATTTTCGCATGAAACAAAAACGAATGTTTTCTTAAAAACTAAACAAAACATGTTCAAATAAGAAACTCTTTCAAACTACTACCTAGTTTACCCATCTACAACTAAACACACTGCACTTACATAACCAAAATATAATAAGACTATCAAAACGTAATATACGTACGCTTCAGGCAAATCTTCAACTAATGGAAGGATAAGCTAGAAAAACAAAATACTCTTTAGAATATACAACATTAGGCAAATTGCAGACTACCTCCCACCTTTTAATGCTGATTGACGATTCACCCTCACTTATGAAGCCAACTTATATTTCCCCCGAGCCTGAGGCAGTTGTTTCATCAAAAAGTTTCCCCTAATAAGCTGCTGTCATGTTCAAAACATCTTCGTCTTTTTCCAATTCCTCATGATCGACAGGGAGAGGTGGTACGATGGTTTATGATGAGACGTTGCACAGGACACGTTGTAGTGTTTCTCAAAGCACAGCAACTTTACTTATACCTACTCACAATTTTATATTATTTTGTAGAGTACCACTGTATCATGCATGCACAAAATACTCATAAATTCTCAATGTCATGTCTTTTGTTGAAAATTACTTTCGCACATTAGGTAGTTGTTTTACCGCTCCTTGTTTTGGGGTCAAGTTCTTGGATACTTATATAAGTAGGTAGGTACAAAATATTTATTTTAATATTTATAAAAATGCTCAGTAAGTATATCGAAACAATTTTTGGTAGAGTTTCTTTTTAGATCATTCATATTTTGTGTGTGCTTATTGTAGGTAAACATTGTAACATGGTAGGCGAGGAACACACTTGACGCTCGACGATGCGCAAAAATATCACAGCGGTCTGTCAGATCCATACTAGAAATGTCAATCCCCATACTAAACGAGCAAAAGTTTGAGGAGCACAGGTTCAGGGCAAACATATTCTCTTGTCTCCCCATGAGAGGTAAACTCGACCCCAAAGTTCTAGGTTCCCCTAATAAGCCGCGTCTCACCTTAGGGTAGGATGACGTCGCTACAGTATGTCTAAAGAGTAGACAATCGTTTGCAGACAAGTCATTTATTTAGACGTCGAAAGTTAAGGTAAATCATACATACCTATTTATATTATAATTTTCGGGGGTGAGTAAAATGTGTAAGAAAAAAAAATCGATCGTGTCTTTTACCTATTTATAGTAGAAACTCAATTATAATTATATTAATAAAATTTTAATAACAAATGCGAAAATTGCGATAATAAAAAATCTTCGATGAATAGTGGATATTTTCATTATATTTATCAGTTTCCTTAATATCCAAGTTGCCTCCTATCTCGTACCTATATTTGGATGATCTTTTTAGATCTCCTTAAACGAAATGAGGTTGTTTTAACGTCTTAACCGGGGTGGTTAAGCACTAAAAACTTTCTTTGTCTACAATTTTTCTTTGTCTTAAGTTATATGGTACCTAATACTAAAAACGTATTGTCCATTCTGACCCAACCCTCGCAGTTTTTACTCTTTGTCCAGAGGCTAGGTGAGGTCACGTGATTAATGTGCGGGGGCTGCCGTGACGGCGACGATAAACGGGCTCAGATCATCAACAAGTTGCAAATTAATATTTGCTGCGAACCACGTACTGTTTATATGGGATCTGAACACTTTGCAGGGGTATCGCTAGATTAGTGGGAAAAGTTTTTATAAGTGATCTAAAAAAAAGTATGGCGTACTAAGTGTTTTTTTGTATAATTATGACGTGGGTAGTTAAAATATTGATTGAACAATTTTTTGAGATCGTTGGGCAAAAAAAAAATGGTTTAGCGATTCCCCAAGCGGTTGTAAAATAGGGTGCTGGAGTCAAGACTTAAAAAAAAACAAATACACAAATCACGCCTTTATCCCTTGCGGGGTAGGCAGAACGTTAACAATCGTAAAATTACGGTCGCTATCGCCACGTCTGACAAGTATTGAGGGCACCTTCAGATGATTCGAGTATCACTGTAGTGACAGGTTGTCAGCCTGTCGCCTAGAGTAGTAATACGTGGTAACACACATGAAACCCTCGAGTCCCTTAGTTGGTTCTTACAACACCCACGGGAAGAATCGGGGTGATGCTATTCTATACCGGCATCACACGGCAAAGGCTAGGTAAAATGTTAGTTTTCTATTCAATACTTTGCATTTTAAAGCTGACGGTTTATGTGAAGTTGCAAAGTAAACAGTTATAAACGATATTGATTCGTCCACATGATTTGATTTTGCCCCAAACCCTACAAATAAGTAAGATCGCATATTAACGTGCTACGCAGTGTTACACTCCAGACAACCAGGCGTAACCAGACACAGCATTATCGGATATATTATTAATAACAAATCTGAGATAATAGATAATACGTAGAAATCCACCGAGTATTATCACCGATTAGTTGGGCACAATGATTGGTAGGTACTAGATATTATGCGGTGAAATTGGGTATAGCAGATATTGATACATGAATAAGTAAGTATGTATGTATTTAAGCATTCTCGTTATATGATGATACTACTATATCGTGTGATGTCGGTTTACAATAAAATTACCCCATTTATTCTTGCGGGCGTAAACCAAGATACTCGAAGGTTTCATGTGAATCACCATTTCAGGCAAAAGGCTGACAACCAGTCATTACAGTGATACATGAATCATCTGAAAGCGCCCTTAAACCTATCTGTTAGATGTGGTTATAGCGACCGTACTTTATGGTCATTAACGCTCTGCCTACCCCGCAAGGAATAAAGTCGTGATATTTGTATGCATATGTGACCTACCAAACAAATGACCGCAACATGCACACAAAGATTGAAATTTCCTAATAATTACATAACACGTCAAGTGTTATAAATCACGCCTTTGTTCCGTGAGGGGTAGGCATAGCGAATTTAATTATGTACTCAAAAATTCAACCAACAACTATAACAAAACACTGCTGGTCTAAAGAGTGATTTAAAAATGACGAAAACATTCAAATTAAATCACCCTAACAAATTCTCTCTATAAAATACCAAAAGTGCTAGAGTTGTAAATTAGGACTGCTTTCAAAATAAGTTGAGTGAGAATTTTAAATAATTGTGCCTACGTAAGGTAAAAGTCATTAGGGTGGTTTTCTTTAGACGTAAACTCGTTATGGAAAAGGCTGTGAATGGGCTGTTAAGGTTTTCCAGTTGGTCCAAACTGTAGACGTGAGGTGAAACCGAGGAAAGGGTGGTGGTTTATGACATGAAAGTGCGATCTTAAAAAAAAATCTTCTTTAAGCAGGCGCCATGTGGTTCAGGCCTAGAATAGCATCACCCCATTTCTATCTTTGTGTGTTGTAGAGGGCGACTAGATGAATCCAAGTATCGGGCAGCTGCGCTACTTGTGAATTTCAACAGCATCTTGCACTGAGCTCATCAATCCGCGTGCCAAGTGTGGTGAGTGTGGCCATACAACAATTAGGGGAGGACCGTATCTAGCAGTGGATTTTTTTGCTATATAAGTAGTAGAAGATGTAAAAGCAGATGCCTGACATAAGTTCTCTTCTTCTATTTAAGCGGATAATGTGGCCGACAGATTCATCACCATATAAAATAGAAACTCTATTTCACCTTTAAAACATTATGTTTGAAACGAATTTGGACTTTCCTATCCTTCTCTGTCATAACATTCGTGTGACGACCGATGTGGCGCAGTGGTAGTGCGACTGCCTTTGACGCAGAAGGTTCCGGGTTCGATTCCCGGTGGGTCACTCACAAAGTTGATATTTATCTCTTTGTGAATTTGTTCCCAGTCTGGTTAGGACATTGCGGGCTGAACCACCCGATTGTCCGTAAGTAAGATGGTTCCGTGTTTCGGATGGCACGTTAAGCCGTAGGTCCCGGTTGCTGTCAATGATCACTTAGACGGCGGTCGTTACACAACCATGTCAAAAGCCTGCTACTTGTAGAAGGCGGTTGAAAAATTCTGACACTAGGGTTCATCGGGTCGTTGGACGACTCGGTGTCCCACACGAAAAGAAAGAAAGACATTCGTCTTACCATCCTTTAGATTAGAATGTTTTCTATTCTATCCTTACTCACAAGTTCCATAGATCAACCATTCCTATAATATTTCAATCGCTATTCCTAACCCACTCAGCTGTGACCCTAACACCATAGGTCACAATTTTCGATAACTAAAGCCGGAGGGGAGCTAACACAGTATTAGGGGGTTGCAATTGCTCTCATACAATGCGACATATTTCTTCTAGAGTCAAATAGGTGTGGGGTTTTAACGAGGCAGCCATTTTCTCTCACTATTGCGCTATTTGTCACCTTGTATTAAGGGTGATAAATTTTTGTGACTTCGTTTCGTATTTTATGGCTGGTAGTTTATTTTTTTGGTATATATTGTGTGTCAAAATAATGAAAATGTGTTAGTAGAATACGATGGAAGATATACTAGAGATAATAATGATATACCGGGTGTAAGGGACAGCGCTCCGAATACTGATAGGGCGCATGCAGACCATGAAACTGAACAACTTTCCCCTAGGAACATTATGTCCGGACACGGCAAATAAATTCAACCTCCCATACAAACTCACGATCAGCTGACTACATTTCCTATGGGGAACCAAATTTTTTTTACGTTTCTTGACATGTGTTCCTAATCGAAAGTTGTTCAGTTTCATGGACTGACTGCACCCTATCAGTATTCGGAGAGCTGTTCCTAACACCCTGTATAGATTCCAAATCAAGTTTAAACTACAAATCAAATAATGTTAAGCAAAATGAAGAACACATTAGGATAGATCGATTGATTTAGGCAAAGTTTACCGAAAAAATGAATAGGAAAAACATTTCTTTTTTGAAGATTCGTCCACCTTTTTATCACCGTGAAGTTGCAATGCGGGCTCATAAAAACCCAACAAGTTCGAAACACCTGACACCCTCATATCCTTATTTAACACTAATCTAAATCAAATATGGAAAAGAGCTCATAAGTTTTTATATTTATCACCAGTTTCTTATAAACAAGCAATTCTTATGACCAACGTTTTAATCTGGTCGTTTGTTTATAATGAACTTGGTTGATTGAATGATATGGGTGTTGTAACGACACCAGCGAAGAAGACCTATTATATCTTGAAGCTTTTTTAGTTTATCAGGGTCATTTTGAAATGGTTGTGTCGTGATGGTTATGACGATAAGATGATTTAGTTGAAACGCTTGTTACGGAATTTGTTTTAAGTCACTGTTGTGATGCTGATTTAATGGTAGTAAAGTCCCGGAAGCGTGAAGAAAAAGCATATCACACGTCCAATATCAAAACTAGAAATCTTTATGTACACAAGATAAATAGTTAAATAAATTATTCTGACAAATTTTTTATGAATTCGATTTTGATTGATGTGACAATTTAGGATTTTGCTTAGAGCCTGGTATGTCGATTGAAATCCCGGTTTTGTCAATGTTACTAAGAAACTGCATATTATCTCTATACTATAGACATACAAAGCAGTGTTATTTTATCCACATATAGGTGTTATATATATTATTAGTAATTTTACCGCGTCTTCGATTTGTACCATAGTTCACCTGCGCACACCATGTCCTCTGGATTTCTCAAAGGTTGACTGGTGGTAGAGATCCCTTAATGGGATAAGTCCGCCTTTGTGCCTACACATTTTATTAGTTTATTTAAGTGTTTTTGTAACTATTTCTTGTTTGGTACAATAAAGTTATTACATACATACATGCATTCACTGATAGCATTGATGACTTTTGTAGGAATACGATTAAAACAATGTATTTTATTTCTAAGTCAATCGAGTGAGCATTCAAATCCATCTAGCACCTCAACTTCTTCATAATAAACACACTTCCATCCATTGCTCAGACCGAGGCATAACCGTAAAACAAACATTACATCGAGCAATCAAAAGAGTTATATTTATTTGAGGCGATGGTCGGATTCGGTTCCGCTTCTAATGGCTCCCGGCAGGTGGCGGATTGGGGACATAAAAAGTGGAAGGTGATTGCTACTGGTGCAGTGGGTTCTGTACATGGTGAAGAATTAGATTATAATATTTTTTCATACCGCTATTCTCACTTCCCAATTTCATTTCCGACCTAAGGAAAGAATTTCTTTCAAAAGAAGCAGTGCTTGTTGTATACCAGTAGTGTTTTTTGTGACATGTCATGTTATATTACTTAGTTGTGTAAAATGCCGAAATAAATTTTGAATAAACACGAGGTTGATTGCCAAAATATCTACGAAAGTTACAATGATGGCACAGTCTAGCAAGCGTGGGCTTAAATGTATTTCAATGATGGTCAATTAACATCAAAACAAGACTGATATATATTCCTTTTCTTATAGCGACTAGCAAAAATGTAAGTACGTAAACGCCCGTACTTGCGTATCAAGAATGGAGGTCAAGTTACGATGGTCTAATGAAAGTGCAACACAGTTGTCACTGATGTAGTGCAATGCAACTAATTTCATTATCACAATCACTTTTCATCGCGTTCCGTTGCAATATGGCACCAACTGTACCCTTTCTGCAGTTGAATTATGACGGTTCATTGTGACGCCTCATGCTGCGGATCTCTAAAAGCAGTCGGTTCACGCCTCCGCGGTGAGTGTAGCCGATTTGACATCACGTCGCCAACGACACCTGCGGCGAGCGTTTGTTTTTGACGGACGTGACTATTCCTGACCGCAGGGACACCCTGTACCTAATGTATGTATACTTCATTCGCTTACATAGTGTCACGACCAGCGTAACTGTCAGTGCGCGCTCGTACGTGCGTTTATTTAGCATTGAGGTCAAGTTACGCTGGTGGCGACACTATCTAAGTGAATGAGCTATATTCAGTATGCAGTTACATCGGATGCATTTAGAGTTTTTCAAGAGATCAACATAAAACTGTCATGTGGGTGTAAATTGGGTTTTGTAATGGGTAAGTTTTTGCCGTGTGATGCCGGCTTAGAATAGCATCACCCCACATCCTTCCCGCGGGTGTCGTAAGAGGCGACTAAGGGACTCGAGAGTATTAGTGTATTACAATTTTTAGGCGACAGGCTGACAACCTGTCACTATAGTGATACACATGTTTTCCAAAACAACCTTGTAAAGCAATCCTCGAAAATGTCAGGCGTGGCGATAGCGACCGTATTCTTGCGGCCGTTAACGCTCTGCCTACCCCGCAAGGGATAAAGGCGTGATATGTGTGTGTGTGTGTGTAAGTTTAGATAGTGCTCATTTTAAGAGAACAAACAAAGTCCTTAATACGAGTAAGTAGTCCCTCTAATACGTTAAATCACATTTTAAATCCAAAAACTATAGTTAATATGTGATACCAATGGCACATTTTTAACGTTGTGCTTATAATTTGTTTCCTAGTAGATGAGTTCCTTTAATACCAACGTAGTTGCCTTAAAACTAGAGCTTATATTTTCTGTTAAATTTAAATGGATATCTATGATTATGTGTGACAGGTTGTCGGTCGATTGCACTGCAGATTACAGTAGCCAAGTTTATGTGCCTCGGGTCTTCACTGACATTTTATAGGAATAAAAACTGTGGCAGCTGCTAAACTCTGTTTTCTTTTATTTACTTGTACTACTGTTTGCTGGCTATTGTATCAAGGTACAAGTTTTAATTTATTTTAATACTAGTGGCCTGCACAGCGGTTGCAATCGTTTTCTGAGAGAATAAGACATGTTCCCGGCATTTATTATACATTTGAACCTTCCTCTTGAATCAGTCTACCTATTAAATAACGACATTATAATCCATTGTATAGTTATAATGCTGTGTGATGCCGGCTTAGAATAGTATCAACCCACATCCTTCCCACGGCTGTCGTAAGTGGCAACTAAAGGACTCGAGAGTATTTATGTATTGCAATTTTTTGGCGACAGGCTGACGAACTGTCACTATAGTGATACACATGTTTTCTGAAACAACCTTAGAAAACAATCCTCAAAAATAACAGACGTGGCGATAGCGACGGTATTATTGCGCTCTGCCTAGCCTGCACGGGATAAAGGCGTGATATATGTATGTATGTATTTGTAGTTATAAAAATCTAAGTATACACAGATACAGAAAAAGGGATAAACACGGGAAGCGACTTTGCTATTAGGTATACTATCACAGGTAGTGATTATATATTTATGATAACATACATACATACACAAATCACGCCTTTATCCTTTACGGGGTAGGCAGAGCGTTAACGATCGTAAAATTACGGCCTTTATCGCCACGTCTGACAGTATTTAGGGCCCCTTCAGATGATTCGTGTATCACTGTAGTGACAGGTTGTCAGCCTGTCGCGTAAAGTTGTAAACGTAACCCTACCATTATGGGCCAAATCGAGTTTTCAAGACATAAACTGCATAGGATTGGTCAAACATTTTTGACGCCTGATAATTCGTTATTGTATAACTCACCTAAAAGCTGGGTCTGCCTTTAAATGACTTTGATAAAAGTGGATTAAAATACTCTTAATTTATTAAATAGAAATGAAGTCCAAAAATATGAAACAAGCAATTGAGTACCAGAAACAAAAGGTTAATTTTAATTAGATACAAGATTATAAACAGACACAGTGGTTACATGTTGAAAAGGTGTTCCATTAGCGAACGCTCTTTTACTTAATTAAAACATGACATAAAACATGAAATTTATCTCTCATTAAGCTTCACATTTCATCCTTATTATCTCTTCATCTCTTAGGAAGAGACAGTACAACAAGAGAAGACTTCACAATGTATTTTATGATACTCTCCCAGCATCAAAAAACGCAGCGTGAGATGGCGTCCGTCGGCTTTGAGTACGCGTACATAAAATTCAGTGGCGGCGGCGCGGTGTCGGGCAATGGTCGTTTGTTCAAGCAAGCGCGCCCTCCCACGCGCATATGGCATACAATGCGTAATTTTTTTATCTAAACAGCGGCGCGCCACCGCCAAACCGCTCTATTTCGTGTACGCGTCCTAAAAGTTTGTGGGCAGCTTCTAGGTAGATACATATATCTAGCTAGCGATCCATAGACACTCCTATGGAGCCCATTCCCAAGCCGGCTACGAAAAGCAGCCGATGGTTATGAAAAGACTCTCCGTTTACTTGAAGGTTATTGCTTCAAGTTGGATTGATTGTATTGAATAAGTTCGACATTAATAAGTAAATGTTGATTTGGCTGTCGATAAGGTAGAGATTGAAAAAAAAACAGGTTGGACTCGACTTTGAATAATTTGGAATAAGGGCCTCTCTAGATGATGACGACCAGAGACCGCGCCGCGGAAGAAGTCCCCCTAAAAAAGTTTAAATGACTCGTATGGTCGTCATATTAAGGGTCATTGAAACATTTTTCGCGGGACTTTTTTCTCGGAGCGAACTCTATATTTAAACCTAGTGAGGTACGCTCCTATTTTTGTAGTCAATGTTCTCGTCTATAGGCTACTGAAACTCACGACGTTTCGGCAATTCTCTAAGTAATTTAATTAATTAATTTAATTTATACTTGCTTTAAGATCGTCAACTGAGATCTTTCCTCAACCCATGTCAGCTACACACGGTACGATTTTATCATAATCTACTACAAAATTTACTCGTAATAATATTGAAAACTTCTTCTTCGTCGAGTCAATGGTACAGGATCACAGCAATTTGGACCAATGTGTTGTTACGTCGATAACTTTGTCATTGACTTGACTATCCCGATGGCGTAGCGGCTATACTCCTGCCTTCTACGCCGAGGGTCGTGGGTTCGATCCCCACAGGACATAAATATTTGTGAAGACTTTTCAAATATTATTTATTTATTTATTTATTTATTTAGTATCAGCTATCTAGTTCCCATAGTACAAGCTATGCTTAGTTTGGGCCTAGATGGCGCTGTGTGAATTGTCCAGGATATTTATTATTTATTTATTTGGTCTCTTGCAGATCCTTCAGTATATATAAGGGTTATGGCAGCTCATGTATAGCGCAACAATCGCGCCTATCTCGAGAAACTATATTGAAAACGAAAACGGGATATCATTTCTTGTAGCGTACCTTGGGAGAGACTTATCTAGCGCAGTGGACTGCTCTAAGCCCTAGTAATAATGATGATCTTTTCTTAATTAGCCTACATTATCCTCCCTTTTCAACAATAAAGGAAAAATTTTACACAATTAATTATACTAGGAACATGTTATGCACCGAAAATGGACCTCACTCAGCATATGCGGCAGACAGCTTAGCAGTAGCCATCTACAGCGCTGGTATTCTGTGAGACCATTGTTAGGTTAGGTATTTACACTGGACGAAGAATACACATAAATTATTTCCAAAAGAATATGCATATTAAGTTGAATCCATTCAGCTCATCGCCCCAACTGCGACCGATGTGGCGCAGTGGTAGTGCGACTGCCTTTGACGCAGAAGGTCTCGGGTTCGATTCTCGGTGGGTCACTCACAAAGTTGATATTTGTCTCTTTGTGAATTTGTTCCCAGTCTGGTTAGGACATTGCGGGCTGAACCACCCGATTGTCCGTAAGTAAGATGGTTCCGTGTTTCGGATGGCACGTTAAGCCGTAGGTCCCGGTTGCTGTCTATGATCACTTAGACGGCGGTCGTTACACAACCATGTCAGAAGCCTGCTACTTGTAGAAGGCGGTTGAAAAATTCTGACACTAGGGTTCATCGGGTCGTTGGACGATTCGGTGTCCCACACGAAAAGAAGAAGAAGATCGCCCCAACTGCGACGGGGTTCCTGCGGTCTCGTCTTCATATGGGTGGTTTTTATAGATAACCACACTTACTCAATTTGAATTTAGATCGTTCCCGTACGTATGTAGAGTAGAACTAAAACAGTTGTCAAGGACTCTGTCAATTTTAATCCGTAAACTTTTTCAATTTGATTCTATTTATTTATTAACGCTTTATAATTTGTTATTTTCGATTAAATTATTTAACAGTGTTTGTCTCATTGCGTTGTAATTGTATTTATTGCATCATTTGTTTTTAAAGTACCTAGGTAAATGTGTTGATAAATACTCATTGCCACACACTGTCTTGATTAGGCGATCCATTTATATGTAGAAACGTCTTACGTCTGCTACAAAATAATTCATTTTAAGTAATATTTTTAGATCCGTATTAATAAACTCCGAGATTGATCTTCACATTGTGACTTTGAGATGTTGTTAGTATTGAATGACATTTGTCAAAATCGCTCTTGAAATCGATCTGGGAGTTGATTGAGTATGATTTATAAATACGAACATATACGAACCTTAGATGCTACCACTATGAAATTCAAAAATGTCGTATTTTATCAATGTTGCTTCAAATACAACGATCTTCGTCGAACCTTTTAGAATGTCTACCAATACGGAAGTGAAACGCGTCGACCATCAGCGTTTTGACCATACCCAAACATTACCATTGCTTGCGAGCCATCTTCGCGACGCTATGCAAGATTATACACCCAGCGTCCAGAGTACCCCATTACGAAGGAAATGCGCACTAATGCATCTCATTCTCTATTTTGTCAAATTATAGGCCGCTCGAATAGTTGATGTGGATGTGGGTTTGCTGTGGAGTGTTGGAGTGAGCTTGTGCGCATTTGTGTCATATTACTTTAATATTGTCTGTAATATCTGGCTGTACTTGACTATACGGGGTGTAAGGGATAGCGTCCCGAATACTGATAGGGTCCAAGCAGACCTTGAGACTGAACAACTTTTCCCTAAGAACATATGTCAGGAAACGTTAAAAAAATTTTTGGTTTGCCATAGCAAATGAAGTTAACTGATCGCGATTTTGTATGGGAGGTCGAATTTTTATGTCGTTTCCTGACACTGTTCCTTGAGGAAAATTGTTCAGTTTAATGGTCTGCTTGCACCCTTTCAGTATTCGGGACGCTGTCCCAAACACCCTGTATATATTTGACTAGGAGGTTCTGAAAGTAAGGTCTGCCTCATTTATTCATTCCAACATGCAATATTTTGTAGTTACTGCAACATTATAGTATTGATATTATGACACTCGAAAATAAAGGTAATTAGGCGTTATTTCTATTCTATTTGAATACATATATATCCCTAACAAATGCCATTATAACTATCAAAATATTATATATATATATATTTGAAACATTCTATACTGATAAAGTGCATTCAGACCATGAAACTAAACATCTTATATATCAATGCATCAGTATTCTGTCGGAACACTGTCTTTTTCACCCCGCATAAATAAATGACTCACTCTACATGACTGAGTGGACTCCTTTAGCATTCTCAGCACCATTACTAGTAGTAATCTCACGAAATAAGATAATAGCGTGAAGTGAGAGTCCGTCGTGAGTCGCTTTTGACTCGTCGGTTGCCAGAGTTGCCAGTGTGACGCGGACATTCGCACGAGCCGGCGAAAGTCATGTTATGCCACCTCTATAACACTATTATACCACCTCTATAACACTATTATACCACCTCCAGTAACAACCTTATAGCGCAGTGACTGCTTCAAGCAATCTTTCGTCCTGATCATATGGTATATACCGGGGCTCTTTGGTCACAGACTTTTTAACTCAGTTCCTACTATTTACTAGGAAGCATCTAAGATGGTTTTTAGTTATGACTTAAAGAAAAAAAAGAGCTATTACGCGTGTAAACTCTCAATATAACAGTGTTAAATAGATAACCATACCTAATCTTTACGTTTCCAACAGCAGCGATGGTACGAGGACCTCCACAATTACAGCTAAATAAATGATCCATACACAACACCACAAACGATCTCTAAGAAGAAATTTAGCAACCCGTTGATTGGTGTAAATTTAGAAATTGAACATTACGTGACGGTGTCATAAACACTATTATTATGCCATCATAACACCCGTTTTAGTAGCATAATGACGTTATAAATAGCTTCAGGGGAGCAGGTGATTCCACGATCAGCGATGATGGATTCACTAGTGATTACATTAAATTGACATTAATCATTATCATTCTTATTGCGAATTTCGGAAATTTTGCTCATTATTCGATGAAAGTGTGTAAAGAGGAAGTAATGTATCATCAGTAGCATCACTAGCAACAAATCAGAGGAAGTTTACTGCTAATAGTGTAAAAAAAAAGTTGAACAGTCATTATTCAATAAAAAGTGAGAAATAGAATGTCATCAATGTAGAAAACGAAAGTTTGAGTAAGTATGAAATAATGTGGATAGAAATTTGTATTCACGTCTACCGAATGAAAAGTACGCAATTTTCATATATAAGGCAAAAGTATATTGTATTTAGATAAAAGCATTTTACTAAATTAGTCACACAAAACAACCTACTTATGAGGACTACCTAAAATCGTAATAGCTATGCATACTATCAACAAAAATATCCAGTATGTACTTACCACTTGTTCTTTTATGTCAATTATCTAGCCACAACCTTTTGGTTATTTGAATCGGTCCTAACTTGAGGTATGTAGGTACATCATCACCATCATTCTTTAGTCCAGTATTACTTAGCAGAGCTCAATATTTTCCAAGCTTACAGTCCATATCTCAAATACCAAAGCATTTACGAGCAACATTAGCAAGCTATAACGCTGTCTGGCATCCAACACCTAAACATAAATAATCCGCATCACTCCGTTTAATATCTTGACCACTCTGCAGCTCTAATCACTTTCGCCGTTTCCTACAAATGGGTATAATTTGGAGTTGAACGTACGGGTCATTAGCATACAAACAGTAGTACCACTGCGCCAGACATACGATAAATTGTGCAGATAAGGCCGCGGTGAAAGAAGCCCACAACTGGATGATTGCGGGTTGCTAAACGTTGAAACCTAAAAATGGGTGGTGCCACGAGTACCTTTTGGTTGTTATTTGTATTGGTTTAGCTTTTGTTCTTTTCGTGTCAATAGTTTTGAAATATCTGTAGATCTTAATTTCTTACCTGTCAGTGCTTGGAGAGAGCAAGCCGGTTTGCCATCAGTCAGTTGATCCTTATTTCAGGTGACCGGTAAAACAGGTCAAGCCATTGTGCCATAGTTTATGTGTTGTTATCAAAGCCCCATTTCAACATTCCTATTTTCTCCGCATATGCACTGGCCAAACTGAGTACGTTATCAGCTAAGCGTTGGCCACGGTAATTTGGGATGTTTCATTTTATTGCAATCAAATTTTTAAATTGTTGATTCTCGTTCATCGATTCAAATGGGCCAGTATGTGACAGCTTAAATTGATTGTCAAATGTTTTTCTTTTGACCCTTTTTTCTTCTGTCTCTTGTGTAATTTTGTTTGATGAAACTGCTTTCATGGGTACACGTTAGTGTGGTAGGGGCACCCTCTAATTATCTTCTCTATGCTGAAATATGATCACGTTATTTTTATTTTATTTTTTTAATTAATTTTAGGGGTGGCAGGGGTTTTCATTTGAAAAAAGAGGAAAAATACATATAGCTAAAAATCTAAATGTGTGTTCATATAAAAATTGTTACAAAATGTGGATTTTTTATTTTTGGAATGACATATAAATTAAGAAAACATGGTAATTTCTTGTTTTTGACCCCTGTAGTCTTAAATTTTTAAATCGCATACAACTTTAGTGCATTTATCTCCTTCAGGGCGTAAGTGAGAAAGTAAAATTTAGTTTAGTCTACATATGCCTGTTGTCTTATTTATCATTTAGTTAAAATGTCGAAGAATTATTCTGTTTTCATTAATATCACAACAAAACTTGATTTCTTTGCATACGTGGTCACCAGTGCGCGTTTTGCAGTACCGAGTTTCCAGTTTTTTTCACTAAATATCTAAATAGATTCAAATTGAACAAATATTATATTTTAATTATTGGCTTAGTTACTGTTAACAATATTGTACAAAAAAACATGTATTAAACTACTTTACAAAATTTTGTACCTAATTGAATCTTTAGGGTTGATTTCACAAATATAATAGATAACTTTTTATTTTGGTATTTCCAATAGCTCAATTGTATTGAACATACGTTGGAAATTGGCGCCTCTTTAAATACCTTTCAGACATTTGTCCTATTTTATTTTACATTATTTAGAAAAAAAATATAAAAAACAATATATTTTCACTAAAGATGATACCTATTGTTTTTATTGTTAATTTAAATAATTTTAGGTTCAAAATGGCTTTTAAGGTGATCTAGACTAATTTTAACTCATATGAAAAATTCTGTTATTTTTCAATGCTACATTTTTTTTCAATTTTAATTCTTAAAAATAAATAAATAAATAAATAAATATCCTGGACAATTCACACAGCGCCATCTAGCCCCAAACTAAGCAAAGCTTGTACTATGGGAACTAGATAGCTGATACTAATACATATATACTTCTTTTTTGTAAATAAATACATATTATACATAGAAAACACCCAGACTCAACACAAATATTTGAAAATTTACTAAACATATATTTGTGTCCGGTGGGGATAGAACCCACGACCCTCGGCGTAGAAGGCAGGCATACTATCCGCTACGCCATCGGGACAATTCGGGCACCGCCCTTAAATATTATTGAAGAATTAAAAAAAAATACTCTTTTCGTTTCTAAGTGTATATTTCACTTAGCGAGGGTGCCCCAACAAAATTAAAAAAAAAAATTTCGACCTTATAAGGACCACCCTAGTACACGTTGCTTTTTATAAGTAACTGTACTTTGAACAAGATTGTCAATCTATCTTTAGACATCATTTCGTCGTGAAAAACTGAACCAGCAATAAAAGTAGCGGTTTTGAACAAAGAATTACTAATATTAATATTTCCTCTAAGTACAATAAAAGTAGTACCTACACAATGAAATTGCTTCGTCATTAAGGGATTATCTGTCAACTCCGATTTCGTAATATTGATGATGATGTAGCAAATGTGACAACGAGTATAATGCGGGCGTAGATAATTTAGATCTATAAATTTGCGAATTTACAGACAAGGGTTATTAAATGGGGTTTATTTAGACGACATTCTGAAAATTTTTGATTGATGGCGTATTTAGTTATAAGTAATCAAACATGATAAATTGTGTACGATCGTTTTCTTGCCTCTAGTATTTGAAAAATATGGCCCAGTGCAAAGAAGAGTCAGGAAAAGATTAAACAATACAATACAAATAAAATGATTATTTTCTGGCTATCATTGTTTTATCTTCTGTTTTTTCATTATTCCATTATATGAAGCCTGAAAATAATAAATTAAAGCATTGTGAAAACTATCATAAAATTTTCAGCGTCGTTACCGTAGTGAGCTTTTAATAGTATAAAATAATCACCGGGTCTTAAAATTTAAGTTCCACGCGAAAACCCGTAAAGCGATTTTCGCGAAAGCTCTGATATTTTACGACCCTATTACGTTAATCGACAGCAGTAAAATTATGGTGCGAATTAAAACTGTTTCGAAAAACGTCCAGGAATATACGAGCCAGTTCGCACTGTCAATTAAGTGTATGTCGGGGTATAATAGCGCGCTCCGATGGCTGAGAACGGCCTCAATGCTTTGATGTATGCAAAATCTGTGGAAGACGTGTGAGTCTTTCTTTCTGTCTTTTCATGTGGGTCACCATATCGTCCAACGACAAAATATACCTTGGTGTCAGAATTTGTGATGTTTGAGTGATGCTTGGTGCTGTAAGCTTACATTTTGCTGAGCTCTTGACCAAACTGTTTTTAGTATTTGTAACTGCCTTCTGGGAATACCGATACCTATGTAATTTCATATCACGCGTGTATGCATTAAACTGACTTGCACAGTATTTAAGAATTGTTAATTCACGTCGACGAGATAAAAAAGCCTTTACTATATTTATATGGATAATGTGGTCCTAGATAGGATCTTACCCAATCGTATAGGTGTAAACGTGTACCTAACCAATAGAAATTGGTTTCTGTAAAACATACCTGTCTATCTAGGCAATTGTTGCCACATCAAAATTGTTAGACCTTCTAAATATAAATATTTATTAATAAAAAACAAAAACATATAAACAATTAAAAATTGACAAATTACGACATCGACTCATTCGACCTTTTTGACGAGAGGTGTCATCACAACGCATCTCCAGTTTCCAAACAGCAACTCACCGTCAGCTTGAAGTATCAGATGCAGATTTCGCGATCATGATACCGTTAAAGGATGGTAAACCGATGGTAAAGGATTATCCTGAGTGACACGAGGCAACACCCAATTAACTCGGTTCTGAAGCTTGAACCACTCTTAACCGACGTATGAATCACGAACGAAAGTTTGACTTGACCGTTTTAAATATAAATTGCCGCCTTTTAAAAGCAGATCGAGGGATAAGGGGCATAATTGTGCGCAGAAGTGCTTTTGCAGTGTCTAAGACTTTGCACTGAATCACTTTTGGTGTTGCAAAAAATCTTACCGGAACTCAAGCATATAATATAGATAATTATGTTTACAAAAAGCGCTTCTATTGATAATAAAACGTCAACTTCTTTAATATAGGTAAAATGAGGTTAGTAAAGGCAGTTAGATTTGATACATACATACATACATACATACACAAATCACGCCTTTATCCCTTGCGGGGTAGGCAGAGCATTAACAATCGTAAAATTAAGGTCGTTATTGCCACGTCTGACAAGTATTGATGATTCGTGTATCACTATAGTGACAGGTTGTTAGCCTGTCACCTTAAGTAGTCGTCGTCGTCTCAGCCGATAGACGTCCACTGCAGGACATAGGCCTCCCCCAAGGATCTCCACGATGATCGGTCCAGCGCCACCCGCATCCAGCGGCTTCCCGCGACCTTCACCAGATCGTCGGTCCACCTTGTGGGAGGCCTACCTACGCTGCGTCTACCGGTCCGTGGCCGCCACTCGAGAACTTTCCGGCCCCAGCGGCCATCGGTCCTACGAGCAATATGCCCCGCCCACTGCCACTTGAGTTGCGCAATCCTTCGAGCTATGTCGGTGGCTTTGGTTCTTCTCCGGATTTCCTCATTTCTGATTCGATCGCGGAGAGAAACTCCGAGCATAGCCCTTTCCATTGCCCTTTGAGTGACCTTGAGCCTTCTTATGAGGCCCATTGTTAGCGGCCACGTCTCAACTCCGTAAGTCATCACTGGCAACACGCACTGATCCCAGACTTTTGTCTTGAGGCACTGCGGTAGTTGTTGAGAAGAGAAGATGTTACGTAGCTTCCCGAACGCTGCCCAGCCGAGTTGGATTCGACGATTGACCTCTTTTTGAAAGTTGGACCTACCCAGCTGGACTATTTGTCCCAGGTAGACATACTCGTCGACAACTTCCAGAGTAGAGCCCCCAACTGTCAGAGTAATGGGTGCAACAAGAGAGTTTGACATAACCTTGGTCTTGTCCATGTTCATTTTTAGACCCACTTGTTGGGAGGCTCTATTGAGGTCATCGAGCATTGTACCGAGGTCCTCCAGGGTTTCCGCCATGACCACGATATCGTCGGCAAAACGAAGGTGAGTCAGATACTCGCCGTTGATGTTGATGCCAAGTCCTCTCCAGTCCAAAAGCTTGAAGACGTCTTCCAGTGCTGCTGTGAACAGTTTCGGTGATATTACATCTCCCTGTCTCACTCCTCGCTGCAACTGGATAGGTTTCGAGTCCTGGTCCTGAAGTCGAACTGACATGGTGGCGCTTTCGTACAAGGACTTCAACACTTCGATATACCGATAGTCAGCTTGGCACCGCTGAAGAGACTGAAGTACGGCCCATGTTTCGATCGAATCGAAGGCTTTTTCGTAGTCCACAAACGCGAGGCAGAGTGGTTGGTTATACTCTTCAGTCTTCTGTATAACTTGCCTCAGAGTATGAATGTGATCCACGGTGCTAAAGCCTTTTCGGAAGCCGGCTTGTTCGGGAGGCTGGAAGTCGTCGAGCCTGCGTGCGAGACGATTCGTTATGACTCTTGAGAACAGCTTGTAGACATGGCTCAGAAGCGTGATGGGTCTGTAGTTCTTCAGCAAAGACTTATCGCCCTTTTTGAAGAACAGCATCACCACGCCTCTGTGCCATGCCTGTGGCGTTTTGCCCTCGAGTATGACAGAGTTAAACAATTTCTGCAGTGCTTTAAGTATCGGTTTACCACCGGCTTTCAGAAGCTCTGCCGTAACTCCATCATCACCCGGCGCCTTGCTGTTTTTTAGCTGTTTCAGAGCCATACTAATCTCGTACAAGCTGACGTCCGGGATGTCTTCTGTGTAGTGCCGGGTTAATCGAGCTCTTGGATCTGCGACCCGATTATTGACAGGTGTGCATGTTGTCGCGTATAACTGTCCGTAGAACTTCTCGACCTCTTCCAATAGCTCGGGCTTGGACGATACGATTCTGCCATCGTCGGTCTTTAGCTTCGCTAGTTGGCTCTGGCCTATCGACAGATCTCTAGCAAACACCTTGGAGCCTTTGTTGCGCTCAATTGCCTCTTTAATACGGTCAGTATTAAATTGGCGTATGTCGCGGGTCAAAGACTTAGAGATCTGCCTATTGAGGTGCCGATATTGGGAAGTATCCTCCGACGACTGCAGAATCATCTCGCGTCGTTCCTCCATGAGCCTCGAAGTATGGTCTGAGATTTTTTTGGTTCTGTTCGTACGATTGGGTTTGAAGAACTTAGAGCCAACCGTAAGGACAGTTTCCACGACCCTGTCGTTATAGTCGTCCACGTCGATACACTCACCCAGGCAATCGAAGCGGTTTTGCAGGTGGAGCTGAAAGCTCTCAGGGTTTTGGATTTGGGCAGGTGCTGGTCGGAGCGTAGACTTCATCAGACGTGATCTCTCGGCTTTTACATTAAGATTCAACGTGCCTCTTACCATTCGGTGATCGCTACCCGTTTTGAACGAATTGATCACAGAGACATCGTTGAATATCCGTTTTTTGTCTGTCATGATGAAGTCTATCTCATTTTTGGTAACACCGTCGGGGCTCTTCCAGGTCCATTTTCGATGCGGCCGTTTCCTGAAGAACGAGTTCATCATAAAGAGTCCCTCCTTCTCCATGAAGTCGACCAGCATTTGACCTCGGCTGTTCCTCACCCCAATACCAAATGGCCCAACTCTCAGTTCGTCACCGCAACGATTGCCCAGCTTAGCGTTGAAATCCCCCATGACCACCGTGTAATGAGTCCTGGAGGTATGAATGGCTTTGGATATGTCCTCATACATTGCCTCCACGTCCTCGTCGGGGTACTTCGAAGTTGGGGCGTATGCCTGTATGACCTTCAGCGAATAACGTTTAGTTATTCTGAGTATAAGGAATGCCACCCTATTTGAAATACTCCCGACCTGTACTACGTTGTTCACGAGGGACTTGTGGACGATGAACCCGACACCACCTTGGGACAGATGGTCGCCCTCCCGGAAGTAGAGCAGGTTACCTGACTTCAGGGCTATCGTGTCCTCCCCCTCTCTTCGGACTTCGGACAGTCCCACTATGTCCCACCGTAACCTGCTCAGTTCTTCCTCGAGTTCCACTAACTTCTCTTCCGTCCGCAGTGTGCACGCGTTATATGTTGCCAGGGCCAAGGTCGTTCGGCGAGGGATCCACGCCGCCCGGGGATTCCTAGCACCCCTGGTCTCGGAGCCGGGTCGATTTTCGCCTGAATCTGCCCGGCCACCGGGGCCGCCGGGCACTTGGGGCCGATTTCTATTTGTAAAATCCATAAGGGGGGTACGGGCCGTCACCCACCACGCTGGCCCAGTGCGGGTTGGTGGGGATTTGGTTGCCAGAGCCTCGTTAGTAGTCCAGCAGGGTGCACCGCGAGCAGGAGAGGTTGGCTTGGGGCCCGAGAGATGTAATTTGGGCCCCCTTACACCCCCACCTTAAGTAGTAATACACATGAAACCCTTGAGTCCCTTAGTTGCCTCTTACAATACCCGCGGGAAGAATTAGGGTGATGCTATTCTATGCCGGCATCACACGGCAACAATTATATTTGATAGATGAGTTTAAATACTTGTTGCTGCAGTATCTAAGAGTTCTTAAATTTTTACTGGTCGGTTTGATAAAATTGCCTCGTAAATATTAATTTAATTTTGGAAAAGTAATTTGTAAGTTGAAATCTTCATTGATTACTGTATGCCCATCGACTTCTTATGTACCTAAATTTTTGTTAAATATTGAGAATCAGACAATTACCACTTATGGTTTAAAGAAAAGGCTGAGAATACCTTTTTTGATCATTTTCAAAAAAATCCACGTTTACCAGTCTGGAAGACGTTACTGACGTCTCTAAGTACGTAATACAAACCAGCAATAAACGATTTTAAAATATATTTTATCAGTGTGTTCACTTGCTTCTTCTGACAGTTCAAACAACATGACCATTTTGACCCCAAACACCTGAATGTGTTAAGTCAACCATCAGGTTGTATTTGACTGTCAATCATCTTATTGACTGGTCATTTAGATTTTATTTTTTCCTGTTTTTTTAATACATCATCATAACCAGATAATTGTTGTATCCTGTTGGTTATATGTATTTTGTAAGAATCTGTGCTGATATCCACGATTTTTTGAAGTATTGACGAGATGACGTTCGTATTTTTTTTATAATTTGATGGATGATTCTTTCTTTGAGTTCTTTATAGGATTTGACGCGTGTTCTTTGACGGCAGATTTATACATGTAAATATAAATACCTACCATACATTTTTTAACTACCAACTTAATGATGTTTTTGTATACAAATTTTATATGCCTAGTGATGCTGGCTTAGAATAGCATCACCCCACATCCTTCAATTTTCAGGCGACAGGCTGACAACCTGTCACTATATTGATTCACATTTTTTAAAAAACCTTGAAAAATACGACGTGGCGTAGTGGCCGTATTCTTACGGCCGTTAACGCTCTGCCTGCTCCGCAAGGGATAAAGGCGTGATATAAGTATGTAAATTTTATATGGACAGTATGGTTTCTCGTCGCAACAAACACAAAAGAGCTTCATAGGGAAACGCGTTGGTCGATACTTTACATTAAATGTCTTCACTAGAATGTAAATACGCAGGACTGACTGACCCGATCCAAGGAGCTATGAAATTTTATGTGCCATTTGATTGGCTCTCGAGACTCACGGAAATCAACATTCTGTCTCAGGATCGCCATTCTAATATCCATAAATAGTAGCTTAAAGTTTGCCGTCCTAGCGGAGGAGGTACTTAATTTGGTTTTCAAACCATTTGGGGTTTAGAAAGAATTCACCATACAAAGCGAGCTTATTTCTAAATAAGTTATTTAGCCTATGGCGGATCGCACACTTAACACACGACGGAGCACCAAAACATCACAGCGGTCTGTCAGATCTATACTAGAAACGTCAATCCTCATACTAAAACCGCTCAACCGCTGTCGACGCAGCAGCGCTAGCACAGCGTTGTCCGTCGAGTGCGGTTTTAGTATACGGATTGACATTTCTAGTATGGATGTTACAGACCGCTGCGTTTCCGCCCGTCACCAAACTCCTGGGCAAAGAACTCCTTCTTCTCCCTCCATCTAGAAAAAAACAAAGTTAGATCCATCTAGCATAGATAAAAAAACAAAATCAGGTGCAAATTAGGAGTTTTATAAAATGCGACAGATGATTTTATCTGTTCATCTGCGGTTTTTATTTCGACTCGTGTGAAACGTTTTGGAAATCGCATTTCACGGGGACTGTCCAATCATTTTAATTATAAACGGGTTCGTATGCGTTCGTAGCCAGAATCGGATTATACGCATCAAGAATAATTATAATACGTGATAATACCATATCAATATTGGGTATTGAGTGTTTATTTACATTGATACTTTTTAACAAAAGGATACATACCAAATAGTTGTTATATGCTTCAAAAATTGACTTTCATCCGATCCGTTTTTAGACAGAACTGAAAAACACTACAGAAAACGTGTTCTTCGCAGTATCTAAGAAACTACGATTTTTATTACAGTTGTCACTGACCATACTTAATTTGTATACTACCTATAATATGTTCGTAGACTCTTCCGATATATTGTCATAAATTTTCGTGTCATCATTATCAGCCTTTATAAATAAACTGCCCTATCTTTTTTTCACCACCGCCATTCCTGTACCTACCGCATCCACCGTCTGCCAGCAAAGGTCACTAGGTCGTCCGTCTATCAGACACTACCTCAGACCGAAAAATAAAAACGGGCTCAACTTAATCCATCCCTGTCACCAAACTAGCTAGACGACACTCCCAATCTATACTTCATTCGCTTACATAGTGTCGCGACCAGCGTAAGTAACAGTATGAGCCCGTACGTGCATGTATAGAGCATTGAGGTTAAGTTACGCTGGTCGCGACACTGTATAAGCGAAGGGGCTATAAAAACCAGCACCTACATTTTACATTCCGCCTGTTCAAATGACCCTTCTGACCGCGAAATCGATCAAGTGTCACCGAATCAACTGAGTAACACCTTTTACATCTGGAGTATAGAACAGGGATGTGACTTTAGTAGTACAAAATCGATTTTTTATGATCTACTTCTATTGACAGAGGAGCCATTTATAAAAAAACTAGTTTGGAAATACCTGTACCTAGACTTAAATTTTCAAAAATATTTTTTATTATAATAATAGCCGATAGGTGGAAGTTTGTTTTTAGTTTGAAGTCATATATTGGTCTATTATATATTAAGTAATGTACGAAACTGTTATTTTCCAGAATAAAATATTGTTAAAATAAACGGTATGAACCCTGAAACGACATACCTATCATTAGGAATAGGAATATAAAAAATAAATGTCGTGTATTTTAGTTGATGTAATACAAGACCCGAAATAATTCAATACTGCCAATACGTGGTGCAAAAAACCTAGTTTTCGTTCTTAATTTGAAAAAGTGTAACTTTTAAATAAAATCGATTTATTCGGGATCTTATTAGTTAGGTATATAAAGTGTTCGATTACTTTTCTCATCTCTAGAAGAAGTAATCTTATATGATTGAAACTTGACACTTCACGTCAATGGGAAACAGTTAGAATGGAATGACATTGGAGGTATCAATTTCATTATTGCTGCTATTTAGATGTAGGTAAGTGTCGTATTAGGTACTTATATTGATGGTTATCCGTCTTATTATTTTGTTTTGCTTTGATACACACGGAGCTTTAGCCTTTACGTTTAAAAATAGTTTTTTTTTTTTGTATAAGCATAATTTTTTTATGAAATATTTTGTAAGTGAGCTACATAATCGTCGTTCTCGTTTCGTGTGGGACACCAAGTCGTCTAACGACCCGATGAACCCTAGTGTCAGAATTTTTCAACCACCTTCTACAAGTAGCAGGCTTCTGACACGGTTGTGTAACGACCACCGTCTAAGTGATCATAGACAGCAACCGCTACGGCTTAACGTGCCATCCGAAACACGGAACCATCTTAGGTACGGACAATCGAGTGGTTCAGCTAATAGTGTCCTAACCAGACTGGGAACAAATTCACAGAGTGACCCACCGAGAACCGAACCCGGGACCTTCTGCGTCAAAGGCAGTCACACTACCACTGCGCCAAATCGGTCGTCAGCTACATAATTATAACATTAGACTGAAGTAAAATAAAAAATGGTGGTTGTGGTTGCTGTTGAAGAAGGATAATCTAAAAGGTTGAGTAGGCTCAAAGGCGGACTTATTCCAATACGGGATCTCTATCTATACCATCTACTACCTATAATTCGATATTAACCTTTACACGGTGAGCGCGAAAGTTCTACGTAAAAAGTAAAATCTATTTATAACATGTTTTTAAAATAAGTTCCATAACAATCCAAGCCCAAAGCAAATATTGATCAAAGCAAATACCGATTCATAACCGTAACAAATAAAGTTATAGCTCACTTACTTAGATGGTGTCGCGACCAGCGTAACTTGACCTCAATGCTTCATACACGCACGTACGGGCGCGTACTGACAGTTACGCTGGTCGTGACACTATGTAAGCGAATAAAGTTATTTTGTAAAGCGGCTTATGGATGTTAATTCAGTTTACGAACGCCCGACATTGACGTACAGACAGACATCCGATGTCTTGTGCAAGTCGCAACTAAACGAAATCTGTGTATTATCCGTCAAGCAAGCGTACAGTCCGACACGGGTTAAGTTGTACTAGAACTGGTCATAGATAACCTCTGTCATAGACAAGAGAAAAATGAAAGAATGCTAAAATATCACAAGGATGCTTAAGAAAAATAATTTTACAGACCGACATCGAAAACTTATTAATTAATTAATTCCATTAAATGGTCAAAATGGTCATTTTAATGGGCCTTGCGCATTAGAATTCAATAACGAACAAATTAGATTATTACATTTTGGTGTTCTATGTAAGGAATAACATAAAAAAGTATCATAATGAAAAATTTCCATGAAATATAATTTTTTACATCAACCTTTTCAGGCTTCTGAAATAAGGCACACAGATACCCAAGGCTCCATATACACACAAATCACGCCTATATCCCTCTCGGGGTAGGCAGAGCGTTAAGGACCGTAACATTACGGTCGTGACCGCCACGTCTGACAAATGTTTCAGGGCCGTTTGAGATAAGTCGTGTATCAATATAGTGACGGGTTTTTTAGCCTGTCGCCTAAAATTGCAATAAACATGAAACCCTCGAGTCCCTTAGTCGCCTCTTACGACCACACACCCTTACACCCACAGGGAAGAAATGGGGTGATGGTGTACAAAGCCGGCATCGCACTGCTAACGAAAACATGTGATGGAATGGTAAAAACAAAAGATTTTGATAGGCTACTATAACAGTTTACAAGGTGCATTGTTGAGATTCATGCTTGGTCACCATGGTTATATTTTTATGTGTTAGATCGTACCTGTAGCCATATAATCCGATTAAGTTTAAATCGATTGACGGCTAACGGGAACTGCATAGGAACATACCGGTAATTTAGTTAGAGATTTATTAACGCTGAAAAAGGGGAAACACTTTGATATGTTGAATGTCTACCGCAGTGCTGATTTTGTTAAACGCCATTTTCTACTTTGATTGAATTTTGCGAATTACATCAGAAAATAGGCATTCCTGGCGATGCAATGTGGAGAATATTTGAAATAAGTTTTGTCTTAGGTTTTAAATTACGACCCCCGCGGAAAAAAAATGGGGTGATGCTATTCTAAGCCGGCATCACACGGCTAACGAAAATATGAGCTCGATATTTAAAACAAAAGATTTTCATACTTGTGAAATTAGCTACTACGTCCATATTCACAAGGTACAACTTTATAACAAAGAAAAACACCCTCACGAGGCATGTGAACACGAATATAATATAACACAGGGTGATATAACAAAATCTGATGTTATACCTATGTAGATTATTAAGTATTTTTGTTTTTGTTTAAATTCAGATCCCTATTTGCAAAGAAAATATACAATATAGCAGATAACAGGCTTAAAAAATTATGTTCAACATTTTCCGTCACGTGAATATTAACATGCAGTTAAAATGCACCAACGTTCTCTCTTTTTTCGTATGGGACACCGAGTCGTACTAAAGTATAAGTAATAATAGAATCTAGTACAAATTGTAAGAAGTATAGTATTAAAGTAGAATCCAGCAATAAGTAAACCACTGAACTGACCCACTCTTTGTAGACTTTACCTATTCTATTAGTGTTTCCCATGTATGGACACAATTAAAATATCTGAATAACAACTTTGAGATAACCTACTCAACTATCAGGTTAAACATCGATTATTGATAATGTATCTGTCGCAGGGACTTAGTCAAAGTCGTTATATTATAATTTCACTAGTGAAATTTTAATTACACTATTTATTGTCAATAACGACAGATTCGTATAATTTCACGGGCTCATTTCAGTGATATTGTAATTTCACTGGTCTGCAAAAGTGACATTATAATAAATTTAGGTTTATTATGAGTTATGATTGTGGAGGGAGCCACACGTGATCTGATTGGTCAATAGAGTTAATCAGTCGCCATTTGCTCAGTTGGTAATAAAAGCAGACCAATCAGCCATTGGTATGATAATCTAATGGCTTGCTCAAGCCAGTGCTATTGTCAATATATCACTGCCTTACAATTTCACTGTATCGGTCTAGTGAAATTATATAGTCACTGAAACTAGCCCGTTAAATTGAGAGTAATGCAATAAATCAGTGCAAATATAATGTCACTAGTGAAATTTCAATATCACGGCTATTTTAATATCCCTGCAACATATCTACAATTTACATGTACCGACTGTTCTTACAGTGAAGGACAAACATCGTGAAGAAGATCAAATAAAATTTCAATTTAGATGTGACTTATCATAGGATTTGGAACATGTTAGCCTTCGGGTTGAAGAGGACAAATGGTAGTCGCTCTGTATAAAAAACTTGACTCCACGTCATATCCCTTAGGCTAGGTAGCCGACCCCGATAGGGAACGGGATGAGGCAAGCAGAATGAAAATGATTTTGACAATATCATACCAATGTCTGGTGAAGTAAGCTTTTTGAGAATAAGCCTCTAAAGCATATCTAATTGGCAAGGAATAATATAAAAAGTTTATCTTAACACCGTTTTTTTTCACGTCTGTACTAAAACGCCCAGTAAAAAAATCAGTTATTTTTTGTAGCAACACCCTGTATAATGTAGAACATGCATAGAAGTGTACCCGTGTCGCAGAATCACACGCTTGTCTAGTCGTATCAGACGAACACGAACAAAACTCTTTTGACAGGCCCTCACACTCTGCTGAGCAAAAATTAATTAACGAAAAGAAACACCCCAAATCTACTATCTACATCTCTATGCTTTTATTATAAAAGACGACTGTTACATCAATGATATGAATAAAATCTTTGAATCAACTCAATCAATTTCAAAATTTTACTAATTTTACCACAAATATAAACAGGGATTAGTGGATATTATATAGCAACCATCACTATAACTATAGTAATTTCGCAATTAAAATATCTGTGTTTTTTTCGTTATAACTAAAGATAAAAAAAAGGA
The DNA here is from genome assembly GCA_029255805.1 of Keiferia lycopersicella. Classification (NCBI taxonomy): domain Eukaryota; kingdom Metazoa; phylum Arthropoda; class Insecta; order Lepidoptera; family Gelechiidae; genus Keiferia; species Keiferia lycopersicella. The sequence continues at coordinate 5,306,325 of JARACZ010000009.1, read as the reverse complement.
TGGCCAGTAAAATCTACAAATACTCGTTTCATTAAATCCCACAAATATAATTAAAATGTTTTCCATGGCATCAAAATTAAAACCCTGATGGTTCAAGCAATACCCGTCTCCCGTCTGATTTCTTCTTCCATCCCGTTCCGACTGGCTAAGAAGTTGCAGAATTTTTATCCATTTTAGCCTAACTACAAAATTCAAATGGCGTAATTAAATTTTTAGCCAAAAGTAAAAAACACACATGCAACGGCTATTACAACCAAACCGACGGTAGCCGGAAATCAAATCCAATTCACTTCAGTTCATTTGTTCGACAGTGAAGTTCGCACGGATCCACGCGGGTGTAGGACTCAGCCCCGGTACGCCGCAGTGCCGATTTGACACCTAAAGTGTCATTTGTACAAAAAATCTTTATTTATTTTTGTGTAGGACACCGAGTCATCAAACGACCCGATGAACCCTGGTGTCAAGAGTTCTTCAACTGTCTCCTACAAATAGCTGACCTATTTCGAGGTTGTCCGACGATCGCCTTCTAAGCAACCAACACTGACAGCTCAACGTGCCCTTCGAAGGATTTTTCTTTTCGGAAAATCAAGTATTCAGTTCACGATTATGCTATTAACACAACATCATTCTATCCGAGATCGTCTTAATAACTGCATGAAAAACCAGTTTAAGTTGTTTCTTAAAAGGGTAGGCTAATGTATCTACTGGTGAAGAAGACTGTGCCAAAGCAGGAAATACATTTAAAATTCCGACAAATTGGACTCACAAACCAAATACAAATAAGACTAGCCCTAGGCCGCGAGACTACCAGGTAGATCGTGACGTCACAGAATCTAGTTCAACTACTACTTACTATTTGTTGGCGGTGCTGCCGGCGCTCCCCATACTCCCCTCACCCCCGTGCGCTAGCTTCACTCGATTTTTTTTAGAAAGTCATACGCCTTCTCTTCTATGAATTTACTCTGTGGGTGAACCGGCACTATGGCGAAATGGACCTTACTCAGATGTAGCAAATTCGCGCGAATCTAGTGAATTGAACGGAATTGAACGGATTACCGTGTAATACAGTTGGACTGTGGCCGCCGTTTCCCTAGACTTTCGATCAGCAGTTGTAGAAAACGCTTTCTGGGAAGATAATTTCATTGAGCTTTGTACTAGTTGGATTTTCTAATGGAATAGCCATTTTATGTTTTCATTGTAATGAAAATTTTCTTATAGTTGTCTCTTGACAGTTTCTGAATGTTGATCATTGGAATAGGATTATTTACTTATGTTCTAATTAAAAATCAGAGCCAAAGATATGCTGGTAATACAAAGAAATATGAGGTATTTTCTAACTATGAAATTACATACAGCCTTCTATATTCTAGTCAATAAAACACATTACACTAGTCCCACTAGTTAAATAATTTCGTTACTAATTAATTGTCTAGCAATCTTTTCTTATAATGCTATCGAGTTCTACGAAGAAATTATTAAAATCCTTCATTCTACCCCAGTTAGTTTGTGCGAAAGAATTATTGAAATATTAAAATTCAGGAATATAATAAAACTGTTTCTGTTATTAAAAGTTTTATACAAAAGGCTGGCACTTTTTTTCTGCCTGAAGTGGGGGTAGAACGACGAAGACCGCTAACTTATTCTTATTCTTTATTTTTCATCTGAGACTTATTTTTTAAACAAAAACTTAACAGCATTTTAAATTTGGAAGCGTATTTTCATAATAAACTTTGTTGACGCCTGCTTTCATGCTCTTTTCTGAAAGTCGGGTAATATTTTGTCTATTTATAATTATAATTCTTAGAATAGATGAAAGTCACACGTATTAATAGAAAAAAACCTACATAATGTCGCAAAAATGGTTTTATTTTCTAGAAGTTCAAATATCCACCCACGCTTTTCCTTTGTTTCGAACAAAACTCTATTCTCTCACGCCCCAAAACTTTATTTAAAAAATGTACTGACGTAACCAAATTCAATGGTTTGAATAAATTCGCGTAGGTGTTAATTTTCAAATTTATGACCAAAGCCATTTTTTACCAAGATAATAACAGTAATGAATTAATAACTAATAAAAAATTAATCTAACTTAAATACATGTAGGTAACTGTATAATTATGTAAACACTAAACTCCTATTTCAAGGCATCCAAATAGTTAATAAATAAATATCGTGTAACATGCTTTATATGCGTATTTCATTTTATTATTATATATCAACATTATTTTCCTTGAATATTCTTCCAGTACCTAATCGCATCAACTGGGCCAGAGGAGCATATTTACCTAGAATAATCTTTAATTTCGATTCCAAATTCAAATTCAAATGGTCACCTAGAATCCGACAACTCACTACCACCCGCTACGCCAAATCCCGTTCCGTTTTACACATGTACCGGTGGAATTACCAGAACGCTAAACACCGGCTGAGTCGTCGCATTGATGCGCTCAACTCGATAAAACGGAACGTGAGCCGCCGATCTGTAGCACCCGGCTGAAAGAGTTATAAACCTATTCTACGGTCGGCGATAGAAAGATTTTAATAAATAATCCAATGCTGCTTAGGAAGCTCTGTCCGTTTGGTTTTAACACATAATGCAGGGTTTTTCGTTATTCAGCCGGTCCGATGTTATTAAGGAAAGGAATAGTAGGTATGAAACAGTGTGTAGTGACACACACGACACCGTGCTGTACCATTGTTGGTTGCCACCTTGTTGACTGGTTGGCTATGAGGGCCCCAAGTTTACAATTTTTTTGTCATTTCATTGCCATTGTGATTTTCCATACTTCAAACTGTTAACAGACTACCAAACTATCAAAACCACCCATCTGACAACCAGCTGAACGCAACTAAAACCATTTTCATTTAGCAGACTTTGACCTCTGATGTCGTACGTGTCCTTAAATTATTGGCGCTGGAAGAAAGTGACTCCTGCAATGTATTAGAGCCGCTACAAGATATAACTTTTTTCAAATCATAGTATCATCATCCTAGTAACCATCTGGAAAAAAATTAAATGCGAAGCAATGCAGACAAAACCCCGTCACAAGAACGGCTGCCTTTTTCAATTCCTAGTGGTGTACCCATGTCGTGCGATTGAAACCGATGCTTAATTAAGAGGCTTGATTAACGAATGGAATTATCGATATGGGAAGCTTTAGATTGCTTTATGCTTGCCATTGCTTGCGCGTGCTTGCATTGCTAGCGAACGCTGATATGGTTCCTGCTTACTAGCTAGTAATTATTTTTCCTGTTGACTTTATAAAACTACTTTATGCACAAATTGATTTCTAGGTTATTATAATTTATTTTACGTATTTTAACATACTGTCCAGAAATACATTGACTTTGGTTAAAGAAATAATGTCATAAAGCAAATAAGAGAGCAATAGATATAGATATTTATGTCTTAAGACGGATGATAGGTCTCGCTGAGCGCAGATAGACCAATTTTCAATCTAAGGTTTAAAACTTATTTTTGAAAATCACTGTCAAATATCTTTGAAGTACCAACTTTATTATTATGCCAAACAAATTTAAGTAAGAAATCGTGCATATTAAGCAAATCAACTATGTGACCCAATTAAGAGCTATGCATACATCAAACTACCAATTTAATGGACAATTTTAAGCTCATTTTATTATTCTAAATATCTAATGTATGGAGAATTGGTTTATATTGATCTCTTTAATGAGTAACTTATAGTGCATCTGATAAGTAATACGTAGTTATTATATTATAATAAGATCTTTTATCTGCTGCCCGTTCATATCCACAAGGGAATTCTTCATGAAAATAACTTACAGTATTATACAGATTGTTTCCAGAGTAAAATATGCTGCAGTTCCCCAGTTTGCCGCTGGAATGTAAACATTGTCCAGCGACCTGGAAACTTATTTCTGTAGTTTTACTTCATATTAAAATATCTTCTTCCACTATTTTGTTGGAAAAAAGTTGCTGGAATGCTCTGTCTTCAATGGGATCGCTACTAGACAAATGGTTGTATCTACATAATTAATTGGTTTCTAAAATAAACGCTCCTAAATTTGAATTGGAGCGGCCTGATAAATTAATTAATGATAATTTTGTTTGGTAATGGGTACCAAGATTTGTTGACACAGAATGTAATGGCGTACTATACTTGTGCAAATATTTTTGATAGTTTGGTACTTAGAGGCGACTAAGGCACTAGAGGGTTTAATATATATCACAACTTTAGGCGACAAGCTGATTATCTGTCACTACAGTGATACACGAATCATCTGAAAGGGCCCTCAATATTTGTCAGAGGTGGCGATACCGTCTGTATTACTACGGCCGTTAACGCTCTGCCTACCCCCTGGGGTGTTACGGCGTGATATGTGTGTGTGTGTGTGTGTGTGTACTGATCTACCTATCTACATTTTAAAAACTGCTTATATCAACCAGATTCTCGTTCGTCAAACCAAAGAAACAAATAACATATTATCGTAGCATAATATGAATTTACATTTATATCATCTCAAACTACCTAGATGAGATCTTATAAAGAAAATTAATAAGATATAACCTAAATTGAGTTTATATCTGAAATAGATATTTCGAAGAGCAGCTGATCTATTGATTTGTTTCTAAAAGCAGAACTGACGATACAATAAACATATCAAACTTAAATACTGAAAATCCTCTCCATATCATGACAGAGTTCAAAAGCGACGCATCAGGAGCATCAGAAATAAAGCTGACAGATTCATCTTTAAATTTGTTGACGCCCGAGTCACGTTTCAAGGATTTTGGGAACTGTCTTAAAAACGCTATTAGGTCGATCGTTAAACTTTGAATGAGTGACATCTTTAACTAAACCAAAATAAAGTTGCAGCTGATGAAATAGTCTGAAATGGTAAAATAAATTTTATTACCGAGGATCAAGGTGCAAAGGTAAATTTTGGTGAAGGTAAAAATATCCTAGCAGTAGTAAGTTGTTGGCGACACTGTCACAGTGGACTTTTTGGATCGTCACTCGAATTTGATGCGTTTTAAGAAACAAGGATTAATTTTAGTTTTAATACGAATTTGGACGTGTTTCAACGCGCATGTTTTACTGCCTGAAATGGGCAACACACATTTAAAAGACTTTTATGGTGAATTTATTTTAGTGTAAAAATGTTGAGAATGTTGCTTTTCATTGAACTTTCGTATGTAAGTATGTTTGTTTTGCATTCCAACTTTCATATTTCGGACAAATCTTTGTGAAATCAAGTTTTTATTATGTTTCAACCTACACAAATATTTATCTGCAAATGAAGAGGTCAAGCCCAAAAAATACTGAGTTAACGCCTTGCCAATGGCAATAATCAAAATTTTATCTCGTCTCTTCCACATAGCGGCTTATCAGAATACTTTCGTAATAAAACAGAGAGGCATTTTTGTAGGTATTTGTGGGTCATTCTTTAGAGGTTTATCTACTTTGTTTCCTCGGCATATTTATTGGTATGGCGTGTGGGGATTAAGCTATAAAGTTGGTATGGTCGAGGCGCGAAGCTGGGCGCCCCGGGAAGCGAACGGAATTACATTTTACAACTATTAAAGAGAGCGTGTGGGTTTACTGCTGCGCATCTAAGCGGCACAGATCACGCGATCCAAGAACACTCATAGAATTAAAAATGTAGTTTTATGATTCTCCGATACTTTATGACGCGTCGGTGTGAACAATGAAATCATAACTGGATAATATTACTCGATTTCTGCATATTTTCCGAACTATTTTACCGTTTTTGGGTAAAATTTTGCTACCTATATTAATAATTTTATTAATAAACAGAAAATAAACACAGTTTTTGGTTTTTATCTCTTCATTTTACTATGGGAGACTTCTCGGCTCAAAAGCGAGAAGATGAAAAAAGTTAGATAAAAACAGAATGATTAATAGTAAATGCTCATTAATAAGCCAAAGGTTAAGCTGCTAATAAAAGTAAAATAATCGAAGACAAACGATTTATAAGCAAACACATAACTAAACATTAAAAACACCATAAGTCAAGGTATTTACAAATAAAACTTAACAGCACATTATTTATAGGCATTTCGCTTTTCCAACACCTAATGTAGGACAATAAAATTTTACTCGGCTACTTTATTCCATACTTTAGGGATTAGTTGTTAACGAGCTAAGTTATACGACATAACTATGCTTATTTAAGGCGTGTGGTGGCGCAGAACTAGGGCCACTTCAAGGAAAGTATATACATACACATATCACGCTTTTATCCCTTATCTTACCTTTTTATGTACACAATACTTCAAAATGTATGTAATGTCAAGTTTTTGATGCTATTTTGAAGTTTAATTAAAACCGTAAAAAGTATTTTGTGTATTAAAGTTTTGTTTTTTTTTTGTATTGGACTCTACATTTTTGGCCTCAGGGTCATCAAAACTACACCTATCGGCTTGGTGGGGCTGGGAGCAAGGGCTTATCCAGAAATAATTGAATGGTTGTTCAAACAAACAACTCAATCACGCCCTTGGGGCGAAACTGGGCTTAGGAGTTGTTCTAGGAAGAACGAAAGTTTTGGATGAAAATACCATTACCGGCCACTTTATACCAATTATTATTGTTATAAGTGCCTAACTTAAATTACCGCCAATATTTCACTGACTATGAAGGGTCTAATTGAACTTTACTCGTAAGCTAAAATTTTGACAGAGAGCTTTTGATGTATTGTTAGTCTGAAAATTTTTTTTTCCTGAAGTAGCATTAGTTCCACGGCACCTCTCGTCTTGAACGGATACCCAAGAGGCTACTACAACGGCTTTATCTGTAGGAATAATGCCTACTTAAGCACACATTTACAGTCGTAAGGAGATGGTGTTGTAAATTTTTGTGTCACTGTTATCTCGTACTTAAGACGCTGGTATAGTTAGTCGCGTTAAATTCTATGAAGAGTTTGCTGTACATTGTTGGAATAAATGATTATTACACCTTCACTACGGTCTAAAATTGGTATTTTTAGTATCGGCAAAGTTTTTTTGTAGAATACAAGTTCTGGTAGAGTGGTTTGGCATGGATAGCCGGCTATTTTTTTTATTGAACAAATTGTATTGTTTTTTTTTTGTTATAAATAATCAGTTGTCTTATGTGTTGATTTTAATTCAGGCGCAACAACTTGACTTGAAAAGACGAAAACTTGACTGAACCAAAAAATAAGAAATAAAACTCCCAAAAGACATTGAATTTGCCTAATAAGTAAAGAATAATGTAAAATGATAAAAGATGAAACTATTTTATATGTGAACGCACCATAATGTCGCTGACCAAAAATTATTTAAAAAAAGTAAGAATACAAATTCGTCTCTTCATTAAAAATTTAAAATAAAGCGTATCAATATGGTATCTGTTACTTCTTTCACCTCCCTCAAGACTGCATATTTAACGATATTCAATTTATGGCGATAAGAAATCAGCCGTCTAAAAATTATAAAGATTCCACAATTTATTGCTTGCCGTCGTTCGTGCAGTAATCCGCTTAACGTCCAACAACTTATTAAGTGTGGGCCTAAAGACTGATATATTTTTCCGTTCAGCTCTTCCGAAGACCAGTTTAGGACTTGGCTGCACGTGAATGTTGCATTATAACTATTTACTCGCACGTAAATAATATCGTTTCTTACTTTCTTGCGCAAAATCAAGCGATTCCTTAGAATAAAATTGTTGCAAAACTTAGTTGTTTATTCGCCTATTTGGACGAAAAAAGTGAAGCAGCACAGAAAAGATAAATAGTTCAAAAGCCTAAGTTAGATTTAGACGCCTAAAAGTAAATATCTTCTAAAAGTGTTCATAAACTTATTTAATCGCTTATGTAGACGACATTTTAACTTTCTTTGTAAGCTTTATTTAAAAATACAAAGCAAATGTATTTGGCGTAGCAGTATTAGATAATTTTCTATCATACATAGGGTACGTAGCAGAGGAATCCACTTTTCACTGGAACCAACATACTTCACAAAATACATGAATAAAGAAATACTTGAATAAAGAAAATAGGCCATTTAAATTAGTCATAAAAGACGTGATTCGAAGTTTGATGATATAAAGCAGAGTTTCATTTGAATGAATTTTATTACCTATACTCTTTTATTTTTTGCAATGAGAGTATTTACGAGTATAGCCCATTTAACTACCTGCGAGTATACCAACTATAAAGGCGAATTCAGACGTAAAGGTACGTGTAGAAAAAACACTCGCGAATACAGTGTAAGGCAAAAAAAACTGATAAATATGTTATTAATAGAAGAGCAATTAAAATGCTTGGTTAATCATTTGTTTATAAGTATAAAATAATAATAACTCTGCCACGGGGACACAAATTTCCGTGGCAAACCTAGAAATCTCTGAACAGGTTACGAACACAAGTTGGTCGCTGCAGAGAAAATATGGCAAAATGGGGTTTCACCGACAAAACGCAAGTGCAATGCGACTGTGAGGCCCCATCTCAATCTATGGCGCACCTTATTAGGTGTCCTCTTTTTCCCGTCTCTTGCAGCAGGGAGGAGCTGATCCAAGCAACGGAGAACGCCATTACGGTCGCCAAATACTGGCAATCAAAAATATAATGATCCATTGACACGACGAAGAAGAAGAAGAGTATAAAATAGCTAGTATCTATTACGAAGTTTTTTTACGGAACATGGCCATTGGTCTATATTTTACTCATGAACAATTTATTCCCATTCGTTTTTTTACCAAAACAATATTTGTCCAGTTTTGGTACCATGTGTATTGTGTAGGTAGGTAAGTACAATATGACGTGTGTTAGCTCGCGAACATCTCGCAAGCGCGATGGTTTTGCGGGTAAACTTTGAAATTTGTAATTTCTGACTAAGCGGCGTTTAACCAGCGCAGCATGTACCTACATCTGAATCCGCCCTTAGTTTTGAGTGCAACCCAATTAAAGAACTAATAAATTTGATGTCTTCATTTGGGCCCTAAGGCACTAAATCTCATGATAATTATTTTACAATTGAGCTTATTAAAGCAATAAACGATTACTGCGATTTTCTGTCGATGGCGGTTTATTACGAAATCGATGGGAAGAAAATCCAATCATTAGTGCTATAGTTTAGATTTTACGTCATACCATACTTAACGCGAATAATTTTTGGTTTATTTAGTCGAAATTAAAACACGGCGAGTTTCAAAATTGTTTTAAACCCCTGCTTTTTATAGGTACGTAAAAGGAAGGTACCTAGTACGGGTTCCGAACAATTATTTTATTTTCTTCGGAAAACTTACAGCCTAAAACATAGCTTAGTGAGTAACTTAAATAATAACAAAAGCCCATTGACAAAGTTTTCGCCAGTAGTAAATAAATATTTTCATGATTTTTTTGGATTAAATAAACCAAAAACGAATCTCGTAAGGCCCAGCCTATGACCGTGTAGGACTGTCGTGAACTTTCGAAATAGTTTTTATAAGAGACTTGACATGACTAGAAATTTTGAGGAGCAAACGAAATCCACACCAAACTTTATAAAGTTCTAAATCTAGATAGACATAAACGTCTACCAAGAGTCTACGTTTATAAAATTTTCATAATACAGTCAAAGGAGATAGGACTAGGCACATGAAAAATTGTAAATGTAATTTTAGGAAGTGACTTACATAATATCTGTTATAGAGATCTACTGCTCATCGTTATTAGATTAATATCGAAGTTAATGATACAGCATCCAGGTCATTGACCCGAGCTGTCAGATAAGCGGTCTTGCAGAAGTATGGTCAATTGTATGGGATTGGTGTACAAATCCGTATCCGATAGTAGCATTGGAAGCGCCAGGCACCTGACAGCTGCTTTGAGTAGAAAACTGTACGAAATGAAATATAAACGAATATTTATTGTATGAAAGTAAAATGATTTAAGTAATTTTTGTTCTAATATCTCTATGCTATTTAGTTTTATCAGTATAATTGGATTGAAGACTATATTACTGATTATATCGTTTTTTAACGTACTAATAAACCAAAAATAGTAGGTACGTAGCTTACGTAAAAATATGGGTAAACGTGTTACACCCTATGGAGTAGACAATATTATAATAAAAACACTGGTGGACGCCCGCGGCTCTGCCCGCGTGAATGTCGGTTTTAATCATGTAGCGTGTCATACGAACATTTTTTCGGGATAACAACTGTCCTATGTATTAATCCAATTTACTCTCTATCTGTGTGTCAAATTTCATGAAAATCAGTTTTGAAGTTTTAGCGTGAAAGAGTAACAAACAAATTTTCGCATTTATAATATTATTAGGATTTCTCTGAGGTAGTGCTTGATTATAAATTTACTGTACAAATGCTCGGTTAATAAAATCGCTAAAGACTTTGTAAACTGTATAGAGAACCTACTTCGTCGACTGTACGTTAATACCCAACAGTAGAAACCTATTCGATGAATAATAACTCATTGTCCAACTTTTTTGTTAAACTAATCACTTTATTGTTTCACTATTATAATCAATTACTCGATTAAGTTTCATATTAATGACGGACCCACTCGTATCAAATATCAAGAGTAATTCATTAGACCTCTAAAAGGATTCCGATAGTTTTTTTGGGCCTCAAGCGGTTTTACTTTTTTTCTGAGTTCTAATATTGTTACATGACTCTCGTATTTTGGATTCTATCTGCCTATTTAATGCCGTGGTGCTTGCTTACAATAGCATCACCCCATATTTTAAGAGGCGTCTAAGGTATACGAGAGTTATCTGTGTATCACTAGGTAAAAGGAGTATAACCACAATTTTTCTGAACCGTTCCTCAAATATTTATCGGTCGTACCGACTGCGACAGTATTTTTACGACCGTGAACGCTCTGCCTACCCCGCAAGATATATAAACGTGAAATGTCTATGTATGTGTTAACCATTTCAACTTAAGGTACATAATACGATGACTCTCGTATTTCTGCTTACCTACCTAATAATGATTACAATTAGGTATCACGTTGCATACTTAGATTTTGAAAGTAAATTATGTTTTGAAGTACCTACTTCTTATTCTAATAGGTAAATGTAATAAATATTTTATTTCTAATGTAAATGAGGAAATAGCAAAAGGAATGGATCGTGCTTTCAACAAAGCCCAAAAACAATGATGGAGGGCCGTCCCTAATTCTACTAATTGACGTAAATAGCACACCGGTGCGACCACAATCTGACCTGCTTTGGTCTGAGGCATAGTAAAATATGGCAGGTTACTTATCAGACAGTAATGAACTTTTGCTTTCGTAGGCGTGTATCCAAAGTCTATATAAAATAAATAATTCAAAAATTAGAAAGCACGTATTTTTTTCCATTTTCTTGTTTACGTCAACGTACAGAATAAAGTACTAGCGCTGTGGGTAGATTTCTTTAAGGAAAATTACAAATGTTTTACTGTCTACTAATTTTCACCTTCAATGTCTCACCTTTGTCATTTTACTGTATTCTCATAGATACCGTAATAGCTGAAGCTCTAAAACTGCAAATTAGACCAACGAGAATAATATACTAATTTTACGGCTGGGATAACTGGCTTCGTATTATGGTGGCTTCTTTAATCCATCTAGCTAGCTGTGGGTACATCACACCATCAAGCTGTGCTGTTGATACTCCTCAGGACAGGTACGGTTGAGAGTGAGCGTAGATGCTGTACTGTTACGTTACTTACAGATTAAATTTGAATGTAAACCTCTCCATGCTCCTGCACTACCCACGTTGTAAACATCAATATAACTTTTTTATCAACCTATATTAAGCATTGTAACGAAAGTAACGTGTCTTACTTGACCGTATAGAAACCCTCATCTAGCGCCTGGACTACCAACATTGTTCATTCATTTACAATCTAGCTTTTTTTTTCACGTTAACCCAGTGGACCAAGATGCAGTACTGTCAAGAAACTTACCGGTCTTATGCCTGAAGGAAGTTAAAAATCTAGCCTTTTGCGTTATTCCAGTGGACCAAGATGCAGTACTGTCAAGAAACTAACCGGTCTTATCCGTAAAGGAAACCCTCACCCTGGACTACCCACGTTGTTAATACATTTACAATCTTTCCGCTCATTAACCACCAATCGTGGTACGATTAAGTCGTAACATGTTTTATAAGAACGAACTGCGCACCAATTAAAATTTACTTACATAAAAATATATGGGTAGGTAATGCTTCTGACGCCTTAGATTTGATAAGCATCTTCTCATTCACCTATTTCGTAAAATTCAACTTAGGGCTGGATTCATGTCCAGGGAATAGACAGCAGCGTTCTCTGTGGTTACATCACGCTGAACTACGCTCGCCAAGCTCCCTTCCAAGCGTGGTAGTATCGCAATTTCCCCTTATTAGGGGGTTTATGTTGCGCAGTGAACTTTTGTGGCTTTTAAAGAAGGAATGCACAGGTAGAATGTCAAAAATGTCAGACGTGGCGATAGCGACCGTATTATTACGGCCGTTCCCACCCTGCAAGGGATAAAGGCGTGATATAATGTATGTATGTATGTATGCACAGGTAGATGTGCCGTGGCGCTGATAACGTAGTGGTTACCTACATAGACGATACGTTCAATCTTTCCTTACCCTTTAATTACAAGTTTTTCTTTTTTTACAAGTAAAATAATATGATTATCTTAGGAAAATCTACCCGTGTGGTGCCATATAAGAATTGGATCACCCCATTTCTACCCGTGGATGTCTTAAAAGGGGAGTAAGGGATGAATCCAGGGAATGGGCAACAGCGTTTCCTATCTCTTCTCTTTTCGTGTGGGACACCGAGTCGTCCAACGACGCGATGAACCCTAGTGTCAGAATTTTTCAACCGCCTTCTACAAGTAGCTGGCTTCTGACATGGTTGTGTAACGACCGCCGTCTAAGTGATCATAGACAGCAACCGGGACCTACGGCTTAACGTGCCATCCGAAACACGGAACCATCTTACTTACGGACAATCGGGTGGTTCTGCCCGCAATGTCCTAACCAGACTGGGAACAAATTCACAAAGTGATAAATATCAACTTTGTGAGTGACCCACCGGGAATCGAACCCGGAACCTTCTGCGTCAAAGGCAGTCGCACTACCACTGCGCCACATCGGTCGACAGCGTTTCCTATGAATATCTACAATATCTAGCGTTGCGCTCACCAATTCACCTGCCAAGAGTGAGTATGACAACACCCCCTAATTGGGGGAGACCCATGTCCAGCAGTAGACTGTTGTGTTTGTAGTAGTAAAAATCTAAGATTATCCTTCCTACAAGTTCCATCCTTTAGGTTCATAAATGCTCGTCTCGATGTGCTGCTGGTACCGTGATCAATAGCAATAGTTACCTACATTGATGATACGTTGCGAAGACAATGCACACTGATTGGTTTAGTTAGACTCTCGCGACATCCGATCTTCCCTTCCCCCCCCCCCCCCCTTCCGGGCATCGAAACGTGATCAAACTGCACAATTTTTTGTTAGCTTTAAAAAACTGGGGATGATTTTGTTTCTGGTTATTCGGAAAATCATTTTGATATTATTTATATATCTGTCAAAAGATTATTTGTGTATTTTTATAACATTAATTTCATTTTTAATCATCGACTTAGTCTAGCGTTCATAGCTAATAGGTTGTTTTGTGGGATATATGTAAGACGTTTTCCGGCATACATTATACATGAAAGCATTCTTCTGAAATCACCCTATCGATGGAAAAAACCCCATCAATATCAGTTGCCTGTGTGGTTTAGGATAGGAGGAGTAAGCGGTATTCATGAATAGAGGACCGCAGAAAACGACTTCATTTCACTAGTATTGAATTATCAACAGTGTTCAGCTGTGTTGAAAAGATGCTTTTACATTGCGTGTTGGCAGCAACGCAAGAAAAAAATGTTTTTGTCTACTTTGAAAAACATCTTTAAAACAATAGAATCACCCTAAAACGCTGCAGCTACTGCGAATTTTTCAGAAGATACCCTTAATAAGATTTTGCATTTTCATTATTTCCTCGAGAACTTTTTTAAACTAATTTGTTGGCGAGAAGGCTGTCTTCAATGTTTGAGCTTAAATTATTTTGTTCCTTTATAAACAATGGCTTTATTGACGGTCATGAATCACTCTGAACATCAACAAAGTATTAAAAGAAGTTTGCATTCTGAATCTTATAAATTTTTCTAAACTTTTTTTGAATGAGATTTTTTTAAAGATATGGATATATTAATCTTTTGATTTGAAATGGTAAGTAAGTAGAGTCTGTGCGGAAAGAGAAACGGCGTGGAATTTGGGGGAGCTGATGTGCCATACTATGGGTTTGACCATGGTTTGACATAGAGAGATTATTGAGGTTAGTGGTTCGACGTTTGTCGATCGTGGGTTTCTATGTAAAAATGAATAATTTGCTTTTTCGCGCGACGATTTTCTTTCCGCACAGACTCGTTGGGGAAACTCAAACTTCACATTTGACATTATAAAGTAATAGAAAAGTTGATAACATTGTAATTTTTAAAAATTTTATAACTTACATGTAATTTAAACCAAAAAGACGTGTTAAACATTTGTATCACATACAAGATTGCAGTTTATATTTGTAATGGACTATAATCGAAACTAGCTCATTTCAGTGGTAGAGGGACGTAAAATCACCCCAATAATGACTACGAAGTAATTTTATGAGCATTGGGAGCTTTCATGACCGCTTACTCCACATTTGTAGCTTTTGCAACCAGGGTCGGCGTATCGGTCCCGAACCAGGCACCAGTCTCTACCAATTCCTTGAAACGTTTGAATAATAGCAAAGAATGTGGGCCATTTTTTTATAAATACAACATGGGACAATTTTTTTCCTCAGTTAGATACTTGGAAGTAGGAATCAATAATTTACACAAAATGATGGTTTGATAATATTTAGCCACTAAAATGCTGTTAAAATCAAATAAAATCTCGTAAAAAGTTACAGAGTTATTATACCACAGAGCAGATACATAAAATAGATGGCGTATTACTTTTTCGAACATATTGGGTAAAACTATCGAGCGGAGGTGAGAGAAGTGTGCTGGCAGTACCGCCAAACAATTATAGCGAGTATTACTTGAACTAGAATCTGTGATATGACTATATTGATGGTACCTAGGCAACGTTACCTACGGCTACTCTTTTTTGTATTTGTTTTTTGGGTATAGCCGTCCAAGGAATGAGGACTTTGCTTGAGGACTCCATTTTGAGCGTAGTGAATATAGCAACACCCTCCGATTGGGCGATGCCATGTCCAGTTGTGGACTGTTTTGGCTGTCAATGTTTGTAACTGGCTTGGGTCTGATACGAATACCCTATATGATTTAATGTCGCTTGTAAACATATTGAGGAAAATATGACGACGTTAAGCTACGATATGTGCAATTTTATGACGCAGAAAACTGAGCTTTTGCTGTCGTCGTGTGCGGTTTTCATTGGGGTGGGAAGTTGTTGTAACTGTAGTAGATTACAGATGAGAGTCGTTAAGAGGCGAATTTAAATCTTATTTTATGATTTTTTTCATAATAGATTTGAGTTTATGACAGAAAACTATCGATAATACGTGGGTTGCCTAATTGATTAGATCATATTTTTGTGAGTTTTTAAAATAAAATTGACCCAAAATACGAGGTACAACTCGAGTTGAATAAGAAATCCAAAACAAAAGTTTCCTAATTATGTTTTCGTGCCCTTCGCAGTCGAGACTTTAGGTCCATGGGGCTCGAAAGCCAAAACCTTTTTCACTGAGATCTCTGCGCGTCTCCGTGAGGTTTCGGGCGATCCAAGGTCAGGCAGCTACCTTGCTCAAAGATTGAGCATTGCCATACAAAGACGGAATGCTGCCAGCCTTTTGGGTACCTTGCCTCGCGGGGACGCGTTAGAGGGTATTTTTTATTTGTAAGTATTTTTATTTTTTAAACTTTATGCACTAAATGTGTACATGGGCGGACTTAATGCCAATGGCATTATCTGCCAGTCTACCTTAGGGCATGTGGAAATGTACGGCAGGTGCAAAAAAAAAACACTTAAATACTAATATTCATGAAAGAACATATATAAATCCTATACATACACTTAAATAATACATAAATATTACTAAGTAGTGTAGTAATATTAAGTAGTGTAGTGAGTAAGTTGTTTTTAATTTTTATAATGTATATAGATTAAGTTTTCATCTATAAAGTTTCCTTGATTTCTAAATATCTGGGGCCACGGTAGTGACCCCGCCAAGACGACCTACCCGAAGCGCGAGGGGCATTACCTATATGCCTTATCTCGAAGTGCTGCGTCGATTTCTTGAGCCCCCATAATCAATCTTTAAACAAAAAATTATGTTCTCAAGTATTTTACCTACTTGTTGGTGCTGTCGATACACAGTCAATACAAACAGTTATAATTTCTTTACACTTTTCAAACTATACCTTGTTAGCGAACAAACAGGTGTTTGGCCATTTTGTACACTGTTTAGCACAGTCATAAATATCGTCAACACTTCTGAACATCAGCATAAAATCGTGTCAAAATAGTTCAGATGTTTGTCCATTGTTTCAATCCGGCTTCAGGTATCGGATTGTACTTGTATCAACTGTTTTGAATCGGACGTCTTGACATATTAAGAAAATCAAGTGCCCAAAAAAACAAAAGCATAAAAAAAAACAGAGTATCAAAACGCTATGTTACTCAAAAAATTGACTAAATCGAACCTACAGCGTAGGTACTAAGTATTAAAGATCACTCATGTCAGAGACAAAATTTGTTGTTGGATACAATTTCATTAGTAAACAAGTATTATCGTTAGACCAACAAATATTTTTAAAGATAAATATTGTAAAATCTTATATTGGTAAAGATCCTAACCTGATTTCTCCGAGACCGATTTACCATACGTAAGTTGAAAGATCGGGACAGTGGAAACACGTATTTATGGAGGCGTTTGACACGTCAACGCTTATTTGTCAAGTCGCCAAGTGGAGTGTGAAGTGTTGTGACAGTTCAGTCCACTGTCCAGACCGCAGTCCCATCTACTGTCCCATCTGCTCGAAACAAACCGTAATCAAAGGTTGGAGGGACTTGATTCATAAAAAAAAATTCTATTTTCCTGTGTTGGTTTTAGTTTAGGGCAAAGGTGGTTTTAGAATGCAGCTGTATTTAAAATATTTGGCAGCAGAATAATATAGGTTACAAGTATTAAATGTTGACAATTTATTGTCAACTAGGTACAGCTAACTCGCGATCTGGTAACACCTAAACAGTAACATCGTCTTCATTCAATTTAAGTTAATAAGTACCTAAGTATAGTTTGAGAAATACAATTTTAGCCGATTCGCCTTGACCCTTAGTCTAATCGGCAAATTATATTTCCTAAACTATAAGAAATAACTTCAGAGTTCTACTTTTCTGCTATATTTTTCCTACGCATATCGTCCACTTCCGTTACCCAAAATCATAAACAAGCTCCTTCAAATACGCTCGCATCGGTCAGACCATTACATATTGGCACGCTTCGGCCCCCAAGCGTCAGGCTAAATTTGTACCATTCCGAAATACGCTTACTCCGACACATTATCCCATTTTATGACCTATAAAAGTCACCCGAAACTTACTACGTTTGTACCACAGCCCTTATTTTCAGAACCTAATAGCATTTTCTTTATTGGCACTCCTTATATTTTATATGCATAGATTTTTTGTACAATTTGTGTATTTTACCGTTTCCCAATAAGGGGTGTTTATGTACGTATTTTATTAGGGACGTGACGGGTTTGCTAATATGGCATTTTTTATTATAATTCATAAAAGGTTTACTACCGCTAAAAATTCGTACGTCTACGTGCTAAGAAAGTAACGGTGTTACCATTTATATGCAAAAAGGTGGATGTAAAAAATATATAATAAAGTGAGTTTACGTCATTTGCTGATGGATCATACTAACGCGTGCTTTGAATACCTACCTGTGTTGCCATAATTTCTTCTTCGAGGTGCTCATTTCAGAGATCACCCAACGCTGAATGTTCTCAATAATTCTTAGAAGCACCAATTCAAGTTGATACTTTAAATAGGAAATATGAAGTGCTTGTGCTTGGAAATAAGATTTTATAAAACCCAAATGGGCATTTCTACAGAGACGCCGTTTTTTTTGTCCTGGTCCAGAAATCGTGTTAAACATATAAACTAAAATCTCAAAAAAATAACACATAATCCTTAATGTATGTATTATTTGGAGAGCATAATTATTATGACTAATTTAATAATACTTTCTTCTAAAAAAAATACCGAAAGGAAAAAAAAACACCAATTTTACCTGATTTAGGCCTGTCCCTTTGGCGGAATTGAATCTAAATTGGTCCATAATTCGAAAATTTCCGGAATTTATAATAATGTTCCTATGTTCACATGTATATAGATGTACGACAAAGGTTTATTTATTACCAAGATGGCTATAATGTTTTATTTTGTACCACTTATGTCACTTTAAATATTTGTCCCGAGCTTATGACTTAATTCGGTATCACTCACAAACTCTTACGCACATCTGTAAATACGCGCGATTTGCACATCTTTATCCGATTCACATAAACTGCCAGTTGCGTCCGAGTAGGCGAGTGCAGTGAACCTGTGACATGCTGCCGGGATTTACCATTTTCAAAGATAAGAAATTTTACTTCGTCTTTGGTGCAGGGTAATTTCTCAACTCCGGATCATAAATATTTTTGAAACTATAAGAGCTAAAAGGTTGTTACTTTGTGTAATTTGTGCCTCGATAGTATACCAATACGTAGGTAAAATTGAATTTGCACAAAGTTATACTGTGAGAGAGAAATTTCAAAGAAACCAGCTTTTTCTCAACTCCGGGAATCTGAACTCCGTGTGCATTTGTTCACGGAGTTGAGAATTTTGTTCACGGAGTTAAGGTTTTTTATAAAACTGTGATTAGAATGATGTCGTGTGGTACCGGCGTAGAATAGCATCACTCCAATTCTACCTGTAGGTGTCGTAAGAGGCGACTAAGAAACTAGCTCGAGAGATGATTAACGACGATTAACTCTTGTAATTTCTAAACTCCGTGAACAGTCAAAATTCAAATTCGATTATTTCAGAATCTGCAAGAGGAAATGGGGAGAAATTTATCTTATTTTGTTTATTCATTTAAAAAACAATAAATCACTTTGAATGAGTGCATGAAAACCTTAAAACAAACGTGCACTCTCAACTCCGTGAACACTCGAAATTAAAATTGAATTATTTCAGAATCTACTGAAGCAAATGATGGCAAATAAAATTAAATATATTTCTATTTTTTTTTCCTATTTTTTCAGTATAATAAAGTCAATAAAATGTTAAGAGTAAAATTGCACACGGAGGTGAGAAAAATTTACTCCTGCCGTAGAAATGCTCAAATGCGTTTTACCGACCCCATTTACGTATTCTGAAATCCTTACACTAGGCCATCTCAAATCTGGCTTATTAAGAAACCCGATAACCCTTTTGGTCTTCTTATTTCAAAATCTCGGTCGCCATTCATCTTTTTACATGCGCTAAAAACTTTGCACACATGTTTTGGCAGGTAGTGCAGTTGAGAGGTTTCTTTGCGTGCAGGAAGTTCTGAATGAACCGCTAGTATGGAGGGTGAGACGAGTTTTTGTGTTCCCACGCTGGCAGCTAAAGGGTTAAACATCAGCCAAGTTTTTGCGCGCTCTGATTAGTTCGTGAGTCTATGTGGACGGACTGCATTGTGACTGCAGAACACTTCATTCAAATGAATTTTGACTACAGTGCAGTTTTCATTGTGGCGCAGTGGTATACCCGCACAGGTATAAGATTGATTTTCAGCCGTTATAGTAATTTATATGTAGAGGAGTTGATAAATACGGGCCCTAATCATGTTACAGAAGATCTCCGGCCTGTAAGTCTTATTTTAAAACCTACATTACATTATACCAGTTTTAGAATCTATCTACATAATACAGTATCTACAGTTATCTACCCACTGTCACCCCGATACAGGAAATAATCGTGATTGTCTGTCAACCGCAAAATGAAGGAAACAACTGAAAAGTTTAAGAAATAATTATCTTCCCAGTCGGAAAAAGTTTAATTTTCTCCATGTGCATCAACATACAAAGAGTATAGTTTTTTGTGTGCAGTTTGCTTGCAGTCCGTCTGTATAAGAAACTCAATCAGACCCATCGTTAAGCTAAGTAGGATTTAAGTGATTGAAGAAAGAGGGAATCTGTTAAGAAATTCTTCATCTAATAAGAACAATGAAGAAAAACCACAAATTAAACAAGATAGCATTTCCGGGTAAAAACTTTCTGGTTATAATTATAAAAAATATGAAGTAAGTACCTAATTATATATTACATGCCGTGTGATGCTGGCTTAGAATAGCATCACCCCACATCCTTCCCGAGGGTGTCGTAAGGGTGTACTAAGGGACTCGAGGGTATTGGTGTATTACAATTTTTAGGCGACAGGCTGACAACCTGTCACTATAGTGATACACATGTTTTCTGAAACAACCTTGGAAACAATCCTCAGAAAAGTCAAAAGTGGCGATAGCGACCGCATTCTTACGGCTGTTAACGCTCTGCCTACCCCGCAAGGGATAAAGGCGTGATATGTATGTATGTACCTAATTATTTTCACTTTGAAAATGATATTTCTTAAGTGGGTACATAATTACGTAGGTAATCAAAACTTATAGCTCGTGCCGTACAGAGTTAAATATAACAAAGGCATAAAAGCTTTAAGGCCCCATTGAACTTCAAAGACACTAGTAAAATAATGCTTTAATACTTGTCTTAAAAAGTTCATTATTTTTGAGTAAAATATTGGTTTTTACAATTAGCAAGTACTTACCAAACGCTTAGCGTAACTAAAATATACAAAACGTTCCTGATGACCGGGTTTTAGCGTAACATATACATACATACATAAATCACGCCTGTACCCCTTACGGGGTAAGCAGAGAGTTAACGATCGTAAAATTACGGTCGTCATCGCCACGTCTGACAAGTATTGAGGGCCTTTTCAGATGGTTCATGTATCACTGTCTCTCTCTCTCTCTATCTCTTTTCGTGTGGGACACCGAGTCGTCCAACGACCCGATGAACCCTAGTGTCAGAATTTTTCAACCGCCAACTACAAGTAGCAGGCTTTTGACATGGTTGTGTAACGACCGCCGTCTAAGTGATCATAGACAGCAACGGGGACACCTACGGCTTAACGTGTAGCGTAACATGAAACAAGATTATTCACCTGCGATAAATCCTAAACTGTTCATACATTCCCTAGAATGTAATACAGGATGCTGTATGGTGTTTTCTAAGAACAGCTGCTACTGTTTTCTAGCTATTTGATGTGACCACGCAGTTTTGAGTTCAAGGTAAAAAAGTGTGGTTATGTGCTTTTGTCTTTTGTGATTTTAGCGTAACACGGAACAACAAGATTATTCACCTGCGATAAATCCTAAACAGCGGGCTGATTGTCTAACTCTGATCGTAATCGTTTTCGCCTTCATTTTGACAGTTCAAGCCAATCGGGCCGCCATTTTGTGTAATTTTTGACACTTGAAAGCGATCGATCGGCTTGGCAATTTGAAGACGATAACGATCAAACTTGAAACCAATCGAACGAATGAAACTGGGTCATTTGACGTTAATTCGTATTGTCTATCGCCGATGACAGCTAAAAACGAAGTCGATACCAATTGGCTAATGTCATTTGAAACCGACAGCCTTGTAGTTACCGTAATCAAAGTATAAATCAAATTATTCTCTAATTTTTCAAGTTAGAAGTTAGGGCAGAAGCTATTATGCTTGCGGTTACTAAAGAGCAGTGCCTTCTACGGCAGCTGAGAGTGAACTAGCGATTTTAAGGGCTGGACACAGGACCTTTGACACGGCTATTTACAAGTCATTTTCGGCTGCGAGGGTCGAAGTTTCAAGTCCTCTGCGAGGACTTAATACCTCCCCTGCCAACAGCACAGCGCTCCGTGTGCGTCCGGAGACAAAAGCAAGTAAGTACCTCATTGGATCAGTCTAATTTATGACTAACTTACTGTTTTCTGCGGCTTTGCTAGCGTGCACACAGGAAATTGAGCTGTGTATTTAAATAAGATTAAAATAATATGGCAGATGCGTTGATATTCTCATTTGAGCTAATAGTTGGTTTACTAACTAAAATTTATATTTTGTTATAGATTCATTCAGAAGATCGGATTTCCTGGACTATTGACTGCATCCATGTCGCCATCATTCGCCCAGCAGGGTATGAAGAGGCTGACTACAACCGTAAACATTACCACTCAATAAATAAGAACCATGGCACAATGACGCACATGATGTGCTTTAAAATTGCCCGGTGAAATCTTATAGAGGGTGGGGGCTTGCCGATGATAATGGATAGATGATAAGTGTAAGCAAGACCATTCATCACATACACACATTCTTATTACTAAATTTTTTTGTAGCATCAGTCATACTTAGGAAGTTTTAATGTAAGTATTCTATTTTGCAGGTGACTCTGGATATACCCACAGGGATTGGATGATGACTCCAATGTGAAATAAAATGAAAGTAGGGAGTGTAAATGTGAAATGCAATATTCGAGATATGGATGCAAAGCTAGAACAAACATTTGAATCCATCAATGCAGATGATTGGCAAAAGTGAGCTGAACACATTAAAAAATCAGAAAGACAGACAGCAAGACCATTTATTAGATAACATGGAACCTTTTATGTATAAATCTATGCCATAATATATGCCCCAACAATATTAATGAAATTTAACAATTTAAATTTAATAAAAAATAATATTAAAGAAAATTATTACCATCCATGTAGATTTTATTTCAATCCTTTACATAACTTTATTAATAATTTCACCAAAGTGCTACCTTTGTTTCCATCTACCACCATCACGGCTGCCCCTGCGGTGGCACACATTGCAATTGGCCTCCACCGAGGCAGATTGCAATGTCTGCCATCACTTAGGAGGCTTATTCTACTAGTACAATAATGATGGGAGCATGGCAGATGGGAATAAATGTCTGGGACTATTAAATACTAGCGGGTGCCCGCGGCTCCGCTTGCGGTTTTAAAAATCATCCCGTAGCATGGCACAAACATTAAAACACACAACATTGACTTTTTCTCTTTTTTGGGTGAAGTAAGTGCTTTTAGGTCGGAGTGTTCCTCTACTTCCTTCTACTTTCCCTTCAATAATGTTCTTTATAAAGTTGTCGTGTCGTAAAATGCTAAATCGCATCATTTGCGCTCTGATACTAATTTCCTCGCTGGCATTGTTTTCAATCACACGATTTCACGATGATGAAATAGTTGTTGTATCGTGATCACATCGACATTATTTCCACTTGTGTATTTACTTCTTCATGGAATTACAATTACAAAGGCGTTTTTTAGTATAAAAACAAATACAATACCCCGTGCCATAATAAACGAAACAGACATCCAGTGTTGCCAACGAAGAATCAAGCTGCCCACCACAAGCGATGGTTAGAGTATACTTTTCGGGGCGGTAAGGGGCAATTGGTAAAGTATAAACGTGGGGGCCCTATGAATCGTCTTGGGAAAACATTCTTTTTTTTTTTGTCATAATTTACTTAGTAACATTTTGGCCAAAAATATGTTTCTTTTAGTTTAATTTTTTTTTTTAGTTTATTGTATAGAGAGTGCTAAGACAAACACTTTTTGTAACTAGCAACTTTAGGCTAGTACGCACCTAAGCCGAGATATAGACCCTTGAAGTTTATGGCCTAGAACTTTTAAGGAGAAATATCTCGGCTTAGGTGCGTCTTAGGCCAAACTGCCAAGGACAAAAAGTGTTTATATTAGGCCTAGGCCCCTCTACTCGACAAAAATATAAAAAGGCCTAATATAGACACCTTTTGTCCTGAGCAATTTTGCACTAAGGCGCATCTAGGCCGAGATACAGGCCCTCAAAGTTCTAGGCCCAAAACTTCAAGGGTCTATATCTCGGCCTAGATGTATCCTAGGCAAAAATTGCCCAAAACAAAAAAAAATGTAATAAGCCTCTCTACACAAAAATATAAAAAATATTTTCGTAGATAAAAATCACCAATTTTTTATTCAAATGTTTTGCCCTCACATTTTTTGGAGAAATAACATTAATACTACACATATTGTAACAAAAATAATGAAACTCACCATAAGCCAAACCATAATACATTTCACTAAACAAGTCCACTAATCACTGAAATCAATATTTGTACGCTAAAAGGGAAGCCTAAGCTCCCAGATTTGGTGGAAAATTAACTAAGTTGGCAACAATACGCCAATGCGTTTTGATGTTCCATTTTTATAAAAACAATTATTTGTGTGGAATACAACAAATATGCAATTCAAAAATTTCATATATGATTTTTATAATAAGGAACATTAAATATGTAATTATAAAAGCCATTTATAGAAAAAAATAAAAAATAAAATATTAGTTTTACTGGGCCAAACTTGTAGAAACGAAACGCAAGAAGAATGACTATCACAAGTCTAGTTTCATTCATTCCCAAACCGACAACGACGAAAACTGTTAGACAATTCCTCGCAATCAAGCCGATCGCGATGCCATCGCCATCGGCTTCAAGATGATTGCGATCCCGATCAGAGTTAGACAATCAGCCTGCAGTTCAGTTGTTCCCTAGAATGTCTGGCATACAGGATGCTGTATGGGGTTCTGAAGACAGATGCTACTGTTTTCAAGCTGTTTGATTTGTCCACGCAGTTCTGAGTTCAAGGTAAAAAAGTATGGTTCTGTGCTTTTATAGAAGGATAAGTCTAGCCGTCTGTGCGAGATAATTGTTCTGTCGCTGCTACTGCCTTTTTTACCATGGCACGCGTACGTACCTACCAAAAAATCTTAAATATTTACGTGAAACCGTATTACCTGATAAATTATTAAACTCAAATATAAACATCGCCGTATTTAAGGTGTAAAAATATAAGCTGCAAATACTTTAAGGGACGAATTAGCTCATAAAACTAAACAATCTTCCCCAATAAACATAGCTCAAAATATGAAAAAAAATTTGGATGTCCCATAAAAAAGCCGAGCGAGTCAACTGTATGAGGAACCAAATTTTTTTTCATATTTCGACCTATGTTTCTTGAGAAAAGTTGTTCAGATTCATGGGCTGATTCACTGCTTAAAATATTTGCAGCAATTTTTTTTAAACCCTGTATAATAAGATTCAAGGCAGCTCTACCATATGTTTACGTGCGAGCGTACTAAGTAA
This sequence comes from Keiferia lycopersicella, assembly GCA_029255805.1. NCBI lineage: Eukaryota > Metazoa > Arthropoda > Insecta > Lepidoptera > Gelechiidae > Keiferia > Keiferia lycopersicella. Next base: position 5,281,052 of record JARACZ010000009.1, on the reverse strand, counting down.
TTTGATCAACACTTTTTGCTAAATTCCTTTCGACAAGAATCACTGGCGTTGTTGAGCTTCATTCATTAAAATTGAAAAATTAACCATAAAATTCTCTACATAAAACGTTCTTTAAAATTTTTGAGTGATTTTGAGGTAACGGTCGATTTCATTAATTATTTTTTAAGATAGAAGATCAAAAGTTCAATGATCAAATAAAACACCTCGATGTAATTATATTAACTATAACACACAATTATTGCTATAATTACGAAAACTAAACGAAAAGTAGGTTTAAATTAGGCCGTACTTAGATACTAATTTACTTGAATTCCCAGTACTTTCGAATTTCGGTTAATACGGAGGTAATTAAAAAAAATATATACTCAAGTGCCTAAAACATGGCAATAATTCCACCATTAATTCTCCACCCCCAGCAGCTGTTGCCGGCGATCATTAAGCTTTTTAGTTCGTGCCAAACTCATAGTAAGAAACTACTTACAATCCTGCCACTACCACCCTACTTATCGGCCATAATCGGCGCATGTTATCAACATACAACACGCAGTCTGGGAGCAACTTAATAAAAACATCCACGAACATTCGTAAAAAAGTTATTGCCAAGCCAAGTTTCAACGAATTCAATTATTTTGTTTTCCTTTACAACAACTTTATCATTCGGAATTAAAACTTCCAATTTTAAATTGGTAAAGGGTTGAAAAATGTTCACTTGAGTGTTGTAATTTTAATATTCAGATTTATTTTTTAATTTGCGCCTCTGGGTACAAAGTTGTACGAAGATTATTTATACCGATTGTCAAGTCTCGGCTTTTTATCTCTTTGGAAAGTGAAATTGTCGATTGAAAAGTGATATATCCAGAATTAACAATACTTTTTTATTGCACATGTTATTTGCTAATTATTTTATTTACCCTTAGGGTTGGAACTTGTCAGAGGATTGAGTATGTACCGTATTTATTTCCTCTCCTGTTTAGAAACTAGCTAGCGCAGCGTCGTACGTCGAATGCGGTTTTAGTATGCAGAGTGACGTTTCTAATACGGGTCTAACCTCTGCGATGTTTTAGCGCTACGTCGTGCGTTAAGTGTGCGATCCGCCTTAGTTTCGCAAACGAACTACATTTTTATACGCAGGTGTACCTACTATAGGTTAGTTTAAAAAAAAGTATAAATTTATTAAAACGAAAGTAAATAAGTATCTAATTACGTAGGTTTATAATAAGTACAAAATTAATAGCGAAAAATACAAACCCATTTAATAATGAAAGCGATTGCCAATTTATAATTTTGAAATGACGTTTTGAGTACGGCCGCAAGGAAAACTGTATCATTGAGTTCGAAAATGTCGCAAAAAAACTCGACATACAGTTCGGTGTGCCATTTTTACACAAAATATCGCCCGCAGCTACTTACTCGTTTCTGTCGCATGAAAGTGTATCAATTATTTATTTTAACCGCCGTGGTAAAATGAGCGATTTTTAAAAAAACTTTTGTGAAGAAATTTAACCGACTCCATAGAGGAGAAACACTGAATAGCTTTATTCCGAAAGCTAGTGAAACACACAAACATATCATGCCTTTATCACATACGGGGTAGGCAGAGCGTTGACAGCAGTAAAAATACGGTCGCTTTCGCCACGTCTGACTAATATTGAGGGCCCTTTCAGATGATTTGTGAATCACTGTTTTGACAGTTGGTCAGCCTAAAATTGCAATACACATGAAACACATGAGTCCCTTAGTCGCCTCTTAAGACACTCGTGGGAAAGAAATGGGGTAATGCTTTTCTAAGCCGGCATAACACAGCAATGTATGTTAGGTTTCATTTTCCAAAAACGCATTATCGACAATAAAACCTAGCAATATCTCGGTCAACCAAATTATTTCAGTAACCAGGGCCCCAAGTCTGCTATTTTTTGTCATTGTAACGCCATCGAAACTCAACTGTAATTGAACTGCCATTGTGATTTTTCTATACTATAAACTGTTAGCAGAATACGAAATGACCAAAATGATACAACTGAGATCCAATCGACATCCAACTGAAACGGTTTTCATTTAGCAGACTTAGGGCCCTGGTAATAAATTACATACAATACATTATTATTATTATTATTAATTTAGCTTACACTGTCCCACTGCTGGGCAAAGGCCTCCCCTCTCTCTTTCCAGGCTTTCCGATCGGCGGCTGTTTCCGACCAGTTGGGATCATAATCAACCAGGTCATCCCGCCAGCGTTTTCTAGGTCTCCCTCTACGGCGACGTACAATACATGATCAAATAAATAACCTTCTTTTCAAGTCGTTTAAAAATAATTCCAAACCGGTTGAAAAGGGTATTAAATGTCACTTCGCTTCATATTTAAGCCACCCACTGCATCTGTCGTACTGGTAATTATGATTATTTTGATGTCATTGGATTAATGAAACAAAAAAAAACCTCCTTAAGGGCAAAAACTTTTTTTGTAGAATAACTAAATTATTTTTTTAAAACTTAACAAAATCCGCCTGTGTCTGCCCTCGAAACCAAAAAAAGAAATATAAAAATATTGGGAACGTAAAAGATTAGAATAAGTCATGTTAATTATTATGCTTGTATTTGAGATAGTACCTAATATGATTTGTTCTAATTATGTAGGAATTCACTTATTATATAATTTAACATAATAAATACTTAAACATTCAATCCTTATTAAAAACAACAGAAACCAAAACTTTTTCCCAGGAAGGAAGCTAATTCGATTAAATTAGTTAATTAACCGGAAACTTAACAGTTTCTAACTTTAAAATCCAAATTGCGAACTAAAAGACAAAGAAAAATAAATTTTGTTGAGTTCTAAGTTTGAATTCAAGTTTAAACGGCTTTCCGAACCGCATGACCCGAGGCTGCAATTACTCTGCGCACCACCTGTCAAACGCACTGGCGACACCCGCTTTACAGTAAAGAGCAGTGACATGCTTCAGTAGAACCACAGTCACATCCCGTTTCAGTGTTATAGTCTAAGAAATTTAGTTTGAAACTATGAATGTTATCTCTAAACAATTGTTTTCTATTGTGTCTTTTGTTCTATTATACTTACATAGAGAAGTCGTTAAGCCGAATCGGCTCAAATAATATTTCTCAGACTATATATCGTGGGTATTAAAACACAAAATGCCACTGGTGTTAACACTGTATCCAGAAAAGCCTATGTCTGTCTAGCATACCTGCTTTCGGTAGAATTATTGCGTAGCTAAAAAAGATCATAAATGACATTATTTGTTTGTGACGCCTCTATAAAAATTGCCTTTTTAAGTTCTAGAGATAATCATAATGTATCGTACAATAGGAAATAAATAGGAGAGTTATGAGATTATGAAGAGCCAATTAAAGATTGTGAATATCTCTTCGTATCCTTTAACGACATTTTTACAATTATTTTTTTACACAATCCACAAGACTTAAAAAAAAACTATTTGCGCCATTTTTACGCCTATTTGTTGAAATGTAAATATAAGAAATGCAGACAAACCCTACTGATTTTGATTTACCTACCTAGTGGTAGCCGCACGCTCACGAGTAATTATGAAACAGCTACGAACTAAAAAGAAAAAGAAAAGAGAGCGTCACAAAATTCAAATCGAATTTTGAATTCCTTTTTAAAAGTGAAGTTTAAACCAGCCAGGACTATCACTCGCTTATTATGCTTGCAATAAAAATCTAGAGTAGGTATTAAACATTTTTCTTGTTGAAGTTTTTATCAAAGACGTTTTACTCTTATTTCAGCTGTAGCGTCAAATTAAGTTTTTTAAATCTGGAATGAATTTTTGTTACAGCTTTAAACAGCTACATTTAGCAGCAATACCAGAATGATAAATAAACGCGTTATTTTTAATTAAAAATTTAAAATCCTTTACCTTTCTGGCTTAAGTAGAATTCAGTGTAGTTAATTTGGGGTTTGAAAGAGAAAAATCGGGTGCACCCGGCTTAAACAAGGTTTAATTTGTTGTCATTAATAAAGATGATGTGGACACGTTTGGCCCGCAGTCGCTAAATTTGGTCCTGCATACTAATGCGAGCATTTTTCTTTTTACCAAGTGCGTTTTGATCAGGCCTTTTTTGAGATCATTCACATAGAGAGGGCGTTTAAAGTTCGAATGCGTTTTTCTTTCTGCTTTCGGCCTGTTTCGCTTTATACTGAATAGGGATGTGAACTTGCAGGTCAAATGAACTACTTTTAAAAGCGATCTAAAACGATAATTTTTATGAAAATAGAAATGTATCACATCATACGTTGCTATTTTGGATGGCGTCAGAACACTTAATTTTATATAATTTTTCGGTTTATTAATTCAAACTTTAAATATTTTGAGAAATTATGACTGAAGTCCGAAGTAGGTACTCAGTGTCTTGCTAAGTTTCCTTGGGGATCTAGGATGGCTTTTAAGTAGAGATAGGTACTGTAGAAATAAAACAACTGTAAAAATCTTCGTACGTCCGTTTTTTTGTCTTCGATACCATAATTAGTTTCAAGGTTTTAAGTAACTCTTTTCTACTTTTTGCGAGAAAACACTTAAAATATGTCCTATTAATGAATTCATAAATTAACATACGACTCGCCTTTGACTAGGTAACATTAACCAATCCCGTGGCACCATTTTTTTCTACTAATCTTTAGGCAAAGGCATGGCAAGTTCGCGTGACAGCGCTGCAGCACGCACGCTGTCAAATGATAACCCCACGTCTATCAATTGTGTGGCCATGGTGTTTCATAGTGTGCTTACACTTTATTACGACCTCTATAGATAAGCGGTCCAATAGAATTAAAAACTATAGAACGTAACACGTGAACAAAAAAGCGACCGAGGGAGAAACCCAGCCCAAGCAGACCAAGGCCCTGGAAGACAACTCCACATTTTTAAAAAACGGGACGGGGTCTCCGTCAGGCGCGTGTAACAAAGCTCTATAGACCCTTGCAGCTAACCTGGCACGTATCATTCATTTTCAAGTTTATTTCAGCGCCATCTTTGAGCACTTTTGTTTTGGCTAGGTAAAAAGTTTCCAATTGTGCAGCCAAGATATTCCATAATGTACTTACACTTTATTATGACCTCTTTTTATAAGCGGTCCAATGGAATGGGAAATTATTTCTGTACATTTAGTTTCTGGAAGGTGGTGCTCGTGCGAATGATGGAAAAGCTCCATAGGTAGGGGTGATTGAACTGAACTTGACAGATGTTCCCTCAATGTTGAAAAAGCACTAACATGGCCACCTAGTTCGGATTAGTGTTGCTATTATCAGTCTAAGAAATCCTAATAGAACAATGAAATAAAGCTCGTGAAAATTTTCTATGGGACAGTTGTCTCTTCTTTTAATAATTTTCAGACCAGATGGCGCTCTGTTAAATATTTTTGACATTTGAGTTGTAATATTGATACTTAACTCGATGAACTATGTTGGTGCACTTTTGGTTGACTAAAAAGCTTCCAATTGTACGGCCATGGTGTTTCATATTGTACTTACACTTTATTACGACCTCTATAGATAAGCGCTCCAATAGAATCAAAAACTATATAGATCGTAGCACGTGAATAAAAAAGCCACCGAGGGAGAACCTGACCCAAGCAGACCAGAGTCCTGGAGAAGGACAACTCCACATTTTTCAAACCTGGAACGGGGTCTCCGTCAGGCGCGTGTGACAGAGGTCTATCGTGCGGCAGACTCCTGCAGCCGATCTGGCTCCGCACGTATCGACTCGTCGCTCTGTGGAATAAGCCAGGGAGACCGGGAGGGTGGCGCAGGTCCTGGGCAACCCTGCGTTTTCAAAAATTGCGTCCCAGGCAACGGAGTGTCTGTGGTCTTGCCTCAGACACTGATTAAATCGTCTATCACAGTCTAAAACGCTAGTTTTATTATATTCTCTTTGGTCTATCATATGAGGCCAATGGTGATGATTTGCATAAATACGTTATTTTTCTTCTATTGTCTACTATAATGACGAAATGACCATCATTATATTTTGAACAAGACGATATGCTCACCTACTGAAACAACCCAAAAATACCATCATCGCCAAATTCGCAAAGTCCCAAAATCATATTCTGTAAAAAGGCCTGTCGGATCTGCAAATTCAGGTTTCTTAAAATAAATTACTGCGTTCTGCATGTTAAAAGCAGCATGTTCACAAAACACTAACTAACACTGCAGTTGATTTAAACAGCAAAATCTGAGGCAACATTCCGTTTTCACAACGATCACTCTGCCTACTAGACGCCACGCTTGAGGCATCATCTAAAGTGTGAAATTAAGTCACTTTTTTTCGTTTCTCTCTATTGTTATGTGTATCTATCATGGATACCGCCAACTTTTTCTTAACCATGTGCAATTTAAATGCAAAAGAAATTCAAAATAATGTTTTTACAGCATGATAAATTCTGGGAAAAGGTTTTATTGCCACAAGAAAAAGATTAGGAGCGTGAGCAACTTCTGGCCGGACCGCTGGTTATGCTATAATTTCCGATGTAAGATTGCATTTATTTGATCCCGCGATTCCATCAGTGGTGATTTATGTAATGCAACCTAAACTGGTCAGTTAAGCGACATAAACACATGCGCGCTTCGGTAGGTGTTGGTTTATGTGATGCGATTCTAAACTGACCAATCAACATGAACACATTACCCTGTTCCTCATCAGTGAAACTCAGCTGGTTGAGCAAAATTTTGGTTTTTTTGTAGAAGGAAAAATGGAAAGAAAAAGAGGACGACCTAAGAGAAACTAGTTTCAACAGCTGAAAGAGAAAGTGAATGTTGTGTCGTATCAGAAGGTGAAGTCACTGGCGAAGAAAAGAAATGAATGGCGGTTGCTCCACCGACAAGAGCATGGCTCTTAAATAAACAAGAAGACAATTGGGCGCATCGGGCGTCTAGCATGTCGTGTGGTCGTGCTTCTCCTTTATCTGTTTCGAGATCTGTAAATGTCTCACGTATATGCAGTTAAGGCGGGCCCAGACGTAAACTTTTTAGGAGAGGACAATGAATAATTAGACCGTTTCGTTTTACGATACAAATCATTGCAGATTAGCCACAGTCAAGAGAAAGAAAAGGCTTTTTTATGATTATGCTTTTTGTTGTGGCTTCTTGAACCAATAGGTACGCTAATATTTTCTTGATCTTGCACAACTATTAATTCACCATAATAATATGTTTTCTAGAATGAATGTATAATTTCAATACTAAATATTAATAATCAACACGACTTATCCGTGAAACGACTTAAGAGAAAAAAAAGAGAGTTATAAGAACCGATATGCCTGCAATCTTTAGCTATACCTTAGTTAATTACGAACTAGGTATAGGAACTCAGTATAGGTCCTTACTTCTATAATCATTCAGCATAGGATAGGCCCTTATTTCATAATATATTGCTACTGTTGGTTTATTATTTAGGTATCTGTGTATTGAGACTTTTTATTTAGATATTATACCTACCTAATGAAATATTTAAACAGTTCAAAAACTACTCGTATATCGTTTTAACAAAAAGCTCGAAAAAACGTATAAAGTTTTTCGGCCTAAGCCCATCAAAATGTATGAAGTAATTATAACTATACAGAACTCTACTTGGAAATTTTAATATTTATTTTACGGTGCCCTAAGCACGCAAGTTAATCACGCTTTTGACAGTTTTTTTTACTATCAACCCCGGTTCGGTGTAAAAAAGGTCCTCGAGAATTAGGGCCGCAGAATATAAAGTGTGGATTACTCGGCCGGATCCCACACTTGACGGACGCAGGTGCAAAAGAGATAGGTATATGGCATAAAATAAGTAAAACATAGACACGTGTCAATGCAAGTTTCTGCGGAGTACCTGCGTCAACGTAGGTTTTAGTTATAGGAAAGACCTTGCATCTGACAGACACCTGCGTTAGCATTACGGATGCGCCAAAAATGCGCAGTGTCGTGTGTTAGATGTGGGAAACATTAGGTTGGTCCGTAGGTATCGTTTTACAGAAATATGGCTTAATATAAAAGAGTTATGGGAATGGTATGGTTCATAATTATTCATATGGCACAAAAAAAAATAGTAGCAAACTTAGAGGCGGAGAGAGGCGTGTCTAGTCAATTAAATTTTAGCTCATAAACACTGAATGAATAATAGTATCAACTAGCCTTAAGTTGGAGAATACATCCGAATATAATATTCAACAATTATCTTGTATTACAAACGAATTCTACAAAATTTCTCGACTTGACTGAGTCAGTTTGTAAGTGAGGTCCACATTTGTTTTTTAATATTTCGACCTATGTTTGTTGGGGAAAGTTGTTCAGTTCCATGGGCTGGTTCATCCCTTGAAAGAAAAATAGTACTTTAACTAGCACTTTGTGTAACGAATTCCGTTCTAAACAAACTCCCTGCTAGGACTTTTTTGCCTTGCCAGTTCCTGTGACAATAATTTCCTTAAGGGGCTGAGTAGAGCTAAAAGCTACTTTTATAAGTGATTTCTACCCTAGATAAAATGCAGAAAAACTGATGAAAAAAAAAGGTAATAATCTTCAGGATATTTGCTGTAGTGTTATTGTTTCCAAAACATGATATTAGTAATTTAGCTTGATAGAAAAACATCGTAAAGTTACCTCTAAAAATCTATTATATCGCAAACTGTATGAACAAAACCCACGCAATAATTAAGTGTTTATTATCAGAATGAGCGCCTTACAATACTCTATCGACATATTGTTTTCGATTTTCAAATTACTTATTTTTGACCGAGTTATCATCGAAAATACGAAAATATCATTGAATCGGCAAGATTCCGTCCCGTTCGCACGCGCGCAGTTTGACATTTGTCAGAAAGGGACCGGTTTTTAGGTCGTGTCAGCCCCTTAAATACAGGGTGTGCCAATTGCTGCGATATTTTACATAATTAAGAATTCAGTGTCACCGTTTTTTGACACGCTCCATGGCGTGCGAAACCGCCAATTTATAAGTCGGAAAGCTTTCTTATAGGACTACAGCAAATATTTTTATAAGCACTTAGGTAGATGATAAAATATAGGATGTGAAAAAACAATTTTATTTGTATTTATGTAGTTCAAGGGGAAGCGGGGGACTAATATGATAAAGTTAATGTAGATTCCCTAAAGAAATAGATTGTTAACATGATTGTGTCAAAAAGTAATCTTCGTCAGAGTTAGAATCATTTTAAAAGGGAGCTCCAAATTTTTTGTCATTCGACTTCTCGTAGGTATGAGTCTTTCATCTTTTAATTTCATGGCTCTTTTCATTTTTATTTACATATTAACAGAACTTTTTTAATAGATAAGGACTTATATTCTTATTGGTTGGTACTTTATGACAAGTTTATACCTTGCTTAAGCTATGACGCACTTATATTTTTCTTGGTTTTTTTAACATGATTTTGACAGCTGTCAAATATGTCCTATTTGAGCGGTGATACTAAAGTAAAATCAAAATTTTCAAATCATCATCATCATCATGTCGTATGGCATTTCTCTGCTTCTTTTCGGCCGCTGGTGTAAGATGGTGCAGCTCGGTCATACCGCCAGGTAGGCGATACAGTGGGCAATCGTTCACAATGTGGACTAGGGTTTGGTCAGGCTCTCCGCACTCGCAGGATAGCGACTCCCTGAGTCCCCATTTGTGGAGGTGGTGGTTTGATCGCCCGTGTCCGGTTCTAAACCTATTTCTAATTTTCAAATAAAGAACGATGTACGAAAGCCCTGCCGCCTGTATATAATTAAGAATTAGACTGTCACCACAGCCAGTCACGCTAGATGGCATGCAAGCGCAGCAATTAGGTTAGGTTTCTTATAAGAGTCGTTATCTGTGTCTATTTTGTTTGGAACCATTTTAAGTATACCTATCAGGGTACAAATTAGTAGAGCGAATTGCTATAAGAGTTTTTCTAACTAGACTTGACTGTATGTTAAGATATTTCCTTAGTTTCGGAAATCTGGTAGTGGCTCGTACAATCAAGACGCCTGTACTTACCTACCTATATTTTTTAATTATTTGACTTAGAAATTTTATTATGGGTGAAATCAGGCATACTATAGGTAGGTACTTATAAGGTTTGCAAACTACCTTGTAATTTTTTTCCATATTTCTACCTGTGTTCCTTGGAGAAAGTAGTTCAGTTTCATGAATTGGATTACCCCATAAAATACTAGCAGTATTTTTTTTTGTATCCCTGTATTCAGGTAGGTATTACAGTCGTCACTGAAACTAATCATCATAGGGATACCTACAGGTCATTATCGCCGTTGCTACACTCTTAATTTGTTTGCAAGTTTTTTAACGCATTCATAACAACATCACAACGCCTAAATCCAGCAAGACAGCAACTGGCAATAACCAAGCAATAGAGGAAGCTTTTTCACCCACTCCGAACTTATGACATTGCGAGCTGTTTCCTTTAAAAGACCTTTGAGGCAATAAAAACACGATAACCCGTTCCAATGGCACTCCCGTTGTTTCTATTATCATCGCTTGCTTTTTTCAAAGGGTTCCAAAATACGCGCCGGATATGGAAGCCGTTTTTTCTGTTTTTATTAAAACCGCCATATTGATTTCTATCGCAACAGCAATGTAGAATGTGGGTAAATGGAATATCTGTTCGTTCAATATTAAATACCTATCGAAAAATATGAAGTAAGTATTGAACCTCCAAACTATTTCACGTAAATACAACCTCTATGAGCAGCACAATCACTTGACTAGTGAAGGAATCTACTAATACTGGTTTTTCATACAGTTACTAAGGTGCCCTAGTACAAGTTGACCCCTTAAACTGTCATGGACAACTGTAACAGTACGAGTAGGTACTAAATATAATTGGTATTTTTTTCAGAGTCGATGGACGAAGATTACGCACAGGTTTAGCTTATTTATTATTAATAACTACGGTAAAAGAGCAATAACATATACGTATATATTCTGTGGTAATAACTTATTATTCTTAGGTTGACGTATTCTTTTCATACTAAGCTTAAAACGCAAAAGACGTTTTTTGTAGTGTTTTAATTACATACATACATACATATATCACGCCTTTATCCCTTGCGGGGTAGGCAGAGCGATAGTGGCCGTAAGAATACAGCCACTATCGCCACGTCTGACATTTTTGAGGATTGTTTTCCAAGGTTGTTTCAGAAAACATGTGTATTACTATAGTGACAGGTTGTCAGCCTGTCGCCTAAAAATTGTAATACACCAATCAATACTCTCGAGTCCCTTAGTCACCTCTTACGACACCCACAGGAAAGATGTGGGGTGATGCTATTCTAAGCCGGCATCACACGGCATTGTTTAAATTGGCAATGTTTTAATTGGCTCCTCTAATACAAATGTATTTCTTTTCGACGTAAAAAGCAATAGGTACTTACCTTTAAGCTCAATACACATCCAGGACTCGATTATTAAATAAAACTGCGATATCGATCTCAATCGCATTCCGCGCTCGATGTTCGCGTGAACGTTTAATTGAATGATTCCAGCTTACTTGATTGTTTAATATGTTGACTTTGTTCGATTTATCGACGTCATAACTTACGAGAGTTCACGCCTTCTGAAATGCGTATGCGTTGATTGGCTGCCGATAAGAGATCGTTCGATCCAACGATCCGTTATCCCTGACGTCTCCGTGTTTCGTTTTAAACGTTTCTTGTATCGACTTATTGGACCAACTGTATTTGATTATCGAACGATCCCAAAGTGATAACGAAATGGAACGTACAAATGTTTTATTGAACAGAAGCACGCCTTTTCCGCGACAACGCTTTAACTCATCGTGGCGAACAAAAAATGGATTTAAGGCACAATCGAAAAACGGCCGAAGAAAGAACATGTCCACCGAAAATAAAAACCGATTGTAGGGGCAAAAATAAGCTTTATTTACAACGAAATCAATCAATTACATCGGTCGTCAGTGCGCACCTACTGAAATGTATGGGTACTTGACATGGTGAGATGAGCCCGGGTTTCGAACAAAAAATTCTGTCGTCCGTCCGAAGTAAAAAGTTCTTGGCAACTCGATGGCCGGCGCTCGCAAAAAATCCGCCTTCTCTTCGATGAGAATGCGGCGACATGAAGAGACTCGAATGGATGCGGTAGGACAATTTCCCTGGCTGGTAATTTCATACCATTTCATACAATTTCATTGGCGGTGGACTGCAGTCACAATAGAGCCCATAATTATTATAGAAAGTGGATAGTTTGTAGCTAAATAGTATTTAGTGCTAAACAACCAGGTGTTTTGCCTCGCTTAGGCTGTAACTGGGAAATTTAATGGTGGCACTATTATCTCGAAGACATGAATTACCAATGGTCATAGAAATTGCATTCCTCGTTCAAGTGGAGTACATTTGTCGCAAAGTGTCTATTTCTTGATGCGTACAACATTTCTCAGTGTCGCAAACATGCCTTTGATGACGTTCAAGGACTGCATTTCTATTAGATTATTTCAGAAGCTTGGTCTGCATCTTCAACCCAGTACTTCTTCTTCTTCTTCGTGTCGATGAGCCTATGGTGTATTACATTTTATTTTGCCAATAGGTACTTGGCCCCGGCCACCCCATTCCCGTTTGCTATCATCAGGTCTTCCTTGGTCTTCTTTGGTTGTCATCCTGTAATAAAACCTGAAAATATAAATCAGAGCATCATCATTCTCCTTGCCTTATCCCGTTCTCTGGCGGGGTAGGCTACCTAACGTAGGTGATTTGACGTGGAACCAAGTTTTTACACAGAGCATCTGTATAAATAACCACCTGAACAAGAGTTTATGGGGTCGTTGGACAACTCGGTGTCCCATACGAAAGGAAGAAGAATACCTCAACTGTATCTCAACCCAACCAGCACTTTGTAGGCATTGCCTTTTGGTACTCGCGAATAGAAAAGTCTTTCATACATCACGAATGCTCTAATGAAATCGTGTCCGTACAGCGTACAAGCGGCGATCGCATCAAAAAGAGCTTACCGCAGCCGTTTTTTAGAGTGGATCTCTTATAAGAACTAATGCCAAATAGACCCAATGGGTCTAATTGGACATAGGTACACAGCTCACTCCTCTTGCGGAGTAGGCAGATCGTTATCGGCTCTAACAATACGGTTGCTATTGCCACTCACTTATTTTGTTTTAAAGAGTATCCGTTGATCGCTACTATCTGTACTTACTACATTGTTTTTTTCAGTAGGTTTTATTTGTACCTAATGGGATCAGCAGCAAAAATGTTACCAATAGGATTTACTGGTTCTTCATCCTAAGTCAACGACTTGTTTTTTTCTACTTACTTATAATTTATTTAGCATTAGGTTTCCGTGTGCCCCGCAGCGCTATAGTACCTAAACTTGACCTGATTAATTGGTCAGTAAGTGTTATTTGTAACATGATCAGAAAGAAATGCACGTCACTTATAAGAAAGTCCTTAGTCCAAGACTAAATGTATTAGTTCCAAGTAAATTTAGACCGACGACAACGAATACTTTTAAACCCACGATTGCTTATGACCCATTGGGCCTAACAGGAAGTGAGTCCGGTAAGGGAAATGCCGTTTTTTCTCCTAATTGTAAGTTATTTGGCTTTAGAATTCCGTGTGCGCTGCAGCGCTAGACGCCAATGTTTACTAACGGTGAAGCCGCTAAATAATCTCAAAATGGACTATTTTATGTGAGGCTATTCATCTAGTACGCTCTTACAGTTTTTGCTATACATTTACAGATAGATATAGATCTTTAGTGAGTTATGTTATGGGCTAGGTTTACGACTGATATGTAATCTATGTCTTGGTTTGGTGTGTCATTCAGACAATTTTTTTGTGCCTATTGAAGATATTTATAATGTAGCTACTTGCTACATTATACATATCCTTCAGTCAGAAATAAATAGAATATCATTATCACACCTAAACCTAAAAATAATATAAAATTCTGGCTAAATCGTAGTCTAACTAACTAAATAAGTTATTGTTTTAGTAATTTCCATACTTTACAATCTTTATTCTAACTACCGTGCCGTGTGATGCCGGCTTAGAATAGCATCTCCCCATATCCTTCCCGCGGGTGTCGTAAGAGGCGACTAAGGGACTCGAGAGTATTAGTGTATTACAATTTTTAGGCGACAGGCTGACAACCTGTCACTATGGTGATACACATGTTTTCTGATGCAACCTCGGAAAACAATCCTCAAAAATGTCAGACGTGGCGATAGCGACCGTATTCTTACGGCCGTTAACGCTCTGCCTACCCCGTAAGGGATAAAGGCGTGGTTTGTGTGTGTGTGTGTGTGTATTCTAACTACTTACGTGATTATTTTTGAGTTCCATTACCAGACATAAAAGTTAGCAACAAAACTGTTTACAATACTCGATAGTTTCTCAAGGTCGCGCTTTTCCTCTTTATCTTTCTGCTTCTAATTGCAACGCTTATGACCGCGGGGAGTAATTTGCTTCAAGACTTTTGTAGTGTTGCCAACATACAACAGACAAATATGTATCACATCGATGTATGATTAGAATAAATAATGAATAGGGTAGGTTCGGAGTGTTGAGAGGAAAGTGTATGGCAGTCAAATACTTACCAGGTGGACCGACTCTCTTTCTATCTCTGTCTCTTTCTCATTTGTCATGTGGGACAGCGATTCGTTCAAGGATCCGATGAACGCTGGTATCAGAGTATTTCAACAAGAAAGGACGATATTGTAAGAATTGCTTTTTGATTTATTCGACCCCTAAATCGTGCCTTATGCTTCTTGGAGAATTGATTTAATTTTAGGATATGGCTCACCTCTTAGTGCATTTTGTTTACTTCTTAGTATATATTATACAATCTTCTTTATTTCGTTTGGTACACCAAGTCGTCCAACGCCCCAATGACAACTTTTCACTCAATAACCAGTCTATAGAATAGCACTAGTGTTTACAATGTTGAGCTAGCATTAAGTCCCGCTGATTGGTCGACGCATGGCGTATAATCTGTATTTATTTCGTCCGGGCTGCGGGCTAGTTTTTGTTCACCCTGTATTTATCTGTAAGTAGCTCTTTGATTGTTATTTCTCAGTGGGCCCAGTAATTGGAAAGTTGAAGGCCTGAAAAAAAGCATAAATTTATAACAAGTTATTGTTCTGCGGAATAGTTGAGTCTTAAATGAACTTTGAAAAAGGCAGTCTTTGATCACCGATTTCTATCTACTTACATGGTATATGAACGTACCTACTTAAATACAAGTAGATTCAAAACATGACAAAACCTACTCTCCTAACCAAAATTGAAAAACTAATAATGTGGCAAAAATGCATCGACATTAATTTATGAATAAAACCTCAACTGAAACCGCATCATGTTTGCAATTTTGCATCAATCAATGTTCTGGCAAACCAACAAAGCCACTTTTCCAAAAACACAATTTCACTGGTCATTAATATATCGCTACATAAAACCGATTTGAACGTGGAACTCTTAAAACAATCGCCATTCACTGGACTTCCTTTTTCAAATCACATTCAGTTTCATCACTGGCCGTCTTTAAAAAGGAATAAAACTTGCGAATCAGAAGAGCAATGAACAATGTTTCGTCGAAGTCGATGTTCTAAGTTTGAATTTCCTGGTGGGTGGCAAATAGCGCGTAGTGGTAAATCGTGCGTCGAACGGAACGCGCAATACGCTAGCGATATCAATGGGAGTGCAGCGTCATTAGGAATACGCTCCATTGCAGGCACGCGTCTCGGTTCGTCTGCTCTGCTTGATAGGTAAGATTAAATTGCATTGTACAGGATTGTTCCTTCTGAGAATAATATTTGCCTAGTATTTTTGTCCCTGAATCTTTGTTTAATCGTGGTTGCCTAGATGCTTATGAAGATGCAAGTATTGGAGTTTATGGCTTAGTGAAAGGAGTTTATGGCTATGTGAAATGTAAGCGTAAGAAGTGCGTAATGGTACGATATGAAGCTTTTTTGAATATACCTAGTGAACTCATGATTCTGCAACCTTTTCTCTAGTACCTACTTAGTAGTACCTTGGAAGTCTCATAAGATATCTAAATACCTAACTAGGTACTTATATTCAATGTACGGTCAAATGGGAAAAAATTAGAGTAGCGGGTAACTTGGGACATGGTCGACACCAGCATCTAAACCAGCTTTAACGTTGTTACTTGTTCAAAACTTTAGACTCTACATTTATCAACCAGTTATAACGTTATAGGCTTATAGCTAGTTCATAGATACTGGTGTCGACCATTTCCCAAGTTACCCGCTAGTCTCATTTTCTCCCATTTGACCATTTGACTGTACATTTTTCTTTCCCATTGATTTGAAAAATTTCACCAAAATAGGCTACTGAGTGCGCACCATAAACCATTTTCTCATTGACCACTAACCAGAAGCGTATGTTATCTATCTCTGCATCCGTTGACCGTTACAACAAGTATGGTCAATACCGTTTCAAAGGAAGCACAATCTTATTACAAGGAAATAAAGGCTTCTCGCAGTCCAAAGTGATACAGGATTCTCGGTCGGTGCGCAAACACTTAGGATAGGGTGTTTTATTGACCGAAATCACCCCCAGTTGTAAGATTGATTGTTTTCTATCCTATACTTATTTAATGGGTTATTAAATTGAGGGTAAGACAGCGTTGTTTGTGATGGCATAGTACGTGCTTTGGCCACAAAATAAAGCGACTCATATTTAGCTCTTCAAGTTAAATCTACGTTGAAAGGTGCCACTGACAGGTGTGGCTGTGGGGCCGTCCAAACCATGAACCACCATATGTATTGCCCTAACTGTCCCTAACCTTTGTTTACTCGAAGATCTAAAAGAGGCGAACCCAACAGCCCGTGGTCAAGCATTAGTACAAGGTCTTGTAAACCAGGTTACCATCAGCGATTCGATGATGAAGAAGAAGAGACTTTATTTGATTTTTTTTCATACTACTGGGTGATGTATGTAAGAGGTCCCTATATCAACATACCTCTTCATACAGAAAAATGGTAGATGTTGATTGTAATAATGTTGACAGCAGTACATACAATACAGTAATATGCCAAATCAAACCAAAATAGACCCGCACCTTGACTACTATTTCTACAGCCAAACATGTCATTCTTATAAAAAAAAATTGTAAAAACGGCGAAAAAAATGCTAACATATTTTACTGAGATGGCTCTTCGATATTTTTCTGAAAACTATCTGGTTTGAACCGGAATTCTTTCAAACTGACACTCAACCTGAAAGCCACAGGCTCAAAATACCACAGCAAGCCTGTCACAATGGTGCAATTTCTTAACTAGCTCGCTTTTGTTCGACTAATGACCAACTTGGTGGCGACCTAGTTAAGGCTCCTACTTTCTTTGTCACCGTAAGACCCACTATAAGACCGCTAGAGCTGTAGGGAAGGGTTCACGTGTGTTTTAAATAGAAGAGAAAAAAATTCTTAAAAACTTTTTTTTTGTATTTTGTATTGACATCACAGTTTTACTCAAATATTCTCACTATAATAATATTATTACTTCCTGTAAACCAACCGTTCGGGTTTGATAGTTTTCGAATTTTGAAAAGCTATTGGAGTACAAATTATGCCGAAAGCTTTCATCTGACAGACGAAATTATATTTTTTAAAAAAAAACGATATCATAATAATCACAATAATGAATGAAATTCATATTGGGACTTACTCTAGTAAGCTTTAATGAATAGGTATTTAAACAACTTTTGGTTTTTAATAACCTATAGTACGCATTGTACATAGTTCTACTGAACTTGAAACTCATCATCATGTTCCTTGCCTTATCCCGCCTTTGACGTGGAATCAAATTTTTTACACAGTGCGATTAACATCTGACCTCTGCAACCCGAAGGGCTAACCTGGCCCGAATTTTAGGTTAAGTCACATTCAAATATAATCTGAATTCAGATTCTATTTGAATGTGGGTTCCATTACGTTTTTGGTTACCTAACTTGAAACTCTTGACACCAAAATCGTCCAGTGACGTTTATGAGACGATAGAAGAAGTATCTACCTATCCTTATTCTATGTGAACAAACCTTAGTAAGGAAAGAACACTACCTACTATCATTAAGACTACCCCATTTTGTGGCGCACTTATGCAAAAGAAACATGCTCCAGTTGTTTTTAAAGTGTCCTGCTTTACTGTAGGTAGTTAAACAATTCTTCCAGGACTTTCCATTCGTAATAGCCTTTATAACCGACTTGAAGAAATGAGGCTTTTGGTCTAACTTGTATGTATGAATGTTTGTCCGCGATTATTTCAAACTCTTTGAACCGGATAAGATGCGATTTTCAGCTAGCTATTTGTAAGTCTTAGAGACATATCAATCGACAAAAAAAATTGAGGTTCGTTTTAAACGTTCGTTGAAGGCGGTTTCCTTTTTATAAAGTGTTATTTTTTCTTCGTATTCTGATACCTATAAGAATAGGAACCGATTGAGGAATGAAAATTAAATACTTACTTACATATTTTTAGTCGACCAGTGATAGTCGCCCCATAATTTTATTGAACTTAATAAGGATCAATTCTGCAGTTTTGTGTGAGTAGGTAGAGGAATATGTGTAGGACTTATTATTTAAAACGCACATTTACCTACCAAAAACCCTTTGAGATAACTATCCTGAAAATAATTTATTCGCGTAAAGACCTATTCAAAAATCAATTTGCCCAAAAACACGGCAATTCAAAGCTCGCGCACCATGACGAACATATCTTAACATAACCACTTTATAAAAGAAGTCAACAGGGCGTTAAATTCTAAATTTATTGCCGAAAATTGCACAGTTTATTGTTAAACATTCGTTTTGTTTTCACGGAGATCACCGGGGGGTGGCGCGTGCATCGCTTCAGCGAGACTATCGCACCTTTGTTAGAACAGGGATAGGCTTTATTTTGCATTTTTGCATCTTGCTTCATTTAGCTACATACTTGACCCATTTAAACAAAAAAAATACGTTTTATTAGGTAGGTAGGTATATCTACTTAATTACCTAATAATAAATTATGCACGATCAAATGAGTTTCTTGGAACCTAGAAAAACATTATTAAACCTTTTAGGTTTTACTTAATTAAATCAGCAAAATTATAATTATGACAACTCAACAGTAATCGTTTTCTTTGTACTTACTAAGCTTTTTCAACGTGTTTCAATAATCGTAATTAAGAACTCTAATAAAATTTAAATAATAACAAATAAAGGTGTGATATATGTATATGTATGTATAACTAATAGAAACAAAATCGAGCACCTATCCCGGATCAAACCAGAAAAGATATTTGATCGAAACAGAGGTGAAGTTACCAGAGTTTTGAACGTTATCGTAAAGCAATAAGTTAAAATTAATATTCTGTCAGCGAACGCGATTTTCGGGCGCGTGTTTTATGATATCGGCCCGTTTTGATCAGGAAACTGGATATACAATTTTGATGTAGCAAACAAAATTTATATCGGCATCCGAATTTATTTGTTTGTTTGTGTCGCTAAGTTATTTGATTTGATTTTTGCTAAATAAATTTAAAAGATTTAAGCAAAAATTGCAATCGATTTGTATTTTTTTTTTAACATGATCAATGTAGATAGCAAATGACATACTTACCTATAGTACAGATAAGGTGCAAAATATGACATCTTGTTTTTGTTACTCGAGGGCCTTTTTCTATTTCAGTCATTTATTTAAATATTTACCAGTAAACATTGAAAGAAGTAAATCTAGAAAATGCTGCTCTGGATTTACCAAATTGTTATCAAACATTTACTGCAGATTTTAACGACAACAAATTCTTAGTTCAGTTCATTGACCGTAAAGTCCATCAATAAATTAGTTTACTGTAATGTCACTCAATCACGGAATATCCTACCTACTATATTTCTATGCCGTGTGATGCCGGCTTAGAATAGCATCACCCCACATCCTTCCCGCGGGTGTCGTAAGAGGCGACTAAGGGACTCGAGAGTGTTGGTGTATTACAATTTTTAGGCGACAGGCTGACTACCTGTCACTATAGTGATACACATTGTTTTCTGAAACCACCTTGGAAAACAATCCTCAAAAATGTCAGACGTGGCGATAGCGACCGTATTCTTACGGCCACTAACGCTCTGCCTACCCCGCAAGGGATAAAGGCGTGATATATGTATGTATATTTCTATTAACGACTGACGTTACTCCATAACGAGGCCAGCCGAGGTTGTACACATACGTAGGTACTTTAAAAATTAGGTCATGTATTCAAATGACAATATTTATTTGGTTTTGGTAAATTAATAGGGAATCGATAGTATGTAATAATAAATAATGTATTTATTTTACCACTAGTACATACAACTATATACAACTTAATTATGAACTTACAACTTTAGGAAAAGATCCTTCGATCTTTTTTGTGTTGCATACGTTAGTTTAGGCGTAAATTTTATTATTCCAGGAACACACTTGACGCACAACGGAGCGCAAAAATATCGCAGCGGTCTGTCAGATCCATATTAGAAACGTCACTCCCCATACTAAAACCGCACTCGACGAACGACACTGCGATAGCGCTGCGTCGACAGCGGTTGAGCGGTTTTAGTGGCGATTGACATTTCTAGTATGGACCTGACAGACCGCTGCGATACTTTTGTGCTTCATCGTGCGTCAAGTGTGCGATACGACTAACAAAAAAGTACCTAAATGTTTTATTTAGAGTCACTTCAGACCAAAGGACAAGAAAGTTGCTCCAATTCCGCGACAACAAGGCAAATCCAAAAACACGGGTAACTACGTACATCCAATTGTCCTCTTCCTTCCCCTTATAAAGCTCTTGTATCCAACAATGGTCCAATTTTCCCTGGTGCACCCGTATAACAGTTTAAAATCCATTGCTGTTTGTATTTGACTTTCTGTACCAACCTACCCATTGTACTATACAGGGTGTAAGGGACGGTGTAACGAAAACTTTGCAGGCGTGCTGAGACCATGTAACTGAACAACTTTTTATATGAGGGCTATGTTAGAAGGCGAAAAAATTTTCTCGATCTTCCATACAAAATTCCATCAGCTGACTGACTTTACATGGGTACTCGAAAAATTGTTTTCGTTTCCCTACATAGCCAGCCCCCATAGAAAAAAATGTTCAGTTTCATGGTCTGAGCACGCCTGCAAAGTTTTCATTACACTGTCTCATACACCCTGTATATACCTGTGGTATAGTGCATGTACGATTCATTTTAAACAACGCTACCGTTACAAACCTATGAAAAAACACATCAAAACGTGATAGACAAGAAGTTTAGAGATCAAGTAATACTGGATATCCATACAGTCACTGAGAAAATCCAGGATAAGTTGATCCTTCAAGAGTTTGGCTTATTAACCTGCAATGAACATCGCATAGCAGGTTTCCTAGCATTGCATTGGGAAGGCCAAGTACATAGCAATGGTCCAAAAGGCCAAATTGGCTTGCAACGCCAAGTTCTTTAGGAAAATCCACTAACAAGCCGAAACTTTGTCTACGAAGACCTTTGCATAAACGAATACTGCTATTTCGTTTACATGACTCTAGTTTTGACTGCAAAATAGGGGTTTATAATTCTGTAGAGTTGAGCTGTGTAGAATAAGTCTCGATATCGATAAAAGAAAAAAGTAAGATGGTTCCGTGTTTCGGATGGCACGTTAAGCCGTAGGTCCCGGTTGCTGTCTATGATCACTTAGACGGCGGTCGTTACGACCATGTCAGAAGCCTGCTACTTGTAGAAGGCGGTTGAAAAATTCTGACACTAGGGTTCATCAGGTCGTTGGACGACTCGGTGTCCCACACGAAAAGAAAGAAAGAAAGAAAAAATAACTTCATTTCACGAATTTATCCTTTTGCTGTCTGAAATACCCATACAATAAATATTACCGAAATTATTAGAAAATCTTGCTGGAATGGCTTGAATTCGTCGATAAGTTGTACTATTAAAGGATACTCTCAAGCCCGGCTATGTTAGAAGTGGAGCCTTCTCTCTTTTCGTGTGGAACACCGAGTCGTCCAATGACCCCATGAACCCTGGCAGTGGATCCATATTATATATAATTAGGTTAAGGAACCAAAAATACTTAAAAAAAAAACAATTTATTAAGGCAAAAAGTAATTTACTTCACTAAACAATAATTTATTTTACAAAACAAAATATCCTCTAAATTATAATTAATTAGCACCAAAATTAGTGAAACAGTATCCAAAATCACCAAATAACAAAAAGCTAACGATACCAAGAACTCGCCGAGCACGATGCTGCACCACCGGAAGCCGTCAAGAAAGTGAGCCCGAATGGCTGACCTCACGTGTTTTTATAGCCTGACCGTTGTTTATTTGTAAACAACCAAGAATTATCCTTAGACGGCCTCTCCTGATTCAGCGTCGTCCTCGACCGCTTTTTAATCTACAAGATCCTCAATAACATCTGATCCTAATAAGTCCGTAACTGTAACATTGGAAGTCGTCTCGTCATCAGATGCAGCCTCTGCGACTTCATCTGAAGAATCCTCTTCTGGCACTGGGTCTACGGCCGGGGAGCTTGATGCATGGTCAGGGTCCACGTTGGCGGATGATGGACCAGCTACTGGTTCATCTTCTTCTTCTTGATCTGTAATACAGGACAACTTAGCCCACTCATACTATCCACTTGCATCTAATTCATACTCCATTCATTGCTATCGACCAGCAAAATAAATTGATTAGGGACACATTTATCCCATCTGACATATCCGTCACCAAAACATACATCAGCTTTACAACCATGAGACGTCTCAAACAAGCACACCATGAAAACAAAGGAACCGCAGAACCTTCGTTTCCACCACCTTAACCGCAGCTAAGGCCCAAGTCCATTCAGTGCGACCGCAGCACACACTGAAGGACCTGAAGAGGGTGAATACCGCAGTATTACCCATACATCACTGACCGCAGCCAAGTGATGCACCATGTCATGGAACCGCAGCTCTCACGACCGGACTACCACATTTCATGTTGTAATTCGAATTGCCAGCTTATTTTACAGTGTCACGTCACGTCAGTAAGTCAAGGTAACAAAGTTAGAGTAGAGACGTAGGAAGCAAAATGATAAGCAAAATGGAAAGCAAAATTAAAAGCTGAAGGGATATTTAAAGCAGTAGCAATCAAAATTACAGCTTTTAAGAAAAGTTGTAGCCACCAAGTAAGTCACAGACTTACTTTCAAAGAAAGTAGCGCACGCCTCCGGGCACCACTCCCCTCGCCAGGGCACCATGTACTCGGCCGCCGCTTGTGTGGACTTCCCATAGGATCCACCCAACAGCTTGAGCTCGTAGCGACCGCTCGGCAGCGCCCTCTGCACACGATACGGACCTCGCATGCCCGGATCAAGTTTCCCCGTTGACTGGGAATACTTTATCACGAACACAAAGTCGCCGACCTGAAACACACGAGCTGGGCGACGGTTTTGATTTACATAAGTGTCTTGTTGCGTGCGATTACGCCTCAAAAGTTCGTTGGCTCTCGTTCTGCACATCTCGCGCCATGCCTCACGATTGGGTCGTGCGCCATCAGCCGCAACGTCGCGAACCAAACTCCGTATTACCGGTGTAGCGCCATCAATACCAACCAACAGGTTTAGCGGGGATGTCTGAGTAGTTTTCTGCTTCGTTATATTCAGGACAAGCTGAAGTCTCCACAGTGCATCGGACCACGTGTCATTGTTGTTTTCAGCTTGTATGCGAATCATGTTGAGAAGCGTCCTTACGTACCTCTCAACTTGCCCGTTCGACTGGTGCATTTCTGGAGTTATGTGATGTATGTCACAGCCCATTTCATTAAGCCATGATACAAAGCTGCGTGCCTCGAACATGCGACCACGATCGGCCACCAGCAATTTCGGAATACCGAATAGCGAAAAAGCATTTGACATCGCTTGTTTAAGCTCTTCAGCATCTTGACGAGCCATGGGATACAAGAGACAGTATTTGCTAAAAGCGTCTACTACCAACAAAACAAACTTACGGCCATTGGATGCAGGTAATGGGCCTAACACGTCGGCATGTAGAGTCTCAAATGGGATTTCTGGTTTTGGCCACGAGGATATGTACTGATGAGGTGCACGTGGCACACGTTTTCGTGAGATACAAGTGAGACAATGTCCAATGTATTTAGCTACGAACTGACGCAGTCCAGGGAACCAAAAATGTTTAAGGATCAAATCTAAGGTCTTCTCAATGCCTACATGCCCATGTTCGTCGTGAAATATACGCAATAAACTAAGTCTATGCCCTTTCGGAATGAAACACAGCAACCTGGATTCTTCACCGACTGTAGAGTATCGGTAGTAAAGAAGATCGTTCTGATATACGTAACGGTTTGGGTCAAGTTGGCCCTCTTGCAACTGCCGTACCAGTTCCTGTGTTTCATTATCCGCAGCTTGCGCGGTTTGGGCCCAATTACGTGGGCGAATAATGTTGCTCACGCTTGCGGTAGGGTTTCTACTTAAAAAGTCAGCATGGGACATTTGGGTACCTTTACGGTACTCAATTTCAAAGTTAAAGTCCTGAAAATACACCCACCATCTAGCGACGCGTGGAAGTAGGTCCTTCTTTCGCTCTGTCGCCTTGAGAGCGTTACAGTCAGTCACTAATTTAAACTTAAGTCCGACCAAATAATGCCGAAAGTGCTGTAAGGCTCTCACGACGGCAAGAGTTTCTAGCTCGTAGGAGTGATACCTACTTTCCGCGCCCTGCGTTGTTTTACTAAAATAAGCAACTACACGTTTGCTACCGTCTTTGTGTGCTTGCAGCAGCACGCCACCGTATCCTATACTACTAGCGTCCGTATGGACCTCCGAAGGTAGCTCTGGGTCAAAAATCGCGAGTACTGGTTCACTTGTAAGCCTAGTAATCAATTCTTGCCGAACTTTCTCCTGCTCTGGACCCCAGTGAAAGGCAACATTCTTTTTAGTTAGCCGCGATATACATGCAGTTTTGGTTGCATAGCCCTCAATATAACGCCTGAAATAACCGGCCAAACCCAAGAATTGTCGGACCTGCTTGACATTGGTTGGAGGTGTAGAATTTACCAAGGCTTCAACTTTACGAGGGCTCGGCTTCACCTGACCCTGACTAACCACCCTGCCTAAATACTCCACCTCTTTGGTCAGAAATGAGCACTTTCGGAGATTTATAGAAAAACCCGCGTCGGTAAGTGTCTTTAACACGCGCCTCAACAGATCGATTCCCTCCTCAACCGTTGAGCTCATTAGAAGGACGTCGTCTACATATACGAGTACAGAGCCTGCATTGATAAACTCGCGAAGGGTCTCGTTGATTATGCGTTGGTAAACTATAGGAGAGTTTGTCAATCCAAAGGGCATCTTGACAAACTCATAATGGCCCTCTGGAGTCACAAACCCCGTCTTGTGTATCGATTCCTCGTCGATCGGGATCTGGTAAAACCCTGTTGCCATGTCCAGACTAGAAAAGTAATTGAATTTGCCGAGACGATCGATATGATCGTCTATGAGTGGCATGGGGTACCGATCCCGAACGGTGAGTCTATTAAGAGCGCGATAATCCACGCACATACGATCTGACCCGTCCTTCTTTTTGACGAGAATAATCGGACTTGAATACTGGGATTGCGACTCTCTAATTATTCCCTTTTCTTTAAGGTCACTTATTATCTCGCGAACTTTGAGCTTCTCCTGATGGGAGAGCTTGTAAGGACGATAAGCAACCGGAGTATCGTCAGTGAGGTTGATTTTCATTGATCCGGTTTTCACGGTAGTAGTCGCAGTTCCAGTTATTAAATACTCCGAGTACTCATTTAAAACGGACAGCAAAGAGTCGCGCTCGGGGCCCTGAAGGGGTGTGTTAACAGATACTTGATCAGTAGCAACAGCACTGATGGTACGTGTGGATGTAGGCTTGTCTTCCTCCATCGTCAAGTATTGCCGTTCTTTGGTACGCACGTACTTAATACCGTCTCGATCGAGAATATCGGTCCCTACGATCACCGGGGCATTCATACATAACGCGGGCATGACTACGAAGTCAGCTTCGAAAGAGATCTCACTGAACTCAATAGTAAGAGTCACGCTACTATTCGCCACTATATCTTCCTTACTTATTCCCCTGATCGTGACACAACCCGGTTTAAGTTGGTACGCGAGATGCTTGAGTACATCAGATGAAATCAACGACACATTAATGGCACCACTGTCAATCAAGACGTCAACAGGGATACCCTGAATAACGGCGGCGGTTAGACCGTCATTTCCCGTTGGAATTGTCAGTCTACAAAAGTTTACCTTGCGCTTGTTACGTGATTCAGACCGTTCTTTAAGAAAACACGTCTTTTCTGTGTGTCCTAACTTCTTACAAAAGGTACACGGGGTCGGGTTAGTAGTAGCCGTAGAACTACTTGCGTTAGCAGCCGTATTTCCGCCACTAGCATTGGGATTAGAGTTCGTGTCTGGCTTGGACTTTTTGTTGCATTGATAACTTTTATGTCCAGTTTGTCCACAATCAAAACATTTGCCTTTCATTGGCAATGGCGGCTGAGAATCAAGTCGTTTCTTAGCGACCAATGGACGCGCATCTGGTTTATTATTACGACTTGGCTTGACGTAAAGGGACATAAAAGATATCAAAGTCTCCGCGGTCAAATTGGCGTTGGCCGCCGCAGCCCTAATCTGAGGGTCTGTGATACCCCTAATGATGATAAGAATCATCAATTCCTCGCTAACACCTTTAACTACACGAAGTCGCATCAGAGATCGTCTGGCATATTCCGCATATGTTGTGTATTTATCGGAATTCGTGCTCATGACGTCATAAAGTATATTCGCGTAATCTAGTTTGCGCGGGCATAAAGTCTTAAATTCTTGTACAAAATTGCGCCAACCACGATCATTTGATGTCCATTCGTTGAGCCAATTACGGGCGTCACCTTTTAAGCAGTTTGCTACTCGAGATAAACACTCGTAATCGTTCCAACCGTTCGCAAGTTTTGCACGTTCTACTTCTTGACACCAAACGTCAATGTCATGAATTGACGGATCAAAGTTCGAGACAAAATAATCGCGACTGCGGGTAGTTTGCAAAGATCTAATCGCTTCTACTAACTCTTGGCTCGAAGTAGAAGATGCCAGTTCCTTATCACGGGCCGGTTGGAATGTCGTGTTTACATCGGTGTGTGACACGGCGGTAGTCGCGGTGATGTTATTTTCGATACACGTATTTGGATTGTTTACGACAGATGGTGTTTCGCAACATTGTGAA
Organism: Keiferia lycopersicella; assembly: GCA_029255805.1. Lineage (NCBI taxonomy): Eukaryota > Metazoa > Arthropoda > Insecta > Lepidoptera > Gelechiidae > Keiferia > Keiferia lycopersicella. The sequence goes on along the minus strand of JARACZ010000009.1, from coordinate 5,253,788 downwards.
CGTGATATGCGCGGTATTTCCTCGGATCGTAAACTACTTGAACACTTTTCGCTAGCGATTACGTCATGGTTCGCGGTTGATCCGTGAGTGTTTGAAGTATTAGATGACCCTTTTTCTAATACGTCAATTCGAGTCAAAATCGAGTTAAGTTTCGTATCTAACCGCGTAAGTAAATCGGATCGCAGCGGGGGTGTTCGCATACGGGTACGACTACGTGTCCGTTCGCGCCTACTACGACTTCGATGCACACGATCGCGTCGACGAGTTCTATCTCGTGATCTTTGATCGCGGTCTCGATCACGATCCGACATCACAATAACGTAAGTACAAAAACAATTAAATTCAAGTCACTGAAAGGTTATGAAGTCTACCCTGTTTCACACCAAAATTCGAAACAAAAATTTAGATGGCTAACGGTAAAACAAAAGAAACACGTCAAGTTCTGATCGCACTTCTGAAATTAGGTTAAGGAACCAAAAATACTTAAAAAAAAAAACAATTTATTAAGGCAAAAAGTAATTTACTTCACTAAACAAATTCTAAGTCAACTTCACTAGCTACCTCGCCTGTAGGTAGTCAGTAGTGAGATCCTTAATTTTAACGATAAAGAACTAACTACACGAAGGAAAATTTTAAGCAAAAGAAAATAAAAATTAAGCGTACTTTTTTTTAAACCTATTTTTGCTGCGTGCCTATTTGTCCGGTCAGCAGTTTTTCGAGTAACTTACTGAAAAGTTCAACTTATGCTGCTTTTTTTAAATAACTGTAAACAAAACAAGAATAATGTTGATTCTTTGAGTGGATAACTCGAAGAACTACGGGAAATATATTTTACTGTAATCCTCAGTGTGATTATTATTTATATTTACTTTTGGCTCGGATTGGGAATGATGTTTGTGTGTATTTTTGTACAATAATTATCCTGCAGCCACTTCACGGAATGTTTTTCTTTATCTCACTAAGAGCCTTTAAGATGATTCCCGACATTAATATTCATCTCAGGAAACGCGTCCTTTACTGCCCATAAAAAATTTACTGTCATAAAACATTAATAACACAAACAGCCACACGAGGGCTCGGGGTAGCGTCTCACAAAGGTAAATTATGCCATAGCCGTTGTTTTATGAATTCGCTGTATTCGAGATTTAAATTCATTTGGGAACGAGATTTAAAACTAATGTGCCAAGATAGACGCGTGATAAGAACGCAGCCTTAAAATCCTCTTTAAAAGGATTTACGGGCGCTTCGGGATGCATTGCTATCTCAAAACATGCCTAAAAATGGAACACTGTAGGGAGCAGCAGTGTATTATGAAAGGTTACAAATCACACGTCCCTGGCGGAATTATCGTAAAAATATCTGGGCTAAAAAAGCTTAAATGCTAGCGGCTTCTAAGAATATTGTGTGCAGTGAGAATGCGTTTTTTTTTTTCAACGATAAACGGAGGCGTGAGAATGTCTTTGTTAATTTGTGGAAAAAATGCTGTTCCTTGATTCCAATCTGCACAATTGTTTCTCTGGTTCGCTCTACTCTTTTGAGTAAAACAAAACTACAATATAACTTGAAAATTATCACTTTTATTGGTCTCTTTGAGTAATGTAATATTGCGGCGTGTTGATCAATAAGAAGTTACTTCTGAAAACTGTTTATGTTCATTCAGCATATTTGAAAACGAAGCGATCTTTGACTTTGGTAGGTACTTGGGTACGTACGCACCGAATCATCTTGGAAGCTATAAAAGTATCTACCAAATAATAAAAAAATAATTTATTATAATCATCGAAACATAGATAAGTTAGTCTACAAACACATCACGCCGTTTTCCCTTGCGGGGAAGGCAGAGTGTTAACGGCCGTAAAAATACGGCACTTTACCGACCACGTCTGACAAACATTGAGGGTCCTTTCAGATGATTCATGTAGTGATAGATTGTCAGCCTGTCGCCTAAAGTTGTAACACACATGAAATCTTACCTAATATCCCTTAATCGCCAATCACAACACCCCCGGGGAAAGAAATGGAGTGATGCTATTCTAAGCCGGCATCACCTGGCACCAATTAGTGGCCTACAAGCTTTGAAGATCTAGGTAACTTAATTAAATACAGGGTGTAAGAGACGGTGTTACGAAAACTTTGCAGGCGTGATCAGACTATGAAACTGAACAACTTTTTGGGGACTGACAACTAATGGGGACTATGTCGGGAAACGTGAATTTTTTTAAACCTTCCATATAAAATTCCCAAACAACTGACTGACTTTGTATAGAAACTCGAAAAATTTTTCGTTTCCCAACATAGCCCCCATAGAAAAAGTTGTTTAGTTTCATGGTCTGATCACGCCTGCAAAGTTTTCGTTCAAGTGTCCCTTACACCCTGTATGTCAGGAAATGTCAAAAAATGTTTGGTTTTCCGTAGTAAATGCAGTCAGTTGATAGCGATTGTGTATGGGAGGTCGAATTTTTTGTGTCATATTTCGATATGTTCCTAGAGGACATATATTTCTAGGGGATTTTTTTTTTCAGTTTTATGGTTTGCTTTGTTTGTTTTATCAGTATTCGGGACGCTGTCCCTAACACCCTGTATATGAAACACTACAAAACGTTGCCGACACTGAGCTAAGGCTGGTTTCAGAGCGACGCGTCTCGGCAGCGCTGCCCAGCCGCGCGCGCCTCGCATTACACTAGATTGTATGTAGCGTTTCTATGAAATTCGTCTTGGGCCGCGTCTCGGCCGCGCCGCGGTCGGATCTCCTTCGATTGCCAGTAGCGTCGACTTGCAATCTTTTAAGACGTCGTTGTTGCACTCTTTTCCATATAACGTATATAGCTAATATAGTGATTACGTTTGCTGGCATAATGATTCTCTGCACTCGACCGTACACCACAACGAAGCGCGCGCGTCTGAATGTCGTTTCACAGCGAACGCGCTGCCGGCGCGCGGCTCGGGCGCGCGCCTGGGCAGCGCTGCTGAGACGCGCCGCTCTGAAACCAGCCTTAGACACATGTATTTAGCTGCAAATGGCTGCAACGGATGCTCAGAGCAAGTTAATGCTCTGTACAATAGGATTGAAGCACAAAGCCGACTCTGTCGCGTTTCTAATCCTTTCCCTGCGATAGCACACAGACGATCTGCTTTAATTAGCCAGTTCTGCTCTCAAAGATAGAATAATCTAGACTCCGGATTCTAGACTATTCTCTGCTCGGTGGCTCTCTGTGATCATGGTACTGTATTATCTAAACGTGCGTTTCAACAAATTACTCACGTACATTTACGTGTTGTAGTTTATCAATTTACCTTTTGAATTCACATACATACATATATCACGCCTTTATCCCTTGCGGGGTAGGCAGAGCGTTAACGGCCGTAAGAATACGGTCGCTATCGCCACGTCTGACATTTTTGAGGATTGTTTCCCAAGGTTGATCTAGAAAACGTGTGTATCCCTATAGTGACAGGTTGTCAGCCTGTCGCCTAAAATTTGTAATACACCAATACCCTCGAGTCCCTTAGTCGCCTCTTACGACACCCGCGGGAAGGATGTGGGGTGCTGCTATTCTAAGCCGGCATCACACGGCATTTTCACGGCACGGGATTTTCGTAGGAATGAGACATTTTCCCATGGTAACGAATAAATTTGGTTACCAATGATTGATTTTTTTTTTGTGGTATATCCTCTCAAATATATCAAGTAACTCCGTAGTAAACACAGGTTTACCCATAAGAACTACGTGTATTCATTTGTAGGTAAGTGAAGAATTTTGTTATTTTAGAATATTTAAAAGGCCAAAACGGCATCGCCGTGTGATGCCGGCTTAGAATAGCATCACCCCATTTTTTTCCTGTGGGTGTCGGAAAAGGCGACTGAGGGACTCGAGAGTTTTAAGTATATTGCAATTTTAGGCGACAGGATGACACTACAGTGATACACGACTTATCTGCAAAAAGACCCTCAAATATTGTCAGACGTGGCGATAACGACCGTAATTTTGCGATTGTTATCGCTCTGCCTACCCCGCGAGGGATAAAGGCGTGGTTTATGTATGTATGTATGTTAAAGGCCAAAAATAATTCAAAGACAGTTCCGCATGGAAATAATATTTCAAAACGGAACAAAATCTACAAAAGCAACAGAACGACATTGAAAAGGCGCGTTCGGAAACCTAACCACGGAGGAAGTAGGCGTTTTCAACTCCGCAGATCGTCAGCCAGATACGACACGGGGTAATAATTAAAACCTCTGACATGGCAATAAAACAGCGAGACCTACTTTTTGAACGGGACCACAGTAGGAATGTGTGACAGATATACGTTTTTTATTGTGTGTATAAGTAACCTAACCTAACCTGCCCATAACTACGGAGGAAGTAGGCGTTTTAAATTCCGCGGATCGTCGGCCAGATACAAATATGAGGCGTTAATGTAAAATCTTTGACATGGCAATAAAACAGTAAGACCTACTTTTTCAGTGAGACCTGGACCAGGACCTAATGTTTGAACGGGCCCGCAGTAGCACAGATAAACGTTTTCAATCATATTTGCTTACAAGCGAACGGAAACCATCAGGAAAGTTTTGTAGGTCTAGATAATTCTGTGAATGAAATTTTGTGAGTAGGTTTTCTAGAAACCACTAAAAAATAAAAATAAAATACTTAGACAGAAAGTAAACATCATAAAACGCATACGCAATAAATTGATGAAATAATTTATGACTGCTTCATTTAGTTACTGTGGCAAAACGGTAGAATGTGGATTCCGAGCGTTCCAACTCTGCTTTTTTTTTGGCGCGTGGATTTTGTATTTAGTTCAGTCTACTTTTTGGTTACGTCAGTTCTGTACCTACCCATATTTTATCTTTTTTCGTCGATTAGAATTTTTTGAAGAATCAACACTCATGGTTGCATGAAATAAAGACATGTTCGCAATTAAATTATTGACAATAAATAAAACGTACAAGATAAATATGAGGTTCCTTGGTTTCAGAACCTAATTACCTGAAAACAAAAGGCTGGAAATCGAAATAATGATATCACATTGAAATTCATTTCGTGAAACAAACCTTTTCGTGAATGGACCCCGACCCGCGGTCAGCTTCATATTTTATTGTTTTCCATAACGTTACGGGTTGGTAATATCTTGTTTAGTAATATTATAATCTCGAAATAATTCCATAGAGTGTATAATTTGAATTTATTTTTTGCTTACGTACCTAATACCGACTCAATAAGAAAAGCTTTTCCAGATTTTTTAATCGTATTTTAATGCACTGCCTGCCTCGCAAGGGATAAATGCGTGATATGTGTACATGTGTGTGTGAAAACACATTCTCCCATTCTCCACAATATCGTAACTAATAACAAAAAATACTTACTATAGCCCTATACTAGAGTAATAGGTACCTACTCAATTGAAACTGTGTCATCTACTTACTTAGTTAACATTTTCATATGTAGGTATACCTACTTAAAACATTTTTACATGAAATAACTTTTACCAATAACATTGGACTTTTACAAGAAAGCATATTTACACTGAATTCTGTATTAAATACATTTTTTACCACATTTCCTCAATCTTTCATAATGTTTAGCCAACCAATTGGACAGACAAGTAGTATTTTAACCCTACCTCAAAACATGGCCTCCTATTCTAACCCTACCTTTTGATTCGTTCTGTAATGCAGTGAGATCTAATTTGTTATTAAATGGGTCATTATGTCCTTATTTAGATTCGAAGGGTGGCCTTTGGAATCCAATGAATTTTAATTTCTGTCATTGGAATCATTTAATTTTTTAAAAAGGGGATGAAACGTTTCCGTTCCTTTGTAATCGGAGTATTTTCTGTTTCAAAGTTATTCAAAAAATGGTCGACATTTTTAACGCTACCTCGATAAACCGGTTTCTTGTTAAAAATGCAAGTAATTTTACTGACTGCCTCAGAGAGTTCATGATTTTTAAGAGTACTTATGTATGTATGTTCATACATTTATACATGTGCGTATGTATATGTACGCAGTATGTTTGTGGACCAGTAAATTCTTTTAAACGGAAAAGAAAAATGACCGCAGTCTGTTTATGTTTATAAAGCATGTACCTTTTTAAACTGCTGCTGTAAAAGCTAAATGCGATATACAAATACGACACCAAATAAATTAATATCGCATTTTCAGTCCACAAGGAAAGGACGTCTATTAATTTTATGATTGCATTAAACATACATACATACATATATCACGCCTTTATCCCTTGCGGGGTATTGCATTAAAAACGAGATTATATAGTCAATAAAATGAAAAATCTGCGTATACCTGGACTAAAGGCACAAATAATGACTCTCTGCTAAAGTAGTAAAAACATGGCCGGTATTAATGATATGTCTACGACAAACCTTTACTACTTGTAATATAATCAGATATGATAAAGGATTGTATGACTTCTTAGGCGAGGAACACACTTGACGTATGACGGAGCGCAAAAATATCGCAGCGGTCTGTCAGATCCAGTCGGACTCGACGGATGACACTGCGATAGCACTGCATCAACAGTGGTTGAGCGGTTTTAGTATCGGGATTGACATTTTTAGTATGGATCTGACAGACCGCTGCGATAGTTTGCGCTCCGTCGTGCGTCAAATGTGTTCCTCACCTATAGCTCTCTTTCATGACATTTTTTTTATCGCGAGTGACCCGGTTTAACCATAAAAATGTATGAAGATTGTCTGATCTTGTTAAAAAAATATAGATTCTTATGTCAAATCTAATCAACGACAAGTACTGTGTGCAATCGTCGCAATTGTTGTGTGCGTGTGTCTTTCGCTTCAGCATTTTACTGGTCCATAAACGCATACAAACACAACACATAAATAAAAAAACGGCTCAAGCTCAACCGCTGTCGACGTAGCGCTATCGCAGTGTCGTCCGTTGAGTGCGATTTAGTATGGGGAGTAACGTTTCAAGTATGGATCTGACAGACCGCTGCGATGTTTGAGCGCTTTGTCGTGCGATAAGTGTGCAATTCGCCCTGGTGAGTGGCGCAAAATTTTGGAAATCGCGATTTGACACAAAAAGAAGAACAACTAGAAGATTTTAGTTAAACCAGACTTCAATAGGTATCTATCTATCTACGCAGAAAAAGCCCCTTAGCCAAAAGCACAAAAAAAATTAGGCATAGATCATTATCTCATAGCACATATCTGTACTGAAGCACGTTATCCCTTACTGCGGACTCGCCACACAAACGTTATCTGCGCCGCATCGTACAGAGATTAAGGCTGCGGTGGAGGCGAATGCATCGTCATGCCTCCGTTTGTACGGAACAAGCTGAAAACTAAAGCGGTTTCGGGTTTATTTAAAGTCATTTCAGGTTTACCTTTTTAGAGTTCAGAAAGATTGTATATATTCGGCGGATTACACATTTAACGCACGATGGACCGCTAAAATATCGCAGCGGTCTGTTTGATCCTACCAGTAATGTCAATCCCCATACTAAAACCGCACTCGACGGACGACGACGCTGCATGTACATTCTTGTATATTCAATTGCGGTGGGTATAGTTGAACTGGCAGTGCAGTGCCGATTTATCTAGCATAGAAGCGTTTTATCGGCCGCAGTGTAGGTATGTTATGCTTTTGTTGTGGCATATTTTTAAAGTGCTTTAACTTTGAATTTTGCACAGCGGCTTTAAGTTGAAACCGCGTTTCATTAAAAACAATGCTCTATCCTTGACTCCAAGCGCCAAATGCTTGTTACTTGGGCAGTCTCCTTAAGATGCTCTAAGCCTTGGGGAATGGACAAAATAAAAATGAGCAGTCTCCTTGTTGGCTTATCGGAATAGATTACTTTTTTCGAAATGTCCTTAAGGGGAGTTTTGGCCACGAGGGATTTTATTTTTCTAAATCGTTAAACTGTTGGACAGGTTCCTAAGAGCCGTAAAGAATCTCTTCTGGTTTCCACGAAAAGGAAAACGTTTGAGTAAGCAAGGGGACGTTGATTAGTGGTATTTCCTTTAAAGGTCATATCGAATTCTTTACGCGGATTTTCTAGTTCGACAAATTGTTTTGTTCCCTTTTTGTCGTGTTATTTTTTCTTTTAAAGCACGTACGACGGCCTTTGCGTGTGGGCGCGTTAAAACATAATAACCAACTATTTTACGAATGCCTTCGACTGCGCCTACCGCACGCAGTGAACCGTCACTTTTTCAAGTATCAACTTAAAATTTCTGTGGTTATTTTTAATACTCCTCGTGTTTGGATGGCCATTGTTTTCTTTGGGACATATTTATTTTTGTGGTTACAAGTTTATCCTCATTTCAAGTACGAGTTTTAGTACCTACTTTTACTGATTTCATTACCAGGCACTTTGTTTTGTTTGTGTACTTTTAATGTACTATTTTCTTCTTAATGTATCATCGATACCATACAATATCATCTAGTTATTTTGCTTCGTTATTTAAAATGTCGAACAGAAGATTAATTCCAATCCAACATAGCAAAAAAACAATAATTTCTTTGGCGAAAACCTCTTCTTGTTGTACTAAAGTTTTTATCTTACCATATGTTGATATTGATAGAAACATGATAGCTTCATTTGTATCAGTCCTTTAGAATTCAAGTCATTATGATTCGCGGTGGGATACCTCGGACGGAATTGTCTATTACACTCCAACAAAAGCCGCTACTAAATTGTTTTAATAGACCTACAAAATTTGAGAGTCACGGTACATTGTTGCTATTGATACTTCTCATCCCTTAGCACCTGGTTGTATGAGATTCGTATCACGAGTGTTTTAATTATTGAGTTTTGATGTATGTTCTTGGTTTGTTGCGGTGATGACTCGCTTGTTATTTTGAAATTGGTGTACATCTGTTTCCACTCGATTAAGTTTATTTTGTAAATATAAGTCAGGAGTTTGAGAAAAGTATTTAGGGTTCGACGCTATCCCGTGGTTAAGGTTGTATGTGTTTTCTAATCCATTTCTTTTTTCCGAATAAATGGCGAATACTTTCCAAGCTAAGCATTCAAGAGATTAAAAAGTCTCCTCTATTATCTAAAAACCGCTGTCCTTAATAACGTCAAGTGGTTTTATTTTCTCGTAATTTGTCATGAAAGTGTTGAGGTATTCTCGCTTGGAAACATTAGGGTCGGGTATTTTTCACTTTTTTTTTTTAGAAAACGGTGCCATTAGGCTAAGAAAGCGTTATTTTTAGACTTCAGTAAATCTCCTTGGTAAATTGTGTTTGTCATCTCTGTTATTAGCAGCAGGATCTTGAGCTACCTAAATGTATTCCAGTTTCCATAATAAGAAAGAAAATTATAAGGTTGAGTTCTAATGTCTAGGTAATTAAGATTTTTTAATACATATACCTTAACTATCAGATTGTCCTGTATTTCAAAATTTCCTCATTACGTACGAACATTATGAACGTTTTAGTATAAGAGCGAGTAGCTATAGTTAATATTCTGTATAGGGTTTCCTCCATTTTTGTAAGTTTCAATTTAATCCTATCATATTATCGCATTTTGTATTATTCAGTTCTATGACTAAGTAAAAGCGTTCACCCTTCCTTTTTAATGTCATTAAGTCATTAATTATACAGAGACATACTTCATTCATCTCATTACAAATTGATGACGACCCCAAATTTACTTAGAAGCTCCTGACAAGGCAAGCCTTGAAATATAGCTGTTCCGTATACCGCTTTAGCCTGATCGATAGTCTATAATAATTCTTGATTAAAGAGTCTAGTTACTCGTCATTAAAAATACAGTATCTTTTAATTCTGTAACGAACTTTTTAGCTTTTTCCTAAGAATATCACTTCCTTACATACATAAAATAAAACAGAAAAACAACTCTTACTTCACCCGGAGCTTCACATTTGCATTTATGTCGTTATATTTATATTTGTACAGCGAACACTATGTTCGTTAATTAAATTTTGTCTTAAATTAGGAATTAATTGTTTGTTTGATATTTATGATATGGCTTACCAAATGACATTTTGAAACTCTTTCAAATTAAGTGCTTCTGAAAATAACAGAGACCCACATGAAACGAGCAACCGCAAATGAAAGATAAAGTAGAATACATAATAGCACTAATACACTGTCGCGTGTATCTAGCATTACAAACTTAGGCTCATACATACATATATCACGCCTTTATCCCTTGCGGGGTAGGCAGAGCGTTAACGGCCGTAAAAATAAGGCCACTATCGCCACGTCTGACATACATGACTTAGGTTCAACAACCCCTTAAAAGAGAAATAGCAGTGGCGACATGAATTGCAAAAGAATCTCGTACAAGTCTTCTTTATATTATATTGATCAAAAATGTCATCCTCAAGTTTTAAAAACGAACTAAGACTGTGGGCACACATAATCGACTTACATTTTACTATTTTCGTACTTGGAAATTAAATTACTTTTTTTATTGTATCTACTATTGAAAAGAAATTTCACAAGAAATTGTTAAGTGAGGTGACGATCGCCAGCACAATCAATCTACCCTTTGAAAGGGTCAACTTATACCGGATTTTGTTAGTATTTGTATCAAAAACCAGTATGAGTTGGTCTCTTAAATGGGTCACTAACCTATGACGTGCTGGCGAAAGTATGGATACTTGTAATAAATACTCTAAATAAATGTATTGTAACTTGTAAGACAAACTTCAAAAAGCAAACACAAACCCTTTTAAAAAAGAAATTGACACTACAACTCCAAACGAATGCCAAAAGCTTACTGTTTCCTTTACAAGGAACCATTGGACGGCGAAATTGCCCACAGACAGGTAGCTCTATGAGGTAAGCCGCTTTCTTTGATCGAGCTTGTACGAAGATTCGAAAGGTCAGAGCCCAAGTAGATTGTATGGATTTGAAAAATACGCTCTGACGTGTATTGGACGAATATTGGATCGGATGTGTTCCGCGCTCTCACAGGCTGGATAAAGAAATTCGGCAATGAGTTTTCCTAATCGAAAGTTTGAGTTATATCAGGGTTTTTGGAAATCTTGCGAAATTTTCTTCCGAAGGTAGCCTTTGAACCCGCAACTTTTAGTATTGTAGGTATAAGCAATGCCGCTCCTATATATACGTAGATAGATATATAAGTGTTGTTGGCATTAAGTCACCCTTGTATGATTTTGCAGGCAACGATTGAGCCGTGATAGCCCAGGAGGTAGAGGCTTTGCTAGTAGAAGGCTAGTAGGTTCTGATCCCTCCTGCTACCGGTACAAATTGAATGTAATTAGATTTTCCACGTATTGTTCAAATATGACGTCTAAGTTTTTCTGCACGAGCTGTCATTTTCCGCACCATCTAACATTGTCATTGACCATTATTATCATTATTTATTACTTTTTAAAATTTATTTGGTATCGCGTGATAAACGTACTTAAATACTAAATTCGCTGGTTTCCAGGATCATTCTATATAATATAAAAGCTGTACCTACTCTTAAAACTACAAAAACTGACTGTCCAAAAATACTACGAACATTATTCATATTTTTTAAAAATATTCAAAGTTTGAATTAATAAACAGAAAAATAATATAATAGTAAGTGTTTTGACGCCATCCACATACTTACGGCATGACGTCATACTTTCAGTTTTTAATTTAAAAATACCGTTTTAGATGTTTTTAAAAGTAGCTCATTTGACTTGTCAGGGTTGTATCCTATTGTTAAAAGTTAGGAACACTTCTCTTCCGTTCCATAAACTTAATGAAGTAAATATCTTTAGAGTCTCAACCCACACGAACACTAGATACGTCGAACTTTACCTTCCTATTCTCATTAAACGTGGACGATAATTGTATAAATCGGTCCATATATCAGTTTAAGTATGGTAATGTAACTAAAACCAGCGCAGAGGGCGTTAGAGTAGAACTAACAAATCCCATAGAAGGATCTAGCAAATAAAATCGGAAGTTTAACAGTAACTGAACAAACTTAATATCGCCTACACGGAAGTCGAAATGATATCTGCTGTGCTAGTATACCCGAATGCTGTGTAGTGTTGTTATTGTATTGTTAGACTCTTTGAGTTGTTATGGTTAAAATTTAGCTTTAGTATCACGGCTCAAAAAAGCCAATTTCAGCAACTTAAATCCATACTAAAAATAGTACAATTAACTTGATTTAGGCTGAATACAGCAATTTTGAGCTGTAGTTGAACATTAATTTGAGATACGAGTGGATAGGATCTTACTTTCCGATAAGTAGTTTTATATTTTTAATCATGATGAGATAGGTCCCGCACAAAAACTTACATACATACACATACACAAATCACGCCTGTATCCATAGTGGGGTAGGCGTAAGTTTACGATCGTTATTACCACGTCTGACAAATGTTTGAGGGTCGTTTCTGATAGTCGTGTATCACCATAGTGACAGGTTGCCAGCCTGTCGCCTAAAAGTGCAATACAGATGAAACCCTCGAGTCCCTTAATCGGCTCTTACGACACCTACGGGAAAAAATGGGGTGATGCTATTCTAAGCTAGCATCACAGGGCAAAAAAGTTTTTTGCAGTATATACCTCAAGGTACTTAAAATTTACTTACAAAGTTCCGCCAATTCCCTAACTGCAAAGTTACTAGCCAACACTCATCACAATTCTAGAGTATCGTCCACATAAACGATAAATGAGTACGAGTGAGTATGACCAACTATTCTGACGTGAGAAAAACAAACAGTCCGCCATAGGGATATGGATAGGGAATGGATGCCGGGACTGCTAGGGATGGCAAATGGAAACGCTATTGGTTTTCCTTTTCAACTTGCAATATGCGCACTCGCTGGTAACTGGAGCTGGTATTGCCAGCCTTTTAAAAATAGCTGCCCAAAAATATGCCGCGGGATCTTTTTCTAGTTTGATCTCTATGTTTTTAAAACATTTCTCATGTTAGAAAACTTGCATATTTTTAATTCTTTTTTTTTTGTAAACAGCAACTTTTTCTATTAATATTCGGGGCGCCTTTTTCATTTGGGCTACCGCGGGTAATGACCTGCGAAATTATGAAAGTGGGTCTTGGCCATATTTATCTGTTTACTATTCTTTTTCTCGTCCTATCTTACAGTCAATTTACAGGTGTTATTTAAAAGGCATGTTTTACCATCTGCGAAGCTCCTGTGCCTCCAGCTATTCCGCTACTTACGTATGTCATCTGTCCATCATGACTGTAGTCAGCCTCTAGAGAACAGTTGGCAACAATTTTCAACACGCATTATGTTAGTTTTTTATTTCTTGTCGCAGAGGATCCAAGACTCGCTCAAGAAGGGATCCCTTGCGATCCCTACCACTCTGTTACTAAAAAACTGTGAAAATTTTAACTTTCTAACTGTCTCGGTTTATGAAAGTCACAAACGACAGAGCGAAATCTAGAAATAAATCCCGTTTTATCATTAGGAACTGAAGTGAACCATAAAAATTATTCAAAAATTGATGTTGTACATATTTTCAGAAGTGTAACTTTTTTTAAGATGGCAACACCAAAGGGACTCGATAAAACTGTTACGATTTCTCTTTTACACTGAAATGTTCGGGTATAACGTTGATTGATAGATAGCTCCGTTTCTACGTCAGTATTTGGCTTCCTAGCGATACATGTTACGTGAACTATTGGAAAAATATTCTCATGTTTAGGAACTGTACATACGAAGAGAGAAATTGAGGAATAAAAATTCAAGAATTTTATGTACAGGCCAAGAATATAATTGTAAATGGCTAAGTATAGTAAAGCCCTATTTTCTATAGCCCTATTTTCTCCCCAAAATCGATATCCCAATACAAATGCCATCAGTACCTATCCAAATATATCCTGCCTGCATCTTAGGCAACAGTAAGTGAGATTCTTTATCCAGCTTGTCAACTACAAATCTTACAGACCCACCCATGTCTACCATGTGTCGAACAGGCGTATGTAACTTCGAACATACAATCATGAATACACTCCCATATGGTGCAAGTCATGAGGTTTTAAAATTGTTTTTAGAAAATTTGGTAAATGCAAACAAATAGGTATAGGTCTGCCAAGTTCTCTGGTCTCGTCAACAAAAATATAAACATGCATGTTCCAGTCTCTAATTCTACCTTTAAAAAAAAATTAAACGTAACAATTTAGAGTAAAAAGAAATGTTAAGGTAAGAATAATGATATCTTAAAAATAATAATTATTAAGGTAGAAGTTTAAGCTCAAGATCACCAGAAAAAACAAATCCCTAAAAAAAAAAAATACCTACAAGTATCAAAGTTTATGCAAATGTATAAAATCTCACAAAAAAACACTTAACACCAAACTTAGCACACACACTTAGTAGGTTATGACATAATTTTTTCAGGAAGCTGTTCAAATTTTACATCAAAGAGTTATTCGACAAGTTTTCATGAGTAGCTTATAGGTACGTAAAGTTAGTTTGATTCAGGTGTTCACACCTTAACAAATTTAAACCTGTCTCTTACAAATTAGACCACAAATATAAGTGACGTTGTCCACTATAAATAGGTGCAATCGATGAAACAATACAATCCAATCGTGGACACGTCGGCAGCAATAATGGCGAGTGACATGGCGAGTGGGCTGGCCAGTGACTGGATTTCCTGTTACAATATTATGCTGTACTTTGATATAAGTAAGAATCATTATGATGTTCAGTACAAATGGCTTACATGTTTTTCTGATTGGACACAATTTCATTGATGAGTATAGATATAGGCGGCTTTACTCTTATCCTTAAACTACAGGAATATCATGATTGATGCTTAATTTTTATATTGACTGATGATTGAAACCTGATATATATACACATACAAACATACACATATATCACGCCTTTATCCGTTGCGGGGTAGGCAGAGCGCTAACATCCGCAAAACATTTAAACTTATTATCAACCAATATATTATCAACACTTAAATTATTTGTATTTACGGGATTATCACCACGATTATATTTATTTTGTGTTTTGTTTTAAGTGTTGTGAACAACCGCGAAAATCTCAAAACATGCAATATATTAACGCCGTGTGGTGCCGGCTTAGAATAGCATCACCCCTTTTCTTCCCGCGGGTGTTGTACGAGGCGACTAAGGGACTCGAGGCTTTCATGTGTATTACAACTTTAGGCGACAGGCTGACAACCTGTCACTATAGTGATACACGAATCATATGAAAGAGCCCGCAATATTTATCAGACGTGGTGATAGCGACCGTATTTTTACGGCCGTTAACGCTCTACCTACCCCGTTAGGGAAAAAGGCGTGATATGTGTATGTAAGTATTATCACCCTGACGTTCAGATGTATCGCTGGCAACCACAGCAACCGTATTTATTATGGCCGTTAACACTCTGCTTACCCCGATAGGGAAAAGTCGTGACGTGTGAATGTATGAATGGATCTCAATTTACCACCTCTTTTACCTTCCGATGCTCTTATTACTCTCATCCTTTTACATTGCAACTATATATTTACGTACTAACAAATACTCATTTGTAAAAATCAAACCACTCAAAACTCGTTCACGTAATTAAGAAATACGATTAATGTTACAAATATACCTATTGTTTGTGGAAGTAATTTGTAATGTCACAATTGAAATGTAATTTAGTATCAGCAGCTAATGGATCTGAATTAATTATAGACTATATTCGATTGTTTCGTTCAAAATTGAGTTCTATTTTTATAAACATCATATTCCTAAGTTTATTCAGAGTCAAAATTAGTTTGTGACGTGTAAAAAGGGCGATACCAAAATAGATTTCTTATTTCTGATTGTGACATAATACTTTCTTTATTAGCGGATTACACTTTCGTATCCGTTGCAAGGTTCAACCTGTACCGGTTTTTGGAAATAATTGCATGACACACCAGTATGCCGTGTCATACCGGCTTAGAATAGCATCACCCCATTTCCTACCCGTTTCAGATGTATCACAACTTTTAGGCGACAAGCTGACAACCTGTCACTAGTGGTACACAAAATTATCTCAAACGGTTCTCTATATTTGTCAGACGTGGCGACATCGATCGTATTTTTGCGGCCGTTAGCGCTTTGCCTACTCCATAAGGGATAAAAGCGTGATATATGTATGTATATGGACACCGGTATTTTGATAAACAGCTCAACGTGCTTACGCCTATACCTACATGTCATGATCTCAAGCCCCATTTCATGTCAAAAGCTAAAAGACAAACAGTTTTTTGACACAGCTCCCCTCAAAGTTGTCACTTTCTTTGATCTGTTCCACTCCCACTTGGCCAGAAGTTGCTTCACATGGGAACCACGTTTTGAATTATTAATCTGTGTTGACAGTTCCTTAATTAGTAATTATAATTTATGATATTTTTAATTTATTGGCAGTGAAGATTCTCATTTATTTTATGGCCAAGGGGGCACTAATGTGTCGTCATATTAAATGTTCTAGGTTATAAAACATGTTTATGTTTCAAATTCCTTTTAAGTGGGTACTAAAGTAGGTAATGAGAATATCCTATACTCAGCTTAGATGTGTACTTGTGTTCAGAGAAAACTAGTTTTACTCGTGATTAAAGTAGATGTTTTGCTCCCACTTAACGGCAAAGCAGTATTTATCTGAACAAATAAAACCCGGCAGTTATTAACCCAAACTGTTTTTTTTTCATAGTCTTTCTTATTTTCGCGTGGGACACTGAGTCGTCCAACGACCCGATCAAGCGTAGTGTCAGAATTTTTCAACCGCCTTCTACAAGTAGCAGGCTTTTGACATGGTTGTGTAACGACCGCCGTCTAAGTGACCATAGACAGCATCCGGAAGCAGTATTTTGTTTTAACTGTTAAAAATTAATATAGCATAATCAATGCACGGCACTGGGTAGAAGAAAATATGTTATTATTTGTAAAATTGTACAGTCTTACTCGACCATTGAAAATTCCTAAGCTTTGATGGTACGATGCACTTTCATAGACAATTACAGTTCAATTTAGTTCATATTACGTAAATGCTTGCAATTTCACCGATCACAACCTAATCACCCATGTCTAATTCTAATACACGTCACCACTTTCATACTTTACTTCAACATTCATTGCCGCCTAGCTTTGGCAGTACCTTCAACTGCATAGTCTATAAGCAGCAATGAATTTCGTAAATTGTATGATAGAATAGTGTTTTAGTAAAATGTTTGCTAGAAAGCCAATGTGGGAAGTACTGTGACTCAGTGGCATACAGGTAAAGGTTGTCAACTGAATAATTGAAGGTAAAAGTGCAGTAAGCAAGTAGGTACACAGTTCCTACATAACTACTAATTTAACTCGAATATTTGTCGTGAATTAGAAAAAGTATGTTTGGTTATTATAACTCTTAAATTGAACACTGTGTATCCTTTCTTTTTATTTTCGTGTAGGGCTGGGGCCTCACACTTCAATAAACGCTATGAATCTTATGAAATCTAGCAGGCAAAGGAGTTACGAATTCTTCAAAGTGACAAATTCCAAATAAGGGTAGTTAGAAACTGAACAGATAAAACCACGATCGGTAAATGGCGGCCGATTGTCAGGCTTTCTCTCTTCCAGTGAAGATTTCGCATAATACCAGGCGTTCATGCTTTCTCGCACTTAGGTAACCGCCGCCATTTACAGAACGTTTCTTTATCTGTACGGGTTCTAAGTACACCTATTTTAAAACTATAAGACATTATTACGGGTTTTAACTCACGGTAGGGATATATCGAGCACCCAATATTTCGGCGATGTTGCAATCGCCATGATCACGGGTAAACTGGAGCGGCTGCGGGTGACGGCTAAGGGCAAACATATCTGTCTACCCTCATTCTTCTGCGTTTTTTCGGAACACTGAAAAAAGAAAGAAAATGAAATGAACACTGAAAGAATGAGGGTAGACAGATATGTTTGCCCTTAGCCGTCACCCGCAGCCGCTCCAGTTTACCCGTGATCATGGCGATTGCAACATCGCTGAAATATTGGGTACTCGATATATCCCTACCGTGAGTTAAAACCCGTAATAATGTCTTATAGTTTTAGTGTTAATAACCACGGAACCTTAAAATCAAGTGTTACACCTATTTTATCAAAAATTATAATTTTAAATTTTTAGCTACAAATAAGTTTAAGTGGTACCTAATACGAAATAAAAAAAAAACTTAAATAAAAGCAATAGTAGTAGTAATTATAGTAAATTGTAATAATTATGGGGAAATAAAAGGCTTTGTATTGTTTTGTATTGTATTGTAAGTATTATTTTTTCCTTCTAGTTCCATATTTCGAGTTCCATGAGTAATAGTTTGACACAAAATGGAAATCTAAATGAAATGTCGCTTAACCACTTAGTTTAGGATTTAATGAACTGTGCGGTTGAAAGATCACGTACATGCAGGCATTTAACATTTGAAGTCATTATATATGTTAGCAAAAATTATTTCACTGATTTCGCATCCATTGAATAGAATATCGAGAGTTGGGGGGTAGTTGTTGTACTACAATAAACAGGTAAGTAATGAAGCAGTAACAATGAAGTAATTATATAGACGAGCAACGAGAAGAGAAATTTTTAGAAAACTTGCAGGCCAGCCTGCAGTCTGCAGGCTGGATTTGAGCCAACAATTTCCACCATTAGTACTGTAAAAATTGTATATCTAACACGGAAAGTGTTTGAAAAATTTTGTGATCGAGAAGGTAAATTTTCAGGTAGCATAAAGACGTAGGCATATTTCTGAACTACTTCATTTTTGGTCTTCTTCTTAGTTTAGGTATTAAGAGCTTATTATTTTTAAGACAATTCATTCTTCGGGACCACCCTGTAAGTATAAGTACTTACATACCCTCTTATTGCCTCAATGAAACCGAATGAGCCCAAAATAAATGCTATTTTATTTACTATACAAAAGCTTTCTACTGTTTTCAGAACAGCATTAAACTTCTAACTGATTCGCCACCAACACAATCTAAAACAAATTGCTGTTAAGTACGAACAGATAGCATCGGTCTATTGTTTACTGGCTATGGCCTGGAGTCGATAGAAAACTATGTAGCCTAGTGGTTCTGAACGTTGGTCTGTGGATCTAGAGGTGCCTGGTTCGATTCTTGTGAAAAAAAAGCACAAACTTTTACTTGTAAAAAGCGATTCCAAATTTTTTACTCCAGGGTTCATCGGGTTGTTGATCCACTCGCTGTCTCGCACAATAGAAAAATAAGACAAGAACTGACAAAGTCGATGATTGATTAAAAACAAAATAACTACCTACTAGTTTGGGTAGTAGACCTCTAATGTGGTTTAATTTCGGGCTTCTAAAATTTGATTTTTCTGAAGAAGTTAAGAAAAAGACGAAGTAGAGAGCTGTTGAAAAATTCTGTCACCAGCGTTCATCAGTTCGTCCGATTCGATGTCTAATACAAAAATTTAAAGAAGATACAAAGATAAGCGGAGCCACGGGGCGGAGCTAGTATGTTTTGATTGATTCAGGTGCACTTACACAAGTGTGTGGGAGGAATAATTTGTAAGTCGCGCTTCTGGGAAGGCATAATTTTTGTGGACAGCCTATTGTGGATGTGTTTGCGACATAGGTTTAAAAGTTAGATTTGTTAAATATACATACATACATACATATATCACGCCTTTATCCCTTGCGGGTTAGGCAGAGCGTTAACGGCCGTAAGAATACGATCGCTATCGCCACGTCTGACATTGTTTAGGATTGTTTTCCAAGGTAGTTTCAGAAAACATGTGTATCACTATAGTGACAGGTTGTCAGCCTGTCGCCTAAAAATTGTAATACACCAATACTCTCGAGTCCCTTAGTCGCCTCTTACGACACCTTGTTAAATATACCTACCTATATATCAATACTATTTAGGTTTCCTTCATATTTATTGTATCAAAAAGGCGTCAAATTCGCCTCGGATTCAGTTTTTCTGATTGAAATAACAGCTTTTTTTCCGTGCGGGATTTTTTCACCCCATGATGAAACGTCAGGAATATTACAATGATGAAACTAGAAATAAATAAATTTATGTTGTGAACGAATAAAATTTAATGTAGAACCCGTTAACAAAAAAAAACCTAGTGTTTTCATCGTCCAATCCTAAAAAAAACACCAAGCAACAATGATTTCTGATCACACACGCGAAACAATAGACATAGCTCACATTATATGAATACACCGTTAGATATTTTGATGGACGTCTGACCCATCCACACTAACCTAACATATCACCATCAATATCGTTCGTAGTGTACCAATCCACTACAGTATTATGTCAAGTCATCTCAAGTCTCGGAGAGACAGGTTTACATTATTCAAATGCATACATTTCGACAGGCCTTTCTCACACTTAACGCACGGTGCGCTAAAACAACGTATCCGTAACGCAGCGGTCTGTAAGATCCATACTAATAAAACAAGCTGGTCAACTGCCGCTGCATCAACTGTTGTGCGTTGAACCTGTGTCAACAGCAGTTTAAATATGAGGATTGACGTTTCTAGTATGGAACTGACATACCGTTGCGCTGCGGCTTTTCCGCACACTTAACGCACGGAGCGCTAAATAACGCATCCGTAATGCAGCTGGCAGATCCATTGCTGGATGCGTTATTTTAGCGCTGCGTTGTGCGTTAAGTGTGAGAAAGGCCACTTTTAATACCTTCAACAATCTCGCAACTCTTTCTTTCTAACTCCAATTGCCTTGATAATAAGAACTAGTTTTGTGTACAAAGTAGCTTCGCTAATAGACTGGCTATCTTTGTATGGACACAACCACTATTCATAACAAAGTAAGTTCATGTTAAAACATAACGCTGGAAGACTGTATTCTCTCTTTCTTTTCGTGTGGGACACCGAGTCGTTCAACGACCCGATGAACCCTAGTGTCAGAATTTTTCAACCGCTTTCTACAAGTAGCAGGCTTCTGACTTGGTTGTGTTACGACCACCGCCTAAGTGATCGTAGACAGCAACCGGAACCTACGGCTTAACGTGCCATCTGAAACACGGAACCATCCTACTTACCGCCCGCAATGTCCTAACCAGACTGGGAACAAATTCACAAAGTGATAGATATCAACTTTGTGTGTGACCCACCGAAAATCGAACCCGGAACCTTCTGCGTCAAAGGCAGTCGCACTACCACTGCGCCACATCGGTCGTCAAAAAACTGTAATGAGATGGTAATATTCACTTACTTGTATGTGACGGTCTGATCTATGGCTTTTATATACGGTAGCATGATTAATTAGCTACTCGTAGGCAGTGCCTGATTAGTTTTGCATACTGATTAATAATTTTCGCTCAGTGACTGGGCTTTAGAGGAACTTCATGATGAGAAGTAAAACCTTCATCTTTCTACATCTTCGAGCAACAGGGTCCTTTCCCGCCAGGAATCAGCATTTGTAAAAAAAATGCACCTACTAGATATTTTTACTGATATTGCAGTAAAAATATCTAGTAGGTGCATTTTTTTTGTACCTAATGCCTTTATTTTCGCATTCTGAAAAATATGTCACGTGAATAAGTAGAATGCGCGTCGTAAAATTTCAAGTGTATATTTTCAAATTTTATCGGTGTGTTCTAGATACGCACTAGCGAATGTTACTAAACAATCTCATACCATTTGTTCTATTTATAAAACTGAACAAGTTTTGTCTAAAACTTTTTTACAAATATGAATAAAAAAATTTGGGTGCCATATACAAAATAATACACCGGAACGAGTCACTTAGCATAGGAGGTCAGATTCTTTTTTTCATAAGTCGCAAAAAATTGCAGTCAAAAGTTGTTCATATTTATTATTATTATTATGAACCTGAAGTGTCCCACTGCAGGGCAAAGGCCTCCCTCCCCTTCTTCCATTTATTCATATTTGACATTTTATATTGGTATAAGGTATGTGGAGGCTCCGGCGCGAGCCTCCAGCTGAATTAGGAGTCTTACAACACGTAAATAAATGATACAAAGTATTTCGAGAATTTTCACATGTTATAAACTCAACTGTTATTCAAAGACAGGGTCGCTGACGTGGTCAGCATGTCATGAGTGAAAAGTAAATCGTTATAAAAATATTGTAGACCAAAGAGATCCGCAACAAGGTATGTTAACGCTCTACCTACCCTGTAACAGATAATAGCCTGATATGTGTACCTATGTATGTATCTGTTCCTGTTTCCGTACTTCCAACTGTTTTGTTCTGGACATAAACAAAATGTAAATTGGACCAACCGCGACTAAACGGAAATAAACAAACATTTTAATCCAGATAGCAAACTGCAAATGCAACCGTTTTATGCTAAAAGCTGCTATTTCACGAATTCTCCTTTACTTAATGAAAGTATTTGCTACTTTCTCTTTGCTTAATTGGACATTACGGCTTAATCTCGCTTTTAGTTGGGGCACATAATTTAGGGTATTAACCGTAATACCTTGACGTATTTGTGCATAGTTAGTGCACAAACCTAGTGGGTTTATACATACATACATACATACATACATATATCACGCCTTTATCCCTTGTGGGGTAGGCAGAGCGTCAACGGCCGTAAGAATACGGTCGCTATCGCCACGTCTGACATTTTTGAGGACTGTTTTCCAAGGTTGTTCCAGAAAACATGTGTATCGCTATAGTGACAGATTGTCAGCTTGTCGCCTAAAAATTGTAATACACCAATACCCTCGAGTCCCTTGGTCGCCTCTTACGACACCCGCGGGAAGGATGTGGGGTGATGCTATTCTAAGCCGGCATCACACGGCACTGGGTGGCACGGTAGTGGGTTTATCTACAAATGAAGTGTGTTTCCATTGTCATCTTATACATACACGGAAATTGAATAGTAGGAAATCCAAAACGTAAAAAATTGCCTCTAGTGTAACAGTGTCCTATACATCGAATAAAGGTTTTTCAGAGCTTTAGAAATAAATTAATAATTTATTTATCACATTTTTAATTCACAGTGAAATTTATCAAATAATTTAATAAGAACACTAATATCAATTTTATCTAGCTATCAGAAATTTGAAACTGCATTTAAACTATAATCTTGTCCAATATAACTTAGGTAGGAAAAGGTTTTCAGCTGTTGTGCAAATACCTTTGCTCAAAATACTTTCGAAAATTTATTTGACAAGAAATACAGTGGACAAGTAATAGTCGCCACTAATTACTACTCCTATTATCAAAATGTAAGACAATAAAAAACTTTTAGTCACAATTATAAGTGAATGGAAAAGCACAATATTCAACCCAATAGTAATAATTGAGCCTGAAGGCTGTTAAAGCCACCGGTAGAATTATTAGAAACCAGTTCGGATTTTGTAACTTAAATATAACTTAACTTACTGACGGCTAATCTTTGAGGACCTTATTCTACTAAAACAATTCTACAATGTTTGAAAAAGCAAGTTTTTATCAAGTTAGTGATTTCAATATTGTTTTAACTTTGTGATGATGCATAGGATTGGTGAATTTTATATAAGTACTTTTTATCTGGGTTCATTTTACCATCGGTTAATACTATTTTATTTTGTTCTAAACCTTCAGGACATCGTACCAGGGAGAAAAAAGTATAATGGTACGATGTTTTTATTCATATCTGTTAGGCAGGGCCATGAATGCTCTGCTCACATGTGTAAAAGAGCTAATTATATTTGATTATAATTGTGTACAATATTCCTAAAAACTCTTCTCCCAATTTTAAATTTAGAATTGTTTCTTTTTTTTATGTGGGACGCCGAGTCGTCCAATTGCTGTCTCATAGTAAATTACACAAACCAAACTGTGCTCAAAGTCTTATTAGAATCGTGTTTCAACTAAACGGCGTTTAAACCGGGTGTTATCTGGTTTATGTCTGAATAGGAATTCCGTATCGACAGCGAGATTTAAAAATCGAACACCCAAACGGCTTCAATGAGGTTGATTAAGGCGTTTACGACTTTTAAATGATGGCCAGTACCATTCAGATTCTTTTGAAGATTCTTGTGTGGTGTAACTTGGAATATTAAACAGTACCTACCTACTCGTACTCATTGACACAAGACAAAAAAAAAAAGTTCAGTAGCAGCTTTTGAGTAATTCAACAAAAACTACTGCCGAAAAAGTTGCATCTCAAAAACAGCCGTAAAACAGAGAGAAAACAATGCGAATACAATAAAAATAAATCAATTTAAAATACCCAATAAAGAACTACAGATTCTCTTAAGTAAAAGTTAACAGCGAGCTACAACCACAAACGCTTTTTGCCGATCGATCGAGAAAACCGCAAAAAACGTAAACAATAGCTATCGGCGCTTTTTTAAAATATTAAATTCGTATTTGGAACACGAGAGCCGATAAACCGATGACAGTGTTGCCAACCGCAGAATACTAATCGAGAGATTTGCTGGTGACCGCAGGCAGGGGACTGTCGGCTGGTGATGGGACCGAAGCTCGTAAAAATATGATGCTTGGTGGAAAATTTTACTGCGGTGCAGACGAAAAAGGTGAGAAGCTTGTAGATGTAAGAAAGAGTTTGAGTAAAGTAATAATAACAGAAAAGACAAAAGGTTACTAAAAAAACAGATAATAATTTATATTTTATGGTATTAATACAATTACAAAAAATACAAGCTATATTCCAGGAATACTTTTCCAAAACGTTTACAATACGGATTTGGAAATGTTGATGTTTATGCCTCTGTAATATTTTGAGTTCAATGATCCACAATAAAATTTGAAAATAAACAAGAATACAATTCTCAGTTATAGGAACCACTAAAAACTGTGCAAAAGTGGAATGCGTGTAGCGACACAGGAAATAAAGTTTTTACGTCGCTCTCTAAAGAAAAACGCTCAATTTGTTATTATAAGAAATTGCATCATGAGAAAACTTTTTACTTTGTGAAACTAAGGCGTGGCACAAAATAAAGCTACGGTCACAAACAATGGTTGCCTACTCAACAAAATAGACGGTACTATACTCGAAACCATTAAACATAATACAGGAGACGATCAGATAAGTGTCCCACAATAGAACCAAGACATAAAGACATCATATCATTCCGTGACAATAAATTTAGAAAAGGGCGGTTTGATATAACACACAAAAGATTGAGGTTTGGGACTAAACCGAAGTTTTTTCAAGTATACAAAATTCACAATCCCTTTTGAGCAATGTTCTGGGAACAAGAGGAGTGATCACAACATGGAAGTTTTAAGTTGTGTAATTTATGGCTTTTATTTGCAGAAAGTTTTTTCGGTCAAACAAAGTTTCAGAGCGCCAGCGTGCCTTTGCCCACATCATACTAGGTACGGTTTCTCCTTGATATTTTACCAAACTTATATAAAATTATGTAGTATTTATTGAGAGATGCTGCAAAATTGCGACATAACAAAAATACATTATTATGTTTAATAATAGGTAAAAGACCTATGGGTTTATTTCTAGGATCATTAGAATTATCATAAAAACTCCCCATGTGTTTATTTACTTGGATAAAAAAACCTGAACAACGTCTATTTTACCAATTTTAGAACTGTGAGCACAGTTCATTTGGTTTACTTAAAACATAAACTATGTCTATGCAAGTTTTTGAAATATTTTCGTAACATTCAAATATGTATGCAAAAGCTAATTCGGGTAAAATTTAGCAAGTTTTCCAAATATTTTCTAACACTGTTACTAATGTTTACTCACTACTCTCATCATCTGTACCCTGCTAAGTATCATTGTTTCTTGACGACATACTTACTTGTTTTATGGCCTTTATTCAAAGTGTCATGGAGATGACCTTAGGGTAACAGTCACATTTGTTGCCTATGGTATCTGATGAAGCCATGCTAAGGTAAAAAAAGTCAATGACCACCTTCGTAGATACAGTCGTAGATACTAAAATATTGTGACGGCTTCCCGCTGGGGTATATTTGCCAAAATGTGGGTAGTGGGTACCTTATGGGTGTCTTATCAAGCTTTGGCATCAATCGATGCAGCTGATGGCATTGTTAATGGCACACATTGCAGTTCCCTTTGTAAAAATAAAAGATGTTTTGATTTGGTGTTCTAACACGCTAACCAAACAATGTTAGTAGTTTATCAATTTTATTGTTCAGTATTTTTGAATGAAACCCGCTTTATGGCGGCCATTAAATTTTATTTTGAGGGCTTTATTTGAAATGACAAGTTATTGGGATTGGAAAATACTGGTGTAATTTTTATAAAACTAGTAGTAACCAATCCATCTGGCATCTATTTACTCTTTAGAAAACTATTTTTCATTATAGTCACAGTTTTATTGCATCACACGTTTTTCACGGTAACTTACCTCATTAGTTACCTAAAACAACACCATCTTTTATCGTTATCATTTTCTTCCCAGACCTTTTAAAACAGATAATACCAAAAAGCGTTGAGTTTCAGCGTAGGTACGTGTAAGAATTTCTGCCTAGAGCCGACGCGATGTTGAGATAAAAAACATTATTTATTGCACCTGTCCTCTACACGCAATCTAGACAAATTAAACGCGTAACATGATCAGCGGACGGCAAGAATAACTTTTGGAAGGACATCGTCTTTCTTAGAAATAAAATTAATCTCCAGGAAGGAAAACGACATTAATTCCAAATGTCTTGAGTATAATGTTGATAAGCCCCAACTGGGAGAAGTAGCAATCGCTCTTAAGACTCCACTTACCGCTCTCGAGCGTCGGGCAAAAACTGAATACACAACTCGAGCATACTTCAGCGACGGGAAAAAAGTACCAGGTGCCAACCAAAAGCTTCATTGTTCCAGTGAACGAGAGAGATTAATAAATCTTTAGAGAGAGGAGTATATCTGCGACCGATCTTGCGGGATACGAGCTTTGGGCCAGGACGCGTTATTGCAAGCCTATTCAGATGCCACGGTTGAGGCCAAACAGCCCCCTTTGTCATGACAAAGGTGTCGCGCAAAGAAAAAGGGGCCCTATCGACGATCTGCCTTATCAGATCCAGTTCCCTTCCTCGAGGTCTCAATAGGATAGCTGGAGTTTTGAATGCGGCGGATCTAATTCCCTGGGCCACAATAACGTACACGAATACCAATTTAGTTGGGACATCAAATGCACGAGCAATAAAAGAGTCCCGCAGTCGGGATGTTATCAGGCATCAGCGTGATAGCGCTCGGCGTTTCAATGGTGTTCGTGCCACACTGTTGTTATTTTTGATGGGCCTTTCATTATGTTGCTTTTACGGTATTATACTTATTGGAATATCTGACTTGATGACTAATTATATTGTCATCGTTTCATTTCAAATATGCAAACCATCCGCTTTGACACGGCTGCGCGCAAAATGACAAAACAACTGATTTAGATTAACAAGTTCTTTTATTCCAAGTTCAACTAAATTAACCCGTGTCCGAATATAATCCGTAAGGAATACGGCTGTCAGTCAAATAAATGCGATCGCAAAAAGCAGTGACATAGAAAATACACAATTCCTCATCCTCATTACAAACAATTCCCAATTGATCATCCACGCATTCGAAATCAGTAGATTAACCGAAAAAGCAGTCACGTCTAACATGATTGATGTTTGTCCTCCGACACTACGTACATTCCACACGCTGATGCTTATTAAGCTTGACTTTTTTTGCTTTCTAAAAATCGACAGTAAACACAATACCAACAATTGGTCCGATCAAACGGAATATTAAGTTCGCCTGTCATTTTAACGCTACACCTCTCTCGCTCTCGAATCTCTGCAATCGATTTCATATCTTAAAACATATATGGTAGGGGTATATTTTTCTTGCAAGTACCTCGTTGCCTAGGAAGCGTTGTGAAAGAAAGAAGGTTATTGTCAGTCGGGTTTTATGGGTTATGATTTATGACCAATGACTCCCAACGGGCTCTAGCCTCGTGATAATCTTATTCAAACGCACCTCTTGTGAACCTCACAATGCTACCTAAATTAGCTTTGGGCGTATCATAAGCAGTTTCGATGTTAAGAGGTCTTAAGTTCGTGTGTGGTTCACACAAACGAGGCGTGTTGTCATTCTGTTTGGCTTGTTGCCTTTTTCTACCGTGATTATGCTTTTATAACAATAAACAACGATGTAAATGCATATTTTGCTGCAATTGATGGTTGTTTAATGAAGTAAACAGATAAAGTAGCCTTATGAACAAGTTAATATTTTTGCGATTCACCTTTCCACAGATGATAAATATTAGAGTCGAAAGTACAAATTAAACTTCTAGTTTTAGTATTTATTGAAATAGCACTAGAAATATTGTTATAATCTAAGCAGGTAAGAAAAACATTATGTCATGGTAAAACACCTACCCGATTCTTTACTAAACGCGGCACAGAAATAGTAAGTAGGTATGTAGAGTTTACCTTTTCATATCTGTACCATATATTAAAGCAGCAACCGTCATTTCTACTGACGGCCACAAAATAAATAGGGATCGACCGAGTAATAAATCCTTGTAAATAGCTGGAGAAACGGTGGTACCTTCCAGCGACAAACTTTTTGTCTCGACGCGACCCGATCCGTCATGCGAGACACGGCCTCAGTCCCTTGAGGTTACGTAAAATAGTAAAAAAAGCATTATATTCAACCCTTCCATTGTAGTGGTATCAAAATTCGTCGGTACTACAGATTACAGCTCGTTGAAGAAGGATAAAATCTTAACGATGTGGCACGGTACGGTAGGTAAGACTATTCTTCATATAGAGATTTTTTGGATAACGTTATTGGAGTCATCTATAAAGAAGCTTATGGGTTGCGTTGCGCAAGGTTTGCTATTAGGTCCAATGTCTCTACTTATGTACATCAAAATACCGTGCTAATATTATGTGTTTGATAACTTTATAATATGTATTAATTCTATAAGTATAATTTTAATTATTTTCATAAAATCCCTTGGCGGAAATGTAGATAATTTTTTTTCTCGTTTACAAAGAAAAACAGTAGTAGCTCATGAACATTAAAGATTACTTTTTATCCTCCCCGGCACTGTTTTAATTATTTTCTGTGTAAAACGGATGCCTTAATTTACCATAAAATTTTCTTTTGTGGTTTGTTTTTGTTCTTCCTCGTGTTTATTTAGGCGCTATGCCTTATTAGCTGGTCAATAAAGTGGATTTTAAGACTTTGTGGATACTTCCGGGATTATTGGTCCGGATCATTGAGCTTGATACTTGCTTTTATTAATTCAGTCAGGTATATACTATTTAGTTTATAAAGTATCTAATCAAAATTTTCTTTTTTGATGGACAAGCAAGACTAAGAACTTTTAGGTTCCTTTTTTGAAAAGGTGCCCACTTGAAAAATATGTTAAATGTGCGTGCGTATAGTTTTATGCGCGTTAATTCTCTCTCTTCATGTGTGACACTATAGTCCAACAACTGACGAACCCAAATAATTTGTTCTTGTGACCAAGGCCCGAATTTATAAACCGCACTCAACTCTGAGATAGATTTTGAGTGCAACTTTTAGGTGCTGTTAATATTGACTGACATTGTTAAAACCGCTCTTGAGATCGATCTCAGAGTTGAGTTTGATTTATAAATACGGATCTTACTACCTTGAGACAACAATTTTACGACCTTATGATGCAACAAACCATCCTGTATCAATCTTGATTAGGTACCTATACCTACACAACCCGTTCATGCATCTCATAATAGTTAAATGCGTCATATCATCTTCCCGGGAGCTCGCAGGCAAATACTGCTTGTAGGAGCGAACGTATATTGAACTTGGCTAAGAGCATAACTCCACTTATCTCGCGACCGCTGCTACCGGTTCCAATCTTAGTGTGGTTTACACGGTTCGTATTGGCTCCCGAGTTTATAAAGACTTACGTTAGAAACCATAGATACTTTTTTGCTGTTCTTCTTGATTAGCTCCAGTCAATTTCTCATATATTAATGATAAACGATATAAATTTATTCTAGTTTACCCGTGATCATGGCGATTGCAACATCGTCGAAATATTGGGTGCTCGATATATCCCTACCGTGAGTTAAAACCCGTTATAATGTCTTATAGTTTTAGTGATAATAACCACAGAACCTTAAAATCAAGTGTTAGATTTATTCTGTAGTAATTATGTATTATTATCAAACGAAAATAAGCATGTTACTCTTATTGGTTATTTTGAGTACCTTTTCGCTTTAAATTATTAGCTATTAATAATAAGCTAGATTTGTAACTAAAACAAAAACAATAGGGTAATCGTTTGTAGGCTTAGTTTGAAAGATCATAAAAAATCATAAATATTTTGAATTTGAATTTTGATTCAATTCCAAAATTCTGGCAAGCCACAGAAGCCAATGCTAACAATCCTTACCATCTAAACATACCTAAGTACACATACTCACATAATCTCATCTCGGGTTTTTCACTGCGACTGGACGAAGGTTGGTATTGCTAGTAGAGCTCGATCCGGCATACATTGCTGGTTATATAATGGGTATCATTCCAATAACATCAAGATATTCAGTAATGTATACCGAATAGGACTCTGTTGGAAGGGTAGTATTATACCAAACGAGTGGACGGAGAGATGAGCGCCGAGATATTGACTTTTTATTTATTGACATTTTCTAATGCACCGCCTAGGCTATTCATCATGGGTGATAGCACGGCCACTGATAACAAGACTCATTGTTTGGCGTACACATAATGGATTATTGATAATACGTGGGTGTTCCTAATCTGTTCGGGTAGGGAAATCGAAGAGAACAATCTATATTCAAGTACAGGATGTTTTCAGTATATAAAAAGGTACCTTTGCTGAAAAGTTTGATGGGATTTCTAAAAGATTTTGTAGTCTGGGGGAGGCTTACGTCCAGCAGTGGACTCTCTCTCAGTCTCTCTTTTCGTATGGAACTCTGATTTGTCCAACGTCTAGTCGTCATTGTAGACTAATATAGGCTGATATGATGATGATTACTTTCTATATAATATATTTGTAAATACATAATTTATTATGCCACATGTCGATCAGTAGGACGGAAAAATATTTGCAGGTGCAAATGAAGCAGGTGATGAGAAGTAGGTAAAACAGTTAAAGATATTGTTATATAATAATTGTAGTAAATAAAATCTCTTGTACTCGTTTCACTTATTATATTTGTGGGTTACACCCAACTAGTTTCACTCACATGAGCATCTTCAGGGGCATTTTACAGTTGTTATAAACACATTACACACTATTAAACACATTAAAATTAAATAAATATCTCCAGTACATTTGTTTTAGCATCATCGCAACAAACAACAAAGCAAAAAATATATTTGTGTAGGTAGGACTAACATTAAAATTCCGGTTGCCTACTGCGGAAAAATTTACCCCGAAGTGGGGAGTTTAATAACAGTTTTTACCCGTGTTGGGTAAATCAGGTTTATTAAATAAAGTTATTTTATTGCATCATAAAAGTGTAGATAAGTCAAATAAAAATAAAAATGTCATAATAAATAGTAATTAAAATTACTTAATGTCACAATAATCTAAAAAATATATAACCGAATTATCTTAAAAATAGTTAATGTTATGTCAATAATGATTATTTAAAATACATTAATAAAGGAGATTTGCTTAGTTCTAACTGGTCATTAAGTAACATGTCACTTGATTTGTGAGCCATTCTATTGATCTCCAGAGCTTCTAAATTATTAAGTTTACGGCCTTTATCACATAACTGTAGAACTTTAAAATCCTTATTTGGATCAAAGTTATGCTTTTCCTCAATTAGGTGTTGTGCGAAGGTGGAATCATCCTTCCTAAGCTTCCAACTTCTTAAGTGTTCTTTGAGCCTTGTATCGAAAGACCTACCAGTCTGTCCTATGTATTTTTTATTACAGTCCTTACACTTCAATTCGTACACACCACTCCTTTTGCTTAATGGGATTGTATTAGATTTATGGGCCAGACATTGTTTCAAGTTGGTTGGGGTATAATAAGCTGGTATTTTTTCCTTAAGCTGTCTTCCACATTTATAAGAAATGTTTCCTATAAAAGGTATTTTTGCCCATTTTTTGTCGTGATTTGGTTTCTTCTCAGTTTTGAATAATATATTAGATACTAAAGATTTTTCTTTGTTCTTTAAGATTTTATTTATAATGTTCGGTTCGTAGCCGTTATTTTTGGCTATAGTTTTTATCGTCAATAGTTCTTTTTCAAAATTTTTTTTTTTTTTTAATAAACCTGATTTACCCAACACGGGTAAAAACTGTTATTAAACTCACCACTTCGGGGTAAATTTTTCCGCAGTAGGCAACCGGAATTTTAATGTTAGTCCTACCTACACAAATATATTTTTTGCTTTGTTGTTTGTTGCGATGATGCTAAAACAAATGTACTGGAGATATTTATTTAATTTTAATGTGTTTAATAGTGTGTAATGTGTTTATAACAACTGTAAAATGCCCCTGAAGATGCTCATGTGAGTGAAACTAGTTGGGTGTAACCCACAAATATAATAAGTGAAACGAGTACAAGAGATTTTATTTACTACAATTATCTAATATGGAGTTTCACCAAGCGCCGACAATCGCAAGTATCAATGATATTGTTATAGCTTTACTTAAGTGTTGTGAAACTTTCTTCCACTTTCTCTAAGACCCTGTATATTTTAGTAATGTTCTAATGAATGATCACGGCCAGATATTAAGTGGACACGATTTATCGTTGAAATTTCTTAATGTGTAAGCTCTGATAGCGTGGCTGCCCAGTTAAATGGTATAACAGTAATCTACCCAACGTAAGAACGTATATGAACATATTAGTCAATGTAACGACATTGGCTCTCTTAGATTAGCCTACCGACATTTCCAGCCGATTTGTATATTTTTTTTACTTAACAAATAGCAAAGGTCAAAATTTGTCTTTTGATAGTTTATCTAAGATAAATGTACTAGGCGTGCATGAGTATAATCTTTTAAACGGATCACAGTTTATAACTGGAAGTTAAGGCTTTGTAAGAAACAATAACCAGTTTGTCACGCCTTATAGGCACTGCCTACTTTTAGTTCTGATATTGATTGAGTACGTAGATATACCTTGCGGTTAGTTCAGTTCAGTCCCACAAATTAGGATCACTCGAATTTGACATCAAAGATTTTCCGCGCAAGATGTCATCATATTTCATGCAACCTAAAATTAGATTGAACGCAGCAGATGTGTAAGTTCCGACCTTAATTTCTCACTTAGCTGCACTGCCAAAATTATTCATCGAAATGAAAGATAAACCGCTGAAAATTTAAGACAACGAACTGAAGAAAAACGAGGAAAAGCCAATATAGCGGAATTGGAAATAGTTAAAGTTTTAAGCGAACTCGGTCGGACTGATCGTGGATTTCCCTGGAGCAATTATTGAAACAATAAACCTAAAATTGGTGCAGTCCTACAGCGGTCACCGATCCCGACTTTGCAGCAATTACCCGACTTCCCGACGACCCACTTCGCAGAATGGAAATTCATTAAGAGCTATTCAACTTATCACAATATGACTATTAGAGCTCTATTCATTTTTTAATTAGTCGCAACGACGGAAACCCGAGTGAAAGACGCAGTCGCCCTCGCAACTGTGTTCAATTTTCAATGGCGGTTCCCCTGAACCAACTCTTTGATGTTTTCCCTTTATTGCTAGAATCGCGTAGTATTTATGTCTCATTTTATAGGAATTTATGTGCGAAGCAAGACGGAGAGCTTGTTACGCAAATAAAGGAGCCGAATGTCAAAGAAGTTTGAAATAGTAAATGCGTGACCGAACACTTTGCATATAATGACAGGAAGAAAGCAAGGTGGAATATCATAGTTTGCGTAACACCCGTAACACGATTACTTAAAGATCAAGACAGGTGATGCTATTTTAAATTGTGTACAGAATGATTGCTATTAAGATAAGCTGGAAACATCGCTGGTGAGAAATAATTAAAATTAGATTATAACGGAAGTGTCGGACTGGTGGTTATGTTATTAAACACACATTGTATTTTAGACGTCTTTGTTTTCGACCATGGATTTATATCAATTCTCACTGGTACTATTAGCAGCATGTCAAATTACGCATTAAAAGAGATCAACACTGACTGGCTGTTCATAAAATCATTAAAAAAATCCAGTATAGATTGATCCTCTAAATATGTATATGTAATAGAGTAGATTGATTTGCCGTTGATAGTTCCAACCTTAATTGGTATACCTAAATAGGTATATACATCTACAGTTTAATAATATTTTGCTTTGCATATGTTATAAAAAATACCCAGAGCGTAGATAAAAGAAAAAGACTGCATACTGCATACATACAAAAATATATATGTTCAATAATGAACTCCCCTCAATCAAACTTTTCCATTCAAATACTCAATAAACATATCTTTCAAAACTCAATGACGGTGAACGTGAAACAATAACCGAACAAGAAAGAGAAGCAGAAGCTAATGAAATTTACAATTTCATTCCATTAGGAAGGAAATATTTCAATTTAAAATTGGTTGCTCCAGATGTTAGCGAATAACTTACGCCGACTAAAATGAACCCTAAATCTTTCTCGGGTGGATGCTCTGAGCAAGAATTGAATTTGCCTCCTGTTCTCGCACGTTTGTTATATAGCTTTATATATGTTCAGGCATGTATGAACTTACACATTAATTTCAGACTCCCTGAAATGAACCAGTGAAAAGACGGCGTCTGAGAACAATGCCTTGACTTTGAAGAATTCTCACTGAATGTAGAATGCCTAAATTGAGACAGATATTAATTTCAAAATATATCAAAGGAACATCTCTATTATATTAATACAGACAAAATAATATGGCAAATGAGTTTTACTTCAATGGAATTCTTTCGACTAAGGCATACCAGAGCAAAATAATTTACAAAGAGTGTATGTACATATCATACATACATACATACATATATCACGCCTTTATCCCTTGCGGGGTAGGCAGAGCGTTAACAGCCGTAAGAATACGGTCGCTATCGCCACGTCTGACATTTTTGAGTATTGTTTTCTAAGGTTGTTTCGGAAAACATGTGTATCACTATAGTGACAGGTTGTCAGCCTGTCGCCTAAAAATTGTAATACACCAATACTCTCGAGTCCCTTAGTCGCCTCTTACGACACCCACGGGAAGGCTGTGGGGTGATGCTATTCTAAGCCGGCATCACACGGCAAGAGTGTATGTAGGTATATAGTAAAGTATACCTACTCGTATGTTACGGATGAGGTTTTATCCGGCCTTTTCATAAGTTTTCGCGCCTCAGCGTTAAGCTGGCCGGTAGGCGAATGTCAATTTTTTATTTTAGAACGAAAAAAAGAAGTTCAGGTCACTTCTTTTTCGTGTGGTTCTATTATTATTATTGTGTGAATTGTGTTTAGGAATATGATGATAATATAATTTAAATGTAACATTTAACATAGTAAACGGGACCCCAAAGGTTTGATACTTACTTACATTTAGGCGATCTGATTCCTAGACTAAATTTGTAAAATGTTATTATTTATGAAGTTTAAGGTGGTTGGTGCTCTGTCTACCCCTCCAGGGATATAGGGGTGATATGTGTATATATGTATAAAAAGGACAATATTACTTTTATCTACGCTATATGTATTTTTTTTTAAATATGCAAAAATATAAAAGAAACCTTACAAGCAAACAATGTCTTACCTAAGACTCCAAATTGATTCCAAATTCACCAATAATATTCACCTTATCAGTCTATGTTAGCTCAGTATTAAAATAAAACAAAAGCTTAGTGACAAAGAAAATTCAATGCATAGATAAGTTAAATGGAATACAATAATATTCACTTATATTTCTTTGAATATTATGATTTCAAATATTTTCCAAAATGAAGTGTTCCAGTATGTAGTAATTACTGCTGACTCTTGGGTTCATCAAGCAGTGCCTATTCACAGAGAATGTTAATTAAGCTGCGATGAAAGCATTTAGTAAAAAGATAGTCTAGTACGAGTCCAAACTTACGTCATTGTAGTTCTTTGCAGAGGATAGGAGTGGGTTTACCTTGGTATAAATAATCAGGACGCACTATCACGTTGTAAGAGAATTGAAAAATGGTCGTTATACCAAAAAAAGGCTTGAAATTATTGTCTAAGAAATAATTTTCATCGTGCAATCAAGATCATAGGAGCATACAATAAATAGAAACAAATTAACACTATGTTTAACAGTGTATAAATTATATAATTGTCACATCAAAAATATATAAAAGTATAGGTATAGGATTTAACTTTGAACTTGATTTTAGTAAGCGTAAGCCCAGCAGTGCACCGCTAAAGGCTAATGTGATGATGATGATGATGATGAAGCCCATTACTTACAGTTACAGGTTCTTTAACTTCGACTATGAAACCCTAAAACCTCCAAAGCCGTCCTTTGAACGAAGCACCACTCTTCACTGGTCTTCGTATGTTTAAAATTGATGAAGCGCATTTTAAGTGCATACAGCACTTTTATATTGAGCTCGGAGGCGGTATTTGCGCTGTTTTTCATTTCCTGACAGCGAATCGTTTGAGAAAGGGGAGGAAATAATTTAAAACCGCTTGTGGAGTCCTCATAGCTTAGCATTCATGTCTGTGAAGTGTGGTGCTTCTTAGGTCTACTTTTCATTTGTTAGGTCTTTACTTCTGTTTTTATAGTTTTTGTTTTTAAGTATATGCGATAGGACAATTTGGACTTTACCACAAAAATTCATAATATGTTTAATGTATATCTTTAAAATACTAGAGTTCGTCTTACTTTTGTATGATAAGGCCCATTTGGTTTAATTCAAGACCATAAAACATTACTTAAAACATCGATAATGCGATCGATTATGAGACATCAAGTAAAAACCAATCGTAAAATATCAACACATTCAATCTAAGTCCCAAAATAAGCTAGAAGAAAATAAGTTAAGTCATACCTAGTTGGTTTCAGATAAATTGGCTTCACTTGTCTTGAACGAAACTTGTTCATTAGAGTTTAAATAAATTCATTAATAAACCAGCAGAAGACAAGCAGTCAGCGTACAAATCTATAAATCAAATAGTGAGGGAGTGTCAAAGACAAAAGGAGGATAGCAGAGTGACTTGAAAACACATGGATGTGAATTATATTAAGCGCTCGGATTTTTTTAATATTTATACCGTAAAATGTGAATGTGAATACGTCTACGGTATTAATACACAAACTATCAGTTTATAAGATTTTACAGATATTCAATGGAAAATTGTGGTTTAAAATCACTGATACATAAAATCCGATTAGAATGAAGAGAAAAGTCAAATCTAATTGGTCTGTAATAGAAAGTTCTTATTTTTTGTTTGGTATACCATAATGATAGTTTTCACAGTTACTATTTTTCTTTCAGCGTATTTCAACCGCTCTCTACAAAATGCACCAAAATAGATTGAAAATAGGTATTGGTGCAACTTTATTCCCCGTATGTTCCGAAATTTCACTCTATTTCCAAAAGCGGTTCCCACAAAGATCTTTCTTCACATTCGATGTGGCACGCACATTAATCTAGGCAACAATCGCGTACGCGATGTACGTACATACTTCCTACGCATTTACATATACTTATACATGTACTGTATCTTTTGTTGTTCGAACATTATCGTAAATGATTACTTCGGTTATGTATATGGCTGTATCATTTAGATTCGCTGTCTTCGCATCGGCTTTGGCGTCTTCTTTAGTATGAAGGATGAAGATTTAATGGCTTGTCTCTTTTGTAACATCAGTTGTAATATATTCATTCATCTCTAAATATTCGTCGAGTTTCATTACCGTTCAAAAATAAAGTTCTAATAGGAATGTCAAGAGATCACATTAGATAAATTTATCATTCCCAAGAAATGCTTTTACTATTAGCATATCCAGATATTCTTCATTGAATCTGCCCACATTGCCCTAACATCTGAGTTTCTGCAAAGAGTTTCGGACTGAGGTGAACTGAGTCTAGCAAGAAAATGTTAAAACTACCGAGCATTCCCGAATTTCCTTGGCCTTCAAGAAAGTTGTTACCTTGCACACGTCGAGATATGCCTCTTGGGAACAATTCCGTAAGTGTTCAGAGACAAAAGTTATGGAAGAACTGACATTATAAGTGGCTTTTTTCTCACCTATAAAAAGAAGAATTGTATTTTTTTCAGTCTGTTGAATAACATACTTTGAACTTCAAGTTAACGAAATTCTTTTCATCAAAATTGATCAAGACGCTTTTTTTTTCGTTTTGGAAACCTTATGATTGTGAAATTAATTCATAGGCTTCGCCATTTTTCCGTCGGCTAACTAGCAAAGTTCAAATAAATTGTGAAAAGTATTTTTGCTGGAAACTGTGGGCTATATTTTATCGGCGTATGAATTGCCAGCTGCAATATCGCGTGCTTGTAAACCCGCTCTACATTTACCGTCATAGAACGGAAAGTAGAAGTGGTTTAAAAAATAAAATATCTGGTGGTGAATGCGTTTTAAATAAAAACAATTTCGATACATAAAATTTACTGTAGTATGCAGTATACTTTCTACACAAACGATATTAGGTATACAGGGTGTCCCGTTATTAAGTTAATGGATCAATCATTACGTAACTGCGGAATCAGCCTAGAGACAAGCAACAACATTCCTTAGTACAATTTCTTGAAATATGAAAATATTTTTTGAATCGGCCGTACAAAACTTTAACAGTAATAAATATTCTCTATGGGCGATCAATGGTAGGTATCAAAATTATTATAGCTTACAAGTTATAGCATTCATATATAAATGCCTGGTCCCTTTACAACTATTAAATCAAATAACAATAAGCATGTTTACAAAAATAAACAAAAGTCTAAATTAATTAAAGAGGCCACCCCAGGTCGCCCCCGGTCCAAAGGTACCCATTACACTACTAGCATTACCACGCTGTATGGCAATGGACAACCTTTGGACCAGGAACGATCCAGAGCGGGGGTCATGGCCTCTCTCCTTTAACCGACGCCCAATCTGCCTAATAAAGGCTTTAGCCTCAGCACACCAACTCCCCGCCGTTTCCACCGCCAGTGGGACAAACTCATACTGTTGAGCAAGAGCTGCGTACTTTGCCGTCTTCTTTGTGGCTGCAGATTCGGCGGCCGCCCCTGCTGCCTGGGTTGTCTGGCCAAGGTGACAAGCGGCAAAGGTACTGACGCAGGTTGCGTCCCATAGCAAGCATCTGCCCTTATGCCATGGGACGAGCGTCAGACCGTCCGGCCTCTTGCCATCCGTGCGGCTCAACCCAGGGGGTTCCAGCACGCAAGGGACATTTGCCGACACGAGTGCCCTACGGACGATATCGTTGAGAGCGTGGTGTCTCGGAAACCTACCTGCGCAACGACAACAACTCAAAGCATGATGGCCATTGGCCTCCACCATGGTGCCACAGATGCAGCGGTGGGGTTCGCAAACATTGCAACCCAGGCGGAGAGCCACCGCAACTCGCAGTGAGTCGTTGTCTAAGTGCGTGCCCAGGTTAGGTGATGGAAGAGCATTTAGCCACGCTCCGGATTCTGACCGCGATACCGCCCGCAGTCTAGCAATATCCGAGCCCACAGCCTCACCCAACAGGCGAGAGGATGTGACCTTGCAACCAACCTCATCCCACGAGCGCTGACAATAGGGTCGCGCGGGTAATGCATTACCTGGAAAAAGAGCCAGCCATGCCTCCACAGCCACGGATCCATGAGGTATGCTCGCCCTGTCACCGTCGGGGAGAATAGTAGTGACAAGGTTTGCAACCCCATGAACCGACGCCAAGAAGGCCGGAAGACTCACATCCCCGGCTCTGCGCACGCCCAGGCCTCCAAACCTAATAGGTAGGGAAGCTTGGTCCCACTGAGCATCACTCAGTGAGACATTCAGTGTGGTCTCAATGCACTCTTTCAGCACACCATCAAAAGCTGATAGGCAATCAGGGTAAAGCCAGGTTGGGGTAGTTCGTAAGAGGTACATTAATTTCGGTACTGCAAAGCACACCCGCAACAAAGTCAAAGCCACATGTGCTGATAAATTTTGTAGACGCTCCTGGGCATTAAGAAGAAGTCTCTGTCTTGATAAGATAGCCTCAGGGATAGAAGAGGGAAAGATAGGAGAACCTAGAAGATGAAAGCTGTTGGTGTCCAACTCCTTTAGCCCGGGAACAAGACTCTCAAAATGAGAAAAGATCTGATCAGACCCTGGACCACAGGCAAAAAACTCGCACTTCGCCGTGTTTACTTCCAGCCCCAGCTCCTTTAGTCGTGGCATGAGAATCCTCAAGTCTCTCTCTAAGACATCCGGCGTACCACCGATTGTGCCATCGTCAAGGTACCAGACGTTGAGAGGAGACTGCAACTCTTCGATCACCTTCTGGATGCCGAGGCTGAAAACAAGAGGACCCAGCGGATCTCCCTGCTGGACACCAACTTGGGAAAGAATAGTACTCTGGTTATAGAAGATGCCTGGTACTAAACTTATATTTAATAAGCTACGGGTCCAAGTGAATCACTACATAGTATAAAGCAAAGTCGCTTTTCGCGTCTGTCTGCATGTATGTTTGCTTAAATCCTTAAAACTACACAACGAATTTCGATGCAAGTTTTTTAATAGATGATTCAAGAGAAATGTTTTTATGTATAATACTTGCTGCTAGTATACCTATAAGATTACGAATAGGAGAACTCACGTCACTTCTATTTTACTGCTTCACCTCAGGCATCAATGTTCTAACTATTAAACTGTTACATTAAATGGACAGCCACGAGAATAACCCAATAAAGTGGAAGTTTGGTACACAAAATGTAATTGCAAGCGAACTGAAGCGAATTTTGGTGGACATCAATATTTTAATCGATTCATTATATTGGTCCTTTGAGGCACATTATGTGTTTCATTTACCACCCATAAGTCAGGAGTACTCATCTCAGCCTTTGATCGAGGACTGTGATGTGGTATACGGGTATGCGACCCCGGCTTCCCGAGCAAGCAGTTCCCTCCTGCTTAACAAATAAAAAGTGTGTTTCGGCGAGAATGGCAACCCAATGCAGATATGCACAAGGGCTTGGCGGACTCGGCGACTCAGCAAGGCAATGTGGATGGCCTAGGGCGACGGTAGAGGGCGCGGGTAGTTACTGTCGGCCAGACACTGCGTCTGACCTCTCCTTCAGTCGTAGCGGTTTTCCGTTCCACTGAATCAAGGAGGGTGAGGACTAAGTGCGTGCGCCTGCGTTTGCGCGAAAGTTTGCGCACCGAAATATATCCTGCGCAACTGACCGCTTCCGAATAATGGACTCCGATGACGCAAAGTCCTGTGGCGATGGGTTGAGGTAGAGAGGTCTGGCGTGGTGCAAGCTGGGCTTTGTCTGATTCCTGCACATAGGCGGTTCTAGGGGCGTGAGTACATGCCGTGGTCGCTTTTGCATTGCAAATCGGGACGACAATGCGAATTCGGCAGCACCTGGGATGACAAAGCAGCCCTTTTAAGGGAGGCACTGCTTTCCTCGCCCAGCCGAGGAGGGGGCTAGAAAATGTGCCCTAAAAAAGTGCTCGTCCCTACCCGGAAGGTGGTAGTAACCACGGCTGCCACCGCATCACTTAACTCGTGGTCGACGAAACAGAAAAAATAAAAATATCATGAAACCATCTATCATGACATTTGGCGCGTGGAACGTGAGAACTCTAATTGATCGAGATGGCAACTCCTGTCCTGAACGCAAAACCGCCATCGTAGCTCGAGAACTTCATCGCTATAACGTGGATGTGGCTGCGCTCAGCGAAACACACCTTGCTGATGAAGGAGAACTGGTGGAAGATGGAGGTGGTTACACTTTCTTCTGGAAGGGTACCTCTGCATCCGAGCCTCGACGTTCAGGGGTAGGATTTGCCATCAAAAATCATCTAGTAAAGCGACTTCAAGAGTGTCCTGTTCACATCTCGGACCGCGTTACCACACTGCGCCTTCACCTGGATACAGACAATTACCTTAATGTCATCAGTGTCTATGCTCCAACGTTAGACAAGTCTGATGACATTAAGGACAAGTTTTACGAGGAGCTAACTCAATGCCTTGATAGCATAAACGCCAGAGAGCAGATCTTGTTGCTAGGCGATTTCAATGCCAGGGTAGGACGGGACTACGAGGCTTGGCCTGGAGTTCTGGGACGACATGGAGTTGGCAACATGAACAGCAATGGTCTGTTGCTGCTCGGTCTTTGTGCTCAGTACGATCTAGCGATATCGAACACTATGTTCAGACTTGCCGCTAAGCACAAGACAACGTGGATGCACCCGCGTTCCAAACACTGGCATTTGATCGACTTTGCTATTATTCGGCAACGAGACATCGGTCAAGTTCAAGTCACCCGCGTCATGCGTGGTGCTCACTGTTGGACTGACCATCGACTAATTGTCACTAAGCTACGACTCCGCCTCCGTCGACCTCGCAGATCCACAGTGAAGAAGCCTGCGTTTTTAAACGTGGATAGGCTGAAAGATCGCGAGGTTAGGGTGAAATATGCTGAAGCCTTATCTGAAAAGCCGTCGCCAATAACTGAAACCAGTGATGTCAGTGCTGCTTGGGGAGCTTTGTCATGTCATCTCATAGAAGCCGCTTCTGCTACTTTGGGTACGAAAGACCGACGTAGTGAAGACTGGTTCGATGACAATAGCGAGGCTCTTAAAGCAGCATTCGACAAACATCGACAGCTCCTGCGACAGCATAATCGAAGAGGTGGAAGTGTTGCGGTGGTCAAAGAAAGTGACCAAGAATTACGCAGGCTGTCTCGACAAATAAAAGACAAGTGGTGGCAGGACAAGGCTTGTCAAATGCAGTGGCTCGCCGATACAAACCAGCTTGGTGAGTTTTACTGTGAAGTGCGTAAGCTGATTGGTGCTTCCTACCGTGCAAAAGTACCTTTAAGGTCTTTAGACGGTATGCACCTCCTGACCAGCAAGGAGGATGTACTTAAACGTTGGGCTGAGCATTTTCACAACTTGCTCAACGTAGATCGATCAGCTGATCTGCATCATATCAGTTTAATGCCTCAAATCCCGTTAGCCACGGAGCTGGACGAGCCCCTGTCATGCGACGAGGTTGTTACTGCCATCAGACAGCAGCATAATAACCGGGCGGTTGGCATTGACCTTATACCGGGTGAACTACTTAAATATGGTGGTACGGAGTTGCACACGTCGGTATGGAAACTTTTCGTTCGAATGTGGGAGGAGGAGAGGGTCCCTGAGGACTTCAAAGTGTCTCGCATTTGTGCCCTCTACAAGAACAAGGGTGACCGTTCTGACTGTAACTCATATCGCGGTATTTCATTGCTGTCAGTCCCTGGAAAAGTCTTTGCCAGAGTTTTACTGAACCGCCTCAAAGATTTGCCGGAAAAAATTCTGCCCGAAACCCAGTTCGGCTTCCGACCTGACCGAGGTACATGTGAAGCTATTTTCTCGGTGCGTCAACTACAAGAAAAAAGTAGAGAACAAGGTCGCCAGTTGTACCTCTGCTTTGTTGATTTAGAGAAAGCATTCGACAGTGTGCCTCGCGAAGCTCTCTGGATGGTGCTAGGAAAGTTAGGGTGCACAGAAAAGTATGTGCGACTCCTAAGACTCCTGCATGACGACATGCAGTGCTGCGTCTCTGTAGACGGTGAACAGTCTGATTTCTTCCCCGTCACCTGTGGGGTGAAACAAGGGTGTGTTCTAGCGCCCACACTGTTCGCCTTGTACTTTGCAGTTGTAGTCAAAGAAGTCCTAAATACTGTTTCCCAAGGAGTCCACATCCGTTTCCGCACAGATGGCAGTCTTTTTAACCTGGCTAGACTTAAGGCGCGCACTAAAGTCTCGTATGCATTGATTACTGAGATCATGTATGCTGATGACTTGTGCTTTCTTGC
Source organism: Keiferia lycopersicella (assembly GCA_029255805.1). Lineage (NCBI taxonomy): Eukaryota > Metazoa > Arthropoda > Insecta > Lepidoptera > Gelechiidae > Keiferia > Keiferia lycopersicella. The sequence goes on along the minus strand of JARACZ010000009.1, from coordinate 5,209,938 downwards.
AGAATCCCCAGACGGCCTGCAACAGCTGATGTCCGTTTTTCACCAAGCATGCTGTAAATTCGGCCTGAAGATCAGTGTCAAAAAGACGGAAGTGATGTCCTTAGACTCGCATGGTCGCGAGACACTGGCGATTATGCTTGGTGAGGATATGCTGAAACAGGTTGATAAGTTTCGTTATCTGGGGAACACTATAACATCTAAGTGTAACCTTGATGCTGAGATCAACAGCAGAATCAGTGCTGCAGCTGCAGCATTTGGGAAGTTGTGTTCCAAGGTTTTCTGCTCGCACGACCTAAAGCTAGCCACAAAAATCTCTGTATATATGGCGATTGTGCTGCCAAACCTTCTATACTCCTCCGAGACTTGGTGTGTGTATCGTCACCACATACGCACTCTGGATCGCTTCCACCTAAAATGCCTTCGCACCATCATGAAGATCAGATGGTCCGACCGAGTGCGCAATACCGAAGTTCTGAGACGAGCCAATGTTGGTGGCATTGAGGCCTATCTAATGCGTCGTCAGCTACGGTGGTGCGGTCATGTATCCCGGATGTCGGAGGAGAGAGTGGCGAAGCGCATCTTTTATTCTGAGCTAGAGGAGGGCAAGCGAAAGCATGGCGGACAACTCCTCAGATATAAAGATGTTCAGAAACGACACATGAAAAGGTGCAACATTGAGCCCACTCAATGGGAGGGTCTGGCAGCACAGCGTCCCGAATGGCGCGGGATGGTTAAGAAGCAAGTCCGCGAGTTTGAGGAACAGCGTAAAGCAGACCTCGACGCTAAGCGCGATGAGCTGAAGGCCCGTCCACCCGTCGCCATTAACTATAATTATGTAAATGGCAAACTCACGTGTCCACTCTGTGCACGGGAGTTTACTGCCAAAATTGGCTACAATAGCCATCTCCGGGCGCATCAGCGCCGATCTGATTAGGAGTCAAAGTGGTCGCCATGGCCGAAATCGGTCGGAGAGATCATCATCATCATAGGTATTTATCAAAAATTTATTACAATAATTTTCCATTATATCTGTTAAAATTGATCGTTTTTCAATAATATTGAATCGAGTGAAATTGTTTATCTTTGACCTGAAAACCTGATTAAAGTATTTGTAGTGGTAGTCCAAAATTTAATTCTTATTAATATCAAAGCCGACATGAGCTGCCAAACTTCTTCATCTTATCTTATCTTTAGCGTACATCATCCCACTGCTGGGCAAAGGCTCCCTCTTGTCTTTCCATCATTCTCACAAACTTCTTCATCAAACAACTTTTATTTTAGTTTGACTACACAATCTTATCAGACTTCTTATCACCTTTCATGTTTTAACATCGACTAACATTACTTTCGTGGAGAATATAGGGTGGAAGAAAATCACCTAAACCCGAAACTGATTTGGCAAAGGTCGTTAGGGGGGGCAATGTAGCGGTCCTTCCGACCGATTTATCTGTGTTAGCGCGCCATCTATCGGTGACGATAAAATATCATATGACACTTTTGGTGTTTCAAATAATATTACAAATACGACACAAGTGAAATAAAAGAAAACAGAAAAAAACAGAAAGGGATATGATGTAAAATACCAAAGTATACCATTTGCTTGATTGTGGTATGGTAGCGAATACAATTAATATTACAGTCAATATGGGTCAACTCAACATATATAAAAACAAATGCAGTCATACAATTTAACTAGATGCTTCTTAATGAATTGCAACAAAGCTTCCAAAAAGGTATACCACATACTTATATTAACTTTCATACGATCGAAAATTTCAAAATGATTAATGTAAATGAAATCATTAGGGTCCCAAATTTGACCACCGGCACACATGTCGAACCATATTTTCTACATTAGGCTGTCGGTCGTACTGCAAATTTGGCGACGAACGGGCTGTGGGCTGGTCAAACCAAACTAAAACCACAACACTCATTATTTAACCATTGCGGTGTGCAACTGTCTCTAATGTAAAAGCTTCGCATCAGAAACCAGTATAATATGTAGATTATAGATTTACTGAAATATTTGACATTAAAATAAACATTTTTTCTGAAAGCAACTTTTCATAGAAAAGACATTGCTTAGAATCAACGATAATATAACTTGTAAATCTGAAGGCTATCTGAAGGTCAAATCTATCTTTCAAGTCTTTCTGTTCTCTATTAAGCGCCACCTCCATACATGAGACGTAAGACGTGCGACATGAAAGAGCGCAACAACGGTCCAAGCTGTTTCTATCTAAAATGTATGAAACAAAAGATACTCCGTCTACACCCGTGAGACACGCAGCTCATCACAAATATCTTGTGTCACGTCTCATGTCCTACGAGTGTAGATAACGCCTTAGAGTTAAGTTTTAACTAGACTGTCAACAAAATAGCGTCTTTTCTTCAGAATGTTTTCATTCCGTGAAACACGCTCGAGCAGAGAGAGGATTAGAACGTCGGATATTTTCAATGGAGCGTTCAAATTTAAAATAGAATGGTCATTCCAGCAAACGGATCCAAAGAAAATTTAGAAAACTATAAACGGAAAATGGCCCAGAACGAAATGAAGAGTATTATATCACGCTATATAAGAATGTGTATAATATTTGCTGCAGTGCGGCGCTTCATAAAATATTCCGATAATAGAAATGAAAGTGAAAAGCTTTGAAGATGATCTTTTTTATTCTTACAAGTTACTTTACAAAATGTACACAATTAATCATGTCTTTTAGTCTGTAAGCACCTACACATTTTCGTTTGCAGTTTAGATTTCTAATTCGTTTTGTTACAAAAGCTCGTCCGATAAGCGAATTTAATCTAAACTCTAAATAGCCTCACAACTTTCTCACCGCCATCAAAAGTTGTTGTTACTAAAACAACGACAGCCATCTTAGTTCACAACAAAACACGTTCACAAAAAGTCAATTGTGTAATAAACGAACGGTTATCCTATAATCTCGTCACGATACTAACAAGGAAACCCTTAACATAGAAACACCTCCAACAATGACTGGACAGTTTGCAGCGATAGTTGTGATATCAGTTTTATGTAACACCCCGAGCTGACCTGAGGCACAGTAAAAGTGAAACAGTATAACATTTCATACAAGCAACTGGGCTGCTCCGAATCCATTTCAATTCCTAGCATTATTAGGTCGATGAAAGAAATCTATTCTTAGATCTTTCAAGACAAGACAAAAAAAAGACAAGCCGTCAAATCCGTAAAATTGTGCATTATGAAATTAACAAAGACTTCTGCATCTCTTTGAGGTGGTGATTTCTTATTGAAATAATGATATTAGGAGTCAAAATTTTCATAATTTACATATAAACTTTCTTCATCAACTGTTCTTCATCCTCATAAAATGATTAGTTAAAGCAATAAAATCGCCATTTCCACCCATCGCCATGTCCATATTGGAATCAAACACTTAATAATATCGAGGACATTTGGCCCGTTTTGATCATTAAACTTTTACTGTCCACACAGACTGTGCCCAAAGAGCTTCAAAGCAACGAAACGTGATAAAGAAAGTAAGTTTACGCCCCAATATCTTTATGTTGATCTTTAAATCTCTGATCACAAAGAAACCTATTTCAGAAGTTTGGTTAACGAAACGGAAAGTAAATGAAATCATGGTAGCCGTTAAAAATTTCACAGATACAATGACCACGTTCATTTTGGCGCGTGCTGGGCGAAAGCGATTTTTTTACAGCTTTGCACTACGACTACATAATAGAAATGCATTTCAAATTGTTATACGGTTTTATAGATATCGAAACGCGGAAAAAGGAGTGATTGTCACGATTCGGATCGTATTTGATTCGATAGAATGACACAAACGATATCGATTAGATAGGCCTTGATAGATAAAATTGCGTCCCGGAAATACTATTACTAGATATTTGTACCAGAATCAAACTTTCTATAATTGCTTCTTTTGGATTCAGTAAAGTGTTTTTGTATTTTATCATAAATATTAGCTTCCATCCGTTCACGTTTCATTTCATCTCGAATCCGATCCGCCATTATGTATATCATTTAAAAAGAGTTGACTTGAAGATTTGAGACTTCATAACGATACAGGCAAGCCGTAAACAAGGCTACAAAGAAGACACCTATATATCATAGGTATTTTTATTATGTCAATGATTTATGCACACGGCGAGTATGCAAAGGACCTATTGGTGGCACCAGAGGTCTTCTTGCGCCTTCGTGATTTATACTGTGAACTCGAAAGAGGTTCCGCCATCCCGTTTAATATCTTTGATTTACGATAGAAACTACTCGCATAAGTGCCAGTTCCCCACGATGATATGTGGCTCGCCTGTTACGATTCACTCCTTTTTTTGTTTCGAGAATAATGACACAGTGTAGCTGTTTTAATAACCGGCCATGGACGTTTAACGTTCGCAGCCCGGGGCAGGAATTTTACATTGATTCGTTTTGGAGTTTTTAGTTTGCTACAAGTTATTCCATGATTGCTTCAAATAAATATAAGTCTCACTAAAATATGTTAATCGGATATAACATAGAGAATGAAATAATATTTGCAAAATTCATTAGAACTATCAATTCCAAAGATGTTTTCAGACTGATATATGTTATCCCCGTGATGAAGGAACGTTGTCGTGACTTTACAGACGCGAGCGGTGTTAGAAGTGGATATCGCAATAACTCATATCTCACCAACGTTCCTAGAGAAAGTCACCAAGTTATTTCTAAGACAAATAGTTTTCTTGTCACGACGAGAGGAGACCATCGATTGAAGAGCTTGCCATGTGCACGCCCTGTTTGAAATCTCCTTCAAAGACAAACATAAGAAAAACATGGTTATTATTCTACGCAACTGTTACACCCACCATCCGAAAAATTCGTCATAGAATTTCAACCTTAAGTTCATCCACTAAAAGCTCAATATGGGTTTATCCATCGCAAAGCTATCAAAAACTCTTTGTCGAAGGGCTCTTATACCTACCTACATACATAGCTTGATCACAGATGAGATTTTTTGATAACTTAAAAATATTTTCCTGTGACATAAGCAAGTAAAAATACTTCTAAGGAAATGGATTACTATATACTAGGTTTGCGAATGCAACTCCTAACACGACAGCTAAGAAAACGAAAGCTGTATTTATTTTAGCTAAGAAAAATAATGATGATTTAGAAAGGCTGAGGAAGGACTCGAATGACAGCTCAAAAGACAATTTGTAAAGAGTTGAAATGTTTACACAAGTCAACTATGTGCAAAATCTTTCTGGAGATTAAGTTTACTTTTTACAATAAGGTTGTTTATTCAGAACCAGCGAGGTACCACTAAAAATACATCATCTTTACTCTGATAGACCACAAAACATTTTGCACTTGTGTGAAGGATGAAAAAGCTTTTGAGGGTGCTATGTTTAAGGTTCAAAATGAAGACCGTTAGAAGTTTTAGTTGAATTGGTGGCAAAATTTAAATTGCACAGCAAGAACGTAATCCTTTTTGTCATTTCGTAATGCTTGTCAATGTTGCCAATTGTTTACAACTCTTTTTCGGATAGAGAGACAATGAATGGGATGCCTTTGTGCTAGCCTATGCGGAAAATAAACATCGTAAATTCCGTTTTGTCATACTTTTGTCCGGCTTTGCCACACAAATTGAACTTTCTATTGTAGGTGGACTAAATTGTTGCTTTAGACATGTTGGGTGGACAGGCATGTAGAAAATATGATAAAGGCTGGATTTCATGTGCTTATTTTCGTTTTATTCAAAGTGAAATTTGTGTTTAACCGGATTCACTCTATATTTAAATAAGATAATGTCTCTGTGTGGTACACTTTCACACTTTTAGGTAAAATTATTATCTAAATTTGTATTCCTTGCTAAAAATATTATATGATAAAAGGGCCAAACTTATCATTTTATAAAAGGAACAAGACACAATGGGAATAAATAAATCATCCATGGTAAACCTTGAAGGGGCGAATCAAGGAAAGTTTTCTCGCCAAAACTTTGATACAAACATATCACGAACAATCAAAGGGTCAGAAAACGTTTTATATGGATCTGGATTTCGATTGAAGATAAGGAAAAACGGAAACACGTTGATAGTTATGAAATGGGTCGTATAATGAACAATGTGAATAATAAATTGTACAAAATAATGAGTAATAGTCATGCCGTATGATTTTTGTCTTTGATATTCGATCTAATTTAATCGTTTGATAATGCACGTTACAATGGTCTCTGCAGTTTTTTTATTATTTTTGCAATGAAAGTTCATCTCAATTCTATTCCATAGTATTGCTATAAGCAGACTAATTATTTTTGAAGATATTACAGTAAAAGTTTACGAGCGTTCATACAATTCTCAACCAAACAACTTGATCTATAGTATGACCTAAATTAGACAAACTAAAGCGACATTAAACGAAAAATGACAGCATTCAGAAAACGTATCGACAGCCAAAATCGTGTGACTGGCCCACATAAACACACCTGAGAAAAATGCATACATTTAGATTCGCTGTCTCGCTCCGATTCGAGCCTCGGGCACTCTAGACGGTAGGAATGACTAATGACTATAATCCGCTTGCGGTGAGCCTTAAGCGAAGGGTTAAGGCAGGAGCGAGCTATAACTTTTATATTTATTACGACTAACTCGTGTAGGCTCAGTAAATCCTTCGACCGGACGGCACATAAAAATCCTACCAAAGTATCTCGATCTCGTTATCAATTTTAAGATAAGCTCGTTGGAAAAGGGCTTAGGGCTTAAACTGGTATCAAAATGTCAAGTCGTAAGTTACTTAGTGCTTATTTCATTGGTTCAATTAAGTCAGATCGGTTTAAGGACAGGTGACGGGTATAATTAAAATTGCGATACGTTTAAATTTATTTCGAAAGCTTTTGATACCTGTAAGCTAAAGTGAATAAAATATGAACTTTGAGTCATCAATTGAACAGAATGTGTACATGAATCTAAAACGTATAGGATATAAACAACAGTACGAATCTAATGATGACTATTACTTAGCCTGCGGCTGAGAACCCAAGAATATGTAGGAAGGAGCAATGAACTCTAGAATTTATAACTGACATCATTGTTATTACGATCCTTAATACACATTTAGATTTTTAACTGTACTACCTAACACTAGTTGATGATGATGATGATCGATTAGCAAACATTGACGTTACCAAAGTAATGGATTACCATTCTGCAGAACGATAGCTAAACCGGGGCAATTGAAGTTTAAAAATAGATGAATATAATATTCATCACGGAAAAGTTACCTTAATAAGGATCGTAATTCACTCACGTACAGCTCTGTCGCGGAACTTAAGTATTAAACATCAACCTTACGGTTTTTCGTGTCGTTAGTAGACTTGGTGTCTCACAAGACAGAAAAAACCTCGGTAAAATTACTTATGTAATTTAAACAGACAAAAATCACAAGGCTAATCTAGAGGTATGTTTGTTAGATCAACAATTAAAATAGGTACAACCAATAATTGCAAAAAAATCCCTTCAATGAATGACACGCGACTTGATAAAACCTCTTGTACAAAACAAACAGAAACGGCAAAACAACTAAAATCAAGATCGAGCAACTGATAAACCTTTATGTACGGAACGACATTCTTGCAAATGCCAACCAAAATGGTAGGGCACATACCAACGATTTGTTAGAAAAGACGGTGATTAATCCAACGTCTTTCGTTATTCCAATCGAGTTAATTTTACCCAGAAAACGGACAATAAATAAGGGCCCCTGTGCGACATTTGTCATTCAGAAAGATTGCCAACTGATTCAGTAGTTCCGGGGCTTTTTGTGTCAGATACGGCCTTTTTCACCGCAGCACGAAAATAACGCTGCGCTAACGGATCCGTCTGTCAAATCTATATTGGAAACGTCACTCCCCATACAAAAACCGCTCTCGACTGTCTTAACGCATAATCGCTGCGTTGCTTGACGTTCCGTTAGCGCAGCACTAGCGCTCCGTCATGCCAAACGACGTCATTTTGCCTGTCAATTCGATCGTGCGTCGTTCGCTGTCACTGAGTTGGTTCAGCGTTATTTTAGCGTACGTTTGACGGACGTCAGAAATGCTCTGCGTTGGACGTTGAGTGTGAAAGAGGCGTTAGTGGTTGATAGAGTTATTGTTTAGAAAAGCTAAAGATGATGAGTGACAGTCCTTACTAATAGGCTAGAATGCTTACAGACCATGAAATTGACAAGATTTTCCTAAGCACATTATAAGTTCAGGAAACGACAAAACAAATCGGCCTCCCACACAAAATTCGCTCAACAGCCTGCCTTAATTATGCGAAGTTATTTTAAGTTTCATAATAATTCCCTAGGTAGACTAGGGTTAGTAGGTATTAATAAAGAAAACACTTCGGCGCATCGCACACTTAACGCACGACGGACCGCTAAAATATCGCAGCGGTCTATCAGAACCAGCGGTCTGCGATAGCGCTGTGTCGACAGTCGTTGAGCGGTTTTAGTATCGGGATTGACATTTCTAGTATGGATCTGACAGAACGCTGCGATATTTTAGCGCTCCGTCGTGCGTTAAGTGTGCGATCCACCTTATAGACTAAGGTTGTTGTGTTTCATTGCTTGAATACACTCTGTATTTTATCAGTAGGACAACGCGTATTTTTTTTGTGTGTCTAGCTAGCTAATCAAATCCTATCCATTTGATTTTTTACAGGTACTTCCAAAATCTAGCTAGACACAAAGAAAAACGCGTTGGATTGGAAAACGCAATTTTTATTTTGACCTAGATATGATTATTATACTTCAGTCATGTAAAAACACTAAACCTCCAAAGCGGTTAGAACTAAACTACATAAATACTCGCGAAAATCTTTGGTTTCATAGGTAGTCAAGTTCAAAGTTTGAATTTATGCTCATTATTATTTTTCTTTATGCAAAGGCTTTGGTTAAATCTATTCTCGTTGAACCATTGCCGATATTGATTGAATAAATTATTCACCTAATGTTTTGGAAGGTGTCAGTTTGCCCGGCTTGTGTTGGTTTTATTATAGGCCGAATTTCCGGTCCGTTTAAACCAACATTACATATTAAAGCATGTTGTAAATTCGATATAGGTTATCACAAGTACCTATTATAATTGGGAACCCAACCACTACAAAACATTTGATTATTTCTAATATTTTCCTTTTATACGTCCTGGAATAGTTATTTCTAAACAAAATTTCAAATTTCAAAACGGCCGGCGTCGTGAATTATCCAGCCATGATTATAAAACGTTTAATTTGTACTTTGTATCTCATAGGCTGGCGAAATTAATTAACATTCGCTTATTTTTTAATTAAAATTAGATTTTATGAAACGGCCGTCCTCGTAATCCGTAATATTTCATAAAAGATGGAAATTTCAGTGGCGCCATATTGTGAGAAAAGGCATTCATTTCGGCTATATTTTGCATCTTTGAGTGAATTTATTTCCGCAAAATTTGCCCTACTTTCTTAGCTTTTCCTACGATTTTGTTTCAAATTTTATTTTGCCCAATGATAAATCTCCTTAACTCTCTTTAAACAAGCTTTAAGTGCCTTTAATGTATCAACTTCGACTCGTTTAGTTTTTCTTCGGAAAAGGGCCCTTTTTTAAATTGAGTCCATTGAAAATAAATATCTCAATCGAGCGACTTACCTAAGTAAATTTTTGTTGGCCTCACCTAGCAATTTGTAAACATTGGTTTCATCTTTAAGGGCGGCTGCTTCAGTTCAAATTCTAAACACGGAGAGGCATCAGGAACCCAATCACTTAGTAGGTCATATCGGCTCTCTCAAACCAACTGAATTAACATATTTTCCCTTATCGTCGAATATGGACCCGACCCGAGGCTTATCAAGGATGTTTTAACCGAAATATACAACAAGGGTGGGTATCGAGCTCCATTCTTTGGTGAATCTTTGATGAAGGAAATTCAATCTCATGCAAATGGGATAAAGCGTGTTCTTATTTGAAAGAGACATGTTGATATTCGTTGTGATCAAATATGACGCAGGATTGTGCAGAATCTTGTTTTGGGAAACGGCACAAGTCAATTTCGTCAAATGACTGTATCAAAACGTCTCGTCGTCATCCAACAATCTTTATTAATATTATTGGTGAGAGACTTTTGCCCTGAACGATTCTTATGCAAACAAAAAAGTACTTACCATCGTCACTTAAAAGCAAAAGTACGAAGTAACGTAAAAGTAAAACAAGTCGCCTCCTTGTAAGTCTGTGTACCCCAGCTGCCTGGTTTTGAACAAATGCGCCCACGCCCACCGCAGACAAGATTACGGCATGTTTGGGAATAAATCTTGTGCCGTGCATTGCATGGCTACAATACAACCACAAATAAATGTCGTCGGCGCTCCCCCAGTCTGGTTTCGGCCAACCGCACCCCAAGTCGTAGAGCTGTAGACTAACAACGACGAAACGCGTTACAGCAGACCATTTGTAAGACGTGCCTTTGTTGACGCAAAGAACGTAATACAAGCGGAATGCAACCACTTTATTTCTGTTTGAGCGCGACCTCGTGCATCACGTCAATAGCTCGTGGTAAGGGGATGATGTAATTTACTACATACTCTAAAACAAGTATAGATAGAAGTTTATCTAAACACAAAAATGCTGTTACCTTTACATTTACAGACGACCGATGTGGCGCAGTGGTAGTGCGACTGCCTTTGACGCAGAAGGTCCCGGGTTCGATTCTCGGTGGGTCACTCACAAAGCTGATATCTATCACTTTGTGAATTTGTTCCCAGTCTGGTTAGGACATTGCGGGCTGAACCACCCGATTGTCCGTAAGTAAGATGGTTCCGTGTTTCGGATGGCACGTTAAGCCGTAGGTCCCGGTCGCTGTCTATGATCACTAAGACGGCGGTCGTTACACAACCATGTCAGAAGCCTACTACTTGTAGAAGGCGGTTGAAAAATTCTGACACTAGGGTACATCGGGTCGTAGGACGACTCGGTGTCCCACACGAAAAGAAGAATTTACAGAACTAAATTATTATGCCGTGTGATGCCATAATAATTATGATTAATGATAGCTTAGAATAGCATCACCCCACTTCTTCCCGCGGGTGTTGTAAAAGGCAACTGAGGGACTCGAGGGTTTCATGTGTATTACAATTTTAGGCGACAGACTAACAACCTGTCACTATAGTGATACACGACTCATCTGAAAGGGCCCTAAATACTTGTCAGACTGCCGTAAGTTTACGATCGTTAACGCACTGCCTACCCCACATGGGATAAAGGCGTGATTTATGTATGTATGTATGTACTAAATTATTATACACTCTAGAAATTCCAATAGCTTCCGAGTACTGATTCTAATTCGAAAATGATTGGAATTAAATTTCGAGGAACTAGACGACCAGTCGAAATACCGATAACAGTCCTCATATTTTACAGGCTAACAAATAGGATAGCAGTATTTTTCACGGTACAAAAGCACAATCAAAATTTTTATCGACAGAGCCCGAAGCGCGACCTTTTCACGGCTTTTTGATTTATGTGTCTGTCGTACGATAAAGTGTGGATAAAGGGTATCTTTAGTACACGAATAATGCTTTATTTTAACGTTCCAACTTCTCTTCTTACACATTTGTTTCCTCTATAGCTGAGGGTCATGGACACCCTTCTAGATTAGGAACTTGATTTCGTGGAAGACAATGAGACGAACGAAATGATAAAGTTTGTATAGGCAATGCAGAGAAATGAAGGTGTATAGAAAGTGCCAGCCCAAATAAATTAATAAATAAGAGAATAATACGCGTCAAATGAACAATTATAAAATCCAAAGTTTATGTCGTTCCAAAGGCAATTATGGTGGCCTTTGCCCGCAGTCTCAAATGGATTTATCATTGAATAGTGACTATAACAATAATTTGGTTGTAGCCAATGCAATTACGTTCCGTTTTACTAAATCCAACTGGTGTTGCCAGATGCCGCCTCGCGTTCTCCTTAAATCTTCCCTAATTTCCCCAAAATTCAGATTCTTAGGTTTTTAATCGCCCGATAGTATTGAATTTCAAAAATGCGAAAAAAACACCCAAAGACCAAACGTACAAATATATCACTATATTTATTAAAGATGTTTCGCAAAAACAACATACGACAACAAGAAGGGAAAAACATTTTTATCCAAGACTCCATTCGCCATGGAGAGATCCAACTATCCCCCTAAATATTAATTCCACAAATATCTCTCCATTGCTCACCTATACGAACATTCCCCCCAATCTGGCAACACTGAAACCTGCCCACCCCCGAAATCTCATTGGCGATGATTGCACCAATTGTCTGGATGCGGGTGCCGATGGCTTGTTGACGATATAAATTGTAATAAAATTATGGAAAATATATGGGAGACGTGATAATATTCACACCGTTATTGGCCACATGGCGCGCCAAGTGGTGTTCCTATGGAACCGCAGATGAATAGACGAGATAAAAATATTAGTTGTCTATCATTCTTTGTGATAAATCAAAGCCTGAATGATCTTTGTACTTGTTTTGCAAATCTAAGTTACTAGCCAAAGGTATTACAGCTCTATAAAATATAAAAATCAGTGTAAAAGAAAAAAAAAATGTTTTTTTTTTTACTGATTTTTATCAGCCACAGTTACTAAACCTACAAAAAGATATATCGACTTGCAAAGTAACATACATAAACGATCAATTGAAATAACATTCCGTTATGATGACGGCTCCACGTCTTGTTTCTAAGCCTCTTACATCTAGAAACGAGATTGAAAAAACATAATTCGAAAATAATTGAAATACTTTTCTTGTCCTAATGGATTAATGCTGAAAATGGCTCATCGGCTTATCAAATGACAGGGGTCGTCATCTCCAAATGAAATGTCCTGTCCTAATGCCCGTTTTTATTATACGACTCTCCCTTTCATGGATATTTCGTTTTACAAGTAAGACAGAGAAAGAAAATTATTTGAAGAAAAACATAATGCAGGGTTAGGAGCGGGTTTCGTGTCACCCCGCAGCAGGTAGATCAATAAAAATGGATGTTTCATTAACTTTGTGTCAGACAGCACTTATAAAGACATTAAAAAGCCTCCATTCGGGCGCCTGTCAGCGTTTAGCTGCGGCCTATGAATTTGTCCCAACATTTTATCTATTTTTTCTCCCTTATCTACAACACGATATGCTTGTTAGATTGCACTACCGTACAGTATTTCTGTTGTATCAGAAATTGGATCTCCGCTGTGATCTTCGTTGGGGTCTCTATCTTGTCAATTAAAAATAGATATGAGAGGGTCTCTGGAGAAATTTTATATGGTAAGATTGCGTTATCGAGGAAGGGCTTAGCATTAGATACTCTGCATACGTTCTCTAATGAGACGCTGTAAGACATAAAGCTCCGTTAAGTAATGGTTGTATGGAGGCATAATAAATATCAGCGAACAAAACGCGATGGAGGAAGTACTATGTTGCATGGATAAACGGCTGGCTGCGCTCCTATAAACAAGGAGGCTAGCATTCTCAAGCCACGAAATTGACTTGACATCGGCAAAGGAGGTATTTAGGAGGGGATTGGATACTTACTGAGGTTTGAATAGACCAGTAACTAGGTGCTGCCGGCCTAGGCCGAGAAATACTTGTGGCGAACCTACTTACTCGCCACTATTACTACTTGGACCAGCTCCTAATGCAACTTGGACCAGCCCCTTACATTTTGGTACTTGTGGAGTTACCCGCTCTGCTTATGCACCTTGTACCATACGCATAACGGGCGATCTAATACTTCGGCTGCGCCCGCTCGCTCTCGGGCCTCGTCGTGAATCTACGCTGCTATGACGCGCTACCGGGCATCCGCCCGCACCGCTTAGGCACCCCGCCGTCGCCTATGGTCGCCGACGCAGCTACGATCAACACCGAACCATTCGGACTCCTGACTCGCTACCGAACTACTGTGCGCGCTTTTGCCTTTGTGTCGAGTCACGAATCTTAAACCTAAAATTGTAATTGCTTTGCTTTCCACTAATATACGCTTATACTGAGTTTAAATAATATTATTCATTTCGATTCGCTGAATTCTCTTCACCTATCACCTTCACTCTTCATCGCTAGACGCCCGACTAAGTGCCTACCTAGATTCAGAGCCTACTTAATGTGCGGCTAAGGTGATCCCAGCTACCTAGCCCACATATTGGTGACACCCGGAAGAAGCATTTTGCTGGATTGGACATCGCTGGAGAATTTGCAACGGAAATTTTTGCAAGTCATTTTGAACAAAGGATTTTTGGTCGGTGGTCCAAGTGACAAAATTTGAGTGGGGAGCGATTTTGATTTTTATAATGGCTACTGAAGGTGGACCAATTGGTGGACCCACTGGTGGACCCACAGGTGGTGGTACAGATGAACCAGTACAGCCTAAGGAAGAAGTATGTAGAGTTGGTGTACGTATTCCACCATTCTGGCCAGAGGATCCCGAACTATGGTTTTGTCAGATTGAAGCCCAGTTTGCTTTATCAAATATAAAGGCTGACGATACCAAATTCTATTTCGCTACTGCTAATTTGGATTCACAGTACGTCAAAGAAGTTCGTGACATAATTTGCAAACCACCAGAGACGGGCAAATACGACAAGTTCAAGTCTGAACTTATTAAACGCTTGACTGCGTCTAAGGAGAAGCGCGTAAAGCAACTTTTAATGCACGAAGAACTAGGTGATCGCAAGCCTTCCCAATTTTTGCGCTATTTACAGAATTTAGCTGGCGAAGGCGTCCCTGATGATTTTCTTCTCACCATCTGGACTAGTCGCCTGCCGAACAATGTGCAGACGGCTCTCGCTACGCAAATTGGTGCATCGAATGAAAAGCTCAGCGAGTTAGCAGACGTCGTCTATGATCTGGCACCTTCTACTCCTCAAGTCGCCGCTGCTTCATTGGCCAATTCTGACATGGCAAGGCAGATCAGCGAACTTACCAGGCAGGTATCTTTACTTACCCAACAAGTTGGCAAAAGGGATTCTCGCTCGCACTCTAGGCCGAGAAGAGGCCTTAACCGCTCACGCTCGCATAGTCGCTCTGGATCTAGACCAAGAGGGCACAGGCAACCGCCTCAAGGTCACCCACACTGCTTCTACCACTTCAACTTTGGTAAGGATGCCACCAAATGTAAGAAGCCTTGCACCTTCAAGTCGGAAAACTCCCAGGGCGGTCACTAGTAGCGGCCATCGACTGCCCTTCAAAACCAGGCCGTCTATTTATTACTGACCGGGTTACTAAAATGCAGTTCCTCGTGGACACTGGTTCAGACCTGTGTGTTTACCCTCGGTCAGCTGTCAAGACGCCCTGCACTCGTTCGAAGTACTTCCTCATCGCTGCCAACGACTCCGTCATCCATACTTATGGACCTGTGACACTTCACTTGAACTTTGGTCTTCGAAGAGACTTCGCGTGGAAATTCACCGTGGCCGATGTCGCTAAACCCATCATCGGTGTGGACTTCTTGTTCCATTACAACCTTCTTGTGGATTGTAGGAACCAGCGCATCATCGACAACATCACTTTGTTGACAACACCAGCTACTTCCTTTGGCATCTCGCCGGACTTCGCTTCCGTCAAAGCTGTTACTGGTGATACCGAGTTCCACGAGCTTCTGCGCGAGTTTCCAGAGATCACGAGACCTGCTGGTACGTTATCTACACCTAAGCACAGTACTCAGCACTTCATAAGGACTACCTCTGGACCTCCAGTCTCCTGCAAACCCCGTCGTTTGGACCCGATACGAATGCAAGCTGCTAAGAAGGAGTTTGAAGACATGCTTGCCAGTGGAGTTGCCAGGCGTTCTGAAAGCGCGTGGTCTTCTGCTCTGCACATGGTGAGGAAGAAGGACGATGGATGGAGACCATGTGGCGATTACCGTGCACTCAACGCGAGAACCATTCCAGACCGGTATCCTATCCGCCACATCCACGATTTCTCTCATCAGCTCTCCGGATGCTCTGTCTTTTCAACTATAGACTTAGTGAAAGCCTATAACCAGATCGCGGTGAATCCTGATGACATTCCCAAGACTGCCATAACTACACCCTTCGGATTGTACGAGTTTCCCTTCATGACCTTTGGCCTCAGGAATGCTGCACAGACCTTCCAAAGGTTCATTGATGAGGTACTGCTAGGTCTCGACTTTTGTTATGGCTACATTGACGACATCCTGGTTTTCTCATCGTCTGTGGAGGAACACGCGGAGCACCTTCGTCAACTTTTCTACCGTCTGAAGGACTACGGCATTTTGGTGAACACAGCCAAATGTAATTTGGGTCAGTCAAAGGTAACTTTCCTTGGCTACGAGGTGTCTGCTGCTGGCACGAAGCCCATGTCCACTAAAGTCCAGGCTATCCAAGAGTACACAGTACCCAAGACAGTGAGGGAGCTCCGTCGTTTTCTGGGTATGATTAACTTCTACCGTCGCTTCGTACCCAACGCTGCCCAGCTACAAGCTCCACTGAATGCCATTCTTGCAGGACCCAAGGTGAAAGGCTCACATCCTGTGAACATGACTCCGGAGTTGCTCCAGGCTTTCGAGGAATGCAAGACTTCGCTTTCTCAAGCAACCATGCTATCACACCCGGATCCATCAGCAGAGCTTGCTATCGTCACTGATGCATCTGACGTAGCCATTGGAGCAGTATTGCAGCAGAAAAAGGATAATCATTGGCAACCGTTGGCTTTCTTCTCACACAAGCTGAACAACGCGCAGAAAAAGTATAGTCCCTATGACCGTGAGTTACTCGCCGTGTACGAAGCCATCAAGTATTTCAGGCACATGGTTGAAGCTAAAGCGTTTACGGTGTTCACAGACCACAAGCCTCTGACGTTCGCATTTACTCAGAATAGGGATAAGAGCTCTCCAAGGCAGTTTAGGTATCTGGATTTTATCTCCCAGTTCACTACAGATCTGAGGTACATACCCGG
Organism: Keiferia lycopersicella; assembly: GCA_029255805.1. Classification (NCBI taxonomy): domain Eukaryota; kingdom Metazoa; phylum Arthropoda; class Insecta; order Lepidoptera; family Gelechiidae; genus Keiferia; species Keiferia lycopersicella. The sequence continues at coordinate 5,192,984 of JARACZ010000009.1, read as the reverse complement.
CGCAGACAACGTTGTCGCTGACGCCCTTTCTCGCGTAGAAGAAGTCAGTTCTGCTATTAACTTTGAAGAGCTTGCACGTACTCAGGCAAATGATCCGGAGCTGCAAGATCTTCTCCGCAACGGGACTGCTCTTAAACTTGCGAAGGTTACTCCTAGCTGCAGCCCAGTCTCCATCTACTGCGACATCTCTGTAGAGCCACCTCGTCCGTATGTCACTCCAAATCTGCGTAAGCCAGTCTTTGATTCTCTGCACAATCTACATCATCCTGGGACTACAGCTACAGTGCGACTGGTAACACACAGATTTGTCTGGCCAGGGATTCGTAAGGACTGTAGAGAGTGGACAAGGCAGTGCTTGCAATGCCAAAAATGCAAGGTTATCCGCCATACAATTTCCCCCCTTTCCACATTCCTTACTCCTTCCTCGAGGTTCTCTCACATACACCTCGACATTGTAGGGCCCCTAACTCTGTCTTCAAATTACAGATATTGTCTCACCGTCATCGATCGATTCACACGATGGCCTGAGGCAATACCTCTCACGGAGATCACCGCTGAAGCCTGTGCAGCTGCTCTTGTATCTGGTTGGATAGCCAGGTTCGGTTGTCCCGCCAGGATCATTACAGACCGTGGTCGGCAGTTTGAGAGCCATCTCTTCAAAGCTCTCACTTCTCTGGTCGGTGCGCGCCACTTCCGCACCACCGCCTACCACCCAGCTGCGAACGGGATCGTCGAGCGCATGCATCGGCAGCTGAAGGCAGCCATCATGTGCCACTCTTCTACTCCGTGGACTGAAGCTCTTCCTCTAGTCCTCATGGGTATGCGAAGTTCCTGGAAAGATGACGTCCAAGCTTCGCCAGCGGAGCTCGTGTATGGCGAGCCTCTCCAGTTACCAGGCCAGTTCCTGTCGCCCAAAGATGACTACACTGTGGGTGACGTCACAGAGTACGCTACTCGACTACGAGCGCACATGGCCAAGTTGACCCCGAGACCTACTTCGTGGCACTCTAACTCGCCGTTCTACATTCCTCGGGACCTGCATGCGACTTCCCATGTTTTCCTGCGCCATGGACATGTTCGAGCCTCACTAGAGCCACCCTATGCCGGACCGTTCAAGGTCATTGAGAGGCAGCCGAAGTTTTTCACAATTGACGTTCGTGGCAAACCGGTTAACGTCACCGTCGATCGACTGAAACCAGCCTACATGTCAAGAGAAGTCGTCGTCCCAGAGCAGCCCGTGGCACCCATTCAACCGCAGCCAAGCACCAACATCACTACCACAAGAAGCGGGAGAGTGGTCAAAATACCGGACTTTTATCGACCGTAGTCACGGTCTGGCCGGGGAGTGATGTGGCGAACCTACTTACTCGCCACTATTACTACTTGGACCAGCTCCTAATGCAACTTGGACCAGCCCCTTACATCTTGGTACTTGTGGAGTTACCCGCTCTGCTTATGCACCTTGTACCATACGCATAACGGGCGATCTAATACTTCGGCTGCGCCCGCTCGCTCTCGGGCCTCGTCGTGAATCTACGCTGCTATGACGCGCTACCGGGCATCCGCCCGCACCGCTTAGGCACCCCGCCGTCGCCTATGGTCGCCGACGCAGCTACGATCAACACCGAACCATTCGGACTCCTGACTCGCTACCGAACTACTGTGCGCGCTTTTGCCTTTGTGTCGAGTCACGAATCTTAAACCTAAAATTGTAATTGCTTTGCTTTCCACTAATATACGCTTATACTGAGTTTAAATAATATTATTCATTTCGATTCGCTGAATTCTCTTCACCTATCACCTTCACTCTTCATCGCTAGACGCCCGACTAAGTGCCTACCTAGATTCAGAGCCTACTTAATGTGCGGCTAAGGTGATCCCAGCTACCTAGCCCACATACTATCTAATCCTTGTACATAAATCAGGAAGATATTTCGTATTTTCGATAAGATATTAATAGTATAAAAAAAGACTATTCATAAAGCGTGATGCCGGCTTAGCTCCGTGTGATGCCGGCTTAGATTAGCATCTCCCCATAATGTTCCCGCGGGTGTCGTAAGAGGCGACTAAAAATCTCGAGGGTTTCATGTGTATTACAATTTTACGCCACAGGCTGTCAACCTGTTACCACAGTGATACACGAATCATCTGAAGGGGCCCTCAATATTTGTCAGACGTAGCGATAACGATTGTATTTTTGTGGCTGTTAACGCTCTGCCTACCTCGCAAGTGATAAAGGCGTGATATGTGTATGTATGTAGGTATGTATGTCCGTAGGTATCCTATGTAGGTATCCTATTATATAATGAAGGTAGGGTGATGGTAATTAAAATTATGATAATCAAAGGCAGGCTTCTAAAATTTCAAGCCATCAAAACTGACAAAAACTTCAATGTTCTCTTTACTAAAACCTTAGTACGTAGTTCCTTCTCTACCACACTTCACCTTTTGCCTTCAGCTAGTTGAAGCATGTTAACTCTGTAATTGGCATGGTATCCCACTCTGTCACTAAGCCTCGGAGGACTCCGGCTTTGTGTTGAGACAATACTCCGCTTTGACTTGAACCGTCGTCTTAAGCTCGAAGCACAGAAGTTATATGTAATGAGCGACGTGGTAGCGCTATCTTACTATTATTATTTATTTTTGAATTGTAATTGTTTAAATATAATAAGAGTATGTAATTGAAAAAGTAAAAGAATATATTTTTTAAATATCTCTCTTCAAGTAATAACCAAATAATCAAACAAAATATCAATGATCGATGAAGTACAACAATGTCTCATGCAGTGGTATTTTTTTAATATATTATCCCCCTTTATCTATATTATTTTTTATAGCAGACGTGAACGTCTTTAACATGATAGCTTTATGATACAATGATTGCCGAAAATTCCTGTAGTGTAGTTGGGTTACAGTCTCTCTATATGCATTTCAGTTTCTCAAATATTCATCTTCGAACCAAAGCTTGCGAAGACACTTTAAATCATATTAGTTTATTAGTTCTGTGGCAATCGCGCCATAGTTCAAAATTCTAGAGCTAAATAATGAATGGTGAAGACGTCGAGTGTTCTTTTGCCTATTTATACAGAGTCTTTTGTCTTCAAGTTCATGGATAAGGTCATTGTGAATAGGCTAAGACCCCGTGTGATTAATCTTTCTCAGTGTAATGTTTATGTGTAGGTAGGCTGTTTTGTTCTAAACTTGAGACAATATTAATTTTAAAGCAAGTAATGCATGAAGCCTGTGTAGGGTTTAATTTATTGTTCGGTTTTGTAGTTTTTGCATGCATTCATCTTTAATTCAAAAACGCTAACTAAACTAAAGATTTAAGTATTATTTCAATGCTAAAATCTGTTTTTATGCTAGCAGCTAAAGCATTTTGTAAAACGTTGTAACTGGATTAGATACATTACAAGTATCTTTATATTTTTCCTACATACATACATATATCACGCCTTTATCCCTGGCGGGGTAGGCAGAGCGTTAACAGCCGTAAGAATACGGTCGCTATCGCCGTCTGACATTTTTGAGGATTGTTTTCCAAGGTTGTTCCAGAAAACATGTGTAACACTATAGTGACAAGTTGTCAGCCTGTCGCCTAAAAATTGTAATACACCAATACCCTCGAGTCCCTTAGTCGCCTCTTACGACACCCGCGGGAAGGATGTGGGGTGATGCTATCATAAGCCGGCATCACACGGCAAATATTTTTCCTCTCCTGTGTAATTTCGTTTAAGGCAGATCGCACACTTAACGCACGACGAAGCGCTAAAACATCGAAGCGGTCTGTCAGATCCAAGCTAAAAATGTCAATCCCTTTCTAAATCTGCTCAACCGCAGCGCTAAGGCAGCGTCGTCCGTCGAGTGCGGTTTAAGTATGGGGAGTGACGTTTCTAGTATGGATCAGACAGACCGCTGCGACATTTTAGCGCTGCGTCATGAGTTAAGTGTGCAATCCTGCTAAAAAAATTGTAAAACGTTGATAACTAGATTTGATACATTACACGTATCTTAACAATTTCTTCTCCTGTGTAATTTGGTTTATAGGTCCCAACCATATATCTGTCATAACAAAGTGTGAATTTATTTGGATATCAATATCTGGTATAATATTTCTGGTCCAATAAATTCCAAGTCTTGAGTGAATTATGCGAAACTGTTCGTGATTTGATTTGAATTTTAATTAAAGTATTGTAACCGAAGACAACGATTAATTCAAGTAATGTGGGTGGGTTCAACTGTACCAATTAATAAAAATAAATTTAAGGTGATTTATTGAAGAAACGTAATAAGCCGCATTAATACAACACTTTTTATTGAAAAAAAAAACGACATCAAAGATATTGCTACTATTATAGTGACACTGAAAATTTAACCATATCGTATTGAGCATGTTTCATGCAGATGTAAAATAATTATTTTATAAGATTTATTGATATAATTCACTTAACCTTACAATTTCATAGCCATTACAGAAAGATAAGAAAAAAATATATATCCAAGAACATTTGTATTAAAAGAAAAAAAGTAACATTTCTCATGGCTTTTGACTTTAATTTTACTAAACGTAGAAGTTACAATATTTAATGAAAGCAACATTTACGATTAAGCAACTTTCATTTTGGACTTTTATAATTGGTCAAAAAATGTCTAGACGACTTAATTTTAAAGTATAACTCTTAGAACTATTGGTTCAACTAGGTACAATATTTATTTATTTGTCTTGTCTTAAGGTAATAAATACCTAGTCCTTTGTTATAGAAATTAAATTCCAATAATAAGAACAAAGAGATTATTACGTTATTACGAAATATGTGTAAATTTTTTTAATGGACACGGTGAAGTATTAGTGAACTCAAAGATAGAAAATGCAATTTTACGAATTTGTGAAATCAACCCTTGAATAAGTTTGTACATAAAATGTATGTCATCTTATACAAAATGTAACTTAGGTTTATTTTAGTTTATTTAAAAGAATAAATTGTGAAGGAGATTAACTCTGAGAAAGGCAAAGGCTTACACTGCAAAATATAAAATACTTATTTATATATTCAAAAGTACAAATCTAGAAGCAACTTTAAGACGACATCAAGAATGGAGAGTCGAAATCGTTGTTACAGGAGTAAGCTTATAAATAGGCATATTTGAGGCAATAATTCAAAGAAGTAAAGTAACATTATTAATATTATAATTTTTTACATAGAATAAGAAAAATAGTAAAAGTTAGGTAGCCTATTTATCATATTTACACAAAAAAGAATAAGTTTGATCTTATTGAAAGTGATACTGAAATTGGATTGAAATGCATTAGTTCTTGAACAGTAAGATTTGACAATATTTACCATTGAACATAAAAACAAAGAAGAAAATTGAAATTTATCTCATTTATCTTATCACAGGTTATCTTTTTGTCAGGAATTCTAACCACATAATGATACACAGTCAAATTTGTCTCCAATCATGTTGATTCTCGTAAGGGCTGCATTCCGTGCTTATAAGGCTTTTTACTCTTTTATCGCCACCCACATTTCATTACTGGGCAGACCTCACAGCATTATTTTATATACATTCGCCGAGATATCCAGTTTAATAAATCAAGTAGGATATCATGTAATGGACACCGGCGGAGGACCGATCGTCCCCGAGGACACATAAATTTGTTTTTGTATTTTTTTTAGTAAATCATTTGTTGTGGATACCTGTGATATCGCTGACTAATGGGCTTTTAATAAAAGCCAGTTTACACATATGACCCGTGTTGGTGGGTCATTATGGTCATTATCGGGTTCCAACTGTTTTTAACGGTCAATCGAAATTGTAGTGTCATGTTAAATAGCTCAAATAAGTATAGATGTTTGTATTTGTGAAAATTCAATACTTAATGATGCCTAGTTTATACTTATATGTATTTCCATTAATCTTTATGTTCCAATTTTCACATGTCTATTTAAATTCCACGATACTGTTATGTAATATTTGAACGCCTAAAACTGCGGAAATTCATTTCTGCGATTATATTATAGCGTTGTACTTCGTTTTCTTTTTAGATTTTTAGTTTTCTGCCGTATTCTTCCTACCTATATATAACCAAATAGAAACTACAACTTTCCTTAGAAGACTCTTGTCTTTATTACGCAGCAGTTTGCCATATCTTTATTCATTGCTAATACCATATTTTCTTCTCTTTCCTGCATCCTTATCCCGTTTCAATCAAGTTCATCTACCTCATGTAGGGGATAAACGAGATCACTGACTTTACGCTCATCTACTGTATAATTATTTATTTGCTGTTTCTTGGGACAATTTCCTTTGCGTGCACAAATTATAGATTAACTCCTACAATCATAACACCATCCATATTTACACTGGTATTACTTGGAATGGAATATACGAGGAATTTTAATGTTATTCTGTCGACCTCATGTATCTTTAAGATATTATTGTCTTCATAACTAGTTGGAACTATTTGATATAGTAAATCAACTTCTTAAAAAGTTTTCTCACAAAAGTTTAGACCTAAGCTTCATCATCATTCATTGAAGAGCTATTTTTTTGTTGGTAGAACAATTAAGATGGTCACTCGGTTTCTGTACTAAAGATGTTTCCTACTCCTTGTTAAAAAGTCTTCAAATTTGGTTTAATGGACCGAAAAATACAATTAATTTTGCATACCTTGTTAGACATTGTAAAAAAAAATATATGAAACTGTGAAACCGAATACAACTTCTTATAATACCAGCGTCGACAAGTTCAAAAGGCAAAAAAGTGACAAAATTGGTGTAATTTACTTAGCTGATTTGGATATAATGATGGAGTCCGACGGATGTAGTGTGCTACTTATCAACGTCCATATTTTCAAGAGTTAGATGTCAATTGCTAATTTGACTTTGATAAATAGGGCGTAACATTATAGGCTGTGATGTTTGTGATGTGTGTTACTATCAGTGCAGAACTCATTTTGATAGTAGAATATATGCATAAATTTACTGTGATATTCAATTATGATTTAGGTTCGAATATAATACAAATTCACTTCTTTTTACATCAGGTACTACTTTCACCAAACACAATTGATAACGTATTAAAAACTTGTATTTGGTGAAGAATCTTTTGCAAAATATTAAATAACTATGAATTTGACAAGTTATTGGAACATTTTATGATTCGCAATATTCTGCGAAAAGTTGTGTCAAAGAAATTTGAAATCGAATGAAATAGTGTGATTTGACATTCAGCAGAAGGTGAGTTTTGATAAAAATCCAGGACATACAAACGACTTAAAGATTTTCCAGAATACTTGTTAACAGTTTCGTAAGAAAAATATTCCTCAACTACAAATTTTCTCCTTCAGTACAGCGTGAACACTGTAGTACGGGAGCCTAATGTAGTAATTCACGCTCAGCACATGTTTAATGTCAGACCAGCTTCGTCTGATTGACGTGTAGCTCTGAAGCTCAAGTTGTCTACTGTAGCAGTGGTTCTGAAACAATTTCAAAAATTCGGACTCTGGATAGTTTAGAAGGCCACATAGAGCCCTATCAAGCTGAATCTTCCTCTACCACCAGCATCTATTTTCCCGAGAGCATAGGAGTTTTGTTTTTAACCGACTTCAAAAAAAAGAAGATTCTTAGTTTTACCTGTATGTATGTATGTTTGTCCGCAATTATCTCGAGATTAGATGAACTGATTTTGATGCGATTTCAGAAAAGTATTTGTCAGACTTAGGAAAAGGTTTTAGGCATATTAACCTACAAAAAAATATGGGGGTTCGTACTTTTTACGTCCGTTGAAGTTGGTTCTCTTTTTAAAAAAGAAAGTCTATTCTTTGTTATTCAGGGATTATGAAATTCCTTATAGTAAAAACAATTTCAAAATTAGTTTACCAATGAGAATTTACCAATAAATGCAAAAAATACAAAGGAGTACGTCTATAGTACACTAGGGTATCTACAGAAGTAATAATCTAAAGGATATTATAAATTCATATGCCACCTACATGTTTTACTTTGAGAATCACAGGACTATCGTTATGCGCTATGACTCCGTTGTTATGACTCATAAAAATAATTAACATTAAGTGTGGCTCTGCTTTTTAAAAGCATTATGCTTCGTTCTTAATAAGCAGAATTTGTTACTTAGTTACCCGTAATCGCTTAGTAAGCACTTATGTTTCGTCAAACTGACACAAATGCTATACTTACATTCTTATAAAGAAATATACTGAGATATCTTATTTTAACACAAGCTGGAATTCATCCTATTGCCCTATGGCCAAATACAATATGCTAATTTTACTGAAACAAAAATCACATTTTATCCATAGTTTTGAATAAAAATATTCACTCAATGAAAAATAACAAAATTGTTGTTGCACGAATAGCACATTTCTAAGCTATATTAGATATTTAAAGGATCGATCTAAACGATCCATCATCTGTAAGCAAAATAGATACCCCTCTATGAATCTTGTAAAATACCTACTACATACTCGATCACATGAAATAATATGCATCCAAGGAATGCCTATGCGTTTTTCTTTAAAACCTACTGTTTAAATTTTTTGTTAGTACTTAGGTACCCTTTGTAGGCTGTTTCTACTAATGATTCTGAAGAATTTTTACTATAGGGCCAAAATCGCAATAACATGGGTATTCCCTAAATTTTTGCCGAAAAGGTATGAATTTTTCTATGATACATACATTTTTTTTGCAATTTCGCAAGTAGCCGATAGAACCTACCAGTTCAATTTGATATTATCATCATGATTTTGTTGTGCATTAATTACTTGATTGTAGCTTTTGAGATGACAAGTATCATTTTTTCATCTATAGTAGTCATTGACTGAAGCCTACTAATGAATCAGTGAGCAGATTCATAAGACATTTATCGATTTTGTCACAAATCTTGATTTATTTATTCTATGTTCGATATGATTTTGGAGCTTAATATTTAATTTAAATTTCCGTCTTTACCTACATGCGAACCCAAAGGCCGGCGCCAAACTTCCGTGTCCACTCCAATAAACATTTAAAGTCATTTCTTTAGCAGATGTTCACTTGCGTCTGCGACCACTTACAAATCCCTCTCAGGTGGTCCGTCAATATCTAAAAAAACTGCCTTAAAATTACATTTCAAATTTTTTCATTAATACATTACACTCATACCACAGAATATCCAATAGTATGTATTACATATCTTATACTTAAATTTTTTCATTTATTCTTTACTACATTTTTAATCTGCATACGCCATTCGATAGAATGGCCGGTTTATGCGAGATCATTACTAAGCATATTGGTTTAGGTAAATACTTACAAGTCTAATTTACATCGTAAGTTACATGTACTAAGTAGTAAATACAGTTTGAAATGTACTTAAAACATGAAGGCTTAAGCTGCCTACTACGCTGGAACAAAATATATCCACCAGCGTTACCTAAACACAAGCAACAAGTGAGTTGTGCTTTCTTGGAGGTCAACTTAGTCTGGCCATTGAACTTTATTCTAATACCATTAATAGATGAGTCACTATTCACATGCCCAGCTCGCGCATGACAATGACGCCCTTAAACGTCAACCTGTCAAACAAACTCGCTCATTCGCATAATCCGATCGTTTAACTTCTGCCACTGTTCGTTCTTCCTGTTCTATGACCAGGGGCGTTGCTTTAGTATTACATTAGCAGTCAACGAGAAGACAATAGCACGTAGAATACCGTGGAATGGAATAGGCATTACTGAAACTAAAGATGTGTCACTTGGGTTGCACGATGTGCAAATCAAAAAAGACAAAGAGGTAAATCGAGCGCAGTGGGACCAATTTTAATTAAAGGGTAAAGAAGTTTTTTGTTTCAAATCTTAATAAGCTTCTATTATCAGTATACGAATAATTTTTGTTTGAATAGACATTTACGTATTTCTAATTCGTGTTGAATACCAAATTCTTTAGGTAAAGAGTATCGAAAGTGATTTAAGAAACTCTTGGCCCTCATTTAGAATCGATAGCTTAAAATTTTTTCTTTATTATCACAGTTCACCTACTAGGTATTTTATCTAAAATTCAGTACCTAAAAATAAACAAAAGGCGATTAGACAGTCAAAACACCTTTGCGCACTACTTTCTGTTATTTGTGAGTGTGCAATAAAGTGTTTTTACTTTCTTACTCCTGACTCACACATCTCCAGTTCACCGTATTCCACACAAACGCGTCTAGAACGCCGTGGGTGGGCGATGCACCTTGCACAAGGCAGCATTCAGCGGTGACCCTGCTTATCCTAAAGGCATGAACGGTGCTAATTCTGCCATAACAATGTGCCACTGTGGCTTCATTATCTGCCGAGATGGGCATTACTGGAGATCTAATGAGCTGTACTGCAGGTGTCTACTTACTTAGGTATTTATTTTTTCGTGCGTGACATTACTTTGCAATAGCTCTTGAAATTATTGAAGGATCGGCTTGTAATATGTTGCTAGCGGTGTTTCTGTCACTACAGACGCTATTCGTAGAGGACATTATATTATTATAGACTCCTTCTTATTTATAATTATTATTATATTAGCCTACAGTGTCCCGCTGCTAGGCAAAGGTCTCCCCTCTCTCTTATTGCATTCAAATATTATAAAGACCTTCTACAACTATATTTTGTTCGTATGTATAAAAAATATAAGTCAGTGTTGTTCAAAAAGTTGTTGGCACTTTACCAGACCGTCATCGATTTTAAATTAGGCGCACCATGCGAGGCGTTTCAACTTCTAGAGAATTTCAAACCGAGCAAACAACTCCGGTATAGTCTAGTGGCTAGGATACCTGGCTCTCACCCAGGAGGCTCGGGTTCGATTCCCGGTACCGGAATATCATTTTTACTGTTTTTAATTTTAGAACTTTTCATCACGTATAAAATGGTGAATGTTTCTTTCAATAACCTGTAGCAGAACACTTTTTTCCCTACCTTTTTTTTCATCTTACCACAATCTAGATATGAATGTAGTGTCGAAACAATGAGTAAGCACAATAGAAAAAGAGATAACACGCGAGAATTGAAAACACTTTTTGCCAACTTTTTGGAAGCATTGTTGTACGCAAATGACGCATTCGGCTTAAAGACTTTTATGAACAGGCACAGACTTTTTCCATCACTAATCTCTGGCTTACCATGTGCTAAAGATTTATCTTTACAGGAAGTATTAGGGTAAACGTGGTCTTTATGGTACAGACAGTCATTAGCACTTGCGGCGACGTCTTACTTACTTGCAGAGTGAGTCAAGGTGTCCAGTTTTTGTGCGTCTTCCGTTCTGGCGCCAGATCTATTCCGGCCATCGATACAATATTCAAACATCGTCTGCCGTAAATTTTGTTAGGCACCCGAATGCATTATGCTAATGCCGCGATTTCCTGTTAACATTTATAAGAGAACCAAAAATTCTCCACGTGTCGATTCACTATTGTCTCTACATCGCGCTTTTTTAGAAGACTTTCTCGGAACTTCGGCAACAAAACAAGCGTTAAATTTGCATGGAAAATTTATCGCCTCATGATTAGATTCGGAATATTTTTCGCTCTCATGTCAAGTTATAATTTAGATCGGTCCCTATTTTTATGGAGACATTATTTTAATATGGATTTCAAGGAATGTCCGCGCTCGAAATGATTTGTGGTTATTAAGTATTCGAATACCTTAAACGGATTTCGACGATATCCTTTAATCTAAGATTGGTCATTAATAGGTTTCTGATTATATTTTATAAAAGTCAAACTTTATATATTGTGAACGTTTTATTACTTATTTACTGTTTTTGTTACATTCGGCGTTTAAATGCGTGGAACTTGTTTTGTAACATACCTAATTAGTTTTTGTTTTGAGTTTCCCATAGTAAAAATGATAATGAAGGATTAATTTAAGTACCTAATTATAGTTGCTTATATTTATACTGCTTATTTTTGCAAAAATTCATACTTGAATTAAATTCAATTCATACAAAGATTTATTGAATAAGTAATAATAATGTATTTAAAGATGTATTTAATCTCTTATCCAGTAACATGGCAATATAAGTTGTAAAAATATTAGCTGAAAATATTGTAAGGGGTGAATCAGTCCATGAAACTGAACAACTTTCTCCAAGAAACATAGGTCGAAATATGCGAATTTTTTTTTGGTCCTCCCATACAAATTGACTTTGTCCGCTGGTCATTTTGTATGGGAGATCAATTTTTTTTTCGTATTTCGACCTATGTTTTTTGAGAAAAGTTGTTCAGTTTCATGGGCTGCTTCACCCCTTAAAATATTTGCAGCAATTTTTTTTGGACCCTGTATGTGCAAATGAAAATGATATAAATAATAACAACAGACTCATTTCAACAGGTATGTGAAGTCAAAACTGTAACGGTTGCCACTTGGGAAAATGTCACCTTAAAAGCAACTGTACTTATGCCGATGGTCGCTATAATTTCTTCGCCAAGTAAACCAGATCACAGTCGGTCGTTCCGAGTAAATCTTTATCATTTTCTGCACGCATTTCCTCCTAGACCTGTTCCAAGTAATTATGGAGATATTTTCTGTATCTGATGTTTGCTTTTGCGCCTTCATTAAGAGCCTTTCTTGTATTGATGCTAGAGATTCTATCTATTTTAATTGCTCTTGCATAGAACGGGTGCGTTGACTCTTAAAATGTTGAATCAATTTTTGTTTTCTGTCAATTTACTGTGCTTTTAAAGCGTACAGAATGGATAGAATAAACGACTGGCTGAGCTTTTTGTTCAAAATTTAACTAATATGCGAGAAAAATCGCGCGTCAATGTCGTGTCGAGCGCACCACGCGTCCTATTCATCACGAGCAGGCTTTTTTCGGAATACGGACAAAAGCCTGACGCTAAACATTCCCATTATTACTTCCATAACAGACAAAGCAACTTTGTTCTAGACAAAAGAGCTGTATAAAAGCTTGTCGCCATTAATTCTAACACTTTTGACACTCTTAACGGTGCATCTTTTGTGAGTTAAAGAGAAGAACTTAACCCCGACAAGGCGAAAAATTAGCGCCCAGCATGAGAGCAGTCGGAAGAGTCGGCAAAACCTAACGAAACGCACAAAAGCATCGTAACTATTTACGATTACACGTTTCGCTCTCCTTATACATTTTTTTTAAAGATCCAAATTAGTAACGCAGCGATGTCACCTGAGCCGAAAGGGAAGACCGCACAGGGAACAAACATGCATATTTTGGTACCAGTGAGCGACCATTCACTACTTATAATAAAATATTGCCGTTGGACCCCACGGGACCGTGTGAGACCCACCAAGTAAGGTTTTTTATGTCGTGCTTCACTTTATAATTGTGAGATACGATGTTCTTGTAATTATTTACGACCTTTCGAGAGCATGTATTACATGAGTTGGGACTTGTTGCTTTTATACAGAGATTAATAAGTCGCATCGTCAAAACAAGTTTTGTAAAAAATGATGTCAGTTAGATAGATGCCTAGCTAAATTTAAACAACTTTGTGTTTACAAAGATTAGAAAAACCCAGGCATTTTTGAACCATATCACGTGCAGACTTTATTCAGCTCATTTTGAATGCTACCTAGTGGCGACCTAATGGGACCTAAGGTTTATGAGGTGCCGTGCTTAGTCACGCTACTACCCTGCGATAGAGCTCGTAAGTCTCTTAACCCTACCGACGTGAACGAGCTCTTTGCACGTAATCTTTTACTTCTACACGACTACAAATTTACGCCTTAAAAAGCTTCTACGACCAAGAAAGAATCCATTCAGAAACATAACTTGTTCAAGTACATAAAGTTAGAATGATCTCGCGAGCGCCCGTAATGGATCCTAGAGTTTACGACGTGCTAAAGTCCCTAGATGTGGATGGAGTAATGTTCATAACACTCAACTGTGTCAGAGCTAGAATGAGTTCCAAACACTTGACACGTTCACGCCCTCACCTCGGGTTACACACCTTCCAAAATTTAACACCGAGTTTCCCTCTGTTGTTTGAAAACAAAGTTGAGCACTTCTAAGTCTGCAACATTTCAGCGGTTACAAAATTATGTGATTTAGAAACTTAATTTGCGCCAATGCCGAATCTTCTTTGCGAGTTGCGAAAGGGGAATGATAACGAATTACCCTTGCTTTATGTTTGCATCCCGCTGGGTGTCGTTGGCGATAGTCGTGTCGGTACAAGACCCACACAGAGCCGACACAAAGCGTAGGAAACGCTTAACACACACATTCTGGAGATCAAAGAACGCGCAATCTGTGTGAAAAAAAATAACGTTTTGGTCCCCAAAGGGCGGACCCGTTTACGCGACCCAATTCACGCGAACGATTCGGACGACGAAGAAATTGAATTGAAGTCAGCCCGAACAACAAATTCAAACGCGTATCGAATTGTTTTACGTTTGACGAATTCGCTTTTCGAAAATTTTAAATTCGTTACAATAGGCTATAATGATGCAGGTCTGTTTCTTTGTCAGTATCTGAATGCAGAAGACTCCGCGGTATGGATTTTAATGGAAGGGATTCTGTTTTGTAAATGTTGTTAGTGATCGTGTGGCGATATCGCAAATAAAATCGTCGGCATTGTTTTTCTTCAAACCTTGTCGCTAAATTCCCTGAATATCGATGTAGATTCTGTGTTTGGATTTCAAATTATGCCAAAACGTTCTGTAACAGGTTCTAAATCGGTTCTTATTTTATGTTGCTCTGCCGATCTCATTTTGTGGCGGAATTCTGAAAACATAAGTGGACACAATAAAGACGGTAGTTCCGTTGCGTTGCGACAACATTAATCATACCAAAGAGAAAATTGCCTTCAAGATCAGCGTTTACTTCCAACGATGTTATCTCGCAAGGCTTACGGCCACCATTTGTTAGTGTCTTGTTTAGAAAATCACATCTGCTGAACTTTATTAGGTTGCCTTTTGACAAAAGCCAAGTTGATGGAGGCGCGTATCAAATCGCGCGATTCAGCGCGCTCCTTAGCGCAGCTGGTTCGGGCGCAACGAATCATTCTATTTATTGTTCAGAATCTTATGCGTTATTTATGAAAATCTAAAGTAATTTGATACGGTACCCGTACCTACCAGGCAGTTTCTCTGAAAGTGTGTCACCTTGCCTAGAATTAGACACGCGTTTCCAGCTGATGCATGCCCTTCGTTCAAATTGATAGGCTTTTGCATTTCCTCGATCAGACGAATCATTCCACTAATCACACTCCAGCGGCTAAAGTCCGTGGTTTGTGTAATTATGCGATAATGCGATGGTTATCTTTGCGTTGAGTTGCAGCGATGGCGTGCACGAAACTGAATATTAGGCATGTGTTGTCAATAATTAAGCAATTTGTTGGAAAATACACAATAATTAAGTGAAAGCTTCGATGTGGGAGTACGGAGCTCTCGCCAGCCACCTGATTACGCGGTGGTAAAGTAAGTAGCACAGGCAGTACCGGCGCAGCCCGTTATATCCCGCGCAAGCCGAAGCCAAGCTTTTTTGCCGCCCAGTAGCTGCACCGATTTGATTGCTCTGCTTTTTGCTCTCCTACTCAAATAAACCGAAGTAATTGTTTGTTTTAAGTCCCGTAGATTGCGTCCGCGGCACGGATCTGTTACAGACATTTTCTGTGTTAGAAAATAGAGACTTTAAAACGGTCGAGTGACTCGGACATTCGGACGCTCCTAATCTCCTGTTGGCTGGATTTATCGGTTAAATTCCTGTCTATTCTTACGACGGCATTCAATTTTAATTCTAACAAACAGTGTTTTGATTTGAAATGTGAAATTAATTCAGAATTACTGGGAGCGTCTGCTTTTTTCTCCGGAGCAGGTAACAGAACAGGAAACGGGTTGTCTGACGTTAATCCCACAGAAAATGCGTGTGTGCGTCTCGTGTTGTGTAATCATAGCTTTTAGCCCTACGTGTGTCGACGTCGCCTGTTTTTTATTAAAGCAGACCTGAGGGTTATCAACGAGCTCAACTAATCTCATCGCCATCTCTCTTGCACTTGCAAAGCGTGAAAAGGACGATCAGTCATTTCTGTTAGGGCGTGAGTTAGTATCAGTTGAGACAACGTATGGCAAACCTGTTAGTTGCAAGTTGCTTGGGCTAGAATCGTTCATCAGTTTAGTTCAGTGTTCAGAATGGGCTTCTATGATTTAGATGCCTGGGGGCTTGTAACTAGGATGAGTTTCTCAGGCTACCGGCGACTGGTTTATTTCCGACATGGCTATATAAGGTGTTCGTATTTCCACCTCATATCTCCTGCTGGACACGGAGCGAATATGAACGATTTATTTTCATTGGAATGCGGGCCAACCTCGCGCAAATGAAAATTAAATTTAATATGTGAAAGACACGTTAACTAACAAAGAGATTTAAATGGGGCAGTCCTTTGAAACGAGTGGTTAACTAGGTTATTTATAATCCAGTCCTATCGAATTTTCTAGTATGTAGGTAAAGAACACCTGACTTAGTTAACTGTAAGTCGCTTATGTTTGTTTTCAAAAAGGGTCTCGAAACAAAGCATTTGGGTTATACGCGCACATTAATCATAAATCTTTTACTGGTAATACAAGGCCTTAAAAAAATTCTTGGTCTGGTAGAAATTGAGAGTGAGAACAATTAATGCACCTATCTGTTTCCACATCAATGATGGGATAAGTCCGTAGATCGTGTGCCCCGTTTTGACTGAAGGCTGTCACTACGAGTATCAGGGGAATGGGGAAAGCGTAATCCTAGAATCCTTATAATGGGGCATTCTACAAAATAATTTTCATAATATCACAACAAGTAAATGTTTCATCTGTATAAGTACGATAATAAATAATGTAATGTATTGCACAAGTCTGCAAATGTAATGCCACTATAATAACACGGAAAATTCGTAAATTTGCTGTAAGTAACAAAAAAAAAACTGTATCTAATTTTGGCCAGTTCCCATAGTTTCATTCATGGACAGGTAGATGAAAGTTTCAATAATAACATTAGTTTATAAAAAGACACAAAATTGCTTTCAAATTGGCTAAGGCGTGTGTTTGATATATAATTAAAGTAATCATCCTAATTCTGGGCGAGTTCCAATAAATTCACCTTTTTGCCTGAGACGGCGTGATTTGCTAATGATTGGAGTGGTTTTTTATAATGCTTAAGGTTCCTCGTGGTTTCGATAAGCTTACAATGTTTTTGTGATTTCAAAATGAAATTTGAATTAAATGTTAGGCCATTCTTACATTTATCGCACAACGTAGCGCTAAAATAATGCATCCGTAACGAATGCGTCTGTCAGATCTATACTAAAAACGTCATTCCCGTATCAAGCCGCTGTTTACGCAGATCCAAAGCACAACGCAGCGCAACGGTATATTAGCAACTAACTTACCCTCTAAACTTAGGAAAATATAAAATTAGTATTTTTAAATTGCTCTCAATTGACATACGCCAGGCAGTACTAATGACATCCCAAATCAATGTCAAATTTGAGAGACATTCATAAATACAAGACTATAGTCTGTAAGTTTAGGTACTTATCTTTTTGTAAAAAAACTTTGTGTGAAACTGACAGTTCAGAAGTGTCACTTTCATACAAAGTTTGTATAAAAAAAGATAAGTACCTAAACTTACAGACTATAGTATCTAGGTACCTATGTCTACTTGCCACTGTCCACAATGACAGAGTCTCATTTATACGGAAAATGTATGGAACCCTATTATTTTGACTCTAAGTTCCACCTGTTAAATGTTTAACCTTTTTTCACAGATTAACCATTTGTTTAACCATTCCCCCAAGGTTTGTTGTTTCAACGATTAGGAACAGTTTCGTGTTTGTTCGAGAAATGCAGATAAGATGGGGAACTAAGCAAATTAATTCAGTTTTTGTTATGCTAAATACTGAATAGCATAACAAACAACTCCGTTCGCAGTTCTAGCAAAAAAAAAACAAATGTATTGGTATCAGAAGATACTTCTTCTTCTTCTTTTCGTGTGGGACACCGAGTCGTCCAACGACCCGATGTCCTTCTCATCAAAGATACTTAAATGTAGATTAACATTTTTTATGGTGTATGTATTTCCCATAGATATCACAAGGGGTGGCAAGATTTTAAAATGACGTGCAATGCTTGAAACAGTCCCACGTTTTGTATTAAAAAAACATTTAGACATGGGCGTCCCCAATGGGGGGGGGACTTTCTATACTCACCCAGCTTGGGAGGTGGATATGGCGAACATAGTGCAAGGAGTTGTCTTCATAGGGAACTTTGCTACTAAATCTCGGAATAGAATTCATAATTTTTAGTTCTCTTTTACAACATCCGCGGGTAAACATTGGGTGATTCGTGATGAGTGAGAATGCTGTGGGAGATGTTTTAAAGACCCAGGTTCCGTGTTGTTGAAGAAAGTTGTTCAGTGCCACAAGAGAGCTGGTCAGTTCTGTGAATTGAAAAAGTTTCATCCTACCCCCATAATTGTTGTTGTAACAACTGTGTGTTGATTTCTGTAGATGCACCCTATGGGTTTAGAAAAGTAGAATCAAAATTTGATCAAAAGCATAATAAACAAAGTCTTAATCCTGGGCGTAAAGAAATAAATTATTTTGTAACCAAATATGTTGTGTGACTAAAATTATAATAGAAGGGTGCATACAAAACAGGGATTAATATGATGAATAACTACAAATTTTATCTTTCAAAGGAAGTCTTGAATCGACCATATAAAAGCGAGTGTTTCTAAGTCAGACATTGGACAAAAGTTGGTTCAACCTTATTGAACTAAGGGTAACATGTATCTATCTACATACACAGTGTAAGGGACAGCCTCTAAACACTCATAAAGTACACGTAGACCACGAAACTGAGCTCCTCTAGTAACATATGTCAAGATACGACAACAAAAATTCAACCTTGCATAGAAAATGTCTGTCTTTTGACTGTCCCGATGGCGTAGCGGATAGTATGCCTGCCTTCTACGCCGAGGGACTTGGGTTCGATCCCTACCGGACACAAATATTTGTTAAGTTAAATTTTCAAATATTTGTGTTGAGTCTGGGTGTTTTCTATGTATAATATGTATTTATTTACAAAATAAAGTATATAATGTATTAGTATTAGCTATCTAGTTCCCATAGTACAAGCTTTGCTTAGTTTGGGGCTAGCTGGCGCTGTGTGAATTGTCCAGGATATTTATTTATTTTATTTAAAATCGCGATAAGCTGACAGAATTTACAATGGGAAACCAAAACTTGTCATTTCCTTTTTTTTGTGGGAAATTGTTCAGTTTCATGCACCTCATCATTGTTTGCAGGGCTCTCTCTCTCTAACACATGTATACTTTTAATAATATTTTTAACTAACAGAATTATCTATTGAAAGTCTACTTTTATTTTGACTGGTTAAAAAGCTTCTTTTCTTTGAATTATTGAAAATTCGATAAAGCGAGTTCTGTACGTTCAAATTTATTATTTCAATCATTCCATAATTATCAATGTGAACTAAATACCCACGATTACTTGGAATTTCACAAATTTAAATGAGGTAATTTTGTTGCATGATACTACGTTGATGCCTAAATTGTAGCATTAACATAATCGATCGAAACCTTACAAGAATCAGCCACAAATTCCTGAGCTTCGGACATAAAAAAAAGATAGACGTCAAAAAAATTTAAACAACTTAATGACAGACGCAACGAAACGCGACTTCTACCCCAAATATTCCGGATTAATGTCGATTTAATTAAACCAGTATAATTTTGATCACGAAACGTCCACGGGATGATTAGAATGGGAGAAGAAACGAATGGAGAACGCATGTTAATAAAATTACGATACCACATCCACGGTACTATTGTGAATCTGAAAATTTGATTATCTGTTAGAAATGTACCTGAACAATGTTTATGATAAAACTGAATATACTAAGTATTTGACATTATTCAAAGGGTTCTTACTTCTTACCGATGAATTTTATTGAATTCCTGATATTTCGACATTGTTGCAAGCGTCGTGCACGATAGATACAACTGCGATTGTTTAAAATTTTCTTTTATCTACTATTTGAAATGGTTATCACTTTGGCATAAGGTGGATCGCAAACTTAGCGCATTGGACGGACGACGCTGCGATAACGCTGCATCGACAGCGGTTGAGCGGTTTTAGTATAGAGTTTGACATTTAATAGTATGGATCATCCAGACCTCAGCGATATTTTAGCGCTCCACCGTGCGTTAAGTGTGCGATCCGCCTTGCAGTGCGTATTATAACAATATTGTATAATATCTTAAATCTTAAAATAGCCTCGATAAAATATCAGCTGTAAATCCCAGCCACCTTTAAACTTTTCAAAAGTAACGCATGACGCACCCACATTCCATCCTAAAAGAAGCATCGATTTTCTAACATCCTTGTCATAGATTGAAGGTTGCGTGGGTTAACCCTCTATGAAAAGGTCCAACACCGTAGGCGGATCGACGTTATCAAATTACAACCTGTGCCGTTTTGTTCGCCGACAAAGGGAAGGCCAGAAAGGCCCGAAAGGCCCGATGTTCCGTGGCCCATCTTTTGAGCCCGGGCCTGACCCGACACTACCTTTGAAGTTTGTTTGGGTGTAGCAGTATTGTGACAATCATATTACCATAACAATCTGAGTAAGTTTACATGTACCTACATGAACCGTGAATCTAAATCTCGAAAATGTTATATTGGTGTAGTAATTATGAATATTTTTTTTTATGTACCTAATACGATTTTTTAGAGTCGTAGCATCAAGGTCTTGGACTATCTATCCATATAAATTTTTTGAAACGATTTTTATTTTTGCCAAATATCGTCAAGTTTAGGCGCAGAAAACAATATATTTGTATAAGATATGACAAAAAGCTTTAAAAAAAGTTTGATATTTGGCAACTAAACATAACGCAGGTGTTTTTCGACTTTCGGAACATTTTTATCACATTAACTTGAAAGACGGAAGAGAAACTGACGCTATAATTTTGAATCGTTGACGCGTGGATAGCGTGCGCCGGCGCAGACCGAGCTGCGTGTCAATAAGAACAACTCTTTTACAGACGTTTATAGTATACTTTATTTAATATCATAATGAAAGGTTCGAATACTAAATGATCATATTACGAGATTTTTAGAAGAAAAAAAGCACTGATCTACTTGTACCTACCCAAAGATCAAATAGTGCTATAAGCACTATTGAAGGAATGTTTTGTAGTACTAGTCTTCCTACGGACT
The DNA here is from genome assembly GCA_029255805.1 of Keiferia lycopersicella. Classification (NCBI taxonomy): domain Eukaryota; kingdom Metazoa; phylum Arthropoda; class Insecta; order Lepidoptera; family Gelechiidae; genus Keiferia; species Keiferia lycopersicella. The sequence goes on along the minus strand of JARACZ010000009.1, from coordinate 5,171,753 downwards.
GGCGTAGTCTGGCTGTGGATGTATTTTGCGAAAAAATATCATGATAAAAAATTTAGTATGATATATTTTCAGTGTGGCAAAATGCCGCAGCAAAAAATATTGAAGTGAAATATTACTAAACTATTCAGTCTAAAATTTTAAAGGTTAGATATGTTATCTTCATATGTTAAAAAGTAATCATGGTCAATGTCACGACCATATCATTTCTGTTTTAGTTGGGTAATTTAAGCTGTTTGCTACGTTTTAATATAATTATTGGTAAAAAAAGCAACGTAAAATAAAGTTCAGCCAGTCCCAATTGTAAGGAACCGATGTTTAAAAAGAAAAGGTTCTATTAGGGTTTTCAAGGCATTTTTGAAACATAATAACGGTTGTCTTACATGTGTTTTTGTATCACGGCGGTGCTCTTCTAAGGTCCGACCACAAAGACCCCACAAATTCAATAAAAACCATAGCGGAACTATTAATAAACAAACAAAAAACGTTCACACCCAATTTCGACTTTTATTAAAGAATAAAGGATCCCTAAATTCGTTATTAAAACAGAACGCTTACAAAAAGTTCCTTATACCTGTGGTCTTAACCACGATACTAATGCAGTTGATTTAACCCTTAACTCTTACATTTCTCAAGCTAGATTTCTTATTTCATCTGCAAATGATTCGTGGTTTTTCTGTTGACCAACGTTTCATCTCATCTCTTATTTCCTGTGAAAGATTAATGTTTGTGCATAGGTTACAGTTTGTGTGCACTCCAAACATTCCGAATGGTAAACGCAATATGCACACATGCGTTTCGTTGATGCACAAAACATGTGTAATGCGTTTTAATGTTGCTCTGAATCGATTACGCAGGACATGAGACAGGCCAATGACCCTTCATGGACACCATGGTGGACTAGCTTTTAAAATACCTATCCAACATTTGAGATTCCAATTATACAATAATAATAAAAACACTATGTACCTACCATCAGTAGGTGGTATAAACAGTTTTAAAAGATACTTAAGTAGGTAAATAATGATAGTAATATTAATTAATACCTATCTAAACAGGTATAAATTGATATTTAAGTGTACTCTTTATACACTTTACTCTAAATAATTCGCATTTTTCAATTTTTTTGACAACCCAATTGAAGGTACAATACAATATACACAGGTAGGTTAATCAAATAGGTACCTACCTACACCTAGGGAGGTAAGATTTTCAACACTTGAGAAAGTCGTGATACCGTTGACTTTAGAAGAATATAAAATAACCAAAAAGCCATATCTTAAACTGAGGAAACAGCCTACACATTAAGTATTATTATAAGTAAATTACCGTAACGACGAATCATCAAAAACAAAAACGGTCAAACTCGAAAAAACGACAAAAACAATCAAGTTTCATTATGTCTTATCTGACAGCCCACATGATACGGTATTAATTAAACACTGGCTCATGAATTACGATGAGGTTAATAGTCACCAATGAGGTTGGAGTAATTATGTAGATGAAACTGCGCGGGCGCTTAGTGGGGATGGCCGTGCGAGGGTCAAGGATAGCGCAGATGCGACAGTAGGCAAAAAACGCTACAATTCATAGCAAAGGCTTTGCTACTTTGTCCGCACCGCACTCTCAAGATTTGCAATAATTGATTAAAAACAAATACATATCTCTAATTCAGAAATTATAGTTTGTGAATTTGAATCTTATAAATTAACTGCATACTGTATCATTAAAAATATTTTAATTTACAAACAAAAGAAAATCTTTGACTAAGTAATTGTTAATGGTAAGTTTTTTTTATTTATTTCAGGGTTAACGGCTGCTTGAGGCTTCAGAACTACTTCTGCAAAAAAACTGAAGAAAAGAAGGCTGTTGGTAGAGTTAATAAGACAAACTTCGTAAAACACAGCCGTAGATCAACTAAATCAGACCTGCGCTATACCTAACCGCCTGCGTCACAGCACAATCAACATCTTGAAAAGCATGAGATTATGAAATGTCCTTCCCCACATCCTTCCCGCGGGTGTCGTAAGAGGCGACTAAGGGACTCAATAGTATTGGTGTATTACATTTTTAGGCGACAGGCTGACAACCTGTCACTATAGTGATACACACGTTTTCTGAAACAACCTTGGAAAACAATCCTCAAAAATGTCAGACGTGGTGATAGCGGCCGTATTCTTATGGCCGTTAACGCTCTGCCTACCCTGCAAGGGATAAAAGCGAGATATATGTATGTGTATGTATGTATGAAATGTACCTTCTGCAACAATAGACTTTGCCCGCCTTTCTTGCAAGAGGCGGGCCTGAGCGGTAGATTCTCGCGCTTGCTGGGCCGCCGCGTGCCACCCAAGTGAGGCTAAGCTACCGAAGATCCGCAGATTACCCCTCTGCCCTACGCAGGATGATCTTTGCCTTTAATTCACTATAATTTTGTAAAAAACCTACCTACGAGGAAAAGTAATTGCAGTGTTCCTAGAATGCTTAATGGAAACTAGGTTCTTTGGAAGTTATTTATTATGTAGATGTTCCTTTCTTATGACCATAACAAATCTGTCACATTCTAGTGAAAAATTGTCGTTTAATATACGTTGGTTGTTTGGATGTAAATTATGTTTTTTTTTGTTTGAAGCATAATACTTATAATCTCAACTTTAACTCTTCACATTAATTATACTGAGCCCATTCAAAGAACTACTTGAAATAGCAATGAATCGTGGGTATAAAAATAAAATCTTTTCTTTGAACAAATCAGTCAGTGGTTGTAGAAATTATTTCAGCATCAAGTAGCCACAGCTGTTATTCACATCCTGTGTGGTCAAGTGGTCATATCAATATTTACATTCAATTGGAAGCAGTAAGGTGACACCTGCCAATTGTAAGGAATGCAATCGAGGTGGCAAAATATCAGGTTCCAGTATTGACGAAGCGTTTCTTTCAGTTCAACGAATCAATATTATGGTAGGACTGCCCGCCGCCGTCTATATTGCTTTGCTTCAATTCCGATACCTATTTAAACAAATTACCTATTTGTCAGGTGTTGTGTAAAATCTACGTATTCGCGGCTAGTCTTAAAACTTATAAGCAGTACACCAACTGTGACCAATACAAGATTGAAAAATAAAGGATAGAATCTGTGAGACCGACCCCTTTCTTAAAAATTTTCTCAGAATTTCCACACAGCGATGAAAAACAATAGGTATAAGCTTCGCTCATCACAGGCTGGTTTAGATTCTTAAAATTATTTTATGTAGCCGCGAACCCAGCTAATCTTAACCACCGGGCAATACGTTTACCCATTATTATTACGTAGCTATTTAGCCCAGTCTTATCACAAGAAATAGATCACTAAGCTACTAATCAATAAGCCGTGGGCTAAAACATAGAGCTAGGAGTAATTTTCGTTTAATCATAATAGGTGATTTACTTTAATGCCTTCATCGGGCACCTGTATTTGGCTTGGTCTCGCTTGGCTAGGGAGAAGAAGTGGTATTAGTGAGCTTTAGTAGTCTTTGGTATTAGCAAGAGTATTAGTGTATTACAATTTATAGGCGACAGGCTGACAACCTGTCACTATAGTAATACACATGTTTTCTGAAACTACCTTGGAAAACAATCCTCAAAAATGTCAGACGTGGCAATAGCGACCATATTTTAACGGCCGTTACTGCTCTGCCTACCTCGCAAGGGATGAAGGCGTAATATGTGTATTAGCATATTATAGATATTGTCTAAGGATAACAGTTATATACGAGTATCAAAGTAAGTAGACACAGGTGCAAAACTAAAAAAATATGATGAAAATGTGCGGCACGCGGATAATGTACGAAAGAGGCTGGTAACGACTGGATAGTAAAAATAGGAGATTGTGCCTACTGGTGTCCCTTGAATTGGGCCTACGTCCAGCAGTGGGCCGAAATAGGCTGATATTATGTTAATTTTATTGACTTGGTCCTACACGATTTTAATTTTCCATGCCTTTGTCTATTTGCCTTTTATTACCAGGTAAGTGGTACTTAAACAACTTTCCCATTGTGGCAGATTTTTTGAAATCCGAATTTTTTTACAAGTTCCTTCTTAACTCCGGCAACACTAGCTAGGCTAGGCTAAGCTAAACTGTGGGGTGGTCTTTACTTCAGATAAATCTCTGATGCTGTATCGAGTTGCATAGTGCATACAAAGACGAAGTAAGTAGCGGGAAGGTAGTGCAGCCAGAAGGCGGTTATTCTATCAATATTGTACTTATCTTTAGTATGCGGCCTTGTATAGGTATTAGAAATAATCAGGTAGAAAGATTATTATAATGCAAATAATGGTAATATTTAAAAGTCTGTAAAAAGCGATTAAGATTCAAGATTCAAGATTCAATCGTTTATTTCCAAGTAGATTCACAATGAATACTTTTAGAATGTCAGAGAGTTACAATACAATACTGTCACTGAATAAATGAATGAGTCATTGTAAACAATAACAATTTTAAGTTCCTAATAGAATCGCGGACGAGTGGGATAAAAAAATCAAAAATAAATAAAGGCACTGCCTCGGGGCTGGCCAGGCTGACCACACATCATGTAATTTACGTCACCACCATCAATTAATGAAATCAATTAAATTAAAGACAAAATATTTAAAAAAATGCATGTTACATGCTAATCAGCCGGACCCCCTGAACAGGAAAACCACCCAAAAACCTGCTCAGAAGTGCTCCTAATCTCAATTTACAATTTGTACCTAAAGAATAGGCCCTGAACTACCCTAGCTAAGTTTTATAAATATATATATATTATTAGCCCAAAAGACGGCTACGCTAAATTTAAATAAAATAAAAGTATTACAGTAGATAATTCTAACTGTTTCGTTATGCCAATTGTAAATTCCATGCACGTCCCGATTTGGTATTAAAAATGACTGCATATTTCCTGTGCTGCGCTGGAATTTCAGAGGACCATGCCTCCTTGTCATTAACATAGTCATCTAACTTATAATAAGCTTTATAACATAATGTTCTCTTAATAATAGATTTAAATTTACTTTCAGATAAACTTAATATATTTTCCGGTATTTTGTTATAGTATCGTATACTTAAACCTTCAAATGAAGTCCTTACTTTAGCTAGTATATACGTGGGTTGATCTAATTTATTTTTACTCCTTATATTACGATTATGTCTTTCATGATTTCTTGTGAACGTATGAATATTCTTTCTTACATACATGATATTTTCATAAATATATTGACACGGCACAGTCATAATATTAATTTCTTTAAACAGTTCTCTTAGAGAATCACGACTGCCAAGTTTATAAATTGCTCTAATGGCCCTTTTTTGAAGAATAAATATTGTTTGAATATCAGCGGCGCGGCCCCACAGCAAAATTCCATAGGACATAATGCTGTGAAAATAACTGAAGTAAACAAGTCGTGCAGTTGCAACATCTGTAATTTCTCTAATTTTACGTACCGCATAGGCAGCTGAGCTTAATCTACCCGATAAAGATGTAATATGAGGGCCCCATTGGAGCTTTGAGTCAAGAGTTATCCCTAAGAAAACCGTGCTGGTACTAAACTCCAATTTTTCATTATTAAGTGCAACATAGTTCTTCAAAGAATGTACTACATTTGGCAAAGTGAATAATACACATTTAGTTTTTTTCGCATTTAGAACTAAATTGTTTGCAGTAAACCAAGTATAAATTTGCCCAAGAGTGTGATTTACTTCGTCATAATTATGCGCTCGTCTATCAACCTTAAATATAAGGGATGTGTCATCAGCAAATAAAACATTTTTGGTCAAATTCTCTACCATGTAAGGCAAATCATTAATGTAAATTAAAAATAAAAATGGACCTAATATAGAACCTTGCGGTACACCAATTTTAACGCTAGACCCCTGTGATTTAGTGCCGTTTACTTGTACCTTTTGCGTTCTATTATGTAAATACGAATTCAGAAATTTCAGAGCTACGTTTCGAATACCGTAGTGTTCTAATTTTACCAATAAAGTTTCATGATCTACGCAATCAAATGCCTTGGAAAGATCACAAAAAACACCAATGGCGTCCTTTGATTCTTCCCAAGCATTAAATACCTGTTTGACCAGAGCAACACCAGCATCTGTGGTACTACGTCCCTTTGTAAAACCGAATTGCTGGTTGTGTAACAAATTGTTGCTATTAAAATGGGACAGCATTTGATTGAGTATGATCTTTTCAAAGACTTTGCTGAGTACTGGCAAAATAGATACAGGCCTATAATTACTGGGATCTTGTTTGTCGCCAGCTTTAAACAGCGGAACTACCTTGCTATCTTTCATTAAATCGGGAAAGATGCCATGTTCAATACATTCATTGAAAATATCTGCCAAGTATGGTGCCAATATATCAATCATTGACTTACAAACTTTAACTGACATTCCCCATAAATCTTCGGTGCTCTTAACTTTAATGTCTTTAAAAGTTTTTAAAATATACTGGGGACTCACAGGAGTAAATTTAAATTCTGAATTGCAAGCATCTACATTTTGTTTAAGCAAGGAAGATGAAATTGAAGGTGAAGAATCTAATGCCTCAGTCGTTTTTAGTGGTATGTTTGTGAAGAATGTTTCAAATTCCTGCGCTACATCGGAATTTGCACTAATCATTCCATTGTCAGTATTAAGTGAAAAGTTATTTTCGCGTGGCTTAGTTTTACCTGTTTCGCTATTAATAACTTTCCAGACAGCTTTTATTTTATTGTCTGAAGACTTTATCTTATTTGTTATAAAATTGGCTTTAGCAATTAAACAAGCTGCCTTAAAGATTTGAGAATATTTTTTTACCAGCTCATTAAAACTTTCATCATTTGTCATGTTTCTAAGCTCATAAAGTTCAAAAAGCCTATCTCTGCTAATCCTAAGACCTTTGGTAGCCCAATCACTAAACTTAAATTTCGTACTAATTTTTTTTGTATCTATTTTAAAAATTAATTCAAATTCTTCGCTCACAAAATTAAAGAAGTCTTGGTATACATTATTTGGATTTTCGAAGTTATAATTATAAACTGGCAGCTTTTCCATTAAAACGTTTCGGTATTTTTCCAACCTACTACCAGTGATGCGCCTAGTTTCTATCTTAATTGTTTTGATATGATTTTTGAACGGGAATATTACGCATTAACCTCTGTGGTCAGATTGAAGAGAGTTTACAATACATTTTTCTACAGGCTCACAATCACTGAATACGTTATCAATACACTTAGCAGAAGTAGGCGTCACACGAGTTGGTTCAAAAAATACATGAGACAAATTAAAAATTTAAAAAGTCCTAAAAATTTATCGCTGAGTGCATTTTTTTCTAGAATGTCTACATTAAAGTCTCCAGAAACAATAACATGTTTATTTGTTTTTGTGACTAATTTTAGTACATCTTCTAGTACTTCTAGCAGTGTGGTAAAATTTTTAGCTATTGGTGGTCTGTATATGCATACTATAACATGACTTTCCAGCTCAACACAAGATAATTCAGTACAACTCTCAACCGACAGTCCGACCACATCCTTACGTTCTTTAAATTTAATATTATTTCTAATGAGTATTAAACAGCCTCCATGGATCGCGGATTTTCGGTTGAAAGAGCTGGCTATACAGTAATTTTCATAATTTAACAAAATGTCATGATCTTTTTGGAAGTGCTCTGTAAAACAGACTACATCGTAATTATGCTTCTCCAAGAACAATTCAATTTCTAATACTTTGCTGGAAAAGCCCTGAATGTTTTGATGTAAGAGATGAAGAGATGTTAAGAGATAAACTGTCTAGGGAATGGACAGCAGCTTTCTTTGTCAATGCAATATTTGGCTATGCGCTCGCCAATCCCTCTGACAAGCGTGGTGAGTATGGCAAAGCCCCCCAATGATAGCAGTACCTAACACGTTATTTAATAAGTTAATCTTTATAAAGTTTCATAATTATTATAATGTATCGTATAGTATACAAAACTAACAATGTCTTTAGACTTTATATTTAATAGCTGTGAATTTGACCTTATTAGAAACCAAACTTTTTGTGTAGGTTTTGATCTTACTAACAAAATGAGTAAAGATGATTACTTTTTTCTAACAAGAGTATTCATTTTGAATATTTCAAGCAACAACATATCCGAACCATTTTCCATGCACTTTATTGCTACATTTACCCTACAACTCAAAGGAAGGCTCAACATAAACTGCTTCACTCTTAAAAACTAAAGAGCAATTTGCATACAGATTGCTCTAGACTACAATTTACTCCATTTCCCTCATAAACGGTATATCTTGTGCCGGTTGCACCGTTATGCACACTGGGCTGCGCGTGGGGCGATGCTAAATTGCTATCTGCGGAAGATTATGTCAGTAACGATCAGCTGTTTTTTGTTGTGGTTGAATGGGTGGGCTAAATACATACATACATACATATATCACGCCTTTATCCCTTGCGGGGTAGGCAGAGCGTTAACGGCCGCAAGAATACGGTCGCTATCGCCACGTCTGACATTTTTGAGGATTGTTTTCCAAGGTTGTTCCAGAAAACATGTGTATCACTATAGTGACAAGTTGTCAGCCTGTCGCCTAAAAATTGTAATACACCAATACTCTCGAGTCCCTTAGTCGCCTCTTACGACACCCTAAACACCCTAGTGGGCTAAAGAGACTAGGCAATGCTAATAAGGCCGCATTATTCATAAATGATTAATCATTTTGTAAGTAGACAACACAAGCTAAATATCTATTGAAACCGTAATCATTATCGACTTAGAATAGCATCACCTCACATCCTTCCCGCGGGTGTCGTAAGGGGCGACTAAGGGACTCGAGAGTATTAGTGTATTACAATTATAAGGCGACACGCTGACAATCTGTCACTATAGTGATACACGTGTTTTTCTGAAACAACTTTGGAAAACAATCCTCAAAAATGTCAGACGTGGCGATAGCGACCGTATTCTTACGGCTGTTAACGCTCTGTCTACCTTGTAAGGGATAAAAGCATGATATAAGTATGTATGGTAAAGTATCCATTTTGAAGATTGTTATACCTAAATAATGCTAGTGTTGAAAAAATGATATAGTAAAGTTAATGCAAGTATAATTTAATGGCTCCAGGCTTGGCGTTTAAAATCATTTTCCTGTCATTGAAACTACGTAATAACAAAATAACAATACAACGATAGTATTTGCAAAGTAGATTACTATTTTCATTCCAATTGTGAATGAAACGATCCGAACGTGAATCCGCCGAAATGTGATTAATTGAGATTAACCGTTTTATTCATTGGGAAAAGGATTTAAAACTTTTTTTACACAGAGTTTTGTTGATTGCTCCTATTGTTTACCATAATCCAAATAAAATTATATCAAGGAATGTTAAATCCAAGATAACGTAGCATATTTACTTTTCTTTTATGACTTTTGGTTTGTAAAATCAGCTGAATAGCATGAGAAAAACAACTAACAAAAACTAAAAGAATTACTGATACTAAAGTCAAATAGTAAAGAAGACTAAGTGTTGTGAAATAATGTATTGGGAAAAAAGTAATATATTTGAGTTCAAAATAGAATTTTATCATTTCGAAATGTCCAGTAAATTTTTGTCATTTTACTAATGTGGCATTCTGCAATGGGTCATTTTCATAGGCTATTGACCATTGTTGGCCAGACTATGAGCCAGAACAGGCCACAAAATAAAGGAACCTGCGCGCCGTTTCCCTAATTTGTGACCAGACCCTCTTAATATAGGAAGAGAGCTTCATAAAACTATGCATAAATGTAACAATAGGTAATAATTATTTTCAACCGTTAGCCTAGCTTAACTAGGAAACGTTCTAGACACTAATTCCTTTTGCATTCTCATGTCTTGTTGCGAGACTACTTTGAAAGCAAAATCATTGCGTTTCTTTGATAAGTTCCGTTCTTTTGCTAGAGAATGATATAATAGAGGCGTTTTTCTATCGCTGGTTTCTTATAAAGAAGGATACTAAACTAAAATGATTTAAATAGACTTAGGAAATATCAAACTTACTAACATCTCGGGCTCGGTGGCGTAGTAAATGATACCAACAAAAAAAATTTATGCCTACTTTTTTCTACAATAGGATTCAAAGTAGGTAATGATGCCAAATATAAAAGGGGTACCTACTTTTTTCTACAATAGGATTCAAAGTCCATAATGTCTTTTCAAACACACAATTATTTATTATTTAAGAAATTACGAACGTACCTAGATCAAATCGGGGACGTTCCAAAGAAAGGTCAGGTGAAGAGTACCCTAAACCGACGAGCATATATGAAAAGGCTGATGAATGTTGAGGAAGCGAAAGAGGTTGTGTCAGGATCGTAAGTAGAAGGATGTAGTCTCTGCCTACCCCTCCGGGAAAGAGGCGTGAATATTTTATGTACGTGTTTAAGAAATTCTGTGATAAAAAAAACTTAAAAGACTTTTCACTACATACTGCTTAAACGAACGCGTTGTCGGTGTTTAAGCACAAGTTAATAACCATTAAGGGTTTTACGAGTGCATTAGTTTATAGTAAATTTATTTAGTAGTAAATACCTAACTGTGGTAGCAGTTTCAAAAAGCAATTTCAGACCATCTAGGGCGACGTTTTACGTAGAATTCTACTGTAGGTAATTATTTGGTTTAGCAGCAATTTGAGATTTAAGAATGATTTTCTAAGTTTTTGAAATTAGTGTCATTATTGAAAACTCGAAGATAAGAAAGAGCCCAATCAAATCACTAATAGAAGGCATTTTACTAGCTTTGTGATTTTCTCAATAAGCAAATTAAAAAGATTAATTTAAAAACCGTTAAAATTTTTATTTTCAAGGTATTGTACAAATAGAATCAAGATCAATAAAAATATAAAAATTATACCCTCAGAAGACTGACACAAAGTAACTTTCTAAGCCCTAGCGATGCCCTCTCTCTACCCGCAACCACAGTAACGTGGTAATTTAGGTGATGTAACTTAGGTGGTGGCTTACTTGGTGATGTAGGTAACATAGCTGACACTTGAGGCAAAAGTTACTTCTTACCATAAAAGATATCCCGGGTTACCTTAAAAATCTACCACAAGGTTTTACATATGACATACTGTATTGCTTTCGAATCCTAAATTATTTGGCTTATTGTACTAAGTACCCTAGCTTACTAACCCATGGATGAAATCCAACTACAGGTTTTCCACCTTCGGAAAATGACACAATCGCCAGTAAACTACATTCTTACATGACACTTAATCTAGTGTGAAATATCGGCAGCCATCCATCGTAAAGGTTAAACGGGTGCTTAGCAGAACCTACGTCCATAGCTCCAGCACTAGTTTACGATCTTCAACCTAAATATACAGGTTGTAAAAAATTACCTAAAGATACAGGGTGCAAATATTTTCTGGGATGAACCATCTCAAGAAACTGAACAACTTTTCGTAAGAAACATAGGTTGAAATATGAGAAAAGCATTTTTGGATGCAGACATTATCCTGACGTGACTCGACTATCGAAACTGGAAGTAAGTGTGATCTCTAAAACCCTACATACAATTTGTGCTGTCAGAAGCAAGTACCTCAAGTTTAAATTTACACTGGTTTATCTTTTTAACTGTATGTAACACCATTATACGTATGATTTCTTAAATCGCTGCTAGTGATAGGGTGCGTATACTAATTTCAGCGGCAGCGGCGAACCACAAGTCCCGCGTGTGGCATACACACATCAAAAAAAGTTTGTGATCACTTGGGAAAGTGGTAATATTTTTTATTGTGAAAGAATAAAACTCAATCACTTTTTATTTTTTGATTCCTTATTTAAAAATATGTAATTTAAATATAAACAATTTCGTAATTCAAATGTTTTTTTCATATAAAAAGACTATCAACCCTTGCTTGCTTTGCTACCACTCACAAATCTGACTTAGACGCAAATTACGATATTTCAATTTATTCACAACAAGTTTAGTTGGTAATGATGCCGAGAGGATTAACAGAAGTTTTACGAGCCAGAATCCTAACTTCAAGTGGAGAAGGCTATTCCACGAGGGAAAAATCACGCAGAGTTAATGTATCCCAAGCCTGCGTGGTGACCACGTTGCAGAGGTATCGGGGCATGGAAGATTTAGCTGACCGACCTCGCAGTGGTCGCCCAACTGTGCTTACTGCAATTCAGAAGCGCTATATCAGATTACTGGCTGCCCGTGACCCAACAATGAACACTACTAAAATAAAAGTAGAACTGCGAGCTGCCACCGGTCGCGAAGTTAGCACCCAAACAATTAGAATTTGCTTACACCAAGCTGGATTACGAGCAAGGAGATCCTGGCGAGCACCTTTGAACTGACAGCAACGGAAACGGCGCAGATTGCGATGGGCTAGGCTCCGTCAAAATGAAGAAATTGAGGACGAAAGCATTTGGCAGAACTGCCCTTTGTTGACGAAACGCAGATTAGTACGCATCCAGATAACCGACGTGTCCGTGTCTGGAGAAGACCAGGCGACTCTGAAAGGTAGAGAACTGCCACTGGAACCGTTCAGCAGGGCGGGAAATCGGTGTCCTTTTGGGCCGGTATTATGATTGGGGCTAGGACGCCCTTAATTCCGTATCAAGGCACCATGACTGGAGCTATGTATAAAATGATTGCAATCGACGGACACGTCAGGCCATTCCGCATCAACCACGGGCGCCAATTCATAATGGTAGATGATAATGCGCCCGCACATCGAAACGGATGTGTTGATGCTGCTCTCCAGCAATACGACATCACCCGGTTAGACTGGCCTGCCGGCTCACCTGACTTAAACCCGATCGAGCATGCGTGGGACGCTCTTAAGCGATCTGTTTGGAATCGTCAGCCACCTCCTCAAACAGTGGCAGAAATCAGGGCATCTGCTATTGAAGAGTGGGACAGGTTACGACAAGAAATGCTGGGTAACTTAATTCTTAGCATGCCCAGAAGGGTTTCCGCATGTGTGCGAGCCAGAGGAGGAGTCATTTTATACTAACTATTAATCTTTTCGTAATAAATTTTGTTTATTTTTTCCTTAATTCAATTTTTTCATTACATCTAATTTCAGCTAAAATTGCATTTCTTAACTTTTGTTTTAAAAAAGAAGTAATGAATAGTGTTTTTTTTTTTTTATTTACTTACTGCATTTTCATAATAAAAACATAAAATATAAACATTTTCTATAAATAATTTATATTTCATAAAATACACCTGCTTTTGCTACTGATCACAAACTTTTTTTGATGTGTGTACACTTCGCCATTTTATTACCCGACTACAGCAAAGCAAAAAGGAGGGTTATGATTTTGACCGGAATGTATGTATGTATGTATGTATGTGGCAATAATTCCTTTGTTCCCTCCTAGCTACGAATCTACTTATCAGAATTTGACAAATGAGGTGTCAATAGAAGCGTCTGAACAGTCCGATGGTTATAGGCTATGTCATGTCACAATAAAGTGAATATGGTGCCCTCTAGCGTGCATAAAAATACGAAGAAAACATTTTTTTTCTTCAAGTGGTATCGTGTTGGGTATCAAACACAAGGACTTATATAGCACATTTCAAAAATATGTATAATGTAGGTGAAAGATTGAAACTTTCTTGCATTTACGCAATGTCAATTTAGTATGAAATTGGTACATCGGTTTTTCTCTTTCTCTCTTTTCGTGTAGGACGCCGAGCCGTCTAACGATTCAATTTCTTTTTTCGTGTGGGACACCGAGTCGTCCAACGACCCGATGAACCCTAGTGTCGGAATTTTTCAACCGCCTTCTGCAATTAGCAGGATTCTGACATGGTTGTGTAACGACCGCCGTTTAAAGTGATCATAGACAACAACCAGGACCAGCGGCTTAACGTGCCATCCGAAACACGGAACCATCTTTCTTACGGACAATCGGGTGGTTCAGCCTGCAATGTCCTAACCAGACTGGGAACAAATTCACAAAGTGATAAATATCAACTTTGTGAGTGACCCACCCAAAAATCGAACCCGGAACCTTCTGCGTCAAAGGCAGTCGCACTACCACTGCGCCACATTGGTCTTCAATGAGCCCTTATGTCAGAATTTTTCAACCACGTTCTACAAGCAGCAGGTACATTGGTATCGGTATCGGTGTGGTGTCGGTCTCTTTCTTTCTTTTCGTGTGGGACACCGAGTCGTCCAACGACCCGATGAACCCTAGTGTCAGAATTTTTCAACCGCCTTCTACAAGTAGCAGGCTTCTGACATGGTTGTGTAACGACCGCCGTCTAAGTGATCATAGACAGCAACCGGGACCTACGGCTTAACGTGCCATCCAAAACACGGAACCATCTTACTTACGGCCAATCGGGTGGTTCAGCCCGCAATGTCCTAACCAGACTGGGAACAAATTCACAAAGAGATAAATATCAACTTTGTGAGTGACCCACCGGGAATCGAACCCGGAACCTTCTGCGTCAAAGGCAGTCGCACTACCACTGCGCCACATCGGTCGGTGGTGTCGGTATGTGTCATACTCGTGGAGCTGATCTGATGATGAAAACGAAAGGCAGGCAAGAAGTGATAGCACTACATACGCTAAATATCTATGAATAAGCTATGGTAAGAAAGAGCTGCTCCTTAGGCTCAGATCTGACATATTTTTCATCATATTTAATGGGATCGAAGTAGAAAAGTACCGCGAAAATTATCACATTTAAATTAATTTAACGCGTAGATAGGTAGGTACATAAGAGATCCTACTAATCCTAATCCTAATTCCTTATAAACGCGGATGTGTGTTTGTTAGGACTTGGCGCTAAAACGGCTGAATAGATTCAAATGATACTTTGTACAAAGATGAAATAATGTCTAGAATAAAACATAGGCTGCTCTTTACTGCGGTTAAATTTCTTATTTTTAGGGGAACATGCACTTTCTAAAATTGGGTTTCCAAAAAGGTAGTGTTATTAAGCCAATTCACGTTTTAGGAAAACTAACAGCGACATCTGTTGTCTGAGACTTTTGACTTACTCAATTGAGTAGGTGCACCAAAATTGATGTTTTAGTCACAATACGTACTGCTACTGCATGTAAAATACGTTTGAATAAGGTTTATATCGTGTTGGGTGTCAAACGAACTATCATATTTTTCATCTCATGTAATGGGATCCAAGTTGAAGGTACCGCGAATTATTACATTTAAATTAATTTAACGCGTACATAGATAGGTAGGCAGAGCGAAAGCGGGATAAAGGAGTGATATGTGTTTATATGTATGTATGTATAGATAGGTACATGTATGTATGTATATAAAAGATCCTACAACTAATATTCTATAAGCAGATATTTGTGCATTTTTCTTAGAACTTGTTGTTATAACGCATCATATATTCATATTAAATTTTATACGTAGCTAAAATAATAAATGAAAACATCTGTTTTGGTAACGAAACCAACAGCAGCAACCAGCTTTCCCCCCTCGCAGAAAAAGAAACGGAGACAACTTTTTTGGTGATGAAACCAGCAGCAAGCATCGACACGGGGGGTTGAGGGGGGCTGGCCCCCCTCACAGAACAAAGAAAATGAAAAACCTGTTTTGGTAACAAACGAGCAGCATGCATTGACACGGGGGGTCGAGGGGGGCTTGCAGAATAAAGAAACTGAAACATTTGTTTTGGTAATGTAATCACACGGGGGGTTACTAGCATATTTTATATACACCTAACAAAATCATAATACAGTTTAAACTCGTACCTACCTACATCTTCCAACAAACAATCGTGAAAATTTAAGTTTACAACCCCAAAATAATTAAAATAAAAAGAAGTCTAAAAACTAAAACCCGACTACTGAGATTTCGCGCTCTAAAAAGTAAGAAACAAGAAATCTGAAATAATAACTACTCACGATTGAATGTGTTTTCCGTCTCCAAAATTCATACAAAGTAAACAGCTATTATAATTTATTTTCATGGCAGTTTAATATAAAGCTGATAGTGGTTTTCAGGTGATAGCTGTGGTCGTTTGCCACGTGTTCTAGTACTTACTATCTAGTTTATATAATAAATAAGGCAACGACTTTAGACTTCTTTTTATTCCATAGCAGCAACACAAAAAAACAAACGAGTATAGCCCATGCGCTTAGATAGTGTCGCGACCAGCGTAAATTGACCTCAATCCTCCATACACGCTCATACGGGCGTGTACTGACAAACACTGGTCGTGACACTATGTAAACGAATGAAGTTTAAGTTACGTATTTAGTAGAAATCTGCAATCTACATTTTATGTAGCTCACTCTACAAAACAACTCGCTCAAAGCACTTCATTTTATTTACGCTAAATGTTTAAAACAGTGAAAACTTTGCCTCTTTCACCCAGAAGTAAATGATTAAAAGCTTTTGTCACTCAAATAGTTAAAACTAGAGATGGACCGAATATTCGGTTCATGTTCGGTATTCGGCATGCTCGGCAGACGGCATGTATTGCTTCACAACATAGTACATATAACGAAAAGTCACTTTTCGCGTCTGAATGTATGTTTGAATCTTTAAAACTACACAACTGATTTTGATCTAGATTTTATGTATAACACTTCTGAAAAAAATTTTATTCCAACGGTAAAACGATTTTCAGCAGGCGCAGCCGTAGTGCTACAAATAATTTGTTGTAAATGGTTATGTCAAAACAAGGAGTGAAGCAGTCTTTTTAATATATGTTGTCCATGTTTCTATTTTTATGTAAAAAAAATGAGGGTTACCGAGCAGAGAGGTCCTGTGTGAATTCGCAAACTTTCCGTAAGCAAGTAAGGATTTCAACTCTTTTTATCAATTCCTGCCAAATTATTTGGCTGAATATTCGATTCGGCAAGATTTTTACTAAATTAGGCCAAACATTCGATTCGGTGCAATCTATGTTCGGTTCATCACTAGTTAAAAGCAAGGTAATTTGTCTAAATACAATGTAGAGCGAACTAATTCTGAAGTTGTTCCACGCTTAGCTTTCCTGAGTGGACACTTGAGATAATACTGTTAAATCCGAATTCTACTGCTCTATTTATTTAGAGGTAAGTTTGCCGTACGTACTCCAGATTGTCTTCATAAGTTAGTATTAAGTAATGGGCTGAACCACCCGATTTTCCGTAAGAAAGATGGTTCCGTGTTTCGGATGGCTCTTTAAGCCGTAGGTCCCGGTTACTGATGATTACTTAGACGGCGGTCGTTACACAACCATGTCAGAAGCTTGCTACTTGCAGAAGGCGGTTGATAAATTCTGACACTAGGGTTCACTGGGTCGTTGGATTACTCGGTGTCCCACACAAAAAGAAAGAGATTAAGTAAGAATCTACAGCACTTCGAATCAGCCATTATAGAGATCAACTTTCACTGGTTGTTCGGATATTTCCCAAAATTAACTATTCTAAATTGATCTTTACATATTCTGTGAATTAAATTAAATTTTAAAATGTGCCTGTAGTATAGACTTGGACTCTATGGACTGACGATTCAATAAAGGGATTTGGAATTGAAATTGACAATGTCATCCAAATAGCTATAACTTTTCCCATGTCTCCTATTAACTACGAGTAATATGAGTAGAGAATTATATTGTGTATGTAATGTGCTTATTTTTTTTGTACCACCATAGTATGTATCTACGATAACAAAAATAAAACAGTGCCTTTTACCAATCAATTCTCATTGTAATAAATCATGTCAGAATTCTTTTACTGATTAATGGATATGCCTAAGTACATTTTAATAAGTACACAACCTGTAATGCTCGAGCCATGTTCGATATTCAGTTGGTAATCTACTGGACAATGATCCTTTCAGAACAGGAGCAATAACGAGGAATGATAGGCCAGGAGCCGAACGAAACATATTTATTTGTATTAGAATTGTAAAACTGCATATTTAGCTTTGCAAAATATTTTAGTTAAGCTACTTTAGTTTTATTGTAACAATTTATAACAATTATTTGTTAGTTTGACTAAGTGGGTATTTATTTTAATTTCATGTGCAATTTACGCTGTTGCAACGTAATATTCTGAATTCATGTATATAAACAAAGGAAAAACTTAATGTTAGTAAGGTGTAAAAAAGTGTCAGTGGATGCAATTATCCAAGTAAGGTATTGTTTTATTTGTGACACTTGTAATAATAAATGAAGAAACTTCCTTCAGGCGAAATATATACCTTAGCAACTTCGTGACCAGATGCAAATAAATGTCGCCAGTAAATTATAGGAACTCCGTTTTGTAATTATAGGTCCAATTTAGTAAGTATTACTATTAGTTGCTATGTAGGTAATACTCATCTTAGAGTGATGTATTTAGTTATATAATCTTAATAAGATAAGTTGTCTATGTGAAGCAATGTATCGTCCTTAAATTAGGTATTTATTTCTCCACAAACAACTGTAATATCAGCAAAACACATATTTGCTTATTTCCGAGTTACACGTACGCGGAAATACAGCTCAGTGAAACAAGTCAAACTTCACAAACGGCTCCTGGCCTAATATCGTAATAACTGCGCGTCGTGTTTATTTGTAATTAACGACGCGAGCTCCTTGCCTACATTGTCTTGCAGCCGGACGCCGATTCGATAAATAATCACCTCTTGTCGCAGAGCTAATCAATATTTTAGAGGGAGATCTGCGAACAATTGGAGCGAAGCCATGCAAAACTTGTCTTGTTCAAGTATTACACGTCGTGCTATAATTAAATACGTAATTGCTATATATGTAAGAACCGAAATAAACAAAAACATCAGCAATCATACCTTTCAATTCTCTTTTCGCGTGGGACACCGAGTCATGCAAATACCCAACGAACCCTGATTTTTAGAGCTGTACATGTCTATGTATGTATCCAATTCAGCGTGAATTTGTACCTACATTAAGTCATATGTCAGCTCGTGCCAAGCCTATTGCTATGAGGTCGTAATAATTAATACTATTTATTCATTACTTTCCCTCTAAAACATTTTCTATACCTCTTGTTCAGACTCTGGTACAGGAATCAGAAAATTGGAAGATTGGAAGCTGTTCTGTAACGTAAGTAACTACACCGCTTGTATATGTATCTATCAGTACGTCGTGCCGAGTTGTTAGTTTGTTCTGGTTTGGATTCCTTGGAGGATTCCTTATGAAACCTTCCCTTGCTCTGTGCCTCTTGTGTGGTATTGTGACGTCAGACACAGGTACAGGAATCAGACAATAGGAAGCTGTGACGTAAGTGACCACGAGAATGTCTATTCTCCTCGAGATTAAGAAGGAAATTGTGCAAAGATCGTCGTTATTATTACCAGAAATTATTACCAAGAATAGGCGCCAAAATAAACAAGAAATATGCTGTGTTGTGCCGGCTTCAAATAGCATCTTACCATTTCTTCCTGTGGGTACCGTAAAAGGCGACTGGATGTCGAGACTTCCATGTGTATTTCAGTTTTAGGCTTTAGGAAAACAACCTGTCACTGTAGTGATTTCAGCAGGAACTGAAATAAAAAAAAATAAGACAGAAATACAGTCTTTTTCCTCTTCTTGTCGTTTACGAGTCTTCTATCTAGTCATATGTCTTATAAGAACAAATATCGTAACTAAATGGCTGACGGACTGACTGAGTCCTCAACGCAGAGCCTAAGATCAGATTTAAATGTGTTTCAGCATTTTGTTAATTTATCCTCTCATTAGTAAGGCGCATGGAAGGTCCTGGTTTTCAAATGCATTTTCTTTCATATGCATAGATGAAAACAGTAAAAAAATGCTTTTATCAGCGTTTATGAATTTTTAACCCCTCAATCAACCAACTTCTCTTAGAGAAATCAACCTAGGTAAGATTAAAACACATCGATCACAAATTAGCATAATCGAATCGGAACAAGACACCTGTCTCGATTTATTAAACGTTCTGTCATCAATAATTAATACCACCACCGCATTGGTACAGTCAAGCGCAGGTTTGGTTAGACACTCGAACTGTCAAGTCTTAGGCTGCTTTTCCACAAGAGCAGTGCGAGGTAAATGTCTCGTACGAGGATGCGTAGCTGAACTGTCAAAATGCGCATTAATGTGCGGTGCGAGGATGCGTTGCGGAGCTGTGAAATGTGTGAGTGGGGGATATGCGGTGTAGAGGGGGTTCCTCGCAGCATATTTCTAGCATTGCTCGCAACACATCCATCGCAAAACCTCGCACACATTTTTCGCTTGTTTTGTTTGTCCTCGCTTCGCTAAACCCAAAAGGAAAAACCACTAGAGCTGAGCTGAGCGAGGCTACGAAAATGAAGTGATTCAACACACACACACACACACATACATAAATCACGCCTATATCCCTGACGGGATAGGCAGAGCGTTAGCGTCCGTAACATTACGGTCGGTATCGCCACGTCTGACAAATGTTTAAGGGTCGTTTCAGATAGGTCGTGTAGTCATCTATAGTGACAGGTTGTCAGCCTGTCACCTAAAATTGCAATACACATGAAACCCTCGTGTCCCTTAATCGCCTTTTACGATACGCACGGGAAAGAAATGGGGTGATGCTATTCTAAGCCTATCTATTATTCCTCGCACACTGCTTAGCTACCTCGCACAGCTGTGGTGAAAAAGCAACCTTATGCAATGCAGACGGATGAAAGACGATCTAAAGTCCATACCAATAAAGTCTAAACAAGCCTAAGCTTGACTGTACCTACAACCATTGACGTTTTCATTGCCTGCAAACTAATTAATTGATGTTGTAAAGTAAAATATTATTGCAAACAGGAATTATTAATGAGTTTTTAAATAAATTATGCATAAATTATTTAATAATCATATTACCTACTCCAATACTAATCGATTAGCGGGTTCTCGAGTGGAGACCACGGGTAGGCAAGCGTAGAAACCTTTCGGCAGATAAACCAATGACTTAAAGAGGGAAGCAGGTATAGTGCTTAATAAAAAGAAGTCTAAAAACTAAAACCCGACTACTGAGATTTCGCGCTCTAAAAAGTAAGAAACAAGAAATCTGAAATAATAATACTCACGATTGAATGTGTTTTTCGTCTCCAAAATTCATACGAAGTAAACAGCTATTATAATTTATTTTCATGGCAGTTTAATATAAAGTTCATAGTGGTTTTCAGGTGAAAGCTGTGGTCGTTTGCCACGTGCCACTAGTACTATCTAGTTTATAAAATTAATAAGGCAACGTGGCAAACGACCACAGCTTTCACCTGAAAACCACTATGAACTTTATATTAAACTGCCATGAAAATAAATTATAATAGCTGTTTACTTCGTATGAATTTTGGAGACGAAAAACACATTCAATCGTGAGTATTATTATTTCAGATTTCTTGTTTCTTACTTTTTAGAGCGCGAAATCTCAGTAGTCGGGTTTTAGTTTTTAGACTTCTTTTTATTTTAATTATTTTGGGGTTGTAAACTTAAATTTTCACGATTGTTTGTTGGAAGATGTAGGTAGGTACGAGTTTAAACTGTTAAACTTTTGTTAGGTGTATATAAAATATGCTAGTAAGCCCCCGTGTGATTTCATTACCAAAACAAATGTTTCAATTTCTTTATTCTGTGAACCCCCCGTGTCGATGCATGCTGTTGGTTTGTTACCAAAACAGGTTTTTCATTTTCTTTGTTCTGTGAGGGTGGCCAGCCCCGTGTCGATGCTTGCTGCTGGTTCCATCAGCAAAAAAGACGTCTCCGTTTCTTTTTCTGCGAGGGGGGAAAGCCCCCCTTAACCCGCCGGGTCGATGCTTGCTGTTGGTTTCGTTACCAAAACAGATGTTTTCATTTATTATTTTAGCTACGTATAAAATTTATTATGAATGTATGAAGCGTTAAAACGACAAGTTCTAAGAAAAATTCACAAATATCTGCTTTTAGAATATTAGTTGTAGGATCTTTTATGTACATACATACATGCACCTATCTATACATACATACATATAAACACATATAACTCCTTTATCCCGCTTTCGCTCTGCCTACCTATCTATGTACGCGTTAAATTAATTTTAATGTAATAATTCGCGGTACCTTCAACTTGGATCCCATTACATGAGATGAAAAATATGACAGTTCGTTTGATACCCAACACGATATAAACCTTATTCAAACATATTTTACATACAGTAGCAGTACGTATTGTGACTTAAACGTCAATTTTGGTGCAGCTACTCAATTGAGTAAGTCAAAAGTCTCAGACAACAGATGTCGCTGTTAGTTTTCCTAAAACGCGAATTGGCTTAATAGCACTACCTTTTTCAAAAATTTTGGAAAGTGCGTGTTCCCCTAAAAATAAGCAATTTAACCGCAGTAAAGAGCAGCCTATGTTTTATTCTAGACATTATTTCATCTTTATACAAAGTATCATTTGAATCTATTCAGCCGTTTTAGCGCCAAGTCCTAACAAACACATATCCGCGTTTATAAGTTATATAAGGAATTAGGAATTAGGATTAGGGTTAGTAGGATCTCTTATGTACCTACCTATCTACGCGTTAAATTAATTTAAATGTGATAATTTTCGCGGTACTTTTCTACTTCGATCCCATTAAATATGATGAAAAATATGTCAGATCTGAGCCCAAGGAGCAGCTCTTTCTTACCATAGCTTAAACACAGATATTTAGCGTATGTAGTGCTATCACGTCTTGTCTGCCTTTCGTTTTCATCATCAGATCAGCTCCACGAGTATGACACATACCGACACCACACCGATACCGATACCAATGTACCTGCTGCTTGTAGAAAGTGGTTGAAAAATTCTGACATAAGGGCTCATTGAAGACCAATGTGGCGCAGTGGTAGTGCGATTGCCTTTGACGCAGAGGGTTCCGGGTTCGATTCTCGGTGGGTCACTCACAAAGTTGATATTTATCACTTTGTGAATTTGTTCCCAGTCTGGTTAGGACATTGCAGGCTGAACCACCCGATTGTCCGTAAGAAAGATGGTTCCGTGTTTCGGATGGCACGAAAAGCCGTTGGTCCTGGTTGTTGTCTATGATCACTTTAGACGGCGGTCGTTACACAACCATGTCAGAATCCTGCTACTTGCAGAAGGCGGTTGAAAAATTCCGACACTAGGGTTCATCGGGTCGTTGGACGACTCGGTGTCCCACACGAAAAAAGAAATTGAATCGTTAGACGGCTCGGCGTCCTACACGAAAAGAGAGAAAGAGAAAAACCGATGTACCAAATTTATACTAAATTGACATTGCGTAAATGCAAGAAAGTTTCAAACTTTCACCTACATTATATATATTTTTGAAATGGGCTATGTAAGCCCTTTTGTATGATACCCAACACGATACCACTTGAAGAAAATTTTTTTTTTGTTCGTATCTTTATGCACGCTAGAGGGCGCCATGTTCACTTTATTGTGGCATGATATAGCCTATAACCATCGGACTGTTCAGACGCTTCTATTGACACCTCATTTGTCAAATTCTGATAAGTAGATTCGTAGCTAGGAGGGAACAAAGGAATTATTGCCACATACATACATACATACATACATACATACATACATTCCGGTCAAAATCATAACCCTCCTTTTTGCTTTGCTGTAGTCGGGTAAAAAATAGCTTGATACATGTGACGTTTGTCAGCTTCGAACAAATGATATGACATCACGTAAGGTCCATTTTTCTCAAACCTCACAGGTATCAATATGGTGAAAACTGGAAATAGAGCCTTTCGAGCACTCGACACTTTTTTTCTGTAGACTTAACTTCAAAGAAGGTTAAAACAATGTTTTTTGTGATCTTATACAATACATGTAAATTATCTAATAGACTTGCTCAATGCTTTTAAGTAGGTTTTTTTATAACTAAGAATGTCTATGATAGCTAGAGTGTATTCATGATATTTTTAACCTGGTACTTAAATAACTTAATTTAACGTGGGAACACTCGTTAACATCTCAGTTGCGACCACCCACGTATTCAAGACAATTTTTTATCATTAAAATTACAAAGGTCTAAGTAAACCAGCCTTATCAATTTCAATGCACTTTTTGATGTACAATATAAAAGCTTATTCATGTAAATGCCATTTTGATGGAGGTACTTAAATATTAGCGGTATACACAGAACAAATGACATTTTGTGGCGCACAACATCTCTTTAACACGACTAGGCGCATCACACACTTAACGCACGACGGACCGCTAAAATATCGCAGCCGTCTGTGAGATCTTAACTAGAAACGTCACGCCCTATTCTAAAACTGCATTCGACGGACGACGCTGCGATAGCGCTGGGTCAACAGCGGTTGAGTGCTCCGTCGTGCGTCAAGTGTGCGATCCGCCTATGGGATGAAGAAAGGGAATGGACAGCAGCGTTCCCTGTGAATATCAACAACACCATGCGCTCGCCAGTCCGCCTATCAAGGCAACCCCCGGTCGAGGGAGTCTCTTGTAGCTTACTTTATATATATTGTTAAGAGTGTTTTTTTATTGGTTGTGGATTTACCTAGTAGATATACAGGTTGTTGACAATAGTATTAACATCCTTTCTGGTTTACAGCCCATGAAAGTGAACAACTTTTTCAAGAAACAATAGTTGAAATATGAATGACCTATCCCATACTAAATGTAGGTTCTAACCTAGGAACAACATCAGGTTGTAAGTGAGATCCATTTTTTTTTCATATTTCGGCCTATGTTCCTTTGAGAAAGTTGATCAGTTTCAAGGGCTGCTTCGTCCCTTCAAAGGAGGTTAGGTTAGTTACTTCTGTTAACAACCAGTATAGGTAGTATGTACTGATATTATAATAATGGTAACACGTTATTTTATGCCGTGTGATGCCGGCTTAGAATAGCATCACCCCACATCCTTCCCGCGGGTGTCGTAAGAGGCGACTAAGGGACTCGAGAGTATTGGTGTATTACAAGTTTTAGGCGACAGGCTGACAACCTGTCACTATAGTGATACACATGTTTTCTGAAACAACCTTAGAAAACAATTCTCAAAAATGTCAGACGTGGCGATAGCAACCGTATTTTTTACGGTCGTTAACGCTCTGTCTACTCCGCAAGGGATAAAGGCGTGATATATGTATGAATGTATGTACGTTATTTTTAAGCTCTACCTATTTATACCTATCTAGGAAATTACAGTTGAAAACTCATTTTGCCTATTGATTTCAGCTAATGGCTATAATTAAAACATTAACATTTGTATCTATTGGTTTTCTAATTATAAACCGTTTAAAAAAAATTGACAGTAAACCAACTAATTGAACAGTAATTTCTGTAATTACTCTAAAACACTATACATTAATATAGAGTGATCTACTTCAAATCAAATTTTAATCATCGCACTTGACCTACTTTAACGGACAAGTTTCCTAATACTGATAAGGTCCATACAGACTATGAAACTGAACAACTTTCCCTAGAAACATACCTGAAAGTCAGGAAACGAAATCTACGTCCCATACAAAATCACAAAATAAATAACGTCCTATAAAATCACAATCAGCTGATTGCATGCATAAGTATTTACGGAAGTACTTATGGAAGGTCAATAACTTTGTATGTTTTATAGCAAGTTATTCAGTTTCATGGTCTGAATAATAATATACTCTATCAGTATACAGAATCCTGTCTCTTACACGCTATATATAAGCTATAAATAGCATATCTGCAGCACATGAATTGGGTAGTTACATTATCTTGACTTGTAATCTAATACCTTCTACATTATTGTATAATGTATGTCTTGGTCACTATTTTTTTTTAAGAAATTTTGTTGTTAGGTTGGGTTAGGTTGGGTTAGGTTGGGTTAGGTTAGGTTAGGTTAGGTTAGGTTACCTACGACTACTGTGACTTCTTTTGATACCCACTTAAATATTAGGTATTTTTTATATTGCAGCAAAAAAATCTAACTATTACATACATACATATATCACGCCTTTATCCCTTGAGGGGTAGGCAGAGCGTTAACGGCCGTAAGGATACGGTCGCTATCGCCACGTCTGACATTTTTGAGGATTATTTTCTAAGGTTGTTTCAGAAAACATGGGTATCACTATAGTGACAGGTTGTCAGCCTGTCGCTTAATATTTGTAATACACCAACACCCTCGAGTCCCTTAGGCGCCTCTTACGACACCCGCGGGAAGGATGTGGGGTGATGCTATTCTAAGCCGGCATCACACGGCCTATTCATCGCATATTTTCTCTATTGATAACTCGAACGAGGCAATAACTCTAACCATCGGTGTTTCAATTTCGTATTTTCACTTAGTAATTACATAAACTACTGGTCGACCTGCGCAGGCGCCCTAAATACCGAACTGGACCTTAGGCGAACATGTGCGCCCACTTTCTTCTCGTAATTCCTACTATTACTCAGAACTAGGGTTCGACTTTATGAAAATGAGAGATGTAAGGTGAAATTTTGTTAGGACAAACAGGTTTAAAACAAAATCTCATAAAATACCTTATCACTTATGACGTATGCGTCCAAAACTATTAAAAAACGAACGAATTTAAAAATTGTTTATAAATTTCCACCACCATGTCAGAAGGTTGCTAATTGTAGAAATTCTAACAATAGGGTTCATTGTGTAGTAGGGCGGCTCGGTCTTCAGAAAAAATAGAAAACAAAGAAGAAGAAAAACCATAGGGAGAAAAACCGGGAGAAACCGCGCGCGCGCGATTTGACACTATACGCGTAATATCTTCAACGCAAATTCTTTGATGTCATAGTTATTCAAGCAATCCAAAATAGCAAGATGTCAAAAATGTAGCATAAGTATCTGAGATTAGATAGTTATTTTACTCTCATTTCATCATATTTCTCTTAGTCAAACAGCTACAACACACCAGTTCCAAGTCCACATAATGAACTGGTATCTACGAAGGGAATGTCCATGTAGTGTTGCGGAGAGCACGGTAATTCCTTGTCATTATGGTATTATTTATAACCGGAGCAGATACGCCATCGCATGCGATGCATACGAAAAGATTAATCTATGAAAGTGGTTGTACTTGTAGATTGTAGAAGGCCGCCATTTTGTTTATAGAACTGGTTGTAATTTGATGTCGTGAAATGTCTTTTGTAATGTTTCATCGCTCATTTCTCTTTAAAAACAACTACTTCTGAAAAGTTTCGTTAGAATGGCATAAACCCATTTCTTCCCGCAACTAAGGGACTCGAGGGATTCATGTGTATTACAATTTTAGGCGACAGGTTGA
The DNA here is from genome assembly GCA_029255805.1 of Keiferia lycopersicella. NCBI lineage: Eukaryota > Metazoa > Arthropoda > Insecta > Lepidoptera > Gelechiidae > Keiferia > Keiferia lycopersicella. The sequence continues at coordinate 5,144,572 of JARACZ010000009.1, read as the reverse complement.
CAACCTGTCTCTACAGTGATACACGAATCATATGTAATGCCCCCAATACTTGTCAGAGGTGGCGATAACAACCTTAATTTTACGATCGCTAGGGATAAAGGCGTGATTTGTGTATGTATTTACTTTTGTATGTAAGTAGGTATCTACTGCACTTACAGCGGCTCTACATAGCTGAACTTGTGAATAATAGGCAGAGCATTGGTAACATACCGTATGTGTTCATATTTTTATTTTTGGTGCTAAGGTACTCGTACACTTCTTGTCTCATACAAGTTACTTTACGCAGAATAAGCTTCAATTTCACCATTTTTCCAACTTCAACATATTTTAACTTTATCTTCACCATCTTTTACACTTTTTTCTTTATCTTTCGTAGCTGCATCGTAACGCCGGCGGCTACCCAACCAGTTTCGAGAGAGCGCAGTCATACGTCATTGGGCCGACTTAAAAATTGTTCCCGTATTAAAATAATAAATCATAGTAAACCAGTAATTAAGTCAGTCATAACCAGAACCAAAGAAAAAAGTTGTGTACAATTTTTTCACATTAAATATCCATTCCGTCGGTGCCGCTTTGCCTAAACGATCATCGATAAAGGTTTTTTTCTTGTCTGTAGACATTTCCTGCCTGCATAGTGAATGATTAGAAGACAATTTAGATTTTATGCCTTGCTCTAGCTTAAGGTGAAACATTAGCAATACTGGCGCCGGCCAGTATAAAAAATATATATTTATTGAACATGAAATTCCATGGAACTACTCAATTATTTTTTTAAAAGTAAATAATGAAATGACAATTACCTATGTAAAGATTATTTGGACCAATTAATACAAAATTTTAGTATCAGAAGCACTAAATTAAAAGAATTCGTCGGTACGAACCCGTTAAATTATAACTATGTATATTCATAGTTGCCTAACACCTTGTCAAATTGTACCTGTAACTGTTTCAGCGTCTTCTGCAACGAAAAAGCAACGTTTAACTTATTTTAATCAAAATTCGTTACTATTAATCTGAGTTGCGTTATTGTCACCAATTCGTACTTTTGTGTCCAGTTCCGAGTTCAAACATTTTTCCTGTTTGAGAGCGCCACTAGTCTAACGTTCAAGCTGAAAGTACATTTGATTAGTAAATAATTACATGCATACGTGCATCAGATTCGTAGGTACTCTTTCTCTCTCTTTTCCAATGTTACAGGGAGTCAACGAACGACACAGTAAACCTCTGTTCACTAAAAGTTTTTTTTAGGTTTGCCTATCTATTCATTTTTTTTGTTCTAGTTGGCAACACCATTTTTTCCTCTGTACCACTGATTTCAGTAAGAATATGCAAGTAGTAAGGTCAAACCTCACTGACTGGCGCATGTCAAATCAAATTTCTACTGTTTCAAAGATAAAACTTATGTTATTTGGCCACCAAAGAAGATAGATTAAGTACCTAAAATGCGTAGGTAACAGAATCCTTGATATCCCAATAAATGACTGCTAGATTAAGAAGTTATAATACATTGATTACATTTTTAAAATGATACCTAATATAACTTTTTTCCATATCATCTAATAAATTGATAGGTACGGTTAATTAACTAAATTTTTTTATACCTACCAAATACATGTTATTAGTGTCTTAGTAAAATATTTTAAAACAAAAATTAAGAAGGATTCCACTGAATAAGTACAGATCTGTAAATATGATATTAACTTGAAAACGCTTAGTGAAGTATCAATAACTTTTGTGAGCAGTCAATCTAAGTAGAAAATAAAAAAAGACAAAAAACACATTCATCATTCCCCCGTCTCACTTAATCCTGCCCAAAATACCCCAATTTACGTTCCGATCGACGCAGAATCCTAATCGCCCTTCAATAAATCAAAACTAACGTGATGCAACACGGAAGCCCCACACTAGGGAGTACCCTGGTAGCTCGACTCGGCCTACCATCAAACATTACACTTTATTGATCACCGCTCACACGGTTCAAAAGGTAATTTGCTTTAATAACTTCAAAAAACTGATTAAGCACGATTTAAAAACTCCGTTTGGGCCTATTACGCGATAACGGTGGGGCTACATGGAACTTTTAAAGTTAGTTTCGTAATAATGTAACTATTACTACTTCTTCTACTGCCACAACAGTCCACTCTTTGGGACTCTCACTATCTCTTTTCGTGTAGGATACTGAGTCGTCCAACGACCCGATTGACACATACTCACCACGATTGGCAGCTGGATTGGCGAGCGCAGTAACGGGTGTTGTAATCACAGGAAATACTGCTGTCCATTTCCTGGGTTCATCCCTCTGTCGCCTTTTATGACACCGACGACGGGTACAAAAAAGGGTGATCTTTTTCTATGCAGGCACCACACGGTAATAATGTAAACACATAGAGCTAAACCTAGATTATTTGTTGACACATACTTCAGACACACCTTCTATTTTCCTTTGCAAATATATATATAAGAAAAAAATACTCTCCGGCTTAGTTTTGAAAGGCCTGATAAATCGTTAGGTCAGGTGAGATTTTGAGGTCTCTGACTTGAACCAACTACAAGAATAGTTTCTTCATGTAGCCTCAGCTTAATCGTAATTTTCATACCAGCAGTGTTGTGGTGTTAACGTTCCATACGCAACCATTTCTTTTAAGACACTTACGTGCTATCTGCGTTACGGTTATAGAAAGTGGTGATGAGCCAGTAATTGTGGTATAAAATTTTATTATGAGACAACTAAATAGATAGGAATGTTTAAATACAAACGACAAAATGAAAGTAAGTTGGATTTTCATAAAACCATTAATTGGTTTGTTATTCGAGTAAGCTACCTTCATGCTACTTTATAAAATTTGCTGCCCTAACTTAGGCCTAGGTACTTGAACAATGATTTTACTTGATTGTTTTGTCGCAACAAAAACAATCTATGATTATACAAATATTATAGGGTACAAGTGTATTGAATCTTACTGCATTAATTGTATTTAGATGCTTTGTATCGAAACATACCAGTATTTAAAATGATTGCTACACCATCCAGGGTGTTTACGTATGTCTAGGCTACTTTTTTCATCCAAAATAACTCTATAGTGTGGCCGTTCGAATAGGCCATACTTGAAAGTTGTCAAAATCATGTTAATGCTATGCCACATATGGTCTATTTTTCTTTTTTGACATTTTGACAAACGGCCATACTTTAGAAACAGAAATCTACACCATTAACCATTATCGGCAAGCAATCCAATGCAGCAGTTAACACACAAGTCCGAATAATCGTAAAAAAGAAATGGGTCGGCCCGTTCAAGAGTGGCCAAGTTCCAAGGCCAACCATTCAGAACCCTGAATAAATTAGTTTCCGAAGCAGAAGCCCAATAAAACTTTTAAAAGTTGTTAAACAAAAGAATCATAAAACGGTAGCAATAGGAATATTCCTGATTTACGACTGGCAAGGGACAATGCGCAAACTTTTCAAATAAACTAGGCTATGAATAGACCCAAACATGTGTTTTAAAACAACATTGTTTAGAGTTGCTCGTTTAATGGGCATAAAAACTTTGCTCTTAAAAAGACCAATCGACCTACTTTCAAAGGACGAAATATGGCCTCAGAGACATTTTTAACCGAGTCAACAGATGCAACTTTTGTTGGTTATGATGAGCTTTGCAAAACATCCACTTGGCTGAATTTTTGATAAATGGGAATCAAAAATGACAATTTGGTAAAATCTTTTGATGTTATATTTAAACAATCGGTTATATAGAACTACGATTATACATATTTAATCCATTTTTCAATGCACAAAATAAGTTAAACAGCAAAAAAAAAAAAATTTGCAATGTAATGCTACATACATAAATATACATATATCACGCCTTTATCCCTTGCGGGGTAGGCAGAGCGTTAACGGCCGTAAAAATACGGCCACTATCGCCACGTCTGACATTTTTGAGGATTGTTTTCCAAGGTTGTTTCAAAAAACATGTGTATCACTATAGTGACAGGTTGTCAGCCTGTCGCCTAAAAATTGTAATACACCAATACTCTCGAATCCCTTAGTCGCCTCTTACGACACCCGCGGGAAGGATATGGGGTGATGCTATTCTAAGCCGGCATCACACGGCAATGTAATGCTTCTTGTAATAATTTTAATTCCAAAGCACTCTCAAGTTACGCCTTCTAAACGTATTCCCAAAGAGATCTCTTTAATCCTTTGTAAAACATAATTGCATAAAAAGTTTGCTCTGAATATGTTTTCTTTTATTACTATACTTATCCATATGGGACTTCCTTAGTAAAAGATAAAGGAAAAAACAGACAATAGGCGAATTAAATTTTATTACTTTCCCGTCAGCTCCTGCAGTAGGATACGTTTCGCATAAACAGGACGTCACGTCACGACAGACTACTGGGCTATAAAAGCTTGAATATGTGATAGTCAGAGAGCTGGTTTCAGAAAAAGTGTTGTTGTTGTTGTTGACAGGCTGACAACCTGTCACTATAGTGATACACATGTTTTCTGGAACAACCTTGGAAAACAATCCTCAAAAATGTCGGACGTGGCCATAGCGACCGTATTCTTACGGCCATTAACGCTCTGCCTACCCTGCAAGGGATAAAGGCGTGATATGTGTGTGTGTGTGTGTGTGTATTATTTATTTTATTATTGTGAGCCTGAAGTGTCCCACTGCCAATTAACATAACAAAACTCTTTACTGCACAAAATTGTAACAACAGTTGAAAAACACAAACAAAGGAAACCGTACAACAAGGCGGCTTTTATGCTAGGTAGCATTCTCTAATAGGCAACCTTAGTGCGACTATAGAAGCGGGATAGTGCAAATATTATCTACTAGTACTACACAAATATAAATATAATACACATACAATTTTACATATTAACTTACAAATTACCTACCTACTATTGATTTCATAAGGTCGTCGCTCAGACACATACAGCTGCTTCTGCTAATTTCTTGTGGGACACTCGAAGCGCCCATTTTGGCAAACACAAGTTGCTTACTGATTACGTTCTTTGTGAAATTACGGCGGATGGTAAATGGTTTCAAACTAAGAAAGCTGTTTGAATTATATCAGGGAAATTATAAATATTTATCTAAAAACACAAATGTAGTTAAGATTGTATGACGTTCCGCTTAATAAAATCTTGAAAAATGCGACGACGAGCTAGACTGGCCCGATAAAAAGATTTCAATTTACACAAGGATAAGTATGTCATAGCATTTGCTGCAATGTCACAAACGGCACAGGAATCATTATATATTTTACAGACTATTAGAACGTAAGTTATCATCATGCGTCAGTTACACTTTTTACGTGGCAAACTCTTGACCCATAATAGCAAAGCCGTTGTAGGTAGATAAGCTTAGATCTGATATCAGTTAATAACTATTCCTTTTTTCAAGTACTCAACGGTTCTTGAATAGCATAATAGACACTTAGTATATAATCATTGCCTAGTACTTATGATGGTTAATGTTTATTTCAATTTCCTGTTAGTATGTAATGTAGGTACTTACAAGGAAATCTAATAAAGTTATTGTCGGTACGAAAGAGGTTTCTTGCATAATGGCAGGAAGGATAAGAAATAAAGGGATTTTCATTTAGCACTTAGGTATTTTTTAGTTATCTCACCAACCTGTAATCATTACTGATTAACATTCCCATCATCATAAAAAATGTAATGTAATAAAATATATTTTTTCGTTTTTTATAGCCGCTTGTTGAAGTGCCTTATCATCATTCTCCTTGCCTTATCCCGTTTCTCCGTCGAGATCGGCTGCCTAACCTAGGGGATTGACGTGGAACCAAGTTTTTTTACACAGAGCGACTGCCATCTGACCTCTGCAACTCGAAGGCTAGCCTAGGCCGAATTATAGGTTAAGTGACATTCGAATATGATCTAAATTTGAATTTTATTTGAATGTGGGTTTCATCACGATGTTTTTCCTTCACCGTAAGAGCAATCGGTAATGTACGACTGACTTGGTACGTTGGTACATGGCGGGGATCGAACTCGATCGATTGTAAGACCGGTGTCCGAACCATTCGGCCACCAACGCTATTTTGTACGATAATAAAATCTAAATTGAAATCTAACGTCTTATTCTCAAGGGAAAATGATTAGCGAATGTCCTAACCTTATGGTTTTAAATAGAACTGGGCATTAGGCTTTAAAAAATATTCAAACGAAAAAAACAGTCACTCGCAGATACTCCAGTTTACCCGTGATCATGATGATTAAAACAGTGTCAAAATATCTGGAACGCAATAATATGAATTCGTCGTTAAGAACCCGTCAAATTATAACTATGGATAGTACCTATAAACAACCGCGATAGTCTTTTTTTTATAAAAGTTTGAGTTTCGTGCCATAGTCTACAAGACTTCACACGAATACAGTTAAGGTCTACTGGTTACATGGTACATGTGCAAGCTGTCGGTATGGTACAAAAAATACGATTAAAAATAACCCCTTGCGTTTTTTGTCGCATAATCTTCGGCGCTATCTTTCAAGTCCGCTAGTTGTAATAAACGATTATAATAAAAATATAAACATGAGTGTTCTAAGAATCAACTTCATTAGTTTAAAAGATTAATGCAAATTAATATATTTTTTTAGATAATTTTAGCCTTATCAATAGTCTCAGGTATTAAAATTCATGTTAATAAAATATACTTCAAAAGTTCTTTACAGTTTTTTTAGCTCAATTCATTATAATTAACAACAAAATAAATTATGAGATGGCAATACTTACTGTACAGGGTGTAAATAAATTAGCTGCAAATACTTCAAGGGGTGAACCAGACCATGAAACTGAACAACTTTCCTAAAAGAACATAATGTCGAAATATGAAAAAAGAATTTGGACCTCCTATACAAAATTACCGACCGACCAAGTCAAGTCGTATGGGAGGTAAAAAAAAAACCTCATAGTTCGACTTATGTTCCTTGGGGAAAGTTGTTTAGTTTAATGGGCTGGTTCACCTTTTAAAATATTTGCAGCGAGTATTTTTACACCTTATATAGAGTCAATTTTTGATATTGAGCGTTTATCAACTCTGATATAAGATTTTGACTTTTGATAAAATAGCCTGGCATTTCTCAACTTAAAATACATAAACTTTTCGACTTGTCTTCGGTTTATTTACTTTAGTCTGATCGTCTTGAGCAAAAATAAATAAATAACGACCTTATCAAAGCCTAAGTACTCAAACAATTCCGCGCAACTTACCAACCTTTAACAATGCAAATCCATCTTCAAACTCGCCGACTTTCAAGCAAACAATAACAAGGGACTAAGAAATTTCAGAACAATATCATCAGCTCCTGTCAGCTCTTCATTATAAACCCTCATTGTGCTACTGTCACAACTCACTGAGTGAGAAAAATGCGCAGATGTGGAACAAAGTCGCAATAAACTTAGAAAAGCATTTAACAACACAAATATTTCTGCGACGGTAGCTCTATGACTTTTGTCTTTGCCCGCGTTTATGCCTTTATGGCCCATTTCGTCTTATTCTTCCATGTTTTTTGTCGTGTCTTAAATAAGACATAATGTTCTAAGAAACGGGACATTAGAATGGACCGGGCTTTCTCTTTTTGTAGGGACACGTACGTTGGATTTTATGGTCAATTGTTTCTTAGTTGTTGACGCGGCAAAAAGACGAACTGCTGGTTTTGGTAAATGCGACTCGTGATTGGGAATCGGAAATTGCGAATTTGTGCAAATGAATATTCGTCTGTAGTTTTTCGGTGATTTAACATTCTTTAGTCTCGTTTATACAGGCTAAGCATGGATAGCATTATTCATTTTGATTGTACTAAGAAAAGATTTCTAAGTAGCAGCAGGTTTTTTCAAGTGGAGGGTTTAAAACCAAACTAAGCAATAATTAGTTACATACATATACGTATATCACGCCTTTATCCCTTGCGGGGTAGGCAGAGCGTTAATGGCCGCAAGAATACGGTCGCTATCGCCACGTCTGACATTTTTGAGGATTGTTTTCCACGGTTGTTCCAGAAAACATGTGTATCACTATAGTGACAGGTTGTCAGCCTGTCGCCTTAAAATTGTAATACACCAATACTCTCGAGTCCCTTAGACGCCTCTTACGACACCCGCGGGAAGGATTTGGGATGATGCTATTCTAAGCCGGCATCACACGGCACAAATTAGTAATAAGCGGCAATAATTAGTTAGATACTTGCAATTCAACAGGATTGTTAATTTTTCTATCTCAATAAAAAGGTTTTGATTTAGATTGCATATAAAAAACTTGACGTAGCAATTGTAGGCGACTAAAGGGTTCAAGGCTCTCATGTGTATTATAATTTTAGGTGACAAGCTGACAACTTATTACTACGTATCCTGATACACAGTTTTACTGACACGGTGTTTACTTTTTATGACGTTGTAGGCAATATTCACTTTCTATCTATAGTTAGGTATATTATAAGATAATCAAACTAGCTATGTATGTAGGTTAGCTATTTACTTCAGTGCCAATATCGCTGTATCCTTACCAGCTGAGATATGATAGTCTGGCCCGTCCCACGCAGGGTGAACCCGATTGAAAATTAAACACGTTATACGGTCCACTGCGTCCTTTGTGTTCGTGGCGCGAGCATCGCCTAGCAAATTGTGAATAAGTATTGATTGCTCATTTAGGCTGCAATTTGTTATATCAGTTTTGATTTAATTCAGACATAACGTAGCCTAGATAACCTAGAAAATATATTTCAACCCATGCTTATAACCGCAACTTATATAATAATATCTTATAATATGACCGCAATACTCAAAAATGACATAATAAATAATAGATTGTGCCAAGATCAACCACGGCTCGACACTGTCAGAATTGTCCCAGTAGACCTTATTTATAATTTAGGCGATCGTCACTTGTTACGGTGATTTTAGCGATCGTCTCTTGTCACAAGTAAATATGAACGGTGCAAAAAGAATAGGACGTGATCGGTCAAAATGCAATATTTTACTGTGTCAAAGTAACAGACAAAAAAATATACGGTCCCACGTCTTTCGTAAGACGATAAATACTGCATAGCAAAACCACGGCAGTTTTGTTTCTACCTCAATTAAGTTTCGTTTTGCAACTCGATCTCATTTTACGTAACGTAGAGGTACCTACTAGTTCACACTAAATGCCAAGCGTATCAAATTTTATTAGACGAAATGTAACATTTGCATGTCTCTATGCATAACCAAACTTGACTATCCCTATAAAATCGCTTGTTTCGTAATATTATGATCTTCATTTCTTAAATTCCAAATTTGAATCGTGATCCGTAAACGCATTTCGTCACACAAAATATTACGTTAATAATGAAAGTGTAAAAAACGGAAACTCATAGATTTTTTGGTGAAAGTAAGATGTTGTAATGTTAGTGTAATAGTCACAGCGTATTATCATGTTACGCGAATAAATAAAACCAAAAAAGCAAAAGAAATAGTTTTGCATGAAAGACACGATTGTGGTTTTTTTTTTTGTATCGCATAACATGAGACTATAGCGGTCCATGGCTAGTCGAAGGACTCTCCAGGCTACACCAGTCGCTACCAGGGGCCCTCTTTAGGTCACCTCCTATCTAAATACGTATCTTTATATCTCTGGCCTATACCTAATCCTACATTTCATACTCTACCTGTTTATTGCAGCAAAATCAAACAAACTTCTTGTATATATTTTTCTTTTTTGTTCCCAAATAATCTTTTGACCTACGTATTTGCCAATTTAATGGCAAGTCATAAAATTTTATGGGGGTTGTACAAAACTCATAAAACAGAAAACATTGCATTTGGTATGTTTTTTGTGAAAAGCATCTGTTGCAGCTCCTGAATTCGTATACCATTTGGTGATTCTGGTTTTACGACCTACCCTCAAAACTTATTTGACAAAACTTAACATTTTATAGTAGGTGAGTTTAAACACATATGGTATCGGAAGTCAAAAATTTATAAAAACGTTAATTTAAGCTATAAGGACTTTATACACGATAGTACATTTCTAACTTGATTTTATAATTCCTCTTGTTTTGACTGTCTGAAAAGATGGTTTCGTGTTTCGGAGGGCAAGTGAAGCCATCGATCCAGGTGGCTGTCTATGACTTCTTAGACGACCGTTGTTACACAACCATATCAGAGGCTTGAAGAGCTCTGGGACCTGGGTTCATCGAGTCGTTTGACTCGGTGTCTCATACGATAGAAGATTCTTCTTAAACCACCTGTTTGTTTGTATTAACCTACTACATATGCATTGACAGATGTAGACATGTTTACTTCTTTGTGAGTAGGTCTACCTTATCATAGACTACCCAAATATTTTGAAAAGAATGTCACACCCAACAGTCCCACGAAACGACCGGCACAATTTTATTTACCTTTCCATACAAACATTAGCATTGTTAATACACAGCAAACAGTTGAAATTGCCTGTCATGGCCAATATTAATGACTTGTGGAAATAAACCTGCATTAACTAACAGGGCATTATGGTGTAGAATCAGTCCGAGGCAACTTATTTAAGGTTCTATTAAGGAACCTTAGGACGTTTCTCCATAAGACTATCGGACTTGTAAAACTAGGTATTAATATCGTCTAACGTAGCCTAGGTTTAGAAATACAAGGTGTAAAAATATTAGTTGCTTGTATTTGAAAGGGTGAAAATAAAAAAACTTTCCCCCAGTGACATAGGTCTAAATGATAAGAGATAGTTTTTGGACCTCCCATAATATATAAAATTCTCAACCAATCGAGTCAATTCATGAGGGAGGTCTAAAATTTTTATTGCAGTTTTTTTTTTACTAATAGTATAGAAAATTCCTATTATCAATAGAAGAGCATTGAAAGACCATACTTTCGTAATTTTTATTTTTAGATGGGGCATATGTGTGCATTAAACTTCCTCAAAGACTCACAGGTCTAAAAGGACCTAAAAAGAACAAAATAAAGACTGCTGAATCTGCACAAGACAAATAAAAGGTAACAAACTAGACAAGGTAATGGGATAAGCCCAAGTAGAACAGGAATAAGGAAAAAAAAACAAAACACTTTTTGATGGATGAATATGACCGCAAGTGATATAGGCAACTAGGCCATTTTTGAATTAGAAATACATACATACATGTATCACGCCTTTACTCCTTGCGGGGTAGGCAGAGCATTAACGGCCGTAAGAATACAGTCACTATCACCACGTCTGACATTTTTAAGGATTGTTTTCCAAGGTTGTTTCAGAAAACATATACATCAATATCGAGTCCCTTAGCCGCCTCTTACGACACCCGCGGATTGGACATATGTAGCTAGAAGCGTGAAGACTGGGAACGACATAGGACCAGGCATCTTTGGTCGGATGTTGTATCGTACTTGACCTGGAAACAGCAATGGAAACACGCACACACGCCTTGCCTTCGCAGCGGCTTAATTCTGGAATTATTAATGAACATCGGGCGAAGTCGTTGTTATTTATGCGTTGGTAATTATACAAGTACTGGTACCTACTGGTTACTTCGAAAATGTAGAGATGGGTTGTGGAGGCTGGATAATAAACTTTAATGTTGTATGTGATGATGTAGGGTGAGCGTTGGTAGCCAAGTGGTCGGGACACCGCAAAAAAGACACCTAAACATACATGTGCCAGTCTCCAATTCCACCTTCACTTGTTGTGAGTGCGGAAAGTTATGCCGCTCTCGCATCGGCTTATATATCTTTATAAAGTATTGCCTCTTACACTGATGAAATCGTCTATCACAGACGTATGAGGCCAATGTCGATGACCACAGACCAGCGTTTTTCTGAAAACAGTACATTCCATAATTTTACAGGCAACGGTTTGGCCGCGGTAGTTCAAATGGTAGAGCCGACGCTAGTACTAATAAAGAAAGTCGCGTTCAAATCCCACGAGTGGTTGATATAAATGTTTTTTTTTTCTAAATAAAGAGTTTTTCTTAAGATCTGCAATACCAAGAAAACCTCTAATTAAATTAATTTTTCAGAAAAGATATTATCATAAAAAGAAGCTATTGAAGAAGGTACCACAAAAAATACTTTATAGTTATTATTTTTCTGTGAAAATCCAAATAGAAGTTATTCGAAAGTAATTTAAAAAGAAAATGATTATTCTCTCTTTTATATTGCTTGCAAAGGATTTTAATATTGAGTATCCAGATTTAGGCACAGCTAAACAATCAGGAATGCGAAAAAGAACCGATTTTTAAAATAATCAGTCCGATATCGTATGCAATTTTAAATAATCGATTAATTTAAATTCGAAAAAATTTTTGATTACCAAATTCGATTCTATTTAATTCGCACGTAAACGAATTGTTTCGGTTTTCGCGTAACTTCCATTAAAACGTAATAAATTATGGAATTCTGTCGACAATGAATAAGTACTTACATGTATCATAAAAACATTATTGTATTAAATCAGTGAACACTTGGAAATAGCGATTATTATAAAAATATATATTTTTTGGATTAAACCGATTCTTTTAATCGATTACATTCTAACAAAAAATAATCGATTATTAAAAATATTTTTTTTCGTTGCTATACCCACCTATAAATAGTACCAAGACTAAAAATAGTACCTATTTACGCTGGATACAATCACATTAACGTCAGTAATTCCTTTGCCCTTATCTCACCCTTTTACAGCTGTATTGTAATTGAGATGGTATAACAATAGTTATCTTAGGCAGTAACAGTTTTACTGTAACCTGAATAACTTCATTGATAGTAAACAGGGGTCATTTTGTGCTCCTTTACGTTAGGCCCAATTCGGCCTAGTCCCGCTTAGGCATTGCTTAAAAAATCGCTCTAATCATGGCGGAGCTGTTTTTTATTTTAAAAAAACTTAAGTTTGGTTCGTCATATTGAACCCGAGGACTCTAATACATTAATCCAGACATTATAAAACCAGTGCAGATAAAGTTATTATCATTATTAAGTTCAACGTTGAGATCGATCTCAAGAGCGATTTTGACAAATGTCAGTCAATGCTAACAGCGCATCTCAAAGTCGCACTCAAATCAATCTCAGTGCTGAGTGCAATAAATACAGGCTCTCTCTCTTTTCGTAAATGTGTCCAACTGTCAAGATTAGTTTTGAAGAACATTCTAATAACGTAATAATATAATCTTCTTCTTCTTTTTCGTGTGGGACGCCGAGTCGCCCAACGACCCGATGAACTCTAGTGTCAGAATTTTGCAACCGCCTTCTACAAGTAGCAGGCTTCTAACATGGTTGTGTAACGACCGCCGTCTAAGTAATCATAGACAGCAACCGGGACCTACGGCTTAACGTGCCATCCGAAACACGGAACCATCTTACTTACGGACAATCGGGTGGTTCAGCCCGCAATGTCCTAACCAGACTGGGAACAAATTTACAAAGTGATAAATACTTTGTAAGTGACCCACCGAGAATCGAACCCGAAACCTTCTGCGTCAAAGGCACTGGCACTACCACTGCGCCACATCGGTCGTCATAATATAATCAAATGACTAGATAACTGAGACTGTGGTAAACCGGGACTGAGAAATTTTATTGGATTTATCTTGTAAAATCTAGAGTATAAATTCTTAATGAGCTTAATTTGTTGTTGTAGGTAAGTAATTGAATATTGATCTCCTAGTCACTTACTCCACCGAGAAGAGCTGTTGGTAAGACATACTCGTACTTTATGATTCATAGAAATTGTAATGCAAATAAAGTTTTACCATAAAATAATATCATTTATGGTATAAGCCAATTGTTACTACCTATTATTTATAATAATTAGTAGTAAAATCCTTAACACTGGTACCTGTGAAAAAATAAATTTTTTTTATTTGTTCATATGACCGCAACAGAAAATACTATCTAACTATCACGGCTTTGATATACAGACAGGCAGACAAGTTCCAATTAAGTCTCAGTCGAAGAGTCTCATTTAGGCCACTGTGGATCGCACACTTAACGCACGACGGACCGCTAAAATATCGCAGTGTTCTGTCAGGTCCATACTATAAAATTTATAGTATGGGTTAAGCGGTTTTAGTATGGGAATTGACATTTAATGTCAATTCCCATACTAAAACCGCTTAACCGCTGTCAACGCAGCGCTATCGCAGCGTCGCCGTCGAGTGCGGTTTTTGTATGGGGAGTGACGTTTCTAGTATGAATCTGACAGACTTCTGCGATATTTTAGCGGTCCGTCGTGCGTTAAGTGTGCGATGCGCCTGGCTACAGAACAGAACCCCAAAAAGTATGTTCAATCTTAGAGAAGTATACAGACGGTTGTAACTAGGGTATCCAATGTCGGTATACCGAGATCTCGAAATGCCGAGATCCCGCATCATTTTGTGACCCCGCACAGTGCGGGATTACGAGTGCGGGATCCGCGGGATTTGCGGGATTAGCCAGCAGCATAGAAATGTCCTTCTGAAGGCGCGAAATAGTTGATTTCAATTTTAAAAAGTTCGTGTTATTATTTTTATCGTATAACTACCTAACTAATTACCATTACACTATACTTAGGCATGGTACGTATTTATAAATCGCTCTTAACTCTGAGATTGATCTCGAGTACAAGTTTGAGTTGTCGTATGTCGCACTTGAGATCGATCTCAGAGTTGAGAGCGATTTATAAAATACAAGCCTTAATGTTTAAAAGCAGCTCTGGTTGCACGGCTTAGTTTGTAGGGTTATACTTGCGGGAACCCGCAAATGCCGAGATCCCGCGGGATTGAAATCTTCGATCCCGCAAATACCGAGATCGAAAAAAACCTACGGGATTGGATACCCTAGCTGTAACACATAAGTTCAAAGGAGGATAAATGAAAAATTTAAAAAGTCTGTTGTACATTAAGATTCATTCTTGTTACTGGAAATATATCGAACCAGTTCGAGTTTCCTGTTTAAGAAAATAGCATAACTACATATAAATTTTTACCTAGTCGAGGGGTCTGTTCCTGCTACATAATAAAACAGTGGCAGGTTATTATGTACTTCACATACGATATTATCCACGTTTCATTCATAACTCCTTACAATACACTTATTGCCATCCAAGGCACGCGTAGAATGAACTAATAGTATACGAAGTATAGTTCATTAGCTTAGATAGAGTCGCGACCAGCGTAACTTGACCTCAATACTCAATACATGCACGTACGGACGCGCATGGACAGGTATGCTGGTCATGGCACTGTGTAAGCAAATGAAGTATATGCTGGAACCTGGGTTTGTACTAAGCCGCGGTACCCTAATCACGTAGTCTAGCGGATACGAGGCGTCCGGAGTCGGCAGGTTAAAAAAGCTACCGCTTACACCTTGGATTCTGATTTAGTGAGGCTTGGACATTTCCTCATAGAACAAGAACAATATGTACTTCGTTTTTTAAATAAATAAAAAATGTAAGTATACTTATAATAATTAAAGGTGCCTATCGTTTTTAAATAAGTTAAAAAGTTTAAGTATACTTATAATATTTAAAGGTGCCTATCATTGGTCAAGCAGATTAAACATCTTTGTCATAGTAAAATGATATCATTTTCAACACTTGTAACAAAGTACAATATTTTTTACTAAATACAATTATTATTATATTTTTTCGGGATTAAAACTATTCTATATGTTAATCTAAGTACCTTCTATATGTGTGCCAAATTTCATAAGTATCAGTTAAACTGTTTTTGCTTGAAGGAGTAACAAACATACAAACTTTCGGACTTGTAACATTAGTAAGATACTAGCCCAAGTCAGCTCAGTAAATTTTTGCCACCCATTCATCAATCTATCTGGTAACACAATCTAGGAAATTGATATCTGATAAATGTCTTCAAAGCCACTGAACCAAAAAACTCAGACAGTTTTACTGTGAATGGTGATTTACCCAGGTGAAGGTAAATTTGAATTTAGGTTACCCCTCGACGTGACAAGTCTCTAATGTAGTGGTTCCCAAAGTTGACTAGGAACTGGCTTTTGCTAGGCGATTCCACAAATACTTATTTTGAATATCGGTGATTATTTTCCTGCGAAAGAGCAATGCTGCAAATATGTAGGTAGTGCCACGAAAATAACGTGATTGTGTTATCGTTTTCAGTACTCTTAATGTTGCCAAGTAACGATGATAGGGTGTCTTATATGGGCGTAAATGAAGCCTTAATAGCAGAAGCTGATCTCAGTGAAATGAGAACGTGAATAAAACTATTTTATTTTAGAGTTTTTAGGGATTTTCTATTTTAGAGTGATGTAACTATGGTGAGTTGTCGCCATTAAAGTGCTTCTAATAAGAGCTAGAAGAACCTGGTCTAATGAATGCTTACTACAAGACTGAGTTCACAATTCACAAAACTTCAATTGAACCCACCTCAAACTCACTGGCAACCATTTGGCAAACACTGTCCTGACTCTGATGGATGACTGGACGTTACTAGGGCGGAGTATTTATGTAGATGACATTGTGAATTGTAATTGGTTAGTTTGTTTACGGTGCCATCGTAGCTAAGACTGTTTTCACTTGTGTAAACAGTTTTGTCTCTAAGAAGTAGGAAATCGTGTGTTTGTTTGAATAGTCTACATTCTCAAAAACTGATGAATATTGACAAGTTGAAGTCTTAAAAACTTCTGTATATTTTAGGTGCATACATATTACTTAAATCAGAACGGAAAAGGTAATTACGAGTACTGCCGATGAGGACTGATCTCATCAATTTTATTTAAATAAATATACTTATAATTTTTCTTTTCGGTTTCAAAATGTCATGCTGGCGAAAATATTTGACCTATACCTATTGGCCTTTTTAGTAGCCACAGCCTAAATTATGGTGTCCATATCAAATGGTGATTTTACTTAACTTCGTAATGCAACTACGTATACTTGCGCTAAAGAAAACAATACAAAATAATAAATAAATTAAGTCTGATTTTGCGCATCTTTGTCCGTCTGTCATAGAGACCGCTTACTCCCCCTAAGCCACATAACAGATGTTGATGCAATACCTACCAACAATACCTAGATGAAGGTGTTTTCAGATGTATAAATATATCACGGGAAAACGATTAGCAGCGGCTGCAACCACTGGGCTGGCCGCCATTTAAAAATAAAGATTGATCATAGACTAAAATCTTATCTTGCTCTACTATATCGTAAAAAGTCATACCGTAATGAAGACCGCTTGCTCTGTTACTATTGCCTAGTGTTCTGCCATTTCTAGCGCAGTACAATATTTCAGACAATGTAATACAGTAGCTCGGTACTAAACAGGAAGTTACTATACTACGTTCCTGGCTTCAGGCCAAAGTGGATTTCCGATTACTACGTGTAACCAGGGATGCCACTTTAATAACAATCGATTTTTCTATAATCGGTTTTTTCTCGCTAGAGGAGAATATCGATTAAAAGTTTTACAAACAATAACAGATCTATTTTCAATACACCTATTTTACTTGATTTTACAAAAAAGTAAAAATATATTATAAAACAATTGCAAATGGCCACCGAAACACTTTTATGTGGGTTCTGTGTCTTTTAATTGATGTGTAAGATGTGGTGCGAAAAACTTTTTCTTCATTTGAAAAAAATTACAACCGACTTTGAAATATCCGATAAATTTATCTTGCATAATCAATTGCCTATAGAGGAAATATCGATTATTGAAATAATCGATTATTTTTTCCCATCCCTACGTATAACCGTGAATAGTAACGCACTCGGCGTGGAAACAATAAATGTCCCTATTTGTTCTGTTTGAAGCTTTATTGTTATTTTGTTTGTACAGCAATTTCGTAATGGGAATCCAAATTGTTGTTTTGGTAAATTTCATTTAATTGCTCATATACGTACGGTCAAATTTCTAAAGTAATTATTGCTATTGATAAGTTTTCTGTAGAGGGTGGCCAAAGAAGAAATTAGTATTTTGCGTGACAAAGAAAAGGAATATCAGGAATGTTGCCAATTAGTAGGTAGTATTTTATTTGGGTAGAGAGATATTATCTGCTCTACATAGGCTTAATTAGGTTTTTTAAATGTTTTGTGCACATTTTAAATATTACAAAAAAATATGTATGTAAGTGGATTGCACACTTAACGCACAACGGAGCGCTAAAACATCGCAGCGGGCTGTCATACTAGAAATGTCAATCCCCATACTAAAACCGCTCAACCGCACTCGACGCAGTGATATGGCAGCGTCGTACAGCGAATGCGGTTTTAGTATGGGGATTGACATTTAGAAATACTAATACTATACTAGAAATAAAAATGTATTTATAAATACTAGAAGTATGGATCTGACAGACCGCTGCGATATTTTAACGGTCCGTCGTGCGTTAAATGTGCGATCCACGGTGCGGCAGTACTAGTGATTAAAATACATAATATTTTATAATACATAATAGAAAATACAAAATAAAACTCAGTTTTACTACCTATAATCCCATCCCCCTATTCGAAACCATTTGAAACTACTTGGATGGAATGAAATTTACCGGTATAAAACTAAAAGCACTAGTATTTTCATTAGGAGCAGTTCACTAGACATAAAACTAACATAAAAGCTCAAATTATCTTTTTATTTGTATAAGAAATTGAGCTAAAATAATTTTAGTGCTTGCAAGAGCACGTACACTTTTAGGAGCCTAGATTAAAATAAGATTGAATTGGTACTTAGTTACCTCCTCTTAATATTTTAGTCTTTCTATTTGGATTGTATATCAAAATTCAATAATAATTAATTATAAGGACGTTATACAGGAAGTTAGGATAAGTACGAAGTTCCTTTCAAATGATGAGCAAGCCAATTAAATCTGAACAACTTTCCCCAATAAACATAGGTCGAAGTATAAAAAAAGTCTTTAGGCCTCACACACGTAAATTGACTCTGTAGGCTGGTACTCGTACATTTTGTATAGGAGGTCAAAACATATGTTCCTTGGTGAAAGTTGTCAAGTTTTAAGAACAGGTTCACCCCTTAAAAAGAACTTAGTAGGTATATATTTATCCTAACACCCTATATAAGCAAGTTTTATTTAATTATAAAATGTGTATCGGTACTTACCATTTGCTGAATGTGTCCATCCTCAGTGTAAACCATCAAACTTAGCACTTTTTCCTATTATTATAGATTGTAAAATTTAGCTTGCTACCTGTGACGTTTGTGACCTCACAAAGGAAAATGGACCTTATCTCATAGCATTTGTCCAAGATCACAACGTCACAGGTATGAAGCTAAATTTTACAAACTATAGAAGCCGATTCTTAGTTATTTTTATCCTTACGAAGAGAACGGAATTTATGTAGAAATAGGTAGGTAATATTAGCAGAAACCTTATGTAGATTTTAGATTAAATTAGCAGGATCTTTTTTTTAAGGGTTTACTATCCAATTGAAGAAAAGCTCTTTCTTAAATGGCTTATTCGAAATAAGGCTAATAAATGTCCCATCATAGGGCTTATAGTAATTTTATATTCATAATTTAATTGGATTTGCCAACCGTATTAAGTATCTGTGTACTCAGTTTTATGACATCGTCAGTTTTCATAACTATGCAAATTTAATTTACAGTCACAACGAAATGATTAATATAATGTTTGTGCATGCCAATATTCAGGGTATTAAAGGCTTTAACCAACTTAAACTGTTTCTCTTTCAATAGACTTCACAATGCGATATTATTTGCGAAGGAAATTACAGAATTTACAATAATGGTATTAATTTGATTTGAACATGATATTTTAGCTGACAGCATTTTTTTCATATTTCAAAATATACTTTTTGATACGACTGACAACTTTATCATGAAATGCACGTATTTCACATCGTAGTTGTCAAACTGTTGGCGGATCGCACACTTAACGCACGACGGACCGCTAAAACATCGCAGCTGTCTGTCAGATCTATACTAGAAATTTCAATCTCCATACCAAAACGACTAAACCACTGTTGACGCAGTGCGTCCGTCGAGAGCGGTTTTAGTATGAGGAGTGACGTTTCTTGTATGGATCTGACATACCGCTGCAATATTTTAGCGCTCCGTTGTGAGTCAAGTGTGCGTTCCACCATGAGTTAGACAGGAATCAATTTTGAACTAAAACGGACCAAGAGTAGGTTTTTATCAGACTCGGCGATAGCGACTGTAATATTTACGATTGACGCTCGGTCTACTCCGCAGAGGATATAAAACCTTGATATTTGTATTGAAGCTAGAAGATCTAAGCTAGAAGAAGCTTCATGAGAAAATCATGAAGAACCTCAAAATGGAAATATAATTCTTTGCCTCCTTTTCAAAACAATATACCTATCATAATAATTATTATTTTTGCTCTTTCGGGATACTATTTTTATCAGAGTCAGTACCTATGCATATCAATGCTGCTTTGAATTGGCTATTTCTTTATTAGGCTTTGTGTTGATCATCAGTGCTGTAATGACCTCTTATAATTAATAAGTACAGTACTGACATCATAACCTAATTTGGTGTTTATAGCAGCTTACACCCTGTATAGTTGGTTTGATCGGCGATGCACAAAACATTATCGGTATTGGATTACCCAATATCCCATTATCATTTGCGAATGAGTTTCCTGATTATTTACTTACTACAGTGCTAAAATTAACAGTATACTGTTTTGTGTGTGTATTTGTGTTTAAACTACAGTATCGCCTCTAAAATAAGGTATATTTAGCAGCTGTCAAATCAATACGAGATGAAATGTTATCACATCAAAGAAATAGTATCCTTTTGACATAGCTTGAGTCAAATATATATATATTCGAAAGGCGATCTGTAACCAGCATAATAGTTCAGTTCCAAAATGTTAATTTGTTTAAATATGACATAATATCACATGAAGTGTATTCCACCTTTCTTGTCATTTCGCATCTTTGACATAATTTATGAAACCTCAATATTTTGGAGCTAAACTATTCGTAGGAGACTTTTAATGATTTAATGATGTTAAGTGTTTTTAGAATAAAATAAGTCTCTCTACATATTTGTTTTAATTATTCTCTGTATATATGTATATTCATTTTATGTAATTTGATAGAAATTTCAAAATGTTACTATTACAGCAATGGATGTTTGATTTAGTTTCAGACTGTGGGTATTAGGTATTTGTTTTGCAAAGTAAAATTCAAACTTATAAATCTTCATCATTTTTTATTTTTCATAGTGTATAAATAACGCCATATTACAGATATTAATATAGTTTATGATCACTTGTTTTCGCTATTTACAATACTCATATACTACAGCAGTCTTTAAATTTTATTACGAAACTATACACAGGATAACGAACAGGCAATAATAGTTCACTTACATTCATTTGGTATAGCACTTAAGGTCTAATAATTACAATATTTACAGAGCAGCTAGCTAAAATCTACAGTATGTACAATAATTGTGACTGGAAGTAGGCTGTGGGCCTTTCTAGACTAGGTAGGCTTGCACGGCATTGCCCGTGTCGACAAGGGGCGGGGGCGGGGGCCACTGTCGCATGTCCCGTCGTCGGCCCGGCGCCATGCCGTGCTCTAACGATGAATAATCTGAGTCTATTGAGGAGTAGATATGATCTGAGATCGGCCTGCCGTCCGGTCCGTACACGACTCCCTGAGTCTGCCTCACTACGGATGGCGAATGTCGCACCTCACTACTGTACTCGGGCGGCGCGCTCGCTCCTTGCCTATCGCCCATCACTGGCGATTTATCAGGAAAAGGCAACGTTCTATTCCCACCATTAGGAACGGAGGAATCTAACGTGTAAGTATTTATATTCTTTCTATAGTTATGACTTCTTGTCTTATGGTTTGAATGCGAGGAATCTGGCATCATGTATCTGAGACGCTCCCAGAATCTTTTCTGTCCCCATCTTAGTCGTGACCCCGTCTTTAGGTAGGGTCGAAGGTCTGGGTCACATATTGCTTCCGGCACTACCGAACATTCTTCTATTAGCACTAACTTATAAATACACCCTTTGAGCGCTTCGTGCAACCCTTGTCGGAATTCGTATCGGGACCATTCCGTTTGCATGAAATTTCTCGTTAGAACGATTATTATTCGTTTCGATGCCTCCGCCGCTTCGACGACCGGCGGCGCACATTGCATGTACTGCGCGCCGTGATGTGGAATGTCTCTATAATGAAGGCAGAGGTGATATGCAGGATTCCCGTTTTCCAATTCACCTGCCAATGACTGCACGACGAATTCTTCGTCTTTCGGGCTGTAGCAAACGTAAGCGTCGTACAATTTCTCGCTCTCTTCAAAGGCGCCGGCGAATGAAAAAACTCTAATCCCACAATTTGTGTAGAGCCATACTCGTAGCGAGTCTCTAAAAAGGAATAGTACGACAAGGCCCAATAAAATTAACATAAACCCGGTGAGCGTAGAAACCATCATGGGAACATAGTTCGACACCAACATGTTTCCGATGACTGAATTATCGGCATAATAATCGCTGCAGGCAGTGCCATTTAAGTTGAGTTCTTTTTTCTGCGGTGGTTGTGCGTCTCCGTTCCAGCACCATACATCGGTTATGTCGATGATTTTTTGCGCATTTTCGGCCAAGTATGCAGTTAATTCCTGCAGGTAGCGGCATTTGCACGACCACAAATTGTTGCCCAGTGACAGCGCTTTCAAGTTTGGATTATTATTGAAAGTCCACACGCCAAAATCGACCAGTCTGTTGCCATCTAGACGTAATACTTCTAAAGATTTCAGCGATAAAAATGTTATATTGGCAATATGGCTAATGAAGTTATTTTGTAGAAACAGTTCTTTCAAATTGCTTAGTTGATGGAATTCATATCCTTTCAATTCTTTAAGTTTATTGCTGCCTATATGAAGAATCTGTAAGGCGTTTAAGCTGGCAAATGTTCTGTTTTGTATGCTTTCCACGTTGCTATTATTTACATACAAAGATCTCATTTTCTGTCTCCCGATAAAAACATGATTTTGTAATTCTTTGAAGTTGTTGCCGTCGAGAAATACCTCAGTAGCATCCATTGGGATTTTGTTAGGGACCTCTATTGAGGATTGACCCGAACAATCTACGACGTTTGTGTTCCACAATGGGTCGTGGTAACAGGTACAGTTTTGAGGGCAGGTCATTTCACAGTCACACGCATCGTAGTCACAGCAATGACATATTGCAAAACAATGAGTCTCATACTCACATAGAAAGTCCGTTGTCTTAAGGTTAGTTAAGGGCACATGAGTTCCGCTCCGATTGTTTGTCATTTTACACAACACATTTTCCAGGTCCATCACTCGCGGGTATTGACGCATAGCGGTCATGTTGTTTATTATCGGTAACCACTCCATAGTACAATCACATTGGAACGGGTTCCCACCAATATAAAACTCAGGTAAGCTTTTATTTCCCGGCACTACCGCTAAACGTAAACTATTCAGTTCTAAATGCACAATTTCGTTCGCGTACATGTCCACTCGCGTTAAGTTCTTTTTATCGAAAAACGTATTCACATGTATACTGTTCAGATAATTATTATTTATAAACAGAAGTTCTACACTATTAGGAATCGCCATAGGTGTGATTTCCGATATACGATTATGGCTCACATCTAAAGTCTTTATACGTATTTCATCTTGTAACTTGTAATAGTTTCCCAAGTGTTCAATGAAATTGCCGTGAATGTCTAACCACTTTAAATTGCTGGGAATAAATGCGTAATCGAACCACACGAGATGATTTTCTGACAAGTTGAGCCACAGGAGACTCGCCAGCGTAGAAAATACTCCGTTGATATCCGTCAAGAAGTTTCCGTCGAGTCGTATGGCTTCCAGTTGCATGTTTCTGCTAAAAGTACCTCGTTCGATAGACAAGATCTTGTTTTTAGCAATATTGAGCACTTGTAAGCTCGGCAAATCCCAAAACATGCCGACGGAAAGATTTCCGATTTGATTGTCAATAAGCCTCAGGCCGGTGAGTTGATTTAGGTTTTTGAATGATCCATTTCTGAAGTCGGATATTTGATTTTCACCCAAGTCAAGAGTCTTCAGGAAAGAAAGCTCCCACAAAGCTTCAGGTACTTCAAGCAGCTGATTGGAGCTCAAGTCAAGCTCCTTCAAATCCGAGCAGTTCTTGAACGCTTTTCGGTCGATGTTCACCAGTAAATTATTGTTCAAAGTCAATTTACTAAGAACAAACAATCCGTTGAATAAGTTTTCGTCGATTGTATGAAGTCTATTTTCCGCCAGATTTAATGTGTGGAGATTGTATAAAGGCAGAAAAGCGTTATCTTCAATGTATCCAATTGAATTGTTCTTCAAATTCAATATTTGTAAGAAGAAAAGATCTTTAAACGTTTTCCCGTCGATTCTGGTTAAGGCATTGTTCGATAAGTTGAGAACAATCAGTCGTATCAATCCCAGGAATGTTCCGTCGTCAATGTGGTTACTTGTTATCTGATTACTAGAGAGATCCAACACAATTAGCTGTTCAAGACGGTGGAAGATGCCTCGAGCTAATTCAAACAGTGTGTTATCATTCAAATAAATTTCTCTAAGTTCTCTTGCGTTGGCGAAAAGTCCTTCGGGAAGTGTATGTAGACGATTGTGTGATATGTTCAGGACTCTCATAGACACTAATCCGTTAAAAGCTTCACTTGATATGTCGGTGATATTGTTATGTTGCAGATACAGATGTTGCAAACTTCTCAATTTCAAAAGCTCGGACACCTCTGGTAGTGCTTTTATTTCATTATGACTGAGATCTAAACTGTGCAAGCTCGAACCACATCCATGGCCAAATCCCAGTTGACCAACTGTTCTTATCCTGTTGTGTGTCAAGTTCAGTGTGTTCAAGTTTTCCAGAGAGCAAAACACGCCGGAAGGAATAAACTTGATGTTATTTTGAGCGAGATCTAACGACTGCAATTCCGGTAATCCACTGAATGCATTCAAAGATATTTCTAAGTTCTTCGTAGGGCTCCATTCAAAGTTCTTAGAACGAAGTTTCAGCCTTTTTAATTTTGTCAAGTCTTGAAACGTGTTGTCTGGCACATTGAGCAATTTGCAATTGCTAATTGATAACTCGCTGAGACTCGGAACTGAGCTGAAATAGTGCGCCCGTAGTGAGCTTTCGAATAGCAGGAGATGGTTGCACTCGACGGCGAGGCGGCTTGTATCAGGTGAAACTGTTGAGATACTGCTGCCATCGCCATCCAGAGTGCGGATCTTGCAGAGAGTGCCGTCGGACTCCGACACCCGGACGCACTTGTCCGAGCCGTAAGGCAGCACCGTCCATCCGAGATGTAGCAGCGCACAAAACACAGCCGCTATAGCGTACATTATCACAGATTTTTCATTTCGTTATAGAACGTCTCATAAACACCCCCTGTGGGTCGATATCACCATTTCCGAAACAAAGTACGTAAAACACTCCGAAGAAAAAGTTGCTATCATTTCACTGCACTGTAGTCCTTGTATAAACTAGGGGTAAAGTCCGGGGTATCAGCTTAGGGGTTGTATAGTTGCTTTCACTCATAAGATGCGATTTTTTAGTTAGTGATCGGATTTGTTTAAATATTTATTGCGAGTAGTAGCGACCGGCGCGCGTTGTGACACGTCCTTGCTGCGGCGCGGTTGCGGTGCGACTGGCGGCTCCGCTCCCTCACTCGTGGAAGTGGCAGCGGTGGGTCGCGCAAGCCCCGCGCGCCGCCCTCACCCCGCGCCGTGAAAGCTCCGAGCTTACTTCATTTCTAACTTGTAGCGACATCTATCGTCGAGTAGCTGTAGCTCGAATGGAATTTAAAATTACTCTGTTAAAACTTGGTGGTTATCTTGGTGCATTCATTTCATATTAATATCTAATATATTACAGTTTGTTTAAACATAGAATAACGTAGAAAACTATAGAATTTAAATATGAATTGGTTAGAAAATCACTACATTTTCAATTATTATCTTAACGTAAATTAACATTCTTCCGTGATATAGAGGATAGCTGAAATTTACCATTATTGATGGACGAGAATGTAATTTGCCTCCTTACAGATACATTTCAATACTTAACAAAATATCCAAATTGTCAAATATAAAACTAGGGACTCAGACAAGTTCGTCTACATAAATCTCTTGTAGGTACGTATTCACAAAGGCCGTGCAAAAGGCACATTGAAAATTTCAGTGGCGTTTATAACAGCTCGTTGGAACATTTGAAATTTCACTTGAATGCCTTATTGTTTCCTAATGTTTCCCGTCAAAAACTGTGTCTGTACACAGCGGGGGAAAAATGGAAAAGTCGTGTTTCAGTCTCACTGGAGAATATTTACGTCTCCATAGTACGGTATGTACTTAGACCACGGGAAGTGTTTCAGAAGGAACTCACAAGCAGTATGCAGCCATAAAAAGCCGTCACAATCAACCTTGCACGCATTTAAACTCAACTACACACATCATGTTTTTATCTCTTGCAATGTAAATAGAGCTTCACAGTCGTAAGAAGGGACGTTGACCAGTACGACTGATAAAGGTTTTTTCTATAAAACTATGTATCACCTTTTATCAACTCGATAAATCTGTTTTTGGAGGCATAAGCACTATTTACTTAAATTAAATTTAGATACTTATATAAACCTTTTACTAATTTGTAGTCAATCCGCACGCCATACGCCACCCTATTCTCAGAACTTAGCGCTTTTATAACGATAGTTAGTACCTATCTAATCTATTTTTAGCTCAAATCTGTTGGCGATAAGATTTTCATAGCTTCATTGTAGTTGTTCTTCGGGTTCTTCCAGAAACCTTTCCTTGCTTTGAGGGTATGTAGAATGGTAGATGTGTGTCAAGTCAAAGCGCCTCGCTTCGGTTTATTTGTGACTTAGAGGGATGGTTTAGATTCTTTATTCTAAAGAAAATTGTCAGCTAGTTGCTTTTTGAATTTCAGTCAGAGCTGACTTATAAGGAAAACACAGTCGAGTAGATATACTCCACTTTTACAACCACAACCACAGCAGTCAGTGGTTGGACATAGCCATCCCCCAAATAGAGGCGTATTGATTGCTATACTTACCACGCTTGGCAGGCGGATTGGCGAGCGCAGTGCAATATATTGTAGATATACTCAGTGAACGCTGCTGCCAGTTCCACGGATTCTTCCCTTAGTCGGTTTTACTGCACCCATGAGTAGATACGGAGTGATGAGTAGTTTTTCTGCAAGCAGACATGCAATGGTTGCTATGTCTTAAACCGTGACCAGAAATAAAAATAATAAATGAGCCGAGCAAAATTAATTAAAAGATAAGTTTTTTAAGTCATTGTTTACAAAGTTAGATAATTACTTAATCTACTAACTTCCCACTATAAAAAATCTTTGGGCTCCAGTCTAGGTACCTATACACATTGAGCGCTTTGCAGTTACAGTCCAACTGCAAGAAAACCACAAAATTCAATTTAAACTTCTTATCGACTGCTTGGGTCGTCGGACTACTCGGTGTCTCATACGAAATAGAAGAAGAAAAATCTACTGTTTGGTCAATTTTGTATATTTACAACCGCTGTTTTATTTAACAAAAATTAAATTAATACTGGATTCCTTAACCTTAACAGTCACAACCCGTCCACTGATGGACATGGGCCTTCCCTTAGTGACGGGTATTGCCATACTCACCACGCTTCGCTGATGCCCATACTGAATACAATGTATTTTTTCTTACTTATTTCTTTGGTTTGACCTGCATATTTTTTAAATGAAATTGTTTTTTCATCAATCACAATTTTTTGTAGAGTTTGCCGTCAACTGCACATTAAACACATTAAAAGCAAGCGGTTGCAGCCCGTCTGCACAAACTCTTATTTAACCTTTTGTTACCTATTATAAACAATAAACCGAGATGAGTTTATTCCCAGGAACCAATTCCCCTGATTAAGTAATTTCGAGTAAATTAGAATTAGATTCTGAACTATTGGTGGAACTTTCTCTTCTCTATTCTCCAATAGTTCGCCCAATTTGTTAACCGTTTGATTGAATTTCGTTGATTAGTTTGAATTTAATTTAAAACTATTAGGGCTGATCCTGGTAAAATTTACTAGGTTACTCTAGATTTGATGTTTAAAAATACCATTTAACAGCTTTTCATATTACAATACTTTTTTCTTCTTTTGAAGCCCGATAAAGCCCTTGCAAATTGGTTACTAATTATTATCAAATTATTGACCGATCATAGTCAGCAACCGAGATGTCTCATGTGCCCTTCGAAGCACGGAACAATATTAATAATCCTATATTAAATTGTGGCGTCGCGTCGAGCCAGAGTAATTAATGATGGGACTAACATTAAAAAAAACGGGCCGATTCTCACTTTCTAGACCACAAAACGCGGGCGGGCTGTTCCGGATCTAACCGCAGGCGAAGACCACTTAAAGCGGATAGGACTTTAAACTTGAAAAAAGAAAATAAAACAGTACCTATTCTAAAACGTTACTGAAGTCCAGTCAGCCAGACCTAGGTCTACAAACATGCTAAGAGAGACATTATCCGTGAATTGTCATAAAACATTTGACGAACACGTTTTATTTCGAAGGAGACTATCATGTCATCTAAATAATTTACAACATAACTAAAAAGGTTTTAACGGGGTAGATGGATAACTTTTATATTGTAGACCAAACATATAATAAAAATATTAAAATGTAAATGCATAGTTTTATTTGTTAAACTCTTAGAAATGTAAGGCGTGATAAGACTTACTTTATTCGCAATACAAAAGAAAAACGTCACACCTCATTTGCACTTCCAGTGATTGCTGCCCCTTTTAACGATAATGTAACTTCATTTCTAGCACCAAGAACCACGCTTAAGATAATCGCTTTCTTCCACTAATTCTTGGCTTGCCATAGTAAAAACTTAATGCCCCATTACCAAGCATCCGGTATTACGTTATCAGCTGTTCACGTAAAAACGCTTATCTCACAAAATGGTGGTTTCGGAGAAAACCAATTGTTTTCACCAAAATATTTACGATGAAAGAATAGAAGTGAGTCAGGCGCCAAAACTGGGAGTGTGAGAAAGGAGAGACAAAAAATGAGACGGGTTACGCATTCAGTTTAAAATGAAATTGAATTGCTTTGTTGTAATTTGTGTGTATGAATTTGCTCGGATTCCGTAGGTGTTATTGATATTTAAGTATATGGATTAATCCTTAAAGCATAGGTACGCGTTGGTGTAAAAAACTGTAAAAAGATTTTTTTTTTTTTTTTTTTTTACAATGATTTACCCACCAAACATAAAGAAAATGCTACATAGGCTGTAGGAGGGTACTATTTATTACATCTTATTTGTTGGAATCATACTTTTGTAAAATTAATGAGTAACAGGCATATATAGTTTATTTTTTTTGCTTTCCCTGTTACGATAGTGTGAATATTTTTTATCATATAAAAATATATTAAAATTTAGTAAAGCCTCATTAAATCTTGGGCAAGGATCTCTAAAACTCACTAAAAATTATAAAAATGGGCGTCTATGAATGGCGACGTCTCGGCTTAGCCTATGTTTGTTCAACAGATTGACGAAATTACAATGCTTGTTGGTTAGAAGTTGTGGGAAAGGTTCGGATAGATTTTGCACTTGTAAAAACAGGTTTGGGGTGGGCTCGTTACACTACCTGGTATAAAATATTTTACACAATTAGGTTCTACCTACCTACCTACTTATCTACTAAGGTATCTACCTTTTTGTGCGATAGATTGTTTTTGCGTCACAAGAAATTAAATAAGTTTTAAATAAATAAATTGAAAGCGGTAGTGCAACGCATGATTTTATAACATCCCATACAAAAACCAAAATCCACCACAGCCTTTACCTTAAATAAAATTCCAGCAGTCCCAGATTGTTATTTTGGCAGGTATTTGAAGTCTGTCGCAACACGCACCACAATATCATCCTGTGCGAGTCATTCACAGAGCAAGAATGACATTTGCTCTTGTCTGTGGAAACGTCAAAAAATGCAGGTTTGAAAGAGAAAAATAATAAACAACAGGTTTTATTAATTAAAATTAATAAATATCTCAAATATACCCAATATAACTAGAACTCTACATTAAAATGAGGAAACTGCGTTCCAAGTCAATATCTGTCGTAGGTACAGTAGAAATGCCAGGGCTAGTGGAGTAAACATAGTCATGTAATAGTCTCGATTCCACATCGACGTCTAATATATCTAACTATATATTATTGTTCTCACTTTCAACCAAATAAGTTTAAACAAGGATGAAAGATAATTGTAAATATTTTTTCTACGATTTTAAGCACTCATCATATTTGACAAAAAGCGGAGATTAAAAAGGCGGCAACTAGACATAGAAATGGAAAAGAAGCCATTTTTAAATATGACATGGCTGAAAACGTCTATGATTCCTATTTATTATTTCCTGGCGAATAAAAGTTTTTGGGGTAGCAGCAAGATTAGTCAAAAATAAGATTGCGGTGTAGGAGATTTCTATATTGAAGAGTTATTTGTCAAGTTCAGCGCATAATAAAAAACCATTACCTATGTGTTATATATTCTGAGTATTTACATCGTTCGCTACTAGAAACAAAACAAACAGATTTAAAAAAACTCCCGCAAATTTCTCCGAGAAAAAAAATACCCGAGTGCCTCAAAAGGAAGTTTATGCATTTAGTTGAGATATTAGACGGCATCGCGGAATTGACACTATGTATTTGTGTGAGTCGTATAGGAGTCAGTCGCAAGTCGGATAGTGAGTGCGACCACGCCTCTAATGTGTCGACATCATTATACGGCCGCAATAACAGCACAATGCAGATAAGATCCCGGCTTGTAGGGTTCAGGGGTAGGTTAGTATGGAATCTTTTTTGCAAAGTGAAGTAAGCAATGAAATGATGATCGTTCCGATCGATTTTGGCCATGGCGACTACTTTAACTGGGCCTGTAGATGGCTAATTGTAACCAATTTTAGCAGTAAACTCCCGTGCACAGAGTGGACACGTAAGATTTTTTTGCACGGGAACCTTACCACTTGTGCGGGACTTCAACTCGTCGCGTTTAAAAATCTCTAAGTATATATAAAAAAACTGAGAGACTGATCGCGTCATTTTCAACTGTGTTCTTCTTTCGCAATGGTTTGAAAGTCTGCTGATAAATAAATAATTTTCTTGAAAGTCGATCTCCATATTAATCATACCAGAGAGAGACACCCTCCTTGGGGAGTCGGGAGCTTCCGGTTCCGTTCTAGCGACACACAACGCAATAATGGTAAGTTTGTAAGTTATACACTTATTGACATGGGGGGTTAAGGATGCTAGAGAGAGACTCGCTTTGTCCGTTGCTTGCCCCCTGGACAGGACTGGCTCAGTTAATAATAAACAATTTTTTTAAAGAATTGGTAGGTAGTAGAAAAAAATATGCAAATGCAAATTGTTTTAAGCCAATTAAACTGAACAACTTTCCCTAAGGCACATTGTGAAAAAAATTTGGACCCATCATCATATTGACATTTTGTATGGGAGGTCCAAAGTTTTTTTCATATTTCGACTTTATGTTTCTTGGGAAAAAATGTTCAATTTTATGGACCGGAGCAACCCTTAAAGTATTTGCAGTAGCTTTTTTTTACATCCTGTAATGAGGTTAAAAACTGGAAAAAAAAACTGTCATCTGCGTTCAGGGCAGAACGCGTCTTCATGTAGTTCAGGGAGTCAGACAACTCACGTGGAAAATCTCTGTTGTAGTAAAAAATAGTGAAAAATATAAAATTTTGATCTACTTTCAAGGTAGAGAGGTACAAAGTTTTGCTACCGAACCAAAACTTTCAAAGATTTGTTTTGACCTACACTTTCTATTGTTTATTATTATGAAGTGAACGTAAGCACGAATTTACAAACGTACCTATTTCCGGGTACATATCGCATTTTTTTTGTTTTATGTATTTTAATTCACCCTGCCATATAAAACAAGCCAGAACTTTATCAAATACATTCACACGCAAAACACAAACAAAATATTCTGTGGAATATTTGTTCTACAACAACATTTATTTGTTTTGTTTGTTCGGGCAGACCCGTTCACTCAACACTTTCAATACTAGAGTTACATTTATTAGAATCATTTTTAATGAGTTACATTTTATGCACGGCTTTCATCCCATTAATATAATATTTTTTATGAAATATGATAAGTCACGCAAAATATCTTTGATAACAAATTTAAATTATTTGAATTTCCTAATCTACAAAAGTATTTTTTCAGCCTTACTTCCGTGCCTATATTCAAGTAAAAATGTCGTTTTCATAGAGGTGCCCACGCCCGATTATCAAGTACACTAGTTATTTAAAGTGCCTACTAGAAATGGTTATTGGCGAGAACAGTAAAGCAGGAGAAAATACGGTACAGCAAATGTTTCCAAACTGTTCTAGTTTTACTTCACGTAACATATACATAAACAAAACGATTAGCTTTTGATGCAGTTGCTCTGTACATACTATTACTACTACTACAAAATCCGCTAAAACACTATTGCATGTTTGCACTGCACAGATTAGGGGCATGATTATGTCCTGCCCATGTAGGCTTATGATGCGACCCGTAGAGAGATTTATCTTGCGCGCGAGTAAACTTCAGTCATATCAAATTTTGGGTTTCATAAAAACAAGTGAAGAATTTTGACACAAAGGTCTAGAGAAAATACATGTAGTGGTACGTACCATAAGCATACTGAAGTGTTCAAAATAAGGTAATTTTCTACACGCACGACTCGGTGAGGTTAGATAGAACTGAACGCAATGTTCCGTTCTACTTCGACGCAAAGCGACTGCGAATTGCTGAAAAAAATACTTGGAGCTCAATTTCTGATTTCGTAATTTGCTTCCGCACGGAGGTTCACAATGACTAGTCTAACTACAGGTTTTTAATTTCTACTACTCGATGTTTTCATAATCGAGGATATTTGTGAATCGATAAGTCTTCATTGGGTCTCCATTGAACGAGCAGCGTCAGATGCTCACTGCCGCGCGCAGCATGCGGCGCATTTCGCGGTCGGTGTGGACGTGTTTCACCTGAGCAGCGCATGTTAAAATTCTCATGCTCGGGTGAAAAACCGTCCAAACCAACCGCGCATTGCGCCGCATGCTGCGTGTGGCAGTGAGCAGTGAGCTGCTCGTTCGATGGAGAACCACCTAATAAAGTAACACCTGTGGGCTGTAATACAAGCACAATTAATGACGAATTCCCGCACGGAATTGAATTCCGATTTTTCAGAAATTGAGCCCCTGAACGCGAAAAGGCGGAAAGAAAAACAATTTCGTTTCTACTTGTTTACCTGTCCATGAGAAATTTAAGGTGGGACGTGAGTGGCGTATGAATGGCATATATCTAAAGCATATTATTTTTTGTAAAGCCATTCGGGTAGGTGTAATATATTACCTACTTGTGCACGAGTAGGTAAAACACCCGATCAAAAAATACTTTCATAACTACATTAATACAATTTTATTAGGTTTAGGTAGGGAGGGATCTAATTTTTATCCATGATTCTACATGTTTCATCATCGTCTGCATCGTCACGACCATCAGGTAAGATAGTAGACAAATGCGAGCCTATCTCAAGAAAAAAAATGTTGTTAGTTGCATAGAGATAATAAAATGGTAATTTACTATATAGAAAAATAGTCTTTTAGTCTTAAGGTTTTCTACTTTTAACTCAATCCGTTAGATACAGTAAACACAGCTTAAGCAGACCGATTAGACAGGCTTAGAATTTGATGCTGTGGCACAGGAGTATAATACATTTTTTTAATCAAAATTTCTTCTAGTACAACAATCTACGTGTAGAAACGTTGCCTACTCAGTGTTATCAGGATCACAAATTTGTAAGTTACCTACATTAGATTAGCTTTTACCAACAACAATCCCAAACAAGGGTCTCGAATTAGGGTCAAAGTAGTTGGCAAGGTCTAATAAGATATTATTATAATTTCCTTTGTAACAAAATTACCTGCTTAGGATTTTTGTAATGGGCCTTTTTTAAGCGAAAAAAAATTATATATTCATGTCTACTCGAGATTTTTTTTGCGTTTTTTTTTGGCCATGTGATACCGGCTTAGAATAGCATCGCCCCATTTCTTGCTCGTGAGTGTCAGAAGAGGCGACTAAGGGACTTGAGAATTTCAGGTGTATTACAACTTTTAGACGACAGGCTGACAATCTGTAACTATAGTGATATACGAATCAACCCAAACGTCCCTCAATATTTCTCAGACGTGGCTAAAGCGACCGTCTTTTTACGGCTGTTAACGTTCTGCCTACCCCGTAAGGCAAAGAGGCGTGATAATGTGTGTGTGTGTCTTTACCGTTCCTTCTAAAATAACAAAATTGCGATTGATCATCTTTTTAAACCTTATTAAGTATTTTTACTCTCCCCGTTTAATTATTCGCGATAACGCGAATTCAAAAATTTTGGAAATGCTGCTGGAATTTCACTCAAAGACACAACTGACTGTTTATAGACCAACCTTCAGTGTTCAGTTTTTCAGTTTGCTCCAGGTACTCCATTTCACTGATATGGACGGAGGCAAATCTTTAATAGCGAGTTTCATAAACTAACAGCGCCATCTCGTGGGGGGAGGCGGCACCGCATTTCACGTAATATTCTAGGATTGAAACGGGCCTGTTTTCAGGCCACCATGAAACTAAACAAATATAAAAAAAAATACCAAACTGTTTTGTAGTCAGGTTTGTTCCACGTACATGTACACTTACTGTAGGAATGTTATATATAACACTCGTTATTTAGGAGGAATACATTATATTAGACGTATTGTTTGGGGCATCGTACAATAAATAATTTCCCCGATTGAATATATGCTGAAAATCAAATATTTTTCAAAACTCCCATACGTTTGTACTAGCAAACCAACTTTATATTAGAGATCGAAATTTTGTTTCTCGTTATCCAACATTGCTCCCATAGTGAAAATGGTTCAGTAGAGTGCTCTAAATAATGTGTCCAATTTAATCTACGATTTTTGTTTTGAACCATAAGTTTTAACTTATAATTTACTTCTTTTTTGATTCATAACCGTTTGTTTACATCTTATACAGAACAATTGTTAAAATTTATTTGCTCTGAATTGTAATCTGTAACTGGTATCGCTTATATAGGCTTGGTCCTAGTTTGGGAACCCCTGTACACATAAAAAATGTTTCTGTAACCCTTTGTATATTATAATTATATTATGTTGTGGATTTATGGACGTTAAATTTTTTTTTTTTCATTCTCCATTTTCATGTATTTCCTTCAAGACACTGTGTATTATTTATTCTGTCGCCACACAGCCTTCTCTGGTTCTTTCTTTTTCGTGTGGGACGCCCAGTCGTTCAACGACCCGATGAACGAGTTTCTCTGATTGGACCTTGCTTCTCTAGACAGCAGCTACATCTTGGCAGCCTTATTGACCTGGTGACCGCCTCATCATGAGCCTGAGTCGCATCTAAAGTGACAGCTGTCATCATCATCGTCATAGCGTATGGTAATACGGGGAAACAGCGCAACGGAAATTCATTCACAATATGAGAAAGGGTCAGGTCAGGCTCTCCGCAATCGCAAAAGTGACAGCTGTCTTACAAAATATATTTAGAGACGCATTTTAGTCACGACTAATTTTTTTTTTGACCCGTGAGACGGCGAATCGACGAACAACTCGAAGAACCCTCGCATCAGAACCATTGTTTTGTTTTTGTATCATCTAAGACTGGTATTTTTCTCACGTGCCAGACGTATGTTGTGGAAAAAAAGATATTTTCTATCGCAGAACACCTTCAGCGGGGATGTTTGCTTGAACTTTACGAAGCATGAATTCACAATTGAGGCAAACACCTAGACTAGAATGTAAAGAAACCTAACATTTATACGATACATACAAAACAGGTTGTATCTCTTTTATAAAGTCTAAACTAAGGAACGTAAAATAACGTATGCACGTACGCACGAGAAAATTAAATATTTTCTGATTTTTTTTATATGACATCAAAGTATTTTCACGCTGGTTGTCATATCTTATACAATCGAAAGTTATTACTAGATACGTAGTTCAATAGGTAAAACATATTAATTTATTTACCAAGTTTAGAAAACCCTGCGAGAAATTCTAATACGCTTACAATTAGAGCTGGGGATTTTTTTATCTGTAAGTTATAGTACCTATATCTATAACAAAAAAGAAAAATCATTGTCTATTCAACAAGGCCATTTTTCTACAAAGTGACACCCTCCTCTTCTTTGCAATATTGTCCTCATACATAAAACTAAATTAAGCAGAAACTTATTCAACACAAATTCCCTTTATCTTAATTAAACAAACAGCTTTACGGCAGTCGAAAAACTTTAATTAATCAAGACTAATAGCTTGCAATTTAGCACTGCCCTACTATAGCCCTACGTAATGGTAATTAGGGCACAATCTTGCCCCGTTTTTTCGTAAGGGCACGAAACACGGTAGACGAAAACAAAGAAATTCGATTTGCAGCCAACCCTTGAAGGGTTGTAAGGGAGAGTATTAAATTTGCATTAGACGGAATTGAAATACGCCCTCGATGACTCGTTACAGTCAACCGGTGTTGCCAGATTCAAATTATATTTACTTAGAATGTGCGAAGATAAGATTTTTTAAGCAAAAAATAACTGATACGAGACTAAACTTAAAAATGACATTACATGATGTTTCCTTCTAAATTTGAAAGGCTTTCCCAAATCTAAAAAATATATCAAAGCTATACAAATTCATCCAAAGAAGTGATGTCACAACTTATGTGAAACACCTGCAATTTTTATACTCCGGTCTTACGGAAGAAAACCAAAATGTTGTGGTTCTTCTAGTCTCTCCCAGTGGAGTGCAATCCCAGTTTCGACTAGAAGCGTTTATTAAAAGTTTGATTAAATGTCGGTTCTTTAACGTGTTGGTCAAAATATTTATTAACTTATTTTTTCAGATAAATATAGTCTATAATGGATTTGCCATAAGGTTTCTGAATACAATAGTAGTGTGTCATAGTGTGGCAGACGAAAGAAGAATCAGCAAGCCGAGCTAACCTTAAGTCCTCCATTTTCCTTTAGTCTTCGCTATCAAAGCTGGCAACACCGCAAGGGAGGCTAATAACGTCGTCAATACAGATCCCGAGACGTTCGAAGTCACGGTGTGAGCATTTGATTAATTGAATCATTTTTTGTATCCCCTCTTAGAGGCTTCCGGGCGAAATTTGTCAATTTGCATTGTCGGTAGTATCCTTTGAGATGAATGGCAGTGGAAGACTTCAGAACCATCTGACGTTCTTTTGAGAAGTACTAATTAAAGAGATAGTGTTCTTTTGCAATATTATTGTGATACTTTTGATTAATATTTTTTGTGTTCGTCATTTTCATAAACTACTCTATTAGATACACTATTGGTCACATATATGACAGAACCGATTAACGATAGAGTATACGAGTTTTTCAGTGAAATCCACGCCTCGGCAAGTGTAGCGTTTAACGACCACTGGCCATATGAATCAAGCAGGCAGCAAGCATAAGCAAAGTAGAGACAGTGTAGTAACGTACCCTGAGGAAGGCCTGTGTCTGCAGAGAACTACTTAAGGCTGATGTGATTGATTATAGCATGATGATTTCTAAATTTAGTCCACCAATAATTCAGACACCTACAACATTAAAAACAGACTTTATAAAATTGCTATCGCAATACAACTCTACCTATGTAGCCTCCGCTATTGTTATGAAGTAGCAAGACACGTAGACACAGTCACGTCTGAAGCACGCGTCTAGTAATCTCTCACAGCGTTCGTAATCTTGAGCCCCATCTTTTCCTCAACCTCCAGTGTAACTGGTCCACAAGCTTTTGAAATAACAGTTTGTAGAACTACCTAAAGCTTTGTTGACTCCTAGATTTATGGAGTTTTCTGGGAAAATGAATCGACGTAAGAAGTCTCTAGTAATAGCATAGGTGGTTTAAAAAACAATGACACCAGGAGCAGAAAATGCCAGCTTCAGGTAGCACTTGTCAAGACCCATCAGGCTGAAAATATTACAAAGCATCCATAACGTATATCAGCGTGTTAGGCGAATCGCACACTTAACGCACGACGGAGGCGCTATTGCAGCGGTCTGTCAGATTCATACTAGAAATTTCTTCCCCATACTAAAACCGCTCAACCGCTGTCGACGCAGCGCTATCGCAGTGTCGTCCGTCGAGTGCGGTTTTAATATGGGGTGAGACGTTTCAAGTATTGATCTGACAGACCGCTGCGATATTTTAGCGCTCTGTCGTGCGTTAAGTGTGCAATCCGCCTTAGTTTTTCACTGAAAAGGTCAACATATTATCTCCAAAATTATCCAGAAATTAGGTATAAATGGATTTTGTATATTGTTGATTGATAAGTAGTGCCTGTTGTGTTTTTTATCTAAATGTGATTGTCCTGTGTTTTATCTTGTGTGCAATAAATAGTTAAATAAATAATAATTGCTCACTTCTGCTTACAGCAGTTCATTCATAGACGTAATGGACTGCTTATGCCATATTAAGCCAATATTTTGCATTTTTACCATCAGACACCAGCCACCCTCTTCAAGTCATCGGCCCATCCGCTGGAAGAGCGTCAAACGCTACGCTTGCAGTGTTTCTGATAAAACCTATAATAAAAATAACAGTTCTCGTTCCTTCTCTCCAAATAGAAAACTAAATTTACATAACATCATTCTTCCCAATCCTTTGCTTACCCAATCTGCCCATGACCTAAAAAGCGTGCAATAAATTGTGAGCCTGAAATTGGCATCTATTATTCAGAGCTAGGTCGCCATTCGTCTTACTACTGAATACACCTACGTACGTGTTTACGTAAAAGTTGTATTGATCGAGGTAATAGACAAATCACATTACTAAGATTGGTATTGTACCGAGGACCAAGGTACATTAACGTTACTGTCGTGAATAACTTTCTTTTAATCTGCTGCTGAAGGGACATGGCCTTTTCTGCCTTTCAACTTAGGTAATGTCTCACTTCCTTAGTCGAGCTGTAAAAAATCTATTTAGAAATAAGTTCCACTTGTTCGTCGTATTCCTTTATTTTTGTCCTGAAATGTTTATGTTTACTGAACTGTAAAAAAATATATAAAATGAAAGAATATGCAATAAAAAAAAGTAGAAAAAAGAGGAGTTAACTAAAACATAATAATCTGCGGAAGTATTTTACTCTGACCTCAATGCAAAATTGTCTGTATGCAACAAACAGTAAATTCAATAGAAAATAAATATAAAATATAAAAGTATACTTCAGGAGCCAACTTACAAGTACTTAATTACTTGAGATATTTCCAAAGTACATTCCAATATACATTTAGTCGCAGGCAAAAGCACGTACGTAGACTACTATGTCAAACCTTCGCTGTATTTGAAAACTTCAAGTAATGATACTCATAAAGATGTCATATCTAACAATTGGTAGGGGGATATTTGCATACGGTGTCTTTAAAAACTAGTTTAAAAGTCGTTATCTACGTATCATTTAACACGAATGCAGGCACCTGTTCTGTTTCAAAATTATGACCCTCGGATTTTGCAAAACGGTTGGCTGCTTTTATAAAGTGAATATTATGTTTCTCTTGATTTCAGGAAAAAGACAAATTGTTTACTACTCTTACTCCTGCTGTAACAGCAAAAAAGGGTTCCCTATCTATTTGCATATAGGTTGGCATAATGTACATTAAACTAATGATACTTACGCATAAAAATAGTTAGCATAGCACGTTAAACATAATTTATTACCTAACCTAACCCAACCTAACCTAAAGTCTATAAAAATACTAAACTGACTTACATTTGCTGCTATTGAAATTGCAAAAAAATTGTTAGACATAAATAAACTGTGTTATGCCAAGATAAATATTATGCGAAAAAATGTTTATGACAAAAGTATAATAGGGGAAAAGAATTATGCGAAACATGTTATGCTAAAACGTATTAGTGGAAAAAACATTATGCTAACGAAAGGGATCCCGCAAAAAAATTTACTGGACTAGGCCTCCGCTATTAGAAAAGTATTTGCCATATTCAATGCACTTGGCAGGCGGATTGGTGAGCGCAGTGCAAAATGAAGTATTCCTTCACAGAGAATGCTGCTGCGCATTCCTTGATTCATCCCTTATTCGAGGACACACAGG
Organism: Keiferia lycopersicella; assembly: GCA_029255805.1. Taxonomy (NCBI): domain Eukaryota; kingdom Metazoa; phylum Arthropoda; class Insecta; order Lepidoptera; family Gelechiidae; genus Keiferia; species Keiferia lycopersicella. The sequence continues at coordinate 5,104,368 of JARACZ010000009.1, read as the reverse complement.
TAGATGTGGGTAATGCTATTCGAAGCCGGTATTACACGGCAAATTAGAAACGAAATTATTCACCCAAAGAAAAATTGTTTACATTTTAAAGAAAACCTTAGACGTTCACATTTTCTTTTAATAATTAAGTCAGTCAAGTACTACTACAACATTCTGTTTAATAAACAAAAATATTCTAGTATTCTTTCCACTGGAAGCACTACAATAATGAGAACATTTTAAATTCAGAATTGCGAGGTCTCATAAGATATTCAACATCAAATTAGACCGTTTACAGAATGCGAGCAACTATACTCTTACATTTAACGATTATTCCTTCTGCATCTGAAATTTCCTTGAAGTCTTAACTTTGTGATTTTATTGTTATCTCATGTAGAAATTCGTGAACTTCTATTTCCCTTGTAATGGTTGAAGTACCTCTCTATGGACTGTATAACCAGAGTAGACTATGCTTTATTACTTTTTTATATATAAATTATTCCATAATTAATAGAAATATCATAATTATAAATAACTGTGTATCTAAAAATTTTTTTTTTAATAATATTATTGAATTAAATCTAGTCTGTGTCGAAAACACTTTGCATGCAAGTACGGAATAATCAAATATCATGACATCAAAAATTTTTGACGGTAGTTCTCATATCCCGTACAATCTAAAATGATACGACTACGTAGCTACAGTGCTCGTTTATAATAGGTATGTATCTACTTCAATCTGATGTATGCAGCAGACTTTCGGTAAATTACACTTCCATCGAGTTGTGAATTTTTAGGTAGGGTATTGCGGCACTACACTAAAGAAAATAATAAGTACAAAATTTCTGTCAAACTTCAAGCACTACGCCGAATCATGATATCAATACTAGTCTGTTTTGGATATTTAGTTAGTGTTTTATAATCTTGTGATGTGACTTGTACAGGCGACCCTTGCTCGTAAAACTTGTATCTATGATCCGTATCAAACTTTAGTGCACATATTTTGGCCAATGTCAAAGGACGAGGTCAAGTCCTTCAGACCTTAAACCAACTTCATATTTTATGGAGGTCGTCGTTTGAATGAGGGTAGTTTTAATGCCATTTTTATGCAGTCTCTTTTTATACAGTTGCCAACTACTTATTTTTCTTACTTTTTAAACGTCTTGTGGAGTATACTTGTAACTTATTAAGATAACTTTTCTAACTTGCACTCTCTGCTATTTACTGTACGTACTCCATATAGGTAGATACATGACAAAGTACCTTTGGGTGTGTCTGCTGCTCTTTGCCGACAAAACATCTGTACATTGCGGCGTGGCATACACATGCCTCTATGATTCTTAGTCTAGGCCTATTGTTTAAAAAAACACTTGCGCAGGAGACGAATATTTAGCCATACCTACTTACCTATGTTTTTAAACATCATCACACATCACATCAGCTTATAGCAGTCCACTGCTGGACTTAATAAAAACGCTAGTCAGTACAACTAGCCAAAAATTGCTAAGGTTACATCACTTATTGTAGTGAAAATTTCTTAGTAAAATTTAAACTTACATTACAACAGCATTATATCACAACATGTCGTCGACATAGGTAATCCTGGAAACCATCGCGTTCTTTGATGTAAGAGACGCATTATGACGCTGGTCGTCCACAATCAGATGACCTGCCAACTGGTTCTGTTTTATCTTGTGCAATAGTTTGTTTATCTGCTTTGTTGTTGTAATGGCACCGTACTTGGGTGTATTTATCAGATGGTAATGTAACGTAAATGGGATGTGTAGTGGCTTTGTTTGGGTAAAGAACATTATTTATGTCATTATGATACTATAAATTGTACTTTGTAGTCATTTATTGAACTCAAGTGCAAACTTTGCCATTTTTTTGTTCATACTTAGAATATCGAACCTTACATAAATTTCCTTAATATTCACTTAACCTACTTCTGCCAAAGATCTACTTTTTCATTTTGTGAATGTCAATATAAAGCTGCACTTCGACGCAAAAAATATTTAAAGCTGAAAGATGAATTTGGCGATTATAATATCTATAAAACTAACATATAATCGCCAAATTCATCTTTCAGACCGGAAAAGACGTCGAAAATGTTTCTCGCATCTTGCCAGCTCAAGTGGCTCCACCTACAGCTTATCAGATGACTTGCGCAAGGGTGTGTCCGCTCCGTCACGGATACAAACGTCACGTACGCAGCACGTGCTCTAATCACGTCGGCCACGTCACGCAACTAACTCAATTTGGTGACCGTAGAAGTTGAAAGGTCATTGGCATAATAATAGTTGCCAGTTTTTTGAGCGAGGTTGGAAAAGCTAAGGATTTGCGCTAGAATTGTCGCTTCAGGGTAGCCAACCACTATTGAATATTTTTCCCGAAACATAAGGGGCAACTTCAAAGTTGCTCAAAGTTGCTTTATATCAAAATTGTTTGCTTTAGACCGTGTTAATACTTTAAGTTACCAGTTTAAGGAAACAAGATTATTCTAGTTTTCCCTACAGTAAAACACTGGTGCCAAAAAGATTTGAAGATGAGAAACTTGCTAGAAGGTGTAGGAAAAGTAGCACACCAACAGAGTACTGGTACAACAGGCAAGCAAACACACTGCAAGTCATTTTATTCTATTTGTAGAAGTTCCTCATCATATTTGTTGATAATAATTTTATTTTAGTCTTGAAGAACATACATATCAGCGTACCCAAGCATGGTTTCTCATTAAAAAACTTGTTAATCATCGCTGTCTAAGGAACTAAGGAGCCCATAATAGAAAAAATACTAATAGCCTTAATCCAGTCTCAAGAAAAACAAATTGACACTCACCCTCGGTGTTGATGTCTCGCTAATGAACTTTTATATTTTTATCCCCTTTTATATTTTGTATCCCTTCAAAAAAGGTCGTTTTGAGACAGTCTTGAGTGACGAACGCTGCTGTAGGTAAGGTGAAGGGCGTTAGTTAATGACGCGTTCCTGGCATAATTCTCTTACTAGTAGGGTGACCAGTTCTTAGTAAAAAGCGAAGGTTGTTGGATAAGAAAAAAATGATTTTAAGTTTCTTTATCAGTTCCGCAGGTAGGCAGGTAGGCTCTATCAGTTCCTGTTAGGAGGTGATATTCACTCAGTGCAGTGATCTAACTGCTTTATTTTGTATCTTCAAAGAAAACGAAAAATGATGGTGTATTTGTCGATTTCTGACTATTTGTGTTTGATCTCGGTTTAAATGTACCATTGTGCAGAGTGAAAACCACCTGATCATCCTGAAAATTACTAACGAAATTGCTGCCTATTCCCAATATGATATAACGTCGAGGACAAAGATGATGAGTCTGACTAACCGAAGCTTTCATGTTTTTGCCACCATTTGACAAGAGTCTCGCTACTATCCCGATGAGATAAAGAATCATGGACCCCTTACTAAAGATGATGAGTCTGACAAACCGCCGACATAGCACCACAGCTTTCCTGTTTTTGACACCATTTGACAAGAGTCTCGCTACTATCCCGATGAGACGTAGAACCATGGACCCCATACTAAAGATGATGAGTCTGACAAACCGCCGATATAGCACCGCAGCTTTCCTGCTTTTGATTAATGTTTTCCGCTCTCATTTCATCGCCCACCGCATGAACTGCTGCACTCAAAAACAAACCTATTTAGCATCACAACAAAACTGCGAATCGGTTTTAGAAAAGTTAGTAGAAATTCTGCGGCGATAACGTGTCGTGATGACTCTATTAAGTTTTCTAGATAAATACTTCAGAAATTTCTTTTTTATTTACACAAACACACACACACACACAAATCACGCCTTTGTCCCTTGCGGGGTAGGCAGAGCGTTGTAATTTCGTCTGACAAGTATTGAGGTGTGATGCCGGCTTAGAATAGCATCACCCCACATCCTCCCGCGGGTGTCGTATGAAGCGACTAAGGGACTCGAGAGTATTGGTGTATTACAATTTTTAGGCGACAGGCTGACAACCTGTCACTATAGTAATACACATGTTTTCTGAAACAACCTTGGAAAATAATCCTCAAAAATGTCAGACGTGGCGATAGCGACCGTATTCTTACGGCCGTTAACGCTCTGCCTACCCCGCAAGGGATAAAGGCGTGATATATGTATGTATGTATGTATGTATGTAAGTATTGAGGGCCCCTTCAGATGATTGATGTATTGATGCCCCTTATTATTTACCAGCTCCTTAAATACACTGATTTTTGAACAAAACAGCAGTGTAACGGGTAAAAAAAATATTGTCTCTGCCTTGCTGAAATAAATTGAATTTGCTACTCTATGAACAGAGATCCATTCTCTGAATGTCATTGACGTAATAACGCAAATTGTAGATGCAAATCCTTCCAGACTTCTTCTTCTTCCTAGCATATGTCCCGCCTTGTGTCAGGGTCCACTATCCTTATAATAAAAAAATAAAATAAAACTGTTTCCTCCAATCCAAAAGATTCTTGGCCTAAAGCAGAATTGGAATTAAATAAATAATCAAAAAATCTAAATGGAAAAGTTTTTCACAAATTATTGCATCACAATCCTTGACATGAACATGACTGATTTAAACAAATTTCTCATCAACTTCCAAAACCTATTATTACCTCAAATCTTATGATGCTAAGAGAATCCTTGATATGAACATGATTGATTTGATTTGACCTAATCAAATCCTAAAATCTATTCCCGCAAATCTAAAGGAGCAACTCCGAAAGAAGCATAACAGATATTTACATCTGCTGGTGCCTAGAGAATCCCTGACAAGAACGTGATTGATTTGAACGAATATCTAATCAAATTCCAAAACCTATTTCCTCAAATCCAAAGGAGCAACTCCAGAAGAAACAGAACTAGAATTTACAACTGCTGGTGCCTATAAAAGTCGATAGTAGAATCCCCGAAGCCCGCGGCACCGCACTTACAGAAATGAATGGTGCAATGAACTGAACTGCACAAAATTAGAGCCATCTACACTGCAGCGGTAAAACCTTTAGCATTCGAGCGTTGAATGTGCTGATGTAGACGTAACGAGTACAGAAATAAACCAACAACTAAGTAATGTTGTATTGCAGTGGAAAATTTCAGCACGATAATTTTCAAACTGGGAAAATTCAGAGCCGGTTGTGCCAAGCCACAAAGCGCCAATAGGAATTCAGAAAATATTGACTTTGGTATACTTTCGACCAATTAAAGGCCACTGGCACAGTCAAAAGTAGCGTAATTTGAATCCTAGTTTGACTTTTATTTGCCTACTGCTCTAGGGAAAAGCAAAGAAACCAAAAATGTAACCTACTTGAATCTCTAAAACCTCTGAAACATAGACGAGAGTTTTTTTCAGATTTTGTCATGATTTCAAAATGTGATGTGATGTGATGTGGGTATCAATCCACATTTTATTTATGCCAAAAAGATAATTGTGGTGGACTTTTACTTCATTTTTTATCTTTTATGAAATTCCACTACTTAAAAACCTTGACATCAGGATTCATCCAGTCGTTACATGACTAAGTGTCCCACACAAAAAGACGAAGAAAGCTTCGTAATCTTACTCAATCCGAGTCAACTAGATAGAACGTTTCCTGAAAGCACTTAAACACTAACTTCTAAAACTTCGTTTGCGAATGCACATACGATAGAAAGGAGTTCACTAATACAAGGTGGTAATAATTTTCATCATAGGCCTGATACGTCTGTGATAGATGATTTTAATCAGTGTCTGAGGCACAGATCATAGACACTCCGTTGCCCCGGACGCATTTATGGAAAACGCAGGGTTGCCCAGGACCTGCGCCACCCTCTTGGCCTACCTGGCTGATTCCACAGGAGAGACGAGAGTAATGGTTATAACGTCTCACTATTGAGTGAGTACCTGACACTAGGGTTCAGCGGGTCGTTGGACAACTCGGTAGCCTTCACGAAATTAAGAAGGTATCGAGAGCTTGAAAAGTGATACCTATACACCGTTTTAAATAAAAATTAATTAAATTTGAAGGGGTTGTTTAAAGCACCATACTGAATAACTTTCCCTAAGGGACCAGTACTGGAAAACTAAAAAAAATTCGATCTCCTATACCAAGTTAGCCCGATGATCATGAATTTCCAAAAGTATAAAGAAAGAAAGAAAGAAAGAAAAATTATTTATTTGGCATAAATTGCAGGTACAAATGATTTACAAAAAATATTAATATACCTTAAAAAGAAAACCTACAACCATGCCAAAACGGTTCCAACTCAGCATAATGCCACAGCCAGAGCTGTGGCGCTGGTTTTCAGTTGGTACCGGTTCAGAGGTCGCCAGAGCTTACAACTAAGAAACTTATACACTATAAAGGTAATACTGAAAAGTCTAATTTGTAAAACATTGTGCCTGTGCGTTACGCTTAAGAAGAGAATAAAAGAGAATAAACAGTAGGTATACTATATAATTATGGACGTGAAAACATTAAAAACTTAAATTAATATCAATAAATACATAAAATAAACAATAACAGTGTGCGTGAAATGTGTAAAAATGTGTGTAGGCATGAAAGTGATTGTATACCATTGCCACTCAGTCGTTCCAAGCACTAGTACCGCTCAGTTGATCGCGTAAAACAAACTCTTTAATTTTTATTCTAAAACTAGCTACTGAGGACACAGAACGAAGGGGTGGGGGAATATTGTTCCAGATTTTCGCAGCGGTGTATCTGAAACTTCCTTCAAAAGCTGTAGTTTTGTGGCGAGGAACTGCTAGCCGAGCAAGGCGCATGCGAGACGACCAGACCAATTTTTCGAAAAGATAAAGAGGCTTACGGCTTTTTATGAGACCGAAGAGAAGAATGGCAAAATGTAATGATCTACGAGACTTCATATTCAAAATCTTATACTGGTTAATAAATGGTGAAACATTACTTCTTGGTGGAATTTTAAAACAAAAACGAGCACAAGCGTTTTGCACTCGCTGTATCAAAGTTTTAGTTTTAGCCAATAGCCGAGGTCCGTAAACTGCATCAGCATAATTAAATTTTGATAGCACCAAAGATTCCACAAGATCCATTCTAAGTTTTTCAGATAGAAAATTCCTAACTCTATACAGTACTTTCAGTCGGTAGAAACAATTTCGTGCCACTTCTTGAATATGCTTCTCGAACCTTAACTTAGAGTCAAAAACCAAACCCAAGTTTCTCGCTTCCGTCGTCTGAATGACAGCTTCACCTTGAATTAATAAGGACGGTCTTTGTGCACTTATTTTCTCAAGTTGGTGCTTAGATCCGAATAACATAAACTTACTCTTGCTGGGGTTTAGCGTTAGATTGTTTTTTCGAGACCAACAAGAGATTCTTTCCAAATCCTCATTTATTTTCGTTACCGCTAAATTAACTTCATCCGGTCGACAAGATATATATAACTGTAGATCGTCTGCATATAAGTGAAATTTACAATTTTTTATACAATCAACGACGTCAGCACTATAGATAATAAATAATAAAGGTCCCAGGATAGAGCCCTGTGGAACGCCCCTGGTGACTTCTTTTAAGGTTGACAGTGACTCGGAACCATCACTGTTTTGTAACTTTACATACTGAAACCGTTTACCTAAGTAGCTTTCAAACCATTTTATTGTAGAGATATCAAAACCATAAAAGGCCAGTTTGGAGAGCAACAAAGAGATATTAATAGTATCAAAAGCACGGGAAAAGTCTAAGAGAACTAATATAGTACCCATCCCCGAGTCTTGTGCTTCCAAAATATTATTTGTAACCTCCAACAAGGCTGTGGTAGTACTCCTGTTTTTACGAAAACCTGATTGAGCCTGAGGAAGAATATCATAAGTCTCGAAATAATCAATAAGCTGTGAGTGTACAATTCTCTCCATAACTTTGGACAGGCAAGGCAGGATACTTATCGGGCGTAAGTCCTTAAAGTCTAAAGGATTTGTTACCTTTGGAAGGGGCTGAACAATACCTGTTTTCCATGGTTCTGGAAAAGAGCAAGTAATAATTGATCTATTGATGATTGAAATTATGGCTTCTAGTGTGACTGGTAGACTCATCAAAATCATTTCCAAATTTATCAAATCAGCACCCTGCGCATTGGATTTAAGAGAACGTATAGCTTTAGATACAATATCTTTGTTCACACATTTTAAGTTAAACGTCAAAGAATAATTAAACCTATGAAACTCGTAATATGTTAAATCGGATATATTCACATTGCCCGGACCAGGCAAGTTGAGAAAATGATTATTTATATCCTCTGCAGAGCAAAGATGCGCAGGCAGGTTATCCTTTTCAAGTTTGGGCGGAAGCACATCAGTTTTAAGATTTTTCCATAAAGTTTTTGGATTTTTTATGTGACAATTAATATTTTGTTCAAAATACGCACGCTTTTCGTTAAACAGAGAAGAATTAACAAGTTTTTTTAGGTCCTTAAAATATTCGTTGTGGGAGTCTTTTTTTGTAGTAAGATACTTAACTTGTGCCTCATTTCTCAATCTCATCATTAGCCTTATATTACTCGTGATCCAAGGATGTGAACCACATTTAATTGTAACTATCATTAAAGGTGCGTGGACATCAAATATTGTCAAAATCAGAGCATTAAATAAAGATACCATATCATCTACATTGAAGCATAAAGATATTGATTGCCACGGAATGGTTGTAAGATCCCTAAGAAAGTCAGCCGGATTTATATCCTTAATCGGTCTGTAAGGTATTGTTTTGGGTGGAATTTTAGGCTTTTTAAAATTAAACTCACTAATGACCAGAGCATGTTTATACTTCTTGGTACTTATTACATCGAATGAAACATTTCGGATCGGAGCATCCGTACACACCAAATCTATAAGAGTCGCACTATGACTTGTGAAATGCGTTGGGAAATTTACTACCTGTGTTAAGGTGTGAATATTCAAAAAATCATTTAGTTTCGGCCTTAATATGTTATTTGGATCCAACTGGTCTATATTGAAATCCCCAACTAGCACAGTGAAATCACAGTAACCTAAAGAATTCACTGTGTCAGACAAGGCATCTAAAAAGACATCAACATTTAGCTTTGGAGGTCGGTAGGCAGTTCCGAGAAGAATTTTATTACCGTTAATGTTTAGTTTTAGCCAAATCTGATCCACTGCAGTACAAACTGGAAAATCGCAAATTTTGGCTCTAATACCCTTTCTTACATAAAATGCAACACCACCTCCATGTCCATCACACACATGTGAAGATCTAGGAATACTACGCAATGTATATCCTGATAAAGATGGCGCTTTGCCTTCCTCATTAGGTCGCAACCATGTTTCATTTATAGCCAATATATCAAATGAGTGTTGCATTACGGCCGCAATTAATTCATCATGATATTGGCCAAGTGAGCCTGGGTTATACAAACCAACTTTAAAATGTTTGTTAGCCATCGAGATGATTGATTTCATTTAGCAGTGTGATAAATATTCTGGTGTAGGTGCATGTGCTTGTGAGAATATGTAAATGCGTAAAACAGTACAGAGCAAAAAATACAGGCAAGAGCTCAACCAACAACATGGATTTCCATTGAAAAAATATTAGTAAGATTACACACGAATAAATAGAAAACAAAAGTGAGCGATACAATGTTACAATAGTAAAAAATTTACACAACACATGATTTAGCCACAGAACTAACCCTAAGAAATACCAAAAAAATGAATAATGTCCTCCTCCGACCGAAGGCGATGACATGGATCACCGTGGGCTTTGCGCGTATAAATCCTGCCATCTTTGGTCCAAACATACTTCCAATTAACGCGCTGTGATTCACTGCGCGCCTTGTAAAATATATTTCTGTTGAACCGCGACAACCTTTCATTGACAAATATGCGTTGCTCAGGTGATGCCAGGCCTAGGCCAGCAGTAGTAGCGTTTCGCCGCACGCGCGCCTCTTTAAGAATTTCGTCACGTCGCGCACGGCGCGCCAGACGCACTACAAGTGGGCGTGGGCGCACTGATTGCCCTGGACCAGCACGACGCACCGGACCTGATCGCTCTGCACTGACAATGTCTCTTTCTTCTAGCGAAACACCCAGTTTCGCAGCAATGCTCAAAGTGAGATGAACAGGTAGTTCTCCAGTCTCCTCCGGTACACCCGCAATCTCTATATCGTTACAAAGCAACTCCTGCTCGCGGTCATTGAGCTCTGATTTAAGTTCCATAATTGTTTGTTCAAGCGCCGCAGTATGCAATGGTTCGTCACGGGATTTTTCCAAATTTTCCACCCGCGCAGTGAGGTCATCGATGCGAATATTACAGGCCGTGACAGCATTGGTTAGGCTGGAAATTGCGTTTCTTAACTCCAGCATTTCTGCACGAGAAGCCTTCATTTCTTCCCTCGACGCGGATAGTTCCTGGCTGAGAAGCTGCATTTGAACTGCTAAATCAGGGGATGCCACTAGTTCCGTTTTTTTATCAGGTGCGTTCGCTTTTGCTTGCTGTACCTCAGCGGCGGCAAATGTGTTAGCCGCGCCCCCACCAGCTTCAGCCAAATTATGAGTGTCATCAAAAAGTAAACTTTCGTTTCCTACTCCTGGGTCCTGATAAGAATCTCGGGAGCCACCACGCTTCTTATTGACATAGCTATCATGGTCTAAAGCCTTGCGAATAGGTGTCTCATCATTGCGGTGTTTACGAGTACACGTAGTACAAGTCCAGATACGCTCTATGTTATGACGCTCGGCATTATAAAGCTCCTTTAGGATCCCAGCACATTCACAATGATAATGCTGTTTGCAAACAACACACTGCAGTCTCTCCATTATATTTACATGTTTTTTGCAAGATTGACAAACAATATCGGGGGCCATAATCGTGGTTGCGAATAATAACAGCAACAGCGGTAAGTACAAGTACCTACAAACGCAGAAAAATATAGCTGTGGCCTGTGATTGTTACGGACCGGATCGAAGCAGCAGCGTCCAAAAGGTCGCAAGCGCCGTGGAGCGCGCGTCGCTTACGCGTAACACCGAGTGACTTGCGGCGAAGGTGACTTTGGACAGTAGTTAAGCATTCAAAAAATGCAACTTGAATTGTTTTTGTTGATATTATCAAATTCACTGATTATTTCTTCAAACTGTCTTCACACACTTATGTTCACAATAATCAACAAAGCGACACACATTAGTACACAACGATAAATAAACTTTTTACACTTGTTTTCAAATTAAAACTGAGGAGCAAAGTATAACAGGTCTAGCTTCAAACAGTCGCTCGAGCGAACCTAAATGCGTGATATGTGTATGTATATCGTAACCACTTGTGACTAAGCTCAAACTTTTATGATCAGCAATAGCGCCTATAGTTTAAATGTTAATCGAGATTTTTAACACCCGGTATAAACCCTGAGCTCACAAGCAGTTAGGCAGTAACTGAACGCAGACATTAACCGAAGTGTAGAACATTACAACTATCTTGTGTTCAATATTATCAAACTACAGATTACAAGTTTGCAGGAAAATTGGATGTACACTCGGTGTAACGTAACTCACGACAAAGCCGGGCCCTAAGTCTGCTAAATAAAAATCGTTTCAGTTAGATGTCGATTGGATCTCCGTATGATTTTAGTAGTTTTGTAACCTGCTAACAGTTTGAAGTATAAAAAATTACAATGACAATGGAATGACAGATGAGTTTCGATGGCATTACAATGACAAATAAGTAGCTCACTTTAGGCCCAGTTTTTAAGGTTCCGAGTTTCTTATGATCGTTACCAACTAACCGGAAAATGATGAAATGTTACTTCACCTATAAAAGTAACAATTATTGCTGAAAAACGCAACAGTCTCAAAAAATCTCAACCTTGTTGTATATTTTGGATTGTTCATAAGTGAAATGGAGAGACTGTACATTACGCAGCCGGTTGGCCATTTATGACCCCATCAATAAACCGTATGGTATAAACCATATACATATGGTACTGCAGACTTTACTTGTAGATTTGTAGCCTGTAGTTTGATAATATAGGGCCCAGGTTGAAGTTCCTTAGGATTCTGCAACGGTGCTAGAACTTAAGTAGGTAGGTAAACAAATTGCTTGCTTGTTTTATACTATAGCAGAAATTTGTTTGAGAACAATATGGGACATTTTTGTATAAAAACATTCTCAAGTGCTCATGCCTTATACAAGCCTGATCCTGGATATTGATCGATCATATAGGCGGATCGCACACTTGACGCACGACGGAGCGTTAAAACAACGCAGCGGTCTGTCAGATCCATACTAGAAATTTCAATGCCCATACTAAAACCTCTCTAACCGCTGTCGACGCAGCGCTAAATTATTGTCGTTCGTCAAGTGCGGTTTTAGTATGGGGAGTGACGTTTCTAGTATGGATCTGACAGACTGCTGCGATATTTTATCGCTCCGTCGTGCGTCAAGTGTGCGATTCGCCTTACCTGTCTGAACCTACTACAACAGCCACTCCAGTCCACTGCTGGACATGAGCTTCCCCTGTTTGGAGGGTATATGCCATCCCCATCTTAGAAAAGAATTGGGGTGATGTTGTTTTAAGCCGGCATCATGATGGCCGGCCGGAAAAATTTATAAAACTGTTCAAACTCAAAATCCTTATGATTCGACATCTCTAACGTTTCCATTTCGTTACAATCCTTATCTCTCCAAATGAGGCCGTTATCTCAGCGAGGTATAAAGCGACTTATTGTCTCAGGGATTGCCTCTTCAAACTTAGCTGCTCTCACATATCGCATGATTTTCCGGTGTTTTTCTGGATCCGGTTTTCAGACGAAGAGATACTATTAGATGGGTATGTCGATGTATCTAATTGCCTGTTCCTGTTGTATCCGGTGGCAGTGTTCCCGTTGATTGGCGAGGTGGGGCAGGGTGGGGCAAGATGGTATAGCTGCGATAAGATGTGGTAAAGGGTGAGGCAACATCTTACCATGCTACACTTTGCCAGCAATCACAGGGGACACGATCAATGAGGACTTTGGATACAACCCAAATTGCACCTATCATTTTAACCATAAATTGTCATTTTGTGGAGAGTGGCTGGTAGTAACAGCTACTGGACGGCGAAAACGGGGGACCGTGCCTCGTGGCGTACCCTGGGTGGCGGAGGCCTAAGTCTCAGTGGACTGCTATAGGTTGATGTGATGATGATAATGATGCCATTTTGTATTTTTGGTAGCTGTCAAAAACCGCAATGTAATCCGGATCGTATGCGACTCAACTCAGCAGTTACGACTGTACCCAGTCTTGATTGTACGGTTACTACTGTTAGTACGATTACGGCACGCCTAAATGACTCCACGCTTATTGTTATTAAATGTTGTTACACTAGATATCGCTTGTAAGGGAATGTTATCTTAAGATTTTAAATTAATAATTGCTATATTTCGTCACAATTTGCATGATAATAGATTTAGACCTGCCATCCAAACACGATCAGCTGACTGCTCTTACTACGGGAAGTAAAAAAGGCGTTACCTGACGTATGTTAGCGGGAGAATTGTTTTTCTTCTGTTGTAGCACGCAATGGAATTCCAAAATGTTTCAATTATGACATCAAAGATTTTCGCGCCAGTTTTCATAGCTCATATACAATCAGTGGATTCCGAGATTCATAGTAGATGCGGCAAAATATTATTAGGAACGCACCATCGATGTCACTGTATTTGTTGTATCTGTTTTCAAGATAAGTTATTGGTAAGTTATGTCAAACATGTGCGGTCTAGGTCTAGTACGTTATAGTCTTTACTATAACTACTTTTTTTATTATAAAATAATTTACAACAGTTCTTCAATTTCAATTTCAATTCAATTTCTTTATTAAAGATTACCAGGGAGTGTTACATTATACATTTCATTTACAAATTTGCATACAGGTACTATGCTAAATGTACATTCTATTAACGGTAACCACAACATGCAAAGTAACTAAAGAGAGAGACGAACTAAAAAAGTTCTTTACAACAGTTCTTTACAATCAATCTTTAGGCAGGACCCAAAATATTATATGAATGAGTGACATAATAGAAAAGTGTCATTCATCACACCTTATCAAGCTGTCTCCTAAACAATAGCTTTCAAATTACTTTCGACATTCAGTTGTTTATATCTAAAATGTTATTTCTTTTAAGATTTACGATCTAATAAATTGCCTTATTAAGTGTGTCCAAACTATTTTATGGAAACTTTAATTTTACTTCAAAGGATGTTTATTGCATAAAATCTCTCTTTGAGTAATAAGTAAAATCTGTTAATTTAAAGTTAATTTAGGTTACTTACTTGCTTGCTTGGTTAGTTATCAATAAAAGTTTTAAAATTCATTTAGGAAATAAGAAAGCTCATATTGTAGTGATAAAAGAAACTACAAATTTTCCTACCTGTCATGGACAGTAAAATAATCTCATAATCAATAACAATTCCAGTTACCACTTTTCTGATTCTGGTTTACCAGGTACTAGTGGTAAAAAAGTTTGGGCATTTTCTGCAAAATAATCACATTTTGTTCGCTTCCGTGCTAAGTTACAAAAAAAGTTTATCGATTCAAACTATCAAAACTAATTATGAATAAAATAAGCACGCGGAAGATTTTTATAAAACTTTTTGACCTCGAAACAAGGTGTGGCAATCTGTCCCCGCATCGCAATGAGAGCAAAACCAAAACGTTGGTCCCAACATTGGCCCAATTAAAATTGAGCCTCTACAATGTTGCCAGCTAAAAAACTAATTTGCGTTTTAGCAACTGAAAAAAATTGTACTAGACTCTAGTTACTAGACCGAGTAGATATAGTTATAATTTTTTGGTATTAGGTAGCAATGGCAATTACCTACCGTAGAACGAACGAAAGGTATTTTTACAAATTTTACTTTTTATTGCCGCGATGGGGTTTATAGGATAAGATAGGTTTGAGCTAATTGAAGTCTTAGTTTTGAAACTTTTAGTAAGAAGTTAAGTCCATTATCTGTCATGGTAGAGCGGAGCCTCCTGATATATGCATTTTTCTTGCTTAAAAGGAGACTTTATCGACTGTAAGTTACACATACTAAAGCTAAAGGATTTTTTATTTTTATTTATTTATTTGATTATACCGCTTACGAACCAGAACCACATTCGCAGTAGGTACCTACTTAACTTTTATGAGGGCAGCGTCACTAATGTTTGAGTACACCCGTATTGGTCTACAAATTTTGCCTTTGCATTTGTTATTGGAGCTGTATTTTTCAATGACAAAAATTGTGTGATCCAGCAACCTTTTGAACAAACTGGCTCAAATACTTACTTTATACCTATTTGGCAACACAGCAGTTGACAGAGACAGGTCCCAAGCCGTGGATCACTCGCACGCGATCTGCGACACGGCTGTTAATCGGTACCATTCATTTTATACTCGTATACAACGGATGCTGCTCCAAATATTTCAAATTTTGTTTAAAATATGTCTACTATATTGAATACGGCCATACCTACTTATATTGGGCAAGGGAGTACGGGGGTATTGTTGAATAGGGCTTGTAAAACTAAAACAAGGTTTCTCTGGAAAAAAATATGAAGGCCCGTATTTATAAGTAATATACTGCACTCAACTCTGAGATCGATCTTGAATACCTTTGAGACGCTGTTAGTATTGACTAACATTAGTCAAAGTCGCTCTTCAGATCGATCTTATAGTTGAGCGCGATTTTAATAATTTATAATGCGTACCCTACATGTTCATATCACGAGATGCATTGGATTGAATCTGCGTTAATAGCGATTTTAGTATGGGGAATGAAGTTTCAAGAATACATCTGACAGACGCATGCGTTACGCAGCGTTATTTTAGCGTGAAGTGTATGAGAAAGGCTTGATTTGCTTGGTGATTTTGTGCCTGATTTGTTCTTACTCCCTAATTCCGTATTTGTACCGTAGTTATTTATGAACGAAAATCGCACATAAATATCTATACTACTTTTAGAAACACGGTTTACATGAGGTTCACTTGATCATTTCATAGACGTAGACACTTTTTACAGCACAGTTTTCGGTACCTACACCATTCCTTGCCGCATGCATATCAACTGCGCTAATCTCATTCTCACTCTAAATTAATGAGACACTTCGAATTCGCTCGACAAACTAACCGTTCGAGGAAGTAGATTTTTAAATTTTAATTTCAGAAGGGTAGATAAAGTGACGAATGTGGGGTGCGTAATTAAAAGAGACGCGTCGGCCGACAGTCGTGAGTCGCGTGGTGTCTTATCGGTTTGCTTTTAATTTGAGACTGGCATGAAACACGCGAGGCGATCACGCAAGCTGCCCCATCGACCGATGCAGCCGAGGGGACAACAGCGTTCTTTATTTAAAAAAATAAAATTCTCACTTATTCATTTCAATATCGTTATCGGCGGACTGCCGGCCAGAAACATGCAGTTTAAATTTAAATTCGGAATAATGTGAAGCTCGTCACGATCGAGCAGGTTTATCGATTGAAAAACATACAAACGCCTTTTTTGTGTATTCAACAGTGTCTTCGGGACAAAAGTGGGGTTAGGAAATGAGATTTCACGTAACAGTTTTTTTACTGGTTGCGTGTCGGATTGTAAATAATTAGCCCATTCTGTCGCGCCTACCAGGACACCATCAAAGCCATTGTTTGGTTAGCGCAAGAAATGTTTGAAAAAATAATGTCTTCCTCCGGCTCTGACGGGTGGCTGCATTCTGTACTGTATTACGGTATCATAAAAAAACTTGCCGGAAGTAGTATTTTATATCAGTTTAATTAAGAATGTTGAAATCTCTTCTTCTCTACAAATAGTCGTGCCATTAGCAGGTATCTTCTGTAAGGAAAATATTTACCGTGCACTTTTCTGAAATCATTGAAGGTTGAGAACCGTGAACAGCATTTGCACTGCCAAAAATGTATTTGGATTTTACATACAATAACACATCACATTGTTATCCCCTACGGGGAAGGTAGAGCGTCAATGGCCGCAAAAATACGGTCGCTATCGCCGAGTCTGACAAAATATTCAGGGTCCTTACAGATAATTCGTGTATCATGTTGTGACAAGCCAAAATTGCAATACTGCACAATATTAAACCCTCGAGTCGATTTAGTCGCCTTTTTTCTCTGTTTCGTGTGGAAGACCCGAAGGAGAGAAATGGGGGAAGCTATTCTAATCCGTCATTACGTGGCATCGATTTTATACCTACGTATTTGTTGCATTTTGGTTCAAAGGCAACAAATGCGACTTACGAGTACTTTGTGGCAAATTCAGCGAACTTTGTTCCAGTTATGAAGCGTCCAAATTGATCTTCGGCTTTTGGGTAACTTGTTAACTTATCGGTTGATCAAAACTTGGCAATTTCTAAGTCGATGATTTAATTGGAGGCTTTCGGGCCTTGATTACTCAAACTTGGGTTATATTTGAGCCGCTTGTTTAGCGCTACATTGGTTTATAATGGGAACTTCGTAAGGCCATGTCAGAAACTTGATTGTTGGAAATCATTTGTCTTGATTAAAACGATTATTGTGATTGGATAATGGATAAACTTGGTCACAAGGGACGGTATTGATATTCTGCTATTTGACAGATGATAGGTACAGCAACACCCCCCTATTTGGGGAAGGCACATGCCCAGCAGTGAACTGTTGTGGTGTAGAAGTAAGTGACACTAGTGCCAACGACAATAAGTTTCCTTGTGTGTTACCTCGGAGTACCCAGATATCTCAGATTTTCAGAAACAGCAGCCTAGGTGGCAAAAATATGATTCTTTAAAATACAATGCCTCAGTTTACATAAATAAAAGATAAAACATGGTTTTATAACTACTATTATTAGGTTGGTCTTTTTAATTTTTACGTAAACTTGGGCGCGTATCCCTAGACCTTAGGGTACGAGGTACTTGTCACGAGAATAATCGAGGGAGTACAATTCAATACATGGTTGTTTTCGTATTTTATCCTATTTCTTCCTCAACAGCTACAAAATAATTCGAGCGTAGTGTAAGATGTTGCATTCTCATGGAACGCTGCTGCCTATTCCCTGGGTGAGTCGCTTTTCAAAACACCTACTGTTAGAATTGGGGTGATGTCATTCTCTGTCGGCATCACACGGCTTATACTATTTACTACCAGAAAACATTACATGCCAACGAAAAATTCAATCAACCTCCCCCTCAGATCTCAAATATCGCGTCTCATCCGACAGAAGCTTATTTGTCACCGGTCTATTGTTTATTAATATAAAGTTATCGGGTTTAAGACGACAGAGCCGGAGCAGGGTAGTGTGAGTAGGGCCTACTAGCAACCGATCAGAAAAAGGGGTCGGCTCAGGTGTTCACTTTGGTGAAAGATTATTATATGTTATAAAGGAATCTTATAATTTAAATATGTTAAAATCGTAAATATTTACCATCAAATAAGAAAACTTTTGATCTCTCTCGATCACTCTTGCCAAAGAATTGGCGAACGACCCGATAAATCATTGTGTGAGGGTTTTGCAACACTGAAACTACATACATACATACATATATCACGCCTTTATCCCTTGCGGGGTAGGCAGAGCGTTAACGGCCGTAAAAATACGGCCACTATCGCCACGTCTGACATTTTTGAGGATGGTTTTCCAAGGTTGTTTCAAAAAACATGTGTATTACTATAGTGACAGGTTGTCAGCCTGTCGCCTAAAAATTGTAATACACCAATACTCTCGAGTCCCTTAGTCGCCTCTTACGACACCCGCGGGAAGGATATGGGGTGATGCTATTCTAAGCCGGCATCACACGGCACTGAAACTTCTTTGACTAAATTTTTTCGGATCAAACTATTAACCATTTTACAAAGTGATAACCTGTAAATAATTTAATTCGTGTTTCCCAGAAAGTGTATACATACACCGAAATCCGCAATGACGGGTCTAACCATTCGTATGACACTTTCTACTTGGTACTCAAATAGTAGAATCTGGTTTAAATTGTGATACAAATAAATTAAGTAGCAGGCTTGCGCATGCAAAAATTCAAAATTAGAACTTCAGTAGGGACCCCGGGGGTACCTCCAACTACCTCCCTGTGCAGGTTATTAGTTTACGAGTGTATCAAACACGCCCCTCTGTTTATTATTGACTAACCCCGTGGGAGAAACGATATTACTTTTCTAACTCTTTCGGAAGTTTGCCTCCTTTGTTGACATCTGCCGTTCGATTATTGGAAAATTCTGCTAGTTATATCAACTTGGGACAATATTAATTTGTTTCAGCCGCCGGCTACGAGTGGATATCGAACCTTTCGATACATTTGATTTGGTTCGGTCTCGAGAAACAATAACATTGAATGAATGTTGATGGAATTGTAATTAAGTCTCGTCTGGTGCACTTTATCGTGGATTCTTTGTGGAATCATTTATTTCTTTTTTTCTTTCATTTTTTTCTTTATGATAATAGCGACCGTATTATTACGGCCGTTAAAGCTCTGCCTACCCCGCAAGGGATAAAGGCGTGATATATGCATGTTTGTATGTATGTATCATTCATTTATTGGCAAAATGCAGAAGATTTCTTTTTGTATCGCTTTTTTAGATGTTTGAATAGCTATAAATAGAAGTTGGTTTAGCTCATTGAAAGTTTCAGTACTTCATCATTTTCTTTGCCTTATCCCGTTCTCTGTCGAGGTCGGCTACCTAACCTAGGGGATTTGATTTTGGAACCAAGTTTTTACTCAGAGCGACTGCTACCTCTGCAACCCAAAGGCTAACCTGGCCCGAATCCTAGATTAAATCACATTCAAATATCATCAGAATGTCGGTTCCATCACGATGTTTTCCTTCACCGTAAGAGCAATCTGTAAATGTATGTGAGTAAAACATATTGGTACATGGCGGGGATCGAACCCGAGTCTCATGATTGTAAGACCAGTGTCCTAGCTACTTGGCCACCGACGCTCCGAATGTTTTAATATCTATAGGTAGCAGGAAAATTGATGGCGGGTAACACCTACTTGCATTCACTTTTACTCTAGGCTATCCTTCTTAGATGCTTTCTTCACAGTCCAACCGCCAAATGCATTATTAATTTGGTTGTTTTAATCCTTTTACAACTATGTCGGTCTCTGGTATTGGACTTCTCCCAATCTCAATTCAACTTTTTCGCTCCCTCAAAACAAAAACCACAACTGCGTCAACTCTCATTTGTAACAATCAGCAAAACCAGGAGCCAAGAACTAAACAAATGTCACACCTTTATTGCGGAGACGGTCATAACAGTAATTCACGTTGCTTGATATACGGCGTCGCGGACCCCTCGTAAGCACCCGCTTGCTGACCGCTAGAGGTGAGGGTTTTCAGGATATTTTTCGTATTTCTTAGGGTCAGAACTGCCATAATGCCAAGCAACACAACGCTGGAATTTTTGGTTAATGTAGTTCCCACGCACGGCACACACACACACAAATCACGCCTTTATCCCTCGTAGGGTAGGCAGAGCGTTAACTGTCGTAATATGACGGTCGTTATTGCCACGTCTGACAAGTATTGAAGGCGCTGTGCATTTTTAGCGCAACAGTAATGCAGCGTCTGCCAGATAGGAAAATCCGGATTCATCATACTAAATCCACGTTGACACAGGAGTAGCGCCAAGACTTGCGTTGACATATGTCTTTACACTTATATGGTCGTTACAATATAATAATATATGACAGAGCTGATGGACGGTGCGCCTTGTAACCTAGGTTCAAGCCTCGGCCGACGCTTTTTTCGTTTTCTTAGTATTGCTCAACTCAACTCTACCAACCACTAATCTTGGTCATATTGGCTTGTTAGCCCCACACACCTTTCGTAGTGTCCTAGTCCTACGGATTTATCGATATTATTGCTTTTGCTCTCAAACCAGCTTTTATATAAATTATATAAATCTATGTATAGTGAGGGGTTCATGTGTGTTGCAATTTTTGGCCACAGGCTGATAAATTGTCACTATAGTAATACATGATTTTTCTGATTCGGTACGATATTTGACAGACGTTGCATTAGCGACTGTATCGTTACGGCCGTTAACACACTGCCATCCCCGCAAGCGATAAAAGTATATTAATTGTAGGTATTCATATACCTATGTTATGTATAATGTTCGTTTTTTAAAAAGTAATAAAAAGACCACCGGAGTAAGATGAAAACGATTACCTACCGTACTTTTACGAGAATGAAAGTCCTCTGATATACCTACTGTCCATACCTATATTATTATTACCTAGACACACCATCTGGCATGTTGAAATCAAGCCATAAAATCCAATTTTAATTGAAAAAGGCTACTCTGCTTTTATTTAAATAATCACAAGAGGATTAAAACAAGTATTAATTAAATCATAACAGGGCATAAACTACGGTCTTAAATAAAGCTATGGTTGGAAGAATAAACAAATTCAAACAACCGGAACATAAAAAATATCTTCAACCACAGACCACTCATCCTTATGAAGGCCCAGCATAGTGCTACATTAAACTCTAGATTTACGTTTAGTGTACCTTCACAAGCATTGATTATGGAATCAAAGATATTCTGCCAAAGTGTCATAGGTCAAGCTTTTTTTAGATAGCAGCAAGTACATATAACTCCTCTTGTGCACCTAGAAATATAAAATTTCGTCATTTTCTTGCTTGTTGTGTAGAACACCAAAATCGACCAACGATAAACCATATGTATGTCAGAGTTATGTGACTGTAGTAACACTTACAAAAGTTCCGACTCGTAAAATAAAAACATGAGTAGAAAAATCCTACTGACACCCGGATGTCGGACACTTTCGAATTAGTTGCTAGCATTGTTCGTAGGTGGGTATCTAAAATTGTAAGTAGGTAGTATCTAGTTGACGGGTCAACTATGGTCCTATCACGGACCACGGACTTTTGGTTCGGACTAACGGGATCACGGATTTCTGGTTTTCTATAAAGTTTGTTATGAGTCACCAGTGCAAGTTGATTCCTTAAATAAATAGGTAAGCTGTTTTTTTCTGACTAAGCCAAGTATTTGTCTGGTTGATAGTCTTTGCCTACAACATAAACCGAAGTGGCTATATAGTAGTTCATATGCACTAAAACTGTAATTAAAGTGATACCACTGACCCGTTCTATAAACCCTACTAGTAGTCAACCCTTTTGAATATAATTAGAACCTTTTTTATGAGGGCCATAAAACCCTAAGGTTAATCCTAAAACCCAGAGTTACACAGTACCTTAATATCTTTGGAAATAAAGGGTCTTGGAGAATCCTGCATAAAATTGAGATATGTATTAATGTTTACAAATGGCATAAGACAATCTCGTACGTAGGTATTAGATGCCTAGAAAATCAGAGTTCATATATTTTTATATATAATTTGATTTTATTCCTATGTTGCATATATATTGTAAAATGTTTCACCACTGTCTTTAAAGTTAGAAAGAAGTTCTTCCATAAAAAATCTGCATTTTCATGAGACCAACAAATAAAAAAATGAATTTGTAAATGGCGGACTTTTCTTACATTCTAATTAAGAGCGCAATCCTTTTATATCGCGAACAAAAGCTTCGTCACTCTTCGAGCTAATGAAACGTCATAGAAAAACCGCAGGCCTTAAGAGTACCCTAACCCAATTCCCGTTTCTTTATGCATTCGTGCAACCTAACCAAAGAAAAAATGTATACAGAGTGCAGGGATACAAATATATAACCAAAAACTCAGTTACTGGTTTCTTGACTGTACTAACTGGCAGGTACTTGAGGCGGTGTGGGTTTTAGTTATGTTGTCAACATTTTTTTTCGTCATCCAACAAACCCGCGAAACCCTGGTGTCAGCGTTTTTCAACCGCTTATTATTAGCCGTCCGTTCAGTGTCGTCCGGTCTGACAGACCGCTGCTATATTTCAGTCGAAGGGTACCGTCTACTATAATTTCTGGTCGATGACTGCAGCACACGAAAGCGCTGTGGCTTCTTAATAAAGCAAAGGTGTTTAATTGGCTGACAAACTGCTAGCGAAGTAATTACGTCTTGGCTGGCAACGGTTCAAATAACGCGTCAATCTAGTACGCTAGGGGTACGACGAGGTGTCGAAAATAGCTTACAAATCTCCATCACTTGAGGTACCGAATACTTGGTTATGTTTCACTAGGACAATTCTTATTTTTGTCCAACGACCAATGAACCCTGGTGTCAAAGTTCTTATAATTTCCAAATATCACTCTGAACGGCATAAAAAGCCTCGGTTAATCAGGGACTATAGTTATGGTCATAGACAAAGCGATCGGAACTAACGGCTTAGCGCTTTCTTTTTGGGGCAATCAGGTGGTTCAGCTTCCAATTTCCTAACCAGACTATTGCCACAAAATGAAAACATTAACCAGGGCTAGGACCATAAGCATAGTAAGGAATTTCATTCTTCTTTATCAATTTGAAATCAAATAAAACTGCATCCATACGGACTATTGCAGCGAATCTGCAAGATACCTTAACCTTATGAGTGTTTTAAAAAGTTTAGCGATTGCCCCGCTTGGGTACAAGAAGCTTATCGTATGGTACAAAAGTCATACTGAGTAGTGGGATACTCTTGAGACAGATGCTTCGTAGATTCTTGCAGTACTCTGTATAGACGCAGTTTCAAAATTACCTGAAGACCTGAATTGAAAGTGAAACAGTTGTCTGCTTATTTTGCAAATATTATTTTCGTCTTTCTCACATAAAGCGGTATTAGATACGCTTTTACCACCTCAGCGTAAAATGTGAACTAAACTACCTGTTCACTACTTAATGTATTCAATAGGAGGAGTATTTTGTCTACTGTGATAAACTTTGCCAGAATACTGGAGAATACCTATTCGAACAGACACATACCTCCTGAGACTGAAGGGTGTTCGGATTTCAAAGCAGCCATTTGGCTTTGCTGTCACAAACTGTCTATCGATACCTTTGTCGATAAGCGCAACACTAGTTGCAGCTAAAATTCAGGTGTCAGAACAGCTTCATAGCGCCCGTGGCACGCGGTTAGCTGCAGCTATTACGAGCTGTTTCAAGCTGTTTCGAGCTGTTGCTTCGACTGACGAGTGAACGATGAGCTAGCATGTTTGGTTCCGAGCTGACGTGTAGTTTTACATTATTGGTAGTTAGTCTGTCAACGGATAATTAGTTATACTTTTACATGAAACGATTGGTTTATGCTGTAAAGCTGATATAAGAATGATCCTCGTTATCACTTCATTTCTAGTCACTACGTGTAGTAGGCAGGTGAAAAAGTCAGACACCAGAGTTTCATTGGGTCGTTGGACGACTTTATTCCTACCCGAAAAAGATAAGAAGCTGAATTTTTCTCTCGTCTTGTGTGGAACACTGAGTTGATGATTACTGCTTTGACGTAATGTCACACACACACACACACCCAAGTCACGCCTTTATCCCTTATGGGGTAGGTAGAGCGCTAACGGTTGTAAAATTACGCAATTTCACCTGCGTTTAAAGACATGGTTGGTTATTACAAATTTCACAAAAAAGGCCACATTTTCATATCAAGATGTATTTACTACATACTTTGTTACTATGATGCAAACTGCAGGTGCCAATTTAGCACAAATTACTGCTAACACAGACCATAAGACAGAAGAGCCTAGTTAGTAGATAAATACTTTGTTATATTCTTAACTTGTCGACAAATAAATAGTCTACTCAAGACAAGAGTCTGCTATATTCTATAGTACTCAATTTTATTTGTTCACATACATAAAGGTGCGTACTAAAAGTCATCAAGTATGTATTTAATACGTCGGCATCGACATTAATAAAACATTTGCTTGTACCGAATACGAAGGCACTTTTTGCCCAAGCAATGCAGTTTATTATTGCTATACCTAAATTAGTTCAGTCTTCTTGCAACCGCGAAACCGTCAATCGCGATTGACAAGCCCAAATGATAGCTGATTTAAGTATCCAAATCTGAAGACAAAATTCAAAATGCTTAAAACTTTATGACATCACCAAAAAATTCAGTAAAAATGCAAGAACTGGAAACATTTAGGAAGATTACTAAAATTTGTTTCTTTCTAAAGTTGCACAACGTAACTTACATAGAAGAAAGTAAGTGTGACTGAGAATTGAATCGCTCTACAAGAAGGTACTATCACCAGCGTCTCGAGTTACCCGTTTAAAGTTCAATTTGTACTGGTCATTCTAAGTGATAGTATGTTAAACCAGTATAAGAAGATCCCTTAAACAGAATCGGATGTCATGCTAACTTTTCAACTGTTTAGCTTCATCAGACACAACAATCTAGGTGTTGTATTCATTAAGAACTCTGCTGCCTATTAGCTGCCTATATTCTCTGGAGTCATCTCATAGTCACTTTTTGCGACACCGAAGGGTAGATATGGGGTGATGCTATTCTAAGCCTCCGCTACACGGTATAACGCACATTCTATCTAGTTCAATTGATCGTGTCGGCGACGCTCAGCGTCAATGTGTGTGTCCATCCCTAGTATATTCAGAGCTTTCTCATTAGCCGTGTACACGTCGAACTTAGTCATATTTTTATTGCCATCGTTACAAGCCCAAGATTATTTATGGGAATACTGAAATGATTTTATGGCGAACACGTTTTACAGTCTTGTTCTCTGAAGATGGACGAGTAAGGGTGATTTTGATGAAGCTATTTATAATTTTTACAAGAACATTGTTGTGGTCTTGCAACAGAGAGAAAGGTTTTTTGATTGATAGTAAAATATTGTATCCAATAAGGCTTGTTCATATTTTCAATCAGCATAATTTTACCATCAATAACGACTTTATTGGTAATTGTTTTAATTTAATTCTCAATAACTCTATTGATTAAACTGATTGGAAATATTAATTAATTTAATAACATAAATTGTGGTGCAAACTATCAATATCTATACTCAGCAAGAGACTTCGGAATCAATACAAAACACAGAAATTCAATGTCTATTTCACTAAAGTGAAATGAATGTACTTTATCGTCAAGCTGAAGCTGTTAGTAATTCTCTAGATGACTGGGTCATTAAATTAAGACGCAAAAGTTGTACGCTTCAAACTATTGTCCAAAAATACACTATACATACTCCATTCATAGTTTTTAGAAATATCTAAAGTTTGAATTAATAATTGGTGCCGTGTGATGCCGGCTTAGAATTGCATCACCCCATATCATTCCCGCGGGTGTCGTAGGAGGCGACTTAGGGACTCGAGAGTGTTGGTGTATTACAATTTTTAGGCGACAGGCTGACAACCTGTCACTATAGTAATACACATGTTTTCTGAAACAACCTTGGAAAACAATGCTCATAAATGTCAGACGTGGCGATAGCGACCGTATTCTTACGGCCGTTTACGCTCTGCCTACCCCGCAAGGGATAAAGGCGTGATATATGTATGTATGTATGAATTAATAAACAGAACAATAATATGAAAGTATGTGTTTTGACGCCGTCGAAACTAGAGAGACACGTTGTCATCTATTCGTTTTTTCATATAGTTCATTGGACTTGCCAATCATTATGCATATTGTAGGGTTAGACAATTTGGACTTGGGACCGTCCATAAGACCCACATTGGCGGTGGTAACCACACGTAAGCTTAACCTGTAGGAACGTCCCACCCCCGAATCAAAAGACATCCTAATAACTGTCTTTTATAAGCGTCGTTAAAGATTCACCAGCCAAAGACAATAGTTGGTTAAAGCATATTTTCTATAACACAAGCCATGTTAGCCCAGACGGGAACAAGAAAACACATAAAGCCGCCTATAAAGAACAACCCACACGTTTTTTTCGACAAAGATATGAAGACGTTGGCCATGCCATTCATAATGGCTTTAAATAGAGGAATGTAGATGAAATGAAAAGGATCATTGTTTTAGTTTTATCTCAATCTAACGATATAAGCGCAGTGTGGGACGTAGGAGAACAGGAAAGCTAATGAAGTGACATGAAGTGTACCAGGCGCTCATTTTTACCCGACTACAGCAAAGCAAAAAGGAGGGTTATGATTTTGACCGGAATGTATGTATGTATGTATGTATGTATGTATGTATGTATGTATGTATGTGGCAATAATTCCTTTGTTCCCTCCTAGCTACGAATCTACTTATCAGAATTTGACAAATGAGGTGTCAATAGAAGCGTCTGAACAGTCCGATGGTTATAGGGTATATCATGCCACAATAAAGTGAACATGGCGCCCTCTAGCGTGCATAAAGATACGAACAAAAAAAAAATTTTCTTCAAGTGGTATCGTGTTGGGTATCATACAAAAGGGCTTACATAGCACATTTCAAAAATATATATAATGTAGGCGAAAGTTTGAAACTTTCTTGCATTTACGCAATGTCAATTTAGTATAAATTTGGTACATCGGTTTTTCTCTTTCTCTCTTTTCGTGTAGGACGCCGAGCCGTCTAACGATTCAATTTATTTTTTAGTGTGGGACACCGAGTCGTCCAACGACCCGACGAACCCTAGTGTCGGAATTTTTCAACCGCCTTCTGCAAGTAGCAGGATTCTGACATGGTTGTGTAACTACCGCCGTCTAAAGTGATCATAGACAACAACCAGGACCAACGGCTTATCGAGCCATCCGAAACACGGAACCATCTTTCTTACGGACAATCGGGTGGTTCAGCCTGCAATGTCCTAACCAGACTAGGAACAAATTCACAAAGTGATAAATATCAACTTTGTGAGTGACCCACCGAGAATCGAACCCGGAACCTTCTGCGTCAAAGGCAATCACTACCACTGCGCCACATTGGTCTTCAATGAGCCCTTATGTCAGAATTTTTCAACCACTTTCTACAAGCAGCAGGTACATTGGTATCGGTATCGGTGTGGTGTCGGTATTATAACAAACGATATCCGGGCCCTTATAATTTAAATATAGCGACATCTGTTGACCTTAATACTATTAAGTCAATTGGTACCAAAGATGGTACCAGTGTACTACAGTGGCTCAACCCTAGTCTTTGATGGGAGCGGGATTGGTTCGGTAACTGGATAAGAGATGGCGCTGGGAGTCATATTTGGGTCGATTATTTGTGAAGGTGGGATTTGTGTGTGTGTGTGTGTGTGTGTGTGTGTGTGCATGTGTGTGTATTTATGAATGAAAATTATATAAAGTAGCGACGCCTGGTGTCGAGTAGGAGAATTATTTAGAAAATTCTATAAGTATGTGTGTGTGTGTGAGAAGGTTCCGGAGAATTCAAGAAAAACAATTTTCAAGAAAATGTTTCGAGATTGATCGATTTTAGGACTATATAAGCCGGTCGCACGGCCGTCGGAGGCAAGTTTAATTTTACCGAGACAACTCGCTGGATAAAGTGAGAAGGTTTCGAAGTAAAGTAAATCGGTGGAGAGTGTGTTGTGAGTTTGAAAGGTCGTCGTCCGCAATCAGCTGTTCGTGCCGTGTCAGCTGATTGATCCGCGGGTGAAGTTTGGTGTACCTAGTGCTGGTGTCTTGTTATGAGGGAAGAGGAGCAGCTGTGTCGCTGGAGGGTGCTGATGCTGCCGGTCTATTCAGCGAGGGTGGAAGCTGTTTGTTTTGGATAGTTTTGTCGAGAGATACTGTTTCTTGGGACTCGCCAGATAAGTACAAGTTTTGCTATTCTAAATCTTGTCAATTGTAGCTAATGAATCATAGATTTTTAGGCAAGAAAACAGTTTAGACTGAATATCTAGGTCTAGGTTATACAGAATAGACTAGTTCAACCTATTTTTTTATATTTATAGAAATTGACAAGATTTGGAAATGTTAGGCTTCTTTTTCTTAGGCTATACCTAGGTTTATTTCTTGTTGAACTTTGTATTTGTTTTGTTGTCAGATCCGTTTGAGTTCTTCATGCAAACCTTATCATTTCTTAATTCTGCAACCAACAACCATAATTTCTAAATCTTACAAAATCCTTTTTTAATCTGCCTAAGCGATTGCTGATGTTTCAATATAGGTAATAGGTAGGCAATCCCTAAATCTGATCCTATCCTAACCTCTTCTATTCTACCAGAAGATATCAGGTCTGTGCCTGCACTGGACTAATTATTTATACCTACAGTTTTGATTTGTTCCTGTTGGGACTATCATATTAAAACTTTGCTGCTAAGACGACTGAGGAGAAAAATACTCTTTGTGTCTTTTACTTACATGGGCTTTGCTCAGTGGTATCTATTAATAATATTTACAACTAATACTTACCTATTGTTTTGTTTTATAAGCAAAATATGTTCATAAGGAAAGTGGCTTTGTTCATCAGTGGATTAAAAATCTACTATATTTATCACCTACTTGTGCTTACTATTTTATAGTTAAGTACTTTCATCATACTAAAAATATGGCTGGTAGATTAGAAATCTCCCATCCTTTGTTTCCTGTCTAAGAACAGGTTTCAGATGTTAATATGCATCTTAAATTATTTTATTGTTTTATAAAATCTCTCATGGCTTGCCTGAGAATACCGGTGTGTTAATACATACCAAATTAATTGTCATTGAATGATGTATGACAACTGCTATCCAACGCTCCTGATATAATATACTTACCTATAGTATTCTATATGGCTGTAACGATATCCTGTTCCTATAATCATTTATATGACCAAAGGAGGTAATTATGGGTTTCATGTCCGCACTAGCCACATCTATCTATATCTTACAATGGGATTAGCATTAGCGTCTCAACCTACTATTGGCTCGCGGAATGATCTCATTTTAGAGGGACTAATTTGCTAAATGCATACCCTTAACTTCCGTATGGAAATCATATAAATTGTATGGGGGAGTTCAGTACAGTCTTTATATTGAATACTGGCCTATAAGGTCAAAATAACAACAAACTACTACTGAATGATTCCAGTTGGAATTATATTATTCAACTGATAATAATACATCTGACACATTGGTGTCTTCTGGCTGGTCATGAAGACTGGTTATACTAATACAAAATCTAATATTTGTTCTTAAAGAACATCTGAATCTGTTCAAAACTCTTGATCATTTTCCGTAGCGCTGCTTCAGCGCTACAGTGTCAGTGTTATGACACATCTTTTAGCAGGAGAATAATCTCCAAATCCAAATCCAAATCTTCAAGGGGACCTGTTGGGCAGCGTTCAGTTTTGATAATTGACTCCTTCCTTGTGGATGTTTTTGCATAATTCATGATTGTGTAAGAATATCCATGGGCAGGCATTTTGTCAAATATTGGATGTTGCTGGGTCGGAGGTCCATTCGGTTGAGCGAGGATTGGGGGCTCTAATCGGTCTCGTTTGTCCGTTCCCTGTTGTCCTGTCTCACCAAAGCCTACCTAATAGTTGTCATAGTCCAAGAATTCCATATACCAGCTTAAAAGAACTATTGGTTTACTATATCTTATAAAACACAACGTATATAAGGGTCCTAACTATTATCTAGACGATCACAGCTAAAATTTATATCACGAGCCATTTCATCTAGACTTCTATGTGAGGTCTAGACCTTCTATAGGTCTTCTATAGGTTCTATAGGTCTCCCGGGCCTCCCAGGGCTGAACTGTTACAGTATGTGTCATACTCGTGGAGCTGATCTGATGATGAAAACGAAAGGCAGACAAGACGTGATAGCACTACATACGCTAAATATCTGTGTTTAAGCTATGGTAAGAAAGAGCTGCTCCTTGGGCTCAGATCTGACATATTTTTCATCATATTTAATGGGATCGAAGTAGAAAAGTACCGCGAAAATTATCACATTTAAATTAATTTAACGCGTAGATAGGTAGGTACATAAGAGATCCTACTAACCCTAATCCTAATTCCTAATTCCTTATATAACTTATAAACGCGGATATGTGTTTGTTAGGACTTGGCGCTAAAACGGCTGAATAGATTCAAATGATACTTTGTATAAAGATGAAATAATGTCTAGAATAAAACATAGGCTGCTCTTTACTGCGGTTAAATTGCTTATTTTTAGGGGAACACGCACTTTCCAAAATTTTTGAAAAAGGTAGTGCTATTAAGCCAATTCGCGTTTTAGGAAAACTAACAGCGACATCTGTTGTCTGAGACTTTTGACTTACTCAATTGAGTAGCTGCACCAAAATTGACGTTTAAGTCACAATACGTACTGCTACTGTATGTAAAATATGTTTGAATAAGGTTTATATCGTGTTGGGTATCAAACGAACTGTCATATTTTTCATCTCATGTAATGGGATCCAAGTTGAAGGTACCGCGAATTATTACATTAAAATTAATTTAACGCGTACATAGATAGGTAGGCAGAGCGAAAGCGGGATAAGGAGTTATATGTGTTTATATGTATGTATGTATGTATAGATAGGTACATGTATGTATGTACATAAAAGATCCTACAACTAATATTCTAAAAGCAGATATTTGTGAATTTTTCTTAGAACTTGTCGTTATAACGCTTCATATATTCATATTAAATTCCCTTTTGCCTTATTTTGCCGTTGCCTTATTTATTTTATAAACTAGATAGTACTAGTGGCACGTGGCAAACGACCACAGCTATCACCAGAAAACCACTATGAACTTTATATTAAACTGCCATGAAAATAAATTATAATAGCTGTTTACTTTGTATGAATTTTGGAGACGAAAAACACATTCAATCGTGAGTATTATTATTTCAGATTTCTTGTTTCTTACTTTTTAGAGCGCGAAATCTCAGTAGTCGGGTTTTAGTTTTTAGACTTCTTTTTATGAACATTTAAGACTAGTACAGTCGGCTTTATATCTACGGCCTTTTTCTCACTTAACGCACAACGCAGCGCTAAAATACCGCGGCGGTCTGTAAAATCAACCACAAATGTTAATCCCCATATTTAACTAGGTTTTAGTATAGGGATTGTAGTTTCTACATAGTATGAATTTGACAGACCGCTGCGTTACGGATGCGTTATTTTAGCGCTGCGTTGTGCGTTGAATGTGGGGCAGGCCTTAAAATGGGCAATGCGCTGAAAGATACAAAAAAAAGCGTGGATATTCGAAGCAAACTTACAATGTTAGTTTCTAAATAATGTTTTTCACAGACACCACTTTTTGGTAGATACATTATGTGTCACACAACGCAATGCACGCCATGTTAAATAGTTGCACTGCATAATGTTATATAGAGAATAAAACTAATAAAATAGGTTTTTCTTTGAAAACAACTTTCAGTCGTTCTAATTAAGCAACTCTTTCCGTATCTAACCTCCTAATCTGACCTATTTCACCTGAGAAATATCTTACCGTCCTAAGAGATAGGCCGAATGGATTACTTTGACTAGTAGTCACATTATAAAAACTTCTCCCACAAAAGCAGGAAGAAATTCTAGTTGATAATGTCTTAAAGCAACGACTAAAAGCTACTCAACGTCCTCGCTGCGCCGGCGTCACTTCATCGCGAGCGCAAGACGCGACATCTCGTGGTCTAAGTCATTAATTATACGAGCCTCTTTGTCCGGGAAGCTCTGGTCCATTGTGACAATATTTGGGTCGAGCCTTTCAAACTCAACCTGGCGTAGAAGGTGTAAGTGATGGAAGTGGCATTGGTTTATTACACAGTAATTAAGGCCTCTATCATACTGCATCATAAAAAGTGTATGAGATAAGTGCAGGCAGATGATTTTATTTTGGAGCGGAGCCTGGAGGGACAGCAATATAATGTTATGTATAAACTGAGGGTGACTATTTAGGCCTTTCCCATATTTCAGAGAAAAAATAACGCTGTGCTAAAGTATTCGCCTGTAAGATACATACTAGAAACGTCACTCTACATACAAAACCGCTTTCGACGCAAGACCCAGCGTTAGCCTAGCGTCGTACGTTAGACCTAGATAGTCACCATCAGTCTATACCTAACATTCCATTGTTGTCCCTCCAGGCTCCGCTTCAAAATGAAATCATCTGCCTGCACTTACCTATCCCAAATCTTTTTTGTGAAACTACAAACTTATTAACTGCTATGATGAGTAGGTAATAAGTAGTGCAAATGTCCGAATGTACGAAATCCACGAACTCTGGAAGGAGCAAAAACGTTGAATGAAACCTGGCAGTAAAAGTGACCTACCGCCTACATGCCCACCAGAGAGCTAAAGAAAGTTCTATGCTGGAGGTCTTGCTGATAGATAGGGTCCGAAATGAGACTATCCACAAAAAGAC
Organism: Keiferia lycopersicella; assembly: GCA_029255805.1. Taxonomy (NCBI): domain Eukaryota; kingdom Metazoa; phylum Arthropoda; class Insecta; order Lepidoptera; family Gelechiidae; genus Keiferia; species Keiferia lycopersicella. The sequence continues at coordinate 5,071,252 of JARACZ010000009.1, read as the reverse complement.
CAAAGTAGCAAACTGAAGTACCAGTGGACTAGTCGTATCTGCCGTAAAACCGGTGGCTGGTGGATTAAGCGGGTTGTCGAGTGGAGACCATGGACCGAGAAAGCGGCTGGTAGCGACTGGATGGCGAAAGCGGGAGATCGTTCATTGTGGTACCCTGGGTGAGGCCAATTTTCAGCAATGGACTGCTATAAGCTGATGTAATAATGTGAAGAGGGAGGAAAAATTTCTCAAGCAAAATTTTGGTGCCGTGTGATGCCAGCTTAGAAAAGCATCACCTCATACCCTTCCTGCGGGTGTCGTAAGGGGCGACTAAGGGACTCGAGGGTATTGGCGTATTACAATTTTTAGGCGACAGGCTGGCAACCTGTCACTATAGTGATACACATGTTTTCTGAAACGACCTTGGAAAACAATCCTCAAAAATGACAGACGTGGCGATAGCGACCGTATTCTTATAGCTGTTTACGCTCTGCCTACCACGCAAGGGATAAAAGCGTGATATATGTATGTATGCATCTAAAATTTTGATTCATGTTGTGCTGATGCGGTGCTGTACTACGATGACATTTCTATCATCTTTCATTATCAATCGGTCAAGTCTTTTAAACTGAACTAACAATGAAAGTAACATAGACGGATCATCCCGGCGATGGGAAAGCTCGCAGGTAATGCTTTTAATAGGATTACTTATTCCAGAGTTTATTCAGGGATTACGTTTTGATATCATAGTGTAATCAACAATTTTTTATAGGACAAAATTGTCAGCTTTATAGTTTTGTTGTCAGATAACCACGAGTGTTAAGTCTCAGTATAAAATTACCTATTTTATTTATTTTAAGCAAACATCAAAAATATAATTCTAATTCACTTTCTATTGTATAGTTTCTACTTATCAATTTCAATTTCTTTGTAGAACAAAGCAAGTGAAACATTATACCTTGATGCATATTTTATTACATCTCGGTACTTAGAAAAATCATGATCATGAGTGGGTACTTTGTAAAAAAATATTCCCTTGTTTCTATCGCTCTTGCAATCTGAAATACGATTTTGAACATCCTTTGATACTTGTTGAAATCTAATCTATCTAAAAATCTTAAACAACCTGCATTTAACATTCATATTCTAATGTCTTTTGAGTTCAAAAAACGTGTTCCTCTGTAAACAAAATCCATATTTACCAACAAAACATAATCTCCAAATTTTGCATAGAAAGTCTTTGTTAGAAGTACATAATAAAACGGCAGATCGCAGACTAATCTCTCGGAGAGTAAATTCCCGAATAAAATGGACGATTGAACAAACAATGGTGACAATAAACGCCCATAACAATTCGTACGAAATTGTTTTCTGCAGATTATACCAGTGCCTCCTAAAGTGTGGTAGAGTCGGGGCCCACTACTGATGAGTCTCGAGTAAAATACACTGACCAATAAACTGGCAACAACTACTAAAATTACATTTATTTGTTAAACTGTTACATACGGATGACATACATATCGTCAGTCTAAAAAGTAACGATTGACACTGAAACACCTCTGGTTATTTGTAATTCTGCTACAAATTAAGGACTGCACACAGAGGTAAAAATAATTCAGTCTCGAAATATCGAATTGTTTGCATATGACATCCAACGTTTTCGCAAATGCGGTCTTAGCTTACACAGTTTAAAATTTTGCTTTCGAACTACAACAACGTTATGTAAGTGTCTTTTGACTCTAAAAATATAACCTTTCTGCTCTTCTCTCCTCTCACTAAATATGAGGACAACAATGAATAGAATAATACTCTTAATGTATGTTTTTTTTTTCAATATCTTGTTTTCATTACTTCATACTCGTAAAAAAGACTTTATATCACAAAATATAGTAAATTTCAAACCTCATGGGGTCGACCCCCCAGAAGAAGAAGTTTGGGGATCGCTGGATTAAAGGACTGCTCTGTCTAATGCCCAGGACAATGCCAGGGCCTGTTTGTGTAAATACTCTGTCAGTTGCACGAATAATCTGACAATGAGAATTTCGCGTGGACTAAAGAATAGCTCTACAGGAGGTGATATGGAACGATCGATGGACGTTTGTGAAACACTTGTCTGATTTGTTTCATTGTGAGTTTCTAATATTGTCTGTCTGTTGTCGATATTCGAATAAAGGTCTATTTAATAAAGTGCAGGAAACAATAAAAAAAAGTCGCTGTTTATGTTCCTCTATCATGAATACCTACCGCAAATAATAACCTAATCGTAAGCCGCACAACAGATTTTAATGTAGGATTTTTAATAGATTCAAGAGAAAAACATACATAAAGTATGTTTGGATTTAGATTATAAAGATGTGTTCTTTCTACGGGAATACGCGAGCTACTAGTTACTCCTATATTTTTTTTCCTATTGCATAACCTTCGGTATCTTTTGCAATAATAAGGTTTGCCGAATAGCAATAATAACATCTCTAACAAAAGACAAAATATCGAGAAAGTCTTCTTCAAATCGGTCTACTTGCCGAAATAGCTCATGTTATTTTAGGATGACAATATTATCGTTTGGTTAATAGAAATCTGGATGTGATTTAGTCAGCTGCTGTGGACTGGACAACTCTAAAAATAGGAATGGAGAGAATTCGACAAATGTTAGAAGCAACTGTACCTAGGATACACTTTCATATTTTATATTTATAAATTCTGACACTAGGGTTCACGGGGCCTTGGACAACTTGGTGTCCCACACGAAAAGAGACTTTCATATTTACTTAAAGCATCAATGTCAGAAGCTATCCTACCTATCCTAGATATATGAAAAAGCCATGGCAATATGTGCAGATATTATTGATAGAACTGTGAAGAAACCTTAGATTTGTCTCAGACGAGTACATTAAAATGCTTGTACTATAAGTGCATCTATTCATAAAACTGGTTAAAAATCATTGTCGCCTTCCTGAAAAGCGTTAATAGATGTCTCTCGTTTAAATTATCACTGCATTCTCATACTGTTCTAACAAATTTGTCCTGCAGTTGTTGTAACCCAACCAGTGTAAATTAAACTGTTACGCTGATATGTTGTTTATTATCCTAGAGTCAAAGTTAAACTGGTCAATTCATAAATTAGGCCAACTTGGTCATAGACTTGGTAGATCTAACTAAACGGGATATGAACCCTTAATCTATTTACTCATATCTCACACAATTTAAATTAAGGCCAAAGAACGATTATCTTCTGTATGATGTGTTAAGTAGGAACCAAGAATTTAAAAAAAAATCTGGTCAAGAAAGAACTACACTGATATAGCTTAATATAGCAAACTATTCAGCATAAGTAGTAAGGTCAAAAAAAGTCGAGCCCAAGATAATATTTAAAACTCATCTTCGATCTAACTACTTTGGTCTTCCTAAATTGAAGACTTCATAAATCTTTCTATAGACTGAATACGCGTAAATTAAACACAACACGACTTGAGAGACATAGTACAGATTATAAAAGACCTTATTTTCTTTTTATACAACTAACGTAATGACATCGTGAGTAAGTCCAGCGGAATTTCATAAGGCTCACTAAATTTGAGGACATTATCGTGATTTTGATCAGCTATGCGTCAAAGGGCGTAGCACAGCCACACACGACGGTGTCCTTCAATTAATCTATCAGAATATCTCAGTTTGGACAAAGATTGTCTCTTGGACTAAAGTGTAGAGGCTCAGGATTCACTGGTTTTACTTTTTCTTGCTATGAATAACCAGTAGGAGAAGACTGATCACTTCTCTGCATGTAAGGACACCCTTAATGTTTCTGGGAAGAAAGGATTTGTCGTGAGACTAGTTTGATGACTCTGGAATGTCATGTCATGCCTCAAAGCTATCTTGAAGTAATTCATGGAAATGTTATGTTTTGTTAGTGTTTATGACCTTGTTAAGGATATGTTCCTGCCTCTCCTACTGGAATGGTTACTTGATTTCCAAGAGTATTATTTTTTATCTCTGGCTTAAATGGCTGCATACATGTTGCAACTAATTTCTTTAGTGCTTAAACACTACAATTTACTGTACCACAAAACTGTCTTTGTTAACAAAGATCAAATTGATTAAAATATAACTCTGACAGGAATCGAAACAATACCTGTGTTTGCAGAAAAGTGCACACAACCGAGGCTTTAGATACAGTATATCAATCTGCCTTTAGATAGATCAACAAAAACTGGTTTTTCATACAGTTTATTAGAATATCCACTGCAGATTGATTGATCCTTTGAAGCATTAGCAACAGCTGATGTTACGTGTATGTCGTATAGATTTTTTATACCTCTTCAATAAAACCTTGTTCTTATCTTTCATTAAATCGCAAGACCCTTTTAAAGCTTCAAACAGACAGACAGACAGAAACACTTTATTGTTCACTAACCACCCAACAAGCAAAATTATCCTGGAATGCGATTTTATAATGCTACATGGATTTATAAAGCTCCGATGATGGTTTTGACGGATGCTACCGCATTTATAACAGCATAAATACATGCTGTTTTTAATCAAATACGTTTAATCTTATAATTTGTACTTATATCGGTATATAGGATTATATTTTCTGGCAAATATAGGATAAAGACTCCTATAGAAGCATAAAGCAAGAGTAATTGCACTCAAGAGTAATTACTCCGGTAACTCTGACTTACATGCGAATATAAGATAACGTCTGATGACCATTTTAATCTTACTGGTCCTATATAAGCACGTACCAGGCATATACGCACTAAGGAATATTTGCGCTTATTATCTTTACTTATAAACTCATATAAGCCAATATTTTATGGCTAATATAAGTGAATGAAATTTATATTACAGTAAAATTAATTGAATTTGATTTGGTTTTACTTAAGCTTAGAAGCAAGTTTTAAATTAATTTAATATCCACATTTTATAAATAATAAATTACCAAGATTATAACAGCACTCGGTGGGATAAAATGTTCTCTATATGGATTCAGTGAATGCTATTTTAAGCCTAGATATGTTTATAAAGGCATTTTATTTGTCTAAGTAATCTCAAACACTCCTGGTTAAAACTCTTAAGAATCCAATTTTGCTTGAAACGACTAATATAGGAAAAAATACGCTTTATCTAGTTTTGCGAACTCTATTGTAGGATTTTGTGTCAGCCATTTTGATTGCATACAACTGGTTTTGAGATAGGCCAATATAGAACCTTTATACTTATATTGGTACTATATCGCACTTTAAAATGCTAAAAATATTTATTTTAGCACTATTTTACAATTGGGAATGCTCACCAACAAAATGGCAGCTGCCTGCATAATATTTATGAAATATTATTTAATACTATAATGTAAATAAGCAAGATTCAAGAAGCGCTTAAAAATTTTGATGAAGACCCTGATAGGTTTCACAGAAAATTCACGTTTCCCTGACAAATACGCTACACAAGATACCAACAAGACTTTTTCTACTATGATATGGCTAATATTATGTAATAAGTTCTGAAATTATACTTACCTTTAAAAAGAGTGAAGATAGAAGTATTATAAAATATATTTTTCCGGAGCACAACAATATGCGATAGACTTACTTTGACTGTTTACAATACAACAGCTTATAATAGAATTGTTAGGCGCGTATTAATCTCATATTTTACTATAATTTACTTATATTGACATTTGCAGGAGTAATTGCATTGACGTAATTCGATTATAGGAGCCATATAGGCGTATATGGTATTCAAGCGGTCTAATATAAATATGTTATAAGTAAACTTAGACTTATAAAATGGGCCCTTTCTGCAACTTATATGTGGATATAAGTTTCATATAATCCTTGATAAACTATGGTTCTAGGATAATTTAAAAAACACTTTTTGCTGGTTGGGCTATTACACTTTTATTGCCTCCTGCAACCTCTAGCTACTAGTTGTACTAGTTAAACCTGTAGCTTAATCTGGGATTACTGTTGCGGAAGCAACATCAGCAATTCTTACACGTTTGTCACGTAGAGAGCTAGCTACAGATATCACCTCTCTACGTGATTTACGTCATTGTAATATTAGTATATAAGCCATAGTTTAAGATCAATAAATGTGCATTAACCATGGAGTGATTGTCTCAATAACTCTCCCCCCACTGGTACCGTTTCTATCGCTAAAGTGGTGACCCCGCAAGGAACATGGCAGCCTTCAGTGATGGCCACGCTGCTGCGCTGTCTACCTCAAGAATTTGGAGTCAACATACTCATAAGTTCGCAACATAGTCGTCACAACGTCACGGGCTACGGCGGGATCAAGAAAACCTTCAACGCTGAAGACGCGGTTTCATCGCAGCAATTTTATACGCACCGCCCTTAGCTGAAAGTTTGTTTCTTCGCCTACCGACGCGGCACACTGCTACTGATCCACAACACTTCGTCGACGCACCCACGATGACGACACAACAATGAACTACGCAATGTCGCCTGTCTGATTTTATTTCATCGACTGTCACTCCAATGCACCACTTCAGACAGGAATCTACTTACCCAACAACAACAGAAGAAGGAAAAGTATCGCCTGCCTACCTATAGTCGTCCCATACCGCGCCGCACACTCGCTGTAAAATTCACATGCTGCAATCGCTACGTTCACTCTCGTCACAGAACCTACATATCGTCGAAAAGCTACAAATTCTGAAGAATTGTGAAGAAATTATTATCGTCGCAAGCGCACCGCACTTCCCTGACACAGCGCCGCCGCCACTCGGAATTGCGTAGTCATGTTTACTACAGCAAAAGGCGGACAGTCAGTTGAGATTTAACTCGCCCTAATTGAAAAGGAGCTTGAGTATTTTCGCTCGTCCACGGTCCGGACTGGAGCACGCCACGATACGAGGATGAAACTTTCCCTCAGTATCATTTTATCAAGCAACGCGACGCATCGATAATGACGATGATATATGCAGCAAGGTCAATGTTACTACTACTACTTCAAGAAATTAATGCAAGTTGGCAAAACAAGGAGTCACGGCAAATCTGCTTGATCAGCGACGCTTTCCAATCGACGACGGCGGCGAGTCAATTCAGCACGTACCTATCTACATGTTATATCTGTTTTTTTCGGTTTATGTTTATCTTCTTATGTAATCATAATATTTTTTGAGTTTTTCTTTCAAAAGGGGGGAGTACTGTTGCGGAAGCAACATCAGCAATTCTTACACGTTTGTCACGTAGAGAGCTAGCTACAGATATCACCTCTCTACGTGATTTACGTCATTGTAATATTAGTATATAAGCCATAGTTTAAGATCAATAAATGTGCATTAACCATGGAGTGATTGTCTCAATAACTCTCCCCCCACGGGTACCGTTTCTATCGCTAAAATTACCCATTGTTTACAGGCTTCTGAGCTTACACCTGCATATTTATCTAAGGCAAGTGATGCTGCAGAACAGCACTTCACGGAAAAATACATATCTTTTTCTAAACCAGAATGTCCTTTACCTAGGTTCTATTATATTATTATCAGTTCAATTAGACCTCACAATCTGGATGTAGTATTTGCAGTAAATTAAGGTATAAGAATTTGTACCAATGCAATGGCGGCTATTTCGTAACTTTTTTAATAGCAAATATTTTTACTGTATGTGTTCTCGTTTTGATGAGAGCTGACCCCTGCTGTCCCAAAAACATGAACAAATGACACCTTACTGTATTTATTGTTTATTCATAGCAAAAATTATATTGCCGCCGCGTGATGCCGGCTTAGAATAGCATCACCCCACATCCTTCCCGTGGGTGTCGCAAGAGGCGACTAAGAGCCTTGAGAGTATTGGCGTATTACAATTTTTAGGCGACAGGCTGACAACCTGTCACTATAATGGTACACATGTTTTCTGAAACAACCCTGGAAAACAATCCTCAAAAATGTCAGACGTGGCGATAGCGATCGTATTCTTACGGCTGTTAACGCTCTGCCTACCCTGCAAGGGATAAAGGCGTAATATATGTATATATGAAAAATTATATTTTTTTCTTGTAGCAGTGCTAGTTCTCCTGTGAAACTAATCGGCTAAACTATACTATGCTATTATAAGCAACCGGATATTACATGAAGTAACTTGTATTCAAAGAGTAATTTTTCTAAATTAGATTTTACTCGCAAATCACCGCCGCGAATGACAGCATTTTGTATAGTTGTCTTATCTACAGCAAAAATGACATTTCCGGCGCACGCATAAACAAATGGTTTATCTTAATTGTAACTTAATTTATTCTGCCACGTTATTATCCAGTCCTGATATTTTAGTTTTTTTTAATATGAAAGATTTTCAGCGCGAATTTTCATAATATCCCATATCTACTAATTTTCTATTTAGAAAATAGTAATTATTACAATGTACAAGTCATCATCAATAGGCGTATCGCACACTTAACGCATGACGGACCGCTAAAATATCACAGCTGTCTGTCAGATCCATACTAGACACGTCACTCCCCATAATAAAACCGCACTCGAATGACACTGCGATAGCGCTGCGTCAACAGCGGTTGAGCGGTTTAATACGGGGATTGACATTTCTGGTATGGATCTGATAGACCGCTGCGATATTTTAGCGGTACGTCGTGCGTTAAGCGTGCGATCCACCTTACCTTGCGGAAGACTTTCAGAGCATGCTCTACTATTATTGCGGCAGTATTAATCCGATATTAGATCAAAATCAGTGGTGCTCTATAGAAATTCCTCAAGTTTTCTCCATCTGTTACCACACCAGCATTCCTGCCATACCCTCAGATGGCACCGGATAGCATGTAAAAAGCTCGACAATACAAGTCGACGTGTGCCGCGAAAATACCAAGATTTTGGTTGAATTTGTGGTCGGAGGCAGTCTGCGCACGTGTTTGCCCTAAAGATTTTTGATAAGCTTATGTTACGGATCAGTTCTGAAAATAGCTCTTTTTAGAACTGGCCAGACCTTTTTTTTTAAATTGTGGTTGCATATCCTGAAGGGAAAGCTAGTTATTTTCTTATTTCTCTTTCCGACTTACTTATAAGTCCTTGAAAGACATTAGGAATATTTAAAAAACATACTTTATCAATCTTTGTGTATCTGTATTAGTTGTAGGTCGATTCCGATTATGTTTCCTTTATAGTCACTTGTAACTAATAGTTTTAAATAACATTTTTAATTAACCAATCCAGAAAATTCGAATTTCTTGCTAAGCATCTATGAGTAAAACAGGACATTTCGCACAAACTTCCACTTTCAAACATGCAATGTGACTTCGCAAAAACTTTCCTACCTCTAAAGTGAGTTTATCAGCTTTAGATGTAGAATCTGTTCGGCACACATTTGTAAGTCTTTGTGCCCCTTATCCAACGGATTAATCGCCCAAGGAAACTCTTGGTCCCTTACCGCAATTTTTTCTCGACAACGATTTTTTAGAAGTTCCCGGTGTTTACACAAGTAAAATGGGCGCCATTGTTAGTTTTCGAGTACAATACGACGATTCCGGAGAATCTTTTGATGACAGATTGGTCAACAGAAAAAATCAACAGTCCAGAGATGCTAGATAATGTTGGATAGAAATGCGATGTAGATAGTATCAGCATGTCTTTTATTTACGTACAACTGCAACCAATCTTTTCAACGGATGACTATGTTTTAAAATTAGAACATTGACATCCGCACAATTCTGTGTCAGTAGTAGATAAAATTTTGTTTCCAAAATTATAAAAGGTTATTATTATGCCATAATTAAAGTAAATATAAACAAATAGCAACCCGTCCAGCGATTGCACTTACTACTCAAAAACTCATCATTCTCCTTGCCTTATCCCGTTTCTACCGGGGTCGGCTACCTAACCTAGGGGATTTGACGTGGAACCAAGTTTCTACCTAGAGCGGCTGCCATCTGACGTTTGCAACCCGAAGGCTAACCTGGCCCGAATCCTATGTAAGTATAGTCTTATGCAGTGCCTATGTTACCTACAGATACCATAATTTCTTTCCTGCTAACCCCAAAGAGATTCCAAATTCTTATAAATGAATGAACGTTGTCATTTTGTGGGCCTGCACCGGTGTTGAACCACCGTTCCATACAATGTGCGAAAGGAGGCGTGTTTATTTATAATGGTTTTGATCGTTGCACAATTGGGGGTTCCGTATAAAAAACCGCTTTATTGTCTGCCATTTGTGAAGGCAGGATGGTGGTGCCAAAACAAAAAAATGTTTCTAGGGGATCAAAATTCTGAATAATATTTTCTCAGGGGTCACAATCTTAATATTTTTATAATGTAGAGTCATCTGATCAAGTTTCATTTTACACGTCTTTGTGTATGTAACCACAAAATACTTATAATTCAAAATTCGAATACCATACTCGTACCTACATCGATTTTGTAGAATATAAAAAAATGCAAGGGATTGAAGAAACAATATGCACTCTACATTTATGGACAGAAGCTTTACAGAGATAACTAGCCTACTCTCAGTCTCCTTTCGTGTGAGACACCGAATCGTCCAACGACCCAATGAATCGTGTCAGAGTTCTTCTTCTTTATATCAATAAGCGCTTACTGCGTAACGCGTACATATACAGGCTACAGCATTAAATTAACGATCTGTCAAACCCAATAGCAAAAATCTATCGATACAGTCACGTTTAATATACGAAAACGTCGTGTACACAATGGATGCTTCTCGTTACGCAACCGGGCCATTCAGTCGCTCTAGGGTCCATCATTTAATAGACCCGGCCCTGCGATGTTAATAATGGCTATTTGCCATGCTTTTGTCGACTCTGAATGGAGGTGGGCGCATAGATGTGTTCGGGGTGGTAGGGAAGGGATTAGTTAGAGATATCGATAAGTAAAGATCCAATGCGTACACATCCTTTCATGTAATTTGAAGTAACTGTTACATACTTTCAGCAAACGGCATATAAAAAATATTTAAATCCTCTAACGCATCTTTGAGAGGCACGGTGATTAGCACGCTGGCAGCATTTTCTCTGTAGTCTGTCGGACTTACGCGCTAATCAAGAAACCTGCCAGATCTGGAGTTACCTTAAATTATCTATGGTTGCATCGTACAAATGCGAGCGAAGGTGAGTTGAGGCTGGTGAGCGAAGCTACAGTTTATAATATTGCGTTACATAGATATAAAACGAATTTACCTACTACCCAAAAGTAGTGCCATAGGTAGATGTGCTTTGGCACCCATTAAACGTTATAGTATTCAAGGAAGGAAAGAAAATAGATTATTTTCAACTCTTTCTGTAGGCAAACAAGAGCCCAGTGATAACGTAATCATAACATAATCATTTAATCACTCGTATACCTTTCCAAAGCAGGTAGATGCGCTCAAGATATAATCACAACACAACAAGTGAGAAAAATCAGTCTTTCGACAAACTCATTCCCACCTCTAAATGACAACATGAAGTTTCCCACATTTTTTGCGTCGCGAGGGATTACCAAACAATGTAAAACGCAACTTCGCAAACCCAGAGTCTGCGTCTGCGCAGACCACACAGCACATTTAAACAGTTATTATACGTGCCCTGCTAACAAGATCCTATACGGCATACATTGCTTGTTACTAAGAGTTTCGTGCAATGAGAATATGATTGTATCATGCAATATCTGGAACTAGATTGTCCGCCAAAAGACCAAAGTAACGATCATAGGCTGGTACTGTAGCTAGCTGAAGTGGCCACAGTCGTAGAACCGACGGATGGTGAAGTAAGCGGGTTCTCAACTGGGAGCCATGCGTCAGCAAGCGTAGCGTTGGACGCCATCCGGCCAGAAGGACTGATGATGTAAAGAGAGCGTGGTAACGACTGGTTGACGAAAACGGGAAATGGCGCCATTTGGCGTACAGTAGGGAAGCCCTTTGTCCAGCAGTGGAGTGCTATAGGCTGTTGTGATCATAATGTCATCATCATCATCATTTCAGCCATAAGACCTCCACAGCTGCATCTCCTAAAGATTTCCACCTTGTCCGATTAGAAGCGGCCAGCATTTTCCTGAGCACATGACCAGATTGTCTGTCTTTTTAGCGTTGGGCCGTCTTACGCTGCGCCTGCAAGTATCATAATATTATGATGTGGAGCAATGTACGGCAAATCGCGCTTTGTCAGCAGGGTAGTGTATAATAGTCGTTTTAAACGAGCCATAGCTTTTTGCCAACAATTTTAATGGGATTTCGCAATTTATTGTGAAATGCTTTTATAAATAAACGATTCCCATTTCATGTGTGAACGAATGTTTTGAAGTTTTGATGCCGGGAGTGAGGTCAGATCGCACGTGTGTTGAATTGTATGAGCTGTTTATATGGATGAAAATAAATGTAGCAAGTCTGGTTTAGGCATAAGGTCAATTTAAATCAAGTGCAAATATTTTTAGGGAGAAGTCGACTAGTGAAACTGATCAATTTTCGCTAAGGAACAAATGGAAAAAAAACTTCGCTCACAAAGCCTCACTTTGTATTGGATGTCCAAATATTTTCATTGTGTGGTTAGTGATCACGATCATTCAAATTAGTTAATGTGTACTGATACACCTATTATTATTTGTTTAATACCCTAAGTATCTACTTCAATAAATATACCGTTATTTTCCACATACCCCGTCTTAATATTTTCTGAAGGTTTTAAGAACCCTTTGTTTACGTAACGTTTCAAATCAGTTAGGATGCTACTCCACCTGCCAAGAAACGCCTGACACAACTTTTCTGCAAAAACAAGACGGTCCAGTATTGATTTCTTTGCGGAGTGTATTTTGGGTGTAAAATTTTGTCACGCACTACCTCTCAGACTCCATCGTAGCCTTCTACGCTTCTTCGTTCCTCCGCTCGGGCATAGATGGCGCTGGGAGTATGTTTTGTACAATTATCCTTATAAACTGACCCTGAGCAAAAACTTTATGTTTTTAAACCTATAAACAGCCGCAGCATTTGTCCAGACTATACAGCGTGTAAGAGATGGTGTAACGAAAACTTTGCAGGCACGATCAGACCATGAAACTGAACAACTTTTTGTATGGGGGCTATGTTGGGAAACGAAAAATTTTATACAATTTAAATTCTTAACATTATTGCTGAGAGTCAATTTCCGCTTTTCGGTGGTCTTTACACTAGGCAAGCCTGTATCGCTAAAACCAACTAGTAAAGCTGACCAAGTTGAATCGTTTTGCCCCCGGCAGATGTTATATAAGGAAAGATGTAAGTAAAACTAAAACAAGGTACTTACTTACTTACTTATCGATTACCGAAAATTTACTTATAGATATTTTATCATTTGAGTGTGTTTTATCATATCTAAAAAAAATACAAAATCATATACAAAACTTAAATAAAGTGTATAAATATTGGCTGCAAACACTTAAAAATAATATTTATGAATGAAATGGTACTTTGTTTAAAATAATTGTTATAAAGCGTAATAGCAAACTTAATTAAAACCAGTGGTGTACATAAAGAAAGTTAAAGATAACCCACGCAAATTTATCCCCCGAACAAATTGAGCAAAATCAGATAAAAGCCGCGATCCATTTTGTTGGAACTTTGCTTTTATCTCGCAAGCCGCGGCGGAACTGAATAATAAGAGTCATAATTTCAGGCAGACTAAAGGAGAATCATAGTAATGACTGATTGCATACCAATACAAAGTTAGGATTCAAGAGAGTTCAGAAAGAGATGCGGTATCTCTCACGATGCCATAAGAGAGAGTGGCTTCTAACAGACTATGCAACACCTAATGTATTTGCAGTCTATGCTGCACCTTATGTACCTATGCCCTATGTTCCCATTTGTCCCCACAACTGAGATATGAGATGATAAGAGTCATAACTTCAGGGAGACAAAAGGAGAGTCATAGTAATGAATGATTGCATACCGACCATAGAGAGTTTATTGAGGTCAGTGTTGCATACCAATAGAAAGTTAGGCGTCAGCAGAGAGCTCAGAAAGAGTTACGGTATCTCTCACGGTGACAAAGTCGAGAGTGGCTTCCTCACGGTGACAAAGTCGAGAGTGGCTTCTTACAGTCATGCTACACCTAGTGTAAGCCCCTATGTTCCCATTTGTCCCCACTAAGTCTTTCACTAGTGACAAAAGGGAAAAAATTATTTACACTCCCTGAATTTTTATTCCCTTTGTCACAAGTGACAGATTTTGTGGGGAGAAATGGTAACATAGGTGTATGCCTGTCTGCTGGGTGCTTGCACACATGAGGACCTAATACATACAAGACCAACCAAAATACCATTTACTTAAGTGCGACTTCTTGGACACAAAAACTGCAACCTAGGACTCTGCGATTGATCCAGAAAGACGACGTTATAAACCTTTCTCTTTCAAGACGATTTAAAATCCGTTGCATAGTTCAGATAGGCGGATCGCACACTAAACGCATGACGGACCGCTAAAATATCGCAGCGGTCTGTCAAATCCATATTAGAAATGTCACGGTCCATTCTAAAACCGCACTCGACGGACGACGCTGTGATAGCGCTGCGTCGACAGCGGTCCAGCGGTTTTAGTATGAGGATTGACATTTTTAGTATGGATCTGACATAACCTTGCGATATATTAGCGCTTCGTCGTGCGATTCACCATAGAGTTTGCGGTGCCAATGACAGGGAAACGTAAAAAGCGACTTTATTCTATGTATTGATATACTTTAGAGGAAAAAGATTAGACCTTGGATCTCTAATATCTACCAACACTTCTACTCACATTTTTTATACGGTTTGTAAGCTTATAAATATCTACTTAGCATTTAACTGTACAAGTCTACCTGTCTGACCTTGATAAGGACTTGATTATGAATAAAAAATACATTAATATTTTTTTACAACATATAGTATTTTGAACTGTGTCAGTATGTTTTCTAAAATGTTTTAGGGGTTTCGATACCTGTTAAAAGTCCGAAAAAAAATAATGTAAATAAGCAATGAATAAATAAATAGAGATCCACACATCCGCAGTTCAAATAATTTACTAAAAACATTAAATGAAAGATCGTGAAATACCTACTTGAAAAAAGTCAAAAATTTGTGTCTAGGTTACATAAATTTGCAATAGGTATTTTTCTACAAACTAACAAACATTTTCAAACGCTGTCCAAATTGGGATTAGTATAAACCCACTAAAGCTTTTGCATCATTCCTGTAACTTCCAGAATACATAAGGTACCTACTTATGCTAAATCGTCATAATAATGTATTACCAATTTGGATCTGTTTGAACCCTTCGTAGTACATGAGTGTACAAAGTTCAACTTAATTAATATTTTTTCAATCTAGTAATTAATATTTTTTCCTGTTAAGGTAATCTTATGCAGTAGTATAAAACAAAAAAACTCACTATGAGACCATTATTCTATAGGAGTCGCGTGTTCAGAGAATACGCACGTTGATGTTTCAACTGATTTTGTACTTGTAACTAAATATAAAAGTCGCTACGGAATCCATACATTTTCAGACTCGACCTGCACTTGGTCCAAAATTTTTCGTTTTATATATAAGACAAACGCGTTGGAGCTTAGTTTAGGCTCGTTTTTGCTTTAATTTAGACTTACGATGACTTCAATTAAGTTTTTATTTGTAGTTTCATTGGTTGGTGTGTCAGTTGGTGATCCAAGTAAGTACACAAAATATTTTTTATATACGTACATACATATATCACGCCTTTATCCCTCGCGAAATAGGCAGAGCGTTAACGGCCGTAAGAATACGGTCGCTATCGCCACTCTGACATTTTTGAAGATTGTTTTCCAAGGTTGTTTTAGAAAATATGTGTATCACTATAGTGACAGGTTGTCAGCCTGTCGCCTAAAATTTCAACACACATGAAACCCTCAAGTCCCTTAGTCGGCTTTTACGACACTCAAGGGAAAAAGAAGGGGTGAAGCTATTCTAAAAATATCTTCTGATCATTCTTTTTACATTTTAGAAACCCATAAAAAGGTTGACATGTGATGCCGCCTTAGAATAGAATCAATCACTCCATTTATACCCTCAGTCCGATCCGTTCTTCCCTGAACAACTCCTAAGCCCAGCCTTGCCTCAGGGGCGTGATGAGCTGGTTGTTTGAACAAACAATCAATTATTTCCGAGCACGTGCTCCTCACCAAGCCGACAGGCGTAGATTTGATGGCCCCGGGCCGAATCATCACCAAAAAAAAACCGATGTGGCGCAGTGGTAGTGCGACTGCCTTTGACGCAGAAAGTTCCGGGTTCGATTCCCGGTGGGTCACTCACAAAGTTGATATTTATCACTTTGTTAATTTGTTCCCAGTCTGTTTAGGACATTGCGGGCTGAACCACCAGTAAGATGGTTCTGTGTTTTGGATGACATGTTAAGCCGTAGGCCCCGGTTGCTGTCTATGATCACTTAGACAGCAATCGTTACACAATCACGTCAGAAGCCTGCTTCATGTAAAAGACGGTTCAAAAATTCTGACACTAGGTTTCATCGTTAGACGACCGATGTTGTAAAAGGCGACTAAGGGATGAAAGCAGGGATAAAGCAGCAGCATTCCCTATGAATATAAGATCTTCACTGCGCTTTCAATCCGCCTGTCAAGCGTGGCCAGTATAGCCAATACCTCCAATTGGGGGAGGACCATATCCATGTCAGTAGACTGTTGTGGCTACTGAAACTGATACGTACCATAAACCTACTGACGTTAAAACATGGACTGTCCCGATGGCGCAGCGGATAGTATGCCTGCCTTCTACGCCGAGGGTCGTGGGTTCGCTCCCCACCGGACACAAGTCAATTTAAGTCAATTTTCAAATATTTGTGTTTAGTCTGGGCGTTTTCTATGTATAATATGTATTTATTTACAAAAAAAAAGTATATATGTATTAGTATCAGCTATCTAGTTCCCATAGTACAAGCTTTGCTTAGTTTGGGGCTAGATGGCTCTGTGTGAATTGTCCAGGATATTTATTTATTTATTTAACTAGATGAGATGAGATTTGTTGTATGGCGCCAGTCTGGTAGCCTTAAAAAAGAAGGATGGTGGCATCAGGCCGATTGCGGTAGGCAGTACTTTCCGCCGTCTAGTTTCAAAGATATGCTGTAAGAATGTTGTGCCTTTGCTCAGCAGCAAGTTTGAGCCTAAACAATTAGGTTTTGGCATAAATGGCGGATGCGAAGCAGCGGTTCATGCAACGAGAGCTTTTTTGGGGCTGAACGGCGGCGAGGTTTTGCTCAAAGTGGATGTCAAGAACGCCTTTAATACTATTGACCGTGGAGTCCTTCTTAGTGCAGTAAAAGATAATATTCCAGCTTTATACCCGTACCTCTACCAGTGTTACGGTGCTCCTACGAAACTGCTATACAGGGATCACCTCTTGAGTTCTACGACAGGCTGTCAGCAGGGTGATCCTCTTGGTCCCGCTATTTTCAGCCTAGCCATTCATCCCATAGTTTCGGCATTGAAGGCTAATCTGAATTTGTGGTATTTGGATGATGGGACATTGGGCGGTAGTGCCTCTGATGTTGCGTCTGACTTAAGTACATTAAAGGATGCTTTTGCCGCTGTTGGTCTGGAGCTAAATTTCTCAAAGTGTGAACTCTTTGTCCAGCCAACTATCGACCCAGTCTTTAGAGAAGCTATTATAGCCAACTTTAATGCATTGGCTCCAAATATCAAAATATTATCGAACGATTCGCTTCGACTGCTTGGAGCTCCTATCTTGGAAGAAGGCTTGCCATCTTATGTTGAAGAGCAGGTCAACATTTTTCACGCCTCCTCGGACCGACTATTTAAAATAAATGCACATATGGCACTTTTTATAATACGCTATTGCTTGTTCGTGCCCAAGTTTATTTATGTCCTGCGCTGTACACAGTTTTGGAGGTTTCAGGGTTTGTTGCAGGGACTGGATGACACCATTAAAAAAACCCTTAGTGCCGTACTTAATTGCGCTCTCGACGACGCGGCTTGGATCCAAGCATCACTACCTGTACGCTTGGGAGGGTTAGGCATTAGGAAGGCGACATCTGTTTCTCTGCCGGCTTTTCTGTCGTCGGCTCATTCCGCTAATCTCCTTTGCGGTAAAATTCTAAGCCCATCTTTGGGTTCCGTGGAGATTGCGGGATTGGCTGAGGCGGTGGAGTTGTGGCGGGAGAGCTGTGATAAAATGCCGGCTGCGTTACACTCCCAAACACAGTGGGACGAACCTCTTTGTAAACTTGTTTTACAGAATTTGCTGTCTAATAGCCCTAACTCAGTGGTTCGTGCGAGGATTTTGGCTGTGTCCGAGAAAGAATCGGGATTATGGTTGCAAGCTCTCCCTTCTGCAAACTTGGGAACTTTACTGGACAACTGTTCGTTATCGCTGATTGTTGGTTTGCGCCTGGGCATTAAAATAAATGAACCACATAAATGCGTTTGCGGTGCGGAGGTGAACAATTTGGGGCACCATGGGCTGTCATGCCAAAGGAGTGCTGGTCGTCCGTCACGACATGCCAGTTTAAACGATATTATCCGAAGAGCACTTATTTCTGCACAAGTACCAGCAGTACTGGAACCTAATGGTTTGTTTCGTGCGGACGGCAAAAGACCCGATGGAATGTCCATGGTTCCTTGGAAGTTGGGTAAGTGTGTGGTTTGGGATGCCACGTGTGTCGATACCCTGGCCCCCACTCATTTGCCTCTGACATCGCGTTGTGCTGGAGCGGCCGCAGCGGCGGCGGAGGGGCTCAAGCGTCGAAAATATACAGACCTGCTAACTAATTATGTTTTCGTGCCCTTCGCAGTCGAGACTTTAGGTCCATGGGGCTCTGAAGCCAAAACCTTTTTCGGTGAGATCTCTGCGCGTCTCCGTGAGGTTTCGGGCGATCCAAGGTCAGGCAGCTACCTTGCTCAAAGGTTGAGCATTGCCATACAAAGAGGGAATGCTGCCAGCCTTTTGGGTACCTTGCCTCGCGGGGACGCGTTAGACGGTATTTTTTATTTGTAAGTAGTTTTTAAGTTTTATAATGTATATAGATTAAGTTTTCATCTGTGTGTGTTTTTAATATGCGTCTATTATTAATATACTAGATGATGAGGATGAATATCTCCGACAATGCGATAAGGAAAATAGATTCTTTTTATAAAAAATTGCTACTATTAGTACCTAATTCGATTGTTATGTTATTAGAACTACAGTCTTAAGAATAGTAAACAGAAGATAAGTATGTTAGTCCTGTTGACCCATAATAGGGTAATTATCTTGATAATCATTCTAATGATCGCGATTAGCAATGTTAAGTTACTTTTAAATAAAGGCGTGATGTAAAGCTATCAGATCTGTCAGATCCATACTGGAAACGTCATTCAAATTACCCAATTACGTAAAGACGTTGTAAATTAAGCGAGAAATTGGCCTATTATGCACGTGTTAAATGACTGGATAAATGTATTTCCTGCTATTACCTGATCCACCTATTAGAAATAGCTTACACTTTTAACATCGTTTTCTTTATTTCAGCTAACACGATCATACCCTGCAGGAAATCTGACAAAGCATGCATAGAAGCATCAGCAAAAGCTGCTATGCCCAAGTTCCTCCAAGGGTACCCTGAGTTTGGAGTAGATTCTTGCGACCCAATGCAGTTAGATGAGATCGTTGGAGACTTATCTACGTTGAAGTTCAAGTTCACAAACACGACTGCATTTGGGATAGGGAATTGTGACATAAACAAGCCTAAGTGAGTACATAGGTTCAGCTACTTCACTGTTATAATATATCACCGTGTTTCAGAGAAAATGCAGGGAACTGGATAGATACTTTGTTTAGGGCATCGAACTGAACAACTTTTATAAGGTATGAGACCGAAAAGTCAGGTAGAGATGAACAGGACACTTAGCCAGGAGACTGGACAGACGGTGAACCAAGGCAGTCAGAGTGATGATCTAGGGGAGCAAAAAGACCAGAGGGTAGACCATCAGCCCGGTAGTCCGATGACATCGTCAAATCGATAGATGAGATTGGCACAGGACCGTAAGGAGTAACGCAATAAAGAAGAGGCTTATACCTTGCAGTGGGTGGATGTGGGCTAATGATGACGATTACTTCAATGATGGAACTCAAAAACAAATTATGGCTCCCATACAAAACGATCGGCTAACTAAATTTGTATGAGAGGTTGAATTATTTTTCTTATTTTCTAGCATTTTACCCATACTAAAAATTCTACAACACAGTTCAAAGTCTCGTTTGTAGACTCGACGTCCCACACGAAGAGAGAGAGATAGCTAAAACAAATGACTATTACTTTAGACTACCTACCTTACTTACCAGTGTCTTATTTACCAGGCTTTTTCTTACAGCCTGGATCTAGACAATTCAAAAATGAGTCTTGAAATGACTTGCACGGACATCATCTTGAGCGGTCATTATGTCATTTCTGGACAACTTCTGATCCTGCCTGTGGAAGGAGATGGAGATTATTCTATTATTTGCAGTAAGTACAGTCTACTGTAAGAAGTTCACGATTCCATTGAAAAGGGAGTCGATACAATGACATCAAATGCACATACCTACGCAAAGCACTGCTTTATAGATGGCGCATGATAAAGTTGGGCGGATTATTTGTATAAGTAGGACATCATAGTTGTTTTATTATATTGTAATATACGAAATTCTTACCAAAAAAACTTTCTCTGGACTTTTGTGGCTGTAGCAGAAAAAGAAGAATATCTTTAAATTTTTGTAAATGCAGATGTAATGTATATCGCGCTATTTGCGCGCAGTTGTACTCGTATGTTGCGAAACCATATTTCCAGCAACTAAATCCTATTTTTCGTCTTTGTGAGATAAATTATATTTTGATCCTATCGTGTTTTATAATTATCTCAGATGTATTTTCTTATTTATTTATGTAAACTATAATTAAATACTTCAAAAGCCAAGTGGGACAAAATATAAATCATCAAGGTGTAAGGTGAACGAACGCCTATCCTCGCCACACGTGCCGTGTTGACTAAATGTATATTCTGGGAGATTTAATAAATCAACTGGGAAATTTTCGTTTAAATGTTCTGAAGTTTGATTATTTATCAGATAATCAAACTTTAGAATATTATTATATTTTCTTCAAAGTTTGGTTACAATACCTTACCACGCGCCAAGCATGTGGCGCGTAGTGTAGGTTCACCTTTATTGGTTGTCAAAGCAATTTATCAAGTAGAAGTAGAAATGGCTATTAGTTTTTGAAATCTATAATGAGCAACGGTACCTTATGGAAATTAGGCTGATAACTGGTTCTTCTTTTTGACATCATTTTGTGCGAAATTTTAAATTTGGACCTGCTCCTTCTTAGATTAAACCAGAACCCCGCCTAGTAACCAATTTATTTAAAAAGAATCATATATCAAGATTTCTATTTTTTTCATTTGACAATTGACAGGAGAGCGTAAAGAGAACCATCGAGGGAAAAAGTGAACTTATTCATTTTTACATACAAACCCACGATCGACAAATGTCAAAATAAGGCACAAAAGCGCCCCCAAATTCCACGCCGGTTCTTTTTCCGCACTATTGTTTTTCTTGCAGCCATACAGGCAGGTACAATGTTATTGAACTTTTGATTTTTTTTTCAGAAAAGTACTTGTTTACGATCGACGCAGACCTAAAGCAGGCCCAGGGCAGTGACGGGCAACAACACTTGGCCGTCAAAAACTTCAAGTTCACGTCAGAAGCACAAGCGCCAATCAAGTACGACTTCAAGAACCTGTTCAACGGCCAAAAGGAACTAGGTTTGTATTTGTATTTATTTACCGGCCGCCATCTTAAAATAGAATCATCCCTATACAGGGTGTAAACAAATTTACTGCAAATATTTTAAGGGGTGAACCAGCTCATGTAACACAACATTTTTTTCTTTCTTGACATAACCTCGTTTTTATTTTTATTTTTTTTACCACCTAAGGTTACATGCTATTTGGTTAGCTTGGCCAGCCCCGAAGCAGTGCGTTAGGGGCTAGTTTTAAGTTTTATAGTCCACCTAAACCGGTTCATAAAATTTGTTGTAAGAAGTATAAAAATGTACTCATTCTACATTTTCTCTTTTTTAAAATGACTAATACTTGACCATCAAAAAGATAAATGTAAAATTTACTACTTTGAATAAATTATTTGAGTTTGAGTTTCAGTTTGAGTTCATGAACCAGCCATTTTTGGACTTACCATACAAATTACTGACCAACCGAATCTATTTGTTTAAGTGGTAAAAAAAACACTTATTTTGACCTTTGTTTGTTGGGTAAAGCTGTCCAATTTAATGGGCTTGGTTATTTATTTAATACATTAAAACGTTACAAAAAAAAAATGTAAATAAAAAATTTATGGGCTAATTTACCCCTTAAAATATTTGCAGTTAATATTTTTACACCTTCTGGACATCATAAAAACTAACTAAGGTATGAATCCAGGGAATGGACAGCAGCGTTCTCTGAATCTCTGTGATATTTAGTACGATCCAATGGTCCGACCTGTTCTTCCCAGATTTCAATCTGATCTGGTCTTCCCAGAACAACTCCTTAGCGCAGTCTCAGTCAAACAGCGGTTGAAAGAGAACCGCTTGTAGAAGGCGGTTGAAAAATTCTGACCTTTTCTGTACCATGACTCACATTTTTTTATTACAGCTGAAGGCGTCCTGAAATTCGCAAACGAGAACTGGAAGGAGGTAGCAGACTTCGTTCAAGAGCCCGTGACATCAGCCATTTTGAAAAGAATGGTCAAAAATTTGAACAAATTCTTGAAATTAGTCTCTGTAGACGAACTTTTCCTTGCTGATTAAATAAAAAAAATTAAACCATTTTCGAGTGCTTGCTAAAATCTGTACGGCCATTTTATTGTAATAACTTTTCTTAAACGGAAAACTACCTTGAGAAGTGTAAAAATCTATTTTATGTTGAGTAAATGCCTAAAACCTTACAAACTGCATCAAAATTGGTTAAGCCAAACGCGAGATATACGCGGACAAACATACATACATACGTACACATAAATAGACTAAGTCCAAACTGTTGTTTTGAAAAAGTTGACCAACTTTATAGTACTTAAGTTCAAAAAACGATAAATAAATTATTTATTACGTTAATTATTTTACATTTATGCACTAAGGAGGAAAATTAGTACCAAAACACACCTGTGGTGGTAAGATGACCGCAAATTACCTCATCCTTTCTTATAAGAATTATGCATTTGGAGTCTTACTCGTGTTTATAATTTAATGCATTAGCTACCTGTAGTATAGAGCTTATAGATGATGTTCTATATTTTTTAGGTGAGTTAAATAGGAACTTACTATTATATTTCAATCAGATAAAAAACGATCCCGAATAGGTAACATAATTGTTTGCCTCTTTACCAAAATATATGACATGTGAGCGGCATATCAACAATAATGTTGCCCTTGCGGGAACGTTTATTTAAAAATTACATACATACATACATACATATATCACGCTTTATCCCTTTATCCCTTACGGGGCAGGCATAGCGCCAACAGCCGCAAGAATACGGTCGCTATCGCCACGTCTGACATTTTTGAGGATTGTTTTCCAAGGTTGTTTCAGAAAACATGTGTATCACTATAGTAACAGGTTGTCAGCCTGTCGCCTAAAAATTGTAATACACTTAATACTCTTGAGTCCCTTAATCGCCTCTTACGACACCCACGGGAAGGATGTGGGGTGATGCTATTCTAAGCCGGCATCACACAGCCGGCATCACACATCACACGGCATTTAAAAATTAAAGATATAAACCATCATAAGGTGACACCAGCTCGAATAAGTATGTCTCTTTCCTTTTCGGTGCGTTAAAGAGAAACATGCAATGACGGTTTAGTTCATAAATTAAGAACATTTTCTATGATAATTCAATAGAACTATTTGAAAAATTAAGGCCATAAATTAATAAGGAAGAAGATGAAATAAATTTAAAAGTAAAACATTGTATAAAAATCAAATCGTTCAGGTTTTTTAACTTTGTCAAAATCGTGTTTTGGCCCTCATAAAACCGCACTCGACGACGGTTGAGCGGTTTTAATACGGGGTCTGACATTTCTTGTATGGATCTGACAGACTGCTGTCATATTTTAGCGCTCTATCGTGCGTTAAGTGTGCGATCCGCCTTATGTGAAGACCGTGTTGCCTATTTACGTATTTGTCAACATTTGCTATGCTCTTGACCATGGGATCCTTCGAGTTGAGTTATAAGTGTTTCCTAGCTTCTGTTTTGTTACTGCTCGTGGGTGGATGGAAAATTTTCGTTTTTGTAGGATCTAGGTACTAATACATGGAATTTTTTTTTTAATTTTTTTTTTCTATGTCAACAACCTCAATATTCTGATTAGGGAATGAACACTAGAATGCCTGGACCCCTTTTGCAAATTTTTACTTTTTACATTGGGTTGAACTAATACCAAAAAAATGTTTTCCTATTTTTTTCACATCTTACTTATACAGGGTGTAAGAGGCGGTGTAACGAAAACTTTATTGGCGTGCTCAGACCATGAAACTGAACAACATTTTATATGGGAGCTATGCTGGGAAACGAAAAAATTTTCTGACCTTCCATTAAAGATTCCCGATCAGCTGACTGACTTTGTATGGAAACTCGAAGAAAGTTTTTGTTTCCCAACATTGCCCCCATAGATAAAGTTGTTCAGTTTCTTGGTCAGATCACGCCTGCAAAGTTTTCGTTACATCGTCTCTTACACCCTGTATATATTTAATGCTGGTAGATAAATGATATAGATGCAAGTATTGCTAGTTTCCTCTTTTGGTCAAATAAGCTTGATTAAGTACTTAGCTGCTGTTTACATATTATTACACTAGTTTTACTGAATAAGTAAGCAATGTCCATTCATAACTTAATTGCACTGTGACGTCAAGAAAAAACATTAAGGAATGTTGCGCTGCGTTGACAGCGGTTGAGCGGTTTTAGTATGGGGATTGACATTTCTAGTATGGATCTGATATTTTAGCGCTCCGTCGTGCGTCAAGTGTGCGATCCACCATACCAACGCGCCGTCGCGTCGGCCTAACTTTTATAATATGCTGTTGCTATCGTGTAGATAATACGGGAGCATGTGGTTTTTCACTATGCCACGTCTTGATTTTATATTTTTATACAATTAAGTATATATAAATATGGGTTGAAGTTTACCTCAAACATATAAAGATCAAGTTTTTTATGTAAAGTTGATATAAAAATAAGACGACATTTTTTTCGGAATATATCTTCGGGTACATTCAGCAGTGACAGTGGGTGACACTGGTAAGTAGAAGAAAATATTTTTTAATAATTTATCAGTTTTTTAGGCATTTTCGCTCGAAATAAAACTATGAAATATATTACATAACTTAATAAAAGAAAAAAAAATAGTAATCTAATGCCAGCCAGAGCCAGTAATAAAATTAAACACAGACGCACACACACAAATCACGCCTTTATCCCTGGCGGCGTAGGCAGAGCGTTAACGACCGTAATATTACGGTCGCTAATATCCACGTCTGCCAAATGCTTGAAGGTCGTTTCAGATAAGTCGTGTAACACTATAGTGACAGTTTGTCATCCTGTAGCCTAAAATTGTAATACACACGAAACCCTTAAATCCCTTAGTCGGCTTCTACGACACCTACGGGAAAGAAATGGGGTTATGCTATTCTAAGCCGGCATCACATGGCATATTCTAAATCAGCAAAACACGCATTTCTAAGCCGGCATCAAACGACATAAAATTAAATGGTGAATGAATCTATTCCGTATGAAAATTTGACATCATGTCAAATTTACTTACCTAGACATTACTTATTAATTTAAAATTACTTATTAAACTTTTCTAATAATTGCTGGCAACAAATAGTGCGCTATTTAACTATACATACGGTCATAGAACAGTTCTAAAAATATGAAATTCTAAGTTCTCTTAAACCTTATTTATCCTCATTGCCAAAAATAGACAAAAATGACGCTAGAAAAACTCAAGCCTTGTTACATATATTTTTTGCAATCATCTTTTTTAAGGAAATCAACGTCCACTTTGGCAAAGCAAAAACATCCTTATGTCATATGCATACGTCTGTTACGTTTTTATTAAAATGTTTGCTATAAAAAAATAGTTTATTTTCCACTTGTGTAAAAAACCAGTAAAAAAATGGCGTCCATGGAATGATACAGCTATTTTTACGATTAGGCATTTTCAAACCGGTACCAACAATTAACAAGCTTAAAACCGGTAGTAAGGTCAACTTTACTGACTAAATCGGGTTGGATTTACTATAGTTTTTTTTTAAATGTATAAGTTACGTTGGTAAAGGATGTTAATAATTCAACCCTTGTATAATTTGTAGTAAGATAGATATAACCGTGATCTAGTTATATCCCTAGGAACACAATTATATGCCGTAACATAGTTATACTAAAGTATCAGCATCACTATCTCACTAGAATATAGTTATACACCGTCCAAGTAGAGTGACACAATTATATCACTGGATTAAGTTTAGAAATATAGCTTTTGGAGTGTGCGGCACTTCTGTTCTAACCCTGGCATACCCTCATTCCTTCCTATCCATCTTCTATTCTCGTTTTCTATTCTTCAACCTGTTCCCGTAGCCATTCCTACTACCGTTGCCGTTCGTCGTTCTCGAACCCTTGTTTTCACATAACCGTACAATTAAAAAAAAAAAAAGTCCAAAAATCTATCAAAAAACTATTTTATTCAGTGTAAACAGTTCTAAAGTATAAATTCACATAATATTAGACTGTATAATATATGTCTCTCTAGCTAGTGTAGCCGCCTAGTGACTGAATAATGGCACATACAGTTAGTCGGTCTAAATCCTATATATCTAAACCCACAGAAATAAAATAGGCAAAATCAACCAACGCTTTTAGGTAAGGCGGATCGCACACTTAACGCACGGCGGATCGCTAAAATATCGCAGAGGTCTGTCAGATCCATATTAGAAATATCACTGCCCATACTAAAACCGCACTCGACAGACGACGCAGCGATAGTGCTGCGTCGACAGCGGTCGAGCGGTTTTAGTATGGGGATGGACATTTCTAGTATGCATCTGACAGAACGCTGCGCTATTTTTATCGATCCGTCGTGCGTTAAGTGTGCGATCCACCTAAGTAATACAACAAAATCATGTATGGAAACATAAGCCTGTTTACCACACGGTAGTTATGACTCACATATATATTGAAATAGCAAAAAGTTTTATAAGTTCCTATTAAATTAACTTTTTGACAGGTTGAACAAGTCTGTTGGTT
Organism: Keiferia lycopersicella; assembly: GCA_029255805.1. Lineage (NCBI taxonomy): Eukaryota > Metazoa > Arthropoda > Insecta > Lepidoptera > Gelechiidae > Keiferia > Keiferia lycopersicella. The sequence continues at coordinate 5,043,987 of JARACZ010000009.1, read as the reverse complement.
ATAAATAACATAGGTACACTTTACCTGTCTATAATGTATACAAGTAAATATAAGATAGACGCAGGAAGTTGAATTCGCATATAGTGCTAGCATCACACGTAGACCAGAGGTGCGTTAGTGAATAAAAAAAAATATTTAAGTAGAGTTTTAATATATTTTTTGCAAATATGAATGCGCGGTGTTCCGGTTTGTTTATTTGTTTATTAGTGGTCGTTAGTTGCGTTGCGAATCCAGGTAATTATATTTTTTTACTATTCTTATTTATTTTTACTCTATGTTAGTGGCATGTCGCAGCCGCTATTGAGTTAAACCGGCCTTTTGAGTTACTATCTATAATAAACTGCATGAATAAACTGAATGTCAGACGTGGCAATAGCGACCGTATTCTTACGGCCGTTAGCGCTCTGCCTACCCCGCAAGGGATAAAGGCGTGATATATGTATGTATGTATGTATGTATAAACTGCATCAATATCAGTTGTGTAGTTTTAAAAATCTAAGCATAATTCTATTATATACACATAAACGCATTGTTCCCAAGTTATTCAACTCATTATGTTTTAATTTGAAAAATATTCATGACAGATACATTTTCAGTCATACAAGAGTATTTAAAGGGGCAAGTAGATAAAAAGACAAATTAAAATTAGTTAAAACGTTGTAGAATCTTTGTTTTCTGTATTTTTTGTGTAATATTTACTGATTTGAATTAAATTTAATTTTTTTTAACAAAACCGTCTATAATATTAAGTCAGTCAGTTGTTACATTTAAATTGTTTTTATTAAATTTAAGTTTAATTCGAAACTACTCAACTTTTCTTTTTGGAATAATTTAGTAGATACAACCATTATTAAAAACAAACTTAGGCTCATTTTTGTTTCATAATATGTGACTCTTCAACTACTTCAAAAGTTCCAGCCTTTTATTAGTTTTCGTAGATACCACGTAGTTTTATTTTACTGATTTAATTTGGGAAAAACTGAACCAAAAGAACCAGAATTCAGTTACTAAATTGAAAATCTGCAATGCTTCAACTTAAGGTTGTAAAAAATTTGCGCATTTTAAGTACAAGTTATCTAACTTTTCTAAATTGATAGGCACGGAAATCATTTCAAGTTCATTTGGCCGCTTATTTACTGTTTGGCCGATACATACATACATACATATATCACGCCTTTATCCCTTGCGGGGTAGGCAGATCGTTAACGGCCATAAGAATACGGCCGCTATCACCACGTCTGACATTTTTGAGGATTGTTTTCCAAGGTTGTTTCAGAAAACATGTGTATCACTATAGTGACAGGTTGTCAGCCTGTCGCCTAAAAAATGTAATACACTAATACTCTCGAGTCCATAAGTCGCCTCTTACGACACCCGCGGGAAGGATGTGGGGTGATGCTATTCTAGGCCGGCATCACACGGCTGGCCGACAACTTACTTACTTAACCTTGTAGCTAAATTCATACAAATCAAATTTATAAAGCTTACCGAGTATAGCAAGATTTTATGTGAACCCCTTGGGAGCTCCATAATTTTTATCAAATATAGCTACTTTTAAAGTTTTGGTTAGGCCTGTGGTTGGGCTTCTTTTAACGACAAACTGTTCGATTAGTATTACTTATTATTATTCGATGACGGAAATAGTAATAAGTCGCTTTTCAAACAAGATTCTTTACTATTTAATACATTTATTATTCGACAATCAAACAGGTACAAGATGTAGGTATTCAAGTAACTGATAGTTGAATGGATTTGGGACCGTACCGTGAGCTTGACTGCACCTGCTTATGAATATAATATTTTAGGGTAAGTTCTACTCGTTAAATTAAACAACTTTCCCGTAAGGACATAGATCCAAATATGAAAATCTATGTGCATCATATCTTAAACAAAAATGTTCAAATTGAATAGGAAATCCAATTTTTTTTGCTTGGGGAAAGTTGTTCAGTTACATGAGTAGAACTCATCTTTAATTATTAAGTAAGTGAACATATTGTTCACTGAATATATAAAAAGAAGTCTAAAAACTAAAACCCGACTACTGAGATTTCGCGCTCTAAAAAGTAAGAAACAAGAAATCTGAAATAATAACTACTCACGATTGAATGTGTTTTTCGTCTCCAAAATTCATACAAAGTAAACAGCTATTATAATTTATTTTCATGGCAGTTTAATATAAAGTTCATAGTGGTTTTCAGGTGATAGCTGTGGTCGTTTGCCACGTTGCCTTATTTATTTTATAAACTAGATAGTACTAGAACACGTGGCAAACGACCACAGCTATCACCTGAAAACCACTATGAACTTTATATTAAACTGCCATGAAAATAAATTATAATAGCTGTTTACTTTGTATGAATTTTGGAGACGAAAAACACATTCAATCGTGAGTAGTTATTATTTCAGATTTCTTGTTTCTTACTTTTTAGAGCGCGAAATCTCAGTAGTCGGGTTTTAGTTTTTAGACTTCTTTTTATTTTAATTATTTTGGGGTTGTAAACTTAAATTTTACCGATTGTTTGTTGGAAGATGTAGGTAGGTACGAGTTTAAACTGTATTATGATTTTGTTAGGTGTATATAAAATATGCTAGTAACCTCCCGTGTGATTTCATTACCAAAACAAATGTTTCAGTTTCTTGATTCTGTGAGGGGGGCAAGCCCCCCTCAACCCCCCGTGTCGATGCATGCTGTTGGTTTGTTACCAAAACAGGTTTTTCATTTTCTTTGTTCTGCGAGGGGGGAAAGCCACCCTCAACCCTCCGGGTCGATGCTTGCTGTTGGTTTCGTTACCAAAACAGATGTTTTCATTTATTATTTTAGCTACGTATAAAATTTAATATGAATATATGAAGCGTTATAACGACAAGTTCTAAGAAAAATGCACAAATATCTGCTTTTAAAATATTAATTTGAGGATCTTTTATGTACATAAATACATGTACCTATCTATACATACAAACATATAAACACATATCACTCCTTTATCCCGCTTTCGCTATGCCTGCCTATCTATGTACGCGTTAAATTAATTTAAATGTAATAGTTCGCGGTACCTTCAACTTGGATCCCATTACATGAGATGAAAAATATGACAGTTCGTTTGATACCCAACACGATATAAATCTTATTCAAACATATTTTACATGCAGTAGCAGTATGTATTGTGACTTAAACGTCAATTTTGGTGCAGCTACTCAATTGAGTAAGTCAAAAGTCTCAGACAACAGATGTCGCTGTTAGTTTTCTTAATAATACTACTTAATTGGCTTAATAGCACTACCTTTTTCATAAATTTTGGAAAGTGCGTGTTCCCCTAAAAATAAGAAATTTAACCGCAGTAAAGAGCAGCCTATGTTTTATTCTAGACATTATTTCATCTTTGTACAAAGTATCATTTAAATCTATTCAGCCGTTTCAGCGTCAAGTCCTAACAAACACACATCCGCGTTTATAAATTATATATAAGGAATTAGGATTAGGATTAGTAGGATCTCTTATGCACCTACCTATCTACGCGTTAAATTAATTTAAATGTGATAATTTTCGCGGTACTTTTCTACTTCGATCCCATTAAATATGATGAAAAATATGTCAGATCTGAGCCTAAGGAGTAGCTCTTTCTTACCATAGCTTATACACAGATATTTAGCGTATGTAGTGCTATCACGTCTTGTCTGCCTTTCGTTTTCATCATCAGATCAGCTCCACGAGTATGACACATACCGACACCACACTGATACCGATACCAATGTACCTGCTGCTTGTAGAACGCGGTTGAAAAATTCTGACATAAGGGCTCATTGAAGACCAATGTGGCGCAGTGGTAGGTGCGACTGCCTTTGACGCAGAAGGTTCCGGGTTCGATTCTCGGTGGGTCACTCACAAAGTTGATATTTATCACTTTGTGTATTTGTTCCCAGTCTGGTGAGGACATTGCAGGCTGAACCACCCGATTGTCCGTAAGAAAGATGGTTCCGTGTTTCGGATGGCACGTTAAGCCGTTGGTCCTGGTTGTTGTCTATGATCACTTTAGACGGCGGTCGTTACACAACCATGTCAGAATCCTGCTACTTGCAGAAGGCGGTTGAAAAATTCCGACACTAGGGTTCATCGGGTCGTTGGACGACTCGGTGTCCCACACGAAAAAAGAAATTGAATCGTTAGACGGCTCGGGGTCCTACACGAAAAGAAAGAAAGAGAAAAACAGATGTACCAATTTCATACTAAATTGACATTGCGTAAATGCAAGAAAGTTTCAAACTTTCACCTACATTATATGTATTTTTGAAATGTGCTATTTAAGCTCTTTTGTTTGATACCCAACACGATACCACTTGAAGAAAAATTTTTTTTGTTCGTATCTTTATGCACGCTAGAGGGCGCCATGTTCACTTTATTGTGACATCACATAGCCTATAACCATCGGACTGTTTAGACGCATCTACTGACACCGCATTTGTCAAATTCGGATAAGTAGATTCGTAGCTAGGAGGGAACAAAGGAATTATTGCCACATACATACATACATACATACATACATTCCGGTCAAAATCATAACCCTCCTTTTTGCTTTGCTGTAGTCGGGTAAAAATGATCACATAATTGAACATCGTTGTAGAGGAAAAAATATTTAGTAAAACAAATTCATAAGTAACTTGTTATGGATAGCTATTTGTGTTTGTTACAAAGTAAGAATTTCCATAATTAATACAGAGTCTTATGAATACTAATCGCACGATGATTACCTACAACTTTGCGTTAATCAAAACAAGTGATTCACGTGGCTAACTAGAAAATCTAGTTTATAATATTGACATTTACTAGCATTTTATTATGGTCATATATTTATAGCAAGTGATGACGCGTGTGGAACAAATAAGATATACAGGGCGTCCTTTATTAAGGATCAACCATTAACAAAAGAACGGGCAGGTGATAAGAAACATCTTTCCAAACATATTTTTGAAAATATGATAAAATTACTTAGATCAATCACCCTCACAAAATTTATTAGAACTGATAAAAATATGAAATATTATAAAATATTTGTATTTGTATGGCCGATCCAAAAATAAAATTTCATATTTCAAGACTTTACTAAAAAAGAATTTACTGTAAAGATTTTACTAAAAAAAGATTGTCGTTTATCACTAGGTCGTCTCGCAGTTAATGGTTTATCCGCCAATAACGGGACTGTATAACATGTGTTAACTCCTTAGGAATGGTATATATATAGGACAATTGTATATTAACTACTGCCTACAGCTTGACATAGGAATCCTTCAATTTTATAGCTTAAAAATAAGCAATGGGCTTATATTAATGTCTATCCTACGGCGGATCGCACACTTAACGCACGGCGGAGCGCTAAAACATCGCAGCGGTCTGTCAGATCCATACTAGAAATGTCAATCCACTTACTGAAACCACCACACTCGACGGACGACGCTGCGATAGCGCTGCGTCGACAGCAGTTGAGTGGTTTTAGCGCTCCGTCGTGCGTTAAGTGTGCGATCCGCCTGCCATACAATAGTTTAGCAAGTTCAATATTGAGCAAACGCATAATGCATCAAATATTTACTGTTATGTAATATAATATATTTTTTTACTAGTTGGCATATATTCTAGATTAAACCAAATTTGCTACTGAACGTACCAATTAAGCAATCAACACACAGTATATTTTTCTCATTTATTGCGATTATCTACACAGGTAAAAAAAACAAAAAAAAAACAAAGTGGAAGAATCTGTCATTTGATACAAAAATAGAATCTAAGTAAGAAATGTCATCTATTTTTTTTAAAGTAGCCTTCTCATGTATATTACGAAAAAATTAACATGAACTTGATTTGTGGCTTTCAGTATCCCAGTTGAAGAAATGCAAACCTGGCGACGCCGACTGCATGAAGGAGTCCTCGCAGGCCTTTCTGAAGACATTCCTGAATGGCTTCCCTGAACTTGGAGTACGGCAGTTGGAACCCATAAAGGTGGACAAAATGGACGTCAGTGATGCTGGCCTCAAGCTTATATTGACAGACGGGACATTCTCCGGATTAGATACGTGCCGCATCAAAAAGATGACGTAAGTATTCTAGATCCTATAAAAAGTTTTCTTTATTTTATACTTTTCATTGTTTTAGGTAACAAACTATGTATGTATACGTATGTACGTACGTATATAGGAGTGAGATTTTTTTAATACACTGCCTTGGAGGAAATTCTCGTTCAATGGGCGTATAACTTTTATATGATAAGGCCTATATATTCATTGGAGCCTTTTTCCAAATATTTTTATAATTGGATCTTTGGACAAGTACGGGAAAAAATCCAACTTTTCTTAGACATAAAAGACTCGACATGAATATGACTTTATAAAAATTAAGATCATTAACATCACTTCATCATCATATGACATCCACTGGTGTCCATAGAATTTCCCTAACGATTACCACCTTATCTGATTAGAAGTGCACTGCATCCAACGAAGAAGGTATACAGAGCGTAAAAAAATTTGCTGCAAATATTTTAAAGTGTGAAACTAAACAACTTTACCCAAGGAAAATAGGTCGAAATATGAAAAAAAAATTTGAACCTCCCATACAAAATGTAGCAGCCGAGCGAGTCAACTGTATGGTTTTTCCAAATGTTGGACCTCCCTTACAAAATTACCAACCCCAACCGACCAATTCAATTTGTATGGATGGTCCAAAAAATTTTGTTATATTTCGGCCTATATTCCTTGGGGAAAGTTGTTCCATTTCATGGGCTGGTTCACCCTCTTAAATATTTGCAGTTAATTTTTTACACTCTTTATACGTGTGATTTTCTATTTGTATGTTGATTTGTTTTTTTTCCAGCCGTGATTTGCAAAAGAACAAGCTGGTAGGTAAGGCGCAGTGTGACCTCAAGCTAGACGGCAAATACGAGATGGCCGGGCAACTGCTCATCCTTCCCATCGTCGGAAATGGTCCTGTACACGTGCACTTGCGTAAGTTTTCATTTATACATACATACATAAACACATATCACGCCTATATCCCTGGCGGGGTAGGCAGACCGTCAACAACCGTGAAGTTACGGTCGTCACGTCTGACAAATGTTTGAGGGTCGTTTCAGATGAGTCGTGTAGCACTATAGTGACAGGTCAGGCCTGTCGCCTAAAACTGCAATACACATGAAACCCTCTAGTCCCTTAGTCGGTTTCTACGACACCTATGGGAAAGAAATGGGTGATGCTATTCTAAGCCGCAATCTAAGCCGGCATCACACGGCAACTGGAATATCCACTCCCAAAAGCAAATATATATATTTTTAATAAGCTTTAGTAATTTCTCGAATGGACTGCTCGCGTTGGAAAACGTGTTTTAACGGCCTCCATCCCATTGGAATTTTTACTATGCGACTAGGCTGATTAAACCTGCAGCTGCTGCTAGGGTCTGGATGGCTAAATGGGAGATCGTGCCTTATGCCATATCCTAGCGTAGGCCTACGTCCAGCAGTGGACTGATATAGACTGATACCATTAGAAAGCTATACGTATTTAGGAGGAGTGATGAATGTTGAGGCCAGTAGGCCGAGTGACGACGGAGGAAGGAAAAGGGTAGCCACCCACCTGGTCGGGTGTTGTGACTAGGGGACCGACTGGTCCAACCGGACATGTTTGGAGGTTGTATATGTAGCAATCGGCGGAAACACTCTAATACCGCGTTTCAGGACTTGTATGTGGAGCGCATGCGCCACACTTATAACATTCTTAAGTAAAAGAATCACAAATTTTACAGTGAAAACTTTTGTTCGTATGAAAATAACATTTAGGAATAAGTAAATTATGTAGTTGTTGTTGTTAGCTGTAAACTCGTTTTTTTAGTCAATCTGTAGCATTTAGAATTTAGAATTGTTTGAGTAGAAATAGCAAACAGCCTAAAGCAAGAATATTAACAAAAACTATTCACTTTGTTTCCAGACAAAATTGTCATCAACATAGAAGCAGACATGGAACAAAAACCTGGTCCTGGTGGAAAGATCTACTGGAACATCAAGTCTTGGACACACACCTTCACATTAAAAGAAAAAGCCGACGTTGAATTTGGAAACCTTTATCCCGACAACAAAGTCTTGGGTACGTATGATTACCATCGTTGCACCAATATCATTCATCATCTTCATCGCCATCATTCTCAGCCCACATCCACCCACTGCAGGGTATAAGCCTCTTCTCTACAGCGCCAATCCACACGGTCCTGTGCCAGCATTGTCCAGTGATTTTAGTATGGGGATTGACATTTCTACTATGGATCTGATCTGACAGACCGCTGCGTTGTTTTAGCGCGTAGTCGTAAGTGTGAAAAAGGCCTTATTGGCCAAGATACACTTGCGTTTTTTTAACGACACACTTCAGGCCTCTATCACACTTCAGCGCTATAATAACGCTAAACGCAGTGCTAACGCAGCGTCGTGCGTTGGACCTGCGACGATTTTTGTGTGGATCTGACAGGCGCATACGTTGGCACAGCATTATTTTTGCGCTGAATTGTGATAAAAGGCTTACTAGCAACGCCTGGTAGTCTTCTACTAGTAGCTATGAATTTCTAAGTGAGATTTACGGGTCGTGTTAAAATTTAACCGCACGGTGATAACTTATCTTTACGCTGTTCTTTAGCAAACTCGTACCTGAAAAAAATATAATCACGAACATAGTACACGATTTCATACACTCTAAATTAATTTAACCCTTAGTTGCTTTCTACCATCTGCTTCGTTTCGAGAAACAACTATACGCGAGTGCTCCGTGTCAATTTTAAATTTTTACGTGTCTAAACCTAGTCATCAAGCCAAATTTTTTGCACACACTGTTCCCTGAGTGACAATTGTTCGGATAGTGCAAGTGGGTTGTGTGAAGCTATTGAGTTTGGGCACTAGATTACTAAATTGAACCAAAATACCAACAAATCCTACCTAGCCAGTGCGAATACGGGACGAACGCGTAAGCGACGCGATACCCACGGCGCTTAGGACGTTTTACTCACGACGATTTCTGCTGCTGCCTACTACAAAGATAACTTGTTTCGTGTGGTGTTAGAGTTGTTCTACAGTGATCTTGAGGAACGTTCCACATTCCGTTTTTGAATATTTTGTCGTCCTGCATATAAAAACAATGACTTCGTGCGGTGGTTGTAACTCAAAAATACTGGACTTGTACTTCATGGAGTGCACCAACCCCGACTGTGCTCGGCTGTATGACTTGCAGTGTTTGAATAAAACAAAAGAGGACTTCCAGGTAATTTCTGATGAACAAAAAGCATGCTGGCTATGTCCTCTGTGCGCTTATGCTCTTCCAAAAAGTGATAACACTGGAACTCCAGTACGAATGACCACCGCAGGCCCGCTAAACGACACTTTTACGAAAAATGTTAACTCAAAAAGGGGTGGTCGTTTAGAAAAAAGTCAAGCCGGAAAAATAACACATGAGATAGATGAAGAAAACATGGATAAAAATTTCAGCGATCTGGCTGTATTGATTAAGGAAATTCGTCTTCTCAGATGCGAAGTGAGCGCTCTGAAGGAGGAAAATATGCAAACCAAACAACTAGTAATAAACATTCAGGAAACCCTTAGCGATACAGTTAACGATCATTCAGTGAAAATTGCGAAATTATCCCAAGATTTAGCTGAATTGCAATCTGTTGTAGCTGACTTACAGCTCTACAATGCTTTCCAAGAGCAAGAAAACCTGAGGAATCACCTGGAAATAATAGGTCTTCCTGAAAACGAAAAAGAGAGCCTACCTCATTTAGTAAAGATATCCTGTAGCAAGATTGGAATTGAACTGAAGGATGAAGACATAGATGATGTGTTCCGGGCAGGAGCTAAACAACAAAAAGGGTCTACAGAGCCACAACAGAAAACGTTCTCTCGCCCTGTAGTAATACGCTTAGTAAGACGGCAAAAACGTGAGGAAATAATTGCTGCAGCGAAATCTAGACGCAACTTGACAACTGAGGGTATAATCGATGGACAACCAAAAAATCTCTACTTTAATGAAAGACTCTCAAAGTACAACAGAATGTTATTTCGGGCTGCCCGAGAGCGGGCTTCCAGTCACAGGTTTGCCTATTGCTGGACTAGGAATGGCCATATTTTTGTTCGTCGCTCTGATGGCAAGCCTGCATATCGGATCGGCTCAATACAGGACCTTGATGAGAAAATTGGACCTATCACCAAACAAGTTCAGTGACCTGCTGCATGTTACAGTATCCTTGACATCAACGGCAACTGCGCTACATTGGAATTTCGGTCACACATTACTTATTAAAATTTTTCTGTTTTGTATTTTTATATCTTTTAATAACGCAAAGCGGTTTTCTAGCGCAAACTTTTTACACTTACAGCACTCTCAAACCAGAAGCCAAGCTTATATTTACACAAATTTCACATTACACATTACACTGATCTACTTTTCAAACAACGCTACTATGTCAGACTTGGGCCCCCAGGACAAACCATATCCAGGCTGGTTTTTCAACACTGCCTTTAACTATATTTTTTATGAAAATGATTGACCTAACAGTTGGGCTTGATGAAACGTTGGCTATTAAGTGTTTGTCTTTGGGGAGCCTGGATTCCTGTAGTGAAATATTATCTTCATCATATGATTTTAAATGTCTTACTCTTAACATTCGAAGCCTCCAAAAGAATTTTGATGCTTTTTTAGTCGCACTAAAGCGTATGAATACAGTCTTTGACGTTATTATCTTAACAGAATGTCATCTTTCTGAATACTCCATTGTCCCAGTACTACCTGGTTACAGATCCCACCGTACGTTTAAATTTATTAACAAAAATGGCGGCGTAACAATTTACATAAGGGAAAGTTTAAACGCGAAGATAAGTGAACCTGACTGTGCGGATTGTAATATATTACAGATCAACTTAGAAGAAAATCTAACTATCTTCGGAATATATCGTTCCCCATCTGTTAAGAAAATTGAAAATTTTCTAACGGCTTTGGACAGCATCTTAAAGAAGCACACTAGTAAACGCGTACTTCTAGCTGGAGACTTAAATATCGATCTTTGTCATGAACCCATATCAGAGCAATGTGATGACTACTTATGTCTGCTCTCGAGTCACAAGTTGTTGCCGGCTATCACAAAGCCTACCAGAGGTCCATCATGCCTTGACCACTTTTTCTTTGGCAGTCCAGTTGACACTTTAGGCATTGTTTTCCAGTCGGACATAACCGATCACAATATTTGTGCTTTTAGTACTCGTCTGAAATTGAAACATCATCAAAAAAGAACTCGCCTCAAAACTGACATTAAAGGAATTGTGTCTGAACTACGCGCGGCTGATTGGTCCCACATTTTGAGTAACAGCGATGTAGAGGTGGCAACAAATGAATTTGTTAGTAAACTAGAAACAGTTTTTAAAAACAACACAAAAGAGGTTCGCATAAGTCGCTCCCAATTTAACATTCACCCTTGGATTACCCCAGGCCTTATGAGATGCCAAAAAACCCGCGATAAACTTCATCTTCAAGCAAGAAAGAACCCGTCTAACATAATTTTCTCTAATACCTACAAAAGATACCGTAACTTCCTCCATAATCTTTTACACAAACTAAAGTCTGAATACGAAAGCAACAAACTGGAAATTAACACACACGACCCTAAAAAGCTTTGGTTGTCTATCAAAGAAATATGTCATTTGACAAAAAATCGCTGTGAGGCTATGGAACTGTGTCAAAATGATGTAAATCCTGCTGCTGCTCTCAATAAATGTAACCAATATTTTACCAATGTAGGAAACAACTTAGCAAATGCCATCCTCACTAAGCTGTCGACTACGCAGTCATCTTTGGCGTCTGAATTTAAGCCGACAAGACAAATGACGGATTCTATGTTTATGCACCCAACTGACACTGGCGAAGTTGGTGCCCTAATAAATGAGTTACAGTCCGGCAGTGCACCCGGTTTGGATGGATATACACCAGCTATAATTAAGGAAATTAAGGACATTATCCTGGAGCCTCTGACTCACGTCTTTAACTTAAGCCTGTCTAGTGGTTCAGTACCAATTGCTTGGAAAAGAGCAGTAGTCACTCTTATTCACAAAGATGGAGCCAAAGATATGCCCAGCAACTACCGTCCCATTTCTCTGCTCAGTGTCTTTACAAAACTTCTCGAAAAACTCGTAAACAAGAGACTAATCAGCTACCTTGACAAAAACAAAATAATATCTGAAAAGCAGTTCGGTTTCAGACATGGCAAATCGACGGAAGATGCTGTTTTACTCTTGACTAATGTCATCTCCGCCGCATTGGATCGGAACAATAAGTGTCTTGGCGTATTCCTTGACCTCGCCAAGGCATTCGACACAGTCTCCATTCCAATTCTTTTACACAAAATGAACAGCATGGGAATCAGAGGCACGACATTGGACTGGTTCAACAGTTACCTCACTGATAGACAACAGTGTATAAGAATTGGCACGACCACAAGTGAGTTTCTACCAATTAGTTTTGGCGTGCCGCAGGGCAGTGTTCTTGGCCCCACACTGTTTCTGATTTACATTAATGACTTGTTGGAAATGCCTCTGAAAAGTGCGGAACTGATATGCTACGCTGACGACACAGTTATCTTGTTTAAGGAGTCAACTTGGGACAGGGTTTTCGAAGCAGCTGAGGTGGGTCTTGGACGCGTAGCTAGTTGGCTCGACCAAAACCTGCTAACTTTGAATGTAGCTAAAACAAAATACCTTGCGTTTCACAAAACTCGCGCCTCAGCACCCCCTTCAGCCAGACCAATAAGGTTGCATGACGAAAGATGTAGGTCACGCACAGTGATAAACCAAAATTCCAATGAATCTCTTTGCACTTGCCAAGCCATCGCACAAAATGCAAACATAAAATATCTTGGAGTTGTGTTGGATGACAAAATGACCTTTAGGCTTCATATTTCAAACTTGTCGTCACGCGTGAGGAAAATGATATTTATAATGAAGTCCTTGAGAAACTCTGCTAAAAAGGAGATTCTCTTGCAGGTATATAAGGGTCTTTGTCAATCGCTAGTCATTTATTGCATCAGGGCGTGGGGTGGTGCGGCCAAAACTAATATGATTCAAGTCGAGCGAGCACAAAGAGCTGTGCTGAAGGTTATGCTTAGAAAGCCCTTCCGATTTCCCACTGACTCACTCTATACAGAATGCAAGGTTCTCAGAGTGAGGCAATTGTATTTGTTAAGATCCACTGTAGCCATGCACAGTGCTGTAGTTGGCTCCTCAGAGTTCGAGGTTTTGAAGCGGCGCAGAGTTTTTCACGTTAGGGTTCCGACCACTCGAACCACTTTTGCTCAGCGATTACCAACTTTTCTATTTCCCTATGTGTATAATAAATTGTGCAAGAAGTTCAGAGACATGAGAACAATGACAACTCGTGAGGTCAGGTTATCGCTGGAGCAATGGCTCCTTGGTTTGAGTCATGACGAAACTGAGGAAATCCTACCTGGTACGGAGGCCTAGTTATCTTATAATAACATAAAACTCTCAAAATCGCACAATCTCATATCCACACATACCCACACACACTCACACACAGACACAGACACAGTCACACACACACACAAACACACAAACACACATACACACACACTCACAAACACACGCACACACACATATACATATATTTTGCGCTCTTTCTACCTTATTGCATATTTTTGTTAAGTACTATAATGTTACGTCTTTTGTTTATTGTTCATAAATTCATATTTTGGTAACGTAGCACAGAAGGAAAGTAGTACTCGTATTACCTTACTTATTTTTTTATTATTATTTTTTAATGCATGTTTAATTTATATAATAATATGTAATCTTTTTGTTTAATGATACTGGGCGTATTTTAATGGAACGAAGTAGAATCACCTGAGCAAACCAATATCAGGTCCCTGCGATACAAGCTTCGCTTAGTGCAGGGTCCGCTGCAATACTTTTGTTAACATTGTTTTTCTAGTTAAGTATCAAGTATGTAACCTCTAAAGTGTCTGTTAAATAAAATATTCTTATTCTTATTCTTATTCTTATTCTTACCATACTTTCGGATAGAGGGGTGACGATTGAGGGGGTACAGTCGTTTTGCATATTGTTGAAGTTCCTAATATACGAGTACTTTGGCATACCTCGGTTTGCAAAAATTTCTTCGTCATACTATTTGCTTGGCATCATGGTTATATGCGGTTGAGTGGTGTTATGCTCAGCTGGCATCACATGGCAATACTTTAATAACATTTTTCTCGTTTCTTTTTCAGGCGACGCAGCTCGCGACGTCATCGCACAAAACTCCAATGACATCATTTACAGTATTGGAGCCCCCGTGGTGAAAGGCGTGCTCAAAATTGTAGTTAGCACTTTGAACAAATTTTTCAACTCTGTACCTTATGAAGACCTCGTCGATGGCCAGTAAATTATAAGCCAATTATAATTATTTAAGATTATTGTATTGAGAATGATTGTGGTTGTAAAACATTAAATTATTTTCTTATTTTTTAACTCATTTACTTTTTCTAATAAAATGTTTTAAATATAGCTCGATATCTGCAACGATTGACATAACCATAGTAAAAGGGAAGTAAACAAAGGAAAATGGACCATATGTCATAGCATTTGCCCGAATCTTACAGGCGTCACTGGTTTTGAAACTATATTTTATATTAACTATAGCAAGAAGCGTGCGAATAAAGAAACATCAAGGGCGTCGGTAACACAAGTGTGAGGGAGAAAACATTTGACCCCTGGCATAGTATACCTATGTAAGAGCCTCAGTATTTACTGATCCTTTTTTAGCACATTTTTCCTTTTATTACTTATATACCAAACGTTTCCCCAGCACTGAAGGGAGCGGATTTTTCATGTTCTTGCTTATGTTAGAGATTACAATGATCTCCACATTGCAATCCTGCCACAGTGATTTACTAAGTTTAAGAGATGAAGACATACTACATACTTTTCAGTACTTCCAAGAGTTTATTGATTCTAAGCCAAATTTTCTGGTGTTGTAACTAAGTCACTCTCGTACAAAAGAATTACCTAAATACGTCTTGTTTTGTGTTTTGTGCGAAAGGATAGGTTTAAGTTTAGACCTATCAGAATTAAATGTGTTTTTTAGAAAAAAAATAAAAGAAAACTGATATAACAATGATAAAGTTTTCAAATCGTAATGCAAATATTCTTAATAGGAACCGTAATTTAGTAAGTTTATATTTAGTTTGACAATAAAAACGATAGTGATTCTATTTTTTTGATTAGACCGTTCATAATAAGATTAGACATAAAATTATATTTCAAGCTCGCCTATGAGCGCCGCATAGACCTACACTATTATTAGTATTACCTTGCTTGGATTGCTGTAATATTGTCATCAAGCAATATTGTGAGCAAGTTGTTATTGTTCTCATCATCAACAAACTTAAGAGCCCAAAATTTAAAACATATATTTAGCTGATAAAAAACAATCTTAATCCTACACTTATTAGTTAAAAAATACAAATACCTATTATTATTTTTTACAAATAGCCCCATTGGATGAAATCATCAACAATCCCTTGAATTCTCTCACGGTATCGATCATCCAGACAAAGATCTATCTTCTTCAAGTCAGTTACTCTTAAATCAGGGGGTTGATCGTGTTTGGCGAATATAAATGGTGTTAAGTACAACAATTTTATTACTCCATACGCTAAAGCATGTGCAAACAACTTCTCGAACTCTTCCCTTGTAGTATAAACATCAGTTACATTCATGTCGAAGTATCCCAAGAATTGTCCTAAGTGATCATAGTATAAGTTTTTAAGGTCGGTGAGATGATTTTTCCTGAACTGTTGGTCTGATCCACTGAACAGCAGCCACATGAAATCTTTGAGAGGGAATCCGTAGTGAAGCATTTGATAGTCCACTGGTAATATGTCGCTGATTTTTCCATCCTAAAATATAAAATCCAGAAGAAGGGTTAAATTGGCGGAAAGTTTTACAATTTTTTATACGATTCGTGGTTTTTCTCTGTTTTTTTACGTAGCCTGTTCGATGTCCCACTGCAGGGCAAAGATAATTAAACAATACTTAACTATAATATTATGTTATTGAAAAGTATTTTGTTTTACAATCAAAAATTTAATCACGATTTTTTTCAGATCAAAAGTGCCATAAAAATCACAATATTAGAAAGCTCGTGCCAGTCAGACAATATTGACTGGTGAAAATAAAAATAAGATAATATGTAATACGAGGGATGACGTCAATGTTAGTAAAGCATATAAAAGTATGTGTGTAATATGTATTTAACTGATAAAAGGTATATTAAACTCACAGAATTTTTCACAAGAATATTGCCTGGACAATAATCACCATGACAGATTGTACAACCCATTGAAGTAGTATCATTCCAGTATGAAGGATATTTTTCCAAACTTTCTTGAATAAATACATCAACTTTCTTCTTTAAATCGCCAGTAAAAGCCGCCCTTGTTGTTTGGTACAAATTTAGAACAAAAGTATTCCATTCTCCGTTAAAGAAGTAAGGATGTTTCTGAACTTTTAGTTTATCATCGAAATATTTTTTCTTTTTTGATTGAAGAACGTAAAACAAACCATGAAACTTAGCAAGTTGCTTAACAGCGAGTTCGGCAAACTGCAAAGACATTATTTCTATTCTATGCAAAGGTTTATATCCTTTCTTAGCCAAATTTTCCAGAAATATAATTTTGGGATTTGGACTTTTGTAGCTCTTCACCATATTAAATCTTTCTTCAGCAGGCACTTTGGCATCGTCTTGTAATTCATTCAATATGTGTGTTAATTTGTCGTAAAAGAAACCTTCCTTGTTGTACATTTCAACGATAGAAACAAATGTGTTGTTTAAATTTGGCATAATTTTAACGAACAGATTTGTTTCTTTGCGATTATTTTCTGTTTCACCTTTGATATTGATTTCGTATAATACACCACAATAGTTATCTCCTTTAGTACTGATCTTTTTTGTAGACACATGATGTGTCACATAACCTTCGCTTACAACAATGTCTTGTATGGATTGCAGGTGTATCTCAGGAAACATGTCTTCAACAACATCTTCTTTGTCCTTATAACTACAATTATCCTCAACTTGCATTGTCCAAAAACACACACACTTGTTCACTTTGACGACAATAATCTAAATGATTACTTGTTTGATTTTAATTTTAGTTTTAGCTACACATTACTTTATATGACGCATAAAGAATACATAGTTTAAATAATTTGAAAAGTCAAAACAGCTGTGCACACACCTTCATAATATGTAGTGGTATGTACAGAGTACTTACTTTTAAATAAGCTTAGAAGTAATAAACTTTGGGTATTATTCATATAAGAGATAGGTAGGTATAATACATTTTAAAGGTAGCCCCACTGAATGAAATCGTCGATGATACCTTGCATTCTCACGCGAAATCGATCACCAAGGCCAAAATCATCTTTTGTCAAATCATCTTTGCTAACATCAGGAGCATCATTGTCCTTAGCAAACACAAATGGATTAAGGTATAAAGAATTTATGAATCCAAACTCTAACATCTCTCTATACCGCTTTTCAAACTCTTCTCGTGTAGCATAAATTTCTTTCAAATCAAAATCAAAATAACCTAAAAAAATATTTAGGTGATCATAGTACAAATTCTTAAGATGCTCAAGATGGTTCTTTCTGAATATTTGATCTGTTCCGCTAAAGATCAAATGCATGAAATCCTTGAGTGGGCTTCCATAGTGCAGAAATTGGTAGTCCACGGGTATCATATTCGTAATTTTGCCATTCTGAAAAAAAGGAAATCGCAGTTTGAAACAGTTGAAAAGAAATAAGTTATTCATCTTTAAAATAATTTTCAATTGTTATTTATCAATCAACCGCCATATGTACACTTTTTAAGTCCCTAAGTATAAGTATGATACAGTACCTATAGGTAGATACTACACAAAAAACCTACAATACTAATATCTTTTTTTTTTTATTCAAAGAGAGTAAATAGACTTTACTGGATTATAGTTACTATTCTTGGTACAAATAAGTCAAACTTATCGCACTATTATAATCTAGAAGCAGCCATCAACTTTTTTACTTTACTTGTAGATGTAGTGGAGGCCAAAATCAAGAAATTCATTGAACCAATCCATAAAAAAATGTTTTGGAGTCCCATACCCTACCCATGAAATTGTAAAATCGACATTACGTTTGGAACATTGTCTAGTTTCATGGGCTGAATTCCAATTGAATTATTTCAGGTTTTTTACACCTGTACTAATATGTAATATAATAGGAGTAAATAATCATTACGAAGGTTATGTGTAAGTACCAAACGTCTTTACTCACAGTATATTTTACGAGAATATTAGATTTTCGATAATCTCCGTGACAGACGGTACAGCCTACAGAAGACGTATCTGTCCAATACGTTGCATATTTTTTCAAAATTGTTGGAATGAATTTCTGTAACCTTTTATTAGTTTCACTAGTAAGAACTGCACTCGTAAAATTTGTAAAATTTAAAACACTATTGCCCCACTCTTCATTAAAAGTAAAAGAATGTTTTAAAGTTCTAAGCTTGATATCAAAATAATTTGTTTGTTTTCGCTGTAGCACGTAAAATAATCCATGAAACTTAGCAAGGTGCTTTACAGCTAGCTCAGCAAATTCCAAAGTAAAAACTTTCATTCTAGGCACAGTTTGAAATCCTTTCTTTGCCAAATTATCCAAAAATATAGCTTTGATGTTGGTAGCATTGTAGCTTTTGACCACATTGTATCGTTCTTCAACAGGTATTTTTGCATCATCCTGCAATTCAGCCAATATTTTCGAAAGTTCTTTGTAAAAGTAACATTCCTTGATGTAAAACTCATTTATCAAAACTATTGTGTGATTTTTAATCGGAACAATGATTTTAACGAAAACGTTGCTTTCTTTACTACGATTTTTCGTTTCACCTTTAATTTTTACATCGTACAATTCACCGAAAAAGTTGGCGACACCATTGGCGATCAGCTTTGTTTTGGAGACTTTGTATTTTATATAACCTTCTTCTTTTATGATTTCTTCAACAGACTGTAAGAGTTTTTCAGGAAATACACCTTCAACCACAACAATATCATTGTTTTTATTTATGTTATTGATATCGCCCTCCATTATGGTTTATAAAAATGTAAAAAATAATTTTAAATTTTAAAATGTTATATATGTAAAAAAACTGGCCACTCTCTATTCGTTCACTTTGGCTAAAAACGTCTGAACGTTTGCTCTTTTGTTATTTAAGTATAACAAGTAGGTAAAGATGACGCATATTTTTGGGACAGTTATCGCGCACTTGATATAATACGCAATTAACGCAAAAAGTATTATACGCACATACACTTGATATAATACGCACAAAATTTACGAAAAAAATATTTTAATTTAGAAGTATCTAGAACAGCCACAGAAAACAAATAATTTTTATTTGCACTGTATAATTCTTACCTACCTATTTTTGTTTTAACTTATAATTTAATTCTGACCTTGCTAGTTATTGTTCAGAATATTGGAAAAGGTAATCATATTTTGGATCACACGACACTTTAAGTATTGGTGGTAATACTGGTCCATGTATCGCATTCCGTGTGATGCCGGCTTAGCATAGCATCACCCTACATCATTCCCGCGGGTGTCGTAAGAGGCGACTAAAGGACTCGAAAGTACAGGTGTATTACAATTTTTAGCGACAGGCTGATAACCTGTCACTATAGTGACACACATGTTTTCTGAAACTGCCTTGAAAAACAATCCTTAAAAATGTCAGACGTGGCGATAGCAACCGTGTGGTTCTCCCCAGCACGGCCCATGTGGAATTCCATGACCTTGAGTATGCAGAATAATTGTCGATAATTTGTCGAAATTTGTCGCACAAAAACCAGAATTTGTCGGGACACCGTTTAAAAGATATAACGAAAAGAAGGTGGCGTGCTGGAGAGAGGCTCTCTGCAGCACGGCCCATCGTGAATCTCGAGAACCGCACTACTTTGCGGAGAGCTGAATATAAGAAAAAAATGTCGTGAATTTGTCGACTCCACATGCAAAAAATCAGAAAGATCCGGTGAGCCGTTTAAAAGATATAACGAAAACAAAGTGGCATGCTGGAGAGAGCCTCTCTGCAGCACGGCCCATCGATGGATCTCGAGAACCACGGCACGTAGCGAGGAACTGATTTCTGGAAAAAATTGTCGGGAATTTGTCGAACACGTATGCAAAAGCACAGAATTTGTCGACCTTTAGTTTAGAAGATAGGCACAAATACTTATTGTGTGACTATAGTATAGGAGCTTACCAACAATAACATCTGCTTCAAAGAGTAAAGTGATGTATATGATAGGGGGATCTGCTTATACTCATAATATATTTTTTCTTTTTTTTGTTGAATATCAAATATATTGACTTCGTGATCCCAGTTTCACTCGTAGTGATTGCGGTGCAATTTCCCATAAAAAGGGGTAATGAATTAACTTGTGAAATGTATGTATAAAATCCCCTCCGGACTATGAGATAATAAAGCACTGAACGTATAACAATCCCATTAAATAGTGGTAATAGTGTTTTATTGGGCACTGAACTTAACTTGATAATAATTTGTCAATTTGAAGTAGCGTCACCAAGTCTGGACAAGTGTTGCTATAAGCCAAAAAAATCCTCATTAAAGTGGTTTCAAAATTACATTACTCTGAAAACAGAGCCGGATTTGACATACATTTCTGGTATTTATTTAAGGACATTTTAAATTCAGTGCAATTGTTTCAATCTACTTGTGAAACTAAACAACATTTATTGTACCATTTTCAAATCAAGTAACCTACTACCTGACTATGTCAGATCGGTATCGGGATGTGTAATCGTTTGTTAAAAGCAAGGGATTTTATTGCATGCGACTAACCGAAAGTCTCATTCATATTCGGTGAAAATGGAGAGATCCATTCGAATTGGGAATATGCAGAAAAGGAAAAGGATTTTTTTATTTGTGCAAAATAAGGGAGCGAAATTCAAGTCGAACGAAATGTGACGTCATCTGACACGACATTATATTCAAAACCACAGTAAACACTAAGGTAAACACCCACATGACGTGTCATGTGACGTCACGCTAAGCGCGCGCAAAATGGCGAAAGTTTTAAATTTTATTTTTTAAAATATCTAGAGTATTTTCAAGCCCATTAATATTTTTTTACGTTAAAAAGTAGTAAACTATTAATTTAAGACAAAGGTGGGAATATGAAAAAATATTTTGGTCGTCCCATACTAAGTGTGTCGGCCGGCTGGGTCAATTTGTATGGGAGGAACAAAAATCGGAGGGAAGAAATTGTTTCCCAGCATTGGATCCATACTAAAAAGTTGTTCATTTCATTGCCTGATCATGCATGTTACCTCTTACACATGGTAGATACTGCAGCAAGCTTCGAATGACAAAACTGGTCTGATAAGTAATAACTGATTTAGAAACTAATAATATAATACTTTAATGTTTTGATTGTGTTTTATTTTGTGGTTTTGCCAACCTGTTCCTAAAAGCAACTGTAATTTCACCTTGTACAAGGCGCTAAGAAAATAGCGTAATCACGTTAGTAGCGTTTTCCAAGCAAGACAATTTCGTGGTAGCCCATATAGAAAAGGTATCGCCGCCAGTACTAATAGCGAAAGTTGCAGGTTCAAATCTAGCCTGTAATCCAAATCTAGTATCTAACAGAATGTAACAGCGACATAATTTTGTAGCTATATTGAGAATCTACGAACAATAAAAAGATTTCTTTTGTTTCATACGTCAATTTCAAGACGTAATTTTCAATTGCAAATTTTTATTTTATATTTACTGGAGCCTTCAGTGCTTATTTTCGATAGTAACTTAATCAATGAAGCGCCCGTATAGTAAACATTGAATGAAGAATTGAAGTTGAAGATTTTTCACCACATTTTTGGATGGTATCAAGAGGAGCCCTTCAGATCCTGTAGATGACACTATCATCCTACAGGAGTCACCGTCCAGCGCTGGAATCTTTTCTCACTGACACTGGCAGAATTACCCTAGATAGGGTAGAAGCCCATATAAATAATAAAAAAATGTATAAGCTACGAACAATAAACAGATTTATTGAAAGTAAGCTCCTGTTCTATATAGGCCCTTGAAAATAAGTACATGCGATTATCTTCTAAACTAAAGGTCGACAAATTCTGTGCTTTTGCATACGTGTTCGACAAATTCCCGACAATTTTTACCAGAAATCAGTTCCTCGCTACGTGCCGTGGTTCTCGAGATCCATCGATGGGCCGTGCTGCAGAGAGGCTCTCTCCAGCATGCCACTTTGTTTTCGTTATATCTTTTAAACGGCTCACCGGATCTTTCTGATTTTTTGCATGTGGAGTCGACAAATTCACGACATTTTTTTCTTATATTCAGCTCTCCGCAAAGTAGTGCGGTTCTCGAGATTCACGATGGGCCGTGCTGCAGAGAGCCTCTCTCCAGCACGCCACCTTCTTTTCGTTATATCTTTAAAACGGTGTCCCGACAAATTCTGGTTTTTGTGCGACAAATTTCGACAAATTATCGACAATTATTCTGCATACTCAAGGTCATGGCATTCCACATGGGCCGTGCTGGGGAGAACCACACATAGCAACCGTATTCTTACGGCCGTTTACGCTCTGCGCGGGCGTGATATATGTATGTATGTCTACCAAAACCATTTAGACAACTATGACTACAAGTGAAATAATCAGAATCTGAATCAGAATTAGAACTTTATTTGCAAAGAAAATGGTACAGTTTAGCAGGTGATAGGCCTAAGGTTAATAATAATGTTCAACATTTTCAGTCACGTAAATCGTAACAAGCAAATTCGAAATATATCTAACACATAACAAATGTCAAAAAATAAAATAAAAAATAAAATTCCAATTAAATATCAATTACATGTCAATCATTCATTAAAACATAATAAAAGTGTTGTAATCGTGTAATATAAGTAAATAAACATAAAAAAAGTGTTTTACTTAAGTAGACAGACTAAATTTAACTAAAATAAATATACTAAAAGTTAACCTATAACAAAAGTTCTTTTTTTTAGTGGGACACCAAGTTAACAAACAACCGGATAAACCCTGGTTCCAAACTGTCCAAGATTTTAAACCGCCTCCTACTTTTAGTAGTAACATTTTTTGTAACTGTCGCATGGTGTGAAAATAAGTAAGTTTGAAACACAAAACCATCTTTCTTTTCGAAAAATCGAGTGTTCGTACAGCCTATACTGTCCTAACCAGAGTGTAAGAATAAATTCACAAAAAAATAATAATAATAATATTGTGAGTGCCCACGAATCGAACCTAGGAATGTGATTGATGACGCACGACTTAGGTTGGTAGGTATTTATTTGTTAATATTATCCAAAGCTAATAAATCGTAGTCATTCCAAATTTATTATTTTAAACATAATTATTTATAGTTCTTTTAATATTTTATTATTGTGTCTTGCACAAATTTTCAATTGTGTAGGTAAACGATTCCTTTATTAATTCAATTCCAGTCACTCAGACCTACATAATTGAAAATTAATGGAGTTAAGATTTAGACTTGGATTTTATCTACGTAAACACAAGCTTTTAATAGGTAAACAATTACTTTTCCTGCATCTAAAATGATGAAAGATAGGAACATATTTTATAGATAGCCCCATTGGATGAAATCGTCAATAATACCTTGCATTCTCTCACAAAATTGGTCATCAAGACTAAAACCCTCTTTTGTTAAATCATTTTTGCTTAGATCAGGAGCATCATTGTCCTTAGCAAACACAAATGGATTAAGGTATAAAGCAATTAATAGTCCAAACTCTAACATCTCTCTATACCGTTTTTCGAACTCTTCTCGTGTAGCATAAATTTCTTTCAAGTCATATTCAAAATAACCTAAAAATTGATTGAGGTGATCGTAGTACAGGTTCTTAAGGCTTTCAAGATGGTTCTTCCTGAATTCTTGGTCTGTTCCGGTGAAAATTAGACGCATGAAATCTTTGAGGGGGCTTCCATAGTGTATTACTTGGTAGTCCACGGGTATCATATTTGTAATTTTACCGTTCTGTAACAAAAGGAAATCTTAGATTGAAACATGGTTGAAATATAAACTTTAAAAAAAGTATTTGAAAATGAGTCAGTGGCAATCGTAGCCTTATGTGTACTTGTGCATCAAAGTTCTCGCATTAATATCGCTTATGCTTAGCACTTAAGTACGTAATGTACGTAAGTGCTTTTCTATCATGTTTTACTCACTTCCTTCCCGTCCCACGATTACACCCGCGAATTAGTGAGAATTCTCATAATTAGTAATACCTATTGCCAAAAATAGGAATCAGCAAACGAATAAAATAAATAATAATAATAATATATATATATATATATATATTTTATTCAAAGATAAAAATCATTTATTCAAAGCAGTAAATGTCAAGTACAATAAATAATAAAATAATGAAAATAAAACAAGTCAAAACAAAATAAATAAATTCAACATAGTTTTCGTCAATCAAAAATTCCGCCCCGAATCATTCCCGGTCCAAAAGTACCTAACAGACTAGCGGCATTGCCACGCTGAATAGTTACTGAGATACGTTGGACAAGGAATGACCCGGAACGGGGGTCTCCACTTTTCTCTCTTAACCTTTGTCTAATCTGGGACACAAAAGCCCTGGCCTCCTTGCACCAGGGTCCTACTGTCTCTACCGCAAACGGAACAAAAATGTATGTGGCTTCCAAATCGGCGTACTTTGTGTGCTTCAACTGAGCACCAAATTCTGCCGCCTCACCAGCCACTCGCATCGTTCTACCCAAATGCGAAGGCGCAAACGTGCTCAAACAAGTGGCATCCCAGCCCCTTCTGCCATGGCAGCATTGTCAGGCCATCTGGCCTTTTGCCATCAGACCGGCTTAAACCGGGTGGCTCCAGGGTACATGGGACGTTACCCTGAATGCCCGACGAATTAAATCGTTCAAAGCGTGGTGCCTTGGAAAACGTCCTGAGCAACGTTGGCAACTCAGTGCGTGGTGACCATTAGCCTCAACCATTGAGCCGCAAATGCATACGTGAGGTTCACAGACATTGCAGCCCAACCGAAGCGCCACCGCCACCCGCAAAGAGTCGTCGTCCATAAAATGTACCCATACTGGGAGACGGCTTGGCATGCAACCATGCACCGGACTCGGGACTGTTTTTAATTTATATTTATAATAAAAATTAACAACAGTTCTTCGAAAAAATATCCTTGTCTTTGTCACGTTTGTTAGATATTGACGATGGCTTGGAAAATGAAGCGGGTCAAAAAAAACGCTCCCTCAATAGAAGAAACTATCAGATTTTGTTAAATGTTTCCTATTCTTTTTCTCTAAATCCCCGTGTCAATGTTAGCTGCTAGTTTCATTTCCAAAACAGATGTTCGCTTTCCTTTTTTTGTGAGGGGGCAAATTCCTCAACCCCTCGTGTCGGCGCTGGGCAAGCTCCCTTAAGCCCCCCGTGTCACCGGTTGCAGCTAGTGTAGATTTGCAAGTAGATGTTTGCTTTCTTTTTTTCTCTGTGACGGGCAAGCCCTTCTCAACACCTGTGTCGGCGCTGGGCAAGATCCGGTAAACCTTCTGCGTCGCCAATTGCAGCTGCTATCGATTTTCAATCACATCTTTGCCTTTGCTTTCTTTTTTGATGGGGGCAAGCCCCCTTAACCCCTCGTGTCGGCACTGGGCAAGCTTCCGTAAACCGTGTTGCCGGTTGCAGCTGGTGTCGATTTACAGTCACATATTTGCTTTTTGCCTCTAAGCCCAGCCCTCCCGTGTCGGCACTGGGCAAGCTCCCATGATCCCTCTGTGTCGCCATTCGCTGCTGGTGTCTTTTTGCAAACAGCTTTTTACTTTCCTCTTTCCTGTACTGAATTGGCTACTGACTTAAGACATACCATAAAATCCATATCATAAGACAGAACAGAAAACATTTTCGTCTAGTATTTTACTCATATTTATACAGGGTGTAAGACACGGTGTAACGAAAACTTTGCAGTCGTGATCAGACCATGAAACTGAACAACTTTTTCTATGGGAGCTATGTTGGAAAACATGAAAATACTTTCGACCTCCCATACGAAATTCCCGATCAGCTGACTGAGTTTGTATGGGACCTCGAAAATTTTTTTTCGTTTCAGCCACGCTGCCATAATAAAAGTTGTTCAGTTTCATGGTCTGATCACGTCTGCAAAGTTTTTGTTACACCGTCTATAGGCAACCCTGTATAGGCAACAGCTTGCTGTTTGTCAAAATATTACGTTCATTTTCAGTTGAAAGTTAAATACCTATGTATTCTCAACACTAGATTGATCTTGGTAAAACATCTTAACTGGCATGTCATTTTTTATTTATACAGGGTGTAAAAATATTAGCTGCAAATATTTTAAGGGGTGAATCAGCCCTTGAATCTGAACAACTTTCCCCAAGGAACATAGGTCGAAATATGACAAAAAAGTTTGGACCTCCCATACAAAACTACCGACCGACCAAGTCAATTTGTATGGGATGTCCAAAAAGTTTTCTCATATTTCTACCAATGTTCTTTGGGAAAAGTTGTTCAGTTTCATGGGCTCATTCACCCCTTAAAGTATTTGCAGCTAATATTTTTATACCTTACATTTTATTTGTATGTATATTTTAAGCTATTGTCTTTGTTTAATGCATTAATTCAACATCTTGCTCGATAATTATCGACAGGCATTTCATATTTATGTGCAGTATATATTGTGGCTTAAACGTCAATCTTGGTGCAGCGTCGGAATCTCAGACAATAGATATTGCTGTTTCCATTAAAATGATTTGGCTCAATAGCGCCACCTTCTTCAAAATTTGGGTAAACCCGTGGGAATAAGACATTTTACCGCGGTAAACAGTAGCCCTATTCTAGCATTATTTCGTCTTCGTACAAAATTGCATTTGAATTTACTCTCTTTTTGCATGAGACACCGAGTCCTCAAACGACCCAGACCCAAGTCCAAACAAATAAACACACAAACACCCGCCTCCTTCCAATCTCCCGCCTCAAGACTCTCAATATTATTTTATACATTCATAAATAAATCTTGCCTGTAACCCTGGCGGGGTAGGCAGAGCTTTAACAACCAAAAATTACGGTCGTTATCGCCACGTCCGACAAATGTTTGAGGGTCGTTTCAGATAAGTCGTGTATAACTATAGTGACAGGTTGTCAGCCTGTCGCCCAAAATTGCAATTCAGATGAAACCCTCGAGTCCCTTAGTCACACCCACAGGAAAGAAATGGGGTGTTGCTATTCTAAGCCGTCATCACACGGCATATATATTATTATATTATATCATATTAGGATAAAGAGTTATGATTATACTTACAGTATATTTTACAAGTATATTGGATGTTCGGTAATCTCCATGACAAATTGTACAACCTGCAGAAGTTGTGTCTTTCCAATGCATTGCAAATTTCTTCAAAGCTGTTGGAATGAATTTCTCAAACCTTTTATTAGTTTCACTAGTAAGAGCTGCGCTAGTATATTTTGTAATGATTGAAGTAAATCTTTCCCAATCCTCATTGAAACTTAAAAACGATGTCAAAGTTCTAAGGTTGATATCAAAGTAATTTGTCTTTTTACGCTGTAGCACGTAAAATAATCCATGAAACTTAGCAAGGTGTTTTACAGCTAGCTCAGCAAATTCCAAAGTAAAAACTTTTATTCTAGGCACAGTAATAAATCCTTCTTTGGTCAAATTTTCCAAAAATATGGCTTTGGTATTGGTTGCACTGTAGCTTTTTACCATATTGTATCGCTCTTCAACAGGTATTTTTGCATCAACCTGCAATTCAGTTA
This sequence comes from Keiferia lycopersicella, assembly GCA_029255805.1. Lineage (NCBI taxonomy): Eukaryota > Metazoa > Arthropoda > Insecta > Lepidoptera > Gelechiidae > Keiferia > Keiferia lycopersicella. Next base: position 5,016,035 of record JARACZ010000009.1, on the reverse strand, counting down.
ATATTTGCGAAAGCTCTTTGTAAAAGTAACACTCTCTGATGTATAACTCACTCATAGAATATAATGTATCATTGATACTGGGTACAATGATTTTAACAAAAACGTTGGTTTCTTTATTGCCATTTTTCGTTTCACCTTTAATTTTCACTTCGTACAACTCGCTGCAAAAATTGACACCACTGGGAAAGATCTTTGTATTGGAGACTTGATACTTTGTGTAACCTACTTCTTTTATGATTTTTTTAATAGACTGTAAGTGTTTCTCAGGAAATACGTCTTCAACAACAACGATTTCATTGTTTTTATTGATACTTTTATTATCCACCTCCATTATGGTTTTTAGTTTTCAGATTTTTATATTTTAAAAAAATATCCGCTCTCTATTCGTTCACTTTGGGTGAAACCGTCTGAACGTTTGATCTTTTGTTATAAAAGTAGGTATAATAAGTAGGTGCAAGAAACACCTTACCTACTTTGAATGACGTATGGTATATTTTGTTAATGCACTTGATACAATACAGAATTTATATTACAAAATAATTTATTTTTGCAGTACCTATGGTGCTTAAAATACAACTTGATACCTGACGTTTTTCAGCGTTGCGCAAATGCTATGACATAAGGTCTATTTACTTTTGTTTACTTCTCTTTCAGTATGGATCTATCAAACGTCATAGGTATTGAACTAGATTTTACCGAGTGTAGGATAACTGCAGAAAATAAAAATCATTTCTACTTTTTTAACCATTTTAATCATTTGTATTAACCGCACATATCTAAACTGAGTTTTTGATAAAATTGATTGTCAAAATAATTTTACTGATCTTTAAGGCAGATCGCAGACTTGACGGCCGACGAAGACCTTAGACCTTATGTCTAAACCTTATGTCATAGCATTTGCGCGACGCTGAAAAATGTCAGGTATCAAGTTGTATTTTATGCACCATAGGCACTGCAAAAATAAATTATTTTGTAATATAAATTCTGTGTTGTATCAAGTGCGATCCGCCTCACTCTGACCACTTCTACTAGTTATTATTGAGTAAGTATATAATATGAAAACATTAAAAAATGTTATCTTACCACTCGTTTACGACGTTTGGATTAGTCACACGACATTCCAAATATTGATGAATATCTAGCTTTTATGTCAGAAATTGAAAATGTTACGTCAGGACAATGAAACTTGCTAAATTATATTCGTGTTATTAAAAAAAGGTAACGTCAAATCGTATGGAAAAATAATTTAAACACTGTCATCTCGTAAATACGCGTCTAACTTTATTTGTCTCAATATGTACTTGATCGAACATAAAACTCTTCATTGAAATATTATAATTAGGCGTTAAACTATTTTTACTTTGACCATGACCATAAAAAACTGATATAGTATAGGTACACGTAAGAGGATACGAGTTATTTAAATATAGCTAATTTAATTCTATCACACTTTTCTGAAACAATGTTTCTGGCAAGTCAGTTTGTAGCTTAAGTTTTTGCCTTTCTTTTAATATTTAATTATTGTGTCTTGCACAAATTTTCAATTGTGTAGGTAAACGATTCCCTTATTAATTCAATTTCAGTCATTCAGACCTACATAATTGAAAATATATGGAGCTAAGATTTAGACTTGGATTTTATCTACGTAAGCACAAGCATTTAATAGGTAAACAATTACTTTTCCTGTATCTAAATTGACGAAAAATATGAACATATTTTATAGATAGCCCCATTGGATGAAATCGTCGATAATACCCTGCATTCTCTCACAAAATTGATCATCAAGACTGAAACCCTCTTTTGTTAAATCATTTTTGCTTAGATCAGGAGCATCATTGTCCTTAGCAAACACAAATGGATTAAGGTATAAAGCAATTAATAGTCCAAACTCTAACATCTCTCTATACCGTTTCTCGAACTCTTCTCGTGTAGCATAAATTTCTTTCAAGTCATATTCAAAATAACCTAAAAATTTATTGAGGTGATCGTAGTACAGGTTCTTAAGGCTTTCAAGATGGTTCTTCCTGAATTCTTGGTCTGTTCCGGTGAAAATTAGACGCATGAAATCTTTGAGGGGGCTTCCATAGTGTATTACTTGGTAGTCCACGGGTATCATATTTGTAATTTTACCGTTCTGTAACAAAAGGAAATCTTAGATTGAAACATGTTGGTTGAAATATAAACTTTAAAAAAAGTATTTGAAAATGAGTCAGTGGCAATCGTAGCCTTATGTGTACTTGTGCATCAAAGTTCTCGCATTAATATCGCTTATGCTTAGCACTTAAGTACGTAATGTACGTAAGTGCTTTTCTATCATGTTTTACTCACTTCCTTCCCGTCCCACGATTACACCCGCGAATAAGTGAGAATTCTTATAATTAGTAATACCTATTGCCAAAAATAGGAATCAGCAAACGAATAAAATAAATAATAATAATAATATATATATATATGTATTTTATTCAAAGATAAAAATCATTTATTCAAAGCAGTAAATGTCAAGTACAATAAACAATAAAATAATTAAAATAAAAACAAGTCAAAACAAAATAAATAAATTCAACATAGTTTTCGTCAATCAAAAATTCCGCCCCGAATCATTCCCGGTCCATAAGTACCTAACAGACTAGCGGCATTGCCACGCTGAATAGTTACTGAGATACGTTGGACAAGGAATGACCCGGAACGGGGGTCTCCACTTTTCTCTCTTAATCTTTGTCTAATCTGGGACACCAAGGCCTGGCCTCCTTGCACCAGGGTCCTACTGTCTCTACCGCAAACGGAACAAAAATGTATGTGGCTTCCAAATCGGCGTACTTTGTGTGCTTCAACTGAGCACCAAATTCTGCCGCCCCACCAGCCACTCGCATCGTTCTACCCAAATGCGAAGGCGCAAACGTGCTCAAACAAGTGGCATCCCAGCCCCTTCTGCCATGGCAGCATTGTCAGGCCATCTGGCCTTTTGCCATCAGACCGGCTTAAACCGGGTGGCTCCAGGGTACATGGGACGTTACCCTGAATGCCCGACGAATTAAATCGTTCAAAGCGTGGTGCCTTGGAAAACGTCCTGAGCAACGTTGGCAACTCAGTGCGTGGTGACCATTAGCCTCAACCATTGAGCCGCAAATGCATACGTGAGGTTCACAGACATTGCAGCCCAACCGAAGCGCCACCGCCACCCGCAAAGAGTCGTCGTCCATAAAATGTACCCATACTGGGAGACGGCATGGCATGCAACCATGCACCGGACTCGGGACTGTTTTTAATTTATATTTATAATAAAAATTAACAACAGTTCTTCGAAAAAATATCCTTGTCTTTGTCACGTTTGTTAGATATTGACGATGGCTTGGAAAATGAAGCGGGTCAAAAAAAACGCTCCCTCAATAGAAGAAACTATCAGATTTTGTTAAATGTTTCCTATTCTTTTTCTCTAAATCCCCGTGTCAATGTTAGCTGCTAGTTTCATTTCCAAAACAGATGTTCGCTTTCCTTTTTTTGTGAGGGGGCAAATTCCTCAACCCCTCGTGTCGGCGCTGGGCAAGCTCCCTTAAGCCCCCCGTGTCACCGGTTGCAGCTAGTGTAGATTTGCAAGTAGATGTTTGCTTTCTTTTTTTCTCTGTGCCGGGCAAGCCCTTCTCAACACCTGTGTCGGCGCTGGGCAAGATCCGGTAAACCTTCTGCGTCGCCAATTGCAGCTGCTGTCGATTTTCAATCATATCTTTGCCTTTGCTTTCTTTTTTGATGGGGGCAAGCCCCCTTAACCCCTCGTGTCGGCACTGGGCAAGCTTCCGTAAACCGTGTTGCCGGTTGCAGCTGGTGTCGATTTACAGTCACATATTTGCTTTTTGCCTCTAAGCCCAGCCCTCCCGTGTCGGCACTGGGCAAGCTCCCATGATCCCTCTGTGTCGCCATTCGCTGCTGGTGTCTTTTTGCAAACAGCTTTTTACTTTCCTCTTTCCTGTACTGAATTGGCTACTGACTTAAGACATACCATAAAATCCATATCATAAGACAGAACAGAAAACATTTTCGTCTAGTATTTTACTCATATTTATACAGGGTGTAAGACACGGTGTAACGAAAACTTTGCAGTCGTGATCAGACCATGAAACTGAACAACTTTTTCTATGGGAGCTATGTTGGAAAACATGAAAATACTTTCGACCTCCCATACGAAATTCCCGATCAGCTGACTGAGTTTGTATGGGACCTCGAAAATTTTTTTTCGTTTCAGCCACGCTGCCATAATAAAAGTTGTTCAATTTCATGGTCTGATCACGCCTGAAAAGTTTTTGTTACACCGTCTATAGGCAACCCTGTATAGGCAACAGCTTGCTGTTTGTCAAAATATTACGTTCATTTTCAGTTGAAAGTTAAATACCTATGTATTCTCAACACTAGATTGATCTTGGTAAAACATCTTAACTGGCATGTCATTTTTTATTTATACAGGGTGTAAAAATATCAGCTGCAAATATTTTAAGGGGTGAATCAGCCCTTGAATCTGAACAACTTTCCCCAAGGAACATAGGTCGAAATATGACAAAAAAGTTTGGACATCCCATACAAAACTACCGACCGACCAAGTCAATTTGTATGGGATGTCCAAAAAGTTTTCTCATATTTCTACCAATGTTCTTTGGGAAAAGTTGTTCAGTTTCATGGGCTCATTCACCCCTTAAAGTATTTGCAGCTAATATTTTTATACCTTACATTTTATTTGTATGTATATTTTAAGCTATTGTCTTTGTTTAATGCATTAATTCAACATCTTGCTCGATAATTATCGACAGGCATTTCATATTTATGTGCAGTATATATTGTGGCTTAAACGTCAATCTTGGTGCAGCGTCGGAATCTCAGACAATAGATATTGCTGTTTCCATTAAAATGATTTGGCTCAATAGCGCCACCTTCTTCAAAATTTGGGTAAACCCGTGGGAATAAGACATTTTACCGCGGTAAACAGTAGCCCTATTCTAGCATTATTTCGTCTTCGTACAAAATTGCATTTGAATTTACTCTCTTTTTGCATGAGACACCGAGTCCTCAAACGACCCAGACCCAAGTCCAAACAAACAAACACACAAACACCCGCCTCCTTCCAATCTCCCGCCTCAAGACTCTCAATATTATTTTATACATTCATAAATAAATCTTGCCTGTAACCCTGGCAGGGTAGGCAGAGCTTTAACAACCGAAAATTACGATGGTTAGTGCCACGTCCGACAAATGTTTGAGGGTCGTTTCAGATAAGTCGTGTATCACTATAGTGACAGGCTGTCAGCCTGTCGCCCAAAATTGCAATTCACATGAAACCCTCGAGTCCCTTAGTCACACCCACAGGAAAGAAATGGGGTGTTGCTATTCTAAGCCGTCATCACACGGCAAATATATTATTATATTATATAATATTAGAATAAAGAGTTGTGATTATACTTACAGTATATTTTACAAGTATATTGGATGTTCGGTAATCTCCATGACAGATTGTACAACCTGCAGAAGTTGTGTCTTTCCAATGCATTGCATATTTTTTCAAAGCTGTTGGTATGAATTTCTCAAACCTTTTATTAGTTTCACTAGTAAGAGCTGCACTAGTATATTTTGTAATGATTGAAGTAAATCTTTCCCAATCCTCATTGAAACTTAAAAACGATGTTAAAGTTCTAAGGTTGATATCAAAGTAATTTGTCTGTTTACGCTGTAGCACGTAAAATAATCCATGAAACTTAGCAAGGTGTTTTACAGCTAGCTCAGCAAATTCCAAAGTAAAAACTTTTATTCTAGGCACAGTAATAAATCCTTCTTTGGTCAAATTTTCCAAAAATATAGCTTTGGTATTGGTTGCACTGTAGCTTTTTACCATATTGTATCGCTCTTCAACAGGTATTTTTGCATCAACCTGCAATTCAGTTAATATTTGCGAAAGCTCTTTGTAAAAGTAACACTCTCTGATGTATAACTCACTCATAGAATATAATGTATCATTGATACTGGGTACAATGATTTTAACAAAAACGTTGGTTTCTTTATTGCTATTTTTCGTTTCACCTTTAATTTTCACTTCGTACAACTCGCTGCAAAAATTGCCACCACTGGGAAATATCTTTGTATTGAAGACTTGATACTTTGTGTAACCTTCTTCTTTTATGATTTTTTCAATAGACTGTAAGTGTTTCTCAGGAAATACGTCTTCAACAACAACGATTTCATTGTTTTTATTAATACTTTTATTATCCACCTCCATCATGGTTTTTAGTTTTCAGATTTTTGTATTTAAAAAAAATATCCGCTCTCTATTCGTTCACTTTGGGTGAAACCGTCTGAACGTTTGATCTTTTGTTATAAAAGTAGGTATAATAAGTAGGTGCAAGAAACACCTTACCTACTTTGAATGACGTATGGTATATTTTGTTAATGCACTTGATACAACACAGAATTTATATTACAAAATAATTTATTTTTGCAGTACCAGTGGTGCTTAAAAAGCAACTTGATACCTGACGTTTTTCAGCGTCGCGCAAATGCTATGACATAAGGTCTATTTACTTTTGTTTACTTCTCTTTTAGTATGGATCTATCAAACGTCACAGGTATCGAACTAGATTTTACCGAGTGTAGGATGACTGCAGAAAATAAAAATAATTTCTATTTTTTAAACCATTTTAATCATTTGTATTAACCGCACATATCTAAACTGAGTCTTTGATAAAATTGATTGTCAAAATAATTTTACAGATCTTTAAGGCAGATCGCAGACTTGACGGCCGACGAAGCGGAAGTGGTCTGCTAGTTATTGTTGAGTAAGTATATAATATGAAAACATTAAAAAAAAATATCTTACCACTCGTTTACAACGTTTGGATTAGTCACACGACATTTCAAATATTAATTAATATCTAGCTTTCATATCAGAAATTGTAAATGTTACGCCAGGACAATGAAACTGGCTAAATTATATTCGTGTTATTAAAAAAAAGGTAACGTCAAATCGTATGGAAAAATAATCGAAACACTGTCATCTCGTAAATACGCGTCTAACTTTATTTGTCTCAAAATGTACTTGATCGAACATAAAACTTTTCACCGAAATATTATAATTAGGCGTTAAACTATTTTTACTTTGACCATGACCATCAAAAACTGATATAGTATAGGTACACGTAAGAGAATACGAGTTATTTAAATATAGGTAATTTAATTATATCAAACTTTTTTGAAACAATGTTTCTGGCAAGTCAGTTTGTAGCTTAAGTTTTTGCCTGGCGTTTTATTTTAGCTTTTCAAAAACAGCTGATTTTTTAAGCCGAATCTATTTTACACAGAACCATAGACTCGCTTATTTGATCAAGTATATAAAAGTTGTAGTTTTCCTCTGTATTTCTATCGTTTGTTAAAAGTGTTCGGTAAGCACATCATAGTTAAGAATTAGCTAAAGAAATACACCCACAGAATCATGAACCTTGACAAATTATTATGCATTTTTTCTGTTTTATTTTTATACAAGATAAAACTGGTTCATTTCCTGAATTTGATTACCTATTCAAAGTCAAGGTCGAAATTATGGTTTGCCAGAAGGTTTGCCAAAAACAAAAATGTTGGTTGCCATCATAACAACGTCTAATGCGAAAATCAAAATAACTTGTTTAATTTGAATACATTTTGTTGTATTAATTATTGTTTAACTGACATAAAAAAAAAGGTTATAAGGTGTAATAGTCTCAGAACGCTATAATACTTATTAGCTGATAATAGGCTTCTTTAAGAGCATACGTGCCGAATTTGTAGGTTTCCCTCACGTTAGCGCAAAAATAACGATGCCGTAACATATGCGCACGTCAGATCCATTCTAGAAACGTCACTCTCCATACAAAAACCGCTCGAAGTCTTCAAAATAAAAATATTTAGTCACCTACAGTATCTTTTTTACTACTTGTATTCCTACCTACCTAAAAGTTGCAAACAACATGTTGCCATGCCAACCAGTCAAAACCCATGGTCGAAATTATTTTTATTATATTATTGTAAGCCTTTAGTGTCCCACTGCAGGGCAAAGGCCTCCCTCCCCTTCTTCCATTGCTCCCTGTCTTGAGCTACCTCCATCCAGTTTTTCGCGTGGGCATCGAGCTCGTCTCTCCATCGCTTTCGCGGTCGTCCACGTGCCCGTTTCGCATTAGAAGGTGCCCAAGTACTTGTAATATTTGCCCATAGTATATTTGGCATTCTAGCGGTATGTCCTGCCCAGTCCCACTTCAGATATGCTGACTTTTGACCTACATCCACTATCTTCGTTTGAGCCCTCAGCGTTGCTTTTCTGACTCGGTCAATTAACTTGACTCCGAGTATGCTGCGCTCCATGTTGCGTTGGCAGACCTTGAGTTTAGACTTTTGAATGTCAGTCAAAGACCAAGTTTGAGCTCCGTAGGTAAGAATGGGGAGAATGCACATGTCCATGAGTTTTCGCTTCAGTGACAGTGGAAGGTTGCCCTTCATAAGCTCTTTCATGGACCAATAGCTCTTCCAGGCATT